>CM073480.1:2500-5002500 GCA_037074505.1 Albizia julibrissin | reverse complement strand
ATCAAGCATAATAATTAGTAGGAAGATAGTGGGTGGTTTTGATTTAATATGAAGTACTACTACTATTTTAATTTCGCTGTTCATTTACGGGTTAGCTTTCATTCACAGAGTTATTCATATCAATAAAGTTTGAAGGGAATGGGGTAGCGTTGTGGGAGAAGAACACAGTGCTTCAAGACCAGGTGGCTAAGCTGAAGAAGCCTACAGGTTGATGGAAACGGCGAAGAACCTAAGACCCATCGCCGGAAAAGCTAAGTACGATAGACAACACAGGTGAAATATGTGTTTGAGACGGACGGCTGAAGCGAAGACGCTATTCAGGTTGAATGACCTGTGGCGGCCGAGAGAGGTGAAGAGAGGTCGGAGAGCGCGAGTTGCAGAGACAAAAGAATGAGATACGATGAAGAAGAGACAGGAGAAGAGTGGGTTGTTCCGACACAAATATTAGAAGCCAATCGCAATAAGGCAGTGCTAAGCTTATATAGCTTGTTTGGAATAACGGTTGAAAATTTTATAAATGCTTATGAATTGTAATTTACGGAATACGAAGTAATTTTTACGGTCTACGAGGTGCTTTCACGGTCTACGAGATAAATATGTGGAGGAGATTTGTCTCGATTTACGTGAATCGGGCTTATATAATAAACGCGATTCAAGATCGCTCTACCAAACAAGCACTATAGTAAAAGCGCCTTTTTAGCCTTAGGGTCTGTTTGGCATGAGGGAATTGGAGGGAAAATGAGGGGAGGGAAAATTTTTACAAGTTAGTTTTAAAAAAATTAGAAAAGTGTGGTTATAAAATTTTAATAAAGATAAGATGAAAAATAAAAGAATAAGAAAAATTAATTAAAAACTTTCAACCCCACTTCTCTAATTTTTATAAATCCAAGTTACAAAAATTTTCCCTCCCCTCCCTTCCAAATCCCTCATACCAAACAGCCCCTTAAAGCTCTTTTCATAAAAAATTGTACCAAACACAAAAATTTTAAACCATTATTTCAATCGAGCTTTTGATCTCAATCGTGCGATTGGGTACCCCAAACGTTATACCAAATATAATTATTAAATATAAACATCTCTCTTAAATAGGATTCGAACATTGGTTTTAACCCTTATCCTGATTAACCACATTTAGTTGATTCTCCTTAGACTCATCTTAAAAAACATATAGCAAAAAAAAAAAAAAAATCCTATCAATAAAAGCATCAAATCCAACCTTGAGAAAATATACAAGCATCTTCTAAGTACCCTTGGCCTTCAAGCCATGAAACTTATAATTAAATAAGTTCTTGAAATTCAAGACATAAAACCTTTCCAATGATCAAAGAATTTCGCCCCGGGGGGGATCCTCTCCAGTCTCCACAATCAAATCAATCAACCATATTAAAATATTGATTACAAATACTATAATTATGAGGAAAAAATAGAGTAATTACTATAAAGTTTCAAGAAAGAGATTTAATCACTAAAAACTTAACAACAAATAACAAGTTTCAGTATAAGAAATGACAACATGTCTATACTGCTCATTTGTTATTAAAACTTTTTGATAATTAGATTCTTTTTGAAACTTCATAATAATTTTTTCTAAAAAATACCACCTTCATATCCCATCCACCACAACACAAAATACTAGCTCAATAACCTTGTTACAGCTTCAGTCATAACTCATCATTCACTATGTGTGACGCATGCCTTAAAAAAAGAAAATTTTTGAAAGTGAAATCCCCGCCTAAAAAAGATAGACTGACCAAGCTAATCATATAGAGGCACACAAACTTGTACCACGCACTTGTATCCCCATGAATCTCAGCTCCAAAACTATTTCTTATCGTGCAGCCTGTTGATAGGATCAAAATGAAGTTGTTAATTATGATATTGTTATACAGTGTAAGTCAAAAAGCAGACAACTTCACAAACAGAGAAAAATAGTACAACCTCCAGTCTTAAATAAATAAATGACCTAGTTGGTACCTGAGTAGTATTAATATAGAAGCATGCCTTAGAATATCACTAATTCTAATAATCTATTACTCCTATGAGCAGTAGATAAGCCATTCACTCCTACAAAGAAGACTAAATTCTAACCAACTCAGATTATTTGCAAGCAAACTTGAAGCAGCAATTTGTCGCCCTTGATAAAGAATCAACCTTGATGTAAAAGGAGACAAGAATGCACCTGTGAATAGATGAAGGTACCGAGAACGGCAATGGCTGCCCCTAGGGCATTGACGGGTTGGATTGGTGTGCGGAAGATGATAATGGAAGAGACGATAACCGAAATTCTCTTCATCGTGTTCCCTATACTAAATGTTAGTGGGGAAATCTGATCAAGAGACATGTAAGATACTTGGTTGTACAAGTGGTAGAAGATACTCTGGGCAACCACCCACCTGTGAAATTTCCAAATCAGTTCATTAGTTAAGCATAAGAGGAAGAAACCATTAAATCTAACATTGTCCAGCAATGAAAATTGCTACTTGATAATAAAGTGAAGTGTTTTTCATCAGTAACCATACTTTTCACACATCAAGTAAATATTTTTCATTCACCCAGATTATGCATTTCTTATCGACAAAGTGAAGTTTAAAATGAAATTCCACCAATACAAAGGCACAGAGATGATGGCAGATTAGCATATAAACACACACTAGGAATTGAAGGTTTAACTTACCATACAAAATTGGGACCAATCTGAGAGAGAGCATTTTGCCAGCCAACAGCCCACATCTGTGGGCCCTCCACAGCAATGGCAAAAGGTGTGAGGATTAGCATAGACATCATAGAAAGACAAGCATAGTAGTTCATTCCACTAACAGACATCCCTTTCATCCCTTTCTTTGAGGATATGTTCCGGAAGACAAATGCCAAATTTGATATCATAGCTCCCATAAAACCTGAAACATGATTTGAAGTCGTCTAATTAGCGGATTTCTTTCTGCATTTTCAACTCCCGAACGAAATTTAATAAGAATGAATACTGACATGTGTAACAGAGAAGATACAATATCAACACTAGAACATGAAAAATATGTTGTGTTTAAGGACAAACATGTGTCATATGAATAGAACCCTTTCAGTCTCTCTTTGTTACAGTACCCTCTAATATTAAAGAAGATCCTGATCTGCATATGACTATATTAGAATGGATTCTCTTACCAATCATATTAAAATTGAGTTCTGTCAAAGCAGTAAGAGCACAGCCACCAATAATTGGGACAAGTGATAGGTACACTGGCATAGGGAATGATTCTCCAAGGAAGAATCTTGAGACCAGGACACTAAAAGCAGGTTCTGCACTCTTGATGATATGGGTAAATGAAATTGCAACTTTTGACATACTCACGGTCGCGGCAACATGACCAATCGAGTGAGCTAAAGCAACCTGCAAAAACAAATTATTTCAGTGATTATTGTAAGAAATATGCATCAAAACGAATCCTATCCCATCCCCTAATCACTAATCAGTCACTGGCCTAATATTCTTGATATAAGCTCACCAATCCAAGTTTACCAGACATGATTTTAAGAGATTCTACCGTATTAATGTCAATTCTTATTGTTTGATTCCCATCCATAGTTTTATAGTGGTTACCCAAGTCCCATCCTGTTATGCAACCATTAATACAGAATCAAATCATTCGAATCTCGTTATGTCTCAATGCCAGGATGAAATACTGATACTACAGAAATAACACTATTTTGTATCCAATGTTTCCAGCACACATCAAATATGAAACTAGTTTCAATCACACTGGAAAACTATGTATACGTTGACATAATGCCTGCATAGAATCAAACCATGTACGCTATGTTCTGAAAGAAACAGAATTGAGAAAGGTTAACTTACAGGGAAGAGGGCCTTCCAAAAATCTAAATTGACTTTTGGCGCTTCAGCAATTCCCGTGGCCCATGAAATTAACATCATGAGGGACCCAGCAGCTAATGATAGAGTGGAAGCGAGCCATGGATAAGGAAAAGCATTCAAAACCCTCTTATTGTATATATTGAAGATTACATTCAAAGCCCACCAGGTAACGAAATAGACACTAATTCTGAGCTTCTGAGCCGCCTGAACTCGAGCCTCTTCATCAACATTAATCTCCAAAGGTCCTGACTTATCTGCCTCATAGGCTTCACACTCTAAACCCCTCTTTCTGGGTTTTGCCACCAATAAAAAATTCTCAGTTGATGAGATATGAAGAGGTTTATGACAAGAAACAGAGAGCTTTGTGCTGGGATTAGCATCTTGTCTCGAGGGTAATGTGTAAAAAGATTCAGTGGTTCTCAAAGAAAGCTTTCTGTTTGAGAAAGCAGAGAAGGTCGGAGATGAAGAAGGTGCACACCTAATTGCAGAGTTCATGGTTAAGGTGCACACCTAATAAAGAACCGAAATTTTGTCCAGCGAAGAAGAAAGCTCAAAAATGGTATTGCAAAGGTGTGAGCTTTTAAGTGGTGTTAGGTGTGTACAATGCGGAAGATTTAGATGGTGAATTCGATGAAAGTGAAGGAGGTAGGCGAAGAAAAGTTCAAAACTTTGGGTATGGAAAGGTGAGGGAAAAGAGTTTGGTGAGCATTGGAGAGAGAAGGGAAGGTGAGGAAAACGAAGAAGAAGAAGAAGGAGAAGCGATAGCTAAGCTAATAACAGGAAATAAGAGAATTTGTAAACGGCCTTTCCTAGAAAGATGGCGGTGGCGATGGGGGGAGGGTATTAAGGTGGACCCCACAAAAACTATTTTGAGAAATTGTTGACGGATTAAAAAATTTTATTTCGACCGTTATTAACGAAAAATTAGTTTGGGCGTTATGGGGGTTGATTTTTTCTCTCTTTTTCTAAAGATGACAAATTAAGCACGGAAATGATAGGCTTTTTTGTTAAACCATAGTAGACCGAGGTGTTATGAACATAACATCGTGGATGTATCCGTCATAATTTTTTATTCTTTCTCATTATTTGTTATGATTATGGAATCACATTAATTATAGATTCCACAGTTATGTATATAAATAAAAGATATATATTATATATTACATTAAACACTGAATAGTATATGAGAATTACTTTTCCTTGTTTTATACCCCTTCTTCATTTCTCTTCTCATCTTTTCCTTTATTTCATGACAGGAGGTTTCTTTTGTTTTGTTCTTTTTTTTTTGTTATTCTGCTTTTTCTCCTAATTACATGACTAATTTGATAATATTAAAAAAATTATTTACATTAATTATTTGTAATTTGATTTTTCTAAAATATTACTCCCTCTGGTTCTATTTATAAGCAATTTTCTCTCTCATGAGGACTGGTCCCTTTTATAAGCAACTTTCATTTTGTGTCTGAAAATATAGACTCATTTTTTTTATTTTATCTTAATTAAATATATATTATTTATAATTAATTATCAACATACCAAGAGTTATATTCAGGAGAGAGAGAAAACTCATTAGGTAAATAAAGTCAACAAAGCATTGTGAAACGGATTTTATTATCTCTCATATTTTTTATACATTCTCTCTATTTTCATAAATAGGGGTATCTATGGAAAAAAATATGACATTTTTGACATACTTATTACTTTTAACTACCAGTTATTTTTACACAATTAAAGAAAAAGTTGCTTATAAATAGAATCAGAGAGAGTACTTTTTTTTTGTCCTTAATTTAAGAACCAATTGACTTTTTTATAAAAGATTAAAAAATTTAAATAGACTACTTAATCATATAATATGTTGTGCATTATTTAATTATATATAAGTCTATAAATCAAACAAATTAGTTTTAAAAAATTATAAATATAGATATTTTAATGTAACTTAATTAGATTATCTAATCTCTTAAAAAAATCAATTATTGACTCTTATATTAAAAAATTTTTTACCGGAACAGAAATTTCATTTCACTTAAAAGATACACTAACAACTCTTATATTAAAAACTAAAGATAATGTATTTAATAGTGTGTTTTAAAATTACCACGTGATGGAAACTCACTAAATATATGTAGAATAAAAATAATTTTGGAGAAAAATAGATTAAAATAGTAACAGCAAAGTGCGGAAGATAAAAAGGTTGACGCGGACCAGTGGTCACTGAAGGAAGAAGAAGCGGGTCACACCATGTTTACATCTATTTCTTTCTGGGCTGATTGATGTGAAATTTAACTTTTAACAACATGTAAATGATCGTTTATGATATTTATAGCACTTTCATCTTTCAGTTATTTTTCCCTTTTTCCCCAAATAGGAGTCTCAGGATATGCAAATTCTGGATCTCAAGATGTTGATATTTATTTATTTCTCATTTAACTGGATTTTAAAAGGGGTATATATAGTGATGGAATACTGTTTATTACTCCATTCGGTTGTTAATATATGATATATTTAGAGAACTGATCTAAGGTATAAATATAAGACATATTTTTTATATTTATCAATTTTTTTAATTTACTTCTATTAATATTACCTCAGCAATAATAAATAAAGAAAAGGAAATAGGAGAATTAAAGAAGATGATTAAGATATTATAAAAAATATATGTTTTATTAACTGACTCAGCTAATTTTCTTAATCTAATTAAATTAGATAAATATGTTTGGGAGGATGATATATTTTAAAAATGATGATTCAAATCCCGAAACGACTGAATTAAGAAAAGAGAGATGAGCCATTTTGGATGGAATAGGAACTCTGATCAGATCCCTAATTTTTTCCAAATTACTATATAATTAAGAACTAATATCTAGAGATCTGCTTGTGTTTCTAGTTATAAAACTCTCTATAAAATTATAAAAATAATTAAGAAGATATTTTTTATATATGTGCCTCCAGTATAAACGATTAAAATCTTATTACCAACCTTGTTAAAAAAATTTAAAAGCGTTTGAAGTAGTGAAAATCATGACATTGAACTCAGCCAATAAAAGTAATAAAATTGGCCCCTATAGTTAGGAATGAGGAGAGTACTTACCCAATAAAAATTGCAGTTCAACTAATTAATGAGGTTGCACTTGGTAATTGATGTGGCAAGTATTTCTGTATCCATAAATTTATAATATATTACGTCTTGTCCTTAATATGCTATAATATTCACTTTGTAAGGTGGATCTTATATTAATTAAGGACAGGATGTAGTGACTGCAATTTAAGTAAATAATGCTCTTTGAACATTTATATTTTGTTGAAATCTTGCAGTCCAACTCATCTTTATAACGTTATTTCAAGTAGATTTGAATTTTGCTATATATAAGAATTTTGTTAATAAGCAATTTGTATATATTATTAGAAGTGTTTTAATCATGGGGAAAATTTCATTCAGCCCCTATGAAAGAGACTGAATTTTAGTCCACCCCTCACAAAAGATTTTGAAATTTCATTACACTTTTTAAGTTAAAATAAAATAAAATTTTATAGGTCAAAAGACAATAATACTCTTATTTTATTTTTCTATAACAGCATTTATAAGATAAATAAAAAAGTATTTATAAGACAAATAAATGTATTTACAAGATAACTAAAGGAATAAACAATACGAGTAACATTGTGGTCATTCACAAGATAAATAAAGGCATTTATAAAATAAATAGAGAGATTTAAAAGAACTCAATGCGTCAAAAATATCTTGACAATTTACAAAACATATAAGAGAATTCACAAGATAAAGAAGAGTATTTATAAAACAAATAAGATGATTCAAAAAATAAAGTACGTAAGGGCATTATTGTCTTTTCATCTATAAAATTTAATTTCATTTTGACTTAAGAGGATACAATGAAATTTAATCTTTTGGAGGTGAACTAAAATTAATTATCTTTCAAAAAATATTAGTGATAACTACATGCTCATCTAATTAATCAGTGTGATGGGCAGGAAAAGAGAAGCCTTTGGATATATACCATCTACTTATTACATGAATTTATTTTGAGGGTCTAATCATATATTTAATTTTAATTATACGATAATTAGGATTGTCTGAATCTAATACTAATAATAATTTTTCTACAATGGAGCTTGCACGACTAATCAAACAATTTTTTGATATGTAACTAATCAAACAATAAATTAAGAAAAGATATGATAGGGACGGATATTCGATGAAATAATAAGAAGACGTCAACAAATTAAAGCGATACCCTTTCACTTCATGCATTCCACGAGGCTGATGTTCTCGTATAAATATATACACACACACATGTGACGAGACGAGAGAGTTTTATCTCCTTGTGTGATTGAAAACAACCATCATTTTTGTTTGGACTTTCATATACACATATGAAGCTATCTAATTTTTTTTTTTTGAGAATATTGTAGAAGTGAGATATATAGAGCGTAATTGATTATATTAAAAAATCATAAATATTAGAAAATAGAGTTTTTAGACGTAATTTAATAATATAATAAATCACAATTATTATATCTAATAACAGCTAATAAATAATAAAAAGACAACAATAAGGAAAATACAAGAATCTAATTTTACTTTAAACAATTTATAAGTGAAATACTATAAGAGAGGAGAAGATACAAAATACCTTATAGAAAGAATAAGGCAAGTTGATGGGTAATTTGAAGGAGGGAGGGGGGCCTCCTATTTATACTAAAATGTCGGCCTCCTCCCTCACCATTTCTACGATGTGGGACTATTTCCCACTTTCAACAAATCTCCACCTTGAAAAAAATTCTCACATTCCTAATTTCTCTTAATTATAAATTTATGCTAACAATTTAATAATCAATATTCAACAATGTTGATCAAATCTAAACAATGTTGAAATTTGACAGAAATCACTACTTTTGTCAGCATATCAGCAGGATTTTCACTTGTTCGTATCTTCTGTATCATGACTCCACCTTCTTCCAAAATTTCTCGTATGAAGTGATATCGAACATCAATGTGCTTCGTCCTTACATGGTAAACTTGGTTCTTTGCTAATTGAATAGCACTCTGACTGTCACAATAAACTATGATGCTTTCTTGACCAACACCAAATTCTCCAAACAATCCTTGAAGCCAAATTGCTTCCTTTACAGCCTCTGTAATCGCCATGTACTCTGCCTCTGTGGTAGACAAAGCAACTGTTGACTGCAAAAGTTGACTTCCAACTAACTGGTGCTCTTGCAAAAGTAAACATATAACTAGTAGTTGATCTTCCATTGTCCAAATCACCCGTAAAATCTGAGTCATAATACCCAACTAAAGATCGATCACCTTCCTCCTCAAAAACCAATCTAACATCTACAGTATTACAAATATACCGTAGAATCCATTTCACAGCTTGCTAATGCTCATTCCCTAGATCATGCATATACCTACTCACAACTCCAACAACTTGTGAAATGTTAGGTCTTGTACAAACCATTGCATACATTAAGCTACCAACAACATTTGCATATGGTACCCTTGACATATACTCTCATTCATCTTCATCTTTTGGCGACATATCAGCATTGAGCTTAAAATGCGGGGCAAGTGGAGTGCTAACCAGCTTCGTTCTCTCATTCATACCAAAACGATTTAGCACCCTTTTTAAATACTCATTTTGAGATAAAAAAAAGTTTCTTTGATTCTCTATCTTTTGTTATCTCTATGCCGAGAATTTTCCTTGCCTAACATAAATCCTTCATTTCAAATTTCCCTTTTAGTTGAACTTTCAGCTTCTCAATTTTTGCCTGATTTTTTGAAGCTATCAACATATCATCAATATATAAAAGGAGATATATAAAGGATCCATCTTCAAGCTTCCGTAAATAGACACAATGATCGTATCTACTTCTTATGTACTTATGTCGTAACATAAACTTGTCAAATCGTTTATATCATTGCCTCGAAGATTGTTTCAATCTGTATAACGATTTTTCAAGTTTACACACCATATTCTCCTTTCCAGCAATTATGAATCCTTCCGGTTGAGTCATGTAGATTTCCTCCTCCAAGTCTCCATTTAAAAATGCAGGTTTTACATCCATCTGAACTAGTTCCAAATCTAACTGTGCTACCAAAGCCAATAAAATTCTAATAGAGGAATGTTTCACAATTGGAGAAAATGTCTCATTGTAATCAATTCCCTCCTTCTGAGCATAGCCTTTAGCTACCAATCTTGCTTTGTGACGCACATCACCTTGGTTAGGAAATCCTTCTTTCTTTGCATATACTTATTTGCAACCAATTGCCTTCTTACCCTTCGGGAGTTTGGCCAATTTCCACATACCATTCTGATGAAGGGACTATATTTCCTCATTCATGGCATTCCTCCACTTTTCCTTTTATGAGTTATGGATAGCCCATTTATAAGTTGAAGGAATGTTATCAGCTGCAATTGAAGTTGCACAAGCCACCATGTCTTCGAAACGAGTAGGCTTTCTTATTGTTCGTTTTGGCTTGCTAGTTGCTATTAATTCACGTTGCTGTTGAGGTTCATGAGTCAAAACCTCCCTATCAACTGGCTCTTCTTCTACCTAAGGAAAGTCTTGTCTTGTTTCCCCATCTGCTCCTTGTACTGGAAAAATCATCTTTCCTTTAAACTCCACCTACTTTGAAACACTATCACCTTGCTGGGTATCTTCAGCTGCTACCTTTCTTACCATGGCAGATTCATCAAAGGTAACATTCCTACTGAATACAATATTCTTTGTCTCTGGACACCATAAACGATATCCTTTGACTCCAGAAGTAATCCCCAAGAAAATAGCCTTCTTTGCTCTCGGATCCAATTTTAATTCTTTCACATGATAGTATGCAATTTAGCCAAATACATGCAAAGAATCATAATATGTAGCAGGTTTACCATATCATTGTCCCAACGGTGTTTTACCACCAATAGCAGTAGATAGTAGACGATTAATGAGGTGGCTCTCATATGTAATTGCCTCAGCTCAAAATTCTTTGCCCAAGCTAGCATTGGACAACATACACCGAACCTTCTCCAGTAAAGTCTAGTTTATGCGTTCTGCCACTCCATTCTGTTGTGGTGTATTTCTGACGGTGAAGTGTCTGACGATGCCATCATCCTCACAAATCTTCTGGAAATGATCACTCATGTATTCTCCTCCGTTATCTGTACGAAGACATTTGATCCTCCTGCCTGTTTGTGTTTTTTATCATCGCCTTCCATTTGAGAAAAATTCCTAATACTTCATCATTCGTCTTCATTGTATACACCCAAATTCTTCAGGGAAAATATCAACAAATGATACAAAATAATGCTTTCCTCTCAATGACGGTGTTTTGGAAGGACCCAAAATATCAGAGTGAACATAATCCAAAATACCTTTTGTATTATGGATAGTTGTTCTGAACTTAACCCTTGTCTTCTTCCCCTTCATACAGTGCTCACAAAACTCCAAACTGCAATGCTTTAATCCTTTTAACAACCCTTAATCTGAAAAGAGTTTTTAAGGATTTTCCTCCAGCATGTCCCAAGCGCATATGCCCAACCTTATCGCTTCTGCCTCCTTCTCATCACTGGATGTCACTATTGCTATTCCAATAATCGTACTACCTTGATAGTGGTACATATTATTGCTCTTCCAAATAACCTTCATTACCACCAGTGTACCAGAAAATATCTTCATCACTCCACTTTCTGCAATGATCTTGAACCCCTTTAAATCTAGAGTTCCCACAGAAATAAGATTTTTCTTTAAATCTGGTACATATCGAACATCTGCCAATGTTCTGATCAATCCGTCATAGTTCCTCAATCGAACTGAACCAATTCCATATGTGGTAAGTGAAGTGTTATCTGCTGTGTGGACAACTCCACATCCTTCTTCTTGGAAATCAGTGAACCAATCTCGATTGGGACACATATGATGACTGCAAGCTGAATCCAACAACCATACGCCTGACGCTTTTGACGACGTTACTGTAGATAATGAAAAATATGAATTTTCATCATCACAATGAGCTACATTTTGAATCCATAGCAGCCTTCCCATTGTTCTGTTTGGCTTTGTTCTCCAACTTTGGACAATCTTTCTTCCAGTGGCCATTTTCTCGACAAAAGACACATTCATCCTTACTGGGTTTGAACCTCGATTTGGATCTCCCTTTCCTTGATCTCGACTAATTTTCAGCACGCCCTCTTGTGACTAGTACTTCTGCTTCTCCGCCTCTTTGTTTATCCCTCTTTCTTTGTTCATAGCTGTATAGCGCAGAACAAACATCTCTGAGAGATACTTCCTCTTTGCCGTGAAGTAGAGTAGTCTCCAGGTGCTCGTACTCATCAGGGAGTGATCCCAACAACATCAAGGCCAGATCTTCATCTTCAAAAGTCACGTCCAAATTCTGTAAATCTGTTATCAACTTGTTGAAGCTGGTAATATGATCATTCATTGTGGTACCAGGAACATAAGTGAAGCAAAACAATCTTTTCTTCATGTGAAGCTTATTCTGACTGCTTTTCTTCAGGAATTTATCCTCTAATGCCTTCCACAATCTACAAGCAGAAGTTTCCTTTGTGTATGGATACTTCTGTTCTTTAGAAAGGAACGATCGAATAGTACCACAAGCAACACGATTGATGATTCTCCAATCTGCCTCCCCTATTTTATCTGGTTTCCTTTCTTCAAGAGCAAATTCTAATTGTTGTGTAAGAAAGACATCAAAAACCTCACTTTGCCACATCCCAAAATGTCCCGATCTGTCAAAAATTTCAACTGCAAACTTCACATTAGGCATACGAAGATGCCGATGATGAATTGTTGACATTTGATGTGGATTCTTCAATCTTTTTGTCCGCCATTTCTACTCCAAATATTATTTAATAGTTGTAAATGCAAAACCCCAAAGTAATTCTTTTCTAATGTGGAAGTTCAGATTATACTGCAATCACAGAGCATACTCAAACAGAACCTTGGCTCTGATACTAATTGTTGTGGAAGCGGGATATATAGAGCGTAACCGATTATACTAAAAAATCACAATACTAGAAAGCAGAGTTTCTAGACGTAATTTAATAATATAATAAATCACAACTACTATATCTAATAACAGCTAATAAATAATAAATAAGACAACAATAAGGAAAATACTAAAATCTAATTTTACTGTAAACAATTTATAAGTGAAATACTATAAGAAAGGAGAAGATACAAAATGCCTTATAGAAGGAAGAAAACAAGTTGAGCGGTAATTTGAAGGAGGCAGGGGCGCCTCCTATTTATACTAAAATGTCCGCCCCCTCCCTCACCATTTCTACGATGTGGGACTATTTCCCACTTTCAACAGGAAAAATATCTGTTGGGGAATATTCTTCAGACAACATATTTTACTTCAGAGAATATTCTATGATTTCCCTTCATCCATTGTCCAATATTCCCTTCACAAACTAAAATTTTAATAAAGAGAATATGTAATATAAAAATTGATTAAAAATTTTTAACCACACTTTTATATATATTTTTTTTCAATTCAACTCATAAAAATTTCTCATCTCCCCTCTCTAAATTAGTCATACGGAACAACCCAAGAGGGAATCCAAACAACACCTGAGTTTGGATCAAACCACTTGTATGAATTCAACAAGCCCAGACATTCGATGCATTATAAGAAGGTCTTTGAATTAAAACATAAAAACAACATAGAGAGAGTACATAAATTCACTGAATTTTTATGTCTAAGAGCAAATTTAGGCACCAACAATAACAATACGAAGCATAACTAGCTAGGTCGTTAAACTATGAAGATGCCACAGTCCTTTGAAGCTCTAGGGAGCTCCAATAGCTGCAAGGGGAACTTGTTTCTCATCTCCGGAGTCACAAACAATCCAAGCAGAATCTGCATCTTTTTCAACACCATTGCATTTTTCAGTATAATCTTTATTCCCTCCAAGTCCATTGAGTATCCATAGAACACATGAACAAACACATAATTGAGGCGGTTGAGGAAACATGAAGGCACAGGGTCCAATATTCCATCCTCAATTGGATTAGAAGGCATCGCAATTCCCTTTTTCAAATCATAATATAGTTCAAATGTTATATATGTTAGCCATTGTTAATTGTTGCTGCAGTAATAATTTAAGTAGCTATACAAGAAATTAAACAAGTACGATCAATTTTGGTTTGTGAAGTTACCTCACGAAAGATCAGAGACTCAAGGCAGGGTGTGTTTTCCAGTATCTTCAACAAGCGTGCATTTGAAAAATCTGATGATCTATGATCTAGCTCAAGAACTCGAATGCCCTTGAACATGGGTACCTCCACTGCTTCTGGTATGCCAAAGAGAAGCTGAAACACACACAAGAGAAATTGATCGTGTAAAATAAATGAATAAAATAAAAGGAGAAGGTTAATCTTTTAAACCTTCATGTAGTTTTAACCCAGTTCTAACTTAATTTTTAGATTTTGATTCAGTACAGTCCAATTCTTATTGTTTTGACTCAATTGAAACTCAGTAATTAAACTTTCATTTAATGCAACTTGATCCTTATAATTTTAACAATTTAAAATATTAATCCCTTATAAAGTGACTAGGAAAAAGAAGAAGATACAAGAGAACTAACTAGGAAGATTTCTTATTCAACAGCCTCAAAATTGGGGTATTCATATTAATCCCCTCACTCACTTATCCTGATTTAGCCAACTAACAATAGTTATAACTCCTATTGTAACTGACCACGTGATATTATTCTTATTGTCACATGTCATGAAATATATATAGTTTTCTTTTTTAAAATACTAGTACTAATATTTTAAATGTTTAAATTTGAGAGACTAAGTTACATCGAATCGAAATTTAAAGACTAAGTTATAATCGAGTTAAAATTATAGTAGAGACTGAATTATGATAAGTTTAAATTTAATGATTGAAAACAGTTCAAAACTTTAGGGACTAAGAGAATAATTTTCCCAAAAAATATACTTAGTTTATAAACATAAGAGATGGAAACTTACAGAGACAGTGTAAAGTCCAAGCTTCAACGTTGGAACATGAATGACGCTTCTCAAGAGATTCAAAAGACTATTTGACATGGGCACTGATGTCTGGTGCATAGAATCAACGTAAATAGACACCTCTTCCAACAACAGTGTAGGATTCACAATGCTGTAATCAAAGTACAACAAACCCTCATGACTGAAATTTCTGAGACCACTTCCCTGAATCACAAACTCAATCCTATTCCTCCCATTTTGTTGTCCTCCAACAAGAGCTTCCCTTATCTTCAATGTCTGAAGCTTGGAAGATAACACTTTCACACTCTTCACATTCAACCAATTACAGTTCACAATCTGTAAATGCTCAAGAACAGGACACCCAGAAAATAGATTCTGAGCAGAATACCGATTCGGGAAGGTGATACCCCACAGATTCATTAGCTTCAGACTTGGCAAGTAAATCAGAAAAGGAAGCATAAGTTTCTGACCTTTCATTCTGACATGTATATGAGTAAGTGTTGCAGAATTAAGCAAGCTCATAGGCAAAGATAAAGCTTCTTTAATTTTGTCAAGATGGAGCCTAAACACTTCAACATTACACTGTGCAACTGTAGCTAACAGAGGTTGAACGGAACGAGAAGCATCCATTTGACCTTTGAGTTGAAACTCAGATATCTTAGATGATCCTCTTAGTGAAAGTGTTCTTTTGATGAAATTCATGAAGTTGGTTGTGTCTTCGGTTTCTTGAATAAAGCTAAGTTCAGGAATGGTTGTCCATATGAATTCCCATCTTTTGGACAAGATGCTTGTTCTTACAGCATCTTTCATGGGAAGAAGTGAAACAATGTTTGAAAGGACATTGTCGGGTAGGTCGTTGATGCTTCTGCGACTACCATTAGTGTCTTTGTTGTTGTTCTGCTTCCTCCTTCTGTTTCTTTTTGTCGGAGGCATGATGTTACTGGCAAGATAACACTAACATACAAAAGTCATTAAACAAATTTTGAATATTAAAAAAACAGAAACAAGCCCAATGAGCAAAAGCATGCACGTATGAAGAGGTTTATGCACTCATTAAGAAACAGCACGGTCCCATTTTTTAAAATATTTTGATTTTTGAAACAATTATTAATGTGCGTACGATATAAAATAAAGATAATATATTAAAAATATAAAGGAAAATGATAGAAAATTTGAATTATAAAAATCCCAAAATATCCACTAAATTAGCAAAAGGACAAATAAGTTCTAGTAGGAATATATGGATTTTAAATTTTGGGTGTTGACAACTTGAGTTCCCTAAGTTGTCACTGTGTATAACAAAATTGCTAATTGTTATTCTTAAGTTGTCATTATCTACATTTAAGTTGTCAACACCCAAACTTCAAAATCTGAGACTCCTATCAAATTACCTATTTGCCATTTTACTAATTTAGTAAACATTTTAAGTTTTTTTTAAAAAATTCAAATAATATTTTTTTGTCATTTTTCTAAATTTAAATGTGTACATTGAAATTCTATTTGGATGATGCATATCATAAACAATTTTGATGCTCGTCCGAGGGTGGTGCTCGTCGCTACGGTGATATATATATATTCCATAATCTATACTCAGTTTCATCGATCTAGATTTAAAATTTCCAAGTGATGATTTTTAAATAAAAACATTTTTTTAAAAAAACTGATAGTTAAGGCGTTAATAGATTGCTTTTACTTTAGATCATGTACATAAGTATTTTTTTTAAAAAAAGTAAAAGTATAAAAAAACTAAATTTGGACCATCCAGATAAGATCTTGATAGTCCATGTTTGACGTGCTCACCCAAACTCAATCCGATGTAGATTTCATCATATCGATGAGCGCCATAGTCCTTACAAGTGTGATGAGCACCGTAATCTGGATCATTCAGATCTAATCTAGATCGTCCAGATTAGATGATCTAGATTAGATCTTGATGCTTCGAATTTATTTTTTTACTTTATTATTTCATAAAAATTATTTTAATGTGTAATAAAAATAAAATAAAGATACTATCTTAACTGTTAGTTTTTTTTAGACAATGATTTTTTATTTAAAAATCATTAGTTAAAAATCTTAAATATGAACCATTAAATTGTATTTTTACGGTACATATCTAAATGCAACTATGAGCACAGTTGTACTCATCGCGATAAGCACCAAAAATATTTCCTTGTATATATGGATTAAGTCCCAAAGGAAAAAGAGTTGGAAAATTGGTTCTTTGCTATAAAATTTCTTAAGATTGGATCATTATTGGTTGCAAATCAAATAGAAACATTCTAGACAAATTTTGATACAAGCATAGTGCAGCACTAGGATGGAAAGTAAGGATGATATCAAATCAAAACTAGATTTTTTTAATTGGTGAAATTTTAGAAGACCAGAATATGGATAACAGTGAAACTGAATAAAGTTTTTGAATAGTAGACAAGAAAGAAGATGAAAATCGGAAGGCTGTACCATAAGTTATTGGAGTGAAGAAACTTACCAGAAGTTGCTGGAGATGGGAGAAAAAACGCAGGCTCGGTCCCTCCCTCCTTCTTTCAAGTTTCACCATTTGACTTCCTAATAGTATTTTATATATATTCACTCCACTTGTTTTACAGATGAGGATTAATTTTTTTTAGGAAAAATCATATAATTAATTTTCTCCGATATTTAAATTTATTCTTAAATTATTTAGTGTTATATTAATATTTTTTAAATTAAATAAGGGGATAGACAGTCCCATCCTCCGGATTTCCTCACAAATTTAGATGTATTAGTGACACGCGGTCAACATGCAATTAAAAAAAAATCTGATGAATTAATTGTAGAAATGCATGCATTTACTTTTTCAAGAAGAAATACCTAATATGTGTATATAATATTAAAAAATTAAAAATTCTACCAAGTCACACTATTTGAATTTAAAAGTATTGTTATTTATTTTTCAAATGCTATGCAACAGAGAGAATACACATTTAGTTAGTGTTAAAAATCTATTTTAAGTATCAATAAATTGTTAGTTAAGGTGGTAAGTGATCCCAGTTTTATAAAAAAGAAAAAATAAATTTAAATCTATTTTAAATATTAATTATATGCCATTCACAAAATTGAGTAAAGAAGAGCATGTCGTATGGTGTTTGGAGCTCAAAAATTATTGTTTTCGCTTTTCAGGGTACCTGAAATGATAAGGTGCTTTAGCGTTATAAAACAACACCCAAAGATACATCTAGATTGTCAGCTTTAGATGTACCAGTAACGTCCGGTCAACATGCAATAAGGAAATTTGTTGAATTAATTGTAGGGTACATGCATTTTGCTTCTGGGAAGAAGAAACATTTATTATTTGTATATAATATAAAATTTCTAACAAATCATACTATTTATGAGTGATGAATCCAACTAGCATAAGGAGAAGCCGCATCATCTCTTTGTTAGCTAAATAGAGTGCGCAACATCGTATTGTTTTGTGAATGATTAAATCTTTAGATATATTATTAATTAAAAAGTATTACCTTTTTTTTTTACCGCAATCAAAAGGCTTTATTTAATAACTTTATTAAGTGTTTTTATTGATCTTTAAGTATCCCTTTTCATAGGACTCTAAAATTGCTTGATCCACCCTCATAGATATTGCATCTAGTGGCCTTCTTGTTTGAACGTATCCAAACCACATGAAACGATTTTTTTTATCTTTTTAATTCCTTAAATGTCACTCTAACTTTTTTATGTATATGTTCACAATGAATATTATCTTTTCTTGTATAACTACACATCTATCTCAACATTTTAATCTCCACTATCCCCTTTATACTCATATTGGTCCTTTAAAATCCAATATTCACTATCATATAACATTGATGAATTTATATTTGTCATTATACTTCCCTTCAATTTGATTCGTCTTCTCTCTATATACCCCAAAAAAGGAGGCCGGAAAAAAAAAACAAAGAGAAAGAGAAAATCAAGACTTACCTGAAGAGCTACAATTGCTTAAAGGACGCTCAAGCCAGACCAATGACCAGAGATGCTGAGAAAGGAACACAAGAAGTGTGAGCAGCAATAAGCAATAAAGCAAATGACAAGAACGGTGGTTTTCTATAACACAGTTATGTTGGGAGAGAAGGAAGACGGTGGAATAATGTGGTGGGAGAGAGTTGAGATTAGGAAGGAGAAGAGATGGCACTGTTTTTGCATGAAAGTGGCTCTACTATAGGTGGGTCAAAAAAACCTTATCGGCGACAGAGTGGACGACAGCCAACGGATGAATGGGAAGATGAAGACAGAGCCAACAAAACACCAAGCTCTTCAGCTGCAACGAGCACCTACTGCTGGCAAAGGACAGAAGACAAAGATTGGAGGGTCTTAGATGCAGTGAGGGGCCACCGAAAGTTGCAGGCCTTACCGGACTTGGCGACGGGACCTGAGGGCGCCGAAGGTGTCCTAGCAGCTGGAGTGGGGGAGGTTTGTTGAGATATGAGAGGAGGACGGTGGAGCTAACCCGAGGACCAGCCGGAGCTGAGACAAGAGCAGCAACCCGAAGGCGCCGTTTGATGATGGATGTGACACTTGGATTTCGCCGAAGCTAAAATCGGTGGCAGATTGCTGAGAGGAGGAGATCACGATGGCAGATTGCTGAGAGGAGATCGAAGTAAGGAAGATGACGGATATGGTGCTATCGATAGTTGAGGAATGAGTGCAGGGTTGGGAAAAGAAGAAGATGAATGAATGCATGGGTCACATGTGCTGAGAGATTCAGAGAGAGAAAAGGGAGACAGAGTTGGCAGACAAGCACATGGGAAAAGAGAGGATGTAGTAACGGTCAAATATGGGATCCAATGTTGAGCTGAGTAATGCGTTTGGGCTGCTTTTTAAATAGGACACATATAAGCTCTTCTCAAACACTAGGTAACCAAACACAAAAAAAAAATATCATGATGACATTAAGTGCTTACATGATAAAATCGGGCTTATTGTTGGGTTCACTGCTGAACCAAACATCTTCTTTATAAAAAAGATAACACAAGTTCAAATCTATTTTAAATGTTAATTCTATGCCATTCACAAAATTGAGTAAAGAAGAGCATGTCGTATGGGGACCCAGTTTTTCTGCTCATCCTTTGGATGAGCAGGGAAAGCTCTTCTGATCTGGACTATCCAGATTTAATTTTTTGGGCGAAGCAAAAATACCCATGATGATTTGTAAAAGGAGCATCCAGCACCATAAAAAAATTTGGTTCAAAAATGCCTATGTACATTACAAAAGGGTTAAAAAATACCACCACCGTTAAATATTTTTCATGGGCAATAGAGCAAAAATGTTTATGATCATTTGCAAAAGGAGCAACATGCACCATAAAATTTTTTGTTTGTTTAAAAATACCTATGTACATTACTGTCCATCCGGTTCGGGCTAGTGATATATCCTAAAATTCCAAATTGATGATTCTATTGATTTATTACTCATTCAAAATTCGTTCTAAATTCATTTTGTTAGTTATCTCAACTTAAAATTGCTAATTGACCAAAATGTCCCTAAGGACCCGATCTAAGCCCCTTTGTACCCGGTTTAACTGTATTTTACCAAAAATTGTGAACTGGGCTAATCCTACACAATTTTGCATGTAGAATCAAATTCTGACATCAAATTTGTCAAAATCATGCTCAAATTATAAATATACCCCTAGTAGCCATTATGTTAGGGTTTTAGGGGTAAAATTGTCATTTCATTCCCTAAAGCCTTCACACTTCATAATTCACATTTTCCTTACACAATTTTCTATTATAAACTCAATGGAATAATCAAAAACACCAAAATCAAGTCCAATTTTACCCCTAAAACCCTACAAAATGGCTACTAGGGGTATTTTATAATTTGAGCATGATTTTGACAAATCTGAGGTCAAAATTGGATTCTACACACAAAATTGTGTAGGATTAGCTCAGGTCACAATTTTTGGTAAAGTACAGTTAGACTGGGTACAAAGGGGCTTAAACCGGGTCCTCAGGAGCATTTTGGTCAATTAGCAATTTTAAGTTGGGATAACTAACAAAATGAGTTTAGAACGAATTTTGAATGAGTAATAAATCAATGGAATCATCCATTTGAATTTTTAGGATATATCACTAGCTCGAGCCGGATGGACAGTAATGTACATAGATATTTTTAAATAAAAAAAATTTTCATGGTACCTGTTGCTCCTTTTGCAAATGATCATGGACATTTTTGCTCCACTTCCCATGAAAAATATTTAACGGCGTTACAGGATTTAACAGTGGTGGTATTTTTGAACCCTTTTGTAATATACATAGGCATTTTTGAAACAAAAAAATTTTCATGGTGCTAAATGCTCCTTTTGCAAATCATTATAGGTATTTTTGCTCCATCGTCCTAATTTTTTTAATTAGTTATTTTTAAATAAAAAATCATTTTTTTGAAAAAATATTAGTTAAGAAGTTATCTTTATTTTATATTCTCTATACATAAAATTTTTTTTTGAAGAAAATAAAAAATAAAAAAAAATAAATCTAGACCTTCCAGATGGGATCTGGATGGTCCAAATGGGAGGAGCTCTCCCTGCTCATTCAAAGGATAAGCAGGGGAGCTCGTTCCTATCTAATGGTCTTTAGAGCTCAAGAGGTATTGTTTTCGAGGAATTCAGCTTCTCTTCCATGGCCTTACTCTCCTTTGCCTCTCCAATACCAAAAATTGTGCCGTTTTGGATGTTAAATGGTGAGGGTGATTTCATTTTTTTTTAAAATAACATTTAGCATCATAAAGTATTTTTTTAGTAACACTCAATATCCTAAAATTATTTTTCATGCACTTTATAGTCTAAAATATTTTTCCAGTAGTACCAGTATCTGACAAGCTGCACCATAAAGTATTTTTTTCAGTAACACTCAGTATCCTAAATTAATTTTTAGTGCATTTGGCAACCTAAAATATTTTTCAATAGCACTCACTAGGGTGCTGAATGCACTAAAAATAATTTAGGATACTGAGTGTTACTGAAAAAAATACTTTAGAGTACAGCTTGTCAGATACTGGTACTATTGGAAAAATATTTTAGACCATAAAGTGCATGAAAAATAATTTTAGAATATTGAGTGTTACTAAAAAAAAATACTTCATGGTACTAAATGTTATTTTTTTAAAAACAATGTGATCACCTTTACTATTTAACATCCAAAACGACACAATTTTTAATATTGAAGAGGTAAAGGAGAGTAAAAACATGAAAGAGAAGCTGCATTCGTTTTGGAGGTAGCTAAAATGATGAATTTTGTGTGTTATAGAATAACACCCAAGGATACATCTAGATTGTCAGCTTTAGATGTACTGGTAACGTGCGGTTAACGTGTAATAAGGAAATTTGGTGAATTAATTGTAGGATACATGTATTTTGCTTTTGCAAGGGAGAAACTTTAGTTATTTGCATATAATATAAAATTTATACCAACTCATACTATTTATGAATGATGAATCCGTATCAGAAAACAACCACAAAAACAACAAAAAGCTACCTTGTTTCATTAGTTAGGTCCGCCTAAATGGATTGTGTGATATTGCTATATTAATAATTAAATCTTTAGATATATTTTTAGTCAAAAAGTCTCACAATAACTTCATTAAATGTTCTCATTGATCTTCAACTACTGCTTTTCATAGAACTTTAAAACTGTTTGATTCACCCTCGTAACTGATGTATCTAGTGTCCTTTTTTGAACGTCCAAGCGATTTTCTATCATTTTAATTGATTAAATGTCACTCCAACTCTTTTATGTATATGTTCATAATGAATATTATCTTTTCTCTTATAACCAAACATCTATCTCAACATTCTTTTCTTGATTATCACCTTTATACTCGTACCTTTAAGATCCAACATTATTCACTATTATATAATATTGATGGTCTTATAATAATGAAATAATGCTTACCTTTCATCTTATTAGATGCTTTTCGATCACAATAACTTCGATAGCATTTCATTTAAATCACTTAGCTTAAATTCTATAATTATCATCTTCATCAATTTTACTATCTTTTTACATAATTGAACCCAAATATATGAACTTTGTTACTATTAGAATGATTTGATATCTCATTTTAACCTTCAAATCATTTCTAACTAGTCTCTTATCAACTTTAGATGTACTAGTGACACATGATCAACATGCAATAAGGAAATATGATGAATTAATAACAAGGATACATGTATTTTACTTCTGGCAAGAAAAGAAGCATACACTATATGCATATAATAGATTTTTTTTTAAAAACCTAACAAATCATGTCATTCATGAGTTATAATTAATTGTTATTTATTTTTCAAACACCATAGAAAATAGAAAATGCCTAGAATATAATAATTTAATATCTCATTTTAACCTTCAAATCACCTTTACCTGGTCTCTTCTTATCATTTATCAACTTTAGATGTACCAGTGACGCACGATCAACATGCAATAAGGAAATATGATGAATTAATTGCAGAGATACAAGTATTTTGCATCGGGCAAGAGACACCTAGTGTATGTATATAATAGAAAAAGTTTTAAAAAACCTAACAAATAATGCTATTTATGAGTTATAAATAATTGTTATTTATTTTTCAAATGCCAAACAACACAGTGAATAGAAATTTATAAACATTAAAAGCTCTATTTTAAATGTTGATTCTATAGTATCACAAAAAAATGTTGATTTTGTGCTGCCATTCACAGAATTGAGCAAAGAGGAGCATGCCGCATATGGTATGTAGAGCTCAAAAAGTATTGTTTTTTAGGTAACTGAAATGATATGTTTTGAGCGTTATAAAACACCACCCAAAGATACATCTAGAACTTCAATTTTAGATGTGCTAGTAACGCGTTGTCAACATACAATAGGAAAGTCTGATAGGAAAATTAGATGAATTAATTGCATGAATATATGTTACTAATCAGTCACCAACAACAACGATATTAAGCATAACTTGTTTAAACTATGAAGATGCCACAATCTTTAGAAGCTCTGGGGAGCTTCAATAGCTGCAAGGGGAACTTGTTTCTCATCTCCGGAGTCACAAACAATCCAAGCAGAATCTGCATCTTTTTCAACATCATTGCATTTTTCAGTAGAATCTTTATTCCCTCCAAGTCCACTGAGTATCCATAGAACACATGAACAAACACATAATTGAGGCGGTTGAGGAAACATGAAGGCACAGGGTCCAATATTCCATCCTCAATTGGATTAGAAGGCACCGCCAGTCCCTTTTTCAAATCATAATATAATTCAAATGTTATATGTTAGCCATTATTAATTGTTGCAGCTGCAAGAATTAATTAAGTAGCTACGTACAAGAAATTAAACATATATGGTCATTTTGTGTTGGGATTCGTACACGTAACGGAAGAAATTAACCGTTTAAAATTTTCGAATCTCAATCACGGATTTATCAAAGACGTCTAAATCGAGTAGTTAGAATAGTACCTTTGTGGTTTTCGTGCTTTCGATCTCTAGGAGTCAACACCTATGGTCGCCTCACTCTACCGGTATCCACACGAACAAGACTCAACACGGCAGCGTGCTAGCGCCTCTAATCCTCTCTAGGGTTTCTTGCGGCTCTCCAAAATCCGTACAGCCCAGGGTTCTCTAGCCTTTCGAATTTTTTATATCTTTTGTGGGCCATTTTAGGTTTTTCAAAATTAATCTGAATTAATTTTGAAATTCAAATTAAATCAAATAAATCTGATTTGATTAAATCTGTCAAACAAATTTAATTTTATCATATTTATTTAATCTAAATAAAGAGCCAATAGATTTAATTTATCTTTATAAATTAAATCTGAGATACGATATCTCTATTAGTTTTAGTTATTTAATTTATCAAATAAATTAAATATAAAACTAATACTATATAATAATAATAATACACAATATTATTATTATTTCGAATATTATATATATATATATATATATATATATATATATATATATAATCCGTCTTCCCTAGATTAAATATTATATTCATTGAATCTTAGACACATCTTAGATTCAATGAATTTGGACATCATAACTTGTGTTGGGCTATTCTTGTGTGTGACCATGTAGGCCCACATGAAGTTGGCAGTAGGCCAAAACTGTTTTAGCCTACAAGTCGCAAGCGGCCTCTAGCAAGACATTGCGACTACCCAATTCACATGAGGATCGATGATACGATGCAACCTATTATACAACCATGTCATGTCCCTTTTTGTCACACGATATTTTGGTCAAGGATGAGGCATGGACATTGTCATCCTCCTGTTCCTGACCATCACTTTCTCGATTCTTGAGTAGCCTGAAATTAGAAATGGAAACTCCTTCTCATTACAGTATGGCCATACATTTCTTAGACTCACTCATCGAGGGGCCCAGTAATATCTCTCACTAATGTGAGGGACAAATTCCATTTTGACCACTCACATTCCTCTTCATGAAAACTCCTAAGCCCGATTGTAGCATTTATCATCACTCGGTCAAAGGTGACTTTTGACTAGGTCAAAACTTAGCAACTCTCATGCAGGAATCTATGATGATCTCAGGTCAGAGGGCACTATGACATGATTATATGTATGAAATAAGCTTATGACTTAATCTATACAGCTTTCTCATAGCGGGTCGGTCCAGCACCTTGTACTCCTACAAGTGCCTAAGACTTTGATTTGTATCTCTATACCTCATCAAAGTCATACTGGTCTTATTTCATCTTTTCTCTCGCATAGATAACCAACCAGGGACATTTACGATAATCTTTATAGTTCATCCAATGATACAATTATCATAATAAACATGCAAACGATATGATAACAATATGGAGAAATTTTTAAATAACAATAATGTTTAAGGTACAATGATTGGCCCCTAGGGCACAATTTCCAACATTTTGGTAGTGAAGTTAGCTCACGAAAGATCAGAGACTCAAGGCAGTATGTGTTCTCCAGTATCTTCAGCAAAAACATGCATTTGAAAAATCTGATGATCTATAATCTAGCTCAAGAACTCGAATGCCCAAGAACATGAGTACCTCCATTGCTTCTGGTATGCCAAAGAGAAGCTGAAACAC
This sequence comes from Albizia julibrissin, assembly GCA_037074505.1. Lineage (NCBI taxonomy): Eukaryota > Viridiplantae > Streptophyta > Magnoliopsida > Fabales > Fabaceae > Albizia > Albizia julibrissin. The sequence continues at coordinate 4,976,535 of CM073480.1, read as the reverse complement.
GAGAAGAGAAATTGATGTACAATAAATGAATAAAATAAAAGGAAAAAAGGTAATCTTCTAGATCCGGTGGTTTTGACTCGGCTTTAATTTAGTTCTTAAACTTTAATTTAGTACAACTCAGTTTCTATAGTTTTGACTTAGTTGAGACTCGGTTACTAAATTTTGACTCACAAAACTTAATCCCCATAATTTCAACTATATATTTAAAACATTAGTCTCTTATTTAATGGTAAAAGATAGAAGAGAGCTAACGGAATGATTTCTTATTCAACAATTTATGATGAGTACTGTTAGGGTATTTATATTATTCCCCTCACTCACTTATCCTAGTTTGGTCAACTAACAGTAGTTATAATTCCTATTGCAATTGACCACGTACATGACATTTTATGAAATACATAATTTTATTTTGTAAGAATTGTTAAAAAATACTTACTACTACAAAAAACACAACAAGCGGCGCTTCTTTTAAAAAAATATTATGGCGTTTTGCAAATGGCATAGCATCCAGTGTCATAAGAAGAACCTACGACGCTTGTTGAATTTAAAAAACGACAGAATATTGTATTTAATTATTATTTTTTTAATAAAAAAAGACTAACCTCCTACGGCGTTTCCACATGAAGCATTATAAAAGGTTCATTTTTTTAAAAAAAAATTGCATGACTATGGAAGCGTCGTAGGAGGTTATTGCACTTGCTACGGCGTTTCCACATGAAGCGTCATAAAAGGTCCCTTTTTAAAAAAAAATTTGTGTGATTGCTTTTTTTTCCTAATGAAACCCTCGATCTGTATTAACATCCAAATCCATCATCAAACTCGCAGGTTTTCTTTGCAATATTTAATTCCCATCTTCATTTATCAAGCATGGAAGAACTCCAAATAAATATTTAGAAAAAAAAAGTAAGCATGCATATAAGATTCATGACAGATTTTAACTAAAAAAGAAGAAGAATAAGAAGAAGAAAACATACAAATTTAAACTCAAAAATTAAAAAACTTTCAATGTATAGGAAGTTTAAGAAGGCAGAGTTGAAACTTCAAGTAAATACCTGGAAAAAATAAGCATAAATATAATATTCATGACATATTTTAACTAAAAAGAAGAAGAAGAAAGCATACAGATTTAAGCTTCTGTATCTAAAAAACACTTACAAGCTAAGGGGCTTCTATAGGAAATAGGGACCAAGTTAATAGAGTGAGGACTGAAGGGATAAGACAATATGGTAGAGTAATGAAGATTAAAAAAAATTGGGATCTGGAGGGCGCGCGAGGAAGACGATAATGGTGGGTTGGTGAAAAGTTAAAATAGAACCTTAAATTCAAAGTCTATAGAAACTCCGACGCTTTCCTCACCAAGCGTCATAGCTTTCAATAATTGAAATAAAAAATAAAAAAACAATGATGTTAAATTCAAAGTTAATAATCTTTAACGACAATTGACATTTAAACGTCGTTCAAAGATACATATTGCCTAACAATATCTAATATTATATATAATATAATATTATATATTATATGATATTTTATATAATTATATATATTGCCTTAGGCAATCAATTGCCTAAGGCAAAACTAAAGCGCCGAATAAGGCTAATTCAATTAGCCTTTTCCGGTGCTTCAATGAAATGCCAGACAAGGCTAATATTTATTAGCCTTCTCCGGCACTTCACTGAAACGCCGGATAACGCAATAAAAATTGTTGCCTTCTCTAGCGTTTCACTGTGAAGCGTCGGATAAGATAATTAAAATTATTATCTTATCCGACGCTTTTTAGTGAAACGCTGGATAAGGTCCATATTTTTATTTGATAATTTTTTTATAGATTATTTATTTTTAAGGACTTTAGTCGACAGATTTTTTTCTGGTAACTTTTTTTTGTTTTTTACAAATTATTCCTTTGATATTTCAAGGATCTTAGTCGACGCTTTCTTTGAAAGGGCCAATTAAGGTACAATTTTTTTTCTGATAATTTTTTTGGCTGATAACTAATGAAATAAAAGGTCTTAGGTGCAAGGAAATTAATATAAAAAATTTGATTTAAATTTAAATTTAAATTTATTTTTTTTTATTTTTTCTTTATTTATTTTTTCTTCATAATTAAATCATTAGAAATAAATAAGTGTGGGCAATTTTGCTATGACTACATGAATGTTCATTATTTATATAAGCTAAGTAGCATTTAATAACATTGAGAATAAATAAGGTTTAAATGTATTTACCAATATCGGTTGTTTTTTTTAAAAAACAAAAGACCTTGGACGGCGCTTTATGTAAAGCGCCGTCTAAGGTTTCTCCAATAAACATTGGCTGGCGCTTTACGTTAAAGTTCAGTCCAAGGTCAATTTTTTTTATTTTAATGCAATAAACTTTTTTTTGCTGATAATTTTTTTTTACATATTATTCCTATTATTAAGGTGCAAATTTCATTTAGGCATGTTTTTTTTAGTTAAAGTGTTTGTATAGCTTTTATTAATTTATTTTTTAAATATTTATTTCATTTATTTTAATTTATAATTAAAGCATTAGAAATAAATAAGTTGGAGGAAGTTTATTTGTTGACTACATGTATATAACTCAAGTAGCATCTAAACGTTCAGAATATAATTTTAAATCATTACACCAGTTATGACGCTTTGTTGTAAAACGTCAAAGCTGATATACTTGATATTAAAAAAAAAGAAAAAATGATCTTGCACGGCGTTTCTTAAGAAAGAGTCATACAAGCTTAACACTAAGTTGTGACGTTTATAATAAAAAGCGCCGTAGCTTATAATTTTTTTCCCTTAAAAAATAATTACCTAAGGCGTTTCTTTGAGAAGCATCATTAGATGTGCGCCATTAAAAGCCTTTTTTGTAGTAGTGACTTTTAGGACAAATTAATTGTCAAATGCTACCACAGAAGATATTTTGCACACACACGAAATATTGTTTGCACACGTGGTAACATTTGACAATTAATTTATCCTAAAAATAGTTTTTAGCAATTCTCCCTTTTATTTTCTTAAATATGGGACTACTATTTTAAATGGTTAAACTATAGAGATTGAGTTGCATCGAGTCAAATTTCAAGGACTAATCTATAACCGATTTAAAATTATAAAGACTGAATTGCACCGAGTCAAAGTTTAAGGACTGAGTTACAATCAATTCAAAACTATAGGGACCAAATTAAAAATTGATTTTTCCAAAATAAAATCTACCTAGTTTAAACACAAGGAAACTTACACAGACAATACAAAGTCCAAGCTTCAACTTTGGAGCATGAAAGATGCTTCTCAAGAAATTCAAAAGACCATTTGACATGAGCACATATTTCTGATGCATATTATCAACATTAATAGTCTCTTATTCCAACAACAATGCAAGATTCATAATGTTGTAATCAAAGTACATCAACCCTCATAACTGAAATCTCTGATACCACTTCCCTGAATCATAAACTCAATCCTATTCCTCCCATTTTGTTGTCCTACACCACAAGCTTCCCTTATCCTCAATTTCTGAAGCTTGGAAGATAACACTTTCACAGTCTTCAAATTCAACCAATTACAGTCTGATATCGGTAAATTCTCAAGAATAGGACACCCAGAAAATAGATTCTGAGCCAAATGCTGATTTGGGAAGGTGATACCCCACAGATTCATGAGCTAAATTTAGGCTTGGCAAGTAAATCAGAAAAGCAAGCATAAGTTTTTGGCCTTTCATTATGACATGTATATTAGTAAGTGTTGCAGAATTAAGCAAGCTTATAGGCAAAGATAAGGCTTCTTTAATTTTGTCAATGTGAGGAAGTCATACACGTGTCACCATCAAATGTGTCTTCTAGTATCTTCTACATAGTACATCACATGTATCTTGTTAGGCATTTAGTTTCTGTAACTAATTTGTGCAACTTGTGCAACCAATATGATTACTGGTTCAATTATAAATATATTATCACTCCCTCTTTTACTAGTTTCACTTGGTATCACGAGCCCTTTTTTTCATCTTTTCTCTCTCTCCTTCATTTTCTGCAATGGCTTCTTCTCCGATCTTGAGCCATTCTTCGTCTTCTTCCGTATCTCTTGCCAAATCTTTTTCCCTTCCATCTCTGTCTTCTACTTTCGCTTCATCACCTACAACTCCTTCTTCTTCGATTAAACTTGATTGCATTAAATATCTTTTTTGGAGTTTCATGGTGCTTTCTCTGCTTCGAGGCCAACGTCTCGATAGTTATGCTCTTGGTACCAAACCGTGCTCGAGCGCATTTCTCACTGGTGATAAAGTTAATCCACAATATGAAGAGTGGATTGATGTCGATCAAGTTGTCTTTGGTTGGTTACTATCTTGCTTGACTCTGAAAATTGGAAGTTAACTGGTCATATGCAACACCTCACACAAACTCTGGAAGGTTGCTAGAGATTTGATTGGTGCCGACACAAGGTCCAGGATCTTAGTCAACAAATCTAAGTTATAAAGAATCTGAAAGAACTCATAGCGAATGCATGAGTATCTTGCTCGAGTGAAGTATTTGGCTGATCAATTAAGTCTCACTGGATCTTCAGTTTCAAACGATGAACTTGTTGCTATTACTCTTTCTGGTCTAGATTTGGAATATAATTCTATTGTGTGCACATTAATGTCTCGCACCAACTTATCTTGGATTGGTTTACAATCTAAATTGCTTGCTTTTAAGTTTAGGCTTGAGCTTTATCGTGGCATGACTAATCTTTCTCTGGCTAATCCTTCTGTAAATTTAGCTAGAGCAGATATGTTTAAACACTTACGAGGTCGTGGAAATTCAAACACTCATGGAGGACGTAACATCAGAGGACGAGGTTTTGGAGGTTGAAATCGTCCTGTGTGCCAAGTTTGTGGTAAACCTAGCCATATAGAGTTTGATTGCTATTTCAGGTTTGACAAGAATGTTCTCCTGTATGCAAATAATTCAACTAAAAAAGTCACAGACTGTTTCTCAGCCAGCAGCATATATGGCTCTTGGACAGTGGTGCTACTAATCATGTGGTTAATAATCCTCAACATCTGCAGGAATCGACTAATACTGGTGGTAAGAAAAATTTGGTTGGATATGACAGTAATAAATTACCTATAATCAGTACTGGTTCTTCTTCTTTACCATGTAATCAGTCCTCGAAGTCACTAGTTTGTCTAATGTTCTTTATGTTCCTAGTTCTAAACATAATTTACTCAGTGTAGCTCAGCTAGCTTCTGACAACAATGTGACTGTCAAATTTGATTAAAATGGTTGTTATGTGAAGGATCATGTAAGACGTGGGAAAAAGTACCACATCGGGGATTTTTTCCCCTTTGGGCAGCTGCTATAGGTATAAAAGGGGGGACTCTCCCCCATTTATACTCATCCATCAACTTGCCTTCTTTCTTCTATAAGGCATTTTGTATTTCCTTCTCTCTTATAGTATTTCCTTATAAATTGTTTAGAGTGAAATTAGATTCTGATATTTTCCTTATTGTTGTCTTATTTATTATTTATTAGATGCTATTAGATATAGTAGTTGTGATTTATTATATTATTAAATTACTTCTAGAAACTTTGTTTTCTAGTATTGTGATTTTTTAGTATAATCGGTTACGCTCTATATATCTCGCTTCCGCAACAATTGGTATCAGAGCCAAGGTTCTAGTAATGAGAAGGAGGTAGAAGCAACAAGGTTGTGGCATATGCGCTTGGGACATGCTGGAGGAAAATCCTTAAAAACTCTTTCAGATCAAGGGTTGTTAAAAGGATTAAAGCATTGCAGTTTGGAGTTTTGTGAGCACTGTGTGAAGGGGAAGCAGACAAGGGTTAAGTTCAGAACAGCTATCCATAATACAAAAGGTATTTTGGATTATGTTCACTCTGATGTTTGGGGTCCTTCCAAAACACCATCATTGGGAGGAAAACATTATTTTGTAACATTTGTTGATGATTTTTCCCGAAGAGTTTGGGTGTATACGATGAAGACTAAGGATGAAGTATTGAGAATTTTTCTCAAATGGAAGGCGATGATAGAAACACAAACAGGCAGGAGGATCAAATGTCTTCATACAGATAACGGAGGAGAATACAAGAATGATCCTTTCCAGAAGATTTGTGAGAATGATGGCATCGTCAGACACTTCACCGTCAGAAATACACCACAGCAGAATGGAGTGGCAGAACGCATGAACCGGACTTTGCTGGAGAAGGTTCGGTGTATGTTGTCCAATGCTGGCTTGGGCAAAGAATTTTGGGCTGAGGCAATTACATATGCGAGCCACCTTATTAATCGTCTACCATCTACTGCTATTGGTGGTAAAACACCGTTGGAACAATGGTATGGTAAACCTGCTACAGATTATGATTCTTTGCATATATTTGGCTCAATTGCATACTATCATGTGAAAGAATCAAAATTGGATCCGAGAGCAAATAAAGCTATTTTCTTGGGGATCACTTCTGGAGTCAAAGGATATCGTTTATGGTATCCAGAGACAAAGAAGATTGTATTCAGTAGGGATGTTACCTTTGATGAATCTGCCATGGTGAGAAAGGTAGCAACTGAAGATACCCAGCAAGGTGTAGTGTTCCAAAGCAGGTGGAGTTTAAAGGAAAGATGATTTTTCCAGTACAAGGAGCAGACGAGGAAACAAGACAAGACTTTCCTGAGGTAGAAGAAGAGCTAGTTGATAGAGAGGTTTCGACTCATGGACCTCAACAACAACGTGAATCAATAGCAACCAGCAAGCCAAAACGAACAATAAGAAAGCCTACTCGTTTTAAAGACATGGTGGCTTGTGCAACCTCAATTGCAGCTGATGACATTCCTTCAACTTATAAATGGGCTATCCAGAGCTCAGAAAAGGAAAAGTGGAGGAATGCCATGAATGAAGAAATGCAGTCCCTTCATCAGAATGGTACGTGGAAATTGGCAAAACTCCCCAAGGGTAAGAAGGCAATTGGTTGCAAATGGGTATATGCAAAGAAAGAAGGATTTCCTAACCAATGTGATGTACGCCATAAAGCAAGATTGGTAGCTAAAGGCTATGCTCAGAAGGAGTGAATTGATTACAATGAGGTATTTTCTCCGGTTGTGAAACATTCCTCTATTAGAATTTTGTTGGCTTTGGTAGCACAGTTAGATTTGGAACTAGTTCAGATGGATGTAAAAACTGCATTTTTAAATGGAGACTTGGAGGAGGAAATCTACATGACTCAGCCGAAAGGATTCAGAGTTGCTGGAAATGAGAATATGGTGTGTAAACTTGAAAAATCGTTATACGGATTGAAACAATCTTCGAGGCAATGGTATAAACGATTTGACAAGTTTATGTTGCGACATAAGTACAGAAGAAGTAGATACGATCATTGTGTCTATTTGCAGAAGCTTGAAGATGGATCCTTTATATATCTCCTTTTATATGTTGATGATATGTTGATAGCTTCAAAAAATCAGGCAGAAATTGAGAAGCTGAAGGTTCAACTAAAAGGGGAATTTGAGATGAAGGATTTAGGCGAGGCAAGGAAAATTCCCGGCATGGAGATAACAAGAGATAGAGAATCAAAGAAACTCTTTTTATCTCAAAAGGAGTATTTGAAGAGGGTGCTAAATCGTTTTGGTATGAATGAGAGAATGAAGTCGATTAGCACTCCACTCGCCCCTCATTTTAAGCTCAGTACTGATATGTCGCCAAAGGATGAAGATGAACGAGAGTATATGTCAAGGGTACCATATGCAAATGCCGTTGGTAGCTTGATGTATGCAATGGTTTGTACAAGACCTGACATTTCACAAGCTGTTGGAGTTGTGAGTAGGTATATGCATGATCCAGGGAAGGAGCATTGGCAAGCTGTGAAATGGATTCTACGGTATATTTGTAATACTGTAGATGTTGGTTTGGTTTTTGAGCAGGAAGATGATCGATCTTTAGTTGGGTATTGCGACTCAGATTTTGCTGGTGATTTGGACAAATGAAGATCAACTACTGGTTATGTGTTTACTTTTGCAAGAGCACCAGTTAGTTGGAAGTCAAATTTGCAGTCAACAGTTGCTTTGTCTACCATAGAGGCAGAGTACATGGCGATTACAGAGGCTATGAAGGAGGCAATTTGGCTTCAAGGATTGCTTGGAGAACTTGGTATTGGTCAAGAAAGCATCGTAGTTTATTGTGACAGTCAAAGTGCTATTCAATTAGCAAAGAATCAAGTTTACCATGCAAGAACGAAGCACATTGATGTTCGATATCACTTCATACGAGAAATTTTGCAAGAACCAAGTGCTATATATCTCGCTTCCGCAACAATTGGTATCAGAGCCAAGGTTCTGTCTGAGTATGCTCTGTGGTTGCAGTATAATCTGAACTTCCACATCAGAAAAGAATTACCTTGAGGTTTTGCATTTGCAGCTATTAAATAATATTTGGAGCAGAAATGACGGACAAAAAGATTGAAGAATCCACATCAAGTGTCAACAATTTGTCGTCAGCATCTTCGCTTCTGACGAGAATTATGCCCAATGCGAAGTTTGCAGTTGAAATTTTTGACGGATCGGGACATTTTGGGATGTGGCAGAGCGAGGTTCTTGATGTCCTTTTTACACAACAATTAGATTTTGCTCTTGAAGAAAGGAAACCAGATAAAATGGGGGAGGAAGATTGGAGGATCATCAATCGTGTTGCTTATGGTACTATTCGATCGTTCCTTTCTAGAGAACAGAAGTATCCATACACAAAGGAAACTTCTGCTTGTAGATTGTGGAAGACATTAGAGGATAAATTCCTGAAGAAAAGCAGTCAGAATAAGCTTCACATGAAGAAAAGATTGTTTCGCTTCACTTATGTTCCTGGTACCACAATGAATGATCATATCACCAGCTTCAACAAGTTGGTAACAGATTTGCAGAATTTGGACGTGACTTTTGAAGATGAAGATCTGGCCTTGATGTTGTTGGGATCACTTCCTGATGAGTACGAGCACCTGGAGACTAATCTACTTCACGGCAAAGAGGAAGTATCTCTCAGAGATGTTTGTTCTGCGCTATACAGCTATGAACAAAGAAAGAGGGATAAACAAAGACGCGGAGAAGCAGAAGCACTAGTCACAAGAGGGCGTGCTGAAAATCAATCGAGATCAAGGAAATGGAGATCCAAATCGAGGTCCAGATCAAGTAAGGATGAATGTGCCTTTTGTCGAGAAAAGGGCCACTGGAAGAAGGATTGTCCAAAGTTGAAGAACAAAGCCAAACAGAACAATGAGAAGGCTGCTATGGATTCAAATGTAGTTGATTGTGATGATGAAAATTCAGATTTTTCATTATCTACAACGACGTCGTCAAAAGCGTCAGGCGTATGGTTGTTGGATTCAGCTTGCAGTCATCATATGTGTCCTAACCGAGACTGGTTCACTGATTTCCAAGAAGCAGGATGTGGAGTTGTCCACACAGCAGATAACACTTCACTTACCGCATATGGCATTGGTTCAGTTCGATTGAGGAACCATGACGGATTGATCAGAACATTGACAGATGTTCGATATGTACCAGATTTGAAGAAAAATCTCATTTCTGTGGGAACTGTAGATTCAAAGGGGTTCAAGATTACTGCAGAAAATGGAGTGATGAAGGAATGTCATGATACTATAAGAGAGAAGGAAATACAAAATGCCTTATAGAAGAAAGAAGGTAAGTTGAGGGATGAGTATAAAGGGGGGGGAGTCCCCCCTTTTATACCTATAGCAGCTGCCCAAAGGGGAAAAAATCCCCGATATGGGACTTTTTCCCACGTCTTACAAATCTCCACCTTGGAAAAATTCCCACATTCCTAATTTTTTCTAATTACAATTTTATGCTTATAATTCAACAATCAATGTTCAACAATGTTGATCAAATCCAAACAATGTTGAAATTTGACAGAAGTCACAACCTTTGTCAGCATATCAGCAGGATTCTCAGTTGTCCGTATCTTTTGTATCCAAACAATGTGAAGGATCAGGCTTCCAAATAGATTTTGAGTCAAGGAAAGCTTAAAAATGGATCCTACAAAATGGTCCAACCGCTTGATGCCATAGCATTAGCAGTTAAAGTTGTTGATAAAGATCAAGTCCAGCTGTGGCATAGGAGACTAGGACATTCTTTTGTTTCTGTTTTGAATAAAGTTCTTAATTCTTGTAATATCAAGAGTTCAAAGAGTTCACATGTTTTATGTTATGCATGCCAATATGGTGAATCACATTTATTACCTTTCCAAAGATCTGTATCTCATGCTTCAAATATATTAGACCTTATTCATACTGACATATGGGGACCAGCTCCCATATCTAGTACTTCTGACTTTCACTACTATATTCATTTTATAGATGATTGCAGCCGATTTACATAGCTATATCTACTTAAAAAGAAGTCAGAAGCCTTTCATGCTTTTATACAATTTAAAACTCTTGTTGAAAATAAGTTTGACAGGAAAATCAAAACTATGCAAAGTGATTGGGGTGGTGAATACTGTGCCTTCTCTGATTTTCTCTCTGCTAATGGAATTGAATTTCGGTATCCTTGCCCACATACATCAAATCAAAATGGGCGTGCAGAACGTAAATACAAACACATTGTTGAGCTTGGTCTAAGTCTATTAGCACAAGCTTCAATGCCTTTGTCTTACTGGTATGAAGCCTTTCAATGTGCAGTCTATCTTATAAATGGCCTTCCTTCAGAAGTATTAGACGATCATTCTCCTTATACTGCTATTTTTCATATTGATCCTGATATGCATTTTTTGAAGGTCTTTGATAGTGCATGTTTCCCTTGTTTACACCTATATAATGCCCATAAGTTGCAGTTTCGCACTATGAAGTGCGTGTTCCTGAGATATAGTAGCGATCATAAAGGTTACAAATGTCTAAGTTCTATCGGTATAATTTTTGTATCAAGGCATGTAGTGTTTAATGAAGTTGAGTTTCCTTTAAGGCTTTCTCAATATAAAGCAGCTAGAGACTTCTCATGAGATTGATGCGTCCTTTTTTAATCTACCAATAATTGTTGCTCCTCCTGCCACTTTTGTTTCCATGCCGGCTCCATTAGATGTGAACTCATCATCTTCATTACCTCAAGAAGATCACAACAAAACCACAGATTCAATATCTCACACTGATTATGTTCCTACTGTTAAAACTCCTCATTCAACAAGTCCTGTTGAAGCTCATAGTCCTCGTTCCACTAATATTAATTCATCCCATGGTCACAAGATATTAAACCAAAACATCCTTTTATTGGTCTAGCCAAACAAGTAAAATATTTACATATTTATTTTCTCTTACATGAAGATTTTTTGGATGATATTTGAGCTTAATTTAATGAATTTGGTTGTAATTGATAAATAAATAATGATTTTGACTTAAAATAGAATTCATTGAAAAATACTAAATTTTGACCCTGTTTCAGTTTTCAGGCAATATCTGGAGCTCTAGATATCTGATTGGGACGATCTTTATATTGATAAAAAGATAAGAAAAAATCCTATAAATTTTATGTTGAGGAAAAAACTCAGTTCTACCTTCAAGAGTTCCGAATTTTGTTTAGAAGTTGAGCATGTGGATTTGTCCAAATCTGACCTTTACCCACTAATTTGACCATAACTTGAGCTGCAAATGTTAAAATGAGGAGCTTTTACATAAGTTTTCAAGATAATATCCAAATCTACAACTTTCATGAAGAAAAATATGTAAGATTCTACCATTTTAATTGTCAAAAGTAGGCTGCAATCAAGAAGCAAGGTTGCTACAAGGTCAATATAAGGCTTAAAGTCAAAATTCATACCTAACAAAGTGGAAATTTTTACACCCCATTCATCTATAAATAAAGGAGTGGAAGACACAAGGGGACACATCATCTTAGAGTTTAATTTCATGTATTGTATTGTTTTTGCATGCCTCCTTCTTGGAAGGCTTAGATAGTCTTATTTCATGGATGGTATAGGTTGCTACCTACATGGAATGTTTTATCTTCTATAAGAAAGGCTAGATTTTTCTATTTTCATGTATCTTGTAATTATATTTTTATATTTTAAAATTTAATAATCAAGTTTTATGCAATATTCATGAAGTTTTCAATTTATTTTGATTTTATTTTTAATTTCATCATAAGCTAAATTTTTATTTTCCTAGGGTGATGATGTAGCTTACTAATGACAAATTAAATCTTAACTTATTAAATTTAGTTCTAATTTTTCCTTCATTATTAAATTTTGATTATTGTTCTTAATGTTTTCAATTGATTGGCCATCTTTTAACTAATTTCAATATGCATGTTGAGACCGGAAGAAGATGCATGTATGTAAATCCTATAATTAAAATCATAACTTGCATATGAAATATGAATATATTCATATGAGTTATGTAGTCTTAATGAGTTTTATAAATCTTAATGCATGATTAATTATTTTAATTCATATAGGGATATACTGGATTATCAATTAATTATAGGATTGCTTGACATTGGAAGATGCTAGTAATTAAATTAGGGAAACCCGGCTATCAATCATGTGAAATAAATTGGACTATAATAGATAGGTGATTTAATCTAAAATTTGTTAAGTGAAATATAATCCCTAGGGCTTTTTCTCATATTTGTTTTCATATCACTTGCATTCATATTAATCAATTTTATTTCCTAATTTCAATCACCAATTAATCGATCGACTAAAGAGAATTAAGATTACCAATTTTGTTACTTGGTGATCAATCCTCGTGGAAACGATACTCTACTCACTTGTATATTACTTGTTTACGACAGTGTACACTTGTACTTTTTAATAAACTATTTACACGTGTAACAACAAGCACTTGAAGTTGATCCTAAACCAACCTCTACAACTAACGTATTAAGAGATCCTCAGTGGCATGATGCAATGAAGGCCAAATATGAAGCATTATTGAGAAATAAAACTTGGACTTTAGTTCCTTACACTAGAAAAGAAAGTATCGTTGGATGTAAATGGGTGTTCAAAAATAAATTTAAACTTGATGGCAGCCTGAAACAACGAAAAGTAAGATTAGTGGCAAAAGGTTTTCAACAAAGCCATTCATCCTTGTTATAAAAGCGTCTACAGTGAGGCTAGTTCTCTCTATTGCAGTAGCAAAAGGCTGGTGCATTAATCAGTTAGACACATCAACAATGTCTTTCTCGGTGGTACTCTTGATGACGTTTTTTATATGCAACAACCTTAAGGTTTTGTAGACAAAACCAAGCAAAATTATATTTGTAGACTTTGAGAAGGCACTTTATGGTCTTCGACAAGCACCTATAACATGGTTTGACAAACTTAAGAACACTCTACTATGTTGGGGATTCAAGAATGCTAAGAGTGATACCTCTTTGTTCTGGTTTAATTGATTCAAAACTATATTTTTTTTTAAATTGGTGAAATTTTAGAAGACCAAAACATGGATAACAGTGAAACAAAATAAAGTTTTTATACAGTAGACAAGAAAGAAGATAAAATTTGGAAGGATGTACCACAAGTTATTAGTGTGAAGAAACGTACCAGCAGTTGTTGGAGATGGGAGAAAAAATGCAGGATGTGTCCCCCCTTCCTTCTTTCAAGTTTTACCATTTGACTTCCTAATAATAAGTTATATATATTCATTCCACTTGTTTTATAGATAAGGATTAATTTTTTTAGGAAAAATTGTATAATTAATTTTTTTTCTAATGTTTTGCTTATTTTTTTTCTAATATTTAAATTAATTCTCAAATTATTTATTATTGAAAGAGCTTATTTCACACATAATTTTAATCTAATTATAATTATTTAGTGTTATATTAATATTTTCTTAATTAAAAAAGGGGAAGGCAATCCCATCCCCCTTCCTCAAAACTTTAGATGTATCAGTAATACTCGGCTGACATGCAATAAAAAAATCTGGTGAATTAATTGTAGAGATGCATGCATTTACTTGTTCAAGAAGAAATAACTAATATATATGTGTGTATAATATAAAAATTTTAAAAATTCTAACAAATCATACTATTTAAATTATAAATTATTGTTTTTTTAGTTTTCAAACACCATATAACACATGGAATTCACATTTAGCTAGTATTAAAAATCTAGTTTAAGTACCAACAAGCTGTTTATTAAGGTGGCAAGTGATTTCATTCCTATAAAGAAAAAAGCACTAGTTCAAATCATTTTAAATGTTAATTTGATGTCATTCACCAAAATTAAGTAAAGAGCGTGTCGCATGGTCCTTAAGGCTCAAAAAATATTGTTTTGGAGGTACCTGAAATGATCAGGATTATTACAAGAGGGGTGCCACCAAGTGGAAGTGGAGATGACTATTTCTGTTGGAGAAATGCTTTGGATGGCAAGTTTGGTGTTCATCCTGCTTATAAATTTATCACTACCCAACAGGAAAGAAATGTGCTGACCCTGTGGAGGAAAGTGTAGAAATTGCCTGTTCTGGAGAAGGTAAATATGTTTTTATGGCAGATTATTCACAAAAGATTACCTACTAACTCACTCAAAGCTATGAAAGGTTTATCAAATAGTACAGATTGCCCATTTGAGTGTAAGAGAGAAGAATCGATTTTAGATATTCTTTGTGACTGTAAGATCGCGAGAGAGATGTGGCTTCATTTTGTATCATCTAAATTTCGCATTAGATTCTTTTCCTCTAATTTGCAGGTATGGCTCAAGGAAAATATGACTCTTCAATTAGGAAAGAGTTACTTCAAGCGGTGGCCATGGTCGACACTTTTTAGCATTATTTGTTGGTTGCTATGGAAGAATAGATGCAAGGAAGTGATAGAGGGTGTTCACTTTTAGGAAAAGGAGATCATTCATGGTGGCATGTATCAATTAATGGAGGCTAATCTTTCAGGAAATTTCAAACATCAAATATTCTGCTACCATGAGGAAGATGATCTTAAATGGACCTTGCTGCCATAAGGGTATGTTCGATTAGATATAGATGGATCAGTCAATCAGCAAGGCATTTGCAGCATGTGGTGGATTGGTTCGCAATGATAAGGGGACTTGGATCCTAGGATTTTAGAAGAGATTGGGTTTTCTCCCTCCTACCACCGCGAAACTTTTTGCATTGTTGACGGGTCTTCAATTGTGTCGACAATATGATTTTTCCAGAGTTGTTGCGTACATAGATTCTCTCAAGGTGTTCCATTTGATTATGCGGAACGAAGGAATTAATCATCCACTTAGAACGGAAGTTAATGTAGTTCGGGAGTTAATATACTCTGAATGGGATCTTGAACTTCGCTATACACCACGAGATGCAATTAGGTGTGTTGATTACTTAGCAAGAGAAGCCCATCAACTTGTTCAAAGTTTAGTAGTATTACCAATTCCACATTCTGGATGTATTCATTTATTGAGGGAAGATCTTACTGGGGTCTTTTGATATTTAGGGTTGCCTAGATTTATGTAATATCCAAGCTTGTTTGGCTATAAAAAAAAAAAGAAGGGAGATACCTGAAATGATGAGTTTTTTTAAGCGTTATAAAACACCACCCAAAGATATACTAGTAACACGCGGTCAACATACAATAAGGAAATTTGGCGAATTAATTGTAGGATACATGTATTTTGCTTCTGCAAAGAAGAAACATGAATTATTTGTATATAATATAAAAGTTTTACCAAATCATACTATTTATAAGTGATGAATACCACAAAACAAGAAAAAGAAGCCGTCTTATCTTATTAGGTAGGGCCGGCAAAATAGATTACGTAGCATCATTGTATTTTATTAACAATTAAATCTTTAAATATGTTATTAATCAAAAGGCCTCAATCAATAACTTCATTAAGTATTTTCATCAATCTTCAACTACCTCTTTTCGCATGACTCAAAAACTATACCCTCATTATTAGGGCATTTAGTGGCATTCTCTTTTGAACGTGTCCAAACTACCTCAAACGATTTTCCATCATTTAATTCATTAGATGTCACTCTAAGTACTCTTTTATGTATTTGTTCCAACAATCTCGCATAATTATACATCAATCTCAACATTCTTATCTCAATTATCCCTTTTACGCTCATGTTGGCATTTTAAAACTCATCATTCATTATCATATCACTTTGCTAGTTTTATAACAATGCCATAACACTTCCTTTTTATCTTATTAGATACTTTCTGACACAAATAATTTTAATAGCGTTTTTCTATTTAAACCACTTAGCTTGAAATTCTATTATTAATATCTTTATCACTATCTTTTTCTATAATTCACCCCAAGTATATGAATTTTGTCACTGCCATAATGATTTGATATCTCATTTTAACATTTAAATCACTTCTAATTGGCCTTTTATCAACTTTAGATGTACTAGTGACACGCGGTCAACAAGCAATAAGGAAATATGAAGAACTGATTGCAACGATGCATGTATTTTGCTTCTGGCAAGAAGAGACACCAACTACATGCATATAATAGAAAAAATGTTTAAAAACCTAACAAATCATGTTATTCTTGAATTGTAAGTATATTTTTCAAACACCATACAACACAGAGAATACCTAATGATTTGGTATCTAGTCTTAACTTTTAAATCACTTCTACCTAATTTTTTTATCAATTTTAGATTACCCTTGACACGCGGTCAATATTCAACAAAGAAATATGGTGAATTAATTGCAGGGATACATGTATTTTTCTTTTAAAAAGTAGTTAAGGTGTAAAAATATATATGAGTTTTTTCCAAAATCGCATTCAACACCAAATACTTTTTTTAGGGGCAAAAGTGACTATGTGGTTACAAAAATGGAGCAAAAGTGACTATATGATTACAAAAGTGGAGCAAAAATCACAGTTTCCGTTAATTAGAAAACTTTGACTGTGAGTTTGAACTTTTTGACCAAAAATGGTGAGTTGGATCAAACTTTTTGATCAAAATTCATCACGTACGTGAACAACTAATGGATCTTCAGCACTACTAGCACCCTGGTCATCCCCAATATAACTGTTATCAGCCCTATTGCTATCAAGATTTGCCTCACCAAGATTTACAACAGACACAAAATCAGCGCCATCGTGTTCAGAATTATTCATAACCGTCACTATGAGCATGCTTGCACAACCAGAAATAACATATGGACAACAACTGACACATTTAAGGTGAATTAAACAAGCGTCATCATTATTTAACAGAAATTATAACTTTTGCCCCATTTTTATAATCACATAGTCACTTTTACCCCTAAAAAAACATTTGATGTTGGGCGCTATTTTGAGAAAAACTCGTGTATTTTTGCACCTTAACCCTTTAAAAAACCTAACAAATCATGTTATTCGTGAGTTATACGTAATTGTTATTTATTTCTCAAACATCATACAACAGAGAATACACATTTTATCAGTGTTAAAAGCTCTATTTTAAATGTTGGTTCTATAATATATAAAAAAAATGTTGATTCTATGCTGCCACTCACAAAATTGAGCAAAGAGAGGAGCGTATGGTATACGTGGAGCTCAAAAAGTATTGTTTATGAGGTAACTAGATTGATAAAGTTTTGAGCCTTATAAAACAAAGATACATCTAGAATATCAATCTTAGATGTACTAGTAACGCGTGGTCAACATGCAATAGGGAATTTTGATATAGGAAAATTAGATGAATTAATTGTAGGAACACACATATTTTGCATATGGCAAGAAGAAACACTCATTATTTGTAATGTAAAAGTTCTAATAAATCATACTTTTTACCATATAAATCAAACTCCATTCAACACAGAGGAAACACATTAGTGTTAAAAACTCTATTTTAAATGTTTATTCCATGCCATTCACAAAATTAAGCAGAGAGGACCATGTCACATGGTCTGTGGAACTCAAAATATGACACCCCAAATTCTATCGAGATCATCAATTTTGAACCACATCTAGCTATCCATTATTGTTTCCCAATAAATTAAACGTTGTTTACAAGCCATGTTTTGTTTTTATTAAATTTCGTATTTAAAAGTGGTTAGTTGTGAGTTTATGACTAGTTTGTACTATTTTTTTGTGTTGAGTTTCTCCCTCTGATCCTATTTATAAATATTTTTTTAATGAGTTGGTCTTTTTTATAAGCAACTTTCACTTTGTGTTTGAAAATGTAAGCTTATATTTTCTATTTTACCCTTATTAAATATAGGGTTAAGGTGCAAAAATACACATGAGTTTTTCCCAAAATAGCGCCCAACACCAAATGTTTTTTTTAGGGCTAAAAGTGATTATGTGATTACAAAAATGGGGCAAAAGTCACAATTTCCGTTAAATAATGATGACGCCTGTTTAATTCACCTTAAATGTGTCAGTTGTTGTCCATATGTTATTTCTGGTTGTGCAAGCATGCTCATAGTGACGGTTATAGATGATTCTGAACACGATGGCGCTGCTTATGTGTCTATTGTAAATCTTAGTGAGGCAAATCTTGATAGCAATAGGGCAGATAACAGTTATATTGGGGGTGACTAGAGTGCTAGTGATGCTGAAGATCTATTAGTTGTTCACGTACGTGATGAATTTTGGTCAAAAAGTTTGCTCCAACTCACCCTTTTTGGTCAAGAAGTTCAAACTCATGGTCAAAGTTTTCAAATTAATGGAAAATGTGATTTTTGCCCCACTTTTGTAATCATATAGTCATTTTTGCTCCATTTTTGTAACCACATAGTCACTTTTGCCCCTAAAAAAACATTTGGTGTTGGGCACAATTTTAGAAAAAAACTCGTATATTTTTGCACCTTAACCCTTAAATATATATTATTTATAATTAATTATCACACACACCAAGAGTTATATTCAGGAGAGAGAGAGAGATAACTCACTAGGTGAATGAAGTTAACAAAGCATTGAGAAAACGTATTTTGATATCTCTTATACTTTTTATACATTCTTTTTCTGTTTTTCATAAATAGGGGTATATATGAAAAAAAATATGGTATTTTTGACATACTTATTGTTTTTAAATACCAGTTGGTTTTGCGCAATCAAAGGGAAAATTGCTTATAAATAAGATTGGAGGGAGTATTATTTAACACAAGGAGAAATTCTAATCGTTGTAATCTCATTAAAGTGACATACTAAGCATATACTCCATCCGATCTTTTTTATAAGTAACTTTTATCTTTATTGAGTAAAATGAACTAACGGTTAAGATTAGTTAAAAACAATAAATGTGTTAAAAATGTCATGTTTCTTCCAAATATACCCCTATTTATGAAAAGATCATAGGAGAGAGAATGAGTAATAAATATGAGAAAGTATGAGTATAAAATATGAAAGAAAATGTGTAATAAATGAATAGATGAAAGATAATTAGTGGTAAGTGGGGGATAATAAATATAAAGATTTGTATTTAATAGAGGTAAAAAAAAAGTATTTTGATTTTTGTGACAAAAGGAGAAAATTGCTTATAAAAATGATCAATTCTAAAAGAGAGAAAGTTGTTTATAAAAAAGACCGGAGAGAGGAATAATAAGTAATTAAAAAGTCAGCCTACTCTATAATCCCATTAAATCCCATAATTCCATACTCCTTCATTCCTCTATTTATTACTCTTTCTGATTCTATTTATAAGCAATTTTCTTCTTATTTACTCAAAACGAACTGGTAGTTAAAAGCAATAAGTGTGTCAAAAATACCATGTTTTTTTCATATATGCCCTTATTTATGAAAATAGAGAGAGAATGTATAAAAAATATGAGAAATAGTAAAATACATTTTTCCAATACTTTGTTGACTTCATTCACTTATTGAGTTCTTTATCTCTCTTCTAAATATAACTCTTGGTGTGTGTGTGATAATTAATTATAAATAACATGTATTTAATAAGGGTAAAATAGGAAAAATGAGCCTATATTTTCATACACAAAATAAAAGTTATTTATACAAAGGAACAACCTCATGAAAAAGAAAATTACTTATAAATTTAACAAGAGGGAAGGAGTAGTTTGAAGGACGAGACACCAACAAGCTTACAGGTTAATGTTATTCTTGTTTGGACTAAATTAAAATAAGTAATCTTCTGATAAATAAAATTTAAACATGTAATTTATGATGTTTTTTTTTACAAAATAATGTATTTTAAGACAAGAATAGAAATAATATATTTTTTTTAATTTTTTTTTTAAATTTGGCCATTAACGGATGATGTTTGTATTAAGTTAAAGCAATATAATGTAATGCCCATAAAATAAGATTGCGGGTTTAAATTTTGTTGACAAAAAAATTATATTATAAAAAACTATTAATAGATATAAAAATGCTAGAATTCCGATAAGTATTACCTAAAGATACTAGATAAATGTAAAAACATTGGAAACATTAAGTTTAGATAGTAATTTAAAATAACTAAATTGGATGTTATATTATACCAAGGAAATTATTAAGATCAAATTCCTTATATCTATTACGTCAAGTTCTCTAATTATAGGTAATCATATGTCTAATTTTTAAAATATATTATCATTTAACTATAAACTCATATGAAAAAAATAAGAAATGCATCCACATGTAATTAGAAAGCTTGGTATAATATATATATAAAAAACTTGATGTAAATATGATGCTTATACAAAATTTAAAGAATTAATTATATTTATTTTGCTTACAAATACTATAATTTATTATATATTTTGGATTTCACTTCTATCTTTGCCCAACTTTTCCCTTCATCACTTTGGATTATAATTTCAATGGTTTAAGTTTAATATTTTATAAAAATATTATCATAAATATATTTAAAAACACATAAATAAAATTAAACTGCTAAAATTTAATATAAATATATCACAACGACATATTATTACTACAAGGAAGATTTTTCCCTATTTTTTTCACTATAGTTACAAACTAATCTAATCAACTTTTAGCATTTTAACTTTATTTATGTATCTTTCAAGTCAAATAATAATAATATTTTTATTAAATATTAAATTTGGATCAATGAAATTTTTTCTAAAGATGGTGAAGGAAAAAAGAGGCAAGAGTAGAGAAAGGGTAGATAAAAGAAGTCAAGTCCATATATTTTATAGGGAAAATTGTTAAAAAAAACCTTACAAGCAAATTAATTGCTCATTGCTACCATTGCACACGGTGGGTAGTATGTTGCACATGGACGGATGATATATTGTACATGAAGGATGATATTTTGCACACAAGGGATGGTGTTTACACTTTCGCAGGGATACTTTTTGCACATGTGGATGCTAATTGCACATGATGGATGATTGCTTGCACATTGATACCATTTAACAATTAATTTGCTTAAAAGGTATTTTTTAACCATTTTCCCTATTTTATATTAAATAATATTGTTTATATTATGTATTTCAAAAATTTAAAATATTAAATTCTACATGATATTTTTTTCCAAAAATTAAATTATACTTGATAAATTATTTTTTTTATAAGTAACATGATATGATCTGTTATTTAAAAGAAAAAAGAAAAAATTGTATTTAGGTCCTAAATAAAAGAAAGTACAATGGGCAAGTTTGGTATGATGGAATTGGGTGGTATGGAATTGAAATTGGATCCCAATTCCATGACTAAGTTTATTTAATATGATAGAATTGGAATTTTTTGTAATTTTATGTAGAAGCCAAATCTCCACAATTCCATCAAATTAGCTCCCATCCAAAAAGCAAAGATTTACAATTTCATGTACCTAAATATATTTTTATTCTTCAACTTGTATAGTTTTATCTAAGGTTATTAAACACAGACCGATCACTGAACCAATCAGGGTATTAGGTCAAGGGTTAGTGGGTCAGAACGGAGTCAAATCTGAGCTAAACCAGGGCCAAACCTGTGAGAAATGAAATTTTTTAGACTTATTAATATGAATTTTTTTAAAAAATAAAAATCATTTAAAAAAAATCCGAACCCGACCGGTTACCAGACTGGATCGGTTTTCCGGCATGTCCGGTCCGACTTTAATAACAATGGTTTTATCTCATCTCACCTTCTTAGGTTGGCATACTGATAATTTTACATTTTAAATATAAATATTAAATAAAAATAATACTTGAATTTTATGTACATACCAAACACACTTTTAAACCACATTTCCATATCCATATCCATATTTATTTCCATATTCATATCCATCAAAATCAATTACAATGTATCAAACGAGCCCTAAAATGATCTATTAAAATCTTAAAATTGTATTTAAATTCTGTGGGATTTTTTTATAATAAATTTTAATTATCAAATGCGCATAAACTTATCAGTATAAGTACTTATGAACTTATTAATAAAATTAGAATTTATTATAAAAAAAGTTATAATTTTAAGATTTTTAAAAATCATTTTATTTTATTTTATTTTTCACAACCTAAATACAAATCCCACGAATCACAATCACAATCACATCGTGATCATCATTAATACGTATCTAGCAGCCGTCCGATCGATTTCTTCATCAAGACTACATCGTTACAAGTGGAACTTTGCAAGTTCGCAAGTTTCCTTTCTCTCTCTCTCGCTCCCCCTTTCTGGCGATGGTGGGAGGGGAAAACCTCCATGTTTCACTCCTCACTTTCTCTGGTTGGGGCAAATCCAAAGCCCTAATCCTATCAGACCTATCCTTTTCCTCATCTTTGTGTATGTTCTGATCTTCATGGACCCTCAAAATCTTCTATTTTCCCGAGAAAACCCTAGGACCCTCTCGTTCTCAACTGCTCCAATTGTCTCTTCAAAACCCAATATCCCCAGTGAGATCGCGCAGAAGCCGTCCCCTTCGATTCTAGTGGGCCGGTTCAAGGCTTTGCTAAAGGAACGCGAGAATGAATTCAGGGCTTCCTCTGGTGATGACTTGCCGGTGCCACCCCCTAGCACTGAAGAAATTGTGCAAATTTACCAGTTGTTGTTATCGGACCTCACTTACAACTTGAAGCCTATTATTACGGATCTAACCATTATTGCTGAGCTTCAGGCAGAGCATGCCAGAGGCATCGCCGATGCAATTTGCGCTCGGATTCTTGAGGTCTGTCTCGGTAGCCGCGGAAAGATATTTCACCCCACCTTTTGTAAATAGATTGAGATCAAAGCTACGGTGTTCTCTATTTTAGTTTGTGCAACTACTAATACCAGATTTTTTAGTTCGCTTCTTCTAATTTATTCACCCATCTCTTCTTCTTCTACTCCTTCTCCTTCTTTCCTGATTTCTAAAGGAGGGTGGAGATTTTAGTTTTATGATCCTTATGCGGTAATTAGAAAAGGATGACTCCCGTTTAAATGGATTGCGCTGTTCTTCAATTGGTTCTTGTTTTTCGTGTTTCCAATTTCATCCTAACTGGGTTACACTAACACAGGATAAGCCTTATTTTGGCTGTATGAGCTCCTTATAAAATGATCGAAATATTAATAATGGTCAAGAGAGGAAGCCTTGCTTCTATTCAAATTGTTTAGTATTATATTTCTTACTACTAGTCGACATGTCTGATTATCTTACGATAAGTGAAGCTGATATTCTAGTATGTAACACATTGGAATTCCTAATTCAACTTATGAACAATTTCAATTTAAGAGCACTCAAAGTGAAAAGTATATATGATGAGAAAATTTTGGTCAGTTGTGAAGTTTTGCGGAAGATGAAGCCTTTGGCCGATCTGCACAACCTGAAATAGAAATCTTTACAGAATTCACATCAATTGGCCACGCAGCTGTTCTATATGCTAACACTATCTCTTTCCTGAATTTTAAATGTCTCTGGGTGTCTTCATAATACATCATCTTAAAAGTTAAAAGTGTAAAAAATCTAGGATTTATAATTCTTGAGGTTTGGGAAAAGGGGAGAGTGATTTTATCCAACCAACAATTAGCAAAGTTGTGATTGAAGAAAAGATCAAGCTTATTCTTGAATATGACTGAGTAGTATCTGTGGGGAGTGCTTGAGGGTCTGAAAAATGAACATATCAAGAATTACAACATGCTTATGCCTTAATATATTAATATATTGAAGATTTTCAACCCTCTTTGATCAAAGCAGTCCTAAAGTATCTTCATTCGAAAAAGCGCGTCTTCGATGTTTACAGTACTTTTATCTTCCTCAATTTTGTTATGTCAGTTATTTTATTTAATCAATACTAGATATGATAGAATTATCTTAGAAATAATTTAATTATGAAAGCAATCTAAGATGTGGTGGTTTGCCAATGCTACTGAGAATTGTAATTAATTTTTGGTTGACAAGGATGATACTAAGACTCTAAACCCTGTGTTCGTTATCAGACAGTGTACATCATAGATCTCTATACTGATCTTTAATGTGAAGTCGTTTCTAAAAATTATTATCAACACATGGCCTTGTAATAATGGGCTATGTAAAAGTGCTGGATATGTATTATATTACATCCTCTCAGAAATACATTTAGAGTAATTAAGAATATGACAAATCATGCCCTGTTGAATTTTATGTCTGCTTTGCCACTGTTTTCATAGGACTTCGATTGTTTGAAACCATCCCTTTGCAGGTGCCTGCAGATCAAAAGTTGCCGTCCCTCTATCTTTTGGACAGTATTGTGAAGAATGTTGGTCAGGAATATATTAGATACTTCTCTTCATGTCTGCCTGAAGTAGGTCAATGAATAGTTTGTTCTCATGTTAATATAGATATGACATTTTATTAAAACGAACGGTTCTATTGTCTCCCCAGATTTTTTGTGAGGCATACAGGCAGGTTCATCCTAAGCTGCATAATGCTATGCGCCATCTCTTTGGCACCTGGTCAACAGTCTTTCCACCTTCTGTCCTACGCAAGATTGAAGCTCGACTGCAGTCTTCTCAGGCAATTGATAACCGGTCATCTAACACTGATCCCCTCAGGGTGTCTGAATCTCGTCAAGCAACTCATGGCATACATATCAATCCGAAGTACCTGCAACAGTTGGAACACTCTAACATGGATAGTGTAAGCTTTATTTAATGAATCCACTGAAGCCCTTACGTAATGTGCTGGGACAAGATTGCAACTTGATCATTAGGGAATGTCACAAGCATGCATCTTTCATCAATTTAAATTGTGTACATGCATTCTGAAGTAAATTCAGTGGCCATCTCAGATTCTCAGGATCTTTCCAGGCCCCCCCCCCCTTTCCTCGACTATTTTCTTTATGGAAATATTATTAATTATCCTAGTTCTAAGCTCCATGACTGAGACTTTTGATGTTAAAGTTAGCAATGGAAGATAGTGCTAATGTAAGCAAGGGGTTTTATCAATTGAGGAATTGTTTTTGCTAGCAATGTAATTTCTTTACCTTTTTCTATTCATGTTTTCGCATCCATGGATATAGAATTTTCATGACCAGATCCTACAACTGCATTCCCCCTTTTTCTCCTGGAATTACTTTTTCCCTTAAGCCTGGGTTTTCGTCTATTGTGGTCTGTAATGTATTGCAGTGCTCATAGCACCTGTGATTCTGTGATTGAATGAGTTGGAGGCTATGTTAAATTCCAAACATATCGTCAACAGGGAAAAGAATCTGTTACTTGTTAGTTTCACTGGTTTCTCGTTAGACATGAAAACTGACATTTTGTACATTTATCACTTTTGCTGTGTCCTATTAATTTCCCCTCTCCCCCACTTATCTTCATTTGGTTAATGTAAGGGAGGGTGTGAGCAGATTTATCCTTTGAGTATTGAGTATGCAGTAGAAACATCATCAAGCCTTAACTGGGCAAAGTAAAACCTGCATATGGGTGTGATGTGTGGCTTTTTGAGAGCATGTTCTTGTTCTTGCAGGTTGGAGGTGAAAACTTGGAAGCAACAGTAAATTTGGGTATTGCAAATTTTGGCCACGGAGCTAGGAAGATGCATCAATCTTTATCCAGCAGGCTTGGGAGATCTTCAGGAGTTGGACTTGATAAGCCATCAGCAACTATAGATGAGTGTACAGTTGACAATTCTTCTAGCAGGATAGTTGAGAGAGATCCTCTTTATCATCCTGCATTTAATTATGGAGTTGGTAAAGCAGGAAGTAGAGGTGAAGAGTTGAGTGGGTGGAAACAAAAACATTATTCTGATGATGGTCGGAACCAGTTTCAGGCTTCTATGTCGGGTAGTCGTAGTAATGGGCATCAGCGTCAAAGTCTTAAAGCTTTAATAGATGCATATGGGAGTGATAAAAACAACGAAACCTTCAATAAGCCTTTGTTGGTTGAGCGTCAGGACATAAATGGTTTAAAGAAGGTTGTGTCAACATCATGGCAAAACACTGAAGAGGAGGAATTTGATTGGGAAGATATGAGTCCAACATTAGCAGATCATAGTAGGAATAATGATATCTTACCATCAAGTATTGGTTTCTCCAGGGAAAAGCCTGTTATTAGTGCAGCTACTTCAGAGCAGGATCCTAGGCATAGTTGGTCTAGTCGGTCGCAGCTACCACCAATGGATGATTCCTCGGTTATCCCAGGAGATAAATTTATATATTCAAGTGTATGTTTCTTCAACTTTTCTCAGTGATTCTTCCTGCTTTTCAGTTTTAGATGATCCCCTTTTTAACTTTGTTGTGATGTTCGTCACTAGTCAGACACTTTTGACATGTCTAGATCTAATGTTAAATTTGTGACTTTGAAGATTGTTGACTATTTTATTTAGGGAAGTCCAACCAAATACTCCTAAGGTTCATTCGTAATTTTTTGACGACATGCCCTTTGTTTTTTCTTTACACCTCATTTTAATTTCCTTCATTTGATTTCCCTTTAGATTTAGCTTTATGTTAGGGAATATTGGTAAATGGCCTGATTCACAGCTTTTGGTTGTTAACAAGACATGTCCTTTTGAGCTTCTAACGTGGGCACGTTTGGGAGAGTCATGTCCCAGAAAACTAGCTAATGATACTTAGAGAGCTCAAGGTCCCATATCAACCCCACATCATATTCCCATGCATCCTATACTTTCTCAATGCTTTTGAATTTTATAACTTGCTGTAGGCTTCTAATAGTTTCATACAGGGTTGAGTTCTTTATTATCATCATGAGACTCACTCTCGTTTAGTATAAATTAGAAGGGATTAGAACCTTCTAATATTTCGTTTCGTTGATGAATTGAAAGTTTAGATATTCCATCTGCAGTATGGACGTGGATCACCAGTTCATGCATCTGGATACCAAAATCAGACAAACCAAAGTTTAAGTTCCCGGCCGCCTCTTGAAGCTTGGAATATTAGAGGTCGAGCACGCAGTATTCAGATATCCCCTGTCAGTAACTTTCCAAATAGTGATATAAACCAATATGGGACTCGGTCTGCTTTGTCCAGAATGGGTTCCGCACTGGAGTCTCATGTGGAGATTCATCCAACAGTTTTACCAGCATCTCTTGGAATGAGGCCCCCAATTAATGTTCATGCTGTTCGCCCCCTCACCATAAATTATAGATTTCCCTTGGATCAACATGTCAAGAGTCAGTTTGAGCCAAATAATTCATCATTTTTGGACAGCGTTGAGAACAAGGATACAGGTTTATCAAAGCTGCATCAGCTGCCAACCCAGCTAGCTGGGCAGGTTTCGCTTAACCAGAAAAATCATGGGCAAGCACCTCAACAAGTTTTTCCATCCCCGGATTTGCAAGAGAGGTTACTTAGATCACAAGCTCCAGCAGCTTTGCAATTTAGTCACGGAAGCTCTTTGCTAGGGCATACTGATGCAATAAGTACAGCCATGCCAAATTCGCTTCCTGCTGTACAATTCCCTACAGTCCCAAACATTGCAAATAAATCTTCTCAATTACAAGGGGGAAATTTGATATCTTTACTTCCCGTCTCCCATCCTGCTATGTCACTAACAATACCTCATTCAAATACTGGTCCTATTGTGTCAACCCAACAACCAGGTGGTGCATTTTCTGGTTTAATTAATTCCCTTATGGCCCAAGGTTTGATATCGGTAACTAATCAACCTCCCGAACAGGTACCTGTCTTGTTTGCATAAACTTTTTCTTTCTTCCTTCATTTTTAGATTTTGTTACTCAACCGAAAGGATCTACCTAAACTAAAGATATCCAACTTTTAGGATTCTGTTGGAACTGAGTTTAATCCAGATGTTCTAAAGATTCGTCATGAGTCTGCAATCAGTGCCTTGTATGGCAATCTTCCTAGGCAATGCACTACCTGTGGCCTTCGATTCAAGTGCCAAGAGCAGCACAGTAGTCATATGGATTGGCATGTTACTAAGAACAGGATGTCTAAAAACCATAAGCAGAAGCACTCTCGCAAGTGGTTTGTGAGTGAGAATATGTGGCTTAGTGGTGCAGAGGCATTGGGAACAGAATCAGTCCCTGTTTTTTTGCCTAGTGAGATTTTAGAGGAGACAAAAGATGATGAAGAGTTGGCTGTGCCAGCTGACGAGGATCAGAATACATGTTCATTATGTGGTGAGCCTTTCGATGAGTTTTACAGTGATGAAACTGAGGAATGGATGTACAGAGGAGCTGTATATATCAATGCACCCGAGGGAACAGTAGTAGGCATGGATAGGTCGCAATTAGGCCTCATTGTTCATGCTAAGTGCAGATCTGAGTCTAAGGTTGTCCCATCTGAAGATAATCGACTGGATGAAAGGGTATGTATTTCTCATTTTGTTCCTCTGCTTTGCATCTGCCTATCAATTTGAAATTCTTGAGATTATTATCAGTCATGTCTGATTTTGCTTCCATTTGAGAATTCCTTGATTAATACATTGATCTTCAGGACTTCATAGGCTGCCGACCATTGTTTTTCCAATTCTGCCTCTTGTGATTTTGACTTTAACTTCTGCAAAATATATGGGTTTCAGTCCCACATAAAATTGTCAATAATATGTTTTGGTACTATGGTCCGGTATATCCTTTCACCCTAGCAAATTTTAAAGAGTATACTCTCCCAAATTACCCTAAGCAACAACTAGGAGCTGGACTATTCCCCAATGCATTATGATTTTAATGTTTAAGTGGCCGACTTCCATCTGGGGACCAGTGCTGCTGCTTGTTGCTATTGGAATGGCATGTATTGGTTTAGGGACATGATATTTTGACTTTTCATAGCTGAGTCTGTAACTGATCTTGAATTAACACGTATGGCCCTAAACCATAATCTTCTTCAATGAGCTGTATGACTCTTCTTGCTCCCTCCTGTGTGAATTCTAAAAAAATTTATGATTACCTTCTTTCAGTACAATTTCACCAAATATGTGATATGAGCTTGCTTGTAAGTTTGGGTGTAACTAAAGTTATGTTGGAATATGAGGATGCCATGGTTTACTTTTCATATAACATAAGATTAGATTGTGTTTAATGGGGATGTAATCATAATTCATAGGTATGAATGCCAAAGACCGGTAAATTTTGAGGGTAGTTTAGTTTTGACACGTGGTGTATACCTAGTGTTCCACCTTTTCTTTTTCATGTGGTGATAAATCATGTTCTTCAGGCTTTATTGGGCAAACACTCGATAACTTCTTTTTCCGAGTGTAGGGCGCCGATGAGGAGGATAGTCAACGAAAACGGAGGCGGAGTTAGCCAGCATGGATCAGTTTTGTCACGTGTTTCCTGTAACGTAACACAGTTGTTACCAGTTAGTGTATGCTCGCTCTGGCTTATTCTTTATTTTCAATAGTTTTTGATCTTTGGATACCATGGCAAAATTATTTACATGTATAGTTGAACTTGTTAGATGCAAGTTTTCTTAGAGCCAAAGGTTACATGGTTTTAACCTGCAATTCTTTCATCCTGGCGCTAGGGGGCACAACAATACACAGCGATGATCCACCATATTCGCTGTTATTTGTCTTGGGATTCATAAAGTTTATCATTTTTTACACTTGGTCTTATAATTCACATTATTTCATCAAACCCTTGCATCCTTGGGATCAAAACTGCAGAGACCTAGTGTCATTTTCTTCTCTGGAATAATTTAGTTCCTTTAGTAATTTCAGTTTAACTGTTGTTTTCCTGAGTCTAATGTTCTGCTACTCTTGGTCCTTGAGTTCTTCTACAAAAACGAGCAGTTTATCATCCTTCAATAAAATGGCGGTGACAAGGCTGTACAGAGAAGATATAACAACACTCAAGTCTTGTAGCTTAGTTGCATAAAAACTCCCCATCTAAGTGGGACATTGCGGATTTAATTTATTGTAAAATGTGCTTAATCCTGCTCCGGAATGAATTGATGTAGATCTTCAATTAAACTGAATCCATTAAGTCAGAGACTCTTGGAACTCTGATATACGATCACACCAGCTTCCTTACAATTTTATTATCTTTTTACTTTAGGTTACATGAGGAAGGTTTGAACTTTGATTTTTATTCACACCCGACCTTTACCACTTGATAGTTGCAGGTGGCTTAAAATTTATCTTATTATTTACTATTATTGGCAGAATTAAATATTGTATAAGGAATAAAACTATAATTTTTCTATAATGTAGAAATATGAAAAAAAAAATTTGGTGGGAAAACCCATTTACTGGTAGCTATCAATTTTTAATTTGGTACCGGTTTGTTTATTTTTCTAATTAAATGTTTTATTTTTTTTTTTCCTGTTAGTGACGTTACAAGAGTTAACAATGCGTTACATGAGTTGATGTTAATAAGGGTTAACAATGCTAATAGGACAAAGTTACATGAGTTGATGTAAATAGAGAAAAATTAATTATTTAATTAAGAGAAAAAATACACAAGTACGAAAACAAAAATTGGGTAAAAATATAGATACTTGTAAATAGGTTTTCCCAAAATTGATTCCATGAAACACTTTTTTCCCAAAATATGGGTGCTTGTAAATGAGCGATATTTTATTTTTCTAGAAAGACGGTAAAGTGTCATTTTTTCCCATAACAGATGTGGGTCTTCTTTTTTTTGGCAGACAAACCATATATGTGTGTGTATTGGTTTAAAAGTTGAGTGTTTTGTAGTTTCGAATACACACACACATATATATATATAGGGTTTGATTTTCTATATCTAATAAATATAAATTTTGTATTTGAAAAAAATAAATGGATCAAAAGCAAAGAGGAATAAAAATTTACCTAAGAAGTTCTTATAAATAGTCTATTGACAAAATTCTCATACAAGACTAATTTTGTTTGAGACATTAACAGATATTGAATATGATATGGGGATATGAATTTCAAACTTTGGTTTGGCATATTGTTAAGGATTAGCTCCTCTCATCAATTATATCAATATTTAATGGCTAAAACATCAAATAAAAAAATGTCTAATTACAGCAAACTTTTTCTAGTGAAACAAAGCAAAAAACAAATAAACGAAATCGTCCTACAGAAGAAAATAATAACCGTCGGCCTAACACTCAGACACATACTATATTATACTGATCTTCATTCCTCCACCGTGAATTTAATAAAAGACCCACCAGTCACTGCCACCTCTCTCTGCTTCTCTGCCTGTGTGTTTCGTATATCAGAATCCTAACCAAAATGACGGTGAAGAAGAAGAAAAAGAAACAGTGATATAAATTTTCGTCCTTCGCCGGCAACAGCCATTAATAACCTATTCATTATCTCACCAATCGAACGTTACGTTGAAGCTGAAGCTTACTTATCGTCTTTTTACTCCATGGCCTAATTTCTGAAACAGTACACTGCTCTTTTTTATGGCTAATTATTTCTATCCGTTATTAAACATATTTAAGAATTCACTTTTGTTTGGTGGTGGCAGAGTTACTGATAAACCTGACACATATATATCATAATATATGCCGGTGAAATGTGTAGGTAAAAAAAGCTTATTCATTGAAGGCCATGGTAAATCGGGTAAAAAAGACATTCAGTATTATCTGGTGATGAACAGTAACATGCATAACGATAAACGGTGAGATATCCCAGAAAAGTTGTCTTTTTTGGTTATCTTTTCCTCTGGTTTTTACTTTTTACAGTGCCTTTCTTCTTCTTGTTCCTTCCACTGGGATCAGTTCCATGTCTCTACTTTATAGATTTAATCGAAAAAGCAACTGATGATTTTGCTGACAAATATGAAATAACTACTGGGTTTAATTTTTCTATCATGAAAAGCCAATTCCTCGGGAAGAACTCTGTTGGAAACATAATAAACTTGAGAGGATATTATGTGTTTTGGATAATTCCTAATTAGGAACTGTTTGATTCCTTTCCCATTAATACTCTGATGAGTACGGTTGGAATTACTCCAGAAAAAGATACGTCTTCTTGGCTCTTTGGTTGCATTATTTGATGACTGTTATGATTTTTATTTTATGTTTTTAATAAATAATTAAGCGTGCAAAATATTTTATCTAAGATTATCATATTTGATACTGATATTAAATTATTAGAGTAATGTATAAATTTGTCTTGGAAGTTTTCGTTAAGAAATAATGTTGCCTCAGAAGTATTAAAATGAAACAATGTTGTCCTTTAAAGATAAAAAGTTAACTGTCAATATCAATTTTTTAACTGTATGAGACAAATATTGCTTCGTTTTGAAACTTTCGGAGCAACATTAAATTTAAAAAAACTTCTGGAACAATATTACTCTTCAGTAAAAACTTTCTAGACAAATATACATACTAACCCTCAATTGATATAAACTTAACTTCTATATATGTTTAGTATTTGTAAGAGGTAATAGATTCAAAACTTAAATAGTTTATAAGATATCAAAATAATTTTATCTATTACCTGATTCTGCTTGTTTTTATATTAAATAAACGATGTGTTAAACCCTAATTATCCACATAGTAAAAAGCTATAACTAATAAATGTTTGAGGGGTTAGATCTATGAGGAGTACATGGAGAAAACATATATATATATATATATATATATATATATATATATATATATATATATATATATAAGTAGTGTACAATGTTTTCAAGGTGTAAGTAGCACTTTCCTTTAGACTTAATTCGCCTCCACCTATTCCTATATAAATGTACAATTTGAATTGATGAGTGAATTTCTTGCAGGATATAATAAAGACTCTTAAATATGGATTGCACTCCTAACACTCAAGTCAGGACAACAATGACTTTTACAAAGTGATAATTTGACTTTATCTTTATATGCACTCGAGGATAAAGGCTATAAGTTTGATCTCTTATCGTTGTGTGATTTCTGAAGTTGTATTGTGTTGTCTGTCACAAAGGCAATGATTGTGTAAAGTATTTATAGACCCTAAAATGATGTTTGAAGTGATACTTCTTGAAATAATACATCTTTAATTAAAATTCATAACCAAATGTTAGATTCATAGACCCTTATGAACCAACATAATTTCAATAACCAATGATTATTCAAAATAGTTATTCCATGAAGGGTTACACCTTTATAATATGTAAGGTTTTTTTAAAAACCAACATAACCTTCTACTAAGTAGTAGTTACCATACCTTTTTATGGGTGTATTTAGAAACTAAAAGGATATGACCTTAATGACCTTTAGTGTTATAACTCCATACATAATTCTTCATATAAATTCCTTAATTTATAAGGACATGAATTAATTCATTTTGACTATAAAGTGCAGTGAAGTTTTAAAATATTTTAGTGGATTAACTGAAATTAATTTGCTATCAAGGGAGCTGATTGAAATTTTCCCTTAATTATATTATGCTGTCTCACTTTTTTTTGACTAAACATAGATACTCTTTTTATTAAAGACAATTCTATTTAAAGTACTGTCGGGCATTAAATATAAATATTTCTTCCAACAGATTCTTTCTCACTTTTACTTCAACGTCAATTTACAAAATTCAATTGAAATAGACGGTAAGTTTTACATACGTTAATTTAAACAAGCACTGAGTGATTAATAATCCCTATAGGCTATATCGAAGGAGATGAGAGTTTTTTTTTAAAAAAAAAAGATTAAGGACAATTTAATAAATGCACAATAAAACTGACAAGTAATTTCACCGTACTTAAAGATTATTTTTATGATTTCAAGAAATTTTTTGATAGTTTTGTATTGTTGTGTGGGATCTAAGAATGATTTTCTCTAATATAAACGGTCAAAAGTAAAAACAAAGAATCAAATGGCTCCTTTTCTTCTACTTCAGGAGGCACATATATTCACAACCAGAGATGCTGGATATCTGATTGCACTTTCTTTTTTCTGTGTGAGGCTCTTTAAGGTCCGAATTTTCCTTAAATAGGCCCCAAAACTTTTGTAGAGGAATCATCAAAAAGGAAAGGGTTTTCCTTTATGACTGCAGCCTGAAAGGGCAAGTGGACCCCTTTTGTACAAAATGCAGAGATTCCTCATTTCATTAATTAATTTCTTGGAGGAAATTGAAATGTATAACAATTTCACAGACCAACTCCGACAGTGTGTCATTTAGTTATTTACGATGAAATTGAATAGTTTCACCAAACCCCTTCATTGAATTGATGTTACCACAACTCAAAGGATTAAATAACGCTGTCACTGAATAAGGATAGGTCATGGGCATCCCTGACACACTTCAAGTATTTATTCACATTGTGGCAATTTAAAGACTGTCCCAATTTGCCAGTATTGTACCGGGCGGTCAGTTATTTAATATAAGGTTTCGTTGATTTTTTTCATTTTTTCAGGGAGAGATTAAAGAAATTAATTAAATTATTTTAAAATATTTATATTTATTATTATTTTTAAACTAATTTTCCTAACTTACAAATTAATATATAATTTGATCATATGCAATATATGATATGATTAAGTAGCTTATTTAACTTCCTTAATCTTTTTAAAAATAGACAACTAGATCTTATATTTAAGACTGGAGAGAGTATGATTTTTTTCTTGGAAGCGTTCAGAAATTTATGAGGGAAAATCATTACTGGGTTTTAAAGAAGTAATGTAATACATTTTTTTTACAACAATTAAATAGGACGCAATAATATATGTTATAGTGTAAGAAATGATAATAAGTGTACATTGTTCCCTTATTTATTATTAAATTTTTTGGTTACATTCATTCCTTAAGGTTTTATAGTGATTTTCGCTACTAATTAGTATATTGCCTCATATTTTATTTACGCATAACTCAAATTTTAAATATTTTTTTTAAAATTTACCCTTCATATACATGTTGATAGGATAATTAACAGGATGTATGTAAAAGAGATAATTAACGTACATGTTGATAGAAGTTAATAATGAAATGGATGAATTAATGTAATGGCGTTTGAAAAACTTTATGAGTATAATTAAACTACTTTTAGATTATGTCTAGGTGTGAGAGAGAATTGCTTGTAAAAATCTTAGATAATGGAGTTTTTAGCGGTACGGTATGTATATGTATATATATGATATATCTATTTAATTTAAATATGTCCATGAGTAAAAGGTAGATTCACAAACTGCATGATTGGTTCTTCACATTATAATTATATATTGGATCTAGCATGTAAGAAATTAAAAGGAAAAAGTAGCTAAAAGGAAGCAAACACAAGTAGTCAAGTAGAGCAATTCTTTTAGGGCTCGTTTGGGACGTTGGAATTGATTTTGATGGAAATGGATATAGATATGGATATGATATATTTTAAAAGTGTGTTTGATATAACTTGGAAATAGGACCTAATTTTTATATAAAAATATTAAAATACCCTCAATAAAAAACCCTATCTACTACCAGAAAAAAACAAAAGCTACCCATCGCCTTTGTGTCATAGCTTCTCTAGATCAAGGACTAGCTTGGAGCAGCCTTCTCCTTCTTTCTCCTCTTCTTCTGTCCTCTTCAATGTGGTCGTGCATGGTGGTCCTAGTGATGGTGATGGGTGCTCACGAGTCTGCCTCGTCCTCCCCCACTATTGTCGCCAACTCCTACCCAGATCCTTGTCGTCGTCGCACAAGAAGGAAGATGATGGAGGAGGCCATTGTCGGTGCCATTACCATCATGCACCTGGTCATCGAAGAAGAGGAGGGTAGACAGAGACGAGGATTAGATGAAGAGATGCCATATTTCACCACCTCCCCATTGTCATCGTTGTCTCCTCCCTAGGTCCTTATCGCCGTCACACAAGAAGGAAATTGCTAAAGGATGCCACCGTCATTGTCGTTGCCGGCTAAGGGGGGAGAGCTGTTGTCGCCTGTGAGTGAGTAGAGGTTGCTGGTTAGTGAGGAGGCTGAAGCAAAGAGGAGGGTAATTGATGGAAATGTGAGGGTGGAATTACAAAACTTGACTTTTTTGATGGAATTGACTGATTTGGCTTCCACATGGAATTGGAATTGAGCTCCAATTCTATTTCCACCACTTTCAATTTCATCATACCAAACGGACCCTTAAAGTTCTCATCTGCCTCTCTGCGCACAATAACACTTAGCAAAAGCAAAGATAATTTTCAAAAGTAAGAAAAATAAAATAAAGAAATTTTATATACTGTTCGCAAGATGGTTATATATAGTTTTTGTAATTCCGTTAGGTGGAAAATCTAAATTTAAATGAACGATATATTTACGTCGTAATCTCTTTTGTTGCATCCATGAGTTAAATAAGTTGTAATAATCTTCAACAAGGCAGAAATTGACATTATGGGCTTAAACAATTTTGAAATTTTTTCAAGGTAGTACGTTGGACATGTTAAATATTAAAGGAAACTTGAAATTGTAAGAGTAAATGTCATATGTGACAATAAAAAAATTAATTTTTTATTTTCAAGTTAATTACTTTAAAAAACATAAGTATTTAAAAAGTTCTACATTTGACAACAGCGTATTTACATTTTGACAAGTCAATCCCTTTTTTATTTTTTTTATTTGCATCTTTAGCTATGCCCACAAAAAAACCTGTGGTAGAAAGGGTCAAAATGATACTGAAACAAGGATATTGTAATCATAATACAATGATTTTATGTTGGATTGAGCTAGCAAAAGAAGCAAATATCTTGAAAATAGAAAAACCAAGATAATATTTAAGAGCAAGGTTTTAATTTCTCATGAGTTTACAATACAAACTAGCTAGGTAAGATCAAAAGGCTAATTAAATTAAACTAATAATAAAAGACACAGAGAAGCTGGTGAAATTTAGAGTTATTCTCTGAGTTACATATACTAAGTCCTAATAATAATAATAATAACCTAATTAATCAAACCTACTTCAGCCTTTTCATTATTGGGAAGTCAATACCCGAACCCAATGTCCTTCGAAGATGGTAATATTAACTTCTAGCTTCTTCAACGGATATACTTCAGGGTGCGTTCATTGACTTTCTCCCTCTCCTTTCCCAGCCTTTTCTCCTTTCTCTATATATCTTCCTCCTGACAACTTGAAGGAGAAATAACTTTCAGACCAATGAATCGCAATTTATAGAAGGGAAAATCACTATAAGGCCCTAAGAAAAAAAATATAATCACTAAAAAGTCCCACAATAAAAACAAATTCTAGTATAAGAAATGTCAACAAATTCATACTGTTTATTCATACTGTTTATTTGTTATTAGGATTTGTCAGTGATTATATTCGTTCTTTGGGACCTAACAGTTATTTTCCAGCCATACAAAGATAAAAATGAGTGATTATTTGAAGATATATAAAAAGATTACCACACCTTGAAGTTAGATGACAGCAGCCTTGATCCTTTCAACAGTGCACTTAATCAAACTGTTAACAGTAGCGACTGAGCCCAGAGAGAGTTTAGCTGTTGGAACTGAATCAACTAAGATCTGAAATGCAACAGTGAGAAGAGAACCTCCTGATAATGATGATGATAATCCAACATCATCAACAACAACATTCCCTGATGATCCTCCATTATTGTTCAGAGAGGAGCCATCAGGAAGAATGGCAAAACCAGAGGGCAAGAGAGCAACATAGTCAGGGTCTCCTCCTCCAAGCACATTGTTCATCGCCACAATATCCACCGGAGCATATATCACATACGACCCCGTCGCGTCCGTACAGCTCTCCTGAAGTATCACCATGTTGCTTTGGCTTGAATTTGCACTCTGAAATAATATAATAACACCCACACACCTCTCAATGTTCATAGATATATGATTCACCATATATATATTCTTACATTATAAAAAGAAGTTAATTAAGCTTCTTACATTGACACGAAGTAGAGACACAAAATTTCCTGGATCACGACCATTTGCTATGTGAGCCATTTCTTGGACCATACCTCCATTGGATAAAATATCCCACTGCATTCAAATTCAACAAAATCAGACGACCTCGTACTATTAGATTTTTGAGATATAAGTATATATTAAATTTATCTTTCTATCAAAATAACTTCGATCATTTTTCTAATTAGTCGGATGTGGGACTCTTATATTTTGATACTTGCAATAGCCAGCTAGCAACAAGTGTTAGATTTGGGGATTTAGATATACATTGGGTTAGTCTTTCTTATCAAAATGACTCAAGCTAATTTAACAGGACCTATCTTTAGATTATATACCTTCATTTCAATATTCATGTAATCAATACAGGATTTTTTTTTATGTATTCTAATAGCACGAGCTAGCAGTAGTAAATTAATAATGAAGCAATGATGCAATGATGAAGTACCTCGCTTCGGGAGCTTTCGTGTCGGAGGAAATTGAAGACCCTGTTGGGAGGAACAGGGACGAAGAAGGAAGTGGCAGCACTGAGAACAATACCAGGAGGCCTGCCAGGATCATCCATACTCTTTCTGGTCATCACCCTGACATCATCATTCCCAGTTGCTGATAGTGTTGTCCATGCATGTGCTGTTGAAGCCCCTACTCCCGCACAGAAGCTCATCACCATTCTCTCTGCTAGCTTCAGCATACTCTTCCTTCCCTCTGAACTTGTTATCACTGTTCACCATTCATATATAAATCCATTACTATGAATAGCTATATAATAAAGAACCATATATACACACATATACTTAAGGACGGTAAGCTTTGGAGCAACGTTAAAGATTGTTGTCATGTGATCAAGAAGTCACGGATTCAAATCCTGAAAATAACCTCTCTGTTTATATATGTCCCTTCCCAGACTCCAACCTTGCACTCTGGGCACACATACTTGAGTTTGTGTTTGTTTTAAATGACAAGTTAATTAGTCTCATACCACAAAGGTCCCCTGCAGGTATGTTGCAGGCCATAGAACTAGCAATACGTTCACACTGTCTATCTAGTGTGGCCACCCAACGTTTAGCTCCAAAGGCAAGGCCAGAATTGACTAAGGGTCTGTATATATTGTGCAAATTTCTATCATCCATCACTTCTACATGCTCAATCCAAGTAACCTGCAGAGATGCATTATTAGATTCATACATAGAAGAAGAAGAAGAAGAAGACTAGTTAGACGACGCAAGTGTACAGTTCTTGAACTATATGAGCAACATATATATGAGTGGTAGTGTGAAATGTGACCTTAGAGTATCCATTTGGCAATTCTTGGATGAGACAGCCAGAAGGCCTTCTTCGGCTTTTAGATAAAGCAGCTGGTCGTAGGTTGTCTAAGGAAACATCGACCACTGCCCATGTCCCATCTGCGTGCTGCTTACAGTACCTAACGAAGTAGTTCTCTCTTGTAGGAACAAGAGGTGAAGGCACTTGGAACTCAGCTGACATCTGTAGTAATTATTAAGACCAAACAAATTCTTACATGAAATCAATAATCGAATACTACCTATTATTCTTAATATATATGTATATATACAAGATCTCATTCATACTGCAAGTTGCACTATGAATGATATCCTATATTAAGAATTGGAGGTATAATATTGATGTATTTTAATTTGTCTGCTTCATTTCGATCCTCAGATTAAGGTCAAAAAAAAATTAATTACCACTTGCAATGCTCCGTTATGGTTTCCTGCCACTCCAGTTGACAGGACTTCAAGTGTCATTGCTCTTGAAACAATGCCGCAAAACACCCTTGACCATTGATTCTGAAATCCGTAATCAATTATATATATATTACTAGGGTAACATTTAATCACGGGTTAAGGTGAAAATTTGTACTGAAAATTTCTTCAGAGGTTTAACGTTGTCCTGAAAGTTCTTTTAAATTTTATTTTGTCCTAGAAATATTAAAATGAAGTAATATTGCCCTCATCGTGAAACTCAGTTTTTTTTAATGATATGGGCTATTGAATCTGAAAAAAAATTTGGGGAAACATTACTTCTCAGCGTGAAAACTTTTTAAACAGATTTACACCTTAGCCCCTTAATCATTATAATATAAAAAAATGTGAAAATGAACACATAATTACCACGTCCATGAGAATCTCAACAAGGTTAACATGGTTCATGATGACGACAGCGGATTCTCTTGAAGCTTCAGATATTAATCCCAAAGGTTTAGGACCAAATAAGCCCCTAGGAAAAGTCCTCAAGTATTCCTCTTCATTAAGAACTTCATTATGGTCACTAGAGATAACCCACAAGGGTTCTCCAGCCTGAGCCAATCTGGTGAGTTCCTCCATTGCTGCAACAGCAAGCTCCACAATCATGGGCTTGTCAGCTTCACAAGGCACTGGTAGTGATGACCTCATAAGATCACTGTTACTCACACTACTGTACATTTCCCCTACTGTCCCTGACTGTGACACAAAATTACTACCAACTCCAAGATCTTCCAGCGACCGTGAAGGAAGGTGATGAGATGAAAGGTGTGAAAAGGATGTCACTGGCTTCCCAACGTATTTGGCTGCAATTCCTGATATCCTATCTATCTGATCAAGTAGAAAATTAAAGAGAGGTCAAGATGATTATTAATATAATTTCTTTTTTTTTTTAAAAAAAGAATTTGGATCACAAGCGCATGGCCTGAAAAGTACGGGGATTGAACCCAAATCTGGTACCATAAAGGGTACATCTAGTGCCAATAGAGCCAAGGGTCTTTGGGACTATTAATATAATCTGATGATATAATTTTGAAGTGTTGGAAATGTTAGATATATATATATATTTATTTATTTATATACCTCTTCTCTTAAGCGAGCATTCTCAATCCTGAGGTGCTGCTCGTCAAAGGACATTTCACCAAGAGCAGCGGGGCTTCCACAGTTAGGGCATGAAGCGTTGCTTAGGGCTTCCTTGTACCTATTGTTCTCAGCACGTAGCTTTTCATTCTCAGCCTTCAAAATAGAATTCTCATGGCGCTCATGTTGTGCCTATATATATATATGTACGTCCGTCCGTCCGTCGACCATATGAGAAAGAATGATTAAATCTTTTTAAGAAATGGAATTTTAGACTGAAACCATCTAACCAAAAGCTTCAATGTAGTATAATCCAACTTTACCTTCATTTGGGTGCGCTTGTTTTGGAACCAAAACTTGATTTGCAAAGGCTCTAAACCCAGCTCACGGCTCAGTTCTTTCCTTTGTTTGTCATCTGGGTGTGGACATTCCTTGAAGAAGCTGAAAGAGAAAGTTTCACACAATGATAAGCAACCAAACAAGCAGAATCATATTAACTCGTAAGTTATTGGAGTAGCTAGCTAGTTTTGAGGATTCAAACTAAAATTGAATCAAAGGTCAAATAATAAGACATACGCTTCCAACTCTTGTATTTGGCGCTGAGTGTGACGGTGATAGCGCTTCTTTTTGGGACGTTGGTCTGCAGGGTCTTGGTCGTCACCTGAAGGAGCTTCCATGGTTGTTTCAGTCACCGATTGGATCTCGAAATCTTCGTCATTGGTCTTCCTTACTCCCATTAGGTCACTGTCAGAAGACATCTTGTGGGACATGTCCAGCATATTATTAGAATCAAACATGTTTGACTGTTGAAACATTTTGGCCACACAAATCCCTAAATTCTAGAAGCTACACGGTTCGCTCTTTCCAATCTGCCAAATACAGATGTTAAGTCAACAACAAAACGTACGAAAAAATAAAAACACAATGTAGAAGCAGGCTGTACTGAACAAGAAAAAAATTATAAAAAAACAGAAAAAAAAGGGTGGCTTTGGGAAGGCCCCTGAGGAAGATTTTTTTGAAGTTTTGAAGGATCAATTTCTCTCTTACGGGATGATACTCTCAAAATAGAATGATAATCTCAAAATAAGATCGCTAGTTCTGATATCATGTTGAAATTTAAAGGATTATTGATGTCGAGGGACTTACACCGTATGGCAAGAGGAACTTACAATGTAAGAGAACCCATATAAAGGAAGCTTCCCTTTTCCTCGCCAAAAGAAAACCCTCATTTTTTTCTTTATTTAAAACTTTTGGTTATTTAAAGATTACAGCAGAAACAGAAACTAAAATATATATTATTGCTTCTGTGATTATCAACTATATTCATGATAAAAACCATTGTGTGAGATGTTTTCTCTAAGAAAACAAAATTCCCACTATATATATAATGCTGCTGTTGGTGAGAATATACAAATTAGTTTTGGCGTCTATTCAAATATTTAATTCCTGTTTTTCTAAAACTTGGCAAAACTTAAAATCTCCGTACAAAAGTGTACTATCATCTGTTTTATTAGGGGAAAAAGCAAGAAAGAAAAGATAAGCTCGCCTGAACGTATATGGAAGATTGATTAGCTAGCCTTGAAGAAGAAGATCGCTATGGAGAATAATCCTCTTTCTTTGCTTAAAATTCTGTGGCATGCATTTGCAATTCTGATGCATGTTTCTTCTTCCTTCTTCTCTCTCAGTTCAAAGTGGTTGAGTCACTGAAGAAGAAATTGACATTTTTCTGGAGAGTTTGAGAGCAAAATCTCTCTGGATTAACGAGAAAGCTAGAAGCTTTGAACAAGAAGAAAGAAGATTGAGCAAGTTTTGGGCTTTGCTTGTAGTTGTAAAAGGGGCATAAAAGACTTTTGGGGTATTGTATTTAGTCCTTAATACTACTCTCTCTCTCTCTCTCTGTGCGTTTACGTGCAAGAATTGGAGACTCCAAAACCCAAAGAGGCGCACAAAATCAGAAAAGACAAAACGAAAATAGGGTTGACATTGTGTGCAATGGTTGACACAGAGACTATTGTAAGTTGTAACGCACTTCGATAATCTCTCTCTTTTAATCTTGGGACTCGACAAGTAACGGAAAAAGTAGGTTATAGTAGCAAGTCAAACTTTGGAGAATGGTAGACCCAAAAGGAACTGTTGAAAAGGAACATGCAAGCAGAAGAGACTTTGTAGGGTTGAAGAAGGAGAAGGAAGAGGCAGAGGTGCAAGTTGTTTGAATTGTTGGGAAACTGGGACCTGTTTGTGATTGAGACGTTGTAGTGTTAGTTATAACAAGGGTTTTATAACTTTCATTAATGGAAGCGGATGGTGTGCTCGGAGAAGAAGAAGAGGAGAGAGAAACTGTGGGGCGGTGGGGGAGAGAGAGGGGGGAATCAAGAGATAGATGAGAAAGAAGATGATGATGGGGGTAGTGTGGAGGAGTTATTGCAGAGGGTATTGAGAAGGTGTAATAGCATTTATGGAGGGCGAATCGACATAAATGCATTAGAGAGAAATGAGAGATATGAAGTTCATGGTATGGTTGGAAGAAAACTCTTACCCTCTACCTAAATACTCCAACAGGTCCTTTTGTTTTTGTTTTTGTTTTTTTAATAAGCAACGCCAACAACCTCTCTCATAAGTGATTTTGTTTTCTAAAATTTTAAACTAGTTTTTTCATTTTTTTTCCTCAATTAAATATATACTACTTATTATCTCTCTACAATAAATAAATGTTCACATGTTACCTCTAATGTACTTTTTTAATAAATAAGGGTATAATTGGCACACAAAAAATATTTGAGATATTTATTATTTTTAACTAATATTTTAAACTACTCCATGAATTTGATAGTTGTTCCTTATAAAAAGAACTACAGTAAGTATAAGTCACTTCTATTAATTGACACCCATCAATAAAAATACTCATCTGATTCTTTTTATAAGCAACTTTTATCATTTTGAGCAAAACGACCTGCGGTTAAGATTAGTTAAAAACAATAAATGTGAAAAAAAATGTCTTATTTCTTCCAAATATGCCCTTATGTATGAAAAGATCATAGGAGATAGAATGAGAAACAAATATGAGAGATCATGAATATAAAATATGAGAGAGAATGTGTAATAAATGAGTAAATATAAGACAACTAGTGGTAAGTGAGGATAATTAATATAAAGATGTATATTTAATAGGGGTAGAAAAGAAAAAAGTAGTTTAAATTTTAAAACACAAGGAGAAAGTTGCTTATTAAAATAAACGGAAAGAATAACACTATTATCCTTATTATAAGTCCGCTTTTAAAAACAATATTTGATCATAACTATAAGTCCACTTACATGTTATCAATGAAGTTTTCCAAGTTTATCTATTATTTAATTTTTATTAGAAAGAGAGAAAGAGGTGAGGGATGTGAGAATGACTTGTAAATGCATAGAGAGAGA
This sequence comes from Albizia julibrissin, assembly GCA_037074505.1. Taxonomy (NCBI): domain Eukaryota; kingdom Viridiplantae; phylum Streptophyta; class Magnoliopsida; order Fabales; family Fabaceae; genus Albizia; species Albizia julibrissin. The sequence continues at coordinate 4,932,284 of CM073480.1, read as the reverse complement.
AAATTATAATAAGGGTAAATTTGAAAAACTTTAAGCTTATTTAATACTTCCTCTGGTCTTATTTATAAGTAACTTTCTTTCTCATGGGATTAGTCCTTTTTATAAACAACTTTCACTTTGTATCTTAAAATGTAAGCTCATTTTTCCTATTTTACCCTTACTAAATACATATTATTTATAATTAATCATCACACACACCAAGAGTTATATTTAGGAGAATAAGAGGGAGAGAGAAAGAACTCACTAGGTGAATGAAGTCAACAAAACATTGGGAAAACGTATTTTACTATATCTCATACTTTTTATATATAAAACTTTGTTTTCATAAATAGGGTATATATAAAAAAAAACATGACATTTTTTACACACTTATTGCTTTTAATTACTAGTTTATTTTACACAATTAAAAAAAAGCTGCTTAAAAATAAGACCGGAGAGAATAACTTATAACTAATAATCCTTGGTACTATGTTGGACTTATAAAAAGGACCAACATAGTAATTAAAAATATTAAATTTGTCATAAAATTTACATGATCATGTATCATTTTTTTAAATATTATTACTCGTATAATTTAACTATAAATTCACATAAAATAAATACTCCATTCGTCTCTATATATAAGAACATTTCAACTTAATCGTAAGATTCTAAAAAACAGTTAATAGTTGTTAAATGTACTAATTATGTAGGAAATTTATTTTTTTTTTCAAAAATGCCCTTATTTATGAATGGGTGAGAGAGAGAGAGTAATAATGACAAAATGATGAAAAAGAATTTATGTAGTATAATAATTAATTGAGGAAAAAATAAAAAAAATATTTATTATTAAAATAAACTAAAAAAAACTTATATTTAGAGACAAATCCATTAAAAAAACCCTTATATATAGCAACATAGGGAGTAAAACACATTGTTTGTGATTTGGAAACTTAACAATGGATATAAAGAAATTAATCTAATTTTTTTTCTTTCTAACATTATCTTTTTAGCTACACTAAACTCCAAAATATATGAATTTTTATTCTCTCACACCCTTCTTAAATATGAATATATACAAAAAAATATTTAATATTTCTTAAAAATAGAAAATGCTTTTATAAAAACTAGTAAGAACACCTTATAAGCCACCCTGTAATAAGGAGAAAAGGGAGTACAAACTTATCACAAAAAATATACAAGACCTCATAATTTGTTACTGAGTTATTGTATGTGGCCGAAAAATTTAAGTCACAGTGAATATACTATATATCACTTTTGCCTTTTATATTTTCACCGTAATTTCATTAAATTTTTTATGAAATTTATGTGCTTCCTATGTTGCATAATATAAGTTATTTCTAATTAATTTATAAGAATTAAATAATGATAATTAACTTGTTAAATATGTCTTGAATTAAAAAATTTTCCAACATTACCTGAAATTTTGAAAGAGAAGGAAAAGATATAAGAAGCCATATTTAAGCATTAATTATAAAAAAAATAAATATTAATTATTTTACTAGTGATTTATATTATGAATAAAAAAAATCCAGTTAGAAGCTATTTATATTGTGAATACGAGCGAGTATATTTTAGAATATCTTTTTGAGCTTGAATATTCTAGAATATGAATAACTTTTTAATCACAAATAGTGTTGACTACTTGTGAGGCTACAGCAGTTCTTTTTCCATATTGGCAGCCACAAATTAAATGAGTTTACAGTAGCTAAGATTTTTATTATTATTATTTTGACCTTCACACTTTTTAATGTATATGAAGGTGCATTTTTTATCTGTAATCAAACTCACGAAGTGAATGAAGATACAATATGGAATCAACATGGCTCTGTTTGTTTGAGCGATTGTTTGGACCAATTGCATGATTAGAGGTCTAAACGTGCGATTGCCTGCATATGGTCAAATTGAGAATGTTTGGTTGAGCGATTGACAAATTGAACCTTTTTCTTCATTCGCACAATTGCATATAAGTCACAATTTGGAGCTTTTAGTGTCTACAATAAGCCCAATTGACCGTTATATTGCTCATTTTTTCTCTCTCTTATCCCTCACTGTTTTCTCTTCTTGTCCAAGAACAGAGCGCCATAACCCAATTGAGAGAGTCCGCCGGTAGAGAGGAAGAGTGACAGTTGTGTTTGATCTACTTGAAGGTGAAGACGCGCGGTGGTTCAGGTGTGCAAGCTCTTCTCCGTTGACAGTGCTTGGTGGTGCTACCAACGATGCAAGTCTGGAACAGAGGAAGCCGGTGGTGTTGGTGGTTGATGGAGGGCGATGGTGATTGTTGATGAAGAAGATGACGGTAGGGATGATGGAAAGTCACCGGTGGCGATGGTGGTAATGAAGGAATGCAACTGGAGACACAAAGAAAAAGAAGAAGGTGGAGGAAGGAAGGAAGAAGATCAAGGTTCCTATCTTCCCTACTCTTGCTCTGTTTTATAAGCAAGTAAAAAGTGAAAGTGATGATGATGATGATGAAGGAAGAAGAAGATGGTGGGATGATGATGAAGGAAGGAAAAGATGTCAGCTCCCAATTTCCTTTTTGTCTCTGCTTTCGGCTGTTTCAATGATGAAGGAGCATATATAATGCTCCCTGGTCTAGTTCTGTCGGCAGGAAGAAGTCGTCTTTTGACATTTTGGTTCTTATCTGTAATTTTCTCTGGCCCTTGTCTTCATTACTTGTAATTTTTAAAAATTCGTGGGACTTTTTCTGTAATTTTCTCCAGTCTTTAAAATATTAATTATAAACTACAAAATTTAGAAGGAAAGGCTCTAATGGGGTCTACTCCCAACAAATATTGATTTTGTTTTTCAAAGTTGAATGTAATGCCCTGGATTTTGCTTTGTATAGAGCATAACTTTATTCTAAAATCTAATGCACATGCATTGATCCAATTTAAATATCATCAACTAACAAATCCAAGACTGCTTTTAAGTCCTTGTAGTAGTTTGCTTCAGAAGAGGTTTTAATAAATTAAATAGATTATTTCTAATTTATTTACATTTTTATTGTAATTTTATTATGTATTTTACAATTGCCAAGGCTTCAAAGTTAATTTTTTCACTTTTCATAATTTTTAAAAAATTTTCTCTTAAATATCACAAAAGTCACTTATGCAACATCCAAACCGAACACATTTTCACTTTCATAAAAACACTTATACAATCGTTAATCCAAACATAAATCACATTACACAATCTGACTTTTACCCAATCTTACTTTTCTATAAGTCATATTGCAGATAAGTCACTTTTCTCACCATTATTCCAAACACACCCATATGCGTTGCAACACTTGATTATATGTAGTAAGACTATGAATTACTAGTAATACTAACAAATAAATAGTAGTACAATTATCATTATTAGTATATATTTGGATTAGTAATGGAGAAGTAGCTTTTTCTCTAATCTAACTTTTACAAAGGTCAAACTGTAAATGTGATTTATGTTTGGATTGGCCGTGACAGAAATTACTTTTTTTCTAACATTAAATCTGTTTGGATTAGCGTTTGAAAAGTTCGTTTAGATGGAAAATGACTGAAAAATGCATGAACCTTATTGTATACTACATGTATATGTTTTGATAATTGAAGTGAAAAATTAAAATTAAAATTTGATAAAATACAAAAAGATCAATTATTATTAAAATTTGTTAATTATTCATATAAATGATCTCTTGAACTTTTAATGCTACCTTGTGCTTAATCTTGTATTGTAGGTGCTTAATAAGAAATTTGATATTTTAGAGGATTGAATTAATATTTTGAGGACTATAGAAAATTACAGAAAAGGTCCCTAAAATTTATAGAAATTACAAGTGAATAGAGAAAAGGGACCGAGGAAATTATAGAAAAGGACCCAGATGTTTTAGAAATTATAGTTATACGTAAAAAATATTTCATAAATTTTCACTTTAATCCCTAATTGAGAACTTTTGAATTTTCTAATTAAATCCCTAGTCAAATCCTAATTTGACCAAAGCTTCTTCTTTCTTCAAATAGAAACTGAACCAACAAAACAGAGCAATAATTTCTCCAACAGTCAAAATGATCTGCAATGAATGAAGTAGCGGTAGTAAGAAGCTAAAGCTAGTAGCTTTGACCAGACACGGCGTTGGAATCAGAAGCACAGTCAAGGCCAACGTGAACCCAAATACGCTAAAATTAGCCCACCGTGGTTTTTCCTACTGAATGCGCGGTATACCCCTCCCTCTTACCGCATTCCCAAACAGACCCTTATTGGTTATACATAGTGTTCACCTTAATGCACGCACATGTAGTACTCTTTTCCAAATTAATTAGTGTCATATTTTCCCTCGATTCGTAATTGCATACCCGTCTGTAAAACTATTGTCTCATTTATTATAGGGATCAGTAATATTTATTAAAGGATGAAAATAATAGCAAAGGAGCTGCAAAATTAAGGATCCCTTTCGTTTGATTCCATTACACCCTGCAGTGCAGTGCAATGCGATGTAATGTTAATGCAATACAATATTAACTACAAGGCTAGTATGTGGTTTTATTTTTAAGCAAGGTGAAATGAGTTATTATTTTAATAATTATTTAAAATTAATATATCACACAAAGTCTATTTTACCCTTACTATAATCTTTGTAAAAAAAATAGGTAAGAGTCATCGCGCTACCTTATAATAACTGTCACGCTATCTTGCCAAGGATTGTCAGATGACGATGGTGGAGGATGGTAATGGTGCTTCGGTGATAGCAGAGGAAGGTAGTGATAACAACAACAATGGAAGAGGAGGTAGTGACGGCGATGACAGGTAGAAAAGGAGGAGGTAGTGGCGGCGACAGTAGCAATGGTGGAGGAGGAGGTTATGGTGGTTGTGGCGGCAACGGCGATGGAGAAGGAGGTCATGATGGCGGGCAACGGTGGAGGCGGCGGCAGAGTAGAAGGTAGTGGTGGCAGAAAGGGATAGAGTAGGAAGGGGTAGTAGCGGCAGCAATGGTAGGGGGTGGTAAGGGCAGCGATAGAGGAGGAGGAGGTAGTGATGGTGACAGCGAGCGGCGGCAACGGGGGGAGGGGACGGCGGTGGTGGAGGAGGAGATAGTGGTGGCGGCAGGTGGAGGTAGTGCTTGTAGCGATTGTGGCTAAGTGAAAAGATATAATTAAAATAAAGAGAAGTGAAACTAAAGGGTAAATTGAACTTTTTTAACCATACAATGGGATGGTAATGAGGATTCATAAGGGAGGTATGAACGAGGATTACCAATTTTTCGGTAATCATCATTACCATAGTAAACTCTATTACCATGCTAAAAAGCAATCAAACACTTTTCTCTTGGTAATGCATTCATGATTAACATTGCAGACATGCAATGGGGTTGAATCAAACGGCTCTAAGGCTTTAGTAACTAGTAAAAATAATTATCAATTGTGGTTGATAATTTTTAGAAAAATTCCATTTAAATATCACATGAACTTGCAAAACCCATAAAAGTCTATTAACACTTAATAATGATATAAAGGTGACAGGTATCAAATTGAGATTTTAAAATATTGATACTCTTATCATTTTACCTCGCAATTTAAAAAAAAAAAAAGGAAAAGGCGCCTTTGCCTAAGCACCACCGCCAATAGCTTAGACCCTCCGGCGGCCTGAGCTCTGACTGCCAGCCGCCGGAGCTCCGGCTCTGGGGGTTTTTCAACGGGGTTTTTTTAAAAAAAATTGTTGAAGGGTGCAAGGGTGTGGGGTTTGGTGGCCATTGGGCCATCAAGCTCATTTGACATACACACACACACATTAATATGTGTGTGTGCGCGCGCGTGTAATATAAATGAAAGTATAATGGCTTTAACAAAATCAGCAATGGAAATGACGCAATGCGTAATGATATTGACTAAACCTTTTGTAGGTTTTCTGGCGTATCTAGAGTGTAGTTTCGTACTCTCAAGATACCCATGCGAACCAGATCACAACAGAGTCTGGCTATAGCACACAACAAATACACAGAAGGAATAAGAGAAAAGTGTTCATAGAGTTTTTTCAGAAAACGTATTTCCTATTGTGTTGAGTGGAGAGAATAAAAAACACAAAGTCACGACTCATTAATTGTTCCCACAAAAAATGTTCGGGAAAAATTGTTCCTTCTCTTTATTTCAAATATTTGGTAAATATTACCAAATTATGCCCACAATATTGTAAACAAATATCCAATGAAATTAGGTATTGCATTTTGGCCCTAAGGCTGATGGGTTTGGGCCTAATCCACTAATGATGGATCAAGACTATTTCCCAACACCTTTATATTACTCATTTAGTCATTTTCATTGCTGATTTTGTTAAAATCATTATGCATTCATTTATATCATACATACATACATACATTAATGTATATATATCAGAGGAGCTTGATGGCCCAATAGCCACCAAGCCCCTTTGCAAAGAGGTGGGGTGATTTTGATCCCACCCCTTACCCCTTTCAACCATTTTTTTAAATTTTTTTTAAAAAATCCCCCATTAAAAGCCCCCGGCGTCAGAGTTCCAACGGCTTGAGCTTAGGCCGTCGGAGGGTCCAGGCCGGCTCGCGGCCGGATCTCCAACAGCCGGCCAGCGGTGGTGCTCCGTCAAGGGATGTATTTTCCTTTTTTTATTTAATTTGAGGGGTAAAATGGTAAAAACATAAAAAATTTAAAATCTCAATTTGATATTTGTCACATTTATGTCATTTTCAAGTGTTAATAGATTTTTGTGGATTCTGCAAGTTCATATGGTATTTAAATAGAATTTTCTTATAATTTTTTGATATGTACTGGTAAATAATTATTTGAGCATTATATATCGCGTAAATTTAAGAGGATATAAGATGAAAGAATTTAAATGTGACCAATTTAGAGTGGCCAATTGTCCGAAGAGAATTTAGGCTCAAAAAACCGTCTAGTGACAACTTCATAGTTGGTTGGCATAAAAATTAAAAAAAAAAAGAAAAGAAAGAAAGACAGACAGAGAGACATGGCTCGCTCTTATCGTTGATATAGGATCTTATTTTCCAGGGTGGGGTGTAAATTTAATAATAAATAATTTTGTGTTGAGTATTCATAAAATTTAATTATTTTTTAGTGTAAAAGTAGATATAAATTATTTTTTGGTATAAAAATATATATAAATTATTTATTTAAGAGCAGATATAGCAACGTCATTATAAACACTTAACAGTTTTTATTTTTTGCATTGTGGGTCCAACTAGTCTTCTCTCTTTATTATTTTAATATATTTTTAATAAAAAAATATCACTTAAACCCCATAGAAACAATTTCATTTCAGATAACCCCCAAAAGATTCTAAAATTTCGCTATATCCCTAGGGTCAAAATGAAATTAAGTTTTTTCAGTGAAAAGACAATAATCGCCTTACTTTGTTTTTTTCTATAAGAGCAATTGCAAGATAAATATAAGTATTTTTAAGATAAATAAAGACATTTACAAAATAAGTGAATGTCAAGAAGTTAAAAATTTTTGGTCATTCACATATTTGTCTTGTAAATATTTATATTAAATGCATTTATTTGTCTTGTGAATTCCCTTATTTCTCTTGTGAATGGTCAAAATATTCTTTTTAACTCCTTGGTTTTCTTTAGATTCCTTTATTTTTCTTGTAAATATCTTTATTTGTCTTAAAAATGCTCATATTTGTCTTATAAATGCTCTTATGAAAAAAAAACAAGTAAGGTCATTATTGTCTTTTTTACTGAAAAATTTAATTTCATTTTAACCCAAGGGGTACAATGAAATTTCATAATCTTTTGGGGGTTATCTGAAATGAAATTGTTTCTATGGGATCTAAGTGATATTTTTTCATTAAAAAATATTAAAATAATAGAGAGAGAGAGAACTAGTGAGACCCACAGTGTAAAAAATAACGGAAGTTAAATGTTTTTAATAGCGTTATTATATCTACTCCCAATTAAATAATTTATGTCTACTTTTATGCCTAAAAGTAATTAAATCTTATGAATGCTTATCGTGAAATTTTTCATTGTTAAATTTATATATTCGTACCTATTTTATATTAAAGAACAGATGTAGTATTAATTTGAAACCTTGTGCTTATTGGCAAAACGGAGCATTAATTCTTTCACGTTTTGAAGAAGTTTTTTTTATTTTTTTGTCAAATTAAACGTTTTAAAAAAAGGTTTAATGCATGCATTCAAGCTCCACTTTTCTTTTCTTTTTTTGGCTTTTTGGTAAATGATATAAAGAATTTCATTACCACCAAAAGAATAGGCTTTATACTTCACAATCAACATTCTATAAAACAATTCCCCTTATTGTTCATCCTTCAAACAATAAAGAAATCAACAAAAAGTCTATTACAACCTAATCGTTATTAACAACGACAATTCTTCGTAGAAAACTCTTTCTTTATCAATTAGAATATTTTTTTTTTTAACCTGCACATCTATATATCACGTGCAACCCTCTAACTTACAAACATCCATTAACAATTTACAATTCTTTTAGCCATTGATATTCATTGCAAAAATAAATACTCCACCCATTCATCAATCAATTCTTATTACTGTTATTATCATTGCATGCTTCTCAATTATCAATTGGGATCCGGCTCCCCTCCCTCATACCCCAAAACTATACGGTTTTGGGGTAAATGGGAGGGGGATTCACTTTTTGTTTTTTTTTCTTTTATAAAATAAGATTCAGAGTTTGAAGTATTTTTTTCAGTAAAGCTAATATTGTATAATATTTTTTGTGTATTATGTAACATAAAATAATTTTTAGTGTCATCCAATATCTTACAAGCTATACTTAAATTATTTTAGTTGTAACAAAAAGCCTCTAAATCGTATTCAGTATCCTAAATTATTTTTTTAGCTATAACAAACAAGCTTTAAAATATTTTTCTTGTTGTAATGAGTATTCTAAATTTAGGATATTAAGTGTTGGATGCGCTCAAATTTAATTTAAAATATAGAATGCTACTAAAAAAATATTTCAGAATACAGTTTACCAGATACTAGGTGCTATTTAAAAATTATTTTATACTACATAGTGTATAAAAAATTATTTTATAATCTTGGGTGCTACTAAAAAAAATATTTCAAGTTTTGAATCTTATTTTACAAAAAAAAAAAAATTGAAACCCCCTCCCATTTACCCCCAAATGGTGTAATTTTGGGTTATGGGAGGCGCCAGGGAGGAGAGCTGGATCCCATCAGTTGTTGGAGGTGTTGCCATCCTATAGGCTATAGCCAAGTGTACTTTTTTTTTTTTTTACCGGCGCCAAGCGTACGTTTTAGTATATATAAAAATTGAATATGAAAATTAATTAATAAATGTAAGAAATAAAACAAATTTTAATTAATTTAATTGAAGAAGGGTAGGGTAAGCAAAATATAAGTATGTGAAGACATGGGATTCTGTAGAGGGGATGGGTCGTTGGATTCCGTCGTGTGGAGTTCCCTGCAAACACTGGCAAGCTGTGCAAACACTGGCAAGCTGTGTCTATGCTGCACCCATTAATTAATTTAATATTCTTACTTAATTTTATTAGTTTAAAAAAATTAATTAAAATATTTATTATGTGAAATATTTTATAAAACAATCTTAATCATATTTCTTAATTTCATCCACCTCTTTCATACTTGATTATTGTTAAAAGAGCATAATAAATCAGAAAAATATTGATAAATATAAAAAATATGTCTTATATAGAGATCAACTCCCCAATTATGTCATATGTTAGGGACCCAAGGTACTACTTACTAATTTCCACAATATTATAACTACTCCTCCAGTCCTAATTATAGGACAACATTTGATAGTTGATATTAATCCTAAATATAAGATATAGTTTGTATATTTGTCAATGTTTTTTTTACCCCTATTGATGATCCCATAACAATAATCATGAAGGAGGGGAAATTATGAAATTAAGGAAAATGTTTATGGTGTTTTAGAAAATACATATCATATTAACTAATTTAAACTAAATTCCTTAATCTGATTAGATTAGGAAAATATATTTTATAATAAGTAAGGGGGAGTATAATATATAATGGAAAGGGATCATATATCATGAAAAGTTTACAATTGCATCTTTTGTTTTTCTTTTTTCATAAATTCATCTTTTGTTATTTTAATGACATAATTTGGGAAAAAATGGGATAACATTTTGACTCTTATAAAATATGCAGCCTGTCGTCTAAAAATATTAAATCATAAATAAGCTTCAATAATTTATATAAAAAATTATTTGATTAGATATGAAACTAATTCATTCTGTGATGGGATGCAACGTAATGATATTCATCAGAATCAGATTCCTCTCTTGGTATAATTAAAAATCATGAATATATAAATTTAAATTTATTTTGGTATAGGAACAGAAAAGAAGCCGATTCATGATAAACCAATTAATATAAAAAAATATTCCCACCCCTTTCTGGGCAATACTAAACTAGTCCGAGTGAGCATTTGGATTACTTATTTCAAGTTATTTGATGTTATACGAAACAAATATGTTAGAAATTTCATTTCGTAAATTTAATGAAAGCGATTCTCTTGTTTCTCAAAGACCCCTTGTTGAGTCTTTTTGGGAAGAACAAGCCCAAAATAAGGCAACAGTTTCCTTAGCATAATTGCATGGTTTAATTTTGGATTGAAACCTAGCTAACTGATGTAGGCAGGAACAATTGTCATTGAGAACAAGAATCTTCCCAAGAATCTGTGAACAATTTTACCACACACACACACACAAAATGTCCCTTCAAATATTAGTTACATTCCATGCATTTATGAGGAATGGACTTTAATGAGTGAACCGTGAGAGTGTGGCATCTTAAATTGAATAATGTAGTTTTGCATTTATATTTCACTGACCTATATTCTGGAACTCAAATTAAAGACCTTTTTGTTTAATTGGGTATTATACAAAATATCACTTTAATTTGAACCCATGGAAATGATAATGATAATGATAATAATGCAACAAGTAATTAAGTTGAGTAGTTGCATTCAGAATAAATTTTGTACCCTTCTCTATCTGTTTTTTCCTCATTAATTTGATTCACGCGTACGTTATAAGAATTCACTTCAAAAAGCAACACACAGATACGATCATGATTAATTTTTCAGTATCATCATGCATGTAATGTAAGTCTTCAGCGTCAAGTAAGTGTAGATGATCATTACATATTTCAGTAATTTTTAGGCATTTTTAAGGGTATCTTCTCTTACAGCGACTAATATTTTCTCCCATTTCTTTGACAATCGTAATAATCGATTGTAAGGTTAAGAGTACGATCAACATTTTGAGTACTTGTTTGGGATAGCGATTGGAACTTTCAAAAATAACTTTTCAATCGTGATTTACGATATACGAAGTAAATATGTGAGAGGAATTTTATCTCGATTTACGTAACAAAAATTTATAAATTAAAAATAAGCTATGTCAAACAAGCTTTTGACGCTATTATCATTGGATATTACATACACCAAAATGAAACCACAACTTCATTCATATCACACAACTAAGGGTTTGTTTGTTAGGTGGAAGGGTGGGAAGGAAAAGGACGATGAACAAGTTCTCTAATTTGGTGTTCAATCTTTATCCAATGGGAAACTCAAGTTCTAATGTTTGCCAATCTTCTATTAAAAATGAGAAGATGAGATTCCACTGAAATTGGTGGTAACCCATCTTTCTAATTCACAGAAAGAAAGATTTAAAAGACTAATATACCTTTGAAAAACTTAAATTAAAAGATGAGAATCTTGATGACAAATAAGAAAATTTCTCACCATATATTTCTTGTGCATCTGATATTTTTTTCGTCAACACATCTCAGCATGTTTCAAAACGTTATCCAACAAATCTGGGAGGCTGACTTGTGTTATTATTTATATTATATTATTTTTATTTTTTATTCATTTAATATCTACCGTTATTTTTAAAACTATTTTATACTTTTTACTTATTTAAATTATAATTTATAATTTATTAATTTAATTTAATTTTTAAATTATTATACTACAAAATATTTAATGTATGGATTTAAAGATAAATTTGATTAATAGATAATTATTAGTTTATTTGGAGGGTAAAATGAGTATTTCCCTTTTCTTTTTTAAATGTCACCTTTCAATTTTCTTCATACCAACCAACTCATCTTCCCCCAACCCTCACAATCTTCCTTTCCCTCCTTAAATTTTTCTTATACCAAACAGGCCATAAGTATATTGCCTGCTCAAGCCTAAATCATTATATCTTAATTTTTCCAACACTTCACTATACAGCTTGCAACTAACTAATCCAAGTTACTTACCTGACCTTTAATGTAAAATTCATTTACTTAATTTGATTAGATTAAAAAATTTAGTTAAGTTAATTAATATGATATGTGTTTTTTTAAACACCGTGATCATCTTACTTAATTTCTTCTATCTCTTTGCTGCTTGATTATTGGTAAGAGAGCATCAACAAGAGTAATTTTAGAAAAGATTGATAAATATAGAAAATAAGTCTTACATTTGTGACCAACATTAACTCTTAAATTAAGTCATACATTAAGGATCGGAGGGGATATTATATACCCCCTCTGGTCATTTTTATAAGTAACTTTATCCCTCTTGGGACTAGTTCTTAATATAAGCAACTTTTTTCTTGTGTCTCAATATTTAACATTCTTTTTTCTTTTTCACCCTTATTAAATACATATTTTTATGTTAATTATCCCACACTCACCACTAATTATCTTTCATCCAATGATTTATTACCTCTTCTCTCTCATATTTTATATTCATTCTCTTCGCTATACTATTTTCATAAATATGGGCATATTTGGAAGAAATATAAAATTTTTGACACAAATATTGTTTTTAATTAATCTTAATAACCGACAGTTTATTTTGCACAATCAGGAAAACAATTGCTTATAAAAATGACCGAAAGAAATGGTACAACTTAATTACTAGACTAGATTAATTGGTTTTTCCCCGAATAAATATCTTACTTTTTTGAGTCTCGCATTCCAAAGCTTCATAAGTGAGATGTAGTTTATAAGTTGAAGGAGTTCTTCTTTTCAATAGACTAGTTTTTAAGCGCCTAATGATGTTGTTAATGACTACACATAGAGTATGATTCAAGAGGCTAAGTGAAGTACTCTGTTGGGATTGAGTTCTTCTTTTAAACCTTAAACCTGTGTTCATGACGTTTTCAGAGCTTCCATGGTATATATTATTCGTTTCTTGCCTCTATGTTTTGTCTGTGGACCATTAAGGTTATATCAACATCACAAAATGATTTCGGTAGATCAATTTCTTAAATATTTGCCATCAGTTTTCCAATAACATTAAATCACGTGGTTCTAATAATTAAGCTGTAAAAAATGTTCACTCTCGTCATTGTGTGTGTAAGTTTAAGACTTTAAGCCTTGTCCCTATGTTTACATATCATACAATTTCTTTTCTTTTTTCCTTGCATTTTCCGACATCTAATAATTGACGTCTAGACTTGTATTGTTGGTGATGCTTCACTAAACGACGTAAGCTTTGACTTTGGTGCTCTTGATCGTCTTGTTGAGGACGAAGATGAGGAGGAGGACCTAGGAGAAGTGGTTGACTTGGTTTTTCTGTTCTTGTTCTTCTTAGAAGCATTACTATAATGGTCCGAGGGTGAACTGTTCACTGTTCTTGGTTTGCTTCTCATGGGCTCCTCCATATCTGTTTCATGTGATCATCATCATGTGTTAAGTAAAAGATCGTACAAATGAAAGTATACCAAGAATCAATTGACTTGCGTAAAAACCTTGAAATTAATATTTATTTTACATTGACACAAAATTCCTAGAGAACAATATTATTGTTCATAGATTTGAGCTAAGTGAAGAAAGATACTCTAAAATTGGTTCAAGGGGCAAGTTGTATATATTGCAGGAGAGTGTAAAGCAAGTTATGCACATGTCTCGCTTGATATTTATATAAATATTCTTAGTACATTAAATTAAAAATGAACTGCAACTATCTTAGATTAATTCAAGTGGTTATAAACAGTATAGTTTATGTGGATAACGGTTCGAGCCCTTTTTATGTTTTTTCAAAAGAAATGTATGTTTTTTTTTTTTTGCCAAAAAAAGAAAATGTTTGTTTATTATCTTCATTTCATCATGCTTTTTTAGTAACTTCAGTCTTTATTTTATTATAAGACCCAATTAATTTTTTTAGAAAGATTAATAACGTGACTCTAAATTTAAGATTAAACCTGACACCTAAAACCCTATGAGAGCCCAGCTCAGACTAGCCCATTAGCTGAGCCCATCAGGACCAGACCACAAACAGGTGTTCTCCAAAATGTTGAACTAAAGTCTAGCTATATATTCCAAAACAAAGAAAGAAAGAAAGAAAAATAAAAAAGAATAGAAGGATGAATCTTCAAAAGAAAATAAAAAATTAAAGCAGAGTGATTTAATTAAACGTGTGGACCACTTAATATAAAAAGGAGTGTGAGTGTAAAGTGAGGAGGCAAAGCCACTAGATTATTGAGCACGTGTTATGGTGATAGAACAACCATGATCTTCCCAAGAAGGAAGCAAAGAATATATATGGTTTTATGACAAAACCCTCACCCTACTTACTTCATTCATATAATTAAATTCATGACAAAAGTATACGAGAATCAAATGTAGTATACATCCTATCAAATCACACCATAAATTAGATTTTATATTAAAAATGGAAGATAGTAGTACCTGAGTTGAAGCCAGTGGTGAGGGATACAGGATTGGCAGGATTGTTAAAGGACAGGTTTGCAAAATTTGGTGATGTTCTGAATTCATTCATCTGCATATATAAAACCAAATTAATCAAAACTGATGCAAAAATCTGGAAAACACTTCATTCTCATAAGCCACCGTACATGCAAGTAAAGGTCAAATTCATGGAAGATAAGTACTTACTTTGTATAAAAGGCTTATATTAAAAATAAATCTGATACACATCAAATTTCATTACGTATCAGATTTATTTTTAATAAGCCTTTTAATTATAAAGATACATTTCCTAATAAGACTAATCATCAAGAAGAATTGTGTTCTCTCTCCAAGATACTTGTGAGAGAAGTTACCACATAAATGCAAGATGTCTTGTGGCTTCTTTCTATCCGAAATCATTTCTCTCTCTAGCTAGACATAAGTTAACCTGCTTAAACTTCAGTTGTATTTTTAGCAACATAATAATGCAAGGAGAGAGGGAGACATATGGGGTAGGTTAAAGCCCATATTTATCTTTTCATTACATCTAAATCAGAGCCACCACTCATCTCAAATAGACAATTACATATATTCAATTTTTTTAATATTAATTATTAGTTCAATAAACCTCTCTAATATTGTGCACCCAAGAAAATTTGGAGTAAAATGAATAGGAAGAGAAGCATACCCAAGTTGGTCCGGTGACGGAGGGGCTATCCTGTCCGATGTGAGCCACATGTTTAACGTCCGTAGGGTACCCTATTTCCATCTCACGTTCCTTCACTTCTTTAACAAAAATTATCCATTTCTGTTTATCAATACACGTACGTACACATTTGAGAACCCAGCCACCAATTAATAAGAAAATAAAAAACTCACCAAATATCTGGGAAATGAATTTGAAACTTTTGTAGATCCCTTTTATCTTCTTCGCCATATATATTGCTGCAAATCACCTCCTTCAATATATTGGAATCAGACAAATATCCTATAATATTGGCCAGGCAATTAAGCAGGAAGACATAGAATGCCTTTTTTCCTGTTCAGAAATGGACGAGTTGAGATCGTCAGATTCTGAGTTAAAAAAGGAGTAGTAGAGTATTAGCTAAGGTTTTCACCAGCATGCGAATTGGGAACCTCTTTTTACCTCCGGATCAAGATTAGCATCTCAACATTTAATACTAACGCGATTCTACTGTGTAATATAATGTATAAGAATTAGCTTTAAACTCTGTGAATATATATATATCTTTATGGAACGATCGAAAAGAACAAAATATCTCTGGGTTGAGACGTAGAGAAATTGGTGATACAAGCAAAACTGTGTATGTTATATTTTATAATATCGAAAAGTAGTTGAGAATTGTATATTGGAGGGTTAGAGGGGGAATAAAATATGAAATAGAGAAGAGATGGAAAAAGTGAGAATAGTGGGTTTCCATTAAAAGCCTCAAAAATTAAATGATGCGAGAATTAGAATAAAGTTATGAGGAAATGATTTAATTATCAAGAAATCTTAATAATAAGATAGGTAGTGTTATTATTAGGACCGAGTTTTGAGAACCGAAACCAATTAAGTTAAATGCCTTCATGTATTCATATGGGAATATATGGTGCACTATTCATATTAATTTATCTCCAAATATATATATATATATATATATATATATATCTAATATAATGTAATGTAATACTTATCTTCATAAGTCGTGATTGTGTGGTTATAACTTATAAGTCTGAGATTCCATACGAGTCAGGAATTACTAGTATAATGTAATTATTCTATATGAAATGAACACGTCAAGAATTATACGTAATGCGACACTTGTTTGAGCGTAAGCTACTGAAATTGGCTTTGCATTGCTGGCAAATATGGCAATTGATGTAGGCACGTTTATACTATTATTACTCAAACACCAAATATGTGGTATACGATTAGGATCAAAGATGTTGCAGGCTTGCCAATTTTTTTAATATAATTCACATTAGTTTGGAAGGAAACGGGAAATGAATCTTTTTCTCTACAATTCAATTTTTTTTTCCTTGTTCGGCTCAATATGTAAGTTTTTGTTTTCTTTATTTTTTTATATATTATCATTCGGTATCCAATTTGAGGTTTATGGATGTCACTTCCATTATAAGTATCTTTTCTGAAATCTCAAGACCCAGAAGAATATAAAGGGCTTTACTGTTTGACGCCTAAACCAAACTCTATGTTAACAAATGGTAATATATGTCTCTTAATATTACTTTTTTTTAATTAACAAATTAAAACTTCAGCCCATGGGCCTTACTAACTTAGATTACCCCAAGCCCGCAAGATTGGCCCAAATCCTTAATTGATGAGATTCCGATCTTAACTTTTGAGATTATTTTCCTATTTAATATTCAAGTTTTTCTCCGAAGAATATAAAATGAAGGAGCTAGAGAAAATAATTTTTTATGATAAAGGACTATAAAAATTGTAATTACTTGGAAAGACCAACATCATAATATAAATTTAAAATTATTAAATTGCCCCTAATTAAACTTCCTCTATCATCTCTAGTATTTATAATTAAAAAATAACTAAAACCAAAACTAAAACCACCCATCATTTACATGTCACATGATCATATCTTTTTTTTTCCCCTCACAAGCTTCATTTTATGTAATCAATATATTATTTAATTAACAAAAATTAAACTAATATTTTTTAATGTTTTTTCACCAAGTTCAATATCTATTTAATCAATATATTATTTAATTATTTAGATATAATAATTTATTTAAAATTTTTAATTTTATTAACATTAAATGAATTTTATTAACATACATAATTTGTCTTATATAAAATAAATGGTATAGAATTTATTTTTTTAACATATATAATAAATTATAAAAGAGCTTGATTTTTATTAAAATTATATAATTTTTAATTAAAATTTTTGTTATTTTTTAAAAAAATTAAAAAATGTGCAATTTTTATCCATAGATATGTGTGCAAGTTGTCAAAAATGAAAATTGGAAAACTTTTTCTTAATTTAGTGAAATTTAGAATTTTGTATTAATTTTAAAAATAGAATATAGGAGAGGATGTAAAAGATTTCGTTTGAGGCATTTAAGTATTTTCAATTTTATATTTTTTTATTTTATCATTATAAATAATTACAATTTTTATAATCTTTATCAATAAATATATTTTCCTCTATGTCCTTTATTCTAATGTTTCCAAATATAAAATATATTTATATCTTTATATATAAAATCCAATAGTATTTTGGCTTAAAACGCATCAAATACAGTAGTTTTTGGTAAACTAACTTTGGATGCATATAACACCATAAAGTAATTTTTTATGCACATAGCACTCTAAAGTATTTTTAGAGTAGCATCCAGTATCTTTAAGTGCATGTTTGGAAAATAATAAAAATCATGATTTCGAAAATCCCTTTTTTTGCAAATCGAGTAAAGCTTCTCTCGTATACTTATATCCTAAATCACAAAAATTATTTTTTAAAAAATTAATCCAAACATATATTTAAATAATTTTCGGCATATCTAACATTTAAGGTGCTCAATGCATAAAAAATTAGTTTAAGATAAAAATATTATTAGAAAAATACTTTAGATGTTGGAATGACTAATTAAACAGGAACTAATCCAATGGTCTTTCAACCAAACATGACTTTGAATGAACTAGCGCGCAGTGAAATTACTAGCCTCTTCAACACTTTGCAAATCCACTCAACCCAGCAACAGGTCCACTATTCATGTCCTCTCCATAATACTAAGTTGCCAATTTGATTTCTTCATCATCCCACGGGTTTTTAATGCTAAGCAATAAAAAGAGTTGGGATTTGATGGGTTTTTCAAAAGCAGAGTCGTGGGTAAGCATTTTGAGACAGAATATAGGCATGTTCATATCACTAATGAACTTATGTTTGATCTTAATTAGTATGATAACTTATCTTCAACCAAAAAGGAAAAAAAGAAAAGAAAAGGGTTTATTAGAAATACTTATACTTATTCTCATACGTCAACATGGCAACCACACAACATTTCAACAATATTGCCTAGCTTGCCATGATCATTATTACAGCTCACAAGAGTAGCCCAAAGCAGGGAACCTACCCAACCCAAACCACAACACTTTAGAGCCCTTCAATGTAGGCAACACCAGTGTTCTTAAGCCAAGTGCCACCTTGAATGAGCTGAGCCACCGTGAACTTGCTCGCCTCAGCCGCACTTGTAATCACATGATAACCAGGCCATTTCACTCTCTTAGCAGTCCCGGCACCAGGTCCTCTGTTTTTGTACTCTCCATAATACAAGTTCTTCAGAGTCGATTGCTTATCGTCCCATGGAGCCCACCCTGCTGGATCAATATGGGTACTCAGCAAAGATTGCATCACCACAGTTCTAGAATATTCCTTCCATGGACGACCCAGAAAGGTTTTGATCGACCCTATGACTGGCTTGAGATCAGAGCTTGGAGTTAAGTTACATTGTTGGATTGAAGTGCCTGTGTTCTGGTTTGGGTCTTCGCGTCCTTGAGCTGTGACCATGTTGTTCTGGTTTTTCATGGGTTTTCGGGCCTCTAGGAAGCATTTCTGGAACACCACGGCGGCGTTGCCGAAGATAAAGTCGACGGTGCCGGAGATTATGGAGTCACGGTAGAATTGCCTGTTGGAGTGGGCGTATAGTGTGTCTTGGTAGGCGTCCACACGGCAGCGGTTGATGACTGAGAGATCGGCGCCGACGCGGAGAGCCACCGCTTGGTGCTTCTGAGGGCCCGCCGTGTTCTGGAACCATATGTCTTGCCCTATGAATCCATCCCCAACCGCAGCTGTGATGATCATGTTAATTAATGTTTAGCAAGTAACAAGGAACAAAACCTCATTTGATCAATTTACAATCTTACAGTATCTTGTTTTTCAAACTGATAGGGATATTTCAGTTCAATATATAAATGGGATTTCTAGATAAGACTAAAAGAAAATGCGTGTCATTTATATATACTGCTCCGGCCTATTTATATAAGTCAATCCGGCCTATTTATATAAGGATAGAAAAAGTAAAAAAAAAAATGATTTTTTTAATAGATGAGGAGAAAGAATAGATTAGGGATAAAAATGATTTTGATAAGATTAATATTTAAATATTAAGTTAGGAATATTTTTTTTAGTGGTCAAATTATAAAAAAAGACATTAATTTTTATGATAATTACATATAAATGATAAGATTTATATTTTATGTATTATTTAACATTTAATTTTATAAAAAACGTCAAAATGAAATAAATTTATCTAAAAAATGTAAAATCGTAACATTAGTCAATTATCTAACATAAAAAAAATCGGCCTGGAAACCAGCGAATCAGTTAAAAAATCGGTCTGATCCAGGGTACCAGTATTTTACAAAAAAAATCAATTTTTTTTATTTTTTTCTTTTATAATTTCATACATGGCATCTTCATTTTCTCACCTGTTTTATTCCGATTAGCTCTGGTTTGACTCCGGTTCAACCCACTGACCCAGAAACCCATATGGTTTAATGATCAGTCCGAATTTAATTACCTTAGAGAGAGAGAAATGAAAGAGGAAGGAAGAAAATGAAGAGAGAGAGAGAAACTACAAATTGTAACTTTTTCCAAATTAATAATTTTGGATCCAAAACAATAGTTAAAAAAAATATTTTTCTTATAAAATAAGATGTGTAAAATTTTTTCCCTGAAACCATGATTTTAAATTACTTGCGAAACACACTCTAAATGAAACTCGATAAATATAATAATACTCTCATTTTTCAACTCTTCTTTCTGAAAAAATCTTCAATCGGGACAAAATTATTATAATACTGTCGTTTATTTATAAAATTAAAACACCCTTATCCCCCCCCCAAAATAACACCCTTATAAAAGTGTAAAAAAAAATTCCCAAACTTCTAGATAGGATCAAAGTAGTATCTAATTTGAGTTGGCAGCTTTATCAACAGACCCCATGCTCAGGCCTGCCATTATTTTATTGTTGTTGTCTCATCTGATTTGTTACACAAAAGAACAAAAATCTCATCTCTCAATCTTATGAAAAACTAAGATCAAAGTGATGGAAATGAGTAAGAGAAATGAATAAAGGGCACAAAATTAGATCCATACCGACGGTGGCAGTTCTGAAGGTGGGTGTTCCATCAACGAAATTCAAACTTCCGGTGATGATCGTCGCATCTTTACCATCACCCACCAGCATCACATTCTTCTTCTTTGATCCGATCTCAACATTCTCTTTATAAACTCCCTTCTTCACATATATCACATACCTCGTCTTACTATTATCTGGTGCCGAAGCCACTGCCTCTTTCACAGTCTTAAACCTCCCACTTCCATCCTTAGCCACCACAACGTTCGCCTTTATATCGTTAGCAGAAGCTTCCAGAAGCTTCCTGTCCTTACTCGTCACCCACGAGGGAAACTCACCGTTAAGTGGCTCATCAATGGCATCAATTTGAGAGGGCATAACATGAACAAGCAAGGCTAGGGAGGTTCTGGCTCTGGAGACTAAGTCATTGAGCTCAGACTCTATAAGGGCTCGAGCTGATCCTTCTAACTCATCTAAGCAAGTGATGTGATTAGTGAGGACAGTGCTGAGCCATGTGTGAGCATCTTGGTAGGATTTGCTGCTCTTTTGTGTGAGAGCCACCATTGAGTCCCAAACTCTTTCAAGAGACAAGTCCAGAAGCTGCTCACAGAGTTGCAGAGCTTGTTGCTGTTTTGGACCGTTGACTCTGTATTTGATGGCTCTGGTTGAGTCCACAGTTTTCTGGATTTGTGAGGTGGTTTTCATCAGGAAGGATTGAAGCAAGTGGGATGATTCTTCGTCTTTAGAGGCAAAGATTGAAACTTTGGGTAATTCAGAGATATGGGACAAGCATGATGCTTTGTAGAGGGCATGGTTGCAGATATGGTGAGGGTGAGAGACGTTGAAGATGAAGGAGGAGGGTGAGAAGAGATAGGAAGCAAGAAGAGCAGAGCTGAAGAGTGCAGCTAGAGAGAGAAGAAGCCAAATGGTTCTGGAAATTGATTTTTTGGGTTTGTCGAGGAGAGATTGGTGGGAGGCAGCCATATAGTTGAATAATTGGGGCAGGGCACATGGTACTAAGAGGGAGTGTTGCTGGCATTATATAGAGCATCAAACTTGCATGTGTTAGGTTGGAGAATAATAATAATAATAATAATAAAAGCGACTTTTGAAACAATGGATAAAAAAATCAAGAAATAAAAAATAGGATCGGCCAATGAATAAGTTACAGTACTGGTTTAAGGGTTAATGGTTCAATTGGGGTTGGACCGGTAGTTAAACCGGTGGTCGAACCGGTCATATTAAAATATTATAATTTATTAGTGTCAATATATATATTAATATATTTTTAATTTCTATAGATAAAAATAAAGATCTTTAGACAAAAAATGCTTAAAATCTATTAGTATTAGTTATAGTGACTATATTTATGTAATAACATATCATTTCCTATAATTAATTAATTATTATATCCTCTCAAAATCTTTTTTTTTAAGATTTGTTCTTTCTTTACCTACTTTTATCTTCATCTTAGTCTTCAAACTTTCATTTTTCCCTAAAAAATAATGTAAAATAGTAGTTAGAGGAATAAAAAAATATATTTTTTAAAAAAGGAAAACCGGGTGAACCGGTTCACCGATTTTTTCACCACTCAGACCGGATCACCGATCGAGTCGGTTGAATCCGATTTTTTTTTTTCATTGAAAAAAATCGGATTCGGCCTGCGCCCACTGCCATTTTCTTGCACTCTCATCATTTTCTCCTAAATTACTGTTTTGGTATAGCTTACGCTGTAAAAAATATGGGCCTGAGTTTTTTTTTAAATGGTGTTTAATATTTTAAAGTATGTTTTTAAAAGTATTTAATATTTTTTATATTTTTAATCCCTTAAAATATTTTTTTAGTTGTACCCAGTATTTTACATTAATTATAATTTTATCCTTAATTATTTTTCAGCTCCAAAAATCATTTTAAAATATTAGGTGCTACTGAAAAATATTTTAGAGTGGGTGAAAATAAATAAATCAGTATCTTAAGTTTTGGATACTCATTACTACTAATAAGAAAAATACATTACTGGTAAAATTGGAGTCAGTCTCTTAAGATATTTGATAGAATTGAAAAAATATTTCAAAAAGTTAAAAATATTAAAAATTATTTTAGGATACTACATGTTATTTAAAAAATATTTTAAAATATTAGATATTTTTAGAAAAATACTAAACACTATTTTTTTAAAAAAAAACTTAACCCATTATTTTTACACCCTAAACTATACCGAAACCGCGTAGTTTAGGGAAAAACGATGGACAGCGCACCAAATGACAGCCGACACAGGCCGAATCCCAAAAAAATCATATCAACACACAAACCCACAGAACCTTAAGTCCTTAACTACTCTACAATTATTGTTTTGCGTTGTCTAAAAATTTATAATTTTTTTTCCCTTTCATGTCTTGAGTTTTAACCCTTGAGTTGCGCGAGGGTCACTTGTAGTGAATCATTAATTAGTTCGTTTGGATTAGCTCATAAAAATTTAATAAATGTTTATAAATCGTGATTCATGGAATACAAAGTAGCTTTTATGGTTTATGAGGTAGCTTTTACGATCTACGAGGTGCTTTTACGGTCAACGAGGTAAATATGTGGAGGAGATTTATCTCGATTTACGTGAATCAGGCTTATTATATAAACCCGATTCACAAAAGCTTGGCCAAACAAGTAACCTGAGAGAATTATTCCATTAAAGAAGGGTGTACCAGGAAAGAAAGTATATATTTTATATATTTATTATTTTTAATTAATATTTTTAACTATACGATTTTAATAGTTATTTTTTATAAAAATGATTGGAGGGAGTACAAATGTAATAATACACTGTCTTTAACGTAAAATTTATTTTAAATTGCGTTGTCAGAAATTGTGAATACTATATTAAAAATGTTCTTAGTTAATAGTACTGCTTTAAAAGTTAAAAATATAAAAAAAATTAAATATATATATATTTTTATTTAGAATAATTCTATTTAAAACGTTGTCAAACATTAAACTTTGTCACACCTTTTTATAAAGATTAGAATTTTAATTTGTTAGATTATAATTCTTTTTATTAGACTCAATCTACACCGATAAAAGATGAAATTATTAGGCCTTTGGAATACTTTATTAAAAAATATGTAGAACTACATAGAAATTTGGCCCTCGGCTTCTACTTGAAAAGAAGTCAAAAAATTCGGCTGATCGACAACGTTGTCTAAAATACATATCTTAGGGTCTATTTCTTTTTTTTTTTTTTTGGGCAAAAGGGTCTATTTCATATTTTGAAGTGAGAATATTTGAGGGCAGACTGAGTGGAGTTGTGAGTTGTGAGCTGTGGGTACAATAATTATGTGTCATCATATTTCTTCAATATAACGTGCCAATTTCCCAAGTGCATTCATTCACTTCAATCCATCCAAGAATCCCACCTTCATATATCACTCATTTCATAGGATTTTTTTTTATTTCTTTCATATGGGACTTGTGGACTCTATATATTTAGCATGTTTGTCTGGACTTGACTTATTTTATAAACCTGATTTATATAAATCGAGATAAATCTTCTCCATATATTTACCTCATAGATCATAAAAGTTACTTTATATTCCGTAAATCATGATTTATAAGTATAATCAAAACCAACTAATTAAGTGGATCCACTCAAACCTTAGTTCAAGACACGTGATATTTTCCATAATTTCGGGGAACGGGTTATCTCATTTTCCTTTCCTGTCCCCTCCCGTCTTTTTCTTTTAAACTGTGCTTTCGGTGAAAAAAAAATACATAAACTCCTCATTTTTTTTAAAGTAGTATTTATTATCTTAAAGTATTTTTTTTAATATTAATCAATTCCCTAAAATATTTTTTAGTATTATCCAACTTCTTAAACTAATTTTAAGGATCTTAAAAGAATATTTTAAAAAACTAATTAGTACTGAAAAAATACTTTAGAATGATAAATTCTGTTTTTTTTTAAAACAAAAAATTTATGTATTTTACACCAAAACAATATAATTTAAGAGAAAAAGATGAGAGCAGACTAAAAGAAAAAGGAGAGGATCCACTCCCATAATTTCGTCCTATAAGAAGAATTTATTCAATAAATTCTTTGTGCATTCAAATTTCAGTTACATTTAGAAAAAAAATATTAATTCGCCAATTCAATGTTTTTAAGCACTTTTTTTTAATAAAACTGATGTTTTATTAAATATTTATAATCTTCGCTAGCAGTTTTATTAAATATTTATAATCTTCGCTAGTCTCGTGTCTTTTCTTGTTATCTTTTTCAAAAGAGGAACTGAAACAAAAAGATTCATAAATAATATTTAAAGGACAAATCTATAAATTAAAGCAAATATATTAGATGTCTATGGTGTACTATAAATATTAATAAAGTGAGGAGCACAATTATGAAGGTGCTCCCATATGTAGTTATACGAGACAATCCAAAAGACCAAAACTCCTCCAACTTATAATATACTCCCAACGATTCTATTTATAAATATATTTTTTATTATATAAAATAAATTTATAATTAAAAAAAATAACAGTGTCAAAAATATCATATTATTTTATATATACTCGTATTTATAAAAATAGAAAAAGAATATACATAAAGTATGACAAGTAGTAAAATATATTTTCTCAATATTTTATTGACTTCATTCACCCTGTGAGTTCTTTTTGTCTCTTTCTCTCTCCTGAATATAACTCTTAGTGTGTGTGATAATTAATTATAAATAATATATATTTAATAAGAGTAAAATAGGAAAAAAGAGCTTATATTTTCAGAAACAACTTGTTTTTTCCATATGGACCACACTCGATCAAAAAGCACTAAGTGTGTCAAAAATATTATATTTTTTCCATATAGAATCTTTTTTTAGTAATATCTTTTTTGTCAAATATTTGTCATAACTCGTGATTTTTATTTAAAAATTAATAAATTATAGAGTTCTATTCATCTTTTTCTATGTATCGTGATCGTGGATAGGAGCTAGAGTTGGGAATCAGGGCTGGCCCTATAAGGCTCGAGGTAAGAAAAATTGCTCTTTTTCAAAGCCTGGCCTGACAGCATGAGGGTCAGGGCTGGTCCGCATTGCCGGAAGCTATTTTCACAATATTTAACTACACACATCTACATGATTCATGCAATAAAATAAATACAATTACTAATTCATAATCAAAGGTAAAAAATAATGTCTACAAATAACTCACAGTCTCATACAAAGTATAAGATGACAAGAAACTAAATACTCTAAACAATATGAATATGATGATTATCATTTTCATCTTCTTCGCCGCTATCATCAATTTTAAGGAAATTCAATTGTGCTTTACTTTGAGTAGTAGGGTCTGCTTAAGGGGTAAAAATATTAAGAATTTCTTCTCCCACATCATAAATACATCCATAATATTTATCTGTAACAAATAATAAACCAAAATGATAAATAACTCTATAACAAATATAAAATACAAATAAATTAGTAAATTACCATCATATGTGAAACTTTGGAGTAAATAAGAAATATCTAATATATTTTTCTTATAAAATAAGAAATATCTTTTATAAATTTTTAATTTTTAGGATTCTTAATATAAAATATTCTTATGAAATTTAATTCTAAAAAAGATAATAACAATTAAATATTTACAACATCATCAACAAAACATAACAAATCAATAATATTATTATGATATAAATAATTTTAAAAAAATAAAAAATATATATAAGGGCCTATAGGGCTGGCCCTTTTAGGCCCGTTTTCAATTTTAAGGTTAAAATCTTAAACCCGACCCTTATAAATTTATGGTCTAAAAAAACCGACCCGACGGGATTAACCCATTTTACCGGCTCTAACAGTAGCCCTTAAATAGTGTGAATATATGAGCTTAATAAATTATAAAGTTCTATATTATTTTAACAAAAATGGTTGTCATCTTTTTCTATATCGCATGGTCGTGGATAGAAGCACTTGGATAGTTTGACGATCTGAGCTGACTTTTTTATGTTCTTTTTTTGTTTTGTAAATAAATTATAGAGTTCTATAATTTTTTTTTTAACAAAAATGTTTGTCATCTTTTTCTATATTTCGTGGTAGTGGATAGTAGCACTTGGATAGGGTGAAGATCTGAGCTGATTTTTTTTATTTTCGTTTTTGTCATAGCGTGTGATTTTTATTTTAAAAATAATAAATTTAGAGTTCTATATTTTTTTAACAAAAATAGGTGTCATCTTTTTCTATATTTCGGGGTCGTGGATAGTAGCACTTGGATGGTGTAAAGATCTGAGCTGATTTTTTTATTTGCTTTTTTGTCATAGCGTGTGATTTTTATTTTAAAAATAATAAATCACAGAGTTTTATATTTTTTTAACAAAAATAGTTGTCATCTTTTTCTACACCTCGAGGTCGTGGGTAGTAGCACTTGGGTAGTGTGAAGATATTTTCTACTTGTTGAAAAGGTAAATTCAGATTAAAATATAACTATACATAATGTAATGTTTGAATCAATTTGGCTTATTTTATAAGTTTGATTTATATAAACTGAGACAAAATTTTTCTATATATTTATCTTATATACCGTAAAACTTACTTCGTATACCATAAAACCTACCCCGTATACCATAAATTACAATTAAAAAACATTTTTAGAGATTTCAATCACTATTCCAAATACATTATCAATCCGAATAATACTTAGGATTGATATTTGAGGTTAGATTTGGTTATAAATATAAGATATTAATCTATTTTATCTATTAAGTTTATAATTTTCTTAAAATTCTTTATTGATTGTGCATATTAATGATTTTATATCTTAAGGTAGTCCTAACTTAATAAAATGATATTTTAAGAGAACTAACATTAGTACAAAAAATGATATTTAGATTGACATATTTAGACCGGTCATCGCAAGTAAGGTCTAAAAGAAACACGCGGTGACAATTTTGTAATTAAAAGAAATTTCTAAGACTGATTTTTTAAATAACCGGTCTTAAAAAAATTATTTAGATTGGTTTTATAAATAATCGGTTTGAAAAATAATAGAAATAAAAATTATTTAAAGAGAAAAAATATTTTTTAATTTTTTAGACCAGTTATAAATGAAAACCAGTCTATAATATAGTAATTTTTAGATCAATTATTATATAAAACCGGTCTAAATATTAACAGAAAAATTAAAAAAAAAATTCTTTTTTTTAAACCGATTATATTCACAAACTATCTTAAAAGTCCTCAATTGAATTGATTCTAACCTTCAGAGTGATTCATCTCCCACTCCCCAAAAAACCGAGGCTCTCTCTTCTGCTTTGTCTATGTGCGTGTGTTGTGTGGCATATACTGAATCAATTGAAAAAAAAAAAAAGTAAAGTAGGTGTTTTAATTTGAAAAGCACAAGAAAAATGAAATAATAAAATACAAATAATTTACATCAGACATGATAGTATGCCCACATCCCGCCGAATCAAAAGGCTGCAACAAAGAAATTGGAGTACAATAATATAATGTAAGTGTGAGTACAATAATGTGTGATGGTGGAGATGCAATAATTATTCGCTTGTTCGGAATAGTTGCAGTTTATTTTATAAATATTTTTTTAATATAAGTTGAGATAAAACTTCTTTCACATATTTATCTCATATACCATAAATCATGATTGAAAAATATTTTTAAAGGTTCCAATCATTATTGCAAACACTCACTATATCTTTAATATATAATTTCAGGGCTCCCCTAACACAATTTCAAGTAGTCTTTTTCAATATACCAGAATGTTGGTAGGAGTTGATAGTACAATATCTTAGGTTGTATTTAAAATAATTTTTAGAGAATAACTTTTATGATTTATGAGGTAAGTATGTGAGAGAAATTTTATCCCAACTTACAAAAAATGACTTCAGAAACCACAATTTCGATGTTTAACAAACATTCGCTAAAAGTATTTAGATATGTCATAAATCTTATAACTTTAGACGCATGTGATATTAATCGAAGTTGCTACCAACTTGAAAGACAATTTTGTTTTCCCATATGCATTAGTATCATGAAAATATTATAATTTTTGTTATTCCTTGTCTTTTATAATTATTTTAATTTATAAAGAAGAGAATATAAATTTAAATTTTAAAAAATATATTTATTGAAAAAAGAAAACACTGTTTATGTTCTTGACTTCAAAAGAAATTAGTCTCAGGTAGAAAGTAGTTTGAAGATATCATTATTCAAATCAAATCAAAATCAAAAGAGGAATTCAAACACAAAGATTAATAAAAACATATACAATATTCAAATGAGAAATCTATAAATTGAAGCAAATTAAATATATATCACGTGTATGGTGCTATAATCATTACGAGGAACACAATTATGAAGATACTCTATTACTCTTCACTATATAGTTGTACGAGGGAATCTCAAAAGACCAAACCCTGTAATTTGGATTGACACTAGGATTGTAATTGGTATTATTAGTTTTTTTTAAAAAATGTTTTTTTTTTACTGTTAGACTGGGATTAAAACTGAGATTTGAGGTTTTTTCCTCTCTTAAAGGCACGCGCATACACACTACCAAATAAAAGTACCTATTTCACTATCAAAAAATAGACTTTCAGCTACAGCATTTGACCCATAGCTGCTAGAAGTTGGATTTATTGTCACTGTTGAAAATTTTGCCCATTAATAATAATATATTTTATCGTCACTAAAAATATGATAATCAGTAACGGCAACATAGATATCCCCGTTATAGGTTATAGTTTTCAGCGGCAACTATTTTTTATTGTCTTTGAAAAGGTGTTTCAGCGACTTCTATATCATTATTGAAAGTCTTATTTAAATTTTTTAAAAGGTGTAGTTCTTTTTTTTCATAACTTATGATATTTGCTCAATAAATATATTAATTGATGTAATTTATTATGAGTTAATAAAGTAATTATTCAAATTATTGTGAAATAAGGAGAGTTTGAGAGATAGTGTGTTGTGTGTGAGAGGGCGGAAGGGAGGGAGGGGGAAGGGAGATATATGGTGTGCATGAGAGATATATTATATATATATATATGTGAGATGGAGAATTAAATATGCAAAGCGTGTGAGAGGGTGGGAGTGCAAGCATGTGAGAGGAGATGGTTTATAAGATAGGAAGAGAGAGGAGTGAGAGATAGAGTGTGTGAGAGGGAGAGAGGGATAATACAATTGAAAGGGAGTATACAATATAATTGTGTTTGAGATAATATAACCATATTATAATTAAATTTACGTAAGTATACTTATTTTCTTTATAAGTAGTATACTTAACTCAATTATAATGATATGATATTATTATATAATGAATACTTGTAATATTGAGGGTGAAAAATAATATAATTTTTTTGCCTACTATGAAAAATAATGTAAGTCATGGCGGCAATCTATTAAGTTAAGGTATATGATAAAGATATAAGGGTTAATATCACTTTTGATCTTTAAAGTTTTACCCAATTTTGATTTTAGTTCTTTAAGTTTAAAACTGGTGGCTTTAATCCTTCAAATTTACTCCATTTATAATAGTTGATTCTTGGAGTTTGAAAAAAACTTAGAGTGGTATTTAACGGTGTTAATTTATCCTATATGATAGTAACTCTATTAAATTGCCTTATGTGTCATGCTTATTGAGAAAATTGATGTGACAAATATGTTATAAACTATACGAGCTGGATATTTAAATTAAAAAGAAAAGAAAAAGAAAGCTTTGACAAAACCAGGCATGCCTCACGGGAAAAAGGGCTAGGGTACCAAATTCACTAAGGGTTTATTTGGTTGGAAGGGAGTGGATGAAAAATGAGCCCCTCCCCTTATTTGGTATGAAAAGTTGGAGGGGAGGGGAGCCACATGAGGGACTCCAAATCCCTCCACTCCCCTCCATTTTGTTCCCTTTAAATTGGGAGGATTTGGAGGGAAGTAAAATATTTGACTATTTTGCCCCCAAAACTTTTTCATATTTCTAGTGATACCCTTGATCAAAAAATAAAAACACGCCCTCACAGAGTTCTAACCTCGTTTCTCACAGTTTCTATGATGCTTATTTTGCACAAAATTATAATCTCATTATTTTTACTAATAATTATTTTAGTAATTCCAACAATGTGAATTAAAATAAATTTGTGTCCACTTGGTAAAAAAATTTAAATTTTGATAATGTATTTGATTTATATTGAGGTGCAAACTAATTTAAATAAATTTCATTTCAAAAAAATTAATTTAAATTGTTTATATAAGCATAAAAATGTAAGCTAACATATAAGGGTAAAATGATAAATTAGTTATTATCTCTTCTCCCCTCCTCTTCCTCCAATCAAACCAAACAAGGTGACCCTCTATCTATTCCTTCCCCTCCCATCCCCTCTCTTTGAACCAAACAGGCCCTAAGGGTTTATTTGGTTTGAGGGGAGGGGAGGGAAATTTTTTTAAAATTTTTCCCTCTCTCCCCTCAAAACCTCTCCCCTCTAAATTGGAGGGATTTGGAGAGAATGCTAAAAAAAAATTTTTGGACAAAAATATCCATTATATTTTATGATAACTCATAATTATCTTTAGTCATTTGTATATATATGATAAGTAATACCATACAATATAATTTTAGATATTTATTATTATAATTATAGTTATATTTATTCAATTTTTTATAATTATTAAATTATAATTTTATATTTATAATATATTTTATTAAATATTATACATAATTTTAAAAAAATTAAATAAAAAGGTAAAATTATTTAGATTAAAATATTTCCCCCCGCCTCCCAAATCAAACAAAGTAACATTAAAATCCCTCCCCTCCCCTCTTATCATTTGAAATGAGGTAATATGAAAATCTCCCTCTTCTATTAAAATTCCTCCGATCCTCTCCCCTCAATTGAACCAACAGACTCTAAGCATAAGCAGCAGTAGAGCTCAGGGGAGGCTTTGAACTGGACTCAGCGAAGTCTCCCCCTTCATGTGGCGCCACCATCTGAGTGATAAATAGTTCTCTTGTCTCAGGAGAGTAAGCCCATGAAAAGCTGTCTCTAGTGACACTTGGTTTGTGCTTTTGTCTCTCCATTGCTTGGCTTTTAATCACTAAAATAACCACCGGAAAAACCACCGATAAACAACCATAATCGTAAAATTCAAATCAGGAAGGGCAAAAATTTTTTCTTTTTAAAAACTCCACTCCTGTTTGTTCTCTTTGATTTCTTGTGTATTGTGCGTGGTTTTGTAAAGGCTTTCTTTCTTTCTTTTTAATTTAAATAATCAGCTCATAAGTTTATAATATATTTGCCACTTCAACTTTCTCAATAAGTAGTGCCGAGAAATCAGAGGAAGTCTCCGTCAGGTCGGCCCTTTTAAATCACGGGTCGAGCTTGAAAAATGGAGCCTCAAAAAGAAGTCAGGCCTAAAAGGGCTAGCCCTATAGGGTCGAGGGCTGGCCCGTTAGGCCATTTAGCTTTGTATTTTGTTTTAATTTCTCTGCCCCTTTTGTTCACGCCTTTACTGATTCTTCCCTAAGAACCTTAAAATTGCTAAATTTACATATGATGGTAATTTACTAATTCTTGAAATTTTTACCCCTTTAAGTAGAGTCTACTACTTAAAGTGAAGTACAATCAAAATTCCTTGAAATTGGTGATAGTAGCGAAAAAGATGAAAACGATAGTTGTTATAATCATGTTGCTTAGAGTGTTTAGTTTTTTGCCTTCTTATACTTCGTATGAGACTATGAATTACTTGTAGAAAATATTTTTTTACCTTTGATTATGAATTAGTAACTGTATTTATTTTATTGCATGAGGCATGTAGACATATAGTTAAATCTTGTGAAAATGGATAATGGCCCTAGCCCTGATGCTCTCAGGCCGGGCTTTGAAAAACAATAATTTTTCTTTCTCCGGACCATGTAAGGCCGACTCTTTTAGGCCCTGGCCTGTCAAGGGCAGGCCGTATAGGGCCGGGCTGGCCCTGATTTCCACCTCTATCAATAAGCATGCCACAAGCCAATTTAATGGAGTTAGTGCTATATAAATAAATTAACACCATTAAAAGCCACTCTAAGTCATTTTCAAATTTTAAGACAAACTATTATAAATGGAGTAAACTTAAAGGACCAAAACCATCGGTTTCAAATTTGAGGGATTAAAATCAAAATTGGGTGAAACTTCAAGGACGAAAAGTGATATTAACCCAAGATATAATTAAATGAAGTTTATTTATATATTTTATAATTAATTAAGATTTACTTTATCATATTAATATTTTATATTTTTATTATCTCCTGTAAAACTTCACCAATTAAATTCTCTAGGTGAGGTGATATATTGTTGTTACTCAAGCCAATTAAAGGATCCGCGGTTCGATTCTGTCTAATGCAACTTCAGTGGTGTTTTTTAAGCGATGCTAGTTGTTAAAAAATATAAAGGAATATTAATTAAAACAAGCCAAGCACGCATTCAAACACAAGCTGGGTTATTTCAATAAAGTACTCACGCCAACTGAGCTAATTGGTAATTGAAATATCTAGCGAAAATTATATTATTTATATTAGTTATAATAACTTAAAATCTAAAACCTAAATCCCAATTTTTAGTGCAACGCCTCTATTATTTTTATTCAGTGCCACTTTTCTTTGTTCCCTCCCCAGTGAATTTGAACTATAATAGGGAAATCCCTACAGCCTTGTTTCACTTCGATTCTTTGCTTCGCTCCTCTCCTCCTTCAGCAGCATCGCCACCGTCTGCTAAGATAGAAGCAAATCTTGCAGAAGAACATGCAAAGATAGAAGCGGAGCATGCAAAGATGAAAGCAAAGAGTGCACAATTTCAACATAAGATGGGAACAAATGAAGCAGATAATACATGTTCAACTTGCAGCCTTAATGCAACAAGGACAATTAGTAGCTCATACTTCATTTACTCTTAGTCTTGTTGTCCCACAAGCTTATCCTTCTTTACAGTTTTCATGTTTAATCATAAAATTCTATTTATCTTTCCAATAGACAATCTTTAGACCTTGTTTAAGAAACTTAAATATTTGATGATTGTTTTGAAGAATTGTGAGTGTTGTTCCTAATTAATATATTGTTAGTTTCCAATTAGTATTTTTATCTTCATTAGCACAATACAGGTTTTAATTTTAGCAATTTAGATTAAAAAATAAAAAATAATTGTTACTATGGTGATTAAGTCCCATTTTTTTAAACTAAATTAAAGGAAAGTACATATGTCGTCCTCTAATTTTATACAAAAATTTACTTTAGTCCTTTAATTTTTAAAAAACATGTTTTGAATCCTTTAACCCTGACACATTGTTAATATCAAATGATGATTTTTCGTGATGAACATTGTTATTTTAAAAGTTAAAGTTAATATGTCAATATTTGAAAATTGTTTTATCAACATTTAAAAATTCAGTATCAGTATTTTTTTTTCGTTAATGACGTTATGATTAAAAGATAAAAAAGACATTTTATAAAATTAATGAACCAATTATAAAACTTTGCATGGAGTGAAAGGACTAAATATTTACTTTTTCCTTAAACAAAATTTAGTAAACCAAGAAAACCTTGTTTTGTTAAAGGGGATTAATTAAAGCTTAGACTACCTGCTCAAAATATTTTAGAGGCTCCATGTCAAAAAATAAGTAGGAGGGAAAAAAGCCATCGGGTGTCGATTTGGGTCGATCATCACTGAAATTTCGAAACTATTGCACAGGGTTTAAATTATTATTAGAGCTAATTAAACCAAAATTCTAAAAGACTCAACGGTTTCGAGGAATTGATAATTATAGGTTTTATAATTAAATAGGTGTTTATTTTATTTTTATATATATTTGATTGAATTTATTAATATTTTATTCCTATTTTATTATTTTGTTATATATCAATTACAAGATAAAAAAGAATTTAGTTATAAAATGCATTCATATCCTATTTCTGGCCGCAAAAAAAGGATAGGAACATAAAGGGGCAAAGTCCCTTGCGCGCGGCACGGGTCCCAATTGGCAATCAATCGAGATATAACTTGTTGGTTTAGAATAGTGGTTAAAATAATTTTTTAACTGTAATTTATATAATATAAGGTAAGTATATAAGAAGAATATTATCTTAACTTATATATATATATAAATATTGATAAACTTTTTAAAAAATCCACCAAACATGCTTATAGACAAGGCAGCAAAGGAGCTAACAAGAGACGGGTTGGATTTATATTTAAAAAATACGTTTATGAAAAATACATTTATGGAAGATCTACCGTCAATGCGGTAACCGCGAACATGGTTCCAAGTAACAATAGTTGGACTCTTTGTATCACGTCGAGCAAGAAGAGGATATGGCTGTGGTCTTTCCTGTTGCCATAGTAACAAGTATTTTACTCTGGATTTTATTTTTATTTCATTATGGATTTGATTATAGCCACATTTTTAGGGTTTTATCCTGACAAATGAAATCTTAATTAGGCTCTAGGATTGAGTAATATGAGATTAGGTTTTGATCTAATTTATAATTAGGACAGAAATATGCCTAAGAGCCCATATAATTGAAGAATAGTGAATTTGAGATGGTTCACCTCTTGAATAATTGAGTTAGACATAACTTATTAACTTGAGATAGGCTTTTGAAATTAGTAGCCTTGTTTATTCAAAACTCTTTACCATTGATTGTAAATTAGAATTGCTTAACTTGAATGAAAATTGAAACTTTAAGGCTTGAATATTACTTTTATCTAATTGCTTGTGTTAACGATACTCTATTATTTGATACCACTCGCGCACCACGAGATCGATGATGTATTATTATATTAGGAAAGTATAGGAAACTTTCCCCGCCATATTGCAGATGCCAACGAATAATATCCCTTGGTTTTTTCTGATTTAACAATCATCATATAAATTCAATAAAGTAAATTCTAATTTAATTTACTCCCACAGTCCTAAATACACCTTCTATTTTTTATTATAAGACACTAATTATCAATTCTCACGGATTAAGGAATGGAAGTTAAGCTATTAAATTGGTCTAAAATTGATAAATGTTTTCAACTTTACCCCTACTTTAATGATGGTGATTTAAATGAGTCACTAATAAATAAGGATATAATAAGAAAATAGTAATAAATGAGTTAGTTAAATAAAGTTGGTGACTTATAATAAGGATTAAAAACTTATGATAGTTGGTATTTTATAATGAGGATAGGAGGGAGTATAATATAGAATTGACTTTTTTAAAAATATTAAAGAAACTAAATAAATTACTTAATCATATCATATGATAAATATTCTTAAATTATATATTAGCTTATAAGTTAGATAAAATAATAATTTTAAAAAAATGATAAATATAAATATTTTAAATTAATTTAATTAATCTTCTTAATATATCTAAGAAAGTCAATTTTATCTTATATTTATTTTGGAGGGGAGGGAGTATAATATAGTTGGGTATCCTACTACTTAAACGCCCGATCCACAAGGACAGACCAAAATCCAACACTCCAACATATACCAAACTTGGTGGAAGCAGTTAAGCAAAGGCCATTAAATTTAAATTAAACAACACGCTTGGAGAAGATATTTATTTCCAAAACATGATAATAAGCTACATGGCCATTACATCAAACTCAGGGAAATAGGATTATTATTCATCTTCATCCCCAGTACAGGACACCAAGCCACCAACTTAAAGCTAAAAAAAAGAAACATGCTCAGTGAAAGGTCTAAAATTAAAAAGCAAGTGATAGATCTAGAGCCCTTCAATGAAGGCGACGCCGGTGTTCTTAAGCCAAGTGCCACCTTGAATGAGCTGAGCCACCGTGAACTTGCTTGCTTCAGAAGCACTTGTAATCACATGATAACCAAGCCAGTTCACTCTCTTGGCAACACCAGAACCAGGTCCATTGTTCATGTACTCTCCATAATACAAATTCTTCAGAGTCGATTGCTTATCGTCCCATGGAGCCCATCCTGCTGGATCAATATGGCTATCCAAAAATGATTGCATCACAACAGTTCTAGAATATTCCTTCCATGGACGACCCAGAAAGGTTTTGATTGAGCCTATGACTGGCTTGAGATCGGAGCTTGGTGTTAGGTTACATTGCTGGATTGAAGTGCCTGTGTTTTGGTTTGGGTCTTCGCGTCCTTGAGCTGTGACCATGTTGTTCTGGTTATTCAAGGGCTTTCGGGCCACAAGGTTGGACTTTTGGAACACAACCGCGGCGTTGCCGAAGATGAAGTCGACGGTGCCGGTGATGAAGGAGTCCCGGTAGAATTGCCGGTTGGTGTGGGCGTATAGAGTGTCTTGGTAAGCGTCCACACGGCAGCGGTTGATGACGGAGAGATCGGCGCCGACGCGGAGAGCCACCGCTTGGTGCTTCTGAGGGCCTGCCGTGTTTTGGAACCATATGTCTTGCCCTATGAACCCATCCCCAACAGCAGCTGCAATACCACATTGCCACTATATTAATGTTTACCCTAGAGATAGAGAAAAAATTAGGAGGAAAGATTATATTGTAAATTTTTTTTATCACTTTTAATAGTCTTTCTTCTTAATATTTTTTTAATTAATTTTTTCCTCTATCTAAATGTGTTTGGTACGAGGGATTTAGAGGGTGAGAAAGTAAAATAAAATTTTTGTAAGTTAAATTTAAAAATATAAAAAATATAGAGTTACAAAATTTTAATAAAACAAAAATTAAGATAAAAATATAAGAAAAATTAATTAAAAATTTTTAACTTCACTTTTTTAACTTTTTTTTAAATCAAATTTTAAAAAAAATTTACCCATCCCCTCCCTTCATAACAAAACCTATCGGTTTTTGCTTTTGCATCATAAAGTTTTAGCCCACAGAAAGAATAAGCCTGAACCTTGAGTAGATGCAGATGCAGATGCAGAGCTGTGGACACATTGTCTTTGTTGTCACCAGCTCGCTATCTAATTTATCATTCTAGATAAATTAGAATAAAAAATCCTTAAAGATAATACATTATTGTTATTTATCTTTTCCACCTACCCCACTATAATGATATATTCAATATCTCATCTCAGCTGTATATAAAACAAGCTAGCCGCCTAGCCCCACAATCCCACTAAATAATTTCTATCGAATTAAACAATCATATCTCAACCTCAATTAAAACAATGGAGATGAAGTGATGAAAAGTTGAAAACTAACTACAGAAGGTTTTAGGATCCATACCGACGGTGGCCGTTTTAAAGGTGGGTGTTCCATCGACGAAATTCAAACTTCCGGTGATGATTGTCGCATCCATACCATCACCCACCAGCATCACGTTCTTCTTCTTGGATCCAATCTCCACATTCTCTTTATAAACTCCATTCTTCACATATATCACATACCTTGTCTTACTATTATCTGGTGCCGAAGCCACAGCTTCGTTCACAGTCTTAAACCTCCCGCTTCCATCCTTAGCCACCACAACGTTCGCCTTTATATCGTTAGCAGAAGCTTCCAGAAGCTTCCTGTCCTTACTCGTTACCCATGAGGGAAACTCACCATTAAGTGGCTCATCAACGACATCAATTTTAGAGGGCATAACATGAACAAGCATGGCTAGAGAGGTTCTGGCTCTGGAGACTAAGTCATTGAGCTCAGATTCTATAAGTGCTCGAGCTGATCCTTCTAACTCATCAAGGCAAGTGATGTGGTTAGTGAGGACAGTGCTGAGCCATGTGTGAGCATCTTGGTAGGATTTGGTGGTCTTTTCTGTGAGAGCCACCATTGAATCCCAAACTCTATCAAGGGACAAGTCCAGAAGTTGCTCACAGACAAGCAAAGCTTGCTGCAGTTTGGGATCATTGATTCTGTATTTGATGGCTTTGGTTGAGTCCACAGTTTTCTGGATTTGTGAGGTGGTTTTGATGAGGAAGGATTGAAGCAATTTGGAGTTTTGGTCTTCGTTGTTGGTGGTGGTAAAGGTTGAAGCTTGAGTTAGTTCAGAGAGATGATCAAGGCATGATGATTTGTGAAGGGCATGATCACAGAGATGATGGTGATGATTGAGGTTGAAGAAGGAGGAGGAGGAGGGAGAGAAGAGATAAGAAGCAACAAGGGCTGAGAAGCCTATGAGGGCAGCTAGAGAGAGAAGAAGCCAAATATTTCTGGAAATTGATTTTTTGGGTTTGTCAAGAAGGGACTGGTGGGAAGAAGCCATAGTTTAACGGGAAGAAGATGATTGTAGTGTTGTGTTTTGGTTGCTTGAATGTGCTTCTTTATTTATAGGGAGGCAAAACATGCTTGTTAATTAGGTGAGACTTGGTGGCTGTTTGAGAATTCGGTGCTGGAGTGGGTTTGTTGTTTTAGAATTCGGTGCTGGAGTGGGTTTGTTTTTAAGGAGGAA
The DNA here is from genome assembly GCA_037074505.1 of Albizia julibrissin. Classification (NCBI taxonomy): domain Eukaryota; kingdom Viridiplantae; phylum Streptophyta; class Magnoliopsida; order Fabales; family Fabaceae; genus Albizia; species Albizia julibrissin. The sequence goes on along the minus strand of CM073480.1, from coordinate 4,893,095 downwards.
GCGAGATTAAAAAAACGTTAGATTATATATATGATTTGTGTTTTGATTCACAGTAGAAAAATGAGTTTTACATAAATTAAATAAATTGTTTTTTTAATTAAAAGCCCAATATTTCTATATGAGTTTTTAAACACTTTTAAAGTATATTAGATAAATATAGCACGGTAGTAAGTTTTCCAACACGCACTTAATATGTAGAATAACAAGGAGGGCTCTTCATACGATGCAATATTTTTTTACTCTTCTAATTTTCGCCACGTTTTAGCAATATCTGTTAAAAAAATGACGGAAAATTATGCCTGAGTTAATTTTATATATATATTGAAAATGTGTAATATTTTTGTTTGATTATTATATTTAATTTTTCAAATTACACATTTAATCTTTAAATTTAAATGTTTCATTTTGATTCTTTAACTTAAAAAGATGTGTTTTCAGCCATTTAATCGTAAATGTAAAAATTACTAGCTTTGAAATTTTAAAGATTCACAAAACATTTTTAAATGCTAATATGTTGTGTTTAATTTTTAAAGTTAAAATTGTTACTATTACATAAAATTAACGTGGAAGACTAATGATGTTAGGATTATAAAATTAAAAAAAAAATAAAAGCAATTGATAAAACCAATACGATTTATAAAGTTTCAAAGAGATGCTTATTGATGAAAATTTTAAATTGTGAAGTATACATGGTGTATTTGGTGAAGTCACATTCAATTGATCTGGGTGCAATATTAAACTCATAGCGTGTAGTTGGTGAGGGATGCAAATCTGGGCGCCGTTATATCTGGTTTGGACAGATTTAGTTTTCTAAATGTATATTTTAAAAAAAAATTATTTTAATAAATATAAAATATAAAATAAAGATAATCTCTTTACTATTACATATAAAAAATAATTTTCATTTAAAAAATCATTATTTAAAAAAAACCTCAAATATGTACAGCACAGATCTACTTAACCCTCCCAGTTAAACAAAATGTTTAGCAGAAAACCAGGTCCGCACGGTGAAAATTGATGGTTTTGGCCCTTTGCCCACAATATTTTTTATTATTTGAAGAGACAATATTCAGATAAGAGCTTTCCCCATCTGCGGCGAGTAAGAAAACTTCTGCAAAAATCAATCCCATTAATATAAATATTAATTATATAGATATCCATTTACATCTAACATAATTAGTATTTATAAATACGTTATCAAAAAATTAAAAGGCAATTTAATAATATGAAAAGTAATGTTGTCTGTTTAATAATACGAAGGGCAATGTTGTCAAAGATGTGATTTAAACCGTATAATCGTACGGTTTTAAGAGTTCAGGTATCTCAGTCTTGTTAACTCGTATACAGAATCGGACTTCAACAAACTCGTGTGCAACTCGGTTTGAATCGTATACTTCCAGTGGAATCGCGTGCCTCTTGAACGGTTTTTCGAGTCAACAGTTTGTTGAGAAAACTCCTTCTCATCCCTTCACCGTGTTCGATCTGTGGGTGGAAACCGTGTTTTCTTTCAGCTTCTTGAAGTTTTCTCATCGACCTTTTTGCTTGCTTTTATCTAGCACTTGATATCCACGTGTTCTATCACCAAAGACACTAATACCACGTGTCTTTATTAGATCCAATCTCTTCACAAGGGTTTTGTTTGACTTTTCAAAAGTAGTAATCCTAAAAATAGTGTGTTTAGGATTAGTATTCATTTTTATATTCTAATTATTTAGTCATATATTGTCTATATTATAAGTTATTTCTAACCATCTTATAAGAATTTTAAGGAATTAAGGAGAGGTTATTAATTCATTCACTCTATTCAGAAATGAAACATTATTTCCACTTTAGTTTGCCTGCATAGAAAAACGTGGACAGAGGAAAAAAAAGAGTATAGAAAATTTGGAAACTATTGTAAAAGTGGAAAATAAGTCAAATTGTAAATATAATTTGTGTTTGGATTGGTGGTAGCAAAATTGACTTTTTTGAAAAAAAACTAAGACTATGAGCTTATGCCAAAAAGCTCTTTTTTTAAAAAAAACCCATAAGTTAATGTGTTTGCAAACATAAAAAAAATAAGCTTTTGTATGGAAAACTCATTAAATGGTTTTTTTTAAGACTTTTAATGGGACAGGCTCCAAACATTAGACTTTTAAGTCTTCTCCTTCTCCTAATAAATTGTAATTGGAGTAATATTTGTAAGAAGTTCACGACAAACCTAGATAGTAACTTATAGTATGAATTAAAAATTTTCTTATAGAAGACATCATATATTTAAGATAGGGGTGAGTACTTTTAATATTTATTTATTTATTGATGAAGGTAAACTTTTACGACAATATGATACAAGTTTACGATCCTAGTTTACGTCATTGTTAAGAGTTTATTTAAACTCGTGAGTTTAACAATCTTAATGAAAGGTGCTATAATATTAATTATATTATTTATTATATATTAATTGTAACCCTTAATAGTGACTATTGAAGGTATATAAAAAGAGATCTTGTATAAAACATCATATAATCATAAGAAATACAAACAAATGAGAATTGCTATCCTCCTTTCTCTCTTCCCATATTCTCTTTATTGTCATCCTCTTCTCTCTCTATTGTTTTACCATTCTCTATCTCTTATTCTAGATCTGTTTTATTTTCACAACACCCTTAATTTTGCTTTCCCCTTAATTAGTAATAATGTTACGCGTATTTTTTTTTCTTTTTCAACGAAGACGTGTAAATAGTGATGAAAAAGTATTAAAAGTAATAATTATAATACTTCATCGAATCCTAAATTATAAGACATAGTTAACTTATTTTAGAGAGATCAAGGAAGCTAAAAAAGTTTTGAAATCATATTATATATTGTGTATCTTTAGATTACATATCAACTTATAAGTTAAATAAAATAGTTTGAAAAAAAAATGACAACTATAAATATTTTAAAGTAATTTAATTAGCTATTTTTAATATTTAAAAAAAATCAACTTTATTTTATATTTATAACAGAGTAATTAATAACCAACAAAGAGAAACATTGACTATTGAAAGAGTCTTTTCAATATGATCTAAATTAAATACTACATCCAATTAAGTTAATTAACTTTTTGGAGAGATTAAGAAAATAAATTAAATTACTTTAAAGTATTTATATTTATTTTTTTTCTTCAAACTAGTTTGTCTGACTTATAAATTGATATATGATTTAATTATATATCATATATGATATAATTAACTATTTTATTTAATTAACTTCCTTATTTTTTTCCTCTAAAAAAATTAACCGACTTTTATATTAAAAAACATATTGAGTAATATTATTACATACACGTAGGAAATCCGAATTAAATGTCCGGCCCATGATCGGACAGTTCGAACTTACCACACTTGATAGAAGCAATCAAGCAAGGCCATTAAATTAAAACATCAGGTTAAGTGTAGGTTTGAGAAAGGAGATGAAATTTATTTCCAAAGCATGATAAGCTACACGGCCATTACATCAAATTCGGAGAAAAACAGGATTATCATCTTCATCCCTCATGCATACAGCACCAACTTCTTAAAACCTGCGTAAACCCATATGAAAGAAACGAGCTCAAAGATCTAAAGAGCAAGAGATCAGCTCTCTAGAGCCCTTCAATGAAGGCGACGCCAGTGTTCTTAAGCCAAGTGCCACCTTGAATGAGCTGAGCCACCGTGAACTTGCTCGCCTCAGAAGCACTTGTAATCACACGATACCCAGGCCATTTCACTCTCTTGCCAGTCCCAGCACCAGCTCCTTTGTTCATGTACTCTCCATAATACAAATTCTTCAGTGTAGATTGCTTAGTGTCCCATGGAGCCCACCCTGTTGGATCAATATGGCTATCCAGAAGTGACTGCATCACCACAGTTCGAGAGTATTCCTTCCATGGACGACCCAAAAAGGTTTTCACTTGACCCACGACGGGCTTGAGATCGGAGCTTGGTGTTAAGTTACATTGTTGGATTGAAGTTCCTGTGTTCTGGTTTGGGTCTTCGCGTCCTTGGGCTGTGACCATGTTGTTCTGACCATTCATGGGCTTACGGGCTACGAGGTCGCACTTTTGGAACACCACCGCGGCGTTGCCAAAGATGAAGTCGACGGTGCCGGTGACGAAGGAGTCCCTGTAGAATTGCCGGTTGGAGTGGGTGTATAGAGTGTCTTGGAAGGCGTCCATACGGCAGCGGTTGATGACGGCGAGATCAGCATTGACGCGGAGAGCCACCGCTTGGTGCTTCTGAGGGCCCGCCGTGTTCTGGAACCCTATGTCTTGGGCTATGAATCCATCCCCAACAGCAGCTGCATTACCATGTTGACATGATCATGTTAATGTTTATCAAGTAACAAGGAACAAAACCTCATTGATCAGTTTTGATTCAGTTACATCATAAAGTTTTAAGCCCCTTGTTTTCGACTTGATTTGGGTGGTTTTTTATTAGGATACAGAGCCACAGAAATTATAAGCCTAAACAGTGAGCAGAGATGCAGATGCAGATACAGAGCTTTGTGGCTATCTATCTATGTCTGGATCTGCTTTTTTGAAACTCTAGATAAATTAGAATACGAAATTCTTAAAAGATAATACATTATTGTTAGTATTTTATGTTTTATACATGGCCCCACCATATTGAATAAGATTAAGAAGCATTCAGCGTAAGAAAAAAGGAGTATTATTTTTTAGTTGTATCCAGTATTTTAAAATGTTTTGTGGTACACCTAATACTCTGAAACATTTTTTCATATGTATCCATCATCTTAAAATATTTTTTATGTACTTCTACACTTAATAATTTAGATAATTTAGGGTGATGAATATACCCAAAAAATACTTCAAACTGATAGGTGTACTAAAAAAAATACTTTAGAATATTATATACACCATAAAATATTTTATAGTACAGGATATACCCGAAAAAATAGTTTAAAGGGCTGAAGTCACGTTATCCCTATTCAGTATCATCATCAGCTGTATATCAAACAATACAAGCCCACTAAATATTTTCTTTCAAATTAAACAATTATATCTCAATAATCTCATTGAAAAAAACAATGGAGATAAAGTGATGATGAAAACAAGAGAAGGTTTTAGAATCCATACCGAGGGTGGCACTTCTGAAGGTGGGTGTTCCATCGACGGCATTCAAACTTCCGGTGATGATCGTCGCATCTTTACCATCACCCACCAGCATCACATTCTTCTTCTTCGATCCGATCTCAACATTCTCTTTATAAACTCCCTTCTTCACATATATCACATACCTCGTGTTACTGTTATCTGGTGCGGAAGCCACAGCTTCGTTCACAGTCTTAAACCTCCCACTTCCATCCTTAGCCACCACAACGTTCGCCTTTATATCATTAGCAGAAGCTTCCAGAAGCTTCCTATCCTTACTCGTCACCCATGAGGGAAACTCACCATTAAGTGGCTCATCAACGACATCAATTTGAGAGGGCATAACATGAACAAGCAAGGCTAGGGAGGTTCTGGCTCTGGAGACCAAGTCATTGAGCTCAGATTCTGTAAGGGCTCGAGCTGATCCTTCTAACTCATCAAGGCAAGTGATGTGATTAGTGAGGACAGTGCTGAGCCATGTGTGAGCATCTTGGTAGGATTTGGTGGTCTTTTCTGTGAGAGCCACCATTGAATCCCAAACTCTATCAAGGGACAAGTCCAGAAGTTGCTCACAGACAAGCAAAGCTTGCTGCTGTTTGGGATCATTGATTCTGTATTTGATGGCTTTGGTTGAGTCCAAAGTCTTTTGGATTTGTGAGGTGGTTTTGGTGAGGAGAGAGTGAAGCAATTTGGAGTTTAGGTCGTTGGAGGTAGTAAAGGTTGAAGATTGAGTTAGTTCAGAGAGGTGGGCAAGGCATGATGATTTGTGAAGGGTATGATCACAGAGATGGTGATGAGGGTGAGAGAGGTTGAAGATGAAGGAGGTGGGTGAGAAGAGATAAGAAGCAAAAAGAGCAGAGCTGAAGAGAGCAGATAGAGAGAGAAGAAGCCAGATGGTTTTGGAAATTGATTTTTTGGGTTTGTCAAGAAGGGACTGGTTGGGAGAAGCCATAGTGTAAGAGGAAGAAGATGATTGCAGTGTTGTGTTTTTGTTTGTATGATGTGGACCCTATTTATAGAGAGGCAGAGCATATGCATGTTGTTAGGTGAGACTTAAAAATTAATGTGCTTGTTTGTTATCATTTTTATGAATCGGGCTTATTATATAAGCCCGATTCACATAAATCGAGATAAATCTCCTCCACATATTTATTTCGTAGACTATGAAAGTACCTCGTAGATCGTAAAAGTTACTTCGTATTCCATGAATTATAATTCATAAGCACTTATAAAATTTTCAACCGCTATTCCAAGCTGAATATGAAGAATAACAAGGAGGGCTCTTCTTACGATATGAAAATTTTTTATTCTTAGTTTCCCCCCACATGTTTTAGCGATGTGTGTATTAAAAACCGTCTATGATTTCGAAAAAGATATTAAATTATTATCTCTTCTATAAATGGAAAAATATGTTCCTCTCTCTCATGTCCTGTTTATATGGTAGAGAAATAAAATACTAACAATAAAATAAATATATCTTTAATTAATTATCTAGACTATTTTTTTTTAGATTGTTATTTTCTTGAAGAATGTGAATGTGTAGTTAAACAGAGGTAAAATTAAGAAGTTGTTAAATTTTAAGATATAATCAATCAAATTTAAGGTTTTTATTGGTACGGGTGAAGGAAGTGTCTTATAAATATACCATATATACTTTTTTTTATAAGTAATTTGTACCTCATTATTAAAAAAAAAATTAAATAAATACATATTTTATATATATATATTTACCCTTATTTATAAAAATATGCACATTTTCTCTCACATTCTTTTATCTCCATACATTTACAACCCTCTCTTTTCTCTATCTTTCCCATGTATCTAACCAATAGTGATAAAATTTTATTTATTACCCATAAATGACTTATTTTGAACAAAACTTCTTGAGTACAAATAACTTATAAAAAGGACCATAGTGTCATAGGACTGGGGGATTATATGAGTTAATTATACATATTGAAAATATGTACTATTTTTATTTGAATAGTATATATATATATATATATATATATATATATATATATATATATATATTAAAGTGCATCAATAATCTTTTAATGTTGCATAATGTTTCATTTTGACTCCTTAATTTAATAAAATATATTTTCAGCCCTTTAACACTAACATCATGAAAAAAAATACTAACATTGAAATTTTGAATATTAACAAAATATTCTTAGATACTGATATATTAAGTTTAAGAATTAAGAATTATGGTGTTATGTTCAGACGAATATAAGATACTTTTTAAAGCAAAGATCAAACTTAAAGGCGTCAGACTAAAATATTATATATAGTCAGTTATGGGACCAAAGATATATTTATTGCTGAAATTTTTTTGAATGTAAACTATATAGTGATTAATAGGTGAAAATATTATATAGAGTTAGTTATGGGACCAAAGATATACTTATCGCTGATTTTTTTTAAATGCAAAGTGTATAGTGATTAGTAGGTGAAGTCACATTCAATTAGATCTGGGTGCAATATTAAAATCAGAACGTGTATTCTGAAAATTGATGTTTTTGTCCACAACTTTTTGAATTCTTTGAAGTGGAAAATATATACTATATTGAGATCAGAGTATTCCCAATTTGCAGTAAGTAAAGAAATTTCTGCATCATCAATCACACTTAACATATTATTTTTGTCTATGAAGACATGTAAATAGGGATTAAAAAGCATTAATAGTAATAATTATTAATTATTAATAATTCATAACCAATGAGGTGAAACACTGATAACTGAAGGAGTCTTTTTAATATGACCTAATATTATAGATCAAAATGTATAAATATCTTGGTTTTAATTATTAGTGAGGCAGCTATCAACTTGACAGCAGTACATATATCTGATTTAGCCGTGTAAAATTTTGTTAGATCCTTTTAAATTTTGAATTTAAATCCTAAAAAAACATTTATTCTTGAAAGTTTCATTATATCTTTTAGGTCTTAAATCTAAATCGTAAAAAAGATATTTGCACTGGTAAGGACATCTATAAACCCTACATTTAGAGTAATCAGTTACTTATATACTTAATGATATAATCTAAAATAAGCGTTGAATACCTATTGATGGTATCAAATAAAAAAAAAAATCATCTTGACAAGTTTTAAATTTTTTATTTTTTTTAATCACTAAGGAAGTATCGGTGCTTTCGCTTTTCTCCTTATTTCTCGTTCTCTTTTCTCAAAAGGGCAATTGATTCATTAGTCATCCATGGCCGCATTTGCCCCAGCCCCCAAGGACATAAATTATTAGTATTTCCTAACCATTTAAAGTATCTTTTCAACCAAAAAAATTAATTAAAGTATCTTTGAGGTTAATTAATATATATCTTGCAAGTGGCTAATAGCTATCACCTACTCGTGCTTATCCAAAATCCACAACTTGGTATAATTTTATGTTAATCAAGACACCATTAGTTGTATTTCACGTGAAGAAAACGAAAAAGCAACCCACCCACCGACTTGATAATTTTTAATAATTTATATTTAAATAAGTTAACCATGTCTACTTATTATTTCAACATTTTTAATTCCACACTGTACTTACTACTTATGAGTGTCATGTGCCGATGTCACATTAATTACACATTCGTCACGTGGTTGGTTGTTTAAACAAGTGAAGATGACAAAAATGTTCAAAGAAACTATTCAATTTAAATCCTAAACCAACGAAAGTATTTCTTAGAAACAAAAATTTAAGGAGTAATTTTCAGTTTTAAAAACTGATCATATGATATAAAAACTGGATATAATTTATGATGTAACAGAAAACTAAAAATACCTAATAACCCAACCAAATACTCTAAAATAACAGTCAATTTAAACATATATAAACATGTTAATACCAGACTTGAGACTGAAACCTCATCAAAGCGAGACGAGTACATGGGCTATCACTGGGGTAATTTGTTGTTAATGCGCAATTGTAAGATTGAGTAGATAATAATATGAGATATTTTTCAATATTCAGACATTACTTTTTATTTCTTTTTTATCATGTAATATTTTATTTACAGATTAGGGTGTAATTCCAAACACGTGTTGAAAAACAAAAAACCTTGGTTGGGCTTACATGCAAGTCTTAGCCCAAACAACATTTTTGAGAAGGGATTATGAAGAACCAGAAAGCCCAACTACAGGACAAGAAAAGAAAAAAAAGAGGTAATGAAAAATCTTTTGACCTTGATGAAAAGATAAATAATCAAAGGAGGGGAGAATATGAAGCAGGCACCAAGCCTTTTGGTTACATTCCCACGAAAAGAAGCACAGTGAACAATCACAATTGTTTTAGAAGATCGGGGGAAAAAAAAAACCAACAACAACAACAAAAGCAAGTGGTAGTGTCATTAATAATAATAATGAATCAAACTTCTTCCAAATTAACCATAGCTGAGACGAAACATGTCATTCTGCACATAAAAGCTTCCATCTGCTGCTGGAATCAAATGAAACATCTGCACACACACCACAATATAATTTCTTCACTTTCCTTTCTCAAATAATTCTTGTGTTTGTGTGTGTGTGTATTGCTTTTGATACACACAGGCTGCCCGGTATCGAGGCATTTTATGGATCCTGACCTGTTTCAACATGAGTCAGGTATCCAAGCAACCGATTAATTCGGGATCGGGGAGCGATGTTGCGTGAAATGAGTTTTAGCTTATATCTGTGTTTGACATGCGCGCGCACACATATATATGTATGTAACATTGAAATGTATATATCTTGAAGCATCTATAATTAAAAAAGGGAACAAAGAGTAGAACAATGAATGACCTGGCTAAACCTGAGATGATGCTCCTCTCCGGCCAACTGGAGGCTGCCACTGACGAAGACAACAACGCCGCCTCCTCCGGTTGGGGACGACGGCTGAGAGTCGACGGTGCTGATCACATGCCGGCATTGATCCAACGGCAGCTGGGTGAGCTTGGAGGAGATTTCAGTGGAGCCAGCAAATTTCTGTCCCTCAAAGGTCAACATAGAGGTGTCCCTATACAGAGAAGACAGTGAAGCTCTATCATTATCAAACAAGTGGTAGTAATGATCCACAAATGCCCTTCCCACCATTTCAGCTGTGTCCTCCATTTTTAACTTAATTCTCTACCTTCCTCACACACAGTAATCAAAGATTTGCTAGATATGGTGATAACTCATGGATCCTCTCTCTATGTCTATATATATCCAAACCCAGAAATTTAGAAGGTGGTGAACTTTTTGATAAAAGCGAAGTACCCATATGTGAAGAAATGCTGAAAGTGAAAAAGATGACGCAGCCACTGCTGTTGACGTAGCATAATATGTCCAATTTGCCATCTCTGTGATGTTGAGCAGAAACACGGCCTCTATGGAAACTGAGGGTAAAAGGGTAATTTGATTGCCGCAAAGGCAAGGGAATCCACTCTGCTGTGTTTATACGCAAAGTTTCTTGGCTAAAATGTATAGGTTGAGAAAAAAGGAAGTTGCCGTTTACTTGACAAAGTCTATTGAATATATTCCTTCTGTTAGTGTGGAATATATTCCTTCTGTTAGTGTGAGTCACACCTGAAAAGAAGAACCCATGACGGATTGGAAATGGTGCTTTGATGGTACTGTTAAGGTTCACAATAAGAAAACGCTGCAAAATTCAGCAACATCCCATTGTTAAAACATATCCTCCCCCAAGTTGTGTTTTTGGAGGATATAATTATCATAGTTCATGACCTTCAACTTTCCCAAGCTGCAAGAAATTGAGGAATCTGAATCTGATATATTCATATAAGTAAATTTCAATGCAAAAATGTTTTGTGTCAGAGAAGTTTACTGGTGCTTGTCAGGAAGGAAGTGAAACATAAGTTCAGAGGAAAAATCACACTTAAGGCTTTAGTCAAGAAAAATATTGTCTGTGGAGTATTTTCAAAATATGATTTTTGTGTGTACTAAGACTTCACAAAATCTACTCTTGTTGATCAGTGAGTGCCCTGCTCCGAACCCTGCCTCTTTTCTTCACATCCTCTTTTATTTTTTTAACCATTAATTAAATCAAACCAAAAGCGTGATGACATTCATCATAATGTTAAATTGATAATTTTTATAGGTGATTACTTATTTTTGTCTCACTATTTTTTTTTTGTAAACTCGGGATGTCCTCAAAATCACTATAGACTTAAGACGAATCTCTGTCGAGATAGGAGTATTATGATTAAAACCCTTTCAACTAGTATGATTCCTGAAATTTAAACTTGTATTCTTTTCTTTACACGATGAGACCTCTTACCATACAACTGTTGAATGAAATAATTTACTTTTTTTCTCCTTATGACTTCACTCAATGTACCTTGCATGATAAAATGGTGTTATTATTTGCTTTCTTAAGCTTATTCTCTTCGTTTTTCCGGTGATAGAGGAATAACTAGAGGAAGAACAATGCTTAGGAATTGTGATTACTGTGGGCGACAGAACATACTGAAGAAGTTAAGAAAGCAGAAGCTGCAAATCTTACTGTCAATGTATGAAACCACAGACACAGACACAAACACACCACCACCACCAAGCTTTCTACTAGTTACTAAATTCCGAACATTATATTCTGAAAAATTCACAGGATTTTTATGCTAGAAGCTGATTATATAAAACCAGATATTAATCGTTTATATGTTGGTTTATCTGGTTTAAGCCCCACCTTCAACATTTCATCATGAAGTTTCATGGCTTTTCTGAGTTTCTTCAATTTACATAGCTCCCGTATCATTATTACAAAACTCCCACTGCTAAGTAAATTCTGTCTTCTTATGTAGTCAAACACCTTAACAGCTTCTTCAATCTTCCTCGCCACAAAGAGTCTATTCAGAAACACATTATAAGCCGTTACATCCAAAGTAGCATTCAACTTCTCCATCTTACAGTGCAGTTCAATGGCAGAATCAACTTTTCTGATATTGCAATAGTGCTTCATCAATAAGCTACAGAAACTAGAATCAGGCACTATGCCTCTATCTAGAAGAGTACTTAGCAAATCCTCTGCTTCTCCCCATCTACCTTTATTGCACAAAGATGTCATAAACTTGGACAAGTTTGATGAAGAAGGATCAAATCCTCTTCTTACAATGTCCTTCAACAGTTCAAAAACTTCCACTTCTACATACTGATAATCTTGACAGAGAAAATTAACAAATTCTTGATAATTGCCATAGTCCAAAGCAAGACCTCTTTGAGAACCTATAGTATATACAGAAATTGCTTCTCTGATTCTCCTCTCCCTGGATAGAGCTCCTAGCAGACGACTAAAAGTAACATCCTGCAAGCTAATATTCTCATTACAAGACCTTCTAAAGAACATTTCTGCAGCATATGCTTTGCCAATATCACTAAGTTTTTGAACTACTAAATCATAGTTGAATGATGATGAGGACTTGGGAAGAAGTCCTTTCTCTACCATTATATTGATTATCCTCTCTACGACTTCAACATCATCAAGTTTACAAGCTCCATCGAGTATTGAACTGTAAGTAACAAAATCAGGGGTAAGTTTCCTAGTGTTCATTTCATTCAAGGCATCAAATGCAGACTTGAAGTCTCCTTTATCGCTATAACCACCAACGACAAGGTTGTAAATTTTTGAATCATAAATCCCAGAGTCTAACAATCTGCCAATTGCGTCAAACTTCCCATTTTTACTCATCATTTGAGCAACAATTGATAAAGTAGAGCGACCAAGTCTATAGCCAAAGCGAATCAAGGCACCATAGAGACACCAACCCAGCTGAATCTTGTTCTCTCTCTGCAAAGCATCAAGAAGAGCATTGCAGGATCGAACAGTAGGAGTACAACCATGAAGCCTCATCAACCTAAATACCTCTAAACCTTCCATGAAAAGACCCTTTTGCGAGTAACGTTCAATAACAAAACTTAATACAACAGATAATGAATCTCTAGTTCTAACTTGACTTGCTGTGACCATAGTCTCTGCAATGACACATGCAGGGTATTCTCGAATCAATGAATCCAATAGGGGTTTTGCAGGTGGATAAAGACCAGAACCAACGGCGATTCGAATGACATGACAGTGGGATTTGAGATCAGGATGGAACCCTAGATTTGATTTGGCCCAATGGAAGAAACCCAGTGAGATTTGAGGGTGAGTTTGGGTTTTGAGGAGGATTTGGAGGAACAGAGAAGGGGTTATTTCGGAGGAGAGATTGAGATTGCGGAGGAGGGACACCCAGTTGCGTCTCTGCAGCAGAGTGAATGAGATTTGGGAAGCGAGTTGATTTTGGAGGGTTTGGGTCCTCCAGTTGCCAGAAGTTGCGAAGGATCTGAAGAAATTTAGAGACTTGGGAAGAAGACACATTTGAGGGCTCTATTGCATCGATAACAATATGAGGGGCAAGGGATTGAAATTTTGGAATGAACCATCAAAATTCAGAAGAGCCTCTTCCAAGTTGCCTGGGATCGAGTTCTATTTCATGATCAATATCACCGGTATTACTTTCATGTTTCAAGATATAGGTTCTTCATTGGTGAGGACTACATGGCAACGACCATCATACCCATTTCATCTTGTCAATAGAACTTTGTACTCCATTCCGTTTCTACATATAAGATTTTTTTTTAAATGTGTTTATCTCTAGATATAAGATTTTTTTTAGTTTGTCTCAATATTTTTTTTTGTCTTCAATTAATTATTATACTATATACATTTTCTTTCATCATTTTATCATTATTACTCTCTTTCACCCATTCATAAGTAAGAGCATTTTTGAAAAAAAATTTAAAATTCTTACATAATTATTATATTTAATTGCTTTTAACTATTTTTTTAGAATTTCGTGATTCCGTTAAAAGACTCTTATATATAAAGACGGAAGGAGTACACTTCAATTAAGCATGTCACTAGAAAACTATAGGTATTTAGCATGAAGATTTAGCACCTGTATTTATAATAAATGACATATTTAAAAAATTCAATGACATATAACCACCAATGCATCTATAAGAAACTCAGGAAATCAATACACCTCTCTCAATAGCTCATCGATATAATCTTTCTCAGTTAATCTATATGAGACAGTCCAATGACATAGTCGCTGGAAAATTAAGAGAAGAAAGTAGATAGATGGTAGGAATCTTGAAGTCAACTCCCAAACCAATTTGCTTAATAAGGTTGACGTTATCTAAAGACTAGCTTTATTGTCTTTCTAGGAACATTGATATACTTGTTAAAAACTTGAAACATTATTCTTTGGGAAATTTATAATTTCTAGCTTTCACCTCTTACTAACACATTAGCTAAAATTGTATCAGTTAGGGAGGAGAATAAAAGACATCTTATAAGAGTCTGCCTCTTAACGTGGTTTAAAACCTTAAAGAGTGACTGGTCCGTAAAGTGGCTAATCTCAATAGCAAGGCGCCATCCATTCCAAATGGTATTAGAGTCGAGTTTGAGGATGACAGGGTATGAGAGTCCCATTACAAATATTAGTGGTTTGGATTGATAGGAATCAGAGTGGTATACCGTGCGTAGTTCAGAGTGACGGGTATCAGAGTCCCATTATAAATATTTGCGGTCTGCCTTGATGGGTATCAGAGTGGTATACTGTATTGGAGTCAGGCCTCAAAGTGGATAATCTCGAAACAAGGCTTCATCCAATACAAATGCTATCTGAGTTAGGTTCGGGGTGACGAGGCATACAATAAACAACATTGAGAAGGTGTTGGATGTTATAAATAGTATCAGAGCCAAATTTTGAGTCATAGTGCTCCAAAGTTCCAATATCGAGAGCTAGGTGCTAGATATTATAAATGGTATCAGAGCCGAGTTCTGGATAAGGGCCTCAAAGCAGACAATATTGAGAGCGGGTGTTAGATATTACAAATGGTATCAAAATCAGGTTTGAGGTGACGAGGCCCCAAAGCAAACAATATTGATAGAGAAGGGCTGGATGTTACAAATGATATCAGAGCCAGGTTCGGGGTGATGGGGCTCTAAAACGGACAATATTGAAAGTGAGACATTGGATGTTATAAATGGTATTAAAGCCAGGTTTAAGACAATATGGGTCAATGTGCCAATTAGACACACATTTAACTTTAAGATGGGGCTGCAATTAAAAGAATTCAATAAATTAAGGATAAAATTAAGAAGAAGATTGATATTTCAGCTTGGAAACAAAGACTTATATTCAAAGAAAAGTAGTTGCCTGACACTTAGTCTATGATGTCTTGTTTGTTCTGCTATATACATCTTAGGATTGAACTGATGCTGGAGGAGAACTTTGAGATAAATATCAAAATACCATTGACAACACGAGAAAGAAAGACTCCAAAAAATGAAAGTTGTGCCACTCAATCACCAAGTGTTCTCAAATATATCAGAAAATAGGGTGTTTAACATCAAAAGGTTGGGAGATTTGGATAATCTCAACCTTGAGGCTAGTTTTGCACCTATTTGAAAGCACAAGATCCCTTTATTAGGTGACATCAACAACACTCAACTTAGTAAGCTTTAGTCATACGAGAATTGATTAAGAAATTTCACTTGAGGAGTAGTTACTAGCCAATTTAAACCATTTGAAGGCAAACATAGAAGCCAATTTCAAGCTGAAACAAGAAAGAATGAAGTGTCCTACATTAGAGGGTATTACAATTCAAAATGCTAATCAATCATATAATCTATATGTAGAGGAAACTCATCCACATTGAAGTATGCAATAGTGTCCACAACTTGTGGCCAACTGTCCACCATACACAAATAAACCTATTTATTCCTATGAGCTTTCTATAATTTTGCTAAAGATGTATTCTTTCATCGAGTCGTAACCAACGAAGCAGTCATAACCTATGCGGCTTTTAAGTTTTAAGACGTATATACAATATTATCACCTCATACATGGCTTACTTTACTCAATAAGTAAATGTATTTTTTAGAATTGTGTTATTTTTATTTTTTGGAGTTAGTAATTAAGCTATTTTTTTTAATTATAATCTTTTAGATGTATGATCATGATGATACATTTTCTATTGAGGAACTTGAGGAAATCATCTAGCAGGCTAATGCCTAATGTTTTGTTTGATTATAATCTTTTTGGTGTAAGATCATGAAGATCCATTTTCTATTGAGGAGCTCCAGGAAAACATCTACCATTAGTCCATTAGGCCCATTGGGCTAAACCCTTTGGTGAACTTCTACGTAGTGGGCAATAGAACTTTGTTGTTTTTGTTAATTTCGTTTTGGTTTGTACACAGTTCACATTGTTGGAACTTGGAACCATGATATAGTTATCTAATTAGATTTACAAGTACATTGCACAACTCACCATGAGGACTAAAAAAAAAAAAGATTTATAATTAAATCTGTTCGATTTATATACACTTTGATTGGAATAATTTTGAAATCAGATTTCATGTTTTTTATATAGTTTATTGGAACCTTGGAATTGTATTTACTGGATGTGATTACAATTGAAAAAATTCAATCGTTTGAATTGGATTTATAGTTTACGTTCTATGTTGAATTGTTGAGAATATTAAGTTGGAGTTAGAAGAAATATTTCTGAGCTTGCAACAACTGGTCAAGGTTTTTTTTTTCTGCTGCAGAAATCAATACTTCAATAGGAACTTAGGAAGTAAGACATCCATGAGGCCTATGAGTTTAAACTTGGTGATTTTAGATGACCCTCAAAGTTATAATGCTTTTTAATTATTTTTTATCATGTAATACTTTATTTACAGATTAGGGTGCAATTCCAAACTCGGTTCGAAACAATTAACTTTGGTTGGGCTTACATGCAAGTCCTGGCCTAAACAACATTTCTTAGAAGGGATTATGAAGAACAAGAAAGCCCAACCACAGGACAAGAAAAGGAAAGGCAATGGAAAATCTTTTGAACTTGATGAAAAGATAAATAATCAATGGAGTGGAGAATATGAAGCAGGCACCAAGCCTTTTGGTCACATTCCCACAAAAAGAACAATAAAGCACAGTGACCAATCACAATTGTTTTAGAAGACAAAAAAAAAAAAGCAGAGAAGCAAGTGGTAGTGTCAATGATGAATTAAACTTCTTCCAAATTAACCATAGCTGAGACGAAACACGTCATACTGCACATATAAGCTTCCTTCTGCTGTTGGAATCAAGTGAAACATCTGCATACACACCACAATATAATTTCTTCACTCTCCTTTCCCAAATAATTCTTGTGTTTGTGTGTGTATTGCTTTTGACACACACACTCTGCCCGGTATCTGGCACATTTTATGGACCCTAGTCTTTTTCAACATGGGTCAAGTATCCAAGTAATTGATTAGTCTGGGCTCTAGGAGCGAGGTTGTGTGAATTGACCCGTTTTTTTTTTCTTTCACTTTGGTAGAGAACGTGTAACCGAAAGTATGGAATGTATTCCTCCTGTTAGTGTGAGTCACACCTGAAAAAAGAACCCATGAGGGATTTGAAATGGCGCTTTGATGGTATTGTTAAGGTTCGGAGGAAATGGTTTTAGTAGTCAATAAAAAAACGCTGCAAAATTCAGCAACATCCCAATGTTAAAACTTATCCTGCCCTAAGTTGTATATTTGGAGGATATAATTATCATATTTAATAACCTTTAACTTTCCCAAGCTGCAAGAAATTGAGGAATCTGATCGGATATATTCATATAAGTAAAATTCAATGCAAACATGTTTAGTTTCAGAGAAGTTTATTAGTGCTTGTCAGGAAGGAAGTGAAACATAAGTTCATAGGAAAAATCCAAGGTTTTAATCAAGAAAAATATTTCCATGGTTTCTTTTTTTTAAATATGATTTTTGTGTGTACTAAGACTCCACAAAATCTACTCTTGTTGATCAGAGAGTGCCCTGCTCAGAACCCCACTTCTTCTCTTCACATCCTCTTCTATTTTTTTAACCATGGATTAAATCAAACCAAAAGCGTGATTACATTCATCATAATGTTAAGTTGATAATTTTTACAATCCAGAAGATATGGACAAATGATAATCCTACTGATATAATAATAAAAGTGGTGATTTCTATCAAATTTCAACATTGTTTGAATATGATCAACATTATTAAACATTGATTATTGAATTGAAAGCAAAACTAGAATTTGTAATTAAGAGAAATTAAGAATGTGAGAATTTTGCCAAGGTAGAAATTTGTTGGTTGGGGGAAAATGCCCCACATCGGTAGGTTTTTTATGATGAAGGGGGGACCTTGTGTTATAAAAGGGAACCCCTCCCTCCCTCTCAATCCATTCCATAATTGCCTTTTCTTTTCTATAAAGTATTTTGTATTTTCTCCTCTCTTGTAGTGTTTCACTTGTAAATTATTTAGTGAAATTAGATTTTGATATTCCTCTTATTGTTGTCTTATTTATTATTTATTAGCTATTATTAGATATAGTAGTTATGATTTATTATATTATTAAATTAAGTCTAAAGACTTTGTTTCTTGTATTGTGATTTTTAGTATAATCGGTTACGCTCTATATATCCTACTTTTGCAACAATTAGTATCAGAGCCAATGTTATGTCTGAATATGCTCTGTGGTTCCAGCACAGTCTAAACTTTCACATCAGAAAATAATTACTTTGGGCTTTTGCATTGGTTGCTATTAAATAGTACCTGAAGCAGAAATAATGGATAAAAGGAATGAAGAGTTCGCATCAAATGTCAACAATTCATCGTTAGCATCTTCACTTTGGACAATAATTGTATCTAATGTGAAGTTTGCAGTTAAAATTTTTTACGGATCTCGAGACATTTTGGGATGTGGCAAACTAAGGTTCTTGATGTCCTTTTGCAATAAGGATTAGACTTTGCTATTGAAGAAAGGAAACCAAACAGTGTGGGGGAGGAAGATTAGAGGATCATCATTCGTTTTGCTTGTGGTACCATTCGATTGTATCTTTCAAGAGAACAGAAGTATCTATACATAAAAGAAACTTATGCATGTAGACTAGGGAAGGCACTAGAGGAATAATTCTTAAATAAAATCCGTTAGAATAAACTCCACATAAAGAAAATATTGTTTTGCTTCACTCATGTTTCTGGTACCACAATAAATGATCATATCACCAGTTTCAACAAGTTAGTAACAGATTTGCAGAATATGGACGTGACCTTTAAAGATGAAGATCTGGCCTTGATGATGTTAGCTTCACTTCCTGATGAGTCTGAGCACCTAGAGACTACTCTACTTTACGGAAAAGAGGAAGTATTTCTCAAAGAAGTTTATTCTACCTTATACAACTATGAACAAAGAAAGAGAGAAAAACAAAGAGGTGGAGAAGCAGAGGTACTAGTCATGAGAGAACATACTAAAGACCAGACAAGATCAAGGAAAGGGAGATCCAAATCAAAGTCTAGACCCAACAAAGATGAAAGTGCCTTTTGTAAAGAAAAATGTTATTAGAAGAAGATTGTCCAAAGTTAAAAAACAAAGCCAAACCTAACATAGGGAAGGCTGTTGTGAACTCAAATGTAGCTGATTGTAATGGTGAAAATTCAGATTTCTCACTATCTACAATGATGTCGTCAAAATCGTCAAATGTATGGTTGTTGGACTCAGCCTGTAGCCATCTTATGTGTCCTAACTAAGACCGGTTTACTGATTTTCAAGAAAAAGGATGTAAAGTTGTCCACACAGCAGATAATACATCTCTTACTGTATATGACATTGATTCAATTCGATTAAGAAACCATGATAAATTGATCAAAACATTAAAAGAGGTACGTTATGTACCGGATTTAAAGAAAAAAGTCAAAATTAGATCTGAGAGCAAAGAAAGTTATCTTTTTGGGGATCACTTCTGGAGTCAAAGGATATCGTTTATAGTGTTCAGAAACAAAAAAATTATATTCAGCAAGGATTTTGCTTTTGATGAATCTGCTATGGTGAAAAAGGTAGCAGCTGAAGATGCTAAACAAACTGATGGTATGTCATAACAGGTGGAGTTTGAAGGAAAGATGATTTTCCAAGTATAAGGAATAAATAGGGAAATAAAAGAAGACTTTCCTATGAAAGAAAAAGAGCCAATTGAGAGGGAGGTTCCAACTCATGAACCTCAACATGAATCAATAACAACTGGCAAGCCAAAACAAACAATAAGAAAGCTTACTCATTTTATAAACATGGTGGCTTGTGCAACTTCAATTGCAGTTGATAATATTCCTTCAACTTATAAATGGGCTGTTTAGAGCTAAAAAAAAGATAAGTGGAGGAATTTCAAGAATGAAGAAATGAAATCCTTTATCAGAAAAGTACGTAGAAATTGGCTAAACTCCCAAAAAGTAAGAAAGCAATTGGTTGCAAATGGGTGTGCAAAGAAAGAAGGATTTCCTAACCAAGGTGATGTGCACTACAAAACAAGATTAGTAGCTAAAGACTATACTCAGAAGGAGGGAATTGATTACTGTAAGAGTAAAATTTCATCTAAAGGGGTGAATTGGGTGATGTGATAAATTTTTTGGTTGTACGGCCATATGGAACTGAACAAAGAGAGAGAAGAGATGAGAGAAAATTTACACAGAGATTTATACTGGTTCGACCCTAATCTCAGGCCTACGTCTAGTCCTCAGAGATCAACACCTCATGAGCTTTTCACTAATCTCCAAGATTCAATTGGCTTTTGGAACACACAATACAACAATTATCCTCGTAAGGACTATGAGCATAAACGTTCTACACTTAGAACTTTCTCTCCCCCTTACGATAAGACTTATGAACAGAGCAATTCTAATGACTCTTCTCTCCCACTTAATTATGCAAGTCTTACGAGTAGAAACGTCCTCTCTTGCTTACACCCCTATAAGTCTTACGACCAGCAACATTCTCTCCCGCTTGCACTTTGTAAGTCTTATAAGTAGAAAGTCTTCTAAAGAACTCTTTCTACATCTTCCTCCATAAAGAAATTCTACCCTCTCAAGGTCCCTTTACCTTGAGATGAAGATTACAATGAAAGTTCTTACAAAAACTCTCTTATAGACTGGATATGATAAACATTGAGGTACAAAATGAATATAAATAAATTCAAAGACTTGTGTAATCTATAATATGTTTCATATTCATTGTTTGTTGTTTTCATCTTTGTCTTTGAAAACTCTTTATATAGAAGTTCTAGAGATAGACGTTGCAGAGTTTCCGTTGTGGAGCGGGATGTTTGAATCTTTATACATGCTGTCATAGCATGCGATAATTACTCGTGGTGATTGTTGGCCCATGTGCAGTAACAGCTAGCCCATATCATTATGTCTGCCATATTTGACTTCTTTATTCATTTTACCAATATGAATGTTGATAACATGTTGCACACTTGGAACAAACGTTAAATTATGTTTAAGATTGATAACAGTGTAAATACAAAGATTAGATAACACTTAAGCATATTCGGATTGATTACTGAATTCTACTTTGCTTCTGTCAACATAAGAATTCGTTATTCCTACCAAACTTGAGTGCATAGTGTGACTTCAGTATCTCCAGAAGGTTTCTGCCAGAACCTCGTGAGAGTGCACTTTTAAACTTGTGTGCAAAACTATTTAGAACTCGAGTGCTAGGTTGAGAACTCGAGTTCTCCATGTATTTTCACTTTCTGCAAGATTTTCTAGTTGGAACTCTTGGGTGTGCATTTCTAGACTCATGTATAGAAGGTCCCTGAACTCAAGTTTTGAACTCCAAACTCGAGTTCACTTACTGTTCATTGTTTCTTCAAAATTCTCTGGAAGAAACTTGCGAAAGTGCAAATCTAGACTTGAGTTATGTATGGTTAGGACTCCAGTTTCAAAACTCGAGTGCATAAGGTCTTTTAGCATTCTGACTATGTTTCTGATTCAAAACTTGCGAGAGTGAGAATTCAAACTCGAGTACATTAGACTCTAGAACTCGAGTGTGAACAACCAAACTCAAGTGCTTCATGTTTTTCAGGTTTTTCAATACTTCTCTGTAACAAACTCTCGAGAGTGCAGAATGAAACTTGAGTATAAAGCTCATCTGAACTCAAGTGCAACTTGGGAACTTAAATGCACTTGATATTTTTGGTTTCTTACCAACTCTCTGGAATAAACTCGCGAGAGTGTATTTTGTTAACTCGAGTGCATATTGGTCCAGAACTTGAGTGCATGCTGAGAACTCGAGTTCTCCATATGTTTTTCATAACACCAAAACTCTCGGGTACAAACTCTCATCCCAGAACTCTCATGACTCGAGTACATTTCTCCTCAGAACTCGAGTGCTTTATCTGAACTCAAGTGCATTACTTCCTGTCATGTATATAATTCAAGTATCAGATAAAACTTAATAGAATTTATGTAACACCTTAATTTCCAAAGCCTTTAGATGCGTTTGAATGTATAATGATTTCAAACCTGAGCCCATAACAATTTTAAAATCTCAACTTTAAGACAAGGTTCAATCTTGTATTTATGTGGGTTTTTTTAAAAAAAATTTAGAATAAATATGTGTGGTTTCATTCTAATTTACAAATTCATTATCCTCATCAGTTTTAAAATCATTTATTTAAAATGCAGAGCATTCTCTATCAATAGCCCTCGTAGTGGTGGTTAACATATGGGCTTTTGGTGGTTGGTTACCCGATTCTAGTTCAATTATTGCTTTTGGATACTAGTGCGTTATCGAAAGTCTAGCATAATGATTACAACTTATATGGTCTGTGTCACGGGTACTAGTACTACTACCGCTACTACTAATTATAAATATTTTACAGTCATCCAACATAAAATGATAATCAAACAGTTCATAATTAATCTGCCTTTTCTTCATCCACCCGTATTACCTTCTTGCCTTTGGAGTTGGACGCCTTTGATGTATATCATTTATTGAAAAAGGGGTAAGATTCAAAAGAATCTCAGTAGTACAAATAATATTCATATAATATGCAAAATACTAAGCATGTAAAATAAATCATCAAACAGTACAACTTAAAATAATGTAACAAATAAAAGGGCATAACCCATCCCTTATTACACACTCAAAGCGCTTAAGATTCATAGTCTGGCTACCCAGGGCCTCTTCCCCATACAAGGTACAGCCGCAGGCTTTCTGTCTCAAGCTTTCTTGGCTTAAAAAGCCCCCTGGTAACTCTCACTGTAACTTGTACTTACAGGTCTTATCGCATATGGACTATCTGTCCCACACATATACAGATGATATGGGTATACATACATAGCGGTACATATGATATAAGAGATAAGGTGCTACCTGAAATTCTTTCCAAATTTGGTTCCTAGTCTCAGTCTCTTGGGCGTCCAGAGTAAATGTCAAATCCAATAATTTATAATTTACGGACGGACGAGTTATTACTTGTTCCAAATTTTTAGTAATTCAAGACACTTTGGTAAGTTATCATTATAGTTAATACATTAGGTCAAATGGGTACTTAATGGGCCTACACCAATTCTAAGTATTTAACTTGACTTTTAGAGTTCTAATTATTACAAAAATATCCTTACTTTTTATTTTTGCACTATTACCCAAATCTAACAGAACTTTCAATAATATTTGAAAATTCATATCTTGACCTAGGAATATCCAATTAAGGTGGTTCTAAATTCTGTGTCACTTATTAATTTTATTTTAAGATAAAAATATGTTCCATTGTCAATTATCCATGAATCATTCCTAGTTCTAAGGTTTTCCTATACTGTTATAAAATCTTTCCAGTTTTAATAGCTTGAATTCTAAAATTCATAACTAAATCTCTAAAACTCTAAATAGCATGGTTAAAAATCCTATGTGACCCTATTTAAGTCTATTTTCATGGGAAAATATCATCATCTAGAAATTACATCCACAAAATTCCCATAAATTTGTCAAACCCTATTTGTTCTAGAATTCATTCTAGAAACAAGGCTTAACTTTGAAAAATCATAACTTGAAATCAACTAGTCCAAAAATTACATTCTACCTATCAAAATGAAGCTTAAGATGTCTATTTTCATTTTAGAAAGCTTTATAAAATTTGGACTAGGTTTGAATGGTTAAACTCACACCACAACATTACTGCCTTTGAGAAGATAAAATTTGGCAGCACTACTCTTAAGTTCCAAATTTGTTATTTTCATTCCAATGATCTAAAATTTATAACCACATCTTAATCCCATAAAATTTTCCATGGAGAATCCATATGTAACCTCAAATTTGAAAAAAAAAACAATTTCTTCTCTATGAACTAACCAAAGCTGAAATGCATCATAGGGAAAAACTTCTTTAACAAAATTTGCTAACTTCTTTCCTACTATACTTAAACTTCTTTTATCATCATTTGTGATGTGCTTACATTATTAAACTCTTAAGGCTCTCTTTTTACAAAAATAGGGCAGCATAACATCTCCATAAAAACTTAGCTAAAATCCAAGATACATAGTTCAAATCAAAGCTTATGCTTACCTCTTGATTTTGCTATCACCCTGATTTCACTTCTCCAACTTCCACACCATTTAAACAGCCCCAAACACCTCCTTTTAAGAAACTAAAACCATAGAAATATTTCTCTTGATGAGAGGAACAAGGTTTATGAAGACACTTTGAACTAAAAATTGAGTCTTAAGGGTGCAAATAACTTGATAATTCTTACATCTACTTCTTGTTCCTTTGCTCTTCCAAACCGTCACCTTCTCTTTTTCTTTCTCTATTTTTTTCTGTTTCTATTTCTCTCTCTTATCTTTCAGCTGCTAGACATCTTGATTAATTGGAGAGGTGAGGGAGTGATTGATTAATAGATGATTGTGGTGTTAGGTTGATTATGGGACAAGATAATGTTGAGTTGTTGAGTGTTTTGGAATTACATGGTTAGGTGGGTGCCTAGCCAACTTGATTTAGAGTAGCGAGGGTGGTGATGTCGTGTGTAGTGTAGTATGTGTAGTGTAGTTTGGGTAGGTGTGTGTTTTTAATATACATATATGTATATTTTTATCATATTAATTACACACACTAGGCTCTAATTTTTCCCTTTGTCTAACTTAAGATTCCTTAAATTTTGTAGGTTCCATAATTTGACTTCATAAATCAATCCTTAAAAAATTATAAGGATTTATTTCCTTAATTAACTTTATAAAGTTTCAAAATGATTTCTCAGAAATTCCCAAGACTAATTATGGCCATTAATTATTGTTCTTCTAATTTTTGGGAAAAAGGCCTTTAATTCCCAAGATCAACCTCTAACACCATTTAAATTTTCTTTTTGGAAAATTTAACCTTTTTCTAAATTTCAAGATATTGCAATTTACACTAAAATATGCTAACTGGACTCGAGTGTAACTACCAACCTCGAGTTCATTTCCCTTAAAACTTGAGTGCATACACCTAAACTCGAGTAATCTGGTAGATTGACAGATTATATCATGTGAGTTTGTCCAATGCTTTCTTTGGTAAATTTAACATGTTGTACTTGGTTAAACTTGATCATTTCCTTGCAAAACAATTCATCACTATTTTGTTGTCATCAAAACATGGATTCTAACAATTACAATGAAGTATTTTCTACAGGTTTGAAACACTCATCCATTAGAATTTTGTTGGCTTTGGTAGGACAATTAGATTTGAAATTAGTTCAGATGGATGTTAAATCGGCATTTTTAAATGGAAACTTGTAAGAGGAAATCTATATGACTCAACCAGAAGGATTTAAAGTAGTTGGAAAGGAGCACATGGTGGAAAATTGTTATACGGATTGAAACGGTCTTTGAGATAATAGTATAAATGATTTGACAAGTTTATGTTGCGGCAAAAGTATAGAAGAAGCAAATATGATCATTGTGTCTATTTACCGAAGCTTGAATATAGATCCTTTATATATCTTTTTTATGTGTTGATGATATGTTGATAGTTTCAAAAAATCAAGTAGAAATTGAAAAGCTAAAGGTTAAACTAAAAAAAAAATTTGAGATGGAGGATTTAGTTGAGGCAAAGAAAATTCTTGCTATGGAGATAACAAGAGATAGACAATTAAAGAAACTCTTTCTATCTTAAAAGGAATATTTGAAGAGGGTGCTAAACTGATTTAGTATGAATGATAAAACGAAGCTGGTTAGCATTCCATTTACCCCTCATTTTAAGCTCAGTGGTGATATGTCGCCAAAAGATGAAGATGAAATAGAAAATATGTCAAGAGTACCATACGTAAATGCTATTGGTAGCTTGATGTATGCAATGATTTATACAAGACCAGATATTTCACAGGTTGTTAGAGTTATAAGTAGGTATATGCATGATCCAGGAAAGGAACATTGACAATCTGTAAAATGGATTATACAGTATGTTTGTAACACTGTAAACGTTGGATTGGTCTTTAAGAAAAAAGATGATCAATGTTTAGTTGGATGTTGTGACTTAGATTTTATAGGTGATTTGGATAAACGAAGATAAACTACTGGTTGTATGCTTACTTTTGCAAACGCACCAGTTAGTTGGAAGTCTACTTTACAGTCAATAGTTGCTTTGTCTACCATAGAGGCAGAGTATATATCAATTGCAAAGGCTGTGAAGAAGGCAATTTGGTTTCAATGATTACTTGGAAAGCTTGGTATTAGTCAAGAAAACATCATAGTATTTTGTGACAACCAAGACTCTATTCAATTAGAAAAGAACTAAGTTTATCATGCAATAACGAAGCATATTAATGTTCGATATCACTTTATACAAGAAATTTTAGAAGGTGGAGTCATGATCTAAAAAATCCTACTGATATGATGACAAAAGTGATAACTTCTGCCAAATTTCAATATTATTTGAATCTAATCAACATTGTTGAACATTGATTACTAAATTGAAATCACAACTAGAATTTGTAATTAGGAGAAATTAAGAATGTGTGAATTTTGCCAAGGTGAAGATGTGTTGGCTGTGGAAAAATGTCCCACATCGGTGAGTTTTTTATGATCAAGGGGAACCTTGTGTTATAAAAGGGAACCCCCTCCTCCTTCTCAATCCATCCCATAATTGACTTTTCTCTTCTATAAGGTATTTTGTATTTCCTCATTTCTTATAGTATTTCATTTGTAAGTTATTTATAGTGAAATTAGATTATGGTATTCCTTTTATTGTTATCTTATTTATTATTTATTAGATGTTATTAGATATAGTAGTTGTAATTTATTATATTATTAAATTTTGCTAGAGATTTTGTTTCTAGTATTGTGATTTTTTAATATAATCAGTTATGCTCTATATATCCCACTTCCGTAACCCTAACAATCTGCCAATTGCGTCAAACTTCCCATTTTTACTTAATATTTGAGCAACAATTGACATGGCAGAGCGACCAAGTCTATAGCCAAAGCGAATTAAGGCATCATAGAGACACCAACCTAGCTGAATATTGTTCTCTCTTTGCAAAGCATCAAGAAGAGCATTGCAAGATCGAACAGTAGGAGTACAACTATGAGCCTCATCAACCTAAATACCTCTAAACCTTCCATGAAAAGACCCTTTTGTGAATAACGTTGAATTACAAAACTTAAGACAACAAATAATGAATCTATAGTTCTACCTTTACTTGTTGTGACTATAGTCTCTGCAATGGTAGATACAGGGTATTCTTGAATCAATGAATCCAAAAGAGGTTTTGCAGGTGTATACCAGAACTAATGGCCATTCGAATGACATGATAGTGGGACTTGATATTAGGCTGGAACCTTAGGTTTGATTTGGCCTAGTGGAAGAAACCCGTGAGATTTGAGGAGGATTTGGTGGAACAGAGAAGGGGTTATTTTAGAGGAGAGATGGAGATTGCAGAGGAGGGACACCCAGTTGCGTCTTTGCAAGAGAATGAATGATATTTAGGAAGCGAGTTGATTTTGGAGGGTTTGGGTCCTCCAGTTGCCAGAAGCAGCAAAGGATTTGAAGAAATTGAGACTTGGGAAGAATACACATTTAAGGCTGTGCTTTATTGCATCATAACTTCACAAAGATGTCTAGAATTGAGTTCTATTTCATCCATATCACCAGAATCACTTTCAAGTGAGGGTCTTGTTTGGAATGAAACTAAAAAAAGCGCTTTCTCAGGGTTAAGACTACAGTGCAATGACCATTGTGCCCCTTTCATCTTGTCAATTGACTTTATCCCAATTAAGTATATTGCTGTGGAGCAAAGTGGGTAATATAGACTCAACCCGCTCGCCCGTAGATTTAGGTAGGGTTAAGATTGTGAGTTTTTCGAGCCTACACTGTATGGTCTGTGGGTTAATGTGGGCTAGCCCACACTATTTATTTTTCAAAAAATATGATAATATTATAAAACTTATAAGTCTCACACTCCCACTTTAGTACCTCTCAATCCCAAAGAGAGAAAAATCTCAACTTATTTTCTCCTTCTTTAAACCAAGTTATTATATCTTGATTGTTTGAAGATTATTTGATGTTTTTTGTTTGTAAACTTTGACAAATTTGATAAGTTTATCTCTTGAATTGTGGATTATGCTTTTTACTTTTTATAAGTGGAATGATTTAAAATTTGATGACTCGTTTATATATATTTCAGACTTTTAGTCATCTTAAGAAATTAGGGGGAAATTGGGGGGGGGACACAAGCTAGCCCGCCAACCCACACAAGCCACACTGCGGGTTAGAGTTAGCATTTTGCCAGCCTGCAACAGTGCGAGTCGCACAAGCCCACACCACACAGCCCATAACCTGTGGACTAGCCATATTTCCATCTCTACCATAGCGAGATTTGCATTTGACAAGAATATTTAGCACTCTAACACATTTTTTCAGGTATAATTTTATCCTCACCACCATTAGCTTTAAAAAAGTTTGTTAAATTAAAGTAAATCTAGAGTAGCACCCTGCATACCAATTTAATTGCTAGATTGGTAAACTTTGGCATATCTCACCAGAGTTCTGGATCTCAATTATATTGAAGTATAATGTATGTAAAAGAGTCATTAAACATTCATCTAAATTAATAATTTCTCTAAATTAACAAAATTTTTATTCTTAGAGTTTATAATTGAAATATAATGTAGGGTAAAATTTAGTTATTTAAGTTTACATAAGGTATATTTTTTGTCCTTTAATTTTATAAAGCATACTTTTAGTCCTATAGTTTTAACACCGTTAATGTTGCTAACATAAAACGCTGACGTAGCAAACTCAAGTGATGACTTTGAAACTTAAGTGATAACCGTGTAATTAAATGTTATTAATCTTAATTTTAAAATATGTGTAAATTAAAAAATATCTAAAAACCTAATGATACAGTCAATATCTCAAAACATTGATTGTATTAAAAAATTTAATTTAATAATTTAAATATGTTAGTTTAATAATCTAAATATTAAAACCTTGATTTCATTTGTAGAGATCTGTCAATTTATTTTAGTTTAATAATCAAAAAATATATATTAAAGAAAATAAAAACTGAAATATGTTTTTTCAACTGCACAGTCATCACTTGAGTGTGATGCATCAAAATTTTTGATTAGCAATATTAACGGTGTTAGAAATATAAAACTAAAAGTATACTTTATAAAATTAAGGGACTAAAAATATATCGCATGTAAAACTTAAAGAATTAAAATTATACTTTAATATATTATGTATAGAATTAAAAAAATTAAAATGTAATAAAAAATGAAATATATACTATTCAAATAAAGATAAGTAAACTTTTTACTGAGACACTGATAGGAACCAAGACAACGCATAGGGAATAATAACACAAGTTGTGCTTGGTAATCAAAATAGTCTATAAAACAACCTAGGACAACTAGCTTTCTGCAACTATCTTCAAAATTAGCGACATCCCTGTGGGATACACGAAATGTGACATCTGAAATATATTAATTCATATGAATGTTTTGATTCTTGAATAATAAAGAAAGATCACCATTACCTACACCAAATAGAATGGTTAACACGCATGTGCATGACCATTTACTTCATATGGATCATGAACTAAAGTTTATGCGTGCAACACAAAGAGTCCCATAAAATTATTAGAAAGGAAAACAACTGCACAATACAACTAAACTTCATGTGTGCATACGATCATGATTTTTTATGTTTGATTTGATATTTCAGCCTATATACTATAATGAATTTTCCTTGCATTACCTTTTAGTTATAGGAAAAACTTATACTACAAAATTATATATGTATAATAAAAAGTGAAGAAGAAAATAAGAAACATTTCCAATAACTAAATAACTTGTATCAGTAATGTAGAACCTGCCTCAATGTTTTTTTGCAAGTGATCGTACGTTTTTGTCTTGGAAAACAATAAATGAGTGTGCCAATCATTCTTGACTGATTGGGTTTTTTACGCCGGGCAAATCTATTAATATATAAAAGTTAGGCCGAAAGTAGAACTCATGGAGGCAGTCAAGTGGCATCCTGGCCAAACTTAATATGTTTGGATAGCTTCTATAAGTGTTTTTTAATAGTGATTTAAATAATATAAAGTAATTTTTATGATCTACAAAATAAATATATGAAAAAAGTTTATTTTAATTTTCTTGAATCAGGCTTATGTATAAGTCCGATTCAAACGTACAATTTGTTGAGGTACTCCCCTCACTTTTGTTTTTAAAGTAAAAATGTGAATTTAAATGTTTTTTTTATTAATTGTCATTGTATTTGCTTGTAACTTCTTGGTCACTCTACATGTTGATAAATTAATTCATCTTATGTAATTAAAATAATAACATTTAGTTAATTTTTAAAAAAAATTATAAAAAATCTCAAATCTAAAGTATCTAAAATATCTAACAAAGTTTGTGGCAACTTTTGTGTCTGTATATTTTATAGTTCCCATTACAAATGGAATGTAATATTGGAAAAATATCTATTGTTATGGTATTTAATTATGCAATATTATTTATGGTTATATTTAATTTATTTTTGTGTTTATATAGCTCAAAATACTATTATTTACTTATTCTATATTTTGTTGTTATTTTATCTTATATTTTATTATTATTTAAGCTTATTATAAATTCCCCTTCTTTTATTTTGTTTTGGTTATTTTTAAAAGCCATTGTGCTGGCGGTTGAATTCATGCCTTTCATATCCCTTTGCCATATAAAAGGAGTGGTTTGAGCCACCTCATGCTGTCACGTAAGTATTTCACATAGCTTATTTTTTATTTTTATATTTTATTTTATATATTTTAACTTCATAAATAATTTCTAATATATGCGAAACAACCCCGCTACTTTCTATATTTTAAATGTTTATTTAATTTATATTACTTTAAATGAATTCGTGCCTTTCATATCTCTTCTATTATATTCTTAGAGTAGAGTTTAAAGCAGGCACTACAGCACGCCACCTTATCCCTGCAACTCTCTCTAAAAATTTAAAAATTCTTATAGATAATAACTACCATAGTACCAATACTCACGTTTCAATATGCCCACTAAAAATCTCCCACTTTTTTATTGGTTAATCTGTAAAGGCTATTTTTAAATTTTAATTTAATTTAGTTTCCAAATTTAAATTTAGAGTAGCTAAGAGAAAATCAAGGAACTAACTGATTTCCTCATTTAAGAATAAAAATTACACTAATAGATCTCCTTATTTAAGAATATAATAGATTAAATTAAGATATCATCAATCTATGTAAAACATGTTATTAACATAATTTTCGAATTTAAGATTAAAATAGCTAAGAGAAAATTGAGGAACTAAACATTTCCTCATTTAAGAATAAATAATTGTGAAAATTTTAAGATTTCCTCCTGATAATTAATCCTTAAATGCTATTATTGAATTTAAATTTAAAAATTTTAAACTTTCCTCCAGATAGTTAATAATTAAATATAAATTTCACAAAAAATTTAATTGCATATACACACACATATAAAATAACATGTCAATATAAGTAGTTAAATATAACATTGTGATGAATATAATTTCACTACTTTGAAGATAGATGAAAAAGGAAATTTTGATTTAAATAAATAATAAATTTGGTAATCTATAATTTTATATACTTAAAATATGTTAAACAAAAATAACGTATGAGGTTAGTGCTTCTCGCACAGTAAAAATATGCCCCACATCCACATATCTACTGATTTTACAACTTTCAAGGCATTGAAAGTTGAAAAAATAAATAGCAAAAAAATGAAAGGGAGGCATTCACGCCACACTAGCTATTGTTGTCCATGTTAGGCACATTCAAAGCCATCCTTTCACGCCTTTACCTTTGTGCATGATACCTCTTCTTTTTTTCGTCTGCTTTCATCTTTTCAAATTAATCTCTCTTCTCTAGATCTTCGGCGATCTTATTTGACGAAAGAAATGACTTTCGCTTTGTTATGGATATGGTGATAAGTTACAAAGGTAGTTGCCTTTCGCTTTGTTATTGGAGGTTAGTTCCCGCCAATAGTTTGTATTCTCCACTGTGCTGGTATGATTCCAATAATTCACAATGACAATTATTAATCCTTTCATTTTGGTGCCTTCTCCATGCCAATTTTTGTCGTTTGAACATTCGGTTAGTTCGTGCCTCTGCGCACTAGCCGGAAATTTCACCATCACAAGTTTATGCGCTTCTGTTCTCCATCCTTTATAAATTGATGCCTCTACTAACGTTGTTAATCATTCTATATCCACATTTAGGTTGACGATGGCTCCCACTCCTTCTATGATGTTGTATGATGTAGTTCAAGCAATCAATCATGTACGAACTAACTGGCGTATAGTTAAAACTTAGTTGAGTTATTGCTCGAACTCAATCTCATAATATAGTTCAAGCAATCAATTAATCCTTAGATTTATTTAAGTACTGATAGTGTATCTAAACAAGATGGTGCATTTAGCTCTATTGCAGATATGCACTCACTTGAGTTATTGAACTCAATCTCTATGTCAAGTCTTTCAAACAATGAGCTTCGACTGAAGGTAGGTGCTCCCGTTATATTAATGAGGAACATTAATAAATCCATTGGACTATGTAATGGAACTCGATTGATTGTCACAAGATTAGAAATGTGCTCATTCCACGAATCATCATCACACCTTTAGATTCGACTTTGCCATTTACCTTGTGTAGGCGATAGTTTCCAATTATGCTTGCATTTTCCATGACAATTAATAAGAGCCAAGGTCATATCTTGGTTAATGTTAGATTATATCTACCATGTCCATTCTTTACACATGGCTAGTTATATGTTGTAGTCTCATGTGTGAAACAAAAAGAGGGGTTGAAGATTCTTATTTTAGATTCAGAAAGGAAACTAATAAGTTAAACTTCTAATATAGTTTATAAGAAGGTTTTCCACAACCTTTTACTCTAGATTATATAAATAGATGATGTGTTTGAGTTTGTTATTTTATATACAAAATACTAAATTACTAGCGTGGTACATCTTTTAATCTGAAACTAATGGGTGGGTTCTAAACTAGTTGCTATATAAAAGGAGTGGTTTGAGCCACCCTCATGCTGTCACGTAAGCATTTCACATAGCTTATTCTTTATTTTTATATTTTATTTTATATATTTTAACTTCATAAATAATTTCTAATATATGAGAATCAACCCCGCTACTTTCACTTGGGGGGCATTCTAAATAGTTTAATAGAGCATTTGTTTTTAATATTATTTTAAATATTTTAAATATTTATTTATATTACTTTAAATTATAAGAAAAAAATGGTGGAGAATTTAGTCATAGCCTTTTGATTTTTATATTTTATATATTTATATATTTTGACTTAAATGATAACATCATAACTAAAATATATTTTGAATTAAAATTCTGTGCTTAATTATTTAAAAAATTTAATTAATATTTACTATATTGGTATAATATCAAAATGCCATAATTATTTGAAAAATTTGATAATATACTAAAGTATCTCCCAAAATATTTAACATCAAGAAATAACTTTCAATATATGGAAACAACCCCACTACTCCCACTGACGGCATTTTAAATATTAATCATACATTTATTTTTTTTCATATTATTTTAAATATTTTAAATGTTTATTTATATTATTACTTTAAATTATGAGACAAAAACCTTAGAGAATTTAGTCATGGCCTTTTGATTTTTATATTTTATATATTTATATATTTTTACTTAAATGATAACATCATAAATGAAATATATTTCATATATTTTGAATTAAAATTCTGCACTTAATTATTTAAAAAATTAAATTAATATTTAATATATTAATATAATACATAATACCAGAATTTTTTACAAATTTAATAATATCCTAAATATCTCCTAAAATAATTAACTTAAAGAAATAACTTCCAATGTATGGGTAACAATCCCACTACTCCCACTAACGGATTTTATATTTTATATATTTATATATTTTGGCTTAAATGATAACACCATAACTGAAATATATTTTATATAAGGAAATTAGAAAGAATGACTTAGAGAGAATAATATTTATTGGAAAGGACAGTAAGAGTTGTAATTATTTAGAAGGACTAATTATTAAAATATAAATTTAAAAAAAATAATAAAATGCCCTCAATTAAACTTCTTACATTCTCTTCTTCAATATCTCTCACATTATATTTTAAAAGTAATTTGAATTCTATTTTTCATAAAAATCAAAACCACCAAATCATAATTTTTTCAACTTCAACTAACATCTACATAATCATATCATCATCATATCATTTAATTATTGATATAGGCATTGACACATTTATATCATTAAGTTTTTTTCCTGATTTATACAAATTATATGAATCAAGGAAAAAACTTTATCTACCAAAACATTAAAAAAAACACACATTTCATATTTTATCAGTATTAGTTTTGTAGGCTCAAATGACAAAAATAAAACATTATTAGATTGTGTGAAAAATTGAAACATCATAATATATTAATAAAAATTGACATGTTACCGATATATTAATTTAAAATTTATAAAATTTTCACGTGAATATTGTGAGCGTATGAAAAATGAGTCACATTATTTGTAATTTATAGTTTTATAAACAGAAAGTTTGATTTGTTATCTTTTGCTATCAACGAGGGAAGATGACATCATGCTGAACATGACCCTGTCAATTTTAAAACTTTTTAAATATATATAACATTTCTTTAATTTATATAATAAATTATAATTTTTTTTTCATAAAATTTTATAATTTTTAATTTCGACTAAAGTTTGTGTCAATTTTAAAAATAAAATTATAATTTTGACAAAATGAAAGATGTTGTGTTATTTTTTTCTATAAATACCTACATAACATAAGGGGTAAAAATGAGAGAAATTTAATTTAATTTAATTAAAATTATAAATTCATATTAGTTATAAGCATAGAATGTGGGAGAAAATATAGGAGGTTTGAATAGGAGCAATTTGGTATTTTTAAATTTTTTATTTTGTTGATTTTTCTTTCTAAATAAATACAACTTTTACGGTCTTTCTTTATAAATATTATCTGTTTTAGTTCATTTGTTTTAACTTTTCCTTTTATATATTTTGAATTAAAATTTTGTACTTCATTATTTAAAACATTTAAATTAATATTTACTATATTCATATAATACCATAATCCTCAAATTTTTGTCAAATTTGATAATATTATAATATATCTCCTAAAATAATATATTTAATATATTACATTAAGTATTACCTAAATGTGGATTTTGTAACTTTAACTTGTGAAATGTGGGAGCGTGCTTCTATAGGTGATCATAAAAGTGGGGCGTCGGTGCTAGACTCAGCTTTACTATTTTTCCCTTCCCCTCCTTTTCTTAATATAGACAATTGGATTAAGATCTTAACAGTTTAGATTTTTCATTTATTATAAAATATTATTATTATAATAATAATATTTTTATAAATATATTAAATTTAGATCATTAAGATCTTAATCTAACAATCCAGATTAAGAAAAAGAGAAAAAAGGAGGAAAACCGTATCCGTGCTAGACTCAACTTTGTTTAAATATATAGATCATTCTCTTTCTAAAGTATAGTTCAGCTTCTCTTCCTCTCCTCAAAACCTCCTTGTCTCTCTGTGCTATCTCCTCCTTCTCCTATTCTTCTATATCATTCCTCTTCAATCTTTTGTCCTTGCTGAAATTCCTTTCCAATGTAGAGTTGGTTCTTTTCTTTTTCCAGGGTAAGGAAAAGTTGTTGAAATGGTGAAACCAGATTTTGCCTATTAAGTCCTTAAAAGGGAAGTATAGATTAATTGAGAATTAAAGAATGGCAAGTGCGAACCAAAGAATAATGGGTAGGTTTTCACTAAGGTTTTTTTTTTTTTTTTGGGTTGCATGGGTAGTATAATAATCCATTGTATCTGGATATTTTGAATTTGATTTAGTTTGATTTTATTTAGCAAATGATTTATGTTTTCCCATTTTAGATGAAGAAGAATTGATTCTATAGAACTATTGTGATTATATTCCTCTCATAACATCCCATCTATTTCTAATATGGGCAACCCAAAAGGTGTTCGGAAGATTAATATATGTTTTATTCTTTTGGCCTTTAACTCTATTCAAAGAGGGGTAACATCTACTAAAATGTTTTATTTCTTCCTACGTGTTGAAGGTTGAATTTCAGGATCTAAGAAAATGTAATAGGCTAATAGTTATATTACTTGTATGACTTACATGCATCTACGGAGAAGGCAGAAAGGGAACTAAAATAGTTGTAAGTTTCAATTAATAGTATTAAACATTAAAACTATTTTTGGACGTTTCCTCTCAAGAATTTCCTCATATAGAACTGATTTTTTATTACACATACATTTGATCTTTAAGCTTTTCTTCATTCTTTTCAAATTATTACTATATTTATTTCCTTGTAGAGAAAATATGGCATTAAAGATATGTGCCTGTGAACAGTGAAAATGGGCTAGCAAATATATTTATAGATCTTCTACTCTTCGTATATATTAATATAAAAGAAAATGTTTAAATATATCATTCTTCTTCATACCTGATAAAAAATAAAAAATAAATATTGTCTTATATTTATATATTACAAACGTAAACAATTAAAACTTATACAATTTCTATGACAAGTGCCCTCGCATTGCAAGAGTTCTGTGCTAGTTTCAATAAGAGTATGGCCATCGAAGTTTAAATGTCATCATGACCTTGTTGGATAGCAGTAATAAGCATTTTTTTATTATAGCTGAATTTGAAGTTATAATTTGGGCAACCGTGAACGAAAAAATATAGTTTTGACTAATATTATCGAATCATTTAACTGATTAATGATAACTTAATAAATCCGATAATCCAATGATATATTAATATAATAATGTAAAAAACGTGTTAACCATTCTGATAATTGAAATTCATAACAAAAACAATAATGAAAGCACATGTGTCCACAATATTCATAAGCAAAGCGCAAGTGATACAATACTGCAACAACATTGAATACAACTAGCTTGTGCTCCCTTGCGTTGTACGGGATGATTGTGCTAATGGAAATACTTTATTGTAAATACTATAAAATTCTCATATTTCAGTTAAAATATCACATAGTTTTAAAAATGATTACATAGTCATAACAAATGTGTAATGCATAAATAATATAATAATAATAGTCATACTATCAATAATAATAGTATTTTGTCAAGCGAACAATAGTGCAATGATCCCATTAATGTGAATAATTAATCAGGCATTTACAATAGTTCCTCTTGTACTACCATGTATAACTCACAAGCTTGTGACACAAAAAAAATCATAGATCATATTATAAATGGAAATTTAAGAGAAAAATGAAAAAT
Organism: Albizia julibrissin; assembly: GCA_037074505.1. NCBI lineage: Eukaryota > Viridiplantae > Streptophyta > Magnoliopsida > Fabales > Fabaceae > Albizia > Albizia julibrissin. The sequence continues at coordinate 4,855,300 of CM073480.1, read as the reverse complement.
TTAAAGGGCTGAAATTATTTGATTGAGAAGGAGGGAAAGGGAGTGAAACTAACAATAATTAAATTGATAAAGTGAATTTAATCCATTCAATGTGGAATGCATTTTTCTTTCCACATGAAATAAAAGAAATTAAAGATTCAAAAGGTCAAAAAGGTAAATATTACCCTCAAATCTCAGATGCACATATATGCATTATATTGTTTTACCCTTTTCAAGTTAGATCTTTAGCATATTTTGAGCCACATCATGAATATAGTGTAAATAATACCACCTCACGTTCTATTGGACTGAAAATTAGAGGAAAATAATATTAGAAGAGAAAAATTTCAAGAATAAAAAAAATATCGATAATGCTCATATATAATTTAGAAGTTAGGATGAAACAAAAACATACAACTAATAAGATGCATCTCAAGAGTTAAGAATGATTTTTTACTCTGTCATCTTTGCACACCTCATGCATTTAATAATTTTACTAACTATCTAATGGAGAAATTAGGTTTTTTTTTAACCGGAGAGTGGTATCTAGATTTTGTTTCTGTAGAGTACTATATAGATTCTGCTTTTGAAAGTTATTTGAAGATTGCTTACCTATTTGTTTGAAAAATAGATTCAGTTTAGGTTCATAGGTTTGCAGTCGATCAAATAGTTGATCAGTAGTTAACGCAGAAATTATGGAATGACGAGTCGCTTGAGGTATGAATTCTCTTTGCATAGCATGATCAAAAAAATACAACAGATCATCATAAAAACCATTAACATTTAACAATTTTAATAGTTTTTTATGAAAATTTAGTTTAGCCCAATAACCACCGGTTAGAAATCCCATCCAACATTTATAAACCAACGTGTATAATAGGAATTTCAATTCAACGCAAAGTCATCATTTTTTCTCATAAACTACAAGAATAGTTAACTAATACCTGCTTAGATTTCGCTAGACATTTGGCATCGCAAGAAATGATTACTACCTGGTTTTTTGTTTTTTTTTTGGTGGGGTGTATATGAATGTGTTTTGTGATGTCCATGCACCTGTCATCTTTTAGGGTTCTTTCCAACTCAAAAAAAGGATTAGCTGTTGATTGAACTAATTAATTGACATGTTGACTCAGATTTTGCTTGCTTCTTTTATATTAGTAAAAATAAATTTTGAGGAATCAATTTTGTAACATGACTTTTTTTCAGTAATTGTTTTAATATTTAATCTGTAGGTGTGACAGTTTTAGTGTTTTTCATCTTTTTGAATTTTGAAATTGAAACTGAAACTAAAATTTTTTAAAAGCAAGACTGTAGAGGTATGATGTGGTGAAAATTTAGATATGAAAAATAGTGAACATGTTTGTTTTACCTATAATGTGGAGATGATGCAAATAGTCAACATTTTTCTACAAGATGGAAATGTGCTTGTTGAATACATTATATATGGCCCACGAATCATTTTCAAAGATTTCCTGCAATAAAATAAAATAAGAAGACAATATTTTACTTTTGTCCTAAATGTTTAGGTGGTTTAATGCAGATAATCAACATTTTTGTTCAAGCTATTCACTCTTTAAAAGAGTTTTTTTTTGTCAAAAGACTTTAAAAGAGTATTCATATGATAATTTTGCCAGCTAAATAGTAGTAATTTTATTTTAAAATTTTCTTTTACTATGGCCTCTTTAATCATTATAATTAAAGTCTAAAGAATTTTGAGTAATATTTAATCAAGGAAAAAGATAACACAGTTGAACATATCTGAACAAAATATTTCTCTTCAATATAGAAAAGAGAGCATTGACTTTTCCTATGATGATGAAAAATCATAGCTTTGGTCAGAGTACAAAATTTAACAATTGAAATTTAGGCTAATAAATATTTTTAAATACTATTTTCTTTTAATTCTCCTATCTCTTTTTTTTGTTCAATTTAATTCTCTTATCTTGAAATTCCATGATTTTGCCCTATTACTGTCTATTTATTAATGAGCTTGGCTGTTTCAGTAAGACTTTAACATTACTAAAGATTTGTAATAATTTGGATTCCAAACCAAGGAAATAAATTGTTTCTTTGCCAACTATAGTTACTTTACATGAGTTACTTTTTGAAAATATTGCACAACTTTAGTCATTTTTTTTTATTTGTTGGCTATCTTTTTCTTTTGTCTCCTTCTATTTTCTTCTAGCTAGTAATAATTACGTTCTTGATGAGGTAATTCTCTATGTACAATAGGGAATTAACAATTGAATAATATGAAACTTAATTATGACCTATAAAATATTTTAAGTGTGGGTCCAAGATGATGGAATGTCATCTGTCTTTATTATGTTGAAATTTTATTTTTTGTAAGATACTCACACGAAATAAATTAAGAAAAGACTTTAATTTGAAATTTTAAAAAATTAATTTACATCTAAAGCTTTATTGCAACTCAATTTATTTTAAATTTATGGGAATATTTTTTTTTGCCAAAAAAGCATCAAAATATTTTATTTATTTTATATTAAAGCCTCAAAATATAAATATTACAGCATTACCTAAAATATATCTTTTCACCTTAAAAATAAAGATATTAAATTTAAATATCCATTTAATCATGGGACAAGCTTGCATATGTCCTTTATTATTATTATTTTTAATTTTTTATTATCCCAATTATTGCAAATCGTTACTTGCATGTGTCCTTCCTTTTTCTTTTTGTGGTTTTCACATACATGGTAACTTTATATATGACCCCACGGATCTCTTTTAAAGCTTGTCTTAAATTTCTCATTGGGGCAAATAGTCATCATTTTGATGGAAATTTTTTCTGCAAACCACGTGAAGGGAGCACAAGGATCTAGGGGAATAATTTATTACATGAAGGGTGATAGAAAATTTCAAATAGGATTCCCTCCATGGCAATGTTATAGTAGTGTTAATATTTCTCGATCGTATTTATAAGTAATTTTTTTATTGTGTAAAATGAATTTGTAATTAAAAATAAGAAATGAGTTAAAAATATCATATTTTTTTATATATATGTTCATATTTATGAACAGAGAGAGAATATATAAAAAATAAGAGAGATAGTAAAATATGTTTTTCAATGTTTTGTTGACTTTATTCACCTAATGAGTTCTCTCTCTTGAATATAACTCTTGGTGTGTGTGATAATTAATTATAAATAATATGCATTTAATAAGGGTAAAATAGAAAAAAAGCTTCCATTTTCATATATAAAGTGAAAGTTACTTATAAAAGGGACCAACCTCATGAGAGATAAAATTACTTATAAATAGGATCGGAGAGAATAGAAAAAAGAGATGACCACCACATGAAAGTAGATGCTAATATTACAAAAAATACCCTTCTTTCTTTCAAAATTCTGATATAGCCACGTGCAGAATAGTCATCATTGGTGCAAATTAAATTTACTTATAAATTTCTCATTGGTGCAAATAGTCATCATTTTGATGGAAATTTTTTCTACAAACCACATGAAGGGAGCACAAGGATCTAGGGGAATAATTTATTGCATGAAGGGTGGTAGAAAATTTCAAATGGGTTCCCCTCCATAGCAATGCTATAGTAGTGTTAATACTTCCCGATCATATTTATAAGTAATTTTTTTACTGTGTAAAATGAATTTATAATTAAAAATAATAAATAAGTTAAAAATATTATATTTTTTTTCATATATATCCATATTTATGAACAGAGAGAGAATGTACAAAAAATAAAAGAGATAGTAAAATATGTTTTTCTAATACTTTATTGACTTTATTCACCTAATGAGTTCTCTCTCTTGAATATAACTCTTGGTGTGTGTGATAATTAATTATAAATAATATGCATTTAATAAGGGTAAAATAGGAAAAAGAAGCTTACATTTTCAGACATAAAGTGAAAGTTGCTTATAAAAAGGACCAGCCTCATGAGAGAGAAATTTACTTATAAATAGGACCGGAGGGAATAGAAAAAAGAGATGACAGCCACATGAAAGTAGATGCTAATATTACAAAAAAATACCCTTCTTTCTTTCAAAATTTTGATATAGCCACGTCCAAAATTTCATTTTTTGTCTTAGTCTTTGTGTATCTGTACTTTTTGGACCTTCATCTCTAACTTTCCAAAATGACCTATAATTCAAATCAATATCTTATAGTATATTCATTCAAAATTCAAAATTTAAAGAACAATTATAATAAATATATCATTTTAAGATTTATTTTTACACAATCATCTTTAGTTCAATTAAATCATAATAAAAGCTATTTAACTCAATTAATAATAAAATCCCTAAATAAATATTAAATATTATGATAACATTGGAATATATAGGAGTTCCACCCATATTTTGATTCAAATTAAACAATTTCACAATTGAGAATAAAAGTACTTCCCCGACACTGCAAACTATAGGATTTTAAGCAATGGGCATAAAAAAAATTAGAAAGGAGATATATGTTACCTGTTGGTTTGTAATGATGGCATGTCAAGAAGAACGAACGTCTCTTTCAAAATTGATAAGAGGAGGTGGAGTGGTAATATGAAGCAAGACTATCAAGAGGAACATTAACATCACTTGTACACAAATAGACAAATCATGTGGAAGGAATTGAAAATGTTATCCATCAAGAGATGAGTGTAGGTCAGTATAAAATAGAGGGAATATTCATAAAATCATGCAGCAACTAATCATTAAAATGAGAATAAGTTTGCAAGAGTGTAATAATACACATCAATCATCGTTACTTTCTTCACGGCATGATCATTCGAGCATCATCACCTTTTCCTTCCTCCTTCTTCTCCCTCTTCCCTGGCGACTTCACCTTCACTATCACTAGCGGGAGTCTTCCATCACCACACCACCACCATCTCAATCCCTTCACCTTCCTCTTCTTTTGGGCGTCGGTGAACTACCTCACTGTGAAAGAGAGATCGAGAGGTTGAGGCACCAAACCACCTACACCACCATCATCGTCACCTCCTCTGCTCTAGTACCACCTTCGGTGAACTTCTTTCACAATTAACCACTACCATCGGACTTTCTCTTTCCGGCCCCCATTTCCGGTGACCTACTCACACCAATCACCACCGTTACCGTCTTCAACTTCCTTCAACACCACCGTCGACTTCCAGTGCCACGACCAACCAGGGAGAACTACCACCTTCACCGTCACCCTCTTCTTCGTTGTTAGACCTACACACCGCCAGCAGATCCAAATAGAGTTAAGAGTGGCACGACGAGCTTCCTCAGTTGTCCACTGAGCTTCTCCTTACTCCACCAAGCATCATCGCCAGAAAAGAAAGACTAAGAGAGAGAGAGTAGGGAGAAGCAAAGGAAGAAGAAAAAAGAAGAAGGAAGGGCTGCGGGAAAGGGAAATAATGAGGGAGGATAAGTGATAGGGGAGAGAGATAAAGTTTTTTTCATTGAGTATGAAATGTAAAAAATTTGAATTGCAAAGGCGGAATTTTTAAAGGAGATAGGTACGTAAATGGCTTATGAACAATGATGTGGCTTATGAATAGTGATCAGGAGAAGAGATTATATATATATATTGATTGCTCAAAGGCTCAAATAAAGCAAAAGCGCCAAAAAAAGTTAAAGTTTTAGTAACCAAGTGGTAGAAGGATATAGAACTATGATCCTGCAATAAAGTTTTTCTTGGTATTTTATTGTCTATCTCCCGATCAGAAATAAGATTCAAACTTGCTAATAGTACCAATGAAATTTCATTCCAGGCAATACTAAAATTTGGTCCATTATTTTTTGAAGAAAGAAATGATAATAGATCGTGCATGATTCTTTCTAATCTATTTCTTAGATCGCTAAGATTTTACCAAAATCTATCCAGCCATGCTTTAAGTGTTTCGACAAACACAATGATAAGTTCTTTGCTGGTTTAACTTTGGAAATTAAATCAATGTCTTCTTCTCTCAGCTCTTTTTTTTTTTCTCCTTTTCATTTGAAGAAAAAGGTAAATATAAGGTCTCAAGATACAAAAGTGAACCTTCGTTCTTCATTTCATTAACTTGCTTAAAGATTGATATACACCAAGAAAGTGAAATCCTAAAGTCCTTGTCTGTAGGAAAAATAAGTTTTAAATTTATGACTAAGATCTATTCCCCTATGTAGGTCCTATATAAAGAAGAAAAGGAGTATATTATATGAGAAGTAGGTAGAAATGAAGGATCAAACACATTTATGCATATCTCAATATAATGCACACAGACTTATATGTATATATATAAACCATGTGTGTGTGTGTGAGTCTAAGAAACAAGAGTTTTCAGCATTTTATAAAGAATAAAAAGAAGCAATATCTATTGGAGCCGGATGTAATGAGCACTAACACTTTATTATCTATACCAAATTGTAGGCATGTAATCCAGATTAATTATCTTCATCTTGTCCATATTACAAATAAGAATTTCCAGCTCTACATACTATATTGAGGATAAAATATGCCCAGGAACAATGGCCGTAAAATAGTTTAATACATATGATGATGGATACACTTTGGGTAAAAGCTTATGGATATTTTTACACATTTACCCTAAATTAAAATAAACCTTATTTGATTGCATAACATTATAAATACTTATTAAATAGGATCTAAGATTTAAGATTTCAAAAAGGATCCACGGGAATATTACATGAAAATAGTCTGACACAACAATAAAACGACTAAAATACCATAGAATGACAACATCACTTTAAAGATTAAACATAGGTCTCCTAATATTTTACACCAAATACTTTTTTTATTTTTTTTAAATAACATAATACAACTAACTCCTTTTAAGGTTTTTGTTTTTTTAATGATGTGTGTATATGTACTTTTTAATGGCGCTTTTTTACTAGTGCGTACTGGTGCAAAATGAGAAGTCTCATAGCGGGATGGATTGAGGGAGGGGAAGAACCCTAAAATTAAGTCTAAAAATAAAATTAAAATTAAAATAAATAATACACACACACACCAAACAAAACAAATCTAAATATAAATCAAAGTAAGTATATATAGGGAAAATCTCATATAAATGCCCGGCCTATAGTGATGCATTAGACACCCTCATGCTCCAACCTCTCTTCTTCTTCTTCTTCAAACTCAGTTTAACAGCCTCCGATACGATAGCTTTGACGCTCTGCAATCATTGATTGGACTTGCCCACGAAAATGTAGGGCAGAGAGTTTGGTGAATCGTCTTGTACGTCTTGGTCGATGGAGCAATTTCAAATTTTATTGGTTGAATTATTTAAATTTATTTTGAAAGAAAAAATATCAAAATATAAATTTTAAAAACTTATAATTGTTTCTAGCCAAAATTCCTGCATCACTTCCTATATTCAAAATGTAAAAAAAAAAAAAACAGAAGAAAAAAAAGAGAGCATTAAATCCCAACCATTGAACCAAGACCTAATAGAGGGTAAATGGAGAGAGAGATTAATGGAGATATTCCCGACGTTAACTGATCTGTCAGATTAATGGGGATGACTTGGCATTCTACATGACATAAGTTAATAATGTTATGATCAAGGTTATCAAACCCGGACAGGTTACTGAACCGGTCGGGGTACTGAGTCAAGGGTCAGTGGGTCAAACCGGAGCTAAATCGGTGAGAAATTAAAAATTTTAGACTTATTAGTATGAAATTTTAAAGGAAAAATATTTTTTTTAAATAAAAAAAAAAATTGACCCGGACCGGACCGGTTTACCGGCCGGTTCCCGGTTCGGACTGGGTCTGATACGCCTGGTTATGATATAACTATATATTTTTATGTAAGGGTAAAATGTGATTTCATCCCTATTGCGCCTCCTTACAAGCCCAACACGATTTTCAATTCTAAAAGGAAAACAAATCCACGAACCTCCCCTGCACCCTCGGCCATTTTTATATGCTCCAGAGATTCATGAGGGAGATTTGAACTCGCGTTTTGCAAATTACTCCGTATCAAACAAATTTATGTACATTGCACAGGCTGACAGTTTGCTCTGCAAATGAATTTAGTTAAAAGATGAGGAAATATACTCAATTAATCGATTTAATAAGCACTATCTACCCTTTTTCATTAAAAAGTTTAACCTAACTTTTCAAAAATCAAAGGAAAAAAAGACTTCGAACTTTTGAGAGCATGGACAATTTTTTCAAGTTCTGGACACTAGAATCTGAAAATCATCATCAACGAAGAGAATAGAAGGATGACTGGAACTTCATGGGGGTGGATTGTGTTGTAGGTGGTAGACGTAGGCGAGGAGTCGTTGGCTTTTTCCCCCTCTCTAGAGTCGAACGATCGTGTTTGCAAAGAGATGCAGAGGGGGAGTTTTTTTTTTTTTTTAATGATAATATGACATTTTAACATTTATGTCAAAAATATATAATTGCCATAAAATTATTAACTTATATCTTGTAGGAGGCCAAGTCATCTCCATTAATGTGATGCAGCAGTTTTCCTGAGGCAAGATTAACGGCAAGGGCTCAATGTCCAAAAGGTTAAGGAGGTTGACTTTAAACTTTAAGATATCAGGGGATTTTTATTGATTTTAGCCAAAATTCAAATGAAAGATTAGTTAGTTTAGATTAAATTTTTTTGAGGGTTCTTCATTATTATAGTACGATAATAATTTCAAATAAAATCGATTGATTTTAAAAAAGACATTAATATTTATATGAACTCTCTGATTTTTTTTTTAACTTTTTGTCATTAGATATTGTTCATCTTGAGTTAAATAAGGACTAATTAACAGTATTAAAATTTTGTTCGGCCAAAAAAAGAGTATTAAAAATTACTGTTAAGAAGCACTATCAGGAAAGTAATTGCCCCGTCATATGAAACATCTTCTTTCTTCTTCTATAACGCCTTCCCTAGGTCTCAATGATGTTATGATGATATCTGTATAATTTAGTAGTAATAAAATTTTAATAATAATAATATCTAACAATTTTTTTCCTTGACATGAGGAGTCTGAAAGGCTGAAGAAAAAGCGTGCACCTACGCGCGTGCATGTGGTGAGTGGTGACATATATATGAGTTGAAGAAAGGAGGAAGGGCTTTATAAGACAGGCTTTTGTCTGTTGCCAAAGAATAGAACAAGTCCTCTCTCTTTTTCTGCAGTAAAAGAATAATGAAAGGATAGTAAGTTGCTTCTAAATCTGGAAGCACCCGGTGAAGTCTGTACGTTTACCAGATTAGATTTAGATCATTGTGTATGATAAAAAGTGGCGACGTACAAGCAAAGTAGAGAGAAATGAAGGAGAGAGAAAGTAGCGATGGAGATGGAAGAGGGAGAGGGGATGGGGGTAGGCGAAGTTGTGGGAGGGAGATGCATCTTGGGGAGGAGACGTTTGTGTTTGGTAGTACTGGGGGAGGGCAGAATAAGAAAGCATCTCAGGAGACGGGGAGGGTGCAGGTTACTCGGAGGCCAATCTCTTTGTCGTATAAGGAGAAGCTGTTGTCTCCGGGAGGTTTGGGATATCTGGTCAGCCATGCAGAGGAAGACGACATTGTATGTGGATGGAAAGGTTTCTTTGCTAGGAAAAATGCAGAGACGGAGGCTGAGAGTGGTGTTGACGAGACTGTGAGGGAAGAAACTATGGGGGACGATTTGACGAGCAGATACCCAGTTTTATCGGTAACTTCTGAACAATATACAACATGGTGTAGGCCTTGGATGAACTCACTTATTATTAAGGTGTTGGGGTTATCAATTCCGAAGCATGTGCTTATTGATCGAGTGAGACGAATGTGGAAGCCGCAGCAGCCGCTGAAGTTTGTCCCCTTGAGTAATGAGTACTACATTGTGTCTTTCTCTAGTATAGAGGATAGAGATTATGCGTACTATGAAGGTCCATGGATGATTGACGATCACTACCTTCTAGTACAACGATGGAGGCCAAACTTCAATCCATGGAAAGCAGACTGTCAGCGAAGGATAGCAGTATGGGTGCGGATTCCGGATTTGCCAATGGAGTTTTGCACGGTGGAATCGCTGGGTATTATTGGGAATATGATAGGGAAGATAATTAAAATTGACCGATCAACATCTATTTATGACAAAGGTGAGTTTGCTCGGATTTGTGTAGAAGTAGATCTGCAGAAACCTTTGTTGCCAGCTTTCACAGCGTTTGGAGAGGATAAGCAATTAGTGTATGAGGGCTTGCACCTGGTTTGCTTTGGGTGTGGACTCTATGGACATGAACGGGAGGAGTGTCCTCACCGGAAGGAAGGAGAGAGTGCTCACGTGACGGAGGCTGCGACGGGATATAACGGGGACCAGAAACAGAGGGTGGAGGCTGCAGGGGTAACGCATACGTCGGATGAAGTGAATGGTGATAAGGAGCAAGGTATAGGAGACCCAAAGACGGGGACATCGGCCACTGGTTTTGTCCGTGGGAAGGAAGAGTTACATCCGGCCACCAATGGCTTTTCCGGTGGGTGTGAACATTTGGGACCCCAGATGATTTTACGAAGAGACTTACAAAAAGGAATTCAAAGCTGGTCAAAAAGAAGGGGCGTGAAAAGTGGGGGGACAGTGAGTACGCAAGGTGCTATGAAGATTGGGAAATATCTGGACAGATCACGAGGATTGGCTTTTTTAAATGAGACTAGGGAGAAATCAGTGGGTTTAGGTATGGAGTCACCGAAAAGTAAGTCACAGTGGGTGGTGGTGGGATCTAAAAGGAAGAAGGAAGAGAAGGTAATGCGTTTTGGGAAGGGAATTGGTATGGGTGAAAGGCATAAAATAAAACAAAATCAAGTAGTCAATCATGGGCCCCACCGCATGGAATTGTCTAATGCTTTTTCCTTTCTCCACGAATTGCCTCTTGATAGCATAAATAATGCACAAGAAAAGGAAGTAGTATACTGTGGGCCCCACCTTATGATTTGAATAATGATTTCTCTTCTTTCCATGATTTTCCATGTGATAGCATTAATGGTGCACTTTCCTCTTTCCACGAGAATAATGAGATTTCTATACATGGAGAAGTTTATAACACCGTGGGAGACAAGACGATATCTATTTCTCACAGTAATGAGGGTCCCGTTAATGCAATTTATGTCATAGAAGGTGTAGCTACTGATGTAATGGTGGATGATAATATGGGGTTGGATGGTAGGGAAGATGAAATAGGGAAAAATGATAGTCTACTGGGCAGTGGTTTGGCCCCCACAACCTCCCAATTGTCTTAATGAATTTTATGATATGGAATTCAAGGGGAACAGGCTCGAAGTCATTTCCAAGCCTTGTACGTGAACTTAAAAAACATTTTAAGTTGGATTTTCTGGCTCTTTTGGAAACACGCTCGGATACTATAAAGACGGAACAGCGAATCCGTACTCTGGGGTTCAGTAAGTATACATTTGTTGCTGCAGAAGGTTACAGTGGAGGGATATGGTGTCTCTGGGAGGAAGGATCACTTAAGGTCAAGGCAGTGGAGCAGCAGAAACAATATATGCACTTATTAATCGAGGATGTTAAAAGGAAACAGTGGTACCTCACTGTGGTGTATGCGAGTCCAAACCGTTTGTACCGTCGTAAACTATGGACGGATCTTTTTCGGATCAAAGACTTTATCCAGGGGCCGTAGTGTATTGGAGGAGATTTTAACGCAACGCTTCTTGCAACAGAAAGGAGGTATTGTGCAGTTTCAAAGCTATCTTCAGATCGTGAGTTTTGTAGATGGGCTGAAGACATGAACTTGGTAGACTTGGGGTTTGATGGACCGGCCTTTACTTGGAAGAGAGGCGGTACGGAAGCTTGGTTGGATAGGATATTTACAAATGATGACTGGTGTGCTCGATTCATGGATGCCAAGTTACTGCATTTGCCACATTATAAATCTGATCATAGACCTTTACAGTTGAGAATGGAGGGGGTTCCAACAAAAGAGCTGGCTCTGAAGCCATTTCGTTTTATTGCTTCATGGGTCCTTCATGAGACATTCAATGATCTAGTTAAGGAGGAGTGGAGTTGTTCAAAAGATTGGGGCGTAAACATTGAAAGCTTCACCCGTGCTTGCTGACGTTGGAATAGGGATGTCTTTGGCCATATCCAGAGGCGGAAGAATCACCTGATTCATAGGCTGGATGGAATTAATCGTGCAATCACCAGAGGTGGAAACATCCACTTCCTTGAAGAGCTACAGAAGAACCTTTGGTTAGAGCTGGATGAAACGTTAACACAAGAAGCTTTGTTATGGGCCCAAAAAGCTAGGATGAATTGGTCGATTGATGGTGATCGGAACACTAAGTTGTTTCATGCTCAAGCTAACAGTCGAAGGAAACGTAATAGAATTGATGCCATTTGTATTAATGAGGGAGAATGGTGCTTTGAGGAGGACTGTATAAAAACTCACGCGACAGAGTACTTCTCAAATCTATTCCAGGAGGAGGTAGGGGAGCGTTCGAACCTTGATTGTTGCATTTCTTACCCACGGCTCACGGAGGTACATGAACGTATATGTAAGAGGGTAGTTGAAGAAGAGGAGATTCGTGAAGCTTTGTTTAGTAAGGGGGCTCTCAAATCACTAGGGCCGGACGGGTTCCACGCTATGTTCTTCCAACACCAATGGGAGACAGTTAAAGAGTCTGTTGTTCACTTTGTGAAGCAGGTATTTCTTTATCCTGAGAGGATTTGTGAGGTTAATGGGACACTAATCGTATTAATCCCAAAAACGGATCACCCTGTAACGTTTCGAGATCTTAGACCAATTAGCTTATGTAATGTCATATATAAGCTAGTTACAAAATTAGTGGCCAATAGAATGAAATGCTTTATGGCTCATGTCATATCTCCGAATCAGTGTAGCTTTGTGCCTGGTCGACATAGTTCAGATAATATTATTATGGCCCAGGAGGTGATTCATTCTATGAGAACAATGGGAGGGAAGAAGGGATATATGGCGATTAAAATAGATTTGGAAAAGGCGTATGATAGGGTTAATTGGAAGTTCCTTCTTAAGTGTTTACAAGGACTTGATCTTCCTAATAATCTTATCCGGGTCGTGGAGCAATGTGTTAGTACTGCGAGTATCCAACTCTTATGGAATGGAACTAAGGCAGAGTGTTTTAATACATCACGTGGAGTACGACAGGGAGATCCTCTTTCACCCTACTTATTTGTTATCTGTATTGAAAAGTTAGCTCACATGATTCAAGAACGAATGGAGACACAAGAATGGAAGCCTATTTGTCTCACGAAGAAGGGACCACCGATATCCCATTTGTTCTTTGCGGATGACATTATTTTATTTACTGAAGCTTCTCTTCAACAAGCAGAGATAGTGCGGGATTGTATGTCACATTTCTGTGAATGTTCAGGTCTCAAGGTAAATGCTTCTAAGACTCGAGTCTTCTTTTCTAAGAACATAAATCATAACAGGTGCATGGAGCTTAGTACGGTCCTTGGGTATACTCAGACGGCTGATCTTGGGAAATATCTTGGAGTGCAACTTCATCACAAGAGGGTTGGGAAGGAATCATTTCAGGTGGTAATTGATAAGGTGAAGGAAAGGTTGAATAGGTGGAAAGCTAGCTCATTCTCTTTAGCTGGCAGAGTGACACTTATTTCCTCAGTGTCTTCAGTCATCCCGGCATATACAATGCAAACATCTCACTTACCTAGTTCTGTTTGTGAAACTCTGGATAAGCAAAACAAATTGTTTTTATGGGGGAGCACAACGAGTAGTCGTAAAATGCCACTAGTAGCCTGGGATGAGGTGTGTAAGGATAAACGGAAGGGTGGCCTAGGGTTGAGGCATGCTAAGTACCAGAATCAAGCTTTCCTCATGAAATTGGGTTAGAGGCTCGTGACGCATAGAGATGACCTTTGGGTCAAGGTTGTACGGGATAAGTATAAATGCGGGGAGGATCTTCTTCCTCGTATTGAGCAGAAAAGGCCTAGTTCTAATGTGTGGACGGGAATTAAGAAAACATGGGATAAAGTTTTTAGGGGGATCGAAATTGAGAATGAAGCTAATAACGTTAAATGGAAGTGGGAGAGGCATGGAGAATTTTCAGTGAAATCTGCGTATAGAGTGCTTTCAGGGGATGTAACAGAGCAGGGGAGGGACTGGGCTTGTTTGTGGAAGGTTCGAGCGCCACAAAGGTGTAAGACGTTCATTTGGCTAGTTTCTCGTCAGTGTCTACTCACAAATGTAAATCGAATGAGACGAGGCATAACGATGGATCCGAGTTGCCCTCTATGTGGAGAAGGTTCTGAGGATACCATTCATGTCTTTCGGGATTGTATACACTCAAGATCATTATGGAGGAAGGTGGTGCCCCCAGATAAGTGGCGCCTATTTTGTAGTATGACCCCGTCAGACTGGTTTTGGTGGAATGTTAGAGGTCAACAAGAAGCAAGTAAGGAGTGGGCAGCTAGGTTCGTTATTCTGTGCTGGTGGATATGGAAACGGAGGAATCTGTTTGTGTTCGAAAAGATTTGTACCCTGAACAACAATATTCTTACCAGTACAAGTACCATGATGGAATGCTTTAATTCGACTAACGACCGCCTAGTAGGGACAAGACTTAAAGGTATTACTTTAGCGTCTAGACAAGAGATTTGGCGTCCACCAGAGGAGGGGTGGGTGAAGGTGAATGTTGATGGTGCTTACTCTAGAGCTGAGAATAAGTGTGCCTGTGGGGGGACTATTCGTAATGCTTGTGGAACGTTCCTTAAAGGGTTCATACATCCCATTGAACATGGGGATGAGCTGTCTGCGGAAATCTGGGCTTGCCTTTTGGGGCTTAAAACAGCATGGGCGATGGGTTTCAGGAAAGTATGGTTAGAAATGGATTCTACTGAGTGTCTTGAGTTGATTACGAATGAACAGAGCATTAATCATCGTGATTCTGGCATCCTTACTGAAGTTAAAAACATGCTTCATATGGATTGGGTGACAAAGGTTACTTACGTGCCGAGATTTTGTAATTCCGCGGCGGATTACCTAGCAAAAAGAGGTCTTGAGTCAAGATGGGGATTTCATGAAATTTAGCATCCTTCTGAGGACTTACAGATGATTCTTTGTCAGGATTGTAATGGGTGTAATAATCTCATAGGTGCTATCTGAGGTGTCCCGATTATATCAAAAAAAAAAAAAGAAAAAAGAACAAGTCAGTACAGACAAATGTCTTCCTTTTCCTCCAAACAATCGTTTCCAATTCCATGATTTCAACTTAATTCAAGTGACGCGCAATTCTCTCTTCCTCATTAATTCTACAAAAGTAATATTATTTACAGTAAAGCATGAGCTCTCTTTCGTTGTTATGCAATTTGCTTCATAACTTTGGGGCAAGTTGTCATAAGACGGTGACAAGTCGGACATCCACGCATGCGATTAATTGGGGTTATTCTTATACGTACAACATTGCTAATTGCTAATAAAATTACATTGACCCCACTAATTGCAGTTTATTTATTTATTATGAACAATTTTCATGAAGTTGGGATGTAGAGGTAGCTGTGCGTGGTATGAAAGACATTCTAATTAAAAATGGTTATTTTGAATACATTATAATTATTCAATTACATTTTGCTCCCTCGAAATTATTTGAATTAGCTGAGCAACAACTATTTTTTCATATGAACAATAACAATTTATTTGAAATAAATACTTTTTACTATCTATATTCTTTGAATGCACCATAGTTATATTTCTCCTATGCCTAGACAATTGATGGTATTTTACACAGCTTGCACCCTAGAAAACGTCCGGAGTAAAATTGCTCCATCTCATTAACTTTCAGAGTAAAATGACCCTTTAATCCAAAAATTTAAAGTACTCTTGCTTCAATATACTAATGTCTGGATGATATTAAAATTTTAAAGCAAATAGATGGTATTATTTAATTTTACCCATTCATAACACACCATTACAACTTATCTTTCGTGGGTTAAGCACTTAGGTTTATGTAATAGACAATAGAAATAAAGGACTAGAGGCTGAATGGGAGACATGGCCTGTACAGTGAGCTGGCAAAAAAAGAGTACCAAAAAAGAGGAAAGGGCTGAGGTGGAAGGAAAAGATAAAAAGAAGGTGGATGAGGATCCTGCCAAAAAACGTAGAGAGAACAACATCTATATTATCGTTTTCTTTTTTAAAAACCGTTCCACTCCCAATAATTTCTCAAAATGTTGGTACTGTGACTGGGGGCGTGGAAGGGCATTACACCACTTTTCTGATATAATATTTATACAGAACAACATGAACGCTAGCTCTTTAATTTCTTTGTTAATTAATAACATTTGCTTCAGAATTTTGGGGCAAATTATCATAAGACAGTGACAAGTAAGAAATCATTTGCGTAAGCATCACGCATGCGCTGACTTTAAATAAAAGGGATTAATGTATGTATAATATTTCTAATTTAAATAAAATTACATTGACCCCACTAAGCACTTTATTCATCGTATTTGATTACTTCATGAACAATTCTCATGAAGGTTGGGTGTATGTAGAGGTAGCTAGCTCTGTGTGTGTGTGGTGTGAATGGCATTCTCATGAATATTGTGTTCCGGGACCTCGGACACCACAAGGTGTGCATAAGGCCATTTTTCAAAAACATATCATTGTTGTATTGTGACACATAGTTGAAGATATTGTGACGCATAGGAGAACCTTCTAGTTCTAATTAAAAATGGTTATTTTGAATACTAGTACATTCTATAATTATTCAATTAATTTAATCAATTTACTTACACCGACAAAGGGAAAAAAAATCATCAACTTACATAGAGTTTGTTTGTTATCACGTAAATTGAGATAAATCTCTTTCATATATTTATCTCGTAGACTGTGAAAGCACTTCGTAGACCATAAAAACACCTCGTAGACCGTAAATTACAATTCATAAGCACTTATGAAATTTTTATAAGCTATTACAAACAGCCTCATTTTAATCCCTTGAAATTATTTAAGTTAGTTGAACGACAATTATTTTTTCAATCATCATCTGAAAAATAAAAATTTATTTAAAATAAATATTTTTTTAAACTATAGCTATCTTCTTTGAATGCCCCGTAATTGTTGTCTTTCTCCTAAGCGCCTCGACGACACCTTCCACTGCAGCTTTTACAACAAATTAAATGAGCCTTGATGAAATATAGGCTCAAGGGTGTATAGTACAGTTGAAGCACGCTCCAGCGGATGCTGAGCACTACTGTATATACCGACCTTCACAGGGAGAATATCTCCCCCGAGGTGGCATTAGGCTTTCAATAATATCCTTCGATAAATATATTTAATATTATTAAATAAAGTATTATGTAATATCATTGTAAAAATAATAAATTATTACTCAAATAATCTTTTAATTTTTCAATTAAACGCGTATTTATATTATTTATCTTTTAGATTTTTTTATGTATTTTTATATTCCAATTTTTTTTATATAATTATTAAATTCTAATTATAATAATAATAATTACTAAAAATAGAACAGCATTATACTCCCTCTGGTCCTTATTATATGATCTAATTATGGAATTAATCTTAGTCCTAAGTATAAGACATGCTTTCCATATTTGTCAATCTTTTATTTTCAATTTACCCATATTAATATTCCATCAACCCTGATCAAGTGAAAGAGAGATTGAGGGAACATGGAAAATGATCAAGTAATTAAGGATGGGAATGAGTAATTAGTTGTTCTAATTATAATTACTATCTAATTATAGGATAATATTTAGATCGAGTTCTTTATATCCATTATATCAAGTTTTCTAATCACAAATTGATAAAATATTACCATTTAATAATAAATTCACTTTGAAAAAAGTATGAAACATGACCATGCGTGATGTATATAAGTCACTTGACTTAAGTATTTTTTTTAATTATATTATTTATCTTTATAGTTTCATAATTTCTTATTTAAATTAGTTTATTGTCATCCTTGCTTCAATATACAAATATTAGGTTACGAAAACATAATATAAATCTTAAATCACATAAGTATTATTTGATTTTAAAGCACTGATAAAATTAGACGCTGAGGTGAAATGAAGCTGATGAAGGATTAGGTAGATATTTTTCGTGTCTGTTTTACTGTTTGTATCTCTCTCTCTTTCCGAGTGAATAGAATACAGCTTAAGCATTGATAAATGATAACACGGACATATTTTGTTTCGTGGGTTAAGTTTAGGAAAATAAATGGCTCCTGAAGCAGCCAAGAATTTCTCAAAAGGTACAGGACAGGTGGCAAACAAATGGTACAGTGAGCAGAGCGTGAAAGGCATAACCTGGCTTGGCGGACCAATGCCTCATATTGTCGCAAAGATCAGAGCAGCACTTCTTCATCTAGGACGCAGCAGGTTTCTCTCTTCTCTTTTTATGGATTACTCTTGCTCTTCTTTTCTATCCTCAACATTATACTACTTTCCCATTGTTTTCTCGTGTTTTTGTAAACATCAGCATTGTTTTTCATAACACTGACAGATCGAGGTTAAGGCAAAGGTTTGAGATCTTTGTGAATATTTATCTTTGATTTCTTTGCATTTTGATTATGGAGTGCAAGGCATGATTTTAGTTTCAGCTTCACTTGAAATAAAAAAAAGCCGTCGGCTTGGTGATCCATGGGAGCTGTGTCTGGGAAGTTAAACACCTCTCTGTCAACTATATATTTATTAAGATTTTCAGCCCTAATATTCCTACTAATACTACTAATAAGCACTGTGATTTGTGGGAAGGAGAGAAAAGAGGGATTCGCGGGTTGTGAACCTAATACTACTTTGTTTTGTTTGTTTGTTTTTTTTTTTTAAATTACGCAGGCCTTGTCCTTCAAAAATCTACCACCAACAACTTGTGGTGACCTCTGGGACAAGTATGATATCTGAGCTACGTACCTGAGTGAGCCTCCTTAGCTAGTATAGCCTCCCTGTTTGCATATGACAGTTCTATATAGAGGTGGTAATATGGGTTGGGACCACGGGTCGGGCCCGCCCAACCCGCAATATGGGTGGTTTGGGTTCTAAAAAATTGGGACCATTTGAGAGCGGTTCTTTTGGGCTCAAACTCATATGGTCCTAACCCATGACGGGTTGGACCACCGGATTGGTGGGTTGACCCATTTTTTTTTTAATATTATCTAGTGTCTATTGGACAAGGGAGATTGGGTGAAAGGCCAAAGACAAACAAGACTCAATCCAATTTGCGTAGCCTTTTGGGTCATTCATTATTGTCCATTCCATTGATGTTTTTTGGGGTTGTAACTTGCTGTCAGTTGCCTAGTTTGAGTCTTTAAGAGTTAAGACGTGGTATTTATAATTTAGTATACTCCTCCTCCCTTTGATTTATGTTTTTTTAATTTAGTATACTAAAATATTGATAGCTTTTGGATTTATGTTTTTTTTTTTGTTACGTGTGGACTTGTGATTAATGTTTAATTTTTAATGAATTTTTAATTTCTTTATGGTTTATGTTTGTAGAAAAAAATAATTTTTAGTATATTGTGTTAAAAAAAATTTTAAAAAAATAATATGGGTTGGGCGGGCCAACCCACCAACCCAGTGGTTATGGGTTGGGTTGGCTAAATGCCAACCCATATTAATGCGGGTCTTTTGGGCCCAACCTATATGGTCCCAACTCACGGCGGGTTAACCCAAACCCAGTGGGTTGGACCATATTACCACCTCTAGTTCTACATTCCAATCACTGTATAGCAAATGTCTGGTTTCTTCGATTAATCCTCGCATGGAGCTGTTATTCCCGCTGTCTCGCATTAACATGTTAACCTTTAATTGCTAGGATTTATGCTGCTGGAATTGAGGTCGCATCTCGTGCTGGTTGACTGATATTTCTAACAGAGGCATCTACACCTCCCCAGCTGCTGGCGGTCTCCACTGATCTGTAAGTTATCCCGCTGTGAACCAAATGCTACTAACTACTAACGTTTATATTTACTTATTTAGTTTTACTAATACTATTAAATACTAAATATTAGCAGTCTAAATTCTTTCTTATACTTCTAATAATAATAGATAATATCTTCACTTAAACAGAATATATTAAATATATTAATATTATTCTATCTAGTCTTTATGTTATTATATTAGTATGTACTAGGTATATATATATAGTAGTATAAATCTTTTATACTATTTTAATTTTTTATTATGAGTACATCATCAAGAACTGGGCTCTTCTTTGGATTCCCTCTTCTGGGTCTTCCTTCTCCATCTTTGAATGACCCATTTGAAAGTAATATTCTGACAAACATACAGGAAGACGATATGCGAGGATATATGTACAAATGAATTAAGACCAATTTGAAAGTAATATTATTTATAGTAAAGCATGAGCTCTCTTTCATTGTTAATACATTTAGCTTCATAATTTTGGGCCAAATTATCATAAGACAATCACAATTTGAAAGTAATGACAGTTGTCATGAGCTCTCTTTCAGTGCCAATTTGAAAGCAATATTATTTGTAGTAAAGCATGAGCTCTCTTTCATTGTTAATACATTTTGCTTCATAATTTTGGGCCAAATTGTCATAAGACAATGACAAGTCAGACATCATTTTGCGTATTAATTGCTAATTTAAATCAGAATACGTACGTTGACCCCAATAATTGCAGTTTATTAATTTATCGTGTTTCCTTATTTTATGAACAATTTGCATGAAGGTGGGATGTAGCCATGTAGACGTAGCTGTGTTTGTGAAGTTTTCTCCAGAAAGACCACAAAACACGTGCGAGAACAAAAATTTTTTATTACTCTCGAAGAAAAACAGAAATAATACATCACACCAAACATGCCATATGTGCAGACCTGTATTTATATGTTCCTACTGGATAAAGAGTATCATTCAATCTAACTAATTTATACAATTAATATCCTAATACAAAATAATAATAATAATAATAATAATAAGAAAAACAAACAATACTGCCCTTAATGAACCAAATAAGGTTATTCCACATTCCGACTCAAGTTGGAGGCTGGAATATATCAACAGCTCCCAACTTGGCCAATAACCTTCTTTGTACATCCTTCCCAACAGCTTTGGTCGACAAATCTGCCTCTTGATCTTCAGATTTCACATGTTTCAATGTAATGAGCTTCTTTTTCAATTTTTCACGAAGGAAGTGACAATCGATCTCGATGTGTTTAGTTCGCTCGTGAATAACAGGATTGCTTGCAATATGAATTGTAGCCTTATTGTCACAATAGACTCTTAATGGATTCTTATGACTGACGTTCAGATCATTAACCATTCCCACAGTCCAGACAATCTCAGAAAATGCCATGCATGATGCACGATATTCAGTCTCTGCTGATGATTTAGATACAGTTGCTTGCTTTTTGGTCTTCCATATCACTAGAGACCCTCCAAACTTTAACAAATAGCCAGTGACCGATCTCCTTGTCGTCTTGCATGAGCCCCAATCTGCATCACAGAAACATTCTAGCTCTAAAGTGCCTTCAGAACTCAACAAAACACCAAGACCTGGACTGCCTTTCAGATATCATAACACAATCAATACTGACGCCATATGCTCCTTGGTTGGCCTTTGCATGAATTGACTCAACATTTGCGCACAAAAAGAAATGTCAGACGCATCATAGTCAAATATATTAGCTTACCGACAAGTTTCCTATAGCGTTCTGGACCTTCCAGCAACTCCTCATTCTTGTTTCTCCCTTCTTCAAATGCTACCAACTTCTGATTTTGTGCTAAAGGAGCTCCAATAGGTCTGCAAGTGCTCATACCAGTTTTGGCCAGAATATCAATAACATATTTTCTTTGGCATAATATAATTCCCTGTTTCAATCTAGTTACCTCTATTCTTAGGAAATATTTGATCAAACCAAGGTCTTTGATCTTAAATTTGCTATGTAAAAATGCTTTAGTTTCTAAAATACCATGCTCACTACTGCGAGTAATAAGCAAATCATCCACATAGACTAGTATTAATACAACACCATCCTTTCGGTTCATAATGAGAAGGGAATAGTCATACTCACTTTGTTTGAATCCAGCATCACACAATGCCTTCGAGACCTTTTGGTTCCATTACCTCGAAGCTTGCTTTAGTCCATATAAGGACTTATTCAATCTCCATGCTAAATGCTCCCCTTACTTTCAAAGCCTTGGGGAATTTTCATATATACTTACTCATCAAGATCTCCCTGCAGAAAAGCATTACATACATTCATTGGGTGCAATTCCCATCCACACATCGCTGCTAGCTTAAGGACTAATCTTGCTGTTAATATCTTTACTATCGGTGAAAATGTCTCATGATAGTCAGTCCCCTTTAGTTATATCCTTTAGCTACAAGTTTTGCTTTGAATTTATCTATACTGCCGTTAGAGTTGTATTTTACTTTATACACCCATTTACAAGCTATAGCTCTTTCTCCTTTAGGTAGAGGCACAATGTTCCAAGCCTTATTATTTTCTAAGGCCTGAATTTCGTTATTCATTGCATCAATCCAGCGTTTATCATTGACAACATTCTCATATAATTCAGGTTCATGTATCATGTCAATAGTTGTTAAGAAACACATATGATCACATTATATATTGCTATATGACACATATTTATGTATGCTATAAAGATACTTATATGGTTTTCTTGTTTGAATCAGAGAGCAAACATAGTCTTTGAACCATATGTGTGGCTGTCTTTCTCTAAGTGGTCTACCTCTCATTGATGTTTGTGGCTCATTTCTTAATTGTGTTCTATCTTTGGTAGAATCATTTGGGCTACTATGTAAAGTGTCTAGATGCCCATCACTTTCAGCAGTTCCAAAACCACCATTCTGTACATGCTGAATAGCTACTAAATCAAACCAAAACATAGTTTTCATGTCCCTGCACACTCCACCAGAATCATTAGATCTAACATCTTTGAATGGAAATTTATTTTCAATGAAGCTTACATGCCTATTAGTGATGATTCTCTTGGTTTCAAGATCAAGAAGCTGAAACCCCTTCTGATTTTTAGGGAAACCAATGAAAACACAGGGTATGGATGTGGCTTGAAACTTATCATTTTGCTTCAAGTCAGCGGCATAGGCTAGACAACCAAATATTCTGAGGTTGGTCAGATCTGGGGGTGTCCCATATACAACTTCATAAGGTGTTTTGTAGCTCAGTATCCTAGAAGGGATCCTATTTGCAAGGTAGGTTGCCATTTGTATACATTCTTCCTAGTATTGAATAGGTACACCGGACTGCAAAATTAGCCCTCTAGCTATTTATACTATAGTCCTATATTTTCTTTCAACCACTCCATTTTGCTCAGGAGCATAGGGATGATATGTGGTTTGATGAACAATACCCTTTTCCTTAAGGAATTGATTTAGTTCTATGTTAACAAATTCCATGCCATTATCACTTCTAATAGTTTTAACTTTGACAGAAAATTGTGTGGCAATGTATTGTACAAAATTCTTAATGCCAAGTGTTACCTCAGATTTTGATCGCAGCAGAAAAATCCATGTGGCTCTAGAAAAATCATCCACAACTGTAAAAAAAAAAAAAACATATCCTTAGTGTGTTGGGATTTTATATGGTCCCCACAATGAAGTAATTCAAAGCATCTATGAGTTTTAATAAAGCTAGAAGTGAAAGGGAATTTCATTTGTTTCGATTGAACACACATCACATTTATCGTTCATCACATCATTGTTTTAACATATAAAGTCCAAATATCTCATAACCAAATAGGGAGCATACCCCAACCTATTGTGCCATGTGCACATAACATTCATACTAATCATTCTAAAACTATTACAAACCGAATTGGCTACATCAAGCATTGTTATGATTTCTAGAACATAAAGTCCTTCTACCAATCTATCAATCACCTTGGTCCTGCCATCCTGTAGGTCCTACATGAACCACGAATCAGGAGAAAAGACAACTCTCCACTTGCGGTCCTTTGTTAGTCTAGAAACTGATAATAGATTAAATTCTAATGAAGGAGAACAGGATTCCATTAATAGTTACGTCATTAGTAATTTTTGCATTCCCAATATGTGTTACGGGTACCCTTTTTCCATTAGGAAGTCTAATTGATTTTATTGGCCCATCATAAACTCTATAGTCAATAAGAAGATTTAAATTACTGATCATATGAACAGTAGCCCCAGAATCAATAACCCAATAAGCATGTGATTTAGCAAGATATGAAAAGGGAACTGCCAAACTTGTACTAGCTAGAGTGTAGACAGTCGGCTCAGAGTTTTTCCGAATCAGGTCTAGGAGTCTTTCATATTGCTCTTGGGTGAACGTGTGTGCAGCGGTGCTGGGAGTGTGTGTGAGAGCTTCTTTCTTAGTGGTTGCTTTAGCTGTGACTTGATTAGCATTAGTGTCTTCAGCTTGTTTACCTCTTCCATTTATGAAATTTACTAGGTATCCGATCAATTGAAAGCAATTGTCCTGAAAGTATTCTTTCTTGAGGCAGTGAGAGCACTCAAGATTGGAATTGGCTTGGCCCCATCCCTTGCTTCACCCTCTCCCCCTTGTCGTCATAGCGATTCCTTCAAGGGAAGAGCTATTCTCAATAGACGTGATTGTACAACGTGTCTCATCCTCCAAGATCATGCCATATGCTTGATTGACAGACGGGAGTGGCACCATAAGTAATATTTGGCTTCGAGCTTAAGTATAGGATCTGTTCAATCCCAACAAGTACTACAACAACTTTTATTGTTGCAATAATTCACGGTAAGGGGAAGACATTTCACACTTATAAGAGGGAAGGTGTATGAGAACAGACTGCTCTTCCCAGAGCTCTTTCAACTTTGAGAAATAGGCAGAGACAGACTGTGACCCTTGTCGAAGAGATGTAATTTCGCGATGGAGAGCGAAGATACAAGAACCAGTCTTCTTGTGAAACAACTCCTTAAGATCGGTCCAAACCCTATGTGCTTCCTCATAGAAGACGACGCTGTTCGCAAGATCTTTTGAAATCGAGTTGAGAAGCCATGATAACATGACGACATTGCAGTGCTCCCATTGGTCGTGTAACTCTGATTCTTGGTCTTCTTTTTGGCAATATCCATCCAATCCACGTTTGAACTAAATTAGTAATTTTTAAATAAAAAAATCATTTTTTAAAAAATATTAATTAAGAGATTATGTTTATTTTAAATTTACTATCTATTAAAATAATTTTTTTAAAAAATAAAAAAATAAATCTGGACCATCCAAATCCTATCTAGACGGTCCAGATGAGAGTAACTCTCCCTGCTCATCCAAAAGATAAGCAGGGGAGTTGGTTCCCATAAAACACGGGCGAGAACGAAAACCTTTTATTACTTTTGAAGAAATAAAGAAATAATACACCACACCTGTATTTATATATGTTCCTATTGGATAAAGAGTATCATCCAATCTAACTAATTTATACAATTAATATCCTAATACAAAAAAAAACAGAAAAAACAAATAATACAGACAAATTACAATACTACCCTTAATGAACCAAATAAGGTTACTCCACAGTGTTCATAAATGTGGTACGAATGGCAGTATACATATCATTTTCACATGTCCGTCGGAAGCATTCCGGATTGCTCATGTTTAGTTTTTTTATTTTAGATAAATTGGTTATTTTGAATATATTCTAATTATTCCATTAATTTCAATTTCATGTTTCTATTTAATTTCTGAATTTCAAAATGGAATCCCCGGATAAAAAGTCTTCAACAAATTTCCTTTGTTGGAAGTATGGATTTTGTGTGTTGTTCTGATTCACTCTTAGTGATTCTATTGCAGTAATTATCATGGATTTGACCATTGATTCCAAATTTAGACACACGTTTAACTTTGTGGTGGGGCTTATGGAAAGGCTCCAAAGCATTAAGAATAGAATTAAGGACAAGACTGATATTCCCATACGGAAACAAAGACTTGTATTTAACGGAAATGAGTTGTCTGACAACTTAACTATGATGGCATTGAAGGAAATGTGTCGTCGGTTTGGTCATAGACATCCTAGAATTGAGCTGATATTGAAGGAGACCATTGAGATTACTGTCAAAATACCATTGACAGTAGACGGTAATGAGACCGTGTTGAATTTGAAAGAGAGACTCCAAAAGATGGGATTTGTGCCACCCGTTCACCTGGGCATGCAACAGTTAGAAGCCGATTTAAACTACCTAAAGGCAGACATTGAAGCCAGTTTCAAGCATACGCCTGAAAAAATGAAGTTCCCTGCTTTAGATTCTTTTGTCTGGTTCACACCCAATTGTATGGGAATACTGAAGAATTGAGACGAGCATATATATTGGATAGGGTCCGTCAAGGGATGAAGGAGTGTTACTTGGCACCGTATTGCAATGGGTAAGAAAATGTTTGCATTTTGTAACAATGTTGATATCTATTTTCTTAATTTATTCCCTTCTTTTTCAAGAACCACTGGCAGCTGTTTCTTCTTTCTATGAAGAAGAATACGGTTGTTTTATTATGCTCCCTTCACCTTATCGTGGAAGACAAATCATTGAAGGAGATAATTGACTTGTATGTGTACTTCTTCAAACAATTATTCTTTGTGATATAATTAAGTTATTAACTTTGCAATTTTTTTATTTTTTGCCAATCATTAACTTTGCAAATTTGTTCACAGGGCTATGAGGACATATCAAATTGATGTCTTAAATAAGAGGCCGGATGATGTCGAGACCCCGACCTGGATCATTCCAAAGGGTCGGAAGCAACCAAGCGGAAGTAACCTATGCGGCTTTTATGTTTTAAGGCATATTTAAGGGTATGTTTAGAACAACGATTGAAAATTTTATAAGTCTTTTTCAATCATGATTCACGGAATACGAAATAAGTTATGTGATGATGATTGTCTCAATTTATATGCATAAGCCCATAAGAACTTTTGATAAGCTCAAATAATTGTCACCACAGATATGATTGACTTTACTCCCAAGGTAACTTTATTTTTTAAAATTTTGCATTATTTTTATTCTTTTGGGGTTAATATAATGTTTTCTTTGATTATGATCTTTCAGACGTTTCATCGTGAAGATCCATTTTCTGTTGGGGAGCTTGAGGAAATCATTTACCATTGGGTTAATTACTTTCGTGATCAACTTCTTCTACGTAGTAGAGAGTAGGACTTGGTTAGTTATTATTTTTCTTGATTTCATGTTGTTTTGTACACCTTTTACATTGTTGGAACCATGATATAGTCATTTAATTAGATTTATAATTAGATTCTATGACTCATCACGAGGACAAAAAAGATTGGAATATTTTTGAAATCAGATTTCATGTTTTTTTTAATAGTTTATTGGAACCTTGGAATTATATATTTGTTGAAACCTTGAAACTAAAATTGAAAAAAAAAATTGAATTGTTTGAATTGGATTTATAGTTTATGTTGTATATTGAATTGTTGAGAATATTAAGCTGCAGTTAGAAAGATTATTTCCGAGGTGGCCTCAACTGGTCAAGATATTTTTTTTAAGGCACTTGCTGCACCCATCTCTAAAAATTAGTATAAAAACTAATTTTCTAAACCGATCATCAACTAACTCTTTTTTGGCCAATATCATAAAACTAACTCAAACTGAAATGAACCAAACAAAACTGACATCTGATAAGATTTGGTTTGGTTTTTAATTCAACCAAACCGAATCGTGTTTATTTGGTCCGAGTTTTGAGGACTCGAAGTCTAGATCAAAAAGTTATCTACATGTTTGCCCCTATGGGTTACATTTTAACTTACAGATACCTTGTAAAAGAACATGTAGTATTGTAAAAGGATGATGCACATAGAATTTTAAAATTACTTATATCTTTATTGAAAAATAATTGAAAAATTAAGATTGAAAATTTTACTAGAACATAATAAAATGATATATAACACAATCTCAGGCCTTAACCACACAAGAAATAGAAAGCCCAAGTTATATTTAAAAAAAAAAACTTACTAAATTACCTAGTATTTTTTTTTTCAAATGCACTTCTTTTTAATAGGGAAAATTTCACTTAAATACCACTTGAATTTCAAAATTTTAAATTAGTGATTTTGTAAAAATATGAATTATCAATTGTTATACTCTTTTTATTAATCTCATTACACTTATTGTCAACCGAACCAATTTCGGATTTTAAAGTTTAAATAGTATTTAAATGTTTTTTTTCCCATTTTAGTATTATCATTCGCGATTTCTCCTCCCAACACAAATATCTTCTTTAATAATCAAATTCGAAACATAGATCTTAGAAAGATCTAACAAGACCTTACACTATTTGGTGGTCAAATATACTTCTATTTTCAGATGCCAGCCTAATAAATAATAAATAACGATGCAGCGTCCGAGTGAATATAAAGGAAATAAAGATGCCGACGGGTAAGCTTATTGAAAAGAGAAAATCAGCCAACACCCTACCTGCTCTTGCTAGAATAGGAATCAAAGAGAGTGGTGGTTCATCACTAAACCTTCCCAAAGGGCACACTCCCTTAAGAGCCTTTTCTGCAAGGAGATCAGCTGCAGCATTTTCTTCCCTAGGAAAACAAATAGAAAGAACCCAACTTTAAATGCAATCTTTTTTTTTTTTTGGAAAATTCAAAATTAATTTATGCAAAAGAGCCTAGCCAACATAGGATAAGCCAAAACAAGAAGAAAAACTGTAATGGTCAGCATTATGTGGCCATAAAAAAAACCCTAAAAAACCTCATTTTGTGTTAACTTCAGAGTAATAAGGGAGAGCAATTCAATGACAACAATTCAGATGGATGAAACCAATGATTGTTGTAACAGAGAAAGGCCATCATCGGTGAAGCCAATAAGGTCAAAGTCTTTATTATTTTTAATTATGAGACCATTGTTATCAAAATAGATATAGTCAGTCCCTATATAAGATAAGAGCGAGTCTGCATTTAACATTCATCTGTATGTCCGTGTGAAACTTGTTGAACACACCACAGCGCACGCTAACATGCATATTTTGCAAATTAATTAATCATTATATGATTTGGACCATCAACATTTTATTGTTTTAAAAATATTCTGAAGTTTTTCTTGCAAAAAAAAATTATTCTTTGAGTTTGTAATTGAAATATTATGTATTGTCGTTTTATCTCCTTTTAAAATTGAAAGAATTAAAATTTAATAAAAAAATAAAATCTATGCAATTCAAATAAAAGAGGAGTGAACTTACTGAAATATCAAAAAATACTTACATACTCCAGGAGCGTTACCTCATATATACTCTGAGTAATTAAATATGATAACACATCTTATTTTAATCTCACATGGTTGATATGAGTCATTTGGAGAAATTCAAATTTTATAATTTTGAAAAATAACAACTCAAGGAAGGGAATTGTGTTTTTTGCTTTTCTATATTATAAAGTTTCTGTTTTTTAAAATCATAAAATTTAATTTTTTTTTAGATGACTTGTTAGCCATGTGGGATTAAAATGAGATGATTTGTTGTATTTTAATTAGTTAAAGTACAGATGAGGTGACACTCCTAATGCCACCCAATATAAGATCGAGCAGGAATTATAACCGCCTAAAGGTCTGCTTGAGAACACAGTAGAGAAGGAAAAATGCTCATTTGGACATTAGAATTTAGAAGCCCAGTTGGCATGTAGAGGTGTGTTTGGCAACACATTACATTACATTACACTAGGCTTCACTGAAAAAGCACTTTTAGGGAGAAACTGTGCGTGTTTGGAAACTCGAAGAGAAGTGGCTTTTTTTTAATGGGGCTTTTGCAAAAGCTCGTTTGAAAAAAGTCAGATTGTAGATGTGATTTGTGTTTGGATTGGCGGTGGGAGAAGTGACTTTTTTTAAGGAACTTGTTTGGATTAGCGTTTGAAAAGCCCGTTTGGATAATAAATAACTGAAAAAGGCATGAACCTTGTTCAATACTACATATATATCGTTTGTGTATATATTATTATAATTGATGTTAAAAAATATAAATATTTTTTTTAAAATAAAAAAGTTAAATAATTATTGAAAAAAAAGAAAAATACACTGAAGCACTTTATTTAAAAGGATAAATATATATTTCAATTATAATCTTATACATGAGGTGAATTATAATTGGATCATCTACCCCTATCAAGCTCATCTACCCTTAACAAGTTCGTCTCTGATCATGTCATGAACATGATTCATCTGTGATGAAGATAAGAATGATTTTTTTCCTTAAAAAAATAACAGAAGAAAAAAATTAAATTTAATTCCTAAAAGTTAAATTTAATTACAATTACATCCCAACAATTTTTTCCAGATCATAAGTTACAAATATGAGTCTCTATTGCATCTAAAACTTTCATGTTTGTAACTCATTTTAACCAAAATTTTTTTTTACTTAATACTTATTAAATTGATCTTTTTAATATCATTTTTCCTAAAATAAAAAGTGGTGCAAATTATAAAAAGTGATGAGAAGTTGGGACCAAAAGCTATGGGCCTGTTTGGAATCTCATTGGGGAGGGAAAAAAGCTCATTTGGAGGGTAAAAGCTCATTTGACATCTGCGGACACGTTTGTGATCACATTAGCTTTCACTGGGCTTTTAGAAAAAAAAACTATTTTTTTTAGAAACTCATTGAAGTAGCTTCTGGCTTTTTTTATTGGGTTTAAAAAAAAGTCACTTCTCCCACTATCAATCCAAACACAAATCACATTAACAATATGATTTTTTTTCCTATTTGGCTTCTACAAAAGCCACATTAAAAAAAAGTCAATTTTCCATTGTGTTTGCAAACAGGCACTATATGTGGTAGCTTATGGGCCTGTTTGGAATCTCATTGGGGAGGGAAAAAAGTTCATTTAGAGGGAAAAAACCCATTTAACATCTGTAGACACGTTTGTAAATACATTAGCTTTCACTGGGCTTTTAGAAAAAAAACTACTTTTTTTAGAAGCTCATTGAAGTAGCTTCTGGCTTTTTTTCACTGGGTTTAGAAAAAAAAAAGACACTTCTCCCACTGTCAATCCAAACACAAATCACATTAACAATATGAATTTTTTTCTATTTGGCTTCTACAAAAGCCACATTAAAAAAAAATCATTTTTCTATTGTGTTCTCAAACAGGCACTATGAAAAAAAAAACTACTTTTAAAACTAAAGCTCATTAATATTTAATGGGTTTTCAAACATTGAACTTTAACCCAAATGAATTTATAGATCCCAGATAAATTTTTTTTATCCTAAATGGGATTCCAAATAGACCCCATGGGTGTGTTTGGAAGAGCTTTTAAGCCTTCCAAACGAGCTTATCAAGGACCAAAAATAATTTTTGAAAATTTTTGACTTAAATATATATTTGGGAGGGCTTTTATAGAATTGGGCTTATGGGTGAAAAAGAGCTTTTTTCATAAGCCATAAATTAGAGCTTTTTATAATTGGAATGGGTGAGGAGAATAAAACTACTATTAATAAATGTGTTTTGAAAATCTCACCAACCCTCAATTTATCTCACCTCTTTCCTTTCTTATTATCTGATGTTTTTGAATTCTTCTGGGTGATACGCTGGATTAAAAACAAGTGGTGGTTTTTGGATATGGTGTTTGGCAAAAATAAATATTCAGATGACGGGGACTGTTTAATGTCATTTAATTGAAAAATATGAAAATTTTTTGTATAGAATTATAGAGAATGATAAAAGTAAAGTAGTATGGAACGAAGACCTAGCTGAGATTTTTACCATCGTGTGCATTAAGCAAATATACCAAAAATAAAATAAAAAATTCTCAAAATGATCTGATTAGTTATATTATATTTGACTATATCAAAAACTTTAACTTTGTATCATTTTTAATTTATTTGTATTTTCATTACAATTTAATTATCTATTTTACTATTGTCAAATGTGATTAAATATATTTTCTCACTTTTTATATATTTTACAATTTTTTATTTTAAATATCATAAAAATTATTTATGCAAAAGTTAAACCAAACACATTTCACTTTTATAAAAGTACTTATCCAATCGTCAATCCAAATATAAATAACTTACACAATTTAGAGTTTATCTAATATAACTTATCTATAAGTCATTTTTTAAATAAGTCACTTTTCTGACCATTGATCCAAACACACCCATGATTTGGTCCCACAAGCTGATGATGTGGTACGGTCTCAGATTCAGCAGTATAATACTTCATGTAATAAGGGGAAGAGATTAATACAGTGGGGCCCACAGTTTTGGATTCGGTTATGAAATTGGGCCATGATAGTGAGGGATTTGGGCCAGCGGTCATTCAATCTCTGCATAGATCATATAGAACAAGAGTACTTGGGCCAAAAAGTAAGATACCAAGTTACCAACCTTGTTTCACAGTCGCGCTGAGGAAATGGTGCTTGCATTGGCCGGACAAATTGAACGCCTGGATTTAAAAAGGAATGCGCAGGATACCTGGGTTTCTTCAGCAGCAAAAATAAGGAAATGCTATAGCCAACAACGAACAGTATCTTCGGGGTTCTAAGAAAATTGTGAGACGAAGGGGGAAGGTTCAGAACGACAGGAGGAGGACAAAACAGCAACCTGGGAAAATTATTCAAATGCTTACCACCCAGAGACGACCAGGTATATGCAGGTGGAAGTACAAGAAAAGTTTGTTTTGGTGGAAGGGCATGGCAATGACCAGGTACATACTCTCAAATTTCAGAGAAATTATGCTACGACTGCTTTATTTATGGGTGCAGGTACTGGTTCAGTATGTGAAGGGCGTGGTGGTTGGCCTAATTCAGCCACCCATTCGCCATTAATTGTCTTGCTTGGAATTGTCAGGGTTTAGGAACCACCCTGATAGTTTGGCATTTAAGGTTCCTAAGTAGAAGGTTTCATCCAGATTTAAATCTTCCTTGCCGAAACCAAAATGAAAAATGACAAGGCTGAGAAAATTAGACGAAAGCTGAAATATGATCATAATGTATATCATGATCCAGTAGGGCGATCGGGAGGTCTTGCATTATAGTGGAAGGAGGGAGTACAAGTGCACGTTGCAGACTTGCAGTTATTAATAGATATTTTTTCCATCTAGAAGAGGTTAGAATTCATGGGCTAGTGTATGGGTCGATGACTCTTATTTGTGGGCCACAAATGTACAATCAGAAGTTAGAGTGGTGGGGTAAATTAGAGAATTTGTGTCCAGATTGCAATACCCCATAGGTTGTCTTAGGAGACTTTAATGATTTGCTATACAATTATAATAAAGACAGGGGAAATGTTCTCTCCCAGCAAGACCTTCAGCATTTTAGAAATTTTATGATCAGTTGTAACATGATGAAGCTGGAAACAAAGGTCTGTAGATATACTTGGCGGAACAATAGAGATAGGGAGGCATTTATTAGGGAAGAAATGGATAGAGTAGTTGTAAGTGACAAGTGGCAAACAGTATTCTCAAAGGGTCAATGCCATGTACTTGAGTCAATGTGTTCTGACCATTGCCCTTTGTGGATGGAATTTTTCCATAATGAGGACAAAGCATCAAAGTCCTTCCGTTTTGATATGCGTTGGTTAGATCATCTGGATTTATTGAATGTTATTCAGTCAAATTGGAAAGGGGATGCAATAGATAGTGGGCTGGCAGTATCTGTGGACAATTTATATCACATCAGCCATGTTCTTATGGAGTGGAGCAAAAGGGAGTTCGGGAATTGTGTTGTTCTAATTAATAAATTAAGGAGTAAGATTCAACGTTGTTTAGATGACGATTGGACAGTTGAGACTGCGCTAAAGCTTGCTGATTTAAGAAGAAAAATTGATGAGTTGTGGAATCAGGAGGAGATGTACTGGGCCCAAAAATCTCATGTTCAATGGCTGAAATGCGGAGACCAAAATACTCGTTTCTTTCATATGACTACAATTCGAAGAAGGTGCTAGAGCAAAATTATTCGATTAAATAATGAACAAGGCCTATGGATGGATCAAGAAGAGCAAATTGGGAAAAGCTTCTCGGATTTCTATGCCAGCTTGTTCTCAAGAAGTTCTACACGTGATTTTTCTATGGTACTCGATTGTCTTCATGAGGTAATAACAGAGGAGGACAACAGGGTATTGATGGGTGGGATAACAAATGAGGAGGTGAAAAGAGCTGCCTTTGAAATGGGGGGAAAAATCCTCGGGCCTAGATGGCTTTACTGTCAATTTTTATCAGAAGGCATGGGATATTGTGGGAGCTCAGGTATGTTCTTTAGTTCGAACTTATTTTCAGGATGGGTTCCCCTTGTTAGATATAAACAAAACTGATTTAGTTTTGATTCCAAAAGTTGAATGCCCAGAATCTATGGGGGAGTATAGACCTATAAGCTTATGCAATTTTTCTTATAAAATTATATCTAAAGTGCTGGCTAATAGATTGAAACCGTTTTTGGGGAGAATTATATCTGAGAACTTGCGTGCGTTTGTACCTGGACGACTTATCTAGGACAATATCATTATTGTTCATGAGGCATTTCATCACATGAAATTAAAGAGGTCTGGACCTGGTGAGATTGCTTTAAAACTTGATATGAATAAAGCCTACGATAGAGCGGAGTGGGACTTTTTGTGTGCTGTGATGCTCAAGATGGGTTTCTGTAGGGATTGGGTGGATAGAATATATGGATGCTTGTGTTCTGTTTCTTTTTCTATTATACTGTTAGGGAAAAGGATTTCTTCTGTCACTCCCTCATGTGGTCTTAGGCAAGGAGACCCACTATCTCCCTATCTATTCATAATTGTCAGTAATGTCTTGTCTCGATTGATTGAAAAGGCTGAATGCATGAAATTAATTAAAGGAATCCGGATTGCACCAAGATGCCCACCGCTCACACATAGTTTCTTTGCTGATGATGTTGTTCCTTTTTTTACAAGCAGATGTGGTAAGTGGTCGGTATTCAAAACAGATTTTGGATGCCTATTGTGAAGCCTTAGGGCAAATGATCAATGTTAACAAATCATGTCTTTTTTTCTCAAAAAATACACCTGAGCTTCTAAAGGAAGAGATTGGTCATGTTTTTCAGGTTCATGCAGCTGATATCCCAGGAAACTACTTAGGTTTACCTATTT
Organism: Albizia julibrissin; assembly: GCA_037074505.1. Taxonomy (NCBI): domain Eukaryota; kingdom Viridiplantae; phylum Streptophyta; class Magnoliopsida; order Fabales; family Fabaceae; genus Albizia; species Albizia julibrissin. Next base: position 4,820,336 of record CM073480.1, on the reverse strand, counting down.
TTTGGGGCAGATCTAAGTCACAGGTGCTTAATTTTGTCATTGATAAATTGAAGAAGAGGATGCAAGGATGGCAACAACATTTTCTATTTGATATGGGAAGAGAGGCACTTCTCAATTCTGTAGCAAATTCGATTCCGGTATATCCAATGTCATGTTTTCTTTTTCCTAAAAGAACATTGCTGAAAATGGATCAGTTGCTTTTTGGTTTTTGGTGGAAGTGTTCAGAGGAAAAAAGGAGAATTCATTGGATTTCAAAAGATAAATTAAAAATGAGTACAATTGATGGTGGCTTAGGATTTAAAGACTTTAAGGCTTTTCACTTGGCCTTACTTGCCAAGCTTGGTTGGCGTATTTTACAGGAGCCTGAACAGATATGGGTAAAGATTCTTAAAGCTAAATATTTTCCCAAAGTCTAGTTTCTTGGATGCAGAAAAGGGAAGGTGAACCTCATGGATTTGGTCGAGCATACTGGAGGGCCGAAGAGTGTTGGAAGGTAATATTGTGGCTAGTGTGGGGAATGGAAGGCAAACGAGAGCGTGGAAGCTAAAGGGTGGTCACTTGTCTCTTCGGATCCAATACCTGATATAGGGGCACAGGGTCGGGTCCTTAAGAGATGGCGTAAACCGGAGGGTAACGAACTTAAGATCAACATGGATTGTGCTTTTAATTAGGATGAAGGACGAGCAGCTATTTCCTTTGTTATTCGAGATTCTAATGGCTGGGTATTAGATGGACGAACTAAACAGGTTTTAGTGGACTCCAATTTCGTGGGAAAATTTATGGCAATGCAAGAGGTAGTATTTTATGCTGCAGACAATCAACTAGATGATGTCTCATTTGAATTAGATAACCAGCCTTTAATTATGTGCTTAAAGGAGGGATGTATGTCTCCTAGCTGGAAATGTGATGTACTTGTAGAAAACATCCTTGCTAGAAGGAATTTTGTTAGGAACCACTCTTTTGCCTGTGTTCCAGAGAAACAAACTTAATAGCTGATTGGATTGCTAAGACTTCGTTGGGAGGGTCCTGCCCCCTTGATTGGGTTTGTAGACCCACATCCATTTTGCAAGTGCTTATTTTGAAGGATATTAGCATGTTTGGAAACTCTATTTGTAATCAGGCTTATTTTATAAGCCCGATTTACGTAAATCGGGATAAATCTCCTCCACATATTTAACTCGTAGACCGTAAAAACAACTTCGTAAACCGTAAAAGTTACTTCGTATTCCGTGAATCACGATTTATAAGCACTTATGGAACTTCTATAAACTAATACAAACGAGCTATATGTCTGCTGCGGAACAAGATCCGAGTTGAGTCTTCGTTATTGTATGTTCAGTTTACGTTTAATTTCATGGCTGTATGTATGTAAGACTTGGTGTTTGTAGAGATAGCAACGAAGAATGATTAAGTTGAAGCATGCTTTTGTTTTTATAAATTTTAATTTATATTTAAAAAAAATTATGACCAACATTTTATAGCGGTTATAACCGCTACAAGCTTTTAACTTCTATAAACAATGACACGTAAACCACTACAAATGTTAACCGTTACAAAAACCGTAACATTAGCCGATAGAAGAGTCATGAAGATCCCTATAAATACCCCACACCAACTATTTTTATACACTTCTCTCTTTCCGTACTTCCTTCTTCTCTCTCATTTTTTCTCATCTAGAAATTTTTTTTCAAGAGCCTAAGATATAAGTAAGGTGATCAAATATGGTAAATTTTTTATCAATTTTTTCATCTCAACATTTTTTTTCTACTTATAATATTTATACTAATTATTTTTTTTTCCAGAAATTATCGGCCTGTTTCTCAACATTTTTAATGTTCCTTCCATAATGATCAATATATAGGAGACAACAAAATAGGTAATTATTACCTATAAAAGCACAATATTACCTACAATTTCTCAATATTATGTATATAAATTTTATATTTATCTAACTCAATTTAATCATTTTTCTCAAATAATAACTAATATAGGTCCAGTTATTTATATAATAAACTTGTTAAAATGATATTATAACAATTGAATTAAATTATTGGATAATTTGTTTTTTATTTTCCCAAACATTTGTAACTGTTATAAGAACCGCTACAAAGTTAAAAATGAAATTGAACAACGGATTAAATTTTTGGCGCCACTTTTGAAATTTCATTCTAAATTAGTAGAGGTTCTATAACCGCTACAAATGTCTTGGCACCATTTTTTAAAATTCAAATTTCAACTTAATAATGGTTTTAAAACCGCTACAAACCAAAGCCAAATTTTTCATTTTTCATTTTCCTGTCATGAAAAATTGTCAGCTCAACATTTATAGTGGTTTTAGAACGACTATAATATTGTCACATAATGTGTTCACTTCATCCAACTATTATAGCATATTGCACAAACCACTGCTACTAATTCAATAGTAGCAGTTGTTCTAATTGAGTAGTAATTTGAAGGAACCGCTACTCAATCGTTTGCAACAGTGTAGTTTGCAATGGTTTTTGTAACTGTCACTAATATTGTTAATTGTTATAAATACACATTTTTAATCTCTACTAAATGACTTTTTTTTTTTTTGCAGTGAGTTGATTAGGAGTGATAAAAATATATGGAGGGAGATAATGTAGAAATAAATGTGAGTATTTGAAATTTGAATTTGAGAAGAGATGGAGTTGGAACAATAATAATATATAATAAATGACATATTTAAGAAAATTCAAAGGCATGCAACTATCAATGCGTCTATAAGAAGACTTGGAATTCAATACACCTTGCAACCGCCAATCGATGTCATACTTGGTGCTTTTGAGATAATCATTTCAGACTGTCCAATAAGGTTGACTTTATCCAGAGACTACCTTTAGTGTCTTTTTAGGAACATTGACGCAGCTTCTAAGAAACTTGAGACAGCGATGGATAGCATGTCGTATATATTTTTCCGGAAATTTGTAATGTCTAACGTTCACCTCTTTCAACAATGTAGTATTTAAAATGCAGTAATCAAAATAGAATTGCCCAGTATAATTGAACTGTGTGAGACCGTCTCCATGAATTATAAACTCATCAGCCAAAATTGGACGATAAGCATTCAGACCGCTTGGCTCTTCTATGATCAATTGCTGAAGTTTGGCAGATGATATAATCACCTTCCTCACACCTTCCCAAAAGCAATCTTGTATATGTAAGTTCTCAAGAACATGACACCCAGAAAATAGATTCTGGGTTAATTGTTGATTGAAGAAGACCACATGGCATAGCTTCAACGTCTTTAGGTTTGGCAGGCAAATCGAAGGATGAACTATAAGCCTCCGATATCCCAAGTCCATACGTAAATGAGTCAGTGTTGCTAAATTAAGCAAGCTATAAGGGAAAAAGAAATACTCTCTGAAGTCTGCGCGCTTGAGATGGAGTTCACAGTCTTCAACATTACATCGTGCTGCCGCAGAAATCAGTGCTTCAACAGGGAGTAAGGCATCCATGCGGCCAATGAGTTTAAACTTGGTGACTTTAGATGATCCTCGAAGTGAAAATGCTCTTTGAACGAAATTCATGAAATCCTGTAGGCTTTCATCAGTTTGGGTGAAATCTAGAACGGGAATTGGTACCCACAAATATTGCCATCTCTTGGATAATATGCTGGTTCGAATAGCTTCTTTTAAAGGAAGAAAAGAAAGAATATGCGAAAGAACATCGTCGTCTAAGCCACTCAAGCTTTTGATTCTGAACAAGCCATTCATGTCCTTCTGCCGTCGTTTGGGTTCCATTGTCAGACAATCAAGTGGCAGCGATGATTACAATTGCAACACAACAACTTTTAACTACTCAGCTGAAACAGATTCATCAAAAAGTTAAGAGGAACATTGGCAAATTAAACAAGAGATAGATTTCGAACGTAGTGCCTTGCTGCAGTGATGCAAGGGTGTTAATTAGCTGATTTAAGGGCCTAGGCAGCACGAGATTTTAAGGGCTGGAGGGCAAAACTGGAATTTAACCTCATACACGTTAAAATATTAACTACCATATATCTCATCTCATTTGACTGGATCTTAGAATTAGTTAGCAGCTTCCCTTATCAATTTCTGAATTAATCTCCAGAAAAAACACGCCAATGAATTCCTTCTCTTTAGGAAACATACCTCAAATTTTGGGGACTTTGTTTTGGCAAAATTATTGAGACTATGCAAATCACATGTTGCCCCCCTTTTTTGCCAGAGTGCAATTCTTTTTTCTTAATTCCTCTATTTCAGTTTTAAAATCTCCATTGATCAAATTTGTTTAGGTCGATTTTCTGATTAGGCAAAACTCTTTTCGTATATTTATCTCAAACGTTATAAAAGCGCTTCAAAAAAAATTAAAAAAAACAGCCACTTAAATAAAGAAAGTAAAAACACATAAATAAATAGATACCAAAATTCTCGATATAAAGTTTAAAAATAAACTCTTTTTTACACAAAAAAAATTAAGAATAAACAATAAGCAACGGTATTCAAAAAGTGAAGAATCAAATCTTCACCCAAAAAAAGAAAGTGAGGAATCATATGACTTTGGGAAAATTGTATTTAGGTTTAGAACAAGAGAAAATGTGAAAAAATGGTTCATTAAAATCTTAAAATTACATTTAAATTTTGTGGAACTTTTTTGCAATAAACTCAAACTCTACTGATAAGTCTATAGGTGTCTATTGACAAATTCATGGACGTTTATACTGACAAGTCCATGGGTGTTCATTTATAAATCCATAGGCAATTGATAATTAAAATTTGTTGTTAAAAAGTCTCACGGCATTTAAATACAATTTTGAGATTTTAAGATATTATTTTTTCATATTTTCTCTTATCTACCTAAATGCAATTTTCCCTATAACTTATTATTCAAATTTCAATTAGAAATAATTAAAAAAATGAGTACTCCCTTCTATCCTTAATAAGACATATTTAGTTAATTTGATTAAATTAAGAAAGTTAATTAATTTAATTAATATGATATGTATTTTTTAAAAAAGATAAGATACAAATCGATGGACATCAGAAGTATTTACAAAATCTCAATATTGTCTTATAAATTTTTTTTAGGGAGAATGCCAAAAAAATATCATTTAAACTTCAAAATCCCGTTAACAAGTTCGGTAATGAGATTAACAAGAATGGTAATGCAATTAACAAATCATTTTATTGTTAAATCACCTATTTAAGATTTTAAAGTTTAAATAGTATTTTTTTAAAATTCTCCCTTTTTTTTTTTTTTTATCACAACATCACCATAGGAATTTTCAAAATGCATCAATGTCGTTCCCAAGTTAACGGTGCATATAGTCAACGTCAATTGGCTCCCTTTATGCTCATGTGGCATGACAGTTTGGTATCCACCTCACCTTTTTAAAAGTCAAATTTCCAAGTCAGATTTGTTTCGTCTCCCTTCCCCAACTTTGCCTCCGTTCGAAGTGCTTCAACTAAAACAGATCAGTGAAAGAATTCGAATGCTGTCAATTTGATTTTTGTGTGAGGAAATGGAATTGAATAGAAGAGAGCTATAATTGGTTGCGCTCGCTGTGCAGATCCAGATGCGGAGGTGGTGTCGTTGTCGACGAAGTCGTTACTGGAATCGAACTGGTACGTGTGCGAGATCTGTAATCAGGGGTTTCAGAGGGACCAGAACTTACAGATGCACCGACGAAGGCACAAGGTTCCGTGGAAGCTGCTCCAGAGGGAGACGCCGGCGGCAAGGAAGCGCGTATTCGTTTGCCCCGAGCTGACGTGCTAGCACCACAACCTATGCTACGCGCTCGGCAATCTCGTCGGAATAAAGAAACACTTAAGAAGAAAATACAGCAACTACAAATAATGGGTATGCGAACGATGCTCTAAAAGCTTATCTCAAAACCTGTGGTGCCAGATTCCAATCTTGCGATTGTGGTCGTGTTTTCTCCAGGTAGTTTCATTAATTACGTTGATGGATGTATTGATCTGTTTGTTTGATATATTTAATCTAGTGTGAAATCTTATGATGATCACCATATCGATTTTGGTTGATGGGCAACATTGAGATTTCGGGTTTTTTTTCTTTCGCGGTTTAAGCGCAACACTGGTTTTCTTCTCCAGCTTACACCCATGATCTATTTGATAAAAGTTTTGAAAGAATTTTTGCATGTCAAGCTGCACCTTTCTTGTCTCTGTTTTTTACCTTATTGTGAAAGCCCCTAAATTCTGCCTTCAATTTTTTTCCTTGCTATTGTGACAGCACATTTATATTTATGTTATGATTGAATAGCCTCTGGAAATTCAATGTATAATCGGGCTTATTTTATAAGCCTGATTTATGTAAATTGAGATAAATCTCCTCCACATATTTACCTCGTAGACCGTAAAAAAACCCTCGTAAATCGTAAAAGTTACTTCGTATTCCGTGAATCACGATTTATAAGCACTTATGGAGCTTCCATAAGCTAATCCAAACGAGCTAGTACTGAATACGAAGTAATTTTTACAGTCTACGAGGTAGTTTTTACGGTCTACGAAGTAAATATGTGGATGAGTTTTATCTCGATTTACGTGAATCGGGCTTATGCATAAACTTAAGCCCAACCAAACAAAATTTTATGATTGCTGTGGAAGTGGGATTTATAAGGTGTAACCGATTATACTAAAAAATCACTATACTAAATGTTTACACATTCGTAGGGAAGATTTATGCACATACGGAAGATTGGTTGCATACAATAGAAGATCTATTGCACACGACGAATGGTTGTTTGCACGTGTGGCAGCATTTGACAATTAATTTGCCCCCAACATATTTTTAAGCCATTTTCCTAAGATTTTATTTCTAGTATTGTGATTTTTTAGTATAATTGGTTACACCTTATAAATCCCACTTCTGCAGATAATAAATCTTTAGACGTAATTTAATAAATCATAATTACGAATGTAATAATAGTTAATAGATAATAAATAAGACAATAATAAAGAAATACCTAAATTTAATTTCATTATAAATAATTTATAAGTTAAATATTATAAGAGAATAAATAATTTAGGCTCTATTTAGTTTGAGGGGATGGGATGGACAGGAGGGATTTTGGTCCCCTCCCTTTAATTGGTGAGGAAAAAAAATTTAGGAGTGAGACTCCCTTCAAAACCACCCCCCCCCCCCCCCCAAAACCAAAATTCGGGAGGATTTGGAAAGGAGGCTAAAAATGTTGGATCAGTTGGACAAAAATAGTTTTTGTGATAACCATACATTTCCCTCAAAACCATTTTTGTCTGCTTGCGGTATCTTTGTTTGGACCATTTGCTTGTCAGTGACCATTTGCGTAGCCCCTATCGACCAACGAGCTTTTTACTCTGTGGAATGAACCCAAATTGTGCTTGATTAGACCATGTTTATCTTAAGATTAGTAACTATATAAACATATTTTGGCTCAAGACTATTAGATATATGTGTAATGTCTCACTATGAGATCTTAACTGAGAAGAAGCTGTGCTCCTTTGTTTAGTTTTCATGTTGTTGTAGCTTTTAAAGCCAAGTGAGAGTATCTCTTGTTGTCTCACTTTCTGCATATCTTGTCCTATATTGTTTAATGTATATTCTATTGTTTAATGTATATTCTCTTGTTGTCTCACTTAGCTTATTCCTGCACACTTCTATGTCCTTGCATGGATATATTATTTTTAAGTATATCTTTTAGCCAATCCAAAATAAATGTCAGCCAATGATTCTTGACTTGTTTTGCTTCAGATTTACTTTATGTAACTAGGTTTCAATATTTTTCATTTGTTTATAGAAAGGTCGACTAAATGATGATTAGGTCAACTTTTTATAGCTTTTGTATTTTTTTTATTGATTAATAATGTTTCATGCAAAATAATATTATAACAGTGTCCACTAGACTTGCATTTTAAAATTTTGAATAATATTTAAACTTCATTATACCTTTAATATAAAGTTTGAAAAAAAAATCACTTCTAACATAAAGGTAAAATTGTCCATATGAAAATAATTTTCTTCTCCTCCCTCTCCTCCTGAATCAAACAATGTAACATTAAAATCATTTCTCTTTTCTTCCTTCTGATCAATCCAAACAAAATAATATTAAAATCACTCTCTTCCCCTCAAACCAAACAGAGCCTAATATTAATATTTAGACTGCCATAGGCGATATTGCTATATTTTTAAACTTCTGAATCCATGTTGAGACCACACAAATTTCAAATACAATATTGAGATTTCACAAATACTTTTGAAGTGGATTTATACCTTAACTCTTTCTAAAACAAATAAATAATCTAGTAATTTTTTTGATTTAATTATTATTAAGAGAGTATTAAGTATTAACATGGATAAATAAAAAAAATTGATAAATATAAAAGTTATATCTTATATTTAAGATAAAAATATATTAAAGATGTGAGCAAGTAAATAATAAAAAAAAAAATCATACCATCCCTACTACCCTTCGTTATAAATCATATTCTTAAAAGCATTTGCGGATTTAGGGTATGTTTGGAATCAGCTTTTGAGAATAGCCTATGGAAAAAAAATAAAAAAAAAGTTATTTTTGAGAATAGATTTTGGCAGAATAGATTATGTGAAAAAAGTGATTTTGATAAATGAGAGTATTTTGATATTTTGATTATAATAGCTTTTTTTTATGGTCAAATTACTGAAAAGGACATTAGCTTTTGTGATATTTACATATAAAAGGATAAGATTATATTTTATGTATTATTTAATAGAAAAATTCATAATAAATACAAAAAATGACATAAATTTATCTGAAAAATTAAAAATTATAACATTAATCAATTATCTAATATAAAAAAATAAAAAATAAAAACACACACACATATATTAATTATAGGAAAAAAATGATTTTGATAAAATTAGAGAGTTTGGGTATTGGGTTAAGAATCAATTTTTTAATGGTCAAATTACCAAAAAAGAACATTAGCTTTTGTGATAATTACATATAAAAAGATAAGATTTTATTTTAAATATTTTCAACATTAGATTTCATAATAATACCTAAAATTAAATAAATGTCTAAAAAATTAAAATTATAACATTGAGCAATTATATAACATCATAAAAAATAGCTCAAACATATGTATTAATAAATTATATAAAACATTTATATAAAGTAATTATTCAAAATAATAGTATATTTTATATTGAAATAAATAATCCCTCCGGTCTTAAATATAAGATATAATTGATTTTTAAAAAAAATTAAGGAAGCTAAATAAATTACTTAATCGTATCATATATTTTGTATCCTTAAATTACATATAAGTTTATTATTCAAATTAATTAGTTTGGGGAAAAAATTAAAATATAAATACTCTAAAATAATTTAATTAGTTTTTTAATCTCTTGAAGAAAGTTAAATTTATCTTATCTTTAAGACTAAAGAGAATAATAAATTTTGACATAAATAATAATTTTTTTTAAAAAACCACACAATAATTTTTTTGTAATAGGTATTTGAAAAAAAAATGAGAACATGAGGATGAAAATAGAAGAAATGAAAGAGGGAAAATGAAGAGAGAGAAAATGAAATGGGATCCACATACAAAAAAGTTGAAAATATTGACTTCTTCAAAACCATGGTTTTGATAAAAAAAAATGTTTTTTACCTTTTATTTGATGTTTGGAAGTTTTTTACCCAAACTATGGTTTAAAATTGAAACCATGGTTTGGGTTTAACATCCAAACACACTTAACTTGTTTGGATTAGCTTATGGAAGCTCTATAAGTGCTTATAAATCATGATTCACAGAATACGAAGTAACTTTTACGATTTACGAGGTTACTTTTACGGTCTATGAGATAAATATGTGAAAAAAAATTTATCTTGATTTATATAAATAAAACTTATAAAATAAGTCCGATTATAGATTGAATTTCCAAATATACTATTAGATGGGGTCCATGGCATATTGGGGGCTCTCCACTTAACCACTTGATCAGTCCAGATTTCATATGTGTTTTTACTCCCTCCGATCTCTCTACCGTCCTTTATGACTAATGTTTTCTCTCAATAATTATTAATATAAATAATTTTTTTTAAAACTTAAACTATTTTTTTATCTTTATTAAATATATAATTTTATATTAATTATTCACCACTCATCATTAATTCTCTTTTATTCAATTATTTATTACTTATTCTCTTATATTTTCTACTAATACTCTTTCATTTTTTATTCATCATCTCTCTTATACTCTTTTTTTTAAAGAACATATTTAAAAAAATATGATATTTTTTAACATATTTATTATTTTTAAAATATCTGTTTATTTTTGAAGCAATTAAAAAAAAAAGTTCCTTGTATAAAAAAGATAAAAATATGCAAGACAAAAGGTTGTAGGCACCGATGGACGCAAGCCGCCGGGTAATCAAAGCAGATTGCACGGAAGGTGACCCTTTTGAAAAATCAAAAGCTTTTGATATCAGAGAAGGGTCTCTGAAAACGCCAACTCATACGCCATTTTCCTCCTCTCCCCTTCTCATAATCACAAGACCAACATTAAAAACATACAATCAAAAGGGTTTATTCACAAAACTAATTATGAAAAAAGGACGAAAAGAAAAATGTGAGAAGCTCGGTAAGCAGATATATCGACAGAGATCCAAGAAAGATCTCACAATAACCGGCCAGTTAGCTTCTTAGATCGGTTTGATTTGGCTACAGCCGCTATGGCACATTCAAGAACAAGGGAACTCAATTCGATTTCTCCCTTCCCTTGGTACATGCAGCCTTCATTCACATCATGAATCTAAGGGTTTCAAAAACCATTATTCTAAAAGAGCTCTTAAATATTTGCAAAGAATGAGCAAGCAGTGAAATTGATTTGTGGGCAAGTTCGGAGGAACAAAGGTAGCATCTACCAGGAAAAGTAACCCAGGAGAAATTAGATTCTACCGAATAACTTGCCTTCGTATGTCTTAAAAAATGAGAGACGATTCTGAAAACTCAGATTAGCATTGTGACAAGGCAGAAGAGAATTAGCTGAAAAGGGTAGGGATTGAAGCGAAACAATTGACTTCGAAGGTTAAGAAACAGCAGGGAACTCAAACGGCATCACTCACACGAATGAGAAGGCAGGAAGGAAATGCGCAAGATCCCATTTTTATAGGATGTTTTCGGAAACCCTAGAATCTTGACCATTCAGCACATGAATTTGATCAAATCATGGCCATCCAAACACATTGAAAGGTCATGAGCCTTTTTTTTTTTAAAAAAAAAAATGGTGACATTTTTCTTTTCTTTTTTTTTTTTTAAAAAAACTGTTTTTAATAGTTATTTAATAAAATTTTAAACCTGAGAATAAAGTTCTCTTTCATTATTTGTTTATTATCAAATATTATTGCTTATTGCTTATTTAATTCATTTTTAATACAAAAAATTATAGTTTCCAAATTATATCCATAATTTAGAAAAATTAAATACCAAAATGGACTGTTTTTTAATTCATACATTTATAAATCTTTCTATTAAGCCTAATACTTTAGGGTGCAGGCACTTCCTTCAATTGTCAATTGCATTAGTTTAGGAGGCTAGATTACTTTTTTTGTAGGAATTGGTAGGTCATGGTTAATTATGTACTAAGGTCCAAGGGAGCAAAAAATTCAAGCTGATCAGGTAGCTGATACTACAGTTTTGTAGGGAATTTTTGCGCCCTTGTCATCCTCCACCTCAGTAAATTTTTTAGCCGGAAGGTGATGGAGGATAGTTTGTTTGCTTTTGTATCTCTTTTTGGAGTTTATATAATACAGTTTTCACTAAAAAAATGTCAATTGCATTCCAAAATCCCCAAAGGTTAATATCAAATAAAATATATATTTTGAGTCAATTTGATATGATATAAGAACAGGATCGATTGGTGCAGGCGTGCAGCCTAACCTCACACAACTCAAAAGAAAAACACGAAATAACCATGAATCAGAAAGAGCTGTTACTGGTTTGCCGAGAACATGCAAACAACATTTGGTTGGCAAGAGCAGAGGAACAAAGGAGCACCTCCCAAAGAACCCTAACCTAGAGAGACCAAGAAATTTGGATCAACCAACTAATTTCACTATATACGTATAGTCTCAGATTCTCAGTAACCATTGAAGCATCCAAAGAAAAGAGCATGGCTATCCATCACTGAACACTTTCATCGTAAAAGATTGAATTGCCAAGAATAATATTACAAAGGGATAAGTCACGGCCTTTCAGGTTACACAAAGGGAAAATTGCTGCTTTTGTTCTTTTACAGCTTCAGTTACATAGATATCATCAGTATCAGCTAGACAACTGTCCAGAAAGATAGAGCTATTATGCACCTAAAAGATTATGTGGAATCTTGCACACAACCGGTGTCCACTATACATTGCTTTGTTTGTAAAACTTGGTGTCAAGAACTTGCTTTCCACACATAGCACAAACTCCTGAAATACAACACAAATCCTGATTTCAATATTGTTACTGGAATGCGAAAATGTTTAATTTGAATGTTTGGCCAACACTGAAACCGCGGTTTCAGAAACCATTTTCCGCAAGTCGAAATAAAACTCTTATCACATACTTACCTTGAGCTTGTTTGGAATAGCGGTTGAAAATTTCATAAGTGCTTATGAATTGTAATTCACGGAATACGAAATAACTTTTACGGTCTACGAGGTAGCTTTTACGGTCTACGAGGTGCTTTTACGGTCTACAAGGTGCTTTCACGGTCTACGAGATAAATATGTGGAGGAGATTTATCTCGATTTACGTGAATCGGGCTTATATAATAAGCCCGATTCAAGATCGCTCTACCAAACAAGCACAAGCTTGTAAATCATAAAAGCTATTCTCCAAAAACTAATCCAAACACAATTAATTCGCAGAACATTTCCAAAACAAGTTGTTGTACCTTTAGAGTAAGCACAGGTATGGCAATACTTGGCATCCTGATGCACCTGCTGCTTGCAAATAATGCACTTAGTGTTTCCATAAGGGGTCCATCTGCAAGAAAATTAATGCAAGTATAAGTTTTCAGAAGATTCATGACCCAAACATGTGAGCCTAACCAATTCATAAACAAAATAATGCACTGTGTGTTTATGTAAGGGGTCCATCTGCAAGCAACTCAATGCAAGAATAAATTTACAGAAGATTCATGATCTAAACATTAAGCCTAACCAATTCATAAACAAAACGAGAGAACGCCACCATCTCACCAGTAGTCTGCCATGAGATATTTAAAGCAAACAGATTCACAAAGGAAACTACACTTGATTCATTCTAGCGTATATGCTAATCTATTTATCACCTTATGCACCAACAAAGCCAGTCTTTCACGTTTTCAAGAAATAATAAGCCTCACCGAAACAAGAACCTACAAAGCATAGATGCTTCAAAGAAACAGACTGAGACATGTACTACGTTTTAGATTAGCCAAGGAGTGACACTTCAACCATGTCATTTCTCATGTCCTTTGTTCTGTGTAATGTACATTGTCCACGCCTTTTAAACAAAACCAGAAGAAAATACAACGGGTATATGATTGGCTTCTAGGCACAAAGTGGATTATAAGCAGCACTATGAAAGTGGTCAGTCTAATATGTCCTAGAATATTTTAAAAAAAACACACAGACACACACACGCACACGTATTCCAAGGTGCCATGTTTCACGTGCTGCAACCACATTTTAAACAATAAAATAACTAACAAACTATTGACACCGAAACACAAGATGGAATCATAACAAGCTACAGGTTAGTCTCAAATTCATAAATTTTGAACAACTAGTAATTCATAATATTTTGATTTGATTGAGTCACGTTTCATGTCGTCCATACTTTTTGAACAATTACTAAGCTTACAGTAAACATCAACTTATATAGCTGGTAAATTATTAACTTCTATAAACGAGATGGAATATGAGAAGCCGAAATTAGTCATTTTTATGGTCTTGAAATATTTTGAACCAATAACCAATATAAAAATGTTCCAAGGGCCACATTAAAAAATTATTCATATTCAAAAATCAAAAAATTCAATTTTACGGCTCAGAAGCTAGTGACCAACCTGGAGAAAAGGGGGCAGGATTCTAGACACTTGTAATAATATAAAACTTCAACGAAACTGCAAACTAGCACTTCGCCTGGTAACTACTAACTAGAAATTGTTGTGGTATATACTCAGTTGGTTCGTTGGATGTTAGAGACATTGCAAGCGCATATGTAAAATCACAATATCCCAATAGAAAACGAGAGAAGAAAAAAGCAGGGGTCATAACTTCAATTCTTCCCACAACTTAAAAATTGCTCCCTCTCTAGGAGTCACATTTGCAAATCTGCAACATGGTTGATAAAATAAAGTATGATTGAATTATAGTCACTGACAAGTAACAGTCACAGCCTTATTATGTGGTAAAATTCATGACAGCATTTGTTCTAGAATAGTGTCTGACATAGCAAGAATTCATAAACACAACCGGAAGATCATATTGCATAGCAAAGACCACAAAGGAATTAATTTTCATAAAACAAACTTAATTTGCGCGTATACATATGTCTTAGCACTTATCAACTAATCATTAAAAGTAATATCATCAAAGAGCCCAAGCATGCCCAATATGAAAAGCAAAGAATAAATAAAAAAATATAAACTTGAATCTTCACGTACCTGTTCTTCTTCGAGAGAAGCTTGTTCTCGTTGATCTTGCGGCCACCACCCTCAGTAGTATTGCTAGCGCCTTCTTTCCACTTATCTGGTACTATCACCTTTGATAATTTCTTCTCACCTGAAAGCAAAATATTGCAATCAGAATACAGAAAACAGCACCATTTGCCCTTTGCCCTGCAGATTTTCATAAAATTTCACCAAAAGAAATTCCAGTCAAACTACAAATTACAACAAAAGGCGAGGAACTTACACTTCTCGCAGACCATAGCGATCGTTGATGGTTCTAATTCCCGATAACAAACTTGTAGGGTCAATTATCGATTCGATGACTCCCTAAGCAGAAACCCTAACCTATCACACCTTCGGTTGAATAATGTCGTTTAAGCAATGCGAAGTTGAGATCCGCGATGGCATAATAAAACGACAGGTCCAGATCCTGATGGAAAGTTTCCACTCGCTGATAAGGGTGAATTGGCAAAATTACCCTCAACAGAACTTTAACGCGAACACGAACTGTTAATCTGATAATTTGCTTGTTTGGTTAAATCGGATTTATGTATAAACCTGATTTATATAAATTGAGATAAATTTCTTTCACATATTTATTTTGTAGACTATAAAAATATCTCATAGATCGTAAAAACTATATCATAAATCGTAAATGTTACATCATATTCTATAAACCACGATTATCCAAACATAACCAATATGAGCCATTGGATGCAATTTGACTTCTTACATTCTGTATCCAACGCATTTATCTTTTGCCTTTTTCCCCCGTTCAAAATTTATCTTTTGCTTAATCTAATTACTTATGGACGATATAATTTGATTTTTATTGATGTAGTTTATTTGATACTTCCTATTATCAAATATAAGTCAGAAAGCATTAAAAATATTAATGTTATCTCTTTAATAAAATATTATCAACTATAAGTCACATTTTTTAAACTTTCTCTCTCTATTATCGAATATAAATCATTTTACAAATTATTAAAAATATTTAATGTCGAGCTTGTTTGGAATAGCGGTTGAAAATTTTATAAGTGCTTATGAATTGTAATTCACGGAATACGAAGTAACTTTTACGGTCTATGAGGTAGCTTTTACGGTCTACGAGGTGCTTTTACGGTCTACGAGGTGCTTTCACGGTCTACGAGATAAATATGTGGAGGAAATTTATCTCGATTTACGTGAATCGGACTTATATAATAAGTCCGATTCAAGATCGCTCTACCAAACAAACACGTCATCTCTTTAGAAAAGGACTTTATGAAAATAGAGCAATAAATGAACTATATCAATAAAAATTATAGCGAACTATATAACTATTTATTATACTTATTTATAATTGACACAGATAGGGGGGGGGGAAAGACACAGATCAAAAAGCCAAAATTGAAGAAAAATGCATTACCATTCGAGTTGCAAGAAGATTGCAACCTTTTCGACCATTTTGAGGCCAGTTTTAGACCAATAATAATAAGAATATCATAATGTTAATTTGTTATATAAAGGGGTGGGAAGTAATAAAAGTTACAAACAAAATCAGAATTGAAATCGGACTCGCAACTTCTCACTTACGGGAATCTCTTATGCCACTATATTACAAAATCGTTGGCTAATAATATTAATTTTTCAAAAGATACAAACTTGTCATTCAGCCGACAAATATGAGCGAAATATAGTACAAGTTTACCTTCATCTTATTTTTCTAATTGAAGTGATGGCCAAAAAAAAATTAAAAAAAATCTAATTGAATCACATGGTATAAGAGGGGTATTAAGGTTTTGGTATAAGCAAAAACCTTGGTTTTGGTTAGGTTCATTACTATTGCTCCACTTTTTATAACTACTTTAAGGTTTGTTGATATGCCTGCAACGTCATTTTGTTGAGGTCAAACGAACCATTATGTTTTGTTTGGGTTTAGTTTCATTACAGTTGCTCCATTTTTATAACATGTTAAAATAAGCAAATATTTGATGACAAACTTAATTAAACTATATGCGGCTATTCTAATGAACATCCTCCATTATTTATTTGAATCAATTAAATCAATAAATTGCTAAAACAATACTCGACATTAGGATGTTTGGTTTCACTTATTTCAATCGGGCTTATTATATAAGCCCGATTCACGTAAATCGAGATAAATCTCCTCCACATATTTATCTCGTAGACCGTGAAAGCACCTCGTAGACCGTAAAAGTTACTTCGTATTCCGTAAATTACAATTCATAAGCACTTATGAAATTTTCAACCGATATTCCAAACAAGCTCTAGCATACAATTTTAAGACAATATGGGGATATGTGAAATTTCTGAAAAAAAAAATGACTTCAAAATATCAAAATCTCAAATTAATTTTGTTTTCTACAATAGTTTAAGTAATTGATAAATCATTTTAGTTGAAAATTGATCTGAGATTTTTGAATTTTGAAAAAAAAATTAATAAATTTTAATTCCAGGGGCTCAAAGAACACTCCTCAGGCAAAGTAGGATATCGTTCAGAATCATTACAATAATCATAAATAACCAAATTCCTCTGAACCCAAGCAAAGTCCTTCTTCTGATCATCATTAAGGTGCCAAGCATTGTACTGATCCCACCAGTTATTAGTGGTTGTGGACACACAAGCTGGGTATGGATCTTCCCATTGGCAAGCATCCACACTAAAATCCTTGTAAGATGACACAAATGGTGCTAGCTTCCAGTTCGTCTTCTCCAATCCTCCTCTTGTTGCCCAGTCATCTGCATTCCAAATGCTCGAGAACAAGTACATGGGTTTCTCGTTCGGGAAGAAGTTGTTTGGCTTCCCATTGTTCTTGAACACTCTTACTGGAACTCTGTCCACGAAGAACCTGCCACACCCCCAAAATTCCACAATCACTCAATCATAATTAAATCTAATAATATCTCAGATTTATACTTCTAACATATATAAAATATATGGAATATCAGTATAAGATATAATATCTCAACTTACACCAGCTGGTGTTCGTTCCAAAGAACAGAGTAAGTGTGGTAGTCTTCAGTGGGATCGAACCAGAGGACATGCCTCATTTCACGGCCTCCGGTTCCATTCTTGTACACGTTTGTTTGGATCAAATAAGGCTGCCCTGTTCTGTTTCCCAATAACTCAAAATCAATCTCGTCTCTCTCTGGCCCTGCTCCGTTCTCACTGCACATCTGCATCAAATTCAGTCCAATTCAATTCACCTGTCTCATATATCTACCACATCTCTGGGAAACATATGCCATTTTCGTGCATGGTTGAATTTGAGTACTTACATAATAAGCTGTTACCACACCAGCAGAATCGCCTCCTACTAGCTTCAGCTTCATGCTGAACCATCCAAATCTGTAGCGTTGTTTTGTTTGGAACCCACATCCTATTATTCATCAAACAATCACAATAACATAAAAAAGGTTTCAACTTTTTCACTTCCCATTTTCCTATATCTCATTCTCATCATTGGCATGTTTAATCGAACATAGCCCAGATGATCAATTGATCAAACAGTTTACCTTCATAACAAAAATATATAGTTCGTGAAATTATTATTACCTGTTTCTTTGTCGAGAGAAAGATACCAGATCTGGCCATCTTCAGAGGTAGTGAAATGTTCCTTGGACCACATTATGCTGAAGTTCTGTTCAAAGGATCCTTTGGAAACGGCTGCCTGGGATGAAGCCGCCATGGCCATGAGAAGTGCAATGAGAAGGATCATCACAGAGCTTGGAGGAAGAGTGGCCATGGCGGATGAGAGAGAAGATTTTGGGGTGACAGAGATTGGATCTGTGAGGGGGAGAAGATGAGGAGGGTTGTGTTGAATTAAATGAGAGAGGGATTGATTGGATTATTTGAAAAATGATTCAGAGCATCTGAGTATCCAGTTGTAACATCATATGGTATTGTTCCCCAAGTTTCTTTTTGGACCCACGCTCACACATACCGACGTTTACTTGTTCCCAATTATAAATTATTTGCATGTTGTGCTTTCTTGAGAGTGGCAGAATTATTTGCAGGCATGGAATGTACCGATTTACCCACTATCATGCATAGCCTACCAAATACATATTTTCTGCTGCCGTTTTTGTAAATAATTTTTTTTCTTGGAATTTAAACTGCTCCATTGATCCATAATATAGAATATTTCAATGATATCATATAGGAAATAAAAAATTAATAGTAAGTAATTTAACATATCTTAAAATATAATTTATTTTCTATTTTTATTCTTTTTAAGAAATGTGTTTAATTACATTAAGAATATTATCTTAAAGAGAGTGGATATAATAAATGGATAAAATTGAAAAATAAGTATTAATTATAAAAAAAATGAAAAAGAACATTAGTTAAATTGAGGGTGATTTATATGGACCATGTATTCATTCTAGAAGTGTCATATATTATGGATTAGATGGAATATTTTTTTTCCTACTCATATTAAATATATATCTTAATATTAATTATTAGATATTCACCAAGAATATATTCACAAGAGATGTGTTGCTAATTCTTATTCATTTAGTCATTTATTACTCATTTTCTATAATATTTGCTACTCATCCTCTCTTACATATTCTTTTCATAAGTAAGGATATATTTAGAAGGGATATTATATTTTTTATCGTTTAAGTGTAAATTTGCTTCAAAATTTTTCGTTTAATAACAATGTTACCCCGGAAGCCTTTTTAGGTTTTATATCATCTTGAAATTTTTAAAACATAATAATGATACCCCATATAGTTAACTAATTTTAACTCATACCGCATACTTAAAATAATATTTATTATTTTTAATTAATTTTTACTTCCACCTCATTCTACACAATCATAATAGTTATTACTTGTAAAAAATACTAAACGGAGTGTCTTTTTATTGACCATTTGCTGCTGCTGCAGCATCATCATCAACGTGATGATATTTATAAAAATATGGCTAATTTTATAAAACGATGAAACTCTACTTTAAGTTAAAATTATAAAATAATGTTATTGTTGTTGTGAATATTGATATATTTCCGTTTAAAAATATTGATATATCTCAAGTTACATGAAAACTTTGACGATATGAAATTAAATATGTCAAGTTTAAAAGAAAATGGATGTTTACTAATGCATAAGCACTAATACTAATAGAAATGAACCGACAAGGGGTATTATGGGTAATCCAACTTGGCTTCCAAATTCCAATCCTTGACAGCTGCATTCCGCTGTGCCATTCCTCAACTCCAATTATTATACTCCTATATTACTTTTAAACCAAAATAATAAATAATGGTAGGAATTGTTCGGACCTCGTTAAAATTTTATTTATTAAATAAGATTTTGGGAAGATTTTTAATATATAAGAAAACATTATTGGTATATATATAGGAAAGATATATTAAATAAATAAAATATTTTTTAAATATAAGGGAAAATATTTTACACACAGAAAAATTATTTATACATAAATGTCACATTTGATAAATAAATTTTTAATTAAGTATTTTTAAACAAATTTTTCAAAATAATTTAACTATGTCCATAAAAGATGGTCACTTCTTTGACAAATTATCAAGATGATGCGTGGATGAACAGAGTAACATGAATTGTTCTTTAATACTACTGACTGACTTTAGTTGTGCTCAAGAAAGTAAAAATGGATTTGCTTTATAGAGATTAGAGAGAGAGAGAGAGAGACATGGGGGTTAAGCTGTTTTTTAGGAATAATAGGAATGTAATCGTTGCCACCCAGTGAGGTGATTAAGGAGATAAATAAAGCAAAGTGGTGATTCAAAGTTTAAAAGATGATGAGCCACCAACCAACATCCTCCTACACTTTACCCACTGCCATTAACATATAACTCTGCGTTTTGGCTTTTGTTCACCGCATTATCCATTTGCAGGCACAGCCATTTGATCACTAATTCATATTATAATGATTCTCTCTGAGTATTAGCATTCTGATTTCCCCCAAAGGATTACGACACTTGATCACATGGCCTCAAGCACATGAAAATTGAAATCAAAATGTTTAAATTAATTCTTTGACCAATTCAACTCAATTATTTATACATCACTCCTTTTTTTTCAATAGAAAACATACAGACACACATATACCATTAGCATGTTTCTTATCCAGCCACTCCAGCTCAAATCTACACAGATTAAAGTCGACTATATATCTTTTTAATTATGCGTTGTGAATGGATCAATCGGCAATGTGCGCATTTATTCCTTTAAGCTTTTGCACATGCTAATGTGCCCTCTCCCAATGCTGCTTCCTAATTATATTACTACTTCTTAATTATTTTTGTATGACCCCAGAACCGTTCTTGTGTTTGAGTTTTACTAAACGTTTACATTGATTGACTTGTAAGGATGGTTTCTGAGTTTTTTTTTTGGGGAGGTCATGTGTTTGATTGCAACAATTCTAACAAAAATTACATAAGACATATTTAAGAAGTTAATATACCCTTTAAATATTTTTCATATTCCACTTTTTAACTAACAATTCATCTTTGTTCCTCATCACTAGTTTGTTAGTTTTAGATACATCATCCCCCAATCATATTGTATTCTCTATTTTATCTCATAATAAGATTTTACGTGGTTGGTGACCCTTGCAAAATCTTTATTATGAAATTTTGGTTTTACATTAAGTAAATTAACTAACTTCATTAATTTAATTAAATAAGATAAATATCTTATATTAAAGATTGTGGGAGTAATTTTTTTTTTTTTTTTTGGGAACGAAAGATATGGCTAAACTAACTACTTTGGGGAATGCAATCCCATACGATCTTTATCTACTAAAGTCCTAAAATAAGAATGACACACATCCAATAAAGAGGAGTTTTCCTTCTTTCCTAAAATATTAGCAACTTTGTTGTGCTCTCTTGTGAGCACTTGTAGTTCCCATTCAAACTTCGAATATGCCATATATACTAAACTACATATTTTCTTTATAGTGTCGGTCAGCAGCAGTATCAATTAAATGCTTTGTATCCGATTCTTCAACTCTGAATCCCAAACTTTCTTAATCCTAATTGCTCAATAGGCCCAAAAGGCCCTCATTTGCTATTAGGTGGGCTCATTGGGCATGATGTGAAGCCCGATTTGGGTTGACATCTGATAGCTATTAGCCTGTATACACTAAATTTGACAGGGACCCGTTGTCGAACCCTTCCATCTTTTTCTTTTTCTTTTTTTAATATGAACTGTTGGAATAAGATTTTGACGGTTTAAAATTTTTTTATTATAAAAATAATAATATTATAATAATAATATTTTTATAATATATTAAATATACACCGTTAAAATCTTAATCCAATATATTAAAAAAACGGGAAGAGAAAAAGATAGAACCAGATCCATTTCACAATCACAAGAAAAATCTTAAAGCATTATGAAGATTAATTCCTTGTCAAAAAGATAATTAGAGACAAATATCTTACATATATGATCCTGGGCTCCTCATATATATGGCATATTCCGAATCTGATCGTCTGATTCACTTTGTACTTATTGGTACTACTGTACACTTCCTTTTTCCCTCACTCTCCTTGCACTACTTTTTTCTTGCTCTCGTGTCTTCTACAAAAAAGCTGATATGATATCCCATTTCTGACATAATATCTCCACTACTGATAGTGAAAACCCCACCCTTCTCCACCGTTCAAACTCTATCTTCCTCTTCCCAAACCTGTACACTCTCACTCTCTCAGATTTTTTTAATTCAGATATTTTACTCAAAAAGGTATCATTCCCTCTGTTTATAAACCCTTTCCCTTCTCCTTCACTCATCAGCAATATCAATCTCTATCTCTTCCTTCTTCTCCGATCAGTTCTCATTTCAATATTGCAGCCATGGCCACTGCAACCCTAACCTCCTCCATCTCTTCAAACCCCAAATCTTCTTTCTTCCACAACAAGGTACCTTCTTCAATGTCTTCTCGCTTCACACCTGTTAAATCTTCAATATCCATGTCCTTAAACACTCCCTCTTATGATCTCAATTCCTTCAAGTTCCAACCCATCAAAGAGTCCATCGTCTCCCGGGAAATGACACGCCGTTACATGACGGACATGATCACCTACGCCGACACCGACGTCATCATCGTCGGAGCCGGCTCTGCTGGTCTCTCCTGCGCCTACGAGCTCAGCAAGGACCCCTCCATCAGCGTGGCCATCATCGAGCAATCCGTCAGCCCCGGCGGCGGCGCGTGGCTCGGCGGCCAGCTCTTCTCGGCCATGGTGGTCCGGAAGCCGGCCCACGTGTTCCTCGACGAGCTCGGGATCGAGTACGACGAGGCAGAGGACTACGTGGTCATCAAGCACGCGGCTCTGTTCACGTCTACGATCATGAGCCGGCTTCTGTCACGGCCGAACGTGAAGCTGTTCAACGCGGTGGCGGCAGAGGATTTGATCGTGAAGGGAGGGAGGGTGGCCGGAGTTGTGACGAACTGGGCGTTGGTGTCGATGAACCACGACACACAGTCGTGCATGGACCCGAATGTGATGGAGGCGAAGGTGGTGGTGAGCTCGTGTGGGCACGACGGGCCGTTCGGAGCGACGGGGGTGAAGAGATTGAAGACTATAGGGATGATCGACAGTGTTCCAGGAATGAAGGCGTTGGACATGAACACCGCCGAGGATGAAATTGTTCGACTGACCAGAGAGGTTGTGCCCGGCATGATCGTCACAGGCATGGAAGTTGCTGAGATTGACGGAGCCCCAAGAATGGTACGTTCATATATAATCTTTGAATTAAACAACCTAAAAATCGAATCTCCCCCCCCCCCCCAAAAAAAAAAAACTACCAGCCAGTCCTACATCAGTTGACTTTTTAAAAGTGAATTTTAGATCTTTTTTAGGTTTATTGTTGATCGAAAACGTTAATTTTTTTACCGGTACAGGATAACACGTTTTGAAATTTTTGAGATGATATTAAAATTTAAAAAATTTTCAGGTAAATATTATTCATTAATAAAAAATTTCAGAATAAATTTATATTTATATTTATCTGTTTTTTTAAAATTAATTTGTTTGAATTTTAAATTAACCGAGTTGATGAACGTGTGTAATGATGATGGATTGTTGTGGTGACAGGGTCCAACGTTTGGGGCGATGATGATATCGGGGCAGAAGGCGGCGCATTTGGCGTTGAAGGCGTTGGGGAAGAACAATGCCATAAATGGAAGACAAGAACAACCTGAGCTTATTTTTGCTTCCACTGAAATCGTTCAAGAGATTGTTGATGCTTAGAAATTATTATTAGCTCAACATGAAAAAGTCTTCCTTTTTCTTTGTTGCTCTTCATCTTCTTCTCTTTTGTTACTCCCCTTTTTATTATCTGGGAATAAATGGATAAAGTTCACAGTCTTTTTACATGGAACAAGCCAGACTTTGTTCAACTAGTGTTCTGCAGAGGATGTTTACTACGGATGTCTTCTATCCTCTGCTAGAGTAAAGTACAAAGATAAACAATAGAAGTGTGACTATATTATCTGAAATGCTTTTATTACTTTCATGTGGCTCTACCTTTTGTTCTCGGAATTGGTTTGTTGAACAAGGAGAGTTAGGTTATTTTAGGCTGTCAGATCTGATGTGGAGGGCCTATATTTGATTTATTAAAAAATATTTAATAAATCAAATCTAAACTGTTTAGATGAGATCTTTCAACCCACAATTTTTTAGTTTTCCATGCTCAGAAATGCTTAACAAAAACCGGGTCCTTTGCTTTCACTCATTAAAGAAAAATTTACAAAGTTAAGAACATGATTCATGTTAAAAGTCCAATTTTTTTTTTAAAAGAATTTTACATTCTGATAATTTAAACCCTGAAAATGATCAATACCAGACCTACCTTTTAATTACAAGAGGTCCTTTTTTCTGAAACCGTTGATATAATTGACGGTTCTATTAAAGCACGGCAAAGACCATGATATGCAAATGGGATTTGGTGTATGAGAACAAGGAAACTTTAGTTGGTCAGGATTTGATAGAAAGTGAGAAACAGATCATTTTTTTTATGTTATCTTTACCAAAGGAATATATAACATTCTAATTAAAAAAAGATATTTCCTGTAAAGGATGTGGACTCTGTTTTAGAACATTGAGCGGGGAAGAATGATATAGTTTAAGCGCCCAAATTTTGCAGAAATAAAATTGGAAATTACAAATTGATCTCTCATGTGGAGAGTGTTAGAATCTTATAGAATAAGAGATATGTTTCTATATAATAAGGAAACATGTTTTTATAGAATATGAGAATGACTTTTATTTATATATATATATATATATATATATATATTTGTATATGTGTTTTAGATTCAATGAATTCAGATTATTCTTCCTTCTTTATTTACATGGTATCAGAGTTTTAAGGTTCTTTGAAAATTTTTCAGATTCCGGCGAGTCTTTGAATTTTCTGGCAAAGAATTTCTAGATTCCGGCAAGTATTTTTTGAATTTTATGGCGCTGTTTATCAGCACTATCTAGTACTGTTCATTCTCATATTCCAAGGTTCTTCAGTTTTCCGGTGACTGTTCATTCTAGTTTCCGTTTTCCGGCGACATTACTCAGTTTCCCGACGAGGCGGTACTATTTGACTGTTCATCCGATACTGTTCGACTTTCCGACAATTGTTTTCCAGTTTCCAGCGCGTTACTGTTCTGACTATTCATCGTACTGTTCATACTACTGTTTGGTACTATTCATAGTTACTGTTTTGGTACTATTCCAGCGAATTTCTTCGGTTTTCGACAATATTCACAGTTACTATTTGATACTATTCATAGCACTGTTTGGGTATTGTTCATAATACTGTTTGGGGACTGTTCATAAGCACTATTTTGGACACTGTTCATCACGATGTGTTTACCTCTGTTTTCTGGCAGCTGTTTCTTTTCCAAGGTACTATTCATAGTACTGTTTGACATTGTTTATCGACACTATTTCATCACTGTTAATCATGACACGTTATGTTTTCCATAGCTGAATCGAAGAACTCTGATATCATCAATTTTCTTGAAGCTCTTGACTCCTCTTATAAGACTATTCGTTCTCAAATTTTTTCTAGTCAAGAACTCCCATCTCTTGAAGATGTGTTCTCACGGGTTCTTCGTGCTGTTAATTTAATTCGCCCGTCTGTTGATCACAATGCAAGTTCTTTGGCTAGGCGTGGTTCCTTTAACAACAAGAATTATGGGTCTAAACAAGGCACTAGTACTCAGAATATGTCTTCTGACAGTTTCATCTGCAATTATTGCAAGGAGTCTGGTCATATTAAGAAAAATTGTCGTAAATTACAGAACAGGCAGCAACGTGATCAACAACGTAATCTTGCTCATATTGCTCAAATATATGATAATTCCAATTCTAGTCCATCATCTATAGGGGGCCTAGCTACAGGTATTTGGTTCTCTAGTCTTGCTACTACTTCTATGAAGTAGGTCATTGATTCTGGTGCTACGGACCACATGACAGGTAACCATCATTTATTTTCATCGTATGCCCCCTATGCCAACCCATCCTCCATACTTGTCGCCAATGGTTCCCCGGTCCGTGTTCTTGGATTAGGCACTGTTAAACCAATTACATCCATTTCATTATCTTCTGTTCTTAATGTTCCTGATCTTACATTTAATCTTCTGTCTCCTAGTAAACTGACTGGCCATTTGAACTGCTTTATCACACTATTTCCTGACCACTGTTTAATACAGGATCTTTCGACGAAGCAGATTATTGGTAGGAGTTATGAATCTGATGGGCATTACGTCCTTGATGATCAGGTGCCACATCCTATTGCTTGTTCTGGTGGGTCATCTCTCTTTGAAGTCCATTGTCGTCTAGGTCATATGCCACTTTCGTCTCTAAAAAGGTTATATACTCAGTTTTCTTCTGTGTCTGCTTTAGATTGTGAGTCATGTCAGTTTGCCAAACACTATCGTGTTTATTTGGCACCTCGAGACCATAAACGAGCTGCATCCCCATTTGAGTTAGTTCATTCTGATGCCTGGGGTCCTTGTTCAGTTTTGTCTCAAACTAGTTTTTGATATTTTGTCACTTTTGTTGATGATTTTTTCCGAACCACTTGGCTTTACTTAATGAAACAACGTTCTGAATTGTTTACACATTTTCGTAATTTCTGTGCTGAAATTCAAACTCAGTTTAATATTCCTGTGAAAATTCTTCGAAGTGATAATGCGAAAGAATATTTTTCCGCCCCATTCATCGATTATATGCATAGTCATGACATTCTTTACCAATTCTCTTGTGTTGATACACCTGCTCAAAATGGTGTTGCTGAAAGAAAAAACTGCCATCTTTTAGAAACTGTCCGAGCTCTCATGTTTCACTCTTGTGTTCCTAAATCTTTTTGGGCTGATGCTGTATCTACTGCTTGTTTCCTTATCAATCGCATGCCTTCGGTTGTCCTTGGTGGGGATGCTCCATATTCTGTTTTGTTTCCCACAACTAAGTTGTTTCCTATTAATCCCAAAATTTTTGGTTGTGTTTTTTTTTCGGGATGTCCGTCCAAGTGTAAGTAAACTCGATCCAAAGTCATTGAAGTGTGTCTTTCTAGGTTATTCTCGAATTCAAAAAGATTATTGGTGTTACTCTCCTGATCTTCGTCGTTATCTTGTGTCCACTGATGTAACCTTTCATGAGTCGTCTATTTTCTTTAAGTCTTCGGTATTATCTGAGTCTCCCTTTGTCATTGATGGGCCTAATGATGTTCTAGTTTATTGTGTCTCTGTCTCAACAGTACATGTTGTTGTTCCAGAACCTGATATCATCAATGGTCATGATGTTACCAATGCCCTTCCCTTGCCAGTGACTGCTTCGCCAACGGATTCTTTTCATGTACCTGCTCCTACTTCCCCAGACCCTGACACTCCTGATCCAATTGTCCCTGATTCTGCTACTGATCCATCTGATAACCTACCTATTGCCCTTCGGAAAGGTACCAGTCCTCATTGTCCTCCCAAAAGATATGCTTAATGTACCTATCTTATCTCCTCCTTTGTGTCCTACCAGCACTTGTCCCCTGCTTCCGCTTCCCTTGTAGCCACCCTTGAGTCCATCTCCACCCCTACCACTCTACACCAAGCCTTAGCCCACCCTGGTTGGCGTGCTGCGATGGAAGAATAAATGATGGCCCTTAACAAGGCTGGTACTTGGACTCTTATTGATCTACCTTCTGGGAAGAAGGCTATTGGCTGTAAATGGGTGTTTGTAGTTAAGACTAAGGCTTATGATTCCTTAGAACGGTTGAAAGCTCGGCTTGTTGCAAAAGGTTATGCTCAAACCTATGGTATAGATTACTCTGAGACTTTCTCCCCAGTTGCTAAGCTCACTTCTGTTCGTCTTCTTGTATGTCTATCTGCCACCTATAATTGGGATTTGCATCAGTTGAATGTTAAGAATGCATTTTTGAATGGTGATCTCCTTGAGGAAGTTTATATGGAGCAACCTCCTGGTTTTGTTGCTCAGGGGGAGTATGTGAAAGTGTGTTATCTCATAAAGTCATTATATGGTCTGAAACAGAGTCCGCGTGCATGGTTTGATATATTTTGTAATGTGGTTCAGAAGTTTGGATTGAGCCAATGTAAGAGTGATCATTTTGTGTTCTATCAGCAGTCCAACGCAGGCATGATTATTTTAGTAATGTATGTTGATGATATTGTGATTACTGGGAGTAACACTTCTGGAATCTCATAACTTAAAGTCTTTCTTAACTCTCACTTTCAGACAAAAGACTTAGGACCATTAAAGTACTTTCTCGGTATTGAGGTTTTGAGAAGCAAGAAGGGCATCCTTTTGACTCAACGGAAATATGTTCTCGATCTCCTAAAGGAGATTGCAAAGCTTAGAGATACACCAAGTAGTGTTCCCATGATATCGAATCCATTCCTGGATCTTAATGAAAGCATGTTTAATAAGCTACCTGATGACTTGAATAATAAGATTGATCCAGAGAAGCTGAAGCCGTTTTCATTTCTTGAGAGATATAGAAGACTCATTGGGAAACTGAACTATCTGACAGTAACTCGTCTTGATATAACATTCTCGGTCAGTGTACTTAGTCAATTTATGGCATCTCCAATGGGAAGCCTTAGAACATAACTTATATTATTTGAAAAGTTCCCAGGTCGTGGCATTCTCTATACAGATTATGGGCATACTAAAGTTGAGTGTTTTTGTGATGCAGATTTTGCAGGATCTAAGGCAACAAGGCGGTCCACTACAGGCTACTGTGTGTTTGTTGGTGGAAATTTGATATCATGGAGAAGTAAAAAGTAAGGTGTTGTGTCAAAATCAAGTGGAGAAGCATAATACAGAGCTATGTCACAATCAGTACAAGAGATTGTGTGGGTATTTCAACTCATGAAGGAAGTTGGCGTTGCCACGACATTGCCTGCAAAGCTATGGTGTGACAATAAAGCAGCATTACATATAGCATCGAATTCTGTATTCTATGAGCGTACAAAGCATATTGAAATCGACTGTCATTTTATTCGTAACAAGATCAAAGAAAATGTTATATCTACAGGACACATGAAATCAAACGATCAGCTGACAGATCTTCTGACAAAAGCCTTAAATGAGACACGGGTTGAGTATCTTTGTAATAAGTTGGGCATAATCAATATATATGCTCCAACTTGAGCGCAAATGTTAGAATCCCATAGAATAAGGGATATGTTTCCATATAATAAGGAAACATGTTTTCATAGAATAGGGTAATGACTTGTATATATATAGACTTATTTATGTGTTTTAGATTCAAGGAATTCAAATTATTCTTCCTTCTTTGTTTACAGAGAGCATTCTTTGTTTAGAAACCAAAAATCATATATGAGAAGGAAACAAGGGAATCCAAGGAGATTACTGAAAATTGAAAGCACAAAACTTGAGAGAGGATTACATTGAATTGAGCAAAGACTTGGACTTTTCATGAAAGAATGAAAACATTCAAATTGAGGATGCCAGATTTACATTGAAAACAACCAAATTTGGTTGCATAAAACTATAATTGATGTTGGTTTTGTGTGTGGGAAATGTTCTTAATCCAGAAATTTAAATGTGCCTTGCCTTACTCTTTGAAGCATACTTGTTTCAGAGCTTCTTATTTCAGCAGGACTTTTATTTGACGAAGATGTGTAAGATTAGGGGGCATGAGGACAAAAACAAATTCTAGCAAAATGCTAAAAGCACAATGACTTAGATTAGTGATAGAAGCTATTTTTTAACGTGATTTACGATATACAATAGAAATTTGTAAGAGGAGTTTTATCTTAATTTGTGTGAATGAATTTTTCTACCACCAACTTAAACATGTCTTTAATTTCTTATGGTAAATCTTCGTGCATTTTATTGGGTAAAGTAAATCAATTTTTTTTCCAACTTTGGGTAAACTAAACCTGCTTTACACTAACTGCACATTCTCATGGCAGACATTTTTTTTTTTTTGGGTGTTGGTTAGGCATGCATGTCTCTTCTACAAGTAGTAGTCTTTTAGGCACGTAACACTTTACAGTCTATACTAATTTTTGAATATTTGTTTAGTTGATACTAATATCTCTACTTAAAACTGTAACAGAACAACTGACCTCCCCATATAATTTTTTTACCGGCGCTATGGTCAAGTTGGGATTTTAATTGGGCAAAGTTCTGTTAACAAGACTCTTTTTTTATTGATAAGACTCGGAACTCAAAACTTTATTTAAATGGCATTAATAAGTTCCTTACCACCCAACTCAACCGTCATTAATTTCCTAATATAATTATCATTAGTGTTGAATGCTTCTTACCAAGCCACAAGTCCACAAGATGTACCTTTCTTATTAGTTGTATTGTCCATCTCTGTGTGTGCGTGTGAATACTAAATAATACAAACAAGCCAAAGAGTTATTTGTCACAGTAACTGTTTCTTGGGTTAGAAGAAGGGTTATATTATGCACTGCTTTTGTGGTTAGGACGGTGACTTGTTTTGGCATTTCCTGGTTGTAGTAATCACTTTTGGGTCGAAAGAATCACCCCAAAAGCCAACAACTAATATTTTAACAGATCATGACCACCCCAACCCACCCACATTATTAAGTACATCTCATCGAAATTACTAGAGAGTACATTGAATTAATAAAAAGTATGGAATCACAATGATTGTGAACCAGTTCGTGACAAAACAGTCTACTACATTGACACAGTAGATACAGTGACACAACAAAGTTTGAAATGAGCTGAATCAAAGGGAAAGACTGCCATAGATAAAGATGAAGTTACAGAAAAGCTTGCAGATGACCAAAATAATTATACTCTATGAAGCTAAAATTAGCTTCAACTCATTCACTTGTTGAGTGTGTAGCAGTCCAGTACTTCTCGATTTCTTCAGCTGTTCTTCCAGGGATCCTCCCAGCTATTAAACCCCACCTGATGGAAGAACTAGTAATTTTAGCTTTCATGATAAACAAGTTGAGAATCTGTATCTTCTGTTAGTATTTTAGGAGGGAAAAAAATTGGAAGTAAGAAACCTTTCACCAACTAGATTATACATTCTGATAATCAATTCTTCCTCATCGCTGGAAAACTCTAGCTTTGATTCTTTGCTGGTCTCCTCTGAAAAGGAACAGCAACCTTAAATTAAAAGGAACAACAAAAGTGCATGGCACAAGATCAATAGGCTGAGACTTGAGAAAGGTATCATCAGTAGATCCTTCATATATATATATATAGCCATCATGCTCATAGTGACAAAAAGAAGATTAAAGAATAAGTTCAGTGGCAAAAAGAAACACTTTTTTAAATATAAACATGTCAAATAAAGTTTAAGGGTCTTTCTGAAAAAAAAAATATATATATATACCTTGAAGGTTCTCCAAGACTTCATCAGTGGAGGAATGTCCTGAAGCAGCCATTAGGATTAGCAAAGTTATGAAAAAGCAAAAATGAAAGTAACAAAAGATGAACGTTGAAGGGGGCTTGGTATTAAATTAATAGACATCCTTGTCGTTAAAAAAGGTGGCCCTGCTCAAACAGTGAGAAAATTGCCAAGACAAATTCACCAAGGTACGATTTTGATATGATATGTCGTGGATTTTTTTTTTATTTTTTTCTTAGTTAAAGATAACTAAGACAAATTCACCAAGGTACGAATTTGATATGATTTGAAAGGAATATCTGATCCGTGAAACTTTCATCGTCGGTTAGTTGGCGTGGATGGCCCAGAAATGGATTGAAACTATTGCTATTAGGTGATCTGTCTCCAACTATTCAAATGCTCCTAGGTCAATTCTAAGGACAGTAGAAAAAGGAATTCAGGTGGTCTCGCTTGAAATAGTTTCAATATCATTATTTCTTCGTAGCACTGAAAGATCCTAGTGAGCGGATATTTTGTGCTTCTGAGATAAGCATTATCCAAAATCAGTCCTTTAATGATGAAGCTGATTAATGCTTATATGCCATGGAAATTTGATAGATCTAGACTTCAGAACTTAAAATTAAAACCCATTCGGGGTTGCTGTGGATTTCTTATTTTAAATATAGCTTATATTTGGTAGAGTTTTATAAAAAAATATGGAAATAGTGATTGGAACTTCAAAAATATTTTTCAATTATGATTTACGGTATAGAGATAAATATGTTGAAGAGTTTTATCTCGATTTATGTAAATCACTCTTATAAAAAAAATAAAAGCTGAACTAAACACCCTCATAAGCTGTCTGATACACGTTTTCTTTCTTCCTTGTTTTTTTTTTGGTTGTTTTCAAATTACTTTTTTAAAAGAAAAAGTGAAAAACATAGCATGTGCTTAAGAGGGCAAGAAGATAAAGTGGATGTTTAGAATAGTGATTAGAGTCTTCAAAAGCAACTTTTCTATCGTGATTTATGGAATGATGTAAAATATTTAATAAATTTTATGTTTTTTTGTTTAATTACTGTCGAGTACTGAGACTGACATCAGATAAATTGTAGACGTTCTGCTTACGTCCTCTGCACTAACATTCGTTGCGCGTCCACTACACTTAAAACGACGTCGCTTCTCAGTAAATTTGGGCCGTCCGTCTCTAATAATTAAATGAACGGTGATAAGATGTTACTAAGTAAAATGAAGTCGTTTTGCTTAACTGATCTCGTCCATTCATTTCATGACTCAATCTCAGCCGTCCAAAACTTTCCTCATTGAATCTATCTGCAGATCCAAAATTTTGGCTATCCATAAAATAACTTGGATGCCTGAGATGAAAACCACAAAAACTAAAAAGCATGCACTCACCGATTAAAACCCAATTATATGTGTAATAGATAACCTATGCATGTAAATGAAAGACATCTAAAAGAAAATTTTAAATTATCATATCCGTAAGAATCATAAATCTTCTGGTATATGAAATACAAGAAAAATGTACTAGCAATTTTTTAATTTTTAAAGTGATTCTTTTTCATGTTGATAAGCCTATTAAGTATGAAAGTAGCCAAATTTGGAATTGAATGTGTTTGCTAAAGGACCAGCTATTGTTCCCTGCTTCTTCCATCTAATTTATATTTGCTGTGCATATTTGACAGCTCTTAATAGGCTCATCGATGTTCTTCTACAGAGGGATACAAACTGTCACATTTTTTTTCAGTCACAGCTACAATATATATTAAGGACTGTTTACCAGCAGGTATTCAGCCTTATGTAACTTTGTACCATTGGGATCTTCCGCTGCACCTTCATGAGTCAATGGGAGGATGGTTAAATAAAAAGATAGCTGATTTAATTTTCTCTTCCATGCAATTCGCTTCTTTCCTAATTATATGTTCTGTTTTGCAAGACGTGCAGAGGTAGCTAGAACTGATACTTGCGATGCCAATTTTTTATTCTTATGCTTCATGTGATGGATTTCTGCCCTGCTGCTGCATTGTTTTTTCTAATTACAACTTCAGTTTTAGGCTAATTTTACATAATTAATGTTATTAAGCTATGAGGGTTAACATTGCTAGTAGATACCTACAAAATGGTTTTCCCTTTAGGATATTTCTCTTTTAACTTCTCTTGTCTGTTGTATTATTCATCCTTTCATATATATACTGCAGGTTTCTAATGAAATTCACTACACATGTCTATTATGATTATCTTTTTCTATTCATATACAAACACATCCCTAAGTATTTCATATATTATAACTTTCATTCTGGCATTGCAACATGTTCTTATCTCATCCCTAAGCCTTTTATTTGTTATCTCTTCTTTCTCTGACTTTCTCACCCCTTCTTTACAACACATATATAGATAAGAGGTGTATATAGACTTATCTTTTCTACTCTTGTTGAAGCTTTGTTTTCGAACACCAAAACCCATTTTTCTACCATATGCCCTCTAAAATTCTCATACTTCTTCTAAATTGTCAAATTCAAGATTATGTATGGGAGTTAAATCTATATCCATGGTATAAAACTCCTACAACATTAAACTTGATCAAAACCCAAGCACAAAATAAAATATCATCATCAATATAAAATAAGTATGGTTAATAAGTATGTGGGGTGATTAATAAATCTATTCCCAGTGTATAAAACTCATGCAACATTAAACTTGATCAGAATCCATAGTATAAATCTATTCCCAATATTTGGGGGGATTAATAAGTATGGATTTGTATTGTTAATCTTGATCATAACCCAAGCACAAGATAAAATATCATCATCAATTTAATATAATATTCCCATCTCTATTTATAAGTCATCTTAAACTAATTTATTAAAAATATAAAATTAGTTGATTGCTTTAAAAATACTCAATCTTTTCACAAAAACACACAATTAAATGCGAATTCCTAATATCTCGTAATCCCTCTTGAGCACAATTACTTAACCACAATAAAAATGTTATAAGGTAAAAAAAACATTAATTAATTCAAGATTCTTCAAAATAAATATATTCACATGTCATAAATTATGTGGAATGCAGTATCTACCAAACATGACTGCAAGCAAGCTTCGTTTTCTGTGGAAGAACAGCATCAACGCGCCAAAATTCTGGATCTGTAGATAGATTTAATGAGGAAAGTTTTAGACGGCTGAAATTGAGTCATGAAATGAACGGATGAGATCATTTAAGCAAAACGACGTTGTTTTATTTAGTAACATCTTATCACCTTCCATTTTATTATTAGAAACGGACGATCCAGATTTGCTGAAGAAGCGATGTCGTTTTGAGTGCAGCGAACATGCAGCGAATGTTAGTGCAGAGGACGTAAGCCGAATGCAAATTGTAGAAGTTGAAAAAGAACAAAGGCTTGGGTGAGTATTTGGGAATTATAGAAACCATGGTTTCAAAACTATTTTTTTAAAGTCGAAACAAAACTTTTTTTATATACTTACCTTATAAATCATGAAAATTATTTTTTAAAAACTAATCCAATCACCCAAGCTAAACTCTCAACTATTTCAACACCAAAATGAAAAACACACAAGCAAGCAGTGAGGAATATTCCTAAAGTTCGTGGTGAAATCCAAGTCTTGAACTGTTATATCTGCATATGCCCACTGAGAAATCTAAATTCACAAGTATTCACAGTTGGAGCTGGGGGAATACTAAGATTCTTGCATAAACTCAACAGTTAGGGTGGGACCTTACCGATATAAGATTGATCTTTATCAAGGATGTGCATAAACATTAATTTATGAAAATCGAGATAAAACTCATCCACATATTTATCTTGTAGACCATAAAAATTACTTCGTAGACCGTAAAAACTACCTTGTATACCGTAAATCACAATTGAAAAGCATGATTGGAAGTTCCAACCGCTATTCTGAACATCCTCGATCGTTCACATAAGGTTGAATTTGTAACAAAACATCAAAAGTGAAAACTGGAGTTTTTCATAAATACTCATTGTGTCTTAATATAAGATATATTTATCTAATTTGATTAGATTAAAGAAATTAATTAAATTATTTAATATGATATGTAGTATTTAAAACACCTTACCCATCTTCTTTAATTTTCTCATTATTTTTTATAATTAATTATTATTGAGGGAGTATCAATAAAAAATAAATTAAAAAAATTAATAAATATAAAAATTATATCTTATATTTAAAATCAAAATAAATTATTTAAATAGATTTATATCAGGGAAGAAGTAATAGTTGTTTTTATTGCAGCTAAGTTTAAAACGCCTTTGTTACTTGAGAATTCCAGACTGTGTGATGGATACTTTTCTCTGTTGATTGTCTTGGAGAATTAAACATGACACCCCACAGGGCTGACAACGAAGTTACGACAGATAACATAGCATGTGAGAATCTGGTCCTTCTGTCATTGAATTTCCCTATCATGGAGTAACTGCTATGCGTAATGTAAGAGAAGACGTGAACAACACAAAAAATATTTTATCAATTCCTAATTTATAATTTATTTTAAAGTTTTTGTCCGAAGAAATCTCGTGGCTGTGAATATGTAATTCATGAAATATCAAATTCATAGTCTTTTTTTATTACATAGATCCTTTTATTTAAAATAATCATATTTAAGATATTGTTAGATATTAAATGCCACATCTTTCTCAGATATTAAATATGAGCACCCCTCCCCCTATAAGAATTTGATCTCAATTTTTGTCTGTACATATTTAAACCTGGATCGGACACTGGACTTGTTGGGGTACTGGGTCAAAAGTCAGTGGGTTAAACCGAAGTCAAATCGAGACTGACTCGGGGCTAAATCAGTGAAAAATTAAAAATTTTATGATTATTAATATAAAATTCTAAAAAATAATAAAAAACCTGGACTGGACTGGTTGGCTGGTTTCTGATTCAGATTCTATAACAATGGTAAAAACACTCGTATTTATGCAAAACATGGGGATAACTCTTAAGAACTAATATTTAGTTGTGGGCTATTGATGCAGAGCAAGGGTAAGTTTGCAAGAAATCAATGTTTTCTTACCAAGAGGAAAGTTTTTATAATTTACTTAGGACTAAATATCCTGAAGTTGATTGTGCACAATGGGCATGTTAAATGAGGAGGCTGCTGATTAAAAGCACTTTCACGTTATGCACTTAGAACTTCTACAGTGTGTTTAATGGACATTTTACATTTATTTCTGTTTATATAGCATTTTTCCTTTGAGATTTTGGTGCAGAGATCATTCGGTGATCATGGAAGTCTTTAATGGTGAGCACTAAAAATCAATTTTCTCTATATGAAGGTTTAGAAAATTCACATTTTCTCAGCATAAAGGCACATAAATCACTTCATGTACGAGTCTGCAAAGAACGGAGATAGAGGAAACGAATGGAAAACCATGGCAATCGTTTGATATATAAACCAATTAAAAGCTCTCGATTTGATCCCAAATCGATAAACTTTGGTCCCCTGTAATCTTAAATTCCACAATCTCGTAGAGTGCCTGATTCGCTAAGACATACAAATATTTAAGACAAAGTTCAGAAACACATTATCATGATAACAAATGAAAAGATGTAAAGCATCTGATTATATTTTCACACTTAAGCTCCGGAATCCACGTTAATCTCACTGATATGAACCATTTATCAAAAAAGTTGAACAGAGATGTAGCAACGTTTCTCTCCAGGTCCTTCAGTAATTCCGTTACATAATTGTATACACACACTTCAAGTCAAGAATAGTGATGGTCATCACTCGTAAACAGCCCTAAGCCTAGGCATCAACACACTTGAGAAAATATATTCCAAAACTCTATTATTGATCAACAAAATAGATTTTGCACTTCCCTAGGCTTGATTATTCAAAAGAGAAAGGTACAAAAATGCCTCTGCTTGGCAGGAGGTGAAGAATAAAAGTCAAAACTAGCGGCTAAGAAAAACAGATGGCGGAATCTGCTCAAACAGAGAGACAAACAGGCAGAAGCTTAACCCTCTCAACAACCTATCACTATCATGGCCATAATATTCGCATATTGCTAGATTCCTTCTACATTTATTTAGAAAATGCTTAGGCGCTTAGCCCATGGTGTTATCTCACTAAACACAGATCACATCCCAATTCTTTATCATAAACTGGGGACAGAACTTTTGACCATCTTCCTATGTAAACTCGTCCACTGTCTATAAGCATAATAGCGTTTACTGGGAACTATACAACAACTGCAATCTACCTACGTCGAAGCTCACTCCTTCCCCCTTACCCCGATACTGTTTCTAAGACATTATCAGGTTCGTTCAGAGCATAAAAGTAAGATGCCTAACTTAACAATGGAATTCTAGTAAACAGAGTTACAGGTTTGTTAGGCATTCCGATTTATCAAAAACCACTCTAACTCCCCCTATTTAATCTACCAGAAGATCAATACACCATGATCAAGTTAAGAAGGCATCAAGACTAAGATAAGAAACCATGCTTACATGGGACAAGTCACTTAATTCTATAGAAAAAGAGAGAACACAACACAGCATGATCATAATGGAAACGATATATATTATAGCAATTGGCAAGTACTGACTGGAATACTCACAAAGTTAAAAAGAAAACACAACCAAGTTATTTAAAGGGCCATCATAGACCCACAAACAAGTTCTAACAGCCACAGACCCCAACAACAACCACTGAAACTGACCAAACAAAGGAGCCCCAAACATTTCAGAATCCTCCACGAAGACGGAGGACAAGGTGAAGGGTGGACTCCTTCTGGATGTTGTAGTCAGCAAGGGTTCTTCCATCCTCCAACTGCTTCCCTGCAAAGATCAATCTTTGCTGGTCTGGTGGGATTCCTTCCTTGTCCTGGATTTTTGCCTTCACATTGTCAATGGTATCCGAACTCTCAACCTCAAGGGTGATGGTTTTGCCTGTCAATGTCTTCACAAAGATTTGCATACCTCCCCTGAGACGAAGCACAAGGTGAAGGGTAGACTCCTTTTGAATGTTATAATCAGCCAATGTGCGTCCATCTTCCAGCTGCTTTCCAGCGAAAATCAACCTTTGCTGGTCAGGAGGGATTCCTTCCTTATCTTGGATTTTAGCCTTCACATTGTCAATTGTGTCAGAGCTCTCGACCTCCAAGGTGATAGTCTTGCCAGTAAGGGTCTTCACAAAAATCTGCATACCACCACGAAGACGCAGAACAAGGTGAAGGGTGGACTCCTTCTGGATGTTATAGTCAGCCAAGGTACGGCCATCTTCAAGCTGTTTACCAGCGAAGATAAGCCTTTGCTGGTCTGGTGGGATTCCCTCTTTGTCCTGGATCTTTGCCTTGACGTTATCAATGGTGTCGGAACTTTCCACCTCCAGGGTAATGGTCTTCCCGGTCAGAGTCTTGACAAAAATCTGCATACCACCACGGAGACGAAGCACAAGGTGAAGAGTGGACTCTTTCTGGATGTTGTAATCAGCCAGGGTACGGCCATCCTCAAGCTGCTTTCCAGCAAAGATTAACCTCTGCTGGTCTGGAGGGATGCCCTCTTTATCTTGGATCTTTGCCTTGACGTTATCAATAGTGTCGGAACTTTCCACCTCCAGGGTAATGGTCTTCCCGGTCAGAGTCTTGACAAAAATCTGCATACCACCACGGAGACGAAGCACAAGGTGAAGAGTGGACTCTTTCTGGATGTTGTAATCAGCCAGGGTACGGCCATCCTCAAGCTGCTTTCCAGCAAAGATTAGCCTCTGCTGGTCTGGAGGGATGCCCTCTTTATCTTGGATCTTTGCCTTGACGTTATCAATAGTGTCGGAACTTTCCACCTCCAGGGTAATGGTCTTCCCGGTCAGAGTCTTGACAAAAATCTGCATACCACCACGGAGACGAAGCACAAGGTGAAGAGTGGACTCTTTCTGGATGTTGTAATCAGCCAGGGTACGACCATCCTCAAGCTGCTTTCCAGCAAAGATTATCCTCTGCTGGTCTGGAGGGATGCCCTCTTTATCTTGGATCTTTGCCTTGACGTTATCAATAGTGTCGGAACTTTCCACCTCCAGGGTAATGGTTTTACCAGTGAGAGTCTTGACAAATATCTGCATACCACCACGTAAACGGAGCACGAGGTGGAGAGTTGATTCCTTTTGGATGTTATAGTCGGCAAGGGTACGTCCGTCCTCAAGCTGCTTACCCGCAAAAATCAGTCGCTGCTGGTCCGGTGGGATCCCTTCCTTGTCCTGAATCTTTGTCTTTACATTGTCTATGGTATCTGAACTCTCAACTTCAAGAGTGACGGTCTTGCCGGTAAGGGTCTTGACGAAGATTTGCATCTGTTTCATATGCATAACGTCAGACTACATGAACAGATCTCATAAAATAACTAAAACAATCTACAATTCACAACGAACGAATCCTTGTTAAATAAGAATTGAAACGATTTTCCAAACAATAAACGAAAGACCAGATCAAAATCGAAAACTTTCAAAACAGATCCAGAGATCTTCGGAAAAGAATTTTCCCAAGATAGAATCGTATCACAAAAATAGATAAAAGATATTAATAAAGCGCGGTTGGTGAAGCCTTCCTTAAAAAGTTTAAAGTATGTGAAGAAAAGATTGGAAGGTAGCCGAGAAACAGAAAATTATCGACATAATTTCAATTATGTTTTGTTAGATCGGCCAACCCCGTAAGCAAACACAACTACGAATCAGAAACAACGTAATTATTCCAACAGTTTCCACAGAAACATACAAGTACACATCTAAATGAAAAGAATAGAAGAACACCTATGAATTAACGTTTCCGTTCGAAATAATCCGATCCCAATCAAAGCTCCACAATTCTATCAATTACACAAGCAGATAGATATTTTCACACCACAAGCCTAAAAAAACCTCAAGGAAGACGACAGAAAAAGATCGGAGGAGAAAGACATACCTTGGAGGATTTTGATTTACTAGGGTTTTCCTCGGAACGCGAAACAAAACAGAATGTGAAGAATTTCGGATGCTCGGGGCTTCTTTTTTGACGAAAGGAGGTGACCGACGTAGGCACGGCCCTGCGGTTCTTATCCAATAATATTGTCACACGTGTACAAACGCAACGAGATGACGTTAGAGAATTCCACCCATTAATTATTTTTAGGAAATTTTTCTTATAATAGATTAAAT
Source organism: Albizia julibrissin (assembly GCA_037074505.1). Classification (NCBI taxonomy): domain Eukaryota; kingdom Viridiplantae; phylum Streptophyta; class Magnoliopsida; order Fabales; family Fabaceae; genus Albizia; species Albizia julibrissin. Next base: position 4,779,625 of record CM073480.1, on the reverse strand, counting down.
CAAGGACTTATTAATAGACCATCATGAATTTCTAAATAGAGGCTTATGAATTTATTAATAGACTTCCTCGACTTATTAATGATACGTTTTTAAATTTTTTAATGATACGTTTATAAATTTATTAGTGGATGTCTATAGATTTATTAATAAAATTAAAATTTATTATAAAAAAAATTCTATAGAATATTTTGGTAATTTTAAGATTTTAGTGAACCATTTTTTTTATTGTTTTTTTTATCCAAAGCCTAAATGAAAATTTTCCATTATTTTTCTTTTTTTGTTGCATACATTAATTAATTAATGGGAAAATCCCTATAAAAGAATTCCAAAATAATAAAAAGACCGAAAGATGATCTGAATTTACATATTCCCACATAGATACCTGAAGTAGAATTTATCAAATTTATAAGAAATGATCAATTTATCCTTATAATTTTTTTATTAAAAAAATAATTACCCACCTACTGGAGCTCTTTTCACTATTTTGGAATTCTTTCATACGATTTTTCCTTAATTAATTGGAAAGGATGGGATTGATTTGGTTAAAAAAAAGGATGAGGTAGGTGATCGTTATGACCGACTGACCGAGAGACCGAGACGGAGTGACCGCACCATGCGCGTCGAGACCTGAAGAAATTGATTAGAAACGTTATAACGGCGTTAAAAGAACCAGAAGTATTTAAGTCATTGGGCCCAAGCTCTTCGTTTATTGCAATTGTGTTTTCTATATGCCTTTTTGTGGATAAGAATCTATCTTTAATTAATATAATTAAAAAGAAAATGACGAAATGAATAGAATAATTTCATTCATATTTTTGTATGTAATTTATGTATAAATAAATTGACTATTAATCGCACGGAAGCGATCATCATCCAAATTAAGGCATCAATTCGGATTCAAGTGGAGTTAATGACATGATGAGCGAACCAGTTTGAAGGGAGGATAAAACTGAAAACATCACAAAAATACGAGAGGATAAAATGGTCACAGAATATTTGGCAACGGAAGAGATCATTTTTCTTAGGTGGTGCTGTTGCCGAATGTTGTCCCGACCTGTAGAGATCATTTTTTGCAGGATAAAACGACAGTGGAAGAGATGGAGTAACCTTGTTTTCAGTAACCAAACCAAATAAAATTTATTAAATTAAAAACCAAACCTTATTATAATAGGAAAAAATAAAAAAATATCATTTGAATTTTAAAATCTTAAATTAATTTTATTAATAATAAGAGTAATGTGATTGACAAAAAGAGTATTGGTATGTTTGGGTAAGCCTCCATAAATGCTTTTCAATCGTGATTTATGAAATACGATGTAGTTTTTACGGTCTATGAGATAAATATGTGGAAGAGTTTTATCCCGATTTACGTAAATCGGGCTTATGTATAAACAAGCCTATAACAATTGACAACTCAAGTTTTTGAGAAATAACTTATTTAAGATTTTGAAATTCAAGTAGTATATTTTTGTCTTTTTCCCTATTATTGTTGAATAACTTTTTATTGAGAAAATCCTAATTAAATCCAATTGAAATGTTAAAATTCAGATTCAGACATAAATTTTTTAAAAATTCTTAATTAGGTCAAGAGGCCTAACTAAGGATTTCTTAATATTGTTAAAAGACTAAATTGCCCCACTATGCTTTAAAAAATAAATTTTAGGTAGGCCGTAGGTGTGAGTAATTCAAAGTATTAAAATAATGATTTATATATAAATATTTAAATTTAATATTTGTATACTTATTAAGATGTTTCACTGTTTTAATTTATAAATTGACGGTAAGAAGTTGTATTAGTTAATCTAAAATCTAAAATATGAATTAAAATTATAACTCTCACCTATCTCCAACTTTAATTCGTAAAACCTCAAGAAAATTTGTTTTTATTACTTCATAACTGAACAATTACATTACAATTACTATGGATAAAGGGAGAAAACCGATCACGAAGGTTTGGATAGAATACATAACAAAAAGAAATCAGCTACGAGTGCTATGGGTTCGCATGTATCTACCAGCAGGGCATGCTCATCTTGAATTTTGGGATGAGGTAACCCCTTTTTATTTTTTTTTATTTTTTAATTAAATAGTATGTTGTATCCTGAAATATTTTTGGCACATGATAACTCAAATTAATTAATTTCTAGTATATCTAATATCCAGGTTTAAAATAATTTTACACTAATTAAAAAATATTTCAAGCTGTTAAATACAACTTAACTCAAAAAAATAATAATTTTTTTTTTAAAACCTCTTAATTTGGAGAATGAAGATGAGCATGGAATGTGAACTCCAAGTAACATAAATATATTTCTGAATTTGTTAAAAAAGATAAGAAGATCATCATGCAACTCTCCATGACCCATAGGAATAGGGTTGTCCATGGATCGGATCGGACCGGGTTGGGTCTCAACTCGAGGTCTGGTCCTTATAGGACCTCGGGCTGGACAAGTTAGCCCGAGGTCTGGTCTGGTCCAGCACTAGCCCGAGCTCGGGCTGGACCAGACCGGTCCAGTGGACTGCCTGGACCAGTTCAGGCAGTCCAGGACCTATTTTAATTTTGCTCTCCCTCTTATTTGGATTGATGCAAGGAGCTAGGGATAGTGGAAAAATGCATAATAATACTTATAATTGGGAAAAATATATCACAAAATATTAAAACTCATTCATAAATCCATAATAATCTCCAACAACATTGAACATGAATAAAAAATAACAACATTCAAGTTACTTTAATACAATCCATAACAATCAATTAAACACATTAAATCTAATAAGTATAAAAAAATTATTTGAGTTTTGAAGATTAAAAAAAATTATACAAAATATTTTTTTAAAAAAAAATCGGGTCAGACCGGACTAGACCGAAGGGTCTGGACCCTTGACCTGATGTCCGGTCCGACCTGATCAGTCTGGTCCGGTCTGTTTAAAGTGTCTTAGACTGATTTTTTGTCTTCTGGACCGGGTCGGACTGGACCAACCAGACCACCGGGTTTTTTAGAGATCCCTACATAGGAATCTCTTGAGACACCGTAGTTGAGATTGAGAACGCACCCACAGACAGACACAGATCAAATAAATCATCTTCCCCTAGTGAATACCCCTAAATTAATAATTAGCATAAGTTCAGATCAAATAAATCACTCCATTGTAGTAATTGTTTTAGTAGCATTGCAGCGTATTTTCTTTTCTTTTTATTTTTTAATACTATTATCTGATATCCGTTTGAGGCTTATTGGCTGTTCTTTCCAATTACGAGTCATGTCCACATGTTTTGGGACCACCGTTTTCTTAGCTCCACATTTCCAAGGTTATTCTTTTTCTCCATTCCTGCCACATTCTAATAACCTAAGAGTGAAAACACTGTTTTTCTTTCATTATACCGCTATTACAACTTTCTTTTAATTTCAAATTGAGTACATTATTACTACTAACCTTCACTTTCAAAAAATGTACATATCTTGGATTAAAATCTTCTTCACCCCAAAATCTCTCCGAGGGCAATTTGGGATTTCACTAGGATATAGGTTGTTTTTGTATTTATTTTATAACATTCATAATTTCATATGAAAATGGGGGATCAGGCCAAAAAATATGAAAATGTGGGATAAACTCTCATTTAAGAAATTAACTAAAAATAAGTAACCACATAAAACAACCTCCTTAATGAAAACATTCAATATGTTACTTTCCATAATATACAACTAAGTTTCATAGCAACTACCTTTCGTAATATTGTAGGGGAGAAGAACTCTGGCGTGGGACTGCGGCTACCCACTTTGTTTTGTTTTTGTTTTTTTTTTCTGGCCATCTTCTTTATTTAATACTATTAAACATTGAAGGGTAATTTAGTCCCTTTTTAATGTTTTTATTAAGGGCAGAGTAATCATTTCAAGTGATTACTCTTTTTATTTTTCGTGCCAACAACATGTGGCTACACATTTCCATCATGGCTTCGTCTTTTCTTAGGTCTTAATGTCTTATTCCTTAATTAATTTCTTAAATGCCGATTTGTCCCAATTTTTTAATTCTCCTTAACAAACGTTATTATTAAGTAAGAAATTGCCAAAAGATTTGCATAGCCTCGGAAGATTTGCCAAAACAAACTCCCCTGAATTTGAAGAATATTTGCTAAAGAAAAGGAATCAGTTGTTATGTTGTGATTCTGTTTTTTCAGAGATTAATGAAGAAATTACTATATAAGGGTGGACTAATTCTATATATATATATATATATATTATACGAGAAGAAAATCAATAAGGATAGATTAGATTCAGTCAAATGATTAGATGATATTTCTTGGGTTACATTTTTCGGTTACCCTCATTTACTTGAATGGGAAATGGGCCTATCCATTTCTTCTACAGTCCATTTTGCTCAATTTCTATTTTGATACCGTTAAATCAATCATGACGATTGAGATTTAATATCCTTAAAAAATATTATTATAATATTAAATGATAAAAATGTAAATAAATAAATTCAAATTATTAAAATTTAATCTAAATAGTTTATATCTTAGTATTTTTATTAAAGCATTCTATATATTTTCTTTTTTTACTTTTTATAGGATATTAAATCTCAACGGTATAAATTAATCTTACCATATAAATAAAGAAATGGAAAAAAAATGGAATGGAAAAGCCCCTTTTCCCACTTGAACAGGCAGTCGTTTACCAACAAGGCAGCCCTGTTCTTTGACCACCAAAAGGTAGTACGTTTGAAATCTAACTTCAATTTGTTTAATTTCTTTCTAATTGCTTTAAAAGAAGCTCTTACGATTTTCCAATTAATCTGTTTTGGGGTACGTAGTTAAAATTCTTGAGACCATGGACGCTACAGGTCTGACAAGGGAAGCTAAACGAGAGCAGAAGGAGAAGAATGTTAGTTCCATTAAAAGAGGCTTATTCAAACCAGCAGAGATGGCAATATTTATGGACACCAATTCCCCTTCTAGATTTCACCCAAAAAAACTGATGGAAGCGCCCAGGATTTCATGAATTTCATTCAAAGAGCATTGTCACTTCGAGGATCATCTAAACTCATCAAGTTTAAACTCATAGGCCAAATAGATTCCTTACTTCCTGTTGAAGCATTGATTTCTGCAGCATCACAATGTAATGTTGAAGACTGTGAACTCCATCCTCAAAGGGCCTTTCTTTTTCCCATATCATCTGAGGCTTATAGTTCATCCTTCAATCTGCCTGCTAAATTTAAAGACATTGAAGGTATGCCAAGTGACCTTTTTCAAACAACAATTAACACAATCTAATTTCTGGTTGTCAAGTTCTTGAGAACTTACGTATAAAAGATTGTTTTTGGGAAGGCGCAAGGAAGGTAAGTAGAAGAGCCCATGTGTAAAAGTCCATACAATCCAATTATGGCCAATGAGTTTGTAATTCATGGAGATAGTCTCAGACAATTCAATTATGCTGGTCAATTCTTCTTTGACTACTGCATTTTGAACACTACATTGTTGGAAGAGGTGAACATTCGATCTTACCTTTGTCATGAAAATCGAGGACTTGCTATACGTCGCTGACAAAGGCTTCTAAGAATGAATGTTCCGAGAAAGGCACTGACAGGGCCTAGAGGGTCTATAGTCGAATGCTTGTTAAATCAGTAATATCTGATAGAATCAACCTTGCTAGGCATGCCTAACGGAGGAAACATAGGCAGATGCAAGAAAAAGGGTAAGATATCTTCTAATGGTTCATTTTGAAGATAATAGCAGAGAGCTAGTATGCTTTAGTGATGCTCCAGACTTTAGTTTTGTCAAGGGGTTAGTTTGGATGAAGGTTAATAATGTCACGCATTAGGATGAGCAATAAAATCCAATTTCTTTAAATGAAGGTTTAGAGAATTCACATTTCTCAGCATTAAGGCAGAAACATCACTTGTTATACTTGTATATACCAAACCTGCTAAGAAAGAAAAAGCGAATGGAAAACCATCATTTGATGCATCTTATTGGAATTTGGAGCCCAAGGAAAACCAAAATTGTGGTATTAAGGGAACCTAAAATCGAATTGGAACTTGAAGATGATTAATTGATTGAGAACAGGATCTTCAATTATAAGCTCTCGATTTTGATCCCAATTCAATCAATTTCTGTACACTAACTCCCTGTTTTTCATTCCCTATCCATTTGTCAAAACTCAACTCAATAATGGTGATCCGTCATAAACAAACAGGCCTAAGCCTAACAGAATATAATTGGTTCTTCCGAAAAAGATAGGTACTACAATGCCTCTGTTCAGAGGAGGTGAAGAATAAAAGCCACCAATTAGCGGCCAAGTAAAGCTGATGACAAATCTGCTTAAACAGAAACACTAACAGGCAGAAACTTAACCCTCAACTTAGTCACCCATCATGGCCAAAATATTCATTTGGTATATCATCTGAAGAAGAAAAGGCTTTAGAGAATGTATCTCAATTAGCACAGATCACATCTCCATGAAAACTCGTCAACTGTTTAAAAATAATAGCATTTACTAAGAGCTATACAACAATTGCAATTTAACTCCGTCCAAGCTCACCCATACTCCTCCTTTCCCCAACAATTGCATTTACTAAGAGCTATACAACAATTGCAATTTACTAAGAGCTATACAACAATTGCAATTTAAATTTCTAAATTTTTTAAATTAAATTTTTAAATTTTTTTTAAATATTTATCATTAAATTTTTTTAATTAAATTGCTATATTTTTTAATTAAATTTATAGGAATTTCAAAAAAAAAAAGATAAAGGAGAGAGAGGAATGTAGGTCCCACAAACATGAAAATCAAGCTTATGGGTGATTCTCCCAAAACCATGGTTTGAGGGGCAAAACCATGGTTTTGTAACAAAACCAAGGTTTTCAAAATTTTAGTGTGTTTGGATGATTTTACACCAAAACCATGGTTTTGTACCACATCCAAACACACACTAAGTACAATTGTTTCAAAGCTTCATAGAGTTCACATAAGTCAATGCATTTTGGGGGCAAAGCTAACTTCATTTGTGACCGATAATCCAAAGCAGCAAAATTCAGACATGGTGATGAATGGTGTGATTATATTGCTTGAATAAAGGGCGGACTGGAACTTCAAAAATGTATCAACGTAACATTCCCTCCTTTTGTTATAAAAATATGGATAATCAGAGAGAATAAGAGATTAAGAAGAGAGAAATTTGAGAGGGAAATCAGAGGGAAATTTTCATTCAGTTGTGTGTACAGAATTATCAGCCCAAGGCTCCTATTATAGGCAAAAAACCCGTATGAATAGTGAAATACGCATATGAACAGTAACTGCTACAGTGCTACAGTATATGAATAGTACTTCTACAGTAAAATGCTACAGTGATGAATAGTACTTTAATCATTGATGAATAGTGCCATCTGATCTTATATGGCTAGCTGACTGGGAGAATAAATTGACTTAGATAAGGGTTAATGGACATCCACATAATCAATATTCATAACACTCCCCCTTGGATGTTTATTATGAATGTGCCTCATTAAAAACTTTAACTAGGAAAAACCCAGTGGGATAAAAACCTAGCCAAAGAAAATAGTACATCATTCATTGATACATTGTCCAGTGTTGCCTCATTAAAAACCTTTCTAGGAAAACTCAGTGGGACAAAACCTAGATAAGGGAAAAAGAGTACAGCGTGTATCGACTCCCCCTCTTAACAACATCAATTGATATCTCTGAATCTCCGAAGGCCAATGTCATAGACAAGTTTTTCAAAGATTGTACCTGGGAGTGATTTTGTGAATAAATCTGCTAAATTTTCATTCGAACAAATTTGCTGGACATCTATTTCACCATCCTTTTGAAGATCACGAGTAAAGAAGAATTTTGGTGAAATATGCTTCATTCTGTCTCCCTTGATATAGCCTTCTTTAAGTTGGGTAATGCATGTAGTATTATCTTCATATAGAACTGTTGGTATCATTTTTCCCAAAGATAAATGACAAGTTATTCGTATATGATGTATTACTGACCTCAACCATACACATTCTCGACTTGTTTCATGCATTGCTATAATTTCTGCATGGTTTGATGATGTGGCTGATATAGTCTGTTTCATGATCGCCATGAAATAGATGTACCTCCACATGTGAACAAATAGCCGGTTTGTGATTTACCTTCGTGTGGATCATATAAGAATCCAGCATCTGCATATCCTACCAGTTCATGCTTAGATATATTTGAGTAGTATAACCCCATGTCCATAGTGCCTCTGAGGTAACGAAAAATATGTTTTATTCCATTCCAGTGCCTTCGTGTTGGTGAAGAACTATATCTTGCTAATAAATTAACAGCAAAGGATATATCAGGACGTGTGTGATTAGCAAGATACATTAGTGCTCCAATAGCAATAAGATATGGTACTTCTGGACCAAGTAGTTCTTCATCACCTTCTTCGCTGATTACTCGCGGTCGGAATGGATCTTTATCTAGCTTTAGAGACCTTACAATCATTGGTGTGCACAACGGATGAGATTTATCCATATAAAATCTCTTTATGACCTTTTTCGTATAAGTTTCTTGATATACAAAGATCCTATTTTTGAGGTACTCAATCTGTAATCCAAGACATAATTTTGTTCTTCCTAAATCCTTCATCTCGAATTCTTTCTTTAAACAATAAATTGCCTTTTGAAGCTCTTCAGGAGTTCCAATAATGTTGATATCATCAACATAAACAGCAATTATAGCAAACTCACTGTTAGATATTTTTATAAAAATACATGGGCATATTGGATCATTTTTGTATCCTTCTGTCAACAGATATTCATTAAGACGATTATACTACATGCGCCCTGATTGCTTCAGGCCATACAGGAACTTATTTAACTTAATTGAATATTGTTCTCGAAAACTTGAATTAGATGCTTCTGGCACCTTAAGTCCTTCAGGGACTTTCATATAAATATCATTGTCAAGTGACCCATATAAATAGGCAGTCACGACATCCATTAAATGCAGATCAAACCCTTCTTTTACTACTAGGCTAATTAAATAACGAAAAGTAGTCGCATCCACTATACGTTTCTTCAAAATCAAAGCCGGGTCTTTGTGTAAAGCCTTGGGCTATAAGACGTACCTTATATCTTATTATTTCACCCTTTTCATTTCTCTTTCGTACAAAAACCCATTTGCATCCAACTGGTTTTACATCTTCAGGTGTAAGGACTATGGGTCCTAATACTTTTCATTTTTCCAATGATTTCAATTCTCCATTAATGACATCTTTCCACAGGGACCAATCTTTTCTTTGTTGGCACTCGCTAATGGATTTTGGCTCATGATCCTCAATATTATTCATTACATCTTTTGCTATATGATAAGCAAAAATGTCGTCAACGTTGACTTCATTTCGATCCCATCGGATTCCATTCATAACATAATTTATTGAGATCTCATTATTTTCACATATATCAGGTACATAGGTCTCTTCTGGGACTACAACATTCTCTTCTGAAGATATCTCTGTTGGAGATAATAACTCTTCAGGAGATGGCTCTTCTGGAGCTATTAAATTTTCTTGATTATCCTCAATTTGACCATCTATATTCTTTGCTTTTTTCTTTTTCGAGGATTTCTATCTTTGGAACCGATGGGTTTGCCACGCTTCAGGCGTGCTTTAGATTCATTCATAGTAGATTGTCCTTCAGGGACATCAATTTTAACAGGAGCATTAGCAGTTGGGATATGTGACTTTATCACTTTCTTAGGGTCAGTAAATGCTTCTGGCATTTGATTAGCTAAATTCTGTAAATGAATTATCTTTTGAACTTCCAGTTCACATTGATTTGTACGAGGATCAAAATGAGCCAATGATAATTCATTCCAGCTAATTTCCTTCTGCTTATTCTCTCCCCCTAATGTTGGGAAAAGTGATTCATCAAAATGACAATCGGCAAATCGTGCCGTAAATAAGTCTCCCGTAGATGGTTCTAAATATTTTATGATTGAAGGAGATTCATACCCAATATATATTCTCATCCTTCTTTGAGGACCCATTTTAGTGCGTTGTGGTGGTGCTACTGGCACATATACCACACACCCAAAAGTCCTTATATGGGAAATATTAGGTTCCTGACAAAAAATCATTTGTAAGGGGGAAATCTTTAAGTAACTTGTTGGCCTGATGCGAATTAACATTGATGCATGCAAAATGGCATGGCCCCAAGCAGAAATTGGGAGATTAGATTTCATAAGTAAATGTCTTGCAATTAGTTGCAACATTTTAATCAATGATTCTGCAAGTCCATTCTGCATATGAACATGAGCTACAGGATGTTCAATATCAATTCCAAGGGACATACAATATTCATTAAAAGCTTTTGAAGTAAATTCACCAGCTTTATCAAGACGTATTTTCTTGATAGGATAATCAGGGTAATGTGCTCTTAATCTAATCAATTGAGCAAGTAATCTCATAGACGCCAGGCTGTGAGAAGATAATAAACACACATATGACCATTTAGTTGATGCATTAATTAAAACCATATAGTACCTAAATGGTCCACATGGTGGGTGTATTGGCCCACAAATATCTCCCTGTATCCGTTCTAGAAATGTGAGAGACTCACTTTCTACTTTGCTTGGTGAGGGGCGAATAATTAATTTTCCCTTGGAACATGCAGTACATGAGAAATCATGGGATTGTGGTATTTGCTTACACTTCAGGGTATGTCCACATGAATTCTCAATTATTTGTCGCATCATAATTGAACCGGGATGGCCTAACCGGTCATGTCAAACATTAAATTCATTTGTAAACTTCTGGTTTACATTAGTAGACTTCTGGTCTGTATTAGTGAACTTCTGGTTCTCAATAACATGTGTTTCAATTGTATTTATAAATGTATAATATAAGCCAGAAGAAAAAGCAGGACACTTTTCTAATATGCATTTTCTACCAGCAACTATTTTTGTAACAACAAGATATTCTTTATTATTTTTAGTTGTTGTTTCTATATGATATCCATTTCTGCAGATATCTTTGAAACTTAATAAGTTTCTTCCAGACTTGGTAGAATAAATTGCATTATCAATGCATAATTTTGTTCCTTCAGGTAACAAAATATTAGCTCTTCCGGAGCCTTCGATCAAATTTATACTACCAGATATAGTCTGAACATTAGCTTTTTGCATCACCAATGGAGAAAAATATTTATCATTTCTGAGTATGGTGTTGGTTGTTGCGCTATCAACGAGACATAAATCTTCAGGATTGATGCCAGTAAGATTCATTCTTTATTAAAAGAAATATAAAAACATAATTAAGATAAATATATTTGATAAAAGTTCAAATAGATAAAGATAAATTATACAAAGAAAATAGCAACATCCAAATAGTTAATATCCATATTTCCATACTCAGAATTCTTAGCCTGATTCACATGATTTACTTCAGTTGTTGATCATTTACCATTATTTTTATTGATTCTTGGTAAATATCAACTAAGTGTCTTGGTGTACGACAAGTACGAGACCAATGACCCTTGCCACCACGACAATAACATGGATTTTTAATATTTTATTTTGCCTACTATTTTCGCTTTTATGATTCTTATCAATCTTTTCCCTACTTCTGGTAGGAATTTAAACCACCACGATTTTGACCATGGCCATGCTTACAGCTATAGCCACGTCCACGGCCACAATTAGATTCATTTATTACTACATTCGCTTCTGGGAATGGAGTTAAACCTATTGGACGGGATTTATAGTTTTTCAATAAAAGCTTATTATTTTGTTCAGCCACAATGAGGCAAGAAATTAATTTAACATATTTCTTAAACCTTTTTTTCACAATATTGCTACTGCAGGAGCAAATTGGATGTATCCATTTATACAAGGTTTTAGAAGGATGACCATCTTCTGGTGATCATACATTTATTTTAAATTGTTCCAAAGAACACGTGGGTCTTTCATGGACAAATATTGAATTTTGAGGCCTTTATGCAAATGGTGGTGTAGAAAAATTATGGATAAGGCATTTAAGATAAATAGTTCTTTTTTGGTAATAACAAGAGCCATAAATTTATATATTACAAAATTTAACTTAATTCAGAATAATGTAATAAAAGGGGGGCATTCATAAAATATAAAATATAAAAATGCAATATAGTAACAGGAAATTCATAAAGACAATAAATAATTCATAAAGTAAGATATTGCAACAAAAATTAAAAATTTATGGCTTCGGACCATTTAGTTCTTATGGCTTCAGGCCAAATAGTCTCATGGCTTTAGACTAATTCGTATCATGGCTTCAAGCCAATTAATCTTATGATGAGAAATTAAATATATATGACATCTAATCATTTATCTTCAGGATAAATAAAAGTTATACATAGCTTCTGGCTATGATATATATGGCTTCTAGTCATATAATAATGAATCATATAGATATGGTTTCTGGCCATATAATAGGAGATCATAGGGATATAGCTTCTGGCCATATCATAAAAATTCAAATAATATGACTTCTGGTCATATAATTTTAGAAATTGGATGTAGATGGCTTCTAGTCATAATCATAATAATAATATAAATGAACTTGTAAATGATATATATAAGATATAATAACAATAGTGATCTCCAATTCTAGCCATGGAACCCGATGTTCATAACAATCGGTAAAGATATATTTCTTAATTCCATATAATGGCTTAGATTATCCCAGATCTATGAAATAAAGATATTATAAAATAAAGTATAAATTATCAAAGAAACTATAAGAATATCATACCTTTGGCAGAGCTTCGTGCTGATAACGTGTTATAAAAATATGGATAATCAGAGAGAATAAGAGACTAAGAAGAGAGAAATTTGAGAGAGAAATCAGAGGGAAATTTTCATTCAGTTGTGTGTACAGAATTCTCAGCCCAAGGCTCCTATTATAGGCAAAAAACACGTATGAATAGTGAAATACGTATATGAACAGTAACTGCTACAGTAAACCGTATATGCTACGGTACTGCTATAGTATATGAATAGTACTTCTACAGTAAAATGCTATAGTGATGAATAGTACTTTAATCATTGATTAATAGTGCCATCTGATCTTATATGCCTAGCTGACTGGGAGAGTAAATTGGCTTAGATGAGGGTTAATGGATATCCACATAATCAATATTCATAACACCTTTAAATTAAAGCATATAATCGGTCCATGATTATATGCATATTTTTTTAACTATTCCGGGACATAAAATACGGGTTGATCTCAATAGAAGACTTGAAACATCTTGAATATTGTCTTTTAAATTTAATTTAGATAATTTAAATGCTAATATTATTTAAACTGCTACCTTTTAGTGAATGAGAGGGTGAAAAAGACTGACAGCAGGATGGAGAAAGAGAGATTTGAGTTGGATGAGAGGGAGGATAATAAAGTTATTTGAGGCATGAGAACCCTAGTTTAAATCAATGGCTTGATCAAAGATTTGTTATGTTTAAAAGCCTAATTTTTTTTAAAAAAAGGCCTAATTCAAGATTATTTTAACATTTTCGCTAACTTTATATGAGATTTTCTCTATAATAAAGTGATTATTTATTGTATTGACTTGATCGTCACTCAACTAAGGGTAGCAATTCTAATTCGTGTTAATGACATGATGACCAATCCCAACCTTTACCGGGGTGTTTTAGCCGTTTCAGTAACTGAACCAAATACAAGGGATATTTACATACTCTAAGAGCGCCACTTTATCTGTATTCTGACTAATTAAAATATAACAACTCATCTTATTTTAATCCTACATGACAGATAAGTCATCTAAATAAATTCAAATTTTATGGTTTTAGGAATGATAGGAGGGAATTGTGTTTTTTGTTTTTCTAAATTAAGAAGTTTATATTTTTTAAAATCATAAAATTTAAATTTCTCCATATATATAACTCATCTATCATGTAGGATTAAAATAAGATAAATTGTTAGAAAAAACTTACATATTCTAAGAGTGTCACATCATCTGAAATATGTGATCTACATAAAAAAAATTATCAAAACAATAAAACAAATTAGTTATAAATAAAACTCTGAGAAATTCTAAGGTACTCCCTACCACATCATCTATGCTCCAGCAGCTGATGAAAATATGATATCTCAAACTATTTTAATGCTATGTGTTAGCTTTTAATTCCCAATCCCATTTTGATTATTTAAAAGGGATAAAATACACAAAACTATCGAATTTTATGTCACTTGCATATTATCTCCTTAAGTTTTGAAAGTTTAAATTAAGGAATATAATATTACCTATTTTGACTGCCAACTTCCATACCGTTAAAATTAAGGATTTTTGGCATATCAAAAATTTTATAATTTTTTATTATATACTATATTATTTTAAAAAAAATAATATTTCACTATGTTTGGAGGGCAAAAAAAGTGTGAAAAATACAGCGAAAAGGAAATACTAGAAAAAAAACCTTCTAAAATGGTAAAAAAAAATATTATTTTTGAAGGTTCCCTTAATTTTCTCTCCATCAAAGCATAGAATTTAAAATTTAATTTATCATTTATACTGAGTTTTATTATTTATGGATTGGAAACCATCTGATTGGGCATAAATAATACACACACATATTTTATATATATATATATATATATATATATATATATATTTTATAAAAGCATATTTTATGAAAACTGATCATATTGATCTTAATAATTAGAGTCTTCAAAATTATTTATTGTAACTTTTGCAAGATTGTAGTCGACGGATTGTAGTTTTCCCTCGCGTTCACTCATCAGGAAACGATGTGCGTCAAGCGTTTTGATTGGATCGATATGGGACATCGGATCTGTACACTCCTCCCTGTCTGCCCTGTCATGCACGGGCCACATGATTTTATACCTAGACATGTCAATTTAAATACTTGAAAAACAAAAAACAAAAAACAAAAAATTTCCTTCTCAGTTATTATCCGTCCATCTAACTTTTATTAAGATCTCTAGTTTCGGGGAGTGTAAAATAAACGAGGACAATCAAAATATCTGATATTTATAAAAATAATTTATTGTTAAGTTATTGATAAATGGTCATAGTAATATTGAAGTTGAGATATCAGCTTAGTATATAAAAGATTACAATACTTCTATAGTTTGACAAGGGAAACAAAATTGTTTGAATTGTCCTATAAAATTATATAATTTTGATTCAATCTTTCTTTTAATAAATTTCTTTGGTTGGTAAATTCTTTGTACATGATCGTATTGCCATTTCTTTTAATTTAAGTATCGACTTAAATATGTGTCTTGCTAATGAGGATGCATAAATCGATTATAGAAATAACATAATGAAAGATCTTCAGTAAGAAAACTAGAATTGAGTATACATAATGACTATTGATTTCATTAAAAGTAGTATTTGAAGTTTCATTTAGTGTTGACTTCATATGTTTTTGTAGAAGTCCTTTTATGGATTGATGCAATCATTTAGATAGTGATGTTTAATACTTCGAAAAAGTGGTAACCTAATGTGTTTTTTTTTCAAATGGTTGAAGAGAATCGTTAGTAAATTATTTGTGATGTTATTCCTTTAAGTGGATGATATACTATTGACCATATATAGTTTAAATTTGGTAGTGCTTATTAAAGAATGGTGCTAATAAATTTTGAAAAAAAGTTCATGGGTAAAGCAGTTAGATTTGAGATCAAAAGATGTAGTTTAAGAAAACTTTTATCTTTTACAAGAAAATTACATTAAGAAGATTTTTAAGCGATTTAAAATGAATGAATGCAATCCCTTGGATACCCTTGTGACTTTACTAGTGAGTTTGAGTCTTGATAAATTTTTATGACTGAACCAACCAAGAAAATTATAGAAAAGAATGTTCATATAGATAATGTTCATATAGAAAAGAATTTGGGTATAGATACTAAGAGTGTCTAGACTTAAGTCTGTACGGTGTTAATGATTAAATTAAAACGACATACGCTCTTAAAGTATAAGAGTAACACCATATAGCGTGTGATTCATACAGCATGTCCTAAAGAATCGTAAATGGGAAGTAAATGAATGGATCCCTGCTTCATTGTTGTGTGAGTCCTAGAAAGGCTAATATTTTCAATGATGTCCTTTGACTTTGACATCATGGAGATATATTTCAGCGTATGCTACTCTAGCATTTTGTCTTATGATCATGATTGTAACATCCTCATTTTTTTATTTTTGGGATATAATTATAATTTAGAGAAAATTATCATTTTTAGTAGGTAATTTTTTAGGACTAAAAAATATATAAAAAAGGAAAAAAATATTATTTTATAATATAATATTAATATAATATAATATTATTATATAATATAATATTAAAATATTATATATAAGAAAGAAAAACGTGGTGGGGCGGCTCCCCATATTTGAAAAATGAGTGTGGCACCATAAGGTGCACACGTTTAAAAAAATAAAAAATAATAATAAAATATTAAATGAGGTAGAAGGAGGTATTATAAATACCTCTTCGCCTCAATACACTTCACGCAACAAATTTGTGTAAAGTGTGTGCAGAAAGGTGACGAATAAGACTCTGATAGGAGTATTTTCATTTATTCAAAGATTAATAAGGTACTCAAAATCTCTTCTAATTATAAAACTTCTTTTATGAAATATTTTCTAAATAAATTTCTCTTTCTTATGATATTAATTTTGTATTGGTTAGAGAATATTTTAGGATTAGAATTTTGGGCAAGTTTGAATTTTGTCAGTATATAACTATAAGAATATAGATGATAACTAATAGTTTATTTTAATAGGTTTATTTTTGTTATTTAGTTGATATAAGATTTTATAATGAATTTTCTATATAATCAATTTATAAATAATGCTATTTTGGATTTTTAAACTGATTAAATTTAGATTAAATAATTTATTTGAGTTAATGAAGATATTATTGAAATTTTAGTTGGTATAGTTTTAAAATCTAAAGGACTAAATTGTTATTTATGAAATTCATAAAACTAAACTGTCATTTATGAAATTTGGAGGACTAAATTGTCATTTATGAAATTTAGAGGACAAGTTGTCATTTATGAAATTAGGAGGACTAAACTGTCATTTATAAAATTTGAAGAACTAGACTGTCATTTTATAATTTAAACCCTAAATTGTTATTTTCAGTTTTTATAGTATATTGTTATTAGAATTTGTAAATAAGTTATAATTTTGACTTTTGAAAAATTATTAACGGGTAGTAAATTGATTATGATAAATTGATTTCGGCGTGTGTTTAAGCTCTTGGATTTGGAACAGTGTGATAATAATTAGCTTTGGCGAGAGGTAACCACTTTCCACTTATTATGTGTGTTGTTGTGTGTTTGCGAGTATTTTGTAAAATGATTATGAGATTGAAAATCGTATATGAATATTTATAGATTATTTCAATGAGTAATATTGAGGAGTATTTTGTTATAAAATTGCTTTGTGGAACCTTGTGATTTAAATTGTAAGATGTATTTGTATATTTTGAATATCCTCATATGAGTATGAAAATCTTGAAAAAATTCCTATTGAGCTATTTATTGATACATATTGGGTTGTTTTGTTTGGGTTGAGATAGAGAAAGTTATTTTTACTACGTGGTATAGCCTCCGTTGGTGCACGATGATTGGCTTTCTATTGTCCCACCAGTTCAATGAGGGACTGCGACACCCCCACTAGTTCAATCAGAAGAAAGACCCATGGTCTGGAAACATGCTCTGTGGATTTTGGCCAATCCTCATCATGTGACCAGAGAGCTCTTTGAGTGGCCAGTAACATGGATAGTAACTTAGCCTATGGGTCTAGTCAGCGGAAATAAGGCGGTTCGGTTGGATTGATGGGAGGCACTTGGGAATTGTGATATGAGATTTGAGATATAATATTATAATTTCTGATATTAAATTTGTGTACAAAACAATGATATTAGATTTTTAATATTTTATTATATAAATTGTTCTACTCGGCACCTCATGAATACATGTCAGCATGTGTATGAGTTGGAAAGCTGGTTACTGAGGCTTTTGTCTCACCCCGTCGATTTAACATTTTTTCAGGTGATAGTTTCCGTGCTGGAATGTTGGGAAAAGCTCCTGAGGCATAGATATATCTCTATGGCCTCTTGTGGTTTATTATGTGTTAAATTGATATATATTGTCACTCATAGGGCCTACATCCTGTAAACTCTGATTTGTCTGCATACTTTGGATTATCGTATCATGAATTGAATATTATAATATTTAATAGTTTGTGAAATTTTATCTCTATTGTGATTAGTCCTTGAGAGAATAGTTAATATTATGGAAGTAATGAGAGGATCTTACGATGATTTATACGGTTTAAAGGTATTATGTTAGGAAAGCGGTTGATTTATATCAAAGTGATATAGGTGAAAGAAAGATTATTATTTGAAGTATACACACTTTTGCTAATGTCTGAGACCGGTCCCTTATGATATGATTTTGTAATTTCATAAGTGCGGATACTATGTATACGAGAAAGGTAATGTGAGTTTTATATTAACTAAAGAGGGATTAAATTGGCCATGAGAGAGGTGTATATTGGTAAATCTATAACATCCGGACATTATATCAATATCGAGCTGCACTACATAGTTGTCTTGTACTGATCTCTGAAAAAGGGATGTCTAATACAAAACGCCTTAATGGAGACGTCACGCACACACGATCACAACAAAACACCTAGTATGAAAGAAGTAAGAGAAAGAGACTTGGCCCACAACATCTAATCCATCAAGTGTGAGTAGGAGGTGTTGTAACATACTAGTCTACCCTTGGTGGATTAAGACCTAAACCCGATTGAAGATGGGCTATCATAGAAAGATACGTGTTCATAAAGAGAAATATCTCTTTACGGTTAAATAGTCTTATCTATTCTTATGTACCATTTCATTTAAAAGTTACATCCATTCATGTATGACTATATGTACACTATATATAGGATGTGAGATTGAAGGAATAGATAATCTAAATTTAATACACAATTCTCCTTCTAAAAGGTTTTCATAAGAATGTTTACTTCTCTTCTTCTTTTTGGTGTATTTGCTGTGTAATGTGATTAGGATCTACATCAGTGCTTCAGTTTCGTGTGAGTACTTTAAAGAGTTAGTTGGATTCCAGGTACGCCCACCATTCTTACAGATCCCAATTCAATAAATTTCTGTACACAAACTGAAACCTTTTCCTGTTTTTCTTTCCGTATCCATTTGTCAAAACTTAAAAGTCAAGAATGGTGATCTGTGATAAACAAATAGGCTTAAGCCTAACAGATATATAATTGGCACTTCCCTAGGCTTTTTCTCCTAAAAGAGATGGGTACTATAATGCCTCAGTTCAGAGGAGGTGAAGAATAAAAGCCACCAATTAGCAGCTAAGAAAAACTGATGACAAATTTGCTTAGACAGAAAGACCAACAAGTAGAAGCTTAACCCTCAACTTTAGTCACTCATCATGGCCAAAATATTCATTTAGTATATCATCTGAAGAAGAAAACGCCTAAGGTGGTATCTCAATGAACACATACCATATCTCAATGGAAACTCGTCAACTGTCTACAAATAAGAGCATTTACTAAGAGCTATAAACCAAGTGCAATTTAACTGCGTCTAAGCTCACCCCTAC
Organism: Albizia julibrissin; assembly: GCA_037074505.1. NCBI lineage: Eukaryota > Viridiplantae > Streptophyta > Magnoliopsida > Fabales > Fabaceae > Albizia > Albizia julibrissin. Next base: position 4,759,987 of record CM073480.1, on the reverse strand, counting down.
TCCTTCTCCTTTCCCCAATACTGTGCCTAAGGAATATCAAGTTTGTTCAGAGTATAACCTAACTTCACATCGTAATTCTAGAAAAAAGGGTTATAGGTTTTGTTCAGCTGATTAATATAACATGGTCAAGTTAAGAAGGACTTAAGAATAAGATAAGAAACCATTCCATAGGGGACAAGTCACTTAATTCTATAGAAAAGCACAGAACACAACACAACAAGGTCATAATGGAAACGATATATACTATAGCAAATGGAAAGTACTGACTGGAATATTCCCAAAGTTACAAAGAAAACAGGGTTACATGTTTTATGAGTTGAAACTGGTATGGAACCGTGTGGTTCCACAGAGAAATATTTGATGTTTAAATGGGAAAATTATGCAAATGATGATAAGGTCATAGGTAGGGGCTTATGTGATATTGATATATGTATTAAGGAGAAGCAATGAGGTCCAAGTTATTGACTGAAAGTGAAGGTTTAAGCATTGTTTTCAAAACTGAAATCTCAGAATGAGACAAGGAAGTGACTAATTGAGTGGCAAGGGAAGGCTTTCTATAATAAGAATATAATGTTTATATATATGTGTGTATTTGTTGGTAATGTTTGATGCTTGAAGTTGTGGGGTTCGTACTTTGGAATTAAAGACTGATTAAATAATAGGGAGAGGTTCTTAATTTTCTCTATACTTGGCTTTGTAGTGCACTACCTTTGATTTTAGATTTGAAATTAAAATAAAATGAACGCTTATTTCTTTATACATTTCCTTGAACATTCGGTTTTATTGGTTGTAAAATTATTGGAGTGTTCATACCGCAAGTGTACAAGCATCAAATAATAAAGTGATAAATAGAGTATCGTTCTCATAATAATTTGTTTAGCAAATCAACCAAGCAATAGGCTTAATTAGTGAGTTTGATAAAGTTGAGTCAACACATGTTGTTGGTGTGGAAAGAGAAATTTTAAAAGCTATTTGTAAGGCTAAAAATTCTAAATGAAAACTGATTCTATAACTTCAAATATTGAACAAAGCCTATAATTATTCATGCCTTTTATATTTCATAAAACTTGATGAAATTCCTCTCCAATAGTATTTTCAATAATTATATGTATGAGTCTAAGGCTCAACAGCATTTGACTAAGCTGTTTCAAGTTAAAACCAAATTTGATATCCTCACTTAATATGCACAATCTCTTACTACAATTAAGAGAAAATATTCATTCAACATCAATCTTAAATTGACAATGCTAGACTACTAACTATATGTCTATGCTACTAACAAATCATCTATTTAATCCCTAAACTTCAAGTCTAGCATAATTTTACCTAAGTTCTACAATCAAATTAACTCTCTCTTTAATTGAACAAGGCAATCTAAGTGGTGGTCAATCACATAGAAGCATTAGGTACAAGATAATATATATATATATATATATATATATATATATATATATATATATATATATATATATAACTACTAAAAGAGAGGAATAATTAAGTCTTAATATATACAAGGCTCAAAATAATCCTAGAGTAAAAAGCTTGGCTACACATAATCAAATATAAAGAAATTATACACAAAGCTACTGAATACATGAAGAAGCTAATGGAAACGAGGAGAAAAGAAGAATAACTATTGTGGAAATCCCAAAAGCTCCTTTAAGAAGAACACCCAAAGCTCTAAAATCTTCAAAATCTCTCTCCCAAGCTCTTCCTTTGCGTGCTCCACTGTTTTCAGGTCTAGAAAATGTGTTTTTCGGCAACTTTCTCTAAGTTAAGTGGTGTTTTTTCGCTTTTGAAATCAAAACGCACAGCTATACTTTTTTCAGAACTTACTATAACAAGTCTGTCAACTTGCTGTAGCCAGTTACGTAGATAGTCAATTTTTCTTCAAATTCTTGACTTGCTATAGCAATTTTGTTAACTTGCAACGGCCAGTTACACAAAGAGCAAACAAGGATTACTTGCCACGGTAAGTTTGCCAACTTGTTGAGGCCAGTTATAGAGGGATCAAACTTCTTGAGATTGTTTACTTGCCATAGTCAGTTGGTCAACCTACTGAGGCAAGTTGCAGAAGTTTCTTCGAACTTTACAATGCTTCGCTTCCTTTGTTCTTTTCTTGTTTCTTGGTTCTTATAGAACTTCAAATCTTGTCTTCATCCTCTTACAAAAGAGGGAAGATTTGTCAATTCCCAATTGAATAACAAATTATATAAAATATAACAAAAATTTCTTTGATTTTTGCTCGATACTTTGATATCCACATTTTCTTCTATACACTTCACTTCCTATACATATTTTGAACCCAAAAATAGGTAAAAAGAGAAAGACAATATGCTAGAATGTTTTCAATTTCTAAGATTCAACATGGAGGTGGGGTTTTTGAATGTTGTTGAAAAGAAGTTTATACCATGTGAAGATGATACAATGTGATTAAAAGAAGAGATGTCACGCTACATTAGATAGCTCATTACATTGATGCATGCTGCTCATGTCCTTTTACTTATGCATGACAATGCTTGAAATACAGTTATAATAGAAATGGCAAACAAACTGTTTGATTCAAATTTTGATTTTGATTAATATCGTTCTCCTTATTCAATAGAAGTTCCTAGTGCGCCTAGTTTTTTTGTAGCCTCCTGTTTCGTAGGGTGGTGCTGCCCTTATTCCGTTGGGTTGGTGATGCGCTTGTTTCGTGGCCTATGTGATACACTTGTTTTAGAAACTCCATGCTGTGCTTGTCATTCATAGCCTGGTAGTGCAATTGTTCAATATACTCCCTGCTGCGCCGGTTTTTCGCAGCCTGGTAGTCCCATCGTTCAATATACTCCCTGCTGCGCTGGTTTTCCGTAGCTTGGTACTGCATTTGTTTCGCATGCTCCCTGCTGCGCTGGTTTTTCGTAGCCCAGTAGTGCGATTGTTCAATGTACTCCTTGCTGCGCCAGTTTTCCGTAGCCCAGTAGTACGATTGGTCAATAGGCTGCTTACTGCCCTCGTTATTCGTAGCCTGGTACAGCACTTGTATTCTAGCCTCCATGCTGCTCTTGTTTTTCGTACCCATCATGCTACGCGCTTTGTGTTGTTTCATCTGAAGAGACAAGATTTAAGAGTAGTTAAAAAAAACAGGAAGAAAGAAGGTTTTTATGTTTGTTTCTTTTTATTGAAATAGTAATAATTGATTGAATTTTGGCTAAACGTGTCAATTTTGCAACCAACTATTTTTCTATAGACAACCAACACAAGTAATTATTTTTTAGTACAAAAATAGATATATAAACAATTTATATTGGAATAGATATAACAACACTATTAAAGATATTTAACTTCAGTTACTTTTTATACTGTGGGACTCATCAGTCTTCTCACTTTCTATTATTTTAATATGTGTATTTATGTTCATGAGTATAAATAGAAAAGGGTCTCAGTCTAAAAAAATGTAGGTGATTAAGGGATAAGGGCCTCTCCATTTCCCTTACTGTCTACTTCCCTCCACTTCTTTATTCTTACTGTTAAATTAACTCTGAACAGTTGAGATTTAATATTCTATAAAATATTATTATAATATTAAATAACAAAAAATATATATAAATAAATTTAAATCATTAAAATTTGATATAACTAGATCATATCTTTATATTTTTATTAAAATGTGTGTTTCCTTTTTATAAGATATTAAATTTCAACCGTTCAGAGTTAATAAAGAAGATGTTGAGAGAAGTAGACAATAAGGGAAATAAAGAAGTTCCTCTCCCCATTAAAGGTGGGAATCAAGGCCGGCCCTTGACGGGCCATGACCTAAAAGGGTTAGCCCTACATGGTCTAGGGTAAGAAAAATTGTTGTTTTTCAAAGCCCTGCCCGAGAGCACAAGGTCAGAAGTTATTTTCACAAGATTTAACTATATGTTTACACACCTCATGCAATAAAATAAATATAGTTACTAATTCATAATTAAAGGTAAAAAATAGTGTGTATAAGTAATTCTTAGTCTCATACAAAGCATAAGAAGGCAAAAAGCCAAACACTCTAAGCAACATGATTATGACAGCTATCGTTTTCATCTTCTTCGCTACTATCATCAATTTCAAAGAATTTTGATTGTACTTCACCTTAATTAGTAGACTCTGCTTAAGGGGTAAAAATATCAAGAATCAATAAATTACCATCATGTGTAAATTTAGCAATTTTAAGGTTCTAAGGGAGGAGTCAGCAAGGACATGAGTATGAGAGACAGTGAAATTAAAATAAAAAATAAAATTAAAGGGGCTAACGGACCGGCCCTACAGGGCTGACCTTTTTAGGTCCGATTTCCTTTTAAAGCTCCATTTTTCAAGCCCGACTTGTGACTTAAAAGGGCCAGTTTGACGGGTTCAGCCCGATTTCCCTGCTCTACTCCCCATGATTGATTATTGTGATTATGCTGGGTAATTCAATGGCTAAAGTGATTTTAACATTATAGAAAGGTTCGTGAATGAATATTTTAATGACACTTGATACCATCATAATAAAGAAGTAGATCTTTTTTTTTTTTTTTTTTGGGAACGAAGTAGATCTTCTCAATTATAAAGAAAATGATGAATTAAAAAGGGCTTTCGAAGTAAGACATTTTTATACTTTGTGCCGTCAAGTATTTGTACGATTTCATACACCATATGGATAACGTTAGACTACATGAACAGATCTCATAAAAAAAACTAAAACGATCTACAGTTCACAACGAACGAATCCTTGTTAAACAAGAATTGAAACGATTTTCCAAACAATAAACGAAAGACCAGATCAAAATCGAAAACTTTCAAAACAGATCCAGAGATCTTCGGAGAAGAATTTTCCCAAGATAGAATCGTATCACAAAAATAGATAAAAGATATTAATAAAGCCCGGTTGGTGAAGCCTTACTTAAAAAGTTTAAAGTATGTGAAGAAAAGATTGGAAGGTAGCCGAGAAACAGAAAATTCTCGACATAATTTCAATCATGTTTTGTTTGATCGGCCAACCCCGTAAGCAAACTCAACTACGAATCAGAAACAACCTAATTATTCCAACAGTTTCCACAGAAACATACAAGTACACATCTAAACGAAAAGAATAGAAGAACACCTATGAATTAACGTTTCCGTTCTAAATAATCCGATCCCAATCAAAGCTCGACAATTCTACCAATTACATAAGCTGATGGATATTTTTTATGGTTATCAAACCCGACCAGGACGAAAATGGATATGGTCCCGTAGTGGGCATTTTAAAAAAAAAATTATATTTTTTTAAATAATATTATATTAATAAATTTAAAATATTTAAATTTTTTATTAACTTAGTTCTAAGTTAGTTTTAATTTAATTTAAGTATAATTCACTAGCTTTTGATATAATACCCAATCAATTTATGATCCGATTTAATTACTTGATATTTTCACACCACAAGTCGATTGGAACCAAACAAAGAACAAAAACCTCAAGGAAGACGACGGAAAAAGATCAGAAGAGAAATACATACCTTGGAGGATTTCGGAACGCGAAAGAAGACGAGCCAAGACCCTCGGAACGCTAAACAAAACAGAATGTGAAGAATTTCGGAGGCTTGGGGCTTCTTTTATGACGAAAGGAGGTGCCCGACATGGGCACGGCACCACGGTGCTTATCCAATAATATTGTCACACATGTGCAAAGGCAACTAGATAACGTTACAGAATTCCACCCATTAATTTTTTCGGAAAATTATATTTAAATCCTGACAAGAGATAAAAAAAAGATGGTAGTTTGTAATCTTAAAATTATTAAAAAATGTTATAAAATTTTTTAATAATAAATTTTAATCATAAACTTATCATTAAATGTTTATGGACTTATCAATTGAGGCTTCTGAATTTACCACTGGATGTCTTTTGACTTATCAATAATACGCTCTTAGACTTATCAATGACGCACTCATAAAATTGTTAGCGATCACCTGTAAATTTATCAGTGGAATTTATTGTAAAAAATTCCTACATGGCTTTTTAATAATTTTGAGATTTTAATTCATTATTATTTTTTCTTATTTAAGACTTAAATAAAAATTTTCCATTATTTTTATTTTTTTGTTGCATACATTAATTAATTAATGGGAAAATCTTTAAAAAAGAATTCTAAAATAGTGAGAAGACATAAAGGTGATTCAAATTTATATACTTGGTGTTAGTAGCTGAACTGCAACTTATCAAATTTATAAGAAATAACCAATTTACTCTTATTATTTTTTTATTAAGAAATAATTACCCCACCGCCCGGCCGCCAGAGACGACCAGAATTCTTTTCACTATTTTAGAGTTGTTTTTCAGGATTTTTCCTTAATTAATGGGAAAGGATGGGATAGATTTGGTTAAAAAAAGGGATGAGGTAGGTGATCGTTATGACCGAGACGGAGTGACCGCACCATGCGAGTAGAGACCAGAAGAAGTTGATTAGGAACGTTATAACGGCGTTAAAAGAACCGGAAATATTTTAGTCATTGGGCCCCAGCGCTTCGTTTATTGCAATTGGGTTTTCTATATGCCTTTCGTGGATAAGAATCTATCTTTAATTAATATAATTAAAAAAATGACGAAATGAAGAGAATAATTTCATTCATATTTTTGTATGTAATTTATGTATAAATAAATTGACTATTAATGGCACGGACGCGATCATCATCCAAATTCAAGGCAGCAATTCTGATTCAAGTGGAGTTAATGACATGAGCCAACCAGTTTGAAGGGAGGGGATTTGGCTTTTTCCTTTTTTTTTAAGGGGATTTGGATTTGACCATACACTTTTAATAAATTTTTAATTAAGTAAAGAAGCCTAATTAAGGATTTATTAATATTGTTAAAGACTAAATTACCCCTCTATACTTAAAAAAAGAAATTTAAGATAGGTGGTAGGTGTGTGTAATTCAAAGTATTAAAATTATGATTTATATAAAATATTTAAATTTAATATTTGTATACTTATGAAGATGTTTCACTGTTTTAATTTATAAATTGACGGTAAGAAGTTGTATTATTTAATCTGAAATCTAAAATATGAATTAAAATTATAACTCTAACCTATCTCCAACTTTAATTCGTAAAACCTGAAGAATTTTTTTTATTATTACTTCATAACTGAACAATTACATTACAATTACTACGGATAAAGGGAGAAAACCGATGAGGAGGGTTTGGATAGCAAACATAATACTCATGGCATCTATGAGCAGGGCTTGCCATTTTTGGGATGAGGTAATCCTTTTTTTTTTATTAAATAATAAGTTGCATCCTAAAATATTTTTGACATCTCTTAAATTAATTAATTTCTAATATATCTATTATCTAAGCTTAAAGTTTTTTTCAAAAACTAAAAAATACTTAAGGTCATTAAACACAGCTTAACTTAGAGGTGGGAATCAGGGCCGGCCCGACAGGACCCGAGGAAAGAAAAATTGTTGTTTTTCAAAGCCCGGCCCGAAAGCATCAAGGTCAGGGTCGGCCCGCAGGGCTAAAAGTTATTTTCACAAAATTTAACTATACATCTATACACCTCGTACAATAAAAATAAATACAGTTACTAATTCATAATCAAAGGTAAAAAATAGTGTGTACAAGTAATTCATAGTCTCATACAAAGTATAAGAAGGGAAAAAGCTAAACACTCTAAGCAATATGATTATAAAAACTATTGTTTTCATATTCTTCACTACTATCAACAATTTCAAAGAATTTTGATTGTACTTCACTTTAAGTAGTAGACTCTGCTTAAGGAATAAAAATATCAAGAATTAGTAAATTACTATCATATGTAAATTTAACAATTTTAAGGTTCTTAAGGAGGAGTCAGCAAGGGCATGAGTAAGAGGAGTAGTGAAATTAAAACAAAAAACAAAGCTAAAGGGCCTAACGGGCCAGCCCTACAGGGCTCGCCCTTTTAGGATGGACTTCCTTTTGAAACTCAATTTTTCAAGCCCGACCCATAATTTAAAAGGGCTTAAAAAGACCAGCTCGACCCAATTTCCTAGCTATAGCTTAACTCAAAAAAAATAATGATTTTTTTTAAAAAAACCTCTTAATTTAGAGAATGCTCATCATTTAGATGAGTATGGAATGTGAACTCGGAGTAACATAAATATATTTTTGAATTTTGCAGAAAAGATAACAAGATCATCCTGCAACTCTCCATGACCCATAGGAATCTCTTGAGACACCGTAGTTGAGATTGAGAACGCACCCACAGACAGACACAGATCAAATAAATCATCTTCCCCTAGTGAATACCCCTAAATTAATAATTAGCATAAGTTCAGATCAAATAAATCACTCCATTGTAGTAATTGTTTTAGTAACATTGCGGCGCATTTTCTTTTCTTTTTATTTTTTAATACTATTATCTGATATCCGTTTGAGGCTTATTGGCTGTTCTTTCCAATTACGAGTCATGTCCACATGTTTTGGGACCACCGTTTTCTTAGCTCCACATTTCCAAGGTTATTCTTTTTCTCCATTCCTGCCACATTCTAATAACCTAAGAGTGAAAACACTGTTTTTCTTTCATTATACCGCTATTACAACTTTCTTTTAATTTCAAATTGAGTACATTATTACTACTAACCTTCACTTTCAAAAAATGTACATATCTTGGATTAAAATCTTCTTCACCCCAAAATCTCTCCGAGGGCAATTTGGGATTTCACTAGGATATAGGTTGTTTTTGTATTTATTTTATAACATTCATAATTTCATATGAAAATGGGGGATCAGGCCAAAAAATATGAAAATGTGGGATAAACTCTCATTTAAGAAATTAACTAAAAATAAGTAACCACATAAAACAACCTCCTTAATGAAAACATTCAATATGTTACTTTCCATAATATACAACTAAGTTTCATAGCAACTACCTTTCGTAATATTGTAGGGGAGAAGAACTCTGGCGTGGGACTGCGGCTACCCACTTTGTTTTGTTTTTGTTTTTTTTTTCTGGCCATCTTCTTTATTTAATACTATTAAACATTGAAGGGTAATTTAGTCCCTTTTTAATGTTTTTATTAAGGGCAGAGTAATCATTTCAAGTGATTACTCTTTTTATTTTTCGTGCCAACAACATGTGGCTACACATTTCCATCATGGCTTCGTCTTTTCTTAGGTCTTAATGTCTTATTCCTTAATTAATTTCTTAAATGCCGATTTGTCCCAATTTTTTAATTCTCCTTAACAAACGTTATTATTAAGTAAGAAATTTCCAAAAGATTTGCATAGCCTCGGAAGATTTGCCAAAACAAACTCCCCTGAATTTGAAGAATATTTGCTAAAGAAAAGGAATCAGTTGTTATGTTGTGATTCTGTTTTTTCAGAGATTAATGAAGAAATTACTATATAAGGGTGGACTAATTCTATATATATATATATATTATACGAGAAGAAAATCAATAAGGATAGATTAGATTCAGTTAAATGATTAGATGATATTTTACTTGGGTTACATCTTTCAGTCACCCTCATTTACTTGAATGGGAAATGGGCCTATCCATTTCTTCTACAGTCCATTTTGCTCAATTTCTATTTTGATACCGTTAAATCAATCATGACGATTGAGATTTAATATTCTAAAAAAATATTATTATAATATTAAATGATAAAAATGTAAATAAATAAATTTAAATTATTAAAATTTAATCTAAATAGTTTATATCTTAGTATTTTTATTAAAACATTTTATATATTTTCTTTTTTTACTTTTTATAGGATATTAAATATCAACGGTATGAATTAATCTTACCATATAAATAAAGAAATAGAAAAAAAATGGAATGGAAAAGCCCCTTTTCCCACTTGAACAGGCAGTCGCTTACCAACAAGGCAGCCCTGTTCTTTGACCACCAAAAGGTAGTACGTTTGAAATCTAACTTCAATTTGTTTAATTTCTTTCTAATTGCTTTAAAAGAAGCTCTTACGATTTTCCAATTAATCTGTTTTGGGGTACGTAGTTAAAATTCTTGAGACCATGGACGCTACAGGTCTGACAAGGGAAGCTAAACGAGAGCAGAAGGAGAAGAATGTTAGTTCCATTAAAAGAGGCTTATTCAAACCAGCAGAGATGGCAATATTTATGGACACCAATTCCCCTTCTAGATTTCACCCAAAAAAACTGATGAAAGCGCCCAGGATTTCATGAATTTCATTCAAAGAGCATTGTCACTTCGAGGATCATCTAAACTCATCAAGTTTAAACTCATAGGCCAAATAGATTCCTTACTTCCTGTTGAAGCATTGATTTCTGCAGCATCACAATGTAATGTTGAAGACTGTGAACTCCATCCTCAAAGGGCCTTTCTTTTTCCCATATCATCTGAGGCTTATAGTTCATCCTTCAATCTGCCTGCTAAATTTAAAGACATCGAAGGTATGCCAAGTGACCTTTTTCAAACAACAATTAACACAATCTAATTTCTGGTTGTCAAGTTCTTGAGAACTTACGTATAAAAGATTGTTTTTGGGAAGGCGTAAGGAAGGTAAGTAGAAGAGCCCATGTGTAAAAGTCCATACAATCCAATTATGGCCAATGAGTTTGTAATTCATGGAGATAGTCTCAGACAATTCAATTATGCTGGTCAATTCTTCTTTGACTACTGCATTTTGAACACTACATTGTTGGAAGAGGTGAACATTCGATCTTACCTTTGTCATGAAAATCGAGGACTTGCTATACGTCGCTGACAAAGGCTTCTAAGAATGAATGTTCCGAGAAAGGCACTGACAGGGCCTAGAGGGTCTATAGTCGAATGCTTGTTAAATTATTACTATCTGATAGAGTCGACCTTGCTAAGCATGCCTAACGGAGAAAACATAGGCAGATGCAAGAAAAAGGTTAATAATGTCACGCATCAGGATGAGCAATAAAATCCAATTTCTTTAAATGAAGGTTCAGAGAATTCACATTTCTCAGTATTAAGGCAGAAACATCACTTGTTATACTTGTATATACCAAACCTGCTAAGAAAGAAAAAGCGAATGGAAAACCATCATTTGATGCATCTTATTGGAATTTGGAGCCCAAGGAAAACCAAAACTGTGGTAGTAAGGGAACCTAAAATCGAATTGGAATTTGAAGATGCTCAATGGATTGAGAACAGGATCTTCAATTATAAGCTCTCGATTTTGATCCCAATTCAATAAATTTCTGTACACTAACTCCCTGTTTTTCCTTACCTATCCATTTGTCAAAACTCAAAACTCAATAATGGTGATCCGTCATAAACAAACAGGCCTAAGCCTAACAGAATATAATTGGTTCTTCCGAAAAAGATAGGTACTACAATGCCTCTGTTCAGAGGAGGTGAAGAATAAAAGCCACCAATTAGCGGCCAAGTAAAGCTGATGACAAATCTGCTTAAACAGAAACACTAACAGGCAGAAACTTAACCCTCAACTTAGTCACCCATCATGGCCAAAATATTCATTTGGTATATCATCTGAAGAAGAAAAGGCTTTAGAGAATGTATCTCAATTAGCACAGATCACATCTCCATGAAAACTCGTCAACTGTTTAAAAATAAATAGCATTTACTAAGAGCTAAACAACAATTGCAATTTAACTCCGTCCAAGCTCACCCATACTCCTCCTTTCCCCAACACTGTGCCTAAAGAATATCAAGTTCGTTAAGCTAATTAATAGAACATGATCGAGTTAAGAAGGACTCAAGAAGAAGATAAGAAACCATGCCACAGGGGACAAGTCACTTGATTCTACAGAAAAGCACAGAACACAACACAGCATGATCATAATGGAAACGATATATATATATTATAGCAAGGTACTGACTACTGACTGAAAAGAAGAAAACATAGCCAAGTTATTTAAAGGGCCACCATAGGCCCACAAACCAGTTCAAAAGGTCACAGACCCCAACAACAACCACTGAAACTGACCAAACGAAGCAGCCCCAAATATTTCAGAATCCTCCGCGAAGACGCAGAACAAGATGGAGGGTGGACTCCTTCTGGATGTTGTAGTCAGCAAGGGTTCTTCCATCCTCCAACTGCTTCCCTGCAAAGATCAATCTTTGCTGGTCTGGCGGGATTCCTTCCTTGTCCTGAATTTTTGCCTTCACATTGTCAATGGTATCCGAACTCTCAACCTCAAGGGTGATAGTTTTGCCTGTTAAGGTCTTCACAAAGATCTGCATACCTCCCCTAAGACGAAGCACAAGGTGAAGGGTGGACTCCTTCTGAATGTTGTAGTCAGCCAATGTGCGTCCATCTTCCAGCTGCTTTCCAGCGAAAATCAACCTCTGCTGGTCAGGGGGGATGCCTTCCTTATCTTGGATCTTAGCCTTAACATTGTCAATTGTGTCAGAGCTCTCAACCTCCAAGGTTATAGTCTTGCCAGTAAGAGTCTTCACAAAAATCTGCATGCCACCACGGAGACGTAGAACAAGGTGAAGGGTGGACTCCTTCTGGATGTTATAGTCAGCCAAGGTCCGGCCATCCTCAAGCTGTTTACCAGCAAAGATAAGCCTTTGTTGGTCCGGTGGGATTCCCTCTTTGTCCTGGATCTTTGCCTTGACGTTATCAATAGTGTCAGAACTTTCCACCTCCAGGGTAATGGTCTTCCCGGTCAGAGTCTTGACAAAAATTTGCATTCCTCCACGGAGACGAAGCACAAGGTGGAGGGTGGACTCTTTTTGGATGTTATAATCAGCCAGGGTACGGCCATCCTCAAGCTGCTTCCCCGCAAAGATAAGCCTCTGCTGGTCTGGAGGGATACCCTCCTTATCTTGGATCTTGGCCTTCACGTTGTCGATGGTGTCTGAGCTCTCCACCTCGAGGGTGATGGTCTTACCGGTGAGAGTCTTGACAAAGATCTGCATTCCACCACGTAAACGGAGCACGAGGTGGAGAGTCGATTCCTTTTGGATGTTATAGTCGGCAAGGGTACGTCCGTCCTCAAGCTGCTTACCCGCAAAAATCAGTCGCTGCTGGTCCGGTGGGATCCCTTCCTTGTCTTGAATCTTTGCCTTGACATTGTCTATGGTATCTGAGCTCTCGACTTCAAGAGTGATGGTCTTGCCGGTAAGGGTCTTGACGAAGATTTGCATCTATAGCACACACCAAATAAATAAGATCAGATTACATGAATAGATCTCATGGAATGTCACAGACGATATAATTAAGAACTAAAGAATCCTTGCTATTAAACACGGATTGAAACGATTTTCCAAACAAAAAAAGAAAGACCAGTTCAAAATTGAAAGCTAAACCTTTACAAAGATCTTCAGAAAAGAATTTTCCCTACAGCGCCAAGATAGAATCAGATCACACAAATAGTTAAGAGATTATTATTGGTAAAGAGTTAATTAAGAAGTTTAAAGTATGTTAAGAAAAGATCGGAAGATGGTCGAGAAACAGAAAATTCTCGACAGAATTTCAACCAAATCAGTATGATACGCCAATTCCGTACGCAAACTCGACTACGAATAAGAAAAAACCTAACGTTTCCTACAGTTCTCGCAAAAATATATAAATACATATTTAAACGAAAAGGTTGGAAGAAAAATTATGAATAACGTTTCCGTTAGAAATAATCCGACCTCAAATTAAAAGCTCCACAATCCTATCAACTCCATAAGCAGATGGATATTTTCACAACACAAGCCTCGACTGGAACCAAAGAAAAGAACACAAACCTAAAGAAGCATGAAAAAAAGAGATCCGAAGAGAAAAACACACCTTGTACTTTGGTTTGCACGGGTTTTCTTCGGCAGCTAAATAAAACAGATTGTGTTGCGGAGGAATTTGGAGGCTTGGGGCTCCTTTTATGACCAGATGAGGTGACCGCCCAGCCGCGGCAGCGCGGTACTTATCCAATAAAATTGTCACACGCGTACAAATGAGATGGCGTTAGAAAACATCGACACGGCAATGTTGGGAAACAAACGAGACGTCCAACTTAGGAATTCTTTTTTTTTTTTCCTCGCCCCAAAAACTTAGGAATTCACCCATTAAACTTATTTTTCTTTTCTTTCTTTTGTATTTTTTTACCATCATCCGTAAGTGCTGATTTGGCAACCTTAAAAAAAAGTGTTTTTAAAAGTAATTTTTTATGGAAAATGAATAAAACTCTCCTTATATATTTATTTTGAAAGTCACAAAAAATACTTTAAAAAAGCATATGTTTATATTAAAGGTAAAAAATGTTTTTTTAATATAATTTATGGTGTACGGGTTAAATACATAAAATGAATTTTGTCTCAGTTTGTGTGAACATATTTTAACTCAAGCAGACTCTAAAACAAGTTGGCACTAATCCATTAATTAATTGGAAAAGATAGTATAAGTGATCGTTATAACCCAGGTTCTTAAACTCAGACCAGACTAGTCGGTATTTTAAAAAGAAATCAATTTTTTTATAATTTTATATTAATAACCCTAAAATTTTTAGTTCTCACTTATTTAGTCCCGAGTTAACATCGGTTTGATTTCGATCTAACTCACTAACCCTTAACCCAATAATTCAACCGATTCAGTGACACATCTGAATTCCAAAACCTTGATTATAAGATAGTGACCACACCACATGAGATCTAAAGTAGTTGATTCAATATTGCTATTGGTGTCAAAAGTACCAGCGATATTTTAGAGTCACTAGGCCGAAAGTCCCTGTCGTTGGGCCAGTAAAGCTCTTTGTTTATTGCAAGTGGGCTTTTCCAACATGATTGTGATGGATAATAGAAGATTACTTGCTGCATATTTGTCAAAGTTTGTTTAAAAATTAAGTTTTATACTCAATTGCCATACATTAAGTACAATTGTTTCAAAGCTTCATGGAGTTCACATAAGTCAATGCATTTTGAGGGCAAAGCTAACTTCATTTGTGACCGATAATCCAAAGCAGCAAAATTCAGACATGGTGATGAAGGGTGTGATTATATTGCTTGAATAAATGGCGGACTGGAACTTCAAAAATGTATCAACGTAACATTCCCTCCTTTAAATTAAAGCATATAATCAGTCCATGATTATATGTATATTTTTTTAACTATTCCGGGACATAAAATACGGGTTGAGCTCAATAGAAGACTTGAAACATCTTGAATATTGTCTTTTAAATTTAATTTAGATAATTTAAATGCTAATATTATTTAAACTGCTACCTTTAGTGAATGAGAGGGTGAAAAAGACTGACAGCAGGATGGAGAAAGAGAGATTTGAGTTGGATGAGAGGGAGGATAATAAAGTTATTTGAGGCATGAGAACCCTACTTTAAATCAATGGCTTGATCAAAGATTTGTGATGTTTAAAAGCCTAATTTTTTTTTAAAAAAAGGCCTAATTCAAGATTATTTTAACATTTTCGCTAACTTTATATGAGACTTTCTCTATAATAAATTGATTATTTATTGTATTGACTTGATCGTCACTCAACTAAGGGTAGCAATTCTAATTCGTGTTAATGACATGATGACCAATCCCAACCTTTACCGGGGTGTTTTAGCCGTTTCAGTAACTGAACCAAATACAAGGGATATTTACATACTCTAAGAGCGCCACTTTATCTGTATTCTGACTAATTAAAATATAACAACTCATCTTATTTTAATCCTACATGGCAGATAAGTCATCTAAATAAATTCAAATTTTATGGTTTTAGGAATGATAGGAGGGAATTGTGTAACGATCCTTTCTCACAAACAACAATTATCCACATTTATACAAAATCAGTGATAATAGTTTTTTTTTCCAATACATATCAAAGTTCAATCCAATA
Organism: Albizia julibrissin; assembly: GCA_037074505.1. Taxonomy (NCBI): domain Eukaryota; kingdom Viridiplantae; phylum Streptophyta; class Magnoliopsida; order Fabales; family Fabaceae; genus Albizia; species Albizia julibrissin. Next base: position 4,744,232 of record CM073480.1, on the reverse strand, counting down.
CATATCAGAGTTTAGTACACAAACTCGCCCACAACATATCGGAGTTTAGGGAACAAACTCGCCCACAAGCTCACTGCAGATAAATTTATTATTCTGATATCACATCACAATTAACCCATGGGTCACAAAAAGATTTCCAACACAATTATCCAAATAGTAAATGTGGCATTTTAAAAACATGTGGGTCCTATAATGGCAATATAGAAATTAATACAACACCAATACCAAAAGAGGCCTACAAGAATTCTCAACGTCTATGCCTCTGGTTGCTTCCCTTGGCCTCTATCCAGATTAGAGGTATTGCCTGAAAAATTATTTATAATGACGGGGTGAGACATAAAGTCTCAGTAACCGAAATCAATTTACAAAATATGCAGGAAAAGATTGTAAGTCAGAGAAGCAGGTTTAACTGACATAATAATAATAATATTCTCATAATTTAACATTTAACATGAAATAAATAAAACCATCCCCACTCATCCATCCTGCTCCTCCTTATCTCCTCTGGACTGGTACAGCCTATCAGTGCTAGTATACCCGGCCAAAGGTTAGCTAGTCACATCAAGAATACTGCCCCCTCCCATGCCACCACCAATATACCGTAACAGGGAGGTGTCCGCCCAAACACTCAGCTCCAAAATCCGGGCCAGGATTGAGAAAGCCGATGGGCACACAATTCACGATATCTCTTCCACACAACCCAACATATCCCGTAATATAAAAATAATAAATTAATACAGCTTTTGAAAACAATTACAAGAATTCTAAATTCTTATACAACATTCATCTCAAACAACATATCCACCATAACAGTAACAATTTAACAATAATTTCCACTTATGTAAATTAGAAAATACACTGTTTCACTGAAATAAATTCATATTTAAACATAAATATAATCTTGCAAAACACATACAAGTAATATAGATAAAAGTAAGGTTTATAAAATACCTTACATTCCAAAACAAGCATACAAAATAAATTAACCCCAGTTACCTCGATTCCAAGCTTAATCTTAATTTGAATAGTAAAACCCGTGCAATCACCGATCACAAGAAAAATCTACATTATTAATGTAGATACCAATTAACCAAAAATAACAATAAAATAATTAATTTACATAATTTAACTCCTACAACCCAATTTTCTCTACAACTATTATCCTCATTTATTCCAATTTTCCTTAAAAGAAATCCTTAAATAACCTTTAATATACCCATAATTACAAATCTCCAATACCAACTTCCTAAATAATTAAATCTCTCTTTCATAACTTATATGGATATAATATAATTATTAAACAATTCCTCAAATATCCACATAATTAAAATCATATCAAATTAAAATTCAAATATTAAGTCCTAATTTATATTTTTCACATAGCTCAGATCTAACAAAAATAAACCGATTAAAACCTCAATAATACCTCCAATAATCCAAATAAAATATTTAAACTAATTTTTATCGGTAAAAACACCCTATAGGGATTAATTTAAACCCTATTTATAAAAAAAATTAATTATAAAATCACATGACCACTAAATAATAAATCTAAACCGATTAAAATAAACTATTAATTATTCTCTACATTTCTACAGTCTTATATTGATAAAACTCAAAACTTGCCTAAAATCATATCCCCAAAATATTCTCTAACTAGCATAAAATTACTATCATATGAAAGAGAAAATTATTTAGAACATATTTTATAAAAGAAGCTTTATGATTAGAAGAGAGTTTGTATACCTTATTAATCTCCGAAGAACCGAAAATACCCCAATCAGAACCTCACTCTCTTCTCTCTCCACAAAACACTTCACTTACGTGAAGTGTTTATGAGAGGGGGTATTTATAATACCCCCTCACCTCTGCCCTCGTTTCAATCATCATCCTTTATCAATCATTCATTTTTTTTTTAAAACAAAGGGGACATACCCCTTTGTTTGTGGTAGGCGCCGAATGCGCCTACCACACTTATATATATATATATATATATATATATTATTATATTATATAATATAATATTATATTATATTACTATTTTAATAAATTATTATTTTATTAATTACAGTTTTTTTTTTAGAATGTCACAAATTGTGTTTTTTGTTTTTCTAAATTAAGAAGTTTATATTTTTTAAAATCATAAAATTTAAATTTCTCCATATATATAACTCATCTGTCATGTAGGATTAAAATAAGATAAATTGTTAGAAAAAACTTACATATTCTAAGAGTGTCACATCATCTGAAATATGTGATCTACATAAAAAAAATTATCAAAACAATAAAACAAATTAGTTATAAATAAAACTCTGAGAAATTCTAAGGTACTCCCTACCACATCATCTATGCTCCAGCAGCTGATGAAAATATGATATCTCAAACTATTTTAATGCTATGTGTTAGCTTTTAATTCCCAATCCCATTTTGATTATTTAAAAGGGATAAAATACACAAAACTATAGAATTTTATGTCACTTGCATATTATCTCCTTAAGTTTTGAAAGTTTAAATTAAGGACTATAATATTACCTATTTTGACTGCCAACTTCCATACCGTTAAAATTAAGGATTTTTGGCATATAAAAAATTTTATAATTTTTTATTATATACTATATTATTTTAAAAAAATAATATTTCACTATGTTTGGAGGGCAAAAAAAGTGTGAAAAATACAGCGAAAAGGAAATACTAGAAAAAAAACCTTCTAAAATGGTAAAAAAAAAATATTATTTTTGAAGGTTCCTTTAATTTTCTCTCCATCAAAGCATAGAATTTAAAATTTAATTTATCATTTATACTGAGTTTTATTATTTATGGATTGGAAACCATCTGATTGGGCACCAATGCAACATCGGGTTTCAAAAGCATAGAATCAATGGCTTGATCAAAGATTTGTTAAGTTTGAAGGCCTGGTTTAGGATTTCAATATTTTAACTATAATAAATTGATTATTTATTGCATTGACTCGATCATCATCCAACCAAGGGTAACAATTCTGATTCCAATGTTAATGACATGATGACCAATCCCCTCCCTTGACCAGGGTGTTTAATGTTAGGGGTTTAAGTAACTAAACCAAATACAAAAAATACGTATATACTCTAGAAATGTTACCTCATCTGTATTATGACTAATTGAAATGCAACAACACTTCTTATTTTAATCCTACATGGTACATGAGTTATCTAAAAAAATTTAAATTTCATGATTTTAGAGATGATGAAAGGGAATTGTGTTTTTTGTTTTTCTAAATTAAGAAGTTTGTATTTTTTAAAATCTTAAAATTTAAATTTCTCAATATGACTTATTTATTATGTAGGATTAAAATAAAATGAGTTATTGAAGAAACACTTACATATACTTCAGGAATACCACATCATTACGGAATCCACATAAAAACATATATAAATATGTGAAAAAAGGGATTCTGACAATAAAACAAATTAGTTATAGATAAACCTGTGAGAAATTCTCAGTACTCCCCACCACGTCATCTATGCTCCAGCAGCTGAAAATATGATATCTCAAACTATTTATTTTAATGCTGTGTGTTAGCTTTAATTCCCAATCCCATTTTGATTATTTAAAAGGGATAAAATACATAAAACCAAAGAATTTTGGGTCAGTTGCATATTATCTCCTTAAGCTTTCAAAGTTTAAATTAAGGACTATAATATTACATATTTTGACTAGCAACTTCATACAGTTAACATTACCCTTAAAGATAATTAAGGATTTTGGGCACATCAAAAATTTATAATTTTTTTATTATATATTATGTCATTTAAAAAATAACATTTCACTCTGTTTGGGGGCAAGAAAAGTGTGAAAAATACAGCGAAGCTAAGAGGAAATACTGGGAAAAAATATTACAAAATGGTAAAAAAGAATTTACTATTTCTAGAAGGTTTCCTCCTAATATTCTTTCCCCCTTAATTTTCTCACTTTCAAAGCATAAAATTTAAAATGTAATTTGTCATTTATACCTGAGTTTTATTATTTACGGATTGGAAACCACATGATTGGGCATAAATCATATATTTTATTATTTTTTTATAAAAGTATATTTTATATGAAAACCGATCATATTGATCTCAACAATTAGAGTCTTTAAAATTATTTATTGTAAATTTTGCAAGATTGTAGTCGACGGATTGTAGCTATTCCCTCGCATTCACTCATCAGAAAACGATGTGCGTCAAGTGTTTTGATTGGATATTGGATATTTGTTTATACTTATACATTTCAATTTAAATACCTGCAAAACAAAAAAAAAAATTTAAAAATTTTCCTTCTAAGTTATTATCCGTCCATCTAACTTTTAAGATATCAGGTTTCGGGGAGTGTAAAATAAATGATATATATCCAAAATATTCTCAGATTATATACCTAGCAGCAGCCTGTAAATTCTATCAAAATCTTACAAGATTATGTAAAAGTAAGTATTTCAAAAAAGCAGCAGACGATTACAATCCATTTCCGTAAACTCTTACATTTCTGTGTGTTGTATTTGAGAAAACAAAAAAAGAAAGTAAAAGAGAACACAAAAATTCCAAGATGAATGAATTGATATATTAAGATGCACCACCAGTAACGCTTCCGCTGAAGATTTCAATGGTGTCGCCCTGAGCTACTTTGTGCCACCGGAAAGGCTTATCGTCGTCCATCACATTCTGTCCGCAAATGAAGAAATAACCCTCCGAAGGAAGAGGAAGTTGATTCCTCTGGTTCAACTTCTGAAGCTCCTTCCTCAACTCTCCCACGTTATCACTTGGATTCACTTCCATTGGTATCTTCTTTTTTCCACACTTGGTCAGAATCATCACCCTCAACTTCCTCGAAACTCCTCCGCCGCCATTGTTATTATTCCCGATGCCTTTCCCCGGCACCGGCGCAGGCAATGGTCTCAAACTCACGTCAATCTCAGAATGCTCACAGATCTCACAATCCCGTAACATCTGATTGTCATGTAATTCTTTACCTAATAGACGGACCACTAGCCTGTTATTCATTGGTACGCTCTCGATTTCTAGAATTCTTTCTTTCAGCTTCAAAACGGTGTCGTTTGCGTCCATTTCTACGGTACGGATCTTAGAGGAAGGGGTTTTCACGTTGACGTACAATTTCACGGTCGACGGCGCCGGCGAAAACTCCTCCGTCTTGACGGGCAGGCTCTTGAAGAAATCGGCGGCGATGCGGAGCTGAACGTGGGACCTATCGAGGAGGACACATTTCTCGATGTCGGCGTCGTCGGGAAGAGTTTGGCCGTTGAAGATTAGGGTTTGCATTGAGACAGGAATGCCTTGGTATTTTTCAATCTTCTGTTTGATCTCAAGGATGGTGTCGTAGTACCATACTTCAATCATGAAGGGTCTTCCTGGTTGGGGTTCAAAAATTAAATCCATGCTTGTTATTTCATTTCACAGCTAATGGAATTTTTTTATACACCCATGTGTTGGGTGAGTAATATATAATTTAATTTTTTTAAACCAACGGGTAATAATAATATATACTCGTAATTATTTAGTTAGTTACTCCTTGTTTGTAACAAATACCCGATTTTGTCTAACGAAAAGCCTAAATATGTGGCGATTGAATTCTTTTGCATTTACTTTTCGCAATATTCGAATGCCTCATTAAGTTCTGCTTCATGCAGGTACGTACATCGGATCTCAATTTTTGTATTTATTGAGCGGCCAATTAACTATTCATTAATAGCCACAAGGATTTTTACTTGTCATTGGGATAGATTCAAAGAATTTCTGGAAGAGGAAAAGGGCATCAATACAAAGTTGCTTTAACAATATTAGATATTGTTATTAAATTTACGGGTTGACTTTTTGAATTTATCGTTTTTTTTATCTTATAAATTTATGTCAAATTACTTTTAAACTTATAATAATTATAAACTCAGTTAAACTCGTAAATTCACATATTGGGTTTACTGTTTTTATATTTTTAACTTATAAAATTGTGTTAACTCGCTCTTAAACTAGTGCTAACTTTTTTTATTTGACTATGCTCAATGGCTTTATATATGTATTTTATAGAAATTCTTTGTTCAGTATGATAAATTATAAATGTTGATGATTTTAATTTTAATTATTTGGATTTAAAATATATTTAAATCAAATTGTTGTCATCCTTATACTTTAGTTAATTAATTGTACACCATTAATACTTATTTATTGATAACAGTAAACCCTTATGAGTTTACGATTTGAGTTTATGATATGCTTTTACGTCATTGTCACAAGTTTGTTTAAATTTGTGGGTTTGACAACCTTGGTGTCAGGCCGCTAGATCTTTCTAGGTCTCGAATTCAAGTCATAGAGGAGGCACTTGCACTGGGAAGAGAAGACACGAACTCCGAAATTGGAGTAATCGCTTGCTCGGATATCTTGTAATATAATCGAAAAAATGGCTAAAATGTTATCACATTCAAAGTTGTCAAACTCACAAGTAAACTCTTTGAAGTTACCGGGTTTACCACTTAAACTTATACTTCACATATTGAGTTTACCGTTTTTATGTTTTTATCATATAATATCGTATTAACTTGGTGTTAAATTTATGTAATCTTTTCAATTTGATTATTGTCAATTGCTTTTAAATTCATGTAGCCTTTTAAATGCATGATCCTCATAGAAATTTCTTTGTTGAATGTGATAAAATATGAATGTTAATGGATTTGATTTTAATTATTCATGTTTAAAATATAGTTAAATCAAATTACTTTTAATACCTATTTATTAATAAAAATAAATTTTTATGAATTTATGATTCGAGTTCGTGATCCTAGTTTACCTTTATGACACAAATTTATTTAAATGCGTGAGTTTGACAACATTGATTACAGGTTTATTGCTAATAAAATTTTTGATGTGTGACTTTTTCCCATATTTTACTTGAAATCATTGTCATTTGGCCGAAAGTAATCATTTTACTATCTTAGGATTTTGACCCAAACTAAGAAAAATATTAAATAAAGTACTAATTAAGGTGATAATAAAACTTAATTATATCCTATTAAAATATTTTTAACTTAAATACCGGCTCTTAAAATAAGTGTAGGTTGACGCCGCTTGTCTGGCCCAAAAAATAAAAAAAAAACAGTGCATGGATCTTCGTACAAGAAAAAAAAAGGTGTATATGTATAATGTATTAGAGCAAACTGTAACAATTAATGAAGGGTAATTGTAAAACATTGGGAAAATAATTAATGCTTCCGTGAAATTCTAAAAGTCAACAATTACTTGTAGCGGAGAATGTGGACAGTGGAATTTTTGCTGGGAAAAAAAAAAAAAACAGCCATCTATTAATGCTTATTGAGTGCTTGTTTGAGTCCCATTCAGATGAACCTTGGCCAAAAATACAGATATACCTTTGAATCATAACTACTCGAACTTAAGTATCTTAAAATTTTTTTGACCTATATTTTTTAAAATATGCGTTCCAATAAAATAGAAAGTGAAATTAATCCCTTTTTTTTACCAAGAGAAATGAAATTAATTGTTAAAGATTATATTCATAATATAATGGAATTAATTTTAATCATTTTAAGTTATTCTTCCAATTTAAAATTATACAACATTTTTTTACATAATATGCTTAAAAATATAAAATATTTGTGGGCTTTAAAATGTAATTAATAATATTTTTTGAAAATTGTTTAATAAGTAGAGTATTAAAAATCATGAACCAGTCATTTCCATATTTCATACACGAGACATCATATTAAAGTAAATGAGGATAATCAGGTCAAAAAAATTAAACGAGGATGAACATGGAAAGAATTTATATTTTTTAATAACAATAATATCGTTACCTACCATTAAATCTAACACATTAAAATATAATCCAACAGATGTGACATTAAGTGAAAAGAATGATTAGTAGAGACCCCTCTCCCACACTGTCACACATAATATTTAAAAGAATAAAACTTAGGCCTATTTACTTATATTCATTAGCTCCAATTTTTCAATCAAATCTTAGCATATGATGTTTTTAATATTTCTGGCAAAAAAAAAAAAAATTAATGAATAAAATTTGAAAATTCTATTAAAGTATTAAACCAATAATAATAATAATTTATGACAATATTCAATTGAAGATTTAGACGTCATGGTTATAGGAAAGTAGACCTTAGTTTTGGCCTATTAAAAATGATCATAGAATTTAAAAGATAAAAATAAAAACCATATAAATATATTGAAAGAAAGAAATGGAAAGGTAATTAGAGTTATCGGTTGAAAAGGAATTTTATTTTTATTTTGGGCCAGAAAAAAGATACTAAGGTCTACGTTAGGACGAAAATTGAGATAAGTTGAATACGTGGAGGGATGGATTGCACTTTAACCCAATTTTATTTTGGTACAAACTTTAACCCAATTTTAATTTCTCAACTAAATAACGGAGTGACTTGTTATTCATCTCATTGGGTTGTGCTGGATCTCCCAGATTGCATGTTTCGTGCTACTTTTCTCTCTCTGTTTTTTCCAAAGAAAAATCATGGACGTTAATCACGTTATGGTCGTTAGATACAACAAATTATTCAGTCAAGTCCGTAATTGTGCATTTCATAGAATTTTTTGTAATTAGCGTACTTTTTGTGCACCTCAGCATGATTTTCCATTTTAACTTGGACGATTTAGGGTGTGTTTGGTTTAATGAAGGTTAGGTTATGTGAGATTAATTTAAGTTAGGTTATGGGAGGTTATAAGTTTTGTTTGGTTCAAGAAGGGGGGAGGGGATGAGAGGTTTGATTTCTTGTTTGGTTCAGAAGGGTAGGTGAGGTGAGTTAATTATAAATTGACAAATATACCATTTTTTCTTTATTTATATATTTTTCTTATTCTTTTATTTTTTAATTTGTAAATCTTAAAAAACCTATTAACTCAAGTATATATGATAAAAAAAAATTGTATACATTTTAAGGGATATTTTATTGATTTTTACATATTATCTCATTAATTTTAAACAAGAGGGGTAAACTTGGAATATTAAAAAATAAGTATGGGCATTTTGGTCAAAGTGAGACAAATTTTTCTCTCCCCTCTAAAAACCTCCAATTTTGGAGGGAGGAGAGGGGGGGAGCAAAAGAAGACAAAATTTTTAACCTCCCCTCCCTCCAACCAAACACATTTTTCCCACTCCTAACCCTCCCCTTACCTAACCTCCCCTCCCAAAACCTCCAACCAAACAAAGCCTTAAGAGGGGTCTAGACTAATCCAGATTGAATCAGGTAGGACTATAAGAGTGACAAAGCTCTATCATCAAGTATTTAATATTGTTACATTCTTAGAGCTCAAACTCGAAACCTCTAGTAAAAATGATACAACTCCTTACCAGCTGAACTAAGGCCATGTTTGGTATCATGGAAGTGAGAGGGTGGGAAGTGGAAGTAGAGATGAAACCCATATTTTGTGTTTGGTAGGGTTGAAGGCACTTCTCTAGAAAAGTGACTTCCACAAAAAATGATGGAAGTCACTACCCAAGGAATTGGTTTCACTTCCATGGAAGTGGAATTTTGTTGACCATTATGTCCTTTTATATTTTATCAAATTTCAAGTTTTTCCCCTCTGGGTTTGGAGATCTGGGTTTGGAGGGCAATTTAGTATTTACATATTTTAAATATATGTTTTAATTAAAAATTATATCTCACTTTCATAGTCATACTAAACACACTTTTAACCTCACTTCCACCTTCGGTTCCATCTCTACTTCCACTTCTACTTCCATCCAAAACTCTTCCATGATACCAAATGGGGCATAAGTGATTGATGGTCTTTTTTTTTTTTTTTTTTAATTGGGTCAAGGGTATAAATCTCTTCAAGGCTTAAAAGAGCAAAAGATTTTTACCTATTGCAGTAAGTGCAATCTCGACAATTTCACTTAAATACTTCTTTGTCTTCTAGGCAAATACTCCAACCCAAATCCATCTATCAAGATCTTTTTTTCAAAAAAAAAAAAAAACCTTAAATCTTAGTCAATCTGATTACTTTGTATAGTTCATCCACTTCCATACTATATAGAAGCAAAGAAAAAGAAATAATCACACGATCAAGTACGAGAATGCATCTCTTGGAAGCTCTACATGATTGAAGTCATCGATCTTTATATACAAACAATTAAATCAGCGATGGCCAAACTTTGCCATACACATCCTTCTTACTATATTTTCGATCCCAAGACCAAGGCACATCTGCAGGACAAAGGAAAAGGAAAAAGTAAATACAAGATTGGTACGGGCCATAACAAACAAGAAGAAATCTTCATGATTGTCGAAATTAAGATCTTGTTTGGTTGGGCTTATATTTATGCATAAGCCCGATTCACGTAAATCGAGATAAAACTATTTCACATATTTAACTTATAGACCATAAAAGCTACCTCGCATTCCGTAAATCACGATTGAAAAGCACTTATAAAGGCTATCCAAACATACCATAAATCATGACCATTATATGTAACAACAACATATAGAACAATATACGCAAGTCTCCATAAAATGGAGTGTACGAACGAGGACAGAGTAATACCTTGAGAAGAGTAAGGCTGAGGAGGAAGCTCGAAAGGAACCGGTAATGGAATCACTTCTAATGATGAGTCTGCAGTCTCACTAGTCATCCCAATCAGAGTCACAAATTTTGTTCTGCACATTTGAGAAGATCCTTGTTCTCTGCTATTATCCTGCATTGTTTTTTTTTTGAATGAGTCAGAAACCTTTTTAACTCGTTAAATAGTTACACAACACCAGAAAGCAAGGATGTTTTATGTTACCACCTCTGATGGGCTAACGTGATCTGTACAGGAAAAGTAGCAACCATGTCTTTTGATCGATGAGGGGAGAAACAACACCCCTAGCTGCAAAAGAATATGTGTTGGTGCTATTAAGGAAATGAAGTATGAAAAGGAAGTGTGAGAAAATTTGGAGAAATACCTCGTACGAACGGATCATCAACTGAGAATTGTTTTTCTGGAGAGCTCCCCAGGCTGCTTTACTGAGGTTTGCCGAGGTTAACAAAAACCAACTATTTTGGAAGAGGGTAATCTCATGGTCAGCTATATAACCTAGAAAGTGCAATAAGAAACCAAAAATTTCCAAGAGCAAAAAACGGGGTGATAGAATTATTCTTACGCAAGCTTCTGACCATTATAACGAGTAAAAGTCTTTATATGTGGCATGGCACGACTGAAACAAAGAAAGCACAAGAATTAGGAGTGATACATCATATGCTTATGACCGCCACAACAACAATAAGCTTTATCCCACTATGTAGGGTTGGCTATATGGAACTCCACACATGTTTATAACCGGTCCCAAGCCCAAGTAAATGAGGAGAAGTAAAACTTTGTTGAATCTTTACGACAGGGATCCCCAGACAAGCAATCATAAAATAAAGAAACTAAAGCACAACTACCAAGAAGAGATGAAAGGTGAATTAAGAAGTTTCAATCAAACGTTAATGCTAAAGGATATCCATTAAAACACAACTTCAAGGTATAATTTTTGTTGCCTATTTTTAACCCCTTACCTGCGACCTGTACGATCTGCTTTCCATTTTGCCCAATATTTTTTCAAGAAATCTTTTTCTACATTCTTCAGAGGACTAGGGATTGCACTTCCAGCAGCATAACCCTTTTGAAGAAATAGAAGCCAATTAAATATTGTCCAATAATCGAATTTAAAAAAATTCAATTACCAATGTCTAATTACAGGATGTGCATATCACCCAATAACAAAAGAATAGTTATTGAAGTGATAAAAAAGGTAAAATATAAAAACAGAAACTACAATAGTCAAGATTTTGATCCTAACCTCTAAAGAGCATCTAACATCTTCTACGGTGGGAAATATGATCAGAGGCTTCCCAATGCCAAGTGGTGTTTTATCTTCTGCAATACCTGCTGACATTGAGGATGTCAGCTCAGCCAACCACTTTTCATCTAGCGAGCCAAGGGAGGAAAACTGCAGTGCAAAAGGCTAGCTATGTTAGAAAGAGATACCACGATTAAAAATCAGCCAAGAAAAAATTATATATATTAAAAAAATCCAGAGCCCTTTAGGAATAACCAATAGCCGACATATAACAACCAAAATATTTGCAGCAATCAACAAGTAGGGATCAACTCTTAAACAATGCCAAATTGCTATAAGCTGAATGCAATCCAGTGAAAGAACAAAACAAAATAAAATAGCATGGGACTCTTGATCATTGATTTCCACGTCTAAGCAGAGGAAGGACTTGTTGGTTGAGATTGACTATTGACAAGCACGGCAACTGCCTCTGAACAAGCATACATCGGAGGATACAGTGTGACTGTACCTGGTAGACAATGGGAGAATTCTTGAACTCTTCATCAAATGTACACTCCTGGAGAAGCGACTTCAATTTCACATGTCCCCACCTTTTTAAGTTGGTGCCAGTATGATATCCAGGCACAGATGCAACTAATCTGACCTGAAAACATGTCAAGTCTGTCATGTGTGCTCAAAGTACACTGAGATGCAAAGAACATTACAGTGATGCTTCAAAGGCAGAAAGAAATTTCAAATCGTCAACTGAGACACATACCATTGCACTGCCATAATCAAACTTCTTGAAGAAAGATGGATTTATACTGAAGTTTCCAAGAGATGGTAGCTTAACAGAGAATTCAGGCCACTGCATGACAAAGTACACCGTGATATATGCACAATCTAAAGACTACCATTGTACCAACAGAATAATTGTGACAATATGAAAATTAACTGACAAATTTTTGACAAAACTCGGGCAACATTAATCAAAAAGGAAATCATGCGCAAATATAAAGCTTTGTCCTGACAAAGGGATGGGGCAGGGTGGATTGTTCCAGAATTTGACAGGATTGAACAAGAGCTAATCCAACCAGTAAAGATTCACTAAGGTCTTCAGATAAATTAGCTCAGATTGCATCATGATTTTTTCTTGGGACATTCTAGCCTGTTCTACAAGAAGTAAATCATGCAATGCACCGAATACCTTCAACACATTGAGATATTCAATCAAGTCATTTTCAAACCCAGATACTTTGGTGGGATTATTTTGATCTTTCCATGGAAAATCTTGCATCCATAAACCTTGGCTCTTATTATTCCAGTCTACATAAATCAAATTTGCTGTATGTACAATAACTCTCACTCCGCGAGGATAGACAAGAAGCATGGCTTTTGAGTGGTGTGTCCCAAATGAAATTGGCAAAGGTGGTTTGAACAGAATCCAGTTTGCAGGCAAGTTTCTCTGATAGTAATTAAAGTAACAGGTATAAATCAATTATTCATTAAAGAAAAATATATCAAATTTTGTAAATGAGGGATAGAGTTAATTAAATCTGAGAAAAAACCTTCATATAATCCACCTTGCCATCACTCTCCCCATGAATAACAAGCACATGGGGGATCTTTGAAAGTGCTGGACACGCTACACCAAAAAAATACAGTAAAGAGCATAGTGAAGCACAGTGGAATGGGATTAGCCATAAAAGGATTCAAAAGAAATTATTTCATATGCAGAAATGGAGAGATTGATCATGACATTGTCCCTTTTAGTGTTTATAAGATGTAAGACAACTATCCAACAAGGATTAAAGTTAAGGCCAATTTGCGTATTTTTATATGTTTAATAACTGACAATAAGAATGCTCTAAACCAGCTTCACTACCAAATGAAACAAAAAAATGGGTAGTAATGGAAGAAATAAAGGAGAGGAAAAAATAAAAAGAATGAATGACCCAAGCTGCACATCAAACCCAACATGCTAGAATTGCAGAACAATATCAACTACAATCTGAAAGAAATTGAAAGTTGTATGAGTAAACAGACCAATCTGAAAAGATAGCTCACCAGGTATTAACCAGTCAATATCCACCATGTAATTCGAAAGGATAGCAACAAGAATATCCCCCTACTAACAATGAGGGGGCAAATTGGTTAAGATATTTCAATTACAAAACAAATTAAACGGCTCAAATTGAAGATAATTGTCCTGCACAATTATTCTTCAACAAAAACTTCAAAAAAAAAAATTAAAAGTTAATACAGAATAAGAGTGGATTTATCATTCAAATATTCAAACAAAAGGAGATCATTTGAGGGGTAGTGCGACAAGGAGAGAACAAATCTTACTGAAAAAATCAGTGCCATTACCTGAATAACATCATTTATTGAAACACAAGATGTATTTGCCCACTGTGGTAGCCCCTTCACACTTAGAAGTCGAAAAGTTGAAGGTAATTCATAATTAGAGACGTGGAAATGGCGAATGGCCTCTGTACTAGTGTCTTCAATGGATTGTGAACTACTAAATTTATGTGTCACTGCATTTCTTCCTCGTTCCTGGTCATGTGTTTCAACTCTATTCTGCAGAGCCTACAAAATATAGAAGATGATCAATTTCGAGCACAAGAGGGGAGGAACAGAAGAACGTACATTTAACCTCTAGTTAAACACAAAAACATAACACACCCCCCCCCAAAAAAAAAAAAAACGAAGAAGAAGACTAAACAAAATACCTCAGAATTCCTGCCAGAACCTTCATTTCCAGATGATACTTCATTACCCTTCCTTCCCCCACTAGAATATCTTTTGCCTGTATTAACTGAAGACCCTTTTTTCTCACCACCCATCACTTCATATTTATAAAGATGGTGCCCAGGAATAAGTTCTATAATATCGCCAGCAGAAATGGTAGCTTTGTCTAGAGAATTCAACTTCTTTCTCTTATTCCCCGAATTAACAACGATCGGATTGGTTCCCTCCTACATTTGCAGCTAGTAGTCATGCTAAAAATAAACAGTTTAAAGATGCATGAAACAAGGGGAAAAAGTAGCCCCGATGAAGGCTTCAAAATTGAATTACTACCACAACCAAATTCGCTGACCCATCAGCATAAGCAGTCAAAGACAAGTGCTTGCGGCTAAGTCTCTTGTCCGATAGAGGAATATTGTTCCGGCCGATAGAGTTTAAACCATTTGTAACAGGTAATTTTGGCACTGAAGTGTCTTCCTCCAAATTTTGATTCAGTGGAACCAAATATCCAACCTTCATACACACAAATCAAAGGTTACTCTTTGAAATCACAGAAAAGATCAAAATCCGAGATACTAAATATAGAGTTATAGACATCATGCAGAAAGGACCTGTGACAGAGACATGAATGAAGCTCCGATTGCAAGAAACAACAACGCACAGCAGAGTCTGGGGTACGCCCAACAATTTCGGAAGGGTTTTTGCTAACGGTCCTGATGCAAAAACCCCAATCAAAACCGCTATTTGGTTCTATTAAAAATTTTTTAAAAATTATTTGTCCAAAAAACAATTAAGAAATATATTTTTTTAAAACTAAGTTAATTATATTTAAAGAATTTACAAGTCAATTTTTATACGTTCTCCGTATTTTTTTGTTATTGTGAAAATTCTAAAATATAATTAACATGTTCTCTATTGGCAAAAGAAATTTACATGTTCTCTAATTATATATGATAGGGTAGAGAATCAAATTATAAAGTTAAGAAAAATTATCAATAATGACAATATAGTGATCTAATTAAAAGAGTACTTCATTATCTGTTCTTGTCCATTGATATCATCGATTATACATAATAAATCCTATTTTTTTTTTTAAAAAAAGGCTAAGAACCAGTTGATTGAATGACTACCCCAAAAGTGACCAAAATAAATTGTGTTTGGATCACCTCCCTGTAGAGGAGGGTTAAAAAAATCTCACACTATTGGCAAACAGAGACTTAACTGGAGAATGCAAAATATTATAATCATTAATGCTATCTTCATCTTCATTTCTTTCTTTTTTGAAAAAAAAAAAAACAATTCTGAAACATCAAGTCCAAAGCTGCATGAGTCATCTCATTTATATAGATCAAAATAAAGAAAAATGCAACCATGGTCTTCTCTGTCTTACTCAATGGTGGCCATAGTCATAGAGGGCATCTTGAAAATTGTCATGTATCAAACTTTTGTATCAAATGTTTATGAATGCACTATTTGAGAAGATATCTAATCTACTATCCCCACCCCCAACAAAAATTAAAAAAAGAAACATCATTATAATTTTCACCATTATGGTAATACAATTGTGTTAAACCCCCCATCACCATCAGTAAAATCCTCGTACATCAAAAGTAAAGTCCTCAGATATAAAAGCTACAAAAAAGAACAGCTATCTTCTACGCTTAGATTCTTTACGCATCTCTGCAATGTAGCTTTCCATGTTTGATTTCTTCCATAAACGCCTTAACACAAGGTCTTCCTTTGTTCCTTCATCTGTTAAACAAGACACAATACAGTAATTAACTTATTTGCTTACTTCCTCAGAAGAAAGCTCAATCTAAAAATAAAATTGTACTCACCCATGCTTCTCCAAACATCATGGGGTACACCAAGGGACCTTCTTGTCAGATAAGAAGCATCTTCCCAAGTATAGGGCTGTTGCTTAACCTTGTATCTCCATAACCAACAGCCAGACCAAAACAACAACTGAATGGAGGACGAAACTAATTAATACTTGAACATTGATTCAAAATAATTGAAATTCATGGATCAGCTTGCAGGAAGGAATTACACATATTATAAAGTTGTAGTTAAGAGTTGTGCAAAAACAATATCTATGTATTTATTTTTCAAATTTCAGTTTCCAGATACAGAGTTTGAGCTCAACCTTGCTTAAAGTATAAGGTAAGAGAATAAGGCGGATGCCAATAAGTTCCCATACAACGGGCTTCTCAGCCCCCTTTATCTGCAATTCAAGTTCTTTGCTTAGGTCTTCCTGAATTATCCTGCATACACACATTCCTCACTTAATCAGCATTAAAGGTCTTGAAAATATGGTCAGCAAAGCCCAATCTCATGTATTATGAAGATTGATTCATAAGAGGAGAAAATAACAGTTTGCAGGGATGACAACAGCGGTAAGCATTTTAGTTGAAACAAGGAAATTACATCCAAGACCAGATATTTATTTCTACGGAATAAAGACAATAACCATACTTATCCGTATTCTTCTGAGTCCTTTTCTTGTTTGTAACTCCTCCACTGCGTTCGAGTTCCAATGCCTTCAGTCTATTTTTGTATGCCGGTGTCTTCTTGACCATATCTATGGCCTAAAACAAAGAAATGGCGGTGCAATGAGTTTAATGTTTTTATTTTCAGAAATAGTTATATTTTGAACAAGCAGACGCATCAATCCCTAAACAGGTGCTGCATAATCTCTGGAAGGACATACAAACACATTTCTGAGGCCTTTACCATGCCTCACAAATTTGCATTAAAAATTCTAGTTGGAACTGACACCGGCATTCCTTGGATATGCATGCTACAGAAAAATTATCAACACTGATTTGCCAATGTGAAACTTGGGTTGTGATAATACAACCCAACTTAACTTAGATACCTTGAGCTCAGGATCCACAAACAGAGGATGACTGCTTTACACAATGCACATGGCATAAGTAGGAAAATACATAGAAAATGCACAATTCACGATTCAGAGTGTATGATCTGACAAGATTCAAAAAGAAAACAATACCAATAGTTGGTTGGATCGTTAAAAACCAGACTCATACTTTTGGATTGCAATTCAAAACACTGCAACATGAATCTAATCAAAAATCCTTTTGTCTTTCAAATGAAACAGACATGTTGGTTAAAAAGAAGTTGGAGCAAGTTGACTTGAATCTGTGATAGGAAATACATGAAAAAATATCATAGGAGAAAGTAGTAACTTATTCTAATTTATTCTTTTTGCAAGTAGGCTGCAACATGTTGACAGCTACAAATCCTATTATAGTATATTCCTTTTGCAATTAGGCAGTAACAGGTTGGCAGCAGCATGGGTTTGCAAGCAGGAAGCCACTACACAACTTGCTGCTGATTGTCTTTTTTTATTATTTTGCTTCCTTCATGAGGAAGGATTCTAGCTCTATAAATAGAGCTTGAAAGCTCATGTAATGGACAACTTGAATGAATGAAAACTGTGATGGTTTAGTGATTCTCCCCTCTCCCTACGTGCTGTTCCCTTCCCTCTCAAATTTCTGTTATCATCTCCCTCCATATAGCCTGCTTCTGTTCAGTTTTCCCTCTTCCCTTTACTGTCTCTGTCATTTTTCTGCCTAAATCACCTCTGTTTGCATTAAATCAGTGTATGTGTGTTTTACATCAATTCGGTATCAGAGCTTGGGTTCCTACGCTCCTAGGTTGCCTTTATCGCCGGAAAATTTACAGAACACTCACCAGAAAACTCCTATGCACTGTTTTCACGTCAGCCATAGCCAACCGACCTACTTCCCGACACCCAATCTCAAACTTAGTACCACCATCGTGTAGGGAAGGAAGAAACCGGCCAGAACCCAAAATCCGGTCTCCATCAGATGCCACACACGCCTCCACGCGCCGGTGGAAGCTGCTGTGCGTGGGCTTCATGCGCCCCACACGCCGGTGAACTGTTACACGCGCCGCCGTGTGGAAAATTTCCAGAACCTGATTTTCAACGTTTCTGAGTTCTTGAACAAGGTCCCTCAACTCCAACATATTCCAGATGCAAGATTCATCAATTTAAAGCTTTCTTTGGGGTAAAGTTTCAACTTTTAGGACTTTAAAGCTTCACTGGTAAGGCAGACGACCCTCTCATTTAAAGTGTAGCTTGTTTGGTTATTATAGGAGGCTATTCTAGTAAGTGCTTGCCTTAAATTCTTAGTGTGCTTATGTGTTCAGATTTTGTTTTGAGTATTGCAACTTTATTAATTGTGCTTAAAACTTCAAGGTTTTGGGGGGAAAAAAAAAGGAGACCCATCTAAGGTAGTTATACTATTCTGTTCATTGCTTAAACGCCGGATTGGCATCACCCTCCTTGTTTGTCCATACCTGTCTTATAGGACCATCCGTGAGTCAGCTACTAGCCGAGAACAATTAGAAGTAGAAGTAGTTCTTCAAGCACCCATGGCCAATAACTCTTACATCACCTTAAATAATCTTGAAGAGTTCAATATAACTCAAAAGGCCTATGTGGATCAACAAATTACTGAGGTGAATAGGCGACTTGCTAATTTGGAAATGATATGAAGAGTCAGTTTGAGGAACTCATGAATGCCATACAGTTGATAAACAGGCAGCAAACTGGAAAGATAGCAGAAGGAGTTCTTGAAAGGCCACGGGATAAAGCAAATTCGATTAGTCGAAATGAACAATTCCCCACCCTTAATCCAGCTATAATTTCTTCCGCATTATAGGATGAATCCTAACGATAGGGAAGAGCTCAACTATCAAGTTAGTGGGTTGTTGGAAAAGGGTTACATCCAACACAGTCTGAGTCCATGTGCAGTTCCAGCTCTCTTAGCTCCTAAGAAAGATGGCTCTTGGAGGATGTGTGTTGATAGCCGAGCCATTAACAAGATTACTATCAAATATAGATTACTCATTCCAAGACTTGAAGACATGCTTGATTTGGTTTCTGGATCAAGTTGGTTTTCAAAGATTGATCTTCGTAGCGGATACCACCAAATCAGGATCAAGCCTGGGAATGAATGGAAAACAGCATTCAAAACGCAAGATGGGTTGTTTGAATGGCTTGTCATGCCATTTGGGTTATCAAACGCCCCAAGTACATTCATGCGGGTCATGACCTATGTCCTTCGCTCTTACTTGGGAAAATTCTTAGTGGTATATTTAGATGATATTCTTATTTTCAGCAAGTCTTGAGCTAAACATTTGGAGCACCTCAAGTTAGTTTTTCTCATCCTACGACAAGAGAAGTTTTATGTCAACTTGCCAAAATGTTCATTTCTTCATAATCAAGTTGTTTTCCTTGGGTTTATAGTCTCTGAGAAAGGATTAGCAGCTGATCCTGAAAAGGTTAAAGCCATTCAAGAGTGGCCTGAACCTAGCTCTATTTCTGAAGTTCGAAGTTTCCATGGTCTAGCCTCTTTTTATAGACGCTTTATTAGAAACTTCAGTACTATCATGGCTCCAATAACTAATTGTTTAAAGCTAGATAAGTTTAACTGGACTTCAGCTGCATCAATAGCCCTTCAAGATATAAAGAAGAAACTTTCAGAAGCTCCAGTATTGTCCTTACCTTATTTCTCTAAATGCTTTGAAGTTGCTTGTGATGCCTCGGGGATGGGAATTGGAGGTGTGCTAAGTCAAGAAGGGCATCCAGTTGCTTTCTTTAGTGAGAAACTGAATGATGCCAAGCAAAAGTATTCCACATATGACAAGGAGTTTTATGCTATTGTTCGGTCCCTGAAGTATTAGAAGTATTACCTTCTTCCTCAACAATTTGTCCTGTACTCAGACCATCAAGCACTTAGATTTATCAACTCTCAACGGCATCTAAGTTCCAAACATGCTAAATGGATTGAGTTCATTCAAGGATTCACCTTTGTTGTCAAGCACTGATCTGGGGTAGAGAACAAGGTGGCAGATGTTTTAAGCCGTAGAGTTCATTTGCTAAACACCATGAGTGTTAGTATCACAGGTTTTGAAAGGTTGAAGGATGAGTACATTTCTTGTCCTAATTTTGGTATCATATACCAAGAAATTAATGATGGAAACCGTCATAATCATAGTCATTTCATCATTGACAATGGTTATCTCTTTCAAGGAACCAAGTTGTGCATCCCGCGTACATCCATGAGAGATTTTCTTATCTGGGAGTTACATGCCGGAGGTTTAGCTGGCCATTTTAGGGTCAACAAGACCGTAGCTTTGGTAGAAGATCGATTCTACTGGCCATCTCTCAAGCGTGATATAGCTAGAATTGTATCCCAGTGTCGGACTTGTCAAATGTCTAAGGCAAAGAGGCAAAATACGGGACTTTACACTCCTTTGCCTATCCCTGAAGCACATTGGAAGGATTTAAGCATGGATTTTGTATTGGGATTACCACGCACAATTCGAGGGCATGATTCCATCTTGGTTGTGGTTGATAGGTTTTCTAAAATGGCTCATTTCATCCCCTGTAGTAAAACTACTGATGCTTCGCACTTGGCAAAGATATTCTTTAAGGAGATTGTGCGCTTACATGGATTACCTACTACCATAGTGTCAAACAGGGACGTTAAGTTTGTGAGCTACTTTTGGAAGACCCTTTGGAAACAATTTGGCACTCAATTAAAGTTTTCTTTTGCTTTTCATCCTCAAACTGATGGTCAAACTTAAGTGACCAATCGTAGCCTGGGAAATTTATTAAGGTGTTTGGTTGGGAATAAGCCAAAGAACTGGGATTTGGTTTTACCAATTGCCGAGTTTGCCTACAACAACTCAGTAAACAGGTCCACAGGCATGAGTCCTTTTCAAATTGTTCAAGGTTTCAATCCTAAACAGCCTATTGACCTTATGCCCATCCCTTTATCTTTCCGAACTTCTAAATCTGCCGAATCCTTTGCCCACCGCCTACATGAACTACATGCTGATATCAAGCGCAAATTAGCAATGACCAATGAACAATATAAATTATCTGCTATTGCACATTATCGTTTTCAAAGTTTTAATGCAGGTGATTACGTTATGGCACGTATTCGTCCAGAACGCTATCCAAAACATGCTTTTAAAAAGTTGCATGCTCGCTCTTCAGGACCTTTTCACATTTCTAAGAAATTAGGGCCTAATGCCTATTTATTAGAACTACCACCTAACTTGACCATAAGCCCAATCTTTAATGTGGAGGATCTTATGCCTTACCGGAGAACTTTTGAGCCTCCCCCATTGCTTTCTGATGATTATGCAGGTACCCAGCCTTGTCATGCACCAGTGCCATCATTGCCAACTAAGACACAGAAGGATGAAGAAGTTGAGACCATTATGGATGACCAAACTGTTTTCACATCGGATGGTCCAATTGGATCACAAAGGATGAGTTACGAAGTCTAAACCCTGCCTTGCTAGATGCATACAAGTTTTTTATCTCTCCAGAGGAGAGTTCTTCAAAGCAGGAGGGAATTGATAGGAAATACATGAAAAATATCATAGGAGAAAGTAGTAACTTATTCTAATTTATTCTTTTTGCAAGTAGGCTGCAACATGTTGACAGCCACAAATCCTATTATAGTATATTCCTTTTCCAATTAGGCAGTAACAGGTTAGCAGCAGCATGGGTTTGCAAGCAGGAAGCCACTACACAACTTGCTGCTGATTGTCTTTTTTTATTATTTTGCTTCCTTCATGAGGAAGGATTCTAGCTCTATAAATAGAGCTTGAAAGCTCATGTAATGGACAACTTGAATGAATGAAAACTGTGATGGTTTAGTGATTCTCCCCTCTCCCTACGTGCTGTTCCCTTCCCTCTCAAATTTCTGTTCTCATCTCCCTCCATATAGCCTGCTTCTGTTCAGTTTTCCCTCTTCCCTTTACTGTCTCTGTCATTTTTCTGCCTAAATTACCTCTGTTTGCATTAAATCAGTGTGTGTGTGTGTTTTACATCAATCTGTTTGCCGTATATACATCAGAAACCCAAACTGGGATGTTATATTGTCAATTAATGATTTAACTTTATAACTTCAAATACCTATTTATTGTACATATTGTTTATACTAAACATTTTTATTTTTCCACTGTTTATTTGAATTGTACAATTTCACACAAATTATAATTCAAAAATTGGCCTTTCGATTCACAATTCAAATCATGACTTGACTACCATGATATGATGTATCATAGGCATAGCTCCTGAGACTTTAGCTGGCAGATTAGAGCAAAGATTAGGATAGATGAATAATTGGATATGAATGCAAAAAATGCAAGTTTCCTTGCTGCAATAGTTGAATCAACATTTAGCACCTCCAGCACAGTTTCATATCAAGAAAATTTTATAAATTATGGTACCTGATTATACCTTGTCCACCGATTTAGAAACTGGAAACCTGAAAGAATAATAAGAAGGCCAACCAATACAGCACGAGGATCCTAGCAGGTAAAGTAGGCAGTAATATGAAGTTAGAATCAAGTCAGATTGGACATTCAACAGTGTGATGCAGATTTAAAACAGAAAACTAACCGTTTTGTGACCATAATACGCCCGATAGTATTGTGCAGTATTATAAAACACCTGTGATGACAAAAATTTCAACTCAGACTATGTAAATAATTAAAACACACGAAAACTAAAATTGCATTTCTTTCAGACCCTAAAGAAGCAATAAAGTGAGTACTTTTCTTCCCTTCCCACTGCTTGTTTGTACACATGATAGAAAAGGGGTAAATAAAATGTAGGAGGTGGCAGGGTACCAAAGGCAAGAGCGGAAGGATGCCTATGTTGCACCTAGATAACTGACTACCCAAATTCTACACCTAAGCCTTAGCAAAATTTGTACGTCACTTGATTTCATTTGAAAACTCAGAGGAACAGTTATGAGCAGAGAATTTGTTGCATATAAAGAATTCATTTTAGTGTCGTCTTGCATTTCTTATGCATAGGATTCCAAGTAGCTCTAATCCAATCAAGTTCAAAGTCACTCAAGATGTGGTACATAAACTACAGCCCTATCTATGGACTAAATAAACATGACAATGCTCATTATGCTTTTCCATTCATTTTCTCTAACTTAGAGGAGCCGTCAGAAAGCACAAATATAATTACCTCCTCCGGATGTGCAATTGCGTAATCATATTGTTCTCGTGTGGCCTCATCTTTCAGAATCTGTAAACAAGTTCAATTTCTATCATTTACTTCCAATTTATCAAGAAACATGTGATTATAACCGACATTTTAACAAAGAAGCAGTTTTTCGTTTCTGAGAGGAGATTATAACCGATCTATAATCATTGCCATATTCAGATTTCCGCAATTGACAACCACATAAAGCCTTAAAACAGGAACTAACGCACCTCATAAGCATTGGCAATCTTAACAAACAGCTTTCTCGATTCTGGATCAGGGTTTTTATCTGGGTGACTGAAATTAGCATTGGTATATAAACAAAAAAATGAAAAAATGCCACTTTGAAAATTAAAACAAGAAGCTAAACAACAAATTGCTGGAAAATAGCGAAAACAACAATGGCGGCAACTAACTATTTCAACGAGAGTTTGTAGTAAGCTTTCTTGATTTCCGAAGCATTAGCATTCTGAGAAACCCTGCATTAAAATCGCGGGTCAGAGCAAATCAAATGGATGTAGAAGTCGAGAAAAGTGAAAATCTAATTGGGGAGCAGAGGAGCTGACCCTAGTAGATCATAGCAGTCATCTTCATCGCAGTAGATCGCCACAGAAGGAGAGATAACAACTGAAAGGACCACAATTAATAAAAATGCCGGCCACCGAATCGGTGCCGGTGGCGCGTACATCGTGGTTGCTCTCTGTTCCTCACGGGAAGATGGCGCCTGGTGATTTCTTCTTTTTCTCCGTTGGGCAAGGGAAACTGGGCTCTGCTATTCGGGTCCATCGCATACTTCAAATCTTGCATATTATTTTGTTTTTTTCAGGAATTTTTTTCCTGGTCGGAATGTTTTTTATTTAGGTTTGACTGACTTTTTTTTGTAAGATTTTGATTTTGATTTTGATTAGATTGATAATTTTACATTTTATTTCGGATTTAAATTGTTTTGAGTCGATAAATGTTAAAACATTTGAAAAATTAAGTGATAAAAAGTAAAGTTGAAATAAAAAACAGCTTATTTCATTTTAAAATTGTCCAAAATAAAAATAAGACGTGTGTTTGAGAATTGAGTTTGGAATCAACATTGCAGGAAGTGCATATATGGGCTATTAAATAAATTTTGAATGAAACAACATTCTCTCATAACTTATAATGGAGCAACTCATAACTCATTTTAATAAAAATTTATTGATTTAAGATTTTAAAATTTAAATAATATTTTCTTTTATTTTTCTCTACTATTAAACTCAACTGGAGGGGGCTATATCAAAAATATTTTTTACATTCACACAAGATCAAACTTGGGATAATATCATCTCATGCTGGATCTATGTCTATAATACATTCACCTCTTTAAAGCGAGATGAGTTGTGTAAAGCTGGAGGGTACATAGACATTTGATAAGGTCTGTTAACACAATGATAAAATTCATCAGTATAAAAATTAATATCTTTCATATATAGTACTGAAAACTCATAAATCCCTTTAAACTAAAATGCTACATATGGAGAACGGAATATAAGATGATCTGTAAGATGATGAGCGGTGGGAGTACGAGTGCAAGTGCAATGGGGGCCAGCGGTAGTGGTGAGACAAGTGAGTATGGCGAGCGCAGAGGTGGTCGAGAGAAAAATAAGGATTCACAGTATAGGAGTGATGAGGGCTTTGTGTTTGGTCGACATGATGGGAACAAGGGACAAGACGGGGGTGGTTCAAGTTCTGAAACTCTGCATCCACGTCGACGAGAAAATCTGTCATCTTATTGGGATAAGCTACTATCACTAGGTGTAGCAGGATTACTTGTGAAGCGTGATGAAGAGGAGGATATTGTGTGTGGGTGGAAGGCTTATTTTAACAAGATGATAACATTGAGAAGGATCAGGAGGATTCAGAGGAATTGGAGAGTGAGGAAGTGGGTGAAGGGATGGTGAACATAAAGAAACCAACTTTGACAGTGACGAAGGAGGAGTACACAAACTGGTGCAGACCATGGATGAACTCTCTAATAATTAAAGTTTTGGGGGCTGAGATTCCTAGGTATATTATTAGGGATCTGATTCACCGGATGTGGAAGCCTCAAGCACTAATAAAAAACAATCCCGTTAAGTAATGGCTATTGCATCGTGTCATTTACTAAGAAGGAGGATCGTGACTATACCTACCAAGAGGGTCCGTGGATGATAGAAGACCATTATTTATTAGTGCAAAGATGGATGCCTAATTTTAGTCCTTGGAAGGCATATCATCAAAGACATATTGCTGCTTGGGTATGGTTGCCTAACCTTCCAATGGAATTCTATAATGTGGAATCACTCTAAAGGATAGGGAATATGGTTGGCAAAACAATAAAGATTGATAGCTCTACTTCAATATATGATAAAGGTGGATTTGCTCATATTTGTGTGGAGTTGGATCTGCATAGGCCATTACTTCCAACCTTTTATGCTTTTGGGGAAGACCGACCTAAAGTATATGAAGGATTGCACCTGGTTTGCTTTCATTATGGGAAATATGGCCACCAACAAAATGAGTATCCACAAAAGCATTCAGTGTTGGAGATGAAGGAAAGGGGTAGTTGGAAAAAGGATGGTGTGGTAGAGAATGCAAAAGAGGTGGACCAAGGTTCAGGTGAGCCACATGTGGCACAGCAACCGGCGACGGTGGACGTGTCACCAACAACGATAAGCCCATATGGGCACATACAGTTTTTAAGGTGGGACTTTCAGGGAGTTATAGTGAAGGAGGATTTGTTAGGAGTGAATCATGTGATAGCTACGGTTAATAGGAAGGTGGCAAAAAAGAGAGGATAAAATCAAGGAGGGTAAATCAGAGGCTAAGGAGAAAGGAAAGAATAAGAGTGTTTTGAAGTCAATGGATAAGAATAAAGCTAGTAGCTCAAAGGAGTTAAACGTATAGATTACGGAGTGGGTCCTAATAGGGTCAAAGAGGAAAGATGTCACCAAAATCAAATCTAAAGGGAAGGAAAATCAACCTCCAGCACGTGAGAGGATAAAAATGTCTCATCATATGGACTTGGCTAAAAAGCCCATTGAGATAAAAAAAATCCATTTACAGCCTTGCAAGATGAGGGAGCTGGGCTGAGTATTCATGAGGAAAACTCAATTGTACATATAGGGGAGGATATCCCAAAAGAGCATGAAGGCATTGATCATCCTGGGAGAAATGTGGGGCAAATACGAAGTGAGATATGCAAGGATACAACAATCGTGGAGTATGCCCAGATCACTACTAATAATGAAATGGATGAATATATGATCGAAGAGGATGAGATCCAAGTGGAGGATGCGCCAAACCACCAACCAAATAATTTGGTTTTATGATTCTAATGATCTAGAATGCCAGAGGTACGGGCTCTCGGAGTTTTCCTACTCTAGTTCATGACATCAAAAATCACTATAGCTTGGATTTTCTAGCAATTCTTGAAACTCGATGTGACAAGATGACTGGTAAATGTATAGATCAGCTTGGGTTCTGATACTCTGTTGTGGTGGATGCAGAAGGATTCAGTGGAGGGGTATGGTATTTGTGGGATGATAGTTCAGTGACAATTAGTGCTATTGAGCAGCACGCACAGTACATTCATCTAAAAATCATGTCGGATGTTGACATGCATTGGTGGCTAACTGTGGTATATGTAAGCCCCTAAAGTAACTCATGCCAGGTATTATGGAGCGAGCTGAGTCGTTTACGTGGAAGTACTCAAGGGGCATGGATGGTGGGGGTGACTTTAATACAACGCTTCTTGATAGTGAGGGTCGTTCATTGGCGGTGTATCGTCTCCGTCATGATCGGGACTTCACGAGTTGGGTTGAGAATATGAATATGATTGATGTGGGTCATGTGGGTCCTGAGTTTACTTGGAAAAAAGGAAGCACTGAAGCTTGTCAAGATCGGGTGGTCACTAATGAAGACTGGATTCGAAGGTTTCCCGATGTTGTTGTCTCTCACCTTTCATTTTTTAAGTCCAATCATAGGCCACTATTAGTATACACAGAACAGAGGATGCTTCAGAAACGGCAAAATAGACCTTTTAGATTTATTGCTTCGTGGGTTCTGCATAAGAATTTTGATGAGTTTGTTAAACAAGAATGGCATAGAGAGGAGGATTGGAATATGAGTATTGAAAAATTTGTAAATGCTTGTTCAAAATGGAATCGTAATGTGTTTGGACACATGGAGAGAAGAAAGAGAGAATTGCTAAGACGCCTGGATGGTATTAACAATGCAGTCTCCAGTAGAGGAATGATGATGAGGCTTGAAGATTTGCAGTTTAGACTGTGGTGGGAACTTGAAGATGTTTTGCATCAGAAATCTCTAATTTGGGCTCAAAAAGCGTGTCTGGATTAGTCAGCTTTTGGGGACCATAACACCCGATATTTCCATGGCTGAGCAAATGGGCAACTTAAAGTAAATCTTATAAAAGCCATCCGAAGTAAGGATAGAGAATGAATGTATGAAGTTATTGATATAAAGCATATGGCCATTAGTTTTTTCACCGAAGAACAAGTGAGTAGGCTGGCACTTGAATGTAGAGTGAAATTTTCGTATATAGAAAAGGAAGAGATAGCACAACATAGAGGGCAGGTTACTGATGTTGAACTACACTAGATATAGCGAGATTAATGCACTATTGGGATTTATACAATTAAGTGATTTGGGTAAGTATCTTGGTGTGCATCTTTATCACCAACGGTTTGGTTACCAATGACACTTTTGCAGATATTGTAGGTAGGGTTAAAGCATGGTTTACCAAGTAAAAAGTGAATCCTATTTCTATAGGAAGACGTAGCACTCTAATTTCTTCGGTTACTTCTGCTATCCCGGGCTACGTCATGTAAACCAACCTGCTAAATACAATAGAAACTTTCTATACTATGGATGAATACCATCGTATACCGTTGGTTGCATGGGATACTACTTGTAAGCCAAAAAAGAGACGTGGTCTTGGGCTTAGGCATGAAAAACACTAAAACCACTCATATCTAATGAAGATTGGATGGAACCTTGTGAAGAAACGTGATGAGTTTTGGGTTAAAGTTGTCAAGGACAAATATCGTTGTGGTATAGATGTATTTCCTGTAATAGGAAAAAACCAAATCTGGTTCCAATATATGGTATGGAATTAAAAAGACTTGGTATAAGGTACAGTCGATTATGGAGGTTATGTGACAAGGGGATGTAAGGTGGACAGTGGAGAAGTCTGGAATCTTCACAGTGAAATCTACCTATGAGAAATTAATTAATGAGACTACCACAATGGATCCTTTTCTGGGGAAAGCTGTGGAAGATTCGAGTGCCTGAGAGATGCCAGTTATTTCTATGGTCAACAACGCGTAAACAGCTGTTGACAAATGCTTCTTTTAGTAAAAGAGGGTTATGTGTAGATGATTTGTACACAGTTTGTGGGACAAACACAGAAGACTTGCACACGTGCTTCGAGACTGTGAACATATACTTCAGTTGTGGAAGGAGCTAGTAGACCCACAGGTATGGAACCAGTTCATGTTATTGGATTTCTCTTCCTAGTTTCGTTGGAATCTGACATCTGCAAAAATCAAAGAGGATGCAAAGTGGAGTGTAGTATTTGTCCTAACTTGTTGGTAGATCTGAAGACGTCTAAATCTTCATGTGTTTGAAAATAAATTAGTCTCAAATAATACTATTACCATAAGTGTTTGTGTAATGGTGAGTAGCATGAAAGAGGCTCATGCAAGGTTTTGTAAAAGTAATTTGGCACCTCATTCATTATCTACTAAAGCAACAAAATGGATGCAATTGTGCCCAGGCTTTGTCAAACTTAATGTAGATGGGGCGTATTCATACACGTCCCATGAGGTTTCATGTGGTGGAGTATTCCGGGATTATATGGGTAACTGGATTCAAGGCTTTATGTTCAAAGTCCAGGACATGGATTATCTTACTGCTGAGTTGTGGGGTTGTCTTCATGATCTCAAACTGGTATAGGATCTGCGATTTCGTCAGGTTATTTTAAAGTGTGATTCAGATGAAGCAGTTCGGGCGATCATAGAAGGCGTGGTTGATACTCATACAGATATTAACATGATCCGCGAGGTTAAACAACTCATTGGCCGCTCCTCAACTGTTGAAGTTAAGCAAGTGTGCTGATAGAGTAATATGGTTGCAGATTGGTTGGCAATGCAAAGTCTCTCGGTGCTTCCTAGTTTTCACTTGGTCAATGAAGCTCCAGATGGGCTACAAAGGATCTTGGATCTAAATAAAGGATAGAGCTTATGGTTTTTTCTTGTAGGTATCAAAAAAAAAAAATGCTGCATATGCAAATTGCAAAGGCTAGGGTTAAAACCAGGTGTTGGTTTAAGTGAAATATTCCAAAATTTGTACTTTTTTTTTTGGGGGGATGGCAAGTTAATATATTTTTCTTATAGACAACCTCTCATTCAAAACATTATCGAGTTTTAAATATAAACATCTTTTTTAATGAAAATTCAAATATTATTGGTTAGCTACATTATAAGGACTGACCCCTTTACCATGTATCCCAAAGGTAAAACTTGTACTACTACAATTTTCACCACATAGTAGTCTCTTTATGTTTATGATAATATAAAAAAAAAAATACCCGTATTGTGAATGGAAAAAAAAGGGGGGGTTCCATGATGGAGGAAGGACAAGACCTTTTGGGTCTGTCTTATAGCCCATTTGGTCCAGCACGTTTGATACAGCTTGTGAGTGTAGTGAACATGCATGTTTAGTCGTTGAAAATGGACACCCATGCCATGGCTGTACTCTTTTTTTTTTTTTTTTCCCACTTCTCATAATTTAATTATACATTTGTAAATATTACTCTTCCGAATCTTAATGTAAGACTTGCTATTTGAACTATAAGGTAGGTCTTATATCATGCTCCTAGCCTTCTCATACATAAGCCACTTTTCTTATTTTACCCTGATCATGAGTTTAAAGTATGCTAAAATTAGCTGAAGGTTTTGAATTTTATAAAAATTACCTTAACTTTCTAAAATTATGAATATCGAAAGGAAACTTATTAGTGAATAACCCAATTGTCTAATTAATTTAATATAGCTCTTTACAAACTAAAAATATTCATTAGCAAATTATCTTTTATAAACATACATAACTTATCTTTAGCTAGCATATGTATAAAGGAAAATCACAAAAATATTCATTACCACTGCATTATTTTTTGCACGCTATGTATGTTCTCTCTCTCTCTCTCTCTCTCTCTCTCTCTCTCTGTTTTTTTTTAGCAGAATATGTATGTATGCATATGTTCTTTATAATGACAATAAATGTTGAATAGTTGAATCATGACAGAAAAATACTATCAAAATATGTAAAATATAAATAAAGGTGGTGAATTTAAATAATTTTAAATTAACTGATTTAGAATTTTGAAATGTTGACAAAATGTATGAAATTACATAAGTGACCTTATTTTTTATTTTTTTTTTAAAAATTCCTAAAACCTCTTGCCGACGGCTGGAGCCCTGGCACCAACGACTAGTGCTCAGAGCTCTGGCAACCTATTTTATGCATTTCTTAAACAAAAGTTGTCAATATAGATATTTAAATTCTTAATAGCGATACTAAAGTTATGAACAACATCTTAATATATATATATTTTAAATTTCTCAGGCAAAAGTTATCAATATGAATATTTGAGTTGTTAACAGTGATATTAAAATTGTAAATAATTTATTTGTTGAACATTTTCTAATAACTTTCACCGGAGCTCCAGCAGTCTTTTTTTTTTCATTTCTCAAATAAAAGTTGTCACTATTGATATTTGAGTTGTTAATAGCAATATTAAAGCTACAGTAAATATAGTATTTGTTGAATATTTTCTAATAACTTTCATTTGAGTTATGGCACCAGGGCAAGGAGTATTTGACAACATTTCAAAAGTCCAAATTATTCAATTTAGAATTATTCAAATTCACCACCCTTATCTGTATTTTACATATTTTGACAGTATTTTTCTATTATTTTTCCTCATCTAAATAATATAAGTATTACTTTTTTGAGAATTATTAATATTCATTAATAAGTTGACTTTGAGATTTATAACTGCGGCATATAATACTATCTTTAATTATTAATATAAAATTCAGTTGATTAATTTAAAAAGATTGATGAATTTAAATAAATTACTTTAATTAAAATCAACCGACGATCCACTAAGACGGAAAGAGCGCATGTAGCATCTATCCGCCAAGACATATAAGTTGACGTTTAAATTTTACATTATTGTCGAGGCCGCATGATACATGACAGTCAAATCATTCGTGGCATTTATAGTTATTAAGGTGATGTTTGTGTCATAAGAAGGATAATCAATCTTAAGATCTCCTATATGTCATTGAAGACAATAAAGACACGTAATTTTGATTAATGAAATATTTCTGATTACTAAACGTAAAAAATGAACGGTTGAGATGATAAGTATTATGAAAAGAAACATACAAAGGCACGTTAGACACCCATCACTTGACTTGGATCATTCAAATGATATAAAAGATGGATATATACATACACAAGGAAACAATGTGAGGTGAGACTAGACGTAAAATTCAAACTTTTATTTTGCAACGCCCTACCACCTAGGCAGGTATGTTCCTAAAAGATTAAACCCATAACCATTAGTTAAATTGAAATAACTCTTACGGGTTGATCTAATCACTCGGTGATAAAAATTCAAACTTTTTCTATAGGAAGAAATAATCTTCATTTGTGCCTTTTTACAAGTTGAATATATATCATACTTGTACTATTTAGTCAATGGTTTTGTAATCTAATAACGTGTGCCGTGTATGTTCTCCTGTATATAAGTGGGGTATTGCTAGTTCCATCTCATGAGGACATCATGCATTTAATAGAAGTATTAAATGCTTGGAATATAGTTTTTTTTTCCTCCAAGGTTAGAATATATTTTAGAGAAAATTATATTAATGTCCCAAATAAAAAGAGAAAAATGGTCTTTGAAATAGCAAAATGAAAAAATGGTTGGAGTTATCAATGGAGGTCCATCAAGTTTTCAATGATCAACACCTTGAGTAGTCAATGTGACCAATTTTTCATTTTGTGCTTTTGAGGGTCATTTTTTATTTTTCTTTTTATTTGGGCCGTCAATGTAGTTTTCCCTATATTTTATTGTGGCTATTAATAGGAGTATCTGATATTTGAAACAGAGTGATTGAATAATAATTTAGTGAGGGCATGGAAATGGGCCATGGGAGAGACAGCTCAATCATTATGAAGCCCTCGAAGATTCTCACTTTTCCATTTTAATATGCAACGTCATACTTTCCACCACGTGTCACCCCCTCCCCCACTTTTTCTTTACTTCTCCTTACTCTCCTCCGTTTTTATTTATAAACAACTTTTTTTTATAGGATTAATCCTTTTTATAAACAATTTTTTACTTTATGTTTAAAAATATAAGTTTTTTTTTCTATTTTACCCTTATTAAATATATATTATTTATAATTAATTATCACACATATCAAGAGTTATATTTAGGAGAGAGATAACTCACTAGGTAAATGAAGTCAATAAAGCATTGAGAAAATATATTTTACTATCTCTTATATTTTTTATACATTCTCTCTTTGTTTTCATACATAGGGGCATATATGAAAAAAATAAAACATTTTTTACACACTTATTGCTTTTAACTTCTAGTTCGTTTTGTGCAATCAAGGAAAAAGTTGCTTATAAATAGGACCAGAAGGAGTAGCATAGAGCTATATAAATATAAGATAATATTTATTTTTTTATAGAAGAGTGATATATTTAAATATTTTCTTTCATATTAATATATACAAAAAGTATAAGTTTTATAAATATATTTGTTAGCCCATTTCCACTGTTCACAGGTACATATCTTCAATGCCATTTTATATTAGAAGAAAATAAATATAGTAATAATTTGAAAAGAATGAAGAAAAACTTAAAGATCAAATGTATGTGTAATAAAAAAAAATCAGTTCTATATTAGAAAATTCTTGAGAGGAAACGTTCAAAAATAGTTTTAATGTTTAATACTATTAATTGAAACTTACAACCATTTTAGTTGCCTTTTTGCTTCTCTGAACTCCATAGATGCATAAATCATAAGTAATACAAGTAATATTACTATTAGCCTACTACATTTCCTTAGACTCTAAAATCCAACCTTCAATGTAGGATGAAATGAAACATTTTTAATAGACATTAACCTTCTTAGAATAGAGTTAAATACCAAAAGAACAAAATATATATTACCTATAAATGGCTTTTGCTTGTGAGTATGAGGTATGGCTTGAGGTACGCCCATAATGTACCGAACGTCTTTTGGGTTACCTCTGTCAGGAATATATATGGGATATCATGAGAGGAATCACAACTTTTCTATAAATCAATTATTCTCTAGCTAAAATGAGAAAAAAAAATCATTTGCTAAATAAAATAAAACAAAACCAAATTCAAAATATTTAGATGCAAGGGATTATGGAACTACGCCAATGCAATGAAACAAAATCTTATTGAAGACCTACCCATTTTTAGTTGCACTTGTCATTTCCATTCTGACTCCTAATTAATCTATACCTCTTTTTAAGGATTTCAATAAACATAATCTAGTTTCACTATTTCAATGAATTCCTTAATTACACCGGAAAAAGAAAAGAACAACTATACACTAGTGATGGAGATGGGGCAAAATGATAAAGAGAAATTATAACGGAAAGGAAATTTGGTAAGGATAGAAGATTGAAGAGTGATGATAAAGAAGAATAGGAGAAGGATAGCACCACACCCTACTTTCATGATCACCCAAAGAAGCCCACCCCTGCCCCATGTTTGACAAGTTGACGTTACAAAATCTACATTGAGGTATACTTTATTCTTAATGTAATATATTAAATATGTTATTTTAGGGTATTATCAAATTTATCAAAAATTTCAGGATTATGGTATTATATCAATATAGTAAATATTTTAAATAATTAAGTATAAAATTTTAATTCAAAATATATTAAATATATTTCAGTTATGATGTTATCATTTAAATTAAAATATATAAAATATAAAACCCGTTAGTGGGAGTAGTGGGGTTGTTACCCATATACTGTAAGCTATTTTTTTTAAAGTTAATTATTTTGGGAGATATTTTAGGATATTATCAAATTTATCAAAAAATATAGGACTATCGTATTATATTGATATAGTAAATATTAATTTAAATATTTTAAATAATTAAGTACAGAATTTTAATTCAAAATATATAAAATATATTTCAGTTATGATGTTATCATTTAAGTCAAAATATATAAAATATAAAAATTAAAAGTCCATAACTAAATTCTCCACAATTTTTTTATAATTTAAAGTAATATAAATAAATGTTTAAAATATTTAAAATAATATAAAGAAACAAATTTTTGATTAAAATATTTAGAATGCCGTTAGTGGGAGTAGGGGGTTGTTACCTATATATTGGAAGTTATTTCTTTAAGTTAAATATTTTAGGAGATATTTTAGGCTATTATCAAATTTGTCAAATAATTCTGGCATTACGGTATTATACTAATATAGTAAATATTAATTTAAATTTTTTAAATAATTAAGTACATAACTTTTATTCAAAATATATAAACTATATTTCAGTCAGAACCATACTTATGTTAAATTTTTTATATAAATTACATCACAAGAACATTCATCCGCCATGGTATTAGTGTCATAGATTATCTGTTGGATTTTCACTTGTCAAGAGTGTTCCCCATCATTTCTATAATTTCATAAATCACTCCCCAATCTTTATGGGTTACTGGAACTTCATTAAGAATCACGTGCACTGCTTTGGCTTAGTCACTTCTTAGGGTTATGTTTCTGGCACCTCAATCCCAAGCTCTTTTGAGCCCATTAAACAACCTCACAATTCAGCTGTATATATATCTATATATATATTTTTTATATAAAATATATTTATAAAGTTAATCTTGATCCTAAATATAAGACATAATTTTTATATTTGTCAATATTTTTTTAATTTACTCTAGTGATACTCCCTCAATAATAATTAAGGAGGAGAAAAAATGAGTGAATTAAGGAAAATAACTAAGATGTTTTAGAAAATACATGTTATATATTAATTAATTTTTTTAATATAATTAAATAAAATAAATATGTCTTATATTAAGAGTTGGAGGGAGTATATATGTATGTGATGTGCATAAGACAATCATTTTTAATTTGTTAATAAAAGGCAATGAAAAGATCCATATAAAACTACAAGTGATGAGAAAGCAAAACCAATAATACAATCGAATCTCTATAGCCTATGAGAAGGTTGATAGTTAAACAATACTTTCTCCCATATTAAATAAAGTTAGATGACTAATTTATGATGATTAATATAAGAAAAAATTTCAGAAAAATACAATTAAAAATGGGAAAATATAAATTGGTGCTACGAATTTATAAAATCTCATGTCAGAATTGAAGTAAGAATATGAGATTTTCAATTCTGACTAAATGATCAAATTGCCTTGAGTTCAATTGTGAAACATGTAAGTGAAGTCGTTAATGTAAAATTTGATGTTATTAATATATATACAGATGTTGTTATTGACCCCCTGAAACTTGTGCCCTTAAAATTATCTATGGTTTTTGAAATATGAAGTTGTGAAACATAAAAGTAAAGTTGTTAATATAAAATATGATATTGTTTATATAAATACAGGTGTTGTTATTAACCCTTGAAACTTGTGCCCTCAAAATTATCCAGTTTTTAGGATATGAAGTTGTAAAACAAGAAAGTAAAGTCACCAACATAAAATCTGATGTTGTTAATATAGATACAGATGTTGTTATTGATCCTTGAAACTTGTGTCCTCAGTCAGGACATTTTGGTCATTTAGTCAGAATTAAAAATCCCCGATTCCTACTTCAATTTTGATTTGTGATTTGATAAATTCGCAGCATTAATTTATCTTTTCCATTTTTAATTGTATTTCTCTAAAATTTTCTCTTAATATAATTTGTTATAATAGGATTATTTATGAGATAAAATGAATTGAACTTCCTGCATTTAGGATCAAAGAAGTAGAAACTAGCTTTTAATGTCATGTATCATTGTGGCCTACTGATTGTTATTATTTTATTAGCATTACTATATTACTAAATCACATTTTGGGTGGCTTATATATCCCCCACTCCAACCGTGGTCCAACTATCTTAGCATTCTCATCATTATCCAAGTCAAATTTTAAGACTATGATTAAAAGCTTTTATCTTAAATGACATCCATGTGTCTCAAGTGAGTATGTGACATGTATATGTCCCATTCCAATAGGAAAGTTTAAGATAATGGGTTAAAGGAATTTTTATTCTGAAAATTTTCACTGAAGCGTAATTCTACTCCGAAAGTTTTTTAAAGAGTAATTTTACTCTGATTGTTATCTCAATTTATTTTGACCATTATTTGACCAAATATATTAAGCTGTGATGACTCCATATTTTTAGATAATTTTAAGATATATTTTAATATATTTAGGAGTCATCTAGATTAAATTAAAGAGATTTGAGTGAAATTTTGATAAGATATTGATTTAAAGATATTTCATTATAAATATCAAAGTTTAGGATAAAAATAATGATTTTAATATTAAAGATAAAAATAATGAAAATAATAATTTAAGATAAAAAGGAAAATAAATTTCATTTATTATCATTATCATTATCATTATTTATTATTATCATTATCTAATTTTTTATCTTTTTGTTCGATTTCATTTTACTAGAGGGATATTGCATAAGGATCTAGGAACCTGACCTATATATAGGGGTTAAGCTTCTTCAGGAAAGAGGAGAAGGAGAGGTATTCAGGTTTTGTCATCATCTTCATAGGAGGA
The DNA here is from genome assembly GCA_037074505.1 of Albizia julibrissin. Taxonomy (NCBI): domain Eukaryota; kingdom Viridiplantae; phylum Streptophyta; class Magnoliopsida; order Fabales; family Fabaceae; genus Albizia; species Albizia julibrissin. Next base: position 4,706,683 of record CM073480.1, on the reverse strand, counting down.
TGAGAGGACTGTGGAGGCGACTGATTTGAAGACCAGAAGCGTCTTTGTGCATTGGATTAGAGGACGTTGTGGAGAATTGGAGGCAATCGAAGCCAAAAAAATTGAAGCTTATAAGAAATTTGAGGCTCAATTTTTTGGTTTTATTAATTTATTTTCTTTCCTTTCAGTTAACTCTTATTTTGATGTTGATTATTATTGCTTTGATTTGATTTTGGTTATGACTAAGAGTAGTTAGATTTCGTATTTTAGGATTGTTTTGAATTATTAGATGTATTAAGACTTATTTATTTATTTCTTTTATTGATTAATGAAATTTATGTGTTGATTTTGTTTTATGCTTAATGTTTTTGGGTGATTGGCCACCACTTAGATTGTTGGGTTCAATTGAGTGATGCTTGAGAAAGCTAATTTAATTGTAGAACTTAGGCAAAATCATGCTAGACTTGAAGTTTAGGGGTTAAATGTATGATTTATTAATAGAATAGAGATATATCTATTAACCTAGTATGGTCTAATTGAGGTTAGAGGTTAATAAGTGTTTTCTTTAACTAAGACAAGAGATTGCACATGTTAATCAAAAATATAAAATTGGTTTTGACTTGAGAAAGCTTTATCAATTAATTTTGAACCTTTGACAAGCACATGTTTTCATTATCAATTTAAGATTTAAGTTAGTCTTATGAAATACAATATGGATAAGTAATCATAGTTCCCCCCATCTTGAAGTTATTGAATAAATTCTTTTTAATAAATTAATTATTAAATATAAAATATTTTTCAAATTACTCTCACTCAACCTAATTAAACACATAAAGTGTGATAATTAACTCGTTTTTGCCTTAATCCTTATAGGAACGATATTATTATACTACTTTTGACGATCCGTGCGCTTGTGGTTAAGCTAGACGGCTAACAAGCTGACAGTTTACATGTTATTCACATAATTTTTGCTAAGGTGCAAATTTGTCCTAGATGTTTTAAATCTAACTTTAAAAAAAGATGAAGGAGATGCCACATAGACTTTTAGCGCAAATTTACACCTTAACAAAAAATGACATGGATGATATGTAGATTGCTAGTTTAACATATTTGATCAACTTATCAAAATTAATTGGGATAACGGCTAGAGCAAAATTGCTCCCCTTTTGACACTTTCAGGACAAAATTGTACCTTAGACAACTTTTGGGGTAAAATTATCTTTGTTAAAATTTTCAAAACAAAATTACTCCTTAACTCTAAGTTAATTAGGGGTAAACTTTTTAAATTTCAAGAGTAAAATATATTATATATTATTTTGAAAATCATGAAACACGAATTATTAAATATAATGAAACAATTTATTATGATAATGGAGGAATGGTGGAGAGAGGAGAGGGAGAGGATAATGAGAGACAATAAGACATGAAAGGGGAGGGGGGAGGCAGGTTGGACAAATAATGTAGGCACTAAACAAGAGACATCAGATGCTCTTCTTCTTCTTTTTTTTTTTTTTTCATTCTATGCACTTCGCGAAACTTTCCTTAATTTTATATATTAGTTCATATAACTTGTCAATAATTCATTGGAGTTTTTTTCTTTATTTTTATTAGGATATGCCGACTTCCATATTATGTCCCTTCAGCCCCTATAGTTTTCCCCAACAGCCTTTTTGGTCTCATTCAACGAATTATCACTCACTCCTGTGGGTCCCCCTCTCTCTCATCTCTTTCTTTCTACCATCACTTCTCAATGACTCATATATATCAAGAATTTTCCCCCAAGGTTTATTGAGGCGAGTTTATCATCTCAACCAACATCATAGTAAATGCTCATATACTTTAGTTAGTTTATTATTGTTATCATTAGAAAGCCCCTTAATCAATTATATAACTCAAAAGTCATGTAATGCCTAATGTAGTAAACTCTATGAATTATTACTAAATTCATTAATATATACTATAAAGTGGCTAAAAAATGTTTTTAACAGTAAAAAAGGGTTTACTATAGTTTTAAATATAATATCTTCTTCACAATTTTACTTCCCAAAATTCATAATTTAAATAAATATATGCCGTTTACTTTAGATTATATATTATATGATTAATTAAGGTATTGATAGTGTATTAATATATTGATATATTTTTAATTTAATAAATAAAATATAAAATTTAAACTTAGAAAAAATAATAAAAAAATATTGAAATTACAAAATCTCAAATCAAATTTGTTTTTAACAATTGATATGATAAATAATGATAAGACTTGATAAATAATTTATAAATAATTTTATGAAAAATACTTGATTTTAAATTTTCCAACTTTAATTTTTTTTTAAGTCATTCTCTCTCACACGTAATCTAAAAAGTAAAAACGATAAGTTTGGGAGTGAGCTATCAGACAGGTTTTTTCGTAGTGGAAATTAGTTACCTCCTCATTGATTCCCAGTCCCTTCACCAGTCTCAATGATGGAGAAAGATTAGAAATTTAATCGTCCACCATTATTATTAGACGTCGCTTCTTGCTGGTCTTATAATCATTCATTAATCATTGCCTGAGAGGCTGAGACACCCTATTTGTCATCTCATACCTTCTAGCGCCTCTCTTGTCATTTTCACTTTCATATTATTACTGTTCAAAAAAGAAGATATCAGTATGTTTGCCGACTCTAATTTCCTCCGTTCTTTGTTTTAGGTTATGACACCCATCCTTTTCTGACTTGGGCGGCCCCGTCCTAAGGCATAATTACATGTCAATTACTGTCGTTTTTATTTCACCTCTTAAAACAAAATTTGGAATTTAAATCATAGGACCCTTTTCAAATAATATTACTATCTTACTTTTATTCCTAAATATAAGTCTTAATTGATTTTTTTAAAGAGATTAAAGAAATTAATTAAATTATTTTAAAATATTTATATTTATTATTTTTCTCCAAACTAATTTTTTTGATATATAATTTGATCATACAAAATGATTAACTAACTTATTTATCTTCTTTAATCTTTCTAAAAATATTAACTGAATTGTATATTTAGAATAAGACTGAGTGTTATATTTACTCTAATTTTTGCTGCCTTTGTTTTTTATCTCTTGCTTCATAGTAATAATCTAATCCGTTGAGAGGATTTGAATCTAAAAAGCTGATGACCCATTTGGAGCAAGCAAGTCAAGATGCCTACCAACAGGGAAAGTTTTGATATTTTTTTCCCACATATTTTTTTTTTAAAAAAAATTGAAACAAGCTCAGTCACTGTCGTGGTAAAGCAAGGGACCAATGATGATTAATGAAATGCCCCAATGGGATATTTTCATTATTTTGAGACTCTTATGCTCTGAGACTGATTCTCATGTCCTTTCTCATGTAAGCAAATACACGCACTCTTCAATCTCAATAATCTCTCTCTCTCTCACTCACTCATCCTCACACCCACTTTTAAAAAGTTTACCTTTATGCACTAATTGGCCTCACTACTTCTCACGTCTAACACTTTTAGAGAGATTTGAATTCCAAACCAATTTAACCAAAGGTGGAGCCACGTTTGTGTCCCGACATGGACTCAGGTTACGGTTAAGTCTCTGGAACTTTTCGATGTGCTAAATAGCCATGTAGATTTTACTTTTCACTTTGGGTTAAACACTGTTGAGTTTGCTTTCAAATTGACCAAAACACAAAGTGTTTGTTTGAGTCAACTTTCAAGAAGTGTATATGTGTGTGTATATATATTTGTATGTATGTATATTTATACAAATCAAGATAAAACTTCTTTTACATACTTACTTCGTAAACTGTAAATTATATTAGAAAAATAATTTTTACTGTTAATCCAAACAAATATGAAGTAAATCCATCACTTACCATACTGTCATTTGAATCAGATAATAGGAATCTTCTAGGAGTATGGTTCTCATTCCTCCAAGTCTCTCTTTCTCCATCTCTTCCTTTGTCGACAAGCCTTTTTCTCACTGTCCCCTGCTATTTCTACTAAGCAAATGGGGAAAAAAACAAAAGAAGAAAGAATAGATATCATTGATGCTGAAAATTTTTTGGCATAAATATAAAAATTAGTCTGAAATATATTTTTCTCTGATAGCACCATGAGCCGCGTGGTCCTTCTCTTGAGCAGAAGTTTTCAATCGTCAACTATTTCCTTTTGGTACATATATCAGTGTGTGATGACAATAATTGATGGTCTTTCCCTGCCTATAAATTATTGTTCTCCCAATCCTTTAGATTATAAGTGTATACACTACTACTCACTTTCTCTTCATACCGTTCTCTTCCTATATAGGTGAGTGCCTTTAATATCTTCTTCATTAATTTCTTATTAGAATTTCAACCATTCTGCATTTATGTTCTTTTCATCTTCTGTATCTATCTCTCTTCATTTCTCCATCAGCACATATATGATCTGCTTAAATGTATAGTTCCCACAAGATGCTAAGAACATATATGACATGTAGGTGTCCTTTTCAGTTTCTAGTGAAAGAAACAAGTGCATATATAGTTAGCTAAAGGACATCCAAAATTATTAGCATTAAATTTCAGGACTTTTTTCAAGATCGTGTTTATTTATTGGTTTCAAACTTCAGTGAAGAGATTTTTATTTGCAGGACTGGTGAGTGCAATATTATTATGCAGACCATCTGTTCTCAAGAGTCTCATAGCTTGTTGATCAGCAGCTTCAATCTGGTGAGTAATTAAGAAATTAAACTACATTTAATTATACTATATGCTTCAAATTTGTCCTTGTGATGGAATTTTAGAGATCATAAACTAATTATAAGTCAACAGATCGAGTCACTAGGTTTGACTATCTGATCTGATTATATTCTAGGGATGTGGCCATGTGAATGTCAGTCGCTGATTTATTTATTTAAGGGTTTCAAAAGCTGCTATATACTAACCCTTCTCAAATTCCAACATACATGTGGTTTACTACCACATGATCAACCTAGAAAGAGGGAATATATAATAAATAAATCTTTTGTTTAAGAATCTATACTTTCAACTCCACCATATAATACTAACTGCCTTTTGCTTTGTGAACAGCAAAGTAATTTTTAATTAGACGACCAAACCAATCATCAATAAATATGTAGATATGTTATTAGATATACTCGTTACTGTCTGTATATTTATATATCTGGGTGAGGATTGAATTGAGGAGGAGATCATAGGGTTTTGCATGTAACATGCCAAAGCTTTGATTTGTTTGAAATACTAGTGGAGTGAGAAAATAAAATACTCCCTCTACTATCTTTAATATAAAACCCAGTTAAATTTTTTGAAGGGATTAATGAAGTTAAATAAACTACTTAATTATAACATATATATCGTGTATCATAAGATTATATATCAATTTATAAATTAGGTAAATTAGTTTAGAGAAAAACAATAAATATAAATACTTTAAAGTAATTTATTTTGCTTCCTTAATCTCTTATAAAAAAGTTAAATGAGTTTTATATTAAAGACCGGAGGTAGTAATAAAATGGATCAATGATCTAGACTCTTTGTGCGTGTTTGGATTAGTTTTTGAAAAATAACTTTTATAATTTATGAGATAAGTATATGAGAGGAGTTTTGTCTCAACATGTCAAAAATAACTTTTAAAACCACGATTTTGCAGTTCCCTAAATATTAAATTACAAGACAGAATCACAGGTTTTTTGAGATGTCTAGATAGAAATGTCCGAATGATCATTCAGCCTCTTACATCAGCTTTAATGTTACCGTGCCTTGTCGAAGTTTCCTTGCACTGTTTTGCCACAATGTGATGAAGACAACTACCTTCTCTCTTCCTTCATAATATTTACCATAATAAGTTGGTCAATTTTAATTAGCTTGTAGAAATGTGATTCCTATAAAAAAAAGCATAATGAATAGTACCTTTTATTATAGTACATTAGTTTGAGAACATCAAATCATTGAAAGTAGTGGGTTTAATTACTTGATTATTCTGGTTTCTAGTAAACTTTGATTTGTCAAAGGAAGTGCGTGTCTTGATCTATCCACCGACCTATAAATAGGGTGTATATATTTATACTAAATAGAGTCGCCAGGCTCAGATGGGTATCGTGTTTGTACTAAATAATATTCGTGTTGGAATATAATACTAAAAGGGTTTTTTTCTCAGCAAATAATTGAAGTGTCCAGTTTCCGCAAGTTTTGATTTTTTTAATTGTTTTTCCTTTTTCCTATGTACTAGATATTGTATAACAGCGAAATGGGCTCCACTTTTTCTCCTTTCTGGAGGTAACCCACCCATGTTGAGTCCCAGATATATAGTATGTTTGAAAACTCAATGTATAATCGGGTTTATTTTATAAGCCCGATTTACTAAAATTGAGATAAATCTCTTCAACATATTTACCTCGTAGACCGTAAAAGCAATCTCGTAAATAGTAAAAGTTACTTCGTATTCCGTGAATCACGATTTATAAGCACTTATGGAGTTTTCATAAGCTAATCCAAACGAGCTAGTAAACTAATCCATAGAAGCTATATGCTAGATGAAGAAAACATTATGTGTTTTATGTATTATAAAAGTTAATTGCTTAGATTCTTACATACTTCTGCCTTTTTTTATAACTATATTAAGTTTGATCTTAATTAAAAATCTAATTATGTAATCATACCGTTGTTGTATTTTTATTAGAAAATCTGGAAATAAAGATATGAAAAATAGTTAAATTTGTATTTTTCACTTATTATTATGAAGAATTACTTAATTTTATTTGACGATATATATATATATATATATATATATATATATATATATAATTTGAAAATATAGTAATTTTTTTAATTAATAATTTGGATTCAGGCCAAAGCGGTAGAATTTAGAATCAAAATAATCCGTTTTGACACTATCAAAATTTATGGCAAAAAGAAGACACTATTAAAATTTATTTGAAATGAATGTTATCTCACTTCTGTTATATATATCGTTTGTTCTAGTGTAGCTAATTCTAATCCAAGTGAGATTTTTTTGGGGAAAAACTTGAGTAAATATTTTATCTATTTAGTATCATAAAAATATAGCTTGTGATGATTACATTTAACCAAAAAAGCTCCACACTAGAAAGACCGCATCACGAGTAATCAAAAGGACTTATTTTTCTGCATAACTTTTACAGCAAATCCTTGGAAATGTATGAGTGGATGTTATGCAATGGTATGAAACTAAACACAACTAAGCACAGTGCATAAAAGATAAACAACAAACGAAGAGAACCGATTGTCTCAACACATAAAGACGTGTATATTGCCTTAGTCTCCAAAGTGTAAAACGTTTTCACCAAGGACCAAAAATTAAACAGAAGACACAAAGCAACCAAAGAGTACTTGTCCCTATCTTCTATTTATATTGTCTCTATGTATGTATAAAGCCCTTGTTCACACTATCATTTATATATATAATCTCATCATCACCTTCATCTTTCTTCTCTTTTTGCAGCCTCAACAAGCAATCATGATGGAATCAAATTCAGACCCACCTTTTTACGAGGCCTACAAGGTCCTCCTCGACAAGAACCAAAACAACCCTAATGAAAGTTTTGTTAGTTGTGGTGGCGGTATCGGTGGTGATTTGGTGGAGGAGAGGGAGCTTCCGGTGATCGACCTGAGGCTGTTGGACGGCGAGGACGACGGCGAGGTGTGCAAGGCGGAGATAGCTAGGGCTTCAAAGGAGTGGGGATTTTTTCAGGTGGTGAATCATGGGATTTCTAGTGAGATTTTGAAGAAGATGAGGGTTGAGCAAGAGAAGGTGTTTAAGCAGCCATTTGAGCAGAAGGTGAAGGAAGATAAGTTCTTTAACTTCTCTGCTGGTACTTACCGTTGGGGTTCTCCTTCTGCTACTTGCATTCGACAGTTATCTTGGTCTGAAGCCTTTCATATTCCTCTTTCTGATATACTTGATTCAACTGGATCTAACAGTCTCAGGTAACAACATATCATCATGCTATTAACTCTTTTCCTTTCATTCTGGATAGATATATTTATATGCATAAAAAAGCATGGCTTCCTAATTAAAAATAGCTAGTCTTCAGTTTTAATTGTCTCTTTGTATTGTTTACTCAATATATAGCAATAAAGATGCATGTGCGCGCGCGCGCATTTCATCTTCAAAATATAAGGATTATATTTATGCCAATCCAGTTTCGGTGACACATGGTGTTGTTTATAATATGTTCATAGAGGGGTTAATTAATATTTTGATATGTCTATTTTTTTAGTGGATGTGGTCCTCAGGGGCATCAATAACACGAAAAAAAAAAAGAAGTAGAAAAAACCTCATTTTCTTATTATGGGGTCTGTGTAAGTGCCTTACCCTACTAGGGAATGGAGGAGGTGGGGGAGGCTTTTCTTCTCTTGTTTTGCTCTCTGGTCATCTCTAATTTTGAGCGACATATTCTTATGATGTTCTTATTCTAGATTAATTTCTTTGCAGAGAAGGAAATTAAAATTTGGTATGTAGATTTTCAAAATTCACTTGGTATCCAATGTTTCCAGAATTCTTTAATTTGACGGGATAAGTCACCTTTTGCTCTCTGGTTTATAGGTTATCAGACTTCATTGCAATAGTAATGAAATAATTTTATTAGCTAATGACAATCAACTCGTCTGGGTGGTGTAGTTGGTTATCACGCTAGTCTCACACACTAGAGGTCCCCGGTTCGAACCCGGGCTCAGACAACTCAATTTATAGTGACATTTTGTTTTTTGTTTTTGTTTTTGTTTTTGGCCATCAACAACTGGCTCAAGCATGCACACACAATACAACCTTATCCTGTTCACTTCAACTTGTTCACATGAATCGCATCTCTCTTTCTTTAAGACTTGTTACATTATGTAGCTAAAGTGTCAGTGATCAGACAAGAAAGTATGAAACCCTTTCAGCCTCCACAGGGCTCTGTCTGGACTCAATCTCTAGAAAAGTCGATTCTATGTATAGTCAACTTCTCCTGCCACCGTCAGCACACCACTCAATATATGCCATATCATACTTTTTTTTTCTTTTTTTTTTTTTTTTTTGCTTCTGCAACCATATTCACAGTTCACACACACTAACCCCACATGGCACACATACACGTTTTTGAATTTACCCTAACCCCTAAAACTTGTTTCCACAAATCCTGTATGTACACGTGGCCTGCCATTTTGCATCATTCCTTTTCGTCTACCCCATATCTGTGTTCTCACGTGAATGATCCTCCCAAGTAGCTGAAGCTGACAGAGCAATAGGTAGTATAGTATTCATTTCCGACAAATGATTCCCTAGCCAGCTAGTTAGCAAAAGTAATAAGGCGCGCCATATGCAACAAATGGATCCATAGGATATGAATAATGCCACGTAGTCCGATGCTTCAATAAGGGGCAATGACTCACCAACAAAGAAAAAGCATAGAAAATAGAAACACAAAGTGCTTAGATCAACTAAATAGAGGTCTCGAGTTCGACGAACTTGGAAATACAGCAATGCTATGAGTCCCCATATGGCTCAATTTCAGAGTAGTTTGAGCCCATGAAGTCCTCAAAAAAGTGGTTGATGCCTAGGATATTGGATAAATAGGAGATGAGTGGCACATATTCTAATGCCTAAATAAGGGACAACTGCTTAGTAACAGAGAAAAGCAAGGGCTTTGGATCAACTGGATGGGGGATTATTCCAACTTAATTAGAGGTCTCAGAGTTTAAATACAGGAATACAATACTACATATGGTAGAGTGCTAGAGCTACCACATTTTGGAAGGACCCCCACACGGCTTGAATTCAAAGTATAGTTTTTGGGCCTGTAGAGTCGTCGAGAAAGAGGCTAGCCTAAGATACTATGTGCATTGCGCAGAGAGAGAGAGAGAGAGAGAGAGAGAGAATGATAACTACTTAATATATATATAAAAGTTTTTGTGTATTTATAGATGCCTTTATCAAGGTATCTTGATAATTGGTTTCACTGAGAAAATAACACATGGCGTTTATACATGTGCCTGTATGGGTTACTTTCTTTGAATGTTGTTGTCATACTTCAACGTACCCTCAGGACTCGGGCAATGAGTGAACTAAAGATTATTTCATCCAAGTCCATTTGCAAAATGCTTTTTTTTTTTTTTTTATAGATAGCATTATTTGTAAATATGAATCATAATTAATGCAATATGTTTTGGATGTATACATGCGCAGCTCAGCCATAGAACAGTTTGCAAGCACAGTGTCAAGTCTTGCACAAAGATTAGCAGAAATCCTGAAAGAGAAAATGGGTCACAAGTCTACCTTCTTCCCGGAAAACTGTTTGCCCAGCACTTGTTATCTTCGATTGAACCGATATCCTCCATGCCCATTGTTCTCAGAAATCCATGGCCTCATGCCTCACACTGATAGCGATTTCCTCACCATATTGCACCAAGATCAAGTTGGAGGGTTGCAGCTTGTGAAAGATGGCGAGTGGATTGCAGTTAAACCAAATCCTGATGCCCTTATCATCAACATTGGTGACTTATTCCAGGTAGGTACACTTTCTTGTCCCTCACATTAGTTCCCAATTTACTTTGATATACTCCCTATAATGCGCTTGTAGAAGAATAACTTAGTTGAAAATATCAGTCACTTGTAAAGTAATTAATACTTATTTTTCAGTTTTGTCCCTGTACTTAATGCTCATTTTCAACTTTGTCCACTGATTAAATTTTCGAACAAATTTTTCAATAAAGATAAAAGTGAAAAAAAATTTAATTTATGACATATTTAAGTTAACTGGCATTTTTTATTTCCCGTAAATTAGTTAAAGTGCCTTATATTATGAATTGGAGGGAGTATATGAATTTTATTGTTGGGTTAAGGTGCAAATTTGTCTTAAAAGTTTTTGTTGAGGAGGAATGTTACCCCAAAAAAATTTTCAAGTTCAATGTCACCCTACAAGTTTCAAAGCGTAGCAATTTTGCCTTATACCATAAAAAACTACTATTGACCGTTAAAAAATTGATATTGATTGTTAACCTTTTAACATTAAAGAGCAACATTACTCCATTTTAATATTTCTAGAGTAATATTGAACCTAAAAAAATTTCTGAGCAAATTTACACCTTAACCCTTCATTGTTAAAAAGCTTATAATCACATATATAACAAGTCTCTTATGTATAGACACACACACATGTATATATGTTTTGTTGTAGGCGTGGAGCAATGGAGTATATAAGAGTGTTGAGCACCGAGTGATGACGAACACAAGAGTGGAGAGATTCTCTACGGCTTATTTCTTTTGTCCTTCCAACGACACAGTGATAGAGAACTGCACTACAGAACCCGCAGTGTACAGGAAGTTCAGCTTCATGGAATATAGGCAACAAGTTCGAGAAGATGTTCGAAACCTGGGTTCTAAAATTGGCCTCCCAAGATTTCTCATGCAAAATACGCATGCGGCTTAATTAATTAATAACCTCCATGATGCAGATTAAGTATATCTTGTTTTGAGTATTAGTGGCTATCAAGTATATAGGGGTGTGTGTGTGTGTAGTCAACCATGCATATATGTGTATTCATGCATGAATTAATTAACTAGGTCATTTCTGAAAAAGATTTGGATCAAATGAAATCAGAAGAAGGAAGGTATGGAGGCTGATTTCTGTCTGAATTTTTGGTCTGGTGAACATTGCAACATAGGAGAAGAATTAATTTATGTGATTACAAGGTCGGTAAAAGGGAAAGCAATGTCTGATACGTGGGGCCATGAGAATGAAGGGGGCAAGAGCACGTGACTGTTGCATGGGCAAAGAATAATATCTAATCAATCAATGTGTTATATTATGGAGCTGATGAGCTGTTTAATTATATATGATTGATTTGTATCATCTGACTTGTTTATTTCTTTGTAGCTTATTGGTGAAAAATATTGGTGTGCTCTACTGCATTTGGAGGTTTTCCTAAACAAAAGTCCCATCCCTTTTTAATTCCTTTGTAATCTCTATTTTCAGAGGCTTTGAATTATGCATATATAGTTCCTACTATAATAATCTCTCTCTATTTACATGCATGTTCCCTTCCTTATATCCTAAATATAAGATAAAATTAATTTTTTTTGGAGATATTAAGAATGCTAACTAAATTATTTTAAAATATTTATATTTATTATTTTTTCTCTAAACTATTTTACCTAACATATAAATTAATATATAATATAAAGTTATACAATATATAATATGATTAAACAACTTTATTAATATCTTTTAAAAAATCAATATTGTTTTATATTTATGATCGGAAGGAGTATGAGAAAAATTTTGTGCTGGTGCATGCATGCCTGCTGGTTCTGTGTATTTATATTGCAGATTTTTTTTAAAGGAAATGTATATAATGGAGCATACTTCATTATTTTAGATGGACAAGTTTGTAGCATAATATTGGGTAAATACACACACACATCTCCCCAAATATTAAAATAATAATGCTGTCTGATCTTCCTGCTATGCCTTGAAATTATGAAAAGATTAAAAAAAAAGATGCTTGCGGTTGAGTCAGGTTGTAGCTCAGATCAGTAGTTTCCGGACAAGGAAATGAAAATTAAATGCGTAGAGTAGAAGATTTGTTTGTAACGCGTATTATATACATTTTGTTTTGTTTTTTGTTTTTTGTGCCAGAAGCATATTATGGTTAAGGATACATTTGAAATCTTTGGATACGACAAGGTTTTACTATTGCTGGGTGAGTGAATTTTTGCCTTCTCTTGAGAGAAAATTTTCATTTTTTAGACTTGTATGTAGAATAAAGTCCAAGTCTTTATTTTTAACAAAAAGAAAGTTCAAGTCTTTATAAATTAGAGTATTAGATACCAACTTTTGTTAGCAAAAGTTTACAGTTGTTTGTACGAGCACACAATATCAATTGGGAGAATGGTGAAGTTCTAAATTAAACCAAAAATTATACATTGACACGGTTTCTAATCTTAACCTAATAACTGAAGTTAGATTAATGTCTTGTGATAATAGAAAGTGCAACTTTTAGTAGACATGAGTAAGATATAATTCTTAACGGAAATCCTTTGCATTTTAAATTTTGAAAGGGATTATACTCTTAACTGTACTAAATTAAAAAAAAAAATTCTAAAATATCTGCAAGAATATTGTGTTACAAGAATCAATGAGGACTGTGAGTAAATAAAAATTTCTCCAAGTCTAAAACACAATCACATATTTGAGGTTAAAGAGAGATATTGTAGATAAGCTAGAACTTACCATAACATCATTTCGATAGACATATCCCTCATTGTATAAGCTTTGTTGATTGATACTCTCTTATATACTAAATATATGAACTAGTTGAGAGATTTGTTCTAATTTTAAATTCAATCCTTTTTTTCTTATATTTATTATTTTTTTCAAATATATAGTTATATTCTTATATGATGCATAAGTTATATGATAACACTTCAATATAAATGGTTAAAAATGACATTTTTAGAAGCAACACATTTTTTTTTACAAATAATTAACTTACCTAATTTTCTTAATTTATATTGATGGATAAAAATAAAAAAAAGACTCAACTATTATTACTGTTGTTTAAATAAAGACTGTTCCTGAAACTAAATTTCAAAAAAATTAAATTTTTTCAATTAAACCTAAATTATCAAGCAGATGTTTTTGGATAAAAATTGTCATTAATTATTTAAAAATATTTTCATACAATATTATGTATTTTTTACCTCAAAAAAATTATATTCAGTAAGAACACAAAAAAAAAATGAAGAAGGCTTTATATAAATAATACTGCTCCATATAAATATGTATAATTATTACCATTAGTGTTTCGTTGATTATATTTAATAAAAAATTGAAAATCATACAAATATCAAAAGAGGATGAGATATTTTGATACGTGACGCGCGCCACTCTCGAGTCTCGACAGTTTCACAATCATTGGAACGGTTGGCATGGCGGTTTCGCAATTATGGGTCAATATCGGAGCCGTCGTACCCGGAATCAGAGGGTGTAGCCACAGCAACCAAATCCAACCGGAAGTAGCATCGGAGTCGCCGAGTCGGAGACTGAAAGTCAGCCCTCAGCTGAACCGTTGGTCCAGAGCTCGAGCCCTTCGTTCCGGTCGCAAATTGGACCGCCCTAACCCCCAAATTCAGACCCTCCAATCCGATGCTTCTCCACCTCCCCTCACTCTGTCTCCTGATACAGATGCGCACGATAATGACGTCGTCGAAGGCGTGGAGGTGAGAGTGGCCAAGTCCATTTATATGATCTCCGATGGAACCGGTTGGACCGCCGAGCACTGTGTTAACGCTGCCTTAGGTCAATTTGATTACTGCTTGGTCGATCATGGATGCCCTGTAAATACTCACTTGTTTTCTGGGGTAATTTGTCCTTTCACTTCTCTTTTGCTACATGTTTGTAATAATCTTGAGTTCCAAACACGATTTAGTTTCTGTTTTGGGTTTGTGGTAACATTTCATAGCTCGTACTCTATAGTTGGGAGTAGGCTATATTTAAAAGCGGTATCAAAATTTCCCGTTCTTTGGATTACGTGGTGCATTTCTAATATCACTTAATGTCAAGTGTGTCATCTAGTCAATGAGCAAGTCTCAAATGAATCTTTTTTTTGGGAGTCTTTTTGGGGAGGGTGAGGGTGTGAGGTTTGGTGTATAAAATGAAAGGTTAAGGTCCAATTTTGCCTCAGCAGTCTTCAAAAAAGAGCAATGTCGCTCAAAAGTTCTCAAATTGTAACAATTTCGCCTGGGGCTAAGTTTGACCGATAGTTTACTAAATATAAAGAGTTAGTTGGTCTACATGTCATCAACGTCATTTCTTTTCCTCATGATAAAACAGGCAACAATAATGTTGTTGGTGGTAGTTTGAATTTGCCCTCCAAAATGACACCAAAAAAGTAGTAGTAAATTTGAAATCTTATAATTTGGTTCCTTGTGCCATGCATTATATGTCTAACTTAGTGAACACAGACAAGAATCTAACCAACTGCTAACATGGTTATTGAAAGCAGATTTTTCAACTATGTAATATATGTTGATGCGTGGTGCTGATTTTACTCGGTTATTATCAGATTGATGATGCAGAAAAATTAGTGGAGATCATAAAGCAGGCTGCCAAGGAAGGTGCTTTGCTTGTGTATACTTTAGCTGACCCTTCAATGGCTGTTTATGCTAAGCAGGCGTGCAAGTTATGGGGTGTTCGATCCACTGATGTATTAGGTCCAATAATTGAAGAAATTGCTTCTCATCTTGGGGTTTCACCATCTGGCCTTCCCCGTGGGGCCTCTGGCCGGAACTTTCCGCTCTCTGAGGAATACTTTTGCCGTATTGAAGCTGTTGAATTCACCATCAAGCAAGATGATGGGGCATGTCCCCAGAATTTGGCCAAGGCTGACATTATTCTTACTGGTGTTTCGCGGACTGGCAAGACGCCGTTATCAATTTATCTGGCACAGAAAGGTTACAAAGTGGCAAATGTACCCATTGTGATGGGGGTGGAAATGCCAAAAACGCTCTTCAAGGTAGACGCAAACAAGGTTTTTGGCTTAACAATAAATCCTGTAGTTCTACAGAACATTAGAAAAGCAAGGGCTAGAACTCTGGGATTCGGTTCAGAATCAAGGAGCAATTACTCAGAGATGGATCATGTTAGACAGGAACTGGAATCTGCAGGAAGAATTTTTGCTGAAAACCCTGTCTGGCCAGTGATTGGTAAGAAATCTAGCGTCATCTTGTTTATTTGTAAAATATCATGATTATACAATAGTAGTTTTTGCAAATTTTCTCCGTATTTCTTTCAAGTAGTCACTGATAGAACTGTAATCTGCTGTTCCAACTTCAGATGTGACGGGAAAAGCAATAGAAGAAACTGCAGCGATTATATTGAGGCTCTACCATGATAGAAAGCAAAAGTTCACTATGCCAACGATCTCAAAACGCTATTAGAGGTGAAAATTTTGTTTACTTGATGTTAGACCACTAGTTGTAAAGTCTTGAATTGTATATTATATAGTTGTGTAACACGAATTTTATTCTTCCATATCAATCTATAGCCGAGGGTAAAATGTTGCTATCAATTTTAAGGTTTTGATAAATAAAGGCTGGCTCTTACATAGAATGCTTGTTAATCTGCCACGCCAAAAGTTGAATAGTATCTTAAATAGGTCCAGATACCGAACATCTACCTAAAAGGTGTTTGCTCTGATGAACCTAGTGGGAACTGTGGAACTGCAAATCAATACATTTAGTGCATGTTGGTGGTATTTCTACATCGGTTAAAATTATTATTCATGGACCTAATCGATAACTGGGGAATGCGCCTTTATTAACCTTCAACCTAAAGGAAGTGCTGTTATATCAGATCTTAAAGATTCCTCAATGGCTTCATATACTAACTGTTAAAACATCAGCATAAGCAACCTTCCAAGTATATGAAGTGTTGGACACTAATTGTCTTTATTTTTTCCCATCTTATTGGCTGTACCTGTTAAATTATATCTTTGAGGTTTTTGATACCCACTTGCGGATTCTTGATCAGTTGTGTCTGATGCACGCAGAGTTGGTAAAATTTAGTACCTAACACTTTGCATCTGAAATTGGTCAAAGTACCTTTGATCTTTCATACCTAATCTATGGCAGTACTTAAAGCTTCCATAGGCAAAAGAAATTTCTTCGTTGCTGTAAAGGCAACTGTGGCCTGCCCTGTTTCATACAAAAAGCTAAAAGCTTTCGAGCACACATGCGTTAATGCCTTCTATGCACGAAAACACTTGATTATAGCTCTCACGATCAAAATTTTATTCTCACCTTTCCTTTTATTTCCTCACATGAAAGTCACAAGCTCAAAAAAGGTTCACCTACTATTAGGATTGCATGTAAGAACAAAATACAAAAGAACAGAACAGAAAGATCCAAGGAAAGGAAAAGAAAAAAAAAAAAAAAAGACTAAATAAAGGAGAGCTGGGGAGAGCAAAAAAGTGACACATCCTTCACCGAGCTGTGCAATGCTTACAAACACGACAGATTCCTAAATGGAATCTGTCTCAAGTAATCTGTTGTTTCCCATTCCTATAAACTGAAGATTCCATCTTTCAGTATGCCTTTGTAACGATATCTTGAATTTGCTGTATGATTCCCAAGAGCAGAGATTGAACATTAGATTTTGTGAAACTCCAGCAGTTTTATCTTCTCTGAATTGATTCCTTTTCTGCCTTTCGCTATAATTCTTCTGCAAGAAAGTTTCTAGGTACATATAATGTATCATTTAGTTGTAGAGTGAATCAATGAAAACTTGTTAAACTTGGTGTTCTGGGTGGCAAATGAGGTTGACTATCACTGAAACACCCACTTTGATGCTCTGATGTGTTTTTATTGGCTCGTTGTACCAGCTGGTTGCTAAGTATGACTTCTGAGAATTTCTATTCTTCTGTTTGAAACTTGTATTGTAAATGGTCAATCCATGGATTTTTAACTTATCTGATCTTCTCATTGCTGCCAATCAACCCCATATTCCTCACTTTGCTTGCTGATGGTAAGCGTGAAGTATATCAACAACATAGTTCCCATGCTTGACCTATGTTTAAGCAGAGAATAACAAACATTAGGAATAGAAACGAAATATATATACTCCCTCCCGTCTTTATATTTCGGGAGTTGATTATTAGGGTGTGTTTAGAAAATACATATCATATTAACTAATTTAACCAACTTCTTTAATCAAATTAAATAAGATAAGTATGTTTAATATTAAAGACGCAAGGGAGCATATAATAGATGAGTCCATGAATAGAGTTGTTGTTATATGCATCTTACAAGGTGGCAAAGAGCAGAAGAACCCTCTTAGGATCAAGGACCCGGAAAGAAGACCTCTTGAAACTGTTTCGCCGAGTTACTCCTTTGCTCTCAATGGCGGTGGCGGCTGCAGCTGCGGTGGCGGTGCTGCTGATATTGCTGGTTGTGATGGTAATGTGATGATGGACCTGTGAATTGGTGGAGTGATCGGTGGACCCTACGGCCACCGCCCCGGGCTTTTCTGGCGTCCAAGACCCCACCAGAGTAGCTGCAGATCAATTATACCATACCCCAACATTAGTTCAACAAATTTGTTGGTTCACAAAGCTCGTTCAAGTCTCTGGCATTGCTTTTGCTCAAAAAAAAAAAAAAAAAAAAACTCTGCCATTGCCAATTCTGGTGGCCCCACTTAGGGTACTGCTACTATAATGGTACAAATATACCCTTTTAATCTGTATCCGTACCAAACTAGGAGGATTTTACTTCCCACATTCCTTAACCTTTTTATATCGTGGTTAAAGGCATTTCCGTTTTCTTTTTTATAATCCGTCAGCAATGTTTCTAATTTAGTAGAAGGATTTAAACTCATGTTTATGAAACATGGGCCAACTTCTCGCTAATTAACCGATTTTCTCATACTTTATCAAGGATTTGTTGGCATTTCCTGTTTTTCTTCGAGACATTTTGAAATAAATTTAATTTATTTAAAATAGGAAATAAGATGGATCCACAACTGTGGAAGGTAGGTCTTGTGTTAGTTGAATACTGAGGTGGTTGGTTTTACATCAAATCAGTTTCTTCCACGCTATGATAACAAGTAAATCTATCGTAATAAAGTGGTAAAAGGGTTGGTGTACTAATAAATCTTTTTAAGTACAAACTAGATAATGAAAATTCTTAATTATAAGTAAATGAGCATATGATTACCAACCATGTTTGAATGTCCTAGAACCATAATGGATCTGGGATTATGGCTATAATAATTATTATATTAATAATAAGTTTAGAATCATTAACATTAACAACAAGATGAGACCTGACACTTAAGGGGACACCACCATGGCCTGACACAATTACAGGTTGGTGATGTAAAATATTAATATTAATATTTACTACTAATATTTAATTTATTATTCCACATCACCGCACACGGGCATAAACTTAGATAACAGACTAACAGGTATGGTGACATTGATTATTATAATTTTATGGCCATATACAAGATGCGATTTCGTATTAAAAATAAGAAGAAAACAATAAATGAGCTTTTGTATGTTTTTAACAAGGGCAGTGATATGTATCCAAAAAAAAAAGAAGGGGCAGTGATACCTTTAGGTGAGCCTGTTGTGGGGACACAATCCCTATCATGAAGGACAACACTGCCATTGATCTTCTTGTCGCCCCCACGCTGAGATCCTTTCCTGGAAAGGTTCCTCTGCAACTTTTTTTTTTTAAAATTAAATAAAGACAATTTTTATTTTTTAAAAACAATATTATAGCTCAAAAAGATCTAACTGGAACCAAGTTAAATCTATGAAATTTAAGAAATTGCCTCTGTTATTTGGTATGAAAATCTACATAGCACAAGCAAGTGCTTCTTCGTTCATTCTAAAAGCTCTTGTCCGTAGAAGAGAATAAGAATTAAGATTCAATTAATTGCTTTGGAATATTGAAAACTTCAATACAGTAACAGGCATGTTGGTGAGGGGGTTAAGTAATAATTACACAAAGTGAAAGATGGTTTAATTAATTAAAAAGTTTCTCTAATTTCAACGTTTCATTAATTTTAAATTAAGAGCAGAGACAGAGTCTAAGGAGATAGTAATAAAGCTTGAGAAAGACATTCTATTCAAATGATCGCAAAGCTTTAATGGAAGTTGATGAAAAAATTGACCGCAACACCACCGTGTTATGTAAGTCAAGGTTTAATTTATTGTGAAATTAAATCTGGGAGTCACAGCTTCAAATTATAGATAGTAACAGATAAATTCCAAGGAAACAGAGGTAACTTACTGTGGTTCTGGAATTGGGACTGTTATCCTTGTTGATGGTGGAAGGGAAGGCGTCCATGTCAATCACAAAACTATCAGATTTCTCAGGTGTGTATTGAAATGCGTCTATGCGATCTAAAACAGAGATTTTTTGGGTGGCTCTGTTCTGTTCTGATTCGGCGGCGCCGCGTGAAGAAGAAGACGACGACGAAGAACCTGAGTCCTGAAAAATCAGAGTCATGAAGGATCTGTGAGTGAAAATTGTGAGGTGTTGATGAAGAATGATTCAGAAATTCAATGGAACAGTCATGGCGATGAAAAATTAAGAGACGACTCAGAAAACGAACACTCACCAACTTTGGAATTTCCGCCATCTCCGTCGCTTTCAGATGAGGAAATTAGAAAAAAAAAAAAAAAGCCAAAGTCAGAAGTGATGAATTGAACGAAGGAACAAATACAAAAAGGGAGCAATCAGAGGCACGTGAAAGATAAGGCAGGAATTTCTACCTGATTCTGGAAAAAGAAGCTTACAGAAGAAAAGGTATGGTTGTTCAAAAGTAGTTGGGTCTTCTCTTCCCTGTATTATGATTCAGAAGCTTGACTTCAAGGAGAAACCAAGTGTGGAGGTAGTTCGTTTGTGGAGAAAATTGTATAAATAGACATATAACTAGCCTGTATTTTGTGTGATTAAGGAGGAAGGGTGATTTTTTTCTGGGGAGGTTGAACAGAGAGGCGAAAAGAAATGATGAGGAAGATGAAGGAAGGATGAAGAAGAAAGAGTAGGAGCGAGGTTGGAAATTTTAGAGGGTCTTGTTCATGTGGCCTTTTTATATGTATATAATTATTTATATAATATAATAATTAAAAAAAAAAAAGATGATAGGGTGGAATAGGAATGGTAGAGATAGGCCCTGAATTTACAAGGGCCGAGCTTGAGAATTTTGCTTAAAAAATGAACGCGGGCCTAAAAGGGCCATCCCTGTAGGGCCGATGGCCTAAAAGGGCCGGCCCTTTAGGCCCTGATATATTTTTTATTTTTAAAAATTATTTATATGATAATAATATTATTGATATTTTATATTTTGTTAATGATGTTGAAAATATTTAGTTGTTATTATCTTTTTTAAAATTAAGTTTTATAAGAATATTTTGTATTAAGAATCATAAAAATAAAAAATTTATAAAAGATATTTCTTATTTTATAAGAAAAATACGTTAGATATTTATTATTTACTCTAAAGTTTTACATATGATGGTAATTTACTAATTTATTTGTATTTTATGTTTTTTATAGAGTTATTTGTCATTTTAGATTATTCTTTGTTGTAGATAAAGATTATGAATATATTCATGATTTGGGAGAAGAAATTCTTAATATTTTTACCCTCAAGTAGAGCCTACTACTCAAACTGAAGCACAATCAAATTTTCTTGAAATTGATGATAGTGGTGAAGAAGATGAAAATGATAGTCGTCATACCCATGTTGCTTAGAGTATTTAACTTCTTGCCTTCTTATACTTTTGTGTGGATTGTGAATTATTTGTTGATGCTATTTTTTACCTTTGAATATGAATTAGTAACAATATTTGTTTTATTACATGAGGTGTGTAGACGTGTAGTTAAATCTTGTGTAA
Organism: Albizia julibrissin; assembly: GCA_037074505.1. Classification (NCBI taxonomy): domain Eukaryota; kingdom Viridiplantae; phylum Streptophyta; class Magnoliopsida; order Fabales; family Fabaceae; genus Albizia; species Albizia julibrissin. Next base: position 4,685,294 of record CM073480.1, on the reverse strand, counting down.
ATAGCTTCAGGCCCTGCGGGCCGGCCCTGGCCCTCATGCTCTCGGGCCGGGCTTTGAAAATGACAATTTTTCTTACCTCGGATCCTGTAGGACCGGCCTTTTTAAGCCCTAACCCGTCAAAAACCGGACCGGCCCTGATTCCCAACTCTAGATAGAGATATATGTCCGTGAACTGAACGTTGAACCAAGGTTCGCGTCTGTGAGAGGATCTCTTTTCAACGGAAGACTGACGAAAATCACACAAAGGGATCCCCTAATCCCCTTCGTCGTTATCCTCCACCCCTACTTTAATTTCACTAGCCTTTTTTTTTTTTGGGGTTTAAAAGAAATAGAATAGAATTATAAAGGAATAAATAAATAAATTGAAAAAAATGACATTCATATGTGTGTGCATTTGTAACTGTTGGATAAATAAAAAACTAAGTATTATTTTTTTCCATATACACTGAAAATAAAAGTAAAATCTAAATACAAGAAAATTAGAAAACTATATTATCGGCTGAAATCTCCATCTATAACTCTGGATTGAGAAATTGTAGTCCAATCGCTTCATTCATAACCTTTTTTTATTTTTTTAATAGAATCCGCCATAAAAAAAACGAAATATTTTCTAATAAATTATTTTCCATCTTCTCAAGAGTTTTTCTTTATCCTTTTTTTTTATACCTTTCTTTGTCCTTTTATTTTTTATTTTTATTGATTAGATGACAAGCTCGTGCAGGCCTATGAGCCACACATGGACTATTTCAAAATAGCAGATTTGGGGTGTGTAGAAATTATCAATGATTTGAATTCTCTTGTTGTAATAAAAACAAACTAGGAAATTTAATCTAGAAAAATATAGTCTTTAGTTTCTAAAATTTTGGTAAATATTTTTGTAAATTTTTCATTATGAAATTGATCGTTTTAATTATTATCAAATTTGGTTAAAATTCTTGTTGATGTTAATGTGGAAATTATGTGTTACTAGTGTGCGTTAAAAATATTTAGTAATAGTAGAAATTCTGATGAAACTTGACACAAATTGATCAAAATTATAAGCACACAAATTATATGTTCCCCTTAATTAATATAATTTAACATATTATCATAAAAATTGGTAGAACAATAACAACTATATAATATTGAAATATAAATTTTAAAACTATAAGTATTTTTATAAATTAAAATTATCACCGAATCATATGAAAATTTAATATTATAGCTATTGATTATAAGAATTATTACACAATACAATAAAAAATAAAATTTGATATTTTTTAAATTTAATTTTATTACTTCTTATATCAACAAATGTGCTTTCGTTAAGTAATGAAAACTGGTAAAAGAATAAATTAACTAACTGTTTGATGGTTTGGATAGCAAGAACAAGAAAAAAGCTATTTGATCCTTTCAAGAAAACAAATGAATAATCGTTAAAAATATAAGGATAGCTTGTATATTTGTTTGTTATAAAAGTAATAATAATGGTTCCCTTCTTTTTCCCCCAAAATCAGTAATCTGATAGAAACATCGAGCGAATTAATAATATGTCGTACCTAATAATTCAGCAATAATATAACATCACGAGAGGATGACAAATAAACAAGTTTGGGTCAACGATTTGACAGAAAAGGGAGGGATTATCCATTTCCATCAATCGTTTATTATTTTACACTAAATTCTCGAATTATAGTCTTTTATATGTTGATGACATCAACTGATATGGATTTTTATATGAATCCATTGAATTACATATATCACATTTTGGCCCAAAAAAACAAATTCACACATATCACATGTATGGTCTCAAGGAAAAAAAATCCTATTTAAAAAATTTATTAATTACAAGGATTTGAATTGAAGTATTGATATTTTCTGTGTAAAAAAAAATCTTACAAAATAAGATTATATTATATCCTTTTGCCCAATAAGATTTTTAAATAATAATTTTCTGCCATTTTTTAAAATATCACACGAATGAAAAAGAAGGTTTTGCCCAGTAAAATTTTTAAATAGTGATTTTCTACCAATTTTTTAAAACAAAAATATCACACGAATGAATTTTGATTTCATATCTTTTTTTAAGTAGGAAACCAAAGAATTCCTTTTCTTTTAAATTCAACTTCTAATGAGTCCTTATATTAAATTTTTTTTTTTTACATTTTTGAAAAAAAAAAATTGGAGGTCATGCAACGCCTCTTTTATTTATGGTACGTAACATTAAATAAATAGCAAAGTATATTTAGTGAAGACGTCAAGTAATTAAGTATCACGAGGAACAACATATCACTTTTCCAACCAAATCTTAATCTTTATTTCTCCTTTTTTTTTTTTGAGGGGGGGGGGGGGAACTTTACTTCTCAATCTTACCCCTGTTTTGGTTTTTTATTCCTATGTTTTCTATATGCATTTAAATAACGTTTATATGAAAATGACACAACATTATCTATAGTACGTTGAAGTTTACCATTTAATTATATAATCAATATAGACATAATTTATGAATTCTTTTATTATAACTGCTAATCAAGTTTATTCTTTTCTTGCCGTTCTCTCCTTAGTTAAATAATTTATTTGAACTTATCTTTGAGAACGATTTCTGATAAAACAAAAGCACTCTTAGAATTATCTATTTGGCCAATGCCACAAAAAAGAATGAAATAATATATTATAAAGCACAAATTGATTTACTTTTTGTTAGTATATATAAGCTATAGGATAACACTTGAGAGATGCGTTGATAAAGAAATAATAGAATATGCGTGAAAGGTTTAAGCTTTTCAGAAAGTAATTAACAGATTCCGTCAGCAGCTTCTGAAATTTGAATACTTTAACAGTGCACTAAGCAGCGTGTTTGCTAGAAACTTAGAATCATAAAAGAAGTTTATACATACTGTTATTATTCAAGAAATTAATAATATTTTAGGTTTGTTAAGTTTCTGAATATAGAAGTATCAGTTATCTTAAAAATAGATAATTACTAAGAAATAAATTCATTATATATGTTAGTTACATAGTAGTAGTAGTACTACTTGCGATTTATTCAAATGTCGATCCCTCTATTCAAAGAAAGTAAAGCTTCATATTCCAAAAATATTGCATCTTTTTTTTTCCTAACAAAAGAAATAATGTTAATCAATTGTGGGTCATGCATATGATTACACTTGCTTTTCCCTCGTTTCAGCTTAATATATTGATTCATCCAAAGGCACGTTCTTTGAGAAAATTTCAAAAGAAACTTGAGCGATGAGATTCACATAAAATTCCATAACTGAAAGAATAAAATAATATCCAAACGTACAGACGTAAAAGATTTTCGGCTTACAAATAATGTTAACTAACTGAATGATGAACATTTGAGATGTAGGATTTTTGGGAAGAACCTTTCGCAATATAATAATGTGATATAAAAGACTCTTTTAAAATGGAAAGTTAAAATCGCTATAGTGATCAGGGTATTATGAACAATTTATTTTCTAAACATAACATATTTTGAATAATACATGCTTCACTTTTTTTTTTTTTAATGAAAGAGTAACTATGTATTTATATTGTTAAAACATAAGTTACAAAGTAGTTGAATAATATACAGATGTCTCTCAAGAGGATTTGTATAGTCTAACAAACATTTCTAGTTTGAATAATGATTTTTATATGTGTCAATTTAACCAGCTTGAAGTGGATAGGAAAACGATAGAGATAATCGACATGATTTGCCGGAGAATAAGAGTCATTGCTTCACGAAGTGCTTACGATTGCAATTGAAGGATGTCAAGCTTGGTGGAGCTAACAACCTGTGTTGAAAGTGACTACTATTAAAAAGGATAGTAATAGAAATGACACGGCTATGATTGTCGTTAGTGTTACAAATTCTGAAGTAAATATCCCACTTGCAGCATGTAGGAGGAATTGTATAGGATAGATGGCCAGGCTCAATATTGTAGCTTTTGTTGATGAAAAACATCTTCTTATTGGCGTTTTTGAGCCATAAACTGAGTAGTGAAAGTATATACTTTATCTTGTACGGATTTAATGATATCCAAAGGAGAGATGCTGGAATCTGTATGACAAAATTTGTTTCTTATAAACCAGATAGAATCTAAAACCTAAAAAAGTAAATAGGTCAAAAAATTGCCAGGGACATTGTTGCCATGTATATATAATTGAAAAGAGAGATATATACATGGCCACAGTGACCCTAGCTCAAAACCCTTACTAATTAAATTGACTTTGCTATTAATTAAGCTGTCATTACAATTGTTGCCATGCAGGTTAGTTAAGATTTATAGATACAAGGGTTAGGAACGTACGTATAATTAAATAAAGAGAAGCACATACATCCTAACTATATATACTAGTAATTAATAATTATGAGGTGTGAGTATGAGTTGGCAATAATGGTTAAAGGATCCGAAGTATATGACTCGCTTTGACCACAATTTATCTACAAATAAAACTATGATTATTATCATAGTTATAGATATAATGTTTGGCTTAATTATTTTTTTATAAACACACACACACACACAATATAACAATGGATTAAGGTACAATTGTATTAACAAAGTTTTTTACTAGGAGCATCTGGCATAAATAAATTTCAGAAAGGGAAAAAATACTAATAAATAATTTAAAATGAGCATATTTACCAAGGCTGTTAAATTTCATCAAAGTTAATTTAAAGTAAAACCTAACTAATGTTTGATGAAATTTAACGGTTTTGGTGAATCTGCGCTATTTTAAATTATTTATTGATATTTTTACTCCTTTCAAAATATATTTATGCTAGACATTCATTAGAAAAAACTTTGTTGATAAAATTACATCTTAACCCTATAACAATCACAAATAAAATTAAATAGTTGGTGAGTCAAGCTCGTTAGATCACTTAGCTAAGCTTTTTGAATATGATATGATTATTCGTTTTCCTCGTGATACAACGATGATAAGTTATCCAAAACATTAATAATAGACAATGACACAATCAGCTAATTAATCGTATTCAAAACATTAATTATAACATACAAGAACGTATCTATACGAATTGAAATTATAAGTGTTGGCGCTTCAAACGAGCACTCGATCATAAAAAAGATTATTGGATGAGACAAAAGAAATGAGAAGGGCTCAATCATTCAATGAATTATTGTAAAAGGACACAAGTATAATGGATATTATATAATGGTGTGTAGAATGAAAACGTAGAGTATATAAGACCTAGAATATAATTATGAAAGATAACGTAACGTTACATGAAGGCAATATTGGAGCTTTCAGATCTGTGTCGTAAATATATTTATGAAATGGTTTATATGTATAACAAGTAAAAATGGCAAGTTGCAACTAAAGATTGAGAAAGAATATTGAAGTGTCAAGAGTCCGGAGAGATATTATACAATAGGTCATGTGATGATGGCTCTGTGTGTTTTGTTTGTTTGCTTTCAATAAAGCCAATCTAATGTTATATAACCCAATTTCATGTAACACATAATTAATTACTTTGTTTTCTTCCCCTCTCACTCGTCAATTCTCTCTCCTTTTCGACACAACTTATTCTCCACGCTTTTAATTATCACTTCACAACTTCACCATCCCCTTATCTTTCCATGTGTACTTCTTTGTTCCTTTTTTTTTTTTAAAAAAATCATATTATGATTAATTAATTAATTAATTAATTAAATTAACAATGGAAATAGCGCTAAGGTGCAAATCTACTTATACATAAAGTATTCCCCATATAGATTTTATAACCTAAAATTTTATATATTTATGGAGAAAAAAATGTAATATCCATTACGTGTAGCTAATGTTCGTTACTTTATGTATCTGGACACCATATGTGGGTACAAACTCACCACAATAAAGTATATGTCACTTTTGTTTATTTGAGAGCGTTCATGTGCATTATGGATGCATCTAAAAAATTTTTATGGTGTCAAATATTTGAGAGAATACTTCATCAGTATATCTGAACATTAACCCATGAAATATGATGAGCTTCTATTTATCACGATTACATATAATAACTAAAAAAATTTCATAACAAAATGCATATATATAATTCAAATAATACGATAAAAATTTTCTAAAATATAAAGGCTACGCAAAAGAGAAAATAGTTAATAATACGTGACTGGTTACATCAATTAACTAAAAGCAAATGTTTACCATTTTTCTAATTTTTGCCCACAAATCAAATCTAGTTGAGGGAATCGAAGTTTACTATTTGATCTCAATACTGGAATATATAAAGACTTCCTGGTCCCTCCTTGTAGGTAATTTTAATTAATATAAAAAGGATACATTTTTATTTTTATTTTTTCTTTTTTTCTGTATGAATGAAACACCGCCCCCAGTTTAGGTGATCATTATAGGGTCCATACTATAATTTATTACCATTTTAGTGCGATCATGTGTATGTAGTTTAAATAATATACCCTTTTCATAAAAAGTTAGGCCGTAATTAATTAGTAATATATAAATTATTAGTTTGTTTGGATAGGCTTATCAAAAGCTTATAAGTACTTATACATATAAGTTGAGATAACGCTCATCTCACATACTTACTTTAAATACCGTAAATCACAATTGAAAAGCTGTTTTTAAAGACTCTAATCACTATTCTAAACGAACACATATTGTGTAATAGGAACAAAAAGAGCGAAAGTACAATTAAGTATATAAAGAGAAATGCATGCGTATGATGGTTTACACAAAATAATCCACCAACTCTTGTCTCCTACTTCTATATATATATATATATATATATCACATTCACAACCTTCCACACACACACATGCAAAAGTTTTCATCACGTCTCAGCCTTATATATGCTTTTCGTGCATTATATATATAAACAGTGAATAATAAATAAGAAGCTATACACATTTGTTGAGCCATCAAACATTATGGACGGCAATATATAATAATAAGATCATGATGTCTTGCCTTACTATTGATGTGTAATTTTGGTCGGTTCAAATTCCACCACGAATCTACTTGACCACTTTTAATTTCCAACAATGTTTTTTAAAGAAATCTGACTTCCATTAAAATTCGAGCTCCAATATTACTTCAGTCCCACTGATATTGGTTAATGGTTATCGTCACGATGTGACCATCACATTCTTACCACTAAGAATTTTTTTATCCCAACTTCAACAACATCTAATATAATAAAGCATAAATTAGTCATAAAAGGTACTTCCTCCATCTCTATATATAAGGTCCTTTCAACTGAATCGTGAGATTATAAAAAATAGTTAAAATTAGTCAAAAGTAATAAATATGTAGGAAATATATTTTTTTTAAAAGATGCTCTTATTTATGAATGAGTAAGAGAAAAAGGATAATGAGAAGAAAATAAAGAGAGAGAATGTATGATAAATAAATGATGTAAGAAAATGAGGGTAAAATAGGTAAAAGTACATTTATTATTTAGATAAAGTCAAATGGGATATGATAAAAAAGGGACAAATCCATTAAAAAAAAGAGACCTTATATTTAGGGATCGAAAGAGTATTATTAGTATTACATGTTATCAATTAAAACATACTCCCTCTGGTCCTTAATATAAGGCACCAACTAACAATTTTCATAAACCAATAAAAATAGTTAAAAAAATTAAAGTTGTCTTAAAATTTAAGTGACTTCCAATATTGCCCTTACTAACTACACTAAACTCAAAAATCATATTAATTATTACTTTCTCCCACTACCCTTATTAATTATGGGCATACATAGAAAAATAAATTTAATATTCCTTGAAAACTTGCAAGTTCTTTATAAAAAAGATTAAGAAAATTTACTTGTTGGTGCCTTATAATAAGGACCGGAGTACATTATATTTATCTTTTTAAAAACAAAATAAGATATTAAAATCAAGCACGACAAATTTTGTCGATACACACACACTTCAATTATCAATTATAACCGTCAAACATAAACCCCAAAACAAACACATACACTACAATTAATCAATTTGACGATAACTTAATAAAATATAAAGTTATCAACTTTGCAAAATACCTAAAAAAGATGGTATCAAAACTAAGATACCGCCCTAAATCCTAGGTGGTTTTCGAGGTGGGTGCTACTTGTCTTTCTTCAAATAGTAAGCGAGTATATGGCACTAGTCTTTCTTCATTTATTTTTGTAAAAATAAATAAATTGTAAAACAAGGTCCCAAGTATAGGAGAAAACCAAAATGATAACATCTTCCAACAATTCATTTGGTGAAGCACACAAAAGATACGCAACAACGAAAGGAAAAAGAAGTGGGCGTGGGCATGTAATGATAGCAAGCCATGCTTTTATAGATTCACCACCATCCCACACATTCTTGTTCCTATCAAAATTAAAATTATATATATAAATATAATATAGCTAATTGTAACAATATATATAATAGCTAGGTATGTTTCTTATATTGGCTTTCATTATATCTTTTAATTTTCAACATATATAGTTGAGGTGTCGAACTCTAAGTATATTATAATCAATGAAAGGTATCTGCGCCATGATGAGAGTGTTAGCCAAAATTAGACACATTGCTGGTCACACACACATATATATGAGGCCAAATACAAGAGTGCTTTAGAGAATATTCGGCTCATTATTGGGTGGGTCGGCTTCAACACTCGAAAATATGATTATTATAATGAAACCCAAACTTGAAAGCAAAAGGCACTTGGTGATTCTTACACACCACCATGTTTAATTTATTTACTCCTCTCATCAAAATCAATTACTCATATTTAATATTATGTGAATTATATCCAATAAGTCATAGGAATTGCAATTAAAGATATTTTAAATTATGGCAATCTTAAAAAGAAACATAATTGATAACCCACTTGGAACATATATATGAGCGGGTATTTATTATCCTTTTTCTTTTGGGAAGAAGGAAAAAGACAGGAAAAAATATAGAATTTTTTTTTTAAATTATAAAATCTCAAATCAGGTTTATTATCAAAAGTTGATAAGGAAATAATGAAACTTGATAAACAATTCATAACTCATTTTTTGGAAGATACCTGAATTGAAATTTTATAATTTTAAAATTATTTGTCTATCTTTTTCTCAAAAATATAAATATGGAGATATTTAGTGCCATATATTATACAGTACATTCCTTTGCTTTCGCCATATTAATTTTTCATGTGTGTATTAGTATGAGAAAAAGCCAAAGTACATTTATGTGGAAGAGAGAAGAGTGAGATAGAAGAATATGAGTTGGGAATAGAGATTTTGTCTTGCCTAGTTGTTGCAGGATGAGATTAGAGCCAACCAATTGGTTATCCTTATCAAACAAAAACTGGCAACAAGGAGCTTTATCATCATATCACACAAAGCCTTTGGCATTGTATGTGACTGAGAAATAAGCAGAAATGGGTACTCAGCAAAATTTGTCAACAGCTCCTTCCGGTAGGGCACTGACAACTGTCTTTGGCTGCTCCAATACTTCATTCCAACCAACACGTTTATGGGGGATTATAACTATTTGCATCCTTGTGCTGCTCATACAGTAATTCCACCCTCAATTTAAATACTCTCCTGTTTTTTATTATGAATTTCAAATAACTGATTTGTGTTAATAAAGAAAACAATTAAAATTAGTTAAAGATAATAAATATATATTATTTTTTCAACCATACCATTTTTCTTTTTGGAGGTAAAAAAGGATTGGCCTTGTACTCCTACCGGTCTATTGGCAACCTGAGAAAACAGAAGAATTTCTGTTAAGAGGATAAGTGAGAGAGAAGACAAATGGTAAACTTGAAAAAAAATAAATAAATATTTAGACAAATCTAAAATGAATTGCTTATATTGTAGAACACAATCATTCATAATCTTGAAGCTTATAATAAGAGACGGAGGGAGTATTATAAAATAATCCTCTATAACATATTTGGGGTGTGTGTATTCTTTTTATATACTATCTCTGATCCTTAATATAAGACACAATTAATTATTTTAGAAAGATTAACGAAGTCAATTAAATAAATTACTTAATTATAATATATGTTATATAATTAATACCTATTTCATTAGGTTATATTAATTTATAAAATAATTAAATTAATTTGAAGAAAAATAATAAATATAAATATTTAAGAGTAATTTATATATTTGATGCTTAATGATGATGCAGATCACTTCTTTCTCTGCTTTGGTGGTGGTAAAGATTTGCATAATCATCCAAAGATACTTCATTAGATTCTTGGAATCATGGTTGCTCATTTACTGAAGGCCTAAACTAAATAAAAGTTTCAGAGTATAACAAAAATAACTGAGACTTTCTTTTACCAGGTGAGAATAAGCTGTATAAGCTCAATTTTACATCTCATCTATCACATAATTCAACTAAATGTATACTTAATTAATTCTAATCAATTATGACAAGGGTGGCAGCCGTTGGCCGGCCGGAGCTCCATCCATCAAGATTTTTGCCTAAATTCTAAAATCCCCATGATTTGGGATTTTTGAACTTTCAAGGTATTTATTTTTCTTTCTCCCTAAAGACAAAGCATTTTTAAAAATATATAAAATATAAACAATTTAAATAAAATGAAAATAATATAGAAGGTACACACTCGAGCATAGAACTCATTCCTATTGCCAATTCCTTTTTTGGGCTATTACTCTGATATTCAGAACACTATGTTGGGCCCGTTTGGTTCAATAGGCCCAAAATTCAAAGTGAACAGTGTTGAACAATTTTTTTTTTTTTTTCATTTCCACTTATAATTATAATGGAGTCCATCTACCAACATATGATAGTAATTGTGGAATGGGCTTGGGTCTTAAATTTGAGTTCGTCTCAATATATCAATGTAGTTATATGGGATTTGGCTTTCCTCTAATTCTTTTTCTCTCATTTTCTTAATCTGGATCGTTGGATTAAGATCTCAACGGTCCAGATTTAATATATATTAAATCTGGACCGTTGAGATCTTAATCCAACGATCCATATTAAGAAAATGAGAATAAAAGAATTGGAGGAAAGCCAAATCCGTAGTTATGGTGGAAGGGGCTTCAACTACTTAAGTATAAGGTCTCAATTCGAGTTCATGTGAAGGTAGAAAACGTTTTTAAAAGAGTTAACCTTTAACGGATCCGACAATGCTTGAATCTGACCCAATCAAACAACCATAAAAAAAAAAAGAATAGCCCTTTGAACAATACATTCACATAAGGACGGTTGCATATCATTCAATTTGCATTAACAATATAAAGGATAATTAATGATGTGATCTAGAATCAGCAAGTTGTCTCTTCATATTCAAGTGACGACTCTTTAACTTCAAATGATCATTTACAAATTTCAGCTGGTCCATTCACAAGAGGAAGAGTCTGCACTTTGTTTCTTGAGAGTAGATTCTCTCTAGGGTTCTTCTTAGAACTAATAGACTTATTAAGGCTTGATCAACTTTGTGGCGTCTTCCAACACTTCGGGTCCTTGTTCTTTTCGTGTTCAAGGGTTCAAGTGGATCGTAGATCTTTGTTTAGCTTTCTTAGGATGAGTATATCTCAGAATTGATTGTGGGTTCGCACCAATTAACCTATATGGTAATAAATTCATAGAATGAAATATACCAAAAAGAAAAAGCTGCATGCGCACATGCAATATTATCAATGTTACGCGCTCTCTCAGTGACTGTTTGGAAATACGGTGGAAAAATGGTTTTTTTTAATGTGGCTTTTATAGAGGCTAGATTTAAAAAAAGTAAGATTGTAAATGTGATTTGTGTTTGGATTGGCGGTGGGAGAAATTGTTTTTTTTTTAATCTTGAACTTGTTTAGATTAGTGTTTGAAAAGCCCGTTTAGATGAAAAATGACTGAAAATGGCATGAACTTTGTTGAATATTACATATATATTGTTTTGTGCATATATTGTTATACTTGATGTTAAAAAATGTAAATAAAATTTTTTAAAATAAAAAAAGTTCAATAATTATTGAAAAAGAAGAAAAATACACTAAAGCGCTTAATTAGAAAAAATGATCATTTAATAAAAATAAAATAAAAACATAAAAGTGTTTAAAGCAGGAGTATAAGCACACGTGAGTAGCCATTGAAAGCCATATTAATTTTCAAAATAGAGCAGACAGTGTATTGGTTTCTCTTTTCCACGGATAACAGTGAAAACTGAAAAGAATAATGGATAACATTGAAAGCCAAAGATCATTGCTGCTACGCAGAAACTACAAAAATGAGCTTCTCACAAAAGCTCTTTTTTTTTTCCAAAGCCCACTGACAGCTAACGCGTTGCCAAACGAGATGTCAAGTAGCCAAATAAGCTTTTAGGTCTTTCATACTTACAAATAGACTTTTTTCCTTACACAATGTGTTTCCAAACAGACCCTTAGTTGTACATTTGAGAGAATGGTTTCATGTACATTATTCTTGCTTGACCTACGTTGCCAAGTTATGTTATGGACCAAAAACAGTCAGATATATTAAAAATCATTCAATATACTTAACCAAGACGATAGGGTTATTTGTACAAACAGAGAAAGCATCCCTTACAACTACAGAAATTAAAAGGAAACTTACCATGCTTCTCTCAAGGAATTATAGCAGACATTATTCTTTTCTTTCTCCTCCAAACATTCCTACATACCCTTCTTCTTCTTCATCACCTTCCACATTCGTTCTCATTCCATAAAAACATCTCTCCCCTTTCAATTCAAATTAAAGATCCATAAATTAATTAAACCACCATGCAAGGCCGTGACGGCATTCCGATCAGCAACCGACCCGACCCGAAACCCTTCAGTCGCCGCCACACTCCCCGGTACTACGTCCAACGTGTTCGTGACAGCCTCACGACTCGAGTCTCCAAACTCATATGCGCCACTCTCTTGAGTTTCCTCGCCGTTGTTGCCATCATCACCTTCGTTCTCTGGATCAGCCTCCGCCCGCATCGACCTAGAGTTCACGTCCACGGGTTTTCGATATCGGGTCTGAACCCAAAATCCGAGTTCAACAATGCTCAGATATACTTCAACCTGACCACCAGGAACTCAAACCAGAATATTGGGATTTATTATGAGAACATGAACGGGTCGGTTTATTATAGGGACCACAACATTGGGTCGAAGCCGTTACTTCGTCCGTTTTACCAAGAGCCAAAGAAGACGACGGTGGTTGGCGGTGTTCTGAGGGGAGCTACGTTAAAGATGAGCGATGCGCTTTCGACGGAGATGTTGGGTGATAAGAAAGCGAAAGGGACCGTAGTGTTCCGTTTCGATTTAACGGCCATGATCAAATTCAAAATATCGATGTGGGAAAGTAAGCACCATCGGATGCACGCCAACTGTGATGTGGCTGTGGGCCCCGACGGCTCCATCTTAGATGCTTATAGGGACAAGAGATGTCCCGTTTACTTCTCTTTCCCTTGACCGGGCGTGCTCTGATTTATTTTTAGAGGAGATTTATTTTTAATTATTTTTTTATAATATTATACCAACAAATCATTCAAGGAAAATGTAATATATGTAATGACTACAATGTTCACTTGTTTTTTTCATATTAAACTTATATTTTTATTTATCTCTTTGCATTATATGCAACTAATTATGGGTATGAAAAATCCAAAATTTAGGATTGAAATTCACAATCATTTCTATAATATTATTAATCTTGGATATCTTTTATACAATGATTCAGCTGGCGAGTTTGATGATACTAATCTAGAGGAAAATTATGAAATAAATTAATTTAAAGGACATATTTATAAAATTAAAATTAAAATTAAGTCGAAACATATGAGAAGGAGGACCACCGTGGGATTTTCGCCTGTTCACTTTATTTACTTTGGTATTAGCATTCTTTAATCAGAAATGGTTTGGTGATTTTGATATTGTTAACATTTAATATAATACAACAAAATGACGTCCTTTAACACATATATCATCTGACTGAAATTAAAATTTTGTTGATACAATACAGTGATGCAAGAGACTAAAAAAGTGGCAAATAATTTGTTATCAATAAACACTGCACCTTTCATGATTGTTAAAAGAAATCATCATTTAAGACTAACATTCAAGTCTTGAATAAATGACAGAAGCTAAAGTCATCACTATAGTAACATGAGTTTGAGTATAATCTTACTTGAAGATGTCGGTAGGGACCATGACTCCACATCTATTGAATTAGTAGTTACATATGTATGCCAATTAAATAATATATGCTCTACTTTTTCATTCCAGATGTAAAATCTATTTACTTAATTTGATTATATTAATAAAACTAGTTAATATAGTTAATATGAAATTTTTTTAAAAATATTTTAATTATCTTCGTTAATTTTCTCTATCTCTATTTTATTTAATTATGGTTGAGAAACCATTAATATGGATAAATTAAAAAAATATTGATAAATATAAAAAATATATCTTATATTTAAGACCAAAATCAACTTTACATGTCCTAGTCCTACATTAATGATCAAATGGAGTACTTAATAACTATGTTTTCATATTTCTAGAAGTATTTTGGTTCACGCGCTTTGAATCAATACGATCACCTAGGTCACAAGCAAAGGTATATATTCTTTCCTACTTGTTCAGTTGTTCGTAACAAGGCATCAGCCCTAGATAAATTCCTGTCGCATTTGCATCAATGACCAACCATAACACATGAAACAAAGCTAATGAATCCTCCCAAAACTTTTCCACACCCCATTAGAGCTCCAAATTGTGAGCATTAAATAATGTGCGAACCAAAGAACTTCTACGTTTGGCTTCTCCAATTTATAGGCCTCTTGGGTCTTCTTGCTGTCATCCTATGGCTTGCCCTAAGACCCAAACCTCCTTCTTACTCCGTCGACTTCATTTCCATCCCACAGTCCTCTGATCAGAATGGTACCATCATTTACAACCTTGAGATTGAAAACCCAAACAAGGAGTCTAGCATTTCATATGATGACATAACTTTGAGTTTCCTGTATGGGGAAAATCAGGTGGCACAATCAACCATAGGTTCTTTTCGTCAACAAGCTGGTAAAACTAATAGTGTGCTTCAAAGTGCTGATGCCAACCATGGAGCTCTGAAACCCATTGTCAAAGCGATTTCGAACGGCACGGCTGAGTTGAAGGCGGCTTTGATGACCAGGTTTCGATACAAGACATGGGGAATTAAGAGCAAGTTTCATGGGGTGCGCCTGCAAGGTACTCTGCCTATTGGTCCTGATGGGAAGCTCTCAGGTAAGAAGAAAAAGTATCCCATCAAGAGTCCCTCCAAGAAAACGGCAAGGTTCAAAATAAAGCATTGATCACAGGTCTCATCTGTGTCTTTGTGTGTATAGATTTTCATTCTTTCCTAATAGCTCATGCACCAATCTATATTGTGTGAGCAAACCCTCTTCTAGTCATGGTATTTGTGGATTTTTTTTGCGGTCTGAATTGTATATGTGGATTGCAAAAACAAACTTTGTAACATATTGTGATTAGAATTCATGTAAGGTACAGAACTACAGATGCCACGTACCCAATTAGGGTGTTTTATGTTTCATTTATGAAGTTTTTCTGTTATTGTTGTTAATTTGCTGCTGTGTCAAGCAGTCATGTTAAGAAGCTCAAGAATTAGAAATGGAACTTGATGAACCATGCAAGTATCAGGCATTTCAAAGGAGAACCAGTGCTTTGAAAGTCACAAGAAGAACAAGATAAATACGGAATGAAAACCAACACCAATCGCATAGAAGGGAGAGACTCACCAACTTTAGATTATTTTTCTTATATAGTTTTGTGCTGCGAGATGATAAAAAAATTACAGCACCAAAGTCACCACCTGAGACAAATGCTTGAATTTAACCTAATACTTGCATGGTGCCTACCGTATCAAATTCGCCTGACTTTAAGGACCCGATTTTCCTGGAGTCCTACAGCTGCTGACAATTTGTCTCCGCCATTTATGAATGGGAACCTGCAAGGCAACACAAAGGAGGTAGTTTAAAGAATTGATCTGAAAAAAGACGTGCGAGTGTCCTAATATTTTGAAAGGGGAAAAACAAAAGGTAACAGGACAGAATAAAATCATTACAGCAGGGAAGCCACCATAATCCCCAGGCTCTAGGATGTCCTTGGTGACACAACTCGTCGCTGCAAGCCGAACCTGCAAGTGCCATATTATCGGGATGATCAGATATCTCCTCAACCCCAACTTCCAGTTTTCAGGAAAAAGATAGAAGTAGCACCATATCAAAAGATATTTACATTCAAACAGATTTTGCTGTTTATCAATACGCAATACAAGTAAACAATTCTGATGTCTGAGTTGTTCTGGAAACCAGCTATGCTGCTAACGATTTCCCCTTAACTTCTCAGAGATAAAATATATGGAGGGATTAAAAACTTCAGATTATTTACATACATTTCCAATGTTTTTCAAGCCTGTTCTTAATTTTGTACCACAAGAAAAAAAAATTGCAGCCTTTCTAAATCCAGTTCAGTATTATTTATCGCATGACATGCACTCAGCAAGTTCATTTATTATCGTTCACTAGCAATCCTAAAGACACCAAAGCCACAAAAGGCTAAAACTTTGCAAGATCAAAGAAGCAAATAAATACCTTTGACACAACAGAAACATGATCTCGCACAGCTACTCTTCCCCCCATAGTCACATAATCACCTATGCTGAAGGGTAGCATATCAGACAAAGTTGTAACTCATGAAAAATTCAAAAGCTTCAGCATGAATTATTTTGAAACTGAAGTTCACCATGAATATCAATCTGATATTCAAAAACCAATGATCTTAAGAAAAGGAGTTATGATAACATACGTTGCTGAACCCGCAATCCCTACTTGCCCACAAATCATACAATTCTTCCCAATAACTACATTATGACCAATCTGCAGAAACGGATTAGGACAGAGAGTAGAAGAAATCCCAGCAACGGTATATTTAAATACACAAAAGTTAAATGCTAACCTGAACTAAATTATCCAACTTTGTATGATCCCCAATGATTGTATCTCTCCAACTGCATGATTAATCAGTCAGTAGCATAAATATTGAGTCTTTTAAAGCTCATAAATTCCAAAAGAAAATCAAACTAGAATACACACACACACATATATATTTCCAAAAAAAAAAAAAAAATCATGAATCAATCAAATTTCTTACCTACCCCGGTCAATGCATGTATTAGCACCAATCTCCACATGTGCCCCTATTATTACAGTCAACATCTACATGTTTAAGCAAGGAATGCAATTATGGATAATATTAAAACATCCTAAGCTCAAAAGCATATGGCTGTTGATATCAATCATTCTTTACAATCCATATTCCTTGGGACAGAGCATATGTCAAAGAAGAAAGTGTAAAGCAGATAACAAAGAAGTTTGACATCAAAGTAAATGAAGAAAGATTACCAACCTGAGGCTTCTTTATCATATTACCATTACCATCTACATAAAATCCAAACCCTGCAGCAATTACATTAAGATTATCAGAAAAGAATGAATTCGATAAAAGACATTAAGGGTAAGGCTCATGGCCTAACTAGTATTGTATTTGCTTCAGGCTATGTAGTGGGTAAATGATAGAAATTCTTTTCTTTATTGAAGTATATAAAAGTCTGGAAAGCAAGCAAGAGTAGATCTACAGCTTTACCATCTTGACCAATGCAGACTCCATTGTGGACTACACACAATTCACCCACCCGGCAATTACCAAGAGCAACATTGTACCTGGAAAGAACAGTAATAAAATTAAAACTGCTCGAGCACAAATTCAAAATTCTAGACATCTGGCAGAGTTTAATCTAATGAGATTTACATTCAAATTATAAACATAGCAAGTAATACAAAAGCATGCACAAGATACAAAATCTAAAATGATGAAGACTAACACCAATAGCAAGTTAAATTACTTTCTAACAGTCTTTCACAATAACAAGGTTAGCCAGCAAGTCCCATGCTCTTGAAATCATTGATGGGTCATCTCTCAAACTTGCATAATAAATAACCCACACCAATATGTTTCAAATTAACAGAGTGTGAATTACAAAATAAGATGTAGTTTGTACTCAAAAACAGAATATGCGCTTTTGAAAGTCAGTTTCTACTTTTTAAATCAACATATGTTTACGGTCCAAGCCTTCACATGTAAACCCCTTACAGTAAAAGCTTTTGCAATTCTAATCCTCTACTCTCAGAACAGCGTCCTGTGTGTTATCAATGATCAGCTAAAAGCGCTTACATATTTAAGCAGAGTACATAAATTCAGAGTTCAACAGCAACTTGAAACCTTTGACACATAAAGATGTGCAAAACTAACAAACATCGTTAAAGAACGAAAAGAAAATGTAATCATACCCTATTTTTGTTGAATGGCCAATTATAACAGAAGGCCCAACAATCGTTCCAGACCCTATATGAACATTTGCTCCAACAACTGCTTTTGAATGAACAACAGCGCCAATCTCTACTACCGCAGATGAGTCTATCGAAGCCGATTCGTGCAAAGTGCCCCCTCCATTACGCCATTTGTGAAACTTGTCAGAGCAAGGACCAGAACCATCCCCTAATCTTGAAAAGCAAGATAATCGCAAACGGGAATTAATAAAATTGATGCGAAACCAAATGATGCACACTAAATAATATCAATACTAAGCAGCTTCTTTGACTTCAGCTTTCTTCCTTCCCATTCCCCCCCCCCCCGAAAGCAAATGAATCGGGGTCAGTGACGATTTACCTGACTGCAAAGGCCCAGAATGTTCGGGCGAAGCAACGGAAAAATGACGCCGATTAGCAGAGTGGGGCGGGGCGATAGGCAAAGTGACTTGAAATTGAACTCTTTTCATACGATTGAGATAAAGGATTGAAGAGGCGACTAGCCTCCGAGCTGTGGCGGCCATAGCCAAATCAGTCAGCAAAATCGAAGCGGGAAACGAAGTAGGAACGGAATGCGGAGCATACTAGAATGAAAAAAGAAGAAGGCTTTTTTGAAGAATCGTTACCGCCGAACAGGAAAGGAAAGGATCTGTCACTCCTCCCTACAATGGCTGAAGCGAGTATTGTGTGTGTATGTGGTTTTTTTTTTTTAAAAATTTTTTTGGAAAGGAAAGGAAAGGATCTTCACTTCACATTTTGGGGGTTGAGCCATTGTAACGCTAACGTGAGTGCTTGTTTGGGAAAACTATTAAAAAAAAAAACACTTTTTTAAAAGTATTTTTTCACAAGTGAGATACTTTTTTTTATATATTTATTTAGTTCCTGTTTAAAGTAGTGGTAGAAATTATTTTTCCAACGTTATTTATAGCATATGGGGTAAGTATGTAAGATAAATTTTACTTTGACTTACATAAACGTGATTTTTAAATACCAACTCAAACAGACCCTTAGGATCATAGCACAGCAAAGCCTCCTCAAAAGAACTTTGAAATCTAAATCCAAAGATCTTAGGCAATAATGATACAGAGTTACTCTAACGGTGAAAGGCACCACTAGATATTTTTAAGTCTCAAGTTTAAGTCTTAAAAAAGATAACTATAGTGGAAGAATCATGTACGAACCCCAAACTAGATAAGGAATGATAACATCAAAAAAGATCTTAAATAGTATGTAATAAAATATAACAAAGGTACTTAGTTAAGTATTTAGTTATGGGTTCCACTTTTGGCAGTGTGTATGCAAAAATGTCTCATAATTAATAATTAGTGCTAAAACCCTTTTTAAAGATAATACAGCGCGAGGAGATTAGTCAGGCTTACCGACAATAAATACCTTGAGCGAGAAAAAAAAAAGTTTTCGACCAAAAAAAAAGTCATCAAAAGTAAGCCGCAACATTTGAGATAAATATGAGAGAAAATTTCATTCAAAGGCCTATGTAGAGTGTAGACAATTAATTTTTAACAGCCTAAAAAAATTTTAAAATTTCAGCAGGATTTATGAGAAAAATAAAATTTAAATTTGTGATGAAAAGACATTAATGCCGCAACATATTTATGTTTTTTTTATAAAAAAGGTTAAAATCGCCTACCACAGACGACTTTTATAAATCTTGCCATATTCTAAGAGCGAAGAGCAATTAAATGACAACAATTCTGCAGTAGAAAACCAGTGATTATATCAATATAATCAATCCCTAATAACTCATAATATGCTCACAATCCTTGAAGCTTAAGATGGGAGATTGCATTTATTAACACTTTTTTTTTTCTTGATACATTGCATTTAACTTCCATCTGTGTGTGCGTGTGAAAATTGTTGAGCAACTGCACCAAACTCAACAAATTAAAACAGCGCCCATTTAGCACAACTGAACAAAAATTAGAAAAAAAACCCCCCAAAATTTCTAATGATAATAACGAAATTTATCATTTGTGTTACAATAATATGGAGGCCTAAATAATGTATTAGCCACGGGGAATTTTGAATCCCTAAAGTTGAAAGCACTCGAAGCGAGAAATGTTCTATGGAACTTTCAGGCAAACATTATTTATGTCCAATCTATTTGCTGCATTAGTGAATTTTTTATCATCTTAGAATGCAGAATTATGAAATGAAACCAGGAAAAAAAAAAGATGAAAAAGGTAATAAATTGAAATCTAATATATCTACGAGAGTCCTTAAAACTGTTTAAAATTAACAGTCTAAAACTGTTTTTTAATATAAGAGATATAAAAACAAAAAAAAAATGTCAATACCTAGTATGCCTATTTTGCAAATAATCCTAATATGATTTGGAACATCAACATTTTATTGTTCTAAAATATTCTTTGGGGAAAAAAGTTTTTCCTTGGACGGCCAAAAAAAGTTATTATTCTTCGAGTTTATAATTGAATATTATGTAGTGTCAGTCAATCTCTTAATAAAATTAAAACAGATTAAATTTAATGAAAATATAAACTCTGTAACATTGAAATAGAAGAGAAGTAAACATTCTGAGAATGGGAAAAAAAACTTACATTAACATTCAAATATAAATTCTTTGAGTTTATTTAAAATGTGTCGCAGACCCCCCTCCATTTAGGAGGAATGTACGTTTTCACGAATTACAAACTCATCAGCCACTTTTGAATAATTACATTTATTTAAATAGATTGGCCCTTCTATGATCAATTTCTGAAGCTTGGCGTTGGCAAAAAAATTAAAAATAAAAATTCTGAAGCTTGGCAGATGGTATCATAATCACCTTGCTCACACCTTCCCAAGAACAATCTTTTATAGGTAAACAATGGACAAATAAACATGCAATATCCAGACTACTAGGTTGACTGTTTAAGTAGTAATAAACAAGAACACTACTAACGAGGGTGTAAGTCAGTAATCGGATCTTTATCCACAGACAATTGCACAGATCCACTTGTTGATTGATCAGACCTATTTCCATCAATTATGGCGGGGTTGTTTGAATCTGTTCCACTATGATCGACAAAAAATGCTGGCTCTTCAGGGGCTGGTAGGGTCACAGAGTCACTTCCTAACATCACCAAAATGGATTGTATTGTTGGTCTCAGAGCTTGGCTTTCCTGAACACACAACAAGCTCATATGAATGCATTTAATAACTTGGTTTCTTGAATAAGAGTCTGTTAGACTAGGATCCAGCAATTCTAATGGCGTCCCTTTCTTCCAAAGCTTCCAAGCCTGCAAATACATAATTATATATATGTAATCAATCTTTACAAGGTTTTGATCTCCCTATCTAGCTGCTATTTGAGCTTATTCACTTCGGTAATATACTTACATAGCTTAATAAGTCTTCAGCACAACTTGATATGTAGAAAGATGTATTCTTTCTGCCCGAGACAATCTCTAGGGTCAAGACACCAAAACTATATATATCAGATTTGACTGAAATTTGACCATGCATAGCATATTCTGGAGCCATGTAGCCACTGCAAAATAGAACACATCAATGATCTCTTCTATCTACTTCACTATAGAATATGAAACAAAACAATTTGCATGAAGGTGTAATTTGATTTAAGTATCTTACTATGTACCCACGACTCTATTCGTGTCTGCTTGGGATTGATCAACTCCGAAAATTCTAGCCATACCAAAATCAGAAATTTTCGGATTCCAATTTTCATCCAACAGTATATTACTAGCTTTAAGATCACGGTGTATAATTTTGAGTCAAGAATTTTCATGAAGATAAAGCAACCCCCTTGCAATGCCTTCAACAATCTTATAACGCTTTGACCAATTCAATTCATCTCTATTTCTAGGTTCTGTATGATCAACATGCAATTTTAAATAATAAGATAAAATATAAATTCACATCCTAGCTTACTCACTTACCAAATAGAAATCTATCCAGGCTTTTCTTGGGAACAAATTCATATATGAGTATCTTTTCTCCTTCATCCAAGCAGAATCCTAGTAACCTTACAAGATTTCTATGTTGAAGTTTTGCCATAGTAACAACTTCATTTTTAAATTGTTCTACACCTTGTTTGGAGCTACTTGATAACCTCTTCACAGCCAACACTTGTCCACCGGTTAGGATACCCTGAGATAAAGAACAATTATTAAAAACCATTTATAGACAAGTAATTTATAGTCCTTATTATTAATTCCAGTTTCTATAATTGGAAATGATTTTCATACCTTGTACACTTCACCAAATCCTCCTTGACCTAGTTTATTGTCAGGAGAGAAGTTGTTTGTGGCTGATTTGATGACATCCAAATCAAATTGCAGAGACACTACATTTGAAATGTCAACTATATAACCAAAGACAAAAAAAAGGATCAATTAACAACCAACTTTCTTGCCCCGTAGCTAGCTGTTAACCAAAATTGAGAAGTGTGTTCATTGTAATTGTAAATTCAAGATATTATTCAACAAAAGAAACTTTCTGACACCCACAACAAGTTAAAATTATCTTGGACTAGGATCTGGAAATGAAATCTGATCGTTATCGTACCATCACTTTCTTGGGGAACTGAGGAATCGTTCTTTTTAGTTCTCCTTTTAATAAGGCAGAAGAAGCAGAGGAAAACGAGCAATATAAATATCACCGTGGGAACAACTATCGCCGTAATTGTCCCAGCCGAGTTCTTTCCCCTATCTGAAATCTGACTTTTATCTGGGGAAAAAAAAAAAACAAAGCAAAGCATGAAGTCCATGTATTTTTCTGATTTTTCGTAATTAGAAACCTCTGGTCCAGTTGATTTTTTTTTGAAAAAATTAAAGAAATAAAATAAATTATTTAATCATAACATATATTATTTATTATTATATTATATATCAATTTATAAATCAGACTAATTAATTTATTTAAAAATGATAAATATAAATACTTTAATCTAACCTCTTTAATTTTTTTAATCTTTCTATTAAATGTCGGCCAGCTCTGATGGAAGGGAGTATATTGTTTTTATGCCATATGTCTATTAGAAAGCAAGAACATGCATGACCTTATAAATCCTTACCATTGGAAGGGGTCTCCGGCGGCGGCGGAGATGGTGGTGGAGATGGCGGGGGCGAAGTCACTCCATAAAAGGGGTACACTTCATACCTTACATTACAACTGGGAGCACGGACTACTCCCCCAACCTTCCCAAAACAGCAACTCGGATACTCTGCGCTTGTTTTTCTCAGACAGTTATAACATTCATTTGCAGATATATCCGGCGTGCACTGCCCCATGGAATATATAGTTTCAAAATCGCTAAAGTTTGCTTCTTTGGTTGCAAATTTCTTGCTGCCGCCACCGTACGCCGCTTGTTTCGCCACCGCACTCAGGGTATCAACCGCCAGTTTCATAAAGCTGGTGGGGTCTGTAGCGTTGGCGACGTTGTACAGGATGCCCGTGGGGTTATCTTGCTCTATGGAGAAGAAATACGTATCGGAGTATCGTATCATGCACTTGTCGTACCAACCTACGGCTTGTGTAGTATTGGGGCATTTCTGAGGGGTTATGATGTCTTTGATTGCGTTGGAAACACATTCTTGACAAGCAGGAACGGTGGCGTCTCCACGGCAGAGGAAGAGGCCGTAGACGGTGGTGTCGCTGTTTTGTCCGACGGTGGTGTTGTAAAATCCATCCCTTTGATTGGCGTTTGAGGAAAGGGAAGAGAGCAAGAGATTGAGATTTGTGCGGTATGTGCTGTCCGGGGAGTAAGTTGGACCTGAACAGTACTGCTGTCCTTTGATGATTCTAGGAAACAAAAGGATTATAAGACAAAGGAGCAGAAATGGCGTCATAGAATTCAAGAAGCGAATCATTTTCTGATGATCAATGATGTTTCCTAGTACTCAAGGAGTTTTGGGGGGTAAGAATAAGTATAAATTATTACAAGGATCATTTGAATTTATTTTCCATGGTTATATTGTTAAACAGTCAAAGTGGGGACCAGGCAGGCTAGACTTTGGCTCGTGAGTCGTGACCAAGAAATGAATAAAAACCACGAAACATGAGGATAAGTTATTGGCATAGATAGGGCTATCTTCTTTTAATCCCGTACTACACTCCCACGAAGAAGACCCACTTTTCAAGTCTCTTGTCCCTTCACTATCATTTACTTTTGGCACCACCGCACCAGGCAAATTTGAAGTCATCTTCTTGCTTTTTTTTTTTAAAGGAAAAATTGAAGATTATTATAGCTCTACTTTGTTGCAGTAAAAACAAAACAAAATAAAATAAGAATCTCCAAAATAATATTATTAATCTCTAGATAAAAGAGAGGACAAAGAGGCCTTTATATAGCAAACCTAAAGTTATCCATAAAATCAAATCAAAATATCTAAGATATAATATTCATATCTAATTCTAAAAAATAATAAATATTACATAATGAACATAAAGCCTAATGATAAAATAATAATGAACTAAATAATCTGACATCAAATGCGGGGGTCGTGTGTGAGTCTTATTAAAGCATTACTCAACAAGCTGTGCTTAGCGCTAGCTTATACTTCCTTCCGTTTTTTTTTTTTTTGTAAAAGTCCAATAATTGAATTACGTAGTTTAAGAAAGTAGTTAAAATTAATTAATGTAATCAAAGAGAAGGACATGAAATGAACTGAATTCCTTAAATGACACACATATGTATAAACTTATATATACAAGTAATGCTTCCTAACCTATCCCTTATTATATGGAAACACATCCCTTATATTATGGGAACACATCCCTTATTTTATGGGATTCTAACACTCCCCCTCAAGTTGGAGCATATATATTAATCATGCCTAACTTATTACAAAGATATTCAACCCGTGTCCCATTTAAGGCTTTCCGTTAGAAGATCTGCCATTTGATCGTTTGATTGTATATGTCCTGTAGATATAATATTTTCTTTAATCTTATCACGAATAAAGTGACAGTCAATTTCAATATGTTTTGTACGCTCATGGAACACATAATTTGATGCTATATGTAATGCTGCTTTATTGTCACACCATAGCTTCGCAGGCAATGTTGATGGGACGCCTACTTC
Organism: Albizia julibrissin; assembly: GCA_037074505.1. Lineage (NCBI taxonomy): Eukaryota > Viridiplantae > Streptophyta > Magnoliopsida > Fabales > Fabaceae > Albizia > Albizia julibrissin. The sequence goes on along the minus strand of CM073480.1, from coordinate 4,659,890 downwards.
CTTCATAAGTTGAATTACCCACACAATCTCTTGTACCGATTGTGACATGGCTCTGTATTCTGCTTCTGCACTTGATTTTGACACAATACCTTGCTTCTTACTTCTCCAAGATATTAAGTTTCCACCAACAAACACACAGTAACCTGTAGTGGACCGTCTTATAGTCTTAAATCCTGTAAAATTCGCATCACAGAAGCACTCAACTTTAGTGTGCCCATAATCTGTATAGAGAATGCCACGACCTGGGGAACTCTTCAAATAATATAAGATATGTTATAAGGCTTCCCACTGTGCCACTGTTAGAGATGCCATAAATTGACTAAATACACTGACTGAGAACGTTATGTTAGGACGAGTTACTGTCATATAGTTCAGTTTCCCAATGAGTCTTCTATATCTCTCAGGAAATGCAAAAGGCTTCAGTTTCTCTGGATCAATCTTCTTCTTCAAGTCATCAGGTAGTTCATCAAACATGCTTTCATTAAGATCTAGGAACGGATTCGATATCATGGGAACGCTGCTTGGTGCAGCTCCAAGCTTTCCAGTCTCATTTAAGAGATCAAGAACATATTTTCACTGAGTTAAAAGGATGCCCTTCTTGCTTCTTAAAACTTCAATGCCAAGGAAGTACTTTAGTGGTCCTAAGTCTTTTGTCTAAAAGTGGGAGTTAAGAAAGACTTTAAGTTCTGAGATTCTAGAGATATTGCTCCCAGTAATCACAATATCATTAACATATACTACTAAAAGAATCATGCCTGCATGAGACTGCTGATAGAACACAGAATGATCACTCTTACTTTGACTTAATCCGAACTTCTGAACCACATTACAAAATCTATCAAAACAGGCACGCGGACTCTGTTTCAGACCGTATAATGACTTTCTGAGATAACACACTTTCCCACACTCCCCCTGAGCAACAAAATCAGGTGGTTGCTCCATATAAACTTCCTTAAGGAGACCACCATTCAAAAAAGCATTTTTAACATCCAACTGATGCAAATCCCAATGATAGGTGGCTGCTAGAGATACAAGCAGATGAACGGAAACGAGCTTAGCAACTAGAGAGAAAGTCTCGGAGTAATCTATACCATAGGTTTGAGCATAACCTTTTGCAACAACTCGAGCCTTTAAACGTTCAAAGGAACCATCAGCCTTAGTCTTAACTACAAACACCCATTTACACCTAATGGCCTTCTTCCCATAAGGTAGATCAACAAGAGTCTAGGTACTAGCTTTGTCAAGGGCCATCAGATTCATAACCTCTACCAATAATACGCTTCGTCGACAGATCCTGAATCAAACAATGGTCAGGAAATAATGAGATAAAACAATTCAAATGACGAGTCAGTTTGCTGGGAGACAGAAGATTAAATGTGAGATAGGGAATATTAAGAACAGAAGATAACAAAATGGAGGGGGTGAGGTTAACAGTGCCTGAGCCAACGACATGGACGGGGGAACCGTTGGCAACGAAGATGGAGAATGGGTTAGAATAAGGGGCATATGATGAAAACAAACGATGGTTACCTGTCATGTGGTCAGTAGCACCGGAATCAATGATCCACTTCAAGAAAGTGGTAGCAAGACCAGAAGACAGAGTACCTGTAGATAAGGCTGAGACAGATGGTGAACTAGAGGCTGATGGTTTAGAAATCTGAGCCACATAAGTAGAACCACGCTGCTGATCATGCTGCTGTTTATTTTGCAACTTACGACAATATTTCTTGATATGGCCAGGTTCCTTACAATAATTACAGATAATGCCAGTAGAAGTCGTGGCCAGGGTACTAGATCCCTGTTTGGAGCTATAAGTCTTACTATCAAAAGGACCTCGACCAGCCAGAGCACTCGGAAGGGGATCCACAGAAAGACGAGACACACCATTAGCACGAAGGACTCGTGCAAACACATCGTCAAGAGAGGGAAGTTCCTGACTTGACAGAATCTGAGAGCGAATGGTCTCAAAGGATGGATCAAGAGCTTCGAGAAAACCAATACTAGTTTGTAGTTCCATATTCTTAATGCGAGTTTCAAGGTCAGCCTGTGGAGACATGAGGACTTTCATTTCCTCATATAACTTCTTATAGTCCAAAAAGAATTCTTTTAATGGACGACCCTGCTGTTGAGAACGATAAAAACATTTGCAAACTTCGTGAACTCGAGTAAGGCTCCCTTTACCAGAGAACATAAGTTCCAGATAATTCATTATTTCCTTAACAGTAGTACAGTGACTGACAGAAGACAAGATGTGAGGTTCAATAGGATTTCTAATCTGAAACAAGATCCTAGCATCAACCTGTTTCCAAGTCACCAGTTGTTTTTTGTCACTGGGGGGTCATCAGTTAAATGTCCCTCTTTCTCAATACCCATAATATATATCTTAACAGTGGTGCTCCAATCATTATAATTTGTCCAGTTCAATAAGGAGAAGGTAATCTTAGCAGATATAGGCAATAAGTCAGGAGTCTTAGATTCAGCCATAGAAACTTAACAAACAATCGCAATAAAAATCCTGAAATATCACAAATTCCAAAAGAATACCACAAATAGAGTAAACGAGGGCCTCTAGATCCTCTAACCAAATGTAATAGTAACCACTAAAGGTAAACACCCTCAAACAAAAAGTAAGATTCAAGAAATAAAGTAGAAACACTAACCGTACCGTGATGAACAATGTCAAACAGTACCGGTGAACAGTGGCCAAACAGTACCAAATGAATAGTGCAAAAAAAAAAAATACCCGATGAATAGTGCCAACAATACCGATAAACAATTCTAAACAGTGCCGATGAACAGTGAAAAACAGTCCCCCCGATGAACAATACCCGAGGAGCAGTACGCAGTCGGAATGGGAAGTCGAACAGTACTGGAACAGTACTCCGCCGGAAAAAGTTGAAACGATGAACAACCAAAATAGTCCGAAATAGTACAAACAGTGCAGAACAGTACCTCCACCGGAAAACTGGGTAACGCTGCCGGAAACATAAACTGGAGGTAGTCGCCGGAAACTGAAAATTTCTCGCCAGAATCTGGAAAATCTTCACCGGAAACTGGAAATTCGTTGCCGAAAAATTCAAAGGCTCGCCAGAATCTGGAAAATTTTTAAAGAACCTTAAGGCTCTGATACCATGTAATCAAAGAGAAGGAAATAAAATGAACTGAATTCCTTAAATGACACACAAATGTATAAGCTTATATATACAAGTAATGATTCCTAACCTATCTCTTATTATATGGAAACACATCCCTTATATTATGGGAACACATCCCTTATTTTATGGGATTCTAACAATTAAAAATAATAAATGCGTATGAAATATTTTTTTTTTCAAGTATGTCCTTATTTATAAGGGGTATGTAAAGGAGAAAAATAGAGTAAATATAGGTATTACCAACCTTTTAATTAATGAAATTTATATAATTAATGAGGACAAAAATGAAAAAAACTTATTAAATGTTCAAACAACTCTTGTCAAACATTTATAAAAAGGAACAAGACAATTTAAATTTTGGGTTCTTATAAAAAAGACTAAAAGGAGTAGTATTAATTATATACATAATTCCACACGTTAGGTTTCTTTTGCCCCTGCAAATTCAAAACGTGAATAAAATTTACACTCAAAGTGTCAAACATATACCCCCATCCCTAAATAAAAATTTTAAACTTGAGAATAGGTCCATCCCAAAATATAAGCTTTATTTTAGGTTTATCAAAATATTTATTGCACTTTTTCTAACTTTACTTCTTGACTTTAATTGTTGCATTTATTATTGCTCTCACTTATCCTCTTTATAAATAAGGATATAGTTAAAAAAAATATATGTTTAATACTTTTAACTAATTTTAACTATTTTTTTATATTAAATCGATTATTTAAAGCTTATGTTTAGTACAGTAGTGTAACTAATTGGCCGATAGAGTTAATTACCGTGATTTTGGTTTTGAAGACAAACACTCTATCAAACAAGTGGAATTCCCACATTGGTTGTGGAAGTCGTCTTGTAAAGTAAACTGGACCAATGAATTTTCAGCGTTCATTTATAGAGAAGACACTCTTTTTTCAAGTCGTCTTTAATATTATTGGTTGAAATTAATATAACATTTGTATAATGACAACCGGATCGCTAAATTAATTTCTCTTTTATTTATGGCAATGGATGTCCAAATAGGATATATCTGTGTGATTGTATATGGAAATCATTGACAAAAAGTAACCATCATCGATTACTAATAAGTACAAGATATATATGATAAGATTCCATTGTGCTCCGTTTAATTAAAATGAACGTAAAATATAAAAAATAATAATAAAATAAACGAGGTTTATATTGAAACGCTAGTTTCAAGCCTGAAACATATAGAAGAGTTGAGTATATCGGTAAATATGGGATGCCAACGAGGGAATATATCAGAAATTGGATCTTCATCTACAGACCAATATGCACAAACTTTCTTGCAGATTGATGTGAACTGTTTTTAATACGAATGGCCGGATTGTTTGAATCTGTTCTATGATGGTCAACCAAAAAAGCTGGCCCTTGAGAGTCTGGTAGGGTGACAGAGTAACTACTTAACATCACCATAATGGATGCTATTGTAGGTCTCAGAGCTGGGTTTTCCTGAATGCGCAACAAGCTTATATGAATGCATTTAATCAACGTTGGTTCTAGGAATCAAACAGATTATAAGAGAAAGGAGCAGGAAGGGCTTTGTAGAATTATTCATGATGCGAATCAATTTTGTGATGATCAAATGTGCTGTTCTCAAACTTGGACATAAAACTTGACTCATTTATACACCTTTGCTACTATTAATGTCGAAGACTTTAAGACGTTCCAATTTCAACCAACCAATAGTTGACATGGAAGGTCACTTAATTAATATACCCGTATTTAAAATTATTAAGTGAGGCAAGTTCTGTACGAAATAAAATTACGAGAGGTACATAGTTGGTTGTACTTGGTACGTAGTCATGATCTTATAATGAATAACGTGGGCTGATATTTTTGACCAATTTAAGATACAACCCTTTCAACTAGATCTGATGCATATGTATAAGGGTTATGATGAGTTAAACCTCCCAACCATTTAGAAAAGAAACAGAAGCTTGAGTCACTTAAACTAACATTAGCTGGTTCTATATGATTTTTTCTTAAAAAAAAATCAAGCCAAAAGTAAAAAATGAGTATGACTTAAGCGACTATAAGGCTAAATTTATTTTAGTCAAGGAACCATTATTAAATTTTACTGTAGGAGCAAAGACCAAAATAAAAATAAATTTTATAGGTAATTAAAAAGATAATAATAACCCTTGTTTTATTTTTTTTAAGAAAAGTTTTGATCTTACCGGAGCTTTGGCGACTGGTCACCGATCGCCGCTAGGACAGAGTGGCCACCACCAATTAGAGTTCCAACCATCAAAAATTAATGTGTTTTTCATATGAAGATTCCACTTGTTTATGAAGAGTTATAGACTTGTTCATATAAAGTAGAATCATGAACAAGTGTATAACTCTTCGTGAATAAGTGAAATCCTTCTACGAACAACACATTAATTTTCATTGGTCAGAGTTCCGGCTTGTCAGAGTTGGAGCTTCAACAAGGGGCATTATTGTGTTTTTACCTATAAAACTTATTTTCATTTTGTCCCTTGATTTTGCAGTAAAATTTCATAATATTTTGGTCCTCAAGTGAAATAAATTTGGTCTTGTGGTCTTTTAATGAAATGCTCCCAAAAAAAGGTAGGGGAAGCCTTTGTAATTTTCTCCAACACATTTCAGGCCAAAAACTACAAAGAAAATTTAGCTTATACTATCAGGTTGCTTGTTTTGTTATTTTAGAACATAATCTAATAGGCATAACTTTTAACAAAAACAAATAGAAGCCCATGCAAATATTGCACAGGTAGCTGGTTCGGTATATATTAATTTCAAAACATTAAAAAAGGAAATATATTAGATTATATATGATCAAGGGTTTTTTCCTCGAGGCTTAGAGGATTAAGAGTTCTCATATTTTCCAACAAGTGCACTTCCTGAAATTTGAACTTGTATTCTTCTTTTTATGGAGATGAGACCCTTTACCATATCAACTTACAACATGTTGGAGATAAAGCTACTTTCTTAGTCATACATAAGATATTTTCATGTCAATTTTCTGACTCCTCATATCTTCAAAACAATAATATCAACTTGGTTTCTTTGTAGGAAAAAATAGTAGTCACTAATGGAATTTAGTGCTAAAACTAAACAGGAAATTTCATAGTCACATATAAGAAAATTTTCAGCATGTATGCAATTATACGGTGGGGAAAAAAATTAAATCCTAAGAATAATCTTTGAAAATTAGCGAGAGACATCTTACTGATTGTAATCTTGTTGATGCCAACCAGAAATGTAAGAAAATTTGTTTAGCTTCATAGAGGTTTGTTGGTGTGGCAAGCTTTTTGCTTTTTCAAAAGCCCATTTTAATTTCTACATGTTGAAATGTAAAGCGACCACTTATTTTTCGGTTCAAACAACTTGAATACAAACCACACAACATTAATCTTATACCATGATATTTTAAGCCCTATACGACAATGAAGACCCACTTTTCGGGCCTTCGTTATTGTCTTTTGCTTCAAACATTTAGCAACGACAGATTGATCCATCACTTTCCCTTTTGCTTCTCTTCATTTATTAAATTCGATTTTAATTATGATCTACATGCAATCATTGATTACTGAGTAAAAGATACTCCATGTAATATAAACTTTCATCATATCCTCCCCTCAGAAGGTAAAATATACAAATAACTTGTCTTCATTCTTGATACCACACCTATTGAATTTAAACTTGTCTTCGTAATGAGTTTTACTTTGAAACACTAATTTCAAACTTTTATCAATTATAGACATATACAATAGTGAGATTGATCAGAGCTATTCTAAAAAATGGCTGGATTGTTTGAATCTCTTATATGGCGACTAATAAAAAAATGGTATAGTGTCATGGAGTTACTACTTAGCAACACTATTATAGATTGTATTGTTGGTCTTTTAGAGCTAGATTCTCCAGAATTAACATAGAATTGAACTAGTGATGTAAGACTCCGCTAAATCGGTTTAGGTCTCGAGTTCGAATCCTAGAAAAGTTATTTGTATTGGGAAGGGCAGTCACAAACTCCGAACCAAATACTAGATGTTAATATTAAAAATAAAAGAGCTGGATTCTCCTAAATACACAACAATTCGTATGAATGCATTTAATAACTTCATTTTTTGAACAAGAATATCTTAAACTAGGATCTAGCAATTCCAATGGCGTGCCTTCCTCCACAGCTTCCAGGCCTGCAATTTCAATCATATATATTTTATGTGTTAAGATTTTGATCTCCCTAGGTGCCATTTGAGTTTATTTACTTTTGATGATATACTTACGAAGCCTTATATTGTAACTAATAAAATTTTATATGCTTTCAATGCTTTTTCGTTCTCGGTCGTCTAAGTGATACTCCCCTTGCGCGCGCATATACAATAAGGGGAAACATACGTACCTTGTCTGGTGTGATCCAATAAATCTTTTCCTTCTTCTTGGATGACACCTTAGGATATGATGCGCCATTATTAGATTATATTGCTCACTATCTATTATTGAAAACAACACTTTCTTTCCTTTTTTTTTTTGCCAGAAAAAAACAACACTTTCATTTAAAGCATTATAATTTGAATGAAGTGATTAATTGCATCCATCCACACCGGGTTCTTTTGTATTCAAGAAAATCCAAATCCAACATGCATTTTTGTTTTTCGGCATTTTCAAAGAGAGCTTAAATACCAAATGATTTGGAAGTAAAGAATTATATGCTCTAGAAATGAAGAGTCGTTGAGTGAATTTTATCCTCACTAGGACAAAGCTCTTATGTCTTCTTTTTCTTAAATGCCAATGCTCTGTTTGGTATCTACAAGATAGAAGTATCGCGCACAAACAAAGATAGGATCATGCTTGTTATGCAATATATGAGTGTAAAAAAAAATCTAAAGCTTCAATTCCTAAGTAGAGTAAAACAAAAGTTGAAGTATCCTAAGATCTAGCGAGGAAATAGTGTACTCTTGGACATTTCATTGATGGAATATTGATTGTGGTTGGCAAGTTGACTCTCCATTGCTCTAGTGGTTGCTGGTCGTTCCATTTGACTATGCAAGAAGAATGCTGGCTCTTGAGGAATTGGCAATTGCATTGAATCATTACTTAGATATTGCACAACTTCACTCATGGAAGGCCTTACTTCTGGATTACCTTGAACACATAACAAGCCCATATGGATGCATTTGATTATTTCACTCTGTGACGTGCCTGCTTCTGTCAGATTTGAATCCACCATCGCTGTCAATTTCTCATCCCTCCAATGCTTCCAAGCCTGCCATTATATATGTCATCAAATCATTAATTTAAAATAGGACGACCCTACTACTAATTTGATTAAAGAATATTAACACAAGCTCCAATGGTTGAGTTGACGCTTATGATGATCATTTGAGAAACATTAAAAGTTTACTACTTGATCGTTTACTGGAAAAAAAGGTTTACTACTCACATGGCTTAGGAGTCCATCAGCATATTGAGATTCTTGCGATTCAAAATGAGAATTTGTATTCTTCTTTCCATTTACAATTTCTAAAACCATGACTCCAAAACTAAAAACATCTGATTTCTCAGAAAATAGTCCAAACTTAATGTATTCTGGAGACATATATCCCCTACAATAGAAATAGATTGTCACACATAAAGATATCAATATATGTTCAGATTTGAGCAACAAATAATTTGAACAAAATTTTGCACCAAAAATTATAGAGAGAAAGAACCTACAATGTTCCAACAATTCTATTTGTACTTCCACTAGTTTCATTAATACCAACCATTCTTGCTAAGCCAAAATCCGAAATTTTTGGATTCATCTCGTCATCTAACAAAATATTGCTAGGTTTGAGATCTCGATGTATTACTTTAAGACGCGAATGTTCATGGAGATAAAGAATTCCTTGAGCGATTCTTGTTATAATTTTATAACGCTCTGGCCAATTTAGAATTCTTTGCTTTTGCGAACCTGTGCATAATTAAATTACTTAGTGAGTATAAAGTTGAATCCCGGTATGTTGCATATATATAAGTCTAAAAGAAAATTATAGACTATACCAGCAACACTATATAAATTCACCTCAAAGACTAGTAAAATAATGGACAGTACATGCAAAAAAAAAAAAAGGACAAAAATGGTAAGATGAGTTTGGTTAAAAGGGACAAACCAAATAAAAAGTAATCGAGGCTTTTGTTGGTAACATATTCATAAACAAGTATTTTCTCTTGATTTTTCAAGCAAAATCCCAATAATGCCACCAAGTTTCTGTGTTGAAGTTTGGCAATTAGGAGAACCTCATTCTTGAATTCTAATGAGCCCTGACTAGAATTTTCTGACAATCTCTTCACAGCTATTTTTCTACCATCCTGAAGAATTCCCTGAAATCATAAAATAGTCAGATGATGAGTGGGTTGGAAATACATGTAATGATATCCATAAACACACATCGACTTGATCGCATAGTTAATTAGTTACCATGTAGACTTCTCCAAATCCACCTTTGCCTATTCTATTTTCAATGGAGAACTTATCTGTTGCAGCTTCAATTGTTGCCAAATTGAACTGCAATGACTCTAATGTGGTGCCTTCACTTCCAACTACAAGCATATGCACATTTTCATGTAAGTACTTACACTGCAATAAAGTTTTCTTTTCACAGTTGACTGAGCTGTCTTTTCTTTTTTTAAAAAAATAGCATACATACAATTTTTCTTCAGAATCGCCTTAAAACTTGTGCTCTTTTTTCTCTTCCAGTAATAGAAGCCGAAACAAAAAAGCATGATTGAGACAAAAGTAGTAACGGACACAGCTATTTTGATTGTTCGTGAGTGGTCGTTACGTTTTCCTGCGAAAATTAATATGAGTGTGTATTTACATGCCGGAGACAAGAATTGGGAAAGCAGATTTGATAACACAAAATTGATAATTTAACTTGCAAATTTCGGAGGAGTTGTGCTAATACTCAGACTTATTTGCAAATTTTTGTAACACATACTGTGTTCTTGCATTAGATCTATAGTAAAACAAGAAGCTATCATCATGATTCCTTACCATTGGAAGTGAACACTGGTTCTGGCCCATGATTGGAAGGCATCTGCGAAACCACTCCATAAAAGGGGTACAGTTCATACCTTACGTTACAACTGTAGGCGAGTGCTACTGCCCCTACCCTTCCAAAGCAACAACTCGGGTACTCACCAATTGTTCTTCTCAAACAGTTATAACATTCATCTCCTAATAAATCGGGCGTGCACTCAGCCAGAGTATACAGAGTTTGAAAAGGACTATAGTTCTCTTCTCCCGTCGCAAATTTCCTGCTTCCGTTGACGCCGCCACCGTACGCGGCTTCTCTTGCCACCTCATTCATGGTATCAATCACCAGTCGCATAAAGCTTGCCTGGTTTGTTGCGTTGGCGTTTTTATACAGGATGCGAGTGGGGTCATCTTGCTCTATGGAGAAGAAATTCTTGTCGGAGTATCGTATCATGCACTTATCTAACCAACCCACGGCTTGTGACGTACTGCGGCATTTCATGATAACCATGGCTGCCTGGGACACACATTCTTGACAGGTGGAAACGGTGGTGTCTCCGCGGCAGAGGTAGAGGCCGTAGACGGTGTCGCTGGTGTTTTGTCCGACGGTGGTCTTGTAAAAGCCATCACTGCGATTGGCGTTTGAGGACAGGGTTGAGAGTAAGGTAATAAGATTTGTGCTGTATGCATCGCCCGGGTATGGGTCATCATGAGTTGGGCCCGTACAATCCACCTGATACGGGGGATACGCCTGTGCGTTGATTCTAGGAATCAGGCAGATTATAAGAGCAAGGAGCAGGAAGGGCTTTGTAGAATTATTCATGAAGCGAATCATTAATTTTTTGAAGATCATGCATGCAATATTGCACAGGTAGCTAGCTAGTTGGGTTCAGATTACAGTGGGGACCAGGCAGGCTAGACATTGGCTCATGAGCCGTGACCAAGAAATGAATAAAAACCACGAAACATGAGGATAAGTTAGCATAGGTAGGACCATCGTTTTTTAACCCCGTATTACACTCCCATATAAGAAGACCCACTTTTCAAGTCTCTTGTCCCTTCATTATCATTTACTTTTGGAGCCACCTAATCAAATCAAAATATCTAAGATATAATATTTTTATCTGATTCTAAAAAATAATAAATATCAAATCTAATAATAAAATAATAATAAAATAAATAATCTAAAACATCAAATGAGGAGTACGTGTGTGAGTCTTAAAGCATTACTCAACAAGCTGTGTTTAGTGCTAGCTTATACTCCCTCTGGTTTTTTTTATAGGAGCCTAATAATTGAATTACGTAGTTTAAGAAAGTAGTTAAAATTAGTTAAAAACAATAAGTGTGTATGAAATAAATCTTTTTTTTCCAAGTATGCGATTTTTTATGAGACATAAGTAAGGGAGAGAAAATGAGTAAATATAAATATAATCAACTTTTAATTAATGCAATTCATATAATTAATAAGAAAAAAAATGAATAAAACTCATTAAATATTTAGACAACTCTTGTTGGGTACTTATAAAGAGAAAAAAAGTAATTTAAATTTTGACTTCTTATAAAGAGGACTAAAGGGAGTAGTATTAATTATATACATAATTCCACACGTTAGGTTGTTTTGACCCTGAAAATTCAAAACTTGAATAAAATTTACACTCAAAGTGTAAAACATATAATCCTCCACTCCTAAATATAAGTTTCAAACTTAAAAATAGGTCCGTTCTAAAATATAAGTTTCATTTTAGATTTGTCAGAGTATTTATTACATTTTTTTTTCAACTTTGCCCCTTGACTTTATTTGTTACATTATTGTCTCTCTCACTTGTCTTTTTTATAAATAAGGGTATAGTTAAAAAAAAAATACATGTTTAAGGCAATTAACTAATTTTAACTATTTTTTTATAACCGTAAATTGGTTATTTGAAGTTTATATTTAACCACGAGATGTAACTAATTGGCTGATACAGTTAATCACCATGATTTTGGTTTTGAAGACAAAAACGCTATCAAACAAGTGAAATCCCCAACATTGGTTGTGGAAGTCGTCTTGTAGAGTAAACTGGACCAATGAATTTTCAGCGTTCATTTATAGAGGAGCCACTCTTTTTTCAAGTCGTCCTTAATATTATTGGTTGCAATTGATATAACGTTTGCATAATGACAACCGGATCGCTAAATTAATTTCTTCTCTTTTATTTGTCGCAATTGATGTCCAAATAGGATATATCTGTGTGATTGTATATGAAATCATTGACAAAAAGTAGCCATCATCGATGTGGAAATAGTTCAATTAATTGTGTAGAAATATTTTCCGTTTTGTTATGTATTTTTTGTTAATGGTTGGGATTAGTTGTAATGCTCAATACGGCTTTTCCCTTTGATTGGCTAGCAATAGGATATTATAAATAGGTGGCCTGTGACCCTTTGAGCCGAGCATTTTTCAAATGTAAGCATACAGGTATATCAATAGAAAAAAGGTGAATATTCTCATTTTCCAAAAGGTGATGTGTTCAGGTGTAGAGATTATTGGGTTTTTTCATGGTATCAGAGCCATGTTTCAAATCCTGTGACCTTTGGGTATGACCTATGAGATCTCATATCCCTATACTCCTGAACAAAATGGAGTAGTAGAATGTAAACATAGTGAAACGGGAAATGTTGTCAGCCAGTGTGAATAAAAAATAGAGTATAACGGCTGTTGGTCGACAGAGGGAGTAGGTGGGAGCATACCAATTTTGACTATTACCTTATTTCCCCCTTATTTAATTGTTGTTTTTGCTTGCCCCAAGTAGTATAAATAGGGGTTCTTCATTGTAGTTGAGATGATCCAAGAGTGAAATAAAGATTTGAGTTTGATTTCTATACCATTTTGGTACCAGAGCTTGGTTCTAGAAGGCTAGAGAGCGAGAAAGTGAGGAGTGGGTGAGAAACAAAAATGTTGAGAAAACGGGGGTGCTAGAATTTCACCTTCAGAGCCTTTTTTTTTTTTGAAGAAACCAACCTTATCATTGTGTTTAGAAGGCTGAAAAACCTTAGGAAAATGCCGGACATCATCGAAAATGTCCTCTACGCCCCACCACAAGCATCGCTGGAAAGTCACCGAAATAGTGCTCACAATCACCAGAATAGCGTTCGCCGTCACTGGAATCCAGAGGTTGAAGATGATGACGTCAGCCGCCACGACGTCAGCCGCCACGTCATCCTAACCTGCTTAGTCATCGACAGATCAGCCAACCGTTGACTACCATATCATCACATCTAGTTAGCTGAATTTTCTAAAATTACAATTCTGCCTCAGAATTTTGGTTAAAATTATAGTTTATGACCCAAATCTTTCAAAAATTGTACGTTTGACCCAAAATTTTTCCAAAATTAATTTTTCCCTAAAAAATTTCTGTATTTATGGCTTTGCCTAAAAAATTGCCAAAATTATATTTTTGGCACTAAAACTTTCTGAAATTACAATTTGACCCCCAAATTTGCCAAAATTACATTTTTACCTTTCCTTCCCAAAAACACTAATCCTATCCTTATACCTTTCCACCCTATACCTAATAACTGTGTACCTGAAGTCCTAAATTTACAAATATTGCCCTAAAATGCCTCTAAGACGCAGGAATACGCATGAGATTGAGATGGAAGAAATGAGACAACGGCTACAGGAGCTGGAAGCTACTGTAGAAATGCAGCAAGCCTTGCTAGAAACTAGCAAAGAACTCCCAGAAGGTGATTTGGATAATAGGAGTTTGTCATCCACTAATTATCGCCGCCGCCCGCGACAACCATCATTCCGCCTTAACAATATTAAGGTGGATGTACCCGAATTTGAAGGAAGGCTCTAACCAGACTAATTCATTGATTGACTTCAAACTATCGAATAATTTTTTGAATATAAGGAGATTCCTGATGAGCATAAGGTTAAATTTGTCACCATCAAGCTAAAGAAACATGCTTCAATATGGTGGGAAAATCTCAAGAAAAGGCATGAAAGAGAAGGAAAAGGAAAAATCAGAACGTGGGACAAGATGCAACGAGAGCTCTCACGTAAGTTTCTTTCTGAAAATTATCATCAAGATAACTTTCTTCAATTACATAATCTCCGCCAAAAGTCTATGTATGTGGAAGAATATACTAGGGAATTTGAAAAGCTCATGATGAAGTGTGATATCTAAGAGAATGTGGAACAAACAATAGCCCGTTATCTTGGAGGGTTGAATACCAACATTGCCCATCCAGTGCAACTCCAACAATACTGAACTCGAGATGATGTTATCCGTCTAGCTATTCGTATTGAGAAGCAGATGGCCAAGAGGCTTTCTTTTCAACCTCCTTCCTCTTTTTAGCCTTCTTCCTTTTGTGAGCCTTCATCCTCCAAGAGTTATTATGAAAACCACAAGACATAGATCCAGCAGTCTAGCTCTTCAAGCAAGTCTCCACTAAAGACTTCCAAGGAATTTAGCTCCAAGACAATCAAGTGCTTCAAATGCCAAGGGTTCAGTCATATAGCTTCAAAGTGTCCTAACCACAGAGTTGTTACCATTATTGAAGCAGAAGCTTTTGCAATATCTCAAGAAGAAGAGGATCCCATGCCTGACAAAGAACCAGTGTTTGATGAGGAGCCAGTTTTTGATAAAGAAGTCACTAATGCTGATCATAGTGAAACACTTGTGATTAGAAGAAGCTTGCATACAACAATAAAAAAGAAGAGCCTTGACTACGTCACAACATTTTCCATACTCGTTGCACTTCTCAAGGAAAAGTTTGTGATGTCATCATTGATAATGGAAGTTGTAAAAATGTAGTATCTGATCACATGGTACAGAAATTGAAGCTACCAACGCATGACCATCCACATCCTTACAAGCTTCACTGGCTTAATATTAAAAGCGAGGTAAATGTCTCTAAGCAATGCTTTGTTACTTTCTCTATTGGGAACATGTATCGAGATGAAGCTTTATGTGATGTTATTCCAATGGATGCACACCACCTGCTTTTGGGTAGACCATGGCAATATGATCGCTATGCTCTGTATGATGGACGTGCAAACACTTATTCCTTCATTAAAGACGGAGTTAAGATTAAGGTAGCATCTCTATCGTACAGTGAATTTAGCAAAGTCTCGAAGGAAGCTAAGACATTGGTATCTTTAATAACCAAGGAGGAGTTCAAGGTCAATAAATTTGAACCACCACTGGGAGTGATGTCTTTACTGTCTGAATTTTCAAAAGTGATAGCTAATAAGTTACCACCCAAGTTGCCACCTGACAAGCAATATTACAATACAGATGCAAGCCAAAAGGCAAAAGAAATCAATAAAATCCATGATATCTTTGTATGTTGATGATGAAGTTGATTCTGACTCGAGGACGAGTCTTGTCCAACCCTGGGAGAATGAAACGGGAAATGTTGTCAGCCAGTGTGAATGAAAAAACAGAATATAACAGCTGTTAGTCGGCAAAGGGAGTAGGTGAGAGCATACCAATTTTGACTATTACCTTATTTTCCCCTTATTTAATTGTTGTTTTTTCTTGCCTCTAGTAGTATAAATAGGGGTTCTTCATTGTAGTTGAGATGATCCAAGAGTGAAATAAAGATTTGAGTTTGGTTTCTATACCACATAGGACCATCATGCAAATTACTAGAGGGTTATTGTTGCAATCAGGGGTTCCAATTGTGTATTAGGGGGAATGTGTGCGTATGGCAGCTCATTTAGTCAATAGGATTCCATCTAAAGTCTTTGGTTTCCAAACACCCTATGAAAGGGTATATGGGACCAAAACTGATATTTCACATCTTAAGTTCTTTGGTTCCTTGGTATATGCTACAAACTTGAAAACTGTTGATAAACTTAAATCTAGAGCAATTCCATGTGTATTCTTAGGGTATCCAGATTATACAAAAGGCTATTTGCTTCTTGATTTACACTGTAAGGCAATTTTTGTTAGCCGACATGTTAGCTTTATGGAGAATTGTTTCCCTTTTCTAGACATGCTAAATGATGGCAAAAAATGTATGAACCAACACCTAAGAGAAATGTTCAGGTTTAAACCAGAACCAATGCAAGCAACTAATAGACCTTTTAATACACCTGAAAACGTGGCTACTGATCCTATTCTTGAAAGGTTGGACAACAACAACACACTTGTCGACCATGGAGAGGGTGAGCAGGACAGTATCCATGAGCCATAACCATTTACTCATTCAAGGCCAGCAAGGGAGATGAGGCCTCCAATCTGGTCCAATGACTATGTATGCTCTATTTCATCCTATGAAACACTCCAAACAAGGCGAGGTAAGTGTACCTATCCCATTCAAGATTATATTGCGTATAATGATGTTTCATCTGATTATTTAAGCTTTCTTTGTGCTATTGATTCTGTGACTAAGCCAAATAGTTATGAAGAGGCCATTAAAAATGATGAGTGGATTAAGGCAATGAGAGTATAAATGCAAGCTCTTGAAAACAATAAAACATGGGATTTGGTTTCTCTACCTAAAGGTAAGAAAGCTATAAGATGTAAGTGGGTCTATAAAATCAAATACAACTCCGATGGTAGCATAGATAAGTATAAAGCTAGGTTAGTAGCAAAAGGATACAATCAAAGGGAAGGTATAGATTACCATGACATCTTCTCCCCGGTTGTTAAAATGCTTACCATCCGAATTGTATTAAAATTGGTTGCATTGTATAAATGGAATTTGTATCATATGGATGTGTATAATGTTTTTCTGCAGGGAGAACTTCATGAGAAGGTCTATATAAAGATCCCACAGGGATTTGATGGAAAGGGGGAGCACCTAGTGTGCAAATTAAAGAAATCTCTATATGGCTTGAAGCAAGCCTATAGGCAATGGAACAAGAAATTGTTATCAGCTTTGCTTCAAGGAGGCTTCAAACAAAGTGTAAATGTCTAAATGACTATTCCCTATTTATTAAAGAATGTGAAGATGGATTGGTATTGATATTAGTTTATGTGGATGACTTGTTAGTGACTGAAAGTTTAGAAAAGGGTATTGAACAAGCTAAACAATTTTTGCATGATAATTTCAAGATAAAGGACCTAGGATTAATGAAATATTTTTTGGGAATTGAAGTAGCCAAGTCTAAAAAGGGAATAACATTATCTCAAAGAAAATATACCCTTGATTTACTTTATGATACAGGTCTAAGTGGCTGTAAACCACGTGTTGTTCCTATGGCTTCAAATTTGAAACTTATGCCACATGACAACAAGAAGAATAAACATTCAGAATTGTTGCACAATCCAGAAAGATATAGAAAGTTGATTGGTAAGTTAATTTACCTAATCATGACTAGACTTGATATCTCATTTTTTGTGTAGACTCTTAGCCAATTCATGCAAAATCCAACTAAAATGCATATGGCAACATCAATGGGGGTTGTCAAATACCTCAAAGGCACTCCAGGAAAGGGAGTATTCATCAGCTCACAAGGGAATTTGCAACTGGAATGTTACTGTGATGCTGATTGGGCATCATGTGGCATAACAAAAAGGTCATTATCTGGCTATCTACTAAAACTTGGAGGCTCGTTGATGATGCCCAGATGTTGACCTTCTTATTATGCATAGGTGGGGGGAAATTAAGCCTAAAGAAAAGTACTGCCCACACCTTAAAGACATTATATACTACTTTCTTTTTTCCCCCCTCTTATTCTTGTACTCCTCGAAGATCCAACCCCTCCAACAATACTAATTAAGTTGAGTAGTTAATTAGATAAACAAAAGTACATACTAACGAGGAAACAAGTCAGAAATTGGATCTTCATCCATAGACGGTTGCACAGACCTACTTGTAGATCGATCCGAGCTATTCTCAGAAAATACTGCTCGCGTTGTTTGAATCTGTTCTTTGGCGATCAATAAATAAAAATGCTGGCTTTTGAGGATCTTCCAATGTGATGGAGTGACTACTCAGCATCACCATAATAGATGGTATTGTTGGTCTTAAAGCTGGATTTTCCTGGATACACAACAAGCTTATATGAATGCATTTAATAACTTCATTTCCTGAGCAATAATTTCTTAGACTAGGATCCAGCAATTCTAATGGCATCCCTTCCCTCCACAGCTTCCACGCCTGCAAATACAATCATGTGTGATTAATTTTTTGAGATTTTGATCTCGCTAGATAGCTACCATTTACTTTTGATAATATACTTACATAGGTTAGCAAGTTTTCAGCATAATTTGATGCATGGAAAGATGTATTCTTTTTGTCAATAATAATCTCTACGACTAGGACACCAAAACTGTATATATCAGTTTTGATTGAAATATGGCCATGTATTCCATATTTAGGAAACATGTAGCTACTACATAATAGCGCACATATTATTACATGGTAAATAATCTCTCTTGCCTAGTTCATTATTAATTATAAAAAAAAATAAATTAACATGAAAATATGGAATTAACTTACAATGTCCCAGTAACTTTACTTGTATTGGCTTGAGTTTGATAGACTCTAAAAATTGTAACCATATAAAAATCAGAGATTTTTGGATTCAAATCTTCATCCAACAATGCATTACTATATCTGAGATCAAGATGTACAATTTTGAGTTGAGAATCTTTGTGAAGATATGTTATCCCCGTGCAATGCCTTCAATAATGTTGAATCTATTTGACCAATTCAATTTACCTTTGTTTTCAGGTCCTGTATGGACAATAAGATAAAACGTTAGACTCACATCCTTAGTCAACTTCAAACAAGTTATAAAGAAACATTATATGATTGGATGAGTGATCATATGTCTTCCTAAATGCAGAAAGCTAATTGTGCATAACTTGCCAAACAAAAAATTATCCAAGCTTGTGTTGGGCAAATATTCATATACCAGTGTCTTTTCTCCTTGCAAATTATCCAAGCTTTTGTTGGGAAAATATTCATATACCAGTGTCTTTTCTCCTTCTTGCAAACAAATTCCGAGAAACTTTACAAGATTTTTATGTTGAAGTTTTGCCATTGTAATTACTTCATTCTTAAATTCTGGCACACTTTGTTTGGAATTACTTGATAGTCTCTTTACAGCTAACTCTTGTTCATTAGATAAAATAACCTTCATCTAAAATAGCCAAATATTAATTAAAATTAATTTATAAACAAAAATAATTTTATGATTTTGAGAGTGCTTGCGATAATCTTCAGGAGAATAGAATTATATACGTACCTTGTACACCTCGCCATATCCACCTTGACCTAGTTTATAGCCAGGGGAGAAGTCGTTTGTGGCTGATTTGATGGCATCCAAATCAAAATGTAGAGACTCTACACTTGAAATCTCAACTACATGACCCAGCAAAAAAAAAAATTACCATTACATGTTTAAAGCACAAACATTAAATGCATAATTTGAATAATCATGAATTGAGAACTGTTAATTAGTTCCATGTAAAGTGAAAATTGCAAGTCTATGTAAACATGAAAGCTGATAACATATATACCATTTTTAATTAGGAGGTGAAGCATTCATCCTTGCTCTCCATTTAAAGCACAAGAAGCAGAGCGAGACTTCCAATATGAGTATCGATGACTGAACTGCTGTGGCAATAATTGTTACAACCGAAATCTTGCTTCCTGAATAAATGAAAAATTAATTAAGTCAGAAAAACACACCCACACACACTCTAAACACCCCCCCCCCAAAAAATCATTTTTGTTAAACAGTCTTAGTTTAATTATCTATGCAAAAGCCACTCTACTCCCTGCGGTATATGATATAATTAAGGTACTTCAACTAATTCATCAAAATTAAGAAATGATAGTTAACTCATTAAATATATCCATATTAAATTAAGTTTTAAATGAGATAGAAACATACAAAAATTCACATTTAAGCATTAACTACATGGGGAAATTTGATAAATAAACATTAATTACTCTCTAAGTGATTTATATTGTGGACCAATGTATTCTTCTAAAAATGACTTATATTCTAGATTAGAGAGAATAGTTCTTATTTTAAGTATAGTTTGACAAAATCTCACACGGAGTATAAAGAAATAGAATTTAAGACATTTAATATATTTTAAATTGATTGATTTTCCAAATTTGTCATTATTTATTAATGAGTATTGAAAAAATATGCTATATATTTTCTCTCACCTACATTTTCAACCGGAAAAAAATTGGAATTTTGAAAAATCAATAATAATTCTCAAGGTGGACTTCTATTATTGACAAAAATGTTTTTCCAAGCTGAATTTATAATAAGAAAGTGATATGATTTTGGTCGCATGTGGCTGTTCATATTTTCCAGCAATAAACCAAATTGATGAGGAGACTTATTTGTAAATTTTCATAATATTGGGTCGAAGCTGTTACTTCGTCCGTTCTACTAGGAGCCAAAGAAGATGACGGTGGTTGGCGGAGTTCTGAGGGGAGTTTCGTTAAAGATGAGGGATGCGCGTTGGACGGAAATGTTGGTGGATAAGAAGGCGAAAGGGACCGTGGTGTTCCGTTTCGATTTAACGGCTATGATCAAATCCAAAATATCGATGTGGCATGTGGGAAAGTAAGCACCATCGGATGCACGCCAACTGTGACGTTTCTGTGGGCCCCGATGGCTCCATCTTAGATGCTTGTAGATTAGGGATAAGAGATGTCCCGTTTACTTCTCTATCCCTTGACCGAGATGTGCTCTGATCTTTCTTTTTTAATTTTTTTTTAACCTTAACCTCTCGTTCATAATTTTTTAGAGGAATTTTTTTAATTATATTTTTTATAATATTATAGTAACATAAATCATTCAAAAAAAATGTAATATATGTAATTACTAATAATGTTCACTTGTTTTTTATATTAATCTTATAGTTTTATTTATCTCGTTGCATTATATGCAATTAATTATGAGGTTTGATGATCTTAATCTAGAGGAAATTTTTTAAATAATTTAATTTAAAGGACATATTTTAAAATTAATTAATAAATTAAATCCACACATATGAGATAGAGGACCAACGTGGGATTTTCGCCTGTTTGCTTAATTATCTACTTGGATATTAGCTTTTTTTAGTATCTGTTTGGATTAGCAGTAGAGAAGTAGTTTTTTTTTTTCTAATATGACTTTTGAAAAAATTAGGTAGAATAAAATTTATATTGTAAATGTGATTTGTGTTTGAATTAGCAGTAGAAAAAGTGACATTTTTTTTCTAACCTTGAACTTGATAGGAGTAACGTTGGAAAAACTTATTTAGATGGATATGACTTAAAAGGGTATGAATCTTATTGAATACTATATATATATATATATATATATATATTAGTTGTATATATTGTGATAATTGAAGATAAAAATTTAAATTTGATAAAAAAAATAAAAAAAAACTCTAAGATACTTAATTAAATATACTCTAATGGATAAATTAGAATGTATACAAATAAATATTTAATAGTACATTGTTTATTGGATCACCTATCTCTAACATTTTTCTCCAAAAGCTGAAAAAGTCACAATAGAAGCTGAAAAAAAGTGACATGTAATAGAAGTCACTTTTTTTATGTAATATCTCAAATTTTGAGACTAGAGGTATAAGATTAAGTCTGGATCAAATGGGCTGCTAAGCTCTGGTTTAGCAAATGTCTCTATAAGGCATGTTTAAATTCCAAAAAAAAAAAATTCCTTTATATCCTTGATATTGAAAGGAATTATATCAGTGAGCTAAAGAGCTCGGGGAATAACAAAACGAAGTGATTGGAAGTCACACACAATACAGTAAATGGAACACAAAGTAATTTTGCTACCAGGGAAATTTCTGGTATGACAGTGATGATTGTGTGAAATGTTTTCATGGGTAAATGATGATGAAAAATTATGAAAATTTCCATAATGAAAGTATACTTATCAAACTATAATTTGATAGGTCATATAAATCATTTGGAGTTGTACACAAAGAGAAATGAATTTTTGAAGTTAGCTCAGGGAAATTAATTATTTTCTAGGACAACATTCAAAGATTAAAATTTTGGAAAGAGTGAGCTTCCAATTGACCAAAGGTTATATTTTTCCTTAAAATTAGACTCAATGAGGGTCACATAGCCTTTGGAACCACTCCAATTGGACATTTATACAATTAGATATGAATTTTCAAAGTTTAATGAAAATTCTGCTAGATTATCTATTTTGTGCGAAAATTTGAATTTTGGGCCAATCAGGAGCAGACACGTGGCAAGTTAATTAACACCTTATTAATCCATTAAATCATCATCTTCCTCCTCATTTTTCATGCAAAAAGAACCAGAAATGAGAGAGAGTGATCGGACGAAAATGGAGGGGAGGAGAGAGAAAACTTTGAGCCACCGAAACACTCCCGAAACTGCATCCTCTCTCAAAGTACCCTTCAGGAAACTTCTTCTACTCATCGCAAGCTACATTTCTACGGTTTTAGATTTTCATTTGGAGGTGGTTGGCGTCATCTCACCAGCCGAAGTGTTGTCAAAATTCCGAACCGTTTGCGGAAATGGGTAGAGGTAAGCGTAAGCTTCCTTTTTTAACCGATTGATTTGTTGTTTGGATGAGTAAATTGGAAGTGAGGTACTATTCATGGATGGTTTTAAAGGATGTTTTAATGGCTAAATGATGTCCAACGAGTGTTTAAATAGCTAATCACTTGATTATGAATAGCAAGGAAGTGATTAGGTAAGAGAAAACGAGAAAACAACAAAATATTTTCGGGAATCCTTAGAACTGCCCCGTACTATTTTGTGTTGGAGGAGTTAGAATTTGATGATTTTGATGCTTCCATTGGCTTTAGGAGGAAAAATTGTGTACGTATGCAAGTGTTCATGATTTTTGGATGCTTGTATATGAATTGAGAATTTTTGGAAGTTGAAGAGTAAATGCTGTGAATTTCATTTTCTGGAGGCAGTGTCATTTTAACGAGTTTTTGAGGAACCAAATATTATCCAATAATTATGAAATTTTTCAAGCTTAAAGTAGACATGTGGAGCTTTAATTTGGTAGGTATTTTGTAATTCTTGGATAGGTATAATAAGAGATATGAATTGTTAAATATATGCCCTGTTCTCTGGAAATAATTTGAAACAGTGATGTTATGTGAAGTTTTTCATAGGGAAAACCTTATCCAAAAGTTATGAAACTTTCCAGAATTAAAGTAGAGACATAGAGCTTTAATTTTATGGGTATTTTGTAATTTTTGGACAAGTATATTGTGATATATGAATTTTTGAATTTCTGCCCTGTTTTCTGGAAAGAAACCTGAAACAGTGTAGTTGGGCGAAGTTTTGAAAATTTTGTGGTTGTGGTGGCCAAAATTTAGTATTTTTATGTGAAATTATATTCAAATATCTTCACATAAGAATTGGAACCACTCAATTTGGAGTTTCCTAGAATTAATGGTGAATTTTCAAAGTTAATCGTGTTAACTGAAATTCTGAAACAGAGATTAGAAAGGGAAGATTCCATGTTAAAGTGTTCACATATAGCTAATGGCTATATGTTTTTTTGAAAATAGACCTAAAGAGGGTTGAATAGAGCATTGAATTATAGCTATAATAATGTGATTGGTTATATAGGGCCATGAAGTGACAAAGAAGAAGCAATAGTTGGCGGATCAAGAGATAAGAAGAGAAGAACATAAAGTCCGAGTGGTAGTAAACTTATCTTTTCTGCATGTATATGATATGTATGTCTTGCATTGATTATGTGACTGCTTCGCCTATTTGTGTGGAACATGTATGATTGGTTGAAGCTCTGTTATATTTATGCAATGACCATATATATGTCATAACATCGAGCATGCAATATGTTATTATATTGGCATGAAATAGTATAGGCAAGTATGTCATGCATTCATATATATCTGACATGCATAGTGGTAATGTTTGCTACTGAGATTCTCTTGAATCTCACACCTCCCAACTAACCATTTAAACAGGTGAAGAGTGTAGGAAGATATGCATCGGAGGAAATATGAAGGTGAAGTGAAGATCGTAGTGTAAGACACTACTATTTATATTTGATGTAAAAGTACGGTGGTTATGTGTAATTAAACATTTAATGTATATGTGACTATTGAAAATAAGGTATTACATTTTAAATAAGCCCTTGAGACTATCGAAATCCCAAATGGCCTTTTTCTTTCCATTGGGCTTAAAATACTGTGCGTTGGGCTTTTTTCCCTCCTACCGTGTTTCCAAAGGGACCTTTAATCAGAAATGTTAATAAGCTCAAGAATTAGAAATGGAACTTGATGAACCATGCAAGTATCAGGCATTTCAAAGGAGAGCCGGTTCTTTGAAAGTCACAACAAGAACAAGATAATACAGAATGAAAACCAACACCAATTGGATAGAAGGAAGAGACTCACCAACTTTAGATTATTTTTCTTATATAGTTTTGTGCTGCGAGATGATAAAAAAATTACAGCACCGAAGTTGCCACCTGAGACAATGCTTGAATTTAACCTAAGATTTGCATGGTGCCTCCCGTAATAAATTCGCCCGACTTTAAGGACCTGATTTCCCTGGAGTCCTACAGCTGCTGACTATTTGTCTCCGCCATTTATGAATGGGAACCTGCAAGGCAACACAAAGGAGGTAGTTTAAAAATTGATCTGAAAAATGACGTGTGAGTGTCCTAATATTTTGAAAGGGGAAAAAAAAGGCAAAAGGACAGAATAAAATCATTACAGCAGGGAAGCCACCATAATCCCCAGGCTCTAGGATGTCCTTGGTGACACAACTCGTCGCTGCAAGCCGAACCTGCAAGTGCCATATTATCGGGATGATCAGATATCTCCTCAACCCCAACTTCCAGTTTTCAGGAAAAAGATAGAAGTAGCACCATAGCAAAAGATATTTACATTCAAACAGATTTTTCTGTTTATCAATACGCAATACAAGTAAACAATTCTGATGTCTGAGTTGTTCTGGAAACCAGCTATGCTGCTAACGATTTCCCCTTAACTTCTCAGAGATAAAATATATGGGGGGATTAAAAACTTCAGATTATTTACATACATTTCCAATGTTTTTCAAGCCTGTTCTTAATTTTGTACCACTAGAAAATAAAAATTGCAGCCTTTCTAAATCCAGTTCAGTATTATTTATCGCATGACATGCACTCAGCAAGTTCATTTATTATCGTTCACTAGCAATCCTAAAGACACCAAAGCCACAAAAGGCTAAAACTTTGCAAGATCAAAGAAGCAAATAAATACCTTTGACACAACAGAAACATGATCTCGCACAGCTACTCCCCCCCCCCCCATAGTCACATAATCACCTATGCTGAAGGGTAGCATATCAGACAAAGTTGTAACTCATGAAAAATTCAAAAGCTTCAGCATTAATTATTTTGAAACTGAAGTTCACCATGAATATCAATCTGATATTCAAAAACCAATTATCTTAAGAAAAGGAGTTATGATAACATACGTTGCTGAACCCGCAATCCCTACTTGCCCACAAATCATACAATTCTTCCCAATAACTACATTATGACCAATCTGCAGAAACGGATTAGGACAGAGAGTAAAAGAAATCCCAGCAACGGTATATTTAAATACACAAAAGTTAAATGCTAACCTGAACTAAATTATCCAACTTTGTATGATCCCCAATGATTGTATCTCTCCAACTGCATAATTAATCAGTCAGTAGCATAAATATTGAGTCTTTTAAAGCTCATAAATCCCAAAAGAAAATCAAACTAGAACACACACACACACACATATTTGAAAATTTTTTTTTTTTAAAAAAGGGCATGAATCAATCAAATTCCTTACCTGCCCCGGTCAATGCATGTATTAGCACCAATCTCCACATGTGCCCCTATTATTACATTCAACATCTACACGTTTAAGCAAGGAATGCAATTATGAATCGTATTAAAACATCCTAAGCTGAAAAGCATATGGCTGATGATATCAGTCATGCTTTACAATGCATATTCCTTGGGACAGAGCTTATGTCAAAAGAAGAAAATTGAAAGAAGATAACAAAGAAGTTTGACATCAAAGTAAATGAAGAAAGATTACCAACCTGAGGCTTCTTTATCATATTACCATTACCATCTACATAAAATCCAAACCCTGCAGCAATTACATTAAGATTATCAGAAACTACTGAATTCCATAAGAGACATTAAGGGGCAAAAGGTAAGGCTCATGGCCTAACTAGTATTGTACTTGCTTCACGCTATGTAGTGAGTAAATGATAGGAATTCTTTTCTTTATTGAAGTATATAAAAGTCTGGAAAGCAAGCAAGAGTATATCTACAGCTTTACCATCTTGACCAATGCAGACTCCATTGTGGACTACACACAATTCACCCGCCTGGCAATTACTAAGAGCAACATGATACCTAGAAAGAACAGTAATTAAATTAAAACTGCTTGAGCATAAATTCAAAATTCTAGACATTTGGCAGAATTTAATCTAATGATACTTGCATTCAAATTATAAACATAGCAAGTAATACAATCTAAAATGATGAAGACTAACACCAATAGCAAGTTAAATTACTTTCTAACAGTCTTTCACAATAACAAGGTTAGCCAGTAACTGCAGACAATGCATTACTAATCACCACCAAATATTCCAAATACAGAGCAAACTTGATATCAAGTCCCATGCTCTTGAAATCATTGATGGGTCATCTCTCAAACTTGCATCGTAAATAACCCACACCTCTATATTTCAAATTACCAGAGTGTGAATCACATAATAAGATGTAGTTGTACTCAAAACATAGTATGTGCTTTTGAAAGTCAGTTTCTACTTCTTAAATCAACATATGTTTACGGTCCAAGCCTTCACATGTAAATCCCTTACAGTAAAAGCTTTTGCAATTCTAATCCTCTACTCTCAGAACAGCGTCCTGTTTGTTATCAATGATCAGCTAAAAGCGCTTGCATATTTAAGCAGAGCACATAAATTCAGAGTTCAACAGCTACTTGAAACCTTTGACATATAAAGATGTGCAAAACTAACAAATATCGTTAAAGAACGAAAAGAACATGTAAATCGTACCCTATTTTTGTTGAATGGCCAATTATAACAGAAGGCCCAACAATCGTTCCAGACCCTATATGAACATTTGCTCCAACAACTGCTTTTGAATGAACAACAGCGCCAATCTCTACTACCGCAGATGAGTCTATGGAAGCCGATTCGTGCAAAGTGCCCCCTCCATTATGCCATTTGTGAAACTTGTCAGAACAAGGACCAGAACCATCCCCTAATCTTGAAGAGCAAGACAATCGCAAACAGGAATTAATAAAATTGATGCGAAACCAAATGATGCACACTAAATAAGATGCATGCTAAGCAGCTTCTTTGACTTCAGCTTGCTTCCCCCCCCCCCTCCCGGGGCGAGCGGGCCGAAAGCAAATGAATCGGGGTCAGTGAAGATTTACCTGACTGCAAAGGCCCAGAATAGCAGAGTGGTGCGGGGCGATAGGCAAAGTGACTTGAAATTGAACTCTTTTCATACGATTGAGATAAAGGATTGAAGAGGCGACTAGCCTCCGAGCTGTGGCGGCCATAGCCAATTCAGTTAGCAAAATGGAAGCGGGAAATGAAGTGGGAACGGAATGCGGAGCATACTAGAATCAAAAAAAAAAGGTTTTTTTTTTTAAGAATCGTTACCGCCTAACAGGAAAGGAAAGGATCTGCCACTCCTCACTACCATGGTTGAAGCGAGTAATCTGTTTTTTTTTTTTTTTTTTCCTTCTGAATCTTCAGTTCAGATTTTGGGGTTTGGGCTGTAACACCCGCGTCCGTGCTTGCTTGGGAAACCTTAAAAAAAACATTTAACATTTTTTTTAAATTGAAATAAAATTTTTCTTATATACTTATTTAGGGTGTGTTTGAAAACATATTAGATAAGGAAAAAAGTCCATTTAGACATCAAAAGCCCATTAGAGCACATGATAAGTGTTTGGAAAATCATTAGCTTATAATGAGCTTTTAATAAAAAAAAGCTTTTTTCCTTAAGCTCATTTTTTTAGCTTTTGAGCTTCTATCAATGGGCTTTTGAACTTTTTCATTGAATTTTTTATTTTTAAAAAATATATTTATATATTTTAACATCAATTATAACAATATATATGTAGTATCCAACAAGGTTTATACCTTTTTCAGTCATTTTCTATTTAAACGGGTTTTTCAAATGTTAATCCAAACAGGTTTAAGGTTAAAAAAAAAGTCATTTCTCCCATCACCAATCCAAACATAAATCACATTTCTAATTTGGTTTTTTTTCAATTGGGCTTCTGTAAAAGCCCCATTAAAAAAAAGTCACTTCTCTACCCAGTTCCCAAACAGGCTCTTAGTAAATCATAATAGCACTTCTAAAAAGTTAAAACAAATCATAGCACAGCATAGCCTGCTTAAAAGAACTTTGAAATCTAAATCCAGAGATCTTAGGCAATAACAACACATAGTTGGATTAGTGGTATAAGATTCCATTATATTCTTTTGAAACTCTAGTTCGAGTTTTAGAAGAGACAACTGTGATGGAAGAAGCAATTATGAATCTAAATCGGATAACGGATAATAATATTAAGAAAAATTTTAGATAGTATATAATAAAAGATAACAAAAGGTATTTAGCTAAGCATCTAGTTAGGGGTTTAACTCTTAACAGTGAGTACCGAAAAAGTCTAATGACTAGCACTTAAACCCTTTTTAAAAGTTTATAGGGTGAGAGGATTAGTATGATAATGAATACTTAGGAAAAAAAAAGAGAGAAAAAGGACAACAAAAGTAAGCCGCAACATTTGAGATAAATACGAGGGAAAATTTCATTCAAGGACTATGGTAGACAATTAATTTCTAATAGCCTTAAAAAATTTTGAAATTTCTAGCAAGACCTATGGGAAAAATAAAATTTAAATTTGAGGTGAAAAAACATTATTACCCTTACAGTTTTATTTTATTTTATTTTTAAAAAAGGTTAACCATCACCGGCTACCAACGACTTTTATAAATCTTACGATCTTCTAAGAGGGGAGTGCAATTAAATGACAACAATTCAGAGGTACAAAACCAATGATTATATCAATATAATCAATCCCTAATAACTCATAAGATGGGAGATTGCATTCAACTTTTTTTTTTTTTTGATACATTGCATTTAACTTCAATCTGTGTATGAGTGTGTAAATTGTTGAGGAACTGCACCAAACTCAACAAATTAAAACAGCGCCCCAAAAATGAGAACCACCTCCCCCCCCCCCCCAAAAAAAACCAAAAATTTCTAATAATAAGAACGAAATTTATCATTCGTGTTACATTAATATGGAGGCATAAATAATGTGTATTAGCCACGGGGAATTTTGAATCCCTAAAGTTGAAAGCACTCGAAGCGAGAAATGTTTTATGGAACTTTCAGGCAAACATTATTTCAAGTCCAATCTATTTGCTGCATTTAACACTAAATATGTCTGTGATTAGTAAAATTTACACCATATCAGAATGCAGAATTATAAAATGAAACCAAAAAAGAAATTAGATGAAAAAGGTAAAACATTGAAATCTAATATAACTGCAAGAGTCCTTAAAACTGTTTAAAACTAACAGTTTAAAACTGTTTTTTAATATAAGAGGTATAAAAACACAAAAAATGTCAATACCTAAGATGCCTAATTTGCAAATAATCCTATTATGATTTGTAACATCAACATTTTATAGTTCTAAAATATTCTTAAGTTATTCTTTAAAAACAAAAAACAAATTTTTTTTGAACGGCCAAGAAAAGTTATTATTGTTTGAGTTTATAATTGAATATTATGTAGTGTCATTCTATCTCTTATTAAAATTAAAACAGATTAAAATGAAAATGAAAAATAAGAGAAGTAAACATACTGAGGTTGGGAAAAAAAAAACTTACATTAACATTCAAATATAAATTCTTTGAGTTTATTTAAAATGTGTCCGCAGACCCCCTCCATTTAGGAGGAACATTTTCATGAATTACAAACTCATCAGCCACTTTTGAATAATTATATTTATTTAAATAGATTGGCTCTTCTATGATCAATTTCTGAAGCTTGGCAGATGGAATCATAACCACCTTCCTCACACATTCCCAAGAGCAATCTTTTATAGGTAAACAATGGACAAATAAACATGCAATATCCAGACTACTAGGTTGATTATTTAAGTAGTAATAAACAAGAAGGACACTACTAGCGAGGGTATAAGTCAGTAATCGGATCTTTATCCACAGACAATTGCACAGACCCGCTTGTTGATTGATCAGACCTATTTCCATCAATTATGGCGGGTTTGTTTGAATCTGTTCCACTATGATCGACAAAAAATGCTGGCTCTTCAGGGGCTGGTAGGGTCACAGAGTCACTTCCTAACATCACCAAAATGGACTGTATTGTTGGTCTTCGAGCTTGGCTTTCCTGAACACACAACAAGCTCATATGAATGCATTTAATAACTTGGTTTCTTGAATAACAGTCTCTTAGACTAGGATCCAGAAATTCTAATGGCGTCCCTTTCTTCCATAGCTTCCAAGCCTGCAAATACATAATTATATATATGTAATCAATCTTTACAAGGCTTTGATCTCCCTATAGCTGATATTTGAGCTTATTCACTTCGGTAATCTACTTACATAGCTTAACAAGTCTTCAGCATAACTTGATATGTAGAAAGATGTATTCTTTCTGCCCGAGACAATCTCTAGGGTCAAGACACCAAAACTATATATATCAGATTTGACTGAAATTTGACCATGCATAGCATATTCTGGAGCCATGTAGCCACTACAAAATAGAACACATCAATGATCTCTTCTATCTAATTCATCATAGAATATGAGAAAAAAAAACAATTTTCATGAAAAAGTAATTTGATTTAAGTATCTTACTATGTACCCACGACTCTATTCGTGTCTGCTTGGGATTGATCAACTCCAAAAATTCTAGCCATACCAAAATCAGAAATTTTCGGATTCCAATTTTCATCCAAAAGTATATTACTAGCTTTAAGGTCACGGTGTATAATTTTGAGTCGAGAATCTTCATGAAGATAAAGCAACCCCCTTGCAATGCCTTCAACAATCTTATAACGCTTTGACCAATTCAATTGACCTCCATTTCCAGGTTCTGTATGATCAACATGCAATTTTAAATAATAAGATAAAATATAAATTCATATCCTAGCTTACTCAAGTTTAAACCCAATTTGCAGTAAAGATTATATGATTGGATAAGTTAACGTGTACCTAAATGTAAAAAGTAAAAATAAAAAACCTTGAAACTTACCAAATAGAAATCTATCCAGGCTTTTCTTGGAAACAAATTCATATATGAGTATCTTTTCTCCTTCATCTAAGCAGAATCCTAGTAACCTTACAAGATTTCTATGTTGAAGTTTTGCCATAGTAACAACTTCATTTTTAAATTGTTCTACACCTTGTTTGGAGCTACTTGATAACCTCTTCACAGCCAACACTTGTCCACCGGGTAGGATACCCTGAGATAAAGAACAATTATTAAAAACCATTTATAGACAAGTAATTTATAATCCTTATTATTAATTCCAGTTTCTATAATTGGAAATGATTTTCATACCTTGTACACTTCACCAAATCCTCCTTGACCTAGTTTATTGTCAGGAGAGAAGTTGTTTGTGGCTGATTTGATGACATCCAAATCAAATTGCAGAGACACTACACTTGAAATGTCAACTATATAACCAAAGACAAAAAAAGGATCAATTAACAACCAACTTTCTTGCCCCGTAGCTAGCTGTTAACCAAAATTCAGAAGTGTGTTCATTGTAATTGTAAATTCAAGATATTATTCAACAAAAGAAACTTTCTGACACCCACAACAAGTTAAAATTATCTTGGACTAGGATGTGGAAATGAAATCTGATCGTTATCGTACCGTCACTTTCTTGGGGAATTGAGGAATCCTTCTTTTTAGCTCTCCTTTTAATGAGGCAGAAGAAGCATAGGGAGACAAGCAATATAAATATCACTGCGGGAACAACTATGGCCGTAATTGTACCAGCTGAGTTCTTTCCCCTATCTGAAATCTTGCTTTCATCTGAACAAAAACCAGAACATAAAGTTCATGTATTTTTCTGATTTTTCGTAATTACATACCTCTGATTCTTGATATAAGAATCAATTAAATTTTTTAGAGAGATTAAAGAAAATAAATTACTTAACATATTTAGCTAACTTAATTTATTTAAAAACTATAAATATAAATATTTTAATATAATTTATTTATCTTCTTTAATCTTCTTAATAAATGTCAATTGGCTCAAAGGGAGGTTGTATATTGTTTTTACGACATACATCTATTAGAAAGCAAAAACATGCATGACCTTATAATTCCTTACCATTGGAAGGGGTCTTTGGAGGCGGCGGAGATGGCGGCGGTGAAGTCACTCCATAAAATGGGTACACTTCATACCTTACATTACAACTGGGAGCACGGACTACTCCCCCCACCTTCCCAAAACAGCAACTTGGGTACTCTGCACTTGTTCTTCTCAGACAGTTATAACATTCATCTGCAGATATATCCGGCGTGCACTGCCCCATAGAATATATTGTTTCAAAATCGCTGAAGTTTGCTTCTTTGGTTGCAAATTTCTTGCTGCCGCCACCGTACGCCGCTTGTTTCGCCACCGCACTCAGGGTATCAACCGCCAGTTTCATAAAGCTGGTGGGGTCTGTAGCGTTGGCGATGTTGTACAGGATGCGTGTGGGGTCATCTTGCTCTATAGAGAAGAAATACGTATCGGAGTATCGTATCATGCACTTGTCGTACCAACCTACGGCTTGTGTCGTATTGGGGCATTTCTGAGGGGTTGTGATATCTTTGATTGCATTGGAAACACATTCTTGACAAGCCGGAACGGTGGCGTCTCCGCGGCACAGGAAGAGGCCGTAGACGGTGGTATCGCTGTTTTGTCGGACGGTGGTGTTGTAAAATCCATCCCTTTGATTGGCGTTTGAGGAAAGGGAGGACAGTAAGCGATTGAGATTTGTGTGGTATGTGCTGTTCGGGGAATAAGTTGGGCCTGAACAAATGAACTGTCCTTTGATGATTCTAAAAAACAAGAGGATTATAAGACAAGGGAGCAGAAATGGCGTGATAGAATTCATGAGGCGAATCATTTTCTGATGATCAATGATGTTTCCTAGTGATCAAGGAGTTGGGGGGGGGGGGTTGTAAGAATAAGTATAAATTATTATAAGGATCATTTGAATTTATTTTCCGTGTCTATATGGTTAAACAATCAAAGTGGGGACCAGCCTAGACTGTGGCTCGTGAGTCGTGACCAAGAAATGAATAAAAACCACGTAACATGAGGATAAGGTAGCTTAGGTAGGACCATCTTTTTTTAACTACACTCCCATGAAGAAGACCCCCTTTTCAAGTCTCTTGTCGCCTCATTATCATTTACTTTTTGCACCACATAATCAAATCAAAATATGTAAGATATAATATTTATATTTAATTTTAAAAAATAATAAATATTAAATAATAAACATCAAACCTAATAATAAAACACTAATAAACTAAATAATCTAAAATATCAAATGAGGAGTGCGTGTGTGAGTCTTAAAAAGCATTATTCAACAAGTTGTGCTTAGTTCTAACTTAAACTTCCTCCGCACTTTTTATAAGGGTCCAATAACTAAATTATGTGATTTAAAATAGTAGTTAAAATTAGTTAAAAATAATAAATGTGTATGAAAAAATCATTGTTTTTCCAAGTATTTTATTTTTTATGAGGTGTAAGTAAGGGAGAGAAAAAGAGTAAATATAAGTATAACCAACGTTTTAATTAATGCAATTCATATAATTAATGAGGGGAAAAAATGAAAAAACTCATTAATATTTAAATAACTCTTATTCGGTACTTATAAAAAGAAACAAGATAATTCAAATTTTGGCCTCTTATAAAGAGGACTGGAGGGAGTAGTATTAATTATATACATAATTCCACACGTTCGGTTCTTTTGACCTTGCAAATTCAAAACGTGAATAAAATTTACACTCAAAGTGTAAGACATATACTCTGTAACACCTTACATTTCTGCCCTTTTATTGCGTATACAGAAGCGTTCACTCATATTCTCTAAGGAGATTATTCCTCATTTCCGGCTGTTAAGCCATGATTCTTATAGAATATCAGAGCCAATTCTTTTTTTTATCGATTCCAATTATAGTTCAACTTTAGTTCACGTTTATTGATACTATTCATACAAATATCTGGGTCATGCGATTAATCTACATATAGTAAATTAATACACATTCTTCTTCAATTCTTTGCCTTCTTTCCTCCTTGTTCTTCTTCAAGCATTATTCTCTTTCCTATTCTCGTACCTATATGGTTGGTGGGGGAGGGTGAGATTCGAGGGAATCTCAGTAGCAAATATACAAACAGTGCATGTAAGATGAATGCTAGTGCATGATATGCTTGCCTTACATAGGCTTATATTCTCATAATGATGTTCTGCATGTTCAATATGTTATGCAACATAATTATGGCCACTATAAAAACAGAAATAGAGTTTCATTCATTCATACATGCTTCACATAATCAAGCAAAGCAATACATCAAATCAATACATAGCATAAACATCACATACATACAAGTAAGTAAGTTTAGTACCTTTTGGACTTTGCCTCCTCCTTTTATACCTTGATCTTCCAACCATAGCTTCTTCTTTGTCACTTTGTGGCCTTAAATAAATAATGACATTATTAGAATCATGAAAAGTGAATGCTCAATGGGCCACATTAGCCTTAAAGGCTTACTTTCACCCTTGGAGTTCATATTAATTACATTTGGTCACTTTCTTTCACAAATTTGCATGGTAGATAAAGCTGCCAGCATTTTGACCAAACTTTGAAAAATTGTAATTAATTCTATAGAACTCCAATTTTGGTGGTTTAAAGTCCTATGTGAAGCTATTTCAGTATATTTTCACATAAAAATACTCAATTCTAGCCATCACAGCCACAACATTCCTAGAATTTCTCCAAATATAACCAGTTCCAGATTTCATTCAAGAAACATGACACAACCTCAAAAATTCATATCTTCCAATGTACTTATCAAAAATTACAAACTATCTATCAATTTAAAGCTTAGGATGTCTACTTTAATTCTGGAAATTTTCAAAATATTTGGACAAGGTTTACCCCATGAAACATCTCACACAATGTCACTGTTCCAGACAGGGCAAATCAACAACATGTACATTTAATTTCATAAATTTCCAAATTCATATACAAGTATCCAAAAAGCATGAATACTTGCATACCTACACAATTTTTTTGTGTAGAATCCAATGGAATTATCAAAATTACAAAATTCCTACTTCTTCATCATGTTATGTTCAGACCAGAAAATCAGGGATTTCTACAACAATTCACCAATTCAGAATTTTGTCCAACAACTTGGTCCAATATCATCATAAATCATCATCTAACCATAAATACATGATTAAACCTCAAAAATACCCCTTGGATGAAAAATAAACAGTACCCAACCCTTACAAAAACTTATCCAAAGAACAAATCAATCGGTTCAAAAGGAAGCTTACGCTTACCTCTATACGTTTCCGCAGTCGGTTCGGAAATCTGGCAGTATTCCGGCCGGCGAGACGGCATCAAATACCTCCAAATGAAAATCCGAAATCATAGAAATGAAGCTTAGGATGAGTAAATGAAGGTTTGTGAAGGGTACTTTGAGAGAAAACGCCGATTCGGTAGTGTTTTGGCGGATTGAAGTTCTTGGAAAATACTATTCATGTTTTCTCTTTCCTTTTCCATTTTCTCTCTATTTTTTTATGATTTTTCTGCCTTTTTGGAGAAACTGGACGAAATTTTAAGCCCAAGAAAGGATCTTGAAAAATTATGCCACGTGTCGCATTCTTGTGGTGCCATTTGTTCGGTATTTCACTGATTCGATGACACGTGTCACTTGTTTTTAATAAAATAGGTCCCACATCTTTTCTCGGGCTTTTAGCCATTTTTTTTTGTTAGGGAAAGTAAGGATCTAATGATTTTCCCCGACTCCCCGGCTCGGTGTTCGAGAAAGTAGTCGGTAACCCGACTGGAGACCAATGAATTCCCCTGACTTATGTGCCACATGTCATCATCTTAGAATGCTAACATAAAAAGCAAAAGGATATTTCATCATTAATGGGACATGTGTCACCTTCTTATTCATCCAACATAAAAGTTATGTCACGATTACTTACTTTATTAAAATTACTTTAATAAAGTTACTTTATCGGTGTTTACTAGGGATTCTACTCGGGACTTACTTGGGATTGCATAAGCATATCCAAGCCTGCCAAATGACACCAAGTTGGAGTGTGTGAGTGGGCCCCACATGACGCCACATACCGGCATCTACTTTCCAAAACGCAAGGTACACATATACGCCTTGAAAATGGCATGTGCACGCTTATACTGACCTATTTCACTTGATTAATCGGTCCCTTACCTCATTACATAGTTGGGTGGTGAATTTCTATCAACCCAATGACACCATATATGTGTTTTGTGCACCTCTGCACCGACATTCTAATCATACTGCCTCAAAATACCAAGCTCTCTACCTGGTAGGACCAAATCACATAGTCCCTGAGAGTCTTTCTATATCTCATCATTCCTGAGACCGTTCTCAAACTGGGTTTAAACGTCTTCCTGATATAGACTTATTCTCAAGTCTTTAGTCTCAAAATTTGGTATATTACATACTCCCCCATCCCTAAATATAAGTTTCAAACTTAAAAATAGGTCCGTTCTAAAATATAAGCTTCATTTTAAGTTTGTCAAAGTATTTATTGCACTTTTTCCAACTTTACCCCTTGACTTTATTTGTTACATTATTGTCTCTCTCACTTATCCTCTTTACAAATAAGGGCATAGTGGAAAAAAAGGAATACATGTTTAAGGCAATTAATTAATTTTAACTATTTTCTTGATAACCACTTAAGCTAATATTTAGGGATAGGATATAACTAATTGGCTGATACTATTAATCACCGTGATTTTGGTTTTGAAGACAAAAACGCTATCAAACAAGTGAAATTCCCAACATTGGTTATGGAAGTCGTCTTGTAAAGTAAACTGGACTAATGAATTTTCAGCGTTCATTTATAGAGAAGACGCTTTTTTTTCGAGTCGTCTTTAACATTATTGGTTGAAATTAATATAACGTTTGTATAATGACAACCGGATCGCTAAATTAATCTCTCTTTTATTTATCGCAATGGATGTCCAAATAGGATATATCTGTGTGATTGTAATTGGAAATCATTGACAAAAAGTAACCATCATCGATTACTAATAAGTACAAGATATATATGATAAGGTTTCATTGTGCTCCGTTTAATTAAAATGTAAAATATAAAAAACAAACAAACGAGGTTTATTAGTTTCAAGCCTGAAACATACAAAAGAGTTGAGTATATCGGTAAATATGGGATGCCAACGAGGGAATATATCAGAAATTGGATCTTTATCTACAGACCAATATGCACATACTTTCTTGCAGTTTGATGTGAACTGTTTTTAATACGAATGGCCGGATTGTTTGAATCTGTTCTATGATGGTCAAACAAAAAAGCTGGCCCTTGAGGGTCTGGTAGGGTAACAGAGTAACTACTTAACATCACCATAATGGATGCTATTGTAGGTCTCAGAGTTGGGTTTTCCTGAAAGTACAACAAGCTTATATGAACGCATTTAATAACTTCATTTCTTGAATAAGAATCCCTTATACTAGGAACCAGCAATTCTAATGGCGTCCCTTCCCTTCACATCTTCCAAGCCTGCAGAGATACAATTAATTATATATATGTAATCAATCTATGCAATATTCTTTTTTTATATAGCTAATCTATACAATATTCTGATTTCCCTAATAACTGCCATCTGATCTTAATCAATTCGATAATATAATCTTCTTACATAGCTTAATAAGTCTTCACCATAACTTGAGATATAGGAACATGTATTCTTTCTGCCAGCAATAATGTCTAAAATCAAGACACCAAAATTGTATATATCACATCTGATCAAAATCAGATCATGCATAATATATTCTGGAATCATGTAGCCACTACAAAATAAAATACATCACATAGTAAGTTATCTCTTCTCTCTAATTCATTATAGAGTATGACACAACAATTGGCATTAAAACTTTATTTGTTTTAACTAAGTCACCGAGTATCCACAATTTCACTTGTGTATGCTCGGGTTTGATCGACTTTTAAATGTTTAGCAAAACCAAAATCAGAAATTTTTGGATTCAATTTTTCATCTAATAATATTTGACTAGCTTTAAGATCACAGTGTATGATTTTGAGTTGAGAATCCTCATGAAGATAAAATATCCCCTTACAATGCCTTCAATAATCTTATAACCCTTTGACCAATTCAATTCACTTCTATTCTCATGTTCTGTATGGTCAACAAGAGGCAATTTTAATTAATAAAATGAAATATAAATTCATTTGCAATAAAGATTATCTGATTGGATAAGTTAATTGAAAAAAAAAACTTACTAAGTAGAAATCTATCTAGGCTTTTCTTAGGCACGTACAAATTCAAATATGAGTATCTTTTCTTCCTTATCCAAGTAGAATCCTTGTAACCTTACAATATTTTTATGTTGAAGTCTTTCCATAGTAATAACTTCATTTTTGAATTCTTCTACACCTTGTCTGGAGGACCTTGATAATCTCTTCACAGCTAACTGTTCTCCACTAGGTAGGATACCCTGCGAAACAAAACATTATCAAAAACCATTTACAAGCAAGTAATTTATAGTCCCAGTGATTCCATTTTAATTCTATAATTGGAATTGATTTGTCCGCCTTGTATACTTTATCAAATGCTCCTTGACCGAGTATATTGTTCGGAGAAAAGTTGTTTGTGGCTGATTTGATGGCATCTCAATCAAATTGCATAGATTCCACAGTTGAAATGTCAACAATATAACCAAAGACCAAAAAATGAATCAATTATAAAACCCCACTTTTTTGCACCTTCGCTCGCTAGCTGTTCGTTAAAAAAATAGTAAAATAGAACATACGTTGGGTTTTGAATAATCAACTGAAAAGTGTGTGTTTGTGTAATTGTAAATAAAAGATATTATTCATCAAAAGAAACCTCCTGACATGCAAGAAACGTGAAAATAGCCCAAGGATCTAAAACATAAAATCTGATAATTATCATACCAATGTATTTGGGAAATAAGGAATCCTTCAATTCGTTCGTTTTTGCTCTCCTTTTCAGGCAGAAGAAGCAGAGAGAGACAAGCAATATGAATATCACTGTTGGAACAACTATGGCCATAATTGTCCCAGCTCATACCTTACCCATATATGAACAAATAATAAAAAATGAATTTCATATATTTTCTGCTTTTTAGTAATTCTATTAAACCAATGAATTTTCAGCGTTCATTGATAGTACGCCTGACTTTTTAAGCCCCATATGTACAATAGTGAAGGAGTGAAGACCTTCTTTTTAAAGTCGTCTTTATTATTATTGGTTAAAATAAAATGTTTGCATAATAGATTGGTCTGTAGGTCTTAGAGCTGGGTTTTCCTGAATACGCAACAAGCTCACATGAATGCACTTAATAACTTCATTTCCTGAACAAGAATATATCTTAGATTAGGATCCAGCAATTCTAATGGCGTCCCTTCCCTCCACAGCTTACAGGCCTGAAAATTCAATCGTGCATAATCAATTTGTTCAGGATTTTGATCCCTCTGGATAACCATCATTTGAGTTTATTTACTTTAGATACTACTCCCTCCAATCCTTAATATAAGACATATTTACCTACTTTGATTAGATTAAGGAAGTTAGTTGGGTTAATTAATATGACATATATTTTCTAAAACATCCTAGTCATCTTTCTTAATTCTATCATTCCCCTTCCTCCTCCTTGATTATTGTTGAGGGAGTATCAATAAGGGTAAATTTGGAAAAGATTAACAAATATGAAAATTGTCTTATATTTAGAATTAAGATCAACTCCCCAAATATATATATATTTTGTATTAAGGACCGGGGAAGTAAGATCTACTCACACAATTTAGCAGGTCTACAGAGCTTGATGCATAGAAAGATTTATTCTTTTTTTTATAGTACATGAAAAACTACAACAGACCTCAGGAATTAACCTCTTAAGTCAAAAAGCATTCTCAACTCCTTTTCGTCGGTAATTAATGAGTTCCTAATAACTTCAGGAGGCGATTCAGTGATATGGATGTCCATCGTTATTTTCCACACTTCACTTGCTATGGCATCTGCAACTGTGTTAGTATCTCGATTAACATTTCAACTTCCCATTGTCGATTCAACAGCGTACAAACCTCCCCGGTAAGGTGAAAATCAGGGATTTCCTGAGTCACTGTATCTTGAATCAGCTCCATGACTTCCTTACAATCACACTCAACCATATACGTTTGTATCTTCTATCCCATGCAAGTTTAAGTCCCCACAAAATACCCCAAGCTTCAGCGGAAACCACTGTCCCTTAACTGATTCGGTACATAAACCCCTGCAAGAACTTCCCATTATGATCTCGCAATACACCTCCATAAATGCACATTCCAGAGTTTTCATTCCTTGATCCATCAGTATTGATCTTCACCCACCTATGTGGTGGTGGCTTCCAATGGGGACTGCTCCTCTCCTCATGTTGATTTTTGAATAGGTTCGTATTACTCCATGATAAGCATGCATGAGCATAGGCTAAAATGGTCATATTCCTCCAAGTAATGTTATTGAAGTAGCGATCATTTCTAGCCAGCCAGATATACCTGCATATGACCATAAACCAAAGACAAAACTTAAATCCCTGTACCATGTCCTTTCATCCCAAACACCAAACAAGCCATTCATTCCTATCTAACATGTTAAAAAATTGACCATGCCATTCTAGCGGCAGAAAGCCATTCCAAAATTCAGAGATCATTGAGCAGTGCCGTAGGATGTGGAGAATTGACTCATGTGAAATATGACATATTCCACAATTTCCTATGGGATGATTGCCATTATGGAATCGTACCATGTTTGTCATGAGGCGACCATGAAAGCACAACCATAAGAAAGTGTGATACCTCTGAGGGACCTTCAGCTTCCAGACACATCTCCACCGGTATCTATCATGATATCGTGGGGTACCCAGTAGGTATTTATATGCAGAGCTGGGGGAGAAATTTCCATTAGAAGACTATCTCCACGGTGAGAGATTGTTCCCGTTTAGTTGAGGAATATCAACACGTCTTATAGCTGCACATACATGCTCTGGCAGTAGATGCTCAAATCTATTCAAATCCTACTGTCCGGAGGGGGTGATGCAATCAACCACTCTCCATTAAGTACTATCTCTAGACAAAGGCTGGTTTACCAACTTCTTTAGCTTATCCAAGTGTGGCACCCATAAGTCCTTCCAGAAATAAATGTTCTGGCCATTGATGACTCTCTATGATATACTGTCTGTGACCTTCTCCTAGCTGTTATGAATGCCTCTCCACATACTAGACTCACATCTGCGCTTCTCAACTTTAGGAATAATATCATTGCCAGCTTTATACTTCTCTCGCAAGAACCTGACCTAGAGCACATCACGCCTATTAATCATGCCCCATCCAAGCTTCATCATGAAAGCTTGGTTCTGATAGCGAGCTTTCCTAAGGCCCAGACCACCATCCTTCTTACTTGCACACACCGAATCCCAGGAGACTAGGTGAGGTTTTCTGTTGGCTGGGCTACTCCCTCGGATGAAATTATGACAGCATTTATCAATTTCATCACAAGTACTCAATGGAAGAGGCATTGTCTGCATAGCATGAGAAGGCATAGTTGACAGTACAAAAGACACAAGAGTATGTCCGGCCGCCAATGATAACATGTTGGACTTCCAAT
Organism: Albizia julibrissin; assembly: GCA_037074505.1. Lineage (NCBI taxonomy): Eukaryota > Viridiplantae > Streptophyta > Magnoliopsida > Fabales > Fabaceae > Albizia > Albizia julibrissin. The sequence goes on along the minus strand of CM073480.1, from coordinate 4,617,785 downwards.
TGGACATGCAAGCATCCATCTTATTCAGGAGAAAGTTATACGTTGCCTTAGAGCTCTGTTCATGTAATATATACATTCCCAGATATTTACCAAGGTTCGACATCAGAGTAAAGTTCAAAAAGTCACTGATTCCTTGCATTTGTTATAATTCACATTCCTTGAGAAGTAAATTATTGACTTTCCAGCATTCACTTTCTGGCCTGAAATGTCACAAAAGTCATCTAGGATGGTCTTTACCACCCCAGCTTGATCTAGATCTGCCTCTGCAAACAAAATGAGATCATCATCAAAAAAATAAATGTGAGACAAGAGCACCTTTTTTGGAGAGCCTAAACGGTTGCCAATCCCTATCTTCTACTGCCATCTAGATGAGATACCCCAGTCTTTCCATCATGATAACAAATAGATAAGGCGATATAGGATCACCTTGACGAACCCCACGGGAAGGGCAAAACATATTTGAAGCATCACCATTCCAAAGTAGCTGCATTTGTGGCGTCGTCATACAAGCTTGGATAACTTTAAGGGTATAGTTAGGGATCTTAAGTTCTCTTAAATAGTCGGTGATAAAACTCCATCTGACACGGTTATACACCTTCTCTAGATCTATCTTGATTGCCATGAAGCCCTTTTTCCTCTTTAATGACTTCATAGAGTGGATGATCTCCTATATTAAAATGATATTGTTTGTGCTTTAACGTCCTTTCACAAAACTGCATTGGTTTGGGGCTATCACTAAAGGCATGACACCCTTGACTCTATTTGTTATAACTGTCGTGACTATCTTGTACACAACATTGCATAGACTTATAGGACGAAAATCATGAAACGTCTCAAGATGTTCCACTTTTGGTACAAGTACTATTTAAGTTTTATTGATTTGACGAATAAGCGTTGGATCATTAAAAATTCTTTCAACTAAATCAAGCACTGATGTCCCCACCATATCCCATTAGCTTTGGTAAAAAAGAGGATTAAATCCATCTAGTCCTAGCTCTTTCAGTGGCCCCATATCAAACAAAGCACGTTTAATCTCATTATCTTAAACCGATCTCCCCAGAACACGCAGATTCACACTATCAATCTCAGAATAAGTACACTTAAATACCAAGGATCCAGTATAAGTATGAGTCTCCGTATACAGATCTTTAAAAAACGGCTTCCCATTCTCATAATTTCCATTGCATTATATGTCCACTCCCCATATTCAAGCTTTAAGGCGTTAATCTTCTATATAAATTGTCTTTCATATAGGAAATGTTACCAAAGACCTCCTTATTCTATAACCTCAAATCCTCAGTAAACTGTTTTATGGATCCGCACCAATAATCTTTCACCCCCTATTGTTTATGTACAAAGTTCTTGAAATCTTCATGCATAACCCAGGGAGTAAAAAATCTAAAAGGTCTTCATTTCTTAGCAACAAAAGTAAGAGAATCAGTATTAACCAGCATCGAATAATGATCATGTTTAAATTTTGGCAAGTGTGTCACAGTAGCGTTAGGATATTTTATAAGCCAACATTTATTCACTAAAGCTCTGTCTATTCTGCTATGACTAGTAGAGTTACTCCATGTAAATTAAGGTATACTAAAACCAATGTCAAGAAGTTCACTATCCAATATCCAATTCCGGAATAACCTATCAATGCCCAAACTGTCCCTATGATTCTTACTCCAACGTTCTCGGGGACATGAAACAACATTAAAATCTCCAATCACTACCCAGCCTCCAATAACCAATTGTTGAATACCCTCAAGAAAGACCATAACCAGCGTCTATTAACCATATTTGGGTGCCCATATCCCACAGTCAACGACCACTCATCACTTCTGCCTTTATTCATAATACCATGAATAAATTGATCACCTGAACCAATCACAGAGAAGTTTAATGTAGAGTCCCAGAACAACCAAATACCTCCACTAAAGCCCCGCGCTTCAACCACATGCATATGCATCCATCCCATCTTCCTTGCAATGAGATTAGCTTTCATCCCTGCTTGTCTAGGTTCTAGTAGAGCAAAGAAATTAATACTATGTCTAGTAACAATATCACTAAGTAACCTGCGAAAAGAGGCACCCTTGGCACCTGGGGTATTCGAAGTCATAATAATCATAAAATTAATAAAAGAACAAAAGAAACAAAAGAAATGAGCACAACCAAACCAGGCTTTATGGAGACACATGTCCCTGCTACTCCTCCCCAACACCATATATCTCTACGTCATCAACATCTCCAAGAGAATTCATTCTTGCTACCCAATTCTCTCCTCCGTCTGTGCCTAGGACAAGAGGGTTAGATCTCCTAATTTGATAGTGGGAGGAATGAGATCTGTGCAATTATTTTTAATTACTAACCCCCCTCCACACTAGAATTACATGACGACCTAGCTCCTTGGGACAAAATGTGAGGATTCAACATAAAAGAGTCAACTTGTGTCTTTGCTTGCTGTATTTTTGGATTCTGGGTCAAAAGTCCTTGGGCTATTCCCACTTCAATCCCTTTCTTCTCAGTTGTCTGGATCCTACGTGGTTTGTTCAACTTATTTAACTGTCCAACATTGTTCACATAATCACAATTCCTCTCCTGTATCCTTACATTTAAAACATCTGATCCACTATTAGCCTTGGATTTCCCTTTGGATTCACGTAGCCTCTCTCCTTGCTTTGAACTAACATGACTCTTCCCCTTATCTATACTATCACCATTATCTCCATCATTAATTCCTATATTTTCAACATTAAGAGCCTCAAAGAGAGATCATCCTGCCATATTTCGAGAACGAACATCATGCTTAGGTTCTCGCCCATAATTTCCATTACCTATGTTCGAAATCCGTTGCCCCTTTCTCTGGCGTGGTGCTACCATCCATTCTCCATACATTCCAGCGTCAGTCTCAGAGCATACCGGAGATTGTGTTGCATCTACAGGGCTTGGCTGGGTCGCCATGCATGACAACTTTGATGTGTTTATCGATTGAATTTTAGTACAATGCTCCATGTCATGGCCATACCATCCGCATGAGAAACAAATTAAGTGTAAACTTTCATAAACAATCTTCTTCTCTTTCCTATTAATCATCAAGGATGGGAGCAAGGGTTCACTCAAATCAACCTCAACACATATCCGGGCAAAGCGGCCTTTGGTTTATTGAAGGGTATTTGCATCCACTTTTAGAACCCGTCTAATTTGGTTACCCGCCATATATAAAATACCCTTGTCATAGAAGTCCACATGGAATTTGAGAATTCTTACCCATACTGCTATTTTGGAGACCTCACCAGCATCAGGATTAAACTTTGACTTACATGGTTGTACTGCCAGGTCATCATCCATGTATACCCAAAGGCCACTTGTTAACGCAAAGTCATAGTCCTTCTCATTAATCAAACGGACTGTTACGAGTGTAGGATAGTGTATTTAGAAAGTGCAAGTGTACATTGTCGTAAACAAGTAATATAGAAGTGAGTAGAGTATCGTTCCCACGAGGATTGATCACTAAATACCAAAATTGGTAATTTTAGTACTATTTAGCCGATCGATTAGTTGTGATTGAGGTTACAAAATAAAAATGATGAAATATAAATACAAGTAATATGAAGACAAATATGAGAAAAGGCCATAGGGATTAGATTTCACTTAGAAAATTCCGGATTGAATCACTTATCTATTCTAGTCCAATTTATTCCATATGATTGATAGTCGAGTTTCCCTAATTTAATTATTAGCCTCTTCCAAGGTCAAGCAATTCTATGATTAATTGCTAATCCATTATATTCCTATATGAATTTAAGCAATTAATCATGCATTAAGATTTATGCAACTCATTAAGACTACACAACCCATATGAATATATTCCTATTTCATATGCAAATTATGGTTTTAATTATAGGATCCATATACATGCATCTCCTTCCGGTCTCAACATGCATACTAAAATCATCCAAAGGGTGGCAAATCAATTGAAAGCATTAAGAACAATAATTAAAACTCAATCATGAAGAAAAAATTAGAACTAGATTTAATAAGTTAGATTCAATTCGTCATTAGTAAGCTACATCATCACCCTAGGAAAAGGAAAATTAGCTCATAATGAAATTAAAAACAAAAAAACATAAAATAAAAACATCATAAATATTGTATAAAAATTAATTACAAAAACATAAAAATACAACTAATAGATGCATGAAAATGGAAAATCTAGCCTACCATATAAGAGGTAAAACCTTCCATGTATGTGGAAACTTATACCATCCATCAAAGAGGACTACCTAGGCCTTCCATATAGGAGGTAAAACAATCCATGTAGGAAGCATGTAAGAAATAAATTCCAAAATAACAATTCTCTCTCTCTAAAATAGAAACTCTCTCTCTCTCTTCCTTCTTCTTATTTTAGGATGCCGAGAAGCTCTATTTATAGGCATCAATTTTTCAAGGGTGCTACAGTAAAATCCGTCTGCTACAGTGCTAACGCTGCCTGCTACAGTGCCATATACAGTGCTAACCGTCAGCTACAGTACTAACGTCGTTGCTACAGTAACTGACCACCCACTCGCTATAGTGAACCGCACTGAACTGTCCCAAGTTTACACCATCGACCGCTACAGTATGCTACAGTGATTCCGCTATAGTACCCTGTTACAGTACATATCTTATACAGTATCCTCATATTTTGATACAGTGTCGTATTTGCTATAGTACTGTCTGAACATTATTTTGCTACAATATTTTCTTCCATGCTTTTTCAATATCTTCTTATATGGTACTGTATGGCCTGTCAGAAGAAAATCATTATTTATTTATCAATTATACCTAAATTCATTATATTAAGCTCAAATATTGTCCACAAAATCATCATATAAGGGAAAATAAATATGAAAATATTTTACTTATCACGTACCAGAAAATATCCTGACCCTATCTCAATAGTTTCGACCTCCCCTCTCTGTCCCCACAGTTGTTGTAGTTTTCGACCTAATTGATCCTCACGCACCATCCTTCTAAGGAGTTTGACGAACAACGAAGTTGCCCATTTCTGTACTAGCTTCTTTTTAAACTCCGGAGAGAAAATAATGTTTGATCCCTTTTGTGTCAACTCCACCTCAATCCTTGATTTCCATTCGTCTCCTCTCCACCATTCCTCTTCTTCATCTGAAACATGATTTAGTGTCTGATCCTCAATGCATGCGTCCTTGTATGACCTTTTAGTCTTCTCAGGATTGATAGTTTTCTTTCCAATAGGATCGTCACTCACCCAGTCTTCTACTCGTGGTGCTAAAGATTGCTTATGTGTAAATTCTTCATCATCCTCCCGAACTTTCTTCCTACCACGTTCCAAGGCATCAAACTCCTCCAGTCTCATTTCCGGATTCATTCTCTCACGACTTCATTCTCTTTCTCGTTCACTCATCTCTAGCAGCCCCAAAGCCGTCTATATCGACAGCAAGAGACGTGCCAAGAGTGAATAAAAAACTCTGTTTTCTTGATTCCCCACAAAAAACCAGCCCCACCGTGAGAAAGCTCCCTGAAAACTAACCTTAGCGTCGGCGATGATGTCTATCAGCGATGACTCCAGCAACTAAGCGGCAACGAATAATACTGGTGAAACAGGAACAGTAACGTCACCGAGGAAGAAGACAGGAATAGAGCGTCACTAAGCTTTTCCTTCCGGCAACATTTAGCGGGAGCAGTTGAGATAGCAGGCTGAGACGGAGAAGTTGCAGCTGCTAGCTCGAAGGCAAAACTGCCGAGAGCAGCACAATCAACCTCTGCAACAGTTAATAACTCATCCTTTCTCTCTCTAACAATTACTCTCTCTCTCTCTCCAGCAGCAACGGTGAAGTGCCGATGAGATGCTCCAGGAGTAGCTAAGACGGAGAAGCTGCGGTTGCAAGCAGATATAGCGACGATACCGATCACAGCAACGGGAACCACGGAGGTGACGGAAGACCATTGCTCTGCAACGGTAAAAAAAAACGGACCTTGGAAAAAGGATATTACTATATAACTTTTCTTAGTTAGTGATGTCCTTATTGCTTTCCAAAACTTAATTTATAATTAAGATTTATTCTTGTTGCCACAAATAATCCCTAGAATCAAGACCCAAAACTATATATATCAGTTCCGACTGATATTTGACCAAACTTTACTTATTCGGCAGACACACACACATATATAGTAAATGATCTTTATTCTATTATATTTTTTTTATTAAAATAAGAACTGTCCTATGATTTAAATTTTTTTATGTAATTTGGTTCAAAAATTGTAAGAGGTAGTGATCGACTTCGAAGAAATTAGTGCAAAACTTTTCTAAATTTAAGTTAAATTATATGGAAAGAGAAATATCTCTCAAGTGCCCTAGAAAGACAAATATCAATTTAATGAGTAATAAGAAGGTAAATAATATATTTCCTCTATTTTGATTTACTTCGTTTGTTTCTTTTACTTTTAAATCTATTTCAAAAGCAATTAAGTTTAACTTCTTAATTTAGAAAATTAACACCTTGAGTAGGAATAGAAATAAGATATTTGAAACTCAAAATCTTCCAAAAATATCACAAATATCATCCAAGCAACAAGGTGGGGATGGATGATAGAGACCTGAAGACGACGTCACATGTGTGCGCCAATGTAAACGTAAAGTGGCCAACGATTTTTTGGGTTTGAAGAATTTGACATTTAAATACAAACCAAAACATTAATCTTGTGCAGTTAATGAAGGGTTTGGAAATCATTTATACAGAGACATCATTGATTACTTATGCGTGATATAAGCTTTCATAATATAAGAAATACACGAGCAACATTCTTTGATTCTTGATACAACACGTCTACACCTATTTTATGTTGGAATATTTTAAAATGAAGAGATGTGTTTTTTGTAAAGTCATGTTCATTAAATTACAGGGTTTATATATATGAAGAGTTGTGTAAGGAGTTATAACACTAAAAGTCACCAACGTTATGTCTGTTCAGTTTCTAGAGACACGTGTGAAATGTTATAACTAGAGATATGACAACCACCACTTGGTGAAAAGTTAGTGGTGTTTATGAGAAAAATTTACATAATATAAAGGTATAACTCTTCATATGTCTGTTCATGAATCTCAATCAACATATGAGATTTATGAATTTAACAAATTGTTATAACTTTTAATCGAAGATGTGTTACTTCAAAAGGCACTACTTCAATGAGGCACCACTTCATGGCCTATAAATACCCAGCACCATCAATCATTCTGACACATAAGAAACCATACAACAAGAGATCGAAATCATTGACTTTGTCCTTGAGTGCATACAAAGATAAAGTCAAATTATCATTTTGTAAAAGTCATTGTTGTCTTACTTAAGTGTTGGGAGTGCAATCCATACTCAAGGGTCTTTGTTGTGTCATGCAGGAAATTCGCCAATCAATCCAACTTGCACCCTGTAAGATAAGTATAGGTGGGAGCAAATTAAGACTAAAGGAAAGTGTTGCCCACGCCTTGAAGACATTGTGCAATACTTTATTCTTCATCTCTTATTCTTATACTTCTCAGAGATCTAGCCCCTCCAATAATCTTTAGCTTCATTCCGTGAATCCAAATGGCGTATTTGAGGGAGTTGACTACAAACTTTGTCAAGTTAGAAAGACTTGATGGCGGTAACTTCCTAAGATGGCAAAAGAAGATGAAGTTTCTCTTGACAATGCTAAATGTTGCATATGTTCTTACCACTCTTAAACCCCAAGAAGGAGAAGAGACTATGGCTCAAATTAGAGAGAGACAAAAATGGGAGAGTGATGACTTCATCTACATAGGGCATATCCTCAACGGGCTCGGTGATGCTCTCTTCGATGTGTATCAAGACTCAGCCTCTGCAAAAGAACTTTGGGATAAACTAGAATCAAAATACAAGGAAGAGGATGCCATAAGTAAGAAGTTTCTTGTTTCTCATTTTAATAACTATAAAATGATTGATGGAAGATCTGTCATGGAGCAATTGCATGAAATAGAACATATTGTGAGTAATATTAAACAACATAAAATAAATATGGATGAATCTTTTATTGTCCCTTCAATTATAGACAAACTTCTTGCTTCATGGAAAGACTTCAAAAAGAGTCTTAAACATAAAAAGGAAGATACTTTTTTTGAGTAGTTGGGGAATTGTCTTCGTTTGAAAGAAGAATTAAGAAAGTAGGATGATGCATAAAGATACCAATACTCATGAGGAAGTCTATATGGTGGGGGAAGGACAGTCTCACAAGATCTCTAAGAAAAGAGGGAAGGAGAAAGATAAATCCCAAGCACAAGAAGGTCACAAGAACAAAAGGATCCACCTAATTGACAATGATGAGTCATGGTGGGTGAACTCTGGTTCAACTCGTCATGTATGCAAAAACAAGAACTTCTTCAAGACACTAAAGGAAGAAGAAGGCGATGTGATTTACATGGGAAATTGTTCTAGTGAAGGAAAAAGGGACTATGAAAATTGAATTCACTTCAAGGAAAACTATTTAAGAGATGTCTATTATATACTAGAAGTTAGAAAGAATTTAATTTTAGTACCCTTACTTAATAAGTTTGCGTTTAAGTCTGTATTTGAGGGAGACAAGTTTGTTCTCACTAAGGGTGGAATGTTTGTAGGCCAGGGTTATTTTTGTGAGAACATATTCAAGTGTAATATTTACAATTCTGTTTATATTGTTGTTCTTGTGATTTATGGCATTATTATTTGGGTCATGTTAATTTTGGTAAATTAAATAATATGATGAATCTGGAATTGATTCCAAAGACAGCTAGTCCCCGTGAAATAATGCCTTCAATAATGCTGAATCTATTTGACCAATTCAATTTACCTTTGTTTTCAGGTCCTGCACGGTAAATGAGATAAAAAGTTAGACTCACATACTTACTCAACTTCAAACAAGTTATAAAGAAACATTATATGATTGGATGAGTGATCATGTGTTCCTAAATGCAAAAAGCAAATTGTGCATAACTTACCAAACAAAACATTATCCAAGCTTTTGTTGGGCAAATATTCATATACCAGTGTATTTTCTCCTTCTTGCAAACAAAATCCGAGAAACCTTACAAGATTTCTATGTTGAAGTTTTGCCATTGTAACTACTTTATTCTTAAATTCTGGCATACCTTGTTTGGAACTACTTGATAGTCTCTTTACAGCTAATTCTTGTCCATTAGGTAAAATAACCAAATATTAAGGCATAATCAATTTATAAACAAAAATAATTTTATGATTTTGAGAGTGCTTGCGATAATCTTCAGGAATATAGAATTATATACATACCTTGTACACCTCGCCATATCCCCCTTGACCTAGTTTATTGTCAGGGGAGAAGTCGTTTGTGGCTGATTTGATGGCATCCAAATCAAAATGTAGAGACTCTACACTTGAAATCTCAACTACATGACCCAACACACAAAAAATTGATCATTATATGTTTAAAGCACAAACATTAAATGCATAATTTGAAAATCATGACTTGAGAACTGTTATTAGTTCCATGTAAAGTGAAAATTGCAAGCCTATGTAAATATGAAAGCTGATAACATATATACCATTTTTAGGAGGTGAAGCATTCATCCTTGCTCTCCGTTTAAGGCACAAGAAGCAGAGCGAGACTTGCAATATGAGTATTGCTGACTGAACTGCCATGGCAATAATTGTTACAACCGAAATCTTGCTTCCTGAATAAATGAAAAACTAATTAAGTCAGAAAAACACACCCACACACACTCCCCCCCTCCTCATTTTTATTAAACAGTCTTAGTTTAATTATCTATGCAAAAACCACTCTACTCCCTCCGATATATGATATAAGGTACTTCAACTAATTCATCAGAACTAAGAAATGATAGTTAAGTCATTAAATATGTTTATATTAAATTAAGTTTTAAATGAGAGAGAACATACAAAAATTTACATTTAAGCCTATGTGGGGAAATTTGATAAATAAGCATTAATTACTCTCTAAGTGATTTATATTGTGAATCAAGGCATTCTTCTAAAAGTGACTTATATTATAGACCGGAGGGAATAGTTCTTATTATAAGTCTAGTTTGACAAAATCTCACATGGAGTACCAAAAAAATAGAATTTAAGATATTTAATATCTTTAAATTGATTGATTTTTCAAATTTGTCATTATTTAATAATGAATTTTGAAAAAATATATTATATATTTTCTCTCACCTACATTTTCAACCTACGGAAAATTGGAATTTGGAAAAATCAATAATAACTCTTAAGGTCGACTTCTATTTTTGACAAAAATATTTTTCCAAACTGAATTTCTAATAAGAATCAAAGTGGTATGATTTTGGTCGCATGCGGCTGTTCATATTTTCCAGCAATAAACCAAATTGATGAGGAGACTTATTTGTAAATTTTCATAATATCGGGTCGAAGCCGTTACTTCGCCCGTTCTACCAGGAGCCAAAGAAGACGACGGTGGTTGGCAGCGTTCTGAGGGGAGTTACGTTAAAGATGAGCGATGCGATTTGGCCGGAAATGTTGGATGATAAGAAGGCGAAAGGGACCGTGGGGTTCCGTTTCGATTTAACGGCCATGATCAAATCCAAAATATCGATGTGGCATGTGGGAAAGTATTAAAGTAAGCACCATCGCATGCACGCCAACTGTCACATTGCTGTGGGCCCCGATGGCTCCATCTTAGATGCTTATAGGGATAAGAGACGTCCCTTTACTTCTCTTTCCCATGACCGGGGCGTGCTCTGATCTTCTTTTTTTTTTTTTTTAACCTTAAGCTCTCGTTCATAGTTTTTTAGAGGAAATTTATTTTTTTATTTTAATTATATTTTTTATAATATTATAGTAACAAAAATCATTCAAAAAAATTTAATATATGTAATTACTAATAATGTTCACTTGTTTTTCATATTAATCTTATATTTTTATTTATCTCGTTGCATTATATGCAATTAATTATGAGGTTTGATGATCTTAATCTAGAGGAAATTTATTAAATAATTTAATTTAAAGGACATATTTTAAAATTAATTAATAAATTAAATCCAAACATATGAGATAGAGGACCAACGTGGGATTTGGCCTGTTTACTTAATTATCTACTTCGATATTAGCCTTCTTTAATCAGAAATGTTTAGGTGATTTTTATATTGTTAACATTTAATATAATACAACAAAATGATGTCCTTTAACTTATATCATCTGATTTAAACTAAAATAATTTATCAGTAAAAATCCATCTTTAATCCTTTAACTTTGTAAAATGTTTTGTTTTGTTCTCTCATAAAGTTATAAGAGCAAACTATTGTTCCAGTTTCAGAGTTTATAGCTGCCCTCCCTAGGGGTGTATCCTTTGTTCCAGTTTCAGGGTTTATAGCTGCCCTCCCTAACAGGGGTTTATCCTTTAAAACTCAAAACTAGAGACCCGGCCTTACCAACTCTGTGTGTTAATATATTTCAATGTATTAGCTCAGATTGAAAAAGGAAAGACATCACTATGAGAACCAAGTGGCTGGGGCTTACACAGCAAATAAATAATCCAGTCTTGAAACATGACAGAAGCGGAAGTTGTCACTATTGTAACATGAATTCGGAAATTCTCTCTCTAAAACCTACAGATACGAACATTACAAGGTACTTCTTTCGGTCCTTAACAAAGTGAGTTTTATATTAATGATATGAGAGAATAATATATTTATGAAGTAAATGAACAACATCAGAAACTGAGAACTGCACTTGAATTGGAAGTTGAAGATGTTGTAGGAGCTATGTAATTAATAACTATGTTTCCATATCTCTATATGTATTTTGGTTTACGCGCTCTGAATCAATACGATCACCTAGGTCACAAGCAAAGGTATATATTCTTTCCTACTTGTTCGTAACAAGGCATCAGCCCTAGATAAATTCCTGTCGCATTTGCATGAATGACCAACCACATAACACATGAAACAAAGCTAATGAATCCTCTCAACTTTTCCACACCCCATTAGAGCTCCAAATTTTGAGCATTAAATAATGTGCGAACCAAGGAACTTCTACGTTTGGCTTCTCCAATTTATAGGCCTCTTGGGTCTTCTTGCCCTCATCCTATGGCTTGCCCTAAGACCCAAACCTCCTTCCTACTACGTCGACTTCATCTCCATCCCACAGTCCTCTGATCATAATGGTACCATCATTTACAACCTTGAGATTGAAAACCCAAACAAGGGGTCTAGCATTTCATATGATGACATAACTTTGAGTTCCCTGTATGGCAAAATCAGGTGGCACAATCAACCATAGGTTCTTTTCGTCAACAAGCTGGTAAAACTAATATTATGTTTCAAAGTGCTGACGCCAACCGTGGAGCTCTGAAACCCATTGTCAATGCGATTTCAAACGGCACGGCTGAGTTGAAGGCGGCTTTGATGACCAGGTTTCGATACAAGACATGGGGAATTAAGAGCAAGTTTCATGGGGGTGCGCCTGCAAGCTACTCTGCCTATTGGTCCTGATGGGAAGCTCTCAGGTAAGAAGAAAAAGTATCCCATCAAGAGTCCCTCCAAGAAAACGGCAAGGTTCAAAATAAAGCATTAATCACAGGTCTCATCTGTGTCTGTGTGTGTATAGATTTCTCATTCATTCCTAATAGCTCATGCACCAATCTATATTGTGTCAGCACACCCTCTTAGTCATAGTATTTGTGGATTTTTTTTTTTTTTTTTTGGGTCTGAATTGTATATGTGGATTGAAAACACAAACTTTGTAAGATATTGTAATTAGAATTCATGTAAGGTACAGAACTACAGATGCCACGTACCACATTCGGGTGTTTCATGTTTCATTTATGAAGTTTTTCTGTTATTGTTGTTGCTTTGTTGCTTTGTCAAGCAGTCATGTTAATAAGCTCAAGAATTAGAAATGGAACTTGATGAGCCATGCAAGGAGAACCAGTGCTTTGAAAGTCACAACAAGAACAAGATAATACAGAATGAAAACCAACACCAATTGCATAGAAGGAAGAGACTCACCAACTTTAGATTATTTTTCTTATATAGTTTTGTGCTGCAAGATGATAAAAAAATTATAATAAATTCACCCGACTTTAAGGACCTGATTTCCCTGGAGTCCTACAGCTGCTGACAATTTGTCTCCGCCATTTATGAATGGGAACCTGCAAGGCAACACAAAGGAGTTAGTTTAAGAATTGATCTGAAAAAAGACGTGTGAATATCCTAATATTTTGAAAGGGGGAAAAAAGGTAAAAGGACAGAATAAAATCCTTACAGCAGGGAAGCCACCATAATCCCCAGGCTCTAGGATGTCCTTGGTAACACAGCTTGTTGCTGCAAGCCGAACCTGCAAGTGCCATATTATCAACGATCAGATATCTCCTCAACCCCAACCTCCAGTTTTCAGGAAAAAGATAGTAGTACCATAGCAAAAGATATTTACATTCAAACAGATTTCACTGTTTATCAATACGTAATACAAGTAAACAACTCTGATTTCTGAGTTGTTCTGGAAACCAGCTATGCTGCTAACAATTTCCCCTTAACTTCCCAGAGATAAAATATATGGGGGGGTTAAAAACTTCAAATTAACCAAAATATTTAAATACATTTCCAATGTTTTTCAAGCCTTTTTTTAATTTTGGACCACTAGAAAATAAATTGCAACCTTTCTAAATCCAGTTCAGTATTATTTATCTCATGACATGCACTCAGCAAGCCCATTTATTATATGTTCACCAGCAATCCTAAAAACACCAAAGTCACAAAAGGCTAAAACTTTGCAAGATTAGAGAAGCAAATAAATACCTTTGATTCAATAGAAACATGATCACACACAGCTACTCTTCCCCCCATAGACACATAATCACCTATGCTGAAGGGTAGCATATCAGATAAAGTTGTAACTTTGAAAAATTCAAAAGCTTCAGCATGAATTATTTTGAAAATGAAGTTCATCATAAATATCAATCTGATATTCAAAAACCAATGATCTTAAAAAAAGGTGTTATCATAACATACGTTGCTGAACCCGCAATCCCTGCTTGCCCACAAATCATACAATTCTTCCCAATAAATACATTATGACCAATCTGCAGAAACGGAGTAGGACAGAGAGTAAAAGAAATGCCAGCAATGGTATACTTAAATACACAAAAGTTAAATGCTAACCTGAACTAAATTATCCAACTTTGTATAATCCCCAATGATTGTATCTCTCCAACTGCATAATTAATCAGTCAGTAGCATAAATATTGAGTCTTTTAAAGCTCATAAATCCCAAAAGAAAATCAAACTAGAACACACACACGCACTCACATGTTTTTTTTTTTTAAAAATAAGCATGAATCAATCAAATTCCTTACCTGCCCCGGTCAATGCATGTATTAGCACCAATCTCCACATGTGCCCCTATTATTACATTCAACATCTACATGTTTAAGCAAGGAATGCAATTATGGATAATATTAAGACATCCTAAGCTCAAAAGCATATGGCTGATTATATCAGTCATTCTTTACAATGCATATTCCTTGGGACAGAGCATATGTCAAAAGAAGAAAGTTGAAAGAAGATAACAAAGAAGTTTGACATCAAAGTAAATGAAGAAAGATTACCAACCTGAGGCTTCTTTATCATATTACCATTACTATCTACATAAAATCCAAACCCAGCAGCAATTACATTAAGATTATCAGAAAATAATGAATTTCATAAGAGACATTAAGGGGAAAAAGGTAAGGCTCATGGCCTAACTAGTATTGTACTTGCTTCACGCTATGTAGTGAGTAAATGATAGGAATTCTTTTATTTATTGAAGTATATAAAAGTCTGGAAAGCAAGCGAGAGTAGATCTACAGCTTTACCATCTTGACCAATGCAGACTCCATTGTGGACTACACACAATTCACCCGCCTGGCAATTACTAAGAGCAACATTATACCTGGAAAGAACAGTAATTAAATTAAAACTGCTTGAGCACAAATACAAAATTCTAGACATTTGGCAGAATTTAATCTAATGAGATTTACATTCAAATTATAAACATAGCAAGTAATACAAAAGCATGCACAAGTTACAAAATCTAAAATGATGAAGACTAACACCAATACCAAGTTAAAGTACTTTCTAACAGTTTTTCACAATAACAAGGTTAGCCAGCAAGTGCAGACAACGCATTACTAATCACCACCAAATATTCCAAATACAAAGCAAACTTGATATCGAGTCCCATGCTCTTGAAATCATTGATGGGTCATCTCTCAAACTTGCATCATAAATAACCCACACCTATATATTTCAAATTACCAGAGTGCGAATTACAAAATAAGATGTAGTTTGTACTCAAAAACATAATATCTGCTTTTGAAAGTCAGTTTCTACTTTTTAAATCAACATATGTTTACGGTCCAAGCCTTCACACACATGTACACCCCTTACAGCAAAAGCTTTTGCAATTCTAATGCTCTACTCTCAGAACAGGCGTCCTGTTTGTTATCAAAGATCAGCTAAAAGCGATTACATATTTAAGCAGAGCACATAAATTCAGAGTTCAACGGAAACTTGAAACCTTTGACATATAAAGATGTGCAAAACTAACAAACATCGTTAAAGAACGAAAAGAACATATAAATCGTAACCTATTTTTGTTGAATGGCCAATTATAACAGAATGCCCAACAACCGTTCCAGACCCTATATGAACATTTGCTCCAACAACTGCTTTTGAATGAACAACAGCGCCAATCCCTACTACCGCAGATGAGTCTATGGAAGCCGATTCGTGGAAAGTGCCCCCTCCATTATGCCATTTGTGAAACTTGTCAGAACAAGGACCAGAACCATCCCCTAATCTTGAAAAGCAAGATAATCGCAAACGGGAATTAATAAAATTGATGCGAAACCAAATGATGCACACTAAATAAGATGCATACTAAGCAGCTTCTTTGACTTCAGCTTTCTTCATTTCCTTTTTTTCCCCCGAAAGCAAATGAATCGGAGTCAGTGAAGATTTACCTGACTGCAAAGGCCCAGAATGTTCGGGCGAAGCAACGGAAAAATGACGACGATTAGCAAAGTGGTGCGGGGCGACAGGCAAAGTGACTTGAAATTGAACTCTTTTCATACGATTGAGATAAAGGATTGAAGAGGCGACTAGCCTCCGAGCTGTGGCGGCCATAGCCAATTCAGTCAGCAAAATCGAAGCGGGAAATGAAGTAAGAACGGAATGCGGAGCATACTAGAATCCAAAAAAAAAAAAAATGGTCTTTTGAAGAATCGTTACCGCCGAACAGGAAAGGAAAGGATCTGTCACTCTTCACTACAATGGTTGAAGAAAGTATTTTTTTTTTTTTTTGGGCAATCTTCAGTTCAGATTTTGGGCCATTGTATTTGCAGCACCCGCATTGGTTGAGTGCTTCATTGGAAAAAAAAAAAAAGAAGAGAGCAAACAAACAAACTTTTTAAAGATTTTTTTTTAATGTAAAGAAAAAACACTACTTATGTACTTATTTTGTAAATTGTAACAAAATTTTTAAAAAGTTAAGACAAATATGCACCTAATATCATAGAATAGCAAAGCCTGCTCGAAAGAACTCTGAAATCTAAATTCAAATTGATCTTAGGCAGTAACAACACAAAGTTGGTCTAGCAGTATAAGGTCTTGCTAGATCATTTTGAATCTCAAGTTTGAGTTCTAGAGGAGACATCTATGGTGGGAGGAGAAATCTTAAACCCCAAACCGGATAACGAATAATAATATCAAAAAAGATCTTAGGTAATATCTAATAAAAGATAACAAATGTACTTAGCTAAACATCTAGTTTGAGGTTTAACTCCTGGCTGTGTGCATGAAATGAGTCTCATGGCTAGTACTAAAACCCTTTTGAAAAGCTTAGAGGGTGAGAAAATTAGTCATTACTATCAACAGTGCATATTCTAAGAGAAAAAAGAGGACAACAAAAGTACGCCGCAGCATTTGAGATAAATATAAGGGAAAATTTCACTCAAAGGCTGCTGTGGATAATTAATTTCTAATAACCCCCAAAAATTTTTTTGAAATTTTACGACAAGATCTATTGACAAAATAAAGTTTAAATTTGTGGTCAAAACAACATTGATACCCATATGCATTTAATTTTTTTTTTTTAAAAAAAGGGTTAACCATCAACGGCCACCGATGACTTTTATAAACCTTTAATTTTACCATCTTCTAAGGGGGAAGGGAGGAGAGGGAAAATTTTTATAAGTTAGATTTTAAAAAATTAGAGAAGTGGGGTTATAAAATTTTAATAAAAATAAGATGTAAAATAAAAAAGTAAGAAAAATTAACTAAAAACTTTCAACCCCACTTCTTCAATTTTTTTAAATTCAAGTTATAAAAATTTTCCCTCCCCTCCCCTCCCTTCCAAATCCCTCCTACCAAACAGCCCATAAATCCTCTAAATGACAACAATTCAGATTGATTATATCAATATATTCAACCCCTAATAACTTATAATATGCTCACAATCCTTGAAGCCTAAGATGGGAGATTGCATTTAACTTTTTTTTTAAAATACATTGCATTTAACTTCCATCTGTGTGTGAGTGAAAATTGTTGAGCAACTGCACCAAACTCAACAAATTAAAACAGCGCCGACTTAGCACAACTGGACAAAAATTAGAAAAAAGTCCCCCAAAATTTCTAATAATAACGACGAAATTTATCATTTGTGTTACTATAATATGGAGGCATAAATAATGTATTAGCCGCGGGGAATTTTGAATCCCTAAAGTTGAAAGCACTCGAAGCGATAAATGTTTTATGGAACTTTCAGGCAAACATTATTTCAACTCCAATCTCTTTGCTGCATTTAACACTAAATATGTCTGTAATTAGTAAATTTTATATCGTCTCAAAATGCAGAATTATGAAATGAAACCAAAAAATAAAATTAGATGAAAAGGTTAATAAATTGAAATCTATTATAACTGCGAGAGTCCTTAAAACTGTTTAAAATTAACAGTTTAAAACTGTCTTTTAATATAAGATATATAAAAACACAAAAAATGTCAATACCTAAGATGCCTATGTTGCAAATAATACTAATATGATTTGGAACATCAACATTTTATTATTCTTAAGTTATTCTTTGAAAAAAAAATGTTTTTTTTAACGGCCAAAAAAAGTTATTATTCTTCGAGTTTATAATTGAATATTATGTAGTGTCATTCTATCTCTTATTAAAATTAGAACAGATTAAATTTAATGAAAATATAAAATCTGTAACATTCAAATAGAAGAGAAGTAAACATACTGAGGTTGAAAAAAAAATTTACATTAACATTCAAATATAAATTCTGAGTAAAAAACTTACACTAACATTCAAATATAAATTCTTTGAGTTTATTTAAAATGTGTCCGCAGACCCCCTCCATTTAGGAGGAACATTTTCATGAATTACAAATTCATCATCCACTTTTGAATAATTATATTTATTTAAATAGATTGTCTCTTCTATGATCAATTTCTGAAACTTGGCAGATGGTATAATTACCTTCCTCACACCTTCCCAAGAACAATCTTTTATGGGTAAACAATGGACAAATAAACATGAAATATCCAGACTACTAGGTTGATTATTTAAATAGTAATAAACAAGGACACTACCAGCAATATCACTACTATTAGGATGATTAAATATATATCAATTATTATCTTTCTACAATAAATTTTCATTAACTATCTCTCATGTAAACTATTTCTAAATAAGTTTATAATTGAAAAGAAAAGTACAAAAATTATATATTTATTACTTTTAATAAATATTTTGAACTGCATTATTTCAATATTTATTCTTTATAAAAAGGATGGGATGGAGTAATAAACAAGGACACTGCTAGCGAGGGTATAAATCAGTAATCGGATCTTTATCCACAGACCATTGCACTGACCCGCTTCTTGATTGATCGGACCTATTTCCATCAATTATGGCGGGTTTGTTTGAATCTGTTCCACTACGATCGACAAAAAATGCTGGCTCTTCAGGGGCTGGTAGGGTCACACAATCACTTCCTAACATCACCAAAATAGATTCTATTGTTGGTCTCAGACCTTGGCTTTCCTGAACACACAACAAGCTCATATGAATGCATTTAATAACTTGGTTTCTTGAATTAGAATCTCTTAGACTAGGATCCAGCAATTCTAATGGCGTCCCTTTCTTCCACAGCTTCCAAGCCTGAAAATACAATTATATATGTAATCAATCTTTACAAGGTTTTGATCTCCCTAGCTGTTTTTTGAGCTTATTCACTTGGGTAATCTACTTACATAGCTTAACAAGTCTTCAGCACAACTTGATATGTAGAAAGATATATTATTTTTGATTGAGATAATCTCTAAGGTTAAGACACCAAAACTATATATATATATCAGATTTGACTGAAATTTGACCATGCATAGCATATTCTGGAATCATGTAGCCACTAAAAAATTGAACACATCAATGATCTCTTCTCTCTAATTCATTATAGAATATGAAACAAAACAATTTGCATGAAAACGTAATTTGATTCAAGTAACTTACTATGTACCCACGACTATATTCGTGTCTGCTTAGCATTGATCAACTCCGAAAATTCTAGTCATACTAAAATCAGAAATTTTTGGATTCCAATTTTCATCCAATAATACATTAATAGCTTTGAGATCACGGTGTATAATTTTGAGTCACGAATCTTCATGAAGATAAAGCAACCCATTTGCAATGCCTTCAATAATCGTATGATGCTTTGACCAATTCAATTCACTTCTATTTCCTGTATGATCAACATGCAATTTTAAAAAGGGCAAAGTGGCAAATTTAATAAGAAAGTTATGTATAAGGGAAGCTTAACACTATAAAGTTTCCAAAAATATAAAAAAGTATATAAAGTTTTAAAAGTATGGTATGTTAGATATGATTAGTTTTGATGATATATCAAATATAGATGCTAAATATTAAGAGCAAAAAGTTTACATAATATATTTATCTCCTACATTGACTAACTGTTATATTTAATATAGATTAGAAGATATCAAGTTGAATTATGGAGAATGATCAAGAAGAAAAATTAAGACAGAAGTTACTAAGTTGAATTGATCAAGGGGAAGAAGAATAAAGAGATTGAAGACATTAGTCAAGAAAGCAATAAGTTATCAAAAGATTTTTAGAGAATAATCAAGAAGAAGAGAAGAGATTTAAGAGAGAATAATTTGCAAAAATATAATGAGAATATTAATATTCAAGTTCATAGATTTGATATTGAAAGTCTGGATGATCAAATGGAAGTTCGAATGGATCAATTCGAAGTTAAAATACCCAATCTAAAAGTTTTTCGATATTCACTCGAATGAAATTTCAATATCACTTGAGTGACACTTCTTCACTTGAGTGATATCTCATTTTCACTTAAGTGACAGCTTTAGAAGTGAATTTTTAATGATTTACTCGAGTGAATTGAAGGATCACTCGAGTGATTATCAATTTTTAATCTACTCTGTTCAGCTCTATTCTAGTCATATCTCCTAAAACACAACTCCAATTGATATAAAACTAGCGACATATGAAACTATACTTCCCATGCGTCATTTTGAAGTCAAGATTAAGTTGGAAGGAGTTCATATGAAGGAGATATGAATTTTGGAAATTGACATCCAAATCACTGTCATTTTTTAGAACATGTTTGGTATTTTGGACATATCTCCCAAACTACAAGTCCAATTGAGTTGGCATATGAAACTAGACTTAAAGAGATTTCCATGGATATATAATATGTCAAATTTGGAGATATATTCAAAGCGATATGACTTTTGGAAATTGATGCTTGAAAATATATACACTATCTAAACTCTTTGGATCATAACTTGCCGAATACAATGAGTTTGTAACTGATTATTTTTGCATTAGAATGTAGACAGCAACTTGGCAAGAGCTTTCCAATGATAAATCATTTGCCAAATTTGAAGGTATATTCAAAGACCTCTGTATTTATAGATTTGCAGATGGATCGGATGTAATGTCTCAGTGCACTTGAAGTGAATGATAACTCTGACTGACAGTTACGATCACTTGCAAGAATCACACAAGTCACTCGCAATATTTTTTGAAAGTTATAACTTTCCACTTGAGTTCATCAATTGTCACTCGAGTGATGGTACCAACTCGCAGTACTTCTGCAAATCACTCGGGATGGTTCAACAAGTTGTAAACAAAGCTCAGTTGAGTGAATAAGTTGTCACTCGAGTGATATTATCAACTCTCAATACTTCTACAAGCCACTCGCGATGGTTCATCAAGTTGTAAACAAAGCTCACTCGAGTGAGTAAGTTGTCACTCGAGTGATGATGTCAACTCTTAGTACTTTTGCAAGTCACTCGTGATGGTTCTGCAAGTTATAAACAAAGCTCACTCGAGTGAGTAAGTTGTCACTTAAGTGATGACAAACAACTCGTAAGACTTCAGCAAGTCACTCTCTGATAAACCAAGAGTGCAGTGCATCTCAACAGAAGATCACTCGAGTGATATTGATCACAGATTCTCTTAATCACCGTCTCGGATTTCTTCATAATCTTGCAAACTCATTTAAACCTTGATTATATTGCTTCTAATCATCACTAATCAAGTTTACATGAGAATTATGGGTGATTGAACATGGATTAGAGCTCAAAAGCTAAAAACCAATTTGTGTCAGAATCTCCAACTGTCATATTTATATAAAGTGACAAAATTACAACAATAATACCAAAGGCTAATGGATACTTCAACATCTCTAACGGTCATTAGAGCTACATTAACTATAAATTGAAAAGCATTCAAAGACGAAGACATGAACTTGCACCTACACTGTCAAAATGACAATACTCTGACGTTCATCTCATTTACTCTATGTTTTCTCAATGATAATATAATTTACTATAGAGACTGAAACTATTTGTAAAGTACTTTAATGTTCATCTCATTCACTTTTGAGAGAGAAGATTGATTGTAATCCTTCATTATAAAGGTTGTATCTTTACGATGAATAAGGGAGAGTATCTTGGTGAGAGATTTGTAATTGGCTTCATAAGTACCTGGCTAAACTTGTGGAATTGTAGAGGCTTTTCTTGTGTCCAGTTAAACAAGAAAATAATGAATTGGAAATCTCAGGAGGAGCTTGGAGACTGGACGTAGGTCATCATAGATTGGATCGAATCATGATAAATTGCAATTTTACATCTTCTCTTCCATAAACTCTTATATTTCCAACATACATTACTTAAATGATTGGCTGTTGATTTATGCCTGATTACTTTCATACTTATTATTTTCATTAAGATGCAAAAATATTTTCAAAGTTTTTAAATTTTTATCTTACACCCAATTCACCCCCATAAGTTTGGATCTTATATGTGGGCATTTTTAACAACTCCATTAATCCCTCTTAAACTCCGTTAATTTACCATCGGACTCACAAGACGGTGACAACAATGGTACGGTGGCAACAATGGTGGGATTGTACAAACCACAAAACAGAGCAGTGTCACTAATCCCTGCAAAGCAACCACATTTGTTTTTTGAATTCCTACGATAGACCTCAAAATCCCCGAAGCCAAGAGCCTCATAGTGAAAGCATGCGAAGACTTGGGCTTCTTCAAGGTCACCAACCATGGAGTCCTCATGAAGCCATTTCCGAACTCGAGTCTCAAGCTCTAGATTTCTTCTCTCCCCCTCTCACCCTCAAACAGAAAGCTGGCCCTCCCAATCCGTTCGGCTACGGCAACAAACATATCGGTCGAAACGGCGACGTTGGATGGATCGAATACCTGCTTCTCACAAGAACCCAGATTACAACTCTCTCAGACTCTCCCCTGTTATTGGCTCATACCCAAAAAAATTCTAGTAAGCAGAGAACTCAACAACCGGAAATACTTTCAGCTTTCATTGATTCTGATGATCGTTTGGGTACTTGTCTATGTGTTTTAGACGTGCGTTGAATAATTATATATCATTAGATTGCGTGTGAGGTTCTGGAATTGTTGGCTGAAGGAATGGAGATTCAGCCCAGGAAAGTGTGGAGCAAGATAATGACATGTCTAGGCTCCGTTGATAAAAGCGTGATTTCAAAATCAACGCGGGACCAGTTCTCGGGTTGTGGAAGCAGTAACAGCCTAACAGGGGAGTTTTCAAACGTTTAAACACTGATTTAATAGAATGACATGTTACCATCTTGTGGATCCCACAAGTCCGCAAATGAACAGAGTTTAGGAGGAGTTAACGGAATTGTTAAAAATGTCCCATTTTTACAACTTCATGTAATTTTTATACCTTTAGAAATTTTATGGTGTCAGACATCCTTACACATAATTTTATTGTTAAATTTGTCTATTTACCCTTTTAAATAATTATATAATATATAAATTCACATCCTTACTCAAGTTTAAACCCAATTTGCAATAAAGATTATACTATTGCATAAGTTAATGTAAAAGATAAAAACAAACTGCGAAACTTACCAAATAGAAATCTATCGAGGCTTTTATTGGGCACAAATTCATATATGAGTATCTTTTCCTCCTCATCCAAGTAGAATCCTAGTAACCTTACAAGATTTCTATACAGCTTGTTTGTGATCACTTATGATCACGATTGAAAAACACTTATGAGCTTGAACACATAAATCGAGACAACCCTCACCACATAACTTACTTCGTATTTCGTGAATCACGATTGAAAAGCACTTATAAAGCTTCCAACCGCTATCTCAAACGACCACTATGTTAAAGTTTTGCCATAATAACAACTGCATTTTTAAATTGTTCTACACCTTGTTTGGAGCTACTTGATAACCTCTTTACAGCTAACTCTTATCCACTAGGTATAGGATACCCTGAAAAATACAATTATTAAAAACCATTTACAGACAAATAATTTATAGTCCTTATTATTAATTCCAGTTCCTATAATTGGAAATGATTTTTATACCTTGTACACTTCACCAAATCCTCCTTGACCTAGTTTATTGTCAGGAGAGAAGTTGTTTGTGGCTGATTTGATGACATCCAAATCAAATTGCAGAGACTTTACACTAGAAATGTCAACTATATAACCAAAGACAAAAATTGGGTCAATTAACAACCAACTTTATTACACCCTAGCTAGCTGTGAACTAAAATTGAAAAGTGTGTGTTCATTATAATTGTAAATTCAAGATATTATTGATCAAAAGAAAATTTCTGACTTCTCCGAAAGGTGAAAATTATATTGGACTAGGATCTGAAGCATGAACTTTGATATATAATTATCGTACCATCAATTTGTGTGGGAAATGAGGAATCCTTCTTGTTTGCTCTCCTCTTGATCAGGCAGAAGAAGCGGAGAGATCTCTACAAGCAATATGAATATCACTGTTGGAACAACTATGGCCATAATTGTCCCACCTGAGATCTTTCTCCCATCTGAAATCTTCCATTTATCAGACCAATAGAAAACAAAAATCAAGTTCATATATTTTTCTGATTTTTTGTAAATTTTTTTATGCCACACACCTATGAGAAAGCAAGAATATGTATGGCCTTATAATAATTCCTTAACATAAAGACTTTTTAGAGTCTAGTGGTACAAGATGTATCATTTGTGGCCACCGTATTCAGGGTATCAAGCGCCAGTTCCATAAAACCACTTTGGTCTGTTGCATTAGCGATGTTATAAAAGATACCCAAGGGGTTATCATTCTCTACGGAGAAGATATACGTGTCGGAGTATCGTATCATGCACTCGCCGTACCAACCGACGGCTTGTGTAGTATTGGGGCATTTCTGAGGGGTTGTGATATCTTTGACTGCCGTGGAAACACATTTGTCACAAGCCGCAATGGTGGCGTCTCCACGGCAGAGGAAGAGACCGTAGACGGTGTTGTCGCTGTTTTGTCCGACGGTGGTGTTGTAAAATATTCCATTACTTTGAATGGCGTTTGAGGAAAGGGAAGAAAGTAAGCGAATCAGATTTGTGTGGTATGTGCTGTTCGGGGCATAAATTGGGCCTGAACAGTACTGCTGTCCTTTGATGATTCTAGGAAGCAAAAGGATTACAAGACAAAGAAGCAAAAATGGCTTGATAGAATTCAGGAAGCGAATCATTTTCCGATGATCAATAATGTTTCCTAGTATTCAAGGTAGAGAGGGGGCATAAGAAAAAGTATAAATTATAAGCATTATTTGAATTTTTTTTCCCTGTAATTATATTGGCAAACAAATAAAGTTGGGACCAGGCTAGACTTTGGCTAGTGACCGAGGAGTAAATAAAAACCACCCAACATGAGAATGCGTCTTGTTCCATGAACCTGCAGAGTTAGCTTAGGTAGGACCAACTTTTTATTAACCCCGAAGAACACTCACATGAAGACCAACTTTTCAAGTCTCTTGTCGCTTCATTATCATTAGGCTGGCAGATGGGAACTCATCTTCTTCCTTTACTTTGAATGAAGAACTGACAATTACTTCCTGCCATTTTAAATATCAAACAGATTTCATTTTAAATATAAAATAGAATTGATTTTTTAAAGATATGAAAAAAATAATTAAATTGTTTTTAAATATTTATATTTATCATTTTTTTTAAAACTATTTTACTTTATTTATAAACTGATATATAATCTAAAAATATATAACATATGATATAATTAAATAAGAAAAGGAGGAATCAAACCTTGGACCTTTTCTATTACTTTTACGAGTTGAGGTATTTTGACACTGCAGTATTTATTCACATAATTATATATATATATATATATATATAAATTAAGAAAAAATAATATTAATATTAAATATATATTTATATATTTCGTTTTTTACACTAGAATATTTAAAATTTTTTATTTTCTTATTTTAATTAAATATATATTATTAATATATTATATTAAATATTAATTTTATGATATTTAATTATTTTAATTATTTTAATTTTTTTGTTATATATATTTTTTATTTTTTATATTATATAAATTATTAAAATATAATAATAAAAAATTATAAATTTTACCGATGGAATTTTTTTGATTGGTAATAGCATGTTTTTTTTTTATGTTAATTACATACATGATACCACACATTAGATTCTTTTTCGCCTGCAAATTCAAAATAGGAATAAAGTTTATACCTCAAGTGTCAAACATATAAATAAGTTGACAGTTAATCGTGATTTGGGTTTTTAAGACGAAAACGCTATCGAACAAGTGAAATTTCCAACATTGGTTACGGAAGTCGTCTCACATGCAGGGACTACAGGACTGGTTTCCTGCTAGGCAATAGCAGGGAGCGCTCATCAAATCCTGATCTCTACTCTCTCACTCTAACTTGATCAATGGCCAGAATTTGATGAGTGCTCACAAGGAAACCATTTCCCAAGGACTACACAATTGCAACCTCCGGTTTTATGTACTGGTCACTTTCTCCTTAATTGCATAAAACGAATTGGTAGTTAAAAATAATAAGTATGTTAAAAATATCACGTTTTTTTTCATATATATATATATCCCTATTTGTGAAAATAAAGAGAGAATGTATAAAAAATATAAGAGATTGTAAAATAGGTTTTCCAATACTTTGTTGATTTCATTCTCTTGGTAAGCTCTCTCTTTCCTGAATATAACTTTTAGTGTGTGTGATAATTAATTATAAATAATATGTATTTAATAAAGACAAAATAGAAAAAATGAGTTTATATTTTTAGACACAAAGTGAAGATTGCTTATAAAAAAAATCAGTCCCATAAAAAAAAATTGCTTATAAATAAGATGAAGGAAGTATAACGTAAATTGGACCAAGGGATCGGATTTGCAGCATCCATATATATAGTGTGATGCGTCCACATTCTATGCTCATCATAATGATGAGAACTGAATGCCCATCAGGGATGGGTCGTTGTTTTTAGATTATAGGTTCGATCCTGACAGTTCAATTCAAATGATCCCTTCTTTCCAATGGGGGTATTTCACAAGGATATCTGCTGCTGCTGAGGAAGCACATTGTTGACAAGTGGAGCCGGTGAGGTCTCCACGGCAGAGGAAGAGGCCACGGTGGTGCTGGGGTTGTTTTGCCCGACGGTGGTGTTGTCAAATCCAGGCAAGAGAGCAAGCTATTAAGATTTTTCTTGGTATGTTCTGTATGGGGTAAATGTGGTTCAGTTTGGACAGTATCGAGTCTGTCCTTTGATTGTAGCAATCAAAAGCATTATAAGACAGACGAAGAAAGCCTTTACATTTCCTCCTGACTTTTTTATAAACAATTTTTTATTTTTAGAGTTAGTATTTTTTATAAGTAATTTTTTCTTTATGTCTTAAAATTTAAATTATTTTTTTCTATCCTTATTAAATACATATTTTTATATTAATTATCTCTCATTCATCACTGATTCTTTTTTATTTAATTTATTTATTACACATTCTCTCTTATATTTATACTTGCACTCTCTTATATTTATTACTCATTCTCTTTTCTAAGCTCATTTCATAAATAAAAGCATATTTGAAAGAAACATGATTTTTTTGACATATCTATTGTTTTTAACTAATCTTAACTAATGCTAGTTTATTTTACATAATAAAAATAAAAGTTACTTATAAAAAAGACTGGGGAGTATAATTTAGAAAGTGAATCATTTTCATATCGATGATCAATATGAACCACAAGAAGGAATTCTATTACTAAACTCAACTGGATCAGTTATCTTTTACAGTAGTCATAACCTTGGGGACACATTTTTCTCAATCACAAAATCTTATTTTATTTCCACTCTCCCATGAGCACATGTTCCCATTGACCATTTCAACAATAATATAATTCTCTTAATCTCTTGCCATGAATCAAGATGAATTCAATCTTCACACACAAACACCTTAAATTCAACAACTTTCTAACTACCCCTATTGAATCCAACTTGTTGTCACCCATCTACCAAGCCTGTTCGCATTAATTATAAGCACAACCTCTCTTCCTTTAATTTCTTTCTCTTTTGCTTCAAAACTTATCAGGTTATCATCGTACAAATGTTTTAACCATTAGTATTATAGATCCATAATAGCGAAAACCTGATAAGTGAGTCTTCATTAATTGTCGTAGATAGGGATTGAAAAGTCAGGCGCACTGTAAACGCTGAAAGATTCATAGCACGTACAAGATTAATGTGTGGTTTCTGCTCACAATCATCCAAGCCAAAAAGACTTCGGTCACTTTTTATTTTTAATTTTCAAATTAAATATATATTTTAATATAAAATCATCATATATCTTTTAATTTAATTTTTGATTTTCAATAAATAATTTCTCATACCCTGTTTGCAGATTTATTTTTAATTCAAAACCTTAAACAGCATTTAGAATAGCATTTTTGTTAAGAGAGGAATTGGTGTTTGTTTATTAAAATAAGAACTGTTGTATGATTTAAATAAACTTCATAAAATTTGATGTAATTTTTTCAAAATCCTTAAAAGGTAGTAATCGACTTCGAAAAAAGTACAAAAATTTCCTATAATTAGTTTAAATTATATGACAAGAGAAATATCTCTCAAGTAGACTTGAAAGAGAAATATCAAATAACTAGTAAGACGGTATGTAACCTATTTCCTCTATTTTGATTCAATTAATTTGTTTTCCCCCATTTAAACCTATTTCAAAAGCAATTAATTTTTACTTCTTAGTTTAGATAATTAACACCTTGAGTAAGAATACAATAGAAATAATGGATTTGAAACTCAGATCCCAAAACTTCAAAAAATATCATAAATATCGTCCAATGGGTCAGCAGCAAGGTGGGGATGGATGAGGGAAACCTGAAGACGTCACATGTGTGCGCCAATGGAAATGTAAAAGTGACCAACAATTTTTTGGGTTCGAAGATATTTTGAAATTTGAATACAAGCCACACAACATTAGTCTTGCACCATGTGAATTCTCAGCATTTATGTACATACGATTACTCAAATACAATCTGTGCAATTAATGAATGGTTTGGCAATCATTTGATACAGAAACATCATTGATTACTTATACATGATATAAGCCTCCAAAATAAGAAATACAAAAGCAACATTCTTTGATTTTTGACACAACACCGTACCGTCTACACCTATTTTACACAATACTAATGAAGTTGAGTAGTTAATTAGACGAACACAAAGTACATACTAACGAGGAAACAAGTCAGAAATTGGATCTCCATCCACAGACCTTTGCATAGACCTGCTTGTAGATTGATCCGAGCTATTCTCAGAAAATATTGCTCGATTGTTTGCATCTGTTCTTTGGCGATCAATAAACAAAAATGCTGGCTCTTGAGGATCTTCCAATGTGATGGAGTGACTACTTAGCATCACCATAATAGATTGTATTGTTGGCCTTAAAGCTGGATTTTCCTGGATACACAACAAGCTTATATGGATGCATTTAATAACTTCATTTCCTGAGCAAGAATTTCTTAGACTAGGATCCAGCAATTCTAATGGCGTCCCTTCCCTCCACAGCTTCCAGGCCTGCAAATCCAATAACATATAATTAATTTGTTAAGATTTTGATCTCTCCTGCTACCATTTGAGTTTATTTATTTTGATAATATACTTACATAGGTTAGCAAGTTCTCAGCATAATTTGATGCATAGAAAGATGTATTCCTCTTGCTACTAATGATCTCCAGGATTAGGACACCAAAACTATATATATCAGTTTTGACTGTGATATGACCATGGATTGCATATTCAGGAGACATGTAGCCACTATAAAATAGCACATATTAATACATGGTGAATAATCTATTTTTCCTAGTTCATTAGTAATTATAAAACAACAAAAAAACTAATATAAAAATATTGAATTTAGTAACTTACAATGTCCCAACAACTTTACTTGTATTGGCTTGAGTTTGATCGACTCCAAAAATTCTAGCCATACCAAAATCAGATATTTTTGGATTCAAATCTTCATCCAACAAAATATTGCTAGATTTGAGATCACGATGTATGATTTTGAGTTGAGAATCTTCATGAAGATAAGTTATCCCCCTTGCAACACCTTCAATAATGTTGAATCTATTTGACCAATTCAATTTACCTTTGTTTTCAGGTCCTGTACAGTTAATCAGATGAAAGTTGAAACAATAACAGCCGTCTTCAAGTTCAAACAAATTATTAGGAAAACAAATTATATGATTGGATGAGAGATTATATGTGTACCTAAATGCAATAACAAATTCTGCATGACTTACCAAACAAAAAATTATCCAAGCTTTTGTTGGGCAAATATTCATATACCAGTATCTTTTCTTCTTCTTCCAAACAAAATCCAAGAAACCTTGTAAGATTTCTATGTTGTAGTTTTGCCATTGTAACTACTTCATTCTTAAATTCTGGCACACCTTGTTTGGAACTACTTGATAGCCTCTTTACAGCTAACTCTTGTCCATTAGGTAAAATACCCTTCATAAAAAGTAACCAAATATTAAAATCAATTTATAAACAAAAATAATTTTATGATTTTGAGAATGCCTGCGATGTTCTTCAGGAAAATAGAATTATATAAGTACCTTGTACACCTCGCCATATCCACCTTGACCTAGTTTATTGTCAGGGGAGAAGTCCCTTGTGGCTGATTTGATGGCATCCAAATCAAAATGTAGAGACTCTACACTTGAAATCTCAACTACATGACCCAAAACAAAAGGTTGATCATTATATTTTAAGGTACAAACATTAAATGCTTAATCTGAATAATCATGAATTGAGAACTGTTAATTAGCTCATTGTAAATTTAATTCTGATATTATGCTTCAAGGGAAACTTGCTTTCTTCCATGTAAAGTGAAAATTGTAAGTCTATGTAACCACAAAAGCTGATCCCATACCATTTTTAGGAAGTGAAGCATTCATCCTTGCTCTCCATTTAAGGCACAAGAGGCAGAGCGAGACTTGCAATATGAGGATCGCTGATTGAACTGCTATGGCAATAATTGTCACAACCGAAATCTTTCTTTTACCTGAATAAATAAAAAACTAATTGAGTCAAACACACAAGGAACCAATTTTCTGGTAGGCAACAGAAAGAGCAAAATTAGACCGTCCATATTTGGTTTTTTTAAATGATGATTTTTTTAAAATAAAAAGTCATTTTTTTAAAAAAATAGAAGTTACAAGATTATATTTATTTTACATTCTATATCCATTAAAATAATTTTTTTAAAAATATTGACTTTAAAAAAAATTAAATCTTGATCATCCAAATTAGATCTAGACAGTTTAGATCCGATTAGTTCTTCCAGCTAAGCAAATTCCAAACATACACACTCTTCTCATTTTTACTCTGTTCCTTAATATAAGAAAAAATTATAAAAATCATGTGGTTCAAATATCTTTTTTCCTTATTATGCTCTTATTTATAAAAAGAGTACATGAGAGATAGTGAGTGAAAATTTATCAGAGAGATAATTAGTAGCACATATTTAATTAGGGTAAAAATGGAAAGATCAATTTAAAGTTTTAGGAAAATAGATTTGTTCCTCATATTTAGATTGCCTGTGAAAGGTTTTTCCTTATATTATAAAAAGGAAAGGAAACAAAACAGGCGAGGGAGTATTAAACAGTTTAAGATTAGTTGTCTCTGCAAAAAACCCAGTCTTCTCAAGTCAAACTCTACCCCTACATGGTCTTTGGTCAAATATGGTTGTCCATATGTTCAAGCAATAAACCAAATTGAGGAGACTTATTTGTGCTGATGATACTAACTACACTAAGGGACATATTTGTAAATTTTCATAACATATACGTACAGAGTATTAAGATCTATTCTAAAAGATGAACATCCTTATATGATTCCTTACCGTTGGGAGTGACCTCTAGCTCCGGTGGCGGACGATGAGAAGGCAGTGACGACGAAACCACTCCATAAAAGGGATACAATTCATACCTTACGTTGCAACTGTAGGCGCGTGCTATGGCCCCCACCTTCCCAAAGCAACAACTCGGGTACTCATCAATTGTTCTTCTCAAACAGTTATAACATTCATCTCCTGATAAATCCGGCGTGCACTGAGCCAGAGTATACAGAGTTTGAAAAGAACTATAGTTCTCTTCTCTCGTCGCAAATTTCCTGCTTCCGTTGCTGCCGCCGCCGTATGCGGCTTCTTTCGCCACCTCATTCATTGTATCAATCACCAGTCGCATAAAGCTTGCCTGGTTTGTTGCGTTGGCGGAGTTGTGCAGGACGAGCGTTGGATCATCTTGCTCTATGGAGAAGAAATTGGCGTTGGAGTATCGTAACGTGCACTTGTCGTACCAACCAACGGCTTGTGTCGTTTTATTGCATTGCATGATATCTTTGGTTGCCCAGGAGACACATGCTTGACAGGCGGAACCCGTGGTGTCTCCGCGGCAGAGGTAGAGGCCGTAGATGGCGTCGTCGGTGTTCTGTCCAACGGTGGTGTTGTAAAAGCCATCACTACGATTGGCATTGGAGGAAAGGGTTGAGAGTAAGAGAATAAGATTTTTATAGTAGGTGCTGTTTGGGGCATAAGTTCGGCCTGTGCAATCTACCTCAGACGCCTGTGCGTTGATTCTAGGAATCAAACAGATTATAAGAGCAAGGAGCAGGAGGGGCTTTGTGGAATTATTCATGAAGAGAATCATATAAATTTTCTGAGGATCAAATGTGCGGTTTCACACTTGGGACATAACGCTTGATTCATTTATACACCTTTGGGAATTCTTTTTAATGTGAAAGACTTTTAAACGTTCCGATTTCGACCAATCAATGGTTGACATTAAAGATCACCTATTACTCTTGTGCTTAATATAATAGCTACCCTACTTAATGAATTTAGGTGGACTAAAAAAATTAATTAATTTAATTATTTATAATAAATATGAGTTAATTTTTTTTAAATATTCCTTTTAGTTTTTAATCATGACTATCCTTAGATGTAAAGTTTGAAACCTGACCCCATAATATTTGTAACCAATAAGGGTGTTTTGAAAAAAAAAATTATAAATTTTAAAGACAGAATTGACTGAGGTATTATATTTTGGATAGCTCTCATATAAAGATTGTATATAGTAATTAATGTGCATGTAGTGATATTATATTATTACGTGAGCTAAGTTTTGTACGAAATAAAATTATGAGAGACTACACAGTTGGTGCCCGTGCAATAGTACTACTTGGTAGTCAAGATCTTACAATGAATACGTTGGCGGATATTTTTGACCAATTTAAGATGCAACCCTTTCAACTATAGATAGAAGGTGATACTTTTCTTGACACAAAATGTTATGGATTGTGCTTTATATTACTTTGATTCTGGATTAGTCAGTTGTTTAAGTTTATCTAGTCCAATTGAAAAGGTTAGGGTCCAAAAAAAGTGCCGTATACTGAGGAAACTCCTTGGGGGGAGCCAAAGGTCTTAAATGCCCGCATTTAGAAAAAAAAAAAAAGGATTTGATACATATATGTATGAGGATTATGAGTTAAACCTCCCAACCATTTAGAAAAGAAACAGAAGCTTAGCTTGAGTCACTAAACTAATGTAAGCTGGTTTTATATGATTTTTTCTTTAAAAAAATAAGCGTAAAGTTTAAAGTAAAAATTGAGTATGAATTAGCTAGAGGGATTAGGTTTTGATTAATTTTTTCCCCCTCAAATTGTGAAACAATTTTAAAGTGGGGACCAGAGGCAGTGGGCTGGGGCGCGTGATTGACGCAGGCTGGGCGATAAGCGTAAAGTTTAAACTTTAAAGTGATGAATGCAATCCACGCACAGCGTCAATCATGTCACACGAGTAAGAAAAGTTACCAGTACGACTAATCAATTGAATGCCCCTTGTCCCCTTCTCATTGGGGATTGACAGGTTGGAAATGTATGAAGAGAAGTTTATGGTGGGGGCGAAATGGAAAATTGACGGACAAAAACACATTTAAGGATTATATTATTAAATTTATTTCAGTCAAAAGACTAAAAAATCTTAAAATTTCAGTGTACGATTAAGGATCAAAATAAAAATAAATTTTAAAGGTAAAAAGATAATAATACCCTTTTCCTTATTTATTTTTTTTAAAAAAAATTTTGATCGTTGTCGGAGTTCTAGTGATTGGTCTGACCAATCACTGCTAGAACAAAGCGGCGGCCACTACTAGCTGGAGTTTCGACCATAAAAAATTAATGTGTTGTTTATATGAGGATTCTACTTATTTATAAAGAGTTGCAAACTTGTTCATGTAAAGTAGAATCAAGAATAAGTATACAACTCTTTTGTGAATAAGTGAAATCTTTCTATAAACAATATATTAATTTCTGGTGGTCAGAGCTCCAACCGGGCGTTGGAGCTTCAGTAAAGGGTATTATTGTCTTTTTATCTATAAAACTTATTTTTATTTTAGCCCTTGATCCCTTAGTAAAATATCGTAAGGTCCTTTCAGTGAAATAAATTTGGTCTTGTAGTCTTTAATGAAATTCCCTTTAAAAAAAAGTAGGGGGCAGCCTTTGTAATTTTCTCCAACATTTCAGGCCAAAAAATACAAAGAAAATTTAGCTTATACAATTAGGTTGCATGTTTTGTTATTTTATACCATAATTTAGTGTTTGTTTGGATTGATGGTAGAAATTATTTTTTTAATATGATTTATAATATATGAGGTAAGTTTGTGGGAGAAATTTTATTTCGATTTGTGTAAACGAGTTTCTTCATCACTAACTCAAACAGGCCAGACATACCTTCTAAAAAAACAAATAGAAGCCCATGCAATATTGTATAGGTAGCTGGTTCGGTATATATTAATTTCAAAACATTAAAAAAAACATATTAGATTAGATAAGGAACCATTGATAGGCAACTAGCGTTTGTCTCATCTGCATTGTCTAGATATGATATGGATGATTTAGATTTGATTTTTTTAAACTAGTTATTTTTAAATAAAAAATAATTTTTTAAAAAATATTAATCAAAAAATTATTTTTATTTTAAATTTTGTAGCCATTAAAATAATTTTTTTTAAAAAAATAAATCTATAACATTTAGATTTTATTTAAACAATTTAGACAGGGAGAGCTCTCTATACCACTACAAAAAAAACAGGGATCAGAGACGGAATTTAGCGACGGAATTTCCGTCGCTAATATAATTAGCGACGGAAATTCCGTCGCTAATTCCGTCTCTAATTTTTTAGCGACGGACTAGAGACGGAAAAATTTCCGTCGCTAAAAATGGCGTTACTAATTCAATTAGCGACGGATTTTGAATTCCGTCGCTAAATTAGAGACGGAATTTCCGTCGCTAATTAGAGACGGAAATTCCGTCACTAATCAGTGATTCCGTCGCTAATTTACAGACGGAGTTAGAGACGGAATTCCGTCGCTAATTTACAGACGGATTTAGCGACGGAAATTCCGTCGCTAATTTACAGACAGATTTAGCGACGGAATTTCCGTCGCTAATTTCCGTCTCTAAGGAGTAATTCCGTCACTAATTGTCTGAAAAGACTTTACAAATTTGTGACGGATTAGCGACGGAAATTCCGTCGCTAATAATAATTCCGTCACTAATTGGTGGATATGCCTATTTCTTTTTTTACCACGGATTAACGACGGAAATTCCGTTACTAATTTTAGAGACTGATTTTTCACTGGATAGGGACGGAATTTCCATTGCTAGTTTCTCATGGATTAGCGACGGAATTTCCGTGGCTAATCTTAATTTTCAGTTTTTTTAAAAAAATAACGTCGTGATGTAATTTCGTTCATAAATCCATCTCTAATATTTTTTAATTTTCTTTCCATTAGATATTTTCTATTAATTTAAATTTAACTATAAGTCAACCTCAATAATGGTTTTAAAAAGCTAAAAGTTGAATTAGATGGAGTATAAATAAAAACAAATTCAAACCAAATTATAGAATCATAATAAGTTAACAACCACAAAGCAACAAAAGTAGTAAGGTGAAAATGTAGATAATGTGTCAAACAAATCAAAGATGTTTAATGTAGTCAAACAACCTAATAACCACATAGCTTATGGTGTGCTATCATGAGTGTAATCAGCTTGAGGGTTAGAATTGTTTGCAGCCTCAGAGAGTTTTTGCTCTAGTGCTTCCAACCTAGTTAAGATGATTTCATTCTGTTGCTTAAGAGTCTGATTCTCCTGTCTAAGCTCTGTGACAACATTTTCAATATCAGGCTGGAGCACAGTGTTGATGGAAGGAGAAGACATATAAGAATAAGATGAGGAATCAACATCTTTGGCTTCAGACCCTAAGCCAAATACATGACCCTTCTTGTTCTTACCACCTGCAGCCTCTAAATATATGTGCATTTCTTCTTCATCCAGTTGATTTGATTGAACATCACTTGGAGAATCTGTATTAGAACTTTTAGATGCCTTGATCCTCATGTAATGACCCTATCAAAGAGAATAATGAGTACAAATAGTCAAAATATATCAATAAGTTTAACATAAAATCTTATTTTGACACGATGCATATGGTCCTGGATAATACTATTAAGATAATAAAAAAAGTAGCGTTTTCTAAAAAGTGAATAGCCTTAAATAATAAATATAATCCATATATAACTAGTTACACTTTATGGAATAAAAGTAATTTATATTGTTGCTGTCATTGATGGAAATAATGCCCACTAGTAATGGAAATTAATTATGACATTATTTCATGTTTATCCTTAATCAGCACTAGTAAGATGATGTGTCTTCACCTCATCAACATTTAGATATGGCCTACATTTACATTTGACACATGAACACCTAATATTCTTTGAGGATTGAGAATAAGATGATGCTCTCAAAGCATAAGTAAGAAACTCCTCCATACCTTTAATGAAGTCTTTTGTATACCATTTTGTTGTTTGATCTACTCTATTGTACATCCATGCTCGATTTTCTGGGACTTCCATTCTACATTACATGGCATGATTTAAGTATTGTATAATAGAATATATGTATATACACAAATGGAAATACAAAAATTCCAACATGAATATAATTATGGGTTGTTTGTCACAATATCTACAACTTGCAAAATTATTAACACAACATAAATGAAATTATCACATGAAATCAGCAAAGTAAAAGCCACTTCAAGCTGAAAAAAATGACAGGAATATACAAATAGTTATTAAAATTGTTGACTTGGTGACATGATGATGTCCCTGTACTTTGGGCTTTGGAGATTAAGTTTTTTTTTTGTTGATTGACTACTTTCTTTTGTTGTCTAATATTATTAACCAACTTATTTGCTGTTATTATCAGTACAGCTAATCTACATATCATATAAAAATTTGAATGCTCATTATTTGTAAGTCTTAGAGAATATGGCTATTCTGTAAATCTAGTGACTATACATATCCTTGCAAGTTTTAAACAAAAGATTTTGTATTGGATGACTGGGTTGTGAGGAAAAAAGTTAATTTCAATTGATGGGTACTCAAAAACAAGTGGCTTGGTGTGGGAAAAATGATTGTTTTGCTCTTATGATTGGCTGTGATGATCATTTA
This sequence comes from Albizia julibrissin, assembly GCA_037074505.1. Classification (NCBI taxonomy): domain Eukaryota; kingdom Viridiplantae; phylum Streptophyta; class Magnoliopsida; order Fabales; family Fabaceae; genus Albizia; species Albizia julibrissin. The sequence continues at coordinate 4,580,249 of CM073480.1, read as the reverse complement.
TGGAAAGTAGCATCAGTTTGTATTTCCACTATTGGGACCTATACGTATTAGTTTTTTTGGATCAACTCAGTATTGTAATTTCAAATTCTGTACAGTCAATAAACGAACAATAGTGCTGAGAAGAAGAAATGAAGTGAACTCAACATTTTGAAGTGGCATTTAATTTTAAGATTTGGGCAAAACTAAAGTACATCCCTGAATCTAATACCAAAACGAGAAAGCATGTGCTGAATTGTTTTTACTGTTATGTAAACTCTGTTTGGCTTATTGAAAGGCTCCAAATTGCTACATGAAAAATTTCAAGTAAAGTTTTGGCACTTAATTGAGTCAAAACTCAAATTAATAGATAGATAGATAGATAGCTGCCAATAACTATGAAAACTGCCAATTACATGATGTCCAAATGCTTATTTTTCTTAATATATAGATTTGAATTTAAAAAAAATGAAAGCTGACTCCTTGAGATTCCACAATCATCTACTGTCTAACAAAGACCTCTACTACTAAACAATCAAAAACTCATATGTTTTGTTGTCTGTAAATTAAACCCTCCCCCCACAAATTATTTAATCCCCTCATCTTTCACTTTTTAACAAGTCAGGCCTACTTATCATTCTTGGTTTTAAGAAATAAACAAGTAGCCCTACCAAGAAGTTGAAACTTGAGGGCATATGCATCATAATATACCCCCAATAAAAACAACGAAGAAAACAAAATTAGCATGATGTCCAAAAATTAGGTATCCTCCTGCAATTCTCATTTTCCATCAATATTATTAAATGCTTGTTCTTGTATTTTTCTGCTCAAACCTACCAAAATTAATTCAATACAATTAGCCAATGTATGCTGAAACATATTCTGGGTAAGAAGCCAAGGAGAAGAAGGGATAGGAAATTGAAACCTCAACCTATACAGCTATTGTAGCTTTTTTATTGCTGATTTAGTTCTGGTTTAAAACAAGCACCAACTCCCCCTCATGATATTCGGGGGCATCAATTTCATAACATAAAAATATATCCTCACCTTTCACTCATCTAAATTATTAAGAAATTGAATAAAACACAACTTAATTTTGGGATGGAAATGTATCTTAGGTACTTTGTATAATATTAGCATTTTTTATGATTCAATAGTCTTATAGATGATGCTGAAATATGTTAAAAACCATTCCCACAGTAACTTATTAATAAAGTGATTGACAAATGCTCGAGTAATCATGTGAAACTCAATGAAATCATTCCAGCCTAATATAATATAACACTTAGTATGTGGAGATTATATATGTGTGTGTGTGTGAAGTTACTCTGAAAAAAAAAATTTCACCTAAAGTTTTAATATATAATTTTAGCAACATAAAAAAAATTAGAACATGAAGTGAGGAATGACATGGCGGCACTTACTGAATAGTGAAATTTTTTTTTTGCCCAACTGAATAATGAATATTAGAACACGAAGCAATTGAACAAAAAAAACATGAAGCTAGAAGCTGGGGAAATGGCTTGGTGTGAAGCCATACACTATTACAAGGAACAGTAAACTATGAGAGGATTATCATTTACCTCAAACATACTTAGTGTAATATTTAAGTAAAGTTTCTTATGTGTTTTATCAGAATTTCAAATAATATTATACATTTTGGACATTTATGGATACTTAGTCATCTTATGCACCATTTGCTTGATCTACCTGAGAATTTTCTTCAACACTAAATGATTTAAGCATTGTAGAATAGAAAATACGTTTATACACATGTACCTTTTTTTGTATGTTTTCCTCTTCCTTTTCTGTTAATTCCCTAGCTATATTGATACCACTCTACTCCAAACTCGTCAATTGGTAATGATGGTCTCACCAAAATCGCAACAAGTACGCCTGCTACCATTTGACATTGAGAAATTTGACATTTTAATCACACAAAAAAATCAAATGGCAGAAAATTTTTTCAAAGTTCATGAACCACATATAACAATAATACTTTTACTCATTTAGCAAAACTAGTTCCAGCAATTTTAATTAAATAATAGCAGCTACTAGCCCAACCCATCTGTGTGTCATAGTCTAAATGCCCTCACTTGGGTTATAACTTATTAGTTTATGGATAAAAAAAATCATGTAAGGATAATTATTTCCAATTTCAGAATTGACAGTAGTCATGCTCAAATGTAGATAGGTAGTAATGTTCAATATATAAGTTAGCCGTGGGAACAAAAATCAATCAACATGTGATCTAAATATTTACAAAACTGACTAGAAAAATCCATTCATTTTCCACTCAAGACACCAAACTTTTCAGCTTATTTGCTAATGTATTGTTTCAGCAAAAATCTGGGTGCGTTTGTGAAAATGTATTCCATTATGACAAAAGGTTGCCAACAAGCTCTGTATAAATTGAAAATTTGAATCAACTTGATTCCTCTCTTCCACTCATAAATAATCAATCAACAATTGACTCAAATAGCCTTCTTAAATTTACTAGCAGGGTTCATAGTTAATAAGCATACATCAAAACACAAACTTCAGAAACAAGTACCAGAAATGGATGAAGACACGGCCAAGATTGAAGGCTCTTGATATATATGCAACTGGATATGAAACTAAGAAAGGAAGTCCCAACAATACCTGAACCAATGCTGCACCAGCTAACGCAAATAAGACCCCACTGATATCCATAACCTTTAGCATTAGATATCAGTTCATTTCATATAGATATATTTTATTTAGACACACAGGTTCTTTGAATGAGTCGTACACTTCAGAAACTATAAAGCAAACAGAGACAGAAAAATAATATAAAGCTTCTTAGAACATGGGTTTGGCAAATAGACCTTGACAAGTCTAAAGCTTTAAAGAACTAGAGAGAATAAATACAAAGAGAGAATTTCATAGACAAGTTTCCAATAGTGTAAGAAGACAACCACAGAAAACAATTCCAAAAGAACTATAAAATTACTTACTCTTAATAACAAAGGAATGTGCCAAATATTTGGAACATCATGACGAGTGACTACATTTGATGACTGCAAATAAAAAAAAACAACAACAGTGAAGTCGCAATAAAGAATGGATTTCAAATTGATGATTCTGTTATACAATGCCCAAACTTGAAAGAATTAGTAATCAAACATTGCCAATGAAAACGTGCAGAAGCATAAGAAAATCGCAAGAAGCATCCAGCTGCGAAACAGATCGCAAGAAGCGGAAGCAGAGAATCAAATCGCAAGAAGCAGAAGCAGAGAATCAAATCGCAAGACAACATTTGGAATGGTAAATGAAATAACCTACAAGAACCTAAATGGTGTACAAAACATTTAACAGAGTAGAAACAGAGAATCAAATCGCAAGAAGAAAAAACAACTAGCTGAGGAAGAGAGAGTTGGAGAGAAGAGAGTGATGGCTTACAGAGAAGGGATGAGAGCTGCGACGACCGATGAAAACATGAGAAGATGATGACTTTGTGAGGCCGAACAAGATAGGGAACCAGAGACACGGCAATCGGCAAGGCAGATCTATGAAAGTATGAAAGAACCCTAAAAACATCAAGTATGGTGGGAAATTGTAAAAATTTCGGCAAGCAAATCTATGAAAGTGTGAGAGAACCCTACAAACATCAACTATGGAGGGAACTTGTAAAAATTTTGGAGGGGAAAATGGGAGCCAATTTTGCCTCTCAAAATTATCTATAATCAATTCCTCATTATTAAAAAATTACATTATAATTTAACATTATTGTCCAATAATATTCAAGCACATACAACTACTAGTATATATTGAAAACGTATGTCATTATAATAAATAAATATTGAACATTGAACTTATATTGCAAATGAGTATTGAACATTGAACTAAATTTAAAACTTAATACTATTACATTAATGGTAACAAAATGATTATTTATAAACTTATTAATTGTACAGAAGAATAATATAAGGAAAAAATATATTTTTTAAATATTAGACTACGTTTATATTTTGAAATTGCTAGGAAAAGCTACAAGATTGAACTTTTGTTCGATAAAATTACAACAATGAACTTATATTGCAAATCAAATGAGTATTTAATTACACATTCATATAATATATGTAGTAGTGGTTATTTATGTGTTTTTATGTATTGTTTGAAATTCTAGAATGCATTATTTTAATTTGTTAAAAATTTTAAATTTTAATATGTAAATGTGATTTCACTTTTCTTTGACAAAAAAGAAGATATGATTTCAATTTTAATTAAAAAAATCAAATCTTTATATATCATATGTATGTATATAGGTATGCTGTCGATTATTGCTTGTGGCTAGCTTCAAGTTCCCAATACATATATAATATTATATTTAACAGTGTACATATTTCATATCATAAGTTAAAATCTGGTCCTACCTCATTTTCGAGTGTGACATGTTCTTCTATAATTTGTTTATAGAATTTTGTCAAACCTAATCTTATATGATCGTTCTATTACATGATTAAATGACTTTTACAGGAGATTATATATTATAAACCAATTCTTTTGGTTCAATTTTCATTTTAATATCACTTAATCACAATTATCACTTAAATTTCAAATTCCCTTCAACACTAGCTTCGTTAAAAACCATAAATGAAGGTGTATGCCTATACATCCATGTTACATCACTAATTTCGATTATGTGTTATTCCGTCAATATATTTATATTTATACAATTCTGTCAATGTATTGATGTTTATAATAGTTATTTGTAAAGTTATTAATTCTATAGAAGAACAATATAAGAAAAATAATATTATATTTTCTAAGTATTAGATTATACTTATATTTTGAAATAGCTAGATAAGCTGCAAGATTGAACTTTTAACTTTTAAATTACAACATTGAACTTATACCATAAATCAAATGAGTATTTAATTGTACATTCATTTAATATATATATATAGTAGTATTCATTTATTTGTTTTTTATGTATTGTTTGAAATCGTAGAATGCATTATTACAATTTGTTATAAATTTTATATTTTAACAAGAAAATCATGTGCTTTACATAAAACTCAAGAAACAAGTTGTGTTTTTATACTTTGTAAATTGTGTCATGAGCTGTTATGAATTTTAACTTTTATATATTAGTGTTCTTTGTTTGTATTTTTGCTTAATTTTTATTTATTTAAGGACTTCATAACTATATATAGCTTCCTAAACAACTATTGTATTTTTATTTTGGTAAAGAAATCATATTGGTAATACTAATAACTGAGTGTATAAATAAATTGATTGCCAGTCTAATAAAGTTCAAGAAATTAGTACTACCACTACTATCTAGTTGTATTTTCAGCGTAATGAATTGTTATATATTTAGAAACACACACACACACACATATTAATTTGAAGATTTTTTTCTTTTTAAAATTCATTACTCACTGACTTTATTATTTGTTTTGGTCTACTGATTACCACTCTGATCTCATTTATTTGCAACTTAAAAAACTAATGACGGAATTAGAGACGGAAATTAGCAACGGAATTTTTTCCGTCTCTAAATTGTCCATAAATGAATTTAGCGACGGAAATTAGAGACGGAAAAATTCCGTCTCTAATTTCCGTCTCTAATCCATCTCTAAATTCCGTCTCTAAAATTAGTAACGGAATTTAGAGATGGATTAGAGACGGAAATTAGCGACGGAATTTTTTCCGTCGCTAAATTGTCCCTAAATGAATTTAGCGACGGAAATTAGAGACGGAAAAATTCCGTCTCTAATCCGTCTCTAAATTCTGTCTCTAAAATTAGTGACGGAATTTAGAGACGGAAATTAGCGACGGAATTTTTTCCGTCGCTAAATTGTCCCTAAATTCATTTAGCCACGGAAATTAGAGACGGAAAAATTCCGTCGCTAATTTCCGTCTCTAATCCGTTAGTAATTCCGTCTCTAAAGTTAGTGACGGAATTAGAGACGGATTAGAGACGGAATAGCGACGGAATTTTTTCCGTCTCTAATTTCCGTCTCTAATTCCCTATTTTTTTGTAGAGTACTCATCTAAAAGATGAGCTGGAAAGTTCGTTCCATTAGATGATGGGAGTGTGTGTAAAATGTGGCGACAAATTTTGAATTATTTAAATTTAGGTCTGTTTAAAGTTGACATGGGTGGAGTACACATATGAGACAAAGAAGACTGACTTTTCCAAGTCTTCGTTTATTGGACACTTCCTTCCGGATCCCCTCACCATACTGTATGGACAACATGATATTACACTTACCTCATTTATCTTTTTAAATAATAGGATTTTTCAGAGGTCACCATCCATCTTAATACTACTCTCATCCAAATATGTTTAACTATGGAACTCTGATAGGATCCAGTGGTACGATGGAACCCACCTCATTCACCTTTATTATCGTTGTTGAATTCTTCAGCACAATTCTCTTTCTACGCTAAAGCTAGTGGGTCAGTAACAGGTTCTGTGATTGAATTAAATATCACTGTCCTCCATACTGCCAACCCATAAAGCTACTTTCTTAATCTTCATTTAATATAATGATTGGAGTATTTAAAATTAGCTTTTTAATTATAATTTATGATATATGATGTAAGTATGTGAGATGAGTGTTATCTCGATTTATATATATAAACACTTATAAGTCTTGTATAAGGTATTGCCATGCCAATTTTATAAACTCCTCATATCTTCAAAACAATAATATCAATTTTGTTTCTTTGTAGGAAAAAATAGTAGTCACTAATTGAATTTAGTACTAAAACTAAACAGGAAATTTTATAGCATGTTTGCAATTATACGGTGGGTGAAAAATATTAAATCCTAAGAATAATCTTTGAAAATTAGCAAGGGACATCTTACTGATTGTAATCTTATTTATGCCAACCAGAAATGTAAAGAAAATGTGTTTAGCTTCATAGAGGTTTGTGGTGAGGCACGCTTTTGCTTATTCAAAATCCAATTTTAATTTCTACAAGTTGAAATGTAAAGTGTAATATTCTAAAATAATAATAATAATATAATAATAATAAAAAAATAAAAAAATATTATAATATTATATCATATTTTAATATATTATTATAATATTATATATATATATATATATATATATATATATATATATATATATATATATATATATATATTATATTATATTATAAGGTGGGCAGCACGTGGGCTGCCCACCTATTATTAAATGTAAGGAGAGGGAGTGGATTACCCACTCCATATTCTTTCTTCATTTTTAAATACCGCATGAGGTGCGGTATTAAAAGGAAGAGGCAGAGAATGAGGGAAGAGCGAGAGAAAGAGAGAGAACGAGAAGGGAATAAAGATCTCACTTGAATTTTTTGAGGTAAGTTATTTATCTTATAAGATTATTTAGATACCTAAAATAACTTCTTTCAGCAAATTTCTTTTATGAAAATTATTCCATGTATTTTTCTTGTTCTAATAAGGATAATATTATATAGATTAGAGAATATTTTAAGATTAGCATTTTGAACAAGTTTGAGTTTTATTAGTATAAGGCTATAAAAATGTAGAGAATAATTAATAGCTAATTTTAATCGGTTTATTTTTCTTATTTAGTTTGTATAAGATTTTATAACGAATTTTCTATATAAATTAGTCTATGAATAATTCTATATAAGACTTTTTAACATATTAAATGTGGGTTAAAAGCTTTATTTGAATTAATGAAGGTATTACTGAAATTTTAATTGGTATAGTTTTGAAATTCGGAGGACTAAACTGTCATTTATGAAAATCGGAGGACTAAACTGTCATTTTTGATATTTGAAGGACTGAACGGTCATTTCTAAAATTTAAACCCCAAACTATTATTTTTCAGTTTTTAGAATATATTATATATTATTATTAAAAATTTATATATAAGTTATAATTTTGATTATGTGGAATTTTGGAGAGTTATTAATGGGTAGTAAAATTGATTGTGGTAGATTGATTTTTGGCATTTACTTGAGCTCTTGGATTAGGAGCAGTGTGGTAATAAATAGCTTTGGCGAGAGGTAACCACTTTCCTCTTGTTGTGCATGCTTGTATGATGTTTGTGAGTGATTTTAATTATGCAGATTTATAAATTTGGCTATTGATATGTGATGTGGTTTTGGAAAATATGTGGTTAATGAAATTGTCTTGTGGGACTTATTTTCATGGAGAAAATGACTAGCAATATTATATTATATGAGTTGGTATTTATTTATGAGATTGGAAAGATCCTTTTTGATAATTATGAAATGATAATGACATGTCATAATCACATAATATGGATAAGATAGGGGATGGTGGATGTGGAATTAATGAGAGGTTACTCAAAGAGGAAATAAGGGGGTGAATTCTTGTACAAAAGAGGAAATAAGGTGGTAGACGTCCAGGTGCACACTGGTTAGTCCTTTGGCCCACTTGTATTCCGTAGGGCTATGACACCCCACTAATGTATTTAGAGAGGGGAACCATGGTCCGGTCTTGTGCTCTGTGGATTTTGGCCGATCCATATCACTTGATCGGTGAGCTTGTTGAGTTAGCTACCAGTCATATGGATGAGTACTAGCCCATGAGTTCAGTCAGAGGAAATAAGGTGGAGAGGAAATAAGGGAGGAAATAAAATAAATTATTATGTATTGACTCTTGTACACTTATATGGTAAATATGAGAATGAGAATATGATATTGTGAATTATTATGAAATTATTTGTATGGACAAGTGATATTTTAATAATGTTATACTTTTATAACTGTCTCACTTGACACCTCACGGGCACATACTTGTATGCCCAATGAGATGGATTGTTGGTTACTGAGGCTTTTGTCTCACCCCGTTGATTTAACATTTTTCCAGATGATAGTTGTCGTACGGGTCCATCAGGGAAGACTCCGGAAGCTTAAGCTACTTCTATAAAAAGTAGTGCTTCCATGTTTTTTTAATATATGTTGGATTATTGTATAATGCCACATTAGGGCTCATCTTGCATACTATGATATATTTCTGAGAACTTGATATATTAACTATATATTTTTAATTGCTTCTGATGATGTTAGAAGGCCTGTATGGCTTATGATGTGTTCTAAACTTGTGGATCCACAATTTGATATGATAAGGATATTTTAATATCTGATGAGATATTATTCAGCAATGAAAAAAAAATGATTTTCCATGGTAAATTTTATAAACCATGGTAGAGTTTTCAAACGGTTAGATGAACTCTTTTTCTACCATGGTTAAATTTTTAAAAGATGAGCTGTAATATTTTCTATTATAGTAAACTTTTAAAGAATTGAGTTATAATAATAGGATTTTTCAGTATTAAAGAAAGGATTTTGCATAAAGCGACCAATTATTTTTCGGTTCAAAGAACTTGAATACAAACCACACAACTTTAATCTTGCACCATGACTTTTTAAGCCCCAACCGACAATGAAGACCCACTTTTCGGGTCTTCGTTATTGTCTTTTGCTTTAAAACATCTAGCAACGAGAGCTTGATCCATCACTTCCCCTTTTGCTTCTCTTCATTTATTAAATTCGATTTTAATTATGATCTACATGCAATATTTTAGTTATGATCTACATGCAATCATTGATTACAGAGTAAAAAGATAATCCATGTAATATAAACTTTCATCATATCCTCCCCTCAGAGGTAAAATATACAAATAAATTGTCTTCATTCTTGATACCACACCTATTGAATTTAAACTTGTCTTCGTAATGAGTTTTACTTTGAAACACTAGTTTCAAACTTTTATCAATTATAGACATATACAATAGTGAGATTGATCCGAGCTATTCTAAAAAATGGCTGGATTGTTCGAATCTCTTATATGACGACCAATAAAAAAATGGTGGCTCTTGAGGATCTGACAGTGTGATGGAGTTACTACTTAGCAACACTATTATAGACTGTATTGTTGGTTTTAGAGCTGGATTCTCTTGATTCAACATAGAGTTGAACTAGTGATATAAAGCCGCGTTAGATCGGTTTAGATCTTGAGTTTGAGTCTTAAAAGAGTCACTTATGTTGGAAGGGGCAATCACGAACCCCGAACCAGATAGTGGATGTTAATATTAAAAATAAAAGAGCTGAGTTCTCCTTAATACACAACAAGCTCGTATGAATGCATTTAATAACCTCATTTCTTGAACAAGAATCTCTTAAACTAGGATCTAGCAATTCCAATGACGTCCCTTCCCTCCACAGCTTCCAGGTAGATCTTGAGTTTAAGTCTTAGAAGAGTCACTTATGTTGGAAGGGGCAGTCACGAACCCCGAACCAGATAGTGGATGTTAATATTAAAAATAAAAGAGCTGAGTTCTCCTTAATACACAACAAGCTCGTATGAATGCATTTAATAACCTCATTTCTTGAACAAGAATCTCTTAAACTAGGATCTAGCAATTCCAATGACGTCCCTTCCCTCCACAGCTTCCAGGCCTGCAATTTCAATCATATATTTTATATGTTAAGATTTTGATCTCCCTCGGTGCCATTTGAATTTATTTACTTTTGATAATATACTTACGAAGCCTTATATTGTAACTAATCAAATTTTATATGCTTTCAACTGCCTAGAGGCTCACAGCATAATTGGCGCTTCTACTATATGATAGGTAGTGAAGATCTCATTCTTGGTCGTCTAAGTGATGCTCCCCTTGCGCGCACATATACAATAAGGGAAAACATACGTACCTTGTCTAGTATGATCCAATAAATCTTTTCCTTCTTCTTGGATGACACCTTAGGATATGATGCGCCATCATTAGATTATATTGCTCACTATCTATTATTGAAAACAACACTTTCTTTTCTTTTTTCTTTTTCTTTTTCTTTTCTTTTTTGCCGGGAAAGAACAACACTTTCATTTAAAACATTATAATTTGAATGAAGTGATTAATTGCATACGTCCGCACGGGGTTCTTTTGTATTCAAGAAAATCCAAATGCAACATGCAATTATTTTTTTTGGCATTTTCAAAGAGAGCTTAAATACCAAAGGATTTGTTAGTAAAGAATCATATGCTCTAGAAATGAAGTGTCGTTGAGTGAATTTTATCCTCACTAGGACAAAGCTTTTATTTCTTCTTTTTCTTAAACACCAATGCTCTGTTTGGTATCTACAAGATAGAAGTATCGCGCACAAACAAAGATAGGATCATGCTTGTTATGCAATATATGAGTGTAAAAAAAAAAAAAAAAAATCTAAAGCTTCAATTCCCAAGTAGAGAAAAACGAAAGTTGAAGTATCGTATGATCTAGCGAGGAAAGAGTGTACTCTTGGACATGTCATTGACGGAATATTGATTGTGGTTGGCAAGTTGACTCTCCATTGCTCTAGTGGTTGCTGGTCGTTCCATTTGACTATGCAAGAAGAATGCTGGCTCTTGAGGAATTGGCAATTGCATTGAATCATTACTTAGATATTGCACAACTTCACTCATGGAAGGCCTTACTTCTGGATTACCTTGAACACATAACAAGCCCATATGGATGCATTTCATTATTTCACTCTGTGACGTGCCTGCTTCTGTCAGATTTGAATCCAACATCGCTGTCAATTTCTCATCCCTCCAATGCTTCCAAGCCTGCCATTATATATGTCATCAAATCATTAATTTAAAATAGGACGACCCTACTACTAATTTGATTATAGAATATTAACACAAGCTCCAATGGTTGAGTTGACGGTTATGATGATCATTTGAGAAACATTAAAAGTTTACTACTTGATCGTTTACTGGAAAAAAAAGGTTTACTACTCACATGGCTTAAGAGTCCATCAGCATATTGAGATTCTTGCGATTCAAAATGAGAATTTGTATTCTTCTTTCCATTTACAATTTCTAAAACCATGACTTCAAAACTAAAAACATCCGATTTTTCAGAAAATAGTCCAAACTTAATGTATTCTAGAGACATATATCCCCTACAATAGAAATAGATTGTCACACATAAAGATATCAATGCATGTTCAGATTTGAGCAACAAATAATTTGAACAAAATTTTGCACCAAAAATTATAGAGAGAAAGAACCTACAATGTTCCAACAATTCTATTTGTACTTCCACTAGTTTCATTAATACCAACCATTCTTGCTAAGCCAAAATCCGAATTTTTTGGATTCATCTCGTCATCTAACAAAATATTGCTAGGTTTGAGATCTCGATGTATTACTTTAAGGCACGAATGTTCATGGAGATAAAGAATTCCTTGAGTAATTCCTGTAATAATTTTATAACACTCTGGCCAATTTAGAACTCTTTGCTTTTGCGAACCTGTGCATAATTAAATTACTTAGTGAGTATAAAGTTGAATCCCGGTATGTTGCATATATATACGTCTAAAAGCAAATTATAGACTATACCAGCAACACTATATAAATTCACCTCAAAGACTAGTAAAATAATGGACAGTACATGCAAAAAAAAAAAAAAAGGACAAAAATGGTAAGATGAGTTTGGTTAAAAGGGACAAACCAAATAAAAAGTAATCGAGGCTTTTGTTGGTAACATTTTCATAAACAAGTAATTTCTCTTGATTTTTCAAGCAAAATCCCAATAATGCCACCAAGTTTCTGTGTTGAAGTTTGGCAATTAGGAGAACCTCATTCTTGAATTCTAATAAGCCCTGACTAGAATTTTCTGACAATCTCTTCACAGCTATTTTTCTACCATCCGGAAGAATTCCCTGAAATCATAAAATAGTTAGATAATGAGTGGGTGGGAAATACATGCAATGATATCCACAAGCACCCATCGATTTGATCGCATAATTAATTAGTTACCATGTAGACTTCTCCAAATCCACCTTTGCTTATTCTATTTTCAATGGAGAACTTATCTGTTGCAGCTTCAATTGTTGACAATAAATTGAACTGCAATGACTCTAATGTGGCCCCTTCACTTCCAACTATAAGCATATGCAAATTTTCATGTAAGTACTTACACTGCAATATAGTTTTCTTTTCACAGTTGAATGAGCTGTCTTTTCTTTCAAAAAAAAAAAAATAGCATACATACAATTTTTCTTCAGAATCGCCTTAAAACTTGTGCTTTTTTTCCCCTCTTCCAGTAATAGAAGCCGAAACAAACAAGCATGATTGAGACAAAAGTAGCAACGGACACCGGTATTTTGATTGTTCGTGAGTGGTCGTTATGTTGTCATGCGTGAATTAATATGAGTGTGTATTTACATGCCGGAGACAAGAATTGGAGAAGTAGATTTGTTAGCACAAAATTGACAATTTAACTTTCAAATTTCGGAGGAGTTGTGCTAATACTCAGACTGATTTGCAAATTTTTGTAACACATACTGTGTTCTTGTGTTAGATCTATAGTAAAACAAGAAGCTATCATTATGATTCCTCACCGTTGGAAGTGAACACTGGTTCTGGCCGATGATTGGAAGGCAGTGTTGGAGTTTATGACTTGTGTGTGGGTGTGTCAAATGGAACAAGTCCTACATTGCTTGGGAGAGAGAGAACACAAGAGTATATATTACTCCTTGTGAAATTGGGCTAGTAGATGGGCCAAGAGGAAGAGTGAGCTCGAGTGCACAACAACGAGCCACCATGAGGCAAACACAGTTGAAATTGGATTAGTAAATGGGTCAAGAGGAAGAGTGCACAACAACGGGCCACCAAGAGGCAAACACAGTTGAAATTTGGCTAGTAGATAGGCCAGAAGGAAGAGTGGGCTCGAAAGCACACATGGGCCATCAGGAGGTAAGTACAGTTGAAATCCGGGGATTTCCCCACACCCCCAGCTTGAATTAAATAGGGAACTTTTTATCAAATGTTTTTTTTATGAAAAATCTTAAATTTATTATGTGAAAGAGCTTTGTAGAATTATTCATGATGTGAATCATTAATTTTTTGAAGATCATGCATGCAATATTGACTTGAGTGGAATAATTTTAGAGGTAGGTAGCTAGTTGGGTTTAGATTAATTTAGGTCAGATCAGATCAGATCATTAAAAAAAAATATTTATTTAAATTTGGAGCCCCGTTTAAAGTTGGCATGAGGGGAATTAATCCATATATTTGCGACAATGAAGACCGACTTTTCCTTCCGGACGCCCCTAAACATACTTCAAAGACAACACGATATGTCCATAGACATAGGCTTACCTCATTTTACCTTAATTAGTCACACATAAGATATTTTCTTGTCAATTTTATAACTCTTCATTTCTTTAATACTAATTAAAATATGATGATCATAAGTCTAAAAAGAAAGTCGATTCCAAATGATTAGCCGATTAAGAAAGAGAGCCTATTAATTTATAAACCACACCATATTTGAAAGGCTTTTAGGAATCATAACATACAATATCTGTTTAGTTTCTTTGTAAGAAAAAAAATAGTCACTCATGGAATTTAGTACTAAAACATAAAAAAAGAAATTTTATGGTCACATTATAAGAAATTTGTCAGCATGTCTGCAATTATACGGTGGAAAAAAATTATCTTAAGAAGAATCTTTGAATATTAGTGCGGGACATCTACCTAACTGATCGTAATTCGTAATCTTATTGGTGAGGCACGATTTTTCCTTATTCAAAAGCCCATTTTAATTTATACAAGTTGCAATGTAAACCGACCAATATTTTTGGGTTCGAATAACTTGAATACAAACCACAGAACATTAATCTTGTACCACAAATTTTCAGCAGTACATCACAATAGTATGCCTGACTTTTTAAGCCCCATACGACAATATTGAAGACCCACTTTACTGGTCTTCATTATTATCTTTTGCTTCAAACATTTAATAACTGGAACCTGATCGATCACGTTCCCTTTTGCTTCTCTTTATTTATTAAATTCGATTTTAACTAAGATCTACATATATATCTTCTTATGCTCAAATATCAACAGCATAATGAATGGTTTGAAAATCATTAACAGAAAACATCATTGATTACTGAGTAAAAGATATTTATGATAAGCTTTCATACTGTTTTCCTCCAGAGGGTAAAATGTACAAATACTGAGTTAAGTATTTATGTAAAGAAGGATACATATTAGCGAGGATACAAGTCAGTAATTGGATCTTCATCCAACGACCGTTGCATTGACTTGCTTGTAGATTGATCCGAGCTATTCTCAAAAATGGCTGGATTGTTTGAATCTGTTCTATAACTACCAATAAAAAATGGAGGCTCTTGAGGATCTGACAATGCGACGGAGTTACTACTTAGCATCACCATTATAGATTGTATTGTAGGTCTTAGAGATGGATTTTCCTGAATACACAAGCTCATATGAATGCTCTTAATAACTTCATCTCTTGAACAAGAATCTCTTAAACTAGGGTTACTTACATAGCTTACTAGGTCTTCTTCAGCATAACTTGATACATAGAAAGATGTATTTTTCTTGCCACTCATAATCTCAAGAATTAGGATACCAAAACTATATATATCCGATTTTATTGATATATGACCATACATTGCATATTCAAGAGCCATATATCCTCTAAAAAAAGCACATGTTTACTCTCTTTTCCCTAGTTCATTATAAAATTATGATACAAAACAATTGGCATGAAAGAAAAAAATTAACTTACAAGGTGCTGACAACTCTGCTTGTGCTTGCTTGTGTTTGATCAACTCTGAAAAATTTTAGTCATCCCAAAATCAAAGATTTGTGGATTCAAATCTTTATCCAACAATATATTACTAGCTTTGAGATCACAATGTATAATTTTTAGTCTTAATCTTCGTGAAGGTAAAGCATTCCCCTTGCCGGCAATAATCCAGTAACGCTTTGACCAATTCAACTTAGCTTGGTTTTCTTGTCCTGTACGGCAATAAGAAACGAATTTAAATAATAAGATAAAAATTAGATTCATATCCTTACCCAAGTTCAAACCAATTAATAAAAAATATAAAATGACTTGATGAGTGAAGATAAGTGTAATAAATGCAAGAAATAATTTTACAAAATCTACCAAACAAGAAATTATCCAAGCTTTTGTTAGGCAGATATTCATACATGAGTATCTTTTCTCCTTCATCCAAACAAAATCCAAGTAACCTTACAAAATTTCTGTGTCGAAGTTTTGCCATCTTAACAACTTCATTCTTAAATTCTCCTATTCTTTGGTTTGAATTGCTTGATAGTCTTTTTACAGCTAACTCTTGTCCACCAGATAGAATACCCTTCATATGAAATAACAAATCTATTAAAATCCATTTGCAAACAAATAATAATTTTACGATTTTGAGAGTAGTAGTGATCCCGATTTTTATTGGTGAAATAGATTTATATACCTTGTCTACTTCACCGAATCGCCCCTGACCAAGTTTGTTATCTGGAGAGAAGTCGTTTGTGGCCGATTTGATGGTATCCAAATCAAATTGCAGGGATTCTACAGTTGAAATCTCAACTACACAACCAAACACAAAAAATTGTGTTTAGGATATTATTCGTCCAAGGAACTTCCATATGGAAAGTAAAAATTTCATGTGTATCAAATTAAACATGAGAACTGATATTTTATCATACCATGGCCAGTTTCAGTTTGTTTAGGAACTGAAGTATGTTTGCTTACTCTCCTTTTTAAGCACAAGAAGCAGAGCGAGACAAGCAATATGAATATCACTGTTGGAACAACTATGGCTATAATTCTCCAAGGTGCTGAAAACTGGACTAGACGCTAAACTGGTCAAGACACTGGGTTAAGAGTCAGTGGTTTAGACTGGGGTAAACCCAGGGGTTAGACTGGGGTCAATTAAAAGAATAAAAAATTTAAATGTTCATGCATACCATTTAAAACACTACATGAGATTTTTTTTTTCAACAGATAATCTAATATAACCTCCTGAACCTAATACCCAAAAAAATATCATTAACTACATAAAGATTTTTCTTCAATCAATGCCAAAGTATTTCACAATCCTTTTGAAGCTCTTTGCAAATCAAAAAATTTTAGGAAAATATTTTTTTTAGAAAAAAAAAAGCCAAAATGACGTTGTTTGGAGTATAAAAAAGGGCAACCCATGACTAGTCAGATCACCCTGGTTCACATCGGGTGGCTTGAACAGTTTTTTTAGCTCAACCGGACCCGACTGGTGACCGGTTCACCGGTTTTTGGTCTGAACCGGCCGATCCAATTTTCCATACCGTGTAATTATCTCAGCTGAAAGCTTGCTTTTGCTTCTATTTGAATAAAATACTTGCTTTGTTTACATATATAAAACACAAATAACTGACATTACGTAGATAAAAAAAAATTGGCTTAAATTGATTAAATGCAATAAATATGTAATAAATGTATTTAATTTTTTGTTCAAATATACTTTTAGTTCTTTAAGTTTACATGGGGTATACTTTTGGTCCTTTAACTTTGTAAAGCATACTTTTGGTCCTATAATTCTAATATCATTAATGTTGCTAACGAAAAATGCTAATGCAACAAACTTAAGTGATGACTATGTAAACTTAAATGATGACAGTGTAATTAAATGCTATTAATCTTAAATTTAATATATGTGTAAATTGAAAAAAAATCTAAAAACCTAATGAAGTTGTCAATATCAAAACCTTGATTGAATTATAAAATTTTAGTTTAATAATCTGAATATCAAAATCCCAATTTCATTTGTTACAATTTGTCAGTTTATTTTAGTTTAATAACCTAAATATATTATGTTAAAAATTAAAACTTAAGTATGTTTTGTTAGCTGCACAGTCATCACTTGAGTTTATTATGTCAACATTTTTTGCTAGCAATATTAACGGTGTAAAAAATATAGGACCAAAAATATACCTCATGTAAAACTTAAAAGACTAAAAGTATACTTTAATGCTCTTATTTATATGGGAAGAGAAAGTAAATGAAAAAGAGAATGCTGAGGAAAAAGATGTTTGTGCATGTGAGATAATTAATGAAGTGAAATATCATGTAATTAATTGGGGGAAAAATAAGACGGTTAAAGTTTCATATAAGTGTACCTTATAAATAGGATCATGCAATCCAAAAAAATTGTATATTATATATAGCATTGGAGTGGGTAAAAATCTAAGTTACATTTATTTTCCGTATTTTTTAAAAAATTATACAAATGTTTTCTTTATCCTTAACATATTCACTAACTTGTTATAAAACAATTCTTAAGTTTAAAAATGTTAATTGGTTTAAAGTGCAAATTTATCTCGGAAGTTTTCACTAAGGAGCAATATTGCCCTAAAAGTTTTTTGAGGCTCAATGTCACCTCAGAAATTTTAAAATGTAGCAATGCTGCCTTATACCGTTAAAAAATTAACGTTGATTGATATTAATTGTTAACTTTTTAACGGAAAAGGGCGACATTACTTCATTTTAACATTTCTGAGGTAATATTGAACATAAAAAAAAATTTCAGAGTAACATTGCTTCTCAGCGAAAACTTTTGGGGCAAATTGGATCAACTTCTAATGGTTGAGATTTAATATTTTATAATAATATTATTATGATATTAAATATAAAAATACATATAAATAAATTTAAATTATTAAAACTATATCTAAATACTTCAACTTTCTAGAATTTTATTAAAATGTTTTATAATATTTTTTTCTTTTTATCTGCTGCACTTTTGAACTTTTTAGGTTAAATTTTAATAGTTTAAATTTTGGGTGAAGGGGTAAAAATACCTATGTTAATTTGTCAAAAGTGCATCTGGCACCATATTAAAATGTTCAGTGCAAAAATGCCTATAAAGATTTGACAAATTAACATGGGTACTTTTCGTAAAAATTTAATAGTTTAAATTTCTTTATAGTTAGTTAAGATTATAATATATTGTTATAAATATTAAATCTTAACTATTAAAAGTTGATCCAATTGTAGAAAAAATAAATAGAGAGAAAATGAAGAAAAAAGTACATTGACTGCGTAGCAGTGTGAACATGAAGGTTTGATCCCACTCGCTACACCAAATTGTTAGCTTGCCCTTTGTAATCCCGAAAAAATTGTCAAGTAAAATACCATTTATTAATTTTAAAATTTTGCCAAAGGGATAGTAACTGACCTTTAGGAGTGGATTCTGGAGTGGGGGCTGGGGGCGGAGGCGCATCCCGGTAAAAAGCGTACATATCATACCTTATATAGCAACTGGGCTTGAACATATCTCCGCCTACGTTTCCAGTGCAGCAATTAGGCAAATTGCTGATACCGTTACCGAGACAGTTGAGACAATCATTCTCAGATATATCCAGAGTGCACTGTGAAATAGTATATAGAGTTTGGAAAGCATCATATATAGTCTACTTACGCCTCTTTCGCCACCATCTTCAAGGTTTCACCCAACAACTTCATAAAGCCTGCGGTGTCTCTGTTGCATTGCCTGCCTTAACAGGCATTATCATTGGGTCTTCTTGCATAGTGGAGAAATACTCGTCGGAGTAACATAACCAGCACTTGATGTACCAATCGACGGCTTGTGTATTATTGGGACATCTCTGAACGATATCTTTGATTCCGTCGGAAACACACTTTTGACATGTCACGCCCTAAAAATCAAAGGGGTGACTGGCCATCGAATATGAGGGAAACTCACATTCCTTAAGCCTTAAACGTAGAATGACTGCCGGCCATAATAACCTTAATATGAAATATACATTTACTACAACTTCCAATTCACATTTCGACATCCTATATAATTAGAATATATAAACCAATTGTAGAAATTTCGGCGGATCAGTCTCATTTGTAAATCAGACTTCCCAAAAATCCCACAACAATTTGAAATATCGAAACAACATTTGGAGCTCTGCTCCACCCCTGTATATATATATATATACAAATATTCCAAACAAAAGAAGGACAGGATCCTACTTATAGGCTACGTGGAGCATCTAAATTACAGAAGTAAATACATAAATATAAACTTGTATTTACAATTGTTAGCAGCTCTTCCAAAATACATCTACAAGTTTTGGTCAATAATGAGGGTCTTCACTGTTCGGCTGGAGGTGCAAGGTCATTAGTTATATCTGAGACCAAAAATAATTTTCCGGTGGATAACGTTCCATTAATGAAAATAACTAAAATACTGAAAGAAATAAATTGATAGAATGAAAGTATATAATAAAGAGATAACAGTTAATTTCAACTTCCAAGTACGAAATCATAATCATAAACGGATTTATATAAAAGATTATTACTAACTATAACTAAAACAGTATAGAAGATAATTTAAACAAACAAATACCAAATAGGTTATAAAATAATTTATTTTCAAAACCAGCTTAAAAACAATAAATCTCAAATTTCATCCCTCTATAGGACTTCAACAGAACGGATAACAAGCGTGGGTACATAGTTCACGAGGGGAAGTAACCAAGCATGGCTGGAAACCACAAAACAAACGTGGACACACGGTCTACGAAAGTAAGTAACCAACTATGGCTTAAAGCCACGAAACAAGTGCAGGTAAAAACCCACGAGCAATAAGCGTGAGAACAAATTCCACGAATATCAAGTATGAGTACTATGCCCATGAATGTCAAGTGAGCTTGAGGTTACCATGGCATGCCAAGGATTAATAGTATTGCTGTTAGTAACCGTCGTTCTTTATTCAGCCCTCTCAAAAACATTTTCAAACATGCATGGGGTAAGTTTTCCTTAAATAAACCAAATTCTTCCTTTAACAATAAAGCTCGAGAAGGATATTCCATAATAAAATATCCCAGCATGAAAGTTCACGAGAAATGCCCCAAACACTTTCAAGCACCATAGCAATAATTTGTAGCTGAATAATTCACAATATAAAATCTGAGCCTAAAAATTTATAAATATCATATCAGAACCTCTCTTCCATATTCTATATATGCACAAATATTCATTCCAAATAGAAAGGAAAAGTAATATATATAACACTAAATAAAATCCTTATCTTATTAAATACGCAAATATCACTAAGCAAAATATATAGTTCCAACAAGCTTACTTTGATGATGCAGTAATTGACAGTTCGTTATAAACTATGGAGAGAAACAAATAACCTTAATATAAACTCTTAGTATTTACTCATTTCAATATCAATGGAGAACTAAAATAAATCTGACAAATACTTCTTAATAAAATTGTACTCAATAATCGTGGTAATAAATAAAAATCAAGTAGTAAAGATATCAATGGGATGCTATTTACTTACCTTATGTGTTCCAAAAATATAACTCTTCCCTAATCTTCAACTTCCAACTTATTCAGTCCTTCCTCCTAATGTCCAAAATAAATGCATCATTCTTGGTTCCCCATCAAGATACAATAAAAGCACGTTGAAATAACATTATTTCTTCCGAACTTTTTATCAAACACATATGTGCATTCTTTACAACATCTCATAAAGCAACATTATATCTTCATATCATTTCCCAAACACCTTTAAATATTTATATTATATGACTAAATCTCCAAAACTAAAGTTAAACTCTTTTTAGCGCTTTGACATATAAATAAAAATGAATCCATCCTCTTTCAATCTTCAAATTACATAAAAATACATATTGAATAATAAGCTTCCCTCCCAAATTCACTTCTTTGCCAAATTTCAAATAGAAGAAATAATGAGCCATTGAACTATAATTTCCATAGAGTTTTCTTTCTCAATTATATCATGAAACCTCATAACATCTAAATTTCCTATATGGAATAGAAAATAATTCTTGTTTCCTTCAAGCATCTCATGGGAACCCAATCATAAATCATAATCAATTCAAAATGGTATCCAGATTATTCTTGCCCATTAAAATATTATGTAAACACATAGCTAAATGATCCTTTTTTTTTTTTCTTTAGAGCATTTCATTGAACACCTTAAGGGCACTTAAGATTATGTGTATGTTTGGAATAGCGATTGCAAAAATAACTTTTTTCAATAATATGACTTTTTGCAATCTTACTTTTGGGTAAAAGTCAGATTGTGTAATGTGATTTATGTTTGGATTGACGGTTGTATAAGTGATTTTTGCAAAAGTAAAACTTGTTTGGATTGGTTTAAGCATAAGTGACTTTTGTGATAATAGTAAGAGAGAAATTAAATTTGAAATTATAAAAGTTAAAGTTGGGAAATTTGGCAATAAAAAAATACATAATTCGATGAAATAATATCACATAAATAATTGGATCACATATCCCGTACAATTTGGTTCATAAGCTCTAAAAAGCTAGTGGAAAAGCTCCAAGGGAGGGCTTATTTAAAAGTGGCTTATTGAACCATAAGCTATTTTGAAGAAAAGCCAGTCCAAACACTAAGAAAAAACAACCTTTGATTCAATTGGGCTTATACATATATAATCGGGCTTTTCTTCAGTGCAAACGCCCTTCCAAACACTCTCTATTATATATTTCTTAAGGCAAGCACCTTAATTTATAAGTTAATGACCATAACTTCCGAGCATCAAAATGATCTTAAGGAAAATTTCCTCCAGCTTACCCTTTTACTAAATTTATCGTACAAATCACAAATAATAGCAACCAATCAATCTACCAACAATGATGCATACTCAAGAATCCATAAGGCCTCTTAAATTAAATTTTTTATCCAAATTGAACTTAAAACCAACATAAAACAACTCTTAAGTCCATTTTATTCTTCTTATAACATACACATTGGCTAGTTAGTAGCTCCAACAATATTCCAACCAAATTTCTTCTCATGGACATTTTAACAGACACCTTATGTGCAATATATATTTACAATATTATCTGCTTCTCCTCCTCCAATTCTCTTACCCCAACATTTTCAAACATCAATATATAGATTTACTATGCCTCTCAAACTCTATTTTTGAACTAACAGTCAATTCAACCCAAGAAAACCAATATTCTTTCTCTTGTAACAATGAAATGATTGACGAATGTAACACCTGACTTACATACCCCTATATTACATATACAAAAGAGTTATTCTTTAATTTCTTATGGGTTAATCACTCATTCATTACTTATTTAGCCATTATTCTTACCAAATATCAGAGTTAATTCTCATTCTCAATGATCCCAATATGGCTTAATTCAAATATGAATATTCTTACAAGTAAATATTCTCCATGTGCAAATAATGATACATACAGTAATCTAAATATAATTTCAGTCTTCAATTCTTTGTCTTCTTTCATTCTGAATCATCTTCAAGCATTCTCATCTTTCGTGTTCATGTACCTATATGGTTGGTGGGGGAGGGTGAGATTCGGGGAATTTCAGTAGCAAATATTACAAACAGTGCACGTAAGATGAATGCAAGTGCACAATATGCTTGCCTTACATAGGCTCATGTTCACATAATGATATTCTGCATGCTCAATGTTTTGTGCAATATATCTATGGCCACAGTATAAATAAAAACATAGCTTCATTCATTCATTCATGCTTCACATAATCAAGCAAAGCAATACCACACATCAAATACATACAAGTAGGTAAGTTCACTACCTTGTGGACTAATGTCCTTCTTCTTGTTCCATTTTCTTCCAACCTTTGGAGCTTCTTGGAAATTCTTTCATTCTTCTTCTTTCTTGACTTCTAATGACCCTAGATACCCAATCACATCATTAGAGCCATGATAGCATGTCATTGGAAGTGTATATCAATGCCCAAAAAGTTAGGAAGGGCCAAACAAGTCAATTTCTTTCAAAATAATATGAAATACTGGAATTTGGTGGCTTGGTCGTGGCTAAAAGAGGTCAGAAGTTTTTAGGCCGCGGCCAGGAAATCCTCTGGCCACTGCCAAGAATCCTCTGGTTCCTGGACGAATTTCCAAAAATCATAACTAAATCCAAAAAATTCCAAGTGAGGTGGTTTCAAGTTCTACGTGACCCTGTTTAAATCTACTATCAGGGAAAAATATAGCCATTAGCCAAATGGAAACACATCAATGCAGAATTCCCTTTTTGTGGACACTGTTTCAGAATTTGTCGGTTTTACATGACCAATATTCAAAAATACAAAACTTCCAGTGTACAAATCCAATTGACCATTATGACCTATCAAATTAAATCTTGACAAGTCTACTTTTATACCGCAAAATTTCACAATTTTTGAACATCATTTGCCTATTCAAAAACATCACAAAACAAATCTGCTCTAGAAAAATGAATCCAACAGCAGGGTCATCTAACTTCCAAAAATTCCAGAATTATGTATAACCATCCAAAAATTATAATAATGTGATTTCCACATAAATTTTCATATAGAACACAATGAAATGATCAAAATCATCAAAATCACAAAGCTTTAGCCCCAAAACCCACTAACAGAATAAAACTCATTTTCAGAAAAATCACCAAAACAGAATTTTGTCTAGCAACTTAGTCCAATATCATCATAAATCATCATTTAACCATAAATATATGATTAATCATCAAAAATACCCTCAAGATGAAAATGAACAGTACCCAACCTTCATAAAAACTTATCCAAACAACACAATCTATAGCTCAAAATGAAGCTAAAGTTCACATCTTTCTCTTTCTTGAGCTCTTTTCTTGATTCTTCAATTTTGTCTCTTGCAAGATGGCCCAAAACACCTCCTCTTTAAAAACAAAAACCATAGAAATGAAGCTCTTGAAGAGGGGAACAAGATTCATGAAAATATTTTGGACAATAGAAATGATTTACTATGTGATTTTGGATTTAGAAACTAACCTTGTGACTGTACCTCTTTCTCTTTCTTCTTCCCTTGTGCTGGCCGACGTTGAGAGCTTGGAGAGAGAGTGAGATATGTTAAAAAATGACTCACTTCAGCTCTCTTATTCACTTGGCCGACACATTGCAGGGAAAATGCACTACTACAGAATAGGGATTTAACGTCACATAAAGGTGTCCCTTCTTTAAAAAGGGAAGTAAAAACTGGACGCAGTGGCATTTATGTAAATAAAGAGAAACTTTTTCCTCTTTAGGCGTCCTAAAAATCAAAAAGGACGTGTAAAGAGATCTTTAGGCGTCCCTTCTTCCAGAAGAGACGCCTAAAGATAAGCCTTTAGGCGTCCCTTCTCAAGAAGGGACGCCTAAAGGCTGCATGCCAGCCACGTGGCTGGCATGCAGTAAACAATAGGCGTCCCTTCTTTCAAAAGGGACGCCTATTTATACCTTTAGGCGTCCCTTCTTGGAGAAGGGACGCCTAAAGGTTCCAAATTTATTCATTTCCCTCCATTCCAGCATCTTCGTTCACTCTTCCTCCCTCTCTCAAAAGACCGAGCTGCAGAAACTTACAGCATTTTTGTTCAATCCCCTTCCTCCCAAGATTGTTAAGGCGCCATCCCCCTCCTCAATCTTCTCTCTGGCGTCGTACCCTGCATCTGTTCACCATAAGGCCAGCAGCGTCAGTCCGGCCGTCCTCAGCTCCAAGGTACAGCGGCGCCCCTCCCTTTATCACCACAAGTCCAGCAGCGTCGACTACCCATCCGTGTGACCACCAAAGGTTTTTTTTTGTTTTTTTGTATAGTTGGATTGTTTTTTATGCGGTTATTTTAGTGTCTGAAATGTCACTTATGTGTTCGTACCTTATAGATTTTTGCTTCTCCTATTACATTTAGAAAAGACATATAATATTTATAATATATGATATTTATTAATGAACTTGGGTTAGCTGGTTACATCTAAACAAAGGAAGACACTTGTGTATTTTTATGGCTTTTGCACATGACATATATATATATATGTAGATAATTATAAAATATTTTGTAAGTGAAAAATATGTTGGAATTTGTTGAAAAGTGACTATTAAAAAATTATAAAACTCGTTACTTGTTTAGCTCCGAAGTATATATGTAATAGAATGAAAAATGAATGAGATTAAAAGGTAATAATTAATTATTTCAAATGTGAAATGCCATATATGTCTGGAAATAAAAATATTTTTCAGAAATAATGGTTGTGTCATAATAATAGTAATATATAAGTATAAATTTTTTAACATGTCCTTTTGAATTTTTTAGTTTAATGATGAAAAATTAGTGGATTGTATTTTTTATGTTTAAAATAGTTATAACAGGAAATCCCATTGTTGTCAATTATTCTAAACTTTAGTGTTATTGAGAATGGCTTAGGTTAAAAATGGATCATAGTTGGATGAATGCTTTAAGAACTAGTAAAGAATATGAGAATGTGGTGGAAGAGTTTATTGAATTTGCTAGAAGGAATGCTCCAACAAAAAATGGGAAGTATTTTTGTCCTTGTGTGAATTGTTTAAATGAGAGTCGACGGGATGTTGATGATATAAGGGATCACCTACTTTGTGATGGAATAAATCTTCGATACACAAGATGGAGTTGGTATGGTGAGGAAGTAACTTGACGACACACCACCTTTGACAACAAATCCACCTATAAGAAGTGAGGTCGAGTTGGTAGATGATGAATATTATTCTGCAAGAAATGATCATTGTGAAGGAATATGGGAAACAGTATGAAGTAAGACCTTTAACTATATAAAACTGTATTATGTCCTATGTGCTTTTTTCCCATAATGTAGTTTATACATATACCTGCAATCTACTTACCTCTCTGACAATGAATTTTTTGTGTCCAGGAATATGTCAAGTTCTAGTGACTCAGGGAGCGACAGCGAGCAGCATAATGGAAGGTAAGAAGAGCCACCCGCTCCGAGAAGAACAAGGGGTGCCACAAAGATGACTGTATTGGCAAAGCGCCACTACAATGAATAGGAGAGGGTTCACATAGAGTTTGATGCCAACATGAATCCAGAGGGTCCTGAGGAAGACCACTTCATTAGTTATCTTGGTTTTTTGGGTCGAAGCAAAGTCCGAATCATTTATGATAGTTGGAGGCAGGTTCCCAAAAAGACGAAAGCCATGATATGGCAATAGATTTTGGTACATAACTTTCGATACATTTTATGTATTTAGATCTTTCTTCCTATTCAAGTTTAATTGTCTCCGTTTTTGCAGCAAACGTTCGATGTTCCTGACACTACAGACATGTACAACCACTGGATGGGAGAGGTTCATTTGCGCTGGAAGGATTTTAAAAATAAGCTCTCCAAGAAGTACCTTAAAGGTGACAAGAGACATCTGGATCCTTGTCAGGAATATTCATATCTATCTCCAGAGGCTGGAGGTTGTTTGTAGCAAAACGACAAGCTCCTGAATTTTTGGTAAATTTTCTGTCTTTAGTATGAAAATTTTTAATTTCAATATAGTTAATGCACTAATGACTTATTTTTCCCTTAAACAGGAATTAAGTGCGGTGAACACACAGAGGCAAGAAGCAAATCAGTACCAGCATTGCATGTCTCGGGGTGGCTATAGGAAGCTGGAGCGGACGATGATGGCAGAAGAGCTGGAAAAAATGAAGGAAGCTGCGAAATCGGATCCTTCCGTTGTTGTACAAGCGCTAGCTCCTGTCACAAAAAATGGAAAGCAGGGAGGATTAAGGGTGGCAAATATATAAATCCGACTATTACTGAGGTTGCCTCGAGGATTGTAAGTAGTAATAACATAAGTAATTAATTGTGAAATTCTTTCACATTTCTAGCATTTAATTTTCGTTCATAACGAATTGTATGCTACAGGACAAACTCGAAGAGCAGAGTAGCCAATGTTTGTTTACTCCAAGTGGACGGATGGACATATTCGCAACAGCGATTGGGAAGGCTGAATACCCGGCCGTGTTAGAAGGGAGCCGAGGGGAGTTGGTATTATGAAGTATTTTGGTAAAGCCTCGATATATTCTTCACAAGCTGAACCCAGTCAACAGTTTGTGGCTAAGCTTGCCGATCAAATCCGAGAAAAGCTTCGAGATGAGTTAATGACACAACTACGTGGTGAAATGAAATCGTTGTTTGATTTTCATCACATGGAGGCTACTAAGGTTATAAACCAGGAATCCCCGGCCTTCCCTAGCATTAAAGGAAGTCACAACCCGCCGGACGAATCCCTTGTACAGCCTTCCCACACTCCGCAACTTGTTGCCGAGGCTTTTCACAATCCAGAACCCCTTGTCCACCCTTCCCACACTCCAAAACTTGTTGCCGCTCCTTTCCATAGTCTTGTCCAGCCTTCCCATAGTACAGAACCCTGTGCCCAGCCTTCTCACATAACAGAACCACTAGGCTAGCCTTCTGCCACTCTGGAGTCGGGCGAATCGTGTATCCTCTATTTGGATGCCCCCATGATTCGTGTTGTAGCCAATGCTCTCATTTACACACAAGCTACCACCCACCATCATAATTAAATTCCACAGTATTTACGTAAGGTGAGAGTGACACGTGTTCATGAGGGGGAAGAAGGTGCAGCCATCCCTATCCCTGACGTTGAGATTGCCACGCTGGGTCAGGCAATTGGAGCTTTCATCCTTTGGCCTCAATATCTTATTGGCACGTTGGCAACCCCACCAATGGTAGGAATTATATTCATATCACTTGACATTTATGGTTATAGGAGGAGCAACATGCGCTGAAATGACCCTTTCTAGCACGACTGCAACAGGTTTACAAAGGTATTCCCCAAGTCAACTTCAATATACCTCCAGGGATTGTGGGTACAAAATTGACGTATCCCTACACGATCGACAATAAAGATCTTAAGGAGTTTTTGCATTTGGAGGAGATAGATGCAGGATGGGTCACACTTGCCATTTGGTTAGTTTTTCTTTTCTAAGTTCAAGATTTCATAAGTTCAATAATTCATTGGTCATTTTATTTATATTTTAGGTCCTTCTACCACATGTGTATTGATATGGAAATACCAAATTTATACGGATTCTTGTGTCCGGCAAATACGACATCGGATAAAAATGATGTTGCAAAAAGGACGCATTATGTGGGCTTCACAATGGCAGCGACCAAATTGCGATGTTATCTAGCGCCAATTGTTCAAGGGTATGTAGTGAAATTTTTTTTTGGGATGCTTCAGTGCTAATAATTTTCTTCTAATCTAAACTTCATTTTAATCTGTGTATTGTTGTAGTTACCATTAGAGCCTGTGTGTTGTTTGCCCACGCCTCAATGAAATCTATTGGTTTGATTCCTTGACAAAAAGCCCGACAAGGACACAAAATCCGTCTTCAACACGTTAGTTATTTCTTTTTTATTTATTAAAGAAATGCTTGATTTAAATAAATTGTTCTAACTTAAAATGTTTTACATTTTAATGGTAGCGTGACCCAAACATATAGAATGCTTGGCGAGTCACGTGAGGGTAGAGTTGTTCGCAAGCCAAAATGGTTCTATTCCAAAGTATGTGGTTCCAATATAATTTAAGTTCTTTTATTTAAGGTTGTTTTAGAAATGATGTATGTTATTGATTTTAACCAATTGCTTTTGATTTATAGTGCCCTCAACAGTCAGGTGGTACTGAATGTGGCTATTATGTTCTTCTTTACATGTATAATATCATTCAAAGTGGCGTTACAAGTGAT
Source organism: Albizia julibrissin (assembly GCA_037074505.1). Classification (NCBI taxonomy): domain Eukaryota; kingdom Viridiplantae; phylum Streptophyta; class Magnoliopsida; order Fabales; family Fabaceae; genus Albizia; species Albizia julibrissin. The sequence goes on along the minus strand of CM073480.1, from coordinate 4,550,907 downwards.
TTTCAACATGTAATCAAATGATAATATTTTGGGTGTATTTTAATTGAATTGCTAAACAATCCTTTAATTTCATTGATTTCGTATAATCATATTTTCTAATTTGCAGATCTTTGATAATGATGCTGCTTACTTATATGAAGACATTAATTTGATCAAAGACTTGTTGGCTGGGAGGATTCTTCAACACGTTGATTTGTAGAAGTTTATTGTTTCATGTACATTTACTTAGTAGTTGTTTATTAGTGGACAACATTTCTGTCAACACTGTATAGTGCATGAATGTTTCATTAGAGCTGGATGTTGTGTTTTGTTAATTATATACTGCGTTCTGTATGTTTCCTTTTTGTGTAATAAGGAAACTATGTTGCTGTTTGCTTTCAGAATGGCCAGAAACAATACAAATAGCACCGTATGGGTTAAAAAAAAACCTTTAGGCGTCCCTTGCGCTAAAAGGGATGCCTAAAGTCCCTAATTTGAAAAAAAAATTCTAAACAGAGACTTTAGGCATCCCTTTTGGTAAAAGGGACGCCTAAAGTCCCCATTTAGGCGTCCCTTTTACCAAAAGGAACGCCTAAACCCTGCACTTTCCTCGTCCCTTTAAAAATGACGTCTAAAGTCTAAATTTACTACGTCGCTGATATACACGTCCCCCCATAAAAGGACGTTAAAAGTCACAAATAAAGGACGTTAAAAGTGTTTTTTCTAGTAGTGAGGAGGGGAAAAAAATACAACATGTGGCCATATGTTGACTAAATTCTTTTACTTTTCCCTTCCCTCATCACATAATACTTAGCCGACAAATTGGCCAAAAATGCATACAAGGAAATAAGTGGATGTCATGTGTCAAATTTGTGCGGAGTCTTGAAAAGTTGGAGCACTTTCTCTTTCCTTGCCTTTGCTTAACTTGACCGTCCATTTGGAGTGCAATGAGAGAGTGAGATGCTTAAATAAATGAACCCTCTTCACTTATCTCAATTTAAGTATTTGGCCGACATGCTCCATTAAGGAGGAGGAAAGTGTGTTAATTAAATATTCGTTCCCTGGCATCATGGTGTGTATGAGTGTATTGCTATGTGTCTCAAGTTATCCTCTAAAATTCATTATGGCTCTTGGGCATTCTTGGATCTCTTCTTGAAATAGGCTTAATATTTTTCTTTATTCAGACTTATTCTCTAGCCTTTGGTCCCAAAATTCGGGATGTTACAATGAACACTTACCTACCTCAAAAGAACTCCTTAACTTGAATCTCAACTTGGTTTGGATCGTCCTTTTCCTCCTATTTTCACACACAACAGCTGAAACAGAGAGGAAGGATTAAATTTATTGCACCCACACAAGCACACACGGATGAACAAAGAAATCAAGGGATAGCTTCAATCCTTCTTGCACCTAGCAACATGGAAAACGAATTTTGGACATACCCAAGCAGCTGATGTGGTTCCAGCAGGTGAAAATTCAACACTCCCTCAAACTACTGGACGCACTAACCAGAGAAGGAACAAGGAGAAATAAAAAATCTTTGCACCCACCTATTGACAGCGTCGATTGAAGAGAGCAGAGGAGAAGACCGGGCTTACCTAAGAACCCTCTAGAAAATTTCTCCCTCTGTTTTTCCATGTCTAACGATGGGAAAGGGAAAAATAAGAGAGATGGGGAAAAAAAATCTGATGGTGTGCCTTTATTCTTTAAGAGGAGGGCATTGTGGTAATTTTATAATGATAAAACAAAATAAAATACTCTTTGGAAAAAAAAATCTGATGGTGTGCCTTTATTCTTTAAGAGGAGGGCATTGTGGTAATTTCACAATGATAAAACAAAATAAAATACTCTTTGGAAAAAAAATCTGATGGTGTGCCTTTATTCATTAAGAGGAGGGCATTGTGGTAATTTCATAATGATAAAACAAAATAAAATACTCTTTGGAAAAAAAATCTGATGCCAGTAACCTAACAATGGAAGAGGCCATAGACGACGGTGGCGTTGGGGTTGTTTTCTTGGCCGACGGTGGTATTGTAAAACCCATTACTTTGATTGGCGTTGGAGGAAAGGGAAGAAAGTAAGAGATGAACATTTGTCTGAAATGTGCTGTCTGGACATAAGTTGTACCTGAACATTTGTAAGTTGAGGTTTGGCCTTTGATTGTTGCAATCAAGAGGATTACAAGGCAAAGAAGAAGAAAGAGTTTTGGACAATTCATGAAGCGAATCATTTTGGGACGATGAATTAATATGCGCGTTTGTTTCTAGTTTACATTTATAGTTTTTATTATTTTGAAATTTTCAACGCGGCAGATTTTAGAATTTGGAACCTAGTGATTAATTAACAAGAGATGTGGACTGGACTTGAACCGTAATGCTCACTCCCCATGACCAAATTCAACTTGGAGGGTTATTTAATTTGTTCTAATTTACTACATTTTTAATTAAAACAGTATATATGTATCGAGAAAAAATAATTAGAACATTAAAATTTTAAAATTTTATTAATTTTACTCTTTATAATACTGCCAACATTAATTATTTCTTGATTTCCTTGATTATTCTTCACCTTTTAAGTAAAGAAAATGTTATACACTCGAGAGATATAAATATATAATCATCAAATTAGTAAATAATTAATTATTTTATCTATTTTTTGACAAAATTTTATTTATTTAAAATTTAAGCCCTTGTTAGAATCTTCCTTAAAGCATTATTATTATTTTATCAGAATTAGTTCGAGTAGTGCATGTGAATATCAACCTTAGTCAAAGTCTTCTGATTGCTATAGCGTGGACGGTGGAAAAAATATATCCTAGAAATAATGTTTGACTTTGAAGATAAGTGATCGGGACATCTAACTGTAATGTTTTGAAACTGTGTTCGCTTCACAATGATAATAATATGCATAATATGCTAATAAAAGTAAAAAAAAATTCATTTTATCCCATTCAAGAAAGTTCATTGCTTTTACGAACATATATTATCTCCATCAACTCTTTTGTTCTTGCATATACTATATATTTGATGGTTATATACTATGCTTGTCTTTTCCCCCCCTCAAAACAACTTAAACCAATTTAATTTTATAGGACTTGCTCAGACCATATGCCTTTAATTCATCTTTTAATTAGTTGATGTGGAATTATATTCTAATAGGGATAATATTGAGTCTGCCCTTTGATTGTAGCGACAACGGAAAGCATTATAAGACAAAGAAGAAGAAAGGCTTTATTAGAATTCATCAAGAAGCGAATCATTTTATCGGATGTCCCCGAAGGGACGAAGCGAATCATTCTATGATTATCAATATATATATAAGCACCATTAATTGATCGTTCGTCTTCTGAGGAGTAGAACTCAACTGGGTCATTTTTCTTAATCACAAGTCTATGTTAATCTTTCGTATGAAACATTTTCGTTCCCACTGACCATTTCAATAATAATATAATTCACTTCATCTCTTGCCATGTGTCACGATAAATCCAATCTTCAATATATATACATTATAATTAAGCATAACCTCTTCCTTTCTTTCTCTCTTTTTTATTTATATTAAGACAACTCAATTAAAAACAAGTAAAATGATGCACTATAAAACATTATTTTTTTTCCTTACAAAACTTTCTAACTAACTAACTAACTAATTAATTAATTAAACTACTCTTATTGGGCATAATTTTAAAATTTTATAGAAAGGAACTAACTTTAATACGCGCAATGAATGGTTTGCAATCATTGATACAGAAAACATCATTGATTACTTTTGCATGATAAGCCTCCATAATCCCCAGCTTGGAAGGAAAGCATGCGCCCATTTGACTCAATACTAAGGAACGAAGATATTAACGAGGATATATGTCAGAAATTGGATCTTCATCCACAGACCGTTGCATTGACTTGCTTGTAGATTGATCCGAGTTGTTCTCATTAGTGGTTGGATTGTTTAAATCTGTTATATGGCCATCGAACAAAAATGCAGGCTGTTGAGGAGCTGGCAGAGTGACTGAGTGACTACTTAGCATCACCATTATAAATTGTATTGTTGGTCTTAGTGCTGGATTTTCCTGAATGCACAACAAACTCATATGAATGCATTTAATAACTTCATTTCCTGAACATGAATTTCTTAGACTAGGATCCAGCAATTCTAATGGCTTCCCTTCCCTCCACAGTTTCCAGGCCTGCAAATCCAGTAATATATAATTATTTGTTAAGATTTTGATCTCTCAAGCTACCATTTGAGTTTATTTACTTTGATAATATACTTACATAGGTTAGCAAGTTTTCCGCATAATTTGATGCATAGAAAGATGTATTCTTCTTGCCACTAATGATCTCCAAGATTAGGACGCCAAAACTATATATATCAGATTTGACTGAAATATGACCATGTATTGCATATTCAGGAGCCATGTAGCCACTACAAAATAACACACATTATATGGTGAATAATCTCTTTCGCCTAAGTCATTATAAATTATGGCAATAAATAAAATGAAAGTGTTGATTCAAGTAGCATACAATGTGCCGACAACTTTACTTGTAGTGGCTTGAGTTTGATCAATTTCAAAAATTCTAGCCATACCAAAATCAGAGATTTTTGGATTCAAATCTTCATCCAACAATACGTTGCTAGATTTAAGATCACGATGTATGATTTTGAGTTGAGAATCTTCATGAAGATAAAGTATTCCCCTTGCAATGCCTTCAATAATCTTGCATCGATTTGTCCAATTCAATTTACCTTTGTTTTCAAGTCCTGTACGATTAATAAGATGAAAATTTACACAATAAGACAAATTAAAGTGAGATTCACATCCTACTCAAGTTATAACAAATTATTAGTAATAATTATATTTCGTGTATCTAAATGAAAAAAAAAACAGTTCTACAAAACATACCAAACAAAAAATTATCCAAGCTTTTGTTGGGCAAATATTCATATACCAGTATCTTTTCTTCTTCATCCAAACAAAATCCAAGAAACCTTACAAGATTTCTATGTTGAAGTTTTGCCATTGTGACTACTTCATTCTTAAATTCTGGCACACCTTGTTTGGAACTACTTGATAGCCTCTTCACAGCTAACTCTTGTCCACCAGGTAAAATACCCTGCATATAAGAAAACCAACTCTTAAAATAAACAAAAATAATTTTATGATATGATTTTGAGAGTGCTTGCAATATCCATAAGGAAAATAGAATTGTATACCTTGTACACCTCGCCATATCCACCTTGACCTAGTTTATTGTCTGGGGAGAAGTCGTTTGTGGCTGATTTGATGTCATCCAAATCAAAATGTATGGACTCTGCACTTGACATTTCAGCTACATAACGGAACATAAAAAAATCAATCAATTGTCCAAGACTTTGCTTCACTCTATATATAGCTTTTTAAAGTACAAACATTTTTATGTTTAATTTGAATGGTCAACTGAGAGCTGTTACTCATTGTGAGTTTATTATATTATTCACCAAAGGAAACTTGCTTCTTCCATGAACAGTGAATAAATCGCACTTCTATCTAAATATGAAAGCTGATCCCATACCAGTTTTAGGAAGTGAAGCGTTCATTCTTGCTCTCCAATATTTAACGCACAAGAAGCAGAGCGAGACTTGCAATATGAATATCGCTGAATGGACAACTATGGCAACAATTGTCCCAGCCGAAATCTTGCTTTTATCTGAATAAATAAAAAAACTTAAGTCACAAACACTCACTCTTCAGACTTTTATTAAAATTAAACAAAATATTTTTCCTTGAGCCTTTACACATCCACAAACTTCCTATAGAAAAGATTTTAAGGGAGTAAACATGGATATTTGAAGGAAGGAAATGACTTAGATACTTAATTAAAACAAGTGAATACCCCGAACTGGCTTCCCTGCCAAGTAAATTTTGTTTTGCTTGGCAGGAAGAGATAGATAGATATGGGCCGTGATCTTATCTTGACGGTCTAAATTTGATTTTTTTTAAAAGTCTATATTTTTTTTAAAAAATTATTTTAATGGGCATATAATCTAAAAGAAATATAATTTCATAACTATTATATGTTTAAAAAATGATTTTTTAAAAAAAAATCATCATTTTAAAGAAACTCATTTTAACCGTCTAGATTCGACTTAGATCTGCTTAGCTCTCCTTGCTAAACAAATTGCTTAGCCACGAGGGGAAAATTGTGTCTCCATTAACCTATCTCTCCACTTAATTTCTTCACCATTAGATTGGTTTATAATGGTTGAAATTTATTCTGAAAGATATTATTATCATTTAATATTTAATATGACAATAATATTTTTAATATAATATAAAATCTCAACAATTAAAAGTGAATTCAATGATAGAAAAATTAAGTAGAGAGAGGGGTTGGTAGAAACACTCATACGGAAACCTATATGGGAAAAGTTTCTTTTCGTGGAAGGAATAATAACTGACCTTTGGGAGGAGTTGGTGGCAGAGGCTCTTCTTCCTCCTGGTAAAAGGCGTACGTTTCGTGCCTTAAATAGCAACTTGGCTTGAGGGTTACTCCGCCCACATCTCCATAACAGCATCTAGGCAGATTGTTAATACTCTTATCCAGGCAGTGGAGACAATCAACCCCACTTAAATCCGACGTGCACTGCGCCATAGTATATAGGGGTTCAAAGGCACTAAAGTTCTCTGTTTTCGTCGCAAATTTCTTGCTTCCGCCTTCCGACGCCTCTTTCGCAACCACTTTCAAGGTTTCACCCAATCGGTTCATAAATCTATCCGGCTCTGTTGCATTGGCTCCGTAAACATAAATTTTCATAGGGTCTTCTTCCTTTTGGGAGAAGAAATACTCGTCGGAGTAACGTAACCAGCACTTGTCGTACCAACCAAAGGCTCCGGTATTATTGGGGCAGGTCCGAAGGAGATCGTTGATTCCGTTGGAAACACATTCTTGACAAGCCTGGACGGTGGCATCTCGGAGGCACTCTAAACGGCCGTAGACGGTGATGTTGGAGTCGACGACGGTGGTGTTGTAAACTCCATCACTTTGATTAGCGTGGGAGGAAAGCAAAGAAAGTAAGCGATTAAAATTTGTCTGAAATGTGCTGTTCTGGGCATAAGTCGTACTTGAACATGGGTAGGTAGTTTGTCCTTTGTCAAAAAGGACTACAAGGCAGAGAAAAAGAAAGAGTTTAAGAGAATTCATGAAGGGAAACATTTTGTTATGACGAAAGCCGTTTCAGACGCCGCCGGTGTAATACGAGTCTGTTAACTCCTTTTTCTTCTCATCTATATTTATAGTTTTCATTGTTTTGGTCCTTTTGGAATTTTCAACACGGTAGATTTAGAATTTGGTAACCAGTGTTTAGTAAGAGCGGTGTGGACTCGACTATAGTCGTAATATTCCTTGCGTTTTAAATACTATATGACGACATTTTGGGGTTAATGGTTTCACATTTACTTTCTCTATTTAAAATTGCTTTTTTTTTAAATAAAACACATGAATAAAAAATAGATACTTCCCTTGGTTCTCAATATAACACCTTATTGATTTTTTTAGAGGGATTAAGAAAACTTGTGTATCATTAGATCATCAGTTTATAAGTCAAATAAATTAATTTAGAAAAAAATTATGAATATAAATATTTTAAAGTAATTTATTTAACTTTATTAATCTCTCCAAAAAAAATGAACTATATTTTATAAAAGGAGTGAGGAATTAATTAATATTCATCACCCATTATTTGGTAAGTAGTAAGTAGCTCTTATATACTCTTTCATTATTTTAGGTAAAAAAAATCATTAATTACAACTTTTAGAACTTCGTGAGCTGCTTTATCTTCCTCCATTCCTATTTATATATCTTCATACTGTAATACCTTAATTTCTAAAGCTTTTAGATGAGTTTGAATGTATAATGATTTCAAATCTGAGACCATAACAATTAAAAGTTTCAATTTTAAGGCAGAGTTCAACTTATATTTGTGTAGGGTTTTCAAAAACTTTTTGGAATAAATATGTGTGGTAAGAGGAGCAACGGGACAAGCGGATGAATCGGGAGAGGTATTCATCGAAGGTCTCATCTCCACCCTGTTGGATAGATAAGAACTCTGTTTCCTTTTCGATTCTCACAGACCTGGGAAAGTAGTTTTCATTAAACTTCTCCTGGAATAACTCCCAAATCACAGGAATATTCTGGGTTCACAACATCATGGCTATATTCCTCCACCATTAGTCTGCATGCCCCTCTAGTTTGTACATAGTCGCGCCTTTATCTTAGAAGAACACTCTAATATTTCAAAAAAGAATTCCAATCTGATTATCCAGTTTTCAGCTTCTTGAAGGTCAAATTTCCCATTGAATAATGAGGATTGGTGCTTACATACCAAACTCTGTGACCCAGTATTGTATATTTCGTTCCTCACGGACTGGTCCCCCATGAGATTCTTGATTAGGTACTATTGGTGGTTGTGGCTCCTCAAGTTGGGTCGATTCTTCCTCATTCTCTGTTTCCTCCTGAATTGTTTCATTATTTACTGAATTCCCCCTATCCTCATTTTGCTTAGCTTTCACTTCCTGGAGCTCATCTTTAAGTTCTTGTATCATGGCCCACTGTTCAGTAAGCATGCCCAGCATTTGTTGCATAAGATCGGATCTAGCATTTGGTTCTAGATTATCATTTCCATGTCTACCTCTACCTCGGCCTCTACTGCGGCCTCTTCCGCTAGTTCTACCACCTCTTATAATTGCCATCTTTATATTTCAATATATTGAAATGAGGAAAAGGTAAATTTCACATAGTCATATATCAATATACTATTCTAATAATGCCAGAACCATATGCTCTGATAGCAAAAATGTAATACCTTAATTTCTAAAGCCTTTAGATGAGTTTGAATGTATAATGATTTCAAATCTGAGACCATAACAATTAAAAGTTCCAATTTTAAGGCAGAGTTCAACTTATATTTATGTAGGGTTTTCAAAAAAATTTTGGAATAAATATGTGTGGTCTCATTCTAGTTTGTTAATTTATTATCCTCATCAGTTTCAAAATCATTTATTTAAAATGCAGATCATTTTATATCCATAGTTCGCATAGTGGTAGTTAACTTATGGGCTTTTGGATATCAGTGCGTTATAGAAAGTCTAGCGTACTGATTATAACTTATACAGTTTGCGTCGTAGGTACTAGTACTACTATCGCTACTACTACTACTTATAAATATTTTATAGTCATCCAAAATAAAATGATAACCAAATAGTCCATAATTAATTCACATTTTCTTCGTCCGGTTATATTACCTTCTTGCCCTTGAAACTGGACGCCTTTGCTGTATATCATTTGTTGAAAAAGGGGTGAGATTCAAAAGAATCTCAGTAGTACACAGATCACTCATATAATATGCAAATATTAAGTATGTAAAACAAATCATCAAACAATATAACTTACATGAATGCAGCACATAAAAGGGCCTAACCGGTCCCTTATCACAAACTCACAACGCTTGAGATTCATAATCTGGCTGTCCAAGGCCTCTGCCCCATATAAGGTACAGTCACAGGCTTTTTTTCTTAAGCCTACCTGGCTCAAAACGCCTCCGGGTAACTCCCGGTGCAACTTATTCTAATGGGTCTTACCGCCTATGGACTATATGTCTCATACATATACAGATGATATGGTACACATACATATATGGCATCACATATAATATAAGAGATAAGGTACTACCTGACAGTCTTTTCAAATTTGGTTCTTGTTCTCAGTCTCTTAGGCGTCTCGGGCAAATGTCAAATCCTATAATTTATTATTCACAGACAGACGAATTATTATTTGCTCCAAATATTTAGTATTTCAAGACATTTTGGTAGGTTATCATTATAGTTAATATATTAGGACCATTGGGTATTTAATGGACTCATACCAACTCTAAGTATTTAACTTGACCTATAGAGTCCTAATTATTACAAAAATACCCTTATTATTTTTTCATTATTACCCAAATTTGTTAGAATTTTCAATAATCTTTGAAAATTCATATCTTGACCTAGTAATATCCAATTAAGGTGGTTCCAAATTCTATGTGTCAATAAATAAGTATATTTTAAGATAAAAATAAGTTTCACTAACACTTATTCATGAATCATTCCCAGTTTTAACGTTTTTCCATACTGCCAGAAAATCTTACCTGTTTTAATAGCTTAACTTCTAAAATTCATAACTAAATCTGTAGAACTCCAAATTAATGGTTCAAAATCCTATATGATCCTATTTAAGTCTATTTTCAGGTAAAAATATTATCATATAGAAATTACAACCATGAAATTTCCAAAATTTCGTCAAACCCCATCTATACCAGAAAACGTTCCAGATTCATCATCTAAATTTAAAAATTCATATCTTACTACTTACAAACCCAAATGATACGTATTATATATCAATTTAAAGATTATCATGTCTATTTTAATTCTGGAAATTTTCATAATTTTTGGAATATATTTGGATAACAAAATTTATTTTACAACCAAACTGATTCCAGAAAAACTAACCGAACAATATCTCCTCTTAATTTCTAAAATTCTAGACTTATAGTAATCATCCAAAACAACCTCAAATCAACCAGAAAGAGTTAAGAATATGTGAAGGGAACTCACTTATACTAGGATATGGAGTTGTGCATGAGATTTGTTACCTCTTCTTTCTTCCTCTACTGGCACCAATTACTCTTACATATCTCTCTTTCTCTATTATGTGTCTCTTGCTCTCTCTTTTTCACTCACTATCTCTTTTCTTTCTTTTTGGATGCTGGCCGATTGAAAATTGGGAAATATGTGAAGTGTGTGTATTGTTGTGTGTGTTTATGAGAGTGAGAGAGTATTGTTTTATTAATTAAATAAATATGTGTGTGCCATGTGTGTCTTATTTTAATGTTTGTGTGTGTGTGTGCATGAGTCTCATGTGAAGCAAGGGAAAAGGGTGTGTGTTTTAATATTATATATATATATATATATATATATATATATATATATATATATATATATATATATATATATATTATCCTATCAATTACACACACAATGCCGTAATTTTTCACTTTATCTAATTTAAGATCCCATATATTTCATAGGTTTCATAATTTGGCTTTCAATTCTCAAGATTAATCTCTAGTACCATTTAATTTTCTTTTTGGAAATTTAATATTTTAATAAATTTTGGGATGTTACACATACAACTTTTAAAACTTGCCTTTTAGCGATGACAGTTTTAGTCGCAGCAAAAAATTTGACTTTCAACGACGACAGTTAAAGTCACCACTCAAAGTGAGACCTTTATTGGTGACAATGAAAAGTTGCCACTAAAACTTAGACTTTTAGCGGGGACAATTCATAATTTAAAGTAACATTTTCAACGACTACAATAAATATCGCCTCAAAAAACCATACTTTGAGTGGCAGCTTAAAGTCAGTTTTCAACTGATTTTTCTTATGGATTTTTTATCACCGAAAAATATTTTTTTTTATATTTTTGTTTAAATTTAATATTTAACATTTGAGGACACTAAATATATTATTTATTATAAAGAAAATAAGGTAATAATACATTTGCACGTGTGTGAGATCTCTCTACACAAATTTCCTTCTCTTACACACTTAAATATTAAGATGAATGGATGAAAAGCAAAGGAGAAGAATATAAATTGATCTCTCTGCACAAGTTTCCTTCTCTTGCACACTTACATATTAAGATGAATGGATGAAAAGCAATTAGATTCAAAGGAGAAGAATATAAATTAGTAACCAAAACTGACATAGTTAATTTAGAGGGTAAATATATATGACTAAACTTTCAAACGCAAAAGCAACCTAAGTTTAGAGAATACGCTTTTGTAAGCACTAATTTACTTTGGCAAGAGGACTTTATTTACCTCCTAAAAATAATCACAATTTACCAAATATTGTTTAATGTATAATGCAATCTATCATCTGTTACGTTCTTCAAGATTTATTATTCCTCAAACTCTCATCAATATATCTTTATAGATTAATTACATGTAATGACACTTTTATCTAAAAAAATTATATTAATCATATTTATATGAGGTTTAGTGATTTTTTAACACAACCTTAAAATATAAATATAAATCATATACTTTAATCTATATTTTTTTAATAAATGTATCATTAAAAATATAAATAATAAATACTAGAGATAGAAAACATAATGTAAGAATTATTAATAACATTTTTAAAAATTATATAATTTAATTAAAAATAAAACTAAATTATTTCTTAAATGTATCAATTAATACATATGACCTATACTTGGTTTTCTTTTTTAATTACTTCATTTATATATATATAGACACTTAATAAATTAAATAAATATAAAAAATTTAATGCATTTTTAATTAATAATAGGATATTAATTATATTTTTATTTTGACTTATTCAAAAATAATTTTAAAGTATTATATGAGTATATATACACACGTTAATATATATTTTGATTTATTCATATGGCATAGACTGATCCCCCGCGTCAATGACCAAATCAAATAGGAAGACAGCGTATTGTTACATGTCCAGTCCAATCAAATAGGAATATAGTATGTAACTTATTGGCCTCTGAATTTTCAACACCGGTTATGGAAATCGTCTCACAGTGATGGACCAGTGAATTTTCAGCGTTCAATATATATATATATATATATATATATATATATATATATAGTACATCTGACTTTTATTAAGCCTCGTATCTACGACAGTGAAGACCCTAGCTCGTTTTTCAAGTCGTGTTTCATATTATTGGTTAAGATAAAACGTTTGTCACATGCGACCTAATAGCTAAATTTTGCTCATTTATCATAGCCAACAAGTTGTTAATTGATGTGGTGAATAATTGTTGGAGTTTTAAGGGTGTATCAAATGAAACAAGTCTCATATTGATTGGGAGAAAGAAAACACAAGTGTTTTTTTTTTATTGGCCAAACAAGCTTGGATATTACATATACCTAAGACTACATTACATCAGTCAACATGACTAAGGTCTGCCTCCAATAGAGGAATACAACCAGAATGAGGCACTGGTAGTAGCAATAAACTCTGAACTAAATGTTGAGCCTCTCTTGTCAGATAATCCGCACATCCGATTGCATCTCGCGGTGTATACTTGAGTTCCACGTCCCAATTAGAATAGAGCAAATCCCGGATGTCACTAATTTCCGATCGAAGTGGATGATTAGTTCCTCCGTCTCGCATGACCAGTTGATATACCTCTACCGAATCCGTGTATGCAATAACTCTGGAGAAACCATATTGCTTGCACAGTCGAAGTCTCGTTAGCAAGGCAAACAACTCCGCAGACGTAGGTGGAACAACTCCAAATCTCTTCTGAAAACCTAATATCCAGCTCCCTTTATCATCTCGCACCACTCCTCCACATGCTGTTGTACGCTGTTGATTGACCGATCCATCTGTATCTAATGGAACATACCCTTCTGGCGGCAACCTCTACCTAAGATCCGCCTCCTCACTATAACAAAAAATCTGATGCTTGAAAGTATCCAAGAGAGTGGCCTCCATCAAAAGATATAGATCAGTATGAATCATTTCTTTTGCTTTGAGTCTAGTACCTTCCATCGCTCATTTGCATCGATTCTTCCATAGCAACCAAAATGTGATGCTAAATATTTTAGACCATGACCACCGATTGAAATATCTCTTTCCTAAATGAAGATTCATATTCTTGTTGAGCCATACCTGCAGGTTAGAAGAAGAAAAAAATATAGCATAAAGGTTAGGAGAAGCAAAGTGTATCCACACCTCTCTCGCAATTTCACAATCACAAAGTATATGCAATACTATTTTTGCTCTCTGACACTCAAACGGGAAATCCTCACTAACTGATAGGCATCTCATAGCTCTGAGTGAGTTGGTAGGCAATCTCTCATGAATAACTTGCCATAAGAACATCTTAACTTTTTCAGGAACAACTAACTTCCACACCTTCCTCCACAAGGCCGGCTCATTCCCCTCATGTGTGGTAGAAATGAATTTATAAGCAGCATGAACCCTAAATTTTCCATCCGAAGCATTTCTCCAGCAGAAAACATCATCTCCATTTCCGCATGGTGGCATTCCCCTAGTTATAATCCTGACCACCCATTCTGGAAGAAATTGTCGCTATTTTGCTATATTCCTCTCCCTATTTGACAAGACAAAGTCTTTAACTTTAGCACATGGATATAACTCCTGCAGATTTTGATCCACAAAATGAATAAGAGGTTGTTCTAATGGTGACCAAAGATCCCACCAAGCGTAAGCTGTGGTTCTACTTTTTAAGGTTCTGCCTACCCCCAAGTAAAATTGCTCCCATATTGAAGTGATACTGCACCAGACACTAGAAGAATTCTGTTTTTTGCACACAACCAGGTAATCACTATCCCCACAACCATATTTCCCTCTTAAACATCACACCCAAAGATCATTTGGTCTTGTGAACAGACCCCAACAAAGCTTCATAATGAAAGCAATATTTTGCCTTTGCATGTCCTTAATACCCAAACCCCCATATTCTTTTGCTTGTTTAATTTGGTCCCATCAGATGAGGTGCATCTTCTTACCATTTGGCCCCTGATTCCAAAAAATCTGCAATTTACCTTTTCCAACTCCTTCAGAATAGTTTTAGGAATTAACATTGTTTGCATATAATAATTGGGCAAAGCTGAGAGAACTGACTTAATCAACACCATCCTACCTGCCATAGTAAGAATCCTACCTTTCCAATTGGTTAACTTGTTCTTAACTTTCTGGATGAGTAGAAAGTAGACCGCCTTGGTAACTCTATCATGTAGAAGCAGCATACCAAGATATTTACCAAGATCAGTCGTCATCCCAATACCCAGCCTATGACTTAGCTCCAAGGCTCGATTAAAATGAACATTTTTAGAAAAGAATGCCTTGGACTTGCTCAAGCTGACTCGGTGTCCTGAGACTTCACAGAAAGACTTCATAATATCTCTCATGAGATCAACCTGGTCTGTTGTGGCTTCTCCAAATAACACAAGATCATCAGCAAAGAATAGGTGGGAGATAGTAGGGGTGTACCGGTTAAAGCGAAGTCCCTTCCAAGGACCAGCCCTAACTTCCTTGTTATTCAACTGACTCAGGCGCTCCATACAAAGCATAAATAAGAATGGGCTAAGAGGATCCACTTGCCAAACTCCTCTTATAGGCTGAAAAACAGGCGATTCTACCCTATTCCACATAACTCTCATAGATACTAATAAAGTACAAGCCATGATGAGATTAACCATATCCTCCCGAAGCCTTACTCTAACCAAAGTAGTCCGCAAAAACCTCCAATCCAGGTGATCATAAGCTTTTTCCATGTCAACCTTAACCGCCACAATACCTTTCTTTTGTCGCCTACTTCTCATAGTATGAACAGCTTCCTGCGCTATAATAATGTTATCACATCCCGTCTGCCTATAATAAACCCATACTGCTAAGGCTGGACCAGATATTGCATTGCCCGCTTCATTCGTTCTGCAATAACCTTAGTTATGATATTGAAGATCACATTACAGAGAGAGATTGGTCTAAAATCTCGTAAAGTCAGGGGGTTCTCAATTTTTGGAATAAGAACAATGTGAGTCTGATTAATATCCCTTACTCTTTCTGGGTTATTCCAAATTTCCCGAATGAGGTCACACACCTTTCCCCCAATATGATTCCACTGGGAGTGAAAGAAATGAGCTTGAAGCCCATCCGGACCTAGAACTTTAAAGGCCCCCATCATATAAGCAGCATTCTTAATCTCTATATCCTCAACCTCTTTATGGATTAACCTGTCATCATACTCCTATAATGGAGGGAAGTCTGCAGTCCACCTTAATGAATCCTGAACTGTATCATCCCCAGTATAAAGATCCTTGAAAAACTTGGCTGCCATGTGACACAATTTATTTTGATTAGTAATCCAATCACCATCTTCATCTTGGAGGGCTTCAATATGTTGTTTCTTCCTTTTAACCTGTACTAAAGTATGAAAAAAAACGGTTATTCTTGTCCCCCCAAGCTAGCCATTTACACCTAGATTTTTGGTACCATAAGTTGCTCTTGAGTACACAACTTGTTATACTTTTTCCAAAGTTTCTTCTCAAGTTTATACAAACCATTAGAAATATTTGCATTTCTAGCTCTATCAATACCCTCCAAACGTTTAAGAAGATTCCTCTTCCTATTGGAAAGGTTTCCCAGGACATTGGAGTTCCACTTGGTAGCCTCTACTTCAAAATGCTTCCTCCCCTGACACCAATTCATGTTTTCCCAGGACTTATGAACCACTTCGGGGAAACTATCCTCCAAAGCCTACATGGGCCGATAGATAAAATGATGTCGTTCCATTCTTCTTTCAGCATGAGATTCAGAGACAAGTATCAGTCTATGATCTGACTTGTGTCAGAGTTTGTGGTAAACCTTACTATAAGGATGATTTAACTCCCAAGCCAGATTATTAAAGACCCAATCTAGTCTCTCTTTCAATCCTTGTTTCTCCCAAGTAAAACGCTCCCCAACAACTGGCATTACCAACATATTCGAGTTAAGAATACAATATGAAAATTGTTGCATAGCCCGAATAGAAGGATCCTCACCCCCTAATTTATCTGCTGGAGTCAAAAAAGTATTAAAATCACTAATCACTAACCATGATCCTCCATAGAATAGGCAATATATTGTATAGAATCCCATAGACTCTCACGCCTACAAGCCACTGTTTCCCTATAAACAAACGTGACAAAAAATAATCATTAATTTTTTATCAAGTAATCTACAGTGAATAAGTTGAGTATTGGACCAAAGATAGCTCACATGAATCTTAATTTCATCCTAAAGAATCCAGATACCCCCAGCAAAACCCGACACCTCTAATCTAATCCAATTACTAAAGCCCAGATTACGAGTCACCGCATCTGCCTGAATCCCACTAATTCTAGTCTCTATAAGACACAGCACATCAATATTATTGTGCTTAACCAATTCCTTTATAGTGTTAGGGAAATTCCTATTCCCAGCACCACTTCAATTCCAAGATGCAATTATCATAATGATGAAAGCGTAAAAAAATTAAAACAAATACTTACTAGTCACAAGAAGCATCATCCTCTTGCTGATCATAATTCCCCACCATCTGAGGTCCTAACTCTCTAAGTTCTGCGTGCATAAAATCATCTCCAATATCATCCTCTAATGATGTAGAACTTGGATGTATAGAAGATACTTTTTGAGGGGCACACATACTATTCTCACATTTTTCTTTAGTAAAAGCATCATGTAATCCTGTCCCATTGTCTTTTGGGCCTTCTAGCAATAATATAGATTTACTTGAGCCTTCTTGATTCAAATTACCCTCCACCACCATGTGTTCCCATCGGCCCATCACTTTGGAAGGTCTAGCTAATACTATCTTCCTCCTCTGGTCCAAATCAACGGCCTCATGTGCTTCTTTATGCGTCTGGGCTGCAACTTCTTTCAGCTCAATTCCCTTATTTTTTGTTTTGTCGATATTTGCACTGATCCCTCTTTCTTTCTTCTGCCACGAAAAACCAGCACCATTCTTAATTTGATTTGACTTCCAGTTCAGCGTTGCAGACTTCCCATCATCCCTTTTATCAGACCTACCAGCTTGTGTTCCATGCGTATCCTGCCTTGAGCCCTTCGCCATGATCGGCGGATTCTGTCGAGATCCCTCATCTTCCCCAAGTCCAGCAAGAGTCTCAAACCGGAACACCATTTTCTCCCCCATATTTCCACAGTCGACCATGGTTCGAGATCTATGTTCCTGCGATAAGGCTGATTGGCCCTTCCCCTTAAAGGCTCGGCTACGTCGAGAATTCCCAGCAATCATCCAAGCTCTAAATTGCTCGTCCCCTCCTGACTTAACCTTCATCGGATTTGGTGAGGTGACCTTCAAGCAATCTGATGACCTTCTATTATCATCCGAAGAAGACACTTCATTATACACCCATTGGTATTGCTCCTTACGATGCCCATATCGGCCACAGGAAAAACAAATAAGCCCCAAACCTTCATACTCTACCCGATATATTGAATGAGCGGCTATAACCTTTAAGAATAATTTCTTCTGCTAGTCCAGCTCTAAGAAAATACGTGCGTACTTCCCTCACTCAACTTTTACTGAAGTAGACGGAGTCACCGAAGGGGTAATCATATCTATCTTAATGATTCTGCCAATGCAGTTGCCCAGTCTAGTAATAAATTCTCTGTTATATCATTGTATTGGTATATTTGGAATCATGATCCAAGTAATGATCCTTCCTAGTGGATTATTAAACGGGTCAAAACTTGGTCACAACTTTTGAACCAGCATGGTATGCTGCTGAATAACCCAGTGTTAACATCATGAAATTCTTGTCAAAGTGGCGCATTTACCTTTAGTTTTACATACATTTTGGGTAAATTTGTAGATAGTAGATGATAAATGTGCAAAAGTAATGTGTCCAGGGGTATTGATGATAAAAAGGTGTAATTTACTGTTTAAGCCCCATAATTGTATTAAAATTACATCAACACTGCTTTTATAGATTTCATTATGTTGATAGGTTAATATTGGAGCCATAAAGGAGTCATTGGAGGTACCAAAGGATGATCAAGAAGTGGGAATAGAGCTAAGAAAGTCAAAGCACTATGGAAGAACAAGAAAAGGATGAAGAAGGCCAAAAAGCTTCATATGGAAGCTTGGTCGCGGCCAAGGATTTTCTTTGGCCGTGGCCAAATATGTGACAGAAATTTTTTGGCCGTGGCCAAACATCTTCCAGAAAGATTTTGGCCGCGGCCAATGCTCGAATTCTGCAACTACGCGTTTTGATTTAGAACAGAGTTTTAGGGCATATAAATACCAAAACCTTGAAGCAGAGACTGATTCTGGACCTGGGAGGCTCTATGGAGACAATGCTTTGCTAGGGTTTGGAGCTTGGAGGTGGAGATTGAGCTAGAAGTTGAAGATTTGAAGAGATTTGAGCTTCTCCTCTTGGTTTTTCCTCTCCTTCTGCTGTCTTTCCCCTTTGTTCTGTTGTGTAACTAATTTATGCCCTATTTCTTCTGGGATTTATAAACATGTATAGCTAGAGTTTTATTATTTTGATTGTTTTGAACCCTTGTATGGATTAAGTACTCATTTCCCCTTTATATTTATGTTGAATGGTTGATTTATGTTGATTTCACTCTGTTCTTAATGCTCCTTGTTGATTGATCACCAATGAGGTTGTTGAGTTCACTTGGTTGATGCTTGAGAGGGCTAGATTGAGTGTAGAACTTGGGTTTAATCGTGTGGGAACCTGAAATCTATGAGAGGGATGGATGGTTTTGTTAATGAGGTAGAGATACACTCATTGACCTCACATAGCCATATAGGTCTTGCAATGTAGGCTGGGTTTAATTCTTCAATTAAGAGATTAATGAACTAATTAAACTAAACACCTATTTAGAGACTTGAGAGATCACTTATGGGTAAACTAGTGATCTTGGTTAGCATAATCCATCAGTGATAGCTTTTGTTATGGGGATTTGAATAAGTACCTATGAAATGTGAGGGGGATAAACAATCCTAACTTCCACCGCATTCTTTCTAGTTCATGAATCATTTTTTTATATTTTTATTTTAGTTTATAATTCTGTTTTCCTCCACCGTGAAAATTGTCCAACTCGATTTAGGTGAAAGTGCGATAATCGTTACTTAACTGGGTTTTGAAACTAAATCCTCGTGGGAACGATATCTTACTCATCACTTAATTACTTGGCACAACCCGTATACTTGCGGATTTACGGACACCCAGGGACCTCTATAAAGAATCTTCTGATATAGCTGCTCCCACCCTTCCTTTTGCAGAAAACAAATGATAAAATAATTGTTGGGTAAATCAATGATATCAAAATCCGATGTGCTCCGTATTCGCCTAAGATGTTCCTTCAATGTATAAACATTATATCTCTTACCCAATACTATTATAATCAAAGCATCATTCTATGGCTTACACCACTCACTATACTTTTCTGCTGTATTAGGGACCACCGGGTGATACTTGATAAGGTTCAGGATTTCCTCAGATGGTTCAGGTATATCACATTCCTTGTTAATAATATCCGATAGAAGATCTTCCTCCTCCATACAATCTCCTCCATTGGCTATCCCATTAAATCCAATCAATAAGTCTTTATAAGATAATGTACTCATCTGAACCTTGTCTTTCTTCCCTATATGTGAAGCCCCATGCTCTATGGAGATATCCCCTGCTTGAGATACTTCAACTGACATATGAGTGCCTATTGTTGCTTGAGATGAACATTTGTTCTTATTTTTCTTATTACTACCACTAACTAGGAGATTAAAAGGCCGATCCGGTGGAAGCTTCCGGTGATTCTGGTCAGCCATGTCCGATATAGAAGATGTCGGCACATTTTCTAAGAGAGAGCAAACACAACCACTCAGAGCTTAGTTGTATACCTTTCACAGACCTTTTTGTCTTTGATGCTGTCTTTTCACAAGTGTATTTATTACATCTTGTAAACTTGGGCTAATAAATGAGCCAAAAGGAAGAGTGTACGCGTGAGTTAAATATAGACTAGACACTTTTTATCAAATATTTTTTGGAAAAATCTAAAATTTATTTTGTAAAAATGGCTTTCCGGAAATACCCAGTTTTGAGACATTTGAATTTTGAAATCTTATTTTGTTCAACCGGCCATCATGACCAGCATTACTACCATTATCTCCAGATTTTAAAAATGCTCAATAAAATCGTGTTTATGACCTTCAATGTTATCGAGAGAGATGAAGGGGTTGTTTGATTCTATTTTTAAAAACTGTTTTTTTTGTTTTGAAAAACTTAAAAACAAAAAAACCTGTTTGAGAGTTTGTTTTCGCTAAACTGTTTTTAAAATGAAAAACTAGGAATCTGTTTTTAAGAACTAAAAACAGAAAACAAGTTTAACTTGTTTTTTTCCTTGTTTTCGATTCTGAGAAATCGAACATATCCCCCAACCTGACCTTTTTCTTCTCCACTTGCTCAACAAACGACGGCCATGGAAGAGCTTGACTATTCACCTAAGCTTCACACCCTTACTCGACGTCCCCTCCGGTTGCTCGTTGTCCCCTCTACCTCTGTGCCAGGTGCTCTCCGTTGCCATCTCTAATTCTCCTTCTTCCCTCCTCAGTCCTTAATTGGTGAGTACTCAGCCTCTACTCTCTCCTTGTCTAATTAGGTTTTTGAACTAAATCTTGATATGTATGATTTAGTGGATTTTTAGGCATACAGTTTGTTTTTGCAGAATTCTTGTTTCAGCTCATTCACTTTGGTATCCCTTTCAACTATGCTCGTCTCATCCTTAAATCCAACCCTTCCTTGAACTATTACTTATACAACATCATCATCCGAGCTTACTTTTAGAGATCCGATCCAACCTATCCCTCATAAACTCTCTCTCTCTCTCTCATTGCTCCATGGATCATCCCATAACATGCTTGGACCTAATAAGTTTACTTTCCCCTTTGTGCTCAATTGTTGTGTCTATTTGAATCTCGCCCTTCAAGGGAAACATCAATAGGTTGATTGCTAAAATGGGTTTGAGTTCGGATTTGCATATTGGGAATTTATTGATTTATATGAATTCAGAGTTTGGGGAAGTGAGAGCTGCACATGATGTGTTCGATGAAATTTTTAAGAGAGATGTGGTGCCTTGGACTTCCATGACTGATGGCTTTCTTGACAATGATCAACCTACTGAAGCAAGTATTGAATTTAATATGCATGTCAGATTGATGGATTTAGTAGGTAAAAGATAACAAATATATCATTTAACATTTTGATGCAGATTGATGGGTTGTAAAAAGATGTTTGGAGTAAAACATTGGAACATAACACCTTTCAAGGACCGGGATAGTAGTGTACTTTCATAAATTGTTCAAGTGGCGTAATTGGACAAAAAGATAGCATAACCGAAAGTATAGACATGTATAGGCTTATTTGTTGGAGAAATTAATGGGTGTAATCTTTGCAGGTGACTATGGTAGATGAGAACACATTGGTGGTTCTAAGCAATGGAAAGTGGAAATGCGAAGATGGGGAAGAAGGGTGCAAGTGCATGAGGCTGGAGAGAAGAGTTCCTCAGAAGTTGCTGAGGAAATTGTAATACCTCATTTTCTAAAGCCTTTAGATTAGTTTAAATATATAATGGTTTCAAACCTGAGACCATAACAATTTAAAGTCCCAATTTAAGACAGAGTTTAATCTTATATTTGTTTAGGATTTTCAAAAACTTTTTAAAATAAATATGTATGGTCAAAATTTTAGTTTATAAATTCATTATCTTTATCAGTTTCAAAATCATTTATTTAAAATACAGAGCATTTTCTATCTATAGCTCGCGTCGTGATGGTTAACTTATGGGTTTCTGGATACCAATACGTTATTGAAAGCCTAGCGTACGGATTACAACTTATACAGTCTGCGTCGCGAGTACTAGTACTACTATCGCTACTACTACTACTTATAAATATTTTACAATCATCCAAAGTAAAATGATAACCAAACAGTCCATAATTTATTTGCCTCTTCTTCGTCCGTCTATATTACCTTCTTGCCCTTAGAGCTGGATGCCTTTGCTGTATATCATTTGTTGAAAAAGGGGTGAGATTCAAAAGAATCTCAGTAGTACACAGATCACTCATATAATATGCAAATACTAAGCATGTAAAACAAATCATCAAACAGCACAACTTACAGAAATGCAGCACATAAAAGGGCCTAACCGATCCCTTATCACAGACTCACAGCGCTTGAGATTCACAATCTGGCTGCCCAGGGCCTCTGCCCCATATAAGGTACAGTCACGGGCTTTCTGTCTCAAACCTACCTGGCTTAAGACGCCCCCGGGTAACTTCCGGTGTAACTTGTACTTACGGGTCTTACCGCCTATGGACTATCTGTCCCATACATATACATATGATATGGTACACATACATGGCATCACATATGATATAAGAGATAAGGTACTACCTGACAGTCTTTCCAAATTTGGTTCATGTTCTCAGTCTCTTAGGCGTCCCGGGCAAATGTCAAATCCTATAATTTATAATTTACGGACAGGCGAATTATTACTTATTCCAAAATAATTTAAGACACTTTGGTAGGTTATCATTATAGCTAATACCTTAAATCCAATAGGTATTTAATGGACTCATACCAATCTAAGTATTTAATTTGACCCTTAGAGTCCCAATTATTTCAAAAATACCCTTACTTTTTATTTTTTCACTATAACTCAATTCTGTCAGAATTTACAATAATATTTGAAAATTCATATCTTGGCCTAGAAATATCCAATTAAGGTGGTTCCAAATTTCATGTGTCACTTATGAAGTCTATTTTAATATAAAAATACTTTTAACTATCACCTATCCATGAATAATTCCCAGTTTTAAATTTGTTTGGCACTGCCAGAAAATCTTTCCAGTTTCAGTAGCTTAACTTCTAAAATTCATAACTAAATATCTAGACCTCCAAATGGGATGATTCAAAATCTTATATGATAATATTTAAATATATTTTCAGGGAAAAATATTACCATTCATAAATTATAGCTACAAAATTTCCAGAATTTCTTCAAACCTCGTCTGTACCATAAAACGTTCCAGATTCATCATCTACCTTTAAAAATTCATATCTCACTATTTATAAACCCAAATGATACATAGTATATATCAAATTAAATATTAAGATGTCTACTTTCCTTCTGGAAAATTTCATAATTTTCTGACCAGTTTTGGTTACCGAAATTTATTTTACAACCAATATGATTTCAGAGAAACTAACCGAACAGCAACTCCTCTTATTTTCTAAAAATTCTAGACTTATATATAATCATCCAAAAATTATAATATCATGTATTCCCATATAATTTTTCGTGTAGAATTCATTGGAAACCTCAAATTTATCAAATTCTCATTCCTTCCTTATGTACTATTTTACCCAAAACAAAACCTCACAAAACAACAATTCATTATACTAGGTTCTTATGCTTCCCAAATTACCCAAAAATAATCTCAAATCAACTAGAAAGAGTTAAGAATATGGGAAGGAAACTCACCTATATTAGGATATGGAGTTGTATGTAGAATTTGTAATCACTTCTTCCTTCCTCTAGTAGCACCGATCACTCTTACGTATCTCTCTTTTTCTATTATGTGTCTCTTGCTCTCTCTCTTTTTCACTCACTCTCTCTTTTCTTTCTTTTTGGATTTTGGCTGAAGAGAATGAGAAGTGTGTGTGTGTGCTTCCGTGTGATTAAGAGAGTGAGAGAGAGGGTGTGTTTTTTTTAATTAAAAATGTGTATGTGTGTGCCATGTGGGTAGTGTGTGTGTTATTTAATTATATGATTGTGTGTGTGTGTATTGCGTGTGATGTGTGGGAAGAGGGTGTGTGTGTTTTAATTATTATTATATATATAGGTATATTTTTATCCTATTAATTACACACACTAGGTCTTTATTTTTCCCTTTGTTTAATTTAAGATTCCTTAAATTTCATAGCTTCCATAATTTAGCTTACTATCTAACTCCCATAAATTAATCCTTAGCCTTTGAATAAATTTTGGGATGTTACAGAAATTCTGGTTGCCGAAGAATGCCATTGTGGCAGCCATCAATGCAAAATGCAAGAATGGTGTTCTCACTGACCGTTGAGAAGCACCCTCTACCTCCAAAGTAAAAAATAGTTCAAGTTGCCACTGCCTGAGGCAAAATTCTTTAAATTTCTGGTTATTGTTTGGGCTTGTCTTATATTGACTATCGTCTAGTTTGTAGGGTGCCACAGATATTGTTGACAACTATGTAGCCAATGCCTATGTATGACAGTGGTTTGTGTTAGAAAATTTATTGCTCTTACTCAATATTGTATTCCTGATGTTTCCTCGTAGTTTGGAGTAGATTTGTCAGAATTGGTTCCTGGTTTATTTTTGTTTAAATGATGAGATCTTCTATATTTATATAATGGCTTCATGTACAATGTATTCAAAATGTGCTTTTGCACAGCCCACTTGATCGGTTTAATTTATTCATATCTTCTTTATCACAAGCCTTGGTATTTGTGCCTTTTTAGTCTCGTGAGATTCACAGGCCTTGGTATTGATCTAGGATTTTGTATTAAAGATGGCTGTGCAAAACTCTCTGCAAAGAGCAAGTTGTTATATGATGATGATGGGTGTGCCAAAAGAAACATGGAATTATTTCCCCAACATAGCTGTTGGTTTTTTTACCTCTTCCAACTTTTGCATCCTTTCCCCACCATGTAAGTTCTAGCATCTTCTCTTTTTCCCTTATGGGGGAGTTAATGAAAGTCCATTGCTCCTCATTTTAACATGTCATATATAAGTAAAATAGAGATCTTCGTTTTGTAAATTATCATATGTATCTTGTAAATGTCCTCATGTATTTTGTAAATAGCAGAAGTGTTATTGTGAATTCCCTTTGTCTTATAAATGCTAAAATGTTTTTATCATTTCGCTTATTTATCTTGTAAACGTGCTTATTTGTTTTGTAGATGACCATGTCTTGTAAATAGCACACGTATTACTTTGAAGGCATTAATTTTGTCTTGTAAATGGCTTTAGTGTTATTTTCATTTCACTTATTTATATTGTAAATTTCTTCATATGTCTTGTAAATATTACATGTGTTATTGTGAATGCCTTTTTTGTCTTATAAATGGTCAAAATGTTATTGATTAAATTAGTTTATTAATATAATAATATATCAAGTAATTGTAAAAAATAATATCAATTATTTAAAAAAAACAAAAAAAAACTTGTTTTCAACAACAATTATCCAAACAAATGTATTTTTGTTTTCAAAACTTATTTTCAAAAATATTTATCCAAACAAAGTTTTTTTGTTTTTTTTCCAAAACTTGTTTTCAAAAACAGTTTTATAAAACTATTTTTAAGAACAAAAAACAGAGAATAGAATCAAACAGTAAGACTCTTTGCATGGCCAACAAACAAACAATACAGGGTCGAGTAATTAGATAAATATCAATGCTAACAAGGGAATATGACAGAGATTGGATCTTCATCTCCTGAACGATGCGCAAAATTGCTTGTAATACTACCCCAACATTAATTATTTCTTGATTTTTTTTGGTTCAAAACCTTGATTTCCTTGGTTATTGTTCACCTTTTAATGAATGAAAAACGCTATACTCTCGAGAAATATAAATATACAATCATCAAATTAATAAATAAATAATTTATTTTATCTCTATTTTGATAAAATTTCATTTATTTAAAGTTTAAACACTTAATAAACATGAAAATCAAGACCTATACTTTTCAAGTATTCATTAATTGTCGATTATTACACTTTTTCTTCAGTGTCCAATTTCAACGCCACGACTTAAAATGTCATGTAAGTTGTAAATGAGACCGCGTCAATGCCCAAATCAAATAGGAATACCATATTCTTAAATAATTAATTTGACTTGCAGCAAAAAAGAAAAAAGAATTGATTATTTTTAAATCATACACACAAGAAAACAATTAGGTATATACTCATTCAAGTTATTAAAATAAGAGCTAAGTAACACAGTTGGCAAAAAAAAAAAAAAACAGCTAAGTAACAAATTTGTGGATATTAAAAAATTAATTGTTTGTAACAAATGTGCAATGATTTTCCTAAAATACCCATTTTAATCATATATATTGCAATTATATTCCTTGATGGAAACTCCTTACTATGTGCATTGATTTATATGAATACTTTAGAGAAAAATTATAAATTTGGATGACAAAATGAAATGGAATCTTATATTTTGACCTAAATGAAGGCCCTTGTCCAGCTCTTATATTTAATTAGGACCTGAGATATAGTGTATATGTATTTTTAATGAAGCATGATCTCATTTTTACTGTTAAACTACATATATGTAAGCTATGCTAGGAACTGCTTGCCTGCTTGAACATTGTCATCAATCAAATGCCTAGACAAACATATATCTTACCTTGCATGTACAAATTAAACCAGAATCTTCTGGTGAGGATGTTACGCCACGTATTAAAATGCGCAAAACTTGATCACCGTAGAGATATTGTATGTGTGGAAGACTTAGAAGCCATTGATATACGGAGATGTGGAATAGGAACATAATTTATAAAGCAATTGAAGATTTTGTGATGAGAAGAAAGTAAAGGTAAATAGTTTCCTCGTGCCACAGAACAGGATCTTCTATAATTCAGGACACAACCCATACGACAAGGAAACGAAGACCTCTCTTTTCAAGTCTTCCTTCTTTGTCATTTTATGCATTTTTATCCCTTAGTTTCAGTTGCTTCTAACTTATAACTTTATTTAATTCCCCCCCCCCTCAAATTTTATTTACTCGTCTTTTGATTTAGTTTTGTCTAACTTATTTTTATATACCTTACCTATTGAAGTATATTATAAAACGATCCTTGTATTTAGCATACAAGAATATTTTCCGGGTGTATAATTAATAAAATCAATACTTTAAAAATTTATTTTTAAAAAAGTAACTGATCAATAAAAATGCATAACTAATTGTTTATATAGAAAAATCGTCACATTTTAATTTAAATTAAGAATATACTCACTCCCGTGTTTAATATAAGAACCAATTGAATTTTTTTTGGAGAGATTAAAGAAGTTAAATATATTGCATTAAAGTATTTATATTTATAGTTTTCTCCAAACTTATTTGTTTAACTTCTAAAATGATCTTGGTTTTAAATATAAGATATAGTTTTTATATTTGTTAATCTTTTCCTAATTTATCTCTATCGATGCTCTGTCAATAATAATTAAGGAAGAGAGGGAAGTAGGGGATTAAGAAAGATGACTACGATGTTTTAGAAAACACATCATATTAACCAATTTAACTAACTTCCTTAATTTAATCAAATTAGGTAATTATATTAAGGACTAGAGGGAATATATAATATAATAAGACACAACATATACTATAATTAAATAATTTATTTCTGGCAAAAAAATCAAATAATTAAAATAAGGGCAAACTTAAGGGATCAAAGATTGTATTAACCATTTATTTAACCTCATTAATCTTTTCAAAAAAAATTAATTGACTCTTCTATTAAGAACCAAGGGTAGTATTATAAATTTTGTTCTTCTTTCTTGAGTATTTTTTTTTATATTATCATCTGTTATCTAGTTCGGGGTTTGGGGTTCGTGAATGCCCCTCCCAACATGAGTGCCTCCTTTGGGACTCAAACTCGAGACCCAGAAGAATCTAACAAAACCTTTTATGGTTAAACCAACTCTATGTAATTCTAACCATACCAAAATCGGAGATTTTTAGATTCAAATCTTTATCCAACAATACATTGCTATATTTGAAATCTCGATGTATGATTCTTAGTTGAGAATCTTCATAAAGATAAAGTATCCCCTTGCAATGCGTTCAATAATCTTGTACCTATGTGCCCAATTCAATTTACCTTTGTTTTCAGTTCCTGTACGGTTAATAAGAAGCAAATATAAACAATAAGATAAAAGGTTAGATTCACATCCCTACTCGAGTTCAAAAAAGTTATTAATAAGAATTATTTCGTGTACCTAAATGTAAAAAGATTATAGTGCATAACTTACGAGAAACAAAAAATTATCCAAGCTTTTGTTGGGAAAAAATTCATACACCAGTATATTTTCTTCTTCATCCAAACAAAATCCGAGAAACCTTACAAGATTTCTATGTTGTAGTTTTATCATTGTAACTACTTCATTCTTATATTCTTGCGCACCTTGTTTGGAACTACTTGATAGCCTCTTCATAGCTAACTCTTGTCCACCGGGTAAAATACCCTACACATAAAAAAAACCAACTTTTAAAATATATTTATGCACGGATAATAATTTGAGGATTTTAAGAGTGCTTGTGCTATCCATCAGGAACATAGAATTATATATACCTTGTACACCCCCCATATCCACCTTGACCTAGTTTATTGTCAGGGGAGAAGTCGTTTGTGGCTGATTTGATCGTATCCAAATTAAATTGTATGACTCTGCACTTGAAATCTCATCTACGTAACCAAACACCAAAAAAAAAAAAAAAATTGATCTCTTGTCCGAGACTATTGCACTTGGTGATTAAAGTACAAATATTATATTTTTAATTTCAATGGTCATCAATTGAGAACTGTTAGTTCATAGTAAATTATCATTCATCAAAATTGCACGTTTGTCTAAACATGAAAGCAGAACGCATACCATTTTTAGGAAGTGAATTATTCATCCTTGCTCTCCAATATTTAAGGCACAAGAAGCAGCGCGAGACTTGCAAAATGAATATTGCTGTTGGAACTACAATGGCAATACTTGTCCCAGCCGAAATCTTGATTTTATCTGGATAAATAAAAAAAAATGTCATTCACACACTCTTCTGATTTTTATTAAAGGGTTAAAGTGTAAAAATACCTACAAACTTATATCCAGTGTATAAAAATACCCATAAACTTTTCTAACATGCACTAATACCCATGGACTTTAAAAACGGAAGAATAAATGATAAAATCATTAAGATTACCTAACGTTTGTTACTTTTTGTAGAAGAAGATGGTGGGTCTGACCACAAAATATGTTTCTGGTTTAGCATATGAATGGTTTGGTTCAGCATTCACTATGTTTATTGGAATTACACTCCCCTTCTTTGGCGCTCTACTTGGATTCTTAGGAGGATTTGCTTTGTTTCAACAAGCTACTTTGTAAGTCCCTCTTGTTACTTTCTATGTAATCAGTGTATAAATTCTTTATCAAGTTTGTTAATAAAAGCAGACACATAATGCAATTTGTTGCTCAACATGTACTTGATTCTTAACTCTAATAGAACTTAACTCGAACCTTTCTGTCAGTTTTGTGATAGGTCATCACTCGCTAACTTTATTTTGTGACGTAATCTAAATCGACAGCTGCCCTGCATAATATGGCTTGGTATCTGCAAACCTCGAAGGTTCAGCTTGTCCTAGATCACCAACTGGGTACGTTTACTTGAATGATACATTCTTAAGTACTTTTATTGCATACATTTGATTACTGAATATTGGGCTTACTTTATTTACCGGTTTTCACTGTTTTTACTGTACTTACCGATTTTCACTATTTTCTAAGATATTAAAAACTAGACCGGACAATGAATCGGCTCAGGTAGAGGTTCAAGGGTTAGAGTGACAGGCCAACGGTTAACTCATGGTCAAATCGGTAATAATTAAAAAAAATATTTTAAATAAAATGCATAAAAGCAACTCCTAAAAACACTGTAAAGTATATGTTATAGCAATATATTTTTATATAATCAATATAGAAAAAGTACTAATTAACCAATTTAAAAATTTGAATCTTATAAAAAGGACCGGAGGAGAATTTTTTTATTTATATTATCAATATATTTTATTACATGCCTTTCTATTTTCCTCTTCTTCCCCTCCTTTTCTTCTTTTTCTCAATAAACTTCTTTCTTCTTGAAGTTCCCGCGTTTCATGCATTTTTGAAAGAAGGAGAAGACTTTGGATACTTAGTCTTATATATTTAATATTCTTTTGTCCAATCAGATCAAAACAAGTAAAGTTTAAAGTATTACTTGGGTGTAAAAATATACATGAAGTTTTTTAAAATGGAGGAAAAATGCCACGACCATCAAGTCAACTAAAATTGATTATTTATCAAACATGTCAATCAAGAAAATCGTACAAAAATGTCACAAATGTTAAGTCAACCAATGTTGACTGTAACAAGCAGTTCCCACACAGGTGGAACAATGTTTTCATTCTCAGCAGCCCTATCAAACATTATAGGGTCTTTTGCACAACACAAGGGCTACACCTCCTTGGTGTAGAAGCAGCCCCTCCCTCAGTCACATCACCCATTGTCATTTTCTTTTAGTTTCTTCATTGTTGGTGGTTTTTCCTTGGAGGTAACAACGCGAACTGCGAATTAGAGGCACTGTCATTATAAATTAATGCATCCAAATCCTTTGATAATTTTCATTGACGTTGGAGAAACCAAAGAAAATGATGGATTGCATAGCCATTGCACCTTACAAAAGACCCATAGTGATAAACAAAGCTGATTCATTATTTTTATATGATTTTCTTAATGATTAATTTAGGATTATAATGCATTTCTTAGGAAAATATTGTATGATTAAACACTAATTTGAATTAAGGATATTTGTATTGAATTAAGTGTAATTAGGGGCAAAATGGTCATAATTTGTTAATTATTCATGTAAATGATTATTTCTTTGGTTTTTGATGCTACCTTGTGCTTAATCTTCATTGTTATGAGACTTGGATTGGACCAGCCAGTTTGGACCGGAAATCAGCCAACCAACTGGTAGATTAGTTCGGTCCAGTGAACCGGTCTGGGTCGATTTTTTTATTTTTAAAAAATCAATTTTTTTAAATTTTTTTCTTTAGAATTTCATATTAATAATCCTAAAATCTTCAATTTCTCACTAGTTTAGCCCTGGGTAACTCCAGTATGACCCATTGACCCCTGATCTAGTACCCTGATCAATTTAATAACCGGTTTGGATTTAATCACCTTGTTAATCTTGTATTGTAGGCGTTTAAGAAGAAAATTGGAGATTTTAGAGGGTGAGAATTAATATTTTGAAGATTAGGGACAATTACAGAAAGGGCCCCAGAATTTCTGAAACTTACTAATCAATGAAAAAGAAGGCCATAGAAAGTTACAGAAAAGTACCTACAGGTTCTGAAATCACATTTCTACCCCACCAACATTTTGATAATGTTCAAGGTAGTCCCTAAAGGGACTTTTATATATTTTCACATTGGTTACTGGTCAAAACGTGCCAATTAGGTTCACCTCCTTCCTTTGACATAGAGTCTCGACACAGAGACCACACGGCGGATTCAGAGACCAAGCTCAATCTCCTTCCTCCATCTTCGCTCTAACGTCGCCGGCGACCACCGCCATCCCACCATCCATTAACGTCGGTAACCATCGTTCCTTCGTCATCAATCCACTATCCTGTCCTCACACTCCCCATTTCCGGTGAGACCCAGCCGCTACACCAAAGCTCGACCAGAGCTTGAGAGAGAACGAGAGCATCGGAGGGAACTAGACGGAGGCTACCACCACTGTCAACGACTTCCCACAGTCACCATCTTCACCTTCCTCTCACACCCCCACCTTCGACCTTCCTTCTCCAACATTGGAGATCATAGAGGGTGAGTGGAGCAGAGGAGACCGGAGAGAGACCTTCCACCATCGGTTTCACTCTCCACCATCGCCATTTTCGTCTTGTATTCCTCAGGTCCAGCATCATCACCATCGTCATCTTCATCTGTTCTGGCATGGCCTAACTGTTGGAGATCTTTGGAGCTGGAATTTAAGCTATGAGTGGCTGAGTTCGTTTTGCTTCTTGGGGATGGACTGCAGCTTGAGTTTTAGAGCTTAAACCAGGGGGGGGGGTTTATTTTGTTCAATTTTTTTTCTCTATTTGTATTTGGATTTCCTAGTTTTAGGAATGTTGTTTTGTATTGTTGAGACTTAGTTTACCTGTTTGGATAACTTTGTGGATTGAACCTATGTGATTGGATTGGATTTTTGTAGCTTGTTGGATTTATATATGTGCATTTTCCTTATTGATTCAATGATATTGTAATTTTTACGTGTTATTGTTAGTTATATGATTGAATTGGGTTAATTAAGTATTGTGTTATCACATTCATATTAAGAGGAAGCAAGTTGTATTAATCTAATCCTAATCACACACTAAGTACACTTCAATAGTGCCTTAAGTGATTGCTAGCCATGTTAGTAGGAGTAATCACTAGTTAAGAACACTAGACTCAAACGTTTGCTTGGGGTTTTTCATCAAGATTTGGTGAAAATTTACGCCTATATCTAATTGAACTATGATAGCCACTACTCCATTTCCAAAGACATTTATTATACATTTCATATCCATTTTCATACTCTATTCTATTTTATAAACAAAACATCAAAAATAGTAGCTTAAGATTTAATTTTATTTCATCCAATTAGTTATAGTCGAAAAATGATTTTTAAAACCAATCCCATGTTTTCTTGTATTTTAGATATTTAGTTAACTTAAGTAGCTCAATAAAAGCTCCTTAAGAAAATAACCTGAGTGTTGCATTGAACTGTAATTTTTAACTATAAATATTTTGTATTTGACCCCAAGGCATAAAGACATGATCAAATCAATAGCGTGGTTGCCGAGGAACTAAATAATTGGCTTTTTAGGTGATCTAATTGTCAAATTCAATTTTAACAAGGTGCAGTGTTTCTCATGTGAAGCTTGTTAGTTTTGCTTTTTTTTTTTTTCATTGCATATAGTTTAGAAGTTTTGGATTTAGGTAGTTTGGATAGCATTTATTGCATTCTTGTATTGTTTTGACTTGATAGCTTCTGTGTGCATAATATTGTTGCATTAAATTTAATATAATTTTAAGCTTATTTATTTAAATTCACAAGGTCACCAAGTTAATTCATAGCATACTTGCATCTGTTGTCATTTTGAAATTTCTCTTTCTTTTTCATTTGCAATTGTTTTTTTTTAAACAAAAAAGTAGCATCAAACATTCACAAATATTGAGCTTGTACTTGTGTTGCTGTTCTGCAGGATATTACATTCGGTTTTGCTGGGACTTGCAGATAGTGAGCTTAATTACTGGTTTTCACACTTGTATCTCAAGCATTTTTGCTGTTGTTGGCACAACACCTGACTTACTTCAGAGCATTTCAATTTTCATGAGAAGTTCAGAGCTCAGATTGATCGGACCAAATCACCTCCACCTTCCTCTTGGTCGCTGGCGGCCTTTACCCTCACCACCATCGCCGCCGGCAACCTCGCTGCCATCTTGTTTGGAGAGAAGGAAAGGTCGCAGATCAAAGAAGAGAGTTTCAGGAGTGCGCCGCGAACTGAAAAAGATCGACGAGAGCTTGAGAGAGAACAGAGAGCATCAGAGGGAACAAGACGGAGACTACCACCACCGACGACTTCCCACCGTCACCACCACCATCTGAGACCTCCACAGTGTGTGAACACAGACCTGAGAACCTGGAAATCGAGCTGCGAGTTTGGAAACCAAAGAAGGACCTTTGACTCTTCGCTCTCTCCTTGACCTTCTGTCGCCGGCGAGCACCACCGACCTTTCCTCAAGCTTCCATTATTTCTGGCGAACTTCTCTTCCTCTGTTATTCTTCCTCTTCCACCGGTGACTTGTCCGTCAACCTCTGGCGCTCACTTTTCTGACTACCATTACCTTTGCTTTCACAGTGTTGGAATCCTCTTCCTTCTTCATCATCACAGACCAACCTCCACCCATCACCGACTCTTCTTTCTCTCACTCGCCACACCGTCTCTCTGTTTATATCTCTATTTTTTGGCCACTTATTTTTTATTCCATCGGTCTCTCTCTCTCTCTATTGTCCTTCCAGACCTTCTTCGGCCCTACTCTGTGATTGCCCAGCAAGAATGAGTTTTCTGGCGAGAGCTTTGAGTATTCCGGCGAGCTAGTTCCAGATTCCGGCGAGTGTTCAGATTCAAGCTGTGATTATTTTAAGACAATGAGAGGCTAATTCCTTTACTTCTTGGTGATGAGGATTTGTGCTTGAGCTTATTGGACTATATAAGAGAGTTTTTCTATCATTCTATTTATCTAGAATTATATATTTAGATTACCTAGTGTTAGGAATTGTTGGATATAATTCTAGATTAATGTTAATTATCTCCACTGGTTTGATATTTATAGTTGAGATTGGATTTTGTAGTTTGAAGATTATATGAGTTTTGAATTTCTTTGTGGTTGTAATAAGATTATGTTAATTAATGTGTTATTATCCAGTTAATGTGGTTGATTTGTACCATTGAGGGGCTGTTTAGCACTCAAATTCAAGAAGACTCATATTGGATTATTCCAATTTCAATTGCACATTAAGTGATTTTAAAGTTAGCTATGTTAGTAGGAGCTACTGTTAATTTTAATTGGGAATATTAGACTCATGTGTTATCTTACTTTTCTTTAAGACTTGATGAATTTTAACTCACATAATTCTTTTTTTTTTTTTAGTAAGGATAGTCAATTTCTTTATTACCAAGAGTACCCATTATTCATATTATTCACTCCATACCACTCTATTCACTCATTCTCCATTTTTATTAAAAATACCAAAAACAATAGTTTAGCATTGCATTCTTCTTCTAGTTATTAATTTTGAAAAAAAAAATCAAAACCAATTTTCCCTTTATTTTTATTACATTTGCATGATATTTAAATTACTTATAATTCAATAAAAGGTTTTTTGAGAAGAGAAAATAATTTTAAATTTGTCTATATACCTTAGTTAATTTTTGATTGTCCACCTAAGACTAACGGACAAAAGCCCACAATCAAAAGTCAATGGGAGTAAAAACGTTGTGTAATGTGTAAGGGGACTATTAGTTAAATTGTCAATATTGGTTAACTTAAATGTAATGACATTATTTGTGCACCATTTTAAAAATGGTGAATGAAGTCCTACAAAATGGGTGTTTGTTATATCTTTTTGGAAAGAGAGGATGCTATAAAGACCTGCTTCATATATCCCTAATTACTGATCTTACTCAGAGTAGCAATGCGTAGTTCAGTGGGCACATAGGAATAGCATGAATATACTGATAATATTAATACAATATTGCTTGATTATAATATAAAATTTTCCCCACCAAGGGTTTACACAATATTTACAGACCTTCAAACAACCAGCAACAATCCTCTTCGTACATACCTCTTTTCTAATCTCAGCACGTTTACAATGCTCACCTGTCTGAATGGTTGTTTGGGATGAATGAGATTTGAGAGAATCTCAGTAGCAAACATTACCACTATGCATGCCAGATATATATGAATGCATGACATGCTTGCCTACACTATTTCATGCCAACATAATGACATGCTGCATGCTCGATGTTATGACATACATATGACCATTGCACAGATATAACAGAGCTTTAACCAATCATACATGTTCCACACAAATAGGCAAAGCAGTCACATAATCAATGCAAGACATACATATCATATACATGCAGAAAAGGTAAGTTCACTACCTCTCGGACTTTATGTCCATCTCTTCTTGTCTCTTAATCTGTCAACCATTGCTCCTTCTTTATCACTTCATGGCCCTAGGCAAGTGATAATATCATTTGAGCCATGAAAAGTGAATACTCAATGGCCTACATTAGCCCTATAGGCTTACTTTCACCCTTGGAGTTCATTCCAATTATATTTGGCCAATTTCTTACTTAAATTCGCATGGTAATCAAACTACCAGCATTTTTGACCAAACTTTAGAAAATCATAATTAATTCTATAGAACTCTAATTGAGGTGGTTCAAAGCTCTATTTGAAGCCCTTTAAGTGTAGTTTTATATAAAAATATTCGATTTTAAACGCCACTACTACAAAATTCCCAGAATTTTTCCAAACACCAATTGTTTCAAATGTTCTTCCAGAAAACAGGGCATATCTTTAACAATTCATATCTCATAGCATACTTGTCCAATTAACCATTATGACCTATCAAATTAAAGGTATATGTCTCTACGTTTAAAATGGAAAGTTGCAGAACTTTTAGACAAGGTTTTCCCATTGAAAACACGCGCACAACAACACTGCTTCCAGACAACGAATTAAACAACATTTTTTCATCAATTTCCAAAAATTCCCAATTCATATACAAGCATCCAAAAATCATGAACACTTGCACACCTACACAATTTTGCCTCTTAAAGCCAATGGAAGCATCAAAATCATTAAATTCTTACTCCTTCTCCACGTCAAAACAGGGCAGAAAATCATATTCTTAGGTGCAATATGTTGTTTTCTTGTTTTCTCTTGCCTAATCACTTCCTTGCTACTCCTAATCAAATGATTAGCTATTTAAATACTCATTAGATATCATTTAGCCATTAAAACATCCTTTAAAACCAGCCATGAACAGTACCCCACTTCCAATTTACTCATCCAAACAACAAATTAATTGGTTAAAAAGGAAGCTTATGCTTACCTCTACCCGTTTCCACAAACGGTTCAGAATTCCGGCAATACTCCGGCAAGGGAGACGGTACCAAAAACCTCCAAATGAAAATCTAAAACCGTAGGAATGAAGATCTCGATGAGTAGAAGAAGTTTCCTGAAGGGTACTTTGAGAGAGGATGCCGTTTCGGTAGTGTTTCGGAGGAAAGAATTTCCTCTCTCTTCTTTCTCCATTTTCATCTAAACCTTCACTCCCTCTCTCCTCTGGTTTTTCCCCAGAAAATAGACGATGATGAAGATGATTTAATGGATAAATGAAGGGTAAAAGCAACTTGCCACGTGTCAGCCTATAATTGGTCCAAAAATCCAATTTTCGCTCAAAATGCTTAATCTAACAAAATATTCATTAAACTTTGAAAATTCATATCTAATTGTACAAATGTCCAATTGGAGTGATTCCAAAGGCTATGCGAACCTTATTGAGTCTAGTTTTAAGGAAAAATATAACCTTTTGCCAATTATAAGTTCACACTTCCCAAAATTTTAATCTTTGAGTGCTGTCCCATAAAATATTAAATTTCGCTGGGCTAACTTCAAAAATTCATTTCTCTTTGTGTACAACTCCAAATGACTTATATGACCTATCAAATTAAATCTTGATAAGTCTACTCTTATTTTGGAAAGCTTCATAATTTTTCACCATCATTTATCTATCGAAAAAGGTCACACAATCACCACTCCACACAGGGAATTTCACCGGTGGCAAAATTACT
Organism: Albizia julibrissin; assembly: GCA_037074505.1. NCBI lineage: Eukaryota > Viridiplantae > Streptophyta > Magnoliopsida > Fabales > Fabaceae > Albizia > Albizia julibrissin. The sequence goes on along the minus strand of CM073480.1, from coordinate 4,513,059 downwards.
TTGTGTTCCACTTTACTCTATTATGTGTGACTTCCAATCACTTCGTTTTGTTATTCCCCGAGCTCTTTAGCTCACCAATATAATTCATTTTAATATCCAAGGATATAAAATAATTTTGGGGAATTTAAATATGCCTCATAGTGACATTTGCTAAATTGGGGCTTAGCAATCCACTTGATGTAGGCTTAATCTTATACATCTAATCCCAAAATTCAGAATATTACAGACGCAACAGGCCACGCACCCAATTTTTCCTTATCATGGAATAACATAACCACATGCCGTCTTTGGGTCTCCCATTGTTTTGATCACTTCAATGTACGTACCTCCCTAACTACACCCCAGTTTGAAACTCCTCACATTCCAAATGGGACCTATTTCACATTGCTCACCAACTTAACATGCGCCTTTGCCTTTCCTCTCTCCACTTGAATGCTCGCATTTATTACCTGCCTACAACCACCACGTGCTATTATATTTCCCTCTATTCATCTCCATAATCACACTTTTCATAACTTCCATGTTTCCAAGTTAAATTCTACCTCCTTGGACACTTAACCCTTAAATTTTAATTTTGAAATGTTAAGGGAGTCATATGCAATCAGTCTAAAATTCTCTGGAATTTTGAAGATTTTTTTGGTAAATGGGGATTTTGTAGATTTTAATCAATAAATAATATATAAAAATACCCGTCATAATTTGATTGGAATTAAGTAGCTCAGGGTACACAAGTTTTTACGTGGAAGGAATAATAACTTACCTTTGAAATGAGCCTGTGGCGGTGGTGGAGGAGCTGGTGGCCGAGGCGGTGCCCCGTAAAAGTCATACATTTCATACCTTAAATAGCAACTGGGCTTGAGGGTTCTTCCCCCTGCAGTTCCATAACAGCATTTAGGCAAATAGTCAATACTTGTACCAAGGCAGTGGAGACAATCAAGGTCAGATATATCCGGCGTGCACTGCGCCAGTGTATATAGAGGACCAAAGGCACTATAGTCTTCTTTCGTCGAAAATTTCTTGCTTCCACATTCCGACGCCTCTTTCGCAACCACCCTCAAGGTTTCGCCCAACCGCTTCATACAGCTAGTCTTGTCTGTTACACTGCCGCCATTAGGAAGTGTTGTCGCAGGATCTTCTTCCAATTTGTTGAAGAAATACTCGTCCCCGGGGAAATGTATCCAGCAAGCGTCGTACCAGATGACGGCTCCTTTATTATTAGGGCATCTCTGAAGGATATCTTTGACTCCGTTGGAAACACAATTTTGACAAGTCTGGACGGTGGCATGGCCGAGGCACTGGAAGAGGCCGTAGACGGTGTTGTTGGAGTTGTTTTCTTGCCCGGCCGCGGTGGTGTTGTAAAAAATCCACTGCTTTGATTGGCGTTGGAGGAAAGGGAAGAAAGTACGCGATTAACATTTGTCTGAAATGTGCTGTTCTGGTCATATAAGTGTAATCTGAACAAAAGTGAGCTTGTTCTTGTCCTTTGATAGGAGCAACCAAAAGGATTATAACGTTAAAAACAAGAAAGAATTTAGAAGAATTCATGACGATGAACGCCGTTTCTTAATATGAGTCTGTTAACTCTTTTTGCCTCTCATTTATATTTAAAGTTTTTAATATTTTGGAATTTTCAACGTGGCAGATTTAAAAATTCCGGGACTAGTGATCGATAAGAGAGACGAGGACTGGACTTGAACCGTGATAATAGTCACCCCGATGACTGAATTCGTCTCAGAGGGGTTTTTTTTTTGTTCTAATTTACTTCATTTTTAATCAAAACACATTAAGCAAAAATAATAGTTAGATGTTTAAAATTTTAATTTTTTTAATGTTTTACTTTTTTAATACTGTCAACATTAATTATTTCATGATTTCCTTTATTATTGTTCTCAATTTTAAGTAATGAAAAACGCTATGCATTCGAGAAATATAAATGTATAGTAATCAAATTAATAAACAATTGATTTATTTTATCTATTTTTTTGACAAGATTTTGAATTTTCAGCCCTTTCTAAACACGACAATGAAGACCTGTCCATTTTCAAGTATTCATTATCATCTATTAGACTCTTCCTTACATGTCCAATTTTGACTCATCCACCACTTCATATGGCATAGACTGATCCCCCGCGTCAATGCCCAAATCAAATATGAATATAGCGTATTGTTAAAAAAATTAATTATATTTGAGAGGAAAAAAATAATTAATCATATTATTTTTCATGGGACTTCTAACTACCAGATTTAATGTTTTGAAATTGTGTTCGCTTCACAGAGAAGATATATATACTGAGGCATGCATTAAAGTGGGCAGAAAACGGTCGCCGTCTTGATAATAATATGAATTAGATTATATGCTATAAAAATAAAAACTCATGTTATCCCATTTAAAAGAGTTCATTGCTTTATGGAAATATATTAGCACCATCAACATTTCTGCTCGTGCATTTATACTATTTTAGATCATAAATACAAAAAAGAAAGCGATTAAGATTGGTTTTGGTATGCGGCGTTGGGGCAAATGTGGTTGTGTTGGGACTATTTTGGCAATGGAAATCATTACAAGACAAAGAAGAAGATAGGCTTTATGTAGATCATTCATCATGAAGCGAATCATTTTATTATGGCCAATTCTGAGGAGTACGACGCAGGCGGGCTCCACCCAATGCTGCACACAGCTGAACCCAACTGGGTCCCTTATATTTTACAGTAGTCATATACCTTGGGGACACTTTCTTAATCAGAATCCTATTTCGGTTCTCTCATGAAACATGTTCCCATTGACCATTTCAACAATAAACTCTCTTCATCTTATGTGTGACGATGAATCCAATATATATTAAATTTAAATTGCTAAATTTTGAAATGAATAGTTTCATACTGCAATAAAGAAAATTAAAAAATATATATATATATATTGTATATACTACGAGATCAACGTGGGGCACAGAAACATCATTGATTACATACGCATGCATGATAAGCTTCCATAATCCACCGGTTAGAAGGGAAAAATACACAAATGAAAAACCGATCTTTAATTGTTGACACGACGTCTACACCTATTTGACAAAATACTAAGTTGAGTAGTTTGATGAACAAATGTACTGACTAACGAAGATACACGTCAGAAATTGGATCTTTATTCGCAGACCGTTGCATGGATTTGCTTGTAGATTGATCCGAGCTATTCTCTAAACTTGCTTGATTGTTTGCTTCTGTTCTTTAGCGATCAATAAACAAAAATGCTGGCTCTTGAGGATCTTCCAATGTGATGGAGTGACTACTTAGCATCACCATAATAGATTGTATAGTTGGCCTTAAAACTGGATTTTCCTGGATACACAACAAGCTTATATGGATGCATTTAATAACTTCATTTCCTGAACAAGAATTTCTTATACTAGGATCCAGCAACTCTAATGGGGTCCCTTCCCTCCACAGCCTTCACGCCTGCAAATCCAACAGCATATAATTGATTTCTTAAGATTTTGATCTCGCTAGCTACTATTTGAGTTTATTTACTTTGACAATATACTTACATAGGTTAGCAAGTTTACAGCATAATTTGATGCATGGAAAGAAGTATTCTTCTTGCCACTGATGATCTCTAAGATTAAGATGCCAAAACTATATATATCAATTTTGATTGAAATATGACCATGTATTATATATTCAGGAACCATGTAGCCACTATAAAATAGTACATATTAAATATGGTAAATTGCCACTTTCATCAAGTTCATTAAAAATTATGAGACAGAAAAAACTAATTTGAAAAAATTGAAATAACTTACAATGTGCCAACAACTTTACTTGTGCTGTCTTGAGTTTGATCAACTTCAAAAATTCTAGCCATACCAAAATTAGAGATTTTTGGATTTAAATAATCATCCAACAATACATTACTAGATTTGAGATCGCGATGTATGATTTTGAGTTGAGAATCTTCATGAAGATAAAGTATCCCCCTTGCAATACCTTCAATAATCTTGTACCTAGTTATCCAATTCAATTTACCTTTGTTTTCAGTTCCTGTACGGTTAATAATATGCAAATTTAAACAATAAGATAAAAAGTTAGATTCCCATCCCTACTCGAGTTCGAACAAGTTATTAGTAAGAATTATTTTGTGTACCTAAATGCAAAAAAAGATTATAGTGGATAACTTACCAAACAAAAAATTATCCAAGCTTTTGTTGGGCAAAAATTCATACACGAGTATCTTTTCTTCTTCCTCCAAACAAAATCCGAGAAACTTTACAATTCCTATGTTGTAGTTTTGCCATTGTAACTACCTCATTCTTAAATTCTGGCGCACCTTGTTTGGAACTACTTGATAGTCTCTTCACAGCTAACTCTTGTCCATTAGGTAAAATACCCTTCATATAAAATAACCAACTATTAAAATCTATTTATGAACAAATATTAATTGTATGATTTTAAGAGTGCTTGTGATATACATAGAATTATATATACCTTGTACACCTTGCCATATCCTCCTTGACCTAGTTTATTGTCAGGGGAGAAGTCGTTTGTGGCTGATTTGATTTCATCCAAATCAAAATGTAGCGACTCTGCACTGGAAATCTCATCTACATAACCCAACAAAAAAATTAATCAATTGTGAACAATGTAACATCCAAAAATTTATTCAAAGGCTAAAGATTAATTTATGGGAGTTAGATAGTAAGCCAAATTATGGAAACTATGAAATTTAAGGAATCTTAAATTAGACCAAGAGAAAAATTAATGTATAATGTGTGTAATTAATAGGATAAAAATATACATATATATATTATATTAAAACAAAACACACACACCCTTTTCCCTTGCTCCTCTCATGTCTCATGCCATGCACACACACACAATCATATAATTAAATAATCACACACACTTATTAATTTAAAACCCACATGGCACACACACACACACATTTTTAATTAATAAAACAATATACTCTCACTCTCTTAATCACATGGAAACACACACACACACACACACACCTCATTTTCCATTTTTCATTCATTCAACACATTCAAAAGAAACAGAAAAATATAGGAAAAAAGAGAGTGAGTGATAGAGAGAAAGCAAGAGAAACATAAGAGTGATTGGTGCTACAAGAGGAAGAAAGAAGATGCTACAAATCTCACACATAATTCCATAACTTGATATAGGTGAGTTTCCTTCCCATATTCTTAACTCTTTCTAGTTGATTTGAGACTATTTTTGGGTAATTTGGGAAGCATAAGAACCTAGTATAATGAATTGTTGTCTTGTGAGGTCTTGTTTTGGCCAAAATAGTGCATAAGGAAGGAATGAGAATTTGATAAATTTGAGGTTTCCAATGAATTTTATACGAAAAATTATATGGGAATACATGAGATTGTGATTTTTGGATGATTATATATAAGTCTAGAATTTTTAGAAAATAAGACGAGTTGTTGTTCGGTTAGTTTCTCTGAAATCATATTGATTGTAAAATAAATTTCGGTAACCAAACCTTGTCCAAAAATTTATGAAAGTTTTCAGAAGGAAATTAGACATCTTAACCTTTAATTTGATATATAATATGTATCATTTAGGTTTATAAATAGTGAGATATGAATTTTTAAAGTTAGATGATGAATCTAGAACGTTTTCTGGTACAGATGGGGTTTGACGAAATTATGGAACTTTTGTAGCTATAATATATAAATGGTAATATTTTTCCCTGGAAATATACTTCATAAGTGACACATAGAATTTGGAACCACCTTAATTGAATATTTCTAGGCCAGGATATGAATTTTCAAATATTATTGAAAATTCTGACAGAATTGAGTAATAGTGCAAAAATAAAAAGTAAGGGTATTTTTGAAATAATTGGGACTCTAAGGGTCAAGTTAAATACTTAGAGTTGGTATGAGTTCATTAAATACCTATTGGATTTAAGGTATTACCTATAATGATAACCTACCAAAGTGTCTTAAATTATTTTGGAATAAGTAATAATTCGCCCGTCCGTAAATTATAAATTATAGGATTTGACATTTGCCCGGGACGCCTAAGAGACTGAGAACAGGAACCAAGTTTGGAAAGACTGTCAGGTAGTACCTTATCTCTTATATCATATGTGATGCCATGTATGTGTACCATATCATCTGTATATGTGTGGGACAGATAGTCCATAGGTGGTAAGACTCGTAAGTACAAGTTACACCAGGAGTTACCCGGGGGTGTCTTAAGCCAAGTAGGTTTGAGACAGAAATCCCGTGACTGTACCTTGTATGGGGCAGAGGCCCTGAGTAGCCAGATTGTGAATCTCAAGCGCTGTGAGTCTGTGATAAGGGACTGATTAGGCCCTTTTATGTGCTACATTTCTGTAAGTTGTGCTGTTTGATGATTTGTTTTACATGCTTAGTATTTGCATATTATATGAGTGATCTGTGTACTACTGAAATTCTTTTGAATCTCACCTCTTTTTCAACAAATGATATACAGCAAAGGTGTCCAGCTCTAAGGGCAAGAAGGTAATATAGACAGACGAAGAAGAGGCAAATAAATTAAGGACTGTTTGGTTATTATTTTATTTTGGATGACTGTAAAATATTTATAAGTAGTAGTGGTAGCGATAGTAGTACTAGTACTTGCGACGCAGACTTTATAAGTTGTAATCCATACACTAGACTTTCGATAACGTATTGGTATTCAGAAACTCATAAGTTGACCATCACGATGCGAGCTATAGATAGAAAATGCCTTGTATTTTAAATAAATGATTTTAAAACTGATAAAGATAATGAATTTACAAACTAAAATTTTGACCATACATATTTATTTTAAAAAGTTTTTGAAAATCCTACACAAATATAAGATTAAATTCTGTCTTAAATTGAGACTTTAAATTGTTTTGGTCTCAGGTTTGAAACCATTATATATTTAAACTAATTGAAAGGCTTTAGAAAATAAGGTGTTACATTTTTTGTATCAGAGCATAAGGTTCTGGCATTATCAGGATAGTATGCTGATATATGACTATGTGAAATTTACCTTTTCCTCATTTTAATATAGTGAAATATAAAGATGGCAATTATAAGAGGTGGTAGAGCCAGCGGAAGAGGCTGCGGCAGAGGCCGAGGTAGAGGTAGATACGGAAATGATAATCTGGAACCAAATGCTAGACCTGATCTTATGCAACAAATGCTTAGCATGCTTACTGAACAGCGAGCCATGATACAAGAACTTAGGGAAGAGCTCTAGGAAGTAAAAGCTAAGCAGAATGAAGATAAGGGCATTCAGTAAATAATGAAACAATTCAAGAGGAAATAGAAAATCAAGAAGAATCGACCCAACCTGAGGAGTCACAACCACTAATAACACCGAATCAAGAATCTCATGGGGGACCAGTCCGTGAGGAACGAAACATACAGTATTGGGTTACAGAGTTCAGTAAACACCAATCCTCGTTATTTAATGGGAAATTTGACCCTCAAGAAGCTAAAAACTGGATAATCAGACTGGAGAAAATTTTTGAAATATTGGAGTGTTCTTCTGAGATAAAGGCACGACTAGCGGTGTACAAACTAGAGGGGGATACAGGCCAATGGTGGAGGAGTATATCTATGATGTTGCGAACCCAAAATATTCATGTGACTTGGGAGCTATTCCAGGAGAAGTTTAATGAAAAATACTTTCCCAGATATGTGAGAATCGAAAAAGAAACAGAGTTCTTATCTATCCGACAGGGTGAAGAGGAGACCTTCGATGAATATCTCTCTCGATTCACTCGCTTGTCTCGTTACTCCTCTTACTTGCGAAACAAAGAAGGTGAGCAGTGGAGCTCAGATCTACTGATCAGAGTGTTGAAACGTTACCTGAAAGATCGGTTAGCCCCCCGATATTTCAAAAATTTTAACAAAGCAGTAGAAGAATACTGGATCATGAAGTACAACCTGCAAAATCGAAATCCAGCTAAGAATACCAGCAACCACAGTGGACCTAGTCGGGGAAGTTTTCCTCAGAAACGGAAGGGTCAGGGATCATCATTCAGGGGAAATGATAAGAGACCTTACAGGCCAGATAACCGTGGAAATCAGGGGTCCTTTACAGCTCCAACATGTTCTCGATATGGTAAGGTGCATCCTGGCAGAACGTGTGATAGACAGATAATATGTTACATCTATCATCAACCAAGTCACTTTGCTAGTAAACGTAAATAGCAGGCAGTAGAGCTCTGACTTTAGACACAAGGGAGAGTATTTGCAATGATCCACGAGGAGGCCTAAAAATCTCCAGAGATGATCTAAGGTACAATCCTTCTTAATGGTGCCACATTACAAGCCTTATTTGATTCTGGTGCTAGTCATTCGTTTATTTCCTCTAAGTGTGCTAAAGAGTTAGGGCTAAATGTGCATAAATTACCGTATGATCTTGTTGTATCTACACCGATGGGTGCTAGAGCTATTACTTCATATGCTTGTTTGAATTGTATTATAAATGTAGTGGGGCGGGAGTCAGTGATAGATTTGATCTATCTACCACTCTACAAATTGGAAGTTATTCTAGGCATTGACTGGCTAACGGTGAACAATGTGTTGCTAGACTGTGGTAACAAGAGAATTGAATATCTTGAACCACATAAAGGCAATGATGCTAGCATTAACCTGAATTTTCTCTCCGTAGCTAAAGCTGAGAAATGTCTGAGAAAAGGGTGTTAGGGGTATCTGATATTATTCTCGGTTCAAGCAGAATCTGATGTGATGATTAAGAGTATACCCGTAGTGAATGAATTTCTTGAAATCTCAGAATGCAGAATTATGAAATGAAACCAAAAAGTAAAATTAGATGAAACAGGTAATAAACTGAAATCTAATATAACTACGACAGTCATTAAAAATTGTACAAAAAATAAACGAGAGTCATTAAAAATTTATCAAAATCAGTAAATTCTCTAAAATTAACAGTCTTAAACTTTTTTTTTTAATAAGAGATATAAAAACAAAAAAGCTGAAGTGCCTCTTTTATCTGCATTCGGAAGGTAGTTAATGACTACTAAAACTGAATTATCTCAGACCATTTCCATGAATTACAAACTCATCAGCAACTTTTGAATAATTATATTTATTTAAGTAGATTGGCTCTTCTATGATCAATTTCTGAAGCTTGGCAGATGGTATAATCACCTTGCTCACACCTTCCCATGGACAATCTTTTATTGGTAAACAATGGACAAATAAACACGCAATATCCTGACCACTAGGTTGATTATTGAAGTAGTAATAAACAAGGACACTACTAGCGAGGGTATAAGTCAGTAATCGGATCTTTATCCACAGATAATTGCACAGACCCACTTGTTGATTGATCAGACCTATTTCCATCAATTATGGCGGGTCTGTTTGAATCTGTTCCACTACGATCGACAAAAAATGCTGGCTCTTCAGGGGCTGGTAGGGTCACAGAGTCACTTCCTAACATCACCAAAATGGATTGTATTGTTGGTCTTAGAGCTTGGCTTTCCTGAACACACAACAAGCTCATATGAATGCATTTAACAACTTGGTTTCTTGAATAAGAATCTCTCAGACTAGGATCCAGCAATTCTAATGGCGTCCCTTTCTTCCAAAGCTTCCAAGCCTGCAAATACATAATTATATATATGTAATCAATCTTTACAAGGTTTTGATCTCCCTAGCTGCTATTTGAGCTTATTCACTTCGGTAATCTACTTACATAGCTTAACAAGTCTTCAGCACAACTTGATATATAGAAAGATGTATTCTTTTTGCCCGAGATAATCTCTAGGGTCAAGACACCAAAACTATATATATCGGATTTGACTGAAATCTGACCATGCATAGCATATTCTGGAGCCATATAACCACTATAAAATAGAACACATCAATGATCTCTTCTCTCTTATTCATTATAGAGTATGAAACAACAAAAAATTGCATGAAAAATGTAATTTGATTTAAATAACTTACTATGTACCCACGACTCTACTCGTGTCTTCTTGAGATTGGTCAACTCCGAAAATTCTAGCCATACCAAAATCAGAAATTTTTGGATTCCAATTTTCATCCAACAATACATTACTAGCTTAGCTTTGAGATCACGATGTATAATTTTGAGTCGAGAATCTTCATGAAGATAAAGCAACCCCCTTGCAATGCCTTCAATAATCTTATAACTCGTTGACCAATTCAATTCACTTCTGTTTCCTGTATGATCAATATGCAATTTTAAATAGGGCAAAGTGGCAAATTTAACAAGAAGGTTATAAGGTGCGCTTGACACTATAAAGTTCCCAAGAATAAAAAAGTATATAAAGTTTTAAAAGTCGGGCATTTTAAACAATTCCATTAATCCCTCTTAAACTCCGTTAATTTACCATGGGACTCACAAGATGGTGACAACAATGGTGGGATTGTACAAACCACAAAACAGATCAGTGTCACTAATCCCTGCAAAGCAACCACATTTATTGTTTGGATTCCTACGATAGACCTCAAAATCCCCGAAGCCAAGAGTCTCATAGTGAAAGTATGCGAAGACTTGGGCTTCTTCAAGCTCACCAACCATGGAGCCCCCAGGAAGCCATCTCCGAACTCGAGTCTCAAGCTCTGGGTTTCTTCTCTCTCCCTCTCACCCTCAAACAGAAAGCTGGCCCTCCCAATCCATTCGGCTACGGCAACAAACATATCGGTCGAAACGGCGACGTTGGATGGATCGAATACCTGCTTCTCACAACAACCCAGATTACAACTCTCTCAGGCTCTCCCCTGTTCTTGGCTCAAACCCAAAAAAAATCCGGTAAGCAGAGAACTAAACAACCGGAAATACTTTCAGCTTTAATGGATTCTGATGATCGTTTGGGTAATTGTTTGTGTTTCAGGCGTGCGTTGAATAATTATATATCATTAGATTGCGTGTGAGGTTCTGGAATTGTTGGCTGAAGGAATGAAGATTCAGCCCAGGAATGTGTGGAGCAAGATAATGACATGTCTAGGCTCCGTTAATAAAAGCGTGATTTCAGAATCAACGCGGGACCAGTTCTCGGGTTGTGGAAGCAGGAACGGGGGAGTTTTCAAACGTTTAAACACTGATTTAATAGAATGACATGGTACCATCTTGTGGATCCCACAAGTTAGCAAATTAACAGAGTTTAGGAAGAGTTAACATTTTTACAACTTTATGTACCTTTTTAGACTTTTGAAAATTTTATGATGCTAGACATCCTTACACATAATTTTGTTTATAAATTTGTCTATTTATCCTTTTAAATAATTATATAATATATAAATTCACATCCTTACTCAAGTTTAAACCCAATTTGCAATAAAGATTTTATGACTGCATAAGTTAAAGTGTAATTAACAAATGTAAAAGATAAAAAAAAACTGCGAAACTTACCAAATATAAATCTATCCAGGCTTTTTTTGGGCACAAATTCATATATAAGTATCTTTTCCTCCTCATCCAAGCAGAATCCTAGTAACCTTACAAGATTTCTATGTTGAAGTTTTGCCATAGTAACAACTTCATTTTTAAATTGTTCTACACCTTGTTTGGAGCTTACTTGATAACCTCTTCACAGCCAACGTTTGTCCATCGGGTAGGATACCCTGAGATAAAAAACAATTATTAAAAACCATTTACAAACCAGTAATTTATATCCTTATTTGTAATTCCAATTTCTATAATTGGAAATGATTTTTATACCTTGTATACTTCACCAAATCCTCCTTGACCCAGTTTATTGTCAGGAGAGAAGTTGTTTGTGGCTGATTTGATGACATCCAAATCAAATTGCAGAGATACTACACTTGAAATGTCAACTATATAACCAAAGACAAAAATTGGGTCAATTAACAACCAACTTTATTGAACCCTAGCTAGCTGTTAACTAAAATTGAAAAGTGTGAGTTCATTATAATTGTAAATTCAAGATATTATTGATCAAAAGAAAATTTCTGATATCCACGAAAAGTGAAAATTATATATTGGACTAGGATCTGAAGCATGAAGTCTGATATATAATTATCGTACCATCACTTTGTTTGGGAAATGAGGAATCCTTCTTTTTTGCTCTCCTCTTGATCAGGCAGAAGAAGTAGAGAGATACAAACAATATGAATATCACTGTTGGAACAACAATGGCCATAATTGTCCCACCTGAGATCTTTCTCCCATCTGAAATCTTCCATTTATCAGACCAATAAAAAACAAAACATAAAGTTCATATATTTTTTAAATTGTTTTTATTCCATACATCTATGAATATGCATGACCTTTTAATAATTCCTTACCATAAAAGCACTTTGGAGTCTAGTGGTATAAGGTGCGTGCCATTTATGGCATCAGGTTTAGGGTTCGATCCCAACTAATAAACCCAAAAAAAGAAAAAAATTCCTTACCATTGGAAGGGGTCTCTAGCGGCAGCGGCGGTGGCAGAGATGGTGGAGGAGATAGAGGCGGCAAAGTCACTCTATAAAAGGGGTACACTTCATACCTTACAGTACAACTGGCGGCGAGGACTACTCCCCCTACCTTCCCAAAACAGCAAATGGGGTACTCTGCACTTATTCTTCTAAGACAGCTATAACAATCATCTGCAGATAAATCCGGCGTGCACTGCACCATAGAATATATAGTTTGAAAATTGCTATAGTTTACTTCTTTGGTCGCAAATTTCTTGCCACCGCCACCATACGCCGCCTGTTTCGCCACCGTATTCAGGGTATCAAGCGCCAGTTCCATAAAACCACTTTGGTCTGTTGCATTAGCGATGTTATAAAAGATACCCAAGGGGTTATCATTCTCTACGGAGAAGATATACGTGTCGGAGTATCGTATCATGCACTCGCCGTACCAACCGACGGCTTGTGTAGTATTGGGGCATTTCTGAGGGGTTGTGATATCTTTGACTGCCGTGGAAACACATTTGTCACAAGCCGCAATGGTGGCGTCTCCACGGCAGAGGAAGAGACCGTAGACGGTGTTGTCGCTGTTTTGTCCGACGGTGGTGTTGTAAAATATTCCATTACTTTGAATGGCGTTTGAGGAAAGGGAAGAAAGTAAGCGAATCAGATTTGTGTGGTATGTGCTGTTCGGGGCATAAATTGGGCCTGAACAGTACTGCTGTCCTTTGATGATTCTAGGAAGCAAAAGGATTACAAGACAAAGAAGCAAAAATGGCTTGATAGAATTCAGGAAGCGAATCATTTTCCGATGATCAATAATGTTTCCTAGTATTCAAGGTAGAGAGGGGGCATAAGAAAAAGTATAAATTATAAGCATTATTTGAATTTTTTTTCCCTGTAATTATATTGGCAAACAAATAAAGTTGGGACCAGGCTAGACTTTGGCTAGTGACCGAGGAGTAAATAAAAACCACCCAACATGAGAATGCGTCTTGTTCCATGAACCTGCAGAGTTAGCTTAGGTAGGACCAACTTTTTATTAACCCCGAAGAACACTCACATGAAGACCAACTTTTCAAGTCTCTTGTCGCTTCATTATCATTAGGCTGGCAGATGGGAACTCATCTTCTTCCTTTACTTTGAATGAAGAACTGACAATTACTTCCTGCCATTTTAAATATCAAACAGATTTCATTTTAAATATAAAATAGAATTGATTTTTTAAAGATATGAAAAAAATAATTAAATTGTTTTTAAATATTTATATTTATCATTTTTTTTAAAACTATTTTACTTTATTTATAAACTGATATATAATCTAAAAATATATAACATATGATATAATTAAATAAGAAAAGGAGGAATCAAACCTTGGACCTTTTCTATTACTTTTACGAGTTGAGGTATTTTGACACTGCAGTATTTATTCACATAATTATATATATATATATATATATATAAATTAAGAAAAAATAATATTAATATTAAATATATATTTATATATTTCGTTTTTTACACTAGAATATTTAAAATTTTTTATTTTCTTATTTTAATTAAATATATATTATTAATATATTATATTAAATATTAATTTTATGATATTTAATTATTTTAATTATTTTAATTTTTTTGTTATATATATTTTTTATTTTTTATATTATATAAATTATTAAAATATAATAATAAAAAATTATAAATTTTACCGATGGAATTTTTTTGATCGGTAATAGCATGTTTTTTTTATGTTAATTACATACATGATACCACACATTAGATTCTTTTTCGCCTGCAAATTCAAAACAGGAATAAAGTTTATACCTCAAGTGTCAAACATATAAATAAGTTGACAGTTAATCGTGATTTGGGTTTTTAAGACAAAAACGCTATCGAACAAGTGAAATTTCCAATATTGGTTACGGAAGTCGTCTCACATGCAGGGACTACAGAACTGGTTTCCTGCTAAGGAATAGCAGGTAGCGCTCATCAAATCCTGATCTCTCTACTCTCTCACTCTAACTTGATCAATGGCCAGAATTTGATGAGTGCTCACAAGGAAACCATTTCCCAAGGACTACACAATTGCTCCCTCCAGTTTTATGTACAAGTCACTTTATTCTTGATTGCATAAAACGAACTGGTAGTTAAAAATAATAAGTATGTTAAAAATATCATGTTTTTTTTTCATATATATCCTTATTTGTGAAAACAAAGAGAGAATGTATAAAAAGTATAAGAGATAGTACAATACATTTTTCTAATACTTTGTTGACTTCATTCTCTTGGTGAGCTCTCTCTCTCTTCTGAATATAACTTTTAGTATGTATGATAATTAATTATAAATAGTATGTATTTAATAAAAGAAAAATAAGAAAAATGAGCTTACATTTTTAGACACAAAGTGAAGATTGCTTATAAAAAAGATCAATTTCATAAAAAAAAAATTGTTTATAAATTAGATGAAGGAAGTATAACGTAAATTGGACCAAGGGATCGGATTTGCAGCATCCATATATATAGTGTGATGCGTCCACATTCTATGCTTATCATAATGATGAGAACTGAATGCCCATCAGGGATGGGTCGTTGTTTTTAGATTATAGGTTTGATCCTGACAGTTCAATTCTTGGGGACACATTTTTCTCAATCACAATCCTATTTTATTTCCACTCTCCCATGAGCACATGTTCCCATTGATCATTTCAACAATATAATAATATAATTCTCTTAATCTCTTGCCATGTATCAAGATGAATTCAATCTTCACACACAAACACCTTAAATTCAACAACTTTCTAACTACCCCTATTGAATCCAACTTGTTGTCACCCATCTACCAAGCCTGTTCGCATTAATTATAAGCACAACCTCTTCCTTTAATTTATTTCTCTTTTGCTTCAAAACTTATCAGGTTATCATCGTACAAATGTTTTAACCATTAGTATTATAGATCCATAATAGCGAAAACCTGATAAGTGAGTCTTCATTAATTGTCGTAGATAGGGATTAAAAAGTCAGGCGCGCTGTAAACGCCGAAAGATTCATAGCACAAGATTAATGTGTGGTTTCTGCTCACAATCATCCAAGCCAAAAAGACTTCGGTCACTTTTTATTTTTAATTCTCAAATAAAATATATATTTTAATATAAAACCATCATATATCTTTTAATTTAATTTTTGATTTTCAATAAATAATTTCTCATACCCTGTTTGCAGATTTATTTTTAATTCAAAACCTTAAACGGCATTTAGAATGGCATTTTTGTTAAGAGAGGAATTGGTGTTTGTGTATTAAAATAAGAACTGTTGTATGATTTAAATAAACTTCATAAAATTTGATGTAATTTGTTCAGAATTCTTAAAAGGTAGTAATCGACTTCGAAAAAAGTACAAAAATTTCCTATAATTAATTTAAATTATATGACAAGAGAAATATCTCTCAAGTAGACTTGAAAGAGAAATATCAAATAACGAGTAAGACAGTATGTAAACTATTGCCTATTTCCTCTATTTTGATTCAATTCATTTGTTTTTCCCCCTTTTAAACCTATTTCAAAAGCAATTAATTTTACTTCTTAGTTTAGATAATTAACACCTTGAGTAAGAATACAATAGAAATAATGGATTTGAAACTCAAATCCCAAAACTTTAAAAAATATCATAAATATCGTCCAATGGGTCAGCATCAAGGTGGGGATGGATGAGGGAAACCTGAAGACGTCACATGTGTGCGCCAATGGAAATATAAAAGTGACCAACGATTTTTTGGGTTCGAAGATATTTTGAAATTTGAATACAAGCCACACAACATTAGTCTTGCACCATATGAATTCTCAGCATTTATGTACATACGATTGCTCAAATATAATCTGTGCAATTAATGAATGGTTTGGCAATCATTTGATACAGAAACATCATTGATTACTTATACATGATATAAGCCTCCATAATAAGAAATACAAAAGCAACATTCTTTGATTCTTGATACAACACCGTACCGTCTACACCTATTTTACACAATACTAATGAAGTTGAGTAGTTAATTAGACGAACAAAAAGTACATACTAACGAGGAAACAAGTCAGAAATTGGATCTCCATCCACAGACCTTTGCATAGACCTGCTTGTAGATTGATCCGAGCTATTCTCAGAAAATATTGCTCGATTGTTTGCATCTGTTCTTTGGCGATCAATAAACAAAAATGCTGGCTCTTGAGGATCTTCCAACGTGATGGAGTGACTACTTAGCATCACCATAATAGATTGTATTGTTGGCCTTAAAGCTGGATTTTCCTGGATACACAACAAGCTTATATGGATGCATTTAATAACTTCATTTCCTGAACAAGAATTTCTTAGACTAGGATCCAGCAATTCTAATGGCGTCCCTTCCCTCCACAGCTTCCAGGCCTGCAAATCCAATAACATATAATTAATTTGTTAAGATTTTGATCTCTCCTGCTACCATTTGAGTTTATTTATTTTGATAATATACTTACAAAGGTTAGCAAGTTCTCAGCATAATTTGATGCATAGCAAGATGTATTCCTCTTGCCACTAATGATCTCCAGGATTAGGACACCAAAACTATATATATCAGTTTTGACTGTGATATGACCATGCATTGCATATTCAGGAGACATGTAGCCACTATAAAATAGCACATATTAATACATGGTGAATAATCAATTTTTCCTAGTTCATTAGTAATTATGAAACAACAAAAAAACTAGTATAAAAATATTGAATTTAGTAACTTACAATGTCCCAACAACTTTACTTGTATTGGCTTGAGTTTGATCGACTCCAAAAATTCTAGCCATACCAAAATCAGATATTTTTGGATTCAAATCTTCATCCAACAAAATATTACTAGATTTGAGATCACGATGTATGATTTTGAGTTGAGAATCTTCATGAAGATAAGTTATCCCCCTTGCAACGCCTTCAATAATGTTGAATCTATTTGACCAATTCAATTTACCTTTGTTTTCAGGTCCTGTACAGTTAATCAGATGAAAGTTGAAACAATAACAGCTGTCTTCAAGTTCAAACAAATTATTAGGAAAACAAATTATATGATTGGATGAGAGATTATATGTGTACCTAAATGCAATAACAAATTCTGCATGACTTACCAAACAAAAAATTATCCAAGCTTTTGTTGGGCAAATATTCATATACCAGTATCTTTTCTTCTTCTTCCAAACAAAATCCAAGAAACCTTGCAAGATTTCTATGTTGTAGTTTTGCCATTGTTACTACTTCATTCTTAAATTCTGGCACACCTTGTTTGGAACTACTTGATAGCCTCTTTACAGCTAACTCTTGTCCATTAGGTAAAATACCCTTCATAAAAAGTAACCAAATATTAAAATCAATTTATAAACAAAAATAATTTTATGATTTTGAGAATGCCTGCGATGTTCTTCAGGAAAATAGAATTATATAAGTACCTTGTACACCTCGCCATATCCACCTTGACCTAGTTTATTGTCAGGGGAGAAGTCCCTTGTGGCTGATTTGATGGCATCCAAATCAAAATGTAGAGACTCTACACTTGAAATCTCAACTACATGACCCAAAACAAAAGGTTGATCATTATATTTTAAGGTACAAACATTAAATGCTTAATCTGAATAATCATGAATTGAGAACTGTTAATTAGCTCATTGTAAATTTAATTCTGATATTATGCTTCAAGGGAAACTTGCTTTCTTCCATGTAAAGTGAAAATTGTAAGTCTATGTAACCACAAAAGCTGATCCCATACCATTTTTAGGAAGTGAAGCATTCATCCTTGCTCTCCATTTAAGGCACAAGAGGCAGAGCGAGACTTGCAATATGAGGATCGCTGATTGAACTGCTATGGCAATAATTGTCACAACCGAAATCTTTCTTTTACCTGAATAAATAAAAAACTAATTGAGTCAAACACACAAGGAACCAATTTTCTGGTAGGCAACAGAAAGAGCAAAATTAGACCGTCCATATTTGGTTTTTTTAAATGATGATTTTTTTAAAATAAAAAGTCATTTTTTAAAAAAAATAGAAGTTACAAGATTATATTTATTTTACATTCTATATCCATTAAAATAATTTTTTTTTAAAATATTGACTTTAAAAAAAATTAAATCTTGATCATCCAAATTAGATCTAGACAGTTTAGATCCAATTAGTTCTTCCAGCTAAGCAAATTCCAAACATACACACTCTTCTCATTTTTACTCTGTTCCTTAATATAAGGAAAAATTATAAAAATCATGTGGTTCAAATATCTTTTTTCCTTATTATGCTCTTATTTATAAAAAGAGTACATGAGAGATAGTGAGTGAAAATTTATCAGAGAGATAATTAGTAGCACATATTTAATTAGGGTAAAAATGGAAAGATCAATTTAAAGTTTTAGGAAAATAGATTTGTTCCTCATATTTAGATTGCCTGTGAAAGGTTTTTCCTTATATTATAAAAAGGAAAGGAAACAAAACAGGCGAGGGAGTATTAAACAGTTTAAGATTAGTTGTCTCTGCAAAAACCCAGTCTTCTCAAGTCAAACTCTACCGCTATATGGTCTTTGGTCAAATATGGTTGTCCATATGTTCAAGCAATAAACCAAATTGAGGAGACTTATTTGTGCTGATGATACTAACTACACTAAGGGACATATTTGTAAATTTTCATAACATATACGTACAGAGTATTAAGATCTATTCTAAAAGATGAACATCCTTATATGATTCCTTACCGTTGGGAGTGACCTCTAGCTCCGGTGGCGGACGATGAGAAGGCAGTGACGACGAAACCACTCCATAAAAGGGATACAATTCATACCTTACGTTGCAACTGTAGGCGCGTGCTATGGCCCCCACCTTCCCAAAGCAACAACTCGGGTACTCATCAATTGTTCTTCTCAAACAGTTATAACATTCATCTCCTGATAAATCCGGCGTGCACTGAGCCAGAGTATACAGAGTTTGAAAAGAACTATAGTTCTCTTCTCTCGTCGCAAATTTCCTGCTTCCGTTGCTGCCGCCGCCGTATGCGGCTTCTTTCGCCACCTCATTCATTGTATCAATCACCAGTCGCATAAAGCTTGCCTGGTTTGTTGCGTTGGCGGAGTTGTGCAGGACGAGCGTTGGATCATCTTGCTCTATGGAGAAGAAATTGGCGTTGGAGTATCGTAACGTGCACTTGTCGTACCAACCAACGGCTTGTGTCGTTTTATTGCATTGCATGATATCTTTGGTTGCCCAGGAGACACATGCTTGACAGGCGGAACCCGTGGTGTCTCCGCGGCAGAGGTAGAGGCCGTAGATGGCGTCGTCGGTGTTCTGTCCAACGGTGGTGTTGTAAAAGCCATCACTACGATTGGCATTGGAGGAAAGGGTTGAGAGTAAGAGAATAAGATTTTTATAGTAGGTGCTGTTTGGGGCATAAGTTCGGCCTGTGCAATCTACCTCAGACGCCTGTGCGTTGATTCTAGGAATCAAACAGATTATAAGAGCAAGGAGCAGGAGGGGCTTTGTGGAATTATTCATGAAGAGAATCATATAAATTTTCTGAGGATCAAATGTGCGGTTTCACACTTGGGACATAACGCTTGATTCATTTATACACCTTTGGGAATTCTTTTTAATGTGAAAGACTTTTAAACGTTCCGATTTCGACCAATCAATGGTTGACATTAAAGATCACCTATTACTCTTGTGCTTAATATAATAGCTACCCTACTTAATGAATTTAGGTGGATTAAAAAAATTAATTAATTTAATTATTTATAATAAATATGAGTTAATTTTTTTTAAATATTCCTTTTAGTTTTTAATCATGACTATCCTTAGATGTAAAGTTTGAAACCTGACCCCATAATATTTGTAACCAATAAGGGTGTTTTGAAAAAAAAAATTATAAATTTTAAAGACAGAATTGACTGAGGTATTATATTTTGGATAGCTCTCATATAAAGATTGTATATAGTAATTAATGTGCATGTAGTGATATTATATTATTACGTGAGCTAAGTTTTGTACGAAATAAAATTATGAGAGACTACACAGTTGGTGCCCGTGCAATAGTACTACTTGGTAGTCAAGATCTTACAATGAATACGTTGGCGGATATTTTTGACCAATTTAAGATGCAACCCTTTCAACTATAGATAGAAGGTGATACTTTTCTTGACACAAAATGTTATAGAATGTGCTTTATATTACTTTGATTCTGGATTAGTCAGTTGTTTAGGTTTATCTAGTCCAATTGAAAAGGTTAGGGTCCAAAAAAAGTGCCGTATACTGAGGAAACTCCTTGGGGGGAGTCAAAGGTCTTAAATGCCCGCATTTAGAAAAAAAAAAAATTAAAAAAAGGATTTGATACATATATGTATGAGGATTATGAGTTAAACCTCCCAACCATTTAGAAAAGAAACAGAAGCTTAGCTTGAGTCACTAAACTAATGTAAGCTGGTTTTATATGATTTTTTCTTTAAAAAAATAAGCGTAAAGTTTAAAGTAAAAATTGAGTATGAATTAGCTAGAGGGATTAGGATTTGATTAATTATTTTCCCCTCAAATTGTGAAACAATTTTAAAGTGGGGACCAGAGGCAGTGGGCTGGGGCGCGTGATTGACGCAGGCTGGGCGATAAGCGTAAAGTTTAAACTTTAAAGTGATGAATGCAATCCACGCACAGCGTCAATCATGTCACACGAGTAAGAAAAGTTACCAGTACGACTAATCAATTGAATGCCCCTTGTCCCCTTCTCATTGGGGATTGACAGGTTGGAAATGTATGAAGAGAAGTTTATGGTGGGGGCGAAATGGAAAATTGACGGACAAAAACACATTTAAGGATTATATTATTAAATTTATTTCAGTCAAAAGACTAAAAAATCTTAAAATATCAGTGTACGATTAAGGATCAAAATAAAAATAAATTTTAAAGGTAAAAAGATAATAATACCCTTTTCCTTATTTATTTTTTTTAAAAAAAATTTTGATCGTTGTCGGAGTTCTAGTGATTGGTCTGACCAATCACTGCTAGAACAAAGCGGCGGCCACTACTAGCTGGAGTTTCGACCATAAAAAATTAATGTGTTGTTTATATGAGGATTCTACTTATTTATAAAGAGTTGCAAACTTGTTCATGTAAAGTAGAATCAAGAATAAGTATACAACTCTTTTGTGAATAAGTGAAATCCTTCTATAAACAATATATTAATTTCTGGTGGTCAGAGCTCCAACCGGGCGTTGGAGCTTCAGTAAAGGGTATTATTGTCTTTTTATCTATAAAACTTATTTTTATTTTAGCCCTTGATCCCTTAGTAAAATATCGTAAGGTCCTTTCAGTGAAATAAATTTGGTCTTGTAGTCTTTAATGAAATTCCCTTTAAAAAAAAGTAGGGGGCAGCCTTTGTAATTTTCTCCAACATTTCAGGCCAAAAAATACAAAGAAAATTTAGCTTATACAATTAGGTTGCATGTTTTGTTATTTTATACCATAATTTAGTGTTTGTTTGGATTGATGGTAGAAATTATTTTTTTAATATGATTTATAATATATGAGGTAAGTTTGTGGGAGAAATTTTATTTCGATTTGTGTAAACGAGTTTCTTCATCACTAACTCAAACAGGCCAGACATACCTTCTAAAAAAACAAATAGAAGCCCATGCAATATTGTATAGGTAGCTGGTTCGGTATATATTAATTTCAAAACATTAAAAAAAAACATATTAGATTAGATAAGGAACCATTGATAGGCAACTAGCGTTTGTCTCATCTGCATTGTCTAGATATGATATGGATGATTTAGATTTGATTTTTTTAAACTAGTTATTTTTAAATAAAAAATAATTTTTTAAAAAATATTAATCAAAAAATTATTTTTATTTTAAATTTTGTAGCCATTAAAATAATTTTTTTAAAAAAAATAAATCTATAACATTTAGATTTTATTTAAACAATTTAGACAGGGAGAGCTCTCTATACCACTACAAAAAAAACAGGGATCAGAGACGGAATTTAGCGACGGAATTTCCGTCGCTAATATAATTAGCGACGGAAATTCCGTCGCTAATTCCGTCTCTAATTTTTTAGCGACGGACTAGAGACGGAAAAATTTCCGTCGCTAAAAATGGCGTTACTAATTCAATTAGCGACGGATTTTGAATTCCGTCGCTAAATTAGAGACGGAATTTCCGTCGCTAATTAGAGACGGAAATTCCGTCACTAATCAGTGATTCCGTCGCTAATTTACAGACGGAGTTAGAGACGGAATTCCGTCGCTAATTTACAGACGGATTTAGCGACGGAAATTCCGTCGCTAATTTACAGACAGATTTAGCGACGGAATTTCCGTCGCTAATTTCCGTCTCTAAGGAGTAATTCCGTCACTAATTGTCTGAAAAGACTTTACAAATTTGTGACGGATTAGCGACGGAAATTCCGTCGCTAATAATAATTCCGTCACTAATTGGTGGATATGCCTATTTCTTTTTTTACCACGGATTAACGACGGAAATTCCGTTACTAATTTTAGAGACTGATTTTTCACTGGATAGGGACGGAATTTCCATTGCTAGTTTCTCATGGATTAGCGACGGAATTTCCGTGGCTAATCTTAATTTTCAGTTTTTTTAAAAAAATAACGTCGTGATGTAATTTCGTTCATAAATCCATCTCTAATATTTTTTAATTTTCTTTCCATTAGATATTTTCTATTAATTTAAATTTAACTATAAGTCAACCTCAATAATGGTTTTAAAAAGCTAAAAGTTGAATTAGATGGAGTATAAATAAAAACAAATTCAAACCAAATTATAGAATCATAATAAGTTAACAACCACAAAGCAACAAAAGTAGTAAGGTGAAAATGTAGATAATGTGTCAAACAAATCAAAGATGTTTAATGTAGTCAAACAACCTAATAACCACATAGCTTATGGTGTGCTATCATGAGTGTAATCAGCTTGAGGGTTAGAATTGTTTGCAGCCTCAGAGAGTTTTTGCTCCAGTGCTTCCAACCTAGTTAAGATGATTTCATTCTGTTGCTTAAGAGTCTGATTCTCCTGTCTAAGCTCTGTGACAACATTTTCAATATCAGGCTGGAGCACAGTGTTGATGGAAGGAGAAGACATATAAGAATAAGATGAGGAATCAACATCTTTGGCTTCAGACCCTAAGCCAAATACATGACCCTTCTTGTTCTTACCACCTGCAGCCTCTAAATATATGTGCATTTCTTCTTCATCCAGTTGATTTGATTGAACATCACTTGGAGAATCTGTATTAGAACTTTTAGATGCCTTGATCCTCATGTAATGACCCTATCAAAGAGAATAATGAGTACAAATAGTCAAAATATATCAATAAGTTTAACATAAAATCTTATTTTGACACGATGCATATGGTCCTGGATAATACTATTAAGATAATAAAAAAAGTAGCGTTTTCTAAAAAGTGAATAGCCTTAAATAATAAATATAATCCATATATAACTAGTTACACTTTATGGAATAAAAGTAATTTATATTGTTGCTGTCATTGATGGAAATAATGCCCACTAGTAATGGAAATTAATTATGACATTATTTCATGTTTATCCTTAATCAGCACTAGTAAGATGATGTGTCTTCACCTCATCAACATTTAGATATGGCCTACATTTACATTTGACACATGAACACCTAATATTCTTTGAGGATTGAGAATAAGATGATGCTCTCAAAGCATAAGTAAGAAACTCCTCCATACCTTTAATGAAGTCTTTTGTATACCATTTTGTTGTTTGATCTACTCTATTGTACATCCATGCTCGATTTTCTGGGACTTCCATTCTACATTACATGGCATGATTTAAGTATTGTATAATAGAAGATATGTATATACACAAATGGAAATACAAAAATTCCAACATGAATATAATTATGGGTTGTTTGTCACAATATCTACAACTTGCAAAATTATTAACACAACATAAATGAAATTATCACATGAAATCAGCAAAGTAAAAGCCACTTCAAGCTGAAAAAAATGACAGGAATATACAAATAGTTATTAAAATTGTTGACTTGGTGACATGATGATGTCCCTGTACTTTGGGCTTTGGAGATTAAGTTTTTTTTTTGTTGATTGACTACTTTCTTTTGTTGTCTAATATTATTAACCAACTTATTTGCTGTTATTATCAGTACAGCTAATCTACATATCATATAAAAATTTGAATGCTCATTATTTGTAAGTCTTAGAGAATATGGCTATTCTGTAAATCTAGTGACTATACATATCCTTGCAAGTTTTAAACAAAAGATTTTGTATTGGATGACTGGGTTGTGAGGAAAAAAGTTAATTTCAATTGATGGGTACTCAAAAACAAGTGGCTTGGTGTGGGAAAAATGATTGTTTTGCTCTTATGATTGGCTGTGATGATCATTTATGGAAAGTAGCATCAGTTTGTATTTCCACTATTGGGACCTATACGTATTAGTTTTTTTGGATCAACTCAGTATTGTAATTTCAAATTCTGTACAGTCAATAAACGAACAACAGTGCTGAGAAGAAGAAATGAAGTGAACTCAACATTTTGAAGTGGCATTTAATTTTAAGATTTGGGCAAAACTAAAGTACATCCCTGAATCTAATACCAAAACGAGAAAGCATGTGCTGAATTGTTTTTACTGTTATGTAAACTCTGTTTGGCTTATTGAAAGGCTCCAAATTGCTACATGAAAAATTTCAAGTAAAGTTTTGGCACTTAATTGAGTCAAAACTCAAATTAATAGATAGATAGATAGATAGCTGCCAATAACTATGAAAACTGCCAATTACATGATGTCCAAATGCTTATTTTTCTTAATATATAGATTTGAATTTAAAAAAAATGAAAGCTGACTCCTTGAGATTCCACAATCATCTACTGTCTAACAAAGACCTCTACTACTAAACAATCAAAAACTCATATGTTTTGTTGTCTGTAAATTAAACCCTCCCCCCACAAATTATTTAATCCCCTCATCTTTCACTTTTTAACAAGTCAGGCCTACTTATCATTCTTGGTTTTAAGAAATAAACAAGTAGCCCTACCAAGAAGTTGAAACTTGAGGGCATATGCATCATAATATACCCCCAATAAAAACAACGAAGAAAACAAAATTAGCATGATGTCCAAAAATTAGGTATCCTCCTGCAATTCTCATTTTCCATCAATATTATTAAATGCTTGTTCTTGTATTTTTCTGCTCAAACCTACCAAAATTAATTCAATACAATTAGCCAATGTATGCTGAAACATATTCTGGGTAAGAAGCCAAGGAGAAGAAGGGATAGGAAATTGAAACCTCAACCTATACAGCTATTGTAGCTTTTTTATTGCTGATTTAGTTCTGGTTTAAAACAAGCACCAACTCCCCCTCATGATATTCGGGGGCATCAATTTCATAACATAAAAATATATCCTCACCTTTCACTCATCTAAATTATTAAGAAATTGAATAAAACACAACTTAATTTTGGGATGGAAATGTATCTTAGGTACTTTGTATAATATTAGCATTTTTTATGATTCAATAGTCTTATAGATGATGCTGAAATATGTTAAAAACCATTCCCACAGTAACTTATTAATAAAGTGATTGACAAATGCTCGAGTAATCATGTGAAACTCAATGAAATCATTCCAGCCTAATATAATATAACACTTAGTATGTGGAGATTATATATGTGTGTGTGTGTGAAGTTACTCTGAAAAAAAAAATTTCACCTAAAGTTTTAATATATAATTTTAGCAACATAAAAAAAATTAGAACATGAAGTGAGGAATGACATGGCGGCACTTACTGAATAGTGAAATTTTTTTTTTGCCCAACTGAATAATGAATATTAGAACACGAAGCAATTGAACAAAAAAAACATGAAGCTAGAAGCTGGGGAAATGGCTTGGTGTGAAGCCATACACTATTACAAGGAACAGTAAACTATGAGAGGATTATCATTTACCTCAAACATACTTAGTGTAATATTTAAGTAAAGTTTCTTATGTGTTTTATCAGAATTTCAAATAATATTATACATTTTGGACATTTATGGATACTTAGTCATCTTATGCACCATTTGCTTGATCTACCTGAGAATTTTCTTCAACACTAAATGATTTAAGCATTGTAGAATAGAAAATACGTTTATACACATGTACCTTTTTTTGTATGTTTTCCTCTTCCTTTTCTGTTAATTCCCTAGCTATATTGATACCACTCTACTCCAAACTCGTCAATTGGTAATGATGGTCTCACCAAAATCGCAACAAGTACGCCTGCTACCATTTGACATTGAGAAATTTGACATTTTAATCACACAAAAAAATCAAATGGCAGAAAATTTTTTCAAAGTTCATGAACCACATATAACAATAATACTTTTACTCATTTAGCAAAACTAGTTCCAGCAATTTTAATTAAATAATAGCAGCTACTAGCCCAACCCATCTGTGTGTCATAGTCTAAATGCCCTCACTTGGGTTATAACTTATTAGTTTATGGATAAAAAAAATCATGTAA
Organism: Albizia julibrissin; assembly: GCA_037074505.1. Classification (NCBI taxonomy): domain Eukaryota; kingdom Viridiplantae; phylum Streptophyta; class Magnoliopsida; order Fabales; family Fabaceae; genus Albizia; species Albizia julibrissin. Next base: position 4,486,110 of record CM073480.1, on the reverse strand, counting down.
GGATAATTATTTCCAATTTCAGAATTGACAGTAGTCATGCTCAAATGTAGATAGGTAGTAATGTTCAATATATAAGTTAGCCGTGGGAACAAAAATCAATCAACATGTGATCTAAATATTTACAAAACTGACTAGAAAAATCCATTCATTTTCCACTCAAGACACCAAACTTTTCAGCTTATTTGCTAATGTATTGTTTCAGCAAAAATCTGGGTGCGTTTGTGAAAATGTATTCCATTATGACAAAAGGTTGCCAACAAGCTCTGTATAAATTGAAAATTTGAATCAACTTGATTCCTCTCTTCCACTCATAAATAATCAATCAACAATTGACTCAAATAGCCTTCTTAAATTTACTAGCAGGGTTCATAGTTAATAAGCATACATCAAAACACAAACTTCAGAAACAAGTACCAGAAATGGATGAAGACACGGCCAAGATTGAAGGCTCTTGATATATATGCAACTGGATATGAAACTAAGAAAGGAAGTCCCAACAATACCTGAACCAATGCTGCACCAGCTAACGCAAATAAGACCCCACTGATATCCATAACCTTTAGCATTAGATATCAGTTCATTTCATATAGATATATTTTATTTAGACACACAGGTTCTTTGAATGAGTCGTACACTTCAGAAACTATAAAGCAAACAGAGACAGAAAAATAATATAAAGCTTCTTAGAACATGGGTTTGGCAAATAGACCTTGACAAGTCTAAAGCTTTAAAGAACTAGAGAGAATAAATACAAAGAGAGAATTTCATAGACAAGTTTCCAATAGTGTAAGAAGACAACCACAGAAAACAATTCCAAAAGAACTATAAAATTACTTACTCTTAATAACAAAGGAATGTGCCAAATATTTGGAACATCATGACGAGTGACTACATTTGATGACTGCAAATAAAAAAAAACAACAACAGTGAAGTCGCAATAAAGAATGGATTTCAAATTGATGATTCTGTTATACAATGCCCAAACTTGAAAGAATTAGTAATCAAACATTGCCAATGAAAACGTGCAGAAGCATAAGAAAATCGCAAGAAGCATCCAGCTGCGAAACAGATCGCAAGAAGCGGAAGCAGAGAATCAAATCGCAAGAAGCAGAAGCAGAGAATCAAATCGCAAGACAACATTTGGAATGGTAAATGAAATAACCTACAAGAACCTAAATGGTGTACAAAACATTTAACAGAGTAGAAACAGAGAATCAAATCGCAAGAAGAAAAAACAACTAGCTGAGGAAGAGAGAGTTGGAGAGAAGAGAGTGATGGCTTACAGAGAAGGGATGAGAGCTGCGACGACCGATGAAAACATGAGAAGATGATGACTTTGTGAGGCCGAACAAGATAGGGAACCAGAGACACGGCAATCGGCAAGGCAGATCTATGAAAGTATGAAAGAACCCTAAAAACATCAAGTATGGTGGGAAATTGTAAAAATTTCGGCAAGCAAATCTATGAAAGTGTGAGAGAACCCTACAAACATCAACTATGGAGGGAACTTGTAAAAATTTTGGAGGGGAAAATGGGAGCCAATTTTGCCTCTCAAAATTATCTATAATCAATTCCTCATTATTAAAAAATTACATTATAATTTAACATTATTGTCCAATAATATTCAAGCACATACAACTACTAGTATATATTGAAAACGTATGTCATTATAATAAATAAATATTGAACATTGAACTTATATTGCAAATGAGTATTGAACATTGAACTAAATTTAAAACTTAATACTATTACATTAATGGTAACAAAATGATTATTTATAAACTTATTAATTGTACAGAAGAATAATATAAGGAAAAAATATATTTTTTAAATATTAGACTACGTTTATATTTTGAAATTGCTAGGAAAAGCTACAAGATTGAACTTTTGTTCGATAAAATTACAACAATGAACTTATATTGCAAATCAAATGAGTATTTAATTACACATTCATATAATATATGTAGTAGTGGTTATTTATGTGTTTTTATGTATTGTTTGAAATTCTAGAATGCATTATTTTAATTTGTTAAAAATTTTAAATTTTAATATGTAAATGTGATTTCACTTTTCTTTGACAAAAAAGAAGATATGATTTCAATTTTAATTAAAAAAATCAAATCTTTATATATCATATGTATGTATATAGGTATGCTGTCGATTATTGCTTGTGGCTAGCTTCAAGTTCCCAATACATATATAATATTATATTTAACAGTGTACATATTTCATATCATAAGTTAAAATCTGGTCCTACCTCATTTTCGAGTGTGACATGTTCTTCTATAATTTGTTTATAGAATTTTGTCAAACCTAATCTTATATGATCGTTCTATTACATGATTAAATGACTTTTACAGGAGATTATATATTATAAACCAATTCTTTTGGTTCAATTTTCATTTTAATATCACTTAATCACAATTATCACTTAAATTTCAAATTCCCTTCAACACTAGCTTCGTTAAAAACCATAAATGAAGGTGTATGCCTATACATCCATGTTACATCACTAATTTCGATTATGTGTTATTCCGTCAATATATTTATATTTATACAATTCTGTCAATGTATTGATGTTTATAATAGTTATTTGTAAAGTTATTAATTCTATAGAAGAACAATATAAGAAAAATAATATTATATTTTCTAAGTATTAGATTATACTTATATTTTGAAATAGCTAGATAAGCTGCAAGATTGAACTTTTAACTTTTAAATTACAACATTGAACTTATACCATAAATCAAATGAGTATTTAATTGTACATTCATTTAATATATATATATAGTAGTATTCATTTATTTGTTTTTTATGTATTGTTTGAAATCGTAGAATGCATTATTACAATTTGTTATAAATTTTATATTTTAACAAGAAAATCATGTGCTTTACATAAAACTCAAGAAACAAGTTGTGTTTTTATACTTTGTAAATTGTGTCATGAGCTGTTATGAATTTTAACTTTTATATATTAGTGTTCTTTGTTTGTATTTTTGCTTAATTTTTATTTATTTAAGGACTTCATAACTATATATAGCTTCCTAAACAACTATTGTATTTTTATTTTGGTAAAGAAATCATATTGGTAATACTAATAACTGAGTGTATAAATAAATTGATTGCCAGTCTAATAAAGTTCAAGAAATTAGTACTACCACTACTATCTAGTTGTATTTTCAGCGTAATGAATTGTTATATATTTAGAAACACACACACACACACATATTAATTTGAAGATTTTTTTCTTTTTAAAATTCATTACTCACTGACTTTATTATTTGTTTTGGTCTACTGATTACCACTCTGATCTCATTTATTTGCAACTTAAAAAACTAATGACGGAATTAGAGACGGAAATTAGCAACGGAATTTTTTCCGTCTCTAAATTGTCCATAAATGAATTTAGCGACGGAAATTAGAGACGGAAAAATTCCGTCTCTAATTTCCGTCTCTAATCCATCTCTAAATTCCGTCTCTAAAATTAGTAACGGAATTTAGAGATGGATTAGAGACGGAAATTAGCGACGGAATTTTTTCCGTCGCTAAATTGTCCCTAAATGAATTTAGCGACGGAAATTAGAGACGGAAAAATTCCGTCTCTAATCCGTCTCTAAATTCTGTCTCTAAAATTAGTGACGGAATTTAGAGACGGAAATTAGCGACGGAATTTTTTCCGTCGCTAAATTGTCCCTAAATTCATTTAGCCACGGAAATTAGAGACGGAAAAATTCCGTCGCTAATTTCCGTCTCTAATCCGTTAGTAATTCCGTCTCTAAAGTTAGTGACGGAATTAGAGACGGATTAGAGACGGAATAGCGACGGAATTTTTTCCGTCTCTAATTTCCGTCTCTAATTCCCTATTTTTTTGTAGAGTACTCATCTAAAAGATGAGCTGGAAAGTTCGTTCCATTAGATGATGGGAGTGTGTGTAAAATGTGGCGACAAATTTTGAATTATTTAAATTTAGGTCTGTTTAAAGTTGACATGGGTGGAGTACACATATGAGACAAAGAAGACTGACTTTTCCAAGTCTTCGTTTATTGGACACTTCCTTCCGGATCCCCTCACCATACTGTATGGACAACATGATATTACACTTACCTCATTTATCTTTTTAAATAATAGGATTTTTCAGAGGTCACCATCCATCTTAATACTACTCTCATCCAAATATGTTTAACTATGGAACTCTGATAGGATCCAGTGGTACGATGGAACCCACCTCATTCACCTTTATTATCGTTGTTGAATTCTTCAGCACAATTCTCTTTCTACGCTAAAGCTAGTGGGTCAGTAACAGGTTCTGTGATTGAATTAAATATCACTGTCCTCCATACTGCCAACCCATAAAGCTACTTTCTTAATCTTCATTTAATATAATGATTGGAGTATTTAAAATTAGCTTTTCAATTATAATTTATGATATATAAGTATGTGAGATGAGTGTTATCTCGATTTATATATATAAACACTTATAAGTCTTGTATAAGGTATTGCCATGCCAATTTTATAAACTCCTCATATCTTCAAAACAATAATATCAATTTTGTTTCTTTGTAGGAAAAAATAGTAGTCACTAATTGAATTTAGTACTAAAACTAAACAGGAAATTTTATAGCATGTTTGCAATTATACGGTGGGTGAAAAATATTAAATCCTAAGAATAATCTTTGAAAATTAGCAAGGGACATCTTACTGATTGTAATCTTATTTATGCCAACCAGAAATGTAAAGAAAATGTGTTTAGCTTCATAGAGGTTTGTGGTGAGGCACGCTTTTGCTTATTCAAAATCCAATTTTAATTTCTACAAGTTGAAATGTAAAGTGTAATATTCTAAAATAATAATAATAATATAATAATAATAAAAATAAATAAATAAATATTATAATATTATATCATATTTTAATATATTATATATATATATATATATATATATATATATATATATATATATTATAAGGTGGGCAGCACGTGGGCTGCCCACCTATTATTAAATGTAAGGAGAGGGAGTGGATTACCCACTCCATATTCCTTCTTCATTTTTAAATACCGCATGAGGTGCGGTATTAAAAGGAAGAGGCAGAGAACGAGGGAAGAGCGAGAGAAAGAGAGAGAACGAGAAGGGAATAAAGATCTCACTTGAGTTTTTTGAGGTAAGTTATTTATCTTATAAGATTATTTAGATACCTAAAATAACTTCTTTCAGCAAATTTCTTTTATGAAAATTATTCCATGTATTTTTCTTGTTCTAATAAGGATAATATTATATAGATTAGAGAATATTTTAAGATTAGCATTTTGAACAAGTTTGAGTTTTATTAGTATAAGGCTATAAAAATGTAGAGAATAATTAATAGCTAATTTTAATCGGTTTATTTTTCTTATTTAGTTTGTATAAGATTTTATAACGAATTTTCTATATAAATTAGTCTATGAATAATTCTATATAAGACTTTTTAACATATTAAATGTGGGTTAAAAGCTTTATTTGAATTAATGAAGGTATTACTGAAATTTTAATTGGTATAGTTTTGAAATTCGGAGGACTAAACTGTCATTTATGAAAATCGGAGGACTAAACTGTCATTTTTGATATTTGAAGGACTGAACGGTCATTTCTAAAATTTAAACCCCAAACTATTATTTTTCAGTTTTTAGAATATATTATATATTATTATTAAAAATTTATATATAAGTTATAATTTTGATTATGTGGAATTTTAGAGAGTTATTAATGGGTAGTAAAATTGATTGTGGTAGATTGATTTTTGGCATTTACTTGAGCTCTTGGATTAGGAGCAGTGTGGTAATAAATAGCTTTGGCGAGAGGTAACCACTTTCCTCTTGTTGTGCATGCTTGTATGATGTTTGTGAGTGATTTTAATTATGCAGATTTATAAATTTGGCTATTGATATGTGATGTGGTTTTGGAAAATATGTGGTTAATGAAATTGTCTTGTGGGACTTATTTTCATGGAGAAAATGACTAGCAATATTATATTATATGAGTTGGTATTTATTTATGAGATTGGAAAGATCCTTTTTGATAATTATGAAATGATAATGACATGTCATAATCACATAATATGGATAAGATAGGGGATGGTGGATGTGGAATTAATGAGAGGTTACTCAAAGAGGAAATAAGGGGGTGAATTCTTGTACAAAAGAGGAAATAAGGTGGTAGACGTCCAGGTGCACACTGGTTAGTCCTTTGGCCCACTTGTATTCCGTAGGGCTATGACACCCCACTAATGTATTTAGAGAGGGGAACCATGGTCCGGTCTTGTGCTCTGTGGATTTTGGCCGATCCATATCACTTGATCGGTGAGCTTGTTGAGTTAGCTACCAGTCATATGGATGAGTACTAGCCCATGAGTTCAGTCAGAGGAAATAAGGTGGAGAGGAAATAAGGGAGGAAATAAAATAAATTATTATGTATTGACTCTTGTACACTTATATGGTAAATATGAGAATGAGAATATGATATTGTGAATTATTATGAAATTATTTGTATGGACAAGTGATATTTTAATAATGTTATACTTTTATAACTGTCTCACTTGACACCTCACGGGCACATACTTGTATGCCCAATGAGATGGATTGTTGGTTACTGAGGCTTTTGTCTCACCCCGTTGATTTAACATTTTTCCAGATGATAGTTGTCGTACGGGTCCATCAGGGAAGACTCCGGAAGCTTAAGCTACTTCTATAAAAAGTAGTGCTTCCATGTTTTTTTAATATATGTTGGATTATTGTATAATGCCACATTAGGGCTCATCTTGCATACTATGATATATTTCTGAGAACTTGATATATTAACTATATATTTTTAATTGCTTCTGATGATGTTAGAAGGCCTGTATGGCTTATGATGTGTTCTAAACTTGTGGATCCACAATTTGATATGATAAGGATATTTTAATATCTGATGAGATATTATTCAGCAATGAAAAAAAAATGATTTTCCATGGTAAATTTTATAAACCATGGTAGAGTTTTCAAACGGTTAGATGAACTCTTTTTCTACCATGGTTAAATTTTTAAAAGATGAGCTGTAATATTTTCTATTATAGTAAACTTTTAAAGAATTGAGTTATAATAATAGGATTTTTCAGTATTAAAGAAAGGATTTTGCATAAAGCGACCAATTATTTTTCGGTTCAAAGAACTTGAATACAAACCACACAACTTTAATCTTGCACCATGACTTTTTAAGCCCCAACCGACAATGAAGACCCACTTTTCGGGTCTTCGTTATTGTCTTTTGCTTTAAAACATCTAGCAACGAGAGCTTGATCCATCACTTCCCCTTTTGCTTCTCTTCATTTATTAAATTCGATTTTAATTATGATCTACATGCAATATTTTAGTTATGATCTACATGCAATCATTGATTACAGAGTAAAAAGATAATCCATGTAATATAAACTTTCATCATATCCTCCCCTCAGAGGTAAAATATACAAATAAATTGTCTTCATTCTTGATACCACACCTATTGAATTTAAACTTGTCTTCGTAATGAGTTTTACTTTGAAACACTAGTTTCAAACTTTTATCAATTATAGACATATACAATAGTGAGATTGATCCGAGCTATTCTAAAAAATGGCTGGATTGTTCGAATCTCTTATATGACGACCAATAAAAAAATGGTGGCTCTTGAGGATCTGACAGTGTGATGGAGTTACTACTTAGCAACACTATTATAGACTGTATTGTTGGTTTTAGAGCTGGATTCTCTTGATTCAACATAGAGTTGAACTAGTGATATAAAGCCGCGTTAGATCGGTTTAGATCTTGAGTTTGAGTCTTAAAAGAGTCACTTATGTTGGAAGGGGCAATCACGAACCCCGAACCAGATAGTGGATGTTAATATTAAAAATAAAAGAGCTGAGTTCTCCTTAATACACAACAAGCTCGTATGAATGCATTTAATAACCTCATTTCTTGAACAAGAATCTCTTAAACTAGGATCTAGCAATTCCAATGACGTCCCTTCCCTCCACAGCTTCCAGGTAGATCTTGAGTTTAAGTCTTAGAAGAGTCACTTATGTTGGAAGGGGCAGTCACGAACCCCGAACCAGATAGTGGATGTTAATATTAAAAATAAAAGAGCTGAGTTCTCCTTAATACACAACAAACTCGTATGAATGCATTTAATAACCTCATTTCTTGAACAAGAATCTCTTAAACTAGGATCTAGCAATTCCAATGACGTCCCTTCCCTCCACAGCTTCCAGGCCTGCAATTTCAATCATATATTTTATATGTTAAGATTTTGATCTCCCTCGGTGCCATTTGAATTTATTTACTTTTGATAATATACTTACGAAGCCTTATATTGTAACTAATCAAATTTTATATGCTTTCAACTGCCTAGAGGCTCACAGCATAATTGGCGCTTCTACTATATGATAGGTAGTGAAGATCTCATTCTTGGTCGTCTAAGTGATGCTCCCCTTGCGCGCACATATACAATAAGGGAAAACATACGTACCTTGTCTAGTATGATCCAATAAATCTTTTCCTTCTTCTTGGATGACACCTTAGGATATGATGCGCCATCATTAGATTATATTGCTCACTATCTATTATTGAAAACAACACTTTCTTTTCTTTTTTCTTTTTCTTTTTCTTTTCTTTTTTGCCGGGAAAGAACAACACTTTCATTTAAAACATTATAATTTGAATGAAGTGATTAATTGCATACGTCCGCACGGGGTTCTTTTGTATTCAAGAAAATCCAAATGCAACATGCAATTATTTTTTTTGGCATTTTCAAAGAGAGCTTAAATACCAAAGGATTTGTTAGTAAAGAATCATATGCTCTAGAAATGAAGTGTCGTTGAGTGAATTTTATCCTCACTAGGACAAAGCTTTTATTTCTTCTTTTTCTTAAACACCAATGCTCTGTTTGGTATCTACAAGATAGAAGTATCGCGCACAAACAAAGATAGGATCATGCTTGTTATGCAATATATGAGTGTAAAAAAAAAAAAAAAATCTAAAGCTTCAATTCCCAAGTAGAGAAAAACGAAAGTTGAAGTATCGTATGATCTAGCGAGGAAAGAGTGTACTCTTGGACATGTCATTGACGGAATATTGATTGTGGTTGGCAAGTTGACTCTCCATTGCTCTAGTGGTTGCTGGTCGTTCCATTTGACTATGCAAGAAGAATGCTGGCTCTTGAGGAATTGGCAATTGCATTGAATCATTACTTAGATATTGCACAACTTCACTCATGGAAGGCCTTACTTCTGGATTACCTTGAACACATAACAAGCCCATATGGATGCATTTCATTATTTCACTCTGTGACGTGCCTGCTTCTGTCAGATTTGAATCCAACATCGCTGTCAATTTCTCATCCCTCCAATGCTTCCAAGCCTGCCATTATATATGTCATCAAATCATTAATTTAAAATAGGACGACCCTACTACTAATTTGATTATAGAATATTAACACAAGCTCCAATGGTTGAGTTGACGGTTATGATGATCATTTGAGAAACATTAAAAGTTTACTACTTGATCGTTTACTGGAAAAAAAAGGTTTACTACTCACATGGCTTAAGAGTCCATCAGCATATTGAGATTCTTGCGATTCAAAATGAGAATTTGTATTCTTCTTTCCATTTACAATTTCTAAAACCATGACTCCAAAACTAAAAACATCCGATTTTTCAGAAAATAGTCCAAACTTAATGTATTCTAGAGACATATATCCCCTACAATAGAAATAGATTGTCACACATAAAGATATCAATGCATGTTCAGATTTGAGCAACAAATAATTTGAACAAAATTTTGCACCAAAAATTATAGAGAGAAAGAACCTATAATGTTCCAACAATTCTATTTGTACTTCCACTAGTTTCATTAATACCAACCATTCTTGCTAAGCCAAAATCCGAATTTTTTGGATTCATCTCGTCATCTAACAAAATATTGCTAGGTTTGAGATCTCGATGTATTACTTTAAGGCACGAATGTTCATGGAGATAAAGAATTCCTTGAGTAATTCCTGTAATAATTTTATAACACTCTGGCCAATTTAGAACTCTTTGCTTTTGCGAACCTGTGCATAATTAAATTACTTAGTGAGTATAAAGTTGAATCCCGGTATGTTGCATATATATACGTCTAAAAGCAAATTATAGACTATACCAGCAACACTATATAAATTCACCTCAAAGACTAGTAAAATAATGGACAGTACATGCAAAAAAAAAAAAAAAGGACAAAAATGGTAAGATGAGTTTGGTTAAAAGGGACAAACCAAATAAAAAGTAATCGAGGCTTTTGTTGGTAACATATTCATAAACAAGTATTTTCTCTTGATTTTTCAAGCAAAATCCCAATAATGCCACCAAGTTTCTGTGTTGAAGTTTGGCAATTAGGAGAACCTCATTCTTGAATTCTAATGAGCCCTGACTAGAATTTTCTGACAATCTCTTCACAGCTATTTTTCTACCATCCTGAAGAATTCCCTGAAATCATAAAATACTCAGATGATGAGTGGGTGGGAAATACATGCAATGATATCCATAAACACACATCGACTTGATCGCATAGTTAATTAGTTACCATGTAGACTTCTCCAAATCCACCTTTGCCTATTCTATTTTCAATGGAGAACTTATCTGTTGCAGCTTCAATTGTTGCCAAATTGAACTGCAATGACTCTAATGTGGTCCCTTCACTTCCAACTACAAGCATATGCACATTTTCATGTAAGTACTTACACTGCAATATAGTTTTCTTTTCACAGTTGACTGAGCTGTCTTTTCTTTTTTTTTAAAAATAGCATACATACAATTTTTCTTCAGAATCGCCTTAAAACTTGTGCTCTTTTTTCTCTTCCAGTAATAGAAGCCGAAACAAAAAAGCATGATTGAGACAAAAGTAGTAAAGGACACAGCTATTTTGATTGTTCGTGAGTGGTCGTTATGTTTTCCTGCGAAAATTAATATGAGTGTGTATTTACATGCCGGAGACAAGAATTGGGAAAGCAGATTTGATAACACAAAATTGATAATTTAACTTGCAAATTTCGGAGGAGTTGTGCTAATACTCAGACTTATTTGCAAATTTTTGTAACACATACTGTGTTCTTGCATTAGATCTATAGTAAAACAAGAAGCTATCATCATGATTCCTTACCATTGGAAGTGAGCACTGGTTCTGGCCCATGATTGGAAGGCATCTGCGAAACCGCTCCATAAAAGGGGTACAGTTCATACCTTACGTTACAACTGTAGGCGAGTGCTACTGCCCCTACCCTTCCAAAGCAACAACTCGGGTACTCACCAATTGTTCTTCTCAAACAGTTATAACATTCATCTCCTGATAAATCGGGCGTGCACTCAGCCAGAGTATACAGAGTTTGAAAAGGACTATAGTTCTCTTCTCCCGTCTCAAATTTCCTGCTTCCGTTGACGCCGCCACCGTACGCGGCTTCTCTTGCCACCTCATTCATGGTATCAATCACCAGTCGCATAAAGCTTGCCTGGTTTGTTGCGTTGGCGTTTTTATACAGGATGCGAGTGGGGTCATCTTGCTCTATGGAGAAGAAATTATTGTCGGAGTATCGTATCATGCACTTGTCTAACCAACCCACGGCTTGTGACGTACTGCGGCATTTCATGATAACCATGGCTGCCTGGGACACACATTCTTGACAGGTGGAAACGGTGGTGTCTCCGCGGCAGAGGTAGAGGCCGTAGACGGTGTCGCTGGTGTTTTGTCCGACGGTGGTCTTGTAAAAGCCATCACTGCGATTGGCGTTTGAGGACAGGGTTGAGAGTAAGGTAATAAGATTTGTGCTGTATGCGTCGCCCGGGTTTGTTGGGCTTTGTAGAATTATTCATGAAGCGAATCATTAATTTTTTGAAGATCATGCATGCAATATTGCAGAGGTAGGTAGCTAGTTGGGCTTAGATTAATTTAGATCAGATTAGATCAAAACATTAAAAATAATTTTATTTATTTAAATTTGGAGCCCGGTTTAAAGTTGACATGGGTGGAATTAATCCATATATTTGCGACAATGAAGTACCGACTTTTCCTTCCGGACGCCTCTCTACATACTTCAAAGACAACGCGATATGTCCATAGACATAGACTTACCTCATTTACCTTAATTAGTCACACATAAGATATTTTCTTGTCAATTTTTATAACTTTTCATTTCTTTAATACTAATTAAAATATGATGATCATAAGTCTAAAAAGAGAGTCGATTCCAAATGACTAGCCTATTAAGAAAGAGAGCCTATTAATTTATAAACTACACCATTTTTGTAAGACTTTCAGGAATCATAACATATAATATCTGTTTAGTTTCTTTGTAAGAAAAAAATAGTCACTAATGGAATTTAGTACTAAAACATAAAAAAAGAAATTTTATGGTCACATTATAAGAAATTTGTCAGCATGTCTACAATTATACGGTGGAAAAAATTATCTTAAGAAGAATCTTTGAATATTAGTGCGGGACATCTACCTAACTGATCGTAATTCGTAATCTTATTGGCGAGGCACGATTTTTCCTTATTCAAAAGCCCATTTTAATTTCTACAAGTTGCAATGTAAACTCACCAATATTTTTGGGTTCGAATAACTTGAATACAAACCACACAACATTAATCTTGTACCACGAATTTTCAGCAGGACATCACAATAGTATGCCTGACTTTTTAAGCCCCATACGACAATATTGAAGACCCACTTTTCGGGTCTTCATTATTATCTTTTGCTTCAAACATTTAATAACTGGAACCTGATCGATCACTTTCCCTTTTTCTTCTCTTCATTTATTAAATTCGATTTTAACTAAGATCTACATATATATCTTCTTATTACCATTGCTCAAATATCAACAGCATAATGAATGGTTTGAAAATCATTAACAGAAAACATCATTGATTACTGAGTAAAAGATATTTATGATAAGCTTTCATACTGTTTTCCTCCAGAGGGTAAAATATACAAATACTGAGTTGAGTATTTATGTAAAGAAGGATGTATATTAGCGAGGATACAAGTCAGTAATTGGATCTTCATCCAACGACCGTTGCATTGACTTGCTTGTAGATTGATCCGAGCTATTCTAAAAAATGGCTGGATTGTTTGAATCTGTTCTATAACGACCAATAAAAAATGGAGGCTCTTGAGGATCTGACAATGCGACGGAGTTACTACTTAGCATCACCATTATAGATTGTATTGTAGGTCTTAGAGATGGATTTTCCTGAATACACAATAAGCTCATATGAATGCTCTTAATAACTTCATCTCTTGAACAAAAATCTCTTAAACTAGGGTCCAGCAATTCCAATGGCTTCCCTTCTCTCCACAGCTTCCAGGCCTGCAATTCCAATCATGTATGACTAATGTGTTAAGATTTTGATATCTCTAGCTAGCTACCATTTGAGTTTACTTAGTTTGGATAATATACTTACATAGCTTACTAGGTCTTCGGCATAACTTGATACATAGAAAGATGTATTTTTCTCGCCACTGATAATCTCCAGAATTAGGATACCAAAACTATATATATCCGATTTTATTGATATATGATCATGCATTACATATTCAGGAGCCATATATCCTCTAAAAAAAAGCACATGTTTACTCTCTTTTCCCTAGTTCATTATAAAATTATGATACAAAACAATTGGCATGAAAGAAAAAATTAACTTACAAGGTGCTGACAACTCTGCTTGTGCTTGTTTGTGTTTGATCAACTCCGAAAAATTTTAGTCATCCCAAAATCAAAGATTTTTGGATTCAAATCTTCATCCAACAATATATTACTAGCTTTGAGATCACAATGTATAATTTTTAGTCTTAAATCTTCGTGAAGGTAAAGCATTCCCCTTGCCGGCAATAATCCAGTAACGCTTTGACCAATTCAACTTAGCTTGGTTTTCTTGTCCTGTACGGTCAATAAGAAACAAATTTAAATAATAAGATAAAAATTAGATTCATATCCTTACCCAAGTTCAAACCAATTAATAATAAATATAAAATGATTTGATGAGTGAAGATAAGTGTAATAAATGCAAGAAATAATTTTACAAAACCTACCAAACAAGAAATTATCCAAGCTTTTGTTAGGCAGATACTCATACATGAGTATCTTTTCTCCTTCATCCAAACAAAATCCAAGTAACCTTACAAAATTTCTGTGTTGAAGTTTTGCCATCGTAACAACTTCATTCTTTAATTCTCCAATTCCTTGGTTTGAATTGCTTGATAGTCTTTTTACAGCTAACTCTTGTCCACCAGATAGAATACCCTTCATATGAAATAACAAATCTATTAAAATCCATTTGCAAACAAATAATAATTTTACGATTTTGAGAGTAGTAGTGATCCCGATTTTTATTGGTGAAATAGATTTATATACCTTGTATACTTCACCGAATCGCCCCTAACCAAGTTTGTTATCTGGAGAGAAGTCGTTTGTGGCCGATTTGATGGTATCCAAATCAAATTGCAGGGATTCTACAGTTGAAATCTCAACTACACAACCAAACACAAAAAATTGTGTTTAGGATATTATTCGTCCAAGGAACTTCCATATGGAAAGTAAAAATTTCATGTGTATCAAATTAAACATGAGAACTGATATTTTATCATACCATGGCCAGTTTCAGTTTGTTTAGGAACTGAAGTATGTTTGCTTACTCTCCTTTTTAAGCACAAGAAGCAGAGCGAGACAAGCAATATGAATATCACTGTTGGAACAACTATGGCTATAATTATCCAAGGTACTGAAAACTGGACTGGACGCTAAACTGGTTGACACACTGGGTTAAGGGTCAGTGGTTTAGATTGGGGTAAACTCAGGGGTTAGACTGGGGTCAATTAAAAGAATAAAAAATTTAAATGTTCATGCATACCATTTAAAACACTATATGAGAATTTTTTTTTCAACAGATAGTCCAATATAATCTCCTGAACCTAATACCCAAAAAAATATTATTAACTACATAAAGATTTTTCTCCAATCAATACCAAAGTATTTCACAATCCTTTTGAAGCTCTTTGCAAATCAAAAAATTTTAGGAAAATATTTTTTTTAGAAAAAAAAAAGCTAAAATGACGTCGTTTGAAGTATAAAAAAGGGCAACCCATGACTAGTCAGATCACCCTGGTTCACATCGGGTCGCCTGAACAGTTTTTTTAGCTCAACCGGACCGGACTGGTGACCGGTTCACCGATTTTTGGTCTGAGCCGGCCAGTCCGATCCAATTTTCCATACCGTGTAATTATCCCAGCTGAAATCTTGCTTTTGCTTCTATTTGAATAAAATACTTGCTCTGTTTACATATATAAAACACAAATAACTGACATTACGTAGATAAAAAAAATTGGCTTAAATTGATTAAATGCAATAAATATGTAATAAATGTATTTAATTTTTTGTTCAAATATACTTTTAGTTCTTTAAGTTTACATGGGGTATACTTTTGGTCCTTTAACTTTGTAAAGCATACTTTTGGTCCTATAATTCTAATATCATTAATGTTGCTAACGAAAAATACTAATGCAACAAACTTAAGTGATGACTATGTAAACTTAAATGATGACAGTGTAATTAAATGCTATTAATCTTAAGTTTAATATATGTGTAAATTGAAAAAAAAATCTAAAAACCTAATGAAGTTGTCAATATCAAAACCTTGATTGAATTATAAAATTTTAGTTTATTAATCTGAATATCAAAATCCCAATTTCATTTGTTACAATTTGTCAGTTTATTTTAGTTTAATAACCTAAATATATTATGTTAAAAATTAAAACTTAAGTATGTTTTGCCAGCTGCACAGTCATCACTTGAGTTTACTATGTCAACATTTTTTGGTAGCAATATTAATGGTGTTAAAAATATAGGACCAAAAGTATGTTTTATAAAGTTAAGGGACCAAAAATATACCTCATGTAAAACTTAAAGGACTAAAAGTATACTTTAATGCTCTTATTTATATGAGAAGAGAAAGTAAATGAAAAAGAGAATGCTAAGGAAAAAGATGTTTGTGCATGTGAGATAACTAATGAAGTGAAATATCATGTAATTAATTGGGGGAAAAAAGGGGGAAAAAATAAGACGGTTAAAGTTTCATATAAGTGTACCTTATAAATAGGATCATGCAATCCAAAAAAATTGTATATTATATATAGCATTGGAGTGGGTAAAAATCTAAGTTACATTTATTTTCCTTATTTTTAAAAAAATTATACAAATGTTTTCTTTATCCTTAACATATTCACTAACTTGTTATAAAACAATTCTTAAAGTTTAAAAATGTTAATTGGTTTAAAGTGCAAATTTGTTCCAGAAGTTTTCATTAAGGAGCAATATTACCCTAAAAGTTTTTTTAGGCTCAATGTCACCTCAGAAATTTCAAAATGTAGCAATGCTGCCCTATACCGTTAAAAAATTAACGTTGATTGATATTAATTGTTAACTTTTTAAAGGAAAAGGGTGACATTACTCCATTTTAACACTTTTGGGGTAATATTGAACATAAAAAAAACTTTCAGGGTAACATTGTTTCTCAGCGAAAACTTTTGGGGCAAATTGGATCAACTTCTAATGGTTGAGATTTAACATTTTATAATAATATTATTATGATATTAAATATAAAAATACATATAAATAAATTTAAATTATTAAAACTATATCTAAATACTTCAACTTTCTAGAATTTTATTAAAATGTTTTATAATTTTTTTTTCTTTTTATCTGCTACACTTTTGAACTTTTTAGGTTAAATTTTAATAGTTTAAATTTTGGGTGAAGGAGTAAAAAAACCTATGTTAATTAGTCAAAAGTGCATCTGGCACCATATTAAAATGTTCAGTGCAAAAATGTCTATAAAGATTTGACAAATTAACATGGATACTTTTCGTAAAAATTTAATAGTTTAAATTTCTTTATAGATAGTTAAGATTATAATATATTGTTATAAACTATTAAATCTCAACTATTGAAAGTTGATCCAATTGTAGAAAAAATAAATAGAGAGAAAATGGAGAGAAAAGTACATTTACTGCATAGCAGTGTGAACATGAAGGTTTGATCCCACTCGCTACACCAAATTGTTAGCTTGCCCTTTGTAATCCCGAAAAAATTGTCAAGTAAAATACCATTTATTAATTTTAAAATTTTGCCAAAGGGATAGTAACTGACCTTTAGGAGTGGATTCTGGAGTGGGGGCTGGGGGCGGAGGCGCATCCCGGTAAAAAGCGTACATATCATACCTTATATAGCAACTGGGCTTGAACATATCTCCGCCTACGTTTCCAGTGCAGCAATTAGGCAAATTGCTGATACCGTTACCGAGACAGTTGAGACAATCATTCTCAGATATATCCAGAGTGCACTGAGCCATAGTATATAGAGTTTGGAAAGCATCATAGTCTACTTACGCCTCTTTCGCCACCACCTTCAAGGTTTCACCCAACAACTTCATAAAGCCTGCGGTGTCTCTGTTGCATTGCCTGCCTTAACAGGCATTATCATTGGGTCTTCTTGCATAGTGGAGAAATACTCGTCGGAGTAACATAACCAGCACTTGATGTACCAATCGACGGCTTGTGTATTATTGGGACATCTCTGAACGATATCTTTGATTCCGTCGGAAACACACTTTTGACCTGTCACGCCCTAAAAATCAAAGGGGTGACTGGCCATCGAATATGAGGGAAACTCACATTCCTTAAGCCTTAAACGTAGAATGACTGCCGGCCATAATAACCTTAATATGAAATATACATTTACTACAACTTCCAATTCACATTTCGACATCCTATATAATTAGAATATATAAACCAATTGTAGAAATTTCGGCGGATCAGTCTCATTTGTAAATCAGACTTCCCAAAAATCCCACAACAATTTGAAATATCGAAACAACATTTGGAGCTCTGCTCCACCCCTGTATATATATATACAAATATTCCAAACAAAAGAAGGACAGGATCCTACTTATAGGCTACGTGGAGCATCTAAATTACAGAAGTAAATACATAAATATAAACTTGTATTTACAATTGTTAGCAGCTCTTCCAAAATACATCTACAAGTTTTGGTCAATAATGAGGGTCTTCACTGTTCGGCTGGAGGTGCAAGGTCATTAGTTATATCTGAGACCAAAAATAATTTTCCGATGGTAACGTTTCATTAATGAAAATAACTAAAATATTGAAAGAAATAAATTGATAGAATGAAAGTATATAACAAAGAGATAACAGTTAATTTCAACTTCCAAGTACGAAATCATAATCATAAACGGATTTATATAAAAGATTATTACTAACTATAACTAAAACAGTATAGAAGATCATTTAAACAAACAAATACCAAATAGGTTATAAAATAATTTATTTTCAAAACCAGCTTAAAAACAATAAATCTCAAATTTCATCCCTCCATAGGACTTCAACAGAACCGATAACAAGCGTGGATACATAGTTCACGAAGGAAAGTAACCAAGCGTGGCTGGAAACCACAAAATAAGCGTGGACACACGGTCTACGAAAATAAGTAACGAACTATGGCTTAAAGCCACAAAACAAGCATAGGTAAAAACACACGAACAACAAGCATGAGAACAAATTCCACGATTATCAAGCGTGAGTACTATGCCCACGAATGTCAAGTGAGCTTGAGGTTACCATGGCGTGCCAAGGATTAACAGTATTGCTGTTAGTAACCATCATTCTTTATTCAGCCCTCTCAAAAACATTTTCAAACATGCATGGGGTAAGTTTTCCTTAAATAAACCAAATTCTTCCTTTAACAACAAAGCTCGAGAAGGATATTCCATAATAAAATATCCCAGCATGAAAGTTCACGAGAAACGCCCCAAACACTTTCAAGCACCATAGCAATAATTTGTAGCTGAATAATTCACAATATAAAATCTGAGCTTAAAAATTTATAAATATCATATCAGAACCTCTCTTCCATATTCTATATATGCACAAATATTCATTCCAAATAGAAAGGAAAAGTAATATATATAACACTAAATAAAATCCTTATCTTATTAAACACGCAAGTATCACTAAGCAAAATATATAGTTCCAACAAGCTTACTTTGATGATACAGTAATTGACAGTTCGTTATAAACTATGGAGAGAAACAAATAACCTTAATATAAACTCTTAGTATTTACTCATTTCAATATCAATGGAGAACTAAAATAAATCTGAAAAATACTTCTTAATAAAATTGTACTCAAGAATCGTGGTAATAAATAAAAATCAAGTAGTAAAGATATCAATGGGATGCTATTTACTTACCTTATGTGTTCCAAAAATATATCTCTTCCCTAATCTTCAACTTCCAACTTATTCAGTCCTTCCTCCTAATGTCCAAAATAAATGCATCATTCTTGGTTCGCCATCAAGATACAATAAAAGCACGTTGAAATAACATTATTTCTTCCGAACTTTTTATCAAACACATATGTGCATTTTTTACAACATCTCATAAAGCAACATTATATCTTCATATCATTTCCCAAACACCTTTAAATATTTATATTATATGACAAAATCTCCAAAACTAAAGTTAAACTCTTTTTAGCGCTTTGACATATAAATAAAAATGAATCCATCCTCTTTCAATCTTCAAATTACATAAAAATACAACTTGAATAATAAGCTTCCCTCCCAAATTCACTTCTTTGCCAAATTTCAAATAGAAGAAATAATGAGCCATTGTACTATAATTTCCATAGAGTTTTCTTTCTCAATTATATCATGAAACCTCATAACATCTAAATTTCCTATATGGAATAGAAAATAATTATTGTTTCCTTCAAGCATCTCATGGGAACCCAATCATAAATCATAATCAATTCAAAATGGTATCCAGATTATTCTTGCCCATTAAAATATTATGTAAACACATAGCTAAATGATCCCTTTTTTTTTTCTTTAGAGCATTTCATCGAACACTTTAAGGGCACTTAAGATTATTTGTGTGTTTGGAATAACGATTGCAAAAATGACTTTTTTCAATAATATGACTTTTTGCAATCTTACTTTTGGGTAAAAGTCAGATTGTGTAATGTGATTTATGTTTGGATTGACGGTTGTATAAGTGATTTTTGTAAAAGTAAAACTTGTTTGGATTGGTTTAAGCATAAGTGACTTTTGTGATAATAGTAAGAGAGAAATTAAATTTGAAATTATAAAAAGAATTATAAAAGTTAAAGTTGGGAAATTTGGCAATAAAAAAAATACATAATTCGATGAAATAATATCACATAAATAATTAGATCACATATCCCGTACAATTTGGTTCATAAGCTCTAAAAAGCTAGTGCAAAAGCTCCAAGGGAGGGCTTATTTTAAAAGTGGCTTATTGAACCATAAGCTATTTTGAAGAAAAGCCAGTCCAAACACTAAGAAAAAATAACCTTTGATTCAATTGGGCTTATACATATATAATCGGGCTTTTCTTCAGTGCAAACGCCCTTCCAAACACTCTAACTCAAAATTAAATATCAAATTTTGTGTTTGCATTTAATTGAATAATCCTTGGATGATTTCAATGTTTTTCATGGGTATCGCTTACAGCGCAGGAAAGTGATATTTATACAAGTCAGGTTTTTGCTGCTGTAAATGCAGAGATGAGATTGCCCATCCAACTGAAAAACATCTCCAAGCTAAGTCATTAGGACTAATAATATCCAAGAATGCCCACTCATAAGTAATTAGTAATCATGCAAGGATATTAAAAAAACAAAAACATAAAACAAATTACAAATGAAGAAATTAAAAATAAAGAGAAAATCTCAAAATCCAACTCAAATAATTAAACCTGAAATCATGCATACACCTCCTTCAGTTTACCTTTTTAATTACATAAGGACATTATCGCCATTTAACAACATTAAGAAATCTCTAATTAGGCCTCTTGGCCTAACTAGGAATTTGTTAAAAGTAGAGGCCGAATTCAGATTTTGGCATTTCGACTGGCTTTAATTGGAACTTTTCCTATTAAAACAGTACTAGTTTCAAACTTGTGCTAGTTTCGACACATGCGTAGGCTTGCTTGTAGATTGGTTTGAACTGTTTTTATTATGAATGGTGGCCGGATTGTTAAATCTGTTGTATGATAGATCATCGACACAAAAATCTGTTATAGGAATATTCTGAGATAAAACTCCGATATTCATATATGTTGATTGTGTAATATACTAAAAAAAATAATAAATAAATAATAATAATAAATTATTATTATTATTATAATATTATATTATATTTTATATATATTATTATATTAAAAGGTGGGCGTGGGCTGCCCACCTATTAATAATTGTGAGGATGGAGGGAGTGGTTATCCACTCCCAACGTCCCCCTCATTTCTTCTATAAAACTGCACAAGATGTGCGGTTTTATGAGAAAGAAGAACGAGAGAAAGAGAGGGAACGAGAAGGGAATAAAGATCTCATTTGAATTTTCTAAGGTAAGTTATTTATCTTATAAGATTATTTAGATAGCTAAAATAAATTCTTTCAGCAATTTTCTGTTATGAAAATTATTCCATGTATTTTTCTCGTTCTAATAAGGATAATATTGTATAGATTAGAGAATATTTTAATATTAGCATTTTGGACAAGTTTGAGTTTTGTTAGTATAAGGCTATAAAAATGTAGAGAATAATTAATAGCTAATTTTAATCGGTTTATTTTTCTTATTTAGTTTGTATAAGATTTTATAACGAATTTTCTATATAATTAGTCTATGAATAATTCTATATAGGACTTTTTAACCGATTAAATGTGGGTTAAAAGCTTTATTTGAATTAATGAAGATATTACTGAAATTTTAATTGGTTTAGTTTATGAAATTCGGAGGACTAAACTGTCATTTTCGATATTTGAAGGACTGAACGGTCATTTCTAAAATTTAAACCTCAAACTGTTATTTTTCAGTTTTTACAATATATTATATATTATTATTAAAAAATTTGTATATAAGTTATAATTTTGATTATGTGGAATTTTGGAGAGTTATTAATGGGTAGTAGATTGATTATGGTAGATTGATTTTGGCATTTACTTGAGCTCTTGGATTAGGAGCAGTGTGGTAATAAATAGCTTTGGCGAGAGGTAACCACTTTCCTCTTATTATGCATGCTTGTATGATGTTTGTGAGTGATTTTAATTATACAGATTTATAAATTTGGCTATTGATATGTGATGTGGTTTTGGAAAATATGTGGTTAATGAAATTGTCTTGTGGGACTTATTTTCATGGAGAAAATGACTAGCAATATTACATTATATGAGTTGGTATTTATTTATGAGATTGGAAAGATCCTTTTTGATAATTATGAAATGATAATGACATGTCATAATCACATAATATGGATAAGTTAGGGGATGGTGGATGTGAAATTAATGGGAGGTTACTCAAAGAGGAAATAAGGGGGTGAATTCTTGTACAAAAGAGGAAATAAGGTGGTGGACATCCAGGTGTACACTGGCTAATCCTTTGGCCCATTTGTATTCTATAGGGCTATGACACCCCACTAATGTATTTAAAGGGGGAACCCATGGTCCGGTCTTGTGCTCTGTGGATTTTGGCCGATCCATATCACTTGATCGGTGAGCTTGTTGAGTTAGCTACCAGTCATATGGGTGAGTACTAGCCCATGTGTTCAGTCAGAGGAAATAAGGTGGAGAGGAAATAAGGGAGGAAAGAAAATAAATTATTATGTATTGACTCTTATACACTTATATGGCAAATATGAGAATGACAATATGATATTGTGAATTATTATGAAATTATTCGTATGGACAAGTGATATTTTAATAATATTATACTTTTATAACTGTCCCACTTAGCACCTCACGGGCACATACTTGTATGCCCGATGAGATGGATTGTTGGTTACTGAGGCTTTTGTCTCATCCCGTTGATTTAACATTTTTCCAGGTAATAGTTATCGTGCGGGTCCATCAGGGAAGACTCCGGAAGCTTAAACTACTTCTAATAAAAGTAGTGCTTCTATCTTTTTAATATATGTTGGATTATTGTATAATGCCACATTAGAGCTCATCTTGCATACTCTGATCTATTTCTGAGAACTTGATATATTATCTATATATTTGTAATTGCTTCTGATAATGTTAGAAGGCATGTATGGCTTATGAGGTGTTCTAAACTTGTGGATCCACAATTTGATTTGATAAGGATATTTTAATATCTGATGAGATATTATTCAGCAAGGAAAAATGATTTTATTTTCCATGGTAAATTTTATAAACCATGGTAGAGTTTTCAAACTAGCAGAACTCTTTTTCTACCATGGTAGACTTTTGGAGAATTGAGTTATAATAATAGAATTTTACAGTATTAAGGAAAGGATTTTACAGATTGCCTGCATTATTCCTAAATAAACTGGTTTTCTAATTATTAAATTAATGAACTTTTGGGCCAAACACAAATACTCTTGTTAGGTAAATTAGTAAAAATCGATTAAGCATACTGTAAGCTCGTGAACGAAGTAGTGATCTTAATGTCTACTGAATAATAATTGCATGAAAGATAATAAATATTGCCTATAATCCTTAATATTAAGATCTAATTAGCTAATTTGAATAGATTAAGGATATTAGTTAAATTAGTTAATATAATATATAATTTATAAAATACTGTAATCATCGTTCTCAACTACTTCATTTTTTCTCCTACTTAATTATTATTGAAAGAATATCAATAAGGTTATTTAGGAAAAATTGATAAACATAGGAAAAAATGTGGAAAGTGATTCTAAAACAGTACTAGCTACTTTAAATTTTGATTTTTAATATACTTATTTTTATATTTTAAAATTAGGATAAAATATACACAATTCTCATAAACTTTGAGTCAGTTACATATGATCCTTGATGTTTTAAGTTTCGATATTAAGCCGCCTGACGTTAGTTTTCTAGTTAAGTTACTGACAAGAAATCCCACCTTAGATAAATGAGGGTGAATTAAAGACGGAAACTAAGGAGAGGTATTCGTGTGAAGAACGAAAGGAGACAATTGTGGACAAGGAAAAGGAGATTAAGCTTCAAAGTAGTATCTGTAAGTCAACGAAGAAAATGATAAAAAAAATCTAATCATATCTCGGCCAAGATAAGCTCCTCCAAGATACTAGGAAAGGATCCTATTATAAAGCCTAGGTGGGTCCCTGTAACAAGCAATTCGTCAAATATGAGTGGCGGCTCTAACAAGAAGGTGGATGGTATTTTGTATGCTAGACCAGTGTAGAATGGGCCTGGCTTTTCTGAGGCCTGTGACAAGGGTAGCCATTTCCTTCAATCAGCAAACCCATTTCAAGTACTCAACTCGGAAGGTGTAGATGAGCTCTCGAAGGATTCAATTAACAATTCTGCTCAAATAGGCCAGTTTCAAGCTAAAGGTGGGTTTAATGACCAGGAACCAAGTAATATGGATGAGGTTAATGATGACGAGGTTACTCACCAACAGACCAAGGAAAATATGATAATGGAAGGAGGAAACAATTGTTCAGTATGCTCTCTGGATAACAATATATGGGGACCTATAAGCGAAGCATCCCCCAGCAATGGTGCTCCATGAATTGTCTTTTTTGGAATTGTCGAGGAACGGGTTCTAAAGCAATGCCTGGGCTCGTTAAAGAATTATGGAAAAGGTATTCGTTTGATTTGTTAGTATTACTTGAAACTAAAGCTAACCTTCTTCAAGCTCATGATCGTTGCAGGAAAATGGGTTTTGATAAATATGTTGCAGTTGAAGCGAATGGCCGTCGGGGTGACATTTGGGTTGCCTGGAAAGACTCCGAATTCAATATTACCACCATTGAAAAATCTGACCAGTTTATTCATGTGCTAATTCAAAAGGGTGATGAAAAGTTTTATGTGACTTCTGTTTATTCTAGTACTAATCCTAATTGCAGGCGACTATTATGGAATGCTTTGAATAATTTTTGTCCTGAGAATAGGTGGCCGTGGATAATCGGAGGAGATTTTAATGCAACCTTATTTCATCATGAAAGACGATCAAGTGCTGCATTTCCTACTCCAGTGGATAAAGATTTTGGTCGCTGGTTTGAAAACTTAGAGCTACATGATATGGGATGCAGTGGCCCTCTATATACTTGGCACAGGGAGGGGTGTGAAAGCAGGATCGACCGGGTTCTAGTAAATAATAAATATATGGAGACTTATAGTGATGCTTGTGTTAAACATCTTCCTTGGTTCAAGTCGGATCACCGACCAATTTTGCTTTCTTTAACAAGTAAATCTCAACAAGTACGAAGTGAACGACCATTTTGTGTTGTAGCATCGTGGGTGCTACATGAGGACTTTGCTCGTCTGGTGAAGGATACTTGGGATGTTACCGCCCATTGGGAGGAGAATGTGGGAAAATTTACTAGAGATGTTCGGAATTGGTGTTTTAATGTGTTTGGGCATCTTGGGCATAAAAAAAGGAAAATCATATACCGACTTGAAGGCATCACTAAGTCAAACTGTTATCAGGATCTTCCTTCTGATATGAGACGGCTCCAGAACCAACTTTGGTTGGAGCTAGAACAAATCCTAATACAGGAGGATCTTCTTTGGGCTCAGAAAGCAAAATGTACATGGTATACTATGGGGGACAAGAATACAAAATACTACTATGCTCGAGCAAATAGTAGAAGAAAAAGAAATAGAATAGAGGCCATTATGAAAGAGACAGGGGAATGGACAGATAACGTCGAGGAAATTAAAAGTCTAACCACTGATTTCTTTATTAATTTATTCAATGAAGAAAGTAGCGGAAATGGAGTTATGAGAAGTACTGTATCATATCCTACTGTTGAACAAGAGGCTATGATAGGATTGAATAGTAGGATCACTAATGAAGAGATTAAATCTGCTATATTTAGTATGGGTGCTCTTAAATCTCCAGGACCGGATGGATTAAACGCATTGTTCTTCCAAAGCCAATGGGAAACTCTAGCCCCATCAGTGATTAATCTGGTTAAAAAAGCTTTTGAGGAGCAAGAAACAATTCGGGACATCAATCAGACTTTCATCGTACTTATACCTAAAAGGGAGTATCCTGAAACTATTCAAGATTTTCGTCCTATTAGCTTATGTAATGTTATTTATAAAGCTATTACTAAAATCATATCTAATAGGATTAAAAGTTTCCTCCCGCAGGTTATATCACCAAACCAGTGCAGCTTTGTTCCGGGAAGGACTAGTTCAGACAATATTGTCGTGGCTCAAGAGGTGATTCATTCCATGAGGAATATGAAGGGGAAGAAAGGTTTTATGGCAATTAAAATAGATTTAGAGAAGGCTTATGACCGTGTGAGATGGGATTTTCTCATGTCGTGTCTTGACGAGCTTCAGTTCCCCCAACATCTTCAGGATGTGATCAAGATGTGCATTTCTTCACCAACTATGCAGATTCTTTGGGAAGGACATAAAGCTAACACGTTTTCCCCCTTGAGGGGTCTGCGACAGGGAGACCCTATATCACCATATTTATTTGTGATATGCATGGAGAGGCTAGCTCACATCATACAAGAAGCGGTTATTGGGAATCACTAGAAGCCAATTCGACTAGGTAAGGATGGCCCTCCTATCACTCACTTATTTTATGCTGATGATATATTGCTTTTTGCAGAGGCTAGTATGGACCAAGTGGAGACGGTTAAGGAATGCATTGACCGATTCTGTAATGTTTCGGGGCAGAAGGTTAATCTGTCTAAAACAAGGGTCTTCTTTTCTAGTAATATGAATCACACAAGGGTGACCCAGATGCGTGATGCCCTTGGATTTCAAAGTACAGCTAACCTTGGAAAGTATCTCGGCATTCCACTACACCATGAGAGAGTGACAACAGGAACCTATCAATTCTTAATTGATAAGGTGAAGAATCGACTCAACAGTTGGCAAATCTCTAGAAATTCGTTTGCAGGGAGGGACACCCTCATCAAATCTGTTATAGCAGCTATGCCTAGCTATACCATGCAAACTGTGAATATACCAGTTTCAGTATGTGACACCATTGAGAGACAATCCCGAAACTTTCTTTGGGGCTCATCTGAAGAAAGAAGAAGAATGCATTTAGTATCTTGGGACAAGGTGTGTGCAGAGAAACAACATGGAGGATTAGGTATGAGGCACATCAAGCAACAAAACCGAGCTTTCATGATGAAACTTGGCTGGGGACTCGTTACAAATAGAAATTCCTTATGGGTTAAAGTCATCAGAGGGAAATATGCATGTGGTAATGACCTAATCCCTAATATAAACCAAAAAAGAGCAGGCTCAAACACATGGAGTGGCATCAAGAATTCTTGGGGTAAGGTCTTAGAAGGGATCCAACTGTCTTGGTTAATTGATGGAACAAATGTAGCAAGATGGAAATGGGAAAAACATGGGAATTTTACTATCCGATCTGCTTATAGGTCCCTCTCTTCTGATCATACTGGTCCTACTGGCTTATGGAGTAGTTTATGGAAATTAAAAATTCCACAAAGATGTAAAACATTTGCTTGGTTAATGCTACAAGATAGGCTTATCACCAATAATTTAAAGCATGGCATGAACCTTCATGATAATAGCATATGTGACAGATGTCAAAGTGAAGTGGAAGACGAGCTCCATGTTCTAAGGGATTGTAGAGAGATTAAATTTTGGTGGGGAAGCTTAATACCAGCTTATAAGCATCAAGAGTTTTTCTCGAGTAACATCACGGAATGGTTTCAGTTTAACATGAGATATAGATCACAGACGGAGAAAGAGTCATGGAAGAATTTGTTCTCAATTATTTGCTGGTTGATTTGGCAGGCACGAAATGAACGAGTACATATGGGGAAACAAACAGACCTTGGTCAACTATATGCAAGGGCTAAAGCTATTCTAGGTTGTATGGGTGATACAAAAAAGAAGTTTCTGTCCATCAACACAACAAGTATCCCATGTATGGGGTTTGACGAGGGATTTGATGATACTTTGCAATTTGTCCTAGTTCAGGTGGATGGAGCCTATTCCCGATATAATACTAAAGCTGCGTGTGGAGGTGTTATATTGAACTCGACTGGAGCTATCTTGGAAGGATTTAGATGCCGATTGGATTCTGGAGATGCACTTACATCAGAGCTTTGGGGTGTCCTCCTTGGACTTAAAAGAGTGTGGGATAGAGGACATTGGTTAGTCAGAGTAGTAACTGATTCTCAAGAGTTGATTGAGCTAATCCGTAATGGAATCCCAGAACTACATGAGGATAAGAATCTTGCACTGGAAGTGGTGGAGATGTTGAATCGCCAATGGTCGGCTTCCATAGACTATATTCAACGGGATAACAACACAAAGGCTCACCATCTGGCTAAAATGGCGCTAAATGACGTTCCGAGCCTCCTAATTTTAAATTCAAATACTGTTGTAGCTTGTCTGCAGACCGAAGAGACTAAGGCCTTATAATAGATTTTAGTTTATTTTCCTTCTTATCAAAAAAAAATGAGGGTGATCTGGTATCCTACGTAATATCCGACATAATATCTTCACAAGTTAAAGATTTCATAAAATTATTAAATATATAATAATTATAAAAATATTAACTTGTAGAGATGCCATGTAAGATGTTATATAGGATACTTTATCACCCTCATTAATATGAGATGACATTTCTTGTCATTAACTTAACAGCGAAACTAACGGTAGGATGCTTGATGTCACAACTTAAAATATTAAGAATCTCAAATTTAGACTCTAAGATGTTAAAAAAGTTTTATGTAACTGACTTAAAATTTTAGGTTTTTTTTAATATATTTTAGCTTTAAAATTAAAACATACCTTATCATCATTTAATTATAAAATCATCATTTCAATTTACTTGTCACTATATTTTATGTTACATGAAAATGATGTGTTAAAATTAATGGATTAAAAATACACTTTATAAAATAAAAATGTTAAAATTAATGGATTCATTCTTTTTCCCTCATTTTTTTTAAGAGTGTTTTTCTGGTCAATTACAAAATTGACTTAATGAACGGTGAGCAATGAGCCAATGAAGCCAGCCACATACGCTCGTGTCACACTGGTTTGCTACTCCCAAGAGATAAATAATACTCTCTCTTATATTATTTATAAGTAACTTTTTTTTATAATGTTGATCCTTTTTATAAATAATTTTTATTTTGTATTTAAAAATATAAGATCATTTTTCCTATTTTATCTTTATTAAATACATATTATTTATAATTAATTATTACACACATTAAGAGTTATATTTAGGGGAGAGAGAACTAACTAGGTAAATAAAGTTAACAAAACATTGAAAAAACGTATTTTACTATCTCTCATATTTTTTATACATTCTCTTTCTATTTTCATAAATAAAAGTATATAAAAAAAATATAATATTTTTAACATACTTATTATTTTAGCTACCCGTTCATTTTACGAATTGAAAGAAAGAGGAAGTTGTTTATAAATAGTTGGAAACGCAATGGTGATATGAGCGACCGAGAGACGCAGATAAACCAAATGAAGTTCTTCAAAATTCATCCTCTTCTGTCTGTTCTCATGATCTTCATCACGATCCTGACCGTGATAATAATAACCAGTCATAGAGCATCAGCCCAATATGACGAATATGAAAAATGTCGAAATACCACCTTTTTCTCTTCGAATAGTGCCTATCAAACCAATCTTGACCATCTTCTTTCATGGCTTTCCACAAATTCCACCCGCCGAAGCGGTTTCTACTATGCTACTTCCGGCAACTCCAACAACACCGTCTACGGCGCTATCCTCTGCCGTGGGGATCTCACCTCTGACGCCTGTCATGACTGCGCTTCCAAAGCAGCCAAACAAATACTCCAAAAGTGTCCGTTCGATAAAAAATCAATTATCTGGTTCAACGAGTGTATGTTACGTTACTCAGACGAGCCTTTCTTCTCCATCAGTGAAGAAATCCCCAGGCTTATGTTGATGAATACTGCGACTAGCTCAAACCAGAGTGGCTTCATGTCGCTGTTGGGTGACACTATGAACGAGGTGGCGGCGCAAGCAGTGAAGGGCGGAGCCGACAAGAAGTTTGCCACAAAAGAAGCCAAATTTTCTACTTTTGTAACGTTATACACGCTTACACAGTGCACGCCGGACTTATCAGAAACTACCTGCGAAACATGCTTGAAACGAGGAATTACGAACTTACCCAGTTGCTGCAACGGAAAGATAGGGGCCAGAATCCTACAACCTAGTTGTATTGTCCGATATGAAACATACCCGTTTTACCAACCATCGCCGGTGATTACCTCACAAGAGCCAACAACACCAAAAGGTGTTGAATCTAAGATAAAAATAATCTATTCTATGTTTAAAAAATTATTTTTTTATTTAAAAAATCTTCATTTTAAAAAAAACTCATATATGGACCGTCCAGTCCAGATCATATTTGAATGGCTCAGGTCTACTTAGCTAAAGTTCTTAGCAAGGAAATCAGGTCCGGGTGGAAAGTCGTGTGCCCTTACTTTTTGACTTCTGCAAATTAGCTATATCGACTTTAAGTGGTAATTTGAAACTGATCAATCAATTAATTTGAGCAGAAAAAACCCGGATCTCTGTATCCATAATTGTTGCGATTGTGGCTCCAATTGTGATTGTTTTGCTGCTTTTCTTCCTTCTCTGCTGGTTAGTATCTAGAAGGACAAGCAAGAAGTTCAAGTCAGTACCAGTTGAAGAAAATGATGGTATGATTTAGAAAATAGCGTTGTATTTGTGATTATTTCAATCCATTATGAAATCTGAAATAGGTCTTCAGCTTGAAGTTTACTCTGGCTGTTTGTGTGCAGTTGAAATTTCGAGTGTGGAGTACTTGCAATTTGATCTGGAAACAGTCAAATTGGCCACAAACAACTTCTGCCATGAGAATAAATTAGGTGAAGGAGGATTTGGTGAGGTTTTCAAGGTATTGTACATTTTTATCTTTTCTCTGTAAAAATTTAAGGCATTTTGGTTCTTGGTTCAGAGTTTCTCAAAGAACGTACGGTATTTTGCAGGGAACTCTTCCTAACGGGCAAAATATAGCAGTGAAGAGGCTTTCATTGAGCTCTAGGCAAGGTGCAGAAGAATTCAAGAATGAGGTGGTTTTAGTGGCCAAGCTTCAACACAGAAACCTTGTTAGGCTATTGGGATTTTGCTTGGATGGAGAAGAGAAGATCCTCATATATGAGTTCATCCCCAACAAGAGCTTGGATCATTTTCTTTTTGGTATGTTATTCATAAATAATTTTATTTAATTTGAATTTCTTTCCCTCGTTCTGAATATTAGTTTCTTTATTCCTTTTGACATTTGATTAGATGATGAAAGAAAAAGTATGCTGAATTGGCCGAAACGGTATAAGATCATACAAGGAATTGCTCGAGGAATACTTTATCTTCATGAAGACTCTCGGCTTAGAATCATACATCGTGATCTTAAGGCTGGTAATATATTACTAGATGAGGATTTCAATCCGAAAATTACAGATTTTGGTATGGCAAAAATTTTTGGTGCGGATCAAACTCAAGGAAATACAAATAGAATTGTGGGCACATTGTAAGTTCCATGTCTTTTTTAGATGTTCTGTCCCAATGTTTGTGATGTATTTATCATGTCAGACTTTTCACTCAACTTAATTTTGTTTATAGTGGTTACATGCCTCTAGAATATGCGATGCATGGACAATTATCTATAAAAGTGGATGTATATAGCTTTGGTGTATTGATTTTGGAGATAATAAGCGGACAAAAGAGCACATCCTTTAATGAATCCAACTATAATGAACAGCTCTTGAACTATGTGAGTAATTTGGAGCATCTATGTATTTCTTCTCTCTCTCTCTCTGTTTCTGATTTAACCTTCCTACTATATTTCTAATTTCTAGGTCTGGAGAAAGTGGAAAGATGAGACGCCATTGGAAGTGTTAGACATGAATTTAAGAGGTTCATATAACAGAGAGGAAGTGAGCAGATGCATACAGATTGCATTATCATGTGTACAAGAGGATCCAGCACGAAGGCCAACAATGCAGACAATAGTTCTGATGCTCAACAGTTACTCAGTTAGTGTAGCAGCACCTGAAAGGCCTCCAATGTTGGTTCAAAGCACAAGTGTTGAACCAAGCTTTCCATTGGAATCATCAGACAAGTCTTCTAATAAAAGCAAATCATCAGTCTCATGCTCTGTTGATGAAGCTTCCATCACTCAAGTGTACCCTCGTTAGCTTATCTCATGTTCTGTTTGTCAAAATGTAAGATTTTGGAGGTTCAATTTTATTAAATATAAGAATCAATCGATTTTTTTTAGAAAAATTAAAAAAATTACTTAATCATAATTAGATTGTATATTAGTTCATAAGGTAGGAAAAATAATTTTCAAAAAAAAAAAATATAACTTTAAATTAATTTAATTAACATTTTAATATTTTAAAAAAATTAACTGAATTTTATATTTAAAAAAAAAGTTAATAACAGGCAAAGAATCATTTGTCTACTTGTACAAAAGAATACACACATACAATGATTATTCTGGTCACCTTGTGTCTCTGATACAAAGTGAATATAGTAATTAAATAAACCCCTAGTTGATCATTGCTGATCATTATTGTCAAATCCCGTCTTGACTACAGAATTCTGTATCATGAGAGTTAGTGTAATCAGACAGTAACTTCTTTTACATTATCATATATCAAATTGCATAAGAAAAAGCTATCTAGTTTGTCTAGCAAGCATATCAAGAAACAGATTGATTTGAGACCCATCTTGACATATTTTAGTATTACATCTAAGGCAGAGTGGTTTTATCAGATTTGATCAGTTATAAACAAAATTAAAGACTCAACAATTCAATATTATGATGGGCTAGAAAGGAATCAGCATTCGGATCATTTTGAATCATTAAAAAAGCACCCCACTAGATGATTATTCATTAGAAAAAGCCCTTTTGTCGGCTAATTTTTCTTCTGATTCAGATTATGCATATCCCTAGTAGTTCATTCAAATATCAATTGAAGTATTCATCAAACACTAGCCATTCCAAATGACTCTACCTAACCTCCATCTCATATTCTTGTTCAGCTTCCTTCAAAATATTTCGCCATAGCCAAATCTGAAGCAGATGGCTCTATTCACTCAGTCAATAAAGTTCGTGTTTATATCAACTACATTTGCTCCACCAGCAAAAACTTCACTCTCAGTAGTCCCTACCACATCAACCTCAACACTCTCCTTTCCTCTTTATCTTCTCACGACACCGGCGCCGTTGAATTCTTCAACACCACCTCACCGGAGGCGGTGGTGGCGTCGTAAAAGCCAGCGAGGCCATCTACGGTCTCTTCTTGTGTCGCGGCGATGTCACGCACCAGATGTGCAAAAACTGTGTCGAATTGGAAATCCAGAAAATCGCGTCGCGCTCTTTCTACTTCAAAGAAGCCATCATTTGGCATCACGAGTGCTCTGTTCGGTATTCAAATCGTTCCATCTTCTCCGCCTTAGAGGAATCGCCGAGGATTAAGATCGGGAATTTCAGCACGATTCCAGACTTTTCGGATCAAGGAGAAATCGGGTGGGTGCTGGCGAACACGCTGAACGAGGCGATAACGGAGGCGGCGGACGATGGAGAAAAGAAATTTGCGACGAGGACGGGGAAATTGGAGAAACAGAGGGTGTACACTTTGGTTCAGTGCTCGCCAGATCTGACGAGCGGAGATTTCCCGAGATGTCTGAGGGATATGATGGCAGATATTCCGATGTGTTGTCTTGGAAGAGACGGCGGGATGGTTCTGAATCCGAGCGGTAGTCTCATGTTTGGGTGGCGACTCTGTTACAGAGTCGTTGAAGTTGTTCACGCGCGCTCGCCAGCGCGCGTCTCACATGATCCCCTTTATGTTGATGGCGGCAAAGGAGGCTCAGTGCCACATGGTAAATTCAACTCTTTTTTTTTAATAAAAAAAATAAAATACAACATCATTTAAATTTTAAAATCTTAGATAAATTATTTTTAATTAAAATGAGTTGTCATTTTTAATAAAAATACTATTATAGTTAATATTTATATTTTTATAACTAATAAGAATAATTTATAATTTTAAAATTTAAATATTTTTTTGTGCTTTTTATAATATATATAATTGCCGAAACTTTATCATGGATTAAACCTGACATTGTCTTATCCAAATAGGGGTCAAGTTGAACATTATTCTCAATATTACTCATTCGGCTTAGGTCATCCTACATTTTTTTTACCGTCAAAGGAAATTTGTAATATTAAAGGCGGATAAAATACAATGTCTTATATTTAAGAATTAAAACCTAAGTAAACAGAAAGAGAGAATAAACATACAACCTGTTTAACAAATTAGAGAAACAAGTATTTAAAAGATCTATATTATAACGATAATTTAATAATATAGTTCAACCATCTTCCACACCATACATCAAATAGGCTAGCAATAGAGACGGAGGTCAAAATACCCAAACTAAAAGGCAAAACTCTTTCAATAAAGCTTTGACAATTCACCTGGTTACCAAATCTACTTCCATGGGAACAAACCTACACGAATGGTTCCTAATCAGATTCCTTTGAAGCCACGAAATACTCAAGGAGAACATTTATCATAATATCAGAGATCGTACAATCAAATAGATAATAAAAGAAACCCAAGCCCAAGGATAAGCAGTAAAACCATACACACTGAACCGGCACATGTTTACCCTAACAATAAACAATGTTGATTAACACACTGAATATGCACATGTTTGGCCAATGATGAATAGCACATAAAGAAATACTAAACAAACTCCAACGAATGATTCTCAATTATCTATCTAGTGCACATTCCTCTGACAATTGATCAATAAAATACTTTACCACCCAACCACATACCGACACTCTTGACCAAGCATAACCAGTTGAAGAGATCTCAACAGCCCTATTTTCTGGAGCTTGGATCAGTCGTTCACCTTCTTTCCCACCTAACAACCTTCCATACTAATTCTATTAGGGCAGAGGTAGCTTGGTTATTGGATTTTGATTTATACAACCCACTGTCCAGTGGAAAATATAACAAAGCACCCAAACATATAAAACTAACCTACTTACACCCAATATCAAAGCTTCTTAACAGTAGACTAAATTTAGCATAGAGAAACCAACATAAAGAAAATCGGTCCTACCAGATGCAAATCCCATTCCTAAATGGCTATTACTAAGGAAAGATGAAACCTTTAGCACATTACTCACCTCTAGATTGAAGAATCGAAGAATTGGTACCTTTGAATGCATCTGTGACGTTGCCTTTAGTTTCCTTAGAATGATTTCAACTCCCCAACTGTAATGCAAGCCTCCATCAAGCTTATCCTTTCACTAGGTAGAAAAGAGATCCACCGTTTTGATCTGTTCTTCAACTGCAACGACCATGGGGGAATCCATTAGAGATCCTCATTAGAGGGCTTCACAGAGGATTGAGGCCTAAACACCTTCACGCATCACTCCAAGCTACTTTCCCACTCACCGCCGCCACTAGTTTCACTCCTAACTAGCTTCTCCACTAGCCACGACATAAGGGGACTATTTAAGTACTCCACCGGAAAGGGAGAGAGCCTTATAGAGAGAGGAACGAGATTGGCCCCATGGTAGGGACGGGCTGCTACTGGAAGAGGTCGATTCTCTCTCAAAGGAAATGAGACCCTAGTAGAGGGCGAAAAAATCGCCACTACGGCGAAGCCTCCAATTTCTCTTTGTTTTCTAATCAAAGTAATAGTATATGGCTTAGGTCATCCTACATGATCAGAGATAGATAATACTTTAATTTATTGAAAAACCTTAAATATGGCAAATGATGTCGTAGATTTTGCTCTTAAAATGACATGACATGAAGACCAGGAGAGAGAAGGTCTACAAGGATAAGATTATAAGAAATACTGGAGGAGTATATATCCTTCATCACACACACACACACTCTTAAGAATAGGATATGTTTGGATTTGGTTATCTAACATAAATAGGTTTAATTCACTGAAAATTAAAAAAAAAATTATATTTTTGCGCTGGATTAGATTTGTAAGTATGTCAACTTGGTATGAACTTTGTTCAATAACTCACTTTTATTTTAATATGATTATACATCATTGACAAAATTACCTGATATATGTAGATCCCTCGCATCTAATTAGTGTCTCCTTTTGCATCCTTTATTCATTACCATAAAAATGGGGATTAGTAGTGTATTTTTAGTGGTACTTCTTTAAAGAAGTGCCACAATTTCTTTCAGATTTTATTTTTAATTTTTTTTGTAAAACACTTTAGGTGGTGTTTCCTCAAGGAAACGCCACAGCTTCTTGGTGAGGAAGCGCCACCTAAAGTGTTTTTTTAAAAAAATAAAAATTGAAACAGCGGCTGTGACATTTGTTTAAGGAAGTGCTACAACTGTTACATACTTTGTGTGGCACTTAGCCTAGCAAGCGCTACCAAAAGTATTATTTTTTTAAAAAAAAAAATTTTGAACCCTTCTCTCTCCCACAATTTACTTCCATCAACTTTATCTTTTTAGTCTCAACTCTTCATCCACCATGTATTATCACCATTATCCTTTTAGTTCCTACATTTCCTCCTTCGCTTTTTGTCACTCATCACTGTCCCAGCTCAATCCACTCTTCCCTCATTTCTTTGTTCCATTACTTCTCACATTTTCTCCTCCTCCTCTTTTTATTTTCATGGCACTCCTTCCTAATTTTTTTTGTCTCATTTCTTACACCAAACTGACCCCACTCCTTCTTTTCCTCTTGGTCCCATTTCATCCTTCTTATAGTTTCATTCCATTCTATAAATCATACCAACTCATTTTTTCCTTTTTTTAATATTTTGAATCTATGTACAGCACATTGTCTTGTTAACTACCTTTTGTTTAAACACCTATGCAACTTTGTCTGTCTTTTTCCTTTTTTAATTTTTTTTAGGTGTTGTGTTTGAAATTTTAGCTTACTCTATTCAAGATTCCTTTATACTGTAAGTTTTTTTTAATTTTTGAGCTTACAAATACAATTTTATTAGTAGTTAATAGTTTCATTTTCTCAATAAATATTATATTTAATTTATTATGAAATTTGAAAAAAATATTCTCATTTTTATATGCCAAAAAATGAATAAGATAAAATTAAATGTTATTATATTTAGGTTGTATGTGAAGATATGTAGTAGTTATAATTTTTGGTTGTTGTAGTAATTGTTAACATTGATGAGTTGCATAAATAAATAATTATTTATTTTTAACACGTGTATTTTACTTAGTAGTGATTTTGTTAATTAGTTATTTGTTAATTTATATCATTTTGGAGTTATTTGATTGTGGTTTGCTTTTCTTTATTTTGTTGTAGAGATATGAAAATGTGTTTAAAGTGTGCTATTAACTATAATTATAGGGTTTTAAAAGAAAAATATGAAAATAATTATTTTTTTAAAAAAATGGTTTAAGGTGGCGTTTCCTTGAAAGTTTGAACTTTTTATGGTGCTTCCTCGAGAAAGCGTCACTCTAGGTGGTATTTAAATAAAAAAAATATACATGATATGACGCTTGTGGGTAGTGTCACAACTTTTTTTAGTGACGTTGGGATATGTGGCGCTTATCAAGGGCCACATATAATATTAAAATAAACATCACAACTATATTTATTTATAGTTGCAATTATGTTTCCTTTGCTTTCGTTTTGTTTTTATCTGCACGGGGTGCACTTAAAAAAATATGTCAAGGTCCGGTACATACCTTAACCCTTGAGAAAATTCTAACAACAAGAAATAAAGCTGACGTAACATAGCCAAACCCATATTTCTTTAGCTCATAATTGACCTCTCCCCACAGTTTTAGCTCTATTGGTAGCCATTAGCATGGGTTAGAATGTAAATGTGAAGAACTTAGAATGTTCATAAGAATGAATTGTAACATCCCAAAAATTTAATGTAAGGATTAATTTATGGAAATTAGATAGTAAGCTCAATTTTGGAACCTACAAAATTTAAGGAAACTTAAATTTGACAAAGGGAAAAATTAGGACCTAGTGTGTGTAATTAATAGGATAAAAATATACCTATATGTATTTTAAAAAAAATTGACTAACACAAGAGAAACATACACACATAACAACTTTCTTCTTTGGATGCATGAGAAGACACACGTACTCCTTCTCTTCTCTTCTTTCTCTCCTCATTTGCACAACACAACACACACCTACCCTCTTCTTTTCTCTCATTGGTACAACACACACACACACATTCTCTTCTCATTTGACCAGCATATACAGCACACATAAGTACAGCACATAAGCACACACGTTCAGCCTCCCCCAAGATAAATAAAACATCTCTCACCTCTTCATTCATCCAACAAGTTCAGCAAAGAAAAACACAGAAAACACAGCAGAAAAACTGAGAGAGAGAGAGGAAGAACAAGCTACAAATCTCACACACAACATCATAAACGTGTTTAGGTAAGTTTCTTCTACTTTAACCTTAGTTTTCCATTGGATTTGTGGTTGTTTTATGGGTTGTTTTGCTGCTGGAATCAAGAGAAGTCACCAAAAACGTTTTGTTACCGTTCAGTTTCAAAACCAGCAAGTTTGTGTCCGTTTTGCATGAGATTTTTGATTCCTTTTCTTCTGTAAACACGTCCCAAAACTCAAGGAACATTTTTAGGAGTATGTAGAGTCGAAATATTTGAGATAGGAGTCCAAAATCATGGTTGCATGTGAGTTTTATCAACTCTGTTTTGGGTCGCCGGAAAACAGAGGTTTTATTGGAAACTTTCAAAAGTTCAAACAGAGGCTACAGATGGATTTTTCATCTGGGTCTTTTTGATATGGAAATTTTAGGATGTGTAGTATGAAATAGAATCAAGAAGAGCTCAATTTGGTGTCAAAACGAATAAGTTATTAATTTTTGAAGTTAGACTGTCCAAAACTGACTTTTTTCAGAGTCAGTCAGTTTCGTGTGGCTTTATGACCAACCAAATCACATTCATTATTTACGAAAATTTACAGGGAGATAGTAGACATAATACGATTTAAAATTAGTGGTAGAATGAATCATTTGGATATCTGTAGAGG
Organism: Albizia julibrissin; assembly: GCA_037074505.1. Taxonomy (NCBI): domain Eukaryota; kingdom Viridiplantae; phylum Streptophyta; class Magnoliopsida; order Fabales; family Fabaceae; genus Albizia; species Albizia julibrissin. The sequence continues at coordinate 4,446,944 of CM073480.1, read as the reverse complement.
AAGTTATGATTTTTGAAATATGGGTTTAGAAACAGGTTCAATCCTGAACGTCCAGATTCTAGAAGTTGATTTCGTGGTATTTTTGAATTATGTAATCTTTTCCAATGGTTATGAAAATTTCCAGATTTAAAGTAGACATCCATAGCTTTAATTTGACGGGTAGAAAATAATTTTTGGACAAGTATATTAGGAGATATAGATTTTCAAAGTCATGCTATGTTTCTGGAGACTAATCTGGAATAAGGGTATTTCAGGAAATTCTGGGAGTAATATGATAAATCTGGGTAGATTTTGATATTTTTCCATGAAAATATATTTCAATAGCTTCATGTAGGCTTTAGACCCAGTCAATTTTGATTTTTCTAGAATTAGTTATGATTTTTCGAAGTGAACTGAAAAATCTGCCAATTTGTTGAAGAATAGTAAAAATTACACTATGTAAAATTATATAGTGTATAAGGCACTGAAACTGAGATAATTAGAAGAATATGATTAAAGATAGTAGTAATAAAAGTAATAACCAATTACTTGTTAATTTTAATATATAGGAACTGGTAAAAGCCCGAGCCGAAGAAAAAGTTTTGGATAAACAGTTGGACTGGAAAAGGACCCAGGTAGTAATTCTTTCTTTCATGCACTATGTGATTATTTATATGTTGTGTATTCCATTTTCTGTAATATGACAGTGCCTGTGGCACAACACGCGAATAAGCCAGGGTCTAAAAATATTCCAGCAAAGGACAGCGGCTCTAAGGTCAAAACCGTAATTACTGGCGATTGAAGGTCCGGTCCTAGCCAGAGTTACTTCTGATTTTCTTTAGTTGTGGAATTTATTTCTTTTGTACTCTTTATGTATTTTTCAACCTATATGAGGATTTTCTGTAATATCAGTAAGTACTTATTATCAGTATAGTTTCACTATATCTGTATGCCATCTGAACGACGCATATATTATATAGCGAATATCATAATATTAAGGGGTTTGACAATGACATCAACTATAAAGAGTTTTCTTTTGACAAAATTTCAGTCAGCTTGACTATAAAACTTTCTGAAATTTCACTGCACCGCCATGATTAAAATGAAATTAATTTTTGTGAGTGAAAAGAAGCCTTTTTTATATTTTTTTTTTCAGAAAAGCATTTATGACAAATAAGGGAATTAAAAAAAAGGATTCGAAAGAACTTAGGAAATTAAAAATATTTTAGCCTTTTAAAGACAAATATGAACATTTACAAGACAAATAAAGAAATTAAAAAGAATCTAGGGAGTTAAAAATATTTTGGCTATTTACAAAATTAATATGAAAATTTATAAGACAAATATAAGAATTTACAAGATAATTAAATATATTTACAAGACAAATAAATGGATTGAAATTAAAAGAATATGGGGAGTTAAAAACATTTTGACTATTTACAAAAAAAAATATGAAAATTTATAAGACAAATAAAGATATTTACAAGACAAAGAAATTAAAGAGATTCAAAAAACCCGTGGGAGTTAAAAATATTTTGGCTATTTACAAGGTAAACATGTAAATTCACAAGATAAATAAGATAATTTATAAGATAAATAAAAATAAGGGTATTATTATAATTAATTTCATTTTGACTATGAGTTGCAGTGAAGTTTTAGAAAATTTTGGAGTTGACTGAAATTAATTTGTTACAGAAAGGGCTGACTGGAATTTTCCCTTTCTTTTTTCTTTTTTCTTTGATTTTGATATTTAAAAAATTAAAGAAATAATTAGTCCTCAATAGTCATATTATCTCTTTAGAGAGGGATTAAATTAAACCCTTATGAAGGCATAGATTGACTTGAATGGAGAAGAATGTTGGCGGCGCATTTGAGAATTGCGTACAAGGCACTGTTACGAAAAATAGTGCCCCACGAGCCAAGAAACAAAACCTAACTCACAGGCGTGTGAGCTGCCTAAAGTATCTGAACATTCAAAGAAAGAACCATGAAGAACTACTAATTCATTTGCCTTAATTCTCTTCTTCTCATTCTTGAATATGTGAAATTGTACGTGAATCCTTAGTTAGATTTTTTTCTTAAAAAAAATGAGAAATAAGAAATGGAGAGAAGCTGTGAATAGTCCTTATCCCCATCTCATGTTCCACTTCTTCCTCAGCTTCATTCCATGTTTCGCCATAGCCACTGCGGAGGCAGATGCCGCTGTTTACTTGGGCGATAAAAATCCTCCTGTCTATCTCTACCATTTCTGCTCAACCAACAAAAACTTCACTCTCAATAATCCCTACCATATCAACCTCAACGCTCTCCTTTCCTCCTTATCTTCTCACGCCACCGGCACCGCTGAATTCTACAGCACCACCGTCACAGGAGGCAGTGGGAACGCCAGCGACGCCATTTACGGCATCTTCCTGTGTCGCGGAGATGTCACGCCCCAGATATGCAAAAACTGCGTCGAATTGGCAATCTTTCTACTCTAAAGAAGTTATCGTTTGGTATCACGAGTGCTTAGTTTGGTATTCAAATCGTTCCATCTTCTCTACCTTGGACGAATGGCCGAGATTTAAGGTCGTGAATTATAGCACGATTCCAAACTCATAGGAGCAAAGGGGCGTCGGGTGGGTGCTGGCAAACTCGCTGAACGAGGCCATGACGGAGGCGACTGAAGGAGAAAAGAAATTTGCGACGAGGACAGGAAATTTTGGGGATCAGAGGGTGTACACTCTGGTTCAATGCTCGCCGGATCTGACGGACGGAGATTACCGGAGATTTCTGAGGGATATGATGGCAGATATTTCGTTGTGTTGCCTTGGAAGAGATGGCGGAATGGTTCTGTGTCCGAGCTGCGGTCTCATGTTCGGTTCACGTCTCTTTTACAGAGAAGTTGAAGTTGTACATTCCCGTGCTCCTGCGCGTGACTATCCTGATTCCGTTCCTATTGATGATGGTGCCAAAGGACACTCCGCATCAGAAAGTAAGGGTTTTATTATAGGGAAAATTCCACTCGGCCCTACGGTGGAAATTAATTTCAACTAACCCAAAATTTTTTTCAAACTTCCCATTTCTTTATTACGTCAAAATGAAATTAATTTTTATGGTTCAAATAATAATGCTACTCTAATTTTTTTATATATTGTCTTATTTATCATGTAAATACTCATATTTGTCCTGTGAATTTTCATATTTATCTAGTAAATAATCAAAATTTTTTAACTCTCTACCTTCTTTTGAATTCTTTTATTTATCTTGTAAATATCTTTATTTGGCTTGCGAATTGCTGTATTTGTCTTGTAAATAGCCAAAATATTTCTTAACTTCCTAGATTCTTTTAAATCCCTTTATTTATCTTGTAAAAATATATTTATTTATCTTGTAAATGCGTTTATTTGTCTTGTGAATTTTTATATTTGTCTTGTAAATGACCAAAATATTTTTAATTCCCTAGGTTCTTTTGAATCCTTTTTATTTGTCATGTAAATCCTTTTATTTGTTTTGTAAATGCTCTTTTGAAAAGAAAAATAAATTAAGGGCATCATTATCTTTTCACCCACAACAATTAATTTCATTTTGACTATGAGGTACAGTGAAAATTTACTATAAATGGGCTGACTGAAATTTTCCTATACTATATTGGCGATACATGCATCATGCATTCATCCATAATCCATATCCATAGTCATGTGAACGAGATAGAATATAATGGTGCCTCTTTTTCTTCCGAAAAGAAAAAAGGTGTTTCTTTAATTCGTTGACCAACCACCTAACCCGTTACTGGGGGCTGATCCTTGTAAGGTTTAGAGATATGTCATTGGTTTAAAAAATTAAAAATCTTATAATATCAAATTTTTGTTGCTTTTGTTCTATCTTATATGAGCTTATTGGTTTTACAAAAAGTATGTATATTTGAACGGTATATGTCTCATCATAGTGATAAGCACGGATCTCATCATAGCAAGTCCTCAATTGCTCAACACAATGATAAGTACTGAATGAGAACCAGATTATAGTATGAAAATCCGTCACGTATTTAGGAAACTTTATCTTTAATTTACGCATATACACTGGGCAGGAGGCAGAAAAGTCGGATCACGGATCATTTTAATGGTGGTTGTCCTGGTTGTTATTACAGTCCTACTGTACTATTTCGTCATCTATTTGCTACGAAGAAAGGCAAGGAAGAGATATGCCATTCTCAAAGAAAACTGAACATTTTGTGAAATGTGTGTGCGTGTGTTCTGCCTAGAATTTATATGCTTATTTGAAAAATACACACACACACACATTGGTTTAGTTGGAACAGAATGTACTACCTTGGAGTCACTGCAATTCGATTTCGCTACAATTGAGCTGCAACAAACAAATTTTCAGTTGAGAACAGAATAGGTCAAGGAGGATTTGGAGAAGTTTACAAGGTGAGAAATTATTTGGTTCTCCGTAAATATATAATGCAAATGCTAGCTTTTATTTAAACAATTATCTATTATCAAATAATACTAGTGATTTATCCATATTTGAGTATCATTGCAATTGCTAATTTTTATTTATGCATGGTCTTAGGGTACTCTTTCTAATGGACAAGATATTGCTGTGAAAAGACTCTCTGCAGGCTCCGAGCAAGGCACCATGGAATTTAAGAATGAAATTTTACTAATAGCTAAACTTCAACACAGAAATCTAGTGACATTGTTGGGATTTTGCTTACAAGTACATGAGAAGATACTTGTTTATGAATTCGTACCCAATAAAAGCCTCGACCACTTTCTCTTTGTTTTGGCATTTTACCGTTTGATCTGAGGTTTTTTATCTTTATTTGTTGCCTAACGCATTTATGTTGTCTATCTCCTGCAAATTCTGGAATCCGAGTCACGTCCACGGACGCTGACCTTAAGAGCTAGTCCGCAACCACCGGCAAGCTGGAAGCGGCACTCCCCAGGATAAAACGGAATCTTCCTGCAGACACAGGGCGAACAGAACAACGAAAAAAAAACAAAGCAACTATAAGGCAGAGATAACAGGGGAGGACCAGAGAGGAAGAATGCTCGATAGCTCAGAGCTGGGTTGCCTGAACCTCCTGCTACTATTAATTATGCCGAACCTCCTGCTACTATTAATTATGCCGTAACCGAACGTTGAAGACAATTAGTGATAGGTTATGAAATCTGAACGCTGATTAATGTGGTCGGTTTGAGAAAATAAAATCTGGTTAAGTATGATTTATGACCATTGTAACTGAAACGTTCAGATTTCAAAACCAAATGCCTCAAAACTGGGTATTTTTCGGTAAGCCAATTTTACAAAATAAATTTTAGATTTTTCCAAAAACCATTTCATAAAAAATGCCCAGTCCGTGTTTTACTTGCGCGCAGGGGGGGAAATAGCCGGATTTCAACTGCATTTGCTTCCTGGTGGCCCGTTGTTGTGCGCGCGAGCCCACTCTTCCTCTTGGCCCATCTACTAGCCCAATATCACAAGAAGTAATATATACTCTTGTGTTATCTCTTTCCCAACCAATATGGGACTTGTTCCCTTTGACACACCCACATTTTAGTTTAAAACTCCAACAATTTATTCTTGAAGTCTAATACCTTTGTTTTGTTATTGTTGATATCTACAAATTTATAGATTCTCAAGACCAACTGCTATTAAATTGGTCCAAGAGCTTTAAAATATTCAAGGGATTGTTGGAGCAATTCTTTATCTTCATGAGCATTCACGACTTAAAATTATATATCGTGATCCCAAGCCTAGTAATGTTCTATTAGATGAAAACATGAATCCAAAACTTTCTGATTTTGGAATGGCAAGAATGGTGGCAATAGATCAAGACCAAGGAAAAACAAGAAGAATAGTTGGTACTTAGTGAATGATGAATCCTTACCTCCACTCCATTATTTTGTTTTTCTTTTAGCTCCAACATGTGAAATGTTGTTTCTCATTTAGGCTTAATTATATTGTTTGGACTATGAATTTGTTTCTTTTGCAGTGGTTATATGCCTCCTAAGTATGTAAAATTTGGAAGATACTCAGAGAAATCAGATATCTTTAGTTTTGGAGTCATGAGGTTGGAGATTATAAGTGGGCAAGAAAATTCAAGTTCTTATGAATTACCTGGCATTAATGGTCTCATAACTTATGTAAGCACTATCCACCATATTAGTTTGTTACTAATAAATAAGCTGAAGCAATTCATAATGCCATCGTCTCTATTATCCATAAATATATCATCATTTGATGCCTAGAAAATTATTATAAGAAAAAGTTAACGGAAATTCTTGACATATATATGTATGATCTGAAAACTTTTTGCCGGCTTGGAATCAATGGAGGGTCAGTGAGACAGCATTAGAAATAATGGATCCAAAGTTGAAAGAATGTTGTTGTGAAACTGAAGTGATTAAGTGCATTCAAATTGGGTAATTGTGTGTTCAAGAGAAAGCAGAGGACAGGCCTCCCATGTCAAGAGTTGTTTCATATTTAAGTAATCTTTCATCAGTAGAATTGCCATTTCCTCCCGAACCCGCATTGTATGCACGATATGGTAGGATGGACCCAAATTCGGGTCATCCATCTGCCCAAAATTCCATTCCATCTTCTATCAATGAAATGTCTATAACTACATCTTTTCCTCGTTAGGATATGAAGTTTTAATTTATACTTTGGAATCATTGTCAAATTCCTTTCTTATTTGATGCATGGAAATTTATATATTTCTACTTTTTGGAACATGTTATTTGAATCATCATGATCTGGATTTAGATACTACTCCTTTCCTTTCAGTTCTTAATATAAGATTTAGTTGACTTTTTATTTAGTCAAAAAGATGAAATATTCTCGGTCGTCAATCTTCAAATATTATAAAACTTTGTGGCCTAAATTCTCTTTTTCCTCAAAGAAATGAAATTATAATATATATTGGTATAAGATATGTCTTATTTTTTTGTGTGCCAATCATAAGATATGTCATTCATGTATATTCTAATAATTATAGAAGAATTCAATACATGTGCGTGTTTGAGGATAGAGAATACGTGTATTTAAAAAATAAAAAACAAACATTTTCTTTAACTTAGGATATTATTATTTTTGGGTGACATATGGTGGTCTCAGACTAAATCTACTCCTCAATTGCCTCTTCTGAGTCTGAATATAATATCGGAATTCTATATAATCTATTTTTATTTCTGAGACAAACAAAAAGAAGTGGTAAAAATTTAGTCTGTTAATATTTTCCCTGCCACTTGTTATCTGTTATAATTAACCATTTCCCCCTATATCTTGCAGGAAGTAGACAAGTTACGGGAGCTCTGTTTGGATGTTTAATTACAAAAAGAAGCTTTTATATTTTGGGTTACTTACATAGCTTAACAAGTCTTCTGCATAATGTGATGCATATATATATATATATATCCACTGATGAACTAGGAAACCAAAACTATATACACCAGATTTAACTGAAATTTGACCAAGCATTGCATGCTCTGGAAACAAATAATCACGGTAAAATAACACACATGGTTTAATAAATGTTCTCTTCATTTAATTTTAATACAACGGCTATGAAAATTTTGATTTCAATAACTTACTAGGTGCTAACAATCTTATTTGCTTGCGTTTGACAATTTTAGATATTCTAACCATATCAAAATCAGTCATTTTTGGATTGAAATTCTCATCCAACAATACATTACTAACTTTAAAGACTATGATGTATAATTCTAAGTGGAGAATCTCTATGAAGATAAAGCATTCCCTTTAAAACACCTTCAATAATCTTAATTATAACGTGTTTACCAATCCAATTTGTCACTATTTCCATAGGATCTGCATGGTTATCAAGAAGACAACTCAAATAACAAAATAAAATATTAGACTCACATCCTTACTCAATCAGCTCAATTCAGAAATTAAAATACTCACCAAATACAAAATTATCTAAGCTTTTGTTGGCCAAAAATTCATATATGAGTATCTTTTTGTTGAACATGTAACCTCTAACTTATAAGAGAGCCTTCGTACCACTAAACTGTATGACTATTAGCTGGTCTGTGCTATTTGCATTATGAACAACGACACTTCCATTCCACAACATCTAAGACCCACCACTTTCCTCACTTGTTTGGCTTAACTGACACGATACATCCGACCCGACTCCTAGTCTTCGGGTCCTCTAGGGCGGACCATATATCCTAGGACCACAAACCCACAATCATAAATAATGGCTTGTGGTTCACTTCCTTCCCCCCCTTCCATGAAGGCAACAACGTCAAAAAAATAATTCAAGACTTATTTTGACCAAGTCTAGATTATAATCCATTTTCATATTCGTTCATCTTTTTAGTCATCAATACTACCGTGTCATGGCCTCATGGGATGGTACAAAACTACGGGAAATAGGTGTCTCTACTTAATATCTCCACCATTAGATTGGCTTTTAATAGTGGAGATTTTATAATATATTAAAAATATTATTGTATTATGATAATAATATCTTTAAAAAAAAAATCAACCATTAAAAGCAACACTCATTTAGTTTCTCAAAATATAATAAGAAAATTGGGGGTGGACTATGCTATATTATTACTCCTCTATAAGATATATTTACCTAATTTGATTAGATTAAGAAAGTTAGTTAAGTAAGTTAATATGTCATGTATTTTCTAAAACAGCCTAGTCATCTCCTTTAATTCTCTTATCCCCTCTCCTCTTTGATTATGCTTGAGGGAGCATCAAGAGGGGTAAATTATAAAAAATATTGATAAATATAAAAATTATATATTTTATTTAAAATCAATATCAACCCCAAATATATCTTATATTAAGAACTGGAGGTGTATTTCATTTGTGAGTCAAGTTGGATTGGCTTTGGAAGCATTCTCAAAAGACTTTTGAGGTTAATTAATAAAGGGGAGTAGGTAAATAGTTGGGAGAATAATAATTGTCCTATAATTCAAAAACTTACCAGATCAAAATGAACGCGTTATTTATGTAATTTGCATGATCCATTTTAGAGCATAGCATGTCGAAAATATCTAACAAATTTCGTACAGTAATTAACTAATTATCAGTTTTTCAGGATTGTCGCTGTTTCAGCCTCAAGTGGCGTGAATTTTGGCAGCGTTTTTCCACCGCCACCACAGTACATCCCATTTTTCTTCTTCAATCTCTCACTTTCTCTATTATTAGTCATTCACTGAAAAAAAAAAAAGTTAAGAGATGTGGAAAGTGTCTATAATGAATATTAATAATTGTTCGTAATTTCCACGCTCCGACCCTTTATTTTCCACGATATCACCAGGCCGGACCTGTAGTCCTTATTACTGTGTCTTCCCCATTATTAGTCTTATCTTTATAATAGGGAAAGTTATTGTAATGGACCAAGACGGAAAATTACTGTGTCTTCCCATCATTAGTCTCATCTTCGATTTGGTAATTGTTTGAATTGGTTTATTTTGACTGATTTTACGTGGTAAAAGGTAAATATATGAGAAAAGTGGGGTGGGCGAAAATTCAGTGATCCGATTTAGTATGGTCTAACCTGAGTCAGTCCGATCTGATATGGTCCAGTCTAAAGAAGCAACATAATGAAATCGGAGCTGACTGATTGATCGGGTTGGATCGGGTTCCAGATCAGGGGACCAAACCACTTGGACTGGTTTGATCTGGTCCAAGTCAATTTTTTTAAAAATATTTTTGTAATCTAGATGTTACTTGTTATTTTTTATTAATTGTTGTTGGAGTTTTTTTAAGGATTTATAATTAATTTTTATTTTTTATGATTATTGTTATGATTATAGGTATTTTTATTATCTTAATTGTATTGATCATGTTTAACTCTTTTTTCCAACATAATTTTTTATTGTTGTTGGATATACTTATAGATTTATGATATTTTAATTTTATATGACGCGTTTTATACTATTATAGGTAATTTTCTGGTCTTAATTATATTTAATAGGTTAAAATTTTGTCTTCTAAAGAAGAAAAAACAAATAAAAACAAATAAATTTATGTCCTGAACTGCTTGGACCAATAATCCAAGGAGTTCACAAGACCCGGTTTGGTTTAGCTCAACCTCATGTTAGTGTTGGATCATACTAGACCTCGGATTGCCTTATACAGTCCAAGATACTCTCCAGATCAAATCTCAAGTTGATGTCAAATCCGATTCAATTCGGTCCATACTCATCCTTAGTGAAACTCTTGTCGCATAAAAGTACTTATGAATTTATAAGCTAAACCAAATACCACTTGGTTGAGAGAGCAACGATTGGCTTAAAGCTTCGTGTTTGACTTCAAAGCTTGAAGCATTTTCTCTTTATTTATCCTTGATAGGCATGTTTGTTTCTGTTTTCTTTAGTTTTTTGGGTCCTAAAAGAGTTTTATAAAATTATTTTCAAAAACAAGTTTAGAAAAAAAAAACAAAATAATTGTTCCGATGGTTGTTTTTTTATTTTAAAAAAAATGTTTTTAAAGTGATGTGGTAGTTATGTGACTCCATTGACCTTTAAGCAAAGAAAAAAAGAGCTTCTCCATTTTTTAAAATAAAAATAAGAATATAAAAATAAAAATAAGAAAACACCTAAAAACTATTTTTATTTTTTAGTTTTCAAAAATAACTTTTTTTATTTTAAAAACAACTTATTGAAAACAGATTTCCAAATAAGTTTTATTTATTTATTTTTATTTTTATTTTTTTCTTTTATAAACAAAACTGTTTTTCAAAAAAAAAAAAAAGAGAGAACAAACAGGCCTAACATTTTTAAGGATCTTCAGAATAAATATCCTTCCATTTTGGCCTTTTAACATTAAGCTTGTGAAAGGAATCATTTAAGCAAGTTTTGTATTTTTGTCTATAGATATAGGTTTAAATCATGACCTCTCTGGCCAATTCCTCCGGTGGATGAGATGCTTCCCCTCTTGCCATTAAAACACACACAGACTACTTAGTTTTGCCTTATATCTTAAACAACTCCAATAACACAGCCATCACAGTGATCATGTCGGTCATTAACATGCCTTCCCACAAAACTATCCTACTCTTTTTCTTTATTAGCTTTCTCTATTCTGCTACTACTACTCAAGCACAGCCCTCTTATACTAATAGCAGCTGCTCTGACGCCACCTTCGCCGCCAATAGTTCCTTCCAATCCAACCTCACCAGCCTCCTCTCTTCCTTAGCTTCCAACAACACCGCCAACATCGACTTCTTCAACACCACCGTCCGCGGCGGCAACAACACCCTATACGGCCTCTTCATGTGCCGGGGTGACGTCACCCTCCAGTTGTGCCACCAGTGCGTCGTTGATGCGACCACCAATATACGTTCCCTGTGCAACGTCTCGAAGGAGGCCGTCATCTGGTATGAGGAGTGCATGGTTCGCTATTCCGACCGCTACTTCTTTTCCACCGTCAACACGACGCTTAATAGATGTGGGGCCAACTCCAACAGTGTCGCCAACAACCAGACAGGATTCATAAATGTATTGTCGACAACTATGAACAAGGCGGCAGATGAGGCGGCGAAACCTGCTTTGGGGCAAAAAAAATTTGCAACAGAAGAAGCGAGCTTACAGTTTCAAACTATGTATTGTCTGGTTCAGTGCACGCCGGACCTTTCGCCGGAAGGTTGCAGAACATGTCTGAGAGATGCGATTGGGGAGCTTTTCATCTGTACTAATAACAGGAGCATAGGAGGAAGAGTTCTATATCCCAGTTGTAACCTTCGTTATGAATTGTTCACCTTCTATAATTCTAGTGACAGGCCAGTATCGCCGCCTCCTCCGGTACTTTTACCGGCAACAAATTCTTCTCAAGGTAAAGTTAAACTTATTGTATTCTTCTCTTTCTTTCTTTCTTTCTTCAGAAGATCCACATCACCAAGAATATAATTATGCTTCATTAAATGTTTGTTTGTATTTTTAATATTTTTCAAGAGTTAAACTTTTTAATTCTCTGAACGCATAGCTCCAAAAATTGACTTGCTTGAAATTTGACAAGTCATCCACGACTTGCTTGAGCTGTGAAAATATCTTATGTTTATACAGGAAAAGCAAGGACCATTATGATAGTTGTGGTTTCTGTTGGTGGTGTGGCGATACTTTTTAGTTTGGTGTTCTTTCTCTTGAGGAGTCTAATAAAGAAGAGACACAGGGCTGAACTCAGACAAAAATACTGTAAGTAATTTTTCATTCTATCTCTTTATTCGTGCAGTTTGCTTGATAATATAAGAAGTGTTGTGATGATGCTTTTAATTAGTATACATTGATTTGCTTCTTTATCTTTTGTTTATTTGTCTAGTTGGAGATGAAAGCAACACTTTAGAGCCTCTACAATTCAGTTTGGCGACTATTGAGGCTGCAACAAATAGGTTTTCACAGGAGAATTGTCTAGGCCAAGGTGGATTTGGTCAGGTTTACAAGGTGACCCACTGACCCGTGCCATTAATATAAATTTTGAATGTGTGTGTCTATATATATGTTCGCCCGCGCAAATACAATTCATTTTTAATTCAGCCACCTATGATTTTAGGGTATTCTTTCAAATGGTCAAGAAATAGCGGTAAAGAGACTTTCTAAAGGTTCAGGCCAAGGAGCAGAAGAATTTAAAAACGAAGTTTTACTAATAGCCAGACTCCAGCACAGAAATTTGGTGACCTTAATGGGATTTTGCATAGAAGAGCAAGAGAAAATTCTCATTTATGAATACGTTCCCAATGAAAGCCTTGATTACTTTCTATTTGGTTTGATTCTCTTCTAAACTCTTATATAACTTTTTATTGAAATTTAAGATTATCTTTATTCGTGTTGGCACTTCTGTCACTAACAAAAGATTTATGTATGCATAGGTACCCAGAAAAATAGGAGATTAACTTGGGAGGAGCGTTATGAAATCATAAGAGGAGTTGCTCGAGGGATTCTATATCTTCATGAATATTCTCGCCTTAAAATTATACATCGTGATCTCAAACCTAGCAATATTTTGTTAGATAATGAAATGAATGCAAAAATTTCAGATTTTGGCCTAGCTAGAATGGTTGCTATCAATGAAAATGAGGGAAATACAAGGAGAATTGTTGGAACATAGTAAGTTGTATTCCTTCCCAACATTTACATTTATCTTGATTTTCCTTAGTTGACACCAAAAAGTTTGCCTTTCAATCCATCACCTTAAATGTCAAGATCAATCTTTTTATTTTCTAATAAAGGATATTAAATTTCATTATTGATATTATTTTATTTTTCAGTGGTTATATGCCTCCAGAATATGCAATGTTCGGGCTATATTCTGAAAAATCAGATGTCTTTAGTTTCGGAGTTATCGTTTTAGAAATTATTATTGGAAAGAAGAACGTAAGTTGTCATGATGACTCACAGTATGCTGATAGCCTCTTAAGCTATGTAAGTTATATGATAATATGTTAATTTCATCAATATTTCTTGTGCAATTATCTTTATTTAACAAGAAAAATGATTGAAATAATGAGTCTTACTTATTAACTGTTGCAGACATGGAATCAATGGAGTAACGAAAAGTTGTTAGAGATGTTAGATTCAAATATGAAAGAGATAGAATCGTATAATGAAGTAAGCAGGTGCATCCAAATTGGGCTGTTATGTGTTCAAAAGCATCCAGATGCAAGACCTTCCATGGCCACAATTGTTTCATATCTAAGCAATGAATCAATTGAATTGCCACATCCACAGCAACCTGCTATGTTTTTGCGTCCTCGAAGGGGACTTACTTCTGCAAGTAAAGAATATAGCTCCATTAATGACATGTCTATTAGTGATTTCTTTCCTCGCTAATCCCTGTACCACACAAAAGGGTGTTATATATTTCTTCTTGATCCTGAACACCATGTTACATTATCTATAACATCATATAAATAATATAACTTGTTAAAGTTTTTATATTATTTATATTTAGATGTGTATATTCTTTTTTCTGGAAAAAAAAATTCTAACTTTTCTTTTGTTTGATTCATTTTACATGATAAATCAATCAGTCCTTTTTTTTTTTTTTGAAGTCAACAATTACTACATGGCGTCAACTGACCTACCGTGCAACCCACGGGAAGGTGTTATATAATTCTGAAACAAAAGTGGGCCACATGATAAAATAAGAACGACCAAGACTAAAAGAGTTGTCACCATATAGGAGAGCAGAATGAGAATATCGCTCCATAAGAGCTAAACCAACGTTTGTTTAAACTTGTGTAAGAAGCTCATAGTTTTGTGGAAACTGGTTTCCTGCTAAGCAACTTGTGTAAGAAGCTCATAGTTTTGTGGGAACTGGTTTTCCTACTAAGCAACTTGAGTAAGAAGCTCATAGTTTTTTGGGAACTGGCTTCCCTACTAAATACTTTTCTTGGCTGAGAGATATAATGAAATCTAAATTGTCCAAGTTTGCTTTTAAAAGTTCATATTTTTTAAAAAATATTTTAATAGATATAAGATCTAAAGTAAAGATAATCTCTTAATTATTAGTTTTTTTAAAAATTAAATTTTTATTCAAAAAAACTTAAATTTGGACCATCAAAATCAGATCTGGATAGTCTATATCTAATTAACTCCTTGTTGAGTAGAAAAACTAGTTCCTAGTTTTGTTTGTGATCATAAATATATATTACTCCCTCCACTCTCAAGAGTTTGATAAAAACAAGTTATTTAACTAATTTGAATAAATTAAATAAGTTAGATAAATATGTTAATTCACTTAATTGTAACAATTGTGACCTCATTCTAAAATGCATAGTGCATTTGAATTATAGTTGTATTGAATTATTTCTAAGGGAGTATAATAGATACATACTGATGCTCTGCGTTTTTTTTTATACAATGATGCTTTATTGAAATATACTGATACATACTGATGCTTTTTTTCTGGATTACTGATGCTTGGTTTTTTTTTTTTTGGATACATAGTGATAGTGGTTTTTTTGGGATACATACTTGTAAGAAAATTTATGAAGGAATTGAATTGGGGGTTATATAATACATACTTACATTCGTGGATGAAGTAAATAAAATACTTTTAAATATACTTGGTAGGTGCTAGCTGCTTTCACTTCTGCCTTTTAGTTAGATATAAAGCATTGGCACATCTTTGCAGATTCTTTTGTGGAGCAAGTCTCCTCTGGAACTTATGGTTTTATATTTCAAATTTTATGTTAGGTACTATGTGAATGAATCATTTTGAGCTTAGATATCCTGAAAGCTTAGATATTTGAAATAATGGAAGAAGAACATAATGGTGCTGAGAAAGAAACCAGTCAAACTGCCCCTAATATTAATTCTACCAATCCTCCTGATCCCATCAGTAGTAGTATGCCCACATCACAATCATCATCAAGGAGTGTGAAAAAAATAGACCCAGCTTGGCAATATGTTTCAGTTAAGAAAGAGGGGAAAGTAAATGTTTTTACATTTCTTTTATGTGATTCAAGTTACAGGGGATGTGAGATTAATAAGATGAAACAACATTTAGCTGGTGTGAGTGGTCAAGTGAGTTCTTGCAAGAAGGTTTCCCATGATGTTAGAGCTAGAATGAAAGAATCTTTATTAGAAGGTTCAAAGAAAAAAATGTTCCCAATGATACAGTAGAAGATGAAACTGAAGAGGTTCAGGAACCAATTGGTTCAAAGAGGAAAGCTCATGTGCCTGGGAAAGTTGACACTTATTTTGCACCTAGGACAACTCCTTGTGCCCAACCAAGTATAAGAGTGCATGGGCAAGTCAAGAATCACACTATAATGCAAAAATGGCTTTTGCTCATTGGGCTTATGTCAATTGTGTTCCATTTAATGCAATGACTTGTCCCTTATTTCAGAAAGCTGTTGATGCTACTACTGCAATTGGGCCTGTGTTTAAGGTCCCTAGTTTTCATGAGTATATGGTTAGCATGTTGAGAGATTGCAAAAAAGAACTGCAACTACTAATTGATAGTCATTGAGTTAAATGGAAAGAAAATGGTTGCACCCTTATGGCTGATGGCTGGACAGATGTTAGACAGAGAACTTTAATTAATTTCTTAGTTTATTCATTGCATGGCATGGTATTTTTGAAATCAATTGATGCTTTGGATTTAGTTAAAGATGCCAACACTTTATTCTCACTGTTCACAGAAGTTATTGAGTGGGTTGGTCCTAAAAATGTAGTCCATGTGGTGACTGACAATGTTGCTAATTATGTAACATGCGGTAGATTGATTAAAAAATATATAAAACCATTTATTGGTCACCTTGTGCAGCTCACTGTTTGAATCTTATTCTAAAAGACATTGCATCTATGCCTCATGTGTCAGACCTTGCAAAGAACGCATCTAAAATCACTGTATTTGCATATAATCATATGTTCTTCTTGTCATGGTTAAGGAATAGACCAGGTTGGAAGGAAATTGTACGTCCTAGTGCAACAAGATTTGCCACTACATTCATCACCCTTCATAGCATATATTCGTACAAACATGACTTACAAGCTTTGGTTGTTGATCAGCATTTTATGCAGCACAAATTAGCAACCACTGAACCTGGGAAAACTTTCAGTGCAATCGTTCTAAATAATTAGTTTTGGGACGATTGCTTTGAAGTTGTTAGACTTGTGTCTCCATTGATAAGATTGTTGAGGATTGTGGATTCGGATGAAAAACCTTCAATGCCTTGTGTCTATGAAGGCATTCAGAGAGCTAAAAATGGTATAAAGGACATGTTTCAGGGGAAGAAGAAACTATACAAGCCTTACATGCATTTGAAAAATGAACTACATGCAGCGGCATATCTCTTAATCCTGCATTCTTGTATAGTCCTAACTTTATTCGAAAGCATAGACTGATGGATGTTGTGGTCAATTTGTTTTGAGGCATACTCACCTGACAATGATGATCATTTTGTTATAATGATGCAACAAATTAGTATCTACCATGAACGTAAAGAATCATTTGATAAGGTTTCGTGTGAAAAAACAGCCTAAAAATTAGTCCATCGTAAGTATATTAAGTTTTATATTAGAAATCACATATTATGATTATTATTTAGTAATACACACTAAGGGTGTGTTTGGTATGAGGGGAGAGAAGGGGAGGGGAGGGGAATGAGGAGATTTTGATCCCCTCCCCTTATTTGGATAACTAAAAATTTTAGGAGGGGAGGGAAATTTTTCTAAAATTCTCCCTCCCCTCCCCTCCTAACCCTCCCCTCTAAAATTGGGGGGATTTGGAGGGAAATGTTAATGTTTGAGCTTAAATTGACTAATATGTCCATACCATTTTAAAATATTCTCACAATACCCTTCTCATTATTTAATTACAAAATTATAATTTTATATAGTAAATGCCTTTTATAATTATAAAATTATAATTTTATGTATTAAATTCCTTATATAATTATATTTTATTAAATATGTTAGAAAGTTATTAATTACAAATTAAATGAAATAAGAGCAAAATTGTCCATATAAAAATATTTCTCCTCCCCTCCTCTCCTATACCAAACATAATACTATTAAAATCCCTCCCCCTCCCTCTCTTTTTATCAACCCAAACAAGGTAAAAAAAAATCCCTCTCAAACCCTCATCTCCCCTCCCCTCCATTTAAATCCCTCCCCTCCCCTCCCCTCCATCGAGCCAAACATAGCCTAAATGTCTTTTATTTTACTTTGAAGATGAGTGGTGGTTGTACTATGGGGGTTCAGTACCAGAATTACAACAAATTGTGATACGTGTTCTTAGTCAAACTTCTTCTTCTTCTGGTTGTGAAAGAAATTGGAGTTTATTTGAGCGTATCCATACTAAAAGAAAAAACATATTGGAGCATCAAAGGCTTAATGATTTGGTTTTCACAAACTACAATTTGAAGTTAAAGTTTAGGTAACTCTTTTGGTTGTTATATTATTTTATTAAACATACATTTCATTAATATTAATCTTTTATTATGTTGGTATTGTAGGAATCAATTGAAGAAGAAGAAAGATAATTATGATCCTATTGATTATGAGTCAATTTATCGACTAGACTTTTGGATGCTTGAAGAAGATCCAACTCCTGAATTTAATGATGTTGAAGTAACAAATATTCAATTTGAACAAATAGCGAAGGATTATGAAGGTTTGTAAATTCTAAATATCTCTTCTATTATCTAAGATTATATTCTTATTTCTTAAATAAAAGAATATAACTATGTTTTTAGCTATTACTAATTTTATTCAATTGATATATAGGAGATGATGATATTGCTGAGGTTTCATCTTCAATTGATAACTTTGTTGCTTCTAGTGCCTTTAATTTTCCTCCTACAACCCCACCTCCTAATGTCTCAATGCCTAAAGAGTTAGATGATGTAGTTGATGCTTATTTTAATGATGATAATTATTAGTTTACTACTTTAGTCACTCAAGGGGGGAATATTTTGTCATGATAAACATGTTTTGATATTTTGTTCTGATGAATATCTTGGAATTACATATTACAACAGTCAACAGGTGTAAAGAACATTTGATAACTATATGATTTTTTTTAATGTTTTTAGTATTTTGTTAGTCTTTGGAATTTGAATATATGATATTCATAATTTGGATGATGTGATGAGAAATTACATTATTTTTAAAATTTTTTACTCCTCACCAGTCTGGTACCGGGTTGACTCCGGTTTGACCCACTGACCCTTAATTTAGTTCCCCGACCTGTTCAGTTACCAGTCCAGGTTTAATTACCTTGATTAATTGTAACAATTGTGACCTCATTCTAAAATGCATAGTGCATTTGAATTATAGTTGTATTGAATTATTTCTAAGGAAGTATAATAGAAATGGTTCCAGGAAAAATAATAAAAATGCTAGCATAAACAATGATGGCCACGCTCATAAAGCAAGGCCTAGAACATTAATGGGACCTCATGATCGAAACGAATATATAAATTTTCCAGATACTTTTTAAATTACTATTCTTTTTCCCACTATGTGGATAGCCTAGTCAGATCCCTCTTTTTTGTAATTTGATCCATCCAACACGGCTTAAAGTCTTCAATCGGGACCCCCACTAGAACGTAACACATATATAGTACGTAGGACCACAATTTTAATAATTGTTCGTGATTGACGTCGTCCTTTTTACCCTCAATGAAGGTAACAACGTCAACGAAAATAATTAAACACTTTGTTTGACCAAGACTATTACAACCCATGTTCATATTTGTTCATCTTTTAGTCGATAATACTACTGGGTCATGGGATGGGACAAATACCAGCGTACTTAATCATCTTAATATTATGACTGATCTCTGGTTTTTATTTAATGCGTACCTCTTTATTTGAATAAGAATCAAGATCTTTCTAGATTATTGCTTATAATTCGGTAGACCCAGAATGACGCACGGTTACTCTTTCTGAAGTTTATAGTTTATATATAGGTTATTGTTTAATCAAAGTGTCATATTAGCAAAGAAAATTGTACCTGCGCTGGGTATATTTATTTATATTAAAGGATTATGGTGGAATTTTTGACACAGTTAAATTTTAAAAAGTACAAAAGTAAAGTAGACATGATCTTCTAAAAATAGAATAATTTTATCAATTCTTAAATTGGTCTAAATGTTTGTTATAAAGTTGGAGAGAAAATAAATAGGTCCCTTATAAAAAAAATAAGAAATGAAGGTTTAGATCAATTTAATGAAATTGTTAAAATTGTTCTATTTTCAAAATATTTTATCTACTTTTATACCTTTTAAAATTTAATTGTATTAGTGTTTATAATAAAAATTTTATTATTAAAATTCAACCTTTACCCTATATTAAAATATCACATACAACTTAGATGACATATTAGGATGAACAACACCTTTGGAGCCTTCTTCTTGGATAACACCTTAGGATACGCCATTAGCTAATATTGCTCATTTTCTTTTATTGAAAACAACACTTTCATTATATTTAATTTCTCAAAAAAAAAATTGAGAATAGACTATAATTTCCAACCATATTGCGGGTCAAGCTGGAATGGCTTTGGAATATTCCCAAAAGATTTTTTAGCTCAGCTGCGGCGTATGTACGCTTTCATTAATAAAGTTGTATATATACTTTTTTTTATTTTTAATATAAGGCATATTTAATGAGTCGTTTTCGATTTTAAATATAAGATATAATTTTTATATTTGTCAATATTTTTTAAATTATCCCTATTAATGCTCCCTCAACAATAATCAAAGAGGAGAGAAAATGAAGAAATTAAAGAAGATGACTAACATATTTTAGAAAGTATATGTCATATTAACTAAATTAACTGATATAAAAAAAACACTTTTTCACCCCTAAATCATGATTTTGCAAAAAGGCACCCAAACATCTTAAATTTTTGGAGAAGCACTTTTCCCCCCTTGAAACCATGGTTTGGGGAGTTGAAACCATTGTTTTGGAGAAGCCAATTTTTTTTTTTAGAAGCTATTCTCTAAAATTACGTTTTTCACTTTTTCCCAAAAAGTTATTTTTTAAAAACTAATTTAAATGTTTTTTTAATAAAATTAAATAAATATGATTTATATTTAATAAGGAAGTAACAAATATTGGAACCTTCTTTTTGGAAGGCACCTCAGGATGTGCCATTAACTAATATTGCTCATTGTATCTGTCATTATTGAAAGCAACATTTTCATTTAATTTCTCAAAATATGAAAATTGACGATGGAGTATTTCATTTTCGCGTCAAGTTTGATTGGCTGGCATTCTCAAGAGATTTTTTAGGTTCACTGAGGTCTGTATACGCTATGATTAATAGAGGAGTGTAGATAAATACTTGGGAAAATGAGAATTGTATTTATTCTATATTTTAAAAAATTACCGGATTAAAATGAACACACACTAATAGCCTAAGCATCATGCGGCGGGACTTTAGGCAGCCTTCATTTATTTTCCACAACCATCACATCCCATTTTTCTTCAATCACTATCTCTGTCAATAGTCCTTCTCAGTGGGGTCTTCCCATTACAAGCATATTGCCTAAATTTTCTGAAAGAAAATTAAATTGATCTCGGCAAGTTTAAATTAGCATTATCTTTTTCCAAAAAGTAGTTTTGTATGAAACTGACTTGTTTTTTTCCCTTTTCTTCTCTTCCCTCTCTTAGAATTTTCTCTGAATCGTTAATTAAATTTAACAGTTCAAATGTAATAATTTTTAAAATATAAAATAATGGAGCGCAAGTGTCGACCATCCTCTCTTGAAACACAGCATACCTTTCGGCCTTAAAAAAATAAGAAATACGGTATACCCATCATGATGTCATTCTATGACTTACTATGATGCGTCAGAAAATTGGAAAATTGGGTAAAAAAAAATGTGGTTGGACTAGATAAGGATGTTAGAAGAGTTTTCATAAAGTATGAAAATGTTTTTTTTTAAGTTATTCCAATAAACAAAACTTGCAAAATATGCGAGACAAAATAATAGAATGTTAATTCATCAAAAAACAATAGAATGGTGAAAGAAAAATTACATAATGTTTGAATTTATTTGATCCATTTAATCTTTTGACAAATTTTACCCCAACAAATTCTTGGACACTCCCACAATAATATCTCATCCGCCTTAATCCTACTCCTATGTCTCAGGCAAATCATGTCTACTTGCCATTAAAATACTCAAAATCATAAAATTAAACTCTTGAAACTATAAAGCATTAGCCTCATCTCGAACACCATTAACACACCCTTCATCCTTACCATGATCTTGAAGATTATAATTTTCTCTCTCTTCTTCATCGGCGTTTTCAATTCTTCTTCTGCTCAAGTCGTAGGTCGTAATGATCTTTACCCTCAGTGCTCCACCGGCAACAATTTCACTGCCAATAGTACCTTCCAATCTAACCTCAACACCCTCTTCTCTTCCCTTACTTCCAACACAACCGCCAACATCGACTTCTACAACACCACCGTCGGCCGTGGTGTCGACACCGTATACGGTCTCTTCATGTGCCTAGGCTCCGTCGACCGAGTAACATGCCGCAACTGCGTCGGTAACTCAACGGTAGTGTTAGGTGAAACATGCCAATTTTCGAAGGAGGCCGTAAACTGGCGGGACCCGTGCTTGGTCCGCTATTCCGACCGGAACTTCTTCTCCACAGTCGCCACAAGGCCTAGACTCCGCATGTTGAACCCTAACAATGTCTCGAACCAGGCAGGGTTCATGAGTGTATTGAGAACTCTTATGAACACGACGGCAGATGAGGCGGCTAAGCCTGGTTTGATGAAGAAGAAGTTTGGGACGAATGCGACGACGGTGGAGTTTCAAACTCTGTATGTTCTGGTTCAGTGTACGCCGGACCTTTCCACGGCGGATTGCAGAAGGTGCCTGAGTGGCGTGATTGGGGACTTTACATGGTGTTGTGATGGGAAGATAGGAGGAAGAGTGCTATATCCAAGTTGCCTCGCTCGTTATGAATTGTATCAGTTCTTTAATCCTTCTACGCCTGTTCAGCCAGTTCCACTGTCGCCTCCTCCGGCTCTATTTCCTCCTCCAAATCCTGGTAAGCTTAATTGTATGCTTTTCTGATTTCTTTTTCCTAAGCAAATTAAAGTAAATCTATTAATAAAAATGATTCACTATATATGCTGTGATTTTGTCAGCCAAGTATTTCAAAACATGAGAGGATAACAACATGAAATTAAAGTAGGGAAACGATGAATCTATATTCAACCTTACCAATATGTACCCAGAATGAGAATGTTGTAAATAATAATTATAATTATAAAAATGAGATTTCTTAACTCAGGAAGATTAAGCCAAAATTCCCTATTAAAAAAATTTATCGGTGAAATGGACCTAAGTAATAAAATTTTATGCACACAAAATATAAGTAATTTGCAAATTTTGTCCCCCAAGTTTCTGTACTCTGCTTTGGGCCATTCTTTCTAATGAAATTTTTAATGGGTGATTTTCTCCTAATTTTCTATTTAAATTTTAATTGTTAAAAATGATTTTCAAAATTTTTATTTTTATTTTATCATACATTTAAATTTGTCAAATAATTAAATTACATCTTTCAGTTGTATTTTTTTTTAATTATTACCCGTATTCCGCTAAATAATTGACTATATGACTCCTATAGTCTCCTATTAATTTGATAGAATATATGGGAGTCCTTGTATCCACCTTCGAATTGCAAAAAGACACTTTACGGACGAAACCAAAAATATTATTATTTTCTTACATTTTTGCTTGAATATCTTCGTCTATGAAATTAATATAAATAGTTCAAAAAAATACTATAAAAAGAATTATTAAAATTGAAGACCAGAAAAAATAATAGGAAGCTAATAAATAATAATATCAATAAAAATTATTTGCAAAAAGTTACATACTTCCCATTTAATTATAATTTTTTTTATTATCTAAACTAGCTAGCTAGATTAAAAGTCTCATGCTCATGACCCATTGATAGTTTAGTTTCTTATAGAATTTTTGTTGTATATGAAAGGATATGTGTGCATATATATAGATTGAGGACATATATAAGGACCATGAAATTAAAAAATAATTTTAATATTTGAAGGAAGTACAAGTTAGAAATTAAATAGTAGTATTTAATTTATTTTCATAAAATAAAGCACCGAAACTTATTTAAGAAGTTCGAATGTATTTTAATAATATCTTATTTAGTTTTAACTAAACTCAATTTATCAAATTATTTTTTATTTTAAGTATTTTAACATTTAAATTACTGAATAAATTTAATATCCACATGGAAACAAAAGTCGCTTCTTGCAAGTCAATTTGGAGTCATGGGTATTGAAGAGAATCTAACACGTTCGCAAATGCGAAACGCAGAAACGACTCAGAGGTCGCTTTTGCGTTTTGGAATTCTGCGGAGACGGCCAGTTTGGGTGGTAAGCTTCCTCTTCAAATGACTCATTAGTGCTAGAAAACCAGATTAAAGATAGACGAAGAAGTAATTTGAAGAGAATTAATCTTTCTCGTCTTATTCCATAGTAATGCTGGGGATACAATATATAGAGTTTGTGTTCAGTCTATCCTGGTGACACGTGTACAATAGTGACAGCTAATATGTAATTAATCCTGAACTAATTGTGTAACTGATCACATGATAGTCTAATAATTAGATTCTGTTCACACATGACTAAAAGATTGACTTGCTTGGAGGTTGATAAACACTCAAATGGCTTTTGGCTCAAGCTTTATTGCACTAATAATTACTCCTTCCGTTCTTAAATATAAGACCCAATTGATTTTTTTAAGAAGTTAAAGAAGCTATAAATTATTTTAAAGTATTTATATTTATATTTTTTTTCCAAACTAATTTGTATGATTTATAAATTGATATATAATTTAATCATATACAACATATGATATGATTAAACAATTTATTTTACTTTATTAATCTTTCCATAAAAAGTCGATTAGATCCTATATTTAGGATGGGGAGCAGTATATTAGAGGCATAGTGATAAAGAGTGACTCTGAGACTTGGAAGTATCTGATGCTTTATACAGTAAAAAAGAGAAGCCGATTAAGGACCATTGTGATAGCTGTGGTTTCTCCTGTTGGTGCTGTGATGCTCATGTGTTTGGCCTACTATTTATTGAAGAATCAAATAAAGAAGATGCGTATGGCTTTTCTCATGCAAAAATACTGTAAGTAATTTCCATTCTATCTCTTTACTACTCACACAGTTTGGCTAGCTAGCTGGAGGAGTGGTGATACTTATAGTATATACTTTAATATTTTGGTTTATTGTCTATATAGTTGGAAGCGAAAGCAACACTTTAGAGCCTCTGCAATTCAGTTTGGCCATTGTTGAAGCTGCAACTAATAAGTTTTCAAAGGAAACTAGTTTAGGTCAGGGTGGATTTGGACAGGTTTACAAGGTTAGAAATGCTGTCAATGTAATTATTATTATATATTATTCATTATATTGTTATTCCTATTTGATTTCACCAACTATGATTTCAGGGAATTCTTTCAAATGGTCAAGAAATAGCTGTAAAAAGGCTTTCAAAAAGTTCTGGTCAAGGAGCTGAAGAATTTAAGAATGAGGTTTTATTAATAGCAAGGCTCCAGCATAGAAATTTGGTGGCCTTGCTGGGATTTTGCATAGAAGAGCAAGAGAAAATTCTCATTTATGAATATGTCCCCAACAAAAGTCTTGATTACTTTCTATTTGGTTTGACTCTTCTAAACTCATTTTAACTCTTAATTGCATTTTTATATACATGCTATTATTTAAGTTTTTCTAAATCATACTTGTTAAAGTTAATTACTTATTTTCAATTATATTTATTTAATTCGTCAGTTTAATCATTAACGACTAATTTATGTATTGGTTCAGAGAAGAGCAAGGTAATAAATTGGGAAGAGCGTTATAAAGTTATAGGAGGAGTTGCTCGAGGAATTCTTTACCTTCATGATTATTCTCGAGTTAAAATTATACATCGTGATCTTAAGCCTAGCAATATTTTGTTAGATGATGAAATGAATCCAAAAATTTCAGATTTTGGCATGGCTAAAATGGTTGGAATCAATGAAATTGACCGAACTACAAGTAAAATTGTTGGGACATAGTAAGTTCTAAATTTTCCCCTTCAAACTCCTTTCATCTTTCATGATATGGTTGAATAAAGAAAAATAAGTTTGTCTAAGTTGACATAAAATGTCCAAGTGTTGTGTTGCTTATCACCTATTGGAAAAAGGATTTATGCTTGATATTTTTTTTTTCAGTGGTTATATGTCTCCAGAATATTCAATGTTTGGACAATATTCTGAAAAATCAGACGTTTTTAGCTTTGGAGTAATAGTATTAGAAATTATTAGTGGACAGAAGATTACAAGTCATCCTGATCAATCTCATGGCCTCCTAAACTATGTAAGCTAACTATTGTGATGTGTTTATCTCACTAATATTTCTTATGTAATTGTCTTATAGAAAGGTTATTTTAACAATATTGTATAAGATGATAAAAGGGTGCGTAGTGTGTAAAATAATTAAGTTTACTAAATTGTTGCAGGCTTGGAATCAATGGAAGGAAGAAAAGGTTTCAGAGATATTGGATTCAAATCTAAATGAATATGAATCGCTTAATGAAGTGAACAAGTGCGTCCAAATAGGGTTGTTATGTGTTCAAGAAGATCCAGAAGCAAGGCCCTCTATGGCTACAGTTGTTTCATATCTCAGCAACGATTCAATTCAATTGCCATCTCCACAAGAACCTGCTTTCTTTCTGGAGGGCCAAGTGGAGCTCAAAACTGAAAGTAAAGAATCTATTAATGAAATATCTATAAGTGACTTCTATCCTCGTTAGGTCAAGGCTTTTAAAGATATCAGAGGAAGTATTTTTATGTTATTGTATCAAAATGAGGAGATTCAACATCTATATAAGGTAATCTTGATATCATCATCATCATAACTAAATATTACATTTTCCTTTACCATAATACTCCCTCCAATCCTTAATATATGATCTAATTGAAAAGTTGATATTGATTATAAATTTAAGACCTATTTTTCATATTTGCCAATTTTACTAATTTACCCTATTGATGCTCCCTCAACAAAATCAAGTAAGAGAAAGTTGGTAGGAATTAATGAAGATGATTAGGGTGTTTTAGAAAAAAAAATATTATATTAACTAATTTAACTAACATGCTTAATCCAATCAAATTAGGTAAATAACTCTTATAATAAGGACTTGAGGGAGTATTTAAGATAAGGTTTGACATTTCTTACAACATCTCAGCTCACCCACATAACCAATTTAATCCTTGCTCCTTGTATTTAAGGGATTATTCCTGCCTGAGATGTATGAGAAAGATTATTCTAACTCTTGACCATGTGGTATAAGCTAATAATAGAAGGGCGATGATTAAAATAATTAGTTTTTCTAAATTGTTCAGATCATATAATGAAGTGATTAAGTGCATACATCCACATCGGGTTGTTTTGTATCCAAAAAATACCAAATGCAAAGCCTTTGTGCGTGGCTTCAATTGTTTTTTATATCTCAGCAATGATCCAATTCAAGTTGTCACAATCCCAGAGCAAGATGCAATTTTTTGGCAATGAGTAAGGGAAAAAGGGGTCAAGGTGAAATTTTTACCCTGAAGTAACTATTAAGGAGGGCTAGGTATTTGGAAGTTTTTTTAGAACAATTTCACCTATAAGTGTTAAAAAATGAGCAAATTTACTCTAACAGTTAAAAACTTATGTTAACCATATTAGAAATTTGATGTTGACCGTTAACATAACGGCAAGGAGTAAAATTGTTCTTTGAAAAACTTTCGGACACCTAGTGCTCTTTAGTGGTTACTTCCAATGACAAAATTGCACCTTAACCAAAACAACCCTAAACATTCAATTCCCAAATAGAGAAGAAGAAAAGTTGATAGAATATCAAGAAAAGAATGGGTAGTACATAAATAAATAAATAAAAAGTTGAAAAATGGCAAGATGGGTTTGGTTAGAATGGACAAACCAAATAAAAAGTAATCGAGGCTCTTGTTGACCATTATTCTCAAATCCCATCCCAAATACCGAATTCTGAATCATGCGTGTTAGTGTAATTAATTAGACAGTAACTTCTTTTACATTATTATATATCAAATTGCATAAAAAAAATAAGTAGTTTTCTCTAGAATATCAAGAAACAGATTGATTTGAGACCCATCTTGGCATATTTTAGAATTACATCAAAGGCACACTGGTTTTATCAAATTTGATAAATTGTAAACAAAATTAGAGTCAATTATTCAATATGATTGGCCAGAAGGAATTAGCAGGTCAATTTGAATAATTATAAAACACCACCACTAGTTGATTAGTTCATCAAAAAGCCCTTTTTCGGCTAATTTTTCTTTGGATTCAGAATATGCGTATCCCTA
The DNA here is from genome assembly GCA_037074505.1 of Albizia julibrissin. Classification (NCBI taxonomy): domain Eukaryota; kingdom Viridiplantae; phylum Streptophyta; class Magnoliopsida; order Fabales; family Fabaceae; genus Albizia; species Albizia julibrissin. The sequence continues at coordinate 4,419,094 of CM073480.1, read as the reverse complement.
GTTGTTGTAACATCTGGAATTGAACTACAAGCTTAGAATATAAAGAATTAGTTTAAATTAAGTAAACTACAGAGCTTAATTGAATCAAATGTCTTAAGAATATTATGAGAAAAATGCTTAAGATAATTATAAAAATTATTTAAGGGCCCAAATATATTGAGGAAATAAAATGAAATGTTATTATGGAGAGTTAGAGAAATTATAAAGAGGTTTAGTTTCCCAAATAATTTTAAAGTTGATTTTGGGATTTAAAGTTGACAAAAAATAGTTAGAGATCGTGATTTAGCTTAAAAATTTAAGGGAAATTATTTTAAGACTTGAAGAAGCTAATTAAGGAACAAAATACTTATAAAGCATTAAGGATTAATTTATGAAAATTATATGGTGAATCAATATCAATTTAAAAAAAAGGGGAAAAGTTAATAACTTCATCAACTAAGAAGTTTAGAGCCTAATTTAGAGTCAAATTATGGAACCTAAGAAGTTTAAGAACTCTTAAATTAGACAAAGTGAGAAATTTAGAGCCTAGTGTGTGAACTTCATAGGATAAAAATTAACATACTTACGTACACTCATCTCTCTCTCAAGACACACGTATATACTCTCTTCCTCACACATGGCACACTAAGCTCCCTCACAACTCACGACACACACACGCTTAAAAACTCAATCAGCTTCTCTCATCTCATTTATTCAGCCATTTTCGGACGGAAGGGAAAGAATAGAGAAAAAAGGGAGAGAGAGAGAGTTGAGAACTGGAGTTGAGAAGGAAAGGGAGAGACCGAGAGAGAGTGAGCTCGCCGGAACAGGAAGAAGTTGACCGGAAAACTCACATGCAAAGCTCAATCTAGACTAAGTTGAGTCTCCTATACCCATTCCCAGCTCCTTTCAGTTAGTCTGATGATTTTCTTGGGCGAGATTGGTTGCTGAAATTGAGTGTCCTTGGGAAAAACGTTTCTGTCATCCTGAAAGGTTGAATCATGCTCTTGCATGTCGGTTTTGGGGATGAAATTTGGGGCTTTTGGTTCTGTAATTTAGGCTTCAAAACAGGGCATGCATGTTTGAGGTTGTAGAGTTGAAATTTTTGGAGTTGTGAGTCTTGTTTTGGGTTGCATGTCCACTTTTTCTTCACCTCTTTCATTTCTGGAAAACAGGGCAGTACATGCATGAATTTATAGAAGCCAGAAAATGAGTTTTTGAGTGGATTTGATCCAGTTTCTTTTGAGTTTTTCAAAATTTAAGATGTGTAGTAGATGTTAGAATCAAGAAGAGTTCAAATTGGATAAAGAAAAATGGAGTTTTTGAGAGTTTAATGCAGACTGTCAAAACTGATGTTTTCTAGAGTTAGTCGGTTTTGTGGTCTGTTTTAATCAGTCAAAACTTATCCAATGCTTATGAAATTTTACATGGAAATATTACACATCTAAAGCTTTAAAATGAGTTTTAGATGCATCAATTGGATATCTAAAGAGAAAATTATGATTTTTGGAAATGTGGTTAGAAAACAGGGAACATTCTAGGATTTCATATTCTGGTAGTGGGAAAATGGACAAATTTCATAAGGGTAATCTGATAAATTAGATGTGTGATTTTTTTCCCTTAAAATAGATATTTAGCTTTCCATTGAATATTATAACTTAAGAATTGGATGTGTAAATCATAAGTTATGAATTTTTAAAATTTAGGTATAAAATCTGGAAAATTCTGAGTTCTAAATAAGGCAGTTTGATTAGTCACGGATTTAAGGAATTTAGGATCTTAAATTGATATTGGAAAGTATTTTTCTTAGACAAGGACTTCAAGAGCTTCACATAGAAATTTGAACCACCTCATTTAGAGTTTTCTAGTCTAAGATATGATTTTTCAAAGTGTCATAAAATTTGAGGCAAATTTGGGTTAAGTTGGAATAAGTAATCACATTTTAGGAAATTGAGTTTTGTAATGGTTTGAGAATTTAAGACAAGTTTAAGAGACAAATTTAACTAAATGTAATACCTAAATCACAGGGGTATAAGACATAATATGCCTTAAGTTGGATAGACAATAGACGTAAGTACAAGTTTATACCAATTAGGATTGGAAATGAATATTGATAACAAAGTTAAAGAGTTAGAGTTTGGGGTCATGGGAAAAGATTAATTATGCAAAGTAAGTATCCTAAAGTAGCTTGACAAGAAGCAAAAGGTAGTAAAACTTACTCTTATTATATAGTTTGGGGTAATGTGTATATGTTTGTAAGGTGTTATTCTTACTTGGCTATTTACATGCATAGTTAATTACCATAGTACATTATATATTGAGATAATGTTTTGTTACTAAAATTCCCTCGAATCTCACCCCTTTCTTTTATGACATATAGCAAGAGCAAGTATTTCTAGGGCCAAGAGCGTTGTTGTTAGTGAAGCCTGAAAAAGGTTTGAGCTAAAGGAGTTTAGATAATATTTGATTTAAATATGATGATATGTATAATAATTTTGTTAAGACTTAGGATGTTTTGGTAGCCTTATGTGGCTACTTGTTTTGTTTATATATGTATATACATAAGCATAGTGAAGATAATACTTGTAGTGGTAGTGGTAGTATAGCATGCATATCAGGGGTAGTCTTAGTAGACCCTATATGCATAACAAAATGGTAATAATATCAAGCACGATAATTGAATCAGGATTGGGCAATAGTATATTAAAAGCCCATAGTTTAACCAGCAATAGATTAGGATAAGAGCATATCAATACTTTGATAAAATTAAATGGAGTAAAAGGATTTTTGAGCCATAATTAAGAGTTGAACCACTGATTAACTATTTCAAAGAGCTTTAAGTTTTTCAGAAAAGCTCATTCTTTTACAGATTCGAACCTTGTGTTTGGGTTGTGTTTTCAACTATTTGCGAAAATGTTTTCTTCGCAAGATCAAACTTGGCTTAGTGGTTCGAATTCATTATGTATAAAAGCATATCTGACTTGTTAGAAATAAGGGTATGACAGTTGTTCATTCAAATATCAATTAATCATCAAACACTAGCTATTCCAAATGACTCTGCCTCTCTCATATTCTTGCTCAGCTTCCTTCAATATTTCGCTATAGCCAATGCTGAAGCATATGGTGATGTTTATTTAGGCAATAAAGATCCTGTTTATTTAGGCCATGATTGGGTTATTGTGTGTTCAAGAGAAAGCAGAGGACAGGCCTCCTATGTCAAGAGTTGTTTCATACTTAAGTAATCTTTCATAAGTAGAATTACCATTTCCCGGTGAACCCGCATTTTATGTACAACTTGGTAGGATGAACCCACATTTTATAACTACTTCTTTTCCTCGTTAGTATGAATCATTGTCAAGTTTCCTTCTGACTAATATGCATGAAAATTTATTTATTAGCTTTGTTCCTTAATATAAGAATTTGAAGGGATTTAAAATGTTAAATAAATTATTTAACTATAGTATGTGTTATATAATCTCTATGAAATACTTATGTGTATCATTAGATTATATATTAATTTATAAGTCAGACAAATTTGTTATAAGAAAAATAATAGATATAAATATTTTAAAGTAATTTATTTAATTTTTTTAATCTCTCCAAATTAGTAAATTGAGTCTTATATTAAAGACCATAGGTACTACCTCCGCTCCTTAATATAAGAGATACTTAAAAGTTAGATTTGATCCTAAATATAATACCACAATCTACTTTGTGTCCCAAATTTATAATTTTTTCTAAAGTATTTTTATTGATTGCACGTGTTAAAGGGTTTTTAACAAGAATAGTCATGATGAAAGGCTCAATTTACTAAAGCATTTTAATAAGAATAGTCACGATGAAAGATGGAATTTAAGAAAAATCAACCTATAATTATTACAAATAACTAAATCAACTAATTTTTTAATTTACGTAAATTAGTCAATTAGCTCTTATATTAAGAACATGAGGGTGGTAATAAATTTATATCCTACTTGCAACATCGATGAGCTCACAAGGTGATACAGGCCATTGTTAATCTTATGAAATTCATGCCATTTCAACACATTTTCCTTTAGTTTCTTAGACTTCTTGGTGAATTTGTACATTCTTGGAAGATGTGATGTAAGGGTTAAAATTATAGATTTTTGGGTTGATAGTGAATACTTTGCTCTATTTCATCAACTTTCACTTTTTATAGATCCTCTTGTTTTGTTAGGATATTGAAGCATGTCATTTGGGCTACATCTGACGACATTCGGAGCTAAAATCATGCAGAAGAAGTTGGAAAGGAGATTGAGAAATCAAGACACCATGGGAATATAAGAAGAGATGAATTAAGAAACAGAGTATTTTTTGGCTTCAACCAGCGCCTTTTCTGGCTCTAGCCAAAGATGAGATGGAGAGTTGTTAGTTGTAGCCAAACACAAGCTTGGTTGCAACCACTGCCATTGGATGATCCTGGTAAGGCAGAGGGACTATTATGATGAGTCAGCAGGATATGACTCTTGGCAATTTTTACTTTAACGATTATGTTAGGGCTAAAATTAACTTTATTTGATATATTAATTTTAAATAATTATTAAAAAATAACTCATTGTATCTTGCTTAAAAATCAAATCAAACACTAGCCCTATAATTAAAATTGTATTGTATTACTATTGCATCACATTGTACTACAGGATGTAATTGAATCGAACCAAATGGGCCTTTAGATCTTTATGTTTTAATTTTTTTTTCTAAAATGAGGTCCCATGAGTTTATCTTTAATTTATAAAGCCCAGCTCTATACAATCACACTAATCAACCAATTTTAAGAAACGCGACATTATTAGAAAGAGAGGACCAATATTAATGTTTCTGATATTTGCATTCTGCATTTGAAGTAGGACGTACCACAACTTCCAAGACGCAACCACAATTTTCTACTCTTATTTTTGGCCTCTTCTTATTGCCTCTCTTTGATTATGGCAAAATTAAAATTTAATTTGGAGGGATAACTAAAATCCCTTATCTCTCTTTCCTTAATCTAGAATAATTAAACAAGGAACCATCAACTAATAAAGGGGAAGACATTCCAAGTCTTATATAATGAAACTAGACTTATTATGCGTGGAACCTTGCTAGGTCCACAGTCATACTAACTGTTTGTGATTTACGTCTCTTTTCCTTTCCATGAAGCTAATAACGTCAACAAAAGTAGTTCAACGTAACGCTTATTTCTTTCTGTTTTTTTTTTTGGGGGGGGGGGGGGAGTAAACGTAACGCTTGCTTCACCAACCCTATTCCAATCCATTCTCATATTTCTTAATCTTTTAGTCGTCACCAATACCAGCGTCATCATCTTAAATAATCTCAATTGTGACTGGATCATTGGTTATCTTTTGAAAGTTTATCCAATGCTACCTAATTCTTTGACTAATCAATATCTTTAATTATATTATTTCTCATCATCTCTTAAATAAAACTCACTTTATAATATTACGCATAGTTACTCTTATTAAGTTTATAATTAATATATAGTTGTTCGATCAATGTGTCAGTTGCCGGAGAAAATTATACCACAGTTGTGTGTATTAAATGCCACAGTTTAATTTATATATAGGATGCGCCATTAAATAATATTGCTCATTAATTATATATATAGCTGTTGTTGAAAACAACACCTTCATTTAATTTCTCAAAATAAGGAAAAAAATGCGGATGGACTATAGTCCCATTATTATATACTCCTCTGGTCCTATATACTTAAGGCAAAAGAGAAGAAATTTTTTGATCCTAGTACCCTTTATTTATTATTGTATTGATTTTGTTCTTATGACTATAATATATATTAAATAGAGGTAAAGTTACAATATTGTTGAATTTTATGGAACAACTAATAGGTTTAAAGTTTTTCTTGGTATGTGTGAAACTCATGGGAAGTGCCTTATATATAAGACCAGAGGAGTATTACTATTTCATTAGCGGATCCAGCTGGATTGGTTTTGGAGCATTCTTTAAAGATTTTTGAGATCAACTGCGGTGTATGTACGCTTTAATTAACAAAGTTGTGTAGATAACAACTTTTGGAGACTTCTTCATGGACCAGCTTTAGCGGGTTTTGCCTCTGTTTTGCATATTTCAACTGTAGTACAATGATATTGATTGGTACCTCTTTAAACTAGTTTTCTTATTTCCTTTATTTGTATCAATGCACTTTTCACTTAAATCCTTTCCAATTAATATGACACTAAACAATAATAATAAAAAGTTAAAAACTACAAGAAATCGGGATAAATTTAAATCAAATATTTACATAATCGTAATGATTGAAAATGAACTAACACTAAGTGTGGATGGAGACGCAGCCAATACACATTCACACTGTTTTTCTACCATCTCATTTTTCCTATTTAAAGTTTGTCATTCTAGCCAGCACCTTGGTGGTGCAATGGCATGTTGGCCATCATAGTATGACCCTTATCAGGGTTTGATCCCTGGCAACAAATACAGTAGTGCTTGTCAATAAAATTAAAAGTTTGTCATTCTAATGCGGCTTGCCCTTTTATGACTTTTTTGGTCAAGCCTTTACAACTATCTTTATTTTTTCACCAAAAATAAGTCAAGAGCATATTACTCCCTTCAATCCTAATATAAAAGTCAATTGACTTTTTTCAGGAGATTAAGGAGGTTAGTAAACTATTTAATCAAAGTATATGTTATGTATTATTAGATCATATATTATTTTATAAGCCAAATAAATTAGTTTGGAGAGAAACCATTAATATAAATACTTTAATGTATTTAATTAACTTAATTTTTTTAAAAAAAAACCAATTGTCTCTTGTATTAAGTGCAAGAGGTAGCATTTGGAAAGAATCTATAACAATTGCTCTAATTTCTACGCTCCGATATTTTATTTTCCGCAACATCAATAGGCTTGATTTCCCTGTAGCCGGCCACTCTTGTACATTATTATTATTTATAACTCTTCTAGATCAAACTCTTTTTACACATTTACTTTATGCGGCATAAAATCACATAATAAAAGTTAACCTAAACACTTAAGAAGTGAAAATAAAACAAAATGGTTCATTCATCAATAAGCTACTGGTTAAGATGGTGAACGGCCTCTACTGGTTAAGATGGTGAACGGCCTCATGTCCTATAAAGATGAGAACATAAGATCATCAACAGTGATCCAAACCGGAGCCGCAGGGAATAAGTTTGCAACCAACAATTCTGCTGAGCTTCTGCTTTACAAATGGAGATTTCGAGTTTTCATTCTATCAGGAGATCCAGTGTTTTGTTGGAATTGATTGGGAAAATAACAGGCTTCAAGCTTCATGTTTGACTTCAAAACTTCAAGCCCAGGGTGATCCATTTTCTTTTTATTTGTGTCCTTGATAGGTCCTCCAAGAAAAATTAAATTTTTAAGGGTATGCAGATTAATTAAGTATCTTTACATGTTGGCCTTTTTATTTATTTAGTGAAAGGAATCATTTAAGCAAGTGTATTAAATGATCTTTTGTCTTTTATCTATAGGTTTAAAATTTTAAATCATGACGTTTCTGACCAATTCCTCCTCTACCGCGATCGCCATAACCTAGTCCATGAATCGATGAGAAGCTCCCCAAAATTTCATCTTAAGCACGCATACAGAGACACTATATAGCTGTTGCCTTATCTTAAACATAGCCATCAGAGTGATCGTGTTCATCATTAACATGCCTTCCCACAAAATCATCTTACTCTTTTTCTTTATTAGCTTTCTCTATTCTGCTACTACTACTCAAGCCCAACCCACTTATACTAATAGTAGCTGTTCTTCGGACACCTTCGCCGCCAATAGTTTCTTCCAATCCGACCTCGCCAACCTCCTCTCTTCCTTAGCTTCCAACAACACCGCCAACGCTGACTTCTTCAACACTACCGTCCGCGGCGGCAACAACACCCTATACGGCCTCTTCATGTGCCGTAGTGACGTCACCCTCCAGTTGTGCCACCACTGCGTTGGTGACGCAACCGCCAATATACGTTCCCTGTGCAACGTCTCGAAGGAGGCCGTGATCTGGTACGAGGAGTGCATGGTTCGCTATTCCCACCGCTACTTCTTTTCCACCCTCGACACCGCGCGTGATAGTTGCGGGGCCAACCCCAACAGCGTCGCCAACAACCAAACAGGATTCATGAATGTATTGTCCACAACTATGAACAAGGCGGCAGATGAGGCGGCGAAACCTGCTTTGGGCCAAAAGAAGTTTGCAACAGAAGAAGCAAGTTTACAGTTTCAAACTATGTATTGTCTGGTTCAGTGCACGCCGGACCTTTCGCCGGAAGATTGCAGAACATGCCTGAGAGACGCGATTGGGGAGCTTTTCAACTGTAGTTACCGGAGTATAGGAGGAAGAGTTCTATATCCCAGTTGTAACGTTCGTTATGAATTGTTCATCTTCTATAATTCTAGTGGTAGGCCAGTATCGCCGCCGCCTCCTGCACTTTTTACGGCAACAAATTCTTCACAAGGTGAAGTTAAGCTTATTGTATGCTTCTCTTTCTTTCATGGGAGAATAACATTTAGGTTTCAATATATTAACAAATCCCATAACATGTTATTAGTGGCTCTTTCATTTGTCAATGGTAGCTCTTCACTTATCAATGGGGACTTCTGATATTATTTTTTATGGTTAAGCTAATGATATTTTCCAAACTTTCTTTCTTTCTGCAGAAGATCCACATCACCAAGAATATAATTATGCTTCATTAATTGTTTGTTTGTATTCTTAATATTTTTCAAAAAGTTAAACTTTTTAATTCTCTACACACAAATCCAAAAATTGACTTATTGCTTGAGTCGTGAAATTATCTGATGTTTATACAGGAAAAACAAGGACCATTGTGATAGTTGTGGTATCTGTTGGTGGTGCGGCCATACTTTTTAGTTTGGTGTATTATCTCTTATGGAATCTAATAAAGAAGAGACATAGGACTGAGCTCAGGAAAAAATACTGTAAGTAAATTTTCATTCTATATCTCTTTAGTCATGCAATTTGCTTGATAAGAAGTGTTCGGTGATGCTTTTAATTAGTATGCATTGATTTGTTTCTTTCTTTTAATTTTTTTGGTTAATGTGTCTAGTTGGAGATGAAGGCAACACTTTAGAGCGTCTGCAATTCAGTTTGGCTACTATTGAAGCTGCAACAAACAAGTTTTCACAGGAAAATTGTTTAGGCCAAGGTGGATTTGGACAGGTTTACGAGGTGACGTACGCACGCCTTATATCAATATAAATTTTGCGTGTGTTTGTGTGTGCGTGCGTCTCTCTCTCTCTATATATATATATATATATATATGCGCGCGCGCAAATAGAAGTCATTTTTAATTTTACCGACTATGATTTTAGGGTATTCTTTCAAATGGTCAAGAAATAGCGGTAAAGAGACTTTCAAAAGGCTCAGGCCAAGGTGCAGAAGAATTTAAAAATGAAGTTTTATTAATAGCCAGACTCCAGCACAGAAATTTGGTTGCCTTACTTGGGTTTTGTATTGAAGAGCAAGAGAAAATTCTCATTTATGAATATGTTCCCAACAAAAGCCTTGATTACTTTCTATTTGGTTTGACTCTTCTACACTCTTCATAACTTTTGGTTGAAATTTAAGATTGTCTTTATTTACGTTGGCTCACAAAAAAATTATGTATACATAGGTTCGGAGAAAAATAGAAGATTAACTTGGGAGGAGCGCCACGAAATCATAAGAGGAGTTGCTCAAGGAATTCTATATCTTCATGACTATTCTCGCCTTAAAATTATACATCGTGATCTTAAACCTAGCAATATTTTGTTAGACAATGAAATGAATGCAAAGATTTCAGATTTTGGCCTAGCAAGGATGGTTGCTATCAATGAAAATGAGGGAAATACAAAGAGAATAGTTGGAACATAGTAAGCTCCATTTCCCCCTTCAAAATTTACATTTATCTTGATATCTTTGAATGAGGAAAAATAAGATTTCCATTCAATATATTCATCACTTTAAATATCAAAAGTAATCTTCTTATTTTTAATGGATTAAATTTCATTATTGATATTATTTTCTTTTTCAGTGGATATATGCCTCCAGAATATGCAATGTTTGGACTATACTCTGAAAAATCAGATGTTTTTAGTTTTGGAGTTTTAGTCTTAGAAATCATCAGTGGAAAGAAGAATGCAAGTTGTCACGATGACTCACAATATGCTGATAGCCTCTTAAGCTATGTAAGTTATATGATAATATAGTATGCTTGTTTCATCCACATATCTTATGTGGTCATCTTGATTTAATTAAGCATGATTTTTAATAATGATTTTTACTTAATTATTGCAGACGTGGAACCAATGGAGTAGTAAAAAGTTGCTAGAGATGTTAGATTCAAACCTAAAAGAAACGGAATCGTATAATGAAGTGAGCAGGTGCATCCAAATTGGGTTGTTATGTGTTCAAAAGCATCCTGAAGCAAGACCTTCCATGGCCACAATTGTTTCATATCTAAGCAATGATTCTATTGAATTGCCACATCCACAGCAACCTGCTTTCTTTTTGCATCCTCGAAGGGGACTTACTTCTACGACTAAAGAATATAGCTCTATCAATGAAATGTCTATTAGTGATTTCTTTCCTCGCTAGTCCCTACTCTACAAGGCTGTTATATATATGTGTGTGTTCCTCATATTGGACACCAAGTTACATCATGTGTAACATATAGATAATATAATAACATACATCAACGTTTTAATATTATACTTCATAGTTGTGTATATTTTAATCATTAGGCGAATGTGCAATTCTACTCAAATATTTCTTAAAAAAGCTACCAGCACAGTAAACATTTTTGGGGTGCAAAAATATCCATGAATATTAAAAAGTAGACTTGTAATGCCAATTCCATTAACTTGGGCTAACGGTAGACCCATGAATATCATAACATCAACGGTGTTACTTTTTTATTCATATAGGCCCCACCTATTATTTTAATAAAAAAGTAACACCGTCGGGGAAGTTAACGAAATTTATATTATCGGTCTACTTTTTAATATTTATGAGTACTTTTGAACCTAAAAAATGTTAGCCGTGTTGGTAGCTCTTTTGAAAAATATTTATGGGTAGAATTGCACCTTCTCTCTATTTGTTTGATTTCATTCCGCATAATAAATAAATCACACTTAATATAAAATTCACTTTGTAATTCAATTTCTTTATTAAATTGAATTTCATATTAAGGACCAGAGGGAATAATATTTTTTGAAAAAAATAATTATTTGGTCCCTAAAGTTTTACCACAATTGTAAATCCATGTTAAACTTTAACCTATCGTAACTCAAATCTTATAGTTTTGACTTGATTAAAATTTAGTTCCTGAACCTTGACTTCGTACAACTTAGTTTTATAGTTTTAAATATTTAAAATGTTGTCACTATATTTTATAAAATAAACTTGTTAGGACACTTTCTTTTTAATTTAGAAAAAAATTTTAAGGACTACTGTTTTAGATGACTAAACTATACACTAAATCAAAGTTCAATAACTGAGTTTTAACTAGGTCTTTTTTTTGCCAGTTTAACCAAATCAAAACTATAGAAATTGAATTATAATGAGTTGAAGTTGAAGAAGATGTCAGAGTTTATAAGCATATTCTGAAACATAAGTGGGTCACATGATAACATGAACTACCAAGATTACAAGTTGTCATCTAACACTGCTTCTAGTCTTCGGGAGGCACTAGGACATAACATATATGTACTATGGCCACAATCATAATGATAATTGTTTGTGATTGACGTCCTTTTTCCATTCGACAAAAGTAATTACCTACGTCAAAAAAAAAAAAAATTCAACCTCCCTTGTTTGACCAAGTCTATTACAATCCATTTTCATATTTGTGCATCTTTTAGTCGATGATGCTTCTGAGTCATCGGATGGTGCAAATACCGGCAGCGTATGTAATCACATCTTAATATTATGACTGGATCATTGGATTTTTTTTAAAAAAAAAATTGTAAATGTTTCCAATGGGTATATACCTCTTGAATCTTTCTTTGACCAATTAAAAATCAAGATCTTTAATTAGATTGCTGCTTATTAAGTTTATAATTTATATGTAGCTATAGTTTAATCAATGCTTCAGTTGCTAAAGAAAATTAGACCCACTTGTATCTTATATTTATACATATTTATATTAAATGCCACAACTTAGATGATACCTTAGGATGACCCCTTTGTGGAGCCTTCCTCTTGTATGACACCTTTTGGAGCCTTCTTCTTGGATTACACCTTAGGATGCGCCGTTAAACTAATATTTCTCATTAACTTTTATTGAAAACTACACTTTCATTTAATTATTTTTCAAAATAAAAAAAAATTGAGGATGGACTATAATTTCATGCTTACTTTATTAAAAATTTCTCAAAATATTTTTGAGGTCAAATGCGGTGTGTGTACGCTTGAATTAATAAGTTGTGCAGATAACAAATTTTGGAGCCTTCTTTTTGGATTACACCTATTAGGATGTGTCGTGTGCCCTTAACTAATATTATTGCTCATTATATCTGTTATTGAAAAAAAATATTTTCATTTAATTTCTTAAAATAATAAAATTGAGGATCGGATGAACTATAAATCCACATTATATTATTTCATTTGCGGGCCAAGCTGGATTATTGCCTTTGGAGCTTTCTCAAAATATTTCTTTTAGGTTAACTGCGGTCTATTTACGCTTCAATTAATAAAGTCGCGTGGATAAATAGTTGGGAACATAATAATTGTTCTGTATTTTAAAAAATTACCAGATCACAATGAACATATCAACAAATATATATATATATATATATATATATATATATATATATATATATATATATATATATATATATATATATATATATATCATTGAACATATCAGAGTTTATAATTTATTTGAATGTGAGCGGGGCCTTGGTGAATTACATTTTGAATAATATTTTTAATAATGATTAAGATATGAAAATATTCAATTTTAAATAAATTAAGTATTATATAGTTGAATATATAATTTAACTATATATTTTATGTGAAATCGGCAATATGACACAAGATGGAGATCATATAATGAATAATATCTTTATAATTTGAATTAATTAAATACGTGGAAAGACAATATCAATTTGTAAATTTTTAATGAAGTTGTAAAAATTGGTATGATGATGGGATGGTTTTGTTCTATTTTTCTATGAAATAAACAATTGAAGGAAAAATAATTAGGCCAAAAGTACCACTGTTGGTTTATTACAAGTTTTGCCCAATATAGGCACAGTTCCAAACTGTCCATCATGGAAAAATAAAAGTGTGGAAAAGTATGGCACGACTTTAGGTAGCCTTCCTTTTTTTTTTTTTTTTTAAGAATCCAGTATCACTCATACGATACGATAGTTGGAAACTAATTTTTTTCAGGATATTATGTATAAGGACCTAGTCATCTACTAATTATGTTAGACTTTTAACTGGCTTTTGTTGGTTAAGTAGCCTTCCTTTAATCTTGTGACGACTTTCCACAAAATATTCTGAGATATACTCCACAATACTCGATCATCTTGAACATTTTCCAATAAATAATCACGTCTTGTTCCTCTGGCGGCGAGATGCTCCTCCACTTGCCATTAAGATTCATTCAAATCATAAAATTAAACTCTTCACCCATAAAGCCTTGGCCTCATTTCAAACACCATTAACACACCCTTCATCCTCAACATGACCTTCGACATTATAATTTTCTCTCTCTTTTTCATCCTTTTCCTCAATCCTTGTTCAGCTCAAGTCATAGGACGTAATGATCTTTACCCTCAATGCTCTACCGACAACAATTTCACCGTCAATAGCACCTTCGACTCTAACCTCAACACCCTCTTTTCTTCCCTTACTTCCAACACAACCGCCAACCTCGACTTCTACAACACCACTGTTGGCCGGAATGGCGACACCGTATACGGCCTCTTCATGTGCCTGGGTGACGTCAACCATGACGTCTGCCGCCAATGCGTCGGTAACTCAACGATACAGTTAGGCAATACATGCCGATTTTCGAAGGATGCCGTAAACTGGCGCGAACAGTGCCTGGTTCGCTATTCCGACCTCAACTTCTTATCCACCGTCGCTACAAGGCCTAGACTCCGAATGTTGAACCCTAATAATGTCTCAAACCAGGAAGGTTTCATGGATGTATTGAGGACAGTTATGAACACGACGGCAGATGAGGCGGCCAAGTCTGGTTTGATGAAGAAGAAATTTGGGATGAATGCGACGACGGTGGAGTTTCAAACTCTGTATGTTCTGGTTCAGTGCACGCCGGACCTTTCGACGGCGGATTGCAGAAGTTGTCTGAGTGGTGTGATTGGGGACTTTACATGGTGTTGTGATGGGAAGATAGGAGGAAGAGTATTATATCCAAGTTGCCTCGCTCGTTATGAATTGTATCAGTTCTTTAATCCTTCTACGCCTATTCGGCCTGTTCCGCTGTCGCCTCCTCCGGCTCTATTTTCTCCTCCGAATCCTGGTAAGCTTAATTATATGCTTCTCTGATTTATTTTTCTAAGTAATTAATTTAGAGTAAATCTATTAATGAAAAATATTCATTATATATGCTGATTTTGGCAGCAAATAGTTATTTCAAAACATGAGGATAACAACTTGAAATCAAAGCAGAGGAACGATGAATCTCTTCAACCTTACCAATAAGCACACAGATAACATAATTAATGTAATTTTTTAAAATTTTGAAAACTATAATTATAAAAATGAGACTTTTAAACTTTAATAGTAAAAAATGGTTGTAAAAATTCTAATTTTGATAGCTGATAGGTATTCTCTTATTAGAGATAGTCTTATTTGAGACGTGCCTGGACACTACATATAGCATATCCCCTAATTTTATGGTTCATTTAAAATTTGTCAAACTACATGTTTCAGTTTTATTTTTTTATTAACTTTTAATCCCCTAAAAAGTTTACTATAATTTCTATTGTCTCCTACTTGTTGGACTGTATGGAAGTCCTTGTATATATCAACCTCCGAATTGCAAAGAAAGTCACTTGCGGATGGAACAAAAAAAAAATAATATCTTAATTTTTTTTTTGTATTGTGTTTGGGCCGCCCCGGGGGGGGGGGGAGAGACTGGTGTTTGTGCCAGAATATCTTCGCCTATGAAATTAATATAAAATTGTTCATAAAATTACTATAAAAAGAATTATTTTAATTGAAGTGCAGAAGAACATAATAGGGAAACTAATAAAATAATAATATCAATATTTTTTTTTGAAAAAAGATATATACTTTCCATTTAATTATAAATTTTGTATGTGAACTAGCTAGCTAGGTTAAAGGTCTTGTGCTCATGACCAATTGATAGTTTAGTTTATTATAGATTTTTCTTTATTGTATACGAAAGACGTGTGTTGATTGAGGACACACACTATATGGTGAAAGAAGGAAAAGAAATAATTTTAATTTTTGAAGGAAATACAAGCTAGAAATTAAATAGCGATATTTAAAATTTTTTTTCATAAAATAAAGCCCCTGAAACTTATTTAAGAAGTTTAAATGTATTGTTATAAAAATAAGAAAGTTGAAGGGTAGAAATAAGAGAATAGCAAGATAAGAAATTGAGAGAGGAAGTAAGGGAGCATTTATCTTTCACTTGTGTGCACTAATGCTTTGTACATAGCCTCTATTAATAGGCCTTCAAACATTGAGAACCAACCTAAAGAGTTACAAGAACATAAAGAAGAGAGTTAAGCAATAATATAATGGTACAATTGGAGATTTTAGAGAATAAATACTAAAGACCCTTCTATTTAGGAGTTATAGGGTATAATGTCCATAAGCATGAGCATGAATCCTATGAGTTTATAGAGTTATAAACATCCACACATCATAATATTTATCACATGTATTTCAATAATATCTTATTTTCATTAAACTAAATTTATAAAATTATTTTTATTAATTTATTAAATTATTTTTTATTTTAAATATTGTAATATTTAAATTATTGAATACAACAACGTCAACAATAACAATAAAGCTTTATCCACTAGGTGAGGTCATATTCAATTATAGATGACCTGACTAGTGTTAGTTTAATAGAGAATTTTCTATCATACATGGTGGCAGCAGGCAGTATTCTTCCAAACGACTACGGTAAAGTGTACACATAACGAATCCCTTGCTATGAAGAGAGTTTGCAGAAAATAGCTGTTATATGGATAAGAATATCTCTGAAAGAAGAAGGCTGAAAGAGTCAAACATGGAGTTTAATTTGATAATGCACCACAAAGGGATTGAATTGAATTTTTGTTTTAATGATCAAGTATCAGAATGTCTTGAAACTAAATTTCATTTCAGTACTTTGGTCATTCAAAACAACAGCAATAAAAATAAAGCCTTATCTACTAGGTGGGGTTGCCTACATGGATCCCATGACACCATTGTGTTCTATAGTTTGGTCATTCAATGCATTTTCAAAAATTTTTTAGGTCTCATTATGACTACAGGGGTTCTGTAATGAAAATTTTCTTTATATAAAAAGAAATCCTATGAATTTCTCAATATTTCCTTTTGTTTTTAACTTCTCCAAATAGTCACATTCTTATTTCTTTTCAAAATCCACACGATTTTACCTAGGTGAAGATGAAACATGATCTTCCTTCATGTGTGTGCATATTTATGTGCATACACTTTGAATTTTAATTTTTTCTAAAGGTTTTGAATATGGCGTTACTTTTTTTTTAAACAATTATTAAGTTGTATCTTTTATTTAAATGTTTTCATTCAAGGCAGCTAATTACAAATATAGAATTATTTAGTTAATAACCTTCTTTGTATAATGGAAAAGTTACATTTTTTTTCCTTGGATATAGCTATCATTATTTCATGGGTAAGGTATTAAAAAATATGATGATAAAAATGAGCATTAGAAAAATAATGGGAAATTTTGTTATAATAATATTTTCTATGAGGATTTTTGTTCAAGAGTGAATATTTTTTTTAAAAAAAACCATAATAAAAATCTTCTTAATAACAGAAATAATTTTGATTGAAATTGATATAAATTATTAATAGCTTCTTAATATATGATGTTTTATACAGTAAACAGTAAAAGCCGATTAAGGAGGACCATTGTGATAGCTGTGGTTTCTCCTGTTGGCGCTGTAATACTTTTATGTTTGGCCTACTTTTTATTGAAGAATCAAATAAAGAAGATGCGCTTGGCTTTTCTCATGAAAAAATACTGTAAGTAATTTTCATTATATCTTTTTACTCATACAGTTTGGTCAGCCAGCTAGTTGGAAAAGTGGCGATACTTTTAGTATACTTTAATGTTTTGGTTTATTTGTCTATAGTTGGAAGCGAAAGCAACACTTTAGTGCCTCTGCAATTCAGTTTGGCTACTATTGAAGCTGCAACAAATAAGTTTTCAAAGGAAACTAGTTTAGGTCATGGTGGATTTGGACAAGTCTACAAGGTTAGAAATGCTGTCAATGTAAATATCATGATATATATTATTCATTACATTGTTTTTCCTATTTAATTTCACCAACTATGATTTCAGGGCATTCTTTCAAACGGTCAAGAAATAGCTGTAAAAAGGCTTTCAAAAAGTTCTGGTCAAGGAACAGAAGAATTTAAGAATGAGGTTTTATTAATAGCCAGGCTTCAGCATCGAAATTTGGTGGCCTTGATAGGATTTTGCATAGAAGAGCAAGAGAAAATTCTCATTTATGAATATGTTCCTAACAAAAGTCTTGATTATTTTCTGTTTGGTTAGACTCTTCTAAACTCATTTTAACTCTTAATTGCAATTTTACTCATTTTAACTCTTAATTGCAATTTTATATACATCAAATTAATTATTAAACTTTTGCTATCTCATACATGTGTTAAAGTAAATTACTTATTTTCAATCATGTTTATTTAATTTGTCAGTTTACTCGTTAACGATAGATTTATGTACAGATTCGGAAAAGGGAAAAGTATTAAATTGGGAGGAGCGTTATAAAATTATAGGAGGAGTCGCTCGAGGAATTCTTTACCTTCATGACTATTCTCGAGTTAAAATTATACATCGTGATCTCAAGCCTAGCAATATTTTGTTAGATGATGAAATGCATCCAAAAATTTCAGATTTTGGTATGGCTAGAATGGTTGGAATCAATGAAATTGAAGGCAGTACAATCAAAATTGTTGGGACATAGTAAGTTCTAAAATTTCCCCTTTAGACTCCTCACAACTATCATGATATGGTTGGATAAAGAAAAATAAGTTTGGTCTAAGTTGACGTCAAAGTTTGCCTTTCGTTTCTTTCATTTGAAATGTCCAAGTGTTGTGTTTGCTTGTTATCTATTGGAAAAAATATTTATGATCCATATTTATATTTTTTTTCAGTGGTTATATGTCTCCAGAATATGCAATGTTTGGACAATATTCTGAAAAGTCAGACGTTTTTAGCTTTGGAGTAATAGTATTAGAAGTTATTAGTGGACAGAAGATTACAAGTCATCTTGATCAATCTCATGGCCTCCTAAATTATGTACGTAATTGTCTTAAATTGGAGAGATATTATTTTAATAATATTGTCTAAGGTGATAAAAGGGTAGTGTTAAAATAATTAAGCTCACTAAATTGTTGCAGGTTTGGAATCAATGGAAGGAAGAAAAGATTTTAGAGATATTGGATTCAAATCTAAATAATGAATCTGAATCGTTTAATGAAGTGAACAAGTGTGTCCAAATTGGGCTGTTATGTGTTCAAGAAGATCCAGAAGCAAGGCCTTCTATGGCTACAGTTGTTTCATATCTCAGCAATGATTCAATTCAATTGCCATTTCCACAGGAGCCTGCATTCTTTCTGGAGGGCCAAATGGAGCTCAATACTGAAAGTAAAGAATCTATTAATGAAGTGTCTATAAGTGGCTTCTATCCTCGTTAGTACAAGGCTTTTAAAGAGTTTAAAGGACGTATTTTTATGTTATTGTACCTGTTGAAGTGAAGTCCCACATCGGTGGGATGAGGATGTGAGGAGGACTCCTTAGACTATAAAAGAAGAGATCATCCTCCCTTCCAAATCACTCCTTCAAATAGTCTCATAAGACATTTGTATATTCTTCTCTCTTGTAATATTTCACTTGTGAATTAATTATTACTTCTCAGTTTACATGGTATCAGAGCCTGGTTCTGTCTAACTACACTCTGTGGTTGTAGTATAGTCTAAACTTCTACATTAGAAAAGAATTATCTTGGTTTTTTTTGTATCAGCAGCTACTATTCATTTAGACTGTTCATTTGGGGTACTGTTTGGGTACTATTCATAAACACTGTTCATCATACTGTTTTTGGGACTATTCAAAGACACTGTTCATCCGGGGGACACTGTTCATCGGCGCTATTCTGTACTGTTCATCCAGCAGGAATTTCCAAATTCCGACGAGGGTGTTGTTCATAGTACTGTTCATTTTCGCACTGTTCATCGTGGTACGGTCAGTGGTTTCTGCTCTGTTTCTTGGTCTTGCTTCTGTTTGAGGGTGTTTACCTTTGGTAGTTGCTATTGCATTTGGTTAGAGGATCTAGAGGTCCTCGTTTGCTCTGTTTGTGATATTTTGGAATTTGTGATACTTCGGGATTTCATTGGAATATTTTTCTCTTTGCTTCTTGGTTACTTTTCCATGGCTGAATCAAAGACCTCTAATATATTGCCTATGTCTGCGAAGATTACTGATTCCAAATTAAATTAGACAAACTATAATGATTGGAACAAGACCGTTAGGATTTATCTTTTGGGAATTGAGAAGGAAGGCCATTTAACTCAGGACCCTCCTTTTGGTGATAATGACAAAAGTTTGGCTTGGTTTAGAGCAGATGCTCGACTGTTTTTTCAAATCCGGAACTCTATTGAACCATAAATTCTGTCTTATGCCAGTCACAGTAACACTGTGAAAGAAATTATGAATTATCTTGAATTTATGTTTTCTGGTAAAGAGAATTTCACTCGAACTCATGAAGTCTGTAAGGGATTCTATCGCTCTCAACAGCAGGGTCATCCACTGAAGAATTTCTTCTTGGGCTTTAAGCAGTTGTATAAAGAAATGAAGGTCTTTATGTCTCCACAAGCGGATCTTCAAACCCGGATCAAGAATATAGAGTTTCAGAAAATAACATAATATCATCGATATAAATCAATGTATTTTGAAGTATAGGCTCAAATATCTTGATCATAGCCTTTTGAAAAAGGGAAGGAGCCGCCTTTAATCCAAATGGCATAACTTTTGATTGGTATTGGGAATGCAGAATGCAGTTTTGCATATGTCTTTAGGATGGATACCTAACTTCCAGGATCTGGCCTTGAGACCAAATTTTGAGAAGATATTTGCTTGACATAATTGGGAGGTTAAGGTATCTCTTTTTGGGAGTAAGAACTTGTCATCCTACAGGAACATATTAAGAGGTTTATAATCAATCACCAACCTCTTTTTCCCTTTAATTAGTTCTAATCTCTTCTCCATATAGAATGCTTGACTAGCCCAGTTAGACTCCGTGGGCTCAATTAATCCTTGTGCTAGAAGAGAAGCACATTCTTGTCTAGCTAAAAGAAGGTCTTCAGGGTTCATGCCAGAGTGAGTATCTTTGGTAGGATTAATGTCTTCATTCTTTTTGAAAGGGAGTTTGATGAAGAACTCTTCATTTTTCCATAGAGGAGCAGGATGTCTGAATTGATCATGGCTATCTGCATATTGAGCAGCTTGTCTTGAACGTTTGAATAGCTAATTAAGGCTTAATTAATTTCTATAATGCTAGGGGTTGGTACATAAGGAATAAAGTATTTTTTGAACTTGAGACCTTGTGGGGTGATGTAAAGATGTTTAGTTCTATAAAAGCCATCAAACCCAAAAAGAATGTCTCGTTCGAGAAGATAACTTTGATTGAACCATATTTTTATATGATTTTTCATAATTAAATTGGGATTTTTAATGTATTATATTTTCTAGAACATTATTGCATGATTAAGCACTAATTTCAATTATGGACATTTGTATTGAATTAATTGTAAATAGGGACAAAATGGTCATAATTGGTTAATTATTCATACAAATGATTTCATGAACTTTTGATGCTACATTGTTCTTAATCTTGCATTACAGGGGTTTTGGAAGAAAATTGGATATTTTGAGGGTCAGAATTAATATTTTGAGGATTATGGAAAATTACAAAAAGGCCCCACAATTTCGGAAAATTACAAATTTCTGAAGAAAAGGGTGGTCAGAGAAAATTACATAAAAGTACCCAGAAGTTTTGAAAATTTTATTTTACCTACCAATGTTTCAAAAAGTTTTACTTTAGTCCCTTCTCAAAACTTTTAAACCTTTCAAAGTAGTCCCTGGTCAAAACGCAAACATTTGGTGTTTTTCTTTTAGCTAAGAGAGGCGGACATTAGAGAAGGGGAGCTGAGAGTTTTTTGAAGCAAAGAGTGAGGATGTGCTGCGGGGAAGAGTTTAGAGAGCTGAGAGCACAGTTGGTGAAGCTTAGATGGAGAGAAGAAGGAAACCAAAATAAAACACCATCATTGTCGTCCTTTCACTGTTGGTAGCACTACTACTATCGACCCTTCCTCTGTTCATCACCATACTATCAATTTTGAGACAAAACACAGACCTAAGAGCTGAACCTTCCTTACCTTTATTGCACTAGCATTATACCCCCTAGCTCTCACAACTCCTCCGTCCTCACTTTGTTATTCAGCATAGTTAGCAGCACCACTACTGTTAGAGTTTGTGACTAGGTTTTAAGTTTCAGAGGAGCTTGATTTTTGTAAGAAAATATAGGCGTACCTGGAGTATGACCGTTAAACTTTGATGTCAGTGCTTAATCGGATCACAACAACGAAAGCGATTATGACGCACAATAAATACACTATAAGACAGGAAAGAAGAAGAGAGAAATATAGTAGAAGAATTAGGAAATTAATATACTAGAATTTCTGTATTCCAAAGAGATGTTCAACTGAACCCTTTATGCCTATTTATAGTGTTCTTTGTACCTCTTCCTCTGTCAATGTGTCCTTTCTTCAAAGAAACAACATATCCTTTTGATGGAGAGACATAACATATTTGGGAAACAATATCTCCCGAAGATTTATAATCTATCGGTAAAAATATAACTCACATATTGGGGAATATCACATATATTAACCCAAACTTTTATATTATTTATATTATTGCCCGAGACCTTGGGCTTGGGCTTAATCCATCAAAAGTAGACCAGGCTATTTTCCAATAATTTTGAACTGATCTTTGTGAGGAGATGGGAGCATATTGTGGAGCTTTTGCAAGTTCAAAAGCTTAAAATCAAACTGGAGGGAGCTTGAAGTTGACAGTGAAGGGATGGAGAGTCCACTCTCGCCACTAACAAATTTCCTTTGTCAAGTATCATCGCCGGCAGAAAATCCCAAATTCCAGCAGTAAATTCCAGATTATGGTGGAACTTTTCCAGTATCAGAAAAAGCTCTGAGTTTTTCCAACGAAGTTTCTTCTCTCTCTCTATTACCGTCTCTCTGGCTTCTTCCTTTTTTATTAACCATTCACCTCTAGAATCTTCTTCTTTCAAAGATCAAAATAAGGCTGGACATTCTACTCAGATTGGTGACTTCATTTTGCTTTCATGCTAATTCCTTGCTTCTATGGAAATTTATGTGTTTTAGTCTATCCAATTGATACTTGAAGCCATGAGAGGCTAAATTCATTGTCTCTTGGAGATGGATTAAGTGGCTGGAGTTTTGGGGTTTCAATTAGGGGAGTTTTTAGTTCAATTCATTTTCTCATTTATGTGTATTGATTTCCTAGTTAATTATAAATGTCATTCTGTAGCTTGAGACTGAGTTGCTGTTTGGTTTTCTCTATGGATTGAGCCTCTATAATTAAATTGGATTTTTCGATTTGGTGATTTAGATTGATATATTTCCTTTATTGGGTCCAATGAGATTGTATTAGTTAGCGTGTTATTGTTTAGTTAATATAATCAAGTTGTGCTTTAGAGTGTCTTATTTGAGCATTATTCCTTAAAGGAACCAAGTTATATTTATCCATTTTAATTGCACTCTAAGTGGTTCCTGTGATACCTCATTTCCCAACACTATGGTGGAGTACCAATTAGCTAATACTCACCGAATAGAAACGTCAGAGTGCCAAAATGCTTAAACTTTATACAATGCCTCTGCTGGATATAAATATTCACATATAAGCACAATTTCATTAGATTTACTTCACAACATATACATTATCCACTTTATCTACTCCACTTCATATACAGTCAAAAAACTCATAAAAGTATGAAAATACATGACAGGAATAGACAACCTAAACTAAGCTCTTCTGCCGCTCGGCCTCGGCTCATCATCATTTACCTTTTCTTTGGCCCGCGAGCTCCCTCCCTGTACTGGATATTTGTTTGGAAAAAGAATGAGATTCATGGAAATCTCAGTAGTAACGCAATCAAGCATATAAGATAACACACACAAGCATGCTTTACTCACACAATCATCAAAAAAATCATCGAACATTATTCAGTGCAAACATGCCATTCATAAACTGACTTCGCACTAGACGGGTTCTTAGCCCCAAAGGGCGGCTGTGCACAACGCATACAATGCAACTTCATAACCGACATCACGCTTGACAGGTTCTCTTGGCTCCGAGGGGTGCCCGTGTAAAGATAGGCCCCGGGTCCTGCTCGTGCAATTATGAACATTTCGCCTGAGTGTCAACCCGACCTTCGATAGGCCTCGGGTGATCCCTACGCTCAATCTAAACATGTTAGATATTTTGATGATGATAACAAACAATACATATGCATGTCATGTTATATGAATACGGTTACTATCTGGTTGCTCCTCTATGCAACTTTCCCACTCGATTCAAGCTCGGGCAACTACTGAGGCCAGACCGGTTGTCAAGTCCTAAAATCGCCAAACCTCACAAATGATTTATTACTCATCCATACATCCTTCCAAACTCATAATATTGGTAAATTTAGCCTAATGACGCCAAATTACCAAAATATCCCTTAGGTCTTGATTATCAGTATTTTTCTCAAAATTGTGATTTAGGCCATTCCTACACATTTTCGCGTGTAGAATTCATTTACAATCTCGAATTGGCCAAAATCAAGCCCAAATGACGAAAATACCCTTGACAGCCACCAAATAAGGCTTAGAAAGGGCAATTTTGTCATTTCACTTTCTGTGGCTTTTCTTACTTCGAGGTCAACATAGACCCTACTCAATTTGGCCTCCTAAATCCAATGGAAGTATTGGAATTATCAAATTCCTATCCATTTTCCACGTCCAACACAGGAAAGGGGAAATAAATTCCCAGAAAAGTTGTGTCGGATTCTCGTTTTCTTTGGCCTAATTACCTCCTTTCTACTTATAACCAATATATTAACTAGTTAGACACTCATTGGACTTGATTAGAGACATTTACATATTATGTTCTCTTTGGTTTTCTTAGATTATCTTGTACCAAATGAATCATAATCAAGCCCATAACAACTCTACTAATCTTAATCAAGCAAGAGGAAAATGTTTGAGAAGTTACCTCTTGATTTTCTTCAAATTTCTCTCTCTACATATTTTCTCTCTCTCCTTCCAGCGTTTGATTCAGCTTCTCATCAAGCAAATCAATGGTAGAGAGATAAGGAAGAAAGGCTATTGAGAGATTAGGAACTTTAGATCACAAGGTATAAGTCTCATACCTCAAGATTGGATGATCCCTAGCTCTCCGTCGTTCTTACCCTTCAGTTTCATTCTCAAGCTCTCTCTTACTCTTTCTGAATCAATTCAGTCGAGAATGAGAACTGATAGAATGAGGATTAATAATATAATGCAATGGTTAATTACTTATGCCAAGTGTCATCCCATGATTGGTCCAAAAATATAATTATTCATAATTAATTCCATTTCTCTTTATACTCCCTCATTTCAGCCGAAATATGCATGAGAAATGCAAGGGAAATCTGAATCTCCAATATCTCATTGTGCTATCTCGTAACTTGTTGACCAAGTCATTGACTTTTTGACTATTTGACCATTTTTTACCATAATTTACCAAAATTGGTTTATTAATGATCAAGTAGTCATTTTACTCTTTTTAATTCCCATATAACTCAAATTAGTGGGAATATTGGAGAAAAATAATTATTTTCCATTTTACGACAAAATTATTGTTTTGCCTCTGCGTTTAATGATTTACCGAATTAAATCATTTTTCGTCCATTTCTTCGGCTAAACCCCATTTTGACACTTAAATGAGGCCATTAATCATATCATTAAATTTCTTAAATTTTGGTTACCATAATAGGCCTTTATCGGTATATTAATCGCCTTCTTACATCCTTATTCGGCCAAATTACGCGTAACCGGTGATTGGCATATTTTCCATAAATTCTCATAAATTCATCCACATCATTTTTAACCATTTTATTCCACTAAATATACATCAAATATACACATAAATGTATTGGTAAAAAATGGGGTATTACAATTCCTAGTAGTACCTTAAGGAATAGTTATTAGCTGCGTCCACATGAGTAACTATTAATTAAGAATACTAGACCCAAGTGTTCATTTGGGGTTTTGATTTCAAGACTTGGAGAAAATTAACTCCTATCATCTAAATTGAACTAAGATAGCCATCCATCCATTTACAATAGTATATAATATACATTTCATACTCATTCAATTAACCATTCAATTTTACAAAGAAAATACCAAAAATAATAACTTAGAATTTAATTATATTGTATCCAATTAGTTGTAGTTGAAAATGATTTTCAAAACCAACCCCATGTTTTCTTGTATTTTAGATACTTAGTTAATTTAGGTAGCTCAATAAAGGCTCCTCAAGTGAGACGACCTGAATATTACATTGTACTGCAATTCTTGGATTAAAAATATTTTGCATTTGACCCCAAGGCTTAGAGACACGGTCAAATCAAACTTCCTAGAACTCTGATCCATATAGTGCAACCTGGGAAGAATTATACTCCAAACTTCTTTTTTGAAACAAGTTCTATCTCAAAAATCTTTCCATTAACAGTTTTAAAAGGATGATGAAAAGGAGCCCAAGATTCTTTTAGGAGAACATGGGGTTGAAGGATGGTGGCACAAGATCCTATATCTATATGGGCTATAGCTATTATGGGCTTATCATATTTGGTTGGAAGGATTTTGGCTTCTTTGAGATTGAGGCTGGGAGTTTTATCAATTTGGGCTATGCCCAGGGATCCTAATGATCCAATGACTTTCGTAGGTTCTTTGGTAATTGGGTTGAGTGAGTATATGGGCCTGTGCAGATGGTAGGTGTTGTATTCATCATCATTGGAAGATTCATCTAAACTAGAGTCAGAAATGGGCAAGAAGTATTGATTCTCTTCATCTTGTTCTGACTATTCTTTAAGGACATGTTCTATGTCTTCTTCCTCATTTTATGGGTAGTGCACTGTTGAAAGATTGCATCTTTTTACCTCTCTCTTTTTCTTCTTAAGGCAGGCTTTTACAAAATGTCCTTTTGCTCTATAAAGAAAAAAATTTGTTAACCTTTTAAGAATTAGGAGATCTTCTTTTGAAGTATCTAAACTTTTGCCTTGGTCTCCTTTTTCTTTGGGCTAAGCCCAAATAAGATAGTTAGGATTGTTTTATATAAGCATGTGTATAAACATATTGATAGATTTGATGTTTTCAATGAATGTGAGAATGTATCATTCAGTCTCTTTTCTTGCCTTTAGTTTAACAAATATTACTCTAATATCTCCCCTGCTATAGTTTTGAATTTGAACAAGTATAGATGTGATCTACTGGAACTACACACAACCGATCTCAAAATTTAGCAAATAGAGCTAGTGACAAGGCTTTTGTCAATATATTAGCAATCTATTCAATGGCAGGAATATAACCCACATACAAGGTTCCTGCTTCTACCTTCTCTCTGAAAAAGTACAAATCTAGCTCAAAGTATTTAGAGTTACTATGTAGAACTAGATTTGCAAACAAGGCTACTGCACCAGAATTATCACACTAGATTGATGGGATGCCAACAACAAATATATGTGGTTCTTTTAATACATCTAAGAGCCAAAGAACATCAAAAGCAGAATCATCAACTCTCCTAGACTCTGCCTCAGTGGTACATATAAACACCACAGGTTGCTTCCTTGAGGTCCACATAACTGAAGTTGAACTGAATAGAGTGCAGAATCCACTGGTAGAACGTCTATCTTTGATAGGGATAGAACATAAAGACTAAGACTCCGAAAGTATATGGGTCATATCAAGTAATAAAAGTAAGATATTGTTCTTACGAAGACTTGGTATCAACAATGTAGTTGAGCAATAGCTTTACACTTTTACTTGAGTCAACATAATATGGAAAAAAACTAATTAAAATAAAAGAAAAGAAAATCAAATCTAACTAAGACTAAGGATAAGAGTGATTATAAATCCTAAGCGGTGACTTGGATTGTTATAATATTAATTACTTCTTAGTGTCTAATTCTTCCCTTTAATTACTTTTAAAATTATATTTGCAAGTCTAAGACTCTTAATTACCTAAAAGTGTCTTTCGATTCATTAAAAGGCATTCCAACTATGTTAATCCCTAACGTCTTAGGTAATTAGTATTTAATTGGATTAATTTAAGTGCAAGCCTAATGAAACTATGTAGAGTCGTAGGTATATGTCTATCCTACAAGCAAATTAAATCTTAAAACTTAATCCTACACGATTCAATTGAAGGTCTAATATAAATTTCCTACATCTAGATTCCTTTAGAACACTAAAATAATCCCAATCATATATCTCTTGTTCCAAATTAGTCAAGCACACAATTAAATCAATGACTATAATATTAAAGCAATTAATGACAAAAATTATCATCTTCTAATCCATAAACAAACTAAATAATCCAAAACCAAGGGTTTAGCTATATAAAATGAACATTGTAATGATCAAAATAATAGCTAACCAAAGACAAAATAAAAATACAAAGGAAAGGAGGAACAAAAACTCAATGCCAAATTTGAATCTGTGCTATAGATCTTCTACATCTGCAAACTTTAATCTTCCTCCATCTAAATTCTAAACTCTTTTGTTGCCATCACCAACCAAGGAATTCAAACACACCTACCTCTTGCTACGCTTAGCATATGTATAGGTATATATTGCCTCCTTGTGTGCGTCTCTATCACAATATTTTGGTTTATCTCTATTTTTTTAAAAAAATTATTATATAATATAGATATATTATATTGATATTTTGTTTTCACTTGAATTCTTATAATATCTTCTGTAAAACAAATTAGGATATGAGTAGATTTTAGATCAAAATATCCTTTTATCCTATAATTAATTAAAGGATAGAAAAATATATAGAAGATAATTAAATAAGTATAAAACATTAATAAATTTAATTAAATATATCTCATAATCTACACTTATTTAATTATATAATATATACTTATCAATCTTCTTTTGAGGAACCCCAATCATCATCTGCATAAGCTTGGATGGTGAGATAAGTTGATGGTTTAATCAACAAACCATAAGAAGATATGCCATTAAGACAGTGTAGCACTCTTTTGACTCCTTCCCAATGAATAACCTGTGGTTATTGCATATATTGAGCTAGTCGATTGACTGCGAAAGAAATGTCTGGTCGAGTAAGACATATGTATTGTAGAGTACCTAGAATGCTGCAATATGTGGAAGCACTACAAAAAATTGTTATTTAGTAGGGGATTAAAAAGGTGTATTTGTAGACCGCTACAAATGCCATTAGTAGCAGTTGCAAAAACCGCTACAAAACCCACTATTATAAAACAGATTTGTAGTGGTTTTTATGGCACAACCTGATACAAAAATGCATGACCATTAGCGACATTTGAAATTCAAATTTCAAAATGTTCATACTTTGTAGTAGTTAAATAGAGTAAATTGCTACAAATTTTCATAACTAGTAGCGGTTATATTAATAACACCGCTACAAAGTTTGCACACTTTGTAGCAGTTAATTTGAATTAACCACTATAAATTTCTATGAAATTTGTAGCGGTTACTCTTAAGTAACCGCTACAAACAAGGTGCCATTTTAATTTTAAATTTCAACATGTTCCAAAATTTGTAGCAGTTACTTTGCAAAACCGCTATAAATATTTATGATCGTTGGTGGGAGATGACATGTTCAAAATTTGAATTAGTGATGGTTTGTAGCGATTATTATGAATTAACTACTCCAAATAAACTTGTTGTGGTTTATTTCTGAAAACTGCTACAAAGTGCAGTTGTTTATTTTTTTTTCAAATTATTTATTTATTTTTTCCCCAAGTTTGTTTAACCACGTCTAATCATATGATTTTATCTCTTTATGCTTTGTTTATAAATTGTTATGTACCTAAAGGATTAATCTTAAACATTTACGGTGGTTTTCATTTTAATTATTTTAAATTTTAACGATTTAAAAATTAATGATTTCAAATATCAAACAACCAAACTAACTAATTTTTGTACAATAATGCATAAACTACAACTAACTAACTAAACTCAAATAACTAATTAAAATATCACTCAAATAAAAAAGTCTAAATTTTTGTACAATGCATAAATTACAACTAACTAAACTAACTGTCAGGAGCTTGATCATCAGGTTCTCTCTCAGGGGCAAGAGGAGGCTAACTGGAGTCAACAACATCATCATCGGTAAAAGGAAGAGGAGGCGGCTGGAAGACGAACCTAGGGATGGGGGGACCTGTGGATGCTCCTCATCGAGAAACAACCGGCTCCATAACCTAGACAACATGTCGTTAGTGATGTCTCGCCACTAGGTTTGCTGCACGTAGAAGTAGTCAGCTTGCACCTAATTCTTCCTGGCAACCTCCTCACAGATGTCCTGAATAGTCTCCTCTCTCGACCTTCTGAAGCCCGAGGTCCATGCTCTAGAGGTGATAGCCTAAGAGGCGCCACTCCTGCCATAGACCATGATAGGTCTAACGCCTAACCACATACCCCTAACGCGTCCAGGATGCTTAACTGGTCCCAACTAGCTTTCAACAGTGTAATGGGATCCATTAACCCCTGTGACTCCTGGGTTTGGGTCTCTCGCAGCTCAGCTTGAGACTGCTAAATACGCTCCTGCAATTTTATGAAACAAGTTATTATTATTAACTATAAATTAAGTGGTATAAACAATAAACAAAACAATCAATTATCTTACAATAGCCTCCTTTGCCTGTTGAGACGTCAGAGTCCCATCTCGGTGTCTATGTGTGACCACGAATAACTCTCCATAGTTCGTCCGGCAGTTCTCCTGTTGAGCCTTCCTCTCCTGAAACAATTAAAACATTAAATTAATATTATAGACATTTAATTGAAATTAAATTAGTAATATTAAGGTAAAATTAACTGAACTTGTAAAAAATTACCAATTCGTTGTAAGTCATAGCAAATGTCTTCAATCTAGTTATGTGATGGATCCTCTGTTGCCCTCGACTCCTCGTGTTTCTTTGAGAAAGAACCTATAAAAAACACTACATTAAAATTATAAAAAAAATAAACAAGTAATAATTATTAAAAAAACGTTAAAAAAATTACTCAAACATTACTAAAATCATAATTATTAAAAAAAATACATGTCCCTCTGGGCTCCTCCTGTACTGGACAAAACTCACCCAATCATTAGGTGGGCACTGCCCGAGACGTCCTTGATCAACTGCTGTAGAAGAATCCGCCTATCCTTATTCATGATGTGGAAGAGACAATTCCTCCTGTTCTTCCAAACATCGCTCATCTTCATCAGCATGTACCTCTTCCTATTGTCCCGGATGACAAACCTATCCTGTAATACAATTAAATAAAAAATAATTAAATACGATTATTTAGAAATCATAAAATTAATCAATAATAATTAAATACAATTAATTACAAATCATTTAATATAATTAAATACAATTAATTACCTTCACTGCCTCATCACACGCTAGATCCTTTGGCCCCTTCGAAACATTCTTCCACCTCCTGAAGTGAATGGGGAACCGAATCAATTCAAGCCCAGCTCGTTAAGGTAGCAGTTGAGTAGGTGACCCCCATTGTCAATGGGCTGGTCTATGACCTCATTCCATGGAACTACGTACAACTCGTAGTGTCCTGTCTAGGCTATTCAGATTAGCCACATTCAGCCTCCTCGTAGAAATGTTCCCCTACTTATTTGTACAATTTACCACATACGTTAGTTAAATTTAAATTCACATTTAACAAGTATAATTAAATTATTAAATTTATTAAATAAAAAATTACATTTATCTTGGACCTACACCTCAAACCCAGCCATGGTAGTAAAATTTACATTTTCCTATTGATATATGACTATGTGAAATTTACATCTTCCTCATTTTGATATAGTAAAATTTAAAGATGGCGAGATTAAGAGGTGGTAGAGTTGGCGGTAGAGACCAAGGTAGAGGTCGCGGTAGAGGCCGGGGTGGAGGCCTATCCTTATTCATGATGTGGAAGAGACAATTCCTCCTATTCTTCCAAACGTCGCTCATCTTCATCAGCATGTACCTCTTCCTATTGTCCCGGATGACAAACCTATCCTGTAATACAATTAAATAAAAAATAATTAAATACGATTATTTAGAAATCATAAAATTAATCAATAATAATTAAATACAATTAATTACAAATCATTTAATATAATTAAATACAATTAATTACCTTCACTGCCTCATCCCACGCTAGATCCTTTGGCCCATTCGAAACATTCTTCCACCTCCTGAAGTGAATGGGGAACCGCATCAATTCAAGCCCAGCTCGTTAAGGTAGCAGTTGAGTAGGTGACCCCCATTGTCAATGGGCTGGTCTGTGACCTCATTCCATGGAACTACGTACAACTCGTAGTGTCCTGGCTAGGCTATTCAGATTAGCCACATTCAGCCTCCTCGTAGAAATGTTCCCCTACTTATTTGTACAATTTACCACATACGTTAGTTAAATTTAAATTCACATTTAACAAGTATAATTTAAATATTAAATTTATTAAATAAAAAATTACATTTACCTTGGACCTACACCTCAAACCCAGCCAATCGGGAAGACGACCGTCGTGGGTTGTTCTGGTCCCAAGCCTCCTCCTTATCCAGGAACCATTCCATGTGACTGAGTGGAATCTGGATGTCATACTCCTCATTCTCGTTGTAGTTACTCAAACTCATATCAACCCCCTCTCCTTGAACAACAGGAGGTACCTGTGGTGCGGTGGCCTCTTGTAGGGATGTCTACTGTGGTTGTGGTGGGGCCAACTCCTATGGCTGCTGTGGGGCCATCTACTATGTCGTAGTCGTCCTCCCTCCGTGTTTCCCCCTCCTCTGCTGTTGCCACCCTGCAAAAGCAGTCTGGGGGGAAGCCCATCCTCCTTTCTCTTCCTTGTGTCTCTCCCTATAGCCATATTAACTGTAAAATATAAAAACAAATTAGTCACATTTTTAAAATAATAATAACAATAATAATAATAATTGGAAAGAAAACATGTAACTTTCCTACCTTAAGTGTCAAAAATGTGAAAATGATATAGGAAAACTCCCATAGAGACGTCAGGAAACTCATATCTGAAGGAAAACTCTCAGAGAAATGTCATAAAACAAAATGGAAAAACAAGACAAATGAAGGGTCGCGAAGCTTATATAGCACTGCATTTTGTAGTAGTTACTAATAACCCTACCTCGAGTAACGGTACACTTTGTATCGATTACTAATAACCGCTACAAATATAGATACCCTTGACATTTTGTAGCGGTTACATGAAAAAATTGCTACAAATATCCATTAAGCTTTGTAGCGGTTACACAGAACTTCTACAAATATCAGACTCTTGGCATTCTGTAGCGGTTGATGTCAACATAACCTCTACAAACTAACTGTTACAATTGTTGCACCTGGTTCACCACAAGCTAATGCTACATTTTTTGCGGTTTACATGACATAACCACTACAAATTATGTAGGAAAATTGGCACCAAATTTATAGCGGTTTAGCTCAAAACAGCTACAAATTTGTAGTGGTTTAGCTTAAAATCGCAACAAATTTGTAGTGGTTTAATTTATCATGATAGTTGTGGCGGTTATTGTTAACCACAAGATATGCACCCTACGAAATGCCTTTTTTTTTTTTTGTAGTGAAGGTCATGATTCAAGGGGCTGGTTGGATTAACAAGTGCACAGAGGTTGCCGTAGGAGTAGGCTTAGCATTTGACATAGACATATGAGTCTTAATTAATAGCTCAGATGTATTTTTTTATGAAAGATGTATACCAGCTGCTGTTCTATGAAACTCACTCCCTAAAAAGGATAGTTCACCTAAAACCTTTAGAGCGAACATAGAACTCATTTGCTTGATGAGTTGTTGCACATCACAGTCATCACTACCAGTGATTATAAGATCATCAACATAGACAAGAAGGTAAATAACCTTTGCATTTGATTGTCTCGTAAACTTACCTGTATCAGATATAGCTTGTTCAAAGCCTAAATTGCACAATGTATTCTTAAGCTTGGGAAACCAAGCTCTAGGAGCTTGTTTAAGCCCATATAAAGCCCTTTTCAATTTACAAACCAACATAGAACTGGTAGAAGAAGAGGTTTGTTCAAATCCTGGTGGCTGCTCCATAAAACATGTCTTCGATTGGATCACCATTAAGAAAAACATTGTTAAAATCAAGTTGACTAACCTTCCAACCATTAGTAACAGCCAAAAAAAGCAAAATTCGCACAGAAGAAGGTTTGACCACTAGACTAAATGTGTCTGTATAATCTGAACCTGCTTCTTACCTTACTTAATCAAGCTTTGTTGCCCTTATATTACTGGCCTCATGCATTTACTTGAATTGCTTTCCTTATTAATCTTACGCCCACACAAACCATAAATGGAGTTAGTCCCTATGAAAAGCTCTGATACCATGTACGAAAGGAAGGTTAAGAAGAAAGAGAGAGAATGAGCAAAGGAGATCGAAATGTCATTCTCACGAAACTCAAAAAGTAAAGACGAGTACATTGTCTTCTATAGAGTAATGGCTCAGACTCTCTTAACTAACTTGGTTGAGCTAACTATATTAGTTATTACTCATAACAAACTTAGGCCCAATACACTATTTCTCTAATACCACGGTGGTAGGCTTTGCTCTAGTAATTTAATTTCATTGGGCTTTCAAGGTGGTTTGCTTTCCTTTTTGACAAGATAGTGTTTAATGGCAGTTTATCGTAGCACTTCATCTTGGGCGATTAAAGAGATTGGGCTCGATCAGTCGACAATCATTTTCTTTGATTAAACTAGGAGTTGAATATAATTTTCCCCTTATTTTTTTGGACTTTTTTTTGGCACTTTACCTTTTCTTTGGATTTAGTTTTTGTTTTTGTTTTTTAATTTTTAGTTACTGTGTCTTCCCATAAACTCTTGTTTGGGTATTTTCTTATGTCTTTTTATATATTGCTAACATTCAGGTAAAAAAAGTTTTTTTAATGATAATTTTATATTTTCTTTTTTCTGGCCAACTGATCATGTTACATTTTCAAAATCATATATTTCTTAGAATAAATATTTTTATTATGGAGAAAAAGGAAGAAAAGAAGAAGCAATGCTTGATGATTTTTTCATCTCAATTTCATTGACTGGCAAGTCATTTCATGATTGTCACGATCCTATGGGTGCCAATTTAGGAAGCCGCCTTTAATTTTCCACAACTAACACGCTTTTAATCTCTAACATCCCATCTTCTCTATTAAAAGTAGAGTCATTCTTAATGGGGTTTGTTTTTTGGGTCAAAATAAAGTTTAAACTTGAATCAGAGAATGAAATGTGGGAAATAAATTCTAAAGTGTCGTTGAACGAATAGTTTCCTCACTAGCAGAAGGCTTTTATTTCTTCTTTTTCTTAAATACCATGCTCTTTTTCATAACGGACGTCAGAAGAAAAAAGGGACCGAAAAACATATCCAAATCTGAAATAAAGAATCAAATTGTTATTGCACACATATTTTCAAAATAAAACCACCCTTGTTATACTATGAGTTGGAGAAAAAAAGTCTAAACCTTCAATTCCCAAGCAGAGAAAAGCAAAAGCTGAAGTCTCCTTCTAGCGGGGAAATAATACACTCTCCGATATTTCATTGTTGGAATATTGATTGTGATTGGCAAGTTGAGCCTCCATTGCTCTACTGGCTTCTGATACTTCCGTTTGACTATGAATGAAGAATGCTGGTTCTTGAGGAATTGGCAATTTCATTGAATCATTACTTAGATATTTAACAATTTTATTCATGGGAGGCCTAACTTGTGGATTTCCTTGAACACACAACAAGCCGATATGGATGCATTTCATTATTTCACTGTGTGATCCTGCTTCTGTCAGATTTGAATCCAATATGGCTATCAAATTTTCACCCCTCCAATGCTTCCAAGCCTGCCATTATGACATAATATTAATTTAAAATAGGACCCTGCTTATAATTTGAATATAGAAAATTATTAAAAAGGCTCCAATGGACGGTTGATGTTCATGATGATGACCGGTTTGATATGATCATTTGAGAAATATTAATAGTTTATTATACTCACATCATTTAAGAGTCCACCACCATACTGAGATTCATGAGATTCACCGTGAGAGTTTATATTCTTTCCACTTATAATTTCTAAAATAATGACTCTAAAGCTGAAAACATCTGATTTCTCAGAAAATAGTCCAAACTTAATATACTCTGGAGACATGTAACCCCTACAATAGATATATAAGATAACAAATAAATATATCAATATATGTTGGAATCATAGCGCCAAATAATTTGAGTAAAATCTTGCGGCAATAAGGTGTGTACGCAAGATACACATAAATAGAGATATACGCGTGAGCACAAGTACATATAGAGAAAGAGATATATGGATGAGGAGAGAGAAAGAACTTACAATGTTCCAACAATTCTATTTGTGCTTCCCCTCTTTCATTAATACCAACCATTCTTGCCATACCAAAATCGGAAATTTTTGGATTCATCTCATCATCTAACAAAATATTGCTAGGTTTAAGATCTCGATGTATTACTTTAAGGCGTGAATGTTCATGGAAGTAAAGAATTCCTCGAGCAATTCCTTTTATAATTTTATAAGCTCATGCCAATTTAACTCTCTTGGCTTTTGTGAACCTGTGCACATATAATTAGCTTGTGAGTATACAGTTGAATTACTGCATATATTTTTGTCTAAAATCAAACTATACAGAGTCCTATACCAACTGTGTATAAAAAAAGAGTATTATACCAATGCAACAAAAATAAGATTCACCTCAAATAGTAAGAAAAGAATGGACAGTACATGAATAAAAATATTGGAAAAAGATGCCATGAGTTTGGTTAGAAGGGGACAAACCAAATAAAAAGTAATCGAGGCTCTTGTTGGGAACATATTCATAAACAAGTATTTTCTCTTTATCTTTCAGGCAAAATCCTAACAAAGCCACCAGGTTTGTGTGTTGAAGTTTGGCAATTAGTAGAACCTCATTCTTGAATTCTAATGAGCCCTGGCTAGAATTTTTTGACAATCTCTTCACAGCTATTTTGCTACCATCGGGAAGAACACCCTGAAATCATGAATAGTTAGATAATAAGGGGGTGGGATATTACATGCAATGGTATACTCAAGCACAAACATTGATTTGATCGCATAATGAATGAAGTTACCATGTAGACTTCTCCAAATCCACCTTTGCCTATTCTATTTTCAATCGAGAACTTGTCTGTTGCCGCTTCAATTGTTGCCAGATTGAATTGTAATGACTCTAATGTGGCTCCTTCGCTTCCAACTATAAAAAAAATGTTCATTTTAAGGTAAGTACAGTACAATATAGTTGTTTTTTTTCACAGCTGACTCAGTTGTCCTTTTTTTTCAAAAAAAAAAAAAAAAAAGAAAAAAGAAAAGAAAAGCATACATACAATTTTTCTTCAGAATCGCCTTATAACTCTTGATATTTTTTCTCTTCCAGCAATAGAAGCCGAAACCAAGAACCAAGATTGAGACAACAATAAGGGACGGAACTGCTATTATAATTGTTCGCCAGTGGTCACCATGTTTTCCTGCGTAAATTGATACGAGTGTTTATTTTCATGCCACAGGCAAGAATTTGAGAAGATATGTAAGGACGAATTTGAGAGCGAATTAAGAATATTAATTTAAATGGAGCGAACTATCTCTGTATGACAATGATTAGATCCTCAATTACTTCACCTTTATTTCCTGAAATATGAACTTTGGGAGTTGGCGGATATGCAGGTGGCGCCGGAACAATACTTCTACTGTCATTATAAAATCGGTACGATTCAAACCTCAAGTTGCAGCTAGGATTCATGGCTTGTCCTCCTATCTTTCCAAGACAACATGACTTGATATGATCCAGAGCACCCTGTAGGCATTTTTTGCAATCTGGGATAGACAGGTTTGGAGTGCATTGTGCAAGAGTATACAACGTTTTAAACTCTGTAATGCTTGATTCTTTTTTTGTTGCAAAATTCTTCACAGGCGCTGATTTACGTGTCTCTGCCACTAGATCATTCAATGTCTTCGTTAATAGCCGATTGAAGCCTTCTTTTTGGTTTTGAAGCATGTCCCCACCTGATTTTGTATATATAGGTTGTGTGTCTACGGTTGAGAAGAAAGAGCGATTGGAATAGCGAAGCATACACATATCAAACCAAATGATAGCCTCTTTTGAAGAAGGACACGAAGAGTTTAGCTGCTGGATTCCCTCATTGACGCATTCATGGCAGAGCTCAACGCGTACATCACCCCGACACATGAAGAGGCCGTAGATGGTGTCGGACTTGTTTCCAACGATGGTGCTGTAGAATCCATTATGTTTGGTGATGTTGGATGACATGTTGAGACTGAGAGTGAGACTTCTAAGATTGTTTAGGTAGGCACCGTTGGCAGTAAGGCTTTCGTTGGTGGAGCAGTTCCAGCCGGTAAGACTAGGACGTCCAAACTCTGTTTGACAAAAGAAACAAAATGTTTAGGACTAAGAAAGGGTTGTGTTGGGTGTGTGTAGTTGTCTCTAAATAAAAGACCAATTCTCCAAATAAAGTATATAGATCCAAATTGTTTCTAGGGTTTTAGCTAATTAGCCTTTTATAACTAAGGATGTAGAGACGAGTTCCTCAAGGGTTTTAGCTGATCAATCCCTATATTTTTTTGGCCTTTTGTCATACAAGTCCCACATCATTTGATATTTGGAGGCATAAAAACGAGTTTGAAAATGTTTAGTAAAACAGAGCAACCAGAGCATGTATTTCATACAAGGCTACATCAACAATAAAATTTGTAGTGTGGTAATTGATGGTCCGATCAATGCTAATAATGCCAGTAGCTTGCTAGTAGAGAAGTTAGATTTACCTATCATATTGATGATCCCACACCTTACACTTTACAATGGTTGAATGAATCCAGCGAATTTCATGTGATTAAACAAGTAATTATATCTTTTACAAACGTGTCATGTTTTACTTGTTCATCTGTGGCAATTTGATAAGAAGGTTGGGTATGATGATTATAAGAATTATTTTTTTTTCTCCTCAACAACAATAAAGTTATTTTGTCTCCTCTTACTTTTGGGCAAGCATGTCAAGATGAAATTAAAATATCTAGAGATTGCAAACTTAGCGAAAATTGAGGGATGGAAGAGCAAAAGATAGAAGAAGTTGACAATGTAAATATTTCTCAAGATGAGATTTAACAAGAAAAAGAAAGTGATATTGGTTATTTCACTATTGCAAGTGTGACAAGAGGTGCTTAGCTTAATTCTTGGGCATAAGACTCTTATGAGTTAAGGACAACTCTTTTTCAAGAAAGGGAGTATGATAGGAATCAAAAAGGGCAATTTTGTCAATGTTGCTAAGTATCTTGTGTGGCATTCAATTTTCATGAAATGAGATTATGAAGTTATGAATGAAAATTGTTATTGGCAAGTTCTTACTTTGTTTTTGTATTCTAGATAGAATACGGGTAAGTTGCAAGAGTCTGACCAACTTTTGTGGGGTCTTCTATAGCTAATTAAGGATTTGGAGAAGAGTTTTTACAGAGTTTTAGCTGATCAATCCTTATGTTTTTTGAGTTTTGTCATACAAATCCGGCATCAGTGTATAAAACTATGTGTGCGTGGAGAGACTAATGATATCAATATAGAAAGAAGAACATAACATGTATAAAACTAATTAAATCTTGGGAAGGTCAAATATGTGGGAGTTACTCTACATACAACAATGAAGATAGGGAATCTCCTCCTCGTCTTCTTCTCTCTGTTTGTCTTGTCATGTCGTGCAAAGAAAGGGGAAAGAAAAGGAGAAAAAAATAGTGACACTACCTTGAGTGGTATAACTACTGGAGGGAGGCAGGTTGCCCTTATAATAAAATCGGTCTACTCCGAATCTCAAATTGCAGCTCGGATTCTGAATTCTTCCATGGGGTACAAGATTTTCTTTTGGAATAAGTTTGATGATGGCATATAGACAGTGACTACAGAATTGTGGGGACAGATCAGGCACGCACTGTACAAGAGTGTACATCAATTCGGAAATACTCAAGTTTGCTTCTTTTATTGCAAATTTCTTGGTACCTCTCGATGTGGCTGCCTCCGCCACGGCATCATTCAACGTCTCATTTGCTACACTATAAATTTGATCACTGACCCCTGAAAGGGATGGACCTCCCCCGCATGGTGATGTGTTATCACCACATATGCTTATGGCCGGGTAAACTGCGGCAACGGGCATGGCCATCTGGCTGATGACAGTAGGCCGTTGTTGGAGAGTAGAGAAGAAAGAACGGTGGGAATAGCGGAGTAAGCACTCGTCGTACCAGATGATTGCCTCTTTGTTGTTTGGACACTCTGAGGCTATCCGACTTGTGGCGTCCACAACGCAATTTTGACACACATCCATGGGGACGTCTCCTCGGCACATATACTCTCCATATACGGCATTGGTGTCGGTGCCGTCCATGTCTGTGGTGCCAACGATGGTGTTGTAGAATTCAGCACTAGTATCATTGACGGTGGCCATGGAATACAAGGAAAACAAAAGAGTGTTAAGGTTGAACTGGTAGGGACTGTCGGGAGTGAAGTTTTTATTCATTGTGCAGCTGTGGTCATAGTAAGTAGGGATTTCAACTTCAGAAAATACGAAATTATTGAACGAGTTGAGAATGAGAAAATAGGATACCACCAGTTTCAGAAAGGGCGTATCCATCTTCCTTCCTGATGCTTTTGCACGGCTTCTGCTAAACAAAGTGAACCAAAGCTTTCACGCACTTCATATAATGTCTTTCTTCTTTATTACAAGAGCCGATGATTCAAAGCAAAAGCAAGAATAAAATCAGAAAAACAGGGCATTAGGACCCCAATCTAACCTTCACGAAACGGATCCAATGTGGAAAGCTTCGCCATCGGAAGACTTTGCTTGAAACACTTTGATTATAATAAAACCAAGTGGGGTTAGTATTAGTGGAATGGGTTGTTGACCTTTTGGCTCCCACAATTAAACACACCGTAAAGAGAAAAGGCAACTTCTCATTACTGGGAAAATGTTGTTTACACCCATAAAACAATTAGGAAATTAAGAAATAGTTCTCCTGTATATATAGGCCTATAAGCGCTGTATCGAGAAGATGCGGCAATTAATTTATATGCTAACACACGTAACTACAAACGACATTGCAATATCAGACTTCTACATAAACGACATAAAAAATACTCAATTTCCAACACGGGTTTTGGCCCCTAGGCAGAAAACACTTTTGAGAGAAGTACCCAAATTAATATGGCTGGACAATACTCAAAATATGATATCATTGGGTAGTTACATTAACATCAATAAATAATAAAATGTTAATATAATTTTTATCCCTCAAATCTATCCTCATTTTAGTTTTGGCCTCTCAAGACTCAAATGGTAAAATGGTTCAGGTATTTATTTAATTATATAGACCAATGTTTTAAAATGAATGCACTTTAACAGACTAAAATCTATTATTTGACACTTAAGAAATCTAAAATAAAATGAGGACAAACTTTAGGGAACAAAGATTATATCAATAAATAAATAAATAAAACAATGTAGCGTAGATTTGTATGTTTTATAATCTTTGAAAAATACCAACAAATTATGCAGTTTTAATTTATTTCTTTAAAAAACTTGTAAAAACTATAAAATTGTACCATTTCATAAAGTATTTCATTTCATATAAAAGCTGAAGATGAAAAAGAAAGAGAAAAATAAAGTGA
This sequence comes from Albizia julibrissin, assembly GCA_037074505.1. NCBI lineage: Eukaryota > Viridiplantae > Streptophyta > Magnoliopsida > Fabales > Fabaceae > Albizia > Albizia julibrissin. The sequence continues at coordinate 4,377,740 of CM073480.1, read as the reverse complement.
GAAAGATAGGTCATTATTATAAAGAATGTTAAAGGAGTAAAACACTAGGTCTGTTTGGTATGAGGGGAGGGGAGGGGAGAGAAATAAAGTGATTTTGCTCCCCTTCCCTTGTTTGAATAGCTAAAAATTTTAGGAGGGAGGAAAAATTTTCTAAAATTCTCCCTCCCCTCCCCTCTTAATCCTCCCCTCCAAAATTGAGGGAATTTGGAGGGAAAAGTTAATGTTTGGGCTTAAATTGACTAATATGTCCATACCATTTTAAAATATTCCCACAATACGCTTCTCATTATTTAATTACAAAATTATAATTTTATATAGTAAATTCCATTTATAATTATATTTATTTAATTTTTATAATTATAAAATTATAATTTTATGTATTAAATTCCTTATATAATTATATTTTATTAAATATGTTAGAAAGTTATTAATTGCAAATTAAATTAAATAAGAGCAAAGTTGTCCATATAAAAATATTTCTCCTCCCCTCCCCTCCTATATCAAATATCATATTATTAAAATACCTCCCCTCCCCTTTCTTTTTGTCAACCCAAACAAGATAAAAGAAAATCTCTCTCAAACCCTCCCCTCCATCGAACCAAACACAACCTAGAGGTCCTAACCCAACTTTCTCGGAAGGGAAATTTTCATGTGGTTTCTATTTACGCATAATCAAAGTTTGATGATTTACCCAGCAGCTCAATTTTCATTGACTGGTCAGACATTTCATGATGGCACGACTTTAGCGTCCCCGCTCCCCCGGGGCCCAACTAACACGCGTTTAATCAAACCTCTTTGTCTCTAGTGAAAGTAGAGTCATTTTTAATATAAAGCAAAACGTTGACTTGGGTCAGCGTACTTCATAGAAAATCAATCCTTCAATGCAAATTTCGGGACAGTTATATTTGAATCATTATCAAATATTAAATATAGGCACATATTGCAATAGGATTTTGAACATTGGTTCACATATGTTGTAAAGGACTAATCATTTCCATTAGATCTAACCCCTGTGAATGTTGCATTTGCACTAACCTTATATTAACTGAAAGATATCTGAATTAGTTTTTAGAAAATTGCAGTAATACCAGTGGTGGTGGCCTTGGAATACAAGGAAATTAAAAAGAGTGTTGAGGTTGAACTGGTAGGAGCTATTGGAAGTGAAGTTATTATTAATGGTGCAGTTGTGATCATAATAAGCTAAGGGATCTCTACTTCAGAAGAAGCGACATTGAAGGAGGTGAGAAGCACAAAATAGGATACTACATACCAGTTTCAGAAATGGCATATCCATACCCAATGCTTTTGCATGGGTTCTAGTAAATTGGCTGTCACACGGACTCGGTTTTAGAATGGTGGAGGCATTATTAGGGGGCCAAACATTACCCAACTTTCCCAAAAAAGGTTAAGTTCCAATGGAGAAAGCTTAGCCACGGAAGAGCCTGCTCTACGTGTTTGGATTCAGTGGGAGTGGTGTCCATGTCTAATCCTTGCCTATGACACTTTACACCATTGACTAGATTAGAAGAATAATATTTTCCTATCAGTTAGAAAGAAGAGAGGTGTTCATGTGATTCATAATCATAGTGGCACCACTTTCTTTGTCTGTTATCTACTTCTTTTTCCACCTCCTTTCTTTCTTTTTCTTTCTTTCCTCTTCCCTCTCTCACTCGCCACCTTTTTCTTTTCTCTCTCCTTTTTTCTCCTCATCTTCGAAGTCTTTCTCTTTTACCTTTTCTCTTTCTTTCTTCTTTTCTTCCCTTCGTCTCTCTCCATTTCTTCTTGCACATAACTTTTTTGTTTTTAATTTGGTTAAGGTTTCGCTTTGAGCGTAAAGATTTTCATCTCTCCTAATAAATACGTTTTTAAAAGTTCGAATTTATGTTCTTCTTCTTTCATGGATGAGGCCACTTACCTACTCAATCAAATCAATAGCTTGTTGGTTCTTCCTTAACATACTTTGAGCAACAGGAATTAGCAAACCCTTTACTATTTACCATAAAATAAATTTTATATTTAACTAATATTCAATTTTAATACGAAACATCTTGATTTACAGTAGCTATATATATAATAATAACAACAACAACATGAATTTAGATTAGGAATCAAGATTAGTGACGGACAGAGATTCTAAAGAGGAATTGATTTCTAGACCTTAGATTTAAGGATATAAAGTAGCTTTAGAGTAGACGAGCCTAATAAAAAGACTAAAAACTTGTGGTATAAATGCCACGTCTCTTCCTCTCTGAGGTTTTCAGCTGTAGTGAGAGTTTGGTTGTTACGACACCTCCCTCCTCAACGTCTGCTGGGGGACAGGATTGTTTATGGTGTGTGTGCGTTCTTTTTTTTATTTGGCTAATGGTTTCTTTTTTAAGGTTTAAAACGTAAATGAATTTTATCTCTCCCAATAAATATGTGAGTGTTCTTGTGTACATATTTTCATTCGTTTTGTGCCCGTGAGTCGGTGTGTCTTGAGAGGGATGGAGAAGGCTGAGTTGCTGCCAGAATCTGCAAATAGGGAAGCTTATGGGAAAGTATCGATCAGCCTTTTCTAAGTTGGAACTAAAATTTAAGAATTTTGAAGTTCTTACGCGAGATTGTGATCATTAATTTTATCTAAAATGGATACCTTTGATATCTTAGGTTTAAATTGTTGCACTTTTGAATTTTTTATGATTTTTCATAGAAAAAGTACGCAAAAATTATACATTATTTATTTATTTATTAAAAAAATTGTAAAATATTTAAAACTTTACTATTTTACACCTATAATATAATGTCACATATTAGAAGATGCATATAACCCAATAAATAGCCGGATGATCTACTCGCGCATATAGAAAGGGGATGGGTAAGGGAAAAGGAAAACAAAATAGTGACATTACCTAAGATAAAAGGAAAAATCACATATAAAAACGGTCGAATTATTTAAATTAAAAAATTTGGGTTACTAAACTTAACAAATTATTTATTAGGTTATTAATTTGATACAACCTTAGCTGTCTCAGTGTCAAATCACAAATTTTACTACGAATTAAATATAATATAGTGCACACTACTCGGAATCCTTATCTTATCAAGAAAACTTTTATTTTGATTCCCTAGGTTAGACTAAATGGTAACAACATGATTATAAATAGGGTTTTGAAATTGATTTTCTCTAAATCAAAATTCATTAAAATAAAACTATTTCTAATATTTTTGGTATTTTTTGGAAAACAATAGAGAAATGCTTTGGATTAAAAAGGTTGATATGATAAAATGAGTCTTAGTAGCAAATTTGATGACTTTCCTAGTTTCTTAAAATATTTTGGAAGTTAATTTTGCATCAAGTCAAATTAAAAACCCTAAGCAATTGAATTAACTCCAATCTACCTAATTAATGATTAATCCTACAATTTCATTCATAGTCATCTCTTAGATAAATTGTTAAAAAACACTTGATGTGTGTTTGAAAATCATTTTAATGCATTTGTTTCCTTTTATAAGAGCACAACGCGACACTCAAATTGAAATAAATCAATCACACACATTAAATAAGTTCAACAAAATTCAAGTACACCAATACAAAATTCAATACAAAAGCAATCCATCATAGACAAATAATCATTCATCTAAATCTAAAAAAAAACATATACCAATACAAAATTAATCCAAACAAAACATGATACATGAATTGAACTAACGGAAAATAATGAACTCCCTTTGTAGCATATTAAAGCTCTAAACACTTCCTCTACCACCAAGACTCAAGCAAATCAGCCATTCATAATTGCAACAGTCACAACAACTTGATCAAAACGTTGAAATTCCATGAGAATGGATGAATGACCAAATCTAAAAGGAGGAAAAGAAGAAAAGAAGAGCTCGCCAGAATCTACAGAGTACTCCGCCAAAAAATTCAAAGTTCCGCCTGAAACTAGAAAATCTTGCCGGAGAAAGAAGAACTTCTCCGGAATCTGGGAGGTCTTTGCAGGAAACTGGAGAAATTTTCCAGCGGTGGTGCTTTGTCTCTCGGTCCGATCTCAAAGTTTCCAAATGAAGAAGAAGGTCCGATTGGTGGTCTCCAAACTCTCCTCTGATTGATTATGAGCTCTGGTTTTCAACGGCGGTGGTGTATAACGAATAGCTCAGTGGTGAAAGCGAAGCTCTGTCTCTTCCTCAAACTCCCAAAAATGACACCAGGTTCATCTCTCCCATGTCGTAGCACCTCCAAGGTCCCAACTCTGCTTCAATGTCGCCGCCCTCTGTGGTGAGAGAGAAGCCGGCGATAAAGAAGAAGCAGTCGAAGAAGAAGAAGATGACAGTGGTGGTGGTGTTTGAGGGTGAGTGGAGTGAAGGTGGATGATGATGATGAGGATTAGAGTCCCCTCCTCTCGCGGCGCAACTGAGCTCTCCCTCGCCCCAAATGTCTAGAATCTCCATTAAAGAAGAAAAGCTTCAGTCCTGGCCTGGATTAACCTGGTCAAAATGCAAGTTTTGACTAGGAATCTATCTGCAAACTTCAAAGGTTTTATGGAGGGAATAAACTGAAACTTTTAGGGATAATTGTAATTTCCAAAACTTCTGGGTACTTTTCTGTACTTTCCCTTGCCCCTTCTCTTCACAGATTTGCAATTTCTAGAAATTCTAGGGACCTTTTCTGTAATTTTTTTCTAGTCTTAAAATATTAATTATGACCCTCCAAAATCTCCAATTTTCTTCTTAAACACCTACAATACAAGATTAAGTACAATGTAGCATAAAAAATCTAAGAAATCATTTGCATGAATAATTAACAAATTATGATTATTTTGCCCCTAATTACACTTAATTCAATACAAATGTCTCTAACTCAAATTATTGCTTGATCATGCAATAGTGTTCTAGGAAATGCATTGAAAATCCCAAATTAGTCATGAAAAAGCTTATAAAAATATAGTTCAATCAATCCTCCCACACTTAGATCTTTGTACTCCTAAACAAAAGAAATTACATAAAAGATTCCAAATTCCAATCACTAATGCATTTGAAAGAAGTGCAATTTCATAATTAGAAAGCAATTGATCAATTAATCAAATTTCTTGAGCCAACACTAGTCATAGTCAAACGATGCAAAGAAATCAGCTAACTACACAATCCAAAATATTTGAATGAAGTACAAGAGAACTCTCAAAGTATTAGTGTTTCACTCATCTTACCTCATTAGGATAATTTCACTCTAGTTCACTTCGTCAACACTTTACCATAGGTTTGTAACAACTCTAATATCTCCACTACTAATAGCAATTAATGCAATGAATCAAGAAGACTTAAAAGGCTTGTAATGTTGGATGAAGGCTAGATGGAGTGAATTAATTAGAAAAAGAAAATAGTTGATATGCAAGTCAAAGTTAATGAGTAAGTTCATAGCAACTAAATAATTTAACAAACTTTTTCCAATTCTTTTCCTAATTCATGAACAAATGCCTTCTTTATATTTCTTTTTCTTTTCTTTTTATCCACAAAATACTTTTCAATTTTTCTCTTTTTTCAATACTTTTCTAGCCATTTTTTTAACATTTCTTTTTTTTTCAATTCTACATGCATTTTTTTTTACTTCATTTCTCTTTTTTTTATATATATGCGTAGCATTTCAATATATACATTGTTCAACTTTCTATTGACAATTCACTTTGATTTTAGAATGCTATGAACACTATGAATAAATATGATATGTATACAACATAGGAATGACTCAAAATGGGTGACAAATGGTGATGAATGAGGGTTTGTGTTTGAGTTCAAAACGGTTCAAAATTGAATGTCTCTTTCATTTTCATCACATTAATACAAATGTTGTTTTGAAAAAGAGTGGAAACAAGTTCTAGAAGGTGAAAAACCAAGTGAACATGCACACATAAAAAGAATTTAAGGCTTAAATAACCTTCCAACAAGGTTTTTCTCCAATGCTCACTCTAACACAATCAATTGCATAGTAAGCTAACCACAAAACATCTTAACTATTCCAAGTGCTAACCTTACAAACACAATAGATCAAAACATTACAATCAATTATAATAATGCTCAAATCTTAAAAGCACTAATGAAATGGAAAGTTTTTTTCTCAAACCAAGGAGTAAGCAAAAATCTAATTATGGGTTCATTTCTTTTCTCATTTACTTGAAAAGAAAAACATGGTTTTAAAAAGTTTCCAAAACACTAGATCTCATGAAAGCCTAAAAAATTTCCCACAAATCACATTTCCAAAGTGGTAAATGCGATACTTAGGACATACATCAAAGCAAGTCATTCTTGAAAAAATTTTGAAATTTTTTCCAAAATTTTAAAGTTTGTAGATAAGTCCCTGATCAAAACTTGCGTTTTGACCAAGTTCATCTAGGTTAGGATTAAAGCTTTTCTTCTTCACTAGAGAGTCTAAACATTTGGGGGGAGGGAGAGCTTAGTTGCTCCACGAGAAGAGGGGCCTTTGATCCTCATCATCATCATCGATCTTCCATCTCTGATCATCGTTTCACTCCAATCACCTTCAAACACCACCACCACCGTTATCTTCTTCTTCTATAATTGCTTCTTCTTTACCACCGGCTTCTCTCTCCACAACATTGAAGCAGAGCTGGGACCTTGGAGGTGCTGTGACATGGGAGAGCTGAACTTGGTGTCATTTCTAGGAGTTTGAGGAAGAGACGGAGCTTTGCTTTCACCACTAAGCCATCCGGTGTACACTACCGCCGTTGAAAAATGGAGCTTAGAATAAATCAGAGGAGAGTTGGAGACCACCAATTAGACCTTCCTCTTCATTTGGATACTTTTAGATCAGACCAAGAGACAAAGCACCACCGCTGGCAGATTTCTCTAGTTTCCGGCAAAGAACTCCCAGATTCCAGTGAAGTTCTTCTTTCTCCAGCAAGATTTTCCAATTTTTGATGGAACTTTGAATTTTTCAATAGAGTACTTTGAATATTCCGGTGAGCTCTTCTTTTCTTCTTTTCCTCCTTCCAGATTAGGTCATCCACTCATTCTCATGGACTTACACTGTTTTGATCAAGTTGTTGTGACTATTGCAATTATGAGTGGTTGATTTGCTTGAGTCTTGGTGGTAAAGGAAGTGGCTAAAACTTCAATGTGCTACAAAGAGAGTTCATTACTTTCATTAGCTCAATTCATGTATCATGTTCTGTTTGGATTAATTTTGTATTGGTATATGTTTTTTTAGACTTAGATGAATGAATATTTGTTTATGATGGATTGCTCTTGTGTTGAATTTTGTATTAGTGCACTTGGATTTTTACTTGCTTAGCATTCTCTTTAGAGTGATTTTTCCATGCTGAGGACAATGTGTTGATTAAGTATAGGGGAGGGGTACATTTTTTAATCCTATTAATTGGTTGTTTTTAAATGAGAAAATGCCTTAAACTAGAAAAATTTTCATAAGAATGAGAAAATCTCGTTCTTTTAAGTGTAAAGAATTGAGATGGTTGTAAGGGTCTTCCTTTCCAAGTCCATGGAAATGAGGTAGTGAATTAAGCAAAGGAACCTTAAGCTCAAAATTGACCTCAAAGTCAGGGCATGTGATGTTGAAAGGATCATAAGTGACATCCAATCTTGTCACATCCTTACTAATGTTAAAGCGCTTCATTCTTTCTTAGAACATGTGGGTTTTTACCAGAGATTTATAAAAGACTTCAGTAAGATAGCTCTACCATTATCCAACCTATTGCAAAAGGATGTTGATTTTGTCTTTGATAATTCTTGTAAACAAGCATCTGATGAGTTAAAAGCAAACTTGATTTCTCCTCCTATTCTGAGTGCACCGGATTAGACCTTGCCTTTTGAATTCGCATGCGATGCCTCCAAGTCTGCTGTGGGGGTCATACTAGGAAAAAAACATAGCAAGTTATCCTATGTGATTGCTTATGCATCCAAAACCTTGGATAGTGCACAAAAGAATTACATTACTACTGAAAAAGAAATGATTACTATGATATTTGCATTAGATAAGTTCAAACAATGTCTAAGATCAATTCCAAAGTGGTTGTGTATACAAATCATACAGTTGTTAAGTTTCTCTTCACCAAGCCTCAGTTAAAACCAAGACTCATTAAATGAATGTTATTGCTACAAGAGTTCAACATTAGCATTAAGGATTGGTCTGGAACTACCAACCTTATAGCATATCACTTGAGTAGACTAGTAGATTGTACAAGGGTAGTACTTGACTCTAACCTTATTTGTGATGATTTCCCTTATGCATCCCTTATGTCTATCTCTATCTATGTTCCTTGGTTTTGCTAATCTAATTAATTATATTGTGACTAGTCTCATTCCTGAGCATATGTCTTCCTTTCAAGCTCAGAAACTTAAATGAGAAGCTGAACACTACATTTGGGATGAGCCCTATTTGTAGAGACTATGCAATGATCAATTTATTAAGAGGTGTATCCCAAAGACCGAGTCCGAGGACATACTCTTTGCTTGCCATTCAATGGTTTGTGGTGAACATTTTAGTGCTAACAAGACTTCTTGAAATGTGTTAGATGCTGGGTTTAATCGCCTATCATATTTAAGGATGCATATTTGTATTATAAGGTATGTGATAAATGCCAAAGGTTTGGGGCTTAGGTAAACGGCATGAGATGCCATAACAATCCATGCTCTTTTGTGAGGCATTTAATGTTTGCGGTATCGACTTCATGGGTCTTTTTCCACCATCATCTGGCTTTACCTACATCCTATTAGCCATGGATTATGTCTCTAGGTGGGTAGAAGCCATCCCCACTAGAATAGATGGTGTCCAAATGGTTTCCAAGTTCTCAAGTCTAACATCTTTTATAGATTTGGAGTACTGAGAGCTATAGTGAGTGATAGAGATGTCTACTTTTGCAATAAGGTTATCAATAACCTACTTGCTAAACTTGGGGTAACCCACAAAACATCCACTCCTTATCATCCATAGATGAATGGGCAAGTATAAATATCCAACCAAGCAATCAAACATATTTTAGAAAAGATAGTCAAGCCTTCAAGGAAGGATTGGACCTCAAGGATGGAGGAAGCACTATAGGCATACAGAACTGCTTTTAAGACATCGAAGGGATGTCTCCTTACTGGCTTATCTATGGAAAAGCTTGTCATATTCCGGTGGAATTAGAGCAAAAGACCTATTGGGAGGTGAAAATGTGCAATATAGATCGGGCTTGGGAGAGAAAGTTGCAACTACAAGAACTTGAGGAAATGTAATTGGATGCTTATGAGAGCTCCTATATCTACGAGGACAAGACCAAAAAGCTTCATGATCAAAAGATAGTGCGGAAGGAATTCAAAGCGGGTGATTGTGTTTTGATATTCTAAGCTCGATTCAAATTTGGACGTGGGAAGCTCAAATCTAATTGGTATGGGCATTTCACCATCACTAAGGCATACTCATTTAGAATGGTTGAGCTCGTGGATGAGGCCACCGGAGAAGAATTCAAAGTTAATAGGCATCTCCTCAAGCTCTACCATGATGATTCATCAAAACCTCTATGAGGCCAAGTTGCTTCATCTTCTTTCACTTTCTTTTACTTTCAGTATTCCTAGATTGGTGGTTATATATGCTTGACTAAAAGTAGTAGTAGTATATCTTAGGAAGTAAAATAAGAACTCTTTATGTATGCTTTGCATTTTTTGCCACTATCCTACTTAATTACCATTATGCCTTGAATTTTAACTTGCTTAGCATCTCTTTAGAGTGATTTTTCCACATTGAGGACAATGTGTTGATTAAGTGTGGGGGAGGGGGATATATTTTTTAATCCTATTAATTGGTTGTTTTTAAATGAGAAAATGCCTTAAACTAGAATTTTTTTGAAACTCTTTAGGGAAAAATTGTGATTTCCAAAAATTTTGGGTAATTTTCTGTAATTTTCCCTTGTCCTTTTTTCACAAATTTGCAATTTCTAGAAATTCTAGGAACCTTTTCTGTAATTTTTTCTCAATCCTCGAAATATTAATTCTGACCCTCCAAAATCTTTAATTTTCTTCTTAAACACCTACAATGCGAGATTAAGTACAAGGTAGCATCAAAAGTCCAAGAAATCATTTGCATGAATAATTAACAAATTATGACCATTTTGCCCCCTAATTACACTTAATTCGATACAAATGTCTTTAACTCAAATTAGTACTTAATCATGCAATAGTGTTCTAGGAAATGCATTAAAAATCCCAAACTAGTCATGAAAAAGCTTATAAAAATATGGTTCAATCAGTTATGCACTAATTAGGGATTTAAAATTTGGGTCAAATTACCTCCATATCCCTTAGTTATTAAAACAACAAATCCGAAAACATAACTCTATTATTAGCTCTATCAATTAATTTCTAGGGAAGTACTGTATGACTTTGTGCTCTGACTTATTTCCAAACATTAATTATGCACAATATTATTTTTATACAATATTCAATTTTATAGGAAAGAAGAAGTATATATAATTGAAAGAGGTGAATTCTTGTGTACTACAATATTTCACAAATATGTTTATATGAGATTTTTCCTTTATAACACAATAATGATGGATTATATATTGAGGATATATATAAGGTTCAAAATTTAAACTCAGATTATAAAATTTTGAATAAAAATATAAATATCGAAAGAATGTAATAGATCTCCACTTGGATACATAGATCTACCATCACAATAGAACGATTTCAATTTATTATAATACATTATTTTATAAAATTGAATATTGTATAAAAAAATATTGTGCATAATTTTTTCATTGTGATAGCATCAACAAACCCGTAACAGAGGTTTCATAGTTTGATATTATATATTTCATTCATCATCGCCTGCATATTTAATGTTTGGAAAGTAGTAGAACAAACGGTGCTTCATGTACCGAACTTCCTAAGGAATTAATTGATAGATCAAATAATAGAGGTATATTTTTAATTTTTTTGTTTTAGTAATTAAGGGATATGGAGGTAATTTGACCCAAATTTTAAATCCTTAATTATGACACATAACCTAATATATAATTTATTAAGTTCATTGACCTAAACTAGAATTTAAGTAACTCAATCGTCTTTATAAAGGATTTGCTGAAGATAAAATCAGCAGGAGGGTGATTGCTCTTATAGTAAAATTGTTATACTTGGAATCTCAAATTGCAGCTCGGATTCAGAATTCTTCCACCGGGTACAGTATCGTTGCCTGGAATAAGTTTGATCAAGCTATATAGACACTAGCTACAGAACGGAAATTTCCATGTGACTTCCATTTTCCAGAGCAGAAAGCTTGTAAACACCCTATTTGTCTGGGGCCTACAAAAAAATAATAAATAATAAAATAAAATAAAATAATTTTATTGATGATGATTGAGGGTTCAAATTGACGACCATCATTAAAGAGGAAAATAAAAAAAACAGAGAAAATAAGAAAATCCTCTCATTGGCCATCATCATTCAGGACGAAAATCAAAAAATAAATAATAAATTAAAAAATAAAAATCCTCTCATTGATGATGATTGGGATCCAAATTGGCATTATCATTCATTAAAATAAAATCAAAAAAATTATTTCATTGATGACTATTGTGGTCCAAATTGGCAATCATCATTAAAAAAAAAAATTAAAAAATTAAAATTAAAAAAATATATTAATGAAGCAAAACCCTAGGTGATGTCTATTTAAAAGGGAGCAAAAGAGAGAGCAAAACACATCAGAAGTTATGGTAAAAAAGGCTAGTGATGCCTATTTAAAAGGGAGCAAAAGAGAGAGCAAAACACATAAGTTATGGTAAAAAAGGCTAGTGAGAAAAGGTAGAGAGAATTTATTGCACTTATTCATCACATCATGTTCTCTTATGGCTTAAAGGGAAGGGGTCACTACTCTAGGCATAGGTCACTTTCTCGTGTTTGATTTCTTGCGGATGAATTTTTTTTATGCCAAGGAAAATCTCATATGAGATGGAGGCATCAATATATCCAATTCCCTTTCACTTCTCCTATTCTGATGGTCAAATGATGGAACTTTGATCCTCTTGATACTATCACTCATGGAATAGTAAAGAAGTAATTATACTTACTTTGTCTTAATGTTGTGTGTAGTGGTTCATACATCCTTCATGTTTTTTCTTTCTCTTTTCATATTGTTATTTTGCTTTCTCTCTCTCTCTCTCTCACCTCATCTTTCGTGCAGCACATAAAGCTAGGGAGCATTTGATTATTTATTAATTAATTGAAGCATGAACGTCGGTGGCGCGTGGTGACATATAAATATGCTTGTGCTCTGATAGGGAAAAAATTATAACTTGAGAGTCCACAAGAGTACAGGCTCTATTAAGTAATAGAGTGATGAGAAAGTATCATTTGTACGAGGACTTGGTACCCAAATTTTAGTTAATCATTAATTTTACATTTTCATTTAAGTTGAGCAATACAAATTGAATTTGATTAAGTGAAAAGATATTAAAAATAAAATTAAAATAAACAAACTACTACAGTAATCAAACGAGCACACCATAGTCACTAATCCCTTACTAGCTTCATAAACTTTGTCTTCACTTAATTAATTAGTTTTGATGTCAATTTTGTTAATCTAGAGTAGTGATAGATATAAGTATCTCCCGATCACTTACACCTCTCTCGAGTTAAATATGTTATCCCTAACATAGTTATCCAAAAGGCAATAATAATTCAATTTCACTCTAATATGATTATATGGGTTCATTAGGTATATTCCTATCCTAATGGTAAATTAGAATAAATTCTAATCTCACATTATTCAATCTTATGGTCCAATTAAGATCCATTTCACAAGGTTAATCTAAATTCTCCAACTTCATACTTAATGGTGATCAAACATTAAGTAGAAAAAACATAAACAAGATTAAGTAACCAAAATTAACATTAAAGCATAACTAATAAGTGAAACAAAGTTTAATCCACCTACAAGTTCATTACTTCTCAAGGTTGCCAAACAAACTAAGCAAACATTGCTGGAACACTCTCAACAAGACAGCAACAAATTCATAATCCAAAATCTCAATGAAAAGAGATAAGAAAGAGAAACATATTATTGATTCAAAGCCTTATCTTGAAGCTCTAGCTACTCCTCTGGTCCAATCAACTACTTTGATCTCTTCCCTTCTTCATAGTTCTCTCGTCCTCTTGTGAAGAAGAAGAAGAAGAATGGAATCCCAAAGTCTTTCTCTCTCTCCTCTGGTATACTACTATTGAAGACGATGCTTCCTTCTCGTTCTCTCCAAAATGAAGAAGATGATTCTTTTATAATGCGACCGCCTCTCACCTTATGAAACTCGTGGCTTGTGGCTTTCTAATTTATGTCTCCTTTGTTTCCAAAATTGTGGCACCCAAAACGCTGTCGGCTCTTGCTTGCCCTCTTTTTCATTTGATCATGGCTGCTCCCTCTTTTATTAGAAATTAAAAGTCCTCATTTCCCATCAATTCCAAAACGGTGCGTCACTTGCTTTGTCAAAAGCAAAGGAAATATAATAATAATAATAATAATAATACCAGAATCTTTTTTTTTCTGAAAATTTTCTATTATTATTTTTCTTTCCTAAACTTAAAAACTTATATTCTAAGTTGAAATCCCATAAATGATGCACCCAAATTGATATTTCTTAAAATTTTAAGAAAATCTCTTTAATTTAGCATTGATGACTTCCCAAATATACCAAAACATATCTCAAATCTATTAAAAATGGGAATTCATCATGCTCTTTTTGTCATTTTGTTCACGAAATGTTGAGAAATAATTATCATTGATTTGCCTTAGTACGGTGCTTATGTTGATGTGTGTCTTCTTCACTCTTTTTTTTTTTTTTTTTATTTTGCTTTCTCGTTTCACCTCTTGCGCCACATCCAAGACTAGGAGGTATGTCCCCTTTACATGATCATTTATCTATTCTCTTGAGTGATATAACATGCATATCTTCCCCTTCTATTTTGCTTCCCTACTATAGCACATGTGTAGCTTAACATGAAGAGGTATGTGTGCTTGCTTTTCATTATCTCATTGAATTATCCTCTATATTGTTGCCGTACATATTGCATTAGGGATCAAGAAGTATGTGCTTTTGCCATTATCTACACCTGATCATGATCTGCCTTGCCTTCTAATGTTGATAGGTGTCATGCTTATATGATTTTGATTTCATGATCTTCCTTGTCTTCTAATGGTGATAGGTGTCATGCTTAATAGATATAGGTAATGTGATTGTAATTGCCTCTTGTTTATTATATGGCTCTGTCTCTTGTTGTAGGGTGATTCAAAGCATTAAAGGTACACATTCTTACCATGTCTTTATTGATTTTCTTGTTATCTTGGACTTTCTGCACTGAATGATATAAGAGCTAGTTGAATTTTTTTTAGAGACTAAAGAAGCTAATTAAGTTATATTAAAATATTTATATTTATCATTCTTCTTCAAACTAATTTTTTGACTTATAAACTGATATATATAATCTAATTAATTATGCATAATATATATTATGATTAACTATTTTATTTAGTTTTCTATAAAAAGTCAAATGCCTCTTATATTAAGGACCAGAGGGAGTATCAAGTTTGTCAGGTTAAATCTGTGACACCCTAATTCCACAGTTATCAGATGAATTTTATACGTAATGAATTTGAACCACTAAACCATGTATCAATTCTGGGACGAAAATACCTTTGAAAGTAATTGAAAATCCAACCCAAACGCAGGGTTTAAACCTATAATTAAATGGGTTTTTTCTGAAAAATTTAAAACTTTCAAAAACATTTATATAGTGGTTCTTCAAACTTCATTATGACTCATCATTTCTTAGCTCAATTCATTATTATTAGAATGTTTCTCTACTCTTATCCTAGTATATTGATGGTTAAACTATGGGCCCTTAACATATAATTGCCTAATCCTAGTTCAGTTATTGTACTTGATGAAATTACCATGTCGTTATGTATAAATGATCTACTAAGGCTACCCCATGCTACGCATACTATACTACTACTACTGCTATTGCTATAACTACAGGTACTAACTTCACTATGTTTATGTATATACATAACACCACGTAGCCACATGAGGCTACCAAAATACCCAAGTCAAATACAAAATAGCATACAGATAACCAACGCAAATTAACATCATCTTCTCCACCTTCTTATTTCTCCAAAATCACTACCATCTTTCCCCTTAAGCTTCTTGCTTTCGTTGTATATCATTAATGGAAAGGGTGAGATACGTGAGAATCTCAATAGTAATAGCAGTCAATCATAACATATGTAAGTTCACAAAGCATGCTAAACAAAAGCATACTATGATTAAGCATTCAGCAATCAAGATGTAGCACAACATCAATCACAGTACACACAGTTCAATACAACATAGTTGGTTTAACAGGTCTTAGAGCCTAGGGATACACCCCATACCCTAAGCACATCGGGACTTACAGTCCATCACAATACAGATTGCACAGCAAGTCTTATAGCCCAGGGATACACCCCATGCCCTAAGCACATTGGGTCTTATAGCCTTATTACTATGAATGCATATCAAGTCTTACAGCCCAAGGTTACACCCCATGCAACAATGCACATCGGGACTTATGGCCTCGGGACACACAGTCCAATATCATTCCATATATTCATAAAAAAATATAATTGATAGTCAGCACATGCATGCAGAACAATACATAATATATGTGAGAAAAAGTTACTACATGTCGTCCTTTCCAATAATTTACCTTCACCAATTTACTTTCCCTTCGAGCTCGGGTAGATATCAAATCCTAGCATTTATGTAAGGGTAGGTTAACACTTTAGTCATTCATAACTTGTAACTTAGCTGTTTCTTCTTAAAATCCCAACTTAAAGCATCTCTACCCTTTACTAATAGTGGTTGGTTATCTTGGATGAAAACATATTTCTTTTGTTTTGAGACATTTGGAATGTCCTTCAACTCATTAATTTTTACTGATTTGATATTCTTTACCAAATTTCGTACACTTAAATATTTGATCGTATATCTAGACTATCTAATAAGAATTTCTTCCAAACTTATACTAAGATCATAGCATGACTCATGACTTACCAAAATTTCATTGTTCTATTTAAAATTCAACCAAAAAAATTCCAACAACCACAACATTATTAAATTAGCATCTAATATGTTTAAGGCATAACTATTAACTCTAAAGCATCATCTACTTGTTCCTAAAACTTTCACACATCCTTCAAGGTTTAGAAAATTCCCAGCTTGAAAATATTGACTTAAGAATCTTGAAACATTCCTTAATCATATAAGGTTCTCTTTGAGCATCAAGAAACATTAACCAACAAGCTTAAATCAGTTTCTCAGCTCACAACCTTAATTCTTCACCCTCACAACCAACTTTATTTAATCTGGAATTTTCAGAATTAACTCCAATTCTGCCTAAATGTTTAAGTAAATTCAAAAATCATAACTTAGGCTATAAAATTCCAAATGAGGTGGTTCAAGCTTTTGTATGAAGCTTTTGAAGTCCCCTGTGTAGGAAGAATACTATCCAATATCAATTTAGGGTCCTAAGTTTCTAAAACCCACAACCAAACTAACTGCCTTGTTATGAACTCAAAGTTTTCCAGATTTTACACCTAAACTTCAAAAATTCATAACTTATAAATTACACATCAAATTCCTAAGTTCTAATACTCAATGGAAAGCTCTAAATGTCTATTTTAAGGAAAAAAAATCACAGGGAAAAATTTCCATATTAACGCTGTGAAATTTGTCTCTCTTTCCACCATCAGAACCTAGACTTCCGGAATTTTTCCTGTTTCTTGACCTAACTTCCAATAGTCATAACTTTCTCTCTAGATATCCAATTCATACATTCTAGGACTCATTTTAAAGATTTGGATGTGTATTATTTTTCTGTGAAATTTCATAAACATTGGACATGTTTTGACGAATAAAAACTAGGCCCAAAACAAATTGACTCACTAGAAAACTCAAATCTGACAGTTTGCATTCAACACTTAATAACCCAATCATTTTCACTCTAAATTGTGCTCTTCTTGATTCTATTACCTGCTACACATCAATTTTAGTAAAAAAGGTATCAGAGAAAAATTCCTTTTATAGCATTTATTTAAACTTCGAAAAATTTTCTGTAGATGCTCTGTTTTTCCGGCAACCTGAAAGAGTGAAGAAAACCAACATGCAACCATGGATGTGCACTCTAAACCTCAAGGATTTTAACCGTATACACTTCTACATGTGAGCCCTGTGGTTAATGATCCAATTACAAAGCGAAGAAGCCACCAAAATTCCCCCAAAATGACATGCATGTACTGGTTCAAGATTTCAAGCAACTTCATTTCACTTTTTTCGGGAAAACTCTCTCTCTCTCTAGCCACAAAACCACCAAAATAGCCCCAAATCAAACCAGAAAAACGAGATAAGGGTGAAGGGGACTCATCTATACATGAATATGGAGTTGCATTTAGGGTTTAAGCTTTCTTCTTCCTTCCTCCGGTGACAAATCCTCCTCCGACTCTCTGTCTTATCTCTCTCTCTCTTTCTTTCTCTCTTACTCTCTTCCTGCCGAATGTATAATGGGAGATGAGGGAGTGTTGAAGTGTTTAAGTGGAATTTGTGCGTGGAGTGAGGTGGGTCGGATCTTATATGGATCCAAATTGAATGTGTCCGAATTTTGAAGCTTAATGTGTGTGTGTGAGTGGTGTGATCTTGGGTGTGTGTGAGTGGTGTGATCTTGGGTGTGTGTGTTTTGGATATATATATATATATATATATATATATATATATATATATATATATATATATATATATATTATATTTATCCTATAAATCACACACACTAGGCTCTAACTTCCTACCTTTGTCTAATTTAAGATTCCTTAAATTCTTTAGGATTCATAATTTAGCTTATCCTCAGCCAAATTCTGATTTTTCAAGTAGTTACCATTTTTCTTAATTTCAAAATCGGTATTAGCTCATTTTCTAATTTCATAAATTAATCCTTAATAATTTTTAAGGATTTTCTTTCTTAATTAGCTTCATAGAGCTTTCAAGTAATTTCCCAAAACTTTTTAAACCAAATTATGACCTCTAACTATTTTTCTTCAATTTTTAGAGAAAATAGGCCATTAAATTCCCAAAATTGATTTAATCACTTTTTAAATTTTTTTTTTTGGAAAATTTATCCTTTTTACCAATCTTTTGGGAAGTTACAAAATCCTCCTCCTGTCATCCTTCATTTTGTACAATCTCGTTATAGTAACACCTTGTCCTTGTTGAGAAATATGGTGCTTGATATCTAGTTCATATCAGAGAGCACCACTTCTATTATGATGGGAATGCACTTTTAGCTAGAACCGGCTGCTTCTTCTTCTCTAATGGATCTGGAAACCAAAGAAATATGGATGAACCGTTGAATGGTGAAGTAGGAGCTATCAACATGGAAGTAGCGAACACGGTTTGAAATTAATTAGACTGATTTGTTCTTGAAGATTTGACCCATGTGAGCCAAGATGTAGCACGGAGATGATTAAAATGATGAACAGTCGGTGAGGTGAGAGATAATGGAGGTTGGGGTTCAGGTATCCTCCTAAGCCATAAATTTTTTTTTTTGTTAAGTATAGGTATCTTCCTATTGGAGACAATCTTACTTGTTTATTTTATTATTAGACACTAAATATGAATACATCTTCAATAAGCATACCCTCACAAGTCTAACTACTATCACATACAGCCCTTTAATCTTCAGCCCACAGTCCAAGCCCATTTTATGGTTCAGCCCATCTTATTGAGATGCAGGGCAAAGAGTGCGTGGCATCCAAGTAGCTTCATTGGCTCCGCTTTCATCTCCACTTCAAACAATCTAGTAAGTAGTAAGCATATCCATCGCAACTAGACGGAATTTTATAACATACATGAATATGTTAAAGGGATCCAATTTTTAATTTTGATTTAATTCATGACATTACTATGGGCATAGTACAAACGCGCTTCCAGACCATATGGACGTCCTTGTACTCTTCCCTCATTCACATAATAATTTCAGTTTTACACTCTGCTCTGTGTTCAAATGTTATTCACTAGATCGGCAAGATGTATAATGATCAAAATGCTGTAAATAAATTCATCATAATTAGACCATTCATTTTCAGGGTCTGAGTTCCCTAAACAACGAAAGATTCAACAACAAAACAAAACTGGGGAAAATCGTAAACTTGTCTTTCTTGTGAACTTGTATGAAACTTACCATACAGTTGGTCAAATAATCATTTTCCAACATACACTTTTTTTCTGGCTTTTTCGGTAACTTGCATTCATTTTCCAACAAATAATTGAAAGTTTTTGGGAGACAAGTGAAATTAAAGAGCGAAGCTCAACTTGTTCTGCTCAATTCAATGATTTGCGTTAGCCTTCTCCATCACCCTCATCAGTCATCACCTTCGCAGCAATTGCACGATAACTTCTTCCTCCTGTTAAATGGTGTTCACACC
Source organism: Albizia julibrissin (assembly GCA_037074505.1). Taxonomy (NCBI): domain Eukaryota; kingdom Viridiplantae; phylum Streptophyta; class Magnoliopsida; order Fabales; family Fabaceae; genus Albizia; species Albizia julibrissin. Next base: position 4,358,251 of record CM073480.1, on the reverse strand, counting down.
ACAAGTACACGGGTTGTACCAAATAATAAAGTGATAAATAAAAATCATTTCTACAGAGATTTTATTAATAAAATAGTCAAGAGGCTTAGTAAATTCAATTAAGTTGAGCTAAAATAACTTTTGATATGGAAAGAGAATTTTTTAAAACTATTTTTAAGACTAGAAAGTGATAAAGGCAAATGATTCTTTAACTTCAAGAACTAAATCGAGCCTAAGATTATTTCTCCTTTTTGCACTTTATAAAACTAGATTAATTTTCTTTCAAATATTATTTCAATGAATATATATGTTAGTTTGAGGTTCAAAAGCACTTGACAAAGCTCTCTCAGATCAAAATCAAATTTCTCTTTTCATTAACATGCACATTCGTCTCTTGCTACATTTAATGAAAATCAACTTTAAGCAACAACCTTAATGTAACAATGCAAGATTAGTAAATATATATATATTTTACCAACAAACAATCCATTTATCATGTAAACTTCAAGTCAAGTATGATTTTAACCAAGTTTTACACCTACATTAGCTCTCTCAAATCAAACCCAAATGGACAAATCAATCTAAATGGTGACCAAACATTTAAAAGCATTAAATAAAGGATAAAACAACACATATGTATTATTAACTACCAAAAGAGATGAATAATTAAGTCTTAATCCATACAAAGGTTCAAAAATAATCATAGATTGATTGAACCATATTTTTATAGGATTTTTCATAATTAAATTGAAATTTTTAATACATTTTTTGAGACATTATTGTATGATTAAGCACTAATTTGAGTTAAGGACATTTATATTGAAATAAGTGTAATTAGGGGGCAAAATGGTCATAATTTCTTAATTATTCATGCAAATAATTTGTTGGACTTTTGATACTACCTTGTGCTTAATCTTGCATTGTAGATGTTTAAAAAGAAAATTTGGAGATTTTGGAGGGTCAGAATTAATATTTTAAAGATTGAGCAAATTACAGAAAAGGGAGTCAGAATTTCTAAAAATTACTAATCTATGAAGAAAAGGGCCATATAAAATTAAATAAAATTACCCATAAGGTATATAAATTTCATTTATTCCCCACAAATGTTACAAAAATTACAATTTAGTCCCTCCTTGAGAACTTTTGAAATTTTCAAGTAGGTCCCTGATCAAAATAGGTTTTGACCAGGACCTTCTCCTCCTTCAGCTGGAACACAGACCCGACAGTTTGGGAGTTGCGCCGCCAGACACTAAACCAGAGGCGATCCTTCTCTACTCCACATTCACCCTTCACCCCCTCACCGACGGCTTCCTCTTCCACTACGGTCGCAGGCGAGCGTCCTTCCTCCACTACCACTGAGCAACACCGCCGTTTGGTTCGGAGAACACAGACCTTGAGCAGCGCCGCGAGTTGAGGCTGAACACAGAGACCCGAACACAGTTGAGCGCCGCAGACGATTTTGAGAGCTGAGACCTTCAACCCTTCCCTCTCTCATTCACCTTCTTTCTCGCCGGTAGCTCCGTTCCCTTCCTCTGTCACCGGTGAGACGCTGTTAACGTGGGGAAGCACCACCGATCGGAGAAGCTCGACAAAGATCAAATCAGAGGCAAGAAAAATCTCGGACCTGAGAGGAAGCAAAAGTTCAGAGACAAGAGACAAAGACTTTCAGTTTGGGAAGCACCGCGACCTTCTTCTTCTCTTTCTCTTCACTGTCACCTCTGTCACGACTACCACCGTCTCTCTGTTCTCTTCCACCACGAAAGCACCGTTCAGACCACCTCCGCTGGCGTCTTCTCTCTCCACCATCTCCAACTTCGTCTTCCACCCTCAATCCCTCTCTTCCCATCGATTTACGGAGTTATTTGTGAGTTCTGGCGAGCTTCCTGTTATTCTTGGCGAGAACCTGATTCTCCGGTGACCTTGTTCTCTTTTTTGTCTCTATGACCATCACTTTCCTCCGCCGAGCCATTATTTTCGTCGGTTTATTCTGTGACTCCGGCGCTAAGAGTGTCTCTTCTGGTGAGAATCTTGAATTTTCTGGCCAACTTTCTGCAGTTTCCGGCGAGTTTTCCAGATTTCAGCTAGATCATGAATTTTCCAACGAGTGCTCAGATTCTAAGCTGTGATCATTCTAAGGCAATGAGAGGCCAGGCTCCAACTCTTGAGGATATTGGGAAGATTGGCTTGAGTTCTTAAGCTTCAATGGGAGTTATTTTTCTTAGTTCCTTTATGAATTTCCTATTATTGTTGTAATTCATAGCTATGTTTTAAGGTAGTTGCAGTAAGATTTTGTTGTGAGTTATTTGGACCCATATTATTGAATTAAGATTGTTTATATTGTGATGGGATGATTTATAGTTATATATTTTCTATTAATTCAATGAGATTATACTTACTATGTGATTATTAGTTTGTGTAATTGATTTGGGTTAATTTGAGTATCACGATTGTGCATTCATATTAGAGGAAAAAATTATATTAATTTGATCCATTTTACGTATCAAGTGGTTCTTGAATAATATTTTTAAGTAATAGTTATGAATACGATCGTAAGAGTAGCTATTGATTAGAAGTGTTAGACCTAATGTGATTACTTGGAGTTTTTAATTAAGACTTGATGAATTTTAAACTCTTATATCATTTAGTGAGTGAAGATAGCCATTGAACCAATTTCTCAAAAAAACTCACTTTATTCATTTCCTCATATTCATCCCAGGTTATAAAGAAAATACCAAAAATAGTAGTTTTAGAATTTTAATTAAGTTTTGCACTTACCTATTTTCAACAAAAAACCAAAACTAATTTCCCCTTGTTTTCTTTGGATTTGCATAGCATTTAGATTACTTAGGATTCAATAAAAGACTCCTCGAGAAAAAAGAACAATCTTAAGTTTGTTTATACGCAATCATTAGTTAATTTTTCATTGTGGACCCCAAGGCTAAAGACAAAATGCCTCAATCATAGAGCAAAGGTTTAGTTACCAATAATGAGAAAATAGCCACAACTATCCAAAATAATTATAGTTATAACAAGATATAAGGAAAAAAAGGGGAAGAATAAGAAAACCCAAGGATTGAAGCTTAAAATCTCTTCTAAACTCTAACCTCAAGCTCAAAACCCTTCAAGTGACCAAATCCTAGCAGAGAAATGCTCCAAAATTGCCCAAGAAGTCAAGAATGCCTCATTTGCAGCCTTTCCCTAGGTTTTATATTTATTTTTCCACTTAAGTTTTCGAAATGCACAGCATCCGTTTCACGTATTCTCCGTCGGTTAGCTATAGGGAACCCACAACAAATTGTCAAACAGAGACAATGGTTTTTTAAGTGATTTTGCTAAGCGTGGCTATAGCGAACCCACATTTAAATGGCAAACAAAGAGGTCATATTTTGAGACAGTTTTGCCATGGCTTGGCTGCATCAATTCCACAGTGAATACAAGCTTCTCTTCCATAGTGTTCTTTTTGACCTTCTTCTTGCATTCTTTCCTTCTCTTCACAACTTTCTAGCTATGATCTTTGAGAGCTTTTATAACTTGTCATCTTCCACATACAAAGAGGAGGAATTCATGAGCTCTTTGACTTTCACCAATAATCACAACTATATGCATTTAACTCATGATTTAACAAAAATTTGAGTTTGTTTTTATCACATCACATTTTCTTCTATAATCTCTTTACATGCATAATTTGAACCCAAAAATAAGTGAAAAGAGAAGAAAACATACTGAAATATTATCAATTTTTAAGAGTTAACACACTTCTATACTTACACATTTGCTTGTCCACAAGCAAAGAATTTTATCCTCACTCAATTGCTCATCATTTATGCATGAATGAATTTATTCTTATCAGCTTCTCAACAAATCATATCAAATAAGAAATGAAGAAAATATGCAAAGATGAATGCTTTGTAGATTTAAAACATACTTTTTAAGAATTCCTAAGTGAGTGTATGAATGGAGTCAACATTTATTCCTTTTGCACTGACCAAAGTTAAAAGTAACACTTCAAATCATATGCAAATATTCAAATTAAATAAACAATTTTATCATCCTCTAATTCCTTTCTCTTTTGTTCTAATTTATTCCATTTGACTTAAAAATACTGTAAGTAATTTTGATTCTCAGGCAAATTTTTATTTAATCATATAATCTTGGCTTGTGTCAAGAGTGATAGCGACGCTTTAATTGCTTTTAGGATCCTTTCCAATCACAAAGCATTTATAGCAACTCTGTTAACCTTTGTTAACTTTTGTTACTTTATATACTATGGGTTTCATTAGTCTTCTCACTCTATTATTTTAATATAATTTTAGAAATATGTGCCCTTTTTATGATTTTAATAAGCCCTAAACCCTAAGGGGTTGTTTGGTATGAGAGATTTGCAAGGGAAAGGAGGGAGGGAAAATTTTTATGACTTGGATTTAAAAAAATTGAAGAAGTGGGATTGCAAGTTTTTAATTAATTTTTCTTACTTTTTTATTTTACATCTTATATTTATTAAAATTTTATAACCCCACTTCTCTAATTTTTTAAAATCTAACTCATAAAAATTTTATCTTCCCTCCCTTCCCCTCCATTTCCCTCCTGCCAAACAAACCCTAAAAAAATATAAAATTTCATTGCACCCCTTGCTAGGTCAAAATGAAATTAAATTTTATTAGAAAAAAGACAATAATGCCCTTAATTTATTTTTTTTCATAAGAGTATTTACAAGACAGATAAGGGTATTTATAAGACAAATAAATAAATTTAAAAGAATCCAGGGAGTTAAAAACTTTTTTTTACAAGACAAATAAGTGAATGATTAAAATTTTTTAGCTCCCTGAATTTTTTTAAATGCTTTTATAAGATAAATATAATCATTCATAAGACAAATGAGGGAATTTATAAGATAAATATGGCATTTATAAGAAAAAATGATTTTGTCTACTTTTAGATCTAAAAATAGATAATTGTGTTGGGTGCTCATAGTAAAATAGTTTATTGCTGAATTCACACCTTTGCCCTTGTGAAAATATATTAAAATAATAGTGAGTGAAAAAACTAGTCAGGGTTAAAGGTGTTGCTATATATGCTATCAAAAAAATTGATTATATCTACTTTTGCACCTCAAAATAGTTAATTATGTTAGATACTCATAGAAAAATAGTTCGTTACTAAATTTACATATCCACCCTAAAAATAATACTGTATTTTTTAACCTGCAAGATTCAGTTGTTATAAATTTTTTTTAAAAAAAAATCCAGATACGGAATAATAGGGGAGTGTATGTGTAAAACATGCAAAGATTGTGATTGTATGAATGAAGTCAACATTTATTTCTAAGTGTGAGTGTATGAATTCCTAAGTGAATGGAGAACTATTTTAAGAATTCTTAAGTGTGAGTGTATGAATGGAGTCAACATTTATTCCTTTTGCACTGGCCAAAGTTAAAAGCAACATTTCAAATCATATACAAATATTCAAACAAACAATTTCATCATCCTCTAATTCCTTTCTCTTTTCTTCTAATTCATTCCATTTGACTTAAAAATACTGTAAGTAATTTTATAATCTTGGCTTGTCTCAAGAGTGATAGCGACGCTTTAATTGCTTTTAGGATCCTTTAGAGCCTCTGCAATATTGTTTGGCCACTATTGAAGCTGCAACAAATAAATTTTCAGATGAAAACTGTTTAGGCCAAGGGGGATTTGGACAAGTTTACAAGGTAACAAATGCAATCAACACAAATGTTACACATAGACACACGCACATGCATATAAGTTTCTTAATTTTCAATTGAATCATCTATGATTCTAGGGTATTCTTTCAAATGGTCATGAAATAGCTGTGAAGAGGCTTTCAAAATGTCCTGGTCAAAGTGGAGAAGAATTCAAGAACGAGGTTTTATTGATTGCCAAAACTCCATCACAGAAATTTGGTAGCCTTAGCTTGCTTGGATTTTGCATAGAAGAACAAGAGAAAATTCTTATTTATGAATATGTTCCGAATAAAAGCCTTCGTTACATTCTATTTGGTTTGACGCTTATAAACCCTACTTTAACTCTTAGTTGAAATTTGCAGTTCATATGTGCCATTCATGTTATTAATTATTTATTTCGTGTTAGAGATGATTGCCTATACTTAGATTATCTTTACTTTGTCTATAAAATCGCTCACAAGAAATTTATGTATACAGGTTTCCAATAAAAGGCAAAGTATTAAATTGGGGAGAGTGTTGTAAAAGCATTGGAGGAGTTGCTCGAGGAGTATTTTATCTCCATAAATATTTTTGTTTTAAAATTATACATCATGATCTAAAAGCAAGTAATATTTTATTAGATGATAAAATGAATCCAAATATTTTGGATTTTAGTTTAGATAAAATGGCTGCTATCAACATAAATGAGGAAAGTACAAATAGAATAGTTGGAACATAGCAAGTTTTAAAATTTTTCCTATAAACTCTACCTCTATATCTTGATATGATTGAATAAAGAAAAATAAATATGCTTAAGTTGATATTAAAAAGTTTACATCTCAACTAATCATTGAATGTCCCAATTAATGTTCTTATTTTTATGTATTGAAAAACACTTTTTATTATTGGTACTTTTTCTTTTTCAGTGGTTATATATCTTCAAAATATGTAATGTACAGCCAATATTTTAAAAAGTCAGATGTTTTTAAATTCGGAATTATAGCTTTAAAAATTATCAATGAAAAGAAGAATACAAGTTGTCATAGTCTATCACAATCAGAATATGATGTGTCATATTGAGTTATGTAAGTTAAGATAATATGTTTCTCCAACCTTAATATTCATTATGCAATTATATATCTCAACCTTTAAATGTGAAGAAAAGATTATTTTAACAATATTCCATAAGTTAATAAAAGGATGATAATTAGTTTTACTTAATTGTCATAGACTTGGAAGCAATGGAAGGGGGAAAAGGTGCTCTGGAAATATTTTAGTAATGATTCTACTGAACTGTCATTGCCGCAGGAACCTGCATTCTTTCTACACGGTGGAATGGGGCCTATTGCCAGTGGAAGTAACGAATCAAACTCGACTATTGAAGGGTCTATGAGTCAATTCTTCCCTCGTTAGTACCATGCTATTATTTCTTATTTTACTGTACAAATATTGAGATATACAGTTATACTGTACTCTTATCAATATTAATTAATAATATTTATTTAAAACAACGGATGGTATTTTACATACACGAACTTTTTTATATGGTTTATATTCTACTTGACATACTAACAAAATCCTAACTCCTAAGGTTCCATTTTGCGCTTGAGAATCTTGACAAAGTAAATGAAATTGTAATAAGATTCCTTGTCCAAGAATGTTTGGTAGACTTGAATTAAATTCTCTAGAGAATCAGGTTCCACCAACTCATCAGTACTCTATCCTGTAAAAATCTTTTACCTCATATCATTTTAATCCACGTGTCATCCTACTAACTTATTGTCTAAAAAAATAATAAAATGCCTTTTTCCCTCCATGCCCCTCTTCACTCTCTTTGGTCAACCCTCTCCCTTTCCTTTTGTTGTCCCCCGATCTTCAGATCTACGGCAGAACGCTTCAAAGGGGGAGATCAAAGTCGGCTAACCTGTAACACCTTAAATTTTAAAGCCTTTAGATTAATTTAAATATGTAATGGTTTCAAACCTGAGACCAAAACAATTTAAATTCTAAATTTAAGATAAAGTTTAATCTTATATTTGTATAGGATTTTCAAAAAAAAACTTTTTAAAATAAATATGTATGGTCTAAATTTTAGTTTGTAAATTCATTATCTTTATCAGTTTAAAAATCTTTTATTTAAAATACAGGGCATTTTCTATCTATAGTTCGCGTCGTGATGGTTAACTTATTGGTTTTTGGATACCAATACGTTACCGAAAGTCTAGCGTACGGATTACAACTTATACAGTCTGCGTCGTGAGTACTAGTACTACTATCGCTACTATTACTACTACTTATAAATATTTTACAGTCATCCAAAATAAAATGATAACCAACAGTCTATAATTTATTTGTCTCTTCTTCGTCCGTCTATATTACCTTCTTACCCTTAGAGCTGGACGCCTTTGCTGTATGTCATTTGTTGAAAAAGGGGTGAGATTCAAAAGAATCTCAGTAGTACACAGATCACTCATATAATATGCAAATACTAAGCATGTAAAACAAATCATCAAACAACACAACTTACAGAAATGCAGCACATAAAAGGGCCTAACCGGTCCCTTATCACAGACTCACAGCGCTTGAGATTCACAATCTGACTGCCCAGGGCCACCGCCCCATACAAGGTACAGTCACGGGCTTTCTGCCTCAAACCTACCTGGCTTAAGACGCCCCCGGGTAACTCCCGGTGTAACTTGTACTTACGGGTCTTACCGCCTATGGACTATCTGTCCCACACATATACAGATGATATGGTACACATACATGACATCACATATGATATAAGAGATAAGGTACTACTTGACAGTCTTTCCAAATTTGGTTCATGTTCTCAGTCTCTTAGGCGTTTCGGGCAAATGTCAAATCCTATAATTTATAATTTACGGACGGGCGAATTATTACTTATTCCAAAATAATTTAAAACACTTTGGTAGGTTATCATTATAGCTAATACCTTAAACCCAATAGGTATTTAATGGACTCATACCAACTCTAGTATTTAACTTGACCCTTAGAGTCCTAATTATTTCAAAAATACCCTTACTTTTTATTTTTTCACTATTACTCAATTCTGTCAGAATTTTCAATAATCTTTGAAAATTCATATCTTGGCCTAGAAATATCCAATTAAGGTGGTTCCAAATTCTATGTGTCACTTATGAAGTCTATTTTAATAGAAAAATATGTTTAACTATCACCTATCCATGAAAAATTCCCAGTTTTAAATTTTTCTCGCACTGCCAGAAAATCTTTCCAGTTTCAATAGCTTAACTTCTAAAATTCATAACTAAATATCTAGAACTCCAAATGGAATGGTTCAAAATCCTATATGTTTCTCTTTAAGTATAGTTTTAGGAAAAAAATATTACCATTTAGATATTATAGTCACAAAATTTCCATAATTTCGTCAAACCCCATCTGTACCAGAAAACGTTCCAGATTCATCATCTAACTTTAAAAATTCATATCTCACTATTTATAAACCCAAATGATACATATTATATATCAAATTAAATCTTAAGATGTATACTTTCCTTCTGGAAACTTTCATAATTTTCGGATTAGGTTTGGTTACCTAAATTTATTTTACAACCAATATGATTTCAGAGAAACTAACCGAACAGCAACTCCTCTTATTTTCTAAAAATTCTAGACTTATATATAATCATCCAAAAATCAAAACCACATGTATTCCCACATAATTTTTCGTGTAGAATTGATTGGAAACCTCAAATTTTTCATCATCCTCAACTTCTTCATGCACTATTTTTCCCAAAACAAAACCTCACAAGTCAACAATTCATTATACTAGGTTCTTATGCTTCCCAAATTACCCAAAAATAGTCTTAAATCAACTAGAAAGAGTTAAGAATATGGGAAGGAAACTCACCTATATTAGGATATGGAGTTATATGTAGAACTTGTAATCACTTCTTCCTTCCTCTGGTAGCACTGATCCTCTTACTTATCTCTCTTTCTCTATTATGTGTCTCTTACTCTCTCTCTTTTTCACTCACTCTCTCTTTCTTTCCTTTTTGGATAATGGCTGAAGAGAATGGAAAAATTTGTGAAGTGTGTGTTGTGTGTTACGTATAATTAAGAGAATGAGAGAGAGTGTGTTTTTTTTAATAATTAAAAATGTGTATGTGTGTGCCATGTGTGTAGTGTGTGTGTGTTATTTAATTAAATAGTTGTGTGTGCATGGATTGCATGTGAAGTGTGGGAAGTGGGTGTGTGTGTTTTAATTATTATTATATATATATAGGTATATTTTTATCCTATTAATTACACACACTAGGTCTTTATTTTTCCCTTTGTCTAATTTAAGATTCCTTATATTTCATAGGTTTCATAATTTGGCTTACTATCTAACTCCCATAAATTAATCCTTAGCCTTTAAATAAATTTTGGGATGTTACATAACCCATATTTGGCCGAAATCTACCACCCTAATTTGGTGTTGCACCAATTGGAGTTTGAGGATGATCAGGACTTCATCGAGATCGACAACACCGACACCACACTCTTCGATCCTTCGATGCAAGCGCTCTACGATGTTCCTTTGATGGCTGTTCGTGGGGGGAGATGCCCGGTGTCTTCATCTTCAGTTAGGAATTCCCCTTTTGGATCATAGATGGGAGATGGATCAATATTGGTAGAGATTGTTGTTTCTGATTTATGAAGTTTGTAAGGCTGAGGCAAAAAATTTGAAAAATAAAATTAAAAGAAAAAGCGTTTAGAATCTGATTCCAATATGAGGGTTCAATTTTTTTCATCTTGAGATAATGCCCGCCATGTAAAACGATGAAGTGTTCTTTGTTCTTTCCATGTATTCCAAATTAATATATTAAGAACATGTATTCCAAATGAATATATTAAGCTGGTCAATTGAAATCTGAAGGGGAACCGCGATGATGAATTGCTCAAATCCAAAGTTGGTGGAAAAAGAAAAGAAGGGGGAGTCTAATAGAGAGAAGGCTGGTTTGAGAAAGGAAGAAGAGGGGCAGTTAGGGGAAAATACATTTTCCTTTTATAAAACAATAAATTAATGGGATGGTATGTGGATTAAACTGATATGAGGTGGAACATTTTTATTGGATGGTATAGAGATGAGCTGATACTCTTAGAGTACCTAAGTATTTCTCCACTTAAATCCAATTCCTCCTTACCTACAATAGAATATGTCCAGATGTTCTAAATATCTTGGATAAACTCTTATAAATACGAGAAATCTTTATTTTTATGATATATTTTTATACTTTATTTGATATTTTTATTATAGTTATTAAGTTTAAAATGTCTTTCTTATGATAAATTGATATTAAGAGTAAATATATTAAATTATGATTAAAAAGTATAAAATTATCAAAATAATTACAATTATTTTTAATTATTGATTTTTGAGAATATTTGATTATGGTTTAATTGTTTTTAATTCTAAGTACTTGAAAACTAGGATTAAAATTGAAAATCGTAGTTTGGCGCTCGAATTTTAGAAATAGCAATTTAGTCCCACGAACCTGCAAAAGGACAGTTTGGTCCACGCCAGAACTACAGCGTTTTGACGCAGTTTTAGGTCAGGATTCAGAGAGCAAGCCTCGACCCGTCCAGAGAGACACAGAACGCCGCCGCAGAGTAGGGGAAGGAGCTAGACCTTCGAAATCTCCATTGTGCACATCACCAAGCACCATCATCGTCGCCGGCGATGTTCAATATCTCACCGCCATACCATTAAAGCCGGCGACCTGGAGAGTTTCAGAGTAGAGACACAGCCGCAATAAAAAGGTCGAACAAGGAAGAAGGAGGGGTCTTCACCACTACCGTTCCTCTTCCGTTCTTTACCATCACCACCGTCCTTTCCCCATTCACCATTGTCGGTGACGTCCTCCTTCAACCTCCACCACTGGCTGACATTTCCAGACCAGAAAAAAAGAGCTTCAAGAGCAGCGAAAGTGAGAGGAAGAGGCCATTCGTTCCACCTTCACCGTCCACCATCTTCATCACCTTCACCTTCGGTTTTTTCTAGCTATTCAAACCATATATTGCTGTGGCGTCCTCTGTTCTTTTTCTACAGTCACCAACCAACATTTCATTCTTCATTATTAACCTGTTATTTAATTGGTAATTTCATGGCTGGGTGTTTGAATCAGAGGGAGGTTTTGCTTCTTGAAATTATTTCTATGAATTGCAGCAGTTAGAGTTTCTTCAATCTAGAGTAATGTAATGGATTGAGTCTTGATGCTTGAAGCTTGATAAGAGAGTGTTGCTTATCTAATTTCTTACTTGATCCATTTTAAAAATTAAATTCTAGGTTTATATGTTTGATTATTATGATAATTTGTAGTTTCGTGTAATTCGGGAGATTTGATTTATTTGGATTTTAATATTATGTATTTGACATCTTACATTTTATTAATAGCTGCAATTTCATATAATTGATTTGATATAACTTTTACTTAAAATTGTTATGAATATTTAATTATGATAAGAATTCTTGGTTACTTGTGTCATTGTATTTCATTGATTTAAGTTGCTAAAGTTTAAATTAGATTTTGGTTAGAGGGATTAATATTTACCCGGTATGAATGAATTCATTCACTTAACTCAAACTAGCTCAAAGAGTCTTTTAGTCAAATTTGTAGAAATAGCACACTTCTAAAGCAAAGGACAAATGAAATTCACAGATCTAGGATGTTTTTATCCATATTTTCAAGACCAATTTCCATTCCAAAAATCAAAAAATATTTGTTATAAAAGAATTTTAGTTTAATTGCAACTTAGTTGATAGATAAAAAGTTCAAATCATTGTTTCTATACCAATCATAGCTCATATTCTACACTTATTTAATTGTAAAATATGCATTTGATTCAACCCAATTTTTTTGTACCTCACAATTGCAAATCAAGAAGAATGAAAGAAAAATGGTCTGATTCAAAAAAGAATAAAATAAGTTAAAGAATATGTGTTTCTCATATGCTATTATCATTTGACAAAATAACTTTCAAAATCACGCACTTTAATAAAAACATAATTTAATGAATGTTGGTTAATATAGATTATGAGTGGTTCATATATTAGATTATATGAGATTTTTTGTTATTCCATACCTTGATTAAGATATCCTTATAGATAGACTATGTGTAATGACACTTTTTGTCTAACAAAATGATAGAACTCTAGAAGGCAACTTTGTTAATTATGTTAGGTTGTGGAAGAAGACAAATAAAATATCTTTGTTAATTATGTTAGGTGGTGGAAGAAGACAAATAAAATATCTTACTTAAAATGGCTTCCAAGTATAACTTTCTTTTAGATAATTTGAATGAACCTAAGAATCTCTTAGACTTAATAGTAGTTTTTCTCTTAGGATATTATTCTACATATATGAGTTGTCAAATAAGATCTCAAGAATATACAGTATTTTTTTTAAATGTTCTGATTAGTATTAGAGTTAGGAAGTTTCTTTATTTAACCTCTTCATATTATGAAATTATGAATGAGAATCCTCATTGTCAAATTTTTAATTTAGTCTATAATTTTTTAATAAATTTATCCTTAAAGAAAACTAAACAAATTGAAAACATATGGTTACAATTATTAATACAAATTTTAAAAATTATATAAATAGTTTAAAAGAAAAATAAGTTTTAAAGTAAGGAAAAAAATACATATGATCTAATCTATAATTGACTTTATTTTTTTATTTTTATATAGTAATTTTTTATTTTATATGTATAAATTATATGAAAAATAATTTATTGATTTATTAAATAATATTATACACCCAATATAAATAAAAAACAAAATTTATTAAATTAATAATATTATATTACTTATATTAACATTTTTATGTGTTTGAAAACTACACACACACAATTTTATATATGAATATCATTATATGTGTTAATATATGTATATTTAATATATTTATGTAATAATATGTAGTTATGTGTGTATGTGTGTGTATTTAATAATGTAGTCATATGATGAGATTTCATCATAGCTCACATGATAGACGCTCAAGATACCATCTAAGGGATTAGGGGTTCATACCTAGTGGAGGCATATTTGGAAGGTGAAAATATGGGGTGATGATGAGGCATGACGTGGCAAATAATAAGGTGGTGTCGTCAAAATTTTCAGCCACAGGCAGCAAATTGGTGCTGACTTTTTATCGTTGCTGAAAATTTTCAGTGGTGTGTCGCCACTGAAAGTGATTTTTTTTTTTTTGTAAATGCAAATGGATAATCACAATATGTTATGACATCTTGAGCTATATGTAAGTTGTAACAATATGTATTTAATTTCTCTCATTTTAGTTCTACCTCCCGCCCTTGAGCAGTTGGATAACTAATAATTTGTATAGATTAATGAAAATAGTTAAACTAGTTATTTATAAATAAACGTATGTTGATTTTCTTAAAATATACTAATCATCATTTGTATTGGAACTTCCTTTAATAGAATGCACTTGAGAGGGATAACTTAGGAGAAAAGTTTAAAATTTATGAGATAAAATAGATTGAGGTCTTATATCTAAGATTAAAATAAATTCTAATTAGCTTCTATATTTAAGACCGGAGGGAATATTTCTTATGCAATTAACCCAACCTTTAGATTCGAGAAAATCTTATTTTTTCTATATCTTGTAAGTTAAAAAAGGACGTGATAACTGATGATTGGAATATAGTGGCGCATAATTGGTTATGCAGGCTTAGAAGCAATGGAAGGAATGAAAAGTTGTTCATATTAGATGATTCAAGTACGAAAGAATTTGGATCATATGATGAAGAGATTAAGTGCATGCAAATTGGGTTGTGGGGTTCAATAAATAATCCAGATGCAAGGCCGTCCCTGGCCACAGTTGTTTCATATCTTAGCAATGATTCCATTCAACTTTATCAAAGACTAGCTTAGTGCGCCTTGAATCAATACATGATTGAGAAAGGAGGCAAAACGACGTCCATACAAAGGTGTAGTAAATGACATGTGAGCTGGGAACTTCCCAGCTATGGGACCCTAGACCTTTCAAAACTAGGACAATATCTTAGTTTGTTAAAAGTTATCCAATTTTAATATAAGACTTAATTAACTAATTTAATTAGATTAAAGAAATTAGTTAAATTAATTAATATGACATATTTTTTTCTCCTAAAACACTCTAATAATCTTTCTTCCCTCTCTCATACTTTATTACTATTGAGGGAATATCAATAAGATTAATTTAAAAAAAATGGATAAATATATAATATAAGTATTATATTTAAGATCAATATTAACTACTTAATTAAGTTTTACATTATAACTGGAGAAGTAATTGGTTTTGCAGTTAGCTGAGTCCATTTTGATGGCTGAAGAGCGAATGTCGTTATCATAGCAGGATGGTAGCATCACTTGTGCTGCGTTTGTTAATTGATCGTGGAAAGTTCTTCGACTTATCTTCAAGGTAGGGGCACCAATGTAAGAGGAAAATCGTTTATCTTTTGTGGTTTCTTTAGATAAATGTGACAATAATAGTTGAAAATATATGTTGTTAAGCGGGATAGCTGTCAAATATAAATGTGAGGCTGAAAAAGTACTTTTTTTTTACTTGAAAAAAAGTAAAGTAACTTCCTGACCTTACTTTACACAGGAAAGATCAATGCTACATATCATGGAGCAGTATAATTGTAGAGGAAAAATGTAACTTTTATTGTCGTGAACTTTTGCTTAATTGTTGATCAAGTTCTTGAACTTTGATTTACAAAAAATCTTTATTTTTTCCAGCAGATTTATAACATGTCAATCTCTTGTAGTTTACTGAGTTAAAGAATTATAAAGATAAATCGTTCAGAGTTAAAAAAAATACAAGGACTAAGAAAGATCAAGACGAAAATCTTTTGCGCTATAACAAGGAATGCATCCGATTCTCTCTGTTGTTCTAAATCCAACAAATTGGTTAGGCTTAAGCAGAGAGTTTGAAGGATGGATTCGAAGGAATTGATTTGCAAAGATTGCCGGATAAAGGAGGCAATTTTCGATTAGAACTTTCTTTCTGTCTGCATTTTTGTTTAGTTTGGGATGTGTCTTGACTACATTAACATAGAGATTGTTATTGGTTCTTGGTGATTCGAGGATTAAAAGTGTTTAGACCCAGAGTAGTTTATTATTTGAATTAAGAACTGGTAAGTGCTAATGATTGTGATGGTCGTAACTGGTCTGGTTCCTCTGTGGTTTAATTTCTTTGGGCTTTCAAGTTGTTTTGCTTTACTTTTTGACAAGATAGTGTTTAATGGCCGTTCATGGTAATGCATTATCTTCGACGATTACGAGCTTGGGCTCGATCAGGTAAGTCGACAATATAATCATTTTCTCTGACTAAGCTTGTAGATGAATATAACTTTCCTCTTATTTTTTTAGGGCTTTTATTTTTGGCACTCTACCTTTTCTTTGGATTTAGTTTTAGTTTTTTGCTTTTGCTTTTTTTTTTCGGCTTTTTAGTTTCTTTGTCTTCCATAAACTCTTGTTTGGGTATTTTCTGATGTCCTTTTAATAGATTGTTGATATTCAGGTCAAAGTAATTTTTTTTAAATGATCATTTTATATTTTCTTTTTTTTTTCTTGCGACGTGATCATATTACATTTTAAAAACCATATATTTCTTAATTAGAGAAACTATTTTTATCATGGAAAAAAATAAAGAAATAAGAAAATAGAAGGAATTAAGAAGTTCCATCTTTATCCATTTTCAAGCATTCATGATAAGGATTATTTAGGATTGTTTCATTATGATGGTATGAGCTTCCTTAACTAAAAGATCAACACATTGGATAACATTACATGGACGGTACGTTCTCCCATTTACTATTACCAATTGAAGAACTTCGAGCAAGTCAGTATAAGCAAAAGATCTTAATGTAATCATATATATATTTATATTTATATTTATGGTGATGTGGAGCAGTATTTACTACTTTCTTTATTTTTATATAATAGTAAATACTACTCTACATCACCATAAAGATAAAAATGAAAGTCATCTCAAGGCACCAAATAAAATTCAGGGGCATTGCCAAAACACGTTTGGGCTTACTTATATGATATTGACTAGATGAGAAGAATTGCGCTTATATATAGAGAAGAATTTACACTCGATAAGAAGAATTGACACTAGCTTTCCGCCATTGACTAGATAAGAAGAATTCACAACTCGATAAGAAAAATGATATTGTCCACAGAAATAATAAAGAGGAACACGCCAATTCATAATCATTATGCGCACCACCATTTTTAGGATTGTCTCGCTAATAAACAAACAACAACAACAATAATAAAGGGCCGGTTTGTTTTCTTGTTTTAGAAACAATTTTTTATTTTTTAAAAAACAAACAAATACAAAAACTTGTTTGGCAATTTATTTTTAGTTAGGTATTTCTTTTCTTTTATTTTTGAAGCAAGACAAAATGATATTAGATAAGAAGTGTGTTACATATTACAGACGGTAAGATGTCCTACTGAAAAAGTAAAAGAAAGACGAAAGCATTTGTAAGAAATAGTCTTAACCTTAAAATATAGTAACTTATTTTTCAAAACTTAAAAATCAAAACAATATATTTTTAGATGTTTTCTGTTTTTGTTTTTTTATATTTCTTATATTTTATTTTATATAATGAGGAAACTTTTTTCATTGTTTAAAGGCTTGAGGACTTCACATGTCCTACATTGACACCACATCACCACCAGCGACATCTAATGCCATGTCATGGATGCCAATGGTCAATGGCCACTTCACTGCCACACAACATTACCGTTGGCAATAGAATTTCATTCCATCAATGATTACCTATTTTTTTATAGCAGATAATTCTGTTAAACAATTATTTTCTTTTTTTTTTTTATGAAACAAAAAAGCCTATAGTACTGAAACAACTACATCAGCCCTGAGGCGCTCATCCAGAAAGAATGGTGGCATACGAAAAACATGCAACCCCACACTAACGGTTTGTGCTTCCCTTGATATCTAATTTGATGATGTAATAAGAACCATTATTTCAAACAAATTTTTATGCTTTTTTATTTCAAATATAATTTTTTAAAACAATTTAAAAATTTTTTTTTTTGTTTTCAAAACTTGTTTTAAAAATAATATTATAAAACTGTTTTGAATTAAAAAAACCAAAAACAAACAAGCCAAAGTCATCCATAAATCGGATCCCCGCATTGCCTGTTTGACGGCTACCGTGTGATTGCTTAATTATTACCCAAGGCTTCTCCAAAATTTCCTTGCCCTTTTTCTTTTTCTTTTTTTCTTTTTGCATGAGATTAAACTTATTTATAATTATAATAAACTTAACAACCTCATTATACACCAATATAACATATTAAAATAAGGGTTAAGGTACAAATTTAACAACGTAATATTTTCCTATGGGCTCCTAGTGTAATTAACTATTTTGAGGTGTAAAAATAGATACAATCAATTTTTTTTAGCATATATAGCAACTCCGTTAACCTTTGTTAACTTTTGTTACTTTATATACTCTGGGTCTCATTAATCTTCTCACTCTATTATTTTAATATAATGTTAGAAATATGTGCCCTTTTTATGATTTTAATAAGCCCTAAACCCTAAAAGAATATAAAATTTCATTGCACCCCTTCCTAGGTCAAAATGAAATTAAATTTTATTAGAGAAAAGACAATAATGCCCTTAATTTTTTTTTTCATAAGAGCATTTACAAGACAAATAAGGGTATTCATAAGAGAAATAAATAAATTTAAAAGAATCCAGGGAGTTAAAAACTTTTTTTTACAAGACAAATAAGTGAATGATTAAAATTTTTTAACTCCCTGAATTTTTTAAATGCTTTTATAAGATAAATATGGCATTTATAAGAAAAAATATTTTTGTCTACTTTTAGATCTAAAAATAGATAATTGTGTTGGGTGCTCATAGTAAAATAATGTATTGCTGAATTCACACATTTTCCCTTGTGAAAATATATTAAAATAATAGTGAGTGAAAAAACTAGCCAGGGTTAAAGGTGTTGCAATATATGCTATCAAAAAAATTGATTATATCTACTTTTACACCTCAAAATAGTTAATTATGTTAGTGCTCATAGGAAAATAGTTCATTATTAAATTTGCACACCCACCCTAAAAATAATACTGTATTTTTTAACCCGCAAGATTCAGTCGTTATAATTTTTTTTAAAAAAAATCCAGATACGGAATAATAAGGGAAGTCCCTAGCTGATGTGGATTTGCCTACATCCCCTAGATTTTCAGAATAATAATAAATATGATTTTTTTCCTTTTAAATAAAACATTTGGTAGTATTTTTTTTATGTATTTTGTTTGGTATGAATGTATGATACGATAGTCAAAATGATTATAATTAAATTGATTCAGTTATATGTATGCATTTTTCATAAAGTACTAAATTTATTAAAGAAGAAGGAACTTTTTATTTTGAAAGTTAATATATAAAAGATTTAAATAAACTTAACAAATTGAAAGGATCCCCTTAATTTCTTACAAAACAAATATTAGTGCTCATGCGTTGCATAAAAAAGTTCATATCTATTTGATGCCTTAGGTTAAAGAAGTTCATATCTATTTGATGCCTCAGTTAGGTTATATAAAGTCGGCTATAAATGTGGGCATTTGTATATGCCTTTGTTTTTCTATTTTTTTCCCCAATTTTGTTCACTTAAATTTTTCCAAAGCATGCAACGTTAAGACAATAAAATAATTTCATAAAAATTTTGAAATTCTTTAAATTTAAATTCATATTTTTTTCACTCAAGTTCAAACACCTATAATAAATCACAATTCAAAAAAATAATCCAAACAAATTAGAACCAAATTAGAAATATATAAAAAGAAATAAGAAAAAAATAATCAATAAATTATATTTATTGATTAATGAATCCAAACTAAATCCCCTAATATTTATTACCAAACTATATATATTAGTATTTATTATGTTTTTTAGTGAAAAATATAGAAAGTAATCATCTAACTTATATTTATTGATTAATATGGAGATAAAAAATTCAATTATAAAGGAATATACAAAAATAAATTAGAAAATAATCATCAATAAATTATATTTATTTTTTAATTTTTAATGGATCCAAACTAAATCGTCTAGTATTTATAATATTTTTTTGAAACTGAATAAGGAATATAAAAAATAAATTAGAAAAAATTATCAATAAATTATATTTATTGATTAATAGGTTCAAACTGAATTCCTAGTATTTAATACCAAATTAAATCCCCTAGTATTTATTATAATTTTTTGTGAAAAAAAATATTACAAGATAATCATCAATAAATTATATTTATTGATTAATATAGAGATAAAAAACTAAATTATAAAGGAATATAAAAAATAATCATCAATAAATCATATTTATTGATTAATTGATCTAAACTAAATCCCCTAGTATTTATTATATTTTTTAGCAAAAAAATATAATTTTAAGTTATGATGATGATAAAACAAAATTCAATTATGATACGCCCAATAAAGGCTTGGTTCGAATTGCCCAACAAGGGAAAATCGACAATTGTAAAAGAATATAAAAATAAAATAGTATTATTTAACGAAATTAATGGTGTTATTTATAAACAAAACAAAATTTAATGGTGCTATGAGGTGATTTATTAATTAATATGGAGATAAGAAAATCAATTATAAAGGAATATAAAAATGAAATTAGAAAATAATCATTAATAAATTATATTTAATTTATTGATTAATGGATTCAAATTAAATCCCCTAATATTTATTATGTTTTTTGGCAAAAATAAATTAAATTATGATAACTCTTTAATTTATGAATATAAAACAAAATTCAATTATGAATGAATATAAAAATAAAACGGCGTTACTTAATAGAATCAACGGTTTTAGTTTAAAAAAAAAGAAATTTAATGGTGTTACTACAAGTATTATATAATATATAGATAAAAAATGTAAATTATATTTTTTGTCAAATTAGTAAATTACAATTATAAATATAGGAAATAAATTCTGACATTAAAAATTTCTGGTAATCGACAACTCAAAGCTTAAACGTGACAATGTTACATACATCTTGATCGTGTCTTTTAATTGTTGTTTATCTAATGAGTAATGACAAATTTAAATCTACTGAAGGTTATTATGCAAAGTTTTATGATCCTTTTAAAATAATAATTATTTAATATAAATTCTTATTAATATTTTACCTAACTTTCTTGAATTACAGGTTCAGAATCTCATGCTGATAAAGAAAAGGTTCAGAATCTCAAAATGTATGAACAGATGACATATATGCATAACAAATGAAAATTCGAAATTGTATATATTATTTTATTTATTTACATTTGTTTCGCTAGTCCCCTTCCGGGCAGCTGATGAAATAATGAAAGGCTTGACCTGCTTTGCCTCCTTTATTGTGATTGACTACTGGAAACATACATCACCTGTAACCAAACATAATATCTATTTTGTATTTAATGTAAGATTTATTTTTATATTTATTATTTTTTTAATTTATTTTTATTGATGAGGGAATTAAGGAAGATGATTAGATAATTTTAAAGAAAAAATATGTTGTATTAACTAACTTAATTAATTTTTTTAATATAATAAAATTATATTAATAAGTCTTATATTTGGAAGGAATAATAATGCGCGTGCACTGTTCATTTGAGGGATCATGGCCCCATTCACTTTATCAGTCTTAACCCCTACAAGCACAAGTCACAACCCAATTTCGTTGACTTTCGTTGACCTTCTCAATCATCCTTCAGAACTGAAGCTGAACTTGCCATTGAAATACGCACCAAAAATCGATCAGACACCACCATCAACACCATCTTCACCCTTATCATGACATCCATGTCTATAGCTGTAATATCCTAAAATTTATTAAAAGGTTAAATTTTTAAAAAGAAAATTAAATGGTGCTAGAAATTAATCTTGGGAATTGAAAGCCAAATTATGAAACCTATGAAATATATGAGATCTTAAATTAGACAAAGTGAAAAATTACGGTATTGTGTGTGTAATTAATAGGATAAAAATATACCTATATATATAATAATAATAAAATAACACACACATCTACACACCCTTTTCCCTTACTCCTCTCATGTCTCACGCCATGCACACACACAATCATCTAATTAAATAACACACACAACCCACATGGCGCACACACACACATTTTTAATTATTAAAAAACAACACCCTCTCTCTCACTCTCTTAATCACACGGAAACACACACACTCCTCATTTTCCATTTTTCATTCATTCAACACATTCAAAAGAAACAGAAAAATATAGGAAAAGAGAGAGTGAGTGATAGAGAGAAAGCAAGAGAAATATAAGAGTGATCGGTGCTATAAGAGGAAGAAAGAAGATGCTACAAATCTCACACACAATTCCATAACTTGATATAGGTGAGTTTCCTTCGCATATTCTTAACTCTTTCTAGATGATTTGAGACTATTTTTGGGTAATTTGGGAAGCATAAGAACCTAGTATAATGAATTGTTGTCTTGTGAGGTTTTGTTTTGGCCAAAATAGTGCATAAGGAAGGAATGAGAATTTGATAAATTTGAGATTTCCAATGAATTCTATATAAAAATTATATGGGAATACATGAGATTATGATTTTTGGATGATTATATATAAGTCTAAAATTTTTAGAAAATAAGAGGAGTTGTTGTTCGATTAGTTTCTCTGAAATCATATTGGTTGTAAAATAAATTTCAGTAACCAAACCTGGTCCGAAAATTATGAAAGTTTTCATAAGGAAAATAGACATTTTAAGCTTTAATTTTATATATAATATGTATCATTTGGGTTTATAAATAGCGAGATATAAATTTTTAAAGTTAGATGATGAATCTGGAATGTTTTCTGGTACAGATGGGGTTTGACGAAATTATGGAAATTTTGTGACTATAATATCTAAATGGTAATATTTTTTTCCTAAACATATACTTAAATAGGATCATATAGGATTTTGAATCATCCCATTTGGAGTTCTAGATATTTAGTTATGAATTTTAGAAGTTAAGCTATTGTAATTGGAAAGATTTTCTGGTAGTGCGAGAAAACTTTAAAACTGGGAATTATTCATAGATAGATGGTAGTTAAACTATTTTTCTATTAAAATAGACTTCATAAATTACACATAGAATTTAGAAACACCTTAATTGGATATTTATAGGCCAAGATATGAATTTTCAAAGATTATTGAAAATTTTGACAGAATTGAATAATAGTGCAAAAATAAAAAATAAGGGTAATTTTGAAATAATTTGGACTTTAAGGGTCAAGTTAAATACTAGAGTTGGTATGAGTCCATTAAATACCTATTAGACCTAAGGTATTAGTTATAATGATAACCAACCCAAGTGTCTTATTTTAGATCAAGTAATAATTCGTCCGTCCATAAATTATAAATTATAGGATTTGACATTTTCCCGGGACGCCTAAGAGACTGAGAACAGGAACCAAATTTGGAAAGACTGTTAAGTAGTACCTTATTTCTTATATCATATGTGATGTCATGTATGTGTACCATATCATATGTATATATGTGTGGGACAGATAGTCCATAGGCGGTAAGACACGTAAGTACAAGTTACACCAGGAGTTACCCGGGAGCGTCTTGAGCCAGGTAGGCTTGAGGCAGAAAGCCCTTGATTGTACCTTGTATGGGGCACAGGCCCTGGGCAGCCAGCTTGTGAATCTCAAGCGCTGTGAGTCTGTGATAAGGGACCGGTTAGGCCCTTTTATGTGCTGCATTTCTGTAAGTTGTGTTGTTTGATGATTTGTTTTACATACTTAGTATTTGCATATTATATGAGTGATCTGTGTACTAGTGAGATTCTTTTGAATCTCACCCCTTTTTCAACAAATAATATAGAGCAAAGGCGTCCAGTTCTAAGGGCAAGAAGGTTATAGACGGACGAATAAAAGATAAATAAATTATGGACTGTTTAAATATCATTTTATTTTGGATGACTGTAAAATATTTATAAGTAGTAGTAGTAGCAGCAATAGTAGTATTAGTACATGCGACGCAGACTGTATAAGTTGTAATCCGTACGCTAGACTTTCGATAATGTATTGGTATTCAGAAACCCATAAGTTAACCATCACGACGCGAGCTATAGATAGAAAATGCTCTGTATTTTAGATAAATGATTTTGAAACTGATAAAGATAATGAATTTACAAATTAAAATTTAGACCATATATATTTATTTTAAAAAAATTTTGAAAATCCTATACAAATATAATATTAAACTCTGTCTTAAATTAGGAATTTAAATTGTTTTGGTCTCAAGTTTGAAATCATTATATATTTAAACTAATCTAAAGACTTAAAAAATAAGGTGTTACAATGGCTTCCTCCAAAATTTTCTTGCTCTTGCTTATTCACTTCCTCTTTTCTCCTATAACTGAAGCACTGCTTAATTATTTTTCCCACAACTGCAGCAACAATACCTCCAATGAACAAAGTAACTTCCAATACGACCTCATCACCGCCCTCTGTAATATCCCAAATTTTGGGACTAAAGGCCTAAGAATAAGCCTGAATAAAGTAGACTACCAAGCCCACATCAGTAAGAGTCCCAGAAATTATGACATATAAAAAGACTCTCAGGGGCTATAAGATTTGGGCCTTACTGGGGAAATGGCTTAGTAGCTGTAGACAGTAGATTAGAATGTCGGTGCAGATGTGCACAGAACACATACACACTCCGACCTGGTGTTATATGACGGGCTTCGATATGCGTGATGCAATCCCGAGTAAGTCCCGAGTAGACACCGATAAAGTAACTTTATTAAAGTAACTTTAATAAAGTAAGTAATCATGACACAACTTTTGTGTTAGCTAAATGAGAACATGACACTTGTCTTCTCATGATGAAAAAGTAATCTTGCCTTTTGAGTTGTCACCCGATCAGTGGAACCCCGAACAAATGGCACCACGGGATCGCGACACTTGGCATAACTTTTTGAAACTCCTCCTAGGCCATATATTTTCGTCCAGCAGCCCAAAAATGCAAGAACAATCATAGAAAATGAAGAAAAAACATTGGAGGAGAGAGGAGAGGTGAATAGTGAATTTTCAGAACTTCAATCGGCCGAATCATTACCGAATCGGCGTTTTCTCTCAAAGTACCCTTCACAAACCTTCTTCTACTCATCCTAAGCTTCATTTCTACGGTTTTGGATTTTTGATTGGAGGTGTTTGGTGCCGTCTCCCTTCCCGGAGTACTGCCGGATTTCCGAACCGACTGCAAATATGCGTAGAGGTAAGCGTAAGCTTCCTTTTGAACCGATTGGTTTGTTGTTTGGATGAGTATTTGTAAGGGTGGGGTACTGTTTATTTTCGATCCAAGGGGTATTTTTGAGGTTTAATCATGTATTTATGGTTAGAGGATGATTTATGATGATATTGGACCAAATTATTGGACAAAATTCTGAATTGGTGAATTGTTGTAGAAAACCCTATTTTTCTGGTCTGAACAGAACGCCATGAAGAAGTAGGAATTTTATAATTTTGATGATTCCATTGGATTCTACACGAAAAAATTGTATAGGTATGCAAGTGTTCATGATTTTTGGATGCTTGTATATGAATTTGGAAATTTATGAAGTTGAATGCACATGTTGTTGATATGCCCTGTCTGGAACAGTGATATTGTGCGAGATTTTACATAAGTTAAATCTTGTCCAAAAATTCTGCAACTTTCCAGAATTAAAGTACACATCATAAGCTTTAATTTGATAGGTAGTTTGTAATTTTTGGACAAGTACATTGGGAGATATGAATTTTTGAAGTTGTGTCCTGTTTCTGGAATGAAATCCGGAACAGGTTATATTTGGAGAAATTCTGGGAATGTTGTGGCTGTGATAACCCAAATTGAGGATTTTTGTGAAAAATTATACTGAAAGATCTTCAAATAGGACTTTGAACCACCCCAATTGGAGTTCTATAGAATTAATTATGATTTTTCAAAGTTTAGTCAAAATGCTGGCAGCTTTTGGCTACCATGCGAATTTGAGAAAGAAAGTGACCAAATGTATTTAGTATGACTCCAAGTGTGAAAGTAAGCCTTTAGGGCTAATATAGCCCATTTGGCATTCACTTTTCATGGCTCTAATAATGTCATTATTTATCTAGGGCCATAAAGTGACAAAGAAGAAACTATGGTTGGAAGATCGAAGTACAAGAGGAGGAGGCAAAATCCAAAAGGTAGTAAACTTACTTACTTGTATGTATGTGATGTTTATGCTGTGTATTGATTTGCTGTATTGCCTTGCTTGATTATGTGAAGCATGTATGAATGAATGAAGCTCTGTTTCTATTTTTACTATGGCCATAAGTATGTTGTACGAAACATTGAGCATGCAGAATATCATTATGTGAACATGAGCCTATGTAAGGCAAGCATATCATGCACTAGCATTCATCTTACATGCATTGTCTGTATGTTTGCTACTGAGATTCTCTTGAATCTCACCCTCCCCCACCAACCATATAGGTATATGAACAGGAAAGAAGAGAATGCTTGAAGATGATTCAGAAGGAAAGAAGATGTAGAACTGAAGACTGAATTGTGTTTAGATTACTGTGTGTATCATTATTGGCGCACAGAGAATAATTGTTTGTAAGAATACACGTGAATTTGAATTAAGCCGTAATCGGGATCACTGGGAAGAAGAATTAACTCTGATATACAGTAAGAATAAGTCGTGAATAATTAATTACCCCTAACAAAGTAATAATAAATGCTTCCGTGTAGGTAATTAAGAGGTATGTAAGGCGGGTATTACACCCTCCGCTCTTCCTTAGCTTCCACTAACACTGAGTTCTCCAACACCACTGTTGCCAGTGGTGGCGACACTTTCTATGGCCTCATCATATGCCCGGGTGACGTCACCCTCCAGGTGTGCCAACAATGCCTGGATGTTGCAGCCCAGCAATTATACTTGGATTGCAAATTCTCGAAGGAGGCCATAATCTGGTACGAAGAGTGCATGATTCGCTATTCCAATCACTCCTTCTCCACCGTCGACACAAGGCCTAGATTCAGCCTCGTGAGCACTAGAAATGTCTCAAACCAGGCAAGCTTCATGAGAATGTCTCAAACCAGGCAAGCTTCATGAGAACAATGTAAGATACTATGAACAAGACTGCAGATGAGGCGGCTAAACCTGCTGTGGGGAAAAAGAAGTATGCGACCCGAACAGCGAATTTTTCAGCGTCTCAAACTGTGTATTGTCAAGCTCAGTGCACGACGGACCTTTCGCCGTCAGATTGCAGAAGGTGCCTGAGTGATGTGATTGGGGACCTTGACTGGTGTTGTAATGGGAAGCAAGGAGGAAGAATTCTGTACCCTAGCTGTAACGTTCGCTATGAGTTGTTTCTTTTCTATAACTCTGATGATCAGCCAGAAGCGACTACACCTCCTCAAGGTAATGTTACGGTGAAGTTCAACTTAATTGAACAATTTTCTTTTTGTTTGTCAAGGAACTAATGACGCTTTTCTGATTTTTTAAATATATTGATGAAAAAGATTATGCTGGTTTCGGCAGCCCTTTCCAAACATGAGAAAATAGCATGACAGAAGAAGAACCATGAATCTAATCAGAATATGATTATGATCCCCTGGTCTTACGGCCACGTGATACAGTCAATTATTATATGATATCATTACATTGAGACGTTGTAGTGATGGTCATCGGCTAAAAAAATTAAATCTATATCGTCCAGATCTCATCTAGATAGTTCAAATGAGATGAGTTTCACTTACCTATCCTTTTGGTCAGACAGAGAAATTGGTACCGTATATTATGTCCATGTGATATCATTACTTTGACACATGGAAGTATCTGATATCTGTGCAGAAAAAGGGAAAGGTCAGTCAACGAGGACTGTGGTGATGGTCGTGGTTTCTTCTGTTGGTGGTTTGGGGATAATTTTTTGTCTCGCCCACCATCCCTTAGAGTCAAATAAAGAAGAGGCGCAACGCTGTCCTCAGACAAAAATACTGTAAGTAATTTTCATCCTCAGACAAATTTTTACTTCTTCATATAATTTGGCTTGCCCCAGGAGTTGTAACGATGCTTTATTTGCTCTTAGTATCCTTTAATTTAATTTTTTCTATTTGGTTGGCAAAAAAAATATTTTCTATTTGTCTAGTTGGAAATGAAAGCAACCATTTAGAGCCTCTGCAATTCAGTTTGGCCACAATTGAAGCTGCCACAAATAAGTTTTCACATGAAAACTGTTTAGGCCAAGGTGGATTTGGAAGAGTTTACATGGTAACAAATGTCATCAATATAATGTTACTCATAGACACACGTGCACACATGCATATATGTTTGTTAATTTTTAATCTAATCCTCTATAGGGTATTCTTTCAAATGGTTAAGAAATAGCTGTCAAGAGACTTTCGAAAAGCTCTGGGCAAGGTGGAGAAGAGTTCAAGAATGAGGTTTTGTTAATTGCCAAACTCCAGCACAGAAATTTGGTGGCTTTGCTTGGATTTTGCATAGAAGAAAACGAGAAAATTCTCATTTATGAATATGTTCCGAACAAAAGCCTTGACTACTTTCTATTTGGTTCGATTCATTTAGACTTGAACTCTTAATTGAAATTTGTAGTTCTTATATGTGACCTGTATGTTATTAATTATTTATTTCGTGCTATTTGAATTACGTTAGAGTTAATTGCCTAACTTAGATTATCTTTATTTCGTCTCTATAGTCACTCACAATAAATTTATGTACAGGTTCCCAAAAACGCAAAGTATTAAATTGGGTAGAGAGTTGTAAAATCATTGGAGGAGTTGCTCGAGAAATTCTTTATCTCCATGAATATTCTCGACTTAAAATTATACACCAGGATCTTAAACCAAGCAATATTTTATTAGATGATGAAATGAATCTAAAAATTTCTGATTTTAGCTTGGCTAAGATGGTTGCTATCAACACATATGAGGGAAGTACAAATAGAATAGCTGGGACATAGTAAGTTCAAAATTTTTTCCCTTTAGGCTCTTCATCTCTCTTGATATGGTTTAATATATAAAGACAAACATGTGTGCCTAAGTTGACATTGAAAAGTTACATCTCAACTAATCATTGAATGTCCCAATCAATGTTCTTATTATGCATTAGATAACCACTTTTAATTATTGATTCTTTTCTCTTTTTCTCAGTGGATATATGTCCCTAGAATATGCAATGTATGGGCAATATTCTGAAAAATTAGTTATTTTTAGTTTTGGAGTTATAATTTTAGAAATTATATGTGGGAAGAAGAATACCAGTGGTCATAGGCAATCAGAATATGCTGGTGGCCTATTGAGCTGTGTGAGTTATGATAACATGTTTCTTTGGTATTAATATTTATGCAATAACGGAGAAAAGATTATTTTAACAAATATCCTAAAGGGTGATAACTTGTTTTGCTTAATTGTCATAGGCTTGGAAGCAATGGAAGGAGGAAAAGTTGCTGGAGATATTAGATTTAAATATAAAAGAATTTGGAGCATATAATGAAGTGATCAAGTGCATCCAGATTGGTTTGTTATGTGTTCAAGAAAATCCTGACTCATGACCGACAATGGCTGAGGTTGTTTCATATCTTAGCAATGAATCCATTCAACTGCCATTGCCAAAGGAACCTGCTTTCTTTCTACACGCTGGAATTAAGGACAGCGGAAGTAAGGAATCAGGCTCGACTATTGAAATGTCTATGAGTCAATTCTTTCCTCGTTAGTAACATAGTTTTGTTTCTTCTATTTCTTGGATATCCTACAAGGAGACTATCATTCTTATTTTACTGCACAAAAATTGACATCTACAATTCATACTGTACTCTTATTAATATTATTTAGTGGTAAATATTTAGAGGGACAAATGATATTTTTCATGCATGAAACTAGTTTTTATAGTTTTACTCTCTTCATATCTTTATACAATTTTTACAGCAAAGTCTTAAGGCTCTATTTGATACATGGGAATCTGGACAAAGGAAAACGAATTAAAAAAAAAGGATTCCTTATTGAAGAATGTACTTGGCAGACTTGAATTTTTTTTGGGTCGGGTAGACTTGAATTAGATTCCCTAGAGAATCAGATTCCAGCAAGAAGGCTTGAATCCAATTCCTCCTTACCTACGATATAATCAAGACTTAAATGTCCAGATATTCTTAACATATATTAGATAAACCTTTATCAATATTATTGATATTTTTCGGTGGTTATATGGCTTTATAGTGTATATGCAATGTTTGAATTCTAAAAAATCATATGTTCTTAGTTTTGGAGTTGTAGTTTAAAAATTTATCGGTGAAAAGAAGAATACAAGTGGTTGTGATCAATTACAATATGCTGGTGGCCTCTGCAGCTAAGTTATAAGGATGAATTTATCTCATATGCAATCATCACCACAGCCTTTAGATTTGAGAAAAGATGATTTTACAAATATCGTATAAGTTAATAAATGGGTGATAATTGATTATTTAAATTAAATATGCTACAGAAAATAGTAGATTAGCGACAGAATTTGATGATTCTGTTCTGTTGCTAAATTTAGTAACTGAATTCTATCGTTATATTCCATTGCTAATTTGTTGCTGTTTTCGTTTTTGTTTTTTTTTGGTAGTATAGTGGTGCATAAGCTAATAAGGTTTAAATTCAAGAAAATCCAGATGCAAGGCCTTCCATGGCCACGGTTGTTTCATATCTTAGCAATGATTACAATCAACTTTATTAAAGACTAGTTCTTAGTGCGCATTGTTTTTCTTGAAAGCTAACGATCAAGTATGATCAATACATGATCGAGAAAAGGAGGCTAAAGGATGTTAGAATATGAAGATTGTAGTAGTGAGGAAACAAGAGTCTCTAAATATTATTAAAACCTTAAATAAAAGAGAGTACACATGAGCCTTTATATAGGCAAACCAAAAACTAAAGTCTAACCCAAGTCAAATCTAATCTAATCAAATATTACATCTAATAATATCTTAGATTTATACTTCTTAGATATATAGAATATATTAAATAACAATATATGATATAATATCCATATCAAATATCTAACACCCCTTCAAACTCATGATGGCTTGATAGAAAGCAACTTGAGTTTGACTACTAAAAACTTGAAGTGACCAGGATCAAAAGATTTAGTTAACTAATCAGCCGGTTGATACTTTGATCGAATGGGGACAAGCTTGATAGTGCCTTGCACAAGATGTTATCAAGTTAAATGACAATTAATCTCAATATATTTTGTTCGCTTATAGAACACATCATTGTGAGCAATTTTAATAGCTGCTTGACTATCACAATATATATGAGTGGAGGACTAATGGGAAGCTCCCAAATCATCAAGTAGCCAATGGAGCCATACAACCTCAGTAGTTGTACTAGCTAAAGCGCAATATTCTACCTCAGTACTAGGTTGAGAGGCTAAAGTTTGTTTCTTACTCCTCCAAGAGATAAGAGAGTCACCAAGAAATAAACAAAACCCAATGGTAGACTGACGAACAGCACAGTCACCTCCCCAATGCAAGTTGTGACAATTTATTTATCTCATATTAGTATTTCTTGTGCAATCATATCTCTAGATTAGAGAAAAGATTATGTTACCAATATCGTGTAAGTTGACAAAATGGGTGATAACTGATTATTGAAATATAGATGTGCATAATTGTTATGCATCATGCTGGCTTAGAAGCAATGGAAGGAAGAAAAGTTGTTCATATTGGATTCAAACTTAGGAAAACCTCCTAGATACAACATCCAACATAAAAAACATAAGAGCCTAAACCAAATTAACATTGTTTATCCTCAAGGTACATTCCTAGAGGCATGCGGCACTCGCTACAGCTAATATAATGCTTTTGTAACAACCCTAAAAATAAAATAGTATAATTATTTCATTTATGGTTAATATTTAATTTATGTGTAATGTATATGTGTAATATCCTCAAATGATATATATATATATATATATATATATATATATATATATATAAAGGTAGAAAATAATTCCCTGTGATATATTTGAGGCTTAATTGAGGTATAAGTGAGAAAATTACCTCAAAAATAAATTTTAAAGGATTATTATAATTTTGGTTAATTAAAGGATAATTAGACAAATTTAATTATGAGAAATATTAGGAGGCCTCAAAAAATTGGGAATAAATAAGGAAAATTTATTTTAAGGTTAAGTTGACTTTATAAAAATAGTTTCATGCCCTAGAAATTAAAATTTTATCTTTAAGAACATTTTATGGGCATTTTATCCAAGAATAAGGCAATTTCTTAAAAATTATGGGAAAAATACTTAATGATCAAATTTGAGCTTGAGAAAAATCAGGGGATTACTTCCTAATAAATGTAAATTATTGGCGATGCTAATTGGTTATATGATCAAAGAATCCTCAAAAACACATTTGTTGAAGATTAATCCCATATGAATTGCAAAAATTAAAATTTAATGGTACAATTAGGCTTTGGGATGAGCAATCCATGACCTTCTAAAGGACATAGGTGGCGGAATCTTATGGATCAGAGAAGGAAAGAAGAATTTGAGCCATTTGATCTTTGGCAGCCGTTAAATTAATATTTCCAAAGGAAGTGGAATTGAAACAATTTTCCAACTGTATAAATAATTGGATAAAAATCATCAAAATTCCCTAAAAACTCCTCAGGAGTGGGTCGGCTAAAACCAGCTGGGGGAAAATAACAGAGAGCCGTGGGGGTGAGGAAGAGAGAAGAGAAGGAAATACTTGTACTATCAAGTGGAAATAGGTAATTTCCTACATCTTAATCATCATACAAGCTTTTCCTTCTTGTTTGAATATTGTTTTCATGCTTAAAACCCTTCCTAAATAGCTGTTGACAAGAGGAACAAGAGAGAGAGAGAGAGAGAGAGAGAGAGAGATCAAAGCAAACAAGTTAGGGAGTTAGGAAAGAGACAAGTTATGATGCTATGTTGTTGCTATTTTGGGAATTGCTTTGATGATTTTGAGCACTTAGGAAGCAGATCAAGTTCGGCTTACATGCTGTCCGAATTCAAAAGGCTGGTATGATGATTTAAAGTTAGAACAATGATAATGAGGTGTTAAAGGCTTGAGATTATGTGTTTTAAAAATAATGTATCCTAGCCCATAGCATGTTTCAAGAAAAAAAAAAAAAAGAGTCGGGAGAGGAATAGGATTTTGCCAATTTTATTGCTTTCAATGTATCCAAAATGAAAAATTGTACAGGGTGCAAGTGAGAGAAACTAAGTTTGTAAGCATTAGAAATTTAAATAAAAATTTTGTCTAATAAAGCCTTTATGTTTCTGTTTTGATTATTTAAATGGGAAAGATGTTTCTTTTGATAAAAAAGGAATATACATGAAAATTTATGGAGGATAAGTATGTTAGATTTATATTTAAGCATATGGAGTCAAAAATGAAAAGTTGAGGTTCAAGTTATGAGTTACGTAGTGAAAGAAATTTTATTAAATGGATTGTCTAAATTCTTAGTACTCAAGAGCAAGAAATGTCAATAGTTTTGCTTCAAGGAAAATTGAAATGTGGAAGGAATATAAATATATAATGCAAGAACTAAATGCTTTACTGAATGAGATATTATGGAAATTTTAAATACACTTTGATTGAAGTATTCATATTTTGTTTTGGTATGGTAAGAGATTGAGAAGTGGTATGGTTGGAAGCTGATGACAAACTGTTCTAATTGAAATATTGATTTGTTTATTGTATTTTTGTTCATTCAACAATTTTGTCTCACATATCCATTTAAGTAATGTGATTATGAAGTTTATGGGAGAAATTTGAAGATATGAATTATGAATATTTTGTAGAACTTATCTTCTACAAGAGCAATTTTCCATAAACTCAAAGGAATGATTTCTTTATAAGTTTGTGAATGCTTTTATTAGAGGAACTAGCACAGAGCGCTTGTTACTTGTGGGTTTGGTACCTACGCTTGTTCTGTGGCCTTGAGTCATGTTTGGTTATTTACCCCCATCGACTTTGTGTCGACGCTTATTTTTGTGGCTTCGAGCTGTGCTTGATTATTTATCCTCATGAACCATGTGCTCATGCTTGGTTTCGTAGCCCTCATGCTACACTCGTTATTTGTAGCCTCCGTGTTGCGCTTGTTTCGTGAACTCCGTGCTGCACTTGTCATTCGCATGTGTTGGTTCCTCTGACAAAATGAGTTTTTAAGGAAAAATTTTTTCACCATGATTTGGTATTACCGAAAAGAAAATATTTTATCAAATTTTTATTCAAATTGAACTAGAGATTATTTTCTATAGTTTCTAGTTCTGATAAATAAACGTGTGGTTATGAACAGGTTGGAAAAGAAAAAGAAATAGAGAACAAGATATGTATGTATATGATTGATAATATTTGGCTTTTGTATATTGTGAAATATATCAACAAACATGCCTAGCACATATTTATTTTAAATATTTTATATATTTGAATTCTTGCGGTATGTCTCTTTCATCATGAGAAAATATTCATGACTTGATATTTATTTATGTTTTATTGAATTGTTTTTGTAATAAATTGTGTTATGAGACTTTATTTACCTACCAAATTATTTGTGTATGCATGTGAAGTTTCATGAATGAATATTATAATTTCAATTGTTATCATGCTAATTAAGTAGATCTTGTTGATTATAAATAGAATTAGGAAATTAATAGGGCTTACGAAGTAAGGTCGTCTTATACTTCGTGTCGGTCATGCTTTTGTACTTTAGGTCGTGACAGCTTTTACTTCATCTTTTTGGCCACCCTCCAAGAGAGAACTATTCATAGCAAGTAGTGATGTATTCAGAAGCGAAATGAGGTGAGAAGCAGAATAAAGGAGAGTAGTCTCGGAAATACAAAATTGTATGACATTTCTTTCATTGGATTATTTGACAAATATTTATTTTTATTATATATTTTCATTTTTTATTTAAAAATTTTGTCACAATAATTTAGCTTAAAATGTTTTCTTTGTGCTTAATTGAAATTAAGAGTAAATACATTAAATTAGGACTAAAAAGGGTAAAATTGTCAAAATAATTGCAATACTCTTAATCATTGATTTTTCTGAGAAATATTTGATGTTGGTTTTATTGTCTTAATTATAGGTATTTGAAAAAAAGGATTAAAACTGAAAATGGCAGTTTGGGGTTCAAATTTAAAAAATGATAATTTAGTCCCATGAATTTGAAAAATGACAGAATGGTCCATGAAACTGCCACGTTTTTTACAGTAACTCTTTAGGTCTGATTAATACACAGAGGCAGAACAAAAACGAAAGCAGACACAGCGCCGTGAGAGATCAGAACCTTCACCTTTGTTAGAACTAAGTCCCACATCGGTGGGTTGAGAATGTGAGGGGGGCTCCTTAGGCTATAAAAGAAGAGCCCCTCTTCCCTTCCAAATAACCTCTTCAAATTATCTCATAAGATATTTGTATCTTCTCCTCTCTTGTAATATTTCACTTGTAAATTAATGTCTCCTTATTAGTTTACATGGTATCAGAGCCTGGTTCTGTCTGAGTATGCTCTGTGGTTGCAGCATAGTCTAAACTTCCACATCAGAAAAGAATTACATTTGTATCAGTAGCACTATTCATAGGGGCTGTTCATCAGTACTGTTTGGGGTACTATTCATAGACACTGTTCGGTACTGTTCATCTGCGGGGACTATTCATCGGCGTTGTTTGGTACTGTTCATCCGGTTGGAAATTTCCAGATTCCGGCGAGGGTACTGTTCTTAGAACTGTTCATCCCAGCACTGTTCATCGTGGTACGGTCAGTGGTTTCTGCTTTGTTTCTTAGGTCTTGCTTCTGTTTGAGGGTGTTTACCCTTGGTGATTGCTGTTGCATTTGGTTAGAGGATCTAGAGGTCCTCGTTTGCTCTGTTTGTGGTATTTTGGAATTTGTAATACTTTGGGATTTCATTGGAATATTTTTCTCCTTGCTTATTGGTTAATTTTCCATGGCTGAATCGAAGAACTCTGATATCATCAGTTTTCTTGAAGCTCTTGACTCCTCTTATGAGACTATTCGCTCTCAAATCATGTCTAGTCAGGAGCTTCCATCTCTTGAAGATGTGTTCTCACGGGTTCTTTGTGCTGATAATTTGGTTTGCCCATATGTTGATCACAATGCGAGTGCTTTGGCTAGGCGTGGTTCCTTTCACAATAAGAATTATAGGTCTAAACAAGGACCTAGTACTCCGAACATGTCTTCTGGCAGTTTTGTCTGCAATTATTGCAAGGAGTCTGGTCATAGTAAGAAAAATTGTCGTAAATTACAGAATAAAGAGCAACGTGATCAGCAGCGTAATCTTGCTCAGATATTTGATCATTCTAATTCTGGTCCATCATCTACAGAGGGCCTAGCTACAGGTACTTGGTCCTCTGGTCTTGCTACTATTTCCACGAAGTGGGTCATTGATTCTGGTGCTACAGACCACATGACAGGTAACCATCATTTATTTTCATCGTATGCTCCCTATGTCAACCCATCCTCTATATTCGTTGCCAATGGTTCCCCGATTCGTGTACTTGGATCAGGCACTGTTAAACCAACTACATCCATTTCGCTATCTTCTATTCTTAATGCTCCCGATCTTACGTTTAATCTGTTGTCTCCCAGTAAATTGACTCGTCATTTAAATTGTTTTATTACACTATTCCCTGACCACTGTTTAATTCAGGATCTTTCGACAAAGCAGATTATTGGTAAGGGTTATGAATCTGGTGGACATTACATCCTTGATGATCAAGTACCGCGTTCTGTTGCTTGTTCTGGTGGGTCGTCTCCCTTTACTATCCATTGTCGTTTAGGTCATATGTCACTTTCGCTTTAAAAAGGTTATATCCTCAGTTTTCTTCTGTATCTGCTTTAGATTGTGAGTCGTGTCAGTTTGCCAAACACCATCGTATTCATTTGGCACCTCGAGTCCATAAACGAGCTGCGTCCCCCTTTGAGTTAGTTCATTTTGACCTTTGGGGTCCTTGTTCAGTTTTGTCTCAGACTGGTTATCGATATTTTGTCACTTTTATTGATGATTTTTCCCGAACCACTTGGGTTTACTTAATGAAACAATGTTTTGAATTGTTTACGCATTTTCGCAATTTCTATGCTGAAATTCAAACTCAGTTTAATACTTCTTTGAAAATTCTTCGAAGTGATAATGCGAAAGAATATTTTTCTATCACATTCACTGATTATATGCACAGTCATGGTATTCTTCACCAATCCTCTTGTGTTGATACACATGCTCAAAATGGTGTTGCAGAAAGAAAGAACTGCCATCTCTTAGAAACTGCCCGAGCTCTCATGTTTCACTCTTGTGTCCCTAAATCTTTTTGGGCTGATGTTGTGTCTACTGCATGTTTCCTTATTAATTGCATGCCTTCGGTTGTCCTTAGTGGGGATGCTCCATATTCCGTTCTGTTTCCCACTACTAAGTTGTTTCCTATTGATCCAAAAATTTTTGGGTGCGTTTGCTTCGTTCGGGATGTTCTTCCAAATGTCAGTAAACTCGATCCCAAGTCCTTGAAGTGTGTCTTTCTTGGTTATTCTCGAATTCAGAAAGGTTATCGATATTACTCTCCTGATCTTCATCTTTATCTTGTGTCCACTGATGTGACTTTTCATGAGTCGTCTCTTTTCTTTAAGTCTTCGGTATTATCTGAGTCTCCCTCTGTTGTTGATGAGCCTGATGATGTTATGGTTTATCGTGTCCCTGTCTCACCAGTACAGGATGCTGTTTCAGAACCTGCTATCATCAATGGTCCTGATGTTACCAATGCCATGCCCTCGCCAGTGACTGCTTCGCTAATGGATTCTGTTCATGTCTCCCTAGTCCTTGCTCCTGCTTCCCCAGATCCTGACACTCCTGCCCCTGATCCAATTGTCCCTGATTCTGCTGCTAATCCATCTGATCACTTGCCTATTGCCCTCCGAAAAGGTACCCGTCCTCATTGTCCTCCCAAAAGATATGCTAAATGTACCTATTCTATCTCCTCCTTTATGTCCTACCAGCACTTGTCCATTGCTTCCGCTTCCCTTGTGGCCACCCTTGAGTCCATCTCCACCCCTACCACCCTTCACCAAGCCTTAGCCCACCCTGGTTGGCGTGCTGCGATGGAAGAAGAAATGATGGCCCTTGACAAGGCTGGTACTTGGACTCTTGTTGATCTACCTTCTGGGAAGAAGGCCATTGGGTGTAAATGTGTGTTTGTAGTTAAGACTAAGGTTGATGGTTCCTTAGAACGGTTGAAAGCTCGGCTTGTTGCAAAAGGTTATGCTTAAACCTATGGTATAGATTACTCCGAGACTTTCTCCCCAGTTGCTAAGCTCACTTCCGTTCGTCTTCTTGTATCTCTAGCTACCACTTATCATTGGGATTTGCATTAGTTGGATGTTAAGAATGCATTTTTGAATGGTGATCTCCTTGAGGAAGTTTATATGGAGCAACCTCTTGATTTTGTTGCTCAGGGAGAATATGGGAAAGTGTGCTATCTCAGAAATTCGTTATACGGTCTGAAACAGAGTCCGCGTGCCTGGTTTGATAGATTTTGTAATGTGGTTCAGAAGTTCAGATTGAGCCAATGTAAGAGTGATCATTCTGTGTTCTATCAGCAGTCCGATGCAGGCATGATTCTTTTAGTAGTGTATATTGATGATATTGTGATTACTGGGAGTAACACCTCTGGAATCTCAAAACTTAAAGTCTTTCTTAACTCCCACTTTCAGACAAAAGACTTAGGACCATTGAAGTACTTTCTTGGTATTGAGGTTTTGAGAAGCAAGAAGGGCATCTTTTTGACTCAGCGGAAATATGTTCTCGATCTCTTAAAGGAGACTGGAATGCTTGGAGCTGCACCGAGCAGCGTTCCCATGATATCGAATCCTTTCCTGGATCTTAATGATAGCATGTTTGATGAGCTTCCTGATGACTTAAAGAAAAAGATTGATCCAGAGAAGCTGAAGCCGTTTGCATATCCTGAGAGATATAGAAGACTCATTGGGAAACTGAACTATCTGACAGTAACTCGTCCTGATATAACATTCTCGGTCAGTGTACTTAGTCAATTCATGGCATCCCCAACAGTGGCACAATGGGAAGCCTTAGTGCATATCTTACATTATTTGAAAAGTTCCGCAGGTCGTGGCATTCTCTATACAGATTATGGGCATACTAAAGTTGAGTGTTTTTGTGATGCGGATCATGCAGGATCTAAGGCTACAGACGGTCAACTACAGGTTACTGTGTGTTTGTTGGTGGAAACTTGATATCTTGGAGAAGTAAGAAGCAAGGTGTTGTGTCAAAATCAAGTACAGAAGCAGAATACAGAGCCATGTCACAATCAGTACAAGAGATTGTATGGGTATTTCAACTCATGAAGGAAGTTGGCGTCGTCACGACATTGCCTGCAAAGCTGTGGTGTGACAATAAAGCAGCACTTCATATAGCATCAAACTCTGTGTTCCATGAGCATACAAAGCATATTGAAATCGACTGTCACTTTATTCATGATAAAATCAAAGAGAATGTTATATCTACAGGACATATGCGATTAGACGATCAGCTGGCAGATCTTTTGACAAAAGCCTTAAATGGGACACGAGTTGAGTATCTTTGTAACAAGTTGGGCATGATAAATATATATGCTCCAACTTGAGGGGGAGTGTTAGAACTAAGTCCCACATCGGTGGGTTGAGAATGTGAGGGGGGCTCCTTAGGCTATAAAAGAAGAGCCCCTCCTCCCTTCCAAATAACCTCTTCAAATTGTCTCATAAGACATTTGTATCTTCTCCTCTTTTGTAGTATTTCACTTGTAAATTAATGTCTCCTTATTAGTTTACAACCTTCTTCCTTTCTCGCCGGCGGCACCACTCCTTCCTCCATTACCGCCGGCGAGTTTCCACCGTCCATTTCATCTGGAGTGAGCAGCTGGGAGAACGCAGAAACAGAGTGGCTGGAGGCGGATAGAACAGGCGGCAGAAAAATAGAACCACCCTATCTTTATTCATCAACGTCATCATCACCATTCCACCATCGCCACCGTCCTTCCACACCATCGTCACCTTCCTTCATTCCAGATTCAGAGATAGAGTGCTGCAAGAACCCACACCAAGCTGACCTTCCACCATTGTTGATTCCCTTCTCCGGTTCTCCTCTGTTCTCCTTCTGGTGTTCTGAGTTCAAGTTCAGCCATAAATTCTTATCCTATTGTCGTGACTTGCATCTGAGTGTGATTATATTCTTTGAAACTATTCTCATGAGTGGCTAGGCAATTTTGTGCTCCATTTGGAGATGACTTGAACTCACACATGTTTTAAAAAGGAGTTTATTTTATTTATAACTCATTATATTTATAATTTCTTAGGTTCAGGAATTCATTTATATATTGAGACTATGATTTTAGCTATGTTTTATTTTATGGATTGAGTTCTTGTGATTTTGGGTTTGTAACGATGATTTGTACTCATCAATATATATAGTTATATATATGTTTTTCTATGATTCTATTGTTTCTTATCTATTTAACATGGTATTATTGGATAGTTTAATTGAATTGGAATTGTAGTTGAACCAAAATACATTACTTACTTCATTAGTCACACTCTAAGGGGTTTTAATAATGCTTAAATTAATGTGTTCATAAGTTTAAGCATTAAACTCAATGCTAATTAAGGTTTGGTATATTAGGAAACTTAGAGGAACTCATTACACTAAGAGGCCTTAATGAAATTTCAAGAGTAAAGGTTCCTCTCTTGTGATGCTAGATTCATTAGTTAATAAAGTTTGGAATATTAGAAACTTGGTGTATGAACTCCTTGAATATTTTAATTGAGTAAAAATAATCATTGAAAACAATTTTCAAGAGCATCTTCATCACTTGCATCTTTAACCCATTTCCATTCTTCCTTATTTGAAAATCCAAAAAATATTTATTTTAATTGCATTTAATCTGTGGTTTTGAAAATCAATTAATCTTATTTTACCCTTGTCAATTTTGTATTGTAATTACTTAGTTTACTAGGAATTAGTTTCATAATCGGCTCCTCAAAGTAAAACGACCCGAGTTGTGCACTATATTACATTAATTCGGTTTTATTATTAATAACCCCGAAGCTACTAAAAGGGGGCTATTTCATTATTATTTCTTGAAAATTCAATCATGTCTTCAATAAAAAAAATGGCCGACATTAACTAAAAAAAATAAGTTGGCAAAGATGTATCTTGTTACGAGTGTAGGATGGTGTATTTAGAAGTGCAAGTGTACACTGTCGTAATCAAGTAATATAGAAGTGAGTAGAGTATCGTTCCCACGAGGATTGATCACTAAGTACCAAAATTGGTAATTTTAATTCTATTTAGTCGATTAATTAGTTGTGATTGAGATTGCAAGATAGAAATGATGAAATATGAATATAAGTGATATAAAGACAAATATGAGAAAAAGTCCTAGGGATTAGATTTCACTTAATAAATTCCGGATTGAATCACTTATCTATTCTAGTCCAATTTATTCCACATGATTGATAGTCGAGTTTCCCTATTTTAATTACTAGCCTCTTCCAAGGTCAAGTAATTCTATAATTAATTGCTAACCCAATATATTCCTATATGAATTTAAGCAATCAATCATGCATTAAGATTTATGGAACTCAATTAAGACTACATAACCCATATGAATATATTCCTATTTCATATGCAAATTATGGTTTTAATTATAGGATCCACACACATGTATCTCCTTCCGGTCTCAACATGCATATTAAAATCATCCAAAAGGTGGCCAATCAATTGTAAGCATTAAGAGCAATAATTAAAACTCAATCATGAAGGAAAAATTAAAACTAGATTTAATAAGGTAAGATTCAATCCGTCATTAATAAGCTACGTCATCACCCTAGGAAAAGGAAAATTTAGCTCATGATTAAATTAAAAACAAAACCAAAATATATTCCAAACGTCATAAATATTGCATAAAAATTAATTACAAAAACATAAAAATACTACTACAAGATGCATGAAAATGGAAAATCTAGCCTACCATATAGGAGGTAAAACCATCCATGTAGGTGGCAACCTATACCATCCATAAAGGAGGACTACCTAGGCCTTCCATATAGGAGGTAAAACCATCCATGTAGGAGGCATGCAAGAAGTAAAAAAAATGCAAAAAGTAAAAAAAATGCAAGAAATAAATTCTAAAAATAACAACTCTCTCTCTCTCTTCCTTCCTCCTCCTTCCTCCTCATTTTAGGGTGCCAAGAAGCTCTATTTATAGGCTTCATTTTCGGACTGCTACAGTGATTTGCTACAGTGAACAATACCGCATGAACAGTGTACAGTGAATAGTACCACGTGAATAGTACTTTTCCTTAAATGCCTTCTTTAATTCTTTTTAATCCGGTACTATCCATGGCTGCAAGAAAATCATTATTTATTTATTAATTACACCCAAATTGATTACATTCAGCTCAAATATAGTCCACAAAATCATCATATAAGGGAAAATGAATATGCAAATATTTTACTTATCAAATTCTCCCACACTTAGCTCTTGGACGTCCTCAGACAAGAAAGAGTAACTAATAAGTGCTTCCAACAAAATCAGAAGTGTCAAGTCATAAACAAGGAC
The DNA here is from genome assembly GCA_037074505.1 of Albizia julibrissin. Lineage (NCBI taxonomy): Eukaryota > Viridiplantae > Streptophyta > Magnoliopsida > Fabales > Fabaceae > Albizia > Albizia julibrissin. Next base: position 4,315,875 of record CM073480.1, on the reverse strand, counting down.
ACAATTAAAGAATAAAGAGATCATAGTATTCTTGAATCAACAAAAGTATAAACTGGTAACTTCATTTGAAAATAAATGAACCGAATTCATAATTGTCGCTCATTCTCTCAATCTCTCAAGTGTTTTAGGGTAAGTGTTTCGCTCAAATTCACCTGAAAAAATTGCACTACCATAAGCTTGCCAAAAATCTCAATCTCCACTACCTAATTGACATGCATAATTCAAATCAAAAGGACTTATTAAAGGTTGTAATGGGGTTAAGGTAAAAGGAATGTAAAAAGTGATATGAAGGGCTATTTTTACTAATTAAATAGAACAATTGAAAAATGGGTCATCTTATGAATAAACCTGGCTTATCTCATCCCAACAACCCATAATTTACATTTTCTTTTTCTTTTTATTTTTCTTTTATTTTTCTCTTTTTTTTTAACAACTTCTGCACTTTTGTAGTTGATGATATATAGACCCCCACACTTGTCAAAAGCCCATTTCACAAAAATTTCAAATGCTCTGTTAATCTTTCGAATTCAGTGAAAGCACTTGATAAATCATTAAAACACATATTAATGGGTTAAGAATAAATAATCAATTAGGCTCAAAGGGGCTTATCAATGGTATAATTGCAAGGTTGGCTATTTGGCTCTGGCTAAACAAAATGAATGCCTTTATCATTTTTGAATGTGCATGTGACATGTAATTTCAACTAGATTTAAGGCAAGTTTTAGAGTGACAACTTAATAGGTGAATATCACACACAAGAAAGATAATCACTATTGATCATATAGGCTCAAAAGCTCACAGTTAGGGACTTTCAAATTCAGCTCATTCAATCTCAAAATTCATCACCAAATTCAACAATCAGTTATTCAATCATGCTATAAAATCTCTAAACTCAATTGATCCATGCTTCAAACTTATATACTTCTTAAAATCATTGAAAAGCACTTAAATAATTTTTTTTTAAAGATGAAATAACAAAAAAAAATTACAACTAATAAGATGCGTCTCAAGAGTTAAGAATAACTCTTTACTCTGCCATCTATGCATACCTCATGCATCTAATGGTTTTACTAACTAACTATCTAATGGAGAAACTATGCTTTTTTTTTTTTATAATCCTCCCCCAACCTAAATCAGACATTGTCCTCAATGTCTTCTAAAGATTAAAGAAAGTTTTTTTTTTTTGAACAACATAAACACACAATAAATTAAACCAAAATGCTGAGAGTAAAACCATAAGATAAAAGAAAGTTACAACCGGAGAGTGGTATCTCGATTCTGCTTCTGACTGCTGTCTGAAGATTGCCCACCTTTTTCTTTTACTAATAGATCTGGTTGAGGTTCATAGGTTTGCAGTTTATCTAGTAGTTGATCAGCAGTTGGTGCAGAAATGATGGAATGACGAGTCACTTGGGGTATGAATCTTCAGACCCTCGAGACCTCTCCCGTAGACAAAGTTGATTTTCCTAGCGGCTAGTGCACGTCCCAGTTCCTGTGCTGCAGGTATAAACTCTCCATCCTTTCCTGAGTCAGTTTCACCAAAAATGCATATAGATTTAAAACTGCATTTTAGAGTGATACCACTCCTCTCTTTTTCTCTCTCAGACATTTTGTGTTTTTTTACAAATGGAAGATTACATATTTATATTACAAAAACAGTGACAACAAAATCATGCAAATCACACATTTTTCAAAAAAAATTTGAAAAAACTTTCTGACACGAATGACCAGTGGGCCACTGTGGCAAGAAATTAAGTAAAGTGAGTAAAGAAAGTCAAAAGTTACTGAAAAAGATAAGACAGATTGACAAAAGCAAGATTATGTACAGTAGTTGTGATTGTGGCTCACATCTTCCTCTGGTTTTACGTCCAGTAACGGCTTAAACACTTCTATGAATCGAGGATTTGCTTCCCATCCAGTTTTCTTATAAACTGGCAAACAGGGTCGTTTAACGTCAGATTCCCAAGACGATAGCGCTCTTTTTCTTTGTTGAATATATCTAATAAATCAAGAAGAACATGATGAACATCGCCACTAGGATGCGTCTCAAGAGTCTGAATGATATCATCCAATGACTCTTTACTCAGTCCATCCTTTATAAATTGGATTTTATCTTCTCGATTTATAGAAACCATACCTTTGCTCCTACAGCGCTGATCACAATTCCACCTTGCACATTTAGGATAAACCTTCATTCTTTTAGCTCTTCTCTTTTTGGAGTAAGAGCTTCTTCCCATACCTGGCATAGGTTTAATAAATGAATCATGAATCTCACCTATTAAACGTATCTTAGCTTCAATAATCCAGCGGACATCCTCAGGAAGGCCCAAACGCTTGAATGTCTTCATTCTTTCAAGTCGACAGCTATAGATCTTCCTAAGCACATCTTTGGGAAGAGTAGGGAACCTGTTCTTAAGCTTTACAATAATTTCCTCCATGATGAGATTAAAATTTAAAGATGCAGTTTTGTGTGCTTCAGTACGTAAGAAAGAAAAATGAAAGATTAAGGAAAAGAAGTTTTGGGTTGCCTCCCAAATAGCCGCCCTTCTTTAACGTCTTTAGCTAGACAAAGACCCAAGCAATAAATTTTTTTTTATTTTTTTTTTATTTTATTATTTTTTTTATATTTTTTTTTAAAAAAAAATTTAGGACTTACCTGTTGTTTCCTCCAAAGTGATGACAGTTTTCAAAGTGTTGAGTGCACTGTCATTATACTCTTTCAGCCTTTGCTCATTTACTTTGAATTTTCGATCACCATCTTGAATCTCCACTGCTCCATATGGCCATGTTTGAACCACAGTAAAAGGTCCTGACCACCTTGATCTCAGCTTTCCCGGAAAGAGCTTTAGCCTTGAGTTATACAACAGCACTTTTTGTCCCGGTGTGAACTCTCTCCTCATAATTCTTCTGTCATGCCACATTTTTGTCTTCTCCTTGTATAACTTGGCATTCTCATGAGCTTGTTGTCTGGATTTTTCAAGCTCATTGAGTTGGAGAAGTCTCTTCTTACCAGCTGCCTTTAAGTCAAAATTGAAAGCTTTTATTCCCCAATATTCTTTGTGCACTTTAGGATTAGTAGATTTTGATACATCTACTGTTCCTATTGCAAGTGGTTGATCCATGCAGCTTTTGTTCACCACGTCTTTTGTGCAGCTGGTCATTGTTTCTACTCTGTAACAAGTGTCACCTTCATTTAGACATGACCAAGCCTTAAAAATGTTAAAAGATACTTGGTCATCTTGAGCTCGTAAAGTCAACTTTCCCTGTTGCACATCTATTAAAGTTCTCCCAGTTGCTAGGAATGGCCTCCCAAGAATGATAGGAATTTCTTGGTCTTCTTCCATATCAAGTATGATGAAATCAGCTGGAAATATGAGTTTGTCCACCTTCACCAGAACATCTTCTAAGACACCTCTCGGATGTTTAATTGATCGATCAGCAAGAAGTAGTGAAACTGTGGTAGGCTTCACCTCTCCAAGACCAAGTTTTCTGTAGACAGATAAGGGCATGAGATTTACACTTGCTCCTAGATCACAAAGTGCTCTTTCAAAGTTACATTGGCCTATGGTACAAGGTATGCAAAAGCTTCCTGGATCTTTCAGCTTTGGTGGTAGTTTCTTTTGCAGAATGGCACTGCACTCCTCAGTAAGTGCAACTGTCTCAAATTCCTCCAGCTTACGCTTATTTGAGAGAATGTCCTTCATGAATTTTGCATAACTGGGCATTTGGGCAAGAGCGTCTGCAAAAGGGATGTTGATATGTAACTTTTTGAAAACCTCCAGAAACTTTTTAAACTGCTTGTCTAGCTTTGCCTTCACAAGTCTCTGAGGGTATGGAACTGGTGGTACATATGGAGGAGGGTTATCTGGAAAGCTGATTCTTCCTGGTACCACATCATCTTCTTGAGGTTTCTGTTCTTCCTCCTTCTTTTCTTGTTCACTTTCTTTCTTTTCTCCTTCAGTCTTATGTAGAATTACAGGATCTTTCAATTCTTTCCCACTCCTTAATGCAATAGCCTTCACATGCTCTATTGGGTTTTTCTCAGTGTCACTTGGAAGAGTACCTGGTTGTCTGGAATGCAGCATATTTGCAATTTGGCCCATTTGGATCTCCAAGTTCTTGATTGAGGCTTCGTGGCTTCTGAGTGTTGCATCAGTCATAGCCATGAATTGAGATGTATTCATGGTTAGTTGAGCCAGTGCATCTTCCACATTCACTTTTTGCTGTGGTGGATTTGGTGGTTGAAGAGCTTGTTGCTGGTAGTTCCCTTGCTGCTTGAACACATTTTGATTATTCCTCCAGCCAAAGTTTGGATGATTCCACCAACCTGGATTATAAGTGTTTGAGAATGGGTCATTTCTTTGATTTCCGATATAATGAGCTTGCTCCGACTGAGAAGGTATGGATGACTGTCCATCTTGACTTTGTGTACTCATATGAGGTCCTCCATATCGGTCACAGGTTTCATGAGGAGTACTGATTGCATTTGCTTGACTAGTCAATGAGCTCACTTGCTTGGATATAGATGCAACTTGAGAAGATAAAGTTGTAAGGATATCCAGCTCATGCACTCCAAGTACCTTCTTTGAATTATGACGTTCAGAAGGCCATTGATATGCATTTGCTGCCATCTCCTCAAGTAAATTGTAGGCATCATCAAGATTTTTTCCCATTAAAGATCCTCCAGCTGCAGCATCTACAAGAATTCTGGTGGTATGTGTCATCCCATTGTAGAATGTTTGCAGTGTCCACCAATCTGGTAACCCATGATGAGGACATCTCCTTAGCAACTCCTTGTATCTTTCCCAGGCTTCATAAAGGCTTTCTAGTTTATGCTGGGAAAATGAGGTAATTTCATTCCTCAGTTTTGCAGTTTTTCCTGATGGAAAGTATTTCGCCAAAAATTTCTGTGCCAAGGCATCCCATGTAGTTATGCTTCCCACTGGTAGAGAATGTAACCAGCTCTTAGCCTTATCCCTGAGTGAGAAAGGGAAAAGTCTAAGTCTAATGGCATCATCAGTAACACCATTATGCTTGAATGTGTCACATATTTCTAGGAAGCTGGCTATATGTGTGTTGGGATCTTCTGTTGATAAACCACCGAACTGATTGGCTTGCACCATCTGGATAATTGCAGGCTTGATTTCAAAATTGTTGGCTGCTACTGGTGGTTTTCTGATTCCAGAAGTTGTCTCCATGACTGTTGGTGTTGCATAATCACGAAGAGTTTTGGTATCTGCTGCTTCTCCTTCCGGATTTGCCATTGAATTGATTGAAGTAGACTGCTTTCGAACTCTCCGATTTCTTCGACAAGTTCTCTCGATCTCAGAATCACAAGGTTGTAATTCAGTCTTCTTCGATCTGGTCATATACTAAGCAAAAACCTGAAAAGAAAGAAAAGAAACACAAAAAAAAATGTAATATGAAGACCAAATTAGTATTAAAATTACTTGGTATTGATATTAATGACAATCCCCGGCAACGGCGCCAAAAACTTGTTACGAGTGTAGGATGGTGTATTTAGAAGTGCAAGTGTACACTGTCGTAATCAAGTAATATAGAAGTGAGTAGAGTATCGTTCCCACGAGGATTGATCACTAAGTACCAAAATTGGTAATTTTAATTCTATTTAGTCGATTAATTAGTTGTGATTGAGATTGCAAGATAGAAATGATGAAATATGAATATAAGTGATATAAAGACAAATATGAGAAAAAGTCCTAGGGATTAGATTTCACTTAATAAATTCCGGATTGAATCACTTATCTATTCTAGTCCAATTTATTCCACATGATTGATAGTCGAGTTTCCCTATTTTAATTACTAGCCTCTTCCAAGGTCAAGTAATTCTATAATTAATTGCTAACCCAATATATTCCTATATGAATTTAAGCAATCAATCATGCATTAAGATTTATGGAACTCAATTAAGACTACATAACCCATATGAATATATTCCTATTTCATATGCAAATTATGGTTTTAATTATAGGATCCACACACATGTATCTCCTTCCGGTCTCAACATGCATATTAAAATCATCCAAAAGGTGGCCAATCAATTGTAAGCATTAAGAGCAATAATTAAAACTCAATCATGAAGGAAAAATTAAAACTAGATTTAATAAGGTAAGATTCAATCCGTCATTAATAAGCTACGTCATCACCCTAGGAAAAGGAAAATTTAGCTCATGATTAAATTAAAAACAAAACCAAAATATATTCCAAACGTCATAAATATTGCATAAAAATTAATTACAAAAACATAAAAATACTACTACAAGATGCATGAAAATGGAAAATCTAGCCTACCATATAGGAGGTAAAACCATCCATGTAGGTGGCAACCTATACCATCCATAAAGGAGGACTACCTAGGCCTTCCATATAGGAGGTAAAACCATCCATGTAGGAGGCATGCAAGAAGTAAAAAAAATGCAAAAAGTAAAAAAAATGCAAGAAATAAATTCTAAAAATAACAACTCTCTCTCTAAAATAGAAACTCTCTCTCTCTCTCTCTCTCTTCCTTCCTCCTCCTTCCTCCTCATTTTAGGGTGCCAAGAAGCTCTATTTATAGGCTTCATTTTCGGACTGCTACAGTGATTTGCTACAGTGATTTTGCTACAGTGCACAGTGAACAATACCGCATGAACAGTGTACAGTGAATAGTACCACGTGAATAGTAACTTTTCCTTAAATGCCTTCTTTAATTCTTTTTAATCCGGTACTATCCATGGCTGCAAGAAAATCATTATTTATTTATTAATTACACCCAAATTGATTACATTCAGCTCAAATATAGTCCACAAAATCATCATATAAGGGAAAATGAATATACAAATATTTTACTTATCATATCTCCTTTGAATTCAGTTCTTGTTTTTTCTTTTTGCCAGAAACAGAACTTCTCATTTCTTGAAAACCAACAGAACTCACAATTTAAACATAGTCCAGAGTCTCAAACTAAACAATAGAAAACCAAATACGAACCAGTATCTAAATGACAACTATATTTATCTTTCTGTAAAAGTTTCAAAAGATGGGACGGCGGTCTCCAAAACCAATTCATAGGGCGTGAAATCTTCAAAGAAGCTTTGGCGAGCCAGTCTTCAATTTATAGCTTTCGTGTATATGAATTTAATTAAAATTGAGCAAACATATATATACATCAATCCCAAAAAAATAAGTAGGTAGCTAATTATGCAATCCATATGGAAAAAAAAACAATAAAATCGTATAATTTATAGTTTTAATGTTGAAATGTGAGATTGAAAACAAAGCGTCACAGATAAAGCATATATGGATTCAACTAACTCTAAAATTTAATCTAATCTAATCAAAATATCTAGGATATAATCCTAAGGTATAATATCAATATCTAAACTTAAGATATAATAAATATTATATAATAAAATCAAACCTAATAATAAAATAATAGTTAACTAAATAATCTGGAATATCAAATGAGCAACGCATGTGTGAGTCTTGAAGCATTACTCAATAACCTCGATACATGAAACCTCCACATGTGCTGGTGTCCGCGTTGGCGCCGTTGATGTTTGCGGTGCCAGTGGCTGTGTAGTGGAGTTCAGGAGTCGTATCAGTGTCGGTGGGGATGGAATACAAGGAAAGCAAAAGATCATTAAGGTTGAACTGGTAGGAGCTATCGGAAGTGAAGTTATTATGAATTGTGTAGCTTTGGTCATAGTAAGTGGGGATGTCTGTTTCAGAAGAAGTGACATTGAAGGAGGTGAAAAGCACAAAATAGGATACTCCCAGTTTCAGAAATGGCATTTCCATCTTGCCCGCGATAGGTGGATGCTTCCGCAGGGGTAAAATATGTACTCTAAATTTTGTTCAATAAGGTACATTAAATGACTTAAGTAAATAATTAACGTTTGGACCGTAGGGAGTACTACTTTATAATGCTCAAACCTTTTTTTTTATATACAATTTAGCCCCTTTGTTATTGTTGGTGTTTTGATTATTATTTTTTTAAATAAGATGAGAAACATTTTTTATATCTGGCATTATAAATAAACTATGTAGATTTGTACTTTTTAATGAAAAGTATCCAAAAATTATGTAGGTTTGATTTTTTTTAAAAAAATATAAAATTACATCAATTCATGACTATGATGTACCCCTTCCAACTCTTTTTATAAGCAACTTTTTCTTTGGATCTCAAAATTTAAACTATTTTTTTCTTTTCTACCCCTATTAAATACATATCTTTATATTAATTATCCCCCATTCACTATCAATTATCTTTCATTTACTCATTTATTACACAATCTCTCTTATATTTTATATTCATACTCTCTTATATTTATTATTCGTTCTCTCTCCTATGTTCTTTTCATAAATAAGGGCATATTTAGAAGAAATATGAAATTTTTTTAAACATATTTATTATTTTTAACTAATCTTAATCACTAATTTATTTTATACAATAAAAATAAAAATTATTTATAGAAAGGATTAAAGACAGCATCATTAATGTCTTTCGGTAGCTGATAATTAAAAGTCAAAAAGAAAAATAAAATTAGAAAGGTAGAGCTCTATGGAGGTAATAGAGGTGGGTCATTAATTAGAGGACCCATATTTGGAAATTTCCATTCGATTGTTATATTCCAATGGAGAATGAGGCCGCTTGTCGTGTTTGAAAAATAAAAATGTCCATATCTTCGCCTCGGGAGGATTTTTCTTGAAAGAGGCCGCTCTTTGAGTTTGAATATTAGCTTGTTTGGAAACTCTGTTTCTAATCGGGCTTATTTTATAAGCCCGATTTATTTAAATCTCCACCACATATTTACCTCGTAGACCGTAAAAGTAACCTCGTAAACCGTAAAAGTTACTTCGTATTCAGTGAATCACGATTTATAAACACTTATGGAGTTTCCATAAGCTAATCCAAACGAGCCTTTAAAAAAAGAGTGTTTGAAGAAAATTAATTAGGGGTGATATAATATTAGTAAAAATGTAATTAATGCTTAAACAACCCCATCAAGGACCTTATAAAAACGGGCGGCCAATTTAAAAAATATGACCTTATAAATAGAGACCGACGGAATATATGATAGTGCTACTTAACGCCATTGACTAGCTGAGAAGTTTGATAATGTTGGGGAAAAAAACAGAGAAGAATGATGAAGAGAGGCTTTGTCTATTTCCTATCTTGATAATGTCTTTAAAAATAATTAAGAATTGTAATAAAGGGTGTAATCCTGGATTGTATTACAAAAAACATTTTATTAATTATCTAGAAATTAAGTGTAATGATTAACATAAAATAAGTTAAAAATGATTTTTTTTATCTAGAAACTAAATTTTAATTAAACTAAAATGCTTTGAAAACAAATATTTTTTGGATTTTTTAGAATTAAAGTGGAATGAAGATGGAATTAATGAAATAAGAGGAAAACAAAAAGTTCAATAATGGAATGAGTAATCCCTCATAGCAATAGCGCAAGCAATCCTTACTTAAATTAATTATTGGAGATTTAATTTTGTTAGTTAAAAAATGTCTCTAAGAGCCACCCCTTAGACTATGTCTAATTTAGATTAATTAATATCAAGTCACATTGTATATTAATCTCTATAAATTAAGTTAATTATTAAGCACTCTAACAATTAAATGAATTTAAAAATCATATTTAGCTTTTAATTCAATAACTTAGTCATCTCGCATCACCACTTGATTTTCTTATTAATCTTAATTTAACAATGGCTACCTATATGAAAAATCAAGATTAATGATGATAAATCCCGATGCTAAATATAATTAATAAATTCATATTCAATTAACCAATGCAAATATAAGACACTATTGATCCACTAACAAAACTACATTTAAATTAGAATAAAATATTCATAAAATTATCAATTTAATGACTAACCAGCACAAAGAAATGATAATTAAGCTAATTAACTACAATGTCAAGTATCTAATAAAGGTTTAAGTTACGAAGTTGGCTTGCGTCCGCTGCAACCTTTGTTCGCTGCGCGTCCTCTGCAGAAAACGGCATCGTTTCGGTGTTAAATCTGCACCGTCCGTGTGCAGCAATTAAATGGACGGTGATAAACTAGCTCTGCGTTATAAATTGAATATCGCTATAGCCGTTTCAGTGCTAAGTTCTATGGTTCGTAGCTAACAAATGCATGTATGCTGCTGGGAGATGTGCCCAGCTTATTCTTCCATGCATCTCCCTCTATTCCAGATTCAACCTAGTGTCGAGTTTCCGTTCGCCTATTTTCAGAATTAGTAGATGGTAAGGGTGAATTTCACTTAAGAAGAAAGCATGATTTCTTTCTTTAAATTTTCTGAATGTGTAAGGGAGCTGTTAATCGTCTTTTTGGCAAGATCGGAATTTTGCTTTCTTTGCCAACGGAAATATTGTTCACTTTCTTTGTTTCTCTGTCTGTTGATCATCCTTTTGGCAAAGTCAGAATTGTTTATTCTTAATTAGTTGAATGTTAGGGAGGAAGAACTTGAGGAGTCTGCTATTCTCAGTTTCAGAAATATAGTATTGACATCTCCCCCTTGACCTTTTGCTCTGAATTCCTAGTCGGACTCTGTAGAAGTTTCTTTGAGATGATCACCAAAAACATAATAATAACAAGTGATTTATCCACTAAAGATCATATTTCGGGGAATTTCAATGGAAAGTCAATTTCTCTTTCCTTTTTTGTAGCATCTGTTAAGGATTGAAATATGAAATAAAACTTCTATCATTTATTTTTGAGAAGTCTTATAGCTTAGACTATGGAAATTGCGAAACTCCATATGACAACAAATCAACAGACAAGATCTGAAAATATAGCAAATGGTTTGTACACTGATTTGGTAAAGAAAAATTGAAACCTTGAAAAGAACGCAATGTTGTACACTATTTGTATAAAATGATTTGGCATTCATCACACATATTCTCTGGAAGTTGACAAATGTTAAGCATTAACAGATGTCACTTTCTTGTATATTTGACTAGCATTGGCACATCGGAATATGGATACTCAATTGTGACCAACTCAAGCAAGCACATACCAAAAGCATAGATGTCAACAAGTTCATTGTATTCTTCTTCATAAAGCTCGGGAGCCATAAACTCCAAAGTACCTAATTATAATTAAAAATAAAGACTTACAACATGGTTCTAAAAGTTAATCCAATCCAAAAACAGACACAAATGATGTTTTCACAAAAAATGTTACCTATAACACTATGAGCTGCATTGGCTTGTTGAAGTATCGTAGCCAATCCCAAGTCACCAATTTTAACCTCACCATGATTTCCAATGACAAAAATATTGTCACACTTCAAATCTCAATGAATAACTGGCGGATCATAACTGTGAAGATAAGAAAGGCCCTCCAAAATCTGTCTAGACCATTTCTTCAATGCTCTCAAGTCAACATGCTTATGTTTCTGATGATATCTAAATAAAAAAAGTTAAACATAACACAATGGTCTATCTTCAAACAATAAGAACAACAATAACTTGTAGCATTTTTCTTGCAGGAGAAAGATTCACTGTGTAGCACATCTTATCAATGCATGCAGAACAGACTTCCATACTTGGTGCCGATTCATTTTCAATGATCGAAAGAAAATACTTCATTTGAGATACTATCTTTATCCAGATATGCATCTGTGGCAAGTTGGTTGAAATTGCAAATGAGTCAACTTTGACAATTTAAGGTCAACAATATTCAAATGAACTGACAGAATGACACAATAAAGACCAATGTATCACAAAATCATATATTCTATTAAAAATTCAAATTAAGGGCAGTTCAAGAGGACCTAGTATAAAACCAGTTTATTCAATGGCATTGCCTATTGTCTTATCGCTAAGTAAAATAATGTAGAAACAGAATAAGGTCCAATTTAGGTGCTAAGGCCCCAATTGAATAAGCTGACAAGAACAGAACTTGACATAAGCTTATATTATTGAAGAATATTAGTTTCTTTTCTATAAACTATTTGAGTAAATTTTTAATTAAATTTCTCAATTTACAGGGATCACGATTTTCAACTTATAATAAATGAACAATGAACTAATCAGAAGAACATTTGATTGGTCAGTCACAATCTACATTAGCTTTTAGCATCATAACATGTTAAGATGCTATTGCTACATAGCAAGCTCATTTAAAGTTGCTTTTTTTAGGACTCTTGTCCTCCCAAGCATATCAAACAAGATATCTGAAACTTATTACATTCCTTCAGAAGGAAAACAGTCCAAATTTTTGTACAAGAAAAACACTAATTAGTCAAAATATTGTTAAAACCAAAAAAAAAAATTTCTTGATACCAAGAAACAGCATAATCTGCTATGCTGACAGCACATTTTCTGATATTGTCCCCTTTGAAATTTAGGCCATATAGGATATATTTCTTTTTCTTTCTTAATTGTCAATCCCAATTATTGATATATATATATATATATGTTGACGGAAGCAAATACTTTGGTCCACTCTTTGAAACTTTTTCAAGATTCAACCCATTATGAATAACATAGAACAGATCAATCAGATAATCTCATTAATAAACCAAGCTTGCAAAAACCTCTAGTACAAGTGATGAAGTTAAACACTGAATGCCTTTTCTTGATTCACTAGACACATATTGAGAATAAACGATTCTGACTTTGCCAAAAGGATGATCAACAGACAGAGAAACAGAGAAAGTGAACAATATTTTCGTTGGCAAAGAAAGCAAAATTCCGATCTCGCCAAAAGGACGATTAACAGCTCCCTTACACATTCAGAAAATTTAAAGAAAGAAATCATGCTTTCTTCTTAAGTGAAATTCACACTTACCATCTACTAATTCTGAAAATAGGCGAACGAAAACTCGACGCTGGGTTGAATCTGGAATAGAAGGAGATGCATGGAAGAATAAGCTGGGCACGTCTCCCAGCAGCATACATGCATCTGTTAGCTACAAACCATAGAACTTAGCAGTGAAACGGCCATAACGATACTCAATCTATAATGCAAAGCTAGTTTATCACCATCCATTTAATTGCTGCATACGGACGGTGTAGATTTAACGACAAAACGATGCCGTTTTGCTGCAGAGGACGCGCAGCGGACAAAGGTTGCAGCGGACACAAGCCAACTCCTTTACATCAAATCTCTAAATATATCAAAATAAATCAATCAAACATTATAAAATTCGACTTAAAAATCATAAATATAATATAAAAATAGACAAATGGAATTCCTACAAAAGATTTAGGGATTTAGCTTCTGTAAAATCATGAACAAAGCCTTTCCACACTTCCAAAATTCCAGCCATTTGAAACATTGAACTAATTAACCAACCAGCACAAAACAATGGCTAACCAGAAGAAAATAATTTTTATAGCAGTAAACCAGAAGAAAATCACGGCTACGGGGGATTTATAGCAGTAATATTGCTGGAAGAGTAACGGTGATAGAGAGGGAGTAAGATACAGAGATGGCGATGGAGTGGAGGAGTTCTGATTCTTTAAGTGTGGTTGACGGTAGTGTGGAGCTGCGATGATGGTGAGATGATGATGCTAATCGACTCCTAGCTCTCTTCTTCCAGGCCACAAGCTCGTGGCGCTCTGTCTGTTTCTGAATCTGTGCAGAACAGAGGATGATGGTGAAGGAAGACAAAGGTAGAGAGGATATGACGAGGTGCAGTGATGGTGAAGGAAGACGATGGTGGAGATGATGAGTGGCGGTGAGGTGTTACGGTGATGAAGATGTGGTGAAGGTGGAGAGGAGATGATGATGATGGAGGTCTGGAGGAGTTTCGTTGCGGCACTCTTCTCTCTGCGTCTTTTTCTTCTTCCACGGTGCTGATGAATGGCGATGGTGGAGAGGAGAGGATTGGTTGCTTGCCTACGACTGTGGTGGAAGAGGTAGTCGCCGGCAAGGAAGGAAGAAGATATAGGTGATGAGATGAAGAAGGGCCAAGGTCTCACCTTTTCCCCCGCACTCTGTTTCTCCAATTTTTTTTGTATTTCCCTCAGCTTTTATATGCTTGCCCGAGAAGACCAAGTCGGGTCTTCAGCTGATTGGATCCCTTGGTCAAAAGCATTTTAACCCAGGGACTAAAGTGAGATTTTTTGAAGCTTTTGTGAAGGGATTATACTGAAAACATGAAAACCTTTGTGGCTCCAACCAAAATCATCAAAACATGAAGGTTCTTGTCTGAAATTTTCTACAAATTAATCTGCAAAGCAAATAAACCCAAAAAATGTAATACCTTATATTTTAAAAATTAATCAATTAAGGAAATTTATAAAATATATGATATTTTTACTTTTTTTAACCTTAATTTCATAAAAACTCTTTTAATCAAAATTAATCACAAAAAAGATATTTTAAGCTCAATTATTATGACAAAAATCTTACATAAAATATAAAAATGTATAATAAAAATAGAAATTTGACAAATCATAATGTCAAAAAAAATAAAGATGAATAAGACAACTCATGATCATAATGAACCATCACTTTTAACTAGGACTGTGTCACTACCTAAAAAGAACTGAAAAAGAGACGGAAAAAATCCATAACAAACCAAATAAAATTCGGATTTTTTTTTGTTCTATCGACCTAAAATCTTAATCAACAAAAGCTTACAAGAAATTGAAAATATATATACATACATATAATCATAGCTTCTTAATGGAAATTGAAAATGATCCAATTTTTATTATACACAAATTTTGAAGGGGGAGTTCAAGGACTTCTACTGTAGGGAGAAATTTTCAGTTAAGAATAACAAATTTTCAAATATATCTCTGCAGGATCGGATGAAGTGGTTAAATTGAATAACATTTTTTATCATGGAAAGAAAAGGAAAAACAAAAAACAAAAAACAAAAGCAAGAAGCAAAGCCTGATGCATGATTTGATCATCTCATCAACCGCATTGGCTTCCAAGTCATTTCATAATTGTGACGATCCTATGGGAGGACTTTAGGAAGCCTTCTTTTATTTTCCACAACTAACAAACCCTTAATCTCTAAAATCTCACCGCATTGCGGATTTTTCAATCCTTGACAGTTTCCATGTGTGTGATTAATACGCATGGCTTTCTATGAATTTTGCTTACTCTTCTTTTTTCTTTTTTTGTTTGGGAATGAAATTAAACTTACTTCTAATTATAATTATAATAAATTTAACAACCTCATTATACCAATAAAACATATAAAAATCATAATGTATTTTTTAACCCCAGATTCATTCGTTATAAAATAATAAATTCAGGTACGGTGTCAACAGGAAAATCCCAAGCTGATCTGGATTTTCCTACAGCCCATAGATTTCTACAATGACATATTAGTGAATTTGAATTTTTTTTCTTTTTAATATCAAATTTGAGCAGTTTTTTTTTTATGTATTTTTTCCCTTCATTTTTTCATGTATTTTTCTGGTAAGATAAGATGGTCAAAATTATTTTAATTCAATTATATGTAAACATTTTTCATAAAAATGAATTAAAGATTAAGAAAATTTTTACTATGAAAGTTAATACATAACAGATGAAAAATAAACTAAAATAAAAAAATAAAAATGAACTAAATAAAGTTAAAGGATCCAAATTAATTTTCTTACAAAATAAAAATATAAATGATATTTTTGTCAAATTACAATTATAAACGTGAACCAGTGAATGAAATGTAGGAAATAAGTTCTGAATTGTCGTTGAGCGAAGTTTTTCCTCACCAGCACTAGGCTTTTGTTTCTTCTCTTTTTTTAAACATCAATGCTCTGTTTTTAATGGACGGCAGAAGAAAAAAGAGGGCCAGAAAATAATGGGAAAATCCTAAAAAAATATCATTTATATTTTAAAATTATAAATAGGTGATTTAACAATAAAATGAGTTATCAATTGTATTATTATTCTTATTAATCTCATTAATGTATTTGTCAATAGGATTTTGAAGTTCAAATGATATTTTTCTGTTATTTTCCCAAAAACAAATCCACATCTGAAATAATCAAATTGTTTTTTTCACACATTTAATTTTGAAAATAAAACCATGCATGCTTAGCTTGTTATGCAATGAGGGGGAAAAATCTAAACCTTCAATTCCTAAGTAGAGAAAAACAAAATTAGGTTTGGTTAGGAAGGAACTGATCTTATATTTCATAAAGGTGTACGTCAAATCACACGTTGCCCGATATGAGAATTTTATTAGTAATTAACTTGTAATTACCTCTACATATAATAGTGATTATATTGTTTTTAATTAAGTCTTGAGAATTTTCATAATCTCATGATCTCACCTAGACTTTTGACTCTGAAAAACTTTGCGCCTCATCCCCAAGACCCAAAACCACAATTACCATTTTAAAAAAAAGTAGTAATAATAATAATAATTAACATCCAATTGCCCGATACGACTTGCCGTGTGATTAAAAACGCTTGCCTTTCTGCAAAATTTGCTTGCTCTTATTTTTTTGCATGAAACTGAACTTACTTATAATGATAATTAGGGAAAATTAATCCTCCCATCCTTATAGTTTCATTTAATTTTTAATCAAATCCTTATAATTTTTCTATTTTATTGGGTCTGAAAAATCTCTACTTTTATTATATATTTTCATATTTTATTTGGGGATTTTGTCATATTAATTGAATTTTAAATGCTTTAATTGTGATAAATAGATATTAAAAGTAAATGTATTAAATTAGAATTTAAAAGGTAAAATTGTCAAAATAAATACAATACTCTTAATCATTGATTTGAAGAATATTCAATATTGGTCTAATTGGTTTTTAATTGTAAATGTTTGAAAAAATTGGATTTAAAATGGAAAATGACAGTCAGGGGTTGAATTTCAGAAATGTCATTGTGGTACCATAAAACTTGCAAATGTTAGTTTAGTCAAGCGAATTCGGAAAATTCCAGTTCATTCCAAACCAAAACTCAGCGTTTTGTCTATTTCCCTTAGGTCTGAACAGATACGGAGCTGGGGGGAATTACGCTGAAGAGAAATATAAAGAGACAGAACAGCAGCCGCAACAGAGAACCTCCAGACCTCACCTTCCCCACGATTTACCAAGCTTCCACCGTCGCCGGCGACGTTCTACCTAGCAACCACCGTCATCTTCTTCCCCCAACACCAGAAACAGAGGAGGCTGGGAGCCGCAGATCAGAGGACGGTACCATCATCACCATACACCACACCATTAACATCCTTCACCGCCGTCACACCTCACCACATCCACCGTCACCTTCTTCGTCTGTCACCAACAGAGAGGAGGTTTGAACTAGAAGTTTAGACGCTGGCGTGGAGCATTGGAAATCCAGAAGGAGAGAGCTCTTCTTCATCATTCCCATTCCTCTACTCTCATTCTCACCGTTACCTTCTTCACCAGTTTCAACGCCGGGCATTTCCCCTGTTTTTGGACTCTTCCCAGTCGTGGTTTCCTTCTGGATTTTGTGTGGAAATTTCAGCCCAAGTTTCATTGTTTTGTGCTAATTGATTAATTAATTCAAGGTTTTACATGGCTGGAATCGTGGTAGTGTATGGAAAGGCTGTTATGATGTTTGGCAGTGGCTAATTTTCCAAATCCATTATAACTGTAAACTTAGAAGGAAGAATAATCTGAATTCCTTAATTTCAAACACATATACAAGTCTATATATATAAGATATTTCCCTATTCTATGAAAACATGTTTCCTTATTACATGGAAACATATCCCTTATTCTATGGGATTCTAACACTCCCCCTCAAGTTGGAGCATATATATTGATCATGTCCAACTTGTTACAAAGATACTCAACCTGTGTCCCATTTAAGGCTTTCGTCAAAAGATCTGCCAGCTAATCGTTTGATTTCATGTGCCCTGTAGATATAACATTTTCTTTGATCTTGTCACGAATAAAATGACAGTCGATTTCAATATGCTTTGTACGCTCATGGAACACAGAATTTGATGCTATATGTAATGCTGCTTTATTGTCACACCATAGCTTTGCAGGTAATGTCGTGGCAACGCCTACTTCCTTCATAAGTTGAAATACGCACACAATCTCTTGTACTGATTGTGACATAGCTCTGTATTCTGCTTCTGCACTTGATTTTGACACAACACCTTGCTTTTTACTTCTCCATGATATCAAATTCCCACCAACAAACACACAGTAGCCTGTAGTGGACCGCCTTATTGCCTTAGATCCTGCAAAATCCGCATCACAAAAACACTCAACTTTAGTATGCCCATAATCTGTATAGAGAATGCCACAACCTGGGGAACTTTTCAAATAATATAATATATGTTCTAAGGCTTCCCATTGTGCCACTGTTGGAGATGCCATAAATTGACTAAGTACACTGACTGAGAATGTTATATCAGGACGAGTTACTGTCAGATAGTTCAGTTTCCCAATGAGTCTTCTATATCTCTCAGGAAATGCAAACGGCTTCAGCTTCTCTGGATCAATCTTCTTCTTCAAGTCATCAGGTAGCTTTTTAAACATGCTTTCATTAAGATCCAGGAATGGATTCGATATCATGGGAACGCTACTTGGTGTAGCTCCAAGCTTTCCAGTCTCCTTTAGGAGATCGAGAACATATTTCCGTTGAGTCAAAAGGATGCCCTTCTTGCT
Source organism: Albizia julibrissin (assembly GCA_037074505.1). Taxonomy (NCBI): domain Eukaryota; kingdom Viridiplantae; phylum Streptophyta; class Magnoliopsida; order Fabales; family Fabaceae; genus Albizia; species Albizia julibrissin. Next base: position 4,297,269 of record CM073480.1, on the reverse strand, counting down.
TCTCAAAACCTCAATACCAAGAAAGTATTTTAATGGTCCTAAGTCTTTTGTCTGAAAGTGAGAGTTAAGAAAGACTTTAAGTTCTGAGATTCCAGAAGTGTTACTCCCAGTAATCACAATATCATCAACATACACTACTAAAATAATCATGCCTGCATTGGACTGCTGATAGAACACAGAATGATCACTCTTACATTGGCTCAATCCGAACTTCTGAACCACATTACAAAATCTATCAAACCAGGCACGCGGACTCTGTTTCAGACCATATAATGACTTTCTGAGATAGCACACTTTCCCATACTCCCCCTGAGCAACAAAACCAGGAGGTTGCTCCATATAAACTTCCTCAAGGAGATCACCATTCAAAAATGCATTCTTAACATCCAACTGATGTAAATCCCAATTATAGGTGGCAGCTAGAGATATAAGAAGACGAACAGAAGTGAGCTTAGCAACTGGGGAGAAAGTCTCAGAGTAATCTATACAGGTTTGAACATAACCTTTTGCAACAAGTCGAGCTTTCAACCGTTCTAAGGAACCATCAGCCTTAGTCTTAACTACAAACACCCATTTACACCCAATGACCTTCTTCCCAAAAGGTAGATCAACAAGAGTCCAAGTACCAGCCTTGTCAAGGGCCATCATTTCTTCTTCCATCGCAGCACGCCAACCAGGGTGGGCTAAGGCTTGGTGAAGAGTGGTAGGGGTGGAGATGGACTCAAGGGTGGCTACAAGAGAAGCGGAAGCAGGGGACAAATGCTGGTAGGACACAAAGGAGGAGATAGGATAGGTACATTCAGCATATCTCTTAGGAGGACAATGAGGACGGGTACCTTTCCGAAGGGCAATAGGTAGGTTATCAGATGGATCAATAGCAAAACCAGAGACAATTGGATCAGGGGCAGGAGTGTCAGGGTCTGGGGAAGGAGGGGCAGGTTCATGAACAGAATCCATTGGCGAAGCAGTCACTGGCAAGGGAAGAGCATTAGTAACATCAGGACCATTGATGATATCAGGTTCTGGAACAATAACCTGTACTGGTGAGATAGGAACACAATAAACTAGAAAATCATCATGCCCATCAATGACAGAATGAGACTCAGATAATACCGAAGACTTAAAGAAAAGAGACGACTCATAAAAGGTTACATCAGTGGACACAAGATAACGACGAAGATCAGGAGAGTAACACCGATAACCTTTTTGAATTCGAGAATAACCTAGAAAGACACATTTCAATGACTTTGGATCGAGTTTACTTATACTTGGACGGACATCCCAAACAAAACAAACACAACCAAAAATTTTAGGATCAATATGAAACAACTTAGTTGTAGGAAACAAAACAGAATATGGAGCATCCCCACCAAGGACAACTGAAGGCATGCGATTGATAAGGAAACAAGCAGTAGACACAGCATCAGCCCAAAAAGATTTAGGAACACAAGAGTGAAACATGAGAGCTCGGGCAGTTTCTAAGAGATGACGATTCTTTCTTTCAGCAACACCATTTTGAGCAGGTGTATCAACACAGGAGGATTGGTGAAGAATGTCATGACTATGCATATAATCGGTGAATGGTGCGGAAAAATATTCTTTCACATTATCACTTCGAAAAATTTTCACAGGAGTATTAAACTGAGTTTGAATTTCAGCACATAAATTACGAAAATGTGTAAACAATTCAGAACGTTGTTTCATTAAGTAAAGCCAAGTGGTTCGGGAAAAATCATCAACAAAAGTGACAAAATATCAAAAACCAGTTTGAGACAAAACTGAACAAGGACCCCAGACATCAGAATGAACTAATTAACTCAAATGGGGATGCAGCTCGTTTATGGACTCAAGGTGCCAAATGAACACGATGGTGTTTGACAAATTGACATGACTCACAATCTAAAGTAGACACAGAAGAAAACTGAGTATATAACCTTTTTAGAGACGAAAGTGGCATATGGCCTAGACGACAATGGATTTCAAAGAGAGATGACCCACCAGAACAAGCAATAGGACGCGGCACCTGATCATCAAGGACGTAATGCCCACCAGATTCATAGCCCCTACCAATAATCTGCTTCGTAGAAAGATCCTGGATTAAACAGTGGTCAGGAAATAGTGTGATAAAGCAGTTCAAATGGCGAGTCAGTTTACTAGGAGACAGAAGATTAAATGTAAGATCAGGAACATTAAGAACAGAAGATAATGAAATGGATGTAGTTGGTTGAACAGTGCCTGATCCAAGAACACGGACCGGGGAACCATTGGTGACGAGTATGGAGGATGGGTTGGCATAGGGGGCATACGATGAAAATAAATGATGGTTACCTGTCATGTGATCGGTAGCACCAGAATCAATAACCCACTTCATAGAAGTAGTAGCAAGACTAGAGGACCAAGTACCTGTAGCTAGGCCCCCTATAGATGATGGACTAGAATTGGAATTATCAGATATTTGAGCAATATGAGCAAGATTACGCTGCTGATCACGTTGCTGCTTGTTCTGTAATTTACGACAATTTTTCTTAATATGACCAGGCTCCTTGCAATAATTGCAGATGAAACTGCCAGTAGACATATTCGGAGTTCTATTGCCTTGTTTAGACCCATAATTCTTGTTGTTAAAGGAACCACGCCTAGCCAAAACACTTGCATTGTCATCAACATACGGGCGAATTAAATTAGTAGTATGAAGAACTCGTGAGAACACATCTTCAAGAGATGGAAGTTCCTGACTAGACAAAATTTGAGAGCGAATAGTCTTATAAGAGGAGTCAAGAGTTTAAAGAAAATTGATGATATCAGAGTTCTTCGATTCAGCCATGGAAGAAATAACGTATCATGATTAACAGTGATGAAATAAAGCAGAAACCACTAACCGTACCGTGATAAATAGTAGTCAAACAGTACCGATGAACAGTGGCCAAACAGTACCAAATGAATAGTACACAATAGTACCCAGATGAACAGTGTAAAATAGTACCCGATGAACAGTGATGAATAGTATCGATGAACAGTACCTATGAATAGTCCGATGAACAGTGATGAATAGTGCTTATGAACAGTGCGCTGTCAGAAAACACCGCCGGAAACAGAAACGGAGGAAACAGTGATGAACAATCGCAATGAACAGTGATGAACAGTCTGAGGACAGTGATGAACAGTGCGCTGTCGGAAACTCCGCCGGAAACAGAAAACCGAGGAACAGTGATGAACAGCCGCAGTGAACAGTGACTATGAACAGTACCCCAAAAACAAAGATGAACAGTACGCTGTCGAAAACTCCTCCGGAAACAGAAAACCGAGGAACAGTGATGAACAGCCGCAGTGAACAGTACTATGAACAGTGATGAAAACAGTGACGATGAACAGTCGCAGTCGGAAACTCCGCCGGAAACTGGAATTTTTTTTTGCCGGAATATGGAAAATAAGAACCGCCAGAAAACTGGGTAACGTCGTCGGAAACAGAAATTGGAGGTAGTGTCGGAAACTGGAAATTTCTCACCGGAATCTGGAAAAACTTCACCGGAATCTGGAAATCTTCACCGGAATCTGAAAATTCGTCGCCAGAAAATTCAAAGGCTCGCCGGAATCTGGAAAATTTTCAAAGAACCTTAAGGCTCTGATACCATGTAAACTTAGAAGGAAGAATAATCTGAATTCCTTAATTTCAAACACATATACAAGTCTATATATATAAGATATTTCCTTATTCTATGGAAACATGTTTCCTTATTACATGGAAACATATCCCTTATTCTATGAGATTCTAACAATAACAAAAGCAATTGTATAAACTTGGAGCTTCAATAGGGGAGTATTTGCTCTTTCATTTCTCTATTTCCACATTGTAATTGTAATTCCTAGATCATAGGATGACTTTTATAATGTTGGGCTGATTATTTTAATATATTTAGAGATTGGATATAGCTTGAACCTTTGTTAGATATTTGACATTGTAGTTAATTAGCTTAATTATCATTTCTTTGTGCTGGTTAGTCATTGAATTGATGATTTTGTGAATATTTTGTGCTAATTTCAAGGTGGCTTGATTAGTGGATCAATGGTGTCTTATGTTTGTATTGGTTAATTAAATATGAATTTATTAATTGTATTTAGCATTGGGTTTTAGCATCAATAATATTGATCTTTCATATGGGTGGCCATTGTTAAATTAAGATTAATGAGAAAATCAAGTGGTAATGTGAGGTGTGGCTCGATTATTGGATTAAAAGCTAAATATGATTTTAAATTCATTTAATTGCTAGAGTGCTTAATCAACCTAAGTTAGAGAGATTAATATGCAAGGTGGCTTGATATTAATTAATCTAAATTAGGACTAGTCTAAGGAGTGGCCCTTAGAGGTATTTTTGAACTAGCATGATTAAATCTCTCATAATTAATTTAAGTAAGGATTGTTTGCGTCATTGCTATAAGGGATTGCTCATTCCATTATTAAATTCTTTGTTGTATTATTTCATTAATTCCATCTTCATTCCATTTTATTCTAAAAATCCAAAAATATTTGTTTTCAAAGTATTTTAGTTTAATTGCAATTCAGTAGTTAGATAAAAAGCTCAAAAATCATTTTTAACTTGGTTTATGTCAATCATTGCACTTAGTTTCTAGGTAATTAATAAAAGGCTCTTCGTGAGACGATCTGGGATTGTACTCTTTATTGCAATCATTGGTTATTCTTGAAGAGGTTACCAAGGCGCAAAGCAGACAATACCTCACTCACTTCAAGGTCCTTGTAGTTTTACTCCATTTTTAATTTGCCTTTGTAAAATCCATGCTGAGGTGGCTAAGAGAAGATAATTAAGCACTGAATCAGCATATACACAAAAATAAAATTGCGACATGGATTTTTTTTCCTTAAAAAGGCAGCAACAGAGGCCATTATGTTTGAGTTCTTGGGGCTTTTCAATATTTTCAAAGGTCTCCGTGGCAAGATATTTGTTGTGTTCCATGTATGCTTATAGATTCTTTGATTTTGGAACCAACATTTCACCATTTTAGTTCCCAAGCAAATTTAGATTGTCAGTTAACGCATTTTATTCCTCGGAGGGTTATCGACAACATCCTGATCGTCTCCGGAAGTGGGGCCATTTATAGTGTCACTGCCTGATCTGCTTCCATATTCTGTTTTTTTCTGAGAAAGGAGCTCCCCACTTTCCTTACTGTCTACTTCCTTCCATTTATTTATTTTCACCGTTACAACTATAAATGGTTGAGATTTTATAGGATATTATTAAAGGAATCTCAACCCTTCATAGTTAATCTAATGGTAAAAATAAAGAGGTGGAGGAAAGTAAAGAGGCTCCTTTCTTGTTTTCCCGAGTTTTCAGGCATTTCTATTCGCATCCTCTTGTTGCTTGTTAGGATTAACTTGCTTTATCCTAAAAAGTAAACTTTAAGTACGTGCGAGAGAGAGCCAGGAGAGTTGAACATGGATTTGGACATCATGGGTGGTGTCATAAGAAGAAGAAAGCTAAATAAAGCGAAAGGATCCAAATTAATTTTTTTACCAAAAAAATATAAATTATATTTTTGTGAAGTTTAAATTATAAAAGTGAAGCATAGTGAATGAAATGTAGGAAATAAATTCTGACATCAGAACTTTTTCGGTCATGGACAAGACATACATGCGTCTTGATCTTGTCTCTTAACTAGTTACCTAATTTATGAGCAATAATGACAAATTTAAATCTTCTGAAGGTTAGTACTATACTACTATGTATGGAATGCTTTACATTTCAATTCCTAGGAGAGAGCAAAAGATCTCTTAAGATAAAAGCACTCATCAACTAAACAAAGTCTACGTAATTATTAATATTGATATATTTTAACAATAATAGTTATCTCAGTTATTCTTTTCAAAATACATATCAACCTCACTATTCACTAAGCCCACGTCACATGTGTATATATTTTCAATATTTGTTATATTGTATTATTAAAAAATTCAATAGAGTATTTTATTTAACTAGGTTACTCGAAAATTTGTCTGATATGAAATTATCGTCATAAATGATATATATTTTAAAACTTTAGAAAGTTTGAAATAATGCCTATTTTTTTGGTGAAATGTAATAAAAATATTTATTTTGATATGATAATCACAGTATGCATAATTTGTACATACAGCTGCTTATTATACCTTTTATTTTGAAATTTATACTTGTTTTTAGTTATAGGAACTATAAGATATATAACGACATTTTAATTACTTGGCATTATAAATGTAAATCATTGAATAAATAACTTAAAGGAATGAGATCTTTAAGGACTAAACAATTAAGCCAGAAACAAAATTTTAATTTCAATCTTTAGGAGTTTTGACATTCATTTTTTAACTGAAAGTTGGAAAATTCTCCAGAAAGCCATATGGAATGTTCAAGGAAGCAAAGGTTGATGGGACAGAATAATTTTAAATAAAAGCAAAGGTTGACTTGCTCTCCTCAATTTCATTGACTTGCTTTGAGCTTCTCAATCACATCAATCAAAACTGAAACTGAATCTGCCATTGAACCACCCAGCACTGCCGAGCTAGCTAGGTCTTCATAGGCCAGTCGGCTTATCAGAGACACCACCAACACAATCTTCACCCTTACCATGACCTCCATGATCATGGTTTCCTCCAAAATTTTCTTGCTCTTGTTTATTCCCTTCCTCTTTTCTCCTACAACTATAGCACAACAGGTTTCTTATCTAAACCACAGCTGCAGTACCAACAAAACCTTCGCAGAAAATAGTACCTTCCAATCGGACCGGACCACCCTCCTCTCTTCCTTTGATTCCGCCCACACTGAGTTCTACAACACCACCGTTGCGAGTGGCGACGACACTGTCTACGGCCTCTTCATGTGCCAGGGTGGCATCACCATCCAACTGTGCCACCACTGCGTCGTCATCGGAGCCCAACAATTATCCTCAGTTTGCCAATTTGAGAAGGAGGCAATAATCTGGTACGACAAGTGCATGCTTCGCTATTCCAACCGCTCCTTCTTCTCCACGGTTGAAACAAGCCCTAGCCTCGCCCTCTTGCCCACCTACGATGGGTACCAGCAGAGCTTCTCAAAGCCATTGTTGGAGACACTTAACTTGACGGCAGACAAAACAGCTAACAACACTAAGAAATATGCCACAAGGGAAGAATACATACCTGAATTCGGAACTATGCATTCTCTACTTCAGTGCACGCCTGACCTATCATCTCAAGATTGCCGAAAATGTCTTTGAGCTGTGATTGGAGACCTCTCAAGCTGTTGTGTGGGAAAAGAAGGAGGAAGAATTCTATATCCAAGTTGCAACGTTCGCTACGAGTTATATTTTTTCTATAACTCTGACGATCAGCCAGAAGCAACGGCGCCAGCAAGAATTATCGTGATAGTTGTGGTTTCTTCTGTTTGTGGGTTGGGGATGATTTTTTGTCTCGCCTACTATCTCTTAAAGAGTCCAATAAAGAAGAGACGCAACTCTGTTCTCAGACAAAAATACTGTCAGTAATTTTTGTTCTCAGACAAATTTTTATTTAATCATAGTCTTGGCTTGTCTCAAGAGCTATAGCAACAATTTCTTCTATTTGTCTAGTTGGAAATGAAAGCAACAATTTAGAGCCTCTGCAATTTAGTTTGGCCACTATTGAAGCTGCAACAAATAAGTTTTCACATGAAAACTCTTTAGGCCGAGGTGGATTTGGACAAGTTTACAAGGTAACAAATTTAAATGTCATCAATACAAATGTTACACAGACACACAGCACACATGCATATGTGTTTCTTAATTTTTTTTTGGACAGAAGTATTTATATTTTATTGGTATGTTTCTTAATTTTTACTGTAATCGTCTGTGGTTCTAGGGTATTCTTTCAAATGGTCAAGAAATAGCTGCCAAGAGACTTTCGAAAAGTTCTGGTCAGGGTGGAGAACAATTCAAGAACGAGGTTTTATTGATTGCCAAACTCCAGCACAGAAATTTGGTAGCCTTGCTTGGATTTTGCATAGAAGGACAAGAGAAAATTCTTATTTATGAATATGTTCCGAACAAAAGCCTTCATTACAGTCTATTTGGTCTGACTCTTCTAAACCCTACATTAACGCTTAATTGAAATTTGTAGTCCATATGTGCCATGCGTGTTATTATTTATTTATTTCGGGGTATGTAAAGTGATGTATGTTAGAGATAATTGTGCATACGTAGATTATCTTTGTTTTGTCCATATAGTCACTCACAACAAATTTATGTATACAGGTTTCCAGAAAGGCAAAGTATTAAATTGGGGAGAGCGCTGTAAAATCATCGGAGGAGTTGCTCGAGGAGTTCTTTATCTCCATGAATATTCTCACCTTAAAATTATACATCTTGATCTAAAACCAAGCAATATTTTATTAGATGATGAAATGAATGCAAAAATTTTAGATTTTGGCTTAGCTAAAATAGTTGTTATCGACATAAATGAAGAAAGTACAAATAGAATAGTCGGAATATAGTAAGTTTTAAATTTTTTCCTTTAAGCTCTACATCTTTTTTTTGAGATGATTGAATAAAGAAAACTAAGTGTGCCTCAGTTGAGATTGAAAAGTTTACATCTCAACTAATCATTGATCTCTTTACTATTGATACTTTCTTTTCCCCTTTTTTCAGTGGTTATATGTCACCTGTCAAACCCCTTAATATTCTGATATTCGCTATATAATAAATGCGTCGTTCAGATAACATACAGAAATAGTGAAACTATATTGATAATAAGTACTTACTGATATTACAGAAAATCCTCATATAGGTTGAAAAATACATACAGAGTACAAAAGAAATAAATTCCACAACTAAAGATAATCAGATGTAACTCCTGGCTAGGACCGGACCTTCAATCACCAGTAATTACGGTTTTGCCCTTAGAGCCGCTGTCCTTTGCTGGAATATTTTTAGATGTTGAAAAATGGTGAGATTCAAATGAATCTCAGTAGTAATGTACAATCAGTCATATAAAATGTGATAAATAAATATGCAATGCACCATGATATGTAAAATGCTAACTCGTGTTATATGCATACTGTCCAAGGCCAAACGACTGTTTGCAACCCCGGTTAAACTCGTGTCCATGGTCAAACGATATGTTTAGACCCTGGCTTATTCGCGTGTTGTGCCACAGGCACTGTCATGTTACAGAAAATGAAATACACAACATATAAATAATCACATAGTGCATGAAAGAAAGAATTACTACCTGGGTCCTTTTCCAGTCCAACTGTTTATCCAAAACTTTTTCTTCGGCTCGGGCTTTTACCAGTTCCTATATATTAAAATTAACAAGTAATTGGTTATTACTTGTATTACTACTATCTTTAATCATATTCTGCTGATTATCTCAGTTTCAGTGGCTTATACACTATATAATTTTTGCATAGTGTAATTTTACTATTCTTCAGCAAATTGACAGATTTTTCAGTTAACTTTGAAAAATCATAACTAATTCTAGAAAAATCTAAATTGACTGGGTCCAAAGCCTACATGAAGCTATTGAAATATATTTTCATGGAAAAATATCAAAATCTACCCAGATTTACCACATTACTCCCAAAATTTCCCGAAATACCCCTATTCTAGATTAGTCTCTAGAAACATAGCATGACTTTGAAAATCTATATCTCCTAATATACTTGTCCAAAAATTGTGATCCACATATCAAATTAAAGCTCTGAATGTCTAATTTAAATCTGGAAAGTTTCATAATTTGTTGTCAAGGTTTGATTTTCCAAACATTCGACACAAACAAACTGTTTTCCAGAAACACAGTTTGAGAGCAACTGACTTCAAAAATTCATATCTCTTAGTATACTAATCCAATTAACACAAAATATATACCAAATTAAAGCTAAGACTATTTACTTCAATTATGGAAATTTTCATGGCTATTGGAAAAGATTACATAATTCAAAAACACCACGAAATCAACTTCTAGAATCTGGACGTTCAGGATTGAACCTGTTTCTAAACCCATCTTTCAAAAATCATAACTTCCTCTAAAGATATCCAAATGATGCATTATACCACTCATTTTAAAGCTTATTATGTATACTATCTCCCTGTAAATTTCCGTAAATAATGGATGTGATTTGGTTGGTCATAAAGCCACACGAAACTGACTGACTCTGAAAAACATCAGTTTTGGACAGTCTAACTTCAAAAATTGATAACTTATTCGTTTTGACACCAAATTGAGCTCTTCTTGATTCTATTTCATACTAAACATCCTAAAATTTCCATATCAAAAATAACCAGATGAAAACTCCATCTGTAGCCTCCGTTTGAGCTTCTGAAAGTTTCCGATAAAACCTCTATTTTCCGGCGACCAAAATAGAGTTGATAAAACTCACATGCAACCATGATTTTGGACTCTAATCTCAAATATTTTGACTCTACATACTCCTAAACATGTTCCTTGAGTTTTGGGACGTGTTTACAGAAGAAAAGGAATCGAAAATCTCATGCAAAACGGACACAAACTTGCTGGTTTTGGTATTTTACGGTAACAGAAACTTTCCGGCGAATTTTCTTAATTCCAGCAGCCATAACTCCTCATGAAGAACCCCAAAAATGAAACAATAATGGGAAGAGGTAGAGAAGACTCACTTGTACCAAAATATGGAGTTACATGTGAGGTTTGGAGCTTGTTCTTCCACTCACTCATGTCTCTCTTCTCTTGTTTTCTGTTTCTCTATTTCTCTGTTTCTGTTTCTTCAGCTGCTGGACGAAAAATAATGAAGAGCTGAAGGAATGGGTTTTGATTAAATGAAGAGTACATGTGATTGTTGTGTTGTGCAAATGAGGAGGCTGTACGTGTGCTTGTGTGCTGTCCTAAAGATGATAGAGAGAAACAAGGAGTAGTTAGGTGTTGTACCAATGAGAGAAGAGGAAGAGAATAGAAGGAGTACGTGTGTATGCTGTCCATGCAACCTCCAAGTGTCCAAATGAAATGAAGGATGAGTGTTTAGTCAACAAGTTTATATATATATATGTATAGGTATATTTTTATCCTATTTATTACACATACTAGGTCCTAATTTTTCCCTTTGTCAAATTTAAGTTTCCTTAAATTTTGTAGGTTCCATAAATTGGCTTACTATCTAATTTCCATAATTTAATCCTTGCATTAAATTTTTGGGATGTTACATCACCAGAATATGCAATGTATGGGCAATATTCTGAAAAAATCAGATGTTTTTAGTTTTGGAGTTATAGTTTTAGAAATTGTCAGTGGAAAGAAGAATACAAGTCGTCATAGTCAATCACATTCACAATATGCCAATGGCCTATTGAGTAATGTAAGTTAAGATAATATGTTTCTCACATGTTAATATTTCTTATGCAATTATCTCGACCTTTAAATGTGGGCGAAAGATTGTTTTAACAATATGCTATAAGTTAATAAAAGGGTGATAATTAGTTTTACTTAATTGTCATAGAAAGGAAGCGATGGAAGGTGGAAAAGTTGCTGGAGATATTAGATTTAAATATAAATGGATTTGGATCATATAATGAAGTGATCAAGTGCGTCCAGATTGGCTTGTTATGTGTTCAAGAAAATCCAGATTCAAGACCTACAATGGCTGAGGTTGTTTCATATCTTAGTAAAGATTCCATTCAACTGCCATTGCCACAGGAACCTGCGTTCTTTCTATACATGGTGGAATGGGGCCTATTACCCGTGGAAGTAACGAATCAGCCTCGACTATTGAAATGTCTATGAGTGAATTCTTTCCTCGTTAGTATCATGCTTTTACTTCTTTTTGTTAGACACCCTACAAGAGACAAGCAATCTTATATTACTGTACATTTATTGAGATATACAATTTATACTGTGCTCTTGTTAGTATTAATTAGTTAGTCGTATTTATTTAAAGAGCCAGAAAATATTTTACATGCATGAACGTAGTTTTATAATTTTACTCTATTCATTTTATCGTCTATTGGACACACGAAGAAAGCCCTAAGTCATAAGGTTCCATTTTGTACATGAGCATGTTGACAAAGGAGATTAAATTGAAAGAGGATTCCTTGTTGAAGAATGTTCGGTAGACTTGAATTAAATTCTCTAGAGAATCAGGTTCCAACAAGAAGACTTAAACCCAATTCATCTTTACCTACGAAAGAATCAAGATCTAAATCCAGATGTTCTAATTATCTATTGGACAAACTTTTATAAATATTATTGATATTTTTTCAGTGGTTTCATGTCTTTAGAGTATATATGCAATGGTCAAATAGTACTATGTTTTTAGTTTTAGAAATTGTAATGAGGAGAAGAATGCAAATGGATGACCTCAATATGCTATGACATCTTGATCTATGTAAGTTGTAACGATATGTATTTAATTTATTTCATATCAGTACTCTCTTCGGTCCTTAAGAAGTTGAATAACTATATTAAAGAAATTAGTTAAATTTATTATTTGTAAACAATTGTATGTTGATTTCTAAAAATACCCTAATAATCATTTGTATTGGAAGTTGGAACTACCCTCCATAGAAATTAAACTCCCTTTTATACCCAAAAAAAAAAAGGAATTAAACTCCCTTACTATGTACACTCAAGAGGGATGATTTGGGGGAAAATTTACAAATTTATGAGATAAAGTGGATTGAGGTCTTATGTTTAGGACAAAAAAAAAAAATTTAATCAGCTCCTATATTTAAATCCAAGAGGGAATATTTCTCATGAAAATGTTAAGCCAACCTTTTAAATTCGAGAAAAGCTTATTTTATCTATATCGTGTAAGTTAAAAAAGGGGCTGATAACTGATGATTGAAATATAGTGGTGCATAATTGTTATGCAGCCTTAGAAGGGATGAAATGTTGTTCATATTGGATTCAAATATAAAATAATTTGGATCATATGATGAAGCGATTAAGTGCATCCAAATTGGGTTGCTGGGTTCAAGAAAATATCCAAATGCAAGGCCTTCCTTGGCCACAGTTGTTTCATATCTTAGCAATGATTCCATTCAACTTTATTAAAGACTAGCTCTTAGTAAGCCTTGTTTTTCTTGAAAACGATAGTATAGAATTAATACATGATTGAGAAAGTAGGCAAAACGACGTCCATGGACAGGTGTAGTAAATGACATATGAGCTGGGAACTTCCGCACCACGGGACCCTAGACCTTTTAAAACTAAGATAACATCTGAGTATCAGAGTACTAAGCTATAAGTTACTGATGATGACTTTTTGTTTGTTAGCCTTGGAATCTACAACCAACAATCTATTAAGGATTGCATATAGACAAATCTAGGATCATTCTTTTTTTTTTCGATGAGCCTTTTATTGATTCTTAGGTGATCTAAATGTCATGTAAATACAGTGAAAACAAGGAAAAATTGGTTTTGGGTTTTGCTGAAAATAGGTAAATGCACAATTTAATTAAAATCCTAAAGCCACTATTTTTTTATCTTTTAAAAAATGAATGGAATGAATATGAATGAAGTGAATTCTCTTGAGAAATTTCAGAAATTGGTTTAATGACTATCCTTGTTCAATAAATGACATAGGAGTTTGAACTTCATCAAGTCTTATTTAAAAACCCTAAATGATCACATTGGGTGTAATACTTCTAATCAATAGCAACTCCTATGATTGCATTCATAGTTATTGCTTAGAAATACTATTAAAGAACCAATTGATGTATGAAATGGATTGAATTAATGCAAACGTTTTCTCTAATATGAATGCACAATCACAACACTCAAATTCACCAAAATCAACTGCACAAATTAGTCATCACAAAGCAAGCATAGTCTCAATGAATTAATAGGAAATATATAAATGAATATCATCCAATTGAAATAATCCAATCCAATCACAATGTAAACACAAACTTAGCTCAACAATATGGAGTCCAACCAATTCACAACAATATCCTACTGAAACTACCTAAAAACATAGTTAGGAATTACAATAACAATAGACAATTCATAAAGGAACTAAGAAAAACTTCCCATTAAGCCCTATAACTCATGCCTAAAATGGCTGAGGTTGTTTCATATCTTAGTAATGATTCCATTCAACTGCCATTGCCACAGGAACCTGCTTTCTTTCTACATGGTGGAATGGGGCCTATTACCCGTGGAAGTAACGAATCAGCCTCGACTATTGAAATGTTTATGAGTGAATTCTTTCCTCTTTAGTATCATGCTTTTACTTCTATTTCTTAGACACCCTACAAGAGACAAGCAATCTTATATTACTGTACAATTATTGAGGTATACAATTCATACTGTACTCTTGTTAGTATTAATTAGTTAGTCGTATTTATTTAAAGAACCAGAAAATATTTTACATCCATGAACATAGATTTATAATTTTACTCTATTCATTAGATTTATAATTTAGTACTATTCATTTTATTGTCTATTGGATACACTTAGAAAGCCCTAACTCATAAGATTCCATTTTCTACATGAGAATCTTTACAAAGGAAATTAAATTGAAAGAGGATTCCTTGTTGAAGAATGTTCGGTAGACTTGAATTAAATTCTCCAGAGAATCAGGTTCCAGCAAGAAGACTTAAATCCTATTCATCCTTGCCTACGATAGAATTAAGATCTAAATCCAGATGTTCTAATTATCTATTGGATAAACTATTATAAATATTATTGATATTTTTTTCAGTGGTTATATGTCTTTAGAGTATATATTCAATGGTCAAATAGCACTATGTTTTTAGTTTTGGGGTTATAGTTTTAGAAATTATAGTGAGAAGAAGAATGCAAATGGATGTGCTACGACATCTTGATCTATGTAAATTGTAGCAATATGTATTTAATTTATCTCATATCAGTACTCTCTTCGGTCCTTAAGAAGTTGGATAACTAGATTAAGGAAATTAGTTAAATTAATTATTTGTAAACAATTGTACACTGATTTTTTTAAAATACCCAAGATAGAAATTAAACTCCCTTTTATACCCAAAAAAAAAAAAAACTCCCTTGCTATGTGCACTCAAAAGAGATGACCTGGGGGGGGGTTTATAAATTTATGAGTTAAAGTGGATATGTTTAGGACCATAAAAAAAATTCTAATTAGCTCCTATACTTAAAACCAAGAGGGAATATTTCTTATGAAAATATTAACCCAACGTTTAAATTCGAGAAAAGCTTATTTTATTATCTATATCGTGTAAGTTAAAAAAAGGGGTGATAACTGATGATTGAAATATAGTGGTGCATAATTGTTATGCAGCCTTAGAAGGAATGGAAAGTTGTTCATATTGGATTCAAATATAAAAGAATTTGGATCATATGATGAAGCGATTAAGTGCATCCAAATAGGATTGTTGAGTTTAAGAAAATATCCGGGTGCAATGGCTTCCGTGGCCACAGTTGTTTCATATCTTAGCAATATAATGATTCCATTCAATTTTATTAAAGACTAGCTCATAGTAATTCTTGTTTTTTTTGAAAACGATCGTGTAGAATCAATACATTATTGAGAAAGTAGGCAAAACGACGTCCATATAAAGGTGTAGTAAATGACATATGAGCTGGGGACTTCCGCACCATGGGACCCTAGACCTTTTAAAACGAAGATAATATCTGAGTATCAGGGCACTAAGCTATAAGTTACTGATGAGGACTTTTTGTTCGTTAGCCTTGGGTTCCACAATGAACAATTTACTAAGAATTACGTATAGACAAATTTAGGATCTTATCTCTTTCTCGAGGAGCCTTTTATTGATTACCAAATAATCTAAATGCCATACAAATATAATAAAAATAGAGAAAATCGGTTTTGGGTTTTGTTGAAAATAGATAATTGCAGAATTTAATTAAAATTCTAAAGCTACTATTTCTTTGTCTTTTCAAATAATGAATGTGTAATAGCCCTAAATAAAAATAATAACAACAATAATAATAAATTATGATGAGTTGAAATAGATCTTAAATATATACATAGCCAAGCCCAATATATTAAGTTTACCCTAAACAAAAATAACAACAATAATAATAACAATAAATGATTATTGTTAAAGGAATGTCAATAAGTCTATTTTCTGAAAAAATGATAAATATATAAAATAGGCTTTTACATTTAAGACTAATAACTCTTCAATTAAGTTATATATTAAAGACCAGGAGAGTGATTGGTTTTGCAGTTAGATGACTCCATTTTGATGGCTGAAGTCGTCATCTTAGTAGGATGATAGTATACTGCTTAGGTTGCGTTTGTTAATTGATCTTTGAAAGTTCTTCAACTTATCTTGAAGGTAGGGGACCAACTTAAAGCATAACTCGTTTGTCTTTTGCGTCGATAATATAACAATAATAGTTGAAAATATATATGGTTAATTGGGATAACTGTCAAATGTATGTGGTTAATCTCTAACTTATTCCCCCCCTAAAATTAATCAATATACTCAATCACAATCCACAGCCAAATTTTTAATTGCTCGATCAACAAAATGGTTTCTTTAATTATCAAACAAATAAAACAAACAGATTCCTTCTTCCTAAAACAAACTTATTCTTTTGATAAATGTAATAATAATAGTTGAAAATACATGTTTTTTTTTTTTGCCCACTGAAAACATATGTTGTAAAGTGGGATAACTGTCAAATATAAATGTGAGGCTGAAAAAGTAAAGTACCTTCCTATAACCTTATTTTAAATAGGAAGAATCAATGTTACATATCATGGAGCAATATAATTTTAGAGGAAAAATGCAACTTTTATAGTCCATGAACTTTTTCATAATTGTTGATCAAGTTCTTGAACTTTGATTTAGACAAATCTTTATTTATTTTTTTCCAGCAGATTTATAACACGACAATCTTATAGTTTACTGAGTGAAAGTACAAGTACTAAGAAAGACCTGTAAAAATGAGTTGTTGCAAATTCCAGTTTTGTAACTCCTAAATTTTTTGAATACAAAATTGTGAAATTTTAGGTCCAGAATTTGATTTTGATTAGTAAATTTTAGAGTGGAAGTTAAGAATTTTCCACGAGAGACTTATAAAGTCTTTCAACAAATGTTGAAGGAAATTTAACAACAAGTTGTTTGGTTGAGATAGTAAGTGGCTCACCTTTGTAAGGAAGAGAATTGAAGTTTGAATCCCCGGAAGTATATTTTTTGAAAGAAGTGAAAACCGTTATAATATTTGAGTTTTTTTTATGTGTTTTGTTAGTATGATAAGAAATTCAAAATTATTATAATTAAATTAATTCAATTATATTTAAACATTTTTCACAAAATGCATCAAAGAAGAAGAAACTTTTTGTAGATGAAAAGTATTCTAAATAAAGTGAAAGGATCCAAATTAATTTTTTACAAAAATAAATAAATAAATTATATTTGTTTGACTAAATTGTACAAAACCCTTCTAAACTTTGGAGGCAGTTGCATATAACCTCCCTGACATTTTAAAGTGCAAATTTAACCCCTCGACATTTTATTTTCTATTTTTATTATGGATCTTCTACTGTTAACTTACCGTTGTCTTTTGAATGGAAATCACTACATTTGATTAGTAGAAGATACCTCATATCCTATGTGGCATCCTATATAAGCTAATAATTTTATGAGGAATACTTACATACTCTAAAAGTGTCACATCATCTGTACTCTGACTAATTAAAATACAACAACTCATTTCATTTTAATCCTACATGGATCGTGAGTCATTTGGAGTAATTCAAATTTTAATAACAACTCAAGGGAGGGAATTGCGTTTTTTGTTTTTCTAAATTATGAGGTTATGTTTTTTGAAATCATAAAATTTGAATTTCTCAAGATGACTCATCAACTATGTAGGTTAAAATAAGATGATTTATTATATTTTAATTAGTTAGAGTACAGATGAGGAGGTAACGCTGCTGGAATATATAAGTATTTCTCTAATTTTATAGTCATCATAGAGGGGTTAAACTGCTGGCAAAAAAAAATATATATATAGGGGTTAAACTGTCATTTTATCATTGAAAGATATCCTACTCTCATTGCGTTTGTCTCCTTGCCATATGCAACACACCTCCTTTCAATTCTTAGAAAACCCAACCGCCGCTGCCATAGATTCTCAAAGTGGAGTAAAATTTCATTCTTATTTGTTGTGATTCTCTTTTTCCCTTTATGAATGATTTCTAGTCATGACATAATTACTACTCCCGATCTTTTTTATAAGGAACATTCTCTCTCATAGAGTGGTCCTTAATATAAGGAATAAATTCACTTTGTTTGAAATTTTAAACTGATTTTTTTAATTTTCATCATCATTAAATATATCTCACTCTCTCTTTAATAAATTTTTATCCATTATCTCTCATACATACTCTTTCTAAAAACGGGTATAATTGGAAAGAAATGTACAAAAATTACATATTTATTGCTCTTAACTAACATTTTGAACTACGTGATATGAATAGTTGTTCCTTATAAAAAGGACCGGAGGGAGTGTAAAATTATTAGCTTACATAGGATACCAAATAGGATATGAGGTGTTTTCTACTAATTTGACATGGCCATTTCCATGCAAAAGATATCAGTTTAGGGTCCATAATAAAAAAATAAAAGGTCGAGGATTAAATTTAAACTTTGAAATTTCATAGAGGTTATATGCAACTACCCCACAGTTCATGGGCTTTTGAATAATTTAGCCTATTTATTTTTTCAAATTACAATTATAAACGTGAATCAGGGAATGGAATGAGGGAAATAAATTCTGAAGTCTTATTGAGCGAATATTTTCCTCACTAGGAAAAGGCTTTTTATTTCTTCTTTTTCTTTTCTTTTTCTTTTTTAAGATTAATCCAGCAGCATCGGGAGCTACTAGTAACCAATTTCTTCAGTTCGTGGGAATGTAGGAAGTTAGAAGAAAAAAGGGGCCAAAAAACATGTCCAAAACTAAAATAAATAATCAAATTGTTATTGCACACATTTTAAAAATAAAACGACGCTTGTTATGCAATGAGTTGAGCAAAAAAAATCTAAACCTCCAATTCCCAAGTAGAGAAAAACAAAAGCTGAAGTCTCCTACGATCTAGCGAGGAAATAATACACTCTCCGATATTTCATTGATGGAATGTTGATTGTGGTTGGCAAGTTGAACCTCCATTGCTCTACTGGTTTCTGCTGCTTCCATTTGACTGTGCAAGAAGAATGCTGGTTCTTGAGGAACTGGCAATTGCATAGAATCATTACTTAGATATTGCACAACTTTATTCATGGAAGGCCTAACTTGTGGACTTCCTTGAACACACAACAAGCCGATATGGACGCATTTCCTTATTTCACTGTGTGACCCAGCTTCTGTCATATTTGAATCCAATATCTCCATCAATTTTTCATCCCTCCAATGCTTCCAAGCCTGCCATTATGCCAAATCATTAATCTAAAATAGGGCCAAGCTTATAATTTGATTATAGAAAATTGTTAACAAAAGCTCCAATTGTTGGTTGAAGCTTATGATGATGACCGGTTTGATATGATCATTTGAGAGATATTATTATTTTATTATACTTACATCACTTAAGAGTCCACCAGCATATTGAGATTCTTGAGATTCACCGTGAGAATTTATATTCTTTCCACTTACAATTTCTAAAACAATTACTCCAAAACTGAAAACATCTGATTTCTCAGAAAATAGTCCAAACTTAATGTATTCTGGAGACATGTACCCCCTACAATAGATATATAAAATCACACATAAATATATCACAATATGTTAGAATCTTAGTGCCAAATGATTTGAGAGAAATCTTGCACCTATATTTAAATTTAATAGCAACGTGTGTGCGCAAAATACACACATGCACACACGTACATATAGAGAAAGAGACATAGAGGAGAAGGGAGAGAAAGAACTTACAATGTTCCAACAATTCTATTTGTGCTTCCCTTAGTTTCATTAATACCAACCATTCTTGCCATGCCAAAATCAGAAATTTTTGGATTCATCTCATCATCTAACAAAATATTGCTAGGCTTGAGATCTCGATGTATTACTTTCAAACGTGAATGTTCATGAAGGTAAAGAATTCCTCGAGCAATTCCTTCTATAATTTTATAACGCTCAAACCAATTTAACTCTCTTGGCTTTTGTGAACCTGTGCATAATTAATTTGTAAGTATACAATTGAATCACTGCATATATTTTTGTCTGAAAACAAACTATATAGAGTACTATACCAACAAAACTAATATTCACCTCAGATAGTAATAAAAGAATGGATAATGCATGAATAAAAATATTTGAAAAATTGTAAGATGAGTTTGGTAAGAAGGGACAAACCAAATAAAAAGTAATCGAGACTCTTGTTGGCAACAAATTCATAAACAAGTATTTTCTCTTGATCTTTCAAGCAAAATCCTAATAATGTGACCAGGTTTCTGTGTTGAAGTTTGGCAATTAGGAGAACCTCATTCTTGAATTCTAATAAGCCCTGACTAGAATTTTCTGACAATCTCTTTACAGCTATTTTTCTACCATCGGGAAGGTTGCCCTGGAATCATAAATATATATATAGTTAGATAACGAAGGGGTGGGAAATCCATGCAATGATATACACAAGCACACACATTGATTCGATCGCATAGTTAATTAGTTACCATGTAGACTTCTCCAAATCCACCTTTGCCTATTCTATTTTCAATCGAGAACTTATCTGTTGCAGCTTCAATTGTTGCCAAATTGAACTGCAATGACTCTAATGTGGCTCCTTCACTTCCAACTATAAACATATGCACATTTTAATGTAAGTACACTACAATATACTACCTCTAGTTCTAAATGTAGGATTTGTAAATTTTGTAGGTCCTACATTTAAGACTCGAGGGGCTTTTTTCCACAGTAGACTCAGTTGTCTTTTTAACCCCCCCCAAAAAAAAAAAGGATACATACAATTTTTCTTCAGAATCGCCTCATAATTCAGCTGGCTCTTTTTTCTCTTCCAGAAATAAACGCCGAAACAAAAAAGCGTGATCGAGGCAGCACTAAGGGACACCGCTATTATGATTGTTCGTGAGTGGTCTTTATTTTTTCCTGCGTAAATTAATGAGTGAGAACTAAGAATAGCAATTTATATGTAGTGAACTATCTTTGTAAGAAAAAATTATTAGATCCTCAATAACATTACCTGTAATTACTAAAACACCACTATTATTTGGGGGATAAGCTGGAGGCACCGAAACAGCACTTATATTGTAATTATTATAAAATCGGTATAATTCAAACCCCAACTTGCAGCTAGGATTCATGACTTGTCCTCCTTTTTTTCCAAGACAACATGACGAGATTTGTTTCTGAGCATCCCACAGACATTTTTGGCAATCTGAGCTGTTGAGGTTTGGAGTACATTGTGCAAGAGTATACAACGTTTTAAACTCTGAAGAGCTGAATTCTTTTATTGTTGCAAAATTCTTTACTCCTATAGGCGTTGAGTTCGATGTCGCCTTCACTAGATCATTCAATGTATTCGCTAGTAGCCGATTGAAGCCATCTTTTTCGTTTTGAAGCATATCCGCACCACGTTCTGTATATATAGGTTGGGTGTCTAGGGTAGAGAAGAAAGAGCGATTGGAATAGCGAAGCATGCACATATCATACCAAATGATAGCCTCCTTTGAAGAGGAACACGTATAGTTCAGTTGCTTGATTCCCTCATTGACACATTCATTGCAGAGCTGAAGGGACACGTCACCCCGACACATGAAGAGGCCGTATACGGTGTTGGACTTGTTTCCTACCATGGTGCTGTAGAATCCTTTGTTGTTGGAGTTGTGGGATGACTTGGAGAGATCTTCAAAGAGACTTCCGAGGTTGTTTAGGTAGGGATCGTTGGCAGTATAGTTGGCTTTGGTGGTGGAGCAGTTCCGGTGTGCAAGACTTGGACTTTCGGACTCTGTTTAACAAAAGAAACATAATGTTTAGGGTTAAGTCATGGTCTTCACTATTCATAAATAGTCAATTAATCATTTAATCAGCAAATAAACAATATCATTTTATTTTTTTTGGTGACATAAAGTTTAGTTGACTTGATTCCTGGGAGCTCACTAGCCCAAATAATCTTTGATGCTTAAGTTTGCTTTTGTTTTTTTTTATCTTTTGGTCCTTTAAATTTTAAACTATAGGTTTTAGTTCTTTAAATTTTATTTTATTTAGAGCATTAATCCCTATAACTCAACAAAAACCTAGTTTATTTTGCCCCTATAAGGACTAAAACTAATGGTTTGAAACTTGAGGTGCCAAAATCAAAATGAAGAAAAAATTTTATGGACCAAAAATTTCATTAACCCTATATTTTAATTATAATTAAATTGTTATTTTCATTTTTGAAATAAGATCAACAAATTATTTTCGTTTTTACGCTTACCTTTTTCATTTGATGATTATTTCTTAAAAATTTACGCATGCCTTCAATTAAAAAAAATAACCACAATTAACTACAGCAATATATTAGCATAGATATATATATATATCTCTTTTGACTTGAATCAGGCCTTAACTTTCTTAAATGGAAATTAGTGACAACAATTTAAAGCTAGCGTGTGTATAAAAAAGTATATAGATCGAAATGCTTTTAAGGTTTAAACATATTTGGAAAAAAAAAATAATAAACAAACGAGAAATCAACTATGTATGTATGTATCTTTGGGCAAAAAAAAAAAAACTATGTATGTATGTATCATGCACGCATGCATGTGTATGGGTGTGTGTGTGGGTATCATGTTTTTGTGTTCTTATATATATAATACTTATAATCATTAATTAATATTTATATAAATTAATTTATTTTGCACTTTTAATTTAATGTATTTATTTGAAATTTATATGTAGAGTGACAAAATTTTGAATCAATAAAATTATTAACTATCACATAGAAAGAAAACCATAACATGCATAAAACTCAATTATTGGTCGATCGAGCTACAATCCCAGGTTTACGGAAGTCTCCTTCTCTTCTCTCTGTTGTTTTGTTCCTTATAAAATAGCCGGATCCTCAAAGAGAAATACTTACAGAGTATGTGAGTATTTCTCCATCAAACCGCGCAGAGAAAGGGGAAAGAAAAGGACAGGTGGAAAAAATAGTTACATTACCTTGAAAGATAAAATTACTGGGAGGTTGGTGGCCCTTATAATAAAATTGATCTCCTTGGAATCTCAAATTGCAGCTCGGATTCAGAATTTTTCCAATGTATGCAACAGTATGGTTGCTTGGAATAAGTTTGATCAGGCCACATAGACACTTGCTACACAATTGCGGGGACAGATCCGGCGTGCACTGTACAAGAATGTACAGCGATCCCAAACTAGTCAAGTTTGCTTCTTTTGTTGCAAAGTTCTTGGTAGCTGCAAGCCCTGATGTCTCTGCCTCCACCACCGCATCATTCAACGTCTTATTTAATTCTATATAACCTTCTGCATCTGCCCTTGAATTATTAGTTCCCACTTTTCGGCAATATCTCGAATAAACATCCGAACATAACCCGGAGTCATAGCCGCTAACAGTAGGCTGTTGGTGGAGGGTGGAGAAGAAAGAACGGTGGGAATAGCGGAGGAAGCACTGGTCGTACCAGATGATTGCCTCTTTGTTGTTGGGACACTCTGAGGCTATTCTATTTGTGGCGTCCTGAACGCAATCTTGACACACCTCCATGGGGACGTCACCTCTGCACATGTACTCTCCATATACGGCGTCGTTCGTGTCTGTGGGGCCGAAGGTGGTGTTGTAGAATTCAGGAGTCGTATCAGTGGCGGCTGCCTTGTTATACAAATTTAACAAGAGAGTGTTAAGGTTGAACTGGTAGGGGCTATCGGAAGTGAAGTTATTAGTAATGGTGCAGTTGTGGTCAAAGTAATTAGGGATGACTTGAGAAGAAGCGACAGTGAAGGAGGTGAGAAGCAGAAAAAAGGAGAGCAGCTTCAGAAATGGCATATCCATCTTGCTCCTCAATGCTTCTACACGGGGTTAATGTTCAAGTAAATCAAGTGAAGCAATCAGCTTTCACAGAACGGAAATTTCCATATGATTTCCATTTTCCAACGTGTGACAGCTTAATTTGTCATGGCAAGACTTTGCGTCAAAGGGCCGGCTGTACATTGTTTGGATTGAGTATGAGTGGCTAATCCTTACCTTATGACACTTGACGCCACTGACTACAGATAAGAAGAATGATGTCCACAAAAATAAAGATTCATAATGCATCAATCATTACAAATCTAGTAAAATATGTAACACCCTACTTTTGTACCGTACAAAACAGTTGAAAACATGACATGAGAGACCAAAAGCAGTTCTTAATCCATTTGGGATCCCAACTTCACTACAGGGTCGATCCTATAGTTAATTGGGTTTTTGAAAGGTATTTCAAAAACATTTTAGTCGTGGTCTCATTTTCATTTTTCAAATTGGTTTAATTCATTCGGGTCTATTTCCATTTCTTATTATCAGAGTACTTATTGAAGTTCTTAGCGGATAATTAGAATAAGTTCGCTACTAAAAGGGTCAACCTGGTACTGTCACACAGTTCTAGATAATTTACATCGGTTTCATACAACCTTTCAGGTTTACAGTTGGTGTATTCCTACCACCATGAGTACTAAGTTTACCAAAATACCATTCAGTATTATATACAGATCCAAAAGTTAGATAACCAACAGAAAATAAATTCTAGGTCTTCACTTCTACCCGTCCGTGGCTATCTTCTTCCCATGAGAACTACTTGCCCGTGCTGTAGGTTAGTTATTGGAAAAAGGGTGAGATTCAAAAGAATCCCAGTAGTAACAAATAGCACTCATATAAAATGCATACGAAGAAACATGCCATAACAGCCACCACATACCAAACAATTCAATATTCATTCAACATTCAGAGATATGTTCATTCAATAAATAATTCTATTCAAGGACGTACCGTCCCTTCCCACAGCACTGGGTATTCTATTGGGCCAAAGCCCTTCTCATCTGAATGCTTAAAGGACAATTCGGCCCTATTCATGTTCACAGTTCAAGTATGTATAATGGCAATAATATGCATGAAGCAAGATACATAGAATATGAGGGAGAAGTTACTACCTTAACCTTTCCAATATTCCGAGATGTGTTACCACTTCCTTGGTCGTCCCGGACAAATATCGAATCCTATATGTGGGAATTCATGAATGGACGGGTTATTATTTAGTCCAATACATTTATAAATTACTCTTTAATGTTGGTTATCAATAGGGTTATTATGTTAACTTTACCAAGTCAACCAATGAGTTAAAATGGCCAAATTATCACAAGGGACTAATTTCTACCCTTGGTGTACAAAGAAATTACAATATGCCATTATATTTTGCCATTTTCGCATAGGCACAAATGCTGGCAGATTTGATCCACTAACTTTAAAAATTCATATCTCTTTGAAAACATGTCCAATTGGAGTGGTTCCAAAGCCTATGTGACCCTTTTTAAGTCTAGTTTTATAAAAAAAAATACTTCACATAGCCAATTGGAGGCACAGAAATCCAGAATTTCCAGTAATTGGACATTGTTTCAGAATTCTTCAGTTTTACATGACCAAACTTCAAAAATGTGTAACTCCCAGTATACACATCCAATTAATCCTTATGACCTATCAAATTAAAGGTCTATGTCTCTACTTTCAGACTGGAAAGTTTCAGAATTTTTGGACAAGATTTACCCCTTGAATTATCACGCACAACATCTACTGTTACACAGGGCAGATTACATAACATGTTCATGCACACTTCCAAAATTTCCAAATTGATATAGGAACATCCAAAATTCATGAACACTTGTATACCTATACAATTTTGCCTTATAAAGCCAATGGAAGCATCAAAATTATCAAATTACAACTCTTTCACCACGTCATGCACAGGGCAGAAATGTGACAAATAAGCCAACAATTACCCAACTTGCAATTTAAGTCTCATACTAGTTTTATAAGCCTTCCAAACATCATAAAACACCATGAACACAACCAAAATACCATGAATCTTCATAATCATAACTTGACCAAAAACAGGGCAGATTTCACATGGGAAAATTCTCAACCAACCAACACAATCTATAAATCAAAATGAAGCTAAAGCTCACCTCTTGCTCCTCCTTAGGTTCTTTCTTTGTTTCTTGAACTTGTGTTTTTGCAAGATGGCTGAAAACACCTCCTCTTGAAATTCTAAAACCATAGAGTTGAAGCTCTCATCAAGAGGAACAATGTTTATGAAGGGTGTTTGAGCTATAGAAGATGTCTACTAGGTGAAAATCAAAGAGGAAGATCTCACCTTAACCTTGTTCTTCTCTTTCTCTTTCCTCTTGAACTTGACCGACTTTGGAGTTGTGTGAGGGAGTAGAATATGATCTAAATAATCCACTTCAGCCCCTTTATTTTTGCTGGACGTAAGTGTTTTAAGAAAATATCAAGAGAACAAGCCAAGTGTCAACTTCCTATAGTTTCTTGCAAAATTGGTTGGTTAATTGCCAACCATGGTCAAGTTTACCTTGGTTAATCCTCTTGTCTTCCATTTGCTTCTTTTGACCGTATATGGCTGCCCCAAAATGGTGTCCATTTAATTATCCATGTTCTCTTCCAATTCATTTGTGTCTTGGTCAAAATTTCCAAGTTGCAAGTTTCCACATGTTAATCTTTAATTGGTCAAGAATTTTCTTCTTGAATCAATGTTGACCAACAAGTATATATGTATATTCCCTTTGCTTTTCTATGCCACCGAAAATGTAAAGAAGAAGGAGGGAAATAATAGCTTCTTGCATCTTCAACCATTGTTTAGTCTTTGTTGAAATTGTTGACTTTTCCCAACTTTGATTTTTCCATGGTAATAATACTCCAAATTGGACTTATTAATTACCAACTAGCCATTTTCCATTTTTAAATTCCTATTTGAACAAAATGATAGGGAATATTAGGAGAAAAATATTTGTTTCTTGTTTTATGGCAAAATTACCGTTTTGCCCTTACGTTCTATGATTTATCGAAATAAATCATTTCTTACTCCTTTCCTTTGGTTTGGCCTAATTTTTGACACTTGTATAAGGCCATTAATTTCTTGGGATAATTCTTGGGATAATTCTTTCATTAATTTCACTATCCATTAGTACACTTAGTCTTTGAGTACTTTTTGGGATATTACAATTCTCCCCCCGTTCATTAAATTTCGTCCTCGAAATTTGTTACACATCTTGAGGCATAAACTCTGGGTAACGCCTTTTCATGTCTTCTTCTGCTTCCCAGGTTGCTTCCCTTGGAGAGAGTCCCTTCCAGACCACTTTCACAAATGGAATGCTTCGGTTTCTGAGCCGTTTTTCTTGTCGATCAATGATTTGTTCCGGCTCTACCACAAAAGTGGAATTCTCTTGCACATCAATATCTTCGTATTCAATAATGTGCTCGGGGTCTGGTTGGTACTTCTTCAATTGTGAGACATGGAATACGTCATGGAGTCTGCTCAAGTTCGGGGGCAGGGCTATTTTGTATGCCACTGGTCCTATTTTTGCAAGAATTTCAAATGGACCAATGTAGCGTGGGCTAAGCTTCCTTCTTTTAATTGCTCTACCGATTCCAGTGACTGGAGATACTTTCAGAAATATATGATCACCAACTTCAAATTCTAGAGGTCTTCTCCTTTTATCAGCATAGCTTTTCTGTCTACTCTGTGCTGCTAGGAGCCTCTTTCTTATAATCTTAATCTGTTCTGTGGTCTGATCAACTAGATCTGGGCCATACAACCTTCTCTCATATAATTCTGTCCAGCAAAGGGGTGTTTGGCACTTCCTCCCATACAGTGCTTCATACGGTGCCATCTGGATGCTCGTATGATAGGTGTTGTTATAAGCAAATTTTGTGAGTGGAAGGAAATGATCCCAATTCCCCTTGAAGTCTAATACACACGCCCGTAACATATCTTCCAGCGTCTGTATGGTTCTTTCTGACTGTCCATCCGTTTGGGGATGATAAGCTGTACTGAATCTTAACTTTGTGCCCAGAGCTTCATGTAGAGCGGTCCAGAACCTAGATGTAAATCAAGGATCTCTATCAGAAATAATACTCTTTGGTATACCATGGAGTCTAATTATCTCCTTTATGTAAATTTCTGCCAACTTCTCAGGAGAATAACTAGTATTGATAGGGAGAAAATGTGCCGACTTGGTAAGACGATCGACAATTACCCAAATCGCATCATGGTTTCGGATTCTAGGTAACCCCACTACCAAATCTATGGTAACGCTCTCCCACTTCCATTCAGGAATTTCTGGGCTTTGAAGAAGTCCTGGTGGTCGTTGATGTTCGATCTTCACTTTCTGACAGGTGAGACATCGAGCCACGTATTTGGTTACGTCACTCTTTAGTCCTGGCCACCAGTATTCAGACTTCAAATTTTGATACATTTTGACCACTCTTGGATGAAGTGTATATCTGCTCTTATGTGCCTCATCCAGAATTTTCCGCCTCAGATCTGCTTGTGGAGGTACATATATTCGCTTCTTATACCGGACCAATCCGCTAGGCGAAAGATCATGATCATGAGTTTTACCCTGTGTGATCATATCTCGAATAGATGTGGCATGTTCATCTTTCATCTGAGCTTCTTCAATTTCTGTTCTCAGATTGTTTTCCTCCTGGCTAACACTAAAGTTAGCAATAAAGACTTCATTGGGCACGTTCATATTCATGAATACTTGGTTTGATAAGTTCAGGTCTCGAAATTCTTCTAGCAATTTATGTTCTTGTACCATCATATATGCCACCTGTATCGCTTTTCTACTTAGAGCATCTGCAACGACATTTGCTTTCCCTGGATGATATTTAATCTCCAGGTTGTAATCTTTTAGCAACTCCATCCATCTACGCTGTCTCATATTCAATTCTTTCTGTTCATGAAGATACTTGAGACTCTTATGGTCACAGTATAATTCTACAGTGGTACCATACAGGTAATGCCGCCATATCTTCAAAGCAAAGACGATTGCTGCAAGTTCCAGATCATGAGTGGGGTAATTCAATTCATGAGGCTTCAGCTGTCGAGAGGCGTACGCTACTACTCTGCCCTGTTGCATCAGGACACATCCCAATCCCTGTTTACTAGCATCGCTATACACCACATAGGTTTCACTAGGATTTGGGATAATCAATACCGGTGCGGATGTTAACCTCTCCCTCAGCTGTATGAAGCTCTTCTCACATTTCTCATCCCACACAAATGATTGGTTCTTTCTCGTGAGCTTTGTCAATGGTAAGGCAATTCGGGAAAAATTCAGTATAAACCTGCGATAGTACCCAGCAAGACCCAGAAAACTGCGTATCTCAGCCACATTTTCTGGTCTCTTCCAGTTCAGCACTGCTTCTACTTTACTAGGATCTACAGAAACCCCTTATTGTGAGATAACATGGCCTAAGAATTTGACCTCTGTAAGCCAAAACTCACATTTACTCAATTTGGCGTAGAGTTGCTTTTCTCTCAGAATATTCAATACTATTCTCAGATGATTCTCATGCTTTTCTCTACTCTTTGAGTATATCAGAATGTCGTCGATGAAGACTACCACGAACTGATCTAGGTATTGACGAAAGATCCGATTCATGTAGTCCATAAACACGGCAGGTGCATTGGTTAGACCAAACGGCATCACCAAGAATTCATAGTGCCCATATCTGGTTCTAAAGGCTGTTTTTGAAACATCCTCTGCTTTGACTCGCAGCTGATGATAGCCTGATCTCAGGTCAATCTTAGAGAATATACTAGAACCAGACAACTGATCAAGTAGATCATCAATCCTAGGGAGTGGATATTTATTCTTGATGGTTACCTTGTTCAGCTCTCGGTAATCGATGCATAACCGCATGCTTCCATCTTTCTTCTTAACAAATAATACTGGAGCTCCCCATGGTGAAACACTAGGTCGTATGAACCCTTTCTCCAGTAGTTCCTCTATTTGCTTCTTTAATTCCGCCATTTCATTCGGTGCCATTTGGTAAGGTGCTTTGGATATCGATCCAGCTCCTGGCACAATTTCAATAGCAAATTCGACTTCCCGTTCTGGAGGCAATCCACTAATGTCTTCTGGAAATACCTCAGGAAATTCATTTACTATCGGTATATTCTCAAGTGTGGTTTCCACTTCTGTCTGTGCAGAGAAAAATACCATATATCCTTGGCATCCTCTTTCCAGACATTTCTCAGCTTCAGCTACTGAGAGGAAATTCAAGTTCACACTTGTATTCCTATTCTTTTGCGGATCAGGATACACAAGCCTTCTATTACCGCAGTCCAATAGCACATTGTTTGCCGTCAGCCAATTTAAACCCAATATGACTTCGAGATTATGAAGTGGCAGACAAATTAAATCTACCGTAGACTCATGTCCCATAACATTTACAATACAATTCAAACATGCATCAGTAGTAATTGTCTTGCCACCGACAGGCGTTAAGACAATCAAATCATACGGCATTTTATGGGTACTCAGTCTTAAGCGTCTAGCACAATCACATGCAATGAAAGAATGACTAGCACCCGAGTCAAACAATGCTTGCAAAGTATTACCATAGAGGAGGATAGTACCTTGGATCATTTCTGGGGACTTTCGGGCCTCCTCATGGGTCATAGCAAAAATTCTGCCTTGATTTCGGGGTCTGGGCTCCGCTGGTCGGTGTGGACAATCTTTGATAAAGTGTCCAGGCTTCTTACAAGCATGACAAATCAGTTGCCCATCACAAGACCTACCATGGTGTGTCCTACCGCATCGAGAACAGGGTTGCAGTGTTTGGGGGCCTTGGTAGCCTTTCTTCTCCGCTTTGAAGGATTTCTTATTGTCTTCTCGGGGTTTGAACCCTTGCCATTTCCTCTTCTGAGAAGAATTCCCTCGACTTGACTCACTGCGGCTGTTGGCATTCTTCATCGCATGCAAGTCTTTCAGATTATTCTCAGTTATCCGACATTCCTCCACTGCCTTGTTGAATTCGTCGAACTGTCGTGAGACCAACCTGTCCTTGATCTCATACTTTAATCCCCTTATCAGCATGTCTGAACTCCATTGCTCACTATCTTGGTTGCTTGCGTAGGAAGAATATCGAGATAGACGAATGAATCGAGCCAAGTAGTCATCAAAGGTCTCCTCACTGCCCTGTTGAATTGCCAAGAACTCTGATTCCTTAGCAATCCTGACCGACCTAGGGAAATACTTCTCATTAAACTTTTCTTGGAACACTTCCCAAGTGACAGGAATGTTCCGAGCTTGTAAAATCATTTCTGTGTTCTTCCACCATCTATCTGCATCCCCTTGCAACATGTATATTGCCATTGGTGCCTTTTTCTCAGTAGGGCACTCCAGTACTCGGAAGATCTTTTCCAACCTCAGCATCCAATTCTCAGCATCTTCTGGGTTAAACCTTCCCTTGAATACTGAAAACTGGTGTTTATTGAGTTCAGTAATCCAGTACTGTAGTGTCTCTCTTGCAGATGGTATCTGGTTATTTTGAGGTACGTGAGGCTGGGGTACATGAGGCTGGCCCTCAGGCTGTGGCAGTTCCTCCTTTGATTCACTCTCTTCATTTTTTCTTTCTTCCTGATCACTATCTTCGGTTTCAGAATGCACCCAATCTTCATTTTGTTTAGCCTTTACTTCCTGAAGCTCTTTTCGAAGTTCTAGTATCATAGCCTGTTGTTCTCTCAACATGCCTAGTACTTGTTGTATAGGATCAGGTGGGTTCTGGGGCACTTCTAACTCTATTGCAACCTCTGGGGTTGCTGGTCTATTTCTCGGGCGAACCATGATTTCTTTTCACTATCACAGAGAAAAGATTGTACCATTAATATCATATTGCTATGTATATACATATATATATATTCCTTATACCTAAGTATCCATGTCAAGAAAGGAACATACATATATGAGTTTGAACAGTTATATACATAACAACAGTGGCTATACATTTACATTCGTAACTCAGGATTGGAGGTAGAATCATAAACCAACTTAATTTCTGGAGCCCTAAAGCTAGTCATGGAGCTGTTACCATGTACTACCTTTCCTACCCCTGGGTTACTATCCAAGAGTCAGTATACCTACTTAACCATAATTCTAACTTAAAGCCAGAAACTTCTGCTCTGATACCAAAATGTAACACCCTACTTTTGTACCGTACAAAACAGTTGAAAACATGACATGAGAGACCAAAAGCAGTTCTTAATCCATTTGGGATCCCAACTTCACTACAGGGTCGATCCTATAGTTAATTGGGTTTTTGAAAGGTATTTCAAAAACATTTTAGTCGTGGTCTCATTTTCATTTTTCAAATTGGTTTAATTCATTCGGGTCTATTTCCATTTCTTATTATCAGAGTACTTATTGAAGTTCTTAGCGGATAATTAGAATAAGTTCGCTACTAAAAGGGTCAACCTGGTACTGTCACACAGTTCTAGATAATTTACATCGGTTTCATACAACCTTCCAGGTTTACAGTTGGTGTATTCCTACCACCATGAGTACTAAGTTTACCAAAATACCATTCAGTATTATATACAGATCCAAAAGTTAGATAACCAACAGAAAATAAATTCTAGGTCTTCACTTCTACCCGTCCGTGGCTATCTTCTTCCCATGAGAACTACTTGCCCGTGCTGTAGGTTAGTTATTGGAAAAAGGGTGAGATTCAAAAGAATCCCAGTAGTAACAAATAGCACTCATATAAAATGCATACGAAGAAACATGCCATAACAGCCACCACATACCAAACAATTCAATATTCATTCAACATTCAGAGATATGTTCATTCAATAAATAATTCTATTCAAGGACGTACCGTCCCTTCCCACAGCGCTGGGTATTCTATTGGGCCAAAGCCCTTCTCATCTGAATGCTTAAAGGACAATTCGGCCCTATTCATGTTCACAGTTCAAGTATGTATAATGGCAATAATATGCATGAAGCAAGATACATAGAATATGAGGGAGAAGTTACTACCTTAACCTTTCCAATATTCCGAGATGTGTTACCACTTCCTTGGTCGTCCCGGACAAATATCGAATCCTATATGTGGGAATTCATGAATGGACGGGTTATTATTTAGTCCAATACATTTATAAATTACTCTTTAATGTTGGTTATCAATAGGGTTATTATGTTAACTTTACCAAGTCAACCAATGAGTTAAAATGGCCAAATTATCACAAGGGACTAATTTCTACCCTTGGTGTACAAAGAAATTACAATATGCCATTATATTTTGCCATTTTCGCATAGGCACAAATGCTGGCAGATTTGATCCACTAACTTTAAAAATTCATATCTCTTTGAAAACATGTCCAATTGGAGTGGTTCCAAAGCATATGTGACCCTTTTTAAGTCTAGTTTTATAAAAAAAAATACTTCACATAGCCAATTGGAGGCACAGAAATCCAGAATTTCCAGTAATTGGACATTGTTTCAGAATTCTTCAGTTTTACATGACCAAACTTCAAAAATGTGTAACTCCCAGTATACACATCCAATTAATCCTTATGACCTATCAAATTAAAGGTCTATGTCTCTACTTTCAGACTGGAAAGTTTCAGAATTTTTGGACAAGATTTACCCCTTGAATTATCACGCACAACATCTACTGTTACACAGGGCAGATTACATAACATGTTCATGCACACTTCCAAAATTTCCAAATTGATATAGGAACATCCAAAATTCATGAACACTTGTATACCTATACAATTTTGCCTTATAAAGCCAATGGAAGCATCAAAATTATCAAATTACAACTCTTTCACCACGTCATGCACAGGGCAGAAATGTGACAAATAAGCCAACAATTACCCAACTTGCAATTTAAGTCTCATACTAGTTTTATAAGCCTTCCAAACATCATAAAACACCATGAACACAACCAAAATACCATGAATCTTCATAATCATAACTTGACCAAAAACAGGGCAGATTTCACATGGGAAAATTCTCAACCAACCAACACAATCTATAAATCAAAATGAAGCTAAAGCTCACCTCTTGCTCCTCCTTAGGTTCTTTCTTTGTTTCTTGAACTTGTGTTTTTGCAAGATGGCTGAAAACACCTCCTCTTGAAATTCTAAAACCATAGAGTTGAAGCTCTCATCAAGAGGAACAATGTTTATGAAGGGTGTTTGAGCTATAGAAGATGTCTACTAGGTGAAAATCAAAGAGGAAGATCTCACCTTAACCTTGTTCTTCTCTTTCTCTTTCCTCTTGAACTTGACCGACTTTGGAGTTGTGTGAGGGAGTAGAATATGATCTAAATAATCCACTTCAGCCCCTTTATTTTTGCTGGACGTAAGTGTTTTAAGAAAATATCAAGAGAACAAGCCAAGTGTCAACTTCCTATAGTTTCTTGCAAAATTGGTTGGTTAATTGCCAACCATGGTCAAGTTTACCTTGGTTAATCCTCTTGTCTTCCATTTGCTTCTTTTGACCGTATATGGCTGCCCCAAAATGGTGTCCATTTAATTATCCATGTTCTCTTCCAATTCATTTGTGTCTTGGTCAAAATTTCCAAGTTGCAAGTTTCCACATGTTAATCTTTAATTGGTCAAGAATTTTCTTCTTGAATCAATGTTGACCAACAAGTATATATGTATATTCCCTTTGCTTTTCTATGCCACCGAAAATGTAAAGAAGAAGGAGGGAAATAATAGCTTCTTGCATCTTCAACCATTGTTTAGTCTTTGTTGAAATTGTTGACTTTTCCCAACTTTGATTTTTCCATGGTAATAATACTCCAAATTGGACTTATTAATTACCAACTAGCCATTTTCCATTTTTAAATTCCTATTTGAACAAAATGATAGGGAATATTAGGAGAAAAATATTTGTTTCTTGTTTTATGGCAAAATTACCGTTTTGCCCTTACGTTCTATGATTTATCGAAATAAATCATTTCTTACTCCTTTCCTTTGGTTTGGCCTAATTTTTGACACTTGTATAAGGCCATTAATTTCTTGGGATAATTCTTGGGATAATTCTTTCATTAATTTCACTATCCATTAGTACACTTAGTCTTTGAGTACTTTTTGGGATATTACAAAATATATCATCACAAATTTCTCACGTTATTGGCCAACTCCTAAAAGCTTAAGCAAATCAAAATACAAATAAAATTAATTTCATCATGGCCTCTTTAATGACAGCGTAAGGAAAGGGAGGGGCTAAGAACATATACAAATATGAAATATTCAAATTGTTACCATTCCGGTCCTATTTATGAGTTCAATTTGGAAAATTTTTTTGTTTTTATTATAAGTTCACTTTCAGAGTAATAAATGAAAGTATCCCCAGTTAAAGGTAGAGAGAGAAGAAAGAAGTGAAAAATACACATTCATAAATGAGGGAAAAATTGAAAAATTTTATTAATCTAATTCATATTTACTGAGTTAACTAATTTTTCTTGTTATGTGGCAATTAGGTAATTTAGATATATAAATAGGACTAGAGTAGTATTATGATAAAACCATTTGATATATACGATGAATAAATACAAAAGAAATCACAACCTTCAATCCCCCAGCGTGCTATTAAAATGCACAGACTAACAATAATAACAACTCCAGAAATTATACATATCAAGCCATTGCCTTATCTCAGTCAACACTAATACACCCTCACCTTTAACATGCATGATGTCCATTCTTATGGCATCCCATGATGTTTTCTTAGTGTTTGTTTGGATTAGCGGTAGAAATTGTTTTTTCAACATGATTTACGGTTTATGAGGTAGGTTTATGAGGTAAGTGTAATGTGTTTTTCAAACGCCAACTTAAATAGGCGCTTAGTCTTCTTTATTAGCCTCCACCTTTTCCCTCCACCAAAATCTTGATATACCAAAAGTAAAGTTAAAATTGTGTGGACTTCTTTATAAAAATAAAAAATAAAATGCGTTCAGTTTAATGTTCAAATGAAAAACAATTTTTAAAAATGCTTTACTTTTTTCATATTATACCTTGGGAAAATCATTTCATGATTGTCACGAACCCCATGGGAATGACTCTAGGAAGCCTTCCTTTATTCTACTAGCTTGCGAGTTTTATTTTGGATGGAACGCAATAGGTTTGGCATTAATTAAAAAACAATAATCTATGAAGTTATTGTTGGGAAGAAGTTATTCTTAGCTATTCTAAATTCAATTTTCTCTCAAAGATAGAGTAAACCTCCTAGAATCACATAGAATCAATAATACAAGAGGAAGATTTAGATATACTACCTCTTATCCTAAATATAAGACCTAATTGATTTTTTTGAAGAGATTAAAGAAGCTAATTAAATCATTTTAAAGTATTCATATTTTTTTCTCTAGACTAAGTTGTTTGACATATAACTGATATATAATCTAATGATACACAACATATGATATGATTAAAGTAGCTTATTTAACTTCCTTAATCTTTTCAAAAAAATCAACTGAGTCTTATATTTAGGACCGGAGGGAATATACATATATAGAGTAAGATCGAGTGCTTATCTCACTATGTTTATTATGTAGTCATCCTATATTTGAGAAAGATTATTTTAAAAATATTGTTTAAGATGATAAAAAGATAGTGATTAAAATAATTAATTTTACTAAATTGTTGCACGCTTGGAATCAATAGAAGGACAATCAAAAGATTTAGAAATAAGTTCGATCCAGATCTAAACGAATCCAAATCATTATGTAGTAAAGTGATCAAGTGCATTTCAAATTGAGTTGTCATTTGTTCAAAAAAATCCAGAAGCTAGGCCTTCCATGGCTACGGGGAGTTCGTATTTTAGAAATTATTCAATTCAATTTCCATTTTATGCAAGAATCGGCACTCTTTTTGGAGATTCAAAGGTTGGAGCTTCATACTGAAGGTAAAGAATCTGTTAATGAAGTGTCTAGCAATGTCGTAAAAATGAAGGCTGTCAATGAAACCAAAGAGTGTTTTTAGGGTTTCCTTCTTGATATGCTGGCCAAAGTGTGTGGCATCCAAGGATTTTCATAAGCTTTGACTCACTTTCACTTCAAACAATCTAGAAATAAATAAATTAATTAAAGGGATCAAATTTTAAATTTTGATTTTATTCATGATATTACTGGCATACTACATACACGCCTCAGGGCCATTTGGACGTCCTTTTACTTTTCCTTCATCATAAACATAATTTTGATTTCATGAATAATGATCATAATGCTGTAAATAAATTAATCATACTTGGGTCATTCTTCTTCTAGGTATGAGTTTCATCCTTGCTTCTGTAACATTCCAAAATTTATTCAAAGGCTAAGGATTAATTTATGGGAGTTAGATAGTAAGCCAAATTATGAAACCTATGAAATATAAGGAATCTTAAATTAGACAAAGGGAAAAATAAAGACCTAGTGTGTGTAATTAATAGGATAAAAATATACCTATATATATTATAGTAAAACAAAACACACACTCTTTTTCCTTGCTTCTCTCATGTCTCACGCACACACACACCAAAATATTAAAATAACACACACACACTACACACATGGCACACACATACACATTTTTAATTATTAAAAAAAAAACACACTCTCTCTCTCTCATTCTCTCATACACACACACACGGCCACACTCCTCATTTTCCATTTCAATTCATTCAACACATTCAAAGGAAACAGCAAAATTTAGGAAAAGAGAGAGTGAGTAATAGAGAGAGCAAGAGAAACATAAGAGGATCAGTGCTACCAGAGGAAGGAAGAAGTGATTACAAATTCTACATACAACTCAATATCCTAATATAGGTGAGTTTCCTTCCCATATTCTTAACTCTTTCTAGTTAATTTGAGGTTATTTTTGGGTAATTTGGGAAGCATAAGAACCTAGTATAATGAATTGTTGTCTTGTGAGGTTTTGTTTTGGGCAAAATAGTACATAATGAAGGAATGAGAATTTGTCAAATTTGAGGTTTCCAATCAATTCTACACGAAAAATTATATGGGAATACATGAGATTATGATTTTTGGATGATTATATATAAGTCTAGAATTTTTAGAAAATAAGAGGAGTTGCTGTTCGGTTAGTTTCTCTGAAATCATATTGGTTGTAAAATAAATTTCGGTAACAAAACCTAGTCCGAAAATTATGAAAGTTTCCAGAAGGAAAGTAGACATCTTAAGCTTTAATTTGATATATAATATGTATCATTTGGGTTTATAAATAGTGAGATATGAATTTTTAAAGTTAGATGATGAATCTGGAACGTTTTCTGGTACAGATGGGGTTTGACGAAATTATGGAAATTTTGTGACTATAATATCTAAATGGTTATATTTTTCCTTGATAATATATTTAAATATAATCATATAGGATTTTGAACCATACCATTTGGAGTTCTAGATATTTAGTTATGAATTTTAGAAGTTAAGCTATTGAAACTGGAAATATTTTCTGGCAGTGCGAGAAAAATTTAAAACTGGGAATTATTCATGGATAGGTGGTAGTTAAACGTATTTTTATATTAAAATAGACTTCATAAGTGACACATAGAATTTGGAACCACCTTAATTGGATATTTCTAGGCCAAGATATGAATTTTCAAAGATTATTGAAAATTCTGACAAAATTGAGTAATAGTGAAAAATAAAAAGTAAGGGTATTTTTGAAATAATTAGGACTCTAAGGGTCAAGTTAAATACTAGAGTTGGTATGAGTCCATTAAATACCTATTGGATTTAAGGTATTAGCTATAATGATAATCTACCAAGGTGTCTTAAATTATTTTGGAATAAGTAATAATTCGTCCGTCCATAAATTATAAATTATAGGATTTGACATTTGCCCGGGACGCCTAAGAGACTGAGAACAGGAACCAAATTTGGAAAGACTGTCAGGTAGTACCTTATCTCTTATATCATATGTGATGCCATGTATGTGTACCATATCATCTGTATATGTGTGGGACAGATAGTCCATAGGCGGTAAGACCCGTAAGTACAAGTTACACCGGGAGTTACCCGGGGGCGTCTTAAGCCAGGTAGGTTTGAGACAGAAAGCCCGTGACTGTACCTTGTATGGGGCGGTGGCCCTGGGCAGCCAGATTGTGAATCTCAAGCGCTGTGAGTCTGTGATAAGGGACCGGTTAGGCCCTTTTATGTGCTGCATTTCTGTAAGTTGTGCTGTTTGATGATTTGTTTTACATGCTTAGTATTTGCATATTATATGAGTGATCTGTGTACTACTGAGATTCTTTTGAATCTCACCCCTTTTTCAACAAATAATATACAGCAAAGGCGTCCAGCTCTAAGGGCAAGAAGGTAATATAGACGGACGAAGAAGAGACAAATAAATTATGGACTGTTTGGTTATCATTTTATTTTGGATGACTGTAAAATATTTATAAGTAGTAGTAGTAGTAGCGATAGTAGTACTGGTACTCGCGACGCAGACTGTATAAGTTGTAATCCGTACGCTAGACTTTCGATAACGTATTGGTATCCAGAAACCAATAAGTTAACCATCACGACGCGAGCTATGGATAGAAAATGATCTGTATTTTAAATAAATGATTTTGAAACAGATAAAGATAATAAATTTACAAATTAAAATTTAGACCATACATATTTATTTTAAAATTTTTTTTGAAAATCCTATACAAATATAAGATTAAACTATTCTTAAATTGGGACTTTAAATTATTTTGGTCTCAAATTTAAAACCATTATATATTTAAACTAATCTAAAGGCTTTAGAAAATAAGGTATTACATTTTTGGTATCAGAGCATAAGGTTCTGGCATTATCAGAATAGTATGCTGATATATGACTATATGAAATTTACCTTTTCCTCATTTTAATATAGTGAAATATAAAGATGGCAATTATAAGAGGTGGTAGAGCCAACGGAAGAGGCCGCGGCAGAGGCCGAGGTAGAGGTAGAGACGAAAATGATAATATGGAACCAAATGCTAGACCTGATCTTATGCAACAAATGCTTGGCATGCTTACTGAACAGCGAGCCATGATACAAGAACTTAGGGAAGAACTCCAGGAAGTAAAAGCTAAGCAGAATGAAGATAGGGGGCATTCAATAAATAATGAAACAATTCAAGAGGAAACAGAGAATGAGGAAGAATCGACCCAACCTAAGGAGTCACAACCACCAATAACACCGAATCAAGAATCTCATGGGGGACCAGTCCGTGAGGAACGAAACATACAGTATTGGGTTACAGAGTTTGCTAAACACCAATCCTCATTATTCAACGGGAAATTTGATCCTCAAGAAGCTGAAAACTGGATAATCAGGCTGGAGAAAATTTTTGAAATATTGGAGTGTTCTTCTGAGATAAAGGCACGACTAGCGGTGTACAAACTAGAGGGGGATGCAGACCAATGGTGGAGGAATATAGCTATGATGTTGCGAACCCAGAATATTCCTGTGACTTGGGAGCTATTCCAGGAGAAGTTTAATGAAAAGTACTTCCCCAGATCTGTGAGAATCAAAAAAGAGACAGAGTTCTTATCTATCCGACAGGGTGAAGATGAGACCTTCGATGAATATCTCTCTCGATTCACTCGCTTGTCCCGTTACTCCTCTTACATGCGAAACAAAGAAGGTGAGCAGTGGAGTTCAGATCTACTGATCAGAGGATTGAAGCGTTACCTGAAAGATCGGTTAGCTGCCCGACAATTCGAAAATTTTAACAAAGCAGTAGAAGAATGCCGGATCACGGAGTACAACCTGCGAGATCGAAATCTAGCTAAGAATACCAGCAACCACAGTGGGCCTAGTCGGGGAAGTTTTCCTCAGAAACGGAAGGGTCAGGGATCATCATTCAAGGGAAATGATAAGAGACCTTACAAGCCAGATAACCGTGGAAATCAGGGGTCCTTTACAGCTCCAACATGTTCTCGATGTGGTAAGGTGCATCCTGGCAGAACGTGTAATAGACAGATAATCTGTTACATCTGTCATCAACCGGGTCACTTTGCTAGTGAATGTAAACAGCGGACAGTAGAGCCCAGGCCCAAGACTCAAGGGAGAGTATTTGCAATGACCCACGAGGAGGCCCAAAAATCTCCAGAGATGATCCAAGGTACAATCCTTCTTAATGGTACCACATTACAAGCCTTATTTGATTCTGGTGCTAGTCATTCATTTATTTCCTCTGAGTGTGCTAAAGAGTTAGGGCTAAATGTGCATAAATTACCGTATGATCTGGTTGTATCTACACCGATGGGTGCTAGAGCTATTACTTCAGATGCTTGTTTGAATTGTATTATAAATGTAGCTGGGCGGGAGTCAGTGATAGATTTGATCTATCTACCACTCCACAAACTGGAAGTTATTCTAGGCATTGACTGGCTAACGGCGAACAATGTGTTGCTGGATTGTGGTAACAAGAGAATTGAATATCTTGAACCACATAAAGGCAACGATGCTAGCATTAACCTGAATTTTCTCTCCGTAGCTGAAGCTGAGAAGTGCCTGAGAAAAGGGTGTCAGGGGTATCTTATATTATTCTCAGTTCAGGCAGAATCAGATGTAATGATTGAGTGTATACCTGTAGTGAATGAATTTCCTGAGGTATTTCCAGAAGACATTAGTGGATTACCTCCAGAAAGGGAAGTTGAGTTCGCCATTGAGATTATGCCGGGTACCGGATCTATTTCCAAAGCTCCTTACCGAATGGCACCAAATGAAATGGCAGAATTGAAGAAGCAAATTGAAGAATTACTAGAGAAAGGATTTATACGACCCAGTGTTTCACCATGGGGAGCTCCAGTATTGTTTGTTAAGAAGAAGGACGGGAGCCTACGTTTATGTATTGATTATCGAGAGCTGAATAAGGTGACCGTCAAGAACAAATATCCACTCCCCAGGATTGATGATCTTCTCGATCAACTATCTGGTTCTAGCGTATTCTCAAAGATTGATCTGAGATCGGGCTACCATCAGCTGCGAGTAAGAGC
Organism: Albizia julibrissin; assembly: GCA_037074505.1. Lineage (NCBI taxonomy): Eukaryota > Viridiplantae > Streptophyta > Magnoliopsida > Fabales > Fabaceae > Albizia > Albizia julibrissin. Next base: position 4,255,333 of record CM073480.1, on the reverse strand, counting down.
TGAGGATGTATCGAAGACAGCTTTTAGAACCAGATATGGACACTATGAGTTCTTGGTGATGCCTTTCGGACTGACCAATGCACCTGCTGTGTTTATGGATTACATGAACCGAATTTTTCGTCAATATCTGGATCAGTTCGTAGTAGTCTTCATTGACGACATCCTAATATACTCTAAGAGTAAAGAGGAACATGAAGAGCATTTGAGAATAGTGCTGAGAATTCTCAGAGAAAAGCAACTCTTTGCCAAACTGAGTAAATGTGAATTCTGGCTTTCAGAAGTTAAATTTCTGGGCCATGTAATTTCACAAGAAGGAGTCTCTGTGGATCCTAGTAAGGTGGAGGCAGTACTAAACTGGAAGAGGCCAGAAACTGTAACAGAGATACGCAGTTTTCTGGGTCTTGCTGGTTATTACCGGAGATTTATTCAAAATTTCTCCAGGATCGCCATGCCGTTGACAAAGCTCACGAGAAAGAATCAAACATATGTGTGGGATGACAAATGTGAGAGGAGCTTCACGGAGCTGAAGGAGAGGTTGACATCCGCACCAGTACTGATTATTCCAGATCCCAGTGAGCCATATGTGGTTTACAGTGATGCTAGTAAGCAGGGATTGGGATGTGTCCTTATGCAGCAGGGCAGAGTAGTGGCGTATGCCTCTCGACAGCTGAAGCCTCACGAGAAGAACTATCCCACTCATGATTTGGAGCTTGCGGCAATCGTGTTTGCATTGAAAATATGGCGACACTACCTGTATGGTAGTACTGTAGAGTTGTACTGTGACCACAAGAGCCTCAAGTATCTACATGATCAAAAAGAATTGAATATGAGACAACGTCGCTGGATGGAGTTGTTAAAAGATTATAATCTAGAGATTAAATATCATCCAGGAAAGGCAAATGTTGTTGCTGATGCCTTGAGTAGAAAAGCGGTGCAAGTAGCAGTCATGATGGTCCGAGAACAGAAATTGTTAGAGGAATTCAGAGATCTAAACTTGACAAATCAAGTATTCCTCAATGCATACAAACCGAATGAAGTACTCCTAGCTAATTTTAGTGTTAGTCAGGAAGAAAGCAATCTGAGAGCAGAAATTGAAGAAGCTCAAATGCAAGATGAACGAGCCCAGTTAATCCGAGGGATGATTGAAAAAGGTGAAACCCAGGATTATGATCTTTCGCCAAGTGGATTGATCAGATACAAACAGCGAATATATGTACCACCAAAGGCTGATTTGAGGCGGAAAATCCTGGATGAGGCACACAAGAGTCGTTACACCCTTCACCCAGGAATGATTAAGATGTATCACAATTTGAAATCCATGTACTGGTGGCCAGGGCTAAAAAGCGATGTGACCAAGTATGTGTCCCGATGTCTCACTTGTCAGAAGGTGAAGATTGAACATCAGAGACCACCAGGACTTCTACAGAGTCCAAAAATTCCAGAATGGAAGTGGGAAAGTGTCACCATGGATCTAGTGATGGGTTTACCCAAAATTAGAAACTATGATGCCATTTGGGTAATTGTCGACCGTTTCACCAAGACGGCACATTTCATACCCATTAATGCTAGATATTCCCCAGAGAAGTTAGCAGAAATATATATACGAGAGATAATCAAACTTCATGGTACACCAAAGAGCATTATCTCCGATCGAGATCCCAGATTTACATCAAGATTCTGGAAAGCTCTACATGAAGCTCTAGGTACGAAGCTGAAATTCAGTACGGCCTATCATCCACAGACGGATGGACAGTCAGAAAGAACCATACAGACGCTGGAAGATATGTTAAGAGCATGTGTATTGGATTTCAAGGGAAGTTGGGATCATTTTCTTCCACTCGCTGAATTCGCTTACAATAATAGCTATCATGCGAGTATACAAATGGCTCCTTATGAAGCATTGTACGGTAGGAAGTGTCAATCGCCCCTATGCTGGACAGAATTGAATGAACGAAGACTATATGGGCCGGATCTGGTAGATCAAACCACAGAGCAAATCAGGACTATCAAAAAGAGGCTCCTAACAGCGCAAAGCAGACAGAAAAGCTATGCTGATAAAAGGAGAAGATCTCTAGAGTTTGAAGTGGGAGATCATGTATTTTTGAAGGTATCTCCTGTTACCGGAATCGGTAGGGCAATCAAAAGGAAAAAGCTTAGCCCACGTTACATTGGTCCATTTGAAATATTGGCAAGAATTGGGCCAGTAGCATATCGAATAGCCTTACCCCCAAACTTGAGTAGACTGCACGATGTGTTTCATGTCTCACAGTTGAAGAAGTACCAACCAGACCCTGAACATATTATGGAATATGAAAATGTGGATATGCGAGATGATCTCACATATGAGGCTGAGCCAGAACAAATCATTGACAGACAAGAAAAACGACTCAGACATCGAAGCATACCATTCGTGAAGGTGGTGTGGAAGGGACTGTCTCCAAGGGAAGCAACTTGGGAAGTTGAAGAGGACCTGAAGAAATGTTACCCGGAGTTTATATCTCAAGAAGTGTAACAAATTTCGGGGACGAAATTTATTTTACGGGGGGAGAATTGTAACATTCCAAAATTTATTCAAAGGCTAAGGATTAATTTATGGGAGTTAGATAGTAAGCCAAATTATGAAACCTATGAAATATAAGGAATCTTAAATTAGACAAAGGGAAAAATAAAGACCTAGTGTGTGTAATTAATAGGATAAAAATATACCTATATATATTATAGTAAAACAAAACACACACTCTTTTTCCTTGCTTCTCTCATGTCTCACGCACACACACACCAAAATATTAAAATAACACACACACACTACACACATGGCACACACATACACATTTTTAATTATTAAAAAAAAAACACACTCTCTCTCTCTCATTCTCTCATACACACACACACGGCCACACTCCTCATTTTCCATTTCAATTCATTCAACACATTCAAAGGAAACAGCAAAATTTAGGAAAAGAGAGAGTGAGTAATAGAGAGAGCAAGAGAAACATAAGAGGATCAGTGCTACCAGAGGAAGGAAGAAGTGATTACAAATTCTACATACAACTCAATATCCTAATATAGGTGAGTTTCCTTCCCATATTCTTAACTCTTTCTAGTTAATTTGAGGTTATTTTTGGGTAATTTGGGAAGCATAAGAACCTAGTATAATGAATTGTTGTCTTGTGAGGTTTTGTTTTGGGCAAAATAGTACATAATGAAGGAATGAGAATTTGTCAAATTTGAGGTTTCCAATCAATTCTACACGAAAAATTATATGGGAATACATGAGATTATGATTTTTGGATGATTATATATAAGTCTAGAATTTTTAGAAAATAAGAGGAGTTGCTGTTCGGTTAGTTTCTCTGAAATCATATTGGTTGTAAAATAAATTTCGGTAACAAAACCTAGTCCGAAAATTATGAAAGTTTCCAGAAGGAAAGTAGACATCTTAAGCTTTAATTTGATATATAATATGTATCATTTGGGTTTATAAATAGTGAGATATGAATTTTTAAAGTTAGATGATGAATCTGGAACGTTTTCTGGTACAGATGGGGTTTGACGAAATTATGGAAATTTTGTGACTATAATATCTAAATGGTTATATTTTTCCTTGATAATATATTTAAATATAATCATATAGGATTTTGAACCATACCATTTGGAGTTCTAGATATTTAGTTATGAATTTTAGAAGTTAAGCTATTGAAACTGGAAATATTTTCTGGCAGTGCGAGAAAAATTTAAAACTGGGAATTATTCATGGATAGGTGGTAGTTAAACGTATTTTTATATTAAAATAGACTTCATAAGTGACACATAGAATTTGGAACCACCTTAATTGGATATTTCTAGGCCAAGATATGAATTTTCAAAGATTATTGAAAATTCTGACAAAATTGAGTAATAGTGAAAAATAAAAAGTAAGGGTATTTTTGAAATAATTAGGACTCTAAGGGTCAAGTTAAATACTAGAGTTGGTATGAGTCCATTAAATACCTATTGGATTTAAGGTATTAGCTATAATGATAATCTACCAAGGTGTCTTAAATTATTTTGGAATAAGTAATAATTCGTCCGTCCATAAATTATAAATTATAGGATTTGACATTTGCCCGGGACGCCTAAGAGACTGAGAACAGGAACCAAATTTGGAAAGACTGTCAGGTAGTACCTTATCTCTTATATCATATGTGATGCCATGTATGTGTACCATATCATCTGTATATGTGTGGGACAGATAGTCCATAGGCGGTAAGACCCGTAAGTACAAGTTACACCGGGAGTTACCCGGGGGCGTCTTAAGCCAGGTAGGTTTGAGACAGAAAGCCCGTGACTGTACCTTGTATGGGGCGGTGGCCCTGGGCAGCCAGATTGTGAATCTCAAGCGCTGTGAGTCTGTGATAAGGGACCGGTTAGGCCCTTTTATGTGCTGCATTTCTGTAAGTTGTGCTGTTTGATGATTTGTTTTACATGCTTAGTATTTGCATATTATATGAGTGATCTGTGTACTACTGAGATTCTTTTGAATCTCACCCCTTTTTCAACAAATAATATACAGCAAAGGCGTCCAGCTCTAAGGGCAAGAAGGTAATATAGACGGACGAAGAAGAGACAAATAAATTATGGACTGTTTGGTTATCATTTTATTTTGGATGACTGTAAAATATTTATAAGTAGTAGTAGTAGTAGCGATAGTAGTACTGGTACTCGCGACGCAGACTGTATAAGTTGTAATCCGTACGCTAGACTTTCGATAACGTATTGGTATCCAGAAACCAATAAGTTAACCATCACGACGCGAGCTATGGATAGAAAATGATCTGTATTTTAAATAAATGATTTTGAAACAGATAAAGATAATAAATTTACAAATTAAAATTTAGACCATACATATTTATTTTAAAATTTTTTTTGAAAATCCTATACAAATATAAGATTAAACTATTCTTAAATTGGGACTTTAAATTATTTTGGTCTCAAATTTAAAACCATTATATATTTAAACTAATCTAAAGGCTTTAGAAAATAAGGTATTACAGCTTCAATATACAACTCTGGTTTATTAATATTATTGATATTTTTCCAGTGATTATATATGTTTAGTGTACATAGGCATTTTTTGAATTTAAAAAATTCATATGTTTTTAGTTTTGTAGTTATTTAGAAATTATCGGAGAGAATGCAACGCAAGTGGTACTAGGAGTCTTGACTCTTGAGTCCAGTTGTGTGCTTAGCTGGCACATTCTGTTTTAACAAGTGGCTAGTGGTTGTTACACAGTTAGACACGTGTATACTGACTTCACTCTTATCAGCTCACTATAAATACAATGTATCACTGGCTTATCGTTGAATAAGATCTAGAACTCATTTTCTCATTCTCTCAGTTGTAATATCTAGTATGGTATCAGAGCTCTGACAACCACCGTCTGTAATATTCCAAATTTTAGGACAAAAATCTTGAGATTAAGTCTACATCAAATGAACTGCTAAGCCCCGGTTTAGCAAATGTTCTAATAAGGCATGTTTAAATTCCCTAAAATTTCTTTATATCCTTAGGGGGTATTAAAGAGCTCGGGGAACAACAAAACGAGGTGATTGGAAGTCACACACAACATACTGAAGTGGAAAATAAAGTATTGTTGCTATTGGTAAAATTCCCGATGTGGCAGTCGTGTTTGTGTGGCAGATCTCAAGGGGAAAATGATGTCCAAAACTTATGAAACTTTTCAGAATGAAAGTAGACTTATCAAGATTTAATTTGATAGATTATATGAGTCATTTGGAGTTGTACACAAAGAGAAATGAATTTATAAATTTAGCCAAGCGAAATTAACTATTTTCTGGGGCAGCATTCAAAGATTAAAATTCTGGGAAGAGTGAGCTTCCAATTGGCCAAAGGTTATATTTTTTCTTAAAACTAGACTCAATGAGGGTCATATAGCCTTTGAAACCATTCCAATTGGACATTTGTACAATTAGATATGAATTTTCAAAGTTTAATGAAAATTCTGTCAGATTAAGCATTATGTGCGAAAATCAATTATTTGGGCCAATCAAGAGCTGACACGTGGCAAAGTAATTTAACACCTCATTTATCCATTAAATCATCATCTTCATTATCCATTTTTCACGCAGGAAAAGAACCAGAAGAGAGAGAGATCTGAACGAAAATGGAAGGAGAGGAGAGAGAAATTTCAAGGCGCCGAAACACTGCCGAATCGGCGTCCTCTCTCAAAGTGCCCTTCAGGAAACTTCTTCTACTCATTGCGAGCTTCATTTCTACGGTTTCGGATTCTTATTTGGAGGTGATTGGTGCTGTCTCACCGACCGGAGTATTGCCGGAATTCCGAACCGTTTGCAGAAATGAGTATAGAGGTAAGCGTAAGCTTCCTTTTTAACCCATTAGTTTGTCGTTTGGATGAGTATAGAGGAAGTTGGGTACTATTTATGTTTGATTTTAAAGGGTGTTTTTAATGGCTAAATGATGTCCAATGGATGTCTAAATAGCTAACCATTTAATTAGAAGTATAAAGGAAGTGATTAAGCCAAAGAAAACAAGAAACCGACAAACTCTTTCCGGGAATTGATTTTCCGTTTCTGTTCTGTATGTGACATGGTAATGGGCTGAGAATTTGATAATTTTGATATTTCCATTGGCTTTATGAGGCAAAATTGTATAGGTATGCAAGTGTTCATGATTTTTGGATGCTTGTGTACGAATTTGGGAATTTATGAAATAAGATTGTTCATGTTGTTGATTCTACCCTGTTTGAACATTGAATTTGTTCGAGCTGTTTCATATGGTAAATCTTGTCCAAAAATTCTGAAATTTTTCAGACTTAAATTATACATGTAGATATTTAATTTGGTGGGTATTTTGAAATTTTTGGACAAGTATCCTAGGAGATATGAATTTTTGAAGTTATGTCCTGTTTCTGGAAAGAAACCCAAAATAGTTGATGTTTGGAAACTTTCTGGGGATTTTTTGTTGTTATTTTCCAGAAAATAATAATTTTCCTCGAAATTAAACTTAAATAGGATCAAATGGAGCTTTAAACCACCACGATTGGAGTTTTATATAATTAATTATGATTTTTCAAAATTTGGTGAAAAATCTGTCAGCTTTATGTCTTATGCGAAATTAAGACTTAATGGCACCAATGTAATTGGTATGAACTCCAAGGGTGAAAGTAAGCCTTTAGGGCTAATGTGGGCAATTGGGCATTCACTTTTCATGGCTCTAATGATATAATCACTTATCTAGGGCCACGAAGTGACAAAGAAGAAGCAATTGTTGGCGGATCAAGGGACAAGAAGAGAAGGACATAAAGTCCGAGAGGTAGTGAACTTACATTTTCTGCATGTATGTGATATGTATGTCTTGCATTGATTATGTGACTGCTTTGCCTATTTTTGTGGAACATGTATGATTGGTTGAAGCTCTGTTATATTTGTGCAATGGACATATGTATGTCATAACATCGAGCAAGCAGCATGTCATTATATTGGCATGAAATAGTGTAGGCAAACATGTCATGCATTCATATATACCTGGCATGCATAGTGGTAATGTTCGTTACTGAGATTCTCTCGAATCTCACTCCTCCTGTAACACCTTACTTACGTACCGTACAAAACAGTTCAAAATGTGACTTGATGCTAGACTGGAGACTAGAAATAGCTTTTAATCCATTTGGGATCCCGACTTCACTACATGATACGATCCTATAGTTAAGTGGGTTTTCAAAAAGTTTTTCAAACCATTTGAGATGTGTCTCATTTCTTTTAAAATCCATTTAATTCAATCAGATATGTTCCCATTTGTCAATATCAGAATACTTACTGAAGTTCTCAGCAGATATTTAGATTAAGTTCACTACTAAAGGGTCCACCTGGTACAGTCACCCTGTTCTAGTTAATATACATTAGTTACATACAACCTTCCAAGTCTACAGTGGGTGTACTTCTACCACCATAAGTAATAGTTTTACAAAATACCATTTAACATTATATACAGATCCAAAAGTTAGATAACCAACAGAAAATAAACTCTAAGTCTTCATTTCTACCCGTCTGTGGCTACCTTCTTCCCGTGAGAATTACTTGCCCGTGCTGCAGGAATTTTTGGAAAAGAGTGAGATTCAAAAAAATCCCAGTAGTAACAAATACACTCATATAAAATACATACAAAGAAACATGTCATATCAACCATCACATACGAAACAATTCAATATTTATTCAACATTCAGAGATATGTTTATGCATCAACCAATTCTATTCAAGGACTTACCGTCCCTTTCTACAGCGCTAAGTATTCTATTGGGCCAAAACCCTTCTCATCTGAATGCTTAAAGGGCAATTCTGTCTAATTCATGTTCACAGTTCAAGTATGTAACATGACAATAATATGCATGAAACAAGATACATAAAATATGAGAGTGAAGTTACTACCTTAACTTTTCCAATGTTCCAAGGTGTGTTACCAGTTCCTTAGTCGTCCCGGGTAGATATCAAATCCTATATGTGGGAATTCATGAATGGACGGGTTATTACTTAGCCCAATACTTTTGTAAATTATTCTCTTATGTTGGTTATCATTAGGGTTATTATGGTCATTTTAACAAGTCAACCAATGAGTTAAAAATGGTCAAATTATCACAAGGGACTAATTTCTACCCTTGGTGTATAAAGAAATTACAATATGCCATTACATTTTGAAATTTTCGCATAAGCACAAATGTTGGCAGATTTGGTCCACTAACTTTAAAAATTCATATCTCTTAGCTAAAATGTCCAATTGCAATAGTTCTAAAGCCTATGTGACCCTTATTGAGTCTAGTTTCAGGAAAAAATACTTCACTTAGCCAATTAGACGCACAAAAATCCAGAATTTTCAGTTATTGGATACTGTTCCAGAACTTCCAGTTTTACATGACCAAACTTAAAAAATATAGAACTCCCAGCATACACATCCAATTAACTATTATGACCTATCAAATTAAAGGTCTATGTCTCTAATTTTATACTGGAAAGTTTCAGAATTTTTGGACAAGATATACCCCTTGAATTATCACGCAACATATCTACTGTTACACTGGGCAGATTACACAACATGTTCATACACACTTCCTAAATTTCCAAATTGATATAGGAACATCCAAAAATTATGAACACTTGTGTTTCTACACAATTTTTCTTTCTAAATTCATTGAAAACATCAAAATTGGCAAAAACTCATTCCTTCTCTTTGCCCAAACTTGACCGAAATATACCATAGAAAGAATCAAAGTGATTTTGCAACTCTTAGTTATAAAATTTATGCTTACCTTGTCTTGTTCTTTGGCCTTGCTCTCAACCGTCTTTTTCTCTTTCTCTTTTCTCTTTTTTTTTGTTTTTCTTTCCTTACTTTCCGAAAATGAAATGGCTAGAAGTGAAGGAGTGATTGTATTATATTGATACATATGCATCGTCAGATAAGTGTCAAAGCTGATTCAATATTTTTTTTTTCTTTTTACCTACCTTCCTTTCCTTCTTTTTGTCCATGTTTCAAGGTCCCTTTCCTTCTTTTCCTCCATGTTTCAAGGTTCCTTTCCTTCTTTTCCTCCATGTTTCAAGGAAATTGTGAATACTTGTCTCCTATAATATATATTATAGCCACAACTTTTGACTTAGGGAAAATAAATAAAGTATTATAATAAATTGAATAGATATGTGATATGGCAAAAGAAATAGTTTTTTTTACTTAATTTCAGTATATTACAATTCTCCCATCCTAAAAATAAATTTCGTCCTCGAAATTTGTTACATATATAGAGACATAAATTATGGATAACGTCTCTTCATTTCTTCTTCGACTTCCCAAGTTGCCTCTCTTGGTGACAATCCCTTCCAGACCACCTTTACAAATGGTATGCTTCAATATCTGAGCCGTTTTTCTTGTCGATCGATGATTCGTTCCGGCTCAACCTTGTAGGTAGAATTTTCTTGTACCTCAATATTCTCATATTCGATCACATGCTCAGGGTCTGGTTGGTACTTCTTTAATTGTGAGACATGAAAGACATTGTGAAGTCTACTTAGGTTTGGGGGTAAGGCTATTTGATATGCCACTGGCCCAATTCTCGCAAGAATCTCAAATGGACCAATATATCGAGGGCTCAACTTCTTTCTTTTTATTGCTCTGCCAATACCAGTAACATGCGATACCTTCAAAAATACATGATCCCCAACTTTGAATTCCAGAGGTCGTCTCCTCTTATCATCATAGCTTTTCTGTCTACTTTGTGCTGCTAGAAGCCTCTTTTTTATAATCTTGATTTGTTCTGTGGTTTGATTAACAAGATCTGGCCTATATAACTTTCTCTCAGACAGTTCTATCCAGCAAAGAGGTGACTGACACTTCCTTCCATATAATGCTTCATAAGGAGCCATTTGGATGCTCGCATGATAGCTATTATTATAAGCAAATTCAGCAAGTGGAAGGAAATAATCTCAATTTCCCTTGAAGTCTAATACACACGCTCTTAACATATCTTCCAGCGTCTGTATGGTTCTTTCTGACTGTCCATCAGTCTGAGGATGATAAGCCGTACTGAATCTTAACTTCGTGCCCAGAGATTCATGTAGAGCTTGCCAAAACCTAGATGTAAATCGAGGATCTCTATCAGAAATAATGCTCTTCGGTGTACCATGGAGTTTAATTATCTCCCTTATGTAAATTTCTGTCAACTTCTCAGGAGAATAACTAGCATTGATAGGAATAAAATGTGCCGACTTGGTAAGACGATCAACAATTACCCAAATCGCATCATGGTTTCGGATTCTGGGTAACCCTACTACCAAATCCATGGTAACGCTCTCCCACTTCCATTCAGGAATTTTTGGGCTTTGAAGGAGTCCTAGTGGTCGTTGATGTTCGATCTTCACTTTTTGGCAGGTAAGACATCGAGCCACATATTTGGTTACGTCACTCTTTAGTCCTGGCCACCAGTATTCAGACTTTAAATTTTGATACATTTTGACCACTCCTGGATGAAGTGTATATCTACTCTTATGTGCCTCATCCAGAATTCTTTGCCTCAGATCAGCCTGTGGAGGTACATATATTCGCTTCTTATACCGGACCAATCCGCTAGGTGAAAGATCGTGATTATAAGTTTTACCCCTTGTGATTAGATCCCGAATAGATGTGGCCTGTTCATCTTTCATTTGAGCTTCTTCAATTTTTGTTCTTAGATTGTTTTCCTCCTGGCTAACACTAAAGTTATCAATGAAGACTTCATTGGGCATATTCATATTCATGAATACTTGGTTTGACAAGTTCAAATCTCAAAATTCTTCTAGCAATTTCTATTCTTGTACCATCATATATGCCACCTGCATCGCTTTTCTACTTAGAGCATCTGCAACAACATTTGCTTTCCCTGGATGATATTTAATCTTCAAGTTGTAATCTTTCAGCAACTCCATCCATCTACGTTGTCTCATATTTAATTCTTTCTGTTCATGAAGATACTTGAGACTCTTGTGATCGCAGTACAATTCTACAGTGGTACCATATAGGTAATGCCGCCATATCTTCAAAGCAAACATGATTGCTGCCAGTTCCAAATCATGAGTGGGGTAATTCAATTCATGAGGCTTTAGCTGTCGAGAGGCGTACGCCACTACTCCGCCCTGTTGCATCAGGACACATCCCAGTCCCTGTTTACTAGCATCGCTATACACCACGTAGGTTTCACTGGGATCTGGGATAATCAATACTGGTGCGGATGTTAGCCTCTCCCTCAGCTGCATGAAGCCCTTCTCACATTTCTCATCCCACACAAATGATTGGTTCTTTCTTGTGAGCTTTGTCAATGGTAAGGCAATTTGGGAAAAATTCGGTATAAACCTGCGATAGTAACCGGCAAGACCTAGAAAACTGCGTATTTCTGCTACAGTTGTTGGCCTCTTCTAGTTCAATACTGCTTCCACTTTACTAGGATCTACAGAAACTCCTTCTTGTGACATAACATGGCCCAGAAATTTAACCTCTGTAAGCCAAAACTCACATTTACTCAGCTTGGCGTAGAGTTGCTTTTCTCTCAGAATATTCAATACTACTCTCAGATGATTCTCATGCTCTTCTCTACTCTTTGAATATATCAGGATGTCGTCGATGAAGACTACAACGAACTGATCTAGGTATTGCCGAAAAATCCTGTTCATGTAGTCCATAAACACGGCAAGTGCATTGGTTAAACCAAATGGCATCACCAAGAATTCATAGTGCCCATATCTGGTTCTAAAGGCTGTTTTTGAAATATCCTCTGCTTTGACTCGCAGCTGATGATAGCCTGATCTCAGATCAATTTTGGAGAATATACTAGAACCAGACAACTGATCAAGTAGATCATCAATCCTGGGGAGTAGATATTTGTTCTTGACGGTCACCTTATTCAGCTCTCGGTAATCGATACATAACCGTAGGCTTCCGTTCTTCTTCTTAACAAATAATACTGGAGCTCCCCATGGTGAAACACTGGGTCGTATAAACCCTTTTTCCAGTAGTTCTTCTATTTGCTTCTTTAATTCCGCCATTTCATTTGGTGTCATTCGGTAAGGTGCTTTGGAAATAGATCCAGCTCCTGGCACAACTTCAATAGCAAATTCAACTTCCCGCTCTGGAGGCAGTCCACTAATATCTTCTGGAAATACCTCAGGAAATTCATTTACTACCGGTATGTTCTCAAGTGTTATTTCCACTTCTGTTTGCACAGAGAAAAATACCATGTATCCTTGGCATCCCTTTTCCAGACATTTCTCAGCTTCAGCTACTGAGAGGAAATTCAAGTTCACACTTGCATTGTCATTCTTCTACGGATCAGGATATACAAGCCTCCTATTACCGCAGTCCAACAACACATTATTTGTCGTAAGCCAGTTCAAACCCAAAATGACTTCGAGATTATGAAGTGGCAGGCAAATCAAATCTACCATAGACTCATGTCCCATAACATTTACAATACAATTCAAACATGCATCAGTAGTAACTGTCTTCCCACCAACGGGCGTTGAGACAATCAAATCATACCGTAGTTTATGAGTACTCAGTCTTAAGCGTCTAACACAATCACATGCAATAAAAGAATGACTAGCACCTGAGTCAAACAATGCTTGCAATGTATTACCATAGAGGAGGATAGTACCTTGGATCATTTATGGGGACTTCCGTGCCTCCTCATGGGGCATAGCAAAAATTCTACCTTGATTTTGGGGTCTGGGCTCAGCTGTTCATTGTAGACAATCTTTGATAAAGTGTCCCGGCTTCTTACAAGCATGACAAATTAATTGCCCATCACAAGACCTACCAGGGTGTGTCTTACCGTATCGAGAACAGGGTCGCGGTGTTTGGGGGCTTTGGTAGCCTTTCTTCTCCGATTTGGAAGATTTCTTATTGTCTTCTCAGGGCTTGAACCCTTGCCATTTTCTCTTCTAAGAATAGTTCCCTCGACTTGAATCACCGTAGCTATTAGCATTCTTCATCGCATGCAAGTCTTTCAGATTATTCTCAGTGATCCGACATTCCTCTACCGCCCGGTTGAACTCATCGAACTGTCGTGAGACCAACCTGTCCTTGATCTCATACTTCAATCCCCTTATCAGCATGTCAGAACTCCATCGCTCACTATCTCGGTTGCTTGCGTAGGAAGAATATCGAGATAGACGAATGAATCGAGCCAAGTAGTCATCAAAGGTCTCTTCACTACCCTGTTGAATTGCCAAGAACTCTGATTCCTTAGCAATCCTGACCGACCTTGGGAAATACTTATCATTAAATTTTTCTTGGAACACTTCCCAAGTGACAGGAATATTCCGAGCCTGTAAAATCATTTATGTGTTCTTCCACCATCTATCTGCATCCCCCTGCAACATGTATATTGCCATTAGTGCCTTTTTCTCAGTGGGGCACTCTAATAGTCGAAAGATCTTTTCCAACCTCAGCATCCAATTCTCAGCATCTTCTGGGTCAAACCTTCCCTCAAATACCGAAAACTGGTGTTTGTTGAGTTCAGTGATCCAGTACTGCAGTGTCTCTCTGGCAGGTGGTATCTGGTTATTCTGAGGTACATGAGACTGGGGTACATGAGGCTCAGGCTGGGGCAGTTCCTTCTCTGATTCACTATCTTCAGTTTCAGAATGTACCCTGTCTTCATTTTGTTTGGCCTTTACCTCTTGAAGCTCTTCTCGAAGTTCCAGTATCATAGCCCGTTGTTCTGTCAACATGCCTAATACTTGTTGCATAGGATCAGGTGGGTTCTGGGGCACTTCTAACTCTATTGCAACCTCTGGGGTTACTGGTCTATTTCTCGGGCGAACCATGATTTCTTTCACTATCACAGAGAAAAGATTGTACCATTAATGTCGTATTACTATGTATGTGTGTGTGTGTGTGTGTATATATATAAAAGTTTGAACAGTTATATACATAACAATAGTGGCTTTACATTTACATCCATAACTCAGGATTGGAGGTAAAATCATAAATCAACTTAATCTCTAGAGCTCTAAAGCTAGTCATGGAGCTGTTATCATGTACTACCTCTCCTACCCCTAGATAATTATCTAAGAGTCAGTATACCTACTTAACAATAATTCTAACTTAAAGCCAGAAACTTCTGCTCTGATACCAAAAATGTAACACCTTACTTACGTACCGTACAAAACAGTTCAAAATGTGACCTGATGCTAGACTGGAGACTAGAAATAGCTTTTAATCCATTTGGGATCCCGACTTCGCTACAGGATACGATCCTATAGTTAAGTGGGTTTTCAAAAAGTTTTTCAAAACATTTGAGCTGTGTCTCATGTTTTTTAAAATCCATTTAATTCAATCAGATATGTTCCCATTTGTCAATATCAGAGTACTTACTGAAGTTCTCAGCAGATATTTAGATTAAGTTCACTACTAAATGGTCCACCTGGTACAGTCACCCTGTTCTACATTGGTTACATACAACCTTCCAAGTCTACAGTGGGTGTACTTCTACCACCATAAGTAATAGTTTTACAAAATACCATTTAACATTATATATAGATCCAAAAGTTAGATAACCAACAGAAAATAAACTCTAAGTCTTCATTTCTACCCGTCTGTGGCTACCTTCTTCCCGTGAGAACTACTTGCCCGTGCTGCAGGTTAGTTTTTGGAAAAGAGTGAGATTCAAAAAAATCCCAGTAGTAACAAATACACTCATATAAAATACATACAAAGAAACATGTCATATCAACCATCACATACGAAACAATTCAATATTTATTCAACATTCAGAGATATGTTTATGCATCAACCAATTCTATTCAAGGACTTACCGTCCCTTTCTACAGCGCTAAGTATTCTATTGGGCCAAAACCCTTCTCATCTGAATGCTTAAAGGGCAATTCTACCCAATTCATGTTCACAGTTCAAGTATGTAACATGGCAATAATATGCATGAAACAAGATACATAAAATATGAGAGTGAAGTTACTACCTTAACTTTTCCAATGTTCCAAGGTGTGTTACCAGTTCCTTAGTCGTCCCGGGCAGATATCAAATCCTATATGTGGGAATTCATGAATGGACGGGTTATTACTTAGCCCAATACTTTTGTAAATTATTCTCTTATGTTGGTTATCATTAGGGTTATTATGGTCATTTTAACAAGTCAACCAATGAGTTAAAAATGTTCAAATTATCACAAGGGACTAATTTCTACCCTTGGTGTATAAAGAAATTACAATATGCCATTACATTTTGAAATTTTCGCATAAGCACAAATGTTGGCAGATTTGGTCCACTAACTTTAAAAATTCATATCTCTTAGTTACAATGTCCAATTGCAATGGTTCCAAAGCCTATGTGACCCTTATTGAGTCTAGTTTCAGGGAAAAATACTTCACTTAGCCAATTGGACGCACAAAAATCCAGAATTTTCAGTTATTGGATACTGTTCCAGAACTTCCAGTTTTACGTGACCAAACTTCAAAAATATAGAACTCCCAGCATACACATCCAATTAACTATTATGACCTATCAAATTAAAGGTCTATGTCTCTAATTTTATACTGGAAAGTTTCAGAATTTTTGGACAAGATATACCCCTTGAATTATCACGCAACATATCTACTGTTACACTGGACAGATTACACAACATGTTCATACACACTTCCTAAATTTCCAAATTGATATAGGAACATCCAAAAATTATGAACACTTGTGTTTCTACACAATTTTTCTTTCTAAATTCATTGAAAACATCAAAATTGGCAAAAACTCATTCCTTCTCTTTGCCCAAACTTGACCGAAATATACCATAGAAAGAATCAAAGTGATTTTGCAACTCTTAGTTATAAAATTTATGCTTACCTTGTCTTGTTCTTTGGCCTTGCTCTCAACCGTCTTTTTCTCTTTCTATTATAATAAATTGAATAGATATGTGATATGTGTAACATCCCAAAAATTTAATGTAAGGATTAATTTATGGAAATTAGATAGTAAGCTAATTTATGGAACCTATAAAATTTAAGGAAACTTAAATTGGACAAAGGGAAAAATTAGGACCTAGTGTGTGTAATAAATAGGATAAAAATATACCTATATGTATATATATAAATTTGATGACACACACTAAATACTAAATACTCATCCTTCTTTCCATGTTGCACTCTCTTATTGGCACATGCATGCACTCTCCTTCACGTATTTCTCTTCTTTCTTTCCTTTTCATTTGCCACACTTGGAGCATCATTAGCACACACACGTACAGCATGCATGACTCATTCTCTTCCTTTTCTTTCATTTGGCCAACACATACGTACAGCACACAAGCACACGTACAACCCTATAATTTCATGCTATCGACACAACACACTTGCACCACACACACACTTACACCTACATCCTCCTTTACGTAGACACACACATACATGACACTTGGAAATCCACAACATCACATGCATCTTCAATTTAATCAACCACCCACCTCCTTCATCTCTTCATTTACGTCCAAAAAGCTGAAGAAACAAGAACAGAAAATAGAAGAAAACAGAAAAGAAAAACAGAAATAGAAGCACAGAAACACAGAAAACAGAGAGAGAAACCAAGGAAGAACAAGCTCCAAATCTCACACACAACATCATAAATGTGTTTAGGTAAGTTTCTTCTACTTTAACCTTGGATTTCCATTGGATTTGTGGCTGTTTTCTGGGTTGTTTTGCTGCTGGAATCAAGAGAAGTCACCAAAAACGTTTTGCACCATAAAATACCAAAACCAGCAAGTTTGTGTCCGTTTTGCATGAGATTTTTGATTCATTTTCTTCTGTAAACACGTCCCAAAACTCAAGGAACATATTTAGGAGTATGCAGAGTCAAAATCTTTGAGATTAGAGTCCAAAATCATGGTTACATGTGAGTTTTATCAACTCTGTTTTGGTCGCAGGAAAACAGAGGTTTTATCGGAAACTTTCAGAAGCTCAAACGGAGGCTACAGATGGAGTTTTCATCTGGTTCTTTTTGATATGTAAATTTTAGGATGTGTATTATGAAATAAAATCAAGAAGAGCTCAATTTGGTGTCAAAACGAATAAGTTATTAATTTTTGAAGTTAGACTGTCCAAAACTGACGTTTTTCAGAGTCAGTCAGTTTCGTGTGGCTTTATGACCAATGAAATCATATTCATTATTTACGAAACTTTACAGGAAGATAGTAGACATAACAAGCTTTAAAATGAGTGGTAGAATGCATCATTTAGATATCTGTAGAGGAAGTTATGATTTTTGAAAGATGGGTTTAGAAACAGGTGCAATCCTGAACGTCCAGATTCTAGTAGTTGATTTCGTGGTGTTTTTGAATTATGTAATCTTTTCCAATGGTCATGAAAATTTCCAGAATTGAAGTACATAGTCTTAGCTTTAATTTTACATATAGTTTGTGTTAATTGGATTAGTATACTAAGAGATATGAATTTTTGAATTCAGTTGCTCTCAAACTGTGTTTCTGGAAAACAGTTTGTTTGTGTCGAACGTTTGGAAAATAAAACCTTGACAAAAAATTATGAAACAGATTTAAAGTAGACATTCAGAGCTTTACTTTGATATGTGGATCATAATTTTTGGACAAGTATATTAGGAGATATAGATTTTCAAAGTCATGCTATGTTTCTGGAGACTAATCTGGAATAGGGGTATTTCGGGAAATTCTGGGAGTAATATGGTAAATCTGGGTAGATTTTGATATTTTTCCATGAAAATATATTTCAATAGCTTCATGTAGGCTTTGGACCCAGTCAATTTCGATTTTTCTAGAATTAGTTATGATTTTTCAAAGTTAACTGAAAAATCTGCCAATTTGTTGAAGAATAGTAAAATTACACTATGCAAAATTATATAGTGTATAAACCACTGAAACTGAGATAATCAGAAGTATATGATTAAAGATAGTAGTAATACAAGTAATAACCAATTACTTGTTAATTTTAATTTATAGGAACTAGTAAAAGCCCGAGCCGAAGAAAAAGTTTTGGATAAACAGTTGGACTGGAAAAGGACCCAGGTAGTAATTCTTTCTTTCATGCACTATGTGATTATTTATATGTTGTGTATGTCATTTTCTGTAACATGACAGTGCCTGTGGCACAACACGCGAATAAGCCAGGGTCTAAACATATCGTTTGACCATGGACACGAGTTTAGCCGGGGTTGCAAACAGTCGTTTGGCCTTGGACAGTATGCATACAACACGAGTTAGCATTTTACATATCATGGTGCATTGCATATTTATTTATCGCATTTTATATGATTGATTGTACATTACTACTGAGATTCATTCGAATCTCACCCTTTTTCAACATCTAAAAATATTCCAACAAATGACAGCGGCTCTAAGGGCAAAACCGTAATTACTGGCGATTGAAGGTCTGGTCCTAGCCAGGAGTTACATCTGATTATCTTTAGTTGTAGAATTTATTTCTTTTGTACTTTGTATGTATTTTTCAACCTATATGTGGATTTTCTGTAATATCAGTAAGTACTTATTATCAGTATAGTTTCACTATTTCTGTTTGCCATCTGAACGACGCATTTATTAAATAGAGAATATCAGAATATTAAGGGGTTTGACAATATGGCAAAAGAAATAGTTTTGTTTTACTTAATTTCAGTATATTACACCTCCCAACCAACAATAGTGACAGGTGGAGATGCATGAAGATGCATGGAGGAGATATGAAGTTGAAGTGAAGCTTGAAGCGCAAGGCGCTAGCTTATATTTGGTTGTATTTATTGGGTGATTGTATTTATAAGAAGTGATACATGTATATGTGTATGTATGAGAATCTATGAATGAATGTGTTTAGCATAGAACGGCTCTAATTGATAGCTCTTAGTTTATTTTATGTAATCGTTGCACATTCTGATATGTGGTAACTAAGAGCCGATGAGTTAATGGTGACGTAGTAAATCTTGTGGGAATGATTGTGAAGTTTGCTACCCTTTGGAAAACCCTCTCGACCTTAAGTTCAAATCATGAGTTAAGAGTGGAATATTGTGAAAGATTTTAAATGTTGGGTAGTCCGGGTTCAAATCCTGGTTCCGCAATGGATTTCACTGGTCACTTATACTCATTAATGAGTATTGGAAATAAGGTGTCACACCGTCGGTTCCGATCCCCGTGACTAGAACAGTTGAGACATCGTTGCTTAGTGATCTCCAATTCTGTTGGATTGATCGTTTTGCAAAAGATGTCACGATCATCTGGATCGAACACCTCCAGCATGTTTCCTGCATCAGCACCAAGCAACAGAGGTTTTACTAACAAAAAGATCTCTATCAAGCTTGGTGACACGAATTTCTTGTTGTGGAAACAACAAGTTTACTTTATGGTAAAGCAGCATCGTGTTCATCACAATCTAGATGGCACGATCGTTCGGCCCTCACCAACGCTTTAAGGTGAAAATGGCCGAATGGTTCCCAATCCTGACTTCGAAGAATATGAGTCTATCGATTCAGCTTTAGCGTCTTGGCTACTCGCGTCGGTTGCTTCCAATGTCTTGCCAGATCTTGTTGGTCTTAACACTGCTGCTCAAATTTGGGCGAAATTGAATAATCTCTACTCCAACAAATCGGACACCAAAATTTTGTCCTATCGCAATCAACTAGCGAACCAGCAGAAAGGAGATTTGTCGATGCATGATTATTTGGCAAATATCAAGCTAATCTGTGACCATTTAGCTATGCTTGGTGAGCGAGTTGATGAATCTACTCATGTGTCGCATAATTCTGAGTGGCCTAATTACGAAATATAAACCAGTAATTGCTGTTATCAACGCGTCACGTCCTTGATTTGGTCTTGAAACAGTCACTACTATGCTTCTTGATTCTGAATCCAGACATAAGGTGTTTATTGCTAATGGATCGACTACTCAAGTGAATCATGTTGCCGCTACTCAACCTACTGATTCTGCTGGCTATGATGACTATGATGATGCTGATCCATATGCGTGGGCATATTACTCTCAAGGTCCGGTGAGTGGTACTGGCAACAGAGGATCCCGTCCTCCAAATCCTTCGCGTGACGGTGGCCATGGAGCAGGACGAGGCCGTGGCCGATTCAACTACAATCTCCGGCTTCTATGCCAGATTTGTTACAAATCAGGCTGCTCTCCTGATCGATGCTACTACAGGTATGTTTATCCAGACTCTACTTATGCTTCATCAGCATATGGCACTCAACCTGAAGCACAGGCACACTTTGCTAGTTATGGTGTTCTTGAATTTTACTCTCCTTTTGAATACTATCATGTTCCCACTCTTCCTGTTGACTCTGCTGTGTCCACTGTACCGACGAGTGTACCATCTAGTGGCTCTGCATCTGTGTCTGCCTCAGCCAATTCGGTCACTCCAGTGGTGCCTAAGTCTAATGTTGCTGTTAGTGCCCCATCCACCACTCCGTCTGCTCAAGCTTTTCTGGTTACTCCATCTACTGTGGCCGACTCTGCTTGGAATCCTGATTCTGGTGCTACCGAGCATATTACACATGATGTCTCGTGTCTTGAACCTGCATCTGTTCAAAATGGTGCTGGGACAGTGCAAGTAGGCCTTGGTGAGCTATCTCCAATTGTCTCTATTGGTAACACTTCTCTTGCCAATTCTACTGCCCAGTTTTCTATGAGTAATGTTCTTTGTGTACAACATGAAGAGAAATCTACTATCTATTGCTAAATTTACCAAGGAAAATAACATATCTGTTGAATTTTTTTCCACATCACTGAATTGTTAAGGACTTGAGAACGAGTCAACCCCTGATGTATGGCGTTGAGCGCAATGGCATGTATCCACTCCTGGCCAACGTTGGCTCTGCTTCAACTTCTGCTCCTGTTGCTTCAAAGTCTACTTCACCTCACATATTTTCTGTCACCGCTGATTCTCTGTCTCTTTGGCATCAACGACTTGGTCATCCTTCCTTAGACACTGTTAAATGTGTTCTTCATTGTAATAGCATTCCTTTTTCTTCTGTAGACACTAAATCACTTTGTTCAGTTTATCAGTATGGAAAAATACATAAACTCCCATTTCATGCTTCTAACACAGTGTATCACAAACCACTGCATCAGTGTCGGCGTTGGCGCCGTTGATGTTTGCGGTGCCAGTGGTGGTGTAGAAGAAGTCAGGAGTCGCATCAGTGTCGGTGCCGATGGAATACAAGGAAAGCAACAGATCATTAAGGTTGAACTGGTAGGAGCTATCGGAAGTGAAGTTATATTACGAACTGTGCAGCTTTGGTCATAGTAAGTAGGGATGTCTATTTCAGAAGAAGCGACATTGAAGGAGGTGAAAAGCTCAAAATAGGATACCACCAGTTTCAGAAATGGCATTTCCATCTTGCCCGCGATAGGTGAGTGCTTCTGCACCGGTAAAATATGTACTCTAAATGTTTTCAATTTAAGGTATATTAAATGACTTAATTAACATTCTCTTATTCATTCATGTGAATTAATTAACGTTTGGACTGTAGGGAGTACTACTTTATAATGCTCAAACCTCTTTTTTTATATACAATTTAACCCTCTTTGTTATTGTTGTTGTTTTGATTTTATTTTTTTAAATAAGATGAGAAACATTTTTTATATCTGGCAATTATAAATAAACTGTGTAGATTTGTACTTTTTAGTGAAAAGCGTCCAAAAATTATGCAGGTTTGATTTTTTTTAAAAAAAATATAAAATTATATCATTTCATGACTACAATGTATCATTAATGTCTTTCGCTAGCTGATAATTAAAAGTAAAAAAGAAAAATAAAATTAGAAAGGTAAGGCTCTATGGGAGGTAATAGAGGTGGGTCATCAATTAGAGGCCCCGGATTTGGAAATTTCTATATGATTTTCATTTTCCAATGTAGAATGAGGCTGCTTGACGTGTTTGAAAAATAAAATCTCCATATCTTGGCCTCGAGAGGATTTTTCTTGAAGGAGGCCGCTCTACGAGATTGAATATTTAGTTTTTTTTTTTTTTTTGCCTTCAGAGTTTGAATATTTAGTATGAGTGGCTAATCCTTACTACTCTCTCTAGTTTTTATTTATAACATCCTATTAGCCCAATTGCGTTATTAAAAAATTGTTAAAATTAACTAAAAGTAATAAATATGTAGCCCAGGGCACTAGATCAATATTATTTGCTGGCTTGCTAGAGCAGTTTTGATATTGTTTACTGGCTTGTCAGAGTCAATCTTATGGAGGAAATATACTTTTTTTTTTCCAGCATGACCTTATTTATAAGTGGATAAATGAGATGAGTAATATTGAAAAAATGACAAAAGAGAGAGTATGAAGAAAATTAATTAGGGGTGATATAATATTAGTAAAAATGCAATTAATGATTAAACAACCCTAACAAAGACCTTATAAAAAGGGGCTGCCAATTTAAAAAATATGACCTTATAAATAAAGACCGACGGAGTATATGATAGTACTACTTAACGCCATTGACTAGAATGAGAAGTTTGATAATGTTGGGTGGCAAAAAACAGAGAAGAATGTCAAAAGAATAAAGATGAATAAGGCGACTCGTGATCATAATGCACCATCACTTTTAACTAGGACTGTCTCACTACCTAAAAAGAACTGAAAAAGAGACGGAAAAAATCCATAACAAAACAAATAAAATTCGTTTTTTTGTTTTTTTGTTTTTGCTTTGTTCTATCGACTTAAAAACTTAACCAACAAAAGCTTACAAGAAATTGAAAATATATATACATATATATAATCATAGCTTCTTAATGTAAGTTGAAAATGATCCAATTTTTATTATACACAAATTTTGAAGGGAGAGTTCAAAGACTTCTACTGTAGGGAGAAATTTTCAGTTAAGAATAACAAAATTTTCAAATATATCTCTGCAGGATCGGATCAAGTGGTTAAATTGAATAACATTTTTTACCATGGAAAGAAAAGGGGCAAAAAAAAAACAAAAACAAAAACAAAAGCAAGAAGCAAAGCCTGATGCATGATTTGATCATCTCATCAATTGCATTGGCTTCCAAGTCATTTAATGATTGTGACGATCCTATGGGAGGAATTTAGGAACCTTAATCTCTAAAATCTCACCGCATTGCGTATTTTTCAATCCTTGACAGTTTCCATGTGATGTGATTAATACGCATGGCTTTCTATGAATTTTGCTTGCTCTTCTTTGTTCTTTTTTTTTTTTTGGGAATGAAATTAAACTTACTTCTAATTATAATTATACTGAATTTAACAACCTTATTATACCAATAAAACATATAAAATTCAGAATGTATTTTTTAACCCCAGATTTATTCGTTATAAAATAAAAAATTCAGATAGGGTATCAACAGGGAAAATCCAAAGCTGATCTGGATGTTCCTACAGCTCGCAGATTTCTACAATGACATATTAGTGAATTTGAATTTTTTTTCTTTTAAATATCAAATTTGAGCATTTTTTTTATTTTTTATTTTTTATTTTTTGCCTTCATTTTGTAATGTATTTTGTTGGTAAGATAAGATGGTCAAAATTATTTTAATTCAATTATATGCAAACATTTTTCATAAAAATGAATTAAAGAAGAAACTGTTTACTTTGAAACTTAATATGTAACAGATGAAAAATAAACTGTAATAAAAAAAATAAAGTGAATAAAGTGAAAGGACCCAAATTAACTTTCTTACAAAATAAAAAATATAAATGACATTTTTGTCAAATTACAGTTATAAACGTGAATCTGTGAAAGAAATGCAGGAAATAAGTTCTGAATTGTCGTTGAGCGAATTTTTTCTCACTAGCACAAGGCTTTTGTTTCTTCTCTTTTTTAAACATCAATGCTCTTTTTCTTAATGAATGGCAGAAGAAAAAAGGGGCTAAAAAACAAATCCAAATCTGAAATTATCAAATTGTTTTTTTCACACATTTAATTTTGAAAATAAAACCATGCATGCTTAGCTTGTTATGCAATGAGGGGAAAAAAATTAAAACCTTCAATTCCTAAGTAGAGAAACAAAAGTTGGTTTGGTTAGGAAGGAACTGATCTTATATTTCAAATGATGTACGTCAAATCACACATTGCCCAATATGAAAATTTTATTGGTTATTAACTTGTAATTACCTCTATATAAAAGTGATTATATTGTTTTTAATTAAGTCTTTAGAATTTTCATAATCTCATGATCTCACCTATACTTTTGATTCTGAAAAACTTTGCGCCTCATCCCAAGACCCCAAACCACAATTACCATTTCAAAATAATAATAATAATTAACATCCATGACCCCAAACCACAATTACAATTTAATTGGGCCCTTGTAGTTTTACTCCATTTTTAATCCGTCCTTGGTAAAATCCATGCTAAGGTGGCTAAAAGGAGATAATTAAGCTCTGATTCAGCATATATACCCATAAATAAAATTGCCACATGGATTTTTTTTTTTTTTAAAAAGACAGCAACAGAGGCCCTTATGTTTGAGTTTGGGCCTATTTGGGTTAGTGTTGGAGAAGCACGTTCAAGTAAGTCGGAGCAAAACTCCCCTCACATACTTATCTTGTATTTCATAAATCACTTTAAAAAAGTAACTTCTACTGCCAACCTAAACAAGCACTAAGAGGGGTGGCACCGTGCTTGCCGCGGCACAAAGCAATATTTTCAAAGGTCTGCTTGTCAAGATATTTGTTGTGTTCCATGTATGCTTACAGATTCTTTGATTTTGGAACCAAAATTTCACCTGTTTCGTTCCCAAGCAAATTTAGATTGTCAGTTAATGCATTTTATTCCTCGGAGGGTTATTGATGACATCCTGATCTTCTCCAGAAGTGGGGCCTTTTATAGTGTCGCTGCCAAATCTGCTTCCATATTCTGTTTTTTTTTTCAGCAAAGGTGCCTCTCAACGTCCCTTACTATATATTTCCCTCCACTTTTTTACTCTCATCGTTAGATCAACTATAAATGATTGAGATTTTATATGATATTATTAAATGAATCTCAACCATTCATAGTTCATTTAGTGGTGAGAATAAAGAAGTAAAGGGGAGTAGAAAGGCTCCTTTCTTGGTTTTCCGAGCTTTCAGGCATTTCTATTCGCATCCCCTTGTTGCTTGTCAGGAATAATTTGCTTTATCCTAAAAAGTAAACTTTAAGTACGTTCGAGAGAAAGCAGGGAGAGTTGAACATGGATTTGTCCATACTGGGTGGTGTCATAAGGAGAAGAAACTTTTTCACTTTTGAAAGTTAGTATATAACAGATTAAGAATAAACTAAATAAAGCGAAAGGATCCAAATTAATTTTTTTACCAAAAAAATATAAATTATATTTTTTGTGAAGTTTACAGTTATAAAAGTGAAGCATAGTGAATGGAATGTAGGAAATAAATTCTGACATCAGAGCTTTTTCGGTCATGGACAAGACATACACGCATCTTGATCTTGTCTCTTAACCAGTTGCCTAATATATGAGCAATGACAAATTTAAATCTTCTAAAGGTTAGTACTATACTACTATGTATGGAATGCTTTACATTTCAATTCCTAGAAGAGAGCAAAAGATCTCTTCATATAAAAGCACTCATCAACCAAACAAAGCCTACCTAATTATTAATATTGATATATTTTAAAAACAATAATAGTCATCTCAGTTATTCTTTTCAAAATACATATCAACCACACTATTCACTAAGCCCACGTCACATGTGTATATATTTTAAATATTTATTATATTATATTATTAAAAATTCAATAGAGTATTTTATTTAACGAGGTTACTCAAAATTTTGTCTGATATGAAATTATCGTCATAAATGATATATATTTTAAAAATTTAGAAAGTTTGTGATAATATCTATTTTTTGGTGAAATGTAATCATAATATTTATTTTGACATGATAATCACAGTATGCATAATTTATTTCCATCGAACTCTGTTTCTCCTGTTGCCGTGGCTTGTTTCTGGTTTAAATCCAGCTCAATTCCTCCTTTGATTTAGTGCTAATTGATCAATCTTAATCTATGATTTCATGGCTGGATGCTTGAATCAGAATGTGGTTTTGCTTCTTGAATTAATGGCTATGAGTGGTTAGGCATCTTTGTCCTTTTTGGAGATGAATTGAAGATGACTTGAGCTCACATGTGCTTTAAATGAGAGTTTCTTTTATCCATAGCTTATTATATTTGTGATTTCTTAAGTTTAGGAATTCATTTATATATTAAGACTATAATTTTAACTATATTTTATTTTATAAATTGAGTTGTTGTGATTTTGGATTTGTAATGAGAATTTGTACTCATCAATATATATGGTTATATAAATATTTCTCTATGATTGAATTGAAATTGTAGTTGAATATAAATGCATTACTTACTTTATAATCACACTTTAAGAGATTTTAATAATGCTTAAATTAATGGGTTCATAAGTTTAAGTATTAGACTCAATGGTAATTGTCGTTTGGTATATTAGGAAATTTAGAGAAACTCATTACACTAAAAGAGCTTAATAACATTTCAAGAGTAGAGGTATCTCTCTTGTGATATTAGACTCAATGGTAATTGGGGTTTGGTATATTAGGAGTTTAGTGTATTAACTCCCCGAATATTTTAATTGAGTAAGGATGACCATTGAAAACAATTTCCAAGAGCATATTCATCACTTACATTTTAAACTCATTTCCATTCCTTCTTATTTGAAAATTCCTAAAAATATTTATTTTAATTGCATTTAATCCATGAGTTTGAAAATCAATCAATCTTGTTTTACCCTTATCAATTTTGTATTGTAATTACTTAGTTTATTAGGAATTAGTTTCATAATCGGCTCCTCAAAGTGAAATGACATGAGTTGTGTATTATATTGTATTAATTCGGTTTTATTCTTGATAACCCCGATACGACTAAAGGGAGTTCCTTCATTGCTATCGACATAAATGAAGAAAGTACAAATAGAATAGTTGAAACATAGGAAGTTTTAGATTTTTTTCCTTTAAGCTCTACATCTATGTTTTGATATGATTGTATTAAGAAAACTAAGTGTGCCTCAGTTGAGATTGAAAAGTTTACATCTCAACTAATCATTGATCTCTTTACCATTGATACTTTCTTTTCCCCTTTTTTCATATGTCACCGGAATATGTAATGTACGGACAATATTCTGAAAAATCATGTTTTTAGTTTTGAAGTTATAGTTTTAGAAATTGTCAGTGGAAAGAAAAATACAAGTCGTCAATCATAGTGAATCACAATCACAATATGCCGATGGCCTCTTGAGTTATGTGAGTTAAGATAATATGTTTCTCACATGTTAATATTTCTTATGCAATTATCTCGACCTTTAAATGTGGGCGAAAGATTGTTTTAACAATATTCTATAAGTTAATAAAAGGGTGATAATTAGTTTTACTTAATTGTCATAGAAAGGAAGCGATGGAAGGAGGAAAAGTTGCTGGAGATATTAGATTTAAATATAAATGGATTTGGATCATATAATGAAGTGATCAAGTGCGTCCAGATTGGCTTGTTATGTGTTCAAGAAAATCCAGATTCAAGACCTACAATGGCTGAGGTTGCTTCATATCTTAGTAAAGATTCCATTCAACTGCCATTGCCACAGGAACCTGCTTTCTTTCTATACATGGTGGAATGGGGCCTATTACCCGTCGAAGTAACGAATCAGCCTCGACTATTGAAATGTCTATGAGTGAATTCTTTCCTCGTTAGTATCATGCTTTTACTTCTATTTCTTAGACACCCTACAAGAGACAAGCATTCTTATATTACTGTACATTTATTGAGATATACAATTTATACTGTGCTCTTGTTAGTATTAATTAGTTAGTCGTATTTATTTAAAGAGCCAGAAAATATTTTACATGCATGAACGTAGTTTTATAATTTTACTCTATTCATTTTATCGTCTATTGGACACACGAAGAAAGCCCTAAGTCATAAGGTTCCATTTTGTACATGACCATGTTGACAAAGGAGATTAAATTGAAAGAGGATTCCTTGTTGAAGAATGTTCGGTAGCCTTGAATTAAATTCTCTAGAGAATCAGGTTCCAGCAAGAAGCCTTAAATCCTATTCATCCTTACCTACAATAGAATCAAGATCTAAATCCAGATGTTCTAATTATCTATTGGATAAACTTTTAGAAATAACAGTTTAGTCAAACGAATTTATAAAATACCAGTTTGATCCACGAGCTCAACACAACGTTTTGGCAGCATTTTAGCTCTGATTCAGAGAGGCAGCTGGAGATATATTCAGAACAGAGACACAACGCCGAAAGCGAACACAGAGCTTCCTCCTTCATTCTCTTCTAACTCCACCTTCACCTTCTTCTTCCTCTCTCTCGCCGGCGGCGTCTTCCACCACCACAGGCCGCGGGCGAGCATCATCTCCACCTCCGTCGTCCACCAACGCAAGCAACCTCTCTGTTTCTGGAATCTTCCTACACGTGCACCATTATAAACTCTGTTTCACCATTGCTTTTTCTTCCATTCATCGGATTCTCCATTTATTTCTTCATCCGTTCATTAATTAACCATGACTAAGGTTTGATTGTGTTTGGAGGAGCTAATTTGATGGTTGTTTGTGGCTAATTTCTCTTCTCCTAAAATAATGAGTTGATTCTTGAGTTTGGAGTTTAAAAGGGGAGTATTTTATTAACTAATTTTTATATTTATTTTTTTGTATTAATTAAATTCTAGGTTTAGAATTTAATTAGTATTTTAGATTAAAATTGCAATTTTTGTTGAGATTGGATGTGTATTTAGAATTAATTATGTGCATTTGATACTTTTGTAACACCTTACTTTTATACCGTACAAAACAGTCCAAATAGTGACGTAATGCCACATCAGAGACCAGAAACAGTTCTTAATCCATTTGGGATCCCAACTTGACTATAGGGTTCGATCCTATAGTTAAGTGGGTTTTCGAAAAGTTTTTCAAAATATTTTATTTGTGGTCTCATTTTCAATTTTCAAATTAGTTTAATTCATTCGGGTTTGTTTCCATTTGTTAATATCAGAGTACTTACTGAAGTTCTCAGCAGATATTCAAATTAAGTTTGCTACTAAAGGGTCCACTTGGTACAGTAACCCTATTCTAGTTAATTTACATCAGTTACATACAAACTTTCAAATCTACAGTTGGTGTATTCCTACCACCATGAGTACTAAGTTTACCAAAATACCATTCAGTATTATATACAGATCCAAAAGTTAGATAACCAACAGAAAATAACTCTAAGTCTTCTCTTCTACCCGTCTGTGGCTACCTTCTTCCCGTGAGAGCTACTTGCCCGTGCTGCAGGTTAGTTATTGGAAAAAAGGGTGAGATTCAAAAGAATCCCAGTAGTAACAAATAACACTCATATAAAATGCATACGAAGAAACATGCCATAACAACCACCACATACTAGACAGTTCAATATTCATTCAACATTCAGAGATATGTTCATTCAATAAATAATTATATTGAAGGACGTATCGTCCCTTTCCACAGCGTTGGGTATTCTATTGGGCTAAAGCCCTTTTCATCTGAATGCTTAACGGGCAATTCTGCCCGATTCATGTTCACAGTTCAAGTATGTATAATGGCAATAATATGCATGAAGCAAGACACATAGAATATGAGGGAGAAGTTACTACCTTAACCTTTCCAATGTTCTGCGATGTGTTACCAGTTCCTTGGTCGTCCCGGACAGATATTGAATCCTATATATAGGAATTCATGAATGGACGGGTTATTACTTAGCCCAATACATTTATAAATCACTCTCTTCTATTGGTTATCATTAGGGTTATTATGGTAACTTTACCAAGTCAACCAATGAGTTAAAATGGTCAAATTATCACAAGGGACTATTTTCTACTCTTGGTGTATAAAGAAATTACAATATGCCATTACATTTTGCAATTTTCACATAGGTACAAATGCTGGCAGATTTGTTCCACTAACTTTAAAAATTCATATCTTTTTGCACAAATGTCCAATTGGGGTGATTCCAAATCCTATGTGACCCTTATTAAGTCTAGTTGCAGGAAAAAATACTTCACTTAGCCAATTGGATGTACAGAAATCCATAATTCTGAGTTATTGGACATTGTTCCAGAATTTTCCAGTTTTACATGACCAAACTTCAAAAATATGGAACTCCCAGCATACACAACCAATTAATCCTTATGACCTATCAAATTAAAGGTCTATGTCTCTACTTTTAGACTAGAAATTTTCATAAAATTTGGACATCATTTTACGAACAAAATACCCGTTGAAAAATTTCACACAATCACCACTGCCACACCGGGAATTTCACCAGTGGCAAAATCACTTTGTGTTCCATTTTACTATATTATGTGTGACTTCCAATTACTTCGTTTTGTTATTCCCTGAGCTCTTTAGCTCACCAATATAATTCATTCTAATATCCAAGGATATAAAGGAATTTTGGGAAATTTAAACATGCCTTGTAGAGACATTTGCTAAACCGGGACTTAGCAGTCCTCTTGATCCAGGCTTGATCTCAAGCTTTTTGTCCCAAAATTTAGGATATTACAACTTTGAACTTCATTAGTAGTAATTTCTTGTATATTGATTTGGTTAAGTTTATATTTGGAGTTGCTATGAATATTTAATTGTGATTGTAATGCAAAGGTTCTTAGTTACTTGTGTCTTACACATTGTTAATTTCAATTGCTAGTGCTTAAATTGGGTTTCGGTTAGAAAGATTAATTTATATTCAGTGTGGAGGAATTAATTCACCTTGCTCAAGCTAGCTCAAACGGTTTTTTAAACAAATTTGTCAAACTAGCACATTTCCATTATCTTTTGAAGTAAGAATTGATGGAATTTATTGTTATAATTTTCAAAATTAATTTCAATATCATTCCACTTTTGTTCTAGTTTCTAAAGAATTTAAGTTTAATTGCAATTTAGTTGTTAGATAAAAAACTTAAAATTCATTTTTAACTTATTTTATGCAAATCTTTACACTTAGTTTCTAGATAATTAATAAAAGACTCTTCGAGATATGATCTAAGATTGCACCCTATATTACAATCCTTAATTAAAATTTCAAAGAGGTTATCAAGACACAAAGCATACCAGTTGTAATTCCTTGTTTTCATAGCCTCAAATGAGTGCAAATGAGTAGTGAAATCACTAGTGGGACCAGGATTCGAACCGGGATTACCCAACTCTTGAAAATGTTCACAAATCCCCAATCTCAACTCAGGATTGAAGCTAGGGTTGAGAGGGTTTTTCAGCAGGTAAAAAAAACTTTTCTAAATAATTTCACGTGCTTCACTACATCACTAAGACTCATTGGCTCTTAATATCAATATATCAGAGTATATGTGAGCGTTTTACCTTTAATTCAATTAGAGCGGTCCTCTAGCTTAGAGCTATTCTCTGCTAAAACCTCATTCATTAATTCGTTTGGGTATCGATAATAGGGAAATAATGGCTGCTAGCCTATCATTGGTCAAATGACCATAAATGTAATACCTTATTCTCAATAGTCCAAGATGAATATAAATGAGTAGTGAAATCATTCATGGGACCAGGATTCGAACACAGATTACCCAACTTCAGAAAACGTTCACAAATTCTCAATCTCAACTCAGGAGTTGAACCTAGGGTTGAGAGGGTTTTTCAGAGGGTAAAAAAAACTTTTCTAAATAATTTCACGTGCTTCACTACGTTACTAAAACTCATTGGCTCTTAATATCAATATATCAGAGTATATGCGAGCGTTTTACCTTTAATTCAATTAGAACAGTCCTCTTAGAGTTATTCTCTACTAAAACCTCATTCATTAACTCGTTTGGGCATCGATAATAAGGAAATAATGGCTGCTAGCCTTTCATTGGTCAAATGACCATTTTGTCTCTTTCATTATTTTTCCCTGAGTTCTTTAACTCACCATAATATTCCTTTGAATATCCAAGGATATAAAGGAATTTTGGGAAATAATACCATGCCTCATTAGGACATTGGCTAAAGCAGCGTCTAGTAGTCCCCTTAATCTAGGCTTAATCTCAAGCCTCTTGTCCCAAAATTCAGGATATTACACCGGCCTTCTTCTTCACTGTCATTTTATCATTACATACAAGAAACCCTAGTCTCATTGTTTTTGATCTCCTTGCCATCTGCAACGCACACCTCCTTTCAATTCTTAGAAAACCCAACCGCCGCTGACATAGATTTTCAAAGTGGAGTAAAATTTCATTTTTATTTGTTGTGATTCTCTTTTTCCCTTCATGAATGATTTCTAGTCATGACATATACATCAGTCTAAAGGTATTCCACTGGACCAGCAGAGAATGATTTTTGCCGAGAAGCAACTGGAGGATGGACGTACTCTTGCCGTTTATGACATCCAGAAATATTACTCTATTAACTAGTTAATTCGGATGCTTCTCTTTTCTCTTCTTTCAATATTCGTATAACTGTTTGGGTTACCAGGAAATGTGAAAAAAAAAAAGGGATATCCAATTTGATTTGTGAGTCTAATTTGACAGTTATTATTTTTCAAAGTAAAGATTGCATCTTGTTTTGAGGCTTCGTGGTGGTATTATCGAGCCATCTTTGAAAATCCATGGCAACAGCGTGAGGGTTTTCTAAGAATTGAAAGGAGGCATGTTGCAGACGGCAAGGAGACATAGGGCCTGTTTGGGAACCTATTAGGAAGGAAAAAAAATTCATTTGAAGGGCGAAAACTCATTTAGCATCTGCAGACCCATTTGGGAACACAATAGCATTCACTAGACTTAAAGAAAAAAAATTGTTTTTCCTAGAAGCTCATTCAAGTAGCTTCTGGCTTTTTTTCACTGGGTTTTTTTTTTTAAAAAAAAAAAAACCACTTCTCCCACCATCAATCCAAATACAAATCACATTTACAATATGAATTTTTTTTAATCTAACTTTTACAAAAGTAATATTAGAAAAAAAGTCACTTTTCCTCCGCTAATTCAATCGGGCACATACACAGTGAGACTAGGATTTCTTTTAATGATAAAATGACAGTTTAACCCACACACGCACAATGAGACTATGATTTCTTTTAATGATAAAATGACAGTTTAACCCACTCACGCACGCACAATGAGACTAGGATTTCTTTTAATGATAAAATGACAGTTTAACCCGCACGCACACGAATGTATTTTTTTTTTTTTTTTGCCAGCAGTTTAACCCCTCTATGATGACTATAAAATTAGAAATACCCCATATTTTAGGAGTGCCGCCTCGTTTATACTTTAACTAATTAAAATATAACAAATCATCTTATTTTAATCTATATAACTAATGAGTCATATAGAGAAATTAAAATTTTTTGATTTTAAAAAACATAATCTCATAATTTAGAAAAACAAAAAATGCAATTCCCTCCCTTGAGTTGTTATTAAAATTTGAATTATTCTAGATGACTCACGAGCATGTGGGATTAAAATGAAATGAGTTGTTGTATTTTAATTATTCAGAGTACAAATGAGGTGACACTCCTAAAATATGTAAGTATTCTTCATAAAATTATTAGCTTATATAGGATGCCACATAGGATGAGTTGTCTTCTACTAATCTAATGTAGTGATTGTTAAGGAGATCCATAATAAAAAAAGAAATTAAAAGGTTGAGGGGTGAAGATCAATATTGGTCGATCTAGGAACGATAGATCTAGGATGTGCACTTATGGAGGTGTACTGCGAGATCATAATGGGGAGTTCTTGCAGGGGTTTATGTACTGAATTGGACGAGGGACAGTGGTCTCCGCTAAAACTTGGGGTGTTTTATGAGGACTTATACTTGTATGGGATAGAGGATATAGATGAATCTTGATTGAGTGTGATTGTATGGAATTCATGGAACTGATTCAAGTTACGGTGTCTCAGGAACACCCTGATTTTCAACTTATCGAGGAGGTTCGTACTTTCATGAATCGACATTGGGAAGTGAATATGTTATGGTGTGCTCGAAATGTTAACATAGTTGCAGATGCCATGGCAAGGAAAGCGTAGAATATGACGATGGATATCCATATTACTGAGTCATCTCTTGAAGTTATTAGGAGCTTATTACTTATCAATAAAAATGGGTTGAGAATGTTGTATGAATCAAGAGGTTAATTCCTGAGGAGTTTGTAGTTTACCATGTACTATCCAAAAAAAAAAAGGTTGAGGGGTTAAATTTGAACTTTGAAATATCACGGAGGTTATATACAACTGCCTCCAAAATTTAGATGGGTTTTGTACAATTTAGCCAAACAAATATATATATTTTTTTTGAAAAAAATTAATTTGGATCCTTTCACTTTATTTAGAATACTTCTCATCTATAAAATGTTTCTTCTTCTTTAATGCATTTTGTGAAAAATGTTTACATATAATTGAATTAATTTAATTATAATAATTTTGAATTTCTTATCATACTAGCAAAACATATAAAAAAAACTCAAATTTTATAATGGTTTTTGCTTATCCCAATAAATATGCTTCCCAGGATTCAAACTTCAATTCTCTTTCTTACAAAGGTGAGATACTTACCATTTCAACCAAAAAATTTCTTGTTAAATTTCCTTTAATTTTTGTTGAAAGACTTTAGAAGTCTCTCGTAGAAAATTCTTAACTTCCACTCTAAAATTTACTAATCAGAATCAAATTCTGGACCTAAAATTTCACAATTTTGTATTCAAAAGATTTAGGAGTTACAAAAATGGAATTTACAACAACTCAATTTTTACAGGTCTTTCTTAGTACTTGTACTTTCACTCAGTAAACTATAAGATTGTCGAGTTCTAAATCTTCTGGGGAAAAAAAGAATAAAGATTTGTCTAAATCAAAGTTCAAGAACTTGATCAACAATTAAGAAAAAGTTCATGGACCATAAAAGTTGCATTTTTCCTCTAAAATTATATTGCTCCATGATATGTAACATTGATTTTTCCTATTTAAAATAAGGTTATAGGAAGGTACTTTACTTTGTCAGCCTCAAATTTATATTTGACAGTTATCCCACTTAACAACATATGTTTTCAGCGGGCAAAAAAAAAAAAAAAACATGTATTTTCAACTATTATTATTACATTTATCTAAAGAATAAGTAGTTTGCTCCTTATTAGTATTTATCTTTAGGAAGAAGGAATCATTTTGTTTTATTTGTTTGATAACTAAAGAAACCATTTTGTTGATCAAGCAATTAAAAATTTGGCTGTGGATTGTGATTGAGTATATTGATTAATTTTAGGGGTGAAATAAGTTAGAGATTAACGACATATATTTGACAGTTATCCCACTTAACCATATATATTTTCAACTATTATTGTTATATTTTCGGCACAAAAGACAAACGAGTTTTGTCTTACGTTGGTCCGCTACCTTGAAGATAAGTTGAAGAACTTTCAAAGATCAATTAACAAACGCAACCTAAGCAGTACTATCATCCTGCTAAGATCACGACTTCAGCCATCAAAATGGACTCAGCTAACTGCAAACCCAATCTCTCCTGCTCTTTAATATATAACTTAATTGAAGAACTGATATTAGTTTTAAATGTAAAAATCTATTTTATATATTTATCATTTTTTCAGTAAATAGACCTATTGACATTCCTTTACCAATAATCATTTATTATTATTATTGTTGTTATTATTTTTATTTAGGGTAAACTTAATATATTGGGCTTGGCTATGTATGTATTTAAGAGCTATTACAACTCATCATCATTTATATTTATTATTATGATTATTATTATTATTTAGGGCTATTACACATTCATTTTCTGAAAAGATAAAAAAAATAGTAGCTTTAGGATTTTAATTAAATTTTGCTATTATCTATTTTCAACAAAATCCAAAACCAATTTCCCCTTGTTTTTATTATATTTATATGACATTTAAATTATTTAGAAATCAATAAAAGGTTTCTCGATAAAAAAGAGAATGATCCTACAATTCTTAATAAATTGTTCATTGTGGACCCAAAAGTCCTCATCAGTAACTTATAGCATAGTGCCCTAACACTCAGATATTATCTTAGTTTTAAAGGTCTAGGGTCGCATGGTGGGGAACTTCCCCGCTCATGTGTCATTTACTACACCTTTTATATGGACGTCGTTTTGCCTACTTTCTCAATCATGTATTGATTCTATACGATCGTTTTCAGGAAAAACAAGAATTACTAAGAGCTAGTCTTTAATAAAGTTGAATAGAGTCATTATATTGCTAAGATATGAAACAAGTGTAGCCACGGAAGCCCTTGCACCTGGATATTTTCTTGAACCCAACAACCCAATTTGGAAGCACTTAATCGCTTCGTCATATGATCCAAATTCTTTTATATTTGAATCCAATATGAACAACTTTCCATTCCTTCTAAGGCTGCATAACAATTATGCACCACTATATTTCAATCATCAGTTATCACCCTCTTTTTTTAACTTACACGATATAGATAATAAAATAAGCTTTTCTCGAATTTAAAGGTTGGGTTAATATTTTCATAAGAAATATTTCCTCTTGGTTTTAAATATAGAAGCTAATTATAATTTTTTCTGGTCCTAAACATATTCATTTTATCTCATAAATTTATAAATTTCCCCCAATCATCTCTCTTGAGTGTACATAGTAAGGGAGTTTAATTTTTTTTTTGGGTATAAAAGGGAGTTTAATTTCTATCTTGGATAGTTTATTAGGGTATTTTAAAAAAATCAGTATACAATTGTTTACAAATAATTAATTTAACTAATTTTTTTAATCTAATTATCCAACTTCTTATGGACAGAAGAGAGTACTGATAGTAGATAAATTAAATACATATTGCTACAATTTACATAGAACAAGATGTCATAGCATATTGTGATCATCCATTTGCATTCTTCTTCTCACTACAATTTCTAAAACTATAACCCCAACATTAAATAGTACTATTTGACCAATGAATGTATACTCTAAAGACATATAACCACTCAACAAATATCACTAATATTGATAAAATTTGAGACCCAAACTGCCATTTTTAATTTTAATCCAATTTTTCAAATACCTATAATTAAAACAATAAAACCAACATCAAATATTCTTATAAAAATCAATAATTAAGAGTAATTACAATTATTTTGACAATTTTTCCCTTTTTAGTCCTAATTTAATATATTTGCTCTTAATCTCAATTTATTGCAATAAAGGCATTTTAAGATAAATTATTATGACAAAAATCCCAATTAAAATAAAAAATATATAATTAAAATAAGAATTTGTCAGACAGTTTAATTCATGTATAGAAAATGATATAATTATTATTCCACCAGTCCTTTTTATAATAAATATTCTCTCCCATAGAGGCGGTCCTTAATATAAACAACAAATTCACTTTGTTTGAAATTTTAAACTGACTTTTTTTTTTCATTTTCACCATCATTAAATATATGTCACTCTTTATCTCTCTTCAATAAATTTTTATCCATTATCTCTCATACACATTCTTTCTAAATAAGAGTATAATTGGAAAGAAATGTACAAAAAATACACATTTATTGCTTTTACTAACATTTTGAACTACGTAATATGGATAGTTGTTCCTTATAAAAAGGACTGAAAAAAGTGTAAAATTATTAGCTTACATAGGATGTCAAATAGCATATAAGGTGTTTTCTACTAATGTGACATGACGATTTCCATGCAAAAGATAACGGTAGAGGGTCCATAATAAAAGGATAAAATGTCGAGCGTTAAATTTAAACTTTAAAATTTTAAGGAGGTTATATGCAACTACCTCACAATTCAGGGGTTTCTGAATAATTTAGCCTATTTATTTTGTCAAATTACAGTTGTAAAGGTGAATCAGAGAATGAAATGAGGGAAATAAATTTTGAAGTATTATTAAGTGAATATTTTCCACACAAGGAAAAGGCTTTTTATTTCATCTTTTTCTTTTTTTTTAGATTAATCCAACAGCATTAGGAGCTACTAGTAACCAACTAATTCGGTTCGTGGGAATGTAGGAAGTTAGAAGAAAAAAGGGGCCAAAAAACATGTCCAAAACTAAAATTAATAATCAAATTGTTATTGCACACATTTTAAAAATAAAACGAACCTTGTTATGCAATGAGTTGGGGGGAAAAAGTCTAAACCTCCAATTCCCAAGTAGAGAAAAGCAAAAGCTGAAGTCTATAACACCTTAAATTCTAAAGCCTT
This sequence comes from Albizia julibrissin, assembly GCA_037074505.1. NCBI lineage: Eukaryota > Viridiplantae > Streptophyta > Magnoliopsida > Fabales > Fabaceae > Albizia > Albizia julibrissin. Next base: position 4,216,623 of record CM073480.1, on the reverse strand, counting down.
TAGATTAATTTAAATATGTAATGGTTTCAAACCTGAGACCAAAACAATTTAAATTCCAAATTTAAGACAAAGTTTAATTTTATATTTGTATAGGATTTTCAAAAACTTTTTAAAATAAAAATGTATGGTCTAAATTTTAGTTTGTAAATTCATTATCTTTATCAGTTTAAAAATATTTTATTTAAAATACAGGGCATTTTCTATCTATAGTTCGCGTCGTGATGGTTAACTTATTGGTTTCTGGATACCAATACGTTATCGAAAGTCTAGCGTACGGATTACAACTTATACAGTCTGCGTCGCGAGTACTAGTACTACTATCGCTACTATTACTACTACTTATAAATATTTTACAGTCATCCAAAATAAAATGATAACCAACAGTCCATAATTTATTTGTCTCTTCTTCATCCGTCTATATTACCTTCTTGCCCTTAGAGCTGGACGCCTTTGCTGTATGTCATTTGTTGAAAAAGGGGTGAGATTCAAAAGAATCTCAGTAGTACACAGATCACTCATATAATATGCAAATACTAAGCATGTAAAACAAATCATCAAACAACACAACTTACAGAAATGCAGCACATAAAAGGGCCTAACCGGTCCCTTATCACAGACTCACAGCGCTTGAGATTCACAATCTGGCTGCCCAGGGCCACCGCCCCATACAAGGTACAGTCACGGGCTTTCTGTCTCAAGCCTACCTGGCTCAAAACGCCCCCGGGTAACTCCCGGTGTAACTTGTACTTACGGGTCTTACCGCCTATGGACTATCTGTCCCACACATATACAGATGATATGGTACACATACATGGCATCACATATGATATAAGAGATAAGGTACTACTTGACAGTCTTTCCAAATTTGGTTCCTGTTCTCAATCTCTTAGGCGTCTCGGGCAAATGTCAAATCCTATAATTTATAATTTACGGACGGGCGAATTATTACTTATTCCAAAATAATTTAAGACACTTTGGTAGGTTATCATTATAGCTAATACCTTAAATCCAATAGGTATTTAATAGACTCATACCAACTCTAGTATTTAACTTGACCCTTAGAGTCCTAATTATTTCAAAAATACCCTTACTTTTTTTTCACTATTACTCAATTCTGTCAGAATTTTCAATAATCTTTGAAAATTCATATCTTGGCCTAGAAATATCCAATTAAGGTGGTTTCAAATTCTATGTGTCACTTATGAAGTCTATTTTAATAGAAAAATACGTTTAACTACCACCTATCCATGAATAATTCCCAGTTTTAAATTTTTCTCGCACTGCCAGAAAATCTTTCCAGTTTCAATAGCTTAAATTCTAAAATTCATAACTAAATATCTAGAACTCCAAATGGGATGGTTCAAAATCCTATATGTTTCTATTTAAGTATCGTTTTAGGAAACAATATTACCATTTAGATATTATAGTCACAAAATTTCCATAATTTCGTCAAACCCCATCTGTAACAGAAAACGTTCCAAATTGATCATCTAACTTTAAAAATTCATATCTCACTATTTATAAACCCAAATGATACATATTATATATCCAATTAAAGCTTAAGATGTCTAATTTCCTTCTGGAAACTTTCATAATTTTCGGACTAGGTTTGGTTACCGAAATTTATTTTACAACCAATATGATTTCAGAGAAACTAACCGAACAACAACTCCTCTTATTTTCTAAAAATTCTAGACTTATATATAATCATCCAAAAATCAAAACCACATGTATTCCCACATAATTTTTGGTGTAGAATTGATTGGAAACCTCAAATTTGACAAATTCTCATTCCTTCTTCATGCACTATTTTTGCCAAAACAAAACCTCACAAGACAATAATTCATTATACTAGGTTTTTATGCTTCCCAAACTACCCAAAAATAGCCTCAAATTAACTACAAAAAGTTAAGAATATGCAAATGGAACTCACCTATATTATGATATGGAATTTTATGTGGAATTTGTAGTCTCTTCTTCCTTCCTCCAATGACATCTATCACTCTTATGTCTCTCTCTTTCACTCACTCACTCACTCTTTTCTCTATTTTTCTGTTTCACAGATTCTTCCATGCGTCTTGGCAAAGCTTAGAATGCAGAAGAAGTGTGTGAATGAAAGAGAAAAGTGAGTGGGACTAAATGGAATAAAGATATGTGAAGTGTGTGCCATGTTGTTAAGGGTGGCATTTTTTTAATGGATGTGTGTGTGTATACGTGAGACTTGGGAGAAGCATGGAAAGAGTGTTTTTTTTTAGTAATTAAAAATGTGTATGTGTGTTTTGTTTTAATATAATATATATAGGTATATTTTTATCCTATTAATTACACACACTAGGTCTTTATTTTTTCCTTTGTCTAATTTAAGATTCCTTATATTTCATAGGTTTCATAATTTGGCTTACTATCTAACTCTCATAAATTAATCCTTAGCATTTGAGTAAATTTTGGGATGTTACAAAGTCTCCCACGATCTAGCGAGGAAATAATACACTCTCCGATATTTCATTGATGGAATGCTGATTGCGGTTGGCAAGTTGAACCTCCATTGCTCTACTGGTTTCTGCTGCTTCCATTTGACTGTGCAAGAAGAATGCTAGTTCTTGAGGAACTGGCAATTGCATAGAATCATTACTTAGATATTGCACAACTTTATTCATTGAAGGCCTAACTTGTGGACTTCCTTGAACACTCAACAAGGCGATATGGATGCATTTCCTTATTTCACTGTGTGACCCAGCTTGTGTCATATTTGAATCCAATATCTCCATCAATTTTTCATCCCTCCAATGCTTCCAAGCCTGACATTATGCCAAATCATTAATTTAAAATAGGGCCAAGCTCATAATTTGATTATAGAAAATTGTTAACAAAAGCTCCAATTGTTGGTTGAAGCTTATGATGATGACAGGTTTGATATGATCATTTGAGGGATATTATTATTTTATTATACTCACATCACTTAAGAGGCCACCAGCATATTGAGATTCTTGAGATTCATGGAGAGAATTTATATTCTTTCCACTTACAATTTCTAAAATAATTACTCCAAAACTGAAAACATCTGATTTCTCGAAAAATAGTCCAAACTTAATGTATTCTGGAGACATGTACCCCCTACAATAGATATATAAAATCACACATAAATATATCACAATATGTTAGAATCTTAGTGCCAAATGATTTGAGAGAAATCTTGCACCTATATTTAAATTTAATAGCAATGTGTGTGCGCAAGATACACACATGCACACACCTACATATTGAGAAAGAGACATACAGGAGAAGAAAGAGAAAGAACTTACAATGGTCCAACAATTTTATTTGTACTTCCCTTAGTTTCATTAATACCAACCATTCTTGCAATGTCAAAATCAGAAATTTTTGGATTCATCTCATCATCTAACAAAATATTGCTAGGTTTGAGATCTCGATGTATTACTTTAAGGCGTGAATGTTCATAAAGGTAAAGAATTCCTCAAGAAATTCCTTCTATAATTTTATAACGCTCAGGCCAATTTAACTCTCTTGGCTTTTGTGAACCTGTGCATAATTAACTTGTGAGTATACAATTGAATCACTGCATATATTTTTGTCTGAAAACAAACTATGTAGAGTACTGTACCAACAAAACTAATATTCACCTCTGATAGTAATAAGAGAATGTATAATGCATGAATAAAAAAATGTGAAAAATTGTAAGATGAGTTTGGTAAGAAGAGACAAACCAAATAAAAAGTAGTCGAGACTCTTGTTGGCAACAAATTCATAAACAAGTATTTTCTCTTGATCTTTCAAGCAAAATCCTAATAATGCGACCAGGTTTCTGTGTTGAAGATTGGCAATTAGGAGAACCTCATTCTTGAATTCTAATAAGCCCTGACTAGAATTTTCTGACAATCTCTTTACAGCTATTTTTCTACCATCGGGAAGGTTGCCCTGGAATCATAAATATATATATAGTTAGATAACGAAGGGGTGGGAAATCCATGCAATGATATACACAAGCACACAAATTGATTCGATCGCATAGTTAATTAGTTACCATGTAGACTTCTCCAAATCCACCTTTGCCTATTCGATTTTCAATCGAGAACTTATCAGTTGCAGCTTCAATTGTTGCCAAATTGAACTGCAATGACTCTAATGTGGCTCCTTCACTTCCAACTATAAACATATGCACATTTTAATGTAAGAACACTACAATATACTACCTCTAGTTCTTAATGCAGGACTTCTAAATTTTTTACTACAAACTAGGTCTTGACTTAGTTGTCTTTTTAACCCAAAAAAAAAAAAAAACAATAGGATACGTACAATTTTTCTTCAGAATCGCCTTATAATTCAGCTGGCTCTTTTTTCTCTTCCAGAAATAAACGCCAAAACAAAAAAGTGTGATCGAGGCAGCACTAAGGGACACCGCTATTATGATTGTTCGGGAGTGGTCTCTATTTTTTCCTGCATAAATTAATGAGTAAGAAATAAGAATATCAATTTATATGTAGTGAACTATCTTTGTAAGAAAAAATTATTAGATCCTCAATTACATTACCTGTAATTACTAAAACAGGACTATTATTTGGGGGATAAGCTGGAGGCACCGAAACAGCACTTATAGTGTAATTATTATAAAATCGGTATAATTCAAACCTCAAGGTGCAGCTAGGATTCATGACTTGTCCTCCTTTTTTTACAAGACAACATGACGAGATTTGTTGCTGAGCATCCTGTAGACATTTTTGGAATCTTGGCTATTCAGGTTTGAAGCATATACGCACCAGGTTTTGTGTATGTAGGTTGTGTGTCTAGGGTGGAGAAGAAAGAGCGATTGGAATAGCGAAGCATGCACATATCAAACCAAATGATAGCCTCCTTTGAAGAAGGACACGAAGAGTTTAGCTGCTTGATTCCCTCACTGACGCATTCATGGCAGAGGTCAAGGGGCACATCACCCCGACACAGGAAGAGGCCGTAGACCATTTCGGACTTGTTTCCGACGCTGGTGCTGTAGAATCCATTGTGTTTGGTGATGTTGGATGACATGTTGAGATTGTGAAAGAGACTTGCGAGGTTGTTTATGTAGGGGTCGTTGGCAGTATAGTTGGCTTTGGTGGTGGAGCAGTTCCAGTCTGCAAGACTTGGACTTTCGGACTCTGTTTCACAAAAGAAACATAATGTTTAGGATTAAGTCATGGCCTTCACTATTCATAAATAGTCAATTAATCCTTTAATCAGCAAATAAACAATATCATTTTTTTTGTGACATAAAGTTTAGTTGACTTGATTCCTAGGAGCTCACTAGCCCAAATAATCTTTTATCCTTAAAGTTTGCTTTTGGTTCTTTAAATTTTAAATCATAGGTTTTAGGTCTTCAAATTTTATTTTATTTATAACACTAATTTCTATAACTCAACAAAAACCTAATTTATTTTGTCCCTATAGGGACTAAAACTAATCAATTGAAATTTGAGGTGCCAAAATCAAAATGAAGGAAAATTTTAGGAACCAAAAATTTCATTAACCCTATATTTTTATTATGACTAAATTTTTATTTCCGTTTTTGAAATAAGATCAACAAATTGTTTTTGTTTATACGCTTACCTTTTTCATTTGATGACTATTTCTTAAAAATTTACGCATGTCTTCAATTAAAAAAAAACCACAATTAACTACAACAATATATTAGCATAGATATATATATATCTTTTGACTTGAATCAGGCCTTAACTTTCTTAAATGGAAATTAGTGACAACAATTTAAAGCTTGCGTGTGTATAAAAAAGTATATAGATCGAAATGCTTTTAGTGTTTAAAAATATTTGGAAAACAAAAAATAATAAACAAACGAGAAATCAACTATGTATGTATGTATCATGCGCGCATGCATGTGTATGGGGGCGTGTGTTTATCATGTTTTTGTGTTCTTATACATACATACATACATACATACATACATACATACATACATACATACATATATATATATATATAATACTTATAATCATTAATTAATATTTATATAAATTAATTTTATTTTTCACTTTTAATTTAATGTATTTTTTTGAAATTTATATGTAGAGTGAAAATTTTTTGAATCAATAAAATTATTAATTATCACATAAAAAGAAAACCATAACATGCATAAAACTCAATTATTGGCAAGACCAAATATGTGGAATCGATCGAGCTACAATCCCAGGTATACCGAAGTCTCCTTCTCTTCTCTCTGTCGTTTTGTTCCTTATAAATAGCCGGATCCTAGTATTAATCCATCAAACCGCGCAGAGAAAGGGGAAAGAAAAAAAAAAATAGTTACATTACCTTGAAAGATAAAATCGATATGCTTGGATTCTCAAATTGCAGCTCGGATTCAGAATTTTTCCACCGTATGCAACAGTATCATTGCTTGGAACAAGTTTGATCAAGCCGTATAGACACTTGCTACAGAATTGCGGGGACAGATCCGGCGTGCACTGTACAAGAATGTACAGCGATCCCAAACTAGTCAAGTTTGCTTCTTTTGTTGCAAAGTTCTTGGTAGCTGCAGGCCCTGATATCTCTGCCTCCACCACCGCATCCTTCAACGTCTTATTTAATTCTTTATAACCTTTTTCATCTGCCGTTGAATTATTAATTATCCTTCCCGTGTACAACCTCCTGTCTCTTCCAAAGCCTCCTGCCACGTCTCGTTGTGGGGGGAGGCATGATGTATATCTCCTTAAGCGAGGACATGCAACCGCCGGCCTCCACCAGCTGTAAACAGTAGGCTGTTGGTGGAGGGTGGAGAAGAAATTACGGTCGGAATAGCGGAGAAAGCACTGTTCGTACCAGATGATTGCCTCTTTGTTGTTGGGACACTCTGAGGCTATTCTATTTGTAGCGTCCTGAACGCAATCTTGACACACCTCCATGGGGACGTCACCTCTGCACATGTACTCTCCATATACGGCGTCGTTCGTGTCTGTGGGGCCGAAGGTGGTGTTGTAGAATTCAGGAGTCGTATCAGTGGCGGCTGCCTTGTTATACAAATTTAACACGAGAGTGTTAAGGTTGAACTGGTAGGAGCTATCGGAAGTGAAGTTATTAGTAATGGTGCAGTTGTGATCAATGTAAGTAGGGATGGCTTGAGAAGAAGCGACAGTCAAGGAGGTGAGAAGCAGAAAAAAGGAGAGCAGGTTCAGAAATGGCATATCCATCTTGCTCTTCAATGCTTCTACACGGGGTTAATGTTCAAGTAAATCAAGTGAAGCAATCAGCTTTCACAGAACGGAAATTTCCATATTATTTCCATTTTCCAACGTGACAGCTTAATAAAAATTGAAAAAAAAGTGATTTTAAATAACATATTTTGGAGAATATAATATAACTCCTGAAAATGTAGGGGGAAAAATAGCTTTTTGAAAAATTATGGTTTCTAACCCCCAAACCATGGTTTTCTTGCTAAACCATAGTTTTGAGAGTTTCACCATTTGGGTAATTTAGTTCAAAAATCATGGTTTTATAAATAGGAAAAATTACATTTAGATATTAGGTAAAAAAAAAAGAAAAAAATAGTCTGTTCAGATTTTAAAATTACCAACAAGTCCCATAAACTTATTAATAATTTAGCTCAATGACGCATATTTAAAGTTATCAATGAGATTTATTAATAATTTTAAAATTTAAATAGACCCTTTTTTTATTTCTTCTCGACTGAACATAATTTTCACTTTTAAATATTAAAAGTTATTTTAGATTGAGTTAATGTTACCTCACTTTAAAATCATGGTTTTTTTAAAAAAAAATTCCCAAACATGTTTTATAAAAAATAGGAATAACATGATTTATAATCATAATGCCACCCCTTTCTTTATCTTTTCTCTTTGCTCCTCTCCCCTCATCTTCCTTTTTTTTTCTTTTTTTTTTCCGTCCTCTTCCCTCCCTCCCTCGTCACCTTTTTCTTTTTCTTTTCTCTCTCCTCTTTTTTCCTCCTTATCTTCCACGTCCTTCTCTTTTGCTTTTTCTCTTTCTTCTTTTCTTCCCTTCTCTCTCCTTTTCACACACACTTTTTTTTTTGGTCAAATCCTTTTCACACATACTTGAGCAACGTGAATTAGCAAACATCTTAATTTACAGTAGATAAATAAATAACATGAATTTAGATTTGACATCAAGATTAGTGAGGCATAGTGATTCAAAAGAGGAATTGATTTCTAGACTTTAGCTTGGAGGATGTAAAGTTGCTTTAGAATAGAGTAACCTAATAATTCAGTCAAAAAAAAAAAAGAGTAACCTAATAAAAAAAAAGTAAAAATTTGGGGTATCGTCAGGCCTCGTCTCTTCCTCTCCTAGGTTTCTGCCACAGTGAGAGTTTGGTTACCACAGCACCTTCCTCAACGGCGTCTGTTGGGGAAGAGGATTGTCTGTGGTGTGGGTGAGTGTTCTTGTACATATTTTCATTCCTTTTGTGTTTGTGTTAGTTTCTAGGATTTCATATCATTTCAGCGCATTTTCCTTATGTTTTTTTATACAATTGTGCATATTTTGAATATTTAAATATGGGAAAATGTGCATGATGTTTTTCTTACACATTATTGCTTAATTGTGCATATTTGAATCTTAACCTTCTTAATTATGAGCTTATAAAGTTTATTCTTTTGCAAGGTATATTTTTCTAGAAGAATTGAATATTTTAAGTCTGTTGACAATGTTTTGGAAGCACAAATTGAGACCAAATGGGAAGAACACATCATTTGAGATAAAAGAACTCATTTTTTCCACAAGCAAAACGAGTTTGAAGAGCCAGACTTTGTCTTATATGCCTGTCCTCTTCAAAAATTTATCTAAAGATTGCAATATAGTGCAACCTTAGGTCATCTCTTGAGAGGAGTTTTTTATTGGATCTTAAGCTAATCTAAATGCCATGAAATACAATTTAAGCAAGGAAAATGGATTAATTTTCTGTTGAAACTACAACTATAATGCAATGAAGATAAAAAAAATTTTAAAAAAACATATGTAGACACTTTTTTAAAAAAATTTACAAAAAATAAAAAGCTAACCGACGGACCTTGTATGGTGCTACAAGGCTATTTTAAAAAAAACATATGCAGACACTTATTTAAAAAAATAAAAAAAAAAGTAAAAGCTATGACCTTGTATAACGCTTGTTGAGCAAGCGCCATCCAAGGCTATTTTATAAAAAACATATGCAGACACTTTTTTTTCAAAAAAAAAAAAAAGCTATGACCTTATATGGGCTTGCTCAAGGCTATTTTTTTAAAAAAATTTAAAAATAATATAGGGAGACACTTTTTCAAAAAAATATTTAAAAAAAAATAAAAAAAGGAACCTTGTACATACATTGCTATTTTAAAAAAAAATAAAAAATATATATGCAGACACTTAATTAAAAAAATTTAAAGAAAATAAAAAGCTATAACCTCATCAAGCACCATACAAGGCTATTTTAAAAAAAAATTTAAAAAAAAACATATGTAGACACTTTTTAAAAAAAAATTATGACCTTGTATGGCGCTTACTTAAGGCTATTTAAAAAAAAATAAAAAAATAATATATGAGGACACTTTTTAAAAAAAAAGAAAGACAAAAAAGGACCATATATGATAGTTGCTGATTAAATGCCATACAAAGCTCACTTTTTTTTAATACTGTATACGCCTTGAATATTCAACACACAAGGCTTTATATGGCACTTGTTGGCCTTACCTTAAATATTCAACTCCCTATAGTGGCCTTAAAATTTAAGTCACAATTGTACTTTGTATAGCGCTGAATCAAATAAGTGCTACATAAGTCTTTGATTTTTATTTTTTTTTAAAAAAATAAGATAAGCTATGGTGATTTTTAGGCAAGAGCCATAGCTGGTCCTTTATTTTTTTCTTAAAAAAAATAAAGGCCTTGTATGACACTTGTTTAAGTAAGTGTCAGATAAGCTTAATTCTAGCTATGACACTTATAATAGGAAGCATCATAGCTTCTAATTTTTTTTCCTAAACAAAAAAACTATTATCTATGGCACTTCTTAAAGAAATATCATAAGAGGCACGCCACTAAATCCCGCTTTTGTAGCTGTGAATACACATGATGTCTCTTGTCTTGAACCTGCATCTGTTCAAAATGGTGCTGGGACGGTACAAGTAGGCATTGGTGAGCTATCTCCAATTGTCTCTATTGGTAACACTTCTCATGCCAATTCTACTGCCCAGTTTTCTGAGTAATGTTCTTTGTGTACCTAACATGAAGAGAAATCTACTATCTATTGCTAAATTTACTGAGGAAAATAACATATCTGTTGAATTTTTTTCCACATCACTGCATTGTTAAGGACTTGAGAAGGAGTCAACCCCTGATGTATGGCGTTGAGCGCAATGGCTTGTATCCACTCCTGGCCAACGTTGGCTCCACTTCAACTTCTGCTCGTGTTGCTTCAAAGTCTACTTCACCTCACATATTTTCTATCACCGCTGATTCTCTGTCTCTTTGGCATCAACGACTTGGTCATCCTTCCTTAGACACTGTTAAATGTGTTCTTCATTGTAATAGCATTCCTTTTTCTTCTGTAGACACCAAGTCACTTTGTTCAGCTTGTCAGTATGGGAAAATACATAAACTCCCATTTCACGCTTCCAACACAGTGTATCACAAACCACTACAATTAATAATCATGGATATTTGGGGCCCTGCTCCAATTCAGTCATATGGTTCTGTCTATTATATTGCTTTTATTGATGCATATAGTCGTTTCACATAATCTATTTTCTTCATAAAAAGTCTGATGCATTGTCTAAATTTCAAGAGTTCAAGTCACTTGTAGAAACCAAGCTGCAAACTCAAATTCAGCAAGTTCAGTCAGATCATGGTAGTGAATTTCTGGCTTCTAAGTCTTATCTTGCTTCTTGTGGCATTGAACATTGCTTCTCATGTCCACATACTTCTGAACAAAATGGCCTTGTTGAAAGCGACACCGATTAATTGTTGAAACTGGTCTTACATTGCCAGCTCATGCTTCCTTGTCTATGTTTTACTGGATGAATGCTTTTGCAAGTGCAGTGTTTCTTCTCAATAGGCTACCTTCTAAGGCAATTGCCAATCTCTCTCCATATGAAAAACTGTTTGGGTTCAAGCCAGATTATTCCATACTTAAAGTTTTCGGTTGCATCTGCTATCCTTATATATACTCGCCCATTCAATTCTCATAAACTTGAGTACATGACTACTTCTTGTGTTTTCATGGGCTATAGTTCTCAACATCAGGGTTATGAGTGTCTTGATATGTCCACTGGCCGTGTTTACATCTCTAGGCATGTTAATTTCAATGAAACCAGATTTCATGCTTCTGGGTCCCAATTTAATGTCAGGACCTCCTTCCCTTGTCAGCCAACCACTCCTATTGTTTCCTCCCTTTAACCACATTCCTCTGTCTCTCAGTCCTCTTTAGTGTCTCAGCCTTCTCTATCGTCCAGTTCCAATTCCACCTCTTCTGTTTCTACCATCCCTGCCTCTATCACCCCTCCATCTGGTTTTATTCCTGAGTCTTCTTCTTCGCCACCCATTTTGGTGCCCAACCCTCCTGCTCCCTCCTCCAATAACCATCCTATGATTACTAGCAGTAAGGTTGGGATTTCTAAGCCAAAATTATACTCAGTCTCTGCTGATATTATTCTTCCTGTCTCCATTATGAGGCTCTGGCTGATCCTGCCTGGAAGCAAGCTACTCTTGATGAATACAATGCCTTACTTAAGTTTCACACCTGGGATGTTGTCCCTTTACCTGCTCATCGCAAGCCTATTAGATGTAAGTGGATCTGAAAGACCAAGACCAATGCAGATGGGACTCTGGCTAAAAGGAAATCCAGGTTAGTAGCCAAAGGATGTTCTCAAGCAGCTGGTATTTACTACTTTGACACATTTAGCCCTGTAGTAAAGGCTGTGCTGTGCGTATTTTACTCACCATTGCAGTCACATTTAAATGGAAATTAAGGCAATTGGACTTCATCAATGCTTTTCTTAATGGGGATCTATCTGAAGAGGTGTATATGCAAGCTCCACCAGGTTTCTCTTTAGGTCCTCCTACTGGATATGGCCGACCTTTGGTATGTAAGCTACGTAAGGCCATTTATTGTTTAAAACAAGCTCCTCATGCTTGGTTTCATAAGTTGCACTCTGCACTTTCAGTCCTTGGCTTTGTTGCTTCTACATCTGACTCTTGTCTTTTCATCAAGAAAGTTGGTTCTCATGTGGTTTATCTTATTCTTTATGTTGATGATATAATCATCACTGGCTCCAGTGATGAAGAAGTTCAGAAGCTCCTTTCTGCTATGAGCAATATTTTTTATCTAAAAGATATGGGCGATCTCTCTTACTTTCTGGGCATTGAGTTTTACCATACACCTCATGGTTTAATACTGTCTCAAAGAAAGTACATACTGTTTCTTCTCGCTCAAGTTAATTTTCTGCATGCCAAAGCTACTCCAACGCCCATGGCCACAAACTTACAACTTGCTACAACTGAAGGCAATTCGTTTCATACTCCTCAGCTTTATCGCAGCTGTAATATCTCGAATTTTGAGACTAGAGGCATAAGATTAAGCCTGAATTAAGTGGACTGCTAGACCCTGGTTTAGCAAATGTCCCTATGAGGTATGTTTAAATTCCCCAAAATTCCTTTATATCATTGGATATTAAAAGAAATTATATTGGTGAGTTAAAGAGCTTGGGGAGTAAGAAAACGAAGTGATTGGAAGTCACACACAATATAGTAAAGTGGAACACAAAGTAATTTTGCTATCGGTGAAATTCCCGGTATGGTAGTGATGATTGTGTGACATGTTTCGATGGGCAAATGATGGTGAAAAATTATGAAACTTTCCAGAATGAAAGTAGACTTATCAAGCTTTAATTTGATAGGTCATATAAGTCATTTGGAATTGTACACAAAGAGAAATGAATTTTTGAAGTTAGCCCAGCAAAATTAATTATTTTCTGGGACAACATTCAAAGATTAAAATTCTGGGAAAAGTGAGCTTCCAATTGGCCAAAGGTTATATTTTTTTCTTAAAACTAGACTCATTAAGGGTCGCATAGCCTTGAAATCACTCCAATTGGACATTTGTACAATTAGATATGAATTTTCAAAGTTAATGAAAAATCTGCAGAATTTGGTATTTTGTGCGAAAATTCATTATTTGGGCCAATGAGGTGCTAACACGTGGCAATCCATTTTAACACTTCCTTTAATCATCAATTATCATCTTTCCATCTCCATTCTTTCGTGCAAACAGAACAGAACAGAGGGGGAGAGAGAGAGCTAAACGAGAATATGGAAGCAAAGAAGAGCTAGAGGGTTCTTCAAAATCTAAGGTAAGGAAGTTGTAATCTTAAGGTTTAAACTTCCTAATTACTCTCTAGCCTCTCCTAATCTCTTTTACTTCATCAAATCCATGGATTGAAGGCAAAATCTCAAGAGAAGAGAGAGAGAGAGGGCAGACGTTTTAGAGAGAGAAACAACAAGAAATCAAGAGGTAAACTTCCAAATATGCTTCTTGTGCCTTTATTGTGGTTGTTGTTGTTGTTGGCTTGGATTGGGATGATTTGTGGAATATGGATGATGAAACCCTAAGGGGTCCTAATGCCCAAATTGCTTCTAATAATGTGTAATGAGTGTGTAAATAGCTAATCATTTGATTAGGAGTAGCAAGGAAGTGACTAGGCAAGAGAAATCGAAGAAACAACAAACTCTTTCTGAGAATCTAATTTCTTCTTCTGTTTCTGCCCTGTATTGTTTCGTGTAGGAGAAGTTAGAATTTGATAATTTTGATGCTTCCATTAGCTTTAGGAGGAAAAATTGTGTGGGTATGCAAGTGTTCATGAATTTTGGATACTTGTACATGAATTTAGAAGTTTTAGAAGTCAAAGGGTAAATGTTGTGTATTCCGTTTTCTGGAGGCAGTGTTATGGTGATGTGTTTTTGAGTAGCCAAATGTTATCAAATGACCATGAAACTCTCCATTTTGAAAGTAGACACATAGACCTTTAATTTGATAGGTCATAATGATCAATTGGATTTATGTGCTAGAAGTTCTACATTCTCAAAGTTTGAGTATGCAAAACTGGAATTTTCTGGGATAATGTGTAGAAAGTTAATATATTGTACTAATTCGTGCATATATAGCTAATTTATATATTTTTCCTTTAAACTAGACTTAACAAGGGTCAATGAGGACTTATAACCAGATCAATTGGATTTTTTTGGATTTAGATATGAATGTTTGAACTTCTGCCCCGTTTCTGGAATGTGATTTGGACAGGTTGAGTTTGGAGAAATTCTGGGATATTTGTGGCTATGATAGCTGGAATTTAGTATTTCTATGTGAAACTAGAATTAAATATATTTCCATATAATTTGAAACCACTCAATTTAGAGTTTCCTAGAATTAATGGTGAATTTTCAAAGTTAATCGTGTTAACTAAAATTTTGAAACAGAGATTAGAAAGGGGAAATTTCATGTTAAAGTGGTAACATATAGCTAATGACTATATGTTCCTTTGAAAATAGACCTAAAGAGAGTTGAATAGAGCATTGAATCATGGCTCTAATAATGTGATTGGTTATATAGGGCCATGAAATAACAAAGAAGAAGCAATGGTTGCCGAATCAAGGAACAAGAAAGGGGACTATAGTCCACTAGGTAGTGAACTTACCTTTTCTGCATGTATTATATATGTCTTACATTGATTATGTGACTACTTTGCCTATTTGTGTGGAACATGTATAATTGGTTAAAGCTTTGTTATATTTGTGCAATGGCCATATGTATGTCATAACATCGAGCATGCAGCATGTCATTATGTTGGCATGAAATAGTGTAGGCAAGCATGTCATGCATTCATATATATCTGGTGTAATATCCCGAATTTTGGGACTAGAGGCATAAGATTAAGCCTGGATTAAGTGGACTGCTAGACCCTGGTTTAGCAAATGTCCCTATTAGGCATGTTTAAATTCCCCAAAATTCCTTTATATCATTGGATATTAAAAGGAATTATATTGGTGAGCTAAAGAGCTCAAGAATAACAAAATAAAGTGATTAGAAGTCACACATAATATAGTAAAGTGGAACACAAAGTAATTTTGCCACCGGTGAAATTCCTGGTATGGCAGTGCTGATTATATGACCTTTTTAGATGGGTAAATGATGGTAAAAAGTTATGAAACTTTCTAGAATGAAAGTAGACTTATCAAGCTTTAATTTGATAGGTCATATAAGTCATTTGGAGTTGTACACAAAGAGAAATGAAATTTTGAAGTTAGCCCAGCGAAATTAATTATTTTCTGGGCAGCATTCAAATATTAAAATTCTGGGAAGAGTGAGCTTCTAATTGGTCAAATATTATATTTTTTTCTTAAAACTAGACTCAATAAGGGTCGTATAGCCTTTAGAATCACTCCAATTGGACATTTTTACAATTAGATATGAATTTTCGAAGTTAATCAAAAATCTGCAGAATTTGGTATTTTTTGCGAAAATTCATTATTTGGGCCAATGAACTTGTAACACGTGGCAAGGCAATTTAACACCACATTTAATCAATTCTCCATCATCTTCTTCGCCATTTTCACGCAGGAAAACCACTAGAAGAGAGAGAAAGAGATCAGATGAAATGGAGAGAGGAGAGAGAAAATCTTTTCCTCCAAAACACTGCCGAAACGGCATCCTCTCTCAAACTACCCTTCAGGAAACTTCTTCTACTCATCGAGATCTTCATTCTTACGGTTTCCGATTTTTATTTGGAGGTGTTTGGTGTGACATTCTATAAAAAAATAGAAATTAAATTATAATTAATAAAATAATAATTTATTAAAATAATAATATAATAAAATAATATTATATTATAAAATATAATATATATATATATATATATATATATATATATATATATATATATATATATAAACATGTGGTAGGCGCCGAAATGCGCCTACCACAAACAAAAGGGGTTTGTCCCCTTTTGTTTTATTAAAAAAAAATGATTGATGAAGGTTGATGATACTGAGCACAGGAGGTGAGGGGGGTATTATAAATACCCCCTCTCATAAACAGTTCACGTAAGTGAAGTGTTTTGTGGAGAGAGAAGAGAGTGAGGTTCTGATTGGTGTATTTTCGGTTCTTCGGAGATTAATAAGGTACACAAACTCTCTTCTAATCATAAAGTTTCTTTTATAAAATATGTTCTAAATAATTTTCTCTTTCATATGATAGTAATATTATGCTAGTTAGAGAATATTTTGGGGATATGATTTTAGGCAAGTTTTGAGTTTTATCAATATAAGACTGTAGAAATGTAGAGAATAATTAATAGTTAATTTTAACCGGTTTAGATGTATTATTTAGTTGTCATGTGATTTTATAATTAATTTCTTATATAAATAGGGTATAAATTAATCCCTATTGGGCGTTTTTACCGATAAAAATTAGTTTAAATATTTTATTTGGATTATTGGAGGTATTATTGAGGTTTTAATCGGTTTATTTTTATTAGATCTGAGTTATGTGAAAAATATAAATTAGGACTTAATATTTGAATTATAATTTGATATGATTTTAATTATGTGGATATTTGAGGAATTGTTTAATAATTATATTATATCCATATAAATTATGAAAAAGAGATTTAATTATTTAGAAAGTTGATATTGAGGATTTTGTAATTATAGGTATGTTAAAGGTTATTTAAGGATTTTTTAAGGAAATTGGAATAAATGAGGATAATAGTTGTAGAAAAAAATTGGGTTGTAGGAGTTAAATTATGTAAATTTATTATTTTATTGTTATTTTTGGGTTAATTGGTATCTACATTAATAATGTAGATTTTTCTTGTGATCGGTGATTGCACGAGTTTTACTATCCAAATTAAGATTAAGCTTGGAATCGAGGTAACATGGGTTAATTTATTTTATATGCTTGTTTTGGATTGTAAGGTATTTTATAAACCTTACTTTTATCTATATTACTTGTATGTGCTTTGCAAGATTATATTTATGTTTGAATATGAATTTATTTCAGTGAAGCAGTGTATTTTCTAATTTACATATATAAGTGGAAATTATTATTAAATTGTTACTGTTATGGTGGATATGTTGTTTGAGATGGAATGTTGTATAAGAATTTAGAATTCTCGTAATTGTTTTCGAAAGCTGTATTAATTTATTATTTTTATATTACGGGATATGTTGGGTTGTGTAGAAGAGATATGGTGAATTGTGTGTCAATCGGCTCTCTCAATCCTGGCCCGGATTTTGGAGCTGAGTGTTTGGGCGGACACCTCCCTGTTACGGTATATTTGTGGTGGCATGGGAGGTGGCAGTATTCTTGATGTGACTAGCTAACCTTTGGCCGGGTATACTAGCACTGATAGGCTGTACCAGTCCAGAGGTGATAAGGAGGAGCAGGATGGATGAGTGGAGATGATTTTATTTATTGATTATATCATGTTAAATGTTAAATTATGAGAATATTATTATTACTATTATTATGTCAGTTAAACATGCTTCTCTGACTTACAATCTTTTTCTGCATATTTTGTAAATTGATTTTGGATACTGAGACTTTATGTCTCGCCCCGTCATTATAAATAATTTTTCAGGCGATACCTCTAATTTGGTTAGAGGTCAAGGGAAGCAACCAGAGGCATAGACGTTGAGAATCTTGTAGGCCTCTTTTGGTATTGGTGTTGTATTAATTTCTATATTGCCATTATAGGGCCCATATGTTTTTAAAATGTCATATTTACTGTTTGGATATCTATGTTGGAAATCATTTTGGTGATCTATGGGTTAATTGTGAAGTGAGATCAGAATAATAAATTTATCTGTAGTGAGTTTGTGGGCGAGTTTGTGCCCTAAACTCTGATATGTTGTGGAAGAGTTTGTGGGCGAGTTTGTGTCCTGAACTCTGATATGTATTGGATTGAACTCTGATATGTATAAAAAAAATTATCACTGATTTTGTATAAATGTGGATAATTGTTGTTTGTGAGAAAGGGTCGTTACATTTGGTGTCGTCTCCCTTGCCGGAGTATTGCCGGAATTCCGAACCGTTTGTGGAAACGGGTAGAGGTAAGCGTAAGCTTTCTTTTTAACCGATTGATTTGTCGTTTGGATGAGTATAAAGGAAGTTGGGTACTATTCAAGAAAGGTTTAAATTGGTGTTTTCAATGGCTAAATCATGTCTAATGAGTGTTTAAATAGCTAATCACTTGACTAGAAGTAGAAACGAAGAGATTAAGCCAAAGAAAACAAGAAAACAACATATTGCACCTAAGAATATGATTTTCTGCCCTGTTTTGACGTGATGAAGGAGTGAGAATTTTATAATTTTGATGCTTCCATTGGCTTTAGGAGGCAAAATTTTGTAGGTATGCAAGTGTTCATGATTTTTAGATGCTTGTATATGAATTGAGAATTTTTGGAAGTTGAAGAGTAAATGCTGTGAATTTCGTTTTCTGGAGGCAGTGTCATTTTAATGAGTTATTGAGTAACCAAATATTATCCAATGACCATGAAACTTTCCAGTATAAAATTAGAGACATAGACCATTAATTTGATAGGTCATAATGGTTAATTGGACAAGTATATTGGGAGATATGCATTTTTGAATATCTGCCCTGTTTTCTGGAAGAATATCTAAAATAGTTGGTGTTTGGAAAACTTTTGGGAATGTTGTGGTAGTGACATTGAAAATCGGGTATCTTTAAGTAAAACTACACTTAAAGAGCTTCAAATAGAGCTTTGAACCACCTCAATTGGAGTTCTATAGAATTAATTATGATTTTCCAAAGTTTGGTCAAAAATGCTGGTAGATTGAGTACTATGCGAATTTAAGGAAGAAATTAGCCAAATATAATTGGAATGAACTCCAAGGGTGAAAGTAAGCCTATAAGACTAATGTGGGCCATTGGGTATTCACTTTTCATGACTCTAATGATGTTATCACTTGCCTAGGGCTATGAAGTGATAAAGAAGGAGCAATGGTTGGCGGATTTAGGGACAAGAAGAGAAGGACATAAAGTCCGAGAGGTAGTGAACTTACCTTTTCTGCATGTATGTGATATGTATGTCTTGCATTGATTATGTGACTGCTTTGCCTATTTGTGTGGAACATGTATGATTGGTTGAAGCTCTGTTATATTTATGCAATGACCATATGTATGTCATAACATCGAGCATGCAACATGTCATTATGTTGGCATGAAATAGTGTAGGCAAGCATGTCATGCATTCATATATATCTGGCATGCATAGTGGTAATGTTTGCTACTGAGATTCTCTCGAATCTCACTCCTCCCAAACAACCATTTAGACAGGTGAGCATTGAAAACGTGCTGAGATCAAAAAAGAGGAATGTTGCTGGTTGTTTGAAGGTCTGTAAATATTATGTAAACCCCTGGTAGAGAAACTTTTATATTATAATCAAGCAATATTGTATTAATATTATCAATATATTCATGCTATTCCTGTGTGCCCACTGAATTACGCATTTCTACTCTGAATAAGATCAGTAATAAGGGATATATGAGGCGGGTCGTTACATCTGGCATTCATAGTGGTAATGTTTGCTACTGAGATTCTCTCGAATCTCACTCCTCCCAAACAACCATTCAGACAAGTGCGCATTAGAAACGTGCTGAGATCAGAAAAGAGGTATGCACGAAGATGACTGTTGCTGGTTGTTTGAAGGTATGTAAATATTATGTAAACCCCTGGTGGGGAAACTTTTGTATTATAATCAAACAATATTGTATTAATATTATCAGTATATTCATGCTATTCCTATGTGCCCACTGAACTACGCATTGCTACTCTGAGTAAGATCAGTAATAAGGGATATATGAGGCGGGTCTTTACAGCAGCATCCTTGGGAAGCTTCAATATCTTTGTTATACAAGGCCTGAGATTGCCTTTGCTGTAAATAGGCTAAGTTGTTTTCTTCAAGACCCACGAGATCCTCATTGGGTAGGAGTTAATAAGAGAATCCTTCGCTATCTTGTTGGCACAGTTGATTTTGGCCTTCTCCTTCTCCTTCGACCTTTACCTAGACTTCTTGTGCAAGCCTTTGCTGATTCTGACTGGGCCTCTAACAGAGAAGACATGCGATATTTTAGTGGATATTGTACTTATTTTTACATTAATCTAGTTACTTAGGTATCCAAGTGTCAACCAGTTGTGTCTCGCTCTGCCACAGAAGCCGAACATCGCAGTTTAGCTGATGCATCATCTGATGTTGTACGGGTGATGAAATTACTACGCGAAATGCACATTCCAATTGTTGAAACTCCAGTTGTTTGGTGTGATAATTCTGGAGCAATTGCCTGAGCTTCAAATCCTGTCCTTTACTCCAAGACAAAACATGTGGAGATTGATCTCCATTTTCTCAGAGAGAAAGTTGCCACAGGGTCTCTTCAGATAGGTTATGTTCCATCGGCAGATCAGGTGGCAGATATACAAACCAAGCCGTTGGGCAAAACTATGTTCCATCAATTTCGCGATCGACCGAATGTATTCAGAACACCATTAAACAAGTAGCAGGGGGAATATTAGGAGTCTTGAGTCTTGAGTCAAGTTGTGTGCTTAGCCGGCACATTCTGTTGTAACAAGTGGCTAGTGGTTGTTAAACAGTTAGACACGTGTACACTGACTTCACTCTTATCAGCTCACTATAAATACAATTTATCACTGCCTTATCATTGAATAAGATCCAGAACTCATTTTCTCATTCTCCCAGTTATACTATCTATAAGTGGCAGTGATCAATCATAACATGTTAATCACCTCTTGAAGTACTGTGAAAGTTGTGACTATATATTTATCTCATCAGTATTTCTTATGCAATCATACCTCTAGATTCGATAAAAGATTATTATACCAATATCGTGTAAGTTAATAAATGGGTGATAACTGATGATTGAAATATAGATGTGCATTTTTCATCGCAAACGCCTTTCATTTATTTTTCTTAGACACCAATGCTATGTTTGGTATCTACAAGATTGAAGTATTGCACACATACAAAGAGCCTCTTAATAGACGACAGAATAAAAAAGGGGCCAAAAGACAAATCCAAATCTGAAATAATCAAATTGTTATTGTACACATTTTAAAAATAAAAGCACGCTTGTTGGGTTTCTAAACCTTCAATTCCCAAGCAGAGAAAAGCAAAAATAGAAGTCTCCTACGATCTAGCGAGGAAATAATGTACTCTTGGACATTTCATTGATGGAATAATTGTGGCTCGCAAGTTGATCCTCCATTTCTCTAGTGGTAGCTGCTGGTTCCATTTGACTATGCATGAAGAATACTGGTTCTTGAGGAGCTGGCAAATGCATCGAATCATTACTTGGATATTTAACAACTTCACTCATGGAAGGCCTAACTTCTGGATTTCCTTGAACACATAGCAAGCCGATATGGGTGCATTTGATTATTTCACTCTGTGACGTCCCAGCTTCTGTCAGATTTGAATGCAATGTCTCTATCAAATTTTCATCCCTCCAATGCTTCCAAGCCTGCCATTATGTCAAATCATTAATTTAAAATTGTGCTCTCCTACAAATTTGATTATAGATTATTTTTAACATAAGCTCCAACGGTTGGTTGATGCTTATGATAATGACGAAGATATAGGAAATTAAAGGTTTGATGAGACTATCATTTCAGAAATAGTAAAAGTTAACTATACTCACATTGCTTAAGAGGCCATCGGCGTATTGAGATTCATGAGCTTTATAATGAGAATTCATATTCTTCTTTCCATTGACAATTTCTAAAATTATAACTCCAAAGCTAAAAACATCTGATTTCTTAGAAAATAATCCAAACTTTATGTATTCTGGAGACATATAACTCCTACAATAGATATAAAAATCACACATAAATATATATTAATGTATGTTGGAATGTTATCACCAAACAATTTGAGCTAAATGTTCAAGCAATATTAATTTCAATAGCAAAGTGTTCGCATAGAAGATACACATAAACATATACAAACATGCACACCCGTACATATAGAAAAAGAGAGATAAAGAAGAGAGGAAGAACTTACAATGTCCCAACAATTCTATTTGTGTTTCTTCTAGTTTCATTAATACCAACCATTCTAGCCATACCAAAATCAGAAATTTTCGGATTCATCTTATCATCTAACAAAATATTGCTAGATTTGAGATCTCGATGTATTATTTTAAGACGTGAATATTCATGGAGATAAAGAATTCCTCGAACAATTCCTTCTATGATTTTATAACGTTCTGGCCAATTTAACACTCTTGACTTTTGTGAACCTATGCATCATTAAATTACTTTGTGAGTATATAACTGAATAATGATATGTTGCATATATTTATGTCTAAACACAAATTATAGACTATACCAATAAAAATATATTCAACTCAGAGTGTAATGAAAGAATGGATAGTACATGAATTAAAAAAAATTGAAAAAATAGTAATTTAAATGAGTTTGGTTAAAAGGGACAAACCAAATAAAAAGTAATCGAGGCTCTTGTTGGGGACATATTCATAAACAAGTATTTTCTCTTGATCTTTCAAGCAAAATCCTAATAATGCCACTAAATTTTTGTGTTGAAGTTTGGCAATTAGTAGAACCTCATTCTTGAATTCTATCAAGCCCTGACAGGAATTTTCTACAATCTCTTCACCGCTATTTTGCTACCATCGGGAAGAACGCCCTGTACTGAGACATAGTTAGATAATGAGGGTTTGGGAAATCCTTGCAATGATATACACAAACACAAACGTCTGTTTGATCGCATAACTAAGTTACCATGTAGACTTCTCCGAATCCACCTTTGCCTATTCTATTCTCAATTGAGAACTTGTCTGTTGCATCTTCACTTGTCCTCAAATCGAACTGCATTGACTCTAATGTGGCTCCTTCACTCCCAACTATGAACATATATATGTACATTGTAAGGTAAGTGCACTACTACAATATAGGTTTTCTCACAGTTGACTTTTCTTTAAAAAGAAAAAAAAACAACAGCATACGTACAATTTTTCTTCAGAATCGCCTTATAACTCTTGCTCTTTTTAATCTTCCAGTAATAGAAGCCGAAGCAAGAAAGCATGATTGACACAACAGTAGTAACGGACACCGCTATTATAATTGTTCGTAAGTGGTCGTTATCTTTTCCTGCATAAATTAATATGAGTGCTTATGTACACGCCATAAACAAGAAATGGAGAAGATTTGTTAGTACAAAATTAAGAGCGATTTAAGAACATCAATTTATATGCAGCCATCTATCTCTGTACGAAAAACCATTAGATACTCAATTACTTTACCTTCTGGGGGATATGCAGGAGGCTTTAAAGCACCACTTTGATTTGGTGGATACGCAGGTGGCTCCGAAACAGCACTTATACTGTCATAATAAAATGTAAACGTTTCAAACCTTAAGTTGCAGCTAGGATTCATGACTTGTCCTCCTGTCTTTCCACGACAACATGACCTGATCTGTTGCTGAGCATCCTTTAGACATTTTTGGCAATCTTGGCTATTCAGGTTTGGAGTACATTGCGCAAGTGTATACAAAGTTTTCAAGTCTGAAGGGCTGAAAATCTTTTTTGTTTCAAAATTCTTCACTCTTGCAGACTTTTTCGACGTCGCGGCCACTACACCATTGTCCACTAGTCCACGGGTTGCGCCAAGTAATAAAGTAATGAGTAAGATATCGTTCCCACGAGGATTTGGTTCCAAAACCCGATTAAGTAGTGACTATCGCACTTTCGCCGAATTCAAGTTGGGCAATTATCACATTGGAGGAAAAACATAATTATAAACTAAAAAGAAAATATAAACAAATGATTCATGGACTAGAAAGGATAATGCAGTGGAAGTTAGAATTGTTCATCCCCTTTGCATTTCATAGGTACTCATTCAAATCCCAACGATATGAGCTCTCATGGATGGATTATGCTAACCAAGGTAACTAATTTACCCATAAGTTCTCTCTCAAGTCTCCAAACAGGTGTTTAGCTTAATTGGTTCATTAATCTCTTAATTGAAGAATTAAACCCAACCTATATTTGCAGAACCTATGTGGCTATATGGGGTCAATGATGTATCTATTAACACCTAGAAATTGATAGCACTCTAGCACATTTTCTTCTCTTTTCACTTATTTTTGTATATAATTTGTGCATATTAAAAGAGTCAATAGAAGAAAATGGGCATATTAGAAAAACAAGCCAATATTGAAGATATACTTGTGTAGAGCTTAAAATTTGTGTTTTAATTCTAAGAAAAAAATGAGAATGCATCCTCTCTTTTCTAGGAGGGTAAAGACACCTTAGGAAGCTTTGAAGGACACTTTAGGAAGTTTTGAAGGACTAAAGAGCAATGCTTGTAGCAGCAAAGGTCAAAGAAAGCTTAAGGAGGAAGTGTTGTATTGTTGGATTCAGCCAACAACACACGTGCTGAAGCAAATGAAGATCAGACTTACTGTGTCATGTGCTTCAGCACTTGACCCTTGGCTGAAGCCAACATAGACCAGAACTTACTGTGGCATATGCTTCAGCACATAACAGTGTGCCGAAGCACACGACAAACAGTACAACCTTGTGTTTTACTTGCTGAAACACTGGAGGAAACTTTTTAAGGAGGGGATAGCCTGAAAATACATGATTCTGCAGTTTTCAAGTGTTCTTAAGAGCTTGTGTGCTAGGGTTTTGGAGTCTAGGCAAAGCATTGAGTTGGGTTGAAGTTTGGAAGGCACTTGGAGCTTCAAATCTTGTTTTTTTCCTATTCTTCTTCTCTTTCTTTGCTGGATTTGACTATGGCTATAATTATTCCATATAGTTATAGCTATTTTATGATTATGTGTAGCTAAACTCTTCACTCTAGGGTTGTTTTGAGCCTTTGTATGGATTAAGAGACTTGATTATTCCTCTCTTTTGGTTGATAATGGTATATATGTATTGATTTTACTCTTTTTTTAATGCTTCTAAATGTCTGGCCACCATTTAGATTGAATTGTTCATTTGGATTTGACTTGAGAAAGCTTATCTATATGAAGAACTTGGGTAAAATCATGCTAAACTTGAAATTTAAGTCTTAAATGGAAGGTTTGTTAGTAACATAGAGATATATTTACTAACCTAGCATTGTTAATGAGGTTGTGGCTAAATGAATATTCTCTCTTAGTTGTAGCAAGAGATTGTGCATATTAAGTGAAGATATAAACTTGGTTTTGACTTGAGAAAGCTTAACCATATGATTTTTGAACCCTGGACTAACACATATTATCATTGAAGATACTAATGGAGAGGGATTATATCAAGTTTTATGAAGTGCAAAGGGGATAAATAACCCTAGGTTTCTTCCAATACTTGAAATCAAAGAATCTATTTTACTTAGTAATTGTTAGCTTTAAAAATAATTTGTTATTTTTATCAAAAGTCTTCTGCTACTTTCTAAACTTCAAATGATTCCATTCAACCTAATTAAGAACATTATTTCATTAGTTAACTCGCTTTAGTCATAGTCCTTGTGGGAACGATCTTTACTTATCACTTTATTACTTAATGCGATCCGTGCACTTGCGGAGGCGAACAGTATCTCTACCTCATCAACAAAACCATCCATCCAACCCCTGGATTTCAAGTTCCCACACGATTAAACTCAAGTTCTACACTCAATCTAGCCCTCTCAGGTGTCAACCAAGTAAACCCAACTACCTCATTGGTGATCAATCAACAAGGAGCATTAAGAATAGAGTGAAATCAACATGAATCAAACATTCAACATGAATATAAAGGGGAAATGAGTACTTAATCCATATAAGGGTTCTAAACAATCCAAACACTAAAACTCTAGCTATACATGTTCATAAAACCCAAAAGAAATAGGGCATAAATCAGTTACAAAGAAGAACAAAGAGGAAAGACAGCAGAAGGAGAGGAAAAACTAATAGGAGAAGCTCAAATCTTTAACATCTAGCCCAATCTCCACCTCCAAGCTCTAAACCCTAGCAGAGAATTGCCTCCACGACACCTCCTAGGTGCAGAATGAGTCTCTGCTTCAGGGTTTTGGTATTTATATGCCCTAAAATTCCGTTCTGAATCAAAAAGCGTAGTTGCAGAATTCGGGCGTTAGCCGCGACCAAAATCTTTCTGGATGATGTTTGGCCGCGGCCAAAAAGTTTCTGGCACATCTTTGGCCGTGGCCAAAGATTGGTTGGCCGCGGCCAAGGACTTTCCTTGGCTGTGGCCAAGCTTCCACATGAAGCTTTTTGGCCTTCTTCATCATTTTCTTGTTTTTTCATGGTGCTTTGACTTCCTTAGCTCCATTCCTACTTCTTGATCATCCTTTGGTGCCTCCAATGACTCCTTTGTAGCTCCAATATTAACCTATCAACACAATGAAATTTATAAAAACAGTGTTGATGTGATTTTAATACAATTATAGGGCTTAAATAGAGAAATTACACCTTTTTATCATCAATACCCCCGGACACATTACTTTTGCACCTTTATCATCTATTATCTATGAATTTACTCAAAATGTATGCAAAACTAAAGGTAAATGTGCCACTTTGACATGAATTTCATGATGTTAACAACCATTCAATGTATCCGTCAATAGCCGATTAAAGCCAGCTTTTTGGTTTTCAAGCATATCCCCACCAGGTTGTGTATATATAGGTTGGGTGTCCATGGTAGCTAAGAAAGAGCGATTGGAATAGCGGAGCATGCATATATCAAACCAAATGATAGCCTCCTTTGAAGAAGGACACAAAGAGTTTAGCTGGTTGATTCCCTCATTGACACATTCATGGCAGAGTTCAAAGGGCACATCACCCCAACACATGAAGAGGCCGTAGACGATTACGGACTTGTTTCCGATGCTGGTGCTGTAGAATCCATAGTTTTGGGTGATGTTAGATGACTTGGAGAGATTTTCAAAGAGACTTACGAGGTTGTTTATGTAGGGGTCGTTGGCTTTGGTGGGCGAGCAGTTCATGCCTGTAAGACTAGGACGTCCTAACTCTGTTTAACAAAAGAAACATAATGTTTTGGATTATGCACCCATTAAAAAAGAAAAGCTGTGATAAGTTCTACCTTAGGCATTTGTGTATATGGGAGATCAACCTTTCCTTTTCCCTTCCGAACCTCTTCCTTTTCTAACATAAGAACAACATTTGGTTTTATGTATTGTTTTATTTTCTTTTTTGTAGTATTAAATTATTGATCAAAATTTAGCAATTTGAATTTCATTATTTTTATTTTTATGAGTTAATATTTTGATAAAGAGGGAAGAGGAGGGATGAAGTTGGGAAGGGGAAAGGAGAGGTTGCTCCCCCATGTGAATCCTTTTTATAGGTGTGAGAAATTTCTCCTACAGGGCGGGGTTGCGCGGGTGTGTAATTACCCTTGAATACAAAACCAACTCTACAAATAAAGTATGTAGATCCAAATATTTTTAATACTTAAACATGGAAAACAATAAATGATAAAAAAGGGTTAAGTTGTATTCAGCACCCTAAAGTGTTTTTCTAGATGTATCCAGTGTCTTAAAGTATTTTGTGATATACCCAGTACCCTAAATAATTCTTTTAGGGGCATCCATCACCCTTAAATTACTTTTATATAGTTTTACACTTAATAATTTAGATAATTTAGGGTATTAGATATACCTAACAAAAGAATTTAAGGTACTGAATGCAACAAAAAAATAGTTTATGGTGATAGACGCACTTGAAAAAGTATTTTAAGGTGCTAGGTGCACCAGAAAAAATATACTTCAGGGTGTTAGGTGTAGCACAAAATACTTTAAATATTAGATGCACCTGAAAAAATACTTTAAAGTGTTGGATATACATTTCCGGTGAATAAACATGAAATCAAACACACACATAGTTTTAGAACCATAGTTTTAAAAGTTAAGTAGCCAAATTGTAATATCCCAAATTCTGGGACTAAAGGCATAAGATTAAGCCTAGATCAAGTGGACTACTAAGCCCCGGTTTAGCAAATGTCCCTATGAGGTATGTTTAAATTCGCCAAAATTTATTTATATCCTTGGATATTAAAATGAATTATATTGGTGAGCTAAAGAGCTCAGGGAATAACAAAACAAAGTGATTGGAAGTCACACATAATATAGCAAAGTGGAACACAAAGTAATTTTGCCACAGGTGAAATTCCTGGTGTGGCAGTGATGATTGTGTGACATATTTTGATGGGTAAATGATGGTAAAAAGTTATGAAAATTTCCAGAATGAAAGTAGATTTATCAAGATTTAATTTGATAGGTCATATAAGTCATTTGGAGTTTTACACAAAGAGAAATGAATTTTTGAAGTTAGCCCAGCGAAATTAATTATTTTCTGGGGCAGCATTCAAAGATTAAAATTCTGGGAAGAGTGAGTTTTCAATTGGCCAAAGGTTATATTTTTTCTTAAAACTAGACTCAACAAAGGTCGCATAGCCTTTGGAATCACTCCAATTGGATATCTATACAATTAGATATGAATTTTCAAAGTTAATGAAAATTCTACAGAATTTGGTATTATATGCGAAAATTCAATTTTTGGGCAAATCAAGTGTTGACACGTGGCAAACGAGAAACTGATCCATTTAATCAATTCTCCATCATCTTCTTCGTCATTTTTCACGGAGAAAAACAGAGCAGAAGAGAGAGAAAAGTGAGAGACGAAAATGGAGGGAGGATGAGAGAGAAAATTTTTTCCTCCGAAACGGCATCCTCTCTCAAAGTACCCTTCAGGAAACTTCTTCTACTCATCGAGATCTTCATTCCTACGGTTTCGGATTTTCATTTGGAGGTGTTTGGTGTCATCTCCCTTGCCGGAGTATTGCCGGAATTCTGAACCGTTTGTGGAAACGGGTAGAGGTAAGCGTAAACTTCCTTTTTAACCGATTGATTTGTTGTTTGGATGAGTATATAGGAAGTTGGGTACTGTTTATGGCTGATTTAAATTGGTGTTTTCAATGTATAATAAGTGTTTAAATAGCTAATCACTTGACTATAAGTAGAAAGGAAGAGATTAAGCCAAAGAAAACAAGAAAACAACATATTGCACCTAAGAATCTGATTTTTTGCCCTGTTTTGACGTGGAGAAGGAGTAATAATTTGATGATTTTGATGCTTCCATTGGCTTTAGGAGGCAAAATTGTGTAGGTATACAAGTGTTCATGATTTTTGGACTCTTGTATATGAATTGAGAAGTTTTAGAAGTTAAAGGGTAAATATTGTGTATTCCGTTTTCTGGAGGCAGTGTTATGGTGACGTGTTTTTGAGTGGTCAAATGTTATCTAATGATCATGAAACTCTCCAGTTTGAAAGTAGAGACATAGACCTTTAATTTTAATGGTCATAATGGTTAATTGGACAAGTATGGTATGAGATACAAATTTTTGAAGTTGTGCCCTGTTTCTAGAATGAAATCTGGAACAGTGCCTATTTTCCGAATTTCTGGGAAAATTATGACAATAATAGTCATACCAAAGTATTTTTATATAAAACTAAACTTAAAGGGCTTTAAATAGAGCTTTGAACTACCTCAATTGGAGTTCTATAGAATTAATTATGATTTTCCAAAGTTTGGTAAAAAATGCTGATAGATTGAGTACCATGCGAATTTAAGTAAGAAATTGGCCAAATATAATTGGAATGAACTCCAAGGGTGAAAATAAACCTATAGGGCTAATGTGGGCCATTGGGTATTCACTTTTCATGGCTCTAATGATGTTATCACTTGCCTAGGGCCATGAAGTGATAAAGAAGGAGCAATGGTTGGTGGATCAAGGGACAAGAAGAGAAGGACATAAAGTCCACCAGGTAGTGAACTTACCTTTTCTGCATGTATGTGATATGTATGTCTTGCATTGATTATGTGACTGCTTTGCCTATTTATGTGGAACATGTATGATTGGTTGAAGCTTTGTTATATTTGTGTAATGGCCATATGTATGTCATAACATCGAGCATGCAGTATGTCATGATGTTGGCATGAAATAGTGTAGGCAAACATGTCATGCATTCATATATATCTGGCATGCATAGTGGTAATGTTTGCTACTGAGATTCTCTCGAATCTCACTCCTCCCAAACAACCATTCAGACAGGTGAGCATTGGAAACGTGCTGAGATCAGAAAAGAGGTATGCACGAAGAGGATTGTTGCTGGTTGTTTGAAGGTCTGTAAATATTGTGTAAACCCCTGGTGAGGAAACTTTTGTATTATAATCAAGCAATATTGTATTAATATTATCAGTATATTCATGTTATTCATGTGTGCCCACTGAACTATGCATTGCTACTCTGAGTAAGGTCAGTAATAAGGGATATATGAGGCGGGTCGTTACACAAATACTCATAGGAAATCCAAAATAGCTTTTAACCCTTGAAACTATGGTTTGAATTAAGCTACTTAAATACTGTCAAGTTCAGCAGAACCATTGGGGGTTTAAAAAACCATAGTTTTTCAAAAAGCTATTTTTTAATCTTATTAGAAGCTATTTTCTAAAATCCATTCTCTAAAATCACTTTTTTTTAAAAAAATGTATCCTTCAAAAGCTAATCCAAACACACCCTATATATATATATATGAATTTATTTTCACTTTTGCTTTATTTCTTAAAATTTTTGTAAAGTGAGGAAATTTTGAATTATGTGGAGAGACTAATGATAAGAATATAGAAACAAAAATATAAATAAAATGCTTAAAAGGTAAAATCTTGACAAGATCAATTATGTGGGAGTTTACCCTACAATACAGAGATGAAAGAAAGGGGCTCCCCTCCTCCTCGTCTTCTTCCCTTTGTCTTTCTTATCATGTGATTCAAATCAAAAAGAAAGAAAAGGAATGAAAAAAAGAAGAGCTGTCACAGTACCTGAAGCACTGTAGGGAGATAGGTCATCCTTATAATAAAATCGTTCAGTTTCGAATCTCAAATTGCAGCTGGGATTCAGAATTCTTCCCCTTGTTGCAGTTTGTTCCATTGGAATAAGTTTCATCATGCCATGTAGACACTCACTACAGTATTGTGGGGACATATCTGGTGTGCACTGTGTAAGAGTGTACACCGATCCCCAGCTAAAGTTAGCTGCGGGCCCTGATGTCGCCGCCTCCACACTGCATATCATTCAACGTGTTATTCAATTCTATATATGTGTTAGGATCAACATTTGAATTATTCGTTTCCATGTACGGCCCTTGATTGCTTAATCTGCATGGTGTTGATCTGATAAGAGCACAGCTGGTTATTGAACCCGCAGCCTGAAGCTCACTGCTAACAATAGGCAGTTGGCGGAGGTTAGAGAAGAAAGATCGGTCGGAATAACTAACAAAGCACTCGTCGTACCAGATGATTGCCTCTTTGTTGTTGGGACACTCTGAGGCTGTTCGACTTGTAGCGTCCTGAACACAGTTTTTACACACCTCATTGGGGCCGTCACCTCGGCACATGAACCCTCCATATACCGCATCAGGGTCGTTGGTGTCTGTGGTGCCAGCGATGGTGATGGAGAATTCAGGGGTGGTATCAGAGTCAGTGGCGTTGGAATACAAGAAAACATCGTTAAGGTTGTAGTGGTAGGGGCTATTGGAAGTGAAGTTATTATTAACTGAGTAGTTGTGGTCAAAGTAAGTAGGGATGTCTAATTCAGAAGAAGCTAAATTGAAGGAGTTGATCAGAAGGAGAAAATAGGAGAGCAATTTCAGAAATGGCATATCCATCTTCCTGCCCAATGCTTCTCCACGGCTTCAGCCAAATAAAGTGAAGCAAACCTTTCACGTGGTTCGACCCCTAAGCGGCTATGTTGTACGAGGGATTAATTTAAAAAATTAGTGAATTGAATTTTAGAAAAAAAAAATTTTAGAGAAGTGGGGTTGAAGTTTTCTAATTAATTTTTCTTACACTTTTATTTTATATCTTATATTTATTAAAATTTTATAATCTTACTTCTCCAATTATTTTTTCCCCCTCAAATATAACTTATAAAAATTTTTCTTCCCCTCCATTTCCCTCATGCCAAATAGACCATAAATGCTCCTGCCCCACTTCATACTTCTCCTAATATATTTGTAGTGTTCAAACCTCTGGATTATTATTATTTTTTAATTATTAGTATTTTAATAAAATAAAAAATTTGATTATCTAGCAGTTATAATAAATTATGCAGATTTCTTGGAAGGGAACTTTCAATAGGATTTTCATTTTCAAATGTAGAACTAGAAAGCTTCACCATGGCAAGGCTTTCCTTGAAAGAGCCCGCCCCACGCTGTACGTGTTTGAATATAGTACGAGTGGCTGACCCTTGCCTAAGACACCTCACCCGCCATCGACTAGATGAGAAGAATGATATTGTCCACAAAAATAAAGGAAAAATTCTGGTACTCATGTGCTGTTTTTTCTAGCGTTGACTAATTTTGAACAAGTTTTAATTTAATTTTACGTCTATACGAGTTTTAACTTCTGCCCTTACCATATAAGTCATATAAGTACTGACTACTAATCAACAATCCATATCAACCTATTAATGCCACATGAGTAAAGTTAACACTATTAAAATCATATCTAAATCCTTACAAAACTATAAGGAGTAATATTTTAATTAGCCAGACGGCATAAATCATAAGGACAAAAAGCTATTAAATAAATAGTCTAAAACAAAATTGGTTAGTCATTAAAAGTAAGCCCGTAAGTGGGTTTAACCTTTCATCATTATAACATCTTCCTTCTCATCCTCTCCAAGTTATCGGATCTTTCTTCATTCTAAATATCCTTTGGTTTGAAAAATTCTAACTAACATTTATAAGCGCCTGACTTATTGTTCTCTATTTTGATTTTATTGATGGTAATTTTAGTAATTTCAAAAAAAGGAAAATTTGGAAAAATCCTCATAAAAATTTAATTGAGAAAGATCTAATAAATTTTTATACACAAAAAAATTGATACTTTATAAATTTTCTATGCACAAAATACTGAAACTTTGATTTAGGTCATTCTTATCAATACAATTTTTAATGAGGGATTTTTTTTTTTTGCAATTTAGCCTTTAAAAAATTAATTAATTTGAAATAAAATTCTTTAGTTTGTGTAAAATTGTTGATAGGTACGGTATGTCCTTATAATAAGGACAAGGAAAAGTAAGAAATAACTATTCTAAAATTAATACAATTAATGTGTATAATAAATTATAAAATCTATACTAAATCACAATATTTATGAGTTATAAGTAAATAAATTTATTTTAAATTTCACATAATATAAGTTATAAAGGACTTGTTTGATTCTATTTTTTAAAATATTTTTTTAAAAAAATAATAAAATTTATTTGAAAAAGTGTTTCCAATTAGTAGTTTTGAAAAACTAGAAAAAAAATATTTTTTAGTTATTATCTTGTTTTTAATTTTCTATTTCTGATTTTTTAAGGTCGTCATCTATCCATTATTGACACCAAACCACTAGCACCGAAGATTGCCATGTCATTGTTGTCGTCAATTTAAAAACAATTTTTTTAAAAAAAAATATCCAAACAGATTTTTTTGTATTTTTATTTTCAAAACTTAATTTTAAAAATAATTTTATAAAAAAATTTTAAAAACAAAAAAGCAGAAAACAGAAGCAAATAGCCCCCAAATCTTTCTCCATGGACCTTACACAAGTCTCGTTTCAAATTTCATGCATGATTGTCAAACCCTATTTCGGCTGCTTTAGGCAAATTTCCTTTATTTTCTGCAACCAACGCACACCTTTTTTTACTTCTACGATACTTCCATTCATTTTCCAACAAATAATTGAAAAATTTATCGTAAACAAATGAAATTAAAAAACAAAGTTCAACTTGCTCTCCCCAATTTCATTGACTGACTTGCGTTAGCCTTCTCCATCACCAGCATCAGTCAACACCTTCACAGCCATTGCAATAATTGAAATGCTCCTCCATATATTAGACACAATAACTCCATTATTGGAGAAAAATGTGATCTCACATCTCACCGACATGTAGGTTCAAATTCCGCAACCGGCCAATGTAAACATAAAATTAGTATGTAACCGTAGATATCTCTATATGTAAGTGATTTAAGTCTTGAAAATTTTCATAATCTAATGATTTGAGTTTTCACCAACTCAAGAACACCAGTTCAAATAAAAACCCCACCGATACATATCCTTGCCATTGACAGTTATACCAATACCAAGTGATTATAAGACGCATGGCTTTCTACAAATTTTGATTGCTATTCTTTTATTTGTTGAATGAACTTAAACCTAATTACTTATAAGTATAATTATAATAAAATTTACAACCTCATTATATCAATAAAACAAATAAAAATAGTACTGTGTTATGTAACCCCCAGATTAGTTATAAAATAAAAACTCCAGGTACGGTATCGTCAGGAAAATAAATATCCCTAGCTGATCTAGACTTGGCCACAGCCTTTAGATTTTCACAATAATTATAAATCAGAATTTTATTTTGAATGTAAAATATGAGTAGTATTTTTTAGGTATTATAATATGGTCAAAATTGTTATAATTAAACAATTATATGTAGAAATTTTGCATGAAGTATTAAATCTATTAAAGAAGAAGAAATTTTCTACTTTGAAGGTTTTATATATATATATAGCAGACCAAAAAATAAATTGGATAAAGTGAAAGGATCCATATTATTTTTTCACAGAACAAATAAAGAGATTTATAAGACAAATAAAGGGATTTGAAAGAATAGAAGGAATTAAAAATATTTTGGTCATTTACAAGACAAATATAAAAATTCACTAAATAAATATGTACATTTACAAGACAAAGTTAGATCCTTACAAAACAAATAAAGGAATTCAAAAGAATTAGGGAGTTAAAAATATTTTGACCATTTATAAGAAGAATATGGGCATTTATAAGACAAATAAAAATATTTACAAGATAAAAAAGGGATTCAAAAGAACCTAGGAAATTAAGAATATTTTAGTCATTTACAAGACAAATATAGAAATTCACAAGACAAAAATGAAGGTTAAATAAAGTAAGAGCATCATTGTCCTTTCATTCACAAAAATTAATTTCATTTTGACTATTGGGTAGAATGAAGTTTCAGAAAGTTTTGATAGTCGACTAAAATTCATTTGCTACAAAGGGGTTAACTGAAATTTTTTCAATAAAATAATTATCAAAATATGCGTAATTTACTTTGAGTCGCATGGAGTAAAAACCTAACCAACACAAGCTTAGGAAATTAAAAAAATATATATTTTAAGAAAATCATCATAGCCTCTTAATGGACATCAGAAGGAAAAACGGGGTCGGTCGAAATAATCTAAATTTAAAATAACGAAATTGCTATTATACACATATTTTCATGGAATAATTTCACTCAAACACTACTGTAGGAAGAAATTTTCAGTTAAGAATAACAAAATAAGTTTCAAATATATCTGAAGATCACGGGGTTAACTTGAACTTAATTTTTGGTCAATTATATTACCAAATACCCTTGACTATTTTATTTTAATGTTCTTTAAAACCTAAAGTATGTTTTTTAGCCAACTGATCATGTTACATTTTCAAAATCATATATTTCTTAGAATAACTTTTTTATCATGAAAAGAAAAAGAAAAAAGAAAAACAAGAAGCAAAGCTTGATGCATGATTTGCTTATCTCATTAGTTTCATTGACTGGCGAGTCACTTCCACGAACCTATGGGAGATCTTTTAACAATTGCCTATTGCAGTTGTTATTAACCTATGGCATAGTACCACAAAATAGGATAAGATCAGTTTCAGAAATGGCCTATCAATTTTGCTGCCCAATGCTCATGTCGGGGAGGAATTGCTTTCTTAATAAGCAAATTTGCTTAATAGGAAGAGTTAGGTAGATCTAAGCCGTCAAATCTGATCTGAATGGTGCAGATCTGATTTTTAAAAGTCTATCATTTTTTAATAAATATTTTAATAGATATAGAATATAAAATAAAGATAATCTTTTAACTATTATATATTTAAAAAAAACTCCGATTTAGGTCGTTCAAGATAAATCTGTGCAGCATAGATCTACTTAGCTCTCCTTGTGAACCAGCTCTTGCCAGGGAAGACTACTTTGCATGAAAGAGCCAGCTATATGTGTTTGGATTTAGTATGAGTGGCTAGTCCTTTACGCCATTGACTAGATAAGAAGAATGGCATTGTCATCAATCACTACAAGTCAATTATTAGCATCACAAATTTCTTACGCTTTTTCTCCCACGTATCTCTCTGTCTCTATTAAAAGTAGATTCATTCACAAATTGCGTATTTTTCAATCTTGAAACATTTAATTTTCAATAGATAATTGGAAAAGGCTACGGAATAAACGAATGAAAAACTTAGAAAGCAAAGAGTGGACTTGCATCAGCATTGGTCATTGTCAGTCAACCCCTTTTGTGCCATTGCCTTCAATGACCTTATGCTTGTGCTACCAGAAAGATTCAGTCCAAATGAAATGGATCGGTTTTGGCCCATAACAGAAATTGGCATGAGCTTCCCTGACCCTGTTACTGTTGAGGAAGAAATTCTACAAGCTTGCGAGTTTTATTTTGGATGGAATGCAGTGGGTATGGCGTTATTAAAAAAAAAATCAATCAATCAATTCTACAAGATTTTTTCTCAAAGTTAAAATAAACCTGCTAGAATCACAAAGAATCAACATTACACACAGCTTCATTAGAATCAATTCTAATGAAGCCTTAGAA
The DNA here is from genome assembly GCA_037074505.1 of Albizia julibrissin. Taxonomy (NCBI): domain Eukaryota; kingdom Viridiplantae; phylum Streptophyta; class Magnoliopsida; order Fabales; family Fabaceae; genus Albizia; species Albizia julibrissin. The sequence goes on along the minus strand of CM073480.1, from coordinate 4,179,846 downwards.
TTTCAGTATTTAAAACCATACAATCAGTTCTAACCTTAAAACACACGATGTCATTAGTTCTCGTTGGTAGCAGCCAAGACAAGCCTTGGTTACTGCCAAGAGCTCTCTGTCTCGCCTTTGGTTGAGGCCAACAAATGCGTTGGCTAAGGCCAAGAGCTCTTGACCTTGCCTTTGGCTGAGGTCAAAAAAGTGTTGGATGAGGCCAAGAGCTCTTTGCCTTGTATTTGGTGAGGCCAAAAAATGTGTTAGCTGAGGCTAAAAACTCCTCTTTTTCTTGTCTCATCTTTTCTTGTCTTGCCGTGATATCTTGACTTTCTAACTCCTTTCCAACTCCTAAAGCATTGATTTAAGCTTCCAAAGGCTTCACGTGTTCAAGTAATAATCTATCAAAACAAGAAAGTCTATAAAAGCTAAAGTTGATGAAATACGGCAAAATATTCACACTTCAACCAAGAATTACATCAATTCAACCCAGGTACCAACTGGACACATTTTCCTTGCATATGTATCCCTAAATATGTATGAATTCACCGGTATGTTTCTTATGCAATCGTCTTAACACAAGAAGAGAATTAAGACAGTAAGATAATGTGTTTTATCTCACTAGTATGTTTCTTATGTAATCGTCTTAATAAATTTAAGAAAGATCATTTTAAAATTTTGTTTTGCAAGATGATAATGATAAAATGGTAGTGATTATAATAATTAATTTTACTAACGCTTGTAATCAATGGAAGGACGGTGAAAAGATTTAGACATAAGTTGGATCCAATCTAAACGAATCCAGATCACTGCTGATATTTGATAAAGTGATCAAGTGCATTTCAAATTGAGTTGTCATTTGTTCCCAAAAAAAAAAAAAAATCCAGAAGCTAGGCCTTCCATATCTACAGGGAGTTCATATTTTAGCAATGAATCAATTCAATTGCCGTTTTATATGCAAGAATCAGGCTATACATTTAGACGCTACTATGGTTCGCCATCTGGCCATATGTAAAGAATCTCTGTTCTTGAGGAACGTATGAACAATTGAATTTGAATATTAATAGTCAAGATATTCAACAATTGTACCTACTGAAAGTATAGATAGTTTAATTTCTGAATTTACTTGAACACACAACACACCAATTAATTTGGGTGCATTTGATAATTTCTTGTCCATCAACAACAGCTAGATTTAAAACTAATATACCCCTAACAGTTTTTCATCCCTCCCATGTTACATTTTTGTGATTAATGTTTTTTTGTTTATTGAAGATAATGTTACAAAAAAAAATGCTTTAACGCAGTGCCGAGGAAGACTTTTTTATGTTTGAAAAGTGGTGACTTTTGGTGCACGCATGCAGCAGTAATGAACGATATCTGAAGGGCAGCTGGGGCTAGGAGTGCTGATTAGCTCAGAAGGAGGATTAGCATTGGAGTGTTATTGCGATGCGGACTGGGCCTCTTGCAAAACCACCAGAAGGTCGATGACTGATTATCTTCTCAAATTTGGAGGATCATTGGTCATGTGGAACGCAAAGAAGAAAAGCATGGTGTCTAAGTCTTATAGAGCTCTTAACATAGCAACGCCTGAAATTGTTTAGGCATGTGGACTACTCCGGGACCTTCATATTCAGCATGAGAAGCCCATGAAGATTTTCTACAATAGCCAAGCAGCAGTACACATTAATGCGAACCCGGTATTTTACGAATTTACCAAACACATTGAGACATTGAGATAGATTGCCACTTTGTGAGGGAGCAATGGGAGAAGAAGATGGTAGACTTAGAGCATATTCAGTCAAGAGACCAAGAAGCAGATTTACTGACCAAGGCAGTAAGTGGAAACGAGCAGATGCGATTATTGAGCAAGTTTGGAACGGTTAATCTGTATCGTCCCGAAACTTGTGGGGGAGTATTAGTGAGGACAAAGTTGTAATTTTGCAATTGTGATTAGTCCAGTAGTGTAGTTAGTTAGACTGTGCAGACTTTGCACTATATATATACACGTGGAGACAGGGTTAAAGGATGGATTGTAGTTTTATTTCTTCTGGTCATCAATGAAATCATATTGTTTCTGTGGTCCAGTGTGAGCATAAGGGCTGGCCCAAGAAACCATCACTTCTCAATGTCATTGTTGGAGACACTTAACTTGACGGCAGACGAAGCAGCAAACGACGCTAAGAAATATGCCACGAGGGAAGATTACATACCTGAATTCGGAACTATGCATTCTCTACTTCAGTGCACGCCTGGCCTATGATCCCAAGATTGCAGAAAATGTCTGAGTGCTGTGATTAGAGACCTCTCAAGTTGCTGTGTGGGAAAAGAAGGAGGAAGAATTCTATATCCAAGTTGCAACGTTCGCTATGAGTTATATTTCTTCTATAACTCTGACGATCAGACAGAAGCAACGGCGCCGGCAAGAATTATCGTGATAGTCGTGGTTTCTTCTGTTTGTGGTTTGGGGATGATTTTTTGTCTCGCCTACTATCTCTTAAAGAGTCCAATAAAGAAGAGACGCAACGCTGTTCTCAGACAAAAATACTGTCAGTAATTTTTATTCTCAGACAAATTTTTATTTAATCATATAGTCTTGGCTTGTCTCAAGAGCTATAGAAACAATTTCTTCTATTTGTCTAGTTGGGAATGAAAGCAACAATTTAGAGCCTCTGCAATTTAGTTTGGCCACTACTGAAGCTGCAACAAATAAGTTTTCACATGAAAACTCGTTAGGCCGAGGTGGATTTGGATAAGTTTACGAGGTAACAAATTTAAATGTCATCAATACAAATGTTACACATAGACACATATGCACAAATGCATATATGTTTCTTATTTTTTTTTTGGACTGAAGTATTTACATTTTATCGCTATGTTTCTTAATTTTTAATGTAATCATCTGTGGTTCTAGGTATTCTTTCAAATGGTCAAGAAATAGCAGTCAAGAGACTTTCGAAAAGTTCTGGTCAGGGTGGAGAACAATTCAAGAAAGAGGTTTTATTGATTGCCAAACTCCAGCACAGAAATTTGGTAGCCTTGCTTGGATTTTGCATAGAAGGACACGAGAAAATTCTTATTTATGAATATGTTCCGAACAAAACCTTCATTACAGTCTATTTGGTTTGACTCTTCTGAACCCTACATTAACGCTTAATTGAAATTTGTAGTCCATATGTGCCATGCGTGTTATTATTTATTTATTTCGGGGTATGTAAAGTGATGTATGTTTCAGATAATAGTCCTACGTAGATTATCTTTGTTTTGTCCATGTAATCAATCACAACAAACTTATGTACACAGATTTCCAGGAAGGCAAAGTATTAAATTGGGGAAACGTTGTAAAATCATCGGAGGAGTTGCTCTAGGAGTTCTTTATTTCCATGAATATTCTCAACGTAAAATTATACACAGTGGTCTAAATCCAAGCAACATTTTATTAGATGATGAAATGAATGCAAAAATTTTAGATTTTGGCTTAGCTAAAATGGCTGCTATCCACATAAATGAAGAAAATACAAATAGAATAGTTGGAACATAGTAAGTTTTAAATTTTTTCCTTTAAGCTCTACATCTATGTTTTGACATGATTGAATAAAGAAAACTAAGTGTGCCTCAAATGAGATTGAAAAGTTTACGTCTCAACTAATCATTGATCTCTTTACCATTGATACTTTTTTTCCCCTTTTTTCAGTGGTTATATGTCACCAGAATATGCAATATAAGGCAATATTTTGAAAAATCAGATGTTTTTAGTTTTGGAGTTATAGTTTAGAAATTGCAGTAGAAAGAAGAATACAAGCGTATAGTCAATCACAATCACAATATACCGATGGCCTGTTGAGTTATGTAAGCTAAGATAATATGTTTCTCACGTGTTAATATTTCTTATGCAATTATCTCGACCTTTAAATGTGGAGAAAAGATTGTTTTAATAATATTCTATAAGTTAATAAAAGGGTGATAATTAGTTTTACTTAATTGTCATAGACTTGGAAGCGATGGAAGGAGGAAAAGTTGCTGGAGATATTAGATTTAAATATAAATGGATTTGGATCATATAATGAAGTGATCAAGTGCATCCAGATTGGCTTGTTATGTGTTCAAGAAAATCCAGATTCAAGACCTACAATGGCTGAGGTTGTTTCATATCTTAGTAATGATTCCATTCAACTGCCATTGCCACAGGAACCTGCTTTCTTTCTACATGGTGGAATGAGGCCTATTACCCGTGGAAGTAACGAATCAGCCTCGACTATTGAAATGTCTATGAGTGAATTCTTTCCTCTTTAGCATCATGCTTTTACTTCTATTTCTTAGACACCCTGAAAGAGACAAGCAATCTTATATTACTGTACAATTATTGAGATATACAATTTATACTGTGCTCTTGTTAGTATTAATTAGTTAGTCGTATTTATTTAAAGAGCCAGAAAATATTTTACATGCATGAACATAGATTTATAATTTTACTCTATTCATTTTATTGTCTATTGGATACACTTAGAAAGCCCTAACTCATAAGGTTCCATTTTGCACATGAGGATCTTGACAAAGGAAATTAAATTGAAAGAGGATTTCCTGTTGAAGAATGTTCGGTAGACTTGAATTAAATTCTCTAGAGAATCAGGTTCCAGCAAGAAGACTTAAATCCTATTCCTCCTTACCTACGATAGAATCAAGATCTAAATCCAGATGTTCTAATTATCTATTGGATAAACTTTTATAAATATTATTGATATTGTTTCAGTGGTTATATGTCTTTAGAGTATATATTTATTGGTCAAATAGTACTATGTTTTTAGTTTTGAGGTTATAGTTTTAGAAATAGTACTATTCATTTTATCAGTACTCTCTTGGTCCTTAAGAAGTTGGATAACTAGATTAAGGAAATTAGTTAAATTAATTATTTGTAAACAATTGTATACTAATTTTTTTAAAATACCCTAATAAAATACCCAAGATAGAAATTAAACTCCCTTTTTACCAAAAAAAAAAACTAAACTCACTATGTACACTCAAGAGAGATGACTGGGGAGAAAATTTATAAATTTATGAGATAAAGTGGATATGTTGAGGACCAGAAAAAATTCTAATTAGCTCCTATATTTAAAATCACGAGGGAATATTTCTTATGAAAATATTAACCCAACCTTTAAATTCGAGAAAAGCTTATTTTATTATCTATATTAAAAAAAAGGGGGTGATAACTGATGATTGAAATATAGTGGTGCATAATTGTTATGCAGCCTTAGAAGGAATGGAAAGTTGTTCATATTGGATTCCAATATAAAAGAATTTGGATCATATGATGAAGCGATTAAGTGCATCCAAATTGGGTTGTTGGGTTCAAGAAAATATCCAGGTGCAATGGCTTCCGTGGCCACTGTTTCATATCTTAGCAATATAAGTATTGCATTCAACTTTATTAAAGACTAGCTCTTAGCAATTCTTGTTTTTCTTGAAAACGATCGTATAGAATCAATACATGATTGAGAAAGTAGGCAAAACGACGTCCACATAAAGGTGTAGTAAATGACACATGAAAGGGGATATTCCCCCACCATGGGACCCTCGACCTTTTAAAACTAAGATAATATCCGAGTATTAGGGCACTAAGCTATAAGTTACTGATGAGGACTTTTTATTCGTTAGCGTTGGGTCCATAATGAACAATTTATTAAGAATTACGTATAAACAAACTTATCATTGTTCTCTCTTTTCTAGGAGCTTTTTATATTGATTCCTAAGTAATCTAAATGCCATACAAAATAATGAAAATAAGGAAAAATTGGTTTTAGGTTTTGTTGAAAATAGATAATTGAAAAACTTAATTAAAATCCTAAAGCTACTGTTTTTTTTTTTTGTCTTTTCAATTAATGAATGTATAATAGCCCTAAACAACAACAACAACAATAATAATAATAAATGATTACTGTTAAAGGAATGTTAGGTCTATTTGCAAAAAAAAATGATAAACATATAAAATTGGTTTTTATATTTAAGACTAATATCAACTTTTTAATTAAGTTATATATTAAAGACTAGAAGAGTGATTGGTTTTGCAGTTAGCTGAGTCCAATTTGATGGCTGAAGTCGTCATCTTAGCACGATGATAGTACTGCTTAGGTTGCGTTTGTTTATTGATCTTTGAAAGTTCTTCAACTTATCTTGAAGGTAGGGGACCAACGTAAGACAAAACTCTTTTATCTTTTGTGTCGAAAATATAACAATAATAGTTGAAAATATAAGATTAATACTAATAAGGAGGAAACTACTTATTCTTTAGATAAATGTAATAATAATAGATGAAAATACATGTTTTTTTTTTTTTTTGCCCACTGAAAACATATGTTGTTAAGTGGGATAACTGTCAAATATAAATGTGAGGCTGAGAAAGTAAAGTACCTTCCTATAACCTTATTCTAAATAGGAAAAATCAATGTTACATATCATGGAGCAATATAATTTTAGAGGAAAAATGCAACTTTTATAGTCCATGAACTTTTTTTCTTAATTGTTGATCAAGTTCTTGAACTTTGACTTGGACAAATCTTTATTATTATTTTTTTCCAGCATATTTAGAACACGACAATCTTATAGTTTACTGAGTGAAAATACAAGTACTAAGAAAGACCTGTAAAAATTGAGTTGTTAAAATTCCAGTTTTGAACTCCTAAATTTTTTGAATACAAAATTGTGAAATTTTAGGTCCAGAATTTGATTTTGATTAGTAAATTTTAGAGTGGAAGTTAAGAATTTTCTACGATAAACTTCTAAAGTCTTTCAACAAAAGTTAAACGAAATTTACCAACAAGTTATTTAGTTGAGATGGTAAGTGACTTACCTTTGTAGGGAATGAGGAGAATTGAAGTTTAAATCTGGGGAAGCATATTTCTTGGGAGAAGCAAAAACCATTATAAAATTTGAGTATTTTTTCTATTTGTTTTGTTAGTATGATGAGAAATTCAAAATTATTATAATTCAAGTAATTCAATTATATGTAAACATTTTTCACAAGATGCATTAAAGAAGAAGAAACTTTTTATAGATGAAAAGTATTCTAAATAAAGTGAAAGGATCCAAATTAAATTTTCACAAAAAAAAATAAATAATATTTATTTGACTAAATTATACAAAACTCTTCTAAACTTTGGAGGCAGTTGCATATAACCTCTCTGATATTTTAAAGTTCAAATTTAACCCCTCAATCTTTTATTTCTATTTTTATTATAGATCTCCTACTGTTAACTTACTGATGTCTTTTGGATGGAAATCACTAAATTAGATTAGTAGAAGACACCTCATATCCTATGTAGCATCCTATATAAGCTAATAACTTTATCATTAAACCGTCATCTTATCATTAAAAGAAATCCTAGTCTCATTGTGTATGTCTCCTTGCTGTCTGCAACACACCTCCTTTCAATTCTTGGAAAACCCTCACACCTTTGCCATTGATTTTCAAAGATGGCTCGATAATACCACAACGAAGCCTCAAAACAAGATGCAATCTTTACTTTGAAAAATAATAACTGTCAAATTAGACTCACTAATCAAATTGGATATCCCTTATTTTTCTTCACATTTCCTGGTAACCCAAACAGTTATAGGAATATTGAAAGAAGAGAAAAGAGAAGCATCCGAATTAACTAGTTAATAGAGTAATATTTCTGGATGTCATAAACGGCAAGAGTACGTCCATCCTCCAGTTCGTTGCTTCTCGGCAAGAATCAATCTCTGCTGGTCTAGTGGAAAACCTTTAGACCGATGTATATGTCATGACTAGAAATCATTCATAAAAGGAAAAAGAGAATCACAACAAATAAGAATGAGAACTATGGCAGCGGCGGTTGGGTTTTCTAAGAATTGAAAGGAGGTGTGTGCGTTGCAGATGGCAAGGAGATCAAACACAATGGGATTTGGGTTTCTTGTATGTAATGATAAAATGAAAGTTTAACTCCTGTATAGAAAATGATATAATTACTACTCTGATCCTTTTTATAAAAAACATTCTCTCTTATAAAGTTCGGCCTTAATATAAGGAACAAATTCACTTTATGTGAAATTTTAAACTGATTTTTTTTTTCATTTTCACCATCATTAAATATACATCACTCTCTATTCAATAAATTTTTATCCATTATCTCTCATACACACTCTTTCTAAATAAGGGTATAATTGGAAAAAATGTATAAAACCTACACATTTATTGCTCTTAACTAACATTTTAAACTGCGTGATCTGAATAATTGTTCCTTATAAAAAAGACTGGAATGAGTGTAAAATTATTAGCTTACATAGGATGCCAAATAGGATATGAGATGTTTTCTAGTAATCTGATATGCGATTTCCATGCAAAAGATAGCGGTAGAGGGTCCATGCTAAAAAAAATAAAAGGTCGAGGGTTAAATTTAAACTTTGAAATTTTAAGGAGGTTATATGTACTACCCCACAGTTCAGGGGCTTTTGAATATTTTAACCTATTTATTTTGTCAAATTACAATTATAAACGTGAATCAGGGAATGAAATGAGGGAAATAAATTCTGAAGTATTATTGAGAGAATATTTTCCTCACTAGGAAAAGGCTTTTTATTTCTTCTTTTTCTGCTTTATTTTAGATTAATCCAGTTCGGTTCGTGGGAATGTAGGAAGTTAGAAGAAAAAAGGCGCCAAAAAACATGTCCAAAACAAAAATAAATAATCAAATTGTTATTGCACACATTTTAAAAATAAAACGACGCTTGTTATGCAATGAGTTGAGCAAAAAAAATCTAAACCTCCAATTCCCAAGTAGAGAAAAACAAAAGCTGAAGTCTCCTACGATCTAGCGAGGAAATAATACACTCTCCGATATTTCATTGATGGAATGTTGATTGTGGTTGGCAAGTTGAACCTCCATTGCTCTACTGGTTTCTGCTGCTTCCATTTGACTGTGCAAGAAGAATGCTGGTTCTTGAGGAACTGGCAATTGCATAGAATCATTACTTAGATATTGCACAACTTTATTCATGGAAGGCCTAACTTGTGGACTTCCTTGAACACACAACAAGCCGAGATGGACGCATTTCCTTATTTCACTGTGTGACCCAGCTTCTGTCATATTTGAATCCAATATCTCCATCAATTTTTCATCCCTCCAATGCTTCCAAGCCTGCCATTATGCCAAATCATTAATTTAAAATAGGGCCAAGCTTATAATTTGATTATAGAAAATTGTTGACAAAAGCTCCAATGGTTGGTTGATGCTTATGATGATGACCGGTTTGATATGATCATTTGAGAGATATTATTATTTGATTATACTCACATCACTTAAGAGTCCGCCAGCATATTGAGATTCTTGAGATTCAACGTAAGAATTTATATTCTTTCCACTCACAATTTCTAAAACAATTACTCCAAAGCTGAAAACATCTGATTTCTCAGAAAATAGTCCAAACTTAATGTATTCTGGAGACATGTACCCCCTACAATAGATGTATAAAATCACACATAAATATATCACAATATGTTAGAAACTTAGTGCCAAATGATTTGAGAGAAATCTTGCACCTATATTTAAATTTAATAGCAATGTGTGTGCGCAAGATACACATATACATACTAGTACATATAGAGAAAGAGACATACAGTAGAAGAGAGAGAAAGAGCTTACAATGTTCCAACAATTCTATCTGTGCTTCCCTTAGTTTCATTAATACCAACCATTCTTGCCATGCCAAAATCAGAAATTTTTGGATTCATCTCATCATCTAACAAAATATTGCTAGGCTTGAGATCTCGATGTATTACTTTAAGGCGTGAATGTTCATGAAGGTAAAGAATTCCTCGAGCAATTCCTTCTATAATTTTATAACGCTCTGGCCAATTTAACTCTTTTGGCTTTTGTGAACCTGTGCATAACTAATTTGTGAGTATACAATTGAATCATTGCATATAGTTTCGTCTGAAAACAAACTATATAGAGTACTATACCAACAAAACTAATATTCACATCAGATAGTAATAAAAGAATGGATAATGCATGAATAAAAAAATTTGAAAAATTGTAAGATGAGTTTGGTAAGAAGGGACAAACCAAATAAAAAGTAATCGAGACTCTTGTTGGCAACAAATTCATAAACAAGTATTTTCTCTTGATCTTTCAAGCAAAAGCCTAATAATGCGACCAGGTTTCTGTGTTGAAGTTTGGCAATTAGGAGAACCTCATTCTTGAATTCTAATAAGCCCTGACTAGAATTTTCTGACAATCTCTTTACAGCTATTTTTCTACCATCGGGAAGGTTGCCCTGGAATCATAAATATATAGTTAGATAATGAAGGGGTGGGAAATACATGCAATGATATACACAAGCGCACACATTGATTCGATCACATAGTTAATTAGTTACCATGTAGACTTCTCCAAATCCACCTTTGCCTATTCTGTTTTCAATCGAGAACTTATCTGTTGCAGCTTCAATTGTTGCCAAATTGAACTGCAATGACTCTAATGTGGCTCCTTCACTTCCAACTATAAACATATGCACATTTTAATGCAAGTACACCACGATATACTACCTCTAATTCTAAATATAGGATTTGTAAATTTTGTACTATAAACTAGGTCCTACGTTTAAGAGTGAAGGGCTTTTTTCCACAGTAGACTCAGTTGTCTTTTTAAGCCCAAAAAAAAAAAAAGGATACATACAATTTTTCTTCAGAATCGCCTCATAATTCAGCTGGCTCTTTTTTCTCTTCCAGAAATAAACGCCTAAACAAAAAAGCGCGATCGAGGCAGCACTAAGGGACACCGCTATTATGATTGTTCGTGAGTGGTCTTTATTTTTTCCTGCATATATAAATAAATGAGTGAGAACTAAGAATAGCAATTTATATGTAGTGCACTATCTTTGTAAGAAAAAATGATTAGATCCTCAATAACATTACCTGTAATTACTAAAACACCACTATTATTTGAGGGATAAGCTGGAGGCACCGAAACAGCACTTGTATTGTAATTATTATAAAATCGGTATAATTCAAACCTCAAGTTGCAGCTAGGATTCATGACTTGTCCTCCTTTTTTTCCAAGACAACATGACGAGATTTGTTGCTGAGCATCCCACAGACATTTTTGGCAATCTGGGCTGTTGAGGTTTGGAGTACATTGTGCAAGAGTATACAACGTTTTAAACTCTGAAGAGCTGAATTCTTTTATTGTTGCAAAATTCTTTACTCCTATCGGCGTTGAGTTCGATGTCGCCTTCACTAGATCATTCAATGTATTCGCTAGTAGCCGATTGAAGCCATCTTTTTCGTTTTGAAGCATATCCGCACCATGTTCTGTATATATAGGTTGGGTGTCTAGGGTAGAGAAGAAAGAGCGATTGGAATAGCGAAGCATGCACATATCATACCAAATGATAGCCTCCTTTGAAGAGGAACACGTATAGTTCAGTTGCTCGATTCCCTCATTGACACATTCATTGCAGAGCTGAGGGGACACGTCACCCCGACACATGAAGAGGCCGTAGACGGTGTTGGACTTGTTTCCTACCATGGTGCTGTAGAATCCATTGTTGTTGGTGATGTTGGATGACTTGGAGAGATCTTCAAAGAGACTTCCGAGGTTGTTTAGGTAGGGATCGTTGGCAGTATCGTTGGCTTTGGTGGTGGAGCAGTTCCAGCCTGCAAGACTTGGCCTTTCGGACTCTGTTTAACAAAAGAAACATAATGTTTACGATTAAGTCATGGCCTTCACTATTCATAAATAGTCAATTAATCATTTAATCAGAAAATAAACAATATCATATTTATTTTTTTGTGACATAAAGTTTAGTTGCCTTGATTCCTGGGAGCTCACTAGCCCAAATAATCTTTGATGCTCAAGTTTGCTTTTGTTGTTTTTTTTTTCTTTTGGTCCTTTAAATTTTAAATCATAGGTTTTAGTTTTTCAAATTTGATTTTATTTAGAGCACTAATCTCTATAACTCAACAAAAACCTAGGGACTAAAACTAATGGTTTGAAACTTGAGGTGGTAAAATCAAAATGAAGAAAAATTTTAAGGACCAAAAATTTCATTAACCCTATATTTTAATTATAATTAAATTGTTATTTTCATTTTTGAAATAAGATCAACAAATTATTTTCGTTTTTAAGCTTACATTTTTCATTTGATGATTATTTCTTAAAAATTTACGCATGCCTTCAATTAAAAAAAATAACCACAATTAACTACAGCAATATATTAGCATAGATATATATATCTCTTTTGACTTGAATCAGGCCTTAACTTTCTTAAATGGAAATTAGTGACAACAATTTAAGGCTAGCTTGTGTATAAAAAAGTATATAGATCGAAATGCTTTTAAGGTTTAAACATATTTGGAAAACAAAAAATAATAAACAGACGAGAAATCAACTACGTATGTATGTATCTTTGGCCAAAAAAAAAACTATGTATGTATGTATCATGCACGCACGCATATGTATGGGGGTGTGTGTATCATGTTTTTGTGTTCTTATATATATATATATAATACTTATAATCATTAATTAATATTTATATAAATTAATTTATTTTGCACTTTTAATTTAATGTATTTTTTTGAAATTTATATGTAGAGTGACAAAATTTTGAATCAATAAAATTGTTAATTATCACATAGAAAGAAAACCATAACATGCATAAAACTCAATTATTGGCAAGACCAAATATGTGGAATCGATCAAGCTACAATCCAAGGTTTACGGAAGTCTCCTTTTCTTCTCTCTGTTTTTTTGTTCCTTATAAATAGCTGGATCCTCAAAGAGAAATACTTACAGAGTATGTGAGTATTTCTCCATCAAACCGCGCAGAGAAAGGGGAAAGAAAAGGAAAGGTGGAAAAAATAGTTACATTACCTTGAAAGATTAAATTACTGGGAGGTTGGTGGTCCTTATAATAAAATTGATATGATTGGAATCTCAAATTGCAGCTCGGATTCAGAATTTTTCCACCGTATCTAACAGTATCATTGCTTGGAACAAATTTGATCAAGCCGTATAGACACTTGCTACAGAATTGCGGGGACAGATCCGGCGTGCACTGTACAAGAATGTACAGCGATCCCAAACTAGTCAAGTTTGCTTCTTTTGTTGCAAAGTTCTTGGTAGCTGCAGGCCCTGATATCTCTGCCTCCACCACCGCATCATGCAACGTCTTATTTAATTCTTTATAACCTTGTGCATCTGCCCTTGAATTATTAATTCTCCCTACCGATTGTATTGGTTGGAGGCATGATGAATAACTGCGTTTCGTAGGACATGAAACCATCACCGGCGTCCCCCAGATGTAAACAGTAGGCAGTTGGTGGAGGGTGGAGAAGAAAGAACTGTCAGAATAGCGGAGGAAGCACTGGCCGTACCAGATGATTGCCTCTTTGTTGTTGGGACACTCTGAGGCTATTCTATTTGTGGCGTCCTGAACGCAATCTTGACACACCTCCATGGGGACGTCACCTCTGCACATGTACTCTCCATATACGGCGTCGTTCGTGTCTGTGGGGCCGAAGGTGGTGTTGTAGAATTCAGGAGTCGTATCAGTGGCGGCTGCCTTGTTATACAACTTGAACAAGAGAGTGTTAAGGTTGAACTGGTAGGAGCTATCGGAAGTGAAGTTATTAGTAATGGTGCAGTTGTGATCAATGTAAGTAGGGATGGCTTGAGAAGAAGCGACAGTGAAGGAGGTGAGAAGCAACAAAAAGGAGAGCAGTTTCAGAAATGGCATATCCATCTTGCTTCTCAATCCTTCTAAACCGGGTTAATGTTCAAGTGAATCAAGTGAAGCAATCAGCTTTAACGGAAGGGAAATTTCCATATGATTTCCATTTTCCAACGTGTGACAGCTTAATTTGTCATGGCAAGACGTTGCGTCAAAGGGTCGGCTGTACGCTGTTTGGATTGAGTATGAGTGGCTAATCCTTACCTTATGACACTTGACGCCACTGACTACAGATAAGAAGAATGATGTCCACAAAAATAAAGATTCATAATACGTCAATCATTACAAATCTAGTAAAATATATCATCACAAATTTCTCACGTTATTGGCCAACTCCTAAAAGCTTAAGCAAATGAAAATACAAATAAAATTAAATTTCATCATGGCCTCTTTAATGACAGCGTAAGGAAAGGGAGGGGCTAAGAACATATACAAATATGAAATATTCAAATTGTTACCATTCTAATCCTATTTTGAGTTCAATTTGAAAAAAAAAAATTAGTCCTTATTATAAGTTCACTTTCAAAATAAGAAATGAATGTGTCCCCTATTAAAGGTAGAGAGTGAAGAAAGAAGTGAAAAATATATATTCATAAATGATGGTAAAATTAAAAAATTTTATTAATCTAGTCCATATTTATTGAGCTAACTAATTTTTCTTAATATGTGGCAATTAGGTAATTTAGATATATAAATAAGACTATAGTGGTATTATGATAAAACTATTTGATATATATGATGAATAAATACAAAAGAAATCACAACCTTCAATCCCCCAGCGTGCCATTAAAATACACAAACTAACAATAATAACAACTCCATAAACTATGCATATAAAGCCATTGCCTTAGCTCAGTCAACACTAATACACCCTCACCTTTAGTACCGGTAATATGGGTCGGGCTGCCCGTTAGCCCGGTAAAATAAATGGGCTTAAGCCTAAAAATCCGAGCTCGTTTATTATTTGGGCTAAACGGGTTCGGCTGTTTAGCCCGCAGGTTAAACGGGCCGCCTGTTTAACTATTTTTAAAAAAAAATTTATGCTTTTCAGATAAGTTAGATCTCAATGTTTTCAATTCTTAGTAATATTGTATTTAACGACTCCCTAATTTTTTTTATTTGACACTTTTTTTCATATTATATTTATTTATTTTACGATTATTAAATTTAAAAAAGATGTGTTTATATGTTTTTGTGATGTGAGTAGATAAAAAAAAAGGAAAGTAAGAATGAAATTGGTTTTCTAGCACCAATGTATAAAAGAAAAAAAATGTGATATGAGTGGATGAAAAAGAAAGGGAGTGAAAATTAAAAAATAAATAAATTTTGAAAGAAGAAGACGAGCTGGCGGGCTCGAGCTCGCAAAATGCCAGCTCGTTAGCGCAACAGGCCAACCCGTTTTAGCAACACTACTCACCTTTAACATGCATGATATCCATTCTTATGGTGTCCCATGATGTTTTCTTAGTGTTTGTATAGATTAGCGGTAAAAGTTACTTTTTTAATATAATTTACGATTTATAAAATAAATGTGTGAAAAAAATTTTATCTCGACTTATGTAGATGTGTTATTTAAACACCAACTTAAATTGGCGCTTAGTCTTCTTTATTAGCCTCCACTGGCTCCACCTTTTCCCCTCCACCAAAATCCTCATTTATCCAAAGTAAAGTTAAACTTGTTTGGACTTCTTTATTTTTTTAAAAAAATAATGAGTTCAGTTTAATGTTCAAATGAAAAATAATTTTTAAAAATGCTTTTTTTTTTCTCCATATTATAGTTGGGCAAATCATTTCATGATTGTCACGAACCCTATGGAGTGACTTTAGGAAGCCTTCCTTTATTTTGTAAAATATAAAAACACTTATTTTAAGAGCTCCGAACCATAGATTCGTCTTTATTAAGAGTAGATTCCTTCTTAATGGGTAATGGCATTGTGTATTTTTCAATTTCAATCGTTAAATGAACCGATAACTTAGAAAGCAAAGCATTGACTTGCATCAGCATTGGTCATCGTCAGTCAACCCCTTCCGTGCCATTGCGGGCAATTACCTTACGCTTATTATCCTGACACGTGATCAGGTTGTGTTTCTCTCATTGTCCTCTTTCTCATTTTCTTCTTATCATCTTATATTCATGGTTAGATTAAAATAATATATAGTTCAGATTCACTCTTTTTATAAAATTATTTCTATAAACATAAATAAATAAATTTAGACTCTTAAAATCTGATTTGTACTATTCATAATTACAATCCATAATAAATAAATAAATTTTAATTTATAAAATATAATAATAATAATTTTATAAAATATTAAATCTAAACCATCCATTATATGATTTAAAGGTGAAGATGAAATGATGAGAAGATAATAAAAAAGAGGACAATGAGAGTATTCTCTCCTTGTTACCACTGACCGCTGCCCAAAAAGATTTGGTCCAAACAAAGTGGATCGGCCCTGGCCCAACCAGAAATTGGCATGAGCCTCTCTGACCTTGTTACTGTTGAGTAAGAAATTCCACTAGCTTGCGAGTTTTACCTTGGATGGAACGCAATAGGTTTGGCATTAATAAAAAAACAATCTATGAAGTTTTTGTTGGGAAGAAGTTATTCTTAGCTATTCTAAATTCAATTTTCTCTCAAAGGTATAGTATACCTTCTAGAATCACAAAGAATCAACATTAGAAGAGGAAGATTTAACTTCCTTGATCTCTCAAAAAAAATTAACTAGGTCTTATATTTAAAATCGGAAGGAACGTACATATATAGAGTAAGATAGTGTGCTTATCTCACTATGTTTCTTTTGTGGTCATCTTATATTTGAGAGAGATTATTTTAAAAATATTGTTTAAGATGATAAAAAGATAGTGATTAAAATAATTAATTTTACTAAATTGTTGCATGCTTAGAATCAATGGAAGGGCGATGAAAAGATTTAGAAATAAGTTGGATCCAGATCTAAACGAATCCAAATCATTATGAAGTAAAGTGATCAAGTGCATTTCAAATTGAGTTGTCATTTGTTCAAAAAAAAAATCCAGAAGCTAGGCCTTCCATGGCTACAGGGAGTTCGTATTTTAGAAATGATTCAATTCAATTTCCTTTTTATTCAAGAATCAGCATTCTTTCTGGAGAGTCAAATGTTGGAGCTTCATACTGAAAGTAAAGAATCTGTTAATGAAGTGTCTAATTGTCGTAAAAATGAAGGCTGTCAATGAAACCAAAAAGTGTTTTTAGGGTTTCCTTCTTGAGATGCAGGGCAAAGAGTGTGTGGCATCCAAGAATTTTCATAAGCTTTGACTCACTTTCACTTCAAACAATCAAGAAATAAATAAATAAATTTAAGGGTGATGAAATGGATAGCCCAAAAGATACTGGAATAACATATTATTGATCCATCAGATAAACGCCTGTGTCTATGGTACAATATATATACACAGTAGGTCACAAGCTGGGACGCACTCACTAATAACCTACCACATACAATTACAAATATATCCCTGAACTAATTACAAGCAACAAGCCAACAATATATAACCATCATCTAATTCCTATACTCCCCGTCAAATTGGGAACCTGTATTCACCAATTCCCAACTTACCAAGAATGCAAGTATATTGTGGCCCTCCTAGAGCCTTTGTCAAAACTTCCGCTATTTGTTCACCTGAACGTTCATGCTCAAAAGCAATAATGCTAGCCAACAATTTTTTCCTAACAAAGTGACAATCTATATCAATGTATTTTGTAAGTTCATGGAATACTGGATTCATTGCGATATGAATGGCCGATGTACTGTCACAATACACTTTTATTGGCTCCACATTTGACACATGCAACTCTTCAAGCAATCCGGTAATCCAAGTTAGCTCTGCTGTAGCCATTCGTAATGCTCTATACTCAACCTCAGCTGAAGAGAAGCAGATAGTGGGTTGCTTCTTTGATTTCCAGCCTATTAAGCTGTCTCCCGTTACCGAATGTCTTGTATCAGCACAAGCACTATGGTCTGAATCACATAAACATTCTACCTTTAAGTTGCTGTCAGATGAGATGTAGAATCCTCGACCTGGAGAGTCCTTTAGGTACTTGACCAACCACAATGCCACTTTCAAATGTGACTCTTTGGGCTCTTGCATGAACTGACTCAAAGTCTGCACAGCAAAAGAGATGTTAGGTCTAGTTAATATCAAGTATAGAAACTTACCAACAAGCCTTCTGAACATCCCACCATCTTCCACGATTGGATCCTTCTCAGTTGCAGCAGTAGTTCTTGAATTATTCTGGACAGGTTCATCTACCTCTACCTGTGTCTCTCCTTCATTATTGCCATGACATGCATCCTGCCAATTATGTATCTCCTTCCCATAGTATGAAAGGATTCCATGTCATGACTAGTAATGAAAGGGTCTGTAATATTTTTCCTAGAGACTCCCCCTTGATTCATATTCCGTACATATCAAAAGAGAAATTTATCTTCTATAAAAATAGCATGTCTACTGATAATCAAAGACTTAGTTTTAGTGCTATACAATATGTAACCCTTTTGAGTGGCGGGAGATCCAACGAAAACACAAGGTTCAGCCCTTGGCTGAAACTTATCACTGCAATTCAAAGTAGTAGCAAAAGCAAGACAACCAAACACTCTTAAGTGATCCACAGCCAGTTATCTATTATATAATAAGTCATAGGGTGTAAGATACGCTAGTATTCTAGAAGGAGTTCTATTAATCAAATATGCTGTAGCTCTAATCCCTTCCCCCCAAAACTTAATAGGCAAGTTAGATGGAAACATGATACTTCTAGCAACATTTAAAAGATGTATATGTTTTCTTTCAACAATCCCATTTTGTTAAGGAGAAAAAGGACAAGTTGTTTGATGAATAATACCCCTTTGATCAAGGTATTCTCTTACCTCATGATTGACAAATTCCTTTCCATTATCATTCCTCAAAGTCTTGATCATGACAGAAAAGTGATTAGCTACATAAGAAATGAATGTTTTCAGCAATTTAGGAACCTCAGATTTATATTGAATCAAGAAAACCCATGTAGAGTGAGAAAAATCATCTACTACTGTAAGGAAATATCTATATGCTTGATGTGTAGGAGTTCTATAAGGGCCCCACACATCTGCATGCACCAATTGAAAACAATAATGGGTTTTTGAGGAGCTAGACCGAACAGACAATCGAGGTTTTTTTTTCCTTGAATACAGATTTCACATTTATCATCATTGAAGGTACAATCACTAATTCTCATATTATTCAAGTATTTCAAAACATTCATAGGGGCATGCCCAAGTCTATAATGCAAAAGAAAATCCTTCTTAGTGTTTACAAAGCTATATCTATCAGTGTTGTTTACAAAGCTATGTCCATCAGTAGTGTTGACATATTCTGATTTAGTTTCCCTTTTCAGAAGATACAATCCTCTAGTAAGTTTACCAATCCCTTTGATCATCCCATTGGACATGTCCTGCATCCCACAAATATTAGGGAAAAAGGAAACCACATACATACTATCTAGAGCAAGTTTATCAATTGAGATAAAGTTATAACAGAATTCTTTAGCATATAGAACATTTTTCAGATATATAGAATCAGTGATTTTAACTTCTCCTATATGGTTTATACGAATTCTCTCCCCATTAGGGACTTTGACCCATTTTGGTGCACCTAAATATGGTTTATATTTATCTAGATATGTTAAACAACTAACAATAGGAAAACCTGGATTGGCAGCTTGAACACTCACAGCAGCTTCATTTAGGTCAGAATCCTGTTTAAGCAACTCTAGAATTTGTTTATACTGTCCTGGGGTGAAGAATTGTCCTTGGGATCCATGAGCATCTTCCTCTCCTCCTAACTTAGCAGCTGATTCATTGACGGCAGGATTGGCTTGGTCTTCTTTCTCCTTGGTAAATTGAGAGGGCCAAAATCCTGGTGGGAATCCAATCAGTTGATAGCATGTCTCCTTTTGACGACCTTTCTTTTCCACAATGGCTACATGTGGCTTGGGAACGACCTCTACCTCATCCCCTGCCACGACCACCTTGTGTTGCATTTGATGTCATGATTGCTCCATCTGAGAGATTCCCTTGAGCCCCATGGGAAAGGTTTCGCTGAGTTTCTTCTTGAACGATCATTGAGCTTGGTTGAATGAAGGCAGTGGATTCATCAACAATATGTGGCCGCGAACCTGATGGAATTGTTCATTTAAGCCCATAAGGAATTAGAACAATCGTTGCTCCTGAACAATTTTGGCATAATCCTTTGAGGAGCTGCACTGACAATAAGGGATAGGCACTAGAGTAGCACGCTCATCCCAAAGCTCCTTGAGCTTGGTATAATAGGCAGAGACACTAAGAGTCCCTTGAGTAAGAGAGTTGATTGGCCGATACAGGGAAAATGTCTTGGCACCATCAATGACATTGAATCTCTCTCGTAAATCAGTCCATTCAAGGGAAGCAATCTGAGAAAATACCAACCCGATTGCAATGTCTTTGTCTACAAAGTTAATTAGCCATGATAGACAACATTATTGCATCTGTCCCACTGATTCTTGTGGCTGATCTTTTGATCTTCACGACGACACGTTCCGTCTACAAAACCCGGTTTGTTCTTTGCATGGAGAGCTAATTTCATGGCCTGACTCCAAACAGGGTAGTTCTGTGAGCCAACAAGAACCTGAGCTACCAATGTCACAGCAAGAGTTTCACTGGGATGTAGGTAGAGAGGATGTTGGAAGTCAATAGTTTGTGAACCTTCTTCAGCCATGATGAAAATCAAAAGATAGGCCCGAAAATATCCCAAAGGAAAATAAGATTGCTGGGAAATAGAAATTTGAAGAAGATGAATAACCCACTGCAGCAGGCACACCAAATCGAAATTTGCTGAGAGTGACTAGTGTAAAATCAGTGAACTGAAGGAACAAGAAATACGAATGAACCTGTTCATATTGTCAAGAATCGGAAATGGAACAAGAGAGAATATGAAAGAAGATGAGAATCGTCGTCCAAGAGCTCCAAAACAGGGAGACAGAACCAACAGTTAAGAGTGGCATCCAACGGTGGCGGAGATGACGAATTGCAGAGGGTTAAACTCAGATTGCTAAATTTCTTATTTTCTTGGGAGCGACCATCGTAACATTCAAAGAAAACAGGCCCTTCATCGTGGAAGTTGAAGAAACTTGTATCAATTGGCCACGAGGGACGCTGGACAAGACCCAAAGAGACGGATCCTTGTGGAAGAGGACCGACCACAAACTATGGCAGACACCGGCGGAAGGAACAGATTGTCGCGATTAATTGAACGATTCCGTCGTTTTTGATATCAAATTGATGCCGGAGAACAGAACAGGGAGATGATGAGCCATGATTCTTGACAAGTACAGAAGATTCAAAACCCCAATTTGGTGAATCGCAAAGAAGACACGTTCGGGGCCGTCTTTGCTCTCCGAACCAGATCGTAAAATGAAGAAAAGGAATGTATTATTGATCCATCAAATAAACGCATGTCTATTGTATAATTAGGAGGTTGACAGTATCTATGAAATGATTTTTTAAATATAAGGTTGTTTTTACCGTTTATGAAATGATTTTTATAATCTATAAAATAAATATGTGAAGAATATTTATCTCAATTTATATGAATCAGATTTATGCATAAATATAAACCTAACCAAACAAACCTTGTCATAATTTAGTCATTCTTTTTCTAGGTATGAGTTTCATCCTTGCTTCAATATACAACTTTGGTTTATTAATATTATTGATATTTTTCCAGTGGTTATATATGTTTAGTGTACATAGCATTTTTTGAATTTAATAAATTCATATTGTTTTAGTTTTGGAGTTATTTAGAAATTATCGGTGAGAAACTGAGAATACATTGCAAGTGGCAGTGATCAATCATAATATGTTAATTGCCTCTTGAAGTACTATGAAAGTTGTAATAATATATTTATCTCATATCAGTATTTCTTATGCAATCATACCTCTGGATTCGATAAAAGATTATTTTACCAATATCGTGTAAGTTAATAAATGGGTGATAACTGATGATTGAAATATAGATGTGCATTTTTCATCGCAAAAGGCTTTCTTTTATTTTTCTTAAACACCAATGCTCTTTTTGATATCTACAAGATTGAAGTACTGCGCACACACAAAGATAGAATCTCTTAGAAACGAGCAATTAGACCCTGTTTGATGCGAGATGTTGGATTTTGATAAATTAGGATTGTGATTGATATTGAGATTGAGATTGGTATTAAAATTGGGACTGAATAATTAAAATTGTGTTTGGTATGTGGTGATATTTAGATGAATTACTTAAATTAATTTTATTTTATAATCCTCCATAAATTATGAAAATGCTAAAATATTTTTATTATTAAAAAAATAACAAAAAAAATCTCGGGATTTAGGTTAAAATTGATAGAGGGCATTTATGTCCAAAAAATATTATAAACAATGATATTTTTGTCTATGATATTTGCAATCCTGAGATTGAACATGCAATACTAGGGGAAAGGTGGCCTTGCAGCAATCTCACTTTCGTGGTACTTCCAATCCCTGGTTATTTATAGCCTTTTATACCAAACGATATATTCTAGTATAATCTTTAGTCCAATTACAATCCCTACCCCTGGTTATCTATAGTGGTACAATGATCACTTAGGTGGCCTTAGGCCACTCCCCCTCCTCTTGTGGGTTTGACGTGTGCCTTGTCCTCACAAAAAAAAGAAAGAATTAAAGAAAAAAAAAAGAAGAAGAAGAAAGCACCTCTTAATGAACGGCAGAATAAAAAAAGGGCCAAAAAAAAAATCCAAATCTGAAATAATCAAATTGTTATTGCACACATATTTTAAAAATAAAACCATGCATGTTGGGTTTCCAAACCTTCAATTCCCAAGCAGAGAAAAGCAAAAGCTGAAGTTTCCTACGATCTAGCGAGGAAATAATGTACTCTTGGACATTTCATTTATGGAATGATGTATTGTGGTCCGAAAGTTGGTCCTCCATTTCCCTAGTGGTAGCTGCTGGTTCCATTTGACTATGCATGAAGAATGCTGGTTCTTGAGGAACTGGAAATTGCATCGAATCATTACTTAGATATTTAACAACTTTCATTCATGGAAGGCCTAACTTCTGGATTTCCTTGAACACATAACAAGCCGATATGGGTGCATTTGATTATTTCACTCTGTGATGTCCCAGCTTCTGTCATATTTGAATCCAATATCTCTATCAAATTTTCGTCCCTCCAATGCTTCCAAGCCTGCCATTATGTCAAATCATTAATTTAAAATTGCGCTCTCCTACAAATTTGATTATAGAATATTTTTAACATAAGCTCCAACGGTTGGTTGATGCTTATGACGATGACGAAGACACAGGAAATTAAAGGTTTGAGATTATCTTTTGAGAAATACTAAAAGTTAACTATACTCACATCACTTAAGAGCCCATCAGCATATTGAGACACGAGATTTATAATAAGAATTCATATTCTTCTTTGTACTGACAATTTCTAAAATCATAATTTCAAAGCTAAAAGTATTTGATTTCTCAAAAAATAATCCAAACTTTATGTATTCTGGAGACATATAATCCATAGAATAGATATAAAAATCACACATAAATATATATTAATGTATGTTGGAATCTTATCACCAAACAATTTGAGCAAAATGTTCAAGCAATATTAGTTTCAATAGCAAAGTGTGCTCATAGAAGGTACACATAAACATATACAAACATGCACACCCATACATATAGAAAAAGAGAGATAAAGAAAAGAGAAAGAACTTACAACGTCCCAACAATTCTACCTGTGTTTCCTCTAGTTTTATTAATGTCAACCATTCTAGTCATGCCAAAATCAAAAATTTTCAGATTCATCTCAATATCTAACAAAATATAGTTAGGTTTGAAATTTCGATGTATTATTTTAAGGTGTGAATATTCATGGAAATAAAGAATTCCTCGAGCAATTCCTCCTATGATTTTATAACCTTCCTGGCCAATTTAACACTCTTAGCTTTTGTGAATCTATGCATCATTAAATTCCTTTGAGTATATAACTTAATAATGATATGTGGCATATATTTATGTCTAAACAAAAATTATAGACTACCAACAAAAATATATTCAACTCAGTCTAATGAAAGAATGGATAGTGCATGAATTAAAAAAAATTGAAAAAATAGTAATTTAAATGAGTTTGGTTAAAAGGGACAAACCAAATAAAAAGTAATCGAGGCTCTTGTTGGGGACATATTCATAAACAAGTATTTTATCCTGCTCTTTCAACCAAAATCCTAATAATGCCACTAAATTTCTGTGTTGAAATTTGGCAATCAGTAGAACCTCATTCTTGAATTCTAATGAGCACTGACTAGAATTTTCTGACAATCTCTTCACCGCTATTTTGCCACCATCGGGAAGAACGCCCGGTAATGAGAAATAGTTAGATAATATAATGAGGGGTTGGGAAATACTTGCAATGATATACACAAACACAAACGTCTGTTTGATCGCATAACTAACTTACCATGTAGAATTCTCCGAATCCACCTTTGCCTATTCTATTCTCAATTGAGAACTTGTCTGTTGCATCTTCAATTGTCGCAAAATCGAACTGCATTGACTCTAATGTGGCTCCTTCACTCCCAACTATGAACATATATATGTACATTGTAAGGTAAGTGCACTACTACAATATAGGTTTTCTCACAGTTGACTTTTCTTTTAAAAAAAAAAACAGCATACATACAATTTTTCTTCAGAATCGCCTTATAACTCTTGCTTTTTTTTCTCTTCCATTAATAGAAGCCGAAACGAAAAAGCATGATTGAGACAACAGTAGTAACGGACACCGCTATTTATAATTGTTCGTAAGTGGTCGTTATCTTTTCCTGCATAAATTAATATGAGTGCTTTTGTACACGCCATAAACGAGAAATGGACAAGATTATTTGTAAGCACAAAATTGAGAGCGATTTAAGAAGAATATAAATTTATATGCAGCCATCTATCTCTGTACGAAAAATGATTAGATACTCAATTACTTTACCTTCTGGGGTATATGCAGGAGGCTTTAAAGCACCACTTTGATTGGTGGATACGCAGGTGGCTCCGAAACAGCACTTATACTGTCATAATAAAATGTAAACGTTTCAAACCTTAAGTTGCAGCTAGGATTCATGACTTGTCCTCCTGTCTTTCCACGACAACATGACCTGATCTGTTGCTGAGCATCCTGTAGACATTTTTGGCAATCTTGGCTATTCAGGTTTGGAGTACATTGTGCAAGTGTATACAACGTTTTCAAGTCTGAAGGACTGAAAATCTTTTTTTTTTCTCAAAATTCTTCACTCTTGCAGACTTTTTCGGCGTCGCGGCCACTAGACCATTCAATGTATCCGTCAATAGCCGATTGAAGCCAGCTTTTGGTTTTCAAGCATATCCCCACCAGGTTGTGTATATATAGGTTGGGTGTCCATGGTAGATAAGAAAGAGCGATTGGAATAACGAAGCATGCATATGTCAAACCAAATAATAGCCTCCTTTGAAGAAGGACACACAGAGTTTAGCTGGTTGATTCCCTCATTGACGCATTCATCGCAGAGTTCAAGGGGCACATCACCCCGACACATGAAGAGGCCGTAGACGATTTCCGACTTGTTTCCGACGCTGGTGCTGTAGAATCCATAGTTTTGGGTGATGTTAAATGACTTGGAGAGATTGTCAAAGAGACTTACGAGGTTGTTTACGTAGGGATCGTTGGCTTTGGTGGTCGAGCAGTTCATGCCTGTAAAACTAGGACGTCCTAACTCTGTTTAACAAAAGAAACATAATGTTTAGGATTATGCACCCATTAAAAAAGAAAAGCTGTGATAAGTTCTACCTTAGGTATTTGTGCATATGGGAGATCAACCTTTCCTTTTCCCTTCCGAACCTCTTCCTTTTCTAACATAAGAACAACATTTGGTTTTATGCATTGTTTTATTTTCTTTTTTGTAGTATTAAATTATTGATCAAAATTTAGCATTTGAATTTCATTATTTTTATTTTTATGATTTAATATTTTGATAAAGAGGGAAGAGGAGGGATGAAGATAGGAAGCGGAAAGGAGAGGTTGCTCCCCCATGTGAATCCTTTTTATAGGCGTCAGTGTGAGAGATTTCTCCTACAGGGTGGGGTTGCGTGGGTGTGTAATTACCCTTGAATACAAAACCAACTCTACAAATAAAGTATGTAGATCCAAATATTTTTAATACTTAAACATGGAAAACAATAAATGATAAAAATGGTTAAGTTGTATTCAGCATCTTAAAATATTTTGTGCCTTAAAGTATTTTGTGATTTACCCAGTATCCTAAATAATTCTTTTAGAGACATCCATCACCCTAAATTAC
This sequence comes from Albizia julibrissin, assembly GCA_037074505.1. Lineage (NCBI taxonomy): Eukaryota > Viridiplantae > Streptophyta > Magnoliopsida > Fabales > Fabaceae > Albizia > Albizia julibrissin. The sequence continues at coordinate 4,153,696 of CM073480.1, read as the reverse complement.
TTTTATGTAGTTTTACACTTAATAATTTAGATAATTTAGGGTATTAGATATACCTAACAAAAAACTTTAAGGTACTGAATGCAACAAAAAAATAGTTTATGGTGATAGACGCACTTGAAAAAATATTTTAAGGTACTAGGTGCACCAGAAAAAATATACTTCAGGGTGTTAGATGTAGCACAAAATACTTTAAATATTAGATGCCCCTGAAAAAATACTTTAAAGTGTTGGATGTACTTTTCCCGTAAATAAACATGAAATCAAACACACACACACACGAATACACACACAGTTTTAGAACCATGGTTTTAAAAGTTAAGTAACCAAATACTCATAGGAAATCCAAAATATCTTTTACCTTTGAAACCATGGTTTGTTTAAGCTACCCAAATACTGTCAAATTCAGCAGAACCATGGTTTAGGGGTTTAAAAAACCATAGTTTTTCAAAAGCTATTTTTTAATCTTATTAGAAGCTATTTTCTAAAATCCATTATCTAAAATCACTTTTTTACTAAAATGTATCTTTCAAAAGCTAATCCAAACACAAACTATATGTGTGTGTGTGAATTTATTTTCACTTTTGCTTTATTTCTTAAAAATTTTTTAAAGTGAGGAAATTTTGAATTATGTGGAGAGACTAATGATAAGAATATAGAAACAAAAATATAAATAAAATGCTTAAAAAGTAAATCTTGACAAGATCAATTATGTGGGAGTTTACCCTACAATACAGAGATGAAAGGAAGGGGCTCCCCTCCTCCTCATCTTCTTCCCTTTGTCTTTCTTATCATGTGGTTCAAATCAAGAAGAAAGAAAAGGAATGAAAAAAAGAAGAGCTGTCACAGTACCTGAAGCACTGTAGGGAGGCAGGCCGTCCTTATAATAAAATCGTTCAGTTCCGAATCTCAAATTGCAGCTGGGATTCAGAATTCTTCCCCTTGTTGCAGTTTGTTCCGTTGGAATAAGTTTCATCATGCCATGTAGACTATAATACTTTATTCTCAATAGCCCAAGATGAGTATAAATGAGTAGTGAAATCATTTGTGGGATCAGGATTCGAACCTGGATTACCCAACTTCAGAAAACGTTTACGAATTCCCAATCTCAACTCAGGAGTTGAACCTAGGGCTTAGAGAGTTTTTCAGAGGGTACAAAAACTTTTCTAAATAATTTCAAGTGCTTCACTACGTCACTAAGACTCATTGGCTCTTAATGTCAATATATCAGAGTATATGCGAGCGTTTTACCTTTAATTTAATTAAAGCGGTTCTCATGGAGCTGTTCTCTGCTTTGCCACATTTATACATCCATATACATACAACAAATGTATAATCTCACAGCTAATACAACATTTACATTAAATGAAATGGTAGTGCCGCACACTACGATCTTCACTTCACCTCTCAGTTCCTCCTGCACTCTTCAACCTGTCTAAATGATTGGTTTGGAGGAGTGAGATTCGAGAGAATCTCAGTAGCAAACATTACCACTATGCATGCCAGATATATATGAATGCATGACATACTTGCCTACACTATTTTATGTCAACATAATGACATGCTGCATGCTCTATGTTATGACATACATATGACCATTGCACAAATATAACAGAGCTTCAACCAATCATACATATTCCACACAAATAGGCAAAGCAGTCACATAATCAATGCAAGACATACATTTCACATACATACAGAAAAGGTAAGTTCACTACCTGGTGGACTATAGTCCCCCCTCTTGTCCCTTGATCCTCTAACCATTGCTTCTTCTTTGTTACTTCATGGCCCTATATAACCGATCATATAATTAGAGCCATGATTCAAAACTCTATTTGACTCTCTTGAAATCTACTTTCAGTAAAAATCATTACTCTTTCAGTAACCATGCCCACAAGTTCAGATTTCATAATTACTCTTCACTATCTCAAGACAGCTTTCAGAATCATGTCCAAATGTCAACATCATAATAATTCTACAAAACTCCAATTGGACTGATTCCAAAGCCTAAATGAATCTATTTCAATGTATATTTAAGGAAAAATAGTTAGGTTTTCCCAATATAAACCAATTATTCCCAGAAATTCGTCCTAAGCCACTGTTTCATATTGCTTTCCGGATTACAGGGCTTAACTCCAAAAATTCACCATTAATTCTAGGAAATTCTAAATTGAGTGGTTTCAAATTATATGGAAATATATTTCATTATAGTTTTACATAAAAATAATAAATTCTACCTATCACAGCTAAAAAATTCCCTGAATATCTCCAAACTCAACCTGTCCAAATCACATTCCAGAAACAGGGCAGAAGTTCAAAAATTCATATCTAATTCCAAAAAATCCAATTGAGGTGATTCTAATTCTTAATTGACCCTTATTAAGTCTAATTTAAGGGAAAAATACGTCCATAAGATAAATATACTCACACAATTATAGAGTTCAATTCGTTTGAACACTACTCTAGAAGTTCCCAGATTCACATGATTAGAGTTTGAAAAATCATAACTCTTAGCTACTTATTCAAAAATTACAAACTACCTATCCAATTAAAGATCTACATGTCTACTATAAGCCTACAAAATTTCAGAATTTTTTAACAAGATTTAAGCTTTGAAATATCACGCCAAACACTTACTGCCACACAGGGCAGATTAAGCAACATTCACACATATGTTTCATAATTTCCCAAATTCATATACAAGCATCCAAAATGCATGAACACTTGCATACCTATACAATTTTTCCTCCTAAAACCAATGGAAGTATCCAAATCATCAAATTTACACTCATTCCCTATGAAACAGTACAGGACAGATCTAAGGATTCCCAAAAATAGTTTGTTGTTTTCTTGTTTTCTCTTATCTAATCACTTCCTTGCTACTCCTAATCAAGTGATTAGCTATTTAAACACTCATTGGACATCATTTAGCCATTAAAAACATCCTTTAAAACCAGTCATGAACAGTACCCAACATTTTCATAACTCATCCAATCAACAAGCCAATCGGTTAAAAAGGAAGCTTACGCTTACATCTACCCATTTCTGCAAACGGTTCCGAATTTTGGCAATACTCCGTCCGGTGAGACAAAGCCAACCACCTCCAAACAAGAATCTGAAACCATAGAAAGCTCGGGATAAGTAGAAGAAATTTTTTGAAAGGTACTTTGAGAGAGGACGCCGTTTCGGTAGTGTTTCGGTGAATTTAATTTTCTCTCTCTTCTCTCTCCATTTCGTTCTGCAGCTCCTCTCTCTCTCTCTCTTCTGGTTATTTCATGCAGGAAAAATGAAGAAAAAGATGGATAATTGATCATTAAATGGGTGTTAATTGGCTTGCCACATGTCAGCTTCTGATTGGCCCAAATAATTGATTTTCGCACATAATGCTTGATTTGGCAGAATTTTCATTAAACTTGAAAATTCATATCTAATTGTACAAAAGTCTAATTGGGGTGGTTCTAAAAGTTATGCGACCCTAATTGAGTCTAGTTTTAAGGAAAAATATAACATTTGACCAATTAGAAGGTCACTCTTCCCAGAATTTTAATCTTTGGAAGCTATCCCAGAAAATAATTAATTTTGCTGGGTTAACTTCAAAAATTCATTTCTCTTTGTATACAACTCCAAATGACTTATATGACCTATTAAATTAAAGCTTGATAAGTGTACTTTTATAATGGAAAGTTTCACAATTTTATGCAATCATTTGCCCATTGAAAAATGTCACGCAATCACCACTGCCACGCTAGAAATTTCACTGGTGGCAAAATTACTTTGTATTTCACCTTTACTATATTGTGTGTGACTTATAATTGCTTTTTTTTGTTATTCCCCGAGCTCTTTTGCTTACCAATATAATTCCTTTTAATATCCAAAGATATAAAGGAATTTTGGGAAATAATACTATGTTTCACTATGACATTTACCAAACAGGGGTTTAGTAATCCCCTTTAATCCAGGCTAAATCTTAAACCTCTAGTCCCAAAATTCAGGATATTACATATACACTCACTACAGTATTGGGGACAGATCCGATGTGCACTGTGTAAGAGTGTACACCGATCCCCAGCTAAAGTGTGCTTCTTTTGTTGCAAATTTCTTGGAAGCTGCGGGCCCTGATGTCGCCGCCTCCACACTGCATCATTCAACGTGTTATTCAATTCTATATATGTGTTAGGATCAACATTTGAATTATTCGTTTCCATGTACGGCCCTTGATTGCTTAATCCGCATGGTGTTGATATGATAAGAGCACAGCTGGTTATTGAACCCGTAGCCTGAAGCTCATTGCTGACAGTAGGCAATTGGCGGAGGGTGGAGAAGAAAGATCGGTCGGAATAACTAACAAAGCACTCGTCGTACCAGATGATTGCCTCTTTGGGACACTCTGAGGCTATTCGACTTGTGGCGTCTTGAACACAGTTTTTACACACCTCATTGGGGACGTCACCTCAGCACATGAACCCTCCATATACCGCATCAGGGTCGTTGGTGTCTGTGGTGCCATCGGTGGTGATGGAGAATTCAGGAGTGGTATAAGAGTCAGTGGCGTTGGAATACAAGGAAACCAAAAGATCGTTAAGGTTGTAGTGGTAGGGGCTATTGGAAGTGAAGTTATTATTAACTTAGCAGTTGTGGTCAAAGTAAGTAGGGATGTCTAATTCAGAAGAAGCTAAATTGAAGGAGTTGATCAGAAGGAGAAAATAGGAGAGCAATTTCAGAAATGGCATATCCATATTCCTGCCAAATGCTTCTCCACGGCTTCAGCCAAATAAAGTGAAGCAAACCTTTCACGCGGTTCGACCCCTAAGCGGCTATGTTGTACGAGGGATTAATTTAAAAAATTAGTGAATTGAATTTTAGAAAAAAAAATTTAGAGAAGTGGGGTTAAAGTTTTCTAATTAATTTTTCTCACACTTTTATTTTATATATTATCTTTATTAAAATTTTATAATCTTCTCCAATTTTTTTTCCCCTCAAATCTAACTTATAAAAATTTTTCTTCCCCTCCATTTCCCTACTGCCAAATAGACCATAAATGCTCCTTCCCCACTTCATATTTTTCCTAATATATTTGTAGTGTTCAAACCTCTGGATTATTATTATTTTTTAATTATTAGTATTTTAATAAAATAAAAAATTTGATTATCTAGCAGTTATAATAAATTATGCAGATTTCTTGGAAGGGAACTTTCAATAGGATTTTCATTGTCAAATGTAGAACTAGAAAGCTTCACCATGGCAAGGCTTTCCTTGCAAAGCCCGCCCCACTGCACGCTGTACGTGTTTGAATATAGTACGAGTGGTTGACCCTTGCCTAAGACACTTCACCCGCCATCGACTAGATGAGAAGAAAGATATTGTCCACAAAAATAAAGGAAAAAATCTGGTACTCATGTGCTGTTTTTTCTAGCGTTGACTAATTTTGAACAAGTTTTAATTTAATTTTACGTCTATACTTTTAACGAGTTTTAACTTCTGCCCTTACCATATAAGTCATATAATTACTGACTACTAATCAACAATCCATATCAACCTATTAATGCCACATGAGTAAAGTTAACACTTAATACTAAGTTAATACTTTTAAAATTATATCTAAATCCTTACAAAACTATAAGGAGTAATATTTTAATTAGCCAGACGGCATAAATCATAAGGACAAAAAGCTATGAAATAAATAGTCTAAAACAAAATTGGTTAGTCATTAAAAGTAAGCCCGTAAAGTGGGTTTAACCTTTTATCATTATAACACCTTCCTTCCCGTCCTCTCCAAGTTATCAGATCTTTCTTCATTCTAAATATCCTTTGGTTTGACAAATTCTAACTAACATTTATAAGCGCCTGACTTATTGTTCTCTATTTTGATTTTATTGATGGTAATTTTAGTAATTTCAAAAAAAGGAAAATTTGGAAAAATCCTCATAAAAATTTAATTGAGAAAGATCTAATAAATTTTTATACACAAAAAAATTGATACTTTATAAATTTTCTATGCACAAAATACTGAAACTTTGATTTAGGTCATTCTTATCAATACAATTTTTAATGAGGGATTTTTTTTTTCCAATTTAGCCTTTAAAAATTAATTAATTTGAAATAAAATTCTTTAGTTTGTATAAAATTGTTGATAGGTACGGTATGTCCTTATAATAAGGACAAGGAAAAGTAAGAAATAACTATTCTAAAATTAATACAATTAATGTGTATAATAAATTATAAAATCTATACTAAATCACAATATTTATGAGTTATAAGTAAATAAATTTATTTTAAATTTCACATAATATAAGTTATAAAGGACTTGTTTGATTCTATTTTTTAAAATATTTTTTTAAAAAAATAATAAAATTTATTTGAAAAAGCGTTTCCAATTAGTAGTTTTGAAAAACTAGAAAACAAAAATAGTTTTTAGTTATTATCTTGTTTTTATTTTTATTTTTTTTTATTTTTTGAGGCTGTCATTTATCCAGACACCAAACCACTAGCACAGAAGATTGCCATGTCATTGTTGTCATCAATTTAAAAACAATTTTTTTTAAAAAAATATCCAAACAGATTTTTTTTGTATTTTTTATTTTCAAAACTTAATTTTAAAAATAATTTTATAAGAAAATTTCAAAAAAAAAAAGTAGAAAACAGAAGCAAATAGCCCCAAAATCTTTCTCCATGGACCTTACACAAGTCTCGTTTCAAATTTCATGCATGATTGTCAAACCCTATTTCGGCGGCTTTAGGCAAATTTCCTTTATTTTCTGCAACCAACGCATACCTTTATAAAAGTTAGGCGGTACAGTCAACACCTTCACAGCCATTGCAATAATTGAAATGCTCCTCCATATATTAGACATAATAATTCCATTATTTGAGAAAAATGTGATCTCACATCTCACCGACATGTTGGTTCAAATTCCGCTACCGGCCAATGTAAACATCAAATTAGTATGTAACCGTAGATATCTCTATATGTAAGTGATTTAAGTCTTGAAAATTTTCATAATCTAATGATTTGAGTTTTCACCAACTCATGAACACCAGTTCAAATAAAAACCCCACCGATACATATCCTTGCCATTGACAGTTATACCAATACCAAGTGATTATAAGACGCATGGCTTTCTACAAATTTTGATTGCTATTCTTTTATTTGATGAATGAACTTAAACCTAATTACTTATAAGTATAATTATAATAAAATTTACAACCTCATTATATCAATAAAACAAATAAAAATAGTACTGTGTTATGTAACCCCCAGATTAGTTATAAAATAAAAACTCCAGATACGGTATCGTCAGGAAAATAAATATCCCTAGCTGATCTAGACTTGGCCACAGCCTTTAGATTTTCACAATAATTATAAATCAGAATTTTATTTTGAATGTAAAATATGAGTAGTATTTTTTTGGTATTATAATATGGTCAAAATTGTTATAATTAAACAATTATATGTAGAAATTTTGCATGAAGTATTAAATCTATTAAAGAAGAAGAAATTATCTACTTAGGTTTTATATATATATAGCAGACCAAAAAATAAATTGGATAAAGTGAAAGGATCCAAATTATTTTTTCACAGAACAAATAAAGAGATTTACAAGACAAATAAAGGGATTTAAAAGAACAGAAGGAATTAAAAATATTTTGTTCATTTACAAGACAAATATAAAAATTCACTAAACAAATATGTACATTTACAGGACAAAGTTAGATCTTTGCAAAACAAAAAAAGGAATTCAAAAGAATTAGGGAGTTAAAAATATTTTAGTCATTTATAAGAAGAATATGGGCATTTATAAGACAAATAAAGGGCCCGTTTGGTACACTGGAATTGATTTTGATGGATATGGATATGGAAATGGAAATGGATATGGATATGGATATGGAAATGGAAATGTGGTTTAAAAGTGTGTTTGGTATGTATATGGAATTCAAATATTATTTTTATTTAATATTTATATTTAAAATGTAAAATTACCAATATTCTAACCTAAGAAAGTGAAATGAGATAAAACCATTGTTAGTAAACCCGGACCGGACATATTTTTTTTAATAAAAAATGATTTTTATTTTTTTAAAAAAAGTTCATATTAATAAGACTAAAATATTCAATTTCTCACCAGTTTAGCCCTAGTCTGACCCACTAACCTTTGACCTAGTACTTTGACCGCTCCTGTTCAGTTTTTTTTTAAAAAAAATTATTTTTATTTTTTTAAAAAAATTTCATATTAATAAGCCTAAAATATTCAATTTCTCACCGGTTTGACCCTAATTTAGTTTCGGTTTGACTCCGATCTGACTCACTAACCCTTGACCTAGTACCCTGACCTGGATTTAGGTACATGGAATTGCAAATCTTTGCGTTTTAGGTGGAAGCCAATTTGATAGAATTGGAGACATTTGGCTTCCACATGGAATTGCAAAAATTTCCAATTCCATCAAACCAAACAAACTTAAGCATGGAATTGATATCCAATTCCAATTCTATACCCCCCAATTCCATCATACCAAACATGCCCAAAGGGATTCAAAAGAACCTAGGAAATTAAAAATATTTTGGTCATTTACAAGACAAATTAAATCAATGGCGCCATTGATTTGACCATGTCTTTGCATCTTGGGGTCAAATACAAAATATTTAATCCAAGAATTGCAGTATAATGCAATACTCAAGTCGTCTCACTCACAGAGTCTTTTATTTTGATCTCTTAAATAAAACTAAGTGCTATTTAGAATAGGTTGGGAGTTTGCAAAAGATAAATATATATATATAATCCAACAAGCAAAATTTAATCACACAATTTAATTCACAAAACCTTCCCACAAAAATCAATTACAACAATATATATATATATATAAAGAAACACACCACTCAAATTCAAATCATAAGAAAATTTAAATTTAAATAGACAAATTCAATCCACAATAATTAAGTTCAAACAAAATAAGGAAATGAGAAACAAAGTTCAGTTAAAAAAAAAAAAACTCCCCTGTTTATTTGCCGAATTCAAGCAGTTGGCCACATTTATATCCAACACAAACACTATTCACGCACTATTCATGCCACTGTTCACGACACTGTTCACGACATGCATCCTGAAACTCCAACGTCCATGATTTCTCTTTTCTCTTCTTCTCTGAAATGACAGGTGCTTGCTGGAAAGCTTAGAAGGAGGATGAAAATATTATCTTGACAGCATTCTAAACTCTTTCAACGTGGCCAAGCATGGTTCCGAAGGTATGCAACAAACGCCGGAAATGGGGGCCGGAGATGTCGCCGGAACTAACAAAACTTCGACAGAAATCAAAGAGGAAGCCTGAAAGTGATGGGCTGATCTCTTAAGCTCTGAAGAACCAAACGGTGAAGGTGATGATGAATGGAATTTTGACGATGATGGTGGTGAGATAAGGACTCCGATGGTGGTAAGGAAAGTGACGGTGATGATGGTGAAGACCAAAGGTGGTGCAACGGTTGTACTCGGTGGGGAAACGAAAGTGATTCTGACGTGAAACAAAGAAGGTTTTGACGTTAAAAGGAGAGTGGAAGAAGATGATGGTGGTATTAAGATGATGGTGGTAGTATAATGGTGATGGTGGTGAAAGACGATGAAGATGGTGGTAACGTTGAAAGAGAAAGAGAAGTGATGTTGCTGACAGAAGTGAAAATCAAAACTGAGGAAAGAAGCTAGCAGTTGCAATGGTGATATGGTGGTGAAGTTACTGCAATGTTCTCCTCTGTGATTTCCCGTGGTAATGGCTAGAGAAGGAAGGTGATGGTGAATGGTAATGGTAATGGAAGAGACAGTGGTGGTGGTTCCTTGGTCTCCTTCCTATTTTTAACTCCCCATCCTGTGGTCCTTCTTCTCCATCAACATCACTCTCTTAACACAACTCTCTCTAGTTACGAAGACAAGAAGGCTGGAGATTTTTTTCTGATGTCTCTGGTGGTTTGGAAGAGGGGATTATATAGTGAAATTTCTCATCATTACTTCCTTTCACCAACCGAGTCCACTGCTAGTTGCTGCGTTAAATGGGTCCTATTGCTAGTCAAAAAATAATATTCCTGCTTCCTCATTTCATCAGTGCTCACCGAAAGTATAAAAGGAAGATGCCACTACCTCCACCATGCGCAATATGTCAATATGTCGGGTCCAGTTGTGATAACAGGAAGATGAAACAGCTGGTCATATTTGGGTTCTTATTTATAATTTCCTCTGAAATTGCCAATTTCTTCCTAAAATACTTATAATGCAAGATTAAGCACTATAGTATATAGCATCAAAAGTCCAAGAGAACATTTGTATGAATAAATAACAATTTAAGACCATTTCACTTTTAATTATAATAAATTCAAAACAAATGTTTCTAACTCAAATTAATGTTCAATCATGTAATGATGTCTCATAAAATCCATTAAAATCTCAATTTAATCATGAAAATCATACATAAAATTATGGTTCAATCAATTCCCCCACACTTAGACCTTTGTACTCCTGAACAAAGGCGATTAAGTACAATAATTTAAGTCCAGATCATCAATGCATTCAAAAGAAGAGCAATTTCATAATTAGAAAGCAATGGATCAATTAATCGAATTCCATAGGCCAACACTAGTCATAATCAAACGATACAAAGAAATTAGCTAACTTTACAATCCAAAATATTAGAATGAAGCATAAGAGACTCTCAAGGTATTATTGTTTCAGTCATCTCACGTCATTGGGATAATTTCACTCTGGCTCACTTAATCCACACCTTACCATAAGCTTGTAGCAACTCTAATTTCTCCACTATTAATAGCAATTAATGTAATGAATCAAGAGGACTTAAAATGCTTGCGATTATGGATGAAGGCTAAGTGAAATGAAAGAAATATGGTTGATATGCAAGTCACAATAAATGAACAAGTTCATAGTAACTAAAAAAAAATTTTGCCAAAAAATTATTTATTTTTTTAAATTCAACAACAAATACCTTCTTCATATTTCTTTTGTTTTTTTTAAACCATTTTTTTTCAATTGAATGGTAAGAGAAATAAACCCACATTTTGCTTACTCCTTATTTTGAAAAAAGAAAGTACATGTATCATTTGTGCATTTAAGAATTGAGCATTATTATAATTAATTGCAATGTTTTGATTAATTTTGTTTTTAAGGTTAGCACTTGAAATAGTTCAGTAGATGTATTGTGGTTAGTTTCTTTTACAATTTATTGCATTGGAAGGAGCATTAATTGATTGAACCATATTTTATATCTGATTTTTATAATTAAATTAGGATTTTAATGTATTTTCTGAGACGTTGTTGTATGAATAAGCACTAGTTTTAGTTGGAAACAATTGTATCAAATTAATTGCAATTAAGGGCAAAATAAACATAATTTATTTACTATTTTATACAATTGTGTCTTGAACTTTTAATGCTACAGTGTGTTTAATCTTTGCATTGCAGGTGTTTTGGAAAGAATTTGGTAATTTTAGAGGTTCATAATTAATATTTTGAAGAATGGAGAAAATTACAGAACAGTTCCTAATATGTCTGGAAATTATAAATAGAGGAAGACAAGAGCCCGAGAAAATTGCAGAAAAGAACCCAAGAAAAGTCAAACAAGCTTCTTCTTCACCTGCCAACACTACTGGACCCACGTATACATAATGGAATAATGGCCACCAACTTCTTTCGGCTGGAACTGGACCAGGGAGAGCATTATATCTGCTTCTTCATCATTCACATAGCAGAAAGCAGAGATAGAAAGCAAATGAGACTCGACAAAGGCACAGACAAAAAACAAACCTATGAGTTGTGATATGTGCGGTGGGTAAGAGTTGAGAGAGTATATAAGAGGCAGCATGAACCATCACGTACATCATCCCTTCCTTCCTCATTTTCTTCTTGTCGCCGGCGGCATTTCTTCATCACCACCATCGCCGCCGGCGACCTTCCATCATCGTCACCTTCATCTTCTTCATCCCTTCCTTCCTCATTTTCTTCTTGTCGCCGGCGGCATTTCTTCATCACCACCATCGCCGCCGGCGACCTTCCATCATCGTCACCGTCATCTTCTTCATCCCTTCTACCACCGGCGATTGAAGAGAGCTTGAGAGACGGAGGGAGCTCGGTGAAGGAAAGGAGAGACCATCGATCCTTCACTGCACCACCACCACCACCGTGCTCAGTTCTCATTTCGCCAAAGATCACCACCGTCATTAATTCCCCTGTTCTGTTTACTTTCACCATCGTCCCTTCTCTCTGTGTCTTGCTAAGAGCACCGTTGGAATACTACCAGAACCACCTCCGGCGGATTCTCCCTCTTTTCATAACACCGAAAATCACCACCATCATTCCTTCTTCACTTGCATCACCTTCGGTTTTCCTCTGCTTTACGTCAACCACTATTCCTTTCCCTGTTCTGAAGCTACTCTCTCTCAACCATCTCCGGCCCCCATTTTCCGGCGACTCATTATCACCGTCAGCCTCACCATCATTGAGCAGCACCTTCACCATCGACACTCCTCTATCCCTCACTGTCACACCGTCAGTTTCTTTACCATTTCCAGTGAGTTTCTGTGATTCCGGTGCGTTTTTCCAGTTTTCCGGCCCCCATTTTCCGGCGACCTTGTGCAGATTCCAGCTAGTGTTGCATTTTCTGGTGATTTAAGTTTGATGGTGAATAGGGTACGAAGGGGAGTCAGTTAATTTAATTTTGTTTCAAATTTTATTATTGTTTGTATAATGTGTGGATTGAGCTTGTGTGTTTGGATTTTTACTTGTTGGACTTATGTACATATATTTTCTTGTGATTTTAAATGGAGTAGTGTGTTTGTGATTTTAAATGGAGTAGTGTGTTTGTATTTATAATTAAGAAAATAATCGCATGTTTAATAAAATACTAAAAATAATAATAATTATACATTTAATTAAATTGTATTTTCTTTTAATTATTAATTAGAAAAAATCAAAAACCCATTTTCCTTTGTTTTATTATATGGCATTTAGATTATTTAGGATTCAATAAAAGGCTTCTCGAGAAGAGAGAACGATCTTAGGTTTGCCTATACGCAATCCTTGGTTAAATTGTTGATTATGGACCCCAAGGCAAATGCACAAAAATGTCCTGATCATTGGTCATTTACAAGATAAATATAAAAATTTACAAGACAAAAATGTAAGTTAAATCAAGTAAGGGCATCATTGTCCTTTCATCCATAAAAATTAATTTCATTTTGACCATCGGGTAGAATGAAGTTTCAGAAAGTTTTAAAAACTGACTAAAATTAATTTGCTACAAAGGGGTTAACTGAAATTTTTTCAATAAAATAATTATCAAAATAAGCGTAATTTACTTTGAGTCGCAGGGAGTAAAAACCTAACCAACACAAGCTTATAGGAAATTAAAAAAAAATATTTTAAGAAAATCATCATAGCCTCTTAATGGACATCAGAAGGAAAAACGGGGTCGTTCGAAATAATCTAAATTTAAAATAACGAAATTGCTATTATACACATATTTTCATGGAATAATTTCACTCAAACACTACTGTAGGAAGAAATTTTCAGTTAAGAATAACAAAATAAGTTTCAAATATATCTGAAGATCACGGGGTTAACTTGAACTTAATTTTTGGTCAATTATATTACCAAATACCCTTGACTATTTTCTTTTAATGTTCTTTAAAACCTAAAGTATGCTTTTTAGCCAGCTGATCATGTTACATCTTCAAAATCATATATTTCTTAGAATAAATTTTTTATCATGAAAAAAAAAGAAAAAAAAAACAAGAAGCAAAGCTTGATGCATGATTTGCTCATCTCATTAGTTTCATTGACTGGCGAGTCATTTCCACGAACCAATGAGAGATCTTTTAGAAATAGCCTATTGCAGTTGTTATTAACCTATGGCAATTATAGTACCACAAAATAGGATAAGATCAGTTTCAGAAAATGGCCTATCAATTTTGCTGCCCAATGCTCATGTCGGGGAGGAATTGGTTTCTTAATAAAGCAAATTTGCTTAATAGGAAGAGTTAGGTAGATCTAGGTCGTCAAATTTTTGATCTGAATGGTGCATATCTGATTTTTAAAAGTCTATAAATTTTTAATAAATATTTTAATACATATAGAATATAAAATAAAAATAATCTCTTAACTATTATATATTTAAAAAAGATTTTATATTTAAAAAAACTCCGATCTGAAACGTCCAAGACAAATCTGTACAGCACATATCCACTTAGCTCTCCTTGTGAACCAGCTCTTGCCAGGGAAGACTACTTTGCATGAAAGAGCCAGCTATATGTGTTTGGATTTAGTATGAGTGGCTAGTCCTTTACGCCATTGACTAGATAAGAAGAATGGCATTGGGGTAAAGGTGTAATTATGGTTATGAATTATTTTTAGAGGTGTAATTTTGACCATGAATTATTTTTGGGTGTAATTTTAACCCTGAACTAATAAAATTGGAGCAATTGTGGACCTTAACTAACGAAAATAAAACTCTGTTTGCCATGTCATCATTTTGTTTGGAAAAAATAACTATTTTGCCCTTACAATTTTGTGAAATTTTACAATTTTGCCCTTAGCAATTGTGTGACACTTTTAAATTAGTAAATGACCTCTAAAAATTCTAAAATTTTCTATAATAAAAGTATAAATATTAAGATTTAATTTGATAGGTCATATGGAATTTTATTTGGTCATATGTCATAAGATTTAGTAAATGACCTTTAAAAATTCTGAAAAATTGGTAGATTTGTCACCGAACTTTAAAAATTCATATCTAATTGTATAGATATTCAATTGGGGTGGTTTCAAAGCCTATGTGACCCTTATTAAGTTTATTTTTATAAAAAAATATAACTTTTAGCCAATAGAAACCTCAAAATTCCTAGAATTTTTATTTTTGAAGTTTACTCCAGAAAAATGTTCAATTAGCTGGGAAAAATTCAAAAATTCATTTCTCCTTGTATACAACTCTAAAAATTCTATATGACCTATCATATTAAAGCTTATCATGTCTACTTTTATTCTAAAAATTTTCATATTTTTTGGAGGTCATTTACTAATTTAAAAGTGTCACATAATCTGACTACCTCAATAGAAAATCACATTCGCAGCAACTTCAACTTATGCACCAAATAATTGATCAATGCTTCCATGGAAGTTTATTTTTTTTTCACAAAGGTGAGAAACAGAGGTTTGTATTTTGTTTGTACGGGTGCTCATTGATCCAATTAAAATACATTAGGGGCAAAATTGCACCCTTAGAAAATAGTTCAGGGTTCTATTTTCAACTAACGGAAGTGAAACTTCTATTTGCCATATCATCATAGTTATTTGGTGCATAAGTTGAAGTTGCCGTCAATGTGATTTTCTGTTGAGGCAGTCAGATTGTGTGACACTTTTAAATTAGTAAATGACCTCCAAAAAATATGAAATTTTTCAGAATAAAATTAGATATGCTAAGCCTTAATTTGATAGTTGATATGAAATTTTTTGAGTTGTATACAAGGAGAAATGAATTTTTGAATTTTGCCCAGCGAATTGAACGTTTTTCTGGAGCAGACTTCAAAAATAAAAACTCTGGGAATGTTGAGGTTCTTATTGGATAAAGGTTATTTTTTTTCATAAAACTAGACTTAATAAGGGTCATATAAACTTTAGAACCACCCCAATTAGATATCTATACAATTAGATATGAATTTTTAAAGTTTGGTGATAAATCTACCAATTTTTCAAGTATTGCGAAAATTACAAGGCAAAATAGTCATTTTGACTAAATAAAATTACATATGACCTATCAAATTAAATTTTATCATGTCTACTTTTATTCTGAAAAATTTCAAAATTTTTGGAAGTCATTTACTAATTTAAAAGTGTCACACAATTATTAAGGGCAAAATTGTAAAATTTCACAAAAATGTAAAAGAAAAATGGTTATTTTTACCAAACAAAATGATGCATGGCAAACGGAGTTTCACTTCCGTTAGTTGAGGTCCACAATTGCTTCAATTTTATTATTTCAGGGTTAAAATTGCACCTAAAAATAGTTTAGGGCTAAAATTACACCTCTAAAAATAATTTAAGGCCATGATTATACCTTTACTCATGTGATTGTCATCAATCACTACAAGTCAATTATTATCATCACAAATTTCTTACGCTTTTTCTCCCGCATATCTCTCTGTCTCTATTAAAAGTAGATTCATTCACAAATTGCGTATTTTTCAATCTTGAAACATTTAATTTTCAATAGATAATTGGAAAAGGCTAAGGAATAAACGAATGAAAAACTTAGAAAGCAAAGAGTGGACTTGCATCAGCATTGGTCATTGTCAGTCAACCCCTTTTGTGCCATTGCCTTCAATGACCTTATGCTTGTGCTGACCAGAAAGATTCAGTCCAAATGAAATGGATCGGTTTTGGCCCATAACAGAAATTGGCATGAGCTTCCCTGACCCTGTTACTGTTGAGGAAGAAATTCTACAAGCTTGCGAGTTTTATTTTGGATGGAATGCAGTGGGTTTGGCGTTATTAAAAAAAAAATCAATCAATCAATTCTACAAGATTTTTTCTCAAAGTTAAAATAAACCTGCTAGAATCACAAAGAATCAACATTACACACAGCTTCATTAGAATCAATTCTAATGAAGCCTTAGAATTTTAGTATTTAAAACCATACAGTCAGTTCTAACCTTAAAACACACGATGTCATTAGTTGTCGTTGGTAGCAGCCAAGATAAGCCTTGGTTACTGCCAAGAGCTCTCTGTCTCACCTTTGGTTGAGGCCAACAAATGCGTTGGCTGAGGCCAAGAGCTCTCTACCTTGCCTTTGGCTGGGGTCAAAAAAGTGTTGGCTGAGGCCAAGAGCTCTTTGCCTTGTATTTGGTGAGGCCAAAAAATGTGTTAGCTGGGGCTAAAAGCTCCTCTTTTTCTTGTCTCATCTTTTCTTGTCTTGCCGTGATATCTTGACTTTCTAACTCCTTTCCAACTCCTTAAGCATTGATTTAAGCTTCCAAAGACTTCACATGTGTTCAAGTGATAATCTATCAAAACAAGAAAGTCTATAAAAGCTAAAGTTGATGAAATACGGAAAAATATTCACACTTCAATCAAGAATTACATCAATTCAACCCAGGTACCAACTGGACACATTTTCCTTGCATATGTATCCCTAAATATGTATGAATTCACCGGTATGTTTCTTATGCAATGGTCTTAACATAAGAAGAGAATTAAGACAGTAAGATAATGTGTTTTATCTCTGTAATATCCCAAATTTTGGGACTAAAGACTTAAGATTTAGCCTGGAAAAAAGGGGACTACGAGACCCCTGTTTGGTAAATTTCATAGTGAGACATAATATTATTTCCCAAAATTCCTTTATATCCTTGGATATGAAAAAGAATTATATTGGTAAGCTAAAGAGCTCGGGGAATAACAAAATGAAGTGATTGGAAGTCACACATAATATAGTAAAGTGGAATACAAAGTAATTTTTGCTACCGGTGAAATTTCCGGTATGACAGTGATGATTGTGTGACATGTTTCGATGGGTAAATGATGGTAAAAAATTATGAAACTTTCCAGAATAAAAGTAGAATTATCAAAATTTAATTTGATAGGTCATATGAGTTATTTGGAGTTGTACACAAAGAGAAATGAATTTTTGAAGTTAGCCCAGCGAAATTAACTATTTTCTGGGGCAGCATCCAAAGATTAAAATTCTTGGAAGAGTGAGCTTCTAATTGGCCAAATTTTATATTTTTTTATTAAAACTAGACTTTGGAACCATCCCAATTGGAATTTTGTACAATTAGATATGAATTTTCAAAGTTTAATGAAAATTCTGCCAGATTGGATATTATGTGGGAAAATCAATTTTTGGGCGAATTAGAAGATGACACGTGGTAAAACTAATTAACACCCCATTTAATCATTAAATCATCATCTTCCTCAGCATTTTCACGGAGAAAAATCTGAAAGAAGAGAGAGAAGCTCTGAACGAAAATGGAGAAAGGGAGGATAGAGAAACTTTGAGCAGTCGAAACACTACCGAAACGGCGTCCTCTCTTGAAGTACCCTTCAGGAAACTTCTTCTACTCATCACGAGCTTCATTTCTACGGTTTTGGATTTTCATTTGGAGGTGGTTGGCACCGTCTCACTGACCGGGATGTTGCCGGAATTCTTAACCGTTTGTGGAAACGGGTAGAGGTAAGCGTAAGCTTCCTTTTTAACCGATTGATTTATTGTTTGGATGTGTAAATTGGAAGTGGGGTACTATTCATGGCTGGTTTTAAAGGATGTTTTAATGGCTAAATGATATCAAAAGAGTATTTAAATAGCTAATCACTTGATTAGGAGTAGCAAGGAAGTGATTAGGTAAGAGAAAACGAGAAAACAACAAACTATTTTTGGGAATCCTTAGACCTGCCCTGTACTATTTCGTGTAGGTGGAGTTGGAATTTGATGATTTTGATGCTTCTATTGGCTTTAGGAGGCAAAATTGTATAGGTATACAAGTGTTCATGATTTTTGGATGCTTGTGTATGAATTTGGGAATTTATGAAATAGGGTTGTTCATGTTGTTGATTCTGCCCTGTTTGAACAGTGACTTTGTTCAAGTTGTTTCAATGGTAAATCTTATCCCAAAATTCTGAAAATTTTCAGGCTTAACTTAGACATGTAGAGATTTAATTTGGTGGGTGTTTTGTAATTTTTGGACAAGTATGCTAGGAGATATACATTTTTGAAGTTGTGCCCTGTTTCTTAAATGAAATCTGGAACAGTTCCTGTTTGCCGAATTTCTGGGAAATTTATGACAATAATAGTCATACCAAAATATTTTTATATAAAACTAAACTTAAAGGGTTTCAAATAGAGCTTTGAACCACCTCAATTGGAATTCTATAGAATTAATTATGATTTTCCAAAGTTTGGTAAAAAATGCTGGTAGATTGAGTACCATGCGAATTTGAGTAAGAAATTGGCCAAATATAATTGGAATGAACTCCAAAGGTGAAAGTAAGCCTATAGGGCTAATGTGGACCATTGGGTATTCACTTTTCATGGCTCTAATAATGTTATCACTTGCCTAGGGCCATGAAGTGATAAAGAAGAAGCAATGGTTGGCGGATCAAGGAACAAGAAGAGAAAGACATAAAGTCCTAGAGGTAGTGAACTTACCTTTTCTGCATGTATGTGATATGTATGTCTTGCATTGATTATGTGACTGCTTTTCCTATTTGTGTGGAACATGTATGATTGGTTGAAGCTCTGATATGTTTGTGCAATGGCCATATGTATGTCATAACATCGAGCATGCAGTATGTCATTATGTTGGCATGAAATAGTATAGGCAAGCATGTCATGCATTCATATATATCTGGCATGCATAGTGGTAATGTTTGCTACTGAGATTTTCTCGAATCTCACTCCTCCCAACCAACCATTTAGACAGGTAAAGAGTGCAGGAAGATATGCATCAGAGGAGATATGAAGGTGAAGTGAAGATCGTAGTGTAAGACACTACTATTTGTATTTGATGTAAGAGTGTGGTGGTATTGTGTAATTATACATGTGATGATATGTGGCTATCGAAAATAAGGTATTACAATCTCACTAGTATGTTTCTTATGTAATCGTCTTAATAAATTTAAGAAAGATCATTTTAAAATTTTGTTTTCTAAGATGATAATGATAAAATGGTAGTGATTATAATAATTAATTTTACTAAATTGTTGCACGCTTGGAATCAATGGAGACGGTGAAAAGATTTAGACATAAGTTGGATCCAATCTAAACGAATCCAGATCACTACTAATATTAATAAAGTGATCAAGTGCATTTCAAATTGAGTTGTCATTTGTTCCCAAAAAAAACAAAATCCAGAAGCTAGGCCTTCCATATCTACAGGGAGTTCATATTTTAGAATGAATCAATTCAATTGCCATGTTTTATGCAAGAATCAGCCTATACATTTAGACGCTACTATGGTTCGCCATCTGGCCATATGTAAAGAATCTCTGTTCTTGAGGAACGTATGAACGATTGAATTTGAATATTAATAGTCAAGGTGTTCAACAATTGTACCTACTGAAAGTATAGATAGTTTAATTTCTGAATTTACTTGAACACACAACACACCAATTAATTTGGGTGCATTTGATAATTTCTTGTCCATCAACAACAGCTAGATTTAAAACCAATATCCCTAACAGTTTTTCATCCCTCCCATGTTACATTTTTGTGATTAATGTTTTTTTGTTTATTGAAGATAATGTTACAAAAAAAATGCTTTAACGCAGTGCCAAGGAAGACTTTTTGGTGTTTGAAAAGTGATGACTTTTTGGTGCACACATGCAGCAGTAATGAACGTAGTTCGATATTTGAAGGGCAGTCTGGGGCTAGGAGTGCTGATTAGCTCAAAAGGAGGATTAGTATTGGAGTGTTATTGCGATGCGGACTGGGCCTCTTGCAAAACCACCAGAAGGTCGATGACCAGTTGTCTTCTCAAATTTGGAGGATCATTGATCATGTGGAAAGCAAAGAAGAAAAGGACGGTGTCTAAGTCTTCCACAGAAGCAGAGTATAGAGCTCTTAGCATTAGCATGGCAACGTCTGAAATTGTTTAGGCACGTGGACTATTCCGGGACCTTCATATTCAGCATGAGAAGCCCGTGAAGATTTTCTGCAATAGCCAAGCAGCAATACACATTGATGCTAACCCGGTATTTTACGAATGTACCAAACACATTGAGATAGATTGTCACTTTATGAGAGAGCAATTTTATGAGAGAGCAATGGGAGAAGCGGATGATAGACTTAGAGCATATTCAGTCAAGAGACCAAGAAGCAGATTTACTGACCAAGGCAGTAAGTGGAAACGAGCAGATGCGATTATTGAGCAAGTTTGGAACGGTTAATCTGTATCGTCCCGAAACTTGAGGGGGATTATTAGTGAGGACAAAATTGTAATTTTGCAATTGTTATTAGTCCAATAGTGTAGTTAGTTAGACTGTGCAGACTTTGCACTATATATATACACGTGGAGACAGGGTTAAACGATGGATTGTAGTTTTATTTCTTCTGGTCATCAATGAAATCATATTGTTTCTGTGGTCCAGTGTGAGCATAAGGGCTGGCCCAAGAAACCATCAGTTCTCAATGTCATTGTTGGAGACACTTCACTTGACGGCAGACAAAGCAGCTAACAACACTAAGAAATATGCCACAAGGGAAGAAATCATATCAGGGTTCGGACCTATGCATTCTCTACTTCAGTGCATCCTAAGATTGCAGAAAATGTCTGAGTGCTGTGATTGGAGACCTCTCAAGTTGCTGTGTAGGAAAAGAAGGAGAAAGAATTCTATATCCAAGTTGCAACGTTCGCTATGAGTTATATTTTTTCTATAACTCTGACGATCAGCCAGAAGCAAGGGGGCCAACAAGAATTATCGTGATAGCTGTGGTTTCTTCTGTTTGTGGTTTGGGGATGATTTTTTGTCTCGCCTACTATCTCTTAAAGAGTCCAATAAAGAAGGGACGCAACGCTGTTCTCAGACACAAATACTGTCAGTAATTTTTATTCTCAGACAAATTTGTATTTAATCATATAGTCTTGGCTTGTCTCGAGCTATAGCAACAATTTCTTCTATTTGTCTAGTTGGGAATGAAAGCAACAATTTAGAGCCTCTGCAATTTAGTTTGGCCACTATTGAAGCTGCAACAAATAAGTTTTCACATGAAAAATCTTTAGGCCGAGGTGGATTTGGACAAGTTTACAAGGTAACAAATTTAAATGTCATCAATACAAATGTTACACAGACACACAGCACACATGCATATATGTTTCTTAATTTTTTTTTTGGACAGAAGTATTTATATTTTATCGGCATGTTTCTTAATTTTTAATGTAATCATCTGTGGTTCTAGGGTATTCTTTCAAATGGTTAAGAAATAGCAGTCAAGAGACTTTCGAAAAGTTCTGGTCAGGGTGAAGAACAATTCAAGAAAGAGGTTTTATTGATTGCCAAACTCCAGCACAGAATTTTGGTAGCCTTGCTTGAATTTTGCATAGAAGGACAAGAGAAAATTCTTATTTATGAATATGTTCCGAACAAAAGCCTTCATTACAGTCGATTTGGTTTGACTCTTCTAAACCCTACATTAACGCTTAATTGAAATTTGTAGTCCATATGTGCCATGCGTGTTATTATTTATTTATTTCGGGGTATGTAAAGTGATGTATGTTACAGATAATTGTCCTACGTAGATTATCTTTGTTTTGTCCATATAGTCAATCACAACAAATTTATGTACACAGGTTTCCAGAAAAGCAAATTATTAAATTGGGGAAAGCGCTGTAAAATCATCGGAGGAGTTGCTCTAGGAGTTCTTTATCTCCATGAATATTCTCACCTTAAAATTATATATCGTGATCTAAAACCAAATAATATTTTATTAGATGATGAAATGTGTAACACCCTACTTTTGATGAAAACATACTTGATGCCACATGAGAGACCAAAAGTAGTTCTTAATCCATTTGGGATTCCAATTTCACTACAGGGTTCGATCCTATAGTTAACTGGGTTTTCGAAAGATATTTCAAAACATTTTAGTTGTTGTCTCATTTTCATTTTTCAAATTGGTTTAATTTATTCGGGTCTATTTCCATTTCTTAATATCAGAGTACTTACTGAAGTTCTTAGCAGATAATCAGAATAAGTTCGCTACTAAAGGGTCCACCTGGAACTGTCACCCGGTTGTAGATAATTTACATCGATTACATACAACCTTCCAAGTTTACAGTTGGTGTACTTTTCCACCATGAGTACTAATTTTACAAAATACCATTCAGTTTTTATATACAATTTCAAAAGTTAGATAACCAACAGAAAATAAATTCTAAGTCTTCACTTCTACCCGTCCGTGGCTATCGTCTTCCCATAAGAACTACTTGTCCGTGCTGCAGGTTAGTTATTGGAAAATGGTAAGATTCAAAAGAATCTCAGTAGTAACAAATGGCACTCATAGAAAATGCATACGAAAAAACATGTCATAACAACCACCACATACCAAACAATTCAATATTCATTCAACATTCAGAGATATGTTCATTCGATAAATAATTCTATTCAAGGATGTACCGTCCCTTCCTACAAAGCTGGGTATTCTATTGGGTCAAAGCCCTTCTCATCTGAATGCTTAAAGGACAATTCGGCCCGATTTATGTTCACAATTCAAGTATGTATAATGACAATAATATGCATGAAGCAGAATACATAGAATATGAGGAAAAAGTTACTACCTTAACATTTCCAATGTTCCGAGGTGTGTGACCACTTCCTTGGTCGTCCCGGACAGATATCGAATCCTATATGTGGGAATTCATGAATGGACGGGTTATTACTTAGCCCAATACATTTATAAATTACTCTTTAATGTTTGTTATCATTAGGGTTATTATGGTAACTTTACCAAGTCAACCAATGAGTTAAAATAGTCAAATTATCACAAGGGACTAATTTCTACCCTTGGTGTACAAAGAAATTACAATATGCCATTACATTTTGCAATTTTCGCATACGCACAAATGCTGGCGGATTTGATCCACGAACTTTAAAAATTCATATCTCTTTGCAAAAATGTCCAATTGGAGTGGTTCCAAAGCCTATGTGACCCTTATTAAGTCTAGTTTCATAGAAAAATACTTCACTTAGCCAATTTGACGCACATAAATCCAGAATTTCCAGTTATTGGACATTATTCCAGAATTTTCCAGTTTTACATGATCAAACTTCAAAAATGTGTAACTCCCAGCATACACATCTAATTAATCCTTATGACCTATAAAATTAAAGTTATATGTCTCTACTTTTAGACTGGAAATTTTCAGAATTTTTGGACAAGATTTACCCCTTGAATTCTCACGCACAACATTTACTGTTACACAGGGCAGATTACACAACATGTTCACGCACACTTCCAAAATTTCCAAATTGATATAGGAACATCCAAAATTCATGAACACTTGTATACCTACACAATTTTTCCCTCTAAATCCAATGGAATCATAAAAATTGCCAAATTCTCACTCCTTAAAGGCATGCTGTTTTGGCAGAAATTTTACATATATTCCAAAAATTACCAAACTTGTGATTTAAGCTTCAAACTAGCTTCATATGCCTTCTAAGAATTCATAAAACACTATGAACACAATCAAACATCATGATTCTTCAAAACTTGACCAAAAACAGGGCATAATTTTACATGCCAAAATACTCAACAAAACAACACAATCCATAGCTGAAAATGAAGCTAAAACTCACCTCTTACTCCTCTTTAGGTTCTTTCTTTGGTTCTTCAATTTGTGCTTTTGCAAGAGGGCTCAAAACTTCTCCTCTTCAAAAACAAAAACCATAGAAATGAAGCTATTGAAGAGGGGAACAATATTCATGAAGAGATTTTGAGCAATAGAGGTGATTTACTAAGTGATTTTAATGCTAGAAGCTAACCTTATATTCTTGTGCTTTCTCTTTTCTCTTCCCTTATGTTAGCCGACCTTGAGAGCTTGGAGAGAGAGTGAAATGTGAATAAATGAATTCACTTCAGCTCTCTTTACTCACTTAGACCGAAATAAACCAAGGAAAAGGAGAAAGCCATGTGTCCTCTTCTTGTGGAGTTTTAAAAAAAATTGAAGGTTAACTAACCCAAGTTGGCTTGGTTACTTGAGTTAAACTTTCTATTTCCTCTTCTCTTGCTTTTTGACCGAAAATGAGAATTGAATGAGAAGAGATGATGATCTAATAAGATATTAAAGTTTGCTGTCCAAGTGCTTAATTCCTATTGGTCCAAAATTGTGTTTTATAGAATATCATAAAATATAATTCCTCTTTCCTTTTCCTCTCACCTTTTCTACCGAAATGAAAAGCCAAAGGAATGGATATTATCACCTTGAAATATCCAAAAAGTTGCTTCTTGAATTCATTGTTCAAAGCCTTATGCTTGTTGACCTTTTGACTTCTTGTGATTGGCCAAGAATTTTCTTATTGAATCCATATGTTGACCAACAAGTGTGTGTGTGTGTATATATATATATTTCCCCTCACCCTTGTATTGAAAAAAATCATGGAGGAATAGGGGATATTAATTTGTCTCTTGAATTATCCTAGGATTGCATCTTCCAAGTCATTAAAATTGGTCATACTCGATTTTAGGCGAAAATTAGTAATTCACTGATAGCTAATCGGGACTAAAATCATCATACAATTTCTTGGGATAATTCTTTCATTAATTTCACTATCTATTTATACATATAGCCCTTGAGTACATTTTGAGATATTAAACTTAGGTCAAACTCATTCAAAGCACCGATCATGGTATGCACCCGATCACTATGTGCATCATCCGTCTCACCGTGTCTTGTCCATGTTTTATATGATTGATCAATTCTTTGACAGATTAAATGATCTAGCAAATCAGGTGGACTAATTCGCTTTCCATAACAACAAGATAAGCAAAGACACAAGATTTTGTTAAGATCATTTGTATGCTTTCTTACAAATGTAATAAATTCTTTCACTCCATCTATATATTCCCTTGAACATCGATCAGATGACATTCATTTTCGATCCATATATACCTTCAACATATTTTTAATTATAAGTGGTTAGTTGCTTGCCTATTGCAGTTAGTAATTACATTTATGTTTTGGTTTTTATTATATTTTAAAAAAATTACCATCATGACATCCCAAAATTTGAAGTTTTTTAAATATTGAACACTCTGTTTAAGTCACAAATAATCAACCAATTATTAATCCGGCAGTATCATATTTATAAAGTTAAGAGATTAAAAGTATACTTGATGTAAATTTAAAAGGACTAGCGCAACTACAAGTATAATTTAACAGTAATTAAATTACATCTAAACAATTCAACCTTGTAACAACTAGAAACAATTAATAAGGTTTTAAAAAATAAGCAGCACAATGTAACTATCAATCTTTTTTTTACTAGTGTGTTAAATTCAAAAAACCAATATTGTGGCCGGCCACCATCTTCCTTTACTCGTTAATATATATAACAAAACCAATAATTACAATGGGCCAAAAATATAAAGGAAAATAAATGAGTATGCTTATTCTGTAACTATTTTAATTTACAATTTAAAGGAAATTAACGAGTACCCATCTATCATATCCTCAACATTAATTTCTCTCTCTTCGATCGCTGTCCGCTAATATTTTTTGAAGGCCATCGTCCTCATCATACATGCTTATGACAAATTTTAGGTAAAAGTAGAAAAAAAGTAGATAAATTTTGGAGAAAAAAAGATCTTACAGGAAAAAGTGCTTTTGAAGGAGGCGAAAAGTTGAAAACAACATGTGAAACAGGAAGCTTTGAACTGCAACCGTAGTGGCGACCAAATAAAAGGTAGGGACCAAAGAAACTTCTGCTTGTCGCCGTCAAATAAAATGGAGACAATCTATATGTAAAGATGGTGGACCATCAGAATATTATTAAAAATAAGGAGATGGAGGGCGCGGGAGAAAATGAAAAAATGCCTCTCTCGTGCTAGTTGGATGAATTTATATCTCCTTGTAAGGCGCTTGCAAAGAAAAGGCCGGTTAAGGCAAAAAGGTGCCCTTAAACGAAGCTTTTTCTAACGCGCCATCCAAAGCCATACTTTTACAAATAAAATAACTAAAAACCCATCATGCTGCATTTTTAAAAAGGAATCAGGTACGGGACAATATTGATTCCCACAAAACCATCATTTTCACAATTTATTTTGACCAAGGCACAATATTCCAAAGAGTGAATTAAAAATTCAATAACAAACTAGCTAATAAATGCTCCAATTGCCCAAAGCAAACTAATGCAACTTCAGAGTGTAATATTGTAACTGGAAGTGTATTTTTATAAAAGAAGAGCCAAATTAAAACAACCGCTTTACGGAAAAAAAAGACAAAGAGAACAAGACATGAAAAGAGAAATTATAAGCTAAGGAAGCTAACCTGGAGGAGGAGAGAGCTTGCCTTCAAAGAGTCTTCAAATTGAAAATATTTCTGAATACACTGAAGTCTGCAAAATGAATAGCGAGTAAAATGAAGGTAGAAACGAAGATATAGGATGAAGGCAAGTACGTCTACAAAATGAATAGAAAGCAAAAAGAAGATAGAAACGAAGATAAGAATGAAGAACAAAGGCAATAAGTAACTCCTGATAGTCTAAGGATGGAAGAGGAAATGCTTTCTTAAAGAAGGATCCCAAGGAGAGGGTATGGGTATAAAAGTGAGAGATGTCTAGTAAATGTTGGTTGGGGATGTGAAAACACAATGAAAACCCATTGCTTTGACTTTGAGCGCCATTGCTTTTCATGATATCGCATCGGAGGATGTAATAGTTAAGTCCTGCCACCATGTTGGTGTCTGCTCAATAGCTTCTTGTTTCTCAATCTAATTGATCGTATATATCACTCCGATCATTTATGACCGGTGCTTACAAGTAAGCGCCGACCAAGGAGGGCTGACCTTGGCCAGCGCTTACACATAAGCGCCCGAATAAGGTGTTATTAATAGCTTGGCCGGGGCTTATGTGTAAGCGCCGGCCAAGGCTTCAGCTAACCTGCTTTATAGCAGGCTAGCTTTGAACTATGACAGCTTTGCTTTTTAGGCAAAGCTGCCATATATTATAAAGGCCATTCAAGTGGCCTTTATAATAGATTGGATTCCCTGCCAAGTTATCCAACTTGGCAGGGAATCCAAGAATTTTTTTAATAATTAAAGTGTTAGGAATAGATAACTGATAAGGGTGGGAAATTTAATATATGTGTATGTTTAGAAAGTATTAAATAACATGGGAATTATTTTAATTTTGGGCTCACCAACTATGACGCTTTGGTTAAAGCGCCATAGCTGATGTTTAATTAAAACAAAAAACAAAAAAGGTTTTACATGGCGTTTCTTAAGAAAGAGCCATACAATCCTACTACTAAATTATGACGTTTATAGTGACAAGCGCCGTAGCTTGCTATGTTTTTTTTCTTTACAAAAATATACAATTACATACGGCGTTTATTTAAAAAGTGTCATTAGAGGTGCGCCAGTAAAAACCTTTTTTGTAGTAGTGTCAGCTATGACGCTTCTAGGTAAACCCCATATAAGGGGTCTATTTTTTTAAAAAAATAACCCCTTGTATGGGGCTTCCCCATGCAAGTGTCATACAAGGTATTAGGCAGTTACAATATTTTTTTGGTCATGCGCCATAACTACCACATTTATTTATTTTTTTAAAAAATAGAAGTCTCCTTCAGCGCTTGTTTGAAGATATTCCATAAGATTAGCACCACTGAATCTATATTTTGTAGTAGTGCATATAAACCTATGAAAATTAAAAGGTATGTTACACAAACATTCCTTATATTTTGAGGTTTTATTTCTATCTGCTCAAACCGTTAGTTGACCATTAAGTTTAACTTTTTGACTTGTGTTATGCCAAAATGCCCTTCTTTAATATTAGAATTATATATATATATATATATATATATATATATATATATATATATATATATATATATATGAGCCAAAAAAAATGTATGCCACCAAATTTTAACTCTAATAGATTTTTTAACTTTCTAATATCTTAAAAAAATTTTAATTCTAAGATTATAAAATTTATAATTTAAAATTTTCACCATATTTATTGAAATTTATTTATTTTTAGATTCTTAAATGACTAGAAATATATATCAAAAGCATTCTTTTCCTATCAAATATGATAAACTATATAGGTTTGAGAGATTGTATAAGTCATTTAAATTTATAGGTTCATGTTTTTCTACAAACATGTAAAAAATTTACTCAAATTTTTAAAAGTTTGTGATATTTATAAGATGTCAATTAAAATTTGAAATTTTGTATTAAGGGTAAATTAGTAAAACAATTTAATTAAAAATATATTTTTAGAATGTTCTTAACGAAATTAATGATTTGAATTTAAGTATATGTTTTTAAAATATAAAGGATGATTGTGTAATTAAAGTAAAATAAAAGTGTGGTTAAACTATTTTATTAAAAAAAAAAAAGAAAGACAGGTATCATGTCATGTCTTATCGGGGGATGAGACATCCTCAAAACGGAATGGGACACGGGACGGAAAAGCTATCTCATGCCGTTTAACAGGACCCACCGGTCCTGTGAACACTCCAGGATGGAATTTAGTTATAGACATTTCATTAATAGATTCTTTACTTTCAATATTAAGCTCCAACATTGAATCATTGCTAAACATGAACTACCTATAGCTATGAATCTCATGAATCTTAATATGCTGGTGGACCTTTAATTGATGTGGATATAGTAAACTTTTGATATTTCTCAACCATTAGAGCTTATGTTAACAATTTTCTATAATCAAATTAGTAGTAGTTAGAGCCCTATTTTAAATTAACGATTTGACGTAATGTATTCAATTCTGACAGAAGCTGGATCACATAATGAAATAATTAAATGCATCCATATTGGCTTGCTATGTGTTCAAGGAAATCTAGATCGTAGGAGACTTCAACTTTTTCCCCCTATATGGGAATTTGAAATGCACTTGATCATTTTATTAAATATTAGTAATGATCTGGATTCGTCCAACTCATCTATAAACCTTTTCACCGTTGTTACAGGTATAGGATGATGTATTTAAAAAGTACAAGTGTACACCGTCGTAAATAAGTAATATATAAATGAGTAGAGTATTATTCCCATGAGAATTGATCACTAAGTACCAAAATTGGTAATCTTAGTACTATTTAGTCGGTCAATTAGTTGTGATTGAGATTGCAAAATAAAAATGATTAAATGCAAATGCAATTGTTGTAAAGACAAATATGAGAAAAAACCCTAGGGATTTCTAGTCCAATTTATTCCACATGATTGATAGTCGAGTTTCTCTAATTTAATTACTAGCCTCTTCCAATGTCAAGTAATTCTATAATTAATTGCTAACACTATATATTCCTATATGAATTTAAGCAATTAATCATTCATTAAGATTTATGGAACTCATTAAGACTACACAACCTATATGAATATATTCCTATTTTATATGCAAATTATGGTTTTAATTATAGGATCCACACACATGCATCTCCTTCCGGTCTCAACATGCATATTAAAATCATCCAAAAGGTAGCCAATCAATTGAAAGCATTAAGAACAATAATTAAAACTCGATCATAAAAGAAAAATTAAAACTAATTTAATAAGTTAAGATTTAATCCGTCATTAGTAAGCTACGTCATCACCCTAGGAAAAGGAAAATTAGCTCATGATAAAATTAAAAATAAAACAAACATAAAATGAAAACATCATAAATGCATAAAAATTAATTACAAAAAGATAAAAAGATGAAAATGGAAAATCTAGCCTACCATATAGGAGGTAAAATCTTCCATGTAGGTAGCAACATATACCATCTATAAAGGAGGACTACCTAGGCCTTCCATGTAGGAGGTAAAACCATCTATGTAGGAGGCATGCAAAAAGTAATAAAATGTAAGAAATAAATTCTAAAATAAATACTCTCTCTCTAACTTGAAATTCTCTCTCTCTCTTCCTTCTTCTTCCCATTTTGTGATGTCTAAGACCTCTATTTATAGGCTTCAAAATCGGGTGCTACAGTACTATGAATAGTGAACCGCATCTGCTACAGTAAGCGCATTGCTACAGTGAATCGCTACAGTGCCTAGAGCCAGGAAAACGGACCGAGCCCGTCGGGCCGGCCCTTTTAGACCCTAAATTTACAAGGGTCGGGCTTAAAATTTTAGTCTCAAAACTGAAAATGGGCCTAAAAGGGCTAGCCCTGTAGGGCCGAGGGCCTAAAAGGGCCAGCCCTTTAGGCCCTTATATATATTTTTTATTTTTTAAAATTATTTATATGATAATAATATTATTGATTTTTTTATATTTTATTGATGATGTTACAAATATTTAGTTTTTATTATCTATTTTAGAATTAAATTTCATAAGAATATCTTCTATTAAGAATCCTAAAAATTAAAAATTTATAAAAGATATTTCTTATTCTATAAGAAAAATACATTAGATATTTCTTATTTACTCCAAAGTTTCACATATAATGGTAATTTACTAATTTATTTGTATTTTATATTTGTTATAGAGTTATTTATCATTTTGATTTATTATTTGTTACAGATAAAAATTATGGATGTATTCATGATGTTGAAGAAGAAATTCTTTATATTTTTACCCCTCAAACAGACCTTACTATTCAAAGTGAAACACAATTAAATTTCTTTGAAATTGATGATAGTGGCAAAGAAGATAAAAATGATAGTCATCATACTCATATTGCTTAGAGTGTTTAGCTTCTTGTCATCTTATACTTTGTACGAGACTGTGAGTTATTTGTGGACATTATTTTTTACTTTTGATTATAAATTAGTAACTGTATTTGTTTTATTGCATGAGGCATGTAAATGTGTAGTTAAATCTTGTGAAAATAGCTTCCGACCCTGGCCCTCATGCTCTTGAGCCAGGCTTTGAAAAAGAGCAATTTTTCTTACCTCGAGCCCTGTAGGGCCGGGCCAGCCCTGATTCCCAGCTCTAACAGTACCGTAATTTCTACAGTGAACTCCGTATTTGCTACAGTGATCGTATATGCTACAATGACCTTCTCCAAATCTTCTTAATGTGGTACTGTCCGTAGCAGCAAAAAAAATCATTATTTATTTATTAATTATACCAAATTGATTACATTAAGCTCAAATATCGTCCACAAAATCATCATATAAGGGAAAATAAATATGTAAATATTTTACTTATTAACCGTCCTTCCATTGATTCCAAGCGTGCAACAATTTAGTAAAATTAATTATTTTAATCACTACCATTTTATCATTATCATCTTATAAAACAAAATATTTAAAATGATCTTTCTCAAATTTATTAAGACGATTACATAAGAAACATACTAGTGAGATAAAACACGTTATCTTACTATCTTAATTCTCTTCTTGTGATAAGACGACTGCATAAGAAACATACCGGTGAATTCATACATATTTAGGGATACATATGTAAGGAAAATGCGCTCAGTTGGTACTTGGGTTGAATTGATATAATTCTTGGTTGAAGTGTGAATATTTTTTCGTATTTCATCAACTTTAGCTTTTATAGACTTTCTTGTTTTGATAGATTATCACTTGAGCCACATGTGGAGCCTTTGGAAACTCAAATCAATGCTTAAGGAGTTGGAAAGGAGTTAGAAAGTCAAGACATCATGGCAAGACAAAAAAAGATGAGTCGAAGAAGAGGAGTCTTTAGCCCCAGCCAACTCATTTTTTGGCCTCACCAAAGACAAGCCAAAGAGCTCTTGGCCTCATCCAACACTTTTTTTGACCTCAACCCAAGACAAGGTAGAGAACTCTTGGCCTTAGCCAACGCCTTTGTTGCCCTCAACTAGAGGTGAGACAGAGAGCTTTTGGCCGCAACCAAGGCTTGTCTTGGCTGCTACCAACAAGAACTAATGAAGCTGTGCGTTTTTAAGGTTAGAATTTATTATAATGAAGCTGTGTATAATGTTGGTTCTGTGATTCTAGCAGGTTTATTTTAATAGAGACGGAGAGATATATGGGAGAAAAAGCGTAAGAAACTTGTGATGACAATAATTGACTTGTAGTGATTGATGACGATGCCATTCTTCTTATCTAGTCAATGGCGTAAAGGACTAGCCACTCATACTAAATCCAAACACATATAGCTGGCTCTTTCATGCAAAGTAGTCTTCCCTGGCAAGAGCTGGTTCACAAGGAGAGCTAAGTAGATCTATGCTGTACAGATTTGTCTTGGACGGTCCAAATCTGAGGTTTTTTTTAAATAAAAAATCTTTTTTAAATATATAATAATTAAGAGATTATCTTTATTTTAGATTTTATATCTATTAAAATATTTATTAAAAAATTATAGACTTTTAAAAATCAGATTTGCACCATTTGGATCAGATTTGACGACCTAGATCCGACTAACTCTTCCTATTAAGCAAATTTGCTTATTAAGAAACCAATTCCTCCCCGACATGTGCATTGGGCAGCAAAATGGATTGGCCATTTCTGAAACTGATCGTATCCTATTTTGTGATACTATGCCATAGGTTAATAACAACTGAAAATTGGATAAAACCAGAGTTTCTTCATATTTTGTAATGACTCCTAAAAGATCTCCCATAGGTTGGTGTAAATGACTCGCCAGTCAATGAAATTGATGAGATAAGCAAATCATGCATCAAGCTTTGCTTCTTGTTTTTTTTTCATGATAAAAAAGTTATTCTAAGAAATATATGATTTTGAAAATGTAACATGATCAGTTGGATAAAAAAACATACTTTAGGTTTTAAAGAACATTAAAAGAAAATCGGTCAAGGGTATTTAGTTAATATAATTGACCAAATATTAAGTTCAAGTTAATCCCGTGATCTACAGATATATTTGAAACTTATTTTGTTATTCTTAACTGAAAATTTCTTCCTACTGCAGGCTTTGAGTGAAATTATTCCGTGAAAATATGTGTATAATAGCAATTTCGCTATTTTAAATTTGGATTATTTCGATCGACCCCGTTTTCCCTTCTGATGTACATTAAGAGGCTATGATGATTTTCTCAAAATATTTTTTAAATTTCCTATAACCTTGTGTTGGTTAGGTTTTTACTCCCAGAGACTCAAAGTAAATTACGCATATTTTGATAATTATTTTATTGCAAAAATTTCATTTAACCCATTTGTAACAAATTAATTTTAGTTTTTTGAAACATCATTGTACCCCTGGTCAAAATGAAATTAATTTTTGTAAACGAAAAGATAATGATGCCCTTACTTTATTTGACTTGTAAATTATCTTATTTGTCTTGTAAATACTCATATTTATCTTGTGAATTTTCATATTTGTCTTGTAAATGGCCAAAATATTTTTAATTCCCTAGGTTCTTTTGAATCCATGTATTTGTCTTATAAATATTCTTATTTATCTTATAAATGCCCATATTCATCTTGTAAATGGCCAAAATATTTTTAACTCTCTAGTTCTTTTGAATCCCTTTATTTGTTTTATAAATATCTAACTTTGTCTTGTAAATATACATATTTTTCTAGTAAATTTTCATATTTATCTTATAAATGACCAAAATTTTTTTAATTCCCTATGTTCTTTCGAATTCATTTATTTGTCTTATAAATGCTCTTATTTGTCTTATAAATACTTTTTTGAAAAAAAAAATAAAGGAAGGGCACCATTATCTTTTTACCCACAAAAATTACTTTCATTTTGACCATAAGGTGCAATAAAGCTTCAGAAATTTTTGGTGGTTTACTGAAATTAATTTGCTGCCAAGGAGGCTAACTAAAATTTTCCCTATTTTATTACCATAGATATTATATTACATAGCACACGCGTCTGTATGTAATGTCATATTTTTGGCTGCTGGAGATGCACGAGGAAGAGAATCCACCCACCGACTAGTAAATCAAGCCTTTCATTATTTCCTCAGCTTCCAGGAAGGGCATTAGTCATAAATTTGGAATTTGCAAAATAAGTCTCAAATGATATATACAATTTCAAATTTTCGTTTGTTATTATGTCATCTTTCAATTTGATTAACATTTCACATACTACATTATGATATTCTAATATAACTCGAGAAAGCCAGACATATCTGAAATAGATATTTGGGGGAAAAAATCTATATATTGAGAATTTATATTGTGTGGCCACAAAAATAATAAGAATAGATATCGAATCATTATTTTTTTTTCCGGAGATCTTGGCATCTTGCTACCCCTAGGAATTGAAATGTAAAGCATTCCATTATAACCGCACCCTCAGAAGATTTAAATTTTTCATTACTCATTAGGTTACCAGCTAAGAGACAACATGTATGCCCAGGCTTGAGCTGTCGGTTGCCAGACAATCCCTGGCGTCAGAATTTATTTCCTATGTTTCATTCGCTTGTTTACTTTTATAATTTTAATTTGAAACTGAACAAAAATATAATTTATATTGTTTATTTTGTGAAAAAATAATTTGGATCCTTTCACTTTATCCAATTTATTTTTACTCTGCCACACGCACACACACATAAAACCTTCAAAGTAGAAAATTTCTTCTTCTTTAATATATTCAATACTTCATGCAAAATTTCTACATATAATTGTTTAATTATAACAATTTTGACCATATTATAATACCAAAAAAATACGTAAAAAATACTACTCATATTTTACATTCAAAATAAAATTCTGATTTATAATTATTGTGAAAATCTAAAGGCTGTGGCTAAGTCTAGATCAGCTAGGGATATATATTTTCCTGACGATACCGTATCTGGAGTTTTTATTTTATAACGAATCTGGGGGTTACATAACACAGTACTATTTTTATTTGTTTTATTGATATAATGAGGTTGTAAATTTTATTATAATTATACTTATAAGTAAATAAGTTCAAGTTCATTCAACAAATAAAAGAATCGCAATCAAATTTTGTAGAAAGCCTTGCGTCTTATAATCACTTGGTATTGGTATAACTGTCAATGGCAAGGATATGTCTCGGTGGGCTTTCTATTTGAACTGGTGTTCTTGAGTTGGTGAAAACTCAAATCATTAGATTATGAAAATTTTCAAGACTTAAATCACTTACATATAGAGATATCTACAGTTACATACTAATTTGATGTTTACATTGGCCGGTAGCGGAATTTGAACATACATGTTGATGAGATGTGAGATCACATTTTTCTCAAACGAATCAGCTTTC
This sequence comes from Albizia julibrissin, assembly GCA_037074505.1. Lineage (NCBI taxonomy): Eukaryota > Viridiplantae > Streptophyta > Magnoliopsida > Fabales > Fabaceae > Albizia > Albizia julibrissin. The sequence goes on along the minus strand of CM073480.1, from coordinate 4,117,876 downwards.
AGTACTGGCGTGTATGTTTTATATTGAAATTATTGTGTCTATTTTAATGCAAAATATATGGAGGAGCATTTCAATTATTGCAATGTCTATTTTTCATCTTCTAGCCATATAATCTCAAAATAGTAGTCAAAGAAATATATTTTCTGGTTATATAATTTAGAAATAGTAAAATTAAGGAAATATGGCTTATGGCCATACAAGAAGATGAAGAAGCCATATCCTTTTAATATTTAAAAGAAAAAATTATATTCAGCTCTCATGTAATAGAAAAAAAATAAGAAAATTATCCCTTTAGATTTCAAAATTACTAATAAATCCCATTAACAAGTTTAGGAGCGCTTTTAACAAGTTTATGAGACTTGTTGATAATTTTGAAATTTCAAGAGACAATTTTTTTTTTTCATTTTTTTCTCTTATCTAAGACCAGCATGTAATTTTTCCTATTTATAAAACCATAGTTTGAGCTAAGTTACCCAAATATTGAAACTCTCAAACCATAGTTTGGCAAGAAAACCATGATTTGGGGTTGGAGACTAATTTTTCCAAAGCTATTTTTTTTCTACAGGAGCTATATTCTCCAAAATCTATTATTTAAAATCACTTTTTTCAATTTTTATTAAGCTGTCACACGTTGGAAAATGGAAATCATATGGAAATTTCCGTTCTGTTAGAAGCATTGAGGAGCAAGATGGATATGCCATTTCTGAAACTGCTCTCATTTTTTCTGCTTCTCACCTCCTTCACTGTAGCTTCTTCTCAAGTCATCCCTACTTAGCCCACCACTGCACCATTACTAATGACTTCACTTCCGATGGCCCCTACCAGTTCAACCTTAACACTCTCTTGTTAAATTTGTATAACAAGGAAGCCGCCACCTTCGGCCCCTCAGACACGAACGACGCCGTAAATGGAGAGTACATGTGCAGAGGTGACGTCCCCATGGAGATGTGTCAAGATTGCGTTCAGGACGCCACAAATAGAATAGCCTCAGAGTGTCCCAACAACAAAGAGGCAATCATCTGGTTTGATATGTGCATGCTTCGCTATTCCAATCGATCTTTCTTATCTACCATGGACACCCAACCTATATATACACAACCTGGTGGGGATATGCTTGAAAACCAAAAAGATGGCTTCAATCGGCTACTAGCGAATACATTGAATGATCTAGTGAAGGCGACATCGAACTCAACGCCGATAGGAGCAAAGAATTTTGCAACAATAAAAGAATTCAGCTCTTCAGAGTTTAAAACGTTGTATACTCTTGCACAATGTTCTCCAAACCTCAACAGCCAAGATTGCCAAAAATGTCTGCGGGATGCCCAGAAACAAATCTCGTCATGTTGTCTTGGAAAAAAAGGAGGACAAGTCATGAATCCTAGCTGCAACTTGAGGTTTGAATTATACCGATTTTATAATAATTACAATACAAGTGCTGTTTCGGTGCCTCCAGCTTATCCCCCAAATAATAGTGGTGTTTTAGTAGTTACAGGTAATGTAATTGAGGATCTAATCATTTTTTCTTACAAAGATAGTTCACTACATATAAATTGATATTCTTAGTTCTCACTCATTAATTTATGCAGGAAAAAATAAAGACTACTCACGAACAACAATAATAGCGGTGTCCCTTAGTGCTGCCTCGATCACGCTTTTTTTGTTTCGGCGTTTATTTCTGGAAGAGAAAAAAGAGCCAGCTGAATTATAAGGCGATTCTGAAGAAAAATTGTATGTATCCTATTGTTTTTTTTTTTTAAAAAAAGACAACTGAGTCTACTGTGAAAAGAAGCTCCTCGAGTCTTAAGTGTAGGACTTAGTTTGTAGTGTAAAATTTAGAAGTCCTACGTTTAGAACTAGAGGTAGTATATTGCAGAGTACTTACAATAAAATGTGCATATGTTTATAGTTGGAAGTGAAGGAGCCACATTAGAGTCATTGCAATTCAATTTGGCAACAATTGAAGCTGCAACAGATAAGTTCTCGATTGAAAATAGAATAGGCAAAGGTGGATTTGGAGAAGTTTACATGGTTAACTAATTAACTATGCGATCGAATCAATGTGTGTGCTTGTGCATATCATTGCATGGATTTCCCACCCCTTCATTATCTAACTATATATTTATGATTCCAGGGCAACCTTCCCGATGGTAGAAAAATAGCTGTAAGGAGATTGTCAGAAAATTCTAGTCAAGGCTTATTAGAATTCAAGAATGAGGTTCTCCTAATTGCCAAACTTCAACACAGAAATCTGGTCGCATTATTAGGATTTTGCTTGAAAGATCAAGAGAAAATACTTGTTTATGAATTTGTTGCCAACAAGAGTCTCGATTACTTTTTATTTGGTTTGTCCCTTCTTACCAAACTCATCTTACAATTTTTCAAATTTTTTTATTCATGCATTATCCATTCTTTTGTTACTATCTGATGTGAATATTAGTTTTGTTGGTATAGTACTCTATATAGTTTGTTTTCAGACGAAAATATACGTAGTGATTCAATTGTATACTCACAAATTAGTTATGCACAGGTTCACATAAGCCAAAATAGTCAAATTGGCCAGAGCGTTATAAAATTATAGAAGGAATTGCTCGAGGAATTCTTTACCTTCATGAACATTCATGCCTTAAAGTAATACATCGAGATTTCAAGCCTAGCAATATTTTGTTAGATGATAAGGTGAATCCAAAAATTTCTGATTTTGGCATGGCAAGAATGGTTGGTATTAATGAAACTAAGGGAAGCACAAAATGAATTGTTGGAACATTGTAAGTTATTTCTCTCTCTTCTACTGTATGTCTCTCTCTCTATATGTACTAGTGTGCACATTGTATCTTGCGCACACACTTTGCTATTAAATTTAAATATAGGTGCAAGATTTCTCTCAAATCATTTGGCACTAAGTTTCTAACATATTGTGATATATTTATGTGTGATTTTATAAATCTATTGTAGGGGTACATGTCTCCAGAATACATTACGTTTGGACTATTTTCTAAGAAATCAGATGTTTTCAGCTTTGGAGTAATTATTTTAGAAATTGTAAATGGAAAGAATATAAATTCTCACGTTGAATCTCAAGAATCTCAATATGCTGGCGGACTCTTAAGTGATGTGAGTATAATTAAATAATAATATCTCTCAAATGATCATATCAAACCGGTCATCATCATAAGCATCAACCAACCATTGGAGCTTTTGTTAACAATTTTCTATAATCAAATTATAAGCTTGGCCCTATGTTAAATTAATGATTTGGCATAATGGCAGGCTTGGAAGCATTGGAGGGATGAAAAATTGATGAAGATATTGGATTCAAATATGACACATAGTGAAATAAGGAGATGCATCCATATCGGCTTGTTGTGTGTTCAAGGAAATCCACAAGTTAGGCCTTCCATGACTAAAGCTGTGCAATATCGAAGTAATGATTCTATGCAATTACCAGTTCCTCAAGAACCAGCATTCTTCTTGCACGGTCAAATGGAAGCAGCAGAAACCAGCAGAGCGATGGAGGTTCAACTTGCCAACCACAATCAACATTCCATCAATGAAATATCGGAGAGTGTATTATTTCCTCGCTAGATCGTAGAAGACTTCAGATATTGCTTTTCTCTACTTGGGAATTGGAGGTTTAGATTTTTTTTTTTTTGCCCAACTCATTGCATAACAAGTGTCGTTTTATTTTTAAAATTTGTGCAATAACAATTTGATTATTTATTATAGTTTTGGACATGTTTTTTGGCCCCTTTTTTCTTCTAACTTCCTACATTCCCACGAACCGAACTAGCTCCTGCTGCTGGATTAATCTAAAATAAAACAGAAAGAGAAGAAAGAAAAAGCCTTTTCCTAGTGAGGAAAATATTCGCTCAATAATACTTCAGAATTTATTTCCCTCATTTCATTCCCTGATTCACGTTTATAATTGTAATTTGACAAAATAAATAGGCTAAATTATTCAAAAGCCCTTGAACTGTGGGCTAGTTGCATATAATCTCTCTAAAATTTCAAAGTTTATATTAACCCTCGACCTTTTATTTTTTTTATTATGGACCCTCTACCACTATCTTTTGCATGGAAATATTACTAGAGAACAACTCATATCCTATTTGACATCCTATGTAAGCTAATAATTTTACACTCATTCTAATCCTTTTTATAAGGAACAACTATCTAGATCACGCAGTTTAAAATGTTAGTTAAGAACAATAAATGTGTAGTTTTTATACATTTCTTTCCAATTATACCCTTGTTTAGAAAGAATGTGTATGAGAGATACTATATAAAAATTTATTGAACAGAGAGTGACATATATTTAATGATGGTGAAAATAAAAAAATCAGTTTAAAATTTCACATAAAGTGAATTTGATCCTTATATTAAGGCCTAACTTTATGAGGGATAATGTTTGTTATAAAAAGGACCAGAGGGAGTAGTAATTATATCATTTTCTATACAGGAGTTAAACTGTCATTTTATCATTACATACAAGAAACCCAAATCCCATTGTGTTTGATCTCCTTGCCATCTGCAACGCACACACCTCCTTTCAATTCTTAGAAAACCCAACCGCCGCTGCCATAGTTCTCATTCCTATTTGTTGTGATTCTCTTTTTCCTTTTATGAATGATTTCTAGTCATGACATATACATCGGTCTAAAGGTATTCCACTAGACCAGCAGAGATTGATTCTTGCCGAGAAGCAACTGGAGGATGGACGTACTCTTGCCGTTTATGACATCCAGAAATATTACTCTATTAACTAGTTAATTCGGATGCTTCTCTTTTCTCTTCTTTCAATATTCCTATAACTGTTTGGGTTACCAGGAAATGTGAAGAAAAATAAGGGATATCCAATTTGATTTGTGAGCCTAATTTGACAGTTATTATTTTTCAAAGAAAAGATTGCATCTTGTTTTGAGGCTTCGTGGTGGTATTATCGAGCCATCTTTGAAAATGGCAAAGGTGTGAAGGTTTTCTAAGAATTGAAAGGAGGTGTGTTGCAGACAGCAAGGAGACATACACAATGAGACTAGGATTTCTTTTAATGGTAAGATGACGGTTTAATGATAAAATTATTAGCTTATATAGGATGCTACATAGGATATGAGGTGTCTTCAAAATGTTGAGGGGTTAAATTTGAACTTTAAAATGTTAGAGAGATTATATGCAACTACCTCCAAAGTCTAGAAGAGTTTTGTATAATTTAGTCAAACAAATATTATTTATTTATTATTATTTTTGTAAAAATTTAATTTGGATCCGTTCACTTTATTTAGAATACTTTTCATCTATAAAAAGTTTCTTCTTCTTTAATGCATCTTGTGAAAAATGTTTACATATAATTGAATTATAATAATTTTTAATTTCTTGTCATACTAACAAAACACATAGAAAAAATACTCAAATTTTATAATGGTTTTTGCTTCTCTCAAGAAATATGCTTCCCCAGATTTGAACTTCAATTCTCCTCATCCCTTACAAAGGTAAGCCACCTACCATCTCAACCAAATAACTTGTTGGTAAATTTCCTTTAACTTTTGTTGAAAGACTTTAGAAGTTTCTCGTAGAAAATTCTTAACTTCCACTCTAAAATTTACTAATCAAAATAAAATTCTGGACCTAAAATTTCACAATTTTGTATTCAAAAAATTTAGAAGTTACAAAACTGGAATTTGCAACAACTCAATTTTTACAGGTCTTTCTTAGTACTTGTATATTTTCATAAACTATAAGATTGTCGTGTTCTAAATCTGCTGGAAGAAAAAAATAATAAAGATTTGTCTAAATCAAAGTTCAAGAACTTGATCAACAATTAAGAAAAAGTTTATGGACTATAAAAGTTGCATTTTTCCTCTAAAATTATATTGCTCCATGATATGTAACATTGATTTTTCCTATTTAAAATAAAGTTATAGGAAGATACTTTACTTTTTCAGCCTCACATTTATATTTAGCAGTTATCCCAATTAACAACATATGTTTTCAGTGGGCAAAAAAAAAAAAAAACATGTATTTTCATCTATTATTATTACATTTATCTAAAGAATAAGTAGTTTCCTCCTTATTAGTATTAATCTTTAGGAAGAAGGAATCAGTTTGTTTTAGTTGTTTGATAACTAAAGAAACCACTTTGTTGATTAAGCAATTAAAAATTTGGCTGTGGATTGTGATTGAGTATGTTGATTAATTTTGGGGGGAAATAAGTTAGAGATTAACGACATATATTTGACAGTTATCCCACTTAACCATATATATTTTCTACTATTATTGTTATATTTTCGACACAAAAGACAAAAGAGTTTTGTCTTACGTTGGTCCCCTACCTTCAAGATAAGTTGAAGAACTTTCAAAGATCAATTAACAAACGCAACCTAAGCAGTACTATCATCCTGCTAAGATGACGACTTCAGCCATCAAAATGGACTCAGCTAACTGCAAAACCAATCACTTTTCTCGTCTTTAATATATAATTTAATTAAAAAATTGATATTAGTCTTAAATGTAAAAATCAATTTTATATATTTATCAATTTTTTTTTGTAAATAGATATATTGACATTCCTTTAACAATAATCATTTATTATTATTACTGTTGTTGTTGTTTAGGGCTATTATACATTCATTATTTGAAAAGACAAAAAAAAAACAGTAACTTTAAGATTTTAATTAAGTTTTTCAATTATCGATTTTCAACAAAACCTAAAACCAATTTTTTCTTATTTTTATTATATTTATATGACATTTAGATTACTTAAGAATCAATATAAAAAGCTCCTAAAAAAGAGAGAATAAGTTTGTTTATATACAATTCTTAATAAATTGTTCATTATGGACCAAGGCTAACGAACAAAAAATCCTCATCGGTAACTTATAGCTCAGTGCCCTAATACTCAGGTATAATCTTAGTTTTAAAAGGTCGAGGGTCCCATGGTGGGGGAAGTTCCCCGCTCATGTGTCATTTACTACACCTTTATGTGGACGTCGTTTTGCCTACTTTCTCAATCATGTATTGATTCTATACGATCGTTTTCCTGAAAAACAAGAATTACTAAGAGCTAGTCTTTAATAAAGTTGAATGGAATCATTATATTGCTAAGATATGAAACAACTGTGGCCACGGAAGCCATTGCACCTGGATATTTTCTTGAACCCAACAACCCAATTGATCCAAATTCTTTTATATTTGAATCCAATATGAACAAATTTCCATTCCTTCTAAGGCTGCATAACAACTATGAACCACTATATTTCAATCATCAGTTGTCAACCCCTTTTTCTAACTTACACGATATAGATAATAAAATAAGCTTTTCTCGAATTTAAAGGTTGGGTTAATATTTTCATAAGAAATATTTGCTCTTGATTTTAAATATAGGAGCTAATTAGAATTTTTTCTGGTCCTCAATATATTCGCATTATCTCATAAATTTATAAATTTTCTCCCCAGTCATCTCTCTTGGGTGTACATAGTGAGTCTAACTTTTTTTTTGGTATAAAAGGGAGTTTAATTTCTATCTTGGGTAGTTTATTAGGGTATTTCAAAAAAATCAGTATACAATTATTTACAAATAATTAATTTAACTAATTTCCTTAATCTAGTTATCCAACTTCTTAAAGACCCAGAGAGTACTGATAAAATGAATAGTACTATTTCTAAAACTATAACCTCAAAACTAAAAACATAGTACTATTTGACCAATGAATATATACTCTAAAGACATATAACCACTGAAACAATATCAATAATATTTATAAAAGTTTATCCAATAGATAATTAGAACATCTGGATTTAGATCTTGATTCTATCGTAGGTAAGGATGAATAGGATTTAAGTCTTCTTGCTGGAACCTGATTCTCTAGAGAATTTAATTCAAGTCTACCGAACATTCTTCAACAGGAAATCCTCTTTCAATTTAATTTCCTTTGTCAAGATCCTCATGTACAAAATGGAACCTTATGAGTTTGGGATTTCTAAGTGTATCTAATAGACAATAAAAAGAATAGAGTAAAATTATAAATCTACGTTCATGCATGTAAAATATTTTCTAGCTCTTTCTGTAATACCTTATTTCCAATAGCTCTAAATGAGTTCAAATGATTAGTGAAATCATTGGTGGGGCCAATATTTGAACCCGGATTACCCAACTTCAGAAAATGTTCACAAATTCTCAATTTCAACTCAGGAGTTGAACTTAGGGTTGAGAGGGTTTTTCAGAAGGTAAAAAAAACATTTCCATGAGTTTCACTACGTCAATAACTCTCAACGGCTCTTTGTTTCATTATATCAGAGTATGTGAGTGATTCTCTGCTTCAACTTAATACATTCATTACATACATGGAATGTATAGCCACAAATACATCAAATATATAATTACACATAATCACCACACTCTTACATCAAATACAAATAGTAGTGTCTTGCATTACGATCTTCACTTCACCTTCATATCTCCTCCGATGCATATCTTCCTGCACTCTTCACCTGTCTAATTAGTTGGTTGGGAGGAGTGAGATTCGAGAGAATCTCAGTAGCAAATATTACCACTATGCATGCCAGATATATATGAATACATGACATGCTTGCCTACATTATTTCATGCCAACATAATGACATGTTGCATGCTCTATGTTATGACATACATATGCCCATTGCACAAATATAACAAAGCTTCAACCAATCATACATATTTCACACAAATAAGCAAAGTAGTCACATAATCAATGCAAGACATACATATCACATACATCCAGAAAAGGTAAGTTCACTACCTCTCGGACTTTATGTCTTTTTCTTCTTGTCCATTGATCCGCCAACCATTGCTTCTTCTTTGTCACTTCATGGTCCTAGGTAAGTGATAACATCATTAGATCTATGAAAAGTGAATGCCCAATGGCCCACATTAGCCCTAAAGGCTTACTTTCACCCTTGGAGTTCATACCAATTACATTTGTGCCATTAGGTCTTAAATTCACATAAAACATAAAGCTGACAGATTTTTCACCAAACTTTTAAAAATCACAATTAATTCTATAGAACTCCAATTGAGGTGGTTCAAAGGCCTATGTGACCCCTATCAAGTATAATTTACATTAAAAATCATTACTCTTACAGTAATCATGCTCACAAGCCCATATTTCATGATTACACTCCACTGCCCCAAAACAGCTTTCAGATTCAATGTCCAAATGTCAAAAATCATGAATAATTCTACAAAACTCCAATTTCACTGATTCCAAATCCTAAATGAAGATATTTCAATTTAAATTTAATGAAAAATAGATAGGTTTCCCCAATATAGACAAATTATTCCCAGAATTTTATTGAAGACCACTGTTCCAGATTTAGTCCTAGAAACAAGGCCAAACTTCAAACATTCACCATCAATTCTAGGAAATTCCAAATTGAGTGGTTCTAAATTATATGTAAATATATTTCAATCTAGTTTCACATAAAAATACTCAATGTTAGCTATCAGAGCCAAACCATTCTCAATATTTGGAAAAATTACCCTATTACAGATTCCTTCCCAGAAACAGGGCACAAGTTAACAAATTCATTTCTGAATCGAAAAAAATCCAATTGAGGTGATTGTAAGTCTTAATTGACCCTTATTAAGTATAATTTAAGGAAAAAATATGCCCATAAACTAAATGCACTCACACAATTACAGAGTTCAATTCGTTTGAACACTACTCCAGAAGTTCCTAGATTCACATTATCAGAGTTTGAAAAATCATAACTCCCAGCTTACTTGTCCAAAAATTACAAAATACCTATCCAATTAAAGCTCTACATGTCTACTATAAGTCTGAAAAATTTTAGAATTCTTGGACAAGTTTTATGCTTTTAAACATCACGTCCAACGCTTACTGCCACACAGGGCAGATTAAGCAACATGCACACATATGTTTCATAATTTCCCAAATTCATATACAAGCATCAAAAATTCATAAACACTTTCATACCTACACAATTTTACCTCATAAGGCCAATGGAATTATCAAAATCATCAAATTTCCACTCCTTCCCCATGAAAAAGTACAGGGCATAATTTAAGAGTCTCAGAAAAAGGTTGTTGTTTTCTCGTTTTCTCTTGCTTAATCACTTCCTTGCTACTTCTAATCAAATGATTAGCTATTTAAACACTCATTAGATATGATTTAGGGGAGATTTTGACAGCATTCCCCTAAAGTTTCATTAGCCCCAATTTTGAAAACAAGAGAAATCAACACTATATTCACCACGAACAACACCAACAACATCTAATCAAGCAAGATAAATAAGTTTGGAGGAGTTTCCTCTTGATTTCCACCACTTTTCTCTCCTCCACATTTTTAGCCCTCTCTCCAAAACCCTTGATTCAGCTCAAATTCCATGGTTCCAATGGTAGAGAAGTGATTAGAAGAGGTTATGAGAGGATTAGGAAGCAAGAATCACAAGGTTACAACTTCCTTACCTTTGATTTTTGGAACTCTTGCTTCCTTCTCCTTCTTCTTGTTTCACGTTCTCAACTCTCTCACTCTTGCGTTCTGATTCTGTGTGAAAATGGGTGAAGAGATGAGGGAGTAATAATATGTTACAAGGGTTAATTGGCTTGGACATGTGGCGTCCTCAGATTGGTCCAAAGAATTAATTTTCTCACATAATACTAGATTTGACCGAATTTTCATTAAACTTTGAAAATTCATATCTAATTGTACAAATTTCTAATTGAGGTGGTTTTAAAGGCTATACGACCCTCATTGAGTCTAGTTTTAAGAAAAAATATAATATTTTGCCAATTGGAATCTCACTCTTCCCAGAATTTTAATCTTTGAATGTTTTCCCAGAAAATAATTAATTTTGCTAGGCTAAATTCAAAAATTCATTTCTCTTTGTGTACAACTCCAAATGACTTATATGACCTATCAAATTAAATTTTGATAAGTCTACTTTAATTTTGAAAAGTTTCATAATTTTTAGACATCATTTGCCTCTTAAAATCTCCCACACAAACACGACTGTCACATCAGGAATTTCACCGATAGCAACAATATTTTGTATTCCACTTTACTATATTATATGTGACTTCTAATCACTTTATTTTGTTATTCTCCAAGGTCTTTAATACCCCCAAGGATATAAAGAAATTTTAGGGAATTTAAACATGCCTCATAGGGACATTTGCTAAACCGGGGCTTAGCAGTCCACTTAATCCAGGCTTAATCTCAAGCCTTTTGTCCCAAAATTTGGGATATTACACTTTCAATAAATACGACTAACTAATTAATACTAACAAGAGCACAGTATAAATTGTATATCTCAATACTTGTACAGTAATATAAGATTGCTTGTCTCTTGTAGGGTGTCTAAGAAATAGAAGTAAAAGTATGATGCTAACGAGGAAAGAATTCACTCATGGACATTTCAATAGTCGAGGCTAATTCGTTACTTCCACGCGCAATAGGGCCCATTCCACCATGTAGAAAGAAAGCAGGTTCCTGTGGCAATGGCAGTTGAATGGAATCATTACAAAGATATGAAACAACCTCAGCCATTGTAGGTCTTGAATCTGGATTTTCTTGAACACATAACAAGCCAATCTGGATGCACTTGATCACTTCATTATATGATCCAAATCCATTTATATTTAAATCTAATATCTCCAGCAACTTTTCCTCCTTCCATCGCTTCCAAGTCTATGACAATTAAGTAAAACTAATTATCACCCTTCTATTAACTTATAGAATATTGTTAAAACAATCTTTTCTCCACATTTAAAGGTCGAGATAATTGCATAAGAAATATTAACATGTGAGAAACATATTATCTTAACTTACATAACTCAACAAGCCATCAGGATATTGTAATTGTGATTGACTATAACGCTTGTATTGTCCTTTCTACTGACAATTTCTAAACTATAACTTCAAAACTAAAAACATCTGATTTTTCAGAATATTTCCTGTATATTGCATATTCTGGTGACATATATCTACTGAAAAAAGGGGAAAAGAAAGTATCAATAGTAAAGAGATCAATAATTAGTTGAGACGTAAACTTTTCAATCTCAACTGAGGCACGCTTAGTTTTCTTTATTCAATCATATCAAAACATAGTTGTAGAGCTTAAAGGAAAAAAATTTAAAACTTACTATGTTCCAACTATTTTCTTTGTACTTTCTTTATTTATGTCGATAGCAACCATTTTAGCTAAGCTAAAATCTGAAATTTTTGCATTCATTTTGTAATATCCCAAAATATACTCAAGGGCTATATGTATAAATAGATAGTAAAATTAATGAAAGAATTATCCCAAGAAATTGTATGATGATTTTAGTCCCGATTAGCAGTGAATTACTAATATCCCAAGCATAAGGCTTTGAACAATGAATTCAAGAAGCAACTTTTTGGATATTTCAAGGTGATAATATTCATTCCTTTGGCTTTTCATTTCGGTAGAAAAGGTGAGAGGAAAAGGAAAGAGGAATTATATTTTATGATATTCTATAAAACACAATTTTGGACCAATAGGAATTAAGCACTTGGAAAGCAAACTTTAATATCTTATTAGATCATCATCTCTTCTCATTCAATTCTCATTTTCGGTCAAAAAGCAAGAGAAGAGGAAATAGAAAGTTTAACTCAAGTAACCAAGCCAACTTGGGTTAGTTAATTAACCTTCAATTTTTTTTAAAACTCCACAAGAAGAGGACACATGGCTTTCTCCTTTTCCTTGGTTTATTTCCTTCCAAATGAGTAAAGAGAGCTGAAGTGAATTCATTTATTCACATTTCATTCTCTCTCCAAGCTCTCAAGGTCAGCTAACATAAGGGAAGAGGAAAGAGAAAGCACAAGAACATAAGGTTAGCTTCTAGCCTTAAAATCACTTAGTAAATCACCTCTATTGCTCAAAATCTCTTCATGAATATTGTTCCCCTCTTCAAGAGCTTCATTTCTATGGTTTTTGTTTTTGAAGAGGAGAAGTTTTGACCCCTCTTGCAAAAGCACAAATTGAAGAACCAAAGCAAGAACCTAAGGAGGAGTAAGAGGTGAGTTTTAGCTTCATTTTAAGCTATGGATTGTGTTGTTTTGTTGAGTATTTTGGCATGTAAAATTCTGCCCTGTTTTTGGTCAAGTTAGGGTCTTGAAGAATCATGATGTTTGATTGTGTTCATAGTGTTTTATAAATGCTTAGAAGGCATATGAAGCTAGTTTGAAGCTTAAATCACAAGTTTGGTAATTTTTGGAATATATGTAAAATTTCTGCCAAAATAGGACGCCTTTAAGGAGTGAGAATTTGGAAATTTTGATGATTCCGTTGGCTTTAGAGGGCAAAATTATGTAGGTATAAAAGTGTTTATGAATTGTGGATGTTCCTATATCAATTTGGAAATTTTGGAAGTGTGCGTGAACATGTTGTGTAATCTGCCCTGTGTAACAGTAGATGTTGTGCGTGAGAATTCAACGGGTAAATCTTGTCCAAAAATTCTGAAACTTTCCAGTCTAAAATTAGAGATATATAGCTTTAATTTGATAGGTCATAAGGATTAATTTGATGTGTATGCTGGGAGTTGCACATTTTTGAAGTTTGATCATGTAAAACTGGAAAATTCTGGAATAATGTCCAATAACTGGAAATTATGGATTTATGTGGGTCCAATTGGCTGAGTGAAGTATTTTTCCATGAAACTAGACTTAATAAGGGTCACATTGGCTTTGGAACCACCCCAATTGAACATTTTTACAGAAAGATATGAATTTTTAAAGTTAGTGGACCAAATCTATCAACATTTGTGCCTATGCGAAAATTGCAAAATGAAATGGCATATTGTAATTTCTTTATACACCAGGGGTAGAAATTAGTCCCTTGTGATAATTTGACCATTTTAACTCATTGGTTGACTTGGTAAAGTTACTATAATAACCCTAATGATAACCAACATTAAAGAGTAATTTATAAATGTATTGGGCTAAGTAATAACCCGTCCATTCATGAATTCCCACATATAGGATTCGATATTTGTCCGGGACGACCAAGGAAGTGGTAACACACCTCGGAACATTGGAAAGGTTAAGGCAGTAACTTCTCCCTCATATTCTATGTATCTTGCTTCATGCATATTATTGCCATTATACATACTTGAACTGTGAACATAAATCGGGCCGAATTGCCCTTTAAGCATTCAGATGAGAAGGGCTTTGGCCCAATAGAATACCCAGCACTGTGGGAAGGGACGGTATATCCTTGAATAGAATTATTTATCAAATGAACATATCTCTGAATGTTGAATGAATATTGAACTGTCTGGTATGTGGTGGTTGTTATGGCATGTTTCTTCGTATGCATTTTATATGAGTGCTATTTGTTACTACTGGGATTCTTTTGAGTCTCACCCTTTTCCAATAACGAACCTACAGCACGGGCAAGTAGTTCTCATGGGAAGAAAATAGCCATGGACAAGTAGAAGTGAAGACTTAGAATTTATTTTCTGTTGGTTATCTAACTTTTGGAATTGTATATAAAAACTGAATGGTATTTTGTAAAATTAGTACTCATGGTGGAAAAGTACACCAACTGTAAACTTGGAAGGTTGTATATAATCGATGTAAATTATCTACAACCGGGTGACAGTTCCAGGTGGACCCTTTAGTAGCGAACTTATTCTGATTATCTGCTAAGACCTTCAGTAAGTACTCTGATATTAAAAAATGGAAATAGACCCGAATGAATTAAACCAATTTGAAAAATGAAAATGAGACAACAACTAAAATGTTTTGAAATACCTTTTGAAAACCCACTTAACTATAGGATCGAACCCTGTAGTGAAGTTAGGATCCCAAATGGATTAAGAATTGCTTTTGGTCTCTCATGTGGCATCAAGTCATGTTTTCAACTATTTTGTACGATTCAAAAGTAGAGTGTTACATTTTTGGTATCAAAGCAGAAGTTTCTAGCATTAAGTTAGAATTATTGTTAAGTAGGTAGACTGACTCTTAGATAGTAACCCAAGGGTAGGAGAGGTAGTACATGGTAATGGCTCCATGACTAGCTTTAGGGCTCCAGAGATTAAGCTGGTTTATGATTCTACCTCCAATCCTCAGTTATAGATGTAAATGTAAAGCCACTATTGCTATGTATATAACTGTTTGAACTCATATATATGTGTTCCTTTCTTGATATAGATGCTTAAGTATGAGGAATATATATACGTACATACATAGCAATATGATATTAATGGTACAATCTTTTCTTTGTGATAGTGAAAAGAAATAATAGTTCGCCCGAGAAAAAAACCAGTAACCCCATAGATTGAAATAGGGTTAGAAGTGCCCCAGAACCCACCTGATCCTATGCAACAAGTACTAGACATGTTGAGAGAACAACAGACTATGATACTGGAACTCCGGGAAGATCTTCAGGAGGTAAAGGCCAAACAAAATGAAGACAGGGTGCATTCTGAAACTGAGGATAGTGATCAGGATGAAAGCAAAAATGAAGAGAGTGAATTAGAGGAGGAACTGCCACAGCCTAAAGGCCAGCCTCACGTACCCTAACCTCACGTACCCTAACCTCATGTACCTCAGAATAACCATATACCACCTACCAGAGAAACACTGCAATACTGGATTACTGAACTCAACAAACACCAGTTCTCAGTATTTGAGGGAAGGTTTAACCCTGAAGATGCTGAGAATTGGATGCTGAGGCTAGAAAAGATCTTTCAAATATTGGAGTGCCCCACTGAGAGAAAGGCACCAATGGTAATATACATGTTATAGGGGGATGCAGATAGATGGTGGAGGAATACAGAAATGATTTTACAGGCTCAGAACATTCCTATCACTTGGGAAGTGTTCCAAGAAAAATTTAATGAGAAGTATTTCCCTAGGTCGGTCAGGATTGCTAAGGAATCAGAGTTCTTGGCAATTCAACAGGGAAATGAAGAGACCTTTGATGACTACTTGGCTCGATTCATTCGCCTATCTCGATATTCTTCCTAAGCAAGAAACTGAGATAGTGATAGTGAGCGCTGGAGTTCAGACATGCTGATAAGGGGATTAAAGTATGAGATCAAGGACAGGTTGGTCTCACGACAGTTCAACGAATTCAATAAGGCGGTGGAGGAATGTCAGATCACTGAGAATAATCTGAAAGACTTGCATGCGATGAAGAATACCAATAGCCACAGTGAGTCAAGTCGAGGGAACTCTTTTTAGAAGAGAAAATAGCAAGGGTTCAACCCCCAAGAAGACAATAAGAAATCCTCCAAATCGGAGAAGAAAGGCTACCAAGGCCCCCAAACACTGTGACCCTGTTCTCGATGCGGTAGGACACACCATGGTAGTTCTTGTGATAGGCAATTGATTTGTCATGCTAGTAAGAAGCCTGGACACTTTATCAAAGATTGTCCACAACGACCAGCGGAGCTCAGACCCCGAAATCAAGGCAGAATTTTTGTTATGACCCATGAGGAAGCCCAGAAGTCCCCATAAATGATCCAAGGTACTATCCTCCTCTATGGTAATACTTTGTAAGCATTTTTTGACTCGGGTGCTAGTCATTCTTTAATTACATGTGATTGTGCTAGACGCTTAAGACTGAGTACCTATAAACTGTTGTATGATTTGATTGTCTCAACACATGTTAGTGGCAAGACAATTACTACTAATGCATGTTTGAATTGTATTGTAAATGCTATCGGACATGAGTCTACGGTAGATTTAATTTGTCTGCCACTTCATAATCTCGAAGTCATATTGGGTTTGAATTGGCTGAAGGCAAACAATGTGCTATTGAACTACGGTAATAGAAGGTTTTTGTATCTTGATCCGCAGAAGAATGACAATACAAGTGTGAACTTGAATTTCCTCTCAGCAGCTGAAGCTAAGAAATGTTTGGAAAAGGGATGCCAAGGATATATGGTATTTTTCTCCGCGTAGACAGAAGTAGAAACAACAACTGAGAATATACCGATAGTAAATGAATTTCCTAAGGTATTTCCAAAAAACATTAGTGGATTGCCACCAAAACGGGAAGTCGAATTTGCTATTGAAATTGTGCCAGGAGCTAGATCGATATCTAAAGCACCTTACCGAATGGCACCGAATGAAATACCAGAATTAAAGAAGCAAATAGAAGAATTACTGGAGAATGGGTTCATACGACCCAGTGTTTCACCATGGGGAGCTCCAGTATTATTTGTTAAGAAGAAAGATGGAAGCCTGCGGTTATGCATCGATTACCGAGAGCTGAACAAGGTAACCATCAAGAATAAATATCCACTCCCCAGGATTGATGATCTACTTGATCAGTTGTCTAGTTCTAGTATATTCTCTAAGATTGATATGAGATCAGGCTATCATCAGCTGCGGGTCAAAGCAGAGAATGTTTCAAAAACAGCCTTAGAACCATATATGGGTACTATGAATTCTTGGTGATGCCATTTGGCTTAACCAATGCACCTGCTGTGTTTATGGACTACATGAACCGGATCTTTCATCAATACCTAGATCAGTTCGTGGTAGTCTTCATTGACAACATTCTGATATACTCAAAGAGTAGAGAAGAGCATGAGAATCATCTGAGAATAGTATTGAATATTCTTAGAGAAAAGAAACTCTACGCCAAACTGAGTAAATGTGAGTTTTAGCTTACAGAGGTCAAATTCTTGGGCCATGTTATCTCACAAGAAGGGGTTTCTGTAGATCCCAGTAAAGTAGAAGCAGTGCTGAACTGGAAGAGACCAGAAACTGTGATTGAGATACACAGTTTTTTGGGTCTTGCTGGGTACTATCGCAAGTTTATACCGAATTTTTCCCGAATTGTCTTACCATTGACAAAGCTCACGAGAAAGAACCAATCATTTGTGTGGGATGAGAAATGTGAGAAGAGCTTCATACAGCTGAGGGAGAGGTTAACATCCGTACCGGTATTGATTATCCCAGATCCTAGTGAAACCTACGTGGTGTATAGCGATGCTAGTAAACAGGGATTAGGATGTGTCTTGATGCAACAGGGCAGAGTAGTAGCGTACGTCTCTCGACAGCTGAAGCCTCATGAATTGAATTACCCCACCCATGATCTGGAACTTGCAGCAATTGTGTTTGCTTTGAAGATATGGCGGCATTACCTGTATGGTACCACTGCAGAATTGTACTGTGACCACAAGAGTCTCAAGTATCTTCATGAACAGAAAGAATTGAATATGAGACAACGTAGATGGATGGAGTTGCTGAAAAATTACAACCTGGAGATTAAATATCATCCAGGGAAAGCAAATGTCATTGTAGATGCTCTAAGTAGAAAAGCGATACAGGTGGCATATATGATGGAACAAGAATAGAAATTGCTAGAAGAATTTCGAGACTTGAACTTGTCAAACCAAGTATTCATGAATATGAACATGCCCTATGAAGTCTTTATTGCTAACTTTAGTGTTAGCTAGGAGGAAAAAAATCTGAGAACAGAAATTGAAGAAGCTCAGATGAAAGATGAACTTGCCTCATCTATTCGAGATATGATCACACAGGGCAAAACTCATGATCATGATCTTTCACCTAGCAGATTGGTCTGGTATAAGAAGCGAATATATGTACCCCCACAAGATGATCTGAGGCGGAAAATTATGGATGAGGCACATAAGAGCAGATATATACTTCATCCAGGAGTGGTCAAAATGTATCAAAATTTGAAGTCTGAATATTGGTGGCCAGGACTAAAGAGTGACGTAACCAAATACGTGGCTCGATGTCTCACCTGTCAAAAAGTGAAGATCGAACATCAGCGACCACCAGGACTTCTTCAAAGCCCAGAAATTCCTGAATGGAAGTGGGAGAGTGTTACCATATATTTAGTAGTGGGGTTACCTAGAATCCGAAACTATGATGTGATTTGGGTAATTGTCGATTGTCTTACCAAGTCGGCACATTTTCTCCCTATCAATGCTAGTTATTCTCCTGAGAAGTTGGCAGAAATTTACATAAGGGAGATAATTAGACTCCATGGTACACCAAAGAGTATTACTTTTTATAGAGATCCTCGATTTACATCTAGGTTATGGACCGCTCTACATGAAGCTCTGGGCACAAAGTTAAGATTCAGTACAGCTTATCATCCCCAAACGGATGGACAGTCAGAAAGAACCATACAAACGCTGGAAGATATGTTACGGGTGTGTGTATTAGACTTCAAGGGGAATTGAGATCATTTCCTTCTACTAGTAAAATTTGCTTACAACAACACCTATCATACAAGCATCCAGATGGCACTGTTGAAGCACTATATGGGAGGAAGTGCCAATCACCCCTTTGCTGGACAGAATTATCTGAGAGAAGGTTATATGGGTCAGATCTAGTTGATCAGACCACAGAACATATTAAGATTATAAGAAAGATGTAGACAGAAAAGCTATGCTAATAAAAGAAGAAGACCTCTAGAATTTGAAGTTGGTGATCATATATTTCTAAAAGTATCTCCAGTCACCGAAATCGGTAGAGCAATTAAAAGAAGGAAGCTTAGCCCACGCTACATCGGTCCATTTGAAATTCTTGCAAAAATAGGACCAGTGGCATACAAAATAGCCCTACCCCCGAACTTGAGTAGACTCCATGACGTATTCCATGTCTCACAATTGAAGAAGTACCAACCAGACCCCGAGCACATTATTGAGTACGAAGATATCGATGTGCAAGAAAATTCTACTTTTATGGTAGAGCCGAAACGAATCATTGATCGACAAGAAAAATGGCTCAGAAAGCGAAGCATTCCATTTGTGAAAGTGGTCTGGAAGGGACTCTCCCCAAAGGAAGCAACCTGGGAAGCAGAAGAAGACATGAAAAGGCGTTACCCAGAGTTTATGCCTCAACATGTGTAACAAATTTCGAGGATGAAATTTTTTTGAACAGGGGGAGAATTGTAATATCCCAAAATGTACTCAAGGGCTATATGTATAAATAGATAGTGAAATTAATGAAAAAATTATCCCAAGAAATTGTATGATGATTTTAGAATATACATGTCATATTAACTAATTTAACTAATTTTTTTAATCTAATTAAATAAAGTAAATAATCTATATTAAGGATCGAAGGGAGTATATAGGATTAAAGGGAATATTGTTTTAAAAAAGTAAGGCTGAAAACTATTCACACACATATCCCTTTCACTTTCAGTAACTATTTAGTTCATTTCTTTTAGTTCTGAAACTCCTTGACAATTTTTGACTTTTTAGATTACTAAGAAATTGGGTTTTAGTGCTTGATGACAAAATTCCAACCACGTATTCCAACACCTCAAACTTTGGGATAAGAGGATTGAGAATAAGCCTGACTCAAGTGGATTGTTAAACGCCGATTTAGCAAGTGTCACAGTAAAGCATGATTTTATTCTCTAAAATTCCTTTATACCTTTAGGGGTATTAAAGACCATAGGTAATGACAAAACAAGGTAATTAGAGGTCACACACAACTTAGTTAATTGGAACACAAAGTAGTGTTGCTGCCAGTGAATTTTCCTATATGGCAGCTGTGTTTGGTGACCATTTTTCAATGGGCAAATTATGTCCAAAAATTGTGAAACTTTGTAGAATGAAATTATACTTATCTAGATTTAATTTGATAGGTCATATAAATTTTTTGGAGCTGTACACAAAGAGATATTTGTTTTTAAGTTAGCCATGTGAAACTAGTGATTTTTAATGGCAGCGTCCAAAAACAATAATTTTGGGAATTTTGAGCTTTAAATTGGCTAAATGCTATATTTTTAATTAAAACTAGACTTAAAAATAGTTATATAGCCTTTAGAACCACATCAATTAAATATCTATACAATTAGTTATAAATTTTCAAAATTTGGTGAAAATTATGCCCAGTTTTCAACTAATGTGAAAATGGAAATAAATGTAAGGACAAAATGGTCATTTGACCAATAAAGAAAGCAGCCATTTATTCTTCCCTTTAATTGGGATAAATTATGGCTAAAGTAGGGAGCAAGAAAGGAAAATAATTTATGTGGCTTATATTTAATTTAAGAAAAAGAAAAGCAAGAGACAATTAGAAACACACACATGTGAAATTGCCTTTAAAAATGATATTCCATAAAGCAAGAAGCAAATAAATGCTCCCTTTTCCATTGTGAATTTGGTCAAAAGGAGAGAAGCAAAGAGGATATTTATATTTATTTATATGGTTAATTCATATTAAAGCAAG
The DNA here is from genome assembly GCA_037074505.1 of Albizia julibrissin. Classification (NCBI taxonomy): domain Eukaryota; kingdom Viridiplantae; phylum Streptophyta; class Magnoliopsida; order Fabales; family Fabaceae; genus Albizia; species Albizia julibrissin. The sequence continues at coordinate 4,096,688 of CM073480.1, read as the reverse complement.
AAGAGAAAAAGTAAAAAAGCAATATAGCATTAATTAGTAATTGCAAGATGTAATTGTTGGACAAGAAAGAAGGTCATTCTAATTTCCTCATTCCTCTTCAAGTTTCGGTCAACAAAAGGGAATATATATATATATATATATATATATATATATATATATATATATATGTTGACTGAATATTAAAGCAAGAAGGAAAAGGGGTAAAAAAAATAGCTCTTGACCAATCATAAATAGGCACATGTCAAAGTTAAACCAAGAGGAGAGATCATTAGATAAACTTCATTATCTCTTCTTTATTCTTCATATTCCGTCCAGCTGAACTAAGAAAGAGAGAGAGAGAGAGAGAGAGAGTTCAAAAAGCTAAGAATACAAGAAGAAGAGCTCTAGGGTTCCAAGTGCAAAATCAAAGGTACGAAGCTTTCAAACTTGGTTTATGTTGATTTCACTCTGTTCTTAATGCTCCTTGTTGGTTGGACACCAATGAGGCTGTTGGGTTCACTTGGTTAATGCTTGAGAGGGCTAGATTGAGTGTAGAACTTGAGTTTAATCGTGTGGGAACTTGAAATCCAGGGGTTGGATGGATGGTTTTGTTGATGAGGCAGAGATACACTCATTGACCCTACATAGTCACATAGTTCTGCAATGTAGGCAATGTTTAATTCTTCAATTAAGAGATTAATGAACTAATTAAGCTAAATACCTATTTGGAGACTTGAGAGAGCACTTATGGGTAAATTAGTGACCTTGGTTAGAATAATCCATCATTGACAGTTTTGTTGTAGGGATTTGAATGAGTACATATGAAATGCAAGGGGGATAAACAATCTAAACTCCTACTGCATCCTTTCTAGTTCATGAATCATTTGTTTATATTTTCTTTTTAGTTTATAATTCTGTTTTCTTACAACCGTGATAATTATCTAACTCGAATTAGGAAAAAGTGCAATAATCTCTACTTAACCGGGTTTTGGAACTAAATCCTTATGGGAACGATATCTTACTTATCACTTTATTACTTGACGCGACCCGTGCACTTGCGGACCGTTGTGGACAAGTACTAACGCGTTTGCTACAGTGACCTCCACCTAACCTACTGCATTGTCCCATTTCACTGTCCATTTCCACCGTCCGTATTTTGCTACAGTAAACAGTGAGCAGTGAATACGGTAATATTCCACCATCCATATTTGCTACAGTGAGTAGTAAACAGTGAATAGTCTCGCATGAATAGTACTTCCCCTTAAATGCCTTCTTTAATTCTTCTTAATGCGGTACTGTCCATGGCTGCAAGAAAATTATTATTTATTTATTAATTACACCCAAATTGATTACATTAATCTCAAATATCATCCACAAAATCATCATATAAGGAAAAATAAATATGCAAATATTTTATTTATCAGGCTTCTATCCTCATTAGTAAAAGGCTTTTTAAAGAGTTTAGAGGAAGTACTTTTATGTTATTGTGCCAAAATGAGGAGATTCAACACATACACACATGGTAATCTTAATATTATTATTCAATGCTATATTTTCTTTTACCGTTATATTTGATTAAGATGACGTACGTTTGACATAATTACAACATCTCAGTTTTCACCAGTCATAGTACGCAGGAGATTTGCATTTCCTCTCGGCAAACCAATTTAACCCTTGCTCCTTCTATTTAAGGAAGCATGAGGAAGATTATTTTAATTTTGAACCGCGTTACAACAACAACAACAAAGCCTTTATCCTACTAGGTAGGGTCGGCTACATGGATCGCACGACGCCATTGTGCTCTATCAAAGACCATAGATTTCGATATATTATTAATTAAAAGGTCTCTCTCAATGACCTCATTAAGTGTTCGTTTCGGTCTTCCTCGACCTCGTTTGACAGGACTCCATACTGGTTGATCAACCCTTCTCACTGGAGCACTCAATGACCTTCGCTGAACATGTCCAAGCCATCTCAAACGATTTTCTACCATTTTTTTGTCAATAGGGGCCACTCCAACACGATCACGTATATGAGTGTTACGAATCTTGTCCTTTCTTGTATGGCCACACATCCATCTTAACATCCTCATCTCAGCTACCCCCATTTTATGTTCATGATATCCCTTTAAAGCCCAACATTCACTACCATATAGCATTGCTGGTCTTATCGCAGTACGGTAGAATTTTCCTTTTACCTTATTAGGTACCTTACGATCACAAATAACTCCCGTAGCTTTTCTCCATTTTTACCATCCGGCTTGAATTCTGTGATTGACGTCTCCATCCACCTCACCATCTTGTTGTATAATTGATCCCAAATATCTAAATTTTGTCACTTGCGGGATGACTTGCCCACCCAATTTAACTTCCACTTCACTTTGACGTTGTCTCTTATCAAATTTGCAATGCATATATTCAGTTTTGCTCCTACTAAGACGAAAACCTCTCAATTCCAAAGTCCGCCTCCATATCTCAAGTTTGGAGTTAATTTCTTCCCTAGATTCAGCCAACAGCACTATATCATCCGCAAAAAGCATGCATTTAGGGATCTCTTCTTTTATAGGTTCAATTAGGATGTCTATCACTAGGTTAAACAAATAAGGACTTAAAGCTGATCCTTGATGTAGTCCAATCCTTATAGGGAAGTCCTTTGTAACACCTCCAAACATTTTAACATTGGTTGTAACCCCCGCATACATATCTTGAATGACTTTAATATATGCAATCCTCAACCCCTTCTTTTCCAAGGCTTTCCAAAGCACATCTCTTGACACCCGGTCATAAGCTTTCTCCAAATCAATGAAGACGATGTGTAAATCTTTTCCTTTACTCCTATACTTTTCCATTATCCCCCTTAATAAATAAATCGCTTCTGTTGTAGACCTTCCTGACATGAATCCAAATTGGTTTTCAGCAACATCAGTCTCCAACCTCAACCTATATTCAATCACTTTTTCCCACAATTTCATTGTATGGCTCATTAATTTTGAACCGTATTGTATAGGATAATTAAACATAGAAGGGTGGTAATTAAAATGATTAATTTTGATTAATTGTTACAGGCTTGTATCGATGGAGAGAGGAAAAGTTGTTAGAGAATTGGTGAGTGAATTTTTTCCTCACTAAAACAAGGCTTTCATTTCTCTGTTTTTTTTAACAACCAAGGCTCTGTTTGGTAACTACAAGGTTGAAGTATTGCACAATTACAATTATAGAGCCTCTTAATGGACGGCAGCAGAAAAAAGAGGCCAAAAAACCAAATCCAAAACTGAAATAATCAAATTGTAAACCTTCAATTCCTAAGCAGTGAAAAACAAAAGCTGAAGTCTCCTACGATCTAGCGAGGAAATGATGTACTCTCTGATATTTCATTGATGGAATATTGATTGTGGTTGGCAAGTTGATCCTCCATTATTCCTCTATTGGTTGCTGCTGGTTCCATTTGACTATGCATGAAGAATGCTGGTTCTTGAGGAATAGGCAATTGAATTGAATCATTACTTAGATATTGAACAACTTCACTCATGGAAGGCCTAACTTGTGGATTTCCTTGTACACACAACAAGCCGATATGGATGCATTTGATTATTTCACTGTGTGACCCTGCTTTTGTCATATTTGAATCCAATATGCCAATCAATTTTTCATCCCTCCAATGCTTCCAAGCCTGCCATTATGTAAAATAATTAATTTAAAATAGGGCCCTCCTACTAATTTTGATAAAAGAATATCGTTAACATAAGCTCCAATGGCTGAGTTGATGCTTATGATGATTACGACGATGAACAGTTGAGATAATCATTGGAGAAACATTAGAAGTATACTATACTCACATCACTTAAAAGCCCACCAGCATATTGAGATTCATGAGATTCACATTGGGAATTTATAGTCTTTCCACTTGTAATTTCTAAAACCATGACTCCAAAACTGAAAACATCTGATTTCTCAGAAAACAATCCAAACTTTACATATTCCGGAGACATGTATCCTCTGCAATAAATATATAAAATCACGCATAAGTATATCAATGTATGTTGGAATCTTACAGCCAAATAACTTAGCAAAATCTTGCACCAATATTTAAATACAATAGCAATTGAGGTGAACGCACCAAGGCACACAAACAGATATTTAAACACATGCGTGCACATACAAATAGAGAGAGAGAGAACTTACAATGTTCCAACAATTCTATTTGTGCTTCCCCTAGTTTCATTAATACCAACCATTCTCGCCATGCCAAAATCAGAAATTTTTGGATTCATCTCATCATCTAACAAAATATTGCTAGGTTTGAGATCTCGGTGTATTATTTTAAGGCGTGAATGTTCATGGAGATAAAGAATTCCTCGAGCAATTCCTCCTATAATTTTAAAGCGCTCTTGCCAATTTAATACTCTTGACTTTTGTGGACCTATGTATAATTAAATTACTTTGTGAGTATATAAATGAATGACAGACATGCTGCATATATTTATCAGAACATTTCATTAATGGACCACAAGACAAAATTAATTTCAGTCGAGGACCAAAACATTCTGAAATTTCACTGCAAGACCAAGTACCAAAATGAAAATAAGTTTTATATGTAAAAAGACAATAATACCCCTTACTTAATTTTTTTTCTAAAAAGGGTGTTATTGTTGCCGGAGCTCGGGCTACCAGACACTAGCCCCTACTAGGCCAAAGCGACCACCATTGACCAGCCGTTAAAGCTCCAACGCTGACCAACTAGAGCTCCGACCACCAGAAATTAATGTGTTGTTTATGGGAGGATTTCACTTATTCATGAAGAGTTGCAAACTTGTTCATGAAGAGTAAAATTATGAACAAATGTGTAACTCTTCATGAGCAAGTGGAATCCTCCAATGAACAATAGATTAATTTCCAGTGATTGAAGTTGTGATAGCCGATCAGAGTGGCTATTGTCAATCGGCCATTGGAGCTCTGACCATTGAAAATTGATGTGTAGTTCACAAGAGGATTCCACTTATTCATGAATAATAGAATCATGAACAAGTATACAACTCTTCATGAATAAGTGAAATCCTCCTATGAACAACATATTATTTTCCAGTGGTTGGATCTCCAGCCAGTCAGTCGATAGCTGGCCAGCGATGGTTGCTCAGGCCTAGTAGCGGTTGGTGACTTGTTGCTAGAGCTCTGGCAATGATGACACCTTTTTTAAGAAAAAAATAAAGGGGCATTATTATCTTTTTATCTACAAAACTTATTTTCATGTTGGTCCTTGATCCTGTAGTGAAATTTCAGAATGTTTTGGTCCTTAACTGAAATTAATTCTGTCATGTGGTCCTTTAATGGAACTCTCCCTATATTTATGTCTAATAACAAATTATAGACTATACCCACACAAAAATATTCATCACCTCAAAGAGTAATAAAAGAATGGAAGGTACATGAGTAAAAATAATTGCAAAATGGTTAGATGAGTTTGGTTAGAGAGGGACAAACCAAATAGAAAGTTATCGAGGCTCTTATTGGGAACATATTCATAAACAAGTATTTTCTCATGATCTTTCAAGCAAAATCCTAATAATGCGACCAGGTTTCTGTGTTGAAGTTTGGCAATTAGGAGAACCTCATTCTTGAATTCTAATAAGCCCTGACTGGAATTTTCTGACAATCTCTTTACAGCTATTTTTCTTCCATCGGGAAGAATGCCCTGAAATCATAAATATATAGTTAGCTAATCATTGGGTGGGATGTACATGCAAAGATATAGACAAACACATTGGTTTGATCGCATATAGAAGTTATATACCATGTACACTTCTCCAAATCCACCTTTGCCTATTCTATTTTCAATGGAGAACCTATCTGTTGCAGCTTCAATTGTGGCCAAATTGAACTGCAATGACTCCAATGTGGCTCCTTCACTTCCAACTATGAACATATGTACATTTTAATGTAAGTACACTACAGTATGGTTTCTTTTCGCAGTTGACTTTGTGTCTTTATTTTTAAAAAAATAATAATAATAAGAGCATACATACAATTTTTCTTCAGAATCGCCTTAAAATTCTTGCTCCTTTTTCTCTTCCAGTAATAGATGCCAAAACAAAAAAGCATGATTGAGACAACAGTACCGAACACCGCTATTATAATTGTTCTTGAGTGGTCGTTATGTATTCCTGCGTAAATTAATATGTAAGCACAAAATTGAGACAGAACTAAAAATATCAATTTATATGTACTACGGTCTTCATTATAAGTCACTTTGAGAAGAAATAGATTACAAGAGTTATAAATCACCAAATAGGGTATTAATTATATTTTTAAATATTACCCTTATTTAATATCTGATTGGTTCCAACTTTACTGACTTCTTAAATGTAACTCATGGAATTAAATACAAGCAAATTTGAAGGTTTGTTGAAACATAATTAATAACTTAACTATCTCTTGTTGTTCTAGTGAGATAATTTGAGATAATTGTAGTAAAAACTAGAGAGGTAGTGAACTGTCTCAGAAAAAACAAATTAGATGCTTCCTTACTTTACCTGTATTTTCTGAACTAATAACTTTGGGAGTTTTGGGATGCGCAGGTGGCCCCGAATCAGAACTTTTGCTGTAATTATAAAATCGGTACAATTCAAACCTCAAGTTGCAGCTAGGATTCATGACTTGTCCTCCTTTCTTTCCAAGACAACATGAAGTGATATAGTCTAGAGCAACCCGTAGACATTTTTGGCAATCTTGGCTATTCAGGTTTGGAGTACATTGCGCAAGAGTATACAACGTTTTAAACTCTGAAATGCTTATTTCTTCCTTTGTTACAAAATTCTTCACTCCTACAGGCCTTGGGTTCGATATTGTCGCCACTAGATCATTCAATGTAGTCGCTAATAGCCGATTGAAGCCACTTTTTTGGTTTTGAAGCATATTCCCACCAGGTTTTGTATGTATAGGTTGTGTGTCTACGGTAGAGAAGAAAGAACGATTGGAATAGCGAAGCATGCACATATCATACCAAATGATAGCCTCCTTTGCAGAGGAACACATAATGCTTAATTGCTGGATTCCCTCGTTGACGCACTCGTAGCAGAGCTGAAGGGGGACATCACCACGACACATGAAAAGGCCGTATACGGTGTCGGACTTGTTTCCCACGGAGGTTCTGTAAAATCCTTTGTTGTTGGTGATGTTGGTTGACATGGAGAGATTGTTAAAGAGACTACTTCTGAGGTTGTTTTGGTAGCGATGATTCGCGGTAAAGCTTTCGGTGGTCGAGCAGTTGTAGCTTGTAAGACTAGGACGTCCAATCTCTGTTTAACAAAAGAAACAAAATGTCTAGGTTAAAGTCATGCCTTGATTTTATCCCAAAAAAAAAAAACGGTCATGCCTTGACTATTCATAAACACCTTATTAATCCTTTAAGAAGTAAATAAACATTTGGCATGTTTGGAAATTCAATGTATAATCGGACTTATTTTATAAATCAGTGGCAACAATTTAAAGCTTGCCCGAGTGTGCATAAACTTAAAATTGAGCAAACCCAAACATCTAATCAATCCCAAAAAAAAAAAATAGTGGGTAACGAATTATGCAATTTTTATGGAAAAAAATAAAAAATAAAAAAGCATCAAGGAATTAAAATATTAAACTTTGTTGAATCGTGAGATTAAAAAGAACGCGTCACAGAGGAAATGTATCGAAAAGCTTTTCATGGAGTCGGGAATCTGAACTTTCAGGTGTCGTGTCAATAATATGAAAACACTCGAATTTGATCCAAGTTCAAAAGGCCTTGTGTCACACCATCCTCTTCCCTCCTCTTCCTTTTCTAACAATTAGATTAACATTTGAATCACCTAACTGTTAGAGAAGGAAAAGGAGGGGTTCCGAACGGCTAAAAAAAATGAAAAGTGTTAAATGTTTCCAAGGATGAGAGGAATCCCTTCCTCCTCCGCGTCTTCTTCCCTCTGTTTTTCTAATCATGTAAAGCAAAGAGAAGGAAAAGAAAAGGAAAGGAAAAGTTAGTGACATTACCTTGAGAGGTAAAATCACTGAAGGGAGGAAGGTCGCCCTCATAATAAAATCGATACATTCCGAATCTCAAATTGCAGCTGGGATTAAGAATTCTTCCACTGACTGCAGTATATTCCTCTGGAATACGCTTTATGATGCCATGTAGACACTCACTACAGAATTGTGCGGACAGATCCGGCGTGCACTCTACAAGAGTGTACAGCCATTCCCCACTACTTAAGTTTGTTTCTTTTGTACCAAATTTCTTGGTACCTGCAGGCCCTATTGTCGTTGCCTCCACCACACCATTCAACGAATTTTTTACCCCGTAAGAGTATTGTGTCACGCATACTCTTAAATAAATAGAATTACAGCGGGAAACGGCCAGCTCGCTGCTAACAGTAGGCAGTTGGTCGAGGGTGGAGAAGAAGGAACGGTCGGAGTAGCGGAGGAAGCATTCGTCGTACCATATGATCGCTTCTTTGCTGTAGGGACACTCCGAGGCTATTCGACTAGTGGCGTCCTGAACGCAATTTTTACACACCTCATTGGGAACATCACCTCGGCACATGTACTCTCCATATACAGTGTCGGAGTCGTTGATGTTTGTCTTGCTAACGGTGGTGTTGAAGAATTCAAGAGTGGAACCATTGGAGGCGGCCTTGGAATACAAGGAAGCCAAAAGATTGTCTAGGTTGTACAGGTATGGGCTATCGGAACTGAGGTTGCTATTAATTGTGCAGCTGTGGTTCAAGTATGCAGGTATATCCACTTCAGAAGCAGCAAAGTTGAAGGAAGTGAGAAGCACAATATAGGAGAGCAGTTTCAGAAATGGCATATCCATCTTGCTCCTCAATGCTTCTACATGGGTTAACGTTCAAGTAAATCAGGTGAAGCAAGCTTTCACACAAGGGAAATTTCCATATGGTTTCCATTTTCCAACGTGGAGAACTTTGTCACGGCAAGACTTTGCGTCAAAGGGCCCCCTCTGTGTTGGATATTGTTTCAAGTTATTTTAGATTATTATTATTTTATTATTAAGTTTCATTTGATTATTTAATATTTTTTATATCTTAAGATTATATCTCAGTTATTTTGATTTATGTTTTATTTGATTGGATTAAATTGGATTATAAGGTTTGCCTGTATAGAGACTTATATGTACCTCCTTTTCTTAAGGATTCATAATAATATTTTAAAAGTTCTTATTCCGTATATTCCTTCAAATTTCAACACTCTGTACGTGTTTGGATTTAGTATGAGTGGCTAATCCTTAGCTTATGACACTTTAGACCGTTGAGTGTTGACTATAGATAAGAAGAATGATATTGTCCACAAAAATAAAAGAGCAATATGACGAAAGAGAATCACATAATGCATCAATCACTTCAAATGATGTTATATAATTTTTCATCACAAATTTTTTACGCTCTCTGTACCTTATATATCTCCGTCTCTATTAAAAGTAGATTCATTCTTATAAATTTAAAAGAGAAAGTATATTGAAATCTTATATTTATGACTAAAACATATTTCTTAATTAGTTCCTATATTTAAGACTGTACGGATTATTTCTCATGCAATTATCATCCCAACCTTTAGATTCGAGAAAAAGCTTGTTTTACCTATATCTTATAAGTTAAAAGAGGGGTGATAACTGCTGATTATTGAAATATAGTGGTGCATAATTGTTATACATGCTAATTTGAAGCAATGGAAGGAATGAGAAGTTGTTCATATTGAAGGATTCAAGAATAAAAGAATTTGGATCATATGATTAAGAGATTAGGTCTATCCAAAATGGGTTGTTGGGTTCAAGAAAATAAGCAGGTGCAAGGCCTTCCATGGCCACAGTGGTTTAATATCTTAACATCGATTCCATTCGGCTTTATTAAAGACTAGCTCTTATTGCGCCTTGATTTTTCTTGAAAACGATCACCTAGAATCAATACATGATTGATAAAGCGGGCAAAACGACGTCCATATAAAGGCGTAATAAATGATGCATGAGCAGGGAACTTCCCCACCACGGGACCCTAAAACTTTCAAAACTAAGAAAATATCAGAGTCTCATAGCAGTTAGTTATAAGTTACTCCTATGTCCTTAATTTAATTAAATTAAGAAAGTTTATTAAATTAGTTAATATAATATATTTTTTCTAAAACACCCTAATTATCTTCATTAAATCCTTCTCCACTCTCTTACAACACTGGTTTACGTTCAAGTAAATCAATTAGGTGAAGCATGAGAGCAACCGGAGTATTATTTGATATTGAGTCTCCGAATCTTATTAAATATCCGAAGTAGGGTACATTATATAGAGAAGTAACTGAACTGTAGATATAACAGCTGTCTAACAGCTCTCTCTAACAATTCTAACTACTTGACAGCTGGACACACTAGTGTATTTGGAATATTTGACCACTTGACACGTAATACTGCTAATATTTCCTATACCACTTTTGATGAACAGTATAACAATGAATCATGATAGGCCACACTAACGATTTCTGAATCGTTGAAATAAGCATTTGCCTAGTGGTTTCGACAATACATCATCCACCTGTTCTTGTGCTGGCACATAAACCACGTGTAGCAGGCCCGAAGATACTTTTTCACGAAGGAAGTGAATATCAAGCTCCACAAGCTTGGTTTTGATGTGAAGGACAAGATCTACAGCTAAATCGACAGCTCCCGAGTTATCACACCACACAGTTGGTATGTCAGGGACATGAAGATGCATCTCATTCAACAAAGACATAACCCATAATGTAATATCTCAAATGTTGGGACAAAAAGTTTGAGATTAAGCCTGGATCAAGTGGACTACTAAGTCCCAGTTTAGCAAATGTCCCTATGAGGCATGTTTAAATTCCCCAAAAATTCCTTTATATCATTAGATATTAAAAGAAATTATATTTGTGAGCTAAAGAGCTCAGGAAATAACAAAACGAAGTGATTGGAGTCACACACAATATAGTAAAGTGGAACACAAAGTAATTTTGCTACCGATGAAATTCCCGGTATAGCAGTAATGATTATGTGACATGTTTCGATGGGCAAATGATGGTGCAAAATTATGAAACTTTCCAGAATTAAAGTAGACTTATCAAGATTTAATTTGGTAGGTCATATAAGTCATTTGGAGTTGTACACAAAGAGAAATGAATTTTTGAAATTAACCCAGCGAAATTAATTATTTCTGGGGCAGCATCCAAAGATTAAAATTCTGGAAAGAGTGAGCTTCTAATTGGCCAAATTTTATATTGTTTCATAAAACTAGACTCAATAAGGGTCGCATAGCCTTTGGAATCACTCCAATTGGACATTTTTACAATTAGATATGAATTTTCAAAATTAATGAAAAATCTGCAGAATTTGGTATTTTGTGCGAAAATTCAATTTTTGGGCCATTAAGATTGTGACATGTGGCAAGTGAAATGTGTGATTACATTTAATAAATTCTCCATCATCTTCTTCGCTATTTCACGGAGAAAAATTTGAAAGAAGAGAGAGAAAGAGTGCAGGGAAATGGAGGGAGGTGAGAGAGGAAATTCTTTCCTCCGAAACACTGCCAAAACGACATCCTCTCTCAAAGTACCCTTCAGGAAACTTCCTCTACTCATCGAGATCTTTATTTCTACGATTTTGGATTTTCATTTGGAGGTGCTTGGCACCGTCTCACCGGCCGGAGTGTTGCCGGAATTACAAACCGTTTGTGGAAACGGGTAGAGGTAAGCGTAAGCTTCCTTTTTAACCGATTGATTTGTTGTTTAGATAAGTAAATTGGAAGTGGGGTACTGTTCATGACTGGTTTAAAGGATGTTTTAATGGCTAAATGATGTCCAACGAGTGTTTAAATAGCTAATCACTTGATTAGGAGTAGCAAGGAAGTGATTAGGTAAGAGAAAACGAAGAAACAACAAACTTTTTCGGAGAATCTGATTTTCTGCCTTGTACTGTGATGTGGAGAAAGAGTAGAAATTTGAAAATTTTGATACTTCCAATGGCTTTAGGAGGAAAAATTGTGTAGGTATACTAGTGTTCATGATTTTTGGACGCTTGTATATGATTTGAGAATTTTTGGAAGTTGAAGAGTAAATGCTGTGAATTTCGTTTTCTGGAGGCAGTGTCATTGTAACGAGTTTTTGAGGAATCAAATGTTATCCAATGACCATGAAAATTTTCAGTCTAAACGTAGAGACATAGAAATTTAATTTGATAGGTCATAATGATTAATTGGACAAGTATGCTATGAGATATAAATTTTTGAAGTTGTGCCCTGTTTCTAGAATGAAATTTAGAATAGTGCCTGTTTACCGAATTTCTGGGAAAATTATGACAATAATAGTCATACCAAAGTATTTTTATATAAAAATAAACTTAAAGGGCTTCAAATATAGCTTTTAATCACCTCAATTGGAATTCTATAAAATTAATTATGATTTTCTAAAGTTTGGTCAAAAATGCTGATAGATTGAGTACCATGCGAATTTAAGTAAGAAATTGGCCAAATATAATTGGAATGAACTCCAAGGGTGAAAGTAAGCCTATAGGGCTAATGTGGGCCATTGGGTATTCACTTTTCATGGCTCTAATGATGTCATTCTTATCTAGGGTCATGAAGTGTTAAAGAAGAAGCAATGGTTGGCGGATCAAGGGACAAGAAGAGAAGGACATAAAGTCCACCAGGTAGTGAACTTACCTTTTCTGCATGTATGTGATATGTATGTCTTGCATTGATTATGTGACTCTTTGCCTATTTGTGCGGAACATGTATGATTGGTTGAAGCTCTGTTATATTTGTGCAATGGCCATATGTATGTCATAACATCGAGCATGCAGTATGTCATTATGTTGGTATGAAATAATGTAGGCAAGCATGTCATGCATTCATATATATCTAGCATGCATAGTGGTAATGTTTGCTACTGAGATTCTCTCGAATCTCACTCCTCCCAACCAACCATTCAGACAGGTGAGCATTGAAAACGTGCTGAGATCAGAAAAGAGGTATGCACGAAGAAGAATGTTGCTGGTTGTTTGAAGGCCTTTTAGTTATTAATGTCTGTAAATATTGTGTAGACCCCTAGTGGGGAAACTTTTGTATTATAATCAAGCAATATTGTATTAATATTATCAGTATATTCATGCTATTCCTGTGTGTCCCCTAAACTACGCATTGCTACTCTAAGTAAGGTCAGTAATAAGGGATATATGAAGCGGGTCTTTACAGTTGGTATCAGAGCAAGCGGTTCTGGCAACAGGATAGTATACTGATATGCTTGATTGTAACATGACAAGAACAACAAAGTAGATTACTTCAGCTAGTTCACAATTAAGCCCGGTGGGCGGTATAAGATTGTCCTGGATCCGTTGGGTGAAACCAAAGTGTGAGCCTCATTCTAGAGTAGGATCACCAATGGGCTGACCAGAGTCGAACAGATAAGTCACAGACAACCTTATGGACTTTTGGGAGCATATTACAAGGTATATGTCTAAGTACATCTACCAATACTAATATGTGGCCCAAGCATAGTATTTTGATGCCCGGAGGCGGTGGGCATAATGGTTGGGATAAAGGTAGCTATGGGGTACCGGTAGTCAAAAGCAGCTCAAGCCGGTATCTTTATATTTGCATGAGTACACAAAAGTTAAGTGTGCTCAACCTAGGAAAATATCAGGATGGGTGACCCCCTGGGAAGTACCTCGAAAATTTCAAATCATTTGATTAAAGGTTTGGAATCATGATTGGAGGTTCTTAGATGACCTAAGAAATGATTATAGATATAGAGATGATGAAATAAGTGTTGATCCTTAATCTGAACCATTTCTGTTGCAGAGATTACCGCCAGAAAAGTTCATCTAATAAGGTTACGAGAACTCAAGGCATAGTGATTGTTTTGAGATTTCTCCATATTAAGTAATGATCTTCGGTAACTCGTGGGGTTAAAGTCATATAGGCATGATATTACGGTGATGCATGATGAGTAGTGATTATGCCGTATGCCCATCCTAGCGGATCTGAATTGATAATATTGAAGGTTGAAGATATGGTTGAATTAGATCTAAGCTAAAATGATGCTTAGGTCAGAATGTGAATACGGTTACACTATGATTCTGTTCCATAAAGGAAGCTGAACCTTGTGAATAATGATGAACCTTTAGTAATTGTTTGAAGATATTACTCGAAACCGTGGGGGTTAGAATATGTGCTAATGATTTTGATTCTTAGCGTACCTATTGGGTATGATTGAGGAAAGTGAATTTTTCGATTTACGTGATGTTAAGGTTCTAAGAGTTGAACCAAACCTAAGAATCAAATGTCATAGTTGAATTAATTCTTCAGGAAGTTAAGATAGCCTGAGTGGCTTGAGGTACTAAAATATAATACAGAGATGTTTATGAGGTTTTTGGAGGTTTCTAGTTATTAATCTACTATAGGAAAAGATCTTAATCATAGAATATTCCCTTAGAGGTGTGATTATGACTGGAGCTGAACCAATATCAAAAGTCCAATGGATTAACCCCAAATGAGATAGCAGATTACAGAACTTCTAAAGAAGAAGGACCTTATGAGATTTAGATCCTGTTATAATGATACTCCTATTCAGAGGCGACCAACTGGACGGAGCTACTTATGGAGGATTCTGATCAGAAAGGGCTACCTATAGGGAGTTCTAATCGGAAAGGGCTACCTATGGGGAGATCTGATTGGAAATGGCTACCTATAGAGGGTTTTGACCGGGGGGCTGACCAGGTGTATGGGCGCCTGTATGAAGCACCGAGTCCAGTACTATAGTGTGAAGCCACCATGACATCGAACTATAGTGTATAGCCGCCGTGACGACAAACTGTAGAGTGAAGCCGCTGTGACGTTGAAACTGTAAAGTAAAGCTACGGGGATGTCAACTCTCAATAGTGGTATCTTATAATGAGTCTTCTATCGCATAAGTTTCCTTGAGAAGAAGGGTCAGGTAACCCAGTAAATTGTCATGGGGTGCTCCAGTACCGAATGATGACAGAGATTAAGGAAAGCTACTCTTGCTCTCATATCCTATGTAAGTGTTCTGCATGTATGTGTTTACCATCACGTGTATTCGTGTTATGAAAATACGGTAGGAAGTAAGACCTTTTGGGCCAATGTGTCCTTAGGCAGTCAGACCTGATGGGGGGAGGCCCGAGGCTTAAGTCCCATAATGCCTCTGGCATAGGGGTGATTCCCTGGGCAGTAAGACCTGATGAGCATTCATAATTTACGGGTGGTCGCCAGGGGCCTATTGCATGGGTGGACGCCTAGGCCATAGAGATTCCTATTTTGCACAAGCAGTCATCTGGGGCCTATTGCGTGAGTAGACGCATTGCACGGGTGGACACTCGGGGCTATGGAACTCATGTGATGCACAAGTGGAATCCCGAGGCCTATTGCGCGGGTGAACACTTGGGGCCAGTAGTTGCCGTTATGCTATATCTAACGTGCCGAATCCTCTAGTGATGATGGTTTGTTTAGTGTGCTTCGTGAACATTACATAAGAATGAGAATGAGATGAGTAGCAAGAGATGGAGCCTGAAATGAAAAGTTGGTCGGATGTCCCGTGCGACTGCAGCGTGATCCGAGCGCCGTTGTAGTGGGCCTAGTGGGACAGTCCGTTACATAAAAAAATGATACCAGGGTTTGTCGAGCGTGATTTTAGTAGCAAATGTCACGTGCTTGATACCTTAAGAGGTTCCCTTTGGGGGATAATGGGAGTGATTATCCCATAAGCTTACCGCACTCAGGCTTGGAGAGCCAAGGGGTGTGAGCCAGACTCTCGTGCGGCTGCAGGGGGCGCCCAATGAGGGTAGCTCTGCAGTGGGCCTAGTGGGAGGGTTGTATTCAGTAAGGATGATTGACGGTATGTCTTAAGGCCATAAAACCTAATGGGTTATTAAATCCTTAGGCTAGTAAAATATGAGATGTGTTGAGAATGAAGCCGAGTAGAGGCTTGAGGCAATAAGACCCGAGATGCAAGTTTGCATTGGACAAATGTCCGGGGGCCATAAGACCTATATGTCTAAGTGTTATGGTTGTTACCGAGAATGGTGACATGGACCAATGTGTCTAGAAAAATATATTGAGATTGATAGAGTGTATAGATTGTACTAGATTGTAGCAGACGCAATAAGCCTAAGATGCCTATGGCATAGAGGGTGAATCCCTAGGCTATAAAGCCAGAATATCCAGCGTCTTGGAAGTTGAATAAGCCGTAAGGCTTGATGTGCATACAGTATGATATGGGTGAATTCTAAAGGGGTCGTAAAGCCTAGTAGCATACAAGGTGATTCGGGATAGTCCTGAAGGGGCAGTGAGGCCTAAGAAACCAAGCGCTATGAGGTCAGACTAGTGAGTCCTGTGTGAGTACTACATATTGGGTACAAAATGAATGAAAGTACTACATAGTGAGTACAGAATGAAAGAATTAGAATGGGAGAAAGATAGACTAAATGTCTAGAAATGGTTCTCCAAGGTACAGATAGTACCATTTAATGTCGAAATTTCGAGGACGAAATTTATTAAACGGGGGGAGAACTGTAAAATTAATTATTTTCTGGGACAACATTCAAAGATTAAAATTCTGGGAAGAGTTAGATTCCAATTGGAAAAATATTATATTTTTTTCTTAAAACTAGACTCAATGAGGGTCGTATAGCCTTTGAAACCACCCCAATTGGACATTTGTACAATTAGATATGAATTTTCAAAGTTTAATGAAAATTCTATCAAATCTAGTATTATGTGCGAAAATTAATTCTTTGGACCAATCAGAGGACGCCACATGTCCAAACCAATTAACCCTTGTAATATATTATTACTCCCTCATCTCTTCACCCATTTTCACACAGAATCAGAACGCAAGAGTGAGAGAGTTGAGAACGTGAAACAAGAAGAAGGAGAAGGAAGCAAGGGTTCCAACAATCAAAGGTAAGAAAGTTGTAACCTTGTGCTTCTTGCTTCCTAATCCTCTCATAACCTCTTCTAATCACTTCTCTACCTTTGGAACCATGGAATTTGAGCTGAATCAAGGGTTTGGAGAGAGGGCTGAAAACGTGGAGGAGAGAAAAGTGGTGGAAATCAAGAGGTAACTCCTCCAAACTTATTTCTCTTGCTTGATTAGATGTTGTTGGTGTTGTTCTTGGTGAATATAGTGTTGATTTCTCTTGTTTTCAAAATTGGGGCTGATGAAACTTTAGGGGAAATGCTGTCAAAATCTCCCCTAAATCATGTCTAATGAGTGTTTAAATAGCTAATCATTTGATTAGAAGTAGCAAGGAAGTGATTAAGCAAGAGAAAATGAGAAAACAACAACCTTTTTCTGAGAATCTTAAATTATGCCCTGTACTATTTCATGGGGAAGGAGTGAAAATTTGATGATTTTAATGCTTCCATTTGCCATAGGAGGCAAAATTTTGTAGGTATGCAAGTGTTCATGAATTTTGGATGCTTGTATATGAATTTGGGAAATTATGAAACATATGTGTGCATGTTGCTTAATTTGCCCTGTATGGCAGTAAGCGTTGGGCATGATGTTTAAAAGTCTAAACCTTGTCTAAGAATTCTGAAATTTTTCAGGCTTATATTAGACATGTAGAGCTTTAATTGGATATGTATTTTGTAATTTTTGGACAAGTAGGCTAGGAGTTATGAGTTTTCAAACTTTGATAATGTGAATTTGGGAACTTCTGGAGTAGTGTTCAAACGAATTGAACTCTGTAATTGTGTGAGTGCATTTAGTTTATGGGAGTATTTTCTCCTTAAATTATACTTAATAAGGGTCAAGTAAGACTTACAATCACCTCAATTGGATTTTTTTGGATTTAGAAATGAATTTGTGAACTTGTGCCCTGTTTCTGGGAAGGAATCTAGAACAGGGTGATTTTTTGAAATATTGAGAATGATTTGGCTCTGATAGCTAACATTGAGTATTTTTATGTGAAACTAGATTGAAATATATTTACATATAATTTATAACCACTCAATTTGGAATTTCCTAGAATTGATGGTGAATGTTTAAAGTTTGGCCTTGTTTCTGGGACTAAATCTGGAATAGTGGTCTTCAACAAAATTCTGGAAATAATTTGTCTATATTGGGGAAACCTATATATTTTTCATTAAATTGAAATTGAAATATCTTCATTTAGGCTTTTGAATCAGTGAAATTGGAGTTTTGTAGAATTATTCATGATTTTGGACATTTGGACATTGAATCTGAAAGCTGTTTTGGGGCAGTGGAGTATAATCATGAAATATGGGCTTGTGGGCATGATTACTACAAGAGTAATGATTTTTAATGTAAATTATACTTGATAGGGGTCACATAGGCCTTTGAACCACCTCAATTAGAGTTCTATAGAATTAAATGTGATTTTTCAAAGTTTGGTGAAAAATCTGTCAGCTTTATGTTTTATGTGAATTTAAGACCTAATGGCACAAATGTAATTGGTATGAACTCCAAGGGTGAAAGTAAGCCTTTAGGGCTAATGTGGGCCATTGGGCATTCATTTTTCATAGATCTAATGATGTTATCACTTACCTAGGACCATGAAGTGACAAAGAAGAAGCAATGATTGGCGGATCAATGGACAAGAAGAGAAGGACGTAAAGTTCGAGAGGTAGTGAACTTACCTTTTTTGGATGTATGTGATATGTATGTCTTGCATTAATTATGTGATTGATTTACTTATTTGTGTGGAATATGTATGATTGGTTGAAGCTCTATTATATTTGTGCAATGACCATATGTATATCATAACATCGAGCATGCAACATGTCATTATGTTGGCATAAAATAGTGTAGGCAAGCATGTCATGCATTCATATATATCTGGCATGCATAGTGGTAATGTTTGCTACTGAGATTTTCTCGAATCTCACTCCTCCCAACCAACTAATTAGACAGGTGAAGAGTGCAAGAAGATATGCATCGGAGGAGATATGAAGGTGAAGCGAAGATCGTAGTGCAGGACACTACTATTTGTATTTGATGTAAGAGTGTGATGATTATATGTAATTATACATTTGATGTATATGTGGCTATACATTCCATGTATGTAAATGAATGTATTAAGTTGAAGCAGAGAATTATTCACATACTCTGATATAATGAAACAAAGAGCCGTTGAGAGTTATTGACGTAGTGAAATTTATGGAAATGTTTTTTTTTTACCCTTTGAAAAACCCTCTCAACCCTAGTTTTAACTCCTGAGTTGGGATTGGGAATTTGTGAACATTTTCTGAAGTTGGGTAATCCGGGTTTGAATACTGGCCCCACTAATGATTTCACTATTTATTTGAACTCATTTAGGGCTATTGGAAATAAGGTATTACAGAAAGAGCTAGAAAATATTTTACATGCATGAACATAGATTTATAATTTTACTCTATTCATTTTATTGTCTATTAGATACACTTAGAAATCCCTAACTCATAAGGTTCCATTTTGTACATGAGAATCTTGACAAATGAAATTAAATTAAAAGAGGATTTCCTGTTGAAGAATGTTCGGTAGACTTGAATTAAATTCTCTAGAGAATCAGGTTCCAGCAAGAAGACTTAAATCCTATTCCTCCTTACCTACGATAGAATCAAGATCTAAATCCAGATGTTCTAATTATCTATTGGATAAACTTTTATAAATATTATTGATATTGTTTCAGTGGTTATATGTCTTTAGAGTATATATTTATTGGTCAAATAGTACTATGTTTTTAGTTTTGAGGTTATAGTTTTAGAAATAGTACTATTCATTTTACCAGTACTCTCTTGGTCCTTAAGAAGTTGGATAACTAGATTAAGGAAATTAGTTAAATTAATTATTTATAAACAATTGTATACTGATTTTTTTTTGAAATACCCTAATAAACTACCCTAGATAGAAATTAAACTCCCATTTATACAAAAAAAAAAATTAAACTCACTATGTACACTCAAGAGAGATGACTGGGGAGAAAATTTATAAATTTATGAGATAAAGCGGATATATTGAGGGCCAGAAAAAATTCTAATTAGCTCCTATATTTAAAATCAAGAGTGAATATTTCTTATGAAAATATTAACCCAACCTTTAAATTCGAGAAAAGCTTATTTTATTATCTATATCGTGTAAGTTAGAAAAAGGGGGTGATAACTGATGATTGAAATATAGTGGTTCATAATTGTTATGCAGCCTTAGAAGGAATGGAAATTTGTTCATATTGGATTCAAATATAAAAGAATTTGGATCAATTGGGTTGTTGGGTTCAAGAAAATATCCAGGTGCAATGGCTTCCGTGGCCACAGTTGTTATAATGATTCCATTCAACTTTATTAATGACTAGCTCTTACTAATTCTTGTTTTTCAGGAAAACGATCGTATAGAATCAATACATGATTGAGAAAGTAGGCAAAACGACGTCCACATAAACGTGTAGTAAATGACACATGAGCGGGGAACTTCCCCACCATGGGACCCTCGACGATAATACCTGAGTATTAGGGCACTAAGCTATAAGTTACCGATGAGGACTTTTTGTTCGTTAGTCTTGGTCCATAATGAACAATTTATTAAGAATTGTATATAAACAAACTTTTTCTCTTTTTTTTAGGAGCTTTTTATATTGATTCTTAAGTAATCTAAATGTCATACAAATATAATAAAAACAAGGAAAAATTGGTTTTAGGTTTTGTTGAAAATAGATAATTGAAAAGCTTAATTAAAATCCTAAAGCTACTGTTTTTTTTTTTTTTTGTCTTTTAAAATAATGAATGTATAATAGCCCTAAACAACAACAACAACAACAACAATAATAATAGTAAATGATTATTGTTATAAGAATGTCATATGTCTATTTGTAAAAAAAAATTGATAAACATATAAAATTGATTTTTACAGACTAATATCAACTCTTCAATTAAATTATATATTAAAGATTAGAAGAGTGATTGGTTTTGCAGTTAGCTGAGTCCATTTTGATGGCTGAAGTCGTCATCTTAGCAGGATGATAGTACTGCTTAGGTTGCGTTTGTTAATTGATCTTTGAAAGTTCTTCAACTTATCTTGAAGGTAGGGGACCAACGTAAGACAAAACTCTTTTGTCTTTTGTGTCGAAAATATAACAATAATAGTTGAAAATATATATGGTTAAGTGGGATAACTGTCAAATATATGTCGTTAATCTCTAACTTATTTCCCCCAAAAATTAATCAACATACTCAATCACAATCCACAGCCAAATTTTTAATTGCTTAATCAACAAAGTGGTTTCTTTAGTTATCAAACAACTAAAACAAACTGATTCCTTCTTCCTAAAGATTAATACTAATAAGGAGGAAACTACTTATTCTTTAGATAAATGTAATAATAATAATAGATGAAAATACATGTTTTTTTTTTTTTTTGCCCACTGAAAACATATGTTGTTAAGTGGGATAACTGCTAAATATAAATGTGAGGCTGAAAAAGTAAAGTACCTTCCTATAACCTTATTTTAAATAGGAAAAATCAATGTTACATATCATGGAAAAATATAATTTTAGAGGAAAAATGCAACTTTTATAGTCCATGAACTTTTTCTTAATTCTTGATCAAGTTCCTGAACTTTGATTTAGACAAATCTTTATTATTTTTTTCTTCCAGCAGATTTAGAACACGACAATCTTATAGTTTACTGAGTGAAAATATACAAGTACTAAGAAAGACCTGTAAAAATTGAGTTGTTGCAAATTCCAGTTTTGTAACTCCTAAATTTTTTGAATACAAAATTGTGAAATTTTAGGTCCAGAATTTTAATTTGATTAGTAAATTTTAGAGTGGAAGTTACGAATTTTCTACGGGAAACTTCTAAAGTCTTTCAACAAAAGTTAAAGAAAATTTACCAACAAGTTATTTGATTGAGATGGTAAGTGGCTTACCGTTGTAAGGAATGAGGAGAATTGAAGTTCAAATCTGGGGAAGCATATTTCTTGGGAGAAGCAAAAACCATTATAAAATTTGAGTATTTTTTCTGTGTTTTGTTAGTATGATAAGAAATTAAAAATTATTGTAATTCAATTATATGTAAACATTTTTCACTAGATGCATTAAAGAAGAAGAAACTTTTTATAGATGAAAAGTATTCTAAATAAAGTGAAAGGATCCAAATTAAATTTTTACAAAAAAAATAAAAAATAAATAAATAATATTTGTTTGACTAAATTATACAAAACTCTTCTAAACTTTGGAAGCAGTTGCATATAATCTCTCTAACATTTTAAAGTTCAAATTTAACCCCTCAACTTTTTATTTTCTATTTTTATTATAGATCTCCTACTGTTAACTTACCGTTGTCTTTTGGATGGAAATCACTAGTTGAAGACACCTCATATCCTATATAGCATCCTATATAAGCTAATAATTTTATCATTAAACCGTCATCTTACCATTAAAAGAAATCCTAGTCTCATTGTGTATGTCTCCTTGCTGTCTGCAACACACCTCCTTTCAATTCTTAGAAAACCTTCACACCTTTGACATTTTCAAAGATGGCTCGATAATACCACCACGAAGCCTCAAAACAAGATGCAATCTTTTCTTTGAAAAATAATAACTGTCAAATTAGACTCACAAATCAAATTGGATATCCCTTATTTTTCTTCACATTTCCTGGTAACCCAAACAGTTATAGGAATATTGAAAGAAGAGAAAAGAGAAGCATCCGAATTAACTAGTTAATAGAGTAATATTTCTGGATGTCATAAACGGCAAGAGTACGTCCATCCTCCAGTTCGTTGCTTCTCGGCAAGAATCAATCTCTGCTGGTCTAGTGGAAAACCTTTAGACCGATGTATATGTCATGACTAGAAATCATTCATAAAAGGAAAAAGAGAATCACAACAAATAAGAATGAGAACTATGGCAGCGGCGGTTGGGTTTTCTAAGAATTGAAAGGAGGTGTGTGCGTTGCAGATGGCAAGGAGATCAAACACAATGGGATTTGGGTTTCTTGTATGTAATGATAAAATGAAAGTTTAACTCCTGTATAGAAAATGATACAATGACTGATCATTTTTATAAAAAACATTCTCTCTTATAAAGTTCGGCCTTAATATAAGGAACAAATTCACTTTATGTGAAATTTTAAACTGATTTTTTTTATTTTCACCATCATTAAATATATGTCACTCTCTGTTCAATAAATTTTTATACATTATCTCTCATACACACTCTTTCTAAACAAGGGTATAATTGGAAAGAAATGTATAAAAACTACAAATTTATTACTCTTAACTAACATTTTAAACCGCATGATTTAGATAGTTGTTCCTTATAAAAAGGACTGGAATGAGTGTAAAATTATTAGCTTACATAGGATGCCAAATAGGATATGAGGTGTTTTCTAGTAATATTTCCATGCAAAAGATAGCAGTAGAGGGTCCATAATAAAAAAAAATAAAAGGTCAAGGGTTAAATTTAAACTTTAAAATTTTAGGGAGGTTATATGCAACTACCCCACAGTTCAAGGGCTTTTGAATAATTTAACCTATTTATTTTGTCAAATTACAATTATAAACGTGAATCAGGGAATGAAATGAGGGAAATAAATTCTGAAGTATTATTGAGCGAATATTTTCCTCACTAGGAAAACGCTTTTTCTTTCTTCTTTTTCTGTTTTATTTTAGATTAATCCAGCAGCAGGAGCTAGTTCGGTTCGTGGGAATGTAGGAAGTTAGAAGAAAAAAGGGGCCAAAAAACATGTCCAAAACTAAAATAAATAATCAAATTGTTATTGCACACATTTTAAAAATAAAACGACACTTGTTATGCAATGAGCTGGGCAAAAAAAAAAAAAATCTAAACCTCCAATTCCCAAGTAGAGAAAACCAATATCTGAAGTCTCCTACGATCTAGCGAGGAAATAATACACTCTCCGATATTTCATTGATGGAATGTTGATTGTGGTTGGCAAGTTGAACCTCCATTGCTCTACTGGTTTCTGCTGCTTCCATTTGACCGTGCAAGAAGAATGCTGGTTCTTGAGGAACTGGGAATTGCATAGAATCATTGCTTCGATATCGCACAGCTTTATTCATGGCCTAACTTGTGGACTTCCTTGAACACACAACAAGCCGATATGGATGCATCTCCTTATTTCACTATGTGACCCAGCTTGTGTCATATTTGAATCCAATATCTCCATCAATTTTTCATCCCTCCAATGCTTCCAAGTCTGCCATTATGCCAAATCATTAATTTAACATAGGGCCAAGCTTATAATTTGATTATAGAAAATTGTTAACAAAAGCTCCAATGGTTGGTTGATGCATATGATGATGACCGGTTTGATATGATCATTTGAGAGATATTATTATTTGATTATACTCACATCACTTAAGAGTCCGCCAGCATATTGAGATTCTTGAGATTCAACGTGAGAATTTATATTCTTTCCACTTACAATTTCTAAAACAATTACTCCAAAGCTGAAAACATCTTATTTCTTAGAAAATAATCCAAACGTAATGTATTCTGGAGACATGTACCCCCTACAATAGATTTATAAAATCACACATAAATATATCACAATATGTTAGAAACTTAGTGCCAAATGATTTGAGAGAAATCTTGCACCTATATTTAAATTTAATACCAAAGTGTGTGCGCAAGCTACACATATATATGCACACTAGTACCTATATTACAATGTTCCAACAATTCATTTTGTGCTTCCCTTAGTTTCATTAATACCAACCATGCTTACCATGTCAAAATCAGAAATTTTTGGATTTACCTTATCATCTAACAAAATAATGCTAGGCTTGAAATCTCGATGTATTACTTTAAGGCATGAATGTTCATGAAGATAAAGAATTTCTCAAGCAATTCCTTCTATAATTTTATAACGCTCTAGCCAATTTAACTCTTTTGGCTTTTGTGAACCTGTGCATAACTAATTTGTGAGTATACAATTGAATCACTGCGTATATTTTCGTCTGAAAACAAACTATATAGAGTACTATACCAACAAAACTAATATTCACATCAGATAGTAATAAAAGAATGGATAATGCATGAATAAAAAAATTTGAAAAATTGTAAGATGAGTTTGGTAAGAAGGGACAAACCAAATAAAAAGTAATCGAGACTCTTGTTGGCAACAAATTCATAAACAAGTATTTTCTCTTGATCTTTCAAGCAAAATCCTAATAATGCGACCAGGTTTCTGTGTTGAAGTTTGGCAATTAGGAGAACCTCATTCTTGAATTCTAATAAGCCCTGACCAGAATTTTCTGACAATCTCTTTACAGCTATTTTTCTACCATCGGGAAGGTTGCCCTGGAATCATAAATATATAGTTAGATAATGAAGGGGTGGGAAATCCATGCAATGATATACACAAGCACACACATTGATTCGATCGCATAGTTAATTAGTTACCATCTAGACTTCTCCAAATCCACCTTTGCCTATTCTATTTTCAATCGATAACTTATCTGTTGCAACTTCAATTTTTGCCAAATTGAATTGCAATGACTCTAATGTGGCTCCTTCACTTCCAACTATAAACATATGCATATTTTATTGTACGTACTCTGCAATATACTACCTCTAATTCTAAATGTAGGACTTCTAAATTTTACACTACAAACTAAGTCCTATACTTAAGACTCGAGGAGCTTCTTTTCACAGTAGACTCAGTTGTCTTTTTAACCAAAGAAAAAAAAAACAATAGGATACATACAATTTTTCTTCAGAATCGCCTTATAATTCTGCTGGCTCTTTTTTCTCTTCCAGAAATAAACGCCGAAACAAAAAAAGCGTGATCGAGGCAGCACTAAGGGACACCGCTATTATTATTGTTCGTGAGTAGTCTTTATTTTTTCCTGCATAAATTAATGAGTGAGAACTAAGAATATCAATTTATATGTAGTGAACTATCTTTGTGAGAAAAAATGATTAGATCCTCAATTACATTACCAGTAATTACTAAAACACCACTATTATTTGGGGGATAAGCTGGAGGCACCCAAACAGCACTTGTATTGTAATTATTATAAAATCGGTACAATTAAAACCTCAAGTTGCAGCTAGGATTCATGACTTGTCCTCCTTTTTTTAAAAGACAACATGACGAGATTTATTTCTGGGCATCCCGCAGACATTTTTGGCAATCTTGGCTGTTGAGGTTTGGAGTACATTGTGCAAGAGTATACAACGTTTTAAACTCTGAAGAGCTGAATTCTTTTATTGTTGCAAAATTCTTTGCTCCTATCGGCGTTGGGTTCGATGTCGCCTTCACTAGATCATTCAATCTATTCGCTAGTAGCCGATTGAAGCCATCTTTTTGGTTTTGAAGCATATCCCCACCAGGTTGTGTATATATAGGTTGGGTGTCCATGGTGGATAAGAAAGATCGATTGGAATAGCGAAGTATGCACATATCAAACCAGATGATTGCCTCTTTGTTGTTGGGACACTCTGAGGCTATTCTATTTGTGGCGTCCTGAACGCAATCTTGACACATCTTGTAACATCCCAAAATTTATTTAAAGGCTAAGGATTAATTTATGGGAGTTAGATAGTAAGCCAAATTATGAAACCTATGAAATATAAGGAATCTTAAATTAGATAAAGGGAAAAATAAAGACCTAGTGTGTGTAATTAATAGGATAAAAATATACCTATATATATATAATAATAATTAAAACACACACACCCACTTCCCACACTTCACATGCAATCCATGCACACACAACTATTTAATTAAATAACACACACACACTACACACATGGCACACACATACACATTTTTAATTATTAAAAAAAACACACTCTCTCTCATTCTCTTAATCACACGAACACACACACACTCCTCATTTTCAATTCTCTTCATCCATTATCCAAAAAAAAGAAAAGAAAAGAGAGAGAGAGTAAGAGACATATAATAGAGAAAGAGAGATAAGTAAGAGGATCAGTGCTACCAGAGGAAGGAAGAAGTGATTACATATTCTACATACAACTCCATATCCTAATATAGGTGAGTTTCCTTTCCATATTCTTAACTCTTTCTAGTTGATTTAAGACTATTTTTGGGTAATTTGGGAAGCATAAAAACCTAGTATAATGAATTGTTGACTTGTGAGGTTTTGTTTTGGGAAAAATAGTGCATGAAGAAGGAATGAGAATTTGTCAAATTTCAGGTTTCCAATCAATTCTACACGAAAAATTATGTGGGAATACATGTGATTTTGATTTTTGGATGATTATATATAAGTCTAGAATTTTAGAAAATAAGAGGAGTTGTTGTTCGGTTAGTTTCTCTGAAATCATATTGGTTGTAAAATAAATTTCGGTAACCAAACCTAGTCCGAAAATTATGAACGTTTCTAGAAGGAAAGTAGACATCTTAAGATTTAATTTGATATATAATATGTATCATTTGGGTTTATAAATAGTGAGATATGAAGTTTTTAAGTTAGATGATTAATTTGGAATGTTTTCTGGTACAGATGGGGTTTGACGAAATTATGGAAATTTTGTAACTATAATATCTAAATGTTAATATTTTTTCCTAAAACTATACTTAAAGATAAACATATAGGATTTTGAACCATTCCATTTGGAGTTCTAGATATTTAGTTATGAATTTTAGAAGTTAAGCTATTGAAACTGGAAAGATTTTCTGGCAGTGCGAGAAAAATTTAAAACTGGGAATTATTCATGGATAAGTGGTAATTAAACGTATTTTTCTATTAAAATAGACTTCATAAGTGACACATAGAATTTGGAACCACCTTAATTGAATATTTCTAGGCCAAGATATGAATTTTCAAAGATTATTGAAAATTCTGACAGAATTGAGTAATAGTGAAAAAAATAAAAAGTAAGGGTATTTTTGAAATAATTGGGACTCTAAGGGTCAAATTAAATACTTAGAGTTGGTATGAGTCCATTAAATACCTATTGGATTTAAGGTATTAACTATAATGATAACCTACCAAAGTGTCTTAAATTATTTTGGAATAAGTAATAATTCGCCCGTCCGTAAATTATAAATTATAGGATTTGACATTTTGCCCGAGACGCCTAAGAGACTGAGAACAGGAACCAAATTTGGAAAGACTATCAGGTAGTACCTTATCTCTTATATCATATGTGATGCCATGTATGTGTATCATATCATCTGTATATGTGCGGGACAGATAGTCTATAGGCGGTAAGACCCGTAAGTACAAGTTACACCGGGAGTTACTCGGGGGCGTCTTAAGCCAGGTAGGCTTGAGGCAGAAA
Source organism: Albizia julibrissin (assembly GCA_037074505.1). Lineage (NCBI taxonomy): Eukaryota > Viridiplantae > Streptophyta > Magnoliopsida > Fabales > Fabaceae > Albizia > Albizia julibrissin. The sequence goes on along the minus strand of CM073480.1, from coordinate 4,068,435 downwards.
GCCCATGACTGTACCTTGTATGGGGCAGAGGCCCTGGGCAGCCAGATTGTGAATCTCAAGCGCTGTGAGTCTGTGATAAGGGACCGGTTAGGCCCTTTTATGTGCTACATTTCTGTAAGTTGTGTTGTTTGATGATTTGTTTTACATGCTTAGTATTTGCATATTATATGAGTGATCTGTGTACTACTGAGATTCTTTTGAATCTCACCCATTTTTCAACAAATGACATACAACAAAGGCGTCCAGCTCTAAGGGCAAGAAGGTAATATAGACGGACGAAGAAGAGACAAATAAATTATGGACTGTTGGTTATCATTTTATTTTGGATGACTGTAAAATATTTATAAGTAGTAGTAATAGTAGCGATAGTAGTACTAGTACTCGCGACGCAGACTGTATAAGTTGTAATCCGTACGCTAGACTTTCGATAACGTATTGGTATCCAGAAACCAATAAGTTAACCATCACGACGCGAACTATAGATAGAAAATGCCCTGTATTTTAAATAAAAGATTTTTAAACTGATAAAGATAATGAATTTACAAACTAAAATTTAGACCATACATATTTATTTTAAAAAGTTTTTTTGAAAATCCTATACAAATATAAGATTAAACTTTGTCTTAAATTTGGAATTTAAATTGTTTTAGTCTCAGGTTTGAAACCATTACATATTTAAATTAATCTAAAGGTTTTAAAATTTAAGGTGTTACATATCTCCATGGGGACGTCACCTCTGCACATGTACTCTCCAGTTACGGCGTCGTTCGTGTCTGTGGGGCCGAAGGTGGCGGCTTCCTTGTTATACAAATTTAACAAGAGAGTGTTAAGGTTGAACTGGTAGGGGCTATCGGAAGTGAAGTTATTAGTAATGGTGCAGTGGTGGGCTAAGTAAGTAGGGATGACTTGAGAAGAAGCTACAGTGAAGGAGGTGAGAAGCAGAAAAAAGGAGAGCAGTTTCAGAAATGGCATATCCATCTTGCTCCTCAATGCTTCTACACGGGGTTAATGTTCAAGTAAATCAAGTGAAGCAATCAGTTTTAACAGAACGGAAATTTCCATATGATTTCCATTTTCCAACTTGTGACAGCTTAATAAAAATTGAAAAAAGTGATTTTAAATAATAGATTTTGGAGAATATAGCTCCTGTAGAAAAAAATAGCTTTAGAAAAATTACGGTCTCCAACCCCAAATCATGGTTTTCTTGTCAAACTATGGTTTGAGAGTTTCAATATTTAGGTAACTTAGCTCAAACTATGGTTTTATAAATAGGAAAAATTACATGCTGGTCTCAGATAAGAGAAAAAAATAAAAAAAATTGTCCCTTGAAATTTCAAAATTATCAACAAATCCCATGAACTTGTTAAGAGCGCTCCTAAACTTGTCAATGGGACTTATTAGTAATTTTGAAATCTAAAGGAACAATTTCTTTTTCTAATTGCATGGGACCTGAATATAATTTTTTATTTTAAATATTAAAAGGATATTGCTTCTTCATCTTCTTGTATGGCCATAAGCCATATTTCCTTAATTTTCCTATTTGTAAATTATATAACTAGAAAACATATTTCTTTGACTGTTATTTTGAGATTATATGGCTAGAAGATGAAAAAGGATATAACTTTTGTAGTAACTAAGGGTTGTGATCACACTCATCCCTTTAAAGTTATTATCAACGATGCTAGACTGTGGTTATTAAAAAACTGGCAAGTTTTGATTACACACATTCCTATGGAGGAAAATAGTTTATCATATCATTTGGCAAAATATTTAGCTCATAATATAGAGGAAAACTTCATTCTCTTTGATCAACCACTACCTACTTATCATGAGGCGGTTATTGAAGAAAGATAATCCAATAACGATAAGCTTGTTTGTATTTGTTTTTTGATATTGTATTAATGGATTCTATTTTATCATTCAAGAAAAAAAAAGATATGCCTTCTGGCCATATAATAGAGAATCATATGGAGATAGTTTTTGGCCATATAATAGGAAATCATAGGGATATAGCTTTTGGCCATATCATATTATATCATATCAAAATATGAAATTAAAACAATATGACTTCTGGTCATATAATTTTAGGAATCAAATGTGTATGACTTTTGACCATTATAATAATAATATAAAGGAACTTGTATATATAAGATATAAGAACAATAGTAATCTCCAATCTTAGTCATGGAATCCGATATTTATAATAATCGGTAAAAGTATCTCTCTAATTCCATATAATGGCTCAGATTTTTCTATATCTATCAAATAAAGATATTGTAAAACAAGATAGATGAAATCGTCAAAGAAACAATGAGAAGATCATACCTTCGTTAGAGCTACGTGCTAATAACGTATTATAAAAATATTGATAATAAGAGATAATAATAGATAATAAAGAGAAAAAATATAGAGAAATTTTCATTCACTTGTACGTACATAATACTTAAGCCAAGGTCTCTATTTATATCCCCAAAATGTGTATGAACAATAACTTCCTTGTATACTATAGTAATTCTGCGTATGGTACATTGATGAGCACTAATTGTATAGTAATGCACAGTGATGACCATTACAGATAATAAACAGTGATGTCTAATTTTATACATCTAAATTATTGAAAAAGTAAGTTGACTTAAATATAAATTAATAAATCTCTAAATAATTAATATTCATAAAAATACTAATATAATTCATAATAATCATAATGCCACCCCTTTCGGTGTCTCTTCTCTTTGCTGCTTTTCACTCCTCTTCCTTTTTTTTTTCTTTTAATTTCTGTCCTCTTCCCTCCCTCCCTCGCCACCTTTTTCTTTTCTCTCTCCTCCTTATCTTTCTCGTCCTTATCTTTTGCTTTTTCTCTCTCTCCTTTTCGTCCCGTCTTCTCTCTCCTTTTCACACACATTTGAGCAACCTGAATTAGCAAACATCTTAATTTACAGTAGATATATATATAATAACATGAATTTAGATTTGACATCAAGATTAGTGAGGCATAGAGATTCAAAAGAGGAATTGATTTCTAGACTTTAGCTTTGAGGATGTAAAGTAGCTTTAGAGTAGGGTAACCAAATAATTCAGTAAAAAAAAGGGGAGTAACCTAATAAAAAAACCTAAAAATTTGTGGTGTGGTAAAGCCTCGTCTCTTCCTCTCCTAGGCTTCTGCCGCACTGAGAGTTTGGTTACCACGGCACCTTCCTCAACAGCGTCTGTTGGGGAAGAGGATTGTCTGTTGTGTGGGTGAGTGTTTTTATACATATTTTCATTCGTTTTGTGGTGTGGGTAAGGCCTCGTCTCTTCCTCTCCTAACTTTGTGTTTTGTGTTATTTTACATCTTATCTTAATTAAAATTTTATAACCTCATTTTTTTAATTTTTTTTTTTAAAATCCAACTTATAATTTTCCTTCCCCTTCATTTTTCATCAACCAAATACATCATAAATGCTCCTGCCCACTTCCTACTTTTCCTAATATACTTTGTAGTATTCAAACCTCTGGATTATTATTATTTTTTAATTATTAGTATTTTAATAAAATAAAAAATTTGATTATCTAGCAGTTATAATAAATTATGCAGATTTCATCGAAGGGAACTTGCAATATGATTTTCATTTTCAAATGTAGAAACTAGAAAGCTTCGCCATGGCAGGGCTTTCCTTGAAAGAGCCTGCCCCACGCTGTACGTGTTTGAATATAGTACGAGTTGCTGATCCTTGCCTATGACACTTTAGCCGGCATCGACTAGGTGAGAAGAATGATATTGTCCACAAAAATAAAGGAAAAATTCTGGGACGAATGTGCTGTTTTTTCTAGCGTTGACTAATTTTTAATGAGTTTTAATTTAATTTCATGTCTATCTTTTAACGAGTTTTAACTTCGGCCCCTATCATGTAGATCATATAAGTACTGACTACTGATCAACAATCCCCATCAACCTATTAATGCTACATGAGTAAAGTTAACACTTAACACTAAGTTAACACTTTTAAGCTCATATCCAAAACCTTACAAAAATATAAGGATTAATATTTTAGTTAGTTAGATGGCATAAGGCATAAGAACAAAAAGCTATTAAATAAATAGAGAGACTAAAACCAAAATTGGTTAGTCATTAAAAAGTAGGGACGTAAATTGGGTTTAACCTTTTATCATTATAACATCTTCCTCCCCGTCCCTCCAAGTTATCAGATCTTTCTTCATTCTAAATATCCTTTGGTCTGACAAATTCTACCTAACATTTATAAGCGCCGGACTTATGTTCTCTATTTTGATTTTATTGATAGTAATTTTAGTAATTTCAAAAAAGGAAAATTTGGAAAAATCCTCAAAAAATTTAATTGATAAAGATCTAATAAATTTTTATACACAAAAAAAAATTGTTACTTTATAAATTTTCTATGCACAAAATACTGAAACTTTGATCTAGGTCATTCTTATCAATACAATTTTCAATGAGGGATTTTTTTTTCTAATTTAGCCTTTAAAAACTTAATTAATTTGAAATAAAATTCTTTAGTCTATGTAAAATTATTGATAGGCATAGTATGTCCTTATATTAAGGACAAGGAAAAGTAAGAAATAACTATTTTAAAATTAATACAATTAATGTGTATAATAAATTATAAAATCTATACTAAATCAAAATATTTATGAGTACTAAATCAAATTATAAAATCTATACTAAAATAGTTTTTTAAAAAAATAATAGAACTTATTTGAAAAATTGTTTCCAATTAGTAGTTTTTAAAAACTAGAAAACAAAAATAGTTTTTAGTTATTATCTTATTTTTTTTCTATTTTTTATTTTTTTAGGCCGCCACCTATATATTATCGATACCAAACCACTAGTGCCGAAGACTGCCATGTCACTGTCGGCAATGGCTGTCAAACCCCTTAATATTTTGATATTCGCTATATAATCAAAATCTGTAACTCCTGACTAGGACCGAACCTTCAATCGCCAGTAATTACGGTTTTGCCCTTAGAGCCGCTGTCCTTTGCTGGAATATTTTTAGATGTTGAAAAATGGTGAGATTCGAATGAATCTCAGTAGTAATATACAATCAATCATATAAAATGCAATAAATAAATATGCAATACACCATGATATGTAAAATGCTAACTTGTGTTGTATGCATACTGTCCAAGGCCAAACGATTGTTTGCAACCCCGGCTAAACTCGTGTCCATGGTCAAACGATATGTTTAGACCCTGGCTTATTCGCGTGTTGTGCCACAGGCACTGTCATGTTATAGAAAATGAAAATACACAACATATAAATAATCACATAGTGCATGAGAGAAAGAATTACTACCTGGGTCCTTTTCCAGTCCAACTATTTATCCAAAACTTTTTATTCGGCTCAGGCTTTTACCAGTTCCTATATATTAAAATTAATAAGTAATTGGTTATTACTTGTATTACTACTATCTTTAATCATATTCTTCCGATTATCTCAGTTTCAGTGGCTTATACACTATATAATTTTGCATAGTGCAATTTTACTATTCTTCAACAAATTGACAGATTTTTCAGTTAACTTTGAAAAATCATAACTAATTCTAGAAAAATCTAAATTGACTAGGTCCAAAGCCTACATGAAGCTATTGAAATATATTTTCATGAAAAAATATCAAAATCTACCCAGATTTATCATATTACTCCCATAATTTCCCGAAATACCCCTATTCTAGATTAGTCTCCAGAGACATAGCATGACTTTGAAAATCTATATCTCCTAATATACGTGTCCAACAATTATGTTCTACCCGTCAAATTAAAGCTATGAATGTCTACTTTAAATCTGGAAAGTTTCATAATTTTTTGTCAAGGTTTGATTTTCCAAACGTTCAACACAAACAAACTGTTTTCTAGAAACACAGTTTGAGAGCAACTGACTTCAAAAATTCATATCTCTTAGTATACTAATCAAATTAACACAAAATATATACCAAATTAAATCTAAGACTATGTTCTTAAATTATGGAAATTTTCATAGCCATGGGGAAAGATTACATAATTCAAAAACACCACGAAATCAACTTCTAGAATCTGGACGTTCAGGATTGCACCTGTTTCTAAACCCATCTTTCAAAACTCATAAATTCCTCTACAGATATCCAAATGATGCATTCAACCACTAATTTTAAAGCTTGTTATGTCTACTATCTCCCTGTAAATTTTTGTAAATAATGGATGTGATTTTGTTGGTAAAAAAGCCACACGAAACTGAATGACTCTGATAAACATCAGTTTTGACAGTCTAACTTCAAAAATTAATAACTTATTCGTTTTGACACCAAATTGAGCTCTTCTCGATTCTATTTCATAGTACACATCCTAAAATTTCCATATCAAAAAGAGCCAAATGAAAACTCCATTTTCCGGCCACCAAAACAGAGTTGATAAAACTCACATGCAACCATAATTTTGGACTCCAATCTCAAAGATTTTGACTCTACATGATCCTAAACATGTTTCTTGTATTTGAGGACGTGATTACAGAAGCAAAAACATCATGAATATCACCAAAAATCGTCCCAAAATCACTGGTTTTTGGTATTTTACGGTAACAGAAACTTTCTGACGAATTTTCTTAATTCCAGCAGCCATAACTCCTCATGAACAGCCCCAAAAATGAAACAATAATGGGAAGAGGTAGAGAAGACTCACTTGTACCAAAATATGGAGTTACATGTGAGGTTTGGAGCTCCTTTATTCCTCTTTTCCAGCATCTACTTCCTCCGGTTCAACTCTCCCACTCACTCATGTCTCTCTTCTCTTGTTTTCTGTTTCTCTATTTCTCTGTTTCTTCAACTGCTGGACGAAAAATAATGAAGAGCTGAAGGAATGGGTTTTGATTAAATGAAGAGTACATGTGATGGTGGGATTGGCTTTTGTCTTAATACGTGTAGTTCCAACCAAATGAAGAAAAGGAAAAGTGATTAAATGTGAGTGCTGAATTTGTGTGTAGCTGATTGGTTTTTCAATGTGTGCTGTCCAAATGATGATAGAGAGAAACAAGGAGTAGTTAGGTGTTGTCTTATTGAAGGTGTATGTGCAAGGGTGTGTATGGTACGTGTGGCTTGTATTATTTAAGTGATTTGCATGCTTCCAAAAGACAATTCCATCTGCCTATATGTGTGGGTCTCTTTGTATCATGAATGTTTGTATTTACGTAAAGAAGAGTGCATGCATGTGCGAATAAGAGAGTGCAACATGGAAAGAAGAATGAGTATTTAGTATTTAGAGTGTGTCATCAAGTTTATATATATACATATAGGTATATTTTTATCCTATTTATCACACACACTGGGTCCTAATTTTTCTCTTTGTCAAATTTAAGTTTCCTTAAATTTTGTAGGTTCCAAAATTGAGCTTACTATCTAGTTTTCAAAAATTAATCCTTACATTAAATTTTGGAATGTTACAATGGCTGTCACGGCATCACTTTAAAAACAAATTATTTTAAAAAAAATATCCAAACAATTTTTTTTATATTTTTATTTTCAAAACTTAATTTTAAAAACTATTTTAAAAACAAAAAAGTAGAAAACAGAAGCAAATGGCCCCAGAATCTTTCTCCATGGACCGTACACAAGTCTCGTTTCAAATTTCATGCATGATTGTCAAACCCTATTCCGGCGGCTTTAGGCAAATTTCCTTTATTTTCTACAACCAACACACACCTTTTTTTTACTTCTACGATACTTCTATTCTTTTTCCAACGAATAATTCAAAAATGTATCGGAAACAAATGAAATTGAAAAACAAGGTTCAACTTGCTCTCCTCAATTTCATTGACCGACTTGAGTTAGCCTTCTCCATCACCAGCATCAGTCAACACCTTCACAGCCATTGCAATAATTGAAATGCTCCTCCATATATTTTGCATTAAAATAGACACAATAATTCCAATACAAAACATACACGCCAGTACTGAAAGCTGATTCGTTTGAGAAAAATGTGATCTCACATCTCATCGACATGTATGTTCAAATTCCGCTACCGGCCAATGTAAACATCAAATTAGTATGTAACTGTAGATATCTCTATATGTAAGTGATTTAAGTCTTGAAAATTTTCATAATCTAATGATTTGAGTTTTCACCAACTCAAGAACACCAGTTCAAATAAAAAGCCCACCGAGACATATCCTTGCCATTGACAGTTATACCAATACCAAGTGATTATAAGACGCAAGGCTTTCTACAAAATTTGATTGCGATTCTTTTATTTGTTGAATGAACTTGAACTTATTTACTTATAAGTATAATTATAATAAAATTTACAACCTCATTATATCAATAAAACAAATAAAAATAGTACTGTGTTATGTAACCCCCAGATTCGTTATAAAATAAAAACTCCAGATACGGTATCGTCAGGAAAATATATATCCCTAGCTGATCTAGACTTGGCCACAGCCTTTAGATTTTCACAATAATTATAAATCAGAATTTTATTTTGAATGTAAAATATGAGTAGTATTTTTTATGTATTTTTTTGGTATTATAATATGGTCAAAATTGTTATAATTAAACAATTATATGTAGAAATTTTGCATGAAGTATTAAATATATTAAAGAAGAAATTTTCTACTTTGAAGGTTTTGTGTGTGTGTGTGTGGCAGAGTAAAAATAAATTGGATAAAGTGAAAGGATCCAAATTATTTTTTCACAAAATAAACAATATAAATTATATTTTTGTTCAGTTTCAAATTAAAATCATAAAAGTAAACAAGCGAATGAAACATAGGAAATAAATGCTGACGCCAGGGATTGTCTGGCAACCGACAGCTAAAGCCTGGGCATACATGTTGTCTCTTAGCCGGTAACCTAATGAGTAATGAAAAATTTAAATCTTCTGAGGGTGCGGTTATAATGGAATGCTTTACATTTCAATTCCTAGGGTAGCAAGATGCCAAGATCTCCGGAAAAAAAATAATGATTCGATATCTATTCTTATTATTTTTGAGGCCACACAATATAAATTCTCAATATATAGATTTTTTCCCCCAAATATCTATTTCAGATATGTCTCGCTTTCTCGAGTTATATTAGAATATCAAAATGTAGTATGTGAAATGTTTATCAAATTGAAAGATGACATAATAACAAACGAAAATTTGAAATTGTATATATCATTTGAGACTTATTTTGCAAATTCCAAATTTATGACTAATGCCCTTCCTGGAAGCTGAGGAAATAATGAAAGGTTTGATTTACTAGTCGGTGGGTGGATTCTCTTCCTCGTGCATCTCCAGCAGCCACAAATATGACATTACATACATACGCGTGTGCTATGTAATATAATATCTATGGTAATAAAATTGGGAAAATTTTAGTTAGCCTCCTTGCATTGGTAGCAAATTAATTTCAGTAAACCACCAAAATTTTCTGAAGCTTCATTGCACCTTATGATCAAAATGAAAGTAATTTTTGTGGGTAAAAAGATAATGATGCCCTTCTTTTATTTTTTTTAAAAAAATTATTTATAACACAAATAAGAGCATTTACAAGATAAATAAAGATATTTACAAGACAAATAAATGAATTCGAAAGAACATAGGTAATTAAAAACATTTTAGTCATTTATAAGTTAAATATGAAAATTTACTAGAAAAATATGTACATTTACAAGACAAAGTTAGATATTTACAAAACAAATAAAGGGATTCAAAAGAACTAGAGAGTTAAAAATATTTTGGTCATTTACAAGATGAATATGGGCATTTATAAGATAAATAAGAGTATTTATAAGACAAATACATGGATTCAAAAGAACCTAGGGAATTAAAAATATTTTGGCCATTTACAAGACAAATATGAAAATTCACAAGACAATATATGAGTATTTATAAGACAAATAAGATAATTTACAAGTCAAATAAAGTAAGGGCATCATTATCTTTTCGTTCACAAAAATTAATTTCATTTTGACCATGGGGTACAATGATGTTTCAAAAAGTTTTTGAGGGTTGACTAAAATTAATTTGCTACAAATGGGTTAAATGAAATTTTTGCAATAAAATAATTATCAAAATATGCGTAATTTACTTTGAGTCTCTGGGAGTAAAAACCTAACCAACACAAGGTTATAGGAAATTTAAAATATATTTTGAGAAAATCATCATAGTTTCTTAATGTACATCAGAAGGGAAAACGGGGTCGATCGAAATAATCCAAATTTAAAATAGCGAAATTGCTATTATACACATATTTTCACGGAATAATTTCACTCAAAGACTGCAGTAGGAAGAAATTTTCAGTTAAGAATAACAAAATAAGTTTCAAATATATCTGTAGATCACGGGGTTAACTTGAACTTAATATTTGGTCAATTATATTAACCAAATACCCTTGACCGATTTTCTTTTAATGTTCTTTAAAACCTAAAGTATGTTTTTTAGCCAACTGATCATGTTACATTTTCAAAATCATATATTTCTTAGAATAACTTTTTTATCATGAAAAAAAAAAAAGAAGCAAAGCTTGATGCATGATTTGCTTATCTCATCAATTTCATTGACTGGCGAGTCATTTCCACCAACGTAACCTATGGGAGATCTTTTAGGAGTCATTACAAAATATGAAGAAACTCTGGTTTGATCCAATTTTCAGTTGTTATTAACCTATGGCATAGTATCACAAAATATGATACGATCAGTTTCAGAAATGGCCAATCCATTTTGCTACCCAATGCTCATGTCGGGGAGGAATTGGTTTCTTAATAAGCAAATTTGCTTAATAGGAAGAGTTAGGCGGATCTAGGTCATCAAATCTGATCCAAATGGTGCAAATCTGATTTTTAAAAGTCTATAATTTTTTAATAAATATTTTAATGGATATAAAATCTAAAATAAAGATAATCTCTTAACTATTATATATTTAAAAAAGATTTTTTATTTAAAAAAAAACCTCAGATTTGGACCGTCCAAGACAAATCTGTACAGCATAGATCTACTTAACTCTCCTTGTGAACCAGCTCTTGCCAGGGAAGACTACTTTGCATGAAAGAGCCAGCTATATGTGTTTGGATTTAGTATGAGTGGCTAGTCCTTTACGCCTTGACTAGATAAGAAGAATGGCATCGTCATCAATCACTACAAGTCAATTATTGTCATCACAAATTTCTTACGCTTTTTCTCCCATATATCTCTACGTCTCTATTAAAATAAACCTGCTAGAATCACAGAACCAACATTATACACAGCTTCATTAGTTCTTGTTGGTAGCAGCCAAGACAAGCTTTGGTTGCGGCCAAAAGCTCTCTGTCTCACCTCTAGTTGAGGGCAACAAAGGCGTTGGCTAAGGCCAAGAGTTCTCTACCTTGTCTTTGGTTGAGGTCAAAAAAAGTGTTGGATGAGGCCAAGAGCTCTTTGGCTTGTCTTTGGTGAGGCCAAAAAGTGTTGGCTAGGGCTAAAGACTCCTCTTCTTCGTCTCATCTTTTTTTGTCTTTCCATGATGTCTTGACTTTCTAACTCCTTTCCAACTCCTTAAGCATTGATTTGAGTTTCCAAAGGCTCCACATGTAACACCCTACTTTTGTACCGTACAAAACAGTTGAAAACATGACTTGATGTCACATGAGAGACCAAAAGCAGTTCTTAATCCATTTGGGATCCCAACTTCACTACAGGGTTCGATCCTATAGTTAAGTGGGTTTTTAAAAGATATTTCAAAACATTTAGTTGTGGTCTCATTTTCAATTTTCAAATTGTTTTAATTCATTCGGGTCTATTTCATTTCTTAATATCAGAGTACTTACTGAAGTTCTTAGCGGATAATCAGAATAAGTTCGCTACTAAAAGGGTCAACCTGGTACTGTCACCCAGTTCTAGATAATTTACATTGGTTACATACAACCTTCCAGGTTTACAGTTGGTGTATTCCTACCACCATGAGTACTAAGTTTACCAAAATACCATTCAATATTATATACAGATCCAAAAGTTAGATAACCAACCAAAAATAAATTCTAAGTCTTCACTTCTACCCGTCCGTGGCTATCTTCTTCCCATGAGAACTACTTGCCCGTGCTGCAGGTTAGTTATTAGAAAAAGGGTGAGATTCAAAAGAATCCCAGTAGTAACAAATAGTACTCATATAAAATGCATACGAAGAAACATGTCATAACAGCCACCACATACCAAACAATTCAATATTCATTCAACATTCAGATATATGTTCATTCAATAAATAATTCTATTCAAGGACGTACCGTCCCTTCCACAGCGCTGGGTATTCTATTGGGACAAAGCCCTTCTCATCTGAATGCTTAAAGGGCAATTCGGCCCGATTCATGTTCACAGTTCAAGTATGTATAATGGCAATAATATGCATGAAGCAAGATACATAGAATATGAGGGAGAAGTTACTACCTTAACCTTTCCAATATTCTGAGGTGTGTTACCACTTCCTTGGTCGTCCCGGACAGATATCGAATCCTATATGTGGGAATTCATGAATGGACGGGTTATTACTTAGCCCAATACATTTATAAATCACTTTCTAATGTTGGTTATCATTAGGGTTATTATGTTAACTTTACCAAGTCAACCAATGAGTTAAAATGGTCAAATTATCACAAGGGACTAATTTCTACCCTTGGTGTACAAAGAAATTACAATATGCCATTATATTTTGCCATTTTCGCATAGGCACAAATGCTGGCAGATTTGATCCACTAACTTTAAAAAATTCATATCTCTTTGAAAAAAATGTCCAATTGGAGTGGTTCCAAAGCCTATGTGACCCTTATTAAGTCTAGTTTCATAGAAAAATACTTCACTTAGCAATTGGACGCACAAAAATCCAGAATTTCTAGTTATTGGACATTGTTCTAGAATTCTTCAGTTTTACATTACTAAACTTCAAAAATGTGTAACTCCCAGTATACACATCCAATTAATCCTTATGACCTATCAAATTAAAGGTCTATGTCTCTACTTTCAGACTGGAAAGTTTCAGAATTTTTAGACAAGATTTACCGCTTGAATTATCACGCACAACATCTACTGTTACACAGGGCAGATTACATAACATGTTCATGCACACTTCCAAAATTTCCAAATTGATATAGGAACATCCAAAATTCATGAACACTTGTATAGCTACACAATTTTGCCTTATAAAGCCAATGGAAGCATCAAAATTATCAAATTCCAACTCTTTCACCACGTCATACACAGGGCAGAAATGTGACAAATAAGCCAACAATTACCCAACTTGCAATTTAAGTCTCATACTAGTTTTATAAGCCTTCCAAACATCATAAAACACCATGAACACAACCAAAATACCATGAATCTTCATAATCATAACTTGACCAAAAACAGGGCAGATTTCACATGGGAAAAATCATCAACCAACCAACACAATCCATAGTTCAAAATGAAGCTAAAGCTCACCTCTTGCTCTTCCTTAGGTTCTTTCTTCGTTTCTTGAACTTGTGCTTTTGCAAGATGGCTGAAAACACCTCCTCTAGAAATTCTAAAACCATAGAGTTGAAGCTCTTAGAGAGGAGAACAACTTTTATGAAGGCCTCAAGAGCCATGGAGGTGGTTTGGAAGGTGAAAATGGAATTAGAAACTCTTGCCTTGAAGTTGTCTTCCTCTTTCTCTTTCCTTAAGCTTCTTGGACGTCTAGGAGAGCTTGGAGAGAGAGTATTTGAAGTGTGATAATTCATTTGGATTCAGCTCTTATTACTTGACCGAAATGCATTCAAGGAAAGAAGGAAAAATCCATGTGTCAACTTCATGTGGTTTCTTGAAAAGTTGTGAGTTAATTTTCCAACCATGGTCAAGTTCACTTTGGTTAGTTTTCTTGTCTTCCATTTGCTTCTTTTGACCGTATATGGCTGCCCCAAAATGGTGTCCATTTAATTATCCAAGTTCTCTTCCTTTTACTTTCCAAGTGTCCAAGCCATTTTTATTGACTTTCTTGTATAAAAGATGAAGCCATTAATTGATTCATCTCTTCCATTATTCTTAGATGAGATTATAGCATGAAGGGAGGAGATTTAATTTGCTTTTCAAATGTTAATCTTGACCCTTCATCTTGCCTTCCAATTAAGTTTTTGGTCATTCTAGATTTTAGGCGAAAATTAGATAATCTATCGATAACTAATTGGACTAAAATCATCATACAATTTCTTGGGATAATTCTTTCATTAATTTCACTATCCATTAGTACACTTAGTCCTTGAGTACTTTTTGGGATATTACACCACATGTGGCTCAAGTGATAATCTATCAAAACAAGAAAGTCTATAAAAGCTAAAGTTGATGAAATACGGAAAAATATTCACACTTCAACCAAGAATTATATCAATTCAACCCAAGTACCAACTGAGCGCATTTTCCTTACATATGTATCCCTAAATATGTATGAATTCACCGGTATGTTTCTTATGCAGTCGTCTTATCACAAGAAGAGAATTAAGATAGTAAGATAATGTGTTTTATCTCACTAGTATGTTTCTTATGTAATCGTCTTAATAAATTTGAGAAAGATCATTTTAAAAATTTTGTTTTATAAGATGATAATGATAAAATGGTAGTGATTAAAATAATTAATTTTACTAAATTGTTGCATACTTGGAATCAATGGAAGGACGGTTGATAAGTAAAATATTTACATATTTATTTTCTCTTATATGATGATTTTGTGGATGATATTTGAGCTTAATGTAATCAATTTGGGTGTAATTAATAAATAAATAATGATTTTTCTTGCTGCTAAGGACAATACCGCATTAAGAAGATTTGGAGAAGGTCATTGTAGGCGATACGATCACTGTAGCAGATACAGAGTTCACTGTAGAAATTACGGTACTGTAGCAATATGGCTTTACTTTAGTAGACGCGGTTTACTATTCATAGTACTGTAGCACTCAATTTTAAAACCTATAAATAGAGGTCTTAGACATCACAAAATGGGAAGAAGAAGGAAGAGAGAGTGAGAGAATTTCAAGTTAGAGAGAGAGAATTTATTTCAGAATTTATTTCTTACATTTTATTACTTTTTGCATGCCTCCTACATGGATGGTTTTGCTTTCTACATGGAAGGCCTAGGTAGTCCTCCTTTATGGATGATATAGGTTGTCACCTACATAGAAGGTTTTACCTCCTATATGGTAGGCTAGATTTTTCATTTTCATCTTTTTATCTTTTTGTAATTAATTTTTATGCAATATTTATGATGTTTTCATTTTATGTTTGTTTTGTTTTTAATTTTATCATGAGCTAATTTTCTTTTTCCTAGGGTGATGATGTAGCTTACTAATGATGGATTAAATCTTAACTTATTAAATCTAGTTTTAATTTTTCATTCATGATTGAGTTTTAATTATTGTTCTTAATACTTTCAATTGATTGGTCACCTTTTGGATGATTTTAATATGCATGTTGAGACCGAAAGGAGATGCATGTGTGTGGATCCTATAATTAAAACTATAATTTGCATATGAAAGAAGAATATATTCATATGGGTTGTGTAGTCTTAATGAGTTCCATAAATCTTAATGCATGATTAATTGCTTAAATTCATATAGGAATATATTGGGTTAACAATTAATTATAGAATTACTTGACATTGGAAGAGGCTAGTAATTAAATTAGAGAAACTTGACTATCAATCATGTGGAATAAATTGGACTAGAAATCCCTAGGGCTTTTTCTCATATCTGTCTTTACAACAATTGCATTTGCATTTAATCATTTTTATTTTGCAATCTCAATCACAATTAATTAACCGACTAAATAGTACTAAGATTACCAATTTTGGTACTCAGTGATCAATCCTTGTAGGAATGATACTCTACTCACTTCTATATTACTTGTTTACGACAGTGTACACTTGCACTTTTTAAATACACCATCCTATACATGTAACAACAGAGAAAAAGTTTAGAGATGAGTTGGATGAATCCAGATCATTACTAATATTTAATAAAATGATCAAGTGCATTTCAAATTGAGTTGTCATTTGTTCAAAAAAATCCAGAAGCTAAGCCTTCCATATCTACAGGGAGTTCATATTTTAGCAATGAATCAATTCAATTGCCATTTTTTATGCAAGAATCAGCCTATACATTTAGACGCTACTATGGTTCGCCATCTGGCCATATGCATGAAGAATCTCTGTTCTTGAGGAACGTATGAACGATTGAATTTGAATATTAGTAGTCAAGATATTCAACAATTGTACCTACTGAAAGTGTAGATAGTTTAATTTCTGAATTTACTTGAACACACAACGCACCAAAATGGGTGCATTTGATAATTTCTTGTCCATCAACATCAGCTAGATTTAAAACCAATATCCTAACAGTTTTTAATCCCTCCCATGTTACATTTTTGTGAGTGATGTTTTTTGTTTATTGAAGATAATGTTACAAAAAACAATGCATTAACGCAGTGCCAGGGTAGACTTTTTAGTGTTTGAAAAGTGCATATTTTATAACTAAATAAATATAGATTTAGGAATATATTATATCACTTTCATAAATATTTTATATCTATTTAATATATATATATATATATATATATATATATATATATATATATAAAATCTTGAGGATAAAAAGTAATATTCCAACAAAATCTATTAAATATAATTAAGGGAGGGCATGGGGTTATTAAGTGTGATTTTCACCAAAAGACCAAGAAGAAAGATAGAGATTGCAGGGGTCCTAAAGTGTAATTTCTGCGGAACATTGAGAGAATTGATTAAATGGGATCCTAAACTATAATTTTCGTTGAGATCCAAAACCCTGAAAAGATACATGGTGTGAAGGATAAATCAGATAAGATATAATATATTATGGGTTAAGGTGTAATGAGTAACCCACGAGTATTTTTCGAGGTATAATTAGCACTCCAAAACTTTTGAAGTTATAATATATTATGGTTGCAGGTTCCACTGAAACAACAGAAGAGAAAAGGAGAGATGCTGTTAGGGGAAGATTCAGTTAGCAGATTGACAAAATGCTTAGGAAGAAGAAGACAGGAGAGAGAAATAACCTGAAGCAATATGCAGATCAGAGTAAGTTATAAAGAAATAATTGAAAAGAAAAGAATAGGTACATGGAAAATGAAGAAGCAGAGGAATTAGTTAAATTTGTTTATAATTACTTTAAATTTGTTAATGCTTTTTCCGGACAAGGAGTGCGGCTGTTCGAGAAGGGATGTGGAGAAATAAGGCATTAGGGGACTTACAGGGCCTGTTTTTTCGTAACAGCAATGTCTCAAACTCATCGCCGACCACAACGTCACTGATGTCTCTTCTTTGGTGTTTGTGGCTTTCCTCACCTGGCAAACAGAAGAAGACGGGGAAGGGGGAAATAAAGTCAAATGGACTGTGGTTTTGTTACTGTGAGATTGAGATTGCTCCACATTTAATACTTTAGCATCAAAATTATACCATAAAATATTTTAGGGTACTGCCCAAAATATTTTGAAGTGATTGTTGGATTCTTATAATTACTCTTCTTCTTACTCTTATCAAATCTCATTCTCTTAATCATTTGAATTAATAAGTTACAACCTCCTATAGGTAAGGGAGGACGCTAAAACACTATGGGATTATTATTATACATCGATCCCGTATATTTGCGGCGCTTCTGGGATTATTAGGCAGGGCGATACTCACAGGGTAAAGAATCAGGCTTTATAATTGGTCACATAGTAGCAAATTTTTACCGCTGTCCAAAGCTCACATTCTCAGGCAAGTCAAAATAAAAAAAAATATATAAATTATATTTTTGTCAAATTACAATTATAAACGTGAATAAGTGAATGAAATGTAGGACATAAATTCTGAAGTATCGTTGAACGAATCTTTTCCTCAATAGCACAAGGCTTTTATTTCTCCTTTTTCTTAAACATCAATGCTCTTTTTCATAATGGACGGCAGATGAAAAAAAGGGGACAAAAAAAAAATCCAAATCTGAAATAATCATTTTGTTATTGCACGCATATTTTTAAAAATAAACCATGCACGCTTAGCTTATTATGCAATGAGTAACAAAAGAATATAAACCTTCAATTCCCATATAGGGGGAAAAGTTGAAGTCTCCTACGATCTAGATTTCCTTGAACACATAGCAAGCCAGTATGGATGCATTTAATTATTTCACTATGTGATCCAGCTTCTGTCAGAATTGAATACATTACGTCAAATCGTTAATTTAAAATAGGGCTCTATCTACTACATACTAATTTGATTATAGAAAATTGTTAACATAAGCTCCAATGGTTGAGAAATATCAAAAGTTTACTATGGGTCTGTTTGGCAACGCACTTGGAGGGGGAAAAGACCCATTTGAAGGGTAAAAGTTTATTTGACATCTGTAGATATATTTGGAAACACAGTAGCATTCATTAGGCTTAAAAAAAGCTGATTTTCCTAAAAACTCATTGAAGTAGCTTCTGACTTTTTTTCACTGGGTTAAAAAAAAGCCATTCCCCCAATCGTCAATCCAAACACAAATCACATTTACAATATGACTTTTTTTTAATCTGATTTCTATAAAAATCACATTAGAAAAAAACTCACTTCTCCCCCGCTAATTCAAACAGGCAAATCCACAAAAGTCTACCAGCATATTAAGATTCATGAGATTCATAGCTATAGCTAGTTCATGTTTAGCAATGATTCAATTGAATTGTCATTTCTTCAAGAACCTGCATTCTTTTTGGAGGGAATGTTGGAGCTTAATGTTGAAAGTAAAGAATCTATTAATGAAATGTCTATAACTAAATTCCATCCTGGAGTGTTCACAGGACCGGTGGGTCCTGTTAAATGGCATGAGATAGCTTTTCCGTCCATGTCCCATTCCGTTTTGAGGATGTCTCATCCCCAGATAAGACATGGCATGATCATACATATGGGTCTGAGACCACCTGTCTTTTTTTTCCACTATGGGTAAAATACTTTAATCACACTTCTATTTTGCTTTAATTACGTGATCATTTTCTCTATTTTAAAAATATATATTTAAGTTTAAATAGTTAACTTCGTTAAAAATAATTTTAAAATATCATAAAAATATAAATTTTAATTTTTTAATTAAAATTTATGTACTTATTTACCCTTAATACTAAATTTTGAATTTTAATTTACATCTTATAAATATCACAAATTTTTTAAAATTTGAGTAAGTTTTTTACATGTTTGTAGAAAAATATGAATCTATAAATTTAAATGACTTATACAATCTCTCAAACCTATATAGTTTATTATATTTGATATGAAAATAATGTGTTTGATATATATTTCTAGTCATTTAAAAATCTAAAAATAAATAAATTTTAATAAATATGGTGAAATATTAAAATTATAAATTTTATAATTTTAGAATTAAATTTTTTTAACTGATTAGAAAGTTAAAAAATCTATTAGAGTTAAAATTTGGTGGCATAAATTTTTTTTTGGCTCATATATATATATATATATATATATATATATATAATGTTAAAGAGGGGCATTTTGACATAACAAAAGTCAAAAAGTTAAATTTAATGGTCAACTAATGGTTTGAGTGGATGGAAATAAAATCTCAAAATATAAAGAATGTTTGTGTAACATACCTTTTAATTTTAAGAAAGGTCTATATGCACTACTACAAAATATAGATTTAGCAGTGCTAATCTTATGACATTTCTTCAAACAAGCACTGGAGGAGACTTCTATTTTTTTTAAAAAAAATACATATGGTGGTTATGACGCTTGACCAGAAAAGCGTCAAAGCTGTTTAATACTTTGTATGATGCTTGCCTTGGGAAACGTTATACAAGAGGTTATTTTAAAAAAAAAAAATTAGACCCCTTGTATGGGGCTTACCCGAACAAGTGTTATAGCTAACCTTATTTTTTTAAAAAAAATATAGGTCTTATATGACGTTTACCTAGTCAAGCGTCATATAAAACCACTCTTAAAAATTTCAAAGTATCATACAAAGACTTTGAAAGTCAAAAAGATAGCATTTAACGGTGCTTGGACACCAAACACCATTGAAGACAAATAATAAAAACCAATAAGACAATGCATAAGAGGCATTCAACGGCGCTTGATGAGCAAGCGCCATTGAAAAGACAATATTATATATTGCCTTGTGTAACGTCCCAAAATTTATTCAAAGGCTAAGGATTAATTTATGGGAATTAGATAGTAAGCCAAATTATGAAACCTATGAAATATAAGGAATCTTAAATTAGACAAAGGGAAAAATAAAGACCTAGTGCGTGTAATTAATAGGATAAAAATATACCTATATATATATAATAATAATTAAAACACACACACCCACTTCCCACACTTCACATGCAATCCATGCACACACAACTATTTAATTAAATAACACACACACACTACACACATGGCACACATATACACATTTTTAATTATTAAAAAAAACACACTCTCTCTCATTCTCTTAATCATACGGCAACACACACCTCTCATTTTCCATTTTCACTCATTCAGCACATTCAAAAGAAACAGAAAAATATAGGAAAAGAGAGAGTGAGTGATAGAGAGAGAGAGCAAGAGAAATATAAGAGTGATCGGTGCTACCAGAGGAAGGAAGAAGTGATTACAAATTCTACATACAACTCCATATCCTAATATAGGTGAGTTTTCTTCCCATATTCTAAACTCTTTCTAGTTGATTTGAGATTATTTTTGGGTAATTTGGGAAGCATAAGAACCTAGTATAATGAATTGTTGTCTTGTGAGGTTCTGTTTTGACAAAAATAGTGCATGAAGAAGGAATGATAATTTGTCAAATTTGAGGTTTCCAATAAATTCTACACAAAAAATTATGTGGGAATACATGTGATTTTGATTTTTGGATGATTATATATAAGTCTAGAATTTTTAGAAAATAAGAGGAGTTGCTGTTCGGTTAGTTTCTCTGAAATCATATTGGTTGTAAAATAAATTTCGGTAACCAAACCTAGTCCGAAAATTATGAAAGTTTCCAGAAGGAAAGTAGACATCTTAAGCTTTAATTTGATATATAATATGTATCATTTGGGTTTATAAATAGTGAGATATGAATTTTTAAAGTTAGATGATGAATCTGGAACGTTTTATGGTACAGACGAGGTTTGACGAAATTCTAGAAATTTTGTAGCTATAATTTATAAATGGTAATATTTTTCCCTGAATATATATTTAAAAATTATTATATAGGATTTTGAACCATCCCATTTGGAGTTCTAGGTATTTAGTTATGAATTTTAGAAGTTAAGCTATTGCAATTGGAAAGATTTTCTGGCAGTGCGAGAAAAATTTAAAACTGGGAATTATTCATGGATGGGTGGTAGTTAAAAGTATTTTTATATTAAAATAGACTTCATAAGTGACATATAGAATTTGGAACCACCTTAATTGGATATTTCTAGGCCAAGATATGAATTTTCAAAGATTATTAAAAATTCTGACAGAATTGAGTAATATTGAAAAAAATAAAAAGTAAGGGTATTTTTTTGAAATAATTAGGACTCTAAGGGTCAAGTTAAATACTAGAGTTGGTATGAGTTCATTAAATACCTATTGGATTTAAGGTATTAGCTATAATGATAACCTACCAAAGTGTCTTAAATTATTTTGGAATAAGTAATAATTCGCCCGTCCGTAAATTATAAATTATAGGATTTGACATTTGCCCGGGACGCCTAAGAGGTTGAGAACAGGAACCAAATTTGGAAAGACTGTCAGGTAGTACCTCATCTCTTATATCATATGTGATGCCATGTATGTGTACCATATCATCTGTATATGTGTGGGACAGATAGTCCATAGGCGGTAAGACCCGTAAGTACAAGTTACACCAGGAGTTACCCGGGGGCGTTTTGAGCCAGGTAGGCTTGAGACAGAAAGCCCGTGACTGTACCTTGTATGGGGCGGTGGCCCTGGGCAGCCAGATTGTGAATCTCAAGCGCTGTGAGTCTGTGATAAGGGACTGGTTAGGCCCTTTTATGTGCTGCATTTCTGTAAGTTGTGCTGTTTGATGATTTGTTTTACATGCTTAGTATTTGCATATTATATGAGTGATCTGTGTACTACTGAGATTCTTTTGAATCTTACCCCTTTTTCAACAAATGACATACAGCAAAGGCGTCCAGCTCTAAGGGCAAGAAGGTAATATAGACGGACGAAGAAGAGACAAATAAATTATGGACTGTTGGTTATCATTTTATTTTGGATGACTGTAAAATATTTATAAGTAGTAGTAGTAGTAGCGATAGTAGTACTGGTACTCGCGACGCAGACTGTATAAGTTGTAATCTGTACGCTAGACTTTCGATAACGTATTGGTATCCAGAAACCAATAAGTTAACCATCACGACGCAAGCTATGGATAGAAAATGATCTGTATTTTAAATAAATGATTTAGAAACTGATAAAGATAATGAATTTACAAATTAAAATTTAGACCATACATATTTATTTTAAAAAGTTTTTTGAAAATCCTATACAAATATAAGATTAAACTATTCTTAAATTGGGACTTTAAATTATTTTGGTCTCATATTTAAAATTATTATATATTTAAACTAATCTAAAGGCTTCAGAAATTAAGGTGTTACATTTTTGGTATCAGAGCATAAGGTTCTGGCATTATCAGAATATTATGCTGATATATGACTATATGAAATCAGGGATCCTTTACAGCTCCAACATGTTCTCGATGTGGTAAGGTGCATCATGGAAGAACGTGTGATAGACAGATAATCTATTACATCTGTCATCAACTGGGTCACTTTGCTAGTGAATGTAAACAGCGGACAGTAGAGCCCAAGCCTAAGACTCAAGGGAGAGTATTTGCGATGACCCACGAGGAGGCCCAGAAATCTCTAGAGATGATCCAAGGTACAATCCTTCTTAATGGTACCACATTACAAGCCTTATTTGATTCTGGTGCTAGTCATTCATTTATTTCCTCTGAGTGTGCTAAAGAGTTAGGGCTAAATGTGCATAAATTACCATATGATCTGGTTGTATCTACACCGATGGGTGCTAGATCTATTACTTCAGATGCTTGTTTGAATTGTATTATAAATGTAGCTGGGCGGGAGTCAGTGATAGATTTGATCTATCTACCACTCCACAAACTGGAAGTTATCCTAGGCATTGATTGGTTAACGGCGAACAATGTTTTGCTGGACTGTGGTAACAAGAGAATTGAATATCTTGAACCACATAAAGGCAACGATGCTAGCATTAACCTGAATTTTCTCTCCGTAGCTGAAGCTGAGAAGTGTTTGAGAAAAGGGTGTCAGGGGTATCTGATATTATTCTCAGTTCAGGCAGAATCAGATGTAATGATTGAGAGTATACCTGTAGTGAATGAATTTCCTGAGGTATTTCCAGAAGACATTAGTGGATTACCTCCAGAAAGGGAAGTTGAGTTCGCCATTGAGATTATACCGGGTACCGAATCTATTTCCAAAGCTCCTTACCGAATGGCACCAAATGAAATGGCAAAACTGAAGAAGCAAATTGAAGAATTACTAGAGAAAGGATTTATACGCCCTAGTGTTTCACCATGGGGAGCTCCAGTATTGTTTGTTAAGAAGAAGGACGGGAGCCTACGTTTATGTATTGATTATCGAGAGGTGAATAAGGTGACCGTCAAGAACAAATATCCACTCCCCAGGATTGATGATCTTCTTGATCAGCTATCTGGTTCTAGCGTATTCTCAAAGATTGATCTGAGATCGGGCTACCATCAGCTGCGAGTAAGAGCTGAGGATGTGCCGAAGACAGCTTTTAGAACCAGATATGGACACTGAGTTCTTGGTGATGCCTTTCGGACTGACCAATGTACCTGCTGTGTTTATGGATTATATGAACCGAATTTTTCGTCAGTATCTGGATCAGTTCGTGGTAGTCTTCATTGACGACATCCTAATATACTCTAAGAGTAAAGAGGAACATGAAGAGCATTTGAGAATAGTGCTGAGAATTCTGAGAGAAAAGCAACTCTTTGCCAAACTGAGTAAATGTGAATTCTGGCTTTCAGAAGTTAAATTTCTGGGCCATGTAATTTCACAAGAAGGAGTCTCTGTGGATCCTAGTAAGGTGGAGGCAGTACTAAACTGGAAGAGGCCAGAAACTGTAACAGAGATACGCAGTTTTCTGGGTCTTACTGGTTATTACCGGAGATTTATTCAAAATTTCTCCAGGATAGCCATGCCGTTGACAAAGCTCATGAGAAAGAATCAAACATATGTGTGGGATGTCAAATGTGAGAGGAGCTTCACAGAGCTGAAGGAGAGGTTGACATCCGCACCATTACTGATTATTCCAGATCCCAGTGAGCCCTATGTGGTTTACAATGATGCTAGTAAGCAGGGATTGGGATGTGTCCTTATGCAGCAGGGCAGAGTGGTGGCGTATACCTCTCGACAGCTGAAGCCTCACGAGAAGAACTATCCTACTCATGATTTGGAGCTTGCGGCAATCGTGTTTGCATTGAAATTATGGCGACACTACCTGTATGGTAGTACTGTAGAGTTGTATTGTGACCACAAGAGCCTCAAGTATCTACATGATCAAAAAGAATTGAATATGAGACAACGTCGCTGGATGGAGTTGTTAAAAGATTATAATCTAGAGATTAAATATCATCCAGGAAAGGCAAATGTTGTTGCTGATGCCTTAAGTAGAAAAGCGGTGCAAGTAGCAGTCATGATGGTCCGAGAACAAAAATTGTTAGAGGAATTCAGGGATCTAAACTTGACAAATCAAGTATTCCTCAATGCATACAAACCGAATGAAGTACTCCTAGCTAATTTTAGTGTTAGTCAGGAAGAAAGCAATCTGAGAGCAGAAATTGAAGAAGCTCAAATGCAAGATGAACGAGCCCAGTTGATCCGAGGGATGATTGAAAAAGGTGAAACCCAGGATCATGATCTTTCGCCAAGTGGATTAGTCAGATATAAACAACGAATATATGTACCACCAAAGGCTGATCTGAGGCGGAAAATCCTAGATGAGGCACACAAGAGTCGTTACACCCTTCACCCAGGAATGATTAAGATGTATCACAATTTGAAATCCATGTACTGGTGGCCAAGGCTAAAAAGCGATGTGACCAAGTATGTGTCCCGATGTCTCACTTGTCAGAAGGTGAAGATTGAACATCAGAGACCACCAGGACTTCTACAGAGTCCAAAAATTCCAGAATGGAAGTGGGAAAGTGTCACTATGGATCTAGTGATGGGTTTACCCAAAATTAGAAACTGTGATGCCATTTGGGTAATTGTCGACCGTTTCACCAAGACGGCACATTTCATACCCATTAATGCTAGATATTCCTCAGAGAAGTTAGCGGAAATATATATACGGGAGATAATCAAACTCCATGGTACACCGAAAAGCATTATCTCTGATCGAGATCCCAGATTTACATCAAGATTCTGGAAAGCTCTACATGAAGCTCTAGGTACGAAGCTGAAATTCAGTACGGCCTATCATCCACAGACGGATGGACAGTCAGAAAGAACCATACAGACGCTGGAAGATATGTTAAGAGCATGTGTATTAGATTTCAAGGGAAGTTGGGATCATTTCCTTCCACTCGCTAAATTCGCTTACAATAATAGCTATCATGCGAGTATAAAAATGGCTCCTTATGAAGCATTGTACGGTAGGAAGTGTCAATCACCCCTATGCTGGACAGAATTGAATGAACGAAGACTATATGGGCCGGATCTGGTAGATCAAACCACAGAACAAATCAAGACTATCAAAAAGTGGCTCCTAACAGCGCAAAGCAGACAGAAAAGCTATGCTGATAAAAGGAGAAGATCTCTAGAATTTGAAGTGGGAGATCATGTATTTTTGAAGGTATCTCCTGTTACCGGAATCGGTAGGGCAATCAAAAGGAAAAAGCTTAGCCCACATTACATTGGTCCATTTGAAATATTGGCAAGAATTGGGCCAGTAGCATATCGAATAGCCTTACCCCCAAACTTGAGTAGACTGCACGATGTGTTTCATGTCTCACAGTTGAAGAAGTACCAACCAGACCCTAAACATATTATGGAATATGAAAATGTGGATATGCGAGATGATCTCACATATGAGGCTGAGCCAGAACAAATCATTGACAGACAAGAAAAACAACTCAGACATCGAAGCATACCATTCGTGAAGGTGATGTGGAAGGGACTGTCTCCAAGGGAAGCAACTTGGGAAGTTGAAGAGGACCTGAAGAAATGTTACCCGGAGTTTATATCTCAAGAAGTGTAACAAATTTAGGGGACGAAATTTATTTTTCGGGGGGAGAATTGTAACATCCCAAAATTTATTCAAAGGCTAAAGATTAATTTATGGGAGTTAGATAGTAAGCCAAATTATGAAACCTATGAAATATAAGGAATCTTAAATTAGACAAAGGGAAAAATAAAGACCTAGTGTGTGTAATTAATAGGATAAAAATATACCTATATATATATAATAATAATTAAAACACACAAACCCACTTCCCACACTTCACATGCAATCCATGCACACACAACTATTTAATTAAATAACACACACACACTACACACATGGCACACACATACACATTTTTAATTATTAAAAAAAACACACTCTCTCTCATTATCTTAATCATACGGCAACACACACCTCTCATTTTCCATTTTCACTCATTCAGCACATTCAAAAGAAACAGAAAAATATAGGAAAAGAGAGAGTGAGTGATAGAGAGAGAGAGCAAGAGAAATATAAGAGTGATCGGTGCTACCAGAGGAAGGAAGAAGTGATTACAAATTCTACATACAACTCCATATCCTAATATAGGTGAGTTTTCTTCCCATATTCTAAACTCTTTCTAGTTGATTTGAGATTATTTTTGGGTAATTTGGGAAGCATAAGAACCTAGTATAATGAATTGTTGTCTTGTGAGGTTCTGTTTTGACAAAAATAGTGCATGAAGAAGGAATGATAATTTGTCAAATTTGAGGTTTCCAATCAATTCTACACGAAAAATTATGTGGGAATACATGTGATTTTGATTTTTGGATGATTATATATAAGTCTAGAATTTTTAGAAAATAAGAGGAGTTGTTGTTCGGTTAGTTTCTCTGAAATCATATTGGTTGTAAAATAAATTTCGGTAACCAAACCTAGTCCTAAAATTATGAAAGTTTCCAGAAGGAAAGTAGACATCTTAAGCTTTAATTTGATATATAATATGTATCATTTGGGTTTATAAATAGTGAGATATGAATTTTTAAAGTTAGATGATGAATCTGGAACGTTTTATGGTACAGACGAGGTTTGACGAAATTCTGGAAATTTTGTAGCTATAATTTATAAATGGTAATATTTTTCCCTAAATATATATTTAAAAATTATCATATAGGATTTTGAACCATCCCATTTGGAGTTGTAGGTATTTAGTTATGAATTTTAGAAGTTAAGCTATTGCAATTGGAAAGATTTTCTGGCAGTGCAAGAAAAATTTAAAACTGGGAATTATTCATGGATGGGTGGTAGTTAAACGTATTTTTATATTAAAATAGACTTCATAAGTGACATATAGAATTTGGAACCACCTTAATTGGATATTTCTAGGCCAAGATATGAATTTTCAAAGATTATTGAAAATTCTGACAGAATTGAGTAATATTGAAAAAAATAAAAAGTAAGGGTATTTTTTTGAAATAATTAGGACTCTAAGGGTCAAGTTAAATACTAGAGTTGGTATGAGTGCATTAAATACCTATTGGATTTAAGGTATTAGCTATAATGATAACCTACCAAAGTGTCTTAAATTATTTTGGAATAAGTAATAATTCGCCCGTCCGTAAATTATAAATTATAGGATTTGACATTTGCCCGGGACGCCTAAGAGGTTGAGAACAGGAACCAAATTTGGAAAGACTGTCAGGTAGTACCTCATCTCTTATATCATATGTGATGCCATGTATGTGTACCATATCATCTGTATATGTGTGGGACAGATAGTCCATAGGCGGTAAGACCCGTAAGTACAAGTTACACCGGGAGTTACCCGGGGGCGTTTTGAGCCAGGTAGGCTTGAGACAGAAAGCCCGTGACTGTACCTTGTATGGGGCGGTGGCCCTGGGCAGCCAGATTGTGAATCTCAAGCGCTGTGAGTCTGTGATAAGGGACTGGTTAGGCCCTTTTATGTGCTGCATTTCTGTAAGTTGTGCTGTTTGATGATTTGTTTTACATGCTTAGTATTTGCATATTATATGAGTGATCTGTGTACTACTGAGATTCTTTTGAATCTCACCCCTTTTTCAACAAATGACATACAGCAAAGGCGTCCAGCTCTAAGGGCAAGAAGGTAATATAGACGGACGAAGAAGAGACAAATAAATTATGGACTGTTGGTTATCATTTTATTTTGGATGACTGTAAAATATTTATAAGTAGTAGTAGTAGTAGCGATAGTAGTACTGGTACTCGCGACGCAGACTGTATAAGTTGTAATCCGTACGCTAGACTTTCGATAACGTATTGGTATCCAGAAACCAACAAGTTAACCATCACGACGCGAGCTATGGATAGAAAATGATCTGTATTTTAAATAAATGATTTAGAAACTGATAAAGATAATGAATTTACAAATTAAAATTTAGACCATACATATTTATTTTAAAAAGTTTTTTGAAAATCCTATACAAATATAAGATTAAACTATTCTTAAATTGGGACTTTAAATTATTTTGGTCTCATATTTAAAACCATTATATATTTAAACTAATCTAAAGGTTTCAGAAATTAAGGTGTTACACCTTGGCCTTAAACGACGCTTGATCATAAAGCGCCGTTTAATGCCACATATAAGGGCAATATTATACTTTAAGGCAATACATAATATTACTTTGGCCTTAAACGGCGCTTGATTTAAGGCCACGTATAAAGGCAATATATAATATTGCCTTTAAGGCAATATATAATATATTGTCTTGGTCTTCAATGGATAAAGGAAATATTATATTGCCTTTGCCTTCAATGGCGCTTGGTTATAATAAATATCTATTTGCCTTCAATGGCGCTTGAACACCAAGCGTCGTTAAAGGCTATTAACTTTGCTCTAACATCTAAATTTAAAATCATTTTTTTTTCAATTATTGAAAGCTATGAAGCTTGTCTAGGAAAGCATTAAAGCTTTCCTAAACTTTGTATGTCATTTGTACATCAAGCACCATACAAGGTTCTATGTTAACTTTTCACTAGCCCATCATTATCATTTTCTTAGTGCGCCCTTTAGCTCCCCATTTTCTAGAACTCTATTGCTCCACCATCTTGACTTATCCCTTCAATCCCCACTCTATTGTCTTAGTCCCTATTTCCTACAAAGCTTAGTCTTCCACGTGTTTTTTTCCTTATTTTCCCGGCTTCCTACAGAAACTTCACAGCTTGTATATGTTTTTTTTATATACAGAAGCTTAAATCCATACTTTTTATTCTTCTTTTTCTTTTTATTAGTTAAAATATGTCATGAATTTTATATGTATACTTAATTTTTTTCAAGTATTTACTTAAAGTTTCAGCTCTACCTTCTTAAACTTCCTACAAATTGCAAGTTTTTTAATTTTTGAGCTTACGAATATAATAATACTAGTTCAGTCGTCCATAGAACTACATGTACTAGTAACATGTATGGATCAAGTTTAAGCAACTTAAATGCTGGAGGTCTTCCATCCGAGATGAAGACAGGAATTCAATATTGTAAAGGATACCAGCAATAACCTTGATGATGGATCATTCTACAAATATAATATATGGTCAGACAATTAGCTAATATTTAGGTACATAGCTAATATTGTTTATTTAGTAGTGATTTTATGAATTATTTATTTGTTTCGAGTAATTTCATTTTGCTGTGGATTGTATTATAAATTGTTGTGGATTTGCACTATAAATACAGATCGAGGGTTTCATTAGGAAAAAAAATAATTACGCAGAATTATTATTATTATTATTTTTTAAAAAAAGACCTTCTATGGGGCTTCCCCAGGGAAGCGTCGTAGGAGGTCTACACTTCCTACGGAGCTTTTGTAGGGAAGTACCGTAAGAATTGTATTTTAAAAAAAAATAAAAAACAAATCTATGGTGCTTTCAGAAATTCAAGAAGCGCCGTAGGTTATTTTTATGGGGCTGAAAGCTATGACGCTTCCCAAGTGCCATAATATTTGTAAAAATAAACGCCGTTTATGGTATTTTTTGTAGTAGAGATGAGTTTTTAAAATAGAGGGGAGTTTGTGTAATTAAGGCAAAATAAAGTAATGGTTAGAGCATTTTACTCTTTTTTTTAAAAAAAATATATTGAAACAGTTTGAGGATTCTGGGGTGTAAGCTTGGTAGAAAACCTGCTATCCCAGATAGTTTAGATCACCAAAAACATACTAACTATCCTTTGTGTTCCAGATAAATATTACTATCCTACATTAAGGACCAGAGTAAATGAATCTCTTATCCATTAATTCTAATTCCTACAGTTCAATATGTTTGATACTTAAAAATGAGAGTAATGTTAATGTTAATAAGGCTGTTGGGCAGCCAAATTTGAGAGGTTGTCAAGGTCCAATATTACAAACCGTAAAAGAGAAAGGAGCTAATTTACTGGACGCTTTTGGGGTATCCTCCTTTGGATTTATTGACTAGCCATTGCTTCTATCTCAGGTATAAATGCTCTAACTTTCTCTCCACAATTTCAATGACTTGCATTAGATAAGTAAACACTTTCACACCCATTGCGATAATTTCTTCGCCATGTGAAATGCTTCTCCATTTTTCATTAAAATAGAGTCACTAACTCCACTAGCACAAAACATACACGCCACTTAAAGCTGGTTCGGTCGGGAAAAATGTGATCTCATAAAGTCGTACTCTTCTCCTGTATTTATAATTAAGGCAGGGAGATGAGATTTTTGTTGTCTTATTTATAAGTTAAGGCTAAATTTTTCATATCAATATACAAATTTATTCATCCTTTATTATTATGTGGACTTTGTACTTTTAAAGTAAAGTTAGAAAGTCATTAAAGTTTTAGACAGAAATATTGATGTTTAAGTTTTTTTTTTGTGCAAGTAAAATATACCAGAAATGATTTATAAATTTTGAAAAAAAAAAAGGAAGTAATTTATAAATAGAGAGGAGTATCTCCTAGAGATGTAGTACCATTCCGGTCCCATTCTTCCTATAAGAAATCTTTGATCATGAATATAAGTCAAAAAGTCAATAATATTAAAGTTTTCTTTTTCAAAAATGCCCTTGTTAATTATATTGTAGAGAGAGATTATCAGACTTGTAGGTAATTGAATCCGTTCCTTAAAACTTTATAGTAATTCTCTCAAGAAATTAAAGGTAATTAAAATATAAGCAATTTTAATAGGAGAGTGATATTAAAAAGTAGTAATAATTTATTACCAATTTAATTATACAAAATACTGTTAATTATTATTTTTACCGAGTGATAGGTTATCCCAAGAACACCAGTTCAAAGAAAAACCCCCACCGACACATCCTTAACAGCTATACCACGTGATTAATACGCATGACATTTTGGGAATTCAGACGCATTTATCATGCCCGCCACTCAATTTATCAGTGAAGGAGGAGGAGGTATTCTTTTTCAATCTTTAAGAGCTTTGACGTCCATTTTTCAACTGAAAATTGGAAAATTTACCTGAAACGACGGAACATTACATTTAAGGAAGCAAATATTGGTGAGAAGAACAAATAAAAGCAAAGCTATACTTGCGTCGAGCTTCTCAATTATCCATCAGAACTGAAACTGAACGTGCCTTTTGAAATTCACAATAAAAATCGGTCACACACCACCAACCACAACCCATGACATCCATGATTATGGCTTCCACCAAAATTTTCGTACTCTTGTTTATTCGCTTCCTCTTTTCTCCTACAACTGAAGCTTATATTAACTACAACTGCTCTTACGACAAAACCTTCACTGCAAATAGTGCCTTCCAATCGGACTTGACCACCCTCCTCTCTTCCTTAGCTTCCGCCAACACCCACTTCTACAACGCCACCATTGTCCGTGGCGGTGACTCCATCTACGGCCTCTTCATTTGCCGAGGTGACCTCACCCTCCAGGTGTGCCACCAATCCGTCATTCGCGCAACCCATCAATTACCCTCATTTTGCCAATTTTCTAAGGAGGCCATAATCTGGTACGACGAGTGCATGCTTCGCTATTCCAACCGCTCCTTCTTCTCCACCGTCGAAACAAGGCCTAGATATACCCTCTTGAACACCAGAGAAGAGTCCCGGCAGAGCTCCTTACAGTTAGTGTTGGAGTCACTTAACTTTACGGCAGGCGAAGCAGCTAACAACACTAAGAAATATGCCACAAGAAATGCAACCGCATCTGAGTTCAGAACTATATATTCTCTACTTCAGTGCACGCCGGACCTATCATCCCAAGATTGCAAAAGATGTCTGAGTATTGTGATTACAGACCTATCAAGTTGTTGTCTGGGACAAGGAGGAAGAGTTCGATATCCAAGTTGCAGCGTTCGCTATGAGTTCTACCCTTTCTATAACTCTGATGATCAGCCAGAAGCGACGATGCCTACGCCTCCTCAAGGTATCTTCAACTTAATCAAACATTTTCTTAATTATAGAGCAACTAATACGCTTTTCTGATTATTTTTTTAAAAAAAATGCATATTAGGGTAACACTTCCACCGATTCTTAATATAAAGCCCTGTTTTTTTATACTAACAAAGCTAAATACATTACTTTAAAATATTTATACTTATCATTTTTCTCTAAACTAATTTGTTTGATTTATAAACTGATATATCTAAGGCTAAAGTATGCTTTTAATCCTTTAAGTTTTACATGAGATATAATTTTGGTCCATTAACTCTATAAAGTATACTTTTGGTCTTACATTTATATCACCGTTAATGTTGCTAGAAGAAATTGTTGATGCAACAAATTCAAATGATGATTATGCAACTAAAAAAGAATATTTAGGTTTTAATTTTTAAAAAAATAATATATTCAAATTATTAAATTAAAATAAACTAACAAATCCTTGCAAATAAAATAGAAGTTTTGCTATTTAATATGGATTATTAAACTAAAATTTTTAATACAAATATACAATTGAGGTATAACATTTAATTATAATTATACAGTTATCACTTAAGTTTACACAGTCATTACTTTAGTTTGTTACGTCAACATTTTCCGTTAACAACATTAACGGTGTTAGAATTATACGATCAAAAGTTTACTTTATAAAGTTAAGGAACCAAAAGTATACCTTATATAAACTTAAAGGACTAAAAGCATATTTTAACCTATGATCTAATGATACACATAATATATGCTATTATTAAGTTATTTATTCAACTTCTTTAATCTCTCTAAAAAAGGAGTATAATTAATCTATTAATGAAAAGATTATGCTAATTTTGGCAGCAAAATAAATTTCAAAACTTGAGAAAATAAAATGACCGCAGATAGAGGTTATCTAATCAGAATGTGATTATCTATATATGATGTCATTACATTGAGAAGTTTAGAAGTATATGATGTTTGTGCAGTAAAAGGGAAAGCTCAGTCAAAGAGGACTACGGTGATAAATGTGGTTTCTTCTGTTGGTGGTTTGGGGATATTTTTTTGTCTCGCCTATTATCTCTTGAAGAGTCTAATAAAGAAAAGACGTAACGCTGTTCTCAGACGAAAGTACTGTAAGTAATTTTCATTCACAGATAAATTTTTATTTATTCATATAATCTGGCTTGTCCAAAGAGTTATGTAGCGATGCTTAATTGCTTTTAGTATTCATTAATATTTTCTTTTTGTCTAGTTGGAAATGAAAGCAACAATTTAGAGCCTCTGCAATTTAGTTTGGCCACTATTGAAGCCGCGACAAATAAGTTTTCACGTGAAAACTGTTTAGGCCAAGGTGGATTTGGACAAGTTTACAAGGTAACAAATGTTATTGACACATGCGCGCACATCCATAAATTCATGTTTCTTAATGTTTAATCTAATCATCATCTATGATTCTAGGGTATTCTTTCAAATGGTCAAAAAATAGCTGTCAAGAAACTTTCAAAAAGTTCTGGTCAAGGTGCAGAAGAATTTAAGAACGAGGTTTTACTGATTGCCAAACTCCAGCACAGAAATTTGGTAGCCTTGCTTGGATTTTGCATAGAAGAGCAAGAGAAAATTCTCATTTATGAATATGTTCCCAACAAAAGCCTTGACAACTTCCTATTTGGTCTGGCTCTTCTAACCCACTTTAACTCTTGATTGAAATCCGTAGTTCATGTGTTCCATGCATGTTATTAATTATTTATTTCGGGCTATCTGATGTATGTTAGATTTAATTGCCTATACTTAGATCATCTTTATTTTGTCTCAATGATCACTCACAACAAATTTATGTACAGGTTCCCAAAAAGGAAAAGTATTGAATTGGGTATTGCGCCATAAAATCATCAGAGGAGTTGCTGGAGGAATTCTTTATCTCCATGAATATTCTCGCCTTAAAATCATATCTAAAACCAAGCAATATTTTATTAGATGATGAAATGAATCCAAAAATTTCAGATTTTGGCCTAGCTAAGATGGTTGCTGTCAATACAAAGATGGGACATACAAATAGAATAGTTGGGACATAGTAAGTTCAAAAAAAAATTTGGCTTTAATCTCTACATATATCTTGATATGTTTGAATAAAGAAAATAAGTGCACTTAAGTTGACAGTGATAAGTTTACATCTCAACTAATCATTGAATGCATCAATTAGTGTTCATATTGAATAAATACTTTTTATCACCGATATTTTTGTTTTTCAGTGGTTATATGTCTCCAGAATATGCAATGTACGGACAATATTCTGAAAAATCGGATGTTTTTAGTTTTGGAGTTATAGTTTTAAAACTTATCAATGGAGAGAAGAACACATATGATCAAAGTCAATCACAGTATGCCGAAGGCCTGTTGAGCTATGTAAGTTATGATAATATGATTCTCTCATGTTAATATTTCTTATGCAATTATCTCAACCTTTAAATTGGAGAAAAGATTATTTTAACAATATTCTATAAGTTAATAAATGAGTGATAATTAGTTTTATTTAATTGTCTTAGGCTTGGAAGAAATGGAAGGAGGAAAAGTTGCTGGAGATATTAGATTCAAATATAAAAGAATTTGGATCAGATAATGAAGTGACCAGATGCATCCAGATTGGGTTGTTATGTGTTCAAGAAAATCCAGATTCAAGACCGACAATGGCCGAGGTTGTTTCATACCTTAGTAATGATTCTGTTCAACTGCCATTGCCACAGGAACCTGCTTTCTTTCTAAACGCTGGAATGGGGCCTTTTACCAGTAGATGTAAGGAACCATGCTCGACTATTGAAGTGTCTATTAGTGAATTCTTTCCTCGTTGATAACATGCTTATAATTCTTCTATTTCTTGGACACCGTACGAGAGACAAGCAAAGCATTCTTATTTTGGAGTTATAGTTTTGGAAATTAACAGTGAGAAGAAGAATAGATGTAGTTGTGATCAATCACAATATACTGAAGCATTCTTGAGCTATGCAAGTTGTAACAATGTATTTCTTCTGCAATCATCATCGCAGCCTTTAGGTTCGATGAAATATTATTTCACCAACATCGTATAAGTTAATAAAGGGGTGATATATAACTGATGATTGAAATACAGTAGTGGTGCATAATTGTTATGCAGGTTCGAAGCGATGGAAGGAAGAAAAGTTGTTCATATTGGATTCTAATATAAAAGAATTTGAATCATATAATAAAGTGATTAAGAACATCCAAATTGGGGTTGTTGATTAGGTAAAAAAATATAGATGCAAGGCCTTCCATGGCCATAGTTGTAGTGTACGTTATAAAGAACAAATCTCTAATATTGAAGTATCTATCATTAAATTCTTTCTTTGTTATATAATATTTGGTTCTTATAGTACTTGCTCTCATTTTAGTTTTAATCTCTATAATTTTTGTCACTCCCCAAAAAATTAGGGGTGATTGGCACAGCATATGAGTGGACTCACATTTCTGAAGCCTTAAAACTCATATAAATAAGTGCCTCATATAATAATTAGAATAATACTGAATATTCATACATCACTTCTAGTTCATATATAACCTACTTCTAGTTAATTAAGAAATTTGTAGTAATCTCAGTAAAGTCTCTTTTGCAAGTCGGACTCTCCAAAATTTCTACAATAGCCTATAAGATCAATATAGTGTGCAGAGCTTTGCTCCACAACAATATATAGATATACTTATATTTCAAAACCATCAAAAAGAGATCAGGATTCTCTGCCTATAGACTACATGGAACATATAAAACTACAGAAGTAAATCATAAATATAAACTTGTATTTACAGTAGTTAGCAACTCTTCCAAAATATATCTACAAGCTTTTGTCAGCAATGAGGGTGTTCACTATTCAGTCAGAGATGCAAGGTCATCAATTTCATTTGAGACCAAAATAACTTTTTGGTGAATAACATCCCATATATATAGAAATAATAAAATGCTGAAAGAAATAGATTAGACATACTTAACCTTGAATAACAGAACAAGAGTATAAATTTCAACTTCCAAAGTATAAAATCTTAGACATAAATTGAAATCATATAAAAGATCATTGAATGATTAAAACCAAATATGTAATTAAACCACTTGTTAAAAGAAACCAATAAGAAAACTAATAAATCTTAAATTATATCTTTCCGTAGGACTGCAACAGAATGTATAACAAGCGTTGATACATAGTCCACGAAGGAAAGTAATCAAGCATGGCTAGAGGCCACGAAAACAAGTATGGACACACAGTCTACGAGGGTAAGTTACCAAACGGGGCTTAAAACCACAAAACAAGCACAAGTACAAGACCTATGAATAACAAGTGTAATACCTCATTTCCTATAGCCTCAGATGAGTACAAAAGAGTAGCAAAAACATTTGTGAAACCAAGATCGCGTCTCGAATTAAGAAATTTTGGAAAAATGTTCACAATTCCCTAAATCTATCTCAGGATTTGAACCTGGGATTGAGAGGGGTTTTGGAAATAATAAAAATTTTCTTAAACAATTTCACAAATATTCACTATCTCACTAATTCTCACCGGTTTCTCTTTCCATTTTATCAGAGTATGTGAGCGATTCTCTACTTAATTTTCACGTTTCATACCTTAGTTAAGTTTCGTTAGCGATCGAAAGCGAAATAAAGCTAAAATGTTCCTTTACTAGTCTACTGGCATTATCAATTTCACTATCGTAGCACTGTCAAGGTTATAGGCTATTCATACTATATACAGATCCAAAATACAAGAAACAGACAACCAACAAAAGACTAAAGTCTTTCACGTTCCCAGTCTCTAGTGGTCCGTATTTACCTTCATCTTGCCCTTTGAGCTCTTTCCCTGTACTGTAGATGGTTTATGAAAAAGAGTGAGATTTAAAAGAATCTTAGTAGTAACATAATGCCAATCATGCATATATATCATCACAAAGCATGATATATAGACATCATATAACAGAACTATTGCAACAACATTCAGTGCATCACATGCAGTTCATAATAAACAACCATAGAGCTAGGCATGTTAAAGGCCCTGAGGGATACCCGTGCAATACACACAACACACCATGCATGATATAATATATGAAAGACAAGTTAATACCTGGTTGCTTTCCTTGAGTGATTTCCAACCGTTGGTTTAAGCTCAGGCAAGTTCTAGTTCCTATCAAAATTGGAGTTACAAGTAACTGGTTATTACTTACACTATTACTGTCTTTAATTCAAATTCTGTTGGTTATCTAAAGCATTTATAGTAGTTTCTGCATAATAGAATTCTATACAGTGTAATTTCACTGTTTTCCAGAAACTGGCAGATTTTTCGGTCAACTTTGAAAATTCATAACTAATTCTAGAAAAATCTAATTTGACTGATTCTAAAGTCAAAACAAATCTATTTCCTTGTAAATTCTAGTAAAAATAGTTGAGTTTGCTTACTGTGCTCATATAATTTCTTGTGAATTGTTAAATGTTACTGTTCCAGATGCAATCCAGAAAACAAGACATACTTCAAAAATTCACTATTAATTCTAGGAAACTACAAATTGAGTGGTTCTAAATTCTATGTAAATCTGTTTCATTATAGTTTCACTTAAAAATACTAAGTTATAGCCATTACAACCACAAAATTCTCAGAATTTCGTCAACCTCAACCTGTCCAAATCACATTCCAGAAATAGGGCAGAAGTTCACAAATTCATATATAAATCTAAAAAAATCCAATTGATCTGGTTCTAAGTCCTAATTGGCCCTTGTTAAGTATAGTTTCAACGAAATATAGCAATTAGTTATATATACATAAAATAATACAGTATTTTAACTTTCTTCACATTGTTCCAGAAAATTCTAGTTTTGCATGCTCAAACTTTGAGAATGTAGAACTTCTAGCACATAGATCCAATTGATCATTATGACCTATAAAATTAAAGATCTATGTGTCTACTTTCAAACTGAAGAGTTTTGGAATTTTTAGGTATCAATTGTTCAATTACAAGCACATGACAATCAAATTGCCAGATACAGGGTAGATTAACACAATGAGCAAGCTTTCTTCATAAATTCCTAAATTCATATACAAGCATCCAAAATTCATGAACACTTGTATACCTACACAATTTTTCCTTATAAAGCTAATGGAACCATCAAAATGGTCAAATTCCTAATATTTCTGCATAAAACATCACAGCCATATAATTAGGATTCTCAGAAAAAGTTTGTTGTTTCTTCGTTTTCTCTTACCTAATCACTTCCTTACTACTCCTAATCAAATGATTAGCTATTTAAACAATCATTACACATGATTAGAAGCATGTTTAAGCATTAAGACTCCTTAGGGTTCCAACATGCTAACTTCACAATCTACCCAAAATCAAGCCAATAACTATGTGAACAACCACCATCAAGATGTGAGGAGTAAGATTAGAAGATTACCTCTTGATTTCCTCTTCTTTGTCTCTCCACACGTCTGCCCTCTCTCCCTCTCTTCTTGAGATTTTTCCTTGAAGAACATGATTCCAAAGGAGAGGAGTGATTACAACAGGCTATAGAGGAGTTAGGGAGCAAGAATGATAAGATTTGCAAGGTTTACCTTAAATTTTTGGAAAACCTAAGTTCTTCCTATGCTTCTTTGTCTCCCACGTTCTGCGTTCCTTCTTTCCTCTTTTCTGATCAGGTTAGCACGAGAATGGACTTGAAGAATGAATAAAGATGATGATTTAATCCATTTACACCTTGCTTTACTCATGTCTAATTTTCATTGGTCCAAATTTTCTCCTTTTTCCCAATATTCTAATAATGCTATTTCTCTTTTCTTTTCCTTCTCTTGTCAGCCGAATTTAATGAAGAATGAGGGAGGGATTATATGTTTCTGTATCTCTTTCATTTGTTGACCAAAACTTATTCAATGCTTCTTAAAATTCCTAATCAAAATTTCATGTTTTTGCCTTTTGACTTTTTTCCAAGCTTTGATTTTTCATTTGGTAATAAAGTTCCAAATGGCCATTTCCTCTTTTTAATTCCCATTTAACCAAAATTTTTGGGAATATTGAAGAAAATATTTATTTTCTTATTTTATGGCAAGATTACCATTTTGCCCCTACATTTTATGATTTAC
The DNA here is from genome assembly GCA_037074505.1 of Albizia julibrissin. NCBI lineage: Eukaryota > Viridiplantae > Streptophyta > Magnoliopsida > Fabales > Fabaceae > Albizia > Albizia julibrissin. The sequence continues at coordinate 4,028,714 of CM073480.1, read as the reverse complement.
TGAAATAAATCATTTATTGCTTCTTTCTTTTGGCTTGGTCTAATTTTGACATTTATATGAAGCCATTATTTGTGTCATTTTTTGCTCAAATTTTGGTTACAATATTAAACCTTTTAGTGGCATATAAATCATTTACTGTTGTTAATGATGTATTTTCAAGTATGCTTTGGGCCAATTTATCGAAGCAATGAAAACTTTTTCTTTCAATATCATGAAATATAATACAATAGAATATGTTGAAAGTTCACAAATAATATTTCAAAACTTTTCTTCAAATTCAATTTGTCGACAAAACCCTTCCCATATAATAAAAACTAGCTACAAGCACTTCAATATCGATGGGAAAAAAAGCTGAGATAATTCTAATAAGCTTTCATTGATAAAATTACAACTAGAGAATGTGGTAATTAAATTAAATTAAAATATAACAAGTAAAAATATCATTTATAATATTTATAATAGGATGCTCTTTACTCACCTGTTGTGTGTATTCCCATTTATATCATTCTTTCCTAGATATCAGCTTCCAACATATTCACTCCTTACCCTCCTAGTATCCCAAAAGCAAATAATAAAATTCTAACTATAATTATACAAAATATTTATAACATTTTATTAAGAAAAGTCTTTCTTGATAGTCTTTCCCTTAACATTTGTTTAATCACTAACATAAACCCAATCTTCATGAATTACTCAACAAAATAACTATCAAGTACAGCAAACACATCCAACATTATCATACCAATTAGAAAAATATATAAAAGATCTTAAGTTTAATCCTCCTCATATTAGATATAATATTGAATTCGATTTCTAATATATACACTATAGCTAAGTAGCCATTCCAAAGACAATAAAAGCAAATATAAAAGAAAATATCTTGCTCTTCTTTTCTGTGCATACTTCCAAGTTTAACAAATACCACAGTCATCGTAACTGCACGTGCATTTCATCAAACTCTTTGTAGGCATTCAATATTAAGTCATAAAACAAACATCTCCAACACACATATTTCCTACAATAATTTAAAACTCTTCTGCCAATCACTTTATCACCTTAAGGATGATCGATGTTTAACTAATAAACAACACCTTATTCATAAATTACCAATTCTATCATCTCTTTAAGAAAGAAAAGATTTCTCAAGATTCTCTCAATTCCAAAATTTGATTCATGTTACAATAATTATTAATAACTATCCCTTTTAATTCTAAATTCTCATTTTAAACATTTTATTGAACACCTAAAGTACATTTGAAACGATCATTTCTCACAAACAACAATTATTCAATACAGTTATACAAACTCGCCCACAAACTCACTACAGATAATTTATTATTCTGATCTCACATCACAATTAATCGATGGGTCACAAAATGATTTCCAACACAAATATCAAAAACCGTAAATGTGGCATTTTAAAAATATGTGGGCCCTATAATGGCAATATAAAAATTAACACAACACCAATACCAAAAGAGGCCTACAAGATTCTCAACGTCTATACCTATGGTTGCTTCCTTTGGCCTCTATCCAGATTAGAGGTCTCGCCTGAAAAATTATTTATCGACATAAATTCTCAGTAACCAAAATCAATTTACAAAATATGCAGGGAAAGATTGTAAGTCAGAGAAGCAGGTTTAACTGACATAATAATAATAACAATAATATTCTCATAATTCAAAACTTAACATAATATAATCAATGAATAAAACAATCCCCACTCATCCATACTGCTCCTCCTTATCTCCTCTGGACTGGTACAGCCTATCAATGTTAGTATACCTAGCCAAAGGTTAGCTAGTCACATCAAGAATGCTGCCCCCTCATATGCTACCACCAATATAGCGTAATAGGGAGGTGTCCGCCCAAACACTCAGCTCCAAAATCCGAGCCAGGATTGAGAGAACCGATGGGTACACAATTCACCATATATCTTCCACACAACCCAACATATCCCATAATATAAAAATAATAAATTAATATAGCTTTCGAAAACAATTACAAGAATTCTAAATTCTTATACAACATTTCATCTCAAACAACATATCCATCATAACAGTATCAAATAATAATTTCCACTTATATACGTAAATTGGAAAATACACTGCTTCACTGAAATAAATTCATATTCAGACATAAATATAATCTTGCAAAACACATACAAGTAATATAGATAAAAGTAAGGTTTATAAAACACCTTACAGTCTAAAACAAGCATATAGAATAAATTAACCCCGGTTACCTCGATTCCAAGCTTAAGCTTAATTTGGATAGTAAAACCCGTGCAATCACCGATCACAAAAAAAAATTACATTATTAATGTAGATACCAATTAACCAAAAATAAAAATAAAATAATTAATTTACATAATTTAACTTCTACAACCCAATTTTCTCTACAATTGTTATCCTCAATTATTCCAATTTCCTTAAAAATCCTTAATCATAGATTATTCCTTATAAACCCAAAGTACTCATTAAAATCCTTAAATAAACTTTAACATACCTATAATTACAAAATTCTCAATATCAACTTTCTAAATAATTAAATCTCCTTTTTCATAATTTATACGGGTATAATCTAATTATTAAATAACTCTTCAAATCTCTACATAATTAAAATCACATCAAATTTTAATTTAATATTAAATCATAATTCATATTTTCCATAGAGCTAATATCTAACAAAAATAAATCAATTAAAACCTCAATAATACCTCCAATAATCCAAATAAAATATTTAAACAAATTTTAATCGGTAAAAACACCCTATAAAGATTAATTTATATTCTATTTTAAAAAAAATTAATTATAAAATCACATAACAACCAAATAATAAATCCAAACCAGTTAAAAATAATTATTAATTATTTTCTACATTTCTACAGTCTTATATTGACAAAACTCAAAAATTGCCTAAAATCATATCCCCAAAATATTCTCTAACTAACATAAAATCACTATCATAGGAAAAAGAAAATTATTTAGAATATATTTCATAAAAGAAACTTTGTAATTAAAAGAGAGTTTGAGTACCTTATTGATCCCCGAATAACCGAAAATACCCTTATCAGGACTTCACCCTCTGTTCTCTTCACAAACACTTCACCTGTGTGAAGTGTTTAGCTGAGGGGGTATTTATAATACCATCTCCCCTTCATCTATATGCTTTGGCACCTAATGGCGCCAAAGCAAATTTGTTTTATTTTTTTTATTTTATGATAAGAGGGGCCACCGAGCGCCTACCAACTTTGAATTTTTTTTAAATATTATATTATTTTATAATATAATAGTATATTATAATATTATATTTTTATATAATTAATTAATATTATAATTATTTTTTTTATTCCTTTTTTTTAAATAAGGATGTCACAACATTCACATTCAAACAATTTCATCAAGCTAATTAACCTACAAATCCCAGCTGATTTAAACTCCCACCCTTCCTCATGTAGCACGCACACCCACAAAAATAATAGCAGAAAATTAATGAAACTGAAGACATACCCACACACACAACCAGATGATAAGTTTTTCAAACATAGCCCCACATAGCAGTTTTTATCGAGTTGAGGAAACGGGAGAAGATGAAGGAGACTGCCTGATCTTATACAGCATCAACAATAGAACAGAGGAGGAAGAAAAGAAGTCTCCTTGCAGCAAACCCACACCTAACAAGCAGAGTAGAGAGGCAGAGATAGGATTGACGATGAACATCAAAGAAGAATGAACCTACACTACGCCATGCACTTGCCGAACAGAGAAGAAGAATGGCGAAGTCTCCGAAAATTTTTTTTCTCCTGTTGCTGAAGGAATCAATCGAGGACAAGGAGGAAGAGAAATATCTAAGGCGGTGAGGGTTTTAATAAAAAAAAAAGACTAAAATGCGTTTCTTGCAATAGATAATCAAAAAATTTATATGGCACTTTGGTAATTTGAAATTGGGCTAAAACAAAATAATGGTGTTTGTTATTATTATTAGAGTAAAACACTCTAATAACCCTTATGTTTTGACATAATTACACATACATCTCCTCTATTTTGAAAACATACACTTTAGTCCAAACCGTTAACTCTATTAAGGATATTCTAAAAATATTGTAAAATTATATTTTTTTAAATTAAAATTTATATAAAAATAAATATTGTTTACTAATTTATCCTTAATACTACATCTGAAATTTTTCTTGACAATTTGTAAATATCACAAACCTTTAAAAATTTGAGTAAGTTTTTTAAATGTTTGTAGAAAAAATATGAAATCATAAATTTAAATGACTTATACAATCTCTCAAACCTATATAGTTTATTATATTTGATAGAAAAAAATATGTGTTTGATATATATATTTTTTTTCATTTTAGAAACTAAAAATAAATAAGCTTCAATAGAAACAATGAAAAATTAAAATTTCTATAATCTCAATTAATCAATTTTTAACATATTAGATTGTTAGAAAATCTATTAGAATTAGTTTTTGGTGGTATAAATTTTCTTTGGCCCTATATATATGTTTAAATAATTTTATGTTAAAGAGGGGCAAAAAAGTTCAAAACTCAAATTTAATAGTCAACTAATGGTTTGGATAGATGGAAATAGAATATCAAAATATAAGGAAGGTTTGTGTAACATATATTTTAATTTTAAGGGAAATCTATAATAGGTTTTCAAAATAGAGGGGGGATTGTGTAATTAAGGCAAAATAGAGGAAAGGTTAGAGTATTTCACTCTTATTATTATTATTATTATTATTATTATTATTATTATTATTATTATTATTATTATTGATATTGATATTGATATTGATAACAATCGAAATAATGGAAAGAATTAAAGGCAGCAAATAAAACTGAAAGATAATCCTAATATCTTCATTCAAATATTTAAATATTTTAATCAAGGTATTATAAGATACTAAATAAAATAAGATACTCTAATAAAATATTATTAAGATATTCCTAAAACTACCCCATTAATGCACAACTAATGTTATGGGAGTAACTACCTAAAAATAAATAAATAAATGAAATTATTAATTTAATTTACAAGTATCATAGCCTACTGATCCTAAACTTGAGGATCACACAACAAATCAAAAAGATTGTCTGAATAAAATAGGAAGTATCTAAAATAACAAATAATATTTATTCCTAATCATCGATTATCCCAGTATTCTATCAATTATTTTCTGGGCTATTAAAGTTTTAAACCATAGGTTTTGATCCTTTAAGTTTTTTTCTGTCATAAAACATCAATCTATATATTTTAATAAGATGTGCATCATTTTGTTCTTAAGGGACTAAAACCTATGATTTGAACAATCTGAGACTAGCCAATTTGTGGAATTATTACAAACCCCATAACCTGGAGAGTGTTAAGGTTGTACTGATAGGAGCTATTGGAAGTGAAATTATTATTATTTGTGCAGTTGTGGCCATTGTAAGTAGATATATCCACTTAAGAAGCAGAAAAATTGAAACAAAAAATAGGAGAGCAGTCTCAGAAATGGCGTATCCATCTTGCTCCTGAATGCTTTTACACGGGTCATTAACGTTCAAGTGAATCAATTATAGCCTTCGCAGAACGGAAATCTCCATATGACTTCCATTTTCTAAGGCAAAAAGCTTTGCCAAGGCAAGACTTAGTGTCGAAGTGTTTGGATTTAGTACAAGTAGCGAATCCTTACTTTATGACACTTTACGCCATTGACTAGGTAAGAAGAATGATATTGTCCACAAAAATAAAAGAGCAATAAGACGAAAGAGAATCATAATGCATCTATCATCTTTCATCACAAATTTCTCGTAAGTAGTTTTTTTAAATTCAAGATAATGTTACTAAAACAAGGCTCTAACCCAATGCATGGGAATAAATTATATTCTTCCATAACTGGATTGTTGTTTTTCAAATACTTAATAGTAATTAAAAATTTCAAATATTTATCCTTCTGGTTTTTATTACTCCCTGGACCTTAATTACAACATCCTCTCCAGGTTATCTATTTTTTTCCTTTCTAAATGCCCTTTGGTTTGATATATTCTTTTTTTTTTTAACCCTTTGAGTCACCCAGCATTCATTCGGCTGAGTTGGGGAATTTCCCACCATGGGACCCTAGACCTTTCAAAACTAGGATAATATCTGAGTCTGAGAGCAGTTATAAGTTAATTGGTTTTGCTGTTAACTGAGTCCATTTTGATGGCTGAAGAGCGAATGTGGATGAGTGAATTTAATTTTTTCTCACTAGTACAAGGCTTTCATTTCTTCTTTTTCCTGAACACCGATGCTCTGCTTGGCATCTAGAAGATAGAAGCATTTCTAGTTCATTGTAAAAATAAATATTCAATGTATATTGTACTCCTAATTTTACTACTTAATAATAATTTTTTTTAATGGAATTTTTCAATAATAAATATCTTTTTTTTCAATAATTCTGAAACAGAGGTGGCAAAAGGCGGGAAGGACAGAAGAAAGTCACACATTCACAGTCATCCTTATCTGTGTTACAATAATAACGGACCTAAAGCACAAAGCCTATCGCGTCTGAGAGATGACTAGGCTTTCACTAGGAATAGATTTTTTCCCATCACACAAACACATAGGCACACTTTTTTTTTATTTTTTTCTTTTGCCAGACACACAGAGGTGCACATGGGAATCTAATCAACGTAAACTTTTAGTTTGACCATACGAGGAATCACATGGAGCTAGAGGGTAATGCCTAATGAGTGCACCTGAAGCAATTTAATTTGAACTGCGTTCTGTTTTTTCTCCAAAGTAATCTAGTGGTGACTTTCAAGTCGTGCGCCTTGTTTTTCTTGAAAACGATCATATAGAATCAATACATGTGATTGAAGTAGACAAAAGGAGGACACTCATACATAAATATATATACATATATAAGGTTAATGTTCAAATTTGCTCAAAAGTTTTTTTATATTCAATATCACTTTAGAAGTTTTAAAATTTACAATGTTGCCCTATACCATTAAAAATTAACGCTGACAGTTAAAAAATTAATGTTGATTGTTAACGTTTTAATAGTGAGAGATAACATTACTCCATTTTAACAATTTCAGGTCAACATTAAACCTAAAAAAAACTTTGTAGGTTACATTGCTCATTAACGAAAAATTCTGTGATAAATTTACACCTTAACCCTTTCTATAATAAGTGTCGTAAATGAGATGTGACCTGGTTACTTCCCCACCATTGGGCCGTATATAGTTCTATTAGATGAAAAAGTTCCCCTAATCGATCGTCGAAAGTTCATCTTATCTTCAAAGTATGCGCACCAACAACGTAAGACAAACCCCTCCATCACTTTCTTTTGTTTCTTCTCCCCCCCCCCCCTGGATGGACGTATAATAATAAAAGTTGATCAAGTAGGGATAAAGCATTTGGGAGAGCATATCAAAAACCACTCTGGTTCATGAATTAAGTTCTTTTCTCTTAACTCATCTTGATTCTAAATATAAATTCTGTTTGCTAATATTTAGGAAATTAATTTTTTTATTTTCTCCTTCTATACAATTAAATAAGCTAACTGTCATTTAACTAACGTTTAATAAGAATATGTTTGGAAAATGTGATCATGTTTTATATCTTTTAATAAGCTGACATAATTTAGAAATCTATCCTATAAAAATGTAGGACAGATTTCTAAATTCTTTGAATTTCTCGTGCTCCTAAACGTACTCTTAATAATTATATTACTTTAAGGTTACTTCAGGTTTCAATTTATTTCCTTAATTTTATAAAATATACTTTTAATTCCTACATTCCAACGTTGTTATTTCATCTACCGGAAAGTGTTGATTGTAAATTAAATCAGGCATACTTAAGTTTTAAAATATAAAAATAAATTCTTGTATATTCCAAGCATCACAGCCGCCCCTCATTCTTCTTATTTCATTCTTCTTGAAACTGTGACCAGAGAAAAAGTGGAAGGTGAATTTGCTGCTCAACTTGCTTTACTTTGCTCTCTCTATCTCCCTTTTGTTTATATTCACTGATATCTGTATTCTTCTTAACATTTCCGATATCTCTTGCTTTGTTTCTACCCCCTTCATGCTTGCCAGAAATCTTATCTTTTTGTGATGTCACGTTCGTATGCTATAATTTATTCTGAACCATTTATGATTTTTGTGGCTGAATCCCCACCCCCCCCCCCAAAAAAAACCGACCAACAAAAAAAAATGCAATTAGGCTATTTCCTCTAACTTTTTGCTCCAATCATGGTCACCTCTATCGACCCGGTGTTCAGCCCAGATGTCTTGGCATTGATTAAATTTTTTTAAAAAAATAGTAAAAAAATGGAAGGACTACCGATGAAAAAGAAGAAACATTGGAGTGGAGAAGCCATTAATGGAGGAAAGTGAGGAGTGTACGTTTGTAGGAAGAAGATGGGGTGATAGGTTCGATTATTAAACTATTTTTTTAATTGGTCAGTCACGCTTGAAATATACAAGAATTTCTTTTACATTATAAAATTTAAGCATACCTTATTTAATTGAAAGGACTAAACATATAAGATTAACCGTGTCAAAATAAAAGGATTAAAAATGCACTTTAGAAACTTAAAAGAATAACTTAAAACCTGATATAAATTTAAAGGACCAAACATATATTTTACCGGTATTTAATTGATGGTTGTGAGTAGAGTATTAAAACATAATTTCAATTAAACCCTTATTATTTGGTCTTGGTCTTAAATAAAATTGCTTCTGAATTCCTAAAATTATGCCTTAAAAATATCGGGACGGAGTAATCCCCAATTCATTGACTTGCCTCCACCTTTTCAATCATCCATCGGAGCTGAAACTGAAGTTGCCACCATTAAAATCGATCAGACACCAGCAACACAATCTTCATCGTTATACCATGAAGTTCATGATCGTGGCTTCCTTCAAAATTTTATCGCTCTTGTTTATTCGCTTCCTCTTTTCTCCAACAACTGAAGCACAGCATAATGATTATCATCACCACAGCTGCAATACCAACAAAACCTTCACTGCAAATAGTGCCTTCCAATCGGACCGGACCACCCTCCGCTCTTCCTTAGCTTCCGCCAACACCAAGTTCTACAACGCCACCGTTGACAACGGTGGCGGTGACACCGTCTACGGCCTCTTCATGTGCCGATGTGATCTCAACATCTCGATGTGCCACCAATGCGTCGTTTACGCAGCCCAACAATTGGCCTCGCAGTGCCGATTTTCAAAGGAGGCAATAATCTGGTCCGATGAGTGCATGGTTTGCTATTCCGACCACTACTTCTTCTCCACCGTTGACAAGATGCCTAGTCGCATCATCTACAACACCCACAACGCGTCCCGGCCGAGCTTCTTGCAGTTATTGTTGGACACACTTAACTTTACGGCAGACGAAGCAGCCAACTACGCTAAGAAATATGCCACAAGGGAAGCAAGTATATCAGGGTTCGGAACTATGTATTCTCTACTTCAGTGCACACCAGACTTATCATCCCGAGATTGCAGAAAATGTCTGAGTGGTGTGATTGGAAACCTTCCATGGTGCTGTGTGGGAGAACAAGGAGTAAGAGTTATATATCCCAGCTGCAACGCTCGCTAAGAGTTCTATCGTTTCTCTAACTCTGATGATAAGCCAAACGCGACTACGCCTACACTGGCTGCACTCTCTCCTCCAAAAAATTCTTCAGTTCCTCAAGGTAAGGCAGCACACCCTCCCATATTTTTTTTATAAGAGTCTAAAATTTGATTTGTCTTAATTTTTTTATAGAATCTCAATCGAGGTTATCTGAATATTTAATTTGTTTTTAGCATTTTACCCCTAACTAATTATATTTTTCTCTCATAATCTTTTGTCCTACTACATTATCTTTCATACAAGAGTATATATTTTTTCTCTTATTATTATTTTATTTATCTCTCTTACTTGGCTCTAATAAATAAGGACATGCTTGAGGAAAAATAGTTCATTTCCTATCTCATAATTAGGTTATCGGGCTCTTATAAAAAAAATAGGAAGGAGTACTTAACTGAACAATTTTATTTGAGCAACAAATAGGCTTATCTGATTTTTTTTTTGGGTTAATATCATTATTGGTCCCTGCAATATTATCCAATTTTGGTTTTAATCCCTGTAGTTTTAAAATTGTTAATTTTGATACCTATAGTTTTATAAGAATTTAGTTTGATTTTAACAGTTGGTCTCTATTTTTTTTTTTAAAGGAATTTTGGTTTTAGTCCATGTATTTAAACTCAAAACAAGTCTTTATGAAATGATAAATAAAAGTTAAAACTAAAATTCAATAGAAACAACAATGCTATTAGCCCTTATTTTTTTTAAAAAAAAAAAGCCTATTTGGGTAAATCTATTAATGAAAAAGATTGTGCTGGTTTCGGCAGCCCTTTCAAAATATGAGAAAATAGCACGACAGCGAAGGAACAATGATTCTTATCAAAATATGAATATGATCCCCTTGTCTTACGGCTACGTGATACCGTCAATTACTATATGATGCCATTACATTGAGACGTGGTAGTATATGATGTCCCTTGTAATATAATTATTTTGACACGTGGAAGTATATTATGTCTGTGCAGTAAAAGGCAAAGGGCAGTCAACAAGGACTATTGTGATGGCAGTGGTTTCTTCTGTTGGGGGTTTGGCTACATTTTTTGGTGTCGCCTACTATCTCTTAAAGAGTCTAATAAAAAAGAGACGCAACGCTGTTCTCAGACAAAAATACTGAAAGTAATTTTCATTCTGAGACAAATTTTATTTATTCATATTATTATTCGGCATGTCCAAAGAGAGGTTGTAGCGATGCTTTACTTAATTGCTTTTGGTATCCTTTAATCTTTTTTATTTGTCTAGTTGGAAATGAAAGCAACAATTTGGAGCCTCTGGAATTTAGTTTGGCCACTATCGAAGCTGCAACAAACAAGTTTTCACATGAAAACTGTTTAGGCCGAGGTGGATTTGGACAAGTTTATAAGGTAACAAATGTCATCAATATGAATGTACGTTACACATAGACACACGCACATGCATATGTGTTTCTCAATTTTTTATCTAACCAACTATGATTATAGGGTATTCTTTCAAACGGTCAAGAAATAGCCGTCAAGAGACTTTCAAAAAGTTCTGGTCAAGGTGGAGATGAATTCAAGAATGAGGTTTTATTGATTGCCAAACTCCAGCACAGAAATTTAGTAGCCTTGCTTTGATTCTGCATTGAAGAACAAGAGACAATTTTTATTTATGAATATGTTCCAAACAAAAGCCTTGACTACTTTCTATTCGGTTTGACTCTTCCAAACCGACTTTAACTCTTGATCAAAATTTGTAGTTCATATGTGCTATGCACGTTATTAATTATTTATTTCATGCTATACGATGTATTTTAGAGTTAATTTCCCATTCATAGATTATCTTTATTTTGTCTCTATAGTCACTCACGCCAAATTTTATATGTACAGGTTCCCAAAAAGGCAAAATATTAAACTGGGTAGAGCGCTATAAAAATATTGGAGGAGTTGCTCGAGGAATTTTTTATTTTTATGAATATTCTCGTCTTAAAATTATACATAATAATCTTAAACCAATCAATATTTTATTAGTGAAGAAATAGAGTAATTTGTATAATAGTGGCTACTGTGCCTTGTGCGTCTTATTCACTTATATAGTAGGGTGCTGAACCCTAGATATTACAAGAGAGTGACACGTGTATTAGTGATACAAGAGTGAGTAAAGAATCTGTACAAAAGAAATGAAATAGAGCATGTAATTATTTTGGGCCCTCTAGTCTCATAAGCTTTGGGCCTTGTATTCTATGTATATACAGACAAGACTTGATACTGGGCTTAGACTTGATACTGGGCTTAGTCTCAACAGTCCCCCGCAAACGAGGAATCGGTGCTCTGATGATTCCAAGTTTGTCTCTGAAAGCCCAGAACTTGGAATGTGACAAAGCTTTGGTAAAAATATCTGCAGTTTGATCTGAAGATGGTACATACCGAACAGAGAGTTGATCAGACAGAACCCTATCTCTAACATAGTGCACATCCAGTTCGATGTGCTTTGTGCGGGCGTGAAAAACGGGATTTGAGGCAAGTGCTGCTGCGCTGAGATTATCACACCAGGCGATCGGCGGTTCCTTCAAATGAAGTCCGATTTCTCCGATGAAGGATTGAATCCATGCTAATTCCGAAGCAAGATCAGAGAGAGACCTGTATTCGGACTCTGCACTTGAGCGAGCAACTACTCTCTGCTTCTTTGCTGACCAAGAAATTAGAGAATCTCCAAAATACACACAGTATCCTCCGATGGAACGACGGTCATCTGGACACACAGCCCAGTCGGCGTCTGAGAAACCTTGCAAGGTAAGATGACTGCTCGGTTTAATGTGTAGGGAGAAATCAACCGTTCCCTTTAGATATCTAAGTACTCGTTTCAATGCTTGCAGATGAACATTGGTTGGAGAACTGAGAAATTGACTCAGTTTGTTCACAGCAAACATAATGTCCGGTCGGGTATTGATCAAATATTGCAGTGCACCTATGATTTGTCTGTAAAAGGTTGGATCTTTAAGAGGTATCCCATCATTTTTAGACAAGTGCTTGTTGACCACCATGGGTGTCGGTACTGATGAGGAATTTTTCATGCCACTTCTCGCCAGAATGTTCAAAACATAGCTTTCCTGTTTCAGGTACAGACCCGTATCATCTCTGTATGCTTCTATTCCCAGAAAATGATGTAATTGTCCTAGATCTTTTAGTGCAAACTTTGAGTTCAGTTGCCTTGTGAAAGTATTCAGCATGCTAATTGAATTTCCAGTGACTATAATGTCATCCACATAAATCAGAACAAACATGATGTTTCTCTCATACCTTAGAAAAAATAGAGAGGAGTCACACTTTGAGTGTATGAAGCCCCAGCTTGTGAGAGTTGTTCTTAGTTTTTCAAACCAGGCTCTGGGAGCTTGTTTTAGGCCATAAAGAGCTTTGTTTAGTAGACAAGCATGATTAGGATATCTAGGGACAACAAAACCTTCTGGTTGTTTCATAAGTACTACTTCTTGTAAGTCACCATTCAGAAATGCATTATTTATATCCATTTGTTTGATCTGCCAGTTAAGTGTAACTGCTATGGTGAGAACAAACCTGAGAGTGGAGGCCTTTAGAACAGGGCTAAAAGTCTCATCATAATCAATTCCATGACTTTGTTGAAACCCCTTAGCTACAAGTCTTGCCTTGAGCTTTTGAAATGAACCATCAGCATTAAATTTTCGTTTCAGAATCCATTTGCAGTCTACTAGATTCCCTTGTCCTGTAAATGGTACAAGAGTCCATGTTTTGTTTCTGATGAGTGCATTATACTCTTCCATCATTGCCTTTCTCCAGTCTTTGTATGATAGGGCTTCTTGAACACTGTAAGGAATGTAATTATCATCACTTTCAGTTGTGATTGCACCAATGTATGGAGTTTTGGGCTTTGAGATTCCTGCCTTGCTTCTGGTTACCATTGAATGTTGATTTCTGATTGTCAACTGATGATTATTTGAGTTTGAATTTTCTTGTGTTTCACTTTCAGACTGTTGTAAGGAGACTGGAGAAGAGATTATATCTTCATCATTGTTGTTTTCAGCTGAGATTTCTTCAATAATGATGTTATCATCATTTCTGGGAGAGAATTTCGTAGAAGTGGAGACAGAATTTGGTGGATCTCTTCCATCTATGACTGAGCTTGGTTGAAGGGATGCATTAGTCATTGGCTTGAAAAACATCTGTGGAAGAGTTTGTTCCTCAGGTATGACTTTTTTGTTGATGAATCCTGTGGCAAAAGGAAAATCAGATTCATTAAATACAACATGTCTTGACAAGTAATGTTTTCCTGTTGAGCTTAAACACTTATAGCCTTTGTGAGCATTACTATAGCCAAGAAAAACACATTTCACAGTTCTGAACTGCAGTTTGTGTTGATTGTAGGGTCGGAGGCATGGATAACAAGCTGATCCAAACACTTTTAACCTGCTGTAGTCAGGAATCTTGCCAAAAAGTTTGAAATAAGGTGAGATTCCACCCAAGATACTTGATGGCATTTGATTAATCAAAACTGTAGCTGTATTAAAAGCTTCCCACCAATAATGCAAGGGCATTTTAGCTTGTGCCAATAGTGTTAGACCTGTCTCCACTATATGTCTGTGTTTCCTTTCTGCTCTACCATTCTGAGGAGAGGTGTGTGGACATGAATGTCTAAAAAGTATACCATTTTCTTGTAATACTTTAGTGAAACTTCTGTATTCACCGCCCCAATCACTTTGAACTGTTTTAATTTTGCAGTCAAACTGATTTTCTACTAAGTTTTTGAACTGTGTAAACGCATTTAGAGCTTCATCCTTGGTTTTGAGAGGAAATATCCAGGTGTAGCGACTGTAATCATCAAGAAACAATATATAGTATCTAAAGCCGTTCATAGACATTATAGGTGCTGGTCCCCATAAGTCTGTGTGTATTAACTCCAGTGGTTTAGATGCTTGAGACATAGAGTTGTTAAATGGAAGGGAGTGAGATTTGCCAAACTTGCAAGATTCACAGAAAATAGTCTCATTTTTTATACTCAAGGGGATATTACAATCACTAATAATTTGATTTAACACCTTGTCACTTGGATGACCAAGTCTACAGTGCCAAAGAGATCTACTAGAACTAGAATTTTTAGATACTGAATAGTCAGCTTCTTGTCCAGCAGCTAAAACTAGATCCATGCTTCCATTTTCCTTCACATTTGCCACCTTAAACATGCCTCCATCAGTTGGTATTCCTTGCAGCATTATCTCCCCCGTTTCCTGTTCCTTCACACAGAATCCATGCTTATTAAAAACAATATTAGCATTGTTATCATCAGCCATTTTGTATACACTGAGCAAGTTCTTTTTGATTCCTGGAGAGTAAAGTATATTTTTAAGCTGCACTGTTTTGTTTTTGACATTTGATATTTTTGATGAACCAACTTTTTCCACATTAAGCTTTTCACCATTTCCAACAACAATTTTCATTTTACCTGATGGATCAGTGGCTTTGTCCAGTCGACTAACATCATTTGTAACATGGCTTGTTGCACCACTGTCTAGGTACCAAGAGTCATCAGTGACACACTCAGGAGTAGCCCAGTAAGCTCCATAATCAGAACTGGAGTTAGAGCCTGAGCCAGTTGAGTAGCCTTTCTTCTTGTTTGGTTTGGTGAATGATTTGTCAAACCTGTGAAAGCACCTCTCCACAGTATGGCCAACACGATCACAGAGTTGACATTGTGGAATCTCATCATTCACATTGTTGTTGTTGAAGTGACGACTATAATTGTTCTGTCCACGTCTTCCTCTTCCACGATAACTACGATGATTTCGACCTCCACGCCAGTTGCCACGAGAGGTATAGTTCTCAGTTTTAGCATAATTAGCAAACTGAGTTGAGATAGTTAGCTGTGATATCTGATTCAGCTGTTCCATACGAGTTTCATAAGTTAGAAGAGATGATTGAAACTCTATCCAGCTTAGATCGTCTGCTTCTTTTGTCAGTTGAACCACTATAGGATTGTAATCAGCATCAAGACCAGCCAACACTTGGATAAACAGATCTGGTAGTGAAATAGAACAACCAGCTATTGACAACTGCTCAGATATGTTTTTCATCTTTGACAGGTATTCATTCATTTTCATGTTTCCTTTCCTTGTTCTTTGAAAATCAGACTTTAACATAAGAACCCTGGACTTGGTTTGAGCTCCAGCAATTTCTTTTGCTGCCTTCCAGAGACCAGCAGCAGTGGAGACAGAGACCATCTGAGATGAGACTTCAGGAGCCATGGTGTTAAGAAGCCAACCAAAAACAAGTTGATCGGTAGCTACCCAATCTTCAAAATCTGGGTTCAGTTTGACCTCATCACCTTCTGTGACATACTGAGATGGACACTGTTTGGTTCCAGTAATGAATCCTTCTAGCTTGTGTCCTTTAATGATAGGTAAAACATGAAGTTGCCACACTGAGTAATTTGTTCCATCCAGCTTGACAGAACAGGTCTGGTTCAAATTGTTTCCATTTGATGCTTTCGGTAGAGATGCAGCAGCAGAAAGAAGAGAAGAAGCATCACTGGATGCAGAACGTGTGAATGATGAGGTAGCCATGGCTGTGAGCCTACAGGTGCTCTGATACCAAGTGAAGAAATAGAGTAATTTGTATAATAGTGGCTACTGTGCCTTGTGCGTCTTATTCACTTATATAGTAGGGTGCTGAACCCTAGATATTACAAGAGAGTGACACGTGTATTAGTGATACAAGAGTGAGTAAAGAATCTGTACAAAAGAAATGAAATAGAGCATGTAATTATTTTGGGCCCTCTAGTCTCATAAGCTTTGGGCCTTGTATTCTATGTATATACAGACAAGACTTGATACTGGGCTTAGACTTGATAGATGATGAAATGAATCAAAATTTTCAGATTTTAGCTTAGCTAGGATGGTTTCTATCAACACAAATGAAGGAAGTACAAATAAAATAGTTGGGACATAGTAAGTTCTAAAATTTTTCCCTTTAAGCTCTACATCTATCTTAATATGGTTCAATAAAGAAAAATATGAGTATGCCTACATAAGTTGACATTGAGAAGTTTACATGTCAATTAATCATTGAATGTCCCAATTAATATCGTTCTTCTTATGTATTGAATAATCTCTTTTTATTATTGATATATTTTTTTCCTTTGTCAGTGATTATATGTCTCCAAAACATGCAATGTACGGGCAATATTCTGAAAAATCAGATGTTTTTAGTTTTGAAGTTATAGTTCTAGAAATTATCATTGGAAAGAAGAATAAAAGTGGTGGTGGTCAATTGCAATATTCTGGTGATCTATTGAGCTATGTAAGTTAGGATAATAATTTTTTCTCATTTCAATATTTCTTATACAATTATCTCAACCTTTAACCTGGAGAAAAATTATTTTGAAAATATCTTCTAGCTTGATAGGTGATAATTAGTTGTACTTAATTGTGATTGGAAGCAATGGAAGGAGGAAAAGTTGGTAGAGATATTGGATTCAAATATAGAAGAATTCGCATATTATAATGATGAAGTGATCAAGTGCATCCAGATTGGTTTTGTTATGTGTTCAAGAAAATTCAGATCCAAGACCCACAGTGGCTGCGGTTTTTCAATATCTTAGCAATGATTCTATGCAATTGCCATTGCCACAGGAACCTGCTTTCTTTCTACACGCTAGCATGGGGACTACTATTAGTAGTAACAGTGGAAGTATGGAATCGTCAGACTCCACTATTGAAGTGTCTATGAGTGAATTCTTTCCTCGTTAGAATATCATGCTTTTTTTTTTTTCTCTATTTCTTCGACACCGTGCTACTGAATCAGACTCGACAATTGAAGTGTCTATGAGAGACTTCTACATGCTTTGAACAAAATTTAAGGATCTCTTCTTGTATATGTTTCCTTTCGTTTTGTGTCAATGAGTCAGTGTGCGTTGAGTGGGATCCACTAGTGTGAAATACTAATTTAATTACATGATTTCACATCAATTATTTGAAGAATAAAAGCGGTAATGAATATGACATATTTTTACTTTTTTTTAAGTATACCGGATGCCATAATTATATTTATGATATTTTTGCATCAGGTACATTTCAAACAAATGTCATATTAGCATTTATAGCATCGGTTTAATAAGTACTAGACAATGTAGTTAAGTAAAAGGATTTAAATTAAGTTTTGAAAATTTTTATTATATATATATATATTGATTGAAAAATAAATATATATTTTAAATATAACAATTGAAAATTTTAATTAAATAATGGAAAAAAAGATTTAAAAAATATATATTATAATAACATTAAAATGACCCCTTTTTATGTCAGAAATTTTTATAGTTGTATATTAATTGGTTGCATATGAAGTAGGTTTTCAAATGAGGGACTATATAAATTTAATGTGTTTAAAAAAATTATATTCACAGTACAACATCAATTATGATTATAACTGTCGTCGTAATATACAAATATGACATCAGTTTAGATAAGAACAGATATCATAAGGAAGCTTGGCATTGGTGATGGCAAAGATGGATCGGCCTTTGCCAAGATGAAACTGAAATATAAGAAGTCAATTCAAAATCTGGAAGTCCTCAAGCGTTAATATGATCTGGATAGTAATGCTAATGCATATAATAATGCAAGACTGTGTTTCATAGCTACTTATGGTAATGAAGCTTTAGCAATAAGTTGTGCAGGATCAAACAAGTCTATGGGCAACCAGGCCACTTCCTCTAGCCATATGTTGTATACAACTTTATATATTGGCAGAGCAAATCACAAATATGGTTATATTGTTCTCATCAAAATGGAAACAACATAAATCCTTTTACAAAAAAGGTAAGTTGTAGAAAGCAGAAGAAAGTTTCCAGAGGGGAAGAGAGAGCAACGAGAGAGAAGAGATTGTCAAAATCATTTTCCCCTCCTCCATCATAGCCTTTATCTTCTTATGGCTTGGCGTACCTTGACTAGGCATTGTTTTGAACCATATTCTAGGCCCAATCTCTTTAGGTCCATTACAGCTTTCTCAGGATCATCTGCTAGGCCCACATACTTTTTGACCATGACATCATTGGTCTTCCCAGTCTAGTTTGGGTATTTTCTGATGTTTCTAAGAGATTGTTAATAGTGATCAGGTAAAAAAAGGTTCTATAAATGATCAATTTATATTTTCTTTTTTGGCCAACTGATCATGTTACAATTTCAAAATCATATATTTGTTAGAATAACTCCTTTTATAGTGGACCAAAAAGTAAAACAAGATCAAGAATTTATTGGTTGAGATAGTAAGTCTTCTCATTCTTATAAATAAAATACATATTCTAATTTTAAAAAACGTATTTATTAAAATAGATAAAAAAATTTTACATTTTAAAGCGCGAAAAGATGAATGATTTGCTCCTCATGGTTTCATTGATGGGCTGGTCATCCTTTTATTTTGCACAGCAAACATGCTTTTAATTTCTACCGTCTCTATTAAAAGTAGAGTCATTCTTTACGGGGGCCTGTGCACTCAGAAAAAGAATTATTAATTTACTCTACAAGAGATTTACACCGTCGTTGACAGTTATATTGTGGCTGGAGTGAGTATATAATAAATAGGAATTTGAAATTGTATATATTACCTCCCCCATGATATAAATCACTTTAATTAATTTATTAAAATTAAAAAATAATAATTAATTGATTAAATTTATCTTAAATTAAATAATATTACTTTCTCTAATTTTATTTATAAATAATTTTCTCTTTTATATAGAGTTAGTCTTTTTTATAAACAATTTTTATTTTATATTAAAATATAAACTCATTTTTTCATATTTTATTTTATTAAATACATATTATTTATAATTAATTATTACACACACCAAGAATTATATTTAGAAGAAAAAAGAGAATTAAGAGTAAAATCAATAAAATATTAGAAAATGTATTTTATTATCTCTTATATTTTTTTACATATTCTCTCTCTATTTTTAAAAATAAGGATATATATATAAAATATATTATTTTTAATACACTTTTTATTTTTAATTACAATATATTACGCGTAACATATAACGCGCAACGGGAAAAGTTGAGTGAAGGGAGCATAACTTTACCTATAGTTAGTCACTATAAACGAGGCAGACAAAAAGTCATGCCTTTCATTATTCCACCAGCTGGCCCGGAGCAGACAAATGATAAATTTGGAATTTCCAAAAATAAGTTTCATAATACACACACACAATTTGTTGAAAACAAACGATTGACGGAACTCGATTGTTAAATCTAATGTGGACGATTTAAATTTGAGTTTTTGAAAGTTTATAATTTTTAAAAAAATTTATTTTAAAAACTAAAATTTAAAATAAAAATGACCTCTTAATCATTATTTTTTTTAAATAATGATTTTTTATTTAAAAAATTATTATTTTAAAAAAATTAGATCTGAACTGTCTTAAAAATAACATCTAAACGACCCAAATCTGAACAGTTCTACCGTTTCCATTTCGAAGATTGACTTTCTCTCCCCAATTTTAATGACTTGCTTCGAGCTTCTTCATCATCCCTCAGACCTGCAACTGAACTTGCCCTTGAATTGAATCACGCACTAAAAATCGATCAATAACCATCAACACAATTTCCACCGTTACCATGACCTCCGTGGTTATGGCTTCCCACAAAATTTTCTTTCTCTTCTTTTTTATTACCTCCATGTATTCTGCTACTATTGAAGCTCAGCCTAATTATATTTACCACAACTGCTCTTCCAATAAAACCTTCGCCGCAAATAGTGCCTTCCAATCGGACCGGACCACTCTCCTCTCTTCCTTAGTGATAACAGAATAATACTCTTTATTGATATCAACTCAACCAGTATACAAGAGGCTATCAGTATTTATAATAAACCACACCTATTACACTGACCTATATTACACTGGGCCTAAGAAACATATAAGGCCCAATGGCTGGACTCTAATCACACGGCCTATTTCTACACCCCCCTTAAGTTGGGGGCTAAATAAATCCACAGCTCCTAACTTGCCAAGCATTTTACCTAAGACTTCTTTACCCACAGCTTTAGTCAAGATATCTGCTTCTTGACTGTGAGAACGCACATGCTGCAATGTAATCACTTTTTCCAAGACCTTTTCCCTAACAAAATGAAGATCTATCTCAATATGTTTAGTTCTCTCATGGAATACCGGATTGGCAGCAATATGCAAGGCTGCCTTGCTATCACAAAATACATTTACCGGAGTTAAATGCTCATAACCAATTTCTTTAAGGACACCAACAGCCCACACCACTTCAGATACCGCAGAACCAAGTGCCCGGTACTCCGCTTCAGCTTATGACTTTGAAACAGTAAGCTGCTTCTTAGTCTTCCACACCATAAGAGAACCACCAAGCTTTAAAAGGTATCATGTGACCGATCTTCTTGTCATCTCACAAGCTGCCCAATCAGCATCACAGAAACAATCCATGGTAGTAGCACATTCTCTACTGATCAGCACTACCATACCAGGGCTCTGTTTCAAGTAGCACAACACGTTCAGAGCTGCTGTCATATGACACTTCATGGGCTGATACATGAATTGACTCAAGACCTGCACAGAAAAACAGAGATCAGGCCTGGTATTTGTCAAATAAATCAATTTACCTATTAACCTTCGATATCTTTCAGGATCTCCAAACAGATCCTCTTTCTTGTGTTTCCCTTTTTCATAAGCTACCAACTTCAAATTGGTGGCCATTGGTATAGTAAGTGGCTTACAACCACTCATCCCTGTTTCTGCAAGCAAATCCAGAACATACTTTCTTTGGGAAAGCACTATACCTTTAGTTGACCTAGCCATTTCAATACCAAGGAAATATTTCAGTATGCCTAAATCCTTGATTTTGAAATTGCTATGCAACAAATCCTTTACTTCTTGAACTTTCAATTCAGAACTACCTGTGATCAGTATATCATCAACATAAACCAAAACTAGTACAATATCACTACCAATTCTTTTAAAAAATATGGAATAATCATGTTTACTACGTTTAAAACCACCATATATTAATGCAGCACATAATTTTTCATTCCACTGTCTAGAAGCCTGTTTGAGGCCATAAAGGGATTTATTAAGCCTACACACCATCCCCCCTTGGCTTCCAAAGCCTTGGGGAATAGTCATGTATACCTCTTCATTAAGATCACCCTGCAGAAAAGCATTGTCAACATCCATTTGAGATAAACTCCAATTATTCATAACAGCCAGTTTAAGAATTATCCTAATTGTGACCATCTTAGCCACAGGTGAGAAGGTCTCATGATAATCAATCCCTTCTCTTTGTGTATAACCTTTAGCTACTAAACGAGCTTTATATTTATCTATGGTTCCATCAGATTTATACTTAACTTTATACACCCACTTACAACCAATGAGCTTTCTACCTCGTGGTAAGGGAACAATATCCCATGTTTTATTCCGTTCCAAGGCTTCCATTTCTAAATTCATTGCCTGGACCCATTTATCATCTTGTACAGCTTCATAATATGAAGTAGGCTCAACAACTGAATCTATGTTACACAAGAAACAAAGATGTGAATCAGAAATATGTTTATAAGTCAAATACTCATGAATAGGATATAAACAGTGATTCTGTTCGAAACATGTGCCATTTTCTAAAGCAAGGAGTCCACAAACATAATATGTAGCCCATATAGGAGGACGTCGTTCCCTTGTTGTCCTATTACCCTCACTAGGCAATGACTGTGAATTAGAAGAATCAGAAACCTGATGAGAATCTGATACAACCTGTTCAACCTTGTCTCTAGTTGTATCAGACATCATTGACTGCATATGCCCTTCATTTAAAACTAAATCATCATCAAATAGGAACATTTTTCTGATTTCTGCATGCTGACTTACCTGATCAGCAGACATTATATTACGAAAAGGAAAAGCATCTTCAATAAACACAACATGCCTACTGACCATAAGATTCTGAGTGCGCAAGTTAAGAAGAATATAGCCCTTTTGATGACTTGGGAAACCCATAAAAACACAAGGAATAGCTCTTGATTGAAATTTATCAGAATTAGTCAAATCAGTGGCATATGCTAAGCAACCAAAGGTTTTCAAACAATTATAATCAGCCTGTTTCTTATATACTATTTCATAAGGAGTTTGAAACTTTAGAATCCTAGAGGGTACTCGATTAATGATATACGAGGCCATTTTGACACATTCTCCCCAGAACTGAATAGGTATGTTGGACTGAAGCATAAGACTTCTAGAAACTTGCATAAGTGTCCTATGCTTCCTCTCCACAACACCATTCTGTTCTGGAGTATATGGGCAAGAATTTTCATGTATGATACCCTTCTCAAGGAAATAGGGTTGCAAATTATTATTGACAAATTCAGTCTCATTATCACTCCGTATACGTTTAACATGAAAAGCAAACTGATTAAGAACATATGCAACAAAGTTCTTTATGTAACTAGCAGTTTCTGATTTATATTTCATCAAAAATATCCAAGTTGCTCTAGAGTAGTCATCAACAATTGTGAGGAAAAATGGATGGCCTTGATGAGTAGGTGTCCTATATGAACCCCACACATCCATATGAAGTAACTCAAAACAACAAAGAGATTTAATGCAACTAGAGGCAAAGGGAAGTTTGGTCTGTTTAGACTGAATGCAAATTTCACAACCTTTATTCATATCAAAATGTTTATCTCTTACAAAATTCAAATGCTTTAAAACTGAAGGGGGTGCATGACCCAATCTGTTATGCAGAATTGAAATGTCTATAGGGTCATTATGATTTACATTTTCTTTATCAATCAAACTCATAACATGTACATAACTATTTGATTCATTCTGTAGAATATAAAGTCCCTCAACTAATCTACCAGTCGCCTTCACTTTCCCAGCTTGAAGGCCCTGCAAGATACATTGATTAGGCAGAAAAGTGATCATGCAATTTCCCTCACTTGTGAGCTTTGAAACAGAAATTAGATTAAAATGTAATTTTGGTGCATACAGAACATTTTTTAAGTCTAGGTTATTGGAAAGCTTAACATGTCCTATGTGGGTAATCTCTACCCTTTCACCATTAGGAATTTTAATGGTTTTAATGGGCCCTACATATTTATCATAAGAATTTAACAAGGACAAGTCACTAACCAAATGAGTAGTTGCACCAGAATCTATTACCCAGTTAGTAAAGGAAGAGTGATGATAAGAGGAATTGATCAAACCCGTACCAGTTAATGCATGTATGTCTGTGGTCGGTACTGCATCCTTTTTTAGGAACTCCATGAGTTTATCATATTGTTCACGGGTGAATGTTGGTGCTACAATCTCATCACCCCGAGCAGATCCCTCTTTGTCCAACTGGCTTAGATTTGCAGTCTGATGAGTTACTCGTGATTTGTTGCCTTTGAAGTCAAAGGGAAACCCCACTAAGTGCCAACAGTTTTCTTTAATGTGTCCTTTTTTATTGCAATAAGAACACTCAGGCAGGGGACCAGTTCTTCCCCTGCCTCTTCCACGTCCCCTTCCCCGAGCAGCCATCGCCATTCCTTCAAGAGGGCTTGATGTCACAGTATTACTGAGATTTCGTTGGGCTTCATCTTCTATGATCATGCCAAATGCTTGGTTCACAGTGGGTAAGGGACTTATGAGCAAAATCTGGCTTTTGGCAGTGCTGTAAGAGTCATTGAGTCCTAACAGGAACTGCAACAGCTTTTGTTGTTGTAGGCGTTGTGAATAAACCTGTGAAGTAGCACAATTACAGGACGGGATTGGTAGAAGGGCTGATTCTTCTTCCCAAAACTCCTTCATCTTAGAATAATATTGAGAGACAGTGAGACTCCCTTGGCGCATAGAATTCAATTCCCGGTGAAGACTAAAAATTTGTGAGCCTGTCACTTTATCAAATCGCTCTTGTAAATCAACCCAGACGAGGTGAGCATCTTGATGAAAAATCACACTGTTGGCAAGTTCTTTAGAAATTGAATGCAGGAGCCAAGAGAGTACAACTGCATTGCATCTCTCCCACTGATCATGAAGTTTACTGTCGTGACCCTCCTTAATACATGACCCATCAATGAATCCTAATTTTTTTTTCATTAAGGGCGATGCGCATAGACCGGCTCCATACAGTGTAATTTTCGCAGCCAGTAAGCACTTGGGGTATAAGAGAGGTTGCTTGAGTGTTAGAAGGATGAAGATATAGAGGGTGAGCGAACGGGATAGAGTCACCAGTGAGATCGTCTTTCTTCTCAGCCATGACAGATTAAATGAACCAAACCGAAGAAAGAAAATCAAGAAATATAAAGACTCACGGCGGGGTTTGAAAAATCGAGGAAGAGCGTGAAGCCGCAACGGTGAAGGCAAACCGCGAAGATCTTGAAAAGACGAGGGAGAATCTTGCACTATTGCAAATCGGAGGTTCGGTGTGGACTGTGAAGCTTAGACTCAAGATTTGCGTGGCGGTGGATTTCACGATGGAGGATGAAGCTTTGTCTGCGGTGGATTTCACGAAAGCTTCTGGAGCTATCTTCTGAGCTATCACGTGGTGATGATGGATTTGTCTTTTGTCTGATAGCCCAATTTGTTCTCTTAGAAAGTAGACTTGGCCCAAAGAGTTCTTTGATGATCCGCACTGTTAAGCTTCGGATATTGAGTGTCTTCTTGAATGTTGGGCTGCTACAATCAACTATTGAGGCATTCTTTCAGATCTTCAAAACCTGGAGCTCTGATACCATGATAACAGAATAATACTCTTTATTGATATCAACTCAACCAGTACGCAAGAGGCTATCAGTATTTATAATAAACCACACCTATTACACTGACCTATATTACACTGGGCCCAAGAAACATATAAGGCCCATTGGCTGGACTCTAATCACACGGCCTATTTCTACACTTAGCTTCAGCTAAGACTGACTTCTACAACACTACTATTGCCGGTAGTGGCGACACCATCTACGGCCTATTCATGTGCCGGGGTGACGTGAACCTCTCGACGTGCCACCAATGTGTCGTCAAAGCAGCCCAACGATTACCTGCCGAGTGCAGAGTTTCGAAGGAGGCCATAATCTGGTATGATGAGTGCTTGCTTCGCTATTCTAATCATTCATTCTTCTCCACCGTCAACACAAGGCCTAAAGTCGCCCTCTTGAACACAGGGAATGCGTCCAGCCAGAGCTTCTTACAGTTAATGTGGGACACACTTAACTTTACGGCAGAGGAAGCAGCTAACGACACTAAGAAATATGCCACACGAGAAGCATACATATCTAGATTCGGAACTATGTATTCTCTACTTCAGTGCACGCCTGACCTATCTTCCCAAGATTGCATAAAGTGTCTGAGTGCCGTGATTGGAGACCTTCCATGGTGCTGTCTGGGAAAAAAAGGAGGAAGAGTTCTATATCCCAGCTGTACCGTTCGCTATGAGTTCTATCGTTTCTATTACTCTGAATCTGATGATCAGCCAGAAGCGACGACGCCCACACCAACCGCACTCTTTCCTCCAACAAATTTTTCAAATCCTAAAGGTAAAGTAACTTAATTAAACATTTTTTTTATTGAGCACCTAGTACGCTTTTCTGAATTTTTTATAAAAGTATATTAGGGTAAGTCTAAGTTAAGGAAAAAGATTATGATGATTTTGGCAGCAAAATAAATTTCAAAACATGAGAAAATAACATGACAGAAGAGATACAATGAATTTAGTGTCTGTTTGGGAACTCGGTGGAGAAGTGGCTTTTTTTTAATGGAGCTTTTACAAAAGCCCATTTGAAAAAAAGTCAGATTATAAATGTGATTTGTGTTTAGATTGACGGTGGGAGAAGTGTCTTTTTTTTTTAAGGAACCTGTTTGGATTAGCGTTTGAAAAGCCCGTTTGGATAAGAAATTATTGAAAAAGGCATGAACCTTATTCAATACTAAGTATATATTGTTTGTATATATATTATTATAATTGATGTTAAAAATATAAATAAAATTTTTTAAAATAAAAAATTTAAATAATTATTGAAAAAAGAAAAATACACTGAAGCACTTAATTTAAAAAGGATACATATATATTTCAATCAAAATCTTATACATTAAGTAAATCATAATTGGATCATCTACCCCTATCAAGTTCATCTCTGATCATGTCACAAACATGATTCATATGTGATGAAGATAAAGATGATTTTTTCTTAAAAAAACAACAAAAGAAAAAAAATTACATTTAATTCATAAAATTTAAATTTAACTACAGTTACATCCCAAAAAATTTTGTCAGATCATAAGTTACAAATATATGTCTCTATTGCAACTAAAACTCTCATGTTTGTAACTCATTTTTAACAAAAAATATTTCACACTTAATACTTATCTTTTTAATATTATTTTTCCTAAAATAAAAAGTAATGCAAATTATAAAAAGTGATGAGAAGTTGGGACCAAAAGCTATATGTGGTAGCTTTTGAAAAAAAAAACTACTTTTTAAGCTAAAGCCCATTAACATTTAATGGGTTTCCAAACATTAAATTTTTACCCAAATGAACTTATAAGTCCCAAATAGACTTTTTTTTTATCCCAAATGTGATTCCAAACAGCCCCTTAATCAGAATGTGAAAATAATCCCCTGGTCTTACGGACACACGGGATACAGTCAATTACTATATGATGTCATTACATTGAGACGTGGAAGTATATGATATGTCTGTGAAGTAAAAGGGAAAGGTCAGTCAACGAAGACTACTGTGATAGTTGTGGTTGCTTCTGTTGGTGGTTTTGGGATTATTTCTCTCGCCTATTATCTCTTGAAGAGTCTAATAAAGAAGAGACGCAACGCTGTTCTTAGACAAAAATACTGTAAGTAGTTTTCATTCCTGGACAAATTTTTATTTATTCATACAATTTGGCTTGTCCAAAGAGATGTTGTACCGATGCTTTATTTGCTTCTAGTGTATCCTTTAATCTGTTCTATTCGTATAGTTGGAAACGAAAGCAACAATTTAGAGCCTCTCCAATTTAGCTTTGCCACTATTGAAGCTGCCACAAATAAGTTTTCACATGAATATTGTTTAGGGCAAGGTGGATTTGGACAAGTTTACAAGGTAACAAATGTCATCAGTATAGATGTTGCAGAGATACGCACGCACATGTACATATAATGCATACGTTTGTTAATTTTTAATCTAATCATCTATGATTATAGGGTATTCTTTCAAACGGACAAGAAATAGCCGTCAAGAGACTTTCAAAAAGTTCTGGTCAGGGTGGAGAAGAATTCAAGAACGAGGTTTTATTGATTGCCAAACTCCAGCACAGAAATTTAGTAGCCCTGCTTGGATTTTGTATAGAAGAACAAGAGAAGATTCTCATTTATGAATATGTTCCGAACAAAAGCCTGGACTACTTTCTATTCGGTTGGACTCTTCTAAACCCACTTTAACTCTTAATTGAATTTTGTTGTTGATATCGGACATGCACGTTATTACCTACTCCCTCTCGTACTTTTTATAAATATTTTTTTTAGTTGGTCATTTTTATAAGCAATTTTCTCCTTATGACTCAAAATTTAAACTATTGTTTTCTTTTTCTACCGCTATTAAATATATATATTTATATTAATTATCCCCCACTCACCACTAATTCTCTTCTATTTACTTATTTATTACATATCCTCTCTCATAGTTTATACTAATACTCTATCATATTTGTTACTCATCTCTTATATGCTCATCTCATAAATTAGGGCACATTTAGAAGAAACATGATACTTTTGACATATTTATTGTTTTTAACTAATATTAACCGTCAGTTAATTTTACGCAATAAGGATAAAATTTACTTTGACGTATTTATTGTTTTTAACTAATCTTAACCGCCAGTTCCTTTTATGCTATAAAAATAAAATTTAGGGAAAATTCCAAAAAAAAATATCATTTAAACTTCAAAATCCCAAATAGATGATTTAACAATAAAATATTTTGTCAATTGCATTACCATTCTTATTAATCCCATTAACGACTTTATTAAAAGGATTTTAAAGTTTAAATGATATGTTTTTTAGAATTTTTCCTAAAATTTACTTATAAAAATGATTATTTATTCCGTGCTACCTGGTGTATGTTGTTAATTGCCTGTATTTAGATCATTTTTATTTTGTCTTTATGGTCACTCGCGACAAATTTTTGCACAGGTTCCCAAAGAGGCGAAGTATTAAATTGGGTAGAACGCTGTAAAATTATTGGAGGAGTTGCTCAAGGAATTCTTTATCTCTATGAATATTCTCGTCTTAAAATTATACATCGTGATCTTAAATCAAGCAATATTTTATTAGATAATGAAATGAATCCAAAAATTTCAGATTTTGGTTTAGCTAAGATGGTTGCTCTCACCACCAACAAGGGAAGTACAAATAGAATAGTTGGAACATAGTAAGTTTTAATCTTTTCCCTTTAAGCTACATTTACATTGAATGATAAAGAAAAATAGTTGGAACAATGATTTAGATTACATCTCAACTAAATCATTGGATGTCCCAATTAAAGTTGTTACTATGTATTGAATAAATGCTTTGCATTATTGATATTTTTCTTTTTCAGTGGTTATATGTCCCCAGAATATGCAATGTATGGGCAATATTCTGAAAAATCAGATGTTTTTAGTTTTGGAGTTATAATTCTAGAAATTATAAACGGAAAGAAAAATATAAGTTGTCATAGTCAATCACAATATGCTGATGGCCTCTTGAGCTGTGTAAGTTATGCTAATATGTTTCTCTTTAAAAAAAATTTCTTATGCAATAATCTCAACCTATAAATTGAAGAAAATATTATTTTGATTATATTCTAAAGAGTGATAATGGGTTTTACTGATTAATTGTCATAGGCTTGGAAGCAATGGAAGGAGGAGAAGTTGCTGGAGATATTAGATATATATATATAAAAGAATTTGGATCATATAATGAAGTGGTCAAGTGCATCCAGATTGGTTTATTATGTGTTCAAGAGAATCCAGATACAAGACCGACAATGGCCGAGGTTGTTTCATATCTTAGTAATGATTCCATTCATATGACATTGCCACAGGAACCTGCTTTCTTCCTCCATGGTGGAATGGGGCCTACTACAAGTGGAAGTAAGGAATCAGGCTCCACTATTGAAGTGTCCATGAGTGAATTCTTTCCACGTTAGTACCATGCTTTTATTTCTTCTATTTCTTGGACCTACAGGAGACAAGCATTTTTATTTTACTCTACAAAAATTTAGATGTACAATTTATACTATACTCTTATTAATATCATTTAATACTAGTAATTATTTAAAGGGACAAATGATCTTTCCCATGCATGAAATTAGTTTTTATAATTTTGCTCTATTAATTTGGGAAAATTGTCCATAAATACCTCATTAGAAACTTATTTATTAAATGGGACTTCGGCGGCAAACAATATTCCCCGTGTGCCAAAAATCTTTCCTTATGTTCAAACAATCGTCCACTGTATTCAATATATCTTCTCTATGTGACATTCATTTATGTTCGAACAATCTTCCCTTGTGTAAAAGATCTTCCCTCAGGTCCAATTTAACAAATAAGTTCTAAATGAGATATTTATGGGCAATTCTCCCTATTAATTTTTTATAAGGTTTTTATTCTATTCAATGCACAAAGTCCTTTATTGATATTTTTCGCTGGTTATATATGTCTTCGGAGTATATGATGCAATGCTTGAATTTTGAGAATTCATATAATTTTAGTTTAGAAGTTATAGTTTTAAAAATTATCTGTAAGAAGAAGAATATATACAATGGTCATGATTGATTACAGTATGCTGAAGGTCTCCATCTTTAGCTATGTAAGTTATAACAATGTATTTCTCTCATATTAGTACTCTCTCCTCCCGTCCTTAATATATGACCATAATATATGACTTAATTGGAGAGTTAATCTTATTTTTAAATGTAAGACATATTTTTATATTTAGCAGTTTTTCCTAATTTACCCCTATTAATGTTTCATCAACAATAATCAAGTAAGAGAAAGATGGATAGAATTAAGAAAGGTGATTAGGATATTTTAAAAAAAATATATCATACATATTAACTAACATAACTAACTTCCTTAATCTGATTAAATTATGTAAATATGTCTTCTTATGCTATCATTGTGCCAGCCTTTAGATTCGGCAAAAGATTCACTACTACAAAAATCACGATATATGATGGTTATTAACTACCATACATAACAGTTCCAAACCGTCATATATGCGAGCGCTATAAAAAGCTCGGCACAGATACATTACAGTTCCGAACTGTTATTTATTTCAGACTTATTATAATGGTTATAATATAACACCCGTTATGTATTGAGGTTTGGTAAGGCCCTGATTTGCCCAATGATGTGATAATAATTAACAGGTATATGTAAACAATCGTCATAATATATTGTAATGCTTGCATGATACATAACGGTCTCATTTTACAACCGTTATTTATTCAGTAACATATATAACAGTTTGTATATAAAAACTGTGACTTTTAATAAAATTTAATAACGGTCTCACGTAGACAACCGTTATGTATTAAGTACATAAATAACGGTTTATAAATAAGAACCGTGAACATTAATAACACATGACGATTTTTATATAATAACCATGATGTATGGATTTAAGACTCTTCAAGTGAGAGATTCTAAGTTAGTTGATCTCCTCTATATATATAATAGAACAGCAGTACCTTCCACATCGAGTTTGATGACTTCCCATTTTAATAGATTTGAGATATTTATTTTGATATATTTGGGAAATCATTTATGCTAATTTAAAGGAATTTCTTGAGATTTTATGAGATATCAATTGGGTGCATCATTTGTGGGATTTTAAATTAAAATAAAAGTTTTTAAACTTAGGAAAAAAGCAATAAAAAATAATAATTAGAAGTTTTCTCAAATAAAAAAAAAGAAAAAAGATTTAGTTGTTGTTGTTGTTGTTATTATTTCCTCTTCTTTTGATTGTCAGAAGTGATGATTTTGGGAATAAAAAGAAGGGAAACCTAAAGCACAAGAAAAGCACGATTGTTTCAGGGTCCGTTTGGGTTAGTGGTGAAAAAGCCTGTTCACGTAAATCGAGATAAAACTCCTTTCACAAACTTACCTTGTATATCGTAAATCATATTGGAAAAACAACTTATATCCCTAATCTAAACAGGCACTAAGAAGGAGAGGAGGCAGCGGCATTTTCAATCTTCATCACCGTCTTCTTCATTTGAGATCATTGTCTTCTTCAAAAAATTGTGAACTTGTCAAATTTTAAATTTTGACCTTTCTTGTTCCATTTACAGTAAGTTTCCTCCCCTCTCTCTTAATTTTCTTTCTGGATCTCCTTCATGACAACAAGATCCTTTCTCAGTACTCTTTTCTCTTATGCCACCTCATCATTCGACGCAATAGATGGATTGGCGGAGGAGGCGATGTGGTTAGGATCCTCAGTACTTAAACCATTTGTTGCCATCAACAAGCCTTAAGGAGGAGGTGGCGGCAGTGACAAAAGAGTTCCCTGAGGTCTTAACATGATGAAGGAGGGAAGGAGGTGGCCGATAAAGAAAAGTAGTAAGAATCATAAGGAATAGTTGAGTTTAAATAGAGATCTAACAGATTACGAAAAGTTATGCGTTATGACTTATGAAGGTCTAACAGAATTATGAAGGGTTATGATGAGTTATTACATTGAAGGTCTGAATGTTACGTAAGGTATGAAAGAGTTAGATTGTGATACCTCATTTCCTATAGTCTCGGATGAGTGCAAAAGAGTAGCAAAATCATTTGTGAAACCAGGATCAGGTCCTGGATTAAGCAATTTTAGAAAAATGTTCACAATTCCCCAAATCTATCTCAGTATTTGAACCTGGGATTGAGATAAGTTTTTTAGAGTAATAAAATTTTCTCAAACAATTTCACAAGCATTCACTATCTCACTAAATCTCATCAGTTCTTCTTTTCATTTTATTAGAGTTTGCGAGTGATTCTTTGCTTAATTCTCACGTTTCATACCTTAGTTAAGTTTTCGTTAGCGATCGGAAGCGTAATATAACTAAATCGTTCTGTTGTCATGGTACATAGTTATATACATTATATACAATCCAAAATATCAAAATTGACAAAAAAAAATAGAAAACCAACAAAAAGGACTAAAGTCTCTCGCGTTCCCAGTCATTAGTTGGCCATATTTACCTTCTTCTTGCCCATTGAGCTATCTCCCTGTATTGTAGATGGTTTTATGAAAAAGAGTGAGATTCAAAAGAATCTCAGTAGTAACATAATACCAATCATACAGATATAACATCACAAAGCATGCTACGCAGTCATCATACAACAGAATTATCACAATATCATTCAGTGCATCACATGCAATTCTTAAACTACAGTAGCGCTAGGTATGTTAAAGGCCTCGAAAGATACCCGCGCAATAGGCCATAGGATCCACTTGTGCATCACAGAACGTTATTGGCCTGAGCGTCCACTCCACATAACCAGAATGTGTTAGATAATGCATGATGATTCACACAACACACAGTATATATTATAAACATATAAAAGACAATTTACTACCTGGTCGCTTCCCTTGAGCAATATCTAATTGTTTCTTTGAGCTCGGATAAGTTCTAGTTCTTATCAAAATTAGAATTACAAGTAACTAGTTATTATTTGCACTATTACTGCCTTTAAATCAAATTTTTTTAGTTATCTAAAGCAATTATAACAGTTTCTGCATAATACAATTACGTACAGTGCAATTTCACTATTTTTCAGAAACTGGCAGATTTTTTAGTCAACTTTGGAAATTCATAATTAATTCTACAAAACTCCAATTCGACTGATTCTAAAGCCTAAAGGAAGCTATTTCAATGTAATTTTGAGAAAAAATAGTTAGGTGTTCCCAATGTAGACAAATCCTACTATTCCAGATTCCTTCCCAGAATTTAGGCATAACTTCAAAAATTCACCATTAATTCTAGGAAACTCCGAATTGAATGGTTTCAAATTTTATAATTGAATGGTTTCAAATTTTATGTAAAGCTATTTCAATCTAGTTTGACATAAAAATACTCAATTCTAGCTATCAGAGCCAAAACATTCCCAAAATTTCACCAAAATCACCCTGTTCTAGATTACATTCCAGAAACAGGGCAAAAGTTCAAAAATTCATATCTAAATTCAAAAAAATCCAATTGAGGTGGTTTCAAGTTCTACATGACTCTTATTAAATATATTTTTAATAAAAAAAAATATAAATTAGGTATATGTATACAAATTAATACATTATTTCAAATTTCTACACATTTTTCTAGAAATTTCCAGCTTTATATGACCAAACTTAAAAAATATAGAACTTCCAGCACACAAGTCCAATTGAGCATTATGACCTAAAAAATTAAAGGTCTATGTGGCTACTTTTAAACTAATTTAAAAATGGAAATAGAAATAGACCCGAATGAATTAAACCAATTTGAAAAATGAAAATGAAACCACAACTAAAATATTTTGAAATACCTTTCGAGAACCCACTTAACTATAGGATTGACCCTGTAGTGATGTTGGGATCCCAAATAGATTAAGAACTGCTTTTGGTCTCTCATGTGGCATCAAGTCATATTTTCCACTGTTTTGTACGGTTCAAAATTAGGGTGTTACAGTGAACACCTTCACAGCCATTGCAATAATTGAAATGCTCCTCCTTATATTTTCCATTAAAATAGCCACAATAATTCCAATACAAAGCATACACGCCAGTATTGAAAGCTGATTCGTTTGAGAAAAATGTGATCTCACATCTCATCGACATGTAGGTTCAAGTTCCGCTATACCGGCCAATATAAACATAAAATTAGTATGTAACTGTAGATATCTCTATATGTAAGTGATTTAAGTCTTGAAAATTTTCATAATCTAATGATTTGAGTATTCACCAACTCAAGAACACTAGTTTAAATAAAAACCCCACCGATACATATCCTTGCCATTGACAGTTATACCAATACCAAGTGATTATAAGGCGCATGGCTTTCTACAAAAGTTGATTGCGATTCTTTTATTTGTTGAATGAACTTAAACTTATTTACTTATAAGTATAATTATAATAAAATTTACAACCTCATTATATCAATAAAAACAAATAAAAATAGTACTGTGTTATGTAACCCCCAGATTCGTTATAAAATAAAAACTCCAGATACGGTATCGTCAGGAAAATATATATCCCTAGCTGATCTAGACTTGGCCACAGCCTTTAGATTTTCACAATAATTATAAATCAGAATTTATTTTGAATGTAAAATATGAGTAGTATTTTTTATGTATTTTTTTGGTATTATAATATGGTCAAAATTGTTATCATTAAACAATTATATGTAGAAATTTTGCATGAAGTATTAAATCTATTAAAGAAGAAGAAATTGTCTACTTTGAATGTTTTGTGTGTGTGTGTGTGTAGCAGAGTAAAAATAAATTGGATAAAGTGAAAGGATCCAAATTATTTTTTCACAAAATAAACAATATAAATTATATTTTTGTTCAGTTTCAAATTAAAATTATAAAAGTAAACAAGCGAATGAAACATAGGAAATAAATTCTGACGCCAGGGATTGTCTGGCAACCGACAGCTCAAGCCTGGGCATACATGTTGTCTCTTAGCTGGTAACCTAATGAGTAATGAAAAATTTAAATCTTCTGAGGGTGTGGTTATAATGGAATGCTTTACATTTCAATTCCTAGGATAGCAAGATGCCAAGATCTCCGAAAAATAATAATGATTCGATATCTATTCTTATTATTTTTGTGGCCACACAATATAAATTCTCAATATATAGATTTTTCCCCCCAAATAACTATTTCAGATATGTCTGGCTTTCTCGAGTTATATTAGAATATCAAAATGTAGTATGTGAAATGTTTATGAAATGGAAAGATGACATAATAACAAACGAAAATTTGAAATCGTATATATCATTTGAGACTTATTTTGCAAATTCCAAATTTATGGCTAATGCCCTTCCTGGAAGCTGAGGAAATAATGAAAGGCTTGATTTACTAGTCGGTGGGTGGATTCTCTTCCTCGTGCATCTCCAGCAGCCACAAATATGACATTACATACAGACGCGTGTGCAATGTAATATAATATCTATGGTAATAAAATAGGGAAAATTTTAGTTAGGCTCCTTGGTAACAAATTAATTTCAGCCAACCCCCAAAACTTTCTAAAACTTTACTGCACTCTATGGTCAAAATGAAATTAATTTTTGTAAATAAAAAGATAATGATGCTCTTCTCTTTTTTTTTTCTCCAGTATTTACAAGACAAATAAAGGGATTTGAAAGAATAGAGGGAATTAAAAATATTTTGATAATTTACAAGACAAATATAAAAATTCACTAAACAAATATGTACATTTACAACACAAAGTTAGATCTTTACAAAAATAAAGGGATTCAAAAAAATTAGGGAGTTAAAAATATTTTCCATTTATAAGAAGAATATGGGCATTTATAAGGTAAATAAAAATATTTACAAGACAAATAAAGGATTCAAAAAAACTTAGGAAATTAAACATATTTGGGCCATTTACAAGACAAATATAAAAATTCACAAGACAAAAATGTAGGTTAAATAAAGTAAGGACATCATTGTCCTTTCATCCACAAAAATTAATTTTATTTTGATCATTGGGTAGAATGAAGTTTCCAAAAATTTTAAAAGTTGACTAAAATTAATTTGCTATAAAGGGGTAACTGAAATTTTTTCAATAAAATAATTATCAAAATATGCGTAATTTACTTTGAGTCGCAGGGAGTAAAAACCTAACCAACACAAGCTTATAGGAAATTATATATATATATATATATATATATATATATATATATATATATATATATATATATTAAGAAAATCATCATAGCCTCTTAATGGACATCAGAAGGAAAAACGGGGTCGGTCGAAATAATCTAAATTTAAAATAACGAAATTGCTATTATACACATATTTTCATGGAATAATTTCACTCAAACACTACTGTAGGAAGAAATTTTCAGTTAAGAATAACAAAATAAGTTTCAAATATATCTGAAGATCACGGGGTTAACTTGAACTTAATTTTTGGTCAATTATATTACCAAATACCCTTGACTATTTTCTTAATTCATAAATTCCCAAATTCATATACAAGCATCCAAAAATCATGAACACTTGTATATCTACACAATTTTGCCCTATAAAGCTAATGGAAGCATCAAAATAGTTAAATTCATACTTCTTCTACACGAAACAGTACAGGGAAGATTTAAAGATTCTTGTAAAAAGTTTGTTCTTTTCTCGTTTTCTCTTACTTAATCACTTCCTTGCTACTTCTAATCAAATGATTAGCTATTTAAAACCTCATTTAATATGTTTAGAAGGAGGTTTGAGCAACAAGACCCCTTAGGGTTTTCATCATCCAAACTTCACAAACAACCCAAAACCAAGCCAAAGAACAACAACAACAAAGGTGTAAGGAGGAGCAAGTTCTTGGAGTTTACCTTGGATTTTTTTTGTTACTTCTCTCTTTAGGACGTTTTTTGTCTCTCTCTCCACAACCTTGGTTTATCTTAAAAATCATGGTTCCAAATGAGTAGAAGTGATTAGAAGAGGCTATAGAGGGGTTAGGAAGCAAGAATCACAACATTTTACAAGTTGTACCTTAGATTTAGAAAAAACCTAACTCTTCTTACTCTTGGAGTTCCCTTTCGCCCAGCTGCTCTCCCTCTCTCTTTTCTGATTAGCTTGCACGGCAATGAGGAATGAGAAGATGAAGAAATGAGACTTAATGCATTCATTAACTTTTGCTTTACACATGGCTCATTCTCATTGGTCCAAATATGTAATTTTTGTGTAATTGCACAAAGCAATTCCCTTCCCTTTTCCATCAGCTGAGATGCTTGAGAATGGAAGAGTAAAATATTGTTTTGAACTTCCAAGGTCATCTTGTCATCTGTTGACTAAAATTTTATGTCTTTGCTTTTCGACTTTTTTTTAAGCTTTGATTTTTTCTTTGGTAATAATTGCCAATTGGTCATTTCCTCTTTTAATTCTCATTTAACTGAAATTATTGGAAATATTAGAGAAAAATATTTATTTTTTTATTTTATGGCAAAATTACTGTTTCGCCCTTACATTTTTATGATTTATCAAAATAAATCATTTCTTGCTTTTACCCTAATTTTTAACACTTGAATAAAACCATTATTTATGCCATTTCATGCTCAAATTTTGGTTACAATATTAGGCTTTTAAATAGACATTTATTGCCTCTTTATATCCTTACTTGGCCGAATTATGCGTAATCGGCGATTAGGATTTTTCTGTAAATTCATACACACCACAATTCACCATTTTATTCCACAAAATATCACAAATATACATATGAGGAATATTGGTGAAAAAATGGGGTATTACATAGATGACGGTTGTTTCTGAAAACTATTATATTTTGTCTTCGCTGATATAAGTTTTTGGAAGACGAATCGCTTGTAAGTGATAAATGACGGTTATTTCTGAAAAGCCGTTATTTTTATCACTAAATAAATTACAGTTGTTAGTTACAATTATTACGTTTGTGTTTTCGCGAATTTTGCCTCGCAATACTTACAATAAATGACGGTGCATATGATTAACCGTTACGTTTAAGCATTATATATTCTTATGCAACCTATATAATACCGAAATCTATAGCAGTGATTTGCCAACATCGTAGGGGTGGTAACTATATTGAAACTAGAATTTTAGATGTAATGGTTCCTGACACCATATTAATTTTAGACACGTGTTTGTTATGTTGTCTTTCTATTAAAATAGCTCATGCTATTTGATAGGACTCCATTTTTACATTATGTATATTTAATCTCTTTTTTAACTAATTAATCAATGTGGGATTTCCTTATATTCTAATTAACTGATGGTTGAAAAATATGGTGGTTCATAATTGTTATGCAGGCTTGGAAGCAATGGAAGTAAGAAAAGTTTGTTCGTATGGGATTCAAATATGCAAGAATCTGGATCATATAAGGCAGTGATCAAGCTAATTGCATCCAAATTGGGTTGTTGGGCTACATACCGGAGCCTTTCTAAGACAGACAGGATCCCATGGACAACTAAAAAGGAGATTTTCTTTCCATCAAAACGCTCCAGTAAACCCATTTATTATTAATTGAATAAATAATTCAATTTTTCAACCATTTTTTTTTTCTCCAATATGTAGCTAGAGGGGACTTTGGGGTTGGTTTCTTAACAGACTACTCTTAGTGCGCCTTGATTTTTCTTGAAAACGATCACAAAGAATAAATACATGATTGAGAAAGGAGGCAAAAGGACATCAATATATATTATTGTCAAACTTATGAATTGACTCACTAAGTTTATTTATTTTTTTTATTTTTAGTTTATAAAATCGTATCGAGTTGTTGAAAAACTCGTGCTAATTATAAACTAGGTTAAATTTACAAGTTTACGCACCAAATTTACTGTTTTTACTTTTCTAACTTACAAAATCATATTAACTCACTCTTAAACTCGTGTTAACTTTTTCGATCTAATCATGTTTAGTGGCTTTATATATGAATTTTATAATTTTTTTATTAAGTATGATAAATTATAAATATTTATGAATTTAATTGTAATTATTTTGATTTAAAATTTATTTAAATCAAATTGTTATCATTTGTTATATTTTAAGTATATAATTATATATTATTAATACCTATTTAATGATAAAAATAAATTCTTACGAGTTCACAATATAAATTTATGTCAATGTTATAAATTTTTTTAAACTCACGAGTTTGACATCATTATCCATATATTATATATAGGGGTAGTAAATGACGTGTGAGATGGGTAATTCAACATATATGGCAATCAAAGCTAAGATAATGTATATCTGACTGTATAAGTTAGTTGGTTATGCAGTTAGCTGAGTCCATTTTGATGGCCGAAGAGAATAAATGTTATCAAAACTGGATGATATGGGTTGCGTTTGTGAATTGATGTTTGAAAGTTCTTCAACTTATGAGGAGCTTCTTGTAATGTTGTTGTACCCAATCCGGAGCTCACACTTGCATGCCCATGTTTGCTTCTAACAGCTAAAAAACTCACAGAATCAGGCCCCATGCTTTGCTACCCAATGAGGCAGCCCTTGTACTTGGACCGCTATCACATTATGCCCAAAACACGGCTTCTCCATCTATTTCTTTGGTCTATAATATAAGTTATTTTAATTAATTTATTTAAATTAAAAAATAGTAATTAACTCATTAAATTGTTTTTAAATTTAATAAACTTTTTAATTTTAACTATATTAAATGAGGTTTTGAAGGAGTGAGAAAAATACAATGAGCCATATTTAAATATTAATTACTGGACAAAATTGGCAAATTAACAATAATTACTTTTAAAATAACTTATATTATGGATCAAATTATTATTCTAAAAACGGGGAGATAAAAAAAAGTCCTCCAGCAATATCTTCAATAATTCCATAATGCTCTAGTCAATTTAATACTGTTACTTTTGTCATCTATCATGCATCATCCGTGGTGAGCATGCTCCCTCGTATATATAATATAAGTCATTTAATTAAATTTAGCATGACTAAAAAATATCAGCTAACTCGTTAAATATATCTTAAATTTTAAAAAAATAAATTTACTCTGATTAAATGAGTTTTAAATGAGATAAAAAATTCAATGAGCCACAATTAAGACAAATGAATATGAATTACTCTTTAAGTGATTTATATTATAAACTAAAGAATTTTTCTATAAGTGATTTATAATGTGGATTGGAGGAGTATACTATACCAATAAAAATATATTCTCAACAAAAAATAATAAAAGAACGGATAACATGTGAATAAAAAAATTGAAAGTAAATAAAATTTAATCAAGCCTCCATGTTTTAATATTTCAAGCAAAATCCTGATTTTAGGTTTCTACGTTGAAGTTTGGAAGTAGAACTTCATTCTTGAATTCTAACAAACCTTGACGAGAACTTTTCGATAATCTCTCATGACAGCTATTTTGCTATCATCAGGGAAAATAATGCCCTGAAATCATAATGAATAGTTTGATTATGAGTGGGGTGGGAAATACATGCGATGATATTTACAAAAACACATTGATTTGATGCATAATTTGAATCACAAATTAAATCATCTTTTTCATCGATGAAATTAGTGTTTACATGTATTTTATTCTATTCTACATATTAGCAAATTAAAGTGTTAGAGTTCGTATACTTCCCTTACAATATTCAATTATTAGGATCCATTTTCTTTTCAGAATAATTGGACAAAACTTGAAGTACATTTTCTGAAACAGAAGTGGCAAAAGGCCCAGAAAAAGCACAGAAGAAGCCCACACTTCTGTATAGCCTAGAAAAGAACAAATGAGATAGCCATTAATGGACTCACTCACTGACCTAAAGCAAAAGGCCTATCACTAGGAAGAGATGCTTTTCCACATTACACACACACACACACACACAGGTACACATGGCAATCTAATCAACGTAAATTTTTAGTTTGATCATCGAAGGAGTCAAATGGAGTTAGAGGGTGATGACTAATGAGTGCACCTGAAGCAATTTAATTTGAACTGTATTCTATGTTTTCTCAAGTGGTGGTGACTTTCAAGTTTCAAGTTGGTTCTATGAGACCAATTAACTTTAAGTGCGCCTTGTTTTTCCTTGAAAACGATCATATAGAATCAATATATGTGATTGAGAAAAGTGGGCGAAACGACAATCATATATATATATGGGTGTGGTAGTAAATGACTTGTGAGCTGGGAAACTTCCCCACAACTGGGCCCCAATACTAAGAAAAATATCTGAGTCTCTAGATTAGTTAGTTATAAATGAATTGTTTTACAGTTAGCTGGTGTCCACTTTGGTGATAGATGATAGTACGTATTACTTGGGTTGCATTTGTTAGATTATATATGTTTGGACCTAGATCAAAACGCAAAATCACCCCTATATATTAAATCAAAACGTATCCTAATTGATCTTTGAAAGTTCTTCATCTTATCTTCAAGGTAAGGGCACCAACGTGTATAAGACATAAACCCTTTCGCTTTTTCAGTTTTCTTTGAATGGACGTAACAATACAAGTTGATCAAAGATAAAAGCATTTGTGAGCATGTGTCAAGTACTACCACTCTGATCCGCAAAGTTATTTCTTTTTTTTAATAACTCATATCGGTCCAAAATATGGGTCTAGTTCATTAATATATGTCTCCTTTCTATACAATTAATGAGCCAAGTTCCATTTGATGTAGTATTTAACTAATAAGTATTACAGTATTTTTACACCTTTTATGAGCAAATTACCGTTTTTTTGGGTGCACGTGTATGTCTAAATCTGAGCTATACTATAGACTGCGGTGGTATAAATGTGGGACATGAAAAAAGTAAAATATCTTCCTAACCTTATTCTAAATAGGAAAAATCAATGTTACAGACCATGGAGCAATATATA
Organism: Albizia julibrissin; assembly: GCA_037074505.1. Taxonomy (NCBI): domain Eukaryota; kingdom Viridiplantae; phylum Streptophyta; class Magnoliopsida; order Fabales; family Fabaceae; genus Albizia; species Albizia julibrissin. Next base: position 3,986,567 of record CM073480.1, on the reverse strand, counting down.
ATTTTAAATTAAAAAAAGGAACTTTAAACATTAGGATTGACAAATCAGGATTTTTTTTAGTAGCTAATATATTTAGGAGTGGAACTCTCAGATTTCAGCTGTGTAACTCCTAAATGTTTTTAAACAATACTCTTGAAATTTTAGGTCCCCGAACTTTATTTTTTATCAGTAAATTTGAGAGTGGAAATTACAAATTGTTTAGGAGAGTTTCTAATAAATTCTTTGAACAAAACTCAAGTTACCGTGATGTATTTAAAATCCTTAGGATTTTGAACGTATCAGGAGTGTAGTTCCGTACTCTCGAGATACTCACGCGAACTGAATCACAGTAGAGTCTGATTATATCACACAACAAATGCACTGGAGGAATTAGAAAGAGAAGTCAAAGAGAAATTTTGGAAACCCTTATTTTTCTGTTCTAGAATCCGGAGAGCATAAAACCCCAAAACCACGTTTTGTGAACTACTCCTACCAAAACTATAGGGTAAAACTGTTCTCTCTTTAGATTTCAAATATTTAGAAAAAATCATAAAATTATGCCCATAAAAATTATGAATTGATACCTTATAAAAATATATATCTCAGTTTGACCCTTAGATAATGGGCTTAGGCTCAATCCACAAAAGTGGATAAAACCAATTTTCCAACACTTTATATGGTCTGCAACTGTCATTTTCCCCTGACTTCTCGATCAAAACTCTCGTAGTGATGAGTTATATATGCCAATTTGGCTGTTAGGCGCGTGGAAAGGGTCAAGATTGCTTTTTAATATGTAATATCACATATTTGTTTGTTTTATATATATGAGTCATTACTGAGTCAGTATCGTTTGTCTTCTAGAACAACTCTACTGTAGCTAGGGATTCAAATCAGTCATTGTAGGAATCAATCGGTTTAATCCGTAAATGTGTAGGGCATTATATCAACAGTATTAACTATTAACTGACATCATGTGAGCTCAATAAAATACTGATGAATTTAACTCAATATAGTTTTTACACTTTTTTTCTATCCATTCTCGCTCACTGTCTCCATTTTAAGTTGGCATTTTAATAAGCCTGCTTATGAATTGACTAAAATAGTGCCCTTAAGTGGGGGCTGAAGGGGTCTCATTAATATTTACTGAACAATAAATTTAATCAAGTTTAATTAACATGATTTATATTAAATTGAAAAGTTCTTATTAATTTTATAAGAGTTAGTTATAAAAATTTTTTAAAAAAAGTTGTTAAAACACAAGTTGTGAATATTGTATATTAAAATTTATAAATATTATAGTCTCAGCTACAAATTATTCGAAGTGGCATACAAAATTTAAATTCCTGGTTTTTAACTGAGACTCATGTATTTGCAAGCTAAGTAGTATCTAATTCAATATTTGCCATTCATTTTTAGCAAAATTTTAGTCTTCATTATAATTAAATCGATCTTTTCAGGCCTAACTGTAATGTAATATTCTCTGAAGAATCTCTCCATTTTAGTTCACGAAGGCTTTGTTTGGCAACATCACGTAGAGAAGCAAAAAAGCCATGTTGATGAGAACCAAAGAAACTCATTGAAGCAACTATTCTTGGCTTTAAGTTTTTCTTCATATTTAAACTTTCTAAAACTAAATTTTTAATATACTACAGCTAAACAAGTTTATGTTAAACTCATTTTATTATAAAATTCTATCTAAACATAAATTACAGCACACTAATTAGTTTTTATAGCGGGAAAGTTAAAATTAGGATAAAAGTGATTTTTTTTTCATATATCTATCCAAAGAATATTAAAATACATCAAGAAAAGTCCTACATTGATTACATAAACATTGAAGTTAATGTACATAACCCAATGGTAGGTCCTATTAAATTGACTTGAGTCATTTTGATAGAAAGACCAACCTAATATATACTTAAATCATTAAAATCTAATATGGTATAAGAGTCATCTAATCAATGGGGAAAAAATAGAGGAAGGAGAAAAAAAATGAATATTGAAAACAAGGAGGAAAAAAATATTGTAGACCTGAGACCTCTGAGATTTAAAAAAAAAAGTACAAGCCCAAGGAAAAAAAATTAAAAAAAAAAAGAAATTGGAAAAATATTAGAATACATCAAGAAAAGTCTCATGTTGATTATATAAACATTGAAGTAAATATATATAACTCAATGATAGGTTTTATTATATTGATTTGAGTCATTTTGATAAAAATATCAACTTAATGGATACTTAAATCACTAAAATCTAACAAAGAAGTCAATGTGAAACCACTTGAAGCCTTGCTCCACTATGTCTGTTTGGATTAACTGTAAAAATATTTTGGAAGAATTGCTAAAAACTACCTTATAAGTAAATTAATTGTTAATTGCTATCATTGCAAATGGTGGGTGATATGTTGCACACGAATGGATGATATTTTACACACGAGGGATGTTGTTTGCACATTCGCAGGGATGAATTTTGCATATGTGGATGATGCTTACATATAAGGGTGCTTGTTTGCACCCCGTGGTACCAATCAGCAAATAATTTTCTTACAAAGTATTTTTGAGCCATTTTTCCAACTATTTTTCCAACATAATTTACGGAAGATAAAATAAATTTATGAGATGAATTTTATCTCAACTTATGTGAACATGACACCATCCAAACGGATCTGTCTTTTTCCGCAACAACAGACGATTCGATTTTCCTCACATCCGTCTCGTCCATTCTGAGGGACCAGAGTGAAGAGATATTTAACCAAAAGTGGGGCTTCCTCATTAGTCATTACAAGTATTTTCGGTTAAGATCATTTTAATAGACTACCCAATGTGGCTTCAAAATTTGCTTCATTTTTTTTTACCTTAATAGTTTCAAAACTTCAAATATTACTAGTACTAACATTTTATACTCCATTGCTTATAAATTTGAAAATTTTAAGGGAGTAGAGCACATTATCTGTGCCATCTCAAATAAACTCAAGATAGAAAATAATATTTTGAAAAGAAATGTATAAACATACCCTCTCCAATATTAAATATAAGGTGTTTTTAATTATTTCACATACATTAAAAAATTTGTGGTATTCTTAAATTTGTCAAAAATTAAAGAGGTAAATGGCACCTACAATCTATTGGTGAAGGTGGTAAGTAACATCACCTTATAATGAAGAGGATACAAATTGAAAGTTCGGAAAGTACACTTGTTAAGATTTATAAAGATTCTTTATAATAAAGAAACTCCTGATTAAATTTAAAAAAAAAAGAAGCAAATGGTTAATTATATTGTACCACTAATAATTAAAATAATGTACGAAAGCGCTCCACCTCTTTCCAACACTCGTGACAATAATTTACTAGGTACAGTAATAAATAAATTACAAGACATCATATATTATATTATTATAGTACTAAAAATTAAGAGAATTTTACTCTAGCACCTCAAGAGTAACTTTAAATCAAAATATTATAAAATTACATTATCAGAATTATGGAGCTAAATTGAAATTATATTTTAATGTTCAATTACTGAAATACCCTTCATTTATATTATAAAAAGATTTGTCCACCATGCATCTTCGCTGGCCATCAAACTACTACTTACGACAGGCGGAGCCACCCACAGCCGATACACTTTTATTACTGTAACGTTTTACATTATATAACTAAGTAATATTAATTACTTAGTAGTCATATATATATTTGGGCGCCTGCGGTTGGTTCAGTATTGAAACATAATTTCAATTTAATCCAATCATATTTTGGTGTAATTTCAGAATTTTTGTTTATGTTGATCTTGAATAAAGTCGCCAGACGTCCTAAAATTTCTGCCCAAGAAAAATATCGGGAGGGAGTAATCGAGGAAGAGGCAGGCAATTATAGAATGGTGGGGTCTCCACGTTCTTCACGAAAACAAGATAAGGATCCATCAACGCACGACGTTGATGTCTCTCCTCGCCACAAATAACAAGTTTTTAACAAGGTTCTCTTTTAACACCACTATAAAGTTGGTATAATGGTATAAGATCAGTTACATTTTTTTAAATTTTAAATTTATCTCTTAAAAAAAGAAGTAGTCACGAATCTTAAAATGGATATGGGATTATAATATATTAAAAAAAATTGTCTTCGCCTTTTAATATATGATTTTAGTGCCTTCATTTTTTTTACAAAAATATTCTCAATACATTAATTACAGAGGTACATCAATACTTTAATTTTTGTACTATTAATTAATTTTTGTACACTAGAGGTACATTAATTGTAGGAAAAGAGACTTTCTCAATACTTTATTATTATGGGCAATTCTGAACAAATTACAAATTATTGACAAATTTAATATCACTACCAATTTAACTAAATTTCTTAATTTTTAATCTTTATAAGTCGTTAAAAGGGTTCTAAATATAAGACTGGAGAAAGTATTATCTCGCAATCTTCTATTTAAGACATTGATTGTAATATTTCAAACTTAAGACATTGGAGGGAGGATTTCTTTTCAATCCGAAATATAAGGTAGGATTTGAGGGGTTTATTGTCTGGTATGTGTTAAATTACAGAAAACATGCATATATAGAGAATTGAATCGATGGCTTGTTAAACACAAATATGCCACCTCGTGTACTTGGCTTTTCAAGCTAGAATCAACTTTGGATATAATCACAAAACTGACTCCTTTGACATTTTAAATATAATTCACTATTTCAGTTCCATATAAGGTAAATTGCCTTTGCCGCCTTATATATACTTGCCTTTTGGCCATTATTTTCTTACCATACACACACACGTACTTCCAAAATCCTCAAATGTGACATACGCTTAATCTTCTTCCATTCGGTTCTCCCGATCAAATATCCAATTAAATAGATAAGAAAGAGTTTTAGCGGTGGATCACTTCTGATCATCCTCGAATATGAATGGATATAGATGAACAGATAATGAAATTAAAGAATAATAATGGGCGGCTGTAGAATTTAGCAACAACACACGACAGTTAATGCGATTTTTTTATTGCTCACAGCCATGTTCTTATTAGAGACAAATTTGTTCGAAACACTATCAGAGACTAAATATGCGATTATATATACCTAAATCCTTACCACCACCTCATGCTTCATATGTCTTGAAGTATTTATTTTACCTGCCACACCCTCATGGTTTCATCTCCATTAATTAATACTATATTCGACCCCTAAATATAAGATCTAATTGACTTTTTTTAGAGAGATTAAAGAAACTAAATAAATTATTTAATCATATCATATATTATGTATGATTAAGTTTTAAATCAGTTTATTAGTTAGACAAGTTAGTTTAGAAAAACAAAATGATAAATATAAATATTTTAAAGTAATTTTATAACTTCTTTAATATTAAAAAAATTAATTGAGTCTTATATTTAGAATTTAAAGTAGTATACACATATTTCATGGGATTGACAACTGAATGCTTTTGTTTTCCAATCGCTTATATCATAAGTTTAATTTACTTGCATATCTCTATTCTTGTTCCCCTTTTTTCCTTTAATTTTATCCCATCTTGGGAAAATTCTTTCTCCTTAGTAATTAGCATCAATATATGATAAATTCTTATTACCATAAATTATCCTATCAAAATATGATAGAATTAATAATTATTTATCATCCTTAATATCGTATTCCTCCTCGCAGTATCATTTTATTGTCTTAAGAATATACTTGGAACCAATTTGTCATGATTAAGAGAGCCCTTAATTTTCCCTTCACATTCTTAGGCAGTTCCAAATATTTATGGAGCATTTTCAATATCCTTATCTACTATGATTTATAGTCCAATAAGGGTTTATTTAGAGTGGCAATTGGAGTATTTAAAAGTAACTTTTTAATTATGATTAACTATATACGAGATAAATATATGAGAATAGTTTTGTTTCAACTTATATGAAAGTATTTATTGTAAACAAATCCAAAAGCACTAAATCATATATCACAATTGACATATATAGTTACATTTTCCATAACTGGCTATTAGGATCTCTTTCTTTTTCTCTTTTACTTGTCGAGTCCTTAAACTCTTTATCCAATCTGTAGTCCAAAACTTCCTACTTACACATACAAGCACTCCGGTCTAATTTTTGGATGTTACATGCAACATGAACATAAGGTAACTGTTATTAGTGCATTATAATTTTTTTTATTTTTTTAACAATTAATAACTGGAACACAGATTATTTTTCGCCAAAAAAAGATTTAGAACAGGAACACCGCAGATGTAAAAATCAGGTAAATTAAAGGAAGAAGGGTGACAGCACAGCATGCAACTTGGTTTGGGTTCTTCATTATTTTATTCTTGACGGTCGATACAGAGAACCCAACATTAAAATAATATAAAACCATATTTGATTGATTAGAAGCTAATTATTGTGTTGAAATTATTAAGAGAGAAGGAAGAATTCAAAATATCGTGGAGTGACTTTTGTCAATCCATTATCTCATCACAACAATAAGAGTGAAGTAGGAGCCAATTAGTTGCCCTATGTTTGTTGGCCATTTGTATAATAACGATATCCAATTGAGATAAGAGATAAGAATTGTTGACTTTTGCGGGCCATAAATATCTGATTCGGTAAGAGAATTGAAATTACCCCCGGGAGAGGTTAAAATCGGAATTTTCCCGTCATTATGTTGCTATCTAAGATGCAAAATATAAGAGCTAGTGTAAATTAGAAGGTTAGTTTTTACCGACCAATTTCTATTCGGAGCTTGCAAGACCGGTAAAAGAAGTTAAAGTGAGTTCATTTCTGACGGTACCATAAATTAGTCTATGTGCTTGTTTGTGTTTATTTTTGGAAACCAAAAGTACTTATACATATAAGTTATAAAAGTCATCTCACATACTTATTTCATATATTATAAATTATGATTGAAAAATTATTTTTAAAGGTTATAATCACTATTTCAAACAAATACTTAATCTTACACTGAAAAATACAGGTCCTATCATTCAGAAAATTAAAAGAAGAGTAATAACAAGTGTACTACTATTGCTTGCTATTTGAACACGTAAATAATTCAGATGATAAATCTCTTTCAGAAGTGAACTTTTCGTCCGCTTATCTTCTAAGTGAGCATCTCACCATCCCAACACAATCAACACATTAACTATGAATCATTATATAAATTAGGACCATCAACCACCTAACTAATAACATGAATATCTCTCACAGAAACAAACTTTATTCATAAGGAAAGAGGGTCGTGTGGTAAGGTCTGATTGAATGAACGACCAATCGGATTTTTATTTTTTATTTTTTGATTGGCCTCACTCTTGATATTTTTAGTTAAAGATAGTGTAGTACTACACTACAACTAATAATTTCGTTCAATAATTGAAGGAGGAAAAAAGGTATAAGATAACGACAAAACAAACAGTAGCCGAAGAAATTTCATTATTTTGGGTGGGGCAGGTAGAGAGAGGGGAAATAAGAGATGGTAATAAGGATGAAAAGTTATAAAGAAAAAATGGGAATTACAGTGACAGCAAAGCGCGAGGCCTTTTATATATTTAGATGAATCGCAGTCTCTCATTGCTAAATACACAAAAGAAATCACCATTTTTCTCTTCTGTTTCTGATTTCTCTTGTTCTTCATCGCCATGGATCCCTACAAGGTACGTGTACAAGGATCAACTTTTGATCTTAATTAAGTTTTCTTCTTTGTCGAACTCGGTTTCATGGATCACCAACACTTTGCTCTTGTTAATTTGTTTGCTCCTATATTTATGTTTGGATATTGTGCAGCACCGACCATCGAGCGCCTTCAATACTCCTTTCTGGACGACCAACTCCGGTACTCCGGTCTATAACAACGATTCAGCTCTCACCATCGGATCTAGAGGTATATATATATAACTATTTATTTGCATGATTAATTATTTAATACTCTTGATACGTATGGCAATAAACAATGATCAAGTATGGGTATAGGGACATGCATGACACTTACTCCCTCTGATTTAACATATAATTTTCAACCACCTCATTAAATTTATCTCAAATAAAAAAAAATTCAAACTTTGCTTATATTCAAATCTATTCACCTGATCTCTTTTCTTTCCTTACAATTTTAGGACTTCATTTGAGTGGGGTTCTGTAAAGGTTAACTTTTCTAAAGAGCTAATTAATTAGAAAGAACTGTCTTCTGCAGTCTAATGTTCTAGGGAATGATGGATGTTTAGGGAATTTTATTTTTGGTACTCCTTCCGTCCTCAATATAAATAGCTTTCAGAAGGATGTGTTGGTTTATAATATCAGTTAATAATTAATACATATTTATCAATTTTACTCCTATAATTAGTATTTGAATATGGATCCTTTATATTTTTCTCACCTATGATATCTCATTTAATATAATATAGGTAAATTTGAAAATTTATTTTCATTTAAAATTAATTTAATGATTTAATTATTAACTTTTAATTATGATTAATTAATTAAAATTACTTATATTATGGCGTGGAAGGAATAACTTTTATATATATATATATAGTATGATGCTGGTTTCCGAGATCTTGGACGGAATCACATGCATGCGCAGTATAGCGTGGTCCCATAAGAGTGTGGGGTCCATACTCCAGTTAGGCTGCTGCTGTGGGCCATGGGGCTTGTTAAAAATTATTTTTGAGGCACGATCGTTGGTCCTTACTTTTTCATGCATTATCACATGTGTCCACCAATTTGGCCCCCACGTCAACTGCTTGGACCTCTCTCTCTGTCTCTCTAACTACGCACAAGCAATATTTACCAACTCGAATTTTTAATATTAGATTTAATTAGATAGTTGATATTAATTTTAAATATAAAATTTATTTTAATGTTTATATATATTTTTTAATTTATCCGTATTTATGTTTTACCAATAATAATTAAAAGAGAGAGATGCATGAAATTAAGGAACATGAATTAGTGGTGTTTTTTAAAAAATATGTAATAATAACTAAACAGATTTTTTTTTAATTTAATCCAATTTATTAAACAGGTTTTATCTTAAAGAATAAGAGGGAGTAATATATACAATTTATTTATCTAAATAAAAATAAAAAATATATTTTCTAGTTTTATTAGTTTTTTTGTTTTCTTGGAGGAAATTTTTATTGATTAATATTAAATTTTATTAATAAAAAGATAATGATTTGAAAATTTAGATCAGTAAACATATACTTTAGCCAAAAATAATTTTAAAATATTAATTATAAAAATAAAATTTTAAATTAAATACGCCTGATTAAATTTTTTTAAAAAAATTGTTAAGATTGGTTTCGCCGCTTGTTATACCATGATGTTGGTGGCAAAATATGGAGAGAGAAAATATTTAGTTCGAGTTATGTCAAAAATACAGTTATTAAGAGGTCTAAATTTTACAACAGATGTAACAACAAACGTATTGGATTAAGAGATCTAAATATGTCTAAATCTAATTTAGTCGTCCAAATTTAAAAAGCTCTTAGGCGACCCTGAGTACATTAGGAAGTGGTGCTCCCCCAAAATTTTACAACAGATGTAACAACAAACGTATTTGATTAAGAGATCTAAATATTTCTAAATCTAATTTAGTCGTTCAAATTTAAAAGCTCTTAGTATATAATTTTTAATTAATAAATTTAGTCTTTAAAATGTTGACAATAGTTAAAAGATTGCCTCTATTTTAAAATATGCATCTATTAAAATTAAAAAAAAATATTAAAAACATAAAAATAAATTATAATATTCAATCTAAACCAGATCCGTTCTGAAGCTCATCCCCGAACTTGCCATACGTAGTTGTTTAGTTGATTATCACAGGTATTATTAAAAATTCAATACCGATCGAGTAGCGCACACATATGGGCTTTTGATTTTGCTTTTTATTCATAAATTGTCATCTCCCAAATTAATTTTAGGGAAAGAAAAGTTGGAAGTAAACTAAAAGTAGTGATTTTGGTCAAGAAACGATATCTGAAACCAGCTTTGGCTGCAGGTCCAATTCTGCTAGAGGATTACCACTTAGTGGAGAAGATTGCAAATTTCACCAGGGAACGAACCCCAGAACGTGTCGTACATGCAAGGGGAGCTAGTGCCAAGGGTTTCTTCGAAGTCACACATGATATTACCCACCTCACTTGTGCTGATTTTCTCCGAGGCCCCGGAGTTCAAACCCCTGTCATAGTCCGTTTCTCCACTGTTATCCATGAACGTGGTAGCCCTGAAACCATTAGAGACCCTCGAGGTTTCGCCGTCAAATTTTACACCAGAGAGGTAAACTAGCTAGCTAGATTGAATGATATACGAAAAATAGTTAATTAGCAATGGAATTTAATAACTTAGTGATGAAATTTTATCGTTAATTAATTAGTAACAGCCTATTTAGCGTTGGAATCATCCAATTCCGTGACTAAATTTTGTGGTTAATCCACTTTTTTTTTTTTTTTATTGACTACTTCTTGTTGTTGCTTTAAAGTCAATTTAACTAACATATAACTTTATCACTATTAGGGGAACTTCGATCTGGTGGGAAACAACTTTCCTGTCTTCTTCATCCGTGATGGAATGAAGTTTCCAGATGTGATTCATGCTTTCAAACCCAACCCCAAGTCTCATATCCAAGAGTACTGGAGGGTGCTTGACTTCTGTTCTTATCTTCCAGAAAGCCTTCACACATTCATGTTCTTATTTGATGATGTGGGTGTCCCACAAGATTACAGGCACATGGAAGGTTCTAGTGTTAATACATATACTTTGATTAACAAAGCTGGCAAAGTACATTATGTGAAATTTCACTGGAAACCTACCTTGGGTGTCAAGTGTTTGTTGGAAGAAGAAGCCATACGGGTCGGAGGATCCAACCACAGTCATGCAACTCAAGATCTTTATGATTCTATTGCAGCTGGAAACTATCCTGAGTGGAAACTCTACATCCAAACCATTGATCCTGATTTTGAAGACAGATTTGACTTTGACCCAGTCGATGGAACCAAGACTTGGCCAGAGGACCTCATACCTCTCCAACCAGTTGGTCGCTTGGTCTTGAATAGGAACATCGACAACTTCTTTGCTGAGAATGAGCAACTCGCATTTTCACCTGCCCTTGTCGTGCCTGGTATATACTTCTCTGATGATAAGGTGCTCCAAGCTCGTATCTTTGCCTATGGTGATACACAGCGACACAGAATTGGACCAAACTATCTGCAACTTCCTGTAAATGCTCCTAAGTGTGCTCATCACAACAATCACTATGATGGAACCATGAACTTCATGCACAGGGATGAGGAGGTAATATATTATTAGGTCATTGCTTTTATCGTGAAAAATATAGGGCAACTTATTTGTTTTTATTTCATATATTTCATTATAACGACCATAATTAATGCTGGTTTGTAGATCGATTACTTCCCATCAAGGTATGACACGGCTCGCCATGCAGAGAAGTTCCCAATTCCTCCTGTTAATCTCAACGGAAGGCGTGACAGGGTTAGTGATCTTGATCACTTGCATTATTTTGTGAAATCCACGAGGCATGAGCTTCAATTTATATCAAATGAAACTGTATTGTTCTTGTGAGGCTAGAATTTGTTAATGACTCCATTTATGCTTATTTAATACAGCGCATAATTGAGAAGGAGAACAACTTCAAGCAACCCGGGGATCTATACCGATCCTGGGCACCTGACAGGCACGTATCGTTACAGACTATAAATACAATCAAAATATAAAATATTTATCATAATCTTCATTATCATCTAACTTTTGATTCTGTCTGACTTGTGTATTTTCAGGCAAGAAAGATTTATCCGAAGATGGGTTGCGGTTTTATCAGACCCGAAGGTCACCCATGAGGTCCGCAGCATCTGGATATCTTACTTATCTCAGGTGAGACTTTATTTACATATGGTTATGTATTATAATTAAGTAGTAGGAATTATAGAGTAATGGCTGTGAAATGATTTTTTGCACAGGCTGATCGCTCTCTGGGTCAAAAGGTGGCATCCCATCTGAACATGAGGCCAAGTATCTAAGGCTAGGTGGCGAAGAATGTGATATATATAAGGACGTGGCTGTATGAGAGGTCATTTGATAGGACCGATCATCAATCTTTTTATTGCAGTATCATGCATACAATAAAAAGTTTGTCTGTCTACTCTCTATTTCATGTGTTGTGCTGCTCCTCCTTTTGAAAGGATCGTAATCATGTATCAATCCAGTTATTTCAGTGTTATGTTGTTTACTGATGTGTACAAAAGAACAAGCATCGCAATAAAAATCTGCCGACTATCTATTTCATCTTCTCATTTGATTCTACTCTGCTGGTTGGCTTGATAGTGTTGTAGTGTCGAGTAGGTAGTCCTGTCGAAGTTCTCTCCTACTTTAATTGAGGCTTCATGTTTCGGCCGACTTAAATTAAGGCTTATAAGTAATTAACAAAGAATTTGAATTAAATTTTAAAAGTAAAACCTGGCTTGATATTGAAGGAACCACATAAAGAAACAAAGGAACCACTAAGCACTTAGTTCTGATAAAGGATTGTACTTTTTTAACGAGAGGTCTTGAATTCGAGTTCTGAAAAAACAGCAATATCAAATTGGAAGAATTTTGGTAGAGGATTCAAACGACTCCTGGGATATTGTTGGAAACAAAGAATCTATTAAGGCGGTCCCTTTTCACCAAAGATAATTCCTCGGGGTTTTCAAGGATAAAGCCTCTGGGTAAAACTGTAGCAACAAGGCCTATAAAAGGTAAAACCTAACCCATCTTTGTTATTGATTTCCGTTGCTAAGGTATTTGCAATATTCAATTCTCTGTATGCTATCAAACGACCGAAGTAGGGCTTCAAACTGATTCTTACTTGCTTTCTCCATATTTTCTTGAACCAACATTATAGCATAAGTCGACTTCATACAAATTGACGTGGTTGCTTAATTACGCCAGCCGCCAACAAGAAAGGTGAGCCAATATTCATGTTTTAAGAATGATAAGCAGGATATTTATTTAAAAAAAACAAAACAAACAAAATTACTACACTGGACCTAAATATAAGTCACTTGTAGTGTAATTAATGATATTTTGTCAATTTTACTCCTAATTAATTTTTATTGGAAAGAGAGAGAGAGGAGAGAGAGAGAGATGTGAAAATCATTTTTAAAGTAGAGAGAAATAACAAATTTAATAGTGGCAAATGTAAAAAAATTATCAAATTAATGATTTAGACTCAAAGTAGGACTTCCTTTTATCCTTGTAGTTAACCTTTTTTTTTTATGTATCCTCACTATCCTATTTAAGATACTGTCATGCATTAAATAAAGTCAATTCTTTTTATATGGATTTAAACTTTAGTTTACTAAGTTATAGACCAACTAATTTTGCCACACCCAACTCTTTTGGTTGTTATCAACCTTATAGGTTTTTTTGGTAAGAAACCTAATAGTTGTAAACGTCCGCAACTTAACTGGGATTTTCGTAATTTCGTTGAGCCCAACCAACGTAATATTTTTTTTGGGTTATACAACGATGGGCTAGGTCCAAAGTCCACAGACGTAAAATTTTTCCTCATAGGGAAAGAGTCGCTTGGAGGTAGACATATCGAGCGGCTGAAGCAAATTTGATTCTCTGAACCGTTGTGTCTTTTCCAAGGGAGCAAGCGTGGGCAAATCCCAGTAAATGATGATATCTATAATTGATTGAGAAAGATGACCAAAAAGAAATGCTTCTAAAAGGGCGAAATTGTTAGATACTCTCTTGAAATATTAAATCACTTATGTATACTCTAATAAATCGTTAATATGTAACCTCTCTTAAATAATCAGATAGAATATATGCATGCAGATTATAAAGATTAAGGAAAAAAATATTATTAATTTTTTTCATTTAAATTATTTTTATTGGCAAAAATAGAAGTGAAATCAAATGTAGTGACACTAAAAGCGCCCAAATATATTAATTGCCTATGGCCTATGAGCTCTGATCTTCCCCACTTGGTCCTAGCTCCTCCAAAAGCAAGGAGATATTTGTATATTTGAGTAAGCTAGATATCAACTTGTTTGCTGTGGAAGTCCATTTTGATGGCTGAAGAGTGAATGCTTGACAAAGCAGCATTATTATGATAGCACTTTCTTCAATCAATTCGTTCTTTCTTTGAAAGTTGTTCATCGGCTCATCTTCAAAGTGGGGGCACCAATAATATAAGATCAAACCCCTTTGCTTTTTTGTTTTCCTTCGCAGTGGTTAACTATCTGTAACTTTTCTTTTTGTGGTTTCCATCCAAATCCTTCAACCAATAATCTTGCTAATAAGTTATTGTCAAAAAAGACACAACCTCATCAGTCCTAAATATAAAATCTAGTTAATTTTATTTAAAAAGATTTATTAAATTAAATAAATTACTTAATCATATCATATGTTATATGTTATTATATTAGATTATATATCATTTTATAAGTTAAACAAAATAATTTAAAGAAAAAATGATAAATATAAATATTTTAAAATAATTTAATTATTTTTCTTAATATTATTTTTTAAAAAATAAACTAGATATTATATTTAAAACTAGTATATATAGTTGAGTCATGACGAGGTTCCCACCAGACACACTAGCCACATTGCACCAATTAGGAGATGAATTGATTGGCATTTTGGAGTCATATTTGATGGCTGGAGACGATACCCACCAATATGAAGAATGATGATGATGACATCACTTCGTTATATTGACTTTTGACTACTTCGTTATTTGACTTTTGACTACTAATAATCACCATATATATATATTCCCTATACTAATAATGGTCTAAAGCTTATCATCATCTTATTACTACTACTATTATCTTATTCTTTCTCTCGGGTCATACGGGGACAGTACAATGATGGAGCACGCCTAATCCATTTCAAATCGTTCTAGAATCAGGCTAATAAACTATAGTGGCTAATTAAATGCGTTATTATTTGTTTATTCTTTATTACTTTTTGTGAATGTAGAGAAAAGCTTTAATTATTGCTGCTGCTGTTGAAAAATCACAAACAATTGACTCAAATATTTTCCTTGTCACGCTTTTGTGTAGGTAATATTTTATCGTATACTGAGATGAAAACTAAAAAGCAGGGTTTATTCAAAACATATACTCCCTAGTTATTACAGAAAGTCCCTTTTAGAACGTCCCCCCCCCCCTCTTTTTATGAGGCATTTTCTAGTTTAAAGGTGTATTAAACATTTTTTCATATATGTACATATCTAATAAAGGAAATGAAAGGGAGTAGAAATTAATATAATGTTAGAATTAAATGAACTAATTAATGAGAATAATATTAAAAATGACTTGGATTTTATACAAATTTAATTCTTTAAATTATGTTTTTATTAGTAAGTGTGTTATGTTTAAAATGTTAGTAATGCTTTATATACCAACATGGTATTGATTGAGATGGCAAGAGGTTTCGCCTTATAAAACAAAGAACACAAGTTTGAATTCAGTTGGGAAAAACAAAAACTCTTTGTGTTATAAACTTCGAAAAGAATTATACCCTTCACCAAATAAATAAATAAATAAAAGTAATGCGTTATATTACCTAAGTCCCATGTATGGAAAATCGGCCCGGACCGGTCGGTCCGGCCCAGGAACCGGCCAACAAACAAGTCCGGTTTGGTACCGGTCCGGTTCAATATTTTTTTTAAAAGAAATCATTTTTTAAAATTTTTCTTTAGAATTTATGTTAATAAGTCTAAAATATTTAATTTCTCACTGGTTTAGCCTTGTTTTAGCTCCGGTTTAACTCTGATCTAACTCACTGACCCTTAACCCAGTACCCCGACCAATTCAATGACCGGTTCGATTTTTTCAGTACCTTGCCTAAGTCTATGCTGCAATGCAAAATTCACATTTTAAGAGGCCAAATACCGTAGGTGGTGAATTTATAATACAAAATAGCTAGCACAAAGAAAATTAAGAAAGTCTGGAAAATTAAGAAAGTCATCTCCAGACGGGAAAATAAGCAAAACTACAAACTCAAATAGACACTATAGAATTAAAGATCTCCAACTTTTTCAAGCTTTTGGACGAATCACTCCACTGAATTCTAATTAGCTGGTGTTTGATAGAAAGGGTACAGTTCATAGCGAACATTACAGCTAGGGTATAAAACTCTTCCTCCTTGCTTGCCATCACAGCACCAGTTAAGGTCCCCAATCACACCACTCAGACACCTTCTGCAATCTGACGGCGAAAGGTCGGGCGTACACTGAGCTAGACAATACAGAGTTTGAAACCCTGAAATAAATGCTTCTTTCGTGGCATACTTCTTTTGACCCAAAGCAGGTTTCGCCGCCACATCCGCCGTTTCGTTCATAGTTTTGAACAATAATCTCATGAAGCTTCCCGGGTTGGCGATATTTCCGGTGTTCAAGAGGCCAAGCCTTGGCCTTGTGTCGACGGTGGAGAAGAAGGAGGTGTTGGAATAGCGAAGCATGCACTCATCGTACCAGATTACGGCCTCCTTCGAGAATTGGCAGTCCGAAGTCAATCTTTGGGTTGCCTCAACCACGCATTGGTGGCATACCTCAAGGGTCACGTCGCCGCGGCACATGAAGAGGCCGTATGCAGTTTCGCCGCCGCCAGCAACGGTGGTGTTGTAGAAGTCAGTGTTGGCTGTTTTGTCGGAGGCTAAGGAGGAGAGAAGAGTGGTGAGGTCGGTTTGAAAGGCACTATTGGCAGTGAAGGTTTTGACGGACGAACAATTGTTAAAAAGAAAAGTAGGTTGTGCTTTAGAGGTAGCAGAACAGAAGAAGGTGATATAGAAGAAGAGTAGGATAATCTTGTACGAAGCCATTAGGCCTTGTAGTTCTGTACCCTTGAGTGTAATGAGACTAAGGGCTTTATAGTTCGAGTGCGTTTTGATAATGGCAGATTGAAGACTATTACGTGCTCGCACGTGAAAGCTGCTGAAGATGGGAACAGTCCAATGTGGTTATAATTTAATTAAAATATATAAAATATTCATATATAATTCGGGAAGGAGTAATATTTAAATAAAAATACCCTAATACACAAATAAATAGAACATACATGCAACAAAACATACATGTTAAAACACAAATATGATAGATTGTCCGTTAACGACACCGTTTTGGGCTCAACAAAGAGAACAATAAAATAAAATTTAATCCGGCTAAATTATCCAAAACTTTTGATTGATTTGGTTAGAAAACTAGGGTACATGTTCACTTATCCGCGAGCAAAATTGAGTTTTAATACCAGGTTATTAAATCTGGACCGAATCGGCCGGTCCGTCCCAAAAACCGGCTACCCGGGTAAGAAACTGGTCCGGGTAGTGAACCGGTCCTTTTTTTTTTTAATAAAATCAATTTTTTAAAATTTTTCTTTATAATTTCATATTAATAAGCCTAAAATCTTCATTTTCTCACCGGTTTGATCCCAAGTTAGCTCCAGTTTGACTCCGATCTGACCCACTGACCCTTAACCCAATACCCCGACCGATTCATTGACCGGTTCCGCTTTAATCAACTTGTTTAATACCAATGGTCAAATTGAGGAGAGCAAAAGTCAGCCTTTGCTGCTTCTCGACGAAGCCATTTTATTCAGTTACTACTTTTCAAGTCGTTTTAGTTAGTACTTCTTTCTATTTTTTTTTTGTTTAAAATTTAAATTATTTTATTTTTTTATAACAACTTGACAAGTATTGTATTCATTAATTTTTTTAAAAAAATTTGTCTGAATATTTAATAATTTTTTTCTATTTTTCCCCTTATTAACTATATGTATTATATTAATTAAGAGGTTAGTGATACCTACGTTTACTTTATTTTTCTATCTTACTTACTCCTTTATAAAAAAAAGGTATACTTAAAAAGAAAAGTTTATTTTATATATACTTATTATTTTTAACTAAGTTTAATTACTTTCTTAAATTACATAATTTAATTATTGAGATCTTATAAAAAAACGAAAGAATAAAATTTTGTGGTTAAGTGTGATAAGTAAAAAATTCATGCAAAGTTAGGCTTAACAGTGCACCTACATATCTTCATCTACGTTGTTATTATGGTTGTGCATTTTAGGGGAATGGGCTTGCATTAGATGGCCTGGGAGAGTTCCTCTTATTGGATATGGATGATTCATATTTAATTTTTTTTTTATTTTTTATAAAAATTATTTTAACATTATAAAATCTAAAATACAGATAATCTTTTAATTAATTTTTTTTAAAAATAAATTTTTTATTTAAAAATAAATAATTCAAGAAAATTAAATTTCTATGATCCAGAAGGAAAAAATTTTTCCTGATCATCCCAAACACGAGCGGGAAAACTATCCGCATTTCAGGGGCACATGTGGTAGCTAAATTGATGATTGTGGAGCTGAACGCTGACCAATGAAATGGGAAAGAGAGAGAGGGAGGGAGAGTCAACTTTTGCTGCTTATGGAAGAAGACATTTTATTCAGCTACTACTTGTCAAATCGTTTTAATTTGCATAACTTATTTGGCAAATATAATCCTTAATGCTCCGGTTTGTACGTTGGAATTGGGTACTAAAAAATAGAAGTGGAAGTGGAAATTTAAATTTAGATTGTTTGGTAGGGTGGAAGCCACTTCTACGATGGAACTCACTTCCATCAAAATGATGGAAGTCATTTCCTTAGATAAAGTTATGGAAGTGGGTTAAGTTCTATGAAAGTAAAAGTTACTTATCATTATACCCTCATGTATTTTACCAATTGACCACTTTGCCTATATGACCGTACTTCATCTTTTTGCAATCCTTGACTCAATAGCCTCCTCCCTCTCTTATGGCGACGGCAAGCCCGGCCCCCTCCCTCTCTTATGGTGACGGCGAGGCACCCCGACAGCAAGTATAGCGACGGTGAGGCACATCAACAACTAGGCACAATCTCTTTCTCCAATCTCCAATCTCCAACTCCACAACTCACTTAGATATAAGTCGCACCTTCAATCTCAGTCTCACTTGGAATTTTTGGCGTTCACTACTCTCTCCACCTTTGATCCTTAAAACCTTGCGATGGCTAGGTTGAGAAGCATTTGGGTTGCAATAATGTCCTCCATGCTCCATTCATTCAAACCTTGCGATCTCAGTTTATGCGTTTCCATGAATAGCAATTTGAGTTTATTTTAAGTTTAATTTCTAGTTTGAAATGGAAATACAATTTGTTAGAGGTGTTATGCGATTTCTTGTGAGACATGAACAGAAAATCAATCTATTGGTACTTGAATTTTAGTTTCAAACGATGAAGAAGGGGATGAATCAGAGGAATCGGTAATAGGAAGGGGATGATTTTTTCTTTTCTTGAAGTTAAGGGGTAGTTTGGTACTTTTATAATATAAATACAAAAATTGAATTAAAATAATAACTCACTTCCATTATCATATCAAACATATTTTTATTTTCACTTGTACTCCCACCTCTACTTATAATTTCATTACTATTTTTATTTCCATTTCTATTTTTATCAAAAACATTTCTACTGTACGAAACGGGGCATAAGTAAATTCATTTTAACTATTGCTCCATGGAATTGAGATGAGGTGCAATATGGGTAGCATGTGCGTAGTGTAAAATTTGACTATTTTTAATATTTTTATTTCAATAAATGCGGAGTGTAAAATTAAAAACAATGTTCTTCCCACTACTACAAGTTTTCTTGAAAGATAAAATTTTATTTATAAGAATTAAAAATAAAAAAAATATATATATGGTTCATTCAAAGTTCAAACATTTTGACTTTATCCGAAAATTTCAAAGATGAGCTAGCACATAGTATTTAATTAGCAATACATCAGAATTCCAGGACACATGACTAGTATAACTTTAAATAAAGGAGCCAGTTGACCTGGGATGGGAGAGAAAACTTAGGCATATTCGCTGTGAACACTGGAAACTAAAGGAATGCTTTTCCAAAGTCAACCTAAGATTGGGTCATAACAGTTATATGTAACACATCTTGTCATGTCCATGCTTTGAAAATAGTTTTAGATTGGACATACGGCCGCCAAATAAAAAACAATTAAGTGGATTTTTGGTTGAGTTTATATTTATATATAAATCTGATTTATATAAATTAAGATAAATTTTTTTTATATATTTAACTCGTAGACCATAAAAGCTACCTCATATACTGTAAATCACGATTGAAAAACAATTTTAAGGATTCCAATCACTATTCTACACACCCTTTAAATAAATTGCCATTAGCCTCTTATTCCTAAACTATAATTTCTCTATTCACAATCAATGACTGTATTTCCTTAGCATTACCAAACCAGTTGTAAAGAATTCACAATCATGCAGAGGATCTATAATCAAAAGAGGGATTAGTTTCGGTGCCTATCCAATAGCTCGTCTAAATTTGGACCGTTTAAATCTATATCTAGACAATTTATATTTGATTTTTTTAAAATGAGTGCTTTTTGAATAAAAAAATTATTTTTTGAAAAAATGTTTATTAAAATATTATCTTTATTTTAGATTCTGTACCTATTAAAATAATTTTTTTCAAAAAAATAAAAAAAATCTAGACCGTCTGATTCCCATCGAACAGTCCAGATTTCAATACCTATCCAAAAAATAGAGAACGAAACTCATTTTAGGTTAACAGTTGTGCAAAATAGACATCGTACATGTTGAATGACTGGTCGTTTATTTTAAAAAAAGAACTAGTAGTTATTAATAGTACTTTCTTTTATCCTAAATGTAAGATAGCATAGAATTAGAAATGAATTTTGATTTTAAATATAACACTTTTTTATATTTTTTATATTATATTTATTTTTTTTTTCAAACTAATAATGATATATATAGGTATTTTAGAAAGATCATACAACTATTATTATAATTAAATTATTTATTTAATTTCATTAATCTCCTTATATTAACTAGATCTTATATTAAACACTCGTAGTAAAAAAATGTCAACTTTATGCGTTGGCAAAAAGGAAAAAAAGAAAGTGAACTTTATGCATTATTCTTTCATAATTACACATAGCAATGAGTTTCTCAGACAATGACCTGTTCAAAGGAGACGGTTGAATCAAAGCGTTAATTGTAAGCATTATCTTCCATTTATCATAAAAATTGAATATATTTCTTATACAACGGAAAAAATTGAATATTAATTAAGAGTATTTTAGTAAAAAAAATATAATTTAATGTAGTAAACAAAATGGAAGAGATTGATCTTAAACATAGGGACTTTTTTTTCTTGCCATCTTAAACATAAGGACTAAGAGTGCCGAATAGATTCCTACATATATAGCCCTTCCGATGTAGGAACTTTTTTAGTGATAACTCGTTAACATGCATATTCTTATGCATAGGAGACACTAACAAATTACATGAAATTTGTTATATTTTTTTATTAATTATTGACTAGTTTCACCATATTAATTAGGAAGAATTGCTCATAGCGACTTTATTAAAAATTTATTTGTTAAATGGGATTTAGGGAATATTTTTTTACACATAAAGAAAGATTATTTGCAGATACACATGGAAGATATATTGAATATAGAGAAATTTTTTTACACACAAAAATATTGTTTGCACGCGAAGGTCCCATTTATCAAATAAGTTTCCAATGAAACATTTTTAAACAATTTTCCCTATTAATTATCGTCTCACCCTTCACAGTATTTTCTTTTAAAAAAATTGAATCTTTTACATACTTATTACTTTTAACTAATCTTTTATATTGAAGTAACTCAATTTTTTATATTTCATAGAAAGCATAATATCAGAGGCGAGACTAGAAGGAAAGTATTGTACATAACTAATACTCATATAAAAAATAATTAATAAATATAAGAAATAAATTTTATATTTAGGATATGAATTCTTCAATTAAGCTCTACATTATTCGAGGGAGTAATGTTGATGTCTTGAGATCCAGATTTGAAGAAATAGTTAAAGTGAAATTTTATTTTATTATTTAATATTTCATATGCATTTTTCCACCTATTACATGTCATAACAAAATAGATAAAAAAGAACAAAGAAAAATGCACAGTGAACTTAAAAGTGCATCATCATTAGATCCATTTTGCAAGGCTCTCGATACTCTGCAGTGGTCCTTGATGGAGTTTACGCTACAAGAGAGATCATAAGCAACCTTTTCCCAACACCACAAGGCTGTTACTTTATTCTTTTAATATTAAGCTGATAAACTAGAAACAAGACTTGAATTGCACTACCAACAATATTGTCCCAATAGTTTACTTCTGAATCGTGCCCACTCTCATCTATTTCCGAAGAATTCTGCAATTTTATGAGACAGAAAAAGTTAGCAGCCTAGACCCAAATTTTAAGCCAAGTAAATAATAATACTACTTTTCGTATTATAAATATAAGATATAGTTGAGTTTTTTGAATGATTAAATAAATTATTTAATTATATTATAAATCAATTTATAAGTTAAAAAAATTAGTTAAAAAAATGATAAATATAAATACTTTAACGTAATTTAATCAGCTTCCTTAATCTTTCAAAAAATTCAATTAAAAAAAATTCAACTAAATTTTATATTTATCACCAGAGTATCATCCATATACCGATATAACTCTTATTTTGCCGTTTACCTTAGGGACGAGAATGGGTGACCGAAGCCGGAGACGTAGAGCTGAAAAATGGGTAGAATTCATATCTGATGTTGCAGGCAGGAAGCAACACCGTCGCTCCCCGTTTTCCGTCGCAGCAATTCGGAACGGCGGCGATGGCGCTTCTCAAACAAGTATTACAATCAAACACTGTAAGGTCGGGTGTGCACTGTTCTAATCCATACAGAGTCTCTGTTCTTGTGAAGTTCACTTGCTCCGTGGCAAACTTGTTCTGAGATTTCAAAACTTTCGCGGCCACGGAATTCAACATCCCGGACAGGACTTCATTGAACCTCTCCTTGTCCTTCGGAGCTACATCCTCCGTATTCGACAAGTCGGTGGAAGGTACGATTCTGTTCAAAGATTGATTAGAGTATCGAAGCATGCACGTGTCGTACCAGATTATGGCCTCTTTCTGAACTGGGCAGCGGCGTTTTATCTCTCCTGCTGCGGCGGTGACACATTCACGGCAAGCGGCGGCGAGGGTGTCACCGCGGCAGAGGAAGAGGCCGTTGACGGCATCGGGAGCGGCGTCTCCGGTTCTTGTTCGGTAGAAATGGCTGCCATCGCTGGCTTTAGAAGGAAGTGAAGAGAGGAGGAGGTTGAGGTTGGTTTCAAAGGTGGTTTTTGGTTTATAAGTAAGGGAATCTGTGCAAGCATGCGAACTGTAAATTGGATCAGCTTGTGTTAGACAGATGAAGAAGAAGCTAAAGATAGAAAAGATGACAAAGTACTTTGAGTTGGAACTAGGCATCTTGATGATGTTCGGTTCTATGGTTATACACTTCTGCAACTTAGCAATTGTTTTGGAACCAAACACGAACAATTATTTCATTAAAAAAAAAAAACAAACAAAGAATGAACAGGAGCTTCCAGCAGGTCCCACCAAAAGTGAGGAAAAATCTCAGTGCGTTTGGCAAATAATTAGTTTGCAGTTGAATTCAGTCCATTTTGATGGCTGAAGAATGAATATGTTATGACAGCTCGATTATAATTTGTTAGCATTACTACCTCCCATCTCCCCCGCACTTAATATAAAAGTCACTTGTCTTTTTTTTTAATTTAAGTGAAAATGTTAAGAAAATTAAATAAATTAGTTAATTATATATAATATATATTGTATATCACTTAATTATAGTAAATTATTTTAATGATTAAAAATAAATAAAAATATTTTAATATAACTTATTTAATGTCTTAAAAAGAAAAGTCATCAATGGGCTCTAGGAGGAGTATTTTTAAATTCTTTGAAAATTCTTCATCATCTTATCTTCAAAGTTCGGGCATCAATATTTTGATATGGATGACGATGGATAACATTTTTTCAAATACTTCTAGAAAAATGCTATTAAATTATTGCTAGACATATATAGTCGTGAGTCATGACGTTGCCCAGCACTAGGTAATATGGTGTATGTGAAGTTTCAAATTCTTCTAGAGATTAATTGCATCAGGATATGATACTACATTCACAGCGCTCATGGCAGAAAATTTGCCATCATGTTGTCTTTTTATTTTTATTTTTAACTCTTGGATGAGATAGTGATATATTGTATGTGCGAGCTCCGTCAACTCCTTTTAAGATCATCAGGCTTATATAAATCAGTGGCTATCTAAATGCTTCGTGGTACTGGTCGTTTATTCATGAGTCGCAGAAAACCTTGTGAATGCACAGAAATTATATGCCGCTGATGGAAAAATAGCAAACAATTGACTCAAATTTTTTTCCCTGATGATTTTGTTTGTGATGTTGACGAGTATTAAATGAAAATGAAGGGCTGGAGTTGAAAATATGGAAAGGCATGTTACTAAATTCCACGTTTGCTGCATTGTAAAATTGACATTTCATGAGGCCAATAATTATAGGAAGATTCAACCCAAAAAGTGCAGAGGGAAAATACAAAGTCGTCTCGCTGAAAAGTAAGCAAAACTGTTATGAGTCTCAGAATCATCATAAGTGGATTTTGAGGTTTATAAGTTCTGGAGACTTATCCTTTTAATGGGTTAGTCTTTTGAAATGGGGCTCTTTCTTTTCATTGTACTTACCTTAGCAACTACGTACAAACTTGTAATACAAAATGATATTTATCATACAATAAATATGTTATTCTCTGGTATTTCTTTTGAAACCAGCAACTATCTGTGTTAGTTAGCTTTAGGTTCAAAATCATATTTGTACAAAAGAACATTATATGCTTAAGTACATGTTTTGAAACCAAAGTGGGTCTCATCAGAATCATAGGAACCATTGATAGAACATAGATTTATGGCTGGCAAGTCAGCCTCCATTGTTCTATTGGTTGCTGGTTCATTGAAACTCTTCTTGTCCTTCAATTTGAAGCTATGTTGTCTGTAGTTGAAGGTAATAGAGTATGTTCTTCGACCGGTTAAAGTCTCTCCAAGGGTAAATTGTAGAGATAAATGCTCATCAAATATTGTCGTTTTATTTTAAAAAAATTATATACCGATAAATTTCTTGGAGGCTCATCGCTTTAGAGAGTTTATTAAAAATGTCAAGAGGGAGAGAGAGTACATTAGAATTATGGAATTAGGCACTGCAGTTGATTGTAATAGCACATTTATGGACCTTACCATTTATTTTGAAAATATTATATAATTCGACTTTGTTATATCATATAAATTTTTTAACCATAATTTTCTGATGAAAACGAAAACAGATTATATATTCTCTTTTCGTCTTCATAATAGTATATTAATAAATTAATTTGTGTTTCACAAGATTACGAATGACGAATCCCATAGAATTAGGCATCGCAGGATTGACTCTTTCGAAGATAACCTTGCTAATTAATTACTCTCATCACAGCACCTACAATCTAGATTATTCCCTACTCATGGGGGACATTTTGTATGTTTTTGGTTTATTTAAGGAAAAATTATATTGAGGTTGCCCAAAAATATTTTGTTAGAGCTTTTAAAGGCTTACAAGTGCTTATGTATGTAAGTCTGAGATAATACCCCTCTCACATACTTATCTCGTATTTCATAAATCACGATTGAAAATCTGCTTTTAAACATTTTAATCGATATTTTAAACAAACACTAAGTCTCACAAAATGCACAAACAACTCTATAATCTCATGAGAGCCATTTTTGCATTCCGTGAGACTTTTTTTTTCAAAAAAAAAACTAAAATATTTTTATGGGACCTCAGTATAATTTTTCTTTTATTTAATTCAAAGAGACTTTATTTACTCTGTTTTTTTGTTGTGTTTTTGAGCTGGGAGTATGAACTCTCGCCTTCTACTTTCACCTTTTTATGTTAACATAATCTTGTATGTAATAAAAAAAAATGGTGAACATATGTCATCTTCTTATCATCCTTTTTCTTATGATTTTTCATTTTTTTTTAGATTGAATGGATAATGGTGTTAGTCTTTCTCAAGGACGATAGTCAATTTGAATAAAATTAGGGGGAAGGAGTGCCTCCTTTAAGATAAGCCTAATAACAAAAGCAAATCAATCGTCGACTTCTCTAATTTCTCTGGCAGGTGAGAGCTAGAGGAGATAAAACCAACACTTGTAAACTTTCAAAAATAAGTTTTCTTCTTAAAATTATCACTATATTCATACTACAAATTAAAAATTAAAAATAAAAAGTCAATGAAAAGTTTTTTCTTGTAATTTTGAAGGATTATATAGATGCAAAGGGAATAAGAACCTCTAAAATATTATTATGAATCCTTTAATAAAAGAGAGTGCATATGAGCTTTTATATAGGCAAACTTAAAGCTAAAATCTAATTTAATCTAATCAAATAAAAAATAAATAAGATATAATATCTACATCTAATAAGATATAATAAATATTAAATTAAGTAATAAAATAAATAATAATAATAAAATAATAATTGATCTAAAATATCTTTCATGAATTAGTCAAACACTCCACTTGCTTTAAAGGATACCAAACTTATCTTTTTTTTTTTTTAAACTTGAAACTCAGTCTTAAAAATCTGTCATGATAGAGTTTTTGTTTAGTTTAGGAGAGGAAGGGATGTGAGCTAATTAAGTGTTGATAAATATGTTACTGTGCTTTATTTAGATATCAAAATTATTATTTTTTAATTTATAAATCACAAAAAACATGTTACCTAAGTTATATAGGATAAAAACCTTTATATACATTTGAAATAATTATTTTTATTAATTTTAATAGGTTTATTAAATTTTAATTTATATTTAAATCCTAAATCAAATTATGATACTAAGAGAACCAAGATAATTATGTTATAATATAGATATCATATTTTATTGAGATAGTTGTGATCATGTTAAAAACATACAAAAACTTATCTAAAGATTATTCCAGGTATATATATACTTGTGATCATGTTATAACAAAAAAACATATTTAATTAAAAATAAATCAATAAACTTATCTAAAGTGATGTATCATACAAATATATAAATAAACACTTGCTAGGAAAGAAGATTTGGATGGCTGGAAGAGCTACTTGAGCCAATAAAGGGTCGAGGAGCAGGTGGCGATCACAAAGAGGGAGGAGGAGAGGGGAAGAAAAAAGCGACAAAAAGGAACAAATTGGCCAATTTGAATGCAAAGATCTGATGAGTTTAGTAATATTTAGTAAGATATGATATGATTAGATAGATTTTCTAATTATTTAGGTTATCCTAGTAACAATCAAATGGGTTTTATAGGGTTTTAAAATCAGATGAGTAGACTTGGGATAATGAAAAATTAGAATGAGCATTTTAGTTAGAATAAGACATAATATTTCCCACTCCTCGACAAAACCCACAAATTTGGAAGGGCACGAAAGGATAGGAGGGGAGCACTAAAAGCCAGAATTTCTCAACTCCCCCCTATTTTTCTCAACCAAACAAGTTCATCCCTACCATTTGTCTCGAAAATCCTCGAACCAAACAATGTTTAGAAGTTGCTATAGATGCAATTCTAAATAAAGGTTATCGTGCACAACTTGTTGGAGGAAAAATAAAGCTTTTGTATCTCGCTTTCTATTTTTTTTGTAGAGTTGTTGGTTTGTATCTGGCTCTAGGAAACTATCCTCAATCAACATGCTTTTTTTTTTCAACATTTTGGTTTGTCCATGCTTCCTTATTCCTAAAATTTTTCGGGCATGAAATTCCTGGTTGTTGTTCATTAAATTGACTACGCCCTCTGCTATTACCATGACCTCTTTTTGCAAACTCCCCCTTTATCCTTTGCGATAAATGCGAACAAAGTTGCACAAGCAAAAAAATTCTCAGGCTTCAAAACAAAACTTTACCCATAAAGTGACAAAGGAAAGAAAAACAGAAAGAAGACGCTACAATGGTCTCTCTCACTCGAATTGATATCACGCACATGGACACTACTTATATTGATATCACTCACTCTTCTCACTTTTAGGATGGGCTCTGATACCATGTTGAGTGAGAAGCACGAAATCAAGCAATATGAGGGAGAGTGTTATAGACTCCAACGGAACCAAGGTTTATTGTTGTCATAAGCAATAATTAGGGACCACACCTTCCTCTAGGAATGAAGGTGACAAGTGGAAGGTGGATTTAAAGTTTTCCCTTTGGGGGTCTTTCAACTTGAAGTCTTCCTCAACTTCATTTGGTGCTGCCTAGGTCTCAACGTAGTCTTCACTAAGAAAAAGTTTTTCGACTTTCCTTTGTCCTTATTACTTACTTTACTCATCAATGCTATCTTTAATGTAACCAAAGATATATGGGTCTCCTCCTCATTGGGATGAAGAAAACCTAACCCTGATACTATAACCTGGCTTTGATAGCATGTTGAAATTCAACGTACAAGCCCAATCAAAAAATAAATGGCCTATGATACTTAAAAGGAGTACAAGCCCAGACCCAAAAAAAAAACCTAGAAATGATGTTAGAATGTATGATTAAGACCTAAGCATATATGGGTCTCCTCCGCCTTGGGATGAAGAAAACCTGGCCTTGATACTATAACTTGGCTTTGATACCATGTTGAAATTCGACGTACAAGCTCAGTCAAAAAATAAAAGGCCTATAATACTTAAAGGAGTACAAGCCTAGACAAAAAAAACTTAGAAAGGATGTTATAATGTATGATTAAGACTTAAGCATATATGGGTCTCCTCCTCCTTGGGATGAAGAAAATATAGCTCTAATACTATAATCGAGTTTTAATATCATGTTGAAATTCCATGTACACCAGTCAAAAAATGAAAGCCCCCTCAAAAACCTAGCCTTGACACTATAACTTGGCTCTAATGTAACCAAGCATATATAGGTCTCCTCCTCCTTGGGATGAAGAAAACCTGACCCTAATATTATAACCTGGGTTTGATGCCATATTGAAATTCAACGTACAAGCCATGAAAGGCATATGATACTTAAAGGAATATAAGCCCAGACCTAAAAAATAAAAAACCTAGAAAGGATGTTAGAATGTATGATTAAGACTCATATTGAATTATTAAAAGATGAATTAAAGATATATAATATTAAGGTAAGTCTTATGAAATTGGCTTAAGTTATTTTGATAGAAAAGCAAACCTAACACATATATACCTATTTAATTCATAATTCAACATGGTATCAGAGTCATTCGATCTGTAGTGTGACAAAAAAAATACAAAATGGGCCTTTGAGACTCAAAAAAGAAAGAAGTACAAGCCTAGTAAGCAAAAATGAAGTCTCTTTGAGACTAAAAAAGGTAATACAAGTCCAGGCAAAAAAACAAAAAAAACAAAAAGCCTCTCAAAGAAGTATAAGCTCCGAAAAGAAAAGAGGAAAAATGTTAGAATACATTATTAAGTCCCACATCCAATGATTGAAAGATGAATTAAAAGTAGGGTTAATGTGCAAATTTAGCAAAGAACTATTTCTCAAAGTGCACCAAACACAACTAATAACTATTTTAGGGTGCAAAAATAGACATTATGAATTTTTAGAGTGCAAAAGTAGACATTATGAATTTTTTTGGAGCAAAAATAGTAATTTTTTTTAATCTATTTTGGAGTGCAAAAATTGCTATTTTTGCTCCAAAAAAATTCATAATATCTACTTTTACACCCTAAAATAGTTAATTGTGTTAGATTCAATTTGAAAAATAGTTCATTGCTATTTTTGCACCTTAACCCTTAAAAATATATAATGTTAAGACAAGTCCTATCAAATTGGTTTAAACTATATATTCTGATAGAAAGGCAAACTTAACATGCGCACACACACCCCCCACACCTACTTAATTCATAATACGACAAAAAAATGCCCACTCTGATAGAAACACACAAAACCCCCCATACCTACTTAATTCATAATACGACAAAAAAATGCCCACTATGATAGAAACACCCCCACACCTACTTAATTCATAATATGACAAAAAAATCCCACTCTGAGAGAAAGGAAAACCTCTATCACACACACCTAATTCATAATACAACAAAAAAATGCCCACACACACACCCACACCTAGAACTGGGAATTATTGTCGGCCCTTGACGTGCTATGGCTTAAATGGGCCGGCCTACAGAACTCGAGGTAAGAAAAATTACTGTTTTTCAAAACCCGGCCTGAGAGTATGATGGCCAGGGTCGGCCCATAGGGCCAAAAATCATTTTCATAATATTTAACTACATGTCTCATGCAATAAAATAAGTATAGTTACTAATTTATAATCAAATGCAAAAAAAAATAGTGTTTACAAATAACTCACAGTCTCACACAATGCATAATAAGGCAAGAAACTGAACACTTTAAGCAATATGAGTATGACGACTATTATTTTTATCTTCTTTGCCACTATTATCAATTTCAAGAAAATTTGATTATACTTCATTTTGAATATTAGGCTCTGCTTGAGGGGTAGAAATATTAAGAATTTCTTCTCCCATATTATGAATACATCTATAATCTTTATTTGCAACAAATAATAAATCAAAATGATAATAACTCTATAACAAATACAAAATACAAATAAATTAGTAAATTACTATCATATGTGAAACTTTAGAGTAAATAAGGAATATCTAGCGTATTTTTCTTATAAAATAAGAAATATCTTTTATAAAATTTTAATTTTTATGATTCTTAATATAATATTTTCTTATGAAACTTAATTCTAAAAAAATGATAATAACTAAATAATAAGTCTCACACAAAGCATAATAAGACAAGAAACTAAACACTTTAAACAATATGATTATGACGACTATCATTTTCATCTTCTTTACCACTATTATCAATTTCAAGGAAATTTGATTATACTTCATTTTGAATATTAGGCTCTGCTTGAGGGGTAGAAATATTAAGAATTTCTTCTCTCACATCATGAATACATTTATAATCTTTATTTGCAAAAAAATAATAAATCAAAATGATAATAACTCTATAACAAATACAAAATACAAATAAATTAGTAAATTACTATCACATGTGAAACTTTAGAGTAAATTAGAAATATCTAGCGTATTTTTCTTATAAAATAAGAAATATCTTTTATAAAATTTTAATTTTTATGATTCTTAATATAATATTTTCTTATGAAACTTAATTCTAAAAAAGATGATAATAACTAAATATTTGCAATATCATTAACAAAATATAAAAAATAAATAATATTATTATCATATAAATAATTTTAAAAATAAAAATATATATACAGGCCCCGGCCCTATAAAGTTGACTCTTTTAGGCCCGCTTTCACTCTTGGGGCAAAAATCTTAAATCTGACCTTTATAAATTTAAAGCTTAAAAGGGTCGGCCTGACGGGCTCAGCCCGTTTTTCTGGTTCTACCTGCACCTACTTAATTCATAATACAACAAAAAAAATGCCCATTTGAAGTTATTTAAAAAAAAAACAAGAAAAAGTTCCTTCTCTCCCTTCTTCACTCTCTTTCTTTCTGTTAATTAGCTCCATCATTTTGCCGGATTTAAAGTCGCCTCTAATGGTGAAATCATGGGCGCCATGTAAAATCCTGGTAAGTACTAGCTGTCTAGGAATACTGCCTTTTGGTAAATGGCTTTAGTGTGCTGGTCAATGTCGTTGTAAGAATTGTCAATGAAGAAAAATAATATTAATTAAAAATAGTAGTCAATGAACTTACATAGACCCAGGAAAACGGATCGAATCCGTCGGGCCGGCCCTTTTAGTCCCTGAATTTATAAGGACCGGACTTAAGATTTTAGTCTCAAAATTGAAAGCGGGCCTAAAAGGGTCAGCCCTGTAGAGCCGAGGGCCTAAAAGAGCCGGCCCTTTAAGCCCTTATATGTATTTTTTATTTTTTAAAATGATATATATGATAATAATATTATTGATTTTTTATGTTTTATTGATGATGTTGCAAATATTTAGTTGTTATTATCTATTTTATAATTAAATTTCATAAGAATATCTTCTATTAAGAATCCTAAAAATTAAAAATTTATAAAAGATATTTCTTATTTTATAAGAAAAATACATTAGATATTTCTTATTTACTCCAAAGTTTCACATATGATGGTAATTTACTAATTTATTTGTATTTTATATTTGTTACAGAGTTATTTATCATTTTAGTTTATTATTTGTTACAGATAAAGATTATGGATGTATTCATGATGTTGGATAAGAGAATTTATATTTTTACCCTTCAAACAGACCTTACTATTTAAAGTGAAACACAATTGAATTTCCTTGAAATTGATGATAGTGACGAAGAAGATGAAAATGATAGTCATCATACTCATATTGCTTAGAATGTTTAACTTCTTTTCATCTTATACTTTGTACGAGACTGTGAGTTAGTTGTGGACATTATTTTTTACCTTTGATTATGAATTAGTAACTGTATTTGTTTTATTGTATGAGGCGTGTAGACGTGTAGTTAAATATTGTGAAAATAGCTTGGCTCTAGCCTTCATGCTCTCGAGCCGGGCTTTGAAAAAGAGCAATTTTTCTTACCTCGAGTCCTATAAGGTAAACCATTTTAGACCCTGGCCAGCCCTGATTACCAGCTCTAAACTTACCCAACAACTTGTTAAAATTGTTATACAAATTATTACAGTAGAATTGTTTATAAAGATCTAATTAAAATTTATTTGTTAAATAGAATCTAGAGAAGATTTTTTGCATATAAGGGAATATTGTTGCCACATACATATGGAAGATATATTGAATATATGGAAGATTTTTTGAATACAAGGGAAGATCTTTTGCACATAGGATGATTGTTTGCAAGCAAAGGTCCCATTTGATAAATAAGTTTCCAATAAGGTATTTTTGAATAATTTTCCCAATTATCAATCCCTTTAAAAGTATAATCAATTTCACAAAATTTGACCCAATTAATTAATTAATCAAAATAATGTTAATTAAAAGATATTGACAACTTATATAACGATTTTAACATGTTAAATGAGTTGTCAATCCTTTTAAAAGTATAATCAATTTTATAAAACTATCTAATTTGGGTAGTTAGGCGCTAACACTTGCAAATTTTCAAAACTATCCTTTCTTCTTAAAATTATCACTAATGTTGTCATGCTGCAAATTTAAAAATATTCTTATATACTCGAAAAATCAAGTTACAACTTAAAAAAATTAAGAAGAACTATAAAACCAAAAAAATGTATTCACTACTATAAAACATGGATTTTACGTCCCTAAATGACGTCTCTTTTTTAAAAAGAGAAGTAAAAAATAAAGACGGTGATATT
Source organism: Albizia julibrissin (assembly GCA_037074505.1). NCBI lineage: Eukaryota > Viridiplantae > Streptophyta > Magnoliopsida > Fabales > Fabaceae > Albizia > Albizia julibrissin. The sequence continues at coordinate 3,953,297 of CM073480.1, read as the reverse complement.
TTTATAATTCTGTGCTTCATTTTTGACAAATTAGGCATCTCAATTTCTAAAACAGACATCAAATGTTCACTTTTAATTAGGGACGCCAAAGGTAGCATCCTTAATATTTAAATATTAGGGACATCACCTTTAATATTGGGGTCGCCACTTTGGGCATTCCTAATCCCAATTAGGAATGCCACTTTTGGCCTCCCTAATTGGGAATTAGAGACGTCCAAAGTGGCACCCCATATTTTTATATATTAATGTTGAATAGATTCAGATGAACTTTCTCTCGCTCTCTCCCCCAGGTGACATTTCTCAATTTCTTTGAGAGGAGTTGTAGAAAGAGACTCACAGTCTATTGATTCATATGTCTTCTTTCGGTGTTCTTGCCATCCTCTCTCGTCATGCCTTCCACCGTTCATGCTCAATCCACTACTCCTGCTCCTGCCCCTACCTGCGACGGTAATCTTCTCTTCATCACTTCTCAATCTAACATGCCAACTTCTGTTTACATTCTCTTTACATTTGGATCTGACTCTCCTTCTATGTATAATTATTATTATATAATTTTCTTTCATTTTTCACAATCAAATCTAGTATGGTATATGTAGAGATGAAGAGCATAATTTTTTGAATGTAAAAGTTTGACTAAAAGAAGGAAAGTAACATCGTTTTAGGGAGGGAGAAAAAAAAAGAATTCATAACTTAAGGAGAAAGGAGAAAAAACATGTTATTGGAAAACTGAAGAGCTACATATTGAAGTTCATCGTCCTCTCTCCATTGAAGCTTGTCGCCCCTTAGATCTGATCATGTTTCTCTAGTTTATGAAAAATTGTTAGGCAGTGAAAAATATAAATATTTTCTTTGAAATAAAAAACCTTTCAACGTCCATAATGAATAAGGGACGCTATAACATACTTTAAACGTTTTTTTTTTAAAAAAAAAGAACGTCTAAAGTGACCCTTTAGGCGTCCCTTTTTTTTAACAAATGTTAAATGCTATATTTTACCACGTTACTTACATAAACGTTCCCTTATAAAAAGACATAGAAATGTCTCAAAAATGGACGTTAAAAATATTTTTTGTAGTAGTGATTTTTAAAGTTTTTAGTCTAAAATCCAAGTAATACTATATAGTAGTGAATATTGGTTTTAAAAGCACATCAAAAGTATAAAGTGAGAGTGGTGAAATGAGGATGTTGATCAATGGGCGTATGGTTATATAGAAAAATGAGATTAATTAATAATGAACAAATAATACGAGGAAGAGTTAGAGTGACATCTATAAAAAAAAAAATAGTAAAAAATTGTTTGAAGTTATTCCAACAATACAAGGAAAGTCATTGAAGATGCTAGTAATATAGAGTCATTTGAAAAGGATTAATGGAATACTATCACAAAAAAAAAAAGGCGTAGAAAAAGACTGAAGTGAATGATTAATGATGTTATTGAGAAGGATGTTTGAGATAACAATTTAACTAAAGATTTGTTTATTGATAAAACAAAATGATGATGTATCATCATTTATATAGCTGACTCCATCTAATAAGATAATGCTGGTGATTGTTGTGAAAGTTTTTAGTCTATATATGGACGGAAAAAATGATCATTTTTATATCTATACTTAATTATTATTTTTCTCCAACAGTAAAGCGTGAGGTTCCTTACTAGACGCCAATGTGAATGGCTCAAGATGATTGTCCTCCGTTGCATTAACTACTATATCACTATACAGACTCCATGCTCATGGTGGAAAGTTTTTCTTCTTCTTCTTCTTCTCTAAACTTCTTGACGAAAAATGCAGGCCGTGAAGGGGTTGGCAGAGTTAGAGAGTAACTTTCAAGCATGAGAACTATGGATGACATGGAAGGTCTATCTGCTGGATCTCTTTGAACACACAGCAGACCAATGTGGATGCATCTTAGTACTTTATTTGGATTACAAGATTCTCTTATTGAGGGGTCCAACAATTCCAAGGCAACTCCATTCTTCCATAGTTTCCAGGCCTGTCTCAAAATGACGTCAACTATTTGTCATGTTGTTATCATAATATTTTTCCTTTTCACAGGAAGCAAATGATTTGTTTGAATAAAAAATAGAGAGACTAGTGTTTGATATACTCACATGGCTCAGCAGGTGCCCAACACCCTCCATTTGATGGAAAGAATTCCATTAGAAGGACGCCAAAAATGTACACACCAATTTTAACAAAAATTGGTTCATTCATGGAGTATTCAGGAGCAAGATAACCCCTTAAACATTGAATCATTAAATGAGAAATGTTCGCGTAAGGGAAATTACCAATTTAGGGCCTATAATATGCCTTTCTCTAATGCTCCTTGTGATATTCTAACCTCCCAAAAGTTTCTTTCTTTCTTTCTTTCTTTCTTTTTTTTTTGTTGTAATCATTAGATTCTACACAAAATAAATATTATTTTGATATATTATGAGAAAAAATGGTGCAACTTTGAATTTCTTATGAATTTTCAAAGAAAAAAAAAATACTCTAAAAGTATGCATTTTTTATTTATTTTGAAAAATATTAAAAAATTCAAAACTTCATCATTTTATGCCTATAAGATATCAAAATATCATTTATTTATAATCAATCTACTTATAACAAGAAACAAGAACAAAACATTAGGGAGTTGCGAAATTTTAAAGAGCATTAAAGAGCACATTAGAGAAGATACGTTAGAGGCCCCTATTCCGAAAATTACACATAATCATGGACTAATTAATGGTAGTTCTTTCTTCGTTTAAGAGAAAATGTCAAGATATCTGAATAAGATTGTAGGGATATGTAAATTTATTCTTATAATGTTCTTGCAATGGCTTCATATCCTTTGATTTGGTCAACCGTAAAAACTATTGTCAAACCAAAATCTGTTATTTTTGGATTTATTTTACTATCCAATAATGCATGCTTAGCTTTAAGATTCGATATATAATTCTAAATCTTAAATCGTCATGAAGATATTGAATGCGCAGCGTAATTCTTTTGATAATCTTATAACATTTTGTCTAATCTAGTTGTTCTTGCTTTTTGGGGTCTATACATTTAAGAAATGTCAAATAGAAAAAAAAAAAAAGGTAAGTTGACTCAAAAAATAAAAAGTCAAGCAAAGTTTCCTCCATCTCAGTCTGAAACATAATGATCAAAAGTTGGAAAACTAGAATCAAGTTTATTAAGTGTGAACCATACACAATAGATGGACTTACCAAAAAGAATGTAATTAAGATTTCTGTTTGGCAAATATTCAAACATAAGTATTCTCTCTTTTCCTTGCACACAAAAGACCACAAGTCTCACTAAATTTTTAAGCCATACCCTGACAAGTGCCTCTACTTCATTCTTGTACACCTTGCATACTGCCTTTATGGAGCCTCTTCACGTCAATTTCTTGGCCATTTTGAAGCATGCCCTGACTTGCAAACATAAAGTCAACATACATGAATGGAGGGGCCTAATTTCCTTCACGTTAAAAACCAGAAAAGCACATAAACTAGATACCTTGTAGACATGTCCAAATCCGCTATCACCAAGCTTGTTATCTGCAGAGAAGTTGTTCGTGGCTGCTTTAATAGTACGGAAATCATATTGCAGTGGATCCACATTGCTGATGTCAATTGCAGCTGCACAGCCAAATGGTGCATATGCATGAAGACATGAAATGAAAACAGAATAGCGAGCAAATATGAGCCAAACAAAGCAAAAGGTCTTGTATACTAAGGGGATCCTTACATTCAGAGTCATACTTGTGCCATATTCCTTTACACAAGCAGCATATGCCAAATATTAATATCAGGACAGCCACAGAAATCGAAACCACAATTGCAACAATCGTCCCTAATGAGATTCTACCTTTTCCTGCATCATCCGAAAAACAGAGAAAGCAGATATACTTAATAAGGTAATTAAATTCATGAAAACAATAGAGTAACCAACTTTGTTTCATTAATTAATATTCTACAGTTAAGTTCATTTTCGTTCTAGATATTACAAATTATTCAGTTATTTTGTTCTTTTAGTCTACTTGGCTGTTTGTCCACAATTTTGTACCCTCCCCTGCTTTTATTTCACTCTCTGTTCTGTGGATATTCCCCCACAGTTTTGCTCTTAAACTCACAATTTTCGCAACCTAATGCCAATACCCAAATCATTAAACAGATGAGAAACTATAAATATTCTACGTAATAACTTAGGCATATATAGGTAAGAGCTTTACCCTGGGAACCATTAGTATTTGTAGGAGGAGCACTTGCAGCTTCCGATTGATAGAAAGGGTACAATTTATACCAAACATTACACCTAATAAACAAGAGATAGAAATTTTGTTGGACGCCATGGCCATGGACGATGTCATGGTAAGTGTAATGAATGTGTCAGTGGTGTTGGAAATGAGGTGTCATGTTTATAGTTTGAAGAGTTATTGTGTGTATTTCAATGGAGAGTAGGGGATCATCTTTCATGAGGAAGAAGGCATTGCGGGAGTCAATGAAATTTGTTTGCGGAAGACTTTTCAATTTCTTGTGATGACTTCTAAATTGGGTAAGCACCAGCAAGTCATTCTAAGCTCTAACACCTACATAGAATGATGTGAACTATTTTTCTCTTCCTATGAAAAAATTATTTGAAATTAAAAGTTCTTATATTAATAAATTTTATATATTATTGGTAATCAAATTAAAATTATTATCTAGGTTAAAAATGAAAAATGATCCTTTTAAAAATAGGTTATGCATATCTTATTAAATTTTATAAATAATCCTACATTAAAAATAAATAGATACTTCCTTTTGTCCTCTCCATGAGAGATTATTTTAAGGTTTTCTTAATCCTATTTATAAGAAACAATAATCTCTTGTATGAAGTGCTTATGAAAAATCATCTTTCACTCCTTTATTTAATATATATATATATATATATATATATATATATATATATATATATATATATATATATTTACTAGTAAGACTAGCTATTCCAAATTTACCCACCAGTTTTTTTATATGATTACTTGATTGAGTTATTTTTTAGTATTGTCGGACTTAAATGTGGGTAGCTTTTCTAAAAGCTTTTTCTGCATTAACAGAGTTGTGAGATCTCGTGTTTAAGCAGTCTAATCCCCTCATATTAGAATCAACGTGTACTGACATATTCGAAGTTTAATGTAAAAAGCACACACTAAAGCCACAAACATTCAAGGCCTAATACAAGGCTTTAATTTTATTTTTTTCAAACAAGACACAGAAGTGTTTACCGGTGACTGGTGAGAGCCATGAGGATCCTTATTAGTGGATTTGGATGGCTCAATATGATTATCACCATCCCAAGATGATCCTCCTCCATTGTATTAACTTACACACTGTACAGATTCCATGCTCGCGGTAGAAAGTTCTCCTCCTCCTTCTGTTAACTTCTTCAAGAAATTTAATGGGTCCGCTGGGGATGGCAGCGCCAGACAGTAACTATGAAGCATAATAACTATAGATGACATTGAAGGTCTATTTGCTGGATGTTCTTGAACACACAGCAGAGCAATGTGAATGCATCTCATTACTTCATTTGGATTACAAGATTCTCTTATTGTGGGGTCTACCAACTCCAAGGGCTCTCCCTCTTTCCAAAGTCTCCATGCCTGTGTCAAAATGTTGTCATCTGTTTGTCCTTTTAACAAAAAATATATAATTCATTTGTATCAAACCAGAGAGTAGTGTCTGATATACTCACATAGCTCGGCATGTATTCCTCCTCATCCTCTATTTGATACAAAAAACTATTCTTCTTTCCACTTATAATCTCCATTAGAAGGACACCAAAGCTGTACACATCACACTTAACAGAAAACTCTCCAAGGTTATGGTAAAGTTGTTCTGGAGCTATATAACCACTGAAACATTGAATCATCAGAAGATAAATGTTAGTGTAGGAGAAATTACACAGAAATATAGGCTACTGCCAATTCTTTCTTTAAGAAAAGACCCAAAATATCTGAATAAAATTGTAAGGATATGTAAACTTTGTTCTTACATTGTTCCATGAACGCAATTGACATTAATTTGAGTTTGGTCGACTGTACAAACTGTTGCCAAACTAAAATCAGTGATTTTTGGATTCATATCTCTATCCAATAATATATTATTCACTTTAAGATTAAAATGTATAATTTTAAGCCTTGAATCTTCGTGAAGATATAGAATGCCTTGAACAATTCCTTTGATAATCTTATAACGCTTTACCCAATCTAGCTGTTTTTTCTTTTCAGGGTCTACACATTGAAAAAAAAAAAATTAAGGAATGTCAAATAAAAGAAAAGTAAATTGATTCAAAAATAAAAAGTGAAGCAAAGCTTTCACAATTAGTCTCAACCATAATCAGCAAAAGTTGGAAAACTAAAATCAAGCATATTAAGGGTGAACTATACAGAATTGATGTAGATGGACTTGCCAAAAAGCATATAACCAAGACTTTTGTTAGGTATATATTCATAAACTGAATTGACTTAAAAATAAAAATTCAATCAAAGCTTCCATCATCACAGTCTCAACCATAATAAGCAAAAGTTGGAAAATTAAAATTGAGCATTTTTTTTTGCCCAAAAAATTGAGCATATAAAGTATGAATTATGCAGAATTGATGTAGATGTACTGACCAAAAAGAATGTCATTAAGACTTCTGTTAGGCATATATTCGAATACAAGTATCTTCTCGTCATCTTGTAAAGAGAAACCCAAAAGTCTCACTAAATTTCTGTGTTGTATCCTGGCATGCACCTCTACTTCCTTCTTAAATTCTTCTACTTCTCTAGAGCGTCTAGTTCTAAAGAGTCTCTTCGCAGCAATTTCTTGTCCATCAGGAAGCATGCCCTAAAGTTCATACATGAAGTCAACGTATATGTATGGAATGGCCTAATTTCCTTCATGTTAAAAACCAAGAAGAAAGCACACAAACTTGATACCTGGTAAACCACTCCAAATCCACCTTTACCAATCATGTTATCCTCAGAGAAGTTGTTCGTGGCGGCTTCAATTGTAAGGAAATCATATTGCAGTGAATCCACATGGCTGATTTCAATCGCAGCTGCACAACGAATTGGTGCATATTTTTGATGAGACGAAGTGAAAATAGAAGAGTCAGCAAATATGAGCCAAACAAAGCAAAAGTTCTTTTATACTATGGGGATCCTTACATTCAGAGTCATACTTGTTCCTTATTCTCTTAATCAAGCAACAGATGCCGACTATAAATATCAGGACTGTCACTGAAATTGAAACCACGATTGCAACAATCGTCCCCGATGAGATTCCACCTTTTCCTGCAATGATTGAGTAACCAACTTTGCTTCATTCATTATTCTACAGAGTCAAGTTTGTTTTCGTTCCACATATTACAAATCCTTCAGTTATTTTGTTCTTTTAGTCTACTTAGCTGTTTCTCCATTATTTTGGACCCTACCCTGCTTTTATCTCATTCCCTGTCATGTGGTTCTTCCTCCACAGTTTTGCTTTTAAACTCTCAATTTTCGCAACCTAATACCCAAATCATCTAACAGATGAGAAACTATAAAGATTCTACGAAATACCTTAGGCGTATAGTTGAGAGCTTTACCTTGGGAAGCAGAAGCAGTAGTATTTGCAGGAGGAACACTTGTAGCATCCGATTGATAGAAAGGGTACAATTCATACCAAACATTACAGCTAATAAACAAGAGATAGAAAATTCTGTTGGAAGCCATAATTATGGACGTCATAAGGATGTGTTAAGCGGTGTTGATTTTTTTTTTTCTTTTTTTAGCATATTGCGTGTATTTCAATGGCTAGTAGGGGATAATCTTTCATGAGGAAGAAGAAAATATTGCAGTGGCAGAGAAAAAGATGGTTGATGAAGGAGAAGGGCGACGCAAGTCAAAGAAATTTGTTTGGGAAAGACTATTCAATTTCTCCTGATGGCTTGTAAATTGGGTAAGCGCCAATAAGATCATGTTTGAAATAGCTTATGAAAATTTTATAAGTACTTATGAATTGTAATTCACGGTCTACGAGATAATTTTTATAGTCCACGAGATGCTTTTACGGTCTACGAAGTGCTTTTACGGTCTACGAGATAAATATGTGGAGGAGATTTATCTCGATTTATGTGAATCGGGCTTATATAATAAGTCCGATTCAGATAAGTGATAACAAACAAGCTCTAAGTCATTCTAAGCTCTAGCCTATGGGAAGATGTGAGCTACTTTTCTCTTCCTAGTTCCTATTAAAAAATTATTTAAAATTATTAAATGTTCATATAAAAAATTGTTAGGGTTTTCTTGGTTCTGTTTATAGAAAAAATAATAATCTCTTGTTTGAAGCATTTATTAAAATTTTTGATATATACTTTCATTAAAAAATATTTATTAATGAGATAAATTATTAAAAACTATTAACTAATTATTTTTTATATGACTATTTCATCAGGTCAAATCCAAACATTTCAGGCTCAATTCAGAGTAACTCTCTCATAGACATTTTCTACATTGACATGGACTCAAACTTAAGACCTCGTGCATATGTGGTCAAATTCTCTTCCACTAGAAGCAAAGGCAATAGATGGGGGTGAAAAATAGATAGGGGTGAAAATTAGGTAGGCTTACGAACTTTTTTATGTCCAAACATATACCTTTAAAAGGCCTAGTATGGCCTGAAAACCTTTTTAAAGGCTTACTTATTAAGTTAGAAAGTGACGTATAAGTAAGATAAATATCTATATGGTCTAAAAGATTTTATATATTGCTGGCAAAAAACATCCAAGAGATGTCAAAAAAACAAGAAAGTAAATTGCCAAATTGATTCAAAAATAAAAATCAAAGCTTCCTCCATTCTAGTCACAACCATAATGGGGGAAAAGTTGGAAAACTAAAATCAAGCATGTTAAGAATGAACTATGCAAAATTGACATAAATAGACTTACCAAAAGGAATGTAATCAAGACTTTCCTTATGCATGTGTTCATAAACAAGTATCTTCTCTTCTCCTTACACCAAAAATCCCATAACTCTCACTAAACTTCTATGTTGTAGCCTAGCAATCACCTCTACTTCATTTTTCAATTGTTCTACACCTTGTAAAGAGATTCTAGACGGTCTCTTCGCAGCAATTTCTTCTCCACTTGGAAGCATGCCCTGAATTTCAAACTTGAAGTCAACACGGATGTATGGAGTACATTAGAATGGGAATTAGGCAATAGGCACTTCGGTGATGCCCGCTTTGGGATTGGCTTGCAGTTGATTGTAATACTAATATCACATTTATGGACCTTAACATTTATTTTGAAAATACTATAATTCGAATTTAATTTGTTATAAAACGAATGGTGGACATTTTATTTGTCATCTCCTTATCTATCTTTTTCATTCTTTTTTCTTTTGGATTTAGTTGGGTAATGATGATAGTCTTTCTCAATGGCGAGAATCAAACGGACTCCAATTAGGGAGGACAAGAATGACTCCTTTTTAAATGCTATTTTTCTCTTACAGGACAAAGAATTGTCTAGTCGTGAGTCATGAGGTTCCTTTGGATATATGGGTCAAGATGATCGTCACCATCACTATATGTATTCCTTGCTCATGGTGAAAGTTTGTCTTCTTCTTCTTCTTCTTCTTCTTCAGTTACCTGGATGGATCATAATGTTTCATGTGTGATCTCTTTTAAATCCTTCCAGAATCAATCCAAATAAATTAGTGGCATAATGCGTCATTTTGTTGTTTGTTGGTTCTTGTTCATCTGCTGCAGAAAACCTTGTAAATGCATAGAAAAGCTGTTTTGCTTCTGCTGCTGCTAGCAAAATGACAAACTCAAATGTTCCTTCTGACGTTTCTGGGTTTGTTTTTTTAATGCACGTTTCTGGGTTTGTTATGTTAATCAGTAAATGAAAACAAAAAATCAGATATCAAAATATGTTGGGTGGGATTCATTGATTAAAACTTTTTCTCTCCCTGGTGAGAGCTTTTCTCTCTCTCCACGTGAGAGGTAGTTACGGCGAGTCTTTTCGTCGAAGTTTTGTGCGTCTTCTTGTTCCGGCGTATTGTTACGACGGAGAGGGAGAAGAGATAGTGTGTGATCCGTCGCCTACTGTGGCGGAGAAAAAAGAGTGGTTCATCTTTTACTCATTGTAGAAGGCAAACAAGTGAGGTTTCAGTTGTCGAAGGTGAATGAGTGTGAAACTGGAAATGGTGAATAGTAGTCGAGGTGGAAGTGACAATATGGAGAGGAGGCCGACGGAATTGAAGGTGGATCTGGTGTGGAGGAAGCACGGAGATAAGAAGCTTGGTGGAGGAGCCCTAATCAGGAAAATTGTGGCAGAGAGGAATCTAAATACTCCGACGGTGATTCAAATGATCTGGAAAGGATGGAATATAGAAAAACATGAGGATTTGAAGATTGCAGAAATTGATCGAAAGGCTTTTGTATTTGAGTTTCGACGCAGAACAGATTATGTGCGAATTTTGCGTGGAAGACCTTGGTCGATCAACGGCTTGCTGCTGAATATCCAGTGCTGGGAGGAGGACATGACTTTTAGTGAGGTAAACTTTAATTTCTGTCCATTTTGGATTCAGTTTCATGATTTACCTCCTGCTGTTATGGATTTGGAAAATGCTTTGACTCTGGGGGGAAGGGTTGGGGATGTTATGATGGCGGAGGATCCAAGAAAGGATGGTTTGCTCGTAAGGAGTTTTTTACGGGTCAGGGTCTTGGTGGATCTGAGGAAGCCATTGGTATCTGGTATGTGGTCTCCTAGACCAGGTAAGGAACCGATAAAAATTAAAATACGGTATGAAAGATTACAGAATTTTTGTTATGTATGTGGTAGAATTGGCCATGATCTGAGAGGATGTCCTCATAAAGAAGACCTTGATTCTAATCTAAGGGCTGAATATGGTAATTGGCTGAGTATTCAAGTGGCTAGATGGAATGAGGAAATTGTACGGCCCATTAGAATGAATTGGGAAGAGGTGGAGGGCTGGAAGAAAGAAATGAGTACTAAATGTATTAAAAGGAATACACAGAGAGAGGAGGTAGGTTTGAAGGAGGGTGAATCAGTAGAAAACCAGAGTAGGGAGGAAGTATGGAGAGGCGTACGGAAAGAGGAATTGAATATTAGTACAAATGTTGAAAAAAGCAAGATAGGCGATAATGACATAGAAGCTGTAGTTGGAGATAAGGAAGCGAAGGGAGGTATGGAGGAGAAGAAATGTGAGTTTGTGAGCAGAGGGGAAGGGGGAAATAGGAGGGATGGAAAGGATAAAGCGAGTGATTATTGTCTAAAGCTGGGAGACACGAATGTATCAAAAGCAGTTGTAGTTTATGGAAGTATATCTCCTGTGGATGAGATACTGACTGGGATGCAGAATTTCAGCTTAAAAAGACAGGGGGAGGAGCTGGAGGATAGGAAGGAAGGTAAGAGGATGAAGATTTCTAATGATAGTAAAAGTATTGAGGCAGGTGGGATGAAGCAGTATGTAGCAAAAAGAGGTGGTAGGCGTAGTGTTAGAATTCAGAAGAGAAAAATGAGGGTGGGAGGTATAAAGATTAGTGATATGAAGGAAGTGGTGAGGGGGGATGGGATGGAGGTGTGGAAGGAGATTTTGTTTTCAATTCAAAAGCAATTGTGATGACTGATATGGATTATGCTGTAGGTGGTGGTGACTGGCCAAAATCAGTCACCAAGGAACCATGACTATAATAGCTTGGAACTGTCAGGGGTTTGGTGCTGCTCTGACAGTTAAAAATCTAAAAGAGGCTTGCAGAATTAATAAGCCAATTTTAGTTTTTTTGATGGAAACGAAACAGCACCAGGAATATATGAGAAAAATCAGAAAAAGATTGGGTTTTCATAAGGAGCTGTATGTTGATCTTAAAGGGAAGAGTGGAGGTTTGGCTGTTTGGTGGAAGAAAGAGTTGGAGGTTAGTGAAATCCACGTTGGCAGGAATATTATTCATGTTAAGTTGCAATGCAGTTGCTTGGAGGTGCCTCAGTACCTCACTATGGTTTATGGGCCACCTAGAGAAGATGAAAGGGGTAGAGTGTGGGAAAGGATGTCAAGAATTGCACCTACAGTTGATGGGTCATGGTTGTGTATAGGAGATTTTAATGATATTTTGAATCAGAGTGAGAAGCTTGGAGGTAAACCAAAGGCTGTAAGGAAAATATTAAGGTTCCATAAAATGCTAAGTGATTGTGGATTCATGGATTTAGAATTTAAAGGACCAAGGTATACATGGGCAAATGGTAGAGTAGGAGAAGCACACATTAAGGAAAGGATTGATAGAGTGTTTGGAAATGGCGAGATGAGAGAATGCTTTCCGAAAGCAATGGTATTTCATTGTGAATCAGTGGGGTCTGACCATAATCTGTTGGTGGTTGATCTTAACTACCAGCAGTTTTTTTGCCCGAAGCCGTTTAGATTTGAAGCTGTTTGGTATGAGCATGTTGAATACGGGAAAGTGGTGGAAGAAAGTTGGAATAGGCAGGGAAGTCAATCTTGCTGCATTGCTAAAAGGCTAGCTGGAAAACTAAAGGAATGTGGCAAAGATTTGAAGAGGTGGAGTAGGAGGACCTTCCCAAACAATAGGAAAAAAATTCAACTGCTGCAGAGACAGTTAGAAGAATGCAATAAGGGGTCTCTAACAGAAGAAAAATATTTACAAAAGAAACAAGTGATTAAAGAAATGGAAGAAGTATGGGGTTTGGAAGAAAAATATTGGCTCCATAGGTCCAGGGTGAACTGGCTGAAGGAAGGTGATAATAATACAAAGTTTTTTCACCTTACTACAATCCAAAGGAGAATGAGGAATAAAATTCTGAGGTTAAAATCTGATGGGGTCAGTGGATAGAGGAGGAGGGTTTAATTGCTGATAGAGGCAAAAGTGTTTGAAGAAAGTGGAAGGGAATGTAAGAAAAGGTATTGGTTGAGTTCGTTTTGACAGGTATCCTGGCTGTTGCTATAACAGGATGCTTTGTCAAGCTAGATAGTTATAGATAGTATAGTTGTTATTTTTCTGGTAAGGTTTTTTTGTGTTAGGTTGTATCCATAGGTTTTTTGGAGGGTTTTTACTTGGGCTTCGGCTATTAGTGTGTGTAATATCTTTGTTTGTTGATTAATAAAATTGACTGTTTGGCCCAAAAAAAAAAATATGTTGGGTGGCATGCCACTATGCTTTCCAAATTCCCAATATGCTCTAATGAAAAATTGACACTATGCAAGGCCAATTATTATTGGCGGATTCAACCCAAAATATTACAGAAGGAACATAAGTCATCTACAGACCTTATGGCTATATATACAACGTTTCCTGAATGACTCGTGATTCACACTGAAAAAGGAAGCAATGATGCCTAATTACAACGTTGCCTGAATAGACCAACCACTTGGACAGAGGAACACGTGCATTAAAACCTCCAACTCTCAAGCTTACCGAGGGATTACTTCACTAATAGACATCTCATTCACCGACATTGACATTAAGGTGGTCGTAGATTTACCACTTTGAAAGTCCTTGGCCATTTTTGTATCAAAAAATGCAGGCTGCGAAGGGGTTGGCAGAGTCATAGAGTAATTTTCAAGCATGATAAGTACGGATGACATTGAAGGTCTATCTGCTGGATCTTCTTGAACACACAGAAGGCTAATGTGGATGCATCTCATTACTTCATTTGGATCACAAGATTCTCTTATAGTGGGGTCCATCAATTCCAAGGCCTCTCCATCCTCCCAAAGTCTCCAAGCCTGCATCGAAATGTAGTCAACTATTGTCCTTTTTACCAAAAGCATATGATTCGTTTGAATCAAACCAGAGAGTAGTGTTTGATATACTCACACAACTCATGTCGTTAATTCTCTTGCCTCTTATAACATGCATTAGAAGGACGCCAAAGCTATATACATCTGACTTAATAGAGATATCTCCATGCATGGCATATTCTGGAGACATGTAACCACTGAAATATTGAATCATCATAAGAGAATTGTTAGTACATAAAAAACTAACACAAATTTAGGTTGGTGGCACTTCTTTCTTCGTTTAAGTGAAGATGCCAAGATGTATTAATAAGATTATAGGGATGTATAAATATATTCTTACTATTTTCCAACAATGCAATTAGTATTCTCTTGAGTTTGGTGAAAAGTAAAAATTATTGCCATGCCAAAATTTGAGAGTTTTAGATTCATATCACCGTCCAATAATACATTGCTAACATTAAGATCATGATGTATAATTTTAAGCCTTGAATAATCATGAAGATATTGAATGCCTCAAACAATTCCTTTAACAATCTTGTAACGCATTGTCCAATCTAGTTGTCTTTGCTTTTCAGGGTCTAAAAAATAAAATTTTAAAAAAAACAGAAATGATCAAATAAAAGTAAAGTAAATTGACTCAAAAAAAAAAAAAAAAAGGTGAAGCACAGCTTCCTCCATTTTAGACTCAAACATAATGAGCAAAATTTGGAAAGCTAAACTCAAGCATATTAACCATGAACTACATAGAATTGATATAGATGAACTTACTAAAAAGAATGCTATCAAGACTTTTGTTGGGCACATATTCATAGACAAGTATCTTCTCTCTTCCTTGCACGCAAAAACCCAAAAGTTTCACTAAATTTCTATGTTGTAGCCTGGTAAGCACCTCTACTTCATTCTTAAATTCTTTATCACATTGTCGAGAGTTCACAGAGAGTCTCTTCACAGCAATTTCTTGTCCATGTAGAAGCATGCCCTGAATTGCAAACACAAAGTCAACATATATGTATGGAGTGACCTAATTTACTTCATGTTAAAAGACCAAGAAAGCACACAAACTGGATACTTTGTAAACCACTCCGAACCCGCCTTGACCAATCTTGTTATCTGCAGAGAAGTTGTTGGTGGCGGCTTCAATTGTACGGAAATCATATTGCAGTGAATCCACATTGCTGATGCCAATTGCAGCTACACAACCAAATGGTGCATGTGTATGATGATATTAAGTGTAAACGGAAGAGCAACCAAATATGAGCCAAACAAAGTAAAAGGTCTAGTTTACTTTGTGGATCCTTGCATTGCTCTTCAGGATCAGAGTCATACTTCTTCCTTGTTCTCTTATTGAAGCAACAGATGCCAACCATAAATATGAGGATAGCCACAGAAATTGGAAGCACAATTGCAACAATCGTCCCTGATGACATTCCACCTTTTCCTTCATCATCCAAAAACAGAGAAAGCAAATATATTTATTAAGGTAAATTCATGACAATAATTGAGTAACTAACTTTGCTTCATCCATTCATATTGTACTGTCAAGTTTGTTTTCCTTCTATGTATTCCTCCTTCTTGTCCTTAAGATATATTTGACTAATTTAATTAAATTAAGAAAGTTTGTTAAATTAGTTGATATGATATGTATTTTTTGAAAACATAATAGTAATATTTTATAATTCCATTTTTCCCTCTCCTCTTTTATAAGCCAAACAAAGCAAAAGGTCTTTTATTCTATGGGGATCCTTACATTCAGAGTCATACTTGTTCCTTATTCTTTTACTCAAGCAACAGATGCCGAGTATAAATATCAGGACTGTCACTGAAATTGAAACCACGATTGCAACAATCGTCCCCGATGAGATTCCACCTTTTCCTGCAATGATTGACTAACCAACTTTGCTTCATTCATTAATCTACAGAGTCAAGTTTGTTTTCGTTCCAGATATTACAAATTCTTCAGTTATTTTGTTCTTTTAGTCTACTTGCCTGTTTCTCCATTATTTTGGACCCTACCCTGCTTTTATCTCATTCCCTGTTATGTGGTTCTTCCTCCACAGTTTTGCTTTTAAACTCTCAATTTTCGCAACCTAATACCCAAATCGTCTAACAGATGAGAAAGTATAAAGATTCTACGAAATACCTTAGGCGTATAGTTGAGAGCTTTACCATGGGAAGCAGAAGCAGTAGTATTTGTAGGAGGAACACTTGCAGCATCCGATTGATAGAAAGGGTACAATTCATACCAAATATTACAGCTAATAAACAAGAGATAGAAAATTCTGTTGGAAGCCATAATCATGGACGTCATAAGGATGTGTTAGAGGTGTTGAAATTTCCCCCCCCCCCCGGGTTTTCTGCAGATTGTGTGTATTTCAATGGCGAGTAGGGGATAATCTTTCATGAGGAAGAAGAAAATATTGCAGTGGTTGAGAAAGAGATGGTTGACGAAGGAGTAGGTCGAGGCAAGTCAATGAAATTTGTTTGGGAAAAGACTTTTCAATTTCTCGGGATGGCCTGGAAATTGAGTAAGCGCCAGTAAGTCATTCTAAGCTGTAAGCTCCTGCCCATGGGAAGATGCGAGTTACTTTTCTCTTCCTAGTTCCTATTAAAAAATTATTTAAAACTATTAAATGTTCATATCAAAAAAATTGTTAGGGTTTTCTTGGTTCTATTTATAGAAATCAATAATCTCTTGTTTGAAGCATTTATTACAATTTTTGATATATACCTTCATTAAAAAACATTTATTAATGAGATCCATTATTAAAAACTACCAACTAATTATTTTTTTTATAGGACTATTTCCTCATTTCAAATTCAAGCATTATCATGCTCTTATGTCTAATTTGAGGTAACTCTTTTACAGATATTTTCTACATTGATATAAATTCAAACTTAAGATTCTGTATATATGTGGTTAAAGTCCCTTTTACTAGAAGTAAAGATTATAGATAGGGGGTAAAAATATGTTAGGTTTAAAGGCTTTTTTATGTCCAAACATAAGTCTTTAAAAGACATAACATAGACTTGTAACTGTAAGTCTTTTTAAAGACTTGCTTATTAGGCCAAAAGTGATGTATAAATAAAATAAATATCTATATGATCCAAAAGATTCTATATACTTTGTCTTATTTATAATTATATTGTAACGTAGTAGTACACCAAAAGTCCCACGGCAAGCATTTCTGAATTTATGAGTTACCTCAGCTGCTTTGTATCACCTCTTGTCTTTATTGTACTATAAAATAGATTTTATATTTAAAATTGAAGATAATATTTAACACGGTTGATATTTTTAAATGTATTTGGGTAGAAGTCTCATGTTTGGACAACTAATATATGAATCTATAAAAGTTCTACTTGGTTCCATTTACTATTAAGTGTGTGTTTGAAAATACACAAAACCATGGTTTACGAAAATCGAGATAAAATTCCCCTCACATACTTATCTCTTAAATCGTAAAAAATATTCTCAAAAGCTAATTCCAAACATACATTAAATATGTATACACGCACATACTGATGAAAACCTTTAACAATAAGATATGCACAAATCAAACTTCATGCATAAATATTTTATCATGCAGTATTCAACTACTCATTTCCATTATAAATATAAGATATAGTTGATTTTTTTAGAGATATTAAAAAGATGCCAGGATATCTTAAAAAGATTGCAAAGACGTGTATATTTATTCTTACTATGTTCTAACAATGTAATTGGTATTTCCTTAAATTTGGTCAATCCTAAAAATAATCGCCTTAGTAAAGTCTGAGATTTTTGGATTCATATCACTGTCCAATAATATATTGTTAACTTTAAGATTACAATGTATAATTTTAAGTCTTGAATCTTCATGAAAATATTGAATGTCTCGAGCAATCCCTTTGACAATCTTGTAACATTTTCTCCAATCTAACTGTTTTTGTTTTATAGGGTCTGCATGTTTAAAAAACATCTCAGAGATGTCAAAAAACAAGAAAAGTAAATTACCAAACTGATTCAAAAATAAAAATGGAAGCAAAGCTTCAGCCATTCTAGTCTCAAGCATAATGGGGAAAAAGTTGGAAAATTAAAATCAAGCATATTAAGAATGAACTATGTAAAATTGACATGGACAGACTTACAAAAAAGAATGTGATCAAGACTTTTGTTGGGCATGTATTCATAAATGAGTATCTTCTCTTTTCCTTGCAAGCAAAAACCCACAAGTCTCACTAAATTTCTATGTTGCAGCCTGGCAAGCACCTCAACTTCAATTTTAAATTGTTCTACATCTTGTAAAGAGATTTTATAGAGTCTCTTCACAGCAATTTCTTATCCATTTTGAAGCATACACTAAATTTCAAACATAAAGTCAACATAAATGTATGAAGTGGCCTAATTTCCTTCAATGTTAAAGACCAATAAAGCACACAAACTGGATACCTTGTAAACCTCTCTGAACCCGCCTCTACCAATCTTCTTATCTGCAGAGAAGTTGTTGGTGGCGGCTTCAATTGTACGGAAATCATATTGCAGTGCATCCAAATTGCTGATGCCAATTGCAGCTACACAGCCAAATGTTGCATGTGTATGATGAGATTAAGTGTTAACAGGAGCAACCAAATATGAGCCAAACAAAGAAAAAGGTGTGGTATACTTTGGGGATCCTTACATCGTTCTTCAACATCAAAGTCATACTTCTTCCTTGTTCTCTTATTGAAGCAACAGACGCCGACCACAAATATGAGGACAGCCACAGAAATTAGAACCACAATTGCAACAATTGTCTCCAATGAGATTCGACCTTTTCCTTCATCATCCAAAAACAGAGAAAGCAAATATATTTAATAAGGTAAATTCATGACAATAATTGAGTAACTAACTTTGCTTCATTCATTCATATTGTACTCTCAAGTTTGTTTTCGTTCTATAATTCTATTTATAAGACATATTTATTTAATTTAATTAGATTAAAGAAGTTACTTAAGTTAGTACTGTATTTTCTAAAATACTATAGTTATTTTTTATAATTCCCCCTCCTCTTTAATCGTTGTTCAGTTGTTCAGGGAACATCATTAGAGATGAATTAAAAAATGAATTAAAAAAATAGATAAATATAAAAACTATGTTTTATATTTAAGATCAAGATCAACTTTTATATTATATATTAAGGAGATGAGAGAGTACAAGTTATTCAGTTGTTTTGTTCTTCTAGACTAAATAGGTGTTTGTCCACAATTATAAACCCTCCCCTGCTTTCTGTGGTTCTTCTCCCACAGTTTTGCTCTTAAACTCTCAATTTTCGCAGCCTCATACCCAAACCATCAAACAGATGAGAAACTATAAAGATACTAAGAAATACCTAAGGCATATAGGTGAGAACTTTACCTTGGGAAGCAGTAGTATTTGTAGGAGGAACACTTTCAGCTTCGGATTGATAGAAAGAGTACAATTCACAGCAAACATTACAGATAATAAAGAGATAGAAAATTTTGTAAGAAGCCATAATCATGGGCGTCATATTGTGGAGTTCATATTATGTGTATTTCAATGGAGAGTAGGGGGAGAATATTTCACGAGGAAGAAGAAGATATGGCTGATGAAGGAGAAGGTAGACGCAAGTCAATGAAATTTGTTTGTGGAAGACTTTGCAATTTTTCGCGGTGGCTTCTGAGTTGGAAGCTCTAGCACATGGGATGATGTGAACTACTTTTCTCTTCCTATTAGAAAATAATTTAAAATTATTAAATGTTCATATATTTATAAATTTTATAAATTATTTTTAATCAAATTAAATTTATTATTTCAGTTACAAATGAAAAATGATCTTTTTTAAAAATAAGTTATATATGTTTGTTAAATTTTATAAATAATCCTATGTTAAAAAAAAATTGTATACTTCCTTTTGTCCTTTCCATGCAAATGAATACAAAAGAAATCTAAATCTTCAGTACCCAATAAAGTGGGGGGTCGTCCAAAAAAAATAAAATAGGGGGGGGAGCAAAAAGTAAAGACGGACAAGGATACTACAATTTCATCTCGGAAGAACATAATGCCGATGTTATAAAAATAAAGTAAAAGGTATATCACTTGAAGCTGAGAACTAAGAAATATCAATAAAAATAAAAAATAAAAAATAAAAAAAAAACAACAACAACAACATAAATGTCACGTGTATCATATGGATATACACTAAAATGCTTTTAGGCCATAACAACATGACAGGGAAATATCGAAGTCATGTCCAAAAAGTTCAAGTCAAATAGTTCTTCTTGTTGTTTTTCTTGTTATTGTCAAGTGCCTCTATCTCCAAGCAGGATCTTTTGTATAAAAATGAATCAATATTAAATTCAAGATACATTCCCACTCAATTTTCAACTTTACTGTTTTCTCTAATTTGGGGTCGGTGTCAGGGGAGACAATACTAATAGTTTTAGGAAAAATAGCTCTCATGTCTCAAGGATCCAATTGATAGCAAAAATATCTCAAGACAAATTGCTCTTCCAAAAAAGTCCCTAGGAACTTTTAAAGCAAAAAGACCATTGTGCCCCATTGTTTAAACGAAAAGCAGCAGTGTGTTTGAAGTTTAAAATTGGAAAAAGCTTCAGGTTGCCCGCGTCTCTCGTCGGTTGCTCTTCTGAAGGCCACAGTGACTGGTTTGGCCATCGCTAGTTGGAAAGTGCTGCCACCGTCACTGATCTAAAAGTGCATCCGCTGTTGGTCATCTGAAATTGAAGAAGTCGTTGCTCCTGTGAAGCCTGAGAGTGCCCCTTTTGACTCGATCGTCCGTCGTGCGTCCGCAAGTCCAGCCGTCGTCGGTCATCATCTTTGGTCGGTAATTTTTAGGAATTTGTCTTGGGAACTGATGCATGATAGTAAATTTTGTTTTTGCTTCCTTCTGATGGCATTGGTGTGAAATTAGGTTTTTTCACTTTGTTTAATCAATTTGAAATGTAGTTGTTATTCAGATTTTGTTTGGGTAGTATTGGGTACTCCTAATAACTCTTAATCAGTTTGAAGTGTAGTTGTTATTCAGATTTTCTCATGGCGTTGTTTGGGTAGTTGTTATTCTGGTTTTTTTTTTCATGTTTATCTTTGTATTGAAACAACTCCTTCATGCGTAAGAGTAGAATGAAATAGATCATGGGAGGAGGATTGTCACCTATAACTAAACTACAACACTTAATAGCATGATTACCCTATAACAACATCAATGACCCTGTTACACAAATAAGTTGAATAATTCATCTAAAGATTGTAATAATAAGCATATTGTTGGGAAAACTAAACAAGGAATGGATCATCACTGTCAGAGCACAACATGAATAAGTTTGTAGGAGAGGATAAAGAGTATGCCTTCCAAAAAAATGATTGCCCTCCTAAACCATAGAGGTTTTCCCTTTGTTACATTAAAGTAGGAAGTAGCTGAAATGTTATCACAGCAGTTTTAGCCTTTTCCTTTGGATTGTTAGTTTCTCACAAGTTTCAATCCTCAATAGCAGAATAAATGGATTTACTCGACTACATTCAAGAATGTATATTCTTCCCTTATATGTGTGTATGAACAAATAAGAAATTTAAATATATCGACCGTTGCTATGCTTTCCCCATGATATTATAGTTATGTAGAAAAAATTTTCATCTAATTCTGCAAACATGAATATCTGTTCCTTATCCTTCCTTCTTTAATTCCCCCCCCCCATAAATTTAATACTTTCAAGCATGGTATGGTTTTTAACTATAACATATGCTCTAAGATATTGATAAATGATAACTAAGAGGCCTAAAAGCATCAAACTTTTAGACTCTAAGATACTTTGATGTAATTTGATGCCAACTTCCATGTGGTTAATGGTTGGTTAGTCTAAATATTTCATTTACTTACATGTGGACGAGTTATCATTTTTCTAGTTTGATTTATATGTCATACATAGAAACTTATGTTGCATCTACTTCCGTTAATAATTTTCCAGGTTGGTACTAAACAAAAGTTGTCGTCTCTTTATCTTTTACACAGTATTTTTAAGAATATTGGGTGGGACTATATAAAAAACGTTGCTGCTAGAGTACCCGAGGTCATATATTTATTCTTTGGTGATTCTGACATTAACTATATGCCTTTGTGTGTAATGCATTTATTAGTGTCTATAATGTGTTTTAAATGTAATTCTTCATATTATTAAGGTAAAAAAATTTGGACTATGAACAGAAATACCTAAGCAAGTGTCGTGGGCAAAAGTGCATGTCCAATGTGACACGTAAGTATTTGTTCAGTCTTTATGTGTTATGACTTTGATGTTTGTTTAGGTGCTATGTATTGGTTGTGTTTTACAAGTTTTGTACTGTGCACGTTAAATTTTGTTTGCAAGGATTCTTGTGGTGTCTACATTCTATATTGGTTATACGGATGGGATGGATCTATACATGACAAACAGGGGTATACCATGCCTAAATTATCTCATGATGAAATCTGGCAGACGAAGGTAGACTGCTTATGGTGGCTTATGACACATGAGAGGAATAAACATATGCGCATAAGGTTCTGTTAATTGTAGCTTGCAATCAACAAATGAAGAGGAAAAAAGAGACATAGGAGTTGTTTTGTAAAGTTATTTTGGTTCCTCAGCCTTCCTGTTATGTCACAATGTATTTTGGCAACTGTACGTTATTTTGAAGGAAACTCTTTTTATGACAATGTGTCAATACTGTTATATGGTTTTTTCACAACATACTATGCCAAGTTTGACAAGTGAGTTAGTCATATTGTCAACAACATAAGTTATATTTATCACTGCATTGCAATTCCCACATGAATTTGAAATTCAATGACTGCCTAGTTTACAATCTCTTTAGCCTTTTCGTCACGTGGATATTAATGCTAAAAGCTACATTTTAAATGTTGCAAGTCCTAACAGTCGACACAGCTTATCAAATGTTTTACAACTTGTGAGAAATGTCATTTTGGTTGCTTACAGCTTATTGAAAAATGTCATTTAGGTTTTTTACAACTTAGTCAAATTTACAACATGATAAATATATATGGGCTGCTGCCTCAAATGACATAAACCATGTCAGACTTTTCGCGTATTTACAACTGCTTAAGTACGTTTTAACAACTTCGTGAGCTAAATTTACAATATGATCAGTCTCTATTTGCTACTGCCTTAGATGACATTCACCAAGTGAGGAAGTTAGCTTTTCGTGTATTTACAACTTCTTAAGTACGTTTTAACAACTTCGTGAGCTAAATTTACAACATGATCAGTCTCTATTTGCTACTGCCTCAGATGACATTTACCAAGTGAGGAAGTTAGCTTTTCACGTATTTACAACTTCTTAAGTACGTTTTAACAACTTTATGAGCTAAATTTACAACATGCTCAATCTCTATTTGCTACTGCCTCAGATGACATTTACCAAGTAAGGAAGTTGGCTTTTCGTGTATTTACAACTTCTTCATTAGGTTTTAACAACTGCTTGAGCCATATTTATAACATGATCAGTCTCTATTTGTTACTGTCTTAGATGACATTCACCATGTCAGAAATGGCTTTTGGCGTATTTTCAACTTCTTCAGTAGGTTTTAACAACTTCATTAGCCAAGTTTACAATATGATCATTCTTTATTTGCTACTGCCTCAGATGACATTCACCAAGTAAGGAAGTTGGCTTTTCGCGTATTTACAACTTCTTCAGTACGTTTTAACAACTTTATCATCCATATTTACAACATGATCAGTTTCTATTTGCTACTGCCTCAGATGACATTCACCAAGTAAGGAAGTTGGTTTTTCGCATATTTACAACTTCTTCAGTACGTTTTAACAACATCATGAGTCTTCTTGGCCTAGGGGATATAAGATGAGATGAAACAAGGCAGAAATGTCATTGTTATTTTTTACAACTTGTTCATTTTTTTTAATAACATTTTTAGTCACATTCACAACATCATGCATCTTCTTGGTCCAGGGGATAAGATGATGAAGCAAGTCAGAAATGTCATTTTTATTGCTTACAACTTGTTCAGTTGGTTTTAACAACGTTGTTAGTCATATTCAGAACCATATCAGTATTGTTGACCCTTTGCCTAAGCTCACATGAACTAGGTTTTGTACAACCTGATTAGGTTTCTTTTCCCACCGCCCAAGCTGACATGAATAAGTAAAAAATGTTTACTAGGTTTTCCACAACTTGTTAAGTAGGTTTTATCAACTTTGTTAGTCATATTCACAACCATATCAGTGTTCTTGGCCATGGCGTCAGTTGGCATGACATCAACCATATCAGAATATATGGTTTTGTTCTTTACAACAGCTAGTGCATGTAACATCTTGATTTTTTTAAAAAAATTATAATATAAAATAATAATATAATATATTATATTATTATAATATATAATATTATATTTTATATATATATATATATATATATATATATAAAATGGCGCAGCCATTATAGAAAAATTGGGGGGTGGCGTGCCAACCCCTAATTATTTATAAAAAAAATTAAAAAAATGACAATTGGCGCCTAATGGCACCAATTGCCATTGGAAGGGGTATTATAAATACCCCTTCCCATAAACACTTCATGCTGCGAAGTGTGGAGATGAGAAGTGGGGGTGAAAGCTCTGATAGGAGTATTTTTAATTTTTCGGGGATCAATAAGGTACACAAATTCCCTTCTAATCACAAAACTTTCTTCATAAAAAATGTTCTAAATAATTTTCTATTTCCTATGATAGTAATTTTGTGTTGATTAGAGAAAATTTTAAGATTAGGATTTTAGACAAAATTGAGTTTTGTCAATATAAGACTATAGAAATATTGAGGAGAATTTATAGTTAATTTTGATCGGTTTACTTTTGTTATTTAATGATTATAAGATTTTATACTGAATTTTTATATATAACTAATTTATAAATAATTCTATATTAGACTTTTTAACCGATTAAATCTAGATTAAATAATTTATTTGGATTATTGGAGATATTATTATAGTTATAATCGATTTAGCTTTATAGATTTTGTGTTATAAAATTATATGTCATAATTTGATATTAGAAATTAAAGTTTGATATGATTTTTAATATATGTGAAGATGTTAATATTATTTAATAATTAGATTATGCTCATATAAGTTAGAAGAGTGATTTAATTAAATTAGGATATTGATATTAATGATTTTATGATACTTGAAATAAGGTGATTAGAAAATTACTATTGTTAAATATTTTAGTAAATAAAATAATTAAGGAAATGTTAGAAAATTTTATTGAGGAATAGATCAATTATTGTTATTTTTCTAAAAAAAATTAAGTGAGTTAATTATGGGGATTAGTTTAGTTAGCAAGTATTATTAATTTTATTAACTTATAATTATATATTTATTGTAGAGTGAATTTGGCTTGTTGAACTTGAATTCTCTCTAGTTGTCAAGAACTCGAGATAACCACTTTTCAATTTATCTTGTATGCTTGTTATGTGATTATAAGTATATGTTGGTATTTTTAATGGCTATAAATATGTTATAATATTTTATATATGAGATGTACAATTAGTATGAATTATGTTTTTAGTAAACTTTAGTTAAGTGGGCCTGAATGATTTGGAATGATTGATGATGTATAGTATTGATTATGATATACATATAAATAAAATATTGATGATGGTGATGTTGAGATGTTGAATGTGGTGAGGTGTGATTGGAGGAGGTTTGGTTCTTTTATACCACGTGGTATAGCCCCACTGAGTGCACAGTGTATGGCTTTGGCATTGTCAGGGCCTGTGGTACCACTCTTTTCCTTTGGCCAGGATAAGGGTCAGTCCAAGGGAAAAGTGACACATTTCCATGTTCAACGGAAAGGGAATCCATGGTCTGATATGAGCTCTGTAGTCTTTGGCCGGGGTACACCTCATTATCAGTGAGCTTGGTGCAATTTTGTTAAAGAAACTAAACCTGTTATGTGATGTAGCCTATGGGTTCTGTCAGTGGTTAAGGAGGTTATAAGGATGGTTGAGGGAGTACATATTAATTTGTTCTTTTGAAATGATAATGTTTATTTGAAATATTATATTTTATATTAATTTTTATTGCCCGCTTAACTATCTTGTAATCATTCCCTGCATACCTGTTAAAATAGAAGTGGTTACTGGGTCTATATGACTCATCCCGTCAATTTATTATTTTTTTTAGGCGGAAGTCCAAACGGTGGTGCCAAGGGAGAAGCAAACGAGGCTTGATTTGATATCAAATTGTATGTCTCGTTTAGTTTTATGAGTATAATGTATATTGCCAAACTTAAGAGCCTTTTTGGGCAATCATGACATATGTTTATTATTTTACTGCATATTGGAATATGCACTGTGGACAGAGCACTTGATGTTGTTTACGTAACGTTTAG
Organism: Albizia julibrissin; assembly: GCA_037074505.1. Taxonomy (NCBI): domain Eukaryota; kingdom Viridiplantae; phylum Streptophyta; class Magnoliopsida; order Fabales; family Fabaceae; genus Albizia; species Albizia julibrissin. The sequence continues at coordinate 3,927,143 of CM073480.1, read as the reverse complement.
ACGGAGCAATTGATATATTGTTTACATAATATTACTTAATGTTTTGATGAAATGGTGAATTTTGAGGTAATTTAAGGAGGATGTTACAGTGCATATTTTCACCTGTTGTTCAGGTACATTAACAACTTAAGTGTCAGTTCTAATGGAGATTATAATGTTCACAAATGGCAACTGGCATAAAACTGTATCACCATTTCAAGAGCTCATTCTACTAACTTATTGAATAACTCATTGTGCCTATTTTGACAGAAACTGACGCATAGTTTAACAAGTCCTAGTGCATATTTTCATAAATAGTTCAGTCTTATTAACAACAAAATTTGTGACATACTCAGCTTGGTTTCATAATTGAATGCATCAATTATAAAAAGTGTAATGATTATAACAGTATTGTCAGTACAACATATCAGTGGATAAAAATATTAAGTTGTATAACTAAGTGGCATTATTTCCCACCTACTCATTTAACTTAATATCATATCATTTGTAACTAAGTACACCAACTTCTGGACCCATCCAAAAACTAAAAGGGGTCACAACAAGTTACTAATTGTTGGTCTATATACACAATCACTAAAAAATGACTATCAAATTCATGTACAGGTATGTACACCTGGTCTTTATCTTGGATTTGGGTTTTTGCAAGTCTTCACTGTGTGTCCATCCTCATTACATCTCCCACAATGATAAAGTTCCACGTACACATGACCATAATCTTCATTAAACTTTATTAAATGTTCCACCCCTTTATTGTCTACAAGCTCCACATAAGTTGATGTATGCAGGGCAACTTTAAATTTCAAACAAAAGTCATTACTTTCTGTTCTAATTAGAGATGAAACAATTTTATGAAACTTCTCATACGTTGTGCCTTTCTTTATGTATCTTGTTCTTACCACACCCCCAACATATTGCATTTCATCTTCTCTACCATTTAAAAACTTCCATCTCACATGAAAGAAACATAATAGATTCTTCCCCGAACAACTTCCCATATTTTATGACAATCTGAAACACAACTTGCATATTAACAATTGCATCACCAATAATAACAACTATGAAAGCTAATATTAACAACAGTAATTTTATATCAACTCACAATTTTGTTATCACACAAACCACCATCATATTCATTCAATCCCACTTAAAATTGATCAATCCCTCAGTTATCTTTCTAAAACACATCACATATTCTGTAGTTACAACAACAACAGCTAAATTTATAACTTCAACAACATATATTAACAACAATATTTATTATCATTTCAATGTTTTCTGATAAATCAACCCCACCACATTCAACTATTTCAATTACAAACAACTCAAACCCTCTGTAACCAACTATAAAAACAGAGCACATTAACATCCTCATTACCTAACCATGTTAAAAACCCCAACTTCAATGATCAAGATCATATTATTAGCAAAATCTTAGCATTACTAATATATCTCCTACCACATAGTTCACTATTGATCTAAAGCTCCAACCTTTGATTAACCAATACAAAATGAAAAACAAAATTTCTTTATTTCACTGTTTAGTGGCTATAAAATTCGATAACCATAACAGAAGCTCTAATCTTTTTAATTTGATGTCATCACCACACTTAAACTCTTCAACCTTGTTGCTCAACCAACGTCAACTTCCTCGTGTGCTTTCTCTTTCTCGTGGATTTTTCGAACATGGAGTTTCTCTCTGTCATTAGTCACTCGACAGAAATGTGAAGTAACTCCTTCTATGGGTTTTTCTTTCTTTTTTTAATTAGGGGAATTCATATCACAAAAGTCCCTAGGGACTTTTTTGACTTCACAAATTTCATTGGGACTTTTTTGTTATTAATTGAGTCCATTGAGACCTAGAAGCCATTTTCCCATAGTTTTATGCTATCAACTTGAAACATTTTTATAACATTCAAAAATTCAAGTTGTGGCTGAAAAAATTTAGAACAACTTATAAAAAATCAATTGAAAATATGTATTAGTTTTAGTCTATATCTATCATTATACAGATTCCCTGCTCATGGAGAAAAGTTTGTCTTATTCTTCTTCTTACCCCCAGATTGATCATGATGTTTCATATGTGATCTCTTTTAAATATTTCCAAATTCCCTACCTCATTTTGTTGTTCATTTGTTGAAGAAAACCTCGTGACGATTTTTTGTGAACATGGTTACTGTAGTTTTACTTTGTGACATAGTCACGATTTCTTTTGTCCCTTACCGGACCCCCGGTAAAATTGTGATGATTTCGTTTTAAACAATTTGTTTTGGTAATTTTCTAAAATATAATGTTATTTTTTTTATAATGAAAATACAAAATTATTTTAAAAGACAGTTGAATGGTTCAATTTTAAATTGGATCATTAAATTCAATAAATCTTTGATCAGATTAGAGGATCTAAAATTAGATTTTAGAATTTGATAATTTCCCCCTTATCTCCAGCATTTCCTCCATCTTCACTCACCGATCACTTCGTGTCTCATCCATCTTCCTCTTCCCCCTTGAAAACTTAGACGACTATTGCTCTTGAGCAATCTTTATAAAGTTTGTCATTCGATCAAGGATGCCCACTATTGAAGCTTGGAACCTTTGTTTTTTTTATATACAAAAGCTTGGAACCTTCAACCACCACTTCTTAGCCTTCAATCTTCATCAGGTATGCTTTCAATCTAGCTTCATCAAGTGAATCTGGGGTTTTTGCTAATTTTTTTTAAATTAAATATCTATGCTATTGAGCAAATTCACGAGCTCTATGTTTCGCAGCAGTATAATTGGCATCATAACTCATCCTCATGTTGTAAAGACTTGCCTCATATATCCCTTATTACTGACCTTACTTAGAGTAGCAATGCGTAGTTCAGTGGGCACACAGGAATAACATGAATATACTGATAATATTAATACAATACTGCTTGATTATAATACAAAAGTTTCCTCACTAGGGGTTTACACAATATTTACAAACCTTAATAACTAATAGGTCTTCAAACAACCAGCAACATTTCTCTTCGTGCATACCTCTTTTCTGATCTCATCACGTTTCCAATGCTCACCTGTTTGAATGGTTGGTTGGGAGGAGTGAGATTCGAGAGAATCTCAGTAGCAAACATTACCACTATGCATGCCAGATATATATGAATGCATGACAGGCTTGCCTACACTATTTCATGCCAACATAATGACATGCTGCATGCTCGATGTTATGACATACATATGGTCATTGCACAAATATAACAGAGCTTCAACCAACCATACATGTTTCACACAAATAGGCAAAGCAGTCACATAATCAATGCAAAACAAACATATCACATACATGCAGAAAATGTAAGTTCACTACCTTTCGGACTTATATCCTTCTCTTCTTGTCCCTTGATCCGCCAACCATTGCTTCTTTTTTTGTCACTTCATGGCCCTAGGCAAGTGATAACATCATTAGATCCATGAAAAGTAAATACCCAATGGCCCACATTAGCCCTATAGGCTTACTTTCACCCTTGGAGTTCATTCCAATTATATTTGTGCCATTAAGTCTTAAATTCACATAAGACATTAAGCTGATAGATTTTTCATCAAACTTTGAAAAATCATAATTAATTCTATAGAAATCCAATTGAGGTGCTTAAAAGTTATATTTGAAGACCTTTAAGTTTAGATTTATATAAAAATACTCTATTTTAAACCCCACTACCACACCATTCCCAGAATATTTCCAAACACCAACTATTTCAGATGTTCTTCTAGAAAACATGGCAGACATTCAAAAATTCATATCTCTCAATATACTTGTCCAAAAATTACAAAATACCCATAAAATTAAAGATCTATATCTCTAATTTAATTATGAAAAGGTATAGAATTTTTGGATAAGTTTTTCCTTATGAAAAATTTCTCACAACATCACTGTTTCAACTTCTTTCCAGAAAACAGAGCATATCTTCAAAAATTCATATCTCCTACTATACTTATCCAAAAATTACAAAATACCTACAAAATTAAAGCTCCACATGTATATTTTAAGGCTGAAAAATATCAGAATTTTTGGACAAGATTTATCACATGAAACAGCTCAAAAAATTCACTGTTCAAACAAGGCAGAATCAACAACATGAACAACCCTATTTCATAAATTCTCAAATTCATACACAAGCATCCAAAAATTATGAACACTTGTATACCTACACAATTTTGCCTCCTAAAGCCATTGGAAGTATCAAAATTATCAAATTTCCAATTTTTCTCCACGTCACAGTACAGGGCAGAAAATCAGATTCTCCAAAAAAGTTTGTTTTCTTTGTTTTCTCTTACCTAATCACTTCCTTGCTACTCCTAATCAAGTGATTAGCTATTTAAACACTCGTTGGACATCATTTAGTCATTAAAACATTCTTTAAACCAGTCATGAACAGTACCCCACTTCCAATTTACTCATCCAAACAACAAATCAATCGGTTAAAAAGGAAGCTTACGCTTACCTCTACCCGTTTCCACAAACGGTTTGGAATTCCGGCAACACCCCGGCCGGTGAGACGGCACCAATCACCTCCAAATAAAAATCTGAAACCGTAGAAATGAAGATCTCAATGAGTAGAAGAAGTTTCCTGAAGGTACTTTGAGAGAGGATGCCGTTTCGGCAGTGTTTAGGAGGAAAGAATTTTCTCTCTCTTCTTTCTCCATTTCCATCCTGCACTCTTTCTCTCTCTTCTTTCATATTTTTCCGTGAAAAATGAGGAGGAAGATGATGATTTAATGGATAAATGGATCAGTTTTCTCATCTGCCACGTGTCAACACTTGATTGGCCCAAATAATTGATTTTCGCACAAAATACCAAATTCTGCAGATTTTTCGTTAAATTTGAAAATTCATATCTAATTGTACAAATGTCCAATTGGAGTGATTCTAAAGGCTATGCAACCCTTATTGAGTCTAGTTTTAAGGAAAAATATAACCTTTGGCCAATTGAAAGCTTACTCTTCCCAGAATTTTAATCTTTGAATGTTATCCCATAAAATAATTAATTTCGCTGGGCTAACTTCAAAAATTCATTTCTCTTTGTGTACAACTTCAAATGACTTATATGACCTATCAAATTAAAGATTGATAAGTCTACTTTCATTTTAGAAATTTTTATAATTTTTCACCATCATTTATCCATCGAAACATGTCACACAATCATCACTGTCATACAAGGAATTTCACCGGTAGCAAAAATTACTTTGTTTTCCACTTTACTCTATTGTGTGTGACTTCCAATCACTTCGTTTTGTTAGTCCCTGAGCTCTTTAGCTCATCAATATAATTCATTTTAATATCCAAGGATATAAAGGAATTTTGGAAAATTTAAACATGCCTCATAGAGACATTTGCTAAACTAGGGTCTAACAGTCCACTTAATCCAGATTTAATCTTATATCTCTAGTCCCAAAATTCGAGATATTACACATGTTGCTCTTACCTCCACTCTCTCACTCGCACTCCCATCTTGGCAGTTTTCTTTTGTCTTTCTCATTTGACTGTACTTTCAATTTAATTGTGATATAGGTACAATTGGGTTTCTATTAATACTTACATATTAATTTCCTTTTTTTCTTCTTGTTCTTGTATTTTTTATCGACTTAGGTATCTGAATTTTTAAAATACATTTTGTTTTATATTTGATTAGTTTAAAACAACGTTAATTAGATCCAAAAATATTTTGATATAGCTAGGGAATAATTTCTTAAGAAACAATTTAAGTTAAATCCATTTATTTTTTTAAAAGTTTGTGTTAGGCGGTACTTTTCAATGATATCAGTCGATTATTTTTTTCTTAAAAAATATTTATCTTCTCCGGATTTCCTACCGATTATCGAATAAATTTTTTTTTTTGGAAAATGACAATAAAATGCCTCTGAATTCTAAAATCCAAAAATGTCTATTGAATAAAGAAAATAATAAAGCAGTATTCAGGTAGGAATATGAGTTTTGAATGTTTGGGGTAAAAAATAGAACTGCCCTTTCTCTTATTCCCTCTGTTTTCTCTCCAGATTCTCTCTCCTCGCCTTCGTCAACAAATCACACGGAGCCTTTCTGCCCTACCATTGGTGGCCTCTCCCCTAAGCACATACTACACCCGCTGCCACTACTCCTTTGATCTCACATCATCTATTTCCTTTATAGTTTCCACCTAAATGCTTTAGTCAATAATTAGTCATAACCCAAAATTCTTGACCAATCATTTCACACATTTTGTCAATACTTATTAATTTTGTTAAAATCATTAATTTTTTAATCAATCTCATTACTCAATTAGTCATAGCCTAAAACTCTTGACCAATCATTTCACACATTTTGTCAGTATTTATTGATTTTTTTCAAAATCATTACGAATTTTGTCAAAACCATTAATGTTTTAGTCAATCACATTATTCAATTGGTTATAACCCGAAACTCTTGGTCAATCATTTCACATATTTTGTCAGTACGTATGAATTTTGTCAAAACCATTACGAATTTTATTAAAACCATTAATGTTTTAGTCAATCACATTACTCAATTGTTGTAATGAAGAATTTGGTTTTTTATAAATTTCAATATTGTACTTGTTATTACCATTACAACTTTTGTTAATGGTGACACTTTTTTTTTTAAGTAACGTAGACATGAAGGAACATGTTTTTCAGGGTTCATGAATTGTATGCATTACATGTAGGTGATGTTCACAAGAAAATTAACCATTTGCGTAATATTGGTTGTCATTAACATTTATGATTTTTTGTTAATAGTATAACTAATTTGGTTAATACGTTTGGCATTTATAAAAACCATTATGAATTTTGTCAATACTACTATGAATTTTGAAAACCCTTATTTATCTTTTATAAGTATTGATGGTATTTTGTGAGTTTTGTAATTTTATACTATATTTAACTGTTATTTTCTCTTTATTTTTTTCTCAAAATAAGGTTTTTAATGGGGAGCCTATCCCTTTAGTCCCAAAAAAAAAAAATGGGGAGCCTATCCCGCGATGAATTTGAACTGCGATCTCAAAAGTTTTTTATGAACGGCAACTCATAAGTCAGTCACTCCAAAAAAAAAAATCATTAAAAAGGTATTAACGGAACCACCCTCGTTGCCTTTCTTTATACGTTTCCCCTTCCCTCTCTCCGCGCCGTCTTGCTTTTCCTCTTCCCTCCCTTTCTTTCTCCATCAACGTAGGCGTCTTCCTCTGTTGCTAGTTGCGTTTTCCCGTGAGGGCGCCAATTTTTGGTTCCTCTAGGCTACATAATTTTCAACTTTTAGATCTGGCTCCGACACATTCCTTCCTCACTTTTTCGGTATCCAACTTTTAGATATGGTAATTACCTTTGTTTGCTATCAAGGGGTTGCCTCCTCTTTCTTGATTGTATTGTTTGTTGTTGTTGAGCTGTGATTGTTCTTTTGCTTGTTCATGTTTTGTTTGGGAGTTTGGATGCGTCTACTAGATATTTGTTCATGTTTCCTCTCTATCTTTGGAAGGAGTTTGTGATTGTAGTTCATCACAGTGTTTACTTGCTATGATTATTCTCTTACTTTAAGTTCCATGTTCCGTATTATGGTGCTTTCTCATGCCTCATTTGATTTGGTCTGCTTTCCATCTTTGGCAGCCTTAATGTTCAGCTGCGTTAGATGATTTTTTTGGACTTTTAATTTATTGCTGAAAGATTTTTGCGGTTGTTTGCGGTAATTAATTACCTTTGTTTGCTATCAAGGGGTTGCCTGCTCTTTCTTGGTTGTATTGTTTGTTATTGTTGAGCTGTGATTGTTCTTTTGCTTGTTCATGTTTCATTTGGGAGTTTGGATGTGTCTGCTAGATTTTTGTGCATGTTTGCTCTCTATCTTTGGAAGGAGTTCGTGATTGTAGTTTATCACAGTGTTTGCTTGCTGATTATTCTCTTACTTTAAGTTTCGTGTTCCGTATTATGTTGCTTTCTCATGTCTCATTTGATTTGGTTTGCTTTCTATCTTTGGCAGCCTTAATGTTCAACTGCTTTAGATGAGTTCTTTTGGACTTTTATTGCTGAAAGATTTTTGTGGTTGTTTACGGTAATTTGCCTTTGTTTGCTATCAAGGGGATGGAGTTTTTAGTTCCCTCCTCTTTCTTGGTTGTATTGTTTGCTATTGTTGAGCTGTGATTGTTACCAGACTGTTTCATAATCTTTTGCTTGTTCATGTTTTGTTTGGGAGTTTGGATGCGTCTGCTAGATTTTTTTTCCATGTTTATTTTGATGTTTGCTCTCTTCTCTCTATGTTGCATTATGTTGCTTGCTCATGTATTGTTTGATTTGGTTTGCTTTCCATCTCTGGAAGGAGATTGTGATTTGTGATTGTAGTTGGTCAGTGTTTGCTTGCTATGATTATTTTTTTATTTAAGTTCCGTATCATGTTGCTTGCTCATGTCTTGTTTGATTTGGTTTTCTTTCTATCTCTGGAATGTGATTGTGATTTGTGATTTGTGATTTTAGTTGATCAAAGTTTTTCCTTGCTATGATTATTCTTGTATTTAAGTTCCGTATTGTGTTGCTTGCTCATGTATCGTTTCATTTGGTTTGCTTTCTATCTCTGGAAGGAGATTGTGATTTGTGGTTGCAGTTGGTCACAGTGTTTGCTTGCTATAATTATTGTCTTACTTAAAGTTCCGTATTATTTTGCCTTCTCGTGTTTCGTTTGATTTGGTTTGCTTTCTATCTTTGGAAGGAGTTTGTGATTGTAGTTGATCAAAGTGTTTGCTTGCTATCTTTTACTTTAACTTCTGTATTATGTTGCTTGCTCTGTTGCTCATGTCTCCTTTGATTTGGTTTGCTTTCTATCTTTGGGAACAGTTTGTGATTTGTGATTATAGTTGGTTACAGTGTTTGTTCGCTATGATTATTATTTTACTTTAAGTTCCGTATTAGTATTGTTTATTAGTATGAGAGATGAAACATCCAATTTTCCCTACATTCTCCAACCCCACGCCTGTGTCTCAAATTTCAATCCAGACAAGCCTGAAGCGACCAGCCAGTCAATCTGAAGAGAGTCCTCCAAGTCCAAGGTATGCTCTTAACTCATCTGTCAATAAGCTAATTACCTATTCATTCTTAGTTTAATTCCTCCCATCTCATGTTTTTATGACAAACTATGCTATTATTTTGTATTTGATTGGCTTGGAAATTTTTTGAAAAATCTCAAAATTTTTCAATATGTTATGGTTACAAAACATTGTTTAACATTTAATTATTTTTTACCTTATTCTTATTTTATTATTTGATTGATAGATGATAGATTCCGGAGTCTTATGGATTAAACTTTGTTTTGAAAGTAAATTATTTTGATTCATCGAAAAGAATAAAATAAATTATTTTACTAGTTTACAAGTATTTTTAATTATAATTTACTGTTTGAATGTTAGTTTTGGATATCTTTATTTTTATAATACAGTATGCTATTATTTTGTATTTGTTAGTCTGGAAACTTTTCTGAAAAACCACAAAAATTTTCAATGAGTTGTGGTTACAAAACATATCATTTAATTATTTTTTTCCTTATTCTTATTTTATTATTTGATTGATGTATTCCGGAATCTTATTTTTCTAAATACTACTGTGTTATTGATAAAACTTTGTTTTGAAAATAAATTGTTTTGATATATTTTTTTTCCAACAAATTATTTTGATACTTTACAAGTACTTTGAATAAATATTTACTGTTTGAATGTTAGATTTGAATATCCTTATTTTTAGAACACATTATGCTATTATTTTGTATTTGATTGTTTGGAATCTTTTTTTTTTAAATGACAACAAAATTTTAAAATCTTGTGATTACATAACATTGTTCAACATTTAATTATTTTGAAAATGTACTTTCTCATTATTTTTTTTGAAAATAAATTATTTTGATAGTTTACAACTATTTTCAATTATCACTTACTGTTTGAATGTCACATTGGGATATCCGTATTTTTAAAATACAGTTTGCTATTATTTTGTATTTGATTGGTTTGGATTTTTTTTTTGAAAATCACAAAAATTTTCAATGTGTTATTGTTAAAATTTTTTTTTTTTGACTTTTAGTTATTCTTTCCTTGTTCTTATTGTATTATTTTATTATTTTATTGAGAGATTTCCGAATCTTAAATTTTTAAAAGCTACTGTCTTATTGATTAAACTTTGTTTTGAAAATAAATTATTTTGCAAGTATTTTGAATAAATATTTACTGTTTGAATGCTAGATTTGGATATCCTTATTTTTAAAACACATTATGCTATTATTTTTTTTTTGGTTGGTTTGGAGATTTGTTTTTTGGAAAATCACAAAAATTTTCAAAGTCTTTTGATTACATGACATTGTTTAACATTTAATTATTTTTCCCTTAATCTTATTTTATTATTTTATTGATAGATTCCGGAATCTTAAATTTTTAAAATCTACTTTCTTATTGGTTAAATTTTTTTTTGAAAATAAATTGTTTTGATAGTTTATAACTATTTTCAAATATCACTTACTTTTTGAATGTCACATTGGGATATCCGTATTCTTAAAATACAGTTTGCTACTATTTTGTATATGATTGGTTTGGAACATTTTTTTAAAAAAAATCACCAGTATTTTCAATTTGTTATTTTTACAAAGAATTGTTTCACTTTTAATTATTCTTTCCTTGTCCTTATTTTATTATTTTATTGATAGATTGATAGATCCTCGAATTTTAAATTTTTAAAAGCTACTGTCTTATTGATTAAACTTTGTTTTGACAATAAATTATTTTGATAGTTTACAAGAATTTTGAATAAATATTTACTTTTTTTTGCCGGTAAATATTTACCGTTTGAATGTTAGATTTGTATATCCTTATTTTTAAAACACATTATGCGATTATTTTGTTTAAAAAAAAATTCGAACCGTTTAACATTTATTTATTTTTTCCTTATTCTTATTTTATTATTTTACTGATAGATTGATAGATTCCGGAATCTTAAATTTTTAAAATCTACTTTCTTATTCATAAAAAAAATTTTGAAAATAAATTATTTTGTTTGTTTAAAACTATTTTGAATCATTATTTACTGTTTTGAATGTCACTTTCGGATATCTGTATTTTTAAAATACAGTTTGCTATTATTTTGTATTTGAATGGTTTAGAAACTTTTTTTTTAAATCACGAAAATTTTCAATGTATTGTGGTTACAAAAAATTGTTTGACATTTAATTATTCTTTACTTGTTCTTATTTTATTGATTGATTCCGGAATCTTAAATTTTTAAAATATAAAGTCTTATTGATTAAACTTTGTTTTGAAAATAAATTGTTTTGATAGTTTACAAGTATTTTGAATAAATATTTACTGTTTAAATGTTATATTTGGATATCCTGATTCTTAAAACACATTATGCTTTTATTTTGTATTTTTGATTGGTTTGGAAACTTTTTTTTTTGGGGGAAAATCACAAAAGCTTTCAAGGACTTATGTTACATAACATTGTTTAACATTTTATTATTTTTCCCTTATTCTTATTTATCATTTTATTGATAGATTCCGAATCTTAAAGTTTTAAATTCTTCCTTCTTATTGATTGATTTTTTTTTGGAAATAAATTATTTTGATTGTTTACAACTATTTTGAATTAGCATTTACTGTTTGAATGTCACTTTCGGATAGTCGTATTTTTGAAATACAGTTTGCTTTTATTTTGTCTTTGAATGATTTGGAAACCTTTTTTTTTTTTTTGAAAAATCACAAAAATTTTCAATCTGTTATGGTTACAAAAAACTGTTTTACATTTAATTATTTGTTTTCCTTGTTCTTATTTTATTATTTTATTGACAGATTCCGGAATCTTAAATTTTAAAATCGACTGTCTTACTGATTAAAATTTGTTTTGAAAATAAATTATTTTGATAGTTTACAAGTATTTTGAATAAATGTTTACTGTTTGAATGTTAGATTCGGATATCCTAATTTTAAAATACATTATGCTATTATTTTGTATTTGATTGATTTGGAAACTTTTTTTGAGAAGTCTCCAAAATTTTCAATGTCTTATGGTTACATAACATTGTTTAACATTTAATTATTTTTCCCTTATTCTTATTTTATTATTTTTCACTTAGTGAAATTTTTTTTTTGGGGAAAATCACAAAAATTTTCAAGGACTTATGTTACATATATAACATTGTTTAACATTTAATTATTTTTCCCTTGTTCTTATTTATTATTTTATTGATAGATTTCGAATCTTAAAGTTCTAAAATCTTCTTTCTTACTGATTAAAAAAATTTTTGAAAATAAATTATTTTGATTGTTTACAACTATTTTGAATTGTCATTTACTGTTTGAATGTCACTTTCGGAGATTCGTATTTTCAAAATACAGTTTGCTATTGTTTTGGAAACTTTTTTTTTTTTTTGGAAAAATCACAAAAATTTTCGTTGTGTTATGGTTACAAAACATTGTTTTACATTTAATTATTTTTTCCTTGTTCTTATTTTATTATTTTATTGACAGATTCTGGAATCTTAAATTTTTAAAATCTACTCTCTTACTGATTAAACTTTGTTTTGCAAATGAATGTTAGATTCGGATATCCTAATTTTTAAAATACATTATGCTATTATTTTTTATTTGATTGGTCTGGAAACTTTTTTTAAAAAATCACGAAAATTTTATTATTTTATTGACTATTGATAGTTTCGGGATTCTTAAATTTTTAAAATCTTCTTTCTTATTGGCCAAATTTTTTTGAAAATAAATTATTTTGATAATTTACAAGTATTTTGAATTATCATTCACTGTTTCAATGTTTTGGATTCCGTATATTTAAAATTCATTTTGCCATTATTTTATATTTGATTGGTTTGGAAAATTTGTTGAAAAGTCACAAATTTTCATTGTCTTTTGGTTACAAAACATTGTTTAACATTTATATATTTTTTCCTTGTTCTTGTTTTATTATTTTATTGAATCTTAAATTTATTTATTTGATTTGTCAAATAAATAAATTATTTTTCCTCATTCTTATTTTATTATTTGATTATTCGATTTGTCTCATTTTAGAAAAAATAATTTCTTATAGTTCACAAGTATTTTGATTTGATTAATATTTTACTGTTTGAATGTTTGATCTTATATTTAGTAGTCAAACATTTTAAAAGATCACAAATGTTGGATTTCATATTTCTTATTGTTTTTGTTTTTGTTGTTATTTCATTGTTTTCTTATTCGCTTTATCTCACTTTCAAATGCATCATCTTACTTTTTGACTCTATTGAGTTTTTTTTTTCCTTTTTTTAATCATTAACTATTTGTTGTTTCTCCTTTCTTACTATTTACATGATTCAGATTTTGCAGCTTTATGATCTATTACCTTGTTTTAAAATTTTATTAGATATTAAGGGCTGTTTGATTTTATTTAAACTTTTATTTTTTTAAAACATATTTCTAAAAGTTGTTTTGTAAAACTGTTTTTGACAAAAAAAAAAAACAGAAAATATAATCAAACAAGTCCTAAATATCTAGTAGTTGTGAAATGAATTTATTAGCATTACCTACTTTAAGTTGCGTTAAATATTTCATGTTACTTATAGAATGTAACAATTGTATTATTTGATTTATAGGATCCAGACTCTTAAATTTTTAACACCTGCTGTCTTATTTTGAAAATAAATTATTTTAAAATTTTGCAAGTATTTTAAGTTTTATAAATACACTATTTTGTAAGTTTGATGTAATATTTTAAGAATTTCTTTTGTTTCTTGTTCAAATTTTTTTCCTGAGTTTTTATAAATACACTATTTTATTATTTTATACTTATTCGATTGGTTTGGCTACTTTTTGAAAAGTCACAAATATTTTAAATATCTTATGGTCATAAATCATTGTTTAATATTTAATTATTTTTCCTTATTCTTATTTTATTATTTGATTTTTTTGATTAGTCTCATTTTTATTTCCATCATCTTACTATTTTGATCTATATTGAGTTTACATTCCTTTGTTTAATCACTAACTTTCCGTTGTTGCTCCCTTTTTATTTATTTCTTGATTTTAAATTAAAAATCTGCAGTTTTATTAAACGTTAAGAGGTGATATTTTATGTCACTTATGAAGTTCATTTAATTTTTTAAATCCTATTGATAATGTAATAATTTTATTATTTGATAGCTTAAAAATATTTTGAATTAATAGTTAACTTCAAATACATATGCTGTAATTTCTTTCTTTCTTTCTTTTTCCTTGCTGTTTTCTTCGAATCAGGTTTTTAAATTTTTCGAAATACACTGGTATTATTTTGTATTTGATTGGTTTGAAAACTTTTTGAATTTTTGGTTAGTCTCATTTTCATATCCCTCATCTTACTATTTTGTTTAGTCATTGAAAGGTCCGTTGTTTCTAGTTTTTTTTTATTATTATTTTCCGCAATCTGAAATTTTTAAAATCTATGTAATTGCTTTAAAGTTGATTTGAAATAAAGTTCTTGGTAGTTTGCTAATATTTTGAATAATATTTATTATGTTATTCTTTTGTATTTGATTGGTTTCGAAATTTTTTTAAAAAATCACTACTATTTTGAATATAAGATGTTTACAAATCCTTGTTTACCTTGTTTTAAAATTTTATTTGAATGTTACTTATTAAATTCATTTTGTTTTTAAATTTTAAAAATACACCATGTTATTTTTTTATTTTTGATTGGTTTTGAAGATTTTGGATAGATCACAAATATATTTAATATATTATTCTTACAAACTATTGTTTCATGGTAAATTATTTTTCCGTATTCTTATTTTAATATTTGATTATTGGATATTCGATTGGTGTTATTCTAAAATCCATCGTCTTGCTAATTCTTTATTCTTGATATTAATGAAAAATTTTTACTATATAATTTTTTAGGGACTATATATTGAGTTTGCATTCCTTTGATTTTTTTTCCCCTGGCACGGAAGATATTTTCATTACTAAAATTGACTTGCAAGAAATAAGAAAACAGCAACAAAAACGAAATAAAGACTGGTAAGCCCAAAAAATAAGACCGCAACAACTAAACTCTAACGCTAATCTTTAGATCAAGGGAAATGACAAAAGTCAGTGCCACTTCCGCCAAACTTGCCTGCCGATGCACCAGAGCTTATGAGGAAGAAAAAACGCCAATAATGGCAACAAGGCAACAAGGTCAAAGAACCTTTCCTTTTGTCTGCAAGCAAACATCCAAAGAGGTTGCATATGAGCAAATATGGGATGAACCCATAAATGCAGAAAAACCTATGGACACCAGTAAAATAGACACGGCAAGAGGAAGTAGAAAACAGAAAAACGACCATTCTTGATGGACCAAAAGCATCCAATATTCAATGTTCTGAATACGTCACCACCAAGTAAAGCAAATAGAAGCCAACACCGTCGGACATCAGCAAAACCAAACGAAAAGCAAGGAAAAACATAACAAAAAGGACAACGCAAAGAGGACCGAAGGACGGACATCCCCTCAACCGGCAAAGACCAAAGGAGATGTCGTGCATACACACTCGCACGAGACGAAACTCAACCCCCACAGCTTTGGAGAGATACTCAAATGA
This sequence comes from Albizia julibrissin, assembly GCA_037074505.1. Classification (NCBI taxonomy): domain Eukaryota; kingdom Viridiplantae; phylum Streptophyta; class Magnoliopsida; order Fabales; family Fabaceae; genus Albizia; species Albizia julibrissin. Next base: position 3,911,566 of record CM073480.1, on the reverse strand, counting down.
GGGAGAAAATTTTTCCTTCTAATTAACTTGACTTTCTCCACATTCCTTTGTTCAATCATTAATTATTTGTTGCTTATTAAATTAAATTCCTTTAGTTTTTAAATTTTATTCATGTAATTATTTTATTATTTGTTTGATGGATTGCCGAATCTGAATTTTTTAATAAGCGGTACAAATTTGGTTAGATTAACTGGTGCCTCTTTCATACCAAAATAAGAAACAAAACTAGGACTTCCTGTGTATTGGATTGATTCCTTCGAAGATTAGAGCATTAATTACTCTCTCACAGTGCTTAGAATATCCCCTACTCACTGTACTATTATTATGGTTGGATGGATGATGATGTAGCAAGTATAACTCATTTGAAACTCTTTCGAGAATCAGACCAATAAACTAGTGGCAAAGTGTTTCATATCTTTGGCTTAAAACCTTGTGAAAGTGCATCTGCAAGACTCAAATCTTCCATCTCATGTTTCAGTACTCTAATGTTAATTAGAGGTAACTGAAAACTAAAAGCTAGAGATCAGAATGTGTTGGATGGCATGTTACTATACTTTTCAAGTCTGCTACTGAGCAAAATTGACACTTTGAAAGCCTAATAATTATTATTGGATTCAACTCAAAATAAATATTACAGAAGTAAACTAACAAGTACTTATTGGAAAAAATACAACGTTGCGTGAACGACCTGGAATTCACACTGAAAAGGAAGCAACTTTAAACTTCGGTCATAAGAAGCAATGGCTCTATTAACTTTCTGGACCAACCACTTACTCAGAGGAACGTGTGCATTAAAACCTCCAAACTTGCAAGCTTACCGAGGCATTACTTCACTGACAGACATTTCGTTGACTGACATTGGTGCTGACTTGGTCGTGGATTGACCAAATTGAAAGTCCTTTGGCATGTTTGGATCAGTTCCACTTTGTACAAAAAATGCAGGCTGTAAAGGTGCTGGCAGAGTCACAGAGCAACTATCAAGCATCAGAACTATGGAAGCCATTGAAGGCCTATCTGCTGGATCTTCTTGAACACACAATAGACCTATGTGGATGCATCTCATTACTTCATTTGGTGAGTAGGATTCTCTTATTGTGGGGTCCAACAATTCCAAAGGTTCTTCATCCTTCCAAAGTTTCCAGGCCTGTATCAAAAAGTTGTCAAATATTTGTTACAGAAAGCAAATGATTTGTTTGAATAAAACTGGAGAGAGTATAGTGTTTGATATATATACTCACATAGCTAAGCAGGTCCGCAGCACCTTCTATTTGGTAGAAAGAACTATTCTTCTTCCCACTAATAAGCTCCATTAGAAGGACGCCAAAGCTGTAGACATCAGACTTAACAGAAAACTCCCCATGCATAGCATATTCGGGAGACATATAACCACTGAAACATTGAAACATCAATTGAGAGTTGTCAGTGTGCCAGGAGGACATTGAATGATATTGTTAGGATTCAAAACCATAAAAATTCTTACTATGTTCCAACAATTCGGCTGGTATTTCCTTGAGTTTGGTCCACCATAAAAATTCTTGCCATACCAAAATCTGAGATTTTTGGATTCATATCACTGTCCAATAGTACATTGCTAGCTTTAAGATCACGATGTATAATTTTAAGCCTCGAATCTTCATGAAGATATTTAATGCCTCGAACGATTCCTTTAACAATCTTGTAACGCTTTATCCAATCTAGTTGCCTTTGCTTTTCGAGGTCTACACATTTAAAAACAGATTAAAAATTTTCAAATAAAAGGATAATAAACTGACTCAAAAATGAAAAGATTGAAGCAGAGCCTCCTCCATGTTAGTCTCAAACATAATGAACAAAAGTTGGAAATAATTGATATAAATGGACCTACCAAAAAGAATGCAATCAAGACTTTTATTAGGAACATATTCATAAACAAGTATCTTCTCTTCTCCTTGCACACAGAAACCCAAAAGCCTCACTAAATTTCTATGTTGTAACTTGGCAACCACCTCTACTTCATTCTTAAATTCTTGTACACCTTGTCCAGAGCCTTGTGAGAGTCTCTTCACAGCAATTACTTGTCCATTTGCAAGGGTCCCCTAAATTTCAAACATGAAATCAACATACATATATGGAATGACCTAATGTCGTTCATGTTAAAAACGAAGAAAGCACACAAAACTTGATACCTTGTAAACCACTCCGAATCCGCCTTCACCAAGCTTGTTATCTTCAGAGAACTTGTTGGTGGCTTCTTCTATTGTACTGAAATCATATTGCAGCGAATCCACGCTGCTGATTTCACTAGCAGCTACACAACCAAATGGTGCATGTGTATGATGAGATTAAGTGAAAAACAAAACAGCAACCAAATATAAGCCAAACAAGGAAACAAGTCTGGTATTTCCAATTTGCTATGGGAATTCTTACATTTTCCTTCAGGAACAGAGTCATGCTTCTTCCTCATTCTCTTGCTCAAGCAACAAATGCCAACTATAAATATCAGAACAGCCACTGAAATTGGAACCACAATCGCAACAATCGTCCCCGATGAGATCCCACTTTTTCCTGCATCATCTCAAAAACAGAGGAAGCAAATATACTTAAGGTAAATTCATGACAATAACAGATATACCGACTTTACTTCATCAAAATTCCAGTCAAGTCTGTCTTGGTTCTAGATATTACAAATTATTCAGTTATTTTGTTCTTTTAGTCTACTTAGATTAGATGTTTGTCCACAATTTTAAAAACTCAAATCATCAAACTATAAAGATTGTACAAAATACCTTAAGCATATAGGTGAGAGCTTTACCTTGGGAACCAGTAGGAGGAACAATTGCCGGAGTAGGAGTAGGAGTTGGTGCTGAAGCTTCCGATTGATAGAAAGGGTACAATTCATAGCGAACATTACAGCTTGGGTATAGGACTCTTCCTCCTTGCTTACCATCACAACACCAGTCAAGGTCCCCAATCGTACCACTCAGGCACCTTCTGCAATCTGACGGCGAAAGGTCGGGCGTACACTGAGCTAGACAATACACAGTTTGAAACGCTGAAAAATTAGCTGTTCTGGTTGCATACTTCTTTTTCCCCACAGCAGGTTTAGCAGCCTCATCTGCCGTCTTGTTCATAGTATCGTACAGTGTTCTCATGAAGCTTGCCGGGTTTGAGACATTTCCGGTGTTCAAGAGGCCGAGTCTAGGCCTTGTGTCGACGGTGGAGAAGAAGGAGCGGTTGGAATAGCGAAGCAAGCACTCATCGTACCAGACTATTGCCTCCTTCGAAGCTCTGCACTCGGAAGGTAATCGTTGAGTTGCATTAACGACGCATTGGTGGCACGTGGTGAGGTTGACGTCACCCCGGCACATAAAGAGGCCGTAGACGGCGTCGCCGCCACTGGAAACAGTGGCGTTGTAGAACTCGGTGTTGGTTGTGTTGTTGGAAGCTAAGGAAGAGAGGAGTGTGGTCCGGTCGGATTGAAAAGCACTATTGGCAGCGAAGGTTTTGTTGGAAGAGCAATTGTGATAAAGATAATTCTGTGCTTGGGTGGAAGGGAAATGGAGGGAGGTGATAAAGAAGAAGAATAAGAAAATTTTGTGGGGAGCCATGACCATGGACGTCGTCATGGTAAGGGTGAAGGATGGATTAGCTGTGTATTTCAATGGAGAGAGTATGGGAGAATATTTCATGAGGAAGAAGAAGAAGATGTTGCCGTGGCAGAGGAAAGAGATGGTTGACGATGGAGAAGGGAAGCGCAGGACAATGAGATTTGTTTGGGAAAGACTTTTCAATTTCTTTTTGGAAAATGATGGCTACTGAATTGGGGGGAGCCCACTCAGGTCAGAGAAAACCAATCACCTGAGGTCATTCCAAACTAGGAAGCAAATGTGAAACTATGACTTTTTTTTCCCTCTTCCTATTGAAAAACATTAGTGATAATTCCTAAAAATTGTTTTTAATAAATTAAAGTTGTTGGAGTATTATTTAACCTAAAAAAAATATTCGGGGGATTAACTTATTTTTCTCTTATGAAAGGAACACAAGTATTCAACTAAAAACAAAAACAAAAAAAAACAGATCGTCCGAGGTTGGCATGAGAACAGTCAACAGATGGTTGGTGCTAACAGTCAACAGATCGCTTTAAGGAGTTTATATATAAGCTGGTTTGGATGATTTTTTATGAATTGAGTTTATTATATAAGTTTGATTTATGTAAATTGAGATAAATCTCCTTCACATATTTATCTCGTAGATCATAAAAGTTATCTCGTAAATCGTAAAAACTACTTCATATTGCATGAATCACAATTCATAAGCACTTATAGAGCTTCCATAAGCTAATCCAAACGAGCTTATTGGCACATCAAATAAAGTGATTGATTGGTTGGGCTTATGTATAGATTCACATAAATTAAAATAAAACTTCTCCATATATTTATTTTGTATATTATAAAAATTACCTCATAAAACATTAAACTACCTCATATTCCGTAAATCCCGATTGAAAAACATTGATAAAAGCTATCTCCATACCAATTTATAAATGCAAAATATGCAAGAGACGGACTTCGTCTTACCTGGGAGCTCCAACATTGAAGATAAGATAATGACTAATGAAGAGCCCTCATCCAATTAGCTACACAGATATTTTTAAGGAAAAATCATATAAAAGTCCTAATAAAAAAAATAATACCAGACAAGTTTTATAGATTGTTAATCATAAGTAAAAGAACTACTATTGATACATAAAAGCTAGATTATCAAATCTGGATCGGATCAGAAACCGGCCAACTAGCCGATAGACCGGTCTGGTCCAATGAACCGATCCGGGTCAACTTTTTTATTTTTTTAAAAAATATATTTTTAAATTTTTTTAGAATTTTATTTAATAAGTCTAAAATATTCAATTTTTCACCACTTTAGTTCCATATTAGCTCCAATTTGACTCAAGTTTAACACACTGACCCTTAACTTAATATCCCAACCGATTCAATGACCGATGCGGGTTTAGTTACCTTAGATAAAAAGAGCTATTAATAAGTGATAATTGATGTTATTTTTTTTAAACAGGGACAATATGTGATTTTTCCTATTTCCAATCACCCCGGCGTATCTCGTTTTGTCATCTTTCCCACCTAATCATGTAATAATTCTAGTTCTAGTTAGTACATTTCATCTTCCATAAAAAAAGTCAAATGAGATTTGTTCTGTTATGAATTATGAGTACCGGATCAAGAAACCTCACAACCTCGCAGATATACTACTCCTAATAATCAAGTATTTTAACGAAACTGAGAGTTTTCACTTAATATAAAATCAGGTAAAATAGGCTAGTTTTTGGAGAAAGCTCTAATACAGTTGAACATTGGTTCAGTTACTCATTGCTGCCTAACTTCATTTGACTCTTTGCATTTCACTAAAAACAAGTCATGTTATTTAAATCCTTTAAATCTATCATGATGATCCAACTAAAATTACCAAACACACTCCTTTCTTTTCTGTGGTCACTCTTTTTTAAGATAATTAAATTCAGACCGGAACTGTTAGATATTGAATTAAAGGTCAGTAGGTCAAATCAGAATCAAATCAGAGCAAAATTGGGGTCAAATCAGAAAAAAAAAAATTAAAAATTTTAAAGTTATTAATATGAAATTTTAAAAAGATATAAAAAAATCATTTTTTAAAAAAATAAAATAAAAATTCCGAACTAAACCAATTTCTAACCCGATTCACCGGTTATTGATCCAGACCGGCCGATCCGGTGCGGAATCACTCTACTCTTTTTCATTTGTACCCTGCTAGTGGCTGTATACTTGTGTCCGAATTGGACAAGATCTCCAAACAAGATCAAAACAATAAATAATTTTTAAGTGTAAGAACGGTACCACTAACACCAAGTGCAAGCCTTTCTCCTAAGAAACATCCCCAAAATGCCCAACTCCAAGTCCTCTGTTTTAGTCTTCCTCTTTAGCCACTTCTTCTTCTTCTTCGTTCTCAGTGAAGCAGCTCCAATTTACAGTTCTCATGCATGCACAGATTCCATCAAATACCAACCAAACTCCACATTCCAACTCAACCTCAACCTCCTCCTCTCCTCTCTCTCTTCCAACGCAGCCCAAGGCAACCATTTTTTCCGAACACAACTAGCCGACGTCATCAACGGCCTCTTCCTCTGCCGCGGCGACACCCTTGCGGCCACCTGCAGTGATTGCGTCTTCGCCGCAGCCGGAGAGATAAAACGCCGTTGCCCGGTTCAGAAAGAGGCCATAATCTGGTACGACGTGTGCATGCTTCGATACTCCAACCAATCTCTCAACAACATCGTACCTTCCACTGACATTTCGAACACAAAGAACGTGGATCCCAAAAATAAGGAGAGATTCAATGAGATACTAGCCGGTATGCTAAATTCTCTGGCGGCTAAAGCTGTGAATTCTCAGAAGGACAAGTTTGAGACAGAGGAAGTGAACTTCACAAGAACAGAGAAGTTGTTCGGATTAGTACAGTGCACGCCGGACCTGACGGCGTTTGACTGTAATATGTGTCTGAAAAGCGCCGTCGCCTCTGTTCCGAATTGCTGCGACGGAAAACTTGGAGCCACGGTGTTGCTTCCGGCCTGCAACATCAGATACGAACTGTTCCCATTTTTCAATACCACCCCATCATCGAATCCTCCTGCCATTCATTCTCCTCCTTCAGGTACTTTAAGTCCAGATATCTCAAATACTCATTTAGTTTTAGGCAAAAATATATACTTTAAGAGTTAAAATTATATTGATTTTGTCATCTACATGGATACCAATTTGATTGACTTGTGCTTGGACTCATTAATAATGATATAGGAAGGAGCAATTTTTCTGTGATTCTTGGATTCGTCATCCCAATTGTTGCATCGGTAACGCTTTTTGCCTTCGGTTTCTGTTCATTCACGGGAAAACAAGGAAGAGATATGCTATTGTTGTGTAGGAAAACGGTAAGATAAGATAGATTCTCAGTATCAAATCCCTTTTCAAAATTATAATATTTTCTGATATAGGCTTCTGGCGTATTTACCTTGATCAAAACACAGAATTTGCCTGAGGCATAGTGGTGGCATGACTTGGAAAATATTGATGAAAACTCAACTCAAGGCTTGGTCTCTGTTTATAATTAGGGTTAATTTGGGAGGATGGTACAGCTTTGGAGAAGTCATGAAGCGCCCACCTGGAGCAGGGAAGTGAGAAGAGAAGTTGCGTGTGACCGAAGTGGACAAGTTTGAATTTAAGTTTGATGTAATTGTTCTGTCCCTAGGAGTATTTAATTCCGTAGGCTTGTACATTTTCCCCCTGAATTTGTTGACCAAATCCTATTATTGAGTTGATGATTTGCTAAACGTAATTATTATGGTGTGTTTGTAAAACCACCAAATCGTGGTTGAAATCATAATTTACATAAATTAAGATAAAATTATTTTTATATATTTATTTTATAAATCGTAAAAACTATTCTCAATACTAATTCAAACACATAGTTAATGTGGTACCCAAGTCGGAAGGGCAATCTTCAATAACATTGACATCATAATATTCGCTTGAATAATTTTGTTTTCCTTTTCTCAGCAACAACCTCAAGCGATGGATTATTGATTTTTTTTATTATATGGCACTTTTAATGAATTTATTAAAGAGAAATTATGATTAAATCATTAACTTAGTTTTAAAATAAAATTATAAATTTACCAGTATTTAGTACCACTCACTACTTTTATATAAGTCAACTGTAACTTATTCCTATAATAAATTTTTTCATATTTATCTTTACTTATGAAAATCTGCATTCCCCCCCCCCTCTTCTTTATTTTTCATATGCCTAACGAATATTTAACAAGAATAAAATTAACAAAACCTCATTTAATAGCATGCAAGTGACGAATAATTTTGAAGAACATACTAGTTAATAATATTTATTATTTGTAGAAGTCATCCCCGAGATATTAACTTATTTCTCCGTCATGCATGACGTATGTATGACCCTGTTTGACTATTCTTCTCTGGCATTTTGCATGCCATTTCTGCAATAAAGGCTCGGTTGCATGATGCAACTCAGGGTTACTATCTAATACTCCTAGAGGCTGTTTGGAATAGCTTATGAAAATTTTATAAGTGCTTATGAATTATAATTTACGGTCTACGAGATAACTTTTACGGTCTACGAGGTAGCTTTTACGGTCTACGAGGTGCTTTTACGGTCTACGAAGTGCTTTCACGGTCTACGAGATAAATATGTGGAAGAGATTTATCTCGATTTACGTGAATCAGGCTTATATGATAAGCCCAATTCAAAAAAGCTATCACAAACAGCCCCTAGTCTACTATTCTTATCTTGACTTTTGATAAGATATGGTCATATGGTGTGAACTGATCCACTGCTAATTAATCCCTCTTAAAAAAATCGGACAGGATGAGACGATGGGATACATTCTTCTTTAAATATAATTAAGGGTTGATGATAAAATTAAGTTCATATTTTTTTTAATATATATTTCATCCATTTTATACGTGCAACCAAAAATGCAAATTATCCCTCTAAGATCATTAGAGTTGGGAATCAGGGCTGACCTGCTCTTACAGAACTCAAGGTAAGAAAAATTACTCTTTTTCAAAGCTCGGTCAAAGAGCATGAGGGTCAGGGCCGGCCCGTAGGGCCAAAAGCTATTTTCACAATATTTAACTACACGTCTACATGCATCATACAATAAAACAAATACTGTTACTAATTCATAATCAAAAGTAAAAAATAATGTCCACAAATAACTCACAGTCTCGTACAAAGTATAAGATGACAAGAAGCTAAACACTTTAAGCAATATGAGTATAATGACCATCATTTTCATCTTTCTCGCCACTATCATCAATTTCAAGGAAATTCAATTGTGCTTCACTTTGAGTAGTAGGGTCTGCTTGAATAGTAAAAATATCAAGAATTTCTTCTACCATATCATAAATACATTCATAATCTTTATATGTAACAAATAATAAATCAAAATGATAAATAACTCTATAACAAATATAAAATATAAATAAATTAGTAAATTACTATTATATGTGAAAATTTGAAGTAAATAAAAAATATCTAATGTATTTTCCTTATAAAATAAGAAATATCTTTTATAAATTTTTAATTTTTAGGATTCTTAATAGAAGATATTATTATGAAATTTAATTCTAAAAAAGATAATAACAACTAAATATTTGCAACATCATCAACAAAACATAAAAAATCAATAATAATATTATTATATAAATAATTTTAAAAAATAAAAAAAAATATATATATAAGGGCCTAAAGGGCTGGCCTTTTTAGACCCGCTTTCAATTTTAAGACTAAAATTTTAAACCCAACCTTTATAAATTCAGGACTTAAAAAGGTCGGCCCAACGGACTCAGCCCGTTTTCCTGACCCTCAACACCACTAGCCAAAAAAGAAAAACCAACCTCCATAATGACTTTTATATACATGATTGTTGATTTTGTGGAGGGCTCAGGGTATATTGAGTTGGTAAATTACCACTATAATCATTTTTATAAATTCAGTTCACTTAATAGTTAATTCTAGAAAATTAGTTAATTTATTTAATATTTTCTAATTTTTTTTTATAAATGATATTCTTAACTCTCTTATCTTTCCCACTCTCTACCACTAATTAACTTATTTTTTATTCCTTAAATGTTTTTTTATAAACAAATTTTTCTTGATAAGGTTGGTCTTTAATATAAATGATTTTTTATTTTAAAATTTAAAATTTTTTTATCTCAATTAAATGCATAATTTTATATTAATTATCTTCCCTCACTATTAATTTTCTTACATTTAATCATTTATTATCCATTCTCTTTTATCTTTTTTATTAATTCTCTTTTATATTTTTAATATATTATCTCTCATATACTTTTTTTTATAAACAATGGCATCATATTATTTACACGTGAGTTTATTGTTTTTAATTAATATTACTAATAATCTCCCCCACCCCACCTTAATAATCGTCGGAAAGTTGGTCCCTTGACTTGTATCAGCAATGGCTTTTCCCACAATCCCACCATATTTCACCACAAAACCTCAGAGATTCAAACGAATATGTAACGAAGTCGATTGAGTCATCACCTAAATGCCATATAGGAATACCCTTTCAGCAGAGTTGGATCCGAAAAGAACTATTGTTGAGCAAACATGTCCTCCTCCAAATTCTCTGCAACACACCTCATACTTCTCGCTCTGTTTCCATTTGTGAGTTTCACAACCGAAGCATCTCCTATTTTCAGCTCTTACTCCTGTACTGATTCACTCACTTACAAACCCAATAGCACATTTGAAGCCAATTTAAATGTCCTCCTCTCTGTTCTCACCTCCAACGCCTCCCTCCACGACGGTTTCTTCCGTACCACCTTGGCTCAGGGAACTCCCGCCGTCGTCAACGGCCTTTTCCTCTGCCGCGGTGACAGCACCCCTAACCTCTGCCAAGAGTGCGTCGCCGACGCCGCCAAAGAGATAAAACGCCGGTGTCCAAATCAAACAGAGTCTGTTATCTGGTACGATGTTTGTCTTCTTCGCTACTCCAACAACACCTTCAACAACATCGTACCTTCAACGGACTTGTCGAATAATTCCAGTATCGCTAGCGCCGAACAGGATCAGTTCAATCAATTGTTGTCGAACATGTTGCAAAATTTGGCGGCTGAAGCTAAAGATTCACAGACGGGGAAGAAATTCGCTACAGGACAAGCAAGTCTAACATCGTCACAAACGTTGTACGGCCTTGAACAGTGTTACCCTGACCTGACGGCTTTTGATTGCAACATGTGTATCCAAAGCGCCATTGGAGCTCTTCCAAATTGTTGTAGCAACAAGAGAGGGGCAACGGTTTTGCTTCCAGCATGTAACATTAGATATGAACTTTACCCATTTTACAATATAACCCTAACATCTTCTTCGCCACCAGTTCCTCATCGATCAGGTAATTTACTGATTTCCAATGCTAAGAGAAAACAAGTGAATGCATATAAATTGACTAGTCTCTGGAAATAACCTGGTAATTTTGTTGTTCAGTGTTATAGCTATACAAGAGGGTTAACTTTGTTCATAGTTCATACACTTGTCAGTTTAAAAGAAGAAAGTTAAATAGGTTTAAAATTGATCTAAGTTGTTCTTTGATGCTTTTAATTTCAGCCTTAAAAAGTTTAATTTTTTTATACACACAAGTTTTGGTGAGTTGAAGGCATGCCTCCGGTTGGATAAGTAGTTGGATATGTTTTATTCTGAGCAAGAGGGACAGTGTCCTGAGGTTGATTAAATTATAGTACTTTTATTTTCTTTACCCTTTTTTTTTTGATTGATTGCAGGAAAAAGTAACATTGCAATAATTGTTGCGATTACTGTGCCGATTGTTGTTTCTGTGACTCTTTTTGTTGCGGCTTGCTGTTTCCTGCGTAAGAGGGCAAGCAAGAACAAGAAGTATAATACGTTCACAAAGGATGACAGTAATATCTCTTTCCAAATTGTTGTCATTGAGTTGCATTTCAGTTCTTGTTTCCTAGAATGGATAGGATAAGATAAAAAAATAATTTGGTGGCTCACAGCTTTCTTTCTTTCCATCTGTTTGAAATACAGTTGGGAATGATCTTACAGACGAAGAGTCTCTGCAATTTGAATTGGCGACAATAGAAGCCGCCACAAAAAGGTTCTCAGATGAGAACAAGATTGGCCAAGGGGGATTTGGAGCAGTTTATAAGGTAATTTAACTTTCTAATGCTCCCACTTGTTATATTTGTAAATTAATTTGAGCAGTATTGGTCTAATTTCCAACATGTTTACAGGGTATCCTCCCAAATGGACAGGAAATTGCTGTGAAGAGGTTGTCGGTAACCTCCTTGCAGGGTGCTTTGGAATTTAAGAATGAAGCTGCTCTTGTGGCCAAGCTTCAACACAGGAATTTAGTGAGGCTATTGGGATTTTGCTTGGAGGGGCAAGAAAAGATACTTGTTTATGAATACATCCCAAATAAAAGCCTTGATCACTTTCTATTCAGTTAGAACTTTGAACCATTTAGCATTCTTCTATAGTTCTTAAAATCACTATACTAACCAAGATGTTATCTTTCTCTACGAAGTAATCCTGCTTTTATTGACTTGGTAATTTCACTTCGATGAATTTTGTAGATTCTGAAAAGAAAGCAATACTTGATTGGTCAAGGCGTTACAAGATCATAATGGGAATTGCTCGAGGAATTCTTTATCTTCATGAAGATTCTCAACTTAGAATAATACATCGTGATCTCAAAGCAAGCAATGTTTTATTAGATGCCAACATGAACCCAAAAATTTCAGATTTTGGTATGGCAAGAATCTTTCATGGAGAACAAACTCAAGTAAACACAGGAAGAATAGTTGGAACCTTGTAAGTTCCATACCATTATATTGTCTTTAGCAAGAGTTGTCCATTAAGTTTTTTTCTCAACTTATAGATCAATAATCTTTCTTTGTAGTGGTTATATGTCTCCAGAGTATGCAATGCGTGGGCAATTTTCCGTGAAATCAGATGTATTCAGCTTTGGTATCTTAGTTTTGGAGATTGTTACAGGCAAGAAGAACACTGACTTGTATCAATCAGATCAAGCAGATGACCTCTTAAGCTATGTAAGTGAAAAATCAACCAAGTATAACATGTTTCTTCAATATCAGCTGCAAAAATGTAGATTTTGTTGAGTAACAATTGATAGATTCTGAATTTGAGCTATGGCTCCTTGTGTAATCACAGGCTTGGACAAATTGGACAAAGAAAACACCTTTGGAGATGTTGGATCCAACACTGAGAGGTTCTTGTTCAAGAAATGAAGTCATAAGATGCATTCACATTGCTTTATTATGTGTTCAGGAGAATCCTTCTGATAGACCTTCAATGGCAACTATAGCACTTATGCTCAACAGTTATTCTGTTACTTTGTCGTTACCACAACAGCCGGCGGCTTACATGCGCAGAACACCAAACAGACAAAAAAATGTGGTTGATTCTGATCAATCTACCTCTTCAATCCTATGGTCTACAAATGAAGCATCTATTACCGAAGTTTACCCCCGCTAACAGGTTATTTTTTCTATCTTCTAGTGTGGGTTTAACTAATTAATTTTATGTTTTTTAAATGAATCTGATTGAGTCCATGCATATATAGTTCCAAGTGATGAGGCTAAGTAATTCAGCTGGAGATCACTTCAAGTTCAAGATATCATTCTGATGAAGCAGAGTCTTGAAGCTGAGCCAAGTGCTACACGCAGGATAATTTACTCAAAGGGCTTTCTCTCAAGGAGTTCATAATCTCCGAGTTATATGTACATTGATTGAAATTTAGAGTTCCAAGAGATTTTGGAAGACCAATGCTGGTTGATTTACTTGTAAGTGTTGTTCCAAAATTCAGACATGGCAAAAGCGGCAAAAGTGTTGTTGCCTATTTTGTAGAAGTTCAGAGAAAATAGCGTGGCCATTGATGAAATAAAAGCTCACATATAACTAAGAGGTTATATGTTTGAGCTGCTTGTAGCTTAGAAAAACTTTGAAAGTGAAAACTTGATTTCTGAAATTTGATACTGATATTTGAAAAGTTTTGCAATTAATATTTTGATATTTAACAAAAGAATTGGAGAACAAAACTAACTATTATGCTTAAGAATATAAAAAGACTTATTTAGCTAATAAATGCAGTTATACGATTTAACGTTCGACTTACACAAGTTTCTGATAACTAATGATAAGATGCTTTTACCTTTTGATCCTGAAAAAGATGCAAAATTTATAGAAAAAAAAATACTCTACATAAATATTTATTACCAACATTATATATATATATATATATATATATATATATATATATATATATATATATATATATTTACATGATTCATTACTCTAAAAATAATTATCCACGTTAAGCAATATGGCCTAAATTTATAAACAGATCAAACTTGTAACTTTTCGCTTTTAAAAAATTTCTCATAACACCAGGTTATAACGTCTTTAATGGAGTGCTTTTCCTTTCATTCTACAACAATCATAATTCTTCTTCTTTTTAATAAAAATGGAAGCTGTAAAAGTAAAAAAGAAACTACTCTACAATATAAGAAATAAATAAACAAAAATCATCTAAAGGAATCAAATGAAATTCAGGAAGCATTATTAAAGTACACATGGCTAATATATCAGTTTCAAAGTTTATCTCTCTGTCGATATGTTAAAGATCAACCACCCAATCATATTTAAGCATATCATGATTTTCAAGGATTTAATTTCAGTTATCATGAAGATTGTTGTTTTCTTTCTTGATAAGCTTTCTTACATTCAAAGAATTATTTCTCAAGCATGGTTCCGGTACCATGACCTTTTAAAACCACATACAGTAAGACATACGTAAAGTTCTACTGTCAAAATTCAAAAGGTCTCCATTTTGTATATTAATTATGAAAGCTTTAATAGGATTACCTCTATGATCTTTGTTAATGACTCCACATCCAGCCGTACCATCCTTACGAGAATAAGCTTCATCAACAATGGGAATCACCCATCTCTCCATCTCCATTCGGGTGTGATCCTCGCTTATCACTGTAATACCTTCTATTTTAGCTTGATTCATCTGAATATTGGCTGCACTATAACTGCACAAGATGACTTTAACCTTTAGTAGGAGATCATGAGCAGTAGGTTCAGTATTGTCAAAGACTTCTGCATTACCTCACTTCCAAATAAGTCAACAATAAAAACAACAAAATGAATTGCCCGTATTCCATGTACAAAACGAAACTTTAATCCCTCTAGGCTCTGGCTCATGTTAGACAAGTCAAAGTGAGTATCCAACGTCATTTATTTCCCTTACATTGACTTCGACTTGGTTTTACAGCTTACCATATCAGTAGTTTCCCCGCCAATCTTGTTATCATGCCTCTATGTTAATCAACACTGTTCATCGATCCCTTTGATGTCCAAACGAATTATCTGTTCACCAACATGTCCATCTTCTTCATCCTCCTCTTTCCCTCGATATTTCTGAGCTTCACAAGCGAAGCTGCACCAATTTACAGAACTCATGCCTGTACTAATGGAAGCTTTTTCGAACCCAACACTACGTTCCAAGCCAATTTGAATGTCCTTCTCTCTTCCCTCTTCTCCAACGCCTCTCTCCCCGACGGCTACTACCGTACCACCGTGTCCCCATTAATCCCTCCCACTATCACCGGACTTTTCCTCTGTCGTGGCGACGTCACCCCCGCCGTGTGCCAATCCTGCGTCGCCGCCGCATCCACCGACATAACGCGCCGCTGCCCAAACCAAACAGAGTCCATAATATGGTACGACGAGTGTATGCTTCGTTACTCGAACGGGAGCTTGAACCCCATGGTTCCTTACGTGCCTATGGGAAACACGAACACCATTCCTAGCTCCGAACGGGGTCGATTCGAAGACTTGCTAGCGAACATGTTGAATGATGTGACTCAAAAGGCTAATACCCAGACGGGGAAGAGGTTTGCTACGGCGGAAGTGAACTTCACGTCGTCGGAAACCTTGTACGGCCTCGCACAGTGCATTCCGGATTCTTCCGATTGTAATTCTTGTTTCAGGAGTGCCATCGCGTCTCTTCCGAATTGCTGTAGTGGAAGCAAAGGGGCAACGATTCTGGTTCCATCATGTAATCTAAGATACGAATTTTATCCGTTTTACAATATAACCCATGTATCCTCTGAACCACTACTTCCTCCTACTTCAGGTAATGACCATACGTTATTTATTTATATATTTTTTTTAATTATAATCCGTATCCTGTTTTGGGGTTTGCGGCTGCCCTTCCCACCACAATCAGGACTTGAACTCGAGGCTCAGGGGATCTAATAGAACCAACTTGTATTGGTTGATCATATGTTTTTTACTGCATAATCTTGCTGTTGATATTAGGGGTTACAGTTACCATGTTTTGGGCAGGAAGTAGAAATATCTCAATGATTGTTGGGATTGTTGTCCCGGTTGTTGTTGTTTTGGCACTTTTCGTTGTGGGTTGTTGTTTCATCCGTAGGAGAGCAAGCAAGAAGTACAACACATTCACACAGGATTCAAGTAATAATATCTTCTTCCCCTATCTCACAGTGATTGGTCTTGTTTTTGTAATATGATGGCTGACAGATTCATTTGTTTTTTTTCCCCCTTAATTCAAGCTGGGATTGATATCTCAGAGATAGAGTCTTTGCAATTTGAATTGGCTACAATAGAAGCTGGCACGAAAAAGTTCTCAGATGAGAACAAGATTGGCCAAGGTGGATTTGGGGCAGTTTATAAGGTACGAGATAGATTATTATTTCCATATTTCTGTCATATTTATCTTCTAAACTAAGGTAAAATTGGTCTAATATTCATTATGTTTTTCAGGGTATCCTTCCAAACGGACAGGAGATAGCTGTGAAGAGGTTGTCGGTAACCTCCTTGCAGGGTGCCCTGGAGTTCACAAATGAGGCTGCTCTTGTGGCCAAGCTTCAACACAGGAATTTAGTGAGGCTGTTGGGATTTTGCTTAGAGGGGCAAGAGAAGATACTTGTCTATGAATATATCCCAAACAAAAGCCTTGACAAGTTTCTATTTGGTTAGATTCTTTTGACAAAACTCTATGAATCTAGTCCTTTTTGTCAACAATTCATTGTTATTATACTAGACCTAAAAATTTAGTGTTATGATGTTTATTCAGAACCATGGAATTACTAATATGAAAATTTTACTTTTCACAAATTATTAGATCCAGAAAGGAAGAGAATACTAGATTGGTCGAAACGCTACAAGATTATTGCAGGCATTGCTCGAGGAATGCTATATCTCCATGAGGATTCTCAACTTAGAATAATTCACCGTGATCTCAAAACTAGTAATGTTCTACTAGATGCTAATATGAATCCGAAAATTTCAGACTTTGGCATGGCAAAAATCTTTCAAAGTGGTCAGACTCAAGTAAATACAGGAAGAATAGTTGGGACCTAGTAAGTTTTACATAATCCTATTGTCTCTGCTTGGAGTTTTCCATTATTACTCCAAGCTCAATGGATTTATATTGTTTCCTTTGTAGTGGTTACATGTCTCCAGAATATGCGATGCATGGACAATTTTCTGTGAAGTCAGATGTGTTTAGTTTTGGTGTCTTGCTTTTAGAGATTATTATCGGCAAGAAGAACACTGATTTGTACGAATCACCTCAAGCCAATGACCTCTTAAGTTATGTAAGTCAAAACTCACAGAGTATAACATCTTTCTTTAACTCTTTCACAAAAGCTATAGATTTTGGTGAGTAACAATTGACATATTCCGGTTTTGAACACTGATTACTTGTGTAACCACAGGCCTGGAATAATTGGACAAAAAAAACACATTTGGAGTTGTTGGATCCAACACTGAGAGGTTCTTATTCGAGAAATGAAGTCATAAGATGCATTCATATTGCTTTATTATGTGTTCAGGAGAATCCATCTGATAGACCTTCAATGGCAAATATAGTACTTATGCTCAACAGTTACTCTGTTACTTTGTCATTACCTCGAAAGCCTGCATCCTTTATGCACAGAAGAACACCAAACAGGCAGAACAATGTTGCTGATTCGGACAAATCTACCAGTTCGATTCTATGGTCTACAAATGAAGAATATATTACTGAAGTTTACCCTCGATAAAGGGTTGTTCTTCAATCATCATCAGGTGTGCGTTCAACTCATGAAATTCTGTATTTTATGAAAATACTCAAAAACTTGAGCAGGCTTCTTGTAGCTTCAGAAATGGGGCTGACAACCTTATTCTCCAGGAGATAAAGTTCTAATTTTGATGGATCTGAGTGCAGAAGCTAAGCCAAATGCTTTTCTCAATATGATGGGGACTTAACCTCGGATCCCTTCTATTCATGAATGATATAAGAAATTTAGAATATAAAATACAGGCTCTTAGTGCTTTTAGAATATATATAGAAGTTTGATACGTAGCAAAAGACTTTGTATACTTTCTTCTTCTAGGATGAGGCTAACTGGTAACTTCTGCTGGAGATCACTTCAAGTTCAAGATGTCATTCTGATGAAGCAGACAGTGTCTTGAAGCTAAGCCAAGTGCTGCAGGCAATATAATTTACTCAAAGGGCTTTTTCTCAAAGAGTTCATGACCTCCAAGTTATTTGTACATTAGTTGAATTTAGAGTTATGTGAGTTTTGTGAACACCAATGTAGCTTGATTTGCTTAATCAGGCATGTTCCAAAATTCAGACATGATGCACAAGTGTTTGTTATCTCTTTTGTTTGAAGTTCAAATAAAATAGAAGAGAAAATGACACCTCATGACCAATATATCAGTTTAATTTTAGTTTATGACAAAAAAATATAAAATTTCAATAAATGACCAAAGGTCCTTAACAATCATATGAAATTACTTAATTACCTTTTCCTCCAAGATGTCCCATGTTAAAGGCTAGAAGATTATTACAAATTATAAAATAGTCAATGTTAAATTGTAAAAAAATGAGTGTTAAATTCGTAAGGAAGATTTAAAAAAAAAAAAAACTTGACACCAAAGCAAAATGTGAAAAGTATGAAATTGATTTTTCAACTTGTAATGAAGATTAAAAAACCTGTTTAACTAATACATATGGACATAGTACATAAATTTTACACCGACTTTCTGAAATTAACCAAAAATAGTTGGTTGTTTTCTATTTAAAAAATAGAATTACTAATCCATCTGGCTGTGACGTCAGCTCATGCATGGTATTCAGTGATCTCTTACATGTTGCTAAAATTGAGTGCATCAGAAGTTGATGTTGGATTCTTGAGGTATTAAATTGTGACATTACTATAACAGGTGCATGAGGGATTTATGTCTAGAATTATGAAGGCATCATCTACAAATAGAGGAAGCTGTGGATGGTTGATAAGAGGTCACAACAGGAAATGAGATTGCTGATTTTTCAATGCTTTTAAAACAGAAGAATGGACTATCTTCATAAGACCCAATTTCAAATTCTAACTGAATTATAAAACATATCTTATATTTAGAATTATAAGAATACTGAGATTCTAAATATAATGGAGTTTAATTCGCATATTAATCACGTTTCTCGAGATCACAATGTAATGGGGATCATGCTTCTCTTGAAATAAAAACAACAAAACAAAATTTTAACCTCTCTTTACATCATGCTTTTAGGGCCGTGGGTTAAATGTGGCTGGAGTAATTATTTTTTTAATCTAAATTTTATAAAAATTATATTGAATAAAAATCAAATTATAAATATAATTTATATTTAAATTGATAGTAATAGAAATGATTTTTTTAAAAAAAAATCATACTTTTGAGTTTACTCTCAAAAACTATTTTTTTTAAAAAAATTCAGTTACCAAAAGATATTATTTTTTAAAAATAATTCAATTACTAAAATATCAACCCCAACATCGTAATCAACTAATAGTGGGATCGGACATTTTAAAAAGAAGCATCAGCTCTTAGTTTTATGTACGCAATGAAGCTTTAACTGCTCTGGCTTACGTCAGACAGTCAAAGTGGGCACACAATTTATTTCATTTATCTAAAAAGAGCCAACCGAGCTAGGTCCAATCCATTGAATCCAATATGTCCATCTTCATACTCCTCTCTCTCTTGGGATTTCTGCGCTTCACAAGCGAAGCTGCTTCAGTTTTCAGTTTCACAAGTCATTCCTGTAGTAGTAGCAATGGAACCTATTTTGTACCCAACACTACATTTCAAGCCAATTTGAATGTCCTTCTCTCTTCCCTCACCTCCAACGCCTCTCTCCCCGACGGTTACTACCGCACCACCATGTCCCCGTCATCTCCTTCCAACGTCACCGGTCTTTTCCTCTGTCGAGGCGACACCACCCCCGCCGTGTGCCAATCTTGCGTCGCCGCCGCATCCATGGAGATAACACGCCGATGCCCAAACCAGACGGAGTCCATAATCTGGTACGATGTGTGTATGCTTCGTTACTCGAACAGGGACTTGAACCCCTTGGTTCCTTATGTGAGTTTGGGAAACGTCAACACCATAGCTAGCTCCGAACGGGACCGGTTCGACGTCGTGCTGGCGAACATGTTGAATGATGTGACAGAGAAGGCTAATACCCCGACAGGGAAGAAGTTCGCTACGGCGGAAGTGAATTTCACGTCGTCGGAAACCTTGTATGTCCTGGCACAGTGCATTCCTGACTCGTCCAATTCTATTTGTGATTCTTGTTTCAGAAGTGCCATCGGATTTCTTCCAGATTGCTGTAGTGGGAGCAAGGGGGCAACAATTCTGGTTCCATTATGTAATATAAGATATGAATTTTATCCGTTTTACAATATAGCCGTCGTATCCTCTGAACCACTAGTTCCTCCTACTTCAGGTAATGATCATATGTTAGCTTTTTCATCATAATCATGTCGATACTGGGTGGTTACGGTAACCATGTTTTTGGGCAGGAAGTAGAAATATCTTATTGCTTGTTGCGATTGTTGTCCCGGTTCTTGTTGCTTTGGCACTTCTGGTTGTGGGTTGTTGTTTCCTCCGTAAGAGAGCAAGCAAGAAGTACAACACATTCACAGAGGATTCAAGTAATAATTTCTTCTTCCCCCATCTCACAGTGATTGTTCTTGTTTCGTTTTGACATTTCCCCACCAAGGTTGGATATAGTTTTACTAATCTCATGGCTGATTGATTCAATTTTTTTTTAATTGAAGCGGGGATTGATCTTTCAGAGATAGAATCTTTGAATTTTGAATTGGCTGCAATAGAAGCTGCCACGGAAAAGTTCTCAGATGAGAACAAGATTGGCCAAGGTGGATATGGGGCAGTTTATAAGGTACATAACTTACTAATTATAAATTGTTGTTAGTGAAGCCTAGTGGTATAAAAGCTCTTGAGTAAATCGGAGGTAGCAGATTTGATCTTGTTTGTAACCCCGGCTGTTATTGTTTGCACCTCAATTCAAAAAAAGAAATTGAAAATTGCTGTCATGTTTTTCTGCTAAACTAGGCAAAATTGGTCTAATCCTGATCATATTTTCAGGGCATCCTTCCAAACGGACAGGAGATAGCTGTGAAGAGGTTGTTGGCAACCTCCTTGCAGGGTGCTTTGGAGTTTAGAAATGAAGCTGCTCTTATGGTCAAGCTTCAGCACAGGAATTTAGTGAGGCTCTTGGGATTTTGCTTAGAGGGGCAAGAGAAGATGCTTGTCTATGAATATATCCCAAACAAAAGCCTCGACAAGTTTCTTTTTGGTTAGGACCTTTTGACACTCTTCCATCGCTTGAGATCTCTATCAATCTAGTCCTTTATGTCAATAGTTCATTGTTATCATTATACCAGACTTTAAAAGCAGAAATGATTTATAATGTTCCATTGGTGTTATCATGCTTAATCATTATCCTGCTATTTTTTTTTTTGGACAAATCATTATCCTGCTATTACTAACCTGAAAATTTCACTTCTCACAAACTTTTAGATCCAGAAAGGAAAAGAATATTAGATTGGCCAAAACGCTACAAGATTATAGCAAGTATTGCTCGAGGAATGTTGTATCTCCATGAAGATTCTCAACTTAGAATAATTCATCGAGACCTCAAAGCTAGTAATGTTTTACTAGATGCTAATATGAATCCAAAAATTTCAGATTTTGGCATGGCAAAAATCTTCCATGGTGATCACACTCAATTAAATACAAGAAGAATAGTTGGGACTTAGTAAGTTTTACATAATTATATTATCTCTTGTTAGAGATTTTCATTACTATTCCATGCTCACTAGAGTTATGTTGTTTCTCTGTAGTGGTTACATGTCTCCAGAATATGCAATGCGTGAACAAATTTCTGTAAAATCAGATGTGTTTAGCTTCGGGGTTCTAGTTTTAGAGATTATTACTGTCCAGAAGAACACTGATTTGTACCAATCACATCAAGCGAATGACCTCTTAAGCTATGTAAGTAAAAACTCACAAAGTATAACATATTTCTTTTACTCAGTGACAAAGCTATAGATTTTGGTGAGTAACAATTGACAGATTCCAAATTTGAACACTGACTATGTAACCGCAGGCCTGGAATAACTGGACACAAAAAACACCTCTGGAGTTGTTGGATCCTACACTGAGAGGTTCTTATTCAAGAAACGAAGTCATAAGATGCATCCATATTGCTTTATTATGCGTTCAGGAGAATCCATCTTATAGACCTACTATGGCAACTATAGTACTTATGCTTGACAGTTACTCTGTTACTTTGTCATTACCTCGAAAGCCTGCATCCTTGATGCACAGAAGAACACCAAACATGTAAAAACAATGGTGTTGATTCTGACCAATCTACTAGTTCGATTCTATGGTCTACAAATGAAGCATCCATTACTTAAGTTTACCCTCGATGAAAGGGTTTTTCTTCCATCATCAAGTTTGCGTTAAAGTCATCAAATATTTTATGTGAATCTGGTTGAGTTCATGAAAATCCTTACAAAATTCTCTAGCCTGTCAAAAATTGTCACGATGTACAATACTGACGGAGACTACAAATAATCTAATTTTAGTACAAGGAAACTGATCAGGTTATGGTTTAAAAGCCTTTAATTGGTAGTCTGTTGGATCGCTCCCGTGCCTTCTTCTCTGTTTCTGCCATCAACCACATGAACAGAGATGAGAGTTGTTTTGTGCCGCCTGTATCCAAATGTGGATCAACATGCCCTGGATTTAGAATGACAAAATTGACTAGAAATTTGTTCGTGGAATTTTTTTCTAAAAAATGAGATGCATAATTTATCATTTATTAAAGGGTTAAGGTGTAATGTTATTAACAAAGTTTTTCTTTATAAGCATATGGCATAATTAAATTTTGGAAGAGGCAAAAATATCAATAAAAAATTTAAAATGGTATAATTTTATCAAACGTCCATTAAAAATGTATGTGTTAGATGTTCATCGAGAAAAACTTAATTTGTATAAGTGCATCTTAACCCTTTATTAAATGTTAAGAGTTGTTATGGATTGTTCCTGTATGCACAATAATAATGCACGTTAAATCTTTTTGGTCCATTGGGTGGGGTGGGGGGCGGCGATCAAGTCCTAACAAGTGACACTAAAACAAATGTCGAAGGCCCAAAAGACAAAAGAGTAATTATTTAATTAGGTGCAGGGTGTAAAAGAAGTTAGTTTATTCATTTAATGCAGGCTAATTTGTTTTATTATGACTAAGAATTTCAGAAAATATACCAGCTATACCAACGTATTTAAATATGTCCTATAAGTTGTTGTATTAGAGCTATGGGCATCCATAAAATTTTTTTAATCAATTTCACCCTAGAAATATTAAAAATGAGTAAAATTATCCTAACTGTTAAAGAATTAATGTTGATAATTAAAAAAAAAATGCCAACCATTACCATTTTATCATTCAATGGTGATGTTGCTCATTTTTTTTAACACTTATAGAGCGAGATTGATCCTAAAAATCTTTCGGTATTCAAAACTCCTATGCGAAAACTTAAAAAAAAAAAAAAAGGTTTGGCCATATATCTATACTCCCTACGCAAAAAAATAAAGATCCATATGTAGGCCGCATTACGTTGTCTAAGGATTTTAGGTGTTTGGTTTATTCTATTATTTATAGGATTAAAATCCGAATCAATTGAGTTGACCTACCAGTGACCCAATCACTTGTCCGATCTAGATGAGGAGAAATATTGGAAGAAAAGTGACTTAGTGTGACTCGGCCTTATCCGGGGTAAACTAACTTGGTTAGGGGTTGACCCAGGTCACCTTTTTATTTACAAAAAAATGTTCAGAAAATGCGTGCAAGAACTTTAAGAAAAAAGATATTTTATCAAGAAAAATAAGAAAGGAGAGTTAAAAGAGAAGGGAAAAAGAAAAGGAAATAAAAAAAAACCATATTGATAACATATAAAAATATGCCTTTTCTCCTGCCTTTTATAAGATTCAAATTTTTAAATTAGCTTTATCATTTTTAAATTGATTATATAAAAATATATTACTATAACATATACTATATATATGTGTGTGTTGTTAGTTGGTACTTTCCTACATTTTATGTAAAAATATATCTTTTAATTATCATTAGTCTATTACTGAATTGACCCGTATCTGATTTACTAATTACCCTTAAATCATTATCTTCGTCAGTTCATTAACTGATCCCTACTTCATTAACCGATCCCTTTTTAATACCTTTGTTTTAGAACGATTTTGTAGAGTGGCTTTGAGATGTAGGTTGACATGCAAGGGATAGAAAGGTTCCTCTCTCACAGATTACAAACAAATTAGTAAAACAAATTTTTTGTGCCTTTTGGAGTCTGATCGAGAAGGAAAAAAACAGAAGATCATAAAACTTCGCCATATTATTAGATGCGTGGAATGCTCAATAGTTAATACCCTTATTAATCTTCTTTTTTCCCAAAAAGAAAAAAGAAAAAACTATTTATTAATCATTCGTGAGAATCGGCACTGTCATCAATATTTGATGGTGTGGCTGCTGGCGAAGGAACCACAGTACTTGGGACCAGCAGCCACAACACTTAGGATGAGGATATTCTTGTTATCATTATTCTCATAATCTTATCTCCATCATTAAATTATGAAATATATTATTTATATTTAATATTTTATAAATTAAAACTTATTGATTTTTTAAAGATTGCAGATATGAATGATACACATCAGATTTTAAACATTTAAATTTACTTATTTATGTTTATAAAAATAATTTTATAAAAAAATTGAATTTAAATCATATATTATTTTATGAGATTACGAGAAAAAAATGATAAAGATGAGTGAGAGAAACACAACCCCACCACAATCTCTAACCCTAATATTATAGTACTAACGGATACCAGCGATGAAAGACTTTGATCAGACTACGACATTGTTAAAGACTGTGGGGAGAAAAGTCCGTTATACACGTAATGGTTAGTTTTATATACTAATCCTATTTAATTCACATCCATACATATGTAACTACTCCTGTAAATTCAATAGATTGATTAATGCATGCTAGCTAGTAATAATGGATTTGTGTTTTATTCAAACACCAATTCGATTCTCCTCCAAATACTTTTTAATTATTTAAACTATGAATATCGAGGCATCACATCTCATTTCCTTTTTTCCATAAAATATTGAAATTAAATGTGATGGAACTTAATTTCATGTCATTGATGATTCGGCATAATAGTATTAAAAACCATGAGACGATATACCTAATTTTTTTAATATTAATTCGAGTCTATGGAGTAGAGTTATATATCATAGACCTTCATTTTTAAGTCAACTTTATCGTCATTTTTATCAGGAGGAATTACATTTAAATCTCGTGTTTAAGAAAAAAAAATTTTAATTTTTTGGAGTTGTTAATGGTATCCTTAAATTTATCAATTCACACCCTAAACTTACCAATAAGACCTTTTTTTATTTCTTTTTTAATGAAACCTAAATATAATTTTCCCTTATTATTATTTAAGTCGTGGTAGGAGCATTATTATTAGAATAAAATACATTGATCATCTTTTTTGCGCAACTCCTTCTATTTTGAAATCACACATTTAGGTATCATTAACTCTGTTCAGAATGTTTCAAAAAGATTTTAATTTTTTTTATTTTTATTTATTAATTTATCCTTTATCAAGTCAAATCCCTAATTTTTTTTGAACGTTTGCAAACTTAAGAAAAAAAAACAATGGCCATAGAAATGAATAATTTATATAATATTTTAAACTTATATTATTTCTATTATATGATAATAAAAATACATATTTGAAATATGTTTTTATCCACTTAAAAATCCAAAATAAACATGTTTCAATAAATATGATAAGAAATAAAAATTAATAAATATTATAATAAATTACAAATTTTGAAAATATTTATTAGAATTATTTTTTGTTTTTTAAAAAATATATAAATATTTAAATAATTCTTATGTTAAAGAGGGGGTATTTTGATAAAAAAAAGTTTGATAGTCAAATTTAGCGATCTACTAACGATTGGATAGATAAAAAAATAATTTAAAAAATATAAGAGAAGTTTATGTAACATAAATTTTGATTTTAATTGAAGTTTATATAAGTTTTCAAACAACAACAACAACAATAAAGTCTTTATCCCACTAGGTGGGGTCGGCTACATGGATCACACGACACCATTGTGTTCTATCAAAGACCATAGATTTCGATATATTATTAATTAAAAGGTCTCTCTCAATGACCTCATTGAGCGTTCGTTTCGGTCTTCCTTATACAAGTTTTCAAAGTAGAGGGGAATCCGTGTAATTAAGAGAAAATAGAGGGATAGAGTGAGTATTTTACTCTTATTATTATTATTATTATTATTATTATTATTATTATTATCCTCCCACAGTTGCTTCCATCAAATAGTAACACGAGTCTCAAATAAAAAAATAACACATAATTCAATATCGTCGTCGTCGTCCCATTTCGTTCTGCAACAACACATCAGAAGTCAACACCAAGCAAAAATGGCAACTTCCAAATTCTACGCACTACTCACTTCTCTCTTGGTGTTCCAAACTATTACCATCATCTTCTTCTTCACAAGCAAAGCAGCTTCTTTTAATTACACAGCTCATTACTGTTCAGACGCCACCATCTTCCCCTCCAACACCACATTCCGACGAAACCTCAACGTCCTCCTCTCCTCCCTCACCTCCAATGCCTCCCAATTCGGTGGCTACTATATGACCATCGTGGGCTTCCCTCCCACCGACGTGAGGGGGTGCTTGCTGTCCCTGAAAAAGAAGGGGTTCCCATGTGTGTTTCATGTGTGTTTTTAGTATTTTTTTATTCTATTAGGTTGATATGTTATGGATAAAAAATGGAGTTGTCTTCAATTATTTATAATTTTTTAAAAATTCAGTGTTTAAAGTGAAAAAAAAAGCACCATTTTTTTTAATAAATCTTTAAAAAATCATAAAAAATTAAAATAGTTTCATTTTTTGCCTATAAAATATTAAAATATTACTCATTTTATGTAGAATCTAATAATAAAAAAAAACAATTAGAAAGCCCCTCATTTTTAGGGGATAGCAGGCACCGCCACCACGAACGCCGTCAACGGCCTCTTCCTCTACCGTGGCGACATTGTCTCCCCCACTGCCTGCATAGACTGCATCATCGTCGTTGCCAAAGGCATAACTCTCTATTGCCCTAATCGAATCGAGGCCACAATCTGGTACGACAAGTGCATGCTGCGCTACACCGGGCAAGTATTTTTGGTACGACAACGTCAACCCCGACGTAAACCTCCACGACGGCAGAAGTAGTGACTTGCAATAGTTCAACATCTCTTTATTCAAGTTATATTGGATGATTTGACTACAAAGGCTGCAAAATCACCAACGGTGAAGAAGTTTGCCGTTGGCCAAGTGATATTATCAAGCTCACCGCCGCTGGTGAACACCATAGTGTATGGTTTAGAACAGTACACAGATGAGTTGACCAGTGATCAATGTGAGATCTGTCCATTGTTTTGGAACTCGGATCGGGAACAGACGAACCAACCAGAAAACCGATCCAGTTTGTTAGTTAACCCAGGATTACAAGTTGATACGAGGTCAACCAGGTAAATTCGGCTTGACTCGGCCGAATTGACTCAGGTTAACCAATTTTTTTTTTTCATTATTATATTTTTTACATTTAAACTTTAGTTTCTATTGAACTTCATACCTCTGATTAGTGAATCAAATAGCTTAATTGTTCATAACTTCATGTACATTTCATAGTTTCACTTTCAGACTCAATGAATTTTTTTATTTTCCTTTTGGAATTTCATATTAATACGCCTAAAATATTCAATATTTTACTAGTTTGACTTCGGTTTAGCTTCGGTTAACTCCAATCTGACTCACTGACCCTTGACTCAGTATCTCGACCGGTTCAGTGCCTAGTCTGGATTTCAGAACCTTAGACATGTTTGCGAAAATCCATTGGAATTTTGGCTAATTGTTGTGAGGGAAAACAAGGCGCTAGGGTTCTTCTTGCTTCCTGCAACATCAGATACGAACTGTACCCTTTTTACAATGTAACAGCCGTATCACCAATAAGATGGTCTCCTCCTTCAGGTAATTAAATAATGTATTTGTTCAGAACTGTGATACAAATACACCAAGAGTTTATAACTACCAAAAAAAAAAAACGATGGATTGTCGACCAAATTTAGCCACACAATTGTATGATTATGATTATATTCTGTCATCAAATAGGCTGTCACTAATTAACTGCTTTTTTAGTAATTACTAACAACCGATTAATAGTTGTATGGTTAATCTTGAGCTGAAGCTTGGGATGGATACTGATTTTTTCCAGCAAATATTTATGCAGGAAATGAGAAAACTGAAACACGAACAACTGTTCTAATTGTTGTTCCAGTTGCAGTTGCTGTTTTGTGTCTTGGAGGGTTTTTTCCTGCTGAAAGTACGGAAGAAGGATAAAACTGCAGTAATTAATGAAAGGAGTAAGTAAATAATGCTACAAATTAAATGGAATTTCATTAATTTAAACCATTCCTCCTTTGGTTATGTTAAATAAAGATTGCTGAACTTTAACTTGATATGCAAGTACTTGTATATATAATAGATGGAGAAGAAATTGCCCCTCTAGAGTCGTTGCAATTCTCTTTTGCTACAATTGAAGCTGCGACAAACCATTTTTCACAGCTTAACAAAATAGGCGAAGGTGGATTTGGGAAGTCTACAAGGTGATGCAATGAATTTATCAATAATAAAAGGAAATGTCTATATTTTATTGTAATCAATACGATTTTTTTTTTTGGTGGGGCACATGTTTGCATGTTAAGTTCTAATTAATTACTTGCATTTAATTTGTTTCCAGGGTGTGCTTTCAGACAAAGGAGAAATAGCTGTTAAGAAACTTTCAAGTAAATCCAAGCAGGGTGTGATGGAATTTAAGAATGAGATTTCACTTATTGCCGAGCTTCAACATAGAATTCTGGTTGCCTCATTTGGATTTTGCTTGCAAGAAGAGAAGAAAATGCTTATATATGAATATGTTCCTAACAAGAGCCTGGATTACTTTTTATTTTGTAATTAAGTGACAAACTTTTCCTTTGCCTTTATTTGAAGCTTAAATTAGCATTTCTATTTGGAGAAGTAGTTTTATTTTTTGAATTTCATTTTAATTTATGATTAGTATAGCACTCGTACATTTTCTACCCTAGTAAATAATGACTTTGGGTAACTTCTTAGACTTTGATCCAGCTCAAAGGATATTGACTTGGTATGAGCGATATAAAATCATAGGAGGTATTGTAAGAGGAGTTCTATTCTAGAAATAATTAGTGCAAAAAGAAATGGTCGATCCCCCAAGTCAAAGATTTTTGAAGATCTTTTAAGTCAAGTGAGTGTTATTAATTAAACTCTAAGCAGCTGCTTACCAAATTTTAATATCTTTTATGGATAAATCATCCATGTAGATTTTATATACCTATATTACTCCCTCCAGTCTCATATATATCTGTGGGTCTTCTTGCACAAACAATATAATAACTCAATTAAAAACAATAGGTGCAATTTATGTTATTTGGGACTTCGTTGTTGCAGGCATGGAGATTGGAGACAATGGAGGAATCATACCACACTGGAAATTCTGGACTCAAACCTAAAAGAATCATACTCTTACACTGAAGCCATAAAGTGCTTTCAAATTGGGTAATTGTGTGTGCAGGAAGACCCAGATGATAGACTTACAATGGCCACAATTATTTCATACCTTGATACCCAATTAATTGAGTTGCCATTTCCAAGGGAACCTGCATGCACTCTTCAGGTACATAAGTGTTGGAGAATATTGCAATAGTAGTTCAGGTCAATCCTCGATAGTTTAATTATTATGTGACTTTTTGAATCTCGCCAAATGTGTTCTGGAACTTAACTTAATTGCAAGTATGTGCCTTTTGTTTGTCGTCATTCAGATATTCTATAATGGTTGCAAATGTTTACATGACTTGAAGAATAGTAATAATTAATTACTCGTACTTTATTTTATGAAACCATTTAGTTGCACATTTTATCATACTTATACTTACAGGGCAAAACGGGAGTCTGTCTTGCTTGCACTCAACGGCTTTGAGTCCCCCCCCCCTCAATTTAAGTTCTTTACTCTGTACAATATATTATACGTCAACTTGTGCTAAAGCTATTAGGCGGGTTGGCAACGTTTCACTCTCAATCTTAAAAATAGATAATTGATTATATATAGATATATAGCAGAGGGATAAGCTTTTAAATGGGATTATTTTAATGTTTGGTGTTCTGTTCATGGAATGATATTTTTTTTTCAGTTTTACTCCCTCTGGTCCCTTTTATAAAAGCTCACAATTTAATTTGCCACCAAGCCCAGCCAGCCTCACGCCTGTCCGTGTCAAATCCACCACTCCCCAGAGTTTAAGCTAATCGGATCCGGATGCTCATTACTTCGTCTTCTCTTCTCTCATTTGCAAAATGAAAACCCTAGTCAGCTAGCCCTCTCCCTTTGCTGTTTGCCAGCTTGACTCTCCGCGTCTCCCGAGTGACGAGTAACTGAGTAAGACGTCTCATCTTTGCCTCCTTACTTCGCCGTTCACCTGACTCTTTTGCTTCATCACTCTCACAGTCTCACTTCGCCCTCTCTGCCGACTAAGACCTCTCGCCGCGTCACTTCACAGTGCCGATCAGCCATCTTAGCGAGAAGAAAGCTCGATCTTGCCGTCTCCGCCTCCTCACTCTCACTTCTGCGTCTCTGTCGAGTGAGGTCTTTCTCACCTCCTCACTTCACAACGCCGATCATCCATCTCAGCAGGAAGCGAAGCTAGATCTGCCATCTCAGCCTCGTCTCTTACTTGGGTGAGTTGATTCACTTCCCACCATACTTTATTTTCATGATTTAACAGAAGCTGAGCTTGATCTCACACTCTCACTTGAGTGAACCAAGACCTTGTACAAAAAATATATCCTTGGCGAAAAATGTGTTTCTGATTATCAAACTCAGTATATGTTGAATTATTTGCCTTGGGTTTTGTTTCCATATTTATGACAGCAAGTGTTTTCTAGACTTGCTGAGCATGAAGATGTCTCGTTTAATCTCGTGCATTCTGAAGAGTGAAATATATTGGTTTTGTTTCCATCTTTATGCACATTAATCTTGTTTCCTTATTTTGGTCAATCACTTGTTTTGTGATTCTATCCAATAGGATTTGTATGGTTCTGTGATTCTGCCAATCACTTGTTCTATTATTTCATTTTTGTGTGAATCATATATGTTCTATTCCTAATTGAATGGGATGTGGATATCTTTTGCAGGTGAAATTATGGCTCACAAAACTGTTGGTCAATCAACAGTTGGGGATGGTGCAAATCAGAGCAATGAGCCTTCCCTTATGGTTATTGGAAAAAGGAAAGCTATGAAGAAAAGATCATTTCATCGTATAAATATGATAGTTTAGAAAAGGAATTGAATTGTAATTAGGTCTTTTCCTATTTAGATTTTTGGATTACAGTTTGTTTCTTAATTAAAAGGCCCAAAACGTGGACATGCTTGAATCAAAAAGGCATTTATTTTTAGATTTTTTTGAATTGGACAGTGTAACACCTTAATTTCTAAAGCCTTTAGATTAATTTAAATGTATAATGGTTTCAAACCTGAGACCAAAACAATTTAAATTCCCAATTTAAGAATAGTTTAATCTTATATTTGTATAGAATTTTCAAAAAACTTTTTAAAATAAATATGTATGGTCTAAATTTTAATTTGTAAATTCATTATCTTTATCAGTTTCAAAATCATCTATTTAAAATACAGATCATTTTCTATCCATAGCTCGCGTCGTGATGGTTAACTTATTGGTTTCTGGATACCAATACGTTATCGAAAGTCTAGCGTGCAGATTACAACGTATACAGTCTGCATCGCGAGTACTAGTACTACTATCGCTACTACAACTACTTATAAATATTTTACAGTCATCCAAAATAAAATGATAACCAAACAGTCCATAATTTATTTGCCTCTTCTTCGTCCGTCTATATTACCTTCTTACCCTTAGAGCTGGACGCCTTTGCTGTATATCATTTGTTTAAAAAGGGGTGAGATTCAAAAGAATCTCAGTAGTACACAGATCACTCATATAATATGCAAATACTAAGCATGTAAAACAAATCATCAAACAGCACAACTTACAGAAATGCAGCACATAAAAGGGCCTAACCGGTCCCTTATCTCATACTCACAGCGCTTGAGATTCACAATCTGGCTGCCCAGGGCCACCGCCCCATACAAGGTACAATCACGGGCTTTCTGTCTCAAACCTACCTGGCTTAAGACGCCCCCGGGTAACTCCCGGTGTAACTTGTACTTACGGGTCTTACCGCCTATGGACTATCTGTCCCACACATATACAGATGATATGGTACACATACATGACATCACATATGATATAAGAGATAAGGTACTACCTGACAGTCTTTCCAAATTTGGTTCCTGTTCTCAGTCTCTTAGGCGTCCCGGGCAAATGTCAAATCCTATAATTTATAATTTACGGACGGACGAATTATTACTTATTCCAAAATAATTTAAGACACCTTGGTAGGTTATCATTATAGCTAATACCTTAATTCCAATAGGTATTTAATGGACTCATACCAATCTAAGTATTTAATTTGACCCTTAGAGTCCCAATTATTTCAAAAATACCCTTACTTTTTATTTTTCACTATAACTCAATTCTGTCAGAATTTTCAATAATCTTTGAAAATTCATATCTTGGCCTAGAAATATCCAATTAAGGTGGTTCTAAATTCTATGTGTCACTTATGAAGTCTATTTTAATATAAAAATACTTTTAACTACCAACTATCCATGAATAATTCCCAGTTTTAAATTTGTTTCGCACTGCCAGAAAATCTTTCCAGTTTCAGTAGCTTAACTTCTAAAATTCATAACTAAATATATAGAACTCCAAATGGGATGGTTCAAAATCTTATATGATCATATTTAAATATATTTTCAGGGAAAAATATTACCATTTATAAATTGTAGCTATAAAATTTCCAGAATTTCGTCAAACCTCGTCTGTACCATAAAACGTTCCAGATTCATCATCTAACTTTAAAAATTCATATCTCACTATTTATAAACCCAAATGATACATATTATTTATCAAATTAAAGCTTAAGATGTCTACTTTCCTTATGGAAAATTTCATAATTTTATGACCAGGTTTGGTTACTGAAATTTATTTTACAACCAATATGATTTCAGAGAAACTAACCGAACAGCAACTCCTCTTATTTTCTAAAAATTCTAGACTTATATATAATCATCCAAAAATCATAATCTCATGTATTCCCATATAATTTTTCGTGTATAATTCATTGGAAACCTCAAATTTATCAAATTCTCATTCCTTCCTTATGTACTATTTTTCCCAAAACAAAACCTCACAAGACAACAATTCATTATACTAGGTTCTTATGCTTCCCAAATTACCCAAAAATAATCTCAAATCAACTAGAAATAGTTAAGAATATGGGAAGGAAACTTACCTATATTAGGATATGGAGTTGTATGTAGAATTTGTAATCACTTCTTCCTTCCTCTAGTAGCACCGATCACTCTTACGTATCTCTCTTTTTCTATTATGTGTCTCTTGCTCTCTCTCTTTTTCACTCACTCTCTCTTTTCTTTCTTTTTGGATTTTGGCTGAAGAGAATGAGAAGTGTGTGTGTGTGCTTCCGTGTGATTAAGAGAGTGAGAGAGAGGGTGTGTTTTTTTTTATTAATTAAAAATGTGTATGTGTGTGCCATGTGGGTAGTGTGTGTGTTATTTAATTATATGATTGTGTGTGTGTGTATTTGCGTGTGATGTGTGGGAAGAGGGTGTGTGTGTTTTAATTATTATTATATATATAGGTATATTTTTATCCTATTAATTACACACACTAGGTCTTTATTTTTTCCTTTGTTTAATTTAAGATTCCTTAAATTTCATAGCTTCCATAATTTGGCTTACTATCTAACTCCCATAAATTAATCCTTAGCCTTTGAATAAATTTTGGGATGTTACAGACAGGCTTGAACAAAAATGGCCTAAAATGTGGCCTAAACACCGAAAAAACCGAAACACCGAACCGAAATATTTTGGTTATTCGATGTTCGGTTTTTTAGTCATTTCAGTTTTGGTTTGATTGTGAAAATATGCATTTTTCGGTTTTAACCTAATACCGCATCGAAAAACCATTTGCACACCCCTAACAGCATCAAGTCCACTAATGTCCTCTTAACCCAAGACCTAGATGGCTGCATCACTGACGTCAGATTGCCTCTAGTGATGAACACTCCTCCGGCTACCATGTTCGAATCTAACGGTTGCTGTATGCCATAGGTGACGGATGCCCGAGAAATCACCCACAAATCCGATGTCTACAGCTTCAGAGTGCTCATCTTGGAAATGTTGACGAGAAATGCCCATATTTTGAAAAAAGCATCCCCGTTCTGTCTCTCCCTCTCTTGGTAAAGAAGACGATGAATAGTGGCGATAGGTTCTCTCCCCGTATTCCCCCCTTCTTGTTTTATTTTTAAATTTATTATTTAGCCCCATAAGTTAGAGGAATCACAAGCATATTTTATAGTCATCAAGTGGTTGACGGTAGCTCTTAGATTGTCACACAACTTAGTGGATCTTCTAGCTCCTCCGAATGCTATACAAATCCTTTTAGCAGCAGCGCCTGTAAAAGGTCAAGTTGATTTGAGTCGTGTTTGAGGACACTATCTTTAAGAGTTATTCTACCGGCCGGTAGATAATAAGTAACACTCCTTAGAATTAAACGAACTTTTCATTTGAAACAGGGTGAGTAGAACTACAAAAGATAATATAATAAGCAAGTAAAAGAATATGTCAGAGGAAGAGAGGTGCTCGTAAGTTGGAAAGCTGTGTATCTAGACCTCTTGCATATGCCTCTTTATATATATATATAGACCAAACGATCAATGACGTTGGAAACAGTGAGGCATTTTAATCAAAACGTTAAGAAATTAATATGTTTTAAGACCATTATAGAATAACAATAACAATAACAATAACCTTGGTAAAAAAAAAACAATAACAATAACGTATGAAGTCCTTTAATCTATTCCAATGCCTCCAACGTCCATATTTTAGTAAACATCATTAAAACAATTAGATAATTCCTTTTATAAAGTTCAAAAACTACAATTTATTCAATGTGCAGATTTCACAAATAAATAGTGGCAGAAAGACATTCTCCAGTAAGCCATTTGTTCCAAAATAATAAATATGAATAGTCTGATAAAAAACACCCAACTCGCTTCTGGGGTAAATTGTCAGATTTTCATGTGGCACGTCTTTGTACGAGTTCATTTATTCTCTTAACCTATTTAATAGTCTAAGATCACATATCACTTGGATCCTTATAATCTCAAATATTATGGGACTTGTTTCTTGTGATACTCTCATTCATTATTTTCAACAATCCCCACATGTGTTAAAAGGAACACTTTAGCTGAGTTACACACATGAGTGTGAACATTATATCTGGTGGTCTTCTGAACTATAAATCAGACTTAGACAAATAACACTTAGTACACAGAGATATTAGTGAAGCATGCTTCTATGAACCAAAAACTCTTGGATGTGTACTAAAGGTATTAAGAGTCACGTTATATCTCCACATTTCCACTGTTAACATCGATTTTGCTTATTAAAACGGTCATGCACATGTGTAGAGCATAATGAATACTCTAGAGATTTCGTTATGATCTCATAGAAGTGGTCTCACTCCACATCGTCGAGATAATATGAGCATACCATCCCATATGATTATGAAATCATTAAAAGCTTTCGCTCAGTCTCACCAAAATGCATTCTAACACTTTCCAAAACCATAGGAAGGGACTAGCAATTTATTTAGTGCTAGCAAAACTAACGAAGTACTATTTTTACCCGTATGAACTTTCTTCATGAGATCACCAATCATAAAGATTGGATTAATCATCACTGTTAATTTTAAATTGGCTTTAGTCTCAATCCCCTCAATTAATTTAATTCTTCCAAATGTTTTGTTAACGGATCGCAGATGAAGTCGTCACATGAGGTTATTATAGAAAACCAATTGAATATATTCTTAAATTAAGACTATAAATCCTCTATAAAAGGGATTACCTACACCCACGGATATGGCATAAAATAATAACATATTTCCATTACACAGAACCAGCCATACGTCTTCCAAAACAATTTTATTCTCCAAATACCAATATTCATTTTTAACTCTTGCTCAAAACCCATAAAGCCAGCATTACGAATATACATATATAACAACGCATGAATTATCATCATAAATGTTAACAATAACTTCTGAACCAAATGTTTCAGAAATATTTTTATAATGTTCTACTTTTGTTTCTTCTCAACGCCAACACTGTTTCTTATTCTTAGATGATTCCGTGACAGAACTCAGAATATGAATACGACTAGGATATATCAAATCAGTCTAACGTATTAAGAGGTTGTTTGGAATAGCTTATGAAAGTTTCATAAGTGCTTATGATTTGTGATTCACGGAATACGAAGTAACTTTTACGGTCTACAAAATAAATTTTACGGTCTACCCGATTCATAAAAACATGCCAAACAAGCTCTAAATTTTCCCGATTTGAAACCTCATGCCACGATAACAATAATTAGTTCGTTTGAATTAGCTTATGGAAGCTCCATAATTGCTTATAAATCGTGATTTACGGAATACGAAATAACTTTTACAGTTTACGAGGTGTTTTTACGGTCTACGAGATAAATATGTGGAGGAGATTTATCTCAATTTACGTAAATCAGACTTATAAAATAAACCCGATTATAAATAGATTTTCCAAACATACTATATTTTGTTTACAAAACATATTTCTATATCTCGTCATAACGGTAAGATCAGCCGCCATACATATAAGAAATTTCACCACCCAAATATATATCTATTAAAGTCCATAAAACCAATAGATTATTAGTTCATGGAATAGAAGGCACATACCTTGTTGTCTCGTCAAAATCCAATTCTTGTAGACCTTTGTACATTATCTCTGCATGACAGCATGTCACTTTTGTCATAAGTCCCTCTCTAAGCACTTCTACCATTATCATGGTACTTATAATAAAAAATGTAATGCTTACGAGGTCTTAAGTGAGATCGGTTAAAAAAATGAATTTGGCTCATAATTCAACTCTATTCACCATCGTCGTCAAATTCATTGCCTCAACACTATTTCATCGGGTTCATGCCTACCACTATTTCAGATCACTATACTAAGTGGTCATAGCCAGATATGTTAGTTAAAACTCAACACTCAAGTCTCCTCTCATCTTTGCAACCATTAGAAGTTTGTGCCAAACTGAGTTTAGCACCCTAAAATGAAATATTACCATTTCAATACTATCACGAAGAAGAGGATCGAGCAGCCTATTTTGGCATCCTTCTCTATCTTGAGAACTCAGAAAATGTCCTGAAATGAGGCACACAGGAAAAATATGAGACACAATTTAAACTTCCAATTTCATAAGAAGAAAATTCCAATTTAAATATAACTATTAAATTAGAACAAAGCTCTGAGGCCTCCCTATTCAAGATCTTTGTTGTTGATGCACACCCCAACAAAAGGATTAGCACAAGGATATTATCTTTAAGAGCTATTCCACAACTACCGGTGGATAAGAAACAACAGTCCTCAAGATTAAACAAACTCTTCTTATAAAACAGGGTGAGAAGAACTATACGGAAGATAATAGAACTCAGCAGGTAAATGAATATGCCAGAGGAGGAGAAAGAAATTAAGGTGCTAGTAGTTGGAGGGTTGTGTATGTGGACCTCTTGCAGATGCCTCTTTATATAGACCAAAAGATCAGAGATGTTGGAAACATGTTAATGCCCATTAAGTTACCATAAAACCATTTAAAAGACATAGAGCATGGTGTTTTTGAACGTTGGAAACAGTGAGGCATTTTAATCAAAACGTTAAGAAATTAATATGCTTTAAGACCATTATAGAATAATAACAATAACGTATGAAGTCCTTTAATCCATTCAAATGCCTCCAACGTCCAGATTTTAGTAAACATCGTTGAAACAATTAGATAATTCCTTTAATAAAGTTAAAAAACTACAATTTATTCAATGTGTAGATTTCACAAATAAATAGTAGCAGAGAGACATTCTCCAATAAGCCATTTATTCCAAAATAATAAATATGAATTTTGCAAAAGTCTCTAATAAAAAACACCCAACTCGCATGTAGGAAAATTGTCGGATTTTCATGTGACACATCATTATGTAAGTTTATTCCTTCTCTTAGTCCATTAACAGTCCAAGATCACATATCACTTGGATCCCCATAATCTCAAATATTATGGGACTTATTTCTTGTGATACACCCATTCATTCTTTCCACCACAAGCTATATCAGCTTAATTGACGGTTTTAATGCCACATAGTTATATTTAACTATGTTAATGTCTTTATTAAATTATGGAGGACCAATGTTTTAGATAGAAAGAAACTTGAGAAATCATAACCTATAATTCAAAACTATAAAAATAAAAATAAAATAAGAATAAATTATAAAGACCAAACATTATATTAATGATATTTTAATAAGAACAAGTGTACTTACACTCACATATATTCATGCGTCTAATTTTAACAAAATCTAATTATAAAAAAAATATACTCATGTGTGTGTGTGTGTGTTTTTTTTTTAATAAGCACCATATGCTACCCACTACTGTGTTATATACCTATATCGACAAGACGTGAAACTGAAAAACTGGGATCAAGCCCGCCAACGGAGACTCCCGCTCGCCATTCGTCAAAGGCACCAACTCGGCCA
Source organism: Albizia julibrissin (assembly GCA_037074505.1). Classification (NCBI taxonomy): domain Eukaryota; kingdom Viridiplantae; phylum Streptophyta; class Magnoliopsida; order Fabales; family Fabaceae; genus Albizia; species Albizia julibrissin. The sequence goes on along the minus strand of CM073480.1, from coordinate 3,872,607 downwards.
CGCAAATTGGTGTCGTCCCTCTTCAGAATTGTCAAATCTTCATCTCTCACTCTCTTTCTTAATACATTTTCATGGCCATGTTTCAACCGTCTCTGATAAATCTACCCATTTATTTCTTCTTGTTATTATTTTCCCACTATGTTTCTCTTCAAAATTTATCTTCTTCTTCTTCCCCTTTCTGCGTTTCTTTTCACATCCTTCTTGGCAACCCTAGCTCTCGCTGCTCCCGTTTACAATGGTCATTTCTGCAACCACAGGACCACTTACTCACCCAACTCCACATTTCAACGTAACATTAATGTACTCCTCTCTTCTCTCACCTCCAACGCCTCCCTTGACTCCTCTGGCTCCTACAACACCGTCATGGGCTTCGGCACCACCTACGCCGTCACCGGCTACTTCCTCTGCCGCGGCGATGTCACCGTCTCCACTTGTCACGATTGCGTCACCGCCGCCGCCAAAGATGTTATTTCCCTATGCCGTAACCAAACTGAGGCCGTCATCTGGTACGACGTCTGCACACTGCGTTTCACCAACAGGTTCTTCCGGTTTGGGAGCGTCATTCCTGGAATGAATTTGACGGATGAGAAGAGCGTATCTGGCACCGAATTTAGCCGATTCAATCAGTCGTTGTTCGGATTGTTGGATGATTTGGACACGCGAGCTGCGAATTCGGAGACGGATAAGAAGTTCGCAACAGGGGAAGTTAGGGTTACGAGCTCTGTAACTGTGTATGGGCTTGCGCAATGCTCGAAGGACTTGACTTCTGAACAATGTGAAACGTGTTTGCAGAATGCTATCGGAATTCTTCCGGCTTGCTGCGAGGGAAAGCAAGGCGCGAGAGTTCTGCTTTCGCCCTGTAATGTGAGATATGAGGTTTTCCCATTCTACGATTCACCCACTTCGTCACCTGGTAATATGCTTTCTTCAGAATTAATTTCTATGAATTTAAGCAAACGTGTGTGCCCACAAGTAAGACTGTTTGATTTCAGCGTTTCGTAAGAACAGACTTCTAGCTAAATGTTCCTGTTCCTGGTTACGTTTATATTTGATTGAGTTTGTTTGTTCAAATTAATTGCGTTTTCAAATGAAAAAAAAATTACGGAGAAATGAAGCAAATAAATTCTCTTGAGAGTTGAAGTAAACACAAGACTAAGTGGTCTTAATGGAGTGAAATTTTCATGTGATACAGGTCAGGCATAGAGCACTTAATTTTTGGCATTTGAGAGATTTTACTGTTCAGAGATTTGCAGATGGTATATATTTTGAGGATGAGTGGGTGCGTAATCATTGATTGAGTGTTCAGCAAACAGCTTTGTTATATTCTCCTCATGATGATTTCTTTTAATATACCTCTGGCTGTGACAATTGCCAACTTAACAGCACATTTTTGGGTATTTTTTTATGATTGCTTTCTTCTTTTTTAGTTCTTAAATTACAGAAGCTTGATTTTGTTTTCTTGGCAATTGTTTATGCAGGAAAGAAGAAATATGGATCAGGAATTATTGCAGTGATTGTTATCCTTGTTGTTGTTTTTGTACTCCTCTTATGTTTAGGCTGCTATTTCCTGCTGAGAAGATCAAGGAAGAGTCACAGGACTATTCTCAGAGAACATTGTGAGTAATCTTTAAAAAAAGAAAAATCTCATACTCTTCAATTTAATAAAACGAGTGGATAACTAAACATTGTTACCTGTAAATTTTATGCTGGCCCAGTTGGAAATGAAAGTAAGGCTTTGGAGTCGTTTCAATTTAGTTTGTCTACAGTTGAAGCAGCTACAAACAAGTTTTCACACCGGAATAAGATAGGCAAGGGTGGATTTGGAGAAGTTTACAAGGTAAATAAATGTACTAAAAATATATCCATACTTGTTTTTTATGCTAAACTTCACTAAGAAGAGCCTTAATTTTAGGGTGTTCTTCGAGATGGACGAGAAATAGCAGTTAAAAAACTTTCTAAAAGTTCAGGACAGGGTTCAATAGAATTCACAAATGAGATTTTACTCATAGCCAAGCTTCAACACAGGAATCTTGTGGCTTTGTTAGGATTTTGCTTGGAAGCAGAAGAGAAGATGCTTATCTATGAATATGTTCCCAACAAAAGCCTTGATTACTTTTTATTTGGTATGGAACTTCTTTTTATTTATCTGTTCAAGGAGGCATTTTATCAATCTGATTCAAGTTATTGAAGGAGTATTATGCACTTGCTTTCTTATTACTTGAAAAACTTGTGTCTTACAGATTCTCAAAGGAGAAAACTATTGAATTGGGATCAGCGTTACAGAATCTTGGAAGGAATTGCACGAGGAATTCTTTATTTACATGAGTACTTAAGACTCAAAGTTATACACCGTGATCTTAAACCTAGTAACGTGTTGTTGGATAATAATATGAATCCAAAAATTTCAGATTTTGGTTTGGCAAAAATAGTTGCTATAGATGATGATCAAGGAAGAACAAGAAGAATAGTTGGAACATAGTAAGTGATTCCGAAACTTGACTGTTTCCTCATTTTCTTAATCTTGTTTTATGTGACATAAATATGTTAGAAGTAAAAGGTTGTTTTAGGAATAGAAGTTTTCTAAAAATATAAAACTAATCCTAATTATTCAATTATCTCTTTGGCCTGGTTAAAAGTTTTTATATGAGAACTTTATACATGCAAGGAACTTGGTTCAATTTGGAAGAGGAATGTCTTCTCTTGCTGTCAATTTAACTTCAAGCCCCCTAGTTTGAGCACAACCCCAAGACACTCTTAACCATATTAAAATAATGCTTATTGAAGCCTAATCATTGACGAATATAGGACCCCATTTACTTTACTTTCACTAATAATATTCTTTTTTATAGTGGCTACATGTCTCCTGAATATTCTATGCATGGACAATTTTCTGAAAAGTCTGATATATTCAGTTACGGAGTCATCGCTTTAGAGTTAATTAGTGCAAAAAGAAACGCCCGATCACATGATTCACATAATGCTGATGACCTTATTAGCCATGTAAGTACCAATTTCTACTTTTCTAGGATATATTATGTTTCTCTTTGTCGATGCAAGTTCCATCATTTTCATTGGGTATTGAGATGATAAAGAAACAGAAGGAAACAGAGGCTGAAATATCTGATTCAACGAAAATGTTGCAGGCTTGGAGGCAATGGAGGGATCAAACACCATTAGAAATACTGGACCCAGATATAAAAGAAGCTTGCCCGCATAATGAAGTCATGAAGTGCATTCAGATTGGTTTATTATGTGTCCAAGACAATCCAAATGATAGACCCACAATGGCAAACGTTGTTTCATATTTTAGTAGTCCTTCAGCCGAATTGCCTCTACCTCGGCAACCAGCATTTTTAAGGAACAATGTAGTAGCGGGGGAATCCAGTTCAGGTTCTAGATCTTTATACTCGGTAAATGATTTGTCTATCACTAATTCTTTCCCTCGGTGATGTGATTACTAGGTCGATTTTTATTAACATCATGATTTGTTTGTTTATCAGTGTTGGATGCACATAGAAAATTGTTCTCTAAGCAAGTTTTGTAGAGAATAGGGTCTCTCGTCGTTCAGTTCATTGGCATTATTGTGAATTAATCAAATAGTATTAGTTTGTTGATTCAGGCATGTAGAAATGATTCTTTGCAATATTTATTGAATAATGAATAGATAAATGGTTTTAAAATTGTTTTTAACTTAAATTAAAATTTATTTAATTTTATTAATTTATGAAAATATTAGGGATAATATCAATTAAACATATCAATCCCATACAAAAGCAAGAAAAAAAAAGTTTTAAAAATGAAATATAAAGCTTGTTTGGTAGCATAAGACCGATTTACATAAATCGAGATAAAACTTTTCTACATATTTACTTCGTAGACCGTAAAAACTACCTCATAAATCGTAAAAGCTACATCGTATTTTATATTGAAAAGCACTTATGGAAACTATCCAAATAAGCCATTAAGTGCTTGCAGTTTCCGGAGAAGATAAAATATACATGTGTGCATAAACTATTAAGGTTGTAACGTACGAAAGATTCAATTTCGGCTTCCAATACTAATTCAAAAGCCGATTTGTGTAAGAGGATGTTTGGTTGGCTTTATACTTATGTATAAGCCCAATTCACGTAAATCGAGATAAAACTCCTCCACATATTTATCTCGTAGACCGTAAGAGCTACCTTGTATACAGTAAATCACGATTGAAAAGCACGATTGAAAGTTTTAACCGTTATTCCAAACATCCTCTATGTAAAGTCAATAAGTATAAGCCTGATTCACGTAAATCGAGATAAAATTCATTCACATATTTATCTCGTAAACCGTAAAAGTTACTTCGTAGATCGTAAAAACTACTTCATATACAGTAAATCACGATTGAAAAATACGATTGGAAGTTTTAACCGTTATTTCAAACATCCTCTAAGTAAAGTGATTGGCTTCTAGAAAATTTAGAGCGTATAAAGTTTGTCGCTGATTGTGTTGTGCTGTATGATTGCGCTGTCACTATTAATAAAAAATCTTCATAGCTTTCAAACTCTTATAAAAATGTCAACGGTATTATCAGGGAGCATACTATAAAACATTAATGTCTCAATTTTTGCTGAATTTTTCTTGAAGCATCATGGATAATGCCTAATCCCTAAATAAAATCCTCGGCCCGGTAGAAGCCTATGATCTCCCCCAAAGCCGTATGTTATATTCTCAATATGCTTCTTATTATTCTTAATACAAAATATATAGAGAGAGTTGATTTTAGTTTAAAATATAAAATATATTTTTTATATTTATTCTGACAAAAAAATTTTATTTTTATATTTATTAGTCTTTTCCTAATTTATTTTTATTGATACTTTTAACAACAATCAAGTAAGGGAGGGAATAAAGCAATTAAGGAAGATAATTAAAATGTTTTAAAAAATACATCTTATATGAATTAAATTTTTTTAATTTAATTAAATTAAATTAATATATTTTACACTAAGAAGCTTAGTATTGAAATAATGCCTTGACATCCGTAAATTAAGCCTCGACTTTTATTGCGACTACTTCTCAAATTTCGTCGTCTACTACTCCGGTCTCAATCTTTAAAAAAAAAAAAAAAACTATTCGAGACTTCTTTGACTTTTATTTTACTTCACCAAAACAAAAGTAGTAATGAATAGGCACTCCTATTACCTACCAAATTGCCGAGAAAAAGTCCCGCTTTACGGTGAACGATTTGAATATGTCGAATTTGACCAAAAACACTATCTTTCGGTTTTCCACAACTGCATCAGGATCCATCAGCTTCAAACTTTAAAGTCAATAATCGGTGCACCGATCAAAGGTGGTCCCGAGCTGTATTGGTCAAACCTTCTAAGGTGATCACTATTCACTCACCGTGTTCTTTTTAAAATTAAATACAGTTTTTGTTAGCCGTAAAAACTATTTTTACAAGATGATTTATGATATATGATATAAATATGTAAAAAAAATTTTCTCTCAACTTATTTCAATAACCCCAACTCCAACATGCTTGTTGTGGTTTTATTTTCATACAAACACCCATGTGAACTTATTGAGGAAAACCCAAAACCATAAAGTTAATTTTCTTCTTCGATCTGTACATGAACTGTTTGTGTTTATGACAAAGCCACGGTTTTGATTGTTTCAAAGAAGATATTTAACCAGGTCAAAAAGAAACCAAGGTATTTAACAAAATTAGAATACATACTATTCAATCAGCCACCCCCTCAGGCCTCTTCATTAGTAACCAACCTCTCATGCTTGAATCTTCCATATTTTACTACTTACAAGCCATTCCTCCATATCACAGCCAGAGAAATGGCTGTGGCTTCTTTTAGAATGCTTTCCTTTCTTTGTCTCCTTCCCTTACTCATATCTCAAATCACTGCCCAGCCTGAGTTCCGGATTCATGGCTGCAACGATGATAATGGCAACTACACTGCTAATAGTGCCTACCAGACCAACCTCAATACCCTTTTGTCCAGTATTGTTTCCAACACAGAAATTGAATATGGCTTCTACAACTTCTCTTTTGGCCAAAACTCTGACAAGGTTAATGCTATAGGATTGTGCAGAGGAGATGTTGCACCAGATATATGCCGCAGTTGCCTCAATGATTCTAGAACCCGCCTCGCCCAGCTCTGTCCAAATCAGATGGAGGCAATTGGGTTCTATGATGAGTGCATGTTACGCTATTCAAACCGTTCAATATTTAACACCTTGGAAAATTCGCCCGGCTTTTGTTTGTGGAACAATGAGAATGCAACAGATGTTAATCAGTTCAATGAAGCTCTGAGGAATTTGCTGGATGGTTTAAGAAGCAGGGCTTCATCAGGGAACTCTATTCTTAAGTTTGCTACATCAGATACTGAAGGTCCAAACTTTCAGACTATATATGGTCTCGTGCAGTGTACACCTGATTTATCTTCAGATCAGTGCAACGACTGCTTGGTTGGGGCAATCTCAAAACTCCCAGGATGTTCTGGTGGCAAGGTTGGTGGTAGATTTTTAACGCCAAGCTGTAGTTTTAGATATGAAAAGGGCCGCTTCTACAACGCTACCAATGATGCAACACCACCATTAGAAGGTACCTGTCATTTTATGGCATCTAACAGGGCTCTATCATATATAATTTTTACTATCTTTTCTTGATGGGGTTTTTTCCATGTGAAAGGATAACCAATCTGCTGAAAATCTAGTTGTAGGATATGTGGTTTCCTGTTAATGGTGGCCTTTCCTCTGTTTGCTGTATTCAGATTGTTAATTATAATATCTTTTGCAGGAAAGAGCAACACATCACGAACTATAATTGCTATAGTTGTGCCAATTGCTTCCGTTCTTGTCTTGCTCATCATTGTCTGCATCTGTTTAAGAATGAGGAAATCGTGGAAACATATCAAAAGTAAGTCAAGATAGAGTCTCTTGAGATTTATTAGGCCTCCTTTAATTTGTTAAGTTGTGAAAATTGAATGGTAGAAAGTTTGCAAAATGCCAAAGATGAACATCTTTTTGAACTAATATAACATCACATGGCGTAAAGCAATTTCCTAAAGTTTTACTTACCATTGATTTAGAAGCAATAATAAAATACTTTTTTTTTCAATTGTTAAAACTTAAAAGGATGTTTGATTCAATTCCAATCAGTAAGAAGTAAAAGACACAGATAAAATCATTAGCATAACGCTTAAAGCTTCCATAACAATGTGCATTTTCCATAAAATCGAGTAACTCACTTTAAAATCATTTTTCAGATGATGAATTAGAGGCTGACAGTGAAATTAGGCCATCTGAGACATTGCAATTGAAGTACGACACCATCGTAGCTGCCACAAACAACTTCTCTGAAGAAAATAAGCTTGGACAAGGCGGATTTGGACCTGTTTACAAGGTAATGATAACAATGTTACATATATAGAAAATATGTCACATCTTGCTAATGGGGCAGGCACCCCATGATAGCTGGTCATGAATCACAAACATCAATCTCTCCTTATTTTCAGGGAAAGCTTACTGATAGACAAGAAATTGCCGTGAAAAGGTTGTCCGGGAATTCTTCCCAAGGGGATACAGAATTTAAGAATGAGGTGTTGTTAGTAGCCAAGCTTCAGCATCGAAATCTAGTTAGACTACTTGGTTTTTGTTTAGAGAGGCAAGAAAGGCTACTAGTCTATGAGTTTATTCCCCACAAAAGTCTTGATTACTTCATATTTGGTAAGTTGACACTTTTTCTTGATTGGACTGTGTGTATAACACCATGTCTGTTGAGGGTATACAAGTTCATTCATACATATACCAAACAGTTCAAAAGATTATACGTTTGCATGGTATGTAGATCCAATCAAGCGTGCACGGTTATCTTGGGAAGAGCGATACAAAATCATCGGAGGCGTTGCTAGAGGACTTCTTTACCTTCATGAAGATTCTCGTTTGCGAGTTATTCATCGTGACCTTAAAGCAAGTAACATTCTTTTAGATGCAGATATGAATGCAAAAATATCAGATTTCGGTATGGCAAGATTAGTTGGAAGGGACCAAACTCAAGACAATACAAGTAGAGTTGTAGGGACATTGTAAGTATGTCAATACTTTTAGACTAACAAATAATCCAAAACACTAGTGCAAGACAATTAGAGCAAAGTTGTTGACATTTATATCCAACTAAACTTTTCCATATTAATTATTGCGTTAAACCTGAATATGTGCAGTGGATATATGGCACCTGAATATGTATTGCATGGACAATTCTCTGTGAAGACGGATGTTTTTAGTTTTGGTGTACTAGTTCTGGAGATTATAACTGGTCGCAAAAACAGCGAGGTTTTCCACGGGGAGAATCCAGAGAATCTAGTGAGCTTTGTAAGTGTTGCTATAAATTTGTGTGATATCAATCCAAATAGAAATGTGAAAGCAAAAGGCTGAGATTTTCTTTTGATTTACAGGCATGGAGAAACTGGAGGGAAGGAACAGCCACAAGTATTGTGGACCCTGCAATTACGGGAGGTTCAAGAGATGAAATAATGAGATGCGTCCACATAGGGTTGCTGTGTGTTCAAGATGATGTAACTGACAGACCAACCATGGCTTCAGTTGAAGTCATGCTTAACAGCTACTCTGCCACCTTTCCTTTGCCTTCTCAACCTGCTTCCTACATGAATAGTAGAAACTGGTCAGGAGAGTATACTTCAGGGGCAACAAGATCTAATGAACTTAAAAATCAATCTGTTCAGGCATTGTCGAATGATTCATCGATGTCTCAGCCATTTCCTCGTTAGAACGATTATGGAATTACTGTCTAGACAAAGGATGAGAGAATGTTGCCGTTTTTTAAGAAAAGGAAGTTAAGTAGTTTTATGTATATTTCCCTCTCCATCAAGGAAGTTGGTATAAATATTTGATACAACTCCCACACCTAATTTTCACAACTCCGGACCCATCTTGCTCACTAAGAAAGCTCAACTATACTTTTGTTGATTTCCCTTTTGTTTTGTCTGCTGATGATCTTGTCTTCCCCACAGATCAGTCTTTTAACAAGACAACATGTCTTTCTCACTGCCATCGCCCTCGCCATCATCACTGCTTTCCTTATCTCATGTTTCATCATCAGAACTATACTTTCATCAGAATCTGTTTCGCTACTATCAGCAGCCCACAAAATCACCCGCCGAAAATCAGAAACAGCAGATTTGGCGGCAGCCACAGCCTCAGGTGTATGTAGATAAGCGACACCAAGCATTAAATCCTGTCACAAGAAGGCAACCCAAACATTTTAAGTAATCCACTAACTGCTTGTAAGTCTATTGTGTAAATGGATGTTATTCGGATAGGTAGATGAATAGATAAAGCCATAAAAGAAACTGAGTTACCGTCTCAGTAACTTCAGATTCATTTCCTGTTAGCTCTTCAATGTCATAATTTCGTGGATTTCCCTACAGTTTATTAAAGTCAGCTATCAGAAAATATAGAGAATGTAAGACAACATGGCCCTGTAAAGCCGCTAAAAATTATGACTTCGACCAGAATGTCAGTTTGTATGTAACCTTCGCATGGAGCTCCAGCCGTCATTCACTCCTAGGCATTACATACAAGTCCCAAGCTCACTTTTTTTTTTTCTTAACTCTTGTAAACTATTATTATAAAGTAAATTCTTTTTCACTACAATTGTGAACAGTTAAGATATAATTTTAACAATTTAATGTTATTTATCTGTTTTTTTATCTAAAATTATAATAATATTTATTTTTGTAAAATGTTATATCTGGACCATCAAAATTTTCATCCAATGGTAATAAAAAGATCATTTCCTTTAACAAGTTACCTCAACGAATAGATGCTTGATTGAGGTTTCAAGCTTGACCCGACATTCACATGTTTTTATGTACACGTGAAATTGATTGTAACCCAAAAAAGATAGCAGCGGAGCTATATAATATATAAATTCACTTTTATTACTGTTCTTATAATCCAGAGCAAGAACAACTTGAAAATTTAAAAGCAAGAATAATAATAGGCAATACATAAACCTTGCACACACTACTCACTCCACTCCACTAGCCAGACTTGATAATTCTACGACCTTAACTCTTATTATTGCCAAGCACGTTATCTAATTCTTCAACCAACATCTTCATAGCTTTGGGCGGCAAATAAAACTGCACAACAATACCTTCCTCTCCTTCTGCATTCTTACAAGCAATGAAATGGCTTATTTCAGGAGCCCCAGAACCATCCTTGGCAGGCCCGCCATAAACGGCCTTGCCCCAACCGAAGTCCACATCTCTAAACCCGACCCGTGTTAGATCCGACAAAAGCCATGATGACCTTGTTAGAACAAAACATGGTCGGCCTCTAATCGCCATAAGATCTGCCACAGACTGTAAATACTCTGCTGTTGCCTCTGCTTTTGCTTTCTTCACCAGCTCTAAGGCATAGCCTAACGAGTTTTCACAGAGCTTCCTCGCAGTGGTGGCTACAGTAGGATGCAAAATAGCGTTCCCGTAATAACCATGTGGCACAAAGGAAGTGTTGGACCTAGTACGAGCATTACATACACATATGAAACGAACCTCTTGGTCTGGATCAAGTTGCAGCGCTTTGGTCCGACAACGCCAGAGGAATGCTGCGAGTGTTTCAAATCTGGTATTGTGCTGATTATTATGAGGAAACATTTGATGGATGGCCTTGATCTTGTTGGGTCCTAAGAAGAAAGAGTGGTAGGACATTGTGTCTGTTGTTGTAATTTTGGGATCATCAAGAGCTTCATCGTACACAAGATGAGTGTGGGTAATACGAGGTGGTTCCCTGGCGTTTAGGAGCTCTCTGCACCAAACAGGGGTAATGGAAGGCTTATGAGCACCCTGAGCAATCTCTGCTATGGCCTTCATGAATTGTATAAACCCAAGAGCATCACTTATGGTATGGTTTAGGCGAACACCTAATATGAATCCACCGCACTTGAGGCGCGTCACCTATAAAAATGAAAGGCAATATTAGCTTTTTTTCTTCTTAATATTATCATCCGCTCCTATCAGATTTTTGGGTTCTTGGTTGTCCCTACATACATAAGTGATTTTTTTGGGACTTAAATTCGAGATCTAGAGGGATTTAGTAGGATTTTATACCGCTAGACCAACTCTATATTGGTAAAAGGCAATATTAGCTTGCTCATGGAAATTTTGAATATGTATGTATGTATATATGTATGTAACCATCTATTATCTAAAATCACATAAGACACCTACTACCTGTTTGAAAAGGTTGTAAAAATTGTTTTTCTAATATTATGTGAGAGAAATTTTGTCTAAATTTATATAAACATTCTTTTACAATGTTAATCTAGACAGGCCCCTTAAATAATTCAAATTCAAGTCAAGTCAAGTCAAGCGACAAACAGGGGTTGGATGTCTCAAAGACTTTTTCACATTTGCATAGGTTTGAATTTGAAACCCAACCTTAAACAACAACAACCTTGTCTACTATATTACATATACAAGGAGAAATCTTAGAGATTTAATCTTACAAGAAGAGAGGAAAAATAGAAAATTGGTGCAAAATCTTATTGCAGAACTCATTACTCAAAATTACTTGAAATTTATTTAGGGATTTAAGTACAAGCTATTTTTAGCTAGTGCAACTATTTTTTAATGGTATGCAACTCATCTTCAATTATATGCAAAATAAAAAACATTTGCATATAACTAAAGATATATTGCATTTAGTTGAAGATGAGTTACATCTGCTCAATGACCCAAGTCATTTAACGAGAGAATTTTTTTTTAATGAAAAAAGAAAAACTTTCAAAATATATATATACATGGTATAAGGAAAAGATTGAGGGTAGAAAGATACTACTAATTGAGTAAAAGTTCTTGGATGAAATGTTGCAAAATGGAGAATTAAATAGGTGCTTAGTAGACCTGGAAAAGCAAGAGGGGACAATTGAGCATTCCATCTGAGCCAGGAACATTATAAAGGATCTCTTCAAAACAAGGGAATGGAGGTTGAAGAGGGTGACCAAACTGTTCAAGAGTGGCATCTGCATCAGCTTCAATGAACATGACCCCTTCTTCATTACAATCCACCATAAGTTTACCGGCCGGAGCTTCCCTGAGCCGACCGGCGATGGGTAGTAAAAGGCTAGAGTCTCAGATAGTGCCTCCTTGATGATCTGAGCAGGGTCCTTCCCTTCCATGGATGGCTTGTGAGCATAAATGAATATTGCTGGATTCTGAAATCGGAGACCATTTTGGTCATCTATGTCTGAGAGTAGCTTCAACTCATGCGGGGTCGGCCTAGCAGGAGCCACCAATTCTGGCATGAGCCTTTTCACAGTGAACACTGGTTGAGCCATGTTTCAAGGAAAAATATTGCAAAGAGAGAAAACTAGTCCAAGTGATACGAGTTACTTTGAGTTTGTGGGTTTATGTTACACACATAGTATTGTTTATTTATAATTGTGATGGTGGGGGACCTTATTCTGATTTCATTAATGTCGTTTATGTCATTAATTAAATGACTTTAATGTCATTTACTCCTTTGATCCTATAGGACTGAGAATGAATAAATGTTTTAGTCTTATTTTATAAAGTAGCTGGTTAAATTTTTCATATGAATATACAATTTTACTTTTTATTTATTATTGTGTTGGCTTTTTTTTTATAATGTATAATGTATATTAAATAGAGATAAAGTTTGAAAAATATTAAACTTTATGGCATACCACTCCATACCCATATATAAGTTACTTGTATCTAAAAGTTTTTGTTCAAAATATAAGTCACTTATAAGGTATTAAATGAACTTTGCCAATTTTACCCTCTTGGCTATTGGGACATATGGGAAAGAGAGAAAAGATAAAGGTGTAAATGTAGAGTGATAAAGGGATGAAAGAGAAAAAGTGCACACTTTTATAAATAAGGGCAAACGTGGAAAAATTTATCTATTTAATGATATTCTGATTTTGCGAGAATGAGTTATAAGTGACTTATATATGGATACTAGGTGATAGTTAATAAATTTTAAGATTTTTCTTCATCAGTATGATATATTGAAAGTACCTTATAAATAAGGATCATTTTTTGGTCAACCAATACCATTTATGACTATACTAAAATTTGTTTGATGCACTAATCAATGGGATCAGTTGTTTGACTATTATTAGGATGGGGGAATTGAAACACTTATCCGTGTTAGTTCTTGTTTGGCATCATGGTGTAGGGTTGCAGACTTTTGAGATTCAAAAAACCAACCGGGCACTTTGATGATATTTAACATGATTTTTAGGGTAATTCATTTTTTTGTTCAAAACCCACTAAAGTTGAAGCGTTTTTTTTTTTTTTGGACTTCTGACTTGTCTAAATATAAATTATCATATTACACTAATTAACTTTTATCCTCACTTCATATTATAAAAGTCAGTTTTAATAGAAGTTACTTTTAACAATGTTACTACTCCAAACAAGGCAAAACAAAATGGGTTGGGAGCACATCCTGTTGATATGGCGAGTTTTTTTAAAAAAAAAAATCAATAAAATATATAAAAACGGAAAATAAAAAAGAACGCAATTTTGTTAAAACATTTGCTGCAGATCAAGAGGATGTTTCAGATTTTGGGCTGGAGTTGTATGCGGCAAGATACCTAAGTGGCATTGCTATCCGACATGCTTGGTTGATGCCTCAAGCTCAACCCGATATTATATGTTTGTGTAGGCCGCGTTTAAATGTTTGGTTGGATTAGTGATAAAAATTACTTTTTTAATGTAATTTATGGTTTATTAGATAAATATGTGGGAAGAATTTTATCTCGACTTACATAAATAGATTTTTTAAACGTAAACCCAAATAGGCCCTAAATTGATTGTAAAAAGGAAGGAAAAATTGGCTTAAAGTCTCTTATTGAAAAATTAATTGGCTATTGGCACTTAAAATATGTGATCCTTTAAAAGAAATATATATGTAGAGAAAAATGACGAAATTGTACTTTATGGAAGCTCAGTTGCAATTTCTAGAAGGTCAGCTATAATTTGTGGAAGGTCATTTGTAATTCATGAAAGGTCATTTGTATCTGCATTTTAACTTTATTTTCATACAACAGGGGGTTATTTGCAATTCGTGGAAGGTCACTTGCATTTTAACTTAACTTGCACACCACGAAACTCAATTGCAATTCCTGAAAGCTCGTTGCAATTCATGGAAGGTCATTTGTAATTTGTGGAAGGACATTGGTATTTGCACCCTAACTTAACTTTTACACCACAAAGGGTTTTTTGCAATTCGTAAAAGATTACTTACATTTGTATTTGAGGGAAATTCACTTGCATTTTAACTGAATTTGCACGCCATGTAAGCTCAATTACAATTCTTGGAAGTTGAATGGCAATTCTCGGAAGGTCATTTGCAATTCATAGAAGGTTAATTACATTTTGTGGTTCGCCTTCTATTATACATATTTGCATGTCATGGTTCACCTTCATCTCCCTTTATCACTAAATCTATCATAGTTTGCCACTACACAAGATCTATTGTTTTTCTTTTTGAAATTTGATTTTTGTTTTCAACCAAGAAGGTAGAGGAGGCAAGGAGCGGTGGTGGGGGGGGGAAGTGAAGAAGGCAAGTGCAATAGCGGTCAATGAGGTCACTAGATATGATGTGGTGTTGCAAGATGGAGGTTGTCGTCATTTGTTGCCAGGATCATCATTGTTCTTGCTGGAGTTTGCTTGAGGGGATATAAAGTTTGTGAATGGTAAAATTGGAAAGATGAAGGAGATGATGATTGATGAGGGAGTGGATGGTAGTGAGAGAATTAATGGATGGAAAAGGTGAAAGGATAAATCCTTATTTTATTAAGGATAGAGTGATTATTTCATATGGTTGCTTATTTCTCCTAAAAGACTTCAAAACTTTACTCTTTTTTAGGTCTTACTCGCCAATTAATTTCTCAGATTTGTCCCCAATATTCTCCCAAAAAAAAATTGGAGTGGAGGCATATAAAATATAAGTTCACTTTTATTATAGTTCTTAAAACCCAGAACGACAACAACATGAAAATTTAAAAGCAAGCATAATAATAGGCCAAAAAAAAAAAAACACACACACACACACGCTACTCAATCCACTCCTCGACTGGCCATTTATTTGCAAGCTAACAATTATCAGGACTTGATAATTCTACAACCTTAACTCTTATTATTGCCAAGCACCTTATCTAAGTCTTCAACCAACATCTTCATAGCTTTGGGCGGCAAGTAAAACTGCACTACAACACCTTCCTCTCCTTTTGTGTTCTTAGAAGCAATCAAATGACTAGAGTCGAGAAATCAGGCTGGCCTATTTAAACCCTTTTAAATTACGGGTTGGGCTTAAAAAATAAAGTCTCAAAAGGAAGTCGGGTATAAAAGGGTCAGGCCTGTAAAGTCAAAGGTCGGCCCGTTAGGTCCTTTAGCTTTTTTTTTTTTTTAATTCCCCCTTCATGCCCGTGCTCTTGCTGACTCCTCCCTAAGAATCTTAAAATTATCAAATTTACATATGATAGTAGTTTATTAATTTTTGATATTTTTACCCTTTAAACAGAGTCTACTACTTAAAGTGAAGTACAATCAAATTTCCTTGAAATTAATGATAGTAGCGAAGAAGATGAAAACGATAGTTGTCATAATCATGTTGCTTAAAGTGTTTAGTTTTTTGCCTTCTTATGCTTTGTGTAAGACAGAGTTACTTGTAGACAATATTTTTTATCTTTGATTATGAATTAGTAATTGTATTTGTTTTATACAATGAGGCGTGTAGACGTATAGTTAAATCTTGTGAAAATGTCTTCCGGCCCTACGGGTTGGGATTTGAAAAACAATTTTTTTTTCCTCAAGCCCTATAGGGCAGGCTCTTTTAGGCCTTGGCCCGTCAAGGGTCAACCCTGTAGGGCCAAGCCGGCCATAATTCCTAGCTCTACAAATGATTTATATTAGGAAAAAGTCCAAAACTAGCCGTTGCGGGTCCACCATAAACGGCCTTGCCCCAACCAAAGTCCACATCTCTAAATCCGACCCGAGTAATATCCAAAAAAAATTATGAATTCCAAATACAAAGTGGATTTGTGTTTTATATTTAGAATTAAATTTAAAACCACCTCCAAAACAAATCTAATTCTTATGCTAAAGAGTAGGGGTAGTATTATTAGTGCATGTTTGGGAACCCATTATGTGGAAAAAAAAGTTTATTTAGATGGAAAAATCTATTTGGCATCTGCAGACCCATTTAGGAACACAGTAGCCTTTACTGGGTTTAAGAAAAAAAGCTGATTTTCTTAGAAACTCATTGAAATAGCTTATGGCTTTTTTTCACTGGATTTTAAAAAAAAGTCACTTCTCATACCGCCAATTCAAACACAAATCACATTCATAAGATGACTTTTTTTTAATCTAGCTTCTACAAAAGCCACATTAGAAAAAAAAAAACAACTTCTCTACCGCTAATCCAAACAGGCACTTAGTTAGTTGACTCTGACATGTAGAAATTGTCCTTTGCAATATTGATTGAATAATGAATAGCTAAGTAGTTTTGAAAGTTGTGTTTAGCTTAAATTAAAAATTCTATAAATTTTTTAATTTATGAAAATATTAGAGATAATATCAATTAAATATGTCAATCATATATAAACCAAAAAAAAAGTTTTAAAAATGAAATATAAAGTGATTGCAGTTTCTGCAGCAGTTTTTTTTTTTAATGAAATATAACCGCACTTATAATGAAAAAACATACGCTACAAAGTATCTTAATAATATACATACATCCTTTGTAAGGCAGGATAATCCCAAAATACATTATTGGTCTTAGTAATGATTTTTATACGGGATTTCTTTAGAAGTTTACCGTGTATAGGAAATCTAGCTACTTGGATGGTCTATGTTGTTGTATGAGGATGAAAGTCAACTGCAATTGTAGGACTCCAAATTTTGTTTTGGGGATGAAGAGCCATTTATGGAATTTGCTTTGATAAAAAAATAATGTTATATATATGCTTCTCTGTCCTCTTCTTGATCTGTTGATATCGAAAATAGCATCTCACTGAGGAAATTATTGGAGTTATATACGTTTGTTCTAGACTAATAAGAAGTTTGAAACAGTGATTGATTGGAGTCTTTAAAAATAACTTTTAAATTATAATTTATGATATACGAAGTAAGTATGTGAGATGAGTGTTATCTCGACTTACATGTATAAACACTTATAAGCCTTTCATAAATGATACCAAACATGCACTAAACCATCATGATTGCTCGTTGTAGAGACATCTAGATACCTATATGACATATTTAATTTCCTGCAAACCACAAATATTTTAATAATTGGAAAAGCAAATAAGCTATTAAATTACTAAGATCTTTATAGTTTAGCAACCATGTTACTATCCATTGTTATATAAGAATTTATGAGGGCTATTGTCAATTCTTAAACCAGCAACACTACTAAACTAACATACCTCGAGAAAGGGTAATATAGGAACAAATGTTCGAAAGACATGGGTACATAAAGTTTTGTGGTTTTTAATTTAGGAAAATGACTCAAAAATATCTTGTAAGTAAATTATTTGCTGATTGGTACCACAGGTGTAAACAAACACCCCTTATGTGCAAGTATCATCCATATGTGCAAAATTCATCCTTGTGAATGTGCAAACACCATCCCTCGTGTGCAAAATATCATTCACCCGTGTGCAACTTATCACCATCTATGTGTAATGGTAACAATTAATAATTAATTTACTTGCAAAGTAATTTTTAGCAATTCCCTCTTTTAATTTGGTCGTCCAATACTAATTCAAAAGCCGATTTGTGCAAGTAAAGTGATTGGCTTCTAAAAAATTTAGAGATTATCAAGTTTGTCGCCGATTTTGTGTTGTGACTGTATGATTGCGCTGTCACTATTAATAAAAAAAAATTCATTAGTTTCAAACGTTTACGAAAATGTCATCGGCATTATCGGGGAGCATACTATAAAAAATTTTGAGATCTCAGTTTTTGCTGAATTTTTCTTGAAGTATCAATGGATAATGCCTAATCCCCACATAAAAATCATTGGCCCGGTAGAAGCCGATGATCTCCCCAAAAGATATATATTCTCAATATAACATTAAAATAAAGCCTTCAGCCATTGACTTTTATGCGTATAATGGGGGGAAAAACCTTGACTCTAATTGCGTCTCCAATTTCGCCGTCAACCAGTCTGGTCTCAATCGTTTTTTACGGTTCTCGAAATATTCCTTCAATAATAATAATAAAGAGGTGAGGGCATGAAAGAATTAAAAATAATAATTAAAATATTATAAAAAATATATATCATGTTAATTAATTTAATTCATTTTTTTAATTTAATTAAATAAGATAAATATTCTTTAGTAGTAGGAGTACTTGAGTGCCATAAGTATAACACTATGAAAGAGCATGAGATTGTGGTAATAAATAAGAAATATATTACCTACTCTCTTCATCTTTTTCTAAATATAAGAAATAATTAATTTTTTTTAAATATTAAAAAAACTAATTAAATTACTTTAAAATATTTATATTTATCTTTTTTTTAAAATATTTTACCTAACTTATAAATAAATATATAAAATAATGATACCCAACATATAATATAATTCATCACTTATTTACTTTTCTTAACTTAAAAAAAAAAGGGTCAACGCTGGTTTTGTTTTGGGAATTTGCTGAGAAGAAGCCCGGCTTTGCGGTTATCGATTTGAATATGTCGGGTCTGACCATAGAAACGATCTTCGGTTTTTGAACTGCATTATTTGAATATGTCGGTTAACTACGAGGTTGTTTGGAATGGCTTATGGAAGCTCTATAAGTGTTTATGAATTATGATTCACGGAATACGAAGTAACTTTTACGGTATACGAGGTAGCTTTTACGGTCTACGAGGTGCTTTCACGGTCTACGATATAAATATGTGGAGGAGATTTATCTCGATTTACGTGAATCGGGCTTATATAATAAGCGCGATTCATAAAAGTAATGCCAAACAGCCTCTACATCAGTCTCTTTCTGCTTCAAACTTTAAGGTCAAAAAAGGGTGCGCAACCTATGCTTGGATTAAATTGGCCAGTTGAACTTAGAGATGAAGACCCAAAACCATAAAGTTCATTTTCTTATATCGTTTGTACATGAACTGTTTGTGTTTATACCAAAGCCACGGTTTTTGAATGTTTCAAAGAAGGTAGGAGTATTTTACAAAATCGGACCACATACTATTCAATCAATTAGCCCTCAGGCCTCATCATTAGTAGCCCATCTCTTATGCTTGAATCTTCCATATTGTTCGACTCACAAGCCATTCCTCAAGATCACAGCAAGAGAAATGGCTGAGGTTTCTCTTAGATTGCTTTCCTTTCTCTGTCTCCTTCCTATATTCATATCTCAAATCACCGCACAGCCTAAGTTTCTGTATTATAACTGTAACGGGGCTAATGGCAACTACACTGCTAATAGTGCTTACCAGACCAACCTCAATACCCTTTTGTCCAATATTGCTTCCAACACAGAAATTGACTATGGCTTCTACAACTTCTCTTTTGGCCAAAACTCTGACAAGGTTAATGCTATAGGATTGTGCAGAGGAGATGTTGCCCCAGATTTATGCCGTAGTTGCCTCAATGATTCCAGAACCCAACTCACCCAGCTCTGTCCAAATCAGATGGAGGCAATTGGGTTCTATGACAATTGCATGTTACACTATTCAAACCGTTCAATATTTAACACCGTCGAAAATTTGCCTTCCTTGTGCATGTGGAACAATAATAATGCAACAGACGTGGATCAGTTCAATGGAGCGTTGAGGAATTTGCTGGATGGTTTGAGAAGCAGGGCTTCATCAGGGAACTCTCTTCGCAAGTTTGCGGCAGCAAGTGCTGAAGGTCCAAACTTTCAGACTCTATTTGGTCTCGTGCAGTGTACACCTGATTTATCTTCAGTTCAGTGTAGTGACTGCTTGGTTAAGGCAATCTCAGATCTCCCAGGATGTTCTGGTGGCAAGATAGGTGGTAGAATTTTAAGACCAAGCTGTAATTTTAGATATGAAAACTATCGCTTCTACAACTCTACTGATGATTCAACGCCACCATCAGAAGGTACCTGTCTTTTTATGCTTAGGATTTTTCAGACAAAAAGCATCAAGTTAATGACATCTAACATACCTCTATAATAATATAAAACATCATCATTATCTTCCTTAATTCCTTCTATTTCTCTTTTACGTATCAGGATAAATTAGGAAAAAATTGACATATATGAAAAATAAAGGATCCGAGGGAGTAATTCTTAGTATGCTTTTGTTGACGGGGTGTTTCATCTGATGGGAGAAAAGATAAGCAATATGCTGAAAATTTAGTTGCAGGATATGTAGTCTCTTGTTAATGGTGGCCTTTCCTCTGTTTGCTGTGTTCAGATTGGTACCTTCGTCTTATTATCCTCAATTCCCTAAACGTCTTGATTATAATATCTTTTGCAGGAAAGAGCAACACATCACGAACTATAATTGCCATAGTTGTGCCAATTGCTTCCGTTCTTGTCTTGCTCATCCTTGTCTGCATCTGTTTAAGAATGAGGAAATCGTGGAAACATATTGAAAGTAAGTCAAGATAGTCTCTTGAGATTTATTGAGTAATTGGCCTCCTATCTTACGTTGTGAAAATTAAATGGTAGAAAGATTACAAAATCCCATAGGTGAAAATCTTTTTGACCTAATATATATAAAATTCCATGGCGTAAAGCGGTTTCCTAAAGTTTTACTTACCATTGATTTAGAAGCAATAATAAAATACTTATATTTTTCAATTGTTAAAAGGATGTTTGATTCAGTTATAATTAGTAAGAAGTAAATTTTTCATAACAATGTGCCTTTTCTATAAAATCGAGTAACTCATTTTAAAATCATTTTTAGAAGATGACAATGAGGCTGACAATGAAATTAAGTCATCTGAGACATTGCAATTGAAGTATGACACCATCATAGCTGCCACAAATAACTTTTCTGAAGAAAATAAGCTTGGACAAGATGGATTTGGACCTGTTTATAAGGTAATGATAATAATGTTATATTTAAAATATTTCACATCTTGCTCTTGTCAAAATGAGGCATACCATGACAGTTGGTCATGAATCACAAATATCTACCTGTCACTATTTTCAGGGTATGCTTACTGATGGACAAGAAATTGCCGTAAAAAGGTTGTCTGGGAATTCGTCCCAAGGGGATACAGAATTTAAGAATGAAGTGCTTTTAGTAGCCAAGCTTCAGCATCGAAATCTAGTTAGGCTACTTGGTTTTTGTTTGGAAAGGCAAGAAAGACTACTGGTCTATGAGTTTATTCCCCACAAAAGTCTTGATTACTTCATATTTGGTAAGCCAACACTTTTTCTTGATTGGACTGTGTCTGTAAGACCATGTCTGTTGAGTGTATATAAGTTCATACATATTCCAAGCAGTTCAAAAGATTATATGTTTGCTTGGTATGTAGATTCAATCAAGCGTGCACGGTTATCTTGGGAAGAGCGATACAAAATCATAGGAGGCATTGCTAGAGGACTTCTTTACCTTCATGAAGATTCTCGATTGCGAATTATTCATCGTGATCTTAAAGCAAGTAACATTCTTTTAGATGCAGAGATGAGTGCAAAAATATCAGATTTTGGCATGGCAAGATTAGTTGGAAGGGACCAAACTCAAGACAATACGAGCAGAGTCGTAGGGACATTGTAAGTATGCCAATATTTTTATACTAACAAATTATCCAAAACTTTTAGTGTCAAGACAATTGGAGCAAATTAAAACTTTTGACATTTATATCCAATTGAACTTTTCCATACTAATTATTGCATAATACCTAAATATGTGTAGTGGATATATGGCACCTGAATATGTTATGCATGGACAATTCTCTGTGAAAACGGATGTTTTTAGTTTCGGTGTACTAGTTCTGGAGATTATAACTGGCCGCAAAAAGAGCGAGGTTTTTCATGGAGAGAATCCAGAGAATCTAGTGAGCTTTGTAAGTGTTGCTATAAATTTGTGTGATATCAATCCAAATAGAAATGTGAAAGCAAAAGGCTGAGATTTTGTTTTGATTTACAGGCATGGAGAAACTGGAGGGAAGGAACAGCCACAAGTATTGTGGACCCCGCGATTACGAGAGGTTCAAGAGATGAAATAATGAGATGCGTCCACATAGGGTTGCTGTGTGTTCAAGATGATGTAGCTGACAGACCAACCATGGCTTCAGTTGAAGTCATGCTTAACAGCTACTCTGCCACCTTTCCCTTGCCTTCTCAACCTGCTTCCTACATGAATAGTAGAAACTGGTCAGGAGAGTATACTTCAGGGGCAACAAGATCAAATGAACTTAAAAATCAATCTGTTCAGGCATTGTCGAATGATTCATCGATGTCTCAGCCATTTCCTCGTTAGAACGATTATGGAATTACTGTCTAGACAAAGGATGAGAGAATGTTGCCGTTTTTTAAGAAAAGGAAGTTATGTAGTTTTATGTATATTTCCCTCTCCATCAAGGAAGTTGGTATAAATATTTGACACAACTCCCACACCTAATTTTCACAACTCCGGACCCACCTTGCTCACTAAGAAAGCTCAACTATCTTTGGTCGTTTTTTAGAATGTTGATTTCCCTTTTGTTTTGTCTGCTGATGATCTTATCTTCCCCACAGATCAGTCTTTTAACAAGACAACATGTCTTTCTCACTGCCATCGCCCTCGCCATCATCACTGCTTTCCTTGTCTAATTTTTCATCATCAGAACTATACTTTCATCAGAATCTGTTTTGCTACTATCAGCAGCCCACAGAATCACCCGCTGAAAATCAGAAACAGCAGATTTGGCGGCAGCCACAGCCTCAGGTGTATGTAGATAAGCGACACCAAGCATTAAATCCTGTCACAAGAAGGCAACCCAAACATTTCAAGTAATCCACTAACTGCTTGTAAGTCTATTGTGTAAATGGATGTTATTTGGATAGGTAGATGAATAGATAAAGCCATATAAGAAACTGAGTTACCGTCTCAGTAACTTCAGATTCATTTCCTGTTAGCTCTTCAATGTCATACAAGTCCCAAGCTCACTTTTTTTTTCTTAACTCTTGTAAACTATTATTATAAAGTAAATTTTTTTTCACTACAATTGTGAACAGTTAAGATATAATTTTAACAATTTAACGTTATTTATCTGTTTTATTATCTAAAATTATAATAATATTTATTTTTGTAAAATGTTAAATCTGGACCATCAACATTTTCATCCAATGGTAATAAAAAGTAAAAGAGGGTGAAGGAAATGATCATTTCCCTTAACAAGTTACCTCAACGAATAGATGCTTGATTGAAGTTTCAAACTTGACCCAACATTCACATGTTTTTGTGTACACGTGAAATTGATTGTAGCCCAAAAAAGATGGCAGTGGGGCTATATAATATATAAATTCACTTTTATTACTGTTCTTATAACGCAGAGCAAGAACAGCTTGAAAATTTAAAAGCAAGCATAATAATAGGCAATACATAAACCTTGCACACACTACTCACTCCACTCCACTAGCCAGACTTGATAATTCTACGACCTTAACTCTTATTATTGCCAAGCACGTTATCTAATTCTTCAACCAACATCTTCATAGCTTTGGGCGGCAAATAAAACTGCACAACAATACCTTCCTCTCCTTCTGCATTCTTACAAGCAATGAAATGGCTTATTTCAGGAGCCCCAGAACCATCCTTGGCAGGCCCACCATAAACGGCCTTGCCCCAACCAAAGTCCACATCTCTAAACCCGACCCGTGTTAGATCCGACAAAAGCCATGATGACCTTGTTAGAACAAAACATGGTCGGCCTCTAATCGCCATAAGATCTGCCACAGACTGTAAATACTCTGCTGTTGCCTCTGCTTTTGCTTTCTTCACCAGCTCTAAGGCATAGCCTAACGAGTTTTCACAGAGCTTCCTCGCAGTGGTGGCTACAGTAGGATGCAAAATAGCGTTCCCGTAATAACCATGTGGCACAAAGGAAGTGTTGGACCTAGTACGAGCATTACATACACATATGAAACGAACCTCTTGGTCTGGATCAAGTTGCAGAGCTTTGGTCCGACAACGCCAGAGGAATGCTGCGAGTGTTTCAAATCTGGTATTGTGCTGATTATTATGAGGAAACATTTGATGGATGGCCTTGATCTTGTTGGGTCCTAAGAAGAAAGACTGGTAGGACATTGCGTCTGTTGTTGTAATTTTGGGATCATCAAGAACTTCATCGTACACAAGATGAGTGTGGGTAATACGAGGTGGTTCCCTGGCGTTTAGGAGCTCTCTGCACCAAACAGGGGTAATGGAAGGCTCAGGAGCACCCTGAGAAATCTCTGCTATGGCCTTCATGAACTGCATGAACCCAAGAGCATCACTTATGGTATGGTTTAGACGAACACCTAATATGAATCCACCACACTTGAGGCGTGTCACCTATAAAAGTAAAAGGCAATATTAATTATATATATATATATATTATCCGTTATCCAGTTTTTAGGATTCGTGGCTGCCTTATAAACATAAGTGACTTTTTGGGACTCAAACTCTATATCCAAACAGACTTAACAGGGCCTTAGACTACTAGACAAACTCTATATTAGTAAAATGCAATATTAGCATGCTCATGAAATTTTGAAGATATATATATATATATATATATATATATATATATATATATAACCACCTATTATCTAAAATCACATAAGAGTTAAAGACACATAGTTTCTGTTTAAAACGAAAATAGAAGCTGTTTTTCTAACATTATATGAGAGAAGTTTTATTTCTACTTGTATGAATATTCTTTTGCAACGCTAATTTAGATAGGCCTTAAATAATACAAATTCAAGTCAAGTTAGGCGCCAAACAGGAGTTGGCTTTCTCAGAGACTTTTACCCATATGCATGGGCTTGAATTTGATACCCAGCCTTAAACAGTCACAACCTTGTCTACTATATTACATATACATGGAGAAATCTTGGAGATTTATTCTTACAAGAAGAGGGGAAAAAAGAGAAATTTGGTGCCCAATCCCCTATTGCAGATTTTATTATTCAAAATTACCTAAAATTTATCTAAAGATTTATGTGCAAGCTATTTTCAGCTAGTACAACTATTTTTCAATAGTATGCAACTCATCTTCAATTATATGTAAAATAAAAGATATTTGCATATAACTGAAGATATATTGCATTCAGTTGAACATGAATTGCATATGCTCAATGACCCGAGTCCTTAAGTACTTTAGGGCAATAAATTTTATAATGAGAGAATATTTTTTAATGAAAAAGGAAAAACTTCCAAAATATATATACATGGTATAAGGAAAAGATTGAGGGTAGAAAGATACTACTAATTGAGTAAAAGTTCTTGGATGAAATGTTGCAAAACGGAGAATTAAATAGGTGCTTAGTAGACCTGGAAAAGCAAGAGGGGACAATCGATCATTCCATCTGAGCCAGGAACATCATAAAGGATCTCTTCAAAACAAGGGAATGGAGGTTGAAGAGGGTGACCAAACTGTTCAAGAGTGGCATCTGCATCAGCTTCAATGAAGATGACGCCTTCTTCGTTACAATCCACCATAAGTTTACCGGCCGGAGCTTCCCTGAGCCGACCTGCGAATGGGTAGTAAAAGACTAGAGCTTCAGATAGTGCCTCCTTGATGATCTGAGCAGGGTCCTTCCCTTCCATGGATGGCTTGTGAGCATAAATGAATATTGCTGGATTCTGAAATCGGAGACCATTTTGGTCATCTATGTCTGATAGTAGCTTCAACTCATGCGGGGTCGGCCTAGCAGGAGCCACCAATTCTGGCATGAGCCTTTTCACAGTGAACAATGGTTGAGCCATGTTTCAAGGAAAAATATTGCAAAGACAGAAAACTAGTCCAAGTGATACGAGTTACTTTGAGTTTGTGGGTTTATGTTACAGAGATAGTATTGTTTATTTATAATTGTGATGGTGGGGGACCTTGTGCTGATTTCATTAATGTCGTTTATGTCATTAAATGAATTTAATGTCATTTACTCATTTGATCCTATAGGGCAGAGAATGAAGAAATTTTTTAGTCTTATTTTATAAAGTAGTTGGTTAAATTTTTCATATGAATATACAACTTTACTCTTCATTTATTATTGTGTTGGTTTTTTTTATAAAGTATAATGTATATTAAATAGAAATAAAGTTAAAAAAATATTGAATTTTATGACATATCACTCAATACCCATGTATAAATCATTTGTATCTAAAAAGTTTTGTTTAAAATATAAGTGACTTATAAGGTATTAAATGAATTTTACCCTCTTGGCTATTGGGACATATGGGAAAGAGAGAACAAATAGAGGTGTAAATGTAAAGTGAGAAAGGGATGGAAGAGAAAAAGTACACACTTTTATAAAAAAGGGCAAACGTGGAAAAATGTATCCATTTAATGATTATCTTATTTTGTGAGAATGAGTTACAAATGACTTATATATGGATATTGAATGATAGTTAATAAAATTTAAGATTTTTTTTGATCGATATAAAATATACTGAAAAATAACTTATAAATAAGTATAACTTTTTGGTCAACCAATGCCATTTATGACTATAATAAAATTTGCTTGATGCACTAATCAATGGGATCAGTTGTTTGACTATTATTAGGATGGGGGAATTGAAACACTTATCCGTGTTAGTTCTTGTTTGGCATCATGGTGGAGGGTTGAAGACTTTTGAGATTCAAAAAAACCACCCGGGCACTTTGATGATATTTAACATGATTTTTAGGGTAATTCATTTTTTGTTCAAAACCCACTAAAGTTGAAGCGGCTTGTTTTTTTGGCTTCTAACTTATCTAAATATAAATTATCATATTACACTAATTAACTTTTATCTTCGCTCCAAATTATAAAAGTCAGTTTTAATAGAAGTTATTTTTAACAATGTTACTACTTCAAACAAGGCAAAACAAAATGGGTAGGGGCACATCTTGTTATAACTAATGTCATATTAAAATATGGCAAGTTTTAATTTTTTTTTAAAAAAATCAATAAAATATATAAAAACGGAAAATAAAGAAGAATGCAATTTTGTTAAAACATTTGCTGCAGATCAAGAGGATGTTTCAGATTTTGGGCTGGAGTTGTATGCGGCAAGATACCTAAGTGGCATTGCTATCCGACATGCTTGATTGATGCCTCAGGCTCAACCAAACATTATATGTTTGTGTGGGTGCGTTTAAATGTCTGTTTGAATTAGCGGTAAAAGCTATTTTTTTAATGTGATTTACGGTTTACGAAATAAGTATGTGTTAGATTTCATGTTTTGATGATAACAAATCATGTTTTGGAAGCTCATGGATTCAATATCAGCAAAGGAAGTAATTCTGGTGATCTGTGCAAGATCACTCGAGTGATTTAGTTAATCACTCGAGTGATATTCAAGATCACTCGAGTGATCGCTGAAATCACTCGAGTGATTTGGAAAAATGACAGATCACTCGAGTGATCCGCATAATCACTCTCAGTGATCGATAAATCACAGCAAGAAAAATTCACTGTTTTGAAAATCACTTCCAGTGAAGCTCAGATCACTCGAGTGATGCGCCAAAATTTCAATATCACTTCTAGTGAAGCTCAGATCACTCGAGTGATGCGCCAAGTTTTCCAAATCACTTCCAATGATCCTGAATCACTCGAGTGATGCGCTAAATCACTTCCAGTGATTGAAAATTCACTGCAAGAAAAATTCACTGTTTTGAAAATCACTTCTAGTGAATGCCAGATCACTCGAGTGATGCGCCAAGAATTCTAAATCACTTCCAGTGATCCTAAAACACTCGAGTGATGTTGCATTTTTGCTGAATCACTTCCAGTGAATTGGAAATCACTGTAAGAATATTTCACTGTTTTCCAAATCACTTCCAGTGATCTTGAATCACTCGAGTGATATTTGAAAAGTTGCAAATCACTTCCAGTGGATTCAAAATCACTGCAAGAAGAAATCACTATTTACAAAATCACTTCCAGTGATTCCAAATTCACTCGAGTGGAACATGGAAATTTCAAGATCACTTCCAGTGAACCAACAATCACTGTCAGAAGCTTTCAACGTTTTTAAATTCACTCCCAGTGATATTATATTCACTTCCAGTGATATTGCATTTTCTCCAATAATGATTTATTGCTCCAGTAAACACTTTTAAACATACACTATGATCCATTTGCAATTACTTCCATAAAGAACAATTGATTTTGTTAGTGAAATTCTGTTATTACTGATTTCTCCAAATTGCTATCAAAATCATATGGTATATCATTTTACTACTCAGTTGCTAAAACAAGATCACTCCCAATGGTCTTATTACTGTTTTTCAGAAAACACTTCCAGTGATTCATATTAGTTTGTTGAGATTCAAATATTTTCTAACGGTAATGTTCTCAAAGTGTGTTACAGCTGTACTCCACTATCACGCACATGATAAGTAACTGAACACTCCACTCAAACGACAACTATTCATGGTAGCAGCAGAACTTCAGAAGTAACGGAAGACAAATGTTGTTACATTTGTCAGAAGCATTTTTGAATCAATGGACAAATTTACAACGGTCTTCAAAGTTTCTATTATATATGTCCAACCATTCGAAAAATACAACAACGAAGAAAAACGTCTGAATACTCTACAAGCAATATCTTCACAAAAGCTTCAGTTCTTCATCTGTGCTTCAGTTCTTATCTACATACTCTGTAAGAGAGATTTGTCAGTTATACTTAGGGGCTGTTTGTGATAGCTTTTTTGAATCGGGCTTATCATATAAGCCCGATTCACGTAAATCGAGATAAATCTCCTCCACATATTTATCTCGTAGACCGTGAAAGCACTTCGTAGACCGTGAAAGCACCTCGTAGACCGTAAAAGCTACCTCGTAGACCGTAAAAGTTACCTCGTAGACCGTAAATTACAATTCATAAGCACTTATAAAATTTTCATAAGCTATTCCAAACAGCCTCTTAATCATTTCCAATAGAGATAAATTAAGGTTGAGGAACCTTAAGTAGGGATTTGAGATTACCTTGTATAAGGGGGAGCGAGTGTCTAGAGGAACTTGCTGTTTGTACTGTGGTGCCAAGAACCCACTGAATCTTGGAAGATATAGTGAAAGGCTCAGAAGGATTTCTAAGGACTGGACGTAGGTCAAGCGGTTGAGACCGAACCAGTATAAATCTTTGTGTGAATCTCGGTGATATCTCTTCCTTTCATTAACTGTGCTTTAAGTTTTATATATTGAATTTAAGCTTCCGATTATTTTGTAATCACCCAATTCACTCCCCCTCTTGGGTGAAAAGCTTGCTCTAACAGTATGTGGGAAGAGTTTTGTCTCGACTTACGTAAACAAATTTTTTAAACGTAAACCCAAATAGGCCTGAAATTGATTGCAAAAAGAAAGGAAAAATTGGCTTAAAGTCTCTTATTGAAAAATTAATTGGCTATTGGTACTTAAAACATGTGATCCTTTAAGAGAAATATATATGTAGAGAAAAATGACAAAATTGCACTTTACGGAAGCTCAGTTGCAATTTCTAGAAGGTTAGCTGTAATTTGTGGAAGGTCATTTGCAATTCATGAAAGGTCATTTGTATCTGCATTTTAACTTAATTTTCACACAACGGGGGGTTATTTGCAATTCGTGGAAGGTCACTTGCATTTTAACTTAACTTGCACACCACGAAGCTCAATTGCAATTCTTGAAAGCTCGTTGCAATTCATGAAATGTCATTTGTAATTCGTGGAAGGACATTGGTATTTGCACCCTAACTTAACTTTTACACCACAAAGGGTTATTTGCAATTCGTGAAAGGTTACTTACATTTACATTTGAGGGAAATTCACTTACATTTTAACTGAATTTGCACGCCATGGAAGTTCAATTACAATTCTTGGAAGTTGAATTGCAATTCTTAGAAGGTCATTTGCAATTAATAGAAGGTTAATTACATTTTGTGGTTCACCTTCTATTATACATATTTGCATGTCACGGTTCACCTTCATCTCTCTTTATCACTAAATCTATCATGGCTTGCCACTACACAAGATCTATTGTTTTTCTTTTTGAAAAGGTAGAGAAGGGAGGAAGCGATAGTGGGGGGAGTGAAGAAGGCAAGTGTAGCAGCTGTCGATGAGGTCACTAGATGTGATGTGGTGTTGCAAGATGGAGGTTGTTGTCATTTGTGTCAGGATCATCATTGTTCTTGCTCGAGTTTGTTTGAGGGAATATAAAGTTTGTGAAGGGTAAAATTGAAAAGATGAAGGAGATGAAGATTGATGAGGGAGTGGATGGTAGTGAGAGAATTAATGGATGGAAAAGGTGAAAAGATAAATCCTTATTTTATTATTTTATATGGTTACTTTTTTCCATGGGAGAAAAAACCGGAACGGACTGGCCGGTCCGACCGGAAAACCGGTCGACCGGTCCTCAGCCCGGTCCGGTCCAAGGTTTAAACCGGAGGAATAGCCAACCCGGTGAAACCCGGGTTGGCTCGGTCGAACCGGGCATGACTCGGCCGACCCGCCGAGTCGGGCGGGTTAGCCGGGTCTATTTTTTTTTCAAAAAATCATCCCCAAAACGACGTCGTTTGGGGCTAATTAGACCCGGACCCAGACCCGCACCCGCACCCACACCCACACCCGACCCGGTCATCATCTCTAACCCTCGTGATTTCTCATCATTTCTGCTCTGCTTCTCTGTGCAATGCAAATCGCTCGCTGGCTCTGCTCCTCGCCTCCTCTCCGATTCTCCTCTGTGCTGCACAACTGGAGATTGCTCGCTGCTCCTCTCCGATTCTGTCGTGATTTCTCTGTGTCAGCCTCAACACTTCAACCTCTCTGTGCAGTTTGATTCTTCGTTCAGAGTCCCGAAATCGTGTAAGAATTTTAGCTGTTTATTGCTGTTGGACATGTTAACTCTTGAAATTAATTCTTAGATTGAAATTGATTCTTGGATCGGTGACTGTCACTCTGTCAGTATCTGTAGAGAACATTTTATATGGGTCTTAGATGCTCAGAAACGCTGTAAACTGTTAACTTACATACCGCACCAGCATTAGGAACATGAACAGGGTGATTATCTAGTCTCCAGCTGCAAATTGTCATCAGAACAAAATTTCAAATAATAATGTTGTCATGGCCGTGTCAATCTCACACAATTAGTTGAGGGAACAAGAAGGTTTGCACTTGCCCTAAGGAATTTATCTTGTTTTATTCGAAAGATATTATGTGTAATTCCAGGTCTTTCATTGTAATTATGAGATATTATTATGAAATACTGGAGTTTTTCGTTATTTATATCTTATTCTCTGACAAATTCCAGTGTATGTAATACTGAACTTATATTGCATTCTCCAAATCCTAGACCATTCTCATTAAGCTAGACGTACTCATTCTTGATAAGTTGTTGAATCCTTTATATGGAGATTGATGAAAATGAGTGACAGTCGCCGATCCAAGAATCAATTTCAATCCAAGGCTGAGTGAAATAATGCTTGCAAAATTGAAATTTGAGACCACCGGAAGAGCATTCCCAATTCAAAACTAATTCTAGAATTATAGTGCAGTAACCTTTAGATAAGTTTTCACCATGAGTTAGTCAAAATGTTAATAGAGAATTGAAATTCACAAACTGGAGTTAATGACTTAATGTACTAATAGAGAATCGGATATCTTCATTGGTTAGCAATAATTTGATTAATTTCTCGTGATGAAACTTTCATTGGTTACTTCCATTGTTTCAGTAATAAATACGATGTTATTTGAGTTCTTATGGGCTTGCTTTTTTTTTTAAAAAAAAAAACAATAATTATTGGTGAAGAATTTGATATCTTCCTTAGTGAATTTGAATGGGAGACCGGAGAGTTCTAATAAAGGTAAAATCGCCAAATTCTAAAATCCTAAATTAAGATGATTGACCGGTTTAGAATTTGATATATCTTAGAGCCCAACTTAGGATTTGAGTATTTTAAAAGGTTTTTAATAGGATTTTCCCAATTGTTTTTTCTTTACGTAGACAGTTTCTGCAGTGAAGGATTTATTGAGTTCTGGAAATGAGAATATCACCCCTCCTACTTCCTCTTCCAATATCAATTCCAATCCTATTGATATTCCTACTTCCACTACATCATTACGTGGCAAAATTGACCCAGCATGGGCACATGTTGCCTATAAGAAAGAAGGGACACAAAATGTATACACATGTCTTCACTGTGGTAATAGCTATAGAGGAGGTGGCATAAACAGGCTGAAGCAACATCTGGCTGGTGTTGTAGGTCAAATTGCTTCTTGTAAAAAAGTTCCAGCTGATGTGCGTCATTGAATGGCAGAGTCTTTGAAAGAACATGCAAAGAAAAAGGAAATTGAGGATACAAGAAAAGAGGGAGTTGAAGAAGAGGAGGTTAATAGTGAAACTAAGAAGAGGAAACATCCCAGTGTAGTAGATAAATATTTTGCTCCCAGGAAAACTCCTGGAGCTCAACCAACCATAAAGAGTGTCTTATCATCGAAAGAAGCACAACACAATGTGAAGATGTTTATTGCTGAATGGGCCATAGTGAACTGCATTCCATTTAAAGCATTAGAGTGCCCTTTATTTCAAAAAGCTGTGGATGGAATGTGTTCTATAGGGCCTGGGTTTAAAGCCCCTAGTGCTTATGACTTTAAAACCAACTTGTTGAAAGAATGGAAAAAGGAATGTCAGTTACTTATTGACGGTCATAGAGATATATGGCAGAAAAAAGGTTGCACACTTATGGCGGATGGATGGACTGATGTGAGGCAATGGACTTTGATAAACTTTTTAGTTTATTCTACCCATGGAATGATATTTGTTAAGTTATTGATGCATCAGATTTAGTTAAAGATGCAAAGACTTTATTCACTTTGTTTTCTGAAGTGATTGAGTGGGTCGGTTCCACCAATATTGTTCATGTGGTGACTGATAATGCTGCCAATTACATGGCATGTGGAAGGTTGATCAAGGAGAAATATAAAAATATTTATTGGTCTCCTTGTGCTGCTCATTGTTTAAATCTTGTATTGAAAGACATTTCAAGCATGCCTCATGTGTCAGACATTACAACAAAGGCATCAAAGATAACAGTATTTGCTTACAATCACATGATATTCTTGTCTTGGCTGAGGAAAAGGCCGGGTTGGAAAGAAATTATGTGTCCTGGTGCTACAAGATTTGCCACTATCTTTATTACATTGCACAACATATATATGCACAAGCATGACTTGCAAGCCCTTGTTGTTATAAACACTTTGTGGACCATAAGCTATCTAAGACTACTCCCGGAAAAAATTTTAGTGCAATCATATTAGATAGCCAATTTTGGAATGAATGCTATCAAATTGTGAAGATTGTAACTCCTCTAATAAAATTGTTGAGAATTGTTAACTCAGATGAGAAGCCTTCACTGCCATATGTTTATGAAGGCATACAAAGGGCAAAAAGTGGAATTAAGGAGATGTTCAAAGGGAATAAATATCTCTACAAGCCTTACATAAGTATCATTAAAACGAGATGGGATAAACATTTGAAGACTGATCTCCATGCAGCTTCCTATTTGTTGAACCCAGCATTCGTATATGGTCCAAACTTTGTTCATAAGGGAGGGCTAATGCAAGCTTTGATTGATGTGGTAGAGGCTACCTCAGATGAAAATGTTGATTGCTTCAAGATAATGAAGCAAGTCACATTGTATCTTGAAGGAAAAGAATCTTTCAGCCGAGAGACATGTAAAAAGGGAGCTCAGAAACTAGATCCTTGTAAGTAACTAAGTATTTATCTTTATTATTTAGGGTTTAATTAACATATTAATTGATTGCAACTAATATTTTATACATGTTTTATTTTGTAGATGAATGGTGGATGTATTATGACTATTCAGTACCAGAATTGCAACATGTTGCAATTCGTATTCTTAGCCAAACATATGCTTCTTTTGGTTGCGAGAGAAATTGGAGTTTATTTGAGCGCATCCATACAAAAAGAAGAAATAGATTGGAGCATCAAAGGCTGAATGATTTAGTTTACACTAATTATAACTTGCGATTAAAGCATAGGTAACTTTAGATATTATGAAAAATTTTGTTCTTCACTATAAAATGGATGTATTTAAAAGTTTTAATTGAAATTATATGTCATTCAAATTTGAAGGGTTGAATTGAAGAAAAAACAGACAAGTTATGATCCTATTGACTATGAGTCTATTGATGAGGTGGATTTTTGGGTGACTGAAGAAGATCCCATTCCAGAATTTAATAATGAAGATGTAGAAAATCTTGAAGGAATTTTTGGCAGTGAAGGCATTGCACATTCATCTACTCTGGATAGGGTTAATGAAGGTTTATATGTGCTGTTAATATTTTCTTACTAATTTATTATTCATCCATATAATTATATGTTACATATAATCATTGATATTATTGTCGTGTATATGTGTAGGTGACGAAGATATGGACGTTCCTGATCCTCCGGCTTTGCCTGATGATATTGTTACCTCTTACCCTCTACCCTCTACCCAATCCACCTTCGAATGACTCATATCCAATAGATCCCCTTGATGAGTTGTAGAGTTTGATGATTTAATTCGGTATCTTTTGACTATTCTGATGTTGGTTCCTGCCTCTTAGTTGTTTGATGAATGCTAATTGACATTGTAATATTTTAACTATATTTTGATGTTAGTTATGGATTTTGATTCAACTTTGAAGAACTAACTTATTGTTATTAATGACTTTTGAATTATGAAATTGAATTATGGTTATTTTATTATTGTCAATTAAATTATAATATTTTAGTTTGACCGGTTCGACCACCGGTCTAACCCCGGTTGAACCACTAACCCTTGAACCAGTGCCATGACCGGTTCATTGACTGGTCCGGTTTTTTGTTCCTTGCTTTTCTCTGCTAAAGGACTTCAAGACTTTACTCTTATTTTAGGTCTTACTTCCCTATTAATTTCTCAAATGGAATTTCTCATTGATCAATCATATGGAATTTTTGGAGTTGTATACTAGGAGAAATGAATTTTTGAATTTTTCCCAACGAATTTAACTTTTTTTTCTGGAGCAGACTTCAAAAATAAAAATTATGGGAATTTTTAGGTTCCTATTGGCTAACATTTATATTTTTTTATAAAACTATACTTAATAAGGGTCACATAGGCTTTGAAACACCCCAATTGGATATCTATACAATTAGATATGAATTTTTAAATTTCGGTGACAAATCTGCCAATTTTTCAAGTATTGCGAAATCTGCAAGTGCAAAATGGTCATTTTGACTAAATAAAATTCCATATGACATATCAGATTAAAATTTATCATATCAAAATTTATTCTGAAAAATTTCAGAATTTTTAGAGGCCATTTACTAATTTAAAAGTGTCACACAAATGTTTAGGGTCAATTATTAAGGTTCAGATGTAACTGAAATTAGAAAATGACACTTTTGAATTTTGAGGCAGTCAGATTGTGTGACACTTTTAAACTAGTAAATGACCTCCAAAAAATCTGAAATTTTTTAGAATAAAATTAGACATGATAAGCTTCGATTTGATCAATCATATGGAATTTGTGGAGTTGTATAGAAGGATAAATGAATTTTTGAATTTTTCCCAACGAATTTAACTTTTTTTTTCTGCAGCAGACTTCAAAAATAAAAATTATGGGAATTTTTAGGTTCCTTTTGGCTAACATTTATATTTTTTTATAAAACTATACTTAATGAGGGTCACATAGGCTTTGAAACCACCCCAATTGGATATCTATACAATTAGATATGAATTTTTAGAGTTCTGTGACAAATCTGCCAATTTTTCAAGTATTACGAAAATTGTAAGGGCAAAATGGTCATTTTGACTAAATAAAATTCCACATGACATATAAAATTAAAATTTATCATGTCTACATTTATTCTAAAAAATTTCAGAATTTTTTGAGGTCATTTCCTAATTTAAAAGTGTCACACAAATGTTAAGGTTCATATGTAACTGAAATTAGTAAATGACACTTTTGAATTTTGAGGCAGTCAGATTTTGTGACACTTTTAAATTAGTAAATAAGCTCCAAAAAATCTGAAATTTTTTTGAATAAAATTAGACATGATAAGCTTTGATTTGATTAACCATATGGAATTTTTGGAGTTGTATACAAGGAGAAATAAATTTTTGAATTTTTCCCAACGAATTTAACTCTTTTTTCTGGAGCAGACTTCAAAAATAAAAATTATGGGAATATTTAGGTTCCTATTGGCTAACATTTATATTTTTCTATAAAACTGTACTTAATAAGGGTCACATAGGCTTTGAAACCACCCCAATTGGATATCTATACAATAAGATATGAATTTTTAAAGTTCGATGACAAATCTGACAATTTTTCAAGTATTGGGAAAATTGAAGGGACAAATGGTCATTTTGACTAAATAAAATTCCATATGACATATCATATTAAAATGTATCTTGTCTTCATTTATTATAAAAAATTTCAGAATTTTTGGAGGTCATTTACTAATCTAAAAGTGTGACACAATTGTTACGGTTCAGATGTAACTGAAATTAGTAAATGACACTTTTGAATTTTGAGGCAGTCAGATTGTGGGACACTTTAAAATTAGTAAATGACCTCCAAAAAATCTGAAATGTTTTAGAATAAAATTAGACATGATAAGCTTTGATTTCATAAATCATATGGAATTTTAGGAGTTGTATACAAGGAGAAATGAATTTTTGATATTTTCCCAAAGAATTTAACTTTTTTTTATGGAGCAGACTTTAAAAATAAAAATTATGGGAATGTTTAGGTTCCTATTGGCTAACTTTTATATTTTTCTATAAAACTATACATAATAAGGGTCACATACGCTTTGAAACCACCCCAATTGAATATCTATACAATTAGATATGACTTTTTAAAGTTCTGTGACAAATCTGCCAATTTTTCAAGTATTGCGAAAATTGCACGGAAAAATGGTCATTTTGACTAAATAAAATTCCATATGACATATCATATTAAAATGTATCCTGTCTACATTTATTCTAAAAAATTTCAGATTTTTTGGAGGTCATTTATTAATTTAAAAGTGTCACACAATTGTTAAGGTTCATATGTCACTGAAATTAGTAAATGGCACTTTTGAATTTTGAGGAAGTCACATTGTGGGACACTTTGAAATTAGTAAATGACCTCCAAAAAATATGAAATGTTTTAGAATAAAATTAGACATGATAAGCTTTGATTTGATAAATCATATGAAATTTTTGGAGTTGTATACAAAGAGAAATGAATTTTTGATATTTTCCCAAAGAATTTAACTTTTTTTTATGGAGCAGACTTGAAAAATAAAAATTATGGGAATGTTTAGGTTCCTATTGGCTAACTTTTATATTTTTCTATAAAACTATACATAATAAGGGTCACATACGCTTTGAAACCACCCCAATTGAATATCTATACAATTAGATATGACTTTTTAAAGTTCTGTGACAAATCTGCCAATTTTTCAAGTATTGCGAAAATTGCACGGAAAAATGGTCATTTTGACTAAATAAAATTCCATATGACATATCATATTAAAATGTATCCTGTCTACATTTATTCTAAAAAATTTCAGATTTTTTGGAGGTCATTTATTAATTTAAAAGTGTCACACAATTGTTAAGGTTCATGTGTCACTGAAATTAGTAAATGGCACTTTTGAATTTTGAGGCAGTCACATTGTGGGACACTTTAAAATTAGTAAATGACCTCCAAAAAATCTGAAAGTTTTTAGAATAAAATTAGACATGATAAGCTTTGATTTGATAAATCATATGGAATTTTTGGAGTTGTATACAAGGAGAAATGAATTTTTGAATTTTTCCCAACGAATTTAACTCTTTTTTCTGGAGCAGACTTCAAAAATAAAAAGTATGGGAATGTTTAGGTTCCTATTGGCTAAAATTTATATTTTTCTATAAAACTATACTTAATGAGGGTCACATAGGCTTTGAAACCACCCCAATTGGATATCTATACAATTAGATATGAATTTTTACAGTTCGATGACAAATCTGCCAATTTTTCAAGTATTGCGAAAATTGAAGGGAAAAATGGTCATTTTGACTAAATATAATTCCATATGACATATCAAATTAAACTTTATCATGTCTGCATTTATTCTGAAAAATTTCAGAATTTTTGGAGGTCATTTACTAATTTAAAAGTGTGACACAATTGTTACGGTTCAGATGTAACTGAAATTAGTAAATGACACTTTTGAATTTTGAGGCAGTCAGATTGTGGGACACTTTAAAATTAGTAAATGACCTCAAACAAATCTGAAATTTTTTAGCATAAAATTAGACATGATAAGCTTGGATTTGATAAATCATATGGAATTTTTGGAGTTGTATACAAGGAGAAATGAATTTTTGAATTTTTCCTAAAGAATTTAACTCTTTTTTCTGGAGCAGACTTCAAAAATAAAAATTATGGGAATATTTAGGTTCCTATTGGCTAACTTTTATATTTTTCTATAAAACCATACTTAATAAGAGTCATATAGGCTTTGAAACCAACCAAATTGGATATCTATACAATTAGATATGAATTTTTAGAGTTCTGTGACAAATCTGCCAATTTTTCAAGTATTGTGAAAATTGTAAGGGCAAAATGGTTATTTTGACTAAATAAAATTCCATATGACATATCAAATTAAACTTTATCATGTCTGCATTTATTCTGAAAAATTTCAGAATTTTTGGTGGTCATTTACTAATTTAAAAGTGTGACACAATTGTTACGGTTCAGATGTAACTGAAATTAGTAAATGACACTTTTGAATTTTGAGGCAGTCAGATTGTGTGACACTTTTAAATTAGTAAATGACCTCCAAAAAATCTGAAATATTTTAGAATTAAATTAGACATGATAAGCTTTGATTTGATAAATCATATGGAATTTTTGGAGTTGTATACAAGGAGAAATGAATTTTTGATATTTTCCCAAAGAATTTAACTTTTTTTTTATGGAGCAGACTTTAAAAATAAAAATTATGGGAATGTTTAGGTTCCTATTGGCTAACTTTTATATTTTTCTATAAAACTATACATAATAAGGGTCACATACGCTTTGAAACCACCCCAATTGAATATCTATATAATTAGATATGACTTTTTAAAGTTCTGTGACAAATCTGCCAATTTTTCAAGTATTGGGAAAATTGAAGGGAAAAATGGTCATTTTGACTAAATAAAATTCCGTATGACATATCATATTAAAATGTATCTTGTCTTCATTTATTCTAAAAAATTTCAGATTTTTTGGAGGTCATTTATTAATGTAAAAGTGTCACACAATTGTTAAGGTTCATATGTCACTGAAATTAGTAAATGGCACTTTTGAATTTTGAGGCAGTCACATTGTGAGACACTTTAAAATTAGTAAATGACCTCAAAAAAATCTGAAATTTTTTAGCATAAAATTAGACATGATAAGCTTTGATTTGATAAATCATATGGAATTTTTGGAGTTGTATACTAGGAGAAATGAATTTTTGAAGTTTTCCCAACGAATTTAACTCTTTTTTCTGGAGCAGACTTCAAAAATAAAAATTATGGGAATTTTTATGTTCCTATTGTCTAACTTTTATATTTTTCTATAACACTCAACTTAATAAGGGTCACATACGCTTTGAAACCACCCCAATTGGATATCTATACAATAAGATATGAATTTTTACAGTTCGATGACAAATCTGCCAATTTTTCAAGCATTGCGAAAATTGAAGGGAAAAATGGTCATTTTGACTAAATATAATTCCATATGACATATCAAATTAAACTTTATCATGTCTGCATTTATTCTCAAAAATTTCAGAATTTTTGGAGGTCATTTACTAATTTAAAAGTGTCACACAATTGTTACGGTTCAGATGTAACTGAAATTAGTAAATGACACTTTTGAATTTTGAGGCAGTCAGATTGTGGGACACTTTAAAATTAGTAAATGACCTCCAAAAAATCTGAAAGTTTTTAGAATAAAATTAGACATGATAAGCTTTGATTTGATAAATCACATGGAATTTTTGGAGTTGTATACAAGGAGAAATGAATTTTTGAATTTTTCCCAACGAATTTAACTCTTTTTTCTGGAGCAGACTTCAAAAATAAAAATTATGGGAATATTTAGGTTCTTATTGGCTAACATTTATATTTTTTTATAAAACTGTACTTAATAAGGGTCACATAGGCTTTGAAACCACCCCAATTGGATATCTATACAATAAGATATGAATTTTTAAAGTTCGATGACAAATCTGCCAATTTTTCAAGTATTGGGAAAATTGAAGGGAAAAATGGTCATTTTGACTAAATAAAATTCCGTATGACATATCATATTAAAATGTATCCTGTCTTCATTTATTCTAAAAAATTTCAGATTTTTTGGAGGTCATTTATTAATGTAAACGTGTCACACAATTGTTAAGGTTCATATGTCACTGAAATTAGTAAATGGCACTTTTGAATTTTGAGGCAGTCACATTGTGGGACACTTTAAAATTAGTAAATGACGTCCAAAAAATCTGAAATTTTTAACAATAAAATTAGTCATGATAAGCTTTGATTTGATAAATCATATGGTATTTTTGTAGTTGTATACTAGGAGAAATGAATTTTTGAATTTTTCCCAAAGAATTTAACTTGTTTTTATGGAGCAGACTTCAAAAATAAAAATTATGGGAATATTTAGGTTCCTATTGGCTAAAATTTATATTTTTCTATAAAACTGTACTTAATAAGGGTCACATACGCTTTGAAACCACCCCAATTGGATATCTATACAATTAGATATGAAATTTTAGAGTTCTGTGACATATCTGCCAATTTTTCAAGCATTGCGAAAATTGAAGGGCAAAATGGTCATTTTGACAAAATATAATTCCATATGACATATCAAATTAAACTTTATCATGTCTTCATTTATTCTCAAAAATTTCAGAATTTTTGGAGGTCATTTACTAATCTAAAAGTGTCACACAATTGTTAAGGTTCATATGTAACTGAAATTAGTAAATGACACTTTTGAATTTTGAGGCAGTCAGATTGTGGGACACTTGAAAATTAGTAAATGACCTCCAAAAAATCTGAAAGTTTTTAGAATAAAATTAGACATGATAAGCTTTGATTTGATAAATCATATGGACTTTTTGGAGTTGTATACAAGGAGAAATGAATTTTTGAATTTTTCCCAATGAATTTAACTCTTTTTTCTGGAGCAGACTTCAAAAATAAAAATTATGGGAATATTTAGGTTCCTATTGGCTAACATTTATATTTTTCTATAAAACTGTACTTAATAAGGGTCACATAGGCTTTGAAACCACCCCAATTGGATATCTATACAATTAGATATGAAATTTTAGAGTTCTGTGACAAATCTGCCAATTTTTCAAGTATTGCGAAAATTGAAGGGAAAAATGGTCATTTTGACTAAATATAATTCCATATGACATATCAAATTAAACTTTATCATGTCTGCATTTATTCTGAAAAATTTCAGAATTTTTGGAGGTCATTTACTAATTTAAAAGTGTGACACAATTGTTACGGTTCAGATGTAACTGAAATTAGTAAATGACACTTTTGAATTTTGAGGCAGTCAGATTGTGGGACACTTTAAAATTAGTAAATGACCTCAAACAAATCTGAAATTTTTTAGCATAAAATTAGACATGATAAGCTTAGATTTGATAAATCATATGGAATTTTTGGAGTTGTATACAAGGAGAAATGAATTTTTGAATTTTTCCTAAAGAATTTAACTCTTTTTTCTGGAGCAGACTTCAAAAATAAAAATTATGGGAATATTTAGGTTCCTATTGGCTAACATTTATATTTTTCTATAAAACTGTACTTAATAAGGGTCACATAGGCTTTGAAACCACCCCAATTGGATATCTATACAATTAGATATGAAATTTTAGAGTTCTGTGACAAATCTGCCAATTTTTCATGTATTGCGAAAATTGAAGGGAAAAATGGTCATTTTGACTAAATATAATTCCATATGACATATCAAATTAAACTTTATCATGTCTGCATTTATTCTGAAAAATTTCAGAATTTTTGGAGGTCATTTACTAATTTAAAAGTGTGACACAATTGTTACGGTTCAGATGTAACTGAAATTAGTAAATGACACTTTTGAATTTTGAGGCAGTCAGATTGTAGGACACTTTAAAATTAGTAAATGACCTCAAACAAATCTGAAATTTTTTAGCATAAAATTAGACATGATAAGCTTAGATTTGATAAATCATATGGAATTTTTGGAGTTGTATACAAGGAGAAATGAATTTTTGAATTTTTCCTAAAGAATTTAACTCTTTTTTCTGGAGCAGACTTCAAAAATAAAAATTATGGGAATATTTAGGTTCCTATTGGCTAACTTTTATATTTTTCTATAAAACCATACTTAATAAGAGTCATATAGGCTTTGAAACCAACCAAATTGGATATCTATACAATTAGATATGAATTTTTAGAGTTCTGTGACAAATCTGCCAATTTTTCAAGGATTGTGAAAATTGTAAGGGCAAAATGGTTATTTTGACTAAATAAAATTCCATATGACATATCAAATTAAACTTTATCATGTCTGCATTTATTCTGAAAAATTTCAGAATTTTTGGTGGTCATTTACTAATTTAAAAGTGTGACACAATTGTTACGGTTCAGATGTAACTGAAATTAGTAAATGACACTTTTGAATTTTGAGGCAGTCAGATTGTGTGACACTTTTAAATTAGTAAATGACCTCCAAAAAATCTGAAAGGTTTTAGAATTAAATTAGACATGATAAGCTTTGATTTGATAAATCATATGGAATTTTTGGAGTTGTATACAAGGAGAAATGAATTTTTGATATTTTCCCAAAGAATTTAACTTTTTTTTTTTATGGAGCAGACTTTAAAAATAAAAATTATGGGAATGTTTAGGTTCCTATTGGCTAACTTTTATATTTTTCTATAAAACTATACATAATAAGGGTCACATACGCTTTGAAACCACCCCAATTGAATATCTATACAATTAGATATGACTTTTTAAAGTTCTGTGACAAATCTGCCAATTTTTCAAGTATTGCGAAAATTGCATGGAAAAATGGTCATTTTGACTAAATAAAATTCCATATGACATATCATATTAAAATGTATCCTGTCTACATTTATTCTAAAAAATTTCAGATTTTTTGGAGGTCATTTATTAATTTAAAAGTGTCACACAATTGTTAAGGTTCATGTGTCACTGAAATTAGTAAATGGCACTTTTGAATTTTGAGGCAGTCACATTGTGGGACACTTTAAAATTAGTAAATGACCTCCAAAAAATCTGAAATTTTTAAGAATAAAATTAGTCATGATAAACTTTGATTTGATAAATCATATGGTATTTTTGTAGTTGTATACAAGGAGAAATGAATTTTTGAATTTTTCCCAAAGAATTTAACTTGTTTTTATGGAGCAGACTTCAAAAATAAAAAGTATGGGAATGTTTAGGTTCCTATTGGCTAACTTTTATATTTTTATGTAAAACTCTACTTAATAAGGGTCACATACGCTTTAAAACCACCCCAATTGGATATCTATACAATTAGATATGAATTTTT
The DNA here is from genome assembly GCA_037074505.1 of Albizia julibrissin. Taxonomy (NCBI): domain Eukaryota; kingdom Viridiplantae; phylum Streptophyta; class Magnoliopsida; order Fabales; family Fabaceae; genus Albizia; species Albizia julibrissin. Next base: position 3,828,827 of record CM073480.1, on the reverse strand, counting down.
ACAGTTTGATGACAAATCTGCCAATTTTTCAAGTATTGCGAAAATTGAAGGGAAAAATGGTCATTTTGACTAAATATAATTCCATATGACATATCAAATTAAACTTTATCATGTCTGCATTTATTCTGAAAAATTTCAGAATTTTTGGAGGTCATTTACTAATCTAAAAGTGTCACACAATTGTTAAGGTTCATATGTAACTGAAATTAGTAAATGACACTTTTGAATTTTGAGGCAGTCAGATTGTGGGACACTTGAAAATTAGTAAATGACCTCCAAAAAATCTGAAAGTTTTTAGAATAAAATTAGACATGATAAGCTTTGATTTGATAAATCATATGGAATTTTTGGAGTTGTATACAAGGAGAAATGAATTTTTGAATTTTTCCCAACGAATTTAACTCTTTTTTCTGGAGCAGACTTCAAAAATAAAAATTATGGGAATATTTAGGTTCCTATTGGCTAACTTTTATATTTTTATGTAAAACTCTACTTAATAAGGGTCACATACGCTTTGAAACCACCCCAATTGGATATCTATACAATTAGATATGAAATTTTAGAGTTCTGTGACAAATCTGCCAATTTTTCAAGCATTGCGAAAATTGAAGGGCAAAATGGTCATTTTGACTAAATATAATTCCATATGACATATCAAATTAAACTTTATCATGCCTTCATTTATTCGGAAAAAATTTCAGAAATTTTGGAGGTCATTTACTAATCTAAAAGTGTCACACAATTGTTAAGGTTCATATGTAACTGAAATTAGTAAATGACACTTTTGAATTTTGAGGCAGTCAGATTGTGGGACACTTGAAAATTAGTAAATGACCTCCAAAAAATCTGAAAGTTTTTAGAATAAAATTAGACATGATAAGCTTTGATTTGATAAATCATATGGAATTTTTGGAGTTGTATACAAGGAGAAATGAATTTTTGAATTTTTCCCAACGAATTTAACTCTTTTTTCTGGAGCAGACTTCAAAAATAAAAATTATGGGAATATTTAGGTTCTTATTGGCTAACTTTTATATTTTTCTATAAAACTGTACTTAATAAGGGTCACATAGGCTTTGAAACCACCCCAATTGGATATCTATACAATAAGATATGAATTTTTAAAGTTCGATGACAAATCTGCCAATTTTTCAAGTATTGGGAAAATTGAAGGGAAAAATGGTCATTTTGACTAAATAAAATTCCGTATGACATATCATATTAAAATGTATCCTGTCTTCATTTATTCTAAAAAATTTCAGATTTTTTGGAGGTCATTTATTAATGTAAACGTGTCACACAATTGTTAAGGTTCATATGTCACTGAAATTAGTAAATGGCACTTTTGAATTTTGAGGCAGTCACATTGTGGGACACTTTAAAATTAGTAAATGACGTCCAAAAAATCTGAAATTTTTAACAATAAAATTAGTCATGATAAGCTTTGATTTGATAAATCATATGGTATTTTTGTAGTTGTATACTAGGAGAAATGAATTTTTGAATTTTTCCCAAAGAATTTAACTTGTTTTTATGGAGCAGACTTCAAAAATAAAAATTATGGGAATATTTAGGTTCCTATTGGCTAAAATTTATATTTTTCTATAAAACTGTACTTAATAAGGGTCACATACGCTTTGAAACCACCCCAATTGGATATCTATACAATTAGATATGAAATTTTAGAGTTCTGTGACATATCTGCCAATTTTTCAAGCATTGCGAAAATTGAAGGGCAAAATGGTCATTTTGACAAAATATAATTCCATATGACATATCAAATTAAACTTTATCATGTCTTCATTTATTCTCAAAAATTTCAGAATTTTTGGAGGTCATTTACTAATCTAAAAGTGTCACACAATTGTTAAGGTTCATATGTAACTGAAATTAGTAAATGACACTTTTGAATTTTGAGGCAGTCAGATTGTGGGACACTTGAAAATTAGTAAATGACCTCCAAAAAATCTGAAATTTTTAAGAATAAAATTAGTCATGATAAGCTTTGATTTGATAAATCATATGGAATTTTTGGAGTTGTATACAAGGAGAAATGAATTTTTGAATTTTTCCCAACGAATTTAACTCTTTTTTCTGGAGCAGACTTCAAAAATAAAAATTATGGGAATATTTAGGTTCTTATTGGCTAACATTTATATTTTTCTATAAAACTGTACTTAATAAGGGTCACATAGGCTTTGAAACCACCCCAATTGGATATCTATACAATAAGATATGAATTTTTAAAGTTCGATGACAAATCTGCCAATTTTTCAAGTATTGGGAAAATTGAAGGGAAAAATGGTCATTTTGACTAAATAAAATTCCGTATGACATATCATATTAAAATGTATCCTGTCTTCATTTATTCTAAAAAATTTCAGATTTTTTGGAGGTCATTTATTAATGTAAACGTGTCACACAATTGTTAAGGTTCATATGTCACTGAAATTAGTAAATGGCACTTTTGAATTTTGAGGCAGTCACATTGTGGGACACTTTAAAATTAGTAAATGACGTCCAAAAAATCTGAAATTTTTAACAATAAAATTAGTCATGATAAGCTTTGATTTGATAAATCATATGGTATTTTTGTAGTTGTATACTAGGAGAAATGAATTTTTGAATTTTTCCCAAAGAATTTAACTTGTTTTTATGGAGCAGACTTCAAAAATAAAAATTATGGGAATATTTAGGTTCCTATTGGCTAACTTTTATATTTTTCTCTAAAACTGTACTTAATAAGGGTCACATACGCTTTAAAACCACCCCAATTGGATATCTATACAATTAGATATGAAATTTTAGAGTTCTGTGACATATCTGCCAATTTTTCAAGCATTGCGAAAATTGAAGGGCAAAATGGTCATTTTGACAAAATATAATTCCATATGACATATCAAATTAAACTTTATCATGTCTTCATTTATTCTCAAAAATTTCAGAATTTTTGGAGGTCATTTACTAATCTAAAAGTGTCACACAATTGTTAAGGTTCATATGTAACTGAAATTAGTAAATGACACTTTTGAATTTTGAGGCAGTCAGATTGTGGGACACTTGAAAATTAGTAAATGACCTCCAAAAAATCTGAAATTTTTAAGAATAAAATTAGTCATGATAAGCTTTGATTTGATAAATCATATGGAATTTTTGGAGTTGTATACAAGGAGAAATGAATTTTTGAATTTTTCCCAACGAATTTAACTCTTTTTTCTGGAGCAGACTTCAAAAATAAAAATTATGGGAATATTTAGGTTCTTATTGGCTAACATTTATATTTTTCTATAAAACTGTACTTAATAAGGGTCACATAGGCTTTGAAACCACCCCAATTGGATATCTATACAATAAGATATGAATTTTTAAAGTTCGATGACAAATCTGCCAATTTTTCAAGTATTGGGAAAATTGAAGGGAAAAATGGTCATTTTGACTAAATAAAATTCCGTATGACATATCATATTAAAATGTATCATGTCTTCATTTATTCTAAAAAATTTCAGATTTTTTGGAGGTCATTTATTAATGTAAACGTGTCACACAATTGTTAAGGTTCATATGTCACTGAAATTAGTAAATGGCACTTTTGAATTTTGAGGCAGTCACATTGTGGGACACTTTAAAATTAGTAAATGACGTCCAAAAAATCTGAAATTTTTAACAATAAAATTAGTCATGATAAGCTTTGATTTGATAAATCATATGGTATTTTTGTAGTTGTATACTAGGAGAAATGAATTTTTGAATTTTTCCCAAAGAATTTAACTTGTTTTTATGGAGCAGACTTCAAAAATAAAAATTATGGGAATATTTAGGTTCCTATTGGCTAACTTTTATATTTTTCTATAAAACTGTACTTAATAAGGGTCACATACGCTTTGAAACCACCCCAATTGGATATCTATACAATTAGATATGAAATTTTAGAGTTCTGTGACATATCTGCCAATTTTTCAAGCATTGCGAAAATTGAAGGGCAAAATGGTCATTTTGACAAAATATAATTCCATATGACATATCAAATTAAACTTTATCATGTCTTCATTTATTCTCAAAAATTTCAGAATTTTTGGAGGTCATTTACTAATCTAAAAGTGTCACACAATTGTTAAGGTTCATATGTAACTGAAATTAGTAAATGACACTTTTGAATTTTGAGGCAGTCAGATTGTGGGACACTTGAAAATTAGTAAATGACCTCCAAAAAATCTGAAAGTTTTTAGAATAAAATTAGACATGATAAGCTTTGATTTGATAAATCATATGGGATTTTTGGAGTTGTATACAAGGAGAAATGAATTTTTGAATTTTTCCCAACGAATTTAACTCTTTTTTCTGGAGCAGACTTCAAAAATAAAAATTATGGGAATATTTAGGTTCTTATTGGCTAACATTTATATTTTTCTATAAAACTGTACTTAATAAGGGTCACATAGACTTTGAAACCACCCCAATTGGATATCTATACAATAAGATATGAATTTTTAAAGTTCGATGACAAATCTGCCAATTTTTCAAGTATTGGGAAAATTGAAGGGAAAAATGGTCATTTTGACTAAATAAAATTCCGTATGACATATCATATTAAAATGTATCATGTCTTCATTTATTCTAAAAAATTTCAGATTTTTTGGAGGTCATTTATTAATGTAAACGTGTCACACAATTGTTAAGGTTCATATGTCACTGAAATTAGTAAATGGCACTTTTGAATTTTGAGGCAGTCACATTGTGGGACACTTTAAAATTAGTAAATGACGTCCAAAAAATCTGAAATTTTTAACAATAAAATTAGTCATGATAAGCTTTGATTTGATAAATCATATGGTATTTTTGTAGTTGTATACTAGGAGAAATGAATTTTTGAATTTTTCCCAAAGAATTTAACTTGTTTTTATGGAGCAGACTTCAAAAATAAAAATTATGGGAATATTTAGGTTCCTATTGGCTAACTTTTATATTTTTCTATAAAACTGTACTTAATAAGGGTCACATACGCTTTGAAACCACCCCAATTGGATATCTATACAATTAGATATGAAATTTTAGAGTTCTGTGACATATCTGCCAATTTTTCAAGCATTGCGAAAATTGAAGGGCAAAATGGTCATTTTGACAAAATATAATTCCATATGACATATCAAATTAAACTTTATCATGTCTTCATTTATTCTCAAAAATTTCAGAATTTTTGGAGGTCATTTACTAATCTAAAAGTGTCACACAATTGTTAAGGTTCATATGTAACTGAAATTAGTAAATGACACTTTTGAATTTTGAGGCAGTCAGATTGTGGGACACTTGAAAATTAGTAAATGACCTCCAAAAAATCTGAAATTTTTAAGAATAAAATTAGTCATGATAAGCTTTGATTTGATAAATCATATGGTATTTTTTTAGTTGTATACTAGGAGAAATGAATTTTTGAATTTTTCCCAAAGAATTTAACTTGTTTTTATGGAGCAGACTTCAAAAATAAAAATTATGGGAATATTTAGGTTCCTATTGGCTAAAATTTATATTTTTCTATAAAACTGTACTTAATAAGGGTCACATACGCTTTGAAACCACCCCAATTGGATATCTATACAATTAGATATGAAATTTTAGAGTTCTGTGACAAATCTGCCAATTTTTCAAGCATTGCGAAAATTGAAGGGCAAAATGGTCATTTTGACTAAATATAATTCCATATGACATATCAAATTAAAATTTATCATGCCTTCATTTATTCGGAAAAAATTTCAGAATTTTTGGAGGTCATTTACTAATCTAAAAGTGTCACACAATTGTTAAGGTTCATATGTAACTGAAATTAGTAAATGACACTTTTGAATTTTGAGGCAGTCAGATTGTGGGACACTTGAAAATTAGTAAATGACCTCCAAAAAATCTGAAAGTTTTTATAATAAAATTAGACATGATAAGCTTTGATTTGATAAATCATATGGAATTTTTGGAGTTGTATACAAGGAGAAATGAATTTTTGAATTTTTCCCAACGAATTTAACTCTTTTTTCTGGAGCAGACTTCGAAAATAAAAATTATGGGAATATTTAGGTTCCTATTGGCTAACTTTTATATTTTTAAGTAAAACTCTACTTAATAAGGGTAACATACGCTTTGAAACCACCCCAATTGGATATCTATACAATTAGATATGAAATTTTAGAGTTCTGTGACAAATCTGCCAATTTTTCAAGCATTGCGAAAATTGAAGGGCAAAATGGTCATTTTGACTAAATATAATTCCATATGACATATCAAATTAAACTTTATCATGCCTTCATTTATTCGGAAAAAATTTCAGAAATTTTGGAGGTCATTTACTAATCTAAAAGTGTCACACAATTGTTAAGGTTCATATGTAACTGAAATTAGTAAATGACACTTTTGAATTTTGAGGCAGTCAGATTGTGGGACACTTTAAAATTAGTAAATGACCTCCAAAAAATCTGAAAGTTTTTATAATAAAATTAGACATGATAAGCTTTGATTTGATAAATCATATGGAATTTTTGGAGTTGTATACAAGGAGAAATGAATTTTTGAATTTTTCCCAACGAATTTAACTCTTTTTTCTGGAGCAGACTTCGAAAATAAAAATTATGGGAATATTTAGGTTCCTATTGGCTAACTTTTATATTTTTAAGTAAAACTCTACTTAATAAGGGTAACATACGCTTTGAAACCACCCCAATTGGATATCTATACAATTAGATACGAAATTTTAGAGTTCTGTGACAAATCTGCCAATTTTTCAAGCATTGCGAAAATTGAAGGGCAAAATGGTCATTTTGACTAAATATAATTCCATATGACATATCAAATTAAACTTTATCATGCCTTCATTTATTCGGAAAAAATTTCAGAAATTTTGGAGGTCATTTACTAATCTAAAAGTGTCACACAATTGTTAAGGTTCATATGTAACTGAAATTAGTAAATGACACTTTTGAATTTTGAGGCAGTCAGATTGTGGGACACTTTAAAATTAGTAAATGACCTCCAAAAAATCTGAAAGTTTTTATAATAAAATTAGACATGATAAGCTTTGATTTGATAAATCATATGGAATTTTTGGAGTTGTATACAAGGAGAAATGAATTTTTGAATTTTTCCCAACGAATTTAACTCTTTTTTCTGGAGCAGACTTCGAAAATAAAAATTATGGGAATATTTAGGTTCCTATTGGCTAACATTTATATTTTTATGTAAAACTGTACTTAATAAGGGTCACATACGCTTTGAAACCACCCCAATTTGATATCTATACAATTAGATACGAAATTTTAGAGTTCTGTGACAAATCTGCCAATTTTTCAAGCATTGCGAAAATTGAAGGGCAAAATGGTCATTTTGACTAAATATAATTCCATATGACATATCAAATTAAACTTTATCATGCCTTCATTTATTCGGAAAAAATTTCAGAAATTTTGGAGGTCATTTACTAATCTAAAAGTGTCACACAATTGTTAAGGTTCATATGTAACTGAAATTAGTAAATGACACTTTTGAATTTTGAGGCAGTCAGATTGTGGGACACTTTAAAATTAGTAAATGACCTCCAAAAAATCTGAAAGTTTTTATAATAAAATTAGACATGATAAGCTTTGATTTGATAAATCATATGGAATTTTTGGAGTTGTATACAAGGAGAAATGAATTTTTGAATTTTTCCCAACGAATTTAACTCTTTTTTCTGGAGCAGACTTCGAAAATAAAAATTATGGGAATATTTAGGTTCCTATTGGCTAACTTTTATATTTTTAAGTAAAACTCTACTTAATAAGGGTAACATACGCTTTGAAACCACCCCAATTGGATATCTATACAATTAGATATGAAATTTTAGAGTTCTGTGACAAATCTGCCAATTTTTCAAGCATTGCGAAAATTGAAGGGCAAAATGGTCATTTTGACTAAATATAATTCCATATGACATATCAAATTAAACTTTATCATGCCTTCATTTATTCGGAAAAAATTTCAGAAATTTTGGAGGTCATTTACTAATCTAAAAGTGTCACACAATTGTTAAGGTTCATATGTAACTGAAATTAGTAAATGACACTTTTGAATTTTGAGGCAGTCAGATTGTGGGACACTTTAAAATTAGTAAATGACCTCCAAAAAATCTGAAAGTTTTTATAATAAAATTAGACATGATAAGCTTTGATTTGATAAATCATATGGAATTTTTGGAGTTGTATACAAGGAGAAATGAATTTTTGAATTTTTCCCAACGAATTTAACTCTTTTTTCTGGAGCAGACTTCAAAAATAAAAATTATGGGAATATTTAGGTTCCTATTGGCTAACATTTATATTTTTATGTAAAACTGTACTTAATAAGGGTCACATACGCTTTGAAACCACCCCAATTTGATATCTATACAATTAGATACGAAATTTTAGAGTTCTGTGACAAATCTGCCAATTTTTCAAGCATTGCGAAAATTGAAGGGCAAAATGGTCATTTTGACTAAATATAATTCCATATGACATATCAAATTAAACTTTATCATGCCTTCATTTATTCGGAAAAAATTTCAGAAATTTTGGAGGTCATTTACTAATCTAAAAGTGTCACACAATTGTTAAGGTTCATATGTAACTGAAATTAGTAAATGACACTTTTGAATTTTGAGGCAGTCAGATTGTGGGACACTTTAAAATTAGTAAATGACCTCCAAAAAATCTGAAAGTTTTTATAATAAAATTAGACATGATAAGCTTTGATTTGATAAATCATATGGAATTTTTGGAGTTGTATACAAGGAGAAATGAATTTTTGAATTTTTCCCAACGAATTTAACTCTTTTTTCTGGAGCAGACTTCGAAAATAAAAATTATGGGAATATTTAGGTTCCTATTGGCTAACTTTTATATTTTTAAGTAAAACTCTACTTAATAAGGGTAACATACGCTTTGAAACCACCCCAATTGGATATCTATACAATTAGATATGAAATTTTAGAGTTCTGTGACAAATCTGCCAATTTTTCAAGCATTGCGAAAATTGAAGGGCAAAATGGTCATTTTGACTAAATATAATTCCATATGACATATCAAATTAAACTTTATCATGTCTGCATTTATTCTCAAAAATTTCAGAATTTTTGGAGGTCATTTACTAATCTAAAAGTGTCACACAATTGTTAAGGTTCATATGTAACTGAAATTAGTAAATGACACTTTTGAATTTTGAGGCAGTCAGATTGTGGGACACTTTAAAATTAGTAAATGACCTCCAAAAAATCTGAAAGTTTTTAGAATAAAATTAGACATGATAAGCTTTGATTTGATAAATCATATGGAATTTTTGGAGTTGTATACAAGGAGAAATGAATTTTTGAATTTTTCCCAACGAATTTAACTCTTTTTTCTGGAGCAGACTTCAAACATAAAAATTATGGGAATATTTAGGTTCCTATTGGCTAACTTTTATATTTTTATGTAAAACTCTACTTAATAAGGGTCACATACGCTTTGAAACCACCCCAATTGGATATCTATACAATTAGATATGAAATTTTAGAGTTCTGTGACAAATCTGCCAATTTTTCAAGCATTGCGAAAATTGAAGGGCAAAATGGTCATTTTGACTAAATATAATTCCATATGACATATCAAATTAAACTTTATCATGCCTTCATTTATTCGGAAAAAATTTCAGAAATTTTGGAGGTCATTTACTAATCTAAAAGTGTCACACAATTGTTAAGGTTCATATGTAACTGAAATTAGTAAATGACACTTTTGAATTTTGAGGCAGTCAGATTGTGGGACACTTTAAAATTAGTAAATGACCTCCAACAAATCTGAAAGTTTTTATAATAAAATTAGACATGATAAGCTTTGATTTGATAAATCATATGGAATTTTTGGAGTTGTATACAAGGAGAAATGAATTTTTGAATTTTTCCCAACGAATTTAACTCTTTTTTCTGGAGCAGACTTCGAAAATAAAAATTATGGGAATATTTAGGTTCCTATTGGCTAACATTTATATTTTTATGTAAAACTGTACTTAATAAGGGTCACATACGCTTTGAAACCACCCCAATTTGATATCTATACAATTAGATACGAAATTTTAGAGTTCTGTGACAAATCTGCCAATTTTTCAAGCATTGCGAAAATTGAAGGGCAAAATGGTCATTTTGACTAAATAAAATTCCATATGACATATCATATTAAAATGTATCATGTCTGCATTTATTCTCAAAAGTTTCAGAATTTTTGGAGGTCATTTACTAATCTAAAAGTGTCACACAATTGTTAAGGTTCATATGTAACTGAAATTAGTAAATGACACTTTTGAATTTTGAGGCAGTCAGATTGTGGGACACTTTAAAATTAGTAAATGACCTCCAAAAAATCTGAAAGTTTTTAGAATAAAATTAGACATGATAAGCTTTGATTTGATAAATCATATGGAATTTTTGGAGTTGTATACAAGGAGAAATGAATTTTTGAATTTTTCCCAACGAATTTAACTCTTTTTTCTGGAGCAGACTTCAAAAATAAAAATTATGGGAATATTTAGGTTCCTATTGGCTAACTTTTATATTTTTATGTAAAACTCTACTTAATAAGGGTCACATACGCTTTGAAACCACCCCAATTTGATATCTATACAATTAGATACGAAATTTTAGAGTTCTGTGACAAATCTGCCAATTTTTCAAGCATTGCGAAAATTGAAGGGCAAAATGGTCATTTTGACTAAATAAAATTCCATATGACATATCATATTAAAATGTATCATGTCTGCATTTATTCTCAAAAGTTTCAGAATTTTTGGAGGTCATTTACTAATCTAAAAGTGTCACACAATTGTTAAGGTTCATATGTAACTGAAATTAGTAAATGACACTTTTGAATTTTGAGGCAGTCAGATTGTGGGACACTTTAAAATTAGTAAATGACCTCCAAAAAATCTGAAAGTTTTTAGAATAAAATTAGACATGATAAGCTTTGATTTGATAAATCATATGGAATTTTTGGAGTTGTATACAAGGAGAAATGAATTTTTGAATTTTTCCCAACGAATTTAACTCTTTTTTCTGGAGCAGACTTCAAAAATAAAAATTATGGGAATATTTAGGTTCCTATTGGCTAACTTTTATATTTTTATGTAAAACTCTACTTAATAAGGGTCACATACGCTTTGAAACCACCCCAATTGGATATCTATACAATTAGATATGAAATTTTAGAGTTCTGTGACAAATCTGCCAATTTTTCAAGCATTGCGAAAATTGAAGGGCAAAATGGTCATTTTGACTAAATATAATTCCATATGACATATCAAATTAAACTTTATCATGCCTTCATTTATTCGGAAAAAATTTCAGAAATTTTGGAGGTCATTTACTAATCTAAAAGTGTCACACAATTGTTAAGGTTCATATGTAACTGAAATTAGTAAATGACACTTTTGAATTTTGAGGCAGTCAGATTGTGGGACACTTTAAAATTAGTAAATGACCTCCAAAAAATCTGAAAGTTTTTATAATAAAATTAGACATGATAAGCTTTGATTTGATAAATCATATGGAATTTTTGGAGTTGTATACAAGGAGAAATGAATTTTTGAATTTTTCCCAACGAATTTAACTCTTTTTTCTGGAGCAGACTTCGAAAATAAAAATTATGGGAATATTTAGGTTCCTATTGGCTAACATTTATATTTTTATGTAAAACTGTACTTAATAAGGGTCACATACGCTTTGAAACCACCCCAATTTGATATCTATACAATTAGATACGAAATTTTAGAGTTCTGTGACAAATCTGCCAATTTTTCAAGCATTGCGAAAATTGAAGGGCAAAATGGTCATTTTGACTAAATAAAATTCCATATGACATATCATATTAAAATGTATCATGTCTGCATTTATTCTCAAAAGTTTCAGAATTTTTGGAGGTCATTTACTAATCTAAAAGTGTCACACAATTGTTAAGGTTCATATGTAACTGAAATTAGTAAATGACACTTTTGAATTTTGAGGCAGTCAGATTGTGGGACACTTTAAAATTAGTAAATGACCTCCAAAAAATCTGAAAGTTTTTAGAATAAAATTAGACATGATAAGCTTTGATTTGATAAATCATATGGAATTTTTGGAGTTGTATACAAGGAGAAATGAATTTTTGAATTTTTCCCAACGAATTTAACTCTTTTTTCTGGAGCAGACTTCGAAAATAAAAATTATGGGAATATTTAGGTTCCTATTGGCTAACTTTTATATTTTTATGTAAAACTCTACTTAATAAGGGTCACATACGCTTTGAAACCACCCCAATTGGATATCTATACAATTAGATATGAAATTTTAGAGTTCTGTGACAAATCTGCCAATTTTTCAAGCATTGCGAAAATTGAAGGGCAAAATGGTCATTTTGACTAAATATAATTCCATATGACATATCAAATTAAACTTTATCATGCCTTCATTTATTCGGAAAAAATTTCAGAAATTTTGGAGGTCATTTACTAATCTAAAAGTGTCACACAATTGTTAAGGTTCATATGTAACTGAAATTAGTAAATGACACTTTTGAATTTTGAGGCAGTCAGATTGTGGGACACTTTAAAATTAGTAAATGACCTCCAAAAAATCTGAAAGTTTTTATAATAAAATTAGACATGATAAGATTTGATTTGATAAATCATATGGAATTTTTGGAGTTGTATACAAGGAGAAATGAATTTTTGAATTTTTCCCAACGAATTTAACTCTTTTTTCTGGAGCAGACTTCGAAAATAAAAATTATGGGAATATTTAGGTTCCTATTGGCTAACTTTTATATTTTTAAGTAAAACTCTACTTAATAAGGGTAACATACGCTTTGAAACCACCCCAATTGGATATCTATACAATTAGATATGAAATTTTAGAGTTCTGTGACAAATCTGCCAATTTTTTAAGCATTGCGAAAATTGAAGGGCAAAATGGTCATTTTGACTAAATATAATTCCATATGACATATCAAATTAAACTTTATCATGTCTGCATTTATTCTCAAAAATTTCAGAATTTTTGGAGGTCATTTACTAATCTAAAAGTGTCACACAATTGTTAAGGTTCATATGTAACTGAAATTAGTAAATGACACTTTTGAATTTTGAGGCAGTCAGATTGTGGGACACTTTAAAATTAGTAAATGACCTCCAAAAAATCTGAAAGTTTTTAGAATAAAATTAGACATGATAAGCTTTGATTTGATAAATCATATGGAATTTTTGGAGTTGTATACAAGGAGAAATGAATTTTTGAATTTTTCCCAACGAATTTAACTCTTTTTTCTGGAGCAGACTTCGAAAATAAAAATTATGGGAATATTTAGGTTCCTATTGGCTAACTTTTATATTTTTATGTAAAACTCTACTTAATAAGGGTCACATACGCTTTGAAACCACCCCAATTGGATATCTATACAATTAGATATGAAATTTTAGAGTTCTGTGACAAATCTGCCAATTTTTCAAGCATTGCGAAAATTGAAGGGCAAAATGGTCATTTTGACTAAATATAATTCCATATGACATATCAAATTAAACTTTATCATGCCTTCATTTATTCGGAAAAAATTTCAGAAATTTTGGAGGTCATTTACTAATCTAAAAGTGTCACACAATTGTTAAGGTTCATATGTAACTGAAATTAGTAAATGACACTTTTGAATTTTGAGGCAGTCAGATTGTGGGACACTTTAAAATTAGTTAATGACCTCCAAAAATTCTGAAAGTTTTTATAATAAAATTAGACATGATAAGCTTTGATTTGATAAATCATATGGAATTTTTGGAGTTGTATACAAGGAGAAATGAATTTTTGAATTTTTCCCAACGAATTTAACTCTTTTTTCTGGAGCAGACTTCGAAAATAAAAATTATGGGAATATTTAGGTTCCTATTGGCTAACTTTTATATTTTTAAGTAAAACTCTACTTAATAAGGGTAACATACGCTTTGAAACCACCCCAATTGGATATCTATACAATTAGATATGAAATTTTAGAGTTCTGTGACAAATCTGCCAATTTTTCAAGCATTGCGAAAATTGAAGGGCAAAATGGTCATTTTGACTAAATATAATTCCATATGACATATCAAATTAAACTTTATCATGTCTGCATTTATTCTCAAAAATTTCAGAATTTTTGGAGGTCATTTACTAATCTAAAAGTGTCACACAATTGTTAAGGTTCATATGTAACTGAAATTAGTAAATGACACTTTTGAATTTTGAGGCAGTCAGATTGTGGGACAGTTTAAAATTAGTAAATGACCTCCAAAAAATCTGAAAGTTTTTAGAATAAAATTAGACATGATAAGCTTTGATTTGATAAATCATATGGAATTTTTGGAGTTGTATATAAGGAGAAATGAATTTTTGAATTTTTCCCAACGAATTTAACTCTTTTTTCTGGAGCAGACTTCAAAAATAAAAATTATGGGAATATTTAGGTTCCTATTGGCTAACTTTTATATTTTTCTCTAAAACTGTACTTAATAAGGGTCACATACGCTTTGAAACCACCCCAATTTGATATCTATACAATTAGATATGAAATTTTAGAGTTCTGTGACAAATCTGCCAATTTTTCAAGCATTGCGAAAATTGAAGGGCAAAATGGTCATTTTGACTAAATATAATTCCATATGACATATCAAATTAAAATTTATCATGTCTTCATTTATTCTCAAAAATTTCAGAATTTTTGGAGGTCATTTACTAATCTAAAAGTGTCACACAATTGTTAAGGTTCATATGTAACTGAAATTAGTAAATGACACTTTTGAATTTTGAGGCAGTCAGATTGTGGGACACTTGAAAATTAGTAAATGACCTCCAAAAAATCTGAAAGTTTTTAGAATAAAATTAGACATGATAAGCTTTGATTTGATAAATCATATGGAATTTTTGGAGTTGTATACAAGGAGAAATGAATTTTTGAATTTTTCCCAACGAATTTAACTCTTTTTTCTGGAGCAGACTTCAAAAATAAAAATTATGAGAATATTTAGGTTCCTATTGGCTAACTTTTATATTTTTATGTAAAACTCTACTTAATAAGGGTCACATACGCTTTGAAACCACCCCAATTGGATATCTATACAATTAGATATGAAATTTTAGAGTTCTGTGACAAATCTGCCAATTTTTCAAGCATTGCGAAAATTGAAGGGCAAAATGGTCATTTTGACTAAATATAATTCCATATGACATATCAAATTAAACTTTATCATGCCTTCATTTATTCGGAAAAAATTTCAGAAATTTTGGAGGTCATTTACTAATCTAAAAGTGTCACACAATTGTTAAGGTTCATATGTAACTAAAATTAGTAAATGACACTTTTGAATTTTGAGGCAGTCAGATTGTGGGACACTTTAAAATTAGTAAATGACCTCCAAAAAATCTGAAAGTTTTTATAATAAAATTAGACATGATAAGCTTTGATTTGATAAATCATATGGAATTTTTGGAGTTGTATACAAGGAGAAATGAATTTTTGAATTTTTCCCAACGAATTTAACTCTTTTTTCTGGAGCAGACTTCAAAAATAAAAATTATGGGAATATTTAGTATTTTTGGAGTTGTATACAAGGAGAAATGAATTTTTGAATTTTTCCCAACGAATTTAACTCTTTTTTCTGGAGCAGACTTCAAAAATAAAAATTATGGGAATATTTAGGTTCCTATTGGCTAACTTTTATATTTTTCTCTAAAACTGTACTTAATAAGGGTCACATACGCTTTGAAACCACCCCAATTTGATATCTATACAATTAGATATGAAATTTTAGAGTTCTGTGACAAATCTGCCAATTTTTCAAGCATTGCGAAAATTGAAGGGCAAAATGGTCATTTTGACTAAATATAATTCCATATGACATATCAAATTAAAATTTATCATGTCTTCATTTATTCTCAAAAATTTCAGAATTTTTGGAGGTCATTTACTAATCTAAAAGTGTCACACAATTGTTAAGGTTCATATGTAACTGAAATTAGTAAATGACACTTTTGAATTTTGAGGCAGTCAGATTGTGGGACACTTGAAAATTAGTAAATGACCTCCAAAAAATCTGAAAGTTTTTAGAATAAAATTAGACATGATAAGCTTTGATTTGATAAATCATATGGAATTTTTGGAGTTGTATACAAGGAGAAATGAATTTTTGAATTTTTCCCAACGAATTTAACTCTTTTTTCTGGAGCAGACTTCAAAAATAAAAATTATGAGAATATTTAGGTTCCTATTGGCTAACTTTTATATTTTTATGTAAAACTCTACTTAATAAGGGTCACATACGCTTTGAAACCACCCCAATTGGATATCTATACAATTAGATATGAAATTTTAGAGTTCTGTGACAAATCTGCCAATTTTTCAAGCATTGCGAAAATTGAAGGGCAAAATGGTCATTTTGACTAAATATAATTCCATATGACATATCAAATTAAACTTTATCATGCCTTCATTTATTCGGAAAAAATTTCAGAAATTTTGGAGGTCATTTACTAATCTAAAAGTGTCACACAATTGTTAAGGTTCATATGTAACTCAAATTAGTAAATGACACTTTTGAATTTTGAGGCAGTCAGATTGTGGGACACTTTAAAATTAGTAAATGACCTCCAAAAAATCTGAAAGTTTTTATAATAAAATTAGACATGATAAGCTTTGATTTGATAAATCATATGGAATTTTTGGAGTTGTATACAAGGAGAAATGAATTTTTGAATTTTTCCCAACGAATTTAACTCTTTTTTCTGGAGCAGACTTCAAAAATAAAAATTATGGGAATATTTAGTATTTTTGGAGTTGTATACAAGGAGAAATGAATTTTTGAATTTTTCCCAACGAATTTAACTCTTTTTTCTGGAGCAGACTTCAAAAATAAAAATTATGGGAATATTTAGGTTCCTATTGGCTAACTTTTATATTTTTCTCTAAAACTGTACTTAATAAGGGTCACATACGCTTTGAAACCACCCCAATTTGATATCTATACAATTAGATATGAAATTTTAGAGTTCTGTGACAAATCTGCCAATTTTTCAAGCATTGCGAAAATTGAAGGGCAAAATGGTCATTTTGACTAAATATAATTCCATATGACATATCAAATTAAAATTTATCATGTCTTCATTTATTCTCAAAAATTTCAGAATTTTTGGAGGTCATTTACTAATCTAAAAGTGTCACACAATTGTTAAGGTTCATATGTAACTGAAATTAGTAAATGACACTTTTGAATTTTGAGGCAGTCAGATTGTGGGACACTTTAAAATTAGTAAATGACCTCCAAAAAATCTGAAAGTTTTTAGAATAAAATTAGACATGATAAGCTTTGATTTGATAAATCATATGGAATTTTTGGAGTTGTATACAAGGAGAAATGAATTTTTGAATTTTTCCCAACGAATTTAACTCTTTTTTCTGGAGCAGACTTCGAAAATAAAAATTATGGGAATATTTAGGTTCCTATTGGCTAACTTTTATATTTTTCTCTAAAACTGTACTTAATAAGGGTCACATACGCTTTGAAACCACCCCAATTGGATATCTATACAATTAGATATGAAATTTTAGAGTTCTGTGACAAATCTGCCAATTTTTCAAGCATTGCGAAAATTGAAGGGCAAAATGGTCATTTTGACAAAATATAATTCCATATGACATATCAAATTAAACTTTATCATGTCTGCATTTATTCTCAAAAATTTCAGAATTTTTGGAGGTCATTTACTAATCTAAAAGTGTCACACAATTGTTAAGGTTCATATGTAACTGAAATTAGTAAATGACACTTTTGAATTTTGAGGCAGTCAGATTGTGGGACACTTTAAAATTAGTTAATGACCTCCAAAAAATCTGAAAGTTTTTATAATAAAATTAGACATGATAAGCTTTGATTTGATAAATCATATGGAATTTTTGGAGTTGTATACAAGGAGAAATGAATTTTTGAATTTTTCCCAACGAATTTAACTCTTTTTTCTGGAGCAGACTTCGAAAATAAAAATTATGGGAATATTTAGGTTCCTATTGGCTAACTTTTATATTTTTAAGTAAAACTCTACTTAATAAGGGTAACATACGCTTTGAAACCACCCCAATTTGATATCTATACAATTAGATATGAAATTTTAGAGTTCTGTGACAAATCTGCCAATTTTTCAAGCATTGCGAAAATTGAAGGGCAAAATGGTCATTTTGACTAAATATAA
Organism: Albizia julibrissin; assembly: GCA_037074505.1. Taxonomy (NCBI): domain Eukaryota; kingdom Viridiplantae; phylum Streptophyta; class Magnoliopsida; order Fabales; family Fabaceae; genus Albizia; species Albizia julibrissin. Next base: position 3,810,565 of record CM073480.1, on the reverse strand, counting down.
TTCCATATGACATATCAAATTAAACTTTATCATGTCTGCATTTATTCTCAAAAATTTCAGAATTTTTGGAGGTCATTTACTAATCTAAAAGTGTCACACAATTGTTAAGGTTCATATGTAACTGAAATTAGTAAATGACACTTTTGAATTTTGAGGCAGTCAGATTGTGGGACAGTTTAAAATTAGTAAATGACCTCCAAAAAATCTGAAAGTTTTTAGAATAAAATTAGACATGATAAGCTTTGATTTGATAAATCATATGGAATTTTTGGAGTTGTATACAAGGAGAAATGAATTTTTGAATTTTTCCCAACGAATTTAACTCTTTTTTCTGGAGCAGACTTCAAAAATAAAAATTATGGGAATATTTAGGTTCCTATTGGCTAACTTTTATATTTTTCTCTAAAACTGTACTTAATAAGGGTCACATACGCTTTGAAACCACCCCAATTTGATATCTATACAATTAGATATGAAATTTTAGAGTTCTGTGACAAATCTGCCAATTTTTCAAGCATTGCGAAAATTGAAGTGCAAAATGGTCATTTTGACTAAATATAATTCCATATGACATATCAAATTAAAATTTATCATGTCTTCATTTATTCTCAAAAATTTCAGAATTTTTGGAGGTCATTTACTAATCTAAAAGTGTCACACAATTGTTAAGGTTCATATGTAACTGAAATTAGTAAATGACACTTTTGAATTTTGAGGCAGTCAGATTGTGGGACACTTGAAAATTAGTAAATGACCTCCAAAAAATCTGAAAGTTTTTAGAATAAAATTAGACATGATAAGCTTTGATTTGATAAATCATATGGAATTTTTGGAGTTGTATACAAGGAGAAATGAATTTTTGAATTTTTCCCAACGAATTTAACTCTTTTTTCTGGAGCAGACTTCAAAAATAAAAATTATGAGAATATTTAGGTTCCTATTGGCTAACTTTTATATTTTTATGTAAAACTCTACTTAATAAGGGTCACATACGCTTTGAAACCACCCCAATTGGATATCTATACAATTAGATATGAAATTTTAGAGTTCTGTGACAAATCTGCCAATTTTTCAAGCATTGCGAAAATTGAAGGGCAAAATGGTCATTTTGACTAAATATAATTCCATATGACATATCAAATTAAACTTTATCATGCCTTCATTTATTCGGAAAAAATTTCAGAAATTTTGGAGGTCATTTACTAATCTAAAAGTGTCACACAATTGTTAAGGTTCATATGTAACTGAAATTAGTAAATGACACTTTTGAATTTTGAGGCAGTCAGATTGTGGGACACTTTAAAATTAGTAAATGACCTCCAAAAAATCTGAAAGTTTTTATAATAAAATTAGACATGATAAGCTTTGATTTGATAAATCATATGGAATTTTTGGAGTTGTATACAAGGAGAAATGAATTTTTGAATTTTTCCCAACGAATTTAACTCTTTTTTCTGGAGCAGACTTCAAAAATAAAAATTATGGGAATATTTAGTATTTTTGGAGTTGTATACAAGGAGAAATGAATTTTTGAATTTTTCCCAACGAATTTAACTCTTTTTTCTGGAGCAGACTTCAAAAATAAAAATTATGGGAATATTTAGGTTCCTATTGGCTAACTTTTATATTTTTATGTAAAACTCTACTTAATAAGGGTCACATACGCTTTGAAACCACCCCAATTGGATATCTATACAATTAGATATGAAATTTTAGAGTTCTGTGACAAATCTGCCAATTTTTCAAGCATTGCGAAAATTGAAGGGCAAAATGGTCATTTTGACTAAATATAATTCCATATGACATATCAAATTAAACTTTATCATGCCTTCATTTATTCGGAAAAAATTTCAGAAATTTTGGAGGTCATTTACTAATCTAAAAGTGTCACACAATTGTTAAGGTTCATATTTAACTGAAATTAGTAAATGACACTTTTGAATTTTGAGGCAGTCAGATTGTGGGACACTTTAAAATTAGTAAATGACCTCCAAAAAATCTGAAAGTTTTTATAATAAAATTAGACATGATAAGCTTTGATTTGATAAATCATATGGAATTTTTGGAGTTGTATACAAGGAGAAATGAATTTTTGAATTTTTCCCAACGAATTTAACTCTTTTTTCTGGAGCAGACTTCAAAAATAAAAATTATGAGAATATTTAGGTTCCTATTGGCTAACTTTTATATTTTTATGTAAAACTCTACTTAATAAGGGTCACATACGCTTTGAAACCACCCCAATTGGATATCTATACAATTAGATATGAAATTTTAGAGTTCTGTGACAAATCTGCCAATTTTTCAAGCATTGCGAAAATTGAAGGGCAAAATGGTCATTTTGACTAAATATAATTCCATATGACATATCAAATTAAACTTTATCATGCCTTCATTTATTCGGAAAAAATTTCAGAAATTTTGGAGGTCATTTACTAATCTAAAAGTGTCACACAATTGTTAAGGTTCATATGTAACTGAAATTAGTAAATGACACTTTTGAATTTTGAGGCAGTCAGATTGTGGGACACTTTAAAATTAGTAAATGACCTCCAAAAAATCTGAAAGTTTTTATAATAAAATTAGACATGATAAGCTTTGATTTGATAAATCATATGGAATTTTTGGAGTGTATACAAGGAGAAATGAATTTTTGAATTTTTCCCAACGAATTTAACTCTTTTTTCTGGAGCAGACTTCAAAAATAAAAATTATGGGAATATTTAGTATTTTTGGAGTTGTATACAAGGAGAAATGAATTTTTGAATTTTTCCCAACGAATTTAACTCTTTTTTCTGGAGCAGACTTCAAAAATAAAAATTATGGGAATATTTAGGTTCCTATTGGCTAACTTTTATATTTTTATGTAAAACTCTACTTAATAAGGGTCACATACGCTTTGAAACCACCCCAATTGGATATCTATACAATTAGATATGAAATTTTAGAGTTCTGTGACAAATCTGCCAATTTTTCAAGCATTGCGAAAATTGAAGGGCAAAATGGTCATTTTGACTAAATATAATTCCATATGACATATCAAATTAAACTTTATCATGCCTTCATTTATTCGGAAAAAATTTCAGAAATTTTGGAGGTCATTTACTAATCTAAAAGTGTCACACAATTGTTAAGGTTCATATGTAACTGAAATTAGTAAATGACACTTTTGAATTTTGAGGCAGTCAGATTGTGGGACACTTTAAAATTAGTAAATGACCTCCAAAAAATCTGAAAGTTTTTATAATAAAATTAGACATGATAAGCTTTGATTTGATAAATCATATGGAATTTTTGGAGTTGTATACAAGGAGAAATGAATTTTTGAATTTTTCCCAACGAATTTAACTCTTTTTTCTGGAGCAGACTTCGAAAATAAAAATTATGGGAATATTTAGGTTCCTATTGGCTAACTTTTATATTTTTATGTAAAACTCTACTTAATAAGGGTAACATACGCTTTGAAACCACCCCAATTGGATATCTATACAATTAGATATGAAATTTTAGAGTTCTGTGACAAATCTGCCAATTTTTCAAGCATTGCGAAAATTGAAGGGCAAAATGGTCATTTTGACTAAATATAATTCCATATGACATATCAAATTAAACTTTATCATGTCTGCATTTATTCTCAAAAATTTCAGAATTTTTGGAGGTCATTTACTAATCTAAAAGTGTCACACAATTGTTAAGGTTCATATGTAACTGAAATTAGTAAATGACACTTTTGAATTTTGAGGCAGTCAGATTGTGGGACACTTTAAAATTAGTAAATGACCTCCAAAAAATCTGAAAGTTTTTAGAATAAAATTAGACATGATAAGCTTTGATTTGATAAATCATATGGAATTTTTGGAGTTGTATACAAGGAGAAATGAATTTTTGAATTTTTCCCAACGAATTTAACTCTTTTTTCTGGAGCAGACTTCAAAAATAAAAATTATGGGAATATTTGGGTTCCTATTGGCTAACTTTTATATTTTTCTCTAAAACTGTACTTAATAAGGGTCACATACGCTTTGAAACCACCCCAATTTGATATCTATACAATTAGATATGAAATTTTAGAGTTCTGTGACAAATCTGCCAATTTTTCAAGCATTGCGAAAATTGAAGGGCAAAATGGTCATTTTGACTAAATATAATTCCATATGACATATCAAATTAAACTTTATCATGTCTTCATTTATTCTCAAAAATTTCAGAATTTTTGGAGGTCATTTACTAATCTAAAAGTGTCACACAATTGTTAAGGTTCATATGTAACTGAAATTAGTAAATGACACTTTTGAATTTTGAGGCAGTCAGATTGTGGGACACTTGAAAATTAGTAAATGACCTCCAAAAAATCTGAAAGTTTTTAGAATAAAATTAGACATGATAAGCTTTGATTTGATAAATCATATGGAATTTTTGGAGTTGTATACAAGGAGAAATGAATTTTTGAATTTTTCCCAACGAATTTAACTCTTTTTTCTGGAGCAGACTTCAAAAATAAAAATTATGGGAATATTTAGGTTCCTATTGGCTAACTTTTATATTTTTATGTAAAACTCTACTTAATAAGGGTCACATACGCTTTGAAACCACCCCAATTGGATATCTATACAATTAGATATGAAATTTTAGAGTTCTGTGACAAATCTGCCAATTTTTCAAGCATTGCGAAAATTGAAGGGCAAAATGGTCATTTTGACTAAATATAATTCCATATGACATATCAAATTAAACTTTATCATGCCTTCATTTATTCGGAAAAAATTTCAGAAATTTTGGAGGTCATTTACTAATCTAAAAGTGTCACACAATTGTTAAGGTTCATATGTAACTGAAATTAGTAAATGACACTTTTGAATTTTGAGGCAGTCAGATTGTGGGACACTTTAAAATTAGTAAATGACCTCCAAAAAATCTGAAAGTTTTTAGAATAAAATTAGACATGATAAGCTTTGATTTGATAAATCATATGGAATTTTTGGAGTTGTATACAAGGAGAAATGAATTTTTGAATTTTTCCCAACGAATTTAACTCTTTTTTCTGGAGCAGACTTTGAAAATAAAAATTATGGGAATATTTAGGTTCCTATTGGCTAACTTTTATATTTTTATGTAAAACTCTACTTAATAAGGGTAACATACGCTTTGAAACCACCCCAATTGGATATCTATACAATTAGATATGAAATTTTAGAGTTCTGTGACAAATCTGCCAATTTTTCAAGCATTGCGAAAATTGAAGGGCAAAATGGTCATTTTGACTAAATATAATTCCATATGACATATCAAATTAAACTTTATCATGCCTTCATTTATTCGGAAAAAATTTCAGAAATTTTGGAGGTCATTTACTAATCTAAAAGTGTCACACAATTGTTAAGGTTCATATGTAACTGAAATTAGTAAATGACACTTTTGAATTTTGAGGCAGTCAAATTGTGGGACACTTTAAAATTAGTAAATGACCTCCAAAAAATCTGAAAGTTTTTATAATAAAATTAGACATGATAAGCTTTGATTTGATAAATCATATGGAATTTTTGGAGTTGTATACAAGGAGAAATGAATTTTTGAATTTTTCCCAACGAATTTAACTCTTTTTTCTGGAGCAGACTTCAAAAAAAAAAATTATGGGAATATTTAGGTTCCTATTGGCTAACTTTTATATTTTTATGTAAAACTCTACTTAATAAGGGTCACATACGCTTTGAAACCACCCCAATTGGATATCTATACAATTAGATATGAAATTTTAGAGTTCTGTGACAAATCTGCCAATTTTTCAAGCATTGCGAAAATTGAAGGGCAAAATGGTCATTTTGACTAAATATAATTCCATATGACATATCAAATTAAACTTTATCATGCCTTCATTTATTCGGAAAAAATTTCAGAAATTTTGGAGGTCATTTACTAATCTAAAAGTGTCACACAATTGTTAAGGTTCATATGTAACTGAAATTAGTAAATGACACTTTTGAATTTTGAGGCAGTCAGATTGTGGGACACTTTAAAATTAGTAAATGACCTCCAAAAAATCTGAAAGTTTTTAGAATAAAATTAGACATGATAAGCTTTGATTTGATAAATCATATGGAATTTTTGGAGTTGTATACAAGGAGAAATGAATTTTTGAATTTTTCCCAACGAATTTAACTCTTTTTTCTGGAGCAGACTTCGAAAATAAAAATTATGGGAATATTTAGGTTCCTATTGGCTAACTTTTATATTTTTATGTAAAACTCTACTTAATAAGGGTAACATACGCTTTGAAACCACCCCAATTGGATATCTATACAATTAGATATGAAATTTTAGAGTTCTGTGACAAATCTGCCAATTTTTCAAGCATTGCGAAAATTGAAGGGCAAAATGGTCATTTTGACTAAATATAATTCCATATGACATATCAAATTAAACTTTATCATGCCTTCATTTATTCGGAAAAAATTTCAGAAATTTTGGAGGTCATTTACTAATCTAAAAGTGTCACACAATTGTTAAGGTTCATATGTAACTGAAATTAGTAAATGACACTTTTGAATTTTGAGGCAGTCAGATTGTGGGACACTTTAAAATTAGTAAATGACCTCCAAAAAATCTGAAAGTTTTTATAATAAAATTAGACATGATAAGCTTTGATTTGATAAATCATATGGAATTTTTGGAGTTGTATACAAGGAGAAATGAATTTTTGAATTTTTCCCAACGAATTTAACTCTTTTTTCTGGAGCAGACTTCAAAAAAAAAAATTATGGGAATATTTAGGTTCCTATTGGCTAACTTTTATATTTTTATGTAAAACTCTACTTAATAAGGGTCACATACGCTTTGAAACCACCCCAATTGGATATCTATACAATTAGATATGAAATTTTAGAGTTCTGTGACAAATCTGCCAATTTTTCAAGCATTGCGAAAATTGAAGGGCAAAATGGTCATTTTGACTAAATATAATTCCATATGACATATCAAATTAAACTTTATCATGCCTTCATTTATTCGGAAAAAATTTCAGAAATTTTGGAGGTCATTTACTAATCTAAAAGTGTCACACAATTGTTAAGGTTCATATGTAACTGAAATTAGTAAATGACACTTTTGAATTTTGAGGCAGTCAGATTGTGGGACACTTTAAAATTAGTAAATGACCTCCAAAAAATCTGAAAATTTTTAGAATAAAATTAGACATGATAAGCTTTGATTTGATAAATCATATGGAATTTTTGGAGTTGTATACAAGGAGAAATGAATTTTTGAATTTTTCCCAACGAATTTAACTCTTTTTTCTGGAGCAGACTTCGAAAATAAAAATTATGGGAATATTTAGGTTCCTATTGGCTAACTTTTATATTTTTATGTAAAACTCTACTTAATAAGGGTCACATACGCTTTGAAACCACCCCAATTGGATATCTATACAATTAGATATGAAATTTTAGAGTTCTGTGACAAATCTGCCAATTTTTCAAGCATTGCGAAAATTGAAGGGCAAAATGGTCATTTTGACTAAATATAATTCCATATGACATATCAAATTAAACTTTATCATGTTTGCATTTATTCTCAAAAATTTCAGAATTGTTGGAGGTCATTTACTAATCTAAAAGTGTCACACAATTGTTAAGGTTCATATGTAACTGAAATTAGTAAATGACACTTTTGAATTTTGAGGCAGTCAGATTGTGGGACACTTGAAAATTAGTAAATGACCTCCAAAAAATCTGAAAGTTTTTATAATAAAATTAGACATGATAAGCTTTGATTTGATAAATCATATGGAATTTTTGGAGTTGTATACAAGGAGAAATGAATTTTTGAATTTTTCCCAACGAATTTAACTCTTTTTTCTGGAGCAGACTTCGAAAATAAAAATTATGGGAATATTTAGGTTCCTATTGGCTAACTTTTATATTTTTATGTAAAACTCTACTTAATAAGGGTAACATACGCTTTGAAACCACCCCAATTGGATATCTATACAATTAGATATGAAATTTTAGAGTTCTGTGACAAATCTGCCAATTTTTCAAGCATTGCGAAAATTGAAGGGCAAAATGGTCATTTTGACTAAATATAATTCCATATGACATATCAAATTAAACTTTATCATGTCTGCATTTATTCTCAAAAATTTCAGAATTTTTGGAGGTCATTTACTAATCTAAAAGTGTCACACAATTGTTAAGGTTCATATGTAACTGAAATTAGTAAATGACACTTTTGAATTTTGAGGCAGTCAGATTGTGGGACACTTTAAAATTAGTAAATGACCTCCAAAAAATCTGAAAGTTTTTAGAATAAAATTAGACATGATAAGCTTTGATTTGATAAATCATATGGAATTTTTGGAGTTGTATACAAGGAGAAATGAATTTTTGAATTTTTCCCAACGAATTTAACTCTTTTTTCTGGAGCAGACTTCAAAAATAAAAATTATGGGAATATTTGGGTTCCTATTGGCTAACTTTTATATTTTTCTCTAAAACTGTACTTAATAAGGGTCACATACGCTTTGAAACCACCCCAATTTGATATCTATACAATTAGATATGAAATTTTAGAGTTCTGTGACAAATCTGCCAATTTTTCAAGCATTGCGAAAATTGAAGGGCAAAATGGTCATTTTGACTAAATATAATTCCATATGACATATCAAATTAAACTTTATCATGTCTTCATTTATTCTCAAAAATTTCAGAATTTTTGGAGGTCATTTACTAATCTAAAAGTGTCACACAATTGTTAAGGTTCATATGTAACTGAAATTAGTAAATGACACTTTTGAATTTTGAGGCAGTCAGATTGTGGGACACTTGAAAATTAGTAAATGACCTCCAAAAAATCTGAAAGTTTTTAGAATAAAATTAGACATGATAAGCTTTGATTTGATAAATCATATGGAATTTTTGGAGTTGTATACAAGGAGAAATGAATTTTTGAATTTTTCCCAACGAATTTAACTCTTTTTTCTGGAGCAGACTTCAAAAATAAAAATTATGGGAATATTTAGGTTCCTATTGGCTAACTTTTATATTTTTATGTAAAACTCTACTTAATAAGGGTCACATACGCTTTGAAACCACCCCAATTGGATATCTATACAATTAGATATGAAATTTTAGAGTTCTGTGACAAATCTGCCAATTTTTCAAGCATTGCGAAAATTGAAGGGCAAAATGGTCATTTTGACTAAATATAATTCCATATGACATATCAAATTAAACTTTATCATGCCTTCATTTATTCGGAAAAAATTTCAGAAATTTTGGAGGTCATTTACTAATCTAAAAGTGTCACACAATTGTTAAGGTTCATATGTAACTGAAATTAGTAAATGACACTTTTGAATTTTGAGGCAGTCAGATTGTGGGACACTTTAAAATTAGTAAATGACCTCCAAAAAATCTGAAAGTTTTTAGAATAAAATTAGACATGATAAGCTTTGATTTGATAAATCATATGGAATTTTTGGAGTTGTATACAAGGAGAAATGAATTTTTGAATTTTTCCCAACGAATTTAACTCTTTTTTCTGGAGCAGACTTTGAAAATAAAAATTATGGGAATATTTAGGTTCCTATTGGCTAACTTTTATATTTTTATGTAAAACTCTACTTAATAAGGGTAACATACGCTTTGAAACCACCCCAATTGGATATCTATACAATTAGATATGAAATTTTAGAGTTCTGTGACAAATCTGCCAATTTTTCAAGCATTGCGAAAATTGAAGGGCAAAATGGTCATTTTGACTAAATATAATTCCATATGACATATCAAATTAAACTTTATCATGCCTTCATTTATTCGGAAAAAATTTCAGAAATTTTGGAGGTCATTTACTAATCTAAAAGTGTCACACAATTGTTAAGGTTCATATGTAACTGAAATTAGTAAATGACACTTTTGAATTTTGAGGCAGTCAGATTGTGGGACACTTTAAAATTAGTAAATGACCTCCAAAAAATCTGAAAGTTTTTATAATAAAATTAGACATGATAAGCTTTGATTTGATAAATCATATGGAATTTTTGGAGTTGTATACAAGGAGAAATGAATTTTTGAATTTTTCCCAACGAATTTAACTCTTTTTTCTGGAGCAGACTTCAAAAAAAAAATTATGGGAATATTTAGGTTCCTATTGGCTAACTTTTATATTTTTATGTAAAACTCTACTTAATAAGGGTCACATACGCTTTGAAACCACCCCAATTGGATATCTATACAATTAGATATGAAATTTTAGAGTTCTGTGACAAATCTGCCAATTTTTCAAGCATTGCGAAAATTGAAGGGCAAAATGGTCATTTTGACTAAATATAATTCCATATGACATATCAAATTAAACTTTATCATGCCTTCATTTATTCGGAAAAAATTTCAGAAATTTTGGAGGTCATTTACTAATCTAAAAGTGTCACACAATTGTTAAGGTTCATATGTAACTGAAATTAGTAAATGACACTTTTGAATTTTGAGGCAGTCAGATTGTGGGACACTTTAAAATTAGTAAATGACCTCCAAAAAATCTGAAAGTTTTTAGAATAAAATTAGACATGATAAGCTTTGATTTGATAAATCATATGGAATTTTTGGAGTTGTATACAAGGAGAAATGAATTTTTGAATTTTTCCCAACGAATTTAACTCTTTTTTCTGGAGCAGACTTCGAAAATAAAAATTATGGGAATATTTAGGTTCCTATTGGCTAACTTTTATATTTTTATGTAAAACTCTACTTAATAAGGGTAACATACGCTTTGAAACCACCCCAATTGGATATCTATACAATTAGATATGAAATTTTAGAGTTCTGTGACAAATCTGCCAATTTTTCAAGCATTGCGAAAATTGAAGGGCAAAATGGTCATTTTGACTAAATATAATTCCATATGACATATCAAATTAAACTTTATCATGCCTTCATTTATTCGGAAAAAATTTCAGAAATTTTGGAGGTCATTTACTAATCTAAAAGTGTCACACAATTGTTAAGGTTCATATGTAACTGAAATTAGTAAATGACACTTTTGAATTTTGAGGCAGTCAGATTGTGGGACACTTTAAAATTAGTAAATGACCTCCAAAAAATCTGAAAGTTTTTATAATAAAATTAGACATGATAAGCTTTGATTTGATAAATCATATGGAATTTTTGGAGTTGTATACAAGGAGAAATGAATTTTTGAATTTTTCCCAACGAATTTAACTCTTTTTTCTGGAGCAGACTTCAAAAAAAAAAATTATGGGAATATTTAGGTTCCTATTGGCTAACTTTTATATTTTTATGTAAAACTCTACTTAATAAGGGTCACATACGCTTTGAAACCACCCCAATTGGATATCTATACAATTAGATATGAAATTTTAGAGTTCTGTGACAAATCTGCCAATTTTTCAAGCATTGCGAAAATTGAAGGGCAAAATGGTCATTTTGACTAAATATAATTCCATATGACATATCAAATTAAACTTTATCATGCCTTCATTTATTCGGAAAAAATTTCAGAAATTTTGGAGGTCATTTACTAATCTAAAAGTGTCACACAATTGTTAAGGTTCATATGTAACTGAAATTAGTAAATGACACTTTTGAATTTTGAGGCAGTCAGATTGTGGGACACTTTAAAATTAGTAAATGACCTCCAAAAAATCTGAAAGTTTTTAGAATAAAATTAGACATGATAAGCTTTGATTTGATAAATCATATGGAATTTTTGGAGTTGTATACAAGGAGAAATGAATTTTTGAATTTTTCCCAACGAATTTAACTCTTTTTTCTGGAGCAGACTTCGAAAATAAAAATTATGGGAATATTTAGGTTCCTATTGGCTAACTTTTATATTTTTATGTAAAACTCTACTTAATAAGGGTCACATACGCTTTGAAACCACCCCAATTGGATATCTATACAATTAGATATGAAATTTTAGAGTTCTGTGACAAATCTGCCAATTTTTCAAGCATTGCGAAAATTGAAGGGCAAAATGGTCATTTTGACTAAATATAATTCCATATGACATATCAAATTAAACTTTATCATGTTTGCATTTATTCTCAAAAATTTCAGAATTGTTGGAGGTCATTTACTAATCTAAAAGTGTCACACAATTGTTAAGGTTCATATGTAACTGAAATTAGTAAATGACACTTTTGAATTTTGAGGCAGTCAGATTGTGGGACACTTTAAAATTAGTAAATGACCTCCAAAAATCCTGAAAGTTTTTAGAATAAAATTAGACATGATAAGCTTTGATTTGATAAATCATATGGAATTTTTGGAGTTGTATACAAGGAGAAATGAATTTTTGAATTTTTCCCAACGAATTTAACTCTTTTTTCTGGAGCAGACTTCAAAAATAAAAATTATGGGAATATTTAGGTTCCTATTGGCTAACTTTTATATTTTTATGTAAAACTCTACTTAATAAGGGTCACATACGCTTTGAAACCACCCCAATTGGATATCTATACAATTAGATATGAAATTTTAGAGTTCTGTGACAAATCTGCCAATTTTTCAAGCATTGCGAAAATTGAAGGGCAAAATGGTCATTTTGACTAAATATAATTCCATATGACATATCAAATTAAACTTTATCATGTCTTCATTTATTCTCAAAAATTTCAGAATTTTTGGAGGTCATTTACTAATCTAAAAGTGTCACACAATTGTTAAGGTTCATATGTAACTGAAATTAGTAAATGACACTTTTGAATTTTGAGGCAGTCAGATTGTGGGACACTTTAAAATTAGTAAATGACCTCCAAAAAATCTGAAAGTTTTTAGAATAAAATTAGACATGATAAGCTTTGATTTGATAAATCATATGGAATTTTTGGAGTTGTGTACAAGGAGAAATGAATTTTTGAATTTTTCCCAACGAATTTAACTCTTTTTTCTGGAGCAGACTTCAAAAATAAAAATTATGGGAATATTTAGGTTCCTATTGGCTAACTTTTATATTTTTCTCTAAAACTGTACTTAATAAGGGTCACATACGCTTTGAAACCACCCCAATTGGATATCTATACAATTAGATATGAAATTTTAGAGTTCTGTGACAAATCTGCCAATTTTTCAAGCATTGCGAAAATTGAAGGGCAAAATGGTCATTTTGACTAAATATAATTCCATATGACATATCAAATTAAACTTTATCATGTCTGCATTTATTCTCAAAAATTTCAGAATTGTTGGAGGTCATTTACTAATCTAAAAGTGTCACACAATTGTTAAGGTTCATATGTAACTGAAATTAGTAAATGACACTTTTGAATTTTGAGGCAGTCAGATTGTGGGACACTTGAAAATTAGTAAATGACCTCCAAAAAATCTGAAAGTTTTTAGAATAAAATTAGACATGATAAGCTTTGATTTGATAAATCATATGGAATTTTTGGAGTTGTATACAAGGAGAAATGAATTTTTGAATTTTTCCCAACGAGATTAACTCTTTTTTCTGGAGAAGACTTCAAAAATAAAAATTATGGAAATATTTAGGTTCCTATTGGCTAACTTTTATATTTTTCTCTAAAACTGTACTTAATAAGGGTCACATACGCTTTGAAACCACCCCAATTTGATATCTATACAATTAGATATGAAATTTTAGATTTCTGTGACAAATCTGCCAATTTTTCAAGCATTGCGAAAATTGAAGGGAAAAATGGTCATTTTGACTAAATATAATTCCATATGACATATCAAATTAAACTTTATCATGTCTTCATTTATTCTCAAAAATTTCAGAATTTTTGGAGGTCATTTACTAATCTAAAAGTGTCACACAATTGTTAAGGTTCATATGTAACTGAAATTAGTAAATGACACTTTTGAATTTTGAGGCAGTCAGATTGTGGGACACTTTAAAATTAGTAAATGACCTCCAAAAAATCTGAAAGTTTTTAGAATAAAATTAGACATGATAAGCTTTGATTTGATAAATCATATGGAATTTTTGGAGTTGTATACAAGGAGAAATGAATTTTTGAATTTTTCCCAACGAATTTAACTCTTTTTTCTGGAGCAGACTTCAAAAATAAAAATTATGGGAATATTTAGGTTCCTATTGGCTAACTTTTATATTTTTATGTAAAACTCTACTTAATAAGGGTCACATACGCTTTGAAACCACCCCAATTGGATATCTATACAATTAGATATGAAATTTTAGAGTTCTGTGACAAATCTGCCAATTTTTCAAGCATTGCGAAAATTGAAGGGCAAAATGGTCATTTTGACTAAATATAATTCCATATGACATATCAAATTAAACTTTATCATGCCTTCATTTATTCGGAAAAAATTTCAGAAATTTTGGAGGTCATTTACTAATCTAAAAGTGTCACACAATTATTAAGGTTCATATGTAACTGAAATTAGTAAATGACACTTTTGAATTTTGAGGCAGTCAGATTGTGGGACACTTTAAAATTAGTAAATGACCTCCAAAAAATCTGAAAGTTTTTAGAATAAAATTAGACATGATAAGCTTTGATTTGATAAATCATATGGAATTTTTGGAGTTGTATACAAGGAGAAATGAATTTTTGAATTTTTCCCAACGAATTTAACTCTTTTTTCTGGAGCAGACTTCGAAAATAAAAATTATGGGAATATTTAGGTTCCTATTGGCTAACTTTTATATTTTTATGTAAAACTCTACTTAATAAGGGTCACATACGCTTTGAAACCACCCCAATTGGATATCTATACAATTAGATATGAAATTTTAGAGTTCTGTGACAAATCTGCCAATTTTTCAAGCATTGCGAAAATTGAAGGGCAAAATGGTCATTTTGACTAAATATAATTCCATATGACATATCAAATTAAACTTTATCATGTCTGCATTTATTCTCAAAAATTTCAGAATTGTTGGAGGTCATTTACTAATCTAAAAGTGTCACACAATTGTTAAGGTTCATATGTAACTGAAATTAGTAAATGACACTTTTGAATTTTGAGGCAGTCAGATTGTGGGACACCTTAAAATTAGTAAATGACCTCCAAAAAATCTGAAAGTTTTTAGAATAAAATTAGACATGATAAGCTTTGATTTGATAAATCATATGGAATTTTTGGAGTTGTATACAAGGAGAAATGAATTTTTGAATTTTTCCCAACGAATTTAACTCTTTTTTCTGGAGCAGACTTCAAAAATAAAAATTATGGGAATATTTAGGTTCCTATTGGCTAACTTTTATATTTTTCTCTAAAACTGTACTTAATAAGGGTCACATACGCTTTGAAACCACCCCAATTGGATATCTATACAATTAGATATGAAATTTTAGAGTTCTGTGACAAATCTGCCAATTTTTCAAGCATTGCGAAAATTGAAGGGCAAAATGGTCATTTTGACTAAATATAATTCCATATGACATATCAAATTAAACTTTATCATGCCTTCATTTATTCGGAAAAAATTTCAGAAATTTTGGAGGTCATTTACTAATCTAAAAGTGTCACACAATTGTTAAGGTTCATATGTAACTGAAATTAGTAAATGACACTTTTGAATTTTGAGGCAGTCAGATTGTGGGACACTTTAAAATTAGTAAATGACCTCCAAAAAATCTGAAAGTTTTTATAATACAATTAGACATGATAAGCTTTGATTTGATAAATCATATGGAATTTTTGGAGTTGTATACAAGGAGAAATGAATTTTTGAATTTTTCCCAACGAATTTAACTCTTTTTTCTGGAGCAGACTTCGAAAATAAAAATTATGGGAATATTTAGGTTCCTATTGGCTAACTTTTATATTTTTATGTAAAACTCTACTTAATAAGGGTCACATACGCTTTGAAACCACCCCAATTGGATATCTATACAATTAGATACGAAATTTTAGAGTTCTGTGACAAATCTGCCAATTTTTCAAGCATTGCGAAAATTGAAGGGCAAAATGGTCATTTTGACTAAATATAACTCCATATGACATATCAAATTAAACTTTATCATGGCTTCATTTATTCTCAAAAATTTCAGAATTTTTGGAGGTCATTTACTAATCTAAAAGTGTCACACAATTGTTAAGGTTCATATGTAACTGAAATTAGTAAATGACACTTTTGAATTTTGAGGCAGTCAGATTGTGGGACACTTGAAAATTAGTAAATGACCTCCAAAAAATCTGAAAGTTTTTAGAATAAAATTAGACATGATAAGCTTTGATTTGATAAATCATATGGAATTTTTGGAGTTGTATACAAGGAGAAATGAATTTTTGAATTTTTCCCAACGAATTTAACTCTTTTTTCTGGGGCAGACTTCGAAAATAAAAATTATGGGAATATTTAGGTTCCTATTGGCTAACTTTTATATTTTTATGTAAAACTCTACTTAATAAGGGTCACATACGCTTTCAAACCACCCCAATTGGATATCTATACAATTAGATATGAAATTTTAGAGTTCTGTGACAAATCTGCCAATTTTTCAAGCATTGCGAAAATTGAAGGGCAAAATGGTCATTTTGACTAAATATAATTCCATATGACATATCAAATTAAACTTTATCATGCCTTCATTTATTCGGAAAAAATTTCAGAAATTTTGGAGGTCATTTACTAATCTAAAAGTGTCACACAATTGTTAAGGTTCATATGTAACTGAAATTAGTAAATGACACTTTTGAATTTTGAGGCAGTCAGATTGTGGGACACTTTAAAATTAGTAAATGACCTCCAAAAAATCTGAAAGTTTTTATAATAAAATTAGACATGATAAGCTTTGATTTGATAAATCATATGGAATTTTTGGAGTTGTATACAAGGAGAAATGAATTTTTGAATTTTTCCCAACGAATTTAACTCTTTTTTCTGGAGCAGACTTCAAAAATAAAAATTATGGGAATATTTAGGATTTTTGGAGTTGTATACAAGGAGAAATGAATTTTTGAATTTTTCCCAACGAATTTAACTCTTTTTTCTGGAGCAGACTTCAAAAATAAAAATTATGGGAATATTTAGGTTCCTATTGGCTAACTTTTATATTTTTATGTAAAACTCTACTTAATAAGGGTCACATACGCTTTGAAACCACCCCAATTGGATATCTATACAATTAGATATGAAATTTTAGAGTTCTGTGACAAATCTGCCAATTTTTCAAGCATTGCGAAAATTGAAGGGCAAAATGGTCATTTTGACTAAATATAATTCCATATGACATATCAAATTAAACTTTATCATGCCTTCATTTATTCGGAAAAAATTTCAGAATTTTTGGAGGTCATTTACTAATCTAAAAGTGTCACACAATTGTTAAGGTTCATATGTAACTGAAATTAGTAAATGACACTTTTGAATTTTGAGGCAGTCAGATTGTGGGACACTTTAAAATTAGTAAATGACCTCCAAAAAATCTGAAAGTTTTTAGAATAAAATTAGACATGATAAGCTTTGATTTGATAAATCATATGGAATTTTTGGAGTTGTATACAAGGAGAAATGAATTTTTGAATTTTTCCCAACGAATTTAACTCTTTTTTCTGGAGCAGACTTCGAAAATAAAAATTATGGGAATATTTAGGTTCCTATTGGCTAACTTTTATATTTTTATGTAAAACTCTACTTAATAAGGGTCACATACGCTTTGAAACCACCCCAATTGGATATCTATACAATTAGATATGAAATTTTAGAGTTCTGTGACAAATCTGCCAATTTTTCAAGCATTGCGAAAATTGAAGGGCAAAATGGTCATTTTGACTAAATAGAATTCCATATGACATATCAAATTAAACTTTATCATGTCTGCATTTATTCGGAAAAATTTCAGAATTTTTGGAGGTCATTTACTAATCTAAAAGTGTCACACAATTGTTAAGGTTCATATGTAACTGAAATTAGTAAATGACACTTTTGAATTTTGAGGCAGTCAGATTGTGGGACACTTTAAAATTAGTAAATGACCTCCAAAAAATCTGAAAGTTTTTAGAATAAAATTAGACATGATAAGCTTTGATTTGATAAATCATATGGAATTTTTGGAGTTGTATACAAGGAGAAATGAATTTTTGAATTTTTCCCAACGAATTTAACTCTTTTTTCTGGAGCAGACTTCAAAAATAAAAATTATGGGAATATTTAGGTTCCTATTGGCTAACTTTTATATTTTTATGTAAAACTCTACTTAATAAGGGTCACATACGCTTTGAAACCACCCCAATTGGATATCTATACAATTAGATATGAAATTTTAGAGTTCTGTGACAAATCTGCCAATTTTTCAAGCATTGCGAAAATTGAGGGGCAAAATGGTCATTTTGACTAAATATAATTCCATATGACATATCAAATTAAACTTTATCATGCCTTCATTTATTCGGAAAAAATTTCAGAATTTTTGGAGGTCATTTACTAATCTAAAAGTGTCACACAATTGTTAAGGTTCATATGTAACTGAAATTAGTAAATGACACTTTTGAATTTTGAGGCAGTCAGATTGTGGGACACTTTAAAATTAGTAAATGACCTCCAAAAAATCTGAAAGTTTTTAGAATAAAATTAGACATGATAAGCTTTGATTTGATAAATCATATGGAATTTTTGGAGTTGTATACAAGGAGAAATGAATTTTTGAATTTTTCCCAACGAATTTAACTCTTTTTTCTGGAGCAGACTTCGAAAATAAAAATTATGGGAATATTTAGGTTCCTATTGGCTAACTTTTATATTTTTATGTAAAACTCTACTTAATAAGGGTCACATACGCTTTGAAACCACCCCAATTGGATATCTATACAATTAGATATGAAATTTTAGAGTTCTGTGACAAATCTGCCAATTTTTCAAGCATTGCGAAAATTGAAGGGCAAAATGGTCATTTTGACTAAATATAATTCCATATGACATATCAAATTAAACTTTATCATGTCTGCATTTATTCTCAAAAATTTCAGAATTTTTGGAGGTCATTTACTAATCTAAAAGTGTCACACAATTGTTAAGGTTCATATGTAACTGAAATTAGTAAATGACACTTTTGAATTTTGAGGCAGTCAGATTGTGGGACACTTTAAAATTAGTAAATGACCTCCAAAAAATCTGAAAGTTTTTAGAATAAAATTAGACATGATAAGCTTTGATTTGATAAATCATATGGAATTTTTGGAGTTGTATACAAGGAGAAATGAATTTTTGAATTTTTCCCAACGAATTTAACTCTTTTTTCTGGAGCAGACTTCAAAAATAAAAATTATGGGAATATTTAGGTTCCTATTGGCTAACTTTTATATTTTTATGTAAAACTCTACTTAATAAGGGTCACATACGCTTTGAAACCACCCCAATTGGATATCTATACAATTAGATATGAAATTTTAGAGTTCTGTGACAAATCTGCCAATTTTTCAAGCATTGCGAAAATTGAGGGGCAAAATGGTCATTTTGACTAAATATAATTCCATATGACATATCAAATTAAACTTTATCATGCCTTCATTTATTCGGAAAAAATTTCAGAATTTTTGGAGGTCATTTACTAATCTAAAAGTGTCACACAATTGTTAAGGTTCATATGTAACTGAAATTAGTAAATGACACTTTTGAATTTTGAGGCAGTCAGATTGTGGGACACTTTAAAATTAGTAAATGACCTCCAAAAAATCTGAAAGTTTTTAGAATAAAATTAGACATGATAAGCTTTGATTTGATAAATCATATGGAATTTTTGGAGTTGTATACAAGGAGAAATGAATTTTTGAATTTTTCCCAACGAATTTAACTCTTTTTTCTGGAGCAGACTTCGAAAATAAAAATTATGGGAATATTTAGGTTCCTATTGGCTAACTTTTATATTTTTATGTAAAACTCTACTTAATAAGGGTCACATACGCTTTGAAACCACCCCAATTGGATATCTATACAATTAGATATGAAATTTTAGAGTTCTGTGACAAATCTGCCAATTTTTCAAGCATTGCGAAAATTGAGGGGCAAAATGGTCATTTTGACTAAATATAATTCCATATGACATATCAAATTAAACTTTATCATGCCTTCATTTATTCGGAAAAAATTTCAGAATTTTTGGAGGTCATTTACTAATCTAAAAGTGTCACACAATTGTTAAGGTTCATATGTAACTGAAATTAGTAAATGACACTTTTGAATTTTGAGGCAGTCAGATTGTGGGACACTTTAAAATTAGTAAATGACCTCCAAAAAATCTGAAAGTTTTTAGAATAAAATTAGACATGATAAGCTTTGATTTGATAAATCATATGGAATTTTTGGAGTTGTATACAAGGAGAAATGAATTTTTGAATTTTTCCCAACGAATTTAACTCTTTTTTCTGGAGCAGACTTCGAAAATAAAAATTATGGGAATATTTAGGTTCCTATTGGCTAACTTTTATATTTTTATGTAAAACTCTACTTAATAAGGGTCACATACGCTTTGAAACCACCCCAATTGGATATCTATACAATTAGATATGAAATTTTAGAGTTCTGTGACAAATCTGCCAATTTTTCAAGCATTGCGAAAATTGAGGGGCAAAATGGTCATTTTGACTAAATATAATTCCATATGACATATCAAATTAAACTTTATCATGCCTTCATTTATTCAGAAAAAATTTCAGAAATTTTGGAGGTCATTTACTAATCTAAAAGTGTCACACAATTGTTAAGGTTCATATGTAACTGAAATTAGTAAATGACACTTTTGAATTTTGAGGCAGTCAGATTGTGGGACACTTTAAAATTAGTAAATGACCTCCAAAAAATCTGAAAGTTTTTAGAATAAAATTAGACATGATAAGCTTTGATTTGATAAATCATATGGAATTTTTGGAGTTGTATACAAGGAGAAATGAATTTTTGAATTTTTCCCAACGAATTTAACTCTTTTTTCTGGAGCAGACTTCAAAAATAAAAATTATGGGAATATTTAGGTTCCTATTGGCTAACTTTTATATTTTTATGTAAAACTCTACTTAATAAGGGTCACATACGCTTTGAAACCACCCCAATTGGATATCTATACAATTAGATATGAAATTTTAGAGTTCTGTGACAAATCTGCCAATTTTTCAAGCATTGCGAAAATTGAAGGGCAAAATGGTCATTTTGACTAAATATAATTCCATATGACATATCAAATTAAACTTTATCATGCCTTCATTTATTCGGAAAAAATTTCAGAAATTTTGGAGGTCATTTACTAATCTAAAAGTGTCACACACTTGTTAAGGTTCATATGTAACTGAAATTAGTAAATGACACTTTTGAATTTTGAGGCAGTCAGATTGTGGGACACTTTAAAATTAGTAAATGACCTCCAAAAAATCTGAAAGTTTTTATAATAAAATTAGACATGATAAGCTTTGATTTGATAAATCATATGGAATTTTTGGAGTTGTATACAAGGAGAAATGAATTTTTGAATTTTTCCCAACGAATTTAACTCTTTTTTCTGGAGCAGACTTCAAAAATAAAAATTATGGGAATATTTAGGATTTTTGGAGTTGTATACAAGGAGAAATGAATTTTTGAATTTTTCCCAACGAATTTAACTCTTTTTTCTGGAGCAGACTTCAAAAATAAAAATTATGGGAATATTTAGGTTCCTATTGGCTAACTTTAATATTTTTATGTAAAACTCTACTTAATAAGGGTCACATACGCTTTGAAACCACCCCAATTGGATATCTATACAATTAGATATGAAATTTTAGAGTTCTGTGACAAATCTGCCAATTTTTCAAGCATTGCGAAAATTGAAGGGCAAAATGGTCATTTTGACTAAATATAATTCCATATGACATATCAAATTAAACTTTATCATGCCTTCATTTATTCAGAAAAAATTTCAGAAATTTTGGAGGTCATTTACTAATCTAAAAGTGTCACACAATTGTTAAGGTTCATATGTAACTGAAATTAGTAAATGACACTTTTGAATTTTGAGGCAGTCAGATTGTGGGACACTTGAAAATTAGTAAATGACCTCCAAAAAATCTGAAAGTTTTTAGAATAAAATTAGACATGATAAGCTTTGATTTGATAAATCATATGGAATTTTTGGAGTTTTATACAAGGAGAAATGAATTTTTGAATTTTTCCCAACGAATTTAACTCTTTTTTCTGGAGCAGACTTCAAAAATAAAAATTATGGGAATATTTAGGTTCCTATTGGCTAACTTTTATATTTTTATGTAAAACTCTACTTAATAAGGGTCACATACGCTTTGAAACCACCCCAATTGGATATCTATACAATTAGATATGAAATTTTAGAGTTCTGTGACAAATCTGCCAATTTTTCAAGCATTGCGAAAATTGAAGGGCAAAATGGTCATTTTGACTAAATATAATTCCATATGACATATCAAATTAAACTTTATCATGTCTGCATTTATTCTCAAAAATTTCAGAATTTTTGGAGGTCATTTACTAATCTAAAAGTGTCACACAATTGTTAAGGTTCATATGTAACTGAAATTAGTAAATGACACTTTTGAATTTTGAGGCAGTCAGATTGTGGGACACTTTAAAATTAGTAAATGACCTCCAAAAAATCTGAAAGTTTTTAGAATAAAATTAGACATGATAAGCTTTGATTTGATAAATCATATGGAATTTTTGGAGTTGTATACAAGGAGAAATGAATTTTTGAATTTTTCCCAACGAATTTAACTCTTTTTTCTGGAGCAGACTTCAAAAATAAAAATTATGGGAATATTTAGGTTCCTATTGGCTAACTTTTATATTTTTATGTAAAACTCTACTTAATAAGGGTCACATACGCTTTGAAACCACCCCAATTGGATATCTATACAATTAGATATGAAATTTTAGAGTTCTGTGACAAATCTGCCAATTTTTCAAGCATTGCGAAAATTGAAGGGCAAAATGGTCATTTTGACTAAATAGAATTCCATATGACATATCAAATTAAACTTTATCATGTCTGCATTTATTCGGAAAAATTTCAGAATTTTTGGAGGTCATTTACTAATCTAAAAGTGTCACACAATTGTTAAGGTTCATATGTAACTGAAATTAGTAAATGACACTTTTGAATTTTGAGGCAGTCAGATTGTGGGACACTTTAAAATTAGTAAATGACCTCCAAAAAATCTGAAAGTTTTTAGAATAAAATTAGACATGATAAGCTTTGATTTGATAAATCATATGGAATTTTTGGAGTTGTATACAAGGAGAAATGAATTTTTGAATTTTTCCCAACGAATTTAACTCTTTTTTCTGGAGCAGACTTCAAAAATAAAAACTATGGGAATATTTAGGTTCCTATTGGCTAACTTTTATATTTTTATGTAAAACTCTACTTAATAAGGGTCACATACGCTTTGAAACCACCCCAATTGGATATCTATACAATTAGATATGAAATTTTAGAGTTCTGTGACAAATCTGCCAATTTTTCAAGCATTGCGAAAATTGAAGGGCAAAATGGTCATTTTGACTAAATATAATTCCATATGACATATCAAATTAAACTTTATCATGCCTTCATTTATTCGGAAAAAATTTCAGAAATTTTGGAGGTCATTTACTAA
The DNA here is from genome assembly GCA_037074505.1 of Albizia julibrissin. Taxonomy (NCBI): domain Eukaryota; kingdom Viridiplantae; phylum Streptophyta; class Magnoliopsida; order Fabales; family Fabaceae; genus Albizia; species Albizia julibrissin. The sequence goes on along the minus strand of CM073480.1, from coordinate 3,787,022 downwards.
TCTAAAAGTGTCACACACTTGTTAAGGTTCATATGTAACTGAAATTAGTAAATGACACTTTTGAATTTTGAGGCAGTCAGATTGTGGGACACTTTAAAATTAGTAAATGACCTCCAAAAAATCTGAAAGTTTTTATAATAAAATTAGACATGATAAGCTTTGATTTGATAAATCATATGGAATTTTTGGAGTTGTATACAAGGAGAAATGAATTTTTGAATTTTTCCCAACGAATTTAACTCTTTTTTCTGGAGCAGACTTCAAAAATAAAAATTATGGGAATATTTAGGATTTTTGGAGTTGTATACAAGGAGAAATGAATTTTTGAATTTTTCCCAACGAATTTAACTCTTTTTTCTGGAGCAGACTTCAAAAATAAAAATTATGGGAATATTTAGGTTCCTATTGGCTAACTTTTATATTTTTATGTAAAACTCTACTTAATAAGGGTCACATACGCTTTGAAACCACCCCAATTGGATATCTATACAATTAGATATGAAATTTTAGAGTTCTGTGACAAATCTGCCAATTTTTCAAGCATTGCGAAAATTGAGGGGCAAAATGGTCATTTTGACTAAATATAATTCCATATGACATATCAAATTAAACTTTATCATGTCTGCATTTATTCTCAAAAATTTCAGAATTTTTGGAGGTCATTTACTAATCTAAAAGTGTCACACAATTGTTAAGGTTCATATGTAACTGAAATTAGTAAATGACACTTTTGAATTTTGAGGCAGTCAGATTGTGGGACACTTTAAAATTAGTAAATGACCTCCAAAAAATCTGAAAGTTTTTAGAATAAAATTAGACATGATAAGCTTTGATTTGATAAATCATATGGAATTTTTGGAGTTGTATACAAGGAGAAATGAATTTTTGAATTTTTCCCAACGAATTTAACTCTTTTTTCTGGAGCAGACTTCGAAAATAAAAATTATGGGAATATTTAGGTTCCTATTGGCTAACTTTTATATTTTTATGTAAAACTCTACTTAATAAGGGTCACATACGCTTTGAAACCACCCCAATTGGATATCTATACAATTAGATATGAAATTTTAGAGTTCTGTGACAAATCTGCCAATTTTTCAAGCATTGCGAAAATTGAGGGGCAAAATGGTCATTTTGACTAAATATAATTCCATATGACATATCAAATTAAACTTTATTATGCCTTCATTTATTCGGAAAAAATTTCAGAATTTTTGGAGGTCATTTACTAATCTAAAAGTGTCACACAATTGTTAAGGTTCATATGTAACTGAAATTAGTAAATGACACTTTTGAATTTTGAGGCAGTCAGATTGTGGGACACTTTAAAATTAGTAAATGACCTCCAAAAAATCTGAAAGTTTTTAGAATAAAATTAGACATGATAAGCTTTGATTTGATAAATCATATGGAATTTTTGGAGTTGTATACAAGGAGAAATGAATTTTTGAATTTTTCCCAACGAATTTAACTCTTTTTTCTGGAGCAGACTTCGAAAATAAAAATTATGGGAATATTTAGGTTCCTATTGGCTAACTTTTATATTTTTATGTAAAACTCTACTTAATAAGGGTCACATACGCTTTGAAACCACCCCAATTGGATATCTATACAATTAGATATGAAATTTTAGAGTTCTGTGACAAATCTGCCAATTTTTCAAGCATTGCGAAAATTGAAGGGCAAAATGGTCATTTTGACTAAATAGAATTCCATATGACATATCAAATTAAACTTTATCATGTCTGCATTTATTCTCAAAAATTTCAGAATTTTTGGAGGTCATTTACTAATCTAAAAGTGTCACACAATTGTTAAGGTTCATATGTAACTGAAATTAGTAAATGACACTTTTGAATTTTGAGGCAGTCAGATTGTGGGACACTTTAAAATTAGTAAATGACCTCCAAAAAATCTGAAAGTTTTTAGAATAAAATTAGACATGATAAGCTTTGATTTGATAAATCATATGGAATTTTTGGAGTTGTATACAAGGAGAAATGAATTTTTGAATTTTTCCCAACGAATTTAACTCTTTTTTCTGGAGCAGACTTCAAAAATAAAAATTATGGGAATATTTAGGTTCCTATTGGCTAACTTTTATATTTTTATGTAAAACTCTACTTAATAAGGGTCACATACGCTTTGAAACCACCCCAATTGGATATCTATACAATTAGATATGAAATTTTAGAGTTCTGTGACAAATCTGCCAATTTTTCAAGCATTGCGAAAATTGAAGGGCAAAATGGTCATTTTGACTAAATATAATTCCATATGACATATCAAATTAAACTTTATCATGTCTGCATTTATTCTCAAAAATTTCAGAATTTTTGGAGGTCATTTACTAATCTAAAAGTGTCACACAATTGTTAAGGTTCATATGTAACTGAAATTAGTAAATGACACTTTTGAATTTTGAGGCAGTCAGATTGTGGGACACTTTAAAATTAGTAAATGACCTCCAAAAAATCTGAAAGTTTTTAGAATAAAATTAGACATGATAAGCTTTGATTTGATAAATCATATGGAATTTTTGGAGTTGTATACAAGGAGAAATGAATTTTTGAATTTTTCCCAACGAATTTAACTCTTTTTTCTGGAGCAGACTTCGAAAATAAAAATTATGGGAATATTTAGGTTCCTATTGGCTAACTTTTATATTTTTATGTAAAACTCTACTTAATAAGGGTCACATACGCTTTGAAACCACCCCAATTGGATATCTATACAATTAGATATGAAATTTTAGAGTTCTGTGACAAATCTGCCAATTTTTCAAGCATTGCGAAAATTGAGGGGCAAAATGGTCATTTTGACTAAATATAATTCCATATGACATATCAAATTAAACTTTATCATGCCTTCATTTATTCAGAAAAAATTTCAGAAATTTTGGAGGTCATTTACTAATCTAAAAGTGTCACACAATTGTTAAGGTTCATATGTAACTGAAATTAGTAAATGACACTTTTGAATTTTGAGGCAGTCAGATTGTGGGACACTTTAAAATTAGTAAATGACCTCCAAAAAATCTGAAAGTTTTTAGAATAAAATTAGACATGATAAGCTTTGATTTGATAAATCATATGGAATTTTTGGAGTTGTATACAAGGAGAAATGAATTTTTGAATTTTTCCCAACGAATTTAACTCTTTTTTCTGGAGCAGACTTCGAAAATAAAAATTATGGGAATATTTAGGTTCCTATTGGCTAACTTTTATATTTTTATGTAAAACTCTACTTAATAAGGGTCACATACGCTTTGAAACCACCCCAATTGGATATCTATACAATTAGATATGAAATTTTAGAGTTCTGTGACAAATCTGCCAATTTTTCAAGCATTGCGAAAATTGAGGGGCAAAATGGTCATTTTGACTAAATATAATTCCATATGACATATCAAATTAAACTTTATCATGCCTTCATTTATTCAGAAAAAATTTCAGAAATTTTGGAGGTCATTTACTAATCTAAAAGTGTCACACAATTGTTAAGGTTCATATGTAACTGAAATTAGTAAATGACACTTTTGAATTTTGAGGCAGTCAGATTGTGGGACACTTGAAAATTAGTAAATGACCTCCAAAAAATCTGAAAGTTTTTAGAATAAAATTAGACATGATAAGCTTTGATTTGATAAATCATATGGAATTTTTGGAGTTGTATACAAGGAGAAATGAATTTTTGAATTTTTCCCAACGAATTTAACTCTTTTTTCTGGAGCAGACTTCAAAAATAAAAATTATGGGAATATTTAGGTTCCTATTGGCTAACTTTTATATTTTTATGTAAAACTCTACTTAATAAGGGTCACATACGCTTTGAAACCACCCCAATTGGATATCTATACAATTAGATATGAAATTTTAGAGTTCTGTGACAAATCTGCCAATTTTTCAAGCATTGCGAAAATTGAAGGGCAAAATGGTCATTTTGACTAAATATAATTCCATATGACATATCAAATTAAACTTTATCATGTCTGCATTTATTCTCAAAAATTTCAGAATTTTTGGAGGTCATTTACTAATCTAAAAGTGTCACACAATTGTTAAGGTTCATATGTAACTGAAATTAGTAAATGACACTTTTGAATTTTGAGGCAGTCAGATTGTGGGACACTTTAAAATTAGTAAATGACCTCCAAAAAATCTGAAAGTTTTTAGAATAAAATTAGACATGATAAGCTTTGATTTGATAAATCATATGGAATTTTTGGAGTTGTATACAAGGAGAAATGAATTTTTGAATTTTTCCCAACGAATTTAACTCTTTTTTCTGGAGCAGACTTCGAAAATAAAAATTATGGGAATATTTAGGTTCCTATTGGCTAACTTTTATATTTTTATGTAAAACTCTACTTAATAAGGGTCACATACGCTTTGAAACCACCCCAATTGGATATCTATACAATTAGATATGAAATTTTAGAGTTATGTGACAAATCTGCCAATTTTTCAAGCATTGCGAAAATTGAGGGGCAAAATGGTCATTTTGACTAAATATAATTCCATATGACATATCAAATTAAACTTTATCATGCCTTCATTTATTCAGAAAAAATTTCAGAAATTTTGGAGGTCATTTACTAATCTAAAAGTGTCACACAATTGTTAAGGTTCATATGTAACTGAAATTAGTAAATGACACTTTTGAATTTTGAGGCAGTCAGATTGTGGGACACTTGAAAATTAGTAAATGACCTCCAAAAAATCTGAAAGTTTTTAGAATAAAATTAGACATGATAAGCTTTGATTTGATAAATCATATGGAATTTTTGGAGTTGTATACAAGGAGAAATGAATTTTTGAATTTTTCCCAACGAATTTAACTCTTTTTTCTGGAGCAGACTTCAAAAATAAAAATTATGGGAATATTTAGGTTCCTATTGGCTAACTTTTATATTTTTATGTAAAACTCTACTTAATAAGGGTCACATACGCTTTGAAACCACCCCAATTGGATATCTATACAATTAGATATGAAATTTTAGAGTTCTGTGACAAATCTGCCAATTTTTCAAGCATTGCGAAAATTGAAGGGCAAAATGGTCATTTTGACTAAATATAATTCCATATGACATATCAAATTAAACTTTATCATGTCTGCATTTATTCTCAAAAATTTCAGAATTTTTGGAGGTCATTTACTAATCTAAAAGTGTCACACAATTGTTAAGGTTCATATGTAACTGAAATTAGTAAATGACACTTTTGAATTTTGAGGCAGTCAGATTGTGGGACACTTTAAAATTAGTAAATGACCTCCAAAAAATCTGAAAGTTTTTATAATAAAATTAGACATGATAAGCTTTGATTTGATAAATCATATGGAATTTTTGGAGTTGTATACAAGGAGAAATGAATTTTTGAATTTTTCCCAACGAATTTAACTCTTTTTTCTGGAGCAGACTTCAAAAATAAAAATTATGGGAATATTTAGGATTTTTGGAGTTGTATACAAGGAGAAATGAATTTTTGAATTTTTCCCAACGAATTTAACTCTTTTTTCTGGAGCAGACTTCAAAAATAAAAATTATGGGAATATTTAGGTTCCTATTGGCTAACTTTTATATTTTTATGTAAAACTCTACTTAATAAGGGTCACATACGCTTTGAAACCACCCCAATTGGATATCTATACAATTAGATATGAAATTTTAGATTTCTGTGACAAATCTGCCAATTTTTCAAGCATTGCGAAAATTGAAGGGCAAAATGGTCATTTTGACTAAATAGAATTCCATATGACATATCAAATTAAACTTTATCATGTCTGCATTTATTCGGAAAAATTTCAGAATTTTTGGAGGTCATTTACTAATCTAAAAGTGTCACACACTTGTTAAGGTTCATATGTAACTGAAATTAGTAAATGACACTTTTGAATTTTGAGGCAGTCAGATTGTGGGACACTTTAAAATTAGTAAATGACCTCCAAAAAATCTGAAAGTTTTTATAATAAAATTAGACATGATAAGCTTTGATTTGATAAATCATATGGAATTTTTGGAGTTGTATACAAGGAGAAATGAATTTTTGAATTTTTCCCAACGAATTTAACTCTTTTTTCTGGAGCAGACTTCAAAAATAAAAATTATGGGAATATTTAGGATTTTTGGAGTTGTATACAAGGAGAAATGAATTTTTGAATTTTTCCCAACGAATTTAACTCTTTTTTCTGGAGCAGACTTCAAAAATAAAAATTATGGGAATATTTAGGTTCCTATTGGCTAACTTTTATATTTTTATGTAAAACTCTACTTAATAAGGGTCACATACGCTTTGAAACCACCCCAATTGGATATCTATACAATTAGATATGAAATTTTAGAGTTCTGTGACAAATCTGCCAATTTTTCAAGCATTGCGAAAATTGAGGGGCAAAATGGTCATTTTGACTAAATATAATTCCATATGACATATCAAATTAAACTTTATCATGTCTGCATTTATTCTCAAAAATTTCAGAATTTTTGGAGGTCATTTACTAATCTAAAAGTGTCACACAATTGTTAAGGTTCATATGTAACTGAAATTAGTAAATGACACTTTTGAATTTTGAGGCAGTCAGATTGTGGGACACTTTAAAATTAGTAAATGACCTCCAAAAAATCTGAAAGTTTTTAGAATAAAATTAGACATGATAAGCTTTGATTTGATAAATCATATGGAATTTTTGGAGTTGTATACAAGGAGAAATGAATTTTTGAATTTTTCCCAACGAATTTAACTCTTTTTTCTGGAGCAGACTTCGAAAATAAAAATTATGGGAATATTTAGGTTCCTATTGGCTAACTTTTATATTTTTATGTAAAACTCTACTTAATAAGGGTCACATACGCTTTGAAACCACCCCAATTGGATATCTATACAATTAGATATGAAATTTTAGAGTTCTGTGACAAATCTGCCAATTTTTCAAGCATTGCGAAAATTGAGGGGCAAAATGGTCATTTTGACTAAATATAATTCCATATGACATATCAAATTAAACTTTATCATGCCTTCATTTATTCGGAAAAAATTTCAGAATTTTTGGAGGTCATTTACTAATCTAAAAGTGTCACACAATTGTTAAGGTTCATATGTAACTGAAATTAGTAAATGACACTTTTGAATTTTGAGGCAGTCAGATTGTGGGACACTTTAAAATTAGTAAATGACCTCCAAAAAATCTGAAAGTTTTTAGAATAAAATTAGACATGATAAGCTTTGATTTGATAAATCATATGGAATTTTTGGAGTTGTATACAAGGAGAAATGAATTTTTGAATTTTTCCCAACGAATTTAACTCTTTTTTCTGGAGCAGACTTCGAAAATAAAAATTATGGGAATATTTAGGTTCCTATTGGCTAACTTTTATATTTTTATGTAAAACTCTACTTAATAAGGGTCACATACGCTTTGAAACCACCCCAATTGGATATCTATACAATTAGATATGAAATTTTAGAGTTCTGTGACAAATCTGCCAATTTTTCAAGCATTGCGAAAATTGAAGGGCAAAATGGTCATTTTGACTAAATAGAATTCCATATGACATATCAAATTAAACTTTATCATGTCTGCATTTATTCTCAAAAATTTCAGAATTTTTGGAGGTCATTTACTAATCTAAAAGTGTCACACAATTGTTAAGGTTCATATGTAACTGAAATTAGTAAATGACACTTTTGAATTTTGAGGCAGTCAGATTGTGGGACACTTTAAAATTAGTAAATGACCTCCAAAAAATCTGAAAGTTTTTAGAATAAAATTAGACATGATAAGCTTTGATTTGATAAATCATATGGAATTTTTGGAGTTGTATACAAGGAGAAATGAATTTTTGAATTTTTCCCAACGAATTTAACTCTTTTTTCTGGAGCAGACTTCAAAAATAAAAATTATGGGAATATTTAGGTTCCTATTGGCTAACTTTTATATTTTTATGTAAAACTCTACTTAATAAGGGTCACATACGCTTTGAAACCACCCCAATTGGATATCTATACAATTAGATATGAAATTTTAGAGTTCTGTGACAAATCTGCCAATTTTTCAAGCATTGCGAAAATTGAAGGGCAAAATGGTCATTTTGACTAAATATAATTCCATATGACATATCAAATTAAACTTTATCATGTCTGCATTTATTCTCAAAAATTTCAGAATTTTTGGAGGTCATTTACTAATCTAAAAGTGTCACACAATTGTTAAGGTTCATATGTAACTGAAATTAGTAAATGACACTTTTGAATTTTGAGGCAGTCAGATTGTGGGACACTTTAAAATTAGTAAATGACCTCCAAAAAATCTGAAAGTTTTTAGAATAAAATTAGACATGATAAGCTTTGATTTGATAAATCATATGGAATTTTTGGAGTTGTATACAAGGAGAAATGAATTTTTGAATTTTTCCCAACGAATTTAACTCTTTTTTCTGGAGCAGACTTCGAAAATAAAAATTATGGGAATATTTAGGTTCCTATTGGCTAACTTTTATATTTTTATGTAAAACTCTACTTAATAAGGGTCACATACGCTTTGAAACCACCCCAATTGGATATCTATACAATTAGATATGAAATTTTAGAGTTATGTGACAAATCTGCCAATTTTTCAAGCATTGCGAAAATTGAGGGGCAAAATGGTCATTTTGACTAAATATAATTCCATATGACATATCAAATTAAACTTTATCATGCCTTCATTTATTCAGAAAAAATTTCAGAAATTTTGGAGGTCATTTACTAATCTAAAAGTGTCACACAATTGTTAAGGTTCATATGTAACTGAAATTAGTAAATGACACTTTTGAATTTTGAGGCAGTCAGATTGTGGGACACTTGAAAATTAGTAAATGACCTCCAAAAAATCTGAAAGTTTTTAGAATAAAATTAGACATGATAAGCTTTGATTTGATAAATCATATGGAATTTTTGGAGTTGTATACAAGGAGAAATGAATTTTTGAATTTTTCCCAACGAATTTAACTCTTTTTTCTGGAGCAGACTTCAAAAATAAAAATTATGGGAATATTTAGGTTCCTATTGGCTAACTTTTATATTTTTATGTAAAACTCTACTTAATAAGGGTCACATACGCTTTGAAACCACCCCAATTGGATATCTATACAATTAGATATGAAATTTTAGAGTTCTGTGACAAATCTGCCAATTTTTCAAGCATTGCGAAAATTGAAGGGCAAAATGGTCATTTTGACTAAATATAATTCCATATGACATATCAAATTAAACTTTATCATGTCTGCATTTATTCTCAAAAATTTCAGAATTTTTGGAGGTCATTTACTAATCTAAAAGTGTCACACAATTGTTAAGGTTCATATGTAACTGAAATTAGTAAATGACACTTTTGAATTTTGAGGCAGTCAGATTGTGGGACACTTTAAAATTAGTAAATGACCTCCAAAAAATCTGAAAGTTTTTAGAATAAAATTAGACATGATAAGCTTTGATTTGATAAATCATATGGAATTTTTGGAGTTGTATACAAGGAGAAATGAATTTTTGAATTTTTCCCAACGAATTTAACTCTTTTTTCTGGAGCAGACTTCAAAAATAAAAATTATGGGAATATTTAGGTTCCTATTGGCTAACTTTTATATTTTTATGTAAAACTCTACTTAATAAGGGTCACATACGCTTTGAAACCACCCCAATTGGATATCTATACAATTAGATATGAAATTTTAGATTTCTGTGACAAATCTGCCAATTTTTCAAGCATTGCGAAAATTGAAGGGCAAAATGGTCATTTTGACTAAATAGAATTCCATATGACATATCAAATTAAACTTTATCATGTCTGCATTTATTCGGAAAAATTTCAGAATTTTTGGAGGTCATTTACTAATCTAAAAGTGTCACACAATTGTTAAGGTTCATATGTAACTGAAATTAGTAAATGACACTTTTGAATTTTGAGGCAGTCAGATTGTGGGACACTTTAAAATTAGTAAATGACCTCCAAAAAATCTGAAAGTTTTTAGAATAAAATTAGACATGATAAGCTTTGATTTGATAAATCATATGGAATTTTTGGAGTTGTATACAAGGAGAAATGAATTTTTGAATTTTTCCCAACGAATTTAACTCTTTTTTCTGGAGCAGACTTCGAAAATAAAAATTATGGGAATATTTAGATTCCTATTGGCTAACTTTTATATTTTTATGTAAAACTCTACTTAATAAGGGTCACATACGCTTTGAAACCACCCCAATTGGATATCTATACAATTAGATATGAAATTTTAGAGTTCTGTGACAAATCTGCCAATTTTTCAAGCATTGCGAAAATTGAAGGGCAAAATGGTCTTTTTGACTAAATATAATTCCATATGACATATCAAATTAAACTTTATCATGCCTTCATTTATTCGGAAAAAATTTCAGAAATTTTGGAGGTCATTTACTAATCTAAAAGTGTCACACAATTGTTAAGGTTCATATGTAACTGAAATTAGTAAATGACACTTTTGAATTTTGAGGCAGTCAGATTGTGGGACACTTTAAAATTAGTAAATGACCTCCAAAAAATCTGAAAGTTTTTAGAATAAAATTAGACATGATAAGCTTTGATTTGATAAATCATATGGAATTTTTGGAGTTGTATACAAGGAGAAATGAATTTTTGAATTTTTCCCAACGAATTTAACTCTTTTTTCTGGAGCAGACTTCGAAAATAAAAATTATGGGAATATTTAGATTCCTATTGGCTAACTTTTATATTTTTATGTAAAACTCTACTTAATAAGGGTCACATACGCTTTGAAACCACCCCAATTGGATATCTATACAATTAGATATGAAATTTTAGAGTTCTGTGACAAATCTGCCAATTTTTCAAGCATTGCGAAAATTGAAGGGCAAAATGGTCTTTTTGACTAAATATAATTCCATATGACATATCAAATTAAACTTTATCATGCCTTCATTTATTCGGAAAAAATTTCAGAAATTTTGGAGGTCATTTACTAATCTAAAAGTGTCACACAATTGTTAAGGTTCATATGTAACTGAAATTAGTAAATGACACTTTTGAATTTTGAGGCAGTCAGATTGTGGGACACTTTAAAATTAGTAAATGACCTCCAAAAAATCTGAAAGTTTTTATAATAAAATTAGACATGATAAGCTTTGATTTGATAAATCATATGGAATTTTTGGAGTTGTATACAAGGAGAAATGAATTTTTGAATTTTTCCCAACGAATTTAACTCTTTTTTCTGGAGCAGACTTCAAAAATAAAAATTATGGGAATATTTAGGATTTTTGGAGTTGTATACAAGGAGAAATGAATTTTTGAATTTTTCCCAACGAATTTAACTCTTTTTTCTGGAGCAGACTTCAAAAATAAAAATTATGGGAATATTTAGGTTCCTATTGGCTAACTTTTATATTTTTATGTAAAACTCTACTTAATAAGGGTCACATACGCTTTGAAACCACCCCAATTGGATATCTATACAATTAGATATGAAATTTTAGATTTCTGTGACAAATCTGCCAATTTTTCAAGCATTGCGAAAATTGAAGGGCAAAATGGTCATTTTGACTAAATAGAATTCCATATGACATATCAAATTAAACTTTATCATGTCTGCATTTATTCGGAAAAATTTCAGAATTTTTGGAGGTCATTTACTAATCTAAAAGTGTCACACAATTGTTAAGGTTCATATGTAACTGAAATTAGTAAATGACACTTTTGAATTTTGAGGCAGTCAGATTGTGGGACACTTTAAAATTAGTAAATGACCTCCAAAAAATCTGAAAGTTTTTAGAATAAAATTAGACATGATAAGCTTTGATTTGATAAATCATATGGAATTTTTGGAGTTGTATACAAGGAGAAATGAATTTTTGAATTTTTCCCAACGAATTTAACTCTTTTTTCTGGAGCAGACTTCGAAAATAAAAATTATGGGAATATTTAGATTCCTATTGGCTAACTTTTATATTTTTATGTAAAACTCTACTTAATAAGGGTCACATACGCTTTGAAACCACCCCAATTGGATATCTATACAATTAGATATGAAATTTTAGAGTTCTGTGACAAATCTGCCAATTTTTCAAGCATTGCGAAAATTGAAGGGCAAAATGGTCTTTTTGACTAAATATAATTCCATATGACATATCAAATTAAACTTTATCATGCCTTCATTTATTCGGAAAAAATTTCAGAAATTTTGGAGGTCATTTACTAATCTAAAAGTGTCACACAATTGTTAAGGTTCATATGTAACTGAAATTAGTAAATGACACTTTTGAATTTTGAGGCAGTCAGATTGTGGGACACTTTAAAATTAGTAAATGACCTCCAAAAAATCTGAAAGTTTTTATAATAAAATTAGACATGATAAGCTTTGATTTGATAAATCATATGGAATTTTTGGAGTTGTATACAAGGAGAAATGAATTTTTGAATTTTTCCCAACGAATTTAACTCTTTTTTCTGGAGCAGACTTCAAAAATAAAAATTATGGGAATATTTAGGATTTTTGGAGTTGTATACAAGGAGAAATGAATTTTTGAATTTTTCCCAACGAATTTAACTCTTTTTTCTGGAGCAGACTTCAAAAATAAAAATTATGGGAATATTTAGGTTCCTATTGGCTAACTTTTATATTTTTATGTAAAACTCTACTTAATAAGGGTCACATACGCTTTGAAACCACCCCAATTGGATATCTATACAATTAGATATGAAATTTTAGAGTTCTTTGACAAATCTGCCAATTTTTCAAGCATTGCGAAAATTGAAAGGCAAAATGGTCATTTTGACTAAATATAATTCCATATGACATATCAAATTAAACTTTATCATGCCTTCATTTATTCAGAAAAAATTTCAGAAATTTTGGAGGTCATTTACTAATCTAAAAGTGTCACACAATTGTTAAGGTTCATATGTAACTGAAATTAGTAAATGACACTTTTGAATTTTGAGGCAGTCAGATTGTGGGACACTTTAAAATTAGTAAATGACCTCCAAAAAATCTGAAAGTTTTTATAATAAAATTAGACATGATAAGCTTTGATTTGATAAATCATATGGAATTTTTGGAGTTGTATACAAGGAGAAATGAATTTTTGAATTTTTCCCAACGAATTTAACTCTTTTTTCTGGAGCAGACTTCAAAAATAAAAATTATGGGAATATTTAGGTTCCTATTGGCTAACTTTTATATTTTTATGTAAAACTCTACTTAATAAGGGTCACATACGCTTTGAAACCACCCCAATTGGATATCTATACAATTAGATATGAAATTTTAGAGTTCTGTGACAAATCTGCCAATTTTTCAAGCATTGCGAAAATTGAAGGGCAAAATGGTCATTTTGACTAAATATAATTCCATATGAAATATCAAATTAAACTTTATCATGTCTTCATTTATTCTCAAAAATTTCAGAATTTTTGGAGGTCATTTACTAATCTAAAAGTGTCACACAATTGTTAAGGTTCATATGTAACTGAAATTAGTAAATGACACTTTTGAATTTTGAGGCAGTCAGATTGTGGGACACTTTAAAATTAGTAAATTACCTCCAAAAAATCTGAAAGTTTTTAGAATAAAATTAGACATGATAAGCTTTGATTTGATAAATCATATGGAATTTTTGGAGTTGTATACAAGGAGAAATGAATTTTTGAATTTTTCCCAACGAATTTAACTCTTTTTTCTGGAGCAGACTTCAAAAATAAAAATTATGGGAATATTTAGGTTCCTATTGGCTAACTTTTATATTTTTATGTAAAACTCTACTTAATAAGGGTCACATACGCTTTGAAACCACCCCAATTGGATATCTATACAATTAGATATGAAATTTTAGAGTTCTGTGACAAATCTGCCAATTTTTCAAGCATTGCGAAAATTGAAGGGCAAAATGGTCATTTTGACTAAATATAATTCCATATGACATATCAAATTAAACTTTATCATGCCTTCATTTATTCGGAAAAAATTTCAGAAATTTTGGAGGTCATTTACTAATCTAAAAGTGTCACACAATTGTTAAGGTTCATATGTAACTGAAATTAGTAAATGACACTTTTGAATATTGAGGCAGTCAGATTGTGGGACACTTTAAAATTAGTAAATGACCTCCAAAAAATCTGAAAGTTTTTAGAATAAAATTAGACATGATAAGCTTTGATTTGATAAATCATATGGAATTTTTGGAGTTGTATACAAGGAGAAATGAATTTTTGAATTTTTCCCAACGAATTTAACTCTTTTTTCTGGAGCAGACTTCAAAAATAAAAATTATGGGAATATTTAGGTTCCTATTGGCTAACTTTTATATTTTTATGTAAAACTCTACTTAATAAGGGTCACATACGCTTTGAAACCACCCCAATTGGATATCTATACAATTAGATATGAAATTTTAGAGTTCTGTGACAAATCTGCCAATTTTTCAAGCATTGCGAAAATTGAGGGGCAAAATGGTCATTTTGACTAAATATAATTCCATATGACATATCAAATTAAACTTTATCATGCCTTCATTTATTCAGAAAAAATTTCAGAAATTTTGGAGGTCATTTACTAATCTAAAAGTGTCACACAATTGTTAAGGTTCATATGTAACTGAAATTAGTAAATGACACTTTTGAATTTTGAGGCAGTCAGATTGTGGGACACTTGAAAATTAGTAAATGACCTCCAAAAAATCTGAAAGTTTTTAGAATAAAATTAGACATGATAAGCTTTGATTTGATAAATCATATGGAATTTTTGGAGTTGTATACAAGGAGAAATGAATTTTTGAATTTTTCCCAACGAATTTAACTCTTTTTTCTGGAGCAGACTTCAAAAATAAAAATTATGGGAATATTTAGGTTCCTATTGGCTAACTTTTATATTTTTATGTAAAACTCTACTTAATAAGGGTCACATACGCTTTGAAACCACCCCAATTGGATATCTATACAATTAGATATGAAATTTTAGAGTTCTGTGACAAATCTGCCAATTTTTCAAGCATTGCGAAAATTGAAGGGCAAAATGGTCATTTTGACTAAATATAATTCCATATGACATATCAAATTAAACTTTATCATGTCTGCATTTATTCTCAAAAATTTCAGAATTTTTGGAGGTCATTTACTAATCTAAAAGTGTCACACAATTGTTAAGGTTCATATGTAACTGAAATTAGTAAATGACACTTTTGAATTTTGAGGCAGTCAGATTGTGGGACACTTTAAAATTAGTAAATGACCTCCAAAAAATCTGAAAGTTTTTAGAATAAAATTAGACATGATAAGCTTTGATTTGATAAATCATATGGAATTTTTGGAGTTGTATACAAGGAGAAATGAATTTTTGAATTTTTCCCAACGAATTTAACTCTTTTTTCTGGAGCAGACTTCAAAAATAAAAATTATGGGAATATTTAGGTTCCTATTGGCTAACTTTTATATTTTTATGTAAAACTCTACTTAATAAGGGTCACATACGCTTTGAAACCACCCCAATTGGATATCTATACAATTAGATATGAAATTTTAGATTTCTGTGACAAATCTGCCAATTTTTCAAGCATTGCGAAAATTGAAGGGCAAAATGGTCATTTTGACTAAATAGAATTCCATATGACATATCAAATTAAACTTTATCATGTCTGCATTTATTCGGAAAAATTTCAGAATTTTTGGAGGTCATTTACTAATCTAAAAGTGTCACACAATTGTTAAGGTTCATATGTAACTGAAATTAGTAAATGACACTTTTGAATTTTGAGGCAGTCAGATTGTGGGACACTTTAAAATTAGTAAATGACCTCCAAAAAATCTGAAAGTTTTTAGAATAAAATTAGACATGATAAGCTTTGATTTGATAAATCATATGGAATTTTTGGAGTTGTATACAAGGAGAAATGAATTTTTGAATTTTTTCCAACGAATTTAACTCTTTTTTCTGGAGCAGACTTCGAAAATAAAAATTATGGGAATATTTAGGATTTTTGGAGTTGTATACAAGGAGAAATGAATTTTTGAATTTTTCCCAACGAATTTAACTCTTTTTTCTGGAGCAGACTTCGAAAATAAAAATTATGGGAATATTTAGGTTCCTATTGGCTAACTTTTATATTTTTATGTAAAACTATACTTAATAAGGGTCACATACGCTTTGAAACCACCCCAATTGGATATCTATACAATTAGATATGAAATTTTAGAGTTCTGTGACAAATCTGCCAATTTTTCAAGCATTGCGAAAATTGAAGGGCAAAATGGTCATTTTGACTAAATATAATTCCATATGACATATCAAATTAAACTTTATCATGCCTTCATTTATTCGTAAAAAATTTCAGAAATTTTGGAGGTCATTTACTAATCTAAAAGTGTCACACAATTGTTAAGGTTCATATGTAACTGAAATTAGTAAATGACACTTTTGAATTTTGAGGCAGTCAGATTGTGGGACACTTTAAAATTAGTAAATGACCTCCAAAAAATCTGAAAGTTTTTAGAATAAAATTAGACATGATAAGCTTTGATTTGATAAATCATATGGAATTTTTGGAGTTGTATACAAGGAGAAATGAATTTTTGAATTTTTCCCAACGAATTTAACTCTTTTTTCTGGAGCAGACTTCGAAAATAAAAATTATGGGAATATTTAGGTTCCTATTGGCTAACTTTTATATTTTTATGTAAAACTCTACTTAATAAGGGTAACATACGCTTTGAAACCACCCCAATTGGATATCTATACAATTAGATATGAAATTTTAGAGTTCTGTGACAAATCTGCCAATTTTTCAAGCATTGCGAAAATTGAAGGGCAAAATGGTCATTTTGACTAAATATAATTCCATATGACATATCAAATTAAACTTTATCATGCCTTCATTTATTCGTAAAAAATTTCAGAAATTTTGGAGGTCATTTACTAATCTAAAAGTGTCACACAATTGTTAAGGTTATATGTAACTGAAATTAGTAAATGACACTTTTGAATTTTGAGGCAGTCAGATTGTGGGACACTTTAAAATTAGTAAATGACCTCCAAAAAATCTGAAAGTTTTTATAATAAAATTAGACATGATAAGCTTTGATTTGATAAATCATATGGAATTTTTGGAGTTGTATACAAGGAGAAATGAATTTTTGAATTTTTCCCAACGAATTTAACTCTTTTTTCTGGAGCAGACTTCGAAAATAAAAATTATGGGAATATTTAGGTTCCTATTGGCTAACTTTTATATTTTTATGTAAAACTCTACTTAATAAGGGTCACATACGCTTTGAAACCACCCCAATTGGATATCTATACAATTAGATATGAAATTTTAGAGTTCTGTGACAAATCTGCCAATTTTTCAAGCATTGCGACAATTGAAGGGCAAAATGGTCATTTTGACTAAATATAATTCCATATGACATATCAAATTAAACTTTATCATGCCTTCATTTATTCAGAAAAAATTTCAGAAATTTTGGAGGTCATTTACTAATCTAAAAGTGTCACACAATTGTTAAGGTTCATATGTAACTGAAATTAGTAAATGACACTTTTGAATTTTGAGGCAGTCAGATTGTGGGACACTTTAAAATTAGTAAATGACCTCCAGAAAATCTGAAAGTTTTTAGAATAAAATTAGACATGATAAGCTTTGATTTGATAAATCATATGGAATTTTTGGAGTTGTATACAAGGAGAAATGAATTTTTGAATTTTTCCCAACGAATTTAACTCTTTTTTCTGGAGCAGACTTCAAAAATAAAAATTATGGGAATATTTAGGATTTTTGGAGTTGTATACAAGGAGAAATGAATTTTTGAATTTTTCCCAACGAATTTAACTCTTTTTTCTGGAGCAGACTTCGAAAATAAAAATTATGGGAATATTTAGGTTCCTATTGGCTAACTTTTATATTTTTATGTAAAACTCTACTTAATAAGGGTCACATACGCTTTGAAACCACCCCAATTGGATATCTATACAATTAGATATGAAATTTTAGAGTTCTGTGACAAATCTGCCAATTTTTCAAGCATTGCGAAAATTGAAGGGCAAAATGGTCATTTTGACTAAATATAATTCCATATGACATATCAAATTAAACTTTATCATGCCTTCATTTATTCGTAAAAAATTTCAGAAATTTTGGAGGTCATTTACTAATCTAAAAGTGTCACACAATTGTTAAGGTTCATATGTAACTGAAATTAGTAAATGACACTTTTGAATTTTGAGGCAGTCAGATTGTGGGACACTTTAAAATTAGTAAATGACCTCCAAAAAATCTGAAAGTTTTTAGAATAAAATTAGACATGATAAGCTTTGATTTGATAAATCATATGGAATTTTTGGAGTTGTATACAAGGGGAAATGAATTTTTGAATTTTTCCCAACGAATTTAACTCTTTTTTCTGGAGCAGACTTCAAAAATAAAAATTATGGGAATATTTAGGTTCCTATTGGCTAACATTTATATTTTTCTATAAAACTCTACTTAATAAGAGCCACATAGGCTTTGAAACCACCCATATTGGATATCTATACAATAAGATATGAATTTTTAAACCTCGATGACAAATCTGCCAATTTTTCAAGCATTGCGAAAATTGAAGGGCAAAATGGTCATTTTGACTAAATATAATTCCATATGACATATCAAATTAAACTTTATCATGTCTGCATTTATTCGGAAAAATTTCAGAATTTTTGGAGGTCATTTACTAATCTAAAAGTGTCACACAATTGTTAAGGTTCATATGTAACTGAAATTAGTAAATGACACTTTTGAATTTTGAGGCAGTCAGATTGTGGGACACTTTAAAATTAGTAAATGACCCCCAAAAAATCTGAAAGTTTTTAGAATAAAATTAGACATGATAAGCTTTGATTTGATAAATCATATGGAATTTTTGGAGTTGTATACAAGGGGAAATGAATTTTTGAATTTTTCCCAACGAATTTAACTCTTTTTTCTGGAGCAGACTTCAAAAATAAAAATTATGGGAATTTTTAGGTTCCTATTGGCAAAAATTTATATTTTTCTATAAAACTATACTTAATAAGGGTCACATAGGCTTTGAAACCACCCATATTGGATATCTATACAATTATATATGAATTTTTAAAGCTCGATGACAAATCTTCCAATTTTTCAAGCATTGCGAAAATTGAAGGGCAAAATGGTCATTTTGACTAAATATAATTCCATATGACATATCAAATTAAACTTTATCATATCTGCATTTATTCTCAAAAATTTCAGAATTTTTGGATGTCATTTACAAATCTAAAAGTGTCACACAATTGTTAAGGTTCATATGTAACTGAAATTAGTAAATGACACTTTTTAATTTTGAGGCAGTCAGATTGTGGGACACTTTAAAATTAGTAAATGACCTCCAAAAAATATGAAAGTTTTTAGAATAAAATTAGACATGATAAGCTTTGATTTGATAAATCATATGGAATTTTTGAAGTTGTATACAAGGAGAAATGAATTTTTGAATTTTTCCCAACGAATTTAACTCTTTTTTCTGGAGCAGACTTCAAAAATAAAAATTATGGGAATTTTTAGGTTCCTATTGGCAAAAATTTATATTTTTCTATAAAACTATACTTAATAAAGGTCACATAGGCTTTGAAACCACCCATATTGGATATCTATACAATTAGATATGAATTTTTAAAGCTCGATGACAAATCTTCCAATTTTTCAAGCATTGCGAAAATTGAAGGGCAAAATGGTCATTTTGACTAAATATAGTTCCATATGACATATCAAATTAAACTTTATCATGTCTGCATTTATTCTCAAAAATTTCAGAATTTTTGGATGTCATTTACAAATCTAAAAGTGTCACACAATTGTTAAGGTTCATATGTAACTGAAATTAGTAAATGACACTTTTTAATTTTGAGGCAGTCAGATTGTGGGACACTTTAAAATTAGTAAATGACCTCCAAAAAATATGAAAGTTTTTAGAATAAAATTAGACATGATAAGCTTTGATTTGATAAATCATATGGAATTTTTGAAGTTGTATACAAGGAGAAATGAATTTTTGAATTTTTCCCAACGAATTTAACTCTTTTTTCTGGAGCAGACTTCAAAAATAAAAATTATGGGAATTTTTAGGTTCCTATTGGCAAAAATTTATATTTTTCTATAAAACTATACTTAATAAAGGTCACATAGGCTTTGAAACCACCCATATTGGATATCTATACAATTAGATATGAATTTTTAAAGCTCGATGACAAATCTTCCAATTTTTCAAGCATTGCGAAAATTGAAGGGCAAAATGGTCATTTTGACTAAATATAGTTCCATATGACATATCAAATTAAAATGTATCATGTCTGCATTTATTCGGAAAAATTTCAGAATTTTTGGAGGTCATTTACTAATCTAAAAGTGTCACACAATTGTTAAGGTTCATATGTAACTGAAATTAGTAAATGACACTTTTGAATTTTGAGGCAGTCAGATTGTGGGACACTTTAAAATTAGTAAATGACCTCCAAAAAATCTGAAAGTTTTTAGAATAAAATTAGACATGATAAGCTTTGATTTGATAAATCATATGGAATTTTTGGAGTTGTATACAAGGGGAAATGAATTTTTGAATTTTTCCCAACGAATTTAACTGTTTTTTCTGGAGCAGACTTCAAAAATAAAAATTATGGGAATATTTAGGTTCCTATTGGCTAACATTTATATTTTTCTATAAAACTCTACTTAATAAGGGTCACATAGGCTTTGAAACCACCCCAATTGGATATCTATACAATAAGATATGAATTTTTAAACTTCGCTGACAAATCAGCCAATTTTTCAAGCATTGCGAAAATTGAAGGGCAAAATGGTCATTTTGACTAAATATAATTCCATATGACATATCAAATTAAACTTTATCATGCCTTCATTTATTCGGAAAAAATTTCAGAAATTTTGGAGGTCATTTACTAATCTAAAAGTGTCACACAATTGTTAAGGTTCATATGTAACTGAAATTAGTAAATGACACTTTTGAATTTTGAGGCAGTCAGATTGTGGGACACTTTAAAATTAGTAAATGACCTCCAAAAAATCTGAAAGTTTTTAGAATAAAATTAGACATGATAAGCTTTGATTTGATAAATCATATGGAATTTTTGGAGTTGTATACAAGGAGAAATGAATTTTTGAATTTTTCCCAACGAATTTAACTCTTTTTTCTGGAGCAGACTTCGAAAATAAAAATTATGGGAATATTTAGGTTCCTATTGGCTAACTTTTATATTTTTATGTAAAACTCTACTTAATAAGGGTCACATACGCTTTGAAACCACCCCAATTGGATATCTATACAATTAGATATGAAATTTTAGAGTTCTGTGACAAATCTGCCAATTTTTCAAGCATTCGGAAAATTGAAGGGCAAAATGGTCATTTTGACTAAATAAAATTCCATATGACATATCAAATTAAACTTTATCATGCCTTCATTTATTCTCAAAAATTTCAGAAATTTTGGAGGTCATTTACTAATCTAAAAGTGTCACACACTTGTTAAGCTTCATATGTAACTGAAATTAGTAAATGACACTTTTGAATTTTGAGGCAGTCAGATTGTGGGACACTTGAAAATTAGTAAATGACCTCCAAAAAATCTGAAAGTTTTTAGAATAAAATTAGACATGATAAGCTTTGATTTGATAAATCATATGGAATTTTTGGAGTTGTATACAAGGAGAAATGAATTTTTGAATTTTTCCCAACGAATTTAACTCTTTTTTCTGGAGCAGACTTCGAAAATAAAAATTATGGGAATATTTAGGTTCCTATTGGCTAACTTTTATATTTTTATGTAAAACTCTACTTAATAAGGGTCACATACGCTTTGAAACCACCCCAATTGGATATCTATACAATTAGATATGAAATTTTAGAGTTCTGTGACAAATCTGCCAATTTTTCAAGCATTGCGAAAATTGAAGGGCAAAATGGTCATTTTGACTAAATATAATTCCATATGACATATCAAATTAAACTTTATCATGCCTTCATTTATTCGGAAAAAATTTCGGAATTTTTGGAGGTCATTTACTAATCTAAAAGTGTCACACAGTTGTTAAGGTTCATATGTAACTGAAATTAGTAAATGACACTTTTGAATTTTGAGGCAGTCAGATTGTGGGACACTTTAAAATTAGTAAATGACCTCCAAAAAATCTGAAAGTTTTTAGAATAAAATTAGACATGATAAGCTTTGATTTGATAAATCATATGGAATTTTTGGAGTTGTATACAAGGAGAAATGAATTTTTGAATTTTTCCCAACGAATTTAACTCTTTTTTCTGGAGCAGACTTCGAAAATAAAAATTATGGGAATATTTAGGTTCCTATTGGCTAACTTTTATATTTTTATGTAAAACTCTACTTAATAAGGGTCACATACGCTTTGAAACCACCCCAATTGGATATCTATACAATTAGATATGAAATTTTAGAGTTCTGTGACAAATCTGCCAATTTTTCAAGCATTGGGAAAATTGAAGGGCAAAATGGTCATTTTGACTAAATAAAATTCCATATGACATATCAAATTAAACTTTATCATGCCTTCATTTATTCTCAAAAATTTCAGAAATTTTGGAGGTCATTTACTAATCTAAAAGTGTCACACACTTGTTAAGGTTCATATGTAACTGAAATTAGTAAATGACACTTTTGAATTTTGAGGCAGTCAGATTGTGGGACACTTGAAAATTAGTAAATGACCTCCAAAAAATCTGAAAGTTTTTAGAATAAAATTAGACATGATAAGCTTTGATTTGATAAATCATATGGAATTTTTGGAGTTGTATACAAGGAGAAATGAATTTTTGAATTTTTCCCAACGAATTTAACTCTTTTTTCTGGAGCAGACTTCGAAAATAAAAATTATGGGAATATTTAGGTTCCTATTGGCTAACTTTTATATTTTTATGTAAAACTCTACTTAATAAGGGTCACATACGCTTTGAAACCACCCCAATTGGATATCTATACAATTAGATATGAAATTTTAGAGTTCTGTGACAAATCTGCCAATTTTTCAAGCATTGCGAAAATTGAAGGGCAAAATGGTCATTTTGACTAAATAAAATTCCATATGACATATCAAATTAAACTTCATCATGCCTGCATTTATTCTCAAAAATTTCAGAAATTTTGGAGGTCATTTACTAATCTAAAAGTGTCACACAATTGTTAAGGTTCATATGTAACTGAAATTAGTAAATGACACTTTTGAATTTTGAGGCAGTCAGATTGTGGGACACTTTAAAATTAGTAAATGACCTCCAAAAAATCTGAAAGTTTTTAGAATAAAATTAGACATGATAAGCTTTGATTTGATAAATCATATGGAATTTTTGGAGTTGTATACAAGGAGAAATGAATTTTTGAATTTTTCCCAACGAATTTAACTCTTTTTTCTGGGGCAGACTTCGAAAATAAAAATTATGGGAATATTTAGGTTCCTATTGGCTAACTTTTATATTTTTATGTAAAACTCTACTTAATAAGGGTCACATACGCTTTGAAACCACCCCAATTGGATATCTATACAATTAGATATGAAATTTTAGAGTTCTGTGACAAATCTGCCAATTTTTCAAGCATTGCGAAAATTGAAGGGCAAAATGGTCATTTTGACTAAATAAAATTCCATATGACATATCAAATTAAACTTTATCATGCCTTCATTTATTCTCAAAAATTTCAGAAATTTTGGAGGTCATTTACTAATCTAAAAGTGTCACACAATTGTTAAGGTTCATATGTAACTGAAATTAGTAAATGACACTTTTGAATTTTGAGGCAGTCAGATTGTGGGACACTTGAAAATTAGTAAATGACCTCCAAAAAATCTGAAAGTTTTTAGAATAAAATTAGACATGATAAGCTTTGATTTGATAAATCATATGGAATTTTTGGAGTTGTATACAAGGAGAAATGAATTTTTGAATTTTTCCCAACGAATTTAACTCTTTTTTCTGGGGCAGACTTCGAAAATAAAAATTATGGGAATATTTAGGTTCCTATTGGCTAACTTTTATATTTTTATGTAAAACTCTACTTAATAAGGGTCACATACGCTTTGAAACCACCCCAATTGGATATCTATACAATTAGATATGAAATTTTAGAGTTCTGTGACAAATCTGCCAATTTTTCAAGCATTGGGAAAATTGAAGGGCAAAATGGTCATTTTGACTAAATAAAATTCCATATGACATATCAAATTAAACTTTATCATGCCTTCATTTATTCTCAAAAATTTCAGAAATTTTGGAGGTCATTTACTAATCTAAAAGTGTCACACACTTGTTAAGGTTCATATGTAACTGAAATTAGTAAATGACACTTTTGAATTTTGAGGCAGTCAGATTGTGGGACACTTGAAAATTAGTAAATGACCTCCAAAAAATCTGAAAGTTTTTAGAATAAAATTAGACATGATAAGCTTTGATTTGATAAATCATATGGAATTTTTGGAGTTGTATACAAGGAGAAATGAATTTTTGAATTTTTCCCAACGAATTTAAATCTTTTTTCTGGAGCAGACTTCGAAAATAAAAATTATGGGAATATTTAGGTTCCTATTGGCTAACTTTTATATTTTTCTCTAAAACTGTACTTAATAAGGGTCACATACGCTTTGAAACCACCCCAATTGGATATCTATACAATTAGATATGAAATTTTAGAGTTCTGTGACAAATCTGCCAATTTTTCAAGCATTGCGAAAATTGAGGGGCAAAATGGTCATTTTGACTAAATATAATTCCATATGACATATCAAATTAAACTTTATCATGCCTTCATTTATTCGGAAAAAATTTCAGAAATTTTGGAGGTCATTTACTAATCTAAAAGTGTCACACAATTGTTAAGGTTCATATGTAACTGAAATTAGTAAATGACACTTTTGAATTTTGAGGCAGTCAGATTGTGGGACACTTGAAAATTAGTAAATGACCTCCAAAAAATCTGAAAGTTTTTAGAATAAAATTAGACATGATAAGCTTTGATTTGATAAATCATATGGAATTTTTGGAGTTGTATACAAGGAGAAATGAATTTTTGAATTTTTCCCAACGAATTTAACTCTTTTTTCTGGAGCAGACTTCGAAAATAAAAATTATGGGAATATTTAGGTTCCTATTGGCTAACTTTTATATTTTTATGTAAAACTCTACTTAATAAGGGTCACATACGCTTTGAAACCACCCCAATTGGATATCTATACAATTAGATATGAAATTTTAGAGTTCTGTGACAAATCTGCCAATTTTTCAAGCATTGCGAAAATTGAGGGGCAAAATGGTCATTTTGACTAAATAAAATTCCATATGACATATCAAATTAAACTTTATCATGCCTTCATTTATTCTCAAAAATTTCAGAAATTTTGGAGGTCATTTACTAATCTAAAAGTGTCACACAATTGTTAAGGTTCATATGTAACTGAAATTAGTAAATGACACTTTTGAATTTTGAGGCAGTCAGATTGTGGGACACTTGAAAATTAGTAAATGACCTCCAAAAAATCTGAAAGTTTTTAGAATAAAATTAGACATGATAAGCTTTGATTTGATAAATCATATGGAATTTTTGGAGTTGTATACAAGGAGAAATGAATTTTTGAATTTTTCCCAACGAATTTAACTCTTTTTTCTGGGGCAGACTTCGAAAATAAAAATTATGGGAATATTTAGGTTCCTATTGGCTAACTTTTATATTTTTATGTAAAACTCTACTTAATAAGGGTCACATACGCTTTGAAACCACCCCAATTGGATATCTATACAATTAGATATGAAATTTTAGAGTTCTGTGACAAATCTGCCAATTTTTCAAGCATTGGGAAAATTGAAGGGCAAAATGGTCATTTTGACTAAATAAAATTCCATATGACATATCAAATTAAACTTTATCATGCCTTCATTTATTCTCAAAAATTTCAGAAATTTTGGAGGTCATTTACTAATCTAAAAGTGTCACACACTTGTTAAGGTTCATATGTAACTGAAATTAGTAAATGACACTTTTGAATTTTGAGGCAGTCAGATTGTGGGACACTTGAAAATTAGTAAATGACCTCCAAAAAATCTGAAAGTTTTTAGAATAAAATTAGACATGATAAGCTTTGATTTGATAAATCATATGGAATTTTTGGAGTTGTATACAAGGAGAAATGAATTTTTGAATTTTTCCCAACGAATTTAACTCTTTTTTCTGGAGCAGACTTCGAAAATAAAAATTATGGGAATATTTAGGTTCCTATTGGCTAACTTTTATATTTTTATGTAAAACTCTACTTAATAAGGGTCACATACGCTTTGAAACCACCCCAATTGGATATCTATACAATTAGATATGAAATTTTAGAGTTCTGTGACAAATCTGCCAATTTTTCAAGCATTGGGAAAATTGAAGGGCAAAATGGTCATTTTGACTAAATATAATTCCATATGACATATCAAATTAAACTTTATCATGCCTTCATTTATTCTCAAAAATTTCAGAAATTTTGGAGGTCATTTACTAATATAAAAGTGTCACACAATTGTTAAGGTTCATATGTAACTGAAATTAGTAAATGACACTTTTGAATTTTGAGGCAGTCAGATTGTGGGACACTTTAAAATTAGTAAATGACCTCCAAAAAATCTGAAAGTTTTTAGAATAAAATTAGACATGATAAGCTTTGATTTGATAAATCATATGGAATTTTTGGAGTTGTATACAAGGAGAAATGAATTTTTGAATTTTTCCCAACGAATTTAACTCTTTTTTCTGGAGCAGACTTCGAAAATAAAAATTATGGGAATATTTAGGTTCCTATTGGCTAACTTTTATATTTTTCTCTAAAACTGTACTTAATAAGGGTCACATACGCTTTGAAACCACCCCAATTGGATATCTATACAATTAGATATGAAATTTTAGAGTTCTGTGACAAATCTGCCAATTTTTCAAGCATTGCGAAAATTGAGGGGCAAAATGGTCATTTTGACTAAATATAATTCCATATGACATATCAAATTAAACTTTATCATGCCTTCATTTATTCGGAAAAAATTTCAGAAATTTTGGAGGTCATTTACTAATCTAAAAGTGTCACACAATTGTTAAGGTTCATATGTAACTGAAATTAGTAAATGACACTTTTGAATTTTGAGGCAGTCAGATTGTGGGACACTTGAAAATTAGTAAATGACCTCCAAAAAATCTGAAAGTTTTTAGAATAAAATTAGACATGATAAGCTTTGATTTGATAAATCATATGGAATTTTTGGAGTTGTATACAAGGAGAAATGAATTTTTGAATTGTTCCCAACGAATTTAACTCTTTTTTCTGGAGCAGACTTCGAAAATAAAAATTATGGGAATATTTAGGTTCCTATTGGCTAACTTTTATATTTTTATGTAAAACTCTACTTAATAAGGGTCACATACGCTTTGAAACCACCCCAATTGGATATCTATACAATTAGATATGAAATTTTAGAGTTCTGTGACAAATCTGCCAATTTTTCAAGCATTGGGAAAATTGAAGGGCAAAATGGTCATTTTGACTAAATAAAATTCCATATGACATATCAAATTAAACTTTATCATGCCTTCATTTATTCTCAAAAATTTCAGAAATTTTGGAGGTCATTTACTAATCTAAAAGTGTCACACACTTGTTAAGGTTCATATGTAACTGAAATTAGTAAATGACACTTTTGAATTTTGAGGCAGTCAGATTGTGGGACACTTGAAAATTAGTAAATGACCTCCAAAAAATCTGAAAGTTTTTAGAATAAAATTAGACATGATAAGCTTTGATTTGATAAATCATATGGAATTTTTGGAGTTGTATACAAGGAGAAATGAATTTTTGAATTTTTCCCAACGAATTTAACTCTTTTTTCTGGAGCAGACTTCGAAAATAAAAATTATGGGAATATTTAGGTTCCTATTGGCTAACTTTTATATTTTTATGTAAAACTCTACTTAATAAGGGTCACATACGCTTTGAAACCACCCCAATTGGATATCTATACAATTAGATATGAAATTTTAGAGTTCTGTGACAAATCTGCCAATTTTTCAAGCATTGGGAAAATTGAAGGGCAAAATGGTCATTTTGACTAAATAAAATTCCATATGACATATCAAATTAAACTTTATCATGCCTTCATTTATTCGGAAAAAATTTCAGAAATTTTGGAGGTCATTTACTAATCTAAAAGTGTCACACACTTGTTAAGGTTCTTATGTAACTGAAATTAGTAAATGACACTTTTGAATTTTGAGGCAGTCAGATTGTGGGACACTTGAAAATTAGTAAATGACCTCCAAAAAATCTGAAAGTTTTTAGAATAAAATTAGACATGATAAGCTTTGATTTGATAAATCATATGGAATTTTTGGAGTTGTATACAAGGAGAAATGAATTTTTGAATTTTTCCCAACGAATTTAACTCTTTTTTCTGGAGCAGACTTCGAAAATAAAAATTATGGGAATATTTAGGTTCCTATTGGCTAACTTTTATATTTTTATGTAAAACTCTACTTAATAAGGGTCACATACGCTTTGAAACCACCCCAATTGGATATCTATACAATTAGATATGAAATTTTAGAGTTCTGTGACAAATCTGCCAATTTTTCAAGCATTGCGAAAATTGAAGGGCAAAATGGTCATTTTGACTAAATATAATTCCATATGACATATCAAATTAAACTTTATCATGCCTTCATTTATTCGGAAAAAATTTCAGAAATTTTGGAGGTCATTTACTAATCTAAAAGTGTCACACAATTGTTAAGGTTCTTATGTAACTGAAATTAGTAAATGACACTTTTGAATTTTGAGGCAGTCAGATTGTGGGACACTTTAAAATTAGTAAATGACCTCCAAAAAATCTGAAAGTTTTTAGAATAAAATTAGACATGATAAGCTTTGATTTGATAAATCATATGGAATTTTTGGAGTTGTATACAAGGAGAAATGAATTTTTGAATTTTTCCCAACGAATTTAACTCTTTTTTCTGGAGCAGACTTCGAAAATAAAAATTATGGGAATATTTAGGTTCCTATTGGCTAACTTTTATATTTTTATGTAAAACTCTACTTAATAAGGGTCACATACGCTTTGAAACCACCCCAATTGGATATCTATACAATTAGATATGAAATTTTAGAGTTCTGTGACAAATCTGCCAATTTTTCAAGCATTGCGAAAATTGAAGGGCAAAATGGTCATTTTGACTAAATAAAATTCCATATGACATATCAAATTAAACTTTATCATGCCTTCATTTATTCGGAAAAAATTTCAGAATTTTTGGAGGTCATTTACTAATATAAAAGTGTCACACAATTGTTAAGGTTCATATGTAACTGAAATTAGTAAATGACACTTTTGAATTTTGAGGCAGTCAGATTGTGGGACACTTTAAAATTAGTAAATGACCTCCAAAAAATCTGAAAGTTTTTAGAATAAAATTAGACATGATAAGCTTTGATTTGATAAATCATATGGAATTTTTGGAGTTGTATACAAGGAGAAATGAATTTTTGAATTTTTCCCAACGAATTTAACTCTTTTTTCTGGAGCAGACTTCGAAAATAAAAATTATGGGAATATTTAGATTCCTATTGGCTAACTTTTATATTTTTATGTAAAACTCTACTTAATAAGGGTCACATACGCTTTGAAACCACCCCAATTGGATATCTATACAATTAGATATGAAATTTTAGAGTTCTGTGACAAATCTGCCAATTTTTCAAGCATTGGGAAAATTGAAGGGCAAAATGGTCATTTTGACTAAATAAAATTCCATATGACATATCAAATTAAACTTTATCATGCCTTCATTTATTCGGAAAAAATTTCAGAAATTTTGGAGGTCATTTACTAATCTAAAAGTGTCACACAATTGTTAAGGTTCATATGTAACTGAAATTAGTAAATGACACTTTTGAATTTTGAGGCAGTCAGATTGTGGGACACTTTAAAATTAGTAAATGACCTCCAAAAAATCTGAAAGTTTTTAGAATAAAATTAGACATGATAAGCTTTGATTTGATAAATCATATGGAATTTTCGGAGTTGTATACAAGGAGAAATGAATTTTTGAATTTTTCCCAACGAATTTAACTCTTTTTTCTGGAGCAGACTTCGAAAATAAAAATTATGGGAATATTTAGGTTCCTATTGGCTAACTTTTATATTTTTATGTAAAACTCTACTTAATAAGGGTCACATACGCTTTGAAACCACCCCAATTGGATATCTATACAATTAGATATGAAATTTTAGAGTTCTGTGACAAATCTGCCAATTTTTCAAGCATTGGGAAAATTGAAGGGCAAAATGGTCATTTTGACTAAATAAAATTCCATATGACATATCAAATTAAACTTTATCATGCCTTCATTTATTCGGAAAAAATTTCAGAAATTTTGGAGGTCATTTACTAATCTAAAAGTGTCACACAATTGTTAAGGTTCATATGTAACTGAAATTAGTAAATGACACTTTTGAATTTTGAGGCAGTCAGATTGTGGGACACTTTAAAATTAGTAAATGACCTCCAAAAAATCTGAAAGTTTTTAGAATAAAATTAGACATGATAAGCTTTGATTTGATAAATCATATGGAATTTTCGGAGTTGTATACAAGGAGAAATGAATTTTTGAATTTTTCCCAACGAATTTAACTCTTTTTTCTGGAGCAGACTTCGAAAATAAAAATTATGGGAATATTTAGGTTCCTATTGGCTAACTTTTATATTTTTATGTAAAACTCTACTTAATAAGGGTCACATACGCTTTGAAACCACCCCAATTGGATATCTATACAATTAGATATGAAATTTTAGAGTTCTGTGACAAATCTGCCAATTTTTCAAGCATTGGGAAAATTGAAGGGCAAAATGGTCATTTTGACTAAATAAAATTCCATATGACATATCAAATTAAACTTTATCATGCCTTCATTTATTCGGAAAAAATTTCAGAAATTTTGGAGGTCATTTACTAATCTA
Organism: Albizia julibrissin; assembly: GCA_037074505.1. Lineage (NCBI taxonomy): Eukaryota > Viridiplantae > Streptophyta > Magnoliopsida > Fabales > Fabaceae > Albizia > Albizia julibrissin. The sequence continues at coordinate 3,755,936 of CM073480.1, read as the reverse complement.
AAAGTGTCACACAGTTGTTAAGGTTCATATGTAACTGAAATTAGTAAATGACACTTTTGAATTTTGAGGCAGTCAGATTGTGGGACACTTTAAAATTAGTAAATGACCTCCAAAAAATCTGAAAGTTTTTAGAATAAAATTAGACATGATAAGCTTTGATTTGATAAATCATATGGAATTTTCGGAGTTGTATACAAGGAGAAATGAATTTTTGAATTTTTCCCAACGAATTTAACTCTTTTTTCTGGAGCAGACTTCGAAAATAAAAATTATGGGAATATTTAGGTTCCTATTGGCTAACTTTTATATTTTTATGTAAAACTCTACTTAATAAGGGTCACATACGCTTTGAAACCACCCCAATTGGATATCTATACAATTAGATATGAAATTTTAGAGTTCTGTGACAAATCTGCCAATTTTTCAAGCATTGGGAAAATTGAAGGGCAAAATGGTCATTTTGACTAAATAAAATTCCATATGACATATCAAATTAAACTTTATCATGCCTTCATTTATTCGGAAAAAATTTCAGAAATTTTGGAGGTCATTTACTAATCTAAAAGTGTCACACAGTTGTTAAGGTTCATATGTAACTGAAATTAGTAAATGACACTTTTGAATTTTGAGGCAGTCAGATTGTGGGACACTTTAAAATTAGTAAATGACCTCCAAAAAATCTGAAAGTTTTTAGAATAAAATTAGACATGATAAGCTTTGATTTGATAAATCATATGGAATTTTCGGAGTTGTATACAAGGAGAAATAAATTTTTGAATTTTTCCCAACGAATTTAACTCTTTTTTCTGGAGCAGACTTCGAAAATAAAAATTATGGGAATATTTAGGTTCCTATTGGCTAACTTTTATATTTTTATGTAAAACTCTACTTAATAAGGGTCACATACGCTTTGAAACCACCCCAATTGGATATCTATACAATTAGATATGAAATTTTAGAGTTCTGTGACAAATCTGCCAATTTTTCAAGCATTGGGAAAATTGAAGGGCAAAATGGTCATTTTGACTAAATAAAATTCCATATGACATATCAAATTAAACTTTATCATGCCTTCATTTATTCGGAAAAAATTTCAGAAATTTTGGAGGTCATTTACTAATCTAAAAGTGTCACACAGTTGTTAAGGTTCATATGTAACTGAAATTAGTAAATGACACTTTTGAATTTTGAGGCAGTCAGATTGTGGGACACTTTAAAATTAGTAAATGACCTCCAAAAAATCTGAAAGTTTTTAGAATAAAATTAGACATGATAAGCTTTGATTTGATAAATCATATGGAATTTTCGGAGTTGTATACAAGGAGAAATGAATTTTTGAATTTTTCCCAACGAATTTAACTCTTTTTTCTGGAGCAGACTTCGAAAATAAAAATTATGGGAATATTTAGGTTCCTATTGGCTAACTTTTATATTTTTATGTAAAACTCTACTTAATAAGGGTCACATACGCTTTGAAACCACCCCAATTGGATATCTATACAATTAGATATGAAATTTTAGAGTTCTGTGACAAATCTGCCAATTTTTCAAGCATTGGGAAAATTGAAGGGCAAAATGGTCATTTTGACTAAATAAAATTCCATATGACATATCAAATTAAACTTTATCATGCCTTCATTTATTCGGAAAAAATTTCAGAAATTTTGGAGGTCATTTACTAATCTAAAAGTGTCACACAGTTGTTAAGGTTCATATGTAACTGAAATTAGTAAATGACACTTTTGAATTTTGAGGCAGTCAGATTGTGGGACACTTTAAAATTAGTAAATGACCTCCAAAAAATCTGAAAGTTTTTAGAATAAAATTAGACATGATAAGCTTTGATTTGATAAATCATATGGAATTTTCGGAGTTGTATACAAGGAGAAATGAATTTTTGAATTTTTCCCAACGAATTTAACTCTTTTTTCTGGAGCAGACTTCGAAAATAAAAATTATGGGAATATTTAGGTTCCTATTGGCTAACTTTTATATTTTTATGTAAAACTCTACTTAATAAGGGTCACATACGCTTTGAAACCACCCCAATTGGATATCTATACAATTAGATATGAAATTTTAGAGTTCTGTGACAAATCTGCCAATTTTTCAAGCATTGGGAAAATTGAAGGGCAAAATGGTCATTTTGACTAAATAAAATTCCATATGACATATCAAATTAAACTTTATCATGCCTTCATTTATTCGGAAAAAATTTCAGAAATTTTGGAGGTCATTTACTAATCTAAAAGTGTCACACAGTTGTTAAGGTTCATATGTAACTGAAATTAGTAAATGACACTTTTGAATTTTGAGGCAGTCAGATTGTGGGACACTTTAAAATTAGTAAATGACCTCCAAAAAATCTGAAAGTTTTTAGAATAAAATTAGACATGATAAGCTTTGATTTGATAAATCATATGGAATTTTCGGAGTTGTATACAAGGAGAAATGAATTTTTGAATTTTTCCCAACGAATTTAACTCTTTTTTCTGGAGCAGACTTCGAAAATAAAAATTATGGGAATATTTAGGTTCCTATTGGCTAACTTTTATATTTTTATGTAAAACTCTACTTAATAAGGGTCACATACGCTTTGAAACCACCCCAATTGGATATCTATACAATTAGATATGAAATTTTAGAGTTCTGTGACAAATCTGCCAATTTTTCAAGCATTGGGAAAATTGAAGGGCAAAATGGTCATTTTGACTAAATAAAATTCCATATGACATATCAAATTAAACTTTATCATGCCTTCATTTATTCGGAAAAAATTTCAGAAATTTTGGAGGTCATTTACTAATCTAAAAGTGTCACACAGTTGTTAAGGTTCATATGTAACTGAAATTAGTAAATGACACTTTTGAATTTTGAGGCAGTCAGATTGTGGGACACGTTAAAATTAGTAAATGACCTCCAAAAAATCTGAAAGTTTTTAGAATAAAATTAGACATGATAAGCTTTGATTTGATAAATCATATGGAATTTTCGGAGTTGTATACAAGGAGAAATGAATTTTTGAATTTTTCCCAACGAATTTAACTCTTTTTTCTGGAGCAGACTTCGAAAATAAAAATTATGGGAATATTTAGGTTCCTATTGGCTAACTTTTATATTTTTATGTAAAACTCTACTTAATAAGGGTCACATACGCTTTGAAACCACCCCAATTGGATATCTATACAATTAGATATGAAATTTTAGAGTTCTGTGACAAATCTGCCAATTTTTCAAGCATTGGGAAAATTGAAGGGCAAAATGGTCATTTTGACTAAATATAATTCCATATGACATATCAAATTAAACTTTATCATGCCTTCATTTATTCGGAAAAAATTTCAGAATTTTTGGAGGTCATTTACTAATCTAAAAGTGTCACACAGTTGTTAAGGTTCATATGTAACTGAAATTAGTAAATGACACTTTTGAATTTTGAGGCAGTCAGATTGTGGGACACTTTAAAATTAGTAAATGACCTCCAAAAAATCTGAAAGTTTTTAGAATAAAATTAGACATGAAAAGCTTTGATTTGATAAATCATATGGAATTTTTGGAGTTGTATACAAGGAGAAATGAATTTTTGAATTTTTCCCAACGAATTTAACTCTTTTTTCTGGAGCAGACTTCGAAAATAAAAATTATGGGAATATTTAGGTTCCTATTGGCTAACTTTTATATTTTTATGTAAAACTCTACTTAATAAGGGTCACATACGCTTTGAAACCACCCCAATTGGATATCTATACAATTAGATATGAAATTTTAGAGTTCTGTGACAAATCTGCCAATTTTTCAAGCATTGGGAAAATTGAAGGGCAAAATGGTCATTTTGACTAAATAAAATTCCATATGACATATCAAATTAAACTTTATCATGCCTTCATTTATTCGGAAAAAATTTCAGAATTTTTGGAGGTCATTTACTAATCTAAAAGTGTCACACAGTTGTTAAGGTTCATATGTAACTGAAATTAGTAAATGACACTTTTGAATTTTGAGGCAGTCAGATTGTGGGACACTTTAAAATTAGTAAATGACCTCCAAAAAATCTGAAAGTTTTTAGAATAAAATTAGACATGATAAGCTTTGATTTGATAAATCATATGGAATTTTTGGAGTTGTATACAAGGAGAAATGAATTTTTGAATTTTTCCCAACGAATTTAACTCTTTTTTCTGGAGCAGACTTTGAAAATAAAAATTATGGGAATATTTAGGTTCCTATTGGCTAACTTTTATATTTTTATGTAAAACTCTACTTAATAAGGGTCACATACGCTTTGAAACCACCCCAATTGGATATCTATACAATTAGATATGAAATTTTAGAGTTCTGTGACAAATCTGCCAATTTTTCAAGCATTGGGAAAATTGAAGGGCAAAATGGTCATTTTGACTAAATATAATTCCATATGACATATCAAATTAAACTTTATCATGCCTGCATTTATTCTCAAAAATTTCAGAATTTTTGGAGGTCATTTACTAATCTAAAAGTGTCACACAGTTGTTAAGGTTCATATGTAACTGAAATTAGTAAATGACACTTTTGAATTTTGAGGCAGTCAGATTGTGGGACACTTTAAAATTAGTAAATGACCTCCAAAAAATCTGAAAGTTTTTAGAATAAAATTAGACATGATAAGCTTTGATTTGATAAATCATATGGAATTTTTGGAGTTGTATACAAGGAGAAATGAATTTTTGAATTTTTCCCAACGAATTTAACTCTTTTTTCTGGAGCAGACTTCGAAAATAAAAATTATGGGAATATTTAGGTTCCTATTGGCTAACTTTTATATTTTTATGTAAAACTCTACTTAATAAGGGTCACATACGCTTTGAAACCACCCCAATTGGATATCTATACAATTAGATATGAAATTTTAGAGTTCTGTGACAAATCTGCCAATTTTTCAAGCATTGGGAAAATTGAAGGGCAAAATGGTCATTTTGACTAAATAAAATTCCATATGACATATCAAATTAAACTTTATCATGCCTTCATTTATTCGGAAAAAATTTCGGAAATTTTGGAGGTCATTTACTAATCTAAAAGTGTCACACAGTTGTTAAGGTTCATATGTAACTGAAATTAGTAAATGACACTTTTGAATTTTGAGGCAGTCAGATTGTGGGACACTTTAAAATTAGTAAATGACCTCCAAAAAATCTGAAAGTTTTTAGAATAAAATTAGACATGATAAGCTTTGATTTGATAAATCATATGGAATTTTTGGAGTTGTATACAAGGAGAAATGAATTTTTGAATTTTTCCCAACGAATTTAACTCTTTTTTCTGGAGCAGACTTCGAAAATAAAAATTATGGGAATATTTAGGTTCCTATTGGCTAACTTTTATATTTTTATGTAAAACTCTACTTAATAAGGGTCACATACGCTTTGAAACCACCCCAATTGGATATCTATACAATTAGATATGAAATTTTAGAGTTCTGTGACAAATCTGCCAATTTTTCAAGCATTGGGAAAATTGAAGGGCAAAATGGTCATTTTGACTAAATATAATTCCATATGACATATCAAATTAAACTTTATCATGCCTGCATTTATTCTCAAAAATTTCAGAATTTTTGGAGGTCATTTACTAATCTAAAAGTGTCACACAGTTGTTAAGGTTCATATGTAACTGAAATTAGTAAATGACACTTTTGAATTTTGAGGCAGTCAGATTGTGGGACACTTTAAAATTAGTAAATGACCTCCAAAAAATCTGAAAGTTTTTAGAATAAAATTAGACATGATAAGCTTTGATTTGATAAATCATATGGAATTTTTGGAGTTGTATACAAGCAGAAATGAATTTTTGAATTTTTCCCAACGAATTTAACTCTTTTTTCTGGAGCAGACTTCGAAAATAAAAATTATGGGAATATTTAGGTTCCTATTGGCTAACTTTTATATTTTTATGTAAAACTCTACTTAATAAGGGTCACATACGCTTTGAAACCACCCCAATTGGATATCTATACAATTAGATATGAAATTTTAGAGTTCTGTGACAAATCTGCCAATTTTTCAAGCATTGGGAAAATTGAAGGGCAAAATAGTCATTTTGACTAAATATAATTCCATATGACATATCAAATTAAACTTTATCATGCCTGCATTTATTCTAAAAAATTTCAGAATTTTTGGAGGTCATTTACTAATCTAAAAGTGTCACACAGTTGTTAAGGTTCATATGTAACTGAAATTAGTAAATGACACTTTTGAATTTTGAGGCAGTCAGATTGTGGGACACTTTAAAATTAGTAAATGACCTCCAAAAAATCTGAAAGTTTTTAGAATAAAATTAGACATGATAAGCTTTGATTTGATAAATCATATGGAATTTTTGGAGTTGTATACAAGGAGAAATGAATTTTTGAATTTTTCCCAACGAATTTAACTCTTTTTTCTGGAGCAGACTTCGAAAATAAAAATTATGGGAATATTTAGGTTCCTATTGGCTAACTTTTATATTTTTATGTAAAACTCTACTTAATAAGGGTCACATACGCTTTGAAACCACCCCAATTGGATATCTATACAATTAGATATGAAATTTTAGAGTTCTGTGACAAATCTGCCAATTTTTCAAGCATTGCGAAAATTGAAGGGCAAAATGGTCATTTTGACTAAATATAATTCCATATGACATATCAAATTAAACTTTATCATGCCTTCATTTATTCGGAAAAAATTTCAGAAATTTTGGAGGTCATTTACTAATCTAAAAGTGTCACACAGTTGTTAAGGTTCATATGTAACTGAAATTAGTAAATGACACTTTTGAATTTTGAGGCAGTCAGATTGTGGGACACGTTAAAATTAGTAAATGACCTCCAAAAAATCTGAAAGTTTTTAGAATAAAATTAGACATGATAAGCTTTGATTTGATAAATCATATGGAATTTTCGGAGTTGTATACAAGGAGAAATGAATTTTTGAATTTTTCCCAACGAATTTAACTCTTTTTTCTGGAGCAGACTTCGAAAATAAAAATTATGGGAATATTTAGGTTCCTATTGGCTAACTTTTATATTTTTATGTAAAACTCTACTTAATAAGGGTCACATACGCTTTGAAACCACCCCAATTGGATATCTATACAATTAGATATGAAATTTTAGAGTTCTGTGACAAATCTGCCAATTTTTCAAGCATTGGGAAAATTGAAGGGCAAAATGGTCATTTTGACTAAATATAATTCCATATGACATATCAAATTAAACTTTATCATGCCTTCATTTATTCGGAAAAAATTTCAGAATTTTTGGAGGTCATTTACTAATCTAAAAGTGTCACACAGTTGTTAAGGTTCATATGTAACTGAAATTAGTAAATGACACTTTTGAATTTTGAGGCAGTCAGATTGTGGGACACTTTAACATTAGTAAATGACCTCCAAAAAATCTGAAAGTTTTTAGGATAAAATTAGACATGATAAGCTTTGATTTGATAAATCATATGGAATTTTTGGAGTTGTATACAAGGAGAAATGAATTTTTGAATTTTTCCCAACGAATTTAACTCTTTTTTCTGGAGCAGACTTCGAAAATAAAAATTATGGGAATATTTAGGTTCCTATTGGCTAACTTTTATATTTTTATGTAAAACTCTACTTAATAAGGGTCACATACGCTTTGAAACCACCCCAATTGGATATCTATACAATTAGATATGAAATTTTAGAGTTCTGTGACAAATCTGCCAATTTTTCAAGCATTGGGAAAATTGAAGGGCAAAATGGTCATTTTGACTAAATATAATTCCATATGACATATCAAATTAAACTTTATCATGCCTTCATTTATTCGGAAAAAATTTCGGAAATTTTGGAGGTCATTTACTAATCTAAAAGTGTCACACAGTTGTTAAGGTTCATATGTAACTGAAATTAGTAAATGACACTTTTGAATTTTGAGGCAGTCAGATTGTGGGACACTTGAAAATTAGTAAATGACCTCCAAAAAATCTGAAAGTTTTTAGAATAAAATTAGACATGATAAGCTTTGATTTGATAAATCATATGGAATTTTCGGAGTTGTATACAAGGAGAAATGAATTTTTGAATTTTTCCCAACGAATTTAACTCTTTTTTCTGGAGCAGACTTCGAAAATAAAAATTATGGGAATATTTAGGTTCCTATTGGCTAACTTTTATATTTTTATGTAAAACTCTACTTAATAAGGGTCACATACGCTTTGAAACCACCCCAATTGGATATCTATACAATTAGATATGAAATTTTAGAGTTCTGTGACAAATCTGCCAATTTTTCAAGCATTGCGAAAATTGAAGGGCAAAATGGTCATTTTGACTAAATATAATTCCATATGACATATCAAATTAAACTTTATCATGCCTGCATTTATTCTCAAAAATTTCAGAATTTTTGGAGGTCATTTACTAATCTAAAAGTGTCACACAGTTGTTAAGGTTCATATGTAACTGAAATTAGTAAATGACACTTTTGAATTTTGAGGCAGTCAGATTGTGGGACACTTTAAAATTAGTAAATGACCTCCAAAAAATCTGAAAGTTTTTAGAATAAAATTAGACATGATAAGCTTTGATTTGATAAATCATATGGAATTTTTGGAGTTGTATACAAGGAGAAATGAATTTTTGAATTTTTCCCAACGAATTTAACTCTTTTTTCTGGAGCAGACTTCGAAAATAAAAATTATGGGAATATTTAGGTTCCTATTGGCTAACTTTTATATTTTTATGTAAAACTCTACTTAATAAGGGTCACATACGCTTTGAAACCACCCCAATTGGATATCTATACAATTAGATATGAAATTTTAGAGTTCTGTGACAAATCTGCCAATTTTTCAAGCATTGGGAAAATTGAAGGGCAAAATGGTCATTTTGACTAAATAAAATTCCATATGACATATCAAATTAAACTTTATCATGCCTTCATTTATTCGGAAAAAATTTCGGAAATTTTGGAGGTCATTTACTAATCTAAAAGTGTCACACAGTTGTTAAGGTTCATATGTAACTGAAATTAGTAAATGACACTTTTGAATTTTGAGGCAGTCAGATTGTGGGACACTTTAAAATTAGTAAATGACCTCCAAAAAATCTGAAAGTTTTTAGAATAAAATTAGACATGATAAGCTTTGATTTGATAAATCATATGGAATTTTTGGAGTTGTATACAAGAAGAAATGAATTTTTGAATTTTTCCCAACGAATTTAACTCTTTTTTCTGGAGCAGACTTCGAAAATAAAAATTATGGGAATATTTAGGTTCCTATTGGCTAACTTTTATATTTTTATGTAAAACTCTACTTAATAAGGGTCACATACGCTTTGAAACCACCCCAATTGGATATCTATACAATTAGATATGAAATTTTAGAGTTCTGTGACAAATCTGCCAATTTTTCAAGCATTGCGAAAATTGAAGGGCAAAATGGTCATTTTGACTAAATAAAATTCCATATGACATATCAAATTAAACTTTATCATGCCTTCATTTATTCGGAAAAAATTTCGGAAATTTTGGAGGTCATTTACTAATCTAAAAGTGTCACACAGTTGTTAAGGTTCATATGTAACTGAAATTAGTAAATGACACTTTTGAATTTTGAGGCAGTCAGATTGTGGGACACTTTAAAATTAGTAAATGACCTCCAAAAAATCTGAAAGTTTTTAGAATAAAATTAGACATGATAAGCTTTGATTTGATAAATCATATGGAATTTTTGGAGTTGTATACAAGGAGAAATGAATTTTTGAATTTTTCCCAACGAATTTAACTCTTTTTTCTGGAGCAGACTTCGAAAATAAAAATTATGGGAATATTTAGGTTCCTATTGGCTAACTTTTATATTTTTATGTAAAACTCTACTTAATAAGGGTCACATACGCTTTGAAACCACCCCAATTGGATATCTATACAATTAGATATGAAATTTTAGAGTTCTGTGACAAATCTGCCAATTTTTCAAGCATTGCGAAAATTGAAGGGCAAAATGGTCATTTTGACTAAATAAAATTCCATATGACATATCAAATTAAACTTTATCATGCCTTCATTTATTCGGAAAAAATTTCGGAAATTTTGGAGGTCATTTACTAATCTAAAAGTGTCACACAGTTGTTAAGGTTCATATGTAACTGAAATTAGTAAATGACACTTTTGAATTTTGAGGCAGTCAGATTGTGGGACACTTTAAAATTAGTAAATGACCTCCAAAAAATCTGAAAGTTTTTAGAATAAAATTAGACATGATAAGCTTTGATTTGATAAATCATATGGAATTTTTGGAGTTGTATACAAGGAGAAATGAATTTTTGAATTTTTCCCAACGAATTTAACTCTTTTTTCTGGAGCAGACTTCGAAAATAAAAATTATGGGAATATTTAGGTTCCTATTGGCTAACTTTTATATTTTTATGTAAAACTCTACTTAATAAGGGTCACATACGCTTTGAAACCACCCCAATTGGATATCTATACAATTAGATATGAAATTTTAGAGTTCTGTGACAAATCTGCCAATTTTTCAAGCATTGCGAAAATTGAAGGGCAAAATGGTCATTTTGACTAAATAAAATTCCATATGACATATCAAATTAAACTTTATCATGCCTTCATTTATTCGGAAAAAATTTCGGAAATTTTGGAGGTCATTTACTAATCTAAAAGTGTCACACAGTTGTTAAGGTTCATATGTAACTGAAATTAGTAAATGACACTTTTGAATTTTGAGGCAGTCAGATTGTGGGACACTTTAAAATTAGTAAATGACCTCCAAAAAATCTGAAAGTTTTTAGGATAAAATTAGACATGATAAGCTTTGATTTGATAAATCATATGGAATTTTTGGAGTTGTATACAAGGAGAAATGAATTTTTGAATTTTTCCCAACGAATTTAACTCTTTTTTCTGGAGCAGACTTCGAAAATAAAAATTATGGGAATATTTAGGTTCCTATTGGCTAACTTTTATATTTTTATGTAAAACTCTACTTAATAAGGGTCACATACGCTTTGAAACCACCCCAATTGGATATCTATACAATTAGATATGAAATTTTAGAGTTCTGTGACAAATCTGCCAATTTTTCAAGCATTGCGAAAATTGAAGGGCAAAATGGTCATTTTGACTAAATATAATTCCATATGACATATCAAATTAAACTTTATCATGCCTGCATTTATTCTCAAAAATTTCAGAATTTTTGGAGGTCATTTACTAATCTAAAAGTGTCACACAGTTGTTAAGGTTCATATGTAACTGAAATTAGTAAATGACACTTTTGAATTTTGAGGCAGTCAGATTGTGGGACACTTTAAAATTAGTAAATGACCTCCAAAAAATCTGAAAGTTTTTAGAATAAAATTAGACATGATAAGCTTTGATTTGATAAATCATATGGAATTTTTGGAGTTGTATACAAGGAGAAATGAATTTTTGAATTTTTCCCAACGAATTTAACTCTTTTTTCTGGAGCAGACTTCGAAAATAAAAATTATGGGAATATTTAGGTTCCTATTGGCTAACTTTTATATTTTTATGTAAAACTCTACTTAATAAGGGTCACATACGCTTTGAAACCACCCCAATTGGATATCTATACAATTAGATATGAAATTTTAGAGTTCTGTGACAAATCTGCCAATTTTTCAAGCATTGCGAAAATTGAAGGGCAAAATGGTCATTTTGACTAAATAAAATTCCATATGACATATCAAATTAAACTTTATCATGCCTTCATTTATTCGGAAAAAATTTCGGAAATTTTGGAGGTCATTTACTAATCTAAAAGTGTCACACAGTTGTTAAGGTTCATATGTAACTGAAATTAGTAAATGACACTTTTGAATTTTGAGGCAGTCAGATTGTGGGACACTTTAACATTAGTAAATGACCTCCAAAAAATCTGAAAGTTTTTAGGATAAAATTAGACATGATAAGCTTTGATTTGATAAATCATATGGAATTTTTGGAGTTGTATACAAGGAGAAATGAATTTTTGAATTTTTCCCAACGAATTTAACTCTTTTTTCTGGAGCAGACTTCGAAAATAAAAATTATGGGAATATTTAGGTTCCTATTGGCTAACTTTTATATTTTTATGTAAAACTCTACTTAATAAGGGTCACATACGCTTTGAAACCACCCCAATTGGATATCTATACAATTAGATATGAAATTTTAGAGTTCTGTGACAAATCTGCCAATTTTTCAAGCATTGGGAAAATTGAAGGGCAAAATGGTCATTTTGACTAAATATAATTCCATATGACATATCAAATTAAACTTTATCATGCCTGCATTTATTCTCAAAAATTTCAGAATTTTTGGAGGTCATTTACTAATATAAAAGTGTCACACAGTTGTTAAGGTTCATATGTAACTGAAATTAGTAAATGACACTTTTGAATTTTGAGGCAGTCAGATTGTGGGACACTTTAAAATTAGTAAATGACCTCCAAAAAATCTGAAAGTTTTTAGAATAAAATTAGACATGATAAGCTTTGATTTGATAAATCATATGGAATTTTTGGAGTTGTATACAAGGAGAAATGAATTTTTGAATTTTTCCCAACGAATTTAACTCTTTTTTCTGGAGCAGACTTCGAAAATAAAAATTATGGGAATATTTAGGTTCCTATTGGCTAACTTTTATATTTTTATGTAAAACTCTACTTAATAAGGGTCACATACGCTTTGAAACCACCCCAATTGGATATCTATACAATTAGATATGAAATTTTAGAGTTCTGTGACAAATCTGCCAATTTTTCAAGCATTGGGAAAATTGAAGGGCAAAATGGTCATTTTGACTAAATATAATTCCATATGACATATCAAATTAAACTTTATCATGCCTGCATTTATTCTCAAAAATTTCAGAATTTTTGGAGGTCATTTACTAATCTAAAAGTGTCACACAGTTGTTAAGGTTCATATGTAACTGAAATTAGTAAATGACACTTTTGAATTTTGAGGCAGTCAGATTGTGGGACACTTTAAAATTAGTAAATGACCTCCAAAAAATCTGAAAGTTTTTAGAATAAAATTAGACATGATAAGCTTTGATTTGATAAATCATATGGAATTTTTGGAGTTGTATACAAGGAGAAATGAATTTTTGAATTTTTCCCAACGAATTTAACTCTTTTTTCTGGAGCAGACTTCGAAAATAAAAATTATGGGAATATTTAGGTTCCTATTGGCTAACTTTTATATTTTTATGTAAAACTCTACTTAATAAGGGTCACATACGCTTTGAAACCACCCCAATTGGATATCTATACAATTAGATATGAAATTTTAGAGTTCTGTGACAAATCTGCCAATTGTTCAAGCATTGGGAAAATTGAAGGGCAAAATGGTCATTTTGACTAAATAAAATTCCATATGACATATCAAATTAAACTTTATCATGCCTTCATTTATTCGGAAAAAATTTCAGAATTTTTGGAGGTCATTTACTAATCTAAAAGTGTCACACAGTTGTTAAGGTTCATATGTAACTGAAATTAGTAAATGACACTTTTGAATTTTGAGGCAGTCAGATTGTGGGACACTTTAAAATTAGTAAATGACCTCCAAAAAATCTGAAAGTTTTTAGAATAAAATTAGACATGATAAGCTTTGATTTGATAAATCATATGGAATTTTTGGAGTTGTATACAAGGAGAAATGAATTTTTGAATTTTTCCCAACGAATTTAACTCTTTTTTCTGGAGCAGACTTCGAAAATAAAAATTATGGGAATATTTAGGTTCCTATTGGCTAACTTTTATATTTTTATGTAAAACTCTACTTAATAAGGGTCACATACGCTTTGAAACCACCCCAATTGGATATCTATACAATTAGATATGAAATTTTAGAGTTCTGTGACAAATCTGCCAATTTTTCAAGCATTGCGAAAATTGAAGGGCAAAATGGTCATTTTGACTAAATAAAATTCCATATGACATATCAAATTAAACTTTATCATGCCTTCATTTATTCGGAAAAAATTTCGGAAATTTTGGAGGTCATTTACTAATCTAAAAGTGTCACACAGTTGTTAAGGTTCATATGTAACTGAAATTAGTAAATGACACTTTTGAATTTTGAGGCAGTCAGATTGTGGGACACTTTAACATTAGTAAATGACCTCCAAAAAATCTGAAAGTTTTTAGGATAAAATTAGACATGATAAGCTTTGATTTGATAAATCATATGGAATTTTTGGAGTTGTATACAAGGAGAAATGAATTTTTGAATTTTTCCCAACGAATTTAACTCTTTTTTCTGGAGCAGACTTCGAAAATAAAAATTATGGGAATATTTAGGTTCCTATTGGCTAACTTTTATATTTTTATGTAAAACTCTACTTAATAAGGGTCACATACGCTTTGAAACCACCCCAATTGGATATCTATACAATTAGATATGAAATTTTAGAGTTCTGTGACAAATCTGCCAATTTTTCAAGCATTGGGAAAATTGAAGGGCAAAATGGTCATTTTGACTAAATATAATTCCATATGACATATCAAATTAAACTTTATCATGCCTGCATTTATTCGGAAAAAATTTCGGAAATTTTGGAGGTCATTTACTAATCTAAAAGTGTCACACAGTTGTTAAGGTTCATATGTAACTGAAATTAGTAAATGACACTTTTGAATTTTGAGGCAGTCAGATTGTGGGACACTTTAAAATTAGTAAATGACCTCCAAAAAATCTGAAAGTTTTTAGGATAAAATTAGACATGATAAGCTTTGATTTGATAAATCATATGGAATTTTTGGAGTTGTATACAAGGAGAAATGAATTTTTGAATTTTTCCCAACGAATTTAACTCTTTTTTCTGGAGCAGACTTCGAAAATAAAAATTATGGGAATATTTAGGTTCCTATTGGCTAACTTTTATATTTTTATGTAAAACTCTACTTAATAAGGGTCACATACGCTTTGAAACCACCCCAATTGGATATCTATACAATTAGATATGAAATTTTAGAGTTCTGTGACAAATCTGCCAATTTTTCAAGCATTGGGAAAATTGAAGGGCAAAATGGTCATTTTGACTAAATATAATTCCATATGACATATCAAATTAAACTTTATCATGCCTTCATTTATTCGGAAAAAATTTCAGAAATTTTGGAGGTCATTTACTAATCTAAAAGTGTCACACAATTGTTAAGGTTCATATGTAACTGAAATTAGTAAATGACACTTTTGAATTTTGAGGCAGTCAGATTGTGGGACACTTTAAAATTAGTAAATGACCTCCAAAAAATCTGAAAGTTTTTAGAATAAAATTAGACATGATAAGCTTTGATTTGATAAATCATATGGAATTTTTGGAGTTGTATACAAGGAGAAATGAATTTTTGAATTTTTCCCAACGAATTTAACTCTTTTTTCTGGAGCAGACTTCGAAAATAAAAATTATGGGAATATTTAGGTTCCTATTGGCTAACTTTTATATTTTTCTCTAAAACTGTACTTAATAAGGGTCACATACGCTTTGAAACCACCCCAATTGGATATCTATACAATTAGATATGAAATTTTAGAGTTCTGTGACAAATCTGCCAATTTTTCAAGCATTGCGAAAATTGAAGGGCAAAATGGTCATTTTGACTAAATATAATTCCATATGACATATCAAATTAAACTTTATCATGCCTGCATTTATTCTCAAAAATTTCAGAAATTTTGGAGGTCATTTACTAATCTAAAAGTGTCACACAATTGTTAAGGTTCATATGTAACTGAAATTAGTAAATGACACTTTTGAATTTTGAGGCAGTCAGATTGTGGGACACTTTAAAATTAGTAAATGACCTCCAAAAAATCTGAAAGTTTTTATAATAAAATTAGACATGATAAGCTTTGATTTGATAAATCATATGGAATTTTTGGAGTTGTATACAAAGAGAAATGAATTTTTGAATTTTTCCCAACGAATTTAACTCTTTTTTCTGGAGCAGACTTCGAAAATAAAAATTATGGGAATATTTAGGTTCCTATTGGCTAACTTTTATATTTTTATGTAAAACTGTACTTAATAAGGGTCACATACGCTTTGAAACCACCCCAATTGGATATCTATACAATTAGATATGAAATTTTAGAGTTCTGTGACAAATCTGCCAATTTTTCAAGCATTGCGAAAATTGAAGGGCAAAATGGTCATTTTGACTAAATATAATTCCATATGACATATCAAATTAAACTTTATCATGCCTTCATTTATTCGGAAAAAATTTCAGAAATTTTGGAGGTCATTTACTAATCTAAAAGTGTCACACAATTGTTAAGGTTCATATGTAACTGAAATTAGTAAATGACACTTTTGAATTTTGAGGCAGTCAGATTGTGGGACACTTTAAAATTAGTAAATGACCTCCAAAAAATCTGAAAGTTTTTATAATAAAATTAGACATGATAAGCTTTGATTTGATAAATCATATGGAATTTTTGGAGTTGTATACAAGGAGAAATGAATTTTTGAATTTTTCCCAACGAATTTAACTCTTTTTTCTGGAGCAGACTTCAAAAATAAAAATTATGGGAATATTTAGGATTTTTGGAGTTGTATACAAGGAGAAATGAATTTTTGAATTTTTCCCAACGAATTTAACTCTTTTTTCTGGAGCAGACTTCGAAAATAAAAATTATGGGAATATTTAGGTTCCTATTGGCTAACTTTTATATTTTTATGTAAAACTCTACTTAATAAGGGTCACATACGCTTTGAAACCACCCCAATTGGATATCTATACAATTAGATATGAAATTTTAGAGTTCTGTGACAAATCTGCCAATTTTTCAAGCATTGCGAAAATTGAAGGGCAAAATGGTCATTTTGACTAAATATAATTCCATATGACATATCAAATTAAACTTTATCATGCCTTCATTTATTCGGAAAAAATTTCAGAAATTTTGGAGGTCATTTACTAATCTAAAAGTGTCACACAATTGTTAAGGTTCATATGTAACTGAAATTAGTAAATGACACTTTTGAATTTTGAGGCAGTCAGATTGTGGGACACTTTAAAATTAGTAAATGACCTCCAAAAAATCTGAAAGTTTTTATAATAAAATTAGACATGATAAGCTTTGATTTGATAAATCATATGGAATTTTTGGAGTTGTATACAAGGAGAAATGAATTTTTGAATTTTTCCCAACGAATTTAACTCTTTTTTCTGGAGCAGACTTCAAAAATAAAAATTATGGGAATATTTAGGATTTTTGGAGTTGTATACAAGGAGAAATGAATTTTTGAATTTTTCCCAACGAATTTAACTCTTTTTTCTGGAGCAGACTTCAAAAATAAAAATTATGGGAATATTTAGGTTCCTATTGGCTAACTTTTATATTTTTATGTAAAACTCTACTTAATAAGGGTCACATACGCTTTGAAACCACCCCAATTGGATATCTATACAATTAGATATGAAATTTTAGAGTTCTGTGACAAATCTGCCAATTTTTCAAGCATTGCGAAAATTGAAGGGCAAAATGGTCATTTTGACTAAATATAATTCCATATGACATATCAAATTAAACTTTATCATGCCTTCATTTATTCGGAAAAAATTTCAGAAATTTTGGAGGTCATTTACTAATCTAAAAGTGTCACACAATTGTTAAGGTTCATATGTAACTGAAATTAGTAAATGACACTTTTGAATTTTGAGGCAGTCAGATTGTGGGACACTTTAAAATTAGTAAATGACCTCCAAAAAATCTGAAAGTTTTTATAATAAAATTAGACATGATAAGCTTTGATTTGATAAATCATATGGAATTTTTGGAGTTGTATACAAGGAGAAATGAATTTTTGAATTTTTCCCAACGAATTTAACTCTTTTTTCTGGAGCAGACTTCAAAAATAAAAATTATGGGAATATTTAGGATTTTTGGAGTTGTATACAAGGAGAAATGAATTTTTGAATTTTTCCCAACGAATTTAACTCTTTTTTCTGGAGCAGACTTCAAAAATAAAAATTATGGGAATATTTAGGTTCCTATTGGCTAACTTTTATATTTTTATGTAAAACTCTACTTAATAAGGGTCACATACGCTTTGAAACCACCCCAATTGGATATCTATACAATTAGATATGAAATTTTAGAGTTCTGTGACAAATCTGCCAATTTTTCAAGCATTGCGAAAATTGAAGGGCAAAATGGTCATTTTGACTAAATATAATTCCATATGACATATCAAATTAAACTTTATCATGCCTGCATTTATTCGGAAAAAATTTCAGAATTTTTGGAGGTCATTTACTAATCTAAAAGTGTCACACAATTGTTAAGGTTCATATGTAACTGAAATTAGTAAATGACACTTTTGAATTTTGAGGCAGTCAGATTGTGGGACACTTTAAAATTAGTAAATGACCTCCAAAAAATCTGAAAGTTTTTATAATAAAATTAGACATGATAAGCTTTGATTTGATAAATCATATGGAATTTTTGGAGTTGTATACAAGGAGAAATGAATTTTTGAATTTTTCCCAACGAATTTAACTCTTTTTTCTGGAGCAGACTTCAAAAATAAAAATTATGGGAATATTTAGGATTTTTGGAGTTGTATACAAGGAGAAATGAATTTTTGAATTTTTCCCAACGAATTTAACTCTTTTTTCTGGAGCAGACTTCAAAAATAAAAATTATGGGAATATTTAGGTTCCTATTGGCTAACTTTTATATTTTTATGTAAAACTCTACTTAATAAGGGTCACATACGCTTTGAAACCACCCCAATTGGATATCTATACAATTAGATATGAAATTTTAGAGTTCTGTGACAAATCTGCCAATTTTTCAAGCATTGCGAAAATTGAAGGGCAAAATGGTCATTTTGACTAAATATAATTCCATATGACATATCAAATTAAACTTTATCATGCCTTCATTTATTCGGAAAAAATTTCAGAAATTTTGGAGGTCATTTACTAATCTAAAAGTGTCACACAATTGTTAAGGTTCATATGTAACTGAAATTAGTAAATGACACTTTTGAATTTTGAGGCAGTCAGATTGTGGGACACTTTAAAATTAGTAAATGACCTCCAAAAAATCTGAAAGTTTTTATAATAAAATTAGACATGATAAGCTTTGATTTGATAAATCATATGGAATTTTTGGAGTTGTATACAAGGAGAAATGAATTTTTGAATTTTTCCCAACGAATTTAACTCTTTTTTCTGGAGCAGACTTCAAAAATAAAAATTATGGGAATATTTAGGATTTTTGGAGTTGTATACAAGGAGAAATGAATTTTTGAATTTTTCCCAACGAATTTAACTCTTTTTTCTGGAGCAGACTTCAAAAATAAAAATTATGGGAATATTTAGGTTCCTATTGGCTAACTTTTATATTTTTATGTAAAACTCTACTTAATAAGGGTCACATACGCTTTGAAACCACCCCAATTGGATATCTATACAATTAGATATGAAATTTTAGAGTTCTGTGACAAATCTGCCAATTTTTCAAGCATTGCGAAAATTGAAGGGCAAAATGGTCATTTTGACTAAATATAATTCCATATGACATATCAAATTAAACTTTATCATGCCTTCATTTATTCGGAAAAAATTTCAGAAATTTTGGAGGTCATTTACTAATCTAAAAGTGTCACACAATTGTTAAGGTTCATATGTAACTGAAATTAGTAAATGACACTTTTGAATTTTGAGGCAGTCAGATTGTGGGACACTTTAAAATTAGTAAATGACCTCCAAAAAATCTGAAAGTTTTTATAATAAAATTAGACATGATAAGCTTTGATTTGATAAATCATATGGAATTTTTGGAGTTGTATACAAGGAGAAATGAATTTTTGAATTTTTCCCAACGAATTTAACTCTTTTTTCTGGAGCAGACTTCAAAAATAAAAATTATGGGAATATTTAGGATTTTTGGAGTTGTATACAAGGAGAAATGAATTTTTGAATTTTTCCCAACGAATTTAACTCTTTTTTCTCGAGCAGACTTCAAAAATAAAAATTATGGGAATATTTAGGTTCCTATTGGCTAACTTTTATATTTTTATGTAAAACTCTACTTAATAAGGGTCACATACGCTTTGAAACCACCCCAATTGGATATCTATACAATTAGATATGAAATTTTAGAGTTCTGTGACAAATCTGCCAATTTTTCAAGCATTGCGAAAATTGAAGGGCAAAATGGTCATTTTGACTAAATATAATTCCATATGACATATCAAATTAAACTTTATCATGCCTTCATTTATTCGGAAAAAATTTCAGAAATTTTGGAGGTCATTTACTAATCTAAAAGTGTCACACAATTGTTAAGGTTCATATGTAACTGAAATTAGTAAATGACACTTTTGAATTTTGAGGCAGTCAGATTGTGGGACACTTTAAAATTAGTAAATGACCTCCAAAAAATCTGAAAGTTTTTATAATAAAATTAGACATGATAAGCTTTGATTTGATAAATCATATGGAATTTTTGGAGTTGTATACAAGGAGAAATGAATTTTTGAATTTTTCCCAACGAATTTAACTCTTTTTTCTGGAGCAGACTTCAAAAATAAAAATTATGGGAATATTTAGGATTTTTGGAGTTGTATACAAGGAGAAATGAATTTTTGAATTTTTCCCAACGAATTTAACTCTTTTTTCTGGAGCAGACTTCAAAAATAAAAATTATGGGAATATTTAGGTTCCTATTGGCTAACTTTTATATTTTTATGTAAAACTCTACTTAATAAGGGTCACATACGCTTTGAAACCACCCCAATTGGATATCTATACAATTAGATATGAAATTTTAGAGTTCTGTGACAAATCTGCCAATTTTTCAAGCATTGCGAAAATTGAAGGGCAAAATGGTCATTTTGACTAAATATAATTCCATATGACATATCAAATTAAACTTTATCATGCCTTCATTTATTCGGAAAAAATTTCAGAAATTTTGGAGGTCATTTACTAATCTAAAAGTGTCACACAATTGTTAAGGTTCATATGTAACTGAAATTAGTAAATGACACTTTTGAATTTTGAGGCAGTCAGATTGTGGGACACTTTAAAATTAGTAAATGACCTCCAAAAAATCTGAAAGTTTTTATAATAAAATTAGACATGATAAGCTTTGATTTGATAAATCATATGGAATTTTTGGAGTTGTATACAAGGAGAAATGAATTTTTGAATTTTTCCCAACGAATTTAACTCTTTTTTCTGGAGCAGACTTCAAAAATAAAAATTATGGGAATATTTAGGATTTTTGGAGTTGTATACAAGGAGAAATGAATTTTTGAATTTTTCCCAACGAATTTAACTCTTTTTTCTGGAGCAGACTTCAAAAATAAAAATTATGGGAATATTTAGGTTCCTATTGGCTAACTTTTATATTTTTATGTAAAACTCTACTTAATAAGGGTCACATACGCTTTGAAACCACCCCAATTGGATATCTATACAATTAGATATGAAATTTTAGAGTTCTGTGACAAATCTGCCAATTTTTCAAGCATTGCGAAAATTGAAGGGCAAAATGGTCATTTTGACTAAATATAATTCCATATGACATATCAAATTAAACTTTATCATGCCTTCATTTATTCGGAAAAAATTTCAGAAATTTTGGAGGTCATTTACTAATCTAAAAGTGTCACACAATTGTTAAGGTTCATATGTAACTGAAATTAGTAAATGACACTTTTGAATTTTGAGGCAGTCAGATTGTGGGACACTTTAAAATTAGTAAATGACCTCCAAAAAATCTGAAAGTTTTTATAATAAAATTAGACATGATAAGCTTTGATTTGATAAATCATATGGAATTTTTGGAGTTGTATACAAGGAGAAATGAATTTTTGAATTTTTCCCAACGAATTTAACTCTTTTTTCTGGAGCAGACTTCAAAAATAAAAATTATGGGAATATTTAGGATTTTTGGAGTTGTATACAAGGAGAAATGAATTTTTGAATTTTTCCCAACGAATTTAACTCTTTTTTCTGGAGCAGACTTCAAAAATAAAAATTATGGGAATATTTAGGTTCCTATTGGCTAACTTTTATATTTTTATGTAAAACTCTACTTAATAAGGGTCACATACGCTTTGAAACCACCCCAATTGGATATCTATACAATTAGATATGAAATTTTAGAGTTCTGTGACAAATCTGCCAATTTTTCAAGCATTGCGAAAATTGAAGGGCAAAATGGTCATTTTGACTAAATATAATTCCATATGACATATCAAATTAAACTTTATCATGCCTTCATTTATTCGGAAAAAATTTCAGAAATTTTGGAGGTCATTTACTAATCTAAAAGTGTCACACAATTGTTAAGGTTCATATGTAACTGAAATTAGTAAATGACACTTTTGAATTTTGAGGCAGTCAGATTGTGGGACACTTTAAAATTAGTAAATGACCTCCAAAAAATCTGAAAGTTTTTATAATAAAATTAGACATGATAAGCTTTGATTTGATAAATCATATGGAATTTTTGGAGTTGTATACAAGGAGAAATGAATTTTTGAATTTTTCCCAACGAATTTAACTCTTTTTTCTGGAGCAGACTTCAAAAATAAAAATTATGGGAATATTTAGGATTTTTGGAGTTGTATACAAGGAGAAATGAATTTTTGAATTTTTCCCAACGAATTTAACTCTTTTTTCTGGAGCAGACTTCAAAAATAAAAATTATGGGAATATTTAGGTTCCTATTGGCTAACTTTTATATTTTTATGTAAAACTCTACTTAATAAGGGTCACATACGCTTTGAAACCACCCCAATTGGATATCTATACAATTAGATATGAAATTTTAGAGTTCTGTGACAAATCTGCCAATTTTTCAAGCATTGCGAAAATTGAAGGGCAAAATGGTCATTTTGACTAAATATAATTCCATATGACATATCAAATTAAACTTTATCATGCCTTCATTTATTCGGAAAAAATTTCAGAAATTTTGGAGGTCATTTACTAATCTAAAAGTGTCACACAATTGTTAAGGTTCATATGTAACTGAAATTAGTAAATGACACTTTTGAATTTTGAGGCAGTCAGATTGTGGGACACTTTAAAATTAGTAAATGACCTCCAAAAAATCTGAAAGTTTTTATAATAAAATTAGACATGATAAGCTTTGATTTGATAAATCATATGGAATTTTTGGAGTTGTATACAAGGAGAAATGAATTTTTGAATTTTTCCCAACGAATTTAACTCTTTTTTCTGGAGCAGACTTCAAAAATAAAAATTATGGGAATATTTAGGATTTTTGGAGTTGTATACAAGGAGAAATGAATTTTTGAATTTTTCCCAACGAATTTAACTCTTTTTTCTGGAGCAGACTTCAAAAATAAAAATTATGGGAATATTTAGGTTCCTATTGGCTAACTTTTATATTTTTATGTAAAACTCTACTTAATAAGGGTCACATACGCTTTGAAACCACCCCAATTGGATATCTATACAATTAGATATGAAATTTTAGAGTTCTGTGACAAATCTGCCAATTTTTCAAGCATTGCGAAAATTGAAGGGCAAAATGGTCATTTTGACTAAATATAATTCCATATGACATATCAAATTAAACTTTATCATGCCTTCATTTATTCGGAAAAAATTTCAGAAATTTTGGAGGTCATTTACTAATCTAAAAGTGTCACACAATTGTTAAGGTTCATATGTAACTGAAATTAGTAAATGACACTTTTGAATTTTGAGGCAGTCAGATTGTGGGACACTTTAAAATTAGTAAATGACCTCCAAAAAATCTGAAAGTTTTTATAATAAAATTAGACATGATAAGCTTTGATTTGATAAATCATATGGAATTTTTGGAGTTGTATACAAGGAGAAATGAATTTTTGAATTTTTCCCAACGAATTTAACTCTTTTTTCTGGAGCAGACTTCAAAAATAAAAATTATGGGAATATTTAGGATTTTTGGAGTTGTATACAAGGAGAAATGAATTTTTGAATTTTTCCCAACGAATTTAACTCTTTTTTCTGGAGCAGACTTCAAAAATAAAAATTATGGGAATATTTAGGTTCCTATTGGCTAACTTTTATATTTTTATGTAAAACTCTACTTAATAAGGGTCACATACGCTTTGAAACCACCCCAATTGGATATCTATACAATTAGATATGAAATTTTAGAGTTCTGTGACAAATCTGCCAATTTTTCAAGCATTGCGAAAATTGAAGGGCAAAATGGTCATTTTGACTAAATATAATTCCATATGACATATCAAATTAAACTTTATCATGCCTTCATTTATTCGGAAAAAATTTCAGAAATTTTGGAGGTCATTTACTAATCTAAAAGTGTCACACAATTGTTAAGGTTCATATGTAACTGAAATTAGTAAATGACACTTTTGAATTTTGAGGCAGTCAGATTGTGGGACACTTTAAAATTAGTAAATGACCTCCAAAAAATCTGAAAGTTTTTATAATAAAATTAGACATGATAAGCTTTGATTTGATAAATCATATGGAATTTTTGGAGTTGTATACAAGGAGAAATGAATTTTTGAATTTTTCCCAACGAATTTAACTCTTTTTTCTGGAGCAGACTTCAAAAATAAAAATTATGGGAATATTTAGGTTCCTATTGGCTAACTTTTATATTTTTAAGTAAAACTCTACTTAATAAGGGTCACATACGCTTTGAAACCACCCCAATTGGATATCTATACAATTAGATATGAAATTTTAGAGTTCTGTGACAAATCTGCCAATTTTTCAAGCATTGCGAAAATTGAAGGGCAAAATGGTCATTTTGACTAAATATAATTCCATATGACATATCAAATTAAACTTTATCATGCCTGCATTTATTCGGAAAAAATTTCAGAATTTTTGGAGGTCATTTACTAATCTAAAAGTGTCACACAATTGTTAAGGTTCATATGTAACTGAAATTAGTAAATGACACTTTTGAATTTTGAGGCAGTCAGATTGTGGGACACTTTAAAATTAGTAAATGACCTCCAAAAAATCTGAAAGTTTTTATAATAAAATTAGACATGATAAGCTTTGATTTGATAAATCATATGGAATTTTTGGAGTTGTATACAAGGAGAAATGAATTTTTGAATTTTTCCCAACGAATTTAACTCTTTTTTCTGGAGCAGACTTCGAAAATAAAAATTATGGGAATATTTAGGTTCCTATTGGCTAACTTTTATATTTTTAAGTAAAACTCTACTTAATAAGGGTCACATACGCTTTGAAACCACCCCAATTGGATATCTATACAATTAGATATGAAATTTTAGAGTTCTGTGACAAATCTGCCAATTTTTCAAGCATTGCGAAAATTGAAGGGCAAAATGGTCATTTTGACTAAATATAATTCCATATGACATATCAAATTAAACTTTATCATGCCTGCATTTATTCGGAAAAAATTTCAGAATTTTTGGAGGTCATTTACTAATCTAAAAGTGTCACACAATTGTTAAGGTTCATATGTAACTGAAATTAGTAAATGACACTTTTGAATTTTGAGGCAGTCAGATTGTGGGACACTTTAAAATTAGTAAATGACCTCCAAAAAATCTGAAAGTTTTTATAATAAAATTAGACATGATAAGCTTTGATTTGATAAATCATATGGAATTTTTGGAGTTGTATACAAGGAGAAATGAATTTTTGAATTTTTCCCAACGAATTTAACTCTTTTTTCTGGAGCAGACTTCAAAAATAAAAATTATGGGAATATTTAGGTTCCTATTGGCTAACTTTTATATTTTTAAGTAAAACTCTACTTAATAAGGGTCACATACGCTTTGAAACCACCCCAATTGGATATCTATACAATTAGATATGAAATTTTAGAGTTCTGTGACAAATCTGCCAATTTTTCAAGCATTGCGAAAATTGAAGGGCAAAATGGTCATTTTGACTAAATATAATTCCATATGACATATCAAATTAAACTTTATCATGCCTGCATTTATTCGGAAAAAATTTCAGAATTTTTGGAGGTCATTTACTAATCTAAAAGTGTCACACAATTGTTAAGGTTCATATGTAACTGAAATTAGTAAATGACACTTTTGAATTTTGAGGCAGTCAGATTGTGGGACACTTTAAAATTAGTAAATGACCTCCAAAAAATCTGAAAGTTTTTATAATAAAATTAGACATGATAAGCTTTGATTTGATAAATCATATGGAATTTTTGGAGTTGTATACAAGGAGAAATGAATTTTTGAATTTTTCCCAACGAATTTAACTCTTTTTTCTGGAGCAGACTTCAAAAATAAAAATTATGGGAATATTTAGGATTTTTGGAGTTGTATACAAGGAGAAATGAATTTTTGAATTTTTCCCAACGAATTTAACTCTTTTTTCTGGAGCAGACTTCAAAAATAAAAATTATGGGAATATTTAGGTTCCTATTGGCTAACTTTTATATTTTTATGTAAAACTCTACTTAATAAGGGTCACATACGCTTTGAAACCACCCCAATTGGATATCTATACAATTAGATATGAAATTTTAGAGTTCTGTGACAAATCTGCCAATTTTTCAAGCATTGCGAAAATTGAAGGGCAAAATGGTCATTTTGACTAAATATAATTCCATATGACATATCAAATTAAACTTTATCATGCCTTCATTTATTCGGAAAAAATTTCAGAAATTTTGGAGGTCATTTACTAATCTAAAAGTGTCACACAATTGTTAAGGTTCATATGTAACTGAAATTAGTAAATGACACTTTTGAATTTTGAGGCAGTCAGATTTTGGGACACTTTAAAATTAGTAAATGACCTCCAAAAAATCTGAAAGTTTTTATAATAAAATTAGACATGATAAGCTTTGATTTGATAAATCATATGGAATTTTTAGAGTTGTATACAAGGAGAAATGAATTTTTGAATTTTTCCCAACGAATTTAACTCTTTTTTCTGGAGCAGACTTCAAAAATAAAAATTATGGGAATATTTAGGTTCCTATTGGCTAACTTTTATATTTTTAAGTAAAACTCTACTTAATAAGGGTCACATACGCTTTGAAACCACCCCAATTGGATATCTATACAATTAGATATGAAATTTTAGAGTTCTGTGACAAATCTGCCAATTTTTCAAGCATTGCGAAAATTGAAGGGCAAAATGGTCATTTTGACTAAATATAATTCCATATGACATATCAAATTAAACTTTATCATGCCTTCATTTATTCGGAAAAAATTTCAGAAATTTTGGAGGTCATTTACTAATCTAAAAGTGTCACACAATTGTTAAGGTTCATATGTAACTGAAATTAGTAAATGACACTTTTGAATTTTGAGGCAGTCAGATTGTGGGACACTTTAAAATTAGTAAATGACCTCCAAAAAATCTGAAAGTTTTTATAATAAAATTAGACATGATAAGCTTTGATTTGATAAATCATATGGAATTTTTGGAGTTGTATACAAGGAGAAATGAATTTTTGAATTTTTCCCAACGAATTTAACTCTTTTTTCTGGAGCAGACTTCAAAAATAAAAATTATGGGAATATTTAGGTTCCTATTGGCTAACTTTTATATTTTTATGTAAAACTCTACTTAATAAGGGTCACATACGCTTTGAAACCACCCCAATTGGATATCTATACAATTAGATATGAAATTTTAGAGTTCTGTGACAAATCTGCCAATTTTTCAAGCATTGCGAAAATTGAAGGGCAAAATGGTCATTTTGACTAAATATAATTCCATATGACATATCAAATTAAACTTTATCATGCCTTCATTTATTCGGAAAAAATTTCAGAAATTTTGGAGGTCATTTACTAATCTAAAAGTGTCACACAATTGTTAAGGTTCATATGTAACTGAAATTAGTAAATGACACTTTTGAATTTTGAGGCAGTCAGATTGTGGGACACTTTAAAATTAGTAAATGACCTCCAAAAAATCTGAAAGTTTTTATAATAAAATTAGACATGATAAGCTTTGATTTGATAAATCATATGGAATTTTTGGAGTTGTATACAAGGAGAAATGAATTTTTGAATTTTTCCCAACGAATTTAACTCTTTTTTCTGGAGCAGACTTCAAAAATAAAAATTATGGGAATATTTAGGATTTTTGGAGTTGTATACAAGGAGAAATGAATTTTTGAATTTTTCCCAACGAATTTAACTCTTTTTTCTGGAGCAGACTTCAAAAATAAAAATTATGGGAATATTTAGGTTCCTATTGGCTAACTTTTATATTTTTATGTAAAACTCTACTTAATAAGGGTCACATACGCTTTGAAACCACCCCAATTGGATATCTATACAATTAGATATGAAATTTTAGAGTTCTGTGACAAATCTGCCAATTTTTCAAGCATTGCGAAAATTGAAGGGCAAAATGGTCATTTTGACTAAATATAATTCCATATGACATATCAAATTAAACTTTATCATGCCTTCATTTATTCGGAAAAAATTTCAGAAATTTTGGAGGTCATTTACTAATCTAAAAGTGTCACACAATTGTTAAGGTTCATATGTAACTGAAATTAGTAAATGACACTTTTGAATTTTGAGGCAGTCAGATTGTGGGACACTTTAAAATTAGTAAATGACCTCCAAAAAATCTGAAAGTTTTTATAATAAAATTAGACATGATAAGCTTTGATTTGATAAATCATATGGAATTTTTGGAGTTGTATACAAGGAGAAATGAATTTTTGAATTTTTCCCAACGAATTTAACTCTTTTTTCTGGAGCAGACTTCAAAAATAAAAATTATGGGAATATTTAGGATTTTTGGGGTTGTATACAAGGAGAAATGAATTTTTGAATTTTTCCCAACGAATTTAACTCTTTTTTCTGGAGCAGACTTCAAAAATAAAAATTATGGGAATATTTAGGTTCCTATTGGCTAACTTTTATATTTTTATGTAAAACTCTACTTAATAAGGGTCACATACGCTTTGAAACCACCCCAATTGGATATCTATACAATTAGATATGAAATTTTAGAGTTCTGTGACAAATCTGCCAATTTTTCAAGCATTGCGAAAATTGAAGGGCAAAATGGTCATTTTGACTAAATATAATTCCATATGACATATCAAATTAAACTTTATCATGCCTTCATTTATTCGGAAAAAATTTCAGAAATTTTGGAGGTCATTTACTAATCTAAAAGTGTCACACAATTGTTAAGGTTCATATGTAACTGAAATTAGTAAATGACACTTTTGAATTTTGAGGCAGTCAGATTGTGGGACACTTTAAAATTAGTAAATGACCTCCAAAAAATCTGAAAGTTTTTAGAATAAAATTAGACATGATAAGCTTTGATTTGATAAATCATATGGAATTTTTGGAGTTGTATACAAGGAGAAATGAATTTTTGAATTTTTCCCAACGAATTTAACTCTTTTTTCTGGAGCAGACTTCGAAAATAAAAATTATGGGAATATTTAGGTTCCTATTGGCTAACTTTTATATTTTTATGTAAAACTCTACTTAATAAGGGTAACATACGCTTTGAAACCACCCCAATTGGATATCTATACAATTAGATATGAAATTTTAGAGTTCTGTGACAAATCTGCCAATTTTTCAAGCATTGCGAAAATTGAAGGGCAAAATGGTCATTTTGACTAAATATAATTCCATATGACATATCAAATTAAACTTTATCATGTCTGCATTTATTCTCAAAAATTTCAGAATTTTTGGAGGTCATTTACTAATCTAAAAGTGTCACACAATTGTTAAGGTTCATATGTAACTGAAATTAGTAAATGACACTTTTGAATTTTGAGGCAGTCAGATTGTGGGATACTTTAAAATTAGTAAATGACCTCCAAAAAATCTGAAAGTTTTTAGAATAAAATTAGACATGATAAGCTTTGATTTGATAAATCATATGGAATTTTTGGAGTTGTATACAAGGAGAAATGAATTTTTGAATTTTTCCCAACGAATTTAACTCTTTTTTCTGGAGCAGACTTCAAAAATAAAAATTATGGGAATATTTAGGTTCTTATTGGCTAACTTTTATATTTTTCTCTAAAACTGTACTTAATAAGGGTCACATACGCTTTGAAACCACCCCAATTTGATATCTATACAATTAGATATGAAATTTTAGAGTTCTGTGACAAATCTGTCAATTTTTCAAGCATTGCGAAAATTGAAGGGCAAAATGGTCATTTTGACTAAATATAATTCCATATGACATATCAAATTAAACTTTATCATGTCTTCATTTATTCTCAAAAATTTCAGAATTTTTGGAGGTCATTTACTAATCTAAAAGTGTCACACAATTGTTAAGGTTCATATGTAACTGAAATTAGTAAATGACACTTTTGAATTTTGAGGCAGTCAGATTGTGGGACACTTGAAAATTAGTAAATGACCTCCAAAAAATCTGAAAGTTTTTAGAATAAAATTAGACATGATAAGCTTTGATTTGATAAATCATATAGAATTTTTGGAGTTGTATACAAGGAGAAATGAATTTTTGAATTTTTCCCAACGAATTTAACTCTTTTTTCTGGAACAGACTTCAAAAATAAAAATTATGGGAATATTTAGGTTCCTATTGGCTAACTTTTATATTTTTATGTAAAACTCTACTTAATAAGGGTCACATACGCTTTGAAACCACCCCAATTGGATATCTATACAATTAGATATGAAATTTTAGAGTTCTGTGACAAATCTGCCAATTTTTCAAGCATTGCAAAAATTGAAGGGCAAAATGGTCATTTTGACTAAATATAATTCCATATGACATATCAAATTAAACTTTATCATGCCTTCATTTATTCGGAAAAAATTTCAGAATTTTTGGAGGTCATTTACTAATCTAAAAGTGTCACACAATTGTTAAGGTTCATATGTAACTGAAATTAGTAAATGACACTTTTGAATTTTGAGGCAGTCAGATTGTGGGACACTTTAAAATTAGTAAATGACCTCCAAAAAATCTGAAAGTTTTTAGAATAAAATTAGACATGATAAGCTTTGATTTGATAAATCATATGGAATTTTTGGAGTTGTATACAAGGAGAAATGAATTTTTGAATTTTTCCCAACGAATTTAACTCTTTTTTCTGGAGCAGACTTCGAAAATAAAAATTATGGGAATATTTAGGTTCCTATTGGCTAACTTTTATATTTTTATGTAAAACTCTACTTAATAAGGGTCACATACGCTTTGAAACCACCCCAATTGGATATCTATACAATTAGATATGAAATTTTAGAGTTCTGTGACAAATCTGCCAATTTTTCAAGCATTGCGAAAATTGAAGGGCAAAATGGTCATTTTGACTAAATATAATTCCATATGACATATCAAATTAAACTTTATCATGTCTGCATTTATTCTCAAAAATTTCAGAATTTTTGGAGGTCATTTACTAATCTAAAAGTGTCACACAATTGTTAAGGTTCATATGTAACTGAAATTAGTAAATGACACTTTTGAATTTTGAGGCAGTCAGATTGTGGGACACTTTAAAATTAGTAAATGACCTCCAAAAAATCTGAAAGTTTTTAGAATAAAATTAGACATGATAAGCTTTGATTTGATAAATCATATGGAATTTTTGGAGTTGTATACAAGGAGAAATGAATTTTTGAATTTTTCCCAACGAATTTAACTCTTTTTTCTGGAGCAGACTTCGAAAATAAAAATTATGGGAATATTTAGGTTCCTATTGGCTAACTTTTATATTTTTATGTAAAACTCTACTTAATAAGGGTCACATACGCTTTGAAACCACCCCAATTGGATATCTATACAATTAGATATGAAATTTTAGAGTTCTGTGACAAATCTGCCAATTTTTCAAGCATTGCGAAAATTGAAGGGCAAAATGGTCATTTTGACTAAATATAATTCCATATGACATATCAAATTAAACTTTATCATGCCTTCATTTATTCGGAAAAAATTTCAGAAATTTTGGAGGTCATTTACTAATCTAAAAGTGTCACACAATTGTTAAGGTTCATATGTAACTGAAATTAGTAAATGACACTTTTGAATTTTGAGGCAGTCAGATTGTGGGACACTTTAAAATTAGTAAATGACCTCCAAAAAATCTGAAAGTTTTTATAATAAAATTAGACATGATAAGCTTTGATTTGATAAATCATATGGAATTTTTGGAGTTGTATACAAGGAGAAATGAATTTTTGAATTTTTCCCAACGAATTTAACTCTTTTTTCTGGAGCAGACTTCAAAAATAAAAATTATGGGAATATTTAGGATTTTTGGGGTTGTATACAAGGAGAAATGAATTTTTGAATTTTTCCCAACGAATTTAACTCTTTTTTCTGGAGCAGACTTCAAAAATAAAAATTATGGGAATATTTAGGTTCCTATTGGCTAACTTTTATATTTTTATGTAAAACTCTACTTAATAAGGGTCACATACGCTTTGAAACCACCCCAATTGGATATCTATACAATTAGATATGAAATTTTAGAGTTCTGTGACAAATCTGTCAATTTTTCAAGCATTGCGAAAATTGAAGGGCAAAATGGTCATTTTGACTAAATATAATTCCATATGACATATCAAATTAAACTTTATCATGTCTTCATTTATTCTCAAAAATTTCAGAATTTTTGGAGGTCATTTACTAATCTAAAAGTGTCACACAATTGTTAAGGTTCATATGTAACTGAAATTAGTAAATGACACTTTTGAATTTTGAGGCAGTCAGATTGTGGGACACTTGAAAATTAGTAAATGACCTCCAAAAAATCTGAAAGTTTTTAGAATAAAATTAGACATGATAAGCTTTGATTTGATAAATCATATGGAATTTTTGGAGTTGTATACAAGGAGAAATGAATTTTTGAATTTTTCCCAACGAATTTAACTCTTTTTTCTGGAGCAGACTTCAAAAATAAAAATTATGGGAATATTTAGGTTCCTATTGGCTAACTTTTATATTTTTATGTAAAACTCTACTTAATAAGGGTCACATACGCTTTGAAACCACCCCAATTGGATATCTATACAATTAGATATGAAATTTTAGAGTTCTGTGACAAATCTGCCAATTTTTCAAGCATTGGGAAAATTGAAGGGCAAAATGGTCATTTTGACTAAATATAATTCCATATGACATATCAAATTAAACTTTATCATGCCTTCATTTATTCGGAAAAAATTTCGGAAATTTTGGAGGTCATTTACTAATCTAAAAGTGTCACACAGTTGTTAAGGTTCATATGTAACTGAAATTAGTAAATGACACTTTTGAATTTTGAGGCAGTCAGATTGTGGGACACTTTAAAATTAGTAAATGACCTCCAAAAAATCTGAAAGTTTTTAGGATAAAATTAGACATGATAAGCTTTGATTTGATAAATCATATGGAATTTTTGGAGTTGTATACAAGGAGAAATGAATTTTTGAATTTTTCCCAACGAATTTAACTCTTTTTTCTGGAGCAGACTTCGAAAATAAAAATTATGGGAATATTTAGGTTCCTATTGGCTAACTTTTATATTTTTATGTAAAACTCTACTTAATAAGGGTCACATACGCTTTGAAACCACCCCAATTGGATATCTATACAATTAGATATGAAATTTTAGAGTTCTGTGACAAATCTGCCAATTTTTCAAGCATTGGGAAAATTGAAGGGCAAAATGGTCATTTTGACTAAATATAATTCCATATGACATATCAAATTAAACTTTATCATGCCTTCATTTATTCGGAAAAAATTTCAGAAATTTTGGAGGTCATTTACTAATCTAAAAGTGTCACACAATTGTTAAGGTTCATATGTAACTGAAATTAGTAAATGACACTTTTGAATTTTGAGGCAGTCAGATTGTGGGACACTTTAAAATTAGTAAATGACCTCCAAAAAATCTGAAAGTTTTTATAATAAAATTAGACATGATAAGCTTTGATTTGATAAATCATATGGAATTTTTGGAGTTGTATACAAGGAGAAATGAATTTTTGAATTTTTCCCAACGAATTTAACTCTTTTTTCTGGAGCAGACTTCGAAAATAAAAATTATGGGAATATTTAGGTTCCTATTGGCTAACTTTTATATTTTTATGTAAAACTCTACTTAATAAGGGTCACATACGCTTTGAAACCACCCCAATTGGATATCTATACAATTAGATATGAAATTTTAGAGTTCTGTGACAAATCTGCCAATTTTTCAAGCATTGCGAAAATTGAAGGGCAAAATGGTCATTTTGACTAAATATAATTCCATATGACATATCAAATTAAACTTTATCATGCCTTCATTTATTCGGAAAAAATTTCAGAAATTTTGGAGGTCATTTACTAATCTAAAAGTGTCACACAGTTGTTAAGGTTCATATGTAACTGAAATTAGTAAATGACACTTTTGAATTTTGAGGCAGTCAGATTGTGGGACACTTTAAAATTAGTAAATGACCTCCAAAAAATCTGAAAGTTTTTATAATAAAATTAGACATGATAAGCTTTGATTTGATAAATCATATGGAATTTTTGGAGTTGTATACAAGGAGAAATGAATTTTTGAATTTTTCCCAACGAATTTAACTCTTTTTTCTGGAGCAGACTTCGAAAATAAAAATTATGGGAATATTTAGGTTCCTATTGGCTAACTTTTATATTTTTATGTAAAACTCTACTTAATAAGGGTCACATACGCTTTGAAACCACCCCAATTGGATATCTATACAATTAGATATGAAATTTTAGAGTTCTGTGACAAATCTGCCAATTTTTCAAGCATTGCGAAAATTGAAGGGCAAAATGGTCATTTTGACTAAATATAATTCCATATGACATATCAAATTAAACTTTATCATGCCTTCATTTATTCGGAAAAAATTTCAGAAATTTTGGAGGTCATTTACTAATCTAAAAGTGTCACACAATTGTTAAGGTTCATATGTAACTGAAATTAGTAAATGACACTTTTGAATTTTGAGGCAGTCAGATTGTGGGACACTTTAAAATTAGTAAATGACCTCCAAAAAATCTGAAAGTTTTTATAATAAAATTAGACATGATAAGCTTTGATTTGATAAATCATATGGAATTTTTGGAGTTGTATACAAGGAGAAATGAATTTTTGAATTTTTCCCAACGAATTTAACTCTTTTTTCTGGAGCAGACTTCAAAAATAAAAATTATGGGAATATTTAGGATTTTTGGGGTTGTATACAAGGAGAAATGAATTTTTGAATTTTTCCCAACGAATTTAACTCTTTTTTCTGGAGCAGACTTCAAAAATAAAAATTATGGGAATATTTAGGTTCCTATTGGCTAACTTTTATATTTTTATGTAAAACTCTACTTAATAAGGGTCACATACGCTTTGAAACCACCCCAATTGGATATCTATACAATTAGATATGAAATTTTAGAGTTCTGTGACAAATCTGCCAATTTTTCAAGCATTGCGAAAATTGAAGGGCAAAATGGTCATTTTGACTAAATATAATTCCATATGACATATCAAATTAAACTTTATCATGCCTTCATTTATTCGGAAAAAATTTCAGAAATTTTGGAGGTCATTTACTAATCTAAAAGTGTCACACAATTGTTAAGGTTCATATGTAACTGAAATTAGTAAATGACACTTTTGAATTTTGAGGCAGTCAGATTGTGGGACACTTTAAAATTAGTAAATGACCTCCAAAAAATCTGAAAGTTTTTATAATAAAATTAGACATGATAAGCTTTGATTTGATAAATCATATGGAATTTTTGGAGTTGTATACAAGGAGAAATGAATTTTTGAATTTTTCCCAACGAATTTAACTCTTTTTTCTGGAGCAGACTTCAAAAATAAAAATTATGGGAATATTTAGGATTTTTGGAGTTGTATACAAGGAGAAATGAATTTTTGAATTTTTCCCAACGAATTTAACTCTTTTTTCTGGAGCAGACTTCAAAAATAAAAATTATGGGAATATTTAGGTTCTTATTGGCTAACTTTTATATTTTTCTCTAAAACTGTACTTAATAAGGGTCACATACGCTTTGAAACCACCCCAATTTGATATCTATACAATTAGATATGAAATTTTAGAGTTCTGTGACAAATCTGTCAATTTTTCAAGCATTGCGAAAATTGAAGGGCAAAATGGTCATTTTGACTAAATATAATTCCATATGACATATCAAATTAAACTTTATCATGTCTTCATTTATTCTCAAAAATTTCAGAATTTTTGGAGGTCATTTACTAATCTAAAAGTGTCACACAATTGTTAAGGTTCATATGTAACTGAAATTAGTAAATGACACTTTTGAATTTTGAGGCAGTCAGATTGTGGGACACTTGAAAATTAGTAAATGACCTCCAAAAAATCTGAAAGTTTTTAGAATAAAATTAGACATGATAAGCTTTGATTTGATAAATCATATAGAATTTTTGGAGTTGTATACAAGGAGAAATGAATTTTTGAATTTTTCCCAACGAATTTAACTCTTTTTTCTGGAACAGACTTCAAAAATAAAAATTATGGGAATATTTAGGTTCCTATTGGCTAACTTTTATATTTTTATGTAAAACTCTACTTAATAAGGGTCACATACGCTTTGAAACCACCCCAATTGGATATCTATACAATTAGATATGAAATTTTAGAGTTCTGTGACAAATCTGCCAATTTTTCAAGCATTGCAAAAATTGAAGGGCAAAATGGTCATTTTGACTAAATATAATTCCATATGACATATCAAATTAAACTTTATCATGCCTTCATTTATTCGGAAAAAATTTCAGAATTTTTGGAGGTCATTTACTAATCTAAAAGTGTCACACAATTGTTAAGGTTCATATGTAACTGAAATTAGTAAATGACACTTTTGAATTTTGAGGCAGTCAGATTGTGGGACACTTTAAAATTAGTAAATGACCTCCAAAAAATCTGAAAGTTTTTAGAATAAAATTAGACATGATAAGCTTTGATTTGATAAATCATATGGAATTTTTGGAGTTGTATACAAGGAGAAATGAATTTTTGAATTTTTCCCAACGAATTTAACTCTTTTTTCTGGAGCAGACTTCGAAAATAAAAATTATGGGAATATTTAGGTTCCTATTGGCTAACTTTTATATTTTTATGTAAAACTCTACTTAATAAGGGTCACATACGCTTTGAAACCACCCCAATTGGATATCTATACAATTAGATATGAAATTTTAGAGTTCTGTGACAAATCTGCCAATTTTTCAAGCATTGCGAAAATTGAAGGGCAAAATGGTCATTTTGACTAAATATAATTCCATATGACATATCAAATTAAACTTTATCATGTCTGCATTTATTCTCAAAAATTTCAGAATTTTTGGAGGTCATTTACTAATCTAAAAGTGTCACACAATTGTTAAGGTTCATATGTAACTGAAATTAGTAAATGACACTTTTGAATTTTGAGGCAGTCAGATTGTGGGACACTTTAAAATTAGTAAATGACCTCCAAAAAATCTGAAAGTTTTTAGAATAAAATTAGACATGATAAGCTTTGATTTGATAAATCATATGGAATTTTTGGAGTTGTATACAAGGAGAAATGAATTTTTGAATTTTTCCCAACGAATTTAACTCTTTTTTCTGGAGCAGACTTCGAAAATAAAAATTATGGGAATATTTAGGTTCCTATTGGCTAACTTTTATATTTTTATGTAAAACTCTACTTAATAAGGGTCACATACGCTTTGAAACCACCCCAATTGGATATCTATACAATTAGATATGAAATTTTAGAGTTCTGTGACAAATCTGCCAATTTTTCAAGCATTGCGAAAATTGAAGGGCAAAATGGTCATTTTGACTAAATATAATTCCATATGACATATCAAATTAAACTTTATCATGCCTTCATTTATTCGGAAAAAATTTCAGAAATTTTGGAGGTCATTTACTAATCTAAAAGTGTCACACAATTGTTAAGGTTCATATGTAACTGAAATTAGTAAATGACACTTTTGAATTTTGAGGCAGTCAGATTGTGGGACACTTTAAAATTAGTAAATGACCTCCAAAAAATCTGAAAGTTTTTATAATAAAATTAGACATGATAAGCTTTGATTTGATAAATCATATGGAATTTTTGGAGTTGTATACAAGGAGAAATGAATTTTTGAATTTTTCCCAACGAATTTAACTCTTTTTTCTGGAGCAGACTTCAAAAATAAAAATTATGGGAATATTTAGGATTTTTGGGGTTGTATACAAGGAGAAATGAATTTTTGAATTTTTCCCAACGAATTTAACTCTTTTTTCTGGAGCAGACTTCAAAAATAAAAATTATGGGAATATTTAGGTTCCTATTGGCTAACTTTTATATTTTTATGTAAAACTCTACTTAATAAGGGTCACATACGCTTTGAAACCACCCCAATTGGATATCTATACAATTAGATATGAAATTTTAGAGTTCTGTGACAAATCTGTCAATTTTTCAAGCATTGCGAAAATTGAAGGGCAAAATGGTCATTTTGACTAAATATAATTCCATATGACATATCAAATTAAACTTTATCATGTCTTCATTTATTCTCAAAAATTTCAGAATTTTTGGAGGTCATTTACTAATCTAAAAGTGTCACACAATTGTTAAGGTTCATATGTAACTGAAATTAGTAAATGACACTTTTGAATTTTGAGGCAGTCAGATTGTGGGACACTTGAAAATTAGTAAATGACCTCCAAAAAATCTGAAAGTTTTTAGAATAAAATTAGACATGATAAGCTTTGATTTGATAAATCATATGGAATTTTTGGAGTTGTATACAAGGAGAAATGAATTTTTGAATTTTTCCCAACGAATTTAACTCTTTTTTCTGGAGCAGACTTCAAAAATAAAAATTATGGGAATATTTAGGTTCCTATTGGCTAACTTTTATATTTTTATGTAAAACTCTACTTAATAAGGGTCACATACGCTTTGAAACCACCCCAATTGGATATCTATACAATTAGATATGAAATTTTAGAGTTCTGTGACAAATCTGCCAATTTTTCAAGCATTGGGAAAATTGAAGGGCAAAATGGTCATTTTGACTAAATATAATTCCATATGACATATCAAATTAAACTTTATCATGCCTTCATTTATTCGGAAAAAATTTCGGAAATTTTGGAGGTCATTTACTAATCTAAAAGTGTCACACAGTTGTTAAGGTTCATATGTAACTGAAATTAGTAAATGACACTTTTGAATTTTGAGGCAGTCAGATTGTGGGACACTTTAAAATTAGTAAATGACCTCCAAAAAATCTGAAAGTTTTTAGGATAAAATTAGACATGATAAGCTTTGATTTGATAAATCATATGGAATTTTTGGAGTTGTATACAAGGAGAAATGAATTTTTGAATTTTTCCCAACGAATTTAACTCTTTTTTCTGGAGCAGACTTCGAAAATAAAAATTATGGGAATATTTAGGTTCCTATTGGCTAACTTTTATATTTTTATGTAAAACTCTACTTAATAAGGGTCACATACGCTTTGAAACCACCCCAATTGGATATCTATACAATTAGATATGAAATTTTAGAGTTCTGTGACAAATCTGCCAATTTTTCAAGCATTGGGAAAATTGAAGGGCAAAATGGTCATTTTGACTAAATATAATTCCATATGACATATCAAATTAAACTTTATCATGCCTTCATTTATTCGGAAAAAATTTCAGAAATTTTGGAGGTCATTTACTAATCTAAAAGTGTCACACAATTGTTAAGGTTCATATGTAACTGAAATTAGTAAATGACACTTTTGAATTTTGAGGCAGTCAGATTGTGGGACACTTTAAAATTAGTAAATGACCTCCAAAAAATCTGAAAGTTTTTATAATAAAATTAGACATGATAAGCTTTGATTTGATAAATCATATGGAATTTTTGGAGTTGTATACAAGGAGAAATGAATTTTTGAATTTTTCCCAACGAATTTAACTCTTTTTTCTGGAGCAGACTTCGAAAATAAAAATTATGGGAATATTTAGGTTCCTATTGGCTAACTTTTATATTTTTATGTAAAACTCTACTTAATAAGGGTCACATACGCTTTGAAACCACCCCAATTGGATATCTATACAATTAGATATGAAATTTTAGAGTTCTGTGACAAATCTGCCAATTTTTCAAGCATTGCGAAAATTGAAGGGCAAAATGGTCATTTTGACTAAATATAATTCCATATGACATATCAAATTAAACTTTATCATGCCTTCATTTATTCGGAAAAAATTTCAGAAATTTTGGAGGTCATTTACTAATCTAAAAGTGTCACACAGTTGTTAAGGTTCATATGTAACTGAAATTAGTAAATGACACTTTTGAATTTTGAGGCAGTCAGATTGTGGGACACTTTAAAATTAGTAAATGACCTCCAAAAAATCTGAAAGTTTTTATAATAAAATTAGACATGATAAGCTTTGATTTGATAAATCATATGGAATTTTTGGAGTTGTATACAAGGAGAAATGAATTTTTGAATTTTTCCCAACGAATTTAACTCTTTTTTCTGGAGCAGACTTCGAAAATAAAAATTATGGGAATATTTAGGTTCCTATTGGCTAACTTTTATATTTTTATGTAAAACTCTACTTAATAAGGGTCACATACGCTTTGAAACCACCCCAATTGGATATCTATACAATTAGATATGAAATTTTAGAGTTCTGTGACAAATCTGCCAATTTTTCAAGCATTGCGAAAATTGAAGGGCAAAATGGTCATTTTGACTAAATATAATTCCATATGACATATCAAATTAAACTTTATCATGCCTTCATTTATTCGGAAAAAATTTCAGAAATTTTGGAGGTCATTTACTAATCTAAAAGTGTCACACAATTGTTAAGGTTCATATGTAACTGAAATTAGTAAATGACACTTTTGAATTTTGAGGCAGTCAGATTGTGGGACACTTTAAAATTAGTAAATGACCTCCAAAAAATCTGAAAGTTTTTATAATAAAATTAGACATGATAAGCTTTGATTTGATAAATCATATGGAATTTTTGGAGTTGTATACAAGGAGAAATGAATTTTTGAATTTTTCCCAACGAATTTAACTCTTTTTTCTGGAGCAGACTTCAAAAATAAAAATTATGGGAATATTTAGGATTTTTGGGGTTGTATACAAGGAGAAATGAATTTTTGAATTTTTCCCAACGAATTTAACTCTTTTTTCTGGAGCAGACTTCAAAAATAAAAATTATGGGAATATTTAGGTTCCTATTGGCTAACTTTTATATTTTTATGTAAAACTCTACTTAATAAGGGTCACATACGCTTTGAAACCACCCCAATTGGATATCTATACAATTAGATATGAAATTTTAGAGTTCTGTGACAAATCTGTCAATTTTTCAAGCATTGCGAAAATTGAAGGGCAAAATGGTCATTTTGACTAAATATAATTCCATATGACATATCAAATTAAACTTTATCATGTCTTCATTTATTCTCAAAAATTTCAGAATTTTTGGAGGTCATTTACTAATCTAAAAGTGTCACACAATTGTTAAGGTTCATATGTAACTGAAATTAGTAAATGACACTTTTGAATTTTGAGGCAGTCAGATTGTGGGACACTTGAAAATTAGTAAATGACCTCCAAAAAATCTGAAAGTTTTTAGAATAAAATTAGACATGATAAGCTTTGATTTGATAAATCATATGGAATTTTTGGAGTTGTATACAAGGAGAAATGAATTTTTGAATTTTTCCCAACGAATTTAACTCTTTTTTCTGGAGCAGACTTCAAAAATAAAAATTATGGGAATATTTAGGTTCCTATTGGCTAACTTTTATATTTTTATGTAAAACTCTACTTAATAAGGGTCACATACGCTTTGAAACCACCCCAATTGGATATCTATACAATTAGATATGAAATTTTAGAGTTCTGTGACAAATCTGCCAATTTTTCAAGCATTGGGAAAATTGAAGGGCAAAATGGTCATTTTGACTAAATATAATTCCATATGACATATCAAATTAAACTTTATCATGCCTTCATTTATTCGGAAAAAATTTCGGAAATTTTGGAGGTCATTTACTAATCTAAAAGTGTCACACAGTTGTTAAGGTTCATATGTAACTGAAATTAGTAAATGACACTTTTGAATTTTGAGGCAGTCAGATTGTGGGACACTTTAAAATTAGTAAATGACCTCCAAAAAATCTGAAAGTTTTTAGGATAAAATTAGACATGATAAGCTTTGATTTGATAAATCATATGGAATTTTTGGAGTTGTATACAAGGAGAAATGAATTTTTGAATTTTTCCCAACGAATTTAACTCTTTTTTCTGGAGCAGACTTCGAAAATAAAAATTATGGGAATATTTAGGTTCCTATTGGCTAACTTTTATATTTTTATGTAAAACTCTACTTAATAAGGGTCACATACGCTTTGAAACCACCCCAATTGGATATCTATACAATTAGATATGAAATTTTAGAGTTCTGTGACAAATCTGCCAATTTTTCAAGCATTGGGAAAATTGAAGGGCAAAATGGTCATTTTGACTAAATATAATTCCATATGACATATCAAATTAAACTTTATCATGCCTTCATTTATTCGGAAAAAATTTCAGAAATTTTGGAGGTCATTTACTAATCTAAAAGTGTCACACAATTGTTAAGGTTCATATGTAACTGAAATTAGTAAATGACACTTTTGAATTTTGAGGCAGTCAGATTGTGGGACACTTTAAAATTAGTAAATGACCTCCAAAAAATCTGAAAGTTTTTATAATAAAATTAGACATGATAAGCTTTGATTTGATAAATCATATGGAATTTTTGGAGTTGTATACAAAGAGAAATGAATTTTTGAATTTTTCCCAACGAATTTAACTCTTTTTTCTGGAGCAGACTTCGAAAATAAAAATTATGGGAATATTTAGGTTCCTATTGGCTAACTTTTATATT
Organism: Albizia julibrissin; assembly: GCA_037074505.1. Classification (NCBI taxonomy): domain Eukaryota; kingdom Viridiplantae; phylum Streptophyta; class Magnoliopsida; order Fabales; family Fabaceae; genus Albizia; species Albizia julibrissin. The sequence continues at coordinate 3,712,998 of CM073480.1, read as the reverse complement.
TTTATGTAAAACTCTACTTAATAAGGGTCACATACGCTTTGAAACCACCCCAATTGGATATCTATACAATTAGATATGAAATTTTAGAGTTCTGTGACAAATCTGCCAATTTTTCAAGCATTGCGAAAATTGAAGGGCAAAATGGTCATTTTGACTAAATATAATTCCATATGACATATCAAATTAAACTTTATCATGCCTTCATTTATTCGGAAAAAATTTCAGAAATTTTGGAGGTCATTTACTAATCTAAAAGTGTCACACAGTTGTTAAGGTTCATATGTAACTGAAATTAGTAAATGACACTTTTGAATTTTGAGGCAGTCAGATTGTGGGACACTTTAAAATTAGTAAATGACCTCCAAAAAATCTGAAAGTTTTTATAATAAAATTAGACATGATAAGCTTTGATTTGATAAATCATATGGAATTTTTGGAGTTGTATACAAGGAGAAATGAATTTTTGAATTTTTCCCAACGAATTTAACTCTTTTTTCTGGAGCAGATTTCGAAAATAAAAATTATGGGAATATTTAGGTTCCTATTGGCTAACTTTTTTATTTTTATGTAAAACTCTACTTAATAAGGGTCACATACGCTTTGAAACCACCCCAATTGGATATCTATACAATTAGATATGAAATTTTAGAGTTCTGTGACAAATCTGCCAATTTTTCAAGCATTGCGAAAATTGAAGGGCAAAATGGTCATTTTGACTAAATATAATTCCATATGACATATCAAATTAAACTTTATCATGCCTTCATTTATTCGGAAAAAATTTCAGAAATTTTGGAGGTCATTTACTAATCTAAAAGTGTCACACAATTGTTAAGGTTCATATGTAACTGAAATTAGTAAATGACACTTTTGAATTTTGAGGCAGTCAGATTGTGGGACACTTTAAAATTAGTAAATGACCTCCAAAAAATCTGAAAGTTTTTATAATAAAATTAGACATGATAAGCTTTGATTTGATAAATCATATGGAATTTTTGGAGTTGTATACAAAGAGAAATGAATTTTTGAATTTTTCCCAACGAATTTAACTCTTTTTTCTGGAGCAGACTTCGAAAATAAAAATTATGGGAATATTTAGGTTCCTATTGGCTAACTTTTATATTTTTATGTAAAACTCTACTTAATAAGGGTCACATACGCTTTGAAACCACCCCAATTGGATATCTATACAATTAGATATGAAATTTTAGAGTTCTGTGACAAATCTGCCAATTTTTCAAGCATTGCGAAAATTGAAGGGAAAAATGGTCATTTTGACTAAATATAATTCCATATGACATATCAAATTAAACTTTATCATGCCTTCATTTATTCGGAAAAAATTTCAGAAATTTTGGAGGTCATTTACTAATCTAAAAGTGTCACACAATTGTTAAGGTTCATATGTAACTGAAATTAGTAAATGACACTTTTGAATTTTGAGGCAGTCAGATTGTGGGACACTTTAAAATTAGTAAATGACCTCCAAAAAATCTGAAAGTTTTTATAATAAAATTAGACATGATAAGCTTTGATTTGATAAATCATATGGAATTTTTGGAGTTGTATACAAGGAGAAATGAATTTTTGAATTTTTCCCAACGAATTTAACTCTTTTTTCTGGAGCAGACTTCAAAAATAAAAATTATGGGAATATTTAGGATTTTTGGAGTTGTATACAAGGAGAAATGAATTTTTGAATTTTTCCCAACGAATTTAACTCTTTTTTCTGGAGCAGACTTCAAAAATAAAAATTATGGGAATATTTAGGTTCCTATTGGCTAACTTTTATATTTTTATGTAAAACTCTACTTAATAAGGGTCACATACGCTTTGAAACCACCCCAATTGGATATCTATACAATTAGATATGAAATTTTAGAGTTCTGTGACAAATCTGCCAATTTTTCAAGCATTGCGAAAATTGAAGGGCAAAATGGTCATTTTGACTAAATATAATTCCATATGACATATCAAATTAAACTTTATCATGCCTTCATTTATTCGGAAAAAATTTCAGAAATTTTGGAGGTCATTTACTAATCTAAAAGTGTCACACAATTGTTAAGGTTCATATGTAACTGAAATTAGTAAATGACACTTTTGAATTTTGAGGCAGTCAGATTGTGGGACACTTTAAAATTAGTAAATGACCTCCAAAAAATCTGAAAGTTTTTATAATAAAATTAGACATGATAAGCTTTGATTTGATAAATCATATGGAATTTTTGGAGTTGTATACAAGGAGAAATGAATTTTTGAATTTTTCCCAACGAATTTAACTCTTTTTTCTGGAGCAGACTTCAAAAATAAAAATTATGGGAATATTTAGGATTTTTGGAGTTGTATACAAGGAGAAATGAATTTTTGAATTTTTCCCAACGAATTTAACTCTTTTTTCTGGAGCAGACTTCAAAAATAAAAATTATGGGAATATTTAGGTTCCTATTGGCTAACTTTTATATTTTTATGTAAAACTCTACTTAATAAGGGTCACATACGCTTTGAAACCACCTCAATTGGATATCTATACAATTAGATATGAAATTTTAGAGTTCTGTGACAAATCTGCCAATTTTTCAAGCATTGCGAAAATTGAAGGGCAAAATGGTCATTTTGACTAAATATAATTCCATATGACATATCAAATTAAACTTTATCATGCCTTCATTTATTCGGAAAAAATTTCAGAAATTTTGGAGGTCATTTACTAATCTAAAAGTGTCACACAATTGTTAAGGTTCATATGTAACTGAAATTAGTAAATGACACTTTTGAATTTTGAGGCAGTCAGATTGTGGGACACTTTAAAATTAGTAAATGACCTCCAAAAAATCTGAAAGTTTTTATAATAAAATTAGACATGATAAGCTTTGATTTGATAAATCATATGGAATTTTTGGAGTTGTATACAAGGAGAAATGAATTTTTGAATTTTTCCCAACGAATTTAACTCTTTTTTCTGGAGCAGACTTCAAAAATAAAAATTATGGGAATATTTAGGATTTTTGGAGTTGTATACAAGGAGAAATGAATTTTTGAATTTTTCCCAACGAATTTAACTCTTTTTTCTGGAGCAGACTTCGAAAATAAAAATTATGGGAATATTTAGGTTCCTATTGGCTAACTTTTATATTTTTATGTAAAACTCTACTTAATAAGGGTCACATACGCTTTGAAACCACCCCAATTGGATATCTATACAATTAGATATGAAATTTTAGAGTTCTGTGACAAATCTGCCAATTTTTCAAGCATTGCGAAAATTGAAGGGCAAAATGGTCATTTTGACTAAATTTAATTCCATATGACATATCAAATTAAACTTTATCATGCCTTCATTTATTCGGAAAAAATTTCAGAAATTTTGGAGGTCATTTACTAATCTAAAAGTGTCACACAATTGTTAAGGTTCATATGTAACTGAAATTAGTAAATGACACTTTTGAATTTTGAGGCAGTCAGATTGTGGGACACTTTAAAATTAGTAAATGACCTCCAAAAAATCTGAAAGTTTTTATAATAAAATTAGACATGATAAGCTTTGATTTGATAAATCATATGGAATTTTTGGAGTTGTATACAAGGAGAAATGAATTTTTGAATTTTTCCCAACGAATTTAACTCTTTTTTCTGGAGCAGACTTCAAAAATAAAAATTATGGGAATATTTAGGATTTTTGGAGTTGTATACAAGGAGAAATGAATTTTTGAATTTTTCCCAACGAATTTAACTCTTTTTTCTGGAGCAGACTTCAAAAATAAAAATTATGGGAATATTTAGGTTCCTATTGGCTAACTTTTATATTTTTATGTAAAACTCTACTTAATAAGGGTCACATACGCTTTGAAACCACCCCAATTGGATATCTATACAATTAGATATGAAATTTTAGAGTTCTGTGACAAATCTGCCAATTTTTCAAGCATTGCGAAAATTGAAGGGCAATATGGTCATTTTGACTAAATATAATTCCATATGACATATCAAATTAAACTTTATCATGCCTTCATTTATTCGGAAAAAATTTCAGAAATTTTGGAGGTCATTTACTAATCTAAAAGTGTCACACAATTGTTAAGGTTCATATGTAACTGAAATTAGTAAATGACACTTTTGAATTTTGAGGCAGTCAGATTGTGGGACACTTTAAAATTAGTAAATGACCTCCAAAAAATCTGAAAGTTTTTATAATAAAATTAGACATGATAAGCTTTGATTTGATAAATCATATGGAATTTTTGGAGTTGTATACAAGGAGAAATGAATTTTTGAATTTTTCCCAACGAATTTAACTCTTTTTTCTGGAGCAGACTTCAAAAATAAAAATTATGGGAATATTTAGGATTTTTGGAGTTGTATACAAGGAGAAATGAATTTTTGAATTTTTCCCAACGAATTTAACTCTTTTTTCTGGAGCAGACTTTGAAAATAAAAATTATGGGAATATTTAGGTTCCTATTGGCTAACTTTTATATTTTTATGTAAAACTCTACTTAATAAGGGTCACATACGCTTTGAAACCACCCCAATTGGATATCTATACAATTAGATATGAAATTTTAGAGTTCTGTGACAAATCTGCCAATTTTTCAAGCATTGCGAAAATTGAAGGGCAAAATGGTCATTTTGACTAAATATAATTCCATATGACATATCAAATTAAACTTTATCATGCCTTCATTTATTCGGAAAAAATTTCAGAAATTTTGGAGGTCATTTACTAATCTAAAAGTGTCACACAATTGTTAAGGTTCATATGTAACTGAAATTAGTAAATGACACTTTTGAATTTTGAGGCAGTCAGATTGTGGGACACTTTAAAATTAGTAAATGACCTCCAAAAAATCTGAAAGTTTTTATAATAAAATTAGACATGATAAGCTTTGATTTGATAAATCATATGGAATTTTTGGAGTTGTATACAAGGAGAAATGAATTTTTGAATTTTTCCCAACGAATTTAACTCTTTTTTCTGGAGCAGACTTCAAAAATAAAAATTATGGGAATATTTAGGATTTTTGGAGTTGTATACAAGGAGAAATGAATTTTTGAATTTTTCCCAACGAATTTAACTCTTTTTTCTGGAGCAGACTTCAAAAATAAAAATTATGGGAATATTTAGGTTCCTATTGGCTAACTTTTATATTTTTATGTAAAACTCTACTTAATAAGGGTCACATACGCTTTGAAACCACCCCAATTGGATATCTATACAATTAGATATGAAATTTTAGAGTTCTGTGACAAATCTGCCAATTTTTCAAGCATTGCGAAAATTGAAGGGCAAAATGGTCATTTTGACTAAATATAATTCCATATGACATATCAAATTAAACTTTATCATGCCTTCATTTATTCGGAAAAAATTTCAGAAATTTTGGAGGTCATTTACTAATCTAAAAGTGTCACACAATTGTTAAGGTTCATATGTAACTGAAATTAGTAAATGACACTTTTGAATTTTGAGGCAGTCAGATTGTGGGACACTTTAAAATTAGTAAATGACCTCCAAAAAATCTGAAAGTTTTTATAATAAAATTAGACATGATAAGCTTTGATTTGATAAATCATATGGAATTTTTGGAGTTGTATACAAGGAGAAATGAATTTTTGAATTTTTCCCAACGAATTTAACTCTTTTTTCTGGAGCAGACTTCAAAAATAAAAATTATGGGAATATTTAGGATTTTTGGAGTTGTATACAAGGAGAAATGAATTTTTGAATTTTTCCCAACGAATTTAACTCTTTTTTCTGGAGCAGACTTCAAAAATAAAAATTATGGGAATATTTAGGTTCCTATTGGCTAACTTTTATATTTTTATGTAAAACTCTACTTAATAAGGGTCACATACGCTTTGAAACCACCCCAATTGGATATCTATACAATTAGATATGAAATTTTAGAGTTCTGTGACAAATCTGCCAATTTTTCAAGCATTGCGAAAATTGATGGGCAAAATGGTCATTTTGACTAAATATAATTCCATATGACATATCAAATTAAACTTTATCATGCCTTCATTTATTCGGAAAAAATTTCAGAAATTTTGGAGGTCATTTACTAATCTAAAAGTGTCACACAATTGTTAAGGTTCATATGTAACTGAAATTAGTAAATGACACTTTTGAATTTTGAGGCAGTCAGATTGTGGGACACTTTAAAATTAGTAAATGACCTCCAAAAAATCTGAAAGTTTTTATAATAAAATTAGACATGATAAGCTTTGATTTGATAAATCATATGGAATTTTTGGAGTTCTATACAAGGAGAAATGAATTTTTGAATTTTTCCCAACGAATTTAACTCTTTTTTCTGGAGCAGACTTCAAAAATAAAAATTATGGGAATATTTAGGATTTTTGGAGTTGTATACAAGGAGAAATGAATTTTTGAATTTTTCCCAACGAATTTAACTCTTTTTTCTGGAGCAGACTTTGAAAATAAAAATTATGGGAATATTTAGGTTCCTATTGGCTAACTTTTATATTTTTATGTAAAACTCTACTTAATAAGGGTCACATACGCTTTGAAACCACCCCAATTGGATATCTATACAATTAGATATGAAATTTTAGAGTTCTGTGACAAATCTGCCAATTTTTCAAGCATTGCGAAAATTGAAGGGCAAAATGGTCATTTTGACTAAATATAATTCCATATGACATATCAAATTAAACTTTATCATGCCTTCATTTATTCGGAAAAAATTTCAGAAATTTTGGAGGTCATTTACTAATCTAAAAGTGTCACACAATTGTTAAGGTTCATATGTAACTGAAATTAGTAAATGACACTTTTGAATTTTGAGGCAGTCAGATTGTGGGACACTTTAAAATTAGTAAATGACCTCCAAAAAATCTTAAAGTTTTTATAATAAAATTAGACATGATAAGCTTTGATTTGATAAATCATATGGAATTTTTGGAGTTGTATACAAGGAGAAATGAATTTTTGAATTTTTCCCAACGAATTTAACTCTTTTTTCTGGAGCAGACTTCAAAAATAAAAATTATGGGAATATTTAGGATTTTTGGAGTTGTATACAAGGAGAAATGAATTTTTGAATTTTTCCCAACGAATTTAACTCTTTTTTCTGGAGCAGACTTCAAAAATAAAAATTATGGGAATATTTAGGTTCCTATTGGCTAACTTTTATATTTTTATGTAAAACTCTACTTAATAAGGGTCACATACGCTTTGAAACCACCCCAATTGGATATCTATACAATTAGATATGAAATTTTAGAGTTCTGTGACAAATCTGCCAATTTTTCAAGCATTGCGAAAATTGAAGGGCAAAATGGTCATTTTGACTAAATATAATTCCATATGACATATCAAATTAAACTTTATCATGCCTTCATTTATTCGGAAAAAATTTCAGAAATTTTGGAGGTCATTTACTAATCTAAAAGTGTCACACAATTGTTAAGGTTCATATGTAACTGAAATTAGTAAATGACACTTTTGAATTTTGAGGCAGTCAGATTGTGGGACACTTTAAAATTAGTAAATGACCTCCAAAAAATCTGAAAGTTTTTATAATAAAATTAGACATGATAAGCTTTGATTTGATAAATCATATGGAATTTTTGGAGTTGTATACAAGGAGAAATGAATTTTTGAATTTTTCCCAACGAATTTAACTCTTTTTTCTGGAGCAGACTTCAAAAATAAAAATTATGGGAATATTTAGGATTTTTGGAGTTGTATACAAGGAGAAATGAATTTTTGAATTTTTCCCAACGAATTTAACTCTTTTTTCTGAAGCAGACTTCAAAAATAAAAATTATGGGAATATTTAGGTTCCTATTGGCTAACTTTTATATTTTTATGTAAAACTCTACTTAATAAGGGTCACATACGCTTTGAAACCACCCCAATTGGATATCTATACAATTAGATATGAAATTTTAGAGTTCTGTGACAAATCTGCCAATTTTTCAAGCATTGCGAAAATTGAAGGGCAAAATGGTCATTTTGACTAAATATAATTCCATATGACATATCAAATTAAACTTTATCATGCCTTCATTTATTCGGAAAAAATTTCAGAAATTTTGGAGGTCATTTACTAATCTAAAAGTGTCACACAATTGTTAAGGTTCATATGTAACTGAAATTAGTAAATGACACTTTTGAATTTTGAGGCAGTCAGATTGTGGGACACTTTAAAATTAGTAAATGACCTCCAAAAAATCTGAAAGTTTTTATAATAAAATTAGACATGATAAGCTTTGATTTGATAAATCATATGGAATTTTTGGAGTTGTATACAAGGAGAAATGAATTTTTGAATTTTTCCCAACGAATTTAACTCTTTTTTCTGGAGCAGACTTCAAAAATAAAAATTATGGGAATATTTAGGATTTTTGGAGTTGTATACAAGGAGAAATGAATTTTTGAATTTTTCCCAACGAATTTAACTCTTTTTTCTGGAGCAGACTTCAAAAATAAAAATTATGGGAATATTTAGGTTCCTATTGGCTAACTTTTATATTTTTATGTAAAACTCTACTTAATAAGGGTCACATACGCTTTGAAACCACCCCAATTGGATATCTATACAATTAGATATGAAATTTTAGAGTTCTGTGACAAATCTGCCAATTTTTCAAGCATTGCGAAAATTGAAGGGCAAAATGGTCATTTTGACTAAATATAATTCCATATGACATATCAAATTAAACTTTATCATGCCTTCATTTATTCGGAAAAAATTTCAGAAATTTTGGAGGTCATTTACTAATCTAAAAGTGTCACACAATTGTTAAGGTTCATATGTAACTGAAATTAGTAAATGACACTTTTGAATTTTGAGGCAGTCAGATTGTGGGACACTTTAAAATTAGTAAATGACCTCCAAAAAATCTGAAAGTTTTTATAATAAAATTAGACATGATAAGCTTTGATTTGATAAATCATATGGAATTTTTGGAGTTGTATACAAGGAGAAATGAATTTTTGAATTTTTCCCAACGAATTTAACTCTTTTTTCTGGAGCAGACTTCAAAAATAAAAATTATGGGAATATTTAGGATTTTTGGAGTTGTATACAAGGAGAAATGAATTTTTGAATTTTTCCCAACGAATTTAACTCTTTTTTCTGGAGCAGACTTCAAAAATAAAAATTATGGGAATATTTAGGTTCCTATTGGCTAACTTTTATATTTTTATGTAAAACTCTACTTAATAAGGGTCACATACGCTTTGAAACCACCCCAATTGGATATCTATACAATTAGATATGAAATTTTAGAGTTCTGTGACAAATCTGCCAATTTTTCAAGCATTGCGAAAATTGAAGGGCAAAATGGTCATTTTGACTAAATATAATTCCATATGACATATCAAATTAAACTTTATCATGCCTTCATTTATTCGGAAAAAATTTCAGAAATTTTGGAGGTCATTTACTAATCTAAAAGTGTCACACAATTGTTAAGGTTCATATGTAACTGAAATTAGTAAATGACACTTTTGAATTTTGAGGCAGTCAGATTGTGGGACACTTTAAAATTAGTAAATGACCTCCAAAAAATCTGAAAGTTTTTATAATAAAATTAGACATGATAAGCTTTGATTTGATAAATCATATGGAATTTTTGGAGTTGTATACAAGGAGAAATGAATTTTTGAATTTTTCCCAACGAATTTAACTCTTTTTTCTGGAGCAGACTTCAAAAATAAAAATTATGGGAATATTTAGGATTTTTGGAGTTGTATACAAGGAGAAATGAATTTTTGAATTTTTCCCAACGAATTTAACTCTTTTTTCTGGAGCAGACTTCAAAAATAAAAATTATGGGAATATTTAGGTTCCTATTGGCTAACTTTTATATTTTTATGTAAAACTCTACTTAATAAGGGTCACATACGCTTTGAAACCACCCCAATTGGATATCTATACAATTAGATATGAAATTTTAGAGTTCTGTGACAAATCTGCCAATTTTTCAAGCATTGCGAAAATTGAAGGGCAAAATGGTCATTTTGACTAAATATAATTCCATATGACATATCAAATTAAACTTTATCATGCCTTCATTTATTCGGAAAAAATTTCAGAAATTTTGGAGGTCATTTACTAATCTAAAAGTGTCACACAATTGTTAAGGTTCATATGTAACTGAAATTAGTAAATGACACTTTTGAATTTTGAGGCAGTCAGATTGTGGGACACTTTAAAATTAGTAAATGACCTCCAAAAAATCTGAAAGTTTTTATAATAAAATTAGACATGATAAGCTTTGATTTGATAAATCATATGGAATTTTTGGAGTTGTATACAAGGAGAAATGAATTTTTGAATTTTTCCCAACGAATTTAACTCTTTTTTCTGGAGCAGACTTCAAAAATAAAAATTATGGGAATATTTAGGATTTTTGGAGTTGTATACAAGGAGAAATGAATTTTTGAATTTTTCCCAACGAATTTAACTCTTTTTTCTGGAGCAGACTTCAAAAATAAAAATTATGGGAATATTTAGGTTCCTATTGGCTAACTTTTATATTTTTATGTAAAACTCTACTTAATAAGGGTCACATACGCTTTGAAACCACCCCAATTGGATATCTATACAATTAGATATGAAATTTTAGAGTTCTGTGACAAATCTGCCAATTTTTCAAGCATTGCGAAAATTGAAGGGCAAAATGGTCATTTTGACTAAATATAATTCCATATGACATATCAAATTAAACTTTATCATGCCTTCATTTATTCGGAAAAAATTTCAGAAATTTTGGAGGTCATTTACTAATCTAAAAGTGTCACACAATTGTTAAGGTTCATATGTAACTGAAATTAGTAAATGACACTTTTGAATTTTGAGGCAGTCAGATTGTGGGACACTTTAAAATTAGTAAATGACCTCCAAAAAATCTGAAAGTTTTTATAATAAAATTAGACATGATAAGCTTTGATTTGATAAATCATATGGAATTTTTGGAGTTGTATACAAGGAGAAATGAATTTTTGAATTTTTCCCAACGAATTTAACTCTTTTTTCTGGAGCAGACTTCAAAAATAAAAATTATGGGAATATTTAGGTTCCTATTGGCTAACTTTTATATTTTTAAGTAAAACTCTACTTAATAAGGGTCACATACGCTTTGAAACCACCCCAATTGGATATCTATACAATTAGATATGAAATTTTAGAGTTCTGTGACAAATCTGCCAATTTTTCAAGCATTGCGAAAATTGAAGGGCAAAATGGTCATTTTGACTAAATATAATTCCATATGACATATCAAATTAAACTTTATCATGCCTTCATTTATTCGGAAAAAATTTCAGAAATTTTGGAGGTCATTTACTAATCTAAAAGTGTCACACAATTGTTAAGGTTCATATGTAACTGAAATTAGTAAATGACACTTTTGAATTTTGAGGCAGTCAGATTGTGGGACACTTTAAAATTAGTAAATGACCTCCAAAAAATCTGAAAGTTTTTATAATAAAATTAGACATGATAAGCTTTGATTTGATAAATCATATGGAATTTTTGGAGTTGTATACAAGGAGAAATGAATTTTTGAATTTTTCCCAACGAATTTAACTCTTTTTTCTGGAGCAGACTTCAAAAATAAAAATTATGGGAATATTTAGGTTCCTATTGGCTAACTTTTATATTTTTATGTAAAACTCTACTTAATAAGGGTCACATACGCTTTGAAACCACCCCAATTGGATATCTATACAATTAGATATGAAATTTTAGAGTTCTGTGACAAATCTGCCAATTTTTCAAGCATTGCGAAAATTGAAGGGCAAAATGGTCATTTTGACTAAATATAATTCCATATGACATATCAAATTAAACTTTATCATGCCTTCATTTATTCGGAAAAAATTTCAGAAATTTTGGAGGTCATTTACTAATCTAAAAGTGTCACACAATTGTTAAGGTTCATATGTAACTGAAATTAGTAAATGACACTTTTGAATTTTGAGGCAGTCAGATTGTGGGACACTTTAAAATTAGTAAATGACCTCCAAAAAATCTGAAAGTTTTTATAATAAAATTAGACATGATAAGCTTTGATTTGATAAATCATATGGAATTTTTGGAGTTGTATACAAGGAGAAATGAATTTTTGAATTTTTCCCAACGAATTTAACTCTTTTTTCTGGAGCAGACTTCAAAAATAAAAATTATGGGAATATTTAGGTTCCTATTGGCTAACTTTTATATTTTTAAGTAAAACTCTACTTAATAAGGGTCACATACGCTTTGAAACCACCCCAATTGGATATCTATACAATTAGATATGAAATTTTAGAGTTCTGTGACAAATCTGCCAATTTTTCAAGCATTGCGAAAATTGAAGGGCAAAATGGTCATTTTGACTAAATATAATTCCATATGACATATCAAATTAAACTTTATCATGCCTTCATTTATTCGGAAAAAATTTCAGAAATTTTGGAGGTCATTTACTAATCTAAAAGTGTCACACAATTGTTAAGGTTCATATGTAACTGAAATTAGTAAATGACACTTTTGAATTTTGAGGCAGTCAGATTGTGGGACACTTTAAAATTAGTAAATGACCTCCAAAAAATCTGAAAGTTTTTATAATAAAATTAGACATGATAAGCTTTGATTTGATAAATCATATGGAATTTTTGGAGTTGTATACAAGGAGAAATGAATTTTTGAATTTTTCCCAACGAATTTAACTCTTTTTTCTGGAGCAGACTTCAAAAATAAAAATTATGGGAATATTTAGGTTCCTATTGGCTAACTTTTATATTTTTATGTAAAACTCTACTTAATAAGGGTCACATACGCTTTGAAACCACCCCAATTGGATATCTATACAATTAGATATGAAATTTTAGAGTTCTGTGACAAATCTGCCAATTTTTCAAGCATTGCGAAAATTGAAGGGCAAAATGGTCATTTTGACTAAATATAATTCCATATGACATATCAAATTAAACTTTATCATGCCTTCATTTATTCGGAAAAAATTTCAGAAATTTTGGAGGTCATTTACTAATCTAAAAGTGTCACACAATTGTTAAGGTTCATATGTAACTGAAATTAGTAAATGACACTTTTGAATTTTGAGGCAGTCAGATTGTGGGACACTTTAAAATTAGTAAATGACCTCCAAAAAATCTGAAAGTTTTTATAATAAAATTAGACATGATAAGCTTTGATTTGATAAATCATATGGAATTTTTGGAGTTGTATACAAGGAGAAATGAATTTTTGAATTTTTCCCAACGAATTTAACTCTTTTTTATGGAGCAGACTTCAAAAATAAAAATTATGGGAATATTTAGGATTTTTGGAGTTGTATACAAGGAGAAATGAATTTTTGAATTTTTCCCAACGAATTTAACTCTTTTTTCTGGAGCAGACTTCGAAAATAAAAATTATGGGAATATTTAGGTTCCTATTGGCTAACTTTTATATTTTTATGTAAAACTCTACTTAATAAGGGTCACATACGCTTTGAAACCACCCCAATTGGATATCTATACAATTAGATATGAAATTTTAGAGTTCTGTGACAAATCTGCCAATTTTTCAAGCATTGCGAAAATTGAAGGGCAAAATGGTCATTTTGACTAAATATAATTCCATATGACATATCAAATTAAACTTTATCATGCCTTCATTTATTCGGAAAAAATTTCAGAAATTTTGGAGGTCATTTACTAATCTAAAAGTGTCACACAATTGTTAAGGTTCATATGTAACTGAAATTAGTAAATGACACTTTTGAATTTTGAGGCAGTCAGATTGTGGGACACTTTAAAATTAGTAAATGACCTCCAAAAAATCTGAAAGTTTTTATAATAAAATTAGACATGATAAGCTTTGATTTGATAAATCATATGGAATTTTTGGAGTTGTATACAAGGAGAAATGAATTTTTGAATTTTTCCCAACGAATTTAACTCTTTTTTCTGGAGCAGACTTCAAAAATAAAAATTATGGGAATATTTAGGATTTTTGGAGTTGTATACAAGGAGAAATGAATTTTTGAATTTTTCCCAACGAATTTAACTCTTTTTTCTGGAGCAGACTTCAAAAATAAAAATTATGGGAATATTTAGGTTCCTATTGGCTAACTTTTATATTTTTATGTAAAACTCTACTTAATAAGGGTCACATACGCTTTGAAACCACCCCAATTGGATATCTATACAATTAGATATGAAATTTTAGAGTTCTGTGACAAATCTGCCAATTTTTCAAGCATTGCGAAAATTGAAGGGCAAAATGGTCATTTTGACTAAATATAATTCCATATGACATATCAAATTAAACTTTATCATGCCTTCATTTATTCGGAAAAAATTTCAGAAATTTTGGAGGTCATTTACTAATCTAAAAGTGTCACACAATTGTTAAGGTTCATATGTAACTGAAATTAGTAAATGACACTTTTGAATTTTGAGGCAGTCAGATTGTGGGACACTTTAAAATTAGTAAATGACCTCCAAAAAATCTGAAAGTTTTTATAATAAAATTAGACATGATAAGCTTTGATTTGATAAATCATATGGAATTTTTGGAGTTGTATACAAGGAGAAATGAATTTTTGAATTTTTCCCAACGAATTTAACTCTTTTTTCTGGAGCAGACTTCAAAAATAAAAATTATGGGAATATTTAGGATTTTTGGAGTTGTATACAAGGAGAAATGAATTTTTGAATTTTTCCCAACGAATTTAACTCTTTTTTCTGGAGCAGACTTCAAAAATAAAAATTATGGGAATATTTAGGTTCCTATTGGCTAACTTTTATATTTTTATGTAAAACTCTACTTAATAAGGGTCACATACGCTTTGAAACCACCCCAATTGGATATCTATACAATTAGATATGAAATTTTAGAGTTCTGTGACAAATCTGCCAATTTTTCAAGCATTGCGAAAATTGAAGGGCAAAATGGTCATTTTGACTAAATATAATTCCATATGACATATCAAATTAAACTTTATCATGCCTTCATTTATTCGGAAAAAATTTCAGAAATTTTGGAGGTCATTTACTAATCTAAAAGTGTCACACAATTGTTAAGGTTCATATGTAACTGAAATTAGTAAATGACACTTTTGAATTTTGAGGCAGTCAGATTGTGGGACACTTTAAAATTAGTAAATGACCTCCAAAAAATCTGAAAGTTTTTATAATAAAATTAGACATGATAAGCTTTGATTTGATAAATCATATGGAATTTTTGGAGTTGTATACAAGGAGAAATGAATTTTTGAATTTTTCCCAACGAATTTAACTCTTTTTTCTGGAGCAGACTTCAAAAATAAAAATTATGGGAATATTTAGGATTTTTGGAGTTGTATACAAGGAGAAATGAATTTTTGAATTTTTCCCAACGAATTTAACTCTTTTTTCTGGAGCAGACTTCAAAAATAAAAATTATGGGAATATTTAGGTTCCTATTGGCTAACTTTTATATTTTTATGTAAAACTCTACTTAATAAGGGTCACATACGCTTTGAAACCACCCCAATTGGATATCTATACAATTAGATATGAAATTTTAGAGTTCTGTGACAAATCTGCCAATTTTTCAAGCATTGCGAAAATTGAAGGGCAAAATGGTCATTTTGACTAAATATAATTCCATATGACATATCAAATTAAACTTTATCATGCCTTCATTTATTCGGAAAAAATTTCAGAAATTTTGGAGGTCATTTACTAATCTAAAAGTGTCACACAATTGTTAAGGTTCATATGTAACTGAAATTAGTAAATGACACTTTTGAATTTTGAGGCAGTCAGATTGTGGGACACTTTAAAATTAGTAAATGACCTCCAAAAAATCTGAAAGTTTTTATAATAAAATTAGACATGATAAGCTTTGATTTGATAAATCATATGGAATTTTTGGAGTTGTATACAAGGAGAAATGAATTTTTGAATTTTTCCCAACGAATTTAACTCTTTTTTCTGGAGCAGACTTCAAAAATAAAAATTATGGGAATATTTAGGTTCCTATTGGCTAACTTTTATATTTTTAAGTAAAACTCTACTTAATAAGGGTCACATACGCTTTGAAACCACCCCAATTGGATATCTATACAATTAGATATGAAATTTTAGAGTTCTGTGACAAATCTGCCAATTTTTCAAGCATTGCGAAAATTGAAGGGCAAAATGGTCATTTTGACTAAATATAATTCCATATGACATATCAAATTAAACTTTATCATGCCTTCATTTATTCGGAAAAAATTTCAGAAATTTTGGAGGTCATTTACTAATCTAAAAGTGTCACACAATTGTTAAGGTTCATATGTAACTGAAATTAGTAAATGACACTTTTGAATTTTGAGGCAGTCAGATTGTGGGACACTTTAAAATTAGTAAATGACCTCCAAAAAATCTGAAAGTTTTTATAATAAAATTAGACATGATAAGCTTTGATTTGATAAATCATATGGAATTTTTGGAGTTGTATACAAGGAGAAATGAATTTTTGAATTTTTCCCAACGAATTTAACTCTTTTTTCTGGAGCAGACTTCAAAAATAAAAATTATGGGAATATTTAGGATTTTTGGGGTTGTATACAAGGAGAAATGAATTTTTGAATTTTTCCCAACGAATTTAACTCTTTTTTCTGGAGCAGACTTCAAAAATAAAAATTATGGGAATATTTAGGTTCCTATTGGCTAACTTTTATATTTTTATGTAAAACTCTACTTAATAAGGGTCACATACGCTTTGAAACCACCCCAATTGGATATCTATACAATTAGATATGAAATTTTAGAGTTCTGTGACAAATCTGCCAATTTTTCAAGCATTGCGAAAATTGAAGGGCAAACTGGTCATTTTGACTAAATATAATTCCATATGACATATCAAATTAAACTTTATCATGCCATCATTTATTTAGAAAAAATTTCAGAAATTTTGGAGGTCATTTACTAATCTAAAAGTGTCACACAATTGTTAAGGTTCATATGTAACTGAAATTAGTAAATGACACTTTTGAATTTTGAGGCAGTCAGATTGTGGGACACTTTAAAATTAGTAAATGACCTCCAAAAAATCTGAAAGTTTTTAGAATAAAATTAGACATGATAAGCTTTGATTTGATAAATCATATGGAATTTTTGGAGTTGTATACAAGGAGAAATGAATTTTTGAATTTTTCCCAACGAATTTAACTCTTTTTTCTGGAGCAGACTTCGAAAATAAAAATTATGGGAATATTTAGGTTCCTATTGGCTAACTTTTATATTTTTATGTAAAACTCTACTTAATAAGGGTCACATACGCTTTGAAACCACCCCAATTAGATATCTATACAATTAGATATGAAATTTTAGAGTTCTGTGACAAATCTGTCAATTTTTCAAGCATTGCGAAAATTGAAGGGCAAAATGGTCATTTTGACTAAATATAATTCCATATGACATATCAAATTAAACTTTATCATGTCTTCATTTATTCTCAAAAATTTCAGAATTTTTGGAGGTCATTTACTAATCTAAAAGTGTCACACAATTGTTAAGGTTCATATGTAACTGAAATTAGTAAATGACACTTTTGAATTTTGAGGCAGTCAGATTGTGGGACACTTGAAAATTAGTAAATGACCTCCAAAAAATCTGAAAGTTTTTAGAATAAAATTAGACATGATAAGCTTTGATTTGATAAATCATATGGAATTTTTGGAGTTGTATACAAGGAGAAATGAATTTTTGAATTTTTCCCAACGAATTTAACTCTTTTTTCTGGAGCAGACTTCAAAAATAAGAATTATGGGAATATTTAGGTTCCTATTGGCGAACATTTATATTTTTCTATTAAAATATACTTAATAAGGGTCACATAGGCTTTGAAACCACCCCAATTGGATATCTATACAATAAGATATGAATTTTTAAATTTTGATGACAAATCTGCCAATTTTTCAAGCATTGCGAAAATTGAAGGGCAAAATGGTCATTTTGACTAAATATAATTCCATATGACATATCAAATTAAACTTTATCATGCCTTCATTTATTTAGAAAAAATTTCAGAAATTTTGGAGGTCATTTACTAATCTAAAAGTGTCACACAATTGTTAAGGTTCATATGTAACTGAAATTAGTAAATGACACTTTTGAATTTTGAGGCAGTCAGATTGTGGGACACTTTAAAATTAGTAAATGACCTCCAAAAAATCTGAAAGTTTTTATAATAAAATTAGACATGATAAGCTTTGATTTGATAAATCATATGGAATTTTTGGAGTTGTATACAAGGAGAAATGAATTTTTGAATTTTTCCCAACGAATTTAACTCTTTTTTCTGGAGCAGACTTCGAAAATAAAAATTATGGGAATATTTAGGTTCCTATTGGCTAACTTTTATATTTTTATGTAAAACTCTACTTAATAAGGGTCACATACGCTTTGAAACCACCCCAATTGGATATCTATACAATTAGATATGAAATTTTAGAGTTCTGTGACAAATCTGTCAATTTTTCAAGCATTGCGAAAATTGAAGGGCAAAATGGTCATTTTGACTAAATATAATTCCATATGACATATCAAATTAAACTTTATCATGCCTTCATTTATTCGGAAAAAATTTCAGAATTTTTGGAGGTCATTTACTAATCTAAAAGTGTCACACAATTGTTAAGGTTCATATGTAACTGAAATTAGTAAATGACACTTTTGAATTTTGAGGCAGTCAGATTGTGGGACACTTTAAAATTAGTAAATGACCTCCAAAAAATCTGAAAGTTTTTAGAATAAAATTAGACATGATAAGCTTTGATTTGATAAATCATATGGAATTTTTGGAGTTGTATACAAGGAGAAATGAATTTTTGAATTTTTCCCAACGAATTTAACTCTTTTTTCTGGAGCAGACTTCGAAAATAAAAATTATGGGAATATTTAGGTTCCTATTGGCTAACTTTTATATTTTTATGTAAAACTCTACTTAATAAGGGTCACATACGCTTTGAAACCACCCCAATTGGATATCTATACAATTAGATATGAAATTTTAGAGTTCTGTGACAAATCTGCCAATTTTTCAAGCATTGCGAAAATTGAAGGGCAAAATGGTCATTTTGACTAAATATAATTCCATATGACATATCAAATTAAACTTTATCATGCCTTCATTTATTCGGAAAAAATTTCAGAAATTTTGGAGGTCATTTACTAATCTAAAAGTGTCACACAATTGTTAAGGTTCATATGTAACTGAAATTAGTAAATGACACTTTTGAATTTTGAGGCAGTCAGATTGTGGGACACTTTAAAATTAGTAAATGACCTCCAAAAAATCTGAAAGTTTTTATAATAAAATTAGACATGATAAGCTTTGATTTGATAAATCATATGGAATTTTTGGAGTTGTATACAAGGAGAAATGAATTTTTGAATTTTTCCCAACGAATTTAACTCTTTTTTCTGGAGCAGACTTCAAAAATAAAAATTATGGGAATATTTAGGATTTTTGGGGTTGTATACAAGGAGAAATGAATTTTTGAATTTTTCCCAACGAATTTAACTCTTTTTTCTGGAGCAGACTTCAAAAATAAAAATTATGGGAATATTTAGGTTCCTATTGGCTAACTTTTATATTTTTATGTAAAACTCTACTTAATAAGGGTCACATACGCTTTGAAACCACCCCAATTGGATATCTATACAATTAGATATGAAATTTTAGAGTTCTGTGACAAATCTGCCAATTTTTCAAGCATTGCGAAAATTGAAGGGCAAACTGGTCATTTTGACTAAATATAATTCCATATGACATATCAAATTAAACTTTATCATGCCATCATTTATTTAGAAAAAATTTCAGAAATTTTGGAGGTCATTTACTAATCTAAAAGTGTCACACAATTGTTAAGGTTCATATGTAACTGAAATTAGTAAATGACACTTTTGAATTTTGAGGCAGTCAGATTGTGGGACACTTTAAAATTAGTAAATGACCTCCAAAAAATCTGAAAGTTTTTAGAATAAAATTAGACATGATAAGCTTTGATTTGATAAATCATATGGAATTTTTGGAGTTGTATACAAGGAGAAATGAATTTTTGAATTTTTCCCAACGAATTTAACTCTTTTTTCTGGAGCAGACTTCGAAAATAAAAATTATGGGAATATTTAGGTTCCTATTGGCTAACTTTTATATTTTTATGTAAAACTCTACTTAATAAGGGTCACATACGCTTTGAAACCACCCCAATTAGATATCTATACAATTAGATATGAAATTTTAGAGTTCTGTGACAAATCTGTCAATTTTTCAAGCATTGCGAAAATTGAAGGGCAAAATGGTCATTTTGACTAAATATAATTCCATATGACATATCAAATTAAACTTTATCATGTCTTCATTTATTCTCAAAAATTTCAGAATTTTTGGAGGTCATTTACTAATCTAAAAGTGTCACACAATTGTTAAGGTTCATATGTAACTGAAATTAGTAAATGACACTTTTGAATTTTGAGGCAGTCAGATTGTGGGACACTTGAAAATTAGTAAATGACCTCCAAAAAATCTGAAAGTTTTTAGAATAAAATTAGACATGATAAGCTTTGATTTGATAAATCATATGGAATTTTTGGAGTTGTATACAAGGAGAAATGAATTTTTGAATTTTTCCCAACGAATTTAACTCTTTTTTCTGGAGCAGACTTCAAAAATAAGAATTATGGGAATACTTAGGTTCCTATTGGCGAACATTTATATTTTTCTATTAAAATATACTTAATAAGGGTCACATAGGCTTTGAAACCACCCCAATTGGATATCTATACAATAAGATATGAATTTTTAAATTTTGATGACAAATCTGCCAATTTTTCAAGCATTGCGAAAATTGAAGGGCAAAATGGTCATTTTGACTAAATATAATTCCATATGACATATCAAATTAAACTTTATCATGCCTTCATTTATTTAGAAAAAATTTCAGAAATTTTGGAGGTCATTTACTAATCTAAAAGTGTCACACAATTGTTAAGGTTCATATGTAACTGAAATTAGTAAATGACACTTTTGAATTTTGAGGCAGTCAGATTGTGGGACACTTTAAAATTAGTAAATGACCTCCAAAAAATCTGAAAGTTTTTATAATAAAATTAGACATGATAAGCTTTGATTTGATAAATCATATGGAATTTTTGGAGTTGTATACAAGGAGAAATGAATTTTTGAATTTTTCCCAACGAATTTAACTCTTTTTTCTGGAGCAGACTTCAAAAATAAAAATTATGGGAATATTTAGGTTCCTATTGGCTAACTTTTATATTTTTAAGTAAAACTCTACTTAATAAGGGTCACATACGCTTTGAAACCACCCCAATTGGATATCTATACAATTAGATATGAAATTTTAGAGTTCTGTGACAAATCTGTCAATTTTTCAAGCATTGCGAAAATTGAAGGGCAAAATGGTCATTTTGACTAAATATAATTCCATATGACATATCAAATTAAACTTTATCATGCCTTCATTTATTCGGAAAAAATTTCAGAATTTTTGGAGGTCATTTACTAATCTAAAAGTGTCACACAATTGTTAAGGTTCATATGTAACTGAAATTAGTAAATGACACTTTTGAATTTTGAGGCAGTCAGATTGTGGGACACTTTAAAATTAGTAAATGACCTCCAAAAAATCTGAAAGTTTTTAGAATAAAATTAGACATGATAAGCTTTGATTTGATAAATCATATGGAATTTTTGGAGTTGTATACAAGGAGAAATGAATTTTTGAATTTTTCCCAACGAATTTAACTCTTTTTTCTGGAGCAGACTTCGAAAATAAAAATTATGGGAATATTTAGGTTCCTATTGGCTAACTTTTATATTTTTATGTAAAACTCTACTTAATAAGGGTCACATACGCTTTGAAACCACCCCAATTGGATATCTATACAATTAGATATGAAATTTTAGAGTTCTGTGACAAATCTGCCAATTTTTCAAGCATTGCGAAAATTGAAGGGCAAAATGGTCATTTTGACTAAATATAATTCCATATGACATATCAAATTAAACTTTATCATGCCTTCATTTATTCGGAAAAAATTTCAGAAATTTTGGAGGTCATTTACTAATCTAAAAGTGTCACACAATTGTTAAGGTTCATATGTAACTGAAATTAGTAAATGACACTTTTGAATTTTGAGGCAGTCAGATTGTGGGACACTTTAAAATTAGTAAATGACCTCCAAAAAATCTGAAAGTTTTTATAATAAAATTAGACATGATAAGCTTTGATTTGATAAATCATATGGAATTTTTGGAGTTGTATACAAGGAGAAATGAATTTTTGAATTTTTCCCAACGAATTTAACTCTTTTTTCTGGAGCAGACTTCGAAAATAAAAATTATGGGAATATTTAGGTTCCTATTGGCTAACTTTTATATTTTTATGTAAAACTCTACTTAATAAGGGTCACATACGCTTTGAAACCACCCCAATTGGATATCTATACAATTAGATATGAAATTTTAGAGTTCTGTGACAAATCTGTCAATTTTTCAAGCATTGCGAAAATTGAAGGGCAAAATGGTCATTTTGACTAAATATAATTCCATATGACATATCAAATTAAACTTTATCATGTCTTCATTTATTCTCAAAAATTTCAGAATTTTTGGAGGTCATTTACTAATCTAAAAGTGTCACACAATTGTTAAGGTTCATATGTAACTGAAATTAGTAAATGACACTTTTGAATTTTGAGGCAGTCAGATTGTGGGACACTTGAAAATTAGTAAATGACCTCCAAAAAATCTGAAAGTTTTTAGAATAAAATTAGACATGATAAGCTTTGATTTGATAAATCATATGGAATTTTTGGAGTTGTATACAAGGAGAAATGAATTTTTGAATTTTTCCCAACGAATTTAACTCTTTTTTCTGGAGCAGACTTCAAAAATAAAAATTATGGGAATATTTAGGTTCCTATTGGCTAACTTTTATATTTTTCTCTAAAACTGTACTTAATAAGGGTCACATACGCTTTGAAACCACCCCAATTTGATATCTATACAATTAGATATGAAATTTTAGAGTTCTGTGACAAATCTGCCAATTTTTCAAGCATTGCGAAAATTGAAGGGCAAAATGGTCATTTTGACTAAATATAATTCCATATGACATATCAAATTAAAATTTATCATGTCTTCATTTATTCTCAAAAATTTCAGAATTTTTGGAGGTCATTTACTAATCTAAAAGTGTCACACAATTGTTAAGGTTCATATGTAACTGAAATTAGTAAATGACACTTTTGAATTTTGAGGCAGTCAGATTGTGGGACACTTGAAAATTAGTAAATGACCTCCAAAAAATCTGAAAGTTTTTAGAATAAAATTAGACATGATAAGCTTTGATTTGATAAATCATATGGAATTTTTGGAGTTGTATACAAGGAGAAATGAATTTTTGAATTTTTCCCAACGAATTTAACTCTTTTTTCTGGAGCAGACTTCAAAAATAAAAATTATGGGAATATTTAGGTTCCTATTGGCTAACTTTTATATTTTTATGTAAAACTCTACTTAATAAGGGTCACATACGCTTTGAAACCACCCCAATTGGATATCTATACAATTAGATATGAAATTTTAGAGTTCTGTGACAAATCTGCCAATTTTTCAAGCATTGCGAAAATTGAAGGGCAAAATGGTCATTTTGACTAAATATAATTCCATATGACATATCAAATTAAACTTTATCATGCCTTCATTTATTCGGAAAAAATTTCAGAAATTTTGGAGGTCATTTACTAATCTAAAAGTGTCACACAATTGTTAAGGTTCATATGTAACTGAAATTAGTAAATGACACTTTTGAATTTTGAGGCAGTCAGATTGTGGGACACTTTAAAATTAGTAAATGACCTCCAAAAAATCTGAAAGTTTTTATAATAAAATTAGACATGATAAGCTTTGATTTGATAAATCATATGGAATTTTTGGAGTTGTATACAAGGAGAAATGAATTTTTGAATTTTTCCCAACGAATTTAACTCTTTTTTCTGGAGCAGACTTCGAAAATAAAAATTATGGGAATATTTAGGTTCCTATTGGCTAACTTTTATATTTTTATGTAAAACTCTACTTAATAAGGGTCACATACGCTTTGAAACCACCCCAATTGGATATCTATACAATTAGATATGAAATTTTAGAGTTCTGTGACAAATCTGTCAATTTTTCAAGCATTGCGAAAATTGAAGGGCAAAATGGTCATTTTGACTAAATATAATTCCATATGACATATCAAATTAAACTTTATCATGTCTTCATTTATTCTCAAAAATTTCAGAATTTTTGGAGGTCATTTACTAATCTAAAAGTGTCACACAATTGTTAAGGTTCATATGTAACTGAAATTAGTAAATGACACTTTTGAATTTTGAGGCAGTCAGATTGTGGGACACTTGAAAATTAGTAAATGACCTCCAAAAAATCTGAAAGTTTTTAGAATAAAATTAGACATGATAAGCTTTGATTTGATAAATCATATGGAATTTTTGGAGTTGTATACAAGGAGAAATGAATTTTTGAATTTTTCCCAACGAATTTAACTCTTTTTTCTGGAGCAGACTTCAAAAATAAAAATTATGGGAATATTTAGGTTCCTATTGGCTAACTTTTATATTTTTATGTAAAACTCTACTTAATAAGGGTCACATACGCTTTGAAACCACCCCAATTGGATATCTATACAATTAAATATGAAATTTTAGAGTTCTGTGACAAATCTGTCAATTTTTCAAGCATTGCGAAAATTGAAGGGCAAAATGGTCATTTTGACTAAATATAATTCCATATGACATATCAAATTAAACTTTATCATGTCTTCATTTATTCTCAAAAATTTCAGAATTTTTGGAGGTCATTTACTAATCTAAAAGTGTCACACAATTGTTAAGGTTCATATGTAACTGAAATTAGTAAATGACACTTTTGAATTTTGAGGCAGTCAGATTGTGGGACACTTGAAAATTAGTAAATGACCTCCAAAAAATCTGAAAGTTTTTAGAATAAAATTAGACATGATAAGCTTTGATTTGATAAATCATATGGAATTTTTGGAGTTGTATACAAGGAGAAATGAATTTTTGAATTTTTCCCAACGAATTTAACTCTTTTTTCTGGAGCAGACTTCCAAAATAAAAATTATGGGAATATTTAGGTTCCTATTGGCTAACTTTTATATTTTTCTCTAAAACTGTACTTAATAAGGGTCACATACGCTTTGAAACCACCCCAATTTGATATCTATACAATTAGATATGAAATTTTAGAGTTCTGTGACAAATCTGCCAATTTTTCAAGCATTGCGAAAATTGAAGGGCAAAATGGTCATTTTGACTAAATATAATTCCATATGACATATCAAATTAAAATTTATCATGTCTTCATTTATTCTCAAAAATTTCAGAATTTTTGGAGGTCATTTACTAATCTAAAAGTGTCACACAATTGTTAAGGTTCATATGTAACTGAAATTAGTAAATGACACTTTTGAATTTTGAGGCAGTCAGATTGTGGGACACTTGAAAATTAGTAAATGACCTCCAAAAAATCTGAAAGTTTTTAGAATAAAATTAGACATGATAAGCTTTGATTTGATAAATCATATGGAATTTTTGGAGTTGTATACAAGGAGAAATGAATTTTTGAATTTTTCCCAACGAATTTAACTCTTTTTTCTGGAGCAGACTTCAAAAATAAAAATTATGGGAATATTTAGGTTCCTATTGGCTAACTTTTATATTTTTATGTAAAACTCTA
Organism: Albizia julibrissin; assembly: GCA_037074505.1. Classification (NCBI taxonomy): domain Eukaryota; kingdom Viridiplantae; phylum Streptophyta; class Magnoliopsida; order Fabales; family Fabaceae; genus Albizia; species Albizia julibrissin. Next base: position 3,687,205 of record CM073480.1, on the reverse strand, counting down.
CTTAATAAGGGTCACATACGCTTTGAAACCACCCCAATTGGATATCTATACAATTAGATATGAAATTTTAGAGTTCTGTGACAAATCTGCCAATTTTTCAAGCATTGCGAAAATTGAAGGGCAAAATGGTCATTTTGACTAAATATAATTCCATATGACATATCAAATTAAACTTTATCATGCCTTCATTTATTCGGAAAAAATTTCAGAAATTTTGGAGGTCATTTACTAATCTAAAAGTGTCACACAATTGTTAAGGTTCATATGTAACTGAAATTAGTAAATGACACTTTTGAATTTTGAGGCAGTCAGATTGTGGGACACTTTAAAATTAGTAAATGACCTCCAAAAAATCTGAAAGTTTTTATAATAAAATTAGACATGATAAGCTTTGATTTGATAAATCATATGGAATTTTTGGAGTTGTATACAAGGAGAAATGAATTTTTGAATTTTTCCCAACGAATTTAACTCTTTTTTCTGGAGCAGACTTCAAAAATAAAAATTATGGGAATATTTAGGATTTTTGGGGTTGTATACAAGGAGAAATGAATTTTTGAATTTTTCCCAACGAATTTAACTCTTTTTTCTGGAGCAGACTTCAAAAATAAAAATTATGGGAATATTTAGGTTCCTATTGGCTAACTTTTATATTTTTATGTAAAACTCTACTTAATAAGGGTCACATACGCTTTGAAACCACCCCAATTGGATATCTATACAATTAGATATGAAATTTTAGAGTTCTGTGACAAATCTGCCAATTTTTCAAGCATTGCGAAAATTGAAGGGCAAAATGGTCATTTTGACTAAATATAATTCCATATGACATATCAAATTAAACTTTATCATGCCTTCATTTATTCAGAAAAAATTTCAGAAATTTTGGAGGTCATTTACTAATCTAAAAGTGTCACACAATTGTTAAGGTTCATATGTAACTGAAATTAGTAAATGACACTTTTGAATTTTGAGGCAGTCAGATTGTGGGACACTTTAAAATTAGTAAATGACCTCCAAAAAATCTGAAAGTTTTTAGAATAAAATTAGACATGATAAGCTTTGATTTGATAAATCATATGGAATTTTTGGAGTTGTATACAAGGAGAAATGAATTTTTGAATTTTTCCCAACGAATTTAACTCTTTTTTCTGGAGCAGACTTCGAAAATAAAAATTATGGGAATATTTAGGTTCCTATTGGCTAACTTTTATATTTTTATGTAAAACTCTACTTAATAAGGGTCACATACGCTTTGAAACCACCCCAATTGGATATCTATACAATTAGATATGAAATTTTAGAGTTCTGTGACAAATCTGTCAATTTTTCAAGCATTGCGAAAATTGAAGGGCAAAATGGTCATTTTGACTAAATATAATTCCATATGACATATCAAATTAAACTTTATCATGCCTTCATTTATTCGGAAAAAATTTCAGAAATTTTGGAGGTCATTTACTAATCTAAAAGTGTCACACAATTGTTAAGGTTCATATGTAACTGAAATTAGTAAATGACACTTTTGAATTTTGAGGCAGTCAGATTGTGGGACACTTTAAAATTAGTAAATGACCTCCAAAAAATCTGAAAGTTTTTATAATAAAATTAGACATGATAAGCTTTGATTTGATAAATCATATGGAATTTTTGGAGTTGTATACAAGGAGAAATGAATTTTTGAATTTTTCCCAACGAATTTAACTCTTTTTTCTGGAGCAGACTTCGAAAATAAAAATTATGGGAATATTTAGGTTCCTATTGGCTAACTTTTATATTTTTATGTAAAACTCTACTTAATAAGGGTCACATACGCTTTGAAACCACCCCAATTGGATATCTATACAATTAGATATGAAATTTTAGAGTTCTGTGACAAATCTGTCAATTTTTCAAGCATTGCGAAAATTGAAGGGCAAAATGGTCATTTTGACTAAATATAATTCCATATGACATATCAAATTAAACTTTATCATGCCTTCATTTATTCGGAAAAAATTTCAGAAATTTTGGAGGTCATTTACTAATCTAAAAGTGTCACACAATTGTTAAGGTTCATATGTAACTGAAATTAGTAAATGACACTTTTGAATTTTGAGGCAGTCAGATTGTGGGACACTTTAAAATTAGTAAATGACCTCCAAAAAATCTGAAAGTTTTTATAATAAAATTAGACATGATAAGCTTTGATTTGATAAATCATATGGAATTTTTGGAGTTGTATACAAGGAGAAATGAATTTTTGAATTTTTCCCAACGAATTTAACTCTTTTTTCTGGAGCAGACTTCAAAAATAAAAATTATGGGAATATTTAGGATTTTTGGGGTTGTATACAAGGAGAAATGAATTTTTGAATTTTTCCCAACGAATTTAACTCTTTTTTCTGGAGCAGACTTCAAAAATAAAAATTATGGGAATATTTAGGTTCCTATTGGCTAACTTTTATATTTTTATGTAAAACTCTACTTAATAAGGGTCACATACGCTTTGAAACCACCCCAATTGGATATCTATACAATTAGATATGAAATTTTAGAGTTCTGTGACAAATCTGCCAATTTTTCAAGCATTGCGAAAATTGAAGGGCAAAATGGTCATTTTGACTAAATATAATTCCATATGACATATCAAATTAAACTTTATCATGCCTTCATTTATTCGGAAAAAATTTCAGAAATTTTGGAGGTCATTTACTAATCTAAAAGTGTCACACAATTGTTAAGGTTCATATGTAACTGAAATTAGTAAATGACACTTTTGAATTTTGAGGCAGTCAGATTGTGGGACACTTTAAAATTAGTAAATGACCTCCAAAAAATCTGAAAGTTTTTATAATAAAATTAGACATGATAAGCTTTGATTTGATAAATCATATGGAATTTTTGGAGTTGTATACAAGGAGAAATGAATTTTTGAATTTTTCCCAACGAATTTAACTCTTTTTTCTGGAGCAGACTTCGAAAATAAAAATTATGGGAATATTTAGGTTCCTATTGGCTAACTTTTATATTTTTATGTAAAACTCTACTTAATAAGGGTCACATACGCTTTGAAACCACCCCAATTGGATATCTATACAATTAGATATGAAATTTTAGAGTTCTGTGACAAATCTGTCAATTTTTCAAGCATTGCGAAAATTGAAGGGCAAAATGGTCATTTTGACTAAATATAATTCCATATGACATATCAAATTAAACTTTATCATGCCTTCATTTATTCGGAAAAAATTTCAGAAATTTTGGAGGTCATTTACTAATCTAAAAGTGTCACACAATTGTTAAGGTTCATATGTAACTGAAATTAGTAAATGACACTTTTGAATTTTGAGGCAGTCAGATTGTGGGACACTTTAAAATTAGTAAATGACCTCCAAAAAATCTGAAAGTTTTTATAATAAAATTAGACATGATAAGCTTTGATTTGATAAATCATATGGAATTTTTGGAGTTGTATACAAGGAGAAATGAATTTTTGAATTTTTCCCAACGAATTTAACTCTTTTTTCTGGAGCAGACTTCAAAAATAAAAATTATGGGAATATTTAGGATTTTTGGGGTTGTATACAAGGAGAAATGAATTTTTGAATTTTTCCCAACGAATTTAACTCTTTTTTCTGGAGCAGACTTCAAAAATAAAAATTATGGGAATATTTAGGTTCCTATTGGCTAACTTTTATATTTTTATGTAAAACTCTACTTAATAAGGGTCACATACGCTTTGAAACCACCCCAATTGGATATCTATACAATTAGATATGAAATTTTAGAGTTCTGTGACAAATCTGCCAATTTTTCAAGCATTGCGAAAATTGAAGGGCAAAATGGTCATTTTGACTAAATATAATTCCATATGACATATCAAATTAAACTTTATCATGCCTTCATTTATTCAGAAAAAATTTCAGAAATTTTGGAGGTCATTTACTAATCTAAAAGTGTCACACAATTGTTAAGGTTCATATGTAACTGAAATTAGTAAATGACACTTTTGAATTTTGAGGCAGTCAGATTGTGGGACACTTTAAAATTAGTAAATGACCTCCAAAAAATCTGAAAGTTTTTAGAATAAAATTAGACATGATAAGCTTTGATTTGATAAATCATATGGAATTTTTGGAGTTGTATACAAGGAGAAATGAATTTTTGAATTTTTCCCAACGAATTTAACTCTTTTTTCTGGAGCAGACTTCGAAAATAAAAATTATGGGAATATTTAGGTTCCTATTGGCTAACTTTTATATTTTTATGTAAAACTCTACTTAATAAGGGTCACATACGCTTTGAAACCACCCCAATTGGATATCTATACAATTAGATATGAAATTTTAGAGTTCTGTGACAAATCTGCCAATTTTTCAAGCATTGCGAAAATTGAAGGGCAAAATGGTCATTTTGACTAAATATAATTCCATATGACATATCAAATTAAACTTTATCATGCCTTCATTTATTCAGAAAAAATTTCAGAAATTTTGGAGGTCATTTACTAATCTAAAAGTGTCACACAATTGTTAAGGTTCATATGTAACTGAAATTAGTAAATGACACTTTTGAATTTTGAGGCAGTCAGATTGTGGGACACTTTAAAATTAGTAAATGACCTCCAAAAAATCTGAAAGTTTTTAGAATAAAATTAGACATGATAAGCTTTGATTTGATAAATCATATGGAATTTTTGGAGTTGTATACAAGGAGAAATGAATTTTTGAATTTTTCCCAACGAATTTAACTCTTTTTTCTGGAGCAGACTTCAAAAATAAAAATTATGGGAATATTTAGGTTCCTATTGGCTAACTTTTATATTTTTATGTAAAACTCTACTTAATAAGGGTCACATACGCTTTGAAACCACCACAATTGGATATCTATACAATTAGATATGAAATTTTAGAGTTCTGTGACAAATCTGCCAATTTTTCAAGCATTGCGAAAATTGAAGGGCAAAATGGTCATTTTGACTAAATATAATTCCATATGACATATCAAATTAAACTTTATCATGTCTTCATTTATTCTCAAAAATTTCAGAATTTTTGGAGGTCATTTACTAATCTAAAAGTGTCACACAATTGTTAAGGTTCATATGTAACTGAAATTAGTAAATGACACTTTTGAATTTTGAGGCAGTCAGATTGTGGGACACTTGAAAATTAGTAAATGACCTCCAAAAAATCTGAAAGTTTTTAGAATAAAATTAGACATGATAAGCTTTGATTTGATAAATCATATGGAATTTTTGGAGTTGTATACAAGGAGAAATGAATTTTTGAATTTTTCCCAACGAATTTAACTCTTTTTTCTGGAGCAGACTTCGAAAATAAAAATTATGGGAATATTTAGGTTCCTATTGGCTAACTTTTATATTTTTATGTAAAACTCTACTTAATAAGGGTCACATACGCTTTGAAACCACCCCAATTGGATATCTATACAATTAGATATGAAATTTTAGAGTTCTGGGACAAATCTGTCAATTTTTCAAGCATTGCGAAAATTGAAGGGCAAAATGGTCATTTTGACTAAATATAATTCCATATGACATATCAAATTAAACTTTATCATGTCTTCATTTATTCTCAAAAATTTCAGAATTTTTGGAGGTCATTTACTAATCTAAAAGTGTCACACAATTGTTAAGGTTCATATGTAACTGAAATTAGTAAATGACACTTTTGAATTTTGAGGCAGTCAGATTGTGGGACACTTGAAAATTAGTAAATGACCTCCAAAAAATCTGAAAGTTTTTAGAATAAAATTAGACATGATAAGCTTTGATTTGATAAATCATATGGAATTTTTGGAGTTGTATACAAGGAGAAATGAATTTTTGAATTTTTCCCAACGAATTTAACTCTTTTTTCTGGAGCAGACTTCAAAAATAAAAATTATGGGAATATTTAGGTTCCTATTGGCTAACTTTTATATTTTTATGTAAAAATCTACTTAATAAGGGTCACATACGCTTTGAAACCACCCCAATTGGATATCTATACAATTAGATATGAAATTTTAGAGTTCTGTGACAAATCTGCCAATTTTTCAAGCATTGCGAAAATTGAAGGGCAAAATGGTCATTTTGACTAAATATAATTCCATATGACATATCAAATTAAAATTTATCATGTCTGCATTTATTCTCAAAAATTTCAGAATTTTTGGAGGTCATTTACTAATCTAAAAGTGTCACACAATTGTTAAGGTTCATATGTAACTGAAATTAGTAAATGACACTTTTGAATTTTGAGGCAGTCAGATTGTGGGACACTTGAAAATTAGTAAATGACCTCCAAAAAATCTGAAAGTTTTTAGAATAAAATTAGACATGATAAGCTTTGATTTGATAAATCATATGGAATTTTTGGAGTTGTATACAAGGAGAAATGAATTTTTGAATTTTTCCCAAAGAATTTAACTCTTTTTTCTGGAGCAGACTTCGAAAATAAAAATTATGGGAATATTTAGTTTCCTATTGGCTAACTTTTATATTTTTATGTAAAACTCTACTTAATAAGGGTAACATACGCTTTGAAACCACCCCAATTGGATATCTATACAATTAGATATGAAATTTTAGAGTTCTGTGACAAATCTGCCAATTTTTCAAGCATTGCGAAAATTGAAGGGCAAAATGGTCATTTTGACTAAATATAATTCCATATGACATATCAAATTAAACTTTATCATGCCTTCATTTATTCGTAAAAAATTTCAGAAATTTTGGAGGTCATTTACTAATCTAAAAGTGTCACACAATTGTTAAGGTTCATATGTAACTGAAATTAGTAAATGACACTTTTGAATTTTGAGGCAGTCAGATTGTGGGACACTTTAAAATTAGTAAATGACCTCCAAAAAATCTGAAAGTTTTTATAATAAAATTAGACATGATAAGCTTTGATTTGATAAATCATATGGAATTTTTGGAGTTGTATACAAGGAGAAATGAATTTTTGAATTTTTCCCAACGAATTTAACTCTTTTTTCTGGAGCAGACTTCGAAAATAAAAATTATGGGAATATTTAGGTTCCTATTGGCTAACTTTTATATTTTTATGTAAAACTCTACTTAATAAGGGTAACATACGCTTTGAAACCACCCCAATTGGATATCTATACAATTAGATATGAAATTTTAGAGTTCTGTGACAAATCTGTCAATTTTTCAAGCATTGCGAAAATTGAAGGGCAAAATGGTCATTTTGACTAAATATAATTCCATATGACATATCAAATTAAACTTTATCATGCCTTCATTTATTCGGAAAAAATTTCAGAATTTTTGGAGGTCATTTACTAATCTAAAAGTGTCACACAATTGTTAAGGTTCATATGTAACTGAAATTAGTAAATGACACTTTTGAATTTTGAGGCAGTCAGATTGTGGGACACTTTAAAATTAGTAAATGACCTCCAAAAAATCTGAAAGTTTTTAGAATAAAATTAGACATGATAAGCTTTGATTTGATAAATCATATGGAATTTTTGGAGTTGTATACAAGGAGAAATGAATTTTTGAATTTTTCCCAACGAATTTAACTCTTTTTTCTGGAGCAGACTTCGAAAATAAAAATTATGGGAATATTTAGGTTCCTATTGGCTAACTTTTATATTTTTATGTAAAACTCTACTTAATAAGGGTCACATACGCTTTGAAACCACCCCAATTGGATATCTATACAATTAGATATGAAATTTTAGAGTTCTGTGACAAATCTGCCAATTTTTCAAGCATTGCGAAAATTGAAGGGCAAAATGGTCATTTTGACTAAATATAATTCCATATGACATATCAAATTAAACTTTATCATGCCTTCATTTATTCGTAAAAAATTTCAGAAATTTTGGAGGTCATTTACTAATCTAAAAGTGTCACACAATTGTTAAGGTTCATATGTAACTGAAATTAGTAAATGACACTTTTGAATTTTGAGGCAGTCAGATTGTGGGACACTTTAAAATTAGTAAATGACCTCCAAAAAATCTGAAAGTTTTTAGAATAAAATTAGACATGATAAGCTTTGATTTGATAAATCATATGGAATTTTTGGAGTTGTATACAAGGAGAAATGAATTTTTGAATTTTTCCCAACGAATTTAACTCTTTTTTCTGGAGCAGACTTCGAAAATAAAAATTATGGGAATATTTAGGTTCCTATTGGCTAACTTTTATATTTTTATGTAAAACTCTACTTAATAAGGGTAACATACGCTTTGAAACCACCCCAATTGGATATCTATACAATTAGATATGAAATTTTAGAGTTCTGTGACAAATCTGTCAATTTTTCAAGCATTGCGAAAATTGAAGGGCAAAATGGTCATTTTGACTAAATATAATTCCATATGACATATCAAATTAAACTTTATCATGCCTTCATTTATTCGGAAAAAATTTCAGAATTTTTGGAGGTCATTTACTAATCTAAAAGTGTCACACAATTGTTAAGGTTCATATGTAACTGAAATTAGTAAATGACACTTTTGAATTTTGAGGCAGTCAGATTGTGGGACACTTTAAAATTAGTAAATGACCTCCAAAAAATCTGAAAGTTTTTAGAATAAAATTAGACATGATAAGCTTTGATTTGATAAATCATATGGAATTTTTGGAGTTGTATACAAGGAGAAATGAATTTTTGAATTTTTCCCAACGAATTTAACTCTTTTTTCTGGAGCAGACTTCGAAAATAAAAATTATGGGAATATTTAGGTTCCTATTGGCTAACTTTTATATTTTTATGTAAAACTCTACTTAATAAGGGTCACATACGCTTTGAAACCACCCCAATTGGATATCTATACAATTAGATATGAAATTTTAGAGTTCTGTGACAAATCTGCCAATTTTTCAAGCATTGCGAAAATTGAAGGGCAAAATGGTCATTTTGACTAAATATAATTCCATATGACATATCAAATTAAACTTTATCATGTCTGCATTTATTCTCAAAAATTTCAGAATTTTTGGAGGTCATTTACTAATCTAAAAGTGTCACACAATTGTTAAGGTTCATATGTAACTGAAATTAGTAAATGACACTTTTGAATTTTGAGGCTGTCAGATTGTGGGACACTTGAAAATTAGTAAATGACCTCCAAAAAATCTGAAAGTTTTTAGAATTAAATTAGACATGATAAGCTTTGATTTGATAAATCATATGGAATTTTTGGAGTTGTATACAAGGAGAAATGAATTTTTGAATTTTTCCCAACGAATTTAACTCTTTTTTCTGGAGCAGACTTCGAAAATAAAAATTATGGGAATATTTAGGTTCCTATTGGCTAACTTTTATATTTTTATGTAAAACTCTACTTAATAAGGGTCACATACGCTTTGAAACCACCCCAATTGGATATCTATACAATTAGATATGAAATTTTAGAGTTCTGTGACAAATCTGCCAATTTTTCAAGCATTGCGAAAATTGAAGGGCAAAATGGTCATTTTGACTAAATATAATTCCATATGACATATCAAATTAAACTTTATCATGCCTTCATTTATTCGTAAAAAATTTCAGAAATTTTGGAGGTCATTTACTAATCTAAAAGTGTCACACAATTGTTAAGGTTCATATGTAACTGAAATTAGTAAATGACACTTTTGAATTTTGAGGCAGTCAGATTGTGGGACACTTTAAAATTAGTAAATGACCTCCAAAAAATCTGAAAGTTTTTATAATAAAATTAGACATGATAAGCTTTGATTTGATAAATCATATGGAATTTTTGGAGTTGTATACAAGGAGAAATGAATTTTTGAATTTTTCCCAACGAATTTAACTCTTTTTTCTGGAGCAGACTTCGAAAATAAAAATTATGGGAATATTTAGGTTCCTATTGGCTAACTTTTATATTTTTATGTAAAACTCTACTTAATAAGGGTAACATACGCTTTGAAACCACCCCAATTGGATATCTATACAATTAGATATGAAATTTTAGAGTTCTGTGACAAATCTGTCAATTTTTCAAGCATTGCGAAAATTGAAGGGCAAAATGGTCATTTTGACTAAATATAATTCCATATGACATATCAAATTAAACTTTATCATGCCTTCATTTATTCGGAAAAAATTTCAGAATTTTTGGAGGTCATTTACTAATCTAAAAGTGTCACACAATTGTTAAGGTTCATATGTAACTGAAATTAGTAAATGACACTTTTGAATTTTGAGGCAGTCAGATTGTGGGACACTTTAAAATTAGTAAATGACCTCCAAAAAATCTGAAAGTTTTTAGAATAAAATTAGACATGATAAGCTTTGATTTGATAAATCATATGGAATTTTTGGAGTTGTATACAAGGAGAAATGAATTTTTGAATTTTTCCCAACGAATTTAACTCTTTTTTCTGGAGCAGACTTCGAAAATAAAAATTATGGGAATATTTAGGTTCCTATTGGCTAACTTTTATATTTTTATGTAAAACTCTACTTAATAAGGGTCACATACGCTTTGAAACCACCCCAATTGGATATCTATACAATTAGATATGAAATTTTAGAGTTCTGTGACAAATCTGCCAATTTTTCAAGCATTGCGAAAATTGAAGGGCAAAATGGTCATTTTGACTAAATATAATTCCATATGACATATCAAATTAAACTTTATCATGTCTGCATTTATTCTCAAAAATTTCAGAATTTTTGGAGGTCATTTACTAATCTAAAAGTGTCACACAATTGTTAAGGTTCATATGTAACTGAAATTAGTAAATGACACTTTTGAATTTTGAGGCAGTCAGATTGTGGGACACTTGAAAATTAGTAAATAACCTCCAAAAAATCTGAAAGTTTTTAGAATTAAATTAGACATGATAAGCTTTGATTTGATAAATCATATGGAATTTTTGGAGTTGTATACAAGGAGAAATGAATTTTTGAATTTTTCCCAACGAATTTAACTCTTTTTTCTGGAGCAGACTTCAAAAATAAAAATTATGGGAATATTTAGGTTCCTATTGGCTAACTTTTATATTTTTATGTAAAACTCTACTTAATAAGGGTCACATACGCTTTGAAACCACCCCAATTGGATATCTATACAATTAGATATGAAATTTTAGAGTTCTGTGACAAATCTGCCAATTTTTCAAGCATTGCGAAAATTGAAGGGCAAAATGGTCATTTTGACTAAATATAATTCCATATGACATATCAAATTAAACTTTATCATGCCTTCATTTATTCGGAAAAAATTTCAGAAATTTTGGAGGTCATTTACTAATCTAAAAGTGTCACACAATTGTTAAGGTTCATATGTAACTGAAATTAGTAAATGACACTTTTGAATTTTGAGGCAGTCAGATTGTGGGACACTTGAAAATTAGTAAATGACCTCCAAAAAATCTGAAAGTTTTTAGAATAAAATTAGACATGATAAGCTTTGATTTGATAAATCATATGGAATTTTTGGAGTTGTATACAAGGAGAAATGAATTTTTGAATTTTTCCCAACGAATTTAACTCTTTTTTCTGGAGCAGACTTCGAAAATAAAAATTATGGGAATATTTAGTTTCCTATTGGCTAACTTTTATATTTTTATGTAAAACTCTACTTAATAAGGGTAACATACGCTTTGAAACCACCCCAATTGGATATCTATACAATTAGATATGAAATTTTAGAGTTCTGTGACAAATCTGCCAATTTTTCAAGCATTGCGAAAATTGAAGGGCAAAATGGTCATTTTGACTAAATATAATTCCATATGACATATCAAATTAAACTTTATCATGCCTTCATTTATTCGTAAAAAATTTCAGAAATTTTGGAGGTCATTTACTAATCTAAAAGTGTCACACAATTGTTAAGGTTCATATGTAACTGAAATTAGTAAATGACACTTTTGAATTTTGAGGCAGTCAGATTGTGGGACACTTTAAAATTAGTAAATGACCTCCAAAAAATCTGAAAGTTTTTATAATAAAATTAGACATGATAAGCTTTGATTTGATAAATCATATGGAATTTTTGGAGTTGTATACAAGGAGAAATGAATTTTTGAATTTTTCCCAACGAATTTAACTCTTTTTTCTGGAGCAGACTTCGAAAATAAAAATTATGGGAATATTTAGGTTCCTATTGGCTAACTTTTATATTTTTATGTAAAACTCTACTTAATAAGGGTAACATACGCTTTGAAACCACCCCAATTGGATATCTATACAATTAGATATGAAATTTTAGAGTTCTGTGACAAATCTGTCAATTTTTCAAGCATTGCGAAAATTGAAGGGCAAAATGGTCATTTTGACTAAATATAATTCCATATGACATATCAAATTAAACTTTATCATGCCTTCATTTATTCGGAAAAAATTTCAGAATTTTTGGAGGTCATTTACTAATCTAAAAGTGTCACACAATTGTTAAGGTTCATATGTAACTGAAATTAGTAAATGACACTTTTGAATTTTGAGGCAGTCAGATTGTGGGACACTTTAAAATTAGTAAATGACCTCCAAAAAATCTGAAAGTTTTTAGAATAAAATTAGACATGATAAGCTTTGATTTGATAAATCATATGGAATTTTTGGAGTTGTATACAAGGAGAAATGAATTTTTGAATTTTTCCCAACGAATTTAACTCTTTTTTCTGGAGCAGACTTCGAAAATAAAAATTATGGGAATATTTAGGTTCCTATTGGCTAACTTTTATATTTTTATGTAAAACTCTACTTAATAAGGGTCACATACGCTTTGAAACCACCCCAATTGGATATCTATACAATTAGATATGAAATTTTAGAGTTCTGTGACAAATCTGCCAATTTTTCAAGCATTGCGAAAATTGAAGGGCAAAATGGTCATTTTGACTAAATATAATTCCATATGACATATCAAATTAAACTTTATCATGTCTGCATTTATTCTCAAAAATTTCAGAATTTTTGGAGGTCATTTACTAATCTAAAAGTGTCACACAATTGTTAAGGTTCATATGTAACTGAAATTAGTAAATGACACTTTTGAATTTTGAGGCAGTCAGATTGTGGGACACTTGAAAATTAGTAAATGACCTCCAAAAAATCTGAAAGTTTTTAGAATAAAATTAGACATGATAAGCTTTGATTTGATAAATCATATGGAATTTTTGGAGTTGTATACAAGGAGAAATGAATTTTTGAATTTTTCCCAACGAATTTAACTCTTTTTTCTGGAGCAGACTTCAAAAATAAAAATTATGGGAATATTTAGGTTCCTATTGGCTAACTTTTATATTTTTATGTAAAACTCTACTTAATAAGGGTCACATACGCTTTGAAACCACCCCAATTGGATATCTATACAATTAGATATGAAATTTTAGAGTTCTGTGACAAATCTGCCAATTTTTCAAGCATTGCGAAAATTGAAGGGCAAAATGGTCATTTTGACTAAATATAATTCCATATGACATATCAAATTAAACTTTATCATGCCTTCATTTATTCGGAAAAAATTTCAGAAATTTTGGAGGTCATTTACTAATCTAAAAGTGTCACACAATTGTTAAGGTTCATATGTAACTGAAATTAGTAAATGACACTTTTGAATTTTGAGGCAGTCAGATTGTGGGACACTTGAAAATTAGTAAATGACCTCCAAAAAATCTGAAAGTTTTTAGAATAAAATTAGACATGATAAGCTTTGATTTGATAAATCATATGGAATTTTTGGAGTTGTATACAAGGAGAAATGAATTTTTGAATTTTTCCCAACGAATTTAACTCTTTTTTCTGGAGCAGACTTCGAAAATAAAAATTATGGGAATATTTAGTTTCCTATTGGCTAACTTTTATATTTTTATGTAAAACTCTACTTAATAAGGGTAACATACGCTTTGAAACCACCCCAATTGGATATCTATACAATTAGATATGAAATTTTAGAGTTCTGTGACAAATCTGCCAATTTTTCAAGCATTGCGAAAATTGAAGGGCAAAATGGTCATTTTGACTAAATATAATTCCATATGACATATCAAATTAAACTTTATCATGCCTTCATTTATTCGTAAAAAATTTCAGAAATTTTGGAGGTCATTTACTAATCTAAAAGTGTCACACAATTGTTAAGGTTCATATGTAACTGAAATTAGTAAATGACACTTTTGAATTTTGAGGCAGTCAGATTGTGGGACACTTTAAAATTAGTAAATGACCTCCAAAAAATCTGAAAGTTTTTATAATAAAATTAGACATGATAAGCTTTGATTTGATAAATCATATGGAATTTTTGGAGTTGTATACAAGGAGAAATGAATTTTTGAATTTTTCCCAACGAATTTAACTCTTTTTTCTGGAGCAGACTTCGAAAATAAAAATTATGGGAATATTTAGGTTCCTATTGGCTAACTTTTATATTTTTATGTAAAACTCTACTTAATAAGGGTAACATACGCTTTGAAACCACCCCAATTGGATATCTATACAATTAGATATGAAATTTTAGAGTTCTGTGACAAATCTGTCAATTTTTCAAGCATTGCGAAAATTGAAGGGCAAAATGGTCATTTTGACTAAATATAATTCCATATGACATATCAAATTAAACTTTATCATGCCTTCATTTATTCGGAAAAAATTTCAGAATTTTTGGAGGTCATTTACTAATCTAAAAGTGTCACACAATTGTTAAGGTTCATATGTAACTGAAATTAGTAAATGACACTTTTGAATTTTGAGGCAGTCAGATTGTGGGACACTTTAAAATTAGTAAATGACCTCCAAAAAATCTGAAAGTTTTTAGAATAAAATTAGACATGATAAGCTTTGATTTGATAAATCATATGGAATTTTTGGAGTTGTATACAAGGAGAAATGAATTTTTGAATTTTTCCCAACGAATTTAACTCTTTTTTCTGGAGCAGACTTCGAAAATAAAAATTATGGGAATATTTAGGTTCCTATTGGCTAACTTTTATATTTTTATGTAAAACTCTACTTAATAAGGGTCACATACGCTTTGAAACCACCCCAATTGGATATCTATACAATTAGATATGAAATTTTAGAGTTCTGTGACAAATCTGCCAATTTTTCAAGCATTGCGAAAATTGAAGGGCAAAATGGTCATTTTGACTAAATATAATTCCATATGACATATCAAATTAAACTTTATCATGTCTGCATTTATTCTCAAAAATTTCAGAATTTTTGGAGGTCATTTACTAATCTAAAAGTGTCACACAATTGTTAAGGTTCATATGTAACTGAAATTAGTAAATGACACTTTTGAATTTTGAGGCAGTCAGATTGTGGGACACTTGAAAATTAGTAAATGACCTCCAAAAAATCTGAAAGTTTTTAGAATAAAATTAGACATGATAAGCTTTGATTTGATAAATCATATGGAATTTTTGGAGTTGTATACAAGGAGAAATGAATTTTTGAATTTTTCCCAACGAATTTAACTCTTTTTTCTGGAGCAGACTTCAAAAATAAAAATTATGGGAATATTTAGGTTCCTATTGGCTAACTTTTATATTTTTATGTAAAACTCTACTTAATAAGGGTCACATACGCTTTGAAACCACCCCAATTGGATATCTATACAATTAGATATGAAATTTTAGAGTTCTGTGACAAATCTGCCAATTTTTCAAGCATTGCGAAAATTGAAGGGCAAAATGGTCATTTTGACTAAATAAAATTCCATATGACATATCAAATTAAACTTTATCATGCCTTCATTTATTCGGAAAAAATTTCAGAAATTTTGGAGGTCATTTACTAATCTAAAAGTGTCACACAATTGTTAAGGTTCATATGTAACTGAAATTAGTAAATGACACTTTTGAATTTTGAGGCAGTCAGATTGTGGGACACTTTAAAATTAGTAAATGACCTCCAAAAAATCTGAAAGTTTTTATAATAAAATTAGACATGATAAGCTTTGATTTGATAAATCATATGGAATTTTTGGAGTTGTATACAAGGAGAAATGAATTTTTGAATTTTTCCCAACGAATTTAACTCTTTTTTCTGGAGCAGACTTCGAAAATAAAAATTATGGGAATATTTAGGTTCCTATTGGCTAACTTTTATATTTTTATGTAAAACTCTACTTAATAAGGGTAACATACGCTTTGAAACCACCCCAATTGGATATCTATACAATTAGATATGAAATTTTAGAGTTCTGTGACAAATCTGTCAATTTTTCAAGCATTGCGAAAATTGAAGGGCAAAATGGTCATTTTGACTAAATATAATTCCATATGACATATCAAATTAAACTTTATCATGCCTTCATTTATTCGGAAAAAATTTCAGAATTTTTGGAGGTCATTTACTAATCTAAAAGTGTCACACAATTGTTAAGGTTCATATGTAACTGAAATTAGTAAATGACACTTTTGAATTTTGAGGCAGTCAGATTGTGGGACACTTTAAAATTAGTAAATGACCTCCAAAAAATCTGAAAGTTTTTAGAATAAAATTAGACATGATAAGCTTTGATTTGATAAATCATATGGAATTTTTGGAGTTGTATACAAGGAGAAATGAATTTTTGAATTTTTCCCAACGAATTTAACTCTTTTTTCTGGAGCAGACTTCGAAAATAAAAATTATGGGAATATTTAGGTTCCTATTGGCTAACTTTTATATTTTTATGTAAAACTCTACTTAATAAGGGTCACATACGCTTTGAAACCACCCCAATTGGATATCTATACAATTAGATATGAAATTTTAGAGTTCTGTGACAAATCTGCCAATTTTTCAAGCATTGCGAAAATTGAAGGGCAAAATGGTCATTTTGACTAAATATAATTCCATATGACATATCAAATTAAACTTTATCATGCCTTCATTTATTCGTAAAAAATTTCAGAAATTTTGGAGGTCATTTACTAATCTAAAAGTGTCACACAATTGTTAAGGTTCATATGTAACTGAAATTAGTAAATGACACTTTTGAATTTTGAGGCAGTCAGATTGTGGGACACTTTAAAATTAGTAAATGACCTCCAAAAAATCTGAAAGTTTTTATAATAAAATTAGACATGATAAGCTTTGATTTGATAAATCATATGGAATTTTTGGAGTTGTATACAAGGAGAAATGAATTTTTGAATTTTTCCCAACGAATTTAACTCTTTTTTCTGGAGCAGACTTCGAAAATAAAAATTATGGGAATATTTAGGTTCCTATTGGCTAACTTTTATATTTTTATGTAAAACTCTACTTAATAAGGGTAACATACGCTTTGAAACCACCCCAATTGGATATCTATACAATTAGATATGAAATTTTAGAGTTCTGTGACAAATCTGTCAATTTTTCAAGCATTGCGAAAATTGAAGGGCAAAATGGTCATTTTGACTAAATATAATTCCATATGACATATCAAATTAAACTTTATCATGCCTTCATTTATTCGGAAAAAATTTCAGAATTTTTGGAGGTCATTTACTAATCTAAAAGTGTCACACAATTGTTAAGGTTCATATGTAACTGAAATTAGTAAATGACACTTTTGAATTTTGAGGCAGTCAGATTGTGGGACACTTTAAAATTAGTAAATGACCTCCAAAAAATCTGAAAGTTTTTAGAATAAAATTAGACATGATAAGCTTTGATTTGATAAATCATATGGAATTTTTGGAGTTGTATACAAGGAGAAATGAATTTTTGAATTTTTCCCAACGAATTTAACTCTTTTTTCTGGAGCAGACTTCGAAAATAAAAATTATGGGAATATTTAGGTTCCTATTGGCTAACTTTTATATTTTTATGTAAAACTCTACTTAATAAGGGTCACATACGCTTTGAAACCACCCCAATTGGATATCTATACAATTAGATATGAAATTTTAGAGTTCTGTGACAAATCTGCCAATTTTTCAAGCATTGCGAAAATTGAAGGGCAAAATGGTCATTTTGACTAAATATAATTCCATATGACATATCAAATTAAACTTTATCATGTCTGCATTTATTCTCAAAAATTTCAGAATTTTTGGAGGTCATTTACTAATCTAAAAGTGTCACACAATTGTTAAGGTTCATATGTAACTGAAATTAGTAAATGACACTTTTGAATTTTGAGGCAGTCAGATTGTGGGACACTTGAAAATTAGTAAATGACCTCCAAAAAATCTGAAAGTTTTTAGAATAAAATTAGACATGATAAGCTTTGATTTGATAAATCATATGGAATTTTTGGAGTTGTATACAAGGAGAAATGAATTTTTGAATTTTTCCCAACGAATTTAACTCTTTTTTCTGGAGCAGACTTCAAAAATAAAAATTATGGGAATATTTAGGTTCCTATTGGCTAACTTTTATATTTTTATGTAAAACTCTACTTAATAAGGGTCACATACGCTTTGAAACCACCCCAATTGGATATCTATACAATTAGATATGAAATTTTAGAGTTCTGTGACAAATCTGCCAATTTTTCAAGCATTGCGAAAATTGAAGGGCAAAATGGTCATTTTGACTAAATATAATTCCATATGACATATCAAATTAAACTTTATCATGCCTTCATTTATTCGGAAAAAATTTCAGAAATTTTGGAGGTCATTTACTAATCTAAAAGTGTCACACAATTGTTAAGGTTCATATGTAACTGAAATTAGTAAATGACACTTTTGAATTTTGAGGCAGTCAGATTGTGGGACACTTGAAAATTAGTAAATGACCTCCAAAAAATCTGAAAGTTTTTAGAATAAAATTAGACATGATAAGCTTTGATTTGATAAATCATATGGAATTTTTGGAGTTGTATACAAGGAGAAATGAATTTTTGAATTTTTCCCAACGAATTTAACTCTTTTTTCTGGAGCAGACTTCGAAAATAAAAATTATGGGAATATTTAGTTTCCTATTGGCTAACTTTTATATTTTTATGTAAAACTCTACTTAATAAGGGTAACATACGCTTTGAAACCACCCCAATTGGATATCTATACAATTAGATATGAAATTTTAGAGTTCTGTGACAAATCTGCCAATTTTTCAAGCATTGCGAAAATTGAAGGGCAAAATGGTCATTTTGACTAAATATAATTCCATATGACATATCAAATTAAACTTTATCATGCCTTCATTTATTCGTAAAAAATTTCAGAAATTTTGGAGGTCATTTACTAATCTAAAAGTGTCACACAATTGTTAAGGTTCATATGTAACTGAAATTAGTAAATGACACTTTTGAATTTTGAGGCAGTCAGATTGTGGGACACTTTAAAATTAGTAAATGACCTCCAAAAAATCTGAAAGTTTTTATAATAAAATTAGACATGATAAGCTTTGATTTGATAAATCATATGGAATTTTTGGAGTTGTATACAAGGAGAAATGAATTTTTGAATTTTTCCCAACGAATTTAACTCTTTTTTCTGGAGCAGACTTCGAAAATAAAAATTATGGGAATATTTAGGTTCCTATTGGCTAACTTTTATATTTTTATGTAAAACTCTACTTAATAAGGGTAACATACGCTTTGAAACCACCCCAATTGGATATCTATACAATTAGATATGAAATTTTAGAGTTCTGTGACAAATCTGTCAATTTTTCAAGCATTGCGAAAATTGAAGGGCAAAATGGTCATTTTGACTAAATATAATTCCATATGACATATCAAATTAAACTTTATCATGCCTTCATTTATTCGGAAAAAATTTCAGAATTTTTGGAGGTCATTTACTAATCTAAAAGTGTCACACAATTGTTAAGGTTCATATGTAACTGAAATTAGTAAATGACACTTTTGAATTTTGAGGCAGTCAGATTGTGGGACACTTTAAAATTAGTAAATGACCTCCAAAAAATCTGAAAGTTTTTAGAATAAAATTAGACATGATAAGCTTTGATTTGATAAATCATATGGAATTTTTGGAGTTGTATACAAGGAGAAATGAATTTTTGAATTTTTCCCAACGAATTTAACTCTTTTTTCTGGAGCAGACTTCGAAAATAAAAATTATGGGAATATTTAGGTTCCTATTGGCTAACTTTTATATTTTTATGTAAAACTCTACTTAATAAGGGTCACATACGCTTTGAAACCACCCCAATTGGATATCTATACAATTAGATATGAAATTTTAGAGTTCTGTGACAAATCTGCCAATTTTTCAAGCATTGCGAAAATTGAAGGGCAAAATGGTCATTTTGACTAAATATAATTCCATATGACATATCAAATTAAACTTTATCATGTCTGCATTTATTCTCAAAAATTTCAGAATTTTTGGAGGTCATTTACTAATCTAAAAGTGTCACACAATTGTTAAGGTTCATATGTAACTGAAATTAGTAAATGACACTTTTGAATTTTGAGGCAGTCAGATTGTGGGACACTTGAAAATTAGTAAATGACCTCCAAAAAATCTGAAAGTTTTTAGAATAAAATTAGACATGATAAGCTTTGATTTGATAAATCATATGGAATTTTTGGAGTTGTATACAAGGAGAAATGAATTTTTGAATTTTTCCCAACGAATTTAACTCTTTTTTCTGGAGCAGACTTCAAAAATAAAAATTATGGGAATATTTAGGTTCCTATTGGCTAACTTTTATATTTTTATGTAAAACTCTACTTAATAAGGGTCACATACGCTTTGAAACCACCCCAATTGGATATCTATACAATTAGATATGAAATTTTAGAGTTCTGTGACAAATCTGCCAATTTTTCAAGCATTGCGAAAATTGAAGGGCAAAATGGTCATTTTGACTAAATAAAATTCCATATGACATATCAAATTAAACTTTATCATGCCTTCATTTATTCGGAAAAAATTTCAGAAATTTTGGAGGTCATTTACTAATCTAAAAGTGTCACACAATTGTTAAGGTTCATATGTAACTGAAATTAGTAAATGACACTTTTGAATTTTGAGGCAGTCAGATTGTGGGACACTTTAAAATTAGTAAATGACCTCCAAAAAATCTGAAAGTTTTTAGAATAAAATTAGACATGATAAACTTTGATTTGATAAATCATATGGAATTTTTGGAGTTGTATACAAGGAGAAATGAATTTTTGAATTTTTCCCAACGAATTTAACTCTTTTTTCTGGAGCAGACTTCGAAAATAAAAATTATGGGAATATTTAGGTTCCTATTGGCTAACTTTTATATTTTTATGTAAAACTCTACTTAATAAGGGTCACATACGCTTTGAAACCACCCCAATTGGATATCTATACAATTAGATATGAAATTTTAGAGTTCTGTGACAAATCTGCCAATTTTTCAAGCATTGCGAAAATTGAAGGGCAAAATGGTCATTTTGACTAAATATAATTCCATATGACATATCAAATTAAACTTTATCATGCCTTCATTTATTCGGAAAAAATTTCAGAAATTTTGGAGGTCATTTACTAATCTAAAAGTGTCACACAATTGTTAAGGTTCATATGTAACTAAAATTAGTAAATGACACTTTTGAATTTTGAGGCAGTCAGATTGTGGGACACTTTAAAATTAGTAAATGACCTCCAAAAAATCTGAAAGTTTTTATAATAAAATTAGACATGATAAGCTTTGATTTGATAAATCATATGGAATTTTTGGAGTTGTATACAAGGAGAAATGAATTTTTGAATTTTTCCCAACGAATTTAACTCTTTTTTCTGGAGCAGACTTCAAAAATAAAAATTATGGGAATATTTAGGATTTTTGGAGTTGTATACAAGGAGAAATGAATTTTTGAATTTTTCCCAACGAATTTAACTCTTTTTTCTGGAGCAGACTTCAAAAATAAAAATTATGGGAATATTTAGGTTCCTATTGGCTAACTTTTATATTTTTATGTAAAACTCTACTTAATAAGGGTCACATACGCTTTGAAACCACCCCAATTGGATATCTATACAATTAGATATGAAATTTTATAGTTCTGTGACAAATCTGCCAATTTTTCAAGCATTGCGAAAATTGAAGGGCAAAATGGTCATTTTGACTAAATATAATTCCATATGACATATCAAATTAAACTTTATCATGCCTTCATTTATTCAGAAAAAATTTCAGAAATTTTGGAGGTCATTTACTAATCTAAAAGTGTCACACAATTGTTAAGGTTCATATGTAACTGAAATTAGTAAATGACACTTTTGAATTTTGAGGCAGTCAGATTGTGGGACACTTTAAAATTAGTAAATGACCTCCAAAAAATCTGAAAGTTTTTAGAATAAAATTAGACATGATAAGCTTTGATTTGATAAATCATATGGAATCTTTGGAGTTGTATACAAGGAGAAATGAATTTTTGAATTTTTCCCAACGAATTTAACTCTTTTTTCTGGAGCAGACTTCGAAAATAAAAATTATGGGAATATTTAGGTTCCTATTGGCTAACTTTTATATTTTTATGTAAAACTCTACTTAATAAGGGTCACATACGCTTTGAAACCACCCCAATTGGATATCTATACAATTAGATATGAAATTTTAGAGTTCTGTGACAAATCTGTCAATTTTTCAAGCATTGCGAAAATTGAAGGGCAAAATGGTCATTTTGACTAAATATAATTCCATATGACATATCAAATTAAACTTTATCATGTCTTCATTTATTCTCAAAAATTTCAGAATTTTTGGAGGTCATTTACTAATCTAAAAGTGTCACACAATTGTTAAGGTTCATATGTAACTGAAATTAGTAAATGACACTTTTGAATTTTGAGGCAGTCAGATTGTGGGACACTTGAAAATTAGTAAATGACCTCCAAAAAATCTGAAAGTTTTTAGAATAAAATTAGACATGATAAGCTTTGATTTGATAAATCATATGGAATCTTTGGAGTTGTATACAAGGAGAAATGAATTTTTGAATTTTTCCCAACGAATTTAACTCTTTTTTCTGGAGCAGACTTCGAAAATAAAAATTATGGGAATATTTAGGTTCCTATTGGCTAACTTTTATATTTTTATGTAAAACTCTACTTAATAAGGGTCACATACGCTTTGAAACCACCCCAATTGGATATCTATACAATTAGATATGAAATTTTAGAGTTCTGTGACAAATCTGCCAATTTTTCAAGCATTGCGAAAATTGAAGGGCAAAATGGTCATTTTGACTAAATATAATTCCATATGACATATCAAATTAAACTTTATCATGTCTTCATTTATTCTCAAAAATTTCAGAATTTTTGGAGGTCATTTACTAATCTAAAAGTGTCACACAATTGTTAAGGTTCATATGTAACTGAAATTAGTAAATGACACTTTTGAATTTTGAGGCAATCAGATTGTGGGACACTTTAAAATTAGTAAATGACCTCCAAAAAATCTGAAAGTTTTTAGAATAAAATTAGACATGATAAGCTTTGATTTGATAAATCATATGGAATTTTTGGAGTTGTATACAAGGAGAAATGAATTTTTGAATTTTTCCCAACGAATTTAACTCTTTTTTCTGGAGCAGACTTCGAAAATAAAAATTATGGGAATATTTAGGTTCCTATTGGCTAACTTTTATATTTTTATGTAAAACTCTACTTAATAAGGGTCACATACGCTTTGAAACCACCCCAATTGGATATCTATACAATTAGATATGAAATTTTATAGTTCTGTGACAAATCTGCCAATTTTTCAAGCATTGCGAAAATTGAAGGGCAAAATGGTCATTTTGACTAAATATAATTCCATATGACATATCAAATTAAACTTTATCATGTCTTCATTTATTCTCAAAAATTTCAGAATTTTTGGAGGTCATTTACTAATCTAAAAGTGTCACACAATTGTTAAGGTTCATATGTAACTGAAATTAGTAAATGACACTTTTGAATTTTGAGGCAATCAGATTGTGGGACACTTTAAAATTAGTAAATGACCTCCAAAAAATCTGAAAGTTTTTAGAATAAAATTAGACATGATAAGCTTTGATTTGATAAATCATATGGAATTTTTGGAGTTGTATACAAGGAGAAATGAATTTTTGAATTTTTCCCAACGAATTTAACTCTTTTTTCTGGAGCAGACTTCAAAAATAAAAATTATGGGAATATTTAGGTTCCTATTGGCTAACTTTTATATTTTTATGTAAAACTCTACTTAATAAGGGTCACATACGCTTTGAAACCACCCCAATTGGATATCTATACAATTAGATATGAAATTTTATAGTTCTGTGACAAATCTGCCAATTTTTCAAGCATTGCGAAAATTGAAGGGCAAAATGGTCATTTTGACTAAATATAATTCCATATGACATATCAAATTAAACTTTATCATGTCTTCATTTATTCTCAAAAATTTCAGAAATTTTGGAGGTCATTTACTAATCTAAAAGTGTCACACAATTGTTAAGGTTCATATGTAACTGAAATTAGTAAATGACACTTTTGAATTTTGAGGCAGTCAGATTGTGGGACACTTTAAAATTAGTAAATGACCTCCAAAAAATCTGAAAGTTTTTAGAATAAAATTAGACATGATAAGCTTTGATTTGATAAATCATATGGAATTTTTGGAGTTGTATACAAGGAGAAATGAATTTTTGAATTTTTCCCAACGAATTTAACTCTTTTTTCTGGAGCAGACTTCGAAAATAAAAATTATGGGAATATTTAGGTTCCTATTGGCTAACTTTTATATTTTATGTAAAACTCTACTTAATAAGGGTCACATACGCTTTGAAACCACCCCAATTGGATATCTATACAATTAGATATGAAATTTTATAGTTCTGTGACAAATCTGCCAATTTTTCAAGCATTGCGAAAATTGAAGGGCAAAATGGTCATTTTGACTAAATATAATTCCATATGACATATCAAATTAAACTTTATCATGCCTTCATTTATTCAGAAAAAATTTCAGAATTGTTGGAGGTCATTTACTAATCTAAAAGTGTCACACAATTGTTAAGGTTCATATGTAACTGAAATTAGTAAATGACACTTTTGAATTTTGAGGCAGTCAGATTGTGGGACACTTTAAAATTAGTAAATGACCTCCAAAAAATCTGAAAGTTTTTAGAATAAAATTAGACATGATAAGCTTTGATTTGATAAATCATATGGAATTTTTGGAGTTGTATACAAGGAGAAATGAATTTTTGAATTTTTCCCAACGAATTTAACTCTTTTTTCTGGAGCAGACTTCGAAAATAAAAATTATGGGAATATTTAGGTTCCTATTGGCTAACTTTTATATTTTTATGTAAAACTCTACTTAATAAGGGTCACATACGCTTTGAAACCACCCCAATTGGATATCTATACAATTAGATATGAAATTTTAGAGTTCTGTGACAAATCTGCCAATTTTTCAAGCATTGCGAAAATTGAAGGGCAAAATGGTCATTTTGACTAAATATAATTCCATATGACATATCAAATTAAACTTTATCATGTCTGCATTTATTCTCAAAAATTTCAGAATTGTTGGAGGTCATTTACTAATCTAAAAGTGTCACACAATTGTTAAGGTTCATATGTAACTGAAATTAGTAAATGACACTTTTGAATTTTGAGGCAGTCAGATTGTGGGACACTTTAAAATTAGTAAATGACCTCCAAAAAATCTGAAAGTTTTTAGAATAAAATTAGACATGATAAGCTTTGATTTGATAAATCATATGGAATTTTTGGAGTTGTATACAAGGAGAAATGAATTTTTGAATTTTTCCCAACGAATTTAACTCTTTTTTCTGGAGCAGACTTCAAAAATAAAAATTATGGGAATATTTAGGTTCCTATTGGCTAACTTTTATATTTTTATGTAAAACTCTACTTAATAAGGGTCACATACGCTTTGAAACCACCCCAATTGGATATCTATACAATTAGATATGAAATTTTAGAGTTCTGTGACAAATCTGCCAATTTTTCAAGCATTGCGAAAATTGAAGGGCAAAATGGTCATTTTGACTAAATATAATTCCATATGACATATCAAATTAAACTTTATCATGCCTTCATTTATTCGGAAAAAATTTCAGAAATTTTGGAGGTCATTTACTAATCTAAAAGTGTCACACAATTGTTAAGGTTCATATGTAACTGAAATTAGTAAATGACACTTTTGAATTTTGAGGCAGTCAGATTGTGGGACACTTTAAAATTAGTAAATGACCTCCAAAAAATCTGAAAGTTTTTATAATAAAATTAGACATGATAAGCTTTGATTTGATAAATCATATGGAATTTTTGGAGTTGTATACAAGGAGAAATGAATTTTTGAATTTTTCCCAACGAATTTAACTCTTTTTTCTGGAGCAGACTTCGAAAATAAAAATTATGGGAATATTTAGGTTCCTATTGGCTAACTTTTATATTTTTATGTAAAACTCTACTTAATAAGGGTCACATACGCTTTGAAACCACCCCAATTGGATATCTATACAATTAGATATGAAATTTTAGAGTTCTGTGACAAATCTGCCAATTTTTCAAGCATTGCGAAAATTGAAGGGCAAAATGGTCATTTTGACTAAATATAATTCCATATGACATATCAAATTAAACTTTATCATGCCTTCATTTATTCGGAAAAAATTTCAGAAATTTTGGAGGTCATTTACTAATCTAAAAGTGTCACACAATTGTTAAGGTTCATATGTAACTGAAATTAGTAAATGACACTTTTGAATTTTGAGGCAGTCAGATTGTGGGACACTTTAAAATTAGTAAATGACCTCCAAAAAATCTGAAAGTTTTTATAATAAAATTAGACATGATAAGCTTTGATTTGATAAATCATATGGAATTTTTGGAGTTGTATACAAGGAGAAATGAATTTTTGAATTTTTCCCAACGAATTTAACTCTTTTTTCTGGAGCAGACTTCGAAAATAAAAATTATGGGAATATTTAGGTTCCTATTGGCTAACTTTTATATTTTTATGTAAAACTCTACTTAATAAGGGTCACATACGCTTTGAAACCACCCCAATTGGATATCTATACAATTAGATATGAAATTTTAGAGTTCTGTGACAAATCTGCCAATTTTTCAAGCATTGCGAAAATTGAAGGGCAAAATGGTCATTTTGACTAAATATAATTCCATATGACATATCAAATTAAAATTTATCATGTCTGTATTTATTCTCAAAAATTTCAGAATTTTTGGAGGTCATTTACTAATCTAAAAGTGTCACACAATTGTTAAGGTTCATATGTAACTGAAATTAGTAAATGACACTTTTGAATTTTGAGGCAGTCAGATTGTGGGACACTTGAAAATTAGTAAATGACCTCCAAAAAATCTGAAAGTTTTTAGAATAAAATTAGACATGATAAGCTTTGATTTGATAAATCATATGGAATTTTTGGAGTTGTATACAAGGAGAAATGAATTTTTGAATTTTTCCCAACGAATTTAACTCTTTTTTCTGGAGCAGACTTCGAAAATAAAAATTATGGGAATATTTAGGTTCCTATTGGCTAACTTTTATATTTTTCTCTAAAACTGTACTTAATAAGGGTCACATACGCTTTGAAACCACCCCAATTGGATATCTATACAATTAGATATGAAATTTTAGAGTTCTGTGACAAATCTGCCAATTTTTCAAGCATTGCGAAAATTGAAGGGCAAAATGGTCATTTTGACTAAATATAATTCCATATGACATATCAAATTAAACTTTATCATGTCTTCATTTATTCTCAAAAATTTCAGAATTTTTGGAGGTCATTTACTAATCTAAAAGTGTCACACAATTGTTAAGGTTCATATGTAACTGAAATTAGTAAATGACACTTTTGAATTTTGAGGCAGTCAGATTGTGGGACACTTTAAAATTAGTAAATGACCTCCAAAAAATCTGAAAGTTTTTAGAATAAAATTAGACATGATAAGCTTTGATTTGATAAATCATATGGAATTTTTGGAGTTGTATACAAGGAGAAATGAATTTTTGAATTTTTCCCAACGAATTTAACTCTTTTTTCTGGAGCAGACTTCAAAAATAAGAATTATGGGAATATTTAGGTTCCTATTGGCTAACTTTTATATTTTTATGTAAAACTCTACTTAATAAGGGTCACATACGCTTTGAAACCACCACAATTGGATATCTATACAATTAGATATGAAATTTTAGAGTTCTGTGACAAATCTGCCAATTTTTCAAGCATTGCGAAAATTGAAGGGCAAAATGGTCATTTTGACTAAATATAATTCCATATGACATATCAAATTAAACTTTATCATGCCTTCATTTATTCGGAAAAAATTTCAGAAATTTTGGAGGTCATTTACTAATCTAAAAGTGTCACACAATTGTTAAGGTTCATATGTAACTGAAATTAGTAAATGACACTTTTGAATTTTGAGGCAGTCAGATTGTGGGACACTTTAAAATTAGTAAATGACCTCCAAAAAATCTGAAAGTTTTTAGAATAAAATTAGACATGATAAGCTTTGATTTGATAAATCATATGGAATTTTTGGAGTTGTATACAAGGAGAAATGAATTTTTGAATTTTTCCCAACGAATTTAACTCTTTTTTCTGGAGCAGACTTCGAAAATAAAAATTATGGGAATATTTAGGTTCCTATTGGCTAACTTTTATATTTTTATGTAAAACTCTACTTAATAAGGGTCACATACGCTTTGAAACCACCCCAATTGGATATCTATACAATTAGATATGAAATTTTATAGTTCTGTGACAAATCTGCCAATTTTTCAAGCATTGCGAAAATTGAAGGGCAAAATGGTCATTTTGACTAAATATAATTCCATATGACATATCAAATTAAACTTTATCATGCCTTCATTTATTCGGAAAAAATTTCAGAAATTTTGGAGGTCATTTACTAATCTAAAAGTGTCACACAATTGTTAAGGTTCATATGTAACTGAAATTAGTAAATGACACTTTTGAATTTTGAGGCAGTCAGATTGTGGGACACTTTAAAATTAGTAAATGACCTCCAAAAAATCTGAAAGTTTTTAGAATAAAATTAGACATGATAAGCTTTGATTTGATAAATCATATGGAATTTTTGGAGTTGTATACAAGGAGAAATGAATTTTTGAATTTTTCCCAACGAATTTAACTCTTTTTTCTGGAGCAGACTTCGAAAATAAAAATTATGGGAATATTTAGGTTCCTATTGGCTAACTTTTATATTTTTATGTAAAACTCTACTTAATAAGGGTCACATACGCTTTGAAACCACCCCAATTGGATATCTATACAATTAGATATGAAATTTTAGAGTTCTGTGACAAATCTGCCAATTTTTCAAGCATTGCGAAAATTGAAGGGCAAAATGGTCATTTTGACTAAATATAATTCCATATGACATATCAAATTAAACTTTATCATGCCTTCATTTATTCGGAAAAAATTTCAGAAATTTTGGAGGTCATTTACTAATCTAAAAGTGTCACACAATTGTTAAGGTTCATATGTAACTGAAATTAGTAAATGACACTTTTGAATTTTGAGGCAGTCAGATTGTGGGACACTTTAAAATTAGTAAATGACCTCCAAAAAATCTGAAAGTTTTTATAATAAAATTAGACATGATAAGCTTTGATTTGATAAATCATATGGAATTTTTGGAGTTGTATACAAGGAGAAATGAATTTTTGAATTTTTCCCAACGAATTTAACTCTTTTTTCTGGAGCAGACTTCAAAAATAAAAATTATGGGAATATTTAGGTTCCTATTGGCTAACTTTTATATTTTTATGTAAAACTCTACTTAATAAGGGTCACATACGCTTTGAAACCACCCCAATTGGATATCTATACAATTAGATATGAAATTTTAGAGTTCTGTGACAAATCTGCCAATTTTTCAAGCATTGCGAAAATTGAAGGGCAAAATGGTCATTTTGACTAAATATAATTCCATATGACATATCAAATTAAAATTTATCATGTCTGTATTTATTCTCAAAAATTTCAGAATTTTTGGAGGTCATTTACTAATCTAAAAGTGTCACACAATTGTTAAGGTTCATATGTAACTGAAATTAGTAAATGACACTTTTGAATTTTGAGGCAGTCAGATTGTGGGACACTTTAAAATTAGTAAATGACCTCCAAAAAATCTGAAAGTTTTTAGAATAAAATTAGACATGATAAGCTTTGATTTGATAAATCATATGGAATTTTTGGAGTTGTATACAAGGAGAAATGAATTTTTGAATTTTTCCCAACGAATTTAACTCTTTTTTCTGGAGCAGACTTCAAAAATAAAAATTATGGGAATATTTAGGTTCCTATTGGCTAACTTTTATATTTTTCTCTAAAACTCTACTTAATAAGGGTCACATACGCTTTGAAACCACCCCAATTGGATATCTATACAATTAGATATGAAATTTTAGAGTTCTGTGACAAATCTGCCAATTTTTCAAGCATTGCGAAAATTGAAGGGCAAAATGGTCATTTTGACTAAATATAATTCCATATGACATATCAAATTAAACTTTATCATGTCTTCATTTATTCTCAAAAATTTCAGAATTTTTGGAGGTCATTTACTAATCTAAAAGTGTCACACAATTGTTAAGGTTCATATGTAACTGAAATTAGTAAATGACACTTTTGAATTTTGAGGCAGTCAGATTGTGGGACACTTGAAAATTAGTAAATGACCTCCAAAAAATCTGAAAGTTTTTAGAATAAAATTAGACATGATAAGCTTTGATTTGATAAATCATATGGAATTTTTGGAGTTGTATACAAGGAGAAATGAATTTTTGAATTTTTCCCAACGAATTTAACTCTTTTTTCTGGAGCAGACTTCAAAAATAAAAATTATGGGAATATTTAGGTTCCTATTGGCTAACTTTTATATTTTTATGTAAAACTCTACTTAATAAGGGTCACATACGCTTTGAAACCACCCCAATTGGATATCTATACAATTAGATATGAAATTTTAGAGTTCTGTGACAAATCTGCCAATTTTTCAAGCATTGCGAAAATTGAAGGGCAAAATGGTCATTTTGACTAAATATAATTCCATATGACATATCAAATTAAACTTTATCATGCCTTCATTTATTCGGAAAAAATTTCAGAAATTTTGGAGGTCATTTACTAATCTAAAAGTGTCACACAATTGTTAAGGTTCATATGTAACTGAAATTAGTAAATGACACTTTTGAATTTTGAGGCAGTCAGATTGTGGGACACTTTAAAATTAGTAAATGACCTCCAAAAAATCTGAAAGTTTTTATAATAAAATTAGACATGATAAGCTTTGATTTGATAAATCATATGGAATTTTTGGAGTTGTATACAAGGAGAAATGAATTTTTGAATTTTTCCCAACGAATTTAACTCTTTTTTCTGGAGCAGACTTCAAAAATAAAAATTATGGGAATATTTAGGTTCCTATTGGCTAACTTTTATATTTTTATGTAAAACTCTACTTAATAAGGGTCACATACGCTTTGAAACCACCCCAATTGGATATCTATACAATTAGATATGAAATTTTAGAGTTCTGTGACAAATCTGCCAATTTTTCAAGCATTGCGAAAATTGAAGGGCAAAATGGTCATTTTGACTAAATATAATTCCATATGACATATCAAATTAAAATTTATCATGTCTGTATTTATTCTCAAAAATTTCAGAATTTTTGGAGGTCATTTACTAATCTAAAAGTGTCACACAATTGTTAAGGTTCATATGTAACTGAAATTAGTAAATGACACTTTTGAATTTTGAGGCAGTCAGATTGTGGGACACTTTAAAATTAGTAAATGACCTCCAAAAAATCTGAAAGTTTTTAGAATAAAATTAGACATGATAAGCTTTGATTTGATAAATCATATGGAATTTTTGGAGTTGTATACAAGGAGAAATGAATTTTTGAATTTTTCCCAACGAATTTAACTCTTTTTTCTGGAGCAGACTTCAAAAATAAAAATTATGGGAATATTTAGGTTCCTATTGGCTAACTTTTATATTTTTCTCTAAAACTCTACTTAATAAGGGTCACATACGCTTTGAAACCACCCCAATTGGATATCTATACAATTAGATATGAAATTTTAGAGTTCTGTGACAAATCTGCCAATTTTTCAAGCATTGCGAAAATTGAAGGGCAAAATGGTCATTTTGACTAAATATAATTCCATATGACATATCAAATTAAACTTTATCATGTCTTCATTTATTCTCAAAAATTTCAGAATTTTTGGAGGTCATTTACTAATCTAAAAGTGTCACACAATTGTTAAGGTTCATATGTAACTGAAATTAGTAAATGACACTTTTGAATTTTGAGGCAGTCAGATTGTGGGACACTTGAAAATTAGTAAATGACCTCCAAAAAATCTGAAAGTTTTTAGAATAAAATTAGACATGATAAGCTTTGATTTGATAAATCATATGGAATTTTTGGAGTTGTATACAAGGAGAAATGAATTTTTGAATTTTTCCCAACGAATTTAACTCTTTTTTCTGGAGCAGACTTCAAAAATAAAAATTATGGGAATATTTAGGTTCCTATTGGCTAACTTTTATATTTTTATGTAAAACTCTACTTAATAAGGGTCACATACGCTTTGAAACCACCCCAATTGGATATCTATACAATTAGATATGAAATTTTAGAGTTCTGTGACAAATCTGCCAATTTTTCAAGCATTGCGAAAATTGAAGGGCAAAATGGTCATTTTGACTAAATATAATTCCATATGACATATCAAATTAAACTTTATCATGCCTTCATTTATTCGGAAAAAATTTCAGAAATTTTGGAGGTCATTTACTAATCTAAAAGTGTCACACAATTGTTAAGGTTCATATGTAACTGAAATTAGTAAATGACACTTTTGAATTTTGAGGCAGTCAGATTGTGGGACACTTTAAAATTAGTAAATGACCTCCAAAAAATCTGAAAGTTTTTATAATAAAATTAGACATGATAAGCTTTGATTTGATAAATCATATGGAATTTTTGGAGTTGTATACAAGGAGAAATGAATTTTTGAATTTTTCCCAACGAATTTAACTCTTTTTTCTGGAGCAGACTTCAAAAATAAAAATTATGGGAATATTTAGGTTCCTATTGGCTAACTTTTATATTTTTATGTAAAACTCTACTTAATAAGGGTCACATACGCTTTGAAACCACCCCAATTGGATATCTATACAATTAGATATGAAATTTTAGAGTTCTGTGACAAATCTGCCAATTTTTCAAGCATTGCGAAAATTGAAGGGCAAAATGGTCATTTTGACTAAATATAATTCCATATGACATATCAAATTAAACTTTATCATGCCTTCATTTATTCGGAAAAAATTTCAGAAATTTTGGAGGTCATTTACTAATCTAAAAGTGTCACACAATTGTTAAGGTTCATATGTAACTGAAATTAGTAAATGACACTTTTGAATTTTGAGGCAGTCAGATTGTGGGACACTTTAAAATTAGTAAATGACCTCCAAAAAATCTGAAAGTTTTTAGAATAAAATTAGACATGATAAGCTTTGATTTGATAAATCATATGGAATTTTTGGAGTTGTATACAAGGAGAAATGAATTTTTGAATTTTTCCCAACGAATTTAACTCTTTTTTCTGGAGCAGACTTCAAAAATAAAAATTATGGGAATATTTAGGTTCCTATTGGCTAACTTTTATATTTTTATGTAAAACTCTACTTAATAAGGGTCACATACGCTTTAAAACCACCACAATTGGATATCTATACAATTAGATATGAAATTTTAGAGTTCTGTGACAAATCTGCCAATTTTTCAAGCATTGCGAAAATTGAAGGGCAAAATGGTCATTTTGACTAAATATAATTCCATATGACATATCAAATTAAACTTTATCATGCCTTCATTTATTCTCAAAAATTTCAGAATTTTTGGAGGTCATTTACTAATCTAAAAGTGTCACACAATTGTTAAGGTTCATATGTAACTGAAATTAGTAAATGACACTTTTGAATTTTGAGGCAGTCAGATTGTGGGACACTTTAAAATTAGTAAATGACCTCCAAAAAATCTGAAAGTTTTTAGAATAAAATTAGACATGATAAGCTTTGATTTGATAAATCATATGGAATTTTTGGAGTTGTATACAAGGAGAAATGAATTTTTGAATTTTTCCCAACGAATTTAACTCTTTTTTCTGGAGCAGACTTCAAAAATAAAAATTATGGGAATATTTAGGTTCCTATTGGCTAACTTTTATATTTTTATGTAAAACTCTACTTAATAAGGGTCACATACGCTTTGAAACCACCCCAATTGGATATCTATACAATTAGATATGAAATTTTAGAGTTCTGTGACAAATCTGCCAATTTTTCAAGCATTGCGAAAATTGAAGGGCAAAATGGTCATTTTGACTAAATATAATTCCATATGACATATCAAATTAAACTTTATCATGCCTTCATTTATTCGGAAAAAATTTCAGAATTTTTGGAGGTCATTTACTAATCTAAAAGTGTCACACAATTGTTAAGGTTCATATGTAACTGAAATTAGTAAATGACACTTTTGAATTTTGAGGCAGTCAGATTGTGGGACACTTGAAAATTAGTAAATGACCTCCAAAAAATCTGAAAGTTTTTAGAATAAAATTAGACATGATAAGCTTTGATTTGATAAATCATATGGAATTTTTGGAGTTGTATACAAGGAGAAATGAATTTTTGAATTTTTCCCAACGAATTTAACTCTTTTTTCTGGAGCAGACTTCAAAAATAAAAATTATGGGAATATTTAGGTTCCTATTGGCTAACTTTTATATTTTTATGTAAAACTCTACTTAATAAGGGTCACATACGCTTTGAAACCACCCCAATTGGATATCTATACAATTAGATATGAAATTTTAGAGTTCTGTGACAAATCTGCCAATTTTTCAAGCATTGCGAAAATTGAAGGGCAAAATGGTCATTTTGACTAAATATAATTCCATATGACATATCAAATTAAACTTTATCATGCCTTCATTTATTCGGAAAAAATTTCAGAAATTTTGGAGGTCATTTACTAATCTAAAAGTGTCACACAATTGTTAAGGTTCATATGTAACTGAAATTAGTAAATGACACTTTTGAATTTTGAGGCAGTCAGATTGTGGGACACTTTAAAATTAGTAAATGACCTCCAAAAAATCTGAAAGTTTTTATAATAAAATTAGACATGATAAGCTTTGATTTGATAAATCATATGGAATTTTTGGAGTTGTATACAAGGAGAAATGAATTTTTGAATTTTTCCCAACGAATTTAACTCTTTTTTCTGGAGCAGACTTCAAAAATAAAAATTATGGGAATATTTAGGTTCCTATTGGCTAACTTTTATATTTTTATGTAAAACTCTACTTAATAAGGGTCACATACGCTTTGAAACCACCCCAATTGGATATCTATACAATTAGATATGAAATTTTAGAGTTCTGTGACAAATCTGCCAATTTTTCAAGCATTGCGAAAATTGAAGGGCAAAATGGTCATTTTGACTAAATATAATTCCATATGACATATCAAATTAAAATTTATCATGTCTGTATTTATTCTCAAAAATTTCAGAATTTTTGGAGGTCATTTACTAATCTAAAAGTGTCACACAATTGTTAAGGTTCATATGTAACTGAAATTAGTAAATGACACTTTTGAATTTTGAGGCAGTCAGATTGTGGGACACTTTAAAATTAGTAAATGACCTCCAAAAAATCTGAAAGTTTTTAGAATAAAATTAGACATGATAAGCTTTGATTTGATAAATCATATGGAATTTTTGGAGTTGTATACAAGGAGAAATGAATTTTTGAATTTTTCCCAACGAATTTAACTCTTTT
Organism: Albizia julibrissin; assembly: GCA_037074505.1. Classification (NCBI taxonomy): domain Eukaryota; kingdom Viridiplantae; phylum Streptophyta; class Magnoliopsida; order Fabales; family Fabaceae; genus Albizia; species Albizia julibrissin. Next base: position 3,651,470 of record CM073480.1, on the reverse strand, counting down.
TTCTGGAGCAGACTTCAAAAATAAAAATTATGGGAATATTTAGGTTCCTATTGGCTAACTTTTATATTTTTCTCTAAAACTCTACTTAATAAGGGTCACATACGCTTTGAAACCACCCCAATTGGATATCTATACAATTAGATATGAAATTTTAGAGTTCTGTGACAAATCTGCCAATTTTTCAAGCATTGCGAAAATTGAAGGGCAAAATGGTCATTTTGACTAAATATAATTCCATATGACATATCAAATTAAACTTTATCATGTCTTCATTTATTCTCAAAAATTTCAGAATTTTTGGAGGTCATTTACTAATCTAAAAGTGTCACACAATTGTTAAGGTTCATATGTAACTGAAATTAGTAAATGACACTTTTGAATTTTGAGGCAGTCAGATTGTGGGACACTTGAAAATTAGTAAATGACCTCCAAAAAATCTGAAAGTTTTTAGAATAAAATTAGACATGATAAGCTTTGATTTGATAAATCATATGGAATTTTTGGAGTTGTATACAAGGAGAAATGAATTTTTGAATTTTTCCCAACGAATTTAACTCTTTTTTCTGGAGCAGACTTCAAAAATAAAAATTATGGGAATATTTAGGTTCCTATTGGCTAACTTTTATATTTTTATGTAAAACTCTACTTAATAAGGGTCACATACGCTTTGAAACCACCCCAATTGGATATCTATACAATTAGATATGAAATTTTAGAGTTCTGTGACAAATCTGCCAATTTTTCAAGCATTGCGAAAATTGAAGGGCAAAATGGTCATTTTGACTAAATATAATTCCATATGACATATCAAATTAAACTTTATCATGCCTTCATTTATTCGGAAAAAATTTCAGAAATTTTGGAGGTCATTTACTAATCTAAAAGTGTCACACAGTTGTTAAGGTTCATATGTAACTGAAATTAGTAAATGACACTTTTGAATTTTGAGGCAGTCAGATTGTGGGACACTTTAAAATTAGTAAATGACCTCCAAAAAATCTGAAAGTTTTTAGAATAAAATTAGACATGATAAGCTTTGATTTGATAAATCATATGGAATTTTTGGAGTTGTATACAAGGAGAAATGAATTTTTGAATTTTTCCCAACGAATTTAACTCTTTTTTCTGGAGCAGACTTCAAAAATAAAAATTATGGGAATATTTAGGTTCCTATTGGCTAACTTTTATATTTTTATGTAAAACTCTACTTAATAAGGGTCACATACGCTTTGAAACCACCCCAATTGGATATCTATACAATTAGATATGAAATTTTAGAGTTCTGTGACAAATCTGCCAATTTTTCAAGCATTGCGAAAATTGAAGGGCAAAATGGTCATTTTGACTAAATATAATTCCATATGACATATCAAATTAAACTTTATCATGTCTTCATTTATTCTCAAAAATTTCAGAATTTTTGGAGGTCATTTACTAATCTAAAAGTGTCACACAATTGTTAAGGTTCATATGTAACTGAAATTAGTAAATGACACTTTTGAATTTTGAGGCAGTCAGATTGTGGGACACTTGAAAATTAGTAAATGACCTCCAAAAAATCTGAAAGTTTTTAGAATAAAATTAGACATGATAAGCTTTGATTTGATAAATCATATGGAATTTTTGGAGTTGTATACAAGGAGAAATGAATTTTTGAATTTTTCCCAACGAATTTAACTCTTTTTTCTGGAGCAGACTTCAAAAATAAAAATTATGGGAATATTTAGGTTCCTATTGGCTAACTTTTATATTTTTATGTAAAACTCTACTTAATAAGGGTCACATACGCTTTGAAACCACCACAATTGGATATCTATACAATTAGATATGAAATTTTAGAGTTCTGTGACAAATCTGCCAATTTTTCAAGCATTGCGAAAATTGAAGGGCAAAATGGTCATTTTGACTAAATATAATTCCATATGACATATCAAATTAAACTTTATCATGTCTTCATTTATTCTCAAAAATTTCAGAATTTTTGGAGGTCATTTACTAATCTAAAAGTGTCACACAATTGTTAAGGTTCATATGTAACTGAAATTAGTAAATGACACTTTTGAATTTTGAGGCAGTCAGATTGTGGGACACTTTAAAATTAGTAAATGACCTCCAAAAAATCTGAAAGTTTTTAGAATAAAATTAGACATGATAAGCTTTGATTTGATAAATCATATGGAATTTTTGGAGTTGTATACAAGGAGAAATGAATTTTTGAATTTTTCCCAACGAATTTAACTCTTTTTTCTGGAGCAGACTTCAAAAATAAGAATTATGGGAATATTTAGGTTCCTATTGGCTAACTTTTATATTTTTATGTAAAACTCTACTTAATAAGGGTCACATACGCTTTGAAACCACCACAATTGGATATCTATACAATTAGATATGAAATTTTAGAGTTCTGTGACAAATCTGCCAATTTTTCAAGCATTGCGAAAATTGAAGGGCAAAATGGTCATTTTGACTAAATATAATTCCATATGACATATCAAATTAAACTTTATCATGTCTTCATTTATTCTCAAAAATTTCAGAATTTTTGGAGGTCATTTACTAATCTAAAAGTGTCACACAATTGTTAAGGTTCATATGTAACTGAAATTAGTAAATGACACTTTTGAATTTTGAGGCAGTCAGATTGTGGGACACTTTAAAATTAGTAAATGACCTCCAAAAAATCTGAAAGTTTTTATAATAAAATTAGACATGATAAGCTTTGATTTGATAAATCATATGGAATTTTTGGAGTTGTATACAAGGAGAAATGAATTTTTGAATTTTTCCCAACGAATTTAACTCTTTTTTCTGGAGCAGACTTCAAAAATAAAAATTATGGGAATATTTAGGTTCCTATTGGCTAACTTTTATATTTTTATGTAAAACTCTACTTAATAAGGGTCACATACGCTTTGAAACCACCCCAATTGGATATCTATACAATTAGATATGAAATTTTAGAGTTCTGTGACAAATCTGCCAATTTTTCAAGCATTGCGAAAATTGAAGGGCAAAATGGTCATTTTGACTAAATATAATTCCATATGACATATCAAATTAAAATTTATCATGTCTGTATTTATTCTCAAAAATTTCAGAATTTTTGGAGGTCATTTACTAATCTAAAAGTGTCACACAATTGTTAAGGTTCATATGTAACTGAAATTAGTAAATGACACTTTTGAATTTTGAGGCAGTCAGATTGTGGGACACTTTAAAATTAGTAAATGACCTCCAAAAAATCTGAAAGTTTTTAGAATAAAATTAGACATGATAAGCTTTGATTTGATAAATCATATGGAATTTTTGGAGTTGTATACAAGGAGAAATGAATTTTTGAATTTTTCCCAACGAATTTAACTCTTTTTTCTGGAGCAGACTTCAAAAATAAAAATTATGGGAATATTTAGGTTCCTATTGGCTAACTTTTATATTTTTCTCTAAAACTGTACTTAATAAGGGTCACATACGCTTTGAAACCACCCCAATTGGATATCTATACAATTAGATATGAAATTTTAGAGTTCTGTGACAAATCTGCCAATTTTTCAAGCATTGCGAAAATTGAAGGGCAAAATGGTCATTTTGACTAAATATAATTCCATATGACATATCAAATTAAACTTTATCATGTCTTCATTTATTCTCAAAAATTTCAGAATTTTTGGAGGTCATTTACTAATCTAAAAGTGTCACACAATTGTTAAGGTTCATATGTAACTGAAATTAGTAAATGACACTTTTGAATTTTGAGGCAGTCAGATTGTGGGACACTTGAAAATTAGTAAATGACCTCCAAAAAATCTGAAAGTTTTTAGAATAAAATTAGACATGATAAGCTTTGATTTGATAAATCATATGGAATTTTTGGAGTTGTATACAAGGAGAAATGAATTTTTGAATTTTTCCCAACGAATTTAACTCTTTTTTCTGGAGCAGACTTCAAAAATAAAAATTATGGGAATATTTAGGTTCCTATTGGCTAACTTTTATATTTTTATGTAAAACTCTACTTAATAAGGGTCACATACGCTTTGAAACCACCCCAATTGGATATCTATACAATTAGATATGAAATTTTAGAGTTCTGTGACAAATCTGCCAATTTTTCAAGCATTGCGAAAATTGAAGGGCAAAATGGTCATTTTGACTAAATATAATTCCATATGACATATCAAATTAAACTTTATCATGTCTTCATTTATTCTCAAAAATTTCAGAATTTTTGGAGGTCATTTACTAATCTAAAAGTGTCACACAATTGTTAAGGTTCATATGTAACTGAAATTAGTAAATGACACTTTTGAATTTTGAGGCAGTCAGATTGTGGGACACTTGAAAATTAGTAAATGACCTCCAAAAAATCTGAAAGTTTTTAGAATAAAATTAGACATGATAAGCTTTGATTTGATAAATCATATGGAATTTTTGGAGTTGTATACAAGGAGAAATGAATTTTTGAATTTTTCCCAACGAATTTAACTCTTTTTTCTGGAGCAGACTTCAAAAATAAAAATTATGGGAATATTTAGGTTCCTATTGGCTAACTTTTATATTTTTATGTAAAACTCTACTTAATAAGGGTCACATACGCTTTGAAACCACCCCAATTGGATATCTATACAATTAGATATGAAATTTTAGAGTTCTGTGACAAATCTGCCAATTTTTCAAGCATTGCGAAAATTGAAGGGCAAAATGGTCATTTTGACTAAATATAATTCCATATGACATATCAAATTAAACTTTATCATGCCTTCATTTATTCGGAAAAAATTTCAGAAATTTTGGAGGTCATTTACTAATCTAAAAGTGTCACACAATTGTTAAGGTTCATATGTAACTGAAATTAGTAAATGACACTTTTGAATTTTGAGGCAGTCAGATTGTGGGACACTTTAAAATTAGTAAATGACCTCCAAAAAATCTGAAAGTTTTTAGAATAAAATTAGACATGATAAGCTTTGATTTGATAAATCATATGGAATTTTTGGAGTTGTATACAAGGAGAAATGAATTTTTGAATTTTTCCCAACGAATTTAACTCTTTTTTCTGGAGCAGACTTCAAAAATAAAAATTATGGGAATATTTAGGTTCCTATTGGCTAACTTTTATATTTTTATGTAAAACTCTACTTAATAAGGGTCACATACGCTTTGAAACCACCACAATTGGATATCTATACAATTAGATATGAAATTTTAGAGTTCTGTGACAAATCTGCCAATTTTTCAAGCATTGCGAAAATTGAAGGGCAAAATGGTCATTTTGACTAAATATAATTCCATATGACATATCAAATTAAACTTTATCATGTCTTCATTTATTCTCAAAAATTTCAGAATTTTTGGAGGTCATTTACTAATCTAAAAGTGTCACACAATTGTTAAGGTTCATATGTAACTGAAATTAGTAAATGACACTTTTGAATTTTGAGGCAGTCAGATTGTGGGACACTTGAAAATTAGTAAATGACCTCCAAAAAATCTGAAAGTTTTTAGAATAAAATTAGACATGATAAGCTTTGATTTGATAAATCATATGGAATTTTTGGAGTTGTATACAAGGAGAAATGAATTTTTGAATTTTTCCCAACGAATTTAACTCTTTTTTCTGGAGCAGACTTCAAAAATAAAAATTATGGGAATATTTAGGTTCCTATTGGCTAACTTTTATATTTTTATGTAAAACTCTACTTAATAAGGGTCACATACGCTTTGAAACCACCCCAATTGGATATCTATACAATTAGATATGAAATTTTAGAGTTCTGTGACAAATCTGCCAATTTTTCAAGCATTGCGAAAATTGAAGGGCAAAATGGTCATTTTGACTAAATATAATTCCATATGACATATCAAATTAAACTTTATCATGCCTTCATTTATTCGGAAAAAATTTCAGAAATTTTGGAGGTCATTTACTAATCTAAAAGTGTCACACAATTGTTAAGGTTCATATGTAACTGAAATTAGTAAATGACACTTTTGAATTTTGAGGCAGTCAGATTGTGGGACACTTTAAAATTAGTAAATGACCTCCAAAAAATCTGAAAGTTTTTATAATAAAATTAGACATGATAAGCTTTGATTTGATAAATCATATGGAATTTTTGGAGTTGTATACAAGGAGAAAAGAATTTTTGAATTTTTCCCAACGAATTTAACTCTTTTTTCTGGAGCAGACTTCAAAAATAAAAATTATGGGAATATTTAGGTTCCTATTGGCTAACTTTTATATTTTTATGTAAAACTCTACTTAATAAGGGTCACATACGCTTTGAAACCACCCCAATTGGATATCTATACAATTAGATATGAAATTTTAGAGTTCTGTGACAAATCTGCCAATTTTTCAAGCATTGCGAAAATTGAAGGGCAAAATGGTCATTTTGACTAAATATAATTCCATATGACATATCAAATTAAACTTTATCATGCCTTCATTTATTCGGAAAAAATTTCAGAATTTTTGGAGGTCATTTACTAATCTAAAAGTGTCACACAATTGTTAAGGTTCATATGTAACTGAAATTAGTAAATGACACTTTTGAATTTTGAGGCAGTCAGATTGTAGGACACTTTAAAATTAGTAAATGACCTCCAAAAAATCTGAAAGTTTTTATAATAAAATTAGACATGATAAGCTTTGATTTGATAAATCATATGGAATTTTTGGAGTTGTATACAAGGAGAAATGAATTTTTGAATTTTTCCCAACGAATTTAACTCTTTTTTCTGGAGCAGACTTCAAAAATAAAAATTATGGGAATATTTAGGATTTTTGGAGTTGTATACAAGGAGAAATGAATTTTTGAATTTTTCCCAACGAATTTAACTCTTTTTTCTGGAGCAGACTTCGAAAATAAAAATTATGGGAATATTTAGGTTCCTATTGGCTAACTTTTATATTTTTATGTAAAACTCTACTTAATAAGGGTCACATACGCTTTGAAACCACCCCAATTGGATATCTATACAATTAGATATGAAATTTTAGAGTTCTGTGACAAATCTGCCAATTTTTCAAGCATTGCGAAAATTGAAGGGCAAAATGGTCATTTTGACTAAATAAAATTCCATATGACATATCAAATTAAACTTTATCATGCCTTCATTTATTCGGAAAAAATTTCAGAAATTTTGGAGGTCATTTACTAATCTAAAAGTGTCACACAATTGTTAAGGTTCATATGTAACTGAAATTAGTAAATGACACTTTTGAATTTTGAGGCAGTCAGATTGTGGGACACTTTAAAATTAGTAAATGACCTCCAGAAAATCTGAAAGTTTTTAGAATAAAATTAGACATGATAAGCTTTGATTTGATAAATCATATGGAATTTTTGGAGTTGTATACAAGGAGAAATGAATTTTTGAATTTTTCCCAACGAATTTAACTCTTTTTTCTGGAGCAGACTTCAAAAATAAAAATTATGGGAATATTTAGGATTTTTGGAGTTGTATACAAGGAGAAATGAATTTTTGAATTTTTCCCAACGAATTTAACTCTTTTTTCTGGAGCAGACTTCGAAAATAAAAATTATGGGAATATTTAGGTTCCTATTGGCTAACTTTTATATTTTTATGTAAAACTCTACTTAATAAGGGTCACATACGCTTTGAAACCACCCCAATTGGATATCTATACAATTAGATATGAAATTTTAGAGTTCTGTGACAAATCTGCCAATTTTTCAAGCATTGCGAAAATTGAAGGGCAAAATGGTCATTTTGACTAAATATAATTCCATATGACATATCAAATTAAACTTTATCATGCCTTCATTTATTCGGAAAAAATTTCAGAAATTTTGGAGGTCATTTACTAATCTAAAAGTGTCACACAGTTGTTAAGGTTCATATGTAACTGAAATTAGTAAATGACACTTTTGAATTTTGAGGCAGTCAGATTGTGGGACACTTTAAAATTAGTAAATGACCTCCAGAAAATCTGAAAGTTTTTAGAATAAAATTAGACATGATAAGCTTTGATTTGATAAATCATATGGAATTTTTGGAGTTGTATACAAGGAGAAATGAATTTTTGAATTTTTCCCAACGAATTTAACTCTTTTTTCTGGAGCAGACTTCAAAAATAAAAATTATGGGAATATTTAGGTTCCTATTGGCTAACTTTTATATTTTTATGTAAAACTCTACTTAATAAGGGTCACATACGCTTTGAAACCACCCCAATTGGATATCTATACAATTAGATATGAAATTTTAGAGTTCTGTGACAAATCTGCCAATTTTTCAAGCATTGCGAAAATTGAAGGGCAAAATGGTCATTTTGACTAAATATAATTCCATATGACATATCAAATTAAACTTTATCATGCCTTCATTTATTCGGAAAAAATTTCAGAAATTTTGGAGGTCATTTACTAATCTAAAAGTGTCACACAATTGTTAAGGTTCATATGTAACTGAAATTAGTAAATGACACTTTTGAATTTTGAGGCAGTCAGATTGTGGGACACTTTAAAATTAGTAAATGACCTCCAAAAAATCTGAAAGTTTTTAGAATAAAATTAGACATGATAAGCTTTGATTTGATAAGTCATATGGAATTTTTGGAGTTGTATACAAGGAGAAATGAATTTTTGAATTTTTCCCAACGAATTTAACTCTTTTTTCTGGAGCAGACTTCGAAAATAAAAATTATGGGAATATTTAGGTTCCTATTGGCTAACTTTTATATTTTTATGTAAAACTCTACTTAATAAGGGTCACATACGCTTTGAAACCACCCCAATTGGATATCTATACAATTAGATATGAAATTTTAGAGTTCTGTGACAAATCTGCCAATTTTTCAAGCATTGCGAAAATTGAAGGGCAAAATGGTCATTTTGACTAAATATAATTCCATATGACATATCAAATTAAACTTTATCATGCCTTCATTTATTCGGAAAAAATTTCAGAAATTTTGGAGGTCATTTACTAATCTAAAAGTGTCACACAGTTGTTAAGGTTCATATGTAACTGAAATTAGTAAATGACACTTTTGAATTTTGAGGCAGTCAGATTGTGGGACACTTTAAAATTAGTAAATGACCTCCAAAAAATCTGAAAGTTTTTAGAATAAAATTAGACATGATAAGCTTTGATTTGATAAATCATATGGAATTTTTGGAGTTGTATACAAGGAGAAATGAATTTTTGAATTTTTCCCAACGAATTTAACTCTTTTTTCTGGAGCAGACTTCAAAAATAAAAATTATGGGAATATTTAGGTTCCTATTGGCTAACTTTTATATTTTTATGTAAAACTCTACTTAATAAGGGTCACATACGCTTTGAAACCACCCCAATTGGATATCTATACAATTAGATATGAAATTTTAGAGTTCTGTGACAAATCTGCCAATTTTTCAAGCATTGCGAAAATTGAAGGGCAAAATGGTCATTTTGACTAAATATAATTCCATATGACATATCAAATTAAACTTTATCATGTCTTCATTTATTCTCAAAAATTTCAGAATTTTTGGAGGTCATTTACTAATCTAAAAGTGTCACACAATTGTTAAGGTTCATATGTAACTGAAATTAGTAAATGACACTTTTGAATTTTGAGGCAGTCAGATTGTGGGACACTTGAAAATTAGTAAATGACCTCCAAAAAATCTGAAAGTTTTTAGAATAAAATTAGACATGATAAGCTTTGATTTGATAAATCATATGGAATTTTTGGAGTTGTATACAAGGAGAAATGAATTTTTGAATTTTTCCCAACGAATTTAACTCTTTTTTCTGGAGCAGACTTCAAAAATAAAAATTATGGGAATATTTAGGTTCCTATTGGCTAACTTTTATATTTTTATGTAAAACTCTACTTAATAAGGGTCACATACGCTTTGAAACCACCACAATTGGATATCTATACAATTAGATATGAAATTTTAGAGTTCTGTGACAAATCTGCCAATTTTTCAAGCATTGCGAAAATTGAAGGGCAAAATGGTCATTTTGACTAAATATAATTCCATATGACATATCAAATTAAACTTTATCATGTCTTCATTTATTCTCAAAAATTTCAGAATTTTTGGAGGTCATTTACTAATCTAAAAGTGTCACACAATTGTTAAGGTTCATATGTAACTGAAATTAGTAAATGACACTTTTGAATTTTGAGGCAGTCAGATTGTGGGACACTTTAAAATTAGTAAATGACCTCCAAAAAATCTGAAAGTTTTTAGAATAAAATTAGACATGATAAGCTTTGATTTGATAAATCATATGGAATTTTTGGAGTTGTATACAAGGAGAAATGAATTTTTGAATTTTTCCCAACGAATTTAACTCTTTTTTCTGGAGCAGACTTCAAAAATAAGAATTATGGGAATATTTAGGTTCCTATTGGCTAACTTTTATATTTTTATGTAAAACTCTACTTAATAAGGGTCACATACGCTTTGAAACCACCACAATTGGATATCTATACAATTAGATATGAAATTTTAGAGTTCTGTGACAAATCTGCCAATTTTTCAAGCATTGCGAAAATTGAAGGGCAAAATGGTCATTTTGACTAAATATAATTCCATATGACATATCAAATTAAACTTTATCATGTCTTCATTTATTCTCAAAAATTTCAGAATTTTTGGAGGTCATTTACTAATCTAAAAGTGTCACACAATTGTTAAGGTTCATATGTAACTGAAATTAGTAAATGACACTTTTGAATTTTGAGGCAGTCAGATTGTGGGACACTTTAAAATTAGTAAATGACCTCCAAAAAATCTGAAAGTTTTTATAATAAAATTAGACATGATAAGCTTTGATTTGATAAATCATATGGAATTTTTGGAGTTGTATACAAGGAGAAATGAATTTTTGAATTTTTCCCAACGAATTTAACTCTTTTTTCTGGAGCAGACTTCAAAAATAAAAATTATGGGAATATTTAGGTTCCTATTGGCTAACTTTTATATTTTTAAGTAAAACTCTACTTAATAAGGGTCACATACGCTTTGAAACCACCCCAATTGGATATCTATACAATTAGATATGAAATTTTAGAGTTCTGTGACAAATCTGCCAATTTTTCAAGCATTGCGAAAATTGAAGGGCAAAATGGTCATTTTGACTAAATATAATTCCATATGACATATCAAATTAAACTTTATCATGCCTTCATTTATTCGGAAAAAATTTCAGAAATTTTGGAGGTCATTTACTAATCTAAAAGTGTCACACAATTGTTAAGGTTCTTATGTAACTGAAATTAGTAAATGACACTTTTGAATTTTGAGGCAGTCAGATTGTGGGACACTTGAAAATTAGTAAATGACCTCCAAAAAATCCGAAAGTTTTTAGAATAAAATTAGAGATGATAAGCTTTGATTTGATAAGTCATATGGAATTTTTGGAGTTGTATACAAGGAGAAATGAATTTTTGAATTTTTCCCAACGAATTTAACTCTTTTTTCTGGAGCAGACTTCGAAAATAAAAATTATGGGAATATTTAGGTTCCTATTGGCTAACTTTTATATTTTTATGTAAAACTCTACTTAATAAGGGTCACATACGCTTTGAAACCACCCCAATTGGATATCTATACAATTAGATATGAAATTTTAGAGTTCTGTGACAAATCTGCCAATTTTTCAAGCATTGCGAAAATTGAAGGGCAAAATGGTCATTTTGACTAAATATAATTCCATATGACATATCAAATTAAACTTTATCATGCCTTCATTTATTCGGAAAAAATTTCAGAATTTTTGGAGGTCATTTACTAATCTAAAAGTGTCACACAATTGTTAAGGTTCATATGTAACTGAAATTAGTAAATGACACTTTTGAATTTTGAGGCAGTCAGATTGTGGGACACTTGAAAATTAGTAAATGACCTCCAAAAAATCTGAAAGTTTTTAGAATAAAATTAGACATGATAAGCTTTGATTTGATAAATCATATGGAATTTTTGGAGTTGTATACAAGGAGAAATGAATTTTTGAATTTTTCCCAACGAATTTAACTCTTTTTTCTGGAGCAGACTTCGAAAATAAAAATTATGGGAATATTTAGGTTCCTATTGGCTAACTTTTATATTTTTATGTAAAACTCTACTTAATAATGGTCACATACGCTTTGAAACCACCCCAATTGGATATCTATACAATTAGATATGAAATTTTAGAGTTCTGTGACAAATCTGCCAATTTTTCAAGCATTGCGAAAATTGAAGGGCAAAATGGTCATTTTGACTAAATATAATTCCATATGACATATCAAATTAAACTTTATCATGCCTTCATTTATTCGGAAAAAATTTCAGAATTTTTGGAGGTCATTTACTAATCTAAAAGTGTCACACAATTGTTAAGGTTCATATGTAACTGAAATTAGTAAATGACACTTTTGAATTTTGAGGCAGTCAGATTGTGGGACACTTTAAAATTAGTAAATGACCTCCAAAAAATCTGAAAGTTTTTAGAATAAAATTAGACATGATAAGCTTTGATTTGATAAATCATATGGAATTTTTGGAGTTGTATACAAGGAGAAATGAATTTTTGAATTTTTCCCAACGAATTTAACTCTTTTTTCTGGAGCAGACTTCGAAAATAAAAATTATGGGAATATTTAGGTTCCTATTGGCTAACTTTTATATTTTTATGTAAAACTCTACTTAATAAGGGTTACATACGCTTTGAAACCACCCCAATTGGATATCTATACAATTAGATATGAAATTTTAGAGTTCTGTGACAAATCTGCCAATTTTTCAAGCATTGCGAAAATTGAAGGGCAAAATGGTCATTTTGACTAAATATAATTCCATATGACATATCAAATTAAACTTTATCATGCCTTCATTTATTCGGAAAAAATTTCAGAATTTTTGGAGGTCATTTACTAATCTAAAAGTGTCACACAATTGTTAAGGTTCATATGTAACTGAAATTAGTAAATGACACTTTTGAATTTTGAGGCAGTCAGATTGTGGGACACTTTAAAATTAGTAAATGACCTCCAAAAAATCTGAAAGTTTTTAGAATAAAATTAGACATGATAAGCTTTGATTTGATAAATCATATGGAATTTTTGGAGTTGTATACAAGGAGAAATGAATTTTTGAATTTTTCCCAACGAATTTAACTCTTTTTTCTGGAGCAGACTTCGAAAATAAAAATTATGGGAATATTTAGGTTCCTATTGGCTAACTTTTATATTTTTATGTAAAACTCTACTTAATAAGGGTCACATACGCTTTGAAACCACCCCAATTGGATATCTATACAATTAGATATGAAATTTTAGAGTTCTGTGACAAATCTGCCAATTTTTCAAGCATTGCGAAAATTGAAGGGCAAAATGGTCATTTTGACTAAATATAATTCCATATGACATATCAAATTAAACTTTATCATGCCTTCATTTATTCGGAAAAAATTTCAGAATTTTTGGAGGTCATTTACTAATCTAAAAGTGTCACACAATTGTTAAGGTTCATATGTAACTGAAATTAGTAAATGACACTTTTGAATTTTGAGGCAGTCAGATTGTGGGACACTTTAAAATTAGTAAATGACCTCCAAAAAATCTGAAAGTTTTTAGAATAAAATTAGACATGATAAGCTTTGATTTGATAAATCATATGGAATTTTTGGAGTTGTATACAAGGAGAAATGAATTTTTGAATTTTTCCCAACGAATTTAACTCTTTTTTCTGGAGCAGACTTCGAAAATAAAAATTATGGGAATATTTAGGTTCCTATTGGCTAACTTTTATATTTTTATGTAAAACTCTACTTAATAAGGGTCACATACGCTTTGAAACCACCCCAATTGGATATCTATACAATTAGATATGAAATTTTAGAGTTCTGTGACAAATCTGCCAATTTTTCAAGCATTGCGAAAATTGAAGGGCAAAATGGTCATTTTGCCTAAATAGAATTCCATATGACATATCAAATTAAACTTTATCATGTCTGCATTTATTCGGAAAAATTTCAGAATTTTTGGAGGTCATTTACTAATCTAAAAGTGTCACACAATTGTTAAGGTTCATATGTAACTGAAATTAGTAAATGACACTTTTGAATTTTGAGGCAGTCAGATTGTGGGACACTTTAAAATTAGTAAATGACCTCCAAAAAATCTGAAAGTTTTTAGAATAAAATTAGACATGATAAGCTTTGATTTGATAAATCATATGGAATTTTTGGAGTTGTATACAAGGAGAAATGAATTTTTGAATTTTTCCCAACGAATTTAACTCTTTTTTCTGGAGCAGACTTCGAAAATAAAAATTATGGGAATATTTAGGTTCCTATTGGCTAACTTTTATATTTTTATGTAAAACTCTACTTAATAAGGGTTACATACGCTTTGAAACCACCCCAATTGGATATCTATACAATTAGATATGAAATTTTAGAGTTCTGTGACAAATCTGCCAATTTTTCAAGCATTGCGAAAATTGAAGGGCAAAATGGTCATTTTGACTAAATATAATTCCATATGACATATCAAATTAAACTTTATCATGCCTTCATTTATTCGGAAAAAATTTCAGAATTTTTGGAGGTCATTTACTAATCTAAAAGTGTCACACAATTGTTAAGGTTCATATGTAACTGAAATTAGTAAATGACACTTTTGAATTTTGAGGCAGTCAGATTGTGGGACACTTTAAAATTAGTAAATGACCTCCAAAAAATCTGAAAGTTTTTAGAATAAAATTAGACATGATAAGCTTTGATTTGATAAATCATATGGAATTTTTGGAGTTGTATACAAGGAGAAATGAATTTTTGAATTTTTCCCAACGAATTTAACTCTTTTTTCTGGAGCAGACTTCGAAAATAAAAATTATGGGAATATTTAGGTTCCTATTGGCTAACTTTTATATTTTTATGTAAAACTCTACTTAATAAGGGTCACATACGCTTTGAAACCACCCCAATTGGATATCTATACAATTAGATATGAAATTTTAGAGTTCTGTGACAAATCTGCCAATTTTTCAAGCATTGCGAAAATTGAAGGGCAAAATGGTCATTTTGACTAAATATAATTCCATATGACATATCAAATTAAACTTTATCATGCCTTCATTTATTCGGAAAAAATTTCAGAATTTTTGGAGGTCATTTACTAATCTAAAAGTGTCACACAATTGTTAAGGTTCATATGTAACTGAAATTAGTAAATGACACTTTTGAATTTTGAGGCAGTCAGATTGTGGGACACTTTAAAATTAGTAAATGACCTCCAAAAAATCTGAAAGTTTTTAGAATAAAATTAGACATGATAAGCTTTGATTTGATAAATCATATGGAATTTTTGGAGTTGTATACAAGGAGAAATGAATTTTTGAATTTTTCCCAACGAATTTAACTCTTTTTTCTGGAGCAGACTTCGAAAATAAAAATTATGGGAATATTTAGGTTCCTATTGGCTAACTTTTATATTTTTATGTAAAACTCTACTTAATAAGGGTCACATACGCTTTGAAACCACCCCAATTGGATATCTATACAATTAGATATGAAATTTTAGAGTTCTGTGACAAATCTGCCAATTTTTCAAGCATTGCGAAAATTGAAGGGCAAAATGGTCATTTTGCCTAAATAGAATTCCATATGACATATCAAATTAAACTTTATCATGTCTGCATTTATTCGGAAAAATTTCAGAATTTTTGGAGGTCATTTACTAATCTAAAAGTGTCACACAATTGTTAAGGTTCATATGTAACTGAAATTAGTAAATGACACTTTTGAATTTTGAGGCAGTCAGATTGTGGGACACTTTAAAATTAGTAAATGACCTCCAAAAAATCTGAAAGTTTTTATAATAAAATTAGACATGATAAGCTTTGATTTGATAAATCATATGGAATTTTTGGAGTTGTATACAAGGAGAAATGAATTTTTGAATTTTTCCCAACGAATTTAACTCTTTTTTCTGGAGCAGACTTCGAAAATAAAAATTATGGGAATATTTAGGTTCCTATTGGCTAACTTTTATATTTTTATGTAAAACTCTACTTAATAAGGGTTACATACGCTTTGAAACCACCCCAATTGGATATCTATACAATTAGATATGAAATTTTAGAGTTCTGTGACAAATCTGCCAATTTTTCAAGCATTGCGAAAATTGAAGGGCAAAATGGTCATTTTGACTAAATATAATTCCATATGACATATCAAATTAAACTTTATCATGCCTTCATTTATTCGGAAAAAATTTCAGAATTTTTGGAGGTCATTTACTAATCTAAAAGTGTCACACAATTGTTAAGGTTCATATGTAACTGAAATTAGTAAATGACACTTTTGAATTTTGAGGCAGTCAGATTGTGGGACAATTTAAAATTAGTAAATGACCTCCAAAAAATCTGAAAGTTTTTAGAATAAAATTAGACATGATAAGCTTTGATTTGATAAATCATATGGAATTTTTGGAGTTGTATACAAGGAGAAATGAATTTTTGAATTTTTCCCAACGAATTTAACTCTTTTTTCTGGAGCAGACTTCGAAAATAAAAATTATGGGAATATTTAGGTTCCTATTGGCTAACTTTTATATTTTTATGTAAAACTCTACTTAATAAGGGTCACATACGCTTTGAAACCACCCCAATTGGATATCTATACAATTAGATATGAAATTTTAGAGTTCTGTGACAAATCTGCCAATTTTTCAAGCATTGCGAAAATTGAAGGGCAAAATGGTCATTTTGACTAAATATAATTCCATATGACATATCAAATTAAACTTTATCATGCCTTCATTTATTCGGAAAAAATTTCAGAATTTTTGGAGGTCATTTACTAATCTAAAAGTGTCACACAATTGTTAAGGTTCATATGTAACTGAAATTAGTAAATGACACTTTTGAATTTTGAGGCAGTCAGATTGTGGGACACTTGAAAATTAGTAAATGACCTCCAAAAAATCCGAAAGTTTTTAGAATAAAATTAGACATGATAAGCTTTGATTTGATAAATCATATGGAATTTTTGGAGTTGTATACAAGGAGAAATGAATTTTTGAATTTTTCCCAACGAATTTAACTCTTTTTTCTGGAGCAGACTTCGAAAATAAAAATTATGGGAATATTTAGGTTCCTATTGGCTAACTTTTATATTTTTATGTAAAACTCTACTTAATAAGGGTCACATACGCTTTGAAACCACCCCAATTGGATATCTATACAATTAGATATGAAATTTTAGAGTTCTGTGACAAATCTGCCAATTTTTCAAGCATTGCGAAAATTGAAGGGCAAAATGGTCATTTTGACTAAATATAATTCCATATGACATATCAAATTAAACTTTATCATGCCTTCATTTATTCGGAAAAAATTTCAGAATTTTTGGAGGTCATTTACTAATCTAAAAGTGTCACACAATTGTTAAGGTTCATATGTAACTGAAATTAGTAAATGACACTTTTTAATTTTGAGGCAGTCAGATTGTGGGACACTTTAAAATTAGTAAATGACCCCCAAAAAATCTGAAAGTTTTTAGAATAAAATTAGACATGATAAGCTTTGATTTGATAAATCATATGGAATTTTTGGAGTTGTATACAAGGAGAAATGAATTTTTGAATTTTTCCCAACGAATTTAACTCTTTTTTCTGGAGCAGACTTCGAAAATAAAAATTATGGGAATATTTAGGTTCCTATTGGCTAACTTTTATATTTTTATGTAAAACTCTACTTAATAAGGGTCACATACGCTTTGAAACCACCCCAATTGGATATCTATACAATTAGATATGAAATTTTAGAGTTCTGTGACAAATCTGCCAATTTTTCAAGCATTGCGAAAATTGAAGGGCAAAATGGTCATTTTGACAAAATATAATTCCATATGACATATCAAATTAAACTTTATCATGTCTGCATTTATTCGGAAAAATTTCAGAATTTTTGGAGGTCATTTACTAATCTAAAAGTGTCACACAATTGTTAAGGTTCATATGTAACAGAAATTAGTAAATGACACTTTTGAATTTTGAGGCAGTCAGATTGTGGGACACTTTAAAATTAGTAAATGACCTCCAAAAAATCTGAAAGTTTTTATAATAAAATTAGACATGATAAGCTTTGATTTGATAAATCATATGGAATTTTTGGAGTTGTATACAAGGAGAAATGAATTTTTGAATTTTTCCCAACGAATTTAACTCTTTTTTCTGGAGCAGACTTCAAAAATAAAAATTATGGGAATATTTAGGATTTTTGGAGTTGTATACAAGGAGAAATGAATTTTTGAATTTTTCCCAACGAATTTAACTCTTTTTTCTGGAGCAGACTTCGAAAATAAAAATTATGGGAATATTTAGGTTCCTATTGGCTAACTTTTATATTTTTATGTAAAACTCTACTTAATAAGGGTCACATACGCTTTGAAACCACCCCAATTGGATATCTATACAATTAGATATGAAATTTTAGAGTTCTGTGACAAATCTGCCAATTTTTCAAGCATTGCGAAAATTGAAGGGCAAAATGGTCATTTTGCCTAAATAGAATTCCATATGACATATCAAATTAAACTTTATCATGTCTGCATTTATTCGGAAAAATTTCAGAATTTTTGGAGGTCATTTACTAATCTAAAAGTGTCACACAATTGTTAAGGTTCATATGTAACTGAAATTAGTAAATGACACTTTTGAATTTTGAGGCAGTCAGATTGTGGGACACTTTAAAATTAGTAAATGACCTCCAAAAAATCTGAAAGTTTTTAGAATAAAATTAGACATGATAAGCTTTGATTTGATAAATCATATGGAATTTTTGGAGTTGTATACAAGGAGAAATGAATTTTTGAATTTTTCCCAACGAATTTAACTCTTTTTTCTGGAGCAGACTTCGAAAATAAAAATTATGGGAATATTTAGGTTCCTATTGGCTAACTTTTATATTTTTATGTAAAACTCTACTTAATAAGGGTCACATACGCTTTGAAACCACCCCAATTGGATATCTATACAATTAGATATGAAATTTTAGAGTTCTGTGACAAATCTGCCAATTTTTCAAGCATTGCGAAAATTGAAGGGCAAAATGGTCATTTTGCCTAAATAGAATTCCATATGACATATCAAATTAAACTTTATCATGTCTGCATTTATTCGGAAAAATTTCAGAATTTTTGGAGGTCATTTACTAATCTAAAAGTGTCACACAATTGTTAAGGTTCATATGTAACAGAAATTAGTAAATGACACTTTTGAATTTTGAGGCAGTCAGATTGTGGGACACTTTAAAATTAGTAAATGACCTCCAAAAAATCTGAAAGTTTTTAGAATAAAATTAGACATGATAAGCTTTGATTTGATAAATCATATGGAATTTTTGGAGTTGTATACAAGGAGAAATGAATTTTTGAATTTTTCCCAACGAATTTAACTCTTTTTTCTGGAGCAGACTTCGAAAATAAAAATTATGGGAATATTTAGGTTCCTATTGGCTAACTTTTATATTTTTATGTAAAACTCTACTTAATAAGGGTCACATACGCTTTGAAACCACCCCAATTGGATATCTATACAATTAGATATGAAATTTTAGAGTTCTGTGACAAATCTGCCAATTTTTCAAGCATTGCGAAAATTGAAGGGCAAAATGGTCATTTTGACTAAATATAATTCCATATGACATATCAAATTAAACTTTATCATGCCTTCATTTATTCGGAAAAAATTTCAGAATTTTTGGAGGTCATTTACTAATCTAAAAGTGTCACACAATTGTTAAGGTTCATATGTAACTGAAATTAGTAAATGACACTTTTGAATTTTGAGGCAGTCAGATTGTGGGACACTTTAAAATTAGTAAATGACCTCCAAAAAATCTGAAAGTTTTTAGAATAAAATTAGAGATGATAAGCTTTGATTTGATAAATCATATGGAATTTTTGGAGTTGTATACAAGGAGAAATGAATTTTTGAATTTTTCCCAACGAATTTAACTCTTTTTTCTGGAGCAGACTTCGAAAATAAAAATTATGGGAATATTTAGGTTCCTATTGGCTAACTTTTATATTTTTATGTAAAACTCTACTTAATAAGGGTCACATACGCTTTGAAACCACCCCAATTGGATATCTATACAATTAGATATGAAATTTTAGAGTTCTGTGACAAATCTGCCAATTTTTCAAGCATTGCGAAAATTGAAGGGCAAAATGGTCATTTTGACTAAATATAATTCCATATGACATATCAAATTAAACTTTATCATGCCTTCATTTATTCGGAAAAAATTTCAGAATTTTTGGAGGTCATTTACTAATCTAAAAGTGTCACACAATTGTTAAGGTTCATATGTAACTGAAATTAGTAAATGACACTTTTGAATTTTGAGGCAGTCAGATTGTGGGACACTTGAAAATTAGTAAATGACCTCCAAAAAATCTGAAAGTTTTTAGAATAAAATTAGACATGATAAGCTTTGATTTGATAAATCATATGGAATTTTTGGAGTTGTATACAAGGAGAAATGAATTTTTGAATTTTTCCCAACGAATTTAACTCTTTTTTCTGGAGCAGACTTCGAAAATAAAAATTATGGGAATATTTAGGTTCCTATTGGCTAACTTTTATATTTTTATGTAAAACTCTACTTAATAAGGGTTACATACGCTTTGAAACCACCCCAATTGGATATCTATACAATTAGATATGAAATTTTAGATTTCTGTGACAAATCTGCCAATTTTTCAAGCATTGCGAAAATTGAAGGGCAAAATGGTCATTTTGACTAAATATAATTCCATATGACATATCAAATTAAACTTTATCATGCCTTCATTTATTCGGAAAAAATTTCAGAATTTTTGGAGGTCATTTACTAATCTAAAAGTGTCACATAATTGTTAAGGTTCATATGTAACTGAAATTAGTAAATGACACTTTTGAATTTTGAGGCAGTCAGATTGTGGGACACTTGAAAATTAGTAAATGACCTCCAAAAAATCTGAAAGTTTTTAGAATAAAATTAGACATGATAAGCTTTGATTTGATAAATCATATGGAATTTTTGGAGTTGTATACAAGGAGAAATGAATTTTTGAATTTTTCCCAACGAATTTAACTCTTTTTTCTGGAGCAGACTTCGAAAATAAAAATTATGGGAATATTTAGGTTCCTATTGGCTAACTTTTATATTTTTATGTAAAACTCTACTTAATAAGGGTCACATACGCTTTGAAACCACCCCAATTGGATATCTATACAATTAGATATGAAATTTTAGAGTTCTGTGACAAATCTGCCAATTTTTCAAGCATTGCGAAAATTGAAGGGCAAAATGGTCATTTTGACTAAATATAATTCCATATGACATATCAAATTAAACTTTATCATGCCTTCATTTATTCGGAAAAAATTTCAGAATTTTTGGAGGTCATTTACTAATCTAAAAGTGTCACACAATTGTTAAGGTTCATATGTAACTGAAATTAGTAAATGACACTTTTGAATTTTGAGGCAGTCAGATTGTGGGACACTTTAAAATTAGTAAATGACCTCCAAAAAATCTGAAAGTTTTTAGAATAAAATTAGACATGATAACCTTTGATTTGATAAATCATATGGAATTTTTGGAGTTGTATACAAGGAGAAATGAATTTTTGAATTTTTCCCAACGAATTTAACTCTTTTTTCTGGAGCAGACTTCGAAAATAAAAATTATGGGAATATTTAGGTTCCTATTGGCTAACTTTTATATTTTTATGTAAAACTCTACTTAATAAGGGTCACATACGCTTTGAAACCACCCCAATTGGATATCTATACAATTAGATATGAAATTTTAGAGTTCTGTGACAAATCTAACAATTTTTCAAGCATTGCGAAAATTGAAGGGCAAAATGGTCATTTTGACTAAATATAATTCCATATGACATATCAAATTAAACTTTATCATGTCTGCATTTATTCGGAAAAATTTCAGAATTTTTGGAGGTCATTTACTAATCTAAAAGTGTCACACAATTGTTAAGGTTCATATGTAACAGAAATTAGTAAATGACACTTTTGAATTTTGAGGCAGTCAGATTGTGGGACACTTTAAAATTAGTAAATGACCTCCAAAAAATCTGAAAGTTTTTATAATAAAATTAGACATGATAAGCTTTGATTTGATAAATCATATGGAATTTTTGGAGTTGTATACAAGGAGAAATGAATTTTTGAATTTTTCCCAACGAATTTAACTCTTTTTTCTGGAGCAGACTTCAAAAATAAAAATTATGGGAATATTTAGGATTTTTGGAGTTGTATACAAGGAGAAATGAATTTTTGAATTTTTCCCAACGAATTTAACTCTTTTTTCTGGAGCAGACTTCGAAAATAAAAATTATGGGAATATTTAGGTTCCTATTGGCTAACTTTTATATTTTTATGTAAAACTCTACTTAATAAGGGTCACATACGCTTTGAAACCACCCCAATTGGATATCTATACAATTAGATATGAAATTTTAGAGTTCTGTGACAAATCTAACAATTTTTCAAGCATTGCGAAAATTGAAGGGCAAAATGGTCATTTTGACTAAATATAATTCCATATGACATATCAAATTAAACTTTATCATGTCTGCATTTATTCGGAAAAATTTCAGAATTTTTGGAGGTCATTTACTAATCTAAAAGTGTCACACAATTGTTAAGGTTCATATGTAACAGAAATTAGTAAATGACACTTTTGAATTTTGAGGCAGTCAGATTGTGGGACACTTTAAAATTAGTAAATGACCTCCAAAAAATCTGAAAGTTTTTATAATAAAATTAGACATGATAAGCTTTGATTTGATAAATCATATGGAATTTTTGGAGTTGTATACAAGGAGAAATGAATTTTTGAATTTTTCCCAACGAATTTAACTCTTTTTTCTGGAGCAGACTTCAAAAATAAAAATTATGGGAATATTTAGGATTTTTGGAGTTGTATACAAGGAGAAATGAATTTTTGAATTTTTCCCAACGAATTTAACTCTTTTTTCTGGAGCAGACTTCGAAAATAAAAATTATGGGAATATTTAGGTTCCTATTGGCTAACTTTTATATTTTTATGTAAAACTCTACTTAATAAGGGTCACATACGCTTTGAAACCACCCCAATTGGATATCTATACAATTAGATATGAAATTTTAGAGTTCTGTGACAAATCTGCCAATTTTTCAAGCATTGCGAAAATTGAAGGGCAAAATGGTCATTTTGACTAAATATAATTCCATATGACATATCAAATTAAACTTTATCATGCCTTCATTTATTCGGAAAAAATTTCAGAATTTTTGGAGGTCATTTACTAATCTAAAAGTGTCACACAATTGTTAAGGTTCATATGTAACTGAAATTAGTAAATGACACTTTTGAATTTTGAGGCAGTCAGATTGTGGGACACTTGAAAATTAGTAAATGACCTCCAAAAAATCTGAAAGTTTTTAGAATAAAATTAGACATGATAAGCTTTGATTTGATAAATCATATGGAATTTTTGGAGTTGTATACAAGGAGAAATGAATTTTTGAATTTTTCCCAACGAATTTAACTCTTTTTTCTGGAGCAGACTTCGAAAATAAAAATTATGGGAATATTTAGGTTCCTATTGGCTAACTTTTATATTTTTATGTAAAACTCTACTTAATAAGGGTCACATACGCTTTGAAACCACCCCAATTGGATATCTATACAATTAGATATGAAATTTTAGAGTTCTGTGACAAATCTGCCAATTTTTCAAGCATTGCGAAAATTGAAGGGCAAAATGGTCATTTTGACTAAATATAATTCCATATGACATATCAAATTAAACTTTATCATGCCTTCATTTATTCGGAAAAAATTTCAGAATTTTTGGAGGTCATTTACTAATCTAAAAGTGTCACACAATTGTTAAGGTTCATATGTAACTGAAATTAGTAAATGACACTTTTGAATTTTGAGGCAGTCAGATTGTGGGACACTTGAAAATTAGTAAATGACCTCCAAAAAATCTGAAAGTTTTTAGAATAAAATTAGACATGATAAGCTTTGATTTGATAAATCATATGGAATTTTTGGAGTTGTATACAAGGAGAAATGAATTTTTGAATTTTTCCCAACGAATTTAACTCTTTTTTCTGGAGCAGACTTCGAAAATAAAAATTATGGGAATATTTAGGTTCCTATTGGCTAACTTTTATATTTTTATGTAAAACTCTACTTAATAAGGGTCACATACGCTTTGAAACCACCCCAATTGGATATCTATACAATTAGATATGAAATTTTAGAGTTCTGTGACAAATCTGCCAATTTTTCAAGCATTGCGAAAATTGAAGGGCAAAATGGTCATTTTGACTAAATATAATTCCATATGACATATCAAATTAAACTTTATCATGCCTTCATTTATTCGGAAAAAATTTCAGAATTTTTGGAGGTCATTTACTAATCTAAAAGTGTCACACAATTGTTAAGGTTCATATGTAACTGAAATTAGTAAATGACACTTTTGAATTTTGAGGCAGTCAGATTGTGGGACACTTTAAAATTAGTAAATGACCTCCAAAAAATCTGAAAGTTTTTAGAATAAAATTAGACATGATAAGCTTTGATTTGATAAATCATATGGAATTTTTGGAGTTGTATACAAGGAGAAATGAATTTTTGAATTTTTCCCAACGAATTTAACTCTTTTTTCTGGAGCAGACTTCGAAAATAAAAATTATGGGAATATTTAGGTTCCTATTGGCTAACTTTTATATTTTTATGTAAAACTCTACTTAATAAGGGTCACATACGCTTTGAAACCACCCCAATTGGATATCTATACAATTAGATATGAAATTTTAGAGTTCTGTGACAAATCTGCCAATTTTTCAAGCATTGCGAAAATTGAAGGGCAAAATGGTCATTTTGCCTAAATAGAATTCCATATGACATATCAAATTAAACTTTATCATGTCTGCATTTATTCGGAAAAATTTCAGAATTTTTGGAGGTCATTTACTAATCTAAAAGTGTCACACAATTGTTAAGGTTCATATGTAACAGAAATTAGTAAATGACACTTTTGAATTTTGAGGCAGTCAGATTGTGGGACACTTTAAAATTAGTAAATGACCTCCAAAAAATCTGAAAGTTTTTATAATAAAATTAGACATGATAAGCTTTGATTTGATAAATCATATGGAATTTTTGGAGTTGTATACAAGGAGAAATGAATTTTTGAATTTTTCCCAACGAATTTAACTCTTTTTTCTGGAGCAGACTTCAAAAATAAAAATTATGGGAATATTTAGGATTTTTGGAGTTGTATACAAGGAGAAATGAATTTTTGAATTTTTCCCAACGAATTTAACTCTTTTTTCTGGAGCAGACTTCAAAAATAAAAATTATGGGAATATTTAGGTTCCTATTGGCTAACTTTTATATTTTTATGTAAAACTCTACTTAATAAGGGTCACATACGCTTTGAAACCACCCCAATTGGATATCTATACAATTAGATATGAAATTTTAGAGTTCTGTGACAAATCTGCCAATTTTTCAAGCATTGCGAAAATTGAAGGGCAAAATGGTCATTTTGACTAAATATAATTCCATATGACATATCAAATTAAACTTCATCATGTCTTCATTTATTCTCAAAAATTTCAGAATTTTTGGAGGTCATTTACTAATCTAAAAGTGTCACACAATTGTTAAGGTTCATATGTAACTGAAATTAGTAAATGACACTTTTGAATTTTGAGGCAGTCAGATTGTGGGACACTTGAAAATTAGTAAATGACCTCCAAAAAATCTGAAAGTTTTTAGAATAAAATTAGACATGATAAGCTTTGATTTGATAAATCATATGGAATTTTTGGAGTTGTATACAAGGAGAAATGAATTTTTGAATTTTTCCCAACGAATTTAACTCTTTTTTCTGGAGCAGACTTCGAAAATAAAAATTATGGGAATATTTAGGTTCCTATTGGCTAACTTTTATATTTTTATGTAAAACTCTACTTAATAAGGGTCACATACGCTTTGAAACCACCCCAATTGGATATCTATACAATTAGATATGAAATTTTAGAGTTCTGTGACAAATCTGCCAATTTTTCAAGCATTGCGAAAATTGAAGGGCAAAATGGTCATTTTGACTAAATATAATTCCATATGACATATCAAATTAAACTTTATCATGCCTTCATTTATTCGGAAAAAATTTCAGAATTTTTGGAGGTCATTTACTAATCTAAAAGTGTCACACAATTGTTAAGGTTCATATGTAACTGAAATTAGTAAATGACACTTTTGAATTTTGAGGCAGTCAGATTGTGGGACACTTTAAAATTAGTAAATGACCTCCAAAAAATCTGAAAGTTTTTAGAATAAAATTAGACATGATAAGCTTTGATTTGATAAATCATATGGAATTTTTGGAGTTGTATACAAGGAGAAATGAATTTTTGAATTTTTCCCAACGAATTTAACTCTTTTTTCTGGAGCAGACTTCGAAAATAAAAATTATGGGAATATTTAGGTTCCTATTGGCTAACTTTTATATTTTTATGTAAAACTCTACTTAATAAGGGTCACATACGCTTTGAAACCACCCCAATTGGATATCTATACAATTAGATATGAAATTTTAGAGTTCTGTGACAAATCTGCCAATTTTTCAAGCATTGCGAAAATTGAAGGGCAAAATGGTCATTTTGACTAAATATAATTCCATATGACATATCAAATTAAATTTCATCATGTCTTCATTTATTCTCAAAAATTTCAGAATTTTTGGAGGTCATTTACTAATCTAAAAGTGTCACACAATTGTTAAGGTTCATATGTAACTGAAATTAGTAAATGACACTTTTGAATTTTGAGGCAGTCAGATTGTGGGACACTTGAAAATTAGTAAATGACCTCCAAAAAATCTGAAAGTTTTTAGAATAAAATTAGACATGATAAGCTTTGATTTGATAAATCATATGGAATTTTTGGAGTTGTATACAAGGAGAAATGAATTTTTGAATTTTTCCCAACGAATTTAACTCTTTTTTCTGGAGCAGACTTCGAAAATAAATATTATGGGAATATTTAGGTTCCTATTGGCTAACTTTTATATTTTTATGTAAAACTCTACTTAATAAGGGTCACATACGCTTTGAAACCACCCCAATTGGATATCTATACAATTAGATATGAAATTTTAGAGTTCTGTGACAAATCTGCCAATTTTTCAAGCATTGCGAAAATTGAAGGGCAAAATGGTCATTTTGACTAAATATAATTCCATATGACATATCAAATTAAACTTTATCATGCCTTCATTTATTCGGAAAAAATTTCAGAATTTTTGGAGGTCATTTACTAATCTAAAAGTGTCACACAATTGTTAAGGTTCATATGTAACTGAAATTAGTAAATGACACTTTTGAATTTTGAGGCAGTCAGATTGTGGGACACTTTAAAATTAGTAAATGACCTCCAAA
Organism: Albizia julibrissin; assembly: GCA_037074505.1. Lineage (NCBI taxonomy): Eukaryota > Viridiplantae > Streptophyta > Magnoliopsida > Fabales > Fabaceae > Albizia > Albizia julibrissin. The sequence goes on along the minus strand of CM073480.1, from coordinate 3,623,989 downwards.
AAATCTGAAAGTTTTTAGAATAAAATTAGACATGATAAGCTTTGATTTGATAAATCATATGGAATTTTTGGAGTTGTATACAAGGAGAAATGAATTTTTGAATTTTTCCCAACGAATTTAACTCTTTTTTCTGGAGCAGACTTCGAAAATAAAAATTATGGGAATATTTAGGTTCCTATTGGCTAACTTTTATATTTTTATGTAAAACTCTACTTAATAAGGGTCACATACGCTTTGAAACCACCCCAATTGGATATCTATACAATTAGATATGAAATTTTAGAGTTCTGTGACAAATCTGCCAATTTTTCAAGCATTGCGAAAATTGAAGGGCAAAATGGTCATTTTGACTAAATATAATTCCATATGACATATCAAATTAAACTTTATCATGCCTTCATTTATTCGGAAAAAATTTCAGAATTTTTGGAGGTCATTTACTAATCTAAAAGTGTCACACAATTGTTAAGGTTCATATGTAACTGAAATTAGTAAATGACACTTTTGAATTTTGAGGCAGTCAGATTGTGGGACACTTTAAAATTAGTAAATGACCTCCAAAAAATCTGAAAGTTTTTAGAATAAAATTAGACATGATAAGCTTTGATTTGATAAATCATATGGAATTTTTGGAGTTGTATACAAGGAGAAATGAATTTTTGAATTTTTCCCAACGAATTTAACTCTTTTTTCTGGAGCAGACTTCGAAAATAAAAATTATGGGAATATTTAGGTTCCTATTGGCTAACTTTTATATTTTTATGTAAAACTCTACTTAATAAGGGTCACATACGCTTTGAAACCACCCCAATTGGATAACTATACAATTAGATATGAAATTTTAGAGTTCTGTGACAAATCTGCCAATTTTTCAAGCATTGCGAAAATTGAAGGGCAAAATGGTCATTTTGCCTAAATAGAATTCCATATGACATATCAAATTAAACTTTATCATGTCTGCATTTATTCGGAAAAATTTCAGAATTTTTGGAGGTCATTTACTAATCTAAAAGTGTCACACAATTGTTAAGGTTCATATGTAACTGAAATTAGTAAATGACACTTTTTAATTTTGAGGCAGTCAGATTGTGGGACACTTTAAAATTAGTAAATGACCTCCAAAAAATCTGAAAGTTTTTATAATAAAATTAGACATGATAAGCTTTGATTTGATAAATCATATGGAATTTTTGGAGTTGTATACAAGGAGAAATGAATTTTTGAATTTTTCCCAACGAATTTAACTCTTTTTTCTGGAGCAGACTTCAAAAATAAAAATTATGGGAATATTTAGGATTTTTGGAGTTGTATACAAGGAGAAATGAATTTTTGAATTTTTCCCAACGAATTTAACTCTTTTTTCTGGAGCAGACTTCAAAAATAAAAATTATGGGAATATTTAGGTTCCTATTGGCTAACTTTTATATTTTTATGTAAAACTCTACTTAATAAGGGTCACATACGCTTTGAAACCGCCCCAATTGGATATCTATACAATTAGATATGAAATTTTAGAGTTCTGTGACAAATCTGCCAATTTTTCAAGCATTGCGAAAATTGAAGGGCAAAATGGTCATTTTGACTAAATATAATTCCATATGACATATCAAATTAAACTTTATCATGCCTTCATTTATTCGGAAAAAATTTCAGAATTTTTGGAGGTCATTTACTAATCTAAAAGTGTCACACAATTGTTAAGGTTCATATGTAACTGAAATTAGTAAATGACACTTTTGAATTTTGAGGCAGTCAGATTGTGGGACACTTTAAAATTAGTAAATGACCTCCAAAAAATCTGAAAGTTTTTAGAATAAAATTAGACATGATAAGCTTTGATTTGATAAATCATATGGAATTTTTGGAGTTGTATACAAGGAGAAATGAATTTTTGAATTTTTCCCAACGAATTTAACTCTTTTTTCTGGAGCAGACTTCGAAAATAAAAATTATGGGAATATTTAGGTTCCTATTGGCTAACTTTTATATTTTTATGTAAAACTCTACTTAATAAGGGTCACATACGCTTTGAAACCACCCCAATTGGATAACTATACAATTAGATATGAAATTTTAGAGTTCTGTGACAAATCTGCCAATTTTTCAAGCATTGCGAAAATTGAAGGGCAAAATGGTCATTTTGCCTAAATAGAATTCCATATGACATATCAAATTAAACTTTATCATGTCTGCATTTATTCGGAAAAATTTCAGAATTTTTGGAGGTCATTTACTAATCTAAAAGTGTCACACAATTGTTAAGGTTCATATGTAACTGAAATTAGTAAATGACACTTTTTAATTTTGAGGCAGTCAGATTGTGGGACACTTTAAAATTAGTAAATGACCTCCAAAAAATCTGAAAGTTTTTATAATAAAATTAGACATGATAAGCTTTGATTTGATAAATCATATGGAATTTTTGGAGTTGTATACAAGGAGAAATGAATTTTTGAATTTTTCCCAACGAATTTAACTCTTTTTTCTGGAGCAGACTTCAAAAATAAAAATTATGGGAATATTTAGGATTTTTGGAGTTGTATACAAGGAGAAATGAATTTTTGAATTTTTCCCAACGAATTTAACTCTTTTTTCTGGAGCAGACTTCAAAAATAAAAATTATGGGAATATTTAGGTTCCTATTGGCTAACTTTTATATTTTTATGTAAAACTCTACTTAATAAGGGTCACATACGCTTTGAAACCGCCCCAATTGGATATCTATACAATTAGATATGAAATTTTAGAGTTCTGTGACAAATCTGCCAATTTTTCAAGCATTGCGAAAATTGAAGGGCAAAATGGTCATTTTGACTAAATATAATTCCATATGACATATCAAATTAAACTTTATCATGCCTTCATTTATTCGGAAAAAATTTCAGAATTTTTGGAGGTCATTTACTAATCTAAAAGTGTCACACAATTGTTAAGGTTCATATGTAACTGAAATTAGTAAATGACACTTTTGAATTTTGAGGCAGTCAGATTGTGGGACACTTTAAAATTAGTAAATGACCTCCAAAAAATCTGAAAGTTTTTAGAATAAAATTAGACATGATAAGCTTTGATTTGATAAATCATATGGAATTTTTGGAGTTGTATACAAGGAGAAATGAATTTTTGAATTTTTCCCAACGAATTTAACTCTTTTTTCTGGAGCAGACTTCGAAAATAAAAATTATGGGAATATTTAGGTTCCTATTGGCTAACTTTTATATTTTTATGTAAAACTCTACTTAATAAGGGTCACATACGCTTTGAAACCACCCCAATTGGATAACTATACAATTAGATATGAAATTTTAGAGTTCTGTGACAAATCTGCCAATTTTTCAAGCATTGCGAAAATTGAAGGGCAAAATGGTCATTTTGACTAAATAAAATTCCATATGACATATCAAATTAAACTTCATCATGTCTTCATTTATTCTCAAAAATTTCAGAAATTTTGGAGGTCATTTACTAATCTAAAAGTGTCACACAATTGTTAAGGTTCATATGCAACTGAAATTAGTAAATGACACTTTTGAATTTTGAGGCAGTCAAATTGTGGGACACTTGAAAATTAGTAAATGACCTCCAAAAAATCTGAAAGTTTTTAGAATAAAATTAGACATGATAAGCTTTGATTTGATAAATCATATGGAATTTTTGGAGTTGTATACAAGGAGAAATGAATTTTTGAATTTTTCCCAACGAATTTAACTCTTTTTCTGGAGCAGACTTCAAAAATAAAAATTATGGGAATATTTAGGTTCCTATTGGCTAACTTTTATATTTTTATGTAAAACTCTACTTAATAAGGGTCACATACGCTTTGAAACCACCCCAATTGGATATCTATACAATTAGATATGAAATTTTAGAGTTCTGTGACAAATCTGCCAATTTTTCAAGCATTGCGAAAATTGAAGGGCAAAATGGTCATTTTGACTAAATAAAATTCCATATGACATATCAAATTAAACTTCATCATGTCTTCATTTATTCTCAAAAATTTCAGAAATTTTGGAGGTCATTTACTAATCTAAAAGTGTCACACAATTGTTAAGGTTCATATGTAACTGAAATTAGTAAATGACACTTTTGAATTTTGAGGCAGTCAGATTGTGGGACACTTGAAAATTAGTAAATGACCTCCAAAAAATCTGAAAGTTTTTAGAATAAAATTAGACATGATAAGCTTTGATTTGATAAATCATATGGAATTTTTGGAGTTGTATACAAGGAGAAATGAATTTTTGAATTTTTCCCAACGAATTTAACTCTTTTTTCTGGAGCAGACTTCGAAAATAAAAATTATGGGAATATTTAGGTTCCTATTGGCTAACTTTTATATTTTTATGTAAAACTCTACTTAATAAGGGTCACATACGCTTTGAAACCACCCCAATTGAATATCTATACAATTAGATATGAAATTTTAGAGTTCTGTGACAAATCTGCCAATTTTTCAAGCATTGCGAAAATTGAAGGGCAAAATGGTCATTTTGACTAAATATAATTCCATATGACATATCAAATTAAACTTTATCATGCCTGCATTTATTCGGAAAAAATTTCAGAAAGTTTGGAGGTCATTTACTAATCTAAAAGTGTCACACAATTGTTAAGGTTCATATGTAACTGAAATTAGTAAATGACACTTTTGAATTTTGAGGCAGTCAGATTGTGGGACACTTTAAAATTAGTAAATGACCTCCAAAAAATCTGAAAGTTTTTAGAATAAAATTAGACATGATAAGCTTTGATTTGATAAATCATATGGAATTTTTGGAGTTGTATACAAGGAGAAATGAATTTTTGAATTTTTCCCAACGAATTTAACTCTTTTTTCTGGAGCAGACTTCGAAAATAAAAATTATGGGAATGTTTAGGTTCCTATTGGCTAACTTTTATATTTTTATGTAAAACTCTACTTAAAAAGGGTCACATACGCTTTGAAACCACCCCAATTGGATATCTATACAATTAGATATGAAATTTTAGAGTTCTGTGACAAATCTGCCAATTTTTCAAGCATTGCGAAAATTGAAGGGCAAAATGGTCATTTTGCCTAAATAGAATTCCATATGACATATCAAATTAAACTTTATCATGTCTGCATTTATTCGGAAAAATTTCAGAATTTTTGGAGGTCATTTACTAATCTAAAAGTGTCACACAATTGTTAAGGTTCATATGCAACAGAAATTAGTAAATGACACTTTTGAATTTTGAGGCAGTCAGATTGTGGGACACTTTAAAATTAGTAAATGACCTCCAAAAAATCTGAAAGTTTTTATAATAAAATTAGACATGATAAGCTTTGATTTGATAAATCATATGGAATTTTTGGAGTTGTATACAAGGAGAAATGAATTTTTGAATTTTTCCCAACGAATTTAACTCTTTTTCTGGAGCAGACTTCAAAAATAAAAATTATGGGAATATTTAGGTTCCTATTGGCTAACTTTTATATTTTTATGTAAAACTCTACTTAATAAGGGTCACATACGCTTTGAAACCACCCCAATTGGATATCTATACAATTAGATATGAAATTTTAGAGTTCTGTGACAAATCTGCCAATTTTTCAAGCATTGCGAAAATTGAAGGGCAAAATGGTCATTTTGACTAAATAAAATTCCATATGACATATCAAATTAAACTTCATCATGTCTTCATTTATTCTCAAAAATTTCAGAAATTTTGGAGGTCATTTACTAATCTAAAAGTGTCACACAATTGTTAAGGTTCATATGTAACTGAAATTAGTAAATGACACTTTTGAATTTTGAGGCAGTCAGATTGTGGGACACTTGAAAATTAGTAAATGACCTCCAAAAAATCTGAAAGTTTTTAGAATAAAATTAGACATGATAAGCTTTGATTTGATAAATCATATGGAATTTTTGGAGTTGTATACAAGGAGAAATGAATTTTTGAATTTTTCCCAACGAATTTAACTCTTTTTTCTGGAGCAGACTTCGAAAATAAAAATTATGGGAATATTTAGGTTCCTATTGGCTAACTTTTATATTTTTATGTAAAACTCTACTTAATAAGGGTCACATACGCTTTGAAACCACCCCAATTGAATATCTATACAATTAGATATGAAATTTTAGAGTTCTGTGACAAATCTGCCAATTTTTCAAGCATTGCGAAAATTGAAGGGCAAAATGGTCATTTTGACTAAATATAATTCCATATGACATATCAAATTAAACTTTATCATGCCTGCATTTATTCGGAAAAAATTTCAGAAAGTTTGGAGGTCATTTACTAATCTAAAAGTGTCACACAATTGTTAAGGTTCATATGTAACTGAAATTAGTAAATGACACTTTTGAATTTTGAGGCAGTCAGATTGTGGGACACTTTAAAATTAGTAAATGACCTCCAAAAAATCTGAAAGTTTTTAGAATAAAATTAGACATGATAAGCTTTGATTTGATAAATCATATGGAATTTTTGGAGTTGTATACAAGGAGAAATGAATTTTTGAATTTTTCCCAACGAATTTAACTCTTTTTTCTGGAGCAGACTTCGAAAATAAAAATTATGGGAATATTTAGGTTCCTATTGGCTAACTTTTATATTTTTATGTAAAACTCTACTTAAAAAGGGTCACATACGCTTTGAAACCACCCCAATTGGATATCTATACAATTAGATATGAAATTTTAGAGTTCTGTGACAAATCTGCCAATTTTTCAAGCATTGCGAAAATTGAAGGGCAAAATGGTCATTTTGCCTAAATAGAATTCCATATGACATATCAAATTAAACTTTATCATGTCTGCATTTATTCGGAAAAATTTCAGAATTTTTGGAGGTCATTTACTAATCTAAAAGTGTCACACAATTGTTAAGGTTCATATGCAACAGAAATTAGTAAATGACACTTTTGAATTTTGAGGCAGTCAGATTGTGGGACACTTTAAAATTAGTAAATGACCTCCAAAAAATCTGAAAGTTTTTATAATAAAATTAGACATGATAAGCTTTGATTTGATAAATCATATGGAATTTTTGGAGTTGTATACAAGGAGAAATGAATTTTTGAATTTTTCCCAACGAATTTAACTCTTTTTTCTAGAGCAGACTTCAAAAATAAAAATTATGGGAATATTTAGGATTTTTGGAGTTGTATACAAGGAGAAATGAATTTTTGAATTTTTCCCAACGAATTTAACTCTTTTTTCTGGAGCAGACTTCAAAAATAAAAATTATGGGAATATTTAGGTTCCTATTGGCTAACTTTTATATTTTTATGTAAAACTCTACTTAATAAGGGTCACATATGCTTTGAAACCACCCCAATTGGATATCTATACAATTAGATATGAAATTTTAGAGTTCTGTGACAAATCTGCCAATTTTTCAAGCATTGCGAAAATTGAGGGGCAAAATGGTCATTTTGACTAAATATAATTCCATATGACATATCAAATTAAACTTTATCATGCCTTCATTTATTCGGAAAAAATTTCAGAATTTTTGGAGGTCATTTACTAATCTAAAAGTGTCACACAATTGTTAAGGTTCATATGTAACTGAAATTAGTAAATGACACTTTTGAATTTTGAGGCAGTCAGATTGTGGGACACTTGAAAATTAGTAAATGACATCCAAAAAATCTGAAAGTTTTTAGAATAAAATTAGACATGATAAGCTTTGATTTGATAAATCATATGGAATTTTTGGAGTTGTATGCAAGGAGAAATGAATTTTTGAATTTTTCCCAACGAATTTAACTCTTTTTTCTGGAGCAGACTTCGAAAATAAAAATTATGGGAATATTTAGGTTCCTATTGGCTAACTTTTATATTTTTATGTAAAACTCTACTTAATAAGGGTCACATACGCTTTGAAACCACCCCAATTGGATATCTATACAATTAGATATGAAATTTTAGAGTTCTGGGACAAATCTGCCAATTTTTCAAGCATTGCGAAAATTGAGGGGCAAAATGGTCATTTTGACTAAATAGAATTCCATATGACATATCAAATTAAACTTTATCATGTCTGCATTTATTCGGAAAAATTTCAGAATTTTTGGAGGTCATTTACTAATCTAAAAGTGTCACACAATTGTTAAGGTTCATATGTAACTGAAATTAGTAAATGACACTTTTGAATTTTGAGGCAGTCAGATTGTGGGACACTTTAAAATTAGTAAATGACCTCCAAAAAATCTGAAAGTTTTTAGAATAAAATTAGACATGATAAGCTTTGATTTGATAAATCATATGGAATTTTTGGAGTTGTATACAAGGAGAAATGAATTTTTGAATTTTTCCCAACGAATTTAACTCTTTTTTCAGGAGCAGACTTCGAAAATAAAAATTATGGGAATATTTAGGTTTCTATTGGTAACTTTTATATTTTTATGTAAAACTGTACTTAATAAGGGTCACATACGCTTTGAAACCACCCCAATTGGATATCTATACAATTAGATATGAAATTTTAGAGTTCTGTGACAAATCTGCCAATTTTTCAAGCATTGCGAAAATTGAAGGGCAAAATGGTCATTTTGACTAAATATAATTCCATATGACATATCAAATTAAACTTCATCATGCCTGCATTTATTCGGAAAAAATTTCAGAAATTTTGGAGGTCATTTACTAATCTAAAAGTGTCACACAGTTGTTAAGGTTCATATGTAACTGAAATTAGTAAATGACACTTTTGAATTTTGAGGCAGTCAGATTGTGGGACACTTTAAAATTAGTAAATGACCTCCAAAAAATATGAAAGTTTTTAGAATAAAATTAGACATGATAAGCTTTGATTTGATAAATCATATGGAATTTTTGGAGTTGTATACAAGGAGAAATGAATTTTTGAATTTTTCCCAACGAATTTAACTCTTTTTTCTGGAGCAGACTTCAAAAATAAAAATTATGGGAATATTTAGGTTCCTATTGGCTAACTTTTATATTTTTATGTAAAACTCTACTTAATAAGGGTCACATACGCTTTGAAACCACCCCAATTGGATATCTATACAATTAGATATGAAATTTTAGAGTTCTGTGACAAATCTGCCAATTTTTCAAGCATTGCGAAAATTGAAGGGCAAAATGGTCATTTTGACTAAATATAATTCCATATGACATATCAAATTAAACTTTATCATGCCTTCATTTATTCGGAAAAAATTTCAGAAATTTTGGAGGTCATTTACAAATCTAAAAGTGTCACACAATTGTTAAGGTTCTTATGTAACTGAAATTAGTAAATGACACTTTTGAATTTTGAGGCAGTCAGATTGTGGGACACTTTAAAATTAGTAAATGACCTCCAAAAAATCTGAAAGTTTTTAGAATAAAATTAGACATGATAAGCTTTGATTTGATAAATCATATGGAATTTTTGGAGTTGTATACAAGGAGAAATGAATTTTTGAATTTTTCCCAACGAATTTAACTCTTTTTTCTGGAGCAGACTTCGAAAATAAAAATTATGGGAATATTTAGGTTCCTATTGGCTAACTTTTATATTTTTATGTAAAACTCTACTTAATAAGGGTCACATACGCTTTGAAACCACCCCAATTGGATATCTATACAATTAGATATGAAATTTTAGAGTTCTGTGACAAATCTGCCAATTTTTCAAGCATTGCGAAAATTGAAGGGCAAAATGGTCATTTTGACTAAATATAATTCCATATGACATATCAAATTAAACTTTATCATGCCTTCATTTATTCGGAAAAAATTTCAGAAATTTTGGAGGTCATTTACTAATCTAAAAGTGTCACACAATTGTTAAGGTTCATATGTAACTGAAATTAGTAAATGACACTTTTGAATTTTGAGGCAGTCAGATTGTGGGACACTTTAAAATTAGTAAATGACCTCCAAAAAATCTGAAAGTTTTTATAATAAAATTAGACATGATAAGCTTTGATTTGATAAATCATATGGAATTTTTGGAGTTGTATACAAGGAGAAATGAATTTTTGAATTTTTCCCAACGAATTTAACTCTTTTTTCTGGAGCAGACTTCGAAAATAAAAATTATGGGAATATTTAGGTTCCTATTGGCTAACTTTTATATTTTTATGTAAAACTCTACTTAATAAGGGTCACATACGCTTTGAAACCACCCCAATTTGATATCTATACAATTAGATATGAAATTTTAGAGTTCTGTGACAAATCTGCCAATTTTTCAAGCATTGCGAAAATTGAAGGGCAAAATGGTCATTTTGACTAAATATAATTCCATATGACATATCAAATTAAACTTTATCATGCCTTCATTTATTCGGAAAAAATTTCAGAAATTTTGGAGGTCATTTACTAATCTAAAAGTGTCACACAATTGTTAAGGTTCATATGTAACTGAAATTAGTAAATGACACTTTTGAATTTTGAGGCAGTCAGATTGTGGGACACTTTAAAATTAGTAAATGACCTCCAAAAAATCTGAAAGTTTTTATAATAAAATTAGACATGATAAGCTTTGATTTGATAAATCATATGGAATTTTTGGAGTTGTATACAAGGAGAAATGAATTTTTGAATTTTTCCCAACGAATTTAACTCTTTTTTCTGGAGCAGACTTCGAAAATAAAAATTATGGGAATATTTAGGTTCCTATTGGCTAACTTTTATATTTTTATGTAAAACTCTACTTAATAAGGGTCACATACGCTTTGAAACCACCCCAATTGGATATCTATACAATTAGATATGAAATTTTAGAGTTCTGTGACAAATCTGCCAATTTTTCAAGCATTGCGAAAATTGAAGGGCAAAATGGTCATTTTGACTAAATATAATTCCATATGACATATCAAATTAAACTTTATCATGCCTTCATTTATTCAGAAAAAATTTCAGAAATTTTGGAGGTCATTTACTAATCTAAAAGTGTCACACAATTGTTAAGGTTCATATGTAACTGAAATTAGTAAATGACACTTTTGAATTTTGAGGCAGTCAGATTGTGGGACACTTTAAATTAGTAAATGACCTCCAAAAAATATGAAAGTTTTTAGAATAAAATTAGACATGATAAGCTTTGATTTGATAAATCATATGGAATTTTTGGAGTTGTATACAAGGAGAAATGAATTTTTGAATTTTTCCCAACGAATTTAACTCTTTTTTCTGGAGCAGACTTCGAAAATAAAAATTATGGGAATATTTAGGTTCCTATTGGCTAACTTTTATATTTTTATGTAAAACTCTACTTAATAAGGGTCACATACGCTTTGAAACCACCCCAATTGGATATCTATACAATTAGATATGAAATTTTAGAGTTCTGTGACAAATCTGCCAATTTTTCAAGCATTGCGAAAATTGAAGGGCAAAATGGTCATTTTGACTAAATATAATTCCATATGACATATAAAATTAAACTTTATCATGCCTTCATTTATTCGGAAAAAATTTCAGAATTTTTGGAGGTCATTTACTAATATAAAAGTGTCACACAATTGTTAAGGTTCATATGTAACTGAAATTAGTAAATGACACTTTTGAATTTTGAGGCAGTCAGATTGTGGGACACTTTAAAATTAGTAAATGACTTCCAAAAAATCTGAAAGTTTTTAGAATAAAATTAGACATGATAAGCTTTGATTTGATAAATCATATGGAATTTTTGGAGTTGTATACAAGGAGAAATGAATTTTTGAATTTTTCCCAACGAATTTAACTCTTTTTTCTGGAGCAGACTTCAAAAATAAAAATTATGGGAATTTTTAGGTTCCTATTGGCTAAAATTTATATTTTTCTATAAAAATGTACTTGATAAGGGTCACATACAATTTGAAACCACCCCAATTGGATATCTATACAATTAGATATGAAATTTTAGAATTCTGTGACAAATCTGCCAATTTTTCAAGTATTGCGAAAATTGTAAGGGCAAAATGGTCATTTTGACTAAATATAATTCCATATGACATATCAAATTAAACTTTATCATGTCTGCATTTATTCTCAAAAATTTCAGAATTTTTGGAGGTCATTTACTAATCCAAAAGTGTGACACAATTGTTACGGTTCAGATGTAACTGAAATTAGTAAATGACACTTTTGAATTTTGAGGCAGTCAGATTGTGTGACACTTTTAAATTAGTAAATCAGCTCCAAAAAATCTGAAAGTTTTTAGAATAAAATTAGACATGATAAGCTTTGATTTGATAAATCAAATGGAATTTTTGGAGTTGTATACAAGGAGAAATGAATTTTTGAATTTTTCCCAACGAATTTAACTCTTTTTTCTGGAGCAGACTTCAAAAATAAAAATTATGGGAATTTTTAGGTTCCTATTGGCTAACATTTATATTTTTCTATAAAAATGTACTTGATAAGGGTCACATACAATTTGAAACCACCCCAATTGTATATCTATACAATTAGATATGAAATTTTAGAGTTCTGTGACAAATCTGCCAATTTTTCAAGTATTGCGAAAATTGTAAGGGCAAAATGGTCATTTTGACTAAATATAATTCCATATGACATATCAAATTAAACTTTATCATGTCTGCATTTATTCTCAAAAATTTCAGAATTTTTGGAGGTCATTTACTAATCCAAAAGTGTGACACAATTGTTACGGTTCAGATGTAACTGAAATTAGTAAATGACACTTTTGAATTTTGAGGCAGTCAGATTGTGTGACACTTTTAAATTAGTAAATAAGCTCCAAAAAATCTGAAAGTTTTTAGAATAAAATTAGACATGATAAGCTTTGATTTGATAAATCAAATGGAATTTTTGGAGTTGTATACAAGGAGAAATGAATTTTTGAATTTTTCCCAACGAATTTAACTCTTTTTTCTGGAGCAGACTTCAAAAATAAAAATTATGGGAATTTTTAGGTTCCTATTGGCTAACATTTATATTTTTCTATAAAAATGTACTTGATAAGGGTCACATACGCTTTGAAACCACCCCAATTGGATATCTATACAATTAGATATGAAATTTTAGAGTTCTGTGACAAATCTGCCAATTTTTCAAGTATTGCGAAAATTGTAAGGGCAAAATGGTCATTTTGACTAAATAAAATTCCATATGACATATCAAATTAAACTTTATCATGTCTGCATTTATTCTCAAAAATTTCAGAATTTTTGGAGGTCATTTACTAATTTAAAAGTGTGACACAATTGTTACGGTTCAGATGTAAATGAAATTAGTAAATGACACTTTTGAATTTTGAGGCAGTCAGATTGTGTGACACTTTTAAATTAGTAAATGACCTCCAAAAAATCTGAAATTTTTTAGAATAAAATTAGACATGATAAGCATTGATTTGATAAATCCTATGGAATTTTTGGAGTTGTATACAAGGAGAAATGAATTTTTGAATTTTTCCCAACGAATTTAACTCTTTTTTCTGGAGCAGACTTCGAAAATAAAAATTATGGGAATATTTAGGTTCCTATTGGCTAACTTTTATATTTTTATGTAAAACTCTACTTAATAAGGGTCACATACGCTTTGAAACCACCCCAATTGGATATCTATACAATTAGATATGAAATTTTAGAGTTCTGGGACAAATCTGCCAATTTTTCAAGCATTGCGAAAATTGAGGGGCAAAATGGTCATTTTGACTAAATAAAATTCCATATGACATATCAAATTAAACTTTATCATGCCTTCATTTATTCTCAAAAATTTCAGAAATTTTGGAGGTCATTTACTAATCTAAAAGTGTCACACAATTGTTAAGGTTCATATGTAACTGAAATTAGTAAATGACACTTTTGAATTTTGAGGCAGTCAGATTGTGGGACACTTTAAAATTAGTAAATGACCTCCAAAAAATCTGAAAGTTTTTAGAATAAAATTAGACATGATAAGCTTTGATTTGATAAATCATATGGAATTTTTGGAGTTGTATACAAGGAGAAATGAATTTTTGAATTTTTCCCAACGAATTTAACTCTTTTTTCAGGAGCAGACTTCGAAAATAAAAATTATGGGAATATTTAGGTTTCTATTGGCTAACATTTATATTTTTCTATAAAAATGTACTTGATAAGGGTCACATACGCTTTGAAACCACCCCAATTGGATATCTATACAATTAGATATGAAATTTTAGAGTTCTGTGACAAATCTGCCAATTTTTCAAGTATTGCGAAAATTGTAAGGGCAAAATGGTCATTTTGACTAAATAAAATTCCATATGACATATCAAATTAAACTTTATCATGTCTGCATTTATTCTCAAAAATTTCAGAATTTTTGGAGGTCATTTACTAATCTAAAAGTGTGACACAATTGTTACGGTTCAGATGTAACTGAAATTAGTAAATGACACTTTTGAATTTTGAGGCAGTCAGATTGTGTGACACTTTTAAATTAGTAAATCAGCTCCACAAAATCTGAAATTTTTTAGAATAAAATTAGACATGATAAGCTTTGATTTGATAAATCAAATGGAATTTTTGGAGTTGTATACAAGGAGAAATGAATTTTTGAATTTTTCCCAACGAATTTAACTCTTTTTTCTGGAGTAGACTTCAAAAATAAAAATTATGGGAATTTTTAGGTTCCTATTGGCTAACATTTATATTTTTATGTAAAACTCTACTTAATAAGGGTCACATACGCTTTGAAACCACCCCAATTGGATATCTATACAATTAGATATGAAATTTTAGAGTTCTGTGACAAATCTGCCAATTTTTCAAGCATTGCGAAAATTGAAGGGCAAAATGGTCATTTTGACTAAATAAAATTCCATATGACATATCAAATTAAACTTCATCATGCCTGCATTTATTCTCAAAAATTTCAGAAATTTTGGAGGTCATTTACTAATCTAAAAGTGTCACACAATTGTTAAGGTTCATATGTAACTGAAATTAGTAAATGACACTTTTGAATTTTGAGGCAGTCAGATTGTGGGACACTTTAAAATTAGTAAATGACCTCCAAAAAATCTGAAAGTTTTTAGAATAAAATTAGACATGATAAGCTTTGATTTGATAAATCATATGGAATTTTTGGAGTTGTATACAAGGAGAAATGAATTTTTGAATTTTTCCCAACGAATTTAACTCTTTTTTCAGGAGCAGACTTCGAAAATAAAAATTATGGGAATATTTAGGTTTCTATTGGTAACTTTTATATTTTTATGTAAAACTGTACTTAATAAGGGTCACATACGCTTTGAAACCACCCCAATTGGATATCTATACAATTAGATATGAAATTTTAGAGTTCTGTGACAAATCTGCCAATTTTTCAAGCATTGCGAAAATTGAAGGGCAAAATGGTCATTTTGACTAAATATAATTCCATATGACATATCAAATTAAACTTCATCATGCCTGCATTTATTCGGAAAAAATTTCAGAAATTTTGGAGGTCATTTACTAATCTAAAAGTGTCACACAGTTGTTAAGGTTCATATGTAACTGAAATTAGTAAATGACACTTTTGAATTTTGAGGCAGTCAGATTGTGTGACACTTTTAAATTAGTAAATCAGCTCCAAAAAATCTGAAAGTTTTTAGAATAAAATTAGACATGATAAGCTTTGATTTGATAAATCCTATGGAATTTTTGGAGTTGTATACAAGGATAAATGAATTTTTGAATTTTTCCCAACGAATTTAACTCTTTTTTCTGGAGCAGACTTCAAAAATAAAAATTATGGGAATTTTTAGGTTCCTATTGGCTAACATTTATATTTTTCTATAAAAATGTACTTGATAAGGGTCACATACGCTTTGAAACCACCCCAATTGGATATCTATACAATTAGATATGAAATTTTAGAGTTCTGTGACAAATCTGCCAATTTTTCAAGTATTGCGAAAATTGTAAGGGCAAAATGGTCATTTTGACTAAATAAAATTCCATATGACATATCAAATTAAACTTTATCATGTCTGCATTTATTCTCAAAAATTTCAGAATTTTTGGAGGTCATTTACTAATCTAAAAGTGTGACACAATTGTTACGGTTCAGATGTAACTGAAATTAGTAAATGACACTTTTGAATTTTGAGGCAGTCAGATTGTGTGACACTTTTAAATTAGTAAATCAGCTCCACAAAATCTGAAATTTTTTAGAATAAAATTAGACATGATAAGCTTTGATTTGATAAATCAAATGGAATTTTTGGAGTTGTATACAAGGAGAAATGAATTTTTGAATTTTTCCCAACGAATTTAACTCTTTTTTCTGGAGTAGACTTCAAAAATAAAAATTATGGGAATTTTTAGGTTCCTATTGGCTAACATTTATATTTTTATGTAAAACTCTACTTAATAAGGGTCACATACGCTTTGAAACCACCCCAATTGAATATCTATACAATTAGATATGAAATTTTAGAGTTCTGTGACAAATCTGCCAATTTTTCAAGCATTGCGAAAATTGAAGGGCAAAATGGTCATTTTGACTAAATAAAATTCCATATGACATATCAAATTAAACTTTATCATGTCTGCATTTATTCTCAAAAATTTCAGAATTTTTGGAGGTCATTTACTAATCTAAAAGTGTGACACAATTGTTACGGTTCAGATGTAACTGAAATTAGTAAATGACACTTTTGAATTTTGAGGCAGTCAGATTGTGTGACACTTTTAAATTAGTAAATCAGCTCCAAAAAATCTGAAATTTTTTAGAATAAAATTAGACATGATAAGCTTTGATTTGATAAATCAAATGGAATTTTTGGAGTTGTATACAAGGAGAAATGAATTTTTGAATTTTTCCCAACGAATTTAACTCTTTTTTCTGGAGCAGACTTCGAAAATAAAAATTATGGGAATATTTAGGTTCCTATTGGCTAACTTTTATATTTTTATGTAAAACTCTACTTAATAAGGGTCACATACGCTTTGAAACCACCCCAATTGGATATCTATACAATTAGATATGAAATTTTAGAGTTCTTTGACAAATCTGCCAATTTTTCAAGCATTGCGAAAATTGAAAGGCAAAATGGTCATTTTGACTAAATATAATTCCATATGACATATCAAATTAAACTTTATCATGCCTTCATTTATTCAGAAAAAATTTCAGAAATTTTGGAGGTCATTTACTAATCTAAAAGTGTCACACAATTGTTAAGGTTCATATGTAACTGAAATTAGTAAATGACACTTTTGAATTTTGAGGCAGTCAGATTGTGGGACACTTTAAAATTAGTAAATGACCTCCAAAAAATCTGAAAGTTTTTAGAATAAAATTAGACATGATAAGCTTTGATTTGATAAATCATATGGAATTTTTGGAGTTGTATACAAGGAGAAATGAATTTTTGAATTTTTCCCAACGAATTTAACTCTTTTTTCTGGAGCAGACTTCGAAAATAAAAATTATGGGAATATTTAGGTTCCTATTGGCTAACTTTTATATTTTTATGTAAAACTCTACTTAATAAGGGTCACATACGCTTTGAAACCACCCCAATTGGATATCTATACAATTAGATATGAAATTTTAGAGTTCTGTGACAAATCTGCCAATTTTTCAAGCATTGCGAAAATTGAAGGGCAAAATGGTCATTTTGACTAAATAGAATTCCATATGACATATCAAATTAAACTTTATCATGTCTGCATTTATTCGGAAAAATTTCAGAATTTTTGGAGGTCATTTACTAATCTAAAAGTGTCACACAATTGTTAAGGTTCATATGCAACAGAAATTAGTAAATGACACTTTTGAATTTTGAGGCAGTCAGATTGTGGGACACTTTAAAATTAGTAAATGACCTCCAAAAAATCTGAAAGTTTTTATAATAAAATTAGACATGATAAGCTTTGATTTGATAAATCATATGGAATTTTTGGAGTTGTATACAAGGAGAAATGAATTTTTGAATTTTTCCCAACGAATTTAACTCTTTTTCTGGAGCAGACTTCAAAAATAAAAATTATGGGAATATTTAGGTTCCTATTGGCTAACTTTTATATTTTTATGTAAAACTCTACTTAATAAGGGTCACATACGCTTTGAAACCACCCCAATTGGATATCTATACAATTAGATATGAAATTTTAGAGTTCTGTGACAAATCTGCCAATTTTTCAAGCATTGCGAAAATTGAAGGGCAAAATGGTCATTTTGACTAAATAAAATTCCATATGACATATCAAATTAAACTTCATCATGTCTTCATTTATTCTCAAAAATTTCAGAAATTTTGGAGGTCATTTACTAATCTAAAAGTGTCACACAATTGTTAAGGTTCATATGTAACTGAAATTAGTAAATGACACTTTTGAATTTTGAGGCAGTCAGATTGTGGGACACTTTAAAATTAGTAAATGACCTCCAAAAAATCTGAAAGTTTTTAGAATAAAATTAGACATGATAAGCTTTGATTTGATAAATCATATGGAATTTTTGGAGTTGTATGCAAGGAGAAATGAATTTTTGAATTTTTCCCAACGAATTTAACTCTTTTTTCTGGAGCAGACTTCGAAAATAAAAATTATGGGAATATTTAGGTTCCTATTGGCTAACTTTTATATTTTTATGTAAAACTCTACTTAATAAGGGTCACATACGCTTTGAAACCACCCTAATTGGATATCTATACAATTAGATATGAAATTTTAGAGTTCTGTGACAAATCTGCCAATTTTTCAAGCATTGCGAAAATTGAGGGGCAAAATGGTCATTTTGACTAAATAGAATTCCATATGACATATCAAATTAAACTTTATCATGTCTGCATTTATTCAGAAAAATTTCAGAATTTTTGGAGGTCATTTACTAATCTAAAAGTGTCACACAATTGTTAAGGTTCATATGTAACTGAAATTAGTAAATGACACTTTTGAATTTTGAGGCAGTCAGATTGTGGGACACTTTAAAATTAGTAAATGACCTCCAAAAAATCTGAAAGTTTTTAGAATAAAATTAGACATGATAAGCTTTGATTTGATAAATCATATGGAATTTTTGGAGTTGTATACAAGGAGAAATGAATTTTTGAATTTTTCCCAACGAATTTAACTCTTTTTTCAGGAGCAGACTTCGAAAATAAAAATTATGGTAATATTTAGGTTTCTATTGGTAACTTTTATATTTTTATGTAAAACTGTACTTAATAAGGGTCACATACGCTTTGAAACCACCCCAATTGGATATCTATACAATTAGATATGAAATTTTAGAGTTCTGTGACAAATCTGCCAATTTTTCAAGCATTGCGAAAATTGAAGGGCAAAATGGTCATTTTGACTAAATAGAATTCCATATGACATATCAAATTAAACTTTATCATGTCTGCATTTATTCGGAAAAATTTCAGAATTTTTGGAGGTCATTTACTAATCTAAAAGTGTCACACAATTGTTAAGGTTCATATGCAACAGAAATTAGTAAATGACACTTTTGAATTTTGAGGCAGTCAGATTGTGGGACACTTTAAAATTAGTAAATGACCTCCAAAAAATCTGAAAGTTTTTATAATAAAATTAGACATGATAAGCTTTGATTTGATAAATCATATGGAATTTTTGGAGTTGTATACAAGGAGAAATGAATTTTTGAATTTTTCCCAACGAATTTAACTCTTTTTCTGGAGCAGACTTCAAAAATAAAAATTATGGGAATATTTAGGTTCCTATTGGCTAACTTTTATATTTTTATGTAAAACTCTACTTAATAAGGGTCACATACGCTTTGAAACCACCCCAATTGGATATCTATACAATTAGATATGAAATTTTAGAGTTCTGTGACAAATCTGCCAATTTTTCAAGCATTGCGAAAATTGAAGGGCAAAATGGTCATTTTGACTAAATAAAATTCCATATGACATATCAAATTAAACTTCATCATGTCTTCATTTATTCTCAAAAATTTCAGAAATTTTGGAGGTCATTTACTAATCTAAAAGTGTCACACAATTGTTAAGGTTCATATGTAACTGAAATTAGTAAATGACACTTTTGAATTTTGAGGCAGTCAGATTGTGGGACACTTTAAAATTAGTAAATGACCTCCAAAAAATCTGAAAGTTTTTAGAATAAAATTAGACATGATAAGCTTTGATTTGATAAATCATATGGAATTTTTGGAGTTGTATGCAAGGAGAAATGAATTTTTGAATTTTTCCCAACGAATTTAACTCTTTTTTCTGGAGCAGACTTCGAAAATAAAAATTATGGGAATATTTAGGTTCCTATTGGCTAACTTTTATATTTTTATGTAAAACTCTACTTAATAAGGGTCACATACGCTTTGAAACCACCCTAATTGGATATCTATACAATTAGATATGAAATTTTAGAGTTCTGTGACAAATCTGCCAATTTTTCAAGCATTGCGAAAATTGAGGGGCAAAATGGTCATTTTGACTAAATAGAATTCCATATGACATATCAAATTAAACTTTATCATGTCTGCATTTATTCAGAAAAATTTCAGAATTTTTGGAGGTCATTTACTAATCTAAAAGTGTCACACAATTGTTAAGGTTCATATGTAACTGAAATTAGTAAATGACACTTTTGAATTTTGAGGCAGTCAGATTGTGGGACACTTTAAAATTAGTAAATGACCTCCAAAAAATCTGAAAGTTTTTAGAATAAAATTAGACATGATAAGCTTTGATTTGATAAATCATATGGAATTTTTGGAGTTGTATACAAGGAGAAATGAATTTTTGAATTTTTCCCAACGAATTTAACTCTTTTTTCAGGAGCAGACTTCGAAAATAAAAATTATGGTAATATTTAGGTTTCTATTGGTAACTTTTATATTTTTATGTAAAACTGTACTTAATAAGGGTCACATACGCTTTGAAACCACCCCAATTGGATATCTATACAATTAGATATGAAATTTTAGAGTTCTGTGACAAATCTGCCAATTTTTCAAGCATTGCGAAAATTGAAGGGCAAAATGGTCATTTTGACTAAATATAATTCCATATGACATATCAAATTAAACTTCATCATGCCTGCATTTATTCTCAAAAAATTTCAGAAATTTTGGAGGTCATTTACTAATCTAAAAGTGTCACACAGTTGTTAAGGTTCATATGTAACTGAAATTAGTAAATGACACTTTTGAATTTTGAGGCAGTCAGATTGTGGGACACTTTAAAATTAGTAACTGACCTCCAAAAAATCTGAAAGTTTTTAGAATAAAATTAGACATGATAAGCTTTGATTTGATAAATCATATGGAATTTTTGGAGTTGTATACAAGGAGAAATGAATTTTTGAATTTTTCCCAACGAATTTAACTCTTTTTTCTGGAGCAGACTTCGAAAATAAAAATTATGGGAATATTTAGGTTCCTATTGGCTAACTTTTATATTTTTATGTAAAACTCTACTTAATAAGGGTCACATACGCTTTGAAACCACCCCAATTGGATATCTATACAATTAGATATGAAATTTTAGAGTTCTGTGACAAATCTGCCAATTTTTCAAGCATTGCGAAAATTGAAGGGCAAAATGGTCATTTTGACTAAATATAATTCCATATGACATATCAAATTAAACTTTATCATGCCTTCATTTATTCGGAAAAAATTTCAGAAATTTTGGAGGTCATTTACTAATCTAAAAGTGTCACACAATTGTTAAGGTTCATATGTAACTGAAATTAGTAAATGACACTTTTGAATTTTGAGGCAGTCAGATTGTGGGACACTTTAAAATTAGTAAATGACCTCCAAAAAATCTGAAAGGTTTTAGAATAAAATTAGACATGATAAGCTTTGATTTGATAAATCATATGGAATTTTTGGAGTTGTATACAAGGAGAAATGAATTTTTGAATTTTTCCCAACGAATTTAACTCTTTTTTCTGGGGCAGACTTCGAAAATAAAAATTATGGGAATATTTAGGTTCCTATTGGCTAACTTTTATATTTTTATGTAAAACTCTACTTAATAAGGGTCACATACGCTTTGAAACCACCCCAATTGGATATCTATACAATTAGATATGAAATTTTAGAGTTCTGTGACAAATCTGCCAATTTTTCAAGCATTGCGAAAATTGAAGGGCAAAATGGTCATTTTGACTAAATATAATTCCATATGACATATCAAATTAAACTTTATCATGCCTTCATTTATTCGGAAAAAATTTCAGAATTTTTGGAGGTCATTTACTAATCTAAAAGTGTCACACAATTGTTAAGGTTCATATGTAACTGAAATTAGTAAATGACACTTTTGAATTTTGAGGCAGTCAGATTGTGGGACACTTTAAAATTAGTAAATGACCTCCAAAAAATCTGAAAGTTTTTAGAATAAAATTAGACATGATAAGCTTTGATTTGATAAATCATACGGAATTTTTGGAGTTGTATACAAGGAGAAATGAATTTTTGAATTTTTCCCAACGAATTTAACTCTTTTTTCTGGAGCAGACTTCGAAAATAAAAATTATGGGAATATTTAGGTTCCTATTGGCTAACTTTTATATTTTTATGTAAAACTCTACTTAATAAGGGTCACATACGCTTTGAAACCACCCCAATTGGATATCTATACAATTAGATATGAAATTTTAGATTTCTGTGACAAATCTGCCAATTTTTCAAGCATTGCTAAAATTGAGGGGCAAAATGGTCATTTTGACTAAATAGAATTCCATATGACATATCAAATTAAACTTTATCATGTCTGCATTTATTCAGAAAAATTTCAGAATTTTTGGAGGTCATTTACTAATCTAAAAGTGTCACACAATTGTTAAGGTTCATATGTAACTGAAATTAGTAAATGACACTTTTGAATTTTGAGGCAGTCAGATTGTGGGACACTTTAAAATTAGTAAATGACCTCCAAAAAATCTGAAAGTTTTTAGAATAAAATTAGACATGATAAGCTTTGATTTGATAAATCATATGGAATTTTTGGAGTTGTATACAAGGAGAAATGAATTTTTGAATTTTTCCCAACGAATTTAACTCTTTTTTCAGGAGCAGACTTCGAAAATAAAAATTATGGGAATATTTAGGTTTCTATTGGTAACTTTTATATTTTTATGTAAAACTGTACTTAATAAGGGTCACATACGCTTTGAAACCACCCCAATTGGATATCTATACAATTAGATATGAAATTTTAGAGTTCTGTGACAAATCTGCCAATTTTTCAAGCATTGCGAAAATTGAAGGGCAAAATGGTCATTTTGACTAAATATAATTCCATATGACATATCAAATTAAACTTCATCATGCCTGCATTTATTCTCAAAAAATTTCAGAAATTTTGGAGGTCATTTACTAATCTAAAAGTGTCACACAGTTGTTAAGGTTCATATGTAACTGAAATTAGTAAATGACACTTTTGAATTTTGAGGCAGTCAGATTGTGGGACACTTTAAAATTAGTAACTGACCTCCAAAAAATCTGAAAGTTTTTAGAATAAAATTAGACATGATAAGCTTTGATTTGATAAATCATATGGAATTTTTGGAGTTGTATACAAGGAGAAATGAATTTTTGAATTTTTCCCAACGAATTTAACTCTTTTTTCTGGAGCAGACTTCGAAAATAAAAATTATGGGAATATTTAGGTTCCTATTGGCTAACTTTTATATTTTTATGTAAAACTCTACTTAATAAGGGTCACATACGCTTTGAAACCACCCCAATTGGATATCTATACAATTAGATATGAAATTTTAGAGTTCTGTGACAAATCTGCCAATTTTTCAAGCATTGCGAAAATTGAAGGGCAAAATGGTCATTTTGACTAAATATAATTCCATATGACATATCAAATTAAACTTTATCATGCCTTCATTTATTCGGAAAAAATTTCAGAAATTTTGGAGGTCATTTACTAATCTAAAAGTGTCACACAATTGTTAAGGTTCATATGTAACTGAAATTAGTAAATGACACTTTTGAATTTTGAGGCAGTCAGATTGTGGGACACTTTAAAATTAGTAAATGACCTCCAAAAAATCTGAAAGTTTTTAGAATAAAATTAGACATGATAAGCTTTGATTTGATAAATCATATGGAATTTTTGGAGTTGTATACAAGGAGAAATGAATTTTTGAATTTTTCCCAACGAATTTAACTCTTTTTTCTGGGGCAGACTTCGAAAATAAAAATTATGGGAATATTTAGGTTCCTATTGGCTAACTTTTATATTTTTATGTAAAACTCTACTTAATAAGGGTCACATACGCTTTGAAACCACCCCAATTGGATATCTATACAATTAGATATGAAATTTTAGAGTTCTGTGACAAATCTGCCAATTTTTCAAGCATTGCGAAAATTGAAGGGCAAAATGGTCATTTTGACTAAATATAATTCCATATGACATATCAAATTAAACTTTATCATGCCTTCATTTATTCGGAAAAAATTTCAGAATTTTTGGAGGTCATTTACTAATCTAAAAGTGTCACACAATTGTTAAGGTTCATATGTAACTGAAATTAGTAAATGACACTTTTGAATTTTGAGGCAGTCAGATTGTGGGACACTTTAAAATTAGTAAATGACCTCCAAAAAATCTGAAAGTTTTTAGAATAAAATTAGACATGATAAGCTTTGATTTGATAAATCATACGGAATTTTTGGAGTTGTATACAAGGAGAAATGAATTTTTGAATTTTTCCCAACGAATTTAACTCTTTTTTCTGGAGCAGACTTCGAAAATAAAAATTATGGGAATATTTAGGTTCCTATTGGCTAACTTTTATATTTTTATGTAAAACTCTACTTAATAAGGGTCACATACGCTTTGAAACCACCCCAATTGGATATCTATACAATTAGATATGAAATTTTAGATTTCTGTGACAAATCTGCCAATTTTTCAAGCATTGCTAAAATTGAGGGGCAAAATGGTCATTTTGACTAAATAGAATTCCATATGACATATCAAATTAAACTTTATCATGTCTGCATTTATTCAGAAAAATTTCAGAATTTTTGGAGGTCATTTACTAATCTAAAAGTGTCACACAATTGTTAAGGTTCATATGTAACTGAAATTAGTAAATGACACTTTTGAATTTTGAGGCAGTCAGATTGTGGGACACTTTAAAATTAGTAAATGACCTCCAAAAAATCTGAAAGTTTTTAGAATAAAATTAGACATGATAAGCTTTGATTTGATAAATCATATGGAATTTTTGGAGTTGTATACAAGGAGAAATGAATTTTTGAATTTTTCCCAACGAATTTAACTCTTTTTTCAGGAGCAGACTTCGAAAATAAAAATTATGGGAATATTTAGGTTTCTATTGGTAACTTTTATATTTTTATGTAAAACTGTACTTAATAAGGGTCACATACGCTTTGAAACCACCCCAATTGGATATCTATACAATTAGATATGAAATTTTAGAGTTCTGTGACAAATCTGCCAATTTTTCAAGCATTGCGAAAATTGAAGGGCAAAATGGTCATTTTGACTAAATATAATTCCATATGACATATCAAATTAAACTTCATCATGCCTGCATTTATTCTCAAAAAATTTCAGAAATTTTGGAGGTCATTTACTAATCTAAAAGTGTCACACAGTTGTTAAGGTTCATATGTAACTGAAATTAGTAAATGACACTTTTGAATTTTGAGGCAGTCAGATTGTGGGACACTTTAAAATTAGTAACTGACCTCCAAAAAATCTGAAAGTTTTTAGAATAAAATTAGACATGATAAGCTTTGATTTGATAAATCATATGGAATTTTTGGAGTTGTATACAAGGAGAAATGAATTTTTGAATTTTTCCCAACGAATTTAACTCTTTTTTCTGGAGCAGACTTCGAAAATAAAAATTATGGGAATATTTAGGTTCCTATTGGCTAACTTTTATATTTTTATGTAAAACTCTACTTAATAAGGGTCACATACGCTTTGAAACCACCCCAATTGGATATCTATACAATTAGATATGAAATTTTAGAGTTCTGTGACAAATCTGCCAATTTTTCAAGCATTGCGAAAATTGAAGGGCAAAATGGTCATTTTGACTAAATATAATTCCATATGACATATCAAATTAAACTTTATCATGCCTTCATTTATTCGGAAAAAATTTCAGAAATTTTGGAGGTCATTTACTAATCTAAAAGTGTCACACAATTGTTAAGGTTCATATGTAACTGAAATTAGTAAATGACACTTTTGAATTTTGAGGCAGTCAGATTGTGGGACACTTTAAAATTAGTAAATGACCTCCAAAAAATCTGAAAGTTTTTAGAATAAAATTAGACATGATAAGCTTTGATTTGATAAATCATATGGAATTTTTGGAGTTGTATACAAGGGGAAATGAATTTTTGAATTTTTCCCAACGAATTTAACTCTTTTTTCTGGAGCAGACTTCAAAAATAAAAATTATGGGAATTTTTAGGTTCCTATTGGCTAACATTTATATTTTTCTATAAAACTCTACTTAATAAGAGCCACATAGGCTTTGAAACCACCCATATTGGATATCTATACAATAAGATATGAATTTTTAAACCTCGATGACAAATCTGCCAATTTTTCAAGCATTGCGAAAATTGAAGGGCAAAATGGTCATTTTGACTAAATATAATTCCATATGACATATCAAATTAAACTTTATCATGTCTGCATTTATTCGGAAAAATTTCAGAATTTTTGGAGGTCATTTACTAATCTAAAAGTGTCACACAATTGTTAAGGTTCATATGTAACTGAAATTAGTAAATGACACTTTTGAATTTTGAGGCAGTCAGATTGTGGGACACTTTAAAATTAGTAACTGACCTCCAAAAAATCTGAAAGTTTTTAGAATAAAATTAGACATGATAATCTTTGATTTGATAAATCATATGGAATTTTTGGAGTTGTATACAAGGAGAAATGAATTTTTGAATTTTTCCCAACGAATTTAACTCTTTTTTCTGGAGCAGACTTCAAAAATAAAAATTATGGGAATTTTTAGGTTCCTATTGGCTAACATTTATATTTTTCTATAAAAATGTACTTGATAAGGGTCACATACAATTTGAAACCACCCCAATTGTATATCTATACAATTAGATATGAAATTTTAGAGTTCTGTGACAAATCTGCCAATTTTTCAAGCATTGCGAAAATTGAAGGGCAAAATGGTCATTTTGACTAAATATAATTCCATATGACATATCAAATTAAACTTTATCATGCCTTCATTTATTCGTAAAAAATTTCAGAAATTTTGGAGGTCATTTACAAATCCAAAAGTGTCACACAATTGTTAAGGTTCATATGTAACTGAAATTAGTAAATGACACTTTTGAATTTTGAGGCAGTCAGATTGTGGGACACTTTAAAATTAGTAAATGACCTCCAAAAAATCTGAAAGTTTTTAGAATAAAATTAGACATGATAAGCTTTGATTTGATAAATCATATGGAATTTTTGGAGTTGTATACAAGGGGAAATGAATTTTTGAATTTTTCCCAACGAATTTAACTCTTTTTTCTGGAGCAGACTTCAAAAATAAAAATTATGGGAATATTTAGGTTCCTATTGGCTAACATTTATATTTTTCTATAAAACTCTACTTAATAAGAGCCACATAGGCTTTGAAACCACCCATATTGGATATCTATACAATAAGATATGAATTTTTAAACCTCGATGACAAATCTGCCAATTTTTCAAGCATTGCGAAAATTGAAGGGCAAAATGGTCATTTTGACTAAATATAATTCCATATGACATATCAAATTAAACTTTATCATGTCTGCATTTATTCGGAAAAATTTCAGAATTTTTGGAGGTCATTTACTAATCTAAAAGTGTCACACAATTGTTAAGGTTCATATGTAACTGAAATTAGTAAATGACACTTTTGAATTTTGAGGCAGTCAGATTGTGGGACACTTTAAAATTAGTAAATGACCCCCAAAAAATCTGAAAGTTTTTAGAATAAAATTAGACATGATAAGCTTTGATTTGATAAATCATATGGAATTTTTGGAGTTGTATACAAGGGGAAATGAATTTTTGAATTTTTCCCAACGAATTTAACTCTTTTTTCTGGAGCAGACTTCAAAAATAAAAATTATGGGAATATTTAGGTTCCTATTGGCTAACTTTTATATTTTTATGTAAAACTCTACTTAATAAGGGTCACATACGCTTTGAAACCACCCCAATTGGATATCTATACAATTAGATATGAAATTTTAGAGTTCTGTGACAAATCTGCCAATTTTTCAAGCATTGCGAAAATTGAAGGGCAAAATGGTCATTTTGACTAAATATAATTCCATATGACATATCAAATTAAACTTTATCATGCCTTCATTTATTCGGAAAAAATTTCAGAATTTTTGGAGGTCATTTACTAATATAAAAGTGTCACACAATTGTTAAGGTTCATATGTAACTGAAATTAGTAAATGACACTTTTGAATTTTGAGGCAGTCAGATTGTGGGACACTTTAAAATTAGTAAATGACTTCCAAAAAATCTGAAAGTTTTTAGAATAAAATTAGACATGATAAGCTTTGATTTGATAAATCATATGGAATTTTTGGAGTTGTATACAAGGAGAAATGAATTTTTGAATTTTTCCCAACGAATTTAACTCTTTTTTCTGGAGCAGACTTCAAAAATAAAAATTATGGGAATTTTTAGGTTCCTATTGGCTAAAATTTATATTTTTCTATAAAAATGTACTTGATAAGGGTCACATACAATTTGAAACCACCCCAATTGGATATCTATACAATTAGATATGAAATTTTAGAATTCTGTGACAAATCTGCCAATTTTTCAAGTATTGCGAAAATTGTAAGGGCAAAATGGTCATTTTGACTAAATATAATTCCATATGACATATCAAATTAAACTTTATCATGTCTGCATTTATTCTCAAAAATTTCAGAATTTTTGGAGGTCATTTACTAATCCAAAAGTGTGACACAATTGTTACGGTTCAGATGTAACTGAAATTAGTAAATGACACTTTTGAATTTTGAGGCAGTCAGATTGTGTGACACTTTTAAATTAGTAAATCAGCTCCAAAAAATCTGAAAGTTTTTAGAATAAAATTAGACATGATAAGCTTTGATTTGATAAATCAAATGGAATTTTTGGAGTTGTATACAAGGAGAAATGAATTTTTGAATTTTTCCCAACGAATTTAACTCTTTTTTCTGGGGCAGACTTCGAAAATAAAAATTATGGGAATATTTAGGTTCCTATTGGCTAACTTTTATATTTTTATATAAAACTCTACTTAATAAGGGTCACATACGCTTTGAAACCACCCCAATTGGATATCTATACAATTAGATATGAAATTTTAGAGTTCTGTGACAAATCTGCCAATTTTTCAAGCATTGGGAAAATTGAAGGGCAAAATGGTCATTTTGACTAAATATAATTCCATATGACATATCAAATTAAACTTTATCATGCCTTCATTTATTCGGAAAAAATTTCAGAATTTTTGGAGGTCATTTACTAATCTAAAAGTGTCACACAATTGTTAAGGTTCATATGTAACTGAAATTAGTAAATGACACTTTTGAATTTTGAGGCAGTCAGATTGTGGGACACTTTAAAATTAGTAAATGACCTCCAACAAATCTGAAAGTTTTTAGAATAAAATTAGACATGATAAGCTTTGATTTGATAAATCATATGGAATTTTTGGAGTTGTATACAAGGAGAAATGAATTTTTGAATTTTTCCCAACGAATTTAACTCTTTTTTCTGGGGCAGACTTCGAAAATAAAAATTATGGGAATATTTAGGTTCCTATTGGCTAACTTTTATATTTTTATGTAAAACTCTACTTAATAAGGGTCACATACGCTTTGAAACCACCCCAATTGGATATCTATACAATTAGATATGAAATTTTAGAGTTCTGTGACAAATCTGCCAATTTTTCAAGCATTGGGAAAATTGAAGGGCAAAATGGTCATTTTGACTAAATATAATTCCATATGACATATCAAATTAAACTTTATCATGCCTTCATTTATTCGGAAAAAATTTCAGAATTTTTGGAGGTCATTTACTAATCTAAAAGTGTCACACAATTGTTAAGGTTCATATGTAACTGAAATTAGTAAATGACACTTTTGAATTTTGAGGCAGTCAGATTGTGGGACACTTTAAAATTAGTAAATGACCTCCAAAAAATCTGAAAGTTTTTAGAATAAAATTAGACATGATAAGCTTTGATTTGATAAATCATATGGAATTTTTGGAGTTGTATACAAGGAGAAATGAATTTTTGAATTTTTCCCAACGAATTTAACTCTTTTTTCTGGAGCAGACTTCGAAAATAAAAATTATGGGAATATTTAGGTTCCTATTGGCTAACTTTTATATTTTTATGTAAAACTCTACTTAATAAGGGTCACATACGCTTTGAAACCACCCCAATTGGATATCTATACAATTAGATATGAAATTTTAGAGTTCTGTGACAAATCTGCCAATTTTTCAAGCATTGCGAAAATTGAAGGGCAAAATGGTCATTTTGACTAAATATAATTCCATATGACATATCAAATTAAACTTCATCATGCCTTCATTTATTCTCAAAAATTTCAGAATTTTTGGAGGTCATTTACTAATCTAAAAGTGTCACACAATTGTTAAGGTTCATATGTAACTGAAATTAGTAAATGACACTTTTGAATTTTGAGGCAGTCAGATTGTGGGAGACTTTAAAATTAGTAAATGACCTCCAAAAAATCTGAAAGTTTTTAGAATAAAGTTAGACATGATAAGCTTTGATTTGATAAATCATATGGAATTTTTGGAGTTGTATACAAGGAGAAATGAATTTTTGAATTTTTCCCAACGAATTTAACTCTTTTTTCTGGAGCAGACTTCGAAAATAAAATTTATGGGAATATTTAGGTTCCTATTGGCTAACTTTTATATTTTTATGTAAAACTCTACTTAATAAGGGTCACATACGCTTTGAAACCACCCCAATTGGATATCTATACAATTAGATATGAAATTTTAGAGTTCTGTGACAAATCTGCCAATTTTTCAAGCATTGCGAAAATTGAAGGGCAAAATGGTCATTTTGACTAAATATAATTCCATATGACATATCAAATTAAACTTTATCATGTCTGCATTTATTCTCAAAAATTTCAGAATTTTTGGAGGTCATTTACTAATCTAAAAGTGTCACACAATTGTTAAGGTTCATATGTAACTGAAATTAGTAAATGACACTTTTGAATTTTGAGGCAGTCAGATTGTGGGACACTTTAAAATTAGTAAATGACCTCCAAAAAATCTGAAAGTTTTTAGAATAAAATTAGACATGATAAGCTTTGATTTGATAAATCATATGGAATTTTTGGAGTTGTATACAAGGAGAAATGAATTTTTGAATTTTTCCCAACGAATTTAACTCTTTTTTCTGGAGCAGACTTCAAAAATAAAAATTATGGGAATATTTAGGTTCCTATTGGCTAACTTTTATATTTTTCTCTAAAACTGTACTTAATAAGGGTCACATACGCTTTGAAACCACCCCAATTGGATATCTATACAATTAGATATGAAATTTTAGAGTTCTGTGACAAATCTGCCAATTTTTCAAGCATTGCGAAAATTGAAGGGCAAAATGGTCATTTTGCCTAAATAGAATTCCATATGACATATCAAATTAAACTTTATCATGTCTGCATTTATTCGGAAAAATTTCAGAATTTTTGGAGGTCATTTACTAATCTAAAAGTCACACAATTGTTAAGGTTCATATGTAACTGAAATTAGTAAATGACACTTTTGAATTTTGAGGCAGTCAGATTGTGGGACACTTTAAAATTAGTAAATGACCTCCAAAAAATCTGAAAGTTTTTAGAATAAAATTAGACATGATAAGCTTTGATTTGATAAATCATATGGAATTTTTGGAGTTGTATACAAGGAGAAATGAATTTTTGAATTTTTCCCAACGAATTTAACTCTTTTTTCTGGGGCAGACTTCGAAAATAAAAATTATGGGAATATTTAGGTTCCTATTGGCTAACTTTTATATTTTTATGTAAAACTCTACTTAATAAGGGTCACATACGCTTTGAAACCACCCCAATTGGATATCTATACAATTAGATATGAAATTTTAGAGTTCTGTGACAAATCTGCCAATTTTTCAAGCATTGCGAAAATTGAAGGGCAAAATGGTCATTTTGACTAAATAAAATTCCATATGACATATCAAATTAAACTTCATCATGCCTGCATTTATTCTCAAAAATTTCAGAAATTTTGGAGGTCATTTACTAATCTAAAAGTGTCACACAATTGTTAAGGTTCATATGTAACTGAAATTAGTAAATGACACTTTTGAATTTTGAGGCAGTCAGATTGTGGGACACTTTAAAATTAGTAAATGACCTCCAAAAAATCTGAAAGTTTTTAGAATAAAATTAGACATGATAAGCTTTGATTTGATAAATCATATGGAATTTTTGGAGTTGTATACAAGGAGAAATGAATTTTTGAATTTTTCCCAACGAATTTAACTCTTTTTTCTGGGGCAGACTTCGAAAATAAAAATTATGGGAATATTTAGGTTCCTATTGGCTAACTTTTATATTTTTATGTAAAACTCTACTTAATAAGGGTCACATACGCTTTGAAACCACCCCAATTGGATATCTATACAATTAGATATGAAATTTTAGAGTTCTGTGACAAATCTGCCAATTTTTCAAGCATTGCGAAAATTGAAGGGCAAAATGGTCATTTTGACTAAATAAAATTCCATATGACATATCAAATTAAACTTCATCATGTCTTCATTTATTCTCAAAAATTTCAGAAATTTTGGAGGTCATTTACTAATCTAAAAGTGTCACACAATTGTTAAGGTTCATATGTAACTGAAATTAGTAAATGACACTTTTGAATTTTGAGGCAGTCAGATTGTGGGACACTTGAAAATTAGTAAATGACCTCCAAAAAATCTGAAAGTTTTTAGAATAAAATTAGACATGATAAGCTTTGATTTGATAAATCATATGGAATTTTTGGAGTTGTATACAAGGAGAAATGAATTTTTGAATTTTTCCCAACGAATTTAACTCTTTTTTCTGGAGCAGACTTCGAAAATAAAAATTATGGGAATATTCAGGTTCCTATTGGCTAACTTTTATATTTTTCTCTAAAACTCTACTTAATAAGGGTCACATACGCTTTGAAACCACCCCAATTGGATATCTATACAATTAGATATGAAATTTTAGAGTTCTGTGACAAATCTGCCAATTTTTTAAGCATTGCGAAAATTGAAGGGCAAAATGGTCATTTTGACTAAATATAATTCCATATGACATATCAAATTAAACTTTATCATGCCTTCATTTATTTGGAAAAAATTTCAGAAATTTTGGAGGTCATTTACTAATCTAAAAGTGTCACACAATTGTTAAGGTTCATATGTAACTGAAATTAGTAAATGACACTTTTGAATTTTGAGGCAGTCAGATTGTGGGACACTTTAAAATTAGTAAATGACCTCCAAAAAATCTGAAAGTTTTTAGAATAAAATTAGACATGATAAGCTTTGATTTGATAAATCATATGGAATTTTTGGAGTTGTATACAAGGAGAAATGAATTTTTGAATTTTTCCCAACGAATTTAACTCTTTTTTCTGGAGCAGACTTCGAAAATAAAAATTATGGGAATATTTAGGTTCCTATTGGCTAACTTTTATATTTTTATGTAAAACTCTACTTAATAAGGGTCACATACGCTTTGAAACCACCCCAATTGGATATCTATACAATTAGATATGAAATTTTAGAGTTCTGTGACAAATCTTCCAATTTTTCAAGCATTGCGAAAATTGAGGGGCAAAATGGTTATTTTGACTAAATAAAATTCCATATGACATATCAAATTAAACTTCATCATGCCTGCATTTATTCGGAAAAAATTTCAGAAATTTTGGAGGTCATTTACTAATCTAAAAGTGTCACACAGTTGTTAAGGTTCATATGTAACTGAAATTAGTAAATGACACTTTTGAATTTTGAGGCAGTCAGATTGTGGGACACTTTAAAATTAGTAAATGACCTCCAAAAAATCTGAAAGTTTTTAGAATAAAATTAGACATGATAAGCTTTGATTTGATAAATCATATGGAATTTTTGGAGTTGTATACAAGGAGAAATGAATTTTTGAATTTTTCCCAACGAATTTACCTCTTTTTTCTGGGGCAGACTTCGAAAATAAAAATTATGGGAATATTTAGGTTCCTATTGGCTAACTTTTATATTTTTATGTAAAACTCTACTTAATAAGGGTCACATACGCTTTGAAACCACCCCAATTGGATATCTATACAATTAGATATGAAATTTTAGAGTTCTGTGACAAATCTGCCAATTTTTCAAGCATTGCGAAAATTGAAGGGCAAAATGGTCATTTTGACTAAATAAAATTCCATATGACATATCAAATTAAACTTCATCATGCCTGCATTTATTCTCAAAAATTTCAGAAATTTTGGAGGTCATTTACTAATCTAAAAGTGTCACACAATTGTTAAGGTTCATATGTAACTGAAATTAGTAAATGACACTTTTGAATTTTGAGGCAGTCAGATTGTGGGACACTTTAAAATTAGTAAATGACCTCCAAAAAATCTGAAAGTTTTTAGAATAAAATTAGACATGATAAGCTTTGATTTGATAAATCATATGGAATTTTTGGAGTTGTATACAAGGAGAAATGAATTTTTGAATTTTTCCCAACGAATTTAACTCTTTTTTCTGGAGCAGACTTCGAAAATAAAAATTATGGGAATATTCAGGTTCCTATTGGCTAACTTTTATATTTTTCTCTAAAACTCTACTTAATAAGGGTCACATACGCTTTGAAACCACCCCAATTGGATATCTATACAATTAGATATGAAATTTTAGAGTTCTGTGACAAATCTGCCAATTTTTTAAGCATTGCGAAAATTGAAGGGCAAAATGGTCATTTTGACTAAATATAATTCCATATGACATATCAAATTAAACTTTATCATGCCTTCATTTATTTGGAAAAAATTTCAGAAATTTTGGAGGTCATTTACTAATCTAAAAGTGTCACACAATTGTTAAGGTTCATATGTAACTGAAATTAGTAAATGACACTTTTGAATTTTGAGGCAGTCAGATTGTGGGACACTTTAAAATTAGTAAATGACCTCCAAAAAATCTGAAAGTTTTTAGAATAAAATTAGACATGATAAGCTTTGATTTGATAAATCATATGGAATTTTTGGAGTTGTATACAAGGAGAAATGAATTTTTGAATTTTTCCCAACGAATTTAACTCTTTTTTCTGGAGCAGACTTCGAAAATAAAAATTATGGGAATATTTAGGTTCCTATTGGCTAACTTTTATATTTTTATGTAAAACTCTACTTAATAAGGGTCACATACGCTTTGAAACCACCCCAATTGGATATCTATACAATTAGATATGAAATTTTAGAGTTCTGTGACAAATCTTCCAATTTTTCAAGCATTGCGAAAATTGAGGGGCAAAATGGTTATTTTGACTAAATAAAATTCCATATGACATATCAAATTAAACTTCATCATGCCTGCATTTATTCGGAAAAAATTTCAGAAATTTTGGAGGTCATTTACTAATCTAAAAGTGTCACACAGTTGTTAAGGTTCATATGTAACTGAAATTAGTAAATGACACTTTTGAATTTTGAGGCAGTCAGATTGTGGGACACTTTAAAATTAGTAAATGACCTCCAAAAAATCTGAAAGTTTTTAGAATAAAATTAGACATGATAAGCTTTGATTTGATAAATCATATGGAATTTTTGGAGTTGTATACAAGGAGAAATGAATTTTTGAATTTTTCCCAACGAATTTACCTCTTTTTTCTGGGGCAGACTTCGAAAATAAAAATTATGGGAATATTTAGGTTCCTATTGGCTAACTTTTATATTTTTATGTAAAACTCTACTTAATAAGGGTCACATACGCTTTGAAACCACCCCAATTGGATATCTATACAATTAGATATGAAATTTTAGAGTTCTGTGACAAATCTGCCAATTTTTCAAGCATTGCGAAAATTGAAGGGCAAAATGGTCATTTTGACTAAATAAAATTCCATATGACATATCAAATTAAACTTCATCATGCCTGCATTTATTCTCAAAAATTTCAGAAATTTTGGAGGTCATTTACTAATCTAAAAGTGTCACACAATTGTTAAGGTTCATATGTAACTGAAATTAGTAAATGACACTTTTGAATTTTGAGGCAGTCAGATTGTGGGACACTTTAAAATTAGTAAATGACCTCCAAAAAATCTGAAAGTTTTTAGAATAAAATTAGACATGATAAGCTTTGATTTGATAAATCATATGGAATTTTTGGAGTTGTATACAAGGAGAAATGAATTTTTGAATTTTTCCCAACGAATTTAACTCTTTTTTCTGGAGCAGACTTCGAAAATAAAAATTATGGGAATATTCAGGTTCCTATTGGCTAACTTTTATATTTTTCTCTAAAACTCTACTTAATAAGGGTCACATACGCTTTGAAACCACCCCAATTGGATATCTATACAATTAGATATGAAATTTTAGAGTTCTGTGACAAATCTGCCAATTTTTTAAGCATTGCGAAAATTGAAGGGCAAAATGGTCATTTTGACTAAATATAATTCCATATGACATATCAAATTAAACTTTATCATGCCTTCATTTATTTGGAAAAAATTTCAGAAATTTTGGAGGTCATTTACTAATCTAAAAGTGTCACACAATTGTTAAGGTTCATATGTAACTGAAATTAGTAAATGACACTTTTGAATTTTGAGGCAGTCAGATTGTGGGACACTTGAAAATTAGTAAATGACCTCCAAAAAATCTGAAAGTTTTTAGAATAAAATTAGACATGATAAGCTTTGATTTGATAAATCATATGGAATTTTTGGAGTTGTATACAAGGAGAAATGAATTTTTGAATTTTTCCCAACGAATTTAACTCTTTTTTCTGGAGCAGACTTCGAAAATAAATATTATGGGAATATTTAGGTTCCTATTGGCTAACTTTTATATTTTTATGTAAAACTCTACTTAATAAGGGTCACATACGCTTTGAAACCACCCCAATTGGATATCTATACAATTAGATATGAAATTTTAGAGTTCTGTGACAAATCTTCCAATTTTTCAAGCATTGCGAAAATTGAGGGGCAAAATGGTCATTTTGACTAAATAAAATTCCATATGACATATCAAATTAAACTTCATCATGCCTGCATTTATTCGGAAAAAATTTCAGAAATTTTGGAGGTCATTTACTAATCTAAAAGTGTCACACAGTTGTTAAGGTTCATATGTAACTGAAATTAGTAAATGACACTTTTGAATTTTGAGGCAGTCAGATTGTGGGACACTTTAAAATTAGTAAATGACCTCCAAAAAATCTGAAAGTTTTTAGAATAAAATTAGACATGATAAGCTTTGATTTGATAAATCATATGGAATTTTTGGAGTTGTATACAAGGAGAAATGAATTTTTGAATTTTTCCCAACGAATTTAACTCTTTTTTCTGGGGCAGACTTCGAAAATAAAAATTATGGGAATATTTAGGTTCCTATTGGCTAACTTTTATATTTTTATGTAAAACTCTACTTAATAAGGGTCACATACGCTTTGAAACCACCCCAATTGGATATCTATACAATTAGATATGAAATTTTAGAGTTCTGTGACAAATCTGCCAATTTTTCAAGCATTGCGAAAATTGAAGGGCAAAATGGTCATTTTGACTAAATAAAATTCCATATGACATATCAAATTAAACTTCATCATGCCTGCATTTATTCTCAAAAATTTCAGAAATTTTGGAGGTCATTTACTAATCTAAAAGTGTCACACAATTGTTAAGGTTCATATGTAACTGAAATTAGTAAATGACACTTTTGAATTTTGAGGCAGTCAGATTGTGGGACACTTTAAAATTAGTAAATGACCTCCAAAAAATCTGAAAGTTTTTAGAATAAAATTAGACATGATAAGCTTTGATTTGATAAATCATATGGAATTTTTGGAGTTGTATACAAGGAGAAATGAATTTTTGAATTTTTCCCAACGAATTTAACTCTTTTTTCTGGGGCAGACTTCGAAAATAAAAATTATGGGAATATTTAGGTTCCTATTGGCTAACTTTTATATTTTTATGTAAAACTCTACTTAATAAGGGTCACATACGCTTTGAAACCACCCCAATTGGATATCTATACAATTAGATATGAAATTTTAGAGTTCTGTGACAAATCTGCCAATTTTTCAAGCATTGCGAAAATTGAAGGGCAAAATGGTCATTTTGACTAAATAAAATTCCATATGACATATCAAATTAAACTTCATCATGTCTTCATTTATTCTCAAAAATTTCAGAAATTTTGGAGGTCATTTACTAATCTAAAAGTGTCACACAATTGTTAAGGTTCATATGTAACTGAAATTAGTAAATGACACTTTTGAATTTTGAGGCAGTCAGATTGTGGGACACTTTAAAATTAGTAAATGACCTCCAAAAAATCTGAAAGTTTTTAGAATAAAATTAGACATGATAAGCTTTGATTTGATAAATCATATGGAATTTTTGGAGTTGTATACAAGGAGAAATGAATTTTTGAATTTTTCCCAACGAATTTAACTCTTTTTTCTGGGGCAGACTTCGAAAATAAAAATTATGGGAATATTTAGGTTCCTATTGGCTAACTTTTATATTTTTATGTAAAACTCTACTTAATAAGGGTCACATACGCTTTGAAACCACCCCAATTGGATATCTATACAATTAGATATGAAATTTTAGAGTTCTGTGACAAATCTGCCAATTTTTCAAGCATTGCGAAAATTGAAGGGCAAAATGGTCATTTTGACTAAATAAAATTCCATATGACATATCAAATTAAACTTCATCATGTCTTCATTTATTCTCAAAAATTTCAGAAATTTTGGAGGTCATTTACTAATCTAAAAGTGTCACACAGTTGTTAAGGTTCATATGTAACTGAAATTAGTAAATGACACTTTTGAATTTTGAGGCAGTCAGATTGTGGGACACTTTAAAATTAGTAAATGACCTCCAAAAAATCTGAAAGTTTTTAGAATAAAATTAGACATGATAAGCTTTGATTTGATAAATCATATGGAATTTTTGGAGTTGTATACAAGGAGAAATTAATTTTTGAATTTTTCCCAACGAATTTAACTCTTTTTTCTGGGGCAGACTTCGAAAATAAAAATTATGGGAATATTTAGGTTCCTATTGGCTAACTTTTATATTTTTATGTAAAACTCTACTTAATAAGGGTCACATACGCTTTGAAACCACCCCAATTGGATATCTATACAATTAGATATGAAATTTTAGAGTTCTGTGACAAATCTGCCAATTTTTCAAGCATTGCGAAAATTGAAGGGCAAAATGGTCATTTTGACTAAATAAAATTCCATATGACATATCAAATTAAACTTCATCATGTCTTCATTTATTCTCAAAAATTTCAGAAATTTTGGAGGTCATTTACTAATCTAAAAGTGTCACACAATTGTTAAGGTTCATATGTAACTGAAATTAGTAAATGACACTTTTGAATTTTGAGGCAGTCAGATTGTGGGACACTTTAAAATTAGTAAATGACCTCCAAAAAATCTGAAAGTTTTTAGAATAAAATTAGACATGATAAGCTTTGATTTGATAAATCATATGGAATTTTTGGAGTTGTATACAAGGAGAAATGAATTTTTGAATTTTTCCCAACGAATTTAACTCTTTTTTCTGGAGCAGACTTCGAAAATAAAAATTATGGGAATATTTAGGTTCCTATTGGCTAACTTTTATATTTTTATGTAAAACTCTACTTAATAAGGGTCACATACGCTTTGAAACCACCCCAATTGGATATCTATACAATTAGATATGAAATTTTAGAGTTCTGTGACAAATCTGCCAATTTTTCAAGCATTGCGAAAATTGAAGGGCAAAATGGTCATTTTGACTAAATAAAATTCCATATGACATATCAAATTAAACTTCATCATGCCTGCATTTATTCTCAAAAATTTCAGAAATTTTGGAGGTCATTTACTAATCTAAAAGTGTCACACAATTGTTAAGGTTCATATGTAACTGAAATTAGTAAATGACACTTTTGAATTTTGAGGCAGTCAGATTGTGGGACACTTTAAAATTAGTAAATGACCTCCAAAAAATCTGAAAGTTTTTAGAATAAAATTAGACATGATAAGCTTTGATTTGATAAATCATATGGAATTTTTGGAGTTGTATACAAGGAGAAATGAATTTTTGAATTTTTCCCAACGAATTTAACTCTTTTTTCTGGGGCAGACTTCGAAAATAAAAATTATGGGAATATTTAGGTTCCTATTGGCTAACTTTTATATTTTTATGTAAAACTCTACTTAATAAGGGTCACATACGCTTTGAAACCACCCCAATTGGATATCTATACAATTAGATATGAAATTTTAGAGTTCTGTGACAAATCTGCCAATTTTTCAAGCATTGCGAAAATTGAAGGGCAAAATGGTCATTTTGACTAAATAAAATTCCATATGACATATCAAATTAAACTTTATCATGCCTTCATTTATTCTCAAAAATTTCAGAAATTTTGGAGGTCATTTACTAATCTAAAAGTGTCACACAATTGTTAAGGTTCATATGTAACTGAAATTAGTAAATGACACTTTTGAATTTTGAGGCAGTCAGATTGTGGGACACTTGAAAATTAGTAAATGACCTCCAAAAAATCTGAAAGTTTTTAGAATAAAATTAGACATGATAAGCTTTGATTTGATAAATCATATGGAATTTTTGGAGTTGTATACAAGGAGAAATGAATTTTTGAATTTTTCCCAACGAATTTAACTCTTTTTTCTGGGGCAGACTTCGAAAATAAAAATTATGGGAATATTTAGGTTCCTATTGGCTAACTTTTATATTTTTATGTAAAACTCTACTTAATAAGGGTCACATACGCTTTGAAACCACCCCAATTGGATATCTATACAATTAGATATGAAATTTTAGAGTTCTGTGACAAATCTGCCAATTTTTCAAGCATTGGGAAAATTGAAGGGCAAAATGGTCATTTTGACTAAATAAAATTCCATATGACATATCAAATTAAACTTTATCATGCCTTCATTTATTCTCAAAAATTTCAGAAATTTTGGAGGTCATTTACTAATCTAAAAGTGTCACACACTTGTTAAGGTTCATATGTAACTGAAATTAGTAAATGACACTTTTGAATTTTGAGGCAGTCAGATTGTGGGACACTTGAAAATTAGTAAATGACCTCCAAAAAATCTGAAAGTTTTTAGAATAAAATTAGACATGATAAGCTTTGATTTGATAAATCATATGGAATTTTTGGAGTTGTATACAAGGAGAAATGAATTTTTGAATTTTTCCCAACGAATTTAACTCTTTTTTCTGGGGCAGACTTCGAAAATAAAAATTATGGGAATATTTAGGTTCCTATTGGCTAACTTTTATATTTTTATGTAAAACTCTACTTAATAAGGGTCACATACGCTTTGAAACCACCCCAATTGGATATCTATACAATTAGATATGAAATTTTAGAGTTCTGTGACAAATCTGCCAATTTTTCAAGCATTGCGAAAATTGAAGGGCAAAATGGTCATTTTGACTAAATAAAATTCCATATGACATATCAAATTAAACTTCATCATGCCTGTATTTATTCTCAAAAATTTCAGAAATTTTGGAGGTCATTTACTAATCTAAAAGTGTCACACAATTGTTAAGGTTCATATGTAACTGAAATTAGTAAATGACACTTTTGAATTTTGAGGCAGTCAGATTGTGGGACACTTTAAAATTAGTAAATGACCTCCAAAAAATCTGAAAGTTTTTAGAATAAAATTAGACATGATAAGCTTTGATTTGATAAATCATATGGAATTTTTGGAGTTGTATACAAGGAGAAATGAATTTTTGAATTTTTCCCAACGAATTTAACTCTTTTTTCTGGGGCAGACTTCGAAAATAAAAATTATGGGAATATTTAGGTTCCTATTGGCTAACTTTTATATTTTTATGTAAAACTCTACTTAATAAGGGTCACATACGCTTTGAAACCACCCCAATTGGATATCTATACAATTAGATATGAAATTTTAGAGTTCTGTGACAAATCTGCCAATTTTTCAAGCATTGCGAAAATTGAAGGGCAAAATGGTCATTTTGACTAAATAAAATTCCATATGACATATCAAATTAAACTTCATCATGCCTGTATTTATTCTCAAAAATTTCAGAAATTTTGGAGGTCATTTACTAATCTAAAAGTGTCACACAATTGTTAAGGTTCATATGTAACTGAAATTAGTAAATGACACTTTTGAATTTTGAGGCAGTCAGATTGTGGGACACTTTAAAATTAGTAAATGACCTCCAAAAAATCTGAAAGTTTTTAGAATAAAATTAGACATGATAAGCTTTGATTTGATAAATCATATGGAATTTTTGGAGTTGTATACAAGGAGAAATGAATTTTTGAATTTTTCCCAACGAATTTAACTCTTTTTTCTGGGGCAGACTTCGAAAATAAAAATTATGGGAATATTTAGGTTCCTATTGGCTAACTTTTATATTTTTATGTAAAACTCTACTTAATAAGGGTCACATACGCTTTGAAACCACCCCAATTGGATATCTATACAATTAGATATGAAATTTTAGAGTTCTGTGACAAATCTGCCAATTTTTCAAGCATTGCGAAAATTGAAGGGCAAAATGGTCATTTTGACTAAATAAAATTCCATATGACATATCAAATTAAACTTTATCATGCCTTCATTTATTCTCAAAAATTTCAGAAATTTTGGAGGTCATTTACTAATCTAAAAGTGTCACACACTTGTTAAGGTTCATATGTAACTGAAATTAGTAAATGACACTTTTGAATTTTGAGGCAGTCAGATTGTGGGACACTTGAAAATTAGTAAATGACCTCCAAAAAATCTGAAAGTTTTTAGAATAAAATTAGACATGATAAGCTTTGATTTGATAAATCATATGGAATTTTTGGAGTTGTATACAAGGAGAAATGAATTTTTGAATTTTTCCCAACGAATTTAAATCTTTTTTCTGGAGCAGACTTCGAAAATAAAAATTATGGGAATATTTAGGTTCCTATTGGCTAACTTTTATATTTTTCTCTAAAACTGTACTTAATAAGGGTCACATACGCTTTGAAACCACCCCAATTGGATATCTATACAATTAGATATGAAATTTTAGAGTTCTGTGACAAATCTGCCAATTTTTCAAGCATTGCGAAAATTGAGGGGCAAAATGGTCATTTTGACTAAATATAATTCCATATGACATATCAAATTAAACTTTATCATGCCTTCATTTATTCGGAAAAAATTTCAGAAATTTTGGAGGTCATTTACTAATCTAAAAGTGTCACACAATTGTTAAGGTTCATATGTAACTGAAATTAGTAAATGACACTTTTGAATTTTGAGGCAGTCAGATTGTGGGACACTTGAAAATTAGTAAATGACCTCCAAAAAATCTGAAAGTTTTTAGAATAAAATTAGACATGATAAGCTTTGATTTGATAAATCATATGGAATTTTTGGAGTTGTATACAAGGAGAAATGAATTTTTGAATTTTTCCCAACGAATTTAACTCTTTTTTCTGGGGCAGACTTCGAAAATAAAAATTATGGGAATATTTAGGTTCCTATTGGCTAACTTTTATATTTTTATGTAAAACTCTACTTAATAAGGGTCACATACGCTTTCAAACCACCCCAATTGGATATCTATACAATTAGATATGAAATTTTAGAGTTCTGTGACAAATCTGCCAATTTTTCAAGCATTGCGAAAATTGAGGGGCAAAATGGTCATTTTGACTAAATAAAATTCCATATGACATATCAAATTAAACTTTATCATGCCTTCATTTATTCTCAAAAATTTCAGAAATTTTGGAGGTCATTTACTAATCTAAAAGTGTCACACAATTGTTAAGGTTCATATGTAACTGAAATTAGTAAATGACACTTTTGAATTTTGAGGCAGTCAGATTGTGGGACACTTGAAAATTAGTAAATGACCTCCAAAAAATCTGAAAGTTTTTAGAATAAAATTAGACATGATAAGCTTTGATTTGATAAATCATATGGAATTTTTGGAGTTGTATACAAGGAGAAATGAATTTTTGAATTTTTCCCAACGAATTTAACTCTTTTTTCTGGGGCAGACTTCGAAAATAAAAATTATGGGAATATTTAGGTTCCTATTGGCTAACTTTTATATTTTTATGTAAAACTCTACTTAATAAGGGTCACATACGCTTTGAAACCACCCCAATTGGATATCTATACAATTAGATATGAAATTTTAGAGTTCTGTGACAAATCTGCCAATTTTTCAAGCATTGGGAAAATTGAAGGGCAAAATGGTCATTTTGACTAAATAAAATTCCATATGACATATCAAATTAAACTTTATCATGCCTTCATTTATTCTCAAAAATTTCAGAAATTTTGGAGGTCATTTACTAATCT
The DNA here is from genome assembly GCA_037074505.1 of Albizia julibrissin. Lineage (NCBI taxonomy): Eukaryota > Viridiplantae > Streptophyta > Magnoliopsida > Fabales > Fabaceae > Albizia > Albizia julibrissin. The sequence continues at coordinate 3,579,432 of CM073480.1, read as the reverse complement.
AAAAGTGTCACACACTTGTTAAGGTTCATATGTAACTGAAATTAGTAAATGACACTTTTGAATTTTGAGGCAGTCAGATTGTGGGACACTTGAAAATTAGTAAATGACCTCCAAAAAATCTGAAAGTTTTTAGAATAAAATTAGACATGATAAGCTTTGATTTGATAAATCATATGGAATTTTTGGAGTTGTATACAAGGAGAAATGAATTTTTGAATTTTTCCCAACGAATTTAACTCTTTTTTCTGGAGCAGACTTCGAAAATAAAAATTATGGGAATATTTAGGTTCCTATTGGCTAACTTTTATATTTTTATGTAAAACTCTACTTAATAAGGGTCACATACGCTTTGAAACCACCCCAATTGGATATCTATACAATTAGATATGAAATTTTAGAGTTCTGTGACAAATCTGCCAATTTTTCAAGCATTGGGAAAATTGAAGGGCAAAATGGTCATTTTGACTAAATATAATTCCATATGACATATCAAATTAAACTTTATCATGCCTTCATTTATTCTCAAAAATTTCAGAAATTTTGGAGGTCATTTACTAATATAAAAGTGTCACACAATTGTTAAGGTTCATATGTAACTGAAATTAGTAAATGACACTTTTGAATTTTGAGGCAGTCAGATTGTGGGACACTTTAAAATTAGTAAATGACCTCCAAAAAATCTGAAAGTTTTTAGAATAAAATTAGACATGATAAGCTTTGATTTGATAAATCATATGGAATTTTTGGAGTTGTATACAAGGAGAAATGAATTTTTGAATTTTTCCCAACGAATTTAACTCTTTTTTCTGGAGCAGACTTCGAAAATAAAAATTATGGGAATATTTAGGTTCCTATTGGCTAACTTTTATATTTTTCTCTAAAACTGTACTTAATAAGGGTCACATACGCTTTGAAACCACCCCAATTGGATATCTATACAATTAGATATGAAATTTTAGAGTTCTGTGACAAATCTGCCAATTTTTCAAGCATTGCGAAAATTGAGGGGCAAAATGGTCATTTTGACTAAATATAATTCCATATGACATATCAAATTAAACTTTATCATGCCTTCATTTATTCGGAAAAAATTTCAGAAATTTTGGAGGTCATTTACTAATCTAAAAGTGTCACACAATTGTTAAGGTTCATATGTAACTGAAATTAGTAAATGACACTTTTGAATTTTGAGGCAGTCAGATTGTGGGACACTTGAAAATTAGTAAATGACCTCCAAAAAATCTGAAAGTTTTTAGAATAAAATTAGACATGATAAGCTTTGATTTGATAAATCATATGGAATTTTTGGAGTTGTATACAAGGAGAAATGAATTTTTGAATTTTTCCCAACGAATTTAACTCTTTTTTCTGGAGCAGACTTCGAAAATAAAAATTATGGGAATATTTAGGTTCCTATTGGCTAACTTTTATATTTTTATGTAAAACTCTACTTAATAAGGGTCACATACGCTTTGAAACCACCCCAATTGGATATCTATACAATTAGATATGAAATTTTAGAGTTCTGTGACAAATCTGCCAATTTTTCAAGCATTGGGAAAATTGAAGGGCAAAATGGTCATTTTGACTAAATAAAATTCCATATGACATATCAAATTAAACTTTATCATGCCTTCATTTATTCTCAAAAATTTCAGAAATTTTGGAGGTCATTTACTAATCTAAAAGTGTCACACACTTGTTAAGGTTCATATGTAACTGAAATTAGTAAATGACACTTTTGAATTTTGAGGCAGTCAGATTGTGGGACACTTGAAAATTAGTAAATGACCTCCAAAAAATCTGAAAGTTTTTAGAATAAAATTAGACATGATAAGCTTTGATTTGATAAATCATATGGAATTTTTGGAGTTGTATACAAGGAGAAATGAATTTTTGAATTTTTCCCAACGAATTTAACTCTTTTTTCTGGAGCAGACTTCGAAAATAAAAATTATGGGAATATTTAGGTTCCTATTGGCTAACTTTTATATTTTTATGTAAAACTCTACTTAATAAGGGTCACATACGCTTTGAAACCACCCCAATTGGATATCTATACAATTAGATATGAAATTTTAGAGTTCTGTGACAAATCTGCCAATTTTTCAAGCATTGGGAAAATTGAAGGGCAAAATGGTCATTTTGACTAAATATAATTCCATATGACATATCAAATTAAACTTTATCATGCCTTCATTTATTCGGAAAAAATTTCAGAAATTTTGGAGGTCATTTACTAATCTAAAAGTGTCACACACTTGTTAAGGTTCTTATGTAACTGAAATTAGTAAATGACACTTTTGAATTTTGAGGCAGTCAGATTGTGGGACACTTGAAAATTAGTAAATGACCTCCAAAAAATCTGAAAGTTTTTAGAATAAAATTAGACATGATAAGCTTTGATTTGATAAATCATATGTAATTTTTGGAGTTGTATACAAGGAGAAATGAATTTTTGAATTTTTCCCAACGAATTTAACTCTTTTTTCTGGAGCAGACTTCGAAAATAAAAATTATGGGAATATTTAGGTTCCTATTGGCTAACTTTTATATTTTTATGTAAAACTCTACTTAATAAGGGTCACATACGCTTTGAAACCACCCCAATTGGATATCTATACAATTAGATATGAAATTTTAGAGTTCTGTGACAAATCTGCCAATTTTTCAAGCATTGCGAAAATTGAAGGGCAAAATGGTCATTTTGACTAAATAAAATTCCATATGACATATCAAATTAAACTTTATCATGCCTTCATTTATTCGGAAAAAATTTCAGAATTTTTGGAGGTCATTTACTAATATAAAAGTGTCACACAATTGTTAAGGTTCATATGTAACTGAAATTAGTAAATGACACTTTTGAATTTTGAGGCAGTCAGATTGTGGGACACTTTAAAATTAGTAAATGACCTCCAAAAAATCTGAAAGTTTTTAGAATAAAATTAGACATGATAAGCTTTGATTTGATAAATCATATGGAATTTTTGGAGTTGTATACAAGGAGAAATGAATTTTTGAATTTTTCCCAACGAATTTAACTCTTTTTTCTGGAGCAGACTTCGAAAATAAAAATTATGGGAATATTTAGATTCCTATTGGCTAACTTTTATATTTTTATGTAAAACTCTACTTAATAAGGGTCACATACGCTTTGAAACCACCCCAATTGGATATCTATACAATTAGATATGAAATTTTAGAGTTCTGTGACAAATCTGCCAATTTTTCAAGCATTGGGAAAATTGAAGGGCAAAATGGTCATTTTGACTAAATAAAATTCCATATGACATATCAAATTAAACTTTATCATGCCTTCATTTATTCGGAAAAAATTTCAGAAATTTTCGAGGTCATTTACTAATCTAAAAGTGTCACACAATTGTTAAGGTTCATATGTAACTGAAATTAGTAAATGACACTTTTGAATTTTGAGGCAGTCAGATTGTGGGACACTTTAAAATTAGTAAATGACCTCCAAAAAATCTGAAAGTTTTTAGAATAAAATTAGACATGATAAGCTTTGATTTGATAAATCATATGGAATTTTCGGAGTTGTATACAAGGAGAAATGAATTTTTGAATTTTTCCCAACGAATTTAACTCTTTTTTCTGGAGCAGACTTCGAAAATAAAAATTATGGGAATATTTAGGTTCCTATTGGCTAACTTTTATATTTTTATGTAAAACTCTACTTAATAAGGGTCACATACGCTTTGAAACCACCCCAATTGGATATCTATACAATTAGATATGAAATTTTAGAGTTCTGTGACAAATCTGCCAATTTTTCAAGCATTGGGAAAATTGAAGGGCAAAATGGTCATTTTGACTAAATAAAATTCCATATGACATATCAAATTAAACTTTATCATGCCTTCATTTATTCGGAAAAAATTTCAGAAATTTTGGAGGTCATTTACTAATCTAAAAGTGTCACACAATTGTTAAGGTTCATATGTAACTGAAATTAGTAAATGACACTTTTGAATTTTGAGGCAGTCAGATTGTGGGACACTTTAAAATTAGTAAATGACCTCCAAAAAATCTGAAAGTTTTTAGAATAAAATTAGACATGATAAGCTTTGATTTGATAAATCATATGGAATTTTCGGAGTTGTATACAAGGAGAAATGAATTTTTGAATTTTTCCCAACGAATTTAACTCTTTTTTCTGGAGCAGACTTCGAAAATAAAAATTATGGGAATATTTAGGTTCCTATTGGCTAACTTTTATATTTTTATGTAAAACTCTACTTAATAAGGGTCACATACGCTTTGAAACCACCCCAATTGGATATCTATACAATTAGATATGAAATTTTAGAGTTCTGTGACAAATCTGCCAATTTTTCAAGCATTGGGAAAATTGAAGGGCAAAATGGTCATTTTGACTAAATAAAATTCCATATGACATATCAAATTAAACTTTATCATGCCTTCATTTATTCGGAAAAAATTTCAGAAATTTTGGAGGTCATTTACTAATCTAAAAGTGTCACACAATTGTTAAGGTTCATATGTAACTGAAATTAGTAAATGACACTTTTGAATTTTGAGGCAGTCAGATTGTGGGACACTTTAAAATTAGTAAATGACCTCCAAAAAATCTGAAAGTTTTTAGAATAAAATTAGACATGATAAGCTTTGATTTGATAAATCATATGGAATTTTCGGAGTTGTATACAAGGAGAAATGAATTTTTGAATTTTTCCCAACGAATTTAACTCTTTTTTCTGGAGCAGACTTCGAAAATAAAAATTATGGGAATATTTAGGTTCCTATTGGCTAACTTTTATATTTTTATGTAAAACTCTACTTAATAAGGGTCACATACGCTTTGAAACCACCCCAATTGGATATCTATACAATTAGATATGAAATTTTAGAGTTCTGTGACAAATCTGCCAATTTTTCAAGCATTGGGAAAATTGAAGGGCAAAATGGTCATTTTGACTAAATAAAATTCCATATGACATATCAAATTAAACTTTATCATGCCTTCATTTATTCGGAAAAAATTTCAGAAATTTTGGAGGTCATTTACTAATCTAAAAGTGTCACACAGTTGTTAAGGTTCATATGTAACTGAAATTAGTAAATGACACTTTTGAATTTTGAGGCAGTCAGATTGTGGGACACTTTAAAATTAGTAAATGACCTCCAAAAAATTTGAAAGTTTTTAGAATAAAATTAGACATGATAAGCTTTGATTTGATAAATCATATGGAATTTTCGGAGTTGTATACAAGGAGAAATAAATTTTTGAATTTTTCCCAACGAATTTAACTCTTTTTTCTGGAGCAGACTTCGAAAATAAAAATTATGGGAATATTTAGGTTCCTATTGGCTAACTTTTATATTTTTATGTAAAACTCTACTTAATAAGGGTCACATACGCTTTGAAACCACCCCAATTGGATATCTATACAATTAGATATGAAATTTTAGAGTTCTGTGACAAATCTGCCAATTTTTCAAGCATTGCGAAAATTGAAGGGCAAAATGGTCATTTTGACTAAATAAAATTCCATATGACATATCAAATTAAACTTTATCATGCCTTCATTTATTCGGAAAAAATTTCAGAAATTTTGGAGGTCATTTACTAATCTAAAAGTGTCACACAGTTGTTAAGGTTCATATGTAACTGAAATTAGTAAATGACACTTTTGAATTTTGAGGCAGTCAGATTGTGGGACACTTTAAAATTAGTAAATGACCTCCAAAAAATCTGAAAGTTTTTAGAATAAAATTAGACATGATAAGCTTTGATTTGATAAATCATATGGAATTTTCGGAGTTGTATACAAGGAGAAATGAATTTTTGAATTTTTCCCAACGAATTTAACTCTTTTTTCTGGAGCAGACTTCGAAAATAAAAATTATGGGAATATTTAGGTTCCTATTGGCTAACTTTTATATTTTTATGTAAAACTCTACTTAATAAGGGTCACATACGCTTTGAAACCACCCCAATTGGATATCTATACAATTAGATATGAAATTTTAGAGTTCTGTGACAAATCTGCCAATTTTTCAAGCATTGGGAAAATTGAAGGGCAAAATGGTCATTTTGACTAAATATAATTCCATATGACATATCAAATTAAACTTTATCATGCCTTCATTTATTCGGAAAAAATTTCAGAATTTTTGGAGGTCATTTACTAATCTAAAAGTGTCACACAGTTGTTAAGGTTCATATGTAACTGAAATTAGTAAATGACACTTTTGAATTTTGAGGCAGTCAGATTGTGGGACACTTTAAAATTAGTAAATGACCTCCAAAAAATCTGAAAGTTTTTAGAATAAAATTAGACATGAAAAGCTTTGATTTGATAAATCATATGGAATTTTTGGAGTTGTATACAAGGAGAAATGAATTTTTGAATTTTTCCCAACGAATTTAACTCTTTTTTCTGGAGCAGACTTCGAAAATAAAAATTATGGGAATATTTAGGTTCCTATTGGCTAACTTTTATATTTTTATGTAAAACTCTACTTAATAAGGGTCACATACGCTTTGAAACCACCCCAATTGGATATCTATACAATTAGATATGAAATTTTAGAGTTCTGTGACAAATCTGCCAATTTTTCAAGCATTGGGAAAATTGAAGGGCAAAATGGTCATTTTGACTAAATAAAATTCCATATGACATATCAAATTAAACTTTATCATGCCTTCATTTATTCGGAAAAAATTTCAGAATTTTTGGAGGTCATTTACTAATCTAAAAGTGTCACACAGTTGTTAAGGTTCATATGTAACTGAAATTAGTAAATGACACTTTTGAATTTTGAGGCAGTCAGATTGTGGGACACTTTAAAATTAGTAAATGACCTCCAAAAAATCTGAAAGTTTTTAGAATAAAATTAGACATGATAAGCTTTGATTTGATAAATCATATGGAATTTTTGGAGTTGTATACAAGGAGAAATGAATTTTTGAATTTTTCCCAACGAATTTAACTCTTTTTTCTGGAGCAGACTTTGAAAATAAAAATTATGGGAATATTTAGGTTCCTATTGGCTAACTTTTATATTTTTATGTAAAACTCTACTTAATAAGGGTCACATACGCTTTGAAACCACCCCAATTGGATATCTATACAATTAGATATGAAATTTTAGAGTTCTGTGACAAATCTGCCAATTTTTCAAGCATTGGGAAAATTGAAGGGCAAAATGGTCATTTTGACTAAATATAATTCCATATGACATATCAAATTAAACTTTATCATGCCTGCATTTATTCTCAAAAATTTCAGAATTTTTGGAGGTCATTTACTAATCTAAAAGTGTCACACAGTTGTTAAGGTTCATATGTAACTGAAATTAGTAAATGACACTTTTGAATTTTGAGGCAGTCAGATTGTGGGACACTTTAAAATTAGTAAATGACCTCCAAAAAATCTGAAAGTTTTTAGAATAAAATTAGACATGAAAAGCTTTGATTTGATAAATCATATGGAATTTTTGGAGTTGTATACAAGGAGAAATGAATTTTTGAATTTTTCCCAACGAATTTAACTCTTTTTTCTGGAGCAGACTTCGAAAATAAAAATTATGGGAATATTTAGGTTCCTATTGGCTAACTTTTATATTTTTATGTAAAACTCTACTTAATAAGGGTCACATACGCTTTGAAACCACCCCAATTGGATATCTATACAATTAGATATGAAATTTTAGAGTTCTGTGACAAATCTGCCAATTTTTCAAGCATTGGGAAAATTGAAGGGCAAAATGGTCATTTTGACTAAATAAAATTCCATATGACATATCAAATTAAACTTTATCATGCCTTCATTTATTCGGAAAAAATTTCAGAATTTTTGGAGGTCATTTACTAATCTAAAAGTGTCACACAGTTGTTAAGGTTCATATGTAACTGAAATTAGTAAATGACACTTTTGAATTTTGAGGCAGTCAGATTGTGGGACACTTTAAAATTAGTAAATGACCTCCAAAAAATCTGAAAGTTTTTAGAATAAAATTAGACATGATAAGCTTTGATTTGATAAATCATATGGAATTTTTGGAGTTGTATACAAGGAGAAATGAATTTTTGAATTTTTCCCAACGAATTTAACTCTTTTTTCTGGAGCAGACTTTGAAAATAAAAATTATGGGAATATTTAGGTTCCTATTGGCTAACTTTTATATTTTTATGTAAAACTCTACTTAATAAGGGTCACATACGCTTTGAAACCACCCCAATTGGATATCTATACAATTAGATATGAAATTTTAGAGTTCTGTGACAAATCTGCCAATTTTTCAAGCATTGGGAAAATTGAAGGGCAAAATGGTCATTTTGACTAAATATAATTCCATATGACATATCAAATTAAACTTTATCATGCCTGCATTTATTCTCAAAAATTTCAGAATTTTTGGAGGTCATTTACTAATCTAAAAGTGTCACACAGTTGTTAAGGTTCATATGTAACTGAAATTAGTAAATGACACTTTTGAATTTTGAGGCAGTCAGATTGTGGGACACTTTAACATTAGTAAATGACCTCCAAAAAATCTGAAAGTTTTTAGAATAAAATTAGACATGATAAGCTTTGATTTGATAAATCATATGGAATTTTTGGAGTTGTATACAAGGAGAAATGAATTTTTGAATTTTTCCCAACGAATTTAACTCTTTTTTCTGGAGCAGACTTTGAAAATAAAAATTATGGGAATATTTAGGTTCCTATTGGCTAACTTTTATATTTTTATGTAAAACTCTACTTAATAAGGGTCACATACGCTTTGAAACCACCCCAATTGGATATCTATACAATTAGATATGAAATTTTAGAGTTCTGTGACAAATCTGCCAATTTTTCAAGCATTGCGAAAATTGAAGGGCAAAATGGTCATTTTGACTAAATATAATTCCATATGACATATCAAATTAAACTTTATCATGCCTTCATTTATTCGGAAAAAATTTCAGAAATTTTGGAGGTCATTTACTAATCTAAAAGTGTCACACAATTGTTAAGGTTCTTATGTAACTGAAATTAGTAAATGACACTTTTGAATTTTGAGGCAGTCAGATTGTGGGACACTTTAAAATTAGTAAATGACCTCCAAAAAATCTGAAAGTTTTTAGAATAAAATTAGACATGATAAGCTTTGATTTGATAAATCATATGGAATTTTTGGAGTTGTATACAAGGAGAAATGAATTTTTGAATTTTTCCCAACGAATTTAACTCTTTTTTCTGGAGCAGACTTCGAAAATAAAAATTATGGGAATATTTAGGTTCCTATTGGCTAACTTTTATATTTTTATGTAAAACTCTACTTAATAAGGGTCACATACGCTTTGAAACCACCCCAATTGGATATCTATACAATTAGATATGAAATTTTAGAGTTCTGTGACAAATCTGCCAATTTTTCAAGCATTGCGAAAATTGAAGGGCAAAATGGTCATTTTGACTAAATAAAATTCCATATGACATATCAAATTAAACTTTATCATGCCTTCATTTATTCGGAAAAAATTTCAGAATTTTTGGAGGTCATTTACTAATATAAAAGTGTCACACAATTGTTAAGGTTCATATGTAACTGAAATTAGTAAATGACACTTTTGAATTTTGAGGCAGTCAGATTGTGGGACACTTTAAAATTAGTAAATGACCTCCAAAAAATCTGAAAGTTTTTAGAATAAAATTAGACATGATAAGCTTTGATTTGATAAATCATATGGAATTTTTGGAGTTGTATACAAGGAGAAATGAATTTTTGAATTTTTCCCAACGAATTTAACTCTTTTTTCTGGAGCAGACTTCGAAAATAAAAATTATGGGAATATTTAGATTCCTATTGGCTAACTTTTATATTTTTATGTAAAACTCTACTTAATAAGGGTCACATACGCTTTGAAACCACCCCAATTGGATATCTATACAATTAGATATGAAATTTTAGAGTTCTGTGACAAATCTGCCAATTTTTCAAGCATTGGGAAAATTGAAGGGCAAAATGGTCATTTTGACTAAATAAAATTCCATATGACATATCAAATTAAACTTTATCATGCCTTCATTTATTCGGAAAAAATTTCAGAAATTTTCGAGGTCATTTACTAATCTAAAAGTGTCACACAATTGTTAAGGTTCATATGTAACTGAAATTAGTAAATGACACTTTTGAATTTTGAGGCAGTCAGATTGTGGGACACTTTAAAATTAGTAAATGACCTCCAAAAAATCTGAAAGTTTTTAGAATAAAATTAGACATGATAAGCTTTGATTTGATAAATCATATGGAATTTTCGGAGTTGTATACAAGGAGAAATGAATTTTTGAATTTTTCCCAACGAATTTAACTCTTTTTTCTGGAGCAGACTTCGAAAATAAAAATTATGGGAATATTTAGGTTCCTATTGGCTAACTTTTATATTTTTCTCTAAAACTGTACTTAATAAGGGTCACATACGCTTTGAAACCACCCCAATTGGATATCTATACAATTAGATATGAAATTTTAGAGTTCTGTGACAAATCTGCCAATTTTTCAAGCATTGCGAAAATTGAAGGGCAAAATGGTCATTTTGACTAAATAAAATTCCATATGACATATCAAATTAAACTTTATCATGCCTTCATTTATTCGGAAAAAATTTCGGAAATTTTGGAGGTCATTTACTAATCTAAAAGTGTCACACAGTTGTTAAGGTTCATATGTAACTGAAATTAGTAAATGACACTTTTGAATTTTGAGGCAGTCAGATTGTGGGACACTTTAACATTAGTAAATGACCTCCAAAAAATCTGAAAGTTTTTAGGATAAAATTAGACATGATAAGCTTTGATTTGATAAATCATATGGAATTTTTGGAGTTGTATACAAGGAGAAATGAATTTTTGAATTTTTCCCAACGAATTTAACTCTTTTTTCTGGCGCAGACTTCGAAAATAAAAATTATGGGAATATTTAGGTTCCTATTGGCTAACTTTTATATTTTTATGTAAAACTCTACTTAATAAGGGTCACATACGCTTTGAAACCACCCCAATTGGATATCTATACAATTAGATATGAAATTTTAGAGTTCTGTGACAAATCTGCCAATTTTTCAAGCATTGGGAAAATTGAAGGGCAAAATGGTCATTTTGACTAAATATAATTCCATATGACATATCAAATTAAACTTTATCATGCCTTCATTTATTCGGAAAAAATTTCGGAAATTTTGGAGGTCATTTACTAATCTAAAAGTGTCACACAGTTGTTAAGGTTCATATGTAACTGAAATTAGTAAATGACACTTTTGAATTTTGAGGCAGTCAGATTGTGGGACACTTTAAAATTAGTAAATGACCTCCAAAAAATCTGAAAGTTTTTAGGATAAAATTAGACATGATAAGCTTTGATTTGATAAATCATATGGAATTTTTGGAGTTGTATACAAGGAGAAATGAATTTTTGAATTTTTCCCAACGAATTTAACTCTTTTTTCTGGAGCAGACTTCGAAAATAAAAATTATGGGAATATTTAGGTTCCTATTGGCTAACTTTTATATTTTTATGTAAAACTCTACTTAATAAGGGTCACATACGCTTTGAAACCACCCCAATTGGATATCTATACAATTAGATATGAAATTTTAGAGTTCTGTGACAAATCTGCCAATTTTTCAAGCATTGGGAAAATTGAAGGGCAAAATGGTCATTTTGACTAAATATAATTCCATATGACATATCAAATTAAACTTTATCATGCCTGCATTTATTCTCAAAAATTTCAGAATTTTTGGAGGTCATTTACTAATCTAAAAGTGTCACACAGTTGTTAAGGTTCATATGTAACTGAAATTAGTAAATGACACTTTTGAATTTTGAGGCAGTCAGATTGTGGGACACTTTAAAATTAGTAAATGACCTCCAAAAAATCTGAAAGTTTTTAGAATAAAATTAGACATGATAAGCTTTGATTTGATAAATCATATGGAATTTTTGGAGTTGTATACAAGGAGAAATGAAGTTTTGAATTTTTCCCAACGAATTTAACTCTTTTTTCTGGAGCAGACTTCGAAAATAAAAATTATGGGAATATTTAGGTTCCTATTGGCTAACTTTTATATTTTTATGTAAAACTCTACTTAATAAGGGTCACATACGCTTTGAAACCACCCCAATTGGATATCTATACAATTAGATATGAAATTTTAGAGTTCTGTGACAAATCTGCCAATTTTTCAAGCATTGGGAAAATTGAAGGGCAAAATGGTCATTTTGACTAAATAAAATTCCATATGACATATCAAATTAAACTTTATCATGCCTTCATTTATTCGGAAAAAATTTCGGAAATTTTGGAGGTCATTTACTAATCTAAAAGTGTCACACAGTTGTTAAGGTTCATATGTAACTGAAATTAGTAAATGACACTTTTGAATTTTGAGGCAGTCAGATTGTGGGACACTTTAAAATTAGTAAATGACCTCCAAAAAATCTGAAAGTTTTTAGAATAAAATTAGACATGATAAGCTTTGATTTGATAAATCATATGGAATTTTTGGAGTTGTATACAAGGAGAAATGAATTTTTGAATTTTTCCCAACGAATTTAACTCTTTTTTCTGGAGCAGACTTCGAAAATAAAAATTATGGGAATATTTAGGTTCCTATTGGCTAACTTTTATATTTTTATGTAAAACTCTACTTAATAAGGGTCACATACGCTTTGAAACCACCCCAATTGGATATCTATACAATTAGATATGAAATTTTAGAGTTCTGTGACAAATCTGCCAATTTTTCAAGCATTGCGAAAATTGAAGGGCAAAATGGTCATTTTGACTAAATAAAATTCCATATGACATATCAAATTAAACTTTATCATGCCTTCATTTATTCGGAAAAAATTTCGGAAATTTTGGAGGTCATTTACTAATCTAAAAGTGTCACACAGTTGTTAAGGTTCATATGTAACTGAAATTAGTAAATGACACTTTTGAATTTTGAGGCAGTCAGATTGTGGGACACTTTAAAATTAGTAAATGACCTCCAAAAAATCTGAAAGTTTTTAGAATAAAATTAGACATGATAAGCTTTGATTTGATAAATCATATGGAATTTTTGGAGTTGTATACAAGGAGAAATGAATTTTTGAATTTTTCCCAACGAATTTAACTCTTTTTTCTGGAGCAGACTTCGAAAATAAAAATTATGGGAATATTTAGGTTCCTATTGGCTAACTTTTATATTTTTATGTAAAACTCTACTTAATAAGGGTCACATACGCTTTGAAACCACCCCAATTGGATATCTATACAATTAGATATGAAATTTTAGAGTTCTGTGACAAATCTGCCAATTTTTCAAGCATTGCGAAAATTGAAGGGCAAAATGGTCATTTTGACTAAATAAAATTCCATATGACATATCAAATTAAACTTTATCATGCCTTCATTTATTCGGAAAAAATTTCGGAAATTTTGGAGGTCATTTACTAATCTAAAAGTGTCACACAGTTGTTAAGGTTCATATGTAACTGAAATTAGTAAATGACACTTTTGAATTTTGAGGCAGTCAGATTGTGGGACACTTTAAAATTAGTAAATGACCTCCAAAAAATCTGAAAGTTTTTAGAATAAAATTAGACATGATAAGCTTTGATTTGATAAATCATATGGAATTTTTGGAGTTGTATACAAGGAGAAATGAATTTTTGAATTTTTCCCAACGAATTTAACTCTTTTTTCTGGAGCAGACTTCGAAAATAAAAATTATGGGAATATTTAGGTTCCTATTGGCTAACTTTTATATTTTTATGTAAAACTCTACTTAATAAGGGTCACATACGCTTTGAAACCACCCCAATTGGATATCTATACAATTAGATATGAAATTTTAGAGTTCTGTGACAAATCTGCCAATTTTTCAAGCATTGCGAAAATTGAAGGGCAAAATGGTCATTTTGACTAAATATAATTCCATATGACATATCAAATTAAACTTTATCATGCCTGCATTTATTCTCAAAAATTTCAGAATTTTTGGAGGTCATTTACTAATCTAAAAGTGTCACACAGTTGTTAAGGTTCATATGTAACTGAAATTAGTAAATGACACTTTTGAATTTTGAGGCAGTCAGATTGTGGGACACTTTAAAATTAGTAAATGACCTCCAAAAAATCTGAAAGTTTTTAGAATAAAATTAGACATGATAAGCTTTGATTTGATAAATCATATGGAATTTTTGGAGTTGTATACAAGGAGAAATGAATTTTTGAATTTTTCCCAACGAATTTAACTCTTTTTTCTGGAGCAGACTTCGAAAATAAAAATTATGGGAATATTTAGGTTCCTATTGGCTAACTTTTATATTTTTATGTAAAACTCTACTTAATAAGGGTCACATACGCTTTGAAACCACCCCAATTGGATATCTATACAATTAGATATGAAATTTTAGAGTTCTGTGACAAATCTGCCAATTTTTCAAGCATTGCGAAAATTGAAGGGCAAAATGGTCATTTTGACTAAATAAAATTCCATATGACATATCAAATTAAACTTTATCATGCCTTCATTTATTCGGAAAAAATTTCGGAAATTTTGGAGGTCATTTACTAATCTAAAAGTGTCACACAGTTGTTAAGGTTCATATGTAACTGAAATTAGTAAATGACACTTTTGAATTTTGAGGCAGTCAGATTGTGGGACACTTTAACATTAGTAAATGACCTCCAAAAAATCTGAAAGTTTTTAGGATAAAATTAGACATGATAAGCTTTGATTTGATAAATCATATGGAATTTTTGGAGTTGTATACAAGGAGAAATGAATTTTTGAATTTTTCCCAACGAATTTAACTCTTTTTTCTGGAGCAGACTTCGAAAATAAAAATTATGGGAATATTTAGGTTCCTATTGGCTAACTTTTATATTTTTATGTAAAACTCTACTTAATAAGGGTCACATACGCTTTGAAACCACCCCAATTGGATATCTATACAATTAGATATGAAATTTTAGAGTTCTGTGACAAATCTGCCAATTTTTCAAGCATTGCGAAAATTGAAGGGCAAAATGGTCATTTTGACTAAATATAGTTCCATATGACATATCAAATTAAACTTTATCATGTCTGCATTTATTCTCAAAAATTTCAGAATTTTTGGATGTCATTTACAAATCTAAAAGTGTCACACAATTGTTAAGGTTCATATGTAACTGAAATTAGTAAATGACACTTTTGAATTTTGAGGCAGTCAGATTGTGGGACACTTTAAAATTAGTAAATGACCTCCAAAAAATATGAAAGTTTTTAGAATAAAATTAGACATGATAAGCTTTGATTTGATAAATCATATGGAATTTTTGAAGTTGTATACAAGGAGAAATGAATTTTTGAATTTTTCCCAACGAATTTAACTCTTTTTTCTGGAGCAGACTTCAAAAATAAAAATTATGGGAATTTTTAGGTTCCTATTGGCAAAAATTTATATTTTTCTATAAAACTATACTTAATAAAGGTCACATAGGCTTTGAAACCACCCATATTGGATATCTATACAATTAGATATGAATTTTTAAAGCTCGATGACAAATCTTCCAATTTTTCAAGCATTGCGAAAATTGAAGGGCAAAATGGTCATTTTGACTAAATATAGTTCCATATGACATATCAAATTAAAATGTATCATGTCTGCATTTATTCGGAAAAATTTCAGAATTTTTGGAGGTCATTTACTAATCTAAAAGTGTCACACAATTGTTAAGGTTCATATGTAACTGAAATTAGTAAATGACACTTTTGAATTTTGAGGCAGTCAGATTGTGGGACACTTTAAAATTAGTAAATGACCTCCAAAAAATCTGAAAGTTTTTAGAATAAAATTAGACATGATAAGCTTTGATTTGATAAATCATATGGAATTTTTGGAGTTGTATACAAGGGGAAATGAATTTTTGAATTTTTCCCAACGAATTTAACTGTTTTTTCTGGAGCAGACTTCAAAAATAAAAATTATGGGAATATTTAGGTTCCTATTGGCTAACATTTATATTTTTCTATAAAACTCTACTTAATAAGGGTCACATAGGCTTTGAAACCACCCCAATTGGATATCTATACAATTAGATATGAATTTTTAAAGCTCGATGACAAATCTTCCAATTTTTCAAGCATTGCGAAAATTGAAGGGCAAAATGGTCATTTTGACTAAATATAGTTCCATATGACATATCAAATTAAAATGTATCATGTCTGCATTTATTCGGAAAAATTTCAGAATTTTTGGAGGTCATTTACTAATCTAAAAGTGTCACACAATTGTTAAGGTTCATATGTAACTGAAATTAGTAAATGACACTTTTGAATTTTGAGGCAGTCAGATTGTGGGACACTTTAAAATTAGTAAATGACCTCCAAAAAATCTGAAAGTTTTTAGAATAAAATTAGACATGATAAGCTTTGATTTGATAAATCATATGGAATTTTTGGAGTTGTATACAAGGGGAAATGAATTTTTGAATTTTTCCCAACGAATTTAACTGTTTTTTCTGGAGCAGACTTCAAAAATAAAAATTATGGGAATATTTAGGTTCCTATTGGCTAACATTTATATTTTTCTATAAAACTCTACTTAATAAGGGTCACATAGGCTTTGAAACCACCCCAATTGGATATCTATACAATAAGATATGAATTTTTAAACTTCGCTGACAAATCAGCCAATTTTTCAAGCATTGCGAAAATTGAAGGGCAAAATGGTCATTTTGACTAAATATAGTTCCATATGACATATCAAATTAAAATGTATCATGTCTGCATTTATTCGGAAAAATTTCAGAATTTTTGGAGGTCATTTACTAATCTAAAAGTGTCACACAATTGTTAAGGTTCATATGTAACTGAAATTAGTAAATGACACTTTTGAATTTTGAGGCAGTCAGATTGTGGGACACTTTAAAATTAGTAAATGACCTCCAAAAAATCTGAAAGTTTTTAGAATAAAATTAGACATGATAAGCTTTGATTTGATAAATCATATGGAATTTTTGGAGTTGTATACAAGGGGAAATGAATTTTTGAATTTTTCCCAACGAATTTAACTCTTTTTTCTGGAGCAGACTTCAAAAATAAAAATTATGGGAATTTTTAGGTTCCTATTGGCTAACTTTTATATTTTTTTAAAAAAATATACTTAATAAGGGTCACATACGCTTTGAAACCACCCCAATTGGATATCTATACAATAAGATATGAATTTTTAAATCTTGATGACAAATCTGCCAATTTTTCAAGCATTGCGAAAATTGAAAGGCAAAATGGTCATTTTGACTGAATATAATTCCATATGACATATCAAATTAAACTTTATCATGTCTGCATTTATTCTCAAAAATTTCAGAATTTTTGGAGGTCATTTACTTATCTAAAAGTGTCACACAATTGTTACGGTTCAGATGTAACTGAAATTAGTAAATGACACTTTTGAATTTTGAGGCAGTCAGATTGTGGGACACTTTAAAATTAGTAAATGACCTCCAAAAAATCTGAAAGTTTTTAGAATAAAATTAGACATGATAAGCTTTGATTTGATAAATCATATGGAATTTTTGGAGTTGTATACAAGGGGAAATGAATTTTTGAATTTTTCCCAACGAATTTAACTGTTTTTTCTGGAGCAGACTTCAAAAATAAAAATTATGGGAATATTTAGGTTCCTATTGGCTAACATTTATATTTTTCTATAAAACTCTACTTAATAAGGGCCACATACGCTTTGAAACCACCCCAATTGGATATCTATACAATAAGATATGAATTTTTAAACCTCGATGACAAATCAGCCAATTTTTCAAGCATTGCGAAAATTGAAGGGCAAAATGGTCATTTTGACTAAATATAGTTCCATATGACATATCAAATTAAAATGTATCATGTCTGCATTTATTCGGAAAAATTTCAGAATTTTTGGAGGTCATTTACTAATCTAAAAGTGTCACACAATTGTTAAGGTTCATATGTAACTGAAATTAGTAAATGACACTTTTGAATTTTGAGGCAGTCAGATTGTGGGACACTTTAAAATTAGTAATTGACCTCCAAAAAATCTGAAAGTTTTTAGAATAAAATTAGACATGATAAGCTTTGATTTGATAAATCATATGGAATTTTTGGAGTTGTATACAAGGGGAAATGAATTTTTGAATTTTTCCCAACGAATTTAACTCTTTTTTCTGGAGCAGACTTCAAAAATAAAAATTATGGGAATTTTTAGGTTCCTATTGGCTAACTTTTATATTTTTTTAAAAAAATATACTTAATAAGGGTCACATACGCTTTGAAACCACCCCAATTGGATATCTATACAATAAGATATGAATTTTTAAATCTCGATGACAAATCTGCCAATTTTTCAAGCATTGCGAAAATTGAAAGGCAAAATGGTCATTTTGACTGAATATAATTCCATATGACATATCAAATTAAACTTTATCATGTCTGCATTTATTCTCAAAAATTTCAGAATTTTTGGAGGTCATTTACTTATCTAAAAGTGTCACACAATTGTTACGGTTCAGATGTAACTGAAATTAGTAAATGACACTTTTGAATTTTGAGGCAGTCAGATTGTGGGACACTTTAAAATTAGTAAATGACCTCCAAAAAATCTGAAAGTTTTTAGAATAAAATTAGACATGATAAGCTTTGATTTGATAAATCATATGGAATTTTTGGAGTTGTATACAAGGAGAAATGAATTTTTGAATTTTTCCCAACGAATTTAACTCTTTTTTCTGGAGCAGACTTCAAAAATAAAAATTATGGGAATATTTAGGTTCCTATTGGCTAACATTTATATTTTTCTATAAAACTCTACTTAATAAAGGTCACATAGGCTTTGAAACCACCCATATTGGATATCTATACAATTAGATATGAATTTTTAAAGCTCGATGACAAATCTTCCAATTTTTCAAGCATTGCGAAAATTGAAGGGCAAAATGGTCATTTTGACTAAATATAGTTCCATATGACATATCAAATTAAAATGTATCATGTCTGCATTTATTCGGAAAAATTTCAGAATTTTTGGAGGTCATTTACTAATCTAAAAGTGTCACACAATTGTTAAGGTTCATATGTAACTGAAATTAGTAAATGACACTTTTGAATTTTGAGGCAGTCAGATTGTGGGACACTTTAAAATTAGTAAATGACCCCCAAAAAATCTGAAAGTTTTGAGAATAAAATTAGACATGATAAGCTTTGATTTGATAAATCATATGGAATTTTTGGAGTTGTATACAAGGGGAAATGAATTTTTGAATTTTTCCCAACGAATTTAACTCTTTTTTCTGGAGCAGACTTCAAAAATAAAAATTATGGGAATTTTTAGGTTCCTATTGGCAAAAATTTATATTTTTCTATAAAACTATACTTAATAAGGGTCACATAGGCTTTGAAACCACCCATATTGGATATCTATACAATTATATATGAATTTTTAAAGCTCGATGACAAATCTTCCAATTTTTCAAGCATTGCGAAAATTGAAGGGCAAAATGGTCATTTTGACTAAATATAATTCCATATGACATATCAAATTAAACTTTATCATGTCTGCATTTATTCTCAAAAATTTCAGAATTTTTGGATGTCATTTACAAATCTAAAAGTGTCACACAATTGTTAAGGTTCATATGTAACTGAAATTAGTAAATGACACTTTTTAATTTTGAGGCAGTCAGATTGTGGGACACTTTAAAATTAGTAAATGACCTCCAAAAAATATGAAAGTTTTTAGAATAAAATTAGACATGATAAGCTTTGATTTGATAAATCATATGGAATTTTTGAAGTTGTATACAAGGAGAAATGAATTTTTGAATTTTTCCCAACGAATTTAACTCTTTTTTCTGGAGCAGACTTCAAAAATAAAAATTATGGGAATTTTTAGGTTCCTATTGGCAAAAATTTATATTTTTCTATAAAACTATACTTAATAAAGGTCACATAGGCTTTGAAACCACCCATATTGGATATCTATACAATTAGATATGAATTTTTAAAGCTCGATGACAAATCTTCCAATTTTTCAAGCATTGCGAAAATTGAAGGGCAAAATGGTCATTTTGACTAAATATAGTTCCATATGACATATCAAATTAAAATGTATCATGTCTGCATTTATTCGGAAAAATTTCAGAATTTTTGGAGGTCATTTACTAATCTAAAAGTGTCACACAATTGTTAAGGTTCATATGTAACTGAAATTAGTAAATGACACTTTTGAATTTTGAGGCAGTCAGATTGTGGGACACTTTAAAATTAGTAAATGACCTCCAAAAAATCTGAAAGTTTTTAGAATAAAATTAGACATGATAAGCTTTGATTTGATAAATCATATGGAATTTTTGGAGTTGTATACAAGGGGAAATGAATTTTTGAATTTTTCCCAACGAATTTAACTGTTTTTTCTGGAGCAGACTTCAAAAATAAAAATTATGGGAATATTTAGGTTCCTATTGGCTAACATTTATATTTTTCTATAAAACTCTACTTAATAAGGGTCACATAGGCTTTGAAACCACCCCAATTGGATATCTATACAATAAGATATGAATTTTTAAACTTCGCTGACAAATCAGCCAATTTTTCAAGCATTGCGAAAATTGAAGGGCAAAATGGTCATTTTGACTAAATATAGTTCCATATGACATATCAAATTAAAATGTATCATGTCTGCATTTATTCGGAAAAATTTCAGAATTTTTGGAGGTCATTTACTAATCTAAAAGTGTCACACAATTGTTAAGGTTCATATGTAACTGAAATTAGTAAATGACACTTTTGAATTTTGAGGCAGTCAGATTGTGGGACACTTTAAAATTAGTAAATGACCTCCAAAAAATCTGAAAGTTTTTAGAATAAAATTAGACATGATAAGCTTTGATTTGATAAATCATATGGAATTTTTGGAGTTGTATACAAGGGGAAATGAATTTTTGAATTTTTCCCAACGAATTTAACTCTTTTTTCTGGAGCAGACTTCAAAAATAAAAATTATGGGAATTTTTAGGTTCCTATTGGCTAACTTTTATATTTTTTTAAAAAAATATACTTAATAAGGGTCACATACGCTTTGAAACCACCCCAATTGGATATCTATACAATAAGATATGAATTTTTAAATCTCGATGACAAATCTGCCAATTTTTCAAGCATTGCGAAAATTGAAAGGCAAAATGGTCATTTTGACTGAATATAATTCCATATGACATATCAAATTAAACTTTATCATGTCTGCATTTATTCTCAAAAATTTCAGAATTTTTGGAGGTCATTTACTTATCTAAAAGTGTCACACAATTGTTACGGTTCAGATGTAACTGAAATTAGTAAATGACACTTTTGAATTTTGAGGCAGTCAGATTGTGGGACACTTTAAAATTAGTAAATGACCTCCAAAAAATCTGAAAGTTTTTAGAATAAAATTAGACATGATAAGCTTTGATTTGATAAATCATATGGAATTTTTGGAGTTGTATACAAGGGGAAATGAATTTTTGAATTTTTCCCAACGAATTTAACTGTTTTTTCTGGAGCAGACTTCAAAAATAAAAATTATGGGAATATTTAGGTTCCTATTGGCTAACATTTATATTTTTCTATAAAACTCTACTTAATAAGGGCCACATACGCTTTGAAACCACCCCAATTGGATATCTATACAATAAGATATGAATTTTTAAACCTCGATGACAAATCAGCCAATTTTTCAAGCATTGCGAAAATTGAAGGGCAAAATGGTCATTTTGACTAAATATAGTTCCATATGACATATCAAATTAAAATGTATCATGTCTGCATTTATTCGGAAAAATTTCAGAATTTTTGGAGGTCATTTACTAATCTAAAAGTGTCACACAATTGTTAAGGTTCATATGTAACTGAAATTAGTAAATGACACTTTTGAATTTTGAGGCAGTCAGATTGTGGGACACTTTAAAATTAGTAAATGACCTCCAAAAAATCTGAAAGTTTTTAGAATAAAATTAGACATGATAAGCTTTGATTTGATAAATCATATGGAATTTTTGGAGTTGTATACAAGGGGAAATGAATTTTTGAATTTTTCCCAACGAATTTAACTCTTTTTTCTGGAGCAGACTTCAAAAATAAAAATTATGGGAATTTTTAGGTTCCTATTGGCTAACTTTTATATTTTTTTAAAAAAATATACTTAATAAGGGTCACATACGCTTTGAAACCACCCCAATTGGATATCTATACAATAAGATATGAATTTTTAAATCTCGATGACAAATCTGCCAATTTTTCAAGCATTGCGAAAATTGAAAGGCAAAATGGTCATTTTGACTGAATATAATTCCATATGACATATCAAATTAAACTTTATCATGTCTGCATTTATTCTCAAAAATTTCAGAATTTTTGGAGGTCATTTACTTATCTAAAAGTGTCACACAATTGTTACGGTTCAGATGTAACTGAAATTAGTAAATGACACTTTTGAATTTTGAGGCAGTCAGATTGTGGGACACTTTAAAATTAGTAAATGACCTCCAAAAAATCTGAAAGTTTTTAGAATAAAATTAGACATGATAAGCTTTGATTTGATAAATCATATGGAATTTTTGGAGTTGTATACAAGGAGAAATGAATTTTTGAATTTTTCCCAACGAATTTAACTCTTTTTTCTGGAGCAGACTTCAAAAATAAAAATTATGGGAATATTTAGGTTCCTATTGGCTAACATTTATATTTTTCTATAAAACTCTACTTAATAAGGGTCACATAGGCTTTGAAACCACCCCAATTGGATATCTATACAATAAGATATCAATTTTTACAGCTCGCTGACAAATCTGCCAATTTTTCAAGCATTGCGAAAATTGAAGGGCAAAATGGTTATTTTGACTAAATATAATTCCATATGACATATCAAATTAAAATGTATCATGTCTGCATTTATTCTCAAAAATTTCAGAATTTTTGGAGGTCATTTACTAATCTAAAAGTGTCACACAATTGTTAAGGTTCATATGTAACTGAAATTAGTAAACGACACTTTTGAATTTTGAGGCAGTCAGATTGTGGGACACTTTAAAATTAGTAAATGACCTCCAAAAAATCTGAAAGTTTTTAGAATAAAATTAGACATGATAAGCTTTGATTTGATAAATCATATGGAATTTTTGGAGTTGTATACAAGGAGAAATGAATTTTTGAATTTTTCCCAACGAATTTAACTCTTTTTTCTGGAGAAGACTTCAAAAATAAAAATTATGGGAATTTTTAGGTTCCTATTGGAAAAAATTTATATTTTTCTATAAAACTATACTTAATAAGGGTCACAGAGGCTTTGAAACCACCCATATTGGATATCTATACATTTAGATATGAATTTTTAAAGTTTGATTACAAATCAGCCAATTTTTCAAGCATTGCGAAAATTGAAGGGCAAAATGGTCATTTTGACTAAATATAATTCCATATGACATATCAAATTAAAATGTATGATGTCTGCATTTATTCGGAAAAATTTCAGAATTTTTGGAGGTCATTTACTAATCTAAAAGTGTCACACAATTGTTAAGGTTCATATGTAACTGAAATTAGTAAATGACACTTTTGAATTTTGAGGCAGTCAGATTGTGGGACACTTTAAAATTAGTAAATGACCCCCAAAAAATCTGAAAGTTTTGAGAATAAAATTAGACATGATAAGCTTTGATTTGATAAATCATATGGAATTTTTGGAGTTGTATACAAGGGGAAATGAATTTTTGAATTTTTCCCAACGAATTTAACTCTTTTTTCTAGAGAAGACTTCAAAAATAAAAATTATGGGAATTTTTAGGTTCCTATTGGCAAAAATTTATATTTTTCTATAAAACTATACTTAATAAGGGTCACATAGGCTTTGAAACAACCCATATTGGATATCTATACAATTATATATGAATTTTTAAAGCTCGATGACAAATCTTCCAATTTTTCAAGCATTGCGAAAATTGAAGGGCAAAATGGTCATTTTGACTAAATATAATTCCATATGACATATCAAATTAAACTTTATCATGTCTGCATTTATTCTCAAAAATTTCAGAATTTTTGGATGTCATTTACAAATCTAAAAGTGTCACACAATTGTTAAGGTTCATATGTAACTGAAATTAGTAAATGACACTTTTTAATTTTGAGGCAGTCAGATTGTGGGACACTTTAAAATTAGTAAATGACCTCCAAAAAATATGAAAGTTTTTAGAATAAAATTAGACATGATAAGCTTTGATTTGATAAATCATATGGAATTTTTGAAGTTGTATACAAGGAGAAATGAATTTTTGAATTTTTCCCAACGAATTTAACTCTTTTTTCTGGAGCAGACTTCAAAAATAAAAATTATGGGAATTTTTAGGTTCCTATTGGCAAAAATTTATATTTTTCTATAAAACTATACTTAATAAAGGTCACATAGGCTTTGAAACCACCCATATTGGATATCTATACAATTAGATATGAATTTTTAAAGCTCGATGACAAATCTTCCAATTTTTCAAGCATTGCGAAAATTGAAGGGCAAAATGGTCATTTTGACTAAATATAGTTCCATATGACATATCAAATTAAAATGTATCATGTCTGCATTTATTCGGAAAAATTTCAGAATTTTTGGAGGTCATTTACTAATCTAAAAGTGTCACACAATTGTTAAGGTTCATATGTAACTGAAATTAGTAAATGACACTTTTGAATTTTGAGGCAGTCAGATTGTG
This sequence comes from Albizia julibrissin, assembly GCA_037074505.1. Taxonomy (NCBI): domain Eukaryota; kingdom Viridiplantae; phylum Streptophyta; class Magnoliopsida; order Fabales; family Fabaceae; genus Albizia; species Albizia julibrissin. The sequence continues at coordinate 3,554,645 of CM073480.1, read as the reverse complement.
GGACACTTTAAAATTAGTAAATGACCTCCAAAAAATCTGAAAGTTTTTAGAATAAAATTAGACATGATAAGCTTTGATTTGATAAATCATATGGAATTTTTGGAGTTGTATACAAGGGGAAATGAATTTTTGAATTTTTCCCAACGAATTTAACTGTTTTTTCTGGAGCAGACTTCAAAAATAAAAATTATGGGAATATTTAGGTTCCTATTGGCTAACATTTATATTTTTCTATAAAACTCTACTTAATAAGGGCCACATACGCTTTGAAACCACCCCAATTGGATATCTATACAATAAGATATGAATTTTTAAATCTCGATGACAAATCTGCCAATTTTTCAAGCATTGCGAAAATTGAAAGGCAAAATGGTCATTTTGACTGAATATAATTCCATATGACATATCAAATTAAACTTTATCATGTCTGCATTTATTCTCAAAAATTTCAGAATTTTTGGAGGTCATTTACTTATCTAAAAGTGTCACACAATTGTTACGGTTCAGATGTAACTGAAATTAGGAAATGACACTTTTGAATTTTGAGGCAGTCAGATTGTGGGACACTTTAAAATTAGTAAATGACCCCCAAAAAATCTGAAAGTTTTTAGAATAAAATTAGACATGATAAGCTTTGATTTGATAAATCATATGGAATTTTTGGAGTTGTATACAAGGAGAAATGAATTTTTGAATTTTTCCCAACGAATTTAACTCTTTTTTCTGGAGCAGACTTCAAAAATAAAAATTATGGGAATTTTTAGGTTCCTATTGGCTAACATTTATATTTTTCTATAAAACTATACTTAATAAGGGTCACATAGGCTTTGAAACCACCCATATTGGATATCTATACAATTAGATATGAATTTTTAAAGCTCGATGACAAATCTGCCAATTTTTCAAGCATTGCGAAAATTGAAGGGCAAAATGGTCATTTTGACTAAATATAGTTCCATATGACATATCAAATTAAAATGTATCATGTCTGCATTTATTCGGAAAAATTTCAGAATTTTTGGAGGTCATTTACTAATCTAAAAGTGTCACACAATTGTTAAGGTTCATATGTAACTGAAATTAGTAAATGACACTTTTGAATTTTGAGGCAGTCAGATTGTGGGACACTTTAAAATTAGTAAATGACCCCCAAAAAATCTGAAAGTTTTTGGAGTTGTATACAAGGAGAAATGAATTTTTGAATTTTTCCCAACGAATTTAACTCTTTTTTCTGGAGCAGACTTCAAAAATAAAAATTATGGGAATTTTTAGGTTCCTATTGGCAAAAATTTATATTTTTCTATAAAACTATACTTAATAAGGGTCACATAGGCTTTGAAACCACCCATATTGGATATCTATACAATTAGATATGAATTTTTAAAGCTCGATGACAAATCTTCCAATTTTTCAAGCATTGCGAAAATTGAAGGGCAAAATGGTCATTTTGACTAAATATAGTTCCATATGACATATCAAATTAAAATGTATCATGTCTGCATTTATTCGGAAAAATTTCATAATTTTTGGAGGTCATTTACTAATCTAAAAGTGTCACACAATTGTCAAGGTTCATATGTAACTGAAATTAGTAAATGACACTTTTGAATTTTGAGGCAGTCAGATTGTGGGACACTTTAAAATTAGTAAATGACCTCCAAAAAATCTGAAAGTTTTTAGAATAAAATTAGACATGATAAGCTTTGATTTGATAAATCATATGGAATTTTTGGAGTTGTATACAAGGGGAAATGAATTTTTGAATTTTTCCCAACGAATTTAACTGTTTTTTCTGGAGCAGACTTCAAAAATAAAAATTATGGGAATTTTTAGGTTCCTATTGGCAAACATTTATATTTTTTAAAAAAACTATACTTAATAAGGGTCACATACGCTTTGAAACCACCCATATTGGATATCTATACAATAAGATATGAATTTTTAAAGCTCGATGACAAATCTTCCAATTTTTCAAGCATTGCGAAAATTGAAGGGCAAAATGGTCATTTTGACTAAATATAATTCCATATGACATATCAAATTAAAATGTATCATGTCTGCATTTATTCGGAAAAATTTCAGAATTTTTGGAGGTCATTTACTAATCTAAAAGTGTCACACAATTGTTAAGGTTCATATGTAACTGAAATTAGTAAATGACACTTTTGAATTTTGAGGCAGTCAGATTGTGGGACACTTTAAAATTAGTAAATGACCCCCAAAAAATCTGAAGGTTTTTAGAATAAAATTAGACATGATAAGCTTTGATTTGATAAATCTTATGGAATTTTTGGAGTTGTATACAAGGAGAAATGAATTTTTGAATTTTTCCCAACGAATTTAACTCTTTTTTCTGGAGCAGACTTCAAAAATAAAAATTATGGGAATTTTTAGGTTCCTATTGGCTAACATTTATATTTTTCTATACAACTATACTTAATAAGGGTCACATAGGCTTTGAAACCACCCATATTGGATATCTATACAATTAGATATGAATTTTTAAAGCTCGATGACAAATCTGCCAATTTTTCAAGCATTGCGAAAATTGAAGGGCAAAATGGTCATTTTGACTAAATATAGTTCCATATGACATATCAAATTAAAATGTATCATGTCTGCATTTATTCGGAAAAATTTCAGAATTTTTGGAGGTCATTTACTAATCTAAAAGTGTCACACAATTGTTAAGGTTCATATGTAACTGAAATTAGTAAATGACACTTTTGAATTTTGAGGCAGTCAGATTGTGGGACACTTTAAAATTAGTAAATGACCGTCAAAAAATCTAAAATTTTTTAGAATAAAATTAGACATGATAAGCTTTGATTTGATAAATCATATGGAATTTTTGGAGTTGTATACAAGGGGAAATGAATTTTTGAATTTTTCCCAACGAATTTAACTGTTTTTTCTGGAGCAGACTTCAAAAATAAAAATTATGGGAATTTTTAGGTTCCTATTGGCAAAAATTTATATTTTTCTATAAAACTATACTTAATAAGGGTCACATAGGCTTTGAAACCACCCATATTGGATATCTATACAATTATATATGAATTTTTAAAGCTCGATGACAAATCTTCCAATTTTTCAAGCATTGCGAAAATTGAAGGGCAAAATGGTCATTTTGACTAAATATAGTTCCATATGACATATCAAATTAAACTTTATCATGTCTGCATTTATTCTCAAAAATTTCAGAATTTTTGGATGTCATTTACAAATCTAAAAGTGTCACACAATTGTTAAGGTTCATATGTAACTGAAATTAGTAAATGACACTTTTTAATTTTGAGGCAGTCAGATTGTGGGACGCTTTAAAATTAGTAAATGACCTCCAAAAAATCTGAAAGTTTTTAGAATAAAATTAGACATGATAAGCTTTGATTTGATAAATCATATGGAATTTTTGGAGTTGTATACAAGGGGAAATGAATTTTTGAATTTTTCCCAACGAATTTAACTGTTTTTTCTGGAGCAGACTTCAAAAATAAAAATTATGGGAATTTTTAGGTTCCTATTGGCAAAAATTTATATTTTTCTATAAAACTATACTTAATAAGGGTCACATAGGCTTTGAAACCACCCATATTGGATATCTATACAATTAGATATGAATTTTTAAAGCTCGATGAAAAATCAGCCAATTTTTCAAGCATTGCGAAAATTGAAGGGCAAAATGGTCATTTTGACTAAATATAGTTCCATATGACATATCAAATTAAAATGTATCATGTCTGCATTTATTCGGAAAAATTTCAGAATTTTTGGAGGTCATTTACTAATCTAAAAGTGTCACACAATTGTTAAGGTTCATATGTAACTGAAATTAGTAAATGACACTTTTGAATTTTGAGGCAGTCAGATTGTGGGACACTTTAAAATTAGTAAATGACCCCCAAAAAATCTGAAAGTTTTTAGAATAAAATTAGACATGATAAGCTTTGATTTGATAAATCATATGGAATTTTTGGAGTTGTATACAAGAGGAAATGAATTTTTGAATTTTTCCCAACGAATTTAACTCTTTTTTCTGGAGCAGACTTCAAAAATAAAAATTATGGGAATTTTTAGGTTCCTATTGGCAAAAATTTATATTTTTCTATAAAACTATACTTAATAAGGGTCACATAGGCTTTGAAACCACCCATATTGGATATCTATACAATTAGATATGAATTTTTAAAGCTCGATGACAAATCTTCCAATTTTTCAAGCATTGCGAAAATTGAAGGGCAAAATGGTCATTTTGACTAAATATAGTTCCATATGACATATCAAATTAAAATGTATCATGTCTGCATTTATTCGGAAAAATTTCAGAATTTTTGGAGGTCATTTACTAATCTAAAAGTGTCACACAATTGTTAAGGTTCATATGTAACTGAAATTAGTAAATGACACTTTTTAATTTTGAGGCAGTCAGATTGTGGGACACTTTAAAATTAGTAAATGACCCCCAAAAAATCTGAAAGTTTTTAGAATAAAATTAGACATGATAACCTTTGATTTGATAAATCATATGGAATTTTTGGAGTTGTATACAAGGAGAAATGAATTTTTGAATTTTTCCCAACGAATTTAACTCTTTTTTCTGGAGCAGACTTCAAAAATAAAAATTATGGGAATTTTTAGGTTCCTATTGGCAAAAATTTATATTTTTCTATAAAACTATACTTAATAAGGGTCACATAGGCTTTGAAACCACCCATATTGGATATCTATACAATTAGATATGAATTTTTAAAGCTCGATGAAAAATCAGCCAATTTTTCAAGCATTGCGAAAATTGAAGGGCAAAATGGTCATTTTGACTAAATATAGTTCCATATGACATATCAAATTAAAATGTATCATGTCTGCATTTATTCGGAAAAATTTCAGAATTTTTGGAGGTCATTTACTAATCTAAAAGTGTCACACAATTGTTAAGGTTCATATGTAACTGAAATTAGTAAATGACACTTTTGAATTTTGAGGCAGTCAGATTGTGGGACACTTTAAAATTAGTAAATGACCCCCAAAAAATCTGAAAGTTTTTAGAATAAAATTAGACATGATAAGCTTTGATTTGATAAATCATATGGAATTTTTGGAGTTGTATACAAGGGGAAATGAATTTTTGAATTTTTCCCAACGAATTTAACTCTTTTTTCTGGAGCAGACTTCAAAAATAAAAATTATGGAAATTTTTAGGTTCCTATTGGCAAAAATTTATATTTTTCTATAAAACTATACTTAATAAGGGTCACATAGGCTTTGAAACCACCCATATTGGATATCTATACAATTATATATGAATTTTTAAAGCTCGATGACAAATCTTCCAATTTTTCAAGCATTGCGAAAATTGAAGGGCAAAATGGTCATTTTGACTAAATATAATTCCATATGACATATCAAATTAAACTTTATCATGTCTGCATTTATTCTCAAAAATTTCAGAATTTTTGGATGTCATTTACAAATCTAAAAGTGTCACACAATTGTTAAGGTTCATATGTAACTGAAATTAGTAAATGACACTTTTTAATTTTGAGGCAGTCAGATTGTGGGACGCTTTAAAATTAGTAAATGACCTCCAAAAAATCTGAAAGTTTTTAGAATAAAATTAGACATGATAAGCTTTGATTTGATAAATCATATGGAATTTTTGGAGTTGTATACAAGGGGAAATGAATTTTTGAATTTTTCCCAACGAATTTAACTGTTTTTTCTGGAGCAGACTTCAAAAATAAAAATTATGGGAATTTTTAGGTTCCTATTGGCAAAAATTTATATTTTTCTATAAAACTATACTTAATAAGGGTCACATAGGCTTTGAAACCACCCATATTGGATATCTATACAATTAGATATGAATTTTTAAAGCTCGATGAAAAATCAGCCAATTTTTCAAGCATTGCGAAAATTGAAGGGCAAAATGGTCATTTTGACTAAATATAGTTCCATATGACATATCAAATTAAAATGTATCATGTCTGCATTTATTCGGAAAAATTTCAGAATTTTTGGAGGTCATTTACTAATCTAAAAGTGTCACACAATTGTTAAGGTTCATATGTAACTGAAATTAGTAAATGACACTTTTGAATTTTGAGGCAGTCAGATTGTGGGACACTTTAAAATTAGTAAATGACCCCCAAAAAATCTGAAAGTTTTTAGAATAAAATTAGACATGATAAGCTTTGATTTGATAAATCATATGGAATTTTTGGAGTTGTATACAAGAGGAAATGAATTTTTGAATTTTTCCCAACGAATTTAACTCTTTTTTCTGGAGCAGACTTCAAAAATAAAAATTATGGGAATTTTTAGGTTCCTATTGGCAAAAATTTATATTTTTCTATAAAACTATACTTAATAAGGGTCACATAGGCTTTGAAACCACCCATATTGGATATCTATACAATTAGATATGAATTTTTAAAGCTCGATGACAAATCTTCCAATTTTTCAAGCATTGCGAAAATTGAAGGGCAAAATGGTCATTTTGACTAAATATAGTTCCATATGACATATCAAATTAAAATGTATCATGTCTGCATTTATTCGGAAAAATTTCAGAATTTTTGGAGGTCATTTACTAATCTAAAAGTGTCACACAATTGTTAAGGTTCATATGTAACTGAAATTAGTAAATGACACTTTTTAATTTTGAGGCAGTCAGATTGTGGGACACTTTAAAATTAGTAAATGACCCCCAAAAAATCTGAAAGTTTTTAGAATAAAATTAGACATGATAACCTTTGATTTGATAAATCATATGGAATTTTTGGAGTTGTATACAAGGAGAAATGAATTTTTGAATTTTTCCCAACGAATTTAACTCTTTTTTCTGGAGCAGACTTCAAAAATAAATATTATGGGAATTTTTAGGTTCCTATTGGCTAACATTTATATTTTTCTATAAAACTATACTTAATAAGGGTCACATAGGCTTTGAAACCACCCATATTGGATATCTATACAATTAGATATGAATTTTTAAAGCTCGATGACAAATCTGCCAATTTTTCAAGCATTGCGAAAATTGAAGGGCAAAATGGTCATTTTGACTAAATATAGTTCCATATGACATATCAAATTAAAATGTATCATGTCTGCATTTATTGGGAAAAATTTCAGAATTTTTGGAGGTCATTTACTAATCTAAAAGTGTCACACAATTGTTAAGGTTCATATGTAACTGAAATTAGTAAATGACACTTTTGAATTTTGAGGCAGTCAGATTGTGGGACACTTTAAAATTAGTAAATGACCTCCAAAAAATCTGAAAGTTTTGAGAATAAAATTAGACATGATAAGCTTTGATTTGATAAATCATATGGAATTTTTGGAGTTGTATACAAGGAGAAATGAATTTTTGAATTTTTCCCAACGAATTTAACTCTTTTTTCTGGAGCAGACTTCAAAAATAAAAATTATGGGAATTTTTAGGTTCCTATTGGCAAAAATTTATATTTTTCTATAAAACTATACTTAATAAGGGTCACATAGGCTTTGAAACCACCCCAATTGGATATCTATACAATAAGATATGAATTTTTAAACTTCGCTGACAAATCTGCCAATTTTTCGAGCATTGCGAAAATTGAAGGGCAAAATGGTCATTTTGACTAAATATAATTCCATATGACATATCAAATTAAACTTTATCATGTCTGCATTTATTCTCAAAAATTTCAGAATTTTTGGAGGTCATTTACTAATCTAAAAGTGTCACACAATTGTTAAGGTTCATATGTAACTGAAATTAGTAAATGACACTTTTGAATTTTGAGGCAGTCAGATTGTGGGACACTTTAAAATTAGTAAATGACCTCCAAAAAATCTGAAAGTTTTGAGAATAAAATTAGACATGATAAGCTTTGATTTGATAAATCATATGGAATTTTTGGAGTTGTATACAAGGAGAAATGAATTTTTGAATTTTTCCCAACGAATTTAACTCTTTTTTCTGGAGCAGACTTCAAAAATAAAAATTATGGGAATTTTTAGGTTCCTATTGGCAAAAATTTATATTTTTCTATAAAACTATACTTAATAAGGGTCACATAGGCTTTGAAACCACCCCAATTGGATATCTATACAATAAGATATGAATTTTTAAACTTCGCTGACAAATCTGCCAATTTTTCGAGCATTGCGAAAATTGAAGGGCAAAATGGTCATTTTGACTAAATATAATTCCATATGACATATCAAATTAAACTTTATCATGTCTGCATTTATTCTCAAAAATTTCAGAATTTTTGGAGGTCATTTACTAATCTAAAAGTGTCACACAATTGTTAAGGTTCATATGTAACTGAAATTAGTAAATGACACTTTTTAATTTTGAGGCAGTCAGATTGTGGGACACTTTAAAATTAGTAAATGACCTCCAAAAAATATGAAAGTTTTGAGAATAAAATTAGACATGATAAGCTTTGATTTGATAAATCATATGGAATTTTTGGAGTTGTATACAAGGAGAAATGAATTTTTGAATTTTTCCCAACGAATTTAACTCTTTTTTCTGGAGCAGACTTCAAAAATAAAAATTATGGGAATTTTTAGGTTCCTATTGGCAAAAATTTATATTTTTCTATAAAACTATACTTAATAAGGGTCACATAGGCTTTGAAACCACCCCAATTGGATATCTATACAATAAGATATGAATTTTTAAACTTCGCTGACAAATCTGCCAATTTTTCGAGCATTGCGAAAATTGAAGGGCAAAATGGTCATTTTGACTAAATATAATTCCATATGACATATCAAATTAAACTTTATCATGTCTGCATTTATTCTCAAAAATTTCAGAATTTTTGGAGGTCATTTACTAATCTAAAAGTGTCACACAATTGTTAAGGTTCATATGTAACTGAAATTAGTAAATGACACTTTTTAATTTTGAGGCAGTCAGATTGTGGGACACTTTAAAATTAGTAAATGACCCCCAAAAAATCTGAAAGTTTTTAGAATAAAATTAGACATGATAACCTTTGATTTGATAAATCATATGGAATTTTTGGAGTTGTATACAAGGGGAAATGAATTTTTGAATTTTTCCCAACGAATTTAACTGTTTTTTCTGGAGCAGACTTCAAAAATAAAAATTATGGGAATTTTTAGGTTCCTATTGGCAAAAATTTATATTTTTCTATAAAACTATACTTAATAAGGGTCACATAGGCTTTGAAACCACCCATATTGGATATCTATACAATTAGATATGAATTTTTAAAGCTCGATGAAAAATCAGCCAATTTTTCAAGCATTGCGAAAATTGAAGGGCAAAATGGTCATTTTGACTAAATATAGTTCCATATGACATATCAAATTAAAATGTATCATGTCTGCATTTATTCGGAAAAATTTCAGAATTTTTGGAGGTCATTTACTAATCTAAAAGTGTCACACAATTGTTAAGGTTCATATGTAACTGAAATTAGTAAATGACACTTTTGAATTTTGAGGCAGTCAGATTGTGGGACACTTTAAAATTAGTAAATGACCCCCAAAAAATCTGAAAGTTTTTAGAATAAAATTAGACATGATAAGCTTTGATTTGATAAATCATATGGAATTTTTGGAGTTGTATACAAGAGGAAATGAATTTTTGAATTTTTCCCAACGAATTTAACTCTTTTTTCTGGAGCAGACTTCAAAAATAAAAATTATGGGAATTTTTAGGTTCCTATTGGCAAAAATTTATATTTTTCTATAAAACTATACTTAATAAGGGTCACATAGGCTTTGAAACCACCCATATTGGATATCTATACAATTAGATATGAATTTTTAAAGCTCGATGACAAATCTTCCAATTTTTCAAGCATTGCGAAAATTGAAGGGCAAAATGGTCATTTTGACTAAATATAGTTCCATATGACATATCAAATTAAAATGTATCATGTCTGCATTTATTCGGAAAAATTTCAGAATTTTTGGAGGTCATTTACTAATCTAAAAGTGTCACACAATTGTTAAGGTTCATATGTAACTGAAATTAGTAAATGACACTTTTTAATTTTGAGGCAGTCAGATTGTGGGACACTTTAAAATTAGTAAATGACCCCCAAAAAATCTGAAAGTTTTTAGAATAAAATTAGACATGATAACCTTTGATTTGATAAATCATATGGAATTTTTGGAGTTGTATACAAGGAGAAATGAATTTTTGAATTTTTCCCAACGAATTTAACTCTTTTTTCTGGAGCAGACTTCAAAAATAAATATTATGGGAATTTTTAGGTTCCTATTGGCTAACATTTATATTTTTCTATAAAACTATACTTAATAAGGGTCACATAGGCTTTGAAACCACCCATATTGGATATCTATACAATTAGATATGAATTTTTAAAGCTCGATGACAAATCTGCCAATTTTTCAAGCATTGCGAAAATTGAAGGGCAAAATGGTCATTTTGACTAAATATAGTTCCATATGACATATCAAATTAAAATGTATCATGTCTGCATTTATTGGGAAAAATTTCAGAATTTTTGGAGGTCATTTACTAATCTAAAAGTGTCACACAATTGTTAAGGTTCATATGTAACTGAAATTAGTAAATGACACTTTTGAATTTTGAGGCAGTCAGATTGTGGGACACTTTAAAATTAGTAAATGACCTCCAAAAAATCTGAAAGTTTTGAGAATAAAATTAGACATGATAAGCTTTGATTTGATAAATCATATGGAATTTTTGGAGTTGTATACAAGGAGAAATGAATTTTTGAATTTTTCCCAACGAATTTAACTCTTTTTTCTGGAGCAGACTTCAAAAATAAAAATTATGGGAATTTTTAGGTTCCTATTGGCAAAAATTTATATTTTTCTATAAAACTATACTTAATAAGGGTCACATAGGCTTTGAAACCACCCCAATTGGATATCTATACAATAAGATATGAATTTTTAAACTTCGCTGACAAATCTGCCAATTTTTCGAGCATTGCGAAAATTGAAGGGCAAAATGGTCATTTTGACTAAATATAATTCCATATGACATATCAAATTAAACTTTATCATGTCTGCATTTATTCTCAAAAATTTCAGAATTTTTGGAGGTCATTTACTAATCTAAAAGTGTCACACAATTGTTAAGGTTCATATGTAACTGAAATTAGTAAATGACACTTTTTAATTTTGAGGCAGTCAGATTGTGGGACACTTTAAAATTAGTAAATGACCCCCAAAAAATCTGAAAGTTTTTAGAATAAAATTAGACATGATAACCTTTGATTTGATAAATCATATGGAATTTTTGGAGTTGTATACAAGGGGAAATGAATTTTTGAATTTTTCCCAACGAATTTAACTGTTTTTTCTGGAGCAGACTTCAAAAATAAAAATTATGGGAATTTTTAGGTTCCTATTGGCAAAAATTTATATTTTTCTATAAAACTATACTTAATAAGGGTCACATAGGCTTTGAAACCACCCATATTGGATATCTATACAATTAGATATGAATTTTTAAAGCTCGATGAAAAATCAGCCAATTTTTCAAGCATTGCGAAAATTGAAGGGCAAAATGGTCATTTTGACTAAATATAGTTCCATATGACATATCAAATTAAAATGTATCATGTCTGCATTTATTCGGAAAAATTTCAGAATTTTTGGAGGTCATTTACTAATCTAAAAGTGTCACACAATTGTTAAGGTTCATATGTAACTGAAATTAGTAAATGACACTTTTGAATTTTGAGGCAGTCAGATTGTGGGACACTTTAAAATTAGTAAATGACCCCCAAAAAATCTGAAAGTTTTTAGAATAAAATTAGACATGATAAGCTTTGATTTGATAAATCATATGGAATTTTTGGAGTTGTATACAAGAGGAAATGAATTTTTGAATTTTTCCCAACGAATTTAACTCTTTTTTCTGGAGCAGACTTCAAAAATAAAAATTATGGGAATTTTTAGGTTCCTATTGGCAAAAATTTATATTTTTCTATAAAACTATACTTAATAAGGGTCACATAGGCTTTGAAACCACCCATATTGGATATCTATACAATTAGATATGAATTTTTAAAGCTCGATGACAAATCTTCCAATTTTTCAAGCATTGCGAAAATTGAAGGGCAAAATGGTCATTTTGACTAAATATAGTTCCATATGACATATCAAATTAAAATGTATCATGTCTGCATTTATTCGGAAAAATTTCAGAATTTTTGGAGGTCATTTACTAATCTAAAAGTGTCACACAATTGTTAAGGTTCATATGTAACTGAAATTAGTAAATGACACTTTTGAATTTTGAGGCAGTCAGATTGTGGGACACTTTAAAATTAGTAAATGACCCCCAAAAAATCTGAAAGTTTTTAGAATAAAATTAGACATGATAACCTTTGATTTGATAAATCATATGGAATTTTTGGAGTTGTATACAAGGAGAAATGAATTTTTGAATTTTTCCCAACGAATTTAACTCTTTTTTCTGGAGCAGACTTCAAAAATAAATATTATGGGAATTTTTAGGTTCCTATTGGCTAACATTTATATTTTTCTATAAAACTATACTTAATAAGGGTCACATAGGCTTTGAAACCACCCATATTGGATATCTATACAATTAGATATGAATTTTTAAAGCTCGATGACAAATCTGCCAATTTTTCAAGCATTGCGAAAATTGAAGGGCAAAATGGTCATTTTGACTAAATATAGTTCCATATGACATATCAAATTAAAATGTATCATGTCTGCATTTATTGGGAAAAATTTCAGAATTTTTGGAGGTCATTTACTAATCTAAAAGTGTCACACAATTGTTAAGGTTCATATGTAACTGAAATTAGTAAATGACACTTTTGAATTTTGAGGCAGTCAGATTGTGGGACACTTTAAAATTAGTAAATGACCTCCAAAAAATCTGAAAGTTTTGAGAATAAAATTAGACATGATAAGCTTTGATTTGATAAATCATATGGAATTTTTGGAGTTGTATACAAGGAGAAATGAATTTTTGAATTTTTCCCAACGAATTTAACTCTTTTTTCTGGAGCAGACTTCAAAAATAAAAATTATGGGAATTTTTAGGTTCCTATTGGCAAAAATTTATATTTTTCTATAAAACTATACTTAATAAGGGTCACATAGGCTTTGAAACCACCCCAATTGGATATCTATACAATAAGATATGAATTTTTAAACTTCGCTGACAAATCTGCCAATTTTTCGAGCATTGCGAAAATTGAAGGGCAAAATGGTCATTTTGACTAAATATAATTCCATATGACATATCAAATTAAACTTTATCATGTCTGCATTTATTCTCAAAAATTTCAGAATTTTTGGAGGTCATTTACTAATCTAAAAGTGTCACACAATTGTTAAGGTTCATATGTAACTGAAATTAGTAAATGACACTTTTGAATTTTGAGGCAGTCAGATTGTGGGACACTTTAAAATTAGTAAATGACCTCCAAAAAATCTGAAAGTTTTGAGAATAAAATTAGACATGATAAGCTTTGATTTGATAAATCATATGGAATTTTTGGAGTTGTATACAAGGAGAAATGAATTTTTGAATTTTTCCCAACGAATTTAACTCTTTTTTCTGGAGCAGACTTCAAAAATAAAAATTATGGGAATTTTTAGGTTCCTATTGGCAAAAATTTATATTTTTCTATAAAACTATACTTAATAAGGGTCACATAGGCTTTGAAACCACCCCAATTGGATATCTATACAATAAGATATGAATTTTTAAACTTCGCTGACAAATCTGCCAATTTTTCGAGCATTGCGAAAATTGAAGGGCAAAATGGTCATTTTGACTAAATATAATTCCATATGACATATCAAATTAAACTTTATCATGTCTGCATTTATTCTCAAAAATTTCAGAATTTTTGGAGGTCATTTACTAATCTAAAAGTGTCACACAATTGTTAAGGTTCATATGTAACTGAAATTAGTAAATGACACTTTTTAATTTTGAGGCAGTCAGATTGTGGGACACTTTAAAATTAGTAAATGACCTCCAAAAAATATGAAAGTTTTGAGAATAAAATTAGACATGATAAGCTTTGATTTGATAAATCATATGGAATTTTTGGAGTTGTATACAAGGAGAAATGAATTTTTGAATTTTTCCCAACGAATTTAACTCTTTTTTCTGGAGCAGACTTCAAAAATAAAAATTATGGGAATTTTTAGGTTCCTATTGGCAAAAATTTATATTTTTCTATAAAACTATACTTAATAAGGGTCACATAGGCTTTGAAACCACCCCAATTGGATATCTATACAATAAGATATGAATTTTTAAACTTCGCTGACAAATCTGCCAATTTTTCGAGCATTGCGAAAATTGAAGGGCAAAATGGTCATTTTGACTAAATATAATTCCATATGACATATCAAATTAAACTTTATCATGTCTGCATTTATTCTCAAAAATTTCAGAATTTTTGGAGGTCATTTACTAATCTAAAAGTGTCACACAATTGTTAAGGTTCATATGTAACTGAAATTAGTAAATGACACTTTTTAATTTTGAGGCAGTCAGATTGTGGGACACTTTAAAATTAGTAAATGACGTCCAAAAAATATGAAAGTTTTTAGAATAAAATTAGACATGATAAGCTTTGATTTGATAAATCATATGGAATTTTTGGAGTTGTATACAAGGAGAAATGAATTTTTGAATTTTTCCCAACGAATTTAACTCTTTTTTCTGGAGCAGACTTCAAAAATAAAAATTATGGGAATTTTTAGGTTCCTATTGGCTAACATTTATATTTTTCTATAAAACTATACTTAATAAGGGTCACATAGGCTTTGAAACCACCCCAATTGGATATCTATACAATAAGATATGAATTTTTAAAGCTCGCTGACAAATCTGCCAATTTTTCAAGCATTGCGAAAATTGAAGGGCAAAATGGTCATTTTGACTAAATATAATTCCATATGACATATCAAATTAAAATGTATCATGTTTGCATTTATTCGGAAAAATTTCAGAATTTTTGGAGGTCATTTACTAATCTAAAAGTGTCACACAATTGTTAAGGTTCATATGTAACTGAAATTAGTAAATGACACTTTTGAATTTTGAGGCAGTCAGATTGTGGGACACTTTAAAATTAGTAAATGACCTCCAAAAAATCTGAAAGTTTTTAGAATAAAATTAGACATGATAAGTTTTGATTTGATAAATCATATGGAATTTTTGGAGTTGTATACAAGGAGAAATGAATTTTTGAATTTTTCCCAACGAATTTAACTCTTTTTTCTGGAGCAGACTTCAAAAATAAAAATTATGGGAATTTTTAGGTTCCTATTGGCAAAAATTTATATTTTTCTATGAAACTATACTTAATAAGGGTCACATAGGCTTTGAAACCACCCCAATTGGATATCTATACAATTAGATATGAATTTTTAAAGTTCGATTACAAATCAGCCAATTTTTCAAGCATTGCGAAAATTGAAGGGCAAAATGGTCATTTTGACTAAATATAATTCCATATGACATATCAAATTAAACTTTATCAGGTCTGCATTTATTTGGAAAAATTTCAGAATTTTTGGATGTCATTTACAAATCTAAAAGTGTCACACAATTGTTAAGGTTCATATGTAACTGAAATTAGTAAATGACACTTTTGAATTTTTCCCAACGAATATAACTCTTTTTTCTGGAGCAGACTTCAAAAATAAAAGTTATGGGAATTTTTAGGTTCCTATTGGCAAAAATTTATATTTTTATATAAAACTATACTTAATAAGGGTCACATAGGCTTTGACACCACCCCAATTGGATATCTATACAATTAGATATGAATTTTTAAAGTTCGATTACAAATCGGCCAATTTTTCAAGCATTGCGAAAATTGAAGGGCAAAATGGTCATTTTGAGTAAATATAATTCCATATGACATATCAAATTAAACTTTATCAGGTCTGCATTTATTCGGAAAAATTTCAGAATTTTTGGAGGTCATTTACAAATCTAAAAGTGTCACACAATTGTTAAGGTTCATACGTAACTGAAATTAGTAAATGACACTTTTGAATTTTTCCCAACGAATTTAACTCTTTTTTCTGGAGCAGACTTCAAAAATAAAAATTATGGGAATTTTTAGGTTCCTATTGGCTAACTTTTATATTTTTTTAAAAAACTATACTTAATAAGGGTCACATACGCTTTGAAACCACCCCAATTGGATATCTATACAATAAGATATGAATTTTTAAATCTCGATGACAAATCTGCCAATTTTTCAAGCATTGCGAAAATTGAAGGGCAAAATGGTCATTTTGACTAAATATAATTCCATATGACATATCAAATTAAACTTTATCAAGTCTGCATTTATTCGGAAAAATTTCAGAATTTTTGGAGGTCATTTACTAATCTAAAAGTGTCACACAATTTTTATGGTTCATATGTAACTGAAATTAGTAAATGACACTTTTAAATTTTAAGGCAGTCAGATTGTGGGACACTTTAAAATTAGTAAATGACCTCCAAAAAATCTGAAAGTTTTTAGAATAAAACCAGACATGATAAGCTTTGATTTGATAAATCATATGGAATTTTTGGAGTTGTATACAAGGAGAAATGAAGTTTTGAATTTTTCCCAACGAATTTAACTCTTTTTTCTGGAGCAGACTTCAAAAATAAGAATTATGGGAATATTTAGGTTCCTATTGGCGAACATTTATATTTTTCTATTAAAATATACTTAATAAGGGTCACATAGGCTTTGAAACCACCCCAATTGGATATCTATACAATAAGATATGAATTTTTAAATTTCGATGACAAATCTGCCAATATTTCAAGCATTGCGAAAATTGAAGGGCAAAATGGTCATTTTGACTAAATATAATTCCATATGACATATCAAATTAAAATGTATCATGTCTGCATTTATTCGGAAAAATTTCAGAATTTTTGGAGGTCATTTACTAATCTAAAAGTGTCACACAATTGTTAAGGTTCATATGTAACTGAAATTAGTAAATGACACTTTTTAATTTTGAGGCAGTCAGATTGTGGGACACTTTAAAATTAGTAAATGACCTCCAAAAAATCTGAAAGTTTTTAGAATAAAATTAGACATGATAAGCTTTGATTTGATAAATCATATGGAATTTTTGGAGTTGTATACAAGGAGAAATGAATTTTTGAATTTTTCCCAACGAATTTATCTCTTTTTTCTGGAGCAGACTTCAAAAATAAAAATTATGGGAATTTTTAGGTTCCTATTGGCAAAAATTTATATTTTTCTATAAAACTATACTTAATAAGGGTCACATAGGCTTTGAAACCACCCCAATTGGATATCTATACAATTAGATATGAATTTTTAAAGTTCGATTACAAATCAGCCAATTTTTCAAGCATTGCGAAAATTGAAGGGCAAAATGGTCATTTTGACTAAATATAATTCCATATGACATATCAAATTAAACTTTATCAGGTCTGCATTTATTCGGAAAAATTTCAGAATTTTTGGAGGTCATTTACAAATCTCAAAGTGTCACACAATTGTTAAGGTTCATATGTAACTGAAATTAGTAAATGAAACTTTTGAATTTTTCCCAACGAATACAACTCTTTTTTCTGGAGCAGACTTCAAAAATAAAAATTATGGGAATATTTAGGTTCCTATCGGCTAACATTTATATTTTTCTATAAAACTCTACTTAATAAGGGTCACATAGGCTTTGAAACCACCCCAATTGGATATCTATACAATAAGATATGAATTTTTAAACTTCGCTGACAAATCTGCCAATTTTTCAAGCATTGCGAAAATTGAAGGGCAAAATGGTCATTTTGACTAAATATAATTCCATATGACATATCAAATTAAAATGTATCATGTCTGCATTTATTGGGAAAAATTTCAGAATTTTTGGAGGTCATTTACTAATCTAAAAGTGTCACACAATTGTTAAGGTTCATATGTAACTGAAATTAGTAAATGACACTTTTGAATTTTGAGGCAGTCAGATTGTGGGACACTTTAAAATTAGTAAATGACCTCCAAAAAATCTGAAAGTTTTGAGAATAAAATTAGACATGATAAGCTTTGATTTGATAAATCATATGGAATTTTTGGAGTTGTATACAAGGAGAAATGAATTTTTGAATTTTTCCCAACGAATTTAACTCTTTTTTCTGGAGCAGACTTCAAAAATAAAAATTATGGGAATTTTTAGGTTCCTATTGGCAAAAATTTATATTTTTCTATAAAACTATACTTAATAAGGGTCACATAGGCTTTGAAACCACCCCAATTGGATATCTATACAATAAGATATGAATTTTTAAACTTCGCTGACAAATCTGCCAATTTTTCGAGCATTGCGAAAATTGAAGGGCAAAATGGTCATTTTGACTAAATATAATTCCATATGACATATCAAATTAAACTTTATCATGTCTGCATTTATTCTCAAAAATTTCAGAATTTTTGGAGGTCATTTACTAATCTAAAAGTGTCACACAATTGTTAAGGTTCATATGTAACTGAAATTAGTAAATGACACTTTTTAATTTTGAGGCAGTCAGATTGTGGGACACTTTAAAATTAGTAAATGACCTCCAAAAAATATGAAAGTTTTTAGAATAAAATTAGACATGATAAGCTTTGATTTGATAAATCATATGGAATTTTTGGAGTTGTATACAAGGAGAAATGAATTTTTGAATTTTTCCCAACGAATTTAACTCTTTTTTCTGGAGCAGACTTCAAAAATAAAAATTATGGGAATTTTTAGGTTCCTATTGGCTAACATTTATATTTTTCTATAAAACTATACTTAATAAGGGTCACATAGGCTTTGAAACCACCCCAATTGGATATCTATACAATAAGATATGAATTTTTAAAGCTCGATGACAAATCTGCCAATTTTTCAAGCATTGCGAAAATTGAAGGGCAAAATGGTCATTTTGACTAAATATAATTCCATATGACATATCAAATTAAAATGTATCATGTTTGCATTTATTCGGAAAAATTTCAGAATTTTTGGAGGTCATTTACTAATCTAAAAGTGTCACACAATTGTTAAGGTTCATATGTAACTGAAATTAGTAAATGACACTTTTTAATTTTGAGGCAGTCAGATTGTGGGACACTTTAAAATTAGTAAATGACCTCCAAAAAATCTGAAAGTTTTTAGAATAAAATTAGACATGATAAGCTTTGATTTGATAAATCATATGGAATTTTTGGAGTTGTATACAAGGAGAAATGAATTTTTGAATTTTTCCCAACGAATTTAACTCTTTTTTCTGGAGAAGACTTCAAAAATAAAAATTATGGGAATTTTTAGGTTCCTATTGGCAAAAATTTATATTTTTCTATAAAACTATACTTAATAAGGGTCACATAGGCTTTGAAACCACCCCAATTGGATATCTATACAATTAGATATGAATTGTTAAAGTTCGATTACAAATCAGCCAATTTTTCAAGCATTGCGAAAATTGAAGGGCAAAATGGTCATTTTGACTAAATATAATTCCATATGACATATCAAATTAAACTTTATCAGGTCTGCATTTATTCGGAAAAATTTCAGAATTTTTGGAGGTCATTTACAAATCTAAAAGTGTCACACAATTGTTAAGGTTCATATGTAACTGAAATTAGTAAATGACACTTTTGAATTTTTCCCAACGAATATAACTCTTTTTTCTGGAGCAGACTTCAAAAATAAAAATTATGGGAATATTTAGGTTCCTATCGGCTAACATTTATATTTTTCTATAAAACTCTACTTAATAAGGGTCACATAGGCTTTGAAACCACCCCAATTGGATATCTATACAATAAGATATGAATTTTTAAACTTCGCTGACAAATCTGCCAATTTTTCAAGCATTGCGAAAATTGAAGGGCAAAATGGTCATTTTGACTAAATATAATTCCATATGACATATCAAATTAAAATGTATCATGTCTGCATTTATTGGGAAAAATTTCAGAATTTTTGGAGGTCATTTACTAATCTAAAAGTGTCACACAATTGTTAAGGTTCATATGTAACTGAAATTAGTAAATGACACTTTTGAATTTTGAGGCAGTCAGATTGTGGGACACTTTAAAATTAGTAAATGACCTCCAAAAAATCTGAAAGTTTTGAGAATAAAATTAGACATGATAAGCTTTGATTTGATAAATCATATGGAATTTTTGGAGTTGTATACAAGGAGAAATGAATTTTTGAATTTTTCCCAACGAATTTAACTCTTTTTTCTGGAGCAGACTTCAAAAATAAAAATTATGGGAATTTTTAGGTTCCTATTGGCAAAAATTTATATTTTTCTATAAAACTATACTTAATAAGGGTCACATAGGCTTTGAAACCACCCCAATTGGATATCTATACAATAAGATATGAATTTTTAAACTTCGCTGACAAATCTGCCAATTTTTCGAGCATTGCGAAAATTGAAGGGCAAAATGGTCATTTTGACTAAATATAATTCCATATGACATATCAAATTAAACTTTATCATGTCTGCATTTATTCTCAAAAATTTCAGAATTTTTGGAGGTCATTTACTAATCTAAAAGTGTCACACAATTGTTAAGGTTCATATGTAACTGAAATTAGTAAATGACACTTTTTAATTTTGAGGCAGTCAGATTGTGGGACACTTTAAAATTAGTAAATGACCTCCAAAAAATATGAAAGTTTTTAGAATAAAATTAGACATGATAAGCTTTGATTTGATAAATCATATGGAATTTTTGGAGTTGTATACAAGGAGAAATGAATTTTTGAATTTTTCCCAACGAATTTAACTCTTTTTTCTGGAGCAGACTTCAAAAATAAAAATTATGGGAATTTTTAGGTTCCTATTGGCTAACATTTATATTTTTCTATAAAACTATACTTAATAAGGGTCACATAGGCTTTGAAACCACCCCAATTGGATATCTATACAATAAGATATGAATTTTTAAAGCTCGATGACAAATCTGCCAATTTTTCAAGCATTGCGAAAATTGAAGGGCAAAATGGTCATTTTGACTAAATATAATTCCATATGACATATCAAATTAAAATGTATCATGTTTGCATTTATTCGGAAAAATTTCAGAATTTTTGGAGGTCATTTACTAATCTAAAAGTGTCACACAATTGTTAAGGTTCATATGTAACTGAAATTAGTAAATGACACTTTTTAATTTTGAGGCAGTCAGATTGTGGGACACTTTAAAATTAGTAAATGACCTCCAAAAAATCTGAAAGTTTTTAGAATAAAATTAGACATGATAAGCTTTGATTTGATAAATCATATGGAATTTTTGGAGTTGTATACAAGGAGAAATGAATTTTTGAATTTTTCCCAACGAATTTAACTCTTTTTTCTGGAGAAGACTTCAAAAATAAAAATTATGGGAATTTTTAGGTTCCTATTGGCAAAAATTTATATTTTTCTATAAAACTATACTTAATAAGGGTCACATAGGCTTTGAAACCACCCCAATTGGATATCTATACAATTAGATATGAATTGTTAAAGTTCGATTACAAATCAGCCAATTTTTCAAGCATTGCGAAAATTGAAGGGCAAAATGGTCATTTTGACTAAATATAATTCCATATGACATATCAAATTAAACTTTATCAGGTCTGCATTTATTCGGAAAAATTTCAGAATTTTTGGAGGTCATTTACAAATCTAAAAGTGTCACACAATTGTTAAGGTTCATATGTAACTGAAATTAGTAAATGACACTTTTGAATTTTTCCCAACGAATATAACTCTTTTTTCTGGAGCAGACTTCAAAAATAAAAATTATGGGAATTTTTAGGTTCCTATTGGCAAAAATTTATATTTTAATATAAAACTATACTTAATAAGGGTCACATAGGCTTTGACACCACCCCAATTGGATATCTATACAATTAGATATGAATTTTTAAAGTTCGATTACAAATCGGCCAATTTTTCAAGCATTGCGAAAATTGAAGGGCAAAATGGTCATTTTGAGTAAATATAATTCCATATGACATATCAAATTAAACTTTATCAGGTCTGCATTTATTCGGAAAAATTTCAGAATTTTTGGAGGTCATTTACTAATCTAAAAGTGTCACACAATTGTTAAGGTTCATATGTAACTGAAATTAGTAAATGACACTTTTGAATTTTGAGGCAGTCAGATTGTGGGACACTTTAAAATTAGTAAATGACCTCCAAAAAATCTGAAAGTTTTTAGAATAAAATTAGACATGATAAGCTTTGATTTGATAAATCATATAGAATTTTTGGAGTTGTATACAAGGAGAAATGAATTTTTGAATTTTTCCCAACGAATTTATCTCTTTTTTCTGGAGCAGACTTCAAAAATAAAAATTATGGGAATATTTAGGTTCCTATCGGCTAACATTTATATTTTTCTATAAAACTCTACTTAATAAGGGTCACATAGGCTTTGAAACCACCCCAATTGGATATCTATACAATAAGATATGAATTTTTAAAGCTCGATGACAAATCTTCCAATTTTTCAAGCATTGCGAAAATTGAAGGGCAAAATGGTCATTTTGACAAAATATAATTCCATATGACATATCAAATTAAAATGTATCATGTCTGCATTTATTCGGAAAAATTTCAGAATTTTTGGAGGTCATTTACTAATCTAAAAGTGTCACACAATTGTTAAGGTTCATATGTAACTGAAATTAGTAAATGACACTTTTGAATTTTGAGGCAGTCAGATTGTGGGACACTTTAAAATTAGTAAATGACCTCCAAAAAATCTGAAAGTTTTTAGAATAAAATTAGACATGATAAGCTTTGATTTGATAAATCATATAGAATTTTTGGAGTTGTATACAAGGAGAAATGAATTTTTGAATTTTTCCCAACGAATTTAACTGTTTTTTCTGGAGCAGACTTCAAAAATAAAAATTATGGAAATTTTTAGGTTCCTATTGGCAAAAATTTATATTTTTCTATAAAACTATACTTAATAAGGGTCACATAGGCTTTGAAACCACCCATATTGGATATCTATACAATTAGATATGAATTTTTAAAGTTCGATTACAAATCAGCCAATTTTTCAAGCATTGCGAAAATTGAAGGGCAAAATGGTCATTTTGACTAAATATAATTCCATATGACATATCAAATTAAACTTTATCAGGTCTGCATTTATTCGGAAAAATTTCAGAATTTTTGGAGGTCATTTACTAATCTAAAAGTGTCACACAATTGTTAAGGTTCATATGTAACTGAAATTAGTAAATGACACTTTTGAATTTTGAGGCAGTCAGATTGTGTGACACTTTAAAATTAGTAAATGACCTCCAAAAAATCTGACATTTTTTAGAATAAAATTAGACATGATAAGCTTTGATTTGATCAATCATATGGAATTTGTGGAGTTGTATACAAGGGGAAATGAATTTTTGAATTTTTCCCAACGAATTTAACTGTTTTTTCTGGAGCAGACTTCAAAAATAAAAATTATGGGAATATTTAGGTTCCTATTGGCTAACATTTATATTTTTCTATAAAACTATACTTAATAAGGGTCACATAGGCTTTGAAACCACCCCAATTGGATATCTATACAATAAGATATGAATTTTTAAAGCTCGATGACAAATCTGCCAATTTTTCAAACATTGCGAAAATTGAAGGGCAAAATGGTCATTTTGACTAAATATAATTCCATATGACATATCAAATTAAAATGTATCATGTCTGCATTTATTCGGAAAAATTTCAGAATTTTTGGAGGTCATTTACTAATCTAAAAGTGTCACACAATTGTTAAGGTTCATATGTAACTGAAATTAGTAAATGACACTTTTGAATTTTGAGGCAGTCAGATTGTGGGACACTTTAAAATTAGTAAATGACCTCCAAAAAATCTGAAAGTTTTTAGAATAAAATTAGACATGATAAGCTTTGATTTGATAAATCATATGGAATTTGTGGAGTTGTATACAAGGGGAAATGAATTTTTGAATTTTTCCCAACGAATTTATCTCTTTTTTCTGGAGCAGACTTCAAAAATAAAAATTATGGGAATTTTTAGGTTCCTATTGGCTAACATTTATATTTTTCTATAAAACTATACTTAATAAGGGTCACATAGGCTTTGAAACCACCCCAATTGGATATCTATACAATAAGATATGAATTTTTAAAGCTCGATGACAAATCTGCCAATTTTTCAAGCATTGCGAAAATTGAAGGGCAAAATGGTCATTTTGACTAAATATAATTCCATATGACATATCAAATTAAAATGTATCATGTCTGCATTTATTCTCAAAAATTTTAGAATTTTTGGAGGTCATTTACTAATCTAAAAGTGTCACACAATTGTTAAGGTTCATATGTAACTGAAATTAGTAAATGACACTTTTGAATTTTGAGGCAATCAGATTGTGGGACACTTTAAAATTAGTAAATGACCTCCAAAAAATCTGAAATTTTTTAGAATAAAATTAGACATGATAAGCTTTGATTTGATAAATCATATGGAATTTTTGGAGTTGTATACAAGGAGAAATGAATTTTTGAATTTTTCCCAACGAATTTAACTCTTTTTTCTGGAGCAGACTTCAAAAATAAGAATTATGGGAATATTTAGGTTCCTATTGGCGAACATTTATATTTCTCTATAAAACTATACTTAATAAGGGTCACATAGGCTTTGAAACCACCTATATTGGATATCTATACAATTAGATATGAATTTTTAAAGTTCGATTACAAATCAGCCAATTTTTCAAGCATTGCGAAAATTGAAGGGCAAAATGGTCATTTTGACTAAATATAATTCCATATGACATATCAAATTAAAATGTATCATGTCTGCATTTATTCTCAAAAATTTTAGAATTTTTGGAGGTCATTTACTAATCTAAAAGTGTCACACAATTGTTAAGGTTCATATGTAACTGAAATTAGTAAATGACACTTTTGAATTTTGAGGCAGTCAGATTTTGGGACACTTTAAAATTAGTAAATGACCTCCAAAAAATCTGAAAGTTTTTAGAATAAAACCAGACATGATAAGCTTTGATTTGATAAATCATATGGAATTTTTGGAGTTGTATACAAGGAGAAATGAAGTTTTGAATTTTTCCCAACGAATTTAACTCTTTTTTCTGGAGCAGACTTCAAAAATAAGAATTATGGGAATATTTAGGTTCCTATTGGCGAACATTTATATTTTTCTATTAAAATATACTTAATAAGGGTCACATAGGCTTTGAAACCACCCCAATTGGATATCTATACAATAAGATATGAATTTTTAAATTTTGATGACAAATCTGCCAATTTTTCAAGCATTGCGAAAATTGAAGGGCAAAATGGTCATTTTGACTAAATATAATTCCATATGACATATCAAATTAAACTTTATCATGTCTGCATTTATTCTCAAAAATTTCAGAATTTTTGGAGGTCATTTACTAATCTAAAAGTGTCACACAATTGTTAAGGTTCATATGTAACTGAAATTAGTAAATGACACTTTTGAATTTTGAGGCAGTCAGATTGTGGGACACTTTAAAATTAGTAAATGACCTCCAAAAAATCTGAAAGTTTTTAGAATAAAATGAGACATGATAAGCTTTGATTTGATAAATCATATGGAATTTTTGGAGTTGTATACAAGGAGAAATGAATTTTTGAATTTTTCCCAACGAATTTATCTCTTTTTTCTGGAGCAGACTTCAAAAATAAAAATTATGGGAATTTTTAGGTTCCTATTGGCAAAAAGTTATATTTTTCTATAAAACTATACTTAATAAGGGTCACATAGGCTTTGAAACCACCCCAATTGGATATCTATACAATTAGATATGAATTTTTAAAGTTCGATTACAAATCAGCCAATTTTTCAAGCATTGCGAAAATTGAAGGGCAAAATGGTCATTTTGACTAAATATAATTCCATATGACATATCAAATTAAAATGTATCATGTCTGCATTTATTCTCAAAAATTTTAGAATTTTTGGAGGTCATTTACTAATCTAAAAGTGTCACACAATTTTTATGGTTCATATGTAACTGAAATTAGTAAATGACACTTTTAAATTTTAAGGCAGTCAGATTGTGGGACACTTTAAAATTAGTAAATGACCTCCAAAAAATCTGAAAGTTTTTAGAATAAAACCAGACATGATAAGCTTTGATTTGATAAATCATATGGAATTTTTGGAGTTGTATACAAGGAGAAATGAATTTTTGAATTTTTCCCAACGAATTTAACTCTTTTTTCTGGAGCAGACTTCAAAAATAAGAATTATGGGAATATTTAGGTTCCTATTGGCGAACATTTATATTTTTCTATTAAAATATACTTAATAAGGGTCACATAGGCTTTGAAACCACCCCAATTGGATATCTATACAATAAGATATGAATTTTTAAATTTCGATGACAAATCTGCCAATTTTTCAAGCATTGCGTAAATTGAAGGGCAAAATGGTCATTTTGACTAAATATAATTCCATATGACATATCAAATTAAACTTTATCATGTCTGCATTTATTCTCAAAAATTTCAGAATTTTTGGAGGTCATTTACTAATCTAAAAGTGTCACACAATTGTTAAGGTTCATATGTAACTGAAATTAGTAAATGACACTTTTGAATTTTGAGGCAGTCAGATTGTGGGACACTTTAAAATTAGTAAATGACCTCCAAAAAATCTGAAAGTTTTTAGAATAAAATTAGACATGATAAGCTTTGATTTGATAAATCATATGGAATTTTTGGAGTTGTATACAAGGAGAAATGAATTTTTGAATTTTTCCCAACGAATTTAACTCTTTTTTCTGGAGCAGACTTCAAAAATAAGAATTATGGGAATTTTTAGGTTCCTATTGGCAAAAATTTATATTTTTCTATAAAACTATACTTAATAAGGGTCACATAGGCTTTGAAACCACCTATATTGGATATCTATACAATTAGATATGAATTTTTAAAGTTCGATTACAAATCAGCCAATTTTTCAAGCATTGCGAAAATTGAAGGGCAAAATGGTCATTTTGACTAAATATAATTCCATATGACATATCAAATTAAAATGTATCATGTCTGCATTTATTCTCAAAAATTTTAGAATTTTTGGAGGTCATTTACTAATCTAAAAGTGTCACACAATTGTTAAGGTTCATATGTAACTGAAATTAGTAAATGACACTTTTGAATTTTGAGGCAGTCAGATTGTGGGACACTTTAAAATTAGTAAATGACCTCCAAAAAATCTGAAAGTTTTTAGAATAAAACCAGACATGATAAGCTTTGATTTGATAAATCATATGGAATTTTTGGAGTTGTATACAAGGAGAAATGAAGTTTTGAATTTTTCCCAACGAATTTAACTCTTTTTTCTGGAGCAGACTTCAAAAATAAGAATTATGGGAATATTTAGGTTCCTATTGGCGAACATTTATATTTTTCTATAAAACTGTACTTAATAAGGGTCACATAGTCTTTGAAACCACCCATATTGGATATCTATACAATTAGATATGAATTTTTAAAGTTCGATTACAAATCAGCCAATTTTTCAAGCATTGCGAAAATTGAAGGGCAAAATGGTCATTTTGACTAAATATAATTCCATATGACATATCAAATTAAAATGTATCATGTCTGCATTTATTCGGAAAAATTTCAGAATTTTTGGAGGTCATTTACTAATCTAAAAGTGTCACACAATTGTTAAGGTTCATATGTAACTGAAATTAGTAAATGACACTTTTGAATTTTGTGGCAATCAGATTGTGGGACACTTTAAAATTAGTAAATGACCTCCAAAAAATCTGAAAGTTTTTAGAATAAAATTAGACATGATAAGCTTTGATTTGATAAATCATATGGAATTTTTGGAGTTGTATACAAGGAGAAATGAATTTTTGAATTTTTCCCAACGAATTTAACTCTTTTTTCTGGAGCAGACTTCAAAAATAAGAATTATGGGAATATTTAGGTTCCTATTGGCGAACATTTATATTTCTCTATAAAACTATACTTAATAAGGGTCACATAGGCTTTGAAACCACCTATATTGGATATCTATACAATTAGATATGAATTTTTAAAGTTCGATTACAAATCAGCCAATTTTTCAAGCATTGCGAAAATTGAAGGGCAAAATGGTCATTTTGACTAAATATAATTCCATATGACATATCAAATTAAAATGTATCATGTCTGCATTTATTCTCAAAAATTTTAGAATTTTTGGAGGTCATTTACTAATCTAAAAGTGTCACACAATTGTTAAGGTTCATATGTAACTGAAATTAGTAAATGACACTTTTGAATTTTGAGGCAGTCAGATTGTGGGACACTTTAAAATTAGTAAATGACCTCCAAAAAATCTGAAAGTTTTTAGAATAAAATTAGACATGATAAGCTTTGATTTGATAAATCATATGGAATTTTTGGAGTTGTATACAAGGAGAAATGAATTTTTGAATTTTTCCCAACGAATTTAACTCTTTTTTCTGGAGCAGACTTCAAAAATAAGAATTATGGGAATATTTAGGTTCCTATTGGCGAACATTTATATTTCTCTATAAAACTATACTTAATAAGGGTCACAAAGGCTTTGAAACCACCTATATTGGATATCTATACAATTAGATATGAATTTTTAAAGTTCGATTACAAATCAGCCAATTTTTCAAGCATTGCGAAAATTGAAGGGCAAAATGGTCATTTTGACTAAATATAATTCCATATGACATATCAAATTAAAATGTATCATGTCTGCATTTATTCTCAAAAATTTTAGAATTTTTGGAGGTCATT
This sequence comes from Albizia julibrissin, assembly GCA_037074505.1. Classification (NCBI taxonomy): domain Eukaryota; kingdom Viridiplantae; phylum Streptophyta; class Magnoliopsida; order Fabales; family Fabaceae; genus Albizia; species Albizia julibrissin. The sequence continues at coordinate 3,525,832 of CM073480.1, read as the reverse complement.
TACTAATCTAAAAGTGTCACACAATTGTTAAGGTTCATATGTAACTGAAATTAGTAAATGACACTTTTGAATTTTGAGGCAGTCAGATTTTGGGACACTTTAAAATTAGTAAATGACCTCCAAAAAATCTGAAAGTTTTTAGAATAAAACCAGACATGATAAGCTTTGATTTGATAAATCATATGGAATTTTTGGAGTTGTATACAAGGAGAAATGAAGTTTTGAATTTTTCCCAACGAATTTAACTCTTTTTTCTGGAGCAGACTTCAAAAATAAGAATTATGGGAATATTTAGGTTCCTATTGGCAAACATTTATATTTTTCTATTAAAATATACTTAATAAGGGTCACATAGGCTTTGAAACCACCCCAATTGGATATCTATACAATAAGATATGAATTTTTAAATTTTGATGACAAATCTGCCAATTTTTCAAGCATTGCGAAAATTGAAGGGCAAAATGGTCATTTTGACTAAATATAATTCCATATGACATATCAAATTAAACTTTATCATGTCTGCATTTATTCTCAAAAATTTCAGAATTTTTGGAGGTCATTTACTAATCTAAAAGTGTCACACAATTTTTAAGGTTCATATGTAACTGAAATTAGTAAATGACACTTTTAAATTTTGAGGCAGTAAGATTGTGGGACACTTTAAAATTAGTAAATGACCTCCAAAAAATCTGAAAGTTTTTAGAATAAAACCAGACATGATAAGCTTTGATTTGATAAATCATATGGAATTTTTGGAGTTGTATACAAGGAGAAATGAAGTTTTGAATTTTTCCCAACGAATTTAACTCTTTTTTCTGGAGCAGACTTCAAAAATAAGAATTATGGGAATATTTAGGTTCCTATTGGCAAACATTTATATTTTTCTATTAAAATATACTTAATAAGGGTCACATAGGCTTTGAAACCACCCCAATTGGATATCTATACAATAAGATATGAATTTTTAAATTTTGATGACAAATCTGCCAATTTTTCAAGCATTGCGAAAATTGAAGGGCAAAATGGTCATTTTGACTAAATATAATTCCATATGACATATCAAATTAAACTTTATCATGTCTGCATTTATTCTCAAAAATTTCAGAATTTTTGGAGGTCATTTACTAATCTAAAAGTGTCACACAATTTTTAAGGTTCATATGTAACTGAAATTAGTAAATGACACTTTTGAATTTTGAGGCAGTCAGATTGTGGGACACTTTAAAATTAGTAAATGACCTCCAAAAAATCTGAAAGTTTTTAGAATAAAACCAGACATGATAAGCTTTGATTTGATAAATCATATGGAATTTTTGGAGTTGTATACAAGGAGAAATGAATTTTTGAATTTTTCCCAAGGAATTTAACTCTTTTTTCTGGAGCAGACTTCAAAAATAAAAATTATGGGAATTTTCAGGTTCCTATTGGCTAACTTTTATATTTTTTTAAAAAACTATACTTAAAAAGGGTCACATACGCTTTGAAACACCCCAATTGGATATCTATACAATAAGATATGAATTTTTAAAGCTCGATGACAAATCTGCCAATTTTTCAAGCATTGCGAAAATTGAGGGGCAAAATGGTCATTTTGACTAAATATAATTCCATATGACATATCAAATTAAAATGTATCATGTCTGCATTTCTTCGGAAAAATTTCAAAATTTTTGGAGGTCATTTACTAATCTAAAAGTGTCACACAATTGTTAAGGTTCATATGTAACTGAAATTAGTAAATGACACTTTTGAATTTTGAGGCAGTCAGATTGTGGGACACTTTAAAATTAGTAAATGACCTCCAAAAAATCTGAAAGTTTTTAGAATAAAATTAGACATGATAAGCTTTGATTTGATAAATCATATGGAATTTTTGGAGTTGTATACAAGGAGAAATGAATTTTTGAATTTTTCCCAACGAATTTAACTCTTTTTTCTGGAGCAGACTTCAAAAATAAGAATTATGGGAATATTTAGGTTCCTATTGGCGAACATTTATATTTTTCTATAAAACTATACTTAATAAGGGTCACATAGTCTTTGAAACCACCCATATTGGATATCTATACAATTAGATATGAATTTTTAAAGTTCGATTACAAATCAGCCAATTTTTCAAGCATTGCGAAAATTGAAGGGCAAAATGGTCATTTTGACTAAATATAATTCCATATGACATATCAAATTAAAATGTATCATGTCTGCATTTATTCTCAAAAATTTTAGAATTTTTGGAGGTCATTTACTAATCTAAAAGTGTCACACAATTGTTAAGGTTCATATGTAACTGAAATTAGTAAATGACACTTTTGAATTTTGAGGCAGTCAGATTTTGGGACACTTTAAAATTAGTAAATGACCTCCAAAAAATCTGAAAGTTTTTAGAATAAAACCAGACATGATAAGCTTTGATTTGATAAATCATATGGAATTTTTGGAGTTGTATACAAGGAGAAATGAAGTTTTGAATTTTTCCCAACGAATTTAACTCTTTTTTCTGGAGCAGACTTCAAAAATAAGAATTATGGGAATATTTAGGTTCCTATTGGCGAACATTTATATTTCTCTATAAAACTATACTTAATAAGGGTCACATAGGCTTTGAAACCACCTATATTGGATATCTATACAATTAGATATGAATTTTTAAAGTTCGATTACAAATCAGCCAATTTTTCAAGCATTGCGAAAATTGAAGGGCAAAATGGTCATTTTGACTAAATATAATTCCATATGACATATCAAATTAAAATGTATCATGTCTGCATTTATTCTCAAAAATTTTAGAATTTTTGGAGGTCATTTACTAATCTAAAAGTGTCACACAATTGTTAAGGTTCATATGTAACTGAAATTAGTAAATGACACTTTTAAATTTTGAGGCAGTAAGATTGTGGGACACTTTAAAATTAGTAAATGACCTCCAAAAAATCTGAAAGTTTTTAGAATAAAACCAGACATGATAAGCTTTGATTTGATAAATCATATGGAATTTTTGGAGTTGTATACAAGGAGAAATGAATTTTTGAATTTTTCCCAATGAATTTAACTCTTTTTTCTGGAGCAGACTTCAAAAATAAAAATTATGGGAATTTTCAGGTTCCTATTGGCTAACTTTTATATTTTTTTAAAAAACTATACTTAAAAAGGGTCACATACGCTTTGAAACACCCCAATTGGATATCTATACAATAAGATATGAATTTTTAAAGCTCGATGACAAATCTGCCAATTTTTCAAGCATTGCGAAAATTGAGGGGCAAAATGGTCATTTTGACTAAATATAATTCCATATGACATATCAAATTAAAATGTATCATGTCTGCATTTCTTCGGAAAAATTTTAAAATTTTTGGAGGTCATTTACTAATCTAAAAGTGTCACACAATTGTTAAGGTTCATATGTAACTGAAATTAGTAAATGACACTTTTGAATTTTGAGGCAGTCAGATTGTGGGACACTTTAAAATTAGTAAATGACCTCCAAAAAATCTGAAAGTTTTTAGAATAAAATTAGACATGATAAGCTTTGATTTGATAAATCATATGGAATTTTTGGAGTTTTATACAAGGAGAAATGAATTTTTGAATTTTTCCCAACGAATTTAACTCTTTTTTCTGGAGCAGACTTCAAAAATAAGAATTATGGGAATATTTAGGTTCCTATTGGCGAACATTTATATTTTTCTATAAAACTATACTTAATAAGGGTCACATAGTCTTTGAAACCACCCATATTGGATATCTATACAATTAGATATGAATTTTTAAAGTTCGATTACAAATCAGCCAATTTTTCAAGCATTGCGAAAATTGAAGGGCAAAATGGTCATTTTGACTAAATATAATTCCATATGACAAATCAAATTAAAATGTATCATGTCTGCATTTATTCGGAAAAATTTCAGAATTTTTGGAGGTCATTTACTAATCTAAAAGTGTCACACAATTGTTAAGGTTCATATGTAACTGAAATTAGTAAATGACACTTTTGAATTTTGAGGCAGTCAGATTGTGGGACACTTTAAAATTAGTAAATGACCTCCAAAAAATCTGAAAGTTTTTAGAATAAAATTAGACATGATAAGCTTTGATTTGATAAATCATATGGAATTTTTGGAGTTGTATACAAGGAGAAATGAATTTTTGAATTTTTCCCAACGAATTTAACTCTTTTTTCTGGAGAAGACTTCAAAAATAAGAATTATGGGAATATTTAGGCTCCTATTGGCGAACATTTATATTTCTCTATAAAACTATACTTAATAAGGGTCACATAGGCTTTGAAACCACCTATATTGGATATCTATACAATTAGATATGAATTTTTAAAGTTCGATTACAAATCAGCCAATTTTTCAAGCATTGCGAAAATTGAAGGGCAAAATGGTCATTTTGACTAAATATAATTCCATATGACATATCAAATTAAAATGTATCATGTCTGCATTTATTCTCAAAAATTTTAGAATTTTTGGAGGTCATTTACTAATCTAAAAGTGTCACACAATTGTTAAGGTTCATATGTAACTGAAATTAGTAAATGACACTTTTGAATTTTGAGGCAATCAGATTGTGGGACACTTTAAAATTAGTAAATGACCTCCAAAAAATCTGAAAGTTTTTAGAATAAAATTAGACATGATAAGCTTTGATTTGATAAATCATATGGAATTTTTGGAGTTGTATACAAGGAGAAATGAATTTTTGAATTTTTCCCAACGAATTTAACTCTTTTTTCTGGAGCAGACTTCAAAAATAAGAATTATGAGTATACTTAATAAGGGTCACATAGGCTTTGAAACCACCCATATTGGATATCTATACAATTAGATATGAATTTTTAAAGTTCGATTACAAATCAGCCTATTTTTCAAGCATTGCGAAAATTGAAGGGCAAAATCGTCATTTTGACTAAATATAATTCCATATGACATATCAAATTAAAATGTATCATGTCTGCATTTATTCTCAAAAATTTTAGAATTTTTGGAGGTCATTTACTAATCTAAAAGTGTCACACAATTGTTAAGGTTCATATGTAACTGAAATTAGTAAATGACACTTTTGAATTTTGAGGCAATCAGATTGTGGGACACTTTAAAATTAGTAAATGACCTCCAAAAAATCTGAAAGTTTTTAGAATAAAATTAGACATGATAAGCTTTGATTTGATAAATCATATGGAATTTTTGGAGTTGTATACAAGGAGAAATGAATTTTTGAATTTTTCCCAACGAATTTAACTCTTTTTTCTGGAGCAGACTTCAAAAATAAGAATTATGGGAATATTTAGGTTCCTATTGGCGAACATTTATATTTCTCTATAAAACTATACTTAATAAGGGTCACATAGGCTTTGAAACCACCCATATTGGATATCTATACAATTAGATATGAATTTTTAAAGTTCGATTACAAATCAGCCTATTTTTCAAGCATTGCGAAAATTGATGGGCAAAATCGTCATTTTGACTAAATATAATTCCATATGACATATCAAATTAAAATGTATCATGTCTGCATTTATTCTCAAAAATTTCAGAATTTTTGGAGGTCATTTACTAATCTAAAAGTGTCACACAATTGTTAAGGTTCATATGTAACTGAAATTAGTAAATGACACTTTTGAATTTTGAGGCAGTCAGATTGTGGGACACTTTAAAATTAGTAAATGACCTCCAAAAAATCTGAAAGTTTTTAGAATAAAATTAGACATGATAAGCTTTGATTTGATAAATCATATGGAATTTTTGGAGTTGTATACAAGGAGAAATGAATTTTTGAATTTTTCCCAACGAATTTAACTCTTTTTTCTGGAGCAGACTTCAAAAATAAGAATTATGGGAATATTTAGGTTCCTATTGGCGAACATTTATATTTTTCTATTAAAATATACTTAATAAGGGTCACATAGGCTTTGAAACCACCCCAATTGGATATCTATACAATAAGATATGAATTTTTAAATTTCGATGACAAATCTGCCAATTTTTCAAGCATTGCGAAAATTGAAGGGCAAAATGGTCATTTTGACTAAATATAATTCAATATGACATATCAAATTAAACTTTATCATGTCTGCATTTATTCTCAAAAATTTCAGAATTTTTGGAGGTCATTTACTAATCTAAAAGTGTCACACAATTGTTAAGGTTCATATGTAACTGAAATTAGTAAATGACACTTTTGAATTTTGAGGCAGTCAGATTGTGGGACACTTTAAAATTAGTAAATGACCTCCAAAAAATCTGAAAGTTTTTAGAATAAAATTAGACATGATAAGCTTTGATTTGATAAATCATATGGAATTTTTGGAGTTGTATACAAGGAGAAATGAATTTTTCAATTTTTCCCAACGAATTTAACTCTTTTTTCTGGAGCAGACTTCAAAAATAAAAATTATGGGAATTTTTAGGTTCCTATTGGCAAACATTTATATTTTTCTATAAAACTATACTTAATAAGGGTCACAAAGGCTTTGAAACCACCCATATTGGATATCTATACAATTAGATATGAATTTTTAAAGATCGATTACAAATCAGCCAATTTTTCAAGCATTGCGAAAATTGAAGGGCAAAATGGTCATTTTGACTAAATATAATTCCATATGACATATCAAATTAAAATGTATCATGTCTGCATTTATTCGGAAAAATTTCAGAATTTTTGGAGGTCATTTACTAATCTAAAAGTGTCACACAATTGTTAATGTTCATATGTAACTGAAATTAGTAAATGACACTTTTGAATTTTGAGGCAGTCAGATTGTGGGACACTTTAAAATTAGTAAATGACCTCCAAAAAATCTGAAAGTTTTTAGAATAAAATTAGACATGATAAGCTTTGATTTGATAAATCATATGGAATTTTTGGAGTTTTATACAAGGAGAAATGAATTTTTGAATTTTTCCCAACGAATTTAACTCTTTTTTCTGGAGCAGACTTCAAAAATAAGAATTATGGGAATATTTAGGTTCCTATTGGCGAACATTTATATTTTTCTATTAAAATATACTTAATAAGGGTCACAAAGGCTTTGAAACCACCCATATTGGATATCTATACAATTAGATATGAATTTTTAAAGTTAGATTACAAATCAGCCTATTTTTCAAGCATTGCGAAAATTGAAGGGCAAAATGGTCATTTTGACTAAATATAATTCCATATGACATATCAAATTAAACTTTATCATGTCTGCATTTATTCTCAAAAATTTCAGAATTTTTGGAGGTCATTTACTAATCTAAAAGTGTCACACAATTGTTAAGGTTCATATGTAACTGAAATTAGTAAATGACACTTTTGAATTTTGAGGAAGTCAGATTATGGGACACTTTAAAATTAGTAAATGACCTCCAAAAAATATGAAAGTTTTTAGAATAAAATTAGACATGATAAGCTTTGATTTGATAAATCATATGGAATTTTTGAATTTTTCCCAACGAATTTAACTCTTTTTTCTGGAGCAAACTTCAAAAATAAAAATTATGGGAATTTTTAGGTTCCTATTGGCTAACTTTTATATTTTTCTATAAAATTATACTTAATAGGGTCACATACGCTTTGAAACCACCCATATTGGATATCTATACAATTAGATATGAATTTTTACATTTCGGTGACAAATCTGCCAATTTTTCAAGTATTACGAAAATTGAAGGGCAAAATGGTCATTTTGACTAAATAAAATTCCATATGACATATCAAATTAAACTTTATCATGTCTGCATTTATTCTCAAAAATTTCAGAATTTTTGGAGGTCATTTACTAATCTAAAAGTGTCACACAATTGTTACGGTTCAGATGTAACTGAAATTAGTAAATCACACTTTTGAATTTTGAGGCAGTCAGATTGTGGGACACTTTTAAATTAGTAAATGACCTCCAAAAAATCTGAAAGTTTTTAGAATAAAATTAGACATGATAAGCTTTGATTTGATAAATCATATGGAATTTTTGGAGTTGTATACAAGGAGAAATGAATTTTTGAATTTTTCACAACGAATTTAACTCTTTTTTCTGGAGCAGACTTCAAAAATAAAAATTATGGGAATTTTTAGGTTCCTATTTGCTAACTTTTATATTTTTCTATAAAACTATACTTCATAAGGGTCACATAGGATATGAAACCACCCGAATTGGATATCTATACAATTAGATATGAATTTTTAAACTTTGGTGACAAATCTTCCAATTTTTCAAGTATTGCGAAAATTGCAATGGCAAAATGGTCATTTTGACTAAATAAAATTCCATATGACATATCAAATTAAACTTTATCATGTCTGCATTTATTCTCAAAAATTTCAGAATTTTTTGAGGTCATTTACTAATTTCAAAGTGTCACACAATTATTACGGTTCAGATGTAACTGAAATTAGTAAATGACACTTTTGAATTTTGAGGCAGTCAGATTGTGGGACTTTTTTAAATTAGTAAATGACCTCCAAAAAATGTTAAATTTTTTGGAATAAAATTAGACATGATAAGCTTTGATTTGATAAATCATATGGAATTTTTGGAGTTGTATACAAGGAGAAATGAATTTTTGAATTTTTCCCAACGAATTTAACTCTTTTTTCTGGAGCAGACTTCAAAAATAAAAATTATGGGAATTTTTAGGTTCCTATTTGCTAACTTTTATATTTTTCTATAAAACTATACTTAATAAGGGTCACATAGCTTTGAAACCACCCAAATTGGATATCTATACAATAAGATATGAATTTTTAAAGTTCGCTAACAAATCTGCCAATTTTTCAAGTATTGCGAAAATTGAAGGGCAAAATGGTCATTTTGACTAAATAAAATTCTATATGATATATCATATTAAAATGTATCATGTCTGAATTTATTCGGAAAAATTTCAGAATTTTTGGAGGTCATTTACTAATCTAAAAGTGTCACACAATTGTTAAGGTTCATATGTAACTGAAATTAGTAAATGACACTTTTGAATTTTGAGGCAGTCAGATTGTGGGACACTTTTAAATTAGTAAATGACCTCAAAAAAATCTGAAATGTTTTAGAATAAAATTAGACATGATAAGCTTTGATTTGATAAATCATATGGAATTTTTGGAGTTGTATACAGGGAGAAATGAATTTTTGAATTTTTCCGAACGAATTTAACTCTTTTTTCTGGAGCAGACTTCAAAAATAAAAATTATGGGAATTTTTACGTTCCTATTGGCTAACTTTTATATTTTTCTATAAAACTATACTTCATAAGGGTCACATAGGATATGAAACCACCCTAATTGAATATCTATACAATTAGATATGAATTTTTAAACTTCGGTGACAAATCTTCCAATTTTTCAAGTATTGCGAAAATTGCAATGGCAAAATGGTCATTTTGACTAAATAAAATTCCATATGACATATCAAATTAAACTTTATCATGTCTGCATTTATTCTCAAAAATTTCATAATTTTTGGAGGTCATTTACTAATCTAAAAGTGTCACACAATTGTTACGGTTCAGATGTAACTGAAATTAGTAAATGACACTTTTGAATTTTGAGGCAGTCAGATTGTGGGACACTTTTAAATTAGTAAATGACCTCCAAAAAATCTGAAATGTCTTAGAATAAAATTAGACATGATAAGCTTTGATTTGATAAATCCTATGGAATTTTTGGAGTTGTATACAGGGAGAAATGAATTTTTGTATTTTTCCGAACGAATTTAACTCTTTTTTCTGGAGCAGACTTCAAAAATAAAAATTATGGGAATTTTTAAGTTCCTATTGGCTAACTTTTATATTTTTCTATAAAACTATACTTCATAAGGGTCACATAGGATATGAAACCACCCTAATTGGATATCTATACAATTAGATATGAATTTTTAAACTTCGGTGACAAATCTTCCAATTTTTCAAGTATTGCGAAAATTGCAATGGCAAAATGGTCATTTTGACTAAATAAAATTCCATATGACATATCAAATTAAACTTTATCATGTCTGCATTTATTCTCAAAAATTTCATAATTTTTGGAGGTCATTTACTAATCTAAAAGTGTCACACAATTGTTACGGTTCAGATGTAACTGAAATTAGTAAATGACACTTTTGAATTTTGAGGTAGTCAGATTGTGGGACACTTTTAAATTAGTAAATGACCTCCAAAAAATCTGAAATGTTTTAGAATAAAATTAGACATGATAAGCTTTGATTTGATAAATCCTATGGAATTTTTGGAGTTGTATACAGGGAGAAATGAATTTTTGAATTTTTCCCAACAAATTTAACTTTTCTTTTTGCTGCAGACTTCAAAAATAAAAGTTATGGGAATTTTTAGTTTCCAATTGGCTAACTTTTGTATTTTTCTATAAAGCTATACTTAATAAGGGTCACATAGGCTTTGAAACCACTCCAATTGGATATCTAACTTTTGTATTTTTCTTTCATAATTTTTTGAGGTCATTTACTAATTTAAAAGTGTCACACAATTGTTAAGGTTCAGATGTAACTGAAATTAGTAAATGACACTTTTGAATTTTGAGGCAGTCAGATTTTGTGACACTTTTAAATTAGTAAATGACCTCCACAAAATCTGAAATTTTTTTTCATAAAATTATACATGATAAGCTTTTATTTGATATGTCGTATGAAATTTTTGGAGTTGTATACAAGGAGAAATGAATTTTTGAATTTTTCCCAACGAATTTAACTCTTTTTTCTGGAGCAGACTTCAAAAATAAAAATTATGGGAATTTTTAGGTTCCTATTGGCAAAAATTTATATTTTTCTATAAAACTATACTTAATAAGGGTCACATAGGCTTTGAAACCACCCATATTGGATATCTATACAATTAGATATGAATTTTTAAAGTTCGGTGACAAATCTGCCAATTTTTCAAGTATTGCGAAAATTGCAAGGGAAAAATGGTCATTTGTACTAAATAAAATTCCATATGACATATCAAATTAAAATATAGGATGTCTACATTTCCTCTGGAAAATTTCATAATTTTTGGAGGTCATTTACTAATTTAAAAGTGTCAGACAATTGTTAAGGTTCAGATGTAACTGAATTTAGTAAATGACACTTTTGAATTTTGAGGCAGTCATATTGTGTGATACTTTTAAATTAGTAAATGACTTCCAAAAAATATGAAATTGTTTAAAATAAAATTAGACATGATAAGCTTTGATTTGATATGTCGTATGGAATTTTTGGAGTTGTATACAAGGAGAAATGAATTTTTGAATTTTTCCCAACGAATTTAACTTTTTTTTTTCTGGAGCAGACTTCAAAAATAAAAGTTATGGGAATTGTTGGGTTTCTATTGGCTAACTTTTGTATTTTTCAATAAACGTATACTTAATAAGGGTCACATAGGCTTTGAAACTACCCCAATTGGATATGTATACAATTAGATATGAATTTTTAAAGTTCGGTGACAAATCTGCCAATTTTTAAAGTATTGCGAAAATTACAAGGGAAAAATGGTAGTTTTGACTAAATAAAATTCCATATGAGATATCAAATTAAAATATATCATGTCTACATTTACTCTGGAAATTTCGTAATTTTTGGTCGTCATTTACTAATTTAAAAGTGTCACACAATTATTAAGGTTCAGATGTAACTGAAATTAGTAAATGACACTTTTGAATTTTGAGGCAGTCAGATTTTGTGACACTTTTAAATTAGTAAATGACGTCCACAAAATCTGAAATTTTTTAGAATAAAATTAGACATGATAAGCTTTGATTTGATATGTCCTATGGAATTTTTGGAGTTGTATACAAGGAGAAATGAATTTTTGAATTTTTCCCAACGAATTTAACTTTTCTTTTTGCTGCAGACTTCAAAAATAAAAGTTATGGGAATTTTTAGGTTCCAATTGGCTAACTTTTGTATTTTTCTATAAAGCTATACTTAATAAGGGTCACATAGGCTTTGAAACCACCCCAATTGGATATCTAACTTTTGTATTTTTCTTTCATAATTTTTGGAGGTCATTCACTAATTTAAAAGTGTCACACAATTGTTAAGGTTCAGATGTAACTGAAATTAGTAAATGACACTTTTGAATTTTGAGGCAGTCAGATTGTGTGACTTTTTTAAACTAGTAAATGACCTCCACAAAATCTGAAATTTTTTAGAATAAAATTAGACATGATAAGCTTTGATTTGATATGTCGTATGGAATTTTTGGAGTTGTATAGAAGGAGAAATGAATTTTTGAATTTTTCCCAACAAATTTAACTTTTCTTTTTGCTGGAGACTTCAAAAATAAAAGTTATGGGAATTTTTAGGTTCCAATTGGCTAACTTTTGTATTTTTCTATAAAGCTATACTTAATAAGGGTCACATAGGCTTTGAAACCACCCCAATTGGATATCTAACTTTTGTATTTTTCTTTCATAATTTTTGGAGGTCATTCACTAATTTAAAAGTGTCACACAATTGTTAAGGTTCAGATGTAACTGAAATTAGTAAATGACACTTTTGAATTTTGAGGCAGTCAGATTGTGTGACTTTTTTAAACTAGTAAATGACCTCCACAAAATCTGAAATTTTTTAGAATAAAATTAGACATGATAAGCTTTGATTTGATATGTCGTATGGAATTTTTGGAGTTGTATAGAAGGAGAAATGAATTTTTGAATTTTTCCCAACAAATTTAACTTTTCTTTTTGCTGGAGACTTCAAAAATAAAAGTTATGGGAATTTTTAGGTTCCAATTGGCTAACTTTTGTATTTTTCTATAAAGCTATACTTAATAAGGGTCACATAGGCTTTGAAACCACTCCAATTGGATATCTAACTTTTGTATTTTTCTTTCATAATTTTTTGAGGTCATTTACTAATTTAAAAGTGTCACACAATTGTTAAGGTTCAGATGTAACTGAAATTAGTAAATGACACTTTTGAATTTTGAGGCAGTCAGATTTTGTGACACTTTTAAATTAGTAAATGACCTCCACAAAATCTGAAATTTTTTAGAATAAAATTACACATGATAAGCTTTTATTTGATATGTCGTATGAAATTTTTGGAGTTGTATACAAGGAGAAATGAATTTTTGAATTTTTCCCAACGAATTTAACTTTTTTTCTGGAGCAGACTTCAAAAATAAAAGTTATGGGAATTTTTAGGTTTCTATTGGCTAACTGTTTATATTTTTTGATAAAACTATACTTAATAAGGGTCACATAGGCTTTGAAACCACCCCAATTAGATATCTATACAATTAGATATGAATTTTTAAACTTCGGTGACAAATCTTCCAATTTTTCAAGTATTGCGAAAATTGCAAGGGCAAAATGGTCATTTGTACTAAATAAAATTCCATATGACATATCAAATTAAAATATAGTATGTCTACATTTCCTCTGGAAAATTTCATAATTTTTGGAGGTCATTTACTAATTTAAAAGTGTCAGACAATTGTTAAGGTTCAGATGTAACTGAATTTAGTAAATGACACTTTTGAATTTTGAGGCAGTCAGATTGTGTGACACTTTTAAATTAGTAAATGACCTCCAAAATATCTGAAATTTTTTTGCATAAAATTAAACATGATAAGCTTTTATTTGATATGTCGTATGGAATTTTTGGAGTTGTATACAAGGAGAAATGAATTTTTGAATTTTTCCCAACGAATTTAACTTTTTTTTTCTGGAGCAGACTTCAAAAATAAAAGTTATGGGAATGTTTGGGTTTCTATTGGCTAACTTTTGTATTTTTCTATAAACTTATGCTTAATAAGGGTCACATAGGCTTTGAAACCACCCCAATTGAATATCTATACAATTAGATATTAATTTTTAAAGTTCGGTGACAAATCTGCCAATTTTTCAAGTATTGCGAAAATTGCAAGGGCAAAATGGTCATTTTTACTAAAACAAATTCCATATGACATATCAAATTAAAATATATCATGTCTACATTTACTCTGGAAAATTTCATAATTTTTGGAGGTCATTTACTAATTTAAAAGTGTCACACAATTGTTAAGGTTCAGATGTAACTGAAATTAGTAAATGACACTTTTGAATTTTGAGGCAGTCAGATTGTGTGACTTTTTTAAACTAGTAAATGACCTCCACAAAATCTGAAATTTTTTAGAATAAAATTAGACATGATAAGCTTTGATTTGATATGACATATGGAATTTTTGGAGTTGTATACAAGGAGAAATGAATTTTTGAATTTTTCCAAACAAATTTAACTTTTTTTTCTGCTGCAGACTTCAAAAATAAAAGTTATGGGAATTTTTAGGTTCCTATTGGCTAGCTTTTGTATTTTTCTATAAATCTGTACTTAATAAGGGTCACATAGGCTTTGAAACCACCCCAATTGGATATCTATACAATTAGATATGAATTTTTAAAGTTCGGTGACAAATCTGCCAATTTTTCAAGTATTGCGAAAATTGCAAGGGCAAAATGGTTATTTTTACTAAATAAAATTTCATATGACATATCAGATTAAAATTTATCATGTCTACATTTATTCTATAAAATTTCAGAATTTTTGTAGGTGATTTACTAATTTAAAAGTGTCACACAATTGTTAAGGGTCAATTGTTATGGTTTAGATGTAACTGAAATTAGTAAATGACACTTTTTAATTTTGAGGCAGTTAGATTGTGTGACACTTTTAAATTAGTAAATGACCTCCACAAAATCTGAAATTTTTTAGAATAAAATTAGACATGATAAGCTTTTATTTGATATGTCATATGGAATTTTTGGAGTTGTATAGAAGGAGAAATGAATTTTTAAATTTTTCCCAACGAATTTAACTTTTTTTTCTGGAGCAGACTTCAAAAATAAAAATTATGGGAATTTTTAGGTTCCTATTGGCTAACTTTTATATTTTTCTATAAAACTATACTTAATAAGGGTCACATAGGCTTTGAAACCACCTCAATTGGATATCTATACAATTAGATACAGACTTCAAAAATAATAGTTATGGATTTTGATTCAACTTTGAAGAACTAACTTATTGTTAGTAATGACTTTTGAATTATGAAATTGAATTATGATTATTTTATTATTGTCAATTAAATTATAATATTTTAGTTTGACCGGTTTGACCACCGGTCTAACCCTGGTTGAACCACTAACCCTTGAACCAGTACCGTAACCGGTTCATTGACATGTCCAGTTTTTTGTTCCTTGCTTTTTTTCGTTAAAGGACTTCAAGACTTTACTCTTTTTTTAGGTCTTACTTCCCAATTAATTTCTCAAATGGAGATTTATCCCCAATATTCTCCCAAAAAAAATTGAAGTGGAGGCATATAAAATATTAGTTCACTTTTATTATAGTTCTTAAAACCCAGAACGACAACAACATGAAAATTTAAAAGAAAGCATAATAATAGGGCCAAAAAAAAAAAACACACAGCACAGTAATCACTCCACTCCTCGACTGGCCATTTATTTGCAAGCTAACAAGTATCAGGACTTGATAGTTCTACAACCTTAACTCTTATTATTGCCAAGCACCTTATCTAAGTCTTCAACCAACATCTTCATAGCTTTTGGCGGCAAGTAAAACTGCACTACTACACCTTCCTCTCCTTCTGCGTTCTTAGAAGCAATCAAATGACTTATCTCAGGAAAAAGTCCAAAACCAGCCGTTGCGGGTCCACCATAAACGGCCTTGCCCCAACCAAAGTCCACATCTCGAAACCCGACCCGAGTTATATCCGACAAAAGCCATGATGACCTTGTTAGAACAAAACATTGTCGGCCTCTAGTCACCATAAGATCTGCCACAGACTGTAAATACTCTCTTGTTGCCTCTGCTTTCGCTTTCTTGATCAGCTCTAAGGCATAGCCTAACGAGTTTTCACAGAGCTTCTTCGAAGTAGTGGATACAGCTGGGTACATAACAGCGTTCCCATAATAACCAAGTGGCACAAATGAAGTGTTAGACCTCACACGAGCGTTACAGACACACACGAAACGAACCTCTTGGTCTGGATCAAGTTGCAGAGCATTGGTTCGACAACGCCAGAGGAATGCTGCGAGTACCTCAAATCTAGTATTGTGTTGATTATTATGGGGAAACATTTGGTGGATGGCCTTGATGTTGTCGGGTGAAAAGAAGAAAGAGTGGTGGGACATTGTGTCTGTTGTTGTTTCATCAAGAATTTCCTCGTACTCAACATGAGTGTGGGTAATACGAGGTGGATTCCTCGCATTTAGGAGCTCTCTGCACCAAACAGGGGTAATGGAAGGCTCAGGAGCACCCTGGGCAATTTCTGCCATGGCCTTCATGAATTGCATGAACCCAAGAGCATCACTCATGACATGGTTTAGGCGAACAACTAATATGAATCCACCACACCTGAGGCGTGTCACCTATAAAAACAAATTAAAAGGCAATCTTAGCTTGATCATGGAAAATTTGCTAAAAAATCGGGAGTTTTCCATCTAATATTCTTTCCCCCTTAATTTTCTACCCGTCCAAATCTAGGGTAGGGTAAGTATCTTTTCTTTTCTTTTTTTTTAGTCATCCCTAATTAATTAGCCGCTTTGCGTGTTGAGATGGTAGTCCGAGTATCCCACGACTTAAGTCCTTTGGACCCGCTATGAAACTAATCTCGAGTCAGGCTACATGGATGCGTTGAGTCTTGGGTTACTTTCTAGTGCACAGGGTTTGTCCTCCTCTCAACAAGAGCATCTCTCAAAACTCGAACTTATGTTCTTCTCCGGGGATACCAAACCGCCTACCACTCGGTACCAACTGTTGTTGGTTAGGATAAGTATCTTTGAGCAATAAATTTTGCAATGGGGAATTTTTCAGCAATTAAAAAAAATTGACAAGTGTATATGTATGGGGATTGACTACAGTCCTCTACTCTTATCATTCTCTTCCTATCCTCTTCCCCTTCACTATTCATCTCAACCTTTATATTGAAATCTGAGCAGTTCAACTTTAATGTTTCATAAAAATATTATTTTTAAATATTTTTTATTACATGTTTAAATTATCATAACTAAAATTTAGTATTTTTGAATTTATTTAATTATTTTTAATAATTTGATATTTTCTTAAATATTTTATAAACATTAAATTTGAATCACTCAAATTTTAATCTAAAGGTTGAGATGAGTAGTGGGGAGAAGAGGATGAGGAGAGAATTATAAGAGTAGAAGACCGTAGTCAATCCCCGTATGTATGATATAAGAAAAAGGAGAAAAGCATGTCTTCATTAACCATTCTCTCAATTTACTCTCTATTTAATGTCTCTATCGTTAGATTAACTTTTAATGGTTGAGATTTAATTATAAATATAAAAATATTATTATTATTTAAAATATAATAAAAATCTATCATTAAATCTTAACTATTAAAAATTGATCTAACCATCCCAAAAAAAAAACAAAGGGTAGAAATATTCTAAATGTGGCTTAGTAGACCTGGAAAAGCAGGAGGGGACAATTGATCATTCCATCTGAGTCAGGAACATTATAAAGGATCTCTTCAAAACAAGGGAATGGAGGTTGAAGAGGGTGACCAAACTGTTCAAGAGTGGCATCTGCATCAGCTTCAATGAACATGACCCCTTCTTCATTACAATCTACCATAAGTTTACCGGCAGGAGCTTCCCTGAGCCGACCGGCGAATGGGTAGTAAAAGACTAGAACTTCAGACAGTGCCTTCTTGATTATCTGAGCAGGGTCCTTCCCTTCCATGGATGGCTTGTGAGCATAAATGAATACTGTTGGAATTTGAAATCGGAGACCATTTTGGTCATCTATGTCTGAGAGTTGCTTCAACTCGTGTGGGGTTGGCCTAGCAGGAGCCACCAGTTCTGGTTCATGCCTTGTCACAGTGAACACTACTTCATCAGAGTGGCATGGTTGAGCCATAATGTTTCAAGGAAATATATTGCAAAGAGAGAAAACTAGTCAGCGTTATACTTGTCAACTTTGAGTCTGTGGGTTTTTGTTCAGAGATGGTAGAGTTTATTTATAATGTTGATGGTGGGGGAACTTGTGTTCATTTTCATTAATGGCATTGATATGATCAAATGGCTTTAATGGCATTTATGACTTTTTTTTGGTCAATCAATGTCATTTATGACTATCCTAAATTTGTTTCAAGTAATTAATGGGAACAGTTGTTTGACTAAGTTATTTTTGGGATGGGGCATTGGAACCCCTATCCTTGTCAGTTCTTGTTTGGCATCACCGAGGACAGATATGGATTGTTGAGATTTTAGAAGTTACTCCTTTTTTCCTTCTTTTTTTGTAAGTAATTTTTTGATTGATGGTATAAAATGAATGGGTGATTAAAATTAGTTGATAATAATAAATGTGTCAAAATATCATATCTTTTCTAAATATGTCTTTATTTATATAAAAAAAATTTATATGAGAGAGAACGAATAAAATTATTAAAGAGAACTGGTAGAAAATATGAAAGAGAATGGGTAATAAATGATTGAATGAAAAATAATAGTGGTGAATGAGAAATAATTAATATAAAGTTATGTATTTAATAAAGGTAGAAAAGGAAAAATTAGTTTATATTTTAAGACACAAAAATAAAGTTACTTATATTAAGGACAAGCTCTATAAAAAAAAAGTTGATTATAAAATGGACCGGGGAGTACTTCTTTAATGCTATTTATAAACACTTCTACATGTTTTTACATAGATAAAGAAAGACCTTAAGCTTTATTAACCATGTCATCAAATTCAACATCTTTTGTGTGTTATACCTATTTAATGTATATTATAACTTATTAGAACAAAATCAACCCAATAATAAATGAAGAAGTGTAAAATTGTACTCCATCTAGTCCTTTTTATAAGAAACCGATAAAAATTGTCATAATATTTAATGATTTTTTTTTCATCTTTGCTCCTTATAAATCATTTATATGACATTAATTAAAAGGTGGATTTTTTTTCATGTTCTTTTATACTCTTACTATTCTGTATTCTCTTTCTTACTTTCCCTCATTTATTACACATTTCCTCTCTCTTGCTTGTTTCCTTATAAATAAAGGCATATTTTGAAAAAATAATGTTTATTTCAAACATAATTATTGTTTTTAACCAATTTTAACTGCTTTCTCAAACTGTATAATATGCTTATTGAGCTACTATTATAAAAAGGACTGGAGGAAATGCATTTATATGAAAAAATTAATGAGATATCTTTTAGATAGGACCAAAAAATCTCTTTTTCCTCCAAATGTTTCATTTTTTTGGTACAGTTTTATTTTGGGTTAATGATCAATTTTAGCAACAAATTTTTTTGCTATGAGCTTTTGACACAATTAAGTTTTGAATAGTGCAAAAATATATTCTCCCTCCATTCTTATATATAAAAACATTTCAAACGAATTGTGAAATTGTAGAAAACAGTTAAAAATAGTTAAATATAATAATTATGTAGGAAAATTAATTTTTTTTCAAAAATGCCCTTATTTATGAATGGATGGGAGAGAGAGTAATAATGAGAAAATGATGAAAGAGAATGTATATAATATAATAATTAATTGAGGAAAAATAAGAAAAAGTGCATTTATTATTGAGACAAACTCAAAAGGGGTCTTATATTTAAAAATAAGTCCGTGTAAAAACACTCTTATATATAGAGACGGAGGGAGTACAATCTCTAAAAACGGTGCAATTTTAGCAATTTCCTTGAATTGGCCCAAAAGTTCGCTATAAAGGTGGAGGGAAAACAAGTTGGTTCCATATCAAAAAAGAGATGGGCTTGTTTGGATTGGCGGTGGAAAAACATGTTTACGTAAGTCGAGAAAAACTCTTATCATAAACTTAACTCGTATATAGTAAATCACGTTAGAAAAATAGCTTCTACCACTAATCCAAACAAGCACATGAATGTTTGGGCTAATTTAGCACAATTGCTAAAATTATTTCAATTTTAAAAGATTATGTCTACTTTTATACCCTTCAAATCTTAATTGTGCCACATGCTTATGGAGAAAAACTTCAATATTTTTATAACTACCTAAAATTTTAATTATAAGGGTTCTTTTTTATAAGATCATATTTTTAATTGTATGAGTATTTAAAGTGTTTTCACCATTTTTCTTCTAATTAATTCTATTCTCTACCTTCATCTTTTTCCCATATTTCTTTATATATATATATACACACACACTTTCTCTTGTTATTATTTTATTTCTCTCTCTTATTACTCCTTATATAATATAAAGCATACTTAGAAAAAATAAAATCAATTTCTTACCTATTTATTAATTTTAGCTGTTTTCTTAAAATATGAAATGGGATTATCTAAAAAAGGATTGGAGGTAGTAACTGTGCTAATTAATGCCGAGAATATCGTGCCCCACTCTGCTTAGCATTCGATGCATGTGGTGAGTAAATCCATTTTTGGATAATTACTCCTCGCGTTGCCTGCTACAGGGCCACCTCATGCCATTGAGAGAAGAAATAATATTTTACTCCATAATACATGGGTTTGAAATAACTGGTTGTGGGCTTATTCTAACTTAATCAGTGGTCTTATGTTTAAACCCTAAGTTAGATTAGTTGATTGCTAATAGCACGTGATACCGGTGGATTAATAAAAAAAAAAATACATATTTTAATTATTTTCCTTAATTTTTAGAGATGCATACCCCCAATATTATCATGTGAAAAAATATTGGACTTAGAAAAAATGGAAATACTTCTTATTTAACAATGGGAAAAAAATTAAAAGTGAAAAAAAAAATAATTTTGCGTATATAACAAATAGAGTCATCAAGATTCAAATGCTGTTAAATTCAATAACCTCATTTTTCAAATTTAGATAATAATAAATAAATTTCATAAAATTATGTATATTGAATTATATTCTGAGTAAAAAAAAAAAAAAAGGGTCTCTCACCTCACCATATCCTTGCTATAATACAAACTGGAAAAATGTCAATCATCTAAACAAACCGTAAGAAACATTTAAGCTGGCCCAGACATATCTACGCACATATACTCAACCTAACCTTAAACTTGGTGAAATATAAATAATACAAGCTTCAAAAAAATACTTCTAGTGTTGTGAAATAAAATTATCAATACTTGGGAAGTGAACATTCTTTGGGAAGATGATTGTGGAACCTGTGAGGATCCTTGCAATAGTCATAAATCATGTGGTACTTCCTAACCCATCGGAGCCACTTTCTGTGAGAAGGGCTGAGAGTGCTGAAGCTGTACTGGTTCCACCAATTTGTAGGGCTAGATGCCCTACAAAACCTGGGGTTACCCTTCCAATTAACACAAGCATCTAACTTGTAATTTGTTAAGGAAGCTATAAAAGGAGCTTTGGTCCAGTCAATTTTGTCATGGCCACCTCGTGTTGCCCAGCTATCTCCATTCCACAGTGTCACTTTCACACTCATTGGCTGCCATCTTGGATATGGCACTCCCTTGTCTGCGTGGTTCTTATACACTCTTATTGGAATCTTATCCACCATGAACCTGCCATCATCAAGTTTAATGTGAATTAACTAACAGAACATTAACTTACTTTTCATCTCTTTAACATCAGTCCCCTCAAGGATTGAACATGAAGTCTGTTGAGTATTCTGAAAGGATTTGTCTCCTAACAAACTACGAAAATGTTTATGATAATATTATTGGTCAATGTGCCAAAGAAGACGCTCGACCCGTAGGAGTAAAGTGTAAAGTCCCACATCGACTAAGGGCTGGAAATAGCTTCTCAGTTTTTGAGGGTAAGGTTACGTACTATGGACATCTATTCCTCCTCCTCAGATCATACTTGGTTAGATAGCCTTGTGTACGAGAGTGCCATTTTTTAATATTTTTTATCTTTATAACATTAGTCCCTCAAGGGTTGATCATGAAAAGAGCTATCTCCAACAAACTATGATAAGCTTTATGTTAATCTCTGACAAGGAGAGAAGCCGATCATGAATATATGCAAAAGAAGAGATGTGTCTTACACAATCTGGTGCAGATTCCACAGTATAGAATAAGTGTGAAAGTCTTTGGTAGGATCGAACCACAGATAAATCCTCTCCTCTCTGTTATCAAACCCATCTGCATATATATTGGTTTGAACTATATATGGCTGCCCAGTCACGTTTCCCAGAAACTCAAAATCTATCTCATCACGGTTTGGTTGATCTGAGGTCAACTACAAAATATAACAATGCCAAACTGATTAGTTTCCTCTATATATAACTAATCTTCAAAGATTGAACATAGAGAAAACAGTTTATAAACTGAGACAAGTGGAAATTAATGAAGAATTGCTCACGTAATAGGCTAACACTGTTCCTGCAGAATAACCAGGAATTAACTTAATCTGCATGTCCACTTGCCCAAACAAAAACATCTGGTTTGAAGCAATACCAGCCCCTGAAAACCAAAAACAATCAAAACTCTTGGATTAAAAAGTAACTTCGACAATTCAACTAAGAGAATACGTACTCTACTGAACCATGCGCGCCCACACACACATATATATAGAGAGAGAGTATTATTAAATACCAGATTGTTGATCTAGCTTCAAGCTTCTGGATCGTCCATCAGCAGAATTAATGACATGGGAAGGAGACCATGTGACAAAGAAGTCCTTATTGAAGTCGCCTGTGGAAACAACAGATGCAACTGAGACTTGAAACAAGCCTAAGCAAACTATTAGCCCAATATTGAGGAGGATGAGTCTCCGAATAATAATATTGTGGGTCATGGCTTTCTCTCTCACAAAAAGAAATACAGATATGATTTGTAATTGTAACTGATAACTTAGGAGGCTACCTAGCTATATATATATACATATATAGCCTATTGTATGAAACTTTTTCCTCTCATTTTGGGTTTATAAAGAATATCTTTGGAAGCAAGCAAAGGTGTTTACCTCTAAGAATCTTAATGGAGCTATGATTATAACTCACTTGGTGACTAATAAAACATTAGCCTGCTTAAGTGTAATTAACTAGTGAACCACCACGATTATGTTGTGTTAATGCATATATATGCCAGGCTTGGGACACACACTTAAAAATTAGGCTTTCTCAACAAGAGCTTTTTGGCTTCCTGGTCTAAGCAGAAAGGTCAAAAAAGTGAAAAGCTGGCTACATATATTTGCTTTAATTTGAGGTTGGAAAAACTTGGTGTATAAAGCTTCCATGTTTCTGATGATGGCTTAAAAAAATTTATTCCTTCTCCCACCTTTTCTTTAGGCCTGGAAATAAGTTAGGTATATATATTTATCTCCACTTCAATTTAGCATTGCCTTTCTTAGCCTGGGAGAAAAATAATTACATACAGGTTAAGGAATCTTGAGTGCCAAAGATATGTACAAAGCTAAATAAAAATACATTTTTTTGTGGGTCAGAAAGTTAAAATACTTATTAGACAGAAAATGATATATACAAAGAATATATATGTGTATATTTTTTTAATTTCTAAGAAACGTACTAAGAATGAACTAAAATTTGAAAAACATATGGTGGTTAATTAGTCATCATACATAATTTATTGCGTTGATAATGAAGTGGCATGGTGTTGTTGACCTTATAAAAATGTTGCTATTAATTAGTATTGACATATTAATTAAATGTTATTAAGTGCATTATAAGTATGATAAGCGTATTAAAGGGAGTATTACTAGCAGAGATTTAATATATGGGTGTGTGTGTGTTTGTTTGTCTCCACACAAAAATTAGCCACATAAGATATCACCAAAAGTTGAGCATTGATGATGAATATGGGGCCAAGTTGCGAACTACTCCACTTCATTAATTAATGTTTTTTTTTAAAAAAAAAGAATATCGAAGGCAATTTGCAAATCAATTTTTTGGATTAAAGGTTGTGATGAAAGCGACGATAAAAGGGACTAGCCTTGGTCACTTGGATTGGGAGGGTCACGGCAAGACACGGGAAGTAGGAATTCAATTTAATGCAAATGCTTATTTATTGTTTTTTCCCTTCTAAAATAGACCCCACACAAATACAAAATTCAACCCAAAAAATTAAAAACAAAATGTGCTTGAGCAAGCTGAATTTGTTAGGTCTAACATTCAACCACGGTTTCTACGTCACCTAATTCGTGTCTAATAAAATTTCTTGTTTAATTAGCTTACAAACTCACTTCATCTATGACAATGAAACATATATTAAAAAAAATTCAGGTAAAAAAAACTATATAAAAATTAAGGAAAAATTGGCAAATAACTTCCTCATTAAAAATTTTATTAGTAAAAAAATTGATAAATTTTTATACATACAAATACCAGTATACCCTATAAATTTCACCCAATTTAATGTATTTAAAGAGTATCAGTATTTGTCCAAAAAAAAAAAGTATCAGTAGAACTCTTTATTTATTTATTTTTTGGTAAAATAGTACTCTTTATTTTACATGATTAAAGGTTTCCCTTTAAGTCTTAGGGTGCGAATGATTTTTATATCTCCTAATTGAGGATATACATAGTACTTTAACTTATGTCCTTATCATCAATAAGTTTCAATGGGAGATTTCTACCCTATTTTCTCGGAAATAATATAAATTAGACAATGACAAATAATTAATTGTATTTATCAATCATGATTTTTTTTAAAAAAAATATCACTTAAACTCCAAAACCTCAACTCAGTGATATTTTATTAAAATGAGTTGTCAATTGCTACACATATATAGTTAATACTTAAATTTTTGTACGTAATAAAATTGATTAAGGATTTTGAAGTTCGGGTAATGTTTTTTCATTTTTTGTCTCAAAAAAAGTCTTATACGTTTAAGACATATTTAAGGAGTTAATCTTTATCCTAAATATAAGATATAACTTTCATATTTATCAGTCTTTTCTTAATTTACCCTAATTGATGTTCTTTCAATCCTAATCAAGGATGAAAATGAATAAAATAATTAAAAAATATGACTAGAGTGTTTTAAAAAATATATTTTTTATGAATTAATTTAATTAAATTTTTTAATTAAATGAAATAAATATATGTTATATTAAAAAAAAACATTAGTGACGTGCTCTATTTTATTAACCATTAGGGGGGGTACTGGGGACGGAGGAATCCAAGTGAAGATTAGTTATTATTACATCA
Organism: Albizia julibrissin; assembly: GCA_037074505.1. NCBI lineage: Eukaryota > Viridiplantae > Streptophyta > Magnoliopsida > Fabales > Fabaceae > Albizia > Albizia julibrissin. Next base: position 3,500,767 of record CM073480.1, on the reverse strand, counting down.
CAGTATGTCTTCCCATCGGCACTACTAAAAGACAAAATGTGTTTTGTTTATTTAAAAAAACATATTTCTTTTTCTTTTTTTGGGACAGAACTATGTAAATTTTTTTTATCATTTAATTTAATTTTAACATATATAAGAACATTTTTAAAAATAATCCAATCGTCCAATTTCATAAAAGCATGAATACAGTTTTGGAGTGACATTAATACTTATATTATTACTGGTTTAAATTAAAATTTTAATAATAAAATTTCTAATAATTACGCCAAATTTCACAGCGAAACAAATAAAGAAAGGGACAATGCTTCGCTCTGATTTTGGGTTTTGGAGGTGAGGTTGATATTCCCAAATCTATCACAAGTCAATTCATTTTCCTTGTTATAGATCGCATTTTTCTCCTTGTACAATCCTTCCGTCTCTTGCTCATTCACTTCACAGACAACGCTTTCCCACCTGATAAATCCAATCCTCCTTAGTTTTCACTACTTTTGCTTCATCCCTTTATCATTCTCTCTGCGTTTTTCTCACTCGTGTTTGCTCCCTTCCTTCTTCGCCTCGCCTCCTTATTCAGGTAATTCCCCCTCTGTGCTCTTTCTTTTTCCGTACAATGTTTTGATTCACTCATTTCTGGAATTTCTCTAGCATGGTGTTCTTTTCGATGCTTGGTTTTGCCCTCTTTCGCTGAGCTAATTTTCGTAGACCCTTTTATCTGTTTGCTTCTTCCGGGAAAATGGGTTTGGTATTTAAACTTACTCTATATGGAAGATTGGGGTCTTACTGTGAAGATTACGAGCTTTGGTTCTTCTTCACCGATGATCTGCTATGGAAGCTTTGTCTTTGTGATTTGTATTATTTGCGAGTCTTGGACTGAAATTTGTGTGTAGAATTTTAATTTTGCTTCCTGGGGGGTTTTTCTAGGGTTTGATTCTTGCCTCTTCACCTTTTCTTTACTTTCTTTTTCCATATTTTGTTCTTTTTGGCTTGTTTTCTTGAAACCCATTAGTTACCTGGTTCCCCCTTGTCTTATGGACGGAACTCGTAGATTTTGGTGTTAGTGACACAAGAGAGGATTGCGGAAGAATGATAACATTGTGTCCACCTCAAAGAACAGGATTCTTTTAATCTTTATTAAAGCGCATAGAGTAGGATTGTTACGGGCGTTGTAGGATGAACATTAGCATCAGTGGCCATGGAAGTTGAGGATGCAACCTTTTTAGTTTATTTTTTCACTTAATTTGGTTCATTACTATTTTCTATCTCTTTGTATCATAATTTTATTTTGGGATTGGAAATGGTGCGTGAAAAGAATTTCTTGCTATAAATGTTACTCTGACCTGTATCTGTGGAGAATTTTATTGCAGATGCTGCATACTAAAGGAATTGCTATTGGTTTGTGCCTTATCTCACATTTGCCTTAATGTGTTCTTGCTTTTGTGGATAAATGTTAAACTTGGCACATAATATTGCCCTGTTTAAATTTAACAGTTTTCTGTTGCTTTTGTTTCTATCTTGGGGCAAAGAGGGCCAATTACGTTAATTTCAAAAAGACATTGAATAAAAAACTATCATAATCACAAGAGCCTGGGTATTTTTAATTTTTTAGGTGTTTAAGAATCTGGTAAAGATAAGTTTTTGTTTTGTGTGCATTTTTTATGTTGTGTTAGTATTAGTGCTATTCTTACATCTGTGACAATGTCTTCCTCAGTTTTTAATAATGCATTTTCCATTCAAAGCAGGTAGCCTGTCCTTGTTATTTGGAGAAGAAAATAATCATGATAAAACGCACACCAAGTAGAAACCACAGGTCGAAAGGCATCAGGTTAAAGCATGTTCTGCAAATTATTCTGTTGCTTGGTGTTTGTTTCTGGTTGATCTACCAGATTAAGCACTCTCATGATAAGAAGAAGCAGTTTGATGAACATGATGCAAAGGAGTCAGTCAGATTGCAGAACGTTGATCATATTCAAAAGCTTGGTAGGAAAGATCTTCAACCTCTTAAGGATGATATAATTCGAACTGAACAGCATGAGGAAAAAGAGGAAGATGAAAATAATTTGGATGATGAGGGAAATGTGCATGAACACGATGAACAAGAAGAAGGAGGAGGCAAGCATGAAACAGAAGAAAATCTAGGCAAGCATGAAGTTAGAGAACAAGATGAAGAAGAAGAAAGCAAGCGTGGAGCAGAAGAACAAGATGAAGAAGAAAACAAGAGCGAAGAATCAGAGGATGATGGAAGAGGAGGAGGGGATGAGGACATAGAAGAAAATGATCAAGAAAAACCAGAAGTGGATATTGAGCATGAAGAGTTAATGGATGAGGATAGAGAGAGAGAGAAAGAAGAGAGTGATGAGAAGGAGAATGAAAGTGGTGAGGATGAGGAAAAGGACAGTTCAGTTGAAGACAAAAGCACACATGAGGCTAGAGAGGAACAATACATGGCTGATGATGCTTCCAGTGCTGTAGCTCATGATGCCCAGACTACTAACACTGAATCTGTGATTTTAAGTGCAGATCACTCCGATGAAAACTCAGAAATGAGTATTGTGAAACAGGAGAATAATCCTAATCATGCAGAGGAAAGCGGTACAAATCGAAATGATTCAGGTAAGATTACAGAGGATGAATGGGAGAGTGGGAATGTGTCAAATGCCACTGGTAAAGAAAGTGGAAACACCGATTTGTCAAACTCAGTCAATAACTCAAATGTAAATTCCACTGCCACAGCAAACTCTGATGGTCATCTAGAGGTAAGCAGTAACCACTCTGTTGTGATCACTGAGGCTATCAACAACTCAACTGGAGACGGTATCAACACGCCAGGTTCTGCTGAACAGAATGAAACGGTGATATTATCTGAATCTGAAAAATCTCAAAATACAACAGTCGATATGACTGCCAACAATGGTGTCAAAAATGGAAAAACAGAGGAATTAGAGAAGAGTCATGCAAACAGGGAAGAGAACCTGCCGACTACTAATTCCACGGTCTCCATGAGTACTGAAAATGCTGGAGAATCTTCTGATTCTGGAGCTGGTCAATCAGATAAGACAACAAATCATGTTGCATCAAATGAAACTCAGAACAACTCTATAAATTCTGATACAAAGGAAAATATTGATGCCTCTGTGGATGAGAAGTCAAAGGTTCACTCTGAAATGGCTGCTAAGGAGAACAATGATGCCGAGAAGGATGAGAAGTCCGTGGATGATACGCAATCGGATTCAACTAATAGAACCTCAGATTCTTCCTCTGTGAATGGTGGGGCTTCAGATTTAGTTGAACAAGACGCCATTGATGCTTCTGATTCTAATATCCACAAGGACGTGACAGAAGTTCGAACCGACCTGGATACATTGCCAGATATGAGAGATGATGAGACAAATATTTTCGATGAACATGCATTACCAGATATTAGAAATGAGGGAAATATTCTTGATGAAACTGCGGCAGAATAGCATTTATTTGAAAGAAGGCCATTGGCCAGTGGGTTCATGAGAAAGCTTTTCTCAGTGTTTTTTGCCTCCTTCTGGCTTTTGTTTTCTGTATGTCAAACTCTCTTAGCTTTTAGGACCTTTTGCTTGACCCAAGATATGCTACGAGAAGCTACCAAAGGTACAAATGTAGTTTAGTGGGTTTCAGTATGAATGTTTGGATCTGTATACTTAATTTCGACTTTCCACCATGGATTAAATTTTAGATTACTAAATGCGTACTCTAGTGTTTGCTCCATGATCTCTCATTTAGGCTATGAGGATGTTGGCTTCTCTCGACCAGTGCGTTCGAACTTCTTTGCCTTGATTCTGTCTCATGGCTTAGTTTGTATGGAATTTTTCTTTTCATTTTCTTTTGGTTCATCAGAATAAACCAAATATTTTCGCCATAGGATGAGATTAGAGGGGAAGATATGAATGATCTATTAGTAACAGTAATTTGCCCATGAGCTAGTTCCAATTTGTGTAAGTGAATTTTATGTAATATACCCGTCATTTCGAAGTTTATATTATAATATGATACGGTGTACACATTATAGAGAATTAATCACGTATCAGGAAGATGTTTTCCACCAAAAATCATGTTGCACAAAATCACCATTTTCAATTTGATCCGGTGTAGATTTTGCGTTGAGGCCGACTGAAGATTCCTTCTCAGTCTTTATAAAAGAAATATAAATTTCTGAATTAACTAGTATAACCATAAGAGCTAAGAACAAATATAACCCCTAATCTCTATTGGTAGAGTTTATTTCATCACATTTTGCTCACGTTAAATTTGATGGTTTGGTAGTCTCCAACACTTTATAAAGCCATTGGATGAATTAACAATTTATTTAAAGATTTTGTTGTTAATAGAGCACAATGATATTGTATGATTCATATAGTCGGTCTTACCTATTGAGATAAAACTTATTCTTCTTATTATTGGGAGTCTCCAATGTAAAATCAAAATCAGTCATTCTTTAACATGCTCTGAAAACTTAGAATGATTAACATCTGATGAAATGCATGTTGCTATTTGCTCAATAGAATGAATACACATGGAACTTGGAACACATGCATATCATCAACCTTGATGGTTTCTCTCTTTTAACAGTTTAGGAATCGAGTATGGGACTATCTGGCATAGGACAGGCACTAACAGTATCACAGTGAATTAAAAAGGAACTGAAGAAACGTTAAACATTAAAAGCAGCTACAAGGAGGCTGCTTGATCCTCAACTTCACTCTGCTACCACCATGTGCTCTGCTTCAGTATCCAACCAGGCATTTAATGTCAGATTAGTTGACTTAGTCAAAGTGTGAAAAAAGACACGAACCTTCCTTCTCATACACTCCCCTTCACATTTATTCATTACTGTACTTTTGAATGCCTTCCAATACCAACGTGCATGAACTGACACATGCTATTCTAATTTTTTGAATTTCTTTTCCAAAAATAATAGAAAATAAATTAAGCTTCATTTTTTATGCATGCATTTCCCATCATTAACTTTTGTTTTCAAAATTAATGATGCAACCAAAAGAAAACAAAACATAGCAGTACATTTAAACACACCCAAAATCCTATCATTGAATTGGATTGTACTGAATAAAACCTTGGCTTTTCTTTTGGGTGTATTATGCTGCAAAATGGATTATAATCTTTGACACAAGTAAAGGAAAAAAATTTTTATTTTATCTGCAATTAACTATATAAAAAAATTAGCAATATTCAGATTCAAGTATGCACTACCCCTGACTACTGTTGAACATTGTATTCTTTTATGTTAATAACAAGTTAAATGTTAAATCAATTGAATAATCCAGTCAAGTTATTAATAGGTTTTAAATTCGAAATATAGCAGGAGCATCATAAATTATTATTGATTTGATTATTGATGCTCCCTCACTGACATTTACGAAATATTCTATTTCAATTTAATTAATTTTTTCCATACCAATACCAAGTGCAGGCCAGTATCAGTTGGAGTATGATTATTATAAATCAGAGAGCGACTTCGCACGGGCAAATCATAGGATTCTTCAAACATCATCTCACATCAAATTCCAAAAAGAGAACCCTTGAGAATTTAAAAAATTGTGCAAACCCATTATAATTTACAAGATAACAAAACCTGATCTGCCAGCGCAAAAAGGAACTTGCAATTTCCAAATACGAAAATTAAAAACTTGATCTTGCCAAGTCATTTCAAACTGTACATGGTATTATATATGAAAAAGAATTAGTCACCACTCACTACTCGCCCAAACTAAAGTGCTTTACGAATAAACGACACTACTGTGACCTTAAAATGACATATCGATCCTCAAAATGTTAGTACATCAAACGCAAGCACGTGAGGCTACTGCCTTAACTCCTTCCGGAGCTTCTGAGAGAACAACTTGCAAGCGTCCATGCACAAATCCATGGCTGCCGCTAAAGCCACGAACGCCGCGGCATCCTCCGTGCAACTCACCATGGGAACGCCGACTTCCACCTCCGGCTTGCTACACTTTCCCTCGCCAGCCACCGTGGCCGACATTACGAATCCCCTATACAAGAGTTCCGGCTCAAGCCCGAATTCTGACCCTGATCCAGACCCGGACCTGGATCCAGGACCCAAGTCCCAGCTGCCGTTCGGGCTGTTCACCGGAGTGATGCCGGAGGTGACGTCAATGATGAATTTCCCGCCATCGCGCGAGCTGATGGTGGAGGATGCAAGCATGACCGGAGCTGCGACGGCCGGAAGGATTTCGAACCGGTAACCGACAGCATCAGGGCTGTTATTTTCGCGCCACGCCTCCAGGCGGCCCCATGGCTTCCACGTGCCGTTGCCTCCGGGTCGGAGAATCAGCCATGCGCCGGGATTGGACAGGCTGACCAGGTGAGACCCCGGCGAGGGAACAAAAGGAGTTATCATTGACGCCGCCGCTACCGGCGAACCGGATAAATCGTGCACTGTTATGGACCATCCTTTTCGCTCTACTGAATGGTCTTTCTGAGAAGCTAGTGAGGGCAACCATCTTTTTGAATTGCTTGGCTCTGACATAGATGACCTGGAATAGATGCGAAACTGATTGATTGACATCCAAGAAAAGGAATGCACAAAATCATAACAGAATCGAAAAGTTCTCAGCCTCTCTCATCCTTTTCTTTAACAATCCACAATTACCGAAGCGAAAAAACGTGTAAGTCACTCACCGTGAACTCCCACTGCGATCTCTGAAACTGAATTTGCAAGTGAATACGGCCTGCTTCACACTCCCTTGGATTTGAAACACCTGAGGGCTGCACTCCGGTTCACCTTCGAACCGGAACACGAATCTCGGGTCAGGTTCGGCGCGAACTGTAACATGCAACAACTGCCCTGACGACGACGACGCTCTGTTTTTCCCATCAAGCGCAACCCAGCCGTTCTGAAACACACACGCTCGAAACTCAGCCATGTTCAGATCCAACGGCACAGAAATTTTGCCCAATAATTTGTCTGTATCGAATGAACACGACGGAGTTTTCCGAGACTTATAAACAGAAATCTTCATAGCTGGATTCTTGGTCGCCTTAAGTTTCTCCATCTGAAGCTTGTTCAAATCGAAGATGGCAGCAACTGAGGGAGGGTAGGTCTCGGTGTTTGGCGGGACTACGGGAACGGTGGCGAAGTGATGAGGTTGATGAGAATCGAAGTCCCGGAGTTGAATCCGGCAAAAATACGGTGAACTTGAGGGAGGTAGTTCGCAGGGGAAAGAAGGCCTGGAGGTCGCCGGAGATGTGATGGCGAAGTTTCGGATGAGGATCCGAACAAAAGGACATGGATCCATCGAGGTTTTTCGGGTGTGTGTGTGGGATGACGGAAGAATCAAGAATCGACACAAACGCAGTTATCGAGAGGGAAGACTGGAGTGCATTGCTGTGTGTGACTGGGTATGATAACTGAATTGGACAACCTGTAACTAGTTGGATTTTTTTCCTTTTGTCATCAGCTTTATATTTTCAATTTTGTTCTGAATCAAGGTATCAAGAAATTCTTTTCACGGAATATAAATTAGAATAACTAAATATCCTTTTCATCGTGCCCCAATTAAATTTTCTATTTATCATTTTGTTCATTAATCATGACGCTAATAAATTATTTTCTTTGGAAAACTGTAATTATTTTTTATTACGGAGTATGCAGTTTCTCTTGAAATATTATATAACAGAAATTAAAAGATTAAAATAAGAGCTGCACAATTTCCCATTGGGATGATAAAAATAGCATGGGACAAGCCACAAGAGTCCCACGTCATGACTATAATTAGTTTTTTGTGAAATTTTATATATAATTATATTAATATATTTTGTTAATATTTCAATACATCAATATACATCATAAAATTTATAATAACTGATGTTATATATAAAAAAAAGGTGTTGACAAAAATATTTATAATTTTTTTTTTAAATGTGTATCTAACACTATATATTTTTATTAGATATAAAAATGTTTATAAATTTTTTAAAATAATAAAAAAAACAAACTAGTCACTTTTTAGTACGTGGTACCATGTTATTATTTTTAAATAATTATTTTAATAACAATAATCTTCACAGCCTCCTCCGCCGTCCTCCCTATCTCTTTATCTTCCTCTCTCTCCCTATCACCTAATAACCGAGGCACATATAAGTGCCCGTTTGGAAACACCCTAAACCGTGGTTTCAAACCACGGTTTGCGTAAATCGAGATAAAACTCTTCTCACATACTTACCTCGTAAATCGTAAAAGCTATTCTCAAAAGCTAATCCAAACACACACTAAGCCTTTTGGCTTCGTATGTAGCTGTGCTGGTTTGGCAATCCAGGCCGAAATAATATTTGGCTTTTTTTAAATAGTGAATCAACGGATCTCGCTGATAGTTTGATTTATATTTTGAATTTTACTTTTTATTAAAAAATATTATTTTGAAATTCACATTATTTTATACTAAGGTTAATATAACTTTTAGTCTCTAAAGTTTGATCCGATTTTGGTTTTGGTCCCTCCAATTTAAAATTAGTGGTTTTGGTCTTTCAAGTTTACTCTATTTATAACTGTTGATCCCTCAAGTTTACTCTGTTTATAACTGTTGGTCCATCAAGTTATCAAGTCATTTTCAAACCTAAGGAACCAAAACCAAAATCGGGTCAAACTTCATGAACAAAAACCACCGATTTCAAACTTGATAGACCAAAATTAAAATCGAGTCAAATTTCAGGAACAAAAAATTATATTAAAGCTTTATATAGCTAATCCAAACATGCTTATATATTCTTCACCAAAAAAACAAAAACATGCTTATATATTCACATCTTTTTTTTTCCCATCGTGATATCTTGCTCAAAGCCAAGGGGGTTCGTTCTTTTTCATATTAATGATATGGTGGAAAATGTTTGGATAATCTCCGTAAGTGCTTTTCAATTGTAATTTAAGGAATACAATGTAGCTTTTACGGTTTACGAAGTAAATATGTGAAAGATTTTTATCTCGATTTACATAAATTGAACATATACATAAATATAAATTCAACCAAACAAACCTTGAATTTATACCTCCCTTAACTTCGACGTCAATAGTCGCCCGCGCCTTCTCGTTCCGGTTCAGCTATCTTTTTTTTTCCCCCCGGTTTTACGTGAAGACAATCTGATCATCATTTCATTGTTATTCATAGGTGTGCCGAAGGACCTGAGTCTTTGAAATGAATTCATCAAATCCTTTTAAGAAATTTTTTTTCCAATTGATGAGGAATTTCAGCAATTTTTAAACAGTAATTATCACCATATAATTTATTTTTATAAGATACTCCTATTAGGGTTTATTTCATTAAGGGTATAATATTTGCACACACCCTCCCTCTTGCCCCACTTATAAAAGCAAAGATAAAAAGGATTTTTTTAGCCCCTCTTGTAAAGCATGTCAGCGACTTTTTATTATAAATCACTAAATATTGGTGTATATTCTTAAAATAAGGGGAAAATGTGCATATTTGATAGGTTATATGGACAAAGTTAAAAAATTATTATTAACAAAAAAATTTTTAAAAATACTATAGTTTTAGATGAAGTTAATGGAATCCTTGAAAATGTAATGGTTGTGATTGGAATGTATTGGTAACTATGGTGCGTATATATGTTCGGTGTGACTTAAAAAAAGATTATCTTTAATATTCAATTATAATAATAAGCTTCCGTAAATATTTTTGCTATAAATATCAATATATCATATATAATGATAAAACATATATATCACAAATCACATGTTTCAAACACCATATAAAGAGTATATTTTATTTCAAACTTTATATAATGATAACAATATTAAACCTGCACTTGCTTCGGTCCACGATAAAGCTATACACCACATATACATCTCTTTGCAATACATGTACTAATCGGTGGTCTTTAAAGAGAAATAAAAATATAAAATATTATATTTAAACATTAATTGCTGAGATAAAATTGATAAATAAGTAGTATTACTTATTCTGTAAATGATTATATTATAAATCAAGTAATTATTTTAGAAATGAATTATATTATATATGTACAGAATGGAGTAGTGTCTATGATCTCATTTGCATGCATCACTCAAAATTGTTTAGATATCTGTGATCGTAAGCTGAATCAGACACATACGTGACACGTATGTGTTAACCCGTTGTCCACTTATATTAAAGTTGACGTGGTGAACAGTGACGAATTGAGTTCTCTCGCTTAGCCAATGTTTTGTAGCCTTTGAAAAAACGCTTTTACATAAAAATTATAGTTTTAGCTTAAATTTATCAAACACTTAAAAAAAATTATGAGTTATTTTTACTTTAAAATTATGGTTTGCCTGCTCAAACTATAATTTCCTCACAACCTAATATTTCTTTACTTTTGAGTAATTTTTTGTCTTTATATGGTGGCCCTTTTTTTTATATATACGTGAGATCCATAATTTTCAAATTCTCACTCTCTCATATGTTCTTTTTTTTTAGAATTTTAAAATTTTAATGATATCTCATATCTTTAATATAAAACTTATTTATCTAATTTGATTATAGTAAAAAAATTATTTAAATTAATTAATATAATATATAGATAAATTTATTTTATTTTTGGTATTTATTAAAAAATTTAATGTTAAAAAATTAATTAAGTTAATTAAAATTTATTTGTACTAGACACCTCTCAGGAAAAATTTGGTTGTTGAATTTGCACACTAACCCTTAAATAATACATAAAATATAATATTATCATTTATATGTAATTATCACAAAATTTAATGTCTTTTTTAGTAATTTGACCACTAAAAAAAGTCATTCTTAACCCAATATCCAAATACACTTATTTTATCAAAATCATTTTTTTCTCATAATATATTCTTTTCATAATCTATTAAAAAATTATTTTTTCACTTTTTCTTCATAAGTTATTCTCCAAAGTTATATCTAAACACACCCTTAAAAACCAATTAAAATGGAACATGTATCAAAAACGCGTTAATGTCCTAATATGTCTAAACATCGAATAGGTGGAGGCTAATTTTTTGGCCAATATAATTTGAGAAGGCAGAGATTAAGTTTAATAATTGTAAATCTAATTAAATTGACATATATGATTTTGTATGTTAACAATGTTAAAATATTATTAGAAAATAATTAACAATTAACATATTTCATAATTCATTTTTAAAAAAAAATATTGGACAAGGTAAACCACGTACAGTCCACGCTCCACAGTATCTCGGACGATGAATTACAAACTTGACATATATATTCACTTTTCGTTTGAAGCCCTTTTTATTTTTTTAATTATATAAATTGATATTAATAAATTGATCACATTCATGACAAGTAATTAATATCATACATCATAGTATTTATTAAGATTAAACCTACTGAAGGCTAATTTCTTGGGAGAATAATGAATAATAATAGTTTATTTTAAATTTATACACGCACATATATAATTGACCACCCACCTCATAGATCGTATTCAAATTAGAGATTTCCATGTAATAAATAAATAGTTTATATTAATATCCCTACAATGGCCTTAATGTTTAATAAAATATATAAATAATCATGTGAAAAATGATACTTACTGTCTATAAAGGTAAAAGATATACAGGGCGAGAAAATTTAAGCACAGGGAACAACCAACAAATGGGAAAAGATGTAACCAATGAGAAAATATTTTCTTTGGACTGGTTTTTGTTATAAAAAAAAAATAACAACTTTTCTGTATATTTCTGGAATAGCCTTCACTTCAAACTGGTAATTGTAATAACATATGTGAAAATGTGAGACCATTCATTCGTCTTGTTTGATCTGAGAAACCTAAACTATCAACTCCAGAGATTCCAAACCACTGAGCATACATATAAATGACATTGTGGTAATTAAAATAATGCATGAACTTAAAATACATTAATAACATTCTTTAGGGCAATAAAAAAAACATCAAAAAAAAACAATGCATGAGCAAAGAGATCGAGACGATCTCTTATTTCTAATTTAATTGCAATTTTCACATCAAAATTCAAACTTGTCATGATGATAAGCAACAAGGCCGCCGCCGCCACCAAACTGGTTAGCAAAACCACCATAGCCGCCTCCACCTCCATGAAGAAGACCACCCAATGAACTCTCTCCATAAAATGACGGCACCGGCGGCGGCTGCGGCTGCATTATTGCAACCCTCATGAAATCATCAGCCTTCTCAGCCACCTTTCTTCTTAACTCATGCATAGCCATCGCATATTGCTCTAACTGATCCAAATCCATCTCATCAATTGATTCATCCCACCAATTTCCTCTGTCCCAAACCCTAGCCACATTTTCAATCTCCTCCAATTGTTGCTTCTCCATCTCCAATGCCCTAACTGCTTCCTCGTGTTGTCTGTTAAGTTCCTCGTAAGACGACACCGAAGAACCGGCCTCGCTCGCCGCCCGGACCGGTTCTTCCCCGCGACGGTCTTCTGTTGTTAGGTAGCGGCGGAGAACGGCTTCGACATTGGGCTGGCCGAAGCAGAAGGCTTTGTCGGCAGGCGAGAACACGACGATGGCTATTTGAGCATTGCACAAAACGCAGAGCTCGCTTGCTTTTTTGAACAGTCCGGTGCGTCGTTTTGAGAAGGTGACTTGTTTGTTGGAATCCTTATCTATCTCCTTTATCTCAATCTTCTTGCGACCTGTGGTTGTGGTTTTCTTCATTTGTTTCATGAGATCCATGGCTGATCAAAGAGAAAATTAGGGCAAAAAATGGCGATTTGTTGAGGAAGAAGAAGAAGAAAGAGAGTGATTATGAGGTAGTAGAAAATGTTTGGGGCTATGGCGTATTTATAAGGTAGATTTTGAATCATGTAGATTAGAATATTGTTTGACTTTGATTAGTAAATATTAAGTTATAAGTAGTAATAAAATCTTGGTAATTATGATAATGGATTTCAATCGAGTTTCTTTCTCCTTACAAGAGGGCTTTTATTTTGGTGGGTGTTAAATGAATCTTTATTTTACTTGTTTCTTTTTAAATTGTAGTTTTGATGGTAATTATCTTAAGGTAATGGGCATTTATGCTGAAATTAGCTTGTTTTTAATTTTAATACAACCCTTCATTTTTGGTAACGAATTTTTCTTGTAGTCTGATTTGATTGAAAAATAGCGTAAATAGTTACAAACAAAAAAAAATATAGCAAATTATTATTTAAACTTTTGAATTTTGAGAAATATTTTTTTTGCCAACTATAACTTACTAACAATATTAATTTATTATAATGATTTGAGCTATCTACCCCAAGGTTTTTAAACCCGGACAGGACCGGACTGGTCCGTTTCACTATTTTTTTTATTTTTTAAAAAATCAATTTTTTAAAATTTTTATTTAGAATTTCATATTAGTAAGCCTAAATTATTTAATTTCTCACAGATTTGGCCTCAGTTTGGTTTTGATTGGACTCTGATCTGACCCTTGATCCAGTACCCCAATCAGTTCAATAACTAGTCCGGGTTTCAGAACCTGCCCCTCTCTTAAAGTCAGGCAGAAATTAAATCTCTTACCTACTCCTTACCTATTTGCTATCCATAATATTTGGCTCTATTTCTTATCTGTTTTTCGCTGATAATCTAATTATCTTTGCCAAAGCTAGCCTTAATCATGTGAAAATAAAAATTAAGAAATCATGAGCAAGTTCTTCTAATAAGAATTTGATACAGAAAATTGAGATGACATATTGATTTGATAATAATTCAAGTTGAATTCTTCTAATAAGAAGCGCTCAGATTGTTGAAGTTATGTAATTTTTTATTTTAAAAAAATGGCAATATATCTTGAAAGAAAAAATTATCTTTTTGACCTGCAAAGAAAAATTTATCTTAAATTGTAATTTCATTGATTTTTTTAATTGGTATAGTTTAAATTTTAACTGGATACAAATGTTTGTAAGGAAAATTGACATTGAAAATTTTATTGCTAAGTTTTCGGGTACTTTTCCCAATTTTCCTCTTGTTTATATTAGAACATTATTCAACTACGAAATTGTCTTATTCTTTAATTTTATTGAGTTTTTTTAATTGGTATAATTTAAATTTTAACTAGATACAAATGTTTATAAGGAAAATTGACATTGAAAATTTTATTGCTGGGGTACTTTTCCCAATTTTCCTATGTTTATATTAGAACATTATTCAACTAAAAAATCTTCATGAAGTATCGTTATCATGGTTGTCAAATTCGCACTTCTGTTGACTTTTTGAGTTAACCATTTTTCTGTTTCTATTTTTAACCTATAAAATTGTGTCAACCCTTTTTAAAATTTGTGCAAGCTATAAACTTTGTTTCGCGAGTTCAGTTTACGTTTTTATATTTTTATTTTATAAAATTGTGTTAATTTACTCTTAAACTGGTGTCAATTATCTTTTTCAAATTCAATTGCTTTATACATAAATTTTATATAAATTTTCTTATTGGCTTTACGGATTCACCATTTAAGGGTCTGTTTGGAAACCCATTGATGGGCAAAAAAAGCTCATTTAGACCCAGAAGCTCATTTGATATGCTGAGGGAGTGTTTGGGATCACTACAAGCACTACTGGGCTTTTTTTTTTTTTAAAAAAAAAAAGAGCTTATATGAGAGAAGCTCCTTTTTTAAGCTTCTACCGATGAGCTTTTGTCCTTCTCACTCTACTTCTTGTTGACATTTCCAAAATAGGAGAGCCTCATTTATTAAAAATAAGAAAAGAGATACATAGTAGAGAAACTTCCCACCATACTTATTTAGTGCATTTATCTTTTTTTTCAATAATAATTGATTTTTTTTTATTTTATCAAATTTTATTTACATTTTTTTCTTTAATTATCACAAAATATACAAATAATATATATATGTATATATATATATATATATAGTATTTAATAAAGTTCATGTCATTTTCCATTTAAACGGGCTTTTCAAACGTTAATCCAAATAAGTTCAATGTTAAAAAAAATCATTTCTCTCACCGCCAATCCAAACACAAATCACATTTATAATTTAACTTTTTTTTAATCTAATTTCTGCAAAAACCACGTTAAAAAAAACATTTTTCCACCATATTTCCAAACGACCACTAAGTTCACTTTTCCTATCACAAGTTTACTAACGCTTGTGAGTTTAGCAACTTTGGTGGCTATCCCTTTTTGTCGTCCAGGTATTAAGTATTCCTAATTTCCTTTTTTTTTTTTTGGTGTAAATGAGTATTCCCTTGTCTTTTGGTGGGAAAATGAGTATAGGCTTGCTTGAAATCATGATTGATTTCTCAAAAGTATTTATTTACATAAATCAAGACAAACCTCCTTTTACATATTTATCTCAAATACTATAAATTACAATTGAAAAGTCACTTTTAAAAGTTTTAATCGATATTTCAAACAAGCATTACGTATTTATATTATTGGTGATTTCTCAATGGATTGTGTGAACTTGAAATGTGATATATATATATATATTAAAAGTAATATGATTTGTTATAAATTATTGTTTCTATTTATATTGATTAATAACAGCATTGGATGAAATGATGATTTCAAAATTTTGATAGGTAATCCTGTTAAACAAAAATAAACTAGTTATATTAAAAAAAAACTCCTTAACATTTTAAGGACAAACTTTTATTGACTTCTACCGTCCTAATCTAAATCACCCTTCGTCAAGAAGTTAATACTAATATACAGTGTGCAAAATTGATGACAGTAGATCACAGGAATAAGAGTATACTAAGAAGGAAAATGAATATAATTCATTTTAATTTAGAATTTGGTAAGAAAATCCCAATAACAATGATATGGATTTTAAATCGTGATTTTTTCACCTGTGAAATTGGCTTGCCAATTTTGCTTTTGTCTCGTTTAGAATCTGAGTCTTTCCTTCTTGTTGAAGATCAGAAGTGTATGCAAGAAATTAATACAATTAATCACTCAAATATTTTGAAAAATAAGCGTGACGTAGAAGCTTATCGATTAGTTTGCTGATTTTAATTTGGTGTCTCTAAATCATTCAAAAGGAAAGAGAATAATATATTCTTGAGATATATTCTTGATCAGATTAATGGAAATTGAAATGAGCTTCATCAGATAAAAAGACAATTATACTATATTATGTATTTATGTATTGGACACGTTGGCCAAAAAAACTATGTATTATACGCTCGTTAATTTTAGAAGAAAAAAAAAAGATAAGCAAATTGGATAAATAGGTATCTACTATCTTATATTAGAAAAATCCTATTAAAAGACAGTTGAATTAATCAAATTATAATTTAGATTGTTCAGCTTAATAATTTATAAATTAGGTTATGTGACACAATTAAGGATTTAAAAATTAGGCCAAATTATATTTATGCCCCTTAATTATTAAAAAAACAAGATTGAAGATATAACCATATTATTTGCACACTGCATGGAAGTCCTGACACGGGAAATTTATGAGAGGCGTTTGTAATAATCCAATGGAGGTAACCATAGTGAATTTATAATTGTTTTGAAAGTAACTATGATTTTATCGGAGACGTCTGATAAATAAGATTTAATTGGAGTATTATGAAACACCAACAAAATCGTTATGAATTTGCCTTATTGGACTATCTTCATGACTTTGTTTTTTGCCCGCAACTCCATGGATATTTATTTATTTATTAGTTTGCCCATTGGACTTCTAATGATCCTATTTGTTGCACAGAGAGAATATTTTGAACAAAGATGGAAAAAGTTTCCAATAAATTTCTCGTGTTAGGGCTTCTACATAGTGCGCAAACAATATGGTTGTATCTTTCATTAATAGCCCAGGGGCATGGAATTTTTAAATCCTTAACTGTGTCATATAATCTAATTTATAATTTATTAAGTTAAGCCGCTCAAATTAAAATGTGATTAATTCAATTGTCTTTAGGACCTATATCTTTCTTAATTAATGTATTTATTTGGCTGGATTCCAATTAGTTAATTTTTTTAACAGCTACAGCCTATATGTTGTATTTGAATATTGTCATGTCCAAATGAAGTAATTCTCCCAAAAATACCTGTTGGGTTTACAAGGGCTGAAGCGCAATATCTACCTAATCATCCATGCCTCCTTTTCTTTTCTTTTCTTTTCTTTTTTTTTTCTTTGCCTTCCCATGACTCATTCTACAAGAAAGAACTTGCACCAATGTCCAGTTGGTCTAGCCGGATGAAATGTTAGGTCCTTAAACCACTGGAAAAAAATCGAACCGGATCGGCCAGTCTGACCGGTGACCGGCCGGTGATCCGGTCTGGTTCATGAAATAAACCGGTGAACTGGTTGAAGCGGTCAAAACCGGTAAAACCGGTTAAAACCAGTGGTTAGACTGGTTTGACCAGTTTGCCTTTTTTTTATTTATAAAATACATTTTTTTTATTTCTCTACCTACTATTGGGTATTATTTTTTAGGGAAAAATGAAAGTTTGAAGACCAAGATGAAGAGAAAAGTAAGTAAAAAAAATATTAAAAAAATGATTTTGAGAGGATATAATAATTAATTAATTATAGGAAAGGAGATGTCATTATATAAATGTAGGCACCATAACTAATATTAATAGATTTTAAGCATTTTTTGCCTAAAGATCTTTATTTTAATCTATAGAAATTTAAAATTATATTAATATATATATTACCACTAATAAATTATAATATTTTAATATGACCGGTTCGACCACCGGTCCGACCCCGATTGAACCATTAACCCTTAAACCAGTACTGTAACCGATTCATTGCTCGATCCGATTTTTTTTCCTTGCCTTAAACAATATTTAGGATTCGATTCCTGAGTTATGTATGGAACTGTTGGCTTGGGATAGTCCGTTATGGGCCCATGATATAGAGGCTAGCCTGTGATAGCAGCTGCACACACGCAACAAAGGAAAAAGAAAAAAAAAGAATCTACACTTATTGGTTTAATTAATTAAATTTCAATAGTATGATTTTTAGAAAACTTTTGTTTTTGAACAAAAACAACTATAAATCTCAGCGCTTAATATAACATCCCAAAATTTATTTTAGGAATTAAATGCCTATTTTCCTAAAAATTCATCAAACAACAATAAATGGTCATAAATTAGATAAGGGGAAATATTAAGGCTAAGTGTGTATTATTAATAGGATAAAAATATATCTATATAAATATATTGTTAAAAACACACCCACACTTCCTATGCTTTCCATGCCATCCATGCTTCCCATGCCACCCATGCTCCACATGCCACACTTGCTTCACATGCTCTTCACACATCACTCATGGCACACACTTCCCACACTACACACACAACCATTAAAATAAACACCACATGGCACACACACACACATTTATTTAATAAACAAACACACACCCTCCCACTATAAATACAAGGCAACACACACACACTTCTCATTTTTTATTCCAATAAGTCAAGTCACATAGAAGAGGAGAGAAGTAGAAAATATAGAGAAAGAGAGAGAGACGTGAAAATAGTTGCCGGAGAAGTGGAAGAAGGAGAAGTCAATCACCATAGGCAAGTCTTGAATATTATTTAGGTAAGTCTTCTATATCTTCTTCTATTGTTATTCAGTTGGTTTAGGTTGTTTTTTAGGATTTATAGTTGTTGAAAGTTGAGTGATTTTGAAAATAAGTTGCTATTATTTATGGTTAGAATAAGGTGTAGATATATAAGGAGTAAGAATTTGGTAAATTTGATGTCAGCAATAGATTCTACATGAAAATTTATGTGAGAATACATGTGGTTGTAATTTTTGGATGATTATGAATAAATCAGGAATTTTTAGAAATTAAGAGGAGATGTTGTTCTGTTAGTTTTCTGAAATCAGTTTGGTTATAAAATTCATTTCGTTAGTAAAAACTGGTCTAAAAATTATGAAACTTTATAGAAATAATGTAGACATATGGAGATTTAATTTGATATATAATATGTACCATTTGGATTAGTATATTGTAAGAAATGAATTTGTGAAGTTTAGGCACTGAATCTGGAACAAATTCTGGCATAGTTGTGTTAATTGTGAATTCTGGAATTTTGGGCATGTAATTTCTAATAGTACGTATTTTTCCCTTAAACTATACTTAAATAGGTTCACAAATAATTTTTAACCACTCTATTTGGAAATTTTTGGATTTAGTTATGAATTTTTGAATTTAAGTACTGCCAGATTATGTTTTTGGAAGGCAGATTGGTTGTGGTAAAATTTCGAAAAATCAACACTTTACCAAAAATTATGAAACCTTTCATATTTATAGTATACAGTAAGAGCGTTAATTTGATAGGTGGATTATAATTTTTGGGCTTGTACATTAGGAGATATGAATTTCCAAAGTTGAGTCTATTTCTGGAAGGAAATCTGGAATAGGGGATGTTTTGTGAATTTCTGGGAAAAGTGTGTTATCATTGGTCAGATATAAGTATTTTTCTATGAAAATATATTTAAATATATTTACATAGGCTTTAGAACCCGTCAATTTAGAATTTTATAGAATTAATTATGATTTTTCAATGTTGATTGAAAAATTTGCCAATTTTATGAAAAATAGTAAAAATTGTATTGTGTAGAATTATACTATGCATAAATCACTGAAACTGAGATAACCAATAGAATATGATTAAAGGTAGTAGTAATGCAAGTAATAATCAATTACTTGTTAACTTTAATTTATAGGAATGGGTAATAGCCCGAGCCGGATTAAAAGTTTTGGATAAGAATCGGACTGAAAAAGGACTCAGGTAGTAACTCTTTCTTTCATACACTATGTGAATATTTATATGTTGTGTATTCCATTTTCTGTAATATGAGCACAGTGTCTGGGACACGCATATTAGCTTAGTTGTGGTCTGGGACCCAACGGAGGCGCAGAGTTAAGCTGGGGTTGCAAACAGTCGTTTGGCCTCGGACAGTGTACACACAGCATTTTCATCTTACATAACATGGTGCATTGCATATCTATTTTCACATTTTATATGTCGGATTGTATGTTACTACTGAGATTCATTCGAATCTCACCCTTTTTCAACATTTAAAAATATTCCAGCAGAAGGTAGCGGCTCTAAGGGCAAAACAGTAATTACTGGTGATTGAAGGTCCGTTCTAATGGAGTGCAGTTGATTATATTTAGTTGTAAAAATTTATTTCTTTTGGACTCTGTTTATATTTTTCAAACCCTATGAGAAATTCCTGTAATATAATCAAGTACTTATTATCAGTATATTTTCACTACTTCTGTATGCCCTCTGAACTATGCATTCATGACTCTGCAAATATCAAAGTGTTTAGGGGTTTGACACTTAAAATCTTCAGAAGGCTAATAAGGATCATGTAATATTTATAAAAATGTTTGTTTTGGGAACACGTACC
Source organism: Albizia julibrissin (assembly GCA_037074505.1). Lineage (NCBI taxonomy): Eukaryota > Viridiplantae > Streptophyta > Magnoliopsida > Fabales > Fabaceae > Albizia > Albizia julibrissin. Next base: position 3,480,402 of record CM073480.1, on the reverse strand, counting down.
AAAACATGGTTTATACACACAGGAGAGATACCATATTGTTTGACATACTTTGTTATAGATTAAATTTTTTTGCTCAGCTCTTATTGTATTTTTCCTATCCTCCAATATATATATATATATATATATATATATATATATAGAGAGAGAGAGAGAGAGAGAGAGATATCAGAATATAGAAAATAATAAATTTTTTTTAAAAATCGTTTAGAAGATCATTGGAAGAATTAATTACTTGCAATTACATGACATATAACATATTATTATATTCCTCCAGAATCATTACATGTAATCGGAAAAAAAAAAAAAGCAAAGGGATAGATAAACTTGAAAGCTAGTGAGGTACTAGTTGATCATGAATGTGCTCCCAGAGGGGAAAAGAAAAACCAAGAACATCAAAACTGAGAGGTAAGCTTAAACATTCCCTTATCCTGGTTTTGGTAAACAAGGTTATTAAAGGCATGATGATAATCAGTAACAACGCTGGACGAATTATTAGCAGCAACATTAATATCATTCTGAGCACCACTACCTAAGAACAATTTGCTGTAAAAGACATCATCGTAACGTCCAAACGATCCATAATAATCTTCCCCAACAATATTATTATTATTAATCTGTGATGAACAAGACGAAGCAAAACTCTTTTGCCGTAAAACATCTTTTTTGAGTTCCTCCATTGCAATCCTCAGTTGCTGTAACTGATCAACAGAACCAAACTCATCAATTGGACATTCCCACCAGAACTCCCTCTGCCTCACTTTCCTCGTACGATCGAGTTCTTCGCCTCGCTTCTTCTCTATCTCCAACTGGTTAACAACCTGTGTTAACTGCATATTAAGATTACAAATAATGTTAGAAGAATTCCGATGATGATGAACACTAGTAGTGATTATTGATGTTGACGATGAAGATGACGACGAGGCCGCCGCGACAACATTATGATGGGACGATTTTCGAGCTAAGGTTACTAGGTAACGGTCGATTATGGATTCAACTCCTGGGTGGCCAAAAGAGAAAGCTTTGTTAGCTGGAGAGAATACTATCATGGCGATTTCTACCCCACAAAGTGTACAAAGCTCACTGGCTTTCTTGAAGAGTCCTGAACGACGCTTGGAAAATGTAACTTGCAAATTACTTTTTTTTGGTATTTTCTCGATTGGAATCTTTTGACGACCTGAGCTACCCTTTTTGTTGTTCATCATTGCCATGATGATGCTAGAGAAAGAAGAAAAGAGATTATGAGAAATATTTCTTCTTGGTTATGATGGATTTAGGATTTGATCAGCGAGCTAGATGATATGGAATGGAAACACATGTGGGTATTTATATATGTGTCTGGTTTATGGCACTTGATTAACCAAATTAATTAATTGTCCCATCTTAATGTTTTATTATTGTTATTTATCATATAGTGCAGTGAGGGAGTTAGAAAATCTTTGATCTTAATGTCTATTATATGTATTGTATATGAAACCTCCTTGCACCTACATATACGCTAGTTGGCATTATAGAAAAGATTGACTTTTGCAAATCATTTTAATTAATTAATTTATTAATTATCGGATGTTATGGTGTTACGTATTGACTTCTTGAGATTAAAATTATATAAAGTTAATTAATCGGGTTGTTAATCTGTTGGAATTACTTGGAAGAGGCATATGCAAGGTTATTAAACCAAAACTGGTTATTAAACTGAGGATACTGGGTCAGAACAGTAGGACAAACATGAGTCATATCGGAGCTATAATCTGAAGTCAAACCAGTGAGAAATTAAAGATTTTAGGGTTATTAATATTAAATTTCATAGAGATTTTAAAAAAAATCAATTTTTGAAAAGAAAAAAAAAGTAAACTCGGTTGATGCCCGAACCAAACTGGTTTACTAACCAGTTCGCCAGTTTCTAAGCCAAAATGATCAGTCCGGTCCAAGTTTCAAAACCCATGACATATGAAACATAAGTACATGATAAGGATATGAATGAAGGGTAATTTGCAGCCTTAGCTTGGCCATTTATTTTCATTATATAATTAAGGCGTTAATGGACAATATGGGCGAACAATAATGTATAATAAATCGTCAAATTATACGCACATTAAGAGGATATTCTTTAGTTGGAACATATCAATTGTTGACAATTATATGCATTATATATGGTGTTAGCTGTTTCTTTTAGGAAGCAATAAAATGTCTCTCGTCCTAGACTCTTAGCTGTTCATCTCATCCAAATTGTCACAGATATTCAATTAATCAAAACTTACGTTGTTTTGAAGTAGTGAATCTCGTTCGGATCATTCTTATACCTAATTCTAAACATTCATGGTTTTTAATTTAAAACCATAGTCTTCTTCCTTCACACTCGCATAGTAAGGTTCGAGCAAGAGTGTGGAAAACATCTATTGAGGAATGTGTGAGGCGTAAGGCATGATTTTGCTAGCTTTTTATTTTTATTTTTTTTAAGGTTATGAGTATGGAAATGATGCAATTAATATGTTGTAAAATAAAAGGTGATGAAAAATCCTATATTTAATTTTAAAGTCTTCATTGAGACGACTTTGGAAGGGACCAAAAGCTTTGAGGGGCTGTTGGGTTTATTGGTTACTATATTCTGTTTAGTGCTAGCTAGAGCTAGAACTGTGGAGCTGATTGTATTTTTAATTCCAAATGTATACTCTGGGATATATTTATAATGTTGATGTGTTTTATAAATATTTTTTGGGGTTTCAAGAAGGTTATGAAGAACGGCTATGCCAGATGATATATGTTATAGTGTATATTTTTAATGTTTATGGTGTGTATTAGCATGATCTTGGTCATTTTATGAATTAAAATGTGGTGCTGCAATTTGTATTAGTGTGTTGGGGGAATTGGTAGTGTTGGCTAATGGGCTCGTCTGCCAGCCTTCCAGTTTAGTCTTAATATATAAAGTTTATATGTCAGATCAAATAAATTTTTTTCAGCTTTATGACTTTAGTAAAAAAATTTAATGTAATTTTAGTAACTTGGTAAATGGCTGTGAGTAAGTATGTTTGAAATACTCTAATAAGAAATCAAAGTTTTGAACTTTATACTATATATTTAACCATGATTTTTGATTCTTGTGTAGATTTATATAATTCGATGAACACACCTACAACAGGTCTTGAATTTGAAAGTTTAGGCGATGCATGTCAATTTTTGACCAATTATGGAGTTAAAATAAGCTTCAATATTAGAAAGCATAAATTCACCTACAAAAAGAGAGATAAGTCTTTTACTACATGTTATAGTTGGATATGTCTCAAGCAACCAGACCAGGGAGATTATAAAATGAAACGTAATACAAGAAATGATCAATAAGCTGTTGGTTGAGTTGGTCAGAGGCCTCATTTCCATAAGGAGAAAAATATAAGTTTGAACTTTGAATTATAGGAAGTGCACTTGTTGAGATATGTGAAAACTTTTTGCATTTCTAAGCCTTGAGGGGGAAATCATTGAATTGTGATTCACGGAATATAAAGTAACTTTTACAGTCTACGAGGTAGCTTTTACGGTCTACGAGATAAATATGTGTAGAAGATTTATCTTGAGTTACGTGAATCGGGCTTATATAATAAACCCGATTCATAAAAGCAATTCCAAACAAGCTCCAAATAAAAAAAAAGACACAAAAAATGAACTAGTTAGGGTTTCTTCGCACGCATCCAAAGCTCATAATATCCCGTTCTATTTGTATCATTAAAATACATAGAACATAACAAAATGAGCCCATTTGGATTAGCAGTGACAGAAATGACTTTTTTTTCTAATATAGTTTTTACAAACTTGAGATAGGATAAAAGTCAGATTATATATAAATGTAATTTATGTTTAGATTGATGGTAGTAAAATTGACTTTTTTTTTAAACTAAAATTTATTTGGATGATTATTTAAAAAATAAATTTAGATATAAAAATAACTAAAAATGACAAACGATTAAATAACATGAGTACATGTTGTAATAAGGGGAAAGCATTTTTATCTTTTTTCTCTCGGGTGTTCGTGTCTCTCTCCACGGTGCTAATGAGCTTTTTTTGCTTGAAGCAGCCTTAAGGGTGCTTCACTTTTAAAGCAAGGTAGGACCAAGAAGTACAATAAGGGAATTGTGATGCTTTAAATAACTGGTGGGATGATGAACCTTTCTTTCTTTGATGTTTAGCTGATGGTCTTCTTTTAGACATGTATCATGTATCCTGTGAACTTGGTCGGTTTTCCCTTCTATTTAGGAAGTACTTAGTTGATGAATATGACTTGATCCTAAATATAGGCTCTTGATGCATCGCTTCGTCTTATTTATTAGTTTTTTTTTAAACATTTTTTTTATCAATTTTGTAACTTTTCTCACTTTGTTTTCTTCCACTACATTTGATGCCCTCAATAAAAGAGAGGTATTTTAGAGAAACTGACACACAGTCTTTTTTTTTTATTTAAAAAAAAAGGATATAATATTAAAAGATTATCATTATTTATGAAAGAAATTATACCTTCACACATCAACCTTGATTATTCTTTTGAGAGACATCGATCTCGACATTGCCAATACAATATACTCTCTAGCTAGCTCTCACGTTGAAGAACTTTGAGTTGAACGTTGTGATGGTTTTCTACTAATAAGAAAGAAAAATAATCAAATGACCCAAAATTTGAGAGTTTTTTAAATGATGGAGTGGAATGTTTTTGCATGTTTTGGAAGTCATGAAATCATGATTTTATAAACTTTTTATTGTAAATTGTGGTAAAACTCCTCTTATATATTTATTTAATAAATCGTAAAAGCTATTTTTTTAAAACCATAAGAGGCTATAAAACAAATACAATATCATTTCAAAATTACTTACATCCTTCTCATCCCTCGACTCTTTGTTCCTCCTCATACTCTAAAATTGGGAAATATATAATTATGATTAATATCATTCCATTAATTTTATAATAATTATCAATGATGGTATAGTGAAGTTCCTTCTTCCAATAAAACTCTCAAGCAATGGAGCATTCCGTTGTATTTCATCTCATCCCACCCCACTCCTTTCCATTCCATTAATAAATTATTATTTCATTATTTTTATAAAATCATCAATTATATAAAATGTAAATGATCATACACCTAATGTTAGTATAATAGGGTTTAGGGAAGGGGAAGTTAGCATAAGGTTAAGTCACTTGTAGTTTCACCCATTTAAAGGATCGAACTTCACTATGAACAAGAAAAATTGCAGCAATACAAGCAGTATGCCTTTGAATCTTAACCTTTCACATGAAAATTATCTAGCCGCTTTTCAGACTTGAGGATGTTGCGAATATTGCAGCTAGGTGAAGTAGAGATAGGAGTTGGAGTGAAATCATTATAATTATGAGAAAAGCTCTGCCAAATACAGATTTCATTTCATTTTTATACCTCAACTTGCAATCATGCTTTTAGTACCTACCAAGGTGCACATAAATTCAACAACAAGAAGAAGTTTTATCCTATTAGACGAAATTGATTACATGAATTGCACAACATTATTGTGTTATATCAACAACCAAATATTTAGTTAAATCAATAACCACTAAACCCTTCTCAATAACTCATTTCATTCAGTATACATTTGCTTCAAGCTTCTCCTACTCCTTTTCATAAGCTCCATATTGCTTTATTTGTTTCAGTTATCAGCACATCAAATGATCTTTCCTATACATGTATGAATTGTTGGTGTTAACACCTAAATTCAAATACAGTCCAGTGAATTCTAACTCCATCTAGTATTCTGCAGATCCAAGTAACTTTAAACAATTATCATTTTCTCGCTATCCCAGCTTTGCCTCATATTTATACCTCTAAACCCGATTAAAAGAGGAGGGTTGTGTTAGAAACTCTCGATAGCCAATGCAAAAATCTGTTAAATCTTATGACTTGGTGTGCTCAATTGGATTCAACAAATTAATTTAATATATATTAGCACGATTGCTCAGAGTTTGAAGAAACTAAAATACACACACACATGAAATATAAATCAAATGCGCCTTTTATTACAACATGAAATTATTACATGAGGATTCAATTCTTCGTGACAGCTTATAGAATGAAGCCACAAGGGGGAACAAATCATCAACACACATCTTATATCACTATAACAACACAGCACTGACAATCCAAAACACATAATAATATAATAAAACAGATTTCAATCCCCAAATCTTGAGAAAAACTTGGTGTTAAATTTCAAATTAAAGGGATCAACGCACACAACTCGTTAGGTCGGTCCATACTTATTGTGAATTTTTCAGTTCTGTTTGAATTTCACACTAGAGCTTCTCAAGAATTTAGAAGATCCAAACCCAAAGGAAACTAGAATATATAAAAGAACAGCACAGTTTATTTGATCATAAACTATATATATATAAATAGGGCATCATATATAATCATTCTGAGGACTTGATAATTTTTCATCAACAGATCAGTAAAACCCTGGAGGTGATCCAACAAATCCATGGAGTGGCGGGGGCGGTACTATGCCGCCATCAAACTCAGCAGGATTTTGATCCACCACCGGTGGCGGCGGCTGAAACATCTGAGGATTAGGCAGTGGAGGCTGCGGCGGCGGAGCCACCACATTTGAAGACGAAGCTCCGGCCAAAAACTGATTTGATGAGCTACCTGCACTCTGTATCAGCACCATCCTATCAGCCAGTCTCGTCACACTCCTCTTCAGCTCCTCCAACGCCGCCTTGAACTGCTCAAGCTGTGTCCTTGTCATCTCATCAATCGGAGCTGCCCACCAGCACTGACCCTAAACCAATTAATTATAACATATTAACATTTGTTATGATAATAAATTAATGATCAAGTTTTAATCTTGATATAAATCAAAGATTAGCACGGGTGTGTGATGTGTCTTTGGTGCTACCCATCAATTTTGGAGCCCTTTTTAAATATTTTCTCACATAGTTTTTTATCATTAGATTTTATATGAAATAAATGACATTTTGATATCTTTATGGATAAAAAATTGAGTTATTTCTAATTTTTTATAATTTTTTTAAAGATTTAAAACTTCAAAATTATGTAGTCTCTTCTTAATTTTTATTCTTAAATCTTTCAAAATAATTATAAAGAATTTGAAAACAACATTATTTTTTACAAATAAAATATCAAAATGTTACTCATTACATATAAAACTTAATAATCAAATAAAATTTGAAAATAATTTAGAAAATGCCTCAAAATTGAACGGCAGCAAGATGTGATACGTAGTACCAAAGTACATCAGGTACTCCCAAATTAAAAGCTCTCTCTCTATATGTATTTACTTGGGTGGCCTTTCGCATATGATTCAATTCATCAGCGCGCTTCTTCTCGGCGTCGAGCTGAGCAGAGACTTGACTGAACTGGGTGATGAGGTCACGAACGTTGGCGTTGCGGTGAGCCTCCATGAGCTGCATGGTGCCGATGGTCTGTGGCGGCGGGGCCCTAGTGAGGTAGCGGTCCACCACGGTGTCGACGCTGGGGTGGCCGAAGGAGAAGACCTTCTCGCCGGGAGAGAAGACGATGAGAGCCACCTCAGCGCCACAAAGAGTACAAAGCTCACTGGCTTTCTTGAAAAGCCCGGTTCGACGCTTCGAGAATGTCACTTGAAGGTTGCTCTCGCTGGTCATCTTCTTCATCTCAATCTTCTGGCGACCCTTGCTCCTTCGTGAAGTCGACATGGTCGGAGAATATAACCTTAAACAAACAAAAGAAAGTGATGAACAAGTAAATTGAGGCCACAAATGTGTCAATTTATAGGCCATTTTGTTGGCCGAGTATAGTGTGAATCATTACACCTTTTGGTTTCATTCAAATTATTTCTTAGTCGAGAGATTTCGGAAATCTCTCTGTGCATGGCTTTTATGGAAGGAACTTCAATGAGAAAACAAGTAATCGTCTAAGAGGCAGCTAATATGATCATGATCATAGCCTATATATTAAGCTGTTTACAGAGAAAATGGATCTAGAAATTTCAGAATATTTCCTTAGGCTGTCTTGTTCTCATCATCATATACGTGTGTATGCAGTTAATGATATTGTTGAACCAGTAAAGAAAGTATTTAACTTTTATTTGACTGGTATGTGCCTGAACAATGTACATATTTTTTTTCTTTCATTGCAGTCTATTAGATACTTTAAATGTATTATATATGAAACCATATCATCAAGATCATCAAAGTATTCATGCATCTACATATATGTCAAATCAAAAGTTTACAGCAGAATATTGCTTTATATTTAAATGAGACTATATATGTTCATCACCTCGTGCATTCACCATATATTTGTATTTTATGTGTGCATATCTATAATTAAAATGCTATGCATGATCATATTAATCCATCCCCTTGGTTAGTTCTTTTCCACAGTGAATAAATAAATTTTCAGTACTCATAAAAATCTTGTGTGATACACTTGCCTTATAAGAAATAACATTATGTAATCCATGTAGTCCATCCCACTAAGTAGGATAAAATTCTTTAGTGGTGTTGTTTTACTTGCCTTGTAGGAAATAGAATGAAACCTGGAGACAAGCTGGAGAAAAAGATGTTAGTAAATCTTGCCTGACTTGTGAGGCCCACCAATCCCCCCCGCCTTTCTTTTTTCTAGATCACCTATACACAGAGAGAATCCCTCAAACATTACATTGCAGAGTTAATTAATAATTTCCTGTTAATCACCATATATATTATATATCCATGTCAAATTGTCAATTGTATCTATATATATATATAGAGAGAGAGAGAGACTCTGTTTCCTTATAGTTGATCTTCAAGTAGTATTCATATAATTGATCAAAGTTCAGAAGCTCCTTCAGAAACTTAACGAACACTTTCGCTTTTTAGTTCCTTTATATGTCACTGCTGATAGTTACAGATATATCTTTATAAGCACTCATGCATATTGCATAGAGAAACTGGTTATTTAACCTCTGCATAATGCAGTTTTAATTATTTGTTTCTCATATTTATAGAATTTGGTGTGCTCTTTTTCTTCCTATATCTCTGAAGCTAACTTTGCCAATATTTTTATGTATAGTGCTCCGAAGACCAAAACCTTGTTTAATGCACACGGCGGACAGCACAACAAAGGAAAGAAGTTTAGAGCCAAATAAACAGGTCTCCGAGATTATACATCCCAGGCCACTTATTTTTTTGATATTATTAGAATACTAGGGCCTCCATCAATAGGGCTGATCTTAGTGGGAGTAGTTTCTTAAGCATGAAGTTTTGAGTTCGAGTTCGTGTTCAAATAAATGCAAAAAAAAACACATCTTTAAAAGAGTTATACCTCTAATTGGACCGACAATACTTGAGTCTAATTTAATCAAATAGTCGCATGCATGCACGCATACTTACATATAATGCTAGGTTCTCTGGTGTAGTCTCTTTGGATGATTTAATAAAGATCATAATATATCTCCTATAGTTATGTGCATGTCTAAATATACCGCAATTTTATTCATATAGTAATCAGAACAATCAAATCTAGGTTAGTACATACACACTACCTCTTCTATTTGTTGTGTAACTAATGAGCCGCCCTTCGGTATGTATACCAATTGTTTTTTATGTATGGCTTTTATTTTGTTTTGTCCTGTGCTGTTTAATTATGTTAAAAATTAAAGGAAAAATATCACTCGAAGTCCTATACTTACTTTGTTTGTGTTTTTTTAATCAATTAATTAATTTTGTTTATTGTTTTAGGTTTTCATCCCTTGTATTTTTTGTAGTTTTGAAAAAATAAAAAGAAATATCATTTCCTCAAGTGAGAAGGAGTAGGGTATCAAAGACGCATTAAAGCATTGCACTTAGCAAAATTAACATCAGTGGGGACGACTCAAAGTCCTTTAGAGTATTTTTTTTTTTTCAAAATAAAGGGAGTGATTTTAAATAGAACATAAAAAGGATTAAGAATCACAAAAATAAACTATGGGGACAACAAACAAAATACGATGAAAAATATAAGGACCTGGACTAGTATTTTTCTAAAACTAAATCAAGCATGAGTACAATAATATATTGTCTCTGATCTTTAGTTTAAAAGTTACTTAAGTCATTTGGGTATATTTAAAAAAGAGATAAATTTTGTCACCAACAAAAAAAAAGGTACATTTTATCATAATAAATGTGAGATGCTGTTTCAAAAATCTTATTTATAATATTAGATTATATATCGATTTATAAATTCAATAAATTAGTTTTGAGAAAAAATAATAAATATAATAAATAAACATATATTAAAATCTTATATTTAATATCAAATTTAACCCTTCAACCAGATGTTAACTGAAAGGAGTACATCGATCGATATCATAAAGCCCGAGCAAATATAGCTGTAAGATTCATAAAATGACTATAAATAAGATTGCAGGTTCTAAAGTATTTTAGTCTGCGACTAAATTCCTCTCTCGTTAATATACCTTTCGTTTCTTAATATAAGATATAATTAATGAGTTGATTTTGATCATGAATATAATATATATTTTTTATATTTGTCAATCTTTTTATAACTTATATCTATTGATACTTTCTCAACAATAATCAAGTAAGAGAGTAATGAAGGGAATTAAGGAAATGATTAGGATGTTTTAATTTAGACAAAGTATATTATATTAATTAACTTAACTAACCTCCTTAATCTACTTAAGGCATTTTAGCCATTACATGTGCTTTTGGAAGCCATTGTGTTGTGTGTAATTAATGAAGTTCAAATGTTATTTTCTTAGTTAATTAAGGGATAATTTTTCCCCAAAAGTTGGCATCAAGGCTCAATTTTGCTTGGAAAATGTCAAAATGAAAAGGAAACAATTTAGCCCTGACTGTTGTCCTAATTAATTTTGACCGTTAGTTAACTAAATATGCTAAATTATTGACAGTCTCCATGTCATCCACATCATTTTTATTAAGGTTCAAATTTATCTCAAAAGTCATGTGTTATTTACTTTTTTTTCCAAAATTAAATTTAAAACTTTGGGGGCAAAAAATGATAGTGAGGTTATATGGTTAAAGGTTTGTACATGGATTGAAGTACCACATGTGACTAAAATAAGGGCTGAAGAATTATTTTGTGGCTCATCTTACACTCTTAAAGAATTCTTGAAAAACTTGTTTTAATTTAAAACTATGAAGCATTCAATTTGGCATATTCTCTTGATTTCTTATTTTTATAATAGTGGGAGCAATGAGTGAGGACATAAGCATTCTTGCAAATTTGATAAGCATTTGATTAGCTCGCGGAAAGTATTTTTTATGTTTGCTTGAGAATAAGCAAAAGCTTAAGTTTGGGGGAATAATAATCTCTAGAATTTTATACATGTTCTCATATTTTTATGGGTTTTTGGAATCAATTTGTGCATAGAATAGACATACATAAAGGAAAATGTGATTTGGTGAAACAATGTTCAAACTTTAGAAAATATTGAGCTAAATGTGAATATGTTTTACTATTTAAAGAGTTTTAAGTAGCACATAAAATTCTCCTTTTTGTAGGAGGATAATGACCAGATGTAAAAGCTTGAAAAGATCATAGGAAGCTTAGAAAAGGAGGATTATGCAAGAATCAGATGAAAAAGGAAAAAGATGACGCATGCAGTTACTGCGGATTTGTCATAGCAAAAGTACAACGAAAATCAATGATTGTTCTATGCAATTTGGTGCCATTTTGCCATAGCGAAACCACGGCAAAAATCGATGACCTTTCTACCTCAATGTAGTGCTTTTTCGCTACTTGTTTACCACAACAAAATCATGACAAAAAATTGGTGACCTTTTTGCTTGAGTCTAGTGCAATTTTGATACTAGTTCGCTATGGTAAAGCGACGGCGAACTACCCGAAAATGAAACTATGTGTTTTGAACATAGTATTAAAAATCAGACCAGACCGGCCAGTTCAAACTAGAAATTGGTGAACCAGCTGGTGGTCCAGTCCGGACAGCCGAAGAAAACTGGAATTGGGTCGAAATGGCCAAACCGGTCTAACCGGGGTGAACCGGTTTGTCCTATTTTTTTAAAAAAAATCTTTTATATACTTCAAACGACGTCGTTTTTGCTTTTTTTTAAGAAAAAATATTTTTCTAAAATTTTTTGATTTGTAAAGAGCTTTAAAAGGATTGTGAAATATTTTTGGCATTGGTTGGAGAAAAATCCTTATGTACTTAATGATATTTTTGTGGATATTAGGTTTAGGAGGTTATATATATTGGATTATTTGTTGAAAAAAAACTCTCATATAGTTTTTTAAATGGTATGCATGAACATTTAAATTATATATTTTTTTAATTGACCCCGGTCTAAACCACTAACCATTAACCCAGTACCTCAATCAGTTCAGTGTCTGGTCCGGTTTTCAGTACCTTAGTTTTAAATTGCTGATGCAAAAAACCTAGATAAAAGCTAATAGAAGGCCGAAATCCTTCATTCTAACTTGGAGAGGTCGAAATTTAGATATGAAGAGCTTGGAAAATTAGAGCCTTAAAGATTTGAAGTCTTGGTTGGAGTTTCAAAAAGATTTGAGTCAACAATATTGGGTTTTTCTTGTTCCTCTCTCTTTTTTTCTTATTTTGCTGATATAGTTGATGTTTTTATGCTAAGATTTTGGTATGCACAGATCATGAGTGACTAAAAACTCTCATTTATGATTACTTTTACCCATTTTATATATTTAAACTACTAGATTATTTTGTTTTTGTTAGTTAATGAGTATATATATTGATTTTTCTTTGTGCTCAATACTATCTTGTACTTGATCACCACATGAATAGAGTAGTTTAATTAGAAGATGCTTGAGAAAGTTATTTTGATTGTAAAACTTAAGAAAAATCATGTTAGACTTTAAGTTTAGGGATTAAATAGATAATTTGTTGTTAGAATAGAAATATATCTAACAACCTAACATAGTCTATTGAAGAATTACTTTGAAAATATGATTTTCGTTAATTATAAATGAAAGATTGAATATTTTTAATGAAGATTAAAAATCAATCTTGACTTGATAGAGTTTGGTTGATGATTTTAAAACTTTTGACCAGCATATAGATTTATTTAACTAACATAAGTGGATAATTACATAGTTTCATAAAATACAGTGAGGAAGAAGTAATCCTAAGCTTATAACCTCTTAAAGTTAAACCCAATTTATCAATTTCTATTGTTTTGTGTGTTTTGTTGTTTTCATAAAAAATCTTTATTCAACTTGATCAAATTCAAATAATTTCATTCAACCTAATTAAAAATATAGGTTACATTAATTAGCTCACTTTTATTATAATTCTCATAGAATAATACTTTTTTTAATATTATACTATTACTTATGAGCCGTGCACTTGTGATGCAAATATCCAGTCACCAAACCACAGAGAGCATAGAGAAAAGAACTTATCGTTAATTAATAAAAAACAGTTTTAACACCCATAAGAAAAATAAACAACTAATATCCAAAATATATAGGCAGTGGAACCATCGTACAGAGTAATACGACAACCGACTTAAGAAAACGAGGTAAACTAAACGACACCCATTATTTTCAACACATTACGAACCACAAATATATCCTAATTCTTACAAAAGGCTTCCATGATCAATGTATATTTGTTCGCTTGCATCAGTGTTTTAGCCACATCATCACAAGTAAAAATTTGTTTATTCATATGTAAGAGGAGAAAGTTATAACAGATAGCAGTACAAAATATAAAAAGCTTGACATCTTTTTTAATTTATCACTGAAATTGTATGCTTTCTATATATATATATTTATTTACTGGATCACCTGAAACTTTGTTTTTGTATTTCTTTTTCCTGCGTGAAGACTTAAAGTGATACTAACTTAAAATTTTCCTACAAAATGTATTTTTTTTTTTAACATTCAAGCCCTGCAATAAGGTACTTGGCCAAAAAAAAAAAGAAAACTTCATTGAAGCATGCAGAGAATATTTGAAAAACAAATGGATTGAAGTTATGTAAAATCTAATAATAAAATACACAAAGAAAGTTAACGGGCAAAACGTTTTCATACAACTTGGAAAGAATTGTATTGTTATCAGTAATAAGCTATCCCTGGACGGTGCCGTTTGCCACACTTAAGATGAAATCACGAGCAAAATGTTCTCATACAACTTGGAAAGAATTGTGTTGTTGTCAGCGGCAAGTTGTCCATGGGGCCATCTACCACGCTTGAATGAAATCCCAGTATATTAGTACTATCCAAGTTTTAATACTCAAATCTTTTTAAACAAGTATCACTCAATTGGCAATTTAGGCAGGAATTGATAGATTTGCAAGAAAAATTATGGGAGTTTTTGAACAGAACATATGAAAAGGATAAAAAATCACAAAAATAAATTATAGGGGCTACAAAACAAAATACCATTAAAAATATAAGGACCTGAACTAGTATTTTTCTAAAACTAAATCAAGTCTGAGCAAAATAATATAGTCTTTCGGCATTAATATGCGGGTTACTTAACTAAGTTGGGTATATTTAGAAAATAAGATAAATTAATTCATTATAACAAATGGGACCTATTTTTTCTAAAATCCTATGCATAACATTAGGTTAACACTATTATAAGATATAGATTTTACTTCCTTAAAAAACATCTGTTTTATATAAATGAAAGTAAAAAATAAAGACGGTGACATTTTTATAATTCTATGCAATAACTTTGACATATTGGGCGTCCATATAATGAAAAAGGACACCAAAAATAGATTTTTAAAGTATCTTTTTAGGCATCTTTTTTAATTTAGGATGCTAAAAGTTGGCTTTAGAAGTTCCAAATTCAAATCCTTTAGGCATCCCTTTTAAGAAAGGAAAGTCAAAGTGTCCCAAAAGCAAAAGCTAGCGTCAAAGAGATGTTGGACAAATTCAAAATGCTAGATTCATACAAGTCCGTGCAAACAAATACTAACCGGGGGGGAGAGTATAGGGGTTGGTTTTTAATTTATAAAAAAAGAGGAAATGAAGATATGAGATGGGGTTGTGGGTACAGCACGCAATAGCATCCACGAGAACGATAGAGGAGGTGTACCGGGCGGAGGCAACCATAGACGTGCGGGACTCATCGATCCAGGTGGTGAATGAGTTCAGCCTCTCTCATATCCGGATCCTCTCCAGATCCTTCGACGATCATATCCGATCTCTCTCTCTCGCTTCCCCTCATCATGTTTTCCTCTAGTTATTCGTTATATTTATAATCATAATGCGATTAACTAAATATGTCTGTGCACTTTATATATATGTGCAGAGTGACTCGTATCAAGCAACTGGATGCTACAACCTTCTCTGTGTTGGTTTCATCCAAACCAACTTATGGCGTTCATTTTTTGAAAAAAGGAACGTCGTAAGTCACTTACGACATCCCATTTTTTTATAAATGTTATTCATAAATTTTATTATGTCATTCACATAGACGTCCCTTTGAAAAATGACATAGAAATAGCTTAAAAATTGACGTTAAAAATACTTTTATGTAGTAATGTAAATATTAGTTTATAAATAAAATAGATTAGTTTAAAAAATAAATGATAAATATAAAAAACAAAATATATTGAAATCTTGTACTTAATATCAAATCAAAACCTCAAACTAATTGTTAAATTAGGAAACTAGAAGGAGTATATTATATAGCCTGAGCAAAATATAGATAAGATTGTAGGTACTAAATTAACACATTTTAGTCTATTACTGAATTCATCTCTCGTTAGAACCTAATTAGAGAGCTGATTTTGATTTTAAATATAATACATATTTTCATGTTTGTTATTCTTTTCTAAATTTACCCCTATTAATGCTTTCTCAGCATTAATCAGGCAAGAGAGTGATAAAGGAAATTAAGAAAGAAGATTAGGGTATTTTAACAAAAAAATATCTTATATTAACTAATTTTTTTTAATCTATTAAAATTAAATAAAGTAAATAGGTCTAACATTAAAGATAAAAATGAGTAAGATTATAGGTTCTAAGGCATTTTAGTCATTCCATGCGCTTTTGGAAGACTTTGTGTTGTGTGACTACGTAATTAATGAAGTTCAAATGTTTATTTGTTTGTTTGTTGGTTGTTTTTTTTTTTCCGCCAAACAATGAAGTTCAAAGTTAAGCATGTGATTTTTAAATTAAGAATATATAGATGTGAGTGATGCTATCAAAATTTAATTAAGCATCGTAAGTATACGGGTTATGGAAATAGTAAGTAACAAATTAAGGCCGTTCCTTAGAGATTCAATATAACTAGTAACTATGTGCTAAATTTCCTTGTTTCATTTAAGTTGAATAAATTAGAATTATTTTTAATACGAGTGAGGAAAAATTAAATCAGAAAAAGAAACTAATAATAGAAAATGTTTTTCACAAAGAGCAAATTCTAATGTCAAAAATGACAATTTAGAGTCATTAGTCCCTTATTTGTTTATTATATTTTATTCCCACTAAATTAATTTTAACTTAACTTAATCAGCTAATCTAGAGTATTAATGTTTATAAATGATTGTCGGTTCATTTATATACATACCTCAGTTAATTATGCAATGTCTCACACAATTAAATAAAATGTTATTTAGATCGGGCTCACTCTAATGTGATTATACGTAGCTTCTAGATATATATCTATCCTAGATGCAAATTAAATTAAAATCTAATTCTACATTATTTAATCCTAAGGTCAATTTAAGTTTCATTCGTTAAATTCAAACCTAAATCATCAAAACATGCTCAATGGTAGTCAATCACTAATCAATAAATAATAAAAACAAGATTAAATAAACTGAAATAATATTAAATAAAATTAATTAGTGGGAACAATATCTAAATCCCAAACAAGTTCATAGTTACTCTAGGTTTAAAGAAAAATTTAGCCACACATGACTTTAATCAAATCCATAGCAGCAACAAAAATTAATTCAGAATCCATGCAAGAAAGAAAGAATAAGATAAGGAACAGCCTTCACAATGCTTCCAATGGCGTCCTGTAGCTCTGGCCCTCTCTCTCCTTTGATTCTGCACAGTTCTCACGATGTTGAGGATGAAGACCAGCCGCACCCCTCCTTCTCTCATTCACGATTGCTCCTCAGATCGCCCAAGAAGAAGCATGCGTAGTGAAGTTCCACGCCTACTCTTTCGTTTGGAGAGTAGCGGAAATAGCGATTAAAATATTTAAAAATATTTTTTAATTATAATTTACGGTATATAAAATATGTTTTATAGTATATAAATTAAGTATGTGAGAAGAGTTTTATCTCAATTTATATGAATCACATTTATAAAATAAATAAAAACTAAACCAAACAAAGCCTTCAGCTTCTCCCATATTTTAAATTCAAGCGGCTCCTTTATATCACAATTGGTCCAACTTTTATATCCCCCCCCTCGCCAAGTCTATGCTTTACTTTCTTTCCTTTCTCTTCTCAACGTACACAGCAGCTGCTTTTTCTTATTTTTTCCACGTCATGCCTTTTCTTTTTTACATTTAATATAAGTTTTATTTATTTATTCTTTATCTTCTCTTTCCATATAGTTGCTGTTAATGAAAAAGGAAACAACATATTAATAATAATAATAATAATAATAATAATAATAACAACATTACTCATAAAAAGTTGGATTTTTTTTTCTTTTTCTTAAAAAACTTTCCATTATTATTTTTCCTTTCTAAACTTAAAACATTATATTCTAAGTTGAAATCCCACCAATAATACATCTAAATTGATTGCTCTTAAAATCTCAAAAAAATATCTTTCATTTAGCATTCATGACTTCCCAAATATATTAAAATATATCTTCATTCTTATAAAAAATAGGAAGTAATCAGTGAGGCTTTACATTCTAGTCACTTCAATGTTATTAAGTGCCTGCTTGGATTGGTGGTAGCAAAAGTAACTTTTTTATAATCTAACTTTTACAAAATTAAGATAGGAAAAAAATCAGATTGTAAATGTGATTTGTGTTTGGATTGGCGGTGACAGAAGTGATTTTTTTTTCTAACTTTAAACCTGTTTGGATTGTTTTATGAAAAGTCAGTTTCGATGAAAAATGACTGAAAATGGCATGAATCATATATATATTATTTGTATATATCGTGATAATTGAAGTGAAAAATTTAAATTAAAATTTGATAAAATATAAAAAGTTCAATTATTATTAAAATTTGTTAATTATTCATACAAATGATGTCTTGAATTTTTGATGCTATCTTATGCTTAATCTTGCATTATAGGTGCTTAATAAGAAATTGGAGATTTTGGAGGGTAAGAATTAATATTTTGAGGACTGAAGAAATTACAGAAAATGTCCTAAAATTTATGGAAATTACAAGTGAACAAGAAAATGGACCGAGTAAATCACAGAAAAGGACCCAGATGTTTTGGAAACTACAGTTCTGCCTAAAAATATTTCAAATATTTTCACTTTAATTCCTCATTGAGAACTTTTGAAATTTGCAATTATGTCCCTAGTCAAATCCTATTTTGACCAAAGCTTCTTCTTCTTTCTTGGAACAGAGACCCAAACTAGGAAAACAGAGCAGAGGTTCATTCCATTCATCTACGAAAGGCTAACGACCTCTCAACTTGGACCGACCCACCGACGGTGACCTCGACTTGCTGACTCATGTAAGGATCTAGCCAAAAGACACCAAGCCCCACAAATTTCCATTGTAGACAACCAAAGAAGCAAGAGCTCAAATAACAACCGCTTCCTACCGGTGAACCACCCATGACGGCGACGCTTTCTCACGATGAGATTAAGTAGCACAAGCAACAACGGACAAGCAAGGTGTCTTTTACATGAAGAGATGCGTGAAGAATTCAGGTGATGAGAAGCTCCAACAAGTACAGAAGCCAATGAATGCTCCTAACAGTCTTCACCCATTGTCACAGTTGTCACCGCAAGAAGCTCAAAATCTAGGCTTATAAAAAGAAGCTGCTTTTCGGCTATAAGCACAGTGATCCCAACTGCCAACCCAAATGGGATAGCTTTTGCCCACTGTGCTTTTCGGCTTCCACCGCGGGGTTAGGCCCTCCAAACGTTCTGTCAAACAGGTTCTAAAATGTCAATGTGTAAAATAGATGTAGATAAGTCAGTTCACTCTTATATATTTAAATTTATCTCCTCAATAACGCGAAAAGGTTTCCATAATCAATGTAAATTTGTTATCTTGTATCAGTGTTTTAGCCACATCATCACAAGTAAAAATTTATTCATGTGTAAGCTGAGAAAGTAACAGATAACAGTACAAAAAAATAAAAAACTTGACATGTAAAGCAAATTAAACTAGCATCTTTTTTAATTTATCTTTGAAATTGTGTACTTTCTATATATAAATTATTGGATCATGTGAAACTTTGTTTTTGTATTTCTTTTTCCTGCGTGAAGACTTAAAGTGATCCTAACTTAAAATTTTCTTAAAAATGTAATTTTTTAACATGTAAACCCTACAATAAGGTATTCCCCCCAAAAAAAAAAAAAACTCCACTGAAGTATAGAATATTTGAAAAGCAAATAATGAAGTAACATAAAATATAATAAGAAAATACACAAAGAAAGTTGAAGCAACGAGCAAAACGTTTACATACAGCCCGGAAATAAACATGTTGTTGTCAGTGGCAAGCTGTCCCTAGGAGGTCCCATTTGCTACGCTTTGATGAAATCTCAAGTTATTAATAATAAAATACACAAAAGAAAGTTGAAACGACGAGCAAAACGTTAGCGTACAGCTTGTAAAAAATCAGCGGTAAGCTATTCCATACAATCCCATTTGCTATGATTGGACGAAATCTCAAGTTATTAATAATAAAATATACAAAGAAAATTGAAACGACGAGCAAAACGTTTACATTCAGCCTGTAAAGAATTATGTTGTTGTTAGCGGCAAGCTATCCTCAGGTGGTTCCATTTGCTAAGCTAGATTGAAATCCCGAGTTATTAGTATTATCCAATTTTAAAAACACAAATCTTTTTAAACAAGCTTCATTCAATTGGCAATTTAGGCAGGAATTGATATACTTGCAAGAAAAATTATGGAAGTTTTTGAGTATGAAATAAGTTATTAAAAGCAAGCATGAATACACCATTATATTGCGCAGTAGATGCTGCAAGCGGAGTATCTAAGCTGGTGTTGCAGTAACGGTGCCAGACAACCTAGAAGAAACGTTAAAAGAGGAAATAAACCTGCCAGTGTTAAAAACCGTATATAATTTTTAAAAAGTTTTCAACTTTTTTTGGGAAAATTAATTATATTAATTTTATATGAATTAATATCTTTTTTTTCCGCATATATGAAATAATTTCTTATAAATAATGACTATTATTTTTTTTTGAAATTATCTACGTGATATTTTTGGCATGGAACAAATTAGAGCACGACTTTATCTAACTAACTTCTTAGTTTGTGTTTTTGGCCATCAAAGTTCTTGGCTTTTGTTATAAATGTTTTTTTTTACACTTAATTATTGATTATTTATAATGATAATTTGATTTGATTCCAAGATCGGGAACATGTCACGCAGAATTTTGTTTTTTTAGTGGGAAAAGGAGGAAAAAAAAAAAAAAAACCCTCAAGGCCCCAGGAAGGACCCTCGTCTTGCTCAAATGCTCATGTACCATCTGAGAGTGCAGAATGAGACACAAGAAAACAGTGTGGACCTTCCAGCCTTGCTGATAGTCGTAGCTCATCATCATCTTCTTCGTCATCATCACACAAGCTGAATGCTCAATTTCTCTCTTTTCAATATTTCTGCGTATAGACACCGCTGGTTTGTAATTTAGGGCTGACCACCCTAATAATGGCAACGACGTCGCAGCCCCACCGCTACTGCGGCCCTGCCTCCATGGGACCCGGCGGTGGCAGCTTTGACGCACTCAATCGAATCCTGGCTGATCTCTGCACTCGCGGCAATCCCAAGGTACTGTTTCAGACTCCTAACATCATTTGGGTTTTGCGAGATTATGCCGATAGTATGTGGTTACAGAAGTACCCTCTTGGACTAAGAGTTAAACTATGGTCCTGAAAGGACAAAAGAACTGATTTTTTTTGGGTTTTCTCATTAATGTGCAGGAGGGTGCTTCACTTGCTCTCAAGAAACATCTGGAGGAAGAAGCTCGTGACCTTAGCGGTGAAGCTTTTTCTCGTTTCATGGATCAGTTGTATGATCGAATTTCTGGTCTTTTAGAGAGCAGTGACGTGGCTGAGAATCTGGGGGCTCTTAGAGCTATTGATGAGTTGATTGATGTGGCACTTGGAGAGAATGCTTCTAAAGTTTCAAGATTTTCTAGTTACATGCGGAATGTGTTTGAAGGGAAGCGCGATCCTGAAATTTTGGTTCATGCTAGTAGGGTCCTGGGCCACCTAGCCAGGGCAGGGGGAGCAATGACTGCAGATGAAGTGGAACGCCAGGTTTGTGCATACTGAGAGGACAAAATGCTTTCTTTCTTTGAAGCAGATTATTCTAAACTGTTTTATCGTCAGGTTAAAATTGCTCTGGATTGGCTCAAAGGTAACAGAGTGGAGTATCGTCGATTTGCTGCTGTTTTGATCTTGAAAGTAAGTGTCATTTCCTTGTTCAGTTGCGCCTGGTGAATTTGGTTGATAAAGTCTGAGCAGATTGAATTTATTTTTATTTCCTTTGGTTGGACCTTCTGGAGGCTCTTGAAGTTTTTGGTCTAGTCAGAGGCTCACTTTTTTTTTTTAAAAAAAAACAAAACTGTGAATTTATTTACGAGCAAATTCTCTTCACATGCTTTTATTTCGGTGGTCAATATCTTTCAAATCTCCCATTTTCCCCCCAAATATATGGACTATATTTTGGCTGCTGCAGGAAATGGCAGAAAATGCTTCAACTGTCTTCAATGTTCATGTACCTGAATTTGTTGACTCTATCTGGGTTGCTTTGAGGGATCCAGCATTACCAGTTCGTGAACGAGCTGTGGAGGCATTGCGTGCCTGCCTGCGAGTAATTGAGAAGCGTGAGACACGATGGCGTGTTCAATGGTCAGTTCATACTTCATTGGTGTAAAATACGTACTCACCCTGAATCTGGTCATAATGTTGATATTACCTCTGGTTACAGTTAACGTCCTTTGTTTGATCATAATGTTTACTAACATGGTACATTAGTGCTGTGACTTCAAAAGTGAAGTTGACTAAACTAATCTCTATCACAGCCCATTTGGCACATAGGTTCTTAATTTTAATCCTCATTTAAACGTCTCTATAAGGGAGTAAGTTCGTAATTTTTTTACTGGCAGGTATTATCGAATGTTTGAGGCAACACAAGATGGATTGGGTAAAAATGCCCCAGTGCACAGCATACATGGTTCATTACTTGCAGTTGGAGAGCTTTTAAGGTCAGTAGAGTTTCCAACATTTGCATTACTATGCGGAAGTTGTGTCCATATTTCAAGCTGGTATTTAGTATTTATGATGGATTTATAATTTGGTGAGTTCAAGCTAATGCATGAGTTTTATTTTGGGCAGGAATACTGGTGAGTTCATGATGTCAAGATACAGAGAAGTTGCCGATATTGTTCTCAGATACCTAGAGCATCGGGACCGGCTTGTCCGTCTAAGCATAACTTCACTGCTGCCTCGAATTGCCCATTTTTTGCGTGATCGTTTTGTTACTAACTACTTAACAGTATGTTAGCTTTCCCTAATACTTGATTGTGCTTTTCAACTCTGGGAGGAAAATATTTGAGAATGGGGCTTTTATAGTAATTTCTAACATTTATTTTGCTGAGTGGCAATCTCTTGCAGATATGCATGAATCATATACTTGCCGTCTTGAAAATACCTCAAGATCGTGATAGTGGGTTCATTGCTCTTGGGGAGATGGCTGGAGCCTTGGATGGGGAGCTCATCCATTATTTGCCGACAATAACTACTCACTTACGTGACGCGGTATGTTGCTTTAGTTGTCTACTTGATGTCTGTCCACAGTCATTAGTTATCTTAGTGCCTTTTGCATGTCCTATGTGGATTTTATGGTTAGTTGATTAGTTTATTTTCAGCTCCCTTCATGTGACGATGACATGATTTGACGGGTGACACATTTATGAATGTAGATTGCTCCTCGTAGGGCTAAACCTTCACTCGAGGCCTTGGCTTGTGTTGGAAGTATTGCAAAAGCAATGGGGCCTGCTATGGAACCTCATGTACGTAGTCTTCTGGATATTATGTTTTCTGCTGGTCTTTCAACTGTACTTGTGGAATCCCTGGAGCAAATAAGTAACAGGTACGTGGTTGGCTTGGATTTTTTTCTTAAATATGTTTTTAGGGGTTAATTTGATAGGTTATTACAATATTGTTTAATTCATTATCATTTCAGCATTCCATCATTGCTGCCAACTATCCAAGACCGGTTGCTGGACAGCATATCTATGGTTCTTTCTAAGTCCCACTATCCTCTGGGGAAGCCTGCTGCAAGCATGGGTAGAGGAACAATGGTGAATGCACCTCAGCAAGTTTCAGAGCTTAGTGGTCCTGCCTTAGTACAACTTGCTTTGCAGACTCTTGCTCGTTTCAACTTCAAGGTTCTGTTTGTTTTGTTGTTTGTAATTTATCGGACTCATTTTCCATTTTAACAATGATGCCTTTTTTTCACCTCCTTTCTGCATTGAAGTTGTTAGAATGCTGCCAGAGGGTTTAAACTTATTTTATGCTATAATATAGGGCCATGACCTACTAGAGTTTGCCAGAGAATCAGTTGTTATCTACTTGGATGATGAGGATGGAGCCACTCGAAAAGATGCTGCATTATGTTGCTGTAAATTAGTTGCAAATTCCTTTTCCGGCATAGCATGCACCCATTTTGGTTCTAGTAGGTCAAATAGATCAGGGGGGAAGCGCCGCCGGCTTGTTGAGGAGGTTTGATGTTTACAAACACTTTTTGTTTTATGTGGATAATTTATTTCTTAGGTTTTGTTTGTCATTTTCAGTTGATTTATGTTTTTTGTGCTGATATTTTTTTAAAAAATCTACTGCTAAGTTATGGAACTAGCTTATGGCCACTCCTTTAACGATTTTTTTGTGTTTATTTATGATAAGCTCTTAGTGTTCAATATTTCATATTTTTTCATAATATGCTCTTTTTTCCCCCTTTAGTTTTGATTTTTCACTAAAAACATTTTTTTTTATCTTTTTAATATCCACATGATTATTTTTGTTCAAATCAAGACTAAAAATAGGATATGGTCCTTATCAACGGGAAAAAAACTATATGGTATGTGGCAACAAAACAAACCTCCGAGGAGATGAACGAGTTGGTTTAGACTTTTTTTTGTTTGGGGGGGGGGTTGCAATTAAAACTCAAGTCAAACCACGGGTACAGCCTATAATTTTGCCCCATGTTAATTCTGCTAAGTGCTGCAGTTTGATTGGGAAACTTCATCTTTGTGGGACCTTTGATTTCCATGAGGGTGCTAGCCTTTTGGGTATGCTTAGAATTTTAGATCCAAAGGGATGGAATGGAAAAGGAAATGGGTGGATTACTAATAAGAAAATGTGAAAAAGCAATGTAATTTGGGGTGGTTTTTTTTTTTGGGGGGGGAGGAATTTGGTAATTCATAATCTGAGATATGATTTTGCAGCAGGATAGTCCTATTTAATTTCATCCTGCAGACTAGCACTTTTGTATTGCAAATGTTAGTCTTTCAGTGCTTTTGTTATATTTTTGGATCTTGTTCTTAAGTGAGTAATTCTCACTTAGTTGATATGCTTGTTGACACAATCCAGCTTGTGGAGAAGCTTCTCATTTCGGCTGTAGCAGATGCTGATGTTAATGTCCGTCACTCTATCTTTACTTCTCTGCATGGAGATAGAGGTTTTGATGAGTATTTGGCACAGGCTGACAATTTGAGTGCAGTATTTGCTGCTTTAAATGATGAGGTATGACTGCTAGACTTTTAAGTTCACCAAGAACACTGTCCCCTCCCTTCCTGGGAATTTAAGAGAGGTTAGGGCTTGTGTGCAAAGTATCTACTTCTGTAGCGTTTTGCCTATTGAGCAAAATACATCATATTTGGAAAGGTGTTTGATGCTATTGCCTTTGAATTTTAGTTTTGTTTTCTTGGTCCTCAATTTTTCATTAAGCTCTACTGGGTGAGTGATAATTTTTTCTTTATGTTTGTTTTTTGGATAGGTATGTTTTTGGTCTAAGGTTGAGTCTTATCTTGGCGAGGATATAACATTTTCTTTCTGGCTTGTAGCTATCTCATCTCATTGATTGTTTTCCTCTGTTGTACCCAAGTGAATGTCTCATGAATTTAGAGGAGGGTGGTGCACAGCTTGAAAGGTTCTTTTTTGGGTCTAGGGAGTGCATGTGCTTTTTTGTTGGTTATTATTTATGTCTTTCCCTTCATTTGTTTAGAGTAAATTATGTTTACCTTCCCTAGATTTTTTTATAATCTATGTTCACGTCCCTTGAGTTTTTAAAATATTAGAGTAACCTGCCTGACTTTAAGTTTCATAAGCATTAACTTGGCCTTTTGGTGATTCATGCTGCATTGAACTAAGTATTGGGAGTTTTTGGGAAGGAAGTGCATCTGGTGTTAGGAGAATATAAGCTCATCTGACTACTAAGTTAATGGAGAGGTTTTAGTATCGTTTACAATTCAAAGAAAGAAAAATAAGTGCTTCTTTGCACTTGTGTAGAACTTTAGTTTCCTGCAATTTGTTCTCGAAGCTCCATCTTGTTCTTTTTTGCCTCCTGAAGCTCCATCTTGTTATATCCTGTTGATAATTAAGCCTAGTTCTGCAGGATTTTGATGTTCGAGAGTATGCCATTTCTGTTGCTGGAAGGCTATCAGAGAAAAATCCTGCATATGTTCTTCCAGCACTTCGCCGCCATCTTATACAGTTGTTAACATACTTAGATCAGAGGTGATTGAAGGGCTTATTCTGTTGGTTGGTGAATAAACATATGAAAATATCTTGGTTGTGTGAGTTGCTTTTGTAGGGACGAAGTTTGTTTTTTTTTCAATGTCCTTGAATTATCTTGTTATGTCAGCAGTGCAGATAGCAAATGCAAGGAAGAAAGTGCAAAATTACTTGGTTGTTTGATAAGGAATTGTGAAAGGCTGATACTTCCATACATCGCTCCAATTCACAAGGTTTAACTAGTTCTGACGTTTGAGATAAATTCTTGTTTTGTTTCATTTTCTACTTTCTTAGTAAATTTCTGATTATATCAGGCACTTGTAGCCAGACTTATTGATGTTAATGCCAATACTGGAATTATAAGTGGAGTTCTTGTTACTGTGGGGGATCTTGCCAGAGTGGTAAGAACTTTTCTCTTTTTATGATATGCTTGCTCTCAGTTTTTTCTTCAAAAAACTTACCTACATGTCTTGGGTTGTGATTCTGATTAGGGTGGTTTTGAGATGAGGCAATACATTCCTGAACTTATGCCTCTAATTGTTGAAGCATTATTGGATGGAGCATCCGTCTCAAAACGTGAAGTGGCTGTTATTACACTCGGTCAAGTTGTGCAAAGCACTGGGTATGCACTTATCTTTTGTTTGTATGATAAGAAAGTTACTTGTTTATTTCTTCATTTGATGAATCTTTTGTAGGATATATAACATTATGTAACAAACTGTTAAAAGTCATGCAGCCCCAAGGCATAAATAAAATTTTTAAAGAGCACTCTGCAGTCCATTTGTTATAAAAATAAAAATCTGCACCCCAATGAACTCACTATCCCATCCCATGGCTATGGAAAAGATCTCTGGCTAATAATTGTCTATTTTGATCCAGCTTTTAACCGCACAAGGCTTTGAAAACAATACTCTTCTTTTTAAGAGTTAAGAGGCTGGGCAAATCAATGGCTTAAGAAAAATATCCCACAGTTCATTGCAATGCTTCTATCTACCTTCATGGCGCAAAATAAAATGACTGTTTGTCTCTGAACTCTGAAAGAACATAAAACAAATATCCTTAGAAGGAGGCTCATGAAGCTTACAAATCTGTAGCAAATCATTTAAGTTAATTCCTAGCAAAAGTGTTGAGCTTAGAGGGAACTTTAGCCTTTTAAAGGGACAAAGAAAAGATTTGCAATGTGTGTATTATGTAAAACTCATTAAAGAAGGAATTATATGTAGGATGGGGTATCTTCTCAGGAAGAAGCTCTTGGACCTAAACTGAATAAGAAAAGAAAATGAAACTAAATGTTAAATGTGCAGCAAAGCTGCCCATTCCCTTTGCATACTTAAAGGAGATTCTCCCTTAAAAATGTCCCAAGAGAAGCACTGCTTAGAATTCCAAAACAAACCCTTTCCTAAGGTGCATATAAAGACAAGGAAACCTTTTAAAATATAAGCGTTCCATCTCTGCCAGATATTCCAAATTATTGCAAAAAAAGACACATTGCAATGGAGTTCCTACCTTTTGTTCAAACTGACTGTGAGAAGAAATTGCCTTAAAAAAAAAAAAATTATGATTGATGAACTCATATATCATTTTGGGAGTGTAGACCATAAGTAGAAAACTGTTGCCGGTTTGCTTGTCTCTCTGTATTTTGTTTGTATATGAATTGGAATTTGAATTCATTTTCTCATTTTCTGCATTATTGATGGATGTCAAATTTGTGTCACGGACAGTTACGTCATAACTCCATATAACGAGTATCCCCAGTTACTTGGCTTGCTCTTAAAATTATTGAACGGTGAATTAGTTTGGTCCACCAGACGAGAAGTATTGAAGGTAACTTTAGATGTTAGAACTAAGCATATAATTCCTTATGCCACACCCACAGAAATGCAACTAAAGTATCCTTGGGTTCCCCAGGTACTTGGGATTATGGGTGCTCTAGATCCTCATGAGCATAAACAAAATCAACGTAGGTTGCCTGGGCCTCACGGAGAAGTCACACGTCCTGCCAGTGATTCTGGTCAACATATGCAGTCTGTGGATGAATTTCCCATGGACCTGTGGCCTTCTTTTGCATCATCAGAAGACTATTATTCCACGGTAGCTTATGAAAATCCCTCGGGAGTTTTTTGTTTCTATTTTTTTATTGTAAGTTTTAAAACTTTCTTTTATTATTTCAGGTTGCAATTAACTCCCTTATGCGTATATTGAGGGATCCATCACTTGCCAGCTACCACTTAAAGGTGGTGGGGTCCCTCATGTTCATATTCAAGGTATGCATAAAGGCGTTACCTTTTTTCAGAGACTGGGTGTCGGACCAAAAGAGAAACACACAGAACACAAATTCTTTATCCTCCATGAAAATCAAACCGCTGTTATTTGTAGATGTTTTGTTTTAAAAAAAAAAAAAATCTCATTGTTGAAGCCCTTGTTTTGGTGAAATTATTTTAGCTGTGTGAATGTGAAGCATAATTAAGAGTGCTCTTTATTTTATTAGATTACATGTTTAAATAATTACTGTAATTCTTCCTCATTGATTGTTGTTCGTGGTGTTAATTTTGATTGTATTTCTTCTTTGTGAGGATAGTCAATGGGACTTGGCTGCGTACCATACTTGCCAAAGGTTAGTCTTGATCTTGCACTTTTTTATTTATGTTTCATCCTTTCTACGTTCATTCCATCAAAGCTTACTGTTTTGTGTGTCCTTGTATTTTTGGTGACACTTTTTGGCACATTTCATAGTTGTTTTAAGGGAATTTCTATTTCTGATGTACAGAGAGATCGGATAATTTTTTGAGCCATTTTGGCTTATGTTTTTTGGGATGATTCCTTATCCTCCACTTTCAGTTCATTTATTTCCTGTGATGCTATCCTTTCTCCTTTTATTAAAAAACTAGTTATTTCACTTGGTAGCGTATTCATCTTTGGCATTTGAATTCTTTTTTGACATAAAGAGGTAGTGGTACATTTGGCTGTGGAGATAAAAAAATCTTCTCACTTGTTTGTTACACATTCTCTTAACTTTCTCTTTCATTTAGGTTTTACCTGATCTATTTCATACTGTCCGGACATGTGAAGATAGTCTGAAAGACTTCATTACATGGAAGCTTGGAACTTTGGTGTCTATTGTGCGCCAGGTACATTTTAACATCAATAAATTGTTAAATGATCTGCTGTTTGGTTATCATATGTTCATGTAATGTGATGTGGTTGTGCAGCATATTCGTAAATACTTGCAAGAGTTGCTTTCTCTAATATCAGAATTGTGGGCATCATTTACTCATCCGGCACCTGCACGTCCTTCCCTTGGCTATCCAGTAAGTTTGGCAAATTTTCCAAATTGGTGGATTTTGTATGGGTCTTCACATGTCTGATCCTTATATATTTATTTGTTATTGTTTCAGGTTCTCCACCTAGTTGAACAGCTTTGCCTTGCTCTCAATGACGAATTCAGAACATATCTTCCAGTTATTCTTCCAGGCTGTATTCAGGTCCTTAGTGATGCAGAACGATGCAATGACTACACTTATGTTCTTGACATTCTCCACACCCTTGAAGTGTTTGGCGGTTAGTGCTATTTTCTGTGGTATATTACGTATTATGCATATCTTTGACTTTTCTTTTGACCAATTGGTGTAAGAAAGAACTTATGATTTGGGCAGTGTGCTTTTTCTGTGGGTTTGTGGAGCTTATGGCTGGAGTTGGATGAATTTTGAATAACTGATTTTGTTTGTGATGCTAATAAAGGCTATTTCTTGAACCTTTTCTCATAGCCCAAACTTTTGTGGTAAAATGGTCATGAATCTTGCAACAAATGGTTGTTAATTTGTTACTTGCCTCCAAAATTAATATCTCAGGACAGGTATGGTGGGTTCAAGCTTTGTCCATGCTTCAAGCCCAAAAATATCTTGTGTGTCGAGAAGTTTTGGAGATAATAATAGAACTTTCATTGTCATTGACCTGCATTTTAAGCTTTTGACTTAAAGTGGTTATTGGGAGCCCTTTCATACCATTTTGGTTTAAGTGCTTGATCTATTAACAGATTTCTTTAATGAATTTACAGATGGATTGGGTAGCTCTATTAAACTCATTTTCATTTACCTATTTTTCTGTTCTGTTTTGTCCTTGTACTTCTCTGTTAACATTATTTCCTAAGGAAGTTAGTCAGTATTATTCCACTGCAAAAAACATAATATTGAATAAAACTTTGGTAGCTTAGTACCAAGGTTTTCATGGGTGTAAGACCTGGTTAATTTGATTTTGCTGTATGAGCATGAATTAGCTACTTATATATATGTATATGTGTGTGTGTGTGATGTTAACAAATGACTATATATTCTTTGTCATGTAGGGACTTTGGATGAACATATGCATCTTCTACTTCCTGCACTTGTGCGCTTATTTAAAGTGGATGCCTCAGTAGACATCAGACGTGCTGCAATAAAAACATTGACAAGATTGATCCCCCGTGTGCAGGTAAGTTACCATGCATTCACTCTAAGTGTAGAGATATAATTTGTTTATGCAAGATAAAATGTTTTTTTTGTTTTTTTGGTTTTCTGTCATGATTATTCTGGCCGGTTGTCAATATTTCTCTCTTCCATTGTCAGGTTACTGGTCACATATCTTCTCTTGTGCATCACCTGAAGCTAGTTTTGGATGGGTGAGTCCTCAGTTTCTATCATTTAATTTCATATCGATATGATTATCCCCATTTTGTTCATGTAGTCTATGGCATTCTTCTGTGTCATTTGGTCTTGTGACTCTAGTAATTTTACTTCTCATTTACAGGAAAAATGATGAGCTCCGAAAGGATGCCATTGATGCACTTTGTTGTCTGGCTCATGCCCTTGGCGAGGATTTCACACTTTTTGTTCCATCCATACACAAGCTTCTACTTAAATATCGCTTACGGGTCTTGACTCTTCCTTTTTTTTCTTAAAAGATTATTTTAGTGGGTGATTAATATCTATTTTGCATTGGAAAGTTTTAAGAAAGTTTATGTTGCTTCAGCACAAGGAATTTGAGGAAATTGAAGGGCATCTTCAAAGACGGGAACCATTAATCCTTGGTAGCACAGCTATTCAAAGATTGAATCAGCGACTTCCTGTTGAGGTCATCAGTGACCCTTTAGATGATGTGGAGAACGATCCTTATGAAGATGGATCTGATGTACAGAAACTAAGAGGCCATCAGGTATCTTTCTCTGGTGATGTGTTGTATAGTTCCAACCTTTTGTCCAATCCTGGGGAAACTTAAAATTGTGACTGAGCATGCTCAATGGCTTTTGTGTTACATATATATCTTCAATGCTATGAATATGTTGCTTTTACAATTTACTAAATAATATATGGTGACAGGCAGCTCTATAGTATAAAAATTTAATTTTAGTTCAGAATCACAAGTATTAAGAAGACATCTTGCTAACTTTAGGGGGATCAGGGAATGAGCATTGTGTGGAAAAATGAGTTAAGTACCAGAAATGGAATATATAGGAACACAATCCTGTCTAGTCTGACTTTCTGAAGTTTTTCCCTCTGGCATATTTTTTGTATTGGGGTCTTAACTTTCTTTCACACAGGTCAATGATGGTCGATTACGGACGGCAGGGGAAGCTTCTCAGCGAAGTACTAAAGAAGACTGGGCAGAATGGATGAGGCATTTTAGCATTCAACTACTGAAGGAATCTCCTTCACCAGCCCTACGAACCTGTGCTAGACTCGCACAATTGCAGGTTTCATTGGCTATTGATATAGCTGATTGACTGAAGTTTTTTCCTCATTAATTTCACTTTTGATGTGCTTTTGGCAGCCTTTTGTTGGACGAGAGTTGTTTGCAGCTGGATTTGTCAGCTGTTGGGCACAGCTGAATGAGAGTAGCCAAAAACAGTTGGTCAGAAATCTAGAAATGGCCTTTTCATCTCCAAATATTCCTCCTGAAATTTTGGCAACTCTTCTTAACTTGGTATGCTTACTCATCTTTACCTTGATGATGTTAACGTGTCTCATGAGTGTTTTAATGTTTTCATGCATAGATTCAACTCATCTACTTCAATAATGGCAAGTGTGAGAATTAGATCCAAGGATATGTTTAAATGATCTGGCACTGAGGCCTTTAGATGTGATCAATTATACTGCTTCTGAGTTGTGATTCTAATTACATTCATAGAAATTATTCTTTCTAATTATTTATTGAATCCTGAGATGTTGATTCTATATTATTTTATTTCTCATTTATTCTTAATAATTTCCTGTCTTTCAGGTTTATTTAAGGGGCTTACTTATTTTGTCATCTTAAACAAAGAGTTTATTTATTTAATTTTTTTTTGGGGGGGGGCTTTGAAATGCAAATTTTTAAACTGGTCAAAGAAAATGCTTCTGTGGGTTCATGCGGTAGATTTTAAGAGTAAAAGTGGATTTGTCCATATTGCTTGACCTGAATTACATTACAGAAGATATTACGGTTTGAAAATGACTACACAAACTTTGATGCCTTTAAGTATCCCCGTTTTTTCCCTAAAAGATCTTGTTTAGACAAACTTGTCTGTCAAATAACTGTCATCCTTTAAACAAGATCTTTGTGCTTAGTTTTGAAGTAGTTAGTTCATGTAGGAGGTCATGAAGCTAGCAGACTTACTCATTACTGATTGAGAGTTGAAGCCCTTTTTGTTCCTTTTCATCTTTTAATAAATGACTGGTTTTGAAAAATAAGTTGTATTATTTTCTTTTTCATTTCTTTTTAATTTAAGTATTGAACCAAAGGTGATAAATTTGTGAGCAAAAATTGTTTGGCTAGGTTGTTTCTATTATTCAAAAACAAGGGTTTCATGTCATTCATCTTTTGATCATGGGAAAGAGACAAAATTATGATCTTTTATTCTTTTGAAATTTACCCCCTTTTCAACCTATTTATTATTGGACTGCAGGCAGAGTTCATGGAGCATGATGAAAAACCTCTTCCAATAGACATTCGCCTTCTTGGTGCCCTTGCTGAAAAGGTCCATACATCTCTTAATTATGTGCTTTCACCACATGCTGCTTAAAACATCCTTTAACATTGACACTTCAACTTTTCTATTTCATGTTCAGTGTCGAGCATTTGCAAAAGCCTTGCATTACAAAGAAATGGAATTTGAAGAAGCACGTTCTAAGAAGATGGATGCGAACCCAGTTGCTGTAGTTGAAGCTCTTATTCATATAAACAACCAATTACATCAACATGAGGTTTGTGTGAAGTTGTTTCTGATAAATTTGTTTATAGGCTTGCTGCTCTCTAGGTTGACTTTGTTATCTCTGATGGATATGGTGAGTTATATTTTATTCCAAACCCCTTATTTTGTAGGCTGCAGTTGGGATATTGACCCATGCTCAACAGCAGCTAGATTTTCAGCTAAAGGAGTCATGGTAATGTTTAACACTTCAATCTTTATATTTAATAAATACTTGCTTCTTTTGCATACGCGATTTTAGTATATCAACAGAAAGTATTGGAAATATTATGGGCTTATAAGCAGTCCTTTAGGTATGAGAAACTGCAGAGATGGGACGATGCCCTCAAGGCTTATACTGCAAAGGCCTCTCAAGCAACCAGTCCACATCTTGTCTTGGATGCTACTTTAGGTCTGTAGTTATATCTCTACCTTTAATCCTTCAGTTTTTGTTAATATGATTGTATTTGACTATTTATTGAATCAGAAATAGAACAGAATACAAAAACGTGCATTCACATTATTGTTGTTCAAGTCATAATTGATTAAAGAATTCTAAATCCTATGTTTCAAGTCCCAACCATATCTAAAATAGTTTTTAGGATTAAAAATATGAATTTAAGATTCTCTAGAATATTGTAATTAAATTCTTATGATATTCACCACCTGTTTGGGATGTGAAGAGGAAGCTAGAGGAAGGTTTTTATCTGGATCATTAACCAGGATTTTATAGCTTCTGAGCATGTGTGCATGCATCTTTTAATACAAATAAATCATTGGAGGGAAATAGGTAGAAATTGTTGCTTATGAATGGTATACAATGTTTTTCTTCTTTTCCCCTCAATTGCAAAAGAAAAGTAAGGGTTAATATAACTTTTAGTCCCTGAAGTTTGGCTTGATTTTGATTTGGTTCTTCAAGTTTGAAATCGGTGGTTTTGGTCCTTAAAGTTTGGCCCGATTTTAGTTTTAGTCCCTCAAGTTCGAAATTGGTGGTTTGGATCTTTGAAGTTTGGCCTAATTTTGGTTTTGATTCCTCAAGCTTACTCCGTTTATAACTGTTGGTCCCTCAAGTTTAGGGTAACATATCAAGTCATTTTCAAACTTGAGGGACCAAAATCATAATCGGGCCAAATTTCAGGGACCAAAACTACCAATTTCAAATTTGAGGGATCAAAACCAAAATCAGGCCAAACTTCAGGGATCAAAGCCACCGATTTCAAATTTGAGGGATCAAAACTAAAATCGGGTCAAATTTCAGGGACCGAAAGTTATATTAACTCAAAAATATATCTTTGGGATAAAGTAAATGAGTTGCATGACAGAGGATAAGATATCTTAATTGGGTAAAACAATAGACGAGTTGAAACTAAAACTATAAAGACGTCCTTCATATATGTATTTATGCATGCATAATAATATTAACAATTAACATTGCTTATAATTCTAATAGTAGTAGCAGTTATCAATTTCCACCACACTAAAAAATATGCAAGAGAACGTAATGGTCCGTATGTTTGTTTTTTAATAGAATGTTCCTTCCTTTTCCTATTGTATTGCCACTTTTAAAGCATTGAAACCTCACTATGTTCAAATTTATTTGTCTTTTATATAAAAGGACTGCCTTTTGCCTTGTTAGTTTGCCTTGACACCATTATTTTGATGATTTGTGAGCTTGGAACTTCCTTTGCAGGCCGAATGAGATGTCTTGCTGCATTGGCTCGCTGGGAGGAGCTGAATAACCTATGTAAAGAATATTGGACCCCAGCTGAGCCAGCTGCTCGTCTTGAAATGGCACCAATGGTTTGTTTTATATAAACCATATGATTTTCTAATTTTTCTATATGCATGGGTTTCTTACGTGGTTTGTGTTAGGCTGCTCACGCTGCATGGAACATGGGAGAATGGGACCAAATGGCTGAATATGTTTCTCGATTAGATGATGGTGACGAAACAAAACTTAGAGGGCTAGGGAATACTGCTTCCAGTGGTGATGGAAGCAGTAATGGTACTTTCTTCAGAGCTGTTCTCTTGGTTCGTAGAGGGAAGGTACTTGCTTGCTAGAGACATCTACTACTTTTGATTTTCCTTTACTGAAACCTTACTCTTTCTGATCTCAATGCATTGGCAGTATGACGAAGCACGTGAATATGTTGAAAGAGCTAGAAAATGTTTGGCAACAGAGCTTGCTGCTTTGGTGCGTGATTCATAAGCCTTTCTTTCTGGTTTTATTCCTGCACTTGAATTTTTTGAGACTGTGGACAAAAGAAGTTTTAAAAGGGGGTGGGAAGTTTTTGCTATTATTCTTGGAATCCCATCATGATTCCTGGGAAAAATCATATGGGATATTTGCTGCTGGCTGGACGGGCTAAGTCATGGTCGTAGACTGTAGGTTAACGTGTTGAAGTCAAATGTTTTTATTTCCGTATTGAATTCCTTTTTTTTTTTAGGCTTTATTTTTCATTTATGCGGCTGTTGTTTCTTCTTTGTTGATGTTGATTGATTTTCTGTGGCTTCCTTTTCATCTTGCTGCTACTTTTTAGAAATAAAACAATAAGTTTCTATGTCAATATTCTCTGGAATTCTTCAATTGTTCTATCATCTTTTTTGATAAATACCAATTTCTGTATCTTTACTTGACCTACATTGTTTTGAATCTGCACTCAGATTTATCTGATAAGTGGTGCCAGATTTTAAAGTGAAAAAGGGCAAAAACATTGGGTTCAGTTCATCATGAATGTTGTTTTACTCGGTCTTATTTATGCTGGAGTTGTCCCTATAACCGAAGTGTTCGTATTTCATGTGTATCCTCTTCATTGCTGTAATTCCTTGATGATAATTAATGCATTTGATAGGCAAAAACAATGGGACCTCGCCTCATTTGTCTCTCTGTTTTTTTTTTTTAAAAAAAATTGAAATCATTTTGTAATTTGTATTTTGTTGTGGCATTGATAGCTGTTTAGACTTATTATTTGGATCGTTTTTCCTTGTTTACTTGTAAACTTTGCTAATTGCCTAATTATGATGTAACATTGTTTGATGCTTCACTGGCTGACAATGCCTGCTTATGCCTAGTCAGTGTGGTATTATTCTGGCATTACTTGTTGAGTTTAATTTTTATGATCTCCTTTCTATTGCATAGAATGTTGTGTATTCTCATCTTCTATTCATTTTAAGGTCTTGGAGAGCTATGAACGTGCTTACAGCAATATGGTTCGTGTTCAGCAGCTATCAGAGCTAGAAGAGGTTTGCTCTTTGTATAGTTAGAAATTTAAATTTGGTGCATTGCTGTATTTTAAAGTTGTTAAATTTAATGTGGGAAAATATACTCTTGCCAGGTAATCGATTACTATACCCTTCCAATTGGGGATCCTGTTGCTGAAGGGAGACGGGCTCTTATTCGCAATATGTGGACTCAGCGTATACAAGGAGCAAAACGTAACGTTGAGGTGCACTGTTTTTCCTATGAAAAGGGCATATACATAAAAATAAGCATGGAAGTATCTTGTGCACACTTTCAGTTGAAAGCCTGCGAATGACCACTGCATATGATTGTGATCACAATCTCCTTGGACTTCTCAGTTTTGACTAGATGCATATGCTTATGTTTCTTTGAAAGTTTTGGGGATTAAGATATAGCTAATTTGTCATCTTGTATCATGTTGTGTGTTGTGCGCTCTTTGTAGTGATTGTGTGGCTGTGCTACTCCTATTATGTTGTGAATGTGTTGAACTGTTTCAGGTTTTGTTTTAGGAACAATATGGAACTGTTTTTATTGCTTCTAAGAGGAAGTTCCAACAATTATTGTCACTTGTCTAATTATTTCCTTTCACTGAATGTATAGGTTTGGCAGGCACTTCTGGTTGTTAGAGCACTTGTGCTGCCTCCTTCAGAAGACATTGAAACTTGGCTCAAATTTGCTTCACTTTGCAGAAAAAATGGGCGCATTAGCCAGGCTAGATCTACTTTAGTTAAACTTTTACAGGTTTGTGGTGTTTCTATAAGAAGGTTGTTGTGTTAAGTATCATTCATCTTCACTTCACTAATTTTTTCCTTTCCCTTTCATTTTATTAGTATGATCCTGAAACTTCTCCTGAAAATGTACGATACCGTGGCCCTCCACAAGTAATGCTGGCATACCTAAAATACCAGTATTCACTTGGAGAAGATCTGAAGCGTAGGGAGGCTTTTGTCAGGCTGCAGGTATAATATATCTCCCTTCATTGAATAATCACATATACTTTAGTTACCACTAATCTCTGGCCTGCTGCATCCAAATTGTTTGGTACAGAATTTGGCTATGGAGCTTTCCAGTACATCCAGCATTCAACCAGTTACACCATCAGGCTTTGCAAATGCTGCCAATCCAAGTGTTCCTCTCCTTGCTCGTGTGTATCTGATACTTGGATCTTGGCAGTGGTCGCTTTCGCCTGGTTTGGATGATGAGTCCATCCAAGGTTCGCGGCTGTTTCAATTTCAATGTTGAGATGAAAGGGATATCAATATCTTTTCTGATTATGTTTTCACATCTGTAGATATACTTGCTGCATTTACGAAGACTACTCAGTATGCAAATAAATGGGCTAAAGCTTGGCATAAATGGGCATTGTTCAATACAGCGGTGATGTCCCATTACACTATAAGAGGTTTTCCTGATGTAGCAGCGCAATTTGTTGTAGCAGCTGTCACTGGATATTTTCATTCAATAGCATGTGGTGCAAATGCCAAAGGTGTTGATGATAGTTTACAGGTATGCCACATTATCTGTTGCAACATGAAACCATGTTGATATCTTGGGAGATTGATGGAATTGTTTGTATTGATATTTTTGCTTTTAGTTGTTACTTTGGTTTCCTTTTTGTGATTCTTTTTGGTTGTAATTTTAATATTTTAAATTTGGAATTCTTCCTTCCTTTTCATCTTATTATTATCTTCTAATCAAACCAAAGAACTCTGCTTGTCCCATTGTTTGGCATTGGGTAAAGATTAATAAAATTAAGTGGACATCAATATT
Organism: Albizia julibrissin; assembly: GCA_037074505.1. Classification (NCBI taxonomy): domain Eukaryota; kingdom Viridiplantae; phylum Streptophyta; class Magnoliopsida; order Fabales; family Fabaceae; genus Albizia; species Albizia julibrissin. The sequence continues at coordinate 3,442,306 of CM073480.1, read as the reverse complement.
GGACTCGTGTAAATGTGCCATGAACCTATCTTACATTATCTACATCTTTACATCTGATTATTTGAGTAATGCTATAGGCTTGCTTGTACTTTCCAATCTGCTTTCGTGATTGTTTTTAATATACTAGAACTCCAATTTTCATACTTTTTTGTATTTGATTTAGGATATTCTGCGGCTTCTAACATTATGGTTCAACCATGGTGCTACAATAGAAGTTCAAATGGCCCTAAAGAAAGGATTCTCCCTTGTTAACATCAACACATGGCTAGTAGTTCTTCCTCAGATAATTGCCAGGATACACTCTAATAACCATGCTGTAAGGGAATTGATACAGTCACTTTTGGTGCGAATTGGGCAAAGTCATCCACAGGTTTGGGACTGATGTTGGATTTGGACTTGTTACTGCTTGTCACATCCATTTAGAAGTAGCATTCTAGAAGCTGGAATTTAGATCTTGTGTGAAACAAGATATCGGGATGACTTTTATTTTCCCTAGAAGATATTTCTTTGTTCATATCTGTATTGGCAATTCGGTTGCTCCATCTCTACTGTGTTCCATTTGTCCCCCAGGATATGTGGGCCGGGAGGTGTTGAGTATGTTATATGACTTTGCAATTAATGCACTTGAATAATTCTTAGGGTCCATTATGGAGGATAAGAATGATAGACTAAATGTGATTTTAGCAAATTGCAAATAATTACATAGATTTCCTTAGTCAAGAAGATTGTCCCACACAGACTTGCAAACTACTTCTAAATGAAGGATTTTTTTCTATGGAGTTTTACTGGAGGCAGTTGTACTTTGTAAACAACGATTAATGATTCAAAATAAAAAAAGAATTGAGTTGAAAGGCCTTTTGAATTTGAATTTGAAAGATGGGACTCTGATCAGTTTTCTGTATTGTCAACTGCCTTTTCTTGATAAAATGGTTATGTTTGGTCAAAGGTAGTAGCATTTGAATGACTACTTTAATGTTTCTAATGTTCACGTTAATTATATTTTTATCATTAGCTGACGTGATATTGGCATTCATTTTTATCCATAGGCTCTCATGTATCCACTCCTTGTAGCATGTAAATCAATAAGCAACTTACGCAAAGCTGCAGCTCAGGAAGTTGTTGACAAAGTTCGCCAGCGTAGTGGTGTTCTTGTGGATCAGGTGTGATAATGATTCATCTACAGTTTGCTTTGTGTCCTAGTTATTTGCTATTTATTTATAAGCTGCTTTTTTATTCAGGCGCAACTTGTTTCAAAAGAACTAATCAGGGTTGCAATACTTTGGCATGAGTTGTGGCATGAAGCACTGGAAGAAGCTAGTCGTTTATATTTTGGTGAACACAACATAGAAGGAATGCTAAAGGTGTTGGAGCCATTGCATGAGATGCTTGAAGAAGGAGCTATGAGAAACAATGTCACAATAAAAGAGAGAATATTTATTGAGGTTGTGCCAGAATTTTGACTTATTTTGTAGTCCAGGATTGAGATGGTTGTCACATGTAGATTTGTATCTTAACATTAACTGTAATCGTCTTATGCATCTGTGTGCGCGTGATTTTTGTATTACCATGGTTACATAAAAGCTTTTCAATTCTGAATTTTTCAGAGCTGAAGTTCAATCATTTCAAATTCAAATATTGAATATGACTTTGTCAATGTTTTCTTGTTATTTCAGGCCTATCGACAGGAGCTGTTAGAGGCTTATGAATGCTGTATGAAATATAAGAGAACTATGAAAGATGCTGAGCTAACCCAGGTTTGAAGTTTGCATGTGTATATTTTTATCTAGTTACTTATTATGAAGAAGGTCCTGGGTCGTTGGGAACCTTCAATATATGTTACAAGTGATAGAGGGTATATATCAACCTCTCTAGCCTTGTTTTGATAGTTTAAGCTTTTGGGATGAATTGGTTCTTGGTGTGAATTACAACAATTCACTTCTGAATAAGAATGAGACTCTAGATCTCCTTTTCCATTATTGGATGACAATGGAAAAGAATAATTCAAGATGGCTTCCTCTCCATATGTCTTGGCTGTTTTAGATATTATGTGGTAGGCATATTTGTTATGGATTGAATGAAGGAAAGAAATCTTATGTGAAACAATGAAAGAGCATAAATTTGTGCATGCAGATTTTCATATGTGAAAGAAATTTTAGGGCTTCTTTCTATTATTTTCATGGTTTACATTGATTTTTTAAATTGTATCTTGATCAGGCATGGGATATCTATTATCATGTGTTTAGAAAGATAGATAAGCAGCTCCAAAGTCTTACAACCTTAGACTTGGAGGTAAGAGGGATGGTTACTTGTGTGTGTGTGTGTGTATTTATAAATAATTATATATTTATTTACTTCGTCATTGTCATGGAGCTAATACTTTGTACCTATCCATAGTCTGTCTCTCCGGAATTGCTGGAATGCCGCAATTTGGAGCTTGCTGTTCCTGGGACATATGTAGCTGGTAAATTGCTTTATGGTTTTCCAAAAATATGCCTGCAGTAAAGTGGATTTAGTCTACTAATCATCCACAACCATATTTCAGATGCACCAGTGGTAACAATTGCAACGTTTGCACGTCAACTTGTGGTTATAACATCTAAGCAGCGACCCAGGAAATTGACCATTCACGGGAGTGATGGTGAAGACTATGCTTTCTTATTGAAGGGACATGAGGACTTACGCCAGGACGAACGCGTCATGCAGGTACCCTCATGATTTTTTTCCTGCATGCTTGTATAATTTGGCATCTGGAAAGTATTTCTTTGGGGTTGTTCATCTTGACAAGTTGGTAATACACTTGTTATACTTTTGCTAGCTTTTTGGTCTGGTGAACACTCTGCTCGAGAATTCTAGGAAGACATCAGAGAAAGATTTGTCCATTCAACGATATTCTGTAATTCCTTTATCTCCAAACAGTGGATTGATCGGATGGGTCCCTAATTGTGACACCTTGCATCATCTAATTCGGGAGTACAGGGATGCTAGGAAGGTTAGATATGATAGCTGCTTTTATATGTCCATTATTCTGTTAATTCTCTTATGCTTGTGTGATCTGGGTTTGATTGTAGTGAGATTGTCATAACTTTATATATAATGGTGTTCCCTAGTTTTAATCACTTTCAACATTTTTTTGGCTGCCACACAGATAACGTTGAATCAGGAACACAAATATATGCTCAGTTTTGCACCCGATTATGATCATTTGCCTCTTGTAGCTAAAGTTGAGGTGTTTGAGTATGCTTTGCAAAATACTGAAGGAAATGACTTGGCAAGGGTATGTAATATTTTCAAACACTACCTGGTATATAGTCTTCTACAGCCTGCACTTATTTCAAGGGTCACAATGTTCTGTTTTCTAGGTACTTTGGTTGAAAAGTCGAACATCTGAGGTATGGCTTGAGAGAAGGACAAATTACACTCGGAGCTTGGCTGTCATGAGTATGGTGCGTGCTTAATCATATTTTATACAATGAGTTGAAATTTTGACTTCGTACTTATTACCACATTATATAACTAGTGCTTATTCTCCGAGTTTTAATTTATAACTCTGAAAGCTTTTATGAGATCCCATGTTGGGCTTTGACTGAACATTCATTATCTAATCTGAAGAGGTGAACGCCATTGCTTTTAAATTTTTTTTTTTTTTTTGGGGCCCGGGGGGGTGTTTGTTTCCTTTTAGTAGCATCAAAATGTTTCGCTCTCCATTGAAGGATATTTCTCATATGCTGTAATTTTAAGAAGCCGACTTATTTATCCCTACTACAGTGATGAAGATTTAGATTCATGATGTACACTAATAGTTGGGTCCTGCCAGGTTGGTTACCTCCTTGGTTTAGGTGATCGTCATCCAAGCAACCTTATGTTACACCGGTTTAGGTAACTGACAAAAACTGGAAGATACTGTTTACTAGATTGACATAATTAGTTAATTTAAAATTTTGGAGTATCTAATTGTTCTTCTCTCCTGCAGTGGGAAGATTTTACACATAGATTTTGGAGATTGCTTTGAAGCATCAATGAACCGTGAGAAGTTCCCTGAGAAGGTGCGCAAGAATGTTTTATTCCTTGTTTTCTGGGATTATTCAGATTCTTGATGTTATTGTTTCTTATCTTACAATTTCTGGATCAGGTTCCTTTTCGCTTGACAAGGATGCTTGTGAAAGCCATGGAAGTTAGTGGTATTGAAGGAAACTTCCGCTCAACTTGTGAAAATGTAATGCAAGTTCTACGATCTAATAAAGATAGCGTTATGGCTATGATGGAGGTAAATCTTTTTTCTTTCCCCTCTCTCAACTCTGCAACCTGCTCAAATATATGGGAATAGATTGTATAACAGAGTGAAAAAAAAAGACATACTTTAGTATTGCTATTTCTTTATTCATCTTTACTAATCAAAGCCTTTTCTTTTCAAGGATACCAGTGTAATATTAAATAATCTCTTGTTTGGATACATAGTTTGATTAATTTTTCTTCCTGCACTTAGGCCTTTGTACACGATCCTCTCATCAATTGGCGACTTTTCAACTTCAATGAAGTTCCACAAATGTCAATGCTTACCGGCAATCATGTACCTCCGGTTGTGAATGCTGAAGACCCTGCCACCAATAGAGAGCTTCCTCATCCTCAGCGCGGTGCCCGTGAGAGGGAACTTCTTCAGGTATTTTAAAATTTTTTCCTCTTTTTGGTTCCTCCTCTATGTTTATTATGATGCTTTAATTATTTTTACTTGTACATATAGGCTGTTAACCAGCTTGGTGATGCTAATGAGGTCCTGAATGAACGAGCAGTAGTTGTTATGGCTCGCATGAGTCATAAGCTTACAGGTCGAGATTTTTCGACTTGTTCTTCGGTATCATCTGGCTCTATTCAACATGCAGTAGATCATAGCAACTTAATTTCTGGAGACACTCGTGAAGTTGATCATGGCTTATCAGTAAAATTGCAAGTCCAAAAGTTAATTAACCAAGCAACCTCACATGAAAATTTGTGCCAAAATTATGTCGGGTATGATTCCAAACACCTCCCTCACCTGGTTCTTTGTGTTGTTAACATTTGTCCTATGCATTTTGGAGTGACTAATCTACAAACTATGACTTCTCGTCCTTAATATAAAAGCTAGATAACTTATTTGTAAATATATAGCAAATTAGTTAAATTAGTTATTTATAATAATTGAGTGTTGGTTTTACTAAACTGCTCTTGTTAATAATGTGTATTGGAACTACTCGTTGATGGAAACCCGCTTAATATGTGCGATCGATATAGATACTTCGGGGCAAAAATTTATAATTTGGAAGACTAAGTAGATTGAGATATTATATTTATGATCAAAGTAAATTCCTTGTTTTGCTCTTATATACCAGAGGGAGTATTAACCAGTTGCTCCCTCCCTTTTTCCCCCGGAAATCTCGATATTAATCAGCATCAATAGGCTTTAATTGTTCCCCTTCTATTCTCAGTAAATAGTCACAAGATAGGATTTGATTTTGTTTTGCTGGTTTCTAATAAACTATTTCTGTTAAAATGTGGCAGGTGGTGCCCTTTCTGGTGATGCAGAGGAGCAGAGTATATATTGTACATATTGGTGTACATATTGAAATTCTTTCTTCTCCGAATGTATAATTTGTAGCATAGGAAGCGATGATGTTACCTACCTTGCAGGCCTGTACAGTCATATTTATCTTCTTCCAGCTCAAAAGAAATGGATTAGGGTTTAAGCAGATGCTTCGTCCTGTAGATTAGATCTTATTTTTTAATTAGGTCTTTGTAAATGTATCTAGTGTTTATTTCCCTTGTAATTCTAAACCCATGAGGTGCATAAGGTTTTAGTTGGAGATTCTAGCTAGGAAACCAATGTCATTATTATTGTTTGAAAGTGAATATAATTTAATTGTTATCGCTTCAGTTTAGAATATTTAAATTAATTGAATCTTTTTTTTTCCAACTGAATGTCCTTGGATACAAAGCATTACAAAGTTTGAAAATAACAATGACCAAATTGATTGACAACAAAACATGAAATTCAAAAGCAGTACATCAACTAGGATCAATATTATCTCCTCGCATGTCTCTCCAAAATGTTTCGTAGATGCAATGGCGGTTGCAAGATCCAATCCGCTTGGAAAGATCCTTTTAGCTATTTAAAAAATGGTTGGATCATGATTGAGGATCTTAAAAGTGTTTGTGTGTGAAAGTTAAATAACACTTTTTATAAATTTACCTCGTAAATTATGATGAAAAACTTATTTTTGAAGTTTCTAATTGCTTCTAAACTTACTTTTTACTTTCCTAATAACCTAAATAAAATAGTGATTTTTAACAAGTTTTCTTGGGAAAATAATATTTTCAAAGAGAGCCTCACAGGTGGAATCAAATCAGGTGATGTTCTTTTCTCATTAACACATGATCGTCAGATTCAAAGATGATAACATCCAACCGGTTGCAATAGGCAAAAGAAATAGCTTCAAGAAGAGCTACTCGCTTTGCAAATAGAGGAGTGGGTGCTTGAATAATTCTAGATCCCCATCAATTATCCAACCATTTGAATCTCTAACAATGAAAGAGGTAGCTCCAATCACATTAATTTCATCAAAACATTATTAAAGACATAAATAGTACTCTTAACTGAAAAAAAAAAAAGGAAAGAGAAATAGTACTTAATACCCTTTGTTAAGTTTCACAGATACATGAAGTATTTTACCTTTCCATACTTTTTAAGTATGATTTAATTGAAGAAAACTTTGACATATTAATAAATTATGAAAAATTATCACCTTTTAACTAAAGTCATCGCATTGATGTCAAGGCTCTAGCACACTAATCCATCTAAATTTTGAAAATCCATGATTATGGCGGAACTAAATTTGCATTTAGCAAGGAAAAGCACTTGGGAAAGGCAACTGGCTTAGCTTACATTCCTTAACATTTTCTGTGTACAAATTAAAGACTAGAAATGTTCATAATTTACAGAAATCGCGAGCAAAGTCAGCAAATGACAATGAATCCATTGAATTCTTTTGGTTTTTAAGTACTGTATTCGACTTCCTCTTAAGCTTGCTCTACATTAGGCTTAGTAGGAATTCAGTAAAATCATGATCATAATCTGGCATTTATCTTAGATGATTCAACCACTGACAAAGACATGTCTTTTTTTCTTTCTACCCAAAGACTCATTGAGGATACCAAGCACTGATCCTTGAAGAACGTCCTTAACCCCAACTATAAGCTCTCAAAATGGTATCCACCTCGACAAGACTGGATTAGATTAGACACTGATGGTTTCGTGAACCAAGATAGTGAAGCTACTTGTAGTGATTCTATTAAAAGACTTGCGTCTTATCAACTATCACCAACCTAGAGTCATCCACTTAGTATGATTGCGCACATATTTATTTGAAAAAGCCTTGCTTCCCCTAATGAAATTATTTTGTCGTTTCATTGTTGTTCCTGCATAGTTTAATCCTTTTATTGTAATACAGTTGCATACTAAGGCTTTTTTGACACTTTGGCTGGTCTACAATTTTGCTAGGAACACTTTATTTGACGCACTTTACTAATTCTGATATGGACTAACTGAAAGTTGTTGAAGGCATTTTGGATATTATGCATATCATAGTATTTAAAAATAAAATAAAATTCAGTAAATGATCTTGTAAAAACAAGAATTTACTCATTTTACAAGGTTAGATGGCATGTTTCATTAACTTGGTTCACTGGTATCATCTTCGATAACTTTGAAGCATTCAATTTTCTTCAAAAAGTTAGCTATTTAATTTAAGTGAGCGTTTGGATTAACTTATTTTAAGTAATGTTACACTGTATGAAGTAATGCTGTAAAATGGGTCTAGTAAGGTCCAAAGAAAAAAAACGATTTTCTTTTATTGATTATGAAGTAAAACAAGGTAGGAAGAGAACACTCACAAAGTCAGCCATGTTAAGAGATATAATCACATGACATGATAGCTGTTCAAACAAGTTTATATCCCATACTAAGAAATAGTACTACCAAGCAGTATATACAGGTAAAAAAAGTCTCCTGAAGACTGAAGTCTTAAAACTATACTTGCAACCAGAAATTCAAGTTATGCCCATTCAAGCAGGGTCTTAACATAAAGATAGCAGTAATATCACAACCATCACTAAGGATCTAGTCCCAGCAGTAAACTTGTGATCCATGATGAAGAGACACATTTTAAGCCAGCAGACTAGACATCCCTCTCGTGAAGATAACACATCGGATGGAATCTCCGGCGCGGTTGAAATGGAGGGAGTGGTAAACCAGGTTGTCCAAAAGGAGAAGGCACACCAAATCCTGGAAACCGATCATAGTCTCCACCCACAATTGAAGGCATTCCAAATGGATTTGGGTCTCGCCGGATTCGATAGTATGTTGGATAATCATGTCGAACAATGATTGCTCTATCATGATTACGCTTATAATGCTGTATTGCTACCCACTCATTAGCAAATAAACCCTTGTATGAATTAGTTCCTTGTTCTTGTTTCTTTAGTCCAACCAATTCCTCAAACTTTTGCTTCCACAAGTCATTATTAGAAGACAAATATCTCATTTCAGAAGATGTGCATGCTACTTTGGCAATATCAACACCATGAAGATACTCCAAAACCTTGAGTTTAAGTTCTGTTGGGAGGCGCATAAAACAAGGCGGAGGACCCAATCCAGCCTTTTCACAGAGATCAATCAAGAGAGGCAATGCAAGCCCATCTTTGACCATCTTCCATAACTGGAAAACCTCATGCTCATGGTTACGGACCTCCGAAGTTTTGTTATCATTCAAATCAGACTTTGCAAGCATCAACCCTAAAGCTGGAGCAAATTTACGCTTATCAATGATTACTCTATGCAACCCAGAGCCTCCAGCCGACAATGACCCATACACATTAACAAAATGCCCCAAATTCTGAAACTTCAATACCGCAGTTTCGATCGAATCAGAATCATTAGTTAGGATTTCAGGCAAAGAATATCTTACAGATAAGGTTGATGTCGCCGACGGCCAATGATCCAGAATATTCGAGCAGCAAACCGCCATGCCTGAAACCTTATCTAACAAAACAAAGCCAGATTCCAAAATAATGGCATGAACAGCGACGATCGAGAGCTTTACATCATTAAAATCATTACTCAACGTCTCTCTGAGCACCCTTTTCACGAAAGAAGGTTCAGAATCGGTCTTCCCCATCACCTCAACAGACCCATCAGTGATTTCCATGCTCTCCGAAATCCCGGGCTGTTCTGACTCAGCAATATCATCGGTCATCACATCAGTCTCTCCAACCTCCATCTGTCCTTCTGATGAATGTTGATTTAGGGTTTCTTGCATGATATGATCGGTGCTTTCGGTCTGCGATGGTCCAGGCTTGTGCACTAGTGGGGTTTCAGAAGTGAAGGCATTGGAATTGAGAGTATAGAAAATGAGGTCACCGCTGGCTATGCCAATGGACTTCAATGAGTCGTTTGGGGTGGAAGCATTGATTTCGTCCTTCCGATTTAGCGAGAGATGCAGAGAAGAGGAAGGGAATGAGATGGCTTGAGATAAAGTTTCTTTTAATTGCTGCAGAGAACATGAATCCGAAACCTCGATTTTTAGGGTTTCTTTGGATTCGAGAGATCTGACTCTGAGCTTCATGGTTTGAGCTTCCGAAGGATTACAATCGAATTGAAGAGAAACCTGTCTGTGTGTGATGCACAATGAACGAATTTCGTCGCACTGCCTTCTGCAGCAAGTCGATACGTAAGCGATAGAATGAGATGATCGTCTGGGGTGGAAGCATTATAAATTTTCAATAAAGGATATGGGGCAATTTTGCCCCATAAGCTTTCACAGGCTGATTTTGATCCAAAGTTTTTTAAAAAGTTAGAAGGGTTAAAATTAGAATAATTTTATTCTGACAATTATTTCAATTAATTTTAATAATTAATTGATCAAATATACTAAAAAAAGTGTACATGTATCACTCATGTCATTTTTGTTAAGGTGCAAATTTGTTTTGAAAGTCTATGTGACATTTACTTTATTTTTTATTTCAAAGTTAGATTTAAAACTTCCACGATAAATTTGCACATTAACAAAAGTGACATAGATAACATATAGACTGGTAACTCAACATATTTGATCAACTAATGGTCAAAATTAACTAGGATAACAGACATGATAAAATTACTCCTTTTTTACACTTATAGGGTGAAATTGCCCATAAAAAAACTTAGGGGTAAAATTGACTCTTAACCTTATATTAAATTGTAGCTGATTTTACTTAAATACTCTTTTTAATCATATACCATGAAAAAAGAATTATTCCCGGATTGAAACTTTTTAATATTTTCAATCAGTAAAAATTTTATTTTGAAGTAAAAAATTATAAATTTGAAAAATAAAATAAATTGATATAGTTAGACATGTATAAAAAAAATGTGGTTGGAAGGACTAGGAGGGTAGATCATCACAAGTGTCTCATTTAAGACTCTAACTTAAGATCTAGAAAGATCTAGCGGGATCTTACACCGCTAAACTAACTCTGTGTTAGTAATAAAATTTGATTTTTAATCTAAATGAGAAATAATATGTTTTTATTATATTCAAATTTTAAAATAAATTGTTACATTTACAATCATTTTGACTAGTTAATTAGCCATAGCATTTTCTAGTTTAAAGAGTTGGATATAATGGTCTTACCGGTTCATGTCTTTCTTAACTAATATAAATGGAAAAATATTAAAAAAGTACTGTTTAAACTTTAAAATCTTTAATATTTTTCTATTTAAATGAGTAATTCATTGTTACGTAAGTGTATTTAAAACTTATACTCTTATATTTTGAAATTTAAATAGGATTTTCTTTTTTCTTTTTTCTCAAAAATGAACATCTGAGTACTCTTTTCAAAGTTCTTAAAAAAATTTCACTGCTTAAAGCTATAATTCATGGACTCAAGAATTGTATGGCCTGCAGAATTTGGAAAGAATGAGAGAAAACTTTTGAGCTAAAGTAGAAAAATTAGAGAAATGAAATTAAAAATTTTTAATTAATTTTTCTTACTCTCTTGTCTTACATATTTGATTTATTAAAATTTTATAATGCCTCTTCTCCCAATTTTTAAATCCAACTCAAAATAATTTCCCATTAAACAACAATCCTAATAGAGGTTTAAAGAAGCACACCCTCTCTATGGAAACCACCTTGTAATCTATTGATGGTTGAAAAGAGGTGAGAGCTAAGGAGTAAAACTACCATTTTACTGAATGATATATAAATACATGATAGTTACATTCATCTACTGAGAAATTAAGTTACATACATTTACATATCGCCCCTGAAAAAAGGACCACTGAGGAATGAACTGGAGAAATTGCCTCCACCATTAGGGAAAAGTGTGAGGAAACAAATAAGGCCTAGGACAATACCCCAGGCAAACCTGCTTTCCCCTAAAGGAGATATCTCATCTTTTGCAGGTATTTCTTCTCCACCCCTTAGGAAGGTTGCAAATAAACCCCATGCCAAACACAGGACACTACCACTCAGGCCACCGATACCGAGCAACAATGAGGTGGCGAAGGATAACACCGCGGCGGTGCTTCTACCAAACATGGCTTGTGCTATACGACCTCCTTCTAGTCTTCCACAAGGTAGTAAGTTCAGAGAAGTAACCACCATTCCTGGAGAAGCATGGAATTAAGTATCTTACATTATTACATGCAGGAGGCCATTGTTCAACTAACTAATTTCTTCAGAATGTTAGGAGAATAACAGATTTGGATCCTCTCATTTGATAATGTCTCGGAAGTCCTGAACATAGGCATATAGGCTGCAGAAGTTTAACAACTAAAATGCCCAGACAGACATTCGTAAATGTCATCCACAATAAGGACAACCAACGTCCATAACAACCCGAAGCAGAATTCTGACTATGAACCTTAATTTTCAATAGAAAAATACTTCTATCCTTATTATAAGACCTCTGACATGTTTCATAATATATGTAAAGTTGTTATTAGGAGCTTATAATATATGTAAAGTAGATGAAGATGCGTCTGAATTAGTCACTTAGCAGAAAGTTCATGCCAGTATAAAGGACTAAACTCTCACAAGGCCAAATAACATAAGTTGGCACGTTGGCCATATTTAAGCCTTTTTAGGTAGCAAGTTTAAGGAATAATTGCAAGTTTCCATTGAAAGAAAATTAGTGATTGTCAAATTCAGATGAACCAATTTTGCGAGTTCAGTTAATTTAAGACAAAGATATCACAAAATTGTCAGTCTTAAACAGTTGAGCAGAAGAGCTTTCTGACATTAAAAACATGAATGGGTTCTTGGTTTTAATAAATTGCATATCGGATCATTGCTCTCCACAAGTGGAAGACAGACAAACAAATCAGAAGAAACTTACCCAGTAGGCCAGCAAAAGCAAGTGGGTCAACAGGAACTCCAACACCTTCTACAGCATAAGGAAGCACATTTCCAAGATCATCCGTGTAAGGTCCAATGACAAATTGGATGAAAGAAAGAAGAGGGTTGTTATAGAAAAATTGAGGCCTTATGTACCTGCCAAGTAAGAAGTAGAGTTAAAATCATGTGAATCGGTCTCAATTGAGCATGTTGCCCCACAAATGTTGTAATGCATGAACCATCATATCTTGGTTTAGCCTTGTTGGATTCATCATATTTCATGAATATGTAATCTTTCACTATTCAAATTCATCAACACGCAAGTCTTTGTTAATGCATAGAAGTTGGGGTTCCAACACAATTTTGTAGTTATCAATTCAAAAACATGATCCTTGATCCTAACAAGAAACAGGTATGCTTCATTATTCCTTTTTAGGTGAAGAAAAAGTATCATGAAACAGTAAAACTTGTGATAAAATCCTATATACAGTACTCACATAGCATTATCACCCCCATTAAAGCTTCCATCAGCAACAAAAGCAGCAATGGCGAGCACTAATGACGTCAGATATGCACTAGCTGTACGGGCTATGGGGATATCAAAAAGAGCTTTCTTGTTTGGCAAGAGGGATTCATAGTTGTTCATCACTCCTAAGCACCCGGTCCAATTAGATGGCACCAAGAAAGAGGGGCTGAGTTTAACACCATACTGAGCTGCTGTAACCCTGGTGGCTATCTACATGATGAGAAGAACAAGAATACAACCAAAGTATAAATAGCATGCCAAAGAAAATAAACAAATCTTCATGATACAGGAGCGCAAAAAGTGTACATAGATGTTTCTGAAACAAATTAATTTCAAACAAACAATAGGAAATTGAGGTCACATTGTCAATCAGTTAATAAAATAATTTCTCGTGAACGTTTCCTTATTTTCTGCAAGAGAAGTTCAAATGTAAATTCACTAATTAAAGAAAGTGCACAGAGCATCAAATCCTCCAAACTTCAAGAAGTCAGAACGAGTTTACTAGCATTAGATAAAGTGTCAATTTTACTACTTCTAAGACACAAGTTATTTCCTCATTGGATGTTTAATTCTTCAGATTGAGCATAGCAAGTTGCAGTCAGATCATAGTCTGAGACTTTAAAAATAGCTTACCTCAGATACTCCCAGAATAGTTACGAATCCACCAAATAGAGGCACAACGTCAGCTAAATAGTCATCAAATGTCGCGTCAGGTTTAAGGAAGAAGCCACTCATCAGAGCAATTGTTCCAAAGGTGGTGACACATAATGCTATTGCACTAAGATAACCAAAAGGAGTGCACAACTTAGTTGTTTCAAACTGAAGATCCATTTCTGATTTGGGTTGGACCACACAAGCCTGAATGCAAATGAATTTTTAGTTATGGCATTTGTTGGCAAAAGCAAAAAAAAAAAAAATTACAAACTATTTGGAAAAAAAAAAGATTAAGAAACTTCGAAAGTTTTCAAAAAATGACATATAAGTCAACATTTAATGTCAGGACATAATGCACACATATAAGTGGACTGGATGTTTGCTTGCAAAATAATCATTAGACCACTGAACACTTCCTAGTCTTGCGGTCAAAAGATTATTTCATTGCTAGATAAGATGTGCATTATTAATGTAGATAGCAAATTGTACTTTCAGTTCACTGTGGTGTACCTGTTTTGTAATGTCATTTGCTTTCTCTTCAATGAACCATAATACCACATCTCGACCTGCCGCCTCCGATAGCTTTTTTTCCAACTTGGGAATTACCTCATCAATGGGTCTCCTCAAGTTCCCAATAAATATGCCCCCATCTCCAAACCTCCGAACATCAGTTGCAAAAAATGTATCAAACCCAAAGCAGCTCTTCAACTGTCACGTAAAATAAGATATGTCTCAAACATGCTTGATCTTTAACTTGAGCAAATATTGTTATAGCTATTCTGTTCAAAAGAAATAGGTAGATGCTAACAAATTGGTACTTCTGAAGCTCCCATCATAAGAATTCAAAGATTAAAGTTTGTTTCCCTAGGTTATCAGTTTCAGAGTATCTTAAAGCTTCATCTAGTCCCCCTGATTTTAATCAAGCCAGTATCATCAAGCAAGCTCAAGTGACCCAAACTATGTCCATGTATGTCAGTTAAACATAGATTCACAGCTTCTTGTTATCAAAGAACATAACTAAAATGAAACACTTAATGAGAACATAACTACGGAATTAACATTGTTTCTGAGCGAAAACTTTCGAGCAAATTTACACGTGATGAACAAAAAATAGATGAGAAAAATTACTGAAAAGATTAATAGGGGAAAATATTGAATACACTGAATAATCATTACCCCGTTAAGATCAAGAGCCTTGAAAGTTTCCTCTGCTTTTTCTAATCTCTCCCTTTCCCTAGTCACACTCTGGCGTACCAACTTATTAAAGAGGCCCAAAATTGGGTTACCACTGCTATCTGTGTCAAGCTCCTTCAGCTTCCTATCAGCCCTCTTCTTCTCCAGCTTTATCGCCGCTTCAATAGAAAGATTACCCATAAACTTCTTGAACTCTTCGTCAGTCTTCCAATCCATTTCTTGCTGCTTCTCCTTTTCCTCACTAGATTCTTGCTCGTTTTCCACTTCATCTTCTTTAATCAACTGCTCGCTAACTCCAGAATCATGTTCATCCCTTCCATTCTCAGTAACCACCTCAGCCGTAGTAATAGAAGATGAAGAAGAAGAAGGAGAGGGATTGCTCTTCTGTTCATCATTGAGGGATGATTTGAGAGGCGTGAGTGAATTCTTTCTAGGTTTAAAAGAGTTCACTCGGAAAATAACGTAGTTCGAAGGGTTGTTCGTCCTCCTTTTGTTCCCAAATCTACGAGTCAATGAGGATAAGGAAGAATTGGAAATTGCCGAAAGAGTTGCCATTGAAGAAATTGAAAGAGGAAATGTGAATTGAATGAAGCCTCGTGGTGGATCATAACGAATGGTGATGATGATTCCATAAAAAAAGTAGAGAGAATAGGGCCCGGAAGGAAAATCCGGAAAGATGGAGAAGCTTGGCGATGATGCTAGTGACAAAAGAGTGGTGGCCCGTGGCCCCACTTAATCCATTTATAGATTGTTTGGTATGGTTTATACTATGTACGGTGTTATTTATAAATAATTTTTTAAAATAAGGTGAGTTAACTTTTATTTTAAGTTTAGAAATGTAAGTTTATTTTTTTTATGTTATCCATATTAAATAAATATTATTTATAATTAATTAACACATATACTAAGAGTTAAATTTAAGAGAGAAAAAACTCAGTAGTTGAATAAAATCAACATAATATTGGAAAAATATATTTTACCATATTTCTTACTTTTTATACATTATCTCTCTATTTTTATAAATAAGGGTATATATAAAAAAAATGACATTTTTGACATACCTATTGTTTTTAACTATCAGTTCGTTTTACGCCATCAAATCAAAGAGAAAGTTGTTTATAAATAAAATCCGAGGGAATATTTATGTATAAGCGATTCACGTAAATCGAGATAAAATTTCTCCACATATTTACCTTGTAGACCGTAAAAGCTACCTTATATACCTTAAATCACGATTGAAAATCACTTTTGGAGATTTCAATAGCTATTTCAAACACCTTATATCGCGTCAACATGTTCCACCTGGCAGTGTTTCATGTGTTGGACTCTGACATCATCCACGTGGCAGGGTTTCGTAATATTTTAAATTTGTTTGGGAAATCTGGAAAAACGTGAGTGCCTCGTTTATTTGATTCTTGTCGGAGCTTGTGAGTTGTGACTGAAGAATGAAGATGAAGGCTTGACACTGGAGAGCGGTGGATGAATACCAAAACGCATTGTTTTCGCAGATAGAAAAGGAAGTTGAAAAGACGCTAGAGGAAGGGCTTGAACCTTCGACCTTGTGGTTAACAGCCACACGCTCTAACCAACTGAGCTACTCCAGCATGTTAGATCCTGATCTCTTTAAATTAATATTATAGATTAATTATAGGATTTTTCATCGTAAATGGCCCCTGTTAATCTCACGTGCGAAAAATGTCCAAGTAGGAAATGTCAAGTGCATAATAACATGCAGTGTAAACCTAAGAATTTGCTTAATGATCGTTAGAAGAAGATTAAAATGGAAAACAAAGGAGGGGGCGTCAAAGTTCCTGGCTTCCTGCCCATGTTTCTCATTAAACAGATAAATAGAGGACTAAGAAATCTCTTGCACGTAGCTGTCTTTCATTTATTTTATTTGTGTGTTGGTGAACAGAAATTACAATGAAGATTGGTTGCTCTGACACTACCAGTCTGATATATGGCAAATTGCATGGGTGTTAATTCAAAGGTGGAAGCTTTAACTGGCCCAAGGTTGTGAAAACCAAGAATTAAGAGAAATATTCATTTCATGAACACTGATCGATATGCTTATCCCAAGAATGAAACAACAGTTTCTGTGACAATCTCATCCATGATAGCATCTCCTATCTCCATTTGTATCTCCCGATTTTGTGTGTTTGAATGATTTCTCCACTCTTCTGATGTAAATGAGGATTCTGCATGCAACAAGTGGATGATTTTTTTGGCTTCTGCATACTGTTTCTCCATCAGGCAAAAATGCTCTTGCACTATATTTTCAAGCTCTTCAAGCTCTGAAACTTCTTTGATTGGAAGTTTTTTACCTGGGTTATCATGGAATTGTTCTGCTTTTCTCTGCAGGATCCTTTTCTTTCTCTGGCAAATATTTGTCCTGACCATCTCTACTGGTTTGTTATTTCTGACATGTCTCGTTTTGCCAATTTTCAAGTTCACAAGTTGCTTCCTTAGATAGGTTGAAAACATGGGATCTCCAACAGATTCCTGGGACAAATTTGTGACTTGTCAGACTGGGGAATGACATGATGTTTCAAAAGAGTGAGCCATGTGATGATGAGTTATTGTAAAAAGTATTTATGCAATATTGTTCTCTAGGAAGTGAATGTGAAATTTCTAACATGTCAAATTGTCAATGGTGTTTGCAGAAAATGATCTGTTACCTCTACTCTTCTGAATTCAGGAAGTGTAAATGTCTGAAACATGCTCATAAGAGCTGAGCCATGATGCTCATAAGACAAGAAATTGTCTTCAACATCATGATAAATAAAATCATCAGATGCTGCTAATCTTCTTTTCTTCGAATAAAACCTATATTTCGGTTTTTTCTGATCAATCTTATGCTGTCCACCCCAGTTTGAGAACTCATGGCAATAATCACCTGGGAGAAGAATGAACTTGCAAAGTATTGATCCTAGGATGCCTTTAGCTTGTAACCATCTTCTTCTTACATTGTACATATCACATTTGACAGATCTCTTCAGATTCTTCTGAGAATGAAGGCAATGAATATTCCTAGCAGTAGTACCAGCAGAGGTGGAGTTCTTGAACATGTAACTTCTTTCTGAGAGATAGGTTTGCAGTGAAAATGGCTCCTGTTGACATTGAAGATATTCTTTTAGCTGTTTTACAGATTCTGGCTCGGAGGAATCCATCGGAAAGGGCTAGATTAAGGTTATGAATGTGAGATTTTGATAAGGATAAGACAGTTAATAGAACATGTCTGTGTGATGAATGAAAGAAAATAGAGGAGAGCGTAATAAGAAAGAGAATATAATAAAGCAAGAGGGTTGGTGTGGTGGGGATCAAAGACATTGATGTACAGCAGATACTATGATTGACTAAGGAAACAAAAAGCAACCTCGAAATTGATTAGTGGCTCCAACATGTTTCATCTTACTCGACTGATTATTACATAAAGTTTTATTTTATCTTTTTCTAGAATGAGATATTCTTTTGGAAAAATCCCATAAAAATTCATTTAAAATAAGGAAAAGACAAATCAAGGGACCCAATATCATAAATTCCAAATCAAATCTGTGGGAGGAATATGAGATTTGTAAATATTTTCAAATAACAAATTTGCCCCCGATTACTACTTTGGTATTGAGAATAACAACTTAAAAATCATAATTAACAACTTCAGGCGTAGTAAAAATTGGAACTCTCTAAATGTTGTTAGGGGCAAATTGGTTATTTGAAAACATTTACAAATCCCAAATTTCTTCCACATGTTAGATTTGAGATTAATGATATTGGACTTCCTAATTTGTCTTTTCCTTACTTTAAACGATTTTTTTTTTAGGATTTTTCCTATTCTTTTCCTATATCTGGATTATAGTTAATAAAATGCATCATTTACCAATGAGGTGTGAGGGAGATATTAGCCTTCAAAAGTGGGCAAATTGAATCATTGAGAACAGATTTAAAAAAAGAAAAAAAGAGGGAACATTCTAATTCCTTTATCACTTAATTTATTGCAATCTCCTTGGCATGCAATTATTATTGGGACAAAGCAAGATGGCTAAAGCATATCGTTGGGTCTGTGCAATGTACAGCAAGGTAACGTCAACAAATGATGGAATTCGGAGTCCTTTTAATTTAGTAATGTAATCAATTTGTAGGTTGTCCATCTAATCTTTGATAATGTTAATCATAGTTAATTAAACTCTCAAATAGGGGAGGGTATTGCCAACATATTTTACACACAGTTTGAAGTGTGCCGAACTATTCATACTGATAATGAAAACACCGTTGCTCTGAAAAGCCAACTTGTCTATAAAAAATACCTTACTTTTCTAACATGCTATACAGAGCACCATGACGTTGCTCGAGCCATAACGTTCATAATAACTTTAAACATGCCTTCATTCCAAGAGTAAAAAACAAGAACAAACTTATAAGATAATAAATTATAACTCAATGAATGATAAATATTTTTAAAAGAACGAATATATGTAGATAATGAGGTGGACATGAGATGTGAGGATAAATGATCATAATCATTGAATGGAGCTGTTTAACGGTTCTCTTAAAGGCATGCTTGGATCATCATGTTGGCCTTTGTGTTCATTTCTTTCCCATTTTCCCAACATTTTTTAATTGCTAATGAGTGCTTTTCATCATATCATATTAAAATAAGATAATTAATAACCACAGTCTTTACAACGTCAATTCATACTTTTTGCAGGGAATAATTTGATTTGATACATATAGGACTTAATAAGCATCTCAACACTAAACTCTTAACATTAAGGATCTGGATTCCTAAAATGTACTTTAATTAAGTGCATTTACACTAAAGCAAAAAATATTAGGTCTCACTTCTAGCAATTAAAAATTCTACAAAATATGTATAGCATATCTCTTATTTGAAGGGGATTCTAAATTGCAACATAATTATATTATTACCACCATTACGGTGTCATACAACTCTTGTCGTAACAAGAAAACGTGGGATTTTTATTTATTTATTTATTTTTATAGAAAAGAGTTGGGATGTGTTTTGAATTACACGCTAAAGCTTGGAGGTAACATATTATTCTTCTAGTATTATTATTGGGTTGGGTCCAATGGATTCAAATAAAAAAAAAATCAAAGAAGAGCTGACTGACTTGGCTGTTTGGTCTAATTCGTGTAGTGAAATCAATATTAAAAAAATTCACAAAAAAATAATATTAAAAAAATATATGTTTTATATTTAAAAATAAATAAATACTACCTCTTCTAAATATAAAATCTAATTGAAATTTTGAAGATATTAACAAAGTTAAAAAAAATCTAATTTTTGTAACATATAAACTAATATATAATTTAATGATAAATAAAATATAGTATGATTAAGTAATATGTTTAAATTTCTTAATTTTTTCAAAAAAAATAACTGGGTCTTATATTTAAGATCGGAGAGAATATATTTTAAAGATTATAAATAGAAAGGGATTAGAATATGGTGTTAGCAATCTTTTAAACATGATTATTATATATCCAAATTAAGGCCATACACAAATTAAGCAGCAACAATTAGGGGTGGAAACAGGCCAGGCGGCCTGTCAGGGGCCTGCGGCCTGGCCTGTTTCCGGCCTGGTCAGGCCTAGTCTGTCAGGCTAATAGGCCAGGCCAAGGCCTACTGACAGGCCTGTTAGGCCTATCAGGCTGGCCTTGGCCTGTTAAGTTTTTTTTTTGTAAAAAATAAATAAATATTAGTGTAATAATTTTTTTTTTGTTGAAAATGAATTAAAGTCGAATGAAAGGCTTCGCAACAAGTATGGTTTAAAGAAGAAAGAAACAAAATGTATAAATTTTCCGTTGTTAAAATAATGTTATTTCTTATATATATTATTTGTTAAACAGTGTTATGCTCTAATACTATATATTTTATTAATTTTTTTTTCAAGGTCTTCGAAGGAGAAGAAGAAATCATATTGAAGATTTGATGTGAAAATTGGAGAATTTGTATTGAAAATTATTATATTGTATTTGATTTCACATTTTATGATATATTTTGGATAATTAATTTATGTATTGGGATAATTAATTTATGTAATTGGGCCTTTTTTTGCCTATTTGAAATAGACTAGTTTTTGGCTATGGCTTGTTAGCCTTAAAAAAAATAAAATAAAATAAAATAAAATAAAATTATTATTCAAGCTTCTTTAACAGGCCACAGGCCAGGCCAGGCTCAGGCCTGAAAATATGCCTGTTACAGGCCACAGGCCAGGTTAAGGCACAAGCCTGGCCTGTTTCCACCCCTAGCAACAATAAACCTTATCTAATTAAATAGAGTCGGTTATCGTACAATATCATTATATTTTATCAAAAACTAAATTTTTAAATAAATTATTGATAAAAACAAAGTATAATTCAATAATTTTTATTTTCGACCTTTTTCTACTATTTTCATAATACTTTATATTGCTTAATATGCCCTCCTCCTCACTGAAGCATGGTATGGATAAGAATACTTAACAAGTCCATTTTGTGTGCGTGGCCTACAATAATCTGATGCCGTATAGGATATGGTACACCAACAGTCTAACTTAATACGCAAGTGTTAAAAGGTGCGTACTCTTCATCACTTTCCTGCCACTCACACAGATATGAGTGATCAATATCTCGTTGGGGAAGAAAAAAAAAAAGAGTGATCAATATCTCTTTTAATTTTTAAATGTCACCCAATTCTGCTTGTGCACTTACATACGTATACACTCCAACTCTTAATGACCTACCTACTTCCTCTGGACGGCTATGTGTCGCCAACATCAACTCATATTAATGCTCATTCACCTCTCTCTCTCCCCCTTTTATATATGATCCTGTCATGATTATAAATATTTACCCTCATAATTTCATATTTAATTAAGAAGTGTGTCCATTAAAAAGATTGAGCCTCGAAATAACAGTGAAATTGCCTTCATATGACCTGAATCTTGAAAACAATATTTTTATTTACAAGGTAAAATTTGATATATCTACCAGTATCTTTTCTCAAAACTCATCTAATAACAACATTATATATTGAGCAATCGTTTTAATCAACAAATGTACTCATTATGTGTGGCCAAATATCATTGCTTGAAGAATCTTGTTTTATTGTCCTCCACTTATTCAACGCCACTTCAACCTCTCTTACGGTCCCACGCACTAGATGTCATCAGTTCATGAGTAACTTAATTAACAAAGTTAAGAGCTCGAGAAGCCATTCTATTTTCTGAACAAAAGGCACAAATATTGTTTTTAAGATATAAATTCTATATTTTTTAATTTCCTTTTCATTTTTCTACGCCAAATATACATCTTATGTATAGTAGCTAGTGCTTCATCTTGAGTCTAAAGTGAGTCACATAGTTCATGATTTAGATATAAATTTTATATTTTTTTTCTTAAAAACTTGTTTTAAATTTATACACGAAACCTCATTGGAAACAAGTAAACTTAAATTACAGTTTAATTTGTGGAAGAAAAAAAAAACACTTAGATGAGCAAAGTTCCACGTTTGCCCTCTTTTACTTTCAACACGCGCTGTCTATATAAATACACACACACACACACTGTATTTCGGAGTCCCATTATCTCTGCATCTGATACACTGTAGTAGTGTGTAGAACTTTCTTAACCAGCACAGTTACGTTGTAGAAAACAAGGAATAAAAATGTCTTGGTCGTCCAAGCTAAGAACATGTATTTGCATGTCTTTCTTCTTCCTCTTCCTCTTCTTCTTCAGCGTATCACTCGCAGCGAGGCCAATTAAAACTCAACATAAGGTGAGCTTGCTAGCTAGTTTCATTCATTATAATTGATACCATGCATATCATGTATGTATTATCTTCAAACTATATATATATATATCGTTAAAATCTCTTGTTTTCTTTTGATGATATATATTGTTTTCCATTAATGGTTTTGAATTAGGTGATTAATGAGGAGGAAAGTTGTGAAGGGATTGGAGGAGAAGAATGCTTGATGAGAAGGACACTTGCTGCTCACTTGGATTACATCTACACTCAAAAGCATAAGCCTTAATTAATTATAAGCCACAAGATTAAGATCCATGCATGTTTGAACTATTGTAATTACTGTATTTTTTATGCCACTTTTAAGTTCAGTTTTCTGTTTTCACTTGTCAGTTTTTAGCAGTTTCAGATGCCAGTTTTATTGTTCACTTCAGTAGTTCAGTATATGATCTGTGTAATTATGATGCATAATTGCAAATAATGGTTTATTCGACATGGAAGCTTATATATCTTTGAGGGTGATAATATAGGATTTGTGATATATCAGACACCTGCTTGATGAAGAAGAAGATCAGCTTTTTAAAGTTTTCAACTTGTTTGCATAAAACCAGTAATTTAGTGATTTTGGTATGTATTATATTAGTCTTTTTATCAAAATAATTCAAGTTAATTTGATAGGGCCTACTTTTTAGATTATATACCTTCACTTCAAGGTTCAAGTTCAAGGTTCAAGTAATGAATGTGGGACTTCCCTTTATGTATTCTACTGATAGTGAAGTCAAATTAAATATGCTTTAATTTCCAAAGGAAACAATTATAGCTTTTCGGGGAAGGAGTATTAGAATAGACAGAGATAATTTAATGCTAGGACTAGTAACTGGATATATATTATATATATAGACATGTTTCAGTTTCTTACGCCACAAATAATCTTAAAAGCTGAGTACTGTTGTTTTTTTATTACTATTTGAGGTTAATGAGACTTAGTTTGAGCTGCCACTATTCCCTAATAGTAATATTCTGTCTTGAATTGCTCAACAACTTTTCTATAATCGAACAACACTATATACTCTAGTTTAACTATTCTTAACATTAATTTCCTAAATATAATACTCCCTCTAAACCATATTATAAAATATCAACTATCAGTTCTCACTAAAAAAAAAAAAACAGTTAAAAACAATAAAGTTATCATAAAATTGAAGTTATTTCCAATGTTATCTTTATCAACTGCTATAAATTCAAATATCATATTAATTACGAATTACTCTCTCCTACTACTGTTATTAAATATAGTTAGATATGGAAAAATATTAAATGCTTCTTGAAAATTTATAAATGCTTTATAAAAATGATCAAGAATATTTGTTAATTAGTGCCTTATACTTCCTCTGATTCAACACATAAAAGTCAAATTTATGAGGGAGTGTGGTTTTTTTTATAAGACCCACTTTACTTTTGTCTCAACATTTATTTTTTTTTTCTAAATTTGACACACTCTCTCTCATAATTCTTCTCCCCTACATTTTCTTTCTTCCTTTTTCTTATTTGTTTTCTCTCTTATTTATTCCCTTAATAAATAAGGGTATATTCAAAAAAGAAAGTAGATATCTTATATTTTTATTGTGTTTAATTATTTTTAACTAATTTTTTAATAAATATAAATTAGATATTTAATTCTTATATTTTAAATAAGAGGAGGTAATAAGGACAAGTGGGAGTAACTTGGATATGTTGTTTAAGCTAGAGACAAAAGCACGTGGACTTTGTCCGTAAGGTGTCTCTTTACTGTGTGTTTTATGGAGCACAGGTTTTCGACCGCACTCGTCTAGCAACTCCACTGTATACCTAAGGGCATTGTAATTAATGTTTCTTTTGATCCAGTTATTATCTCAAAAATAGCTAAATAGGAGAGATGTTGGCATAATAAAAGTGAGTTGACACAAAATAGTTTATTTGATAAGGAGTTGTTTCGTAATTCACAGGTAGTATAAGATTATAAGTATATTTTGAATCTGAAAGTATACCCTAATTCTGATAAGCATTTAGAACCTAACTTATCCAAGCTTTTTCTTAAAAAAAAAAAAAAACAAGGTAAGATGTGTTTGAGGCAGCCACCATGTAAGGTGGTTGAGATTAACAGTTATATATAAATGTATAAACCTTGCATCCAACAACTACCATTAGAGATTGCGGCTGCTGGCCGACACTAAACGGATGAGTTTGCTAAATTTTTAGACTACCAAGAATAGATCTTTTTCTTTTGTTTGTACCAAAGAAAGGAAAGATAATTTTGTTAATCCTCCACAAATTCGGGGAGTATAGAGACCTTCAATTCTACCTTGTCTATCGCTCTTTAATTTTTGGGGTTATTAAATTTAGATCGGAAACTGATGAGCTGGCCACCTAATTGGTCTAATCTAGCTCAGCTTCCTGATCGGGTTAGTAATTTTTTTAAAAAAAGTAATTCTTTTTATTTCATTCAGAATTTTATATTAATAATTTTGAAATCCCCATTTTCTCATCGGTTTAGCCTCATGTTAGCTTCGATTTAACTATTTGACCTACTAACGCAACCAATTTAGAAGTCGATCTGGATTTAACAACCTTATTAATTTCTCATGCCGTAACTTATTGGGTTTGGGCTTCTTTTGAGGCAGGTTTCTTGGCTAATTGCTTGGCCCATTCTTAGCTCATTAATTGCTGATTCCTGCTTTTGTAATTGTGTATTTTTTTTTTACTTGAATTTTGCAATTGTGTTTAAAAAGGGTTTCATTTTATTTTTCGTTTTCAATGGATCAAATTTCATCAATATTCAAAATAAAATTATATATATATATATATATATATATATATATATATATATATATAACGTATAGGGAGCCATATCTGATTATTAGTTAATGGGGATTCTCTGTTTTTTTTTTATCATTTCTTTATTTTTGTGATTGAGTGTATTTTAATAAGAGTTGTATTAACCAACAAACTGTTGGTTAAGATAGTAAGGGTCTCACCCCATAAGGAGAAAAACACAAATTCAAATCTTAAAAGCATATTTGTTAGGAGAGGTAAAAAATTTTTGCCCTCCTTGAAAGAGACCTTGATCTAATCCAAAAAAAAAAAAAACAAAGAGTAGTATTAGAAATGTTTGCACTTGCTATCACGCTTGATAAATAATGAATTCATCTAAGATGTTGTAACTTTTTTTTTGCTTATTTATTAGTACTCATATTCAAATTTTAATTATATGAATATATTCATTAACATTATTAGTTCGTTTAGGTTATGACTTATTAGCCAATATCTTAAGTTTAACATTAATCAGATCAAATGTCCTCAAATTTCCAATTGTAAAACTGTATTTTATATATATATATATATATATATATATATATATATATATATTATGAGAGACATAATTAGCAAAAAGCAACAAAATCATGGAAGAGGAATATAACAAATTAGTTAATATGGTCATAAAAAGGAAAATAAAGAAAATGTCCTTACCAACGAGAATTTCTAACTTGCAAATCCCAACTGTCAAATAAAGAGGAAAAAATGTTCTTACCAAAAAATCATAAAAAGGAAAAAAAAAAAAAGAAGATTTAAGTGTTGCTATCTCGTTTTAATAAAAGTAGGATCTTCTTGGATCCAACGGCATCATACGTGTAGTAGTGATCTTGATATCAATTTGATCTTCTTCAAAATTACACGGTCGATCTTCGTCAATTCGTGCCATCTTTCTAATCATTCCTCTATACTTCACTCTTGGCTGCTTTAACTGCCTTGTTCGGTTCTCATCATCACCATTAATGTTCCTATTTGTGATGATGTGAGCTTTTTTGGGAATTTGTTGCTGTTCAATAGTAATATCACCACCGCCATCAAATCGAGCCCTTAATGGCTTCACGTCGAGGAAGCTCTGAGGATAAGGACGAGGATGAGAATGAGACGATATCGGAAAAGTCACAAAACTGCTGTGACCAATTTTCCCGGCACAGTCTTCCAACCCCTTCATGTAGAGTTGCCTTGCCCTCTTCAAAATCCTCATGGGACTTAACATTAACTTGATCATCAAACTTTGCTTCTTCTTCCCTGTCCTTCTCATGATCATTACAAAACTTGCAGAGGCTTGTTAATGTTGCCAAGTTATATATGGAGATATAGATATAACGTGTATATATATTATAGACAGATAGAGAATAATTGATGTTTAATTTGGACTCTTGTGTATTGGAGCTATATATATGTAAGCTTTGCACTTTAGCATGGACGGCAAGTTTGGAGGCCGGGAGGGAATAATATCAAAAGGACGTTTAATTTGGACCTCTTCAAATTAAGTTGATGCACAAATTAATAAATATCCGACACTATTTAGTTTGTGCCAATTGTTTTCAAATTAGTAGCAAATTGGATAGCTAATGCTTCTCTGGAGAGATCTTGCCCTGGAGATTGGGTTTTGTGACGGCCGTTGTAGTTGCAGAATATTTTGGAGAACGACATGATGCGTAGAGTTAATATTAATCCTGTTGATGTATTGCTTTTGAATTTTATTGTTATTTTGTCGTTAGGCAATTCGGTCTTTATTATTTTCAGACCTTGTGATGCTTTATATATATCTATTGAAATTCAGTTGGTAAAAAAAAAAAAAAATCTTGGGTCCCTAACAAGTAACGATACCGGCCGGTTTTTTAACCTTTTGTTTTGGAGGTGAGATTTAAAATTAATCAAAGTAGAGGGACAAAAAATTATTTCAAGATCGGCCAATCGCTAGAGCTGAGAATCAGGGTCGGCCTGGCCCTACAGGGCTGGCCCTTGACGGGCCAGGGCCTAAAAGGGCCGGCCCTACAGGGCCGGAGGTAAGAAAAATTGTCGTTTTTCAAAGCCCGGCCCGAGAGCATGAGGGCCAAGGCCGGCCCGCAGGGCTTGAATCCATTTACACAAGATTTAACTACACGTCTACACGCCTCATGCAATAAAACAAATACTGTTACTAATTCATATTCAAAGGTAAAAAATAGTATCCACAAATAATTCACAATCCGCACAAAAGTATAAGAAGGCAAGAAGTTAAATACTCTAAGCAACATAAGTATAACGACTATCATTTTTATCTTCTTCACCACTATCATCAATTTCAAGAAAATTTGATTGTGCTTCAGTTTGAGTAGTAGGCTCTACTTGAGGGTACAAATATTAAGAATTTCTTCTCCCAAATCATGAATATATTCATAATCTTTATCTACAACAAAGAATAATCTAAAATGACAAATAACTCTATAAAAAACTTAAAATACAAATAAATTAGTAAATTACCATCATATGTGAAACTTTAAAGTAAATAAGAAATATCTAACGTATTTTTCTTATAAAATAAGAAATATCTTTTATAAATTTTTTATTTTTATGATTCTTAATACAAAATATTCTTATGAAACTTAATTTTAAAAAAGATAATAACAACTAAATATTTTCAACATCATTAACAAAATATGAAAGATCAATAATATTATTATCATATAAATAATTTTTAAAAATAAAAAATATATCAGGGCCTAAAGGGCCGGCCCTTTTAGGCCCTCGGCCCTACAGGGCTGGCCCTTTTAAGCCCGCATTCACTTTTTAAGCAAAATTTTTAAGTCCGGCCCTTGTAAATTCAGGGCCTAAACGGGCCGGCCTGACGGGCTCGGCCCGTTTTTCCGGCTCTACCAATCGCTA
Organism: Albizia julibrissin; assembly: GCA_037074505.1. Classification (NCBI taxonomy): domain Eukaryota; kingdom Viridiplantae; phylum Streptophyta; class Magnoliopsida; order Fabales; family Fabaceae; genus Albizia; species Albizia julibrissin. The sequence continues at coordinate 3,414,063 of CM073480.1, read as the reverse complement.
TAACACTTACACGATGGCTCTAGTTTTCTACAGAAAATCCATTAGGCAACCGACGATGAAAAAATCTTAAGGAAACATTGCCAATATGATTTTAAATATAAAATCTAATTAATTTTTTTAAAAAATTTAAAAAACTAAATAAATTACTTTGATACTTTTATTTTTATCATTTTTTAATTAATTTATCTAACTTATAAACTAATATATAATCTAATTATATATAATATATACTTCAATAAAATAGTTTAGGGTAAAGGGGTAAAAATGCCTATATACTTTTTAGAAAAGGGCACCCAGTACCAAATTCTTTTACTGGGAGCATAAATGCCTATCAACATTTAAAAATATAGCTAAAATGCCTATCTATCTGCCACATCATCATTTTTTTTGGGAAAATAACCATTTTGCCCTACAATTTTGTGAAATTTTACAATTTTACCCTTAGTAATTGTGTGACACTTTTAAATTAGTAAATGACCTCCAAAAATTCTGAAATTTTTCAGAATAAAAGTAGACATGATAAGATTTAATTTGATAGGTCAAATGAAATTTTATTTATTCAAAATAACCATTTTGCCCTTACAATTTTCGCAATACTTGAAAAATTGGCAGATTTGTCACCAAACTTTAAAAATTCATATATAATTGTATAGATATTCAATTGGGGTGGTTCCAAAGCCTATGTGACCCTTATTAAGTATAGTTTTATAAAAAAATATAAATTTTAGCCAATAGAAACCTCAAAATTCCCAGAATTTTTATTTTTGAAGTCTGCTCCAGAAAAATGTTAAATTCGTTGGGAAAATTCAAAAATTTATTTCTCCTTGTTAAATTTGCTGTGTAAAATTTGAAGTTATTGTCAATGTGATTTTCTGTTGAGGCAGTCAGATTGTGTGATACTTTTAAATTAGTAAATGACCTCCAAAAAACCGAAAATTTTCCAGAATAAAAGTAGACATGATAAGCTTTAATTTAATAGGTAATATGGAATTTTTGGAGTTGTATACAAGGAGAAATAAATTTTTAAATTTTTCCCAGTGAATTTATCATTTTTCTGGAGCAGACTTCAAAAATAAAAATTCTGAGAATTTTGAGGTTTCTATTGGCTAAAATTTATATTTTTTCATAAAACTATACTTAATAAGGGTCACATAATGTTTAGAATCACCCCAATTGGATATCTATACAATTAGATATGAATTTTTAAAGTTTGGTGACAAATCTGCCAATTTTTCAAGTATTGCGAAAATTGTAAGGGAAAAATGGTCATTTTGACCAAATAAAATTCCATTTGACCTATCAAATTAAATCTTATCATGTCTACTTTTATTCTGAAAAATTTCAGAATTTTTGAAGGTCATTTACTAATTTAAAAGTGTCACACAATTGCTAAGGGTAAAATTGCAAAATTTCACAAAATTGTAGGGCAAAATGATTATTTTCCAAAAAAAAAAAATGACGTGGCAGATGAATAGGCATTTTAGCTCTCTTTTTAAATGTTGATGGACATTTATGCTCTCAGTAAAAGAATTTGGTGCTGGGTGCCCTGTTCTAAAAAGCATATGGGCATTTTTGCCCATTTACCCAATAGTTTATTTAGTTTTATTAATTTTTTTAAAAATTTTAATTAAATATTATATTTAGGATGATGAGTATATATACTCTATCCTAATAATAGTGGTAATACAATTTAAATTATTAAAAATTGGTGGGACAACAATATTTTGTCCCCAAACATACAGTTGGTGACCACGTGGCATTGGAATGCGCACAACAGCATGAGAATAATCGGCCATCGTGGAATTAATCAAAGAAAAGGAAATGAGTAGTAGTGCATCTTGTTCATTATTCATGTTGGGGACAATTTATGAATCATATGATATAGTTTAAAAATTAATTGAGCTTGTATTAACTTGTTGATCAAAACTCAATTCCATAGTAAGCGAAACGTGAATGCAAGAGAATTATTACTAGCTATAACATGAATGGTAGCTATACATATATACAGCTAGGAGTCAATTTCTTTGAATGATGAGTAAATGAGGGCTAATGCATTTGGGAGTTCAGACCAATAAAAACACAAGAGTATTACATACACTTCAATTAATATATCTACCATTCTTCCCTCATTCTTCTTTTTGGTATGAGAATTTATCTGCCATTCTCTCACCCCTTTTTACCATAAAATTTATCAAACCCTATTTTTATAACTTCCTTTCTCCACGTATACCTACTTTTCTGATTTTGTCCCTATATAGTACATACATAGCTAGTTAGGTATATAATCATCAGTTTGGTTTAAGTAAAAATAATTTAACCTTTATACCCCATTTGTGTTTAACATAAGATATATTTGAGAAGTTGGTATTGATCCTAAATATAAAATATATTTTCTATATTTATCAATTTTTTTCTAAGTTATTCCAATCAATGCTCATTCAATAATAATCAAAGAAAAAATGGAAAGAGGGAATTATTAATGAGGAAAATAACTAAAATGTTTTAGAAAATATATATCATATTAACTAAACTTAACTAATTTTCTTAATCTAATCAGATTATATAAATATATTTTATATTAAGGATTGAAGGGAGCTTTATTTAATGGAAAATACTTAAGTGAAGTTTCTTATATCCATTTCATTAAGTTTTCCTATGTGTCTTATTTTTGAATTATTATCATTTAATTATAAACTCATATGATTAAAAAACTTGATATAATGGACATAAAAAACTTAATGCAAGTATGATCTTAATTTTTTTTTAATGACAGGATATATTGTCATCCGCCCAATGGTAGTATCGTCCCCATGTGAGTAAGGTAGAGGGAGTGGCTCCAATCAATCATGCATGCAGCTAACAATTGAATGATTGAAGAGGGGGAACGTGCATTAAGTGCTTTTAACTGATAGTAATACAGTAGTACCTGTTGCGGAAGCGGGATATATAGAGCGTAACCGATTATACTAGAAAATCACAATACTAGAAAACAAAGTTTCTAGAAGTAATTTAATAATATAATAAATCACAACTACTATATCTAATAGCAGCTAATAAATAATAAATAAGAAAACAATAAGGAAAATATCAGAATCTAATTTCACTCTAAAAATTTATAAGTGAAATACTATAAAAAAGAAGGAAATACAAAATGTCTTATAGAAGGAAGAAGGCAAATTGAAGGGATGAGGTATAAAGGAGGGAGAGCCCCCCCTTTTATACCTACAGCGGCTGCCCAAAGGGGAAAAAATCCCCGATGTGGGACTTTTTCCCACATCTTACAAATCTCCACCTTGGGAAAATTCCCACATTCCTAATTTTTTCTAATTACAATTTTATGCTTACAATTCAACAATTAATGTTCAACAATGTTGATAAAATCCAAACAATGTTGATCAAATCCAAACAATGTTGAAATTTGACAGAAGTTACAACCTTCGTCAGCATATCAGCAGGATTCTCAGTTGTCCGTATCTTTTGTATCATGACTCCACCTTCTTCCAAAATTTCTCGTATGAAGTGATATCGAACATCAATATGCTTCGTCCTTGCATGGTAAACTTGGTTCTTTGCTAACTGAATAGCACTTTGACTGTCACAATAAACTACGATGCTTTCTTGACCAATACCAAGTTCTCCAAGCAATCCTTGAAGCCAAATTGCCTCCTTCACAGCCTCTGTAATCGCCATGTACTCTGCCTCTGTGGTAAACAAAGCAACTGTTGACTGCAAAGTCGACTTCCAACTAACTTGTGCTTTTGCAAAAGTAAACACATAACCAGTAGTTGATCTTCGTTTGTCCAAATCACCAGCAAAATCTGAGTCACAATACCCAACTAAAGATTGATCATCTTCCTGCTCAAAAACCAAACCAACATCTACAGTATTACAAATATACCGTAGAATCCATTTCACAGCTTGCCAATGATCCTTCCCTGGATTATGCATATATCTACTCACAACTCTAACAGCTTGTGAAATGTCAGGTCTTGTACAAACCATTGCATACATCAAGCTACCAACGGCATTTGCATATGGTACCCTTGACATATACTCTCGTTCATCTTCATTCTTTGGCGACATATCAACACTAAGCTTAAAATGAGGGGCAAGTGGAGTGCTAACCGATTTCGTTTTTTCATTTATACCAAAACGATTTAGCACCCTCTTCAAATACTCCTTTTGAGATAAAAAAAGTTTCTTTGATTCTCTATCTCTTGTTATCTCCATATCGAGAATTTTCCTTGCCTCGCCTAGATCATTCATCTCAAATTCCCTTTTTAATTGAACCTTCAGCTTCTCAATTTCTGCCTGATTTTTTGAAGCAATCAACATATCATCGACATATAAAAGGAGATATATAAAGGATCCATCTTCAAGCTTCCGCAAATAGACACAATGATCGTATCTACTTCTTCAGTACTTATGTCACAACATAAACTTGTCAAATCGTTTATACCATAGCCTCGAAGATTGTTTCAATCCGTATAACGATTTTCAAGTTTACACACCATATTCTCCTTTCCAGCAACTCTGAATTCTTCCGGCTGAGTCATGTAGATTTCCTCCTCCAAGTCTCCATTTAAAAATGCAGTTTTTACATTCATCTGAACTAGTTCCAAATCTAACTGTGCTACCAAAGCCAACAAAATTCTAATAGAGGAATGTTTCACAACCGGAGAAAATACCTCATTGTAATCAATTCCCTCCTTCTGAGCATAGTCTTTAGCTACCAATCTTGCTTTATGGCGCACATCACCTTGGTTAGGAAATCATTCTTTCTTTGCATATACCCATTTGCAACCAATTGCCTTCTTACCCTTGGGGAGTTTGGCCAATTTCCATGTACAATTCTGATGAAGGGATTGCATTTCTTCATTCATGGCATTCCTCCACTTTTCCTTTTCTGAGCTCTGGATAGCCCATTTATAAGTTGAAGGAATGTCATCAGCTGCAATTGAGGTTGCACAAGCCACCATGTCTTCAAAACGAGTAGGCTTTCTTATTGTTCGTTTTGGCTTGCTGGTTGCTATTGATTCACGTTGCTGTTGAGGTCCATGAGTCGAAACCTCCCTATCAACTGGCTCTTCTTCTACCTCAGGAAAGTCTTGTCTTGTTTCCCCGACTGCTTCTTGTACTAGAAAAATCATCTTTCCTTGAAACTCCACCTGCTTTGAAACACTATCATCTTGCTGGGTATCTTCAGCTGCTACCTTTCTTACCATGGCAGATTCATCAAAGGTAACATCCCTACTGAATACAATCTTCTTTGTTTCTGGACACCATAAACGATATCCTTTGACTCCAGAAGTGATCCCCAAGAAAATAACTTTCTTTGCTCTCGGATCCAATTTTGATTCTTTCACATGATAGTATGCAATTAAGTCAAATACATGCAAAGAATCATAATCTGTAGTAGGTTTACTATATCATTGTTCCAATGGTGTTTTACCACCAATAGCAGTAGATGGTAGACGATTAATGAGGTGGCTCGCATATGTAATTGCCTCAGCCCAAAATTCTTTGCCCAAGCCAGCATTGGACAACATACACCGAACCTTCTCCAGTAAAGTCCGGTTCATGTGTTCTGCCACTCCATTCTGCTGTGGTGTATTTCTGACGGTGAAGTGTCTGACGATGCCATCATCCTCACAAATCTTCTGGAAAGGATCATTCTTGTATTCTCCTCCGTTATCTGTACGAAGACATTTGATCCTCCTGCTTGTTTGTGTTTCTATCATCGCCTTCCATTTGAGAAAAATTCCCAATACTTCATCCTTAGTCTTCATCGTATACACCCAAACTCTTCGGGAAAAATCATCAACAAAAGTTACAAAATAATGTTTTCCTCCCAATGATGGTGTTTTGGAAGGACCCCAAACATCAAAGTGAACATAATCCAAAATACCTTTTGTATTATGGATAGATGTTCCGAACTTAACCCTTGTCTGCTTCCCCTTCACACAGTGCTCACAAAACTCCAAACTGCAATGCTTTAATCCTTTTAACAACCCTTGATCTGAAAGAGTTTTTAAGGATTTTCCTCCAGCATGTCCCAAGCGCATATGCCACAACCTTGTTGCTTCTACCTCCTTCTCATTACTGGATGTCACTGCTGCTATTCCAATAACCGTACTACCTTGATAGTGGTACGTATTATTGCTCTTCCGGATACCCTTCATTACCACCAGTGCACCAGAAAGTATCTTCATCACTCCACTTTCTGCAGTGATCTTGAATCCCTTTGAATCTAGAGTTCCCACAGAAATGAGATTTTTCTTCAAATCTGGTACATATCGAACATCTGTCAATGTTCTTATCAATCCGTCATGGTTCCTCAATCGAACTGAACCAATGCCATATGCGGTAAGTGAAGTGTTATCTGCTTTGTGGACAACTCCACACCCTCCTTCTTAGAAATCAGTAAACTAGTCTCGGTCGGGACATATATGATGACTACAAGCTGAATCCAACAACCATACGCCTGACGATTTTGACAAAGTCGTTGTAGATAATGAAAAATATGAATTTTCATCATCACTATCAGCTACATTTGAATCCATAGCAGCCTTCCCATTGTTCTGCTTGGCTTTGTTCTTCAACTTTGGACAATCCTTCTTCCAGTGGCCCTTTTCTCGACAAAAGGCACATTCATCCTTACTAGGTCTAGACCTCGATTTGGATCTCCCTTTCCTTGATCTCGATTGATTTTCAGCACGCCCTCTTGTGATTAGTGCTTCTGCTTCTCCGCCTCTTTGTTTATCCCTCTTTCTTTGTTCATAGCTGTATAGCGCAGAACAAACATCTCTGAGAGATACTTCCTCTTTGCCGTGAAGTAGAGTAGTCTCCAGGTGCTCGTACTCATCAGGAAGTGATCCCAACAACATCAAGGCCAGAACTTCATCTTCAAAAGTCACGTCCAAATTCTGCAAATCTGTTACCAACTTGTTGAAGCTGGTGATATGATCATTCATTGTGGTACCAGGAACATAAGTGAAGCGAAACAATCTTTTCTTCATGTGAAGCTTATTTTGACTGCTTTTCTTCAGGAATTTATCCTCTAATGCCTTCCACAATCTACAAGCAGAAGTTTCCTTTGTGTATGGATACTTCTGTTCTCTGGAAAGAAACGATCAAATAGTACCACAAGCAACACGATTGATGATCCTCCAATCTTCCTCCTCCATTTTATCTGGTTTCCTTTCTTCAAGTGCAAAATCTAATTGTTGTGTAAAAAGGACATCAAGAACCTCGCTCTGCTACATCCCAAAATGTCCCGATCCGTCAAAAATTTCAACTGCAAACTTCGCATTGGGCATAATTCTCGTCAGAAGCGAAGATGCTGACGACGAATTGTTGACACTTGATGTGGATTCTTCAATCTTTTTGTCTGCCATTTCTGCTCCAAATATTATTTAATAGCTGCAAATGCAAAACCTCAAGGTAATTCTTTTCTGATGTGGAAGTTCAGATTATACTGCAACCACAGAGCATACTCAGACAGAACATTGGCTCTAATACCAATTGTTGCGGAAGCGGGATATATAGAGCGTAACCGATTATACTAGAAAATCACAATACTAGAAAACAAATTTTCTAGAAGTAATTTAATAATATAATAAATCACAACTACTATATCTAATAGCAGCTAATAAATAATAAATAAGACAACAATAAGGAAAATACCAGAATCTAATTTCACTCTAAAAATTTATAAGTGAAATACTATAAGAGAGAAGGAAATACAAAATGCCTTATAGAAGGAAGAAGGCAAATTGAAGGGATGATGTATAAAGGAGGGAGAGCCCCCCCTTTTATACCTACAGCGGCTGCCCAAAGGGGAAAAAATCCCCGATGTAGGACTTTTTCCCACATTTTACAGTACCAACCAACATTTTTATCCTTATGATTTGGTTAGTTGTTGTTATAATTCATTCTCAATTATGTTATTGATGATGAACCCTCAGAATTCAACTCATTTAAAATTTTTATTGACAAAAAAAAATATCTTTTTAAAATCAAAGAATGTGAGAGGAGTTTTACCTTAACTTACAGAAAAGAACTTCTAAAACCACGATTTCAGTATTGGTCAAACGCTCATAATCTTATCTTAAATTAAAAAAATTTCTAAATACTATATATATATCAAATTAAAACTTATTAACCAAATCAATTTTATTTTTAGTCAAACAACAATTATGTACAACTTTAACGATTGCTAGCCTTGAATTATAATTATTGCATATATATATATCTGTCACTGAGATCGTCAACATATTTCTTTTTTGGTCATAATGGGCTGGTAGGTATGTTTTGTATGGAGATAGTTAGTTGCACTAAATGTCCTGAGAAGTTTGTATCCTATATATATATATCAGCTGTCATGATCTACACCCTAGAAAGGCTTATAGGTTGTGTTTGGACATAATCAGAAATAATGAGGTTCTTCATCTTCATCGTCTTCTTCCTTCTGATGGTCCCTTCCAACACTGCAATATCTTCTCAAGTGGTTGGGACCCTCCCTGGCTATCCTGGAAAACTTCCTTTCACACTTGAAACTGGGTAATTAGTATTCTTTTTCAGATCCTTCGTCATTCCATTTCTACATATATATTACTTAGCGCATATTTACAACTACGTTTTGGAGCTGCCAAAACTTGGTTTTCATACTATCCCAACATGGGTCAAATTACATTGTGTTTTTGTGCTTAAGGAATGTCATTCATTCTTTTCTTTTCTTTTCTGTTGCGATTTATTGTCACATTATCGTGGATTAGAGAGACATGTTTTGGAAAATCATCATTTTGTACTGTTAGTGTACAATAATACTGGCTCCACTCCTAAATATCAAACTATTTTTGAAGAAATTAAGGAAGTTAATTAAATTACTCTATAGTATTTGCATTTATTATTTTTCTTCTAAATTAATTTATGACTTATAAACTGATATATAATTTAATCATACATAACGTATAATATGATTAAATAAATTTTTTGACTTCCTTAATATCTAAAAAAAAAAAATCAATTGAGTCTTAGATTTATGATCAAGAGAGTAGTATCTAAATTGTCATGTGTATACATAGAACTGCTGCGGCCAAAAAGAAAAAAAATGTATAAATAATATAATGTATCTCATCTTTAAAAGCTTTTTATTCATTTATTTATATTTCTACGTTCGAAAATTTTATTATTTTCAAGGACTGAAATCATTGATAAGATTTTACCATACTCATGAAGAATCACAACATATTTGAAAATCCTTAAATCCAAATTTTCTTTGAATTGATCAATTCATACTATCACTGTGATATTGTTAACAATCAGTTGAAATTACGGTGGCAAGGTATGTGGGAGTAGGCGACTCAGAGAGCGTTCAGTTATTTTACTACTTCACTGAATCTGAGAGCGATCCTGACGAAGATCCTCTCGTGCTCTGGCTCACCGGTGGTCCTGGTTGCTCTGGTTTCTCCGGCCTCGTCTTTGAAGTTGGTAATATTCCCCTCTTCCACTTTCCATGCCTGTTCTTACATTCACTGATTTGATTTCCCACTTAACTGATTAATCACTACGTCGCGCTCTTTTTCGGTCGATATGATAGTTCTGTTAGCTAGGTAATCGTGTTTCCCGTCAACATATGAAAATCTCTTAAAATTTGTGCTCTGGTTCTGTCACAGGTCCTCTGTCATTTGATTATGCCAAGTCTAGTAGTGGCAAAGTGAAAGTTCCTGTGCTCAAGTTGAATCCATACTCATGGACTAAGGTATACGAGTGAGACACACTTTGGTCTCACAATTGTGTCAATGGTTTAAGTGATGCGTTAATGATCAATTCAACATAAGTTCTCATGATTCTCTCTTGTTTCTAAAATTTTTAGGTATCTAATATGATATTCATTGATGCCCCCGTTGGCACTGGGTTCTCCTATGCAACAAACTCAGAGGCATATGTAGTCAATGATACATCATCCGCCACACAAACCTATGAATTTCTGAGGAAGGTAAGGCAAATATCTTCATCCACAAGACTCATCTCTGTGCTTGCCCACAATTTGTTTGATAAAATGTTCATGTGATCATCGTCCCTTAATATTGACAAAGTTATACCTCTAAACATGATGTTTGGGATGTGAATTTGCATGCAGTGGCTGTTGTCTCATCCACGGTTCCTAAAACATCCTTTGTACATCTCTGGTGATTCATATTCAGGCATCATTATCCCTATCCTCGTCAAGAAGATCTCTGACTGTAATTATGCTTCACTTGAATTATTACTACCTAGCACTATTCATGATTTGTTTTATGGCTTTCTGCGTTCCTACAAACAGAGAAAGGAACACCTTAACTTCTTGCTTGTTCAGTATTTACCAATGAAACATGGCGCTAAGTGATGACTACTAGAGGAGTATCACTCATTCAGCATTCTTAGATCTTTTTTTTTTTTTTCCTATCACTTTTCCTTTTCCCCCTTCATTTTTTTTTTCCTGCAGATAATGACGCAGGTGTCAAGCCACGATTGAATCTAAAGGTGCACAGTTCATAGATTCAATTTGAGATATACTTGAATTTTCGTTTTTTATATATCATCATTCTCATTAGGTCATGAAGGTTGGTAATCATAGCGTTCTTCAAATATAAGGTAGATTCAATCTTGATCGATGGGTACAGGGTTATTCGATTGGAAATCCGGTTACAGATCCTGATGTTGATAAGAACTGGAGAGTTACCTTTGCACACAGAATAGGACTAATACCAGATAAACTTTACAAGGTTGGTTTTGCCACTTGTCAGTCGCTTCTCTGACCTTCAAATCTAATTATATTTTCCCTTTCCTCATGATATAGACACACACACACACATCTGATCTCTCTCTCTCTCTCTCTCTCTCACACACACACACATTTTGTTCAAGTCAACCAAAAGGGATTGCCATGGTGAATATATGGAAGTAGATCCAAGCAACGCTGCATGTTTAGGGGATCTTGAAGTTTATACTGAGGTAATTTGTGCATGCTTGTTTATTATTATATACTTTCCGTACTTAATATAAGAGTTAACTAACTAAATTGTAAATATTAAAAAAATTAGTTAAGTTAGTTATTTGTAACAAACATGTGTTGGTTTTCCTAAACTATCTTTTCTAATAATGTGTATTATATGTAATTGCCTCTTGATGAAAACCCTTACAATTATCAATCAGTAGGATACTTTAAGGTATACTTATAAATTTGAAAGAGAAAATGAACAAAGGTCAGTTTACAAAAATAAAAAGTAGACAAAGTCTTATATTCATGACCAAAATAAATTTCTTGTTTCATATATGTTTTATGGATATCATGAATTTTGGTCCTTTTGCAGTGCACCAAGATGATATTTACACCAAACGTATTAGAGCCTAACTGTGCTTTTGACTCACCAAAACCTGAATCACCCAAATGGGATCCTAATATTGTCAAGGAGAATTCCTTGGAGCTTCTTTCTACCCTTGGGCACTCTGGACCATGGTGTCGGGTAAATCCATGAATATCTAATTTAATAATAGTCAATCTACAATTTGTGCATTTTTTTAAAAAAATTATTAATGGAAAGATTGAGAGAATTTTCAGAAACATGTAACCAATATGCTCATAATTTTGTTTGTAGAGTTACAACTATGTCTTTGCTTACGTTTGGGCTAATGACCCAGAAGTTCAGGCTGCCCTCCACGTTCGGAAGGTATACGGTGACTTCAATCAATTAGTATATCAATATTTCTATACTAATATTATTTATAAATTATGACAATAGTCACAATATATAATTCATTGCAAATCAGGGAACTGTGGAGGAGTGGGCGAGATGCAATGAGAGTTTGGCTTACACAGAAGTTGTCTCAAGTAGTGTCCCATTCCACAAATTCCTTACAAGCAAACCCTTCAAAGTTCTGATTTACAGGTAATAAAATACTGCCTCTCCCTTTTTTTTCAAATGTAAGAGTAGTCGAGGATTTACTTACTTTTTTTTTAAATTCATACCCCAATATCCATTGTTTCTCATATTTATAATTTTTCCTTACTAAATACTACTAATTGTTATTGATTGCATATATTAAAGGAGAGTTGATGGGGTGGTTTCAATGCAAATAATTTAGTATTTGTCTTAGCAAGGGAAATAACAAAACTTTTTTTTTACAAATAACTAATTTTACTAATTTTTTTTATTTTTGTAAATTAATTATTTAGCTTCTACATTTAAGATGAGAGAGAGTAATATAAAATAGTACTCAAATTTATCTTCCTACCACATTGAACTTGTAGGTTTGAAACTATGGCTACCAAAACCAAAATAAAAAACAAATTATAAGACCAAAAATTCTATTAAGGGCTCGTTTGGTACACTGGAATTGGTTTTGATGGATATGGATATGGAAATGAAAATGTGGTTTAAAAGTGTGTTTGGTATGTACATGGAATTCAAATATTATTTTTATTTAATATTTATATTTAAAATGTAAAACTACCAATATGCTAATCTAAGAAAGTGGAATGAGATAAAACCATTGTTACTAAACCCGGATCGGATAGATTTTTTTTTAATAAAAAATTATTTTTATTTTTTTTAAAAAAATTCATATTAATAAGACTAAAATATTCAATTTCTCACCGGTTTAACCCTGATTTAGCTCCAGTCTGACCCACTAACCTTTGACCTAGTACTTTGACTGCTCCAGTTAGGTTTTTTTTAATAAAAAATTATTTTTTATTTTTTAAAAAAAAGAAATTTCATATTAATAAGCCTAAAATATTCAATTTTTCACCGGTTTGGCCCTGGTTTAGCTTCGGTTTAACTCCGATCTGACCCACTAACCCTTAACCCAGTACCCTGACCTAGATTTAGGTACATGGAATTGCAAATCTTTACTTTTTAGGTGGAAGCCAATTTGATGGAATTGGAGAGATTTGGCTTCCACATGGAATTGCAAAAATTTCCAATTCCATCATACCAAACAAACTTAAGCATGGAATTGATTTCCAATTCCATCATACCAAACATGCCCTAATTGTATTTTTCATGATATATTCCAATGTGATTGTAAAAATAATATATATAAATTGAATTGTGTGCAAGTCATGAAGAGAAAAATTTACCTCTTGAGTCTTGATTATTGTACAATGCATCATGCTAAGTTTCAATTTATTGCATCGCACTTAATTTAATTTGGTAATAAATAATTAATGGGTTAAGGTGGTTAAATAATTTTTAACTTTTCTGAAAAGTGTAAAAGTAACCCCGAAACTATTTTTTAAAGCAAAAGTAACCATAAACATTATAAAAGAGGGTAAAAGTAACATGACATTAACATCCGTTAATGTGAGATTTTTTAATGAAGGGTTAAGGAGATAAAATAGCCATTAACTTATATCAAAAATGCAAAAATAACCATAAAGTTGTTTTGGATGCAAAAGTAATAAAAAATGACTTCTTAAACATAAATTAATAAATCTTTCTTTAGCTTTTGTATTATGAGTGTTTTATCAATTTAGGGATTAAAATGACAAAAGTTAAAGAAAAATTTATGAATTAATGTTGTAAAAGTCACTTTTTTTTTATTCTGTATTCTAGCAAGAATGACAAAGCGAAAGAAGCTTGTCACTTCAACTCCAAAAGCTAAAATCCCTAACATTAATCACTAACCTTAAAAGTATCGCTATCACTAATGTTGAAGCCATCCCATAACCAACCATGAAAAGATTGAAAGAGAAGATATTTGAGAGGAAAACTAAGGCAATGGAAGATTGCATATACATAAGGTATGGTTGGGAAAATCCACGTCACTGCTGGTCATCACATATGCAAGTTGGAGTCTAATTGGATTTTAATTATGAGATGACCAGGGGTGATATAGATTTTTCCAACCCTAACATATATATATATATATATGCTTCTTTCACTTCATCATTCTTGCTAGAATAAAAAAAAGGTGACTTCTTGAACATTAGTTCTTAAATTTTTCTTTGACTTTTGTCATTTTAATCCTAAAATTGATAAAATAGTCATAATACAAAAATCAAAGAAAAACTTATGAATTAATATTTAAGAAGTCACTTGTTAATTTTTAGTTACTTTTGCATACAAAAAAGTTTAAAGTTACTTTTGCACTTTTGGTATAAGTTAATAATTATTTTAAAGCCTTAACCTTTCAGTAAAAATCTCACATTAACATATTTTAACAGATGTTAACGTTACGATTACTTTTGCCCTCTTTTATAATATTTATGATTACTTTTACTCTAAAAAATAGTTCATGGTTACTATTGTACTTTTTAAAAAAGTTAAAAGTTATTTAAGCATTTTTATCCATAATTAATAGTTTCAAAACTTTTTAGCGAATTGCATATTTATCAAGCAATTTGATATGAAAAAGGGAAGAATGACATATTAATATTTTGATTCCTACTTTAAAAAAAGTAATATAATCTACAATACATGTCAATCTAAATAACAATAATAATAATAATAAAACATTGTTTCAAGGGATCAAAATGTCAATAATTTTCTTATTAAAAAAAAACCCTTATAACGGCATTCTCCCTATTAAAAACCTTTTATGCATATACCAAAAAGCGCTATAATAATGCATAAAATATTTATTATTCGTTTCATTTATTTTTTTCAGTCGAGGTTATAAGAGAACCTGTCATCTCCAAATATAATTGCATTCTATTTTATTTTGCATAGAGCCTATTGGGGTTTTTTTTTTTTTTTTTTAATGCAGTGGAGACCATGACTTGGTTGTCCCATACGTGGGTACCATTGCATGGGTGAAGTCTCTGAACTTGACAGAGAGAAGAAGGTGGAGACCATGGCGTGTCCAAGGCCAAGTTGGAGGGTATGCTTACTTCTGCTTCATAATCAAACTCTCTTTTTTAATTATTAGCAGATTCTTGAGCTAATAATATATATAATATGAATGTGCCGATTAAATTCACCGTGAATAAGCATATAAATGCTTGACACATAACTAACTTTATGTTTGGATGGAGATAAAAGTGAAGAAAAAAAAAAGGGGAGGAAATATTAAGAATAAAAACTTTAAAAAATGGTAAAAAAATTTATTATTTTTTATAATTTTCCCTTATAATATTCTTTCTTCTTTAATTTTCTCTTCATACAAACATAAGCATAGGATAAGTCTTACATGAGGGACAAAAAAGGGTCTGACACATAAATTTTGTTGTGCAGATATGCAATGGAGTTTACAAACAACAACTACAGCTTAACATATGCGACAGTGAAGGCAATACTAAGAAACATTTTCAGTCTTAATTTGTTCTTAAACACGTCTTTATTATAAAAGATAGTTGACCTTGTTTTAAAGAGATTAAATTAAATAGATTATTTAATCATAGTATGTATTGTGTACCTTTAGATTATATATTAATTTATAAGTCATACAAATTAATTAAAAAAATGATAAATATAAATATTTTAATATAATTTATTTAACTATTTTAATTTTTTTTAAAAAAAATCAACTAATTTTTATATTAAAAATAAAAAAATAATATAATATAATATTGATATATCTTCTGAAATATGAATAATAAGTTTGTGAGTGGGAATTGTGCAGGGAGCAGGACATACAGCACCAGAGTACAATCCTATGCAATGCTTGGCTATGTTTTCTAGGTGGCTTGCCCGTGAACCTTTATAATTATCATCGTGTCATTTAAATGTGGGTAAATTCCATCATCGATTAATAGCCACCTTAATCTGTACGATGAATAAACTAAGCTGTACTCTCTCAGTGTCAGTAAATTTGCGGCAAACAATCGCCTATGAGGCTGTTTCCTAGATCCTAGTGAGGAATATGGTAATAAAGAGAAATGTGCGTGAAGGTGGTGACTTATGTTGTAGGGAATAATTGATTAATTATTAATTATTAAAACGAAAATTCAAGAGATGTTATTTGTATGCGTTTAATCATGTGATGATATGAAATTTACAATGAGCGCACATATATATATATATATATATATATATATATGCTCATTGTATATGTCATCCCTTTTCTCCCTCACTTTTCCTCCTCCTCATATTTTCCTGTTTGTCTAAATATAAGAAAACTTATTTCTCTCTATATTTTCTTTGTAGTTTTCTTTACTCTCTCATTTTCATAGATACGGCTTCTTCTCTCCTTTGCCGTTATGGTCCACTACCATTTTTTTTTAAAACTGCACCGTTTTAGTGTGAAATACTGATGACTATCTCTTTTTGAATTTTAAGCTTATGAGTATTTTTTTCATAAATTTTAAGAAAATCAGAAACAAATCATCATCTCATCATATACCCAGCAAAGAAGAAGGTCTTGCATGAGCCACATGAAAAAATGGGGATCGTAAACCTAATCCGTTCTCTTGTAATTTTTCATTTCATTCATCAGTATAGTATCTCAGTCAATAAGTCTTTTTATAGCCCAGTGTTATAGGGACTTTCTTGCAAGTGAGAAATGGCACGTTCATTCATGCTTATAATTTCAGTTTGTTAGTGGATGCCGCTTTAGATCTCCATAAATCCCAATTGGCATAAATAAACCTTACAAATCCAACAACTACCATTAGATATTGCGGCTGCTGGCCGACACTAAACAGATGAGTTTGCTAAATTTTTAGACTACCAAGAACAGATCTTTTTCTTTTTCTTTTGTTTGTACCAAACAAGGGAACGATAATTTTGTTAATTCTCCACAAATTCGGGGGAGAATAGAGACCTTCAACTCCATCTTGTCGAT
This sequence comes from Albizia julibrissin, assembly GCA_037074505.1. Taxonomy (NCBI): domain Eukaryota; kingdom Viridiplantae; phylum Streptophyta; class Magnoliopsida; order Fabales; family Fabaceae; genus Albizia; species Albizia julibrissin. Next base: position 3,397,293 of record CM073480.1, on the reverse strand, counting down.
CGCTCTTTAATTTCTCAGGCCTTAACTTGTTGGGTTTGGGCTTCTTTTGAGGCCGGCTTGTTGGCTATTGGCCCATTTGTAGAAATTCATCCATATTCAAAATAAAATAATATATATTAAAAGTATGAGGAGTCATATCTGATTATTAGTGAATGGAGATTCTCTGTTATTTCGTTTGATTATTTCTTTTTTTTTAATACTAATATTCTTATAATATATTAAATTTGGAATGTCGAAATTTTAACCCAATAATTTAGATTGAGAAAAGGACGGGAAGGAAAAAAGATGGGAGTCGGATCTATTAGAAATGCTTGCTCTTGCTATCATGTTTGATGAATAATGAATTCATCTAATATGTTTTAACTTTTTTTTGGATTATTTATTAGTACTTATATTTAAATTTTAATTGAATATAATCAATAACATTATTAATTATTTTAACATTAATCAGATCAAATGTCCTCAAATTTAATTTCCAATCGTGAAATTGTGTTATATATTAGGAGATACATAATTATCTAAAGCAGCAAAATCACATGCAAGAGGGATATAACAAATTAATTAATGTTGTCAATATTCTAAGGAAATGCTCCAAGACGAACTCAGTACTCTTAGAACACAACGAGAATTTCCAACTTGCAAATCTCAACTGCCAAATAAAGGGGAAAAAAATGTTCTTACCAATATATATTTATAGAGAGTGAGAGAGAGAGAGAGAGAGAGGAAAAGAATGTAGGTAAAATTTGTTGCTATATCATGTTTTAATAAAAGTAGGATCTTCGTGGATCCAACATCATACGTGTAGTAGTGATCTTGACATCAATTTGATCTTCTTCAAAATTACACGGTCGATCTTCGTCAATTCGTGCCATCTTTCTAATCATCATTCCTCTATACTTCACACTTGGCTGGTTTAATTACCTTGTTCGGTTCTCATCGTCACCATTAACGTTCATATTTGTGATGATGTGAGCTTTTCTGGGAATTTGTTGCTGTTCAATAGCAATATCACTAGGCCGCCACCACCAAAGCGAGCCCTTAATGGCTTCACGTCGACGAAGCTCTGACGACGATGAAGATGATGATGATACAATATCGGAAAAGTCACAAAACTGCCGTGGCCGGCCAATTTACCCGGCACAGTCTTCCAACCCCTTCATGTAGAGTTGCCTTGCCCTCTTCAAAATCCTCTTGTGGGACTTAACATTAACTTTATCATCAAGCTTTGCTTCTTCTTTCCTGTCCTTCTCATGATCATTGAAAAACTTGTATAGGCTCCAGTACCGCGGCTAGGTTAATGTCGCCAAGTTATATAGACAGAGAGGATAATTGATGTTTAATTTGGACTCGTGTATTGGAGCTATATAAGCTTTGCCCTTTAGTTTGGACGGCAAGTTTTGAGGCCTGAAGGGAATAATATCAAGGTATGTTTAATTTGGACCTCTTCAAATTAAGTTGATGCACAAATTAATAAACGTCCGAAACTATATGTAGTTTGTGCCAATTGTTCACAAATTAGCAGCAAATTGGATAGCTAAAACTTCTCTGGAGAGGTCTTGTTGTTCGAGAGATTGGGCGCAGTTGCAGAATATTTTGGAGAACGACATGCATAGAAATAATATAAATCTTGGTTGATGTATTGCTTTTGAATTTTTTGGTTATTTTGTTGCCAGACAGTTTGGTCTTTATTATTTTCAGACCATGTGATGCTTTATATCTAATGAAATTCAGTTGGTAAAAAAAAAAAAAAAAAAAGAAAGAAAATCTTGGGCTCTTTATGTGTATAATATTGAAATCCCCTATAACGAGTAACGACCCCAACCGGTTTTTTAACTTTTTGTTTTGGAGGGAGGGGAGATTTAAAATTAATAAAAAGTAGAGGGTTCAAGATCAACCAATCGCTAACAGTAAGGCTATGTTTGAGAAAGCATTTGAGAGGGAAAAAAGCTCATTTGAGAGATAAAAACTCAATTGACAAGAAATAGACCATTTGGGTTGGTGTTTGGAAGAGATGGGCTTAAGGTGAAAAAGAAGCTTCTCACTTGAAGCTCATTCCAGGTGCTTCTCATTGTGGAGAAGCTGCTTCTTTGTGGCGTGTGGTAACCGTTGGAGTTGGAGGCATTTAATGCAATTCAAAACTCTTCCCTCTAAAACCATTACTCTCTTCAGCTACTCCTTGTCTAAAACCTTCATTCAGCTACCTCACAGAGCCTTGATCGACATCTTTTTCAACCTAGGGTCTTCAACACACCGTCAGCACCGTTGAGTGGAAGGGGTCATCGGAGGTGGCAAGTCCTTGTCGTTGTCGGTGGCTGGGTCCAAATTGAGAGGTAGTGCTTCTCTTAGCTCTCTCTGCTTCATCCTTGCATGTGAGTACCATGTTAGCCCCGTCGAGTGTCGAAGGTCGAAAGAAGCCACCGGAAGTCGATGCGGCTGCTAAGGATAATGAAGAAGGAGGGAAGTGGAGTTGAGTGGATTTAGGAGGGTGGTGTGAGAAGTCAGCGACACGAGAGAAGAATAAGGAAGGTGTAGAGACCACTATGAAAGAATTAAGCTGAGAAAGGAAGAAGGCAGGCAAATGAGTGGTCTTACCTACTAGTGTTTTGTTCCTTGTGGATAATGCCTCCTTAACTTTTGTGCACATTACACATTCCATATTTCCACCGTCCACAAATAATACTTCCTCCCATAACTAATTTTAACAAGTTCATAAAATTTTAAAGTTATTTATTTAAAAAAAATATGTGTTAATTTTTTTAATATCCTGTATATATAGATAATTTATATGGGAAACTATCATATTAATTTCATAAAATAAATAAGGATAGTTTAAAAAATAAATATGAAAGATAAAGGAAATAATTGACTTAATGTATTTTTCTTTCTTTCAATAATAATTGAATTTTTTTATTTTATCAAATTTTATTTATATTTTTTCACTTCAATTATCATTACATACATACATACATACATACATACATACATACATATATATATATATATATAATAAAATTCATGTCATTTTCAGTCATTTTTCATTTAAACGGGCTTTTCAAACACGAGTGCTGGGAAAAATGGGTTGGCATTTGCCAGCTTGAGCCCGCAGCCCGTCTTTTTATTTTTATTTTTTAACTTTCACTCCCTTTCTCTTTTATTTACTCATATCACACTTATTTTCTTTTATACATTTGTGCCAGGAAACCAATTTCATTCTTACTTTCTTTTTTTTTTCATCTACTCACATTACAAAAAACATATCTTTTCAAAATTTAATAATAGTAAAATAAATAAATAAAATATGAAAAAAAGTGTCAAATAAAAAAAATTAGGAAATTGTTAAACACAATATCATTGAGAATTGAAAACATTGAGATCTAACTCATATGAAAAATATAATTTTTTTTAAATAGTTGAACAAGCCAACCCGTTTAACTCTCGGGCTAAACGGGCTCAGATTTTTAGGCCCAAGCCCGTTTATTTTATTGGACGTTAGCCCGGCCCATATTACCGGTACTATCAAACATTAATCCAAATAGGTTCAAGGTTAAAAAAAAAAGTCAATTCTGTCACCGCCAACTCAAACACAAATTATATTTATAATTTGACTTTTTTTTCAATCTGACTTCTGCAAAAGTCAAATTAGGAAGAAAGCTACTTCTCCACCGCTAATCCAAACAGAGACTAACACGATGGCTCTAGTTTTCTATATAATATCCAAGAGGCAACATATGATGAAAACCGACCTCAAGGAAATATTACATTCGATCCTAAATAAAAAATCTAGTTAACTTTTTTTAAAAAAAATTCATAGGTTAAATAAATTACTTCAAGGGTTTTATTTTTATTGTTTTTCTATATTAATTTATCTAACTTATAAATTAATATATATAATCTAATTATACACAGTATATACTATAATCAAGTAATTTATTTAAATTTTTTAATCTCTTTAAAAAAATTAATTAAGCCTTATATTTATAAACCAGGAGTATATATAATACTACTCTACACTAATAGTAGTGATAGGACAATTTAAATTATTAAAAATTGGTGGGAAAACAATAGTTTGTCCCCACACATACTACTGGTGACGACGTGACATTAGAATGCGTAGAATAGCATGAGAATAATCAACCTTCGATGAATTAATCAAAGAAAAGGAAATGAGTAGTACCGGCCGCATCTTGTTCATTATTTATGTTAGGGACAATTTATAAATCATATGACCTAGTTTAAAAATTAATTGAGCTTGTATTAACTTGTTGATCAAAACTCAATTTATTTGAATGATGATGAGTAAATGAGGGCTACTTCTACTTAATATATCTACCATTCTTCACTCATTCTTCTTTGGTACGAGAATTTATCTGCCATTCTCTCACCCATTTTTACCATAAAATTTATCAAATCCTATTTTCATAACTTCCTTTCTCCACGTGTACCTACTTTTCTGATTTTGTCCCTATATAGTACTAAATAGCTAGTTAGGAATATAATCATGAGTTTGATTTATGTAAAAATAATTCAACCTTTATACCCCTCTTGCCCTTATTATAAGGTATATTGAGGGAGTTATCATTGATCCTAAATATAAAACATATTTATTATATTTTTTTTATTTTTTATTTATCCTAATCAATACTTCCTCAATAATAATCAAAGAGAAAATGGAAAGATGAAATTATTAATAAAGAAAATAACTAGCATGTTTTAGAAAATACATGTCATATTAACTAACTCAACTAATTTTCTTAATCTAATCAGATTAGATAAATATATTTTATATTAAAGATTGAAGGGAGTATTATTTAATGGAAAATACGTAAGTTAAGTTCCTTATATTCTTTTCGTTAAGTTTTCTAATCACATGTGATTATGTGTCTTATTTTTGAATTATTATCATTTAATTATAAACTCATATGATTAGAAAATTTAATGTAATGGAAATAAAAAATGTAATGTAAGTAGGATTTTAATTTTAATTTTTTCTTTTTAGTGACAGGATATATTGTCATCCGCCCAAGACAGTATCATCCCCATGTAAGTAAGGTAGAGGGAGTGGCTCCCATCAATCATGTTTGGTTAGTTGTTGTTTATATACAGAATTGGAGGGAGTATAATTCATTCTCAATTATTTCACTGATGGTGAGCCCTTAGAATTCAATTCACCTAAATTTTTTATTAACAAAACAAAAATATCTAACTAAAATCAAAAAATATAAAAAGAGTTTTGTTTTGACTTGTGAAAAAGGATTTCTGAAATCGCAGTTTCAATGTTGGCCAAACACTTATAATCTTATCTTAAATTAAAATTTTTCTAAATACCATATATATATATATATATATATATATATATATGTGCATATATGTATGTATGAATGAAATTAAAACTTATTAACCAAATCAATTTTATTTTTACTCAAACAACAATTATGTACAACTTTAATTTAACGATTGCTAGAGTTGAATTATAATTATTGCATATATATATATCCCTGTCACTGAGATCGTCAGCATATTTCTTTTTTGGTCATAATAGGCTGGTAGGTATGTTTTGCATGGAGATAGTTGGTTGCACTAAATCTCCTGAGAAGTTTGTATCCGATATATATATATATAATATATATATATATATATATATATATATATATATATCAGCTGTCATGATCTACACCCTAGAAAGGCTTATAGGTTGTGTTTGGACATAATCAGAAATAATGAGGTTCTTCATCTTCATCTTCATCGTCTTCTTCCTTCTTCCTTCTGGTGGTCCCTTCCAACACTATAATATCTTCTCAAGTGGTTGGGACCTGTTAGATGTGGGAAAATAAAAGTCTCACATCGCTTAATTCTTTGATGCAGGGAGGTGGATTTTGATATTGAAAGGGGGCTCTCCTCCCCCTTTCAATATCATCCCTTCAACTTACATTTTTCTTTCTATAAAGTATTTTGTATTTTCTCATCTCTTATAGTATTTCATTTATAAATTATTTAGAGTAAAATTAGATTCTGGTATTTTCCTTATTGTTGTCTTATTTATTAATTATTAGCTGCTATTAGATATAGTAGTTTTGATTTATTATATTATTAAATTACATAAAGAAACTCTATTTTCTAGTATTGTAATTTTTTAGTATAATTGGTTACACTCTATATATCCCGCTTACGCAACAATTGGTATCAGAGCCAAGGTTTTGTTTGAGTATGCTCTGTGATTGCAGTATAATCTGAACTTCCATATCAAAAAATAATTACTTTGGGGTTTTGCATTTGCAGTTATTTAATAATATTTGAAGAAAAAATGTCGAACAAAAATATTGAAGAATTCACATCAAGTGTCAACAATTCGTCGTTGGCATCTTCGCTTTTGAAGAGAATTATGCCCAATGTGAAGTTTTCAATTGAAGTTTTTGACGGATTCAGACATTTTGTGATGTGGCAGAGCTAAGTTTTTTATGTCCTTCTTATATAACAAGTATATTTTGCTATTGAAGAAAGGAAACCATATAGAATGGGGGAGGAAGATTGGAGGATCATCAATCGTGTTGCTTGTGGTACTATTTGATCGTTCCTTTCCAGAGAACAAAAGTATCCATACATAAAGGAAACTTCTGCATGTAGATTGTGGAAGGAATTGGAGGATAAATTCCTGAAGAAAAGCAGTTAGAATAAACTTCACATGAAGAAAAGACTGTTTCGTTTCACCTATGTTACAGGTATTACAATGAATGATCATATTACCAGCTTCAACAAGTTGGTAACAGATTTGCAGAATTTGGAGTAACCTTTGAAGATGAAGATATGGCCTTAATGTTGTTAGGATCACTTCCTGATGAGTACGAGCACCTGGAGATTACTCTACTTCACGGCAAAGAGGAAGTATCTCTCAGAGATGTTTGTTATAAGCAGAGGCACTAGTCATAAGAGGGCGTGTTGAAAATCAGTCAAGATCAAGAAAAGGGAGATCCAAATCAAGGTCCAGACCCAGTAAGGATGAATGTGCCTTTTGTCGAGAAAAGGGCTATTGGAAGAAGGATTGTCCAAAGTTGAAGAACAAAGCCAAATAGAACAATAGGAAGGCTGTTATGGATTCAAATGAAGCTGATTGTGATGATGAAAATTTAAATTTTTCATTATCTATAGTGACGTTGTCAAAATCGTTAGGCATATGGTTATTGGATTCAGCTTGCAATCATCATATGTGTCCCAACTGAGACTGGTTCACTGATTTCCAAGAAAGAGGATGTGGAGTTGTCCACACAGCAGATAACACTTCACTTCCGCATATGGAATTGGTTCAATTTGATTGAGGAACCATGATGGATTGATCAGAACATTGACATATGTTCGATATGTACCGGATTTGAAGAAAAATCTCATTTATGTAGGAACTCTAGATTCAAAGGGGTTCAAAATCACTGTAGAAAGTGGAGTAATGAAGATACTTTTTGGTGCACTGGTGGTAATGAAGGGTATCCGGAAGAACAATAACACGTACCACTATCAAGGTAGTACAATTATTGAAATTGCATGAGTGACATCTAGTGATAAGAAAGAGGTAGAAGCGACCAGGTTATGTCATATGCGCTTGGGACATGCTGGAGGAAAATCTTTAAAAACACTTTCAGATCAAGGGTTGTTAAAAGGATTAAAGCATTGCAATTTGGAGTTTTGTGAACATTGTGTGAAGGGGAAGCAGACAAGGGTTAAGTTCGAAACAACTATCCATAATACAAAAGGTATTTTGAATTATGTTCACTTTGATGTTTGGGGTCCTTCCAAAATATCGTCATTAGGAGGAAAACATTATTTTGTAACCTTTGTTGATGATTTTTCCTGAAGAATTTGGGTGTATACAATGAAGACGAATGATGAAGTATTGGGAATTTTTCTCAAATGGAAGGCGATGATAGAAATACAAACAAGCAGAAGGATCAAATGTTTTCGTATAGATAATGGAGGAGAATACATGAATGATCATTTCCAGAAGATTTGTGAGGATGATGGCATCTTCAGACACTTCACCATCAGAAATACATCACAACATAATGGAGTGGCAGAACGTATGAACAGAACTTTGCTAGAGAAGGTTCGGTGTATGTTGTCCAATGCTAGCTTCGGCAAAGATTTTTAGGCTGAGGCAATTACATATGCGAGCCACCTCATTAATTGTCTACCATCTACTGCTATTGGTGGTAAAACACTGTTGGAACAATGGTATGGTAAACCTACTACAGATTATGATTCTTTGCATGTATTTGGCTTAATTGCATACTATCATGTGAAAGAATTAAAATTGGATCCGAGAGCAAAGAAAGCTATTTTCTTGGGGATCACTTCTGGAGTCAAAGGATATCATTTATGATGTCCAGAGACAAAGAATATTGTATTCAGTAGGGATGTTACCTTTGATGAATCTGTCATGGTAAGAAAGGTAGCAGCTGAAGATACCCAGCAAGTTGATAGTGTTTCAAAGCAGGTGGAGTCTGAAGGAAAGATGATTTTTCCAGTACAAGGAGTAAATGAGGAAACAAGACAAGACTTTCCTGAGGTAGAAGAAGAGCCAGTTGATAGAGATGTTTCGACTCATAGACCTCAACATCAACGTGAATCAATAGCAACCAGCAAGCCAAAACGAACAATAAGAAAGCCTACTCGTTTTGAAGACATGGTGGCTTGTGCAACCTCAATTGCAGCTGATGATATTCTTTTAACTTATAAATGGGCTATCCAGAGCTCCGAAAAGGAAAAGTGGAGGAAATCCATGAATGAAGAAATGCAGTCCTTTCATCAGAATGGTACGTGAAAATTGGCCAAACTCCTGAAGGGGTAAGAAGGAAATTGGTTGCAAATGGGTATATGCAAAGAAAGAAGGATTTCCTAACCAAGGTGATGTGCACCACAAAGTAAGATCGGTAGCTAAAGGCTATGCTTAGAATGAGGGAATTGATTATAATGTGGTATTTTCCTCCAGTTTTGAAACATTGCTCTATTAGAATTTTGTTGGCTTTGGTAGCATAGTTAGATTTGGAACTAGTTCAGATGGATATGAAAACTGCATTTTTAAATAGAGACTTGGAGGAGGAAATCTACATGACTCAGCTGGAAAGATCCAGAGTTGCTGGAAAGGAGAATATGGTGTGTAAACTTGAAAAATCGTTATACGGATTGAAACAATCTTTGAGGCAATGATATAAATGATTTGACAAGTTTATGTTGCGACATAAGTACAGAAGAAGTAGATACGATCATTGTGTCTATTTGTAGAAGCTTGAAGATAGATCATTTATATATCTCATTTTATATGTTGATGATATGTTGATAGCTTCAAAAATCAGGCAGAAATTGAGAAGCTGAAAGTTCAACTAAAAGGGGAATTTGAGATGAATGATTTATGTAAGGCAAGGAAAATTCTTGGCATGGAGATAACAAGAGATAGAGAATCAAAGAAACTTTTTTTTTAATCTCAAAAGGAGTATTTGAAGAAGGTGCTAAATCGTTTTGGTATGAATGAAAGAACGAAACCGGTTAGCACTCTACTAGCCCGGCATTTTAAGCTTAGTGCTGATATGTCGCTAAAGGATGAAGATGAACGAGAGTATATGTCAAGGGTACCATATGCAAATGTCGTTGGTAGCTTGATGTATGCAATGGTTTGTACAAGACCTGACAATTCACAAGCTGTTGGAGTTGTGAGTAGGTATATGCATGATCCAGGGAAGGAGTATTAACAAGCTGTGAAATGGATTCTACGGTATATTTGTAATATTGTAGATGTTGGATTGATTTTTGAGCAGGAAGGTGATCGATCTTTAGTTGGGTATTGTGACTCAGATTTTGCGGGTGATTTGGACAAGCGAAGGTCAACTACTGGTTATGTGTTTACTTTTGCAAGAGCACCAATTAGTTAGAAGTCAACTTTGCAGTCAACAGTTGCTTTGTCTACCACAGAGGCAGAGTATATGGCGATTACAAAGGCTGTAAAGGAGGCAATTTGACTTTAATGATTGCTTGGAGAACTTGGTGTTGGTCAAGAAAAGCATCATAGTTTATTGTGACAGTCAGAGTGCTATTCAATTAGCAAAGAACCAAGTTTACCATGCAATGACGAAGCACATTGATATTCGATATCACTTCATACGAGAAATTTTGGAAGAAGGTGGAGTCATGATACAGAAGATACGAATAAGTGAAAATCCTGCTGATATGCTGACAAATGTGGTGACTTCTGTCAAATTTCAACATTGTTTGGATTTAATCAACATTATTGGACATTGATTATTAAATTGTTAACATAAATTTGTAATTAGGAGAAATTAGGAATGTGAGAACTTTTCCCAAGGTGGAGATTTGTTGAAAGTGAGAAATAATCCCACATCGTAGAAATGGTGAGGGAGGGGGCGGACATTTTAGTATAAATAAGAGGCCACTCCTTCAAATTACCCCCCAACTTTCCTTCTTCCTTCTATAAGGCATTTTGTATCTTCTTCTCTCTTATAATATTTCGCTTATAAATTGTTTAGAGTAAAATTAGATTCTGTTATTTTCTTTATTGTTGTCTTATTTATTATTTATTAGCTGTTATTAGATATAGTAATTGTGATTTATTATATAATTAAATTACGTCTAGAAACTCTGCTTTCTAGTATTGTGATTTTTTAGTATAATCAGTTAGGCTCTATATATCCCGCGTCTACAGCACCTCTAGTACTCTGGCTCACCGGTGGTCCTGGTTGCTCTGGTTTCTCCGGCCTCGTCTTTGAAGTTGGTAATATTCCCCTCTTCTACCTTCCATGCCTGTTCTTACATTCACTGATTTGGTTTCCCACTTAACTGATTAATCACTACGTCGCGCTAATTTTGGCCTCTTTTTCGGTCGATCTGATAGTTCTGTTAGATAATCATGTTTTCCGTCAACATATGAAAATCTCTTGAAATTTGTGCTCTGGTTCTGTCACAGGTCCTCTGTCATTTGATTATGCCAAGTCTAGTAGTGGCAAAGTGAAAGTTCCTGTGCTCAAGTTGAATCCATACTCATGGACTAAGGTGTATGAGTGAGACACACTTTGGTCTCACAATTGTGTCTATAGTTTAAGTCGTGCGTTAATGGTCAATTCAACTTAATTTCGCATGATCTCGCTCTTATATCTAAATTTTATGGGCATCTAATATGATGTTCATTGATGCCCCCATTGGCACTGGGTTTTCCTATGCAACAAACTCGGAGGCATATGTAGTCAATAATACATCATCCGCCACACAAACCTATGAATTTCTGAGGAAGGTAAGGCAAATATCTTCATCCACAAGCCTGATCTCTGTGCTTGCCCACCATGTGTTTGATAAAATGTTCATGTGATCATCGTCCCTTAATATTGACAAAGTTATACCTCTAAACATGATGTTTTGGATGGGAATTTGCATGCAGTGGCTGTTGTCTCATCCACGGTTCCTAAAACATCCTTTGTACATCTCTGGTGATGATTCATATTCAGGCATCATTATCCCTATATTTGAATTTTTTTTCTGCAGATAATGACGCGGGTGTCAAGCCACGATTGAATCTAAGGGTGCACAGTTCATAGATTAAATTTGAGATATATACTTGAATTTTCGTTTTTTATATATCATCATTCTCATTAGGTCATGAACGTTGTAATCATAGTTTTCTTCAAATATAAGGTAGATTCAATCTTGATCGATGGCTACAGGGTTATTCGATTGGAAATCCGGTTACAGATGAGGATGTTGGTAAGAACGGGAGAGTTACCTTTGCACACAGAATAGGACTAATACCAGATAAACTTTACAAGGTTGGTTTAGCCACTCGTCAGTCGCTTCTCTGACTCTCAAATCTAATTATATTTTCCCTTTCCTCATCACACACACACACACACACACACACACACACATCTGATCTCTCTCTCTCTCTCTCTCACACACACACACATGTTGTTCAAGTCAACCAAATGGGATTGCCATGGTGAATATATGGAAGTAGATCCAAGCAACGCTGCATGTTTAGGGGATCTTGAAGTTTATACTGAGGTAATTTGTGCATGCTTGTTTATTATTATATACTTTCCGTACTTAATATAAGAGTTAACTAACTAAGTTAAAGATATTAAGAAAATTAGTCAAGTTACTATTTATAACAAATATGTGTTGATTTTCCTAAAATATCTTTTCTAATCATGTTTATTGTATGTAATTACCTCTTGATGAGAACCCTTACAATAAGCAATCAATAAGTATACTTTGAGACATACTTATAAATTTTAAAGATAAAGTGAAAAAATGTCTGTTTACAAAAATAAAAAGTGGACAAGGTCTTATATTCATGACCAAAATAAATTTATTGTTTTATATATGTTTTATAAATATAATGAATTTTGGTCCTTTTGCAGTGCCCCAAGATGATATTTACACCAAACGTATTAGAGCCTAACTGCGCTTTTGACTCACCAAAACCTGAATCACTCAAATGGGATTCTAATATTGTCAAGGAGAATTCCTTGGAGCTTCTTTCTACCCTTGGGCACTCTGGACCATGGTGTCGGGTAAATCCATGAATATCTAATTTAATAATAGTCAATCTACAATTTGTGCATTTTTTAAAAAAATTTATTAATGGAAAGATTGAGAGAATTTTCAGAAACATGTAACCAATATGCTCATCATAATTTTGTTTGTAGAGTTACAACTATGTCTTTGCTTACGTTTGGGCTAATGACCCAGAAGTTCAGGCTGCCCTCCACGTTCGGAAGGTATACGGTGACTTCAATCAATTAGTATATCAATATTTCTATACTAATATTATTTATAAATTATGACAATAGTCACAATATATAATTCATTGCAAATCAGGGAACTGTGGAGGAGTGGGCGAGATGCAATGAGAGTTTAGCTTACACAAAAGTTGTCCCGAGTAGTGTCCCATTCCACAAATTCCTTACAAGCAAACCCTTCAAAGTTCTGATTTACAGGTAATAAAATACTCCCTCTCCGTTTTGTTTTTCAAATGTAAGAGTAGTCGAGGATTTACTTACTTTTTTTTTAAATTCATACCCAAATATCCATTGTTTCTCATATTTATAATTTTTTCTTATTAAATACTACTAATTGCTATTAATCGCATATATTAAAGGAGAGTTGATGGGGTGGTTTTTGTTGGAGATATTAAGGTGAAATTAAATAAGTGGTTGGTTAGTTGAGGCCCTAGTCTATATAAAGGATGCTAGCTAATATGGTTTAGTGGATTGGATAATGAAATTCACACCATGTTAAGAGTGAGGTTAATATGAATATCTCTCTAGAGAGGAAAGTCCCTCCTAAATTTCCAGAATTAGAGTTAGTTGTTAGTCACCCTCACGTAAGAGATTATCATGGTTAAATCCAAGTAGGTTATGATTTGTATGAACATATTGCTCTTATGTAGTTAATACAATATTTTTCATCATCTTCTTCTTATTTCTCTAATTACATTTGTTTACAGTTTCAATGTAAATAATTAGGCATTTTTCTTAGCAAGGGAAATAATAAAAAAATTTTTTATAAATAACTAACTTTACTAATTTTTTTTATTTTTATAAATTAATTATTTAGCTTTTATATTTAAGATGGGAGAGAGTAATATAAAATAGTACTCAAATTTAACTTCCTACCACATTGAACTTTTAGGTTTGAAACTATAGCTATCAAAACCAAAATAGAAAATAAATTATAAGGATGAAAATTAAATTAATTATATTTTTCATGATATATCCCAATGTGATTGTTAAAAAAAATTTATAAATTGAATCGTGTGCAAGTCATGAAGAGAAAATTTTACTTCTTGAGTCTTGATTTTCGTACAATGCATCATGCTAAGTTTCAATTTATTGCATCGCACTTAATTTAATTTGGTAAAAAATAATTAATGGGTTAAGGTGCTTAAATAATTTTTAACTTTTCTGAAAAGTGTAAAAGTAATCCGAAACTATTTTTTAAGGCAAAAGTAACCATAAACATTACAAAAGAGGGTAAAAATAACATGACATTAACATCCGTTAATGTGAGCTTTTTTAATGAAGGGTTAAGGAGATAAAATAGTTATTAACTTATATCAAAAATGCAAAAGTAACCATAAACTTGTTTTGGATGCAAAAATAATTAAAAATGACTTCTTAAACATTAATTAATAAGTCTTTCTTTAGCTTTTGTATTATTAGTGTTTTATCAATTTGATGATTAAAATGACAAAAGTTAAAGAAAAATTTATAAATTAATGTTTTAGAAGTCACTATTTTTTTATTCTATATTCTAGCAAGAATGACAAAGTGAAAGAAACTTGACACTTCAACTCTAAAAGTTAAAATCCCCAACATGAATCACTGACATTAAAAGTATCACTATCACTAATGTTGAAGCAATCCTATAACCAACCATGAGAAAATTCAAAGGGAGGATATTTGAGAGGAAAATTAATGCAATGGAAGATTGCATATACATAAGATAGGGTTGGGAAAATCCACATCACCGCTGCTCATCACATATGCAAGTTGGAGTCTAAGTGGATTTTAATTATGAGATGACCAGGGATGACGTGGATTTTTCCAACCCTAACATATGCATATGGTTCTTTCACTTCATCATTCTGGCCAGAATAAAAAAAAGGTAACTTCTTGAACATTAATTCATAAATTTTTTTTTACTTTTGTCATTTTAATCCATAAATTGATAAAACACTCATAATGCAAAAATCAAAGAAAAACTTATGAATTAGTGTTCAAGAAGTCACTTTTTAATTTTTTTTTTGTTATTTTTGCATCTAAAGAAGTTTGTAGTTACTTTTGCACTTTTGGTATAAGTTTTTGGAATAACGATTGGAATCTTCAAAAGTAGTTTTTTAATCATGATTTACAGTATACAAGATAAGTATGTGAGATGAGTTTTATCTCGATTTACGTGAAAAACACTTATAAGCTAAAATTAAACTATCCCAAACAAGGTTTTAGTTATTTTAGCACCTTAACCTTTAATTAAAAAACTCATATTAACATATTTTAACAAATGATAACGTCATGGTTACTTTTACCTTATTTTATAGTGTTTATAGTTATTTTTGCTCTAAAAAGTAGTTTATGGTTACTATTGTACTTTTCAGAAAAATTGAAAGTTATTTAAACACTTTAACCTATAATTAATATTTTCAAAACTTTTTAGCAAATTGCATTTTTTTATAGTACATGAAAAACTACAAACTCCTCATGTATTATCCTCTTGAGTTAAACCGCATTATCGACCCCTTAACATCGATAAATAATAAGCTCCTAATAATTTTTGGAGGATCAAGCAATTTGATATTACAAAGGGAAGAATGACATATTAATATTTTAATTCCTACTTTAAAAAAAGTAATATAATATACAATACATGTCAATCTTTAAAAAAAAAAAACATTGTTTCAAGGGATCAACATGTCAATAATTTTCTTATAAAAAAAAAACCTTATAATGGCATTCTCCCTGTTAAAAGCCTCTTATGCTTATACCAAAAAGCGCCATAATAATGCATAAATAAATTTATTATTGGTTTCATTTATCTTTTCACTCGAGGTTATAAGCGAACCTGTTATCTGTAAATATCACTATTATAAAAAATACATATTATTATTCTAAAAGATGTTTCTTTTTAAAAAAAAGGAAGTAAAAAATGGACGGAATGACATTTTTATAATTCTAAATGGAAATTTTGAGCTTTAAGCGTCTCTGTTAAAATTTAGAACGTGTAAAAGGAACTTTAGACATCCCTAAAATTATTTGAGATGCCTAAACTTTCACTTTAGGCACCTAAATCCCAACATTTTTGTGGGTTGATGAAAATTGGGACCTTTTAGACATCTCTATTAAAAATAAAGACGCCTAAAGTATTGCTAATGAAGGAAATATATGTCCCTAATTTAAATTAGAGACGCTTATACTTGACCCAATACATGTCAGGTAAGGGAGACTGACATGTAGGTAAGGGAGACTGAATTTACAAGATTCCTCGCAAATACACGTTAGAACAAATGCCAACCAATTTCTGATTCCTCACAAATGTTTCGTTTTTAATTTGTCTACCCACAGTTTTTAATTTGCAGTAATTTTTTTTTTTTTACAAAAGGAGTTCACTAAGAATTATACATTATAGGAAAATAGACAAAGCTTCTCTCCCATGCTCATAGTTAAAAGGTAAAATATTAAAACTAGATATGAATTATTACTTCTGGATGAAGAACGAATTGAACTTTATCCTCAGGTATCTTCAATAATTTATCCTGCATAGGGTCTTGACATTAAAGCCTTTGGGCTTGTTTAGGACGTTGAGTGTCTGCAACAAGATTTCCTTAGAGAGAGAGAGAGAAAAAAAGGTTGTAAAGAGAGGGGGCCAATAATTGTTGCCATAAATCTCATATCAACCAACCCACAAATACTGTTCAAAATCATGTTATGTACAAAACAAGAGTCCTTGAATAGGCGTCCCTAATTTAGATTAGGGATGCCTATAGTTTTCAGCAGGAAAACATGCGTTCCTATTATAAATAGCGACGCATAAGTGCTGTCTCATCTCTTTGCTTTCATTTCTGTCGCAAATAGTCCTCTGCACTTTTCTCTCTCTCGGCATCTCCTTTGCTCTCTTTTCTATCTCCATGTACTTAAAACTAAGCTCTTTTATTCTTTCTCCATCTCTCATTCGCTTAAAAGTTAAAACTCGGTGCTCTTCTTTCTCCATCTCTCATCTGTCTCACGTTCTCAAGCCACCTTGTTTTGTAACTGTCAGCAGCATTGCCAAATTCTCTGTGAGAACAAGGAAGGAGATTCACCACCGTTGTCATCCCCTCATCACCGTAGGTTGCTTCCTTTACATCTACAGGTTAGCTTGTGTTAGTAAAGTGCTTGGAATATTTCATTTTTTTCTTTCATGTTATTGATAATCTTGGTGAAGTATTTTTTTTTTTTGGTTTGCCAACAGTCTTGATGAAGTATGTTATTGCATATGCTTGGTAGTTTTTAGAATATAACAAATTTCTTTAAATTTAAGTAGCTAGCGGAGTGTACGCATGAGATTATAAGCTTGCATATGCTTGGAGCTTTCATTCTAGTGAGTTAATAAGCCATTGGCTATAGGATGGGTTATAAAACATATGAGACAACGATATTAATATTTTAGTGAAATTATATATAATAAAAAGGTTTATAATCCCAATAATGCAACTCTAGTCAACCCTAATTTTAATAATAACTCAGGCTGACTTTAGGCGTCCCTAATAGAAATAGGGACGCTTAAAGTTCACACTGAGACTTTAGGCGTCCCTATTTCCATTAGGGACACCTAAAGTCTGCTCTTTAGGCATCCCTTCCCTTAAGGACATTATTTCCATTATTTTTTACATCGCTCGCATAAATGTCTCCCTATATAGGGATATTAAAAGGCTTAAAATAGGGACGTTAAAAGTATTTTATGTAGTAGTATATAATTGCATTCTATTTTATTTTACATAGAGCCTATTGGTTTATTTATTTATTTATTTTTTTTTGGGATGCAGTGGAGACCATGACATGGCTATCCCATACGTGGGTACCATTGCATGGGCAAAGTCTCTGAACTTGACAGAGAGAAGAAGGTGGAGACCATGGTATGTCCAAGGCCAAGTTGGAGGGTATGTTTCCTTCTGCTTCATAATTAAACTCTCTTTTTTAATTATTAGCAGATTCTTGAGCTAATAATATTTATAACATGAATGTGCCGATTAAATTCACTGTGAATAAGCATATAAATGCTTGACACATAACTAACTATATATTTGGATAGAGAGAAAAGTGGAGAAAAAATAGGGGGAAAGAATACTAAGAATGACAATTTCCAAATATGGTAAAGAAATATACTATTTTTTAGAATAATATTCCTTCTTAGTATTTTTTTCCTCTTAATTTTCTTTCCATCCAAATATAAAATAAGTCTCATATAATAATTGATACATTATATGCGACAGTGAAGGCCATACTAAGAAACATTCTCTGACTTAATTTGTCCTTAAACAATAATTAATATAATATAATAATTGATACATATGAGATTTGAATAATAAGTTTGTGAGTTTGTGCGGGAATTGTGCAGGGAGCAGGACATACAGCACCAGAGTACAATCCTGTGCAATGCTTGACCATGTTTTCTAGGTGGCTTGCTCGTGAACCTCTATAATTATGATCATCATCATCATTTAAATGTGGGCAAATTCCATCATCGATTAATTGCCACCTTAATCTGTACGTTGAATAAATTTAGTATGGATGTTGTACTCTCTGTGTCAGTAAATTTGCAGCAAGCAAACAATCGCCTATGAGGCAGTTTAATTTCCTAGTGAGGAATATGGTAATAAACAGAAATGTGGGTCGAGGTGGTGACTTATGTTGAAGGGAATAATTGATTAATTATTAAAATGAAAATTCAAGAAATGTTATTTGTAAGCGTTTCCTCATGTGATGATATGACATTTGTAGAGTAAGAGAAATTGCATAAAAGTTTTTTCAGAGAATTACCGTAGAGTCCTATGTAAAAAATCTAGGACTTTTGATTTTGTTTCTAAAAAAAAAATTTGTTTTTAAAAATTAAAAATTAAAAAAATTATTTAAAAAATGTTTTCAATAAGTTGTTTTTTTTAAAAAAAATACAATATATATATATATATATATATATATATATATATATATATATATATATATATATATATATATAATGAAAACAGAAACTATGTGTCACAATGTAAAATAAACGTTTACAAAATATTGTAATGTGGTACAAATATCATGAACTAAACATGCGATTGACAGTCTTAGATTTAGTACTTGTTTGTTTGAGCTTATTTGAATCGGGCTTATTATATAAGCCCGATTCACGTAAATCGAGATAAATCTCCTCCACATATTTATCTCATAGACCGTAAAAGCACTTCGTAGACCGTAAAAGCACCTCGTAAACCGTAAAAACTACCTCGTAGACCGTAAAAGTTACTTCGTATTCCGTGAATTACAATTCATAAGCACGATTGAAATTTTCAACCGCTGTTCCAAACAAGCACTTAGTAATAATCTTAATATGGCGTTCCTTAACTAGTTTACACAGGAGAGGATGGGATTGTGGGATGAGACAAACCGTTGTTGTAAGGTATAAAGCATAGCTTGTCTCAACGCCAACGGTTGTAATGGGAGATGGCCAACTCTAAAGTTATGTTTGGCTCAATTGATGGGAGGTGAGGGGAGAGATTTTAATGAAGGGGAGGGAAGGGGAGAGATTTTAATGAAGGGGAGGGAAGGGGAGGGATTTTAGTAGTATCATGTTTGGTATAGGAGGAGAGGGGAGGAGAGATATTTTTATATGGACAACTTTGCTCTTATTTCATTTAATTTTCAATTAATAACTTTCTAACATATTTAATAAAATATAATTATATAAGGAATTTAATACATAAAATTATAATTTTATAATTATAAAAATTAAATAAATATAATTATAAATAGCATTTACTATATAAAATTATAATTTTGTAATTAAATAATGAGAAGGGTATTGTGGGAATATTTTAAAATGGTATGGACATATTAGTCAATTTAAGCTCAAAAATTAACATTTACCTCAAAATTCCCCCAATTTTAGAGGGGAGGGTTAGGAGGGAAGGGGAGAGAGAATTTTCTGAGGGGTTTCTCCCTCCCCACCTCAAATTTTTAGTTATCCAAACAATGGGAAGAAAGCAAAATTCCCCCATTTCCCTCCCCTCCCCTCCCTTTCCCTCATACCAAACAGACCCTAAAATTAGGAGACAAACGCCAATGTTCAAAAAATATGTTATGAAAATAGAGTTTGATGTGCTTCTGACGCTTCCCTCCCCGGCTTCTGATAGATCGAAATATTAAACACCAATGAGGCACGGTTGGTACAAAAGGAGGGATATGGAGGACATGAAGCCAGACTTCATCGTTGTTCTTGGCATGTCACAGGTAAGGCGTCAGCTTGTTGTCGAAAATGCATGACGTAATTAGCCGCCTTTGTTTGTGCCAGTCAAATGACCTGCAGCAGAGAAAACTTTTAACCTGCATGCATGACAAGCGTTATTTCGTGCAAAAACCACAGGGTCTCCAACATGTGGAAGGGTAACTACGGAGTGAAACTTTCAAAATGATAATCATCATGAAGAGCTTTTAACCACACAATGAGCCACTGCAATAAGGATCTTTACCTCTAGAGCTGAAAGATGTAGAGTCTTGAGTAAATAAGAAGTAGGCAATATAGTAAATAAGAAGTAGGCAATATACCTCTAACAAGCTTCCAAACCAACAGTTGTATGCGTGGTGAAAGTTTAGTAGTCCAAAGTAAATCACAAATCATATTTATAAACAATAATGACATCATGTAGATTGTGGCAGACGATATCTATCACGCACAATATAATCTTCCGAGGAATTACCAGACCATTTGATTGTATAATCAAAAGCTGGAGTTACCTCTATAGGATAATAAACAAATTGTTTGACTACCTCCCTAGGGTAGAGTGACAACCAAAAATTGTTTTTGATAACTCAAAAAGAAGAACAGTTTTTAATTTTTTTAATTTTTTTATTTTTTTTCTATTTTTTTATTTTTTGAGGTCGCCGCCTATTCACTATCGATGGTAACCACTCCCACATTATTTTTGTAAAGGCTGTCAGCATGTCACTTTAAAAACAGATTTTTCAAAATTCCTATTCAAACATATTTTTTAAAAAACTTGTTTTTAAAAACAACGTGATAAAACTGTTATGAAAATAAAAAAATAAAAAAGGCAGAAAACATAAACAAACAGACCCCTGGCATCCCTGATTCTTCTTCTACCTCCAGCAACCAAGGAAGCAAGAGCCGGCCTTCTCTTTGAACCAATAGAAACTCAATGAGCATTATATAGATGGATTATAATTAAGCACAAGAAAAAACCCAGATAACAAGTGGGTGTGGCCTCAAGTGGAATATTAAAATATAAGAGGGCTAAAATGGCTTTAGAAAGGTTTGCATAGAATAATAATGAGGTTAATTAAAAATGGCTTAAATGGCTCAAGTGGGATATTAAGGAACAAAAAATAGCGAAAGGAAGCTTGATTTGTCACGAAGGAAAGTGAGGGGGTGGGGGGGATGAGATTTTCCTCACAAAATCTCTCCGCAAAGAAAATTCGGACCCATCTTGTTCTCTCCCTCACTTTTCCTTCTCACATTTTCTCTCTTGTCCAAATACAAGAAAGCTTATTTCTCCCTCCTTTTTCTCTCTCTATTTTTCTATACTCTCTCATTTTCTCTCCATCTACCAACTACCATTATCTTACTTTCCCTTTGTGATCTGATGTGTTCTATTTTTTGTGAGAAATTTCTCATTTACCATTCTCAAACCAGCTTTCCTAAACTGGACCTTTTAAAAGGAATGTTTCTAGCAGCAACTTACTACCAAACACTGACTTATATTACTCTTTTTACTTTGTGTTAATTTAGAATAACGATTTATAAGTATAATTATATAAATTAAGACAAAATTCTTTTAACATATTAATCAACCAAAAATTAAAAAGGAAACTGTTTTTGAAAGTTCTTATCCCCCATTACTCCAAATAAGTCCTTAGTACTCAAACTAATTAATGACGAGATTTTTGATTGCCCGCCACTGACCGATGGTTACTGGGGATTGCCAACCATTCGTCTCAGCTCCTAGTTTTTGCCCCACCGATACGTTCATATTATGCTTTCATATTATTGTTTTTGATCTTAAATATAAGATAATATTGATTTTTTTTAGACAAGTTAAAGAAGCTAAATAAATTACTTAATTATGGCATATGTTGTGTATCATTAGATTATATATATATATATATATATATATATATATATATATATATATATATATTAGATAAAATAGTTTGGAGAAAAACCGATAAATATAAATATTTTAAAATAATTTAATTAGCTTTCTTAATATCTCCATAAAATTCAAATAATTAATATTATTATTTAATATATCTAAGCACCACAAAAATTTTACGCTAATACAAATGGGGCAATATATTTCACTTTTGATCGTAAGGCTGGTAGTTAAAGTTGAGAGTTTGATGATGAAAGCATATCGCGGTAGGTAAAGTTAGTTACACAAAAGGTCCTGAGAGAAGTGAGTAGCATTCATATATAAAAGCTCTCCGTTGTGCTATATACAGTAGAATGGCTTAAGGTTGTTTGGACGTAAACAATATCAATGAGGTTCTTCGTCTTCTTCATCGTCGCTTTCCGACGCTGCAATATCTTCTCAAGTGGTTGAGACCCTTTCTGGCTATCCTGGAGATCCTTTCACACTTGAAATTGGGTAATTAGTATTCTTTTCAAATTCTCCGTCGTTTCTTACTTTCTTTCTCTTCCACTTTAACATCACTATGCGCTTATTTACAACTACACTTTGGGGGTATCAAAACGTTAAAAATTAAAACGTCAAAGAGCTAAACTTCTTTTTTTTTATATACATTAAACTTCTGGTGAGTTGGGTACTAGGGCTCACTAGGGTTAGTGCATGCTTCCGGACTTAAAGAACACTTATAGAGGTATTTATAGATTGGCCACTAATAAAATCCTTACATCGGTGAGATTTAAACTCACAACCTTATGATTATGAGCAAATTTCCTTACCAACTGGACCAACCTTTATTAGTAAAAAGCTAAACTTTAAACTTTGAAACATGAGTTTTGTAGGTTTTAGCCATATATGCAACTAAACTAAGTAATCCTCATTGTTCTAATTTTGGTAGTAATTCTATGTACTTGTATAACATGACACATAAGTAAGTCAATACTTGAATTATAGGAAGTGGTAAGGCAATTAAGTATAGAGTCACCAACAACATTCAAATTCAAATATATCTTATGAAAGGAAAGCTGAACAGAACTACATGATTTTATCATAAAATCATGAAAGTTTGAACCATTCAAACCTATAATCTAGACGGTATGAGATAACAAGTCAATGTCATTTTAAACCAGTGCATGAAGTACATCACACAGAAGTAAGATTGTTTCACCACATAAAATGAACTTGTAGGCGCTAATGTCTTTCACCTCAATTCTCATGTCGCTACCAACATAAATCCTCTTGCTTTGATTTGACAATCATCAGCATTTTATCAAAGATTATCAAACCCTATTCTCATTGTTTATAGAGCTTGAGTTCTTTTGTGTTCACTTTACTTAGATCAATCCTTTACAATATTGATGGTTCTTTAGTAGGAAAAGTATTAACCATGCATAGGTCAGCCTTCCACTTGAAGAATTTCTTATCCTATTTTTGAACTTAATTAGGGTCATCATTCTTTCCCTTTCTGAAACCTCTTACCCTTCCCTAATTTGGGCTTAGAGTGTGAAGGGCTTGCTTTCTCTATGAGGTAAGCTTATCTAGAGGATTCACAAACCTCTAGACATTCGTTTTCAAGTTCAAGTACTTCAATACATCATTGAAAGCAACAAAGTTTTTACTATGGGTCATGCTGGCTTTTATGAGCTTCCATCTAGAAAGGAGCGTCTTAATGAACAAGCTTCATTGTTGTTCATCAGCATGTTCCATTTCTTTTAGATCCCTTATCATATTAGTTAACTCACATAGGTGTGACCTCATAAAAGGTGTTAGAAATATCTTGAAGTATCTCTTTCAATGAAATTCATATGACCTTATTATTGGATTTCTTTGATATTTGCACATGCATTTATCAAGTATAGCATACACAAGGTAACTTATGCTATAAAGTTTCCCTTGTTAGACAATGTAGGTCTTATAATCTCTTATTCGCTAAACAAACTTCTCAGCTTCAAGTCATACCATGACTCTAATCAATAGCTTGGCAATGTCTTATTCTTCCATTTAATTGAGACCTTTCAATGCCATATATCACAATTGTCCTCATTAAGTTTATCAATCATATTCTTGTTCTTGGCAGCCTTTGTTAGCTAAGTCATTAAGGTCATCCTACATATAGGGTTTATTCACAGTTGATTTTGAACCAAAAACATCCTTTTATAGCATATTGAAGTATACAATATCATATACTTATATTATTCTTGACTAGAAAAAATAGCAGCATTATTGGGTTCATGATCAAGAGAATACGTTTGTATCTCCTATCACACATATTCTAGCAATGTTGCTACCAACTATCAAGAATTTCATACAAGTACTTCATATAATATGCTCAATAATGACTATCAGAATGCTCAATTTCTGAAAGCTCCTATTTAGATAGGGCATAATGCTAGCTCCCACTGGGATAGAACATGAAACTAGCTCCCACTTAGATGGAGCATATGATTCTCTTGAAAGACTTATGTTCCAAGAGCTCCCACTAAAAAAGAAGTATTTGGCATTTACTTCTTCATGTCACTTATAGCATTATTATGTTCATAATGTCTTATTATCTGGTAATTTGGGACAACTCAATAGTTTTCTTTGCTTCTATATACATCTTATTTGTTCATATATAATTTCTAGCCAAACACAATTTTTAAAGGGGAGATTTTCCTTTGCTTCTCAAACCCAATTTGATAGGTTCACAATAACCATTGTTTTCCTAGACTGGAATAATTTTATGTCACATGTTGTTTTAATCATCTCCTAAAGTTTCTATATTTTCTTAAAGAGATATTTCAAATGTCTTATGCAACTTATCTTTGTTTCTTTACAAAAAAAAAAGCATTATCTATTTGCTCTCAAATCTTTTATGGTTTCTAGCTTTAGTGGTTGGATTTGGCTTAGGACTCTTTTCTCTCATAAAGTGGGTTCTTCCTTTTGAGGTGCATCGTTTTCCTGAATTCCAACATGATTCAGAGTTTGGACGTGGAAATTTCTCTATTTGAGATTTTCTTACACTTTGATTTGATGTTATCTCTTTAGTATCTAATCCCTCACTTTCACCTTGAGATTTCTCCGGATTTTAATCTTGACTTCTACCTTCTTAAAATTCAAGAGATTCAAGTTATTCTTGAAATTCATATCTAAATTTCTTTTTGATTACACCTCTTATTCCATTTCAAGATCTAATAGACCATACTTTGGATCTTCTTCTGGGTTATCTCTAAGGGCTCAAACTTAAATGAGCAAATCCCTATTTAAATAATCATTTAGAGGCTCACATTCCTCTATTGGATCAACACTTAGAGGCTTCATCAAATAATTTATTCTTTTTTTTTTATCCATCACTAAATGGTTCATACTCAAGGATGTGTTTTTCAACACTATTATCATCCAAAAGAATAAAATCTTTCTGGTTCAGTGCTTTTTGAACTCTCCAAGTTCATATTTATCTTAAATAAAACTATTATGAATTGTTCAAAATATTTTAAGATTTTTAAACTCATAAAAAATCATTAAAGATAACACTGAATGAGTCTAAAATAGATCCAAATATGCTCCAAAATATTTCAAACATACCAAAATGAAGATCTTAAATTAGGAATTTTTAGAAACAAATCGTGTCTAAATCGGAGTTCAAACACCTCCTCACGCGCCTTAGAAGAGGAATGAAAAAAATTCCAGAAATTTGAAAAATTCCAGACGAAGCCTACTCTCGCTATTGGCTCCTGTATACCACATGCCACCATAAATTTTTCAGACGGCAAACACACATCGGCTGATCTAGTCTCATGCGGCACCGGGATGCTAACGGAGCCTTCTACGTAGCGCCACATCGTGCCACAGGTAGAGCTGGGAATGAAGGCTGGCCCGGCCCTACAGGGCTCGAGGTAAGACAAATTGCTCTTTTTCAAAGCCCGGCCCTAGAGCATGAGGGCCCGCAGAGCCATAAGCTATTTTCATAAGATTTAACTACACGTCTACAAGCCTCATACAATAAAACAAATACAGTTACTAATTCATAATCAAAGGTAAAAAAATAATGTCCACAAATAACTCACAGTCTCGTACAAAGTATAAGATGACAAGAAGCTAAACACTCTAAGCAATATGAGTATGATGACTATCATTTTCATCTTCTTCGCCACTATCATCAATTTCAAGAAAATTTAATTGTGTTTCACTTTGAATAGTAGGGTTTGTTTGAGGGGTAAAAATATTAATAATTTCTTCTCCAACATCATGAATACATCCAAAATCTTTATCTGTAACAAATAATAAACCAAAATGATAAATAACTCTATAATAAATATAAAATACAAATAAATTAGTAAATTACCATTATATGTGAAACTTTGGAGTAAATAAGAAATATCTAATGTATTTTTCTTATAAAATAAGAAATATCTTTTATAAATTCTTAATTTTTATGATTCTTAATAGAATATATTCTTATGAAATTTAATTCTAAAAAAGATAATAACAACTAAATATTTACAACATCATCAATAAAACATAAAAAATCAATAATATTATTATCATATAAATAATTTTAAAAAATAAAATATATATATATAAGGGCCTAAAAGGCCGGCCCTTTTAGGTCCGCTTTCAGTTTTGAGACTAAAATCTTAAGCCCGGCCCTTATAAATTTAGGGCCTAAAAGGGCCGGCTCGATGGGCTTGGCCTATTTTCTCGGTTCTAGCCACAGGCCCATATGCTCCACGTGGTTATTTCTGTCAATGTTTTAAAGGTTTGCTAGATTTTTTTATAGCCATCAAAACGATGTCGTTTAGGAGTAGAGAAGGTTGTCTTCAACCTCCTACCAGGTCAGGTCGACTCGATTGGATTCAAGGGTGGACCCGAAACTTCATTCTCTTATACCTTCACCGTTCGATGTCAGCTTTAGGCGTTCTTGGTGTCGTTTTCTTCATTTTTCCAAGATCTACATAATGAGATTGGCTTCATGGCCTTTAAAAAAAATCTATTTTTGAATAACCCAATGTTTAAGTTTGGAACGATGAATTTTACGTTTAAATGAGGAGTTTCCAGTACTGTTTCTATTTCTTTTGGGGTTTGTTCTTTGTTTTCCAATTATCTACACAAATACACAAGTTTCATGGCTTAAAAATTCATTTTTTAATGATCCAATCTCAAAATGAACTCCTTAGTTCCTCATCGCATACGAAGCATTCCTAGTTCCTTTTATTTCATTTTCACCTTCTCTACACTGTGGGATTAATTTATCGGTTCATAAAGAATGATTTCAAGAAAAATTTACTCTTAAATCACAATCTTCTTCCTTAGTGTCTTCAATTGAGCTTAATATGAACAGAACCGAACATGACAGAAAAAGATAGAGAAGCAGAGGCATATGTAATCAATATATATGCATTTATGTATGCAAATCAAAGATAACAATTAGTGGAAATTTTCATAGGGCATACAATTAAGATGCATATTCGACTCAGACATGAGAAAACGAAGGGAAAAAATAAACAAATACTTTATTGGCTCAAGAAAGAACATAGCTCTGATACCACTGAAGGATTTCAGGCGTACCTGAAATTCGTTGACTTGCTGAGTCTTGCACTAGATTGGATCACCAATACGGACTCTGATCACGTTATACGAAAGACTTATCATCCCAAAGAGAAGAGGAACAGAGAGAGAAGTTTTTGAAAGTTTTATTGTAATATTTCAACTAACTCTCACCAAGTGATATTTTCCAATATATCACGTACAGGAGTTATCATGATTTGAATTTCAAATCACAAAGATAAAACTCCTTATTTAGACCCATATTTTTCCATAATTATATAATAGCCCCAAGTGAACTGGGCTTGGGCCCTAATCCTTCAAAGGTGAACCAGGCATATTCCAACAGCCTATAAAAGACAATGTATGGAATGAGGTCAGTAGGACTAAGGTCAAAGTACGGAGGTCAAGTGGCATCGATCTCTATCCCCGAGTTCATCTCATCTCTTCTTCTGAGTTACATTATTATCTTTTTGTTGTTCTATCATCCTACTTTTTGCAGGAAATGTTTATTTTATCCTGGGGATTGTCCATTCCTAAATTACTAAGAGGTTGTGGAATATCTCGTTAGGATAGTGCCTTTGGGCGCAACTCAAACTATATGTTTGTTGTGTTTCTATAGGTGCTGCTGCTAACAATTTGTAAGATGCAAAGTGTTGACGCCAACAATGTAATTTCAAAAACACCACAGTTATCCTTCTCAATTCTTTCATTTCATATTCTTCTTAATTATTATTGAGGGAGTATTAATATGAGTAAATTAAAAAGATTGACAAATATGAAAATTATATCTTATATTTAAGACTAAGATTAACTTCTCAAATATGTTTTACATTAAGGATCAGAGAGAGTAATTTTTTAAGAAAATAACTAACTTAACTAATTTTTTTAATTTCTTTAAATTAATTGTTTGGCTCCTATATTAAGATAGGAGAGAGTATTGTTTTATTAATGTCCTTACTGCATTTAGGCATTTGTTATCAATGACATTTAAGTATTTTGCATGATATCCCAATGTGATTCTCATTGTATTGTAAATATTATAATAACAAATCAAATTATGTCCAAGCAATGAATAGCAAAATCTTTCCCCCCCTTCTTTCACTCACTGAAAGAAATTCATAGACTTATTATACTTACAGAAAATCGAACTATACGTCACTTTCAAAAAATACTTAAAGGAGGTGTCATTGGACCAAAAAGCCTCAACTTATATGAATCTCAATACTCAAGAAGCATATAAATATAACATAATTGATGTCCTTAAAAGATTCAGCCAGCTCCAAAATAAGCCACAATACAATATCTTCAATGTGAAATAAACAACTAAAAATGGAGATAAAAGCCCTTAAGCACCAACAAGAAAAAACAAGCTAAGGTCTAACCTTTTAAGAAATTAAGACAACCAATCTTCAAAACCTATATTTAATAATTACTAATTAGCCTGAAAATAATGATAAAAATAAAGAAGAAAATGAATAACTTTTTGAACCTTTATCTAATCTCTAGATTAGAGATCCAAAAAGTTTATTAATCATGAGTTTTTATTGAACAAGTAACCTTGTTTAATGCAGGAGCATCATTGGGGGAAAAATACATATTCAAATTTTTTTAAAAAATATCTTATACTAACTAAAGATTTTGAAACTTAACAATCAAGATGCAAAATAAGTTTACTTCTCGAGTCATGAGTTTCATAGAATACATCATACTAAATTTCATTTTATTATTGCATTGCACAATATATCATACTATCATAGTTGTCAATCTAAAAAGAATAATCATTGTTTACAGGGATCAAATTGTCAATAATTTTCTTATAAGAAACCTACCATTCTCCCTATTAAAAACCTCTTATGGTTATACCAAAAAGATTTATATCATCCTTTTCAATTATTTTTTCATTCAAGAATTACAAGTGAAATCTGTCATTACTAAAGTATAATTTCATTCTATTTTATTTTACATGGAGCCTATGTGTTCATTTATTATTACTACTACTACTACTATTACTATTTTGAGCCCTAAATATAAAATTTGATTTTTTTAGAGAGATTAAGAAAATTAATTAAATTAATTTAAAGTATTTATATTGATTATTTTTTCTCTAAACTAATTTTGTCTAACTTATAAATTGATATATAATTTAATTATACATAATGTATAATATAATTAAATAATTTATTTAATTTTTTTAATCTCTAAAAAAATTAACTGAATTTTATATATATTTAAAACCGGAGGTATTATTATTATTATTATTTGATGTGGTTGCAGCGGAGATCATGACATGACTGTCCCATACGTGGGGTACTAGAGCATGGGTAAAGTCTCTGAACTTGACAGAAACTAGCAAGTGGAGACCTTGGTATGTCCAAGGCCAAGTTCGAGGGTGTATATGTTTACTTCTACTTCATAACTAATCTCTCTTGTACAAGCAGATTCCTGAGCAAATAATATTAATATACAAAAATATATAAATGTGCCGATTAATTAAATTCAATATGAATAAGCCTGTAAATGCTTGACTCATAATTAAGTCTCACAAGAGGAGAAAAAGAACAAGAGTCTCACCCATTAGTTTTGTTCTGCAGGTATACAATGAAGTATACGATTACAAACCACAACTACAGCTTAACATATGCGACAGTCAAGGTAATACTAAGATAGTACGGTTACGTTCTCATCTTAATTTGTTCTTAAACAATAATTAATACTTCCAAATATAATTAAGAAGTAGTTAGGGAGCTCGCTATGGTCTAAAATTAACTCCCTCCGATACTAAATATAAGACATATTTATTATGAAGTTAATTTTGATCCTAAATATAAGAATTTTTTTATATTTTTCAACATTTTTCTAATTTATCCCTATTGATGCTTAATCAACAATAATTAAGGAGAATAGGAAATATAGGAATTGATGAAAATTATTAGAGCATTTTAGAAAGTATATGCACATCAACTAACTTTCTTAATTTAATCAAATTAAGTAAATATATTTTATATTAAGGATTAGAAAGAGAATAATCCAATCCATACTTTGTCACCTAAGTTTATATTTTTTTGGGTTGCGCATATTAAAACTAAAAGGATTTTTTTTATAAATAATTAATTAACATATTTTTTAAATCTCTATAAATTAATTATTGGCCTCATACGTTTAGGACCAGAGAGATTATAATACTCCCCTCAGTCTTTAATATATAACATATTTGAGGAGTTGATTTTGGTCCTAAATATAAAACATAATTTTTATATTTATTAATATTTTCTTAATTTATCCCGATTAATGCATGCATCCTCAATAATAATTAAAAAAGAGAGAGAAGAAGGAAATTAAAGAATATGACTATGGTGTTTTAAAAATACATATAACATAAACTAACTTAACTTCTTAATCTAATTAAAGTAGGTAAATATGTCTTATATTAAATATTAAAAGAGTATTAAAATTGATATGAGAGAGAGAGAGAGAGAGTGTGTGTGTGTGTGTGTGAGATAATTATGTTAGTGAGTAATGCTGGGGAATTGTGCAGGGGCCAGGACATACAGCACCAGAGTACAAACCTGCGGAATGCTTTGCCATGTTTTCTAGGTGGCTTGCTCATGAACCTCTATAATCATAAATTATTCATCATCACCACCACCATGTTTAAAAATGTAATTTACATGTGGATTTCTACCTTAATCTGTTGAATTAATAAATATATGTAGGAGGTACTGTCTTTGTGTGTGTGTTTGGTTTTTTTTTTTCTCTTTCATTGATCTGCTGACTGTCTCCTTTTAAATTTTGAGCTTATGAGTAATTTTTTCATGAATTTTAAAAAATCAGAAACAAATCATTATCTAAATACCCAGCAAAGAAGAAGGTCTTGCATTAGCCACATGAAAAAATGGGGAAAAAACCTAATCCATTCTCTTGTCATTTTCATCTCCTTCTTCGGTAAAGTATCTCAATGAATATAAGCTTTGTGACCTAATGTCATGAAAACTTCCTTGTAAGTAGGAAGACAAGTGTTCAATCATATTTATAACTTTAAGTTGTTAGTGTCTATATTTTTAATTTTTTAAAAAAAATATTCATTTTTCCTTATTTAGAGTGTCATATTCAAACACATGACATGTAGAAAAATGTTAAACCTCGATATCACATTACACTCGAATGTTGACACAATTCATTTTTCCAAATCCCTTGCTCTATGTGAATTTGAAATTTTAAAAATTTTAACTAATATTAACTCTATGGTTTAGTTTAGTTTATGCAAATTTTTAATAAGTTTGTTTAACAAGGATGGAAGGGAGTACATAATTAAAAATATATATACACCAAATTTCCTCATTGGAAATTGAGATGAACAACATATTTGAAATAAAACATTAATACTACATAGAGCTTGTAAAATAGCTTATATTTAGAATCATGAATTTTTTTCTAAAATGTAATATATATTATAAACATGAAAAAGTAGACAATACAAAGATAGTCTCTCTGTTTTCAATCTTTTACACCTATATACACACTTAACAAAAATTAGTTATTCCATGAAATGATACAAAAGTATGTGAATGTTTCATTTGTGTCCTTATTTATTACTCCTTTTTAAATTTTGTAATTATTCCTTTTTATAAATTTTAAGGAGATAAAAAATAAAATCATTCAACTGTTAAAAAATATGACAAATTTCTTCATATTTTTTCTTTGAAAAAAAGCACTTTTAAAAGACATATTGGATATAGGGATGGGGACTTTTGACGTCTTGATGCTTGACCAAGCTTAGCGAGATCATATTGGCGGCGCAGGTGTTTGTCTAACCCCCCCCCCCCCAAAAAAAAAGCTTTAATTGTCAGAGTATTAAAAATTAATTTTAATTATCGGTTAAAAGTATAATTCACAAATTTTGAAAAAGACTTATTTTCTTAGAAATATCAAAATGAAAAATAACATTCTTCAAAATTACTATGAAGGTTGAGTTGGTTCAACATGTTTTTTTTCAAAATTTTGAAAAGAGCATTTTTAATATTTTCATGTCCTGAAAAAATGCAATAATGGAACATTAAAAAATTTTATAATTTCAAAAGTCATTTTGATTTCTTTTTCAATTTCATTTCTTATTTATTTTCCTCTTTTCTTAAAAAAATCACTCTCAGATGCGAAAAACAGTTGCAACTCATTTTCCAACCTCGGGGAGTTAGCTACCAAACATTCTCCTTTCATCTTACTCTCTTTCGTTTGTCATCATCCAGCACGTGTTGGAAAAGAAATACCACATTTTTTACGTTTTCATTATCAATTTTTAGAAGTAATTATTTTCATAGCAGGTATAATTTTTCACTAAAACAGTAAAAATAAATTTAAACAATTTGTTTTCTTATACTGACATAAGTAATCTATTTATATAATTAAACACTTGCAACAATACTATTTGTAAATGCTTATTAAAAAAAATACTATTTATAAATAGTAAACAATATGACTTGTATATGTTTCCTAGCTTCATGGAAGCGTGAAAACTGAAAAACCTAATCTAAAAAGCATAATTTTTTTAAAAATTGAAATCAAAACCTGCTTGTATATACTCTTTCGGTCCATTTTTAGGGCAGCAAGAGAGCTTTCCCCCCCTCAATGTAAGTCATGTTATTAAGTTTATTATATAATTGTACAATTTTATCACCAATTTATTATTCTTAGACTTCTCTCGGTTCTCACTTATTCATATATAGATGTGAAGTTAAAAAGTTATTACTTTCTCTTTAGTATAAGACCTATGTATCTAATTTAATTATATTAAAAAAAATTAGTTAGGTTAGTTAATATGATATATATGTTCTAAAGAACTCTAGTCATTTTCTTTTCATCTCCTCCTTAATTATTGTTAAGAGAGAATCAATATAATAAAGAAAAATTTAAAAAATATTGACAAATATAAAAAAATAAATCTTATATTTAAGACCAAAATCAACTCTTTAAATAAATTTTATATTAAAGACAGAAAGGATTAACTATAAAGTTGATAAGAGTTAAGGCTTTTTTTAAAAAAAATTGATAAATTAAAAATAAATTATAAATATAATTAGAAGAGTACTCTTACTACCTTTTTCCAAACATGTTAGCATCACAAATTGAGTAGACCCACAATGCGCCGGGCTGCTCTTCCCGTCTTTTCCATCCATGGCCACTACTCCTTTACCCAAAAACAATGTCGTCTTGCGTTTCAAAATTCGATCCTTGTTGGAATATTTAAATAAAATAGATGTGTTTATTGAAAAGTCATTTCATTATAAATTAAGTAATTTATGTGAATGATTGTGTAAAGAGTTATAACACTAAAAATCATCAAGATCGTGTCCTTTTAATTTCTAAAGACTGTGTGATAACTACTACTTGGTGGAAGATTGTATTAGTTTTTAAGAAAACCCTACATATTATAAAAGTGTAACCCTTCATACAAGAGTTTTTTTAAATAATCATTGATTATTGAAATTATGTTGGTTTATAAGGGTTTATGAATCTAACATATGATTATGACTTTTAATCGAAGAAGTGTTGCTTCAAAAGGCACCACTTCAAAACATCACTTCATAATCTATAACTACTATGCATCATCACTTCATTTGTGATGTACAAATTATATCAGAAATCATAACAATAAGAGATTAAATTCATTGTCTTTGTCTTTGAGTGCACACAAAAATAAAATAAAATTATCATTTTGCAAAAGTCATTGTTGTCTTAACTTGAGTGTTAGGAGTGCAATCAATATCCAAAGGTCTTCATTGTATCCTATAAGAAATTCGTCCGTCAATCTAGCTTGCACCCTATAAGATAGGTATAGGTGCGGGAAAATTAAAAATATCGTACATGCCTTAAGACATCTTTTCTTTTTATACTCTTTAGAGATCCAGCCCCTCCAACAATCCCAACCTAACTAGTATCTGTTAAGATTAACGGTAAAAACTGTTTTTCTAACGTAATTTATTGTATATAAGATAAGTTTATTAAAACAATTTTTTCTCAATTTTCATGAACTTATTTTTTCACCCTTTTTTAAATAGGGTCTAAATTAAAGGGTCATGGTTCACTAGTACAGAAAAGACTTTTTACATGTGACAGAAATGACTTTATACCATAGAACTAAAAATCGGACCGGACCGGCCGGTTCAACCGGTGACCGGCCGGTGGTCCGGTCCGGTTCAAGGTGTAAACCGGTGAACCGGTTCGAACCGGTCAAAACCGGTGGGTCAACCGGTTTGACTGGTTTTGACTTTTTTTTTAATTTTATAAAATATATTTTTTTATTCCTCTATCTACTATTGGGCATTATTTTTTAAGGAAAAATGAAAGTTTGAAGACCAATATGAAGAGAAAAGTAAGTAAAAAAAGAACAAATCTAAAAAAAATGATTTTGAGATGATATAATAATTAATTAATTATAGGAAAGGAGATGTCATTATATAAATATAGGCACCATAACTAATACTAATATATTTTAAGCATTTTTTTCCTAAAGATCTTTATTTTAATCTATGGAAATTTAAAATTATATTAATATATATATTACCACTAATAAATTATAATATTTTAATATGACCGGCTTGACCACCGGTTCGACCACCGGTCCGACCCCGGTTGAACCATTAACCCTTAAACCAGTGCTGTGACCGGTTCATTGCCCGGTCCGGTTTTTTGTTCCTTGCTTTATACACTTGACGTACGACAGGTGTAGAAAATTCAGACTTTCTATACGTGTTCTTGAACACATGTAGAAAGTTCACTTTCTACACGTGACTTGATATGTCAGGTGTAGAAAGTCCCACTTTCTACACCTGACGTGAGGCATCAGGTGTAGAAAGTCAACTTTTTAAACCTCACTTGATAAGTCACATGTGAAAGTGGACTTTCCACATGTGACCTCTCCATCAGGTGTAGAAAGTGAGACTTTCTACACCTCACTTGAGACGTCAGGTGTAAAAAGTCTTACTTTCTACACCTCTCCTTATTCATCAAGTGTAGAAACTCATTTTTTGAAAAAAAAATTATTTATTCATTATGCTACAAACTCATTTACATGATAACAAACAACAAAACACCTGACAAATAAAAATAATTACAACAAAACGAATCTAAAATATCAAATTTATTATAAATTCCAGTCCAAAATTTTGAGTTTTATTATAAACGAAAGACAGACTACAATAGGGTATCTAGTAGGAGTTCAGAAGCATGAACCTAAATCTCAAAACCTAAAGCTAACATACATCATGGCAGTAGTTGGCCACTGCAGGTAAGTAACATCTCCAGACGTTTGATTCAATCCCGTGGCACAAAAAGGATTCATTATCGGGCTAGATAGGGTCCATAGCCAAGTGAAGGTTGAGTTTGTGACATCTAACCGAGCTGATTAAAATTACTGTCATATTAAGCAAATAAAGGTGGAACTTTGTGAAGACTAAAAGGCACAAAGTTTGGAATACTCCTAGCATACCTGCAAAAAATCATTAGTGTGATAAGTAATTAAACAAGCTGACCTAAACATTTTAAGTTAAAGCAAGATGACCTCTGCAACTTTTGTCAAGCTGATCATTTGGTCATCTATTTCTTAGGCATTCTATATCTGCTAACACCTAAAAAAACAATGGTTTATGATATTGGTTCTTCAAGATTATCCACGTTCCATGTTTTTGTGCAAACTAGAAAGAAGAAAAGGTTGTTGTATAAACTTGGATGGCTGTGTTTTGTGCTGCGATTTATGCTTTTTGGCAAGCGAAAGATTTTTATTTTCTTTCTTTTTTTCCCATGAATTCCCTGATGATATGCAAATCTGTCATAAACTAGCAAATAATCTAAAAGTAAAATGGAAACACTTGTTCATAGGCAGGAATAGGGGTAAAACATATAACATCTTCTGGGTTGGGTTTGTTTCTATCTTGCAGGCCAAATCTGTTAGTATCCTATTCCTAATGTGAGCTTTTGCATAGGGGTTAAAGCTTCTGTTTGATGTAAAATGTTTAGATTTTCATATAGTTTCATTCACAGTTCAAAAGTATTAAACCAAGAACCATACTCAATATAGCTATTTGTGATAGAGAATTTCACCAAATTAGACATCAGACAACATGACAGCTACCATAATACATGGAATTCAAACTTTTTTATGATTAGCAGTCTAGATAAGAATAGGCCAGTAATTTAGTTGCACAATGAATGAATATTTTATTCATTAACTTATGTTTCTTCATTTTTACCTTCCCATATACTTATTCCTTCAGTAAGTACATTCTATTTAGCAGTGCCAACTCCTAACATTGTATTCCAAGTTATTGTTCAATGGAGACATTAAAAGCAGAAGGTAGCTGTTGGCATTTACACAAAAAAAAGGGTAGCTTAAATATAGTAAGCCTTCAAAATCTAAACTAAAGGCCAAATCATCTATTATATTATAGATATTCATAGAAAATAATAAGATGTGAAACCCTGCAAACAGTTGTATTCTGATGAAGAGGTTAGAGATATGAACCACCTTTGATCTTTTAAGAAATACATCTGCTGCCTCTGGGTTTGCAATCATATCAACACACCTGACCACAAAAAACATCAGGAAGAAATACTTGAACAAATGGAATAGCCAAATTTTCAGTCCATATACTTCCCAGAAATTCAGAATTAACAAAAGGCAATGAGTTCAGAAATGATGATCAAAGAAAGAACTGGAGAAAAAAGGACACAAAACATTGAAATGTATCACAGTTGAAACGTTTCTATGGAGATTTCAAAATCCATAAGGAAGATGGCATTCCTAATTCTACAAGCCTCCAAATTTTGTTCAAAACAGAACACAGTGAAAACAGCAACGCTGAGGTACTAAGTAAACCAGGAAGATAAAGCTGAAATAATAGCAAATTAAAAGAAGAGGCAACTTTATTACCACTTCTGAGACTAATAAAAAAGAAAATTGATGACCACTCCAATCGATGCTTGCTTCGATCCAGTGCCGTTTTGCTTGTTAAGGGGTCGTAACTCTCATCATTTCCTACTCAGTCCAACTAAGTCAGACCCAGCCGATGACCAAACCTCGGTAACGAAGCAGGGTAAAGGATCTCAGATGAAGAATCTCATTTCTGGTGCAAAAAATGAGATATATATAAGGTTAAAATCAACCAAAAAAATTAGAGGAAGAAAAGAAAAGGAAGAAGAGACCTGCTTGCCCATCTTGATGATGATGTAAGGATCGCTAGAGCGAACCTCACAAACAGTGAGATTAATACCACGCTTGACGTGAATCCTAAGAAGGCCAAGCATTTGGTGGAGCGATGCGGTGTGGGGAAGGCTTGAATACGAGGTTGCGCTCAATAGTTCTTTCCCCTAAGACAGAGGGGTCTTGACAGGGGAAGAGGGAAAAAGCTGTGGCAAGCGAAGAGGGCAAGCAGGGGATCTTGGTGAGGGAGGAGGGCAGGAGGGCAGGAGGGTCTTGGCGGGGGACGAGGGAAAAAGCTAAGACGTGCAGAGTTCTCTCTTTTTTTTTAATAGATCTTTTACACCGGTTGGGTTGCAACTGGTGTAGAAAGTGTTTTCCACACCGGTTGGATCTCAACCGATGTAGAAACCCATATTTTCTACACCGGTTGGGACCCAACCGGTGTAAAAACTCATGTTTCTACACGGGTTAGAGGCCCAACCCGTGTAGAAACATTAATTTCTACACCGGTTGAGATCCAACCGGTGTAGAAAGTTGTCATTTATTTTTTAAAAAATTAAACATTAAATTAAATTCATTAATATTAAATAACAAATATTTTAAATTTGTTTTCTACACGTGTAGAAAGTTTCTTCATTTTTAAATATTTATGAAAATGCCACCGGTCACACTTTTTACACGTGTTCTATTTTGTCAAGTGTAAAAAATAGATATAAAACCTATATTTCATCCTAGTGGTTGGATCTAATTTTATGACGCAAAACGGCGTGGCTTGGAAAGCTATGGTGATAACCCGAACGCACCCACAATAGTTGTGGGGGGGGGGGGGGGAGGGAGGGAGGGAGAGAGAGAGAGAGAGAGAGAACGCACCGACAATAGTTGTGGGGGAGAGGGGGAGAGAGAGAGAGAGTTATGTGTGAGTGAGTGAATGAAGAATGACGTAATCAAATTGTTAGAATATTAGGTGCACCAGCATTTCTGTTTCGCTCTACCCCAGTCCCAACTTCAAATCAATGTCTCCTTTGTAAGTAGCGTGCCCTTCATTAGGTTTACACCTTCTTCTTCTTCTTCAATTCATCTTATATAAATGTTCATATATCCATTTTGAACTCGCTTGACTTTTAGTTCTCTCATGAATGGTGGATGCCCTCTACCACTACCACCCTGAGACGCATTGTACAACTCACAGTACACCACCTCTCCTAATTATTTCACAGACCGTCATACCTCTGCTTCAACACAATTCATGACTATCATTCAACTTCTGCATATATGTAATATTACACACGCATTATATATCAGAAGCATCAAGCTCACCAGTGAGATCAACTATACATTATTATTGTTGTTGTAGTTGTTGAATCAGATCATATGGAGATTCTGTTCAGAATGTTTTGGTGTTTGCTCCTTGTTCTGCTTCTCTGCAACTCTGTTTCTTCTCAAACCATCGTCAAGACCTTGCCTGGTTTCGAAGGGGACCTTCCTTTCTCTCTTGAAACAGGGTTAGTCTACAATGTCAGACATGGATTGTGAGATGAAACATATATGTACGTACGTAGGTTTTTGAGGTGGTTTTTTTTGTGTGGTTTCAGGTACATTGGGGTTGGGGATTTGGATGAGATTCAGCTATTTTATTACTTCGTTAAATCAGAGAGGATGCCAAATGAGGACCCTCTTGTGCTCTGGCTTCCAACTGGCCCTGGTTGCTCTGTTCTCTCTTCCATCTTGTACGAGAACGGTGTGTTCTTCTTCCTCCACTCTCTCACCTAACATTAATTTAACACCTAAATATCAAGTCATATTTTGACTTTGACTAATCTAGAATAGTTCTTTTGAAAGTGTGTTTTCTATATTTGTGTTAATGATATGGACTTGAATCTTATCCATCATTTTCTTGATCAGGAGACTTGGTTTTTTTCTGCTGAAGTCAATGCCCTACTGGTTATTACATGTAGTTGTTAACATATCATGATTTGGCTTCTAGTGTTTTCATAGCAAGTGTTATATTATAACTTGCATGAGTTCTATTATTGCATTCTTCAATTGATTTTGTTGCAACAAATTAGTGTACAAAAACTATCCACAAGTAGATTTGAAGGGAAAGGAAGCAACTTTGATGGATAAGGCTGTGGGACCCCCACATTTTTCTCTTTCTTTTGTTTTTGTCTATGAAACCAAACAAAGAAAATTATTTTAGTTTCTCTTCTATCCTAAGTATGGGATAATATATGTACCAAACAAAGTGCCAATTCTTTCTCTAAATTTAGTTTCATATTTCTATTTTTTTTATAAGGCTATTTGATTGAGTCATATTCAATCATTATCAGACCTAATCAATAATAGCTCTCTTAAAAACATTTTTTGAATTCATACTAGTTTTAATTCTTTGTCTCTTTTTGTAAGTATTTAATATGAAAACAAATATAATAGTTTCAGGCAACAGAAATGCTTTTATTATATACTTTGACTTTCACCGTAATTAATTTCTTCATATATTTTATTAGGTTTTGCATAATTTTATTTTTATTTTATACTATTTTCCATATGTGTG
The DNA here is from genome assembly GCA_037074505.1 of Albizia julibrissin. Lineage (NCBI taxonomy): Eukaryota > Viridiplantae > Streptophyta > Magnoliopsida > Fabales > Fabaceae > Albizia > Albizia julibrissin. Next base: position 3,357,093 of record CM073480.1, on the reverse strand, counting down.
TGTGTGTGTCAATATGGTTTAAATACGACAAAGATGAACATGATTTTCTAAAAAAATAAAAACTTTTAAGTGATCCATCACGTCATATTGAAACTATATGACATCTCTATAACACTTAAATACTATCTCCGATCCTAAATATCAAAGTCAGTTGATTTTTTTAAAAAGATTAAGGAAGCTAATTAAATTACTTTAAAGTTTTATATTTATATTTTTTCTCTAAACTAATTTGTTTGATTTATAAATTAATATATAATCTAATGATACACGACATATGATATAATTAAATAATTTATTTAACTTACTTAATTTCTTTAAAAAAATTAATTATATTTTATATTTAGGATAAAAAATAACACACAAAAATGAATGACATGATTATTTAATATTTTCAGAAGGTCCTTTTTTTTATGTCCTACTCTGTTTGTATATAGGTCCAATTCGCTTCAATTACAAGAATTCAAGCATCCAAGATAAACCAGTTTTAGAGACGAATATTTACTCTTGGACCAAGGTACCTCATATTGATTCCTTAATTATAATTTTTTTAATCATAATAAGAATAATAATTTTATATTATAAATTTGATGTTCTATAGGTTGCCAATGTACTTTTCCTGGATGCACCAGTTGGTACTGGGTTTTCTTACTCAACAGTTTCCTCAGGATACAACACCAGTGACACACAAACTGTCTCAAACATTTATGAGTTTCTCAGAAAGGTAAACTAAATTTATAAATTAATTTTCTTACATTTATTGATTTATTTATTCATAAAATGAATTTTGATAATTTTGATTATGGTTAAATGAAAAAAATTACCATGCAGTGGCTTGTAATGCATCCTGAGTATTTGGAAAATCAACTAGTAATTGGTGGAGAATCTTATGCTGGCATCATTGTTCCAGCTCTTGCCCAGAAAATTATAGAGGGTATATTATCTCTAATAAAATAAATTAAAAAAATTATGAAGCTTGTTATTTGATCTTTTTTTTTTTTTTTGGTTTGTCCTCCTCTTGTTGCTACTGCAGGTAATGCAGCTAAAAAATATCCCGGATTAAATCTCCAAGTAAATATTATTTATTTTAATGAATTTATTTTTCCCAATTAAAAATACAATTATATATGCTAAAGGGGTTTAACTTATAAACACAGACTTTGGTGGTGGGAAACCCCTTCACTGATGTGCATTACGATATAAATTCAAGAGTTGAGTATGCTTACAGAGTTGCACTTATATCTGAAGATATCTTTGAGGTAATTTTTCTTTAAATAAAATTAATACTGTATATTATTTTGTTAATGATGGTCTCTAATAAATGGTTTAATTTACTTGCATGGTTATTTAAAAGCAAGCTGAATTTCAATGCCAAGGAGAATATGTGCACCCCAACAAAACTAATACTGGTTGTATTGAGGATCTTGTATTGATCCATGAGGTAAGTATAATTACAAATTGAAATTTCTTGTGTGTGTGTATTAGTGTTAATCATTTACTTCTCCGGTTTTATTTATAAGTCATACCATAAATTTTTTTATATAAATGTACAATTTTGTGGTTCATTTATTGTTGTGTATATAAATTACTCTTAGAGTAAAGAGTATATTAAATAGAAGTAAAGTTATAAATTCATTAAATTTTAAGATAGAGTTAGGACCAAAAGAGTATCATATTTTTTTGTCACAACTCGTATTATTACTGATTTTTTTTAAACTTTTTGAGAATAAAATTCTGAAACATGGAATAAAAAATGAATGCAGTGCTTGGTAGACCTGAATGCTGCCATGATACTGGAAAATAAGTGTGCTTCTTTCTCTCAAAGACCAAAGAACCTCCAGTGGGATTTAGGCTCTCTTGGACTTAATCTCACTGATTCACTCTTCTCAGAGGCCAATCCCATTACTTCCACCAGATTTTGCAGGGTAATATATATATATATATATAATCGTTAATTTCTCTCTTCTCTTCTCTTTCTTTCACCATTTTCATTGTATGATTAATGCTTCATTTCTTTGGCCACACAGAACTATGACTATTTGTTTGCCTCCCTGTGGGCAAATGATCCAGAAGTACAGGAAGCTCTGAATGTTAGAAATGTAAGTCTGTGTGTTTGTGTGTGTATTATGATCTGAAATTAGTTTAAGGGCATGTTTGGTATGAGGGATTTTGAGGGAGGGGAGGGGAGGGGAGGAGAGGGAAAAATTTTCTGGGTTGAATTTAAAAAAATTAGAGGAGTGGGGTTACAAAATTTTAATAAAAAAATATGTAAGATAAAAAAAGTAAAAAAAATTAGGTGAAAACTTTTAACCCCACTTCTATAATTTTTTTTTAAATCCAACTTAGAAATTTTTTTTCTCTGCTCACTTTCCCTCCCGTCCCCTCCCCTTGTGCCAAACAAGCCCTAAGAGTATTTGATTAATCAGTAATTCTGGGATAAGGCAATCCACAGGGGACTATAGAACATTGGGAGAGATGCAATAAGAGCATAGCTTACACTTATGACATAAAAAGTAGCCTCCAGTATTACAAGAACTTCTTCAGTGCAAAGCTTCTTAGGGTGCTGGTTTACAGGTAAAATCATAAATTTTAGGTGCATGTGTCAAAATAATATAAATTATACTTTTGTTGTTGTTGTTGTTGTTTGTTTCTCAATTAATTAACACACATGGCCTTTTTGATATGGTTTTGGCACAGTGGAGATCATGATCTGATCATCCCACATGTGGGAACAGAGCAATGGATTGCAAGTTTGAACATGACTATGTCTTCTGATGATGAGTGGAGGCCCTGGTATGTTGATGGCCAGGTTGCAGGGTGAGTAACATTCATTTGTTGTAATGATACTATTATTAGAGCTGTCAAAACGGACCAATCAGACTCGTATGAGTTGGTTAAAGATTAAGATTTTTGGACTTGGTTTTTTCTTTTGCAGATATACAGAGATATACAAGCATGACAGGTTCAGTATAACATATGCAACGGTCAAGGTAAGAGAATCATAACCATTTTGAAGGGCTTTTGTTTATGAATAAGTGAGTGAAATGATTTTGGGTCTCAAAGACCACCAAAGTTAGGAAAGTCCTCAAGGTTTAAATATTGTTTGGAGAAAACCGAAATCCTCACATCGGTTGTGGAATTCACACTTACACTCATATGGATATGAGCAACATTTTTTATCAATCTAGGTCAATCTTTATCAGCAAAAGAAAGAAAAATATTTTGTTTCTCGTTAAGTGAAATGAAAAGTGTAATCTTGGAATTAAAATCTAACCCAAGTTGACCGATCAAATCAGTGAACTGATGAACAAGTATTTTGGCCAGTCCAATCAAGAGTTTTGAACGGGTCGATTGGATTGGATTTTCCATTTTTTCCCCTTGTATTATTATTATGCTTAAAACAACATCATTCAAAGTTTTTTTAAAAAAAATAACAATATATTATATTTGTACTTCGATAACTCTATTTTGTTAGACTATATGTACTTTATACCTAAGTACGGGATCTCAAATTGACTACGGTTTGAACTATAAACTCTTGAATCATTGCCTGCGGTTTACGATACCTTGGGTGTGTAATAAAATAGGAAAATGGTGTGAATGGAATTGTGCAGGGAGCAGGTCACACAGCTCCAGAGTACAAGGCAAAGGAGTGCTATAACATGATTGGAAGGTATCTTGCTTATTTCTTCCTTTAAGGGAAGATCCTCGTGTATGTGCTCATTCCACTGAGCAAATAATTAATTAAATGGAACACTCTTTGTAGTTCCTAATTTGTAAGTAATAATTTGAGGACCATATATGGCTCAAGTAGCTAGCTCCATGAACATTTCGTTAGCAATTGGCTCTGACTTAATTTTTTTGTAGCTAGCTCTTATGGAACATTTTTTTGTTGCGGATCACGTGTTGTTCCTTGTGTTTGTATATATGCAAATGCAAGAATACCTCTGGAAGCTTTTAGGCTTTTAAGTAAGTGGTGTTCCGAGAATGAAATCTGTCCAAGTGAAACACAGAGTCGCCATATGAACATAAATAAATATTCAAGATTATATCAAACTCAGCTTCATGTAATTATGAAGTGTCTGAGAAGTCATAATGGGAAGTGTAAGAGTATGAAACTTCATATTATTCCACACACTTTCTTTTTCTTGAAAATATGCAATATTTGCAGCAAGCCTCAAGTCCTGATTCCATTGTTTTAGACACAAAGTCTACAATGTTTGGGTGTAAGGCCCAAGAGAATAAGTAATGGAGTGGTTGTGGCCCATTTGTCTTGTCTCCCCCATGGTTGATTAGCAACGGTCTGTGGTCACTGCATTCTTTTTTTATAATACCGACGGTTTTTTGAGTGTAAAAGGTTTTTATTTTTTTTAATAAGTATGTTTTTTGAGATTTAAACTTATGTCTCCTCTTCACCAGGGCAATGACGCTTACCACCTCGACTAATAACTTGTTGGTCACTTTGCATTCTTGATAAGTGCATCACAATCAAATTGGATCTAGCTTTTCTCATTTTCTTTTTCCATTCCTTCTCATCTTTATATAAAGCTAGGGGAACATTTTCTAAATTTTTTTTAAAAAAAAGAGCATACAGTCCTCTATAATATTATTTAGGAGCATTTAGTATATTAAATTAATTTTTAATACGTTCAACACTCTAAAACATTTTTTTACTGAAACACAATATCTATACTGGATGCCATTAAAAATATATTTTAAGATGTTGAGTCTATTAAAAATTCATTAAAGATCTATGAGAAAATATTTTAAGGGCTGCCTTTGGTCAAACCTGGGTTGGGCTAGGATGAGATCCATTGATTATTACCCAGAGCCCTATCAAGCCTAACCAAGGATTTTGGGCCTATAAAACCCAGATCCAGTTAGGCTGTCTCCTGCCAAAAGCTCATAAAATTCCTGCCCTCAGCACGTGATCGTCGTGCTCTCACTTACCTTTCCCCTTCTATTTGTTAGATTGGATGGGTTTAAAATTATTTTATAAATATTTTTTAATATAAATAAAAATAAAATTTTATTTATTTATTTATCTTATATATTATAAATTATAATTAAAAAATATTTTTTAAAAAATTATTAACGTTATTCCAAACACCCATTAAATCATCTAGGAAGGAATGAAACCAAAGTATCAGCAGTGTTTTTTCGCAATTTCATAAAACTCTCCCCCATTCTTATATAAATAGTAAAAGTTCGTCTTCAAAAGTTAATGGCGTTAAGTAGTCGTTCCTGGAGGGAGGCGTTGGGACTGCCATAGATGGCGGTGAAGAAAATGCTCGGCCTCCCTGATAGATGTGTGAACAAATTGTTTATGATTCACCGAAATATTCACCGTCACTTGATCCCTCCAAACAAGCCATATTCCGCCCGAGAATCTTTCGGCTTCCACACGATGATAATTCGAGTAGCCCATCTTGCGGATGACTTGATCAGCCTTAATTTCACAGATTCACGGTTCCATAAGAGCTACAACATCCAACCTGTACTCTTGAAGAAGACATTTCACTACTCTTATCAAATTTTCCAGACGCAAGTGAGTTAATGATCCATATCTAAACGTTCGGAGGCAGTTTCATCCTCGAACTCGCGACCCTCCGCAAAATCATGTCCTTCTTCTTGTTTTGACGTTTGGATCTAAAACTATTTATCTATGTAAAACTTCACTTAGCTACTTATCTTATATACTAGCTGTTATTTTACGGGTCTCTCCAAACAAACAAAGAAGCTCTTATCGTCCCATGAATGTTTTCTTTGCCAGCCCATGTGTAAGCGTCGGGCCTCTGGGAAGTAAGCCCATTTACACCTCCTCTTTGACTTTGCTTTTCCATTGTTCTAAAAGCTTTTCGTGTATCTGACGCTGAGACGGCGGAATGTTTGAATTCATAAGCCGCGGAATAAAATAATGGAGCCGTTTGATGTTGTAGGTTGCATATTCTCTCTGGGTTTCGCAGCTTTGTCAGACTTCGTTCCTTTAGCTCTCGTTGACCTAGTGTGATCCGCCTATTTTTGCCTCCACTTTTGCGTTTCAGAGGCAGCCGCAGGTGCAGGGGGCCATGTCGTTCTGCATGTTCCGGTTTCCTTCTTGGTGAGCAAGATAGGTTTCTTCTGATCTTTTCTGAATCCCACAGATTGTGTTTACCGCACAAGGTACTGACAAATGAGGGCAAATCCTCGCAACCTTTTAAAATCTGCTAACGAAGAGGGCCCAAATGGAACCCGACCCTCCGCCAGCCCCGCCGGCATCTCAGTCGGAGTAAACCATCGCAAGAAAGGCACCGGCGTCAGAGCATGGCTCCTAATTGAAGCCACTGGCCGGACGCAAGTGGTGGAGGCCGGCAAGCATGCCATCATGCGCCGGACAGGTCTACCCGCCCGAGACCTTCGGATATTGGATCCGCTCCTGTCATATCCTTCCACGTTTTTGGGGCGTGAGAGAGCGATCGTCATAAATTTGGAACACATAAAAGCGATAGTCACTGCTCATGAAGTTTTGTTGTTGAATTCGAGGGACCCATCCGTCACCCCCTTCGTTGAGGAGTTTCAGAGAAGAATTCTACGTCACCATCAAGCCTCTATTTCTCAGGTTTCACACCCACCCTTCTTCGCTTTGTTCTTGTAGATTCTTGAGATTGTTGCGTTTTATATTTTATTTGTCTTAAATTACTGTTTGCCATGAAATTATGGAAGTTATTACTAGATAAACGTTATCAACAAGGAGTTGAGATTATATCGACATTTACAATGCTAGCATATCTTCATACAAGTAGTTTGGGATTGTTTGTTCAATATAATAAGAATTAGATTAGATATGGAAATCACCTCTAAAGTTCTTTATGGAGTCACTCTTACGATTCCTTGTTTTTCCTTTATGCCACTTTGCCCATTGCAAGTTTTAGAGAACACTGTTAAGATGAGGCTGATATAGACTTGCCTGTACTTTATTTCTTGTTTATTTACTTGATACAATTTCCTTTATTTTTGTCTGGTAATATTATTATTATTATGATCGTCATCATTATTCTCAATAGTACAGGAGGGAAATGGCGATGACTCAAACTGGACAACATTGTACGATTTGGAAGAGCCACAATCTAGGACTGTTAGTCCTCGAATTCAAGATGAGGAAAGTAAAGGGGAAGAGAAACAATTCCAGAATAGAGACGGGATGAAGATTCTTCCATTTGAGTTTGTGGCACTGGAGGCATGCCTTGAGGCTGCTTGTGGAGTGTTAGAAAATGAGGTACGGATATTTTGCTTGTTTGCTCCTTTTTTCCTCTTATCTTTTCACTTCCTATATATTTATTTTTCTGTCATCTCTTTGAACAGGCAAAGGCTTTGGAGCAAGAGGCTCATCCTGCCTTAGATAAGTTGACTTCAAAAATTAGTACTCTCAACTTGGAACGTGTTCGTCAAATTAAAAGCCGCTTGGTTGCAATCACTGGTCGAGTTCAAAAGGCGAGTATTTTTCAAACTTTGACCACTTCCTTGCAAATTAATCTTTGATGATGTCACCCATTAAACAAACCTTCAATCACCTGTGATTTGATTATTTTCTGTCATGTGGGATACGTTTGATTGCTATACTTATCTTCAGGTACGGGATGAGTTAGAACACTTGCTAGATGATGATGAAGATATGGCTGAGATGTATCTGACTGACAAGTTACAACAGCAGCTTGAGGATTCTTCAGCCTCATCCTTGAATGATAAAGATGACATGGAAGATCAAAAACTTGAAACTCAAATGGATGGCAGGCATGTCATTTTACCATCATTTCCTGGTGTACGTCAAGTTCGAACACGTGACGTGCGGGAGGGATTTTCAGCCTCTACCAACACAATATGAATACTTACTGTTGAATGTCTTCTCTATAATCGTTTAATTGTCTTGTACTAGGATACCTGCTGAAATATCATTGGAAACCGGTGGTGGTTCTGCTCGCTATGAAGATAATCAAAATGCAATTGGCAGGGACAGCCATGGAACTCGTGCTAGCATTACTGTAACCAAGCAACTTGATGTAGAGGAGCTCGAGATGCTCTTGGAAGCATACTTTGTGCAAATTGATGGCACACTGAACAACCTATCCACGGTATGCAAATTTTATTGCATTTTTGTAGTTGGGCTCTTTCTTTTGTTATAGCCTCATCTGGATAATTTTTGCCCCACTGGAAGGTCATGAGAAGTTTTGCTGGAAAAGGAATATTCACTATTAAACAAGATGAAACATCTTACATTTTCTGATCGATTAGGCTAATGGCATGCATGTTTGAAGGATTCTCTGGAAGCCCTGGAAATGCACCAAATTTTTATGTAGGTGGTTTATACAGATAATCAATGTTTCCTTCCAAGTGTTTAACAAGTTGAGTTTGTAGAGTTTAATATAGGGAAAATTAATATCTTGGTTTCTATAGTTTTGACTCGATTATAACTCAGTTCCTACACTTAGACTCGGTTATAATATAGTTCCTGAACTTTGGCTCACTGCAACTTGGTTGAACCTATAATCTAGTGTTTATGTTTTAGAAAATAAAATCATATATATAATAAAAGTCAAAGACTCATGTAGGTGATGCCATTATCACCTGTTGTATACCTGCAATTCAAAGAGGAGCAAAAAGGATTTGTAACAATTTATCACTTGTTAGATACCCTTCTCAACCCTTAAAACACATAAGCATCTTTTAGACTTATTTCCCTTGCACCTCTACAACCTCATGCATCAATGCTTAGATATTTGATTTTGGCCCAGATTTTGTCATGTCGTGTTGTGAGTACTAAAGTAATCCATCAATACTTAGATATTTGCTTAGGTACTTAAAATAACCTTTTTTTTTTCCCTTTTGTCCTCTGTTTTGAAGCTGAGGGAGTACGTGGATGACACAGAGGACTACATCAACATTATGCTGGATGACAAGCAGAACCATCTGTTGCAAATGGGAGTAATGCTGACAACGGCAACCCTCGTATTGACTGCTTTCGTGGTGGTGGCTGGTATTTTTGGGATGAACATTCGCATTGAGCTTTTTAAAACTGGTGGGATGCAGCAATGGCTCTGGACTGTTGGTGGCAGCACCGCCGGCACCGTATTCTTATACTTGTTTGCCATTGCCTGGGCTAGACACAAACGCCTACTGGGTTGAGATTCCCTGCCCACCATAATTTTCAGATACCATGTTCATATATTCTGTAAAGTTATATCAACAGTATCGTTATAGTTTTCATGAAGTCAACAGGTTGTAATAATCAACATTATGATTCTGCATCAGTAATGTCCAGGAGATTTACGCCTAATAATAACCAAGAATAAAGCATCGTCAGAGAGTGACTTTGCTTTAAAAAAAGAAAAAAAATTGTAAAATCACTCTATTTTCCAGTGGATTTGTCTCGTGATTTATCCGCGTGTTTGATAATTTGTGGGTGATTTTTGAAGCAATCAATGATGTGATTTGTTCGCCTACCGTATTTTTCACTTTTTATCTAAGACTGAAAACTTGAATTTATGTTGTGCCAAGTTTGAAACTTCCGTTTTATGTATCAAGCATTTTGTTAGCAAACCTTTTAATAGTAACGTGAGATAGAAATTTCTCTAATAAAATTATGTTCCATCTTGCATTTTTATTTAGAAGTTCGATGGGATGTTGCAGAGAAAATAGCTGGCTCAAAGCAAAATTCAACAAGTAAAATGAGAGCTCGTAAATCCGTATTTAACTATCAAGTGTCTGTTTGGATTAGCACTAGAAGCTGCTTTTCCAATATGATTTATAGTATACAAGATAAGTTTGTGATAGAAATTTTATTTTGACTTACATAAACGTGTTTTTCCATCATTTTCTCATACAGGCTCCAAAATACTTCACATAGTTGCATTACAATGAACAAAAAAGGGAAAAAACATAAATTAGTTGTTGACATACCCAGTCTATTTGCTACTAGTAATATTTAACGAGAAAACAATATTCGTACCAATTCACTCCATATATTCAAATGGGATATAGGAGTATTTGAAAAACATCAAATATTCCTCAGACTTTGTAATTTCAGTTTGTTTTATAACTAAAAAAAATCACCTTCCAAAATTTTGTCTTATAAATATAATAGAGACATAGTAGAACTTGTTTCCCACAATACCTTCACTAAAATTGACTAAGTTGAGTTATTTATTAATGAGAATATGGCATACTTAAAAAATTATAATAAAAATTTTAGACGTAAACTTAGTATTTCGTATAGAGAAGTAAAACTGCATCCCTATTATAAATATAATATTTATGTAGATGTTCATATCTTTTCATATAATATTTATAACACGTTATCAACGTTAAACCTATCCAGAATGAGTTCGCCCCCATCTTGGTTCTCTTATACAATCTTTTACGATGACTTGCCTGTCCTGGACTCCTCTATCCATTGACCGCTCGTTCCTCCAACCAGAGACCATCAAGTTTACACAACAGTCGAGCACTTTGATGATCAAGGTGGAATTATATTGTTCAATTCATCCGTTGTAGAAGAAGACCACTCTTTTTCCGATTAATCTTATTCAACAAAGAAGGCGATTTGTGTTTTTGCTGCGTTAGTTGCTTTTTGGTGATGGATGACAACGTGCCCTCCAAGCCTTTTAATTTAGAGGATTCCAAGCCTATTAAAATTGTTTCTGGGTCTTTGACTCCTATTCTTTCTATTTTTCGATTAATCTTTCTTTGCAGACTTGAAGGCTAATAATACACAGGAAACATAAACGTATTCAGTATAAAACAAAATTCAAAGCTGTTAAGTTATTAAGTGCAGATGATGAAGAAGAAACAGATGGTAGTAATGTTTCGAGTGATGATGAACCTCTAAGTTGGGGTGTGAAGATGGCGTTGACCGATCATCAAGACAATCTGATGATGATGGCCTGGAAAGATTCTTCCAATTTGTTGAAAGGGAACATTGTCATATGCAATTTCAAACAAAGTAATATCTATTTTGGTAATTGGAGATTCATATTCCTTACATGAGGTATGAGAATTTACTCTTTCTCCTTATTTTATGTTATGCTATCACCTTTTACATTTTGTGTTAAAAAGTTTTTGTTATATTTCGATTTGGATATTTATTAATATTGTAATTTCTTGACAAATAGCCATTATATTCTCTATTTTTGGATTAGATGGCCAGAAACCTCTCATCACTTGTGATTTTTGTAAAAGTCTACTTTATGGTTTTTAATAAATGGCATGAGAAGGGAAATTGTGATACTTTAATTAGAGCCCAGGAGGTTTAAACGGTTCAAATATCGAATGGCACAATATATAATTTTGTAACCTTGAAAAATAGTTTTATAGTCCCAAAGACTAATAACTTATAGGGGATTATCCCACTGAAAAGTAATACTTCATTCAGTGTTTAATATAAGACATATTTATCTAATTTGATTAGATTAAGAAAGTTAGTTAAGTTAGTTAATATGACATGTATTTCTAAAATACTCTAGTCATTTTTCTTAATTCCCTCATTCGATCTTCTCTTTAATTATTGTTAATGGAGCATCAATAGAGATAAATTAGGAAAAAATGAAAAAATGTAAAAAAGATATCTTATATTTAGAATCAAAATCAACTTCTTAAATATGTGTTATATTAAAGACCAAAGAGAGTAATTCTAAAGATTAATTACCAAATTTAATGAGAGTCTCTAACGAATTTGTATGAGGCAATGTCTATTTGAAAGCCATAAATAATGTAGCCCACAAGACCACTAGTTAAAACATCTTATATTATGAGAAGTTCTTGAGTAAAGTGAAAGATGTCTTAGTATGTTCATGGATGAGATTCTTGTACATCATGAAGGTATGTTAATATGTTTGTTCCTTACTTTTGTCATATGTTTACTTATTTAAGAGTCATATATTTATTCTTATGTTTATAATCATCTCAATTTGATATTAATCGATGTTATGAAGTTGGAAAACACAATAATAAATTAGCAAGTAGCTATGTTAATTCATAATTTTGTGAGTAAATGGCCAAAAGCCATATATTACTTTGAAATTTTAGCTATCACAAAAATGATACGTATTTATAGATATTTTGATAATCATAAATTACATGACTTTAAAGGCTAAATATTAAAATATCTCATGACATAGAAGGTTTTGGATAATATCTTTATTGTAGTTGGCAAAAAAAAAATCTTTATTTTAGTTCAGTGGACTAATGCTTCTTGTTGAAATTTGCGATGCAAAAATAAGAGAGAAAATCTCTAAATTTAATATATTTATGAGTAATATAGCAACCACACACACATATATTACGAGTATTATGCCCTGAAAGCTAATGGTTTATATGAAATTGTTAGTAGTTCAAGTATAACACAATATAGTTGAAAATATTCTTGTAATGGTCATGAAGATTAATATTTATGGAGATATATTATAGGAAAAGTAATAAAAATTCAGTAAACTTATAATGTTTGCTTATGCTATAATCATGTATGGTCAATTCTTGAAATAAATTTTTTTCAATAAAAAAATATTGAATATATGGAGAAGACCATGGAAAAAAACCGGACCGGACCGGCCGGTTCAACCGGTCTGACCGGTGATCCGGTCCGGTTTGTGCAAAAACCAGTGAGCCGGTTCGAACCGGTCAAAACCGGTGGTTCGACCGGTTTGACCGGTTTGCCTTTTTTTAAAAAAATAAAATACATTTTTTTTATTCTTCTATCTACTATTGGGCATTATTTTTTAGGGAAAAATGAAAGTTTGAAAACCAAGATGAAGAGAAAAGTAAGTAAAAAAAGAATAAATCTAAAAAAAATGATTTTGAGAGGATATAATAATTAATTAATTATAGGAAAGGAGATGTCATTATATAAATATAAACATCATAACTAATACTAATATATTTTAAGCATTTTTTACCTAAAGATCTTTACCATTAATAAATTATAATATTTTAATATGACCGGTTTGACCACCGGTTCAACCCCGGTTGAACCATTAACCCTTAAATCAGTGCTGTAACCGGTTCATTGACCGATCCGATTTTTTATTCCTTGGAGAAGACCGTTCCTAAAGAATTATATATATATAGAGACATAACAATATCTAGTAGTAAAATCCTTGAATTCCACCCCAGGAACCTTCCCTTCACCCTTTAACTGTGACGTTTTAAACCTAAGCTTACCGGCCCCATGCTCAAAAATCAAAATTTAGTGTAATTTAGCTTTTTTATTTTTGCAAAAAGGAAAAGGCAAAAAAAAAAAATCCATGATAAAGAATAAGGACAATAAAAGATGCCGAGGGAAAAGGCAAGCTCGGGCGGCAGCCCTGAATGACGACCCTTCAGACAGGAGAGGGTCAGCTGTGTTTGCCACTCACTGAAGCATCTAATGCAGTTTATTAGGTTGCTTTTGATCTCTTCTGAATCCCACGGATTGAGTAAACCCCAATCTGTGTTTACCGCACAAACTTCTGACAAATGAGGGAAAATCCTCGCGATCCTTTAAAATCTGCTAACGAAGATGCCCCAGATGGAACCCGACCCTCCGCCACTGCCGCCAGCATCTCAATCGGAGTAAACCATCGCAAGAAAGGCACCGGCGTCAGAGCATGGCTCCTAATCGATGCCACTGGCCAGACGCAAGTGGTGGAGGCCGGCAAGCATGCCATCATGCGCCGGACGGGTCTGCCCGCCCGAGACCTTCGGATATTGGATCCGCTCCTGTCCTATCCTTCCACGGTTTTGGGGCGTGAGAGAGCGATCGTCATAAATTTGGAGCACATAAAAGCCATAATCACTGCTCATGAAGTTTTTTTGTTGAATTCGAGGGACCCATCCGTCACCCCCTTCGTTGAGGAGTTTCAGAGAAGAATTCTACATCACCATCAAGCCACTAAGGCTCAGGTTTTACACCCTTCTTCTCCTTGTTCTCGTAGATTTTTGACGATTGTTTCGTTTTATATTTTCCATGAAATTTTCAAAGATTTCTCGATTTCATCTAATGTGGCCCCCTTTTTCGAATTTGTCCAATTATCTTCTGTATTTATGGAACTGACGAAATTATGGAAGTTATTACTTGATAGACGGTATAAACAAGGAGTTGAGATTATTTCGACATTTGCAATGCTAGCATATCTTCATACATGTAGTTTGGGATTGTTTGTTCAATATAATAAGAATTAGATTAGGTATGAAAACCACCTCTGAAGTTCTTTATGGAATCACTCTTACGATTCCTTGTTTTTCCTTAATGTCTTTTTGCCCATTGCAAGTTTTATAGAACACTGTTAAGATGAGGCTGATATAGACCTGCGTGTACTTTATTTCTTGTTTATTTACTTGATACAATTTCCTTTATATTTGTCTGGTAATGTTATTATTATTATCATCGTCATCATTATTCTCAATAGCACAGGAGGGAAATGGCGATGACTCAAACTGGACAACATTGTACGATTTGGAAGAGCCACGATCAAGAACTGTCAGCCCTCGGATTCAAGATGAGGAAAGTAAAGGAGAAGAAAAACAATTCCAGAATAGAGACGGGATGAAGATTCTCCCATTTGAGTTTGTAGCACTGGAGGCATGCCTTGAGGCTGCTTGTGGAGTATTAGAAAATGAAGTACATATATTTTGCTCCTTTTTTCCTCTTATCTTTTCACTTCCTATATATTTATTTTTTCTGTCATCTCTTTGAGCAGGCAAAGACTTTGGAGCAAGAGGCTCATCCTGCCTTAGATAAGTTGACTTCAAAAATTAGTACTCTCAACTTGGAACGTGTTCGTCAAATTAAAAGCCGCTTGGTTGCAATCACTGGTCGAGTTCAAAAGGTGAGTATTATCCAAACTTTGACCACTTCCTTGCAAATTAATCTTTGATGGCATTGCCCATTAAACAAACCTTCCTTAATGTGTGATTTGATTATTTTCTGTCACGCGGGATAATTTTGATTGTTATTGCATACTATCTTCAGGTGCGGGATGAGTTAGAACACTTGCTAGATGATGATGAAGATATGGCTGAGATGTATCTGACAGAGAAGTTACAGCAGCAGCTTGAGGATTCTTCAGCCTCATCCTTGAATGATAAAGATGACATGGAAGATCAAGAACTTGAAACTGATATGGATGGCAGGCATGTAATTTTACCATCATTTTAATGACATTGAATACTTACTGTTGATCGTCTTCCCTATAATCATTTAATTGTCTTGTACTAGGATACCTGCTGAAATATCATTGGAAACTAGTGGTGGTTCTGCTCGCTATGAAGATAATCAAAATGCAATTGGCAGGGACAGCCATGGAACTCGTACTAGCATGACCTACAGTACTGTAACCAAGCAACTTGATGTAGAGGAGCTTGAGATGCTCTTGGAAGCATACTTCGTGCAAATTGATGGCACACTGAACAAACTATCCACGGTATGCAAATTTTATTGAATTTTTGCAGTTGGGCTCTTTCTTTTTTACAGCCTCGTGGCTATTTTTGGCCCCACTGGAAGGTTATAAGAAGTTTCGCTGCAAAAGGAATATTAACTGTTAAACAAGATGAAACATTTTACATTTTCTGATTGATTAGGCTGACAACATATTTGAAGGATTGCTCTGGAAGCCCTGGAAATGTACCAAATTTATATGTAGGAGA
Organism: Albizia julibrissin; assembly: GCA_037074505.1. Classification (NCBI taxonomy): domain Eukaryota; kingdom Viridiplantae; phylum Streptophyta; class Magnoliopsida; order Fabales; family Fabaceae; genus Albizia; species Albizia julibrissin. Next base: position 3,341,445 of record CM073480.1, on the reverse strand, counting down.
TTTACAGAGATGATCAATGTTTCCTTCCAAGATTCTTACAAGTTGAATATTTATTGCGAAGTAACAAAGCAGAAGGAGTTGTAGACTTCACAGTATATTGTTGAATAAAAGGATTCACAGAAGTGATGTTCGTATCACTCGTCATATATACCTGCAGTTCGTCGAGGAGCAAAAAGGATTTTCTTAAACAATTTTTCACTTGTTAGATATCTTCTAGACTCTTTAAACACACTAAGCATCTTTTAGACTTATTTCCATTGTAACTCTTAGAGTTTACACTCTCATGCATCAATGCTTTAGATATTTGATTTTAGTCTAGACTTTGTCATGTCATGTGGTGAGTACCAAAGTAATCCATCAATGCTTGGATACTTGGAATAACCTTTTTTCTTTTCCTTTTGTCCTCTGTTTTGAAGCTGAGGGAGTACGTGGATGACACAGAGGACTACATCAACATAATGCTGGATGACAAGCAGAACCATCTGTTGCAAATGGGAGTGATGCTGACAACGGCAACCCTTGTAGTGAGTGCTTTTGTGGTGGTGGCTGGTATTTTTGGGATGAACATTGGCATCGAGCTTTTTAAAACTGGTGGGATGCGAGAATTCCTCTGGACTGTCTGTGGCAGCGCCGCCGGCACCATATTCTTGTACGTGTTTGCCATTGCCTGGTGTAAACACAAACGCCTGCTGGAGTGAGATTCACTGGCGTCTACAATTTTCTGATGCCATGTTCTTATTCTGTAGAGTTATATCAACAGAGTCTCAATAGTTTTCATGAAGTCAACAGGTTGCATTAATCAGTGTGATTATTCATCAATAATGTCCAGGAGGTTCACTTTTAAAAAGAACAACATTTAAGCAATACTTTCAAAAAATTGTAGACTCACTTTATTTTTCAATGGATTTGTGTCGTGATTCATCCGTAAGTTTGATACTCTGGGTGATTTTTTAAGCAATCAATGATGTGATTTTTTTTTTTTTATAAAAAATAAATGTTCGCCTACTGTATTTTTCACTGCTTATCGAAGACTGAAACCTTGAATTTATGTAATGCCGAGTTTGAAACTTTTAAGTTTTATATATCAAGCATTTTGGGAGCAAGCTTTTTAATAGCAACAGAAGCCCGTAAATCCGTATTTAACGACCAATGTACATGACATAGCAGCATTACGATGAACAAAAGGCGGGGGAAAACGGAAAACGGAACACACAATGTGTATTAATATCTGAAACATAATGAATTTGAAGTTATCAATATCAATATGATAACTTTTCTTCTAAACACTGCTGTTAAGCCGTTTTGTTATTATTTATAAGTCTTTTCTCATAAGTCATAAGACTTCTATTTAAAATTATAAAGATATACCTAATTCTACCATACCAACCCAAAAACACTCCCTCAAAACAACTCATTCTCTCTCTCTCTATTTCTCGCTCGCTCTCTCTTCTTCTTTTACCTTCATCTATCATTACCATATGATCACCACGTTTAGCATATTCTCCTTATCATCTTCATTCTTCCATATCATATTTTGTTTCTCTCTTCTTATTTTACCTTTGTCTATCATTACCATCTGATCATCACCTTCGGCATATTCTCCTTATCATATCCATTCTCCCATATAATCTATTGTGAAACTTTAATTTTCAGAAACCTTCATGGAAGAATCTCTTCAAAAGCTCAAAAAATGTTCTCAACTCTTCCCAAAGATGTGCTCAGGAATATATATAGCTATTGACTTGAAAGGATGAAGACATTCACGCGTTTGGGCCTACCTGAGGATGTACGCTGGATCATTAAAGCTAAGGTCCATTTAATGGGTGAGATTCATGACTCATTTATTAAACTTATGCCAGGAATGAGCAGAAGTTCTTACTTGAAGAAGAGAAGAGCAAAAAAAATGAAGGTATGCCATAAATGTGCAAGGTGGACATGTGATGGCCATTGTCGAAGCAAATGTATGGTTTCTATAAATCGAGAAGATAAGATTCAATTCATAAAGGATGGACTGAGTAAAGAGTCATTAGATGATATAATTTTGACTCTTGAAATGCATCCTAGTGGTGAAGTTCACGCTCTTCTTCTCGATTTAATGAACTTATTTACCAAACAAAAAGAGCGCTACTGTCTTGGGAATCTCACATTAAAAGACCCTGTTTGCGAGTTTATGAGAAAGCTGGATGGGAAGCAAATGAAGCTGGTCAGCTGATTGATCAACTGCAAATCTGTCAACCCAAATCAGATCTATTAGTCAAGCAAATAGGTGTGTAATATTTATTCAGCGGTCCGAAGGAGAGTAGAGATAGCACTCTCCTATTGTAACCTTCTTCATCAGTGTTAGTTAATAAAAAATTAGATGCATGGTGTATATAAAGATGACAGAGTAAAGAGTTATTTTTAACTCTTGAGACGCATTATTAGTTACGTAGTGTTATTTGTTTGAATGTGGAATAATGGATTAAAGGCAATTATGTATGTAAGAAGTAAAATTTTATTAGCAATAATAATGTGTGCTTTCTTCCAAAAGCTAATTAAATAGTATTTAAATTATAGAAACTGATTCATAGATGTACATTTTAAAAAACCGATTAGTAATGAAAAAAATACTATAAATAAAAAGGATGTAGTTCATTTTATGTCGGATGTGCCTTATAAATTTTAATAGAATAATACTAATAATTAGGATCATATCTTCTTAAATTGATACATGTTAAGAGCATAGTCTTTAGCCACCCAAAAAGTTATTTTTTAATTTTATAGTATTAAATATCACATGCATTATTATAAGGAATCAAATGAAAATTGAATCAAATTTTAACAAGTGGTTACTATAATATTAAAAAAAACTAATTAATATTGATAATTTACATACAATTATCCATTTTTTAAAACGTGTATTGTTAAAGAAAAAGGGAGGCGCCCCTCCCCTTTTCATTATGTAGTAGGTAGCTACAAACCAACTACCATTTTTTTTTAAAAAAAAAAAGGAGGTGCCCCCTCCCCTTTTCATTAGGCGCCACTTTTGACTCTTTTTTTATTTTTTTAATAATATTAGTTTATTATTATTTTTTAATAAATCATTAATATTTAATAATAATTAATATTTTCTTAAAAATATATTTTAATCATATTTCTCTTTTCTTTTTATACCCAAAATTACTATCAAATTCTACTTATCTCTCTATTATAATTATATTATTAACTTGACAAATATAAGAGAGGCTAAGAAAACACATTAAAAGAAGGGAAAGAGCAAAGCTACATACTGCAAACTTTCATGTAGAGACAAGAAAATAGTAGTTTTGTAATGGAAATTGTAATCATAGTTTAGGTGTGAAGAAATTGAAAGATTGATGTTGATGAATGGACCATACAATATTCATACAAACACTTCATTGAAATTAAACAAAAGCAAAATTTTGTGAAAATGACATTTTAACGTTGGTGTAGTCATAAAGTTAAAAGTAAAAGTTGTTTCCTTTCTTATGGAGTAGAAAAGAAAAATTCTAATTAAATACGTTAAGCATTTTTTTAAATTAATTAGGATTTTTTCAATCTCATTCACCTCTTTTGATGGTCCCTATATGTATTTTCTAGGCAAAAAACAATAGATATAATCATGTGCCTATTTTTGTTGGTCAAAAGCAATTATGTGATTCGTGCATGAAACAGTTTCAGAAATAACTCTCATTACTTCTAATAATTACCCACCACCAAATTAATTTGATCTTATAATAATAAAATTTCTTTAAAATATTCCAAAATTGCATAAATAACTTTCATTACTAATTAGTAAATTATCAACTTAAGAAGACATGATACTTTTTTCTATTCTCTACTAAATTAGCGTGTAAAAAAATTAACATATATTCTTATATCAAATTTTTTGGATATAAAAAAAATACAAAACAAGAGTGTACAAAAATTAGCATATATTCCTATAGCAAAAAATTTGTTTTAATGGTTACTTTCCAGTGTTATGACTCATTTAAGGGATCTATTGTTATCTATCTTTATTTAATAATTGTCGAGGTGTGTCATTTTCATAGGAGACAAATGTTCTATCAACATGTGGAAACTTTTACACGTTCATTTAGAGCCCGTTTGGTTCAACCCCATTGCATGCATGCAATGATAATCATGATTGCATTACCATGAGAAGAATGTTTGGTTGCTCTTTAGCATGGTAATAGGGTTTACCATGGTAATGATGATTACCAAAAAATTGGTAATCCTCATTCATACCTCCCCCCCTATGAATCCTCATTACCATCCCATTGCATAGTTAGAAAAGTCTAATTTACCCTTTAGTTTTACTTCTCTTTATTTTACTTATATATTTTTACTTAGGCACATCGTCACAACCGCTACCACCGTCGCCGCCACCACCTCCTCCTCCACCACTGCAGCCACCTGCCGCCACCTCTTCCTCCACTACCGCCAACACCTCCTCCTTCTCTGCCGTTGCTGCCACCTACTCCTGCACCGCCGCCGCCGCCGCCGCCTCCTCCTCTACCGTTGCCGCCACCTACTCCTCCACCACAGCCGCCACCACCTCCTCCTCTACCGTTGCCGCCACCTACTCCTCCACCACAGCCGCCACCACCTCCTCCTCTACTGTTACCGCCACCTACTCCTGTACCACTGCCGCCACCACCTCCTCCTCTACCGTTTCCGCCACCTGCCGCCACCTACTCCTCCACCACCGCCGCCGCCGCCACCTCCTCTACTGTTGCCGCCACCTACCGCCGCCACCACCTCCTCCTCCACCACCGCCACTACCTCCTCCTCCTCCGCCGCCGCCACTACCTCCTCCTTCTCCGTTCCCGCCGCCACTACCTCCTCCTTCTCCGTTCCCGCCACCACTACCTCATTCTCCTCTTCCGCCGCTACTACCTCCTCCTCCTCTGCCGCTGCAACCACCGTCACCACCTCCTCCTCCACCACCAGGCATCACAGCTACTACCTCCTCTTCATCCGCCGCCACCCAGCCTCGTCGCTACTACCTCCTCCTCCTCCCTCGCCGACACCTGCCGCTGCCACTACCTCCTCCTTCTCCGCCGCCACCCGCCACCGTCGCCACTACCTCCTCCTTCTCCGTTCCCACCACCACTACCTCCTCTGCCTCCGCCGCTGCCACTACCTCCTCTGCCACCGCCGCCACCACTACCTCCTCCTTCTTCTGACTCTTAACTTTCTTTTTACAAAGATTATAGTAAGGGTAAAATAGACTTTGTGTAATATATTAATTTTAAATAATTTTTAAAATAATAATTCATTGCACCTTACTTAAAAATCAAACCAAACACTAGCCATGTAATTAATATTGCATTGCATTACCATTGCATCGCATCGCATCGCACTGCAGGGTGTAATGGGATCGAACCAAACGGGCCCTTAGTATTCTCATAATTGACTTTTCAAAGCACTCTATTTTCAAGCCATAGTTTTTTTAATATATATTTCTAATTTGTTTTTATAATTGTGGATGTCTAATTTAATAGAGAAGCTTCCAACCCAAATATACATCATGCATTTTAAAAATTATTGTTCATACCTTTGACTGTAAAAGCCATTAAATTTTAATTTCTTTATAACTACATGAATAAGGAAGCCCACATGCTGTAGGGTCTACCATGTGTTGTGTGTTCAGATTTCTTCCTCCAGTTGTTGCTTTTGTTCCCACCCCTCGCATTTCTACTTTGATATGATGAGAGATCATATTGTCCTATTGTATATTTTTAAAAGGAGATTAAAAAAGATAAATAAATTATTTAATTATATCATAGGTTAACTTAAAATTATTCATGATTTTAAGGATAAAGAATTAGATGTATGGGGTGTACAAAGATGGCATACTAAAATGTTATTCTTAACTTATGAGATGTATTATTAGTTCCAGAGTATTATTTGTTTGAATGTGGAATAGTGGATTAAAGGCAATTACGTATGTAAGAAGTAAAATTTTATTAGCAATAATATTTGGGGGGACGTGTTCATTATTATAATAATGGAGGTTAAAAACGTTGGTTAAATGATAAAGTGATAGAACAATGAAACGTCAAAAGAAATTGAAGACTACAATGAGGAGAATATCATAAAGAGAAGAGTATCATACTGTCATGGAATCATATGCCTCTCCTAATAACCCCCACCCCTCCATTTTCATGACCACACTACTCGCCTCATTTGGTTTCTTCACACAACTCAAATTATTTATGGAAAATTGCACTTAAATCTCATTAACAAATTAAAAGAAGGGATAAAGAAAAGCTACATACTGCAATATTTCATGTCAAGACAAGAAAAAAGTCATTTTGAAGTGGAAAGAAAGTCATAGTTTGGGTGGGAATAAATTGAAAGATTGACAAAAAAAAAAGTTATAATTTAGTTCCTATACTTAAACTCAAATAAAATCCTATTAAAATTGTAGGTATCAAAATTAACAATTTTAAACTATAAAAACTAAAATTTGATCCACCAATAAAAATCAACAGTAATATTATCCCATGATTTAAGTTTGAAAACACCATATAAATGATTTATCATAAATAATACAATATCATCGAATCAAACCAAATTATAAAAATAAAATATTAACTAATTTATGTCAATAGTTATAAAATTTATTTTTATTTTACCTAAAAAAAATTTAAACTTCTGGCTTTATGTTTAATCAATGTTGAAGAGGACAGAGTTGGTGTAATCAAATATACATTCTGGATCAAATATTTGGAACAAAGTCAATATCATCATCATTAACATTTATCATTTATCACAAATTGCAATCATGTCCTTTACAATTTTGAATATTAGCATTTGCTTTTGGCTCCAAAATGCTATCTTTGATTTTTTACGTGTACATTATCAATTAATGGATTGCCCTGGTAAATTATAAGTATACAATTCATAATATGCCTATGAAAATAATTTCTTAAGTCATTATTAGTTGAAGAGATCTTTATTAAAAGATTATCAACTTTTTTAAGGATAAATAGATTTCCAACGTAACTTTTTCAATACAAAGTTAAAGGTGGAAGAATAACCTACAAAACTTTGAAGAAGTAAATAAAGAAGAACCTAATTTTTCTTGGTATTTAAACAGAGACAAATGAATATGATTAAGACAATAGAAAATGAGCAACATCCTTCATGATGATGTTAGATAAAGCTTCAAGGACTTTTTGTTCAAGAGATGATCCCTTATTAACATGTAAGATATAATACAGATATTAGAATTATAAAGCAAAGTTGGATAGTGAAGTCAAAACAAAAATTTGAAGTGGAGGCTAAGAAAACAAAAGCACAAAATAAAAACAACAGGCCACACTAACCATGTCCCTATCTATAATCTGACCATATTAGCAAATCATTAAGTCTCACAGGGTAGAAAATTTTCGAACTTTCCTCCAATGCAATCAATAAGTCTAACACAGTGCAGTGATAATTTATCATCTACCCACATCAGCAAATCATTCACTTCTAACAACAAGATTGCATTATTAGTTAAAGACACAAAATTCAAGAGAGAAGAAAAATAAATATATAAGTCTTGGGACAATATGATAATGCAGTACGTGATTTTCAAGATTGACAATCTGCAACAATGTAGAAGAGTCTTCATATTCAAGATTGCAAGAGTGCTTTTTTGACTTCCGGTTGTAAATATTAGAAGAGCACGTTTTTTTTTTACTTCCTGTGGCAATATATTAATCTTCTTATTTATTGTGACATGCATTTTGCTTTCCGAAATTTTAAAATTTTAAAAGTTGTAGAATGGATAGGGACAACTAGACAGGGTTGCACAATGTAGACTTAAGCAAGTAATGCTTTCACGTTTCCCTATACAGCTATGACTGGCTCAATGGAAAAAGTAACTAGCTGGGCAAAGATGGGAGTGGAAAAAAATGAAAATGAAAAAATCCCCATGCCTTCATCTTCTACTTTGAACAATAAACAAAGCCTGTTGATTTTTGCTCCAAAAGTTATTTCGTCCTATCTATCCTCCTTTGCTTTTATTTCATAGCTAACAATGACATCAAGAAACACAAGCCAAATCTTCGCTTAACAAAGGAACACATACTGAATGTGGAACCGGTAATACTACCAAGCTTTGAGCTAAGTACTGGACATCTGTTGCCAAATAATCAGAGGGGTGTTTTTGTTTTGGGATGAGAAATAATGTATGTAATAAAGAAAAAGAAAGAAGAACTTTAGGATTCACGTATGGTTGAAAATAAGAAGGGACAAGTCACATCTTGAATAAAAAAACAAAAAGGCAAAGATATATTAGAGGGCAATCTAAAGTTGATCAATCTGTTTCTTCCTGAAGGGAAAAAAATATTCTTCATTTTTCTTCTCCATTTTAGAAATCGTCAACCTAATTGTCAGCATTAATAGATATGGTCGGATTTTCTCATTTTCATTTTTGTCCATGCACATCCTTAACATAAATTATATGGTTTTAGAGTAAATAGTAAAGACATAATGATTTTAGTCAACATTGTGATGCGTGTGAAAATTGTCTTTCACGTGCCCAACTCACCAAAAACATTGTGATCATAAATAGTATTTATCATTATTTTAATTTATCATAAAGCATTTTATATTGTGAACGTGAGTAAGGAAATCAATCCTATGTACTCCAAGTGTCAAAAAAATTTCCTAATTAATATTATAAACTTTTACACGTCAAACGTTAAAATGCAAATCATTTTATGATGTGCTGATATATGATATTGAATCTATTTCCATTATAAATTTTTTTTTGGTTTTATACAATTTTTTAGTTTGTTAAAAAAAATTTAAAATTTCTAATTCTTCTATAATTTAAAATCAATTATACTATATTTTTCAACATCCACAAATTTTTAAACACAAAACATGTAAGATATAATACATATATTATAATTATAAAGCAAAGTTGGATACTGAAGTCAAAACAAAAATTTGAAGTGGAGGCTAAGAAAACAAAAGCACAAAATAAAAACAACAAGAACCACTAGCCATGTCCCTATCTATAATCTGACCATATTAGCAAATCATTAAGTCTCACAGGGTAGAAAATTTTCGAACTTCCCTCCAATACAATCAATAAGTCTAACGCAGTGCAGTGATAATTTATCATCTACCCACATCAGCAAATCATTCACTTCTGACAACAAGATTGCATTATTAATTAAAGACACAAAATTCAAGAGAGAAGAAAAATAAATATATAAGTCTTGGGACAATATAATGATGCAGTACGTGATTTTCAAGATTGACAACATTGTGATGCGTGTGAAAGCTATCTTTCACATGCCCAACTCACAAAAAAATTGTGATCATAAATGGCTATAGTATTTAGCATTATTTTAATTTATCATAAATCATTTTATATTGTGAACGTGAGTAAGGAAATCAGTCCTATGTACTCCAAGTGTCAAAAAAATTTTATAATTAATATTATAAACTTTTACAAGTCAAAAGTTATTTCATTCTGGGAAAATGGCTCAAAAATACCTTGTAAGGAAATTATTTGTTGATTAGTACTACGGGTGCAAACAAGCACCCCTTATGTACAAACATCATCCACATATGCAAAATTCATCCCTACGAATGTGCAAACACCATCCCTCGTGTGCAAAATATCATCCACCCGTGTGTAACTTATCACTCACAATGTGCAATGGTAGCAATTAGCAATTAATTTGCTTGCAAGGTAGTTTTTAGCAATTCTCCCTTTCATTCTTCCCTAAAAATCAGCGTTCTTCCTCTCCCTGCCTCAGTCATCTTTAGCTAAATAAATGTAATGTTTTTTTATAAAATACTCAATTATAATAAAATCTCGTTTATGTTACAAACTCTCTACATTTACATTGTTTAAGTAGTATAAATATGTACTCTTCTACTTCTAAACACAAGATGTCTGAGAGAGAAAATGTCTGAGCGGAAAAAAGAGGGAAATGCCATCACCATAAAATGTAGATTTAAATCTATCTGCATTTTTTGTGAAACTGATTTCAAAAAGGATAGAGAGTTTGTACTTGTAGCAAATGAACTTGGAAATGCATTAGCCGCTAGGAAGATTAACTTTATATACGGGGGAGGTATTCAGGGCCTAAGGGGAAGGGTGGCTATTTCTGTAGCCATTAACGGTAACAAGGGTTTAAGTGTAAAGGTGAAGGAGTTGGAAGATCATATCTTTTTCATAGGACAAGAGTTACAGGTTTCAAGCTTGCCTGAACGAATGTGACGTATGTTCTACTATGCTGACGCATTTATCACTATACTCGGTGGTTTGGAAACGTTGGATGAAATTTCTAGTGTTGCATATTGGGCTAAACTAAACTTTCACAAAAAGCCATTAGGATTGTTAAATGTTAATAGTTTTTATGATAATTTATTGTCTTTTTTTGATTGTGCTATGGAAACAGGATTCATACCCCAAGCGACTCGTCATTCTATAATTTCTGCACCAACTGCTGATCAACTACTTGATCAACTGCAACCTATGCACCAAAACTAAATCTATTAGTCAAGCAAATAGGTGGAAAATTTTCAAATAACATTCAGATGCAGAATCCAGCTACCACTCTACAGAAGCATCATCCAGATATAACCCTTCGCTTGTAAAAAACCATTAGATAGTTAGTAAAACCCTCAAATGCATGGTGTATGTAAAGATGACAGAGTAAAAAGTTATTCTTAACTCTTGAGACGCGTCTTATTAGTTGCTTCGGTTGTAAAAAACCATTAGATAGTTAGTAAAACCCTCAGATGCACGGTGTATGCAAAGATGACAGAGTAAAGAGTTATTCTTAACTCTTGAGACGCGTCTTATTAGTTGTTTGTTTTTGTTTTATCTTAACTTCTAAATCTAAATGAGCATTATCGATATTTATTTTAATTCTTTAAAATTCTCTCTTATGATATTATTTCCCTCTAATTTTCAGTTCAATAGGATGTTAAGTGGTATCATTTACACTATATTCATGACATGGCACAAAATATGCTAAAGATCTAACTTAAAAAGAGTAAAATAATAGAATGCATACATGTGTATACGAGATTTGGGAGATTTCTGACGTGCTACCTTTTTGTCGTTGGAATACATAAATGAATAAATTAATGGTAAAGTTAATGCATCCATTGTCATTTCTCCATCTTCTTCCTTTATTTTTCTTTTTCCTTCTTATTAATGAATTTTATTAAGGATAATTTTAATATCTTACATAAAGTAACTAACTGCATTAATTTATATAGTAAGAGGGAAGTGATTAAGTGGGAATCTCCAACCTGCCCCAATAAGCAGGGCTTCAAATTTGAAATGTTAATGCAGAGATTGGAAGATTGGTGATGGTGTGGGAGATGAGGGAGGGCCCTCAAATTCGTAGTTCAGTTGACCACACCTTATCATTTGGACTTTCTCTCTTTGATCCATTCCATTTTTTACTTTTCCTCTCTCCTTCAACCCAATCCACTTTCTCTATTTCTCCCCCATTTTCTCAGTCCATCCCATGACCCACCACCACTTTTTCTCTCTCCAATCAAATCTCTCATTTTCCACACTTTTTCCTCTCACCTTGAATTTCATGTGTTTCCAATACTCCCCACCGATGTAATTTGTTGATTAATATGAACATAAAAAATAATTATAAAGGAATATGAAACATGAAATTAGAAAATAATTAATATGAATCCTTCAGAAAGTCGATGGTCATTCCGCATACAGCGAAGACAGTTCCCAATAACTCTTTCATTTGCTATGACTATCAATAAGAGTCAAGGGCAATCTCTACGACATGTTGGATTGTATCTTTGCAAGCCCGTTTTCACACATGACCAGTTATATGTTGCATTGTCTAGAGTTAAAACAATGGAAGGTTTAAAGATAGTTGTTGGTGATAATGACATCATGCAGAAGAGGACCACAAGAAATGTTGTGTACCAAGAAGTTTTTCAAAATGTGAGATAGTTATAATATTACTATTATTATTGTAATATTTATGCATTATACATATGTTATAACTATGTATTAATTATTAAAATTATGTGATAGTTTGACTGAAATATGAGAATTTTATAGTATTTAGAATGAAACATCTCCATTAGCACAATCACTCCATGTAATGCATGGGGGAGCACAAGCTAGTTATTCTAAAAAAGGAACAAACCGATTGCTTAAAATTAGTTTAAGCCGCATGTGTTTCAATTACTCCAGGCCCTTCTTTTACTTTTATACTCCTCTAATCCTATTAATAGGACTGAGAGAAGAAACTTGTTGATCATATTTATAAAGCATTTTATTAATTTTTTTAGATAAATATATATTAGATTGGGATAAAATTTAAAAGTTGTTAAATTTTATAAGATTTAATAAATTCTAAAATTTGTCCTCGTTACCACTAGATCAGTGTGCGCGCGCGCGTGTATATTGAATGGGCAATTTGACAGTTTGACTTGAGCAACCTCATCCTTATTATCCTTTAGCGATAACAAACTGGTGGCTGCAGCCAGAGGATGAGAGATGAGTTCAATAGGGCAAAGCATTGTGATGGCACTAACTGTAACAGTGAACAAATACGCTTCTTCCAACTTGCAAGCTGTTGCTTACCGGAAAAAGGATCCTAAGTCACCGCCCAATTCCGCCGCCGCCGTAACTAAAAGAGGCCTCCTCTTATCCTCCCTCGCCGCCGCCGCCTCCCTCCCTGACTCCAGAACTCTCCTCCTCCAAAGTAATCCCTACTCCCTCTCTCTTGTTTTCTCTTCCTCTTTCTTTCTGACTCATGAATTGTTTCCCCAGAATATCTCAAGAAATCAGAGGAGAACAGAGAGAAAAATGACAAAGAGGTATATATATACTGTTGTTTACTGGCTGCTGACTATAATTAAAGAGATGATATATATATATATATATATGAAGCTGTGTGTGATAATGCAGAGGCTGGAGAGTTATTACAAGCGTAATTACAAGGATTATTTTGAACTGGTGGAGGGAACAATTAAGGCAAAGCAGCAAGATCAGCTTTCTGATACAGAAAAAGCTATCCTTGATTGGCTTAAATCTAACAAATGAATCTTCTGTACCTACCTTCTTCATTATTACTTCCATAATTGTACATTATTATTTGACTCATTTAGTCATCTAGATGTTATATATATATATAGCTCGTTAATCAGATTGTAATTTCCTGTTTCGTTCGATCCTCAACCCCCAATAAAATTTTTGGGTCGCTTCAATCCTATTTCAGCTAACGCATACATATAAAAAGAGTGATGATTTGCTGCAAAATTTCGTAATGGGATCATGAGAATGGGAGATTATGAAATTAAAATGGGTTAAGGGTCAATTTTACTCTGAAATGAAAGGTTTCAGTGAAAAGTAATTTTATCTTGAAAGTTTTTTTAAGGAAATTTTGATTCAGAAGTATAAAAAATGAAGCAATTTTGCTATGTTCATTATCCTGATTAATTTTGATCATTAGTTGATCAAATATATTGAGCTGACAATCCACATATCATCTATTTTATTTTTGTTAATGGTTAAATTTTCCCTAAAAGTTTTAAATATAACTTTAAAAAAAAATAAAGTAGATGTTATATGGACTTCCAACTCAAATTTACATTTTAATAAAAATGACATAAATAACATGTGAAATATAGCTTAGTATATTTGATCAACTAAAGATCAAAATTAATTAGGATTACGGTTAGGGAAAAATTACTCATTTTTTTATACTTCCAAGGTAAAATTGCCCCCGAAAAAAACTTCCATACAAAATTACTCCTTAACCCAATTAAAATCAATTGTACATATATACCTTAAGATTATTTCAATGAAGTAGCCATGTGTGTAAGTGTGAGATGAAGGCAGAAGTATTTTAAAGAGAGAATTTCACATATGTTTTGATTAAGTAATTTATTTAGCTTCATTAATCTCTCAATAAATCTTATATTAAGAATAAAAAATATAATAAATTTTTTAAAATTACAATATTTTCACCCACCTAATAGCCTAATCAGCTTTGTGACAAGATATCAATGGAGGACTAGAGGCCCAGGCCTTTATGGAAAGGTTTATATGTAATCTTACATACTATATATTACATATAATTAACTAAGATGCAATCTAGATTTAGCATGTTGGTGTTTGTTCTTTTGGAAACATTACTGTGCTATCCCACATAAGTAAATCTAATCACTAAAATTTTCTATAATAAGTTAGCATCATGCAATGTCAAGAAAATGACAACAAATCACATGCTGTTATCGTGGGGCTTTTTTCCTTGGTTAGAATGAAAAGAAAACTAGGGAGGGTAAAATATTATAAGAAAAAACTCTTAAAAATAAGTAGTTTTTACTATTTTAGGGGAGTTTTCCTTTTTAGTATTCTTTTCTCTCGATTTTCTTTTTAAGCTTACCTTCCTCAATGCTTGGGAACGCGGTGGAGAAATAAATTTTTTTTAATGAAGCTTTTGCAGAAGCCAAATTGAAAAAAAAAAAGTTAAATTGTAAATGTGATTTGTGTTTGGATTGGTATTGGGAGAAGTGACTTTTTTTTTAACCTTAAACATGCTTGGATTAGTATTTGAAAAGCCCGTTTAAATGAAAAATGATTGAAAATTGCATAAACCTTATTGAATACTACACACACACATATATATTGTTTTTATATATTGTGATAATTAAAGTGAAAAATTAAAATTTGATAAAATAAAAAATTTTAATTATTATTAAAATTTGTTAATTATTCATATAAATGATCTCTTAAAATTTTAATGCTACCTTATGCTTAATCTTACATTATAAATACTTAATAAATTGGAGATTTTGTAGGGTCAAAATAAATATTTTGACGATTGGATAAAATTACAAAAAATGTCCCTAGAATTTATAGAAATTATAAGTGAAGGAAGAAAAGGGATAAGGGAAATCACAGAAAAGGACCTAGATATTTTAAAAATTACATTTATCCCCTAAAAAAATTTCACTATAATCCCTAATCGAGAACTTTTGAATTTTGTAAGTAAGTCCCTAATCAAATCCTAATTTAACCAAAGCTTCTTCTTCCTTGGAACAGAAATACGAAACATAGCATTGAGAGTGTGAGAGAAGCAGAACTCCGACACAAGCTCCGGCCACCCTACCAGCTCCGGCCACCACACCAAATCTACCGATGATGGGTACACCAACCGATCGATCCGGCCAACTAGACTCAAGAACAAGGCGTTGGACCAACAATTGAGGCTTTACTGCTTAGGGGACACACAACGGAGACCTATTAAGGGGGACCCACCGATCGCCGCCGCCGCCTGCTTCCTACCTCCGATGAAGGTAAGACTCAACGGCTGCGTGGTTCCTTACATGCAGGGATGAACAAGGGATGGTGAAGCAAAAACGGCTCTCTCAATTTTCGACCAACCCACCGATGGCGACCTTGGCACCTCCGAGGACCCTTCCACTCAACGGCAACAACTGGTGTTGAAGATCCAATGATGGCGACAGACTTCGGTCCTTGGCTAAGCTGAGAACATAAAAGAGGAAGGAGAGAGCTGATGACTTTTCGCGAGGAAGGAGAGAACTTGACGAAAATGAGAGAGCAGAGGGTTGGTGAGGTTTGAATGCCAATTAATGATCTTTCCAACGGTATGATCTGATAAAAGCTCATCGGTTAGAAGCTAAAAGCTCACAATATGAGGTTATCTCAAAAGCTCTTTTTTTTTTTTTATTTCCTAAAGCCCATCTTAAATTGAATTGATTCCAAACACTTTCTAAGCTTATGAAATGGGCTTCTCATTCTAAATGGATTTTTTTCTTTCTTCAGCCCGTTTCCAAACAGGCTCTTAGTATTTAGTGGTTAGATTGTTTACGCGGATTGCAGTATAATTTTCTTTTATGTTTTTGTTTTCAATTTTTCCAACACTAGTGTGAAAGCTCCTTCATATAGCTTTTGAACCAACATGCATTTGAGGTATTTTGAATAATGTTTTCTTCTTTGTCCAAAAAAAAAATAATGTTTTCTTCCGAACGTAGTGTTGAACTTGATACATGACTAATTGCTCACTTTAGTGATCACATTGTGATGAATCTGTAATAATCTCCAATATGGTGTGTCAAAGCATTACTTTTTTTTTTTTTTTGGGTGGACCCAACATAAGAATTATAGCTTCAGCTTCAACGCATACGCATTGTATTTATAAGTAAACTAAAAAAACTGAGGATGGAAAGTCAAATGGCATGATCTTTAGGGTATAATTTTGTGGGTCACATAACATGTACACAGAAATCTTAAACACTTTAGAAGACCACGTTGCTGTGTGAAGCTGACTCTACTCTGTGCATATCCTTACCAAATCTTTCTATTATGTAACCCCTTCCTCAAGTTAGCGTAACTTAAGGATTTTACTGTACATTCATGTTTCAACTTTTTTAAGAGTCCAGACAGCAACATGGTATTTATTTCAGGTCAATTCCAAGCCCTTATTTTTACCAAACCTGCCGACTAGTTCTCACTCATAGTAATATAGTACTGTAGCATAATGAATTCTCCAATGGAAGCAAAGTTGTTTTTTTAACTTTGGAAGATTTAGATTTATATATGCAACACGTTGCAGAAGAAAGTAATGCAAATGAATAAAAGGACCATACATATATAAAAGTTTGCATCTTTTCACACATATATGTCGTCCTAGCTAATTAATTATCTCGACGTGTCTCTTTCTAGATCTATCTTCCTAAGTTGTTTTTGAACTTTGGAATATGCAACACGTTGTAGAAGAAAGTAATACAAATGAATAAAAGGACCATACATATATAAAAGTTTTGCATCTTTTCACACGTATATGTCGTCCTAATTAATTATCTCGACATGTCTCTTTCTAGATCTATCAATAAGTTACTCGTATCCAGGTCAAAAAAAAAAAAGTTGCTCATATATATTGTGTGCACGTAAAGTCGTAGGCTGAGCGAC
Source organism: Albizia julibrissin (assembly GCA_037074505.1). Classification (NCBI taxonomy): domain Eukaryota; kingdom Viridiplantae; phylum Streptophyta; class Magnoliopsida; order Fabales; family Fabaceae; genus Albizia; species Albizia julibrissin. The sequence continues at coordinate 3,324,488 of CM073480.1, read as the reverse complement.
TTGAAACAGTGTACGCACTTGCAATCAGTTGAATCTAATAAGAAGATAGTGGTATGCGACGCGTACGAGGGCCATAAATCTATGTTTAGACTAAATTTTAAGTTAATAAGGAGATCCATGTTGGTTTTGACTTGTCGTAGGTGGTGTTTGAATTTGACTATTACATATTAATTCTCGATTCTGTCATCCTCCAAGCATCCCTATTAATTATTCTGAGTACATATCTACATCTGTCACTCAGACCACTATTTGATTATTTATCACTACAGAGTGTTAATTAAATTGTTATAGAATAAGCTCCTCATTTGTATTCTTAACCTTTCATTTACATACACTCCCCCTCCCCCTCCCCCTCCCCCTTCCCTTTCCCCTTCTCTCTCTGTGTGACTGTATTTCAGAACCAAAAAAATAAATAAATAAAAACTTTCTTTTATGGGTTAATACTAAGAGAAAATTCCAGAAAAATATATACCTTCAAAATATCAAACCCCAAATTAGTAATTTCTTACTAAAATGAGTTATGAATTGTTAATTAAGTGTAGTCAATACCTAAACTGTTGTAGGTAACAGAATTGATTTGGGATTTTAATATTTTGAAGGTATTTTTCTGAAAATTTTTAAATATTAAAGTGTATTTTATTTTTTTCTCTAAAAGTATTCTTAGAAGAGTATTATCTATTACCTTGAAAGATTATGAATCAGTATAACACTCCCTCTAATATTTAATATATGATCTATTTAGGAAATTGATCTTAAACATAAATATAGGGACCTATTTACAATATTGGCCTATTATTTTTTAATTTACTCATATTGATGCTCCCTTAATAATAAAAAACAAGGACAGAGAGAATAAAGAAGGAATTAAGAAAGATAGTACTTAGAGTGTTTTAAAAAATCTATGTCACATATTAACTTTTTTAATCTAATCAAATTAGGTAAATAGATCTTCTATTAAGAATACGAATGAGTACTTAAATTCTTATTAAATTAGTGCAATATTACTTACTCTAACTTGTAACAGATATTCAACATTACTCAAAATTAACAATGAATCCAGGACCTCCTGGTGATGAGAGACTTTTTGTCCCAGAAATATTCTTAAAAGAGAAATCAATACCCTGAAACATTCTCGGTTGAGCAATTGTCATCATTACATATAGCTTATTAATTAACCAGACATTTGTTGGTTAAAAAATAATATCTGAAACTGTACTAATTAATAGTCAACATTGCGTATTTGTTAAATTCAGGCGCGTTACTCCTGTTTTTAAGATGTCAAGTGTTCCTTCGAGGGCCGAAAACATTTGTACTTATATTTTATTAGCCTTTTATATGGTTTTCAATTTTAAATTGAAAAAAAAAATAAGAGCGTCAGAGAATTTTGAGTTGGGAGGGCATGCAATGAAAATGGTGTTACCTCGTTACTTTTTTTTTTGCCCCCAATACCTCGTTACATTATTTCATTTCCAAGTTGATGGATGGAATGCAGCTATATATTAACTATCATACACTATTTTTTTTTTTAAGAAAAATATTCTCTTTCTACAATTTGTGCGTTTCTTTTGTCTTTTCTGACCCTCGTTTTACCTTTATAAAATTCTATTAATTAAACTAAAATTATTAGTCAGTGTATTAATTAGTAAAAGAAGTAGAAATTAAAAGATGATTAGTCTAACTTTTCTGACTTCAGACCGACTTTGAACATGTCATTTTCAGGACAATTAACAAGTCGGGTTTTTTTAATAAACAAAATCAATTCGAATCTGATAAAATTATCCACAAATAAGAAAACAACAGGAGAGAGAAGTTAAGGAGAGGTTTGAAATTTGACATCCTAAATCCTAAATGGCCCATATTTTGCTGTGCCTTTCTCAAAGTTTGTGGCATCACATGCCCCCATTTATTTAATAACAATATAACCTGAAAAGGAATTGGTTCTGAAAAATAAAATAAAATAAAATAAAAGGGAATAATTTATAAGTAAAGGAATAAAAAATTCAAAGAAGCAAGTACTCTTAATTTATTTCTGAACGACATCTAGTCTTGTGACAGCATCCCAGCGGACAAACTCGGAGATAACAAGACGTACACATCACCATATTATAGGTAAAATTCCGGGAAAAAAAAAGTCTAAAATGTTAAATTTTAAATCAGGTATCATTATAGACGAGAAATTTAGGATTTTAAAATTTCAGCAAAAAAATAATTTTGTGACATCTAGTCTTGTGACAGCATCCCAGCGGACAAACTCGGAGATAACAAGACGTACACATCACCATATTATAGGTAAAATTCCGGGAAAAAAAAAGTCTAAAATGTTAAATTTTAAATCAGGTATCATTATAGACGAGAAATTTAGGATTTTAAAATTTCAGCAAAAAAATAATTTTGCCCTCCAACTCTCCCTCCCTTAATTCGGAATAACAATATCGAGCTATTGATTAACAACAATGTCTTCTCTGTTAACAACTCTAGGGATAAATTTGAAATTCATAAGTTTCAGGACCAATAATAACACCAGGCTCTTGATTAACAACACCGTATTTTAGATTACGATGTTGTTAATTAAGAGTCCGGTGTTGTTAATCATGAGCCTGTTGTTGTTATTCTAAGCTGAACGTAGGGAGAGCTGAATGGTAAAATTATCTTTTCGCCAAAATTTCAAAATCTCAGATTCATCGTTCGTACTAATACCTAACTGATTTGAGATTTATCAAATTCACTGTACTGATTTAAGATTTCCTATTTTCTGCTGCATTTTTCTAAAATTTTCACCATATTATATGCTTTTAAATAATCTATACATATTACCTATACACATACTATTCATAAATGATAAGCATTGTAGTATTCATATGGTACATCATTAGTTTATATTGAAGTCTTGAAAATTTATAAATATGATTAAAATTTTAAATTATAAATTTCTCGTGTTACTTATCTTTATTTTTAAAAAAGAGGTAATTAATTTATAAGTCCTTATAGTTTCAACCATTTTTCAATTAGGTCTCTATAGATCTTTTTTTTTTATCAAATTATTATACTTTCACCTGTTTTTAATTAGGTATTTGTAGTTTTTTTTCTTTTTATCAGTTTTTTATTGTTTCGCCTGATTTTTAATTGGGTCTTGTAGGAATTTTTGTATTTTAATTTATTAATTTAATTTCAAGTTAAATCAATGAATAACATTAAAATAAAATTTAAGAATAATAATTTTTAATTAATAATTTTATAATTTAAAAATAATTAATTAGTAATCCTTAATTAACTAATTATAATTATGTTCTGTTTTTATAAAAAATTAATAATATTATTATTATTCAGATTTTAAAATTATAAAAATAAATAATATAAATAGACGTTTAATTAAAAATTATGAGGAATATTAAAATTTGAATTACAATTTATATCTAAAAATAGAATATAATTATAATTAATCAATTAATAATTCCTAATTAATTATATTAATTTTTTTTAGTATATAATTATTAATTTAAGTTTATTATTCATAAATTATATTTTAATATTATTTATTTATTTAAATTGAAATTAAATTGATAAATTAAAATTCAAGAAAAACCTACAAGGACCCATTAAGAATTTAACAAAACAATAAGGACCTGATAAAAAAGAAAAAAAAAACTATAAGGACGTGATTAAAAACATGTGAAAGTATAAAGACCTGACAAAAAAAAACTATAGGGACCTAAGTAAAAATTGATTGAAATTATATGGACCTTCAGATTAATTATCCCTTAAAAAAATTATTATCAGATTTTTAAAAAATATTTTGCAGTATTTTTTCAAAATTTAATAATATTTTTGAGTTTAACAATGAGTTTCATAAAATTTAAATGTAATGCATGATTATGTCTTCTAGATTTTTTTATATTAGTTTATCTAATCACGGGCTTTTACATATAACTAGAGATTAAATTAATTATTCAAAGTTACCAAATAAATGTGTTTATCAATTCTATATATATATTTTCCAACAAATACATCACTATATTTAAACTTATATAAATAATGGCTGCACATTTCTTATATTTACTAATTTACATGTGTGGCCCATTTGTTGAATTTTTATTTCAACAACAATATATGACTTGTGAGTTGTGATCCCAAAAGTGATGGGTATGCAAATCAAGAATAGGAATTGTGAGAAAAGTTTTCATATATATATATATATATATATATATATATATATATATCATGACTTGTTACTAGGGCCTTGTTAAAATTTTTTAGATTTATATTAATGATCTTTTAAAACAAAAAGTAATCAAACATAATAATTTTATAATGAGGATACAGACAAAGATAAAGTGAACATCCTAAACAAAAATGAGGCATGTTCCTTTGGCTCAGAAAAAATGAACAGAAGCACTTAAAAATGAATAAAAGTATAAAACCTCAGTTTTATTAAGAAATGATCTAGAATCAATGACTTCTCTCAAAATTTTAATGAAAGCTATTTTATAATAAGATCCTTTCTTTGCCATATTAACTAAAGAAAATAAATTCTCAGTCTATGGGTTACCTTTTTTTTTTTTTTTTTGATACATGAGGGGAACCACCAGGCAACTATCCCTTGTCTATCTCAGTCTATGGATTACTCTGACACCATATTTTGGCATTTCCATATCCACCTCTTTGTGAATATCCAGAGTTTGACCATCACCCTACCATTACTTATCTGGATTTTATATAGTTATCAGAACGTTTAAGTATTGTTGGATTCGGATAACTTTTCTAAGTGCATTTTGTATATTTATACGAATTTAAACTTGAGATATTGTAATTAAGCGGTCAAAATTTCTTCCACTAGGACCAACACAGGGACATATTATACATTATTTTTAGAAAAAAGATTAGAACTTTGTGAACAACTAAGCCTTGTCTGGACTCATTCCAAACATTCATGAAGGTCTTGTGCTCATTAATGATTAAGGCTTTCTGAAGATTCATCCGAAGGCTACGAATCTCAACTAATGAAGTCAGTCAGAAACTATAGCCTTTATCTGAAATATCTACCTAAGGAGGATCATATTTTTTCATACTTTACTCCCAGAAGAAAATAATATGATATTTCATTTATCTCCTTCGTTCAACAAGACTATCAAACATTCTATGAGCAATGTTGATTTTTGATACTGACATAGCAAGAATTGCAAGTGGTGAAATGCTGATATGAACCAGAATCTGCCTAAATTGGCTCAAATGTATGTATTCACTGTTCATCCACGAAGAGAATTAAATTTTGTGAGGGGGGAAAAAGATTTATTTCTTCATTTTTCCCCTTTCAGTTGTTTCCAACTGTATTGACAGCTAAAAGCGAAAAGGAAATCAAGGAAATTTCTCCTACGCTTAACACTGATCTTTCCTTTTCTAAGATCTTCATTAGTGTCCTCCACTGCATCAACTTCAATAATAACTGAAGGTTGTAACGAACTGATTTGAATTCTGATCTTTATCACTTGCCTCTCCATCTTCCTCCAAAGCAACAGCTAAGCGGATAATGCAACTTAAAGATGATGACACAGAAAATCTGGTATTGCAGAGACAGAACCAAGTAAGAAACGATTATTTACTCGCTGTTTTGAACTTCATTTTCTGATAGAGATGGTTGCAAGAAGCATAGTGATGATCTTGGATTGAGGATCTCTCCTGCAAGAACAACAAAGGATTCAAGATATGCCTTCTAACAAATAAAATGGGAAGAATTAAACAAAGTACGAGCACCTCAAAATAAGTTGCAGAGAAACCCTGTGAATATTCTAGCACGCTTTCTATTGAAGCTTGAGCTCCATTGTTCTGAAAACATTGTCAACAATTGTATAAGAGAGAGAGAGAAATATCCTACAGGCTATATATATATATTTTTTCCTTGTTACAAGATTCAAATAATTTAATGCTAGCTCTAGCATACCATGGCAAAGTCAAAGACAGGAGAGCTAGCAGTATCATCAAGAAAAGATGGAAGATGTTGATCTCCACAGGGTTCATGTTCTTTAACTTTCGGCTTCTTTTTAGCAGACTTGGCCATTTTCGCTGCCTTAGATTCAGAGTGGAAGAACCCATTATCTTCATTGAAGTAAGTCTCATCATCAAGGAAATGTGGAGGCCCAGAAGAAGCATCAGAAACCATAGACAAGTCCTCTTCTTCTTCTTCTGTAGTATCCTCTTCCCTGGCTCTTTTGTCCTTGTCTTCATAAAATCCATCGTTTCCACCAATAAATGGAGTATCCTTATGTGAAACATTCTGGCTGAAAAGAGAGTGTTCAAGGTATAGAGTCCAGCCAGACTCACACCCACTACTGCATTCTGAAGCCATTGCATTCATCTTTGATTCTGATGAGAACACCTCAAATGGATTTCTCACAAAAAGAGCCTCCTTTATGCAGGAAGAGAGGTAAACCAAAAAAAAAAATGAAAAGAATACAACGCTTTAAGAAACTCTCTCTACACTCTATTGGCTGTGTGAAGGTGTCTCTATCTGGTTGCTAGTTTTGAACAAGTTGGATTGATAGGTGGGGGAGAAGACTAGGAAGAAATAGACTCAAGTCCTAGACTAGTTTTGTCCTGACTCTCTCCTCTCTGTTAGGCTTTTCTTAACTTTCAAATATGACAAGAAATTACTAACACTATTGTGTAAAGCCGTAAGTGACATGTATGTAACCTTTCTTTTTTCTTTTTCTTTTTCTTTTTTTTGGTTAAGCTGTAAATTTATCTTGAAAATTTTTAATGAAGAGCAATATTATTTTAAAAGTTTTTTTAGATTTAATGTTAACCCGGAAGTGTTAAAATGGAATAACGTTGCCCCTTATCCCCTTTAACCCCTCTTAACAGTCAACATTTTTCTTTTCTTTTTTTTAATTACAAAAGGCCAAGCAAACTTAGTAAAAAAGTTATTTTAAAAAAGTGACGTTTTCTGACTATAGATGATGTCTTCTCTTAGCTGCTGTTGACATCCTGGGTGCATCATTGGCAGAACAATTAGTCATCTTATTAGGTGTTGTACGTCTCTGGTTAAATAATCGACACACCGAATAACCTGTCTTAGTGCATAGTAAAGCACAACATCCCACTCTGAGCATAGTAGGTCCCGAACCTTCCCAATCTCCACAGCCATAGGGTGATAATAACCTCCATCCCTCAACACAAGTTGATAGGATTCCAATGAATCTGCGTAGACATGTACCTTCGGAAACTGGAGCTGCTTACATAATTGAAACCCGTTCAGTATGCCTAGAAGTTTAGCTCCTGTTGAGGGGGAGCTATCCAAGCAACGTTGAAAGCCAACAACCCAATTGCCGTTCTCATCCCGTAATAATCCTCTACACGCCGTCAATCCATAAGATGAAGTAGAACCTTTTGTATCCAGTCTGAGGTACCCTGCTACCCTGCTGGCGGTGGTTGCCATCTCGTATTGGTCTCCTCCTCACTCTTGAAAAGGTGGTTCTTGAATCCACCGTATAATCTACTGTCCAAGAGATGAAAAAACCCTTGATGGATAATATCTTTTGCTTGCATGCGAGATCTATCAATGACTCCCTTACATTTGTTCTTCCATAATAACCAACAAATAAAACTGAAAAATTCTCGCCCAAGGCCATCGTCTAAAACGGGCCAAGCCTATATTTCAAGACATATTTGCCTTAAGCTAACCCTGCAAATCAGATTGGAAAAAACAAAAGCGTGTGTTAGGATGAATAAAATATAACCATACTTCTCTCGACAACTCACAATCTCACAGTCAACTTTATTTTTTTAACGGTATGACTAATCACTACTACGTTTTGAAACTTCCGAGGTGATACTGAACTCCCGAGACAACATTGCTTCTTAACGAAAGAGTAAATTTTCACCTTAACCCACTTTCTTTACAGCCTCACAATCCATCTGTCAAAAACTTAGACTCTTTTGTCAAACACTTAGGGAAGGGAGAACGTAAAGGCAGAGAATTACTGAACACTCATAGATTAATGAACCAAAACTGCCAGTTGGGTGGGTTATAGCGTGGGCATGCAAGAGAGAGAGAGAGAGAGCCACAACTAGTTCACATGCTTGACAGCGAGGCTCTTGTGGTGCTCTCTTAACAAAACAGGGTACACGTCCACTTCGCCTTCTAAACTGTATGGACACATATCCCTTAGCAGTAATGCCTCTCTGTCTCTTCCCCTTCACTTTATCTCTCCACAACCCACAATTGTCCCATTTTTGGGGAGGACTAGTTATGATCTGAGTAGTAGTAGAAGAGAGGGTCACTTGTATTTGTAGATGAGGTTAAAGGAGCTAGCAAATTAAAAGTGGTCCTTGCAAAAGTGGGGTTTTGCTCTGTACATGTAAATCAGATTCATTGTACCAATGAGGAAAACTGCATTATGCTCTCTTAGACATAACATCAAACACTATGCGTGCATTGTGTTTCCTTTCCTGTGCCCATCATGTGTAGCTGACTAAACAATGACTGAAACAAGAAGAAAAACCATAAAAACAAACAAACAAAACCATTCTTCCATAATTTGTACCCTATATCAAGTAATTCAGATTGCACAGCGAAACAAACGTACCACTTGTTTTATGAGAGAGTGTGTGTGTGAGATTTCGATTCTTTTGAAAAGCATCTTGATAATAAAAATCGAATTCAAAAAATATTCTTACCAGAGAGAGAGAGAGAGAGAGATTAAAAAAGAGGAGAACATAGATCAATGGGGAATGTAAAAACAGTTTTGGGGCTCAGTGCAAATGTGTCTCTAGGGTTTTATGAATCCACATGCAATCACATTCAGAGAGGTATGGTTTCTCTCTGCTTTTCAAGGATTTTTACTGTTACTAAAATAAAAAGGATTTTTTCAGATTCACAGAGAGGCATGTGGGCACGTGTGGCTAACATTCATGTGCGGGCTTCCACATATTCAAACACATGTTTGCACGTGCACTCTCACTCCTATCTAAACCTATAAACCCCTTATTCTTACTATAAAATTCAATATTTATTTTAAAATTCTAATTTCCTATTTTAGTTTAATTCTTCTAGCTAGCTAATGTGCTGTTCTTTCTTCTTTCTTTGTTTCTCCCTTATTTTATGTCTAATTGCAGAAATTTTACATTATTTCTTCTACCACCACTCAAAGTGGATTCCCCTCGGCCACATGCCCCATTTCTAATTTTTACTGCTGCAATTTGATTTAATTAATGTTTTTATACCTCTTTTTATGAAAATAAATAAATACGTGTGTGGTTTAAGTTAATGCATAATTGTTTAAAAATTAATCAGTGAATCTTTTTCTTCTCCAACTAAATCTTTCGATTTCTGAAATATATATATATAAACCTTTAATTCAAATTGAGTTGAGTTGACTCATAAATTTAAAGAGTCAAACTCAAAAATCTCTAGCATCTATACTGTTTAACTGTTTAATTGGAATTTTATTTTTTTAAAAATCTGACCAATAAATCTTCATCTTATAAAAGTAAACCAATTTTATTTCGTTTGAAGTAACTTGAACCATTTTTAAATGTCAAAGGCTACAATTTGGTCAAAAATTAGAGCATGGTTAACAAGCTCTTGTTATATATAATTATATGATTAAAAAACATTAAATCGGCCCAATAAGGAAAAAAATGACACGGTATAGTACAAAACTATAGAGGCATGTACGGATACTTGGCTAGAGAAAACATGAGTGTTAAAAAAGTCACTAGCTAGCTAGGAAGCATCACGCGTAATATAATGAATTAATTAGAATAATTAGTTATTTCGCATAAGAGTAGTTGTAGTAGTAATATACTCTATCTTGTTTCAAATATAAGTCTACTTATGACTAATTTATGCATATAAACAAACACAATTTAAAATATTAAATTTTTTATAAAATTTAATTAATTTTCAATATTATTCTTGTTAACTCCTCCAATAAACTCCAATTCATATTAATTTTTAATCTCTTACTACTTTTATCAAATCTGAGCATATATAACAAATTTTTAATGCTCCTTTAGCATATATTACGATAGAAAGTGGAGTCCAATTCTCACTTGCTACTTTCAAAGGCCTCAATATCATATGTTAATTCATTATCTTCAACTTGGCACCTTCCTATAAAGCCAAGTAATCCATCATCTCTTTCTAATACTAATATTTAATTTACCTAAATCTAGTTAATTGCTTGCTAGCTAGTTAGCTTTTACTTTCTCCATCTTATAATTTACCTAAATCCAATAATCACTCAACCTTTTTATTTCTTTTAATCTTTTTTTTTCCATATTTCTTTTAATCATACACAATGACTTATCCATCGATAGTCGATCTATATAAGTCATGAACAATTAATACAGTTCTTTTTTTTAAATTTTATGTAATGCTCGAGTAAAAACATATTTAATTAGTTATTTTTGTGTGCTTAATCACTGTCACATACCCAAAATCATTATTTATTTAGACCTAATTATCAATGAAATATTTTTGTTCTAACTATACAAACAAATATGTCTGTTCAAACAAAACTATTGATTCAGATAAAATTTGTATGAGAGATTATTCTTTTACCAAAATTAAATGAATCTGTTATATATATATATATATATAATAAAAATATTATAATAATTTATAGAAATTATAATTCTATTTCTGTATGTTATAAAATATATAATATTTATAACTTAAGAACAGCATACTATTATTTCTCAATTTTATCCAATGAAAAAGTGTTTAGTATGTAATTAAAAATAAAAAGAGTGTGGTATAATAAAGTTGAAAAGAATAGTGCGGGGGGATTGTAGCCGTACAAGTGTACTGGGGTCCAAGTTATCAGGGGAGAGCACTCTTACTCAATCAATTTAGTCACATGTCCATGACTTTCTTTATTCACTCATAGACTTAATTTTAAAAAAAAATCAAAATTGTTAAAGTGCAAAGTCGGTGCATAATTACATCAATAATTAAATTTAAGCTAAAGAAAATTTCAAAATTACTTGTTTGACGACTTGAATAGTGCCATGATGAAGATTTTCACGAGAGCGCGTATTCACATAAAGAAGTGAAATTAGAGGGGGCAAAGACTTTATCTTCCATTATTCAAAAAAAAAAAAAAGGGAAAGAAAGGTGGATGAGTGAGAAAAATAAGAAATTGATTGGGAGGCAAAAAGACAAGAGAGACATCCCCAGCCTCATCCAGTGGTGTCCTTTTGCTATTTTTATCCACCATGAGGCCATTTTCGTGCAAGATATCATTTCAATTATTGATCCTTGTGTAGGTCATAAAATCTTTCAAATAAACGTGCATGTGTAAGTTTTTATGTGGTAGTAAGACTCGTTATTTAGAGTTAATTATTATAATTAGAATTAGAATTATTTGTATGTAATTCATAATTATGATCCAATTGTTTTTTATGGGCCTAATTCAATCAGATGCTCTCCAATCTCAACAAATAATGATTTAGTCATGACATAGACTTGCATTGTGTGGACATGTTGAAAGCTGCTATCACACACTTTTTTGTGTCACAAAGGCAAGCAAAGCTTGAAGATAAAATCAAAGCACTACAATTACAATTACATGAAACTAAGCTATGGAAGCATGCATGTTTATATGGTTAGAAGTGATGAACTCACACTTAAGCAGGAGATAATCCATTGTTAGGTATAGTCAAATGTAAGTAAATTTGATTTCATTATATACCACAAAAAATAAGTATTTATACATATTAGAAGAATAGACATGAAGATCACATGTTTAAATTTTGAAAAAACAACCTCTCTATTTATAAGATAAGATCTCGTATATATTTATCCATCTCATGACTCAACTTGATAAGAGTCTTATACAGTGAATCATAAATGTTTGAAATTTTTATCACTTGAGCTAATAAGCACTCAACAAGGGTGTGGGAATGAAGATAGAAAAATATGATAACATTTGTCCGAATTGGCGGAGTGTGTCATGTTATGGAGTTGAAATCATCCATTGGACCACTATTACTATTATTTCCTATTTTATGATGAGCTTGTAATTGCTCTTATTTGCTATCCCCACCACCCGCCATTCCTATTTCTACCTACTCCCTTTATCATCAATCACCCCAACTAGCTATCACCCACTTGCTCCTTTCACTCCACTATTCTCCCCCTTTCACCCCTCTATAATCCCATTACTATATACTACCTCCTACCCTTGATATATATATATATATAAGAGTTAGTTGATTTGTTTAGAAAAATTAAAGAAACTAAATAAGTTATATTAAAGTACTTATATTCATCATTTTTCTCCAATTTAATTTTTCTAATATATAATCTAATGTACATAGTATATGCTATTATACTCCATTCAGTCCTTAATATAAAATATTTTTATTTTTTAAAAAAATGTTAAAGAAACTAGATAAGTTAGTTAATCATAATATATGTCGTGTATCATTTGATTATATATATATATATTAATTTATAAATCAAATAAATTGTTTGGTATGAAAAAGATAAGTATAAATACTCTAAAGTAATTTACTTAGGTTCATTAATATCTAAAAAAAAGTTAATTGGTTCTTATATTAAAGATCGAAAACAATACTTCTATAATATAAAAACTAGTTTGGGGTTGGATTTGGTCTTAAATATAAAAATTCAATCTACTTTGTTTTCTAAATTTATCATTATTTCTCCAAAGCATTCTTATTGATATTACACATATTAAAGGGATTTTCATCTAAAGGCAGTCAATTTTAAAAAGGATGCTTTAGGGAAATCAACTCATATCTGTTACAAATAACTAACTTCATTAATTTTTTTAATCCACTTCTAAATTAGTTAATTAATTCTTATATTAAAGAGCATATATAATAGTTCAATATTAACGCTAGTCCATCCTCTTAACATCAATTAGCTTCATTCACGTACGCATGCATGCATGAAACTATATATACCCGCTTAATTTGATTATTATCATCATAGGATTGGTAAAATATATACATACATGCGGTCATATTACTTACCTTAGCCAGTTCTTAATACAAAAACTAATTAATTAGATATTAGATTTGATTCTAAATATAAGATCTCAGTATATTTTATTCTTTAAATTGATTATTTTTCCCAAAACTAATTTATATAACTTATAAATTGACATATAATCTATTAATATATACGTACAAAAAACATTTTAAGGAGATGATGGTGTCACATTTATGCACAGAAACTAATTTATTGCGCTTATTTAATCTATATAAATTAGTTAATAAGTAGCTCTTACTTTAATAACGAGAGAGTAAGTATAAGATGTTGAGTAGAGTGAGGGGAAAACACAATAAAAGCCGAGGAAAGGGGGGGTTATGTAGAGAAAAGGAGGTGCATGAAGCCACGCTTTGAGGATGGAAGGAAGGCGACTTCACATTATTATTCAAACTCTGACCTCACACACTTTAATTCCTTCCTTATTTTGGTCCCTCACTTTTCTTCTTTTTACATATTTGGTGTATGTGTGTTTGGATTAGTTTCTAAATAATAATTTTTATGATTTATGAAATAAATATTTAAAGAGTTTGTTTGACTTAAAAAAAGGATTTCTAAAATAATGATTTTGTGACTTCCCAAACACTCATCTATAAGCCTGCTTGGGTAAGTGGTGTGGGAGGGAAAACATACGGTGAGAGAGAGAAAAATGCATAATGAGACTAAAATGCATGTTTGGCATGACGTTTTTGCAATTTTTTTTTTTGGGCCTGAACGTGGATATTAGCACAGCAACTTCATGCTGCTTCTGGAAACAAAAAAAAAAAAAAGGAAAGAAAGGGTACAGGACCACTTGCTTTAATGAAAAAACGATAAAGCTATTGTAAAAGACTCAACAGTTATTTAGATTTTTAGTCATTTTGTATCTTTTTTTTTTTTATTGATCATCCAAACCGTATGAGTTTGTTAAACTGACTTTTTTTTTTTTTAATGAAAGGCTATCTAAATATAAATCATATTATAATATCAAACTTTACCTAAGTCTAAATTTACAAAAGTCAAATAGAAAAAAGATTACTTTTACTGCTGTTAATTTAAACACACCTTAATACGGTGATATTCATATTGTTAAGAACGAAAGAAAGAAGAAGAAAGATAATGAGACTTTTTGATTAATCAACAAATCAAACCTTTAAAAGGAAACCTACCCAAACTCTAGTGAATCACATATGTTAACCTACCTCTTTAATTAGATGAGAACTCAACCATCCTTTACACTCTATATATATGTAGGTTTTAGGATCGCCAACTAAGTGATTAACGCTAACCAAAAACTAATCATCTTGACTAACATACCAACCTTCCAACATATATCGTACAGTGAGTACGTAATATGTTTTGAATTTTGTTGTCTTGATGAATATACTCTTTCAATATTCATCCTAATTATCTCGCTTTAATCCATGCAGACAGCTCGTTTGATAATATATACTGTTTTTTACTTATTGGGCTTTTATTTTAAATAATTGAATTCCAGTTATAAGTCATAATGTTTTCGCCCTTTTTTTTCGTGAAGGTACAATTATATCTATAAATATTTTTTAAAAGAGCTATCAGTACAGTAAACATTTTCTAAATGCAAAAATATACTCATAAACATTAAAAAGTATATTGATAATACCAATTATGTTAACTTTGATTGACGGTGTTAGCTTTTAATTAAAAATTAGATGGGGTCCATATGAATAAAAAAGTAACACCGTTAGCCCAAATTAACAGAATTGATATTATCGATCTATTTTTTTTCTAATGTTCATGAGTATTTTTGCATCCAGAAAATATCTACTGTGCTAGTAGCTCTTTTGAAAAATATTTATAGGCAAAATTAAACATTCACCCAGTTTTTTTTACAAAAGCTTCCGTCTTGATTAATAAGTAAGTGTGTCTTTTATATTTATAATATGGACTAAACACCTAATTAAGCACATGTAGGTTAACATTCATGATAAGGTGTTGGTCAAATAATAACTTGCAATTAATTTTGTAA
Source organism: Albizia julibrissin (assembly GCA_037074505.1). Classification (NCBI taxonomy): domain Eukaryota; kingdom Viridiplantae; phylum Streptophyta; class Magnoliopsida; order Fabales; family Fabaceae; genus Albizia; species Albizia julibrissin. The sequence continues at coordinate 3,309,486 of CM073480.1, read as the reverse complement.
TATTTGGATAATAATGATCAGCAATAAAAGATGAATCCAATCCACCAATGACTCGGACTTAATCATTTGCCCGATTATTGCACCAAAACGGCATCGGATTAATGGGCTTTTCTATTGCCTCATCTGCTAATCTCTTTAATTAATAAATACACCAAAGGCAAGTAATTTTTTTATAGAGAATATTAATTTTCCCATGCTATTTATTCACGTCCTCTTTTTTGTTCGTGATGTAAATGTCTTATTATAAAGAAAAGTGACTTCTTTCACACTTTATATATATGATATGATTGAATAAAGACCTGAAAAAACAAAACGTTAACAAAAGTCTTAATTAATACACAAAACTAATCAACCTTTATATAATGATGTAACTGAATAAAGATTAGAAAAGACATTAATTAGCTTTCATGTTTAAAGTATATACACAAAGACAATTGCCTTTATAATTTCTTTATATATATATATATATATAGCAATTTATCATAATCTTTATTTCAAATCTTGTCTATCAAATCTTACATTATTAACAAATAAACACGACCAAAAATAAAATCCAAAAGGACTATTAAATATTTTGATTCTTCACGAATTCAGACATATCAAAATTCATTTGTGCATCGTTCTTAATTATGTCACGCCTCATATATAAGCAAAGTATTTTAGAATGATATGACAGAACATATATGTATATAATATTCTTACAAAATCAGATTTTGTTAGATTCTTGAACGAATGTATTAATGATGAAGGGTCAGGTTTAATTATATGAAAATCAAGTTTTATAGTTGGTCTCTCAACTTCCCTTAGCTTCCTCCAGGCGGGTCAGCTTATTTTGTCCGCGAATACCAACAATGGAATCTTTCAGGTACTATGAAGCAGCAACATATATAATGGAATGATTAGCTAATTAAGAATACATACATGGAGACTGACCACAAAGGTTACCACGAAGGCTGCTTCATAGACTAAAAGAGGGAAAGGTCAGAAGAAGCTTGTAGATAACAGCTGTAGTTGAAAGAGCTTGCTCGTCCAGGACTCACACTTGCCTGATAACTTCAAGAGAGGTTTTATTTATTTATGTTTTTTTAATGTTTCTTTTAATTATTAGATTCTATACAAAATGAATGACATTTTAACATGAGCCATGGCCTCGAGGTCTTCAATGTCCGAGGACCGAATTTGGCTCAATGCCTCGTGGTAACAGGACTGGCCGTGAGGGTGGTTGACTTGCTTGAGCTCATGAGCAACAGGAAGCTTTAAAGCTATAAGATATATTTGGAGAGTTAATCTTGATTTTAAATATAAGATATAGTCTTTATATTTGTAAATCTTTCCATAATTTATCTTTATTGATGTTCTCTTAACAATAATCAAAGAGGAGAGTGAATGAAGGAATTATAGATAGAGCTGGGAATCAGGGCCGGCCCGGCCCTACAGGGCTCGAGGTAAGAAAAATTGTCATTTTTCAAAGCCCGGCCCGAGAGCATGAGGGTCAGGGCCGGCCCGCAGGGCCTGAACATATTTACACAAAATTTAACTACACGTCTACACGCCTCATGCAATAAAATAAATATTGTTACTAATTCATATTCAAAGGTAAAAAATAGTATCCACAAATAATTCACAATCCGCACAAAAGTATAAGAAGGCAAGAAGTTAAATACTCTAAGCAACATGAGTATGACGACTATCATTTTCATCTTCTTTACCACTATCATCAATTTCAAGAAAATTTGATTGTGCTTCAGTTTGAGTAGTAGGCTCTACTTGAGGGTAAAAATATTAAGAATTTCTTCTCCCAAATCATGAATATATTCATAATCTTTATCTACAACAAAGAATAATCTAAAATGACAAATAACTCTATAAAAAACATAAAATACAAATAAATTAGTAAATTACCATCATATGTGAAACTTTAGAGTAAATAAGAAATATCTAACGTATTTTTCTTATAAAATAAGAAATATCTTTTATAAATTTTTTATGATTCTTAATACAAAATATTCTTATGAAACTTAATTTTAAAAAAGATAATAACAACTAAATATTTTCAACATCATTAACAAAATATAAATGATCAATAATATTATTATCATATAAATAATTTTAAAAAATAAAAAGTATATCAGGGCCTAAAGGGCCGGCCCTTTTAGGCCCGCGTTCACTTTTTAGACAAAATTCTCATGCCCGGCCCTTGTAAATTCAGGGCCTAAACGGGCTAGCCCGACGGGCTTGGTCCGTTTTTCCGGCTCTAATTATAGAAGATGATTAGAGTGTTTTATGGTCTGTTTGGTTGGAGGGGAGGGAAGGGATGAAAAATGAGCCACTCTCCTTATTTGGTATAAAAAGTTGGAGGGGAGGGGAGTCACATGAGGGGCCTAAAATCCCTCTCCTCCCCTCCATTTTGTTCCCTCCAAATTAGGGGGATTTTGAGGGAAGCAAAATTTGACTATTTTGCCCCCAAGATTTTTTTATATTATACTTTTGAGTGAAAAATAAAAACACGCACTCACAGAGTTTTGACCTCGTCTCTCACAGCTTCTGTGATGCTTCTTTTGCACAAAATTATAATCTCATTTTTTTTACCAATAATTATTTTAATAATTCCAACAGTGTGAATTAAAATAAATTTGTGTCCGCTCGGTAAAACAAATTTAATTTGAATTTTGATAATTTATTTGATTTATATTGAGATGTAAACTAATTTAAATAAATTTTATTTAAAAAATTAATTTAAATTATTTATATAAGCACAAAAAATATAAGTTAACATATAAGGGTAAAATGATAAATTAGTTATTATCTCCCCTTCTCTCCCCTCCCTCAAATTAAACTAAACAAGGTGACCTCCCCTTCATCCCCTCCCCTCCTTTTGAACCAAACAAGCCCTTAGAGAAAATACGTGTTATATTAACTAACTTTCTTAATTTAATTAAATTAAGTAAATATATCTTATATTAAAGACCGAAAAAAGTATTACATATGCATCTCATGGAGTGGACTATATAACACCTCAGCTCGTTTTCTAGCAGAAATTAAAGATTTATGTGTCTATTCTTAAGCTTAGTCCAACAGTAGAAAGTTAGTCTGCTAGATCTTTTACTTATCCATGAGTGTTTCATGCTCATCACACTGATGAGCAATTAAGTTCTTATCATTATAATAAAATCACCACCGTTTAAATTTTAATTTAAATGATCTAAATATAAAATTTTTAATTTATGATTTTTTAAAATGATAAATTCATTTTTATGAAAAGTGATAATTATAAGATTATCTTTATTTTTAATTATGCATATAGTAAAATAAAAAATTATTTAAAATATAAAAATTAAGTTAAATTAAATATAGATTGTTCAAAATTATTCTAATGGTGAAAATGAGTGACGAGCACATTTTTGCCCATTAAAATGTTAAGCATAAAATGTTCTCCCTAGTGTTAGGTGTGTCCAATCATATTAATAATGTAATATCCTATCACTACTACAAGAAGACCACTTTAGATATGGCCTCTTGAGCATGAACTCTATCTATTTCATATATGACCATAGTACTAGTTAGTGTTGTTTAAGGGTCTATTTGACAGGAAGAAAATAGAAGGGGAGGGAGGGGAGGGAAAATTTTTATAATTTAGATTTTAAAAAATTGAAGAAGTAGGGTTATAAAATTTTAATAAAGATAAGATGTAAAATAAAAAAAAATAACTAAAAACTTTCAACCCCATTTTTTCAATTTTTTTAAATCTAAATCATAAAAATTTTCCCTCCCCTCCCTTTCTTTCCAAATCCCTCCTACCAAACGACCCTAAGTGTTTTGGTTGGAACACTAAATATGACCATATTTTTCATAAGAGATTCAAATATAGATTCACTATATACATTTCAAGGGATTAGTTCATTTGCTAGATTCAACTCGCTCGTTAACCAATGTCAGATCTTTCAAACACTCATATTATTGGCAGTGGATACCTTTGACCTACCTTAAAAAAGAAGAGGCTTTTGTTCGGTCAGAAAAAAGACCCAAAAAGAAGAAGAAGCAACAGGTTGTGTGGTGGCTTTATTAGCTTCTAGGGATCCAATCGTCATCACTAGGCCGTCAAAATTTAATTTTGGGGGCTTCTTGAGAATTATCAAAGAAATATGAAGGGGCGAAATAATGCCTTTGGCGACGAGTAGCTTGAATAATGCCTTTAGTGGTGTAGTGACAATGAAAGGTTTGTTAATGCTGTTATTATTTTTTGAGAAAAATAAATAAGTGAGGGTAGTTAATGCTGATTTGTCTCATGTTTCGGCGGTTTCTCCTGGCCAGTCCATTAACAACTCAAAAGCCTGTTGGAGGTTTTTACTGCTACCCTGCAGTCTGTTTTGTGGGCTCATTTCTTGTCCCAATGTTATTTTCTTTCCTTTATTTCATTACTATTTTAAAAATGGGAAAGATTAAAAAAAATATAGGAGTACGTATTCTATCCTAAAAACGTGTTAGTGATAAATATATTTGTCTGGAAAATTCAGAGACAGTGGATTGTTTTTTTATTTTTATTTTTTTGTGTCAAAAATATAATTGATGAAAACTATGGTTTTAAATATTGAATTTAGCCTTGAGGTTGTTTATTGTATGTGTAGAATTATGCAATTAATCAATATCAATCATCAATGTCTTTTTTCAAAAACAGAAAATCAATCTCAATATAAAATATGATATTGACACCTACGTTAGTTAACAATACATATGATTTATCTCAAATTTTGTAATAGTTTAGTTTAAGCATGTTATCAACCTCATGGTAATTTTATTTAGCGAAAAATGTAATTGCGAAAATAATAAAGATCTGCGACACACAAAGTTATCTTTTGAAAATTTTGAATACTTTAAATTAAAATCCTTAAATTTGAACATTGTTTTTTATAATTTAATAATAAGTTATATAAAGATACAATTTATTTCCATGATAATTTAAAACTTTAATGGATTTCGATACAAAAACTGTTGTGAGCTGTAATCAACTAAATGTTGAAGTTGAAGGGATTGTATGAGGTCAAATCTTAAACAAAAATATCAAAATATATAATAAAGCTTGTTTGGAATAGCGGTTGAAAATTTTATAAGTGTTTATGAATTGTAATTCACGGAATACGAAGTAACTTTTACGGTCTACGAGGTAGCTTTTACGGTATACGAGGTGCTTTTACGGTCTACGAGGTGCTTTTACGGTCTACGAGATAAATATGTGTAGGAGATTTATCTCAATTTACGTGAATCGTGCTTATATAATAAACTCGATTGGTAAAAGTGATAACAAACAAGCACATAAATTGTAGCAAACAGGAAAACATATTCAAGAATTACATGAAATTAAATATAATCACAATCATTTAATTTTTTTAATGAATGCATGTTTTTAGAATATTTAATTCTTCAGCATTAAAAATTCATCACTTCAATAGATAATAAATAAATAAATTCTAGAAACTGTGAATTTTTTATAATATTTAATTTAATATATTATTTTTTATCTTTGTTTTAATTTTTATTATAAAATCAACTATATCTAAATTTATTTGTTTTAAATTATACGACTTAGGACTATACAGCATAGTCTAATTGTAGAGGCGGAAATTATTAGCGTTCCCGGCCTTTTTGTTTTGTTTCTTCCGTACATGCTCCTTCTTTGATTTGACCTTACCCCCATCGGTCGTCAAATCATATCTTTGCCTCCCCTTTATCACCCTTAACCTGGACGGCTCCGATTCTTTCCCTCCAAAACGCCTTTCCCACCTCTTTCCTATCCCTGACGTGGCATTCCCTCATCATCCCCCACGTCACGCTCCTCCACCCAATCTCTGCTGCTATCGCCAGAGCAACCTCATGCATCATGTATCTCGTTGCTCCCTAGTTATTTTACACTTTTATCCTTCCACCTGGAGCCTGCTTTAGCCCCAGCAAAGTTCTTACCCTCGTGTCTATTTCTGGTAATGCACCCCATAGACAGTCACCCACGAAAGACAAAGTGCCAGCTTTTTATTTGCTGAGATTTTATTTACTTTGGCCCCAGCACTCCCTATCGGACACGTGTCTCTCCCCCACTGGTCCATTCTGTCTGTCACTCCCCTTAAAAATCTCTCATTTTTTATTAAAAAATATATCAATATTAAAGTGTATTACTGCATTATCACCAAAGAAAAAAAAAAAAAAGGTACCGGGTGGGTATAGGATAATAAACCGACAACAAATGTATAAAGGTTAATATGTCATAGTGATATTAAAATATTATAATTTATTAATAATAATATATATATTAATATATTTTTAAATTTTTATAAATAAAAATAAAATATTTTAAAAAAATATTTAAAATCGATTAGTATCACCCTAACTTATGCAATGATAATCATATCTTCATTTTTATAATTAACATTTCATTTTAAATAAGTTTTTTATCATTATCTTCTTTTTTTATATTTATCCTGTTTTTACCTATTTTTTTTTTTATTTTGGTTTTCAAATTTTTATTTTCTCCTAAAAATTAATGTGAGATAGTAATTAGAAGAACAAAAAAATAAATAACTTGATCCAACTAGTCAAACCATCAATTTTAACGGGTTCATAATCTAATAGATAAACCAAAACAGACAACTGACCGATTCACCGATTTTCAAATTCACCTGACAAATCCTATCCAATTTTTTGTACAATGATTATTACGAGGCAATTCATCCCCATGCTTACAGTCAAACCCTGCCATTAACATGGTGGAAAACGGAAAAGACAACATTGAACATTCTTTAAGATACTTAATGTTATAGACTAAATGTAACAAATAATCAAAGATATAGACAAGAACTCCACTAACCATCAACGTTGCTTTTTTGATGGACAGAGGATATAGACAAAAACGAAAAATACAAGTAACCTCTTTTTCTTACTGACAAAATATAATAAAAAGAAAAATAGAGTCGGATTATAAAGAGGATACGGTAGAGAAGTAGAAGTTCTATGACCCATTAGGATCAGGGGATCGAGCCCGCTTGTTGGGCGGCTCGGCTTCGCTGGTTGATGCTGGCTGCTCTGAGCGAGTTTCGCAGCTGCCACATGAACTAGCGGCGTCAAGCACGCCTATTGGACTCGAAGGCGGCTCCAGCTCGGCTCCAGGGGATTTATAGTCAGCAAAGGAGCACGTGTCCACCATGAAATCCTCCATTAGTTGGTGACAGCTTCGCACCATTTCCTGTCCTCGAAGAAGAAAGTTTCTTTCAATAAATAAAGACACCAAATTTTGTCACCCACACACACACAGTCACACACTCCTTTCCATGCTTCTCACTTTCTTCGATTTCTTCTTTTTGGGAACCCAAAAAATATTCAATCTTCTAAACTATTTTTCTTTTGCCTAATCTAAATCCTTAATCTGCGTTAAACACGAAACAGACTGGTACCCATTGTAGCTGAGCTATTTGACGTTATAAAACAATTAAATAAGTCATTTTCTAGGTCACATACACGTTTAGAAATTACGGTCTCCGTTACTAATACTTGCCTATTCGAATAATTAAAGACGTGAGATTTATTATAATAGCACAAAAATAATCTGCAACAGGGTAAAACGAGATTATGAATAATTTAAGTTCACGACTAAAGACCATGCGGGTACTTTGTTTACTCCATCATGAAAGGACAGTGGCAGTTGGCCCGGGCCAGCTGAGCAGAGAACGGCGGCCGCCGCTAAGGTCGACGGCGTAAAACCCAAGAAATCAATCACTGAAATGTTATTCACAAAGATCGGAATAATGAGTTAGATAAATCATAAATAACAGGCATCGAACGAGGAAACTGTTTAAGTTGAATCAGGGACATGGTGGTACCAAGGGTAGTGCCGAGGATGAGATTGGAAGCAGTCGAGATGAACCGGGTTATGGATTCGGATTGCGGTTCGGAGGAGCAAGAGAACTTAGAGATGAAGTAATGGAGATAATCAAAAGGTGTTATGGAGCGTAATCTCCAGCGTAGCTTGGTCATGACACAGAGCTCCATTCTTTGAATCGTCTTGGATTCGAATACAAATCTGGGATCCACTAATTGAAGGTCCAGTAACAGAGGCACTTCAGGTTCCTCCATTTTCGCCGCTAAAGATAAGCATGCCACTGATATCAGATGATACTCCCACTGAATTTGCCGCTGCGAAAAAACAAGAAATCGCGTCAGAAATTTTCGCGGGAAATCTGATATTTGCCGGAAGGAACCTCGATTTTCTTGGATAGAAGAGACGCATAAGAGGTTACCGGAAGTGGAGAGCAAGAAAGAAAACGATCGAGGTAGTTGACTGAGAGGAACGCCGTTACCGGACGAAACTCGTAATGTGCGTGAACCTGCATTTCCCAAAGATCGAGAGACAGATCAGGTCAAAAATGCAACAAACCAACTGTTCAAACACGTTATTAAACTGGCGCGTTAGGCGCGCTCATATGGACCTTCAGGATCCAGTTGATGGAGTCTTGGCGAGCGGTTACGTCGATTAAACGATAACGGCACCGCCGTAAGTAATCTGGGTCGGGCATGTGATGTGCCTCGACGTCGATGAGTCTGCCCATGGTGGCGTCGTCGGAAGGCGGTGAATACGACGGCAGGTACGACGACGACGACGACGACGGGTGGTTTTCGCCGGAGATCACTTCATGGGCATCCTCGCCGCATAGTAAGTCACCGGCGGCGAAAGCATCGGCCGGCGAGCGAGACATTGCAAAGGTGAGTAGTGAAGGAGTGAAAAAGTCCGGTCACAACTCTGAACAGTAATGATGGCGATGAGTTTGGTTTGGGTCATGGCTGGGAATCAAGGGCCTGGGTTTGACATTGTTTAGGAAGATTTTTGCGTGTGTGGAGTGTTCTTCTTTTGTCTGTTAGTTTCGATTCACTTTTGCTTCAGCCGGTGAGTTACAAAGACTCAGAGAGAGAGAGAGAGAGAGGGCGGGTGGTTTGAGAATAGAAATGAGGAATGACAAGTTGTGAAGCAGGGACAAGACATAGGGAAAGAGAAGAGGAAGTGGGAGGATAGACGAGGGTAAGGAGTTTTTTACTTTTCTTAGATCTATGGTATATAAAGTAGGCATGAATGATAAGTGTTGTTATATGTATAAATATTTTTAAGATTTTAAAAGTAAACTCTCACACACACTAAGTGAAGTAGCGCTATCACTCATGAGATGTGGATTGATGATTTCTCTATCGCTTTTTGATGACTTAGTCAATTTTATTTTATTATGACTTTTTTATAATCTTTTGAAATCTGTATTTGTCATTGAATCGGAGGGTTAGTGGGTTATATCAGAGTTAAATTAAAACTAAATCGAGATTAAATTAGTGAAAAATTAAATATTTTAAACTTATTAATATAAAATTTTAAAAAAATAAAAAAATGATTTTTAAAAAAAATAAAAAAAATACCAAACCGACCCGGTCGGGTGGCCAATTCCCAAGCCAGACCGCCCAGTCCAATTCGGGTTCCAAAACGTGGCTTTTCTATTTATTTTGGTGGTTTTTATTAAAAGAAACTCCTAATCACATGGTAGAATTTATTGTCTAAAAGTATTTAAAATCTTTTTAAGGAGCCCGATAGTTCGAATGCGACTCATCTTTATTAGGTGTAACTCTTATTTAATTGAGTATAGCCTATCGGAAAATATTTGAACATAGTTAAATATTTGTTACACATGGTCAATGAAAGTTACATTCACTAAGATGAGTTGTACATGAGGTTGTCAGACTTAAGAGTTTAAATAAACTCATGACAGTGACGTAAACTCATGTTGTAAATTTGAATCATAAATTCATAAGAGTTTATTTTTATTATTAAAAAATTATTAACAATATATAATTATATAATTAAAATATAAAAAATGACAATTTGATTTAAATATATTTCAAATCCAAATAATTAAAATTAAATCCATCAACATTCATAACTTATCATATTTAACAAAGACATTTCTATAAAATTTATATATAAAGCCGCTGAACATGATTAGATCGAAGAAGTTAATACGACTTTAAAGATGAGTTGATACGGTTTTGTAAGTTAGAAACGTTAAAACAGTAGACTCAGTATATAAACTCGTGAGTTTAACCAAGTTTACAACGGTTACGAATTTATCAATGACTCGACTCAATTTTATAAGTTAAAAATATAAAAACGATAAACTCGTAGAGTCAAACTCACCAATTTGACAATATTGGTCAAGGATTGAGAAACTTTAACATTTTTAGACAATAAGTTTTATGGTAAGAAAATTTTCAACAATTTTCTCTTTTGTTACCAGAAGACACCATAAATGATATTTAGTTTTAAAGAATCTTAAAATTTAATTATTCAAAAGAATGAGAGACCAGAATCTAAATTATAATTAAAATACTACTACTTCATGTCCTTAATATTGGCTAATTTAGGTATTAAAAAAATTAATTATGTTAGTTATTTATAATAAATATAGGTTGGTTTTTATAAAATATCATATTTCATCATGCTTACACTTAGATAGAAATTTGTTAATGTGTACAACCAGTAAAGGTATTTTGGGAAAAATTATAAGTTTGGGAGATAAAGTGGATCAAGATCTTATATTTAAAATCAAATATAATTACCAACAAACTATGTATTAGAAACCGGAGTTATTATCTTCAATCTTAAATATAAAACATATTTAACTTTTTTTTAGAAGTTAAAGAAGCTAAATAAGTTACTTAATCATATCATATGTTATGTATAATTCAATTATATATTAGTTTATAAGTTAAACAAATTAGTTTGGAGAAAAAAAACAGTAAATATAAATATTTTAAAATAATTTAATTTATTTTTTTAATATCTTTAAAAAAAAGTCAACACTGGATTATATTACCCCTTCGATCCTTATGTGTAATTCTCCCATTCTATTTAGTTCAATTTTATTTCAACTGGTGTTTTAAAACGGAAACAGATAATTATGCTTCACAAGAGTGATGGATCTCACCTTGCGATCTTGGTGAAAAGTCAGCGGTTTCCTGATTTTCCCTGTCTGTGTCCACTCCTCTTTTCGCCGGTGTGAGTAACCCAACAGAAAATTTTCTGTTCCCCAATTATTTTATGAATTCATGAATTTACCATAAAGAGAATAAATATGAAATTATATGTTTGTTGAAATTATAAAAATTCTTTTTTTTAATAAATGATGAAAACGCTGCTTTAAAAACTGGACAAGTCATCAAAATAATACCACATGACAGGCAATATGTTCGTTCTATGGGATTGGTCAATTGATTCTTGTTTGGACGCGCGTTTAAAAGGTTTATAAGTGTTTGTTTATGTAAGTCGAGATAATACTCATCTCACATACTTACTTCGTATACCGTAAATCACAATTGAAAAGCTGCTTTTGAAAACTCCAATCGCTATTCCAAACGAGTGCTAAGTGGCGGTTTGAATTAGATGTAAAAGCTGCTTTTACAACGTGATTTACGGTATACGAGGTAAGTATGTGAGAAGAGTTTTATCTTGACTTACGTAAATGTGCTTTTCAAACATAAACTCAAATAGACCCTAAGACCTTGTTTGGTTCGGTGGAGGGGAGGGAAGAGGAGGTTAAATGAGGGGAGGTGGGAGGAGGTTATGAGCCTTGTTTGGTTGAATGGAAGGGAAGGAGAAGAGAAATTTCTTGTTTGGTTCAAGAGGGGGAAGAAATGTGAGCTAATTAAATGTTGACAAATATGCCCTTAATACTTTATTTATATATTAAAGTTATTATTTCCTAAGTTATAAATCGTAAAAAACTTGCTACCTCACTTATATATGATAAAAAAAACCTTTATATATATATATGAATATGAAATGATGATTTTATTAATTTAATATGTTAACTCATCAAATTTAATATGTTTTTAAAATTTAAATATAAATATAAATTCTAAATAGAAAGCATCAATCGAATGCCAATAAAGCATCCAAATGATGCCAGAAAAGCACCACCACAGAAGGTGCCAATAAGAAAGATCATCGCTCTCCCAGAACTTCCAAGACAAAAATATGTGATCAACAATAATTAAGAAATAGCAAACACATAAAGGTTAAATGGAATTTAAGATTTGACAAAATAGTTAAGAACAATAAAACATACCTTGGTTGCTTTGGAATTTTCAACATAACTAGATTTTGAGGTGCTGGGAGGAAAATTGAGAGACGACTCAGAGACGTTAAAACTAATAAGAAGAGTAATCGTTGCAATTTTCTTTCTTGTTTTGATATCGAATTTAAAGTCAGATAGGATTGGTTAGATAGATTTAATTCTTAGTATTTTAGTAATATATGATTTGATTATATAGATTTTACTAGATAGATTTTCTAATTTATTAAGCTAATCTTAGTAATAATCATATGTTGTATAATCACATGGGTAACCTTAGGATAATAAAAAATTAGTATGGGTATTTTAGAAAAGATAAGACATAATATTTCTCACCTCTATAAAAAACCCTAAATCTGGAGGGACACATAAGGAGGGGAGATGGGCACTAAAAGACAAAATTTATCTCATCCCCTTCCATCCATTTTCCCCAACCAAGCACGCTAACCCCCATTCCACCCCTCCCTTCCCCATTCCTCTCCTTAAAAAACCTCGAACCAAACAATGCCTAAGGGCTAATTGGTTTCAGGGGGTGGAGGAGAGAGAAGAAGAATGGTGGGATGGAAGCCAAGTTATAGAACCCAGACTGAATCGGGAACAGATCAATTGGCCGGTAAACTGGTCCAGTCTGGTCTAGGTTTTTTATTTTTTTTAATTTTTTTTAATTTTTTTAAAATTTTATATTAATAATCCTAAAATCTTTAATTTCTTACTGGTTTAGCCCCGGGTTAGCCTTGATTTGACTCCGGTCTAACTCACTGACCTTTGATCCAGTACTCCGATCGGTTCAATGACCAGTTCAAGTTTAATTACATTTGATGGAAGGAATTTCACTCCCCTTCCTTTATTTGACTAATGCAAATTTTTAGAAGAGGAGGGAAAATTCCCTCCCTACCCCTTACAACCCTCCCATTCAAAATGGGAGGATTTGGAGGGTAGAGGCAATATTTTTGCTTAAAGTGACTAGTTTACCCCTAAATATTTGTGTTATTCCTTTGTATATTAAAAATAAAAAGCAAACGGTGCCTTCTTCCATTAACTCTCTTTCGCTCTTCCTCTTCCAATCAACTTATGGTGATTCCATTGAACAATCCTTCCTCATCCAGCAACACCATCAAACCTTTGTCATTAATACCATCGAACCACCTTTTTATTTGTTTTGCTTTTTCCTTCTCTAACCTCATCCAGCAACATCACCGAAACGCAGTTCGTCGCTAACACTCCCGTTATTGCCAACACCTCTTCACCCACCTCCACCTTCTCTCACCTGCCTATCATCAAACCCTTTAGCCCAGATCTGACACTCTTCCTTCGCTGTCGTTGCCTTCCATGAGCGACCTTCAATTTTGAGTGTAAGAGAGTCGCAGAGTGTGTGCGCCAATGTTGAAAATAATAAATAGAATTTATTGGTATCATAATTGAAATTTGGGTTTCTTCCTTCACGTAAGTCTTATTTTTTCCCTTTTGCTTCTTTCTTTTATGAGTATTGTATTATATATATATATATATATATATATATATATATATATATATATATATATATATATATATATATAATTAGAAAACCATAATTTTGTAATTATATTTGATTAAATATTCTACACAGGGCAAAGAAATATTCTAATATTGAAGAAAAATAGCTTAAATAAAATAAGGGTAGGGATGTCCATATAAAAAGATTTTCCTTCCAATCTCCTCGTAAATCAAATAAGATAACATTAAAATCATATCCCTCCCCTCCCTTCCAATCAATCCAAATACGGTAATATCAAAATCCCTCATTTCTCGTCTACTCCATTTCCCTCCATTGAACTAAACATACTCTAATAGTAATAATCAAGGTAATTAAACCCTGACTGGTTACTGAATCGGCTGGGGTACTGGGTCAAGGGTCAGTGGATCATACCAGAGCTAACCTGAGACCAAACCGGTAAGAAAATAAAGATTTCAAGCTTATTAATATAAAATTATAAAGAAATTTTTTTAGAAAAATGATTCCCTTTTTTTTAAAAAAAGGACTAGGTCACTGCTCGGACCAAATCGATTTCTCGACCGGTTCTTCGGTTTCCGTATCGAACAGGCTGATCCGAGTTTGATAACTATGGTAATGATAAAAGCGTCTGGTGTTAAGTAAGCATGGTGTTGCCAGCTCCCAATATTGTAAGTAGATTGAAGCTTGTGTATGTTAGAATAAACTGTTTTTTAAGTAGTGATTATAAATTTTAGGATCAAGATACAAAAATATCCACCAACTTTATTTTAAAAGTACATCTGATACCATAAAAAAATTTATTAAAAAAGTAATCACAAGCTTTCAAAAAGAGAGAAAAAGTAACACAACTATTAAAACTGACTAAAGTCTGCCAGTTACAATTTGAAAGTATTAAAATACCCCAAATACACAACTGCCTCAAAAATCCCAGTTTATCTTTTGCTCAGCACAAATCTCCAAAAGATTCCAAACTAAAAAAAATAAAAACCCACAAACTTCAACAGAAACAATCGATCATCAACAACAAATCTTCAAAAGATTACAAACTAGGGAAAAAAAACACCCAGAAGATTCAAAAGAATCAATCGTTCATCAACAAACCAAAAATAATCCAAACTATAAAAAAGAAAGAGAGAATTGCTCATAAAGACCGCATCAGAAATTTATTTATTAAATGGAATATAGGGAAGATTTTTTGCACATAAATAAAGATTATTCACACATACATAGGAAAGATAAATCGAATACAGGGAAGATTTTTTGAACATAAGGAAATATCTTTTACACATTGGAAGATTGTTTGCACGCAAAGTCCCATTTGACAAATAAATTTTTAATGAGGTATTTTTAAACAATTTTTGCAAAAAGAAATTAAAACCCAATAAGCTGCTAAAGAAACAATCAATCTTCAACACCAGAAACAATTGGTCATCAACAACACAAAAAGTGGGGAAAGCCTCTCCCTTTAAACCTCTTGGCCTTCATCATCAACAACTGAAAAAACTGGGGGGGGGGGAGTCAAAAACCTAGAAGCTTTAAACACTTGAGCATTATACGCTAATTTCTTCTTCCCCACCATTTGGGGTTGATATTCCTGAAGCTTTAAAACTTTGGGGTTGAGCTTAACATAGCAAAACTTCTAAAGTTTAAATCATTCTACCTTAAATAACATCATAAGAGGAAATCAAACAGGGGAAGAAATTTATGGCACATAGAAGCGGCACTAAGCCCTCTTCCACTGCCAATAGTCCAATACCATTACTGTTGGCACTAGATATCTGGATATCTTTGGCAATTGATTTCACTTTTTTCTTCTCGGATCTGCTACGTGAATTGGAGCCAAGTGATTGCGGGCTATTATAGTGTCGTACTTATGTTTTTCCCACACCACAGCGAGGAATTTATAACATACGTTTCACATCATAGAACATGGCAACACAATGCATATAAACAATCACATAATATATAAAAGTTAGAGTTACTACTTGAAATCATTTCCAGTACGTAGTTAGTATTGGTCCTTTAACTCTTTGTCCGGCTTAGACAAATGTCAAATCCTAAAATTTCAAATTTATAATAAATGAGTTATTACTCATTCATGCTTTATTCCAATACTCATATATTTGGTTATTACTATTAAAAAATGCATACTTACCAAAAGGCCCCTAAAAATCTGTAATATCCAAAATGTTAATAATAATGATAATATATTATAATATTATATTTATATTATAATATAATGTAAAATGGTGGGCAGCACGTGTGTTGTCTGCCCATTATATATTATTAAGAGGGGGGAGTGGTTTACCCACTCCCAACCACCCCCTCTCATTTCTCTTCTATAAAACCGCACAAGAGGTGTGGTTTTGTGGAAAAGAAGAGCGAGAGAAAGAGAAAGAACGAGAAGGGAATAAGGATCTCACTTGAATTTTTTGAGGTAAGTTATTTATCTTATGAGATCATTTATATAGCTAAAATAACTTATTTTTAGCAAATTTCTTTCATAAAAATTATTCCATGTATTTTTATCTTTCTAATAAGGAGATAATATTGTACTGATTAGAGAATATTTTAAGATTAGCATTTTGGACAAGTTTCAGTTTTATTAGTATAAGGTTATAAAAATATAGAGAACAATTAATAATTAATTCTATTTGTTTTATTTTTGTTATATAGTTAGTATAATATTTGATAATGAATTTTCTACATAATCAGTCTATAAATAATTCTATATAGGACTTTTTAATCGATTAAATGTGGGTTAAAAGCTTTATTTGAATTAATGAAGGTATTGCTGAAATTTTAATTGGTTTAGTTTTGAAATTTGAAAGACTAAACTGTCATTTATGAAAATCTGAGGACTAAACTGTCATTTATGATATTTGAAGGACTGAACGGTCATTTCTAAAATTTAAACCCCAAACTGTTATTTTTCAGTTTTTATATTATATTATATATTATTATTAAAATTTGTATATAAGTTATAATTTTGATTATGTGGAATTTTGGAGAGTTATTAATGGGTAGTAAATTAATTGTGGTAGATTGATTTTGGCGTTTATTTGAGCTCTTGGATTAGGAGCAGTGTGGTAATAAATAGCTTTGGCGAGAGGTAACCACTTTCCTCTTGTTGTGCATGCTTGTATGATGTTTGTAAGTGATTTTAATTATGCAGATTTATAAATTTGGCTGCTGATATGTGATGTGGTTTTGGAAAATATGTTGTTAATGAAATTGTCTTGTGGGACTTATTTTCATTGAGAAAATGACTAGCAATATTATATTATATGAGTTGGTATTTATTTATGAGATTAGAAAGATTCTTTTTGATAATTATGAAATGATAATGACATGTCATAATCACATAATATGGATAGGAGAGGGGATGGTGGATGTGGAATTAATGGGAGGTTACTCAAAGAGAAAATAAGGAGGTGAATTCTTGTATAAAAGAGGACATAAGGTGGTGGACGTCCAAGTGTACACTGGTTAGTCCTTTGACCCATTTGTATTCCGTAAGGTTATGACACCCCACTAATGTATTTAGAGGGGGAACCTATGGTCTGGTCTTGTGCTTTGTGGATTTTGGCCGATCCATATCACTTGATCGGTGAGCTTGTTGAGTTAGCTACCAGTCATATGGGTGAGTACTAGCCCATGGGTTTAGTAAGAGGAAATAAGGGAGGAAAGAAAATAAATTATTGTGTATTGACTCTTGTACACTTATATGGTAAATATGAGAATGAGAATATGATATTGTGAATTATTATGAAATTATTCATATGGATAAGTGATATTTTAATAATGTTATACTTTTATAACTGTCCCACTTGGCACCTCACGGGCACATACTTGTATGCCCGATAAGATGGATTGCTGGTTACTGAGGCTCTAGCCTCACCCCGTTGATTTAACATTTTTCAGGAAATAGTTGTCGTGCGGGTCCATCAGGGAAGACTTCGGAAGTTTAAACTACTTTTGATAAAAATAGTACTTCCATATTTTAATATATGTAGGATTATTATATAAAGCCACATTAGGGCTCATCTTGCATATTCAAATCTATTTCTGAGAACTTGATATATTAACTATATATTTTTAATTGCTTCTGATGATGTTAGAAGGCTTGTATGACTTATGATGTGTTCTAAACTTGTGGATCCACAATTTGATTTGATAAAAATATTTTAATATCTAATGAGATACTATTCAGCAAGGAAAAAATGGTTTTATTTTCTATGGTAAATTTTATAAACAATGGTAGAGTTTTCAAACGGTTAGTTGAACTCTTTTTCTATCATGGTTAATTTTTAAAAGATGAGCTGTAATCTTTTCTACCATGGTAAACTTTTTAAGAATTGAGTTATAATAATAGGATTTTACAGTGTTAAGGAAAATATTTTACAAAATCCGATTTAATTCCCTTTAGACCCGGTATAGTTGTACTATACCAAAATTTATGACCTGAGCTATTCCTATACAATTTCAAGTGTAGAATTCATTTTTTATCTCATTTTTGCCAAAATCACACTTTATTTCCCAAAATGCCCTTGACAACCACAATTAAGTTTTTAGGGGTAAAATTGTTATTTTACACCTTAAAGCCTTCATATTCCATTTTTCACATGTTCCCTACACAATTTTTTTTCCATTCTAAACACAATAGAATCATCAAATCCATCAAATTTTAGCCCAAACACCCATAAATCCATTAGCTGAAACTTAAGAAAAATTGAAAAATTTGGAGTTTTTCAATTTTTATTCAACTAAATATTTTCTTTCTACTTCTAATCACTTGTTTAACCACTTAAAAACCTCTTGAACATGATTAATCAAAATTTGGGCAGAATCTCTCCTTAGGATTCATGGATCCCAAATCACAAATTCAAGCCAATACAAGTCGAACAACCAACCAAAACACCAATAGCAATCATGAATTAACAAGAGAAGACAAGTTTTCAAGCTTACCTTGATTTCTTCTTCTTTCTCTCTCTAAACCGACCACTCTTTCCCTTTGTTTCCCTTTGATTTTCTTCTTGCTTTGCATGATTTCAAGAGGAATATGAAAATTAGAGAAGGTTTCCTAGAGATTAAAGACAAGAACAAGTAATTTCAACTACAACTCACCTAATTTTCCTTATTGATTCCTCTAGCTCTGCCTTCTTGCTCTTGTCTTCTTCAACCTCACTCTTTCTCTTCTTTCTCCAAGTTTGGCCAAAATATGTCCTCTTGAAAGAGGAACATAGCATCTTAAATTATCTTCTTTCATGTAACGGCACGGCGTCTCCCTTGGGGTCCCTAGGCCCTCGGCCGTCTCCCACCGGGGTCCCTAGCGGTGCCGGACTTGAGTCACCCCACTGAAGAGGTCTTTCCCCAAGTCAGGATATCATCCTGTCCCAAAGGAATTCCTTTCGCCTCCCCAGTGGATCGAACCCTCGCCCTGGGAGCAAGGCATAGGGTCTTTCCCATGACCACACTGGTAGCCACTTGCGCTCGGCTTGGGGAAAGACCTCTTCAGTGGGGTGACTCAAGTCCGGCACCGCTAGGGACCCCGGTGGGAGACGGCCGAGGGCCTAGGGACCCCAAGGGAGACGCCGTGCCGTTACATTATCTATCTGCTCTTTGAGAGAGTCATTACCAGAAATACCTTTATTCTTTGTAAAATCTTAAGGTAGTGGGACCTTGAATGTGATGGTTGGATTACAACGTGTAAGGGGGAGTAAGTCTTGTAGAGGGTCATTCATTGTTACATACGACTCTGATCACATTGTTACAATCTCATTCACTGTTGCACTCCTTTTTATATTTTGTAGCTAGTTTTGCACTGAGAAAAAAAAATTATCATGGTGGGTGCCCTTTTTAAAAACATTTGTAAATATTTTTACACTTTAACCATTTTAGGGTGTGTTTGGTATGAGGGGAGGGGAGGGAAATGAGGGGATTTTGCTCCCCTCCCCTTGTTTGGATAACTAAAAATTTTAGGAGGGGAGGGAGAATTTTCTAAAATTCTCCCTCCCCTCCCCTCCAAAATTGGGGGGATTTGGAGGGAAATGTTAATGTTTGAGCTTAAATTGACTAATATATCCATACTATTTTAAAATATTCTCACAATACCCTTCTCATTATTTAATTATAAAATTATAATTTTATATAGTAAATGTCATTTATAATTATATTTATTTAATTTTTATTATTATAAAATTATAATTTTATGTATTAAATTCCTTATATAATTATATTTTATTAAATATGTTAGAAAGTTATTAATTAAAAATTAAATGAAATAAGAGCAAAATTATCCATATAAAAATATTTCTCCTCCCCTCCCCTCCTATACCAAACATAATACTATTAAAATCCCTCCCCTCCCCTCTCTTTTTGTCAATCCAAACAAGGTAAAAGAAAATCCCTCTCAAACCCTCCCCTCCCCTCCATCGAGCCAAACATAGCCTTAAACATGTACAACAACAGTAATAAGTTGTAAAAAATGACAAATTAGTTATTTAAAATATTTACCATACATTTGTCATGTATATTAAATTTTGAAATAAAATATATACGACATAATAATATGGAGAAATTGAAAAAAAAAAGTTACACAATAAAAAGTTTAGTGGTGTTAAGGATCTAAATGAGAGATACGCAACTGCATGTATACAATTTATAAAATAACGCTACTTTTTATATATAAATAAAAGTTTTCTAGAACATTCTTATCAATAAAGTACTCAATAGGGGACTTTCCCCCAGATTTTCACTAATAACATTATAACAATGTGATCAATAATAAGAAGATAGCATGTTGTTATTAAAATAATTTATGATATACAAAGCGGGACGTATGTGGTTATAAATCTTGGAATAAAATATGTTCAAGAACAATGAAAAACTGTTAAATTATAAAAAAGGTATATGCTAATTTTTTCTTTAAAACGAATTTTACAAGTAAGCTAAACCAATAAATGCTAATGTGGTCAAAATAATTAGAAATTTTGAATATATACTCCCTATCATCGATCATAAAAGCATTTAATGTTTTTTTTATGCCAGACAATACTTTTTGGTTAAATCTACACAAAGTTTGTTAATTATTATTATTATTAAGTGGATATTACGCAGATGGATTTAGATCCTCTTCATCGCCCCTCCCATCCTTTGCCCCTCCTTTATCATCTTTTATCTTTTATCATCATTAGATTAGCTAACATTTTAAAGGTTTAAATTTAATATCTTATAAAAATATTATTATAATTTTTTCATAAAAACTACATAAATGATTTTAAACTGCTAAAATTTAATTTGAATTGTTATAAAAAAATGAGAAAAAATATTGAGAGAATTGCTTATAAAGACTTCATTAGAAACTTATTTGCTAAATGAGACCTAGAGAAGACTTTTTGCATATAAGAGAATATTGTTCGCACATACATACGGAAGATATGTTGAATACATGGAAGATTTTTTGAACATAAGGGAATATCTTTTGCACACAGGAAGATTGTTTGCACGCGAAGGTCCCATTTAGCAAATAAGTTTCCAATGAGTTATTTTTAAACAATTTTTTCAAAAATATACTCTATAATAATATACAGATCTTGAGATTTAATTTTTGAGAGAATTGCTTATAAAGACTTCATCAGAAATTTATTTGCTAAATGAGACCTAGAGAATACTTTTTGCACATAAGGGAATATTGTTCGCACATACATACGGAAGATATGTTGAATACATGAAAGATTTTTTGAACACAATGCAAGATCTTTTACACACAGGAAGATTGTTTGAACGCGAAGGTCCCATTTAGCAAATAAGTTTCCAATGAGTTATTTTTAAACAATTTTTTCAAAAATATACTCTATAATAATATATAGCTCTTGAGATTTAATTTTAGTAGATTAAATTTATTTATATATTTTTAAAATAAAATTTTAAAAATATTTATATAAGATGTAAAATCTGGACAATTTGAAATGTTAACCAACTGGCGGTAAAAGGTAAAGGAGGGGCTTGGAAACGAAGGGCGGCAGAGACAAACTGAATTCACGCAGATAATATGACATAAATTTGAAGTGTGAGAATTATGAAGCAGAGCAGCGTTTTAGCCAAACCAGTCAGACCCAGAAGGAAGCAAGCGCAAGTCAATGAGTGCGTCTCGTTTCGGATGAATGAGAATCGATCCTTAATTATTACTTAATCTTATTCTTTAATTCTCAACGCCAATATGAAAATCTTTTCTTCACCATTTTGTAAACAATAAATAAAATTTAAAAAAAAACATTTTCTTATTTTAGCCTACGAAACTTCTTAAAGTCAGAATTTCGTGAAGTGGGTTGCTCTGAAGATGGTAAAGAAATCAGTTACGAAGGGAAATAATTGTTCACAAAACGGAGCGAGACAATTGTCATCAGTTCTTGCGAGAGATCAGATCACGAAGCCTTCGTAACACCAGAAAAAAGCCATTGCTATATCCACCTAATTTCTTTCATCTTCCTCTTCTCAACAATCTACAATGACCGATCCGCAGCAGAAACCCGTCGGAGTTCCACCACCGCAAGGTCCTTCTCATCCTTCACTTTGATCATGCATTTGATAATCGTTAATTATAGATTCGTGATTCTCGATGACGATGTCAACATTACAGGAATTTCTAATCTCATTGTGATTTTGATTTGTCTGGAACTGCAGGGTATCCACCACCGGAGACATCATCCGCTCCGAAGGACGGTTATCCTCCGTCGGGGTACCCGCCACCGGGATATCCACCGCAGGCATATCCTCAGCAGGGATATCCACCGCAGGGATATCCGCCACAGGGATATCCGCCGCAAGGATATCCTCCCCCGCCGTATCCTACTGCCCCTGGATATCCACCGCCGTACTATGGACCTCAATACGCTCAGCAACCGCCGCCGGCGAAAAACGATTCCGCCGGCGATTGCTTGACAGGATGGTAAGTCCTTCTTCTTATTCACTACTCCGTCGATGTTTCTTGGTGATTCAGCGCGATCTGGTTACCGCCGTTGATTCCTCTGCCGGGCGCGCGCGAGGAGCGCGCTCTTCGCGGTTTCCTGGCTCCATTTCGCCGCGTAACTTCTGATTTTTCGTCATGTTTCATAATTTTTTTACCTTATTTTTAAAACAAATCATCCTCCGTTTTTATTTTTACTTCAATTTTAATTTAATTTTACATATGTGCAGAAGCTTAAAGTTTTAAAATAATTTAAATACTCCCACGAACAATGTTAATTTCTAAAAAAAATTTATGATGATATTATATCATAAGCCTTCCTATTTATTATTCTTGCAATTAAATATAATTAATTCAGACAAAAGTATCTTCAATTAAATGATGAGAAAGATTAGCCAAAAAAAAAATGATAAGAAAGATTGTCGTTATAATCTAGTTCTTACTTCTTACCTTTTCAAATAGTAAAATGCAATTATAATACAAGAATTCCAAAAAAAAAAAAAAAGGGTTAGGTGAATAGGTTGAGCTGCGTACAATGATTAAGTGTTTGTTTGTTATCACTTATCTGAATCGGGCTTATATAATAAGTCCGATTTACGTAAATCGAGATAAATCTTCTTCATATATTTATCTCGTAGATCGTGAAAGCACTTCGTAGACTGTAAAAACACCTCATAGACCGTAAAAGCTACCTCATAGACCGTAAAAGTTACCTCGTAGATTGTAAATTATAATTTATAAGCACTTATAAAATTTTCATAAGCTATTCCAGACAGTCTTTAAATAACGAAATAATGACATCTTAGTTAGTTGTCTCACTAATTGGTCCCATAGAGCTTAATATTTTTGTATGCAGGATATTAAATAGTAAAAATGTGTACTATTAAATAATAATATTAAATATTACTCCTTACAATTATATTTTCTTTATCACGCTTTGATATAATTATAGTTACTTTTCAGTGCACAGAGTATTCCCAATACCATGCTTAAATTTGCTAATTTGGTGCAGTTGTGCTGCTCTATGTTGCTGCTGTATGCTGGATGCTTGCTTCTAAGTCGTCAAGAACAGCTTTTATTGTGCAATCTTTGGATTCTATCAAGTTTGTTCAACATTGAATACAAATATTTTTTCTTGTTTTCTATAATTCTTTAATTTTACTGATTATTATGAATATATGACCTATTGGCATTGCTATCAAAAGGTCCATTGCCTTGCAGGCTTTTTTTCAGGTCCAAATTTCGTTTCGAATCCTGCTTCATGATGACTTCAATTAATTTTCCGCAACAAAACTAGGGTGGCTTTCCTATATTTACATATAATTCAATAAAATACAACATTTATGTTTTTTATATATTGTATTGAAGGAGTCTTGATCGTATGTTTTTTTTTTGGGTAAAAGTCTTGACCGTATGTTATTACTAACCCAATTTTTTAAATTCTTCAAGAGTATCTTATTATGTGTGAACCAAAAGGAACAATGTCACGGTCTAAAAGCAATAGGGCGGTTGCATATAGAAAATAAATGAACATAAACATGTATCTATACCAATCCTACCAGTTTAAGGAACATAGATGATAATTGAACTAGATCTATAAATATAGTTTCAAGAATCCTCCGCCCCCAGAATTAATTCATCTCCATAAGTTTTCAGCCAAGTAAGCGTCATTATTTGTAGGTGTAATTGTGTTATGTATATCATTTTTTTAGTACAGTAATTGTGTTATATTTAATGGACCATTACTTGCTCAAGCTTTTAACCAACTAAATTTGACATGTTCACTCATAAAGGTATAGCATTGCTATGTAATAATACTTCTATACGCATTAACAACGTAAAATGCATCACATTTGTTTTTTTTTTTGGGTATGATTTTATTATTCGGAAAGCCTCTAATGTTTCATAAATAACTTTTTTATTAGCGGGGCTTTGAAAAATTTAGGATTTTTAAATTCTACAATTATACATGAAATTAATTAATTTTTTACTGGCAAAATGGGGCTCAATGAACAGCACAGGGAAACAGAGAAAACAAAAAACAACAGAAACCCAAGTCATATCCAAACCATACAATGCAAACAAATCACCAGACCAATGGAGTTCTAGGATCTAACAAATCTGCACACACTTCATTACTTGATTTTTTTGTTTTTAAATTTTGGTCCCGTTGTTTTTAGTTCCTTTGTGAATTGAAGATGGGCATATATATGCTTATAAATGGGGATATATTGTTTTAGAATCTATCCAAACTCATCATATCTGTCAAAGATTGTAAGCTAATTAAGAGCAAACTCAACTCTATTTCTACCTTAAAATCCAAAAGAATTAAGCAATACGACTTTAAATTCACGGGAAATCGGTAAGTTTTAGTTAAACGGAGTGGTTCTCTGCACAATTATTAGTTGTTCAGCGTTTCCACTTTCCAGGTTCTATGCACTTGAGCTGGGAACTGTGAAGTGTGAAGGAAGGGTTTTGTGTCCGAGAAGATAGTCCCATATCGGGGAGTTAGCCTCTCAGCGACGCAATGAGCAACTATAAAATCTGAAGAGAGACACCAGAACAAGCATACCTTTCTCGGCCTTTTGGCTAAGATCAAGTGTAGTATCTTTTCTTATCAGTTTAATATTTGATACGTGGGCTATTGGCTCACATGATATTAAATCGATTTTTTAAGGGGGAGGGTCCGTTACAATAGCTTGCTATTGGGAGCCTCATGCGTCGCCTATGTGTTGCACTACTACATGGGCCTGACGTACCTCATCAAAACTAAGTTCAGAACATTCTGCTTGATATCTTTAACCAGGCCTACGAAGTTGAGTGGGCTGCTCCATAATTCCCGAAACGTTGAGGCCGAAATGGGTGCACCTCACCGAAGCATGGGCAAGATTTTTCTGTTGGGTATCCTCAACTAAGCCTGTGAAATTTATTGGGCTGCTCTTTTTAATTCTAGAAACCTTGAGGCGTAGGGTAAATTTACATTTACAATAAAGGGTAAAATAGATAAAAGATGCGAAATAATTTTATATTTATTCTCAACATTTAACATCCAATTCAGCTTTCATATAAAACTCTTCAGCCTCACTCAATCATTGCATTTGTACCCAAAAAGAAAAGAAAAAAGTCCTCTCGTAAATTACATGGAAGTTGAGAAAGGTAAATAATCAATGTTTAAACAATAAAATTAAAGTATTATTAAAAATATTAATTATATGAATGCCTATTAACTTATATCTCAATCAACATTTATAAATATATTATTGAGAAACTAAAAAACTATTTAACGCATACATAATACGAAGGGTCATATCGTATTAATTGCACTATTTATTATAGTGACTCTTGAAGTCTATAAATAGAGGTATTGTACAAAGTATTATTATCATAAGAAATATAAGTGAATGAGAATTGCTATCCTTTGTTTCTCTCATTATTTTTTTTTATCGCTCTTCTCTATCTCTTATCCCATGTTTCTTTTATTTTTAAAACAAGGATTAAGATTTTCATCATTGTACATATTCACAACTCAAATTATATTTGGTTTCTTATATTTCCACCATATATATATATATATATATATATTTACCTGAAAGAAATCCACCATGTAATATTTTGTAGTATGATAATTTTTCATGAATGTTAGATTATATGTTGATAATTATAAATCAAATCAACTTATTAATAAATTTTGTATATCAGTTTCCCAAAAAAATATATCTATAAATCATAAGATAATCCGACTCATATCAGGGAAATTAATAATCAATAATTAAAAAAAATAATGAAGTAATAATATCGAAACATCGCATTGAAGGCATGAAGTATTTTACAGTCATTTTCCCCTCTACGGTTTCCTGCAGCTTGAGTCTCGTCGTCAGCAAACCTTTCCAGACTGCAAACAGTGTCGCGGAATATGCTTCCTTCTCAGCCGTAACATAGTCATTGGTCGAATTGCTTTATGAACTTTTCGTCTCTTTTCGATCTGTGAAAGCAATTCTGAGCAGAAACCAGCCGCGATTTCGACTTTAACCTTCTGGTAACCTTCTTCATTCTACTTATTTATATATTATTATTTTGGAAATACTTGTTGCGGTTAATGATTCTGTATTATGGTTTTGACGGTTGTGGGACTTGGTCGGTCTTTCCTTTCCTTTCCTCGGATAATTTGCTTTTTCCTTTTAGTTTGGGGGAACCCCAAGAATTATGTTTAACGTATAAAATGCAGGGGTGAAGATGATTTTTTACTGGTACACTGGATTTATGTTCTATGAACAATGAATAGATTTTGTATTTTACATGTATGACCTTTTTTTTGGCCAATTAATGATGCTTCATTAAAAAATCAACCCACAACTCAAATTGAACATAGGAGAAAGTAACAAGCTTAAAATACCACAGAGAAGGAAATTAAAGCAATAACCAAATTAAACACAAAATACTAGAGTGCTTATTTGAATTTGACTGTTCCTGAAGACTTTTCCCCCTCATATCATAATTTTTCAGCAGAATTTGGTCAAGTAAAATGCCGATTGCTATATGTTCCTTTCTTAGAATCATACGCATGTACGTGTGTGTCTATATATACATGTATATGCATATGTCTATGTCTATGCATTTATAATGAGACAACATGGTAGTGCTTATGAGACTTGGTGGGAGGCTATCATATGGGAGACAATGTAAACATGTATTATTCTTGCTCGGCAAACTCCTTATCGTGTAGATTTGCCCACCGCAATGTTCCAAAAAAATAGATTTGCCGGCTGCAATACTTGGTCCTTTTCGTTTGGTTATGCAAATATTTTCCTGTTGTACTTGTTTAAGTTATATGATTGTAAAACTCTGACCTGTGTTTTGACTACAATTGAGTCCTTAACAGAATGGCTGAGAATATGAACAGCGAATCCTTGTTGGCTCAGATCCAACGATTGGAACAAGGTATGCACAATTTATCAACTTCTATGAATTTATTTGATGCTTTTACAGTGTATTGTAGGTTCTGTGATGCCACCTTGACAAATGTTGACTTATTTGACTATCCGCACTGCTCAAAGTGTGCCTAGTGTGGTTATTTTTTATTTTGTTGAGAAATCCAAGTTGAGAATCAAGTTTAATGGTTTTGAGCTTTCTTCTTTACGATAGGTTGGCTATTCATTTTTTAGAAGCATAGTTGTGGTTGGAAGCTTTGTGGTGGCAAAAATTTTGATTTGTTGAATAGACTCTTGTCTTAACAGGTATTGGAAATATAAACACTTACGAGAGTATACCCTGTGTTTTGGTTAATTTAGATATATCATCATTCGATGATTCAGTTTCTGTATTAAGAAACTGTTCGTGATCTGATATTGTTACCCAGCAAAATGCGTGTTTTATCCTTTTGTCTCCCCCTCATTGATTATCAGTCAGCTTTAGATGATTAATCTGAAACTCTTCATATGTATATATTATAACATACTAACACTTCCTTGTTGATACTACATGCTTTTACTATAATTGCTTATTTATTTGGTTGATAATCATGTTTTATACAAATTTAACTTACCTACTATACAATATTGTAGAGCGGGATGAATTACGCAAAGATATTGAACAATTATGCATGCAGCAAGGTGGATCTGGCTATCTTGCTGTGGTTACTCGAATGCATTTTCAAAGGTATATGATGTTCTCCAGGAAAATATCAGATTTTGTTCTGATAATGTTCCCCTATTTATGATTGGGATGATTTGAGTAGTGAAATGCCTGTGGGTGGGATTAGGTGGAGGGTTGGTGTAATTGAAATAATAATCATCAATTTTGTTAAATTTCATATATAATTAGGACAGCTGGACTGGAGGAAGAGATTGAGAACTTGAAAAAGAAATTGGCTGCTTGCACAAGAGATAATTTGAATCTACAAGAGGAGCTTTCAGAGGCTTACAGAATCAAAGTGAGTTATTGAATTTGTCTTATCCATTGCTTAAATGATTCATTTGATTTGGTTTACATGGTTACTTTGCCGTGTTCAGAGTCAACTAGCTGATCTACACAGTGCTGAAGTTGCAAAGGTCTCTCTCTCTACCCTTTTCATAATACTCTGTATATGTTTCTGTAATCTGACACCGTTTTTGAATGGCAAACAAACTCTGGCATTTGTTTGCCATGGGTTTTCGATCCTACATTATTCACTGCTTGTGATGCCTGATCCTACATTATTCAAACAATATTTTAAGTAAAGGATATTGCCTTTGTGACATAGCATGAGAAGCTCGTCTCAAATTTTAAGTTTATAACGTACAATAATTCAAATACTGCAAGCTTTTGGATTGGTTATTGTAAAGTTTTTATATCTGAAGTTTTGGGCTGTGATACTTTTGCCAAGGGTTAAGTAAGGGGTCCACTATGGCAATACATTGCAATGCAGCACACTCATAAATAGATACTCATAACTACGTACAATAGTAAAATAAAATACAACTCTAGACGTCACACACATCATGAATATTCTCACACAACATCTCACAAGATTGCTAGTAATAGTGCCCAGCACATGAAGTTTTGGTGACTTGCTGACATACGGGAGAATATCTTTGTCCAGAATATGGAAGCTGAGAAGCAGGTCAAATTTTTCCATGGTTGCGTAGCTGCTGCTTTTGCTGAAAGGGATCATGCAATTATGGAGGTTACAATAGTTACCATTTTCAATAGAAAATAGTTTTCCGTTCTTTTGGTGCATTATATGTTGTAATACCTAATGTTCTGAGTCTAAGTGGCTGCTTACAGGCTGAAAAGGCCAAGGAAAAGGAGGAGTCAATGTCACAGCTGATTAATCCAATCCAGAAGAGGTATTTACAATTCTTCTACTACTTGAATTCTTGTTAACTGCAGTAAATAATCATTCAAGAAAAAATGAAGGAAACATTTGGACTCCTTTAGTGTGAGAAAGGATTTTGTGTTTCCATTTCCTTTAATCTGATGATGATGCCCTGGTTGCCTGATTGTGTAAATCGTGTAGCAAAGAAGTAATGAGGATTGAGGAGATCCAAAAGGAAATATTTAAACAACATTGCATTATTTATATCAGTACCGTCTGATTATTACATTTCTGTTCTGAGCCATCTTTTTTTTTTTAAATTTTTTTTAATGCACTACAAGATTTGCTTAGGAGAAGCATTTGTTGGTCATTTACTCATAAGTTTACTTGCGACATATTCCTCACAGGGTAGAAGAGCTCACCTCAGATTGTCTCAGACTTCAGAAACTTAATGATGATTTGCAAATTGATATGGCAAAGCTGGCAGAGCAGAATGAAACTTTCAAAATGGTAATTTTCTGTTATTACTTCTCATTTTCTCTCTCTGAATTTCTTTTGTTATCCCCTTCATTGCCTATGTTATCTTTCTTAGGATACAAAAGACTGTTTGCCAAAAGCTATGTTTCTCTACAGATTTCATAATAATCTTCATTTACTAGTTTCTTCATTATGCAAATTTTTTTCTTCTCTTTACATTGTGACATGATAAAACAATTCACTGCTACATTTAAGAATATTTGATTGTTAAGTGATTTTGCTGGGACACAAACATGTGTTGCTTAGCTACTGCAACTACATTGTAGGACATTACATGACATTGGCCACTGACATATAAGCATATGAAAAATTTGAAATAATGTGTAGTAATATGTGGATTGAGTAGATAACATACAAGTAAAACTGGCATGGGTTAATCCCATTATAAAAAAATTGATAATAGATAAGTAATAATAAGTCACACGCGCTAATTAGATGAATCCCCTTATTGTAGGCTGTTTGTGGAGGCATAAAATAGTCTGAAACATAGCATCTTAATCACTTGCTAATGTATTCTGACCAAAACTTGCCTGCCTGCCTGCCTTGGATTTATTTTCTGTGGTTTTGATTTTTGGTGCCTAATGATGTAAGCTGTGTCTGACAATTAAGATCAGTATAATATGCTTAGCTTAATTATGTTTGATATATGATGTTGAGAACTGACTTAGCAGTATGGTCACGCAACTGGGTGTAACCTGAGCTCTGATATGTGTTTCTGTTTTTATGCCTTCACATACATGGATGTATAACTTTTTATCAATATATGAACTTTAAGGATCCTGGTTGCAGTTTGCCAGTCTACTATTCAAAATGTCAGTTTATCTGAATTTAAATGCTTAAAGATCTTGAATTAGTTTTCATGTCTGTTACTGGTTGCTCGTGCTATTTAAGATTGTCAAACTTCTTGTTAATGATAGCTTATTTTGGGGACGCTTCTTGAAGCAAAATTTGAATTACTTTTAAATGATGTTGTTTCCTCATATTACTAATGGCACTTCGTATGCATGTATGTTATGAGGGTAATCAATTAGGTTCATTCATGCCTTTTACTTTCCTAAGTTGACTGTTCACATTTAATTTAGTTTCTTCTAATGGCTGATATTTCTGATGAGTGTACAGGTCATTAGCAAATTCTTTGAGATAAGGCAACATTCTTTGAAAGAATTTGAGGATACAAGTTGGGATGACAAATGTGCATGTCTTTTGCATGACCTGGATGAAGTGTGGAGTTTTAACGATACATCTACCTCCAAATACATCGTAAGATTTCAAAACCATGATATTTTATTCCCAAATTATACGACCTTATGTCCTTTGTGCTAGTGATGTAGCATGAAAACTCTTTCTACATTAAGTTTTCAAGTCTTTATAATCCAAAGCATATTGACAACCTTCACCCTCAAGGGGAGCAAGTTGATGGTCCAGCTTGAAGATTAGGGTCTATTAATGTAACCAAGAGGAGATGGAGGAGCATTCTTGGGCGGCCTGCTCTTGAGAATGCCTTGTGAACCCCCTCTAGTGAGAAATTTTCTAAAGCACCTACTAGCCTTTTGGCGGAAATCTTACTAGAATGCCCACTAATCTTCTGGTAAGCTGGCCTCCCAGAGCAGATCTATTGGTAGTGCCAGCTGAATAAGAAATCAAGGAAAAACTTGATATGTTGCCTGATCCCAGGCCCATGCCCTTCCTCATGACGGCATGATAAGAAGCTTACCAATGTTACCTTGGTTGCAAAGGTACTTCCAAAGTGAGTTTGGCAATGGACGCCAACCCCTCACCAGTAAAATGCTTTACTCAAACAAGACTGAGTGCTATGAGAGAGTTATCATCTTTTTATTCCTTGTAAAATTATTGTTGTAGTTGGTCAGGATTTGAGTGAAGAGACCTTAGTGTGGAAGCCTACCTTCACAATCACTTTGAGCAAGTTAGGTATAAATGGGTTTGAGCTTCTTCTGTTAAGTCCTTAGTGATTAAGATGTTTTCTTATGTTTAATGCCCTTGCTGCTTTTAACAGTTCTATAACTAACCTTCTATTCCCTGAAGTCTCTTTCGTGGCCATTTAGTAAACCACCTCTTTAGTATGCCGCATACCTGCATGGCTTAACCCCTCTTTGATCTGACGAAGACCAGCTTGTTGCTTTATATCCTTCTTATATCACGCATGCATTCTGCGCACTTTACGCAAAGCAAGGTTCTCTTGGCTTGTCCCATTCTATGCATTAAATTTTAACCTTTCATTTCCTTTAATTGA
Source organism: Albizia julibrissin (assembly GCA_037074505.1). Taxonomy (NCBI): domain Eukaryota; kingdom Viridiplantae; phylum Streptophyta; class Magnoliopsida; order Fabales; family Fabaceae; genus Albizia; species Albizia julibrissin. The sequence continues at coordinate 3,277,299 of CM073480.1, read as the reverse complement.
TAGAACTTCATTAATCCATTATATTCGCTAAGCTTTTACCATTGAAAAGATCCCTTACTCCATGAAGACTATTTTATTATCCCCATTTATTTCCCTATCATCAACCATTGGTATTCATCATTGAGCTCATAGTGATTATAACCAACCATAGGGGACCACCTTCCACTGTATACAAGACTATGCAGACATTCTCATGAAGGCAGCCTCAGCAGAAGCTTTCCTGCCTGGCACTTGATTTACTAAGCTGTTGATCTTACTTGTGTTCCAATCTTTGTTTGCTTCTAATGTTTAGGTATTTTAAGTATGTTGTACCTTCTTCCTCATAAGGCCTCCTGTTGGCAAAAGATTCTGTTAAGACCCAAGATGGAAACTACCGAACTCTTAACATGATTAAGAACAAAAATACACTTGAAGATGAAAATAAGAACTGAAACACATTACAACCTGAAATAAAACACTATTTTCATACATATACAGACACACTAGTGGAAATACAACCTCAGATTAACACATAACATAAACGAACACAATGGGGCACAAGTCACACAGACACTACAACTCTAAACTAGAATAACCTTGCCAATCTTTTGAGAGGTTGGCACTCTCCACCTAAAGGGCCAATACCAGTTTCAAATTCTTCTCTTCCCTCTTGCTGAACCAAAGTGCAAACTTATAGACTCCAAAAAGTAACTTTTTCCACCCCCAACTCATAGGCTTTGACTGTGGCAGTCCTATAGCTACCATACTCTTGAGTTCTTTCTTCAAAATAGCAAGTCAACCTCTGTCCCCCAAAAGGTACCTTTCCCTTAACATGTAATTACCTAGGTTTTCAAATGGGGTTCTAGCATTCCAGTAGCGCACATTTTTAACTTTCCATCCCTTCCTTGTTTAGGAGCATTTAAGTGAAATGTTTAACCGATTATAAAGCTTATAGTCATTATTTATCTTCTAGACTATTGTGGATAACTTTTTTCTCAGACAGAGTACATTGGAAGACGAGCTGGAAAGAGTGAGAAACTCTGTGGATAGTATTCAAAATAAACTAAGGGTGGTAAGTAGCCGGTTTGTTGCATCATGTTTTCCTTGTTAACCTTTTTTGGGTAATTTTCTTAAAAAATATTTTCTCCCTTTGAGTGTTTTAGGGCTTGGAAATTGAAAATCATTTGAAGAAGAAAATCAATATTCTGGAGAAGAAGCAAGTGAGTCCTCTTAGAATTTGAAGATTTTTATCTACGTGCATATTCTGAATCCTGGTTATTCATGTGCAGATCTCTTTCATCACAATGATAAATAATAGCATATCAGACTTGAAATGTTATTATTCTGAGTATAGGGATCACATAAAACATTTACTTAATGATGGGGAGTCCAGCATCAAATCCATAATTAGTATTGTTGATGAACGAGTCAGGAAGTTTGATCATAGTGGAAAACTGAATTTGACCCCTCAAAGTGAGGCAGAACCAGAAGAGCGTGATTGTCGAGATGTGCATATTAGCCCTCAAGCTATACTTGTCTCAGAATCTGAGGTTTGAAGCTGCATCTGAATGCTGACGACCCCTTTTCCTTTTGCTGTTCAAATATTTTCTGTGGCCTGTTTACTGCATGAGGATGCTGAATGTGACACTTGATGTATTGTACTAAGAAGTAATTAATTACTGGAAATATAATATAAATAAGAAGATATTTATGCTGAGGACTTAATCCAGATGGCATATCAATCACAACATTATTGCTTAGTTTCACCATTTTGTTGACCCTTGTGATATGTTATCTGTAGAATTCACATAATGCTTTCATAATCTTTTACAGAGTAATGAAACTAGTGTGCCGAACATAGAATATGGTGGAAAAGGCTATGCCTCTGAAGTTCTAGCCCAGGCATTGCAAGAAAAGGTCTTCTCATCACCAATTTGGTTTTTTTTTTTTTTGGTTAAAAAACTTTTTGGTCTGGTCTTGCAATTAGTTTATCCTTTGTTCATAGTTTTTTTACCAATTGCAGTGCATGTGTTTCATATTTTTTAGTTATTTCACTATTTATGTATAACTATACAATATTTTTCAGGTGGCTGCATTATTACTTTTATCACAGCAGGAGGAGAGGCACTTACTAGAGAGAAATGTGCATTCAGCCCTTCAAAAGAAAGTTGAAGAACTTCAGATGAACTTGCTGCAGGTAAATTTCTTAGGCATCCTTGCTTCAGACACCCAAGCAATGACACGCCTGTAGCATGGTGTTGGTGGAATTTAGAAATTAGGTTCTGGTGCAACTGGGCAAATTTTTTGCTGTGAACAGAAAGTTAAATTGCATGTTTGCTATATATCAGATTCTTCCTCATGTTCTTTTTTTGTCATTTATTTTATCTATCATGTTTATTCATTTCCTTATTAAATATATTCCCCATGCTCTTCATGAAATATAAAACAGAAATAATAATGCTGTCTCTAATTTGCAGTTTAGTGCAATCCTTTTTTGAAAAATCAAGGTCACTTGTACATGGATCCAGAGAATTGAGTTATTTATTGACAGCAAATATACGTTTTTCCTTTCTATATATATATATATATATATTTTTTTTTTTTCCAGGTTACCAATGAAAAGGTGAAAGCTCTCATGGAATTGGCACAACTAAAGCAGGAGAATCATTTACTTAAGGAGTATGACTACTTTTCCCTTGAAGACTCCTATTCTTATTTTTTTGCCCCTGCCTTTTTAAAACTTTATTTGAGTTATTATATGACATTCTATTCATATTGTCATGAATTTAGCATCTACTGTCTTTATCCAAATGAGGAAACATCATTTGAAGAATGAATATGTGTGTGTGTAATGATAATGGGTATTGATTTCTTGACAAGACCACATATACCCCTTAAGATACTCTACTAGCATTTCTTTTTCTCTTTCAAGTTGGTAGAATCTCATGTGGAGGTCTGTTTTCTTCTATTGAATTTAGAAGAAATCCCAATTTCTTCTGCTTAGGCAAGATTCAATGTATAAGACGTTCAGTGAGTAAGGCCGTAGGAGAGGATTAATTTCTCTTCCTGTAGTAACACTTGGGAATGATTCATTCGTTTTCTAACAATTAAATTCTTAATCATTTACCAGCTGCAAACTCTTAAAAAACTCTCTTGTTATTTGTTTGTATTGCTAGCTGAAATGTTTCTTCATCCATAGTGTTAATTTGTTTTAATGATTTAAATTAATAACGTGCAGGAAATTTGGCCCCCTGACTAAAGAAGAAAAATCAGTTTTTGATAGTGGAGAAAGAAAGTTAGTTGTTCATCAACAAGATGGAAGATTAAGAAACTTGCTGAAGAAAACATATCTGAAACGATGGATCAATCCACTAGATGCGAGCAGAAATGAAGTTGACAGTGATCCTAGTAGTGAAGGGAGATCTAGCAGCATGGACCTTGCAAGGCATGTGCTAATTATTAGTCTTTAGTGCTTTCCTTTATTGCATCATTAGATGATATTGGATAGGAAATCTATGCACATGTCATATCAATTTGACTCATTTGAAGAAGCTGCACTTTGGCAAATGACTCTTCTTTTCATCCTTCTATTTACTTGCGTAGTTCTGCTTTTCTCATTCATCTTTTGTTCCCCCCCTTAGAATGAAGATTGATGTCGCTACTCTTAAGGAAAGCTTGGAAAGCATGGATCATCTGACTTCTTCATGTCATAGACTTCGTCTCTCTCTTTTAAAGGTATCACATCACACGAGTAAAAGCAACAATTTTTTCCCACCTCATGATGGCCTAGGTGCTTATTGCTCGAGTAATAACGTTGATCTGTGAGGAAACCTTACCTTTTGCGAATGCTTGATGTTTGCTTCTTATTCATGCAGCAAGAACTAAACTTCGTGTTGAACTTGTCTACTACCATAGAAAAATTTATCTTTATTTCTCAAACTTGAAAACTGATACATTAATATAGGTTTCTTTGATATGGTTTCCAGGCCAAAGACTCGCTGACTTCAGAAGGCACAAAGTCTGGTATTTATGAAGAACTTGATAACGTGATCAATGAAGCAAAACTTTTGAGGACTGCTCTTGGCAGCTCCCTACCCGTCAGTTGGTCAGCCAGGGAGAATGTTGGTGTCAGCGGAGATGCTGCTGGCAGTGACTCAGGGGACATAAGCCGGGACTACAACAATGAGAAGGTAGATACTGTATCAGCTGCTGGGTTTGAGATGATGGAACTCGTGATATTTGCAGCTCAAATGTTGAAGGACACTGGAATGCATTCCAATGTGGTTCCTGACATAGAAGCTGTATGAACACCCTGCTCTGTGTGATTGTTGTTTCTGGCATTCCTGTCAACAGTATAGATCGGTGGTTGATGTAGAATTAATAGGTAGGAGGATTAGAGTTTTAGGGAATTTGTTTCCAAAGGGAGAAAATTAAAAGATGTGCTGGACAGTCACAACGCTATTGTTTCATGCTTGTACAAATTTGTTTATTATGTGCGTCTTTCATTGTACATTCAATGTACAGATAGGCTGATTTGAAGGAGTCAGTTATCACTTTAGCTCAAAACCCCAAGGTTGATGAGTACTTTTACCATAGTGTGGGTAAAATCCTCTGGTATTTTCAGATGTTTATGTCAAAAGTAATTCTGGAGCTTGATGGGGCATTTTTGCTATGCGTCTTTTCCTTCTGAGTCAAATTCTGCTTTTAATCTTCATTAATCAATTTGTTGGAAGTAAAAAAATCACAAACTAGTTCAGCTATGAGAAATTGAAATCTATTTCCTCTGTACAGCTTGACTTGTGGGTTCTGCTTTTCAATAATTTCTCTTGAAATCTTTTGTGAATTTTTCCTCATCCTCCTTTGTTGGAAGAGATGGTACTATGTATAGCTGTGTCTATCTTTAATAGTAAAATTATTGACAAGAAGAAATGTAGACACTTCTTATCAAACACAAAAATTGAGAGACTGGATAAACCTTAGGGAGATGAATTTCCTGGGTTCTTGCATGTTGAGTAGCAGCAATCCAAAACTCAGCATCTAAACCAATGAGGATCCTTTTTCCCCACTAAAAAATGGCTGTACATATCAAAACTAAGAGAGAATAAACGCAAAGAGAATATAGGCCCGATATATAGTCACTCTTTTATGTCTTCCATGACGACATAAATATGGAAGATTTAATTATAACTTAAACAATATACATTATTTGAGCTAAGGAATAAGGATTCTCATGAATTGACAGACTTAACCAATATTCCTTCCCATGACAGACTCCTTTCTGGCTTTCTTCTTCTTCTTCTCAGAAGTCCCATATTTTACCTGTATTGGCACTTCCCTTCCATTTTTATCTAACAGCTGCAAGTTCAGCTTTTCAAGAACTCTCTTTGGGTCTTGATTCATCATCGGAGTAACATCCCCTGCTGCAAGCTGACCCGCATCATCAGATTCAGAAACAAACTCGCGATGAGAAGATGAACACGAAGCATTTTCATCATGACAAGTTGGAGAAGCAGTGCTTGAAACCATCGAACTCTCTGTTTCACATAATGAGTTACAGTCATCGTTGCCACCTTGCTCTCCATCTTCAAAACCTTGTACAGCATCCTCCATTTCCTGTTCAATATAATGAGCAAACTTTTTCTGAGCATATCAATGTTACAACACAAGAAATCTTCTTCAAACTAAGAACATGAACTTGGACATTTGGATAACCCTTTAAAATCTGAAACAAGCGTTACTGTTTTGTATTGCAGGTGAAGCTTTATCAGAATACACTCCAAAACTCCCATTTAGGGTTTTTTATTCTTTCATATATATATATATATTGGTCTGTGAGTCAATTCTTCAGATTACGGCCGGAAATCTTGACCTAGTTTCATAAATGGATTTATATCTGTCTTGAGAAACTTGATTATCACAACCTGCATGGTATGTATATGTTGCGCGATCTTTTCCTTTATTATAGTATATAATACATAGTATTACCTCCAATACTTAATGTAAGATCTTATTCATAATGCAAATTGCAAAATGAACAAAATCTTATATTAAGAACTGGCCGGTGGTATATTATTATGGCTTTTCTCTTTTTTCTTTTTGGAGTACAAAGAAAATACAAGAAGTAGAGAGTGAGAAAAGGGACGAAGGAAAGATGATAATAAAACTCTAAATCCTAAAACCCTCAAAATCAGTGTCATGTGTGAGCTATATATATAAATATATAAGCTCATTGACAATGGAAACAGATAAGAGGGAAAGACAAGAGGTAGTAAACAAAGGAGAAAAAAAGGGGAAAGAAGTATTAAATCGAACAAGCATACGAGACAATAATTACAACGTTGATAGAACAGATGATCCATAGACAATAGTAATATTCCGATGAATTAGGGTTTTAAGAACCAACTTTGAGAGAAGGACTGGCGGCGCGGTCACCGTCAAGCTGGCTGTAATTGCCTTTCTCTTTGAAGAGTTGAATGTGATGGTGTTTGCAGTATAGCTTTCCCTCGTGAGTTATGAAGTTGGCTGAGGTTATGGTACATCCTCCTCTACTGCACTTGAAGCACCCTTTGTGATATGGAGTCCCATTCACTGTTACCTGCAAATTGATCATCATTCAAATCCATCGCTAAATTCATATATATATATATAATGACCGCACTCATATATATCAGTGTCAGTAAGACTTGAGAGTGAGAGGAAGTGAGGCCAAACTCTTGTCTTGCATGCATGTCACTCTCATATCACAATGTTTTTTTTTCTTTTGCATGGAGCATTTGTGGTCGGACTAATTCAGATCGAGCCGCGGGGCTCTACCACCCAATATTTAATACTACTATATTTATAAAGGTCGAATTTGAGAGATTTGGTTAAGAGAGTACAACCCCTTACCAATTGAATCAAGTGTTTAGTAATGTAACTCGATTTTTCAAAACCATGAAAATACTTTGATATGATCATCTAATCGGGTCAGATTTATGTATTGTTATAACCAATTGAGAGTAGTTCTTCCAAAGGGCGTTTTCTATATTCACATGGATTAGAATCTAAAAATTAATATTTAAGCAGATAAAACCCCTTCTATTTAGACCAATATCGGTTCATGCGATATTTTTTTTTTTGTTTTAGTTGTCCATTTAGGAAAAGATTTGGTGGAAAAAAACACAAGGTTGGTTTGATATAGTCTTATATTGGTAAGTCTGCTGATGATCAATGTAAGTGAGATTTTTGGCTGTTTTAAGCTAAAACTGCAGAGAATAAGTGATGGTTAAAGAGTCACACGCACATATTTTAATCAGGGGAAGATGTATAGTTGAATAGATATATACCCTCTCTGTAGGATAAACTGTCTTTAGGCAACCAGCACACTTGTCTTTGGTGCCCAAGAACACACTTGAGATAATCTTTGCATTCTGTTGCATGTCATCAGCAAATTAAAAAAAAAAAATTAATGAATTGATGCAATTCAAGTTAATGAAGAAAGGGAATTCTTCAACTTCCATCAACACTAACCTCATTCTCCGTTGGTAGTTTTTCAGGTTTTTGAATCTTGGGTGTTCCTGTAATTAGTAGATATATAAATGTTTTCAAGTGAGAATATTTATTGGATTCATTTACTTTATAAATAAAGAAAGACCCCAAAAATCCATATTTACATCATATTAACAAGCATATAATAGAACTTGCATATATAGTTACAAGTCGAACTTGTAAATTGAATTCATTTAATTGAATCTTCAGTATTCAATTTTGTAAATAATATTTTTCTATTTATTATCTACAAGCAAGAAGTAATATGTAATTTAAATAAGAGAATATATATTAAAAAAGAAGAAGAAGAAAAGACCTTCAAAGCTCTTGTCAAGGCTGCCAGTTCGCTTGAAGAGTTGATCATAATGGGGTCTGCAATATAGCACCCCCTCAAATGAACAGTAGTTGCTCAGCTGCATTCACAAACCCACACACCATCGCCATCATTATTCATTTCTCTTTCTTCGTCTTTTTATTTTTTTATTTTTTTAAACACTATACTTGAAATATTTATAGTTACCTTTCTTTTCTTATTAAATCATTTAATTTTACTGTATTAGCATAATTCACTTCTATACAGGGGTTAACAGGACTGATACAGCAAGGTTGCAGAGGCTAACAGAGTTAAAAAGTAAAATTAAAAGATCCAATAAAAAAAAACATATATAAAAAACATATCCGTATAAAATTTAAAATTCAAGGTAACTAAGATTTCTCTTATTTTTTGTTTGCAAAATATAAATTATGACGTCATATAATGAATTATTAAAAGTAAATTATACAAATCCTCTTTTATTCCGCTAAAACCTAAAAGTAATGTAAGCTGTTGGTTCTTGCATGAAATGCTTTAAATGAATTATATATATACACAAACACTACCACATAAGGCTAGCTCATGAATGAAGTGAAATGTGGGCAAAGTTTTAGGATTTAATTACTTCATTAAATATATTATTATTTTAAATAATTATATAAAGTAAACTAAACCTACCTCTATGTGAATCACGGCTTATTTTTGAGAAAAATAAACTACACCACTTTTCCATCACTGGTGTTAGGAAAAAGTCATTCATTTTATATCTATTATCATTTGGTTGGAAATTTTTTTTTTATTACCTGATTTTTATTTTTTTAATATAAAAGTTAAAAAAAATGACACTTAAATATCACTTAAACTTTAAAATCTTAAATTGATTTTGTTGATAATAAGAGTAATGAGATTAATAAAAAGAGTATAATAATTGACAATTCAAGTTTTTAGAAAATTACTGATTCGGGATTTTAAAATTCAAATTTAAGTGTGTTTTTTTCTTAAAAGTTATTTCATTAGAATTTTTTGACAGATTATTTTTTAATTATGTTTGTTGTTTATGTTTTTGGTTGTTTGTAAAACTTTTGATTAATTAATATCATTTTGTCCATTTATATAAAAATCATTGTTGAAAATAATTTAATTTTTATGAATTAATATTAATAAACATAATAAGCGGGCAAAAAAAATAAACATAATAAGATAGAGAAATTGTTGTTTTATATTTAATTGTTTTTTATTTACTACCATATACCTTGAGGGTATTCCGGCAATGGTGGCATCGGAAGCAAGCCTTATGGTAAACACGACCGTCGGCGGTTAACCGATCGACGGGGTACACGGTTTTGTCGCAGAGTGTGCACTTCTGTGTGGTTCCTACGAAACTGGCCATGGCTTCCTAATCCTGACTCAAAAGCCTCGCTCCCTTCTTCAACACAGAAAGAGACAGAGACAGAGAGATTTTGAATCGATTTCTGTCTCTTCTCTTTCTCTTTCTCTTCCTTCCCCTTTTTTTGTCAATGGTGGAATAATGGGAACGACTCCATTAGATTAATATACGCGGAAAAAACCAGAGAACGAGAGAAGAAACAGCGAAATAGAAAATGAATGGAGGGTGCGCAGTGATTTCCGGATGAGTTTCAAGAGTTTTACTTATTAATACCTCGCTAATGTAAGTTGATTATTTATCGAATCTTTAGGTCTATTTTCAAGCAATCCCTCTCCATTCTTCTCTATTTTGAAGCTGTAAATGTTAAATAAATCATATTGCTTCTGTCCCCTATTCGTCTGTACCAAAACAATTTTAGGTGCTTGATGAATTTTTAAATTATTTCTTCAAAGTCGCATCTATCATGTGGAGGCTAGCCCGATAAAAATTTGTATCTGGGGCTATTTATAGATTACAATTTGTATCTCAGCTCAGAATCCCCCCCCCCCCCCAAAAAAAAAAGAAATTCTCAGATTTCTCCTGCCTTCTCTTTTCAACACTCGCATTCCCCAGCTTCCATTCTTTCACCGGTAAGTGTGGCTTTCACTATTTATAACTACTTTTGATTTTTTTTTTTAACTCTTACCTATTGCAATCGGCCTCTGAAATTGAAACTCTTGATACAGCAAAGGAACAAAATCTGAACTGGAATCTTCCTTGCTTAGGTAGCTAGAATCCTTTCAAATTTTAGTTTCAAAGATCAACATTGTAAAGAAATATACTTCTTCCGAATCGTAATAGCTCGAATCAAAGGAGAAAATCATACCATTCAATTCATAATCTATCCAATTACATTCTCAACTCTTCCGGGTCGGCGCCGCCAGCTTCCGATTCTTTCTTTGGTTAGTGCTGCCTTCTCCAAATTTATAACTTTCTTTTTTCATTTTTTAGCTTCGCCTCTGTACGCTTCTCTTTATCGTAAGTTCTTCATCCTCTGCATCTACCTACTGTTTTTCACTTCAGCTCTCCTTGCTTTGATTTTGGCTATTTCTTCGGCTACAAATTCAGCAGTCATTTTCATTCTCCTTTTTCTTTCATTCCTTTAATCGACCATAGCCACGTGTTTTCTTTCTCAAGTCTGGAGCTCTTCTTCCCTCGTGCGTGTTCATCGCTCAGCCAGCTTGTTAGGAAGGTAGAGTGGCGAAGAGAACAAGGGTTTGTCAAATGTAAATTAGGATTTGATTCTAAGCATGAATATGATATGGCTTTGAGCAGGACTTAAAGGCTAGTGCTCGTAGGATGGTATTGACGTATTGTGTAGTATACGCGCCAAGTGCTTGATAAATTGCTTAAAGGAGAGACTTATAATTGAATTCCATGGCTAGTGCATTATAATTGCAGCTTTTACTTTGTTTGATTCACATGACATCCTTCCTCCGTTTTTATATTTACTCGTGAATGTCAAAGTGGTTCCCTTCAGTCCTTGCTAGAATCTCAAGATGCTTTTTCTGTAGAGTTCTTGTTTAGAGGTTGAATTATTTTTACACTAAATTGAGTATGCTATGGTGAGGTTGTGATTGTTGAATGAAAACTAAGTCCATTTGACGTGAGATTGATCCTTGTATCCGTGCTGAGCACTCTTCTGGCGTTTGGGATGTGGTTAGTATTCATTTGAAAATGGATCCCATGACATTGCAGTGGTAACATCTGTATCTGAAGCCATAGTATAAGTAGAATACAATTTTCAAAAGGGCAAGCCAGGCATGTAGTAGTGGCTAGAAAATGTTTCATCAAATTTCCCAAATGTAATGCCATGGATATTGGTATGGATTTTACACTAATATGGTCAAAAATTTATTCATCCTACCGTAGCGCTTGTATCAAAATAGTTCGCTTTATGTCTCTATCTCTTTGAAGCTTCTTCTGCTTAGTCATATAGGAAGACAGATTAAAAATATTATAGGGCCTAGGATACTTTGTATAAAAAGGTTTTTGTGGCTGTTGTTATGAGTAGGCTTGTTAGAAAAGCTGAGTGACTCTGATATAATATATATATATAAATATAATTATGTCATGATCAACAGGGGGATGAGAGTTTTACGAAGTCTTGAGGTCTGGAAACTGGGAATTGTCAACTATTTGGATGCATTAAAACTGCAGGAAAAGCTGGTCTTGGATCGTAAATCTCATAAGATATGTGATACTCTACTGTCCTTGCAACATCCACCTACATATACTGTCGGCAAAAGACGAACTGATCACAATTTATTGATTCCACAGTCCGAACTCGAACGAGTAGGGGCTGAGCTTCATTACACGCAAAGGGGAGGAGACATTACATTTCATGGTCCACACCAAGCCATTCTATATCCTATCATATCGCTTCGTGAGATTGGACTTGGTGCTCGAAGCTACGTGGAGAAACTCGAGTTAACTATGATTGAACTAGCTGCTAAGTATGGTGTAAAAGCTGGTCCTGGACAAGCTGGTGAGACAGGGGTATGGGTTGAACAAAGAAGGAAGATAGGTGCAATTGGTGTACGAATTTCAAATGGAATCACATCTCACGGGCTGGCTTTTAATATTGATCCTGATCTGACCTACTTTGGGCACATAGTTCCCTGTGGAATTAGTGATAAAGAGGTCACTTCTTTGAGAAGAGAGACGGGTCTTGTTCTTCCTGATGAACAGATAGTTCAGGAGCAACTGGTTTCTTGTTTTGCAAGGAATTTTGGTTATAGTAGTCTTATCTGGAAGGAGGGTACTCCAATATTTTCTTATAAAGATGATATAAAATGAGATGCCATTATTTTTGTGAATTGATGGTTGTATAACTTATAATTCTGTCTTTAATTCTTTGGAAAACCTTTTCTGAATAGAAGTCATTGACTATTTATCAATATCCTATTCGAGTATCATATTAGTATTGAGGCTAAAAATCCCTCTCACATGTCATGTGTTTGAATATGATATGCCTTACCAACAATAGAAGTCATTACCTATTTTGCATACTCTCTCTCTCTCATACACACACTAGATTGTGAGGATGATTCTACTCATACAACAAAAACAACAAACCTTATTTTACTAGATGGGATATGTTATATAGAACGCACGATACTATTATGAATTTTCAACAACTAAAATAGTAAATTATACATTTTCTCTTTTTCTTGTCTCATTTTTTATTTTTTGTTAAGTGAAATCTGAGATCGTGGTCCATCACGTTGAAGCAAACCTGTGCGATGGTTGTCTAATTCCTTGAGAATATAAAAAGGGTTGGGAATTGGAAGATTCGTCGAAGGAGTACAAAGATCATTTTTATCGTGGCCGACACAGACCATGTTTTTGACAGTAGAAGAAACAATATTCAATTCCCAGTCGCCACATGCAGATCAGGTTTGAATTTATTTCTAAGCTTAGTGATACCCTTCCAAGAACAACCTCTATCTTTGAAAAAGAAGCCTTCAGTATCCACTTGACTATACCTTCTATTAACTAAATAACTATCATATGCTTCATAGAACTATGCCAAAAGCCAACCACGTCAGAGAGGACACATGTTTAGTGGAACAAGTGCTGCTGAGAAAGTTGTCTTCTCTACCTCCCCAAAACAGTCTGATGTGGTTTTGAGCCATATTTTACTAGTCTCTTCTATCCCAAGTGTAAAAGCTAGTAGTACTAAATATAAGATATCAATCCATTTTATCTTTTAAATTTATATTTTTTTCTAAACTCTCCCTATTGAATATACTTATTAAAGGGGTTTTTATGAAGAAATAGTTTTTAATGCAATTGACTAAAGAGGCAACTTTAAGGAAAATAACACATCTTTTTTATCAATAATTGATTTGACTAATTTTCTTAATCTCTACAAATTAGTGATTCTTGCTCAAGAAAAGTAGATTCAAGTTTCTGGATAACAACCGTACCCAGCCAAGTTTAGCTGTTTCTGCCACACGTCAGAAACTAATAGGTACAATGAAATTAATTTAATCACAAACTTGAGAAAATGAAGAAACTAATCTTCTATCACGTGACTGTCATGAAACATATGGCATGTTATATCAACAGATTATAGAGAAAAAGTATAAGATTCAAATCTAAGTATCACATGACAATCTCCATTCCATTCCATGTTCAATCCAACAAAACAACAAAGAAAATGTGCCCCTGTGCAATAATAATCCATCTATGGCAGGTACAGGTCCTTCCTTCCTTTCCCTAAATCTGAATCTTTCACACTACCAGTGTCTAAACTATAACTATCTGTTCCTTTTTTAGTTTAAACCAATCTGCCATGAATAACACTCAAAGAATGGCTTTCTTTATACTGATTCTTATACATATCATTAGGTTTTCTAAAGTTCCAGCAAGCTGTGAGGCTGAAAGTAGCCATCTAATGAACCGGTATTCGCCAAGAAAGTTGCTAGCTTTTTCCTCCTCAATCTCTCCGACTAGATATAGTACAGAAACAGGTTATGAAGCTTCATGGAGATCTGTGGATGCAAGTTTAAAGAAGGCGCCTCCAAGCAATTCAAATCCAATCCAGAACAAGTGATGTGTTTGCAGATTGCAGTGAGTCCAGCGCACTGAGATTTTAAGCAGGATCAGATTTCTCACTTAGCTTCTGCATATTTTTCCCCACTTTTGGACCAGTGAAAAAAAAAAAAATCTCAGTTGATATACTACTAGGCAGGAATGTTTGTTTTCAATATCATGGAAGAGTTGAAGCAGTAGAATTGCTTTGTACCACAAAGATCAGTGGCCTCTAGAGCTTGTAGATTTCTGTCAAAAAGATTATGGTTTTAGTTGACCATAGCTAAATAGGTATGTTTGTTCTTCATGGTAATGTACATGTTTAAAAGAAGACATGTTTTAACAGGTTCAAAAGGGACGCTTGCTCAATATTGTACCTTATTTTCCAAGGAACCTTCTTTATATAATTTTGATCCTGCAATTTAGATACGGGCATGGTTAAAATTCAGAGCTTTGATAGACAATCTGCCTAACTAGCCTGTATGTTTTGATTGGGACCAAGAAATTGACAATAAATGGAATTTGAACTTGTTATCAAATATAAACATGAACGTTAGGCTTATAATGGACTCATTGATTGGAGAAACCTATCACCTGTACTCCCATTTATGGTTCATATTAGTTCTATTAACTCAACAATGTTAATATACTTTATCTCCTCATCTGAATTAAGAAATGAGATTGGATCTAAGGGTTCTTTGGACTTTCTAAGAGACTTTAAGTTTAGGTGTAGATAAGTTACCCTCCTTACTCAATACTCCCTCCGGTCCTTAATGTGAGAATTAAATAATTAATTTGTAAAAATAAAAGAAATTAGTTAAATCAATTATTTGTGAAAAATGAGTGTTAATTTCTCTAAAATACTCTATTTAATCATCTATATTGGAAGTATTCCTTAACAGAAATCTTCTTAAAATGTGTAATTAATAGAGATAGTTTGAGAAAAAAAATCATAAATTTGATAGATAAAGTGGATTGAAGTCTTATATTTTAATGTCAAAATATATCCTTTAACTAACTCTTGCATTTGCATTTATAGGATGGATGGAGTATAACAAGTAATATGGACATATGTGCGTCAATATCACCCACATAGGTACTTTTCACACACAAAGCATTGGCTTTATGAAGGTAACTAACCTAACAAATTTATCTAAAGTGCAAACCAAATCCACTGATTGCTGAAGCAATTTATTCAATTGGCTAAGTTCACTTCAGGAACTCTATCAGAGAACAATATAACACTGCAAGAGAGAGAATCTACTGCTTTCAGCATAGTGATTAAATCAGATATTTCCAAATTTATTATTAATTTTATGTATTTAAGAATTAATATATTCAGCCATAAATTATGATATAAAGTATTTGACTGTTAGTGTTACCCCATTTGAACAGCACCTATAAAACACTACGTGAAAAATCCAACTTTTTGAAAATGTTCTTCAAGCAAAAAAAAAAAAGGGGTAGAAAAATCCTTATTTAAAAACTTTAAAGGATAGAAGGACTTATATATTTTTATATAAAGAAAATACCGGTTTTATACAAGATTTTATATACATAAAAAGTACTTGTGCTCTGATTTAGATACTTCTACCAATAAAATTTTTAAACCAAGACTTTTATATAACTTTTTTTTTAATTACTCCGGCGTATTAAGGTTTTGAAACTTACTTGAAATTCATGATGTGGATCCTGCTTGATAGAGATGGAAAGGCAGGCAAAATCAACATATGATTACTTTTAAATATGAAAAAGGTTTACACAATTTTTGAAGCAGATATAACAAATTAATAGAGATTGAATTATTGATGAGCATGATGGCTACCAAACTATACAGTCATGGGACCCACCTCACCTCTATAGAGACAGCTAAGGAATCAATTAGCAAAGATTCTTCTTTATTTATTTATTATTTTTTTTAAAAAAATAAAAATTTATTTGAGATGTCTTATAAAGAGTTTATAAATATTTTTTATGTAAATTGAAATAAACTCATCTCACATACTTACCTCTCGTATATCATAAATTATGATTGAAAAAATATTTTTAAAGACTCTAATTATTATTCTAAACAAGCAATAAATCATTTTACTAATGGATTGCACATTACACACTGCATATCTTGCATATGTTCTTATTTAAATTAAAAATCTTCTACAAAATAAAATGTTACTTTAATACAAATTTCAAAACAATTCAATAGTTATGAGCTAAAAACCATTCATATATCAATATCAAATCGAAAATTTATACTAAGAGGCGAGAGCTATCCTATTAACACATTATAATGTGGTTTGTCTCGATTTTTTTAGCCTTTTTATTTTACCAATTTCTTCACACATTTTATTGAGCGCAACTTTGTTTATATTCCTTCAATATTTTCATATTTAAATAAGATTTAAATGTTAGAAGGATGCTTGTAATATTTCAAAAAAATAAATAAAAGAAAAACCTTTTAATCTATTGTCCTCCCTAAAAAAAATCTAATTTTCTATAAAAACAAGCAACGCTCCCCTCCCCTCCTCATAGCAACTCTTTAGTCACAAATTCCGTTTCCTCTTACTAACAAAATATATTACTCCCTAGATAGAAACTTCTCTGTATTTTTAATATTAGTTAAATTAGTTAATGATAAAAGGTGGGTGCTAATTTTTCTAAAATACATTTTTTAGTCATATGTATTGGATATTATTCGCTAAATAAAAACTCTTCTTAATATGTAAACTTAATGGGAAAAGTAGTTTAAGAAAAAATTGTAAATGTGTTAATGTACGAAATAAAATGGAATGAGTTCTCACACTTCTCACGTTTAACATGAAAATAAGCATATTGCATATAAGAAAGTAGGAGTTTAAATCCATCAACGAGTCAACCATTCATTACTAATAATTCCTCAGCCACACCCACTTTGTAATACGCATGGCCTACCCAGATAATTAATTAAATATAGTTGATGTAGATGTTGATTGAGAACAAAAAATCATAGAGAATAATCTGTTTTTGTTCATTGTTAAGACCCTTCGAAAATAAAAATGTATTCTTGTACAAATGAATTAAGTCTGTATATTCGCTTCGATGTTTAATATTAGAAATATTTAAAAAGTTGATCTTGATTTTAAATATAAGATATGATTTTTATATTTATTAATATTTTTCTAATTTATCTCTATTAATACTCCTTCAATAATAACCAAGTAAGAGATATATAGAGGAAATTAAGGATGATGACTGGTGTTTTAGAAAATACATATTATATTAATTAATTTAACTAATTTTCTTAATCTAATCAAATTAAGTAAATATGTTTTTTACTTCCTTCGGTTCTTAATATGATATGTATTTTCTAAAACATCATAGTCGTCTTTCTTAATTTCCTCTCTTCCTCTCCTCCTTAATTATTGTTCAGGGAACATCAATAAGGGTAAATTAGAAAAAAAAATTGACAAATATAAAAAATATATCTAGTATGTATTTAAAACCAAAATCAACTTTTTAAATATATTTTATATTAAATACATGAGGGAATATTAAGGATACGAGGGAGTATTATGTGGGGATGTGATTCCTTACTTCCTTGTAGAAAATGGCTCACCACTTGTCAAATAAAAGAAAAATATTACTTCCCGGAATATTCATTCACCAATATAATGCTGCTATATTAGTTTGGCTCACACGCCAAACTAGATATCTGAATCTTCTTCTTCTTCTTTAACTCATCAGTATAGGCTAGCTCTTCATTTCTAAGCTTGGCATATAGTATGGATCCATTTGAAGCGGTTCAGGGTGGAGTTTGGTTCAGCGTTTCAACGATCTGGAATCTTCAAGAAATGCGCTTCTCCAGAATCTTGCAAAACTTGAAGTATATGGTTGTCACTGTCATCGCATCTCTTCTGTCTTGCTTTTTAGCACTCAGAATCAGAAGAAGACCAACCAGATGAGTTAATTATTCTGCATCTGTTCCTGTTTCTGTTTCCCTCATTTTTTTTTTCTTGGGTTTTTCCTGTTAAATCCTCCCACATCGGACCAACGACCTCATTTTTTCCCACTCCTACTCCTTCTTCTGTTATTCTTCGCTGGGAATTCAAACTTAGGGGAAGAACATGATCAACATGTAAATATGACTTATATATGGATGTGAAATCTTGACGCATCTATTTGTTTTAGTTTAGATTCTAGCTGTTAAATTCTTGATTTCACAAGTATATTCTCAGGAATGATCTTCTCTCTTTTTTTTTTGGTTATTCAGTCTGTAACAGATTCCATGAGCTTACATCTGCTATTTTATTTTTCTTATTAAAAATGTATCGGGCGAGGTTACAAGCCAGATTAAATCAACAACCTCCCACTTGCATGCCATTAGATTACAAAAACATTGGCAATGGCATGTATATAAGATTGATAGCGATTAGAGTTTTTTTTTAAAAAAAAAATACGTGAAAAGAGTTCCCAATTTACTTCTAATCTTTGCACAACACCATGCATCAGATTTACTGCCAAATACTCAATAGGAGTTCATAAGTTTTTTCCTCATGAATTGGATAGTAATCCTATCAACAACCACAGCGGTGGAGGAGAATGAGGTAGTAAAGGCTGTAGTCATGGGACTTGGCTTGCATCCGCTGCAAGCCCGTCCGCTGCACATACTTTGCTTAAAACTGCATCGTTTTGATGCAGTTTTGAATAAAGGATGAGGCTGAAAATTTTTTTTTTGTCTAAAAAAAATGATATTCAGTATTTTAAAATATTTTTCTGAACATATCTAGTATCTTAAAATATTTTTTAAGTAGTATACAATAGTCTAAAATAATTTTTTATAATTTCCATCCACTTTAAAATATTTTTTCAGTAGCACCTAATATTTTAAAGTAATTTTTGGAGCTAAAAAATATATTAAGGATAAAATTGTAATCAGTCTGTTAATACACTATTAAGACACTGGATGCAATAGAAAAATATTTTAAGGGGTTAAAAGTAATAAAAAATTATTTTAGACTATTGTATACTAGTTAAAATTTTTTAAGATACTAGATATGTTCAAAAAAATATTTTAAAATACTGGATATCATTTTTTTTAAATATAAAAAAAATTTTAACCTCATCCTCTACTCAAAACTGCACCAAAACAGTGCAGTTTTAAACAAAGCATGTGCAACGAACGGGCTTGCAGCGGATGCAAGCCAAGTCCGTAGTCATGGTGTTATATGACACGTGAAACAAAGACAAATAAAAATAAAGGATAAATTAATTTTTTTCAACAACGAAATAGGATGATAATGAGTATTCATAAGGGAAGAAATATAAATGATGATTACCAATTTTTTGATAATTATCATTGTCATGTTAAAAAACAATCAAACACTCTTATCTTAGTAATCCAATCATGATTACCCTTACAGGCATACAATGCAATTGAACCAAACTGCTCTAAATAAATAAATAAACCATTTCATTATGTAAATGTATTAAATACATTACTCATGCTAAAGAAATAATAAATTCAAAATACATTATACAAATTCAGAGATATTCACATAAAGGATTTGGCGGAAAAAGCATCCCAGCCTACCAACATTAAACCCAGCCTAACAATAATATCAGATTCAGCTACAAACTACAATCACTGTTATTTATATACCCAGCCAGAACATAAGGCTCCTTTTAAAATAATTTACAATAACTTATCTACTGAGATTTGGTTCAATTACATTTGATACCACTTCATTAGAATCACTCTTCTAACGCACAGAAAAATTTATTGATAAAAAAATTGAAGGGGATATTTTTGCAAAAAAATATCAACACGTCTGAGGATTGAGCAAGTTTCTACCAGAGGTACCAGCTGTAATTTAACCAAACCTTGGGGCAAAGTAGTGTAATTTGCATTCAAATTTATCACTTCATCAGTGAGGCGGAGGACGTGGAATATGGTGCTAAAGAAAGGTATGAAGTAAAGCACAGTGATGAAATTTTGGCAGCAGAGAATGAAGCCACCGTTATTAGGCTTGAAGGTAACCTTTCTCTTCGAGATAAAGGACCACTTTTTCAGCCATCTCAACAGGGGAAGAGCACGGATCGCCATATTTTAGCACTATCTGATGAATAAAAACACGCAAATAATATTTTTCAACAAGGATATTTTTCCATACTGACAAGGAATCTTCAGGGAGAAAATATTAAACTTTACTAGGTATTACCAATAAGCTTTGGTTCAACGATATTAAAGATGTCAATGTGCGAAAACTTTTCAAGAAAGAAATTTACTAGAGATACCTCAGTGATTTGTTTAAACTGTAAGGGTACCACAGAGGTTCACTTTTCTTCTCACTCTGTGATGTCTGTTATATCCTTATTCAAAGATTATGCAGCAGAAATAGCCTTACTGACCTTCTCATTTCCTTAGAAGCACCGTATACATCTTGGGAAGTGCTTTGAGCAGGATTTGGTTCCAGAATAGGTTTTTATGTGTTGATATGATCAAAAGCTGCTTTAGAAAGCTATTCCAACCCAAGGGAACTTATTTTTGTTTGTAATGAATATGTAGTTTAACTCCGCCTATGTTTATAGCCGGTCCCAAGCCCGGGTAAAGGAGGAGGGTTGTGTTAGGCCTCGACAGCCAATGTAAAACCCTGTCGAATCTCTTATGAAAATGGATCAACGAAGAAATTGTGCTAATGCTAGGTCGTTGCTTGTAAGTAACGCGTTGTATGGCTCGAGTACAGTGAGAAGTGAGCGAGAGCCGCTGCATCATCGCCCGGATGTAGTGTTAAATGAGCAAGGGCTACCGCTCTCTTCTGAATGGAGGCGACTAAAGAAGCTAGTTCATGAGAACAAGATCAGATTTGACACTTGGAACATTGGGACTCTAAGAGGAAAATCTTGGGAGGTGGTGGGAGTAATGAAAGATCGAAAGATTAATATCCTGTGTCTCCAGGAAACTAAATGGGCAGGAGAAAAGTCTCGGGAAATTAATGATTGTAAGCTCTGGTACACAGGAAAGGTCAAGGGAAGGAATGGTGTTGGTATCATCGCTGATAAGGAATGGAGGAAGAATGTGGTGGACGTTAAGAGGATTGATGATAGAATTATCTCCTTAAGAATGATTGTTGGGAAGGATACTATAAACATTATCAGTGCGTATGCACCTCAAGTAGGGGCAGCTGCACATCTTAAGGAAAAATTTTGGGAAGATTTGGAGGGATTAATTCAAAGTATCCCACTAACCGAAAAGATTTTTATTAGGGGAGATCTTAATGGACATGTTAGTAAGGAGGCAAGACCTCATGCAAGGGCTCATGGTGGTTTTGGATTTGGAATGCTCAATAATGAAGGTCAATCTATTATTGATTTCTCCCTTACATATAACCTCAAGATTGTTAACACTTGCTTCAAGAAGCGAGATGAACATTTAATAACACATAAGAGTGGAGCCGTAAGGACACATATTGACTTCTTTTTTGTAAGGAATTCTGATAGACGTTTTTGTACTAACTGCAAAGTGATCCCGGGGGATGGCGTGACAGCACAACATAGGATTTTGGTCCTTGATGTGAATATTAAGTATGTAAAACAAAAGCGCCGGCAAGTTTTAAACCCAAGGGTCAGGTGGTGGCAATTGAAAGGAGAGAAAAGGGAGATTTTTAAGAGAACTCTCATGGAGGAAGGAGAGTAGGAGTTTCAGAGTAATGCTAATGTTATGTGGGAAAATATATCTAAAAAGGTCCAACAGGTTGCTAAAGCAACTTTGGGAGAATCAAAAAGTCTTGGTCGACAAGACAAAGAGACTTGGTGGTGGAATGAAAGTGTTCAAGAGAAAACCAAATATAAAAAAGATTGTTTTAAAGCCATACACTTATGTAATAATGCTGAAAATTGGGAAAGGTATCCAATGGCTAAAAATGAGACTAAAAAGGCCGTGAGTGAGGCTCGTAATAAAGCATATGAGGAGTTTTATAAGGAGTTAGGAACAAAGGCGGGAGAGCGCAAGATTTACAAGATCGCAAAGAACAAGGAGAGAAAATCTAGAGACTTGAACCAAGTGAGGTGTATAAAGGATGAAGAAGAAAAAGTTTTGGTTACTGATGGAGATATTAAGGATAGGTGGGAAGCCTACTTTTATAAGCTGTTCAATGATGGTGGGGAAGGGTCGCATTGTGACACGAAAGATTTGACGACTCGAGGGAGTTATCTCAATTTGTCATTTTACCGCAGGATTCAAATTGGCGAGGTTAAGGAAGCTCTTAAGAAAATGGAAAATGGTAAAGCTATCGGACCTGATGATATTCCTATTGAAGTTTGGAAATGTTTGGGCGAAGAGGGTGTGTTATGGCTCACAAAATTATTTAATGAAATCTTACGAACTAAGAAAATGCCGGATGAGTGGAGAAAAAGTAATTTGGTTCCTATTTATAAGAATAAAAGGGATATCCAGAATTGTGCAAACTATAGAAGAATTAAGCTAATGAGTCATACAATGAAATTGTGGGAAAAAGTGATAGAACACATATTAAGGTTGGAGATAGATATCGCTGAAAACCAATTTGGATTCATGCCAGGAAGGTCTACAACAGAAGCGATTTATTTATTAAGAGGGCTAATAGAAAATTATAAGAGCAAGGGAAGAGATTTTCATATGGTCTTCATTGATTTGGAAAAAAAGTATGACCGGGTGCCAAGAGATGTACTTTGGAAAGCCTTGGAAAAGAAAGGGGTGAGGGTTACTTATATCAAAGCCATTCAGGACATGTATGAGGAGGTTACAACCAATGTTAGAACGCCTGGAGGTGTTACAAAGGACTTTCCTATAAGGATTGGACTACATCAGGGATCAACGTTAAGTCCTTATTTGTTTAACCTAGTGATAGATGTTCTAACTGAGCCTATAAAGGAGGAGATCCCTACATGCATGCTTTTTGCGGATGATATAATTCTGTTGGCTGAATCCAGAGAAGATATTAATTCTAAACTTGAGATATGGAGACTGATTTTGAAATTGAGGGGCTTTCATCTTAGTAGGAACAAAACTGAATATATGCATTGCAAGTTTGATAAAGGACAAAGCCAAAGGGAAGTTGAAGTTAAATTGGGAGGGCAGGTCATCCCACAAGTGACAAAATTTAGATATTTGTGATCAATTATACAACAAAATGGTGAAATTGATGGAGATGTCAATCACAAAATTCAGTTATATGTGATCGTAAAGTACCTAATAAGGTAAAAGGAAAGTTCTATCGGACTGCTATAAGACCAGCAATGTTATATGGTAGTGAATGTTGAGCTTTAAAGGGACAACATGAGCATAAAATGGGAGTCGCTGAGATGAGGATGTTGAGATGGATAAGTGGCCATACAAGAAAAGACAAGATTCGTAATACTCATATATGTGAACGAGTGGGAGTGGCTCCTATTGAAGAAAAAATGGTAGAAAATCGTTTGAGGTGGTTTGGACATGTTCAGCGTAAGCCTTTGAGTGCTCCGATGAGAAGGGTGGATCAAGAAGGATGGAGTCTTATTAGACGAGGTCGAAGAAGGCCGAAACGAACGCTCAATGAGGTCATAGAGAGAAACCTTCTAATTAATAATATATCAAAATCTATGGTTTTTGACAGAGTACAATGGCGTCGTGTGATTCATATAGCCGACCCCACCTAGTAGAATAAAGGCTTTGTTGTTGTTGTTGTAATGAATATGTAGTTTATGTGCGTCCATGCATGTCCCATAAGTCTATTAATGATGATGTGTAGTTGAAACAGCATACATACCTCAGAATTCAATGGGGCCTCATAAGGATCATCAATCCCTGTAAAGCCTGAACACAGAAGCAGCCAAAGCAAATGACTTTAGAATAAATTCCCAGAAACATTAAAAAGATAATATCTTGGAGATTGGTTTGAGCATCAATTTGTACAAGCCATATTCACATCAAGGAAATATTAGACCGGCATTGTCTGATTGACTACCTTTGATCTTTCCAGCGCGTGCAAGCTTGTAGAGGCCCTTGGGATCTCTTTCTTCACATATTTGTAGAGGCACGTCCATGAAGACCTGTCATATCTATGTTATGCAAGTAAGGTAACAAATCATAGGCCAATTTTCTTTGAGTTCATAAAGCATATCAAAATTAATAACAAGTCAAATAGTGACCTCAATAAAGTCTCCATCTGGCAAAAGTGCTCGGCAGGCATCCCGATCTCTTTTAAAGGGAGAAATCAAGCTTGCGATGCAAATGACTCCAGCATCAGCAAACAACTTCGCCACCTCACCTTAATGGAACAAGAGATCTTTCTTTAAGCCCATAATTCATTGAAACACACACATACACATGTACAGTCACCATTCATATGTGCAGTCACAAACTCAACTATCAGGCAACCTTCCAATTGTTATAAATATAAAGTGATTCTGTGGCATCACCACAAGAAACTAAACATCAAGATGTGACTCACCAACTCTCCTTATATTCTCTGCACGATCTTCAGACTTAAAACTAAGGTCCTTATTCAAGCCATGCCTAAGATTATCCCCATCAAGAACATAAGATAACTTCCCCCTCTGATGCAAAATTTTACTCAGAGCACAAGCCACAGTGCTCTTCCCTGTCAATTTTGAGACAAATAAGGTCAGAGCCAAGAAAGAACATAACTTTGGGACTGGATTACATAGAGAATATGTTAGCATTTGCATACTTAAGAAGTCAAGTTAGCACAATCAATCAGAAAACAAAAATATACACTGGAAAGTACAAATCAATCAATAGCTGTATAATTCTTCACACTGCTGAACCTGTTAACAATTCCTTGTTCTTTTCTTTCAGCCAGAAAACTTCCTTCTTACCTTCAACAACACAGTGCCAATGAATATGCAGGCATAACAAAACAATTTACACAAACACTGAAAGAATTCATGCAATAAAGGATGCAGATGAAAGGGGAGAAATCTTTCAAAATCTGATGGATGATAAACTGCCTGCTAATAACACCAACTAAAATGTTGCAATAAGAGTTTGTATGACAAGGCTAAAGTCAAATAAGTAATTGGTGTAAATTATTGTTTTCATCTTTGAAACATAACTAACTTTTCAATTTGGTTCTCCAGAGTGTATATCTATCTATCAATTTAGTTTGGCAATGGTTCTTCCCAAATCTTTTCTTGTCCCTTTGAAGCATACTTCTTTTTTTTTTTTTGGGGGGGGGGGATAAATTGACAACGTTATATATAGAGGGCCAAAAGATCTAGCTCGTTTGGATTAGCTTATGAAAGCTCCATAAGTGCTTATAAATCGTTATTCACAGAATACGAAGTAACTTTTACGGTTTACGAAGTTGCTTTTACGGTCTACGAGCTAAATATGTGGAGGAGATTTATCTCGATTTATGTAAATCGGGCTTATAAAATAAGCCTGATTACAAATAGAATTTCCAAACATGTAGGTACTTGTTTAGTTATCTTTTGGGACAAAACAAAAACTTATGCAGTCTTAACAGGTCAATAAAGAACACTAGTCACGTTTGTCAGACAGAATGAGGCTAACTTGGAATTATTTCAAACGAAAGCGAAATAGAAGTAAGAAAAAATAAGAATAACAGAATAAACAGACTACTGACCAGAACCACTGAGACCTGTGATCCATATTACGCATCCCTTTTGATCAAGTAATTTCTGTCTAACATCCTTTTGAACTGCGCATTTGTGCCAGAGAATATTTGTTGAGTTTCCAAGGGTAGATAATTCTCCGAAATGTCTCCCTGATATTGAAAAACGGATTAGAAAGGGACAGATAGTGAGCTTAAATGGTCAAAATCACTTCCACATGTCCTATTTGGTCAACATGTTCCAGAATCCTTAGGGCATGACTTTGTCAAGTCAAAACAAAAATATACAAATGTCAGCTCCTCAATTGATTTCCTTTTGACTTTCCACTCAAACCCGCAAGCCAACGGTTAAGTAGCGATGTAATTACCAAGAAAACTGCTTTCTTTGAGCTAAAGTCTTGCGAAGTTAACCAAAATTTTCATGCAATGGTTGAACAATAAACAAACGAAAGAATAAAAATTATTTTAACTTTCAAGTCACCCCGCGTGTGTCCTCTACCACAAGTCAATTCTTCAACATACATGTATACAATAGCAAAAATACAAAATCCCCATTAAAAAAATTCAAACCAAATTAAAAAATTACCCTTTTTCCCAGCATTCCCGTTGCTCATAATTTCGTCCAAATCCGCCGGGTTCTTGTCATCACCATCGACACTCATCCCATTAACACTCGCGCTCTTCGACCCCTCTACGGCCTTCATTTGCAACAAGTCCCTCGATCTCAACATGACCACAGAATCGGGACTTTTCAAGCCTAAAAACCCTAGCATCGGTGGCGGCGGCGTCGTTTCGAGGCGGAGCGCCGATCCTGGGGAACAACTTCTCAGGTGTGGCCTTCCCACGGTCGCCATCGCCATCGTGTCTAAGACCGTCGAAAGAATCCACAATGATGCCGAAAAAAGGAAAATGAAAATACTGGGAAATTTATATACAAAGGTAGAGGAAAAAGAGAAAAATTAGGGGATACATAGGAATGGAGAATTTTGGAAAGGAAACGAAAGGTGATTAAGAAATGGGAAATAGAAGGGTGGGTGAAGATCCTGAAGGATTCAGCGTATAAGCTGAGTTACTTCAATCAGACCGTTGCTTTCTGAAGAACAGCGAAAAGCATGGGTTAATTATGAAATATTGAAATGAAGTAGCCATGAGAGAAATTGTGGTGACTGTTGGTGCCTTGGTGGTTTGCAATGACAGCTCGAAAGCGACGTCGTTGCTTATGAATCAAGAGAGTACGGACTGCAAATGCATTGCAAGCAAATGATTTACTGTGAAATCACAAGAGGGGACGAAGATGAAGATCTTTGGATCAGAAGAATATGATTTTTTTCTGCTCGCACAAAAGAATATGAATGAACATATGAATATCCCATGATGCGTCATATTTGGTCGGGATTTAGGATATTTGGAATAACAGTTTGAACTTTTGATTGTGTTTTTTAATTATAATTTACGGTATATAAAATAATTTTTACGTAGTTTTTATAGTATATGAGATAAATAAAATAAATATGTGAAAGAATTTTATCTCAATTTACATAAATCAGACTTATATTTATATATGTACAACCATATATCCTAAATAGTACGTGCCGTGTGTCTGTGATTGGTTACCGCTATGGGCTACAGGCCTACAGCCATGCCGCCCCGACGGGAAGATTAATTATAGAAATAGTTACACGACTTCCACTCCTTACACGTGGTTAAAATTTGTTATTTAAAAATTTTACTAATTACAAGGATATGATTCTTATACACAAAATTGTCATTGCCATGGATGTTTTGATATCCAGAAAGTATATGTATTTGAATTTAAGCCTCCTATCCAATAAAATTTTTAAACAACCATTCTTCAAGAAAAATGAGAGAAAAGTATTTTTTTTTATTTTAATATAAGGCATATTTAGAGAGTATATCTTGATTTTAAATATAAGATATGATTTTATATTTCTCAATATTTTTTTAATTTATCCTACTGATATTTTCTTGAAAATAATTAAGGAGGAGGGGGAATAGGGAAATTAAAGAAGACTACTGAAGTGTTTTAAAAAATATATATTATATTAACTTACTCGACTAATTTCTTTAATCTAATGTAATTAGGTGAATATATATTATATTAATGATCAGATAGAGTGTATTGTTTGAAATGATGATTAAAACATTCAAAAGCAAATTTTCAGTGATGATTTACCGTATATGAGGCATGTATGAGGAATTTTGCTTCAACTTACGCAAGTATTTTTATAATGTTTGCTTGGAATAACAATTAAAGCTTTCAAAAATAGTTCTTTAATTATAATTTACGGTATACGAGATAAATATATGAGATGAGTTTTGTATTGATTTACGTAAAAAACTTATAAACTTTTCAAAAGTAATACCAAACTTGCTTTATAAGCAACTCCAAACAAATACTGGATTTTCAGAATTTCCCCCCAATATTTCTGACCAAAAATGGAAAATTAGTTTAAAAAAAAGAATAAAAATACACATTTTGAGTTGCTTTGGGAATTTCTTGGTTTTTTTTTAATTTCCTTCTATCAAACCACAATTACAAAACATGAAGACAAAAAAACAAAGGTCATATAGTAATAAATTTCCTTACACTTTGAAAATATTTTTTAAATTAAGAGAGGTGCTTATTAGATACTCTTGTGATCTGGTCAAACTAATGGAGATTGCGCATATCCAATCCAGAAATTTAATTGGACTTTATAGGAGGACCCGAATCACACGATTCAATCTGCAATCGTTTATTGATATTTTTTCCCATGTGAAACTCAACCACTAATGATCTCCCATTAAGGGCAGATTTGCCGAATGATCTTAACCGTGGTTTTAAAAAATTATTTTTATAAATTGAGATAAAATTCATCTTATATATTTATTTTATAAATCATAAAAATTATTCTTTAAAGTTAATCTCATCTTTAGTAATTAAGAATGTGTTTAGATGAAAATAAAAAAAGTGTTTTTTCCTCAAAACCATGATTTTGAGGAAAAATTATCAAACACTCAAATTTTTTGCATAATCTCTTTTTGTCTCAAAATCATAGTTTTGGAAAAAGCTTTTTTTGTTGTTTTTCCTTGTTAGTGGGCCTCACATCCCTCTCTTTATCCTTTATCTTTTTTTTAGAAATTTAATTAAAAAATTTAATATTAAATATTAGGTTAAGGTACAAATTTAAAAACCAAATTTTTCCTGAGGAGAGTCTGATACAAATAAGTTTTTGAAGGGAAAAAAATAACAATAAATAATTAAAAATGGTGCAAATTTAACAAAATTGTTAAATTTAAGCTAACGTTGTTATGAGTTTCTCTCTCTTATTGTTAATAAAATATAACTTTATACTCTATATGTAATTATCACAAAAGCTAATGTCTTTTTTAGTAATTTGACCGCTAAAAAAATTATTTTCAACCTAATATCCAAACACTCTCATCTTATTAAAATGATTTTTTTCTTTTTTTTTCAGAAACTATTCTCAAAAAATTATATCCAAACACAATCTAGATGTTTAATTATGTAAAGGGCGAGTGTTAAAAAATAATCATGTGAAAGACCAATATGGTGAATATTACTTTGAAATATTTGATATTCACAGTGTATCTAGTGCGTAATGCATAGTGCTTGTTTGGAACAGCGGTTGAAAATTTCAATCGTGCTTATGAATTGTAATTCACGGAATACGAACTAACTTTTACAGTCTACGAGGCGCTTTTATGGTCTACGAAGTGCTTTCACGGTCTACGAGATAAATATGTGGATGAGATTTATCTCAATTTACGTGAATCGGGCTTATTATATAAGCCCGATTCAAATAAGCTCAAACAAACAAGCTCATAATGAGTTAGGTATTAATTTAACATGGGAGTTTTTACGTAGGAGATAATTTTATTCTGAAACTTTTTGTTTTTTTAAAGGTTGCCCAGTAATGTTTAAATAATCTAATGTTATCCCTTACAATAAAAAAAGGTTATCGATCAATATCAATTTTTAAAATAATTAATGTTAGTTTTAAATAGATTAGGATAATATTGCTATATTTTAAAATTTTTGGGATAATATTAAACCCAAAAAATATTTAGGACAATACTACTCCTAAGCTAAGATTTTGTGAGCAAATTTACACATTAACAAGTGTGTAATCAATCTAACTAAAGTAACATTAAGAGCTTTTATTGCAGGTATCACACGAAGCAACAGCCTTCTTGATGAATCGGAACACTTTGGTGCTACTTGCAACAAATTAGCCAATTTTCTTTTATAAGATAAAGACACTGTGGTGGTGTTAAAAAGGATCCAAGTTACATGTTTCATAAAAAAAAACATGTGTGTATAATATAAACTAATTTTAAAAAAAAATCGGTAAGTTCCAATAATTTCACCTCGTTTTTAATTAAATCCATATAGTTTTTTTCCCCTTTTCATCATGTTGTTATGATTTTTTTCAATAATCACTTCATTGGTAATTTGCTAACTTGCAAGAGAAACTACCTTAAAAGATGATGGCATGGCTCTCACACAGTATACAGCTTGATTAACTTTGTTACATATATACAAATAAAATTAAACTCAATCAAATTATATATTACTCATTCCGGTGTTTTTTATAAACAATTTTCTCTCTCTTAGGGTTAGTTTTTTTATAAGCAACATTATCCATATGTCTAAAAATTTAAATTATTTTTTCCTCTTTTATCCCTATTAAATACACATCTTTATATTAATTATCCCCCACTCACTACTAATTCTTTTTCACTTACTCATTTATTATACATTCTCTCTTATATTTTATACTCATATTTGTTACTCATTCTTCCTTCTATGCTTTTTTCATAAATAGGAGTATATTTGGAAGAAACATTACATTTTTTACACATTTATTATTTTTAACTAATATTAACCGCCAATTCGTTCTGCGCAATAAAGATAAAAGTTGCTTATAAAAAGAATCGAAAATAGTATATATTAAGGTGACTGTTATGAGCAAAATATTTTTTTTACATTGGCAATAAATAAATTTTATTCCATCATTTTATCTTTTAAAATCTTTTTATTTTGTATCTGGTAATAACTTACATATCATTTACTTGGTGTTTACATCTGCCAAAATCTAATTAAAAATGGGAAAATTCCAGAAAAATACCGTTAAAATAGGTAAAAATAAATAAATAAGGGAGACCAATATCTGAAATCCTAAAGTCACCTCAAGAAGAAACCTAGGATTTTAAAATCTGTCAAGATAACCAATATGCCCCTAACTAAGTTCTGAGGCCATAGATTTCAGGCGTCATTTTCAATTTATGTATAAATAATAACAATTTCAGAATCAGAAATAGCAACTTCAGTATATATATTGACTACTTGACCCCCCCTAAATATTGTCAAGCGTCATAAACAACTTAGGGTCTGTTTGGGAACACAGTAGGGAAGAGAAAAAGCCCAGTGCACAGTAGAAAAAGTCCAATGAAGAAAAGTGTTGTAGTTTGAACTGTTTGGGATAGCTTTTGACTTTAATGGGCTTATTTAAAAAAAGTGGTTTATGATAGAAGCCATTTTTTTTTTCAGCTTCTAGCATCAGTTAGAGATAGAGCACTTCAATGTTTTGAAGATAAAAATTTAAATTTTTTAAATTTTTATCTTCAATTATCACATAATATACAACTAATATATATATTGAATAAGATTTATGCCTTTTTCATTCATTTTCCATCTCAACTGACTTTTCAAATAATCATCCAGACAGCCCATTAAGGTTAGAAAAAAAATCACTTATGCCACCGTTAATCCAAACACAAATCACATTTACAATATGACTTTTATCCTATTTGACTTTTGCAAAAGTCAGATTATAAAAAAAACTACTTCTCCACCGCTAATCCAAATATGCACTTAGGTATAGATAATAACAATTTCAAAATCGCAAATAATAGCTTCAACATGCAGATTGATTATTTTACCTCCCTAAATCCCAATAAGCTTGAAGGTAATATTTTGAAGCCACACATGTCAGACATTATTAACAACTCAGAGCCCGTTTGGTTCAACACCATTGCATGCATGCAATGGTAATCATGATTGTATTACAAAGAGAAGAGTGTTTGGTTGCTTTTTAGCATAGTAATGATGATTACCAAAAAATTAGTAATCCTTATTCATACCTCCCCCCTATGAATCCTCATTACTATCACATTGCATGGTTAAAAAAATCCAATTTATCCTTTAGCTTCACTTCTCTTTATTTTGCTTATATATTTTCACTTAGTCACATCACGTCACTACCTCCTCCTCCTCCACCGCTATCACCTCCACCTGCCATCGCCACCACTACCTCCTCCTTCGCCACCCTCGCCGCCGCCACTACATCTTCCTCCACTACTGCCGCCCCCACCCTCTACCACCACCTCCTCCTTCTCCATTGCCACTGCCACCTGCCTTTGCCAACACTACCTCCTCCTCCTTTACTGCCACTACCACCCCAACCATTGCTGCTACCACTACCTCCTACTACTACATCCCCTTCCCCTTCCCCTATCACTACCTTCTCCTCCACCGACGTTGCCGCTACCTCTACCGTTGCCACTGCCACTATGACCTCCTCCTCCTCGACCAAACCTCGTCACCACTACGTCCACTATTACCACTGCTTGCCATCACGACCTCCTCCTCCATTGCCATTGCCGCTGCAGCCACCACAATGCCACCCCTGTCATCGCCGTCACTACCTCCTCCTCCACTGTTGTTGCTATCACCACCTTTCTGCCACCGCCACAGCTTTGTTACCATCCTACACCACCACAACCATTGCCATTTGACGATCCCTCGGTAAGATAGCTTGACAATTATGATGAGTAGTGCGATGATTCTTAACTATTTTTTTACAAAGATTATAGTGAGGGTAAAATAGATTTTGTGTGATATATTAATTTTAAATAATTATTAAAATAACAATTCATTGCACCTTGCTTAAAAATCAAACGAAACATTAGCCTTGTAATTAATATTGCATTGCATCACTATTGCATTGTGTTGCACCGCACTGAAGGGTGTAATGAGATCGAACCAAACGGGCCGTTAGGTATATATAATAAAAATTTCAAAATCTCAAAAAATAACTTCAGTACATATATCGACTTCACTCCTGTTTTACAAAACTTACTCGGGGGTAGATCAGTCATTTAGAAAGATTTAAAATCCTAAATTCCTCGAGGTACGATTTGAGATTTCTGATATTGGCCTTTCTTATTTATCTTTTTCCTAGTTTAACAGTATTTCTCTGGGATTTTCCCATTAAAACTCAGATGAAGACATAAATTAATTTTTTTAATTCTATTGCGATATTATATTACATTTCTATTCCATTCCCCGATAAAAAAAATGGGCCTTTGGTTGGTCTGCGCCGGACATAAAATGCACTTTCAAGCCCAATACATTAGCATCAACAAGGTAACCATGCAAATGCAAGAGCTATTTTCTTCTTTCCCTTATTAAAGCCAAAAAAAAAAAAAAAAAAGCCTTCTCTCGCAGACTTTGGCGCCCCACGCTCGCTCCTAATTCTCGCTCACTCGCAGGCTTTTTCTTCGCCTTGAGCAGTAAGCATTCAGAAGCAGAGGGCGATGGGAGAAAGTGAGACGTCCGGAGACACTGCTCAGCCGTGGCAATCCTATCACACCGTTTACACAAATGCCAAAGCAGGTTCACGCGCCCTTCCCTTTTCTTTTTGGGAGTTTGATTTTGGAAACTGTACTCACTTATGATCTTCACACGTCCAAGTTTACGAAGGCTATTCTATAAATGGGAAGCGAAAATTAATGTACGATTGAATTTTTGGTAAAACATAAGGCGGCCTTCTGCCAACCAGCTTACAGATGCTTAACCATTTCAAGGGGCAAAAGAAAAGGAAAGGAAAGAGCAAGAAAAGAACAGTTCTTTTCTTTTTTCCTGCTCCGGCCTTGTTCAAAATGTCACCTTAGTTTTCATAATAGATAAATAATATTTTGTAGTTAAATTATAATAACCAACTGAAATTCGATTATAATATTTTGATCTCATGCATGATTTATATGTAACTAATTTGATTTCTATCTGCCTGAGATTAAGATGAGTTATTCGTTTTTAGTTATCCTTTGGAACAATACACTTCATCATTGTCAGTTACTTTCTTGCTGTAAAATTTTGTGTACTTCTGTTTTCTAGTGACTTATACTTCACATGGTATTTGTTGCAATCAAAATTGAGTTGAGTTCATGTTTGTCACAGAATATAAATTGCCGTCTGTTGCTATTCCCGTTTTAACTGTACCTTCTCTTATAACTTACAAGTAGTTCCTGTGGATATTAAGGAATGGAAGGAGTTGACAAGGAGAAAGTACAAAGGGTAGTTTATGAAATGAGCAAAGGTTCAAAGTATTTTGAGAATGAAGAGCGCAAGGAGGCTTTTATTAGGCAGAAAATAGAGAACCTACAGGCTCAATGCGCAAAGCTTACAGAATCTGACATATCTAATTATCAGAAGGTATCATTAACGCTTGCTTCTAAGTGTTGTATATACGTGTAATTGTTTGCCAACTAACTCCTTTCATGTTATTATGATTTCTGATTTCAATAATGAGATGAGTGAACGCATATTCTTTTCTTCCAGTTTACGTGCAACTAATCTCTTTGGTGGTTGTACCTTGTGTATTTTATTATGCTCTAGACACGAGCTTAACTTGTTATTGTTTATATGAAGCATTGCTCTCCTTCAAGTTGGACAGATCGTTGAAACTTGAAACTATTACCTGGTTTAATATATTACTTTATCCATGGGCAGGTGGCAGAGAAAAGAATCCTTGAGCTAGAAGCTACACGTGACCTGTCAAGGGTTTGGTTGCATGTAGATATGGATGCTTTCTATGCAGCAGTTGAGACTTTAAGTAACCCTTCATTAAAGGGCAAACCAATGGCTGTTGGTAGCATGTCTATGATATCCACGGCCAACTATGAGGTTTCATTTATGTCGGCACATTATGAGCTTATTGTTTCCAGATTTTGAGATTATCTGATATGTATAATACGTCAACCTTCAACTTTATTTGTCTAAATATGTTTTGATATCCTACATAGGCCCGGAAGTTTGGCGTTCGTGCTGCAATGCCTGGATTTATTGGGCGTAAATTGTGTCCAGAGCTAATTTTTGTTTCAACGGATTTCAAAAAATATACTTATTACAGTGATTTGACCAGAAAAGGTAAATCTCTTCTTTCCAGGATCTTTTTTGTTATGCTGTTTTTTAATTAAAGAGACTAGTGATCTCTGCTTAGTAATATTTGTTTGTTATTGTTAGTATTCCAGAGATATGATCCTGATTTCATGGCTGCCAGTCTGGATGAAGCGTATCTTGATATAACTGAAGTTTCCAAAGAAAGGAGTGTCACAAGTGAAGAAGTTGGTACCTCTGATTTATTTATTGCAATAACTGGCCTTTACAAATGTAGTAACCCTCTTTTTTTTAGATTGCCAAAGAACTGAGAGCCCATGTTCATGAAGAAACTGGTCTCACATGTAGTGCTGGAGTGGCACCAAACCGCTTAATTGCTAAGGTTCTGCTGTCTCTTTTTTACATTGAGGGAAGAGTAATGTTTTAGGGATTAAACCGTTATATTGTGCCAAATTAATTTTATTACTCCTGAGATGAAGGCTTATATGTTTAATTTTTCAGAACTAGATGTATCACTAATAATATTTTTTTAGATCTCCTTATTCTGTAGAAACTAGCAAGTAAATTACATCTAGTGACTATTTGATCTCGCTATACCCACTCGAGATTGGAATCTTACTTTCATTTGTCTTATTGTTTAGGTTTGCTCAGATATAAACAAGCCAAATGGGCAGTTTGTTTTACCAAATGACCGCATGGCTGTTGTAACATTTATATCCTCCCTTCCCATCCGTAAGGTATGTTTATTGTTGATTTTTACAGTGACTCTAGTTGACTGAGACAAAATGATTAGGTCTGTACCTAGTTGTGGCACTTTAGTTTTATATACATCTGATATCTTTGGCAAATATGCGTTTTCTCTATTAAAAATGTGAATGCTTGATACTTTTAACAGATCGGGGGCATTGGTAAAGTTACTGAAAATATTTTGAGGGGTGTTTTGGGAATTAGCACATGTGAGCAGATGCTGCAGAAGGGTGGCTACATCTGTGCTCTTTTCTCTCAGTCAACTTCAGGTTAGAAGTATGATCAACTCATGCTTTTTCCATAATTATCATGCAGAACCTTGTGAGCTTTTTACAGCTAGGGAAGCACACCCTTATTATCCATGTTCGCTAGTCTGCTGGATACTTTTGATTCAGTGTGGGGGAATATTAATGTAGTATGACATCGTTGCAAGGTGAAATTTGAAGTTTAGTATTTGATTTTGGGAATTTCAGGTTTAGTTGTCTGGGTATTTGGACATGTAATCTTTAGTAGAATTGGTGTTTACTTCTGTTCAGAGTTAGGAATTCTTGAATTTTCACAATAAACTATAGGTTGTTTGACGTAGTAGAATTAAAGTTGTTTGAGCTAACTATAGAAAAGCGTATTATCCATGTTAAGAAATCAACCTATTATTGTTGAATTTGAATAAAATTATTGAGTGTTCTTGGTTCTAGTTCCCTTCTACATTGCTTCCCAGATTTAATATGTGGCAGTTCAACTGAGTTTTCTATGAGATTCTTCTAGGCTGTCCCTAGATAAAAGTTATAAACATGATTTAGAACATTTTTTTTCTTGTTTCATAAGAAGGTGTAAGCCTGTTATATCATTATTCAACCCTCTGGTTTCTACAACTCTTTGGCATTCTTTTTAAATTAACCATTTATTTTGGAAACAATGCTTTATATGGTTTCACCAAATGTTTAGTATCAAATTCTGCTTTTGATTCAGTGAACCCTCTGTTAGGTTGTGACCATCTGAGTTCTGACAATTGTCTGCAGACTTTTTTCTATCTGTGGGTTTAGGACTAGGGGCGACAAGTACACCCCAAGCAAGGTTGAGGAAGAGCATTAGTAATGAAAGAACATTTTCAGCCACTGAGGATGAGTCACAATTGTTTAAAAAATTAGGTATTACTCGTATGTAATATCTTAAAAAAATTTCTATATTGCTTAATTTAAGTTCTCATAGTTTGTTCTGGTTTTTTAGTTGGAATTCTGAGAATCACTAATTTCAACGATTTTCTTTCTTTCTTTCCTTTTTTTTTCTTTT
Source organism: Albizia julibrissin (assembly GCA_037074505.1). Lineage (NCBI taxonomy): Eukaryota > Viridiplantae > Streptophyta > Magnoliopsida > Fabales > Fabaceae > Albizia > Albizia julibrissin. The sequence continues at coordinate 3,240,685 of CM073480.1, read as the reverse complement.
TTTTGGGGGGGGGGGGTGTGCTGGGGTGATGTCTATTATTTGAAAAGTGTCTGAACTGGATAGTAATTTAATTAAATTGTTTTGTTTCAATATGTGAGTCATGAGACTTCATGCTTGCAGAGGAACTTGCTGAAATGCTGTCTATGGACATGCAAAAAGAGGGCCTTTGTGGGCGAACGTTAACTCTTAAACTGAAAACTGCATCATTTGAGGTACTCCTAACGTTTAGATTCTGTTTTAACTAACATATATTCCTAAAACTGATCAGGAGCATTATTTTTGCAATTCCACTGGTGAGAACCCTCAGTCACTTTTGAAGAGCCATGTTCTTAACCCTGAGGATATTTTTCACTTGTTTTCTTTTTCATAATATGAGGTTTTGAAGCATTTTGATGGATAAATACTTGGGTATATATGAATATGATGTACCAAATGACTAGTTGACTACATAATGAGCCAATAAACGCTCATTAAAGTATGTGTTGTAGGTGCTGTGGTCCATTGACAAAACCCACATTGGTAAACTGAATTCTCAATTGCTTATTTTATTAGCAACATATTATATTGCATGTGCCCAAGTATTTTTACCTTTTGTGATACATGTCGCTGTCATGACGCACATTATGATTCAGTGCTAATAATCAGTGCACAATCTACAGGTTCGGACTAGGGCTGTGACTTTACAAAAGTACATCAGCTCAAGAGATGATATCCTGAAACATGCTGTAAAGCTGCTAAAAGCTGAACTTCCTATTTCCTTAAGATTGATAGGTGGGTTTTGCTAGTGGGTTCTATGTTAGGGTGGTGCTATGGGCCCAAGAGAAGAGGGGTTTTTGCAGTTTATACCATGAGAAAATTTGGGTGTGTTTTGAGCTTGACCAATGCTTTTTTCTGTCAGGCCTGCGGGTATCACATTTCAATGAAGACAAATGCGGTTCTCCATCTGATCCTACACAGAAGACCATAACCAATTTCATTGCTTCCAAGGATTCTAACAAGAGTAGCAGCTTTTTGCTTCCAGATGGTACTGATAATGACCCCGTAAGTGATACAGAAGCCAGTATTCCCATTGATAGGGGCAGACCTGTACTCATGAATTCAGATATTTTGATGGTAATCATTCATTAGAAGTGGATAACCACAGTTGCACCATGGGGAAAAATGATGCAGACAAGTAACACACAAGCACATATTTGGCTACATAATATGGATGTTTAATTTTGGGAATAGGAATAGGCTTATTGATTGATTCGACTATGGTAAAGGATACCCGTCTTTACTCATACTCTGCTTTTTCGTTTAGGGGGAGACATCGGTCAATGAGGCTTCGAGTTCTGACTACAATGAAGTTTCGAAAGTGCTGGGATCAGATAATTGTTCTTTTGGAGAACAGTCTGGGAATAGCAGCCTTGACAATGTAACCTGCATGTCTAATCTTTCGGAGGATGAGCAACTTAATTCTTGTAAGGACGAGACATTATTGTGGTTCAATGACTACAAATGTTCAATCTGTGGAATAGAACTGCCTCCAAGTTTCGTTGAGGAAAGACAAGAGCACTCTGATTTTCATCTTGCTGAAAAGCTACAAATGGAGGAATCTAGCATTCAACCAAGGACCACCATGTTGAGTCAAAGGTATATATAATTTTGCCCCGGTTAAAACATTTTATAAGGCTTCTATAACAGCACTTTAAGCAGTTGAGAAGAACAACTCTGTTCCCCGTTTCATTTGTTCCCCGAACGTTTAGGCTAATACTCGTAATCATGTTCTTTCAGTCAGATTCGGAAGGGAAAAAATATCACAACACAGAGTAAATCCAAGAAGCAAAAGTTGTCTCGGAAAGAAGGTAGGTATATGCCGATTGATTATTTTTTTGGTAAAAACAGTTCAAGCCTGTAAGATATACTACATTATTCTTTATATCTATGTATGGTTCTGTACAGCGTAACTCAACAGGGGGTGACAGTTGTATTATCTATGTTATTCTTCCTTGTAATGAAATGTGTATATAATATTTTCTATTTATAATCAGCACGGCAGGCTGAACCCTGGTAAGAAATAAAAGTCTTGTTCCCGACTACTGGCCAAAAAAAAAAAAAAAGGTCTTGTTCCCGACATTGTTTGAGTGGGTTTTATCGTTGCTCAATTTTGTTATCTAATAGTAAGGCATTACCTTTTTGGCGGATCGTTTGTGTTTTGTGTCTATAAGATGAAGAAATGGTTAATGTGAAAATTTGCTTGTTGAGGAGTAATATTGTCTCTAGGCTCTTTTTTAGTTCTATGTTATTTTGGAAGTTTTAAAATTTAACAATGTTATCCCATATTATTAAAAAAATTAATGTTTATTAAAAAATTGATATTGACTACTAACTTTTTAACGAGTAATTTTGATCTTTTTTAACACTTCTAAGATAATATCAAACCTAAAAAAATTATGGGACAACATTATTCTTTAGTGAAAATTTTTTGAATAAATTTATACCTTAATGAAAAATTATTTAAATTTGCTTTCCTTCTTATTAGAAATTTTATTGGTCAGCACAATGTAGAAAAAAATTTATACACACAAAGTAAATCCAGAGCAAGAAAAACGATCAAGCTTTCCCTAAGCTGGACGTACAAACTCAAAACTTTGTGCTCTTAAAATGGCAAAACCCCTTCCCATTAGGGCTAACACCTGTTTGTTATTTTTATTTTAAATTATAAAAAAAAGTATTGTGGTGATGTGGCTGGCCTGTATCCAATAATGAGGAAAATATAAACAAATCCAAGCTTTGTAGATTGTTGAGTCATCCGGGAGATTGATGGTAAGCAAGCAAGCACCTTGATTCATAAACATGTCTCTATCCTCCTCAATTCCTCCTTCTAAGTTCCATTTCCAAAACCCCCAATCGCAACCCAGAATCGTCGCAAGCACACCTCTCTCGCACTCGCCATCTTCAAATGTCAAGCTCAGTGACAATTCGACCTTGCCTTCCATGTCTGACATTCTGGAAGCTTCCAGAACCCAGAAGCTGGACCTTCAGCTCCGAACGGTGGGGCCCTTTTTCAGAATCACCGCCAAGAACTTGGAGACCCAGAACGAAGTAGGAAGAGCTGAGGGCATAATTAGGGTATGGGTCGGAGGCAGAATTCTTCACTTGGACTCCATGAAGCTCCGACGAGAAACAATTGGGATGGAGAAATCCATCTTCGGGATTGGGTTGTTCATCGGAGCTTTGGCCATTCGATATGGCTATGATTGTGGCTGCAAAAAAGTTCAGTTACTCGCCATTAATGATTCTGATCTTTACCATTCCAAGGTTCTCTTCTCACCTTCCTACTCTCTATTTTATTTATAGAAAAATGGTTGTAATTAGGAGTGGGTTTTCAGCTGGTTAGGTTCTACAGCAGATTGGGATTCAAAGCAGTGCATGAAGTGAGTGGATCATCAATTGGGGACGTAGGGCACATGTTAGTGTGGGGAGGAATAGGGACTCGCATGGATGCAAATATTGAAGACCTTATGATCAAATGGTGCTCCAGATTCAAACCTAAACCCAACTGATTTTCATCAAAGTGGGTGTTCAGATTAAAGGTTATTTTAAGTGATTTTGTGTTATATGTCACATATGTGAGCGGCCTTTTGTCTTGTAAGATGTAAGAGAGCTTCTTGTTTGTTTTTCAAGGTTTATATATAGATTCATTACATCCTCTTGTGGAAAATGAAGTTTGTATATAACTTCCCATCATATTATACATATGGTTTTGTTTATTTATTTATTGTTTATTTGCAGGCTAGTTTGATAGATTTCGTTATTTTTCTTTATTTGAAATCATTCATACGTTTCATTGAAGATTAGTGAAAGAGACTAGATGAAATGAGACATATTTAAGACATAAGAAATGATCCTTTGATTTTATGCGCTGCAATATATTTGAAGTGAAACAAGTTTGATAAAAAAGATTGTCGTTTCTTATCATGCAAGTAATAATTTCTTCTCCAAACAAATTATTAACATAATACCCAGTCTGCCCCTGTTTGTGTCAACATTTGTGTCCCACGAACAAAATTGTGTTGCCAGGAATTTTCAGCTTTGCCAATTTATTTAGGGGAAGCTTTATGGATGTGGTCATTGCCCAACTATCTAATGTGTAGATGAATGGAACAAAAAAACATTTCATATGTTTATTAGTGCTCATTCTAGTAAAAGGTTTTGTGATCCTATGCTTATAAATAGAACTCTGGTTTAAAAGTTAATAATTATCAATTTAATTATAATTAGATTTTTGACAAATTTTTTTAGGAAATCAATTAAAAAAAATTAATGGTGTTAAAAGTTAAGAAATCTTAACTAAAAATTAGGTATATAGGTTTTAAATATAACTCTTAGTTGGTAACTAAGATTATCAATATTTACAAATCATCTTTTAAAATATTTCATCACGACCCCTGTCATTAAATTAATATTTCAGGGACTAACTATATCTTTCTTCCCTGGATAAATATCATCGTATATTATCATTGATTATTGATTTATTTTATTTTTTCTAGAAAATAATTATTTGCATTTATTTTGCAAGAAGCGGTAGAAAGTTATGAATCACCGTTTCTGTTCGTGTTATAGTTGATCATACTTTATATAATTTCTCCGCTTTTAGATTAATTTTGTAAATTTGTAAATACTTCTTCACATTAAGCCTTGGATTTGTATTGCCTATTTTAAATAAAATTTTCCTTTTATTAAAAAGAAGAAAATAACTATAAGAAACTTGACATGAAATAATTACAAATTCATTTGAAATGAATATGATACATGGTACCAATGTTTTAAAAGCTGGACTGGATGTCGAGCAAAAAATGTCAGCAGGTCATGGTTAAAATGGTCGAACTGTTCAGTCAAACTGGTGACGTAATATTATATATAAAAATATTATATATGTATATATACATATAAATATATATAAGTCTTTAGTCTAATTTTATAGAAAGTTAATAAGGTTACACTTACATTACTATAAAAGAGCGATTTAGTGGCGCCACTCTTATATGACACTTCTTTAAAGAAGTATGATAGATATTTTTTTTAAAAAAAAATATTTAGAAGTTATGAGGTTTCCTATTATAAGGACTAGTAACCTTATTTAAAAAAAAAAAAAAACCAAGGACTAGTAAGGAGCTCGCCATACATACATACATACATATATATCTTTAGTCTAATTTTATAGAAAGTTAACAATATTACATTTACATTAGTAAAAAAAAGGGATTTAGTGGCACCACTCTTATAGCACTTCTTTAAATAAGTATCATAGATAATTGTTTTTTTTAAAAAAATTATTTAGGAACTATGACGTTTCCTATTATAAGTGTCATAACTAATGTTAGGCTTGTATGTCACTTGCCTAAACAAGCACCATATAAGATCTTTATTTTTTTTTTTTAAAAAATAAAGGCTAGCTATAACAAGCACCGTAACTAATCTTATTTTTTTTATAAAAAAAAAACAAGGACTAATAAGGAGATTGCTTGATCTAACGTCATACAAGATGCCTCTGTAACATTAAATATTTCAAGGCCATTGTGACTTTGAAATATTCAAAGTCACAAAGGGCCTTAGAAGGCGTTTGTTTACCAAAAGCCCCTTGTGGCCTTAAATTAATTCAAGGGACACCTTAGAAGGCGCTTGGCTTCCAAGCGTCTTCTAAAGCTATGGCATTTAAAGGCATTTAGTAAGCAAGTGCCTTTCAAGGCTTTTTTTTTTTTTTTGGAATGAAGGGAAGTTATAACGCTTTGTCCTAAAATCTTGTATAGCACTTGTTTGAGCAAGCATCATACAAGGCTTACTTTTTCAAAAACTTTGCCCAACTCGTCATATATGCTCTTCTTTGCAAGCCCCCATTTCTCAGAATCTTATCTCAAATCTCTACTCCATTGATTCTCACTCCTTATCCCTTCGTCCCCACTCACCACCTTTCCTTATCATTCTTCCCACTCTCCTCTTCCTATATAAATATATAATATATGGTCCGCACTTTTTCTCTCTGTTTTAAAGTTGTGGCGTCATTGTCCCCACTATTCCCTCCTCTCTTTTATTACAGCAAGTAGAAGTTTTCTTGGTCCCTCCACTTTTATTGCAATATAAAGCTTAGTCTCCCACGTGTTTTTTTCCTTCTTGTCTCGACCTCATACAGAAGATCCCTAGCTTGTAAGTCTTCTTTTTTATACAGAAGCTTAAGTCTATTCATTTTCTTCTTCTTCTTTTTAAAGTTAACAACTGTCATGAATTTTATATGTGTGTTTATTAACTTAAAATTAGTTATACATTATAATTGTTGTAATTAAATACATTTAGTAGTGATTTTATAAATTAATTATTTGTTTTGAGTTATTTCATTCTGATTTGGTTTTGTTCATTTTTTCGCATGTTTATTGGATCGAACGGTTTTTGAAAAACTTCTCCGGTTTTCGGTCTAACAACAGTTGGTGGCCCAAAAACAAATAAACAACAGCCCAAAATGGCTCCACTAGAAAAACGGTCTAATGCACATGTTCACCCCGCCTCAGTGACAAGATGACGGTCGGACCGTCCAGTTCGATTCTCAAACCCTTGCATAGTACTTGTTGGAGTTTTTAAACTTGTAAGTGGGTGTGTCAAATAGGAACAAGTCACACATTACTTGGGAGAGAGAAAACACAAGAGTATATATCACACCTTATGAAATTGGGCTAGTAGATGAGCCAAGAGGAAGAGTGGGTTCGTGCGCGCAACAACGAGCCACTAAGAAGCAAACGCAATTGAAATATGGGCACTTTTTTATTAAATATTTTTTTAGAAAAATCTAAAATTTATTTGTGAAAATGGCTTACCAGAAATACCCAGTTTTGAGGCATTTGAATTTTGAGACTTGAACATTTCGGTTACAGAGGTCATAAATCACATTTTATTTTGCTTGATTGGCCATCATGACTAATGTTCACGCCATTAACTCCAGATTTTGAAACTGCTTAATAAAATCGTGATTATGACATTCAAATGTTTAGAAACCGCTGATTAAATTGTGGTTATGACTATTGAAGTTTTTGTCCAACGTTCAGATGCATGGAGAGCCTATAAAAGGCACAGCTTGTAAGAGGTTGAAGCATCCCAGCTTAGAAATCTCGAGCTCTCTTCCTCTCTTCCTCTCTGGCCTCTGTGTTTTCTCTACCTCATAGTTGCTCTGTGTTTTTCGTTGTTCTGTTTCATCCTGTGTCTGCAAGAAAAGTCCATTTTATCCTAGGGAGTGCCGTTTCTAGTTAGTCGGTGGTTGCGGAATAACTCTTAAGGTCAGCGTCCGTAGACTTGACCCGGATTACAGATTTTGTAGGAGTTTGCTAATAGTAGTAAGTGCTTTTAATATAAGAGCCAATTGATTTTTTTTAAATGATTAAGAAAATTAAATAAATTATATTAAAATATTTATATTTATAATTTTTGTCAAAATTAAATTATCTGACTTATAAGCTGATATATAATATAATGACATATAACACATATTATAATTAAATAATTTATTTAATTTTTTACATTAAAAAATTTAATTACGAGAGGGATTAATTTAAGTAAAGTACCAAACCGGTCCCTTTGAGGTAAAACGAAAAACCCCAAAAGCCAACACAACACCAAACGGATATACGGCCTCATATAACGAGAGATTAGAGAAGGAGGGGAAAACCCGGACATCAGTCTCGTCTGCTTTAGCTGGGGATTTAGCGGAAGCCAATGTCTCGTCGAGAGGGTCGCGATTCTGCTCGTCGCAGTTCTAGATTTGATCGAGAACCAAGGTGCTTGTTTATCGCCTTTTCTTCCATCTGAGCTTGGTCGATTTCGCGCCTGCTCCCCGCCAAAAATTTGATTTTCTTTTTTCTTGTTTAACCTAAATATTATGTGAAATTTGGAAGAATAGGACACCCCCATTTTCATATATTAGGTTTTCGCCATACCATGGCTGTTTTCCGATGACTTGAAGGATTTGCAATACATCAATTTGTCTATTGAATCATTGACAAATAGTTGGAATTGGAGCTGGGGAATTTATTCCTTCAAACTAACCATTCATGTGCAGTTCCAATGTTGAATCGATCTCAAGTTACAGTGGTCACTCTTTTCTAGTTGAGACGCCTTGATGGTCATCGAATTGGTTCTATCCGTGACGATGGTGAATATCTAAAATTATATTTATTTTCACCGGCTAGCTACGACATGTGGGTCCTTGTGGCGCCCTATATCACTAGCTTAAGCCAAAGAAAAAAAAACATTTTCAATTTTGTAACGACTTGTTTACTCCAAAACGCATTTCGATCTTTTTCGCTCTTAGCATGAATTTGAACTGTCGAAGCTGTGTTACTGGATGCCTTTTTTTAAAATACATTTGGTAGATTGCAATGTTTAATTGTTGATCCTAAGATCATGTAACTTATTTGGTTGGAGCTGCTTCTAGTCCGAAGAGGTTTAGAAGGGATGGATTACAAGAAAGAGAAAGAAGCAGAGTAACCAGTACTGCTGATTTAGACAATGTAGATCACAATGGCAAGGATCACAAACACCAGCGCCGGCTGCATGATGTGGTGCCCCATGAGGCCTCTTTAACTCATGATTCTAAGAAAGAAATTGAGGCTGAGAAAAAGGATTCAGACAAGAAACCAAATGAACATTATGCAGGGTCCAAACATTCATCTGATCCTACTGATTTACCAAGATCTCGCTCTTATTTTCAGGTGTTGTAGGAGTTTTATGCAGAAGAATTGTTTTTGACCATTTCTATCCCATGAAAGTTGAAACTCTTCTCTCTGCTTGATGCTTCTGTAACTTTCTGCTTCTTTACATGTTTCTTAGAATTGGACAATTGGTTGCATCAGGAGTGCTTGTAGACCTGTGAAATGTGAACTAGTTTCCGGCCGCAGTCATTGTAGGCCCATTTGGTATACAAAATGGAATGGAATAAAATATTGACTTTTAGATGAGGAATGTCTTTTGTGACCCTGACTAAAATATGATAAAAAATTATACAGTTATTCTTGGGTAATGATAATAGAGACGTAATAGATATTGCATGAGTTGAACTTCTTGAAATGGAATTCTTTTCCATTTCTTTCAAGGTAACCAAACAAAGCCTTAGATTCTGCATATTGCTTCATATTAGTAATTCAACTAAAAGAATGTACAAAAAGAGAAAGATAGCAATTTCCTTCTTTGTTAATATCCATGGTCTTTTTATCTTTTTTCCAAGAAAGTAGTTAACTTTATTGTATAGGTATTATATGTCCTTGGATTGCATGCAATCAGTCTGTATATCTTATGACTAATAATTAATGATTTGTGTATGTGTATGTATTTTTTTTAGTTGCTCGATTATTATTCAGTGCATGCAAACTAATTTTCTGGGGCCAAGTAGCAGCATTCTTGTTCAGTTCCTTGCCTTCAAGTACTTCCATTTATAACCATCTTAGGCTTGCCTGTGCATATTTATAACAGCATGATGAGCGAGGTAGTGCCAGGCAGATTGGTCGGAGAGTGACTGGTGGTGAGTTTCCTTGTATCTATCGTTGTTGTTACTTTTAGTTGTGTCAAGAGTCAAATGTATCTATCATTATAAAATTGGCTCTGTTTACACAATCATACTAGAATTTGAGTGCCCACTTGCATACTTATTGGAATAGATTGCATTTTAGTTTGTATGAAAATTAATGTGAATTGGGCATGTAAAAATCCTGCATCTTTTTTCCCTTACTACATAGCAAACATATGCCTCCTGATCTATGATGTGATAGTTTTTAGTACATGCTTCAGACTAGTTAAGCTGTTCTTATTAATTAAATTCTGTGGTATCTTTTTTCCTGTTAATGTTCATGCATATTATTTTAATGGGAAAGTTTGTCAGCATAAACCTGTTGAATTTTCTCTTTGGATAATTCTCCAGTGGTTTCTCAGACTCATAGTTCTGCGATGACCTATGGTTTTTCAGTTGTAATATGCTTCAGTTACTGTGGTATAAAACGTGGTTAGAAAACAAAATGAGGTTCTGGGAGCTAAATTGCAGTATCTCCCTTTTGATTTACAGAAGTTGAGATCTAGTATCATCTTAATTCCATATTTTTTGTTCTTTCCACCAAGTTTGTATTATAAGTTACCTTCTTAGTTGTCAGTGAAAACTAATACTATGTACTTTTCCATTCTAGAGCATGGATGGTGGAAGGACTCAAGGGATCACCATAATGAGAGGGCAGACAAAACTTATGGACGAAGTAGAGATCAAAGAAATGAAAAATCAGGAGCTAAACCAGATGACAATACTTTACAGAGAAATGATGGCCCTTCTGAGAGGAAAGATGACCCTCTTCCAACTACTAAGAAAAGACCTGCATTTAGGGAGAAGAAGATTACAGCAGATCTAGGAGATGCTAATCCAACTACAATTGAGGCTTCAAAGTCAAGCCAAACATATTACTTTTCCGAAAGGAATGAGAGGAGGGATGACAGAAGCAGCAATCTGCGCCATTTAGATAGAACTGAGAAGCAATATACAACAGAGAGCGCACCCAACAAGGTTGAAGCTAGGAGGGATGACTTCTCATTGAGAGGAAGGTACCGGGCCAGCGGGGGCAGCAATTATGGGGGAAGAGATAGATTCAGTGGAAGACAAGGTTATAATCCTAGCAAGCCGCGAATTGAGAAGTGGAAGCATGATTTGTATCAAGAGATTGACAAGGATCCTATTCCGAAAAACGAGGATGACCAAATTGCAAAGCTGGAAGCACTCTTGGCTTCATAGGATCATATTGCAGCCAATGTCCTGTATGTTTTTACCTATGCTTCAGTTATCAGCATTCCAACTTTTGGCATGTCCAGGACAGATTCCATGGATGCGTTACTTCTATTTCTTTTCTGTAGATTTACGTCTGCGAGTGTGTTATGTGCAGCACTTGATTGAACTGGTGATTCATTATGATATCAAGTTATAAAAGACAGCAAAGTTAACCTCCTTAAGTGCCGGGACTTTTGGTTTCTTGAAGTTTATTGGATTCGATCCCCCAATGACTCGAGTGAGGAGAAGCAAATTGCAATGTTGGAATCTGCATTTGCAGGACATGTGTTATCATAGTTTGATGAACCACATAAACTTAGTCCATTGGAGTACACATCTTCAACATATAACTCTTGCTTATTAATGTTCTCCAAGTTATATCTCTTTCCATCCAGGCTTTCCATCATAGTAATATTTTTGTGTTGCGTAAGTCGAATTAGTGTAAACCTACGAAGCTACACTGCTTGGTGAGAATAATGGAGCACCACTTCTCACTTCTATCGTCACTTCAATCACGCCTCATAGTGCAACATGAGCTCTTTAGATGAAACTTGGGAGTTTTAATAACTTGTATGGAATTTGAAATGTAAAACGTTAAAAGAATTAATATGTTCCATCATCTGCGCATAGAATGACAGTCCATAATCTGTCGTAAAAGAATTTACACAATTGTACAGACACAACTAGGGTCCTCGGATATGTGCAAAAAAATTAGGTTGCGCGGCGTGCTTAATTTTCAAATGCTGAAGCCATTTTCATAGTTGTGGCTATGCCCATTTGTGATTCTAAGTGGTGTATGTTGCATTACTCCACAAAGTTTCAAGAGCCAGAGATCGTCTTTGATCAAACATCCCCATGGCACCTGCGTCCAATACTAGGCCTCAGTTTTTGTGATTGATTCTCTTCTACAGGTTTAAACTTGAGAACAATAATCAAACCAGGAAAATCAATTCAAAATTCCGCCAGCAACAGAAACAAATATATATTAAGAATAAACCAACAATTTAGTCACAGAATCATTCTCCTACAACTACCCTAACAAAACTCTATTCGGTGTTGATCCCTAAAAAAATTAATGCTAAAAAAATAACAGGTTGGTTGCAGCACTAGATAAACTAACTTGTAACAAACTTTCTATTTTCAAGAACAACCTTGTTCACTCACTTTATTTCTGGGATTCAACCTGCAAGAAGGACCATATTGTCATCAAATAACAAGATCTTCTATGTCAGTTATGACACCTGCATTTCCAAGAGACTTCTTGTCAGGTTGGTTAACCACCAGCTGCCCACAAGCACCACTTATGTCCTGACCCATCTGCTTCCGAATTGTTGTTCGAATACCATAGTTACCCCGAAGAGTTTTCTGAAACCTTGATACTTTCTGCTCATTACTAGTTCTGAATTGACTCAACGTACCAATAGGATTGAAAGGAATTAAGTTCACCACCTGTCTCAAAAGGATCAAGGTCATGAGGAAAAATGTTCAAAACAAATGCATCACGTATCTAGGAATGAAAGTTTGTATTGGGAAAAATATGTTTTACAAATAGTGTTTGGAGATTTTAAACTAGGCATCAATAAGACATGTACAACAAATATGCTAGACCCCATCACAAAACTCCGGGAAACGAGCAATTATTCAAACAAACAGCGGAGAACTCCGCAAAACCAACTTTGAGGACTATCAAATTAGTTGTTTATCCTTTATTTTGTGTAGTTTTATGTTCCAAAATGCCAATGCCACTCAGTAGAAAAATCGAGACCAAGTATCAATTTGATCATTCAATTTCATTGGATCCCTGAGAAACGCCACTCTTCTCAGGCAATAAAAGGAAAGAAGAATAAAAAGATTAAAGGATTTATATTAGAAGAGCATAAATTTGTATAAATGATGAATCAGAGACGAAAGTACAAGAACTCTTCAAATTTTTATATGGCGTTAGATGAAACAATCAAAATTAAGACGTTTCTCCAATAGTTCAAAGTACAGTCAGAGTTTTTACCACTTGAAATGTCTCCACCAGTTTCCCCAGTTGGTGGGCATGTTGCTCTTCATCGTTCACCCCATCAAGCATTATGTACTCAATTAAGATTTTTTGCTGACTGCAATTAAGAATGAAATACTTTCATGTTTTGCACTCATGAATGAAACATATACAATCCTAGAGAATATGAGGGAACAAATAGCCTAAATATGAAAGCATATACTCACCTGTTCCTTTGATATTCTCTCAGTGCATCCATAAGTTTTTCCAATGGGAAAGCACGGGCTGCAGGCATTATCTGGCAACGGATGTCTTGGACTGGTGCATGGAGTGAGATTGCCAAATTTAAACCAGGCAGGTCATTATGAAGTTTGTTAATTGCATGAATGATGCCTACCTGTTACCGAAGGAAAGGAAAAGAAATGCTACAGTCAGATATCTCTAGCACTCAAGAGTTTGAGGTAAAGGAGATCATTTGTATATGATTTAAAAAGTATTAAAAAAACAGAATTCAATAGTGCATTGGGTTGTGAAATGAGAAAACGGCTTACAATACTATAGAAACACCAAAAACAAAGGAAGACGCAGCACAAGAGACTTGAATATAAATAACATTGCGACTCAATCTAAAATTCATTCATAACATCCTTAGGTAGAGGGATCAATTTCTGTGATCAATGTAACTCGATGGAAAAGCTGTTTTCTTCAACCTAACATTTTTGGTAAAATTTTTTGTTAGAACCATGCAAGATAAGTTATTTAGCATTTACTCCATACGAAAAATATGATACTCCTTAAAATGTAGCCAAAAAGTCATAGCAAGGACAGTGCCCTAATAAAATTGTAATTCGCTGGTCAATTAGACTTGAAGAAAATGCAATCAACATGATTCAATGAAAGGTACAAAATGCATTAGCTAAGTGGTGATTGTTAGGCAATGAACCTAGCAGAGTTAAAGTCAACACAAAGTCCAAGAAATATAGCACCTATATAATGGAACAAAACTGAAATTTTTGTGAATCTCATTTCTGTCAATGACAAAGCCAGGGAAGGAAAAGAAAGAAGAGAAACAATGGAAGTCTACAGAGCACATATATACCGTTGAGATAGTTATCCTCTTTGGTGACAATTGAAATGGCAATCCAGTCATGACACGAACAGATTCTACCAACGCAGAATAGTTATTCAGAGGCTCTCCCATTCCCTGTAATAAAACAAATAATTGGACTTCAAACTGGACATTAACTGCTAGTTTGCTAGTGAGGTGACGCTTTGTATGCATTGGGCATTTATAATAATGCTGCATAAGAGAGTAAGCTTGTGATTTGGGTAAACAGAGCATGAAAATAACAAGTAAACACGATGGTCATGTGCTAATCAGACATGCCATATGACCATAGGAACTTTTTTTATCCCTTTCTTTTTCACCTCTTTTTAGACAATTATAGAACAAGGAACCGGGATAATTTCAAGTCTGACAATAGTTAGCTAAAAAGTGTGTCACTGCAAGTGGTTATATAAGATCAGTATCTGTTATTTAGTATGACGATTTTTTTTTTTAATTTCTTTTTTGGATCAAATCATACAACTTTGCCATTACAAGAGAACCATATTTGAGAAGACAGAATACAAGGAAGAAAATTAAAATTAAATATTTTGCTTCAGCTGCAGATACGAAAGTAGAACCTCTTCATATCAGCAATACAACAACAACAACAACAAAGTCTTTATCCCACTAGGTGGGGTCAGCTACATGGATCGCACGATGCCCATTATACTCTGTCAAAAATCATAGATTTTGATATATTATTAATTAAAAGGTCTCTCTTTATGAAGAAGTTCTTCATATCAGCAATAGTGGGGGAAAAGAATTACCATGAAGACAACATTACGAATTTCTGATAAACAAGAAGCATGAACCAACTGCTCCACAATCTCTCCAGATGATAAATTACTTTTGAACCCCATGCTTCCAGTTGCACAGAATTGGCAACCCATTTTGCAACCTACCTGTCGAGAATATGAGGCATTGGCTTTTATTGCACCATCCACAGATAAAAAGGAATATGCTTCAATCAGCAGGAAACAGATTCATATCAACACTCAATTCAATGGGAAGGAGAGAGATGGGGGAGGAAACCTGCGATGATATACACAAAGTTGATCTTAAACCGCCAGGACGAGGTTTACCACCATATTTCCCCAAACGCGTATCATACCTCATTATCACCGTCTCCACAAAAGCTCCATTCTAACAAGAGAAATACCAATTACCGTTTAATTATAATTGAAATTGAAATGATTGATGTCCCTATGCTAGTGGACCAATTCTAAATTATTATTAGCAAGGATAATTAACCAACATGCTTCAAAAATTCAAATTGCAAGCTCAAAAGCTCAGTTAGCATCCAATTTATAATTAGCATGCCAGTGTCAAAACCGAAGCAGGAAAACTTAACATGAAGACTTAGGCGGGGTAGGATATGAGGATATTTTAACTTTCCAAGAAGTTGAAAACTTATTTATACATTGAAGACATAATAAATTGGGAAAACAAAAGCTTATATGTTGTTCAGTCATCTATTCAACCTTTTTTCATATCCGTAATTACTGAATCATCAGACAGTTAGGTTTCTAAAGCCCAGAAAGCTAAAAGTTTTCACATAACAGATACCAGGCTGCCAAGCAGTTTCCAGATCCCCATTAAGATCTTCTCGATTAGACTTAATTACACCTCACAATAAATGCCCACACTATCTCCCTCACCAGAAACTATGGTTCAACAACCTTCCACCATTCAATCCAGAGTACCTAACGTAACCCCTTTTGCCCCCAAAGAGAACACGCACTGACTCGCCCAGAGCAAGATGCATAAAACCCAAACGAACCCGAAATGAAATCCACTTAGCCCCGATTGCACAGTGATCAGAGGAATCGTGATGCTGGATGCAATAAATAAAAGAAGAATGGTCCATTGAGACAGGAGAGAAGGAGAGGAACGAGCAGTACATGGAGCTTGATGAGGAGCTTGGTGGTGAGGTTATCAGCAGAGTGGAACACAGAGTGAACAGAGGAAGAGAGGGGCTTTTTGAACCTGGAACGAAGCAAAGAGTATGCTGCTGAGGGCAACGACGGAACTTGGTTCTCCCAGTCGAATTCCTCGCACTCACCGTTTTGCTTCTGATTCTGAATCACATGCTTCCATATAATCGAAACAAACTTCGGGTTAAGCCCTGCGTTTTCGAACTCCCTTTTGATGTCGCCGGCGTCGAACACGGATCGCAGAGGCATCCTTCGCCGTCTCAAGAGCGCGAGTGCCCAAACCCGATTATGGTCGGTGCCTCGCCTTATGATTATGGCTCATCGAATTGAAAATGAGCCTTTCGGCTAATGTGATTACTACCATCATGTTTTGAGATTTAATGTAACCTATCAATATTATAACTATAGATTTTTATTATATTTAATATTATAATATTATTTAATAAATAACATTAAACTTCATCTCTTAAAATATGATTTAATGATTAAAATATTAAAAATACAAATAGTTAAGAAAAATATTAGTGGAGAGTGGAGACACACCACTCTCTGTATAATCACTATATCTATGCCGGCCAATGAAATTATGGCAGCTCAAGGTGTTTTATCTACGTGTCAGCCTCCATGTCACTTCTATAAGTCCCTATTATTTTAATACTGTTTTATAAAAAAACCCCCCCTCTCTTTTGGATAAAATGACAATTATTTTATATCAAACTAAGATGGAGTTACATAAAAAGGCCTCCTAACAAGAAGAGCCAGACACTTGATAGGAAGCCCACAATTAGAACAAACGGCAGACAAAATAAACTTAATATAACTATATTCCTAGACCCAATAAACAGACCATCTTCACGCCAGCTTGGAATTGAGCCATAGCCCGCCCAATAGACCAAAGTCTCCAAAGCTTTAGCCGTCATAACAAAGCGCCAAAACAAGCAGAGCAGCTGACGAGAAAATACTGTCATGGAGATGTAAATAGTCTCACCACAAGGAAGCATTGAACAAGTTCGATGATCTTGGCATTGAGAAAAAAATCGAATCAGAAAATTGGCCGACCGGCCCCTTGTTCGGTCCGGCTGATCAATTGAGCCGGGGGAGAGGTCGACTCGGGCAACCCGCCAGGTGGGTCGAGTTGCCCGAGTTTTATTTTTTATTTTTTGGAAATATCTCAAAATGACGTCGTTTTGAGACATTTCCCAAAAAAAAAAACTGAGTCAAGTCAAATTGGGTTGACGCGATGACCCGACTCTTATATCCATGATCCATCAGGTTCCCCCCATTTTCCCCCAAATCATTGAGTCATCCCTCATCCCTCACTCCCACTTTGTCTCTAAGTCTCTTCATTATTCACTGTAATCGACTAATCGTGCCCTAGGACCTGTGACTCTGTGAGAACGAGGTGATCGCCAAGTGACGATCGTCGAGTGCCCAGCGAAGTTGCGATGGAGTTGAGTCATGAGTGTCGACGGTGACCTGTGACTCTGTGAGAACAAGGCTGCTGCCGAGTGCCCAGCAAAGTTGCGACGGCGAGCGACAGAGTTGAGCTTGAGCATCGACGGTGAGTTGTGATTCTGTGAGAACGAGGCGGATACCGAGTGCCCAGCAAAGTTGCGACGGCTAACTTGGGTGTTTCGAGTTCGGACAGTGAAATTCAAATTTCTTATCTATTTATGGCTTTATTCATATTGTGACGACGAACTTCCATCTGTTTTGACGGTGAACTTACGCATAGTTTCTAAGTGGGTAACTCTGAAAGTGTTAAGTGGATTAGTCTAGCTGTCTCGTTTAAATTTTTTGGACATTATTACCTGTACATAAGGAAATTTCACCATCATATTGTAATACCATTTGTATGTGGTTGTCACTGGAAACTGGAAATGGAAAGGCAATAAATTGATGACAGAAATCTTCATCAGCTTTATTGCTACCATAACTTGTTGCTGATAAGGATAATTAGTTAATTACTAATTTAAATAGGATGGTTGTACTATAAAATAAAGCTTTCCCTAAATTGTAAGAACATTATCTTCTCGTAAATTAGCAAGGAACTAAATTTTTTCTGTTTTAGTTTCTACTATTTCATGCACAATAGCTCAGCTTAATTCTGCTTCAGTCTTCTTAAACAATTTCAAGTATAATGTGCCTTTGTTTTATTCCTGTTGTATTGTATTGCATTACGTGTATAAGTTTTCATTTTTTTTTCTTATAATTTATAATCCTGCAAGTTCAATGAGACAATGACTTCATGTTGACATGTAAAGAAGAACAACAAATTTGAAATTGAAATTGAAACTGCTATTGAAATTGAAATTAAAACCACAAGCATCTAAGACCACTAATTATTACTTATTAGAGATGTATTGAAAATTTGAAATTGAAACTGCTATTTCCCATATGTTGCAAGGGTTTTAAAATATTTAAAGTTCATAGAGATGTATTGAAATTGAAACTACTATTTAAATTCAAAAACCACAATCATGCTTCAATTTTTACAGGGATGGATCTATCGAGTTCCGGAAATGAGAATGTCACTCCTCTTACTACCAATTCCATTCCTACTCCTAATCCTACTTCTAATGCCTCATTTCGCGGTAAAACTGATCCAGCATGGGCACATGTTGCTTACAAGAAAGAGGGGATACAAAATACATACACATGTCTTCACTGTGGTAATAGTTATAGAGGAGGTGGTGTAAATAGGATGAAGCAACATCTTGCTGGTGTTGTAGGTCAAATTGCTTCCTGTAAAAAAGTTACAGCTGATGTACGCCATCGACTTACAGAGTCTTTGAAAGAAACTTCAAAGAAAAAGGCAATTGAAGATATAAGAGAAGAGGAAGTTGAAGAAGAGGAGGTTGATAGTGGAGCTAAGAAGAGTAAATCT
Source organism: Albizia julibrissin (assembly GCA_037074505.1). Taxonomy (NCBI): domain Eukaryota; kingdom Viridiplantae; phylum Streptophyta; class Magnoliopsida; order Fabales; family Fabaceae; genus Albizia; species Albizia julibrissin. The sequence goes on along the minus strand of CM073480.1, from coordinate 3,221,944 downwards.
CTTGTTCCAATGGATAAATATTTTGCTCTTATGACAACTTTTGGAGCTCAACCAACCATCAAAAGTGTCTTAGCATCAAAAGAAGCACAACACAATATGAAGATGCTTATTGCTGAATGGGTTATAGTGAAATGCATTCCTTTTAAAGCATTGGAGTGCCATTTATTTCAAAGAGTTGTAGATGGAATGTGTTCTATAGGGCCTGAGTTTAATTCCCCTAGTGCTTATGACTTTAAAATCAACTTGTTGAGAGTATGAAAAAAAGAATGACAGTTACTCGTTGACGCCTGACGGTCATAAAGAGAAATGGCAGAAAAAAGGCTGCACACTTATGGCGGATGGATAAACTGATGTGAGACAACGGACTTTGATAAACTTCTTAGTTTATTCTAATCATGGAATGATGTTTGTTAAGTCTGTTGATTCATCAGATTCAGTCAAAGATACTAAAACTTTGTTCATATTGTTTTATGAAGTGATTGGGTATGTTGGTTATAAGAATATTGTTCATGTGGTGACTAACAATGCTGCCAACTATGTGGCATGTGGAAGGTTGATCAAGGAGAAATATAAAAATATTTATTGGTCTCCTTGTGCTGCTCATTGTTTAAATATTGTATTGAAAGATATTTCAAGTATGCCTCATGTGTCAAACATTGTAGCAAATGCATCAAAGATAACAATATTTGATTACTTACAATCACATGATATTCTTGTATTGGCTGAGGAAAATGCCAGGTTTGAAAGAAATTGTGCCTCCTGGTGCCACAAGGTTTGCCACTACCTTATTACATTGCACAGCATATACATGCACAAGCATGACTTGCAAGCCCTTGTTGTTGATAAACACTTTGTGGACCATAAGCTATATAGGACTACTCCAGAAAATTTTTTTAGTGCAATCATACTAGATAGCCGGTTTTGGAATGAGTGCTACCAAATTGTGAAGATTGTAACTCCTCTAATAAAATTGTTGAGAATTGTTGACTCAAATGAGAAGCCTTCACTGCCATATGTTTATGAAGGCATGCAAAAGGTAAAAAGTGGAGTTAAGGAGATGTTCAAGAGGAATAAAAATCACTACAATCCTATACAAGTATTATTAAAACGAGATGGGATAATCATTTGAAGACTGATCTCCATGCAGCTTCCTATTTATTGAACCCATCATTCGTATATGGTCCAAACTTTATTCACAAGGGAGGGCTAGTGTAAGCTTTGATTGACGTGATAGAGGCTAATTCAAATGAAAATGTTGATTGCTTCAAGATAATGAAGCAAGTGATATTGTATATTGAAGGCAAAGAATCTTTTAGCAGAGAGACATGTAGAAATGGAGCTAAAAAACTAGATCCTTGTAAGTAGCTAAGTATTCATCTTTATTGTTTAATGTTTAATTAACATATTAATTTATTGCAACTAATATTATGTACATGTTTTATTTTGTAGATGAATGGTGGATGTACTATGACTATTCAGTTCTAGAATTGTAACGTGTTGAAATACGTATTCTTAGCCAAACGCCTGATTCTTCTGGTTGCGAAAGAAACTGGAGCTTATTTGAGCGCATCCATACAAAAAGTAGAAATAGATTGGAGCATCAAAGGCTGAATGATTTAGTTTACACTAACTATAATTTGCGATTAAAACATAGGTAATTTTAAATATTATGAAATATGCTTTTCTTTACTATAAAATGGATTTTTTTTGAAATTTTAACTAAAATTATATGTTATTTGAAATTTAAAGGACTGAATTAAAGAAAAAGCAGACAAGTTATGATCCTATTGACTATGAGTCTATTGATGAGGTGGATTTTTAGGTTACTGAAGAAGATCCTATTCTAGAATTTAATGATGAAGATGCAGAAAATCTTGAAGGTATTTTTAATAATGAAGGCATTTCACTTTCATCAACTTTGGATAGGATTAATGAAGGTTTATATGTCCTATTAATATTTTGTTACTAATTTATTATACATCCATATAATTATGTGTTACACATAATCATTGATATTAATTATTGTCGTGCATATGTGTAGGTGATGAAGATATGGACGTTCCTAATCCCCTCGACTTTGAATGATGATATTATTATCACTTACCCTTTCCCCAATCCACCTCCTAATGACTCATTTCCAATAGATCACATTGATAAGTTGTAGCATTTGATGATTAAAATTGCTATCTTTTGACTATTTTGATGTTGGTTCTTGGCTATGTTTGATGAATGATGATTGACATTTGTATGTTTTAACGATATTTTGATATTAGTTATTGGTTTTGATTGAACGTTGAAAAACTAACCTGATGTTAGTGATTTATGAATTTTGAATGATGATTATTTTGTTATTGTCATTTAAATTGTAATATTTTAATATAATCGGTCCGACCTCGGTTAAACCATTGACCCTTGAACTTATGCTGCGAATGGTTCATTCTTTGGTCCGATTTTTTGTTCCTTTGATCTAGGATGTATATACCACAATGAGTATTTGAAGAAGCCCCGATGACCACCACTAAGGACTTGAAGTTGGAACTAGTCACAATTGATTCATGGAATTCTCCTAAAAACTTGCTAACAGGTGGAGAAGACCTACAACCTCCATCAACATAACTAGAAAACAAACCGTGAGTAGCCTCGGTTTAGACCAATTCACCACAGCACCACCTATTATGTGATGAATTAGAGATGAAGGCTATGTTTGGTTTGAGGGGAAGGGAAGGGAGGCAGATATGTTACTTTATTTGGTTTGTTAAAGAGGCGGAAAGAGGATATTTTATAATGAGAGCAAAAAATAAAAGGAGGAAAAGGAATGAGAGTCAAAATTTTATCTTCCCTCCCACTCAAAAATTCAATCCAAACCTCTCCCCTCCCCTCAAATCAAACACACCTGAAAGGAAAGAGAAAAGAGGTGATGGAGGAGGGGAAGAAAGGTGGTGAGCTTGGCAATGGAGATGGAAAGAGAGTGGAGAGAAATGAAAGAGAAAAGAGGCAGTTGGGATGGAGAAAGGCGGTGTGTGATGAAAAGAAATAAGAGAAAGGGTAATTTTATCTTTTGTCCAAACATTCAAAATATATATTCCTACGTGATGCCTTTATGTTCTCTTCCTTTTTTAATAGACATTTTAAGATTTTTTAAATTTAAATGGTATTTATCTATCATTTTTCCTAAATAAATATTGATATGTGATGAAATAAATTATCACTTCGCATCCTAAATACATAATTTAGTTAACTTTTTTTAAAAAAAGATTAAGAAAGTTAAATAAATTATTTCAAGGTATTCATTTTTATTGCTTTCTCTCTAATATAATTTTTTTAACTTATAAACTAATTAATATATAATCTAATGATACACAACATATACTATGATTAAATAATTTATTTAGTTTTTTTAATTTCTCCAAAAAAAATCAACTAAATCTTATATTTAACATCCAATGAGTAAGTTATTAAAAAGGAGGATATTAAAAACTTGACAAAAAAAGGAAATTAAAATAAGAAAAACATATATTATTTCATATCTTTATATAAATGAATGCTGTATAGGCATTATCTTATATATGGCATGTCTCTTCCGGCCAAAAAAAATAGGCATATGTTAAATAATATGTTGTGAACAAGAAAAACCAGAGTGTGAGTGGGAACTGAGTTACTACCTCTTATAATTAATATAAGACATAGATAATTAGTTTGGGTACTGTTAATAATGATTTGTCAAAAAATGTGCATCAGTTTTTTTTAAATACCCTCTTAAATCATTTGTATTAAGATTATTTTTTCATATAAATTATTTTAATATAAATAGGGATTGTTTTTTTAAAAAATAATAAATATAAGAACATAAAATACATTAAAGTTTTATATATTCATGACCAAACTAAGTTCTAACCCAACTAACTTTTATTTTTGGCGTCTAAAGTAATAAAATATACAGTGGAGGAGTAATATTGGGAGTTAACTGAGTAAAGACAAAGTGGCAAATGAGATAGCATCCTCAACTGTCACACAATTCTTATTAATGACACTTCCCTCTTAAATGTGTTGTTGCCCTGAATTATTGCAGGAGTTCATTTTGAGAAGAATCTGAAGATAACAAGAGAAGACTGACGCTGGCGAATTATGCACATGTAATTGCATATAATCTTGGGAAAATTGCTCATAGATATCAAATTAGAAATTTATTTACCGAATGGGATCGGAAATCATTTAAAGAAAGATCTTTTACATACAAGAGAAGATTGTTCGAACACAATGGAAGGTCATATAAGGAAAATATATTAAACACAGGGAAGATTATTTGAATACAAAAAAAAAATCTTTTGCATACGGGGAAGATTATTTACATACAATGTCTTATTTAGCAAATAAATTTTTAATGAGGTATTTATAGACAATTTTCCTAATAATCTTTCATGATGAATAATTTTAATTTAAGAATGAGGGGAAAAAAGTGCAAAGAAAACAATTTTTTTTTATACTATGTGTTTTTAATATAAGATCTCATCCATAATATAATTTATATTATGAGCGAAATCTTACACTAAAGACTAAGTAGAATAATGTTTATAATGACATAACGTGCCACTGAAACTAATTCATATAAACACACATCTATATCCAAAGACATACTTTTATTACATGATGTAATGGATCCCCGCCTCTTGCACTCGCAAGGCTGACGATGCCCAACACCCCCGCCCCATGCCACCATATGACTGATGTGATGCAGGTATTGTCCCCCCTCTAGGGGATTTATTCCTCTTCCTCTACCCTCACTGGGCACTAGGAAGAGAATGTCTCCCCAAAGGCTCGTAGTTAGGACCGAGGATAAGTCTAAACCTTAAGAGTCACTTGATAACCACTTGCACCATATGTAGGATTTCAGGCGTACCTGAAGTGTAGTTCCATACTCTCGAGATACCCATGCGAACCGAATCACAGAGGAGTCCGGCTATATCACATAGCAAACGCACAGAAGAAATAGAGAGGGAAAAGTATTTTGAGAGAGTTTTTCAGAAAAGCATATCCAGTTGTTCTGGAGATAGAGCACATAAAACCACACACTCTCGTACTCCTTAACTGTTCCCACCAAAACGCTTGGGAAAAATTGTTCCTTCCCGTTGTTTCAAATATTTGCTCAATATTACCCAATTATGCCCACAATATTCTAAACAAATACCCAATAAAATTAGGTATTACATTTTGACCCCAAGACCAATTGGTTTGGGCCTAATCCACTAAGGGTGGATCAAGCTCATTTCCCTATATCTCTCACTCACACTTGGTGGATTAGATACCATGAGCATTATCTCTCTCTTTTCCTTCTTTCATACTAAGTGTTTTTCCGTGACCGCATGGGCATGACGTCTTCTAGATGCTTGTACTAGGAATCCTTTTCATAGGACCATCACAAGACAACATTCTTCTGTGTAGTTTGAATTTTAATGTTATGTCTCATATGTTCTAGATTTACCAATATACACTTTCACATGGCAGATCTAATCCCTCTTAAGTCAAGATAAAACTTAGATTGTCTTTTTTATATGCCTAGTATCTACACTTATGAAATTACCAAAAATAATATCATAAGGGACATGCCTCAGGCACTAGCATAGTTGTGTATATTCCAGGTAATCTTCCTTTCGCTCATATATCATTTTGATATGCATCAAATGCTTTCATAACATAATACCTTAGATCATATCCATCATGATCATAGGATGAATGTTAAGGTAGCAGTCGTTGAAGTATACCTCCATGACAATGTCAAAGTTAAAGGACATCATAGAAGTGTTTAACTTTCTTGGGACTCACACAGCAACGAAGCTGGGATCTATTCACTTGATTCCCATTTGCGGTCTTTCACACATGTGGTATGAATCACATGCAACGGTGTTTCTCTTATACTATAAGAGCGTACGTCGTTTTGTATCTTATTATTAACACTGTACATATATAAGTGTAGATACTCTCTGTATCTAAACCTAAATTTTTCTACTACATTTATCTCTTATGACATCAATGTTGAAGAATTTGTTGTATGGAAACAAGCAACATGGAAACGGGCATCCATGATTCGATCAATATTTATTCATATTATTAGATCTTATCTCGACATGCTACACTCTTGCCGAGGTGACTTAATTTTTGTTTCTTCTCTACCATATCAACATTCCTACTGTTTTACTAGTGAACACAACTATCTCATCTTTACATACTCCTCCTGAGTATTAAAAGCGGTTGCTCGTGTGAGAGAGCTAACCTCACTTGCCTATACGACATACTAGACATTGTATACCTTTCAAATAGACATAAATTTATAAAGAAATACTCTCATTAATCATAAACATATTACATAGTATCTGTTATTTTACATTTTGTGTATCTTAATAGCCTTCACATGTTTGTCATATATTTCCTTGGATATTAGTTTGGTTAGGGGGTCTGCGACCATACTCTTGGTCAAAATATGTTGTACAGTCACAACTTTCTGTGCTACATAATCTCTTACAAAATTGTACTTTATATCTATGTGTTTGGTCTTGCTATAATATTTGAGATCTTTCATATAGGTTATGGCTACAATATTGTCACAATACACTAATATCAGACTTTCATTTCCAAATCCAAGGTATTCAATAAATCTTTTAAGCCATATAGCCTCTTGCACTGCTGAGGTGCATGCCATGAATTCAGCTTCCATAGGATGTAGGGTAATGCACGTCTGTTTCTTACTGCTCAACATATGGTGCCATTGTTTAGCAAGAAGGTATATCCTGAAGTCAATCTTTGTTCAACTTCATCTCCACCCAAATCAGCGTCGTAGTATTCAACCAAGCGTAGATCGCTTCATTGATAACATAGTGCATAATCTGACGTGCCCTTTAGGTATCTTAAAATTCTCTTTACTGCTTTCTAATGTTGCTCATCGGGATTTGAATGGAATCTGCTAACCAGTCTAACTACGTAACAAATATCTAGCCTTATACACATCATTGCCTACCTGGAGTGTAATTCCGTACTTTCAAGAGACCCACGCGAACCGGATCACGACGGAGTCCAACTATATCACACATCAAATGCATAAAAGGAATAGAGAGGAAAAAGTATTCTGAGAGAATTTTTCAGAAAAGCATATCCAGTTGTTCTGGAGAGAGAGTGCATAAAACCACACACTCCCATACTCCTTAATGCTACATTTGGTAGAGTAGAAGTGTAGTAGTGGAAGTGGGGAGAGAAGTAAAAAATGAGTCCATTTGGTATGCAAGAACCGAGTTCCACGTGGAATCTAGTTTCATAAAAAATGATGGAACCGATTTCTTTCACTATCCAGTGAGAACTGATACTACTTCCAAAGAAGTGGAGATTAAAATACCTATTTGCCCCCGGTAGAAGAGAGGTTCGATGACTATGAACGACGACGTGGGCTAAAGATGGTGAAGGTGTGGTTTATCGGAACATCGACAATAACTGTGGACGATGGAGGAGATGTAGTTGGAGACAACCATTAAGCCCCTCCCTACCTTCAATCATCGCTACCAAAATCTCATCCTTGTCTCCCACGACAGTGATTGCGAGACCACCGTCTGCAACCTCAATGATCGCCATTTTTCATCCCCCATCGTCTTTAACCTCCCTCTTCAAAGAACTAGATTGAAGACCAAATTTGCAAACAACCTTCTTCTGTTGGTGTCGTTTGCGTTCGTGCTCTCCTTCTAGATCCGTTGCGCACAACCTTCTTCTTGGTCTGTTGTGCCGCCATCGAACCTACCCCCTGTGAATCTGGGGTTGCTAATTTTTCATCATTGATGTTTGTGATTGTTTTTTCAAATTGATTTCTGGATATGTTGTTGGTTGTTTTTCCTGATTGATTGTTCTTTTTTATCGTTCTTCTTGATTATGTTGATTATTCATCAGCTATAGTCACTGACTGGTGTGTTTTTCCAGTGGGTGGGGGTTCTTCACGGCAAACTTTCCTTTTTTCAAAGGCAAGGTTATTTTGGTCTTTTTATAAGAAAAATGCACATATTAATTACCAATAGTATCTCACTTCCACTGACATACCAAACATACTTTAAAAGTCACTTCCACCTCTAATTCCAGTTCCAATTCCACGTCAAATTCCACTTCCACTTCTATCAAAAACTCTTCCATGATACCAAACGGAGTATAACTGTTCCCACCAAAACGCTCAGTAAAAATTGTTCCTTCCCGTTGTTTCAAATATTTGGTAAATATTACTAAAGTATGCTCACAATATTCTAAACAAATACCCAATGAAATTAAGTATTGCATTTTGACCCCAAGGCTAATAGGTTTGGGTCTAATCCATCAAAGGTGGATCAAGCCAATTTCTCTATACATGAAATTTCCCCAATACTATAAATCATCACTTGTTTAGGATGTTTGGAATAGCGGTTGGAACTTTCAATCGTGCTTTTCAATCGTGATTTACGGTATACGATGTAGTTTTTACGATCTACGAAGTAACTTTTACGGTCTATGAGGTAAATATGTGGAGGAGTTTTATCTCGATTTACGTAAGTATAAGCCCAATCAAACATCCTACATATAAAATGGTAATCTTCTTTAAATGGCACTACTTCCTATTCTTAAAATAATGTGGGCTGAGAGTAATATTCATATTTAGTGTCGACAGTACCTCCAATAAGATGATACCTAGAGCTTGTTTGGAGTAGCGGTTGAAAATTTCATAAGTGCTTATGAATTGTAATTCACGGAATACGAAGTAACTTTTACGGTCTACGAGGTAGCTTTTACGGTCTACGAGGTGCTTTTACGGTCTACGAGGTGCTTTCACGGTCTACAAGATAAATATGTGGAAGAGATTTGTCTCAATTTACGTAAATCAGGCTTATATAATAAGCCCGATTCAAATAAGTGATAACAAACAAGCACCTATATTTAGAAAAAAAATCTTATTTATAATATAATTAATATGGCAAATAAGATTTTATATTAATGAATTAGATTAAATGTAATATATAATAGGCTGAAATATACATTTAATATTTTATGTTTACTCTAAGGTTCTATTTAATCTCTTAAGTTTATAAACCGTACTTTTAGTTCCTTAACCCTAATACCGTTAGTCTCATGTAACAGAAGATGTTGACTTACATAAAATAGTCTTAAATTTTAAAAATTATAAAAACAAATTCAAATAAAAAAAAGTAAGAAAAAGGAAGGAACATTGTAGTGGAGAAGATATTTATCGAGGAGAGTGAGGACTGTGCATTGGTGGAAAGAAGACGGGCAGTAATTAAATTATTAAAATTTAAAAATATTTTATTTAACTATATATTTGGCATTTTTCGTTATAAAAGAATATCGGTGCTAAGATTAAGAAATTAAAAATATACTTTATAAATTTAAGAAACTAAATTAAACCTTAAAAGTATAAATATAAAAGATTAAATATGTACTTTAACCTGTATAATAAGTATAGTTAATGTGGATCGAGCAATATTAACGAGAAGCATTAGCTTTAATTTAGATGAAACTTCCCCATTGGGCGCGCAGCTTAATTAGAAGCAAACTTTTCACTGAAAAAGCGATTACAGACACAACTTTCTTGATTGAACTCGTCTCGTGCTCAAGCCAAGCATAAATCCATTTCCAAACTATCCGACAACGTTTATTCAATATCATATATTTTCTGGAAAAAAATTCCTATATTTCATTGTGATGCTCAATGCGAATATATCAAGTAATATTGCCTAGATAATTTTTTTCCCAAAAAGATTCCTTCATTTAAATTCATCAAAGGAAAAAAATAAATTTGAATAAAAAAAAACCTGTCCATAACAACAATAACGGGGTTATAACATGAATTAAAGCGTACTAAAGTTACAGTCTTATGTAAATTAGCTTGGTTAATTTATTTGTTACAAAAAGAGAGAATAAAAGTAAAAGAAAGAGAAATAGTTATCACTTGTCAGATATACAATTCTCATTACAAATGAATTAATGGCATATGGTTACCCAATCAATTATGGTTGACGATGATGAGAAACCACACTCAACAAATTAAACAAATTAAATCCACTCAAAGGATTTGCATGTAATTAATGTAAATTAAAGACCAGGAAAAAAAAAACTTGTGTGTTTGCATGGACATTACGTGACGATAATCCTCAGAACTTCCGAACGTTGTTGGAATTAATTACGAGAAACTACTCGTGACGCATGCGAGGAAGCTACAGATTTTGCAGTGGGAGATGATGCAGCAGAGAGGAAAGGAGGAGGGTCTCTGGGGTTGACCAGGAAGCCGTCCTTGCCATACCGATGCTCCGAGAAGTCGGCACCGGTAGCAGTCAGGGACGGTGGGAGGTCAGAGCGGGTCCTACGGTGGGAGGAGCCGCCAAAGGAATCAGATGATCCAAGAAGCAAATGGTAGCTGCGGTCGTCAGAGGTGTCGGAGTGAGAGAAGCTACGGCGATAGATTCCGGTGGTGGGAGACTTGTGGTGTTGCTTCTTGATGACATCAATGAGATATGGAATCAAACCTTCCATGTTAATAAAAAAATACAAATAAACTTGCCTGATGATTCTGTATGGCCTATATATGAATTATGAAGAATTATTTTGGAACAAGCTGGAGGATGAATGAGACATGAGTGTGTATATATAGTCAGAGAATTAAGGAGCACACGGAATTTGGTGGGAGAAGGGAAAATGAAGTGAAAATAATGGAGGACAACTCAGCAAAATTTTGATACATATTTAGCTCGTTTGGATTAGTTTATAAAAGTTCCATTGCTTATAAATCGTGATTCACGGAATATAAAGTAACTTTTAAGGTTTATGAGGTTGCTTTTACGATCTACGAGGTAAATATGTGAAAAAGATTTATCTCAATTTATGTAAATCGGATTTATAAAATAAACCCGATTATATATTGAGTTTCCAAACATCTGCCACATGTATATGAAATTAGCGTAACGCGTTTATTATATATCTTGTTTGATATACATTATTTATGGCAAATGCATGGACCAGCTCTGAATTGAATAAATTAAATAATTATCCAGAGGCGGCTATGTGGACGCTATAGAAGCACTCAAGTACACAGATTTATGTGGTCAATGAATTGGTGGGTTGGGATTGGAATTTCTAGAATTCGTATCCAAAGCAAAGAGCAAGAGCATCAGATCGTTGACCCATTTTTATTTTATTTTTTTTAGGTGGGATAAAGAGATTAATGTATATTCAAGTTATTTTGATTTTTTCTCTATTTTCTTTTGTCAGCGCTAACGGTATTTTCACGCGCCACGGGGAGTACAAATTATAGTCAAGCTATGCGGTTTTATATATTGATTTTTTTACCTTTAATTTGTAATTGACGAACCAAGTTTAATTCTTTTGAAGAGTATTTTATTTTGACAACACAAGAATCTTAAGTATATCATGTAATTGCAGGAGAAGATGAACCTTCACAATCGTCTTCGGTCAAATTATTTGTATGAGCAGATCTTTGACCCTGCAGGGTTGGGTTGGGCATAGAGTGATTCATGTATATCCAAATTATTTTGACTTTTCTCTATTTCTTTTTTGTCAACCCTATGGGTATTCAGTCAAAAAAAAAAGAACCTATGGGTCTCACACGCAACGGCCACCCGCCACAGGCTTAAATTATATCTGTGTAGAGTATATCATTAATTCATTATACACACTATAATGAGCCTGAAACATTTTTTTTTTCAAAAATAGAACATGATAAATTTCGTTGGATCAAATAAAATTCATAATTAATTCATATTATTAAAATAAGCTTATATAATGCATAAAAAATAATATTCCAAAATACATTTAATGAGTTATTTTTTTAATAAAGAATTAATATTAGTTTTCCAACTGTGTAAAAATTTGAATGTATTTTTATACGTGAAACAAAAAGGAGCAATGTACAGAGTGGCAAACATGAATATATCTGAAAAATGATGTGTTGTTAGACATGTCACCAATATATATTTTTTTAGAACACCGCACACCAACAAGCTGGAGTAGCTCAGTTGGCTAGAGCGTGTGGCTGTTAACCACAAGGTCGAAGGTTCAACCCCTTCCTCTAGCGTTTTTGTCCATTTTTATTCAAAACCAGAATTTGTCCATTTGTATTGATTGATCAAGTGTTTGTTTGGATAGGAAAAAAAAAAAAGTGTTTATGGCTTTAAAACTTATAAAAACTTACCCAAACATCTCTTAAATAATGATAATCACTTTTTTCTCAAAATCATAATTTTGGAGTCAAAAGCCATGGTTTTGTAAAAGCTCCATATTTTCTCTTTTTCACCCTTTCTCCTTCCTCTCTTTTGTCAGCATTTCTTCTAATTTATTCCCTCTCTTTTTTCTCCCATCTACTCCCTCTTTTATAAATTTTTTTAGTTGTGATCATTAATACTGTTGTTTGACTTCTGTTTTTAACTTCCTTACCTTCAGTTTTGTGATCAATGGTAGAATTAATTTAGGTTGAAAATTGCCCTTTGGATTTTAATCTGTTATTGGTTCTTAATTTAATCAAATTGTGGCAATGTTGTACGTAGGATTTTTATGTTTATAGAAAATTTATTGCATCCTTTTATGCAATAAGGAGCATCATTGTTGTGAGTATGCATTTTTCTATGACAATCTGTTAAATATTAGTGTATCCCTTCCATAAATTTTTGTTTCTTGTTTGGTAGTACATAATTTTATATATTAACTATTTATGAATGATTTTTCATTGTATAATTTATTAATATATATATTTCTATGTATGTATGTTTCATTTTTTTTTATACAATTTAGAATTTTTAGAAAAATTTAAATAATTTTTGGTATTTATTGTTAAATTTTATGTTAAATAATACATAAAATACATACAATTTAATCGTATCCTTTATATGTAATTATCATAAAACTAATATCTTTTTTGATAATTTGACCACTAAAAAAAAGTTATTCTCATTCTCAAAATAAAACTCAAACACTCTCATTTTATCAAAATCATTTTTCCTATAATCTATTCTTCTTAAAATCTATTAAAAAAATAACTTTTTTTTTAATTTTTTCTCTAAAAACTATTGTCATAAGTTGAATCCAAACATACTTTTAATATTAGTATAGATCCAAGTTTCATAATATAAGTATCACAAGGACTCGCCCAATCCAACCACTCTCCAGACTCAACTTTATTCTATACTATCCCATTTCCATAATTTAAGCATATATATATATATATAACTACGAGATAGGCACTCACTAATTAGACATAAATCCTTCTCCATTTCCACTTGCTGAAACTCTAACATCAATCTGGTGTTTCACCTGAGCTTCACTTGAAGATCCCACCGAAACTGTGTGCTTTCCAATCACCACCTTCCTCTTCCCTTCACCATCCACCACACTCAGTTCCTGACACACATTTATCTTCACAGTCACAAACTCTACCTTCCCAACCTTCACTTCCACTCTCTCAAATGCCACCAACTGACTCACCGGAGCTTCCCCACCGCCAATTTTCTCCGATCCCGCCAGGTCCCAAAACACAAGCACCACATGGGACCCATCATACTTGGGCCCATTGTTCTTCACACCAACCACAAGCAAGAATGTTAAGTCCAAGCAATTTAGAGTTGACAAATCCAGTGCTTGACCCTCATAGAGAGAGTGATCATCAATTTCATCATGATTAATGAAGGCAAGTGATGATGATGTGGAGTTGCTTTGGACGAAAATGGTTGAAGGAGCAGAGGCTAAGAAAGTTGAGAAAGAGGAATAGCTCAAGCCATGGCCAAATGGATAGAATGGTCTTCCAGTGTAGAATCTGTAGGTTCTTCCTGGGTAGTTTCTTGAACTATTGGCTCTCATGTTCATGTCTGACATTGGCACCTGATCCACATATGATTGTGGGTACCATGTAAATGGGGACCTCCCACCTGAAAAGTTTCAGACTTTAGTTAGTGTAACTGATAGTAATGTCGTTTTGAAAGAGAAAAGAGAGGCTCTGTGTTCAATATAATATATTCCCTCCCGTGCTTAACACAAGACCCTCTTAGAATATACCTAGTGCACTTTTGATGCCTATTTATTTTAATTTTTTAGAAGTATTTGAGATAAATATGTGATATAAATTTTATTCCACTTGTGAAAAAGTGAATAAAAAAAACATTTTAGAAGTTCCCAAACGAGCACTTGGTGTTACAAATCCAGTTAACTTTTTAAAAGAAATTAAAAAAACTAAATAAATTACTTAGTTATAGTATATGTTGTGTATCATTAAGTTATATATATATCAGTTTATAAGTCATGTAAATTAATTTGAAGAAAAACGATAAATATAAATACTTTAAATGAATTTACTCAGGTTCTTTAATCTTTTTAAAAAAGTTAACTGAGTCTTATATATAGAAATTTCATTCCACTTGTGAAAAAGTGTTTAAAAAATACATTTTAGAAGTTCCCAAACGAGCACTTGGTGTTACAAATCCAGTTAACCGAGTCTTATAAGTTACTCCAACACTCTAAAATATTTTATTCAATGCCTGGTATCTTTAAGTATTTTTTTGTGATTCTAGCACTTTAACTAAAGCATTTCTCCAATAGCTCTGACTATTTTAAAGTAATTTTTTTATCCCTGTAATGTCCTAAAGTATAAAGTATATATTTTTCAGTAACACTTAGTATTCTGAAGTAATTTTTCGTGTACTCATTTAACATTTTAAAGTATTGTTTTAAGTGGTATTTAGTATCCTAAAATTAGAATGCTCATTATTTCTCAAAAACACTTGAAAGAAAAAAGTACACCAAAAATTACTTTAGGATACTTGATTCTATTAAAAAAATACTTCAGATTATTAAATTCACCAAAAAGTGTTTGATACAATATGTATGTATGTACACACCTGGGTTGTAATCTCCAAATATCACTTGGGCAATTGCATCTCCTCCATCTTGACCAGGATACCCAACCCAAAGAATCCCTTCAATATTACTAATACTTTGAGTGAAAGAAATATCAATAGGACCAGCAGCCATAATCACCAAGATCACTATCCCATTAGTAGCACTAGCCACATCTTCCACAAGCTTCTCTTGAAACCCAGGCAATGTCAGGTTCACTCTATCAATCCCTTCTGCTTCAACAGATTGATCCAACCCCACAACCAACACAACCACATCAGAATTAGCTGCCACTTTCACAGCTCCTGCAATTAGACTCTGATCACCACACTTCACATCTCTACAACCAGCTGCATAACTTAGCCCCGACACATATTTCCTTAGCCCTTGCAGAGGGCTAGTGAACCTACACGGGATACCAGGGTAGTTGCTGATCATAACTGCCGTGGCATTTGCATTGGGTCCAATCAAGGCAAGTTTTTTGGTGTTGGATTTGGATAAAGGAAGAGAGCCTTTGTTTTCTAGTAAAACTATGCCTTGATTTGCAGCTTCTAGGGCTAGTTGTTGGTTGCTTTGGGTGCATACATCAGATGGACCTAGGTTTGCAAATGGAAGTGACTTGGGGTCATCAAAGAAGCCAAGTCTCATTAGGACTATGTAGTTGTACACTAGGGCTTGGTCCACAATGGATACGTCTACCTTGTTTAACTTCACTGCATTTGCTGTGTATTTTTCTAGATAGCTCCCACAGTTCATGTTTAAACCTGCAAGGCAATTACAACAAAGAGGTTACTCAAAGGCTGTTTTTTGTTTGGCATAAAATAGCATCATCAACAAGCGTTATAGTTAACTATATAGATTGCACAATACCGTTGTGTTCTATTTATAGTTAAATTTTTAGATATAACTTTAATTAAAAGATCCCTGTTTAATAATTTATTAATTATTATCTTCAGTCTTCCTCTATCCTTTTTTCAAAAGACTCTATATTACTGGATCTATCATTCTTACCACTGCATATAATGACTTTCTTTGAATGTGTTTGAACTACTTTAAATAATTTTTTTATTTATATATATTAACTAAAAGATCCCGTTCAATAATTTTATTAAATATTTTCTTTAATCTTCCTTTACCCTTTTTCAAATTAAAGGACTTATATATTATTTTATCTACATTTCTCATCAATGTATATAATGACTTTCTTTTAATGTATTCCAACCACTTCAAATAATTTTTACCATTTTCTTATTAATGGATGTCACTTCAACTATTTCAAATATTTGTCATAAAATGAAAAGGAAAAAATTAGTGCAGCCAAAGTGCGTACCTGCTTCGAGTGCAAGAGCGACTGCATCTTCTGGTGTTGGTGTGTACCTAATTGCCTCGTAAAAAACTTGAACTGAGTCACAGTCTGAAACAATATATCTACATTGAAGGCCAAAAGAAGGATTAATTAACTTAATTATTGTTTATTAACTAATTTATAATTTAATAACTTATTTAAGTCTGAAAATAACCCGTCTAGATCCCATTGGCCTCTAACGACCCCTTGGAGGAGGTCAGGGTCAGCACAGGTGGGAATACCATTGACTCTGTTATAAGAGCACATCACGCTGCTGACATGTCCTTCTTCCACACAGCTCTTAAATGGAGGCTGATATGTATCCTCCAAATCTTGCTTTGTCACCTACAAAAACTTACATTAATACTGGAGGGAAATCGGTTGAGTCTGTTGGGTCGGTCCGTTTAGGCCCTGAATTTATAATGGTTGAGTTTAAGATTTTTGTCTCAAAAATAAAAGTGGGTCTAAAAAGGCCAGTCTTTTTAAATTCATATATATTTTTTTATTTTTTAAAATTATTTATATGATAATAATATTATTATTTTTTTATATTTTGTTAATGAAGTTGTAAATATTTAGTTGTTATTATCTTTTTTAGAATTAAGTTTCATAAGAATATTTTATATTAAGAATCTTAAAAATTAAAAACTTAGAAAAGATATTCTTATTTTATAAATATTCTTACCAATTTTGTATTTTTTTACTTATTTTCTAGTTATTATTTTATTTATATCTTATATTTTTTATTTTTTTGACTATTTACACTTTTCAAGATATATTTATAAGAAGTATTTTTAATTTTATTAAATCTTCTCATTAATTATTTGTAAAATTGTGATATGTGGACAATAGTTTACATTTGATTATGACTTATTGACTGTGTTTATTTGTTTCATGATGCGTACTGTTTACACCATAATTTTGACAACATTTACATTTTAAATAAGTATTCTCATTGTTATAATATTTTAAAAAACTAAAAAAATATTAAAAATAGCTTCGACTCTGATCTTTATGCTCACTGGCCAGGCCTCAAAAAATGATTGTCTTTCTTTAGGCTCGGCCCTTATTAGTAACTGTATTTGTTCATTGCATGAAGCGTATAGTTAAATCTTTATAAAAAGAGCTTCCGGCCCTGCGGGCCAGCCCTATCCCACATGCTCTCGGGTTGGGCTTTGAAAAAACAACAATTTTTCTTATTATCTCTGGCCTAAAAGGGCTCGTCAAGGGATGGCCTTGCAGGACTGAGCCATCTCTGATTCCCAGCTCTAATTAATACTCCCTCCCAGTCTTTAATATAAGACATAATTACAATACCAACAACAATAAAGTCTTTATCCCACTAGGTGAGATTGGCTACGAGGAATGCACGACGTCATTGTGCTATGTCGAAAACTATATATATATTAGATATATCATTAATCAAAATGTATTTCTCTATGACCTTTTGAGAGTTCGTTTCTATTTTCCTCGACCTCGTTTACTATATTTACCTAATTTCATTAGATTAAAGAAGTTAGTTAATATGACATGTTTTTCTAAAACACCCTAGTTATCTTCCTAAATTCCCTTATTCCCTCTCTTCCTTAATTATTGTTGAGGGAGCATTAATAGGGGTAAATTAAGAAAATATTGACAAATATAAAAATTATGTCTTATATTTAAGATTAAGATTAACTCCCCAAATATGTCTTATATTAAGGATTGAAGGAGCATATTTTAGGATTATATACTACCTCCAATCAAAGATTGAGATCAACTCCCCAAATATGTCTTATATTAAAGATTGAAGGAGTATATTTTAGGGTTATATACTACCTACAATCAAAGAGTCAGTTGACTTTTTTTTAGAGATTAAGAAAACATAAATAAGTTGCATTAAAGTGTTTATATTTAGCATTAATCATCAAACTAATTTATTTGACTTATAAACTAATATATAATCTAATAATACATAATATAGATTATTATTAAATAATTTATTTAACTTTCTTAATAAAAAGAAAATCAACTAGTTATTATTAAACAATTTAGTAACTATGTCCAATAACTTTGCTTTACCTTAGCATCAAAGTGAAAGCGATCAATGCCTTTCCAATTATCAAGGTCATAAGCAGTATAATGCTTACAACAGCTTGAAACCTTAAGCCTCCCACCTCTCTCGTCGTCGTCCTCCTCCTCCTCGTCACCGACTTGTTGCAGGCCACGGACATACTTGACGGCGTACTTACTCACCACCAAAGGGTCCTCGCCGGGAGTCTCCTGGCCCCGGCCCCACCTAGGATCCCGAAACACGTTCACATTGGGACTCCAAAACGTCAACCCTGCAAGCCCAACATTGTACATGCTTCGAGCCTCGGTCGATACCACCCGACCCATCTCCAGCCACAAGCTCTCATTAAAGCTCGCCGCCGATAATATCACTGCCGGGAAGCTCGTCGCGCCCGGCACTGTTTTGTTGAACTTGGTGCCCGGGCCTACGTTGGAGACACCGTGGAGCGCCTCCGACCACCACTCATAAGGCGGCACACCTAGCCGGGGAATGCCGGAGGCGGTATTTACGAGCTGCTGGGCTTTTTCTTGTAGGGTGAGGCGAGAGACAAGGTCGGAGGCTCGGGTTTGGTAAGGCAGTGAAGTGTTGCAGAAAGGCAAGGTGGTGGTTTGAGAAGTGGCCTTGTCACATGCATGCTTTTGGCTAACAATGGGAAGGCTTATACTTAGAAGGAATGTAAGAGAAACGAGTAATTGAAGTTGGGTTTTCATGGTGTGTGTTGAGTGGCAGGACGTGTGTGTTTGTGTAGTAACCAGTAACCACTTCTGCTTCATTTATATACAAATTCTGAGGATAAGCATACGTATGTTTGGCTTGGTTTTTTTTTTTTTTTTTTTTTGGGTGGGAAAGGATAAAGTAAAGAGAAATGTTTTGGGGGAAAAAATTAAATGATGCAGAGATGCACACGCACTTTCACTTCTAGAAAACTTGGATGCAAAATCCCTTTTTTTTTTTTTTGGCCTAAGACTTGGATGCAATATCAAGTGTTTATTTTTTGTAATATAATTTTGACAGGCGTGATGAGTGAACTGTTTTTGAACCCTAGCTCTAGTGTTTAACATAAGAGCTAAATAACTAATTATAGTATATATTAAGAAAATTAATTAAATTAGTTATTCGTAATATATGGATATCATTTTTCCTAAAAATACCTTATTTAATGTCATGTGTCTTAGAACTACCCATTAATGAAAACTCCTCTCAATACATGCAATTAAGATAGATACTTTAGGCAAAAATTATAAAGTTGGGAAACAAAAAGATTGAAATCCTATATTTAAAAGCAAAGTAAACATCTTATCTAACTTATATATATATATATATATATGTATTTTATTATATTATATTAACGACCGGAAGTAGTATTATATATAATGATCAGTTATAAAAATATCGATATGTATTACCACATGCATCTAACTTATGTATGTATGTATTAATTTTATTATATTATATTAACCACCGGAAGCAGTATTATATATAATGATCAGTTATAAAAATATCGATATGTATTACCACATGCATAAATGTAGGTCTTGATATCTATGCAGGCTCGCTGTAAATTAAATCTAAAAGGTGGTTGCTTGTGAACTGAGATGGAATCTAGCACAGGAAAATAGATCGATCGATGTTGTGTGTGTTGTTTACAAGGTCATATATCACATATATGTAATGATTATAAGATGCTTAGGCGAAACAAAAGCTTCTTTATTAGCTGATGTTGTAGCTAGCCAGTGTCACGACCACTACATGATACAAAATGTCTCTGTTAACGTTGTACCAATAATGCTTAGATAATAATTTCGTTCATATGACGTGGCTCAATATGATAAGCTAATCAAGTTAGTATATTGTCAACTTTGCCCGCAAATTATATTATGATTTCTTCTGAGATAAGATATATAGAGAAAAGGAAAAAGAGCCACTCATGATTGGGTGACTTCTAAGATATATTGAAAGATACACATATAGATCATAGACTTGCACGCACCATCGATCTCACTCGTATACGTCTAATAATTTTGTGCCAACCCATATGTTTTATTTCTCTTACCTGCTGTGTAGTATTTCCTTTGTCTTAAATATAAAATTTATCAGTTGATAGTTTTTTTTTTTAAGATATTAAGGAAGCTAAATAATCATAGTATATATTATATATTATTAGATTATATATTTGTTTATAAGCTAGATAAATTAGTTAGATATAAAAATGATAAATATAAATATTTTAAAATAATTTATTCAACTTCTTTAATCTCTCTTAAAAAAAATTCAACTATATATTAAAATTAAAGGTTAGAGATAGTACTATTTTTGAAATATGTATACTCTCTATTTTCACAACCCCACTTTGTAATAACTTCTTGATGTTACTTCCTACAGGGCCTATGAGATTATGAAGCATAATGCAGTTACACTTGTAAAGGAGTTTTACCTTGGGTTCATTGTGATCCATTGAATTAAATGAACTATATATGGATGTTGAACTTGTTATAGCGAATATTCCTCTTGCAAAGTACAGAGATGTCTAAATTCCTTTAGCTAGTTAGTCTCAACTTTTTTTTTTCCCGATAAAAGACAAGATGATATTATTTAAATGCATAATTTTACAAAGTACCAAAAAAATAAGTAAAATAAGCAGACTGTGGAATTATATGAATATGGTGCATGTGAAAATCTTTTGTGAGAGCTGATATTTCATGTCGCTATTTGCCAAAGACTGGTCCCCTGTAAACACTGAGAATGCTTTGTTAACACATGTTTTAACTAAATGATGACGTCTAGATATTTCAAGAAGCTGAGAGTTAGTAATTCAAAAAAGAACCGTTCTCAAACATCTAGTATGGAAGGAAGAACTGGATTCACTATATTCTTCCATAAGAATTGAATCAAAAGAGAATCTTAACAGTAGACATTCACAGAGGTGACCTTTCATCTTCTTAAAGTGGTGCATAATTATGTTTCATTGAGTTGAAACAATGGTACTCACATGGTTAATTGAAAAGGGCATTGTTTTGATGATCATATTGTTCTCTGAACCCGTTCAGCTAGTTTTACTATAGATTGAAGACTTTTGAGTTCTTGAATGATCATTTTCAGAGTTGGTGTAGTTAGTCTCAACTTATTTTTAAAGGATCTTTTTTTTTGCTACGCAGGGTATCCACAGGAGTGAGTCTGATGACTAATCCCTTGAGTATTGTAGGGCCCAAAATGATTGTGACTCTTTCAAACAAATTTTCTCCATACATACCGCTTTAAGGATTTTTCAAGCGATCTTTAATTCAAAAAAAAAAAAACTAAAGCCTAATTCAACTTTTCACATAATGGGCCGATCAAATTACCAGTCTATAAATAAAGCCACTATCTAATTCAAAAAATTAACTTCGGGCCTACAAATACTTTCGGCCTGATTGGACTTCAGCCCATGTAGACTTTGGGCCTGATTAGAAATTTATAGTGAGTACATGGGCTCAGGCAAAAGGCAGGACCTTCATTGAACCCAAAATACAAAAACAAGCAATAACTTCATAAATCATAATACATGTTCATAAACCCCAACATCCCAAGTCCCAACAAGCCCTTACTTCTAAAGTTAAAAAAAAAAGGGATAATTACTAAAAAATATCCTTCGAGTAAATTAATTGTCAAATATTACTACGTGTGTAAATCATCTTCCGTGTGTAATAGATCTTCTGTAATGTGCAATTAATCTTCCGTGTGTGCATAAATCTTTCCTACGGGTATGCAAACATCTTTCGTGGTATGCAAAATATCATCCGATTGTGTGTAAAATATTATCCGTCGTGTGTAACAGATTTTATATGGTAGCATTTAACAATTAATTTACCCCAATATATTTTTTAACAATTTTCCAAAAAAAAACCTTTGCTTTGGAAAGTTGAAACAAAGGCCAGCCTCGTCAAATATACTAATTTTTAAGAGATTTAATATAAGTGATTGAATTCATCATTTTCTTCTACATGGATTGGAAAATATGCCTTTTTTTTTTTTGCATACTGTAATGGGTGCCAATTGGGAATTGGCTTTTCTCTTTTTTCCTTATTCTCTTTTTTTTAATCTAAATTGTTAGAATAAGATCTTAACGATTCAGATTTTTTTTATTATAAAAATAATAATAATATTATAATATATTAAATTTAGACCGTTGGGACTTTAATTTAATAATCGAGATTAAAGAAAATGAGAGAAAAAAAGAGTAAGGGAAAGGAGTAAAACCAACACCCACATAAGAGTAACCATAAATCTGGATTAGTTGATATTACTAGTATTAGATATATACAAGAAAACTTAAACAATACGCAAATAGCATTTTTCATGTTTCGCATGTACATTTTTTAATTGATCAATTCGGTCGCCCGTTCAAGGACATATGGGGAAAATTAAATGCTCAACTGCTCTCACTGCTTAATCGATATTATATATTGATTTTAATTAATACAATAATATTTTACGTTTGGCCACCATCTCAACAATCACTGCTCTCTTTTATACGGATTCTGTTCTCTTCTCCATTAAAAAATGATATTATAAATAATTGATGATCTTAAAAATGTTTATACACATAAATTGAGATGAAACTTCTCTCACATATTTATTTCATATATAATAAATTATGATTAAAAAATTATTTTTAAATATTTCAATTGTTACTCCAAATAAGTACATTATTGGATTAAAAAAATACAGTTGTATCACTATCTTGAATAAAAAAAAAATACATAAATTGAATCCAATTCGTTAATCTAAAAATGTTTAACTCGAGTTGTTTATACATAGAATAAAATTTAAAGCTAATCATATACGTGATCAAACATAACAACCATACCCTCCTTAGAGCTTGTATTTTGACCTACGAAAATTAAAAAGAAAAAGGAAAAGAAAAAAGGGAAAAAAGAAGCTAGTATGAAGAGCCCATGCTTCGTTATTAAGCATAGAGAGCGCCATTTGCTCCGTGGACTAATGAAAGAGTCATAGATCGGTTGCGTTTTCATCTCCAACAAGTCTCCCTTCCCTTCTCAGACTTATTTCTCACACAACCGTTGAGCAATAACTAGCAAGTTCCACACTTGTTTTTATTTCCGTGAATTTCCGACAATTCCCATAAATTTGTAGTGAAGCTAAGAATCAAGTCGATGACTATTAACATCTGGGGTTCTTTTAATTGATCTTGCTAAGCTTAACTCTTTGAAAATTCTGGAAATCCCCGTATCTTTTTCTTGTCGTCCTTTGAGTGCAAGAAATGAAGCTTCGGAGTTCATCGCTTTGTTTATTCCTAGGGTTTCTGTTGGTTTCTTTCGTTCCCGTATCTGTGGCGAGATTCGTGGTGGAGAAGAACAGCTTGACGGTGACGTCACCAGAGAAGATTAAAGGCAGCCATGATAGTGCAATTGGAAACTTTGGGATTCCTCAATATGGAGGTAGTATGGCTGGGAACGTCGTGTATCCTAAGGAGAACCAGAAAGGGTGTACAGAGTTTGGGGATTCCTTCAAATCAAAGCCTGGAGCTCTTCCGACCATCCTTTTACTGGATCGTGGAAGTAAGATTCTTGTACTTTGACCAATCTGTTTTCTATATTAAAGTTTGGGGTTCAGATGTCTAAGTTTTATAGTTCACTAACTGCTAAAATCGAGCAGTGAGATTCCTTTACTTCTCACTTCGTCGATTATTTCGCTTTTTAGTAATCTGAAGTTGGTTGCATTTGTTAATTTTAGTTAATTGCATTGCTTTGGTTCATGGAGAATATGCCTCTTTTGTCAGTTTGTAGTGATATCATAATATATGCGTGCTTTATATCTATCTCTTTCAAGTCCGTCTGTAATTTTCTATTTTTATTAGGTTTATTCCTTGAGAATTCTACTCTAGTTACCTTGTATCGTTGAATCCTATGTTTACTTTTGTCCAATTTAAAATAATTTAAGAAACCATTATTTGCTGTTTCATTTTATTCTAAATGATTTGATAGTCCAAGAAATGTCTTTAGGTTTGATTTGATAATTGCAAAGTTAGGGCTTTGGTCTTAGAAATGCAACTGAAACTAACATATTTTGGAATCAGGCCCTTTTAACGTTTCACTATTTTCTCCTGCGAGAATAACCCCCCCATCTTGTCAATGACTTCCTTGTACACTGCTTCAACTGAAATTCGTAAATGGATTTGTTTCAAGCTCCATTGCTGTTCTGCTTAGCAGTTGGATCTTCTGGTTGGTTGAGGGCCGTTTGTGTTATTTGGATTTTTTCGAATATAGTTATTGCTTAGGCTTAGGACTTGGTCATATGAAACATCTTCTGAGTTCAGGAGGCTTACAGATGATCGAAGGAAGTGGAATAAAATTTTCCATATATTGCTTTGACCAATCAAATAATCATCTGAGTGCTTGATCAATTCATATCATAAATTCCTGATACTTCTGATTTGAAGTGCACTTAATTTAAATTAAAGGAGTTCTGAGCTTGGAAACCTTTTAGTTTATTTATTATGTAATGGTTTTAGCTTTTTCATCTTTGATATGGATTTTACGGAAACCATGGTTATAAGAACCATTTGAAGAGTTCATTTACTTGCGAATCATGAGCCTTTCAAAGTTAAGACTTTATCAAGAAGTTACGTTGACTTTACCATAATATGATGATCAAACTTGGTGATGTTTCTCAGCAAAATAATAAGCATATGCAGGTCTGATGCATTGCTCCTATGGGCATTTTGCATTAACTTAATTTTGATTCATTAATATCTTTTTCTTTATTTGTTAGATACAGCAATTCATTGGTTCAAGCAATATGCTTGATTAAATAGGAATTGGGTTAGCATACTATACATATGATTGACCAAGTCTTAATATGTTCTCTTGGGTGTGTTCTTAGTGCTTTTTATTTGTTCTTTCAGATTGCTTCTTTGCTTTGAAGGTCTGGAATGCCCAGAAAGCTGGTGCTTCTGCAGTTATTGTTGCAGATGACCTTGAGGAACCCTTAATAACCATGGACACACCTGAAGAAGATGCAGCATCTGCAAAATACATAGAGAATATAACGATACCATCTGCACTAGTTGAAAAAAGTTTTGGTGAAAAATTAAAGAATGCCATAAGTGGCGGGGATATGGTCAATGTAAATCTTGATTGGAGAGAGGCAGTCCCCCATCCAGATGATCGTGTAGAGTATGAGCTGTGGACTAACAGCAATGATGAGTGTGGAGTTAAATGTGATATGCTGATGGAATTTTTGAAGGATTTCAAGGGCGCAGCCCAGATATTAGAGAAAGGTGGTTACACGCAGTTTACACCCCATTACATAACTTGGTATTGTCCACAGGCATTCACATTAAGCAAACAGTGCAAATCCCAGTGCATAAATCATGGAAGATATTGCGCTCCTGATCCTGAGCAAGACTTCAGCTCAGGTTATGATGGGAAAGATGTGGTTGTTGAAAATTTGAGGCAGCTATGTGTTTTCAAAGTGGCAAAGGAAGCCAAAAAGCCTTGGGTGTGGTGGGACTATGTGACTGATTTTCAAATTAGATGCCCCATGAAGGAGAAAAAATACAATAAGGAATGTGCTGATGCTGTCATTAGATCACTTGGTATGTGGATCATCATCAATTACAATTTTTTTCTGGGATTCTGTTATTGATAATGACTTGTTAAATATTTTTAATTAATTTATGCAGGTCTTGACATTAAAAAAATTGAAAATTGCATGGGGAATCCAGATGCTGATACTGACAATCCTGTTTTAAAAGAAGAGCAAGATGCTCAAGTATTGCTCCTTATATTGTTGTTTCATTTAATTACATGTATCAGCTCAGTAATTCTTAGCTGCTTAATGAGAACCCCTTTTTGTAGATTGGGAAGGGATCACGAGGTGATGTGACAATATTGCCAACTCTTGTGGTTAATAACCGACAGTATCGAGGTATGTCCTGTATGCTGTGTGATGGGTGAATGTCTAGTTTATCAATTCTAAACTTCTTTTTTCCTCCCAGGAAAATTGGATAAAGTAGCAGTTCTAAAGGCTATTTGTTCTGGTTTTGAGGAAACTACGGAACCAGCTGTTTGTTTGAGCAATGGTAAATGTTTACTTTCTTTTCATACTAAGAAATTTGGGGATATTTTTTTCCCTTGTTAGTTCTGAACCTATTTCTTCCCAAGTGGTGAATTTTGTACGTAATTGTACTTGGGCTAGTCTATTATACCAAAATAACTTAAGGTACTTGGCTAGGAATTAACACAAGCTTATATATCCCTCATCTTTTTAATTACTTTCTGATGGGGTACTTCTTATTATACTCTAATACTGAGTGGCATACTATTCTTGGCAGATTTGGAAACAAATGAGTGCTTGGATAACAATGGTGGGTGTTGGCAAGATAAAGGAGCCAATATTACTGCATGCAAGGTATCTAACTATTCATATCTGTGATAAAAAGGTTACTACATGCCTAGCCTAATTCTACTTTCTAGAACCTAATTTTCTACTTATATATGTTTATATTATATTTAACAGGATACATTCCGTGGGCGAGTGTGTGAATGCCCCTTGGTTGATGGTGTGCAATTCAAAGGAGATGGTTATACTGTTTGTGAAGGTTAAATTAATGCAGACTTTACATATCTGTTTTTATATATATTTCACCAGAATTAAATCTAAATCTGTGCAAATGGAAGATGATGAACAGGATGAAATAAAAATAAAATAAAAAATCATATTAAAACTTTGTTCACAACAATATCTGATTTGTTAGAAAATGAGCAAAATTGCTCAAGTGTTCTCAAGAAACGGATGGATACCGTATGGGAGAATGTTGGTCACAGAAGTTTCAGCCAGTCACCCTTAAAAGGGAAAAAATACGAACATAGTTGTAAATATGACAATGACTCAATGCTCATAATGTGGGAAGCTATTTAAGGAAAAGATAGCATTTGACTTCAGCCCATTAATCAAGGGAAAAAAAGGTGATTATTAATTAGAATCTGCCCTCTAGATTCCAAGAATCATGGCTTGCTAACTGGAAAACATGTTACATGTTTTGGCCGGAAACATGTGAGAATAATTGCATATTGCATGTTTTGGCCAGAAAAAGCATGTTATATGTGATTTCTGACAATCAGTTACTAATACTTGCAAGATAACAAACCCCCCCCCCCAAAAAAAAAAAAAAAAAACTAATCAGATGGTGTAGCCTAATTTCTAAAAGAATATGGATTTCACTTTATTAACATTCTCTTTAATTTTTTTTTTTTGGAGGCACTGAAACTAATATTACGACTCAAGGTTGATACAAATGGATGTGGTTTAAGAAAAACACATCAAACCAATCATTACATACTGCATTGATGTTTTTTTTTGGGGCCAAATATACTACATTGATGCGAAACCTCTTGTTTAGCAAATCTTTTTTTGGACAATTGATGAAGTAGGGTGGTCCATGATGTGTATGTACTTTATATCATTCCTTTGCTATCAATTATGTGGGTAAGGGGGCCTGATGATCCTGAAATTGTAGTATATCCGTCATTCTTTTATTTATGAATCAAGAAAACTCAGATTGGAATTTTTCTCATTTTAGTAGATCAGCCATATACAAAGAATGAAATATGAGGGATAGGGCAGCCACAAGTCAGCTGCCCAGTCCCAAGATTCTAGGAAAAGGCGATGACAATAAATTACAATTGAAACATTTATTCAAGACTCCAAGAGATAGGAGCTGAAAGTCAGGAAAATAAATGATGAGATGAAGATAAGATTAAACTCTAATGATCTGGGTGGTCACCCACAATCTAATTCATACTTCTATTAAACCAGTTTCTTCTGTGTTTACAGCTAGTGGACCCGGGAGATGCAAGATAAATAATGGAGGTTGTTGGCATGAAGCCCGGAATGGACATGCATTTTCTGCTTGTGTGGTTAGTACCTTTTAAGTTCCTGGACCAAAAACTAAGATTCTATTGTCTTCATGAAATTCATTATGGTCAAAATCTTATTTTGTGGGCCCATGATGGAAACTGAATAATTACATAAACTATTGTTGCTTTGCAACAGGATGATGGAGGAGTTAAATGCCAATGCCCTGCAGGGTTTAAAGGTGATGGTGTCAAAAATTGTGAAGGTGAGAGATGCTGACACACAACACACACATATTGTATAACAAATTCTTGCAGTAAATTTAGGTATTCAGAACATGTAGGAAAATTCAACATGCGATGAATAGATTCCCAGATCTTGTTTTAGTATGATTCGTGAAATGCAATGGGATAATCCTCAAGTGTCTTCTATGGATACTGGATGAAGCACTAACGGGATAAGTGTTACAGTTTTTTATTCGTTTTTTTTTTTTGGCCCAATTATACTTGACACTGAACACCTGGGTTTAAATTGCGTTACTCCCTATTATCTTTGTTCTTCGTAGTTTTCCCTCTTTTAAATTTGCATTGTTCTAGTTAGAATTTGATATGAAACATGCTGAACCCAATCTATTAACACGAGGATAATGGAAGTCAGTTAATGTGAACCATATTGCAGTATTGTGCCTGGACAGTATGCAATGCCCGCTCCTATCTGAAGTGTACTTCAATAAGCTATAATTTGATACCTGGCAACTTTTTCGACTATATCTTTTTGTACCACAAGTGAAGTGATTATAGATAATCTATTTTTTGGGTTTGGACAAGCATTTTAAACCTGGTTGCATCCACTGTTGATTAATGAGAAATGTGTGTTGAGGACCTAGGGAGTTATTTATAGATAACTATAAAGTTGAATGTTTGGAGTTGAAGTCTCTCTCTTCCTTCCTCACAGACATTGATGAATGCAAAGAGAAGAAAGCTTGTCAGTGCCCTGAATGTAACTGCAAGAATACCTGGGGAAGCTATGAATGCACTTGTAGTGGGGATCTTCTGTACATCAGGGACCATGATACTTGCATAAGTGAGTCCCTCAAACTTAACATATTTAAACATTCTTTTAAATATGCTTTGTTTTTACATTCCCTACTGGAAAATCTGCAGGCAAAACAGCTAGTCAGGGGAGATCTCCTTGGGCTGCCTTTTGGGTCATTTTAATTGGCTTGGCTATGGCTGCTGGTGGAGCATATCTGGTTTACAAATATAGAATAAGGGTAAGCTTTCGTATTAGCGGATCAAACTTTGATTTAACCTTGATTATTTGTTTCTGGCTTCTGTAGAAGGTGGCATTTCCTCCATTTGTAACTTAATCATATGTTTGATTGTGTGCAAATCTTTGATGGTATAATGGTGGATTTTGCAGTCATACATGGATTCTGAAATCAGAGCTATCATGGCGCAGTACATGCCCTTGGACAGCCAAGGAGAAGTTCAGAGTCTTGTGAATGATGGAAGAGCATGAAGAAGAATGAAACAACTGATGTTTCATCTCATGACACGCAGCATACACAAGTATGGGATTGAATTTGTTGACTGTATCATATGTTCAATAAAGATTACAAATGGGAAAGTTGTCCTGCCAGATTTCTTTTTTTGTTTTTCATTCAGAGATGTAGGATTTTAGCAGAGGCTTTAGTTGATGTATATTGATTTGTGGAGTGACTCCTCGTGTAGTAATTTGCAGACCTAGATCACTTGAGCGCTGTCTATTCTGCTGCTACAGAAGAATTTGATCCAAACCCTATATATGCCAAACTCAATGAAGTAAGATTTTAATATATAATCAAGTAAGTTATTAATTACTATTTATGTTTATTTTTTAATATATTATCGTTTGAATCATGTATATAAATATAATCAATGCTTTTCTAAAATTTTTTATATTACAGAGGGTATATAGAAAATCAGTAAGTTTAAATATTTTAACATGTTTTTAATTAATAAAATTGATTATTTTATAATAGTTAAGACCAAATTCTTAACTTCTGGTAAAAAAAAAAACGAAAAATTCTTAACTAAATCTTGAAAATTGGATTAAAGTGTAGGTTTTGAAAGCTGAGGGGACTTTTGTTTAATTTTGGCAAATTGGAAGAGAGTTCACTTACTCTTTATTTATTTATTTATGCTTATAGTAATAATTTTATAAAATATTGAATTTGAAGCCTTTATTTATATTTTAATCTGGATATAAGATTATAAGAAGAAAATGAGTGATGTCCACCTTCTTTTCATTTGCTAAAAAAATCTGTAATTAAATAATTTTCCCTTAATTTTCATTTTATTTTTTATTTTTCTTGAAACAATCTTATTTATAAAAGAATATACAGAGGAATGCCCCAAAGTAAATATTACGGTCGACATTTAGAATCCATTGTTTATTCTTTATTTGTTACAGTTCTAGCAAAGCCTCATTGACCATGTTGTAACATATAATGTTTTGTATATATACATATGAGCCTTCAGCAATATAGCTTGAGCTCGTTTCAAATCTTCATGACTCTCTTTCCAAACCCCTTTCCCAAAGTGGACGGTTTATTTTTAGGGAAAATCCTTGTAAAAATAATCTGAAATACCCAAATTCTAATTTAAGTCACTAAATTTAACAAATTGTAAATCATACCATATGGAGCAAGCTGAGATTTAAAAATTGGGTTGAATTACCTCTATGCTCTTGAATTCTTAAAAAGGCAAAATTGAGGTGTGAATTTTTGTTTTGTTTTCCTATATATCATTAAAAAAAGAAGATCTAAACTTGTTAATTTCCCAATCAAGATTGTCATTGAGTTACAAGATGTAATATCTTTTTTTTATATAGTAGAAACTATTAATATAAGGATTATTTTTATATAATAATCAATAATAATTAAGTTAGTATTTTCCCCCTTTGTTATGCAAGAAATTCAGGATAATAAGTTGAGCTCTAAATATTTTTATAAAATCATTTGATGTTCAACATTAGAAGGGAATTGAAATTTAAGTCGAGTTCACTCAAAAGTAAATTTTGTCTGTTCATGATATTCAATTAAAAATCATTTAATTGATATTCATGGTACTGTCATGGCACGCGTAATAATTTTTTTTTGTTTAAATTATTTTTTGATGATATTTTCAGAACATAAAAAATTTCTTTGATTTAGCGAATCATATTTTATTTTATTATATATTAATGTTGATATATTGGAAAACATAAGTTATAAGCAATGAAACTTTTTTAAGAGTAGAGAGAAGAAGACATTAAAATCATTTTACCCACATATTGAAATCTCCAATCGAGTCAGTGACTTAATTAGGGATTTGTTGAATTTACCAACATGATTAAAAAAATTTCTATTTTAGATAGGCTTATATGGGATTTTCCATGATTTTTAATTCACATTGATTTTGTTAGCACACAAAGATGGCTACTATATTATACATGAATAATTCCTTTGTTTGCCAACAATTATACATGAATAATTCCAACTATTCATAAAATCATAGACTTGACAGAACACATCCTAGTAATTTAATTAAAAAAAATGCGAATGTATTCAACAAAAACATCCTTAAGAAAAGGAAAAAAACAAAGCATACTGTTCTTATAGCCTTTCCTCATGGTTGCGTGGTTGGGGTGATATTGAGGCCTAATCCAATATTCAATCCATTGAAAGCAATTGGAGCGTATATCCACAGATCATCAGAGCTCAGAAGCTGTTAATTTGAGATCAAAATATGAGAGAGACAGAGAGAGAAAAGAAGATTAAATTGAGAACGATCTTTCTTACAATAAGGTTTCAAATGAAGTAGTAATTAACTTAGATTGTTACCTTAATTTGTAGCTGTAAAAATTTCACATATTGGACAGCTTCCTCAAGCATAGTGCTTATATCTACCTACATATTTTTCAAGTTCAGCCAGCTTCAGAATTTAAGCATCTTAACCAATTGTTTGATACTATTCTAAATTCAATTTATAAAATGATAAAGACATTTTCTTTCATTTCATCGGCATTTTCTTTTTCTTTTTTCCTTTTTTTTTGTCTCTCATCCACTTAATAAAGGTACCTTTGTTCCATTAGGGACAAGGTTTTGTAAGATTCTCAACCTTTCATTTATTCTCATTCTCCTCCTCTGCATAATCTAAAAAGGTAAGTGTTAGATATCAAGACAACCATGCAAAAGAACATACTCTCTTACCTTATTTATAAGGCACTTTTAACATTTTTCACATAGGCCCAGGGAAATCTTGAACCTTATTAACTGTACCATAAAATTAATTAACTTTCCAACTCTACCCCTACTTAATATACATAGTACCACATGAAAACAAAATCAACATAATAATAAGTGAAAGGTTAAATTGCACATTCATCTCAAAATTTTAATGAAGTGCCTTATAAATAGAGGGAAAAAAGCTCTCTCTGTAGGAGGAGAGGAGTAAATAAGTATTAAGACTTGGC
Organism: Albizia julibrissin; assembly: GCA_037074505.1. NCBI lineage: Eukaryota > Viridiplantae > Streptophyta > Magnoliopsida > Fabales > Fabaceae > Albizia > Albizia julibrissin. The sequence goes on along the minus strand of CM073480.1, from coordinate 3,189,284 downwards.
TACTGAATCTGCATAATAAGCTAAGATAACTAATGAATTGCAGGAGACTCACCCTTGCATAGAGGCTCTGTGCATCAGTGGCAGGACCTCTATCAGATCTTGATTTGCTATTTGGCTTAAGATCTGTATTGTTCTTAGGGTTTGTGTCAACTTCCTGAGAAGAAGCAATAATGGAGTCATCTTCTGATGATGAGAAGAAGCTACTTGAGTTAAGGCCATCGTCATTATTGCTTCTATCCTCTTCCTTGTTGCTTTTGGAACACTTTGGATTTGGATTATTCCTGCTGGGTTTAACATTCCTCTTGTTCTTCTGTACCTACAAACACCAAATCATAAATTCAATGGATTAAATCAACTAGTTTGTTTCTGAAATACTACATCTCTTGTCATTAATATAAGACCTAGTTGAATTTTTTTTAGAGAAATTAAGGAAGTTAAATAAATTACTTTAAGAGTATTTATATATATATTTTTTTATAGATGCCCTAATTTATCTTGACTTATAAACTGATATATAATTAAACAATACACAGCATATGCTATTATTAACTCACTTATTTAGCTTCCTTAATCTCTTCAAAAAAATAACAAAAAAATTCAGTTAGGTATTATATTAAAAAGGGGAGGGAGTATGTTCTATGATCTAAAGGCTAAAGAAAATGCATACTGATATTAAACAAATAGTACGCAATATACCTCAAATGAACTCATTGATCTCTTTCTCTCCAGGTTGCTGGTTTTATTATCATCATCCTCTTGTGCTGGTTCAGAAACTTGAACTTCACAACACATGGATATGGAACCAAAGTTGTTATTAGTAGGATCATGAGCAACATTTGAAGGAAAATAGAAGCTGTCATCATCAGTGAAGTGTGTAGGCCAAAATGCAGAAGAAGAAGAAGATTGAAATCCCAACAAGTTGGAATTTCCATAGAGATCCTCTGGGACTGAACAGTTTTCATAAAACTGGGTCATGAACTCAGCTTCTTGGGCAGTGTAAAACCCACTAAGGGAACTCCATTCTTCAGAGATTATTATCTCACTAGGCTCCATTATTTTTCCAGTGTTGTTTGTGGAGAAGTTGGTTTTTTTTTTTTTTTTGAAAGCCTGGAGGAGTGAGATGAGTACTCTTTATTTGTACCCAAAGAAGCGTTGGAGTTGAGTGATATAAAAGAATGTGTGTGTGTGGACTTGGAATTGCCAATAATTGGGATCTTGACAAAGTCCTAATTCCTTCATGAAATGAATTGGCACAAGCCTCTGAAAGAAAGCAGTTACATCATTTGAGAGGGGATTGGATCCACTTCATGTGCCTTTTCTTCATTATTATATTATGCTAAGAAATTATCTTCCAAATATATTCAAAAGTTAGTGTTTGGGTTTAAAAAATAAGTTATACTATTCATGACTTATAAATAACACAGCTCGTCAGAGTTATAAAAATTTGTTACTATATGTAATGAAGCTTTGAGACCTCTTAAAATAATTACTTTTGTATTGTACTAAATAAATTGTTCTCATTTATTTACCTTGAATGACGTGAAAATGTTTTTTTTAAACCTAATTCATATACACATCACACATAGATAGATATAGTGGGGGCTTGAGTTATGTATGCACCTGCCTTTTAATAAGTTGCAGCATCTTCTGTCTGGATTCTTGTTCCCTACACAACAATGTTAAACTTAAACCTAGCTCTTTGTTTTTTCTCTGCTTCAATCCCAGATTTCAACAGTTGTAACCAAATATATTATATGTACTTGTTTCACAGATTAGTTGGATTCTGCCCAGTTCATCAGTTTCAATATATCTGTCCATTCCTTTCTCTGATAATATTATTTTATTATATAGCTAAACTAAGCGTTGTACTATTCAGATTTGTGTACAATCACAACAAATTTGTCTCTCCTGCTTTAAGAACTGGCTTCTCCAAACTTAAAATAAAGCCTACTTCATCATCATGTTAACCCTGGAGACAAACTTGGTCTGTGTTTCTGTGAACAAGTTACAAATTCTACATTTGTATTGCACTCTTTCCACCAGTACTTTTTTAAGCTCTAATTAACTACTTTACGTTGGTTAAAATTAGTATTACTGATATACTAATATTTAAATAATATACCCGCAAAATAACAGAATAATAAGAAAGTGAATTCTGATAACAGATTTTCATTTCAACAACGGAAGAACAGAAGAAAGTGGTGGTTAAGTGCATATGATATGATATCGCATGTTTATTGTTTACCATTAATTTTTGCTGCGTAATTAATTGCCACTTTAATTTTTAGGAGAAGAATCAAAGAACAGCTTTTTGAGGACGGAATAAAAAATTGGCGTTTTTAATTTGGAATGCCTTGCATATATAGTCGTCATTAAGGAACCCATTAATTAATTAAAAATATGACTTTGTCACTCTCGAATGCGATCCCTTGTTTATTACTCTCTCATGTCTTATTTATAAGTAACTTTTTCTCTCATGAGGTTAATCTCTTTTATAAACAACTTTCACTTTATATTTGAAAATATAAACTCTTTTTTTTTCCTATTTTACCCTTATTAAATGTATATTATTTATAATTAATTATCATATACACCAAGAGTTATATTCAGGAGAGAGAGATAACTCACCAGGTGAATGAAGTCAACAAAGCATTGAGAAAATATATTTTACTATCTCTCTTACTTTTTATACATTCTCTCTCTGTTTTCATAAATAGGGGCATATATTAAAAAAATGACATTTTTGACACACTTATTGTTTTTAACTATCAGTTCGTTTTACATAATTAAGAAGAAAGTTGTTTATAAATAGGACCGAGAGTATATTGTTTATATAGTATTTTATAAGTACAGTTTACGACCATATATATATATATATATATATATATATATATATATTATGCCCATTTCTTTCTGGGGTTTAAATATAAAGGGAAACATAGAAAGATATTCAATTTATTGCTTATTTTATTTTAAGACACACAGCATGCACGCACGACTGCTAAATGTATATATATTTGTAGAATATCAAGAAAGAGCTGGCGTTTGGTTTTTAATATATATATATATATATATATATATATATATATATATATATTTCTTATTATTTTTTTTTAGCCATTGAGATCCTATACGAACACACGCATTATATGTTAATTAGGTCGTAATCTCATAATAAAATAATTATTAACTATTGATTTAAATTAGGAATAAGAAAAGAAGTTAATGATAAACTAGAGATTGATTGCTGCCGTCACGCAGACAAAATGAAAGGTTTATTAATTAAACCGACTATGATATTAATATAGAGCATATAATTAAATTAATTGAAGAAAGCGATGGGATCGAGTGGAATAATATCCCGCATGTACATGTTAAACCCAAATATAGACGTGCTGTCCAACTTCTCTAACGCAATAAACCTTCTAATTAGCAATTAAAAACAAATTAATTAGAGCAATTTTGTTTAAATGGCCTTTAATTATGGAACTTTATATGTCTTTTTTTGTCATAACTCACACTCGTTATATCATCCAGGTTCAAACCCATAATCTCATGTTTAAGAAAGGCTTAAGAAATGTGCTTAGTTTTATTTCTATATGCTGTTACATGTATCCTATAATATTTGCTGTGAGTTGTGTATGTTTAAGATTTTACACGTAATCGAATCTTTATTGATATATTTTATAAAACCAAGATATTATTCTCATCTTATACCTCATTTCATAGTTGGCATGTAACCCTGATGTTAATCCCTAAATTAACATTGAACTGTGTCTTTCACTTAATTGTTAATCTTATTATCAACTAAACAACACACACAAAACCCTTTTGTTCGATCCCGCTAACCAAGATATATAGCTGAAGGTAAGTTCTTATCTCTTGTTTTTCACATTTTGTTTGTACATCATTGCACTTAACAATGAAAACCTAATTAAAATCTATTAATAAGGTGACAACTTCATTAACTAATGGTAGCGTGTGATTTGACTTTAGTAGCTCCAAATTAAAATGTTTATTTTAAATATGGATTGACTTTTCATTTGTCAGCACAAAATAATCAAACACTATACTAAATGATAATTTCAACTTATTAAATGATTGTACTTGGACATCGGTTCTGAATCTGATGAGCTTCTTTTGTTATCTTATATCTCTTTCAATTTGACTTTCAAGACGTTAATTATTTTAAAAAAATAATAATAATCACAACATGAATGGTCAACTTCATGTGGATATATTTTTTAAATGTTTATATATGAATAATGAATGTATGTTCCTATATAGTTTAGCGCAAACTACTTTGAACTTTACTCAAATGCTCTTTATTGTTATATTAACACAAATTATTTCTCATCACTCTGACTTTTTGAGTGTAGCAGCCAGCTAGCCATGGAGCTTTCACTTGCCTTTTGACAAATTATAAATCATAAAATAGCCTTTGAACTTTTTTTTTTTTGGGGGGGGGGGTAACACATGCTTTCAGTGGCGTAGCCATGACCGAGGTTAGGGGGTGCAATTTAATTTTAAAATTAATAATTTATTTTTTGAAAAATTATTAAATTCTTTGTTTCATAATATTTTTGAAAATATTTAACGATTATTTTAAATTAAAATTTTATAAATATTTCACTTGTCCAGTTGTCCCCCATGTAATCTTGTTTTGAAATATCTATAAATAAAAGTAAGCAACTTTAATTACATGTGCATAGCACCCCCACGCCGCTTAGGTGTGTTTGTAATAGCGATTGAAGTCTTCAAAAGCAGCTTTTCAATCGTGATTTACGGTATACGAGGTAAGTATGTGAGAGAAGTGTCGTCTCGATTTACGTGTATAAGCATTTATAAGTCATTTGAACGCTGAAACAAACACATGCTATATGGGGCCGCGCCACTGCATTCTTTGTTCTCCCCCCCCCCCCAAAAATGTCTGAATATATATCTCGTATTACACATAATTTAGGAATAGTCCAGTTTGTTAAAAATTGTTACTAGTATTTTATGCTGATGATTAATATTGATTTCTGATTATTCAAGTCATCGATGTTTCTTTCAGAGTATCGCCATTCTCCGAAAAAGAAAGGAAAAGGACAAATCTTTAATGCATTTGATTTGAATGAACAAATTACAGATAATTTTGTCAAAGGTATTAACGTTGGAATTATAGTTGAAGTGGTCTGGGCGAATCAGTGGTGCAAGTTTATAGATTCAAGATAATTACAGAGTAGGCCAATAAAGAAAACATATGTAAACCCCCATTTTCTAATTCCACTCCAAACGAACTGAGGGTAAAGAACAAAGATGCCTGTGAAGGAATTTTCTGTAGCACATTACTGTCATCAGCATCCAAATGAAAACTTATCTTCCATGTACTTACATATTTTTCACCAAAACAGGAACTGGTCCGAACAATGGAGCCAAACAGACAACCAGGACCAGCGAGAGCGCCGGGAACCAGCAATACTGAAACTGAACATCTCTCCAGAATTTCTGAGCATTCAACCATTACTCGTCATTAGGAAGCTCTTCACCAGGACCTCGTTGTGCTAATCTGTAATACAATATGCCCATAGTTGCCATACATGCCCTGCAAATAGTCATAAAAACTTCATCATCACTAGACCGGCAGTCTATTGCACGACTATAGCTGTGAGTCTGAGTTTTGAATTGGGATCCACTAAATTTATTAAAGAAGTTATCAATTTCAATTCTGAAGTATAGAGACCATATGAAATCTAGCACCTGATTAGTGGACCCTACTAGAGTTACTAAACTTAGAGTTTCACTTTTCTCAGAGCTAATGAGATTATAGCATGACTATCTTGAGCTACAATAGCATTGAAGTTCTTCTAGGAGCAAGAAGAGAATGGTCCATGAAATCATGTAGAGAAATGTAGATGTAAGAATTATTGGATATGAATTCAGCCTACAAGCAGTTGTGAGCCTCATCAACATTGGAATGCTTGCGACCTGCAGCAATTAAATCTTAATTCGCAGAAATCTCAGACCTTTTGTTTTTCATCATTTTAGTTTCTTCAAGACACAGTTTGGTAGGAAAGAAAGTGTAGAGAGGATAAGAAGCAAGAGATTTACATAATTGCAATCATGAGAAGGATTTTTCTAGGATCCACCCTTGATGATTTTTGATGCCGGGTACGGCCTTCTGAGGCTTCATTTCCGTTTGATGCATCTTTTCTTGGAGGTGCAGTAACTGGTAGAGTAGGCAATGAACTAGACCAAAAGGGAAGCAAAGCTCTAAGAAACTTATGGTGTAAGGAACCTACATTTGAAAAGATGAAAGCTTGAATTAACCAAGTTAATTTGCCCATCATGAGAGCAGAGGAAACCATATCTAATCAGAAGGTTTAGTTTCCAATCACATTAAAAGAAGGTGAGAAACAGAATGCATAAATATATTAATTAGTTATTGGCACTTAAACATGAAGGCATGAACTTTTGTAAAGAATATAGTACCTCTTCTTGTATACTTTTTATGATCCCCATCTTCATCATCAGCAAAATATGAAATTTCAGAATTTTGCCGCTCAACATGGAGAGAACTCTTCCTAGTGGTAGCACCAGGCTGCATTATTTGCAAAAGGGGGGAATTATAAGGGATAAAAGATGCATGTTTGAAACAGCAAGAGATTCACAATAGTACAAAAGAAGCAAAAATTAATATCTAACCATCAAAGGGGCAGGCAAATGCAAACAAGATAAGTGCACCCAAACATTTTGATTTTAGATGCATTTCTGAGAGTAAAATTCTCTTACCAGGGCAGGACTGGATGTGTTGATGAAATTTCCTGCTGAATTAGGACTGTCTATTTCCACAATATCTGCCACTGAAAGTTTGGGCCTTGTTCCAGGTGGAGACGGATATCCTTCAACTGAGTCTGATATTTCCTTATTTCCCTTATTCATCAATGGATCTGAAGCAAATGCTGGAGGAGGACTGCGTGACTCTGTGACTGGAAATGGAACTGGATGATTTCCAAACAGACTCTTTTCCATACCAGTCTGCACAAAAAGACCAAAAAACAATCAATATGTCTTGATTATACAATGAAAAAAAGAGAGAAATAAAGAGATTTGGATGCAAAGAGAATGACTCACTACCTTATCAAAGAAAGAAAAAAAAACTACATAAATTCAAAATTGTATTACCAAAACAAAGGGCAGATTTGGAAAAAACATGGGCATAATTTACTTTTGAAATAATGGACCAGTGCTACAACACAAATACTGAGCACGCCCAATGGCATATAAATGAATATGGACTTTGAAAGAACATCCTAGACGGTATATGATAGCATCTACCCTGAGGTGACCCAAGAGATTGCCGACCAAATGAGATGAGCTTGGAGGTAAAACTAGCAATATCCTAGTTTTCATAATATATAAATACACACACATACTGGAGGGAGCAGCATAATTTCTAGTGAGTGGCTTGATTACTATTGAAAAATAATGTTGGTGCTCCTTATTATGCACTTCATGGATTAAAAGTTTAATCCCAGATCCATCCACCTCAAACCCAATATATCACCATTTAGGGGATTACTGACTCGTCATTTTCTAATCTTCTACCCCTTCCTTCAAATTCCTAACTCATTTTGTATCTATAACCATAATAAAATCACAAAGCATCCACTGTTTGTGCAACAAGGTTCAATATTTCATCATCAAGAAAGCTACCCTAGTATTATCCCCCATATGAAAATCAGAAACTGAATCCTCCAAACAGTATCATCATTTAATTCATATACCTGCAAAATAGCTTCCTTCAACTTTGAATGCAGACGAGATCCAGAATCTTTCACACTTTTGGGAGGCCATATCTGCATGCAACAAATAAAATTACATTAGTAATGGGGAACCACAAAAACAGCCAAAAGGTGCCAGAAGATATCTCTAAAATGTGAAAATATATACAAAATATGGTTTTCGATACAGCACAATGGTGTTGGCAATCCATATAGTTGACCTCACGTAGTGGGAAAATGCTTTGTTGTTGTTGTTGTTGTATTATATACAAAATCAAATTACAATACAAGCGAATGTAACTAGTCACTTGCAATTTGCAGCTTGCAAAGTGCTAATTGTTCAAACACACTACACTTCTATTTAATTATGCACTTTTGTTCTAAGATAGAACTGTACGACTTGACACATTATATTATAGATAGAGCTATCTGATTTGGTTTATCAAAGGAAAAAAAGGGAAAAAGGAAAAAGGAAGAAGGAGGAAAAGAAGAAGAACTCTTTGATCTGGCAAGTTATCATAGGCTTCCCTTTCTTTTCCCTGATCATACATATTTTATGTTCGAACCATCAGCCAAAGCCATGAAAGTATGAACAGAAATAGGGGAAAAAAATCAACAAGCTAACTTTCAGTTAAGAGCATATGCAATACTACACAACTACCAACCAAAAATCAATCTTATTCCTGAAACAGAAATCATTTTAAGCTAAATCTTACCGCAGTGGAACATGAGGGGCACACAAATCCTGCTGGGGCAGTATGTGGAGGAAAGCTCTTGATATGTGAGAGCAAACAACTTGTGTGTATAACATCTATAGAAAATTTAAATCCATATTACATAAGTCAGCCTGTGCTCAAGAGGAATTTTGTAAAGATGTGTGTGTAAAAGCGAAATGACATACGCAAGCAACCCAGTCGAGTTGTTTGAGATTCAGTCCCCTCTTCCAGAACAGCTTGACATTGGCAACATTTAGGGGGCCAATCATACTCGCCATCTATAACCCATTCAGGGTAAGTCCGGACCTAAGAATGATGACACAAAGGCATAGTTCAAGTTCAGTACATCCTTAATGTGCTTCCATAACGTTAATAGTTCTTCTTCCTTCTTAATTTAGCCTCCAAGAAAACAAAAAGAAAAGAATAATTTTAAGTCCACAATATAAGAACAAAACCTTGATAATATATATGCTGTGAACAAAGTTCAGCCAAATCGAAAGGGGGAGATAATTAGGAGGAAGAGAATCCGGCCAGGCCATCTTAGCAGTAGTATAAAAACAATTTCAACAATACAAACTTACCACGCAGATTTGGTGCTCCGGGAGGCAGATACATTCTCCGCAGACAGGAACTTTGTGCACGAAGCAATACAAATTAGTAGCCTGTACACCAAAGAAAACGCAACCCATAAGTCAATACTTCGTATGCAAATTCAATTCACCGGTGCATGTGAAAAATACAAAAGTAGCTTTGGCCAAAAGACCTGACAATAGAAACCAAATTCACAACAACGATGTGCCCATACTGATTACTTCCAAGTTCAAATCCAATAATCAGCTCATGCTTTTGTTTCAAACACGCATTTTCGTGAAAATCAAACTAATGCTTGAGCTCATAGATCACCCTTGATCTGAAATTACAGTACCAACCCGATCTACTTATCGGTTTATAAATCAACCATAAGATCGCCCAAACCGAATTCACAGTAAAACCATCAAGAACAAATTGCGGCGCGAGAGAGAAACAGGCGAACCTTTCGGCATTTGCAGACCACCATTGCATTGACAGCTAAAATCTGATGAGATTAAAACAAGAGACCTCACAATGATTCAGCTGGATTTGAAAGTGATTTTCTGGGGATTACAGCAAAGTGCAAGATCGAATAAGCATAATCACAGGAACCAACAAAAAATGCAGTCAAGAATTTTTGCCTTAATGATCTTTTTCACTGGTATTGCAGTTCATACGCTGAACTCACTACGAAGAACCCCGTTCTCCTTCTGCCATCGAGATCCGTTTCAGTTTTTTGTCCAAATTTTTCCTAAACGGAAACAGAAAAAATGTTTAGAACATATTTGGGCCGGGTCATAAATTGGGCCAAATAATCATTGTACATGTGGGTATAAGATGATGGGTTATGGAGAAAGACAGTATTTATGGGTTTAAGATGTTAGTAATTAGGCCCATCTAGTGAAGTCAAACCAAGTTGGATTACAAGTTTACGACACTTCCTTAAAAGGGCACAATTAAGCCGAAGTCTGGGATTATCATATAATTATTTTATTGTAGTGGTTTTTTAAATGAAGTTTTATGAAAAAGGCTTAACAAGAATAATTTTTTTCCTGATGCAAAAGTAATTGCGTATGTAAATTTTGATATTTAATTAGGAACAACTGGTAGAATAAATCTATTTACTCATCACCTGTTTTTATATTTGAATTACATATTCTTATTTTAAAGATTAGTTAGGTTGCACAAATTTTGTGGTGAAATACGGAAATTGTTGTTGGCAAGAAAAAAAAAATACGGAAATTGTTAGATTCAGCTTGAACTATCCTCGAAGTCCGTTAGTTAAAACGACAACGCCGTTTTAATGGCTTCCCGTGCTTCCACCGGGGATAATCGACGTCCCTGATTTGAATTTGAATATTCACAAGCCCTTAAAAATTTGAAGTTTCGAACAACTCCGCGTCTCTCTTCCTATCAAGTTCAAGTCAAAATTTCAAATCACTTCCCTCCTTCTTGTCTTCTCTCTGTGCTCTGAGACTGAGATTTCCTCTTTATAGGAAACCCTAAGATTGCTGATCAATCCTAGCATGTCGTCTGTGGTCCCGCCGCCGGCTCCCGGCAGAGAACTCTCGAACCCACCCTCCGACGGCATCTCAAATCTTAGGTTCTCCAACCATAGTGATCACTTGCTTGTCTCCTCATGGGATAAGGTGTGCTCCTGCTTTCCATTTCTGCTTACTTGTCGTCTTTACTGTTTCCTCTAATCAACAATATAATTCGTTTTGCTGAGCCTGAGCTTCGGTGAATATCTTATCAGAGTGTACGATTGTATGATGCAAGTGCCAATGTGCTCAGAGGAGAGTTCATGCACGGTGGACCTGTGCTTGATTGTTGTTTCCATGACGATTCTTCAGGATTTAGCGCCGGCGCCGACAATACAGTGAGGCGGTGAGTTTGTTTCTTTAGATATTTTGAATTTTCTTAGTTCCTGAGATATTATGTGAGCAATGTGCTGAGCGCCCCCCCCCCCCGGGGTGGTTGAATCCTCATGTTGAGTTGCTTGATTCGCATGAAGTAGCATCTTGTTGCGACATTTGCAATGTGTTTAAACTCTATGAATGTGCTTAAGAATGATTCTGAGAAGTAGGTTCAATTTATTAGTGTTTGTTTACACAATGAAAGTTTCTTAATTCATCTTCCTCTTTTTTCTGCGTACTATTAATATTGGTACTTTCGTGACTCTAGTGTTAATATTCATATCACTTGTCAATAATGCAAATCCATGTGCTCTAGACGTAATGTTATTTATTTCAAGTGAAAGGCTATGGCTGACCATATAATTACAATAGAACAAAACAGAGATATCACCGCCTCTGTTTGTCTAAGTATTGAAGTTGCTTATCTCATATCCTGTCAAAAGAGAAGTTGCTCATGTCCAGGATGTCTACATGCAACCTTGCACAAGTCCATGCTGTCCGGTAGGGACCTTGTGTAAGGTATAGGTTCCCCGCACACAACCTTGTGTAGGTCTAGGTTGCTTGCTCAAGTTGCTGCAGGCATCCTTGCGCATGGTCCAGGTTGCCTGCCCTGCGCACTGCCATAAGCTATAACTCTGTCTTCCATTGTCTTGGGCTTAACCTAAGTTGATTTTAAATTTAGTTATTCAACGCTGTTGAATATTGCAATAAAGTAGTCAATGTCCAGCTTGTTATCTTATTGTCATCTAATGAGAGTTGATGTTAACTGTATAATTTTTTCCAGGTTAGTTTTTAGCTCTAACAAGGAAGATATTCTGGGAAGGCATGATGCACCTGTTCGTTGTGTTGAGTACTCTTATGCAGCAGGTATGTTATCGTAATTGTCAAAATCCACTTAGGATTTACTAATATTGCTTACCTTATCTCATTAATTTTCTCTATTTTTTAGTTTTTATACTTATATATATAGGTGAGATCCATAGGGAAAGAAGTTTTTCTTGAAATGATTTGACAATTTGCAATAACAAGAGAATTTTTGATTATTCACTAATGATCCTGTGTCATTGTTCCACATCATTCTTGGCTTATTTGAATTTTAATTTCATGCATATTGAATTTAAACTTCCCTTCCCAGCTAAGTCCAATGTGCCTTTAGTCAGAAACCTGTAAGAATAGTATGTAGTAACTTAAGATATTGCTCATAAAATTTTCGATTATATCCTCTCCACAACATCAATTAGAAAATCAATCTGGACATCTTCAAAGTTTGTTTGGTCATATTCATTGGAATGAATAATGTCATGTTGATGCAGTCTATATTGCCTTGTGGGCCATCACCATTGTTGAAATGGGTTATTATGAGCAGTTTGAGGTTGGAGACTGATATTGCTAAAAACCAATTTGGATTCATGCCAGGAAGGTCTACAACAGAAGCAATTTATTTATTAAGGGGGCTTATGGAAAAATATAGGAGTAAATGAAGAGATTTACATATGGTCTTCATTGATTTGGAAAAAACGTATGACCGGGTACCAAGAGATGTACTTTGGAAAGCCTTGGAAAGGAAGAAGGTAAGGGTTGCATATATAAAAGCCATTCAGGACATATATGAGGGGGTTACAACCAATGTTAGAACGCCTGGAGGTGTTACAAAGGACTTTCCTATAAGGATTGGACTACATCAGGGATCAGCCTTGAGTCCTTATTTGTTCAATCTAGTGATAGATGTGCTAGTTGAGCCTATAAAAGAGGAGATCCCTAAATGCTTGCTTTTTGCGAATGATATAATTCTGTTGGCTGAATCCAAAGAAGAAATTAACTCTAAACTTGAGATATGGAAACAGACTTTGGAATTGAAGGGCTTTCGTCTTAGTAGGAGCAAAACTGAATATATGCATTACAAGTTTGATAAGAGACAAGAACAAAGAGAAGTGAAAGTTAAATTGGGAGGGCAAGTCATCCCACAAGTGACAAAATTTAGATATTTGGGATCAATTATATAACAAGATGGTGAAATTGATGGAGATGTCAATCATAGAATTCAAGCCGGATGGTATAAATGGAGAAAAGCCACTGGAGTTATTTGTGATCGTAAAGTACCTAATAAGGTAAAAGGAAAGTTCTATTGCACTGCTATAAGACCAGCAATGTTATATGGTAGTGAATTTTGGGCTCTAAAGGGACAATATAAACATAAAATTGGGGTAGCTAAGATGAGGATGTTGAGATGGATGTGTGGCCATACAAGAAAAGACAAGATTCGTAATACTCATATACGCGAATGAGTTGGAGTGGTCCCTATTGAAGCAAAAATGGTAGAAAATCGTTTGAGGTGGTTTGGACATGTTCAGCGAAGGCCATTGAGTGCTCCGGTGATAAGGGTTGATTAAGCAGTATGGAGTCCTGTTAGACGAGGTCGATGAAAGCCGAAACGTACTTTCAATGAGGTCATAGAGAGAGACCTTTTAATTAATAATATATCAAAATCTATTATTTCTAATAGAACACAATGGTGTCGTGTGATCCATGTAGCCGACCCCACCTAGTGGGATAAAGGCTTTGTTGTTATTGTTGTTGGTAATTATGAGCAGTTTTTGCTATGTTGATGTTTTGTCTTATAAATGTTTTGTTTGCTTATATAATATCATCCTGCCCTTTCTTTGGAAGTATTGTTCTACAGTTGATACCTGGCATGGTTATGATTTTCAGCTTCAATAAAGTTATATATCTCTTATTTGTTGTTATGACAGGGCAATTGATTACTGGTAGTTGGGATAAAACCCTGAAATGCTGGGACCCTAGAGGTGCAAGTGGACAAGAGCGCACTCTTGTTGGGACATACCCACAACCTGAGCGTGTTTACTCTCTTTCTTTGGTTGGGCATCGTCTGGTTGTATCAACAGCTGGAAGACATGTTAATGTTTATGATTTGAGGAATATGTCTCAGCCGGAACAACGGAGGGAATCTTCATTGAAATATCAAACCAGATGTGTGCGCTGTTACCCAAATGGAACAGGTATTTACTTCAACTTTTGGGCATCTTTGGGTAAATTGTTTTAAGTTGCCTACTAATTCTTATTGAGTTCCCTTGAGAAAATGACATGTATTTTCTCTCATGCACTGTTCTTTAACTTCTTTTCGATTACTAAAATTAAATATGCTGAGGAATGCTACAACCATGTGCAAATGAATGAAGGAAATAGGAATCTTTATATATTCACGTTATGTGTCATATAATGAAATCCAGCTGATGACATACAGATATTTTCTCATTTTTATTCCTTATGATCTTATGCATTCTGTACACATGTTTACTCCATGCAGGATATGCACTTAGTTCCGTTGAAGGGCGAGTGGCAATGGAATTTTTTGATCTATCAGAGACTAGCCAAGCAAAAAAGTTGGTTTTTTTCCTTTCCTATATCTATGGATGGATTTTTTTCCTGAGAATGATATTGATAATCTGCTTACCTCTTATTAGTATTTATGATATATTTTTTGGTTTCATTCAAGAATAGCTTACGTTCATCTTCTTCAAACTTCTTTTTGGTTAATGACTTCTAAGATTTCTGCAGATATGCTTTCAAGTGTCACAGGAAATCAGAAGCTGGAAGGGACATTGTCTATCCCGTAAATGCCATAGCATTCCACCCCGTGTAAGTATTATTGAGTTCTTCATGTTTCAACTATAGTAAGCTATAAAGCTGAAAATGTGTCTATTGCCCTAATTCTATCCGCAGATACGGGACATTTGCCACTGGAGGCTGTGATGGTTTTGTAAATGTATGGGATGGAAACAACAAGAAGAGGCTGTACCAGGTTTTAGTTATTTTACTTATTTTCCAATATTTATTTCTACCTTTTACCTGAGTGAATTGCTGAATTTTTTTTTCTCTCTCAGTACTCAAAATATCCAACCAGCATTGCTGCACTTTCATTTAGTAGAGATGGACGCCTCCTGGCTGTTGCATCAAGCTACACGTTTGAAGAGGGGCCTAAACAGTACTCTCTCTCCCCTCCCCCTCTCTCTATCTAACGCACACACACTCCCCCCTTCCTCCCCCTCCCCTTTGATACGTAGTTTAACCTGAGTACTGATAGTCTGATACTCAACATGTTTTTCCCTAATTGTAAATATTTGAAGAGATTGTGCTTAGGACACTATGTAACTTAATTTTTTAAAAAAAATAAAAAAGAAAGAACACTTAGTAACTCTAATCTGTTGTGCAATCTTCTGCAGGAAAGAACCAGATGCCATCTATGTACGCAGTGTAAATGAGATAGAGGTCAAACCAAAACCCAAAGTCTATCCTAATCCGCCAGCGTGATTCCTGATGATTTTGAACATAGCAAATTAATTTTCTTTTTACGGATTATGCTGGGTACTTGTACCTATTCTTTTGTGATTTTAGTACGTAAACTAATTTTGCTGAAGCTCTGCTAACTTCTAGATTCCAGATGTGGCAGGATTTTAGCTTTCCTACTGTTTGCCCCGGTACCTCCATATTCACATTCATGGAGATATCCATGTTGTAAAAGTTGACTTGATGAGCCCGGTCTAGTGAGATGCCCGTCCTCACTGTTACATATGGTGGTTTACCTGCCAATAGAAGTAATTAATGCCCAAAATATTAGTTTGGGAAGGATCCATTGAATTTAACTTTTATAGTTTGTTGTGTACACTACGGCTAAATTTAAGTCGGCAATTCAATGTGGTAGTTTCCAGGACATGGGGTCCTAAACTGAAGACACATCCACAAGAAAGTAACTCCAAATATTTAGTTAATTATAAATTAGTATATATAATGCCAAATTAACCAGATGGATTTACAAGCCAATAATAAAAGAAAATTTGAGGAATTGGTCGAGTTTCGGTGAGCTAAGCGCTTTTCTGCCCCTCATGCTGCCTAGGTTTCGCAAGTAGCCTTCCTAGGCTGGTTGACTTCAAATGAAGGAGCCATTATAACAAGTACAAGTTTTCAAGAGAACAACATCTAAAAATTAGCTGTTAGAGAGTTGAGGAACGTGTGGGCTGTGACGTTGTAATGCCCCTCATTGACCTGCGACCTTGTAAAACTATCCATGTGAGATTCATGACACTAACCTATTTGAGTTCATCACTCAACTCTTCACTGTGTAAGGTTACTTTTTAAAAAAAAAAATAGTTTTATTGCCAATGATTATCCAACTTGACATAAATTCATAAAGATGGATTGCCCCAAAAAGATGTAAAGCTACGTAAAGAGTAAAGAGTACATACGATGAGATCATCAAGGAGAGAGTGCAAGAAGGAAGAGCCACTAGAATGGTCACTTGCTTGAGAGAAAATTCGTGAGGATTGAATCGTGTCAGGGTGAAGCATCTAGAACTTTCCACGTGGCACCAAGTCAGCTTCACCACAGATTTAGACGGCTTTTAATTCTTTATTTTTTAAATATATCCTTGTTTGTAATGTTTCGTGAAGGATGAGGATGAAAGCAGTAGCACTGTTGAGAGGCGAATCAGTGGAATGAGTGGATTGTTATTAACTATCACCGGCTGGTCGGTTAGCCTCAGCCCCCACAGGTGGAAGCATCGGAGATCTCGACCGCCACGTGTCACCACACGATCCCTTGCTTTCGACTCTCGTCCTGTTCCTCGCTCTGGAGTTGGCTTCTCTCTTATACCCTTACCCTCTTTTTCCTTCCTTTCTTTCATCTGGATCGTTGGATTAAGATCTCTACTGTTAAGATTTTTATTTTATTATAAAAATAATAATATTATTATAAAATATTTATTATTATAATAATAATATTTTAATAATATATTAGATCTGGACTGTTGAAATCTTAATCCAATAATCTAGATAAAGAAACAGAGGGTAAGTGTATAGGAGGGAAGCCGACTCCCCTCTCTTTACGCCCACACTCTCTGTGCCTTTATTTTAATATATATATATATATATATATATATATATATATATACTATTTTAACTTTAAAATTTTAAATTGATTTTGTTAACAATAAGAGTAATGAGATTGACAAAAAATATATAACAATTGACAACTTAATTTTTTTATCAAATCATTTTAATATTTTGAAATTTAAATAATATTTTTTAAAAATTTTCCCCTACTTTAAATTAGATAAATAAAAATATTTATATGGATGAGAATCTCCATATAAATGCGATCATAAAGGGGGAAATTAGAATACATAGACCAATTATTAGAGAGTGCAAGAGAGATGCCAGAGGACTTTTTTTTTTTTTTTTTGTATGAGTGTTTTTGTAAAAAAATTAAATAAATCAAAAGGGGAGGGGCCCGTGGCCAAATGGGCAAGTGCCAACCAGTGATTAAAAGAATAAAGGGAGTGGCCACCGCCTAATTGGGCGTTGCTGAGGCGCGTGACGTTAGTCTTCCCTAATCCATGACACTCACTTTACTGTTCTTACAGCCTCCCCCAATTTTTTTAATCAAAGCACATGTTATTATTTGTGGTATGTTATATAAGAACTATTTAATATTTTTAAAGATTATAAAATTTAAATAAGTTAATTAATCACATCATATATTTTTTTGATTATATATCAGTTTATAGGTAAAAAAACTAATATGATATAAAAAGGATAAATATAAATATTTTAAAATAATTTATTTAACTTTCTTAATTTCTAAAAAAAAAGTTAATTGGGTCTTATATTAAATATTAAAAATAGTATTCAATAATTATGGCAGTTCAGACAAAGGTTTGTTGGTATAGCGTTAGAAAGCCTCACAAGTCAATTGAATTAAAAAAAAAGCTAGTTAAATGAAAAATGATATTTGATATAGCTTACAGAGCAACTAAATTTTCTCTTAGGAAAGTTATATTAAAGTTGAAGCAATTTTTTTATCTTCTAGTTTCTAACTTCTGCCTTTTCTGCACATTTGAATCTTTTGAAGCTGGCTTTCTAATATATGATATAAATAAGTTTCTATTTGACTGACTTTTTAATAATAGTATGTCCAAATCACATTATATGAATTTGAATTGACTTCTAAAATTTTACCCTAACTTTTGTAGAAGTCATTTGGGTAGAAATTGATGTTAACAACAGTGATAAAGCTTTCCCCTAAATAATCTAAAATCATTTTAATGAAGGTAGCACAATCCGTTAGCAGTTTGGTTGATTTCATGGCAACTTCATTCCAATAAATACTGAATTAAATGATACATTTAAATGTAATTTAAAGTTGAAAATAATAAGGAGTAACGATGAATATGATGATGAATGGGATTGAAGGTTGTGGATAGAAGTAGTAGTTAGAGTGAGGAACAAAAAATGTGGAGATATTTGCGGAACAAGTCATCGCAAGGAAAGGAGGATGAGATAGATACTTAATTTACCACAAAGTAACTCAACTCCAACACAACATTCATTCTTCTTCGCTTCCCTTCACGTTCCTTTGCCAATTAAGTAACCTCCCAAGCAAAATTAAAAACCGTGTCTTTCACGCCTCCAAACAATTTTGACTTCCCCCTTGCGCGTTCTCATTTTGCGTTTCATTACGACCACTTTGTTTTGACTTGGAAAAAGTCTTCTCTCTCTCTAACACCACTTCCACCTACAATCTTCTTCCCTCCTCTTCATTTACTCATCACCTTCTCTTACTATAAATCCCTCTCCCTCTCATACACACCCCACTTCTTCATCCTCTCTCTCTCTCTCTCTCTCTCTCTTTCCAGATTCTTAAGCACTTCTTTCTCTTCACTCTCTCTTTCAAAGAATGGCTTTAGAAGCTCTTAATTCTCCAACTACTGCCCCAACTTCCTTCACCTTCAACCATGACCAAGAAGATTATGATGATCTCGATCTTCACTGGGCCAAGGGCAAGCGTTCCAAACGACCTCGTTTCGACTCCGACAACCCTCCTTCTGAAGAAGAGTACCTCGCTCTCTGTCTCATCATGCTTGCCCACAGCGGCCACAACAACGCTGCCGCCGCCGCTTCTCCGCCGCGTCCTCCTCCTAATAATCCTGTGAAGCCCTCTCACAGGTGTACCGTATGCAATAAAGTCTTCTCTTCTTACCAAGCACTCGGTGGCCACAAGGCCAGCCACCGTAAGTCCTCCTCGGAGTCCGCCGCCGCCGACAACACCTCCACCTCCTCTGGTGCCGCCGCTACCGGAAGGTTGCACGAGTGTTCCATCTGTCATAAGGTCTTCCCTACTGGTCAGGCCTTGGGGGGACACAAGAGATGTCACTACGACGGTGGCAACGCAAACAGCAGTAGCGCCGGCGCCGCCGGCGTGTCGTCGTCGGAGGGAGGTGGCGCGTCTACTGTCAGCCTCCGCGGGTTCGACTTAAACCTGCCGGCACCGCTCATGGACTTATCTCGGCCGGCAGGACTTGGAGACGATTCCGGGATGATGAAGAAGATCTGTGTAGAGCAAGAGGTGGAGAGTCCGTTGCCGGTGGGTGCCGCCGGTAATAAGAGAAGACGTTTGCTTTTTACAGGTGATGAAGAAGACGATGTCAAGCCTTCGTTGTTGTTACAGAATTAATTGATATACGGTTGTTAGAATACAGTGCATGAAATGAATTGATTGTTTGTAATATCAGTTTTCTTTAATAATTAGGACCAGAGCATTGATTTATTTTTCACTTATTATGCCTTCTTCTTACTCTGTGTACAGACATATTTGTTCATTGCTCTCTTTTTTTCCTCATCAAATATATTTACCGTTCTCATTTTTTTTCATACATTCACGTGCTAATTAATTATTGCCCCAGATTCCCCTCACCCCACACATGGGATAGTTAATTATTTTTCATGAATAAATAGTTAATCAATCAATTTCGTTGCAGGTTATTTTCTTAGCGCTCCTGTTATTTTCTTGCTAGTGTTCATCCTATTTCCACACTGTGAAACTCTAAATGTGAGCATCTAAATGAAAATATGAATCTTAATTCATCACAGAAATAAGATCATTTTAAGTGTTCATGTATTTTTACTGACAAGATCATATCGAAGTGATGTGTTGTTTGCTCTATCTACCAATATGAGGGTAACAATGATATAAATTTTACTGATCAATTTATAGTTTGTTTGGGATAACTTAAAATTATTTTATAAATGTGATTTATGTAAGTCGAGATAAAACTCACTTTACAATATACTGTAAATCACGACTAAAAAATATTTTTAAAAATTTCAATTGTTATTCCAAGCACCCACTTAATTAATTTACTCAAAAACCATCAAGAGAATCTGGGTTAATTAAACCTCACGTTTGGGTAAAAGCCAAGAGGAAAGAATCACTTTCACTAATGATTTTTTTTTTACAGTTATAGGGACCAATAATAAGGGGAAAATAAGCACATGGGAATTTGGATATTTCCAGTACTTGAAAAGTACAAGGGGTAATCAAAACCTAAAAAGCCTCGTGGTTAATAAATGTACGGCCTTTGATAAAAAAAACTAGAATCAATGTTGAATATTTAGATGAAATAAGAATGATAAAGTGGCATCTAACATTTTAAATTATTTTTAAAAGCATAATTAATATTTTTAAGTATTTGATGGTGTAATTTTAACCTTTATGTGTTTAACAATAATTATTTCTTTTACTCTGAACTTGGGTAGAATGAGATAAGGAGAGAGGAGAAGACGAGACAAGGCCTGTGATGTGGTATTTTTAATAATTATTATTGTTAAAATAAAAATGCTTATTTAATAAGGGGAAACGTCTTATATTTTTATTAGGATAGGGGTGAAATTGAATTAATTTAAATATATTAAGGTTAATATTACATCCTTAAATATTTTAGGATGTTAATTACACTTCCAATAATTAATTCATGAGGTTGGATTTACCTTTCCCCAATAATAATTGCCAATTAGTTCAGATGACTTTATGAATTTATGATTTTAACCCCGGGTCAAAATACCAAAAGAAAGGGATGCCTATTAATGATGAGTTGGCATTATAAAGTTATTGATCATTGACCATTGAGGTTGATGAAGTCAAAGTCTTTTCCAATATCAATAACGTT
Organism: Albizia julibrissin; assembly: GCA_037074505.1. Classification (NCBI taxonomy): domain Eukaryota; kingdom Viridiplantae; phylum Streptophyta; class Magnoliopsida; order Fabales; family Fabaceae; genus Albizia; species Albizia julibrissin. The sequence goes on along the minus strand of CM073480.1, from coordinate 3,168,298 downwards.
AAATAGTTCTTCCGGAATTGTCTCTCTCAAAATTAAAAACGAAAATTCAGTAGCTAGCCGCGTGGACCACAATTAATATTACCAGCAACATTAATAAAGAATAGAATTCCATTGCCAGTTAATTGTCAGTTGTTAATTAGCATTATTATATCATACAGCAGTAGTAAAATTTGAACAATTTTAATTAAAGTTGAATCAAAGAAATATATGTGTGTGTGTGTATGATTATTGAGAAGCATATAGACATGTTAGGGAGATTTTTTTTTTTTTTTTTGCCAGAACATGTTAGGGAGATTAATGATGGGGAAGGTGGGTTGAACCAAAACCCTCCCATGTGGTTGATGTGTCCAATGAGCATGTTGGAATCATTATACCAAATTTCAAATTAATCAAACACTTTGAGCTTTTGGCCTTAATTAGGGACACTCTCACTACTTGTTGGGTTGGCAAATTATACTTACCCACTAATTTATATCCAAAAAAGTCCAAGTCTTTGTACTTATCCTCAATATTTATAGGCCATTCGATATATATCTTTTTTTTTTTTTGTACCTGAAAAGGACTGAACAAAACCCAACTTCATTAAGGATTTAAAACATATATAAAGAGAGCACATTCTCATGTAAAGAGGGAAATAGTAATTTCATGAAGATATAGTTTTTAACTGAACGGAAAAAAATTATTGTGTGCGTGCCTCATCCTTATTATTTGATAGATTAAGTTAAATTCACTTAAAAAAAAAAAGGAATGGTACCAAATTGACAAGTGGTGGAAAAATTAGGCATCACTAAGATAGTCTTTAAAGGAATTTATTAATATTTTAAATGTTAATGAGAAGAATATAGTTGCATTATGTGATGCTCGCACCCATTATTGTAGGACTTGAAGCCTTAGTTTGAGAACTTGTAGTAAGAGATTTGGGGAATCATATATTCAGTACTACTAATAATAGTGCAAAATTTTTTTTAGAATTATATTAAAGAGGAACTGGATATGTTAAGTATTAACTAATTTATCCAAGTTAAAAAATGCTTCTCAATAGACATCTATGTCCAATATTAAATATAAAAGTTAGATAATTAATCTACAGATATTAATGAAATTAGTTTAGTTACCTATATAAATGTGTATTGAATTTCTAAAAATATCATTTATAATTATGTCATTGGAACTAATTTTTGATAAAAACTTGTTTTCATACATACAATTAACAATGATACTATAGCAAAAATTATAAATTTATGAGATATAGTTGATTAAAATCTTATTCTAACTCCTGTATTTAGGATAAAAAAAAGTATAATTTATTAATTGTATCAACCAATAAGGACTAAGGACACAATTCTGATTAATTTACTTAATTTATTAATTGCGAGCAAGACGATCCAATTAAGTTTGTTAGCAAGGCGCATGGACAATGCTTAACGTGGCTTTGGACTAATACTATTATTACTTCACTAGCTAATAATAATAATAAGTAAATAAATAAATAAAATTGAAGGCACAGTTGTTGGAGTAGAGTACGTGTGGTAGTGATAAAGTGACAGGGAAGCGTTGAAAGGTATGTAAAGTAGTGAAGAGGCTTACGCGTATCAATTTAGTTGTGACTTGAACGTGTCTCAATGGAAACGCTATATATTATATCATCAATGCTTGGCGTCTTCTTTAAGTCAGTAGTTTCTTTTCTTTTTGCTCCTTCTCTAATATTCTCATTAAACCCTAATTGATCAATCACCCACTTTATTCTTATTCCTTCACCTTCTTTCCTTAATTCTTGCCGCTAATATTGCTCTACATCGTTCTTTAAATATATAAGTATCTTTATAAACATTCTTTAAATATAGAGTTATATTCTACCCTAAAAAGACCGATAAACCTAAGTCACCTAAATTGTTGCTTATAAAAAAGAGTCACACATTTCATTCTTTTCTTTATTCCTTTAATTTCTTAATTAATTCCTTCTTTGTTAACTTGAACAAACTAAAATAAAAAACCACATTGCAAGCTGCAGCTTCTTAAAGTCTATCAAGCCAGCAATAGAAATACAAGTTTTGTAAGCAACTTACATAGTAGACTATTGAATCTTCTTTATACATATATATACACACACACACGCGCGAATCTACCATTCAATTTACATCCATCAAGCCTTTTTTCTTGTTTACACGATTTTAATATAATTGCCCATTCTTATTTATAATTTTATTCTTCAATGAAATGTTTTCCAAAATAATGACAGAAATTATATGGCTATCCCTTTATTAAATACTCCATCCGGTCTTATTTATAAACAATTTTCTCTCTCATAGAGCTGGTCCTTTCTATAAGCAATTTTCACTTTGTGCCTCAAAATATAAGCTTATTTTTCCTATTTTATCTTTATTAAATATATATTATTTTATAATTAATTATCACACACACCAAGAGTTATATTTAGGAGAGAGAGAGAGAGAGAACTTACTACATGAATGAAGTCAACAAAGCATTGAGAAAACGTATTTTACCATCTTTCATACTTTTTATACATTCTCTCTCTGTTTTTATAAATAGAGTATATATATAGAAAAATATGATATTTTTGACACACTTATTGTTTTTAACTACCAATTCGTTTTACGCAATCAAAGAGAAAGTTGTTTATAAATAAAACTGAAGGGAGTAAGTTAATACCTCCAATCCTTGGATGTATAGGGATTAATCCAGAATTGTTAAACTGAATAATAATTCCTATAATCTAATACAAATTAAATTTGAACCGATGAAAGAAAGTAATAACGTATATGCATAAGTATAATTATAGTCTCATAACCTAACTAACTAACTAACTTCAAACTCAAGAGATTGCTTCGTGCAAAAGCATAAGGAAAAGATGGAGTACGTAAAAGAGTATGTTCGAGAAGCTCTTAGATAAGAAGAGACGTTTAAAAAAAAAAAAAAAAAGATGTCAAATACAAATTGGAATTTGTATCCTTCCCTACGTGAACAAGTGAATAATCTATTACTTTTTTTTGGACGAATAATAATCTATTACTCACTCCCTATTCAATTCCACTTTTTCCCTTTTTTCTTTAAAAAAAAAAAATTGCTTCTTCGCCAAGCAAAATTGTCCTTAACTACGTACGTACTATTAGTGAGCTTTTCACTCTTCACATTAACCCCCCAGATATTTCTCAATTATTACATCCAATCTTTAATATTATTTAATATAAAATATAATATCTCATTTCATTTTATTTTTCATATTTATTATTTTTTAAAAAATTATTTTAACTAACTTATAAACCAGTATATAATATAATGTTACATATAAATATTTTAAAAAAATAAAATTATATTTATTATAATTAACTATTTTATTTTATTTTCTTAATCTACCCAAACTAATTAACCATCTTTTACATAAAGGATCAAAGGGATTATTTCATAGTTTTACATATTTAGCCTTGAGTTTTTACTTTTTAGTTCTTTATCTTAGCCACTTTGCGTTAATTGTGCTTAGTTGGATATCCAAGGATTTTTTAGGTGTTAAAGTGCTTAATTTATTTTAATTTGATTGAATTTTAGTTCCTTATGTTTTTATTCTTAATTCGAACACGTGGTATGACATTTGTATAATTCACCTACTCGATAAGACAACAAAATTACGGGTAAATTAATTATGTGAGAAGTTTCAGGTAAAAAAAAATTATGTGAGAAGTGAACCCGACAGTGATATGGACATTTGAAAATGAAGACCAAAATCCACAGGAAGGCCGAAAAGAAAACGTGACAAGAATAGCACGCACTTTAATTAATTACGTCTCTCATTTTTTATTTTTTAATCATATATCTTTTTTTTTAAGGGAAAATTAATGTGCAGTCCCAAAGAAACAAAAAAATGAAAATTCAGTCCCAAAAAATCACATAATCACTGTCAGGTCCCAAGGGACTGATTTTTAATAAATTGCAATTGTACAATTACCCAAATGCCCCTAATGTTGCGTTAACAACCCCCACAGCATCCATTGACAACACCCACAGCGTGCATTGACAAGTCCGTTATGTTGTGTTAACAACCTCTACACTGTCTATTGACAACACCGACAGCCTCCATTGACAAGTCCTTCATGTTGCCTTAACAACCCTCACAGCCTTCATTGACAACCCCTACAGCCTATATTGACAACATCGACAGCCTCCATTGACAAGTCCTTCATGATGCGTTAACAACCCCCCACAGCCTATATTGACAACCCCAACAGCCTCCATTGACAACCCCTACAGCCTCCATTAACAACCCCAACAGCCTCCATTGACAACCCCGACAGCCTCCATTGACAAGTCCTTCATGTTGCGTTAACAACCCCCACAACCTATATTGACAACCCCGACAGCCTCCATTGACAACCCCCACAGCCTATATTGACAACCCCCACAGCCTCCATTGACAACCCCGACAGCCTATATTGACAACCCCAACAGCCTTCATTAACAACCCCTACAGCCTATATTCACAACCCCAATACCAAACATGAATTTACATCAATTTACATAGAGCTGAAGTTACAAATGAATTTACATCTACTTACAAACATGCTGTATAGAAAAATCCCGCTAACTATCAGTGCAACTTTTCAATAAGAAATTCTGTATAGAAATGCTTTCTTTACAAACTAAAGTGAGCCTCGTACATTTGCTTAGAATTTGAGATAATCTGAATCTTCTCTTCTGCAGGAGCACCATTTTTTATCTTGAGTCGCAAGTTTATGGAATTTTGCGTCAAAAGATGACCTCCACGAAATAAAGGTTGGGGGTGTTGTGGTGGCTTGTTACCCATCCCCAAAATACACAAGCCGGAACGGTACTGTCCTTAATTGAAGACAGCCAAAAGAGGAGGAGAATCCACTGATAATGCTGATTTCAATCGCCGCGGGATCCAAAAATGAGGTAAGAAATGGAGGGAGGAGAGGGATTGGATTGGGCGGCTTTGTGGAAGATGATGCGTTTGGTTTGGTGAGAGGGAAAGAGAAAGGGGTCAGGGCTAGAATGGGAAGGAGAGGAGGAAGACGAAGAAAGGAAAACGATAAGAAGAATAGAGAAAAGAGAGAAGGAAAGTAGAATGAGGGGAGTTGATTAGAGGTCTCTCAGATTGAAGGATGAAAATGAAAATACACGTGAGGTTGATGCAGCTGCAAGTGAAGCTTGAGTTTGCATTTTTTTTTTGGAAATTACTGTATAGGGTTATTTAGGTCATTATACAATTACAATTTATTAAGAATCAGTCCCTTAGGACTTGACAGTGATTATGTCATTCTGTAGGACTGATTTTTCATTTTTTTATTTCTTTGGGACTGTACAGTAATTTTCCCCTTTTTTTATACTATCCTTCATCTTCATCTCCTTTTATGGGAAATACTTGGGTACTCCCAAAATACCAACTCATCCATACCTTATCCAATTAAAACACTCTAACTAAGATAATTTTAATCACACGTGTCAGCTAACTATCTTCAATTATTTTATTTTATTTAAAAATCAAAAGTGCTAGGGTTTGATAAATTACTCAGCTGCCCCTCCCTTAGACTCTCTCTCTTCTCTCTCCATTTGGCCTCAGACTTTCTCTTCTCTGTTCATTGATGGAGACTAACGAAGCACGTCCTCAATCTCTCCCATTTTGTTTTTGGGTGCTGATGACTGTGGTAGATAGGTTAAAAAGGGACTTGGGAAGGAATCACCGTCGAAGCCTATAATGTCCTCTATCTCTCTTCGATTTTTTTCAAACGTCGATCTTAGAAAATGTTAACAGCGGCATCGGGGAAGAAAGTACTTACTGCTCTCTACTCTTTTCATTCCTACTCTTCTACGCATCCTCCATCACCGTGTAAAATTTTGTAGTTCTTGGTTGGTCGGATACTGATTGCTTATATTTAGGAAGCCCCTGCCAGCATCAAAAATTGTTTTGTCATACACCTTCCAGTAATTATTGGGATCTTCATTCTACAGTCAAAAGGAATCAATGGGGAATTTCTTTCTCCAATCTCCACTGGTAGCTAGACATGTATGATTTGGGTAGATCTAGAACAGGTCCAATTTGGGATGAAGTATGGTTATCTTGATCAGTATCAAAATCATATAATATTTTATCAATCTGAAGCAAATATATAAAACTTGCTATCTATGTTCAATCTCTCTTCCATAGCTGTTATTGAGGTTGCGCTCCGACGGTGCCTCCGAACAATGAGAGGAGGGAGGTAGGGAGAATGAAGAAGAGAGGGGCAACTAAGTAATTCATTGTAACCTAGGTATTTTTATTTTTTTTAAAACAATAAAATAATAGAAAATGGTTGATTGACACGTGGGATTAAAATTATCTGATTTGGAGCATTCTTATTGAATAGAGTATGAATGAGTTGATATTCTGAGAGTATCTAAGTATTTCTCCTCCTTTTATATGTGGCAAAAAATAAAAATAAAAAAAATAAATGAAAATCTTCATCTCCTTTTCTATTTATATTCTTACACTTTATTTAGGTTTTTTTATCATGCATAATTATATCAGCATGTACTTCATTTGGGTCAAAACAAAGTTTGTTTTTGCTTTTTACACAAATGTATCCTTATCTATCAAATTGTTAGATACCATTAGCATGTTTGGATAGCTTTCGTAAGTGTTTTTTAATTGTGATTTACGGAATATGAAGTAATTTTTATGGTCTATAAGGTAGCTTTTATGGTCTATGAGGTAACTTTACGGTCTACGAAGTAAATATGTGGAGGGGGTTTATCTCGATTTACATGAATCAGACTTATGCATAAGCCCGATTCAAACCAAAGAAGTCTCATTATTGTAAGACCTAATTAAAGATAACTATCTCCCAATTAACTTGATTTTCATCCACAAAGTTCAAACTTTAAATTAAGTACATTTAAAGGAAAGGAAATCAAGTCTCTTTCATTTCATTTAACTCATCCATTACTATTGTTTAAATAAAAGGAAGAATTTCAGTTAGTGTGTGTTTGAATTAGATTTTGATAATAACTGTTACGATATTACGAAGTAAATTTGTGAGAAGAGTTTTGTCTCGATTTACGCAAATCATAGTTTGAAACCATGATTTGGAGAGTTTCCAAACACACCATTAGTCATAGATGAAACTTTATTTCAATCAACCCTCAAAAATATCCAAAACTTTATTGCACCTGTAGGGATTGACTTGAAATTAATTTTTATGGATAAAAAAACAATTATGCCCTTCTTTTATTTTTTTTAAAGGAGTATTTTACAAGACAAATATATGTATTCAAAAGAAATTAGGAGGTTAACAAGAACAAATAAGGGCATTATAAGACAAATAAAGATATTTACGAGACAAATAAAGTGATTCAAAAAAACCCATTGGATTAAAAATATTTTAGTCATTTACAAGACAGATAAGAAAATTCACAAGACAAAAAAAAAGATAAATAAAATAAAGGCATAATTATCTTTTCACATATAAAACTAATTTCAATTTGATCTAAAAGGTATAATAAAATTTCAGATTCTTTTAAAGGTTGACTGGAATAAAATCTCATCTTTAGGGCTGGCTGGAATTTTCACTTTATATAAAATCTCTGTTGACACTTTTATTTAACTAATTTTCCGGTGTGCAATTGAGAAAAGCTGTCTTGAAAAACATAAAAGTAATTTTTTTAAGAAATTCCAAACAAACACTTATAGTTGAATTAAAAATAATGTTTTACTCTCCTTAGTGATTCTTCCTTTTTCTCATATTCAGTACATTTTATTAATTATATCCAATTTTATACGTGATTATCACGTAAGTGTACAACTAACTAAATCAGGTCAAGCCCCCCCAAGAATAATAATTAATGAAATAGTTAATTACAATAATTCAATTAGCAGCCCTTACTAGCTTATAATTATAGTGGGGTATATCTAAGCCCAAAGTTTTAGAATATGTCATTAATATAGATAATGATTAATCAGTTTGGTTTGATTATTGTTTTTGGTGAGCTAGGCATCTTCGTAGCAATGACCAAAATCAAATGGAACTCTTGTGTGTGTGTGTGTGTGTTTTGCAAGTGGCAGAACCCATAATCACTATTAGGTCAAGTTCACTAATTATAATTAAGCATGTTTTTATAATTAAGTCAACTTTTTGTTAGGTTAATCAATTTATCATACCATAAAGAGTACAGTAATTGTTTCAGTATATATATAGGGGTGATTAGGATTACTTGATATGGTTATCTAGATTCCAACATTATGGAACCTAATTAGAGTAGCTCACTTAAAGAAGTTTTTTAAATATTTGAATATTGAAATTAATAATTTAATTCTGTTTTCTTCTAATATATTCACACAAAGAAGTACATATAGAATCAAATCAGCAATTGGCACTGACAAAAACGAACAGTAATGGCATTATGTACATACAGCTTTGAATCAGAATTAATGTAAAATATAAAACCGAGGTCATATTTCTATATATCAATTTGACATCTATAAAAAATTATATATTCATGAGACATAAATACTATATTTCATATTTTATTCTACATCTGCCATGATATATATATATTACTCCTTCCATCCCCGAGTATAAAAGTCTTTTCAATCAAACTGTGGAATTTTAGAAAATAGTTAAAAATAATAAATAGGAAACATGATAAAAAATAAGTTTAAAATTGTAAAATCCTAAATCAGGTGTGTTACCAAGAATTGATAAAGAAATGATAATATTTGATAAACAATTCATAACTCATTTTATAGGAAATACTTGATTTAGAATTTTTTAATTTCAAAATTATTTTTATGTCATTCTCCCTAATAAATATGTAAGAAATATAATTTTTTCACCAAAAGGCCCCTGTTTACGAATGAGTAATAGAGAAAAAGTAATAATAAGAAAAGAAAGAAAGAGAATGCATATGATAAATAAATGATGTGAGAAAATGAGAGTAAAATAAATAAAAATATATTTATTATTTAGATAAAGCTAAATAAAACTTTATAAAAATAAGCAAGTCCATTAAAAAACGGGACTTTATGTATAGGGACGTGAGTGACGAGTATTAATTCAACTAACAATGTTTGAAAGTCTTACATATATGTAGTTGTGTGGTGAGCTTGATTTACCTATATTTGTGTCTACATTTTCATTCATCTCTTACTTTTACGTAGATACAGTGGAAGAAATTCTCCATAATTGTATCCTGTTCTTACCTAATTGGTGTTTTGCTGCTGTTGCAGTGAATAAATAAATAAATAATTATTTAAGAAGTCGTTGCATAATTTGTTTTTATTCATGTCATGGAAGGGTTAGGTGCTTAAGCAACCTCACGTGGGAACATGTTGAAGACTAGACTATTATATATATGTTGTCATTTTGAGTATGATTCGTGTTTATTATTACTAGTTAATAGCTAATACGGTCTGGTTGGTTAATGGCCCACAAATTTAAGAAAAAAAAAACGTTTCACTTAATTTATTTCATATGATCTTTGCATTTGTGATTTGACGTAGCTTGAGAGGTTCAGCTCCTCCTACTTCAAAACACAAAATTCCAAATTCAATGTATTCTTCAATTTTCTTAATTACATAATTAAGGAATTTTACGCATGATTATTATGTTGTTGTTCTGGAAGATTTGACCTGGTAAATTAAAAGTTAAAACACTAAAATCTTACACAGACTGATTTATAAGAATACACTTATTTTATGACTACATTAGATTAAATCAGTCTCCTTTTTTTTATTTTGCCCCGTACGTAATTTTAGATTATCAAGTCTCTTGCTCGTTTAATTAGTCTATCAACTCTCAATGTAGAATATTGAAGTTCAAGTATTGATCTTTTAGAAAAATCGAGAGCTGAAAATTATAGCTTTCAATTTCTTTTTTTATAAATATAATATATGATATCACCGGATGATAAGTGAAAGCCATTTTCATGTAATTCGGCCGAAAGAAACATAAACCAAAAATCCGAAATTAGGATTATGGCCCGGGGTACTGTGGGCTATGTAATTAAGCTCAAATTCTGTTGTTTTAGGAAATAAAGTGAGGTTGTCTCAGCTAATATGATAGCAGTACATGAAATAATGTTTTTTTTTTGGGTAAAAGTAATTAAATAGGTACAAAATTTGTATAACAAATTTTCCAGCAAGTGAATATTTTATTCAAAGATTTCAAATTTTTGCACTTATTTTAAAAATTCATAATTACATTTATTAGGTGAAAAAAAGTGTATTTTTTCACCTTTAATAATGGTTTAGGAACCTGGACTAAACTGGCCGGCCCGACCTGGTGGTCAAAACCGGACCGATTCGGTGACCGGTCTGGTTTGATATTTTTTTTAATCAATTTTTTTTAAAATTTCATATAAATAAGCCTAAAATATTCAAATTCTCATCGGTTTGGCCTCGGTTTAGCTCCGGTTTGACTCCGATCTAACCCACTGACTTTTAACCCAATACCCCAACCAATTCAGTGACCCGTCTTTGTTTCATAACTTTGTCTTTAATCCCAATGACAATATGATATGCCTTGTGGTTAACACGTTAGCCCTAGCTCCAGAAAGATCTAGAACAAAGCAATATCTTTGCTAAACTATATTGGGCTGACGCAGAGTATTGGGCCTTTTATTGATCTTATTGGGCCTGGGCTCAGTGTAAACAGTACGATTAGCATCTTATGTGGTCTCTGAAATCATTTTAACAGGCACTTCAAGCTCAATCCCATACGACATGCAATAATAATTGATGCGACTTTCATCATTTTATTAAGATAAATTATTAATATTTAAAGTAAGTGCATGATTGATCGAGAAGATCGAATGGGAGAAAATAGAGAAAGAAAATTTCATGTACAATATAATCTCATATTATCAATTGATCATGATGGGATCAAATGACTAATATTAATTGTTACTAGTCGTCTCAGAGAAAAATATTTCCAGAGATTCCAGCTCCATATAATATAATCTCATATTATCAATTGAGGATGATACAGTTGCAAGTAGTAGTTGCTTTGATAGATTTGCATTACTAAAGTAAGCAATTGCATAATCAAGATCTTGTTCATTTATTTCATGCTCTGCAAAAGATGCTTGTTGTCTACCGTTTTGGTGGTTTTTTTCAACTGATACCGATGTGCTGTCCCCAGTTGGTGGTTTTCAATCTTGAACAGTGAAACTATAAACATTTCTTTGATGTTGGAATTGGAACTTGAAGCTTTAAAGCCACTGTGCCTCTTGCTGGTATGAATTTTATTGGATTTAAAGGGGCTTAGGAGGCAAACAAACACTGTAGTCTCAATCCATATTATAAATTACCTCTAGCTATTTCACTAGAACTAAAGACACGTGTTTAACACTTTAACTCAATAACTTAGTCTGGAATAAGACATTTCCCTAATTTTAAATATATTTAAGAATACAGAGAAACATTAATTTGGACTTTAAGTCTTCTCCTGATACTAATAATATTTGAAAAAGGTTCATTAACAGCACAACAATCACTTGCATCATGGACCAAAAATTTATTCTATAAGACACCGGGGCTGAGTAACTAAAAATTGACAACAATAACATTAATAACAAGCTTTATCCTACTAAGTACTAGATGTGGCTGATTACATAGATCACGCATCGCTATTATAATTTATGAACGACTAAACCTTTAGATATATTATTAATCTCATTTAATGACTCTGTTAAACATTATGTTTTGTCTTCTTTTTTTTTTTCCTTTTTTAAGGATTCAATATTGTCTGATATAACATTCTCATTTGTGTCTCCAACAGTTTTCTTTGTATTTATTGAAATCACCTCAAATGATTTTATACTTTTTTCTTTTTAATAGGTGCCACTCATACCCTGCCCTCCTTTTAATTCAGAGGATTTATTGGGAGTTCAGACTAATTTGGATTGAGTCAAGCACGACCACAAAGGCAGCAAAGCTCTATTACCAAGTATTTAACACTACTGTATTTCTAAAGCTTAAACTCAAGACCTCTGATTAAACTGATACAACCATTTATTATTTGAATCAAGTGCTTGGTGGTCTGAATCTTATATTTTTTCATATGACTACATCATCATCATCAGTGCTACCCAACTTTACACTCTTATTTATCCCTTTAAAACCCAACATTTGCCATTGGTGTTATCAACATGGATCAACCAAGCAACAAGAAAGTGAAAGATAAAAAAATATGGGCAAGTGAGGTGGAGTCAGATTTGTGCCTGCTGATGTCTCTGTTTGCCGCCGACCAAGGAAACAATCTCTTCTGAGGGTTACTTTTCCATTTAAGAGAACCTTTGAATAAAAAAATGGACAATCCCATCTTCACTATCTCTCTTAAAAGATTCATCTTCTGCTTTGTTCGCTGTCAAGGTTCTCTACTAACTATCATTCATTGCTCTCCTACAAATCCTTCTTTTCTCTCATAATTGACATTAAAATCATTTCTATGACTTGGTCCCGCCACCACTTACTGGATTTAGCAATTAACAATTGAGTAGTTAAAGAGATCTTAAGATGAAGTTTATGAAACTTGGTTCCAAGCCAGATACCTTCCAGACTGATGGAAACAATGTCAGGTGAGTTGAATAATCCTTTCATATCAATAAGAATTAATAAACCTTTTCTTGTATATGCTAATATGGTTATTCAAAGCTGTAATTAATCCTTTAAGACAATTATTGTTTACCAGGTAAACCATTACTAATACTCACAATTTTGTGGGATGAGCTTAACTGAACTCTTTACTTGTGTGAATGCAACACATCTTTCTGTATTTGTTATTTAGATCATTCGGTGAACTTAGATTCATGGTTTGCATGAAGTAACTGCAACTGACAAGGAATTGAGTATTTATTTTTTTGGAAAAGTGGATTTATGAAAGTATTCATGCTTTAACATTAGTATTCTGGTTTGTGAGGCCTCTGTATAATGTTTTAATATAAACCTAAGAAACAAGGACAACCTTGGAATTTGGCATCTGAACTAACAAATTCATAATCATCTCACCATTGTTTTTCTCCCTTTTATTTTAGCAGCTGCTAAAAAGAAAATGTTTAAGCTGTTCTGTTTTGGTGTTGAATTATACATTTTTTATTATACAAGAAAAAGAACAATGCTTTAACTACTCAACTACTTGCTATTTGAAGAAGACAAATAACTTGAAGATTCTTCCTCTTCAAGTTCTGATTTTTATTTTTATGTACACCAAAAGTAGAGTTCTTACCAGAATACATTTCTTGTGCAGGTCTGTGGCAAGTGATTTGGCATCAGATATCATTGTCACTGTAGGTGATATAAAGTTTTATTTACACAAGGTACATCTCAAAATCCAATTTTCTAGTCTCCAAAATAATAATTCTAGCCAAAATTTTTAAGTGGTATCTTGTTCTGTAGCCCCAAAAATGCATTGCAAAACACAATATTAGTTCTCTTTTCCTAATACCCGTTGAAATGAAAAACCTTACATGCATTTTTATGACCAAATTACAAGGTCTTTGATCACTATTACACATCACATAAGCTCCTTATGAACAGATATTATAGGGTGTCTACTAATAAGAAAGTCTAGTCAATTTTTAAGTGCTTTCTTTGACTTCTGTTGGTGCAATTGTCAAAACCAGAGATGAACAATTTATTAAGCTTCATTCAGAATAAGGTTTCAAATTGCACTTTGCTTTCTTAAAAAATTTGGTGTCCCAATCAGTATTTTCAAACATACTGTTAAGTTTGGGGAAACTAAAGTTTGCTTTTCTTATTATAAACCACCTTATCAATCTGGCTAAATCCATATTATTTCATCATGTTTATAGTAATACACTGAAACTCTTCTCCGTAGTTTCCTCTTCTTTCAAAGAGTGCTCACTTACAGAAGTTGGTCACCACCAATAACTTAGAAACTGAAGATGAAGTTCAAATTTCTGAAATCCCTGGAGGTGCTTTTGCCTTTGAGATATGCGCCAAGTTTTGCTATGGCATGACAGTTACTCTCAATGCTTACAATGTAATCCTGGCTCGATGCGCAGCAGAATACCTTGGAATGCATGAGACTACTGAGAAAGGAAACCTCATTTACAAGATTGATGTCTTCCTTAGTTCTATCATCTTTCGTAGTTGGAAGGATTCTATCATTGTTCTTCAGACAACATCAAATCCCATGTTGTTACCTTTGGCTGAGGACTTAAAGATTCTGAGTCATTGCATTGAATCTATATCAAGTAAGGTGTGTGTTGATGTGTCCAAAGTTGATTGGTCCTACTCATATAACAGAGTGAAACTTCCTCAGGAAAATGGTATTGATCCAAACCAGACTGAAGCTAGTAGTAGAACTCGTCGCGTGCCAAAAGACTGGTGGGTTGAAGATTTATGTGAGCTTGAAGTTGATTTATACAAGTCTGTAATGAGCAATATAATAAACAAGAAAGTTGTATCTAGTGAAGTAATTGGAGAAGCTTTGAAAGCTTATGCCAACAGAAGATTACCTAACTGGGACGTGTCAAAGCATCGGTTAATCGCTGAAACGATCGTGTGGCTATTGCCTGCTGAGAAAGGAAGTGTTTCTTGTAGCTTCTTGCTCAAGTTATTGAAGGCTGCCATTTTTGTAGATTTAGGAGATATGACTAAACAAGAGTTGGTAAGGAGAATTGGGAGGCAATTAGAGGAGGCTTCTGTTAGTGATATTTTGGTACAAGCACGTAATGAGGAAGCTACCATGTATGATGTTAATGTAGTACAGAAAATTGTAAAAGAACTTTTAATGCAGGATCAAAATGCTGAGATTGAATCGGATCGAAGCAGTGGACTCGAGGAGATAATTAGGCCAGGGATTTTATCAGATGCTTCAAAGTTGATGGTTGCAAAACTTGTTGATGGATATTTAGCTGAGATTTCAAAAGATCCTAATTTGCCTTTGTCAAAGTTTGTTGATCTTGCTGAATTGGTTTCTGGCATACCTCGTCCTACTCATGATGGACTTTACAGGGCCATTGACATGTATCTTAAGGTAATTGTTCCTGAAATAATGGACTCTCTCCAGTCTTTAATATAAGAATTAGATAATTAATTTACGAATATTAAGGAAATTTGGCTAATTTAGTTATTTGTAATAAATGTGTGTTACTTTCCCTAAACAACCATTTAGAATGAAAACAAGCATTTTATCTAGTTCTTATATTTATGATAGGAGATGATATTTATTAAATGGGAAAATCACGCTAAGGTTCCAACTAAAGAAAATAATATCAGAGAAGTCTCATAACTTGTCAATGGTGACTCTTTCACTTGTTAATGACAAGTTATGAGATTTTTCGGATATTATTTTCCTTAAATGGGACCTTGGTATAATTTTCCCTACTTAAATTTTTAACCGTACTATTATATTACATCATATAACTGAATCTATTCTTTCATATGTTGTTATGTTTTATAACATCAAAATTCTATAAAATGTCTGCTCAAGGGATTGTAATTTACCCCTTGTGGAGCATATCAACAAGTGCAGGCTTTTCAACAATAAAAATACTCATTGTTTGTAGGCACATGTTTATTTCTGGTTATGTCAAAATTTGGACAAAAAATGTTACACTGAATGAGGTCAAGTGGTAGCAGAACAAGCCATAGGAGGAATAGAAACTGATTTTTAGGCCAAACCAGAAACTGAACTTTATACTAATTCTTAATGCATTTGGAAACAGGAGCATCCAGGAATGAGCAAAGGAGAGAGAAATAGGACATGCAAGCTGATGGATTTCAAGAAGCTATCGATCGATGCCTGCAAGCACGTAGTGCAAAATGAAAGACTACCGATGCGCGTAGTTGTGCAGGTTCTTCATTATGAGCAGCTAAGGACTTCTGCAACTTCAGGCACAAGTACTCCTGAAATGCTTAAAGGGACTAACAAGTATCTAAAACATAAAACAGAAGATGACTCAGATGCTGCTGCAACAGCTGAGGAATTTAAGGCATTAAGGAAGGAACTTGCATCTTTGAGTTTAAACAACAAAGACAAGGTTGTGATGAGCAAGGTGAAAGGTTTGTTCAAGTCCAAACGGTCCTTTATAAAGCTGTGGGCCAGTAAAATGGGTGTGAGAGAAAATAATAGCAGCTCAGATTCTTCTGAGAGTAATGGTTTTGCTGTGCCAGAGGAAGCCAAATCTACATTTTGATTCCTTTTTTTTTTCCAGCATTAGTGACCAACATTGTTGTTTTGTCTGTGGATTGATGATATGTTTGGATAGCTTTCATAAGTGCTTTTCAATCATGATTTATGGGATAAAAGGTAGCTTTTACGGTTTACGAAATAAATATGTGAATGAGTTTTATCTTGATCTACGTGAATCGGGCTTATGCATAAATATAAACCCAACCAAACAAACCTTCAGTATAAAGACCAAGTTACTTTTAATTTGTGATAAAAGAACTGTTGAGGATGGAAATAATGTAATCTTTGGAATTCATTCTATTCAAACTAGCTGCAACTCAAACTTTTGTTCCCAGTCAAGTCTAGATAATGTGAGGGAATCTTTTTTTTATCCATAATATAAGAGTTAGAGAAAAGATTTATTTTGGTTTTAAGTATAAAATCTTAATTCGTTTTGTCTCCTAAATTTATAATTTTTATCTTAAAGTATTCCTATTAATTGCATATATTAAAAAAGTTTCCATAAAAGGTATTTCCAATACACATGATTATATATAGTGTTTTAGATAAACCAACCCTCATTTATTACAAAGAACTAACTTAGCTAATTTCCATAATATCTACAAATTACTCCCTCCGTTTTTTTATATAAGAAACAACCGTCACATATACCTCGTTCCTATTTATAAGAAACGTTTAGAGAATGTCTTAATTTTTGCTTGTTACATCCTCAATCTGCCCCTATTTAATTACCCACATTTCTCACACTCTCTCTTCACCACACATTCGCTCTCTTCCACAATCATATTTATTACTCCTACAATATTAATTTCCTTATTCTTTCTCTTCTACAATCCTCTTTATTATAATGATTTCTTTATTCTCTCTCTTATTCCTTGTGTCCTAGTAAATAAAGGTATTTTTAACACAATGGTTACAATTTTTATATATTTATCGTCCTTAACCGCCACTTTGATCTACATTATTTGTTTAAGTTTTCCTTATGAAAATGGAGGAAGTAGTTCTCTAGATCATATATTAAGGGTTCGAGGAAGTAACAAATAAGATTAGGATTTATGACTTATATATTAAAAATTTTCTAGCAACCAGGGATAGGTATTTAGAACCCACCTTGTTGGAGGGCATGAGGGAGCAGGATTAAGGATTCAATCTGTTTTATGATTTGTATTTGGATTCACATGAACTATTGATTTATAATTAAAAAGTGAGTATTGTTGCTTGTCATTTTTGCTATATAAGATCACTCATCTCTAACACAAGGGTGTCCAATTAACATTGTGGATTTGGCATGAGACTGGTTTGATTTATAATGGGAATTTGTTTTGGGGATCACTGTGTGAAGAGAAAAAGGAGGAATAATTATTTAGCAAGAAATCAAGCCAATTAAATTCTGAATTATTATTGACTAGCCTAACCACCTGTAGATTCTTTGATATTATTATTATTTTTCATATGC
The DNA here is from genome assembly GCA_037074505.1 of Albizia julibrissin. Lineage (NCBI taxonomy): Eukaryota > Viridiplantae > Streptophyta > Magnoliopsida > Fabales > Fabaceae > Albizia > Albizia julibrissin. The sequence goes on along the minus strand of CM073480.1, from coordinate 3,150,676 downwards.
TTCATAATGGTGGAACAGAATAATTTGATTGAGCCTAATCCAAACTGAATCTTCCAAGTTCCAATTTAGAGTAGTACAGACAAAAGAAATTAATATTTCTACTTCACAGCAATGACAACAGCTAGGTAATTCACCCAAAATTACATTAACAGGTTTCAAGAGTCCAAAAATACGGTTAATTTATAAAATCGAATTGACTTAAAAAATATATATGTAGTATATTGATTACAAAATAATTTAATAATAAATTCTTAGTTTTTTAAATTTAAATTTGATCTTTTGACACCAGATTTAATATGTAGCTTCTTATATCAAAATAAACAAAATCGCTCATGTAAATCCACAAATAAACATGCTTTAAAATGAACGCCCAGAAGGGCTGAAAAGCACTAAGTGAATTGTGGGGTGACTAATTAACCTCGGAATAATTAAATCAACGTCATGATAACTTGTCTTTTGGCCGCATCAGCTGTGCTTAAATTTTGACAAAAAATTACATTTTATCCTCTAACTTTGATATACTATTTTTGTTTGATCACCTAATTTTATAAAACATCTTTTTAATCAGCTAATCCAACGAACACTATTAGTCTCAAATGATAATTTTTTTTATGTTAATCATTATTATTTTTTAAATTTAAACTTATCATCTCAACATTTGAGAATACTTTGTCATATTTTAAATTTTAAGTGCCGGCATTTTTTGTTTAGGGCCATAAGATTAGAAGACTAAAAAAGACACAATAAAATTAAGGTATCAAAATGAAACATGGTATAAAGTTAAAAGACTAAATATGTAATTTTTTCAATTATTTTAAATAAAAAATTAAAATAATCAGCAATGCAATCAGTTGATAGTTGTTAACAATGTTAGACTTTTTTTATAAACAAAAAATTACTTCAAGAGGGTTCAATAATAAAGCATACATGGGTTGTTACTGCCATTGAATAACCCTCCCACACATTGTTTTCATCGAAAGAAATTCAGATTATTGTTGAGCACAAACATGAAATATAACATCAAAGTTTCAAAATAAAGGATTATTACTATTGTAATTCGCGAGAGTACCGAGAAATTTTCAAAATGTACTACATATAGTGCCGTCTAAAATAGAAGGATATATATACTAAGCAAAAAAATATGTGTGTGTAGTGTGTACCTGTTTTTTTTTTTTTTCTTGATATAATTGACCATTCAAAGAATAAATAATTTCCTTAATAAATAATTTTGTAAAAAAATTTCACTTAAAAAAAATATCACTATGAGATCTCAATAATAAAGAAATATAAATCACAAAAAAGTCTTACAACAAGTAAGCATCATATAATTATAAGTTCTAGTATGGAAAATGATAACAATTTTATGGTGCTTATTTGTTATTATAGTGAAACAGTTTTTTTTTTAATAAGTATTAGATACCTTCCCTAGAACTTATAATAATTTTATCTGAAAAGAAAAGGATAAAGGGGAGAAGTTAATTGAGGTATGTTTAACGTATATGTAAATATGCATGTATTAAAAAATAATAACAATAATTAGATGCCCAATCTCATTTGTCTTCCTGATGCATTGAAGGGACAGAAGAAGTTTATAATTTGGAAAAGTATGTGACGCCGATAATAGTGCTTTTTTTCTGAGACTAGTAAACTACGTAAGGCCGGATTTTTTTAAATAAATTTATAATAAAAAATGTGTAAAAATAATTTTTTAAAACAAGATACAGATGAATACAAAAAATAAATAAGTGAATCCTCTATATACTATATTATTCTCTCATATTATAAAAATATTGTAACTTTGGAAGATTCAGATGCATCGGTTGTGTAAAAAAATAAATAATTAAATAATAATGTGTGGTAAGCGGGAGGCTAAGTGGGAAGTGAGTATTGACTAAATAATTTAAACAAAAATAAAAATAAGATAATGGCAGTGACAAATGGGGAGAGGGTTGGACTTTAACCACATTGGGAGGGATTGAATAAAGCCAAACTTTGAGCTCTAAAAGTCTAACCTAAATGGAATCCCATTCTCCACAAACACACTAATTTTTTGTGGGATATATATATATATATCCTTTCTAACCACTATTTTTTAATCTCTCTCTAGGTTTAATTTAATTAAATATTACATGAATGTAAATGTGTGGTCCATTAATTTTGGACAGACACTTCACTTGTATTCTTCTTCTGGCTGTAACTTCTATGCCTTTCTTATCATCCTCATCCATCCATCGACCAACCAACCCTGCCTTTCTCTCTATCTTTATATTTTTCTTTTCATATTAAAAACATGGGAAGATTGCTAAACAAAATTTATCACTTACAAAATTGATGGTCCAAAGATATCCAAGGACTCATATTCTTAATCATATGCAACTCATACTGAAAAAGCATTATATGCAAACTAAAAAACATTTACATATAATTAAAGATATGTTACATATATATATATAAACACATATGACTAAATAAGAGTTACACCGAAGATGAATTACGTCCTCTCAAATACATTAATCTAACAATTCCTATATCTTCATCTACAACAACAAACCTTGTCTTACAAGTTTCTACATCATATTACTAGATATCCGAGCAACCGTCTATAATTTCAGGACGCCCCTCCTAACATAAATGTCTCTTCTGAGAGTCAAACTCGAGATCCAAGAAAGATAATTTAGTGAGGCTTTACACTACTAGAAGAAATCTATGTTGATGTAATAAATAGTATTTGTATAGTTTGTAGGATTGGAGATGTGATGTTGGAAAATAGGAAGGACGGAGAATCCAAAACGGTGGAGGAATTCCAACATTTGCGGAGAACCTGAGCCGCTGTTGTCGCCACCAGTTTCTTTGGAAGAAACCAACCCCACCCCCATTAATTAATTAATTAATTACACATTACTCACTAATCACTAAACTTAACCACATTATGACATCAATTAACCATAGTGCTTATATATAATTAACAAGTCATGCGGTGGCTTTTATATATATTATATTATATTATATGAATGATGATGAAGGCTCTTCCCTCTATATATCCCATTAGCATTTCATTACATGCATGCTTCATCATCCCCAACCTTCATCATATCTTTCTGTCTTGTTTAAGTTTATCATTACCATCCCACTCTGAATTGTGAGAGTATAAGAGTTTAAGGTCAGGAACATATATACACAAGGAAGAAGAAGAAGAATATATATATATATATATATATATAGAGAGAGAGAGAGAGGGATGAGCTGCAACGGTTGTCGTGTGCTTAGAAAAGGATGCAGCGATGACTGCATGCTCCGAGATTGCCTTGTGGGTATAGAAAGCCCACAAGCCCAAGCCCACGCCACCGTCTTCGTCGCCAAATTCTTTGGCCGTGCCGCTTTCATGTCCTTCGTCTCCGCCGTACCTGCCCACCAGAGATCCGGTACATCCCCCCCCCCCAAATGCTATCTTAAATACTTATTCTTAATACAAAGAACTATTTGATTTTTTGGAGAATAAATTATTCTAAAGTATTTATATTTATATTTTTTATATCAAATTAATTTGTGAGTGACCTATAATCTAATACCTAATCAAGTTATACAACTAACTTATTCATCTTCTTTGATTTTTTTTTTTTTAAAAAAAACCAATTCCCCGCGAGAGTATGAAACTAGAAGATATATAGAGAGCTTCGATCAGTTTTCTGAGTTGTGTATGTGGATATGGCAGCTTTGTTCCGATCGCTTTTGTACGAAGCAGTGGGACGTACCATAAATCCGGTGAACGGTTCAGTGGGACTGCTCTGGGCCGGCAATTGGCATCTTTGTCAATTAGGAGTACAGACAGTGCTCTGCGGTGGCGCTTTGACTCAACTCCCCGACGTCTCCGGCGAAACCTCCGTACCAACTGCGGTGGGGGACGACGGCTTTCGACCCATTCTAGATTTTGCTAGGCAGCAAGACAATATGACGGTGGGATCGGGACCAAGGAACCTAAAGAGAAAGGTCCCTAGTTACGACTTGGTGTTAGAGAATATTAATGTCCGAGCACGTGATCATGATCAGTACTGCTTGCGGGGATCAGGTTCGCCGGAGGGAGTGGTGGTGGTTGACGGTGGCGGCGGAAGGATTTATGAAGGGAGAGCTGGGACGCCGTCAGAGGGATCTGAAACGTCGTCGTTAGGAAGTAGCGATGCGCAGTGTGGCTGTGCTGAGAGGAAGCCCCTGAGGCTTTTCTTCTAGAGAGGAGGAGATCAATTCTAATATGTATAAATCTTTTTCCCTTTTAATTTCTAACTTTGGTTTGGCCAAGATCAAGACACTTCAAATCTTAACCTATGCCATCAAATTTTGCTGTCATCTTGATTTTAATATCATCAAAATAAATATAAATAGAGAATGGAACTATATATCGATGTCTTTCATATTGAAACATCTTGTACTACTGTCTATGGATAATGGTTTTGCAAAAAAAAAAAAAAAAAAGGTCTATGGATAATGGTTACGTTCTAATAAAGTTTGACCTGAGTTTTATTCTAATCTTGATTTGCAGGTAATTTGTTTAAAAAAAGATAATAATATTAGTAAAAACGCTAATATCCACAAGATATATTGTTTATAGTTGAAGTATTTCTCCAACAATCCGGTCTTTTTTATTTAATACTATTATGGTCAAATTTGTGTGTCGTTTATTTATTACATAGTGTTCCAATTAGGAGCCACAAACTTATGAATAAACACTGTATTGGAAAATATATTCGTGATAATAAGAATCAAAGAAATAAGTGAAATTTGAGTATTTACCCGTATGGTGTTTGTGAAAAGATTACATACCATTCATGTTTTAAAGAATACAATTAAATTATTCGAGTGAAGATAAATATCAACCTAATAGAAGTGATAAATTAATTTAAAAATATGCCTAAAGCAACTTATGGAAATTGGTTGAAGTGGTTGGGCACTTGTCCCAGTAACATTTTCACACATCTTTTTATCATTAGAATAACTTCTCCACTCCATTGCGTCTCAAATCTTGATATCTAAATTCTAAAAAGTGGGATGTTACGTTGTGGAGTAAGTGAAAAGTCATAAATTTAGTCAGGTTAGTGCCTGCCTTGTAATTAAGAAAAATAAAAGTGGGATGTTTTTGGGGTTTAATGCCAATTATATATTATGATTAGTATAATGGAGATATTGATTTACCTGAATGTGAAAGCATGAGGAGAGTAAAATGAAAGGGTGAAAATGAAGAGGAATATTGTGAAATGTAAAGTGGGAAAGAAATAAGAACAAAGATGCTTGTTTGGAATAATGATTATGGTCTTTAAAAGAAACTTTTCAATCTTGATTTATAGTATACGAAATAAGTATGTGAGAAGAGTATTGTCTTGACTTACATATATAAATACTTATAAGTCTTTTAATCGTCTAACCAAACATGCCAGTTATAATCTAATCTAATTCTAATAGAGGAATGGAGGCATGACATCAGCTTGTCTTTAGTGTGGCACAAGATATGGATTACGTGGGAACTGGAAACACAACATGGGACACAACACACAAGAATGTCCCCTGACCTTTAACTTCCTCCAAGGGGCATCTTCATGTTCATATTCACCCATCATCACTCGCAAACAACTCTTCATATATTTTCTGGCTAATATTTCATTTTGATTATGTTGTTAGCTAGTTCTAATTATTGAGTTAGTTGCTTCTTTTGAATTTGCTTTTGATTTATATATATATATATATATATATATATATATATATATATATATATATATATTGTGAACTACAGTAAACCATGGGGATCATTTATTTGTGAATTAGTCTCTTTGTTTTAATTGGTATTGATATGGTTCCTCTAGCTTGACAACGTCAAATAAATGATCCCCATGCTGTACTGTAATTCACCAAAAGCAAATTCAAAAGCAGCAGCAAACTCAATTAGTGTTCATTAAGGACTTTGATGTTGATGAAGGACTTTTGTCTTCATCTGTTTTGTAACCTTGTTTTCTTTTATTGACGATTAGTGGAATTCATTCAGTATTTTACTTTAAAAAAAAGAGTAATTAGTGTTTATTTATCAATTTTACTTCTATAATTAATACTTAAATGTAACTTGTATCCTTTCTCTCCTTTAAAACCTATTTAAGATATATAATGAGTCAACCATTCTTAATTTCAATGAGGAATTTGAAAATGACTTTTATTTTATACTGGTGCATAAATGTCAATTACATTACGTGAAAGAAACATGGTTGTCTTTTCTGTTGGAGATTTTGGAAAAAAAAAATGCACAAATAATTTTTCCCCCTTATTTGATGAAGGGTTTCGCCTTCAATTCGTTATACTAAGTATCATAATTTCTTTTAAGAATTTTCAACATGCTCTTAATTCATGGAACACAAAATACCATATGCGTGTAATGTATTTAATGTTTCATGTCACTGTCCACTAAAAAAACAAAAAAATGTTTCATGTTCGTGTATTGATGATATATTGGGGCAGACGATGCTTAAAATTGTCAGTGGTCCATGGCACACAGGTCACTGATTTGACCCATATTTAAGTATCCACTAAGGAGGCCCATTACTACTTAATATAACAACACATTGTCCGTGACCGTGAGGCCTGAGCAGAGCAGAGCACTGTGCCCTATCTCTCGCCGGAATTAATATAGTACATACCCACGTCCATTACTATATAGACACACTCAAATCCGTGACTTCACAAAAAGACATATATTCAAATGCTAAAACACTAGACAACATAACATGATCTCAGATGCTGTACGTTCGTTCAGACATGTTCTGCTTGGGATTTTAATGGTTCTGACCGAATCTCAACAGGAAACTGCAATGTAAATCATATCTCAAAATGTAAATCCACATATTTTTGTGATCATCACAAAATCACACTTCGTGCCTTGTTCCTCTCATTCCCTTGTTCACACTCTTCAACGAATAAGCCTACTAAACAATGAATAATGATGATGATGATGATAGCAACAAGAAAATAAAGGCTGCAGAGAAGGTACCAGCACTCAAATGAATATCTTGGCCACAGAATACCTACTAAACAATGAAGAGTAGATTACATATATTTATATATACACATAGACTGATGGACATTACCTTTTTCCTGGAATGACAAACTAAACTGTATACAGCTAACTAGTGAGAGAAAAGCCACCCTTTTTTCTGTAACATTCCGACACAAAGATAAAACTACACACAAGACGTAGAAACCATGGCAGGGATCCAAATGTAATAAGATAAAAGCCAAAACCAGCTATCGACTCCTTTTTCCGTTGTTGTTATTACCTTCTTCTGTGTCATCATCATCTCCACCCCAATGAAAAATAAAAAGGCTGGGGGTAATGTTAGCATTGAGAGTGAGCAGTCAAATAAGATCAGTTCTACACACGTGTTGTCAGGCAGCTGGAAGTTGGCACACGACAAAGTTGTAATACATGTGTTCTTAAGCTACAATCCTTAACCTGTCAGAATCATTTAGATAAATAAGAATGATAAGAATGCATAGATTCTTAGTATACGAATGTTTCACCTAAGCATGATTGATTGATTAATGATTACCTGCATGGCTGCTAATGAGGACAGGAAATCCTTGCATTGTTCAAGCAAAAATTTTTCCTTTGTGGTCACCTTTACAAGTTCCGCCACCAAGGAGTTAGTTTCTTCCACCTGCGAGAAACAATTTATGATTTTACCGCTGAGTGCGCCAAGGTGTTAGGTAACATACCGATAAAAAAGAATTATACACATATTTTCGCTTTTATCTACTTTAAATACCCAGCAAAGACGATAATGTAAAGAACAAACATCACTCACTGGAAAAGCCCATTTAGAAGAAAAAGAGAGAAAATCACCTTTGACAAAAGAGAGTATATTGAGGATGCCATTGCCTGCATCACATCAAAAGCTGAACCCACAGCATCCTTCAGATTTGATACATCAGCCTGAATTTTTTTTTAAGGAAAGAAGTAAGGTAAAGTTTGACGGTCTATTTTAATAGGTGTAGCATATCTATGGAAAGAAGTAACACATACTATCGCTTTTTCAACAACAGGAAGACGGAGGGTACTGGCCCTTAAAGCTTCAGTTGCTCCAAGCAAAGAACTGGAGTGATCTTTATCTAGAAGTGCCCACTCTTCCAAATGAAGCATCTATATGAAGAAGCACAACAGACTTTGAGAAGTGAAAAGAGAGAAAAGGGAGAGGAGACATTGGGAAGAGAGATAAGGGAGGAAGAAACTAAAAATTTACTCAAAACTGAAGACTTCCTGTGAAGATTATGGCAGTTGTCTTTTAAGGTGAGTAAAGAGCCCAGGAAATAACTATGTAAATGTATATAAACACTATATCCCTACTCTCCACTTGAAATCAGTCTTTCATTCCTTACTGGTATCAATCTTTTAGCAAGCTTATTTCCACCAGAAACAAAGAAGCAGAGGTATCCAGTTGAATTTTGACGTGCTTGCTACCTTTAAAAAACTGCATGCGTTACGAAAGAAATACTAGTTTGAAGATGAAAGCTCTGAATCTTACCTGTCCCTTTAGGATGGCAGTTATCTTTAACTTCTGTCTCAACAATAGCAACTTGATTCTTTTAAGTATGACTGAATGCCGGAGTTCTGAGATTGATACCCATGCATTCCACAAATGATTCTGGCACAAACAAAAACATTTAGCCTACAGTGTGTAGTGCTATAGCCATTGACAAATCGCTCAAATATATTTTTTAGTACAGAAAACATAACAACTATTGCCATTACAAACCCAAGTGCACACAGAACAAGTTTTGGATAAAGAGTGAGCAACTCATAAGATGAAGACTTCAAAGCATTGTGTTAACATAATCTAAAGACAACAAAGCATCACGATTGGGTATTGCCAAATATTAAACCACTGAAACATATCATGAGACAAGAAATCTGAACTTTAGTCAACTTGGTCAGAGCCCTGATTCCAAGGTAAACAAAATGATACCTGAGTTTTGCTACCCACCAAGTACCACAAGGTAAGCCCAGACTATTTCTACCCATCATTCCATTAAGACCAAGGAAATCTTTTGAGGAGTGCCAAAAAGACAACTCATACTCTTTAATCACTTGATGATTGATAGCAGTTTGCCAATACTTCAACGTGAATATATACAGGCTAAGTTGAAAAGGGCACAAAAGAATCAAAGGAGAACATATAGGATTACAACTATAAGGACCACCAAGAGTCATCAAACATTGGTTCAAGGTAAACAGGCTATGGACTTTTTTCTGACCCAGAGTTTCTTTCTCAATTGCCATTGCCTCTTATACCTCACCCAACTCCGATCCAAACTCAAAGCCAGTGAAAGTTGAGACTACATTTTGTGCTGGCAATCCCTTCAACTTCACTGCGTACTGAGTGCTTGTATTCCTTGTCATCTTAATACACCATCAGCTAAGACCAAGACCCTTACGATCTACACATGGCCTTTCTCTAACATGTCCAAGAATATTGAGCAAGTATGCTAGACCAACTTTTCAATACAGAGCTTCATCAGGTTCCTACTTACAACCAATGAAGTGTTTATTGTCACAAGAATGCATAACGTAATTAGTAAGCTCCTCAAGTCATCACAAAAACCACAAAACGACTATCTTTGAAGGTATTGCCAACTGAACATTTCACATTGAAGCATAAAATTAATACAACTCCCCTTTTGTAATTCTTCTGTACAGTCTAAGCCTTTCCCTCCCGATTCTACCATTAATAGCAAATTGGAACAAACAGTGCACTGGCAGTCCATCTGCACTCTGTAACCGAGAATCCTTCCATGAAGTTGAGGTTTCTAAAGTCCTTTCTAAGTGGTATAGTTATTCGCCATTCTCTTGAAAACATTAATACCCATCACTAGCTGCATTTCCTAATCAATCATTCTTCTTTCCAGCAAAATTCGTGAGACAAAGTCAGGTCCGTCAATTATTGGTTCAAATTCTTTTTAAAGGAAATATTGTAAAATGATATAAACTAAAGAACATATAAATCTAAAATTCTAAATCATTCCAGAAGCATTCAATATGGTACCAAAAAAAAAAAAAGACCCATTGGGGATATTCATATCAATTACGATAAATAAAAACTATTATAAAAGTTAAGGTGTGATTTTTACGACTTATTAACCATAACCATACCTCAGCATTCAGTTTCTGCATCTTTAAGGTAGCATCTGCCCTGGCATTAATAAACCTCCACTGCAGGTATCGATTATACAAAAGCCTCAATGTATGTGCATCAAATATTCGATCCTCCCCTATCTTCCCTCTCCGAAGATCAACAGAGAAACTAAGAATTGAAGGTGCACTACTAGAACTGCTATTGATAGAGGAGGCAACTGCACTCCTCACCCGAGATGGACTAGGCATCCCCCTAGAAGGTGATGATGAAGCAGATGCCCAAAGCTTACTTGGGGATGCAGGACGAGCCGCTCCCCTAATTGGGGAAGCCATAGTTCTTGGGGATGATAATAGACCATCACTATTGAACCTTTTTAACTGAGTAAGCTTCGCTGGTACTCCATTTCTCGAGCCAGGGCTTGTTGATAAGGGTGAACCCGGATCCTGCAAGCGGCGTAGGCGGCTGTTAGTTTCCTGCCAAAATCTCGCAGATACGATAATGCCACGAGGTCCACCTTGACCCTTAGAAGCACCGCCGCCGCCATCTTGAGCTCCTGAAGTGCTACCAGAGGAAACACTGTCCGTATCAGATGTGTTGAGATCAGAAGGCAAGGAAGACTCGTTCACTGAATTTGCATCTGGGGACTTCTGTGCAGCCTTGAATAGTTCAACTTTGCCCAAATCCAAACTCAATCGCCCATCAAAAGACGCCCTTCTACCATCGTCCATCATTGATTGTTGCAATGCCCGAACCACTTTTCCGTATCCATTTCCAAGAAGCTTCTTCTTATCACCAGCACAATCCACACTCATTGACAATTGGTTAGAACTTGAATTTGTCTGCCGAGTCCTACCCGGCCATCGATGTTGCTCCATGGGTTTCGAGTTCTCCCCCTGATCTCCTCCTCCATCACCCTTACCTCTAACAGGAGTTGACCTCCGCCGCTCTGGTGTAGCCTTTCTGGCATTACTCGGAGTCGGTGTTGCCGCCTTCGTCTTGCTAATCGGAAGCGAAAATGCCTTCCCCTGAAACGAAACCGATAAACTCCGCGTAGAAGTGACCAAAAGCTTCGTAGCTGCTGATACATCACCAGCATTGCCTTGCCTCGAATCGGGAACAGGCGTCATAGACCTAGGTGTTGCTCCAGGCCGCCGACGGTCCACTGATTGGGACCGTTTGGGAAGCGTGGAGGCCACTGGAGTCGATGCAGGACTGGAATTGGTGGACCGTGAAATGAGCGGTGACGGACATCGCCTGGATGAAGAAGACGACGAAGTCGAAGTCGAAGTCGAAGTAGAAGTTGAGGTAGACGGAGAAGGAGACATGTACCTAGAAGAGACCTGCCTGCCCTTGGGCCTTCGCGGTAAGGTGCCATTGTCTTTCTCTGAAGGAAGAAGTGGGGGTCTCAATGGATTTTGGCGGGTTTGTGATCCTTCCTGTTGCCTCGAAGAAATCTTGCCGTTCGGTGGCTCAGTCGAAGCTGCTTCAGAAATAGCAGCCACCATCATCTAGAACTTGACAATCTTGTTCTCACATTGCCTCCAAAAATCAAGGGTTTCATCCCCAAACCCCAGCTCTTTCCATGGCCGATTCCGTGCAGAGAGATCAAGAAATCACAGGAAAAGTAGGAAATCAAATAAATCAAGCAATGGGTTGGCACAACACAAGATTCAACAGTTCAAAGAAACAGTTGAGGAAGAAACAGTGATGGGGTATCTCGCTTGCTGGCTGTGGATTGAAACAGAGAGAGGGCAAAGAAAGGTAGAGTAGGTAAACGAGATTTGAGGGAGTGAAGAGTGTTTCGGAGAGGAAAAAGCATTTGGGTTTTGGTCTTTGTGAATTTTTTGGAGGAACGTTATGTTTTACTAATGACGGTTTATGGTACTAAATCGCTACTTAAGGCAATTCTTTTTCCCACTTTCGCTGACTCAACAAAAATTTAATTTATTGGGTTATTGTTAATACGCCGGTAATGTAGTTATGACCTGTAAAATTTATTAATAATTTTTAAATAAGTAACCGTCGACGCACTCAAAATATCCCGCGAAATTATAGAATTAAGGAGTAACGTGACATATAGAATTAAAACTCCCATAAAGCAACGATTTAGTAATACGAAAGTCTTGTGCCCAAAAAGAAAGTAATATTGAAGTCATTCTCAGAATATAGACCAAAAAAGAAAAGTCATTTCCAAAAGTATAAATTCCAATACACGATAAAATTCAATAATTTCACAATATATATATATAATTAATTAATTCACCCAATATGCAATACATTAATTATTTCAAGGTGTATCTCAAGTGTGATAACATCTTATAAATGTAAAATAATAAAAAATCTATGAATCTTGAGTTGCATGAAAAATAATTTAAAGGCCACCAAAAACTACTTTTAATGGAACGAATAAATTATTCTTTTCATTACACTCTCTTCTATATAACTTTTTTTCACCTAATTATGAAGGTTCATTCTATATTGACATGAAATTTAATTATCTAATTTAAGATCTTACGGAAAAATAATTTGTCGATATGTTAATTAAGTGAAATAATTGATTTCTTAAAACTAAAAATGAGACGTGCATTTATTGGTTATCAAAACTTGAGAAATCAGAAATTACTTATAATTCAAATTTTAAACGTATATTTATATTTTTATCCACTTGTTTAGTATTTTATTTTTCTTCAATTTAACAAGAGATTGATTGTAATAATAAATGTACATTTTACAATCAAAATGTTTGAAACAAAATACAGCGACAAACATGGTTTGGTATATAAAAATGAGGGTCAAAATAAAAAAAGAAAAAGAAATTGGCCCAGAAAATCCTGTATACACATTTTTCTTCCTTTGTATTCTGTTATAGTTTCTTTACTCTACAATAGATCCTAGAACATCATTCTGAAGGCGGAAAAAAAAACAACCTTATAAAAAATATTTTAACCCTAAATATAAGAGTTAATTAAAAATTTTGGTCAAATATTGAATATAAAATGTTAATCACTTTATCTGTTAAGTTTATATTTTTTAAGTTGGAGAAAAATATTTATATTTTTTAAATTATTCATATTAAAGACTGATTTTCATATGGAAGGCATTTTTTATTGCAAATGATTAAATATGGTATACTAAAAAAACCAACACATTTTTTTTCAAATAATCAACCTAATTAATTTTTTAATAAATAGAAATTGGTTATTTAACCCTTAGGCTTAGGATGGATGGGATGAACTATGAAGTGTATTAAAAATAATACGAATATCATCAAGATACGAATACAAAATATAAAACATAAATACTGTAATTTATTGACAAACTCTGTGTAATATACAAGAATATATGTACGACATACTGGAAGCAGTGTTTGGTGGGTGCATTATATTTCATGAAAATACGGCAAAAAGGTGTAGAAAGGACTGCTTCAATGCGGTACAAGACTGTGATGTTTCATAATTCATACTCCTAATTTGGATCACGTGTATGAAATGTTGGAATATACTAATATTAGAAATATAAAAAAGTGATTAATTTTATAACTTGTTATACTCACAAACTTATAATTACTTGAGAGATTTGATACTCCAAAGTGACGCAAGTTAGAGAGATTACTTCAAGAAGAAAGAGATGAATGAGCTACCCTCCCAAAAAAGCTTTGCGCACTATCAACCACAATCCCCATGTTTGCTTAATTGTGATTTTTGCAAGCTAAGCTATATCATCCCATTTTATTTAATTAATTATTATTCTCTTTTTATTAGTGTGTGACTATCTATATATTATCAAGATGCTCTATCTCTTTCTGTCCCTCTCCTTCATATTGCACCCTTTGAAAGCTTCTTAATTTTATTTAATTATTGCTCCCTTATCTCTTTTTTTGGCTGCTTTGATAAGCTTTTTTTAGTTACTTTTCATTCTTTTTGACTCATTTTTCACTAAAAGCAACTAAATATTGAAATTGGATCTAAATTTTCTTCTATTCTTGAATCACTTTCCCTCACTTTTGCCATATTCAAACGGTTTCGTCTCATATAGTTAATATGTTTAATTAGTATTTCTTAATTAGTCAAAGAGTGAACTAATGTGGCTTGATCATGCATAGTGTAATAAGTGAACTAAATATTAATTATTAGTGGCAGTTATATCTAGAAATTTTTTTCCATTGAAGCAATGTTCTTTAAGGCTGTTTCTTGTTGGTGATCCTACTCGTCCGGTACTTAATATAAAATCAGTTGACTAATTTAAAAATATTATTAAAAAAGTTAAATAAATTATTTAATTATAGCATATGTTATAAGATTTCTCTAAAATACTTAAGTGTATCATTAGAATATATATTATTTTATAAGTTAGAAAAATTATTTAGAAGAAAAATTATAAATATAAATATTTTAAAGTAATTTATTTACTTGTTTAATCATACTAAATTAATCAACTGTTTCTTATATTAAGAATCGGATCGAGCATCTAAGTTAAAGGCAGAACAATGTTTTTCGTTTTTTCTTGTTTTTGGCTTTTTAGATATGATTATATGACTGACTGAATCAGATTTGTAAGGCCTAATCTGCTATTCATATGCGTGGCTCTTTTAAAGGTATATTTTTTAATACACAGAGACTTTTTCAGAGGCGTTTACAGGGAGACTTAAACTCGTTCTTTTTTTTTTCGTAATTATTTGGAAGGTTGAATTTTAAGTGACACTTGTAATGTTTGGAATTTAACAGAAAAAAAAGGGATTAATAAAAGTAAGGCACGACGCTTCAAGTTCCAAAGTGTGAACTACATTGAAACATTGGGGAAAATAGTAATGTTTTGGCACGTTATTGTAGAACAAAACCCTATTTGACAAGTGGAGTTTTTAAGGTTGATTGTACGTAGAATATGATGGTTACGTATTTTAAACTTTGTATGTACGTACGTACGTATGAGGAGTATAAATTAGGACAAGCTCGTGTGTCCCCCGTGCTTGATTATAAAACACTAATTTGCATCATTTCATAGAGTTTGTGAAAGCGTTCCTTAAACTATAATTATTTAATCCACTTTACTTAACTACTTGGAAACTGATTATTCTAAAAGCAAACAATGACCACACAACAACAACAACAACAGTAGCTCTTTAATTTTTTTAAAAAATCTTTGTTACCATTTACCGACATATTTATACATGCTAAAGTTGTTGCAGTAAAGATCTGATCTTTTTTTTTTAAGAAATAAAAATACATATTTTTTAATATTAAGAAGAAAAGCAAGTTAATTTTAATTAGAAGCTTCGGATATGTAAGTGGGTTGATAATTAAATAATTTCACTAAAATGGCTCATGTATTGATGAGAAAATATTTCTCTCGTCTTTAGTAAGGGCATAAGTAAAAAATCGTAATAAATATTTTAAATAAAAGCAAAAAAAAATTATACTCTCATTTATTCTTTATGTGAAAAAAAAGAAGTATTAAGGATTATAAAATGAAAAAGAAAGCTTTTTTTTTTTTGGCTGGTGGCGGTTTATAATTGTTGGATTAAGTAGTGGGTGATTAAAAAAAAGGGATGAGAAAGGGAGATATAATAATTTGTTGGAGGGCATGTGACTTAAAGGACACTCAAACGTGAGTAATTAAAATTTAAAAAGTGAGTCACCCACTCAAAGTATATCCGTTTCTGGGGTATCTATTTGTTTTGCTTAGAAAGTGATTACGGAATAGAATGATCCAAGTACTTTGCCCCATCACCTTTCCAACATTTTTACTATTTTAGAGATTGAAAATATGAACAAAAAAAATATTTATCATATCTCTATTAATCTATTGACATTAACAAGCGATAGAAATTATCAAACAATAATATAATGAGTTGATATGTAATCATTTTCTTTAACAGCTCATTATTTTATTGGGGGAAACTAAAAGTGAGTCACAACTCAACTAATTATGGGGCTTTTCATTTGGCGGCTAATGTGCACTATCTTTTCAAAATATGCTTAATTATTATTATTATTTCATTTCATTGAGTTAATAATCCTTCAAGCCAAAGACTTCAAAGATTCCTCTTTTTCCATTTCTCCAGCTTAAGTTTTGAACACTTCAAGAACCTCGTTTTCAATTCTTTAATTAAAACAAAAGAATAAGAAAATTATATTAACATCCTTCTCATTGGTATAGGTGGTAATAAGGGCCGAACCATTGGATTCGGGCTAACCCGCCACAGGAAGGGACTAATGGGTTCGGGGTCTAAAATGATTGTATTAATCTAGGTTTGTTAAACCCATAACCGTTAGGTTGTCAGATTAGCCCGCTCAACCCATATTTTATTTTAAAATTTTTTTATTCTGCATCTTTCAAAAAAAAATTTCTACAAACCTAAACCATAAAAAAAATTAAAAATACATTACAAATTAAGTATTCATCATAAATCCATACATGAAAAAATAAACATAAATCCAAAAGCTATCAGTAAAACTTAAAAATAATAAATAATTAGTTGATATTAATGGTATTCGAATTTGAAGCATAATGGCGAGATGCAAGTAGGCGAGAGTCTAAGACTGAAGAGTGAGGAGTGACACTGACAGACCATTAGACTAGGCTGGTAGAGGCACTGAGGCTGTAGGCGAGAGCAAGACGCAAGATTGAGAGTCTGAGATTGATTTGGGCCTTTGGGTTTGGGTCTTTGCCTCTTTGAAATTTTGGTTGGGTTACATTTTAAAAAAAAAATATAGGTCAACACGCTAAACATGTGATTCAACCTATCACAGGTTGAACTTATATTAGTTCAAACCTAAAAGAACTGCTCCTAAATAATCCAACTTTTACAAAACTCAAACCGTCTATTTTATCAAATTAGACGGATTCCACCAACAATTTTAACCCATATTACCGGCTCAACTCATTGCATTGTTCATTGTCAGTTTTTCATATCCCCAATAATACTATACTAGACAGATTGAACTAAAAAAAAAAAAGAGTCTTTGAAAAAAGGTGCTTGGTGGCCGTTAGATTACAAGGACCTGACGTAATCTTTCTGAGATTTGACACTTTATTTTTTTAGGAGGTTTAAAATCTAGAAGATTAAACCTTAAAAGTAAATAAAAGAATGTTTAAGAAACAATATTATTCCAAGAGGGATTAATTTAGAAGATGTCGAGGAAGTTTGGTTTATAAGCAGAAGCCAAGCATACATGCGTGTGTGTCTGTGTTTAAGTGAGAATTGAAGAGTGAGAAGAATTAAAGGTGGTAACTAAATAATAAAATAGGGAATAGAATGATTCTTGAAAGGAAAACAAATGAAGTTGAGAGAGACAAGTTACTTGTATAACTAAATATTTTTGTCAAACAGTCATTTGTTAGTGTGCTGTGCACTGTAATCATCCATTTGGATTTTGGAGGATGAACATTCCTTCCTCAATTTATGTGTGTTTAGTTGAAAGTGCAAAACAAGTTAGATGTAGAACAATACACACAAGTCACAACTTGTGATTATCACTACACTTCATGCCTTACCAAAATGAAATGTTCACACAAACTTTATTGCAGCTATATGCCTATATTGATTTTGAGATATCATTATTTCTGCTGCGATTTCATTTTAGTGTTCTTTCTTTTTCTTGTTCTTATGGTTAGAATCACTGAGAACTTTGCGGCATGAGCTTCCAATATTTCATATTTGTTGTCTACGATGATTAACTTTATCGCTCTGACACTCTGAGTTGGCGTATTCGTAGAATCAAGGCATAGAAGTTGATTAAGTTTCAGCTTAGTCAATGGGTTATGAATAATTTATTTGATTTATTAGATTATGAATAATTTAATGTAATTGGGAAACTACTGTGAATCAGCTGGGCTAGTATTCTATTATCTATTGCACTAGTAATTATGGGGAATTTTCATTTTTGAGATTTTTTTTCTTTTGTTATTTTCATTTTTTAAGAGTTATTTCACCAAATAGATTTATCTTTTATAAGCTCATTGGTTTTTTTTTCTTTTTGAAAGATTCGCGACTATTAAAGTATATCTAAACCATTCACACAATTATAGAAGTTAATACAAAGGATTATGTCATGTGAAAATAGCCTTGTAACTTTCATCGAATAAATATTCTTCATATTACTTTTTTTATTTCAAAACAAAACGAATCAGTACCACAAAAAAAAAAAAATCCCCGAAAACATCGCACTAAATAGTTTAAAATTAGCTTTGAGGGGGGAAAAACAATAGCATGCACATCCCATGTAAGAGAAGACATTTTTGAGTGATAAACAAGTAGTTCTTTTATAAACGAATATGGCAGTTTATGGAGGAATTTTCAGAAACCAATACGTTCTGATGATCTCTAGTTGTTCCCAACAAAAACAAAGCAAAAGTTAAGTCTTAAAATTCATCCATCCCTCTCCAAGAATACCCTAACGAAGGGTTTGGAAATAGCCTTCTAGCGATACTGCAATTGAAAAAACAAACAAAACCAAATTAAAGTAATGAGAACTCATTGTGAAACAGAACATGACATAATAACCAGCAATCACAAACAATGACACAAATAGAGAAGATATTAGAGCAACAAAATACTGAACTGACAAATTCTAAACACACATTTACCTTGATAAAGCCAATTTCTTTGGCATTGCTGCGAAAACACTGCCTGCAACACATGAGCCCGTACTTCCTGATCAATCCATGTGGGTTTCCACAAACCCGGCTGAAAAACAAACAATAAAACTAACATCATAATCCACAAAACTATTCAAAAGTGCCTAAAACTTCAAGCTTTGCTATGATATAACTTCAAGCTCTGCTTGCCTCTGTGAGGCAAAAAAAGTGGCTCAAGCTAAAAAAATCAAGTGATCATGAGCAATGCCAACTATCACTTGAGCTTCAAGAAGCAGTTTTCATGTCTAATGAAGTGTAATTTCGGTTCCAACCAAATGTACAGCTCAAGAAGCAACATATTCCGTGCTTGCCAATGTACACAAAAAGAGGACCACAATAGATGGCAAAATTCCCACAACCAAAAGAAATAAGATTTGACTACCAACTTTATTTATCTCCAAACATAGTGTTTGGTTCAACAAAAGGAAAGAAAAGGGAGGTATTTGAATTGGATGAGACTAATAGAATTCTTCTCCTACGCACCAAAAAAGGGGGAAGAATCTCCATACACAAGAGTTTCACAGCTCAAGATCATTATACTACCATTAGCAGTTTATTAAGTTGTAAAACAATTAATCAACTAGCATCCCAGCAGTTAAAAATGATTATCTCAGCCTGAAGAGCACACAAGTAACGTCTATAACCTCGGATACAATATTACTCTATTACAGTAAAATCGAAACATAAAAAAATTAATATCCCGAGTCCCAGGTAGATCGGAACAACAAAGTATTCCGTTTAGTATTACAAGACAAAATGATTAAAAAGAAAAGAAATTCAATTGCTAACATACTCATCATCACAAACAAAAAGAAGCGATTCAAGTTGCATTTCAGATTAAAAGAAAACTTGGCACTTAAAGTAAACGACTTTAAAAACATCCCGAAATCAAGTTAAAGAGAAAAGGGTCGATCAAATCCATAGTGTGATGAACCGAAGCAAATAGGATCTTTGCTTACCAGGTGCGGGAACCTGGACCATAGTTCTTAGGGTGAGAATTCCACACATTAGAATGCCCCATCTTAGCTGCAAGACAAGCTTCAGGAGAAGAATGAATACAGATGAGGTCAAGACTCAAAACCCTAATCTGGGTTGCCTTTTAACACATCGAAACGGTGTCGTATATATGAGCTGCCATGCATCTTACCATTGCCTATTCGCTGGCCTGATGGGCCGGCGCAAACTCCTTCCTCAATGCGTAAAATATTGTATTAAAGTGTTTATGTAGTACTAAAATCACGATTTTAATTTTTTTTTTTAAGTTGAGATAAATTTTTTTTATATATTTATTTTTTAAATTATAAAAATTATTTTTTTTAAATTAATACAAACACAAAAATAAAAATGTACAGTATTTTTAAAAAGTTCCTAAAAAATTCTTTTAAAATATGAAAAAGGCATAATTCTAATATAAGAAAACTAAAGTTATATATATAGAAGAAATATGAGATTGTGAAATCTTGCCAAGATGTTCTTACCCTTAAGTTTTCACCAATCACTTATATATCATTGACATCTTAAATATTAAAATAGTTAAAGTATACTTTTGATGTTTTAAGTTTACATAAGGTATATTTTATTTGCCCCATAACCAAGGGGTAAAACAATCTTTGAAAACATTTATTTATTTTATATTTCTCCCCACATGTCTAACTTAAAATTTGTGATATTAGAATACCTTATTTATCTTTTCTATATCTTAAAAGAATTTTTCTAGGATTTCCCGTTTTCTTTTGCCAGGAAAATGTACTATAATGAATAATACGGATGGGAATTAATTCAAGTTGCCTTTTCTTTTTCTTTTTTCTTTCTTGCCAAGCAATTAATTCAAAATTTCTGTTCAACTAAAAGTAAATATCTCAGGCTTATCTTTAAAATCAAAGTTGAAGGAATAATTTTATATCACAAATTCTCCATAATGCCCCCTATTTGATGGGACCGGTACAATGAAGAGATCTCACAATCCAAGATTTGTTTTTAGGAAAATTATATTTAGATTTAAATAGAGGTAAAATTAAAAAAAATAGTTTTTTAAAATTTTAAAATAAAAAAATGGTCACATCGATAATTTTAAAAACATGTCATTGATAAGTTTAGGGGTCATATTAATAAGTTTTTGGGATCTTTTTTTATTTTGACATTTTAAGTAACCATTTTTATATTTTATTTTTTATTGGAAACCTGACTTTAATTTTTTTTTTTTATTTTTTTGGGGATAAAATGAATTGAACAGTCCTTTTTTTATTGGTTGTATTTTTTGTAGGCAAATATGAACCTCCCTTGGACGGTCCAGATTGCTAATTTATTATCATATACAGATTCTTCGTTTCCCGTGCAATACATATTATTTAGCCGGGGAGTAACTTTGGGAAGACGGCGATCTTCCGACTGTATCATCAATCTCTTCGTGTTCTGGATTTTATGGCAAACGCAGGTGCTTCGTCTTCTTCTCGGCTGGTATTAACTTATCTTCAATCTGTATTTTCCTTTTTGATCCCGACAAAACCCCAGTAATTTGTTCATATTTAAATATCATCGTGACTAAATTTTCATTAACCGGTATGAAAGAATCGGTATTTCACTAATAGAGTGGAAACAATGTTGCTCATAAAAATTTCAAGGCAGTTTGTGTTTACTGTTATCATATTTGTGCGATGTTCAGGAAGGTATTCTTGAAGAAGAATACTTATTAATAGATGGCTCTGAGTCGGGTTGGGTCGAAGCTCGAAGCTCGTGCGATCACCTTGGTTCGTTGGCGGCTGATCTTACCCACATCCCGACTCCTGAAACTCCCTGCAATAGGTACCTTTTGCTCGTTCATACTTCTGAAATTCTTTTATGATCAAAATCCAGCTCCTGTAACTTAATAATAAGTGGAAATGAATGGAGCTTAACTGTATTTTCAATCACCATATGACTTACACTTGATTCGAAATGAGTGTTCTTAAAATTGAACGCTTACGCTTAATGTTATTTTCTCCGAGGAATTGTCCATAAAAGTCTAAGTTCTTGCTTAGCTCCAAGAATTTTTTAAAAATGTGGTTAGTGTTTGAAAGAAATTTGGCATGAAAACCCATAATCAGAAATTGTGTTTGTAATGTGTAAGTGAACGTAATTCAAAGTGTCAGATAGCTTGTGTGTGTGCAAGTGAACGGAATTTGCTGATCATATGAGTGTCAGATTGCTTGTGTGTCACATGCACTTCTTTGACTGCCAAACCTTCAATAAACATATGTGAACTCTAAATACCTGTTTATTGAAGGTTTGGTAATCGAAGAAATGCATATGAGATATAGATATGGAAGAAGCCGCTTCAGGATAGTAGAGTTTACCTAGATATCACATATGCTTGTATCCTAACCTAACATCGACCACTACAAATCAAGCCTATGAGCAATTTATGATAAGAAGCCTATTTTTTGAATAAAAAGTGGATGTTTATTAATCTGTGATTGGATTAAACTTTCAGTTGCCAACACCCCAGTGAGAACTGGCTATGTTTGTCCTGTAAGAATGTGCTCTGTAGCCGGTTTGTGAACAAGCATATGCTTCAGCATTATCATCAGACAAGTCACAGTGTGGCTCTCAGCTTCAGGTAATTGGCCTGTTTCAATGTAAAAATGTTACTTTGAAATGCATAATTCTCAGAAAATCTGTAGTTATACTGATGCCGTGTGCTTGACGCAACTTTGCCACACAGTGATCTGTCAGTCTGGTGCTTCTCCTGTGATGCTTACTTAGATGCTCAAGTGATTCCACAATTGCGCGCGGTTCATGAAATAGCCTATATATTGAAATTTAGAGAGGCTCCACCATTGCGCACCGTTAATAATCCTCCCTGTGGAGATAATCAAGCTGAAAATTCATCATCTGAGAGTTGAGATTGACAGAGTAAAAAGTAAACCATATGATATTTGCTTATCCAAGTTTTTTTTTTTTTCTTTTGGGGGGCCATCTTATCTTAAGTGTTTTTGAATGTAATCTTTGTAGAGGCCTTACAGCTATTGGGATTAATTTCTTATGAATGCAGATATTGCAAGTTGGATATATTGGTATGTAGGATGCACAAACATGACATATGAGAAGCATGATTTTGCAGCTTAGTACTGCTTGATTGAGTATTTTAAGAATTTCATCTGTATGTTATAATTTTAGTAGAGAATGTGATAACAAATACTACCTTTGGTCTTTGATATAGGATCTAGTTTAGTATTCAAAAGAATTTTATCTCAGTATTGTCCCTTGTGAAATATGCCATCAAGTCTTAGAGATTGTAAATGCTTGTGGTGGGAGCACTGGGCTACTATCATTGGTTTTTGCAACTACTGACTGGAGTTAAGCGGATTCCAGTTGTTAGTCTCAGAAGTGGAAAGATGTTTTAGCTATTTTAAGTTAAACAATAATTTTTCCGATGTTATGCGTGGGATAAGCTATAACCTTTAGGAATGTGATTTATTTGATAAAAAATAATAAAAAATAATAATAACATATATAAAGATGTTAAGAATTTAACACACATATATTGCTACTGGCTTCTTAGATAATTTAAGAGGAGAGTATTTAATCGCGATTCACAATTTCACATTCAATATTTTTTGGCTGCATCAATATCTTTTTAATTTTGACATCTCAATCATTCAACTGGCTTGATCTTCACAGCCTATGTGAATACATCACCTATGTATCTATCAATTCTTGATTTTGGTCGCCTTACTAATTCTTTCAAAAAAAAGGTTATGTGGTTTCGCCAAAATGTTATTTTATTTCTATATTATTTCTTTCTATTTTCATGGAATTTGTTCTTTAAAAAAAAAAAAAGCCAAATCGACCCTCCAAATAACATGTTCGCTCCATTTAAAATTTGTGAAAAATAAACGGGCCTTTAGTACCCATTGGGGTTTTTCCTGACCATGATACCAATTGGGTTTGAAGCGTTGTTTTTTTTTACTTTTGGTGAGATTTCTGAAATCCGCACATGTTGGGAAAGCCCATAACTCTTTCGTCCCTAGTCTCCGTTTGGTCTTCTTTTTCCGTTCCCATGGCGTTGAACCGCGAACTGCAAAATTCGCTGATACAGCAATTCGAGGCAAAACCTTCGAGCTAATCTTCGTAGCCCGTCCGAATTCGGGCTCATCAGTTTGGTACGAAACCTTCAACTTCAATTCGTAAATTTTTCTTCTTTCTTCTAAATCCTTTAATGGTTCTTCTGGTATTTGTTATTTGCTGCTAAATCGCTCAAATTTGACCCATTTGAGATTCGTCCTACCTATAGGCGTTCAACGTTGAACTATGTGAATTGGTATTCTGTTATTAATCGCGCATCTTCATCTTCATTTTCATTCCAATTAATGATGGGTGTCGTAAATTCAAAGCTTTCTTGTAATCCGAAAAATGATGCAAATTTTAGGTTTTGGCTATGCAGCATTCATAGTTTTAATTTCGACTAGATTAGAATTTACAAGCTTATAAAAAAATTTGGACACATAATGGTTTCTGATTTGGTATTTTCGTGAATTGCAGATGAGGACGTTAGGTCTCAAAGTAACTTGAGTTTTCAATCATCTTGCTTTTGCTAAATTATTGCGGACAATGAATTGAATATTGACTTGTTGATTGCAATAAATTTGGGTAAAATGACGGTACCCAGTCGAAGCTTCACTCGAATCGACACTTTGGAGCTGAAAGCTTTGATTGTTCGAAGGATTGGGCATCAGAGAACTGTGAAATATATGGAACAGCTCAAAAGATTTGTCAGTTTAAAGATCAGCAAGTCTGAGTTTAGTAGGAGCTGCATCAAAACGATAGGAAGGGAAAACATGCCTCTTCACAACCAACTCATGAGGGCACTGCTTAAGAATGCTCGTCTGTCCGAAGTCCCACCTCCAAGAGCTTCTTCAAAAATAGGCAGTCCTCTTGGTACAAAAGTTTCAAATGGGGATCCCTTTTCACCTTCCCTCCAGAGAAATCGGTCTTCAGGCCGCCGGGACGGCAAGTTTAAGGATTGGCAAAGTCCTTTGAGGCCATTGGGCAAACCTCAAAATGTAAAATCTTTAGATTTGATATCCAAGGCACAGGAGCAGCAGAGTGCAACCGAATTGCATTCCCTTGGAAGTAGGCCACCTGTTTCTGTTGAAGATGGGGAGGAGGTTGAGCAGATGACGGGAAGCCCCGGTACCCAAAGTAGGAGCCCTGTTACAGCACCTCTTGGTATATCTATGAACTTTGGTTGTGGAAGAAAACTTCTGTCTAATGCATCGACATGTCATAAATATTTGGAGACCTGTCAAGGCAGTGGGGATCTACCTGATACGAGTTCTCTGAGGAGGCGATTGGAGCAGAAGTTGGAGAAGGAGGGATTATCTGTGACTCTGGATTGCGTAAATCTGTTGAATAATTCCCTTGATACATATTTGAAGAGGCTGATTGAGGCCTCTCTCAGTTTAGCTGGCTCAAGGCAGGTAAATGGTCGGTTGGTACCTGGAAGACATATACAAACAGTAGCAAATTCTGCTTGTACATCTCTTCAAGATTTTCGTCTTGCAATGGAATTGAATCCACAGATTCTGGGACCAGATTGGTCCATACAGCTTGAGAAGATTTGTTTTAGTGCTTCTGAAGAATAAAGCTTCTGCTTTCTGTGGATAAGAATTCAATTTGAATCAAAGGGAAGGGAGTAGGGAGATGAGAGATTAATTTTGTTGACTGAAGGTTGTGTGTGTCGATAATTTCTTACTTCAGCTGACATGAATATTGATTTCCATCTCCTGAAGGCAGAACAGAATAAGTAGCATCTGGGATTATAGGCATAAGTTGGTTAGATTACAAGAAAGATACATAGATTGAGGGTCTTTGGGCAGTGAAACATGTTTATACAGCATTATGTGAACCTCGACTGGGTTGAGAGCTTCATTGTTTTTCAAGAGCTCAACATTGATTGTTGATGATAGCCAGTTGTTGTTGCTCCATTTTTATTTTTTCAACTAATTGTTGTAGACTAGGCTTGAATGTACCTTTTGGGTCCTCCAGTTCTAATAATACAAGTTTCTCCTTGCTCCTCCTAATTTCAACAATTTTCTGTTCGTTTTCTAGATGGGGCAAGTCCTCCATTAACTGCAAATGATAAATGATTTCATTCTAATTTCACTATGTGAAATGGTATTTTAAGATTTTATTTTATATACATGTATATGGATGATATTTTTGACCTTACCGAAATGGCGTTAAGGTATGTTGATTTGGAAAACATGGAGAAGTCAGGAAAATGAAACAAAAACTAATTTGGACATTTTGCTTTTATTTAAATCTCAACAAAACCTCTTTGTCCCGTTCTCCACTTTTCTCCTAATCTAAACAGCCCATTAGAATTGGCATTGTCATGTGATATGCCTTGACAAGGAGAGATTATCTTCAGCATTCTGGAATAATCATGAATTTTATACTAAACACCTTAATTTGATTTACGGTTAAAATAACTATTGGTTCCTGAAATTTGGTTCAATTTTAATTTTGGTCCCTAAAGTTTGAAATCAGTGTTATTGGTCCCTGAAGTTTGACCCAATTTTGATTTTAGTCTCTCAAATTTGAAATCGGTTTTTTTTATCCCTGAAGTTTGACCGATTTTGGTTTTGGTCCTTCAAGTTTGGTCATTTTTTGTTTTGGTCCCTAAGTTTAAAATAATATATCAAGTCCTTTTCAAACTTGAGGATTAAAACCAAAATCAGCCAAACTTCAGGAACTAAAACCACCGATTTCAAATTTGAGGGACTAAAACCAAAATCAGACCAAACTTCATGGACCAAAACCACCGATTTCAAATTTGAGGGACCAAAACCTAAATTAGACCAAATTTTAGGGACTAAAAGTTATATTAACCCTTTGATTTATATTTAAATATTATTTTTTTCACTTTCCTCTTTAATCTAATAAAAAAAATTTTAACTTTAAAGGGTTAAAAAACCAATCACCCATGAAGTCACGGTAGGAGAGCAAGTTCATGAACATTCTGCATTATTATCTACTTTTCGTAATGCTTCCCATCAATACACAAAATCAACCAGCAACAGCTCGTTGGATAAAAACTATTACATTTCCAAGGATTCAAACAGTTGTCCAGTATAATGTGAATTATGACATTGTAGGAGCTAAAATCTAGAAGAATGAGAAATAAAATCCAAATATCTAAAATGAAAAAGTAAGCCAGAACCATGTACTTTGTAACAGAAAATGCTTTACAGAGTCTACTACTTGGTCCAGTCCCCTAAGAAAAATGGATACTGTAATATTTCAATTAAGTGAGAACATTCTTTAAAAGAAAATTTGATTGAAACAATTAGCATTTGATCCACCTCATGATTCTTGGAGCATCCTGCCTGCACAATACTAACTACATAGCCGGTAAGAGATCGGCTTGGCTTGTATACTGTAACCATCATATGAACTCGCAGCCTATCTAGACTATAGTTAGTCCATATTTGGATCATAAAACAAGGGCTCCTCCAATTAAGTTGATCAACTCGCAGCTTCTGCTTTATCTAGGTTGGCCATATACGTCATATAAATGGTCCACACATATGAAAATGAATTGCTCACTAGTGGCTGCCAAGAATATATGAATACAGAATTTCAGGAATTAGTGACCATTCATGGCAGATTGCAAGAGAAGAAAGGAAATAGGAAGGAGCAAACCTCATACATACCTGTAAATGGACAGGAATGAATCTAAATGTTATAAAATCACAAAGAGGCCAGTACATAACTCCATTTAACATTGTAGGTACCACGTCGCGCTTTAAGCGTGAGACAATCTCAGTGTTGTTTTCACCTGGCAAAAAGTGACAACTAAACTAAAATATTCATACAGAAAATATAATGACGTGATTCTGAGAGACATTTTGATTTGCTTCAAAAGGTCTTGAAATATCTTGTAATGTTTTGCCTACTAAATATGGACCACACACAATTTTAGGACAGATATTCCAGTCTAATATCTATTGCCACCTCAGTTGTCATACTTTTCCCTCCTTTCTCCAACGAGTGAGAAAAGTTTGGGCCTTCTTCAAGTTAAAGAATCAAAAGCATAAACACAAGACAGAAACAAAATGCAATAAAAATGTAAGTCATGCTCCTTACATAGAGTTTCAGGTGAGTCAGACTGTTCATAGCTTAAGAATATCGAAGTTTGTTTTATAGATTACATATATAGGTTTTGTACAGTAACATACAAACCACAAATACACCCTGTTCAATGCAACACAGATCGAGACACGGATGGTGTCTTTCATGCTGTTAAAAGCATGCTTATTTTGTCAAAGGAAAACTTAACATTCATACACTTGGATTGAAGTAAAGTGGCGATTTAAACTTGCAAGTTGGTGCATCTTGTAGTATTTTGGGAAAGATAATAGAACATACCTTGCAAGAGAGCATTCAAGGAGAAGAAAACGACAGTCATGATAGGTCCATAAATTGCTTGGCCCATGGCCATCTTCTTCAATGTTGAGAGAAGATCCCTCCTTGGGAAAAGGTTTGACACAAAATTGAACCAGAAATGCAGTGAGGGTCCTAAAACGATCATCCCATATCCTGCCATGCGTAATGTCCTCACAAAATCAAACGGTTCTGAAGATGGCAGTGAAATAGTCTGAAGAAATTAGATTTGATTAGCAGGTGAATATGACAAAGACAACAAACTGAACATGAAGTAAAGGGTTCATAATCACGTATCTAGCAACGATATAAACCATAAAAGTGAATGAGAATTAATATAATGTCATAACTACTGCAAGATTGAGAGTCTATCTAACACCAATAGCGAAAATAAAAATCCCAAAAATGGAAGATCAACATCATCCAATATAATAAGGAAAGCATTAAAATTCTATGCATCAAGCTGCTACCAGCGGAATATTCTTGACCGCTGCCAGAATTATTCCATGAAAACAATAATGGTGAGAAACAAGAGACTTCATAATCCTATTTACTGCCAAAATTTGGGGAAACTTACAAAGAGTGAACCCCAACAAGTGAAATCCCATAAGCTCGGAAGGGGGAATAACTGATTCCAAGATCAAACAAGTAATTAAAAAACACTAAGAAATTGGAAAAACAGTTTGATCAACAAAATAACTTTTCATCAAGATGCATAAAGTACGGTTTTGACTTCAACTAATAATGATTCATATCAAGCAACGCATTCCCTCTCTCTCTTTCACTTACCAAACTTAAGTCAAGACTTACACAAAAATGAAGAATCCAGAAAGACACTTGGGGTTTTCGTACCTGAGAGGACAAATCAGCAGCCGTGTAAATAAGCCCGGAAGTAACACTTTTTGTAAGAATCGGGCGCGACTTGACCATCCCCAAATACCAACCTACAAAACGAACCTTGGAGAGACAACCACAAGACGGCGAAGAAGCAGAAGAAGAAGCAAAAGAGGAAGAGAAAAACGAAGGAGGGGAAATGGCATAATCCCTGACTTTCCTTGTAAAATATGGGGATCGAAAATATGCTCTGTACTGGGTTTGGCTACACAGAATCGGAGCTCGAGTTGAATCATTGACATGCTTGATTGAATGCTTCTGTAACCAGAAGCGAGAAACTGAGGTGTTCCTCAAGAATGCACTGCTCATTTTGCGAAATGCCTCTCCGTGAGCTTTTGCCGTAGAAGTTTGGGGTTTTTGGACTTTGGGGATGGAGGGGTTAACGCGGGTTTAGACCACTAAATAAAAACGAACTAGTACTACTAGAAAGAACCAAAAAGGAAAAAACGAAAATGATGACGGAAGTTGTTTGTTCAAGCTGCTTCTTTGGAGGGTGAATGTTGAGATTTGTTGTTGTAGTTCTGTGGGAGAACGTGGCAATCTCAAATTCTAATTTTCTCTCTAATTGTGAATTCACACTCGTTTGGCCAAGCTTAATTGAATCGGGCTTATTATATAAGCCCGATTTTTATAAATCGAGATAAATCTCCTCCACATATTTACCTTGTAGACCGTAAAAGCTACCTCGTAAACTGTAAAAGCTACTTCGTATTCCGTGAATCACGATTTATAAGCACTTATAGAGCTTTCATAAGTTAATCCGAACGAGCTATTATACCACTTCCTCGTCTACGCAAATCAAATTGTACTCGCTTCCTCATCCGCACATTTTTTTTAAACTTTAAATTTGGCTGTTTTTCTTGTTTGTTAGTACTTCTGCTGTTTTTTATTATACGGCGTCAATTAACCATTATACCAAAATACCAAATCAATAAAAATAATTAAAAACATTTAATTTATTTTAAAAATTAAGTAATTTTTAATATTATTTTTAATAATTACACTAAATTCTAATATTATTTTAATTATTACTCTCTCCAACTTTTTTTTTTTTTTTTTTTGCCAATAGAAATCCATTTGATTAAACTTCACAAACACACCAGAGGGACACTATCAACATACAACATATTATATACATAATTATCAAAAGTTAAGCTATTACAAAGGATTCAATATAGATGAAGGGCATGACCCACCAATTGTAACTTTAGTAACCCAATCAACTACTAAATTTGTATTCTTGGGAATCCAATAATAAAAATGGTTCCTAATTAGTTTCCTTAAATACTGAATGTTTTTAAGAATATTCAAGCTCCTCTAATCATTTAGAGTGGTGTCTTCTAAGAGACAATTAATCAAGACTTGGTTGTCAGACTCAAATAACATCTGTAAACTAATTTGCACAAGCATAGTACACATCATCAAGAAAAGCAAGACTCTCAGCCATAAAGACTGATCCAGCTTCTATGATTCTTGTGGCTCCATCTAGCAGCCATCCATATGAGTCTCTAACTACAAACACTATTGCTGCCCTATTGTCTAAAGAAGACATAGCACAATCAGTATTAATCTTAATAAAATTACCTTCAGGTGCCTTCCATAAGCTCTGTGCTGGTTCACTATTATTTCTTTGATTTGTTGATATGCCTTCCTTATTGCTCCATCCCTTTGCTGTCCAGAATTCATGCAACAATATGTTAGCCAGAGAGAAAGTAAACACAGGGTCATAAGCAATATTCTCATAGATGTAGGCATTTCGGGTCTTCCATATTTGCCAAAAAAATCATTGCTAACAAAGCTTTTTGCCAAGGGGATAGATTTTATTCACAAAACCAGATTGACATCCACTGTTGCATACTTAAGTGTTCAAAATCTCCTGTTCTAAAAGAAAAAAGGTTGCCAAACCATGTTTTTTTAGCCCATTCACACTGAAAGAACAGATGTTCAGCCGTTTCTATTTTTTCTCTGCAGATTAAACAAATTCCCGCTACACAGCTCTTCCTTTTCCACAAATTATGACATATGGGTAAAGCACCAGACATCATCTTCCACATAATCCTTTGATCATTCCTCGAGGTTGTTGGAATATTTTTAGCCCTTTTCAACACATTCTTTTTTGCGCACTCGTACCCTTCTTTTACTGAGTAAAAACTTCTCTTTCCCCGAATCCAACTATTGTAAAACCCTAATCCGATAACTAAATACATATTTGTAATATAGCCAATAACAAACAAAAATCCAATTTTATAAAGTCAAATTAATTCCCCAAAATATTTTAAAATTAATAAAAATGCGGAAGCCTTATGGTCATGGTAAATACAAAGACATAACATGAGCTCTAAACGTACAAACGAGCCTTCAAGACTCACTCCGTATGTGCCTTCCCTTTCATCCTACTGAAATAATCACCTGGAAAAAAAAATAACCATAAGATCCAAAAATCTCTTTAACCATTGGTTATTTAAAAATATACATGTAAATCAAGATCGAAAACTTACAGTTCAAACTCACAATAATTTAATTATATATTTTCTTTTATATATAAAACCTTTCACAAACTAGTTCTTGATTTGGTTACCAAAACCTTCTCCCAAAAAGAATTCCAAAATGATTGAACATAATTTCATTTTCTAAATATTCCTCATAAGAGATATCACATATATAACATGCCAAACAAATATTGATGTACAGACCATTCTTATTACCTTATTCACCCTCTTGTACTCGTTGACTGGAACCATAACTAACATATAATTTAACAGAAATACATCCATTACACATAATTTCCAAATCATGAGGTGTCACCCTATCAAGGTCCCTAGCTTGTTATGATTACACTATGGCTCCCCTCCTTTTAAGAACACAACCAAGAAGGTGTCGTTGTTCCTTAACCTGGTTAAAAGAAATGTGATACTAAGGACTCTAAGAATGTCCAAACTCATCACTATAATTTTAGTCCAATATACAAATCCAAATCAAACCCTCCATAGATACAACAAATCCCAAAACAGTTTAATATATACATATATAAATATATAATTGACAAGTATATAAAAAAATAATTCAACTTATCTCTATTCCAAGCCTATTTTTACTAATATTTGAATGCTTCCAGTTTACTAACACCAAATAATTCAACTTCAAAATTCTCATTCCTTCTCTCTCTTCTCACTCATGCTCTCCTTCTCGCTGGATACGCACCTTGTGCGTTTAAATAGAGAGGGGAGAGACGAAGGATTCGGGTGTATTATTGCACCCATCTCCCTTTTCAAAAAGGGTGGGTAGCAGCATATATTATTATTATAATAATATATAAAATATATTATTATAATAATATATTATATTATTATAATATTATATATATAAATATATATGTTTTGAAAATAGAGAAAGAGTAGGTGGGTATAAATAATTATGGGCCCTATATTATTTTATTATATATATTGACAAAAATATTCTAGGTCTTTTCTAAACCTCATATTACTTAATAAATCACATCCTATGAATATTTATTTACTATTTAAAAATTTGGGATGTTACACCTATCCTCCCGATTCCTACGGGCCATAATAGTTTTCCTTATTGCCTCTCTTTCTACTTTAGTAATCCACCCCTCAATAGCTAGCAAATTCCAGCTCCCCTCCCATAATAAATTTGACACCCTTAATTCCAAGAAGTTCTCATGGGGGCATGGTGAAGTTAGCTTTTTTCCTGGAAATTCGCCAAGCCAAAGATCCCTGCCATAGCCGTGTACTCTCCCTATTTCCTATATTCAGCACTACCAGATCTTCCAATACTTTCCTTTCCTCTAAAATACTCACTTATAACCATAAAGCAGTCCTCCATTTGCTTGCTTCTAAAAAGGAGCGATTGGGAAAGTCCTGGTTTTAAGGATTTTAACCCACATTTGATTTGGATTTTGAAGAATTATCCATCCTAACTTTGCTATTAGAGCCAAATTAAAAGCCTCAAAATCCTTAAATCCTAATCCCCCTTCTAATCTATGTCTTTTCATCTTTTTCCATAGATACCCATCAGATTTTCCTCTTGCTCTCTTCAGAGTTCCACCAGAATTTGGAAACTATACCATCTAATCTCTTCAACACCTTCTTTGGATATAGGAAGCATGACATTGAGTATACAGGGATAGAGTTCGCTACTGACTTGATCAGTACCTCACAGCCTGCTGTAGATAAGAATTTTCTTCTCCATTCTTGCACTCTCTTCTCAACCCGGTCCTGGACAAAGATTAAAGCTTGAGATTTTGATCTACCCCATACAATGGGTAAACCCAAATAATTTCTAGGGGTGTCAACTGCATGAATAAGAACATCTCTTCCCTTAGCATCTCAGGTGTATTCTTTGAGAAATACAAGCAGGACTTTCCCAAATTGATTGCTTGCCCCGAGGCTTTGTAGTATTCATTGATTATATTTCTCAGATTCCTGCAGTTGTCCAGGTTTGCTTAAAGAAAGAATATCGAGTCATCAATGGCCTTCCCTAACAACGGTTTAAGCCTATTTGCTAGGATTTTGGAAAAGATTTTGTATGAAAAATTACACAGACAATAAGCCTATAATCACTAACAGCTTCAGGGCAATCAACCTTGGGAATCAACACCAAATCAGTCTAATTAATTTCGTTCAGCGGAAATCCATTATGAAAGAATTATTTGACAAGAGTGCATACCTGTTCTCTAATGATTGTGAGATATTTTAATTATAATATGATTTATTAGTTATTTATTAATTAATTAGGTTTAATTAAAATATCCAGAGTATGGCCCGTTAGTCAGATCCAGTCCCAATTACAGGATTAGGGTAATTAACTGACAGGCTATTAATGTTTATTTCTGATGGTGAAATAAATATAATTAAGTTTTCGGCCGTCAGTGAAATTGAGCGTACGAGTGAAAAACCCTAGCAGCTCTTTGAGGTTCCCTGACTGGCGACGGCTCCCACCCAGTTGCCATCACTGTGCCTTGCAGTCAGTCAGAAGAGTACCTGACAACCTTCTGACGCTTCTTTGTTTTGCAGTTCATCGCAAGAACTCGTGGATTCCCCCCATTCAGAAATTAGCAATGGCAAGAGGTATTTATGAGTCTTCCGCTGTAGTTGTGAGATGATTTATGCTTGTTTATGATATATGTATGATGTAAAAGCATTAATTAAGCTTACATGTGGCATCAGAGCCAGTTTATCATCTGCCTTCTAATTACTGAAAATTAAAAGTGATTACAATTGATATTTCAATTTTGTTGAACATGTCATCGGTGATGTTTTTGTTGCGTATTCCTTCTATGATTTCTGTATATTTTCTGCCCATCACCGCTGTTGGAATTACCGTAAAAAACAAAGATCATCGGTGCCTCTGATTTAGCTATTATGTTCTGAGGAGATTTGAATCAAATACATGTTTAATCCTACGTGTATGTATTAATCGATAATCTCTTCGTGTATTTTTTTTTGGTAATTTTCTGGGTTAAAGAAAGTCGAGAAGCGCCGTGAGACTCTTGTGTGCTTTGCATTTTTCTGTGCATTACCGTCGTTGGTATCGCTGTAAACATTGTCGTCTCTATTTTTGCTATTTTGATCTGAGCGTTAAATCGAATCCACGTTGATTTGTCATATTTTGCATTCTGTTCATTTTTCTGTATGCTTTTCAATGCTCGACGCCGTGAGAAACGCTGTTTTGAGCTTGCCCATCGGCCGGAAAACAGCCACCTGAATCGTGGCAGAAGTCGGGTCGCCACAGGGAATCGGGTCGGGTAGGGTTAGGGGAAGCGGGTGAGGGAGATGACCCAAAACGTCGTCGTTTCAAACTTTTCAGAAGAGCCCCTTACCACGCATGAAAACGGCGTCGTTTTTTATTTAGTGAAACGCTGCGTTTTTTACCTAATGGAGAGAACTCTGAATGCAACTTGGGCCGTTCGTTTGGGCCAAATATTTCTGGGCCGACGACAATTTTTTTTCTTGCAAAAACTGTGGACTGGGCCGACATAATTTTTTTTAGGCGTTTTGGGCCGTACTGAACCAGGCCAACAATTTTTTTTTAGTGTGTTTTTGTTTCTGGGCTCCATTTTGGGCTGGATTTATTTATTTATTTTTTTAAAATTTTTCTGGGCAAGATA
The DNA here is from genome assembly GCA_037074505.1 of Albizia julibrissin. Taxonomy (NCBI): domain Eukaryota; kingdom Viridiplantae; phylum Streptophyta; class Magnoliopsida; order Fabales; family Fabaceae; genus Albizia; species Albizia julibrissin. The sequence goes on along the minus strand of CM073480.1, from coordinate 3,115,429 downwards.
TGATGGATTTCCAGAATGCTTTTTGGGCCTTTTTCAAATACTTGCATTTACTACTTAAATTAATTAATTTCTTTTTTATGTAATTTTCTTTATAAATGACACAAAATTGTTTAAATAAATGAAAATAATTAATTTTGGAAATTTTCACATACTGGAAATTTGTAAAATTATTTTTTCATGAATTATTTAATTGTTCTAAAATTGAGGAAAATTATCTTTAGACAATTATTTAATAATTATAATTTTACAAATCAGATTTTGAGTTGAAAAATGTCAAAAATTAATTTTTTAAATAATTTTGGATACATAAAACAGTGGGAGGGATTTAATTAATTATTGAGTTTATTAAATTGATTAATCTCTCCATTAGGATGTGCATATTTTGATTAAATGCACTAAAATGATATTAGTGATTTACATGCTACTTTCTCCAAGGAATAGCCACAGCATCCTTTAGTTTTGCATGCAATAATATCACATATGGAACTTATAAAATATCATATTGTAATTAAATATATAATTGTAATTAACCTTTGCCCACAGGTAGACAATTATAATTATATATTTAATTAGGGTGGGATAGTTTGGTCTTATATTTTCTAAGTAGCCCACAGGTATTAGGAAATGTAAATTATACACTCTAGGCCCACCAATTTGAAATAAATGCATGCAATGCTATATTCTTTGCCCACAGGTAGAATTTAGTGATACGCATTTATATATGTTGCATGTTTCCATTAAAGCATAACATGCATACAAAGGCACAGAATTCGTGATTGTCTCAAATTTAAATCTTGTGAGCTAACTTAAGTTTTTAAATTGCAGCACCTACTGTTTTCCCTAACCCTTTTGCTGAAAATACTAGCAAAATCATAATGGATAGTACAATTACCCTGAGTGGAGGGAATTTGCAGATTGATATGATGAACATGCATTTTGTCATGGAGAAACCCAGACCTCCCAAACCAACTGACAGGTCAACTAAGGATGAAATTGACTATCAGGAGTGCTGGGAGCACTACAATCGCATGTGCTTGTCTTATATTAAAACCAGGATTCAACGAAGCATTAGGGGAGCAATCCCCAAGTGTGAAACAGCTAAGGAGTTCCTCGAAGCCATTGATAAGCAATTTAAGCTAACTGACAAACAGATGAGTGGTTCCATCATGTCGGAGTTGTGCGCAATAAAGCTGACAGGGACGGACGGAGTCAGGCAACACATTATGAGGATGAGAGACTTGTCTTCCCAGCTGAGAACCTTTGACATGGAACCGATAGATCAGTTCCTGGTGCATCTGGTGATGAACTCTCTTCCCCCTCAGTATGACGCCTTTAAGGTCTCCTACAACACACATAGGGAAAAATGGACAATTGATGAACTGCTGTCCATGTGTGTTCAGGAGGAAACAAGGCTTCAGATGAGTGGAAGGGATGCACCTAGGGTAGCTCATCTGGCTAAAAGTTCCTTCAGGACTGGTGCCGGAGGCAGGAAGGACAAGGACAAGAAGAAGAAACGGATTCCTGCTGTGCCATCCATAAAGAAAGCTGAAGCAATTTGCTTCTTCTGCAAGAAGAAAGGGCACATGAAGGATGAGTGCCTGAAGAGGAAGGCATGGCTGGAACGTAAAGGTATGTATCATTCAATTTTAGCTTTTGAATCTCATCATATTAGCATTGATAGTGATACTTGGTAGATCGGTACAGGTTCAATGATCCATATTTCTACTACCATGCAGGGGTTTTTAAGAACCATACCTCCACTTCCCAATGAAGCTCGAGTCCTTTCAGGGAGTGGGAAAGGAGATTCGGTTAAAGCAATTGGACCTTTTAGAATCGTTTTCCCAAATAAAACCGTGCTGGATCTTCTTAATTGTTTTTTCATTCCTAGTTATAGGAGAAACTTGATTTCTATTTCAAAGCTTATTCCTTTGAACTATGAGATTTATTTGCATAAAGATTTGATGTATTTCAGTACGGACCTTGTTCCAATTGCGAAAGTTATTATGATTGACGATTTGTTTAAAATAATTCCTGAACCGCCCCAAGTTTTTTCTGTTATGCATGGTATTAGACAAAGTATTATTGATGAGAATTCTATTGACTTGTGGCATAGGAGATTGGGACATATCTCCGTGGACAGGATCAAAAGGTTAACTAAGGATGAAATCCTTCCATCTTTAAACCATTTAGAATTTGATACCTATGTGGACTGCATAAAGGGAAAGCAGACCAATAAGTCACAAAAAGGAGCTAAGAGAAGCTCTGAGCTACTTGATATAATACATACTGATATTTGTTGCCCTGATTTGTCCATAAACAGTCAAAAATATTTCATCACCTTTATTGACGATTATTCGAGATATACGTATATCTACTTGCTTGATAATAAAAGTGAGGCACTAGATGCCTTTAAGGAATATAAAGCTGAAGTAGAAAAACAGGTTGGAAAACCAATTAAAAATCGTGAGATCCGATAGAGGTGGTGAGTATTACGGTAGATACACTAGTGAAGGACAAGCGCCAGGTCCTTTTGCAAATTTCCTTCGAGAGCATGGGATAGTTGCCCAATACACCATGCCTGGTTTACCAGACATGAACGGTGTTGCAGAAAGAAGGAATAGGACCTTGCTGAACATGGTTAGGAGCATGATGAATAGCTCTAAACTTCCACCATCCTTGTGGAAGGAGGCACTCAAGGCAGCTGTGTATATATTAAACAGGGTTCCAACAAAGGCAGTGCCAAAAACACCCTTTGAAATCTGGAAAGGATGGAAACCTAGTTTAAGACACCTAAGGATATGGGACTACCTTGCGGAAGTAAGAGTCTACAATCCACAAGAGAAGAAACTAGATCCTAAAACTATTAGAGCTTACTTTGTAGGCTATCCATGTATGACTAAGGGTTCTAGGTTCTATTGTCCTTCACCTTCTGCACGATTTATAGAATCTAGGAATGCTGTTTTTCTTGAAAATGATGTGATCAGTGGGAGTGATCAAACAAACGAAGATCATATGGAAGTGGCCCCTGATTTACGTAACGATGAGTATGTTCAGATTTATTCACCTTCCATACATCAAGAACAAAAACAAGTTGTGGAGGAGGATGTCCCAAATGAACAACCTGAACCAACTCAAGAGGTTGAATTAAGAAGATCAACCAGAGAGAGAAGACCAGCATTACCTAGTGACTACGTGGTGTACTCTACTGAGATTGACTGTGACATTAGCATTGAAGATGATCCACTTACATTTACTCAATCTGTGAAGAGTGAAAACTATAAGTTATGGCATGATGTTATGACTGAAGAAATGAATTCCATGGCAAACAATGGTGTATGGGATCTTATGGAGTTACCAAGTGGGTCTAAAGCCATTGGCTGTAAATGGGTTTACAAAACCAAAAGAGACTCTCAAGGTAACATTGATCGATACAAGGTTAGGTTGATTGCCAAGGGCTTCACACAAGTCGAAGGAGTCGACTACAGGGAAACATTTTCCCATGTATCAACGAAAGACTCCTTTCGCATAGTCATGGCATTGGTTGCACATTTTGATTTAGAGTTATACCAAATGGATGTCAAGACCGCATTCCTCAATGGGGAACTTGAGGAAGAAGTCTATATGAAGCAGCCTGAGGGATTCATTGCAAAGGATAAGGAACACCTGGTATGCAAGTTGAAGAAATCGATCTATGGCTTGAAGCAAGCCTCACGACAGTGGTATTTGAAATTTCATGAGGTAATCACATCATTTGGTTTTGATGAAAACCTCATGGATGAATGCATTTACCACAAGGTTAGTGGGAGCAAGATCATATTTCTGGTTTTGTATGTTGATGACATACTACTTGCAACCAATGATCTAGGACTATTACGTGAAGTGAAACAATTCCTGTGTAAGAACTTTGATATGAAGGATATGGGTGAGGCGTCCTATGTTATTGGCATCAAGATCCATAGGGATAGAGCGCAAGGCATTTTAGGCTTGTCTCAACAAACCTATATCAACAAAGTTCTTGAACAATTCAGGATGCAGAACTGTTCAGCTAACGTAGCTCCTCTTGAAAAAGGGGACAAGTTTAGTCTAGGTCAATGCCCCAAAAATGAGCTTGAAAGAAAGCAAATGGAAAGGGTCCCATATGCATCAGCGGTGGGAAGTTTGATGTATGCACAGGTTTGCACAAGACCTGACATAGCTTTCGCTGTTGGCATGCTGGGAAGGTACTAAAGTGATCCAGGGGAAGCACATTGGACAGCTGCAAAGAAAGTGTTTAGGTACCTACAAGGTACTAAATACTACATGCTCACATACAGAAGAACAGAAAACCTGGAAGTGGCTGGTTACTCAGACTCTGATCTAGGAGGATGTTTAGACACAAACAAGTCTACTACTGGTTACATCTTCTTACTAGTAGATGGAGCTATGTCATGGAAAAGTGCAAAACAAACACTTACAGCTCCCTCTACTTGTGATGCTGAGTACATAGCGTGTTTTGAGGCAAGTTCACAAGCAATCTGGATAAGGAATTTCATTGCTGGACTTAAGATTGTGGATTCAATCTCTAGGCCAATTAGGATGTATTGTGATAACACAACCGCAGTAGCCATTGCAAATAACAAAAGGAGTGGAAGTCGAAGCCGATGGGTCGAACTGAAATTCCTAAGTTTAAAAGAGAGAATTGCAGATGGCGAAATTTCGGTTGATCATATCAATACAAAGGACATGCTAGCTGATCCTTTGACTAAGGGATTGAAACCGAGTGCTTTTGTGTTACACGTCCCTCAGATGGGGGTTAGACCCTCATTCATATAGAAGAGATACGCAATGAAATTAATTATGCGGTTTATTATTTCAATCATTATATGTATACATTCTGTTGATGAAAATAATAAACATTAAGTTTGAAACCGAATAAACATAGAAGTTTATTCATAAAGTCATACCCATTAAGTAAGGATGTTGCATGTAATGCATGGAAGATAATGCTCGACCAAAGAGGACTTATCGCCATGATTCTTGCAGTATAGCCTTAGTTTAATCTGGATAGGGCAACTGACATCAAAGTACAGGCCAAGTGGGAGAATGTGAGATATTTTTAATTATAATATGATTTATTAGTTATTTATTAATTAATTAGGTTTAATTAAAATATCCAGAGTGTGGCCCGTTAGTCAGATCCAGGCCCAATTACAGGATTAGGGTAATTAACTGACATGCTATTAATGTTTATTTCTGATGGTGAAATAAATATAATTAAGTTTTCGGCCGTTAGTGAAATTGAGCGTACAAGTGAAAAACCCTAGCAGCTCTTTGAGGTTCCCTGACTGGCGACGGCTCCCACCCAGTTGCCATCAATGTGCCTTGCAGTCAGTCAGAAGAGTACCTGACAACCTTCTGATGCTTCTCTGTTTTGCAGTTCATCGCAAGAACTCGTGGATTCCCCCCATTCAGAAATTAGCAATGGCAAGAGGTATTTATGAGTCTTCCGCTATAGTTGTGAGATGATTTGTACTTGTTTATGATATATGTATGATGTAAAAGCATGAATTAGGCTTACAATGATATCCCATGCTTTATGGTAGAATAGCCCATTGACTCCGTTCGGCCTCGGTGCCTTTTGTCTGCCCAGCTGGAAAGCAGCTTACTTTACTTCTTCTCTTGTGATCTCTTACATCAAAACTCTATTATCCTTGGTATAGACAATTTCCTCAACACAGTTCAACACTCTCAAGAAATCTTTGTCTCCTCCTGATGCAAATAGAGAATTATAGAATTGAGCAAAGTGGTATCCAATCTCCTTCTCATCTTCTAGCCATTTATCTTCCCCCCCTTTTAACCCTTGTAATTCTATTTTTACACCTTCTCCTTATAATGGTCATATAGAAGAATTTTTAATTGTTAACACCATATTTCAACTAATCCACCCTTGCCTTTTGAGCCCAATCCATCTCTTCTTTGCTCCTTAACCTTTTTCCTTAGTTCTGCTATCTCCTTTGTTGTCCCTTCATTCCAGTTTGAATCAAGGCACTCCTTAATCCTTTTAACTACTTTATGGATCTGTTTCAGCCCATTTTTGAACTCTCTCTTACTCCAAACAATTAAAGCTTCCCTCAGTACGTTCAAGCTCTTCACAAATTCTAAAAGTTCATTTTTGTCTCCATTAGCCTTCCAATTTTCTTTTATCAACTCCATCAACTTTGGGAGATTTATCCATCTAGCATCAAACTTGAACAACAGAGGTGTTTTGGCTTCGGTATGTTCAAATTCTATGAAGATTAGGCAGTGGTCAGATCCAATTGCTTCCAGTACTGATCCTTGACCCTTTTGAAATTGAGCCCGCCAGCTTGGATTGGAAACCGCTTGATCTAGTCTTTCTCTTATGCTTTCTCCTTCTTGCCGATTTCTCATCTATGTAAATTTATAGCCTTTAAAGTCCAATTCTATCATGTCACAGTTTATCATGAATTTTCTAAACCTATCCAGATCCCTTTGATTGCATTCCCTTCCCCCTTCCTTATCCATAGAATATAACAACTCATTAAAATCGCCCAGAATAATCTATAGAGTGTCCGTACCTGGGTTCCACTTCCCAAGTTCATTCCACCATATATTCGGCCCATAAACTAAAGTAATGTTCCCTAAGTATTTCCCTCCCATACTAACTTCCTCAAGATGAATAATGAAACAACCGATAAACCCTACTTTCAGCTGAATCCCCTCTTTCCATCATACCGATAATCCCCCTGATTTCCCTATCGAATCAAAGTAGTGCCCAAAATTGAATATCAGTTTTCTTCTAATTCTCTCAATTTTCTCCCTTCTCATTTTTGTTTTCGACAGAAAAACAACTTATGGTTTTAGTTTCTCATATTGGAACTTTAGGTTTTAAACTGTCAAGGTAGTTCCAAGTCCCTGGTAGTTCCAACCTAAGCAATTCATGGCTCCTTAGTGGCTACACCAGGCCAGCCACCTCGCCCTTTAGACATATCAACTTCTTCCTTCCCTTCTATGTCCTCCCTCTTTGACACCTCACACTTCTAATTATCACATATAACCATCTGTGTTTCTGGTTCCTTGATTAGAAAAAACTGTTTTTTCACCCTTTTTCCTTATTCGCATTGACTCTTTCATCCCACATCCATATTCAAACTGTAAATTAACATCATACTTGTTGTTAAAGTCTTTCGAGTCATCCGTGTCTGCCATCTTCTTCAACTTTATTTCAGCTTTCCCTTTAACACCTACACTTTTTTGGGAATCTTGCTTGTAATCCCTCCTTCTTTTTATTTAGAGGTGATTCCAGATCATCATCAGCTTTTCACTTCAAAGACACATCACGGAGACTTAAAGCAATTTCTCCGATGGCTTTAGTCTGAAATGACACAATTGCCCCTTCTTCTCTCATATTATCTTCTTTCTCATCCGCTAGCTCAACCTAGTATTTAATTTGGGTTTGTAACAGTTTCTCCCTTCTAGCATTTAATATACCATCCGACCCATCCAACTTCTTTATCATTTCGTCCAGCCCATTTCCTTGGCTATTTTCCTTTGCAACTCGGGACCTCCATCTTTAGGCTAATTCCAATCCTTGGCCCACTTAGGAATTTTGAGGATTAATCATAATATCTCTTTCACTGAATTCCCCATATGCTGAGTCATCACTCATATTAAATGAAAGTGGCTGATATTAATCCATTTCTCCTTTTTACACATACTGATTCCTAGAGCTCTCACTTACCTCTTTTAGGTTGTATATCATTTTGTTCCCTTATGAAAGTACTTATTACCTTTGTCTTCCCCATGCACAACTCTGTTCACCATCACCCTTTCCAGAAAATGGTTTACCGGCTATGACATCTAGCTTCTCAGAGCATTGGTACAGAGGCTGGCATCATATCCTCTCGCAACCCCGTTAATAGTGAATTACATTGTCTCCTCTTTGTACACTTTGCTCTTATGTCCCAATTTACCACAGTTGAAGCAAAATCTTACCAGTTTTTCATATTTAACCTGGATCCAAACATTGTCTAAGTTATCCGACCTTAGCGCAAGGAACCCAGTCACTAATGATTTTTCAGCATCTGCCTATACTCTTGCTCAACCAAAGTTCCTATTTGCAAAATAACGGTCTTCTAGCTCTTCTACTTCGATAACCCTTCCTACCATACTTGCCATCATTCTAATATCCGTGCCCATTCATCCTTTTAAAGGAAGATTATGGAACTGAACCCAAAACTCACACGAACTTATCACAATCTCATTGTCGCTCAGAAAGGGTCTCCTCTTTTGCAGGCTCAACATGTAATTTCAAATAGTCCAAGGGTTCTCTTTCAAAACCCTTTTAGCTTCCTTAGTCTTCTTCAAAGTAAAGGTGAACAAATTGAAACCTATGATTTTGACATCTACTCCTCCTTTGGTTTTCCACGCCACAACAACCGAGTCTCTCACTGTGACATATCCCATTCTAGTGCTTGTTATAACTTTTCCTATCAGTTTACTCTATTCCTCTTCTCTGTTTGCTTGCTATTTCCATTGTAACTATATATACAGCCTTCGACTCGTCATTCTTTTGTCATTCACGTCTCTCTCTTGTCTTTAGTCTTATAAGTTTTCGTCATCCACCAGCACTCCAGCCGACCACACCACACAGGTGAAAGGGAAAAAACCCTAGCAGAATCTCACTTAAGGAGAAAACTCTAAGCATGACTCGCACTCTCCAACTACCCTTTTTAAATATGGGCAAACATAAGAAAAAATATTTGGTGCACTTTGAAAACAAAGCAACTATCTTATAAAAAGGATAAAAAACACTTATTAATTGGTGTTTTATAATAAGGATAAGAAAGAATTAAACACTTGCATGGAAAATAAAAGACATTGTGTTGTTGTACTTGTGCATGACCATTTGTTATAAATTTTATTAAATACTGATATATTACTTCATAGATAAATTTTACTATATTATATTTAAAAAATGGAATTACATTGATGGTTAATATTTATTGATTCAAAAATTAAACTTCATTAATTAATATAAGACCCAATTGATTTTTTAAAAAAATAAAATAAAATAAAGTCTTATATTAAGGATCAAATATTATAAGATATTTATGATAGAAAACTATATGCAATTATTTCAATAACTGAATTTTTGATAGGGAGAATCCTAATAAACTCTAATTGAAATACTTAAATCTAGATTTAGGCATGCACTTTTTACAAATCCTTAATTAAGCCAATAGGCTTGATTATAAATTTTTGAATGTTATTAACAGACTATAATGCCATTCTAATTAAGATGATTATGAAATATCATCTTACACCATGAATCATATCGGGAAAAAGGAAAAGGGCTATATGTCAAATAGGGCTTTTGAGTACAAAATAAAAAAAGAAAAGAAATAATGTTTTCAGCTGACGTCGAGGCTGTTTGGAATGACTTATGGAAGCTCCATAAGTGCTTATGAATTGTAATTAACAGAATACGAAGTAACTTTTACAGTCTACGAGGTGTTTTTACGGTCTACGAGGTGTTTTTACGATCTATGAGATAAATATGTAAAGGAGATTTATCTCGATTTATATAAATCGGGCTTATATAATAAACCCGATTCATTAAAGCAATGCCAAACAGCCTTGAAGAAAATCAGCAGGCAAGTTCTGGCAATTCCTCCCTAACCCTAAAACTTATGCGATGATTGAAAGCATATCACGTTTTGCAACTGCAGGTTTGGGGCAAAACAAAAACCATGCATTCCCTTACCGTTCTAGTATCGAGGAAAACGTCCTAAAGAATCGGGAAAAAAAATATTTGATTATAATAACAAATAATGAATTATTATTGGTTATTATATGTTATACTTCCTTAGTGAGAAAGGTGAAAGGCAATAGGAGGGATAAATGTGAAGTAAGAAATGGATGATTGGATGCCAAAATAGGGTTAAAATAAGATGGGTTTGTATGAGGTGGGTCATCATTTTAATTAGAAGGGTGTTATAATCTTTTGATAATATTTAGAAATTATTAATTAAGCCTCTTAGTTTAATTAGGGATTTGTTAAAATTACAGGTTAGAATATGAATTTAAATATTTCAATTAGATTTTATTAGAATTCTTCCTTTTTGATAACATAAATAAATAAGAGTTAATGGTCATTTTTATCCCGTAAATTTTAACCGAGGGACAATTTTGCCCTAAAAATGTAAAAAAAATAGAGAAATTTGGCATCGGCCGTTATCTAAATTAATTTTGAATTTTAATTGATAAAATATACTGAGCTGATAACCCACATATCATTCATATTATTTTTGTTAAAGTGTAAATTTGCCCCCAAAAATTTTAGATATAACTTAAAAAAAAAAGATAAAGTAGATGACACATACTTTATGCGTAAATTTACACCTTAATAGAATGACGTGAATGATATGTGAATTATCAATTTAACATATTTAGTCAATTAACGATCAAAATTAACTGAGTTAATAACTAAGATAAGATTACTCTCTTTTTTATGCAAAATTTCCCATTTAAAAATCTTAATCCAATAAATAATCATGTTTGAGAGAAAGTTTATTTTTAAAAAAATTTGAAATTAACAAAAATGCCAATATTTTAATGGGTTAAGGTGCAAAAATAGCAATGAACTATTTTTCAAAGTGCACTCAACACAACTAACTATTTTATGGTGCAAAAATGAATTTTTAGGGTGTAAAATTAAATATTATGAATTTTTTTGAACAAAAATAACAATTTTTGCACCTAAAATAGATAACGAAATTATTATTTTTGCTCTAAAAAAATTCATAATGTCTACTTTTATACCATAAAAATTCATAATGTCTATTTTTACATCATAAAATAACTAATTATATTAAATACATTTTAAAAAATAATTCTTTACTAAATCTGCACCTTAAGTCTTAGAGAACAGCTTACATCACGTGAGGTTGTAGAAAATGCGGCTTAAGCCACTCCATCGATTTTTTGACACGTGGCTATCCGCCATCACACTCTTGCTACGTGTAGAATCACTTTAACACGTTATTGTACGGCCAGCTTAATATCCCTTCTCTTTTGAGGGAGGGCTGAGGACTCAATACTATGGCGTGATTTTTCGGTAAGGCCCATAGGCGCGTGTGTGACTGCCTGCTAGTCTGCTACCGAAACCCAGATCATAAACCAGTAAGTCGGCCGTTAAAGATTCAATATTTTTTTTAAATTTTATATTAATAATTTTAAAATTTTTAATTTTTTATTAATTTGGTCTGTGTTAGTTCTAATTTAATTATGATCTGATATATTGACATTTGATCTAATATCCCGCCTGATTCTATGACTACTTTGAATTTATTTACCTTACTTCTAACACTTTAATTTTTGTGATAATATGTAAAAATGTCTCTAAACTTTTTTTTTAAATGCACATCGTATGAAACTATAAACTTTTTTGTAAATGAGGGGGAAAATGCCGCCACCATTAATTGAGTCAAACAGACGTTACTTTCGGGTTTGATTGGTGGCACATTAATTGTCCACGTGTCATTTGATACCATCTCATTTCTATATTGTCTAATCACAATGCTCTATCTCATCAATTTTGTTATAACCGTCGTGCTCTATATTTTTTACTGTTTAAAATGATTATTTTTTAAAAAAATTCTCCGTCATTAACAACACCATCGTCACGTGTCCCGAATCCATCATCGCTTTTCCTGCACCAGAACCACCTCTCACCACTCAACAATTTAAAAAAAACAACGATTTGAATCTTTAAATTTAATCATAATTTATGAGGTGGGAGATAAACATGTGGGTAAAGTTTTATTTTGATTTATATAAATAATTATTTTTAGGGATTGTTTAGTATGAGGAATTTGAAGAAGAAAGGAGGGGAGGGAAAATTTTTATGACTTTGATTTAAAAAAATTGAAGAAGTGGGGTATGAAGTTTTTAATTAATTTTCTTATTTTTTTATTTTATATCTTATATTTATTAAAATTTTATAACCCCACTTCTCCCATTTTTTAAAATCTAACTCATAAAAATTTTACATCCCCCATTTCCCTCCGATCATACAAACCCATCAAAAAATGATCCCAAACAAACTAAAAGTCAAAATAGAAGGAAAGAAGTGACCAATTTCAATATAGGAACAAAAAAAATCAAATCCACCACAGAATTGAAACACCATTTTGATGGTATTTTCCTTCTTGAAATTGCCTCAATTAACGATGGAAGCATGTTTTGCCCATTTAAAAAAAGTTATAAGCATTTTTACATCCAATAAAATGTTGCGGTGTTAGATGCACATTTGATAGAAATTTATTGACATTTTGTCCTTAACCCTTAATTTTTTTACTACGACCACTCCATCCCTGATTTATGATGATATAATTATAAAGGAGGAATCACTGCATTTTCTTACAAACATTTCATTAAATTTGAATATCTAAAAATTATAAGTTCGCAGAATTTTTTAATAGCGGTATAAGAAAAGTTTTGAGGGTCAGGCAGCACAAAATGGGGAAATAAAACATGAACGAATTTCATGCATATTTTTATTTATTTATCCACCTCTTTTATTTAAACATCAATAATTTAAACGGACTCTCACTCTTTATATTCCACCCTCTTAAAATTACTAGCCCAAAAAATTTTGTATAAAAAAGCACAAAGATAAAAGTGGTAAGATTTATGTTGGTCGTAAAAGTGAGTTTTTATCTTTTTTGTCTTATTATTTATTTCACTCAAGGTAAATTATAATTTTTTGAAATGATTTTTCTCACAATAAAAACATAATAATTGGAAACAAGTGATTTACAATTTGATAATTTTCTTTCACAAAACAAAGAAAATTTCAAATCAAAACACACAACTGCTACCTATAAAATTGGGAAAGTTACTATGATCTCCCAATAAAAGAACATAACAAAAAAAAAAAATCTTCCAACAAATAAGTAGCATGTAATAATAATTTCTAATGCAGAAAATGATACGTACATGTTGCTCATTAGTTATTGGGATTTTTCTATGACTACATTTCTTCCTCAAAATCTCAGTGATTTTCCGCCTGAAAGAAGCTATATTAATTGTTGGTTATAAATAACATAGATCTTCTATAGATTTTATATTGATATATTGATTATCCAAACAAACAAGGTATTCATATATTTATGCTTCATGGTAGTAGGATACAATCAGATATAATTTTACTGTCTCCCTTGTTTTATTTATATATCATATTCCTTTCCAAGGCAACCATATATTGCTTTATCAGTTATCACCAAATAGTAGCTTTCTTCAGCATCCAAAATTGTAAGAAACCAATCCTTTAAGCTCTGGACCCCTCAGTTTGCTGTTGTTTGCAAAGCTGCAATAGTAAGCAAGCCCACACCAGAGATTATGATGAGATTTTTCATGAACCAATCTATTAGCTAGGTTTGGAGATATTAGAGTGTATATCATCTTTATAGACTTTGGTTGAATCCATTATATCCTATCAGCAAAACTCCAGTGAATCAAGTATTTTCTGGTTGGGTGAAACTCACTCCATCCCTATACTTTTAACGAGCAAAACCGGTGTTTTTTGTCCTATATTTCACGTTGTCTAAAATGTTGACCCTTGTAGTTTCATAAGCACTTTGATATTAGATTAACGGTAGATTGACATGGACTATTAACTAGGAATGATGTGGTTTATGTGTAGAGATAAAAGTAAAAAACAAAATTTGTTAGAAGTGTATGGATCAAAATGAAAAATACTTAAGAGAATAGGGATCAAAAGAAAAAATAGTTAAAAATATAGGGACATGAAGTGGATTTAACCCTTTCTGGTTTGTTTCATTTAAAGTGACTTAAGTTCGTCATGAACATAATTAATTGGAGGGGGGGGAAAAACTTACCTTTCTGGAGGGAAAGAAGTAAAAGGGCCATCTACTGGTATTGTTCCACACAGGATGTTATTAGAAACATCACTGCAACATGAGAAAAATGAGTTCATATAAGCAACAACAGAGAAAACACAAGTCACAATTCACAATGAAGTAGAAGAAGAAACAGAAAACCTACAAGATTTTGAGATTAGTGAGACGAGTGAGTTCTCTTGGGATTGGCCCAGAAAGCTTGTTGTTGTTTAGGCGGCTAAATTTTTTTGGATACAGAGAAACCAAAGGTAAATGACAATTTAGATATCATTCTGTTCAACAACTATATAATGATCAAAAGATTTCTGAACAATCAAAATAGCCATAATAATACTTACAGGAATCTCAGAGACTTCAACTTGCTAAATGATTTTGGGATCTCTCCTTCAAACTTGTTATCGTACAAATCCAGACTAACCAGTTTTTTCAAGTTGCCAAATTCCTTAGGAATCTTACCTCTTATGTCATTCCTATACAGCTCCCTGCAAGAAAATCATCAATTTTTCAGAAACTCCCACTTGCTTTTGGCAAAAACGGACCAATAAGTAATTATCAGAAGGAATCACAATCGACCTATTCCAGCTAATCATAATCATATGAACAGACAAGCAAACATAATGGCATAATTTAAGATTGGTCTAGTTCAGAATCATCAGTATTTAATCTGTCCTTGATCAAAAGACAGGAAGAGTTCATATGAGAAAACTTGGGTGATTTTTAGGTGTTTTGTTTGCTTTCTGATTATGAAAACATAATTGTGATGAGTTGTGACATATGAGAATAAAGCAGAAAAGAGGCTCCAAACAGAACTTAAGCTTCATAATAAACTACCAAAACAAATAGCATAAGGCGAGAGGGAGGGAAGGTTATGTACAAGTATTGTAAATGGTGAAGTTCGCCAAGTTCTGGGCCTAGAGTTCCAGAGACGTTAGAATTGCCCAGATCTCTGAAATTGAAAAAAGTAAAGACAAGCTGATTAGAAGCCAAACAGGCATAAAAGTCCAAAATCAAAATATAAACAGAAATGAAATGGGAGAAAAGAAACATACAAACGAGTGATATGATTATTGGAGTCACAGGAAACATGAAACCAAGTACAGGGATTAACCAGAGTTGGGTCCCAGCTCTGCAGAACATTGTGGGGGTCCGATAGCCTGCTTCTGAGAGCATTCAGAGCATTTCCTGCATGGGAAAAAAAAACCAAAACCATATGATGGGGATTAGATATCAGAGCTTTGATTGTGATGAGTATTTGTAGCTTCCTCAGAAACCAAACAGGCTAAAAAGAAAGAGGGATATATTCAGATCCTTAAACTGGAAGACTTAATTGGTTTTAGGGAAAAAAGAAGAGGTGATGAGAATGAAGAGAAGATACCTTCAGAGTTGGTAGAGAAGGAGGGGAGGGGACCATGGAGAAGGAGAAAGAAGAAAGAGAGGGGAATGAAAGGAGTCATCTTTATTCTATGCAGAGAAACAGAATGAAGGTAGAGAAGGAGAAGGAGAAGTGGAGAAGGAGAAGGAGAAGAAGGAGGAGGGATGAGAGAGAGGGAGTCCAAGTCAAAGTTAGAAACTTTGAATAGAGTGGGAATAGTGTTTGAAATTGAAAAGAGCTTATTCCAATTGGAGAGAGAGGGTAGTGGGAGAGGGAAAGAGTAAAGCAAATGATATGATTGGGAGATGGTGAGAGACAGGGGAAATGGCGCGTAGTGTGGGGCCCGGTCAGAGTGGGTGAGTCATTGGGAAGGAACGTGGGTTACTAGGAAAGTGGAGTGGTGTTGTATTGTCTCGTGAGAAGTGGGACTCAGGACTCAGCACAGAGCACCCCACTTTCACTCCAAATGGGGAAGCTTCCTTTGACCATCTACTTGTTCCCCAATTTCTTTTTTAACTCAGATGGACAAATTCAACGGAACAATAAATCCTGAAAATATATTCTTAAGATCAAACAATTGGTGTTCTCCATCCTTTTTTTTTATAAGTAAGAATTATCAAAATCAAGTATTCAAAATGCTGGTGTTGAGGCTTAAAATCCCTCCCACATGACATGCCATTTATTCAAATCTGACATATCTTAATAAAAAAATGTTAGTTAAAAACAATAAACATATTTATATATATATATATATATATATATATATATATATATATATATATTTTTTTTTTTTATATACCCTTATTTAAAAAAAGGTATACATAAAAAATAATGTATGGAGTTCTATTTTTTTGCCATCGGAAATCTATTACAGAGATAATGGACAATATATATTTAATAAGTGTAAAAATTAAAAAAGATTAGTTTAAAATTTTAAACAAATAAAATATGTTGCTTATATTAAAGATTATTCCTATAAAAGAGAACGGTGGTTATAAAATCAGAGGAAGAGGGAATAATTAGGAGGTTGATTTCATATAAGGCTCGTTTGGATTAGTTTATGGAAGCTCCATAAGTGCTTATAAATCGTGATTCACAGAATACGAATTAATTTTTACGGTTTACGAGGTTGCTTTTACAGTCTACGAGGTAAATATGTGGAGGAGATTTATCTTGATTTACGTAAATCAGACTTATAAAATAAACCTGATTATTGATAGAGTTTCCAAACAAGAAAATATTCGCATCAAACTTAATAAGAAAGTCTTTCACCACCAATACCTACAGGAGATTAGTCTCTTGTAATCACCTCATCAATTCATTAATTTTTCTGTCAAAATCAATTCATGGCTTCCTTGTAGTGGTGATTGAAACTTTCAAAACTAAGTATCTGTATCCCAAACAAGTATGGGAGACAAAATTTGTCTGTATTTGCACAAATGTGGTATAACATACAGCTCTAAACCAACACTCAATTTTTTTAAAAAAAACATAGAAAAGGTAGACGGACTCAACAGTACAATACAAAACTCACTGACTTCAATTGCTTTCCATCACCAAATTGAAAATTTTGTTGCCCGCATTGCAATACTAGAATATTCCATCTGTAAGGTTTAGCTGATTTAACCCATTATATATATATGACATTAGTTCATACACTGAACGGATTTTTTCTCCCCTCATATTTTTACTAATTTAAAACCAACCTTCCGAAATTTAACATGAAACTTCCAATATATTACTACTGCACATATAAAACTAAGCTAATTGGTGATTACAGCATGTGAACAAATCTGTCAAAGAATTCAAACAAACTTTTAAATGAGATTTATCTTGCACATAGTTACATATATAATCTTTTTTTTTTTTAAACCTATTTTTAGTACGTTAGGTTTCTTTAAAAATCTCACGACAGGGCAATGGCATAGTTGTGAAAAAACAACTAGACTCGGTCTCGATCTCTAATCCACTTTGTGGCCACCCATTTCTGCCCTTCAATCACGGGACAACTTCCATGGAGAGAACTCTGCATTAAAGTTCAGTTACTGACAATTAAAAGCAAACCAAATAATGAAGGAGCAAAAAAAATTTAAAAAAAAAAAAAAGTGGAGAAATTTTGTTCTTGAGATCAAGAAATGACGTTTATTTTAAGAATCCAATTCCACGACAATTTTGACAAAATATTAGTGAAACAAGTTACTTTATTTTACTGAATAGAAATGCCACGAATCATCAATATCCTTACTTATATATCAATATATAGCAAGTGCGCCATTTGAAATTAAAGTACCATGAAACTTTTTGTCACCAAAGTCCAAAGATATATTTGTATATTTTAAAAATATGAGATTTTGTGTGATTTTAATAAAATTAAAGCAAAATAAGTATAGCTTACTTCTCAGTATTAAAAGTGAAAGTACATAAAGTAGCTTCTACTGAAAGGATGATAAGAGCAATTTGCATGTATCATCATGAAAATACCATCCAGTTTATCATCATTGTCCAAAAAAATCTTCATCTGATTCTCAGATATCTACCCATGTGTGCTATAAGAGGAACAGCAATTATATGCACATATTATTACTGTATGAAAAAGGAAGATCCTGTAAAAACAAAAAAGGGGGAAAAAAAGGATTACCTTATCGATTATGCCATTTGGAAGCAAAGAATAAAAAAGAAGTCCATCACCTTGACGCGGCTTCACTTTCAAACCAATGCATTCTTTATAATCATAACGAGTACCGATGTTCATACCATCCTGCAAGTTAGAAACACTGTCCAATTACTACATTCATACCAAGATTCATATTACAAAGTGCCATACAATGCTGATGATGTTGAATTCCCCAGTATACCTCAAAAGGGAACATGGTTTCTCCTCCTGCTTCTACATTTGATAGGTACAACAAGAAGGAAGCAACCTGCCCAATTGATCATGAATGTAAGATATCAGACCCTCTCAGATAAGAAAGGCCTTTGAAAGAGAACTTAGTTAACCAACTTCTTTAAGTTATTAAATTCTAGAGTTTCTTGATATGGCATATATAAACCTGAACTGATTTCTGGTCTTAATCAATTAAAGGTGCAGGTTTAAACCACAAGGGAACTCAGTCTATGTTTGGGACCAATTCACGTGACCATGATGAAAAATAGGTAATCAGAACAACTTGGACTGGTCTTAACATTGAAACAAACTTAACCTGGATCAAATCAATCTAGACGGTGAAGGTAAGGTCAAAATAATATTAAAGAATGCTCCACTTGCTTTGCTTATTCCTTTTTTTCCCATTTGGTTATTTTGCTTTCTAAGCCTTATCTATTCCCAGTGAATTTGCAGTCTAAATAATATCATACAACAGGTACCACCGGGAATAAGATGGACTAGTTACGCAATGACCAGGCTTATTTTAAAATCTTGCTAAGAACTTTTATGTAGTATTCCTTAATTATTTGACCTCAGAATTCCTTTTTTCCATTATCTGAGAGATCTATTAGGTGAATATGATTTTAGTTAAATCAAACCTAAATAAGAAAACAACATGCGTCAAGTACAGCATATATCAAGACAGAAAATTGTTGAAAAGAGAGATTTGAAGGAAGAATGATTCAGCCAAGAATACCACCACAAAGAAAAGTAAGTAAGACAGCAAGAAGTGATATTTGACAGGAATTCATTAACAGCAATACCCTTTGACTGTGTTGAGGGCCATATTCAGCTGGGCTGAACGCATCATAATGAGCATCATACTTTTGGCCAATCTCATACCGCAATATGTTGAATGCCTGCAAGATTTTGGCAACATCCCACACTTCGCTCATCATGTGCGCTAACCCTTTACAGAACGCTAACAAAATCTTAAAAAGAATAATACCTCTCCGTGTGTCCTTGGAAGCATTGTGACCCTTGCAATTTTCCTCTCAATTAAGTCTAAGATGCCAGTCTTGTCTTCTGATGCACTGATGAATGTGCCTGAACTGTTTCCAAGTATAAATTAGTAGCAGCAACACATTTTTCCAGAAAAACACATTTGATGGAATCATAATCTAGCTGTTTCCTCCGCAGTTTATGCTCCAAAATATAATATGGTAGGGTTATTATGTATGGTCATAGCTAATATGTTAAAGATAGGCCTTCAGTGAGATGGACCAATCCATTCAATCAAAGATCAACATTTCACAATTAAGATGATGAATCTCCCATAAATCAATTTCTTTAAAGGTTTTATTCCCTTTCCATCATTCTACCTAATTAATATACATATTTTTTTAAAAAAAATCTTTTTACTCCTAAACCATCAATTATCACTCTGCATTAATGCATAAATAATCTATGTCAAGAGAACTGAGCATCTCAAAAAATAAATGTTTGTGGTGCTTAAGAGTTCTGACTTCCAAATGTCACGATTTTTTTTTTTTTTTATGATATTGTACTATGAGCTCAATCAATGATGGATGACGTAACTCAAACTCAATAGCCTAAACACCATGAAGATATCAGAACTGATTTAACCATTTATTGCCATGCAGGATAAGTAATTCAAAAACATTACCAAATCTAGTTTGACTCATTTAAGCAGACCTATCTATGCTAACATTGGTCATGTTAATCTACAAGTTTATGTTATATAAGGAACTCCAAATTATAAATAAATAGCTATCTACTAAGAAGGCCTGAGAAGAATTATAGTGGATAATGTACGTGAGAATGATAATACCTTGTTCTAGTGCCCTTAGTGCTCTCAGCAGATTCTCCTTTTCGCAGAGCTAATTTTGATGGTTGAAGTTTTGACTTTGCCATGTCAATTATGCGCTCACATATTTCAGCACTTGTGAAGTTTGGAAAGTATAATGCTCGTGGCCTCCAACTTAAAACCTGCAAAAAGAGAAAAAGAGGATGATATTGAGCAGCAATGAACAAACAGTAACAAGTTCCAGGAGCTTTCTAAAAGGCAGAGATTTTCTTTCTGAAGGATCCATTTCAGATGCAGATACTAACCATTTTCAGATGACAAATAATTAGTCTATTAGAAGTCATCATTTTCAGCGGTAATAGAATAGAAAACAAATACTTTAAAACCTAAGCAAAGACACTTTCTCACTTCAAACTAATATGCAGAGCAACATTTCCAAAAATTACAGATACCAATTTCTCCCCTTATGAACATAGCCATGAGGTCTATAATCTTTTAAATTTTGTCAGCATATGAAAACTAAATTTTAAAAAAAGTAGGGGAGGAAAAAACTCTCTGAACCATTTGTTAAGATTTTGTTATTTGATTGAAGCAAGAATCAATACAATAAATACAAGTATCACTTCCCATGAGTGAACTAATGCAAAATTCTTTTTTCCATTTAGGGCCAAACATGAATTCACCTTCCTTTATTAGCTACAGTTTGATAAATTAGGATACACTCATCACAAAAAATGTGCATCAGTTGACGATAGTCCTAGATTGTGACGGTGCTGGCCAAAATTCAGTCCTTCTTAGTTTGTCCAGCTTCTATGTGCCCATGTACCTCCAAATGTGAATCAAATAGGGAATCTAATACCTTGAACTGATGAGCAAGCAACTTTTTCATTAACCGAAGTATCACAAATCTTAGGCTTTACTTCGATAACCCCATAAGGTCATCAGACTTAAGTCATGACAATGTTTGCTTTCATTAGCCACAAGCATAAATGGAAAATAGAAGTGGCCAGATAGAGATAAAAAGAAGACGAATAACCTGGAATGGAATTGATTCAACAAAATCTTCCCCAGTTTTACCATGATCAAGCGGGTCATATTCCTTATCCACCACCGATTCTTCAAGTATTCTCACTCCCGATCGCGGCCGTGCGTCACCCAAATCCTGCAATCAAATTACACAATAAATTCAAGCCATGAGATTGATCGAGTACTCACCAAGATATATCAATCAATCGAGTATTGTAAAGGGAATTCAAGAGACCTGAAAGAGGATGGTGGACACAAAAAGTCCAATAAAGAAGAAAAGGGAGGAAATGAAGATCAAAGTAGGTAAACCCAACTTCAGACTGGGGCTTTTTGCTTTGGCTTTCATTATGTTGTTCCTTTTTCTTTCTCATCCAATGCTTGTGCTCGGAGGGCTTTGAGAAGGCGGGCGATGTGGGGTATAATGGAGGATTTCGACAGTGGATATCCAGATTTGGAGCTTTTTGGTTGCTTTGTCTCTGTTTTTAGGGGAAGATGTTATTCTCCACGACAATGGCGGGAGTTTCTCTTTTTCATGTTGGCAGGTTAGCATCTCCATCCCCGTTCTTCACAATAACAGGGATGTTTTTGTGCGATTGTTTTTTTTTTAATTATTTTTTTAAGTCAGGGTGCAATGTTGGATCTGTATGTAATTATATTTTGCAAAGTATTCAATTTTACAAGGAAAAAATCAAACTAGCTCGATAGCTCCTTGTGACTTAATTTAATTTTAAATTAGGTTCTCTCATTTGGAAACTCTATCAATAATTAGGTTTATTTTATAAACTCGATTTACGTAAATCGAGATAAATCTCCTTCACATATTTACCTCGTAGACCATAAAAGCAACATCGTAAACCGTAAAAGTTACTTCGTATTCCGTAAATCACGATTTATAAATACTTATGGAGCTTCCATAAACTAATCCAAACCCTATAATTTATTTTGTTATTGTTTGATACAATTAGCGTGTACTCCTTCATGCGTTATATAGGGAATTTGTGCTTCTGTATATTATAAAATATAAATATTATCAATTTACCAACATTTTTCATGGTCTTACTATGTAAAATGTTCCTGACATACTAATAATATATACATGTAACGCCTATATGAGCTTGTTTGTTATCACTTATTTGAATCGGGCTTATTATATAAGCCCGATTCATGTAAATCGAGACAAATCTCCTCCACATATTTATCTCGTAGATCGTGAAAGCACTTCGTAGACCGTAAAAGCACCTCGTAGACCGTAAAAGCTACCTCGTAGACCGTAAAAATTACTTCGTATTTCATGAATTACAATTCATAAACACTTATGAAATTTTCAACCGCTATTCTAAACAAGCTCTATATTATACTTTTAGTAGTCATACTATCAGCATAAAATTGCAGCAGTAAGTGATGCAATATATATTTGATGTTTGTGCTTCTGTCTTACTCCCAATCTTTGTTTGTTTACACTTCTGCACATACAGATCTTACATTTCTTTTTAATTCATATTCCCAATTTCTTATTTCATATTGAACTATTTTTTGTATTTTTTTTTCAATTATTTTTATTTCTTTGATAACCTTGCTATTTTTATTAAAAATATCTCATAGAATATTATTTACAAAATTATAACTATAGTTACGATATAATTAGTAGCAATAAATTGTTCTTTAAAAAATTTTAAAATTAGGTCCCGAAACATATATATATATATATAATTATATATATAGGTCCTGAAACTGTTATCAAAATTGCTTATTCCCTGTTCACACTACACATTCAATCGCTCCCGAAACTGGAATTAATAGGCAAAAAAATCTTATTGTTTGATACAATAACCTTAAGGGTGATAGTGTAAAAATTAATAATAAAGTGTTGTGGTTTGTGTTGGCTCCACCATCGTACACTGTACAAATTGTTAGCGGCAGCACCTGTTGAAACACAATAAACAAATAGTTCGAGTCATGTCCAAGGACGCTGTCCTTAGGAGATATTCCGCAACCCCCTAGTAGATTAGGAAGCGGCACTCCCCAGGATAAAACGAACTCTTCCTGCAGAAAGCAGGGCGACAGAACTACATAAAGATATTAGTATAACTCAGAAGAGAGAAGAGAGGAGCTCAGGGACCTCTGTGTCACCAAACCTCGGTGCTCACACCTTGGCCCCCAGAACTTACTCCATACATTGCCTTTTATAGGCACATATTATGTGACCGTTGAGCTGCAATGATGACCATTAATGACGGTTTAATGACAATTAAAACAACAGTTACAAAACAAGTATTAATGACAATTTAATGTAATAAAACCTTTTAAATGTCATTAAAACCATTCAATTAAAAATCTAATGGTCATCTCCAACAGTCAGTTCACATACTCCTCTTATCAGTCTTTTTACTAACTCAAGCTCATAGTTAATTGTATACTAGGGCATCCCCAATCTTGAGTTGTATGAGACTTCTTTCTTTGACACACTCACACACAATATTTCCAACAGTTTGAGCACCCGATAAAATTAATATTTGATAAGTGTAAAAGTAACTATAACCATTTTAAAATATGTTTGAATTATAATTAATGATTCTAAAAATATTTATATATAAGTCGAGATGATACGTTTTTCATATACTTATTTTATATATCGTAAATTATAATTAAGAATTTTTTTAAAGATTTTAATTATTATTTAAAAATGATAATTTTAAAACTCTCATTGACTAAACTAATGATGTATTTATAAAGCATCCAAATCATGATTTTCATAAATTAAAATAAAATTCTTTTCAAATATTTATAAATTGTAAAAACTATTCTTATTTATCATTTTTTCGGGCTGTGGGTCTCACAATACTTGCATCTGGTACTTGAGTGGTTTAGACGTGGCAGAAAGAGTTCATTAAAGTCAAAATACCATCCAATCTCAGAAAAAGAAAAAGAAAAAAAAAAATCTCTCCCTCCCCACGAACATCAACCTCCGGCCATGAGACAGGTGATCGGTGGCAACAATGGAGGTGCTCTGACGCCACCAATACCACTCTCCGCTCCTTGTGAGGCCTCGACATGGCCCTTATAGTGAGATCTGACCTTTCAATCATCAGATTGCATCACATTTCTAGAAACCTAAATCACTTTAACCAAAGACCCGGATTTAAGCCTTCTCTTCCCCCCTGTAGACAACTCCTCTCGCGAACCCTGCTCCGACGCCACCAACACAGAGTTCCACCCACGGTGACTCAGAAACCCGCCCACGGCTCGGTGATTCAGTATTGCCACTTTAGGCACCCAACTTCTCATCAAGAAGCCCTGACCTGAGACTCGATCCTCAAAACCGTCTAGCACTATGCATATCCTTCCTCCACCTATTGTGGCGTGCCGGATTCTACCACCCATATGAATCGGGTCTCGGATCTTTCCAACCCAGAAGCTAGAGCCTCCATTTGTTCTCTCTTGAACAACTTCTGACTCCGAAGCACACATACAACACAGACCCATCGGAGCATCCGTCGAGCCAGTTGAACCCGAACCATATGCAATCCCATCAAGAACTAATGATGACGAAAATACAGCTTTTATGAGTGAAGTCTTAAAAAAAAAAACAATTTAAGCCACTCAATGATTCACATTCGCTCACATCTGAGAGAAATTTACGCTGGCGATCCCATCTAACCCCTCCACTGACTCACTGTCTCGAGCCTCTCCACTTACCTGTCTCCCTAGATACAGCTTCAACATCAGCACTTCCTGACTTGCCGCCGGTGATAACCCCAACGAGGATGACGAGCCCTCCAGTTGAACATGATTGAGTAGAAGGGAAAGACACGAGCGAACGTGGGTCCGGAGAGGGATCCGGCAAATGTATTTAGTGAGTTGGAATGATTTGATTGGCCAGTCAAACTTTCCACTATCCAGTTGGACTGGTCAAGGGCACATCAAGTGCCAGATGGAAGTATTATGGGACCCACACTGTGAAAAAATGACAGAAGTTAAGCCTTGTTAACGGGAGTTCTAAAATTGCCACCTCTTTAAATGATTATAGCTATTTTTTCAACCATCAAATATTAATTCTCTTAAGTGCTTAAAGTATAAAATATTATTATTATTTTTACATCTTTACTTTAGTCCTAATTTAAAATTATTATGATATTTTATTTTATTTTATTTTTTAATATTTTTACATTCAACGATAAATACAGGATCAAATTGTAAGGACTCAGTTGAAGGAAACTATGAAGATGTAAAGGTTATTTGGATTATCTTATGAAAGCTCCATAAGTGCTTATGAATTGTGATTCAGGGAATACGAAGTAACTTTTACGGTCTACGAGGTGCTTTTACGGTCTACGAGGTGCTTTTACGGTCTACGAGATAAATATGTGGAGGAGATTTGTCTCGATTTATATGAATCGAGCTTATATAATAAGCCCATTCCAGAAAAGCTGTCCCAAACAGCCTCGTACTGATTAGTTTTTCCCTTGATGTAATGACGCGAAACTAGGCTGTTTTTTTAAAAACCCTAATTAAAGCAATTTTAGTTGGTGACTTTCAGAACATAACTATATAAGGCATCAAGTTCAATCTTTTTTTTTTCTTTTTACATCAGGCGGTTAGGGTCTTTGACCCCTTAACCTGGAGACCCCCAGTATCCGGCGTCTTTTTCTAAGTCCCTGGTCTTCTACAACAGACCAAGTAACCCGAGATAACCGACTAATCCGGAGTGGAGGATTTTTTAGACATGCCCATGTAAAGTGCTTTGCACCATGGACGGGTTCCCCTACCACCAAACATGACTCCAGGTTCAAACTCACATCCGCTTGGAGAATTAACAGTTGCATTACCACTCCACCCCAACACTTGTTGGTAGCATCAAGTTCAATCTTAGAGTCTTTTTCATTTTGGTAAGTATCGTCTAAATAGATTAAAAAACATTCGTCTTAATTTATTATTTGTTCCCCTAATTGAATATATTTTACTTTTAAACAATATATTTGGATAGCCTCTATAAGTACTTTTCAATCGTGATTTACGTGATTTACGGAATATGAGGTAGTTTTTACGATCTAAAAAGTAAATATGTGGAAAAGTTTTATCTCGATTTATGTAAATCGGGCTTATGCATAAGCCCGATTCAAATCAAACAAGAAATTGAAAGCACTAAACGCGTTGCCTCCATCTATTCATGCTTTAATACTTTTGTGAAGCTCATAAGTGGGTCTTTAGAATATCCATTGGAACCTTCAAAAATACTTTTCAATTGTGATTTACGATATACAAGATATGTTTTAAAATATATGAAGTAAATATGTTGTAGGAATTTTACCTCGATTTACGTGAATCACAATTATAAAATAAGCAAAAGCTATTCCAAATAAGTTTAAATGCTTATTTATTTATTTCAAATGTTTGCTTATTTTCCTATCATTGTCTCCCTGTTCCTGTACAAAAATACGTAATTTAACAACCATTAAGAGGGAACACATATTTTTCTGGGTTGAATTTGAGAGAGAAGACTACAGAAGAGCAAGATATTAGAATAACGGTTGGAACTTTCAATCGTGCTTTTCAATCGTGATTTACGGTCTATGATGTAGCTTTTACGGTCTATAAGGTAAATATGTGAAAAAATTTTATCTCAATTTATATAAATCGAACTTATACATAAACATAAGTTCAACTAAACATCCTCAAGGTATACGGTGAAGTCAAGGCGAGAATCATCCATTTTAAATTAGAAAGGCAAGCCGCCGGATGACGGCGTGAGCCACGCACTTGGTATAGGCACCCCCCACTGATATTTTTCTTACTTCCTTAGAGTTAAACATACTTTTAAGAGTTTTTTTTTTTTTCAAATGCATATCTTGTTTGGGTTATTTTTTTTGTCCTTATATCCTATGCCGTCCAAAATATTAGTTCTTATAATTTTATATGAACTCGTTAAATATGGAAACTAAAGCTAAACTCATTAAAATATATATGGACCAGAAGTATGTTTAATCTTTTCCTAGGGATATAAATCAAGAACTCTTCTTTTACACACGATTTTGGTTTAATTCCATGCGTAAGGATTATTTATAACTATGCAATTTGCTTAATCAAATGTTTGATTGATATGGTGAAGTAATTCAATGTAATCCTAATTACACCATATTTCAACAAATCAAATAATCTTCATTACATAATTTGGGTTGTGTAATCCAGATTCAAACTCATATAAATTAACATAGGGACATATATTAAACTATATGACACAATATTTAGATGAAATATTATTTCACATTTATTTTTAACATTTTTCTTGATAAAATATAAATTTCATTTTATGTATTTTTTTGTAACCTAGCAAAAAAAAAACTCTATATTAATGATAATCATTTTATTACAGTATATTTCTTATCATTAGATTCCTTATGACTCTTTTAAACCCAACTGAACCTATATTCCACTCTCTCAGCATCATACATTGTGCACCTAAATCAAAAGGAGTTCAACTAATTCACTTCAACTTTCACATATCTACTTGAAGTATAGAGGAAGAGAAGAATCTAGAGAAATTTCAGAGGAGTTTTTCATTCAATCAACTCAACGTAATATATCTTAGACTTGGATTATATATAGCTAATCAATCCAGTCCTTAGTTTACAGAGGTTATTAGCCTAATTAAGTTATAACATAATCACAACAAAAAGTTACATATTATATTTGGGCTTGGCCTAGATAGTAGAGGCCCAACACATTACAACTCTAATATTCTTTCTCCTTGTTTTGTTTTCATTGAAGCGCTCTCAGCTGAAACAACCCCAAGCTGATCACAAGAGCAAGCAAACATTGATGCAGGCAATGCTTTAGTCAGAACATATGCAACCTGCTCACAAGCAGGAACATAGCCAACCTGAAGAGTACCATCCATAACTTTTTCTCTGACAAAATGCAAAACGAGTTCAAAATGTTTAGATTTGCCATGTAGAACAGGATTGGTTGAAAGTGCTTTAGTTCCAGTGTTATCACACCATATAGAAGGAGTACCCACAATATGAATATGCATCTCTTTGAGTACAGCCAAAAGCCATAAAAACTCAGCTTGAGATTCTGCAACAGAACGATATACAGCTTCTGTTGTGCATCTTGCTACTATAGGTTCTTTGTGAGATGCCCACATAATAGGATTGGACCCAAGATATATGCAAAAACCACTAGTAGAGTGCCTATCTGCACGGTCTGAACACCAATCCACGTCAGCGAATGCGCATACGGTAAGATAAGTGGCTGGCCTGATGAATAAGCCATAAGTAGATGTGCCATTTAGATAGTGCAACACTCTTTTGACACCTTCCCAGTGAATATTGAGAAGCTGCTGAATGTATTGGGCCAATTTGTTCACCGTATAAGCAATATCTGGTCTAGTGACACAAATATACTGTAAGGCTCCAAGAATACTGCGATAAGTAGTAGGATTAGAATATGGAGCACTTTTTATATCACTCAACTGTGAACCTATACCTAAGGGTGTCATCTTGGCATATGCTCCTATTGCCATAGGTGTCATCTTAGCATTTGACATTAGCATATGAGTTTTGGTCAGTAACTCAGTAATATATTTCTTCTGGGACAGATGCATCCCCAACTTAGTACGACAAAATTCGATGCCCAAAAACAAGAACAATTCTTCAAGAACTTTCAAAGAGAAGAAAGAACTTAGATGAACAATAACCTGATCAACCTCATTGGCATTACCACCAGTAAGGATTAAGTCATCCACATAAACTAGTAAGTAGATTATAGGGCTTGAATTGAATATGATAAACAGGCAAGCATCTGATTTGGGTTGCATAAAGCCCAGACTACTTAGTGTAGTTTTAAGTTTAAAAAACCAAGCATGAGGAGCTTGTTTTAGGCCATAAATGGCCTTTTTGAGCCTGTAAACAAGCAGAGTCTTAGTGGAAGCAGTAGAATTTTGTTCAAAACCTAGAGGCCGAAGCATAAAGATTCTTAAATAAGCTCCCCATTTAAGAAAGAATTATTAAAGTCTATTTGTTGAAGCTTCCACCCTTTTGAAATAGCCAATGTAACCAAAATCCTTGCTGTGGATAATATAACAACAGGGCTGAAAGTATCATGAAAATCAGTAACTACCATGTTCTATATTTTGTAGGAACACCAATTGCATCAGTTTTAAGTTTAAATATCCATTTACAACCTACTGCCTTATGATGAGGAGGAAGCTACACTAATTCCCAAGTGTTAAAATTCACTAGAGCCTCATATTCCTCCTCTACTGCTGCCTTCCATTCAAGATATTTTAATGTCATATGAATAGTAGTAGGACAATAAACCTGAATAGAATCTGTCATATAGATTTTAGGTTTGTAAATCCCAGCCTTTGCACGTATAGTCATAGGGTGATTGTTATTAGGGAGTGTAGGGATTTGAGGTGGAGAGATAGGTTGAGAAGTAGGTAGTGAGAGAATAAGGGAAGAAGAGGGAGGTGAAGTTAGAGAAAAGGATGAAGTAGTAGATGATGAAATGGGAATGGACTGAGATGATGATAAGACAGGGGAAGTAAAAGATGAATGATACATTGGCTAAGGAGAAATAGAAGAAGGCAAAACATGAAATGTGGGACAAATAGGTACAATAGGCTGAAATGATGGTATGGGTTCTGTAGTAGAGGTTGGTCATTTTCTGGCATTAAATTGAGACTGAGATGCAAACAAAGTCTCATCAAATTGTACATGTCGTGATATGTATAGTTTGCCAATGACTGGATTTAAACACTTGTATCCTTTGTGGAGCTTGATCGATAATCCAATTTATTTGCACGATAAGGCCAAATCCAAGGATAACATATACACCCAAACACCCTTAAAATGGAAATACTTCGCTTGACTCCATACAATTTCTCAAATAGAGAATAACATCCAGAGGTTGAGTAGGCAAATGATTTATGAGAAAAATAGCAGAAGCAAGTGCATATGGCCAATAAGATAAAGGTAAAGAAGCCTATGGTAACGGGGTTAATCCTGTTTCAACGATTTGCTTATGCCTCCTCTCAACTAGCTCATTTTGTTTTGAAGTATATAGGCATGACAAGCGATGTTCAATTCCACAATTATCTAAAAAGGTCTTGAATGATTGAAACTCCCCTCCATTATCATATTGAAATTGCAGAATTTTAGTATGAAATTGAAGTTCAACCTTAAACTTGAAAGACTTAAAAGCCTGTAAGGCGTCATACTTGTTCTTTAGCAGATAAATCCAAACAAAATGAGTATAAGCATCAATAAATGCCACATAATATGCATAACCAGAGGGTAGTATAGGAGCAGGACCCCACAAATTAGCTATAACCAACTGAAATGGTTCATTGTAAAATGAAGGTAGAAAAGGAAACTTATGACATTTGCCCATTTGACATGCTTGACACAAAGACCATACAGGATCTTTTACGATTACAATATTATTGAACTGTAAAATTTTCTTTGTAAGGTCAACCGAAGGGTGACCAAACCTACGATGCCACAAGACTAAAAGGGAAACTGTAGAAACAGAAAAACATCTCTGAGGAGCGGATGTAGAGGAAGCCACATGTTGTAACGTTTTGAGACTTCCAGAGTACTTGTACGTGCCACAAGCTTCAGTACCATAGCGCTAAAATCATTTGGGTCTACAAATCCTTCACCACACAATTAGTGGGGGAAAACCTCAACAGATACATTATTATCTTTTATAAATTAAGCAATTGACATAAGATTTTTCAATTGCAAGAATAGGTAGAGGCTGACTATTCCTACTTCCACAGTGCCACCACCATGGTCAGACGACACTTGCTGAAGCGCATCAACTGAATGAGCAACATGTTGAGTTGCACCAGAATTAAAGTACTATCCATAATCATTTTGGACAGTCGGTGTAGCGAGTTAGACTTGCGCAGTGGAGGCCTAATCAGTAGGCACAGAAAGACGTGGTGACTGAGTAACACCATTATCAGAAGTGGAGGCAATTGGTGCTACTACAACTAGGAGTGAAACTTTAACAGCAGGAGATGTAACACTAGAATCACCATTGTAAGTGGAATTATGATTTCCAGCAGCAGTATTGTAGACAGTATGATAAGTAGTAGGAAGTAACATGTTAGTAGGGACAGGAGCAGAAGGAGAATAGTTATAATCATACCTATAATCATACCTATAATAGTTACAAATCTGGCAACTCGGACGATCTAAAGATGAAGGCATAGTACGCCCTCTTCCTCCACTGTACAAACCACCACGAAAAAGGAGGACGAAATGGTGGACGACTACCTTTATTTCCACTGTAGTGTGGATTGTAACTTGTATGAAATATGATATCACCAGAATCATTAAATCTATAATTAACAACATTAGCCTTCACTATAACATTATAAAGAAATGCTTTCTGACGAGTTTTAACATCTATAAGCATTGTATGAATTTTAGAAACAGAAAAACAACCATGTGCACCATTGATTACAGAAATCACAAATTCATATTCAGCCGTTAGGCGATTCAAGATATCTGATATTTGATTAGAATCAGCAAATTGATGACCTAACATTGCTAGGTGATTACAAATTGATTTTACAGTAGGAAGATAATCACGCATGGAGAGTTCTCCTTTCTTTTGGTTAGTAAGCTGATTACAATACGACAATACCTTCGCATTAGATTTATTAGAAAATAATTTTTCTAGATGAACCATATCTAACTTGAGAAATCATAACCTACAAGCTTAGGAAGAACAGAGGAACTTACAGACGCTAGTAACCAAGACGTGAGGGATGAATCTTGAACTTTAAACTCATCATAAGCAGGATTTGGTATCATTTGACCATCATCGTCTTGAATAAACACTGCAGGAGCTCGAACAGTCCCATTGATGAATCCAAAGAGATGATACTGCTTTGCCATCAGTTGTACTTGTTGTTTCCACATCAAATAGTTGGTGTCATCTAACTTTACATTGATCTTCTTGTTCCCTAGCTGACGTGGAACCATCTGTGACTCATCGCGAATGACAATCGATCTAGTCGAAATAGCCATGACGACGGAAATATGAAATTTAAAGGGAAGATGAAATATTCAAAGAATAGAGTGAAGCTATGGTTGTGAGTATCACCAGTCACAGTATAGATCTGATACCATGCTTGAAGTATAGAAGAAGAGAAGAATCTAGAGAAATTTCATAGGAGTTTTTCATTCAATCAACTCAACGTAATATATCTTAAACTTGGATTATATATAGCTAATCCAATCTTTAGTTTACAGAGGTTATCAGCCTAACAAGCTATAACAGAATCACAACCGAAGCACAACAGAAAGTTACAGATTATATCTGGGCTTGGCCCAGATAGGAGAAGCCCAACACATTACAACTCTAATAACGTCACTCTCTTAATGACAAAATTTTTTATATGGTTATGTGATTGGATTGTATTTAAGTATTGTTAGGCATAATTGAGGAAGCTTATGAAGCTTAGGGACATGCATGCACATGTCTCGTATAATTTGTTTAAAATAATACTCCTTTGTTCTAAATGTAGAAAATACTCATTCTAATTTTTATTATAAGACACTGACTATCAGCAGTTTTTTATCCTTAATATAAGGCACCAACTATTTTTAACTAACTTATTTATTACTATTTCCCATTATACCCTCATTTTTAAGTGACTCATTTAAATCCACATCATTAAAGTATGGGTAAAGTTGAAAACATTTACCAATTTTGGACCAATTTAATAAATTAACTTCTATTTTTTTGTCTATGAAAAATAAATGTTGGTGCTTTATAATAAAAATCAGAAAGAGTAATTATGTTTGTAATATAATTTTTATTACAAACTAGATCATACATTTAACCAATCACAATCAATAAAAGAGTGACCAAATTGGATATATAGGGAGCTGTGCATTGTTATATAGAAATTAAATCAGACAGGTATGTGTTACCCCTATTGTTTGTCTGCCCAGAAAGCTACGACCCATCAGATCATCAAGAAACCTTAATCTTCCAATAATTACATTAAAGACATAGTTTTTCGATTAATCAAATCTATAAATATATCTTATATTAAAAATATGGGTATAATTTATATATTTATATAACGCTTTTATAAATACACTTGTATTTATGATATGTTCCGAGTTTCTTCCTTTCTTTGATTTCTTTCTTAGCTTGTTGTGTTCCGAAATGTAAATCTGACACACGTGTATCCTAGTCACAAGTAATGACATGTTCCATCCCGAATTTTTCTGATTATTTGAAATTAATTAATGTAATATAATCAAATCAAAATAGCATCCAATGTAAATAAATATTCCATTCCTTCTCCATTTCACATCCTGATTGATTACCCTGAATCAAATTCAAAATATAAATTCAAGCAAATCAATCCTACATTACTTGCTACCAAGCGCTTAAGTTAATTAGCTCAAGTCATTCTGACTTCACCGTTCTAGATAATTATTTAGAGGCAATGAGATTAGCTCATTGTGAGCCAATAGTCTCTATTGAGACATTCAAAATATAATCCCTATGGCCTCTTTCACATTGACTTAACAAAAATATGTGGTTTTGTTAGTTTCATTATCAAATAATTCACTTCAGAAAAAATTAATTTGGTTCTCATATTTTCACTCTCTCTGCCTCACTGCTGAGTACCCACACGAGATCGAAGCACCGATATAGACTCCAATCACATTCATACGGTAGAATCACTATTTAGAAGAAGAAAAACCAAAGAGAGAAGTTTTTATAAGTTTTCATTCTGTATGTATTCAACTGACTCAATCTCATATATCACGTATGAGCAGTTAGTCTAATTTGAATTTTAAATTATAAAGCTAAAATTCTTCCTTCACACACATATTTTTTTATATTTATAGAATAGCCCCTTTTTTGTATTGGGCTTGGTAACTGATCCACCAAAGATGTACTAAGCATATTCCAATATGAACTTTAAAAATAATAAAAGATAAAATGATATTTTAAATATTCATAATAATATAGAGTTGTGAGTACTTTATTTATCCTTTTTAAAATTAAAAAGAAATAACACAAATCCCCTTATATATAACTAACACACACATATTACCCCACCCCATCAAGCTGGCTACCACAACTCCCCCTACTGATGATGGATCTCCGGTGGTCGGTCAACGCTCACCATTGTTCTTCTTTCTCCACAACCACCTTCTACTTCACTTCCCCTGTCTTATCCCACGCTTACCATTGTTCTTCTTCTCCAACGTCTGCTAGAGATCAACACCCCCACCCTACCAACGTGATCGTTGAAACCCACAGACCTCCACATACCCATATGCCCTCTCCTCCTCCCTTATATCCGCCGATGCTCCTCCTTTACAAGCGACCTGTTAAACCCAATCAGAGTGAACCTGGCCCTAATGCTTCTCTAGATCATTCCTCCACCATCATCTCTCACAACATCCCAAACTTCTCAAGTTTCAATCTTTTCAATCTCAAGCTCATGTCTGCCACAATACCTCTTTCCTTTTTCCACCACCAGAATCATAACCTCCTCAAACTCATATATCGGCTCCCAATCTAGACAAACCAAATGACCAATTGAGCGACCATTCTCATTTAAAGCTATCCGATGAAGATGTTATTTTCGCAATCCGAAGTGATTTTGCAAAGATTAGTAGGAAATTCATAACCGAACTTCCACTGTTAATGCATCTTCATCGGTGAAAGCAAGCGGCCATGGACATTGTTCAAGCTTCCTCTTCTTCTTCTTCGAGCTAGAGAGCAAGGAAGAGTGGGATTTGGTGTTGTTCTTGGACTGATTTCATCTTCTTAAAAAATGAAGGAATGAGGGTTTTTCGTTAAGGACCAAATCAGAGGGTCAAATTCCAGAAGAGGAAGAGAGGACCAAATTAGGTGAACGACGGTGGTGGGGTGGGTGTGGGGTTACTCTTTTTTTTATAAAAAAAAAATATGTTTGAGGAAATTTATGTCATTTTCTTTAATTTCAAAAAAGACAAATAAGGTACTAACATTTTTCTGGTATTATAATTATTTAAAATACCTTTTTGTCTTTTCCTATTTTTAAAATTATTTATCTGTCATTTTCTCTTGAATTTTTGAATAAGTTAATGTCAACAAGCTTAATATCATATAACTCAAATAATAAGAAAACATAAAACCAACATAAAATCAAGATTATATTTAAAAAATGAAGCATAAGGATATATATGATGACGTGGATGTATATCCAAAAGGGTTGTTAAAAAATATGTTTTGGGTAGCTTGTGATGGCAAAAAAAGAATGAGTAGTGTTAGATGAGGATATTTGATTTAGTTTATATTTATTTATAGATTTGATTAATGTAAATCGAGATAAACTTTCTCTATATATTTATCTCGTAAATTATAAATTATAATTAAAAAATATTTTTAAAAATTTCAATGATAATTCCAAATCCTGAATATGTGAAATTACTAATTAGGAAGAGAATGAAACCTTGTGAGGTTTAAGGGATAATAACAATTAACCAAGTCGCTGTAGAGTCAGACACACGCAGAGAAACTGAAGGAGAGAGAGGGAGCAGGAGGAGGAGGAGGAGGAGAAAAGTACGCGTGAAGTATAAAAGCAACATTCGTAGTTGTATCTTCTCCTTCTAACGCGGCATTGCCTATCTCGCACTACTTTCCTTACCCTTTACCCCACTCCCTTTCCTTCTCTTCCATTTTCCCATTTTCATCTCTCTTCTCAATTCTCATCTTCCTCTCTCTCTCTCTATACCTAATCATACCACAGCCACCTCTCTCCATCACAATCACAATCACAATCGTGATCTCGATTTCCCTTTAGACGCTCCCGAATCTGTACTATTTGATCCTTGACGTGTGTGTAGAGGATGCTTCGTTTGTGCTACAGGCCACTGGAGCGTTGCTTTGGATGGCTAGGAGGCGGCGGCGGCGGCGGCACCGGTGGCGATGGCCTTCTTTGGCACTCTGACTTGAAGCCTCATGCTTCTGGCCACTTCTCTATCGCCGTCGCTCAGGCCAATTTCAGTCTCGAAGATCAGGGTCAAGTCTTCACGTCTCCCTCCGCCACCTACATCGGCGTCTATGATGGCCATGGCGGGCCTGAGGCTTCTAGATTTGTCAACAAACGCCTCTTCCCTCATTTGCAGAGTAATTCTCTTTTTCCTATTTATAATTCTCGGGATTGTAATCGGTGTTTTTGGTTGTTCCTATTTTTGGCTCTGAATGGGTTGTCTCTTAAGGCTCACTGCATTCTCTCTGTCTTCGAGTTCGTGAATCTTATTATAAGGTTCTGTTCCTTGAATCATTTATTGAAGACAAAATAGAATTGGTTGGACTGATGCATGTTATGATAACAAGTATTTTAGGATCCATGAGAATTTAAACACTGTCGAGGGTACTCTACTCTGTCGGTTGCATTTAAGTTACTCCTCCTGATTCCGTGTGGTTACTGACTCATCTTTTTGTTTGTTTTGTTGATTTGATTGTAGAGTTTGCTTCTGAACAAGGAGGATTGTCCGCGGATGTGATAAAAAAGGCGTTTAAGGCCACTGAGGATGAGTTTTTGCATTTGGTGAAGCGAACATTGCCTATAAGTCCCCAAATTGCTTCAGTAGGATCATGCTGTCTTCTTGGTGCAATTTCTGATAATATACTGTATGTTGCAAACCTTGGAGATTCTCGAGCTGTTCTTGGCCGCCGAGATACAGAGAGGAAAAAACATCCAGTGGTGGCAGAGCGGCTATCCACAGATCATAATGTGGCTGTCGAGGAGGTGAGGAAAGAGGTGGAAGCCCTCCATCCTGATGACTCACACATTGTGGTTTTAAGCCGTGGAGTTTGGAGGATTAAAGGCATCATACAGGTATTACTGGATAATTTCTTCTCAAACTTTTGAATAATGTAGATTCTGATCTGAACATAGGCCCTAACAATTTTAAATGTCCATCCAATGTTTGGAATTATGGATAGATGAAAGAAATTTATTTTCTTAAATTATCTGTTCTTAGTTATAGTCTAGGATTGCTGTGTGCAATGTTTGTCTGATTTCAGAAATAGTCTTAAATCTTTAATGAAATTTCACCGTTTATTAGTATCTACAATAATATGCTCCTATTGCAACTTGTATTTATTTTTCCTTTGTATTCACTCCTCATTTACTTGCATGTTCAAATTCCTAGGGCTTTAAAATTGCATTCCATGGCAAAGGTTGCTTGTAAATGCTGCTAGGCTAAACTTTTCAATTTTCCCCATATTTTGAAATAGAAGGTGATGTATGTCACTTGCACCTCTTTGTGTTAATGGCTCTTAATTACAACGCTTGATCCCAACTAGCACATATAATTAATATTTTTTCCTTCCTATCTTGCCTTTTAGGCCTGCTGCTATGCTTATGCAGTTATTGTGTCTTTGGTGTAGTTCCAGCTTTCTATTACAATGTGTTGTAGAAGTAGGCTATCCGGTAATTAACATTCAGAACCTACTGGTAGACCTTAAGATCACCTGCTTTTACTTCCCTCACATTCATGTTTGTCTACTATGGAAGAGGAGGGTTGTCATTACTCCTAGATCTTTTGACTGTCGACTTGGTTATCAATGTGTAACTGAAATTTCCTTGCATGTATGCGGGACTTCTTACGGAATAAGCTGATCATGGAAGCTGATTTTTGGTTGTGCAGGTGTCAAGATCTATTGGTGATGTGTATCTCAAGAGACCTGACTTCTACAGAGATCCAGTTTTTCAGCAATTTGGAAACCCAGTTCCTTTGAAGCGTCCTGTAATGACGGCTGAACCATCAATACTTATTAGGGAGCTTGAGCCGGAAGATTTATTCTTGATATTTGCATCAGATGGCCTTTGGGAACAATTAAGTGATCAAGCAGCAGTTGAGATTGTTTTTAAGCATCCAAGAGCTGTGAGTACCCACTCTTATAAGATGCATATAACCATGGACTTCATGGATTTTTTATATAGATTTTAAGTATGAATTTGTGGTCCCTGTAATTGCAGGGAATCGCAAAGAGATTGGTGAGAGCTGCTCTACAGGAAGCTGCAAAGAAGAGAGAGATGAGATATGATGATATAAAGAAAATTGACAAGGGAATTAGAAGACATTTCCATGACGATATCACTGTTATCGTTATATATCTTGACCACCAGAAAGGTTCTCCTTATGATAGATCTAAACCAAATGCTGTTGGCTGCACTAGTGCCCCTGTGGATATTTTCTCCCTCAATGCATCAGACGAATCAGAACGGAGCATGCTCAGTTCAGTTGCTTAAGGAGCAAAGTTCAATATAAATTAAAATACGAAGGTGAATATTGTTGGTGGGTGGGATTCACGAAAAGAAGGGTTCAAGTTGAGTTATTCCATAGATAGTAACTGAAGGTTTTCTACAGATTTTGCTATTGCAGATAGCACATGTATAGTTTCGAAGCCCCATTTCTGGTTAATGATATCTCAATTTTGTTTTTTTTTTTTTAAGTAGAGAATAAAGTCTGTATTGATTAGTGAGTCATGATATCAATCTCATCACCGAAGAAATTTTCAGGTAACGTATGGTGCATGTACATAGAATGATTAGGATTTGATTTACACATTTGGAATCCACATGTCATTTTGGCAAAATTTGACTAAAAAACCATTATATGTGCATGCCCCATACAGCACCTGAGAATTTTCAGTGAGTCCAGTATTTATTCAGGTAACTTTGATTGCCCCATTTCTCCGCATTGTAGAAAATTAGAAATTATGACTGGTCAAATTTCTGACCTTAATTTACGGGATGTTGAATTATTTTTTATTTGGGGACAAGCAATGTGAATTAGCATCCGTCATTTTTGTTGAAATTGGGGATAACAACTTATTTATGTTATTGAATGACCTAGCATTTGTGATTTCACCATTTAATCAGTGGAAGTTTTTTATTTGATTTTGAATAATCAAAAAGTGATCTTGATTAGATTTAGCACCGAAATGGAAGAAAAAAGGTTACGTAGGCATCTGGGTTTTCGATACTTGAATGAGCGGCCACTAATTAATGGAACATTTATAGAGAACTGTTGAAGAAGAAATTATATGAAGTTATGCCAGTCAATTTTGGGTTGGCTGATAAGTTCAAAGAAAATGCCAATTAGTAGTAT
Source organism: Albizia julibrissin (assembly GCA_037074505.1). Lineage (NCBI taxonomy): Eukaryota > Viridiplantae > Streptophyta > Magnoliopsida > Fabales > Fabaceae > Albizia > Albizia julibrissin. Next base: position 3,076,257 of record CM073480.1, on the reverse strand, counting down.
TATTTTCTTGTTTACCAAATTATTCGATTATGTACTAGTTGCTTATTCAGTTAATTGTCACGCTATTATTTTAATAGAGAAAAAAGCATTTTTAAAAAGTAGTTTTCATGATAAATGAATTTTTCAAGAAGCACTCACTTGACTGCATGTTCATAAATAAAGTTTAACTTGATATAAACAGTGAAAGAACAGTCACTTTTATTTACATCGTTTCAAAAATTGATAAGTTTGTGAAAATTTCAGTCAAGATCATTTGTTTAGAAAAAAATAATTGCCGTGATGCGAAATTCTTTTATTTATTTGCCGACGAATCCTGAATTTCATATCATTAAGCTTGGTAGAGTTTAGAACGAAGGACTTTTTTTTAGAATAGACTTTTAATTGAGTTTTGGAAAATACTTACATTCAGTATTTAATATATTAAATATTTAGTTCCCAATGAATTACTTGTGTAACCCATCTTTCTCTCTTTTTTCAACATCTTCTTTCAGACTCGGGACTATATTTTTTTATCTATTGGTCTATGATTTTTACAAATCTTAATTCAAACTTCTCCTGCCCTCCACACCCACTCGAAAGAATAATTCAAGAAATCAAAACAAACTAACTTGAAAGAAGAGAAAAGAGATTTGAAAATCTGGCTTGTTTCGTTGGGAGATAAAACTCCTCTATATGTTTACTTCGTAGACTGTAAAAGCTACCTCATATTTCGTAAATAACGATTAAAAAACACTTATGAAGGCTATCCAAACATACCAATCTCACTTACTAGCAACTTTATAAAAATACAAGTGAATAAAACATATACTTAAAAGATAATGATTATATATTTTAAATATATATATGATAATAATTCATTAAAAACTGTATATTTATTATATTAAGTCCTGGATGTGAGTTTTGTCTAAATTTTATATATTTAGTATGATTCTTAATCAAAGAATTTATGAATTACTTGTAAATTTAAAACTAAAAAACGTTGAAATGAAAGCAAAAGTCCATGTATCCAATTGAGAATAGATTTTTATTGACTTTTGGAAAAAACTTATATTTAGTACTTAATATATTGAATATTTAGTTCCCAATGAATTATTTGTGTAACCTATCTTTCTCTCTTTCTTCTTCAACATCTTCTTCCAAACTCCAATTATATATTTTATCTTTTTGTCTATGATTTCTATAAATCTTAATTCAGGCTTCTCCTGCCCTCCACGCTTACTCGAAGGAAGAACTCAAGAAATCAAAACAAACCAACTTAGAAGAAGAGAAGAGAGGTTTGAAATCAACATCTCGCTCACCAACAACTTTATAAAAATGCAAGTGAATAAAACATATATTTAGAGGTGGGAAAATGGGCCAGCCCAAGCCCGTTTATAAACGGGCTGGCATTTCACCAGCCCGAACCCGTCTTTTCTATTTTTTTTAAAAAAAATTTTTACTCATTTTTTCTTTTATCCACTCATGTCACACTTATTTTCTTTTATATATTCGTGCTACAAAACCAATTTTGTTCTTACCTTCTTCTTTTTTGTCTACTCACATCACAAAAACATATGAACACATTTTTTTAAATTTAATAATAGTAAAATAAATAAATATAATATGAAAAAAGTGTCAAATAAAAAAAATTAGGAAGTCTTTAAACACAACATCACTAAGAACTGAAAACATTGAGATCTAACTTATTTGAAAAATATTTTAAAAAAATTTTATTTTTTGTAAATAGTTAAACAGACCGGCCCGTTTAACTCTGGGCTAAACGGGCTCGGACTTTCAAGCCCGAGCCCGTTTATTTGGCCGGGCTAAATTACCACCTCTACATATATTTAAAAGATAATGATTATATATTTTAAATATGTGTGTGTGTGTGTGAGAGAGATAATAATTTATTGGAAACTAGATATTTATTATATCAAGTGATGGCTGTAAGTTTTCTCTAAATTTTATATAGGGTTAAAGGTAGAGCTGGGAATCAGAGCTGACCCGGCCCTTGACGGGCCAAGGCCTAAAAGGGCCGGCCCTACAGGGCCTGAGGAAAGAAAAATTGATATTTTTCAAAGCCTGGCCCGAAAAGCATCAGGGCCAGTGCTGGAAGTCATTTTCACAAAATTTAACTATATGTCTACACACCTCATGCAATAAAATAAATACAGTTATTAATTCATAATCAAAGGTAAAAAATATTGTGTACAAGTAATTCATAGTCTCATACAAAGCATAAGAAGGCAAAAAACTAAACACTCTAAGCAACATGATTATGAAAACTATCGTTTTCATCTTCTTCGCTATTATCATCAATTTCAAGGAATTTTGATTGTACTTCACTTTAAGTAGTAGACTCTGTTTAAGGGGTAAAAATATCAAGAATTAGTAAATTACCATCATATGTAAATTTAGCAATTTTTAAGGTTCTTAGAGAGGAATCAGTAAGGACATGAGTAGGAAGGGTAGTAAAATTAAAACAAAAAACAAAGCTAAAGGCCCTAGCGGGTCGGCCCTTTTAGGCCCGACTTCCTTTTGAAGCTCCATTTTTCAAGCCCGGCCCGTGATTTAAAAGGGCTCGGCCCAATTTTCCGGCTCTAGTTAAAGGCCATTTTTTACCCGGAAGTTTCAATTTTGGAGCAATTTTGTCATAACCATTAACCCCATTAAGTTTGACCGTTAGTTGACCAAACGAGAGGTAAATTTGTAATTAATAAAAGTGACATAAACGATAAAATTGTCCTGAAAGTCTTAACTTCGGAGCAAATTTGCCCTTCGTTTGGTCAACTAACAGTCAAATTTAACGAGGTTAATGGTCAAAGCCAAATTGCTCTAAAATTAAAACTTTCAAAGCAAAATTACTTCCAAAAATACTTTCAGGATAAAATTGACCCCCAGTGAATATTTTTGGGATAAAAATAACCTTTAACCCTTTTATATATTTCATACAATTCTTAATCAAAGAATTTATGAATTACTTGTAAATTTAAAACTAAAAAACGTGGAAATGAAAGCAAAAATCCATGTATCCTTCTGACTAAATAGCCTTTGAACTTTATTTCCTTTGTATAAAAAAAAAGAAAGAGAATTATAATAAAGTCCTAAGGAAATAAAAATATGAAGAAATGGTCCCAATGAGTTATTAATTAAGAACCCATTGAAACCATTTCTTTAAATTTTTATTTATTTAAGATCTTATTATAATTTTTTAAAAAAATAGCCTTTCAACTTTATTAGGAGTAGTGCATTGTCACATCTCAGACGTGATATCATCAGCATTAAAGAAAATCTGAAATTTCAAATTTGCAACGTGGGATGGAATTAATTCCAAGAAATCATTGTCGAGAGTTAACCAAGTCAATCTCATCTACTTCCCAAAGTCAATGCTCATATGATCTCACCTATAAAATTTTGAGGTTTTCTTTCCATAGAATTTATAAATATACGTAAGGATGTACACATTGGTGTTTATTATATTGATAGTAATGATTAAGATATTAGGTTTTGATAAAAAAACAAATTAAGGTATTAGGAGAGTCTATAATTGGTTATCCAAAGTCCTCTCCATGGAAGCAACTCAAAGTGACCTTTTTTTTTTTAAACGGACTTCTTCATTAATTTTTGCTTTTCTTAAATAAGCTTCAAAAAACATCATTATATATCCAAACGATGGTTTGTTAAAAGTACTTTTAGAAAAGATCTCTAACTTTCCAAAAGTCAAAACTAAATACACATTGAATCACATACTATATGGATACCCCTGTAACTGTTAGAATATTAATTAAGCGGACCAAAAGACGCAGGCAAATAATATATAAACAAATTAAATGAAATGTTCAGATATGAAATATGAACATTTAATAATATAGAAAATCAAAATAAAGTTTAAAACACACACACAGAGTGTAGAGTTGTTCTAATAATGGAAACCAGATCTAAGGAAATATATACAGTCAAGTTGTTGGCGAATTAATTGAAGTAGAATGTATGAACGGTAGAGAATATGATACAACTCATCAAGCATCATTTTCCTTAATAGCTCGCTGAGCTAATAATAATAATTTTCTGAATAGAGTTTGTTTGGATTAACGTAATTTAAATAATTTTATATTACATAAATAAATATATGAAATGAATTTTATCTCATAAAATATAAAATAATTTAAAATAAACTCTACCATGCATATGCATAATCCAAAACACAAGAATGGATGTAGAATAAAGATTTAATATGTCGCAGCTTCTTCAATTTCACAAGATTGATCTTGAAGAACCAATGCAGAAGTTTGTGTTTGTGACGCTCAAACTTCTCTCTCTGGTTGTTATTCCAATGACATATTTCATAATATAACATATTCTGTTTGTAGTATTGATTTTTTTTTATGCTTAGTATCTCTAACAAATTATAAAACTTTCAAACTAAGTAGGATTATTACATTAAAAAAATTGCAACCAGGTCCCAATTAACAAACTTAATGACAATTAAATCCCTTGAAATCATTAAATTGTAGTGAAGTCTTAAAGGATATGGGTATTATTGATTCTAAATGTGAAAAAACAATTTTACCCATCTTCATTTAAAATCGAAAAAACCAATTAAAAGATATTCATACCCTGTTTCGTGCAAGTAATCTGGCATCAGGAGAAAGATTGTATTTTTATGTTCTTCTTTTTCTCTTGATGCCAGATTATGCACGCAAAACAGGGTTAGAATCTCTTCTTATTGTTTTTTTTTTAAATTTTAAATGAATGAGAGAAAAATTGTATTTTTCACATTTGGACATTTGGAGTTAATAATAATATCACTAAGGTCCCTTTAGACTTTAATGTAATTTGATAATTTTATTGGACATGATTGTTATTAAGTCTGTTAATTAAAACTTGATTACAATTTTCTCTATTATATTTATTTAGGACTGGAGGAATATATTGGTTTCCAAAAAATTTGGGCCCCAATTTATTAAGGCTGGTTTCGATGGACTAATGGTAATTCAATTGGTCGCCTAAACTCTAATTCAACATTTTCAAAAAGGTTTAAGAAGGCGGGTGGTTCTGATGGGCTAAAAAAATGCGTGATTCAGTCACTTCTATTTTATTGCTAGATATTTTAAATTAAAATATGACAAATTGCATGGTTTTTGATATTAATGAGACAGAATAGAAGGGCATTTTTTCCGTGTTATTTCATTGAAAAGCTAAAAAGTAAAATATTTTGAGAAAATTAATTAAGTTCATTTCTTTAATTCTTTTTATCCAACGTGAACCATATTTTAATCATTGATATACCACGAGTGTAATTAAGTAGTGTAGTTGAATATTGAATATTATACATATGAGAGAGAGAGTGAGGCTGGTTAAGAAGTAACAATCATGCACATTCATATACATTGACTTTAAAACAAACATGTAACCCTACTCTTACGCCTCTTCAAGACTTTAATTTCCTGTGAATAGAGACAAGCGAATTATAATGCTTTCCTCGTATATATATATTTGGTTAGACTATACATGTAATTGCATTATTTCAGATATATTATCACACATGTTCGTTAAAAGGAGAAACTTCATTAGAAGGATTTGAGTTTCATTTTCTTATGCAACTCTTGAAATAAGAAAAAAGTAGTTAGCATCTGAAACCATTATCACAAGACGTCCATGTATAGAGATAACTTAATTTAATAATATCACTATTCATCACCACACACACACACACACAGTACTCAGAGAAATAGTAATAGGAAGGGGTTGAAACTGAAAGTTGAAACACCAGACGGTTGTTATATGGTCCACATGGCATCTCTACCCTTCTCCCCAAAGCAACCTTAATTATGGTAGTAAACACCAGTCGGTTGTACTCACTACATTTTTAACCCTATTCATGTGGTTCCAACTTCAATGGCATTGGGTTAAATCATTATTTTGTAGTACTATTCAATATAAAATCTAAAAAAATTGACATCAGGGTTCTAATTAAAAATAATAATAGGAAAAATTACACTCAAGTCCTAGGAAAGGTAAAATACGAAGAAATGGTCTCAGGAAATGTCCAAATTACTGTCAAGTCCAATAGGATTATTTTGTAATAAATTGTAGTTGGCAAAAGTCTGAAATACCCCTGTTAGATAAAGAGAGAGAGGGATGGAAAAATGCTGTCAAATTCAGAAGGGAATAGCTCTGGTATTGGCTCAAAAAACACAATGAAGATCATCAGCTAAAGTTGAAGAGTAAGGTATAGAATTGATGCCAACTATAACATCCTCATTTTTATTTTTGGGATATAATTATAATTTAAAGAAAATTATCATTTTAGTAGGTAATTTTTAGAGAAAAAAATTATTATTATTATATAATATAATATAATATATTATTATTAAAATATTATATATTATATAATAGCCGCCCCCATCTTTGACCAAAGAGTGTGGCACCGTAAGGTGCCACATGTTTTAAAAAAAAATAAAAAAATGTTAATTGAGGCAGGAGGAGGTACTATAAATACCTCCTCGCCTCAACACACTTCACGCAAGAAATCTGTGTGAAGTGTGTGCAGAAAGGTGACAGGCAAAACTCTGATAAGAGTATTTTCATTTCTTCAGGGATCAATAAGGTACTCAAAATCTCTTCTAATTATAAAATTTCTTTTATGAAATATTTTCTAAATAATTTTCTCTTTCTTATGATATTAATTTTGTACTGATTAGAGAATATTTTAGGATTAGAATTTTGGATAAGTTTGAGTTTTGCCAGTATATGACTATAAAAATATAGATGATAACTACTAGTTAATTTTAATCAGTTTATTTTTGTTATTTAGTTGATATAAGATTTTATAATGAATTTTCTATGTAATCAACTTATAAATAATGTTGTTTTAGACTTTTAAACCGATTAAATTTAGATTAAATAATTTATTTGGGTTAATGGAGATATTATTGAAATTTTAGTTGGTATAGTTTTAAAATATGAAGGATTAAATTGTTATTTATGAAATTTGTAGGAATAAACTGTCATTTATGAAATTATGAGGACTAAATTGTCATTTATGGAATTATGAGGACTAAATTGTTATTTATGAAATTTGGAGGACTAAACTGTCATTTATAAAATTCGAATGACTAAACTGTCATTTTATAATTTAAACCCTAAATTTTTATTTTCAGTTTTTATAGTATATTATTATTAGAATTTTTAAATAAGTTATAATTTTGACTTTTGAAAAATTATTAACGGTAGTAAATTGATTGTGATAGATTGATTTTAGCGTGTGTTTGAGCTCTTAGATTTGGAACAGTGTGATAATAATTAGCTTTGGCGAGAGGTAACCACTTTCCAATTATTATGTGTGTTGGTGTGTGTTTGTGAGTATTTGTAAAATGATTATGAGATTGAAAATCATATATGGATATTTATAAATTATTTTAATGAGTAATATTGAGGAGTATTATGTTATACACTTGTTTTGTGGAACCTTGTGATTTAAATTATAAGATGTATTTGTATATTTTGAATATCCTCATATGTGTATGGAAATCTTGAGAAAATTCCTATTGAGCTATTTATTGATACATATTGGGTTGTTTGGTTTGGGTTGAGATGGAGAAAGTTATTTTTACCACGTGGTATAGCTTCCATTGGTGCACGATGGTTGTCTTTCTATTGTCCCACCAGTTCAATGAGGGACTGCGACACCCCACTAGTTCAATGATGGGAAAGACCCATGGTCTGGAAACATGCTCTGTGGATTTTAGCCAATCCTTATCATGTGATTGGAGAGCTCTTTGAGTGGCCAGTAATATGGATATTAACTTAGCCCATGGGTCTAGTCGGCGGAAATAAGGCAGTTCGGTTGGATTGATGGGAGGCACTTGGGAATTGTGATATGAGATTTGAGATAAATATTATAATTTCTGATATGAGATTTGTGTACAAAACAATGATATTAGATTTTTAATATTTTATTATATAAATTGTTCCACTTGGCACCTCATGAATACATGTCAGCATGTGTAATGAGTTAGAAAGCTGTTTACTGAGGCTTTTGTCTCACCCCGTCGATTTAACATTTTTCAGGTGATAGTTTCCGTGTTGGAATGTCGGGAGGAGCTCCTGAGGCATATATATATCACTATGGCCTCTTGTAGTTTATTATGTGTTGAATTAATGTATATTGCCACTCATAGGGGCCTACATCCTGTAAACTCTGATTTGTTTGCATACTTTTGATTATTGTATCATGGATTGGATATTATAATATTTAATAGTTTGTGAGATTTTATCTCTATTGTGATTAGTCTTTGAGAGATAATATTTAATATTATGGAAGTAAGGAGAGGACTTTACACCAACACCTCTTTTATCTTCATTATTCGATTTGATTCATGTTTTCTGTTGAGTAGGTAAACATATTTTTAGGTTTTCTTGGTTCAGCTTTGTTTTGGGTGAAAATAGATTTGTAGGTTTTCTTAGTTCATCTTTATTTGATTCATGCAATGAATATGCTTTGAATGTGATTTTAATGTGTTTAGGTGTGGTTTAGTATTCTCTATTTTTGCTGTCAGTATGCTCTGTTTTCGGGTTCATTGTGCCGTGTTTCTGCAAAAGAAGGGGTAAAGAATGAAGATGAGGGTGAAATGTTTATGGTTACATAACCTAATATGCGAAGGAAAAAATGTATTGTTAATAGGGGCATCGATACTTTTCAATGTGTGTATTGAACTTGTTAATGACAACTATAGGTAATAATTAAATGTTTTATCTTCGTTTTTGTTGAAAAAAGAGAAAAAAGATGTCATCTTTTGTGGATATTGTCCTCTATTATACTTGTAAACTATAAAGGCAGACCTAAATAAATGCAATGGATATGCTTTAGTTATGATTTCAATGTGTTTGGTATAGTTTAGTATGTTCTTTTTTCGCTGTGAGTATGCTCTATTTTTAGGTGTATTGTGTTGTGTTTCTACAAAAAAATGGGTAAGGAATGAAGATGAGATTAAAAGGTTTGTGGTTATATAACCTAGTATATGAAGGAAAAATGTGTTGTTAATGAGGACAACGATAGTTGTCAATGTGTGTGCTAAATTTGTTAATAATAACTATAGGTAATAGTTAAATATTTCACTTGTGGTGTAATAATATTTGGCAAGGGTTTGAAAAGTTTGCCATATTTTTTGGTATTTTGAGCTATTTTTACTCATTAAAAGTGAGAGGTAACGAACATAGTGTGAAAGTTGTGTGGCTAAGAAGTCTTCATGTATGGAGTCAGAATTTCTTGTTAATAGGTGCAACGATAGTTGTTAATGTATATGGTAAATTTGTTAATGACAACTGTATTGTGCAGGTGGAAAGCTGTGATGGCTAGTACATGTCGCAAAAATCTACTATGTTTCCTTCATATAGGGGGAAAGTTTGTAGTTAGTGAACGGTGATATAACATATGTTGGAGGAAGGATCAGATCAAGAACCATTAAGGAAGAGACAAGTTATGAAAAGTAAAAAAACAATGATATCCTCCAGAAGGAGAAACAGAAGGGGAAGGGGAAGGAGAATAAATTGCAGAATTTTATGGGATTGTAATGATCACGTACACACATTGTATTTGTGCTAACTTTTTGGTAATGATTTTTTTAATTATGATAAAGTTCAAATTTCTTGTACTTGAGATGTTTGTTGTAATTATGAAGTGCAAAGTCTTGTCATGACTTAACATTACTGTTAAAGTCATATAATGCACATATCATACTCTTTCTTCCACATTGTTTTACTCTAGTGACAACTGCATCAGACTGTGATGACAAGTTAATTGGTGTCCATTGACAAGTTGAGGACCATCAGTTGACAAGTTATTAGGCTTCCATTGACAACTGCAAGCCCATCCGTTAACAAGTCAAAGAGCCTCCATTGACAAGTCATTGTCCTTACATTGACAATTCAATGAGCCTCAATCGACAGGTCATGGAGCCTCCATTGACAATTCAAGTCATTGTCCCTGCATTGACAATTTAATGAGTATTGATTGACAAGTCCTGGAGCCTCTATTGACAAGTCATTGAGCCTACACTGACAAGTCATTGTCCCTACATTGACATGTCAATGAACTCCCATTGACAAGTCAATGGGAGTTCACAAACAATTTCATGTCCATACATTGACAACTAAATTTATATTAGATTACAAATTTTCAAAAATGAAAGTGGAATCCAAATATGTAAACATAACTACATATATATATTAACAATTGCATGACCGTCCATTGACAAGTCAATAGGCGTCCATTAACAACTTTATATCCATACATTGACAATTGAATTTATATCATATTACAAATTTCCATAAATGAAAGTGAGATACAAAACCATAGTATATACAACCTTCATTTACATTTGAAAATGCATATACAAGATACTAACAACAAATTCACAGGCCGTCTCTAACAAACAAGTGATCTGGATTTTTATCTAATGAGATTTACAAAAAATATTATGACATGCACTTTCAAAAAACAAAAGAACCCAAGCTAGCATAATTGATTAAATGTTCGATTGCTTCATCATCTAGTATGTCCACAAATATTGTTCTATCAAACGTCAATGTGAACTTTATAACAAGTCCGCCACTCTCTTTTACCAAAATGGAGGATATCATTGTTTTAAATTCTTCATAACTTGTCCCTTCCTTAATGGTTCTTGATCTAATCATTCCCCCAACATATGTTATATCACCGTCTCCACTAACTACAAACATTTCCCCTATATGAAGAAAACATAGTAGATTATTGCCACATGTGCTAGCCATCACAGCTTTCTACCTGCACAATACAATTGTCATTAACAAGTTTACCATATACATTAACAACTATCGTTGCACCTATTAACAATAAATTATGACTTCATACATGAGGACTTCCCAGCCACACAACTTTCACACCATGTTCATTTCCTCTCACTTTTAATGAGTAAAAACAACTCAAAATACCAAAAAACATAGCAAACTTTTCAAACCCTTGTCAAATATTATTACACCACAAGTAAAACATTTAACTATTACATATAATTATCATTAACAAGTTTAGCACACACATTGGCAACTATCGTTGTCCCTATTAACAACTTTTTTTCCTTTGCACACCAGGTTATATAACCCCAAATCTTTTACCCTTATCTTCATTTCTTACCCCTTCTTTTGCATAAATACAGCACAATACACCAAAAAAAGAGAGCAGATTAAACCATACACAAACACATTGAAACCACAATCAAAGCATATCTATTGCATTTATCTAGGTCTGCCTTTATAGTTTACAAGTATAATAGAGGACAATACCCATAAAAGATGGCAACTTTTTCTATTTTTTCGACTAAAACGAAGATAAAACATTTAACTATTACATATAATTGTAAAACATTTAACTATTACATATAGTTGTCATTAACAAATTCAGCACACATATTGACAACTATCACTACCCCTATTAACAACACATTTGTTCCTTTGCACACCAGGTTATGTGACAAAAAACCTTTCACCCTCATATTCATTCCTTACCCTTTCTATTGCAGAAACATAGCACAATGAACTCGAAAACAGAGCATACTAAATCATACCCAAACACATTGAAATCACAGCCAATGTATATTCATTGCATGAATTAAATGAAGATGAACTAAGAAAATCTAAAAATATTTTTTTGCCCAAAATGAAGATGAATCAATAAAACCAAAAAGTTTGTTTACCCACTCAACAGAAAACATGAATCAAATGTAATAATGAAAATAAGAAAGCTGTTGGCATCAATTTCATATCTTACTCTTCAACCTTGGCTGATGATCTTCATTCTGTTTTTTGCGCCAATATCAGAGCTATTCTCTTATGAATTTGACAGCATTTTTCCATCTCTCTCTCTCTCTTTATCTGACAGGGGCATTTTAGACTTTTGTCAACTGTAATTTATTACAAAATAGCCCCATGGGACTTGACAGTAATTTGAACATTTCTTGGGACCATTTTTTTATATTTTTCCTTCCCCGGGATTTGAGTGTAATTTTCCCAAAATAATATCAAAAAAATCTCATAACTTATTAATGACAAGTGAAAGAGCAATCATTAATAAATGAATGATCTATCATTAATAAGTTATAGGACTTTTCTAATATTAGTTTTCTTAATTAGAACTTTAGTGTCACTTTCCATATAATCTAACTATTATTATTAACTATACTACAAATTAGCCGCACTATTGAGTGGTAATCATGTGTGAATAATATGACATACACAAAGTATTCATAAATCAAGCATTTGGATGTGTGTGAATAGTTTCAAGATAAAATAATTGAAAAGTTCCTGTTTAACAACTTGATTGGTTAGAAAGATTTGAATTCAAATATTAATATTTTTTGTACATAAAAATATATTAGGTCTTCCTAATTAATAACATTTTTAAATAGAAATCCTTTACTGATTTTTGAGGCAGGGTAACATATTCAACTATTTGTTTTAAAATAATGGACTTTAAGATGAATTTGCGTCATTATAGAAGTGTGAGTAGAGTTGTGTCATGTGTGCATGTGGGAGGGAGGGAGAAATAAATGTGAAGGCAACAAGACATGTGATTGCAAATAATGATGTTTGCTAACAATGTTGTATTGTCATTTGCCCCTACGACTCTTATTCTCTCTCCTTAATAATGCCAATGACTTCCTCAGCCCTTTAGCCATCTTCTCATTTATTAACTCTCTCTTGTCTTTTTATCTTTTGGCCTTTTTCTTTATACCCCATTATTTAATTCACATCTTACTAATACTCTCTCTATCTGGTCCCCAATTGAATAAAATGGGTAGTGTTTATAGAATAAATAAACAAATAACTAATCGTACAAGTTTATATATATAATGAGAGGCTAGAGTAAAGCCTAAAACAAATCCATCAGGTTGTCAAAAGGACCATAACAAAAACCATATGTAATTAAGACTTTGCATTTGATCCCTTATAGCCCTTGATTGTCAATTCATATTATGGGCGTGAAGTAAGTTAACACGAGTATTGGCCTATTTGATGATAAGAAATTTCTCAATCTTGGATAAGCAATCTTGTAATATATATATATATATATATATATATATATATATATATATATATATATATATTCTATAACATCAAACATTGGTCCCAACAAAAATTCAAGCCTTCCTCAAATACTCATCATTTCTGCAATATAATGGTATATATTAAGATCATGAAGCACCCACCTCATGAATTGTCATTCTCATCTCTCGTATTTATTCTATACAAGAAGCCTTATCATCATATGATTAGTCGAACTATTTATGTCTAGCCTAACAAATTCTATCTTATTTCTCGTGATCATAACTTAATTTCTCCCCATATCTTTGAATCTCTTAGTCTAAAATCTTTACTAATATATGTGGGTAAGAAAGAAATATATCCTTACTTTCATTCAAGCAGCCAATATCCTAATAAGTTAATTGGGTGATTGCTTTAGTTTATTTTAAGTGATTAGTTAGATTATGCTATATGAAATAAATAGGGAGAATACCAAAAAAATACCATTTAAACTTCAAAATTCCGTTAACAAGTTCGATAATGGGATTAACAAGAATGATAATGCAATTAACAAATCATTTTATTGTTAAATCACCTATTTGGGATTTTGAAGTTTAAATGGTATTTTTTTAGAATTCTCCCAAATAAATATGTGATATAAAATTAAGGGAGAATGCCAAAAAAATACCATTTAAATTTCAAAATCCCGTTAACAAGTTCGGTAATGGGATTAACAAGAATGGTAATGCAATTAACAAATCATTTTATTGTTAAATCACCTATTTGAGAGTTTAAAATTTAAATGGTATTTTTTTGAAATTCTCCCTAAAATTTATCTCATAAAACATTAAAATAATGAGTTTCTTTTTTTTTTTCTTCCTTGTATTGAATTACGCTTCAATTCATGCTATATATCACAAAACATTCAAATCCATGTACAAGCTAATTATTCTTTCGGATTGACATGTTAGGTGTTAAAAATTTATTATTCAAGTAAATTTCATATATTTATTGAGCCACCCTCAAAACTGAGACTAACTTCATATATATTATTATGAATATAATCCTTATTACGAGCCAATTTTAACTAATTCTTACATGATAAGGAATGACAATTAAGTCAGTAAATATGTCTTAAATTTATACAATTTTTTAAGCTTGCCCTTATTGAAAAAATATGCTGTGTGTGTGTTTTCCTCTAACCTATTTCCTCATTCAATAGGTTAAAAATTGAAAAACAGTTATTAAGACATTCTGGATGCACTTATACTTTTGACCAATAATTTCTTGCAAAATAAACTTATGATGAGGACCACAGTACTCTAGGAGTAGGGTGCAGTTTGTATTTTTCAACAAAACATATTCATTATTTCGAGATTACTCATTATCTGAAGATAAATGCAATTAATTTTGTCTGGTTTTAACAAACAAAAAAAAAAGAAGAAGAAGAAGGAGGAGGAGGAGGAGTTGGCAATAATTTGAGAATAAAAATGCCATCAAAAAAATTTGAGAATAAAAAATCTAACTAATTTAAAAAGTCTGCGCTGCATGATATACATATAAAAATTAAACAAAGAAGTGCAGAAATAAATTAAAGGAAGGACAGTGAATAGCTTGAAATTCACTCTTTGCTTCCAAATCACACACGCATGCTTTTCAATACTTATTTAGAATAATGATTAAAAATTTTAAAAATGGTTTTTCAACTGTAATTTATGGTATATGAAGTAAGTATCTGAGAGGAGGTTTGTCTCGATTTACATAAAAAATACTTATAAACTACTTAAAAGTCATTTCAAACAAACTATTCTATCACTCTTTAATCATTCTCTCTTCTCCTTCTTCCTCATTAATTATTTATTAATCACACCCCACCCTCCATTTCTTATTCATGCGCCAAAAAATCAGTATATGTTATATCTCTAATATTGCTTACTCCTTTGATAATATCTATATGGTAGGGAAAAAATATACTCCCTCCAGTCTTATTTATAAACGGTCAATAACCAAATTACGAGTTTAAGAAAGCGGTTAATATTAATTAAAAATAATAAGTATGCTTGAAATAAACTTTATTTTTCAAATAGGCTCTTATTTATGAGGGGCAAGTAAGAAACATAAATAAAATAAATATAAGTATCATTGATATTTTCATTAATGCAACACATATAATTAATAAGGATAAAAATAAAAAAAACTTATTAAATGATTAAACAACTTTTATTGGACTTTTATAAAAAGAACCATAACTATTCAAATTTTGAACTCTTATCAAAAGGATTTGAGGAAGTATTTTTCTTCGCGTTTATAAGTTATATTATTAAATTTTTTATATGAATTCACATTTCACTGGTTATCACGTAGACTTTGTATTTTTAGGATACAATGTATTTTAGTTAAGGTTTTTATCGGTTATAATAAAATTTATTGAAAGTGATTTATAAAATAGGATTAGAAGAGTATTTTGTTTTCATTATTATTAATTCCATTTCCATTTCTGCACATTTAATTGCTTGAGTTTTTTTTTTTGGGACAATAATTGCTTGAGTTTGTATATGTATAAAGATCTCAGAGAGTGTGTGTATTCTCCCAATCATACATCCAGAGTGATATATACAACGTCATATCATTCCATTATTCTTCTTTGGATGCCTTTTGTCATTTATTTGATTTGATGTTCATATTATATATATCTGGTGAAGATGCTCTCTTGTAAGAATAAATCTCGTTTACATGCAATCCCAACATTAATTAATTAATACTCCATTAATAATGTCTTGCCCATAATATATATGTATCCTTTGAGGTTCTCTGCATCCATGGCTTTTTTTTTTTTTTTTTGGTGTATCCATGCCATTCACCTCTATGAATGAAAGGAAAATTACAAATATTTGAAAGAAGGCTACAAATAATAAACAATTGAAGTGAAAAATATTAAAAATATATTTTCCACATACATGATCGATATATACTTCAGTTGTAAATTTTACAAAATTAATTGTAAATTGAGTTTACATCATAGTATTTAAAAAATGAATTTTGATATAATTTACAACTACTCAATAATTTGATAGGATTGCATTTTTTTAATATATATAATTAAGCCATGTTGGCGATTAAATAAAGGCATTTTATGTATTATAACTAAAAAATTGACAACTAATAACCTTAGGATTTGTGTGTCCTATCTGTGATTATTCTTTTTGATCTGTGTCTGTGTCAAATGATTTGTGCATATTATATATTGACAGGACAAGATCTTCAAAGTGAGCTTTCAATTCGATTTTGGTAACATATAAAAAAAATTTACTTTAAGTTTCAGCATCGATCTTAAACTAACTACTGATGAAGCGTAATCTTGAGGTGGATAGAAACTTCCTACCAATACCGTAAAATATAATAACAAGGAATCTATATATATATATATATATAACGCCAAATTCCCTCCACAATCCCACATTTTTAATATTTTCTAAGAATTATTTCCCTCAAGTACTAAGAAAATATTATTTTCTCCTTAAGTATGATTTAGAAATTTGAATGGTCTATGCAAAAAAATTTTATTCACTCAATATCAAAGCTAAGCATATGGTTCATCCCTACATAGTTTCAAAAACTTTACTAAAATGAACATGTGAGTTAATGTAAGCCATGTGCTTTTAATTGTTATAATTAGTGTAAATATGATCACTCATCTTCATTAATCATGTCAAAAGATTCATAATGCAAAAGTTGAGATGTCGTACCAGGGCTACAACATATTTCCCCACCCTTTGGTTTTGTTATACTTGTGGTTAAGATTATTAAGATTTTATAGGGCAGGTTAAGAATTATAGTTAATATATTAGCTTTTTTTAATTTTCTTAATATACACTTGATTATTTGCTTAATATGTTAGGTTAGAAATTATTTATCATGCTTTGAAAACATTTGTATTTGGTTTTTAAATTTACAAAAAAATTGTATAATTTACGTAGCCCCTAAAATTGATGATATAGAATGGAACCCAAATGGCTGAATGGATTGCAATTTCTGTTATATTCCATTTAAGTTTAAATTTATTTATTAATAATGACGGAAAAAATAGAGAAGGCCCCGGGATCCAGCTGTCTGGTTTTAATTGAATACTTCACCAGAAAGAGAGCAATAAAATTTAAAAAAAAAAAACCAGAACAGCATAAAAAAGCTTCGTTTTCTTCCAATCACAAAAAAGACCATCACCACGTGGCAGTCAGATCGATCATTAGAATGAGATGGTTTGCAATCGGACGCTGCAGATTTATTTGGAAGTGACAACTGCATTAGCACGCCCGAACCTTCCTCCTCTGATGTTCCCTCCCTTATTTAACTTCTCCAGTTCTCCTCCTCCTTTACTCTCCTAACTCTCTCTCTCTCTCTCTCTCTCTGTGGGGTGCGCAGGTTAAGCAGAAACAGGTGCGTAGCTTAACAGTTCACGCATTATGGACGGACGGTCCCTGTTCTCGCTTGCTTTCATCTGCATTGTCGTCGCCGGAGTCGGAGGTCAGTCTCCTCCTCCTTCCTCTCCCACTTCATCTCCTGCTCCTCCAACTGCTTCTCCTCCGACCTCCACTTCAGCTCCGCCCACCGCCGCCACTCCCCAAGCCGCTCCTCCCACCGTTAAGCAATCTCCTCCGCCGGTAAGCTCTCCGCCACCTTCATCCCCTCCCCCGGCCACTCCTCCACCGGCATCCCCCTCGTCTCCTCCCCCGGCATCCCCCCCTCCCGCGTCTCCTCCCCCGGCCACTCCCCCACCTGCGTCTCCTCCGCCGGCTTCTCCTCCGCCTGCCACTCCTCCCCCGGCTACACCCCCACCTGCCACACCACCACCCGCTGCCTCGCCTCCTGTCATGACCCCAGCGGCAGCGCCTCTTTCATCTCCACCGGCGACCTCTCCGGCTCCGTCCCCGGCGAAACTGAAGAAGAGCAAAGCTCCGGCTCCTGCATTGGCACCCAGAACTCCGTTGACGCCGGCGGATGCACCTGGTCCCAGCGGCCTCCCCGCCGTTTCTCCCACTGGCAGTGACGATTCGGTAAGTTCGTAACCTCTTCTATCTACCAAGGGTTTTTTTTAAAAAAAAAAGAAAAAAAATAAATCTACAAACGATTTCAGTATTATGCTCTTGTTTTGCAAAGAAACGACGCCGTTTAGTCAAATCTAGCTTCGTAGTTTTCAATTAAATGAATCAATGGCGTTAGATTAAAAAAAGAGGCAGGAACGTGCGGGAGTGTTGGAGAGAGCGTCGCTTTGTTTCTTTTAGTTGGGATTCTAGTGCTGCATTTTAAGGTTAGTCTTTTTAGACATGTTAAATAAAAAGGTTTAGAAAATTATTTTCTTGAATTAATACATGTTAAATAATAGGGTGAGTTGGGTTTGAAAGAGAGAGGTTAGATTAGTCATTTAAAGTCGGCAACAATAGATCAGTGCTGCAGGCGGCTTCTGATCCGCTGCATCTCTGGCATTCATTCTTTAAATGCATACGGAAAATCTGGACCCTCTACCAGAACAGGACTGAATCAATTACTCTTATTTTTTAGGCAATATTCAATTTAAGGATCTGAATCTGAAATTTTCTTAATAATGAAAAAGAGTCAGTAGGAACTAGGAGATGAAGAACTTAGATTAGTAGATTGCCCCAGAAGCACTTTTTTAAGGGAAAAAAATTGTAAGGTAACACACTGATACATAATATTGCTGCGATGTTGTGTTGCATTGTATTTTATTTCCAGATGCAATCAACAGATCTAAATCTCAAATCTGCTTCATTATTCTCTCTCTTCGTTCTTATAGATCCAAAGCTTTATCCATTGGGATTTATCAATGTGTGATCTGGGGATCCGGGATCATTTAGAGTTAGTTCTGTTTTTAATATACATGTAAACTAGATAATTAATTTATAAATGTTAAACAAATTGGCTAAGTTAATTATCATACATTACACAATTCAAATCTATAAGATATGAACGCATTTTCTTTTGGTACTTTGAAAGGCAATTTTGTTCCTATTATATATAAAATTTATATATCATATGATTCATATCATAGTATAGGATAATAATAAATCTGGTCGGTGATGGGGTTCATGTGCTGTATGTTTTATTCTTATAGACGTGCAATCCAAAACATGAGTTTGGTTGGTGAGTTGCTGGGTTGTTATAGTGAGCTGGCAACCAATAACAGATCATTTGATTTTTTTTTTTAAATTAATAACGAAAATAAACAAATAACCATTGGTTATAATTGATTGGTCACGGGTGGTCCATTCTTTGTGATTGTTGCTTGTCATGAACAAAGCCAATTACTAACATATCACAACATTTACATCTTTTTGTCATATGAAACATACTACTATAACATAATATCAAATTTTAAGAGGATACACTCAACTCATAACTTTCCTCTTTTCATGTCACCATCCCAAGTTCAAATAAAATTTCATGTTCTCACTTTTTCACTTCTCTTGAGAAAAATTATTTCTAAATATATAATTCACTTTCTCTTTTAAATTTATAAGGAAGTTTTCATGAAAAGGTGGCTACCATTTACATGATTAGAAAGAATATTTTAAGAAAATTAATATATATTTATTCTAAATAACTTAACTAATTTTTTTTTAACTTTTTAACCTCCGCTAATTAATTATCTAGTTTTATATCAAGTATTAGAGGCAGTATCAATGATGTGAGAAGGAAAGCCCCAGAAAACATTTGTGTGTGGTGTCATATTCTGAATGAAACATCATTGAATGTCAAAGCTGCTGTACGAGGAAATAGTCACTGATCAAGAAACTCACAACACACATTCATTAAATTTAAAACCAAACACTTGATGATGTCTGTGAAAAACATTAAATACTGCTTATGTGAGAATTAACGTGGAGGTATGTCGTCATTTTTGCAGAGTGGAGCAGAGAAGTTGTGGTCGTTGCACAACATCACTGTGAGCCTGGTCTTGGGTTGTGGCCTTTTGTCCTTGATGCTCTAGAGGATTCTATTATGTGGGTTTTTTCTTATTTGCATTGTATTATTGTTGTGTATTATTATCCTGAGGCATGAGCCACATGGAGCTTTTGTGAACTATATATATGTGGACCAGTATTAGTACAAATTATTGACTTTGCATTCTTTTTGGAGGATCTTGAGGGCATCTTTCTTGTATCTTTGAGGATTTTATTCTATATGTATGCTATTTTTCTTAGTTTATCTCTCTATTTTCACTCCTTTCTTTCTACCCCTTTAATTCATAGGTCTTGCTGGAGAAGTACTTTCCCAAGTCTATATATGCATGTTTGAGATTATTTTTAAAGAGTTTATAAGTATTTTTTTTTACGTAAATTGAGATAAAATGTTTGTTTGTTTGAATCGGGTTTATGCATAAGTCTAATTTACGTAAATCGAGATAAACCTCTTCCACATATTTATTTCGTAGATCGTAAAGTTACATCGTAGACTGTAAAAACTACCTCATATTCTGTAAATCACGATTGAAAAGCACTTATGAAGGCTATCCAAACATGTTAAAAATTTATCTCACATACTTATCTCGTATATCGTAAATCACGATTGAAAAACTGTTTTTAAAGGCTCCTATCGCAACTCCAAACAAATACATATATGTTTTCATGTGTGCTTGGAATTGGTCAAATTTTGATTTTGACAGAATAATTTTATCAGGTATATTATAAAATTGCAGGGATGTTTGGGATAGTAATAGATTATGAAATAAATGTGATTCATGTAAGTTGAGATAAAACTTCTCTCACATATTTACCATATATACCATAAATCACGACTAAAAAACACTTTTAAAGGTTTCAATCGTCATTCCAAACACTCACTACTTTTTCAATATATAACCAATATGTTTCCAACAAGTTTTGTGATGTTTACAAGTGTCCCATAAACTAGAAGTTCAAAGTAAATCAGCAGAAATAAAGCGTATAAAGGGTAATTAAAAATCATCTCTCCCTGTTTATATTAAATTTGACTGTTTGTATAAAAGTATATTTAAACATGAAGCACATTATATTAATTCACTTTTACTGTAATTTGAGCTTACATGGATAAAAGTCATTTTTATAAATCTTAATCCAAACAAGCCATCAAAGCGGTTAACAATAGAGATGAGAAGAGTAGGATGACTTGCAATAGGATCTTGGTGTTGTTAGGGAGTGTATAGATATAATTACAAATTTTCTTTTATTAACATATTTGTTGATCACGTTCATAAATAAGTTGGTTGTCATAAAAACATATACTCCTTCCAGTTCTTAATGTACAGCTTTTAAAAATTAAGTATTGAAGGGCCTCTAAGATTGCTTTGAGATGCAAATATGGGGTGCATACATTTCTGTTGGTAGGTGAATTCCAATTATGGCTAGTTAGGTTGGGCGATTACAGCATATAATTGTTCACATTATATACTACGCTCTCTTAGTCTTAATATATTAATATAAGACTCGTTGTAATGAAGAAATTAAATTATAAAATGTGTTTGATATTGAGAATTAGAAAGAGTATATGGTAAGAAATCTTGGTTGAAGGTAAAAAAGACATAAATTCAAGGGAAAATCCCATATAAATACTTTCGAAATTTGAAAAAGACAGATCAATAACTCTAATTTTACAAATCCCAAATCAAACTCTGATACTCTATGCACTGAATTGGAATTTGAAAATGAATTTAAATTACTTAATTGCCCCTCTCCTCTCTCATTCTCCCCAGACCATGCTCTGAGTTCAAGACCTGATGATTATACTTTCCCTTTTGTTCCGAAGGAGTGTTAGGAGCTTCAAAAGGGTATGGAGATTCATGGGGTTGTGTTTAAGCTATACCCTTATCCTGTTGTATGGTAATCCATGAGATTGGCTTGCAAATGTTGAAATTTTTTTATTGCATCTCTAACTTCAGACACCAAGGCAATTTTTGCAGAGTCACGGATTTATTTGCAGAATCCATCTTACTTTGGGGATATAATTAACAAGTGCAGAAGATCTAAATATACAAGGAGAGAAAGAGAAACTGAGTTTGGATCTTTCGAGCTGTAAACAAATATAATTAGAGAAAGTGCAAGATACTCATATAAATTATAACCCACTTGAGTTATCTCTAATCTACTATAAGATAACCAAACCACTAAGATTATAAAAACATAGGTTCTTCAAATAACTGAAACTTCTAAATAGACTTTTCACCATCACATTTGGTATCACCTATCTATATAGCCCACATAAATAGTTTGAAAAGTTTTCATGATACCCAAGGAGCAATTGGATAATATAGCCCATTCAGTTTCTTCGTTGTCAGATCCCATGAAAATGGACTTTCTTTTTAGTTTCTGTTAACCAATAAATTAAATGGGCTGTACTTGTCACAGGGCCACTGCTTTTCAGTGTTTTAACAAAGTTCAACCAAAGAGGGCCTTAGTTAATATTCACTTCAAGTCCTCAATCTGTCATAAAAGAGGGCCTTAGGTGATCGAATCACACTTCTAATATGAGGGCTTTTTTTGATAGTATGCCTACTCATGTTTTTAAACTACTACAAGACTTGACCCTATTTTACGAGAACTTAAATCTGATTAAAAGGAGAAATTTCATCTTCTACCAGCTTGCTAGAGAATAAAGATACAACATTAAAGATATCCAAATTGACATGGAAGATGTCATTTATGTAATTGAAAGGAAAAGGAGAAAGAAATTCTAAATATTTGTCTTGTGATTCTCTTTTAAAAAGAAAATACCACTTGAAAATTACTGATTTAAAATTTTAAAGTTCAGGTAGTATTTTTTTACCTTTTTTTTCCTTTAAAATTTCTCTCAAGATTCCCCACAACCCATTAACATGTTTTAATTTTTTTCAAAGAATAAAAATATTGATGAGTTTAGTCCAAAAATTCATCTGGATCGCAATACAAGCCTCAAAATTCAAAAAATGTTTACAAAAATATTTACAAAATCTATTAATTAACTATTCAAGAATATTTGTACATAATATTACATCCTTAGTGTTTTTTTGGCAATAATTAAAATGAAATAGCTCAGAATTTTGCATGGTATTGTGCTGATGAACAGAAATGTTTTCTTTTCTCACCTTTCAATGCATGAATCCAGCCAAAATAAAACCTGGGTCAGTGATTTAATTTATATATACACCTAAATTGAACCATTATTCTATATTCTGCAGAGATGGAATTCAGATTGTCTTTTTTTTTTTTTTTCTGCAACACAATAATGAGGAGCCTGGAGTTAGACAGATAGAAGCACATGGAAGAAATGGTGAAAGTGAAAGGGAAAGATGATGAAAGAGTGGGATACTGAGTTGAGAAGAAAGGTATGGTAATTAATAATTATAATATTATTAATAGTTTTGGGTTGTGTTGCTCAGTTTTTATTTAATTCCATATGTGTCCCCACCTTCTCTGAAAGATTCAGATCAGATCTCTCCCAATTAATGTGTCTCCTTTCTCTGTCTTCTCTTCTGCTCCCAAATTAAATCCTACCTTCCTCTGCCGACACTTCTATATATATATATATATATATATATATATATATATATATCCTATATAATATATAATTTCCCCATTTTTTCTAGTAATACATATGTATATAATTCACTCCTTCATGTTTATTCTTATTGTTCTTTTTCAACATTTTGAGATCAAGTTCAACACTTGATTATTATATTTGTATCCTCTATTTGAAGTTCCCATCGTCTTTTCTTTTTTTAAAAAAAATTAATGCAATAAAATAAGGAGCTAGTGCTCTTAGCTGTGTAGGATTTTGCAAGTGACTTAGTGTCTCACAAGTGGGGTTCATTTAGTCAACTCTAATTCCCTCTCGCTTTGGCTATTATACAGTTTCATGCTTCCACTCTAATGACTAATGAGTTCTTTAATATTTTCTTAAATGGGACCGTGTGTACTTCTATGCCCCACTTATCTAAGAGGCTTGACTGTTATTCTTAATTATGTAAGGGCATGATATTTTTTAACTTTTTAAAAATGGTGCAATGTAACTCATTTTAAATTGTAGATCCAAATATTTAAAAGTGAGTTGACCAAATTACATATAAATGCCATATCCATATCACATCCACTTCACTTTATATTTTAAATAACTAAGATTTATAAGAGGGTAAAAGTGTAACTAACACTCTAAAATATTTTTCAGGTACATTACATTGAGTGTCATAAAATATTTTATGGTGATTTAATATTTTAAAATATTTTTAGATGCTTCTATCACTTCAAAGTGCTTCCTCGTGCAACTTTAACTTAATAATTTATATAATTTAATGTGTTAAAAACACATAAAAAAATATTTTATAACGTTTGATATACCAAAAAATAGCTTAAGATACCGTACATACTTAAAAAGACATTTCAAGATGTTAGGTGAATTAAAAAAAATACTTTAAAATATTTTAAAATATAATATTATATGTTACATAAAAAATAATTTAAAGTAATAAATGACGGTCAATCATTTATACTATATCTGTCTCTATTTTCACCCCACTTTTTAAAAAGTAGTGCGTTACAAACCCTTTCCTTGTCAAAATCTAGCCCTCACATCATAGTGTGCTGTGAATCCGTCATGTCTTTGTCAAGTTTGGGCTACATTTCACCCTTTTAAGAAATGTTTTTAAGGTTTAAGGTTTAGAAGATATTGTGCCTTGAAAATACTTAAGGATGTCAATTGTCCTTCACTGAAAACTTGGGAGCTAAAATTGCAATATAATTTAACCTCTCTTATATTACAATTGCCAAAATTTGGTTGGTGTTCAAAGTATTCAGACTGACTGATCCTTGGCGTCGCTGTAATTTGTTTTTCAAGTTAATGGGTAAAAAAATAATAAAATTGAACAGTAAGCAGTAATCTGGGGTTTTGCTTTTGCTATGAAGCTTCTTATTGGTAAGTCAACTTTGGAATCTATATATATCAATAACTTCAAGGAGGTGCGATCAAGCAAGTCAAACCAAGATTAGTCTGTACTAGGCACTCTAACCCATGAATTTCATTATTATTTTATTATTGTTTTTTTTTTCCCACTTGTAATTCTTAATCATATGGTGGACATGAAATAAAAATATTATGATGAGTGTGGTGCGAAGACTAAGTTTGAGGAGGAAGGTCAGAAGTCAGAACAGTACGTACATACCTAACCCATACCTTTCAACTTCACACCATTTACTGTCTTTTCTGCAACTTCCATGTGCTTCACCTCATCTTCTTCTTTCTCTTCCTCTTAGGTCAGTGAATCAGTAGGGCATGAGGATGACCACACATGAAAAAAACACTCACTTTCAAACTTAACTGATTTTCAATCAGACTCGCAATTCATAGTAATACTTCTGAAGTCTGAATCCCATAAATAAAACTCAAAAATATGTTTTTGTTTTCAATGGCCTTTTATTCTTTTCCTTCTTCTTTTTCTTTTCTTTCTTTTGGGTAAAAGAATCAAACCTAAAGTCACTTTGTAAGAGCCTGTTTGGAATCTCATTTGCTACTTAAAAAGTATATTTAGCATGTAAAAGTCAATTTGTCTTAAAAATTAGTATTTGAAAAATCATTGAAAAGCAATGGGATTTTAGATGTAAAAGAGCTTTTTTTCAAAAGCTCTCACACACAGCTTTTAAAAAAAAGCCACTTCTCACACCGTCAATCCAAACACAAATCACATTTTTAATCTGACTTTTTTTCAATTGGACTTTTGTAAAAGCCCCATTAAAAAAAAGTCACTTCTCTATCGAGTTCCCAAACAGGTCCTAAAACTGTGTTAGGTGGCTTCACACCTTACATATTAAAAATGTGCATCATAGGGATTGAGTTTAATAGGAAAGGTTAGTTCTTCATAGTGTGAGGAACCAGAGTCCGAACTCCGGCTGAAAAATGTGCACACATTTACTGTTTGACAATGCTTCAAACAAAATTACTTCAAGTAGGAGAATAAGATTGAATTAGGTGCTCAGGTCATCTATGAGCTTATGAGGTCATAGATGCATTGGGCACCTAATTCACATCCATAGAAGGATACCCTTGTTTATTTATAAAAAAAAAAAAAAAAAAAAGGGGGGGATACATGGGCTAATTAGTATCTTTATCAGTT
Source organism: Albizia julibrissin (assembly GCA_037074505.1). Classification (NCBI taxonomy): domain Eukaryota; kingdom Viridiplantae; phylum Streptophyta; class Magnoliopsida; order Fabales; family Fabaceae; genus Albizia; species Albizia julibrissin. The sequence continues at coordinate 3,050,090 of CM073480.1, read as the reverse complement.
TAATTAGTAGATTATGAGTATAATTAGCGACTAATGCCTATAACTGAGGAAATGTAAAGATTCATTAAAAAGAGGGAAAAACAACAGCATCTGATTGTTAATTAGGTAAAAAAAAATACTCCCTCCTGTTCTTAATATAATATATATTTAAAAAGTTAATATTGTTTTTAAATATAAAACATAATATTTATTAATATTTTCCTAATTTACTCATTTTGATGCTCCTTAACAATAATCAAGAAGGAGATGAAAATGAGGAAATTAAGGAAGATGACTAGGATATTTTAAAAAATATATGACATATTAACTAATTTAATTAACTTTCTTATTCTAATTAAATTAAATAAAAATACATGTCAAATTATTTAACCAGTTAATTATTTTCATTTGATTATATAACCGGTTGTTACAATGGAAGCTTCCCTTCCCATGTACATCCTCACAAAACCCAACTCCAACCTTCAATTCTCTTTGACTTTAGCTAACCAGTTTCTTTGATTCCCATGCTATGTAGATATTTAAGTGTATATATACAGAGAGAGAGAGAGACAGAGTGACAGACCCACACAGAGAGATACATATATACATACATATAGGTGGCCATTTGTAGGAGTCTCAATCAGAAACCCAATAATGAGGACAGTACAGTGAGGAGTTGTCGTTTTCATCCTACAAAAGTTTTACAGGTTAGGAAATAACGTTTTGTGAGTTAAGGGCATGGGATTCAGATGGGTTAGCTCTATGGACCACTGCCACATAACTTGGTTGAGGAGTCTCCATCACTAACCTCATTTCACATATCATACTTATTTTTTTTATGAGTAATTGCGTAAGCAGAATTGGTAAGTGGAGTTGGCTCGGGTGATTAAGATCTGTACAAGTTTGAATTTATGTATAGGATAAGTGTAATTAAGGTTAACATCCAGTGTTTGGTTGGCTTCTTTAAGATGCTTAATGTTGCCACCTTCTCTTCATTAAACATCATATGCCAGTCTATCACACTTTCTCCATTCTTTTATCTCTGCTTCTTTTAATCTTTTCTTACCCTGAACTTTTTCCTCCAACTTATCCATGTGAGTTGGTTGAAATGCTAGGTAACTTTAACCCCTTGATAAGAAGTATCGGGTTTGATCTTTGGGCGCAGGAAAAACCTTCGTTGGGAGACCCTAACCCCCTTTAAGATTCTTCGGCAAGGTTGGGTTGAATTAGTCAGTTTCAATTCTTAATAATAGGATATGATACCAAGGTTCCATATTCCATTGTAACTGACTAAAAATAGTTTTTCCCTTATTTCTTGTGGGCGCTAAGATATTGATGAAAGTTAATTCTTCTATTATTATCAATTTAACTTCATTAAGAATACAATACAATTTTTCAATATAATTTTTTAGCTTTTAGTATTAAGCTCTTGGGGAAGGTTAAAAAACTCATTGAAATGCCCAAGTTTAATCAAATATCCTGAAATGCAACAGTGGGAGAATTACTATAGAGTCTCAAGAAAATTACTTAATTATCAAGAAATTCCAATGACAAGTGAAATTTTATCATTTCTTACATTGAAATTTGTCATTACATGCCTCTCAATTATTATTGGGACTTCTTGATAATTAAATCCCTTCTTTAGAATCTCATAGTAATTCTCCCTATTAAAAAAACTTGCTAGAATTGGATCAGAAAACAAATGCTCTCTCTACTCTCTAGGAGCTTCGAGCAAAAGTTAACTTTCCGTGCAAACTGAACAATTCATAAAGATGAGTCTCAATCACATTGGTAGGTGCTCTGTCAACTCTTTCTGTTTATGTTTGTATTTCCATGATTTTATTTGGGTGTATTGGCTCATCATTAACCCTACAAGTAGAACTAACAATCATATTCATGAGGTAATTGTATATAATCTACAACATGATCCAACTAGACATCCCAAAGGGTAATTTCAAAAACCTTTTTTTTTTCTTTTTTTTGACCATGCTCAAGAAGCAAATCGAGGTTGGTGCCTTCGCCAAATAAACAAAAGTAAAAACCTTCATACTATTTCAAGCGGATAAGAAAGAGAGACACTAATCTGCAAAAGCAATGAGCCAATTACAACGTATAAAAAAACAAATAATTAAATAAAGCTGCACGAGGAAGGAAGAAAAAGCAATAAAGATGTATCCATCCAGTCATCCACCACTAGGTCCGGGGCCCGGAGATTTGGAGCTCGAAATACATAAAAGTAAAACTTCGAGGCAATCTGTTGTCACGTTTGCACACGCACATCTTTCATTAATATAACATGCATAGTAGCTAAGAAGCACACAATCAATTCCCCAAAATTAATGGAAACCTTTGTACAGAATGTACCTACCATGAGCTTCATTGGCGATTACATTTCATTTTCAGAAGCACTGAATATAAAAGAGCAAAGAATACAGCTGTGAACCATATCAGAAGAGGTCGGTGCAGAGGAAATACAGAGTACTTTTAGCGCTAACCCAAAAAATACCCCTTTTTACCAAATCCAAACCCAGAAACAATTCCTACACATAATAGAAAGAAACCGAATTAGCATATCCTTCAACACCAGAGTTAACCGATCTGTTAGTGTCAAACCACTTGTAGTCGGCGGAAGGTTCCTTAATACCACCACCACCAACACTAAACTAAGTTGTGAAGTTCAAGTTTCTTTGTCTCCGGTAAACATCACCTTTCAATTGTGCATGGAAGCCAAACTAAAAATTAATACTTATTTTTTCTATTCCTAGGTGGATAAAGAAGCTCCAACTCTGAAAATGGACCCTGCACAGAGTATAAAAATTCACTCAGGTATGGTTGAAACAAGTGGACTTTGTTTTTGCTCTATTTACAGATTAAATAGAGACACAGGTAGATTTCCACGAAAAAGCAGCTGAATCCCAACTATAACTTCTATGAGGATCAGTAGTCAAACACTAGTAACTGCTATTAACAATTGCATTGAGTCATTGACCTAGTCCTGAGCCACAGTTAGACTTCCATCTTCCATGCCGTACTATCAGTGCTTCCATTAAGTGATTTTTCCAGAGCAGAAAACTTGACCCTGTGTACTGCTACAGAGTTCTTTCCCTTTTCATCCTGAGGAAGCTCACAAGCTTCACTGACAGAACCAGTTTTCAAATCAGCTGGGGGAATGAAACAATCTACTGAAAGGCCTGGAACATTGAATGCAACCTCTTCGATTGTCCAAGCTTCTTCCATTCTTGTTTTGGAGTGGCTCATCGCCATCTCCCCAAACCTGAAAAGTGTTACTGCAGAATGACCTGAGTGAGCAATCATAATCCCTTCCACAGGTCTATAATCATCAAGGAATGAATTTATTGTGGTTTCCCAGTAAAATGCTTCACCCCCATTAGATTGGATGCGGGTCAGATGAGAATCTTCAATGTGAACAAGGAGCCCAGTCTTCTGGCTGAAGTAGCCAAATAAGACATGCCTGATGATTTCTGCAGGACCCTCACTCCGAGCTTTTAATGTTTGTGGATCAGCACAAAGCTTAAGGATGAAGCAATCCTCGCCATTGATTTTCTTCTCCCCAATGCATTTGGCGGCCGCAAACATGCTGGCAGTGGTTCTGGGGTCAAGACCCTAATTAAACAAACATGTACAGTATAAGAAATACACAGAGGAAAGGAGCTAACGTGAAGAGAAGCAGCAGATTTACAGCAGCAGTAAAACTGAAACTTCAAAGCCTAACCTGAAGTGCACGACGCAGTGGTCTCACTGGTCCCTTTGCTGTGTGAGCACCAAGCCACGGTGTGTGCCTCCAAACAAGCTTCCCATTGCAGCCTGCGTGAACCTTGCTTCCCCCTACGGCAAGCTCTACATACCACATGTCAGGATTCATCTGCCAGAGCACAAACCCACCAGACTCGGCACATCTAGAGGCATTTCTATTCTTCACTACCCTAGTGGCAGTTTCAAATTCAGAAGCCACCATTCTCACTTTTCCCATTGCATATGCATTTTTTATAGAGTTCTGTAGCTTCTGCCCACCAGAAGCTGCCGTGAACTGCTGCAGTATGTATTGTGCAGACGAAGTTTCCTGTAATGAAATAAACTTGAGATCGTCGTTATCCGTTATGAGAGCAAAAAATTTACAATATTTTGTAGGAGTCAAACACTTAACCAGCTTAAACTAGAATTGTGAAAAACGCGTGTGATTCAATTTTCCACGACTAACCATTTCAGGTAAACACAAAAATAGCTCAAATAAAGGTAGAAATCGAAGGAACTTATATACAATGAATCGGAAGGTAAAAAAATATATATACAATGAATCTTACCCATGTATAAAATACGACAATGCGTACACCAACAATGTCTAGCCAAAAACAAGCAATTTGTTGATTACTTAGAGGGAAAGATTAATCATATTCGAAAATTTTAAAACAGACGATGCGACAATGTCCAAAAATTCAAGACAGCGTGATCTTTTTTACAGGATTGCTCAGCAGAAAACCATGAGTTAGTTTATCAAAGTCATTCAATACTTTAAAAAATGCCTGAACGAAATTGAGCAGATAAGAACACCATTGATAACTCGGAGTACGAGAAAAATAAATAACTAACAATGGGAGTATCCTTAATGCTGAGGTGCGGCAACGGGTCAGACGCGCTAACATGAACTGGAGCCAGAGGCGCACCCATCACACCGAGCAGAAGCCTGAGATCAGTCCTCTTGTAAGACGACGATGTAACCGAAGGAGCTCGAGAAAACTGCCCCCTCATCCACTGGCCAAGACCCGACCCAACTCTCTTCGGATCCCCGTTTTGGAATCCATCCGGGTCGGGTCCCTCCATCAGCGGCGTCAATGTCTCCCCTAACACTCTCATGCTCCCGGATCTCCCGATCAACGCAGAATCAGGATTCGCCGCAAAGTTATGACCGCTCTGCTTCTTCCTCCTAAGCAAGCCCAACATCGGCGACCCGGTTCGCCCGGGACTGTTTGCCCGAGAACGCGACGGCGATAGCCCACGAACTACCTCTTCTCTGAGAGAAGCGAAGAATCCCTGTTTCCTTTCCATGGAAAAACAGAAACAAACAAACAGAACCCTAAAAATCTCCGAGAGCGAACTCTCAGATTATTGTTAGTTGAGGAAGATGAATTTATGGAGTCTGCGGCGAAGAAGCTAAAGAGGATATAGAGCGGGAAATGGGGAGGAAGATAAGGAAAAGCAGTTTTTCATGAGGAAGAAGGGGAGAGAGAGAGAGAGCAAGGGAAAGCAATAGTGGGAAAATGGTGAAGAAGGAAACGGTCTCTGAAGAGAGTGAGAGTGTCGAGTAGGAAAAGTGCGTGCGTGCGTGAGCCTTGAGAAGCGAAGCCAGTACAGTGCGTGCGTTGGTGGGCTTTACGGTTCCTGTGGAGAAGAAAAAGCTCATGGGAAAGAGAAAGATACAGTCAAACTGCGCTTCTCTTATTTATATATTTTATTCGTATGCTCCTATTTTGCTTTTGCTTCGCCCCCAATATAAATATTATTTATTTCAATTTAATGCATACCATCTCATTCACGCGCAGTTTCGTTATTCATTACTCTATTTTATTCCTAAATTCACGGTTTCATTCTCTGTATTTTTTTTTCTAATTCACTTTGCCTGTGTGTGTATATATATAATTAATCTTATATTCCCTCCAATCCTATTTATAAATATATATTTTTTAATTATACAAAATAAATTGGTAGTTAAAAATAATAAATGTGTCAAAAATGTCATATTTTTTCATATATGACCATATTTATGAAAACATAGAGATAATGTATAAAAAGTATGAAAGATAGTAAAATATGTTTTCCTAATGTAATGTTGACTTCATTCAACTAGTAAGTGCTTGTTTGTTATCACTTATTTGAATTGGGTTTATTATATAAACTCGATTCATGTAAATCGAGACAAATCTCCTCCACATATTTATCTCGTAGACCGTGAAAGCACTTCGTAGACCGTAAAAGCTACCTCGTAGACCGTAAAAGTTACTTCGTATTCCGTGAATTACAATTCATAAGTACTTATGAAATTTTCAACCGCTATTCCAAACAAGCTCTAAGTTATCTCTCTTTCCTAAATATAACTCTTGATGTGTGATAATGAATTATAAATAATATGTATTTAATAAGTGTAAAATAGAAAAAAAGAACTTACATTTTCAGACACAAAGTAAAAGCTGCTTATAAAAAATATCAATCCCATGAAAGAGAAAATTACTTATAAATAAAACCGGAGGGAGTCTCGTTAAATCTCACTATTGCCACGCTCGTTATTTTTTTTAGTTCCTTCACTGTATCCACCGCTTTTTTTAATCCTATTATCAAGTATATGAGTAACAAACTAATTAGACTTCACCAGACCCTTCAACCTCGATAGCAAGTTAATGACTAATAAGATGTTGGTTAAAATGTTAAACGGTCTCACCTTATAATAAACATAACACAAGTTTAAATTCCTGAAAAATCAATCTGTTAGGAAAGACAAAACATTGTATGCCTTTAAGTGTTGAAAAGGAAAACCTTTTACCAAATAAAAAAATAAGTTAAGGGGTCAAGACATCTACAGCTTCCAACTTTCTTCGGTAACTCATGATAAATATATTTATATTGTTAATAATATAAGAGCTACTTAACTATAACAAATATAACATGATCTCCCTAATATATTAATGTGTAACAATAGACTACGTATACATTTATAAATTAACTACATTAGTTTAGAGAAAAATGATAAGTGAGAGAGACCGTGAGATGAAGTTTTATATTTAGAACTAACATAAACCTTCTAATTAGCTTTTATATTTAGGACTAGAAGGAGTAATAATTTTTCAGATGTAATTTTATTCATCATTGCTTGTTTGGATGAGCTTATTCCAAGTGTTATTGTACTATATGATATAAGCATATAAGAAGATTTTTACCTTTTAAAATGTAAAATCACATATTTTAAGTGTTTGGAAGAGAGGTAGTGGAGGCTATTTGGATAAGCTTATAAAATCACATATTTTAAGTATTTATAAAAACCTTATATTTAGATAAAACATTTCTCATATATTTATGTCAAAAAACAGAAAATTAATTCGCTGCACTTAATCTAACACAAACCTACCTTCAAAAAGTCACACAAATTATGAGCCCCAACTTGGCTCAAATCCAATTAGTCAGAGCTTAACTGACTTTTCATACATTGGATAGCACTCTCTCATGTGTCTTTTAGAAGATTCTTTTAACCAAATTATATGGTTTGAGAAATTGATTAAAAATAGTTGAAAATAATAGATATGAATAAAATAAATTTTTTTAATTATATTCTTATTTATAAGAAGACAAATAAGATAGATAAATATCTTTGGGCCGCCAAAGTAGGTGCTGGTTTGTTGTTTTTGCATCAATGTATTAAAAAGAGAGAGAGAGAGAGAGAGAGAGACCAGTGAGAAAAATGATAAAATATAATATATAAAAAATATGATGAAAAAAATACAATTAATTATAGATAAAATTGATAAAACAACAACAAAGCCTTTATCCCACTAGGTGGGGTCGGCTACATGGATCGCACGACGCCATTGTGCTCTATCAAAGACCATAGATTTCGATATATTATTAATTAAAAGGTCTCTCTCAATGACCTCATTAAGCGTTCGTTTCGGTCTTCCTCGACCTCGTTTGACAGGACTCCATTCTGCTTGATCAACCCTTCTCACCGGAGCACTCAATGGCCTTCGCTGAACATGTCCAAACCATCTCAATCTTGTAAAATTGATAAAAGATGCATTTAATTTTCATATAACACCAAATCATCCAATCTTGTAAAAAATATCAAAATAATTCAAAAATTGGAGTCTTATAAAAAGAATAGAATAAAGTAGTATATAAAATAAGCGATAATATGTATTGTATTAAAGTCTAAATTATTGAATTGAATGCGTAACAAAAATAGCTTACTTAAAAAAAAAAAGAAAAAGAAAAGGTAAGTTAACAAATTTGGATGAAGTGTGTATAAATAGAATGTCGTGGTATTAATGAATAATTAAAAAAAGAAAGAATGTTGTATTAGTATTGAATTAAATAATGAAACTAAACTAAAAGCACCTAAAGGGAAGAGGGAAAGATCAAGAGGAGATTTGGGTGATGAAACTGAAGATGTCATAAAGGGTGTGGGACTCAGCGATTACTTGCATCTGAAAGGGAATGATTAGTGAAGTGTGTGGCGACCCACAGCTCTTAAAGCCGTGGTTCCTTACGGACAAAGGCATTTCATTTCAATAACTTCCTCCTCCTCATCTTTTTTTTTTTTATAATGATTTTTTTAATATTCCAACATTGTCAAGTTTAATCTGAAATACCTCTTTCAAAAGTGTTTTTTTTTTGGTGTTCACATATATTTGAATTTGATGTATTTATTGGACTAGATTTTGGTCACTTAACACCCATTGGTCCTCCTGAAACGACCATTTCTTATAAACAACGGTTATCCAATACAATTTAACAAAATCAGTGAATTTTTTTTTCAATACATATCATAGTTCATGACACAACATCCGCCCACAAACTCTTACAAGACATATCAGAGTTTAAGACATAAACTCACATACAAACTCTCTCAAAACATATCGGAGTTTAGGGCACAAGCTCACTCACAAACTCATGACAGATAAATTTATTATTCTGATCTCATATCATAATTAACTCACAAGTCTTAAAAATTCACACAAAACAATTTCCAGTACAATTATGGTTGTAGATCTATCAAATTATCAGAAAACGCAACATAAGGCCTCAGGCCTAACAAGAGTTAAATATTTATCCCAACACAATTACTCAACAGTAAAAACAACGTGGCATTCTAGAAACATGAGGGTCATATAATGACAATATAAAATTTAACACAACACTAATACCAAAAGAGGCCTACAAGATTCTCAACGTCTATGCCTCTGGTTGCTTCCCTTGGTTTTTAGCCAGATTAGAGATCTCGCATGAAAAATTATTTATAATGACGGGGTGAGACATAAAGTTTCAGTAACCAAAATCTATTTACAAAATATGCAGTGAATGATTGTAAGTCAGAGAAGCAGGTTTAACTGACATAATAATAATATTCTCATAATTCATAACTTAATATAATATAATATAATCAATGAATAAAATCATCCCCACCCATCCATCATGCTCCTCATTATCTCTTCTGGACTGGTACAACCTATCAGTGCTAGTATACCCGGCCAAAGGTTAGCTAGTCACATCAAGAATAATGCCCCCTCTCATACTACCACCAATATACCGTAATAGGGAGGTGTCCGCCCAAAACACTCAACTCCAAATCCGAGTCATGATTAAGAGAGTTGATAGGCACACAATTCACCATATCTCTTCCACACAATCCAACATATCTCGTAATATAAAAATAATAAATTAATACATCTTTTGAAAACCATTACGAGAAATTCTAAATTCTTATACAACATTTCATCTCAAACAATATATCCATCATAACAGTAACAATTTAATAATAATTTCCACTTATATATGTAAATTAGAAAATACATTGCCTCACTGAAATAAGTTCATATCCGAACATAACAAAATATTTCAAAATACATACAAGTAGTATAGATAAAAGTAAGGTTCATAAAACACCTTATAGACCAAAGCAATCATATAAAATAAATCAACTCCAGTTACCTCAACTCTAAGCTTAACCTTAGTTTGAATAGTTTAACCCGAGCAATCACCGATCACAAGAAAATTCTACATTACCAATTAACCACAAATAACAATAAAATAATTAATTTACATAATTTAACTCCTACAACCCAAATTCCCCTACAACTATTATCCTCAATTATTTCAATTTTCTTAAAAATCCTTAATCAAAGACCATTCCTCATAAACCCAAAGCACTCGTTAAAATCCTTAAATAGCCTTTAACATACCTATAATTACAAAATCCTCAATATCAACTTTCTAAATAACTAAATCTCCTTTTTCTGAATTTATATTGGTATAATATAATTATTAAATAAATCCTCAAGTCTCCACATAATTAAAATCATATCAAATTCTAATTTAAATATTAAATCCTAACTCATATTTTTCACGGAGCTCATATTTAACAAAATAAACTGATTAAAACCTCAATAATACCTCTAATAATCCAAATAAATTATTTAAACAAATTTTGATCGGTAAAAATACCATATGGAAATTAAGTTATATCCTATTTATAAATAAAATTAATTATAAAATCACATAACAATAATAAATCTAAACTGATTAAAACTAACTATTAATTATTCTCTATATTTCTACAGTTATATACTGACAAAACTCAAAACTTGCCTAAAATTATATCCCCAAAATATTCTCTAACTAGCATAAAATTACTATCATATGTAAGAAAAAATTATTTAAAATATTTTTCATAAAAGAAACCTTATAATTAAAAGAGAGTTTGTATACTTTATTGATCAAAGACTAAAAATACTCCTATAAATACCTATTCATTTCCTCTTCACAAACACTTCACTGTAGTGTTTCGGGGAGGATAAGATTAATATTAAGGAAAAGAGGAGGATAATATTTGCTTTTGTCGGCTTTTCATAAAGCTTTCACATTATAACAAAACCTCATGAACTAGGTGCCTTCTTGTTAGATATGACGCTTCACCTTTTCATTTTTCTCCTCGCCACACACAAAACCCAATCAAAAGTCTAGAGCATAGATAAAACACTTCAGCCAATTTTAGCAATAATCAAATAGAAGTAATTTAAAAAGAGTACAGCTTGTACTTAATAATTGTTAACTGCCTTTTGAAGGCTATAAAAGTTTCTAATTAATTATCACATCAACTGAAGAGAAGAAAAGTAAATATACATTAATATTTAGCTTTAAGTCATGGAGAAATTATTTATACATGTTTAATGAAGAATATATTAAAAGCTCTTTGTAGTTGTTTATACACATATTACAAATTTATAATATTTGAAAATAATATAACTACATGCAAATCATTAAAATGACACTATGAGTTAAAATACTATTGGACCATTATTTTTCTTACAGTTTATTAAAAAAATAAAAAATAGGAGATATAATTAAAAAATTAAACCAAACACGATTATGAATGACAATTTAAGCTGTGGACAAATAAATAAAGAAATGGGAATTTGAGTAATGTGGGGTGGAGTACATGGGTCAGATTAGTTAGTTAGAAAACAGGATGATCAGGGTGGAGCTAGGTTGGTGCTTAATAGGAGAGATTGTAGTATGAATAGTAAGATTGATTTTTACCACTGGCTTCTCACACACGTTAGTTTAATTATATTATTTTTAATTGATTTTATATTATAAAAAATATTTATCTTATAAAAAGTAAAAATATTTTTTTTTTGCATTGCTTCTAAATATTCCTCCCGTCCTTAATATAATATATATTTTAGAAGTTGATTTTGATTTTAAATATAAGATATAATGTTTATATTTGTCAATATTTTCTTAATTTAACCTCATTGGTGCTCCCAAACAATATTTAAGGAGGAGTGAGAATGAAGAAATTTAAAAAGGATAGATGGTTATACTGTTTTAGAAAATATATATTTTATTAACTAACTGAATTAATTTATGTAATGTAATCAAATTAGATAAATATATCTTATATTGAAAGCCGAAAAAAATAGTAAACTCTCGTTACCATTATATTTGAATAAAGAAAAAAATAGAGGAAAAAAAATACTTGAAGGAAAAACTCCTAAAAAATAATAATTTTTTTTAATCATTTTTAAAGTTTTCAATTTTAATATTCAGTTCTGTTTTTTCCCCCCAACTTTTCTCACCATCGGGGGGACATGTCAGTCTCCATGGCATTTGGAGCCTACGTAGCTTCCACATGCAGCTATACTATTTTACTATTATATTTATTATTCTTACTTAAATTATAATAAAAATGTTATCAATAAATACTTCATTAAACATTTATTTATAAAATGAAACGTTAGTGTAGAAGTAATTTTTTTTATGTCCAAATAATTTTTCACATATTCAATATATATTTTTTATATAATATTTATTTATGTTTGAATAAATTTTTTTAAGTGTAAAATATCTTCTCTTAAATGTTTTTAAATCTATTTTTATAAATAAATTTTGAATGAGTATTACAGTGAATTTTTCAAATTATATTTTCCCACTCTCTTTCAAACAAAAAATATTAAATATCCATCAAATCGTCGGGTTTCTGTTCTTCACCTGATGCGTTGAAAGATTCTTTTGCCTTTTGTCCTCCACCGAAAAAATCCGAAAGTTAATTCGGACGTTTACATTTTTTTCGAATAAAAAATTATTATGGTGAATAAATTACTTAGGATGAGGAAGATCGCGAGTTAAAATATTAAAATGTTACAGGGATAATTAGGTAAAAACACAAGCGGGAGTCCCCATCAACAATCTCCCTAGGGAGACCCTATACCACACCCCAAACAGAAAGTCTACTCTCCCCCTTCTTACCTCCCCCTACCTTGCGCCAAACAAGGCCTATGGGCACTAGCTCTATATATTTATCCCAATTCTTCGTGTGCTTTTCAAATTTTTTTACATTAATAAAAAGTAGCCTTGTGTATTATTATTAGGCCAACGGAAGTTGATTTAGTAATGGAATAATTATGAATTTGTTTGAAATAGTGATAGGGGCATTCAACCATAATTTTTTAATTATGATTTATATTATATAAAATAAATATTTGATATGAGTTTTATCTCGATCTACGTAAATAAATATTTTATGGGATCTGAATCATGATCCCAAACAAACTTTGTATCATAAATTGGACAGATTTATGTTTGATCCCTATCATGTTCAAAGAGTTTTATGGGGAGATATGTTGTAAAGCCTTAATTTGAATTTGGTGACTGTCTAGATACATAATAATAGAATCCAAAAAAATCTTCTAGTACTTGGTGACCCAAAGGAATATATATATAAATGGGAGAATGCCAAAAAAATACCATTTAAACTTTAAAATCCCGTTAATAAGTTCGGTAATGGGATTAACAATAATGGTAATGCAATTAACAAATCATTTTATTGTTAAATCACCTATTTGAGATTTGAAAGTTTAAATGGTATTTTTCTGGAATTCTTCGGTAATGAGATTAACAAGAATGGTAATGCAATTAATAAATCATTTTATTGTTAAATCACCTATTTGAGATTTGAAAGTTTAAATGGTATTTTTCTGGAATTCTCCCTATATAGATACTAAATTATATCAATGTTATTTTATAGAAAAAGTTAAAAGTGCAATGGTTGAAAACTTATGCGTAAATAATACAATGGAATTTTTATATCTTTTATTGAGGTCAATTCTATTCGAGACATTGACAGAAAAAACTAAATAAGTGCATCTCTTTTAGAAAAGATTCGAATTTTGGTTTATGCATGTTATGATGGATTATACCACTTTTGTTATATCTAACCAATCGGTAAAATGTAGTGAATTTTTTTTTATATAAACACACGTATTCTCTTTCTGGATATAATTTTATTAGAGGTACTATTATATACTAAATATAAATATATGTCATAATAGGGTTTAAACCATCATGTTATAAAGGATTAACTCATTCAGCTTGATTGAAGCGTGACTTGATAAAATGCAGTGGATTAGAATTTGGCTGATGATGATTTTGAATTTTAGTTGGGCCATTGATAAAAAAGACAAGAAGGAGGTGGGCCAATGTAGAGGTTATGTTGATAATGAGCCATATAGACTAAAAAACAGATATTGGGGGTTACACGGCGTAGCACGTGGAACACAGATTTTGATTGGGGCAGTCACCTTAAAAATATGGTCACATAGATGGAGAGAAATGATGAGACATCACCACCTTCTTCACGTAACGACTCTTTATAGGTCCTGGCGTGGTTGACGACTCAGGCTTCTCTGCTTTACAACTAATCTCTTTCAACCTTGTAAACCACCAAAGTGTGTGTGACAGAGAGAGGTCAGATTGGTCAACATCTTTCTTTTCTCTCTTCCATTCCATTCTCTGTTTTCCACTTACTCTCACGTTCAAAGGCAGGGGCCCATATATATGGATTTGGCTACTGTCTGCTAATTATACTGTTTTAGTGTAATTTTAATAGAGAGGAGTTGATTTTTTTTAAAAATAATATATAATATTTTTAAATATTTTTATGGACTTATCAATTTTTTAAGTAGTGTGCAGTATCTTAAAATAATTTTTAGTGCTTTAAAATATTTTTTCAGTTGTATCTAGTATTTTAGGAGATTGGCTACAATTTTATCGTTAATGTATTTTTATCAGTATTAATGAACACCCAAACTTAAGATATTAGTTTATTGATTTCCATCAACTTTAAAAAATTTTCCAGTAGCACAAAATTTTTTAAAATAATTTTTAGAGTTGAAAAAAAGCATTAACGGTAAAATTGTAGTCAGTCTCCTAAGATATTGGGTAGAACTAAAAAATATTTTAAAACACTAAAAATTATTTTAAGATACTGCACACTACTTAAAAAATATTTTAAGATATTGATAAGTCCATAAAAATATTTAAAAATATTATATATTATTTTTTTTTTTAAAAAATCAACCCCATTTCCATTAAAACTACACAAAAACGGTATAGTTTTAATGAAAAAGATTGGCAGCGGGCCGTAGCCAAATCCCATATATTGTTATTCATCTGTCATTTCCATTCCCAAGTTTCATTCCTCCATCTAATACTCTTAGAAGTATCTTTGATAAAATTGATAAACAAAGCCAGTGGACATGGAGTATTTAGTCTTTTTGCATATTAATTCCATGCATCGCTTCTAAAGTTCTAATTTTTCTATCAACTGTTAGGGTCTCATAACTCAGATGATGCAAAACTCTTCTTTTGAGTAATCCTCGTGAAGTGTTCTATATTGAACTTTTGTAATTTTATATTCTCGTGAAGTGTTTTTATATTGGCACCATGACAGTGGTTATCTTGAGAGAAATTAGAGTGGGCTTGAAGGAGTGCACCTCAGATCTTGGGTTAAAGGCCCAAATCCATCATTTTATAGTTGAGTGATCCTAATTTGCTCACAATTCAGCCTTCTTCTTATTCTTCAGGCCTATTTAGGTTAGCGTTGAAGAAACACGTTTACGTAAGTTGAGATAAAATTCTTCTCACATACTTACTTCATACGCTCGCAAATCACGTTAGAAAAATAACTTATACCTCCAACCAAAACAGGCACGCTTCTCCTAAAAAGGTTCACCGTTGATGGGTTTGAACGTCAAAGTCACATGTAGCCCTGTTAGAACCTGGTGTCTGATCTAAAAAAAAAAAAAAAAACACAGTGAGTCTGCTGTCATCCCAACTGCAATAACGTTTATTTCGTTTTGAACAGTCATTTTCATGACAAATTATTAGATGCATCATGCATCATGTCATTTCATTTGCACTTCTTAAATACTACAAAGAATGCTGAAGAGTGAAATAGTTTAAAGAGGAATGAGAAATGTATATGCATTTAAAAGATTAAAAGGGGGAACAGTAGTTGTTTAGAAATTTTATTCACCAAAACAAGTTGGGGGAATTTTATTTCTAAGTATATGTATTCTATTATTGGATGCAGTCCTCTTCGAGTCACTGATATTAAATGTGGACATATTTTTTAAAAGGATTCAAATTTTAATTTATTATACATTGTAAAGAAATAACTTCTTCCACTGCACTTAACCCTTAGGTTGGTGACTCAAATTTTGTTGGGTTAAGATTCATTATGGTTTCCAATTTACCTTTTTTGGGTAATGTGGATTCTTAATTCCTCGGTAAGCCCGATCGATGCGGGCCAACATGATGGCCTCGCCCTGAAACGTAGCCCAAACGTTTTTCTCTTGCAATTTGCGACCCTAAAACGACATCGCATTATGGCCTCCTTCTCACTTTGAGCTTCTCCTCCCCCTCCTGGCAATTCCACCTGCTCGTGCCCGTTCGAAAAAGAGAGAGGGAAGGAGAGATCTTGCTCTGAATTTCGCAGATGGAGAACCATAAGATTCAAGAAGTGATCGAGAAGCAGGTGCTGACGGTGGCTCAGGCGTTTGAGGACCAGCTCGATGAGGAGATCGCGGCCCTGGAACGACTCGATGTCGACGATCTGGAGGCGTTGAGGGAGCGGAGACTGCAGCAGATGAAGAAGATGGCAGAGAAGCGGAGCCGATGGATTTCTCTCGGACATGGAGAATACTCTGAGATTCCTTCTGAGAAAGACTTCTTCTCCATCGTTAAGGCCAGTGAGCGCGTCGTCTGCCATTTCTACCGTGAAAACTGGCCCTGTAAGGTACAGATTCGCGCCTTTCTTTCGGAACTTCTTGGCTTTTATTACGTGTAGAATTAATCTTGGAGTTCGTTTTCCACCCTTTTCTAGTTATTGCAACTTGACATTTTTTCCAAGCATTGTTTTCGAATAACATGCAACATATGGGTTATTTAATCAATTAAAACTCGCGATAAGCATACTTTTTTGCAGAACGGTGAGAATTTGGTGAATATGTATGAAATTGAACGCAAATTTTGATTACAAACACGATAATGTATCTCCTTGCCTGTCAAAATAGGATGTTCCCTCGAAACTGCATGATGCTTGTAATTCAGCTGAAAGCAACGAATATTTCCCCATTCGCGATTTTTTTTGTTTAGTGGTGGGAGTTCATATGGCATCTTGAGTAGTAGCATTAGTCTCTAATCCATCTTAGCAAAACAAGTTTTTCTAGATGGAGAAGAAGAGATGTTAGATAAAGCACCTTGATGTTGTATTAAGAGCTTAATATCTTTTCTTCTATTAGGCACTTTGAATGTCCGGTTTTAGGGAGATTTCACGAGTAACCTTAGAAACAGAGTTTCATTGCTGATACAATTGCTTTCTTAGTGGTTCTTCAACTTTTGAAGTAGTTGCTTTCTTATGGAAATGAAGTCCACTATCCGAACCTTTTGGCACTGTCCTTGTAATTTATTGAATATTTGAATTTTTTCCCGATCAAAGCGTGCTGCCAAAGCCTAAGATGCCGTAGTGTGGCGTGTTAAGACGGGCTTACATAAATAGAAGAAAACAGCAATAACAACAACAACAAAAAAACCTTTATCTCACTAAGTGGGGTCGGCTACATGTATCGTACGACGTCATTGTGCTCTGTCAAAAACCATATATTTAGATATATTATTAATTAAAAGGTTCCCCTCTATGACCTCATTGAGGGTTCGTTTTGGCTTTCTATGACCTTGTTTAACAGGACTCCATACTGCTTGATCAACCATTTTGGAGCACTCAAAGGCCTTCGCTAAACATGTCTAAATCACCTCAAACGACTTTCTACATTTTTTCTTCAATAGAGGCCACTCCAACTTGTTCGCGTATATGAGTATTACGAATCTTTTTTTTCTTGTATGACCACATATTCATCTCAACATCATCATCTCCGCTATCCCCATTTTATGTTCATGGTGTCCCTTTAAAGCCCAATACTCACTACCATATAGCATTGCTAGTCTTATAGCAATGTGATAGAACTTCCTTTTTACCTTATTATGTACTTTACGATCACAAATAACTTCAGTAACTTTTCTCTATTTATATCATCTAGCTTGAATTCTGCGATTGACATCTCCATCAATTTCACCATCTTGTTGTATAATTGATCATAAATATCTAAATTTTGTCACTTGAGGAATGATCCCCCCCCAAAAAAAATTTAACTTCCACTTCCCTTCGACCTTGTTTCTTATCAAAATTGCAATGCATATATTCAGTTTTTCTCCTACTGAAAGCTTCTCAATTTCAAAGTCCGTTTCCATATCTCAAGTTTAGAATTAATTTCTTCTCTGGATTCAGCCAACAGAATTATAACATCCGCAAAAAGCATGCATTTAGGGTTCTCCTATTTTATAGGCTCAGTTAAAACATCTATCACTAGGTTGAATAAGTAAGGATTCAAAGCTGATCCCTGATGTAGGCCAATCTTTGTAGAAAAGTCATTTGTAACACCTCCAGACGTTCTAACATTGGTTGTAACCCCCTCATATATGTCATAAATGGTTTTGATATATGCAATCCGCACCCCTTTCTTTTCCAAGGCTTTCCAAAGTACATCTCTTGGCACCCGGTCATATGCTTTTTCCAAATCAATGAAGACCATATGTAAATCTTTTCCTTTGCTCCTATACTTTTCCGTTAGCCCCCTTAATAAATAAATCGCTTCTGTTGTAGATCTTTCTGGTATGAATCCAAATTGGTTTTTAGCAATATCAGTTTCTAACCTCAACCTATATTCAATCACTTTTTCCCACAATTTCATCGTATGACTCGTTAGCTTAATTCCTTTGTAGTTTGCACAATTCTGGATATCCCTTTTATTCTTCTAAATAGGGATCAAAGTACTTTTTCTCTACTCATCTGACATATTTTTGGTTCGTAAAATTTCATTAAATAATTTTGTGAGCCACGACAAACCCTCTTTACTCAAACATTTCCAAATTTCAATAGGAATACCATTAGTCCGACAACTTTACTATTTTCCATTTTCTTAAGAGCTTTCTTAACCTCGCCAACTTAAATCCTGCGATAAAATGACAAATTGAGATCACCTTCTCGAGTTGTCAAATGTTCCCATTCACAATGCGACCCTCCCCACCATCATTGAACAACTTATAAAATTAGGCTTCCCACCTATCCTTAATATCTCCATCAGTAACCAAAACTTTGCCTTTTTCGTCATTTATACACTTTACTTGGTCCAAGTCTCTTAATTTTCTCTCTTTATTCTTTGCGATCTTGTGAATCTTATGTTCTCCTGCCTTTGTCCCTAACTCCTTATAAAACTTCTCATATGCTTTATTGTGAGTTTCACTCACTGTCTTTTTTTTTTATGTTGTTTTTTATAAATAGAAAACAACATAGCTTTTATTTACTCCTAGTCTGTTAACATCACCTATATGTTGCTTCCAGCAAGTAGTTTACTGCCTCTTACTTCACCAGCTACTTCTCTCCATTCCTTGAACATATAGGCTTTTTCAAAGTACAAATATTGTTGGATGTCTCAATTTTGATGCTATGAATGCACTTTGACCAGCGTTGGAACTCGGAAATATATACACTTATTCATGCCCATGGGATTGTTCAAACTTCAAAGTATTAACAGCACTGCAAGTATCTTCGCTGTAGTAGAAAGTAGGCTTAGACTCTGCCATACAATGCCTCAATTTGAATCTCAACCTGGCATGTTAAAATTGTAAAGAAGTAATGACCCCACCTTGCGAATTTTGTGCTTTTCTTACCATGGTGGCTTTCTGTATGCAATTGACTAGCTGGACAAAAATTTAATGTTTGCAGTTTTTTTGCAGGTCATGGACAAGCACTTAAATATTTTGGCAAAGCAACATATTGAGACACGGTTTGTGAAAATTAATGCTGAGAAAAGTCCATTCCTGGCTGAGAGGCTCAAGATCATTGTTCTTCCAACTCTTGCCCTTATAAAGAACGCCAAAGTTGATGACTATGTGGTACGTCTGTTTGAGAGTGTGTATGTGTATTGCCATACTTGTTAGGTATTAAGGGGTTTTCACTCTTCATATTGTTGTATGGATTAGGTGGGATTTGATCAACTTGGTAATACTGACGAGTTTAGCACGGAGGAACTGGAGGAAAGGCTGGCTAAAGCTCAAGTCATCTGTTTTGAGGGTGAATCATCAACTAGTCATGCAAGGTCCCATGCACAAACCAGAAGTGTCCGGCAGAACAGTAGGGAAGACTCATCAGACTCTGAATAACTTGCATTTTCTGATAAGTTCTTTACTTGGTTCTCCAGGTAGACTAGCACTTCGGCTACATCTCCAATATATAATCTCATCCACTTCCTTGTTGGGTGCCAATGAAAATTTGTCATCAGCATTCTAGATATTGTGCTTGATTCATTGAGGATCATACTTCGGTGATATGATTTGGTATTATCACTCGGTTATGTTAAATGATATTTATCACGGTGGAAGGAAATTTGAGAGTTTTGAGATTGACAAGTTCTCTTGATCTCCAATTATAGTTGGGAACCAGTATCAGAAAGGTTTCGTCTTCTGTATGGCCTGTTGAGGGTTGAATGTAGACTTTTCGATGCGCATCGTATTTGCCCAGTCTTACATTTCTCTTCCTATCTACCCTTCTCTGTTGTAATTTCTGGCTATTTTGTTTGCCATGTTATATCATTACATGTACTTTAAGTTTCTTTTCTTCCCTATGATATTTAATGTTTGATTCAACCTAATACACGTGCTCGTCGGAATAGGAGCAAATGCTCCACAAGTGTAAATAAATGGAAAAGAAACCAATCAAAATGTAGATAAATAAGCAGTACTGCTCATGATATGTAGAATCTTTCTAAAGATTTTGGGTTCACTGAAATTGGCGAATTTATTAGCCCAAAGAAATCGTTTTCAAAATTCCTGATACCCATCACAGGCGTCTGCACAATCACCCTGATTATTAATTAACACCTGTTCAATATAAATCATTCATTTAATATATTCTTTAATATAAAATTTTTTTTTATAGAAAGTTAAGTCTGTTCATAGTCTTGGTCCAAAGAAGAAAGGTTGTTCCCAGTCATAGATGGTATAATACTCATTCAATTCAAGATATTCCTAAAACTCTGCGCAATTCATTACTCCACCTAAATTGATTTATTACAATATCTTTGTCAAGATACAGATAACTACTGGCTAATTTTTTTTAATTCATTTCATATTTTAATAGTAGTTTTTAGTGCTAGATCAATATGAAATTAGTCTTTTTACTGTGCATACATTCATATAATTTCTGTTGTCTCTCTTTATCTGTTATTATAAAAAAAAAACCTGGTAAAAAAATTTAGGGAAAAACAAAAAAAGTATAATTATACGCTGAAAGGAACATTTTCTAACACATATTTTATTTTTACCCCTCTATTTTTTTTAATCCAATTATTGCCTAAATGCTTCAATCCGTAGCCGAACTTACTTTATTCTCTATCCCGCTCGAGTGCAATGTGCCAGGACTAGGGATTTCTTTCAAGTTTCAAATGAAATGGCACCGCATGGACGCGAAAACGCCGCGAGCGCGACATATAAAAAGTTGAATTCAATTTTGAGCCCTACTTTGGTAAATTGGTGAAATTTTCGACGGTGGCTCAGATTTTCTATCTCGGCTTTCTCGACTCTCTGGATAACGCATTGGATCCAAACCCAAACCCAAGCCCCAATCGAATTCCTCCTTTTCCGCTAACCATTCAATCTTCCTCTCAACGCCTTCTCCATTGGGCGCGGAGGCTACTGTCTGAATCATATCGATAACGTAAGTTTCTGATTTAGCTTAATTTCCTTTTTGCTATTGCTTAACTGCCGAAAGTAATGTTTTTTATCCTCCGGGTACGGCTGATTTTGCTTAGTTTTTTGTTTTTGATTCTTTAGTGGTGGGTTTCTGTTTCCCTATTAGTGTGGGCTAATAACTTGAATCTTTTGTTATTAATGCTGTTTGTGCTCAAGAAGTTGCAAACTTGGCTCTCCAGCTTAGAATGACATTCCTACTCAATTTTTTCCATGAATAGACCGCACTTAGTGGCGTATATTGTAGAGCATTATTTTATTCATTTTTTCATCTCTTACAAACAAATGCACTGTAGAGTTTCGGATTTTATAGGCTGCAAATGGAACTGAGCATTTGAAATATATTAATATTCCATGCATTAGTTGATTTTGGCGGGCAGCTGGGAACAGTTAGTTAGTATTTTTAGCTTGAACTTTGAGCTGTTGGTGACTTGATGTGGCTTTGCCCCTCCAAGTCTCACCTTCAATATGTTTATTGCTTAGATTTAATCTTTTAGTGACTAGTGCATATTCCTTGCATTTGTATCTAGTGGAGAATTTTCTGACAGTTATCTATGGTTGACGTTACAAAAAGAATGCAGTTGTTTACTAGCTATAATATTATTCTATACATATTACTGTCTAATTCTCCCACTCTGATGAAGTTAACTGAGCATAGGATATACAATGATGTACGTGTAGGAATCTCTTCTCAAACTTCACGCTGTTTTTCGAAGTAGCATGTTGAATTGACAAATATTAGATAGCTGAAGGGATTTGCTTATCTTTTTTCCCGCAGATGAATAATCTTCAATGCAGACTATGATCAAAAGAATTGTGGACATTGTAATGCATATCAATTGGTTTTCCTCTTTACGTATTGATGTAAATGTTCAAAATGCAATGTGATTCAGGCAAGAGTTGGCAGGATGGGGAAGGTTCATGCTTTCGACATGATACCCTAGCGGCCAATACTATTAGCATGGAGTTACCCTCAGATCAAATGAGAAGCAAGACCAGGGAGCTAATGGGCCATAACAATATGTCAGACCAGCTGCATACAATTGATCCGGGAGCTACACATTCTGAATTGCTAGAAAAAACTAATCAGATTGGCCCTGAATCTTTGGACAATGAACAAAGGGTTGTTGGTATTAGGGAAACCACCACTCTTCTTGATGAAAAATCACCTTCAGATGGTGTGACTGGGAATTCTGTTATTCAACTTCCTGCACAACCTCAATGTGACTTAGACAAGAGTTGTCAAACTGAAGAAGGTTCAAGTTTTCAACATAATACTTTAGAACCGGGCAATGCTATTGGCATGGATGCTTCATCAGATCACACGAGTAGCGAAACTAGAAATTCAATGTGCCATATCGATAATGCCTCAGAACAGTTGCATACACTTCCTCCCAGAACTGCTTATTTTGAAATGTCTGAGAAAACTAATCAGACTGGCTCTGAATTTTTGAATAATGAACAAAGGGTCCTAGGTACTGGGGAAACCAGCTCTCTTCTTGATGGAAAACAACTTACAGTTTCTGATGGTATGACTGGAGATTCTGTCATTCAATTGCCAACACAATCGCAATGTGACTTAGAAAATAGTTGCCAGAATGGAGGAAGTTCATGCTTTCAGCATAATACCTTAAAACAGGTTTCTGGTTCTTTATTGAATGATGAATCCCAGAGCAAATGTCAGTGGGCCTCCCAAAATATTCATAATGAAACTGTGCAAAGAAGTGGTGCAAATGAACAAGTAGTTCCACCTTCTCAAGACGTTGCCAAGGGCAGTAGTCCTAACTCTCTGCAAAGAAACTCCAAACGGGCAAGTCGTGCCCAGTTAGGAGGCAAGGATAGAAGAACTACAGCATCATTGAAGAAAAAATACATGCTAAGAAGTAGTGACAGAGTTTTGCGGTCTAGGGTCTGTGAAAAACCTAAACCACCCCAATCAAACACTGATCCGGTTAATTTGGATCATGCTGGAGAAAATAGAAGAAAACGCAAGAAGAAGAATAAGGGTAGAGGAAGGAGAGTGACAGATGAGTTTTCAAGAATCAGAGCACGCCTAAGATATTTTTTAAGTCGAGTGAGCTATGAGCAGAACTTGATTGATGCTTATTCTGGTGAGGGCTGGAAAGGATATAGGTGTGTAAACTCTTCTAATTATGATGCAATTTGGTTAAGTTGTATTCTATTTTCGGATGAGTTTTGCATCCTGATCTACTTGGATCTTAGCCTCTAATGTAGAATATCATTTATATTTGTTTAATTGCTGAGAAAACAAAAATGATACTACATTTATAGTGGCCTTTAGAGTTTATGTAGCACTTTTTAACCACTCCATTCTCAATTTCCTTATAAATTGCTTTTTTTTTAGAGAAAACTTATAACTTGCCTTTTGAGTCAAATGAAATGCTTTCTTGTGGTGTTTTCAAGACCAGCGCTTTTTTGTGTTATTTTATATTAAATCTTTTTAATAAAAGCGTGGGTACTGGGTTTTCATTTTATTCAGATTGCATCGTGTGTTATCATTTAATTGTTACTTGTCTAGTCAAGAGTAAAGTTTTATATTTTACTAATACCTTGTGGAGTGCATTTTGTTTATGCCTTCCCTGTTACCTCACAATTATAGTTCAAGAATGCATCAATCCATGTACATATTTACCAGGATCAATAAATATTTACCTTTTGAGTTATATTTATATGTATGGCCAAAAAAAAGTTGCAAATGTTTATTATGAAATATAATTTGAATGCTTCACGTGCTTGGGATTATTTGATATGGTGTCTAGCTGTCTTTCCCATTTCCTTCTGATATGCTATCAACTCTATGACATGAAACGGTGGATTTTGAAATGGTATAACAGATTGCTATTTCTAGAGTACTTTATTTTTGGTTCTTTGTCAATTTATTTCCTGCCTCCTTTTCACATTAAGTAAACAAGTAAACTATAGTGTTGTTGTTGGAATCATATATTGGAACAGGAGTAACTAAATTTGTTCTTGACATGGTCTGTTTCTGCTTTTATTCAGGCCTAGTGATAAAGGGAAAGATAATTGTTCCAGTGTTAAAGGCAAAACAAAAGGCATGTTAAAGGCAAAACTATAGTGTATTTTTGGACTAATTTTTTGCTAACTTAAGATACTGTCAATTGATAATTCTGACATAACTTTATGGTGATTTTGCATTCCAGTTATGAAAATTGTTTTTTATTTTTATTGTCCCTATATATTTTAACCTACATTGAGTTTTTATTTTGTTTCTAATTTCACTGTTTATTTCTTTTGCAGCATGGAAAAATTAAAGCCTGAGAAGGAGCTTCAACGTGCTAAGTCTAAAATACTTGGTTTTAAATTGAAAATTAGGGATTTGTTTCAACATTTGGATACACTGTGTGCTGAAGGGAGGCTTCCAAAATCTTTGTTTGATTCTGAAGGAGAGATTTGCAGTGAGGATGTAGGTTGATCTTTTACGTTTGATTCCTAAGCGGAAAATCAATTCTCCAGGATTGTAATCTATACTTGACCTCTAGACCTGTGTTGCTGACTTGAAATTTTTTGTCAGATATTTTGTGCAAAATGCGGGTCCAAAGACTTGACCACTGGTAATGATATAATACTTTGTGATGGTGCATGTGATCGTGGATTTCACCAGTTCTGTTTGGAACCTCCATTGTTATCTGAGAACAGTAAGCTTCTAACTACCTGATTTGGTCATTTAGTGCTTGCAAACTTTTTGAACATTTATTTATATGCTTTTCTGGCTTACAGTTCCACCTGATGATGAGGGTTGGCTATGCCCTGGATGTGATTGCAAGGATGACTGTTTTGATCTCCTCAATGACTCCTTTGGAACAAGCCTCTCTATTTGTGATTCCTGGGAGGTTAGTGGGAAATTTTGTTCTCTGTCCATTCCTTAGTCATTACTCCTGGATTTTACTTTCCTCATCATGTGTGTTACTGCTGTTCAGAGGGTTTTTCCAGAGGCAGCTGCAGCTGCTGGAAATAAAGTGGATGACAACTTGGGACTTCCATCAGATGATTCTGGTGATGATGATTATAATCCTGATGTTGCAGAAGATGAGGACGTTGAAGGAGGCAAGTCAAGTTCTGATGAGTCTGAGAATGCTTCTGCTTCTGAGAAAATGGGGGCTTCACGTAATGAGGATCCATACTCAGGCCTTCCTTCTGAAGATTCAGAGGACAACGATTATGATCCAAATGCTCTAGATAATGAGAAAGATGTAGCTGAAGAAAGTTCAAGTTCTGATTTCACGTCTGATTCTGAGGACCTTGCTGACGTAGTTAAGGGTAATGCATTATCTGGACAGGTTAACTATTCTGTACCTGCATCATCTTTGCCAGAGCTAGAACCTGGTGAAGAAGATTCCACTCCTGTTTCTGGGAAAAGACAAATTGAAAGGTTGGACTACAAAAAACTTTATGATGTAAGTTACCTTTCATGGTTCATGGTTTATAATGCTAGTGTATGATTCTGCATTCGCTGTCTGTTTTTCTCTATATTCGAGTTTTAGCTATCTTTGTTCCTTTTACAGGAGACATACCAAAATGCTTCATCTGACACTAGCGATGATGAAGATTGGACAGCTAGCCCTGCTTCAAGTAGGAAAAAGAAAGTCACTAGCAAAGGGCCGTCAATGTCACCAAATGGGAAAACCTCCATACTGGATCATATGCAGAAAGAAACTGAAAATACTCCTAGGAGTAATACTCGTCCAACTAAAGTTGAAAATATGGACAATTCACCCAGTAAATCACTTGAAGGCTCTAAGAGGGCTGGTTCAAATGAGAAAAAACGTGGATCTTCAACTTACAAAAGACTTGGGGAAGATGTAGTTAAGGTAATGGTGCATTGTCATATTGGTTACACAGTTCAGCTTTCAAGTTATAGATTTGCACAGCTACTGTCCTCCTCACTTCTGATCATGACTGAATGTCTTTAAAATTAAATTCTGCCCTCCAGATATGTTCATAATACCAACTTTACTTGGAGACTTTAAATGGACATATTTTGAAAATGAGAAGGTTGTCTTCTTGCTATCAATTATTTGATTAACAACCTTTGCAAATTACATTGATGTATATGTGCTAGATTTATGTTTCTTCTTTCACAACGAGGCAATCAGAAGCATACATTTAAATTCATGTTAAAAAGAAGGATTTCCTTTACAGTGACTGGCTTTGTGTCTTCAGGTACTTCACAAGAACTTTAAAGAAAATCAGTACCCAGACCGTGCCACAAAAGAAAGCTTAGCACAAGAACTTGGACTTACTTTCAACCAGGTCCTATCTCTTGTTCTTAACAGTTAATTGCTTTTTCTAGCCTTATATAAGTTTCTTATTTAATCCTCCCCTTTCATTTTTCAGGTTAGCAAATGGTTTGAGAATGCTCGTTGGAGCTTTCGGAATTCCCCACGTATGGAAGCCATGGCGAGCAAAAGTGCTTCACGGGTTGCCGCTTCCAGCGGAGTTGAAAGTGAAATAGTACCTGGTGATGAGGAGAGGGACGCAAAGCCGGTGCCTCAGGAGGGGAATAATATACAGAAATCAAAATCCCAAAGCTCTAGAAAGAGGAAGCAAAATACAGATACTGAGGAATCTGGTGCAAATATAAACATTGATAATGCGGCGGCAACAAATCCTCCTGTTCACTCACCCAGAGCTGGTGAAGTGCAAAGAAATCACAAAATGAAAACAAGGAAGAGAAAATGAATTTCATATTGAGGAAAGATCAGTGCCTTGGACAACTAATTTTAAGTGATGATCCATCTTTTGCGAGATTAAGATCCTGTAAGATGGATTCACGGAAATGTCAAAAATGTACTATTTGTAATTTATTTGATGATTTTTCATAGATTCAGATAAGGTGGTTCAATTTTAGCATGTCCCTCCTGAAGACACTATTTCTAGTTTTCCATTTTCGTTCATTTTCCCTGTTTCGACCTTCTCAACAGGTCTCTCCCTCACCTAAATTAAGGCAGAGGGGTTGACTTTCATTACAGAAGGTAAAATACATGAATATGTAGACAGCTTAGTTGTATACTTCAAGCATTTATTGCCATAATAGGTTCATGATATTCATTCTTACTTAGTAAATGTTAGCAGCTATTTTTGCATCAAGGTCAACTCAGGTTTCATGTTCTTGGGAAACAAATTATGACAACTTTGTGCGTGTGTGTGTGTGTATTTCCCGTCTTGTGGGAAGAAAGCTATTTGAAAGAAAAAAATCTTTTCAGACTTTATATCATGTTGAGGGGCATCAATCATCATGCTGGTAAATTTGTCGGTTGTTCTTTCGCCTGAAGGCAAAAGACAACACTTGAAAGGGAATGAAGATAACAGTAAAATGCAATTACTTTAGGATACAACTCTCCTGCGATCATTTTTCTCCAAATCAGCCCATCACTCATAGTTTTGGACAATCTAAGGTGGGCTCCATTGAATGACTGCCTTTCCTTTCCTTACTAATTTCTTTAATTATAGCTATGCGAGTTGAATTTATCAGTAGGAGTTAATCCTTTACGTTGTCAGACTAATATTCAAATATATTTACAGTGTTTCGAACATGATGATTATCTCTAATTTCTAATAAAAAATCTTTAATTATTTCTCTTTACTCTGACTCTCAAGTCTGTCCCACCCATTGTAATTAACATCACTTCCCTATCATAGCTGAAAGATAATTTTTTTAAAGGTCCCTTTGATTAGATTTTACTCCAAATTCATTCGTTTTATTCTGTTGCCAATAATGGTCCATGCATGATGAGGTAAAAAGGCTCTTCTCCATCACCGTATCGTGCAGACAGCCCAAGTTTATTTCTTTATTTTTGTTTTTTGCAATACTTGCTGTAATTTCTCATGATGCATAAAAAATGAATTCAGTTCAATTTCAATATATATATATTTGGTTATATGCGAATCATCCAAACTTTTTCATATTATTCAATTATTTTCTTATCTATATATGTTTATCTTCAAGTATGAACCTTTTTCATATTATTCAATTATTTTCTTATCTATATATGTTTATCATCCAAACATAAGAGGAACAAAGATGTATCCTATTGATGTCACTATCTATATAATTCTTTTAATACTAGGTAAATATATACTATAACTTAACTCAATTTTTAGTGATAATTCATGTCACTATAAAATATAAAATTTAAAAGGTTCATATTCCTTAAATATAATATATTTTTATATTTTTTAATTTTTTTTAATTTACTCCTATTGATGTTTTATCAACAATAATAAAAAAAGAATGAAGGAGGGAATTGAAATTGAAAATGGTTAGGGTGTTTTAGAAAAGTATATGACATATTAATTAAGGAGTATAATTTATACATGGAAAGAAATGATAATATCAAATCTGTAATTTGATTTTCTTTTAATAAAAAATATGTAATATATTCTCCAACTTTTTTTCTTTTTCGGTTTTTCCACTTCCATTTTCTTACAAGGAAGCAGAGATTTGAGCTTCCGACTTCTACCTTTACATCACGATCTGTGGTTAGTTTTTCTTCTTCCTTAGTTGATCGATTTGAAAGTGCAAGTGAATTAGATGAACGAATCAATATTTAGTTTATTTATCTCTTCGCATTATCGTATGATGTTGTCTGAATTAGAGAAAATTGGATTTTCAAGCTTAGAGTTATAACGGGAACAAGAAGTACAAAATATAAATCTTATAACATCATCACCTACGTAGAATCATCATAAAGAGAGGTACTACACTGATTTCTTCGTTCTCATGCGTCTCCTGCCTGTGATTGTTTCAGTTTCCAAGCTTAAATGCACGAGCCAATCTTTTTTCAGCCTGAAAAAACTGTCAGAGTCTGAGGTCTAAATCAAGCTTGAGCGATTCTTGTGGTGCCTCGTCGGCTTGCTCTGGTGGTGGATCCAAACGAAAGCTTCCTGGCCACACCAAATCCTTTTGATCTTCAGCCATGAAAGGTGAAGCCCATGTTATTGCAAGTTCTTGAAAGCTGCTTGATGCCATTATTGTAGTTCCACTCCAGCTTGATGATGGCTTGTGTACGACTGAATGGGGCTGCACACCAATTGTTCGATGAAATGCCGAGTTGATGGATGATGATCCCATCGTGGTCATCATCAACTTCTGAGATCGGTACCTTCTTGCTGCTCCTCTTTCTCTTTTGTGTGCGTTCTGATGACCTCCTAATGCTTGTGAGCTGAAGAACTTCCTCTTGCAGAAGTTGCAGGAGAAAACTTTTGTGGCTGCTGATTTTGATGATTGAGAATCTGTGGAGAGTTGAGAAGTTTTGCCTCCTAATCTCAGGTTCAGCTTTAACCACTCTTCAGGATCTTCATTTTCACTTGCTTGTTCTTTGGTTGTTATGAAAGTTCTTTCATCTCCCTGAATGATCATGTTGGTATCTCCCAAAAATCCCAAATGATGAGTTTCAGGTTTGAAACTTGAAACCCCAAAGGGTGTAGAATTGAAGGAAGTGCTTATTGGAATCCCTTTTGAAGGTTAGATAAAAGCAGAGAGATAGATAAATGGATTGGGGTATCATAGTGTAAAGGAAGTAAAATCGGATCTGTTTTTCAATTTTATCTCAAAATAATCAATGACCCCACCTAGTGATGCTTGGTGCTTCAGGGAACAATGCTTATATCAGCTTCACTGTTGCCCTTGGGATACTCCACTTTCATCCTTCTTCTTTTTCCCCTTTTATCCTCACACAGTTCTCTTCCTTATTGCCTATCTTAGGAAAATACAAGGTGGACATTAGTAAAACATTTCCAATTTCCATCCACTGTCAAAATCAAATCACACCTTATTTGAACTGCCTGCCATGTGTGCTTCTCACATATCATGTAACAAATCTTTCTGCTGATTTTGTTAGTAGGGTGGATATGATAGGTCTTAAGATGGAGTCTCCATGTTTATCCACTTAGGCCACTGGTGCATGAATTGAATTTGTTTATTTCCCAACTTTTGAATTTCAATTATTCATGAGAGTAGCATTTGACTAGACTTTTAAGTGTAGGCCCAGTTTGAAGTTTTATATTCTATGAACTTCATCAAACTTTATGCTCGAATTCTTTAAAATTTATTGAAGATATAATGGTAGTATGATATACACTTCTGGAAATTGGACTTTTGAAGAGAACACATGCACTTTATAAAGTTTAGCACCCATTACGTGCACATGATTGCATAAAATTGTCTCCTTAAAGATATAATGCCCTGCCAATGAGCTGACATCTTACCAATTTCATTCTTCAAGATTGATGAGTTCGTATTATATCACTCACACACACAAAATATAAACATATCTGTGTTAGTGTACACACAGAGAGAAGAGAGGTGATAGATCTAAAGTATGGTAAACATGGCATTCCCCCATAAGTTCCAAGTCCTCCATTGAGAATGAATAAATGAATTTAACCAATATAGAGTTGGTCTAGTAGTGTAAGACCCCATTAGATCTTTTTGAGTCTTAAATTAGAGTCTCATAGGAGTCACTTGTATTGGGAGAGGCAATCATTAACCCTAAAACAGATACTAGATGATAATATTAAAAAAAAAATGGGGTAGGGGAAGTAGAGTGAGAAGCAGTAGTTATGGTGGGGTGGGTTTGGACTTTTTCGTTGCTTTTTGATATAAAATGTTCGGGGGGGATAGTGGGACCCTCGTTTTTGTCAATTACCAATAATGGTAGTAAAAGTAGGAAATGGGATTGGATGTTCTCTTGCCATTTTTGAAGTAGTCTTTGAGTTGGAGGCAGAGAATATCTATACGAGTGTCTTCATGTTGGGGCTTTCTCTTTGGTGTTCCTTTTCAAGCCTTTGTAGAGAACAGTGGATATCTACTGTGGGATAAGAGCTTTGAGAACCGGCTTTACTTTAGTTTATCTCTTTCAATAGTCGTCCTAGATACCCTTTGAAAAAATAATAATAATTTTTTTCAGTATTTTAGAATAATTTTAAATTTAAAATAATTTAATGAAAATATCCTTGGTTTGGAATTTTAAATTATGTTTTTTTAACTAAAAGAGTATTTTTTTTGTTAAACTTATCCTAATTTGTTTTGAATAGGCTACATTCAGATGAGTTTGTTTTATTTCCAAATTTGGAATCTGTAACATACCTAACAAAAATCAGAGGTGGAAAGTATTTGATTGAGAAAGCCAGCATAATGAATAATAAATTATAGCTACAGCAGAAAAAAAGCATAGATATTTGTGGTTTGAATTATTCCTATCCATTGGCATTTTTAATGGCAACAGCAATTTAATAAAGTACAGGAATGGTTAAATAAAAAGAATAATAGAATATATCTATAATCTCTTCAATAAACATAATTTTTTTCACGGCCCTTGTATTTCAATATCGTTTATTTGATTTGGAATATTTTCATTGTAGTTGAATTTATATGCTATTTTTGGGAACATGTTATAATTCCTCAGGACTAACATGATAATATTAATGGGTAGGGAGAAAGATAGCGGTAGAATCTATTTAAAGGGGGAGATTACTAACAAATGATTGGTTAAAATAATAAGTGGTCTTGTCCCCTATATAAGGCGTATTTGTTGGGAGTGGAGATAACCCGTTAAACAATGTACAGTCGCTCCTCAAGTTTGGACTACTCAGTTACTTGAATATCTGATACTGTTGTGAAGGTCAGATCCACAAAAGGCTCTGGATATTAGATGGCGGGGTCTCCTCATTTACAAAGGAGGAGGGGGGATTCGTTATCTTTATCTGTACTTTTTCATTGATCTTGTTCCTTTATAGGATCTTAATTTGAAAAGTAAACATGACTAATCAGACTCAACTAGATATTTTAGACAAGGGAATAAGATGAAACAGATCAAGTAGAATTTGGTTGAGTTCATTTTGGCGATTCTATTCCTTGCTATCAATATTATAACAAAGGAATAATTACAAATAGGAAAAACTGGGGCCTTACATTAGTTTTTTTTTTTTGGTTACAAGGGCCTTACCTAAGTATGATTACTCAAAAACCACATCACCGTCAACTTCGTCAAAGCAGCCCAGAGGCCGAGGGTGAGTCATTAGAGGGGGTGCCGACATTCCAATAAATGAATAAATAGACAATCAGAAAATGGTAATATAGGTAATTAGGTACAATGTTTTTATCGTTTGTCAATTCACAAAAAGATATTAAACCTGAATATATATATGAGTGAGCTTCAAGGCTGAACCAACTTAACTATCCATCTATCAAAGGTCTTGTCGCCTAATAGTATAGATATTTTCCTATTAGTTAGAGGTTGCTGATTGATTCGATCCTGTTTGTTGTAATTCAGATCATTAATTTATACCATTGTAATTCTAAAAAACCTAATTATTCCTCTTATCTTATTTATAAGTTACTTTTAATATATTTCATGAAGCGGAAAAGAACCTTAAACCTTATTAATTTTGTCTTAAAATTTAATAAATTTTCAACTTTAACTTTATTTAATATATAGGCTTTTCAAGAAAATAACAATAATATTATAATAAATAGAGTGAAATTGTACATTTACATAAAAACTTTAATGATATGACTTAGTAGTATAAAGAAGAACATGAAAAACCCACTAAAATAGGAAAAAAATATTTAAATATCACTTGAATTTTAAAATCTCAAATTGGTTTTATTGACTATAAGAGTAATGGGATTGACAAAAAGAGTATAACAATTAACAATTTAGTTTTTTGAGAAATCACTAATTTAACATTTTAAAGTTTAAGTGATATTTAAATGTCTTTTTTCCAATAAAATACTTTATACAAAAATTTTCTAGTGCCATGGCAAGATAGCAAAGCAAAGGATTTGATTTCTTGAAAAATCAACGCCCCCAGTTTAAAGGATGAATTAATATAAATTAATCAAATATGTCTAGTTACCTTATTTTCATTTTTCATATTAACCATTAATTTTTTTTAAAAAAAACTTGACAAAAATATATTTTATGATTTAAACATGGGAAAATTTTAGCCAGCCCATTATAGTAAATTTACTTTAGCCAATCCCAAAGAATTATGAAATTTCACATCCTTTTGGATTAAAATAAAATTAAGTTTTATGGATAAAAAAATAATGATACTCTTACTTTATTTTTTAATAGAGGCATTCACAAGATAAAGAAATACATTTATAAGATAAATAAAGGGTTAAAAAAACCTAGAGAGTTAACATTTTGGCCATTCAGAAAACAAATAAAGACATTTCTAAGATAAATAAAGGAATTAAAAAAATATATATAAGGAGTTAACAAAACATTTTGGCCATTCACAAGATAATATTCACAGGACAAATAAGACATTTACAAAATAAATAAAAATATTTACAAAACAAATAAATAGGTTTAAAAGAACAAGGGAATTAATTAAAATATTTTAGCCATTCACAAGATGAACGAGGGAATTCACAAAACAAAAAGGGGATTTAACAAATAAAGTTAGGGTTAAAGTATACATTTAATCCTTTAAGTTTACATCAAGTTTTTTTTAGTCCTTTATGTTTGAAAAATGTATTTTTAGTCCTTAAATTTTAGGGAAAATTCTATATAAATCTACCTAAAATAGGGAAATTCTAAATAAAGTTGGTAAATTTGACAAATCCTTAATTGAGTCATTTACTTAATTTAGGATTTCAAAATTTGGGTAAAATGACTTTAATGTCATCTCCTCTCTTCTCTCACCTTTTAAAAGAGTTTTATTACTCTATAAATTTATTTTTTTCTATATAACAACATTGATGTATTACTAAATAAAATATGATTTGCTAAATCAAAAGAATTTTTTATGCTCTAAAATGATCATCAAGAATAATTTCAGCAAAAAAGAAAAAATTTAACACATGTCATCACAGTACTATTGATATCAATTAAATGATTTTTATTTTTCCTGATGTGTAAATTTGATATACTTTTAATGATTTTTACACAAAAAGATATTAAATGCACTTAAAATTTCATAAAATACTTTACATATTGAAATATAAAACTTTCGGAAAAAAGTGTAGATATGAAACAAATATAGTAAAATTTATACTTGATATATTTATTAAAAAATATTTTTATAGGACATATATTATAGTTTTTTAGAAAATAGACAGAAAAAGAACTTTAAAATTGTAAAATCCCAAATCAGGTTTGTTATCAAGAGTTGATAAGGAAATAACAAAACTTGATAAATAATTCACAACTCATTTTGTAAAATCCCTAATTTAAAATTATACAATTTCAAAGTTCTGTTTTTGTCTTTTTTCTAGTTTTTTTAAGGAAAAAAATTATTCATGTTAATAAAATGAATTCCTTATTTTAAAACATAGTACGTTTTTCCTGATGATGATAATTTATATATTTAAAATATAGATGAATCATATTTTGTTTTATTAAATATTAATGTTGATACACACACATAAGTTAAAGAGAAAAGAAGGGAGGGCATTAAAGCCATTTTATCTGCATTTTAAAATCCTAAATTGAGTTAATGACTTAATTAAGGATTTGCTGAATTTACCCACATGCTTTAGAATTTTTATTTTATTTTAAAAGCTTTATATGAGATTTTCCCTAAATTTTATTACTAATGACAAATGGTGACAGAGCAATTTTAAGATAATGATTCAGCATTTAAACGAAGACATATTAGTTTTTAATTTGAAATAAGTAAATTAAAACAATATAAAATAGAAGTTAATTAAAATATGTAGAACCAATTGCCATTAAAAAGATTTACGCAATCAGATCGAAAAAAGATTCATCCAACGGATTGAAAAGAGATTTATTAAAGGAGGAGGATAGATAATCAAAATCTGCGACTAGGAATTTCAATTCCTCAAACAAGGTTGGAGAAGGCAATTTCGGCAGTGTACACAAAGGTTAATTATACTCGTTCTTTTTTATTACTGGGGGCATTGAAAGCACCCTGCAAATTTCGATTGTAAAACCTTAATGCTGATATGAAAGAATAACTGGAGTTGACTTTTAATAGGGGCAGCTTCTGGATGGCACAATTGTGGTAATCAAAATGTTTTCGAACTGGACACGATGAACGATATATCAAGCAAGGAATCCAGATTTTGGGTAAATCTTTTGAATTTTTTAATTAGAATAAACTGAAAAATGTATTCGTGCTCCACCAGTTCATGAAAAACAATATAGCCTTCCCCAATCGAATCCCCTCTACTGGTGTTGACAGATTCTCCGAAAGTATCGTGGGTGGAGGGGAGAGGATTCAGCGGAAGTGTTATTTAATGGCAATTGGTTCTACATATTTTAATTAGCTTTTATTTTAAATTGTTTTAACTTGCATGTTTCAATTTACAAATCAATATGCCTTCATTTAAATACTGACTCACCATCTTAACCTCGCTTCATAAGTACTTTCCGGTGTTAAAATTTAAAGACTAAAAATATACTTTCTAAATATAAAAGACTAAAAGGAAACTTACTGCAAACGTAAAGGATTAAATGCACTTTTCAATGTCGTTTCACACACAATCTAATTTTATTTTGGTCCAAAAATTACAGTGAAATTTCAGAATTCTTTAATAGTTGATTAAAATAAATTTGCTTTCCCGGGGCTGATGGATATTTTCCTTTAGACATCTTTACACGCCTTTTAATATAAAAACAGGGAAAAAAAACTTTAGACTTCGTCCCAAATGTAAACCAAACACAAGTTAGTCTCTATTGTGTCGTTGTTTAGGCCACATCAAAATCCAAAATTCTCCTCAGATGGAGCCCTGAGAAAATCATATTATTCCCGAATAGTGAAATGAAATGTAGCAAGTATGGCATTTAACCAAAAGACCAGAGACAAGAATCAAGCAAGAACTGACATTCCTACACGAATCAGAAATAGGAGCTATAATCTCCCTCAAACTAGAAACTGAATAACAAAAGAGTCTCGATCAGGAATCAGGATTCCCACATAAAGTTTTTTTTTTTTTTTTTAAATGACTAAATGACTTCCCACATAACCCATCCCTGTAAATCATCGCTTGACATTTTTGAACAAGCTATGCAGATCCAACAGCTTCCTCAGGTACCTGCAGATAAATTTTAAAAAGGGGAAAATTGCAAAAATGCATAAATATAGGGACCTACGTGGTACGCAGCATCAAATTCTAGAAAAATCCTATTAAATTTATATCCAGCATCAGGTCACTAGTTCCAAATGAAGAGTACATCAAAAATGGGAAAATTCTCAAGAATTACAGCACTCCAGCCACGCATGAGATTGATTTAGGGGATGTTAGTTTAAAATGAACAAAAAATTTATTTTAGTTGGTTAAATATAAGAGTTGTTGTGGTAAAGAAGGGAGGATGTGTCAAAAATAATCTACTTCTAGTCTATTTTGATAAGCTATTTGGTTACCTTTACCCTGACAACTCCCGTATAAAAATCAGCCAAAATCACTTTTTTCTCTAATCTTGCATAAATGAGCCCTTATTTTATATTGAACCCGTCAAGTCTATCACCATAACAATAGCATCCAACTAGTATTTCCACTCGAGTAAAATTAACCATTCTGAAGAATCAAAACAGTAGAAAGCAGCTTCTATAGTATAGTAACATTAAGCGTACTACATAAGATTTAAACCATACTCCAAAGGAATGGACAGAATAAAACGATTTACAACCATGCTATGGCTTTTGGAAGCCTTCAAATTTTCTTCCTAGCAGAAAATTCATACAGGGAGCAACTACAGCAACTGATCGGCACAAAAAGCTCCAGTCTTTCAAAGTGAAAGGTTTGGAGTGATGTCAAGAAGGTCGTTTAAAAGTGGTTAATGATAACATTCAATTGGTGTTCAGAACCAAAGTCACGAGACAGGATCACCATTGAGATGAACAAGTTAATCCCTAGTAAGTAAAAATAGAACTGGGGAAAGGGCTAGTCCAAAAGCCATTTTAAACATATGAACAGTACTAAAGTTTTCTCTTTATTTTGCCCCCTGGGGCGGCAAAGTAAGAAAAAAATTTATGAGTGGAATAAAATGGCAACATCCTCCAAAACCATTCCATCAACTTCACCTTGCCTTTTTGTGTGCCCAGCGTTCATATATCATATCGAAAGAAACCAAGCAGTTTCAAAATTTTAGTCATGGAATTTCCAGAATTGTGTGGATAAAAGCTATAAATTTGTAATAGACTAAGAAAACATGAACAGCTTGCAAAAGAAAACAGAAGACCACCAATTACACACACACAAAAAAAAAAAACAGAAGACCAGGGAAAATTTAGTTTCATACATGTTAGATTGTGTAACAACAAAAAGCATGCAATAGATTATTGAAGGCTTGAAGCATCATTAAAATAAAACCTACTATAGGAGATGCTTAGATGCCTAGGAAAATTTAAACAGTGCCTCTGTTCATCTCTAAGCATCATCAATCACTCGCTTATATAATATTCAAAGTTAATATTCAAAGTGAAAATAAATAATAGAAATTTATAACTTAGTATGGGAACAAAGAACCTACTATGCACTATGCTGCATTCTTCTCATGCCATTGGATGATCCATGCCCTTGCGCATCACCCATCTTTTCCATTCCTACCTATAAATTTGAATCTTGATACATTCTTATCAATCAAGCGAGATAGACTGACACACATCTTAGGTCTAACCAATTTATTACTCAGAATGAGTGATTCAGCACTTACTAACCCTTAACATCAATTAAGGCCAACGTCCTACAAATCTGGTTCTCTAGAGCAGTTGAGGGGTCACGAGAAAAAGGATATAAAAAGAATTTCTTTCGTGTGTCCTAGAAACAGCAAGACTCACAAAGAAACTACTAGCGATCTTGACAAGAACGACGGAAGGTACCATGGGACAGCTCACAACAAGCACGTGCGCTGACAGCGAAGTGCGATGTGAGACAGGCACTAGCCATTGTATTATGCAGTGGTAAAAGCGATTGTGTGCATCCCAATTCCCCCAAGTTCCTGTGCCAACGGGAAAAAAAATGATAAGCATAGTATAATTACAGATAATTGCAAGTAATTTTATCATAAGGAAATGGGGAACGAGTTTGTGTTCCTTCTTGGTTTCTTTCCCGAACAGATTTGGCAGATAATGATTGTCAAACAGAAGTTAAGCACATATGGCATGGTGGACAATTTAAACAA
The DNA here is from genome assembly GCA_037074505.1 of Albizia julibrissin. Classification (NCBI taxonomy): domain Eukaryota; kingdom Viridiplantae; phylum Streptophyta; class Magnoliopsida; order Fabales; family Fabaceae; genus Albizia; species Albizia julibrissin. The sequence goes on along the minus strand of CM073480.1, from coordinate 3,011,541 downwards.
AAGACAGAACGACTGCTGAACCTCAGGTCAGAAATTCTTTTCTGTTCACCACATCATTTTTAAGCCATCAATTGAATGAATCCTAAGAAATTATCTGAACTTGGAACTACGAAAGCAAAATACTTTTGACTAACTAAATAGTACATGATTAGGCATTGTTTACGCACTACATTTCAAAACTAAGCATGAAAATGGAACAGCAAGTAAGTTACACAGGGTTTTCGGATGGAGGATGGTACCTGGAAGCGGTCAAGGAAAAGCGGCGGGACCGAAGGAGAGGGGCGGTAAGTGGCGGCGGGCGAAGACGGGGAAGGGAAGAAGGCGGCGAAGGGCGTAGAGAAGCCCTAGCTGTGCTCATCAACGAGCGAGACAGTGATCCAGAGCGCCAAGCCATTTTTGACTTCTGCTGAGTACTGAAATGAATCAATCTCGGAGGGGACGGAGTAGAAAATATTAGAACCCAGAGGCCAGAACTGAGTGATTGAGGCCGAGGGCATTGCGAGGGTTTAGGGGTGATACAAAGCGATGTCGTTTTGCTTTCTTGTATGATGTATCATGAACAAACAATTGGAATAAACTCTTATAATCCCTTATTCCATTGGTATCAATCAAACATTAATAAAATAATAAATACACGATATTAATTATTATTTCGTAATATTTTCTAATTTTATTAATTTATATTTTTTCATATTTAATTGATTGTTTTGCCAGATTTTTATATTTAATTGATTAAACAATCATATTTGGAAATGATTTGATTATTTTTAAAATTTTCTAATTTCCTGGAAACATGATTCATGCGGGAGAATTAATGTCTTTAATCAATTATGTTACAAAATTTATGATTATTATGAATTCTTATGTTTGCTTATTTCCTAATTTTCTCAAAACATCAGTTCAAATCCACCAAATAACTAATAAACAATAATGATTATTTCATAATAGTTTTTTATTTCCTTAATTTATATTTGTTCATTGATTAAGCAATGATATTTGTAATAAACATTTTAATATATCAAAACTTAAAGTGAAACAACATCGGCATTTGATATGGAAGAGGTTGCCACTACCTCTAATAATATTACCTCTGATAATACTAATACTATTGATAAGGGCCTCTGACTTATAAATAAATAAATAAATAAATAAATATATATATATATATATATTACATAAAAGCTCTCAAAATCTTTATTGTCAAGAAGCTTCCATTTCAGTTGAGGCACTTCAATTTTCCATTGAAATTGTAGAGGACACCAGGCAAGAAGCTTGCAGTGACCGTGGCCTCTCTGTAGTGAATTGTTTGGAGAGTGGTGTGATGATTGGACCAAACAGCAACCTCCTCAAGATTGCCTTCTCTCCACCAAATGCTAACTGTTGTTCCTCCACGAGCTTTCAACCCTTCCACTGACCCATTTGGCCATTTCTCCTGAGGAAGTGCAGGAAGAAGGTAAAGATCTTCTAATGTGCTCTGCACAAGCATTTCTGCTATTGCAGCTGTAAAACTGCATCACAATTATCCTCAATCGATCAATTTGTCATTAGATTCTGTGACAAATATTTGCATTGAATTAATGATGGCATGTAATGAACAGAACCACATCATTGGTAGAATGGATCCGAAAAAAGAAAGCTTAAATTGCATCCACTAGCCTGAAATATTTTTCAATTGTACTTAACATCCTAAACTAATTTTTGAGGCATTTAACACCCTAAAGTATTTTTCCAGTATCACTTAATATCCTAAAGTGATTTTTTGGGGTACAATTTTGCCCTTAAAGTATTTTTCTCAGTAGTAACGAGTGCCCTATACTTGAGATACTGAGTGCTACTGGGAAAAACAAAATTGATGGTGTTGGATGTTACTTAATCCCAAAAAAAAAAAATGGCATTTTTAAGTCTCATGAAGCAAATGATCATGAACCTAACTTGTTAAAGAAAAAAATGAGGACTGAAGTCTATTGCTTAAGAAAAAGTTACCCAAAGTTGGCATCAATCTGAAATGGTGGATGAGCAGCAAATAAGTTGCTATATAGTCCTCCTCCTTCAAATGATATCCCTTTGTTAGGATCCACCAACCTGAACAAATGCTTGATCATCTTATATGCATTGGAACTGTTGCGTAGCCGTGCCCAGCAAGCAGCTTTCCATGTGGTCGACCATCCCGGACCTTCTTCTCCTGTTTCAAATAATGAAATCTTGATCTAACAAAGCTTATTACTCCAGTAACCAATATCATAATGTAGCCTGTTGAGTGCTGAAACGATACACGAAACCAGATAATACTAAAGATTGTTATATTTCTTTGCTCCACATCATGCGGTTTAAGAAAAGAATCTCAGTCCTGAATAGCTCCAGCATCCATGCGTCTAATTTCTCATAAAATCCAATTATAGACCATGACTGCTAAAGATATTGTGAAACAAAACGTTTTATTTTTCTTCTGAGATAAGATGCCTTTGAAAAAAATGTTTTTTCTCCCCAGTATGCATACCTCCTTTTTCATGAAGAAATAAATCAGCCACCTAATTATTCAACTTGAGCTAACCTCGTTTATACAGGCTTTTCTCAGCAGCTTCAAACAGAGCTGGACTTTTCTCAGAAGTAATGGTATGCCCCGGGAATAGACCAAACAAATGAGAAAGGTGCCTGTGATGCTCATCTTGATCCTCGAAATCCTTCTCCTGCATGAAGTGGCAGATTCATTGTCTATTCTTTAAGTTTTGCGTATAATATTTTACCATCAAATTAAAGCAATTGTATCCTCCAAATTTCAAGCTTGTAACATACCCACTCCATTATGCAACCATCGGTAGCAATCTTAGTTGGACGTAGCCTTGGTTGACCTTTTCGGACTTCTTCAACAATATCATCCTTGCCTCTCCCTAAAATCTGTTTTGGCAAGCCCTCTAAAGCATAAATACAAATTTTCTGCAGATGAAGTCAATTGTTTTGTATGCTTTAATTTATAGCATTAACGCAATTTTACCTCAGCCGCAGAAAGAAATATAGAGAAAACTTCTTGGATGATTGCTATGTCCATTGTTGATAATCGGCTCACACAAGCAGGCTCACCATTGGGAGCAATAAAGCTATGTTCTGGGGATGTTGATGGATTAGTTTCTAGAAATCCTTCATTCCCTTCAATCAGCCAGCTCAATAAAAATGACACACACCCTTCCAACAAGGGATATGCTTTATGTCTGAGGAAATCCTGTTAGAAACAACACATCAGCAAAATTTTCCTTTGAAATGCTTACTATCAGATGGTACAAACACGGTATCTCATGTATGTTGAAAAATATAAAGAATATGTAGAGTGGGTATTCTAAAACTAAAACGTCAAAATGTCTCTGAAACAGAATAAACAATCATTTATTTTATATTTAATATGATGCAGGAAAAAAAAACAGAGAGAGAAAATTTAATCATTTCAGTTCGAAGCCTACCCTAATAAGCTTCAACCATGATAATGAAGGGGTCTTAAATGTTGTGTCACTAATATAAAAACTATATATACATGTCTGCAGGCGCTCTAATATATGATAACCTCTGTATATAAAAACTATACACATATGTTATTTGTTTGATACAGACATATAGTTCAATGAAATCTCATAAGCACTACATCATGCGGAACAATAAAATCAACACCGATGGTGAAGACAAGCATCAGATTTCTCAAAAGCGTTTCAAACACTAAATTTTTATATTCATTATATGTATTACTTTTGTCTCTTTGGTTATTCTCATTAGTTGATGAAAAATCTTAGGCCTATCAAACTACACTCACCTCATCCAATGTGTAAGCATAATGCTCCCATAGATGGGTACAAAGCCATGCTCCTCCCATTGGCCACACAGCCCACACCACTTCACCGTCACTTGCAGATGATTTTGCCCATATATCTGACATGTGATGCACAACCCAACCATTTGCTTGGTAGTTTACCTACGGCATTTAGTAACTGAATTACTGAACTTAGGCATAAAGCAAAGCATAAATCTTAATACTTGTAATCAGACAGCTGATCACCACCTAGTATGCTGTGAGTTTTGAAATTTTGAAAAATGGAGAAGGAACACTTAACAAAGTCTGCTATAAAAATGTGAAAGGAGAACAATTCTTACTCTTGCAGTTTCACGGCCATTTAGAGACAGAAAGGAAATATGATCAAACAGGGGTTCTTGACACTCACTGAGGTTGCAAGGAAGAGATGGCCAATAATTCATTTCAAGATTAATGTTCAAGTGTGGAGCTCCTCTGGAAAAATATATTGTGTTCATTGTTAGTCTCGATTAAAAGCATATCCATTTGAAAGAAGTCAATACGTGAACATACTCCCACGCTGGTTGGAGATCTTTGTTCCATATTCCCTGCAGGTTAGCCACCTCACTTCCTGGGCGTGAACAAGAAATGAGCAAATAACGACCATATTGGAATAGAAGCTCCACCAGTAATGGATCTTCCTCAGTCTGAAATGCTTTCACCCTCTCTGAAGTTGAAACTGCTACAGCACAGTCCTTAAGAGATAAATCAACTATAGACGGTGCAAGTCTCTTTATCTCCAAAGACCCATCTCTTGATATGTCCTGTGTGCTTTTTAAAAGATGCAGTGAGACTCGGTGAAAAAGTTCCTGATAATCAGTTAAATGATTGGCATATAGATCAGCATATGATAAATTGCTTATTGACTTCAATGTACTTAAACACTCTGAAGTGGGTTCTTTTCTAGAATCTGAAGGCTGCGTAAATGGCCCACTGAATGAAGAAGAAGCAACAAGAAGCAAAACAGCCCAATCTGCAGCCTCAACCTTCAAGTTGTTGCCATACAAGATACTGATCACACCATTGCCATCACTAATCTTTAAATCAAGAATTGCTGAAAATTTAATTCCAAGTTCACTGTCCTTTGCAAAATGTTCTGGTGGGATCCTTTTGCTGGGACACCTTCCTTCCATTATAATCTGATTTTTTCCATTTATGTAAGTTTGATGAAACAATTTGCTGTCCAGGGAAACTGTAAATGATAATTTTCCAGGTTTACTTCCAGAAATCTTGGTCACAATCACTTGATTTGGATAAGAGGCAAAATTTTCCCTCTCAAATTCTACATCACCCACAGAATAATTCACTTTAGCTGTTGCAGTGTCTAAATCTAGCTCTCTCAGATAAGTCTCTTCCCCATATGTAAGATGCGAATAATCAAATTCTAGTTTGATATCACCAAGAAGTTGGTAGACCTACACTCCACAAGAAAAGAATGAGACAACTGTCAGGTCATAGTTTGCATTGTGTACGAGCAGAATAGCACAAGAAAGGCCATGAACCATAGATTGTGGCCTCAAAGAGACAGATTCTTTTTGTATTGAAATTCTCTACTTATTTGACAATGCATTGAATGAATTTTATTTATCAAAGATTCACACTTCATTTCAAATGGGTGAAAATGGAGAGAGTGATCATGGAATAATGAAAATGAAGGATGCAAGTCATATTATCCTATATCAGAAACTAGATGGAATAGGGGGTAAGAAACTGGGGGGCTATTTAAATCTAAATTCCACTGAAATCAATCTCTCCAAAACTGGTGAGGAAGCGAAAAATTTATCTTAAGCCATGCATAATTAATTAATTATCCTACTAAAAGTATAATCCCAACAAACATTACTTAGAGTATAGATATGTTATTTTACAGTTTCTTCTTATTACTTTCACTTCCCTTATTTTGATTCCCCTCGCTCTCTTTCTTTCCTCGCTCTCTTTTTTTTGATCCTCAACTGCAATAATTCCGAACAATTTAACAGAATGAACTACCAGTAAGCAAAACAGTCCCACGTATCGAATGGAACAAGGATTACCGAACAAAAGGGAAGAAAATTAGCCATATTAAAAGAAAATGCCTGCAGTGGAAACATACTTCAGCAGGGTTTCCTGTTAGCTTAGCCGCTGATTCAGTAGCCTTTGAATATTCTTCACGATCAACAAGTTTTCGCACCTCTGAAAGTGCTTCCGGAGCTCTGGGATCAGTGTAGACTCCTGGGGTCCCAGTCCAAAGCGTATCCTCTACAAAAAAAAAAAAAAAAAGGTTCAAATCAAATATTGTGAGATGATTTTGGCCAGCAAATTGAATAAAAGAAGCGAAAATGATTTTTGGGAAGCGAGAAATCGCATCAGTCCAGTGCTTCGCTGGCTCCGTAAATGTAACTTTCAGAGGTCCCGAATCTGCAGTTTTCATCATTCTCCGTCTCCTTCAGTGCTCAAGAGTGAAAATCGATCACCCTCCGTTGCAGTGTAAAAAGAAATAACCTGTGGAGCCTTTATAGAGAGGCAACCACCGTGCTTTAGGATGAGAAAAGAAATTTAGAGGGAAGTGATTTGAGAGAACACACTTGTATTCATACAGGTGAATATAATTCTTTTGATGATTCTAAAGTGACGCCGAACATCGTTTATATAAAAAAACATACTAAGAAACGATAAAACATATTTATTGAGGATACAGACACGTCATTGGGACCATTTTTATGAAGGATACAGACACGTCATTGGGACCATTTTTATGAAGGATACAGACACGTCGGCCTTATTGGGACCATTTTTATTAAGGATACAGACACGTCGGTCTTATTAGGACCATTTTTATTAGAAAAAATTAGATTGTGGTCTCAAATAAAAAAAAATATGAAAAAATGATCCATAAAATCATAAAATAAAAAAATAGTCTTAATAAATTACTAATGGAGTATCCTCATATTGTCAATTAACAATATGAAGATGCTCTATTAACAATTATTTAAGATCATTTTTTTATTTTACGATTTTATAAAATTATTTTTTTTATTTTTATTTGTTTGAGACCACAATGTAATTCTCCTTTTTTATTATTAAGGATAAAGTCACATGGATAAAACACATTTATTGAAGATATAGACAAATGAGCCTTATTAGGACCATCAACACGTGGGTATTATTAAAACCGCCAATGACTCATAAAATAATAAATAATACAGACTTTTGATTGATAAAGTTAGACAATTGTAAAGATACAAATTATGACAAGGCACTCGTATAGTACAATTATTAATATATATTTTTATATTAATTATTCTCTTTTTAATATTTTTTTTTATTTACTTATTTATTATACTTTTTTTTTATATCTTATATCTATATTCTCTTATATTTGTTATTTATTTTTTTTATAAATAAGAGTATATTTAAAATAAATATGATATTTTTCACATTATTATTAAGTAATCTTAACTCTCATTAGCTCTCATACAGGAAGAATGTAAAAAGGACGGAAGGAGTTATTAAAGAAATCAGACTTTTCTTGACGTAAGGGCCCCTCCAAGTGCAAGTGCAAGTATAAGCGGGTAACCGTTTGTCTATTACGGAACTTAGATAATACCTGTAAAAAAATAATAAATGCTACTCCTATAATTATATATTATTGTCATGGCAAAAAAAGTGCGTGGGTATAGTACTTTTTCCCGTGCAACAAAATATATATATTTATAGTTTGTTTGGAACTCTGTTTTTAATCGGGCTTATTTTATAAACCCGATTTACTTAAATCTGCACCACATATTTATCTCGTAGACCGTAAAAATAACATCGTAAATCGTAAAAGTTACTTCGTATTCAGTGAATCACGATTTATAAGTACTTATGAAGCTTTCATAAGCTAATCCATTTTCTGGCGTGAAGAAATGACTTTTGTCCATTTAGCGCGGTTTCTCGACTTTCATCTCCTTGGACAATTCTTTCTTTGTTTCATTCAGTGGAAGACGCAGCAGCTACGGTGTTCATGGTGCCACCCAATCACAAAACGCTAAGACGACCTCCTTCCATGCCTTGAAGCTCGCTGTCCAGCAAATTTCAGACATACCTATATCCCATCAACGTATATTCCTTTCACAGAGTCTCCGATTACTCGGCGATGATGATCATGTTACTATCTCCGATCTTGGAGTTCGACCTTACTCCACATTAACTCACCACGTTCCCTTCCCAAACCTCCATTTGATTTCTTGAACTCCAAGCCTCCCTTTCCCTCTTCTTGAACTAAACAAAACTCATAACCTCATCTAATCTAACTTTAATGAACCTCACATAACTTAACTTCATTTAAACTAAACACACCCTAAAATGCTTAGATCAGTCAATTTTTTCCCAACTTAAAATTCATATACCATCATCTTCACATCTGCAAGTGACAGGTGAAATTTTTTTGATTTGCTCACAATTTTCCCCCGTTAAAATTCATAGATCAATCAATTTTTTCCCAACTTCAAAATTCATATATCATCATCTTCACATCTGCGAGTGACAGAATTTTTTCCTTTGGTTCACTGGCTTTCTCTAGAGGGATGAGGATTTTTTCTTTCATAAACGCCATTCCAGTTTATCAATCAGACCAATTCTTAATGAACTAAGCACAAAAGTTTCATGGCAAGATGACAATATATAGCAGTAATATTCATCCTCTTGAACAAATCCAGCTTAGACCAATCATAGATCAAGATCATATACATTGGGAAACTGAGCTGTAGCAGATGTATAAATGGGGTAAATTACAAGGATTGTATAAAGCAAACTCAACAATAAGATCGCCAATCAGACTAACTACGCAAATTGTCCCAAAACAAGAACAAGTTTAAAAGGGGCTCATTAATTCAATCAAGTAAATGAGACCAGCTTGATTGCCTCAATCAGGAGGGTCTATGTGAAGAAATTCCTGTATGGATGAAGGAAACTCCAAGCCTTCGAAACCATTATGATCATCATCAACACCTTCAGAAAGAAAAATACGCTTTACCAGAAGCAAATGTGCCAATCTCAATGGTTCTTTCTTCTCCTCTCTAAAGTACTTAATCCACTCATCTAGCCTCTTCATCTCCATTGTACTATAAATTTGAACTCCAGCATGGAACTGAAGAGAACCAGAAGGAAGTATTGACAAGGTGTGTTGCTGCAGAACCAAAACATGGTGAGAAATGGCAAGTGATATCTAAGGCTGTAGAGAACTCTCACCAGCTGATTGAAGCCATTTTGAAGAAAGTTGTGGTTTTACTTGGGAAGGAAGAAAATGCATCTGAGAATAGTTCTAAACACTGAATAACGGGCAATTTTGCTAGTTGTGCCCAGAAAATTTTTGGTTAGGAGAGAACATACTTTGTAACAAGGTAGAAAACCATTTTTTTTAGGGTATAAATGTCTTTGTTAGTAGTTTTTCTTCACGGATTCTAACATTGGAGCTTGCATCTGAGTCGGCATTTATGCTTGTGTTGGAGTTTTCCAGTACAAGAAACAGAGCATTCACTGTGTCTCTTTAACTTACAACATATCGAATTACGTATATCAAACTCAAATTGTTGCAACTGATTCTGATCGGTGAAGAATTGCAGTATTATGAGTAAAATTGCAACAATCTTGGTTTTATATTGTAAATAATAAATACGCAAGCATTTTTCGTTGTTAACCCGAACATAATCTCTTTAAATTAATTTAAAAATTTGCTCAACTCAAACATTAAGATTTTTTCCCCATTCTCATCTCAAATTTATACTTAATTTTTATGGGACTACAAAGTGATAATTGATTTTGAGAGTTCAATTACCATTATAAAATTTATTTTTCATTTTTGTACTATCTGTTTGTTCCACATTAACAGCTTATCATCTGATTATTTTTCCATTTTATAATTGGCATCAAAGTAAACGATATTAGGACTCGTCCAATTAAAATTATCTTGCTTTTTATGATTTATTTTTATTTTTATTTTTTTGGTTTCAATGTCAACATCTCGTTTTGTCTTGTGTATTGGCATTCAATATATGTCCATGTCCAACCATATGACCCAACATTGATCTCTGAAGATGATGAGATGTCTATTGTCCTTCAACTGTGTAGTTGGAGACCCTAATATGCATGCAAGTTCCTTGAACAGAGATTATTTAAAGATATGAACAACTCCTCCCATAGACAAAAGATCTATTTTAATGATATTTAATCCAATTCCTAATCCCAACAGCCTCCTAAAGTTGTATAATAGAAATTAGTCTCAAAAGATAACCTTTTTATTTTCTGCAGCAACTTGATTCAAATTCTGTTCTATTTTCTTTACATGTTATGTATCCAAGCAATGTTCTTCCTACAAATTTGAATCCTTATCAGAGTTATCGATATTACAAATCTTCCCTGCAAATGTACGAATAATTGATTCAAATTTTGTATATTATTTGCAATTAACAACGTGCTGGTAATCTTACCAGCTTCAAGGACAAAAGCCAATACACGTGCAGCAGATAAAAAAAGTGTTAAAATTAATGAAAGATAAAGATTTAAAACTTCTAAAAAATTATAATAGAACTCATGTTCCAAAAGCTTTCAGCAACGATAGAGATCTGTTTTGTAGGGTCCAGAAACAGTGCAGCTCAGCTTGCTTGTACACAGCACTCAACATTTACAAACAAATAAAATAGATATTGAAAAAACAAACTAACTAATCACACATGCTTATTTCTCACAATAGTTCTGCTTATAATTAATGGCAACATGATCAACAATATGACATTAATTTAATTTCAAGCAAACGTTGGAAAAGCAAATAATATTTTATTATGAGAATTTGATAATGAGAGAGAGGGATTGAAATCTCCTGTATCACTCAAAAAACAAAAACAAATACAAAGTGAGTTGGAAAGCTTCCTTGTGAGAAACATTTCTGTAACATATTGTGTTTGTTGAGATCCAAAATTTAAATTAATTAGGGCTTCATTGGGAGTGGTTCAAAATAAGAGATTCCTTATGTCTCCACCATTGATCATATATATTATGCAGATGCAAAAACTCAACAATACAATTCAACCTTAGGCCCTTTCTCTTCTCTTGAAGCTTAAAAATGGCTTCTTCTTCTTCTTCTTCTCCTTTGAACTCAAAATCCCATTTTCATGCTCGCTCAAATAGCTTGCCCTCTAGACCACACCCTCTCATTCTTCAGTGCCATGAACATTTGGACGATTAAGGGCTTTCAATGAAACCTCCTCTTCATCATCATCATCGCTAAGCCAAAAACTAGGAGGCTTAAAGGATCTACATGATTGTGTTGAGAAACTTGTTCAGCTTCCTCTTACCCAATAAACCCTTCTTCAAGAGCACCATGAAAATTTTGTGGATGAGCTTTTTGATGGTTCCTTAAGACTACTGGATTCATGTACTGAAGCAAAAGATGTTCTGCTTCATACAAAAGAGTACACACGAGAACTTCAATCAATTATAAGAAGAAAAAGAGGAGGTGAAGTGGAGATCACAGTGGAGGCTAACAGGTTTTTGACTTCTAGGAAGGTGATGAAGAAGACCATCTTAAAAGCCTTGGAGAATATGAAGTATGGCTCCAAGAAAGGAGACTTTTCTTCTTCTTCATGTGGTTGTTCTTTGGTTAACTTGTTAAGGGAAGTTGAAGGAGTGACTCTTTTCATATTTGATTCAATTCTGAATTTTATTTCTGGATCAACAACACAAGCAAAGCGAAGCAGCTGGTTTTTGGTTTCTAAGCTTGTACACACTAGAAAAGTGGCTTGTGCACAAGTTTTAGAAGAAAGTTTGATGCAGCAATGCATATTTTTCTTCTCAACTTGTCAAAAAACAGAGACAACAACAATAACCTGCAGAACCAGTTGGTGAATTTGGAGTCTCAGATTCAAGGTCACGAAGAAGGGATCGAGTTTTTGTTCAAGCGTTTGATTAAAACTAGAGTGGCCCTTCTTAACATTCTTAATCACTAGTTGTATTAATCTTGTCATCAAATTTTGTAGTTTTGTATATCCTAGTTTGGTATGACAGAAAATATGTAAATGAAGAGCATGAATAAAAATTCTTGATTGCCTCCACTATTCTCAAGCAAATACTTTGTGATTCTTATTAAGATTGTGACAAGTGCAATTTGAAGTATAGAATTTAACACCATTTCAAAGTAATTCTGCAATCAAGGTCCTTCTGCAAAATAATTCTGTAAAGAAATAGAACAACCTTTACTTAAAAGAATCAAACTTAATACATCTTACAAAACATCAGTTGAAGAAACTTAGGCATACTTCTAGCTAGAAGGTTATAATCTCCACACTTAATAGGGAAGGCAAACTAATCTAGATTTAGATCTACACATAATCTCAGAAATGTTAATACATTGTCTCGAATAATCATATCTGTATCCTCAATATATTACCATGTTCATGAGTGGCATTTTCATGTCTTTATTCATTACTTCATATATAAAATTCCCTCTTGCTAATAGAAAATTCATATTAGATCATGTGATCCATCTGCTGCATGCGCGTATTGACTGATAATTATTAAGTATTATTGTTAGGTGTGTTGTTATCTGCTCATGGACTATATAAAATAACTAGTTAGTCACCTATTACAGCCACCTACACGTTGTTCATTACACAAAATAGCATATAATATTTGAAACTTTGAATTAATTGCTCGTGTATGTGTTGGCAAAATAATTTGATGTAAATGCTTTTATTCCATTTGACTTAAATCATTAAATTTTAAATTGTGGTTGCCGTTTATCTATCTTCAACTCTTTTATTTAAATCTGCTTGTGATCTAAGTAAAACCATGTTCATAAAGTAAACACAGACCAGTTGACCAAGTAAAAACTTTTCATGGTTTAGTGGAAATGAGGATTCTACTTTTCTAAACTTAAAAATGGAAGATTGAAATTTTTAAGACTGGAAAGAAGAAGGATGATCAAAAAGTCATAATGTGATCCCAACATAGCAAGTCCTTACAAACAGAACAGTATTCTTAATCACATTTATGTACAAGTATGGAACACTCAAAGGGGAAATATAGAATTTGGGTGTCCAAGGTTATCTTAAATATTGTTTCACTAATGATTGAAGATGTTAAGAAGAGAAACTCTGGTTTTGATAAGTTGCCTTGTGAGTCTCTCAACTCCTCCTTCTAGATCCAAAATACACATCTCCAACTTTTCCAACTGGCCTTGGAAATTCTTAGTACATGTAGGCTTGTGTTTGTTGAGAGACTTCAAAGCTGTATCTACCTTCTGAAACTCATTTGCTTCTGATTCTTGAGATTCACAAGCAACTCTTTTTGGCTGCATCAGCTTGGAAATTGTTGACCACCTGGTTTCCTTCAATTGTCCCTTCGGTTCAGAGATAAAGTACAACAAAGACTCTAATGTACTCACAGTGACCTCTTCTGCTTCTTTTAACAAGCTAAGCATGTTGTTTGTAGAAGAAACACTGAACCCATTTCTTATTTCTTTAACATTTCCAAACACCTGTTGAATTTCCTTCTTCATATTCTTCCTGAAAGCCAAATACTTGCCACCTTCAACAGTTTCATCTCCTCCTCTTCTTCTTCGAACAGCTGACTGAACTTCGTACACGCGTTCTTTAGATTGCAGCAGGCAATCTTTAGCTGTACTGCAAATATCCAAGAGCCTTAGAGACCTGTCAAGTAACTCATCAACCCACTTTTGGTTGAATTCTCGTGCTAAGACTTGTTGGGTGATGTTTAGTTGAAGCAACTTATCAGTACATTATTGTAAATCTCGTAAGCCACTGAATTTTTGGCTTCAAGAAGAAGATGAAGTTGTTGCAGATTCAGAGGACTTCAATCTCTTGAGACTCTCCTCAAATTGTGATACAAGAGAGTGGGGTGAAGAGAGAAAGCTGTTAGCACGTACATGTAGAGAGATCTTTGAATCTGATTCAATGGCTGCCATTTTATATTCCCCCTCAGAAAATAGAGAGCTAAGAGAGATTACTGATGTAATTTCTTGTCTATACAAGTGAGTTTCAGAGGTTGACATCTTCTCTTTATATAGCCAAATGATAGAGTAGACAAGAAGAATATTTTTAGTTACACATGTCATAAAGTAGGCATAAAATAATATCATATTGCAATGTTTGCTCAATTCTTTATGGATCATTGTCTGTTCAACGAACTTGAATGCAGAGTAGTACCAGCAGCAGGAATCTCTTCATCTTCGTAGTTTAAGGGTTGGTCATAAACAGGAAGCTCTGTTGTACTTGGACAGGACATAGCCATTAAAATATCATGTGATAGAACAATTATAGAAAATAACCCAAAAAGGCATGTAGGTTTTAGGAAAATGGACAAGTTCTTGTATCGTTTATTATGATGCTAATAAGAAAAGAGACAAATATTCACAGGCCAGCGAGTTTATGTTGGAGAATTCTGCTCATTCATGTATCTTATAGAACGAAAAAACAGGGGAAGAAGGAAATGTTCAGAGGAACAAGAGAGAGAGGTTCTGATGTACTTTGGCCTTTTAGGATCACTACATTATGTTATTGCGACAGTGTTTCTTAAATTTGTCTTCCTTTTATTCCCCTTGTTTCTTAAATGAGATGCAGCCAGCACATACGGAATGCACAATCTTATGAAAACCTCAAGAAAGAAATTAGGTGTGAAGACAAATATAGTTGAAGAGAATACTACGCCAAGCTGGTATAGAAGATGAACAACATGTGTTCAAAGTTAAGTATGCAGAAGTTCCCCTAATAAAATCACAAGACTCCAGAAATGCACGAATTTCTGAGATCAAGAATATGATCAATTGGAGTTAGCAAGTCGAGTTCCAAGTCATTTGCAGAGATAAAACTACATTGGCGGACTTGCTCGCAAAATGAGCTCTGAATGAAGCTGCTAACCTTCAAATCTTTAACTCAAACTAGTTGAGGGAGCTCTTAACTTCGGATAATATTCTCTAGTTTTGTTGTTGTTATTTTTTAGTTTTAATTTTCAATTGTATAGAAAAAGAATATATTGTGAAGTTGTCAGAAGAGGGTCAGGAGGCTCCTTAGAATTTGAATGAGTTAAGGATGCCAAAAGCTTGTGATAACAAAGGAGATATTAGGCCATCAATCAGAAGAGGAGATTGGCTTTGAGACTCAAAAGTTCAGAATTATTTACAAGGGGGCCTTCTGCTGAATCCATTTTCAGAACTACAGGCTTATCCAACCCACTCTAGTTTCTCCATACAAGGGTATAAATATTGATTACTCTATGCATTATGAGGATTTCCCATTAGCTTTTGATTTGCTTTTGAGAATAGCTTTTACGACTTACGAAGTAAATTTGTGAGAGGAGTTTTATCTTGATTTGCGCAAACCATGGTTTGAAACCATGGTCTGGAGAGTTTCCAAACACACACAGAAACAAGTAATCCTTGAAAGATTTTCAAAAAGAAATTATTTAATTCTCCTTCTAACTTTTAAATTATCAAATGTAAGTTGCTATTTAACTAAATATATATTTGGGAAGACTCAAAGAACTAGTTTTGGTGCCTATCTTTTAAATAAGCACTATGAGTTCATCTTATCTGAACCGTTCAAATGAGATCTGAAAGGTCTAAATTTAATTTTTTTACTTTTATTTTTTAAAAAAAATATTTTAATGAGTAGATAATTTAAAATAAAAATAATCTCTTAACTAACATTTTTTTTAAAATGATATTTTTAATTTAAAAACCATCAATTAAAAATAAATAAATCTAGATATCGCAGATGAGATGAAACAATCTTAATAAAACTGGTTCCAAGTCACATATATCTTTGTCTATGCTATAAAACACTTTTTTTAAAAGGAACGAGAAGTTCTGAACTTTTTATTTTAAGTCACCAAATGAAATATTAATCATAGTTTTTCAAAATTAAGCTTATGTAATTTTTTTTGCCTTTTAAGATGTAATTTATTATGTTGAATATGGATAAATTTAAAAAAAAAATTAGACAAATACCTTCAAAATTTAAAAATCTCAAATCAACGATTTCTTATTAAAATGGGTTCTAAATTGTCAATCCAGTCAATACTTAAACTATTGTATGAAAGAAAATTGATTTGGAATTTTAATATTTTAAAGATATTTTTCTGAAATTTTTCTAATTTAGAATATTTTTTTTATTTTTAAACAAATTTAATTACTTGACCGTTTCTCCTTACTTAATTTCGGTGACTTACCCACCAAGTGCGTCGTTTTCGAACTTTACACACACAAAACTCAAGACTAGTGATCGTGAGGCGTGCCCATAGCAAATGGAGAAGGCACTAAGAGCATACATGGAGGTTCTGAGGCTAGTGAGGCGTTTGCCCAAAGATACAAGACCTTATTACGCCAAGTACGCACGCGAGAACTTCGTCAATTACCGAGAAGTGGATTCTGCAGATTCAACTTCTCTTCAAGATCTCTTCAATCGCACCTATCATCATTCTTTGTGGGTTCTCGATAAGGTCTTTTCTTCCTCTGTTCTTGTTGATTAATATATGGTTTCGCTTCAAAGTTTATACTTCGTTGTTTATTCGTCGACCCATTTGCAATTTGATGATGCGTTCGCAGTATTCGGTGGACAAATCTGCTGCGGATAAGCTCAAGGATATCTGCTGCTCGTAACATGTTGGCATGCCCACCAAATGTTTGTTTGAATTCCTCAGAGAAAAACAGAGCGCTTACTTTGTTGCCTGGCATGATTATTTTGTTTTCTTGCTATAGATGTGAGGTTGTTGGAAGTACGCGGGGATAGCTTGCATTTTTTTTTTTCACGTTTTAAAAAGAGAAAAATCCATAATAATGTTCTGCTTCAGCAGGAAAAAACTTTGATTTATATGCATGTTTAGTTATCTTGTTCCTTCATTTGTGCCCCTTCTTAAGTTTCCCTTTCCATTATTTTTCTCATGATACTTTCACAGTTTCTATCCGTGCTGGATCTACTTTTTTTCGCTTAGTCGATCTTGCTTATTGCTTAATACGTTTGATTTGAGTATGGCCAAGTGGTACATGGAAATCTAAATTTTCTATCTACTGAGAACATCATTTATCAATATATGCATCTATAATAACTCTAGTTTAATAAGAAGAAATGGTTGACCATTGATCAGGCCCCCCCCCCCCCAAAAAAAAAAAAAAAAGAATTTAGGATTGATTGGTCCTTTCTTTCGAAAAACAAAAGTTGGGAATGATCTCATCATTTCCAAACCAGCGTCCGATGCAGAAAGTTATTCTTATAAAGCATCGAATGAGGAGTCTGATGTTAGTTAAGGTAAATTTGGAGGAAAGATAATGTTTTTGTCTTTATAATTTTAATTTGATTGTATCTCACATTTTTTAAATTTTAACTCACTCAATTCTTTTATATATATATATATATATATATATATATATATATATATATATATTAGTTATTATAAATCATTCATTGAATGTTAACCCAATGCAACTGAATTTCTCTATTTTAACTATTTAAATATTTAGACTCTATATTTTAAAAAATAAAACTATATATTTCTTGAAACTTAAAAAATAAAGTTTTAAAAAGTAAAAACTATAGAAACTAGGTTGTAGTAAGTAAAACTTCAGAAATCGAGTTTTAATTAAGGCTTTGTTTGATTTAATCGAGGTAAGATTAAATGAGGTTTATTAAAATTAGGTTATGGTGGGTTATAGCTTTATTTGGTTCAATAAGAGGGGAGAGGAGATTTTATTTTTTGTTTGGTTCAAAAGGGTAGGTGAGGGAGCTAATTATAAGTGAATAAATATATCATTTTCTCTTTATCTATATATTTCCTTCTTATTTTACAAGTTTTTTATTAAAATTATTATTTCTTAAATTCTTAATAGAATTCTAACACAGCCATCATAAAAAGTAAAAGTGAAACAAATTTAATAGATCAATTTGAATTGAGAATTATAGTCATAATCAGAGAGGAAGCTATGAAATATCAAAAAATCACCATGGATATTTTGGTCATGATGGGATACAAAATTGTTTTCACCTAAAAAAAAAACCCTCAAATTAAGTGATTGTTTGGTAGAGCGATCTTGAATCGGGCTTATTATATAAGCCCGATTCACGTAAATCAAGACAAATCTCCTCCACATATTTATCTCGTAGACCGTGAAAGCACCTCGTAGACCGTAAAAGCTACCTCGTAGACCGTAAAAGTTACTTCGTATTCCGTGAATTACAATTCATAAGCACTTATGAAATTTTCAACCGCTATTCCAAACAAGTTAAATGGTTGATAAAGGAGAGGAACGGAGCACAAGATGACAACAAATTTTCTTGTCCCTTACTTCCCCTCCTTACAACCAAACAAGACTTTTATATTTCCAACCCTAACCTTACCTCAAAAAACCTTCAACCAAACATACCCAAAGTTAAAACAATAAGGGTTTGGTTATACTAAATTAGAGGAGGACTGAGTTACAAACAAGAACCTTATTGTCAAACACCTTATTTTGATGAGCACAAGAAATGACTGATTTTCATCTATCTTAATTTATACCAATCAATCAAACATTATTCGCAATTAAGATCAACACAAGTCTAAAGAAAAGAACTCAATCTTAAAAGACTAGTTTTTCAAGAAGGAGGGAGGCCCCCGGACTTATAAATTCCATCACACTTGTAAAGCGCCCCTCAATGTGAGAGCCATAACATTGCTACACCTTTTAAAAGGAGCAGTTCACTTGGCCCCTTTTTGGTGAGAACTCTCTATGGATAACTATCTATGTGTTGCGTAATTACAAACTCAAAAAAAGTTCAATCTCAAAAGATTAACCTATTAGGGCCTATTAGAAGAAAAGCCCCTTGAACTTATAAATCACACACGTTGGAACTCATAACAACAATCATTTTATAATTTTAGTGGAAAATTTTAATTTATAAAATATAAAATACAAGAGATGTAATGACACTATTTAGAGACCAGGACTGAACCAAACAGTTGGATCGATTGGATCGTCAGCCAGTTATTGAGGTGAGTCAGACATGTGCATTGGACTACTTTTTCTGGGGAAGTTGTTTTGGGCCGTTATTTATCCATTTTTGGGCAGCCAACCGTTATTAGACTGGAACCCGGACTGATTTTTCAAAAATCATCCGGCCTAATTAACATGCTGAAAAAATTTTGTTTTGCTACAAAATTTTTTTAAGTTGATGCTGCAAAAAAAATAAATAAAAAAATGACATATAAATTTTAGACATGTTACTTTATTTTATTTATTTATATATTACTAATTTTAATAATTTAGCTTATTGCACACTATTTCATAAAAATGCTTTTGAAGAATAAGGCAATGAGACTCTCCTAAAGCTAATAATGGAATTGGAAATACTGGGATTGAAGTTAAATGTCTTGATTTTGGGTCATTTCTTCAAGAAGATGATGACATTTATGGTCCAAATTCCTTTCAAAAAACTTATGTTTGGATCAATCAAGAGCCGCAAATATTTGATAAGTCATGAAATCATTATTGCTAATATATTTTGTTAGGTTGATTATTGACTTAATTTCTTTTTTAAATGATATTTTGTGATTTTATTAACTTCCTATAAAATTAAAATAAAGACTAATTATAAAATTTAATTATTATATTATCAATCTGTCCATTCCAACCATTTAAATCGTGATCTGTTAACTTTTCTCACCCACGGCAATCAAAGTAGTAAGGGCAGGTGAATGGCGAGTCGGTGGTAACTGGTACCCGAATCCGGAAAAGGGAAAGAAAGGAGGGTGCGTTGCGTTGGAGGACTCAACCACGGTTTTCTCGGGCCTAGCGGGTTTGACCATCGAAATGCCGAAAACCGAAGCCTTCCTTGGAATATAAGCCCAAACTCAGCCCATTCTCTCCATAACACAAATCTCTCTCTCTCTCTCTCGTGTTCCATCTCTTTCACTCTCTCATTCTGATCCCCGTGATTCTGAATCCTTCACAGTTCCACAGTCCATAACAGATCCGCCCATATGGACGACGACCACCACGTCGACGATTTCCACCGGGACCACCTTCTGATCCCAGCTTCTTCTACTTTCTCTCACCTTCTTTTTGGCAATGACCATGTGGACCCCACTCTTCACTCTTCGTCTCTTTTCTCCATTGGGAATAATGACACCTCCCCCAAAATGCTCTGTTTCGAGGGCTATGTCCCAAACAATCAATCCAACCTCTTTGTTTCTGAAACCAACGCCGTTACTGTAGTTACCCCTCAGAAGTCTGTCATCACTTCCAGCGAATCCTCCTCTGCTTCTTCCTCCGGCAACCATAACTCTAACTCTAATGTCTGTGATATATCTATTAGCTAGCCCCTGTTTTTTTTTTCTTTTTGGTTCTGTTACAATCACAATGAAATGGGTTTTGACAATTTTGCCTCTTTTTGTTCGTTGTTATGCAGAAAAAGCGAAGTGGGTCGGGCCAGCAACTGGCGGGCTGCTCGGAATCCGTCGTCACGGAGGCCGGCGGTTGTGGCCCGAAGTATTTGAAGAAGGCCAGAGCGGGAAACGCCGCTTCAACAAGACATGCAAAGGTGAGGACAATGGACACAGCCAGCGAATAGTGTTCTGTTTTGCATGAATCAGACAGAAACTTATGTATTTTGTCCTTGTATATGTTGTCCCCATTCATTTTTCACTTCCTCGTTTTTTTGGGTTTCTCTAATAACAACAGAGGAAGGAGAAACTTGGGGAACGAATAGCAGCGTTACAACAACTGGTTTCTCCATTTGGGAAGGTGAGTAATATCTACCCGGGCATATAAACTATATACATTTGCAAGAACGTAGTATTGTTAGTATTTTGTTGGATGCATTATGGGAAAAATAAAAGACATTGATTTATGTGTTTTTGGAACTTGGAACTTTGTTGCAGACAGATACAGCTTCTGTGCTTCACGAGGCAATGGGATACATAAGGTTTCTCCATGATCAAGTTCAGGTCCTCTGCTCGCCTTATTTGCAGGCACCACCTCCTCCTTTACCTCATTCCCGCTACAATGCGGTGCGTTTCACCCCTCATTATCGTTTTCAGTTTTTTTTTTTTTTTTTGGTGTCCGTCTAAGAAAAAACAAAGAATGGATCAATAATTGCTCTGTTTTTCGTTCTTCCATGAACAAAACAAGACAAAACAAAAAGATAGCCTTGGACTGATTGAGCTATTATCAGGAGCAAGGCCCGCTTGATTGATTGTGACCATGCTCCAAATTAAGAGTGTCATCCTCCAAAGTACGAGTAAAATTGAAGAAACACAAACATAGGAGGTGGGGTCCACCTTATTTTTTTGTCTCTGTTCAATTTTACGAGGATTTTCTGATTATTACAATGAGTCACTCATTAGACCAATAAACCAGTGAATCAATGGCTTAATTGATTCGGTCATTGAGTTATATTTTATAAATTTTTCCTTTAAAAGAAAGCAGTAGTATATGTGTGATTTGTGCTCTAGTGACTCTTATTTATAGGAATATGTCACTTAATTACATATATATATATATATATATATATATATATATATATATATAAAAATTATTTTCATTTAAATATTAAATTTTCAGAATTATATGTAAATATTTTTATATATTAAATCATACTCCTTCCAGTCTCTAGTTAAAAGTTACTTAATTAAGAAAATAAATTAAATTAAATAATTTAAACAAATATGAGATGGCCATCATAAAATATCCCTGTATAAATTAGATTATATACCATTTAAGTAAATTAGTTTAAGAAAAACCGATAGAGAAAATATACAAAAATTTTATATTTTGAATCAAATCAAATTCCTAACTAAGTCTTATGCGATGCTGGATTTAAATATCATGTTATTACACCATGAAGCCTTGAATGATAAATGAGTTATGGGAGAGTTGGGGTTTAAAGCTATATTTATGGTGACCGAGCAGTCAAAGTGAGCCAGAATGGGATGTGAAGGGAGTGATGACGTGTCTGATTGATACTGTGTTTGCGTCATTTCAGGGGGGTGGAGAAGAAGAAGCCAAAGGAGAGTTGAGCAGCAGAGGACTGTGTCTGATCCCTGTGGAATCCACCCTACACGTGGCCAGCAGCAACGGTGCTGATTTCTGGTCACCGGCCATGGCCAATAATGTTTCCTCATCAACAAGACTCTGAACCCAACCCTACCAAACAGGCAAACAGAAACATCTATGGCATGAAAAACGAACAAACCCTTTTCTGAAAATGTCTTCTTTTTGGGAAGAGAAAGATTCCGCTGTGTATGACATATATACACACACACACACACACATATATATATATATAGGCGATGTGAAAGGTGGAAGATTGAGAAGGCAAAGTAAAAGAAAAGGAAAAGGAGGATGACTCTACCAGAGTATGTAACGTACATCACATGTTTTGGTTAATATATTTTGATGAGGCTATCTATAGAATACAAATAGTAAAGTAGCAGTATTTGATAGGAACGTATGGTTGTCAAATAGAATGCCATCTTCTTTCTTGCTTGCCTCTGTAAATCGATCATTAGATTGTGGGAGGCAACTTTTGAGCATACCATAATAATTTGCACACTAAATTTATTGCAACATGGTCTCAACTCCCAAGCATCCCAGATTGATTTTGACCCTACCAACCATGCTGGTCTTCAGAAAATTTTAAATCCACCCAGAAAATTTCAACCTTACCCCCTAATTTCTTTAATGTCTCTTTGGATAAAAGATGTAGAGGAAGATCGAAGCGAATACTTAATAAGGATATAAACTAAAGTAAGGGTTGTTAATAATCAATTCAAAGATTTAATTTTCAATAGAGAATAATTATGTGGTGTGATTTATATAGCTGATCCCATATAATGGGACAAAGCTTTATTATTATTATTATTATTATTATCTCTCTTTCAATATTTTAAAGCTTAAGTGCATAAGTTTAAAGATATAATTACAAAAATAAATCCTCTATCAACAGTATTCCAAGTTAACCCAATAGTAACATGGAACCAGTTTCCTGCTCATCCTTTGGATGAGAAGGGAGAGCTAGTCTCTCTCTGGACCGTCCTGATCTTGATTTGGACGGTCCAGATTTAATTTTTTAAAATTGAAGATTTTTTAATAAAAAAAATATTTTTTAAAAAAATATTAGTTAAGAGATTATCTTTATTTTAGATTTTGTATCTATTAAAATAATTATTTAAAAAAATAAAAAAAATTAGATCTAGACCATCCAAATAAATCTGGACGGTCCAGATTTCCCTCCTCATCTTTTAGATGAGCAGGGAAACTGATTCCATAGTAACATATATCAATCAAATTTGATATGAACGATATTTTTTTTTTTTTTTATAAAAATAATGTGTGTGTGTTAAAACAATTTTAATTTTTTTTCCTTCAATAAGTCATCATAGTATTGAATGGTAATACACACGAACAGTCTTTTCTATTTTTTTTTTGAACGGATCACACACCCTTTTCTCATTACTAGAATAATTATATTCTTCATATTATTATATTTTTTCAAATTTATTTTGAAATTTTATTTTTACATTAATTTAATGAGTAACAAAATAATAATTTTTGATACAATATAACAAATAATTTTGATTATTATTATTAACATTCACAATTTACAAACTTTCGCCTCCCTCACATGGTTTCTTTTGAATCACGATTACATGCCCTGGCTGGAGAGTTTATTCCTGATTCGATTTGGATAACATGACAAGTTATAAAAGTTCAGTTGAAGGGAATGTGTTTGATTTAAAGCATCTTTCTCTAAATTTCGATGTGCCTGATTATTTGTCCAATTTGATACAAGGGTCTAGGGGAACCGTTTCCCTGCTCGTCATTTTTGGAGGAGTAGGAAGCTGGACGGTTCAAGTTTGATCTGGACGGTCTATATTTTATTTTTTAAATTGATAATTTTTAAATGAAAAAATCATTTTTTTAAAATGTTAGTTAAGAGATTATGTTTGTTTATTTTAGATTATGTACCCACTAAAATAATTTTTTTAAAAAAATTAAATTTGGACCGTACGTCCAGATCTCCCTGCTTATCCTTTTGGAAAAGATGAACAGGAAAACCAAGGTAATTAAACCTGGACTGGTCAGTGAATCGGTCAGGGTACTGAGTCAAGGGTCAATAGGTCATATCGAAGTCAAACCGGAGCTAATTCGGGGCTAAACCGGTGAGAAATTGAATATTATGGCTTATTAATATGAAATTTTAAGAAAAAAATTAAAAAAAGTGACCCAGACAGGGTCATTGAACTGGACCGGTTCACCCGCCAGTTACCAGACCGTCCGGTCCGG
Source organism: Albizia julibrissin (assembly GCA_037074505.1). NCBI lineage: Eukaryota > Viridiplantae > Streptophyta > Magnoliopsida > Fabales > Fabaceae > Albizia > Albizia julibrissin. The sequence continues at coordinate 2,987,419 of CM073480.1, read as the reverse complement.
TCCGGATCAGATAACATGGAGGAAAACTGATTATGGGTCCAGGGGCATGTGAACCCCTACGTCCTAATATTGCCTCCTGTCAGAATATTGAGTTGATTAGTCAATAGAATTCATATGTATTTTATTTTTTTATGGAATAAAATTAGGAAAAAATATATATCATTTGAACTTCGAAATCTTAAATAAGTTTTATTGCCTACAACAATACATTTATTAACTATAAAAGTATAGTAATTGATAATTCATTTTAGTAAAAAATCACTAATCTTATATTTTGAAGTTCAAGTGGTCATTTTTTTTATCTTTTCCCAAAAAAAAAAATGTGCAAAATTTTGATTTTATAAATAGAAAATATTATTTTTTTAAATATTATTTTTTAAGAAACTAGGTAAAAAAACACAGAATAATTTAGCTATTTTATTTATGTATATAAAATTATTAAAATAAATTTATCATTTTTTACCAAACCATTGACCGTTCTGTCAGTCGCTGATCAACAAATTAAATGGTCGAAGTTCTAAGGATTATACCAAAAAGATAATGAAATATAATTTCACAATTTTTCCTCAAAGATGCAAGTATGCTTTTAGTATAACTGCATTACAATTTACAGGTGGTGTCGTTAATTTCTTCAGTGTCAACTTTATGATGCCTGAGTATACTTAGTACTTACATGTAGTTTGGGTTTTAAACGGTCCTTCATGGTGTATATATAAAACAAATGGTTTAACTCTGGATACGGTGGCACTTGATGATGCATCTATCAGAGAATGAGATCGTTATTATTAGTGGTATATTCTGTTAAATGAGACGTCATATATATAATGCGTGGCATCAGTTATAATAAACATGCATGAACATCAGCCAATTCCCAATACTTGTAAGAAAAGTTTTCTTGGTACTATTACATGAAGTTAACGTATCTATAAAACTTAAAATTTGGCTGGAAGCATCGTGAAGCCATGAAATTTGACTCACATCAACCTTTATCATCCTCGCCACCAGATGCTGGACTTTGACGTGTGCGCTTCAAATTAACTTTAGAGCCAGATGTGACGCGAACCAAACTCAAGCTCGTAATTCTCTAAATATATGTATGTATGTATGTATCTTGTTGTAAATATTGTATGTGAATGTATTAAAGGAAAAAGTATCATATAACTCAATATTGAGAATGCTCTAGTATATACAATTAAATATGAGTTTGAGTTAATAAAAAGACTGATAAGAGGAGTCTTTAAACTGACCGTTGAAAATTACCGTTAGATTTTTAATTGAACGGTTTTAATGACATTTAAAAGGTTTAAAAGGTTTATTATATGAAATTGTTATTAATCCTTGTTTTGTAACTATCGTTGTAATTGTCATTAAACCGTCGTTAATAGTCACTATTGCTGTTTAATAGTCATATGATTTCTGCCTATAAAAGGCAATGTACGTAATAAGTTTAAAAGCATCGAGGAGAGAGCACCACGGTTGGGATACACTGATGTCCCCTAGCTCCTCTTCTCTCTCTCTTCTTTTAAGTCACCCTGCTCTTTGCAGGAAAGATTCATTTTATCTTGAAGAGTGTCGCTTCTTAATCTATTAGGGGGATTACAGAATATCTCATAAAGACAGCGTCTTTAGATATGACTCGAACTATTTATTTATTGTGTTTTAACAGATATTATCGTTACCAATCAGTATGATGTGAGATGCTGATGCAGATATACATCCACCAACTTCAACGACGAAATGGTTACTAGTGTGTGTGTGTCAATTGTCTAGCTAGCTTCTAATAATATCATTTAACTATACGTACAAGGTAACGCCATAAAAGCTTTACGATATGGTCAATTAAAAAATCGTGTGCTTTACGTTTTGAGACAGAATTTTTCTTCCCTTTCACTGTTATTTATTTTCTCTGCATCCACGTGCATAGCTAGTGTTGTTTTCAAATCTCCAGCCAATAACAAATTTTAGTCTGATTCAAAATTTAGAATTCAGAACTTTGAAAAATTATATAACAAACTTTAGTCTGATTCAAAATTTAGAATTCCGAACTTTGAAAAGTGTGTGTGTAGGTCAGAGGCATCGATAGTTCACTACATCTTAACCCATATAACAAATTAAAGCTTCTATATATATATATATAGCGTTCCTCTTGGTCTCTTGCTCCAAAGCGAATCATTTCCAAATCGGTTATAAGAACGATGAAGGGTTATTACTCTTTTGCAGTGGCATTTAATGCTATCTTCGTCATCTTCTTCTTCATTCTGATATCGTACTCCATTACTACTGAGGCCTTCAGACCTCTGAAACATCAATTTGCTTCTTCTTCTTCTTCTTCCTCGACGATAATAATCAACAAAGCTTATTCTGGGCCTAGTCCCAGAGGACGCGGTCATTGATGTGCCAGTGAATATTATTTAATGCTTTTTGACAAAAGCAGTCGCATTATGATTTGGTTATTGTATATATATGCGGCCTCTAAAACTTTCATTTCTCTGTGTATTTCTTGTTTTCTTCTAATAGGATGTACTGTTTTCTTCATATTGACGCAATTGTAATCGTGGATATATATCGTCCTGATATCAAATTACGACGTGATTAATTTGGATTTTCCTGAACTATCTACCCAAGTGATCAGCTCTAAAATATTGTTAAAGCATTATGCACGCATCACATTATTGGCGTCGATCTAGCTTGTAAGGCGAATTTGTAATATATTTATTAGGCGTCTCTCTTCCAGTATGAATTGAACATGAGATTATTACTACATTATTAAATTCCCAGAATATAAAAAAATTTCTTCCAACGATAACATATATTTTATTAATCTCACATATAAGATATATTAATCCTTAACTGGTATAATAATGAGATTCAAAGGGTTTATTTTTTTTAGTTCAGATGAAATATTTTAGAAGTAACTTTTAAATAAGACTGGAGGAATAATTAATACAGCAGAATCGAACCCCAAAATCAAACATTAAATGCATGCGTACATTGTTCGGCCATGAATTTCTTATCTGGGATTTGTAGAGAAATCTCGTTTCCACGAATATAATAATGCAATTTTTTTTGGGGAAAATGAGATAGAAAATTGTAGTTACATATTGTATTGTGTATATTAATCTGCTTTTTAATTATTTCTTCGGCCAAAACAGTAGTATATATACAATCTCCTGTCTATAATCATAAAGCAAGGTGAATTTTGACAATAACCATGTGTTTTGGGGCTTATATAGATATACTGCGACATAATTAAAACTCATCCGCAGGTTGTTCTGCTTTTGTTGTTTCTTGTTGAGTACTGAGGCCTCGGATTCTTATTTTCACATTCTTGTGACTGTACATAACTGTTGTTACTTTTGATAAGAAAAATAAATAAAGAGGCGTGGGTGTGGATATATGGACAATAGTGCTGTTTGGTTATACGCTTTTAATTGTTGTCTATATGAAGCTTCCCACACTAATGTTTGTTTATAATCCAAGCCGGCATACGAGGAACAATACAAATCAATCAAGTTCAATCCCACTATCTAAAACCTCTTAATTACTTTCATGAAAAAATAATAATAAAACACACCATTAATTCATTATTACGTTATATGTGCAATCTGAGTTGGAAATTAATTAAGTATTGCTAGTATACATGATTTTCTTAATAAAAGGACACGAGAAAATGTACAGGAACTAGTTAGTTAAAAGAAAGGTGCGACCAAGTTCTTCTAGAGATCGTGACTCCATATATATATACTCCACGTATGCAGAATATTCATGTTTGATGACCTTGACAAACAAGAGAAGCAATATAACAGTTGACTTCTCTTTACATGGGATCAAAAGTGACAATCCAATTACATATTGGAGACAATGAATTTGTCAGATTTGGACGTTGAAAAGATGACCTTGAGATGGGTCACTATTGATTAGTTGCAAGGCTCCGGCATAGTTATTACTAATTAAAGACGGCAATCTTGCGATAAACATATAATTTCAACGAAGGCAAAGTCCTTCATGGATCCATGTAACATCCACGGCAATCGCCGAAGTGGAGTAACTTAATTTTTTTTATTTTTTATGAAAACAAGTATCCAAGTTCCATTGCTATCTCGAATTAGTAGGCCACCGACATTCTAAAATAGCTATCATAAGTGTCTAAGCTCAACCAGTCTTCCTTAAGAGGGATCCATCTATATATATATATAGAGAATCACTGTGGGAAATATAAATGAATTATATATATATATATATATATATATATAAAATCTAGAGTTGGTGTAGATGGGTTCAGTACTCAACAATTCAAAAGAGATCAAGGTGGGCTCAGTATACATTAGGGCAATCTGTTTCAACCCAACTCTTGAACCCATTGGCGTAATCGCATTTGCTAGCAAGACCCATATTTAGTAAAGGATGTGTTTGAGTGTACCACGTAATCGAACCTATTTTGTTGTTTTTGCATGAAGGTGGCTAAGTCACCCTTTAATTGAATTCTACTGTTAATTGATTGGAACAACCAAACGAAATTGAATGTCGTAGTCCTGAACCTAACCTAGGCTGCTTGTTTCACATCAATAACAAATTCTATCACGCTAGCTATGCTGCAATTATTGGGTCCTATTGGGTCTCATCTTCAGGATAAGCTTCAAAACCTTATTGGGTCCTACTTACACCAATAACTAATAATTGAAATTTATAACATAAACTCCCATCCTCCCTAAATATATTCTCTTTTCAATTTATAATATAGGGTATTTTTTTAAAAAATATAATTTAGTGTAAAATATAAGTTATTTGTAAGATAATTAATACTTATTTTTAATTTTGCCCGTTTATTAAATTCTCAAACACATTTTTTAATAAGGGTAAAGGAGAAATTTTTTTCAAAATTTTAAAATATTTAATGAGTTAATTGTCACTTTTTTTTCTGTAAATTGGTTAAAGTGTCATATATTATAGACTGAAGGGAATAAGCTTCAAATAACCATTTTTTGTTTATCAAGAAAGTATTTAAAATCAATACTACATATGTAAGTAATATATTTTTTTCAACTATGTCCTCCTTGGTAAATATAAATCTCATCCACCTTCTTAATTAATGCAATTCACACATAGTCACTGGTAAAAAAAATACTCCCTTTGGTCATTTTTGTAAAAGCCCAAAATTTAATTTGCCTTAATCCTTTTTATAAGAGTCCGACAAGAATTGTCTGAACATTTAATGAGTTTTTTCTATTTTTACCCCTAATTAATTTATGTATTGCATTGATTAAAAGGTTGGTCATACTCATTTTTACTTTATTTCTCTCTCTTTTACTTGCACCTCATAAATAAGGACATATTTAAAAAGTAAAGTTCATTTCAAATATACTTATTGTTTTTAACTAACTTTAACCTTTTTATTAAACCACGTAATTCAATTATTAAATTTTTTTTTACCAACAGAAACCTTGATTAATATTGATAAAAGTAAACTTACAAAGTAGCAGAAAGGAACATAATACCTAGAAGAAAACAACAAGATAAAGAAAACTAACAGTAGAAGAAAACATAAAGATAACTCTATCCTAAATCATTAATCGTAGTCTGAAACTCTAAATCCTTATCTAGCAAGCCTTGCAATTGTGCAAGAGGTCTCCAAACCCAACCATGAGGACTGTAACGACCCGCCTCATATATCCTTTATTATTGATCTTACTCAAAGTAGCAATACATAGTTAGTGGGCACACAGGAATATCATGAATATACTGATAATATTAATATAATATTGCTTGATTATAATATAAAATTTTCCTCACCAGGGGTTTACACAATATTTACAGACCTTCAAACAACCAGCAACAGTCCTCTTCGTGCATACCTCTTTTCTGATTTCAGCATGTTTCCAATGCTCACATGTCTGAATGGTTGTTTGGGAGGAGTGAGATTCGAGAGAATCTCAGTAGCAAACATTACCACTATGCATGCCAGATATATATGAATGCGTGACATGCTTGCCTACACTATTTCATGCCAACATAATGACATGCTGCATGCTCGATGTTATGACATACATATGGCCATTGCACAAATATAACATAGCTTCAACCAATCATACATATTCCACACAAATAGGAAAAACAGTCACATAATCAATGCTAGACATACATATCACATACATACAGAAAATGTAAATTCACTACCTGGTGGACTTTATGTCCTTCTCTTCTTATCCCTTGATCTGCCAACCATTGTTCCTTCTTTATCACTTAATGGCCCAAGGCAAGTGATAACATCATTAGACCCATGAAAAGTGAATACACAATGACCCACATTAGCCCTATAGGCTTACTTTCACCCTTGGAGTTCATTCCAATTATATTTGACCAATTTCTTACTTAAATTCGCATGGTAATCAAACTACCAGCATTTTTTATCAAACTTTGGAAAATCATAACTAATTCTATAGAACTTCAATTGAGGTTCTTCAAAGTTCTATTTGAAGCCCTTTAAGTTTATATTTATATAAAAATACTCAATTTTAAATGTCACTACTACACCATTCCCATAATTTTTCCAAACACTAACTGTTTCAGATGTTCTTCCAGAAAACAGGGCAGACATTCCAAAATTCATATTTTCCAATATACTTGTTAAAAAATTACAAAATACCTATCAAATTAAAGCTCTATGTCTCTAATTTAATTCTGAAAATTTTGAGAATTGTTGGATAAGGTTTGGTCCCTGAAACATCACGCACAAACATACTATTCCAGAAAATTCCAGTTTTGCATGACCTAACTTCAAAAATGTAGAACTTCTAGCACACAAATACAATTGAGCATTATGACCTATCAAATTAAAGGTATTTGTGTCTACTTTTCATCTGGAAATTTTCGGAATTTTCAGACAAGGTTTTCCCATTGAAAACACGCGCACAACAACACTGCTTTCAGACAACGAATTACACAGCATTTATTCATCAATTTCCAAAAATTCTCAATTCATATACAAGCATCCAAAAATCATGAACACTTGCATACCTACACAATTTTGCCTCCTAAAGCCAATGGAAGCATCAAAATCATCAAATTCTTACTTCTTCTCCATGTCAAAACAGGGCAGAAAATCATATTTTTAGGTGCAATATGTTGTTTTCTTGTTTTCTCTTGCCTAATCACTTCCTTGCTACTCCTAATCAAGTGATTAGCTATTTAAACACTCATTAGATATGATTTATCCATTAAAATATCCTTTAAAACCAGTCATGAATAGTACCCAACTTCCAATTTACTCATCCAAACAACAAATCAATTGGTTAAAAAGGAAGCTTACGCTTACCTCTACCCGTTTCCACAAACGGTTGGGAATTCCGGCAATACTCCGGTAAGGAAGACGGCACCAAACACCTCCAAATGAAAATCCAAAACCGTAGGAATGAAGATCTCGATGAGTAGAGGAAGTTTCCTGAAGAGTACTTTGAGAGAGGATGTCGTTTGGGCAATGTTTCGGAGGAAAGAATTTCCTTTCTCTTCTTTCTCCATTTCCATCTCTCTCTTTTCTCTCTCTTTCTCTCGGCTGTTTCATGCAGGAGAATAGACGATGATGAAGATGATTTAATGGATAAATGGATCATTTTCTCATCTGCCACATGTCAACATTTGATTGGCCCAAATAATGAATTTTCGCACAAAATACCAAATTCTGTAAATTTTTCATTAACTTTGAAAATTCATATCTAATTGTAAAAATGTCTAATTGGAGTGATTCTAAAGGCTATGCGACCCTTATTGAGTATAATTTGAAGAAAAAAATATAACCTTTGGCCAATTGAAATCTCACTCTTTCCAGAATTTTAATCTTTGGATGTTGCCCCATAAAATAATTAATTTCGCTGGGCTAACTTCAAAAATTTATTTCTCTTTGTGTACAACTCCAAATGACTTATATGACTTATCCAATTAAAGTTTGATAAGTCTACTTTCATTCTGGAAAGTTTCATAACTTTTTACCATCATTTACCCATCGAAAAAGGTCACACAATCACCACTGCCACACCGGGAATTTCACTGGTGGAAAAATTACTGTGTTCCACTTTACTATATTATGTGTGACTTCCAATCACTTCGTTTGTTATTCCCCGAGATTTTTAGCTCACCAATATAATTCCTTTTAATATCCAATGATATAAAGGAATTTTAGGGAATTTAAACATGCCTCATAGGGACATTTGCTAAACCGGGGTCTAGCAGTCCACTTAATCCAGGCTTAATCTTATGCCTTTAGTCCTAAAATTCGGGATATTACAACATAGACCTTGTAACGAAGCACGAGCCACCCAATCCGCAACTCCATTTGCTTCTCTCGAAATCCATCTAAAACATTGGACTCTACATAAGTTCCTTATAAAAAGGATATTTTCCAACACATTTAGGCTTTCCCAATCAGGAGGTAAAGCCTTTCCTTCTACACAATGGACAAGATATTGGTTATCTAATTCAATAATCACATCAACTAGCTCATTATCTCTAGCATAGCATAAAGCAAACCACATTGACATGCTCTTAGCCATAAACACAGAAGAAGCCTCAATTATAGATGCTTGACCATCAAGAAGATAGCCATTAGAATCCCGCACAACAAAAGATGCAGCAGCCTTACATTCAGACATAGAGAAAGCATAATCAATATTTACCTTTAAAGAATTCCCTTCTGGTAACATCTATCTTTTATCCTGATCCTTAATTACCATATGATCTGTATTTTGCATATTTAAAGAAAAGTTTGTACAGTTAGCATCCAGAACTCCCACATGGTAATTTGTGCTTGGCTTAAAACATACATTGGATCAGGACGATGATTCTAATAAACAAAAACACACCTTTCCTTCCATATATGCCACAAAATGACTGAAATAAAAGCTTTATCATAATCAGATATTGAAGGCATAGTAAAAAAGAGAACTCAACCAATCTTTAATATCACCATGTTGTGTTCCTTGTGTGTTCAGCGCAAAAGAACTTCCAAACCAAACTCTGTGTGTCCATTCACATGTTAAAAACAGATGAGATACTGATTCATACTTATTCTTACAAATGAGACACATATCATATTCAACACACTTTCTTTTTTCTAGATTATATTCAACATGGTTAGAAGTGCATTTGATAGGCATCTCCATATGAAATTTCTTATCTTATATAGCACCTTCAATTTCCACACATGTTTCCAAATGTTGAAACTATTACTATTCATTACAACTCTATTAGTACCGCTAGTACTTGGATTAGAACACTTACTCCATTTATAACCTTCCTTAACAGAATATTCAGTTTTAGACCCTTTAATCCATATCCATTTATCATCCCTATTGCTTAACACTCGATGCATACTTTTAATTGCATCAACCTCCTCCTCGGATATAAATTCCCTAATCAGATCTAAATCCCACCAGAGTTGTTCATTAAATTAGCAACTTGTAGTATAGAAAAAGAAGGGGAAGGGCATTGAGCAAATAACTTGTTACCTGGTAACTTCTGAATCCATGGGTCATTCCAAATTTTTGTGGAAAGACCATTGCCCACACTTACTGCCACATTATCCTCAAGTATCTGTCTTGCTGCCAAAATGTTGTTCCATAACCAAGAAGATGAGCTTCCTTTTTTTTTCTTTCATGAAATTGGTTCTTGGAAAATATTTACTCTTTAAGACTCGAACACATAGATGGTTTAGTTCCTGTAAAATGCGCCACATAATTTTAGCCAACAAAGCAAGATTGAAGGATTCAAAATCTTTGAAAGCCATTCCACCTTCCTCTTTTGGTTTCTTTAACTTTGTATAGAAACCCAATGAATTTTCCTTTTATCAGTAGAACCTTTCCACCAAAACCTACTAACAAGACTATCCAACTTTGCTAAAACAGATTTTGGGAAAAAAAACTAGACATAGAGTAAACCGGAATTGAATTAGCAACTGCTTTAATAAGTACCTCTCTTCCTGCCTCTAAAAGAAAACTCCTTTGCCATCCTAACATCTTTTTCTTAACTTTGTCAATCACAAAGTCTAAAGCTTGCCTCTTAGATTTTTCCCAGATTATTGGTAACCCCAAATAATTCCCAGGAGTATCAACAACTGCAATCTGAAAAATGTGTCCAATTTCCTCTCTTAGTAAGTCTGGAACTTGATGAGAAAAATATAAACAAAACTTTCTAACATTAATTAGTTAACCCGAGACATTACAATATGTACTCAAAATTTGTTGCAAATTCCTACAATTTTCAATATCTGCTTTTAAGAAAAAAAAAACAGAATCATCTGCAAACAAATATTGAGTTAACTCTGGACATGTTCTTGCAATTTTGATTCCCTTGATCAACCCTCTTGATTGCCAATTCTCAATCATCATTGACAAGGCATTACTCACCAAGATAAACAGATATGGAGAGAAAGGGTCTCCTTGTCTCAGCCCTCGGCTAGGATTCACCTCAGACGTTCTTTTTCCAGACATCATTATAGAGAACTAAACAAAAAGATATGCACCACAATACCCTTTCAACCCATTTATTGGAAAACCCCATTTTTATCATTAGGGTAGCTAAGAAATCCCATTCCACACGATCATAAGCCTTATTCATATCAAACTTAATGGCCATTTCTGAGTGTGTTTTTTTTTCTTTTTAAATGATGGAATGCCTCGTGGATAAGAATGATATTGTCCTGAATAAGTCTCCCACATACAAAAGCCCTTTGACACTCAGAAATTAGACCATCAAGCGAGGTTTTAACCTATTAGCCTGATTTTGGAGAAGATTTTATAGATAAAATTACATAAACTAATGGGTCTTAATTTATTTACCGTTTATAGTCTTTCAGTTTTCAGAATCAGAACCAAATCCGTCTGATTGATGGTATTTAAAAGGAAACCGGATTCAAAAAACTAGGCAACTAAGTAACTTACTTGATCACCAATGATGTGCCAGTGTTTCTGGTAAAAGCTCCCTGTGAATCCATCCGGGCCTGGTACTTTTGTGCCTTTGAGATTGAAAACAGCTTCTTTAACCTCCTCCTTAATAATGGTTCTCATCAAACTTTCGTTATCCTCAATGGAGAATTTTGGCTCAATGAACTGCAACACCTCATCCAAATTTCTAGATCATGTTGAACCAAAAATCTCTGAATAGAACTAATTGAAACAACATCCAATAGCTTCTTCATTATCAATCTACTGATCATCTCCATTCTTTAATATGATAATCATATTCTGGCATCTTCTCATTATTATAGTGAGATGGAAAAATTTTGTATTTTGATCACCACTCTTCAGCCACTATATCCTTGATTTATGCTCCCAAAATAATTCTTCTTGTTGCTAAGCTTCTTGTAATTGTTTTTTTAAATCTGAAAGCTCTCTGATCAAATTATCTTTATTAGCCTTTAACAAACAGCCATTGATCTACTTCATCAGTTTCTTAACCAAAAGATGTTGATTCCCAAACTCCCTCTTACTCTATTCTTCTAAGGCTGAGCTTAGGAATTTCAAATTGTCCGCAAAATCGTCTATACTCACCTGGACCTCTCCAGCGCCCCAATTTGATTGCACTAGATCTTCAAACCCTAGATGTTGCAGCCATCTTTAATCAAAACGGAAACTTTTAGGAGTTGATATATCTTTGTACTCAAAATACAATAGGAGAGGTGCATGATCAGAACCAATAGGTTCCAAGACCTGACATAAACCCTTTGGAAACATCCTTTTCCATTTACCATTAATAATTACTCTATCCAGACACTCCTTTATTAGCCTTTCCCCTTCTCTCGTATTCATCCAAGTAAACCTATTTCCTTTTGTTTCCACCTCAAAAAGTTCACACTCCATCATGAAGCTTCTAAACTCCTAAAGCTCTCTTTCTGGCACCTGACGTCCTCCTTCCTTATCTGAATGAAACAACAGGGCATTAAAATATCCTATTACCGACCATAGAGGATGAGAGTCGGGTTGAAGATTTTTTAAATTGCGCTACCATCTTCTTTTTAACAAATAGTCGCATGGACTACCAACAAGCGTTGGGGTGCAGTGGTAAGGCAACTGTCACTTTCCCAGGCGGATGCGAGTTCAAACCTGGAGTCGCCCTTGATGGTAGGGGGAACCCGTCCTTGATGCAAAGCACCTTTCATGGGCGTGCTTAAAAAAACTAATTCCCCGCTCCGGATTAGTCGGTTGCCCTGGGTTACTTGGTCCGTTGTAAAAGGCCAAGGACTCAGGAAAAGGCGCCGGATACCGGGGGGTCTCCGGGTTAGAGGGTTAAAGGCCCTATCTGCCTAATGTCACCAAAAAAGAAATAGTCGCATTGACCATAAATAAACGTAATTGCACCTAAGTTCCTCCCATCAATCAGGACTTTATCAACATGAAAAATATATCTACTAATAACACTTATAGTTACTTCTGGCCCCCCTTTCCACCACAAAGCTAAACCACCCGACCTACCAATTGGATCAAAATATACACCATAATCAAAGCCTAACTTTCTTTTTATTTTTTCTATTCTATCCCTCTGCATTTTAGTTTCAGATAAAAAAACAATCATTGGTTTATACTTCTGACATTGGAACCTTAGATTTCAAACCGTCGAGGTAGTTCCAAGTCCTCGACAGTTCCAAACGAAAATCATGGTTTCTTGGTGATTAGAGAAGGCCAGTCACCACCCCTCTCATTAAAAGAAGATAAGCTTCCTCCTTGAAATAATACCTTTTTTGCTTTCCCTCTCTCCCCATTCCTTCTTCTTCCTTGCCAATCCCCGGTCCCATGAGAAAAATTAACATTAGATTCATAAGAGTTCTGAAATACCTTTTCACCCGAATTTGTACTGATCAGATTGTTACTGTAAAGATCCCCCCGACATGAGCTTTTCTCCCTTTCGGCAACCTTCTGTAAATAATTTTCAGCCTATTGCTTCTCTTATGCAAACCCTGAAGACTCCTTATTGTGAGATTTTTTTCCCTTTTTGCTAAAGGAGACAACTACTTTTTATCAGTTGCTCTCTTTAAGTTTACCCGTTCTACTTTGATTGCCAGATCACCAACCTCCTCACCATACTGCTTTGTTATATCTTCTTGTTGGGCCTCTTCTTCATCTTTATTTAATTCTATGATTTCCACTCCCTTGCTGTTATTTTTTTGGGCCATATAAAATGGGTTAAAAGTCTCTTGGCCCACTTGAAACGAAACTTCCTTAATATTAATTTCTCAAATTGTAACCTTGGGCCAATTCAATCCAGCCCAACTATATGCTTTTTTACCCAGTTGTTTGTTTTTTGTTATTTCAATCTTCCTATATACAGTTTCCATATCAGATTTGCTTCTCACTTGTTCACCTCCACTTGGCCCACTCATTGGTATATTCTCATTTATGGAGGAATTAGGATTTCCAAGAGACAACGACATACTAGTATCTTCCCCAACTACCTCGGTTGACTCAAAATCCCCTCCTTCCCCATACATGTAATTAATATTTCCATATTCCCCATGCTCTACCTTCCTCTCAGTCGTCCGACTGCTAGGCATCTACTCCAGCAAAGTAAAAATGGGTTTAGATGGCGGAGCACACATATTAGCATCAAACCTTCCCTTATCATTGTTGCTTCCCCTTGCACCATTCACATCAATCTCACAGCCCTTCACTTCATGCCCCAAGCAGCCACAAACATAATAGAACCTTGATAATCTTTCATACTTATTAACTTGAATCCATACTGACTTCTTAATGCATGAATTTTGAACAGGCCGTTCAATATAAAACCTAGGGACCAAAGGTTCATCAATATTATAATTTCTACTCACACTCTCCCAAAAGTTTTAATTTTGATCTTCTCCTTTCCATGATCCTCAACTTCAATAATAGTACCTACCTTGGATGCAAGTAGACAGTAATTCGATAAACTTCTACCTTTAGGAGGCATATTATGCAGCTGTATCCAAAAAAGGCAGCTATTAATCTGAATCTCACAATCACTCATATACGCCTGTCTCCTTTGAAGTGCCAAAACATTATGTCTCACCACCCATGGATTTTCTGCTAACACCCTTCTTGCATCTTCAACCTTTTTAAAGTCAAAAGAAAAATAATTGGTACCTATATTCGACACTTCTAGTTGATCATCTTTAAGCTTCCAAGCTGCTAAAACATTTTCCTTAACAGCTCCTAAACCCAGTCATGTCTTCGAAATCACACGGCTCACTAAACTCTTCTCATCATACTCCTCCTCATCGCCTCCAGACCATTTGATATTTAATTCCTTGTTTCCCACCTCAGCCAGCTCCATTGCAGAGACCACAAGAAAAACGTCCTATTTTGTTTCGGAAACAATAATAGTGAGTTACTTGCTCGAAATCCTACTCACAAAAGAAAGCCTTTTTTTAACTTTAATGTCCTTCAGGGCAATTAAGAAAAAGAAACAAACGGGAACATGGACCAAACAACATTGAGCTGAATCGCCTTAGAAAAAGGATGGAAAGGGAAAAACCCTAAAATGCTCTTAGAGAAGAGAGAAGAGAGAAGAACAACACGAGGCCGAAAGGATGACTCTGATTATTGAACTCTTAAAAATAAGACCCGAAGGAATATGTAATATATAGAGTCAACAAGCGTAGAATTAGAAAATTCTATAAGTGCTTATAAATTGTAATTTATGGAATACGAAGTAACTTTTATGGTCTACAAGGTAACTTTTACGGTCTACGAGGTACTTTTACAGTCTACGAGATAAATATGTAGAGGAGATTTGTCTCGATTTACGTAAATCAGGTTTATATAATAAGCCCGATTTATAAAAGTGATGCCAAACAAGCTCAATATATAAGCAGGCATATTATATTATCGTCTTAATTAAATATTGCGCTTAAGATCATTCAACTTAATTAATAAAGTGATAGCAACCTGGATCTAATTTGTATAATTAGGTCACATCAGCATTACAAGAAAGAGGAATTTTGTGGACTCTCTGTTGGTGAATTAGCTAGCCTTTTTCACAGTATGGTTCGCTGCACGTGAGGTCCTATTAATTATCTATAGTCCTTAATTTAGAGATTTCATAACAATTCCTATTCATAAAAGCATGATTTCCAAGCGTAACCCACACACAAAAGTACAATCAACAGGTTGTAAACACGTCATCTTAAAATGAAATCCCACGCCCCTTGTGCAGTGAATTCTATGTATCACCCATCTGATATACATATTGCATACACATGCGCTCACACACACACACACGTGTGGAGGCCGATAAGTATGTTAATTATCTTAAAGAAAATAATACTAATTTATACTAATTTATCAACAAAGTTTCATACATCAGGTAAGAATCTAATTATAGAAGTAGTGCGAAAAAAAAATATACTACCTCTTATCCATAATGTAAGAGCTAGTTAAATATTAGATTTGATATTAAATATAAGACATTTATCCACTTCATCCTCATATTTATCATTTTTTTATATAAAAAATATATCCCTATAAGCCAATGGAGTTTGGATCTAAGGTAGTTTTAATTCAAATAACTTGAGAAACTGGGTATTTTAGGGAAATTAATATATGTTTTGAATAAATAATTAATTTAACTTATTTTTTTAATTTACTCAAAGTTAAGTAAATCTTATATTAGAATCAAATATAATAATAAATATGAGAGATAAAATAGATGCATCTTACTAAAACAAACCGCTCTACTAGTTGTTATCTTATTATTACAAGACAAGATCCATCTGAGGCAAGAAGCATCTTTAAACAGAGAAGGGAAAACTAAACTGACAGTCCTTACAGTTTCATCCAATTTTGATTTAGGTCTCAGTAACTTTTTTCTTTGTTATTTAATCCTTATTGTTTACTCAGTTAATGGTGCCACTCCTGTTAATTTAAGCTGACATGGCAGTGATTTGGGGCAGAACAATATCTGACTAAGCACACTGATTGCCACGTAGATTTTGAATTGGTGAAAAAAAAAATCCCTTGAATTCTTCCACATCGTCATCATCAATTCATCTTCTTGGGCCTTTTTGTACATAACAGATTTGCATTACACGGAAAGTGAAAGGCATGAGTAAAGTCTCCGGTGTCAATGGCCGTTTCCTGACTGGTTTTGATGCTATCCAAACAAATTCTGCAACTACTCTACAGGATGGGAAACCAGATGAGAAGACAAAACAAATCCTCCAAGTCAATAGATCTCACACCATTGATACAGTCGAAGAAAATCATAGAAATCAAAATATCGAATAACTTACCTGGAATTTGAAGCTGTTCTTGAAGGGTGATAGCTTCAAAGTAGAACAACGGAGATGTGGGATATGGGTTGAACTTTTTGGGGGATTTGGTTGGCTTGGAAGCATTTTTGCTTTGAAATCAGGGTTGTCATTCACCTTCGCTGAATCGCTGCTTCTGAAATTGTTCTGCAATGCTGGCTCAAAGACTCGTCTCCAATGGTCGAATCGTTCTAATACCTGAAGCAGGCGAAAACGCCGAAGAAGATGTGGAAGAATTCTAGGGTTTTTTTTCTCGCCAATGCAAAATGTACGTGGCAATTCAGTGTGTGCTTACTGCTTAGTCAGATATTGTTCTGCCCCAAATCATTGCCCCGTCAGCTTAAATTAACGGAATATAAACAAAAGGAGTAGTGGCACCATTAATTGAGCAAACAATAAAGATTAAATAAAAAAGAAAAAAATTATAGGGACTTGACTCAAAATTGAGTGAAACTGTAAGGATTGCCATATTAGTTTTCCCATCAGACAAATAAAATAACCAGAATTCTGGCACATATGTTATTATATTGTACAACGAGAGATACATGAAGACCAAATATAATCAATAATCATACTCAAAACGTAGAACTGGAAGCATTCAATTTAAACATTCCTGGCCAATTATTTTACGCTTTATTTGGCCTAAAAAGTTAAAAAGGAAAAAAAGAAAAAAGAAAAAAAAAACAAGAAGAAGCTTCAAGCCACTTGAACCTTTCCGTTTGACTTGGCACCAAGCAAACCTGCACCAACGCCATTTAACGGCGAAACCACCTTGTTCACAGAACCATCATTAATCTTGCTATTATTATTCTTCAAGATTTCTACACTCCTCTTCCTCACTTCATCCACAAACTCCTGAATATTCCGATCAGACGAGCCGCCTTCAGCCGCGGCGGCATCCGCGGCGGCCTTCAGCCTCAACACATTCTCCTTCATCTCCTTGGCCTTATCCCCAACTGTAGCCTCCAACAAACACCTCTTCACAGCCTCCCTTGAGATTAACTCATTTGCAGCCTCACCCCTACACATCCTCACACCAACCTTGAACACATCAACTATGTACTTAGCATTCGTCACTTGGTCCCCCCACTGAGGAAACGCCACCAATGGCATCCCCGACGTTATCGCCTCCATGGTCGAGTTCCATCCACAGTGAGTCACGAAACAGGCCACCGAGGGATGTGCCAGAATCTGCTCCTGCGGGCTCCACTGAACAACCTTCCCTCTGTTCCCTACTTTCTCCAAAAACCCTTCTGGAAGCTTATGATGCTCAAAGCCAGAGTCTTTATGTGGTGGCTTCATCACCCAGATGAACGAAACCCCAGAATCCAAAAGCCCATAGGCTATCTCGTCCACTTGTTCTTGCTTCAGGAACACAACACTGCCGAATGAAACGTATACGACCGAGGAGGGAGGTTTCGTGTTGAGCCAGTCGATGCAATCATCGGCTTTCAATAGGTCACCTGTTGGAGATCGAGAAAATAAAAACCACTCAAATACTATTATTGATCAACAAAAATGAATATATAATCAACACAGAGTCTAGCCTAATGATGTAAGGATCTTTTTGATCCATCTGGATCTTGAGTTCAGGTCCCAAAAAACTTGTGGAAGGGTCATGAACCCCGAACCTAATAATATTCATATTTAATCATAATAAATAATAATTAATTAAATAATTTGAAAAATCGTTCAAGCATTACTCAACAGAACATCACCTTTGACAGTGCTGTTGGGTGCTTTAGGGTTCTTGAACAAGGGCCCAACGGTTCGGATAGGGCTAATCTTGGACATGTATTCAACGTTCTCGTGTTCGAGTTCTTCGAAGCTGTCCATGAGGATGCAAAATGGTTTTTCCAAATTCCTATATTGTCCCATGATAGCTCTTCTCAGGAAAGGGTAGGGCGTTGTCGGATATAAGAAGCTTGGGATCTCATCATGTTTCAACAGTGGCATCTTAGGAAGCTGCACGGAGATTTCCATTTGATCCTCCGATGGAAAAGGAAGGAGCTTGTGGTAATAATGGTAATAAGCAGAGAAGCAAGCACAGGATTGGACCCACAACATGGAAGACGGTAGGCCGAGAGATTCTGCGACGTCGGAGACCCAAGGGATGAACGGGTTGTTGATGAGGCAAGTGACGGGCCGGGCCTGGTCGGCGTGGGCCTTGAGCATACGAGGAAGGAGCTCCTTACCGACGAGCTCAAGCTGGGGAAGATACTGATCCAGGTCCTGGCGTCTAGGTTCGTCCTCGGCCCAACCGTCGTGGAACGACTCGAACCGGATGAACCCGTCGCCGATCGGAGCTGGCTCGTCGGAGATGTTGCTGGCTTTTCTCATCTGTTTGGCCCAGCTTTCGGGGGTACAGAAGGTGACGAGGAGACCCTTGGAGGCGATTCGCTTGCCGAGCCGGAGGAGAGGGTTGACGTGGCCTTGGCCTGGGAAGGAGACCAAGAAGACATGGACAAGAGACTCAGAACCCATTAATTTTTTCAAAATGGAAGATGAGTTAGATAACGATGTTGATGAGAGGGCTAATTTGTGAAGGAGATATGACGTTCGGATGGGAAGAGATGGAAGATGAGTGTAGTTCATTATATAGTACGAATATACTGAAATAATTCATAATGCGTTTTATTTATTTATTTGATAAATTTCTTAAAATGAAATTATGAGAGTGGATTAGTGGAATGTATAGAGAAGACTGCTAGTTGGTCGTGTGCGAAGTACTGACTCAGCTTATTTTGTCACTTGTTATTTTTACCCAACGGCCATATATTAACTTGGACATTTTCTCGTAGCTAGATAGATATTTTTTGACTAGCTGTTACTATTGGGGATTACAGTACTCTCGTTAGTTCTGGCCATCCTTTTGCTTAAAACAACAAGCTATTTAATCCCCCCCCCAAGCGACAAAACATGTTTATGTAAGTAGTATTACCTTCAAATATTAATACAAGAGTCGATTGATTTTTTTAAAAATTAAGAAAGTTAAATAAATTATTTTAAATTATTTATATTTATTATTTCTTTTTAAATTAATTTACCTAACTTATAAAATAATATATCATCTAATAATACACAACATATATTATGATTAAATAAATTATTTAGTTTATTCAGTCTTTTTAAAAAAAGTCAATCAGTCTTATATTAAGAACTTGAGGAGTAGTATAGTATGGCATGAAGTCAATTACACCAATGAACTATTATATTTTCAATATTAATGAAGCAACAGAAGATAATGGTTAATTATTTTTAATTAATTAAAGTCTGGTTTCTAAGGACGCAAAATAGTTGTAATGACGAGTGGGTAGATTTGAACAGAGGAAGAGGAAGAGGAAGAGGAAGAAGAGATGAGGTCACGTGACGAGCAAACCATGGAGTTTGGACAGCCACGTGAATTCTTGTATGAATGTGCGATGGTCAACCATTAGTCTCCTTTCTAGGGTTCTTCCTTTTCATCCCTATCCATGCACACACAAACATGAGTTGTTGAAAATCAATTAGAGTTAGTCTTAGCTCGAGAGGTGATTTCATAGCTTATCGAGTTGGAGTGTATATGAATGTAGAAAATGCATATTAAGAGAACAGCCATTCAATTAGATTATTACAATACTCAAATATAACCTAATCATGTCAATAAAAAAAAAAAGTTGTTGAAAGCATAATTTATTAGGGCTGATTTGAGAGTTTCTCTTCCATGTTACGTCCCATTCATTTCTGATTTATTTCATTGTGTTATAAAAATGTTGATAATAAGAGAGTAGAAGAGAGAAATTCTAGAGAGATATTCTAATTCATTTGTACACTTGAATACAGCACCTAGAGTCCCTATTTATAGAAAAATTTCGATGCTACAGTAAAATCCGTGTTGCCAGAGTAACTGTCCTCATGTGCTACAGTGAATCCCGTGAAGCTATACTGATGAACAGTACCATACAGTATTTTGCTACAGTGATACACAGTATTTTTCATCTTTTAGATCATGCTGATTGGGAGAGTAAATTATCCTGGATATGAACTAATGGACATCCACATAATTAATATTCATAACACTCCCCCTTGGATGTCCATTTTGAATGTGCCTCGTTAAAAACTTTAACTAGGAAAAACCCAGTGGGATAAAAACTTAGCCAAAGAAAAGAGTACATCATTCATTGATACACTGTCTAGTGTTGCCTCATTAAAAACCTTTCTAGGAAAACCCAGTGGGACAAAACCTAGATAAGGGAAAAAGAGTACAGCATGTATCGACTCCCCCTCTTGACAACATCAGTTGATATCTCTTAATCTCCGAAGGCCAATGTCATAGACAAGTTTTTCAAAGATTGTACCTGAAAGTGACTTTGTGAATAAATATGCTAGATTTTCACTTGAACAAATTTGCTGGACATCTATTTCACCATCCTTTTGAAGGTCACGAGTAAAGAAGAATTTTGGTGAAATATGCTTCATTTTGTCTCCGTTGATGTAGCCTTCTTTAAGTTGAGCAATACATGTAATATTATCTTCATATAGAACTGTTGGTGTAATGACCCTCTCTCACAAACAACAATTATCCACATTTATACAAAATCAGTGATAATTTTTTTTTCAATACATATCATAGTTCAATCCAATACATATCAGAGTTCAGGACACAAATTCGCCCACAAACTCTTCCACAACATATCATAGTTTAAGGCACAAACTCGCCCACAAAATCACTGCAGATAAATTTATTATTCTGATATCACATCACAATTAACCCATGGGTCACAAAATGATTTCCAACATAGATATCCAAAACAGTAAATATGGCATTTTAAAAACATGTGGGCCCTATAATGGCAATATAGAAATCAATACAACACCAATACCAAAAGAGGCCTACAAGATTCTCAAAGTCTATGCCTCTGGTTGCTTCCCTTGGCCTCTATCCAGATTAGAGGTATCGCCTGAAAAATTATTTATAATGACGGGGTGAGACATAAAGTCTCAGTAACCAAAATAAATTTATAAAATATGCAGGAAAAGATTGTAAGTCAGAGAAACAGGTTTAACTAACATAATAATAATAATAATAATAATAATAATAATAATAATAATAATATTCTCATAATTTAACATTTAACATGAAATAAATAAAACCATCCCCACTCATCCATCCTGCTCCTCCTTATCTCCTCTGGACTGGTACAGCCTATCAGTGCTAGTATACCCGGCCAAAGGTTAGCTAGTCACATCAAGAATACTGCCCCCTCCCATGCCATCACCGATATACCGTAACAGGGAGGTGTCCGCCCAAACACTCAGCTCCAAAATAATAAATTAATACAGCTTTCGAAAACAATTACGAGAATTCTAAATTCTTATACAACATTCCATCTCAAACAATATATCCACCATAACAGTAACAATTTAATAATAATTTCCACTTATATATGTAAATTAGAAAATACACTGATTCACTGAAATAAATTCATATTCAAACATAAATATAATCTTGCAAAGCACATACAAGTAATATAGAGAAAAGTAAGGTTTATAAAATACCTTACAATCCAAAACAAGCATATAAAATAAATTAACCCCGGTTACCTCGATTCCAAGCTTAATCTTAATTTGGATAGTAAAACCCGTGCAATCACCGATCACAAGAAAAATCTACATTATTAATGTAGATACCAATTAACCAACAATAACAATAAAATAATTAATTTACATAATTTAACTCCTACAACCCAATTTTCTCTACAACTATTATCCTCATTTATTCCAATTTCCTTAAAAAAATCCTTAAATAACCTTTAATATACCTATAATTACAAAATCTCCAATACCAACTTCCTAAATAATTAAATCTCTTTTTCACAATTTATATGGATATAATATAATTATTAAACAATTCCTCAAATATACACATAATTAAAATCATATCAAATTATAATTCAAATATTAAGTCCTAATTTATATTTTTCACATAACTCAGATCCAACAAAAATAACCCGATTAAAACCTCAATAATACCTCCAATAATCTAAATAAAATATTTAAACTAATTTTTATCGGTAAAAACACCCTATAGGGATTAATTTATACCCTATTTATAAAAGAAATTAATTATAAAATCACATGACAACTAAATAATAAATCTAAACCGATTAAAATTAACTATTAATTATTCTCTACATTTCTACAGTCTTATATTGATAAAACTCAAAACTTGCCTAAAATCATATCCCCAAAATATTCTCTAACTAGCATAAAATTACTATCATATGAAAGAGAAAATTATTTAGAACATTTTTCATAAAATAAATTTTATGATTAGAAGAGAGTTTATGTACCTTATTAATCTTCAAAGAACCAAAAATACACCTATCAGAACCTCATTTTCTCTTCTCTTCATAAAACACTTCACCTGCGTGGAGTGTTTATGTGAGGGGTATTTATAATACCCTCACCTCCTGTGCATCAATCATCATTCAATTCAATTTTTTTTTAATTTAAATGACAAAAGGGGTTTACCCCTTTTATCTTTGGTTATATAAATATATATATATATATATATATATATATATATATATATTATATTTTATAATATAATATTATATTATTATTTTAATAAATTATTATTTTATTAATTACATTTTAATTTCTATTTTTTTATAAGAATATCACAGTTGATATCATTTTACCCAAAGATAAATGACAAGTTGTTCGTATATGATGTATTACTGACCTCAACCATACACATTCTCGACTTGCTTCATGCATTGCTAGAATTTCTGCATGGTTTGATGATGTGGCTGATATAGTCTGTTTCATTGATCGCCATGAAATAGTTGTACCTCCACATGTGAACAAATAGCCGATTTGTGATTTACCTTCGTGTGGATCAGATAAGAATCCAGCATCTGCATATCCTACCAGTTCATGCTTAGATACATTTGAGTAGTATAACCCCATGTCCATAGTGCCTCTGAGGTAACGAAAAATATGTTTTATTCCATTCCAATGCTTTCGTGTTGGTGAAGAACTATATCTTGCTAATAAATTAACAGCAAATGATATATGAGGACGTGTGTGATTAGCAAGATACATTAGTGCTCCAATAGCACTAAGATATGGTACTTCTGAACCAAGTAATTCTTCATCACCTTCTTCGCTGATTACTCGTGGTCGGAATGGATCTTTATCTGGCTTTAGAGACCTTACAATCATTGGTGTGCACAACGGATGAGATTTATCCATATAAAATCTCTTTAGGACATTTTTTGTATAAGTTTCTTGATATATAAAGATCTCATTTTTTAGGTACTCAATCTGTAATCCAAGACAAAACTTTGTTCTACATAAATCCTTCATCTCAAATTCTTTCTTTAAACAATAAATTGCCTTTTGAAGCTCTTCAGGAGTTCCAATAATGTTGATATCATCAACATAAACATCAATTATAGCAAACTCACTGTTAGATCTTTTTATAAAAATACATGGGCATATTGGATCATTTTTGTATCCTTCTTTCAACAGATATTCATTAAGACGATTATACCACATGCGCCCTGATTGCTTTAGGCCATACAAGGACTTATTTAATTTAATTGAATATTGTTCTCGAAAACTTGAATTAGATGCTTCTAGCACCTTAAGTCCTTCAGGGACTTTCATATAAATATCATTGTTAAGTTACCCATATAAATAGGCAGTCACGACATCCATTAGATGCAGATCAAGCCCTTCTTTTACTGCTAGGCTAATTAAATAACGAAAAGTAGTCACATCCACTACAGGTGAATACGTTTCTTCAAAATCAATGTCGGGTCTTTGTGTAAAGCCTTGGGCTACAAGACATGCCTTATATCTTATTATTTCACCCTTTTCATTTCTCTTTCGTACAAAAACTCATTTGCATCCAACTGGTTTTACATCTTCATGTGTAAGGACTACAGGTCCAAACACTTTTCGTTTTTCTAATGATTTCAATTCTGCATTAATGACATCTTTCTATAGGGACCAATCTTTTCTTTTTTGGCACTCGCTAATGGATTTTGGCTCATGATCCTCAATATTATTCATTACATCTTTTGCTATATGATAAGCAAAAATGTCGTCAACGTTGACTTCATTTCGATCCCATCGGATTCCATTCATAACATAATTTATTGAGATCTCATTATTTTCACATATATCAGGTACCTGGGTCTCTTCTGGGACTACAACATTCTCTTCTGGAGATATCTCTATTGGAGATAATAACTCTTTAGGAGATGGCTCTTCTGGAGCTATTAAATTTTATTGATTATCCTCAATTTGACCATCTATATTCTTTGCTCCTTTTCTTTTTCAAGGATTTCTATCTTTGTAACCGATGGGTCTGCCACGCTTCAGGCGTGCTTTAGATTTATTCATAGTAGATTGTCCTTCAGGGACATCAATTTTAACAGGAGCATTAGCAGCTGGGATATGTGACTTTGTCACTTTCTTTAGGTCAGTAAATGCTTCTGGCATTTGATTAGCTAAATTCTGTAAATGAATTATCTTTTGAACTTCCAGTTCACATTGATTTGTACGAGGATCAAAATGAGCCAATGATAATTCATTCCAGCTAATTTCCTTACCCAGCTGCTTATTCTCCCCCCTAATGTTGGGAAAAGTGATTCATCAAAATGACAATCGGCAAATCGTGCCGTAAATAAGTCTCCCGTAGATGGTTCTAAAAATTTTATGATTGAAGGAGATTCATACCCAACATATATTCTCATCCTTCTTTGAGGACCCATTTTAGTGCATTATGGTGGTGCTATTGGCACATATACCGCACACCCAAAAGTCCTTATATGAGAAATATTAGGTTCCTGACCAAAAATCATTTGTAAGGGGGAAATCTTTAAGTAACTTGTTGGCCTGATGCGAATTAACATTGATGCATATAAAATGGCATGGCCCCAAGCAGAAATTGGGAGATTAGATTTCATAAGTAAAGGTCTTGCAATTAGTTGCAACCTTTTAATCAATGATTCTGCAAGTCCATTCTGCGTATGAACATGAGCTACAGGATGTTCAATATCAATTCCAAGGGACATACAATATTCATTAAAAGCTTTTGAAGTAAATTCACCAGTATTATCAAGACGTATTTTCTTGATAGGATAATCAGGGTAATGTGCTCTTAATCTAATCAATTGAGCAAGTAATCTCGCAAACTTCAGGTTGCGAGAAGATAATAAACACACATGTGACCATTTAGTTGATGCATCAACTAAAACCATATAGTACCTAAATGGTCCACATGGTGGGTGTATTGGCCCACAAATATCTCCTTGTAACCGTTCTAGAAATGTGAGAGACTCACTTTCTACTTTGCTTGGTGAGGGGTGAATAATTAATTTTCCCTTGGAACATGCAGTACATGAGAAATCATGGGATTGTGGTATTTGTTTACACTTCAGGGTATGTCCACATGAATTCTCAATTATTTGTCGCATCATAATTGAATCAGGATGGCCTAACCGGTCATGCCAAACATTAAATTTATTTGTAAACTTCTGGTTTACATTAGTAGACTTCTGGTCTGTATTAGTGAACTTCTGGGTCTCAATAACATGTGTTTCAATTGTGTTTATAAATGTATAATACAAGCCAGAAGAAAAAGAAGGACACTTTTCTAATATGCATTTTCTACCAGCAACTATTTTTGTAACAACAAGATATTCTTTATTATTTTTAGTTGTTGTTTCTATATGATATCCATTTCTGCGGATATCTTTGAAATTAACAAGTTTCTTCCAGACTTGGTAGAATAAATTGCATTATCAATACATAATTTTATTCCTTCAGGTAACAAAATATTAGCTCTTCCGGAGCCTTCAATCAAATTTATACTACCAGATATAGTCTGAACATTAGCTTTTTGCATCACCAAGGAAGAAAAATATTTATCATTTCTGAGTATGGTGTTGGTTGTTGCGCTATCAACGAGACATAAATCTTCAGGATTGATGCCAGTAAGATTCATTCTTCATTAAAAGAAATATAAAAACATAATTAAGATAAATACATTCGATAAAAGTAACATAAAAGTTCAAATAGATAAATAATTATGCTAAAAAATCAGCAACATCCAAATAAGTAAAATCTATGTCTCTATGCTCAAAATTCTCAGCCTGATCCAAATGATTTACTTCAGTTGTTGATCCTTTACCATTATTTTTTATTGATTCTTGGTAAAGTTCAACTAGGTGTCTTGGTGTACGACAGGTACGAGACCAATGACCCTTGCCACCACAATGATAACATGGATTTTTAGTATTTTTATTTTGCCCACTATTTTCCCTTTTGTGGTTCTTATTATTATTTCCCCACTTCTGGTAGGAATTTGAACCACCACAACCTCGACCTCAACCTCAACCAGGACCACGACCACGACCACGACCACAGATGTAGCCGCGTCCAAGTCCACGTCCACGGCCACAAACAGATTCATTAGTTATTACATTCACTTCTGGGAATGAAGTCGAGCCAGTTGGACAGGATTCATGGTTTTTTAATAAAAGCTCATTATTCTGTTCAGCTACAAGGAGGCAAGAAATTAATTCTGTATATTTCTTAAATCATTTTTCTCGGTATTGCTGTTGCAGGAGCAAATTTGATGCATGAAATGTGGAGAATGTTTTTTCAAGCATATCATTATCAATAACATTTTCTCCACATAATTTTAATTGAGAATTTATTTTGAACATGACCAAGTTATATTCACTTACAGATTTAAAATCTTGCAACCTCAAATGTATCCAGTCATAACGAGCTTTTGGGAGGATAACCATCTTCAGGTGATTATACCTATCTTTCATATTGTTCCAAAGAACAAGTGGGTCTTTCACTGTTAAATATTCAATTTTTAAACTCTCATGTAAATGGTGGCGTAGAAAAATCATGGATTTGGCCTTTTCCTGATTGGATGCCTAATTCCCTTCTTTAATTGTATCTTTTAGACCATGGGCATTTAAGTGGATTTCCGCATCTAGCATCCAAGATAAATAATTTTTCTCAATAATATCCAAAGCCACAAATTCAAGTTTTGCAAGATTTGACATGGTTCACACTATTTAAAGAAATAAATGAGAATAATTAAAATATGAAATGTAAAAATGCAATAATATATAAAGACAAGAAATAAATTAATAAGGCAAGGTAAGAAAATTAAAAATTTTATGGCTTCGGGCCATTCAGTTCTTATGGCTTCAGGCCAACTAATCTTATGATGAAAAATTAAATATATATGGCATCTAATCATTTATCTTCAAGATAAATAAAAGTTATACATAGCTTCTGGCTGTGATATATATGGCTTCTAGCCATAATAAGGAATCATATAGATATGACTTCTGGCTATATAATAGGAGATCATAGAGATATAGTATATGGCTTCTGGCCATATAATAAAAATTCAAATCATATGACTTCTGGTCATATAATTTCAGAAATAGGATGTGGATGGCTTCTGGTCATAATCATAATAATAATATAAATGAACTTGTAAATGATATATATAAGATATAATAACAATAGTGATCTCCAATCCTAGCCATGGAACCCGATGTTCATAACAATCGGTAAAGATATATTTCTTTATTCCATATAGTGGCTCAGATTATCCCAGATCTATGAAATAAAGATATTATAAAATAAAGTATAAATTATCAAAGAAATTATAAGAATATCATACCTTTGACAGAGCTTCGTGCTGATAACGTGTTATAAAAATGTTGATAATAAGAGAGTAGAAGAGAGAAATTCTAGAGAGATAAATTAGAGAGATATTCTCATTCACTTGTACACCTGAATACAGCACCTAGGGTCCCTATTTATAGAAAAATTTCGATGCTACAGTACTCATGCTACAGTAAAATCCGTGTTGCTACAGTAACTATCCTCGTGTGCTACAGTGAATAATGATTATAGATCATGCTGATTGGGATAGTGTATAATGAACAGTGACATACAGTATTTTGCTACAGTGCTACACAGTATTTTTCATCTTATAGATCATGCTGATTAGGAGAGTAAATTATCCTGAATATGAACTAATAGACATCCACATAATTGATATTCATAACACATTGATAATTAATTCTTAGTACTATGATAAGAGTACTTTTTATCTAGATCTTATCTCAACTCTCAAGTAATCAAGCATGTAAAGTAGCTAGCTTAAAGTTTTGAAATAAAAAATGTACAGTTCACTTACTCTCAACTTTATTTTCAAAGCATATGCTAGGCTATGTGAACAAACTAAACCTATATTCTATTTAGGCAGGATATTCATTTAGCAAAATATATAAGCTAAAATTTGTTTTTTATGTTTATCTTCACATATCTCCGTTTTATTCACAATAACTTAAAAAAGATTTTTATGTTTGTATAATGTGTTTGTTTGAAATAGCGATTGGAGCCTTCAAATGCAAATTTTCAATCATAATTTATAGTATACGAGTTAAGTACATATGTGAGAGGAGTTTTATCTCAATTTACATAAAAATCACTTATAAGCCCTTGAAAAGCTGTCTCAAACAAGCTTGTTTAGGTAGCCATTAATTAGGCACATTAGAAGAAATTCTTGTGTAACTTGGTTTGATGAGTCATTTGTGGTTTGACCAATGAAAATACAACAACTCAGTCAACATTAATCTTAGTTGGCTACTCATATATGTTATATTTTTATTTTTTTAAAAAAATGAATCCCTTAATTAAAATTTCACAAGTAATGAAAAAGTGAATCTTGTGAATTTTTTTAATTTTATTAATAAGTGAGCTAATATTTAAGAGGTGTCAAATCAGCTCATGAGTTCTTATGTTTCAATTGGTTAGACTATAAATAACGTGACAAACCAGATTCATATAAAAAATTTTGCAGCATGTTAATTACCAAACAAAAGCACGCCGTATGCAAAAAGTCAATAATGATTAATTTAGGGGAAATTTCAGAAAAATACAATTGAAAATGAAAAAAGAATAAATTGGTGCCGCGAATTTATCAAGGGCGAAGGTGCAAATTTAATAATGAATAATTTTGTGTTGAGCATCCATAAGATTTATTTATTTTCGGATGTAAAAGTAGACATAAACTATTTATTTGGAATCAAATATAGCAACATCATTAAAAACACTTAATTGTCGTTACTTTTTGCACTGTGGTCCCACCAGTATTCTCTCTTTCTATTATTTTAATATTTTTTTAATGGAAAAATCACTTAGACCCCATAGAAGCAATTTCATTTCAGATAACCCTCAAAAGATTCTGAAATTTCACCGATCTTTTGAGGGTTATCTGAAATGAAATTGCTTCTATGGGGTCTAAGTGATTTTTCCATTAAAAAAATATTAAAAGAGAGAAAACTGGTGAGACCCACAGTGTAAAAAGTAACGGCAGTTAAGTGTTTTTAATGGTTTTGCTATTTCTTCTCTCAAATAAATACTTTATGTTTACTTTTGCACCCGAAAAATAGTTTGTCTATTTCTGCACCAAAAAATATATAAGTCTTATGGATGTTCATCGCGAAATTGTTCATTGTTAAATTTGCACCTTCATCCATTTATCAAATCCCATGTTAGTACTGAAGTAGGAATATAAGATTTCCAATTTTGACCAAATGATCAAATTGACCTGAGTTAAGTTGTGAAACATGAAAGTGAAGTCGTTAATGTAAAATATGATGTTGTTAATATAGATGCAGATGTTGTTATTAACCTTTAAAACTTGTACCCTCAAAATGATCTATGATTTTTGGGATATAAAGTTGTGAAACATGAAAGTGAAGTCGTTAATGTAAAATTTAATATTGTTAATATGGATACAAATGTTGTTATTGACCCTGAAACTTGTGCTCTCAAAATTATACCTAGTTTTTGGGATATAAATTTGTGAAACATGAAAGTGAAATCATTAATGTAAAATCTAATGTTGTCAATATAGATACAGATGTTGTTATTGATCCTGAAACTTGTGCTCTAAAAAATTATCCCTAATTTTGGGATATAAAGTTGTCAAACATGAAAGTAAAGTTGCTAGTATAAAATTTAATGTTATTAATATAGATACAGATGTTATAATTGACCCATGAAACTTGTTGAGAGCAATTTGGACATTTGGTCAGAATTGAAAATCTCATATTTCTACTTCAATACTGACCTGAGATTTACTGACCTGAGATTTGATAAATTTATAGCACTAATTTATCTTTTTCCATTTTTAAATGTATCTTTTTTAGAATTTTTCCATTAATTTAATTATTAAATAAACAGAGAGAGGATGTTCCCGAGTTAATTATTCTCATCCTTATAATTATTCTTCATCTTTCTCGTCATTTGAATATATAAAAAGTTGGAAGAATCAGTATCCAACCAAATAATATGATATTCTTCTTTAATTTGCACTCATGCATGCTAATTTAAGAAATTAATTAATCAGAGTTAGTATATGTTGACTATGTATATATGTCGTGGTTTGTTTCTAAAGATATGCACAAAGTACAATCACGGTGGCTGTCATTCTCCAACCAACATTCCTTTGGTTGCACCCTTACCCAAACACATTTTCTTTTCTTTCTTTCTTTTTTTTTTTTTTTTTTTTTGCCAACTACCCAAACACATTTTCTCACCTCATTATATTTGCCTAGAATTTTAGCTAACTAGTAATTAATACATAAGATTCAAAATATGCTTTCCTAGATCAAAGTGTTAAACATACTTTCTTTTTTTGGTATGCTTTTTTAGTTACGTGAAATTAATCTTATAAGGGAGTACCTCTTAAAAAGTCAGCCTTAGCTTTTAAGTCATGCACTTATATAAGCCATGCTATTACATTTAACAAAAAAAAAAATTTTACCTTTTATTTATTATATTATATTAAAACAAAGTGGAAAAGTTGTTAAATTTTAATATAAAACTAAAAAAATTTAAAAATTTTCTTAATTCTAGTGTAACATGTTAAAAATAATTTATAAATAGAACTATAAAATGCATAAACTTGTTCTTGTACAAAGTTTTTTTTTGTAAGGGCGAGGGTACCGTGAGTCCCTGAGGATGAGAGAAAGAAGGCAATTAAATAAAGAAAAGGAAGCGTTGCATTTGCATATAATATGGTATAGGCCAGACAGTTCAATCAATATTGCGCGTGAAAAAAACAATTACTGATATTCATTCTTTGAAAAAAAAATATTTTAAGAGATCAGTAGTACTCTTGGATAAATTAAAACCCAATTGGGATGAAAAAATTGGAATCAATTAACTGACACACACACACAACTTGGCCAATGTATATATAAGTTCTGATTTAAAAAGAGAGAAAAGGATTTTAATTTGCAAAATGGATTTATGAATGATATTTTCCGGGGAAGGGAGGGCAATACATGTTTCCCTTTTTTTTTTAAAGAGTTTTATTAAGAAACAATATGTATAATCTTATGGAAACGATATTACAAGAAGGGAATGGATGGAGCTAAGTCACATGAATGAGTTAGGCCTGCATTCACATATTTTGTTGTTTTTAATGCAGTACTACTGGTCCATTGGCTGGAACTAGTTAAATTAAATTGTCAACACATGCAAAATTTAACCCACCCAAAAAATAGAGTTCATAAAGTCATTGGACCATTAAACGCCTTGTAGTTTGGTGGTATAGATGCTTTCTTATAAGTGAAAAGTTGCAGATTCGATCTTGTCTCTAACTCAAACTATTAGTGTCCACCCTTGTAACTAAAAAAAAAAAAAAGGTTATTGGGCCTTTTGTTAATATAGCAAATAATGGTTCATAAGGCCCGTTTGGTATACTGAAATTAATTTTAGTAGATATGGATAGGGAGATTTGTTTTAAAAGTGTGTTTCATATGTAAATGAAATTTAAATATTATTTTTATTTAATATTTGTATTTAAAATATGAAATTACTAATATACCCTCATCCAAAAAAAAACTATCAGCACCTCAAACATCCAAATCATTGTTCACCCATATAAAGGCCTGTTTGAGTTCACATTATAGAAACACATTTATAAAAGTCGAAACAACTCTTTTTATATACTTATCTTATATACTGTAAATCATGTTAAAAAAAGTAACTTTTCTCACTAATGGGCATTAAAATTACAACCCTTAACCGGCAAATCATTCAAACTCAAAAGATCCATTCAATAAATATACAACATAGAATTGAGTTAAAAGAGAATGCTTTGCTTGAAATTGGAGAATTGAAAAAAATAAAAGAAATTGAAGATCGGGAGGTTGTCGAAGATGAGATATACTGGAATTTCCTTAATCTCCATCAAAATCGAAGAAGTTATGGTGGTGAACGGAGTTGTAGATCTGGAGAAATGAAGTCGAAGTGGAGAAGATGAGCTTCCAACCACAGTCACAATCGAGCTTCGGCCATGAATACAGAAAGGTCGAGTCGTGAGATTCATGAACGAAAATTTCAGATTGTAAAAAAAGGGGCTAGACCTAACAAGTACTATAAGGAGGTTACTGGAGGTCACAGTCGTGGAGTAAAGAGGATGAAGAGAGTTGTCATGTTGAAAGGAGAGCCAAATCTGACGGGGTTTGCAAGCCTGAGGTCACAGTCGTGGGTTGCCGAAGGTTTTCCATTCGTGTGTTGCCCGTGGTTGCCATCGCCATCATCAGTGAAATGAGTGAGGATGCTGAAGAAAAGATAGGGTAATGGATGGAAATTTGTTCAGTAATTTTTTCCATTGCCTTACCCTTAAAATTAAATGGGAGAATATGAGTTTAAATCTCGATAAGTATATTTATTAGGAGAGATGAACCTCTTATATCATTACACCAAAAAAAAAACCCTAAGCGCCTGTTTGGTATGGTGAAAATGGGATGTGAAAATGAATTTAGGTCTTAATTTCATGAGAATGTTTGTTTGGTATGATAGAATTGTGTGTCAATTTCAATTCCATGTGGAAATCAAATAAATTAGAGCTTATTTGTTATCACTTATCTGAATCAGGCTTATTATATAAGCCTGATTCACGTAAATCGAGATAAATTTCCTTCATATATTTATCTCGTAGACCGTGAAAGCACCTCGTAGACCATAAAAACTATCTCGTAGACCGTAAAAGTTACCTCATAGACCGTGAATTACAATTCATAAGCACTTATAAAATTTTCATAAGCTATTCCAAACATGCTATTAGTTACACCAAAATAACTTCCATAAAAAAATCAAGATTTATAATTCCACCATTTGATAGGAGGAAGAAAATAAAAGCATTATAGGCGATCTGCTCCAATTTTCACGCCATAGACTAATCAACCCTAATATTGGATTGTTAGGCCCAAGTAACCTCGTGAGGAGTGTTGGACCGAGGGCCCAGTACCACTGTCCATATTTATGATACCAGAAAAGAACCAGTACTGGCCATTGAAGGCAACCTGATAATCTTTTAAAGAAACTTATTTTTATAATTCTGATTCTAAGCCTTGGAGGTAGATAATTAATTTACTTATATTAAAAAAATTATATAAACGGGTTATTGATAAAAGATGTAATTTAGTTTTTGTAAACACCAATTATTTTAATCATTTATATTAAAAATTACCCTTATTAATTGCACTTACGTGTGCAACCAATATAGGTCATTTGGAAAAAAAGAAAATATTTCCTCCTATCTTAAACATATGATTTTGTTATGATTCTAAATGCAAGACACTAATTTATTTTGTCACCCAAATTTATATATATTTTTTAAAATTATCATTAATAATTTGACTCATTAAGGAGTTTTCATATACAATAGTTTCTAATACAAATGATTAAATGAGGCATTTAGAAACCTGATGGCACACATGTTTTACAATTAAGAAGAAACATAAAGCTCCATAATTGACGATATATATAGTGACAACGCAGGAATATAACAGAGACGTTTTGTAAAGGAGCTGATGTAACAGATACATTGGTTCAAGTAAAAGAAGAACACACAAATGAAAAGGAGCAACATATATATTAACTAAGAACAAAGATGACAGAAAGGGAAGACATTTTGTTCCTAATGAAGCTAGCTACCAGGTTATGCTTGACTATTACACAGTGATAGCATTCTTATAATGCATATACATTCTGTTTTTTTGGAATGAAAGTAAAGTATTAAAATCATAACAAAAAATATTACAATAGTACAATCTAACAGAAACGACAACTCTTTATGTGCCTCGTACTACCTTTTAAGACTATGATAAGAGTTAAATGACACATAAATTGTGGTATTTGGTTTAAGACAAAGATGTAAAGAATGAGAAAACATATAAGAGAATCAAGAGCGGTTGGATGCAGAGGAGAGGGCTTTGTGTCCTTGACCAGGGCTTGGACCTGAATGCTTAACCACTCCAATCTCTTGACCCTTCTCTAGCCAGTGACCTCCACCTTGGCTCGGACCAGAGTTCTTGGTCTCCGTCATATTCTGGACCTTCTTGACCTTGTGGCGTGGACCAGGGCTTGGCCCTGAGTCCTTCAATGTCCTGAATATCCCTCTCACCTCCTCTTCTTCTTCATTAATCTTCAACGGCCTTCCTTCTGATACACTCACAACAACTAGGACGACGAAGAAGAAAAAGAAGGCGAAAGATCTGAACCTTCCATCCATGTTGAATGTCAATCAAAGTGTATATAACTAACTATATATCTCAAGCTTTGATTTTTGTTGCTCAGTTGGGTTCATGGGAGATCATATTTATAGTGAAAATTCTGATAGATCGTTTTCTTGTTGGTGAGAGGAACCCACTAGCTAGGGAGAGTTCTCAAATTGAATTTGAAAATGATGGTAGCTAAAAAAAAGGACATCTCTTAATCAACAGTCCAAATAGCTTTCTTTATAGTGTTATAGTTTCCCATATTGCCATTGGATATGACTGAACTGGATAATATTCATTCAACAAATCGATTCCTCTCTTTGCGTTAATATATTTCATTTAATTTGACCCCGTGGAAGAATCTAGAATGCATCAAAGTCTTTCAAAGAAAAGTCTCAACATTATGGCTTTCAACCTAACCTCCAAGTAAGTGTCATGCAAGTCTGAGTTTTAAGAGATAAGTATCTAATTTCACTCAGAAAGAGCCATCGTTCTAATTAAGTCAGATTCATCCACCAGATAAAATAATCTTTTGCTGTAATGGGAATATTTCTCTGCCAAATATACTTTCCTTGATTTCTAACACGCAAAAGAGGGCCCTATTGAAATTAGAGTAGATTTGAGAGAAAATGACAGGCACAAGAAGAAAGTACAAAGGTCTAATTCATTTAGCTCATGCAAGTAACTCTATGGACCCCAAATGAAGAGCCACCAAGTTCAGATATGAGTCAGTCATTTCATCACAGATTCACACGACATTTGAAGTTGTAATTTCGTCTTCCTTCTAGTTTTAGTCGGCAAACAAATGATTCACTTTTGGAAAAAGGGCAAAAAAAAAAAAAAAAAAAATCAAACATGTGCACTTCAAAGATGAACTTGTATTTGTGAGAAGATTTTCAAACTAAAAAGAGAGGTCATGTAAGAATTTGGGATACTAAAATGTCATTCCTTTCACAATTAAAAACACGTTTAGAAAAAATGAAACTAAAAGAGATACTTGGTAGAAGCACTTTTAGTATGTCAATGCTATCACTACGTTATTTTATTAAAAAGTTAGTCTTAAATATAAGATTTAATTGATTTTTTAAAAAAATAATAAAGAAGTTAAAGAAGTTATTTTAATTTAAAATATTTATACTCATTGTTTTTCTTCAAACTAATTTGATTGATTTATAAACTAATATATAATATAATGATACACAATATATGATTTAATTAATTAATTTAATTTATTTAATCTTTTTAAAAAAATCAACTGAATATTATATTAAGGAATATAATAGAGGGAATGTTTTACTTGGAGAGACACCACCTAATTGTTTCATAAAGGACCCGCCTCACCACCACTTCATTTAACACACAAGTTTATTTGTACATGTTTTTGAGTACGCAGAAAGATAAATCTACATTATGTTGAAAGCAATGTTACGTTGGTGCTGTGAGATGAACTTTTTTTTTTTTTTTCTGCAGATCATTGTCTAATTCGGCATGCCAGACAGTAGTGATGATTAGTTCTCATAAGGTGAAAGCGAGAACTTTCAAGTTTCCAAGCAATTAAATACATTGCATATTCTTGTTAAGAAGTGCATTTATTTTGCCAAAACTAGGAAAAGTGAAATTGTAGTGTGGATAGGTGTGGAAATAAAAAGCACCTTTTTTTGACAGCTCTCTAAGCCTCTAAAGAGGAAGTGTTACATACTCATAAGTATTAATCAAATCTTTTAGATTCAGACGGTGCAGTATCGTAGACCTGAAAATGGCCCAGATCAACCCACCAAATTGGGATATGTGGTCTTATCACTATCTACCTGGTACTTTTCTAACAGTCCAAATTTGGTAGCATGAAGAAATATGAAACAAGTTCTACCAACACAAAACCAACACGTGTTCATTAAAAGCACGCCAATGTGCCAAAATTCTCTAGAACTCATGATGAACTTCTTGTTAAGTTTAACAAGAAAAAGAACACTAGAAGCTAATTTAAACTAAATGTAAAATGCCAATCAGGTTTGCCTGGTTGATAAAGACTTCATTTATAACCCATATGCCTATAAATTTAAATATCACTATTGTTAGTGTAAGAATTTTATTAATAGGTGATATATAAATATACAAATAAGCGTTTTGAGTTTAAAGGCATACTTTGATGGGATTCAACTCGCTTAAACATTTTTTATATAAAAAAGAGGTTAGTACAATTTTTTGGTCATTTAAGTTTGTCATCATTTTAGTTTTCAACTTTTAAGTTTAATTTCGTTTAAAACATTAGTTTTTATAATTTAACAAAAAATAGATTATTTTATCACTTAAAGGACCAAAACCAAAATAAAAAAAACTTAAAAAAATCAAATATTATATTAACCATAAAAAAACTACATTTATAATTTACCTCATTTTTTGTTTTGTCTGATCTCAACAAAAAAGCTTAGAGTAATCTTACTTTTAGAACTCCAAAACGAACACGCTAACTACTTCCATATCTGCTTCGTGGTAAAACTATATTTGAAAATTTATACTGTAAACGTGCCTAACAATTAAGAATTGACATGATCAGAATCTATCAATAATAGGACAATTTTACTCAGTTCAGTAACTCCAAATTGCTAAACTAACGAAGAAAAGCAATCATTTAATTAAAGAGTATAAATTTATATCTTCATCTTTCTGAGAGCTTTGGAAATGAATTGCCTGAAGCAATTTTTCACGCCAATCAATTGATCAGTTCACACTGTGCTGGTCACTATCGCCTAAACAAACATCAACCTTCAGAGTTTATGGTTGGTTGCAATTGGAACCTAATTTTGTAACTTTAAGAAATTGTGGCACCTACTGAATCAGTGACGAGGCCATAATTTCTTTGACTTCCCTTCTATAAGAGAAAAAGAATCAATCTTTTCATTTTCCTTTTTCATGAGAGTTTAACATAAGTATCAATAACAACAACAACAATAACAAAGCCTTTATCCCACTAAGTGGGGTCGGCTACATGGATAACACGACGTCATTGTGCTCTATCAAAGACCATATATTTCGATATATTATTAATTAAAAGGTCTCTCTCAATGACCTCATTGAGCGTTCGTTTCGGTCTTCCTCAACCTCGTTTGACAGGACTTCATGTTACTTGATCAACCCTTCTCACCGGAGCACTCAATGGCTTTCGCTGAACATGTCCAAACCATCTCAAACGATTTTCTACCATTTTTTCTTCAATAGGGGCCACTCTAACACGATCACGTAAATGAGTGTTACGAATCTTGTCCTTTCTTGTATGACCACACATCCATCTTAACATCATCATCTCAGCTACCCCCATTTATTTTATGTTCATGATATTCCTTTAAAGCCCAACATTCACTACCATATAGCATTGCTGGTCTTATAGCAGTGTGATAGAATTTTCCTTTTACCTTATTAGGTACTTTACGATCACAAATAACTCTCGTAGCTTTTTTCCATTTATACCATCCGGCCTGAATTCTGTGAATGACGTCTCCATCCACCTCACCATCTTGTTGTATAATTGATCCCAAATATTTAAATTTTGTCACTTGCGGGATGACTTGCCCACCCAATTTAACTTCCACTTCACTTTGACTTTGTCTCTTATCAAATTTGCAATGCATATATTCAGTTTTGCTCTTACTAAGATGAAAACCTCTCAATTCCAAAGTCCGTCTCCATATCTCAAGTTTGGAGTTAATTTCTTCCCTAGATTCAGCCAATAGTAATATATCATCCGCAAAAAGCATGCATTTAGGGATATCCTCTTTTATAAGTTCAATTAGGACGTCTATCACTAGGTTAAATAAATAAGGACTTAAAACTGATCCTTAATGGAGTTCAATCCTTATAGAGAAGTTTAACAGAAGTATCAAATCAGATGTACAAATCTTGAAAGTGACTTTTGAATATATAATCATTCATATTTTCTTTTGTATATCTAGAGAATTTCGGTTGTGAGTAAAATCAACTTTGACTTTCAATAGTGAAACTGAAAATGAAATGTCCAAAACTTTATTCACTCCAAAACCACCCCATCATGTTCAGTATTCATTTATTAAATATATGCTACTGGCATAGAATATAATTATTATTCTTATATATTGTGCACTAAAAGTTTGTATTTTGTAGGCAAATGGAGTTTAAAATTATATTTCTCAAAGTGTCGTATAGCTTGAGGAAGGAAGGAGATCGAGATTTAAGACTTTTTTATGATGATAATAGCTTGAGGCAGAAGGGAATGTTACATTGAAAGTTGAAAATTTGAATGTGGAGAAGGAAACATTATTGAAGGTTGAGCAACACAAGATTTTAGTGTTGGCCAGCTGGTTTGATTTTGCAGCTCTAATCTCCATATTATAATTTCTCACCGTATGATATATGTCTTGTAGCTTGTTTGGATAGCCTCTATAAGTATTTTTCAATCGTAATTTATAAAATATGAGATAACTTTTACGGTCTATAAAATAAATATGTGGAAGGGGTTTATCTCGATTTATGTAAATCAGACTTATATATAAGCCCGATTCATACAAATAAGGCTAATATGTTTCTAATAAAGGTTGGTCTAATTGTTGAAAAGTTGGATCATAACTCATAAAATTATTAGTTTAGATTTTCTATCAATGTGAAAGTATTATTAATAGATGATCTGTAAATGATTTTTAAGCCTTTAAGACATACTTTATATATATATGAACTCTGACATCCAACTCAGTCATTTTTTTCCCATATTTAAAAAAAAATTATATGTTTTAATGTTTAGATGATGAGGACAACAATAAAAATCTTTATCCCACAAAATGTTTAGAATGTAGACAAAAATGTTCAAAAGTCAAAACCCTACCATTTCCATCCATCATTCCTAAGCAAGAAATCTGGGATTTACACGTGCATCTTTATAATTTCAACTTTCAAGCACAACTTCACTTATTATATACTATCTTCATTAATCTGCCAACTCACTAAATCCTCAACCATTTATTCTTCCATACTGCAACTTGCATCCTAGGAACCTCACAACTCTAAAAGATACTCCTATCTTCATTCAACTACTGATATATATATATATATATATATATATATATATATATATATTGTTAGTTTACATGTGAATATATACAAAATAAACTATAGGCTGAGTATTCTTCATAAGTAAACGTATTTAGACAACGTCTTTGTTGTTGCTATAGTTCAGTGAAATATCTACATTACTATTGGGTTAAGATGCAATTTTAAAAACAAAATTTTATCTGAGGAGCGTCTAACACAAATAAATTTTGAAATGGAAAAAAATAATAATGAATAATTAAAAATAATGCAAATTGAATAAAATTATTAAACTTGACCTAATGACGTTAAATTATAAGAGAAGAAAACCCCTAACATTGTTAGTTCAAATTTAACAGTTTTGTTAAATTTACACATTTTTTAATTGTTTATTATTATTTTTGTTTCTTCCAAAATTTATTTATGCCAAACGCTCCTCAAACAAAACTTTATTACTAAAATTGCACATTAACCCCTATTACTATTTAATTAGTTGGAGATCAAGAATGTATGTGCAAGAAAATTTGCAGAACTTAAATAAACCTGATAACTTGTGTTGGCTGAAATTCAAATATGTAATTATATAATTATTATATTCACCATAACTTGTATGTTTCTACCTGTAGACCAGTTTGTCCTTCATATATCCCTTTGATTTTTTTTTTCCTTGGCTCTACTTCCAACTTAGTCAAACCCTAAAGACGTTTTTTGAGTTATTTAATTTTCTCCTTTCCTCGATGAATTTTCTCCTTCTTCCCTTCCTTATATATAAACTAAAAAAAAAAGTTGATTCCCACAGTTGCAGAGTTAATAGCAACACTGGAAAGTAACTTGTCTGGCTCTGGCTCCAAGATATGATCTCTCTAGATGGAAAGAGCATGAAGATAAGGTGTTTCCAAGTTGGTTTTCTTGTTTTGATTCTATGTCTTCCTCTTTCTGAGGTTGAAGCTCGGCCATTGAAGGAGATGGAAAGAAGAAGAGCCTCCATGAATGTTGCAGAAATTATGAAGCATTATGGGCCAAGCCCAGGTGGAGAAGCCCATTGGCTCAGAATTCTAATACAGCTTAATGATTCAGGTCCAAGCCCAGGTGTAGGACACTAACTAGCACCTTGAAGATGCGTTCCTGTGATATTTGGAGTCTTTTTTTAGTTGTCCCTTTTGTTTTATGATATGCTTA
The DNA here is from genome assembly GCA_037074505.1 of Albizia julibrissin. Taxonomy (NCBI): domain Eukaryota; kingdom Viridiplantae; phylum Streptophyta; class Magnoliopsida; order Fabales; family Fabaceae; genus Albizia; species Albizia julibrissin. The sequence continues at coordinate 2,946,301 of CM073480.1, read as the reverse complement.
GATTAGATGCCTTTTAAATCACTGATGAACTGGTCAGAATAATGGTGCAATTGCTTTTAATGGAGATGATGCTAACTTGCAGTTTTAGTTTTTTAGAGTTCGGTATTTTCCCCCTTCTTTTTTTACCATGTTTTTTTTCTTGCAAGTTGAGTTATCAATACCATGTAACAATGAGTCTTCTATTTCTCTTTCTGTCTGTGTCTCAGTTTGAGGGACATCTGAATAAATTCCTCACTTCATTAGTCTATTTAACGCCCGATCAAGTGAAAAGCCTTGCATTGTGATATCAAAATGAAAATGTTGCGTCTTACTTACTAGCACCCTTTTATGTATTCCTTCCTCCTTCAAATTTCGTGTTCAGTATAAAATATATTTATCTAATTTAATTAAATTAAATAAATTAGTTAAATTAGTTAATATAACGTATACTTTATAAAAACACTTTAATTGTGTTTCTTAATTCCATCACACTCATCTTTAATTATTGTTGATAAAGCATTAATAAGAAAAAAAAATTGACAAATATAAAAACTATGTTTGAGATAACTTTTAAAAACTCCAAAAGTGCTTATGCATATAAGTCGAGACAGCACTTCTCTCACATATTCACCTCGTATACCATAAATCACGATTGAAAATCACTTTTGAAGGTTTCAATCGTTATTTCAAACATTCACATTATTAGTATTATTTTGACTAAGTATAGGTATTCTCTTATTGGAGATAATTATATTCAAAGCACTGCCGACACTAAATGTAAGCGCCCCTTTCAACAAAAATTTAAACATTAATTCATCACGTTGTGAGAAACTAACTCATTTTATTAGACCAACTCTTTAAAGAATAATACATTCATACAAGTATTTTAAGGATTTCGGCCAAAGCCCATAATGTTATTATGCTTCTTTCATCAAGATTCAACTAAAATCTTCCATGCAAATGAAAGTCTACTCACATTTCTTTCCTCATTTTCATTCTCCTTTTTTACTCCATCACCCCAATTAGATATTACTGTTTTCTAGTTAATATTCTAAACTAATCGTAAAAACTTTCCAACTAATGATTTTTATTTAGAATAATTTAAAATTTTATAAGAAATAATTAGTTTTTTTAATCTGTAAAGTTGATGCTTGTTTGCTAACAAAGTAGCCAATTGAATTTTTTCCCCCAGCAAAAGTAGTCAATTGATGCAATCTATATTATACCTTCAAAAAAAAAATTTTTGTAGGCCTAAAACTTTTTTAGGTCATGGTTTAGTGTCTATTTAGTTAGACGGTTGGGAGATCTAAAAATATTTATATATATAAATTAAGATAATATTTTTATCATATAGTATATTTATTCTATATATCATAAATCATGATTAAAAAATTATTTTTTAATCTACCGTGACTAATCCAAAAACATTTGGTCGTAATTCTCGGAATTCTGGAACAGGGTATACAAACCCTGAAGGCTAGACTGTTAAGCCGATCAATCAGTTCCATTACGATGACGGAGCCAATATTCCGTCGTCTCTTTAAACTCCTATCGCCGGCATCCTCTTCTACCCTCCATGTCGGAGGGCCACTTCGCCTGTCAAGCTTCGTATCCCGGCACACCAGATATTACTCCGGCACTCATGATAGCTTAAACGAAGCCAAGGGGCAGAGGAAGGACGCCAAATGGCTTACTCTCCCGCCTTTCACTCCCACTGCTAATGGCGCTGAACTGGGAAAGGTACTTTCCGACCGCCGGTCCGATGCTAAATGCAAGGTTGGAGCTACCTCCACCACTACTGCGTTCAAGTGGGTTCTTAGGTGCTGCCCTGAGCTACCCCGAAGCCTTGTACAGAAGCTCTTTCGTCTCAGACAGGTAACTCCATCGCTTGTGTATTTGGCGCTTTGGGGGGGAAAACCACAATTTGCTTGTGTTGTTTATGTTAATTCTAAAAGGTTCAATTCTAAAGCTCTCAGTTGGTGTAGACTTTCTGAGGTTTCATTTGTTTCCCCCCCCCCTTTTTCATCCTTCATATGGAATATGAATTATAGACGGTGATTACATCCTGAATTGAATATTTTATAGGCTCCCCTGAACTATGTTATTGCCATGCACTCATATAACATGCGTGTAGTGCATATTGGGTTAAAATTATGGCACACAGGCGCAGTGATTTATTTGTACATGCGTCACCTTCAGGGGAAACAAATAGAAGCTTTTGAATTTGTTTGTCATGGACAATATATAACATTACCTCACAGTACTTTTAAATGCCGGCCTTTTTCCAGCCTAATCAATAGGTGTTCACTTCTTTACTTCAGGTCCGAAGAGAATCTGCTGCTGTGGAGAACAATGCCATAGAAACTCAAGAACATAAACATAGACTAAAAAGGGTAACCAGCTACTTTGTTAAATCATCATTCTGCTAAAGTGAAAAAAATTGACCTTTTTGTGCATATTCATCTTTTCATCCTTTTCCTATTATATGTATAATTTTTCTCTTTTTTCTTATTTAATTGCTATCTTGAAGTGGTTTTACTTCTGATGCATGAAAATTAATGGAAGGTGACAGCCAAGGACACCTTGAACTTAGGAGATAGGATCTTTCTTCCTGTTAGTGTCAAAGAGACGCCTAAAGAGAAACAAGAGTCTCGCATCACTGCTGCTGAAGTGAACTTTATCCAAAGCTTAGTGTTGCATAAGGTTTTCAACTTTAATCCTTATTATTTGAGATCTCAATTCGTTATTCTCCTAGTATGTAAATTTGTATGGTTTATGAAATTTAGGATCCCGCAATTCTTGTTCTGAACAAACCTCCAGGGATGCCTGTTCAGGTAACTATCTGATGCACCTTGTTGATTTTCTTTGTTATACTGATCTTCAGTGATCATTACTTAAATGTGAACCTCTCGTTGAATAAGGGTGGCATTCGTATCAGCCAAAGTTTAGATGAAGTAGCCGCAGCATGTTTAACTTATGAATACTCTGAATCTCCTCGACTGGTGAGTTCATGATTGAGTTTCTGGGTGACATTCATGATAGAATTATCTTCTTTCTCTAGAGTAGCTACAGATGATATGCTTCCTTAAGCAGGAATCCTTGATGAAACTTTATCCTCTAAATTTTTATTTTTTATTTCTTTTTTGGTGGGGTTCACAAAATAAGGTTTTATTCTTTAGTGGTATCACTTTTAAAATACATTTCAGAAATGATCCTTACCAATCACAGACAACTCTTAAAAGTAAAGTAAACAGGATATTTTTCCTTGCTGATCTGCCTATTTTGATAGGAATTATTTAAATGTCCTAATATTTAGGGGGGCTCTAAGACTCAAGAAAGTTGTGTCAATGTAGCAATAAAAATTATAAAGCTTTTCAGTTTTTATTATTTTGTGGAAGATCATGGGAACTGTATCGTTACTACAAAACTTAAAAATAAATGAGATTAGTTGGATAGTTTTTTCCTATATTACCATATTCGTAATTGGGAAAAACTTGCTATTGGATTGATACTTAAACTAGGCAGGATATTAGGTGCATAGACTGGACAGAGATTGTACAGGCATATTGGTGATGGGAAGGACACAGACAAGTGCTACAGTTCTGCATTCCGTATTCCGGGAGAAAACTTTCAGGGCATCTGATGATGTGAGTGATTTTTTATGTTTTTTTTCTCTCTTCTTCGTGCTTATTTCACCAAATGTCTTATATAACCATGATTCCTTTTAAGCATTGGTATTCTAGGGTCATAATCTCGAGTTGCATAATTGTACTTTTTTTCCCTGACCAGCTGGCACTTAATAATATGTAGATTGGTAAGAAAAAGAGAATCCTACAAAGAAGGTACTTAGCGCTGGTCATTGGATGTCCAAGACGTCCAAAGGGGTTGGTTTCAGCTTCACTGGGTAAGGTTGGATGATATCCTTATTTCTCATTTCTCATTTCTCATATATTACTATATAGGATCAGCATATGCAACTAAGATTTTGGGATTTAGTGGATCTTAGCTTAAAATAATGAGGTATGAATATCCTCTGCTATAAGAAGAACCAAGTTGAAACACATTCTTGTGTGCTTAAACCTTCTAGGCCTTGAGTGTAACCTCCAAGCACTCGCATGAAAGCTCAGGGATAATCTTTGGTTTACCCTCCAGGCATTAATGCAAACCATTGAAATGATAATTTCACTTTGTATGTGCAGACTAATTAATTCTAATTCCCTGGCATCACAAGACTGCTTGGGCTTTACAACTAGTTGGTTCTAACATATAATAGCACACAGCATAGATTGGCTACCTTACATATGTTCTTTAATTTGTTGAAGAACTTGGATCATCTGAAAAATGGAAGCTTCCTCTTACATCAATGAATTGTACTATCCTTGATTTGGTTTCAGGTGGTGGTAGACAATGGGAAATCTGATAGAATAACCATCATTGACAATTCTTCAGAATTATCATCGCAGCATGCAATCACAGAGTATCAAGTGATTGGGTCCTCATCACATGGTTAGTAACGAGGGTCACTTTTTTTTACCTTATTTAGAGTTTTCTGTGGGCTGATCACAAAAAAGTATTTGGTCAATGATATAACCCTGGCCGTTATATGGTCCTCACAACTTTTATAGATGAGTTGAATCGAATTGATTCTTCCTTTACTCTCTCTCACCCCTCAATCTACAATACATTCCCTTCTTGCAGCCCCACTCTCTTCCTCTTGAACCTCAACGCATGAGAGTTGGTTAGCCCTGTTATCTACAATACCACAAACTCAGTAACTTCAGGTCCATCAGCTAACTTTTGTTTGGGAGTTTGCATTGGGTACCCCTAATGATAGCTTTGTGATTGAGTCAGTATCACTTATGCCTCCGCTAATTGTGCAGGTTACTCATGGTTGGAGCTATCACCATTAACCGGGAGAAAACACCAGGTTTTGCATTAACTAGCTCATCTTGGTTTCACATTTAATTAGCAAACCACAAGACTTGAGGGAACATCTAATCTAAATATTGTGCTGGTGCCATAGCTTCGGGTTCACTGTGCTGAAGTGTTGGGAACACCAATAGTTGGTGACTACAAGTATGGATGGCAAGCTCATAGGAGGTGGCCACACTTCAATGTGCCGGATCAGGAGGACTCAAATGAGGATGAAGAAGCACTCCCCTTTGGCCTCAATATGAACAAGGGAAGTATCTCCGAGAAGCACCCTCGTTTACATCTTCATTGTAAGCATATAGTCTTGCCCAATGTATCTCAAGCTTTGCAAGATGTGCAATCATCTTCCATCCATGATGTTGGGAATGTGGAAAGCCTCGAGTTTGTTGCACCTCTCCCTCCTTATATGCAAAGAAGTTGGGATCTGACAAAATCCTGAGTCATGGTTGAAAGGTAACAGCTTGTCACTTTCAGTGGATTCAATCACGCTTCTTCCTCACATGATTACATTAAGGTTTTGGCGCCTCTACCTCAGATAGCCACTTGGTTTTGGTGGGTGGCTCTTTGTGCTCCCAAGTCTCCTTGCAATCATGTTAAAACTCAATTTTCCCCCAAATCATTCTTTCTTAGGCGAACTCCTTTGACTAACTGAACTGTGTGCTGGTAGGCCTAAATTCCATGGTGAGGTATTCAGCTTCCTTGACATCTCTCACAGGCCTTTGGAAATATTTTTGATAAAATCACTCCAAGAAATTTAGTTAATTGGAAAATTACGGGTGTGAAAGATTAATTATGTGCTTCTCTACTAGTAATCCACCTTTCTATAGTGTCAAACTTGTGACACACGGGCAAAATTGATAAATAGACACTGGGGAAGGAAGCTATTACTGTTGGAGAAGCACAGAATTAATCTTGCAAGCTGTAATGTTGTTTACAGAAAGATTTTTAGGAATGTTTGATGTCGTAGTATCATGATTTCAGGTTGTTTAATCTTCATTTGTGGGAGATTTTTACTGTTTATTGATAGAAAAGTGTGTTTCATGTTGGCAATGTTTGGAATGATTTGATGTGACTTGATTTCGTTTATGTTAACATCCATAGTGGTTATCCTTTCTTTTCATTTTCTTTCTTTGATTCAATTTTTGGTTGGACATGTTAACCCGGCCAACGCATAGGGAGCATTTGGAGCACAAGCTCGTTTTATTAAAAAATATTTCTCGAGGTTTGTGGAAATGTCAAGGAAGCCGAATGTTAGGACTCATGGTTTTCCTTTTTTGACCTGGCAAGGACTAATGAGTATCCTTCCACGTTAAAGGGCATTGGGTGATTCCTTTAACAAGTAGTGAAATTATTGTATTGACCTTAACATCTTTAATTCTAGAATTTTTATGCCTTTCTATTATCATGTTATGGAATATCACGTTAGGTGAGATCTGCATTGAAAGAAGAAGAAATAGTGCTGCAAGTGCAACCAACTGTCCAATCCTTTTAGATAAATCATCATTAGTGGATCAACTTCAATTAAGATTGAATAGCAAGGATGTAACATGCTAATCTACCAACCAAGGCCTACTAATTCAAATAGTAAAGAGTTATGTGGGAAAAGAACATGGACTTTATTCAGTTGACCTTAAATTAATCAGAATTAAATGAGACTTTCGAAATTGAAAGACTCAGTAAAACAAATGCTCGTTTATTAAGGAGAAGAAACGTGAGGGAAAAAGCTTTCTGAGTGCTTCATTTGTCTGTAGGAATATTACAAGTTTGTATAGTCTTGTCGATTATTTATGCTTATCCTTTCTTGCAAATTGAAAGCCTCCATGAAAACTGAAAGCATTTTTTTTATAAAAAAAAATAAATCCTTATCTCTGAAGTCATGTTATGATGTTAGTTGAATCCCGCATGATATTATATTGATGCCTGACGTTTAATTTGATGCATCTCTCACTGTTAAAGAAGGTTTTCAGCGTGGGTGGGCCTTGGGTGGCGTCTAATAGTGAGTGGTACTAAAAAGAACTTCTATAAATTCATGGATTAGTTGTCCAAACATAAGACTTCTACCCAAATATATTTAAAAACATCAAATTTTAAAATATATTCTACCCAAATATTATACTTAACCATATCCAAAAACATATACTACTTCATGTATTTAACGTAAGACCCAATTGATTAATTTAAAGAGATTTAAAAGATTAAATAAATTACTTAATTATACCATATGTTATATGATCTTTTTAAAATATTTATGTGTATAATTAAATTTTATATCAATTTACAAGTGAGTCAAATTATTCATATTTCTTAATCTTTTCAAATTGTTAGAAGGATGGTTGGTGTTAATCACCTAGTTACCAGTTGACTTTAAAGCTCTATATAAAGGGTCTTAATCCATAGGTTAAGTGTGTGAAGGGATATCACCAATGTAAAAGAGAGAGAGTAATTTGGGTCTCTTCCTGGAGAGAGAATTATCTCTCAAATACTTATCGAAGTGGGATTGGTTCATTACTCTTAAGTGAGGGATGATTATTGTTAAATCCAAGTGAGTTGATTGGTCTCTTTCAAGCAATCATTTCTTATCAAAAGAACTTTAAAATTAGTTAGGGAAAATCCTTGAAAAAGAACTTTAAAAATATTAAAGGATAAAAAGGTGTTTTGAATATTCATAATACAAGAAAGGTGTAAATACCTGATTTTTCATTTTTAAAATTAAATAGAAATAACATAAAATATCCCTAAGTTTAGAAAACGCACTCCCATTTTTATAAGTTTTTTAACAAGTTTATATAAGATTTTTAAAAATTCCAATTAAAAATCATCACTTGCGATAATGGTAAGGTTTTGACTCCCCACTTATGATAAGGATTTCATAAGTTTAGATAAGGTTTTAACAAATTTTAAAAATATTTTTACAAATTTTAATTCAAAAATTACCACTTACTACAATAACAAGGTATTGATTCCTACTTATGATAAATGTTTCCCAAGTTTAGATAAGGTTTTAATAAGTTCCGATAAAATTTTGCAAATTCCAATTCAAAATTCACTACTTGTACAATAGCAGGGTATCAATTATCACTTCTAATTAAGGTTTCACAAGTTCAAAGAAGATTTTATCAGAAGTGGGAATCAATACCTTATAATTATAGTAAGTGGCGATTTTTGAATTTGAATTTATAAAAATCTTATCAGAGTTTGTTAAAACCTTCTTTGAATTTGTTAAACCCTTATAAAAAATGGTAGTATATTTTTTTAAAGTTTAAACTTAGAGGGACATCTCTATCATTTTTATTTAATTTTAAAAGAGACAAATATAAATATTTATAATATCATTTTGAACTTTAGCATTTTTAAAATTCTTTATTTTGAGGAATTTTCCCAATTAGTTATCCGGGCCTCATATTAAGCACTCCGGTAGGATCATGAGGTTATATTTTCTTGGATTGAATAATGAAGACAGCCTACAACAAACGTCAAAGAAATTAGACACCACCAACATCGTTTTCATGAGGTGGCAATAATCACCGATGGAGTTGGTGGCCGTGGCGTGCGCCTTTTGTCAAATCTTCTTTCCTCTTCTTCATCTCTGTGCTGACCCTTTCCACGCCAAACCCTTATTAGATTAAACAAATCAACTAAAAATAAAGAAAAGGCCTAAAGCTTCTATATATCTCCAGCTTTTGTGTATGGGATATGAGAAAGGGTTCGATTTGACCAGGAAACAGAACAAGGTTCCGTGCCCAACTTGAAGATGACACGCAACCAAATTCTAGAATAGATACAGCAACAGCACTTGGCATGATCGCTTCCTTAGAAGAATTTGTCCACAACCAAAAGTCTGTAATTTCAGAAAAACTTTGAAAATGAAAATAAAAAAAGAAGATATTATGAAGCTGTGCCTTAAAGTTAGGTCCGACGATGAAAGTACAGTGATGTGGCAACAGTTATAAAGAGTGTGTCTTAAATAGAATTGACTCCGTTTGGTTTACAGGTGATAGGGAAGGAGAGGGTGTAATCATGATTAAGAAAGATCAACGATAACAAAGGCCTAAGCCTACCTGTCTCTTCAATCATCAATGGAAGAGTGGAGCCCTGATGTCTGAATATATTATATGTTGCGTACAAAAATGCATGTCTTATCAAAATTATTGATATATAATAATATAATTGATTCAGGTTTTTAAATTAGAAAAAAAAAAAGTGAATCCATCTTTAGGTTGTTTATTTTAAATTATATTTATATATAAATCTGATTTACGTAAAAGTTTACTTCGTAGATATATATATATAAAATATACCACATCTTTAGGTTGATATATATATTTACTTCGTAGACCGTAAAAGTTATCTCGTAGATTGTAAAAGTTTCCTCGTGTACCATAAATTATGATTGAAAAGTACTTTTAGAGGTTTCAATCGCTATTCCATACACCATAATCTTAAGGCCTATTTGGGTTGACGTTGAAAAAGTTTATTTATGTAAGTTGAGATAAAACTTCTCTCACAAATTTATTTTATATACTAAAAATTATATTAAAAAAGTAATTTTTACAGCTAATCCCAACTTTACGTCATAATGCAATGTACATACTTCATAGGGATTATGGGTTTGATAAATAAAATTGGAAAAATTAATCATTTCATTACAATCATTTTGCTTCAATTAAAATCTCTAAATTTATTCTTTTAACGTTTCTTTGAAACATGCACCTCAGCCTCTATCATTCCAAACATAAATTCATAACATTCTCTTGTAATTTTATTTTCCAGGGATGCATGGATCAACATTTTAAATTGTCAGATCCATAAGAATTGAGTGGTATTGCAGGATTAAGTTCTTTTTTTTCACCTTATCGAATAGGGTTAAGTTTTATGTAAATCAAAATTATATAAATTAAGTTACATAAATTTAATATTGAAAGAATTTTTAATATGATTATTTAATTAGATCAGCTTCAAACAAACATATTATCGAATGTAATTAAAGGTAGCTTTTTTAAACACGTTTTTTACTTTCTCCTGAATTCAGAATTTTAAAATTAAGCAAGCAAAATCCATTTCACCGGAACAAACACCTTAATTAGTTTTAAAATCCAGAGCTTGATGTGATTGCTAACATTTTGTGAAATAGAAGTATAATACAGGTCAACATGAACTGGTGAAGTTATGATGACTACCCCCAATTATTAGCGTTCTATATATTCCCAATTCGTTGGTGGTTGTTAGGACTTGTGTCCCTTATTAATTTAGACCTTTTGCTTATATTTGTTTGCTTGTTTGGCATCATTTGTGATATGTTTAAAAATGTTTATTTATATAAATTGAGATAAAATTTCTGTTACATATTTACTTTATATATTATAAATCATGATTAAAAAAATATTTTTAAAAACTCAAATCGGTATTCCAAATAACTATTGTATCTATCACTCACATTCCTAAGTAATACTGTATGTATTTGTATTAGTTTATAAAAAATAATTTTAATAATTTATGAGATAAATATATTAAAAAAATTGTATCTCAATTTACAAAAATAAATTCTTAGAATTACAATTTGAAGCGTACCCAAACACTCACGCTTACATGATTGCGAGAGTTTGTCCCCATACATATTCAACCTACAGGTCTCCTTATAAGAAAAGAATGTAATATATTACTGTAAGTAGTATAACATAAGGCAGGGATAATTAATTTTAGCACTTACTAAAAGTTAAAACGTACACTTACTTTAATAAAATCTTACAAACTATATATGTTAAATGCAGGTAGAATATAATATTTGAAAATTTTCTATCTCATGCTCCAACTATACCCAAAGTTACAACCATCTAAAGCAAGAAAAAGGAAATAAGTTGGTTAAAAAGACAATAAAGGAAATATAAGTGTGCATGCTTTAATACCCGTTTGGGTGCTCATTATGGTAATGAGCATCATGGTCTGTCTAAATATAATTTCAATAGTGTAAATTTAAAATTTTAAAATAATAATTTTTTTAAAATAACCGACAGTTAGATATTATATTTATTTTAAATTTTGTATATATTAAATTAATTTTTAAAAATTAAAAACCTATATCTAGACCGTTCAAATTATATTTAAATTAGGTGTTCGTTGCTAAGTGATGGGCATCCAAACTGAATTGTATCTACCACCTATTTTAGGGTGGAGTATATGGGATTGTCCTAAAAATTAAGAAGTAGAATGGTATCATAAATTTACTCAATCTCTTTTTATATGAGATGAACCTTCTTACATAGTTCATCTCATTATTATACTTGATTGGAAATTAAAAGGAAAAGCTTTAAGAAACATGAAAATTGATATTATTAAATAATAACAATATTAAAAAAATCACAATAAGCAGCATACAATAGACATGTTTTTAATTTTTGATCGTAAAAAGGTTGTTGAACTTGCTAGCTTCAATAAAATCTCTTCTTGAAGGTGAAAAAACAAAACTTCTACTTAAGTTGACCAAAATAGGTGTATATATTTCATTATATGATTCGTTAATAAGTTCTATTCTTATATTTTTATACGGTCAAGTTTATCCTATATTATCTCATCCAAAGAGACAAATCATTGAGGCAAACTGATAAGATAATAAGAACCATCCTCATATGGCATGTAACAATGTAAGGCCTAGATTTTTGGAGAGAAGAGGATGGAGGATGGCAAGACGTAAAGACGCAGGCAGAGGATTCAACCTAATGCTCTCACCTACTACGCCTGCGGTCCCCACCCACATCAGTTCCTATGTCTTTATCAAAAGAGCATACCATTCAGAATTAATAATAATAATTAAATAACGTCTATTCATAATTCATGTGCCCTGCACTCATCTCATCCTCACTATTTGTACTCACTACGCACTCTAGCCCCTCACATCCTTTATTCTTCATCTTCTTCTTTGTTCTTCTCTCTCTCTCTCTCTGAGACAACATGGGAAGCGTTGAAGGAGAAAGAACAACAGTTGGATGGGCTGCAAGAGACCCTTCTGGGATTCTCTCTCCATACACCTTCAATCTCAGGTACGTACTTAAATTTCATTGGGGAAAAAAAAACCTCATTTTTTTTCCTTCTGTTTCGATATCCCCTGTTTTTTAATTCTTCAAAGTTAACACTTTCAGGAACACGGGGCCTGATGATGTGTATATTAAGGTTCACTACTGTGGAATCTGCCACTCCGATCTGCATCAGATTAAGAATGATCTTGGCATGTCCAATTATCCTATGGTTCCTGGGTAATTAATTAAACAACCAATAAAACATAGTGTTAGATTATCCTCTGCTTGTGGCTCTGTAAGCTCATGAGTTGTCTTTCATGTACTATAGGCATGAGGTGGTTGGAGAAGTGATCGAGGTGGGTTCCAATGTTATCAAGTTTAAGGTCGGAGAAGTGGTCGGAGCAGGACTCATCGTTGGCAGCTGCCGGAATTGCAGGGCATGCAAATCGGATATTGAGCAATATTGTGGCAAGAAGATCTGGAATTACAACGATGTCTACACCGATGGAAAACCCACTCAAGGTGGCTTTGCTGAAACCATGGTCGTCGATCAAAAGTAATCAATAATCCCCATATTATAGCTTCTATTCCATTATTTTCGCCGAAGTTCCCTGCTTTATATTCTTTAATTACAAAGTTCCTGCAAAATTATTCCAAATGAAGTTTCATGCTTTATACCCTTCAAGTATTCCTTCAAAGCCCCACTTGAAAAACAAATCACGTTATGTTCACCGATTCTGATGCTGTGTTTTCTTGATTGGTTTTTTTTTTTCCAGCTTCGTGGTGAAGATACCGGAGGGGATGTCGCCGGAACAAGTGGCGCCACTGTTATGCGCCGGCGTGACAGTGTACAGTCCACTGTCACACTTTGGACTGAGAGAGAGTAGTGGGCTAAGAGGAGGAATATTAGGGCTTGGAGGAGTGGGACACATGGGGGTGAAGATAGCGAAAGCGATGGGACACCATGTGACAGTGATAAGCTCGTCGGAGAAGAAGAAGCAGGAGGCTCTGGAGCATCTCGGAGCAGACGAGTATGTGGTTAGCTCAGATGAAAGTCAGATGCAGAAGATTGCTGATTCACTTGATTATATCATTGATACTGTGCCAGTGGGTCACCCTCTTGAGCCTTATCTTTCTCTGCTCAAAGTCGACGGCAAGTTGATCTTAATGGGTGTTATCAACACTCCTCTGCAATTCGTCAGCCCCATGGTCATGCTTGGTAGGATCCGTCTCTCCCTCTGTTTTTATTTATTACAAGATTCAAACTGATTTTGGTCGATGATTGTACGATTTAGTGTTGTGATTTGATTTTGAACGTGTTCTTTCAATGATACCCTTTGTTATTTCTCAACCTTTCAAAAATTTGCTTCCTTGTTCTTCGTGATTATTATCTTATATAAAATGAACAACACTTTAATATTTTATATAAAAAAAATGGTATGATCTCTCTCTCTCTCTTTTTCTTTCTGACAAGATTTAAACTGATTTTGGTCGATGCTTGTATGACTAGTGTTGCGATCTGATTTTGAATGTGTTCTTTCTATGGTATCCAAAAGTTTTGTTTTTCTTGTTGCTCATCAGGATTATTATATTACATAATTGATGAACATTTTGGTGTTTTATGTGCGAAAAATGGTCAACCTCCGTCCTACCAAAAGTTTTGTAGCTGAGTGAAATGAAAATTTTCCTATAAATGGAAGGTCACGAGTTTTATTTTGTTTGTAATATCAGACGGTTAGTATTTACCTTTTTAATCCAAAAAAAAAAAAGAGAGAGAGGCGCCTATCCCATTGGTAACTTAATGAATAATTAATGTGGGTGCAGGGAGGAAGATGATAACGGGAAGCTTCATAGGGAGCATAAAGGAGACGGAAGAGATGTTAGAATTCTGGAAAGAGAAGGGTCTGAGTTCAATGATAGAGATGGTGAAGATGGATTACATAAACAAGGCATTTGAGAGGTTGGAGAAGAACGATGTGAGGTATAGGTTCGTGGTTGACGTTGCTGGCAGCAAACTTGATCAGTGAAAAAAATACATGCCATTCTGCAAAACGCATGATTATTGAATATACAGCCTCGGAAGTGTTTGTTGTATTACGTTGTCGAATACATTAAATGCCTTGTGTTTTCCAAGAATTCCCCAAGTTTTATGTCGGAAACTGGGTTGGTTGGTGTTTTGGTTTTAGCTATATGGGGAGTAGTAGTTCACCAACTCCTTGACGTCTGGTACTTTACCTTCCAAGTTCCAATGATCGAGACATATCTAAATGGAGTATATATATCTTCAGTGTTTAAATGGTTCTCTGCTTCTCGCTATTGGGGAAAAAAATTTAGTAGCAGCAAAAATAATTGTCACAAGATAGTCAACAAGTAGATTACATCACCGACAAGGGTTTCCAATTCTTTGCCCGCTGTTTTTTTTTTTAATTTTTCGATATTCAAACTCGATCGTTTGGATAATACTATAAAATCATATTCATTCTTTTTCATAAAAAAATTGATAATTAAAAAAACAAATTCCTAAAAATATGTGTGCCGGGGGGGGGGATCCATAAATATATGGTAGAAAGAGAGCAATTAAGAGAGAAAAAAAGTATATAACTAAGAGTATTTTAGAAAAGATGCTCGTTACTAATTTATTAAACATGGGCAGAGATGTTAATTATGTTTTGTTAAAAATGAAAACAGATGGAGGAGAGGAAAAGTAAGCACTTAAAACCAACGTTTTCACACCTGTATCGGTCGGACCGTCACCCGGGAAAGATAGCGGTCCGTCTCTCAGTACTAGCCCGCTTGAGCGTTTGGATCGGAATGAGCTGTCCAGAGCCGGGGTTTAGGCCGGAAGCCTGAAAAAATCCGGGAGATCAAAAACCGGACGGCTGGATAAGTAGTGAAAGTAATCTTAAGAAGAAGGAAATAAAGAGGAGGGAAGAAGAAAAAATAAAACTAAACCTTATATATCACCACAAACAGGGTTGATTTATACAAAAAAAAAAAAGTATGAAAAATTATACATGAGATAAGGAAAACTATCGAGCTTCATGCCTTCTCCTTTTGTGTGATCCATTTTCGCCTTCATCTGAAATGGTTGTGACCTGGAAGCATAGGAGGTTTTGGACTTTCGACTCTGGAAGAAGGAGACGTTTGGGATTAAAGATGTGAGGGTAAGAAAATACTTCAATGTGAGAAAAGTGTTTTAATATTTGCAATGCAAGCTGGCATTTTATTTTTTTAAAAAAAAAAATTGAACATTGTTTCGCGCTGCTTTTTTTAATTTCCCCACATCCCCTCACTACTTCACGCCTATAGGGCCTATAGAGTAGACTTAGCAATTTTGATTGGATAAGTTTTGTTAGAGATAATTGAGAACTAATTCCCCCCCCCCCTTTTTGATAATGTGCGTATGATTTTTTTTTTTTTAAAAAAAAGAAGAAGCCATACAAGGGAATGAAGGGATACACCACGAAATCCAGCTGTTAATTGTAAGAAGGGTAGCAAGTGTTTAAATTATATTATTTAATACATATAATTCTTTAAATGCATATTGTTTGTTTTACACACACATTATTAATTAAAACAAAAACATAAAATAAGTTAGATATTAAATAGATTATCAACTCATTTTTTATTAAAAAAATTAATTTTTTTAATTTAAATTTTTTTTATGTTTAGTTCTACTATATCTTGAAATTATTAAATTATAAACATTTTGATATTATTATATATACATATAATATTCTTTTTATTTAATTATTACATTATTGGTCCGATCATATGGTTCAACCTATCCAACCGTTTGAACCATGATTTGTTAGCCTTTACGGCTTGACTTTCGATCTGACTTTTAAAAATTAAAATATTGCTTAAAACTATAAGGGGGAGTTGGCAAAAATAATAATAATATTAATAACAGTGCCAAGGGGATGAACAAATCGTCGGCAATGTCTAATGAACATCCGTGAGTCCGTGACCAACTTGGGCCCAACAGTTAAAATACATGGGTTACACTGGAGCTTACAAAAGAAGCTGGGCTCATTAGAAACTGGGGCATTTCGTAATCATGTTAGATGCGGTTATATATATATATATATATATATATATATATATGCTCCAATCACTAAGATATATTTAAATAGTTGATCTTATATTGAATATAAAATATTATTTTTACATTTGAAGTATTTTCCTAACTTACTCTTATTGATGCTCCCTCAATAATAATCAAAAAGAAAATGAATGAGAGAATTAAGGAAGATAACTATGATGTTTTCGAGAATGGTACATGTCTTATTAATCAACTTAACTAACTTTTTTAACATAATCAAATTAGATAAATATGTCTTATATTAAAGACCTAAGAGAGTAAAACATAAACATGCCTTTTAATTTAAGTTCATTACCATATTGATGCCTTTCTGTTTTTTTTTTTAGTCTTGTAAGAACTATTTATCTAATTTTAAAGATACTACATAAACTAAATAAATTGCTTAATTATAACATTTGATTATATTGATTTATCTAAAATAATTATATGTGACATTTGATTATATATTAATTTATGAATTAAACAAATTAGTTTAAAAAATGATGAATATAAAAGATAAAATGAAAAAAAAATAAAGTCTTGCATTTAGGAAGAAAGTTCTCTCATATTTAATCCCCTAATAAGTTGATTGAAAAGGGAATATAAAATATAAATCTCAAACCACACAATCTAATACAAATCATAATTGTTCAATTTAAATTAAGATAAACAACTCATAATCTCAGTAAATTAACTACATAATATAAAATTATAACTCAAAATCCGTTACAAAGCTAAATCAAAAGATTAATCCCCAAAAAGCATGAAAGAATCTAGCTTCTCATAGAGTTTATCACAACCACAACTCTATTAGACCTCAAGAAACCCATGAGAGACGAATGTAGAGGGCCAAATCTGATAAAGAATGGGAAGATAAAGAATTTGAAAGGTGGAGGGCGAGTGACGGTGGTGGTGGTAGGCAAGGATACTAGTGTGGTCTCCAATTCACAGCGGTGTAGACGGTGGTGATTCTGTAGCCTCTGATTTTTTCTCTCTCCGTTCTTTGCAAACCTCGTTTGCAGTTGCCTCTCCTTTTATTATCCGTTAATATCCTCTAAAATATTCATCCTCTATCTATGTTTATGTTTGAAGATGTTGGCTTCAAGAAAATCCTCAAAATCTGAGTAAATCAGTCTTAAAGGAAAGCACCATTTTTTCGGAAATTTGGACCAAATTGGTATTTTGGAACTTAGGGGTTTTTCTGTAATTTTATCTGATCTTTCTCTGTTCTGAAAGTGAGGATAATATTCCATAGATTCCTTCTTTCTGTCAAAATTCCTATCTAGCCACATGCATAATTTTTTTTTCATTTTAATCCTTATGCATCTTTACTTTTTGATCCTTCAGCTTCAACTTTTCTAAAATAACCTACAATTTAAATTAATATCTTATAATATCTTTATTTAAAATTTAAATTTTAAAGAAAAATCACAATATTATGACAAATATATCTTTTTAAACTCTATTTTTATACAATCATCTTTAATTCAATTTAATCATAATAAATTATATTTAGCTCAAAATTAATGATAAAATCCCTAAATAAAATATTAAATATTATAATAAAATTGAGATATATCATTGCTAACCCCTTTTAGAGTTTTAGTTTTTTTTTTCAGCCTTTCATGCGCGTCAAGCATAGAGGTGATGCTAAAGTTTGTAATAAATAACAACATATTTTTTTTTCATCGTCAAAGATATTATGCAATCAGAAGCAATTATATTCTAAGTATTATTAGGTACTCCCATCTATCTGAAATTAAATAAGTTACTTAATCAAATTTATAAGTAAGGTAACATAGTTTATAGAAAAAATAATAAATATAAATATTTTAAAAAAATTTCATTAGCTTTCTTAATATCCTTAAAAAAATTAAATATATCTTATTAAAACCGGATAAAGTATTAAACGTGGACGCCTGCAGTAATGACAATTGAATTTATTCGTGTTGACTTGGCAATATTTTGAGGGTTTGTTGGGATGGATTGGTCCGTCAATATCAACCCAACCATGCCCCTGGTTTGACACGGTGCTGACATTATTACGTTAATAAATAAATAAATAAAACTTAGCCTTGACCCCTTGACTTAGCAAGAGGCAAAAACACATTTAATTTTATATAAGATTTAGTATGATTTCTAAATTTAAACAAAAAAGTATTTTTTTAGTCTTGAGACAAAAAATAACGTATCCATACTGATACCAGGTTAGATTTAGATGTGAAGTTGAATAAGGTTGTAACGCGAATATCTACAATTTTGGGAGATGCATGCTGCACATATTGACTAAGCTTCAAGAAAATATGAACTTGCAACAACAACTCTAACCTCTTGCTTTGGCCACTGAAGAAGTGAATGGGAGGGAGGTACGTGATCGAAGTTGATGGTCTCATACTATTTTGAAAGAAAGAAATAGCTCTTTAGTAGAAAGCTTTGTATTCAAATTGAAAGAAGACGATTACCTCATAGCCGAATTGTGGGATTGTTTGATGGGGGCTTAAAGGAGTGTGGGATTGGGGTGCTAGGAACATAATGCAACGATCTTAGGAAGTGGAAATTGGACTGCAAATTCTCAATCCAAAGCTATGCTATTGACGGGTCTTTAAGCTCCTGATGATTGTTATTAAATTTCTTGTTATTTAGTTTGTGTTTATTTTGGGTGTATAAAAGAAATCATTAGTTTCAAATGGTGTTTTTTTCTTTAAAAAAAATCATTGCTATTTTAAAAATTAAATTCAAATGTCAACATTTGATAATGTTTTGTCAGAATTTAAAATTCTAACGTATACATTTTTTTGTTAATAGGGCTAGGGTTAAATGATTGAAAAGACATTTTTATATAATTAAATGATTAAAACAAAACCTCGTGTGAAATTAAAACATTATATGTTCATTTTTATTTACTAGGCACATGTATTATCATGTTGGAAGTAATTTTATTCAAAATAATGTCGAATATCAAATGTGAGCATTTGTTCCAACAAGAATCTAAACTTTTGTCTGCTATGTTATTAGTGATCAACATAGTTTGTTAGGCATCAGAATAGCATATAAACATTTGCAAAAATTCTCTTGCAAGATTAAGCAGCATGGTTACACACAAGACCTTCTGAAATTGCTTAATCTTTTTATTTGTCTTGACATAGGATTCATCAAAACATTGTCTCCTGATTTTATAGCTTTTCCCTGCACTTGTTCCTTATTAGAAACTGTCTTGTAGCAACATCATCATCATCATCACCGTTGTTGTTGTTTTAATATCATTTTGAACTTTTCATTTAGAAAAAAAAACATTTCCCGTTAGACCAACCTCCTCGGTTTAAATGTTCATTTTCGATGGCAAAGGGGGAAAAAAAAGGAAGGTTTATTTTTACCCTTAGCAATATTATGTAGGGGTGATTAAATTAGAACTGAAACCGACTCGAATCAAATTCAATTTGATTTTTTTCTGTTCGATTATTTCAATTTTTTGTTTTGTTTCGATTATCTCTTTCAAGTATGTTCAGTGTTTATAAAAAAATTTCGGTTTAACCGAATAACCAAAATAGCATATATAATTGGTGGGCTTGCATGTATGTTTTATTGTGTGTACAGCGGCCCAACTCCAACACCCATTATTTTTTTTACTGAAACATGTCCAGTAGCCCAAGCCCAAATTTATTCTAAACCATAATTAGACCACACATTCACTCTCCCGTCGCCACCCACTGTCAGTGTTGCTGGGATTGTTGCCTTCTCACCTTTGCTCTTTGTTTCTCGACTGCATCTCTGCTTCATCAGTTTCTTATTTGCTAACTGCACCTCTCCCTTTTCAATTTCTTTTTTCTCATTTATGTTTGGATTTCACAATAGATATTATAACTAAGGGGCTGTTTGTGATAGCTTTTTTGAATCGGGCTTATCATATAAGCCCGATTCACGTAAATCGAGATAAATCTCCTCCACATATGTATCTCGTAGACCGTAAAAGCACCTCGTAGACCGTAAAAGCTACCTCGTAGACCGTAAATTACAATTCATAAGCACTTATAAAATTTTCATAAGCTATTCCAAACAGCCTCGTTTGGATTTTAATACCCTAGTTGTATCAGTGAATCGGTATTTTACTTAGCCTAAGGGTGTATTTGGTTTGACGAAACCGCTAGATTTTAATATTAACTCGTTTGGATTGATGGGGAGCGGATGAGAGAGATTTGAATGTTACTTTATTTTGTTTGAGTGGGAATGAGAAAAAAAATATTTTTATATGGACAACTTTGCCATTAATTTATTTAAGTTATTTTTTAAACTTTGTAGAATGTTTAATTAAACATAATCATAAAGAACATTTAATATATAAAATTATCAAAATTACATAAATATAATTACCTTGTTTGGATTGATGGGGGGAAGGAGAGGAGAAATATTTTAATGTTACTTTATTTGGTTCGAGAATGAATGAAAGGAAAAATATTTTTACACAGACAACTTTATCATTAATTGATTTAAGTTATTTTTTAAATTTTATAGAATTTTTAATAAAACATAATTATAAAGAATATTTAATATATAAAATTATCAAAATTACATAAATATAATTATAGTACATAATTAATAACTATTATATATAATAATATAACTCCAATAATTATAACTATAGGATATATGGTTGTAAATATTTTAATTATAATTATCTATAATACTCATATTCTCTCCTATCACTAGAGCCGGGAAATCGGGCCGAGCCCGTCGGGCCGGCCCTTTTAAGCCCTTTTAAATCACGGGTTGGGATTGAAAAAATGGAGCTTCAAAAGGAAGTCGGGCCTAAAAGGGCCAACTCTGTAAGGCCGGCCCGTTAGGCCCTTTAGCTTTATTTTTTGTTTTAATTTTACTACCCTTCCTACTCATGCCCTTGTTGACTCCTCCCTAAGAACTTTAAAAATTGCTAAATTTATATATGATGGTAATTTACTAATTCTTGATATTTTTATCCCTTAAACATGGTCTACTACTTAAAGTGAAGTACAATCAAAATTTCTTGAAATTGATCATAATAGCGAAGAAGATGAAAACGATAGTTTTCATAATCATGTTGCTTAGAGTGTTTAACTTTTTGCCTTCTTATGCTTTGTATGAGACTATAAATTACTTATACACAATATTTTTTTACCTTTGATTATGAATTAATAACTGTATTTATTTTATTGCATGAGGTGTGTAGACGTATAGTTAAATTTTGTGAAAATGACTTATGGCCCTGCAGGCCGGCCTGGCCCTGATGCTTTCGGGCCAGGCTTTGAAAAACAACAATGTTTCTTTCCTCGGGCCTTGTAGGGCCGGGCCAGCCCTGATTCCCAACTCTACCTATCACCTTCTTCCTAGCCTACCCATCGAAGTTTTCCCAATATTGCCGCCGCCCTAGCTAGACAAGCAAGGATCTAAGCTATTCATGGCACTTGTTTCCACTGAATGGAGCCTCCTCTTCTAAAAAAAAAAAGCTTGACAAAGCAATAGTTTTCAAATTGAAGGAACAATGTAAAACGAATTTGGGTGATGGTGAGTGAGTTCACAATGGTATGAAGGTGAGACTGGAAAGAATTGGAAGATGATAGAGTTGTTGTTGGTAGGTGATGAGTAGAGATTTTGAATGGTCCGTTGCAGATGGTGCTAGCATTGGAAAAGTTGAGAGTGACGGTGGGATAGATGAGATGCACGAAGAGGGACAAGAGTGAAGAAGGGTGGTAAGGGAATATTAGAAAATTTCATAGGTAAAATAGTCACTTGCACGTTAAAATTGTATTAACACCCTATAAAATAAAAAACACTTTTAAAGTGTTGAATACCTAAAAATTACTTTGAGATATGGAGTAATACTGAAAGTGTGCCGGATGCATAATCATGGAAAAAGGCTGACATCAAGTTCCATTCATGCAACTAAGAATCCCAGAGATTATCAAGTTCTTTACATGGAACAAGTGTAACGGCACAGTTTCTCCCAGACTGTCTTTACTCAGTCGGGTTCCTCACTGACCGAGGACTTGCGTCTAGCTCAATGGTACCAGGTCTCACGTTAGGAACTACTTACCCCCAGGTAGTGTCCTCGAGACCTGGGGAGGCTCGCTTCGGCGATAATTCCGCAGGGGGAGGGGTGAGCCTGGAATTACGAGTAAAGACGCAAGTCCCCGGTCAGTCATGAACCCGGCTGAATAAAGACAGTCCGAAAGAAGCTGTGCCGTTACAAAAAGGCTTCTACACTAAAGCTGAGCTATGGACTTGAAAACATGAAGTGATGGGCATCCATCAATGTTTGTCATTTGCTTGTAACTAACTTGGGTTTGGCACCTTTTGATGGGTTTTTCGTAATCCACAAAAAGAAGCACTGAAGTGAATGTACCTCTAAGAACCCTGTCATCACACACATGGCACGTGAGGCCTTTATTTGTGGAGATAGGAGGAGGAGGACAATCAAGTTGGCGTCAGTCTCCTCTCTGTGGGGGATGATTCAATTGGCCAAACCAAAAACGAGAATCATCTCTTAAGATATAATATGGCATATGTTAGGCCTGCATTATTTGTAAGGATGATTAAGTTAATTTTTTTTAAGGGAATTAAAAAAATTAATTAAATTATTTTAAAATATTTTTATTTATTGTATTTTTTTCTTCAATTTAATTTATTTGACTTATCAACTAAAATATAATATAATCATATATGTTATATATAATTTGATTAAATAATTTATTTAATTTATTTAATCTTTTAAAAAAAATTAACTAAATTTTATATTTAAGAAAAAAGATAGTGGTTGTCGCTAAACACGTGCCATATTGTTTCTTCTTCTTCTTCTTCTGATCTCTTTGCCTGTCTTTTGCTTTCCTATATTAATCCCTTCGTTTCCTCTTCACTTTCATATCTCTCTCTCTCTCTCTCTCTGTGCTTCTGAGACAATATGGATACGGTTCAAGTAGAAAGAAGAACTGTTGGATGGGCTGCACGAGACGCTTCTGGGATTCTCTCTCCTTACACTTTCACTCTAAGGTTACTTACCCTCATTAAAAAAAAAAAAAATCTCATCTTTTCCCTGAGTTTCCCCCCTTTTTTAAGCAATGTTTGATCTTTTTGTAATATATATATATATATATATATATACTTTCAGAAACACTGGGCCTGATGATGTGTATATCAAGGTTCTATACTGTGGAATCTGCCATACTGATCTGCATCTGGCTAAGAATGATCTTGGCATGTCCAATTATCCCATGGTTCCTGGGTACATAACTAAGTGAACAACGAAGCAAATTAAGATTATCTTGAAATGGCTTTCTCTGATTATGAGTGTTGTTATATGTTATATCTAGGCATGAAGTGGCTGGCCAAGTGATCGAGGTGGGTTCAAATGTAACCAAATTTAAGGTTGGAGACGCCGTCGGAGTAGGATTCGTCGTTGGGAGCTGCCGGAATTGCAGGGCATGCAAATCTGACATCGAGCAATATTGCGGCAAGAAGATCTGGAGTTACACCGATGTGTACACCGATGGAAAACCCACCCAAGGTGGCTTTGCTCAAACCATGGTCGTCAATCAGAAGTAATCAATGATCAATCCTCATCTTATAGCTTCTATTCCAATAATTTCACCAAAGATCCTAGCTTTATAATCTTGACAAAGTTCCTGCAAAATCCCACTTCGTATATGTTGGCACATCTTATAACCGATTCTGATGCTGTGTTTTCTTGATTGTGTGTGTGTGTGTGTGTGTGTGTTCTTTTTTTGCAGCTTCGTTGTGAAGGTACCGGAGGGGATGTCGCCGGAGCAGGTGGCTCCTCTGTTGTGCGCTGGCGTGACAGTGTACAGTCCTCTGTTACACTTTGGGCTGAAAGAGAGTGGGCTAAGAGGAGGAATATTGGGGCTTGGAGGATTGGGACACATGGGGGTGAAGATAGCAAAAGCGATGGGACACCATGTGACGGTGATAAGCTCGTCGGAGAAGAAGAAGCAGGAGGCTCTGGAGCATCTCGGAGCAGACGAGTATGTGGTTAGCTCAGAGGAAAATCAGATGCAGAGAATTGATGATTCTCTTGATTATATCATAGATACCGTGCCAGTGGCTCACCCTCTTGAGCCTTATCTTTCTCTGCTCAAACTTGATGGCAAATTGATCTTAACGGGTTCCATCGCCACTCCTCTGCAATTCCTTAGCCCCACGATCATGCTCGGTATGATCTCTCTCTCTCTCTCTTCAGAATCGAACATTGTGTGATTTTTGTGAATGTTTGTGTGTAATGTGTTGTAACAGGAAGGAAGATGATAACGGGGATATTCATAGGGAGCATAAAGGAGATGGAAGAGATGTTGGAATTCTGGAAGGAGAAGGGGCTGAGTTCAATGATAGAGGTGGTGAACATGGATTACGTCAACAAAGCCTTTGAGAGGTTGGAGAAGAACGATGTCAGGTATAGGTTCGTGCTTGACGTTGCCGGAAGCAAACCTCATGTCACTCAGTGAAACACCACACCCGCCATTATGTAGTAGTAATTCTTAAATAAACACAAGCAACAAGTTCTGAATCACCGAATTGTGGTTACCAAATATCTATTGAAGTTGTCTGTTGCGTTGTTGGAAAAATAAATAAATAAACCATACTAGTAGTAGTAATGGCTGTTGTTCCCAAATGTTGTCTTCGCAAATTTATTATCTTTACAGAGAAGGACAATTAATCTTTGATAATATTATTATTCATCTGACCCTGGTTCCAAATTGATTTCTTATATAGAACTGATTGAAACCAACAAAAATCAAGGAAGTTTAATAATGAAAATCATTTGTGATTTTACCTTTTAACAAATTATACAAATAAAAACTACTATTTAACTAATTATCAAGTGAATTAAAATACGTGAATTAATTATAACTGATTTAACCGATTATTAGACTATGAATTAGTGATTCAGCCCATTCAATATAGAGGGTGTATTTCAAAAGAAAGTGCCATAAAAAATAATTATATATTAAAATTGTACTTCACAATTAGACGTTAAGCATACTCCATGCTTACATCCGCTTCTTTTACCCGATTTTTTATTTTCCTTTAAACGCACAATCTACTCATTCAGTAACACTAATTGTAGAAGATCCAATTTCCACTGTTTATGGATCATTTTCCATCAAAATCCTTCCAATGGAACAAACAAGACCCAGATTATTTAAGTTTAAGCTCCTCCCTGGGCAATGGGGTTGCTTTTTTTTTTTTTTTTACTGACAAAACTTCAAAAAAAAAAAGTTATAATTTTTTTAAACTCTCTTACCCAACTCACATAGTTAAGGTTGGCCAAACACCAGCCAACCCAACCCTTTTCTATTCAAAACAAAAATGCATTTTTGGGATAAAAATGACAAAATGACATGGAGAATATCACATTTTTTTTACAAGTGGTTTCATTTGAACAAATATTCCCTATAACTGTTAAAAAATTGCGCTTCCTATCCTGACTTTACTACAATTCAACTTCTTCCCCTGGCAGTGGTGGTAGTGTGGTACAAGACCTAGAAGAAGGCCTTACTGTGGCCATTCCATCCCTAACATACAAGACAATCAATCAAACATTATAGCCTTCTCAAGTTGATGCAGTCTTCCGAATGCGGTAAAACCTCAAATATGACAGATCAAAAGTGTTAGCTGGACTCTTCACATTTGTCGGCTGAAGAACATGTTCATGAAATATTTAGAAGGATTGAAGCCACCCAAAATCACTGCAAATCAGAAATTGAGTTCAGACACAACATTAACATGTCAAGAAAATACAAATGGCAAGCACGTTCAACACTTACAAATAGGAGAAAGGATGATGACAACGCCAATCGGGTACAGAAAAAAAGTGGTCCTCTCCAAAAAGGGCAGAACTGCAGCCACAGATGACAATCCATTAACTCCATTTTATTCACTCCCATTCATATCTAAGTAAGAACTTTAATTCCAGTAGTGTGTGATTACATGTCTTCAGGAAACATGTCTAACAAGAACCATTTAACAGCCACTTTGTTCAGCATGCTGATTGCCAATGACAGGCATAGCTTTGAATGTTGTCTTTTACATTATATGAAAGGAGTTCAAGACTAACAAAAGGGGTATTACAGTTCCAGACTTCAGAATTGAACCTCCGAAATCTTAGGGTAAAACTAAATCAAATTGAGCTGAGACCGAAATAGAATAAAACACTATCCAACTTTGCAAATCAAACATCGAACGCACTAAAAGAATATTGTAACCAAAGTGCAAGAAAGCCTAATGCCTGACACCAAGTATAACTGAACAAATATATGGATTCACTGCAATTGAGCAGATTTACGCTTGAAGTTTAAAGCTGAAAAGATAATACTCCCTCTGTTCCTTAATATAAGATATTTGGGGAGTTGATCCTGATCCTAAATATAAAACAAAGTTTTTATATTTGCAATTCTAAACAATAATCAATAAAAAAAAGAGAGGGAATTAAGGAAGATGAATAGAGTGTTCTAGGCAATAGATGTCATATTATCTAATTTAGCTAATTTCTTTAATCTAATCAAATTAGGTAAATATGTCTTATATTAAGAACTAGAGGAATATATTCCAGGCTATAGCCACAGCCCAAGAAAATATATTAATGAAATAGAATACTACCGGATCTAAATATCACGAGTCCATCTAAATGAAAAGTATGTCAAGATTATTAATACGTACCGGATCTAAATATCACGAGTCCATCTAAATGAAAACTTTGTCAAGATTAATAATATGTTGTGTGTGTGTGTGTGTGAGAGAGAGAGAGAGAGAGAGAGATTACCGTCATAACCTAAGAAATTGAGATAGTGATAGTATGAAGCGCCCACCATGAACAACAAATTTGACAGCAATGCCGGAATGAAACCATGAGCCACCAATAGAGGAGATAGAAAATAATGGATTACTGCCAAATGATCAGGCATCAGTACCACTCTGGTACCATATCTTACAGTTGCAAACATTATAAGAGCTTCCATACTAACTAAGGAATAAGGAACTACCTACCATAAAGCAAGACAAACATAGGGAAGAAGGAGTTGCAGTGCACATCAAATGCGTATAGCCTTCCATGGAAAACCAAGAAAGAAGAATTAGCTATTAGAAAAAAAATTAGTAAAATTCTAAAGCAAAGAGGAAATATTCAACTGCCCCAAATTTACCAATGAAATTAAAAATTTCAAAAGCATTGCCACTTTTTCAATTAACCCAATATAATACATGCACTGCTAACAGAAGATCGACTTCTTCAGCCATAACAAAATGCAGGAAACGGCATTTCCCAACCTACCATTCAACACGCTGCTCAACTACATAACTGTTAGGAGCCTCTTCTCGAAGATAAGAATTAGTCAGGAACCTGAAGATCACATGATTTTTAATGATACATCAGTTATTGTATCAAGATTAAGTGATTCAGAAGAAAAGGATGATATGCTTAATCTGGGCAGCATCCTTTACCAACAAAAAGTTGCCAGAGCTACTCCAGCCGCCAAAAAGTGGAAAACCAATACTGAGAATATGACAAAAAGCGCATGTGCAGCACTATGATCATACCTGAAGTGATAAGGAAATAATAATATCAGCAGAGGTCCACCAATCTCAAAAGGAAGAAGGTTATCAAAAGTATGAACCCAAGTCATCAATGATTGTGATTCATGACTTCAGAAACAACAAATATTCCAAAATAAGAAAAGTATACGGCAGCTCAAAAAGGTAGTCTTTATAAAAGGGAATATTGTAAAAACAGATGGCCCTTGCTATGCAGACAAATGTTAGGGACTTGCATATTAATTTAGGTTTGCAAAATTACAGTAATTTTACCTAGTTGTCTAATGTATAGATATGAAGATATGGCACCACAAATGTATAGCAAACTTACGCAGCACAATATGCTAGAGTTGCAACGGCCAAAAGAAGGCTGCAGATCACAACAAAAGCAGGGTCGTCACGTGCCCATTGATTCTTGGTTTCTGATGCCAAAAAACAATAAGAAAAAAACCAATTACACTTGCTTTTATTTTTATTTTATTTTCATAATTATTATATTATTTTTACATTGTTAGATGAAATTCTACTCCCCGTGCAATAAAAGGTGTTCATTGAAGATAAAAACACGTTTTTTAACCTCAAAAGATTCCTCCCTATACTGAATCATTGCTAGATCCAAGTACTTGAAAGTTCAAATAAGTTCAAAAAGAAAGAGAAATTACATCATAATATCATATATCATTGTTTATGGTTATGATCAACAATTGATATCACCAAAGTAACTCAAATGTGAATGGCAGATTTTAGTGAATGTTTTCAAGATATTACAGCATATACTAACAAGTTTGGAAATTATGAGCCACAGCAATTACAGCCCAAACAAAATAATTCATATAGCCAAGTAATATAAAAGAGGAGCTTAAGTTGTTGGAACAATCATTGTTGAAAAAGAAACAAACAGATCTATGAAAAGCAATGAGATGTTTGTGTTAACTTACGTTTGTGATATTTAGTATGCTGATAGCTACATCCATCATCCGGTTCCACATCAAGTGCATGCACCAGAAAAGCAATCAGAAAAAAGGATAATTTAATTACAAATGCAAGGGGTAAGCAGCAACTTAGCCTCACTTGATCACAATGTGGGTGTGCATCATGGAGAAGGTATTAATTAAAAGAGATTTACATGAATTTCAAATCTTAAAGAGGAAAAAGTAGAGAGGACTTTATATACTTACACAACTTTTGGTGAGGTGCACAGGTAAAGCATTTGCCAGAAAGTATACTCAATATCCATTTGTTGCCACTAAAATAACAATAAAAATCACAGGAAAAAAAATACAACAAACAATCATTTTAACTGAAAGATAATTAAAAGAGCATGCATTGCCAATTGTGATGTAATCTCTCTGATCTACTTTTATCAAAAGATGTGGCATCGGTCACAAATCTATACTAGGAAAATTCAAATCAAACAGAAAAGTAGCAGCTTAACCCTTTTTTGGGCAAGGAAGCTTACAAATTAAAGTAAACAACATAGTTAGAGGCAGAGAAGCTGGATATACTTGAATGACTTTCTAAAGTAATACTTTACAATACATATTACGTGAGCTAGCAGAGTCCAACAGAGCAAAACTAATCCAATAAGATCGGAGCTCAAAACACTTTTTTGTCAAGTATATTCTAAGAATTTGGTAAAGATGCTCATAGTTTTTGAGGCGCACAAGGTCCAAATCAGATGTTCATCATAATCGAATATAAAAGTAATCATTTATAAACATTCGTTTCTATACTTTCCAGTCCATTGTATGCCTGGGTGGGTTATGCTCATGTTCTACATCTCCTCCACAATTCCTAGATCAAGGAATAGTAAGTGTGGAAGGTATGTTCGTTCTTTCCTTTTTTTTTTTGGGGGGGGTGGGTTTGCTTGTGAAAGGTACATTCTGTTGTCTCATAGATCCACGAAGAACCAAGGCAGATCTTTGGCAAGCTTAAGATAAGGCATCTGGGGAAATCTCCGGGGGGGAAAAGCTTGAGAGGCTCTAGCAATCATTCCATAGTCCACTTTGTACCAATAAATACAAGAGAAAAATAGAGAAACAGGGGCGGGGGTAAAGGTTATATTTGCCAGATCATTCAAGCTAAAGCATTTACTCATCCAATGATATGGTACGTACCAAGAATTATATCAATGATTTTATGATCGATTATGATAGCCGGTTTAAACTAGCGGAACTGAATCACAGATAAACTACTATGGAAGTATGGACCTCAAATCAAATAACAATACCAGCTTCAGCCTAATCATTCACATCCGTGAACTAGAGTGGCACGAGTCTGAATTCAATGTTCTAGAGGAAAAATAATTAAAAACTTGCATGTCAAAGCAAAATTCATAACCTCATTTCACCAGTAAATACTGGTAAATGAAATCAAGTGAGGAGACAATTGGATAACCATGAGGATCAGATCCACTGAAGGAAAGATAATTAAGGGTGGAGGGAGAGAGGGAGTGAGGGAGAGGGAACCTTGACAATTCGGCGGAGATACTGAAGCAACATGGGATTAGCTCGAGAGGAAGAGGACGAGGGGCGTCCTTTGGAGACTGTGGGCAACATCTTCGGTTACTGTCTTCCCTATTCGCGGAGGATCGAGGATTGTCCAAAATCTATGGCAGCGATCTCCTTCTCGGACCTTCTGCCGGAGCTCAAATGGTGAAGGTGTAAAAAGTAAAATCGACGATGGCGTAGAGATTAGAGCAAGGTGGGCCGATCTCCGGGTTCAAACAATCAAGCTGGACTTGGATCGCCTAACTCATTATGGGTACTGTCTACATGATTTAGCGGGCGAAAGACGGACTCGGCTAGCGTCCTCTGGGCACAGCGTCCGCTGTCAGTCCTTTTTATCTACACTATACTGTTTTAGTGTAGTTTGGGTGAAAGAAAGGAAATGTTGAGTTTTTTTTTACAAAAAAAAGTAGTATATAGTACTTTTAAGTATTTTTGTCTAATATTTTAAAATATTTTTTAAATAGTATAGAGTATTTTAAAATAATTTTTTATACTTTTAATCTCTTAAAATATTTTTTCAGTTTTATCCAGTGTTTTATCCGATTGATTGCAATTTTACTCTTAAACATTTTTCAGCTTTAAAAATTACTTTAAAATATTTTTTTGGTGTTTTTAACCTTTTAAAATATTTTGTCAGTTGTACCCAATATCTTAAGAGATTGACTACAATTTCACCGATAAGACACTAGGTAAAACTGAAAAAATATTTTAAGGGATTAAAAGCATAAAAAATTATTTTAGGATACTACATGCTACTTAAAAAATATTTTAAAATATTAGATACTTTTAAAAAAATACTTCAAAATACTATATACTATTTTTTTAAAAAAAAAAACTCAACACATCCTTCCTTTCTCCCAAACTACACCGAAACGGTGTAGTTTGGATGAAAATGACTGGAAGTGGACGTTGTGCGCAGCGGAAGTTAGCCAAGTCCGAGAAAGACAGGTGTGCCAATTTAATACTCCATCCTATTCTTAATATTCTTAGAAAACGTATTTAGATAGTTGATTATGGTTTTAAATATATGATAATTTTAATATTTGTCAATATTTTTTTAATTTACTCTTATTAATATTTCTTAAACAATAATCAAGAAGGAGGGAGAAAGAAGAAATTAAGGAAGATAACCGAAGGGATTCTTATAGAAAATTATGTCATATTAATTAACTCAACTAACTTCCTTAATCAAATCAAATTAATTAAATTTATCTTATATTAAAAATCGAAGGGATTCTATGAAGTTTGAGAAAAAAATCCCTCAGATTCACATTTTATTTGACCCTCAATTCCTAGTCCAAAGCCCATCCCAAAAAGTTTTACCAAGCATGGAGTTATAATAAATATCAAGTTTAGACCATTAAACATATGAGAGTTTTAATTATAAATTATTAGGATTAGCTACCAAAAGGAACTGCATTATGACTCCTCACTGATTCCACTATTCACATGAGCAATTATGGCTTGTCCATTAGACTCCTCGTACTGTTATTTACTTATTTGAACCGTGCCCTTGTTGAGCATTATTTACTTATTTCAATAATAGACAATTATTAACTAACAAATAAGGACACAAAAAATTAAAAAAACAAAAATAACTGCTAAATATACCATGTTCTACAATAGTGTTTCAGCTCATCTCCTATATCATATAAGTGTCTCTTTGAAAAATAACTAAACCTTAATTTTAAAAGCCCTTTTCCTCCCGCCAAAATAAAAATTATCTTACATACTTATTTTATAAATTATAAAAACACTTCTGAAAAACTAAAATAAAAATAACACTGTGTGTGTTTGGATTATCTTTTGAGAATAACTTTTACGATTTACGAGGTAAATATGTGAAAAAAGTTTTATCTCGATTTACACAAACCGTGCAAACCACGGTTTGATGGTTTTCCAAACACACTAATCATAAGTCTATCATAACACTATAGCGATACTCCCAAAATATTTGTTAAGAAATGTTCCACACTTGCAATAAAACAAAACTTCTAATCATTTTTATATATCTCGATGCTCGAGTCAAGTTAAATTTTATGTTCTCATTTCCCTTTTTAAAAATGGTTAATGTGGTATGCATAATGAAATTTGTTTTCTAATTTCACATTTCTTATTCTCGCAATGGAAATTATTGGTGAAAGTTATTCATTTGAACAAAAACATCTTTTATTAAGTTCAAAAAACAAAATTAGGCTGACAAGAAGTTACAATCTATTTTAGATCAATGCTATAACAAAATCAGGATGTAAAGGATTTGTTATTGTTTTCTAAACCAACAAGCATTGACTACCCCACGCGATATGCTGGATGAATTAGCTTTAAGTGTAATCAATATTCCTAATATATTCAATCACGCATCAATTAATCAATTAGTTCCATCCACATAAGTTGATTGCAATGCATGTAAGATTAATATTAACTGAAATGTTATGAAAGTGCCAAAAAAGAAATTGACACCTACATCACAAAAAGCATCTTCAATAAAATGAGACATTATGAACCAACACATACTAACCACTTATCTCTAATCATAAATAAATATTGTAGTACATTTCACATAAATAAAATTGAAACCCTTTCTTATTGGGATCCCTAAAAACCACCATTCAACAAACCATGAAAACAAAAAATAATCTCAATAGCCATCAGAGCCTTTCCAACATTATTATTATCAATGTCAATAGCAAGCAAGATTGAGCCACGGACAACAAAGTGAGGCACCACATGAATGACCTACAGATGATATAATGAATGATCAAGCACAACAATTACCCCATGGATGAATGGATCACCCCCAAAGAAGATGTAGGCAAAAAACGACTCATATTATATAACTCCAAATACCTGTACAAACCTTTAGATTAATAAGAAGCACGCAACATTGTTGAAAATACCCAATAGATATGTGCACAAAGGGACAAACGTATTGCACAAGAGAACACTTACATAAGAGTTAGCTGGAAAAGAACTTACATAATGACAAAAGCAGGAAACCAATGGTTAAACAAATTACAAAATGGATCACAACTACTCTTCACATCAACCATGTGAACACAAATCTATCATGTCAGTTCGATAAATTTTGACAATACACTTAACTTCACATACAAGGCAAAATGAATTGCATTAGGCAGTGAGTTGATGCAAACTCAGCTGACAATACTACATTGTCAATTGAATTGAGCCCAAAAATTTACAGAGCACCTAAAAAAGGATAATCAGATAAAAAGCTATGGGTCAGAAAACCACAAAATAAGGGACTAGACTTTTTAAGTGTTACATAACAACAGAATAAGAAATGCATCACAAGGGTACCCATCTTCTTCCCTCGTATAAGGAGATTAGGGGAAAAACAGCATATTATATCTTCATTATCTGCACACAAAAACGACGAGAGGAATCACAAATTGAATCAGCACACAAAAACCAAAGACAAGAGGAATCAAAACGAAAAGATGAAAAGAAAAGGGAATACCAGGGCGGAAGAAAAACGCAGATGGGGAGATCCAATCTTAGTTGGTAGTGTGAAGAGCAATTTAACAATAGAATAACCAAACATAGAAGAACCAATCAGCAAAACACTTCAGGTTGATTAAGAGCAGCCACCAACTTCAACATCAAAAGATACCGTATCACATAAGGTATTGTAAAAAATTATACTACATACAACAGGAAATACCAGATCTTGAATTAGCCACATCTACAGCATCAAAACATAGACACATTGATAAGTTCCAAACCGCCAGCAAGAAGAGGAACATAAAGTTCACACATCAGTGAAGTGACTTTTCCTAAATAAGAAAAATATGAATATAATGACCTCAACCTCAATTACTTAGTCCTCCAATGAATATATCGCATAATATATACAATGCAAAAAGAAGAAAAAATGGAATCAAGAGAAGGGAAAATATACCAAAGAGCTGCTACATTCATTAGGCTTTATGCCATTCACAATACATAACTTCAACATACAGTAGCAGTTTACAACTACTAAATACATATACATTCATGCCGCTTAGGACCTACTAACACGGCAGGGACATTGCATGTTGTATGTAGATTTGGTGTCATGCAGCAAAAATAGTAGGTTCCCAAATTTCCAGTAGCATTCCAGATTCCTTCTCTCATCAATATTGTTTCAAAGAAACAACATATAAATAGTAAATAGTAAGTTGTATTCAGTGATGGTATTTTTCTTCTCCCTTTTGGTGCAATCATTATCTGATAAACTAAACCAATGGTAGATACTGCAATTCAATTCATCAAGGAACCTTAATACATGCAACAGAAGTTAACATATAAAATCTGCAGGCAAAAATAAGGTGTAATAGTTTGACAAAATAAAGTAATTTTCTCCTCTTGTGATCAACAAATTCAAGAGCTGAACGCAGCTTGGTTAGTTGTGCAACATCTTTAGCCTTATCAATTGCCAACGTACCAGCAACATCCTGATAACAAAATGTCACAAGACACATATCCAACACATTATCTAAAGTGTAAAGATCATCAGAAGTTCGTGGATGAAAAGAGAAATCAGTTGAACAAAACACATGCATTTTATTCATTTATTAATCATTCATTATTAATTAAATATTTCTACATCAGCTTATACACGATAATGTAGAACAACATTTATAGTGAAAATTGAGCAACTTGAATTAATGACCGAATTAGTAAGTAGAGAGGGAGGGAGAGAAAATAATGCTGCATTATTCTCTGTGGCAACATTTTGGCTTACAAAGGGTTCATATAAAGAGTTTGAAATGTGAAAAATGGAAAAGAGGGAGGAAAAGGTCTAGTCAATATGTAGAATATGATAGGAGCATACTTTAGACTCATAGAGCTATTAATAACCATCTATAATGTCTTGAGCATTAAATGCTATTTCCATCATCGGGAGACTAATTTACCAGATGTGATGATAAGTACTCAAACTCACAAGTCACAACATACTTCCCAATATATAGTACATGGCTTCTCAAAGTAAATTAGGAAATCATAGTAATGACATATGAATCCAGGAGAGTCATTTTAGATATTTAACATTACATATACCTACAACTGAAAAGTATAGTTACACTTTGAATATTCAAATAAAAGCTGGCCAAGAGCATCGGTGTTGGGAGGCATGGCAGCCCCAAGTTCTGCCATCCAACCATCCATAATTGCAGTTGAGAGAAGCTCCAACTGACTAGTTGAACCCCCGTACGCGTCATCGGTAATAGATTAAAAATCGTAGGTTCCCACTGTAAAATAGTTTAACACTACAAATTCATGCCTCTTAGGACCAACTAACCAGAAACATTATTAAATCGTTTGACAAAGGGCTAGGGAAGTTTAAATCATAAGCCACACCATAAACATGCCATCCTCTTGAATAAGACCATAATCACTTACGTCTGCAAAATAGTCATCTTCCATTTCCTGCAACATAGTCCTATGCGACTCCTATTTAGTGTGATTACTTCACTGTGAGGAGGACTTCATAGTCTTATTGAAACGACACTTTCTCACAACAAGTATTATCCAATACAATTATACAAAATCAGTATTTTTTTTCATACATTACAAAGTTCAGGACACAACTCGCCCACAAACTCATTACAGAGAAATTTATTATTCTGATCTCACATCACAATTGACCTATAAGTCTTAAAATTTCACACAAAACAATTTTCAATACAACTGTGGTTGTGGGTCCATCAACATATAAGATTATGCAACATAAAATCTCAGGCCTAACAAGGGTTAAGCATTTATCCCAAGACATATATTCAAACAGAAAACGTGGCATTATAAAAACATGAGGGTTCTATAATGACAATATAGAAATTAACACAACACCAATATCAAAAGAGGTCTACAAGATTCTCAACGTCTATGCCTCCAGTTGCTTCCCTTAGCCTCTAGCCAGATTAGAGGTCTCGCCTGAAAAATTATTTATAATAACGGGATGAGACATAAAAATCTCAGTAACCAAAATCAATTTACAAAATATGTAGGAAATGATTGTAAGTCAGAGAAGCATATTTAACTGACATAATAATAATAATAGTAATAATAATATTCTCATAATTCAAAACTTAACATAATATAATCAATGAATAAAATCATCCCTACCCATCCATCCTGCTCCTCCTTATCTCCTCCGGACCGGTACAGCCTATCAGTGCTAGTATACCCGGTCAAAGGTTAGCTAGTCACATCAAGAATACTACCCCTCCCATGCTACCACCAATATACCGTAATAGGGAGGTGTCCGCCCAAAACACTCAACTCCAAATCCGGGCCAGGATTGAGAGAGCCGATAAGCACACAATTCACCATATCTCTTACACACAACCCAACATATCCCATAACATAAAAATATTACATTGATATAATTCTTTAAAAACATCAACAAGGTCATCTTTTATTATACAACATATTCATCCAAAAACACATATTTATCACAACAATAATAATTATTAATAATTTTAATTTAGATATATAAATTGAAAAATACACTGCTTCACTGAAATAAATTCATATTCAAAGATAACATAATTCTTTTAAAACACATACAAATAATATAGATGGAAGTAAGGTTTATAAAACACCTTACAGTCCAAAACAAGCATATAAAATAAATTAACCCCGGTTACCTCGATTCCAAGCTTAATCTTAAGTTTGATAGTAAAACCCGTGCAATCACCGATCACAAGAAAACTCTACATTATTAATATAGATACCAATTAACCACAAATAATAATAAAATAATTAATTTACATAATTTAACTCATACAACCCAATTTTCTCTACAACTATTATCCTCAATTATTTCAATTTCCTTAAAAATCCTTAATCATATATCATTTCTCATAAACCCAAAGCACTCATTAAAATCCTTAAATAAACTTTAACATACCTATAATTATAAAATCCTCAATATCAAATTTTTAAATAATTAAATATCTTTTTTTATAATTTATATGGGTATAATCCAATTATTAAACAACTCCTCAAATGTCTACATAATTAAAATCATATCAAATTCCAATTTAAATATTAAATCATAACTCATATTTTTTACAGAGCTCATATCTAACAAAAATAAACCGATTAAAACCTCAATAATACCTCCAATAATCCAAATAAATTATTTTAAAAAAATTTGATCGGTAAAAACGCCCTATGAAAATTAATTTATATCCTATTTATAAAATAAGTTAATTATAAAATCACATCTCTAAACTGGTTAAAATTAACTATTAATTTTTCTCTACATTTATACAGTCTTATATTAACAAAACTCAAAAATTGCCGAAAATCATATCCCCAAAATATTCTCTAACTAGCATAAAATCACTATCATAGGAAAGAGAAAATTATTTAGAATATATTTCATAAAAAATACTTTGTGATTAGAAGAGAGTTTATGTACCTTATTGATATTTAGAATACCCCTTCCCCTTCTTTTTCATGCTTTGGCGTTTGATGGGCCAAAGCAAATAATTTTTTTTAACAAAATTTTTTATGACAAGGGGGGTCATCCTCCTTATCATCATTGTTGGTAGGCATCGAAATGGCGCCTACCAACTTCAAAAAAAAAAATATATATATATATTTTCAAATGTCACACTTACTCCTTCATAGTCTTACAGTTTCCTTCAAAAAATAATAGGTATCCCCTTAATATAATAAATATGCATGACTAAGTAGCTGAGTCAAGCAATGTTTTTTTTTTGCTTCTCTCTCATTTCACTGTTTATATGAACAGTGTCGGCTTGCTTTTGGCTTCGTGTCATACATGTAGATCACTATGTGGCTTTGAGCCTGCAAGAAGAGAAAAGTTCCCTCACCCATCGTCAATTTTGGAAACTCTCCTCCTCCTTTTTTCTTCTGGATACGAATTCTCTCTACAAAGCTTCATACTTCTCTCGTCGATTTATGCATCTCTACCTCCCTTCACACTTCTCTCTTGCCGATTTCTGCATCTCCGCCTCCAAGAACCACCAAGTGTTGAATTGCTTCGTGGAGGAATGCAAGAACCTGATAAAATCAGCCGATGGCTCCATAAGCCATATGGGCGCAAGACTCCAGTCCGACGCTATGGGTGTGCCAGAATCTCCTCTCCTCCGCCTATTTGGATTAGAAACCAGGTTCTCTTCTCTTTTACTTAGATCCTGATTGACCT
Organism: Albizia julibrissin; assembly: GCA_037074505.1. Lineage (NCBI taxonomy): Eukaryota > Viridiplantae > Streptophyta > Magnoliopsida > Fabales > Fabaceae > Albizia > Albizia julibrissin. The sequence continues at coordinate 2,908,036 of CM073480.1, read as the reverse complement.
CTACTTTTTTCGATAATATTGTTTTTTTGGGGGAAAATTCCAGTAATGATTTTTTGCTTTCTGAAGGTTTTGAAATTATTTGTTTTCTTTTTCTCCTCTACTAAGTTAATATAATTGGGTTTTGTATCTTCTCTGTTTTGCCCTACTGTTTTGAATTTTAGCCCTCTGCCCTACGTTTTAAATTATTTATGCTTTATATCTCAATGGATGCTATTTGGTATATATCCTTCCATTTCTTGCAATACCTATTATTTTCCCCCCAAAAAAAACAATATTATCGAAAAAAGTGGAGGTCGATCAGGATCTAAGGAAAAGAGAAGAGAACCTGATTTCTAATCCCAACAGGCGGAGGAGAGGAGATTCTGGCACACCCACAGTGTCAGACTGGAGTCTTGCGCCCATATGGCTGATAGAGCCATCGGCTGATTTTATCAGGTTCTTGCATTCCTCTATAAAGCAATTCAACACTTGGTGGTTCTCGGAGGCGGAGATGTAGAAATCAGCAAAAGAGAAGTGTGAAGGGAGGCAGAGATGCAGAAATCGACAAGAGAGAAGTGTGGAGCATAGTATTGAGAATTCATATCTAGAAGAAAAAAGGAGGAGAGTTTCCAAAATTGACAATGGGTGAGGGAACTTTTCACTTCTTGCAGGCTCAAAGCCATATGGTGATCCACGTCACGTGTATGACACGAAGCCAAAAGTAAGCAGACATTGTTCATATAAACAGTGAAATGAGACAGAAGCCAAAAAAAAAATTGCTTGACTCGGCTACTTAATCATGCATATTTATTATATTAAGGAGATATTTTACATTAACGTACCCATTTTATAATTTTATAATGGTTAAAGTATAATTTTATTTCAGAAATTTTCGTCTAAAAGCGGGGTTGAAACCCCAGTTATATTAACTGCTAATTTTTACAAGAAATACGCTTACGTGGCAGCTCTACCATTCTCACATATCCACCTCATCAACACGCCTTTCTCTTTCCTTTGATCACTTCTTTTCTGCTTCCTCCCTTCCATCAACCACGTTCTCAAGTAAATTAATTACTCAGTTCTATTTATAAATAATTTTTTTATGGGGCTAGTTCTTTTTATAAGTAACTTTCACTCTGTGTCTGAAAATGTAAGCTCATTTTTTCTATTTTACCCTTACTAAATATATATTATTTATAATTAATTATCGCACACACCAAAAGTTATATTCATGAGAAAGAAAGAGAGAGAAAAAACTCACTAGATGAATGAAGTCAACAAATCATTGATAAAATGTATTTTACTATCTCTCCTACTTTCTATACATTCTCTCTCTATTTTCATAAATAGGGGCATATAAGAAAAAAAAATATAGTATTTTTGATACACTTATTACTTTTAACTACCAGTTTGTTTTACGTAATCAATAAAAAAATTGCTTATAAATAAAATCGAACAGAGTAATTACTTTCAAGTTTGAATCAAGCTGGTTTTCCTCTTTGGCGAAGGAGGGAAGAAGCAAAAAAAAAAAAAACACAATGATAATGGAAATGGTGGTGATAGATGTTGGACAGTTGGGGAGACGGAGGGAGGAAGCAGAAAAGAAGTGACAGAGGGAGAAAGCAAGGGTGTGTTAATGAGGTGTATGAGTGAGAATGGTGGAGCTACCATAATTTTTGGGTAAAATTACATCTGAACCCTTTTATAATTTTACTTAAGTGTTTTTGTAATTTTTGGAGTTAATTTCTTGGCCCGTTTTTGTTGGGGAGTTCGTTTGATCGTCCCTAGCCCCGAAACCTTGTCTTGCCGTCACGTGAAGCATCTAGAAACCATTTATGGGCTAGTGGCTACAAAGATGTAAAACGAACCAATGTGTGTCAATGGACCATATAATACATGGGCTCCAACTTTTTTGTTTTTAGGCATCGTGGGTTTGTTCCTTAAACGACTACCTCATGTCATGGTCAACTCAACAACCTGCAACTCCCATAACGGCCCAACTAAAAGAAAAAAGCGCATCAAATGTCGTACAGCACGTACAAACACCGTACCATGATCACCGGCCATCGGCTACCAGCAAATCATGGGCCACTTCATAGTTTTTGTTCTTTTCCAAAATAACCAACATTAAAATTCAAAATTAAAAAAAATATTGAATCTGGTGCATTCTAGTAATTATGCTAGAACAAAACAGCTACACATACTTTTTTTGTTTTGGCGTTTTCCATTTTATTTTGCCATTTTATCTTCACTGTTGGGATAATAATTCATGGCTGCAAAAGCAAGAGTTCTAGCCCTACCAACTTTCCCTGATATTTCCATCTGTACAGTCTCAAAATAACGATCTCTGTGCTTGTAATCAAATTAAGCAAGCACCTTCGCTTCCCTCCTTTGACCTTCGCTTCAGCAACTGTGGCTCATCAAATAAACTCCTATCACTCTGCACAATTTAACTTTGAAATTCCAGCACTCACACCGTCAGGATTGGAGCACAATCTATCATTATGTCCCTCCATGTAATTTCTCACTTCTTCCCTTATCATTTCCTTCATCACCATCAGTAAATCAGGCCCAAACGTAGCCATTGATGACAACTTCTCAGACTGCGTTTGTACCTTGGCCGTAAAACCAGGAGGACTCGGAATCGGAATCTTCTGCGACTCCTTCAAATCGGGTCCCAGAGTGTACAGACTAAGATCAGTGCAGGGCTCTTTGTTTAAGTTGAAGATTGGACTCGGGCATTTTCTCGCTACTGGACAAATCGCCATTGAAGATGAAACCACAGGAAGACCTGAATCACTAACATCAGATCCTGATGGACTGCTTAGGCAGTAACAATGGCCGCCCGGCGGCAATGACTGTATCGGCACAGCGCCTTCCGCAATGGCTGGTTTCTTTTCCGGAGGCTCGTCGTTTGGGGTGCCTTCGCCGGCGACCAACGACGAGAACTTGCGCTTCAAGGTCGAGTTCCAGTGGTTTTTGATCGCGTTGTCCGTACGGCCGTTCAGGAGCCTCGCTATGGTGGCCCACTTGTTGCCAAACTTTGAGTGGGCCTTGATGATGATCTCGTCTTCCTCCGGTGTGAAGGACCGGTGCGCCACGTCCGGCGAGAGCTGGTTGCACCACCGTAGACGACAAGACTTCCCGGACCTACCGGGTATTGATTTGCTTATAGTAGACCAATTCCGAGGACCGTAGCGTTGCACGAGCTTGCGCAACAACTCATCCTCCTCGGGGCTCCATGGTCCCTTGACCCGATCCACGTCTCTCTGCTGCTCCTCCATTGTCGCCGAATCTGTTTTCGTCGCTTCGATCATAAAAAAAATTCCTCCAGTACGAATTTTAGGGAAACCAAAAGATAATTTTAGGTTTAAAATTTAAAATTTTGGTGAATCACTCGAATGAGGCGCGGTGAGGAGGTAGAGAAGGAGGAGCCTCCTCTGATGATGAGAGAGGGGTAAAGAGAGGACTTAGATGGGTTTATAAACTGAGGGTTAGCGTAACTGACTCAGCCGGTTAGCCAAAACACGTTAGAGCCGTTAGGGCAGCCGGTGCTACTCGGTTTTCAGTTTTGATACATAACAGCTGGATAACTATCAGGCTCGGCCACGCAGGCACGTATATTTTGAAAAACAATAAAAAAAATTTATGTATTAATATATTTAATTAATTAACTAGACATTTGTACTATATACATAGTGCTTTTTTTTTTTGGGCAGCGCTATTGAATTTCTTATGGAGTCCTATATTATGGGTGATTTTGTGATGATAATTATAAAATGCCAAAAAACCTACATTATGTTTTATTATAAGAAATACAATTTATACAATCCCAAAAAATACACTAATTGGGAGAGGCATGGGATATAAATTCTGAAAGTGATTATAAATTGACTAAATAAAAAAACTTATACGCATTATATTTGGGTGAATAGCTTAATAATTTCGCAATCAAATAACTAGATTTTTCTGGAACGAGAAGGAACGAAGATCTCGGGCGATATGAAAATTTACCATGGAGACGAAACTGTAGTTAGTTACACAAATAAATAAATTATACCGTTACTGTTTGAGGCTTTGATCTCAACGAAACGAAGAAAAGAATATAGTGGTAATAGTAGTAGTTACTAATGGGCGGTTTGCTAATTCATTAGCTTGACTGGAAACAGTTATGGGAGTTAGTAACTGAAGAGAGAGCAAGGGGACGCGGGATTGAGGAGGAAAGGAGATGTCACGAGAATTTGTTGCGAGATAAAGGGGACGGTTAGGTTAGGTTAGGTGCGGGGATGGGGACGAGTTTGACCGAGCCAGGCTGGAAGGCATATTTGTTTTGATTAATTGGCGTGTGGTTTTATGGGTACGCGTGTGATTTGCGATATTGAAATTTTTTTTTTGGGCAGGGGGGCGATGACGTGGAGAAAAAGACAGGAGAGGACGCGGAATTGGAGAACGGATCGTTACTGACAAGTTATCAGTCCAGGCTGTAAATCAGGCGCACGGACGACGGCCGTAACGGCCTTGCCTCACCGACACGAGTCAGTCATCACGCTCCAACTACCCGCCTGAATGAACATCCCCATTTTATAACGACAAACCCTGGATTTTGAATCCCTCACAACGGATGGGATAGCATGAGCTTGTTTGGAATAGTGATTGAAAATTTTATAAGTGTTTATGAATTGTAATTCACGGAATACGAAGTAATTTTTACGGTCTACAAGGTAACTTTTACGGTCTACGAGGTGCTTTCACGGTCTACGAGATAAATATGTGGAAGAGATTTATCTCGATTTACGTGAATCGGGCTTATATAATAAGCCCGATTCAAGATCGCTCTACCAAACAAGCACTATATCGTCTTGCCCAAACACAACCTCACAGGCAAGGTCCCCTACGTGCCTTTTTCTGTCATTTCATTTATTATATATTAGTACTCTCTCATATGCAACTTTGTCTCTTATTGTATAAAATGAATTGATAGTTAAAAATAATAAATATGTCAAAAATATCATTTTTTTATATATACATATATTTATGAAAATAGAGAGAGAATGTATAAAAAGTAAGAAATATAATAAAATATGTTTTCCCAATATTTTGTTGACTTCATGCATATAGTAAGTTCTCTATCTCTCCTAAATATAACTTTTGGAGTATGTGATAATTAATTATAAATAATAAATATTTAATAAAAATAAAATAAAAAAAAAGAAGTTTCAAACACAAAATAAAAATTATTTATAAAAGAGATCAGCTCATGAGAGGAAAAATTATTTATAAACAATATTATTTAAAAGCATTCTTTAGATAGTTAGCACTTAGCAGCGACTGAAGAGAAATGAGAGAAAAGTATGGGGCAAAAAGAAAATCATTTGTTAAAGCTACAAGAGCTTAGAACGGCTTCAACTTTGTTTTTGTTTGGAGATTTTTTTTAAAAAATCTCTATATATACCATTCTCATCCTTTTTATAAGTTCGGTTTAGGAAAAAAAATTTGATCCTTAATATAAATCGGCACAGAAGGTTATTAATGATTATTTACAATGTTGCCCCAATTAAATGTGATGAAAAAATGAATTGATTCACATTGAAAAGAGAGAAAGATGTGAGAAATGATTGAGAATATTATTAATAACCGAGAGAAATTGAAAAAAATATATCAATTTAAAAGATATTTAATGAATCACATAGAGCTGGTTTAGCCGAGTAAAGCTCTGTTATATTTTTTTGGGACTCGAATTATAAAGTCGAGACCCATAAAAGCTACTTGTATTGAGAGGATAAACATAAATCCTAAATTAGATACTGGATGAAAATATTAAAAAAATACATATTAATGAACTACTAACTAATTTTTCTTAATTCATAAAAATGAGGTAAATTGGATTTATAAAAAAAAAGGTGGTAAAAGAAATATAAATTTCCCGGAAAGGGATTGGATGTAACTGTGTCGTGATAGTGGTTTAATGATGTCGACCTATAATTTTTAGAGGACTGCAATGAGAGTATTGGATAATGCAGGATTCAATATCATGTGGCTGATTATACCATGGGAGGAGACGACAAAATCTGACCAAATAGTGAAACAGCACATAATTTGTTTAAGCAAAGTTTAAGGCATCGGATTAAGGGCCGCATTTAAAGTAATTCATAAAGTTAGCAACTGTCACGTGATTGAGAACCTGCCAGGAATTTTCCTTTCCAAATTTGTTAGTATGTTTTTTCGCCTCTACATCTTGCAATACTGTTGGATTTGATCCCTTCTCGATCGCATCGCATTCACTTATGCATAGAAATTCATAGTTTATAGCATTAGCTTAGGTAGATCTGTGATCAATCAATAATTTTTATTCACTGGCTTAATAAATGAAGAAGCACAGAATCTTTAGCGTAAATTGAAAATATAGTTATTCTGGACAGTGAATAGATTTAGAGCATCGATCAATTTTCAGAATTTATTATCTCAATATAAATATTAGGGATGTTTAAAATAACGATTAGAATCTCTAAAAATGTTTTTCAATCATGATTTTATGGTATACGATGTAACTTTTACGATCTATGAGATAATTTTTATGATTTATGAGATAAATATAAGAAAAAATTTTATCTCAATTTATATAAATCGACTTATACATAAACATAAGATAAACCAAACAAACTAACATGTTCATTGACAGCCACCACAAATTATCTCATTTTTTCCTAACCCAAAAAGAACCTTGTGCCTTAAGCATTCTTAAAAATGACCCATTACATTTTCACCCAATTAAACTCATGGATATAACATAGCATATCTAAACAAGAAGTCCACTGGGCCTAAGAAGCTCATTACGCAATCCATAAAGGAGGTGGTGCATGTATGTCGTTTTGCCATTCTAACCTCAAAACGACAAACCGCAGGAAGTCGTGGAAAAAATGTGTGGATCGTCCCTCAGCTCTTTAGCCCACAGCATTTCTGAGTCCTGACTCCTGACACTGCGACTCCTCAACGGCTTCATCTCTCATTCGCTCGCCTGAATCTAACCTCCTTAAAAAAGAACTGAAAATTAAATAAATCGCTCGCATTTTATTTCATTCCCCCTTTCTCCCGCTCAAGCCCTAATCGCCATGGGAGAATCTGAACCTTCTCGTCGGACATCCGTTCATCATGCTCTCGGCGGTGGCCTAGGTTCTCTCTCTCGATCTTCCTCTCTAGTAGCCATGTGGCCACAAAGCTCAGTATAGCTTTAATTTCTCTGAGTCATAGATACTTAGGAAATGATCTTGCATTCCATCTAACGTCGTGTCTTGTTATTGCTCGTCCTCATATTTATAGTTTTCTTTTTCTGCAAATTGAGATTGATAAATTTTGTATTATTAACTCTCTCAGTTGCGGATGTGTTGCTTTGGAAGAATTGGTGCGGAGGGGTTATGGTCCTGGTGTCGTCTACGGTGATGTGGTACCTATTTGAGCGCGCCGGATATAATCTCTTGTCTTTTGTGTCCAATGTTCTATTGCTGCTGGTCGTGATTCTCTTTTTCTGGGCCAAAGCTGCTTCCCTCCTCAATAGGTATTTCCATTTTGCTTTATCGAAATTCTTAATCCGTTTAATCTCTTGCCCTTTATAGGAATTAATGAGTTTTTTTTTTTTAATGTCTTCGGTGGAAGAGATTAGTGCTGTTTCTTCAATATTTAGTTGAAAGGCGTTAGCTGGAAGTAATCGCTTGAAAAAAAAAAAGCATTCGGATGCTTTCTTAACAATTTTTAGAATGAATCTGCTTTTATGTGTGTGTGTCTTTTGGGGGGTAGGGGGTTATGAAAATTGGATAAGAGATGGAGTGACAGTGGTCATTATCGTTTCTTCTCTTGAAATTGATTTTTCTTTTTTCAATAAAACTATTACAGACCTCTCCCTCCTCTTCCTGATATGGAAATCTCTGAGGATTCTGTCGCTAAGGCTGCAGATAAACTGCAAATTTGGATCAATCGGGCTTTGTCTGTTGCACATGAAATAGCAATTGAGAGAAATTTGATACTTTGCCTTCAGGTGCGGGGTTCATTTTCCCCCTCACTTTTTTTTTTTAATTGGATGAAATTTTTTCCCTCAATTGTTGTTTTGAATTATGATAACTTGATGAACTTCCTTGATAGTACAGCATTTTATATTGACATTTTTTATGTGAGTTTGGAAATCAGATTACAGCTACATTGTTGCTTATCTCCTTTATTGGTAGCATGTTCAACTTTCTGACCCTGGTCTATGCTTGTAAGTTCTTTGCTTTTGTAGTTTTGGTTTAACAAGCATTTGGCAGTTTGAAAATTCTCTGTACATTTATTTGCTTCTAATATGTCAATTATTTTCATACAGTCGTTCTTCTTAGCTTGTCAGTTCCTCTGTTGTATGACAAGTACCAGGACCATATTGATGACAAGTTGTTTATGATACATGGGAAAATTCAGACACAGTGTGGAAAGTTAGACAGTAATCCTCTAAGGAAGATTCTTTTACCTTCAAACAAAGCAAAGAAGATGGAATAGGTAAGCATATACTATCCGTTCACTTGTGTGTGGTTGATGCAGATAGTGCATGCTAACTTAGTATTAACCCTTGTTTGATTATGTTGACAATAATTTTCAACCGGCAAAACTCTATGCTTTTGAAACTGATGTTTAAGCATAGTCTGACCTAAAGAAGAAAGAACAAAAGAAAGGACAATGCTATTGCCCATCTGTCTATTTTACACTTTCAACTCCTCTTCATGTTTTGCCAGTAATTTGTGCTTTTCTCAGATACATTTCATGATGCCTAATTATAATAAAAAAACTGTTATCCCCATAGAAGTTTTATTCACTAGAGAGCATTTGATTATAGTAGCAAGCACTGGAAGTGAGAAAGCTGTTAAAGAGGATTAAAAAGGGTAATGGGCATTATCTAATTAGAAAATGAGAACGAGCATGTGAGATTTTAATTGTTATTTCTTGATAATGTATAATTGATGCCATATATTTTCATATCCATGGAACTTCCAGTTACTCGTCAATACTAATGCAGTAGATGTTTTAAATAAAGCATTTGATCTGTTTGTTTTAATTTGTTAAGTCTGAGTTTTATGAATAATGTAAGTTCTTCCTTCGTCATTATAAAAGAATCCTTGAACATATTCAAGTCACTTGGTTTCTTGGGTTAACTTCTTGCTTGTTTTTGATATTCAGGTGCAACTGGATTGATGAGTCTAGCTAGGGGGTGTAGAAATGGATGCTCGAGATATGAAGTACTAAGATTTTCTTTTTGCTGGGATGTTGCTGTTTACATTCATGGTTAGATGGTGTGTTAGTTCTTCAGTAGCAGGAGTTGACGAGTAGCTTCTTGGTAGGTGATGATTTCTGACTTTTCATGTTTCCCCGGGGAGATCCTTTTTTTATGGATTCTGATAGTTGGATGCTTAGCCATTTTATGCTTTCCTCTGAATTGAGAGAGGGTGGGGGAAATCTTTACACCTGTAACGTGCATGGTTTTGGCTAAAAAACAAGAGTTTGCTTGGCTTGGATATGTGATATATTCTTACTTTTATTCAAGTTCTCAAAAATTGATCATGCAAAAGTTTGTTGAGTAATTTCATTAATTAAAAAAAAAACCTGCCTTTACTATTATTTTTAATACATGGCAACATATAGCTCTTGAATTTATGATCTCTTTTGTACCACTCAATACTCATACCCTATGCCATTACACTGTACTTAGTGACATGTCAAAAAACTTATTTGAAGCATGTACGCTCAAAAAGTTTAGTTAGTCCTGCAAATTTGGGTTGGCATTGATTTTTTTTTTTTTCGGGTCAACGGTTGGCATTGATTAACACATGGGGATAGCACGTATTTAGTCGACCGCAGGCTGAGTTTGGCTGTAATTGTTCCATGTTCCACATATATCCTATCAATAACATTTGGCGGTCACGTCCTCCCGCGGCACTTTATTGTCAAACAGTTATACTAGGTAGCCACTTTTTTTCTCATTGGAGATGGCAGTCACTCTTGGCTAGGACCGATAAAATGGGGTGGGCTGACGGGTCCAACCCGGGCTCGGGCTGGCTAAATGCGAGCCTATCAAGCCTACAGGCTAAACGGGCTGGCCTTATTTAAAAAAAAAATTCTAAAATAAACCCAAATACCATAATTATCTTTTTTTTGATGTTGTGTTTAATTACTTCCTCATCTTTTTTTATTTGACATTTTTATTTTATATTTTATTTATTTATTTTATTATTATTAAATTCAAAAGAGATGTGTTTTTGTAATGCGAGTAGATAAAAAAAAAGAAAGTAAGAATAAAATTTATTTCTTAACTTAAATGTATAAAATAGAAGAAGTGTGATGTGAATGGATGAAAGAAAAAATGAGGGAGGGGAGGTTTTTTATCGGCTCAAGTTGACATTTTGTCAGCCCTCGACGGGCTGGCCCGCAGGAATTCCCAGTCATCCTGGTGGCATTCATTGGTTACAACTTAGTAACTTAAAAAGTCTTCCTGCTACAAAGTCTTGACTAAACCCAAAAGAAAAAAAAAAAAAAAGAAACAGCTTCACGTTAGTGCTAATTGTGTACAGTTCCCAGGATGCTACTTGCTCCAGCCATTTTGAATAAGTTTCCGAGGATATTAAATTGTTCATGGCAGATATTACATTCAGGAGTTTGGTAAACTAGATCAAGTGGTTAATATTAATATTCTTTACTAAATATAATGTATTCAGACGTTTGATGAAAAGTTCTGGCAAACCTTTAAAATTATACTCGATATAATATTTATTTTTATTCATGCAAGTCAAACAAGGATTAGAAAGTGCTGACTAACAATCCTTCCTATGGTACCAATTGAAGACATTAGGTTTCTTTCTTCATTTATTTTGTTTCGGCTGAACGATATACTACTAGTTTTCTTAATAACGCTTATTTTTAAAGATGAGTTTCATTTGCCTTTTTTTTCTTAAGATAGAATTCGAATTATTCAAATTTAAAAGTATTCAAAATATTAAAATTAAATAGACATAACTTCAAATTTTAATATAGATGCTCTAGTTTTAAAATAAATATTCATCTATGATCGAAAAAAATGAATATTCATTGCTCATCTTTAGAAATCTTTTCTAGATGAATAGTCAAATCTGAAATAGGTGTTTGTATCCACAAAAAATTGAAATAGGTGTCAAACGCAATACTTCTTCATCGTACAAAATGACAAATAATTCAGTTATGGATTTGTGCCAGATGAATCACAAACGCTTGGGAAAAATAACTTAAAAATAAAAGTAAAAACCCGACAAACATTGTTTTGAGAAAAATATATCGCATGTTTAGAGGTCCATTTGCAGCTGCCCTGAGACGGACGTTTAGGGAACACTTCTTGTTGCCTTTCACAAAACATGCATATTATAGCGAGTACCAAACAATAATCCAAACACGCTATCAGAAGCAGCCAAGCAGGAGTTGATGAGTAACCAACAGTTAGGATTATTACCTTCCAGTTAGATTTTCTAACCTAGCTCAAGAGCATAAACACACGCGACGTCAAAGAGGCATTGACAAGAACTCTCCAGACAGGAAAATAAACAAGCTTGTGGATTTTGTCAGACAGACCAAACAACCGATCAGAAGTGAATTCAAATATTGAATACTACATACACTGAGTAATGTTCTGGCATTGCTTTTCCATCAGAAGCCCCCATCATGTGGGAACCCAAAGACTTACGAGTCATGGACTGTACAGCAACCTCCTGCCGTTGCAATTTGGGATGGAATAATTGTTCTCAAATTTTCACAAGATATCATGCTTATTGGACAACATTGCGCTGGTCCTTTTCTACTTAGCAGTACATTATGTCAAAAGCCTAGTGAGATGATCACATCATGCGCAAGATCTACAATGGTTACAAAATTCGACACGATAACCACTGCAAATGAGGAGGATACATCTTTAACTGTAATTACATCATACTCATCTTAATTCATGCCTTATGCAAGCTTGGGGGTTGGAGTAGTTTCTGAAGGAGGCAATGTGACTGATCGCAACAACTCAAGTGAGAAAACAAGCCCAAGGAAATGAGAAAGAATTGTGTTTGCTGAAGCCTGTAAATCAAACAAGGACAAAATAGATGTTCAGCACAGCTCGTTTCACTAACTCTTAGGTTTTCCTTGGAGTATCATTTCTGCCAATCAATCCATGGTTTTTCTTTCCATTTACCTTCAAATTGATGTTTAGGGATTTTTTTTTCCTGAATAAACTGTATCAATCATCAGAAACTATATACAAGGGAAACAAGAAAACCCAACTACCTCTCATCGACAACCACCTCAGACAAGCCAGGGGGTGGACGATCATAGGTTTCAAAATGCACATTGCCAGAATGTCCTAATTTAGCAAGAAAACCAGCCTTCCTATTATTTGTAGGGATTTTAAGATTATGATTATATGGTATCTTTGAAGTATGTGTTGCTAAATCCCCAAACTAGAGGCAGCAATGTAGCTTAGCTTAGGGAAGTCTAATTGAATTATGATTCTGTGACCCTTGGGTTTTAATCTATAGTTACAAATGAACAGGACTCCCACTATGTTCTTTTTCTTTTCTTGGTGGTGGTTGTTCTTAACTATAGGATTGGCAACCATATAGTTAGTCCTAGGGTGTTCTAATGGACAGAGAAGGGAAGCATAAATCTAGAGCTACGAAGATGAACATAAGCAACTTAGGCTAGATATAGATCTAGGTCTTTGTGATGGTTTAGGATCATAGTTGAATGGACATGATTAACACAGTAATTAGCAGAGAGATGATTATTGGTTAGTTGGGCACAACCTATTAAGTTGACGGATTAATTGGATACAATCACAACTACTCTCATTATAACTGCCAAGAGTCCAAACTCATAATAAATCCCCTCAACTAAGTGAACCCAATTCCTAGTGTTGTCATCAATGGTTGAAGCCAGAAGGTAAAAGCTCAATTCTTAAAACTATTAAAAGTCATTGGCCTGCAAGCATATCTAAGATACTGAAGCGAATCATGTGAGATGTTTCCAATATGTCAATTTCGTTATTTTATCTCAATCATATCACCAGTTGAAGATCTAAGTCTCCAACTATCATACTTCACTCAGGGGGGAAAAAGAACATGTTATATTTGTAGTCAACACTCAACAGATGTTTCCTTGTTTTACTTTTGAAAACACAAGAAGGTACTAGTAGTTTCCAGAGAACCCAACAGATAGAGCTCTTCTGAGTGGCTAAGAGAAATCCATCATGCATGGGTCAAAGATGAGACTCAACTCCTAATAAGATGATTGCCGTGTCTCACAATAGAACCATAAGACCACAATATGATAAATTGAACACAATCCTAATAAAGAGAAAACTAATTATTGAACCAAGAAGTTTTACCTGCACCAAAAATACATCCAATGCAAGAACAGGGCTGTATCCAGGAGAGATTCCCTGATAATATGGGTTGGCTGAGGAAGTCAGAGCCTTGGCAACCAACAATCCAACAGTGGCTTGCATGCCAAGAATAGCAGCACCCATTCCCAAAATGTTCAGTACTATACCATTCTTCAAGCTCTTTACTACATCAGCCCGAGGGGGAGCCTGAAAGCACAAGAAGGTAAAACTACCTAGTGATACTCCCTTAACAAATAAGACACTGAACATTACCAAGAACATGTTTGACAAGAATCAAGGAAATGTATTGTCATGCCAAGAAACAACCTCTTAGGGATCAGACTATCAGGAACAGAAAATGAATGAGGTTAATATTGCCTCACCCCTCAGCAACTCATTTTCTACATGCCCAGAAAAATTATGATCCCATCCCTCGGTATCTTTATGTAGAATTATTAGATGCTTTGCCTAGTGTATCCAAGGCAAGCCAACGAAATTCATGTAGGGAGGCTTTGATCCAAACATAAAAGTGAATGCTACTATACATTACAATTTAAAAGGCATTCATGAAAGTAAAGTTGAGACAATTTTATCCAATCGAGTACTATTGTTGAGATTACCAAATTCACAAAAGTGACATACAGCAGCTAATATGGTCTGCAATACTTAGTATTTAAAAGCATCACAGCTGCATTCATGTAAAACAGTACCTTGGTGGGCTCATTGGAAGTTCTTTGAAGCTTTTCAGAGAGCCGAAGATATCCAAATGACCAGAACACAGAAACAAACGCAGCCGCTATTCCACCGGAAGTGGCATAAAAAGTAACTGGAGATGTGATCTTCCCAGTAACAACAATAGAAAAAGACAATATTACAGCAGCCACTACCGTGCAGACTAGCTGACCCCAAAATCCTAAACTACCCAAACGCTTAAAATAGCTTGCAGTCTTCTCCAATCTCTTAGAAACCTACAGCAACCATACCACGAAATTTGTCAGGTTACACAAATAATAATTGACGCTGCCTAACATAAACTACATTGATCAAAGAAACATTTAACCCTAAAATGGAATTTAGATTGGTCATGGAATGATCCAGAACCACGAGGAAGTTAACTCATTGATCATGCTCGAGGAATTCAAAGACGTACCCTAATAGAAGAGCAAGGTGTAAGAAATAGGATACCTGAGCAAGTTTTGCTTTTTCCGATTCATCATTGGAGGGAGTAAAAGCAGTAGAAACCTGGGAAGAAGCATTTACGTAGAACGGGGGCTTCGTTAGTCGATAGATAGCATCCGAAGCGAAAGGAGAGGAAGACGAAGAAGCCAGTGACTGAAAGGATTTGAAAGAAGGGACAGAATGCAAGGGAGACGAATTAGGCCGGCGAAAAAGTCGCGGGAGCTGAGGTGGTGAGTTGGCAGCAGCTGCCGAAGAGACCGGCGTCGTCGCCGTGAAAATGCCGGCGCGAGCAGCCGGCAAAAGTAGCGTTTGCATTTCTTACTACGACAAGGGAAGTATCAGCCGTTGCCTGTCTTCACAAGGATTTGAACCAGTTCTGCTCCTCGAATTCGGGCATCGAGTATTTTATTATTGGGATTTCAGCCCAAATGAGAAAGAAGTAGGCCCATGGGTTTTTGATGAAGTTCGCATTCATAGCCCATAGAGCCAAACCTCACCTTTCGGTCCTGATTCCTGAATCATGACTTCGAATATATTTTTATACTGTAACCAAAAAAAAGAATAAATTTTTATGTCCTCCTTATATTTTATTTTGATAAACAAGATAGTCTAGATTAAATTTTAAAATATAATTCGAAAATATTTTTAAATTAAATCACATGTTTCTTAGAAAAGCAAAACAATATATTGACGTGCTGAGGGCCAACTAATAAATTAGGGCTCGTTTGGTTCAATCACATTACACTCTGCAGTGCAGTGTAATGGTAATACAATGCAATATTAATTACAGGGCTAGTGTTTGATTTGATTTTTAAGTAAGATGCAATGAGTTATTATTTTTAACAATTATTTAAAATTAATATATTATACAAAGTCTATTTTACCCTTACTATAATCTTTGTAAAAAGAAATTTAAGAGTCAGGTCGAGGAGGAGAAGGTAGTAGCAGCGGTGTCGGGTGGTGGGTGACTGAGGAGGTAGTGGCGACGGTAAAGGAGGAGGAGGAGGAGGAGGAGGTAGTGGTGGCGATGGGGGGTGGCGACGGCAGAAGAGGAGGAGGAGGAGGTAGTGGTGGCGATGGGGGGTGGCGACGGCAGAGGAGGAGGAGGAGGAGGTAGTGGTGGCGATGGGGGGTGGCGACGGCAGAGGAGGAGGAGGAGGAGGTAGTGGTGGCGATGGGGGGTGGCGACGGCAGAGGAGGAGGAGGAGGAGGTAGTGGTGGCGATGGGGGGTGGCGACGGCAGAGGAGGAGGAGGAGGAGGTAGTGGTGGCGATGGGGGGTGGCGACGGCAGAGGAGGAGGAGGAGGAGGTAGTGGTGGCGATGGGGGGTGGCGACGGCAGAGGAGGAGGAGGAGAAGGTAGTAGCGGCGGTGCCGAGTGGCGGCGGTGGCGGCAGAGGAGGAGGAGGTAGTAGCGGCGATAGGGGTAGCGAAGGAGAAGGTAATGGCGGTAATGGTTGTTGCGATGTGGCTAAGTGAAAAGATATAAGTAAAATAAAGAGAAGTGAAATTAAAAGGTAAATTGGACTTTTTTAATTATGCAATAGGATGGTAATGAGGATTCATAGAGGGGTATGAATGAGGATTACCATGGTAAACTCTATTACCATGCTAAAAAACAACCAAACACTTTTCTCATGATAATGCAATCATGATTACCATTGCATACATGCAATAGGATTAAACCAAACAGGTTCTAAATGATTTGTCCGAACCAAGTTATCATTTTGACTTCTCCATCTTAAATAACAATGGTGAGAGTCTATAGGGTATATTCCCACAGATATTTAATATAAAATATAATTAGAAAATTAATCTCGGTTATAAATATAAGATATATATTTTTATATTTATTAGTCTTTTTTTAATTTATATCTATTAATACTCCCATAACAATGATCAAGTAAGAAATAGGTTAAGGAAATTAAGGGAGATGATTTGAGTGTTTTTATAAAAAAAATTATATAAATTAGCTTAACTAACTTTCTTAATTTAATTAAACTAACTAAATATGTCTTATATTAAATACACTATTGTTTTTTTAAGAGTTTAAATAATCTATGGATCAAATAATGAGTTTCTTCATCTTAAGGAATGAAAATTGCCCATGGACCACCAATACTTCTGCTAAATGACATATGGATTAATGTAGAGGAGGAAGCCTTCTATAATAAGATATAATTTGATTAGAGCCAATGATATGAATTTGAATCTTATATTGTCACTATTCACATCTCACGAAAAGTACTTTGTTTTTTCCTTCGTCTGTGTTGGTCACGCCTCTTCGTTTCAGAGGAAATGAAAATTTGAATCGCACTAAGTTCTAAGTTCTAACAGATCTCATCCAGAAAAGCGATGCCAAATTGCTGTAAATGACAAACAGGGTTAGGATATTCAATTATCGTTGAAGAAGTTATTAGTTTATTAGCATGAGATATATATTTATCACACATAATGATGTCCTCTGTTTTTGGAGATAAGAAGGACAAAAACGGAGAACCCTCCATGGGGTCACAAGGGCAACTCTATTCAACAAGATATTAAAAGCCCTTTCGTCTTCAACCTCAAAATCTTTAATGATGTTTCTTCCTTTGAATAGACAACGTCGTCATTAATGGAGGTAAGTAAACAACCCATAATAGGTATTTTTGACCTGCGTGGCTTCTATTCACAGTTATACCCTTTAAAAATGACAGGATGATTTACTAATAGGCTGTCAGTTGATATTGTAAGCGGCTTGTCTTGTAAAGAGGAAAGCATAAATTTAGATCTCCATAAGCACACTTGTTACAAGAGGTAAAGATGATTTACCTTTTCTTTTGGTTCAGTTTCTCTTCCTCTGCATTAAAGTGTCACTGAAGAGAACCTGAACCATATGAGAAGCTTAACTGTGAGTTTCAACTGAGGCTATGAAACAGAGAACCATTTTGTGCAGTCCATATGAAAGCGACGGGACTAACTAGGGTTTTGCTTCTTGTTTTATGGGCGTTTCCAATGATTGAGCCGTGTTAGAGAAGAAGAAGATGGTCACTCTTCAACATTTTTGGCATTAAATTTTATTAAAGTTGAAGGACAAGTACTCAGACAGAGGCCTTTCACAAAATGAAAAGGGGACCATTGTTTCTGAGTTGGTCACAATTTTGGAGGAACATACAAAATTTCAGTCCCACATTACATGACTTTGCCCAATCATAGCTTAACTTCTTTCCCAAATAATCATATAGTAATTGATAATGCATGTGAACTTCACTAGTTTAGCCCCACTAGCTTACTTCCTTTTCTATCTCTGCGGTTCCTTTCCAAGAGAAAAAGAAATAACAGAGCAAAATGAAGAAAATCCAAACTATTCACACTCACGTTTACAAGTACACATGCATGCATGAGTGAGAGTGGGTATCGTTTTGTTAATATCTGAAAAAATATCAGAGTCTTGAAGCTGACTACAGATTCTGTTTTAGTGGTGACCAATAAGCTTGGTAAATCAATGTGAGGTCCACCTTCAATATGCTTGCCTAAAGGTGAAAAAATTATGTAATATTATAATTACTTGGTTAATATTTTATTTCTTTTCTTTTCCCTTGTTTGTTTTCAACACAGGAACAAATTGAAGAGAAGATAACTAACAACTAGTCCTTTTCCCTTTTCTTTTTTCCTCTTTACTCCCACCCAAAACTGAAAAAGGGTCCAACTAGAGTGGACATATGTATAAAAATAGTAAATGACTATGAAATTTGAACTTCTCTCACACTCTTTATCTGATAGCACTGTTTCTAAAGTTTAAACTTGTTCCAAATTATTGAATTGCCCTGTGAGAATGTCTAAGTTCTAATGTCAGTGCCTGTTCACTTTTCACTTTTCATATGAAATTATTTGAACAAAGCCACATCGTTAATATTAACATATCTTTTTCTCTGAGGAAAAGGTGGTCTCATGTGAAAGATTTGTCTCTTCCCATAGACTATGAATATGTTTAAAGTATACTAGTACATTGATAAACTGTGGTAGTTGAGCTACTGACTAATATTTTTATACATTTATTAATGATCCGATGCTATTGGATTAGAATGGGGTATTATCTAACACAATTAAAAATAATTGATAAGGTTTGAACTATCCACTTTGTTTGAGAAAAAACAAGTTTTTTTCACTTGACTCAAGCATTATTACCAGATAAAAATTATATGGACCCAAGGGAAGGTGTAGCTTCTTCATATAGCTGTTAGAACTAAATCGATGGTTTTCGTGACAAAAACAAAAATGGAGTTAGGATTATCCATCACATGTTTCTTTAAATATTTCTTATGTCCATTTATTAAGTAAATTAAAAGAAAAATTATTTTGAAGTCCCAAGTAAAAAAATAAAATAAAGAAATTGTCCCTTAAAATCGTAAAATAAAAAATGGGTTTTAAGGAGTTGTTAATGGAGCCTCTCAAATTGTCAATTGATAATTTGAGAGGCTCTATTAACAACTCTTTAAAACTAATATTTTATTTTGTGATTTTAAAGGATCATTTTTTATATTTTTAATTGTTTAAGACTATAGTGTAATTTTTTCTAAATTAAAAGAAAAGAAGGAGGACGACATGTGGATCAGTTTTTTTTAATTGATTATTATAATGAGTAAGTGTGGTTGCTGTGAGTTTAAAAAGAGCTGAACTGTAGAAATCTGTAATCTGCAAAAATACAAAAGCTCGTCCCCATTAACTATCTCTCTCCTGCAGATTTGATGGTTCCCATGTGACACAATAAAACAGAAGAGTTTTTGTCTAATTTAACAACAACTTTTATCAGCTATTAAAAATATGAAAGGACTGATATGCAAGAATATTTACTTTTCTAAAATTAAAAAAAAAACTAATCATGGATTTCTTTATTTAAGAATCCATTTGTTGATCATGCAGTAATTAATTTTTCACTCACCGAAATGGTGCCAGCTATGGACTCCAATTCACTAGGGTTGTCTTGCCGCTGTACAAATTAATCATTTCTTTTTTATATTTTTGGCCGTTATTAGTAACGAGTTAGTGCTTGTTTGTTTGAGCTTATTTAAATCGGGTTTATTATATAAACGCGATTTACGTAAATCGAGATAAATCTTTTCTATATATTTATCTCGTAGACCGTGAAAGCACCTCATAGACCATAAAAATTACTTCATATTCCATGAATTACAATTCATAAACATGATTGAAATTTTTAACCGCTGTTACAAACAATCACTTAATTTTCTCTTTTATGAGTTGAATAGTGAGAGAGAGAGAGTTGGCAGAACTGTACCATTAAACTCCCTTTTTATTATCATTATCTTTTGATTTGTTGGGTTCACTTCGTCTTTATCATAATCTCTTTCTGCTATTACTCTCCCTACCCATTCACAATCATTTTGGTTTCCTTACTACCACTTTGTCTGCTTCACCTGGTACACTGTAGGTAAGAGCAGCTCATAAATAGTTATCCATTAATTCTCATAAAAATTTGGTCAACAGAAGAAGGAAGAAGTTGCAGTTGTTCACCATCTCCGTTTTGCTCCTCTCCTTTCCCTTTTTCTGCACCATGAACTCGTAGCTTCTTCCATTATGTTGTATCACCATTATGTTAAGGAATCATGAGCTTCAATTCCAGGAATCTTCATTTGGGGTGTAAAGTTTTGTTCTTTCATTTTCTTCTTCTTCTTCTTCGGTCATTTGCTCTGAACCCAGACGGAGTTCTCTTGTTATCCTTCAAGTATTCGATCCTCGGTGACCCACTTTTAGTGTTAGAAAATTGAAACTACACCGATGTGTCACCATGCTCGTGGAATGGAGTCACATGTACAAAAATTGGAGGCAAGTTTAGAGTGACTAGTTTGGTTCTTCCCCAAAGCAAGCTTCTGGGTTCAATTTCTGAAGACCTTGGGATGATTGAACACCTCAGAGAGCTTGATCTTTCCAACAATTTGCTTAATGGATCAGTACCCAATTCCATATTCAACGCTTCTGAGCTTCGAGTTCTTTCTCTAGCCAGCAATGTCATCTCAGGTGAGCTATCTGAGTCCATTGGTGAGTTGAAAACTCTTCAACTTCTAAACCTATCAGATAATGCCTTTGGTGGGTCAGTCCCAAAAAGTCTCATTTCACTGAAAAATCTTACCTTTGTTTCTTTGAGGAGTAATTACTTTGCTGGTGAAGTCCCAAGTGGGTTTCACTCTGTTCAGATTTTAGATCTGTCTTCGAATTTACTTAATGGGTCTTTACCAGATGACTTTGGTGGGGATAGCTTGAACTACTTGAACCTCTCCTACAACAAAATTTCAGGAACAATCCCACCAGACTTTGCCAAGAAGATACCTGCAAACTCCACTATAGATCTCTCCTTCAACAATCTAACAGGTCCAATACCACAATCTCTGGCTTTGCTTAACCAGAAACCAGAGTCACTTTCTGGAAACTCTGATCTCTGTGGGAAGCCATTGAAAATCCTTTGTGCTATTCCATCATCTCTTTCAAACCCACCCAATTCAACCACTTCTTCATCAACACCAGCAATTGCAGCTATACCGAAAACAATTGACACCAACCCTAAAACAAACAGTTCAGGAACCCCCAATGCGTCTCAGAATAAGCCACGAAATAGCCTCAAACCATCCAGCATAGCCGGAATTGTCGTCGGCGACATTGCCGGAGTAGGCATCTTAGTTGCAATCATTCTCTTGGTCTACCAACAACGGAAGAAAAAAGATGATAAACCCACCGAAAATGTTATCAAGATTACATCGAAACAAGAAGACAAGGAAATTAGCAAAAAATCCATAATCCCCTGTTTCTGGTTAGCAACTGACGACAAGGAGACGTCAGAAGCAACGAGCTCTGACAGTGACCAAGAGATTAATAATAATAATAATACGAAGATTGAAATGACGACCCAAAACGAGAATCTCAGGAAAGAAGGGAGGCTTGTGACGGTGGACGGAGAAACGAGGCTGGAGCTAGAGACATTACTGACGTCATCGGCATATATTCTGGGAACAAGCAGAGGAAGCATAGTGTACAGAGCAGTGCTTGAAGATGGAAGAGCTTATGCTGTGAGGAGGATAGGAATTGGAGAGTGTGCATTGGAGATGATGAAGGATTTCGAGAATCAAGTGAAAACAATCGCTAAGATTCGTCATCCCAATTTGGTTAGGATTCGTGGATTCTGCTGGGGAATGGATGAGAAGCTTCTGATTTGTGACTATGTCCCCAACGGAAGCCTCGCCAACCTCTGTTACAGTAAGTTCTTCTTTTTCCCTTCGTTGTTTTGTTTTTGCATCAACAGCGTTAAAGTGACTGTTCATGATAGTTGATGGTTATTACTTATTTATCTAATTTAGTTACATTAAGAAAGTGTAAAGTTTATTAAATTAGTTAATATCACCTATATTTTATAAAGATAAAAATATGAGTTAATAATCTAATTAAAGATATATTAGTTTGTGATTGAGCATAATAACTCTAAGTAATCTATATATCCAATTTTATTGTTGTTTTTGACATTTTTTTTAAATACACTAGTTATTTTTTTTTATTCTCTCATTCCCTCTCATTTTTAATTACTATTGTTTAAGAATCAATAGAGGTAAATTAAAAAAATATTTATAAATATAAAAATTGTCTTATATTTAGAACTAAAATTAACTTCTCAAATAATCCTACGGCCTTTAATATAAAACATATTTACCTAATTTATTTAATTAAAGAAGTTAATTAATTAATATGATATGTGTTTTCTAAAATATCCTAATTATATTTTTTAATTACCTCATTGATTATTATTGAAAAACATGGATAAATTAGCAAAAAAAATGATAAACAAAAAAACTATCTCATTATATTTAAAAGCATGTTTAATAAATTTTTAAAATATTTATAAGTATTTATATCGAGACAACCTTCTCATATTTCGTAATTCATAACCGAAAACCTATTTTAAACACTCGGATCGCTCCAAACGAACACAAACTTTATACTAACAACACAGGAGTATGTCTTATACTATGGCTTAAAGAGTAATAAAGTGAAGAAAATGTTTCAGGAAGAACAGGGTCATCGCCATTGAGCTTGGCGTTGGAGGCTAGGTTGAAGATAGTAAGAGGAATAGCACGAGGCATAGCTTTCATCCACGACAAGAAACATGTCCACGGCAGCATTAAACCCTCCAACATCCTCTTCAACTCCGACATGGAACCTGTCATCACCGACCTCGGCCTCGACCGCATCCTCTGCAACACCACCACCAACAACTTCAACCTCAGAGCCAACGGCTCATCTCGCCAATTAGCCAACCTTAACCAGCATGAACAACAACAACAAGACCACCACCTCCCTTCGTCTTCTTCTGGTGGGACCCACCCAATGCCATATCAAGCACCAGAGTGGTTCCAAAGCATCAAGCCAAACCCAAAGTGCGATGTGTATTCCTTTGGCATTGTCTTGCTTGAGCTTCTCAGTGGGAGGTCTGTCTCAGACTTGGACATAGGTCAGTGGCCTCAGTGTGATGACGTGGAGGAGGAGAGGATCAGGGTGATGAGGGTGGCTGACGTGGCAATAAGGTCTGAGATTGAAAATAGGGAACATGTTATATTGGGTTGCTTCAAGCTGGGGCTTGCTTGTGCTTCTCCTCTGCCACAAAAGAGACCCTCCATGAAAGAAGCTCTTCACATTCTTGACAAGTTGATTCGCAGCTAATTGACTACCCATTGCAATCGTGCATGTATCTTAGCCCTAGGCCTGGATTTTAGATCGAAAGTTCTTAGCTTTTACATTTCTTGTTTAATTTGTTGGCTTGGAGTCTGCACGGAAGAAGAAAGCTGATATCGTTTGTCTGTTTGAGGGAATCAATATTGTAAGTTTGATTGCCGAATCAAATCCTTTGTCTGTAACATGTGAAATTTACTTCATGTGTGTTGCTTGTCTCCTTAGATTTTGTAATATGAGAACCAAGAAATATGAAAGCTTTAGGTTATGTTTGGCTCGATGAAGGAGAGGGATTTAAATGGAGGGGAGGGGAGGGGAGGGTTTGAGAGGGATTTTCTTTTACCTTGTTTGGGTTGACAAAAAGAGAGGGGAGGGGAGGAATTTTAATAGTATTATATTTGGTATAGGAGGGGAGGGGAGGAGAAATATTTTTATATGGACAATTTTGCTCTTAGTTCATTTAATTTGTAATTAATAACTTTCTAACATATTTAATAAAATATAATTATATAAGGAATTTAATACATAAAATTATAATTTTATAATTATAAAAATTAAATAAATATAATATAAATGGCATTTACTATATAAAATTATAATTTTGTAATTAAATAATGAGAAGGGTATTGTGAGAATATTTTAAAATGGTATGGACATATTAGTCAATTTAAGCTCAAACTTAACCTTTTTCTCCAAATCCCCCCAATTTTGGAGGGGAAAATTCTCCCTCCCCTCCTAAAATTTTTAGTTATCCAAACAAGGGGAGGGAAGCAAAATCTCCTCATTTCCCTCCCCTCCCCTCCCCTCATACCAAACACACCCTTAGAGTAACTTTCAATCGTGGTTTATTTTGTACGATGTAAGAAGTTTTATAAAGTTTTATAAAGTTTTGACTCTGTTTGCTTAAACATGCTTATAATAAGAAGTTTCAAACAAACACTAAAAACCTTAAGGGTGTGTTTGGTATGAGGGGAGGGGAGGGAAATTGGGGGATTTTGCTTCCCTCCCTTTGTTTGGATAACTAAAAATTTTAGGAGGGGAGGGAGAATTTTCTCTAAAATTCTCCCTCCCCTCCCCTCCTAACCCTCCCCTCCAAAATTGGGGGGATTTGGAAGGAAATGTTAAGTTTGAGCTTAAATTGACTAATATGTCCATACCATTTTAAAATATTCTCACAATACCCTTCTCATTATTTAATTACAAAATTATAATTTTATATAGTAAATGCCATTTATAATTATATTTATTTAATTTTTATAATTATAAAATTATAATTTTATGTATTAAATTCCTTATATAATTATATTTTATTAAATATGTTAGAAAGTTATTAATTATAAATTAAATGAAATAAGAGCAAAATTATCCATATAAAAATATTTCTCCTCCCCTCCCCTCCTATACCAAACATAATACTATTAAAATCCCTCCCCTCCCCTCTTTTTTTGTCAACCCAAATAAGTTAAAAGAAAATCCCTCTCAAACCCTCCCCTCCCCTCCCCTCCATCGAACCAAACATAACCTAAAAGTTATAGCCTTGACAAGCTTACGAGGAAAATAGTAGTGATAAGGATGAGATGGTGAGCGTTAGGACATAGGAGTAGGATGTCCACATGTGAATGAAAGGTGTGGGGTTGATGAAAGCTTATGATATCTACATTATAAATTGTGAATTCTATAAACTAGTGTGGGAGCATTGAATTGCATGGATGAGACAAGGATCTATCCGTGTGGAAAATTTGTGGTAGCTTGGCTGTGTTATGGGTGGTTGAAGGATCATAATTGATTCAAGCTGGCTTCACTTGCTCATGTAGTGTAGCAGTAATTTCAGTCTGTTGTGTCAGCTCAAACTTGTCTCCTTCACATGCTCTGCCTTTGGCAATTAGAAACCTTGGTTAGAAAATCGTTCAATTTTTCGATTTTCCTATGCTATTCATTGCAAGCCCCATAATGAAGCCAATTGCGGGAATTTTTATTTTTTAAAAATATATAGCATGTGTATTTCCTTTTTATTCCTAAGTACAGATACCCTTTTATTAGTAATAATTATGTTTGAGACACTGTCACTGATTATGAGCACCTCTCCCAATTAAATAGAGCAAGTTCTTAATTTTTGGTCCAAAAAAACATGAGCCAAATTCCTGTTAGCCATTAGTAGAAAATAATGCAGCAATTCCGGAACCAAACTAACAGCTTTAAGGAAGCAATTCTCGAGATTGTTTGCTGGGGCTCCTTGCTTACGTCCAGCATTTTGTATTTGCATGGAAAGAATTATTGTTCAGTTTCATGTGAGTAGTGTATTCATTAAACAACTTCACAACAATTGAGAAACATGCAATAAAAGTGTAGGATATGATAGTAGATCATGTTATATTGACAATTCAAACTCTCAATATACTTTTTTCATATTTAATTGCTTATATGGACAATAAAATAATTCTGATTGGTGTAATAATTTTTACCTTTGCATTTGGGCCAATGTCAAATGTCTTTGATTATTCTATTGACTTTACCTTGAATTGAAGATGAAGCAGCCGTTCAAAGCTCAAAACTTTGAGTGCAAATTTATTATGGAATTTTTTACTTATAAACACTTGATATCAATAAATTCTTTTGAGTTCAATACTACCTAAAAACTTTCAAATCATAGTAATATTATTTTGATCCTTGTCTAAATTAAATTTAATTATTAGTTAACCAAATATATTAAACTTATATATTCACGTATTATCTATTTCATTTTATATTAAGTTAGTACGC
This sequence comes from Albizia julibrissin, assembly GCA_037074505.1. Lineage (NCBI taxonomy): Eukaryota > Viridiplantae > Streptophyta > Magnoliopsida > Fabales > Fabaceae > Albizia > Albizia julibrissin. The sequence goes on along the minus strand of CM073480.1, from coordinate 2,882,005 downwards.
AAATTCATCCCATAAATTTCTAAATTATGACATTACTAATCCTAAAGTTTCAAAATTATAATATCCCAAGAGTTAAATGTGATTGACTAAATATGGCAAATCCACGTCTATCATATATGGTACAATAAAAAGTCTCACAATCACAATAGCTGGGCCAAGTCATGACATATTTACAATGCAAAGCACTTATTGATCATTAGTAATTAGTTACCACTACAATAATTTTTCCTTTGAGCCAATGAAAATGCTGGAATTGATATTCAGGGAAATAGAAATAAAAATAGATATGGAGATGGAGATGTATATGGATATATGAATATCGAGTTTAAAATATGTTTGGTATATCATAAAAATAAGACTTGATTTTTATATGAAAAGTCTAAAATACTTTCCTAAATATAAAAAAAAAAATTCTCATCTTCAGAAATTAAATCATTCTCTCTCCTCCTTCCTCTTTGACCCGACAACTCCAGCCACTCCTTCTCTTCTTTCTCCCTTTTAAATAGATCTATCCTTCGTCTTTGCTATTGGACATCAAGGCTTAACTTTAAAAGGGGCACCGTCATAGAAAACGAAGGAAGATATGGAGAAGGTTAGTGAACAACACCGGTGAACTTTTGCCGGCAAATCGAGGGAAGATATGGAACTTCAATCTTGAGGTTAAGCAAAAACCACCACCGGAAAATCGACCACCACCCACCTTCAGCTAAAGACTTTTGTCGATGTCCTTAGCTTTCAACCCAAATCTAGAGATCTACAACTGTCGAAGGGAATGGAGAAGGGGAAAGCGCCACCACTATTGCAAAAGGCAGTCACCGTCATTTAACTGGATCACGCAGAGGCACTGTCGTTGTCATTGCCAGCAGTGGGGTGAGAGGAGCTGGTGGTCAAGCGTAGTTGATAAAAGGCAAAGAGGGTAAGGTGAAAAATGAGGGTATAAAATTGTAAATCTAAACTTTTTTGATAGAATTATTTTGATGAAATTGACTGACTCGTGCCTTCCATATGGGATTTTAATTACAGGGCTAATTCTTTATACCAAATACAAAACTAGTGTGAAATTTAATTCTAATTTTAATTCACTTCCATCTGGAATTTTAATTCTAGGGCTAATTCTTTATACCAAATACAAAACTAGTGTGAAATTTAATTTAAATTTTAATTCTATTTATCCAATTCTACTGTATCAAACGGGCCATTTGTTATTCCCTGACCGTTCAATCGCCCTCATATTGAATTGAAAATGAAGCAACCAACCATTCAAAGCACAAAACTTTCAGGTCGAGATCCATATATCCAGAGGCTGCTTCAGCAAGTCACTCCTCCCTAACACCAAATCCTGAATAATTCGCCCATGGACACGAGGACGGTTCCCGATCTGAACCCTTCCGATCTGCAAATATTCATACTCTCCGGTCAAAGCAACATGGCCGGCCGAGGAGGCGTCATCAGGCATCATAACAACCACAAGCAATGGGACGGCGTCGTGCCACCCGAATGCCGCCCCGATCCCTCCATCCTTCGCCTCAACGCCCACCTCCGGTGGGAACCAGCCGCCGAGCCGCTGCACGCCGACATCGATACCGGTAAAGTATGCGGCGTGGGTCCCGGCATGTCGTTCGCCAACGCTGTGAGGAAGAACGTCGGAGGAGGAACGTTCGGAGTGGTGCCGTGCGCGGTGGGCGGCACCGCCATAGAAGAATGGGCGCGCGGCGAGAAGCTGTACGAAGAAATGGTGAAGAGAGCGAAAGAGTGCGCGAAGACGAAGGGAAGGGAGATCAAAGCGTTGCTATGGTACCAAGGAGAGAGTGATACGTTGGCAGAGCAGGACGCCAAAGATTACAGAGTGAACATGGAGAAGCTCATCCATAATGTTCGCGAGGACCTTGATTTGCTTTCTCTTCCAATTATCCAGGTGACCTAATTTTGATTGACTTTGTTAATTTTTGATTGAAATGTGAGTTTGGGAATTTGGGATGGACACAGGTGGCTCTAGCTTCAGGCGATGAGAAGTACATAGAAATAGTGAGAGAAGCACAAAAGAGTATTGATCTTCCAAATGTGGTTTGTGTGGATGCAAAGGGATTGCAATTGCAGGAAGATAATCTTCATCTTACTACAGAGGCTCAAGTTCAACTGGGTCACATGCTTGCTGATGCTTACCTTTCCCATTTTGTTGCAGCACCATGACTGATAATACCATTTGAACCCACTATTCTCAGCTTTTGGTTATCTGTTGGGGGAATTTGGTGTGGATCGTTCAAGCACAGTTTGGCTTGTGTGATTCGATGTTAATTTCATTCAAAGTGTGTACTGTGTACGTTCTTTTCAAATAAAATGGATACTGAAATTACAAGATCAAGTCTTTGAACTTGCCGAGTAGAAAGATAATCAATTCAGTTTCTTCCCAGTTTCTGTTTTGAATGTCAACTGTATAGCTTTTGGGATGATTCGTCCAGATATGATTGAAATAGAGATTGAAACTTCAAAAATAGTTTTTCAATCGAAAGTATGTGTGAAGAATTTTTCTCAACGTAAATAACGAGAACTCAAACAAGCAAGCACCGAGTCTGTAGATGTTGGTGGCCATCTTGTCGTCCTCAGATGTATTTCATTTCTGCCAGATGTTAGCTGCGCTTTGTCTCTTTTGGTCTCTGCTTTGCAGTTTGGGTTGTATATTTGTTTCAAGTTGGCTACTTTCTTATGTGGGCTGGGCTTCTTTAGTTAGGTGTGCGGTCTATGTTATGAAGCCCAATAATTATGGATCTTTTAAATAAAATTGTTTGTTTATAAAAAAAGGTTTAAACCAGCTGGAATTGGGTCTCATGAAAAAGGCTAATCCTTCATAATATAGTGTATCAAGGTTTAAATCTCCACTGGAAGAAGTACTCACATTTAATGCCTGACAGAATCTTGAATAATAATATAATGTGTGTGTGTGTAGAGAGAGAGAGAGAGAGTTATGAAAAATTGGAAATGGCTACATTTATGCCCTATTTTAAATATTTAGTACAATGGAATTGAAGGTATGAAATTGAAATTGTAATTAGATTCCATGTGTTATGCATGTTTAGTATAAAAAAATAGTCATGGAATTTAATTTGATGTGAAAGCTAAATAAAATCAATTCCATCAAAATCAATTCTATAAAATAAGCTAAGACCATGACTTCATTTCCCGAGTCCAATTTCTCTCATAAGCGTTTTTCTCATTGTCCCTTAGAAGCTCTCAATCTTGTCCATCCATTCCATTAAAGTGATTAGAAAGAGCTACGTCATCCTGTATGTTTAAAGCCCAGCATATTGCACAAAAGAAAGAAAAAACGTCATCTAATCAATTACGTAGATATTTCCCAATTCGACCCTATCTTTCTCTATGGAAACAAAACCCTTCTTTTGTCTAATATCAAAATCACATCGTCTTCTTCCAATGGAGAACACGACAGGGATGTTGAGACTCCACGCCCTTACGCCCATCCTCACAAGCCCGATAGTACTTCACAGGTACTCTGTAAGGTTATTAAACTTGGACCGGTCAGGGAACCGGTCGGGGTACTGGGTTAAGGGTTAGTGGGTCAGACCGGAGTTAAACCGGAGCTAACCCGGGACCAAACCGGTAAGAAAATAAAAATTTCAGGCTTATTAATATGAAATTATAAAACAAATTAAAACAAATCAATTTTATTTTAAAAAAAAAGTAGACCGATTCACTACCCCGGACCAGACCGGTTTCCTGCCCGGGTCGTCGGTTTCCGAACCGGACCGGTCGGTCTGGTCCGGGTTTAATAACCATGACTCTAACTTCAGAGGCGCAATTTGTACTGGGTTCTTAGTTCTTAGAGGACATCATCTGAAAGATGTGACTGTATAATTCATCATACTCTTTGCTACAACTGAGATAATTAAACTACTAAGTTCTTTATCATATAAATGAAAAGCGTTGAAGTTAAAGTTCGGATCTCAAGTTATGGTGCAATTTTTATCATTGAATCAGCTTTTTATTTAAAGAATAGAAAAAACAGAAAAACTCTATAGGCCACTTTGTCAGAGTTAAAGGATCCAGAAAAGAAACTTGCCTTAGGAATATGTAAATTTGAACAAAAAGGTGTGCATTGTGCAATTTGATTTTCAATTTAGGGCATGGAGAAGATTTCACTGAATTTCAAGAAATCGTTCAGTAGCCTCTGTAATTGACGGCGAGTGCAACTACCAACGTTGGTTTGATGTCAACTTCTCTTCGGTCTTGGTGTTTGGTTTGTGAAGAAAGGGAATTAAGAATGAAGGCAAGTTGAAGGGAAGAAAAGATAACTAGATGGTTTGAGTGGTAAACGGTGGATGAGATGAGTGCTTTGTAATTCGGTTGGGGGCTAGAAAAGAACGGAATCAATTCAACAAAAATGGGTGATTGAATGGACGCTCTAGATTATAAAACTTTGGACGGTGGAGATACAATTTTAAAAGCCACATGATGTGTCTCTTGTTCAGTCCTCAGATCAATATTGGAGGGATTAGATTTAGAGATATTGAGTGATGATGAGAGAATCTGCCGCTAAGAGAATCTTCTTCCCTCATTTCTCACATTTCCCTCTCTGCCTTTTCAGCCATGCTTAGCCACTAGGGACACACGACCATGCTCAACCACCAAGGACGCTCGTCTTCTGGCTGCCTTTCTACACCATTGCCAGCGAGCATAACTTGTTGTAACCCAAACCACTACCCGCGAACACAACCCATGAGGCGATCCCCCTATAATTTTTTAGATCATATTTGACGCTGACGATTGAGGCACCACCAGCAAGCAAAACCCACGAGGCTTGTAGTCAGCATATCTCTAGCGATGGTAAGGATGTGACACTGAAGATTGAAGCTCATGGTGGCCAGATCTGTGGACCACCGCCTTCTCTTTGTCTTCTTCTACATTGTAGCCTTCAACCTCCCAACCCTCACCATCACCAGCAATAAGATATAAGGACCCGTGTTTGCAAATACTCCTTCAAAGACCTCCACTGCCAGTAAGTTGCAGACTTGGTTGGAGAGGAGGAGGAGGATCAAGAACGATCCTTTTTGCCCAAAGAGAACATGATTGTTTTAGATTTATGGAACTATATTTTTTTTATATTTTATTTATAAGAGCATTTTAATATTTTCATATAAAAATTAAATTTTATTTCTAAAACACACCAAACATAATTTTAAACGCCATATTTATATTAATCAAAACCAATTCAATTGTACCAAACGGGCCATTAAATTTCATTGCGTCCCATACACACATTATACTGAATACCTATGTGCATGCACTAATACAAGATAGAAAGAAGGGACATATATAAAGATATTATCTAATGTATTTTTGCAATGTTAATCATTCTATAATCACTCTCAATTTTTTTTAAATACTCATTCTTTTTTTTTAAAAAAAAAGGTTTAAAGCACAACTGCGTTGAGCAGCACTCCATTGTGGGGAGGAGCACTTTCACCAAAAGGTTTAATCTGGCAAGTGGGGAAGTAGAGATGTATCTGTGGTAGCTTGGTGGGCCATTTCCCGTCGTCAGGTGTACTAAGGAGGGCTTGTTTGGTTTTAAGGATTTGGAAGGAAAAGGAAGAGATGAAAAATTTTTATGAATTGAATTTTAAAAAAGTAGAAAAATGGGGTTAAAATTTTTTTAATTAATTTTTCTTACTCTTTTATTGTACACCTAATATTTATTAAAATTTCATAATCCCACTTTTCCAGATTTTTTAAATCCAACTCAAAAATTTTCCTTTCCCTCCCTTCCCCTCCATTTTTTTTCTACCAAATATATCCTAAGTGTGTGTTTGGTTGGACAATTGAGAAGCTTAAAAGTACTTATACATATAAGTCAAGACATCACTCATCTCACATACTTACATTATATACCATAAATTATGATTAAAAAAATACTTTTAAAAGCTTCAATCGATAATCCAAAGAAGTATTAATCTTTTGAACAAGGGAAGCAAAATCCAATTTTGCTTCACCAACTTTCTTCTCAACTCTTTCCTAATTCCCTCTTCATTACACATATAATTGTTGTACCCAATCTCTAGTCTAACTTGGAGTTCTCATCTTCCATTACAACTGTAATTGTTCTGTGTATGTTTGGATTAGCGGTGGAGAAGTGGCTTTTTTTTCAATATGACTTTTACAGAGGTGAGTTTGAAAAAAAAGTCAGATTGTAAATGTGATTTGTGTTTGGATTAGCAGTGGCAGAAGTGTTTTTTTTCTAACATTGAATCTGTTTGGATTAGCGTTTGAAAAGCCCGTTTAGATGAAAAATGACTGAAAAGAGCATGGACTTTATTGAATATTATATATATTGTTTGTATATATTATGATCATTGAAGTGAAAAATTAAAATTAAAATTTGATAAAATACAAAAAAGGTGCTTAATAAGAAATTTGAGATTTTGGAGGGTCAAAATTAATATTTTGAGGGCTAGAAAAAATTACAGACAAGGTCCCTAGAATTTATAGAAATTATAAGTGAATGAGAAAAGGGACAGGGAAAATCATTGGAAACTACAATTGCGTCTAAAAATATTTCAGAAATTTTCACTTTAATCCTTAATCGAGAACTTTTAAATTTTACAATTTAATCCCTAGTCAAATTGATTTGACCAAAGCTTTTTCTTCTACCTTCGAACAGACACCTAATTCCTGAACAAGCAAAAAACAGAGCACAAGAAGAAGATGCAAGAACAATGCTGTGAGTCACCCTCAGCTGACTAAAACCACCGACATGCAAGGAGGAAAACACCTGGTTGCCACTTGCGGGTACAAGAGCTGGGCAAAGAAGCACTCACGGCCAAAGAGCAAGCCGCAGAAACGCCGTCACCTGACCCGCCAGCCACATACAACCCCTAGAGTTCTCGCCGGTGATTCACAAACAGAGGCCACCGTCACAGTTCAAGAGAGCGCCGACCAGGGAGCAACGAAGTCAAAGGCGAGGAGGTAGAAGCTCGAGCTGACCATTGAGAGCAGAGAGAGCGATATGAGATTTTCAAACACACACGGTGCAATAGAGAGATAAGCTAAGATTTCGGGCTTCTTGCAAAAGCTACGGTGAACACAAAAGCATAGAAAAAGCCAACGTGGACCCAAACACTCATTCAATGAGTCCACTGGACTTTTGCTCCATCAGTGACGTTTTGATGGCCCAGACGCATTTCCAAATGGACCCTCTGTCATTCTCTGTTCCTTTTCATTGATTTATCAACATTAATAAAATGCCCACTTTATATTCATTGTGATCTCAACTCCCGCCAAATTTTCTGTATTAGATTTGATCATTGCATATCAGCTGCTTGTTGTGAGGCTTTTTAATGATTAAATTATTTATGGGGCTCAGCATGGTAATTCCCCCAGATTCAAATACGTATTAGGGCAGGGGTGCCTAGTTTAGTTAAAAAAACAATTTTGTACCTTAAGAAACGAAATTCTTATCACATGTTTATATAGTGCTTGTTTGTTATCACTTATTTGAATCGGACTTATTATATAAGTTTGATTCACGTAAATTGAGATAAATCTTCTCTATATATTTATCTCGTAGACCGTGAAAGCACCTTATAGACCGTAAAAGCACCTCGTAGACCGTAAAAGCTACCTCGTAGACCATAAAATTTACTTCGTATTCCGTGAATTACAATTTATAAACACTTATAAAATTTTTAACCCTATTCCAAACAAGCTTATAGTAAAACACAATTAATTATCGGGCGAGTCCAAACTACGATTACGAACTACCCTGTGGATTTTTCCACGCGCCCAGGAGAGCGTCATGGACTTCTCCCGCAATAATACGCACCAACCCTTGGCACCTAAGAAAAGCTCCACCAACTCTCCACAGGATTTTCTCAATTCATGTTGTCTCACAGTCACAATCAGCAGTATTATTAATAAAATATTTATCTTATTATTTTTGGGAAATGGGAAGTTTAAGGAAAAAATTGTATGATAACACACAGGTTTTGCTTAACAATCTCGGGAAATCCTGCAAAGATATGTAATTAAATTGGTCCATTGCGCAACGACTTGTTCTTTTCCGTTTGTTTTCTGTCGAGGTCATGCTTTTAATAATTTATTTTTTCTTGGAAAAATTCCAAAAAATGCATTGAAAAATAGAAAATCTCAAATCAGTACAATGAATTTGAAAAAATCCTATGTCAGTATGAATGTGGATTCTGTAATTTTAGATTTCAGCGAAAAGATAATTTTGCCCTTCAGTTCTCCTTACCTTAGCTTATAATAACAACATTGGGCTCTTGATTAACAACATTATCTTCTCCATTAACAACTCCAGGGATAAATTTGAAATTCACAAGTTTTCGGACCAATAATAATACCAGGCTCTAGATTAACACCACCGTTTTTAGATTACGGTGTTGTTAATCAAGAGCCTGATGTTGTTATTATAAGTCAAGGGAGGAAGAATTAAAAGGAAAAATTGTCTTTTCGTCAAAATCTAAAATTCCAGATTCCTCATCCATACTGACAGCAGATTGGCATAAGATTTCTTAAATTCATTGTATTGATTTAGGATTTCCCAATTTCTAACACATTTTCTTAGAATTTTCACTAACCTATTTATATCGATACTCACTATTTATATGATTTTTTCACTGTACAAATTTATTATATATATATATATATATATATATATTATATTATATAATTGATTAATATTATAATTTAATTTTTATAGACAAATTTATTTTATTTTTTATATTTATATGAAATTTAATGTTAAATAATATATAAAATATAATCCTATCATTTATATATAATTATTACAAAAAATAATATTCTTTTTGATAATTTGATTATTATAAAAAAATATTCTGATCATAATATTCATACACTATCAGTTATCAAAATCAATTTTTTTTTCAGAATCTACTATACTCAAAATCTTCTGTCTAAAATCATTTTTATCACTTTTTCTTTTAAAGCCATCCTCTAAAAATTAATCCAAATATACTTTGTATACTTTTTTTTTTTGTCAGATAACACTCACGAGATACTATGCGAGTATATGAAGATTGATTTCCATTTTTTTTAATGTGTTGGTTTATTAAAAACTTGAAAGGCTATGGTCGATCCGCATTGAAACATTTTTCAAACTCACGTCATCTTAAAATATTTTATAGTAGTATTTTAAAATATATATTTTTATGTATATATCCAGTTTCATAAAATATTTTATGGTTAATATGACACTCTAAAGTTACTACTGAAAAAAAATATTTTAGATGGGTGAATACACCTTCATTCAAAAGACATTTTAAGAATTAATAAAAAATTAAAATAAATTATAAAAATACTTTATGGACAATTTTTCTTCTAAGAAAATTTATAAATACTTTATGATGTTAGACGTATTAAAAAAATATTTTAAAATATTGATGCACATTAATATTTAATTTATTAGATCCCGGACTTTAATAGGCGTTAGATATTTATATTTTTGCCCATTGAAAATAAAATTGAATGTGGGTGGCAAATGAGATAATAATGCAGGCGGACAAGGGGCTTTAATACTGTAGACTTTATCTTCAGATAAAAGATAATTCTGAAGACTTTAAAGATAAACATACAAACCTACTCCGTCCAATAGAACATAACTAATGTATGCACCTACGTCACAAGTGGTACAATTGATAAGATAGGATAGGAACAATAAAATGTATTCTTAAAGTGAATAAAGGCTAATCCTGACGGATAAGAATGTGGCTCATTGCTAGTTCATTCAAACTTTGAGTCTGGGATCTCATTTAAGAGGGGGAAAGTTTATTTAGAGGGTAAAAATTTATTTGACATCTGCAGATGCGTTTGTAAACACATTAGCTTTCACTGGGCTTTTAAAAAAAAACTACTTTTTTTAGAAGCTCATTGAAGTAGCTTCTGGCTTTTTTTCACTGGATTTAGAAAAAAAAAGCAACTTCTCTTATTGTCAATCCAAACACAAATTACATTAACAATATGAATTTTTTTTCCATTTAGCTTCTACAAAAACCACATTAAAAAAAAGTCACGTTTCCACTGTATTCCCAAACAGGCACTTTCTATTAAAAAGAAATCCGTTCTCAAAATTCCTTGCAAAGCTAAAAAAATTATACATGTCTAGTTTTTTTTGTTGGCCAGCATACATGTCTAGTTAATTCTTTAAAATACAGCTACATGGGTTCATGTTACTCCATGTAGTTCCTAAAAAAGACTATGTCTATGGTTCTTGTATTTGCTAGTTTTTTTAGTTCGATTTGTATTTGCTAGTTTTAAGAGTATTAAATACTTTTATATATATATATATATATATATATATATATATATATATATATATCATTTAATAAAAATAGTGAGCGACTAGAAATTAATATGAAGTTATAATTTCGGTTAATTAGAGTAATATTAAAATTAATTTGAATTTATTATAAAAATTAATTTAATCCATTTAACATTTGACACATATGTTGGCTAAAAAAATGGTTAAGGTGCATTTTTAACAATGAAGTTTTGTTAGAGGAATGTCTGGCACAAATAAATTTTGGAAGGGGAAAAAATAACAATAAACAATTAAAAAGGATGCAAATTTAACAAAGCCGTTAAATTTGATCTAACGTCGTTAGGGGTTGTCTTCTCTTATAATTTAACGCCGTTAGGTCAAATTTCATGGTTTTGTTAAATTTGCACCCTTTTTAATTGTTTATTATTATTTTTGCTCTTTTCAAAATTTATTTATGCTAGACGTTCTTTGGGGAAAACTTGGTTATTATATTTTCACTTTAACAAAAAAAAAACATTTGATACATACTTCCTCCTATTCTTAATATAAGAGCAAATTGATTTTTTTTAAAAGAAATTAGGGAACCTAAACAAATTAATTAATTATAGCATATATTGTGGTGTATTATTAAGTTATAAATATCTATTTATAAATCAGACAACTTAGTGTAAAGAAAAATGATAAATATGAATATTTTAATGTAATTGATTTAACTTTCTTAATCTTAAAAAAAAAAAGAAAGAAAGTGACTCTTATATTATCCTTCTCGTCCCTAATATAAGATATATATGGAGAGTTAATCTTATTTTTAAATATAAAACATATTTTTTCATTTTTTCCCCTTAACTTACTCCTATTGATGCTCCCCCAACAATAATCATAAATGTTAAGGAATGAGGGAATTGATGAAGATAATTAGAATATTTTAAAAAATATATGTCATATAAACTAATTTAACTAATTTTTATAATTAATTAAATTAAATTAATATATTTTACATTAATTACAAGTACAGAAGAGAATAACTAACAAGGTAATATTTACATAAATTCGTTGGGCGACTTACTATATGTCACAAGGAGGTAGGACTAGCATCCAAATTGCAGACGTAACCTAAAAGGGAAAGAAGCTAGAGATGGAGCTGCCCACATTTTGCTGAGTGCGAGTGTGATTGCTTGGACGTTGAAAAACCGTGGGACACACAGACTTCCGAGTGCTCAGTAGTGACATATTTTCTGGTTAAATTGAACGGTAGAGTGTGAACACTTCAAAATCTGCATCTCAGCGCGTGCAACTCAAACTCTCCTCTGCTATAAAACGTCACTTCCCTCGCATTTCCCTCTCATCAATCGGCGGCGGCGCATTTTTTTACAGAATATACCCAATTCACCAACTCCACCACCATCAATGGCTTCCTCAGCATCACAAACCCTCCGGACTCACTCACTCCACAGCTCATCGCTCTCTGTCTCCTCCAAACTTCCGCTATCCTCACACTTCTTCGTCTCTCTGCGGCAACGCAGGACCCGATCGGCTCGGCCCCTCGTCGTGGTGGTCTCGGCGGGTCTTGATGCCAAGCCCACTATTCTCGTATCAGAGAAGCTCGGTGAACCCGGGCTCAAGCTCTTAAATGACTTTGCCAATGTTGATTGTTCATATAATCTGAGCCCAGAGGAGCTCTGTACCAAGATTTCGCTCTGCGATGCGTTGATTGTGCGTAGTGGAACTAAGGTTACCCGTGAGGTTTTTGAGTCTTCTGGTGGAAGGCTTAAGGTGGTTGGGAGAGCAGGCGTTGGAATCGACAATGTGGATCTGGCGGCGGCCACCGAGCATGGATGCTTGGTGGTGAATGCGCCCACCGCCAACACAGTGGCCGCCGCCGAGCATGGGATTGCGCTTTTGGCCGCCATGTCTAGGAATGTTGCACAAGCTGATGCGTCCGTGAAAGCTGGTTAGTAAATTGAATGTTGGAAGTTTGTGTTAGATTGGGGCGTTGATATGATTTCGAGCATTTTGTCGAACACTTTGTGTGTATTGGATGTGATTTTGATCTTGTGATTATGCATGCTTCATTTCGTGCTTTAAATGAATTTGAGTAATCCGCGAAAACTGAAGTCTTTCCACATACTTGTATTGTGCTCGTGCATCGAAGTGTTTGAGAATGAGAGGAGTAGAGCTTAGTAAAATGCTCCCCGTTAAAAGACGAACATGTCAAAGGATGTAGGAACGACTGTTTCGTGCTTTTTAAGGTTTGATGAGCTCTGCTTTGCATGGAAATGATAAAGTTACCGTAGATTCTTTTGATAGATTTGTATGTATTAAAGAACTAGAACAAGCATATCTATGGCAAAGTAAAAGTAGTTTTTTGGGACAGAAAAATTCAGCCGAGAGCTTTTGACTATTGTCTTTCCTTTAACCTTTTATCAGTTTATGCTGTACTCTGTTTCTGCCTCGCTCTTGTGATAATTAATTTAGTCAATAAAATCCATACTGGTTGATTTACCTGTATCATGGTTGATCCAGGGAAATGGCAACGGAGTAAGTATGTAGGAGTTTCCCTGGTTGGGAAAACACTTGCCGTCATGGGATTTGGGAAGGTTGGTTCTGAAGTTGCTCGGCGTGCCAAGGGACTTGGTATGCATGTTATTGCACATGACCCGTATGCTCCAGCAGACCGTGCTCGGGCAATTGGTGTGGAACTAGTGAGCTTTGATGAAGCCATTGCTACCGCAGATTTTATCTCTTTGCATATGCCTCTCACTCCCGCTACATCAAAGATTCTCAATGATGAGACTTTCGCTAAGATGAAGAAAGGAGTTATGATAGTCAATGTCGCTCGTGGAGGAGTTATTGATGAGGAGGCTCTTGTTAGGGCACTGGATAATGGCATTGTAGCTCAGGTTTTTCCAATATCTCTTATTTGTAAGCACCGGTTGTTCACTGTGAAGGAAAACTATGTAATCATGTCTTTCTGTTTCAGGCGGCGCTTGATGTTTTCACAGAGGAGCCACCCCCAAAAGACAGCAAATTGATTCTGCATGAGAAAGTTACTGCAACGCCTCATCTTGGTGCTAGTACTGTGGAAGCTCAGGTATGTTGGGCAATTTATCGCGAGCCCCACCTTTCTTTGTTGTTCTTCTCTTATTCTTTTGTATAGCTCCTGGCATCCTGTTTATATTCTTACCCCAGTTGTGCCTTTTTAGAAATCCTTTTGAAGTAATGAATCTCATTTCATAAAAAAAAAAAAAAAAACTTTTGTGCAGGAAGGTGTGGCTATTGAAATAGCAGAAGCTGTTGTGGGGGCGTTGAAAGGGGAGCTTGCTGCTACTGCAGTGAACGCACCAATGGTTCCTGCTGAGGTACTAAAAGAAATTTATCGTTTTCGTTTTCTAGACTAACAACCTTGTATATTGAATTGTTGCCACATTCTCTCATTCTTTCTTTTGATAGCATTTGAACGAGAAAAAGAACCTGCTGTTGTAAAAGCTTACTGTACATGGTTGTGAATAGTTAATTCTAGTATATAGCTGAGATTGACATTTATGAATAAATATGACTCATGGATTGATGTTGTTTTACAATATTGGCTCAACTTCGCTGCAAAATAAAGGTTACAATGGCTTAACTTCCATTTCATCTTTGGTAACTGCAGGTGTTGACAGAGTTGAAACCATATGTTGATCTTGCTGAGAAATTGGGGAGACTGGCTGTCCAGTTGGTAGCAGGAGGAAGTGGCGTAAAATCAGTGAAAGTGACTTACGCTTCTGCTAGAGCTCCCGATGACCTCGACACTAGGGTTCTACGTGCCATGATAACCAAGGGTCTCATTGAGCCCATATCCAGTGTTTTTGTGAATTTAGTCAATGCTGATTTCACTGCCAAGCAAAGAGGACTCAGGATAACTGAAGAGAGAATCATTCTTGATGGTTCCCCTGAGAGTCCACTTGAATCCATCCAGGTCCAAATTGCTGATGTGGAATCTAAATTTGCCAGCTCACTCTCAGAATCCGGGGAGATTAAGCTCGAAGGCCGGGTGAAAGATGGTCTCCCTCATCTTACAAAGGTTGGATCGTTTGATGTTGATGTGAGCTTGGAAGGTAGCATTATACTTTGCAGACAGGTGGATCAACCTGGTATGATTGGGAAGGTTGCAAGTATTTTGGGAGAGGAGAATGTAAACGTCAGCTTCATGAGCGTGGGAAGGATTGCTCCTCGCAAGCACGCTGTAATGGCAATTGGGGTAGATGAACAACCCAGCAAAGAAACTTTGAAGAAGATAGGTGACATTCCTGCCATTGAAGAGTTCGTTTACCTCAAGTTATGAGAGATTGATTTTCTGCTTCTTTTTTGTCTTTGTAATTTCGGTTGGTAATGGCTGCTTGATGTAACCGTTTTGTTGAATGGCTAAATTTAGAGTGTAGTTTTATAGGGGTGAGTGAGAAGCGAATAATTCAAGTTTTGCAAGAGTGGGTTATTTTATGTCACCATGCAGCGGGGAGTAGAATTTCATCACGAGAATAAATAATTGTTTAGTCGAGTTGTTGCTCATTCGAGTTTGTCATTTTTTCTATTTTTGAAGACGATCAAGTGAGGCAGGTTTTCTTTGCTGCTGCAATTTGCGACGCCACTAAAATGGCTGGTAAAAGTAATTAAATTATTAATTAATGGAATGGGATAAATTCCATGGTTATCCTGTGTTTCCTGGTAACAGGCACCCAGAAAGAAACTTGGATGCTTATACTCATCTGAAAATTCAGTGGATCTATCTTGGGACTGTCGGTTTCGGTTTTTTCCCCCTAAAAAAAAAACTTGGGACGGTCGGCTGGAACCATCATAATAAAGTTTATAATTCTATACATAAATTCAATCATTTCAAGCAAAAAAGTGATCTACACCTCATGCTTCACATTACAAACCTACATGGCAGTAAGCAATTTCTAGAACTACATCTGTTACTTTTTCTTTCTGGGAGTGAGAAATTACATCTCTTATTTAAACTCCTTGTAATGTAAGCATGTAGAGCAACTTGTTAACATCTACAGTTTATCAAATCTAGGAATATTTTGATCCTCCCAGAATGCCTTTTATGAGTTTGTAGTACAAGCCATACTTAAATCTACATTCACAACTTCCCCTGCATCAAGTTGATTTGGAAACCACAAAACCATACTCTCAAAAGTCATTTCTCATAAACTGAAATAAAATTCTTTTCACATACTTATCTCGTAAATTATAAAAGTTATTCTTCAAAAGCTAATCCAAACATGTACTCTACTCATTTAGGAAACAAAAAGAAAAGGATTCTCGGACAGAGTTGTGGATAAGGAGATGTGAAGGTTGTTAACTGCAAGATATGTGGCAATCCCAGCAGCATAACCTGCGAAAGCAAAGACACTAACCTACAGAACAGAGGAAAAAAATAGCTTATAGTACCAAACTAGTGTAGTTCTTGCGTATTGCATGAAATTTGAGAAATATATAAGATGTACTTTTCAGACCTTCTTTGAGTACCAAAAGAAGTCCACCTTTTCCATCCCCATCAATGCAACTCCGGCAGCTGAGCCGATAACTAACATGGATCCACCGGTACTAGCACAAAGCGCAATCAACTGCCAAAACTCACAGTCCTGTGGGAAAGAGGAGAGATCATACATTCCCATTGTTGCAGCAACTAATGGAACATTGTCTATTATAGCTGATACGACTCCAATAGCACTTGCTATCAATGCATCATTTGGAATATGAGCATCCAGGAAATTTGCTATTTCCCTCAAAATCCCTGCTGCCTCCAGGCTAAAGAACAATACCGTTAAACTTGATTCAGTGCAGCAAGTTGAAAGTTTAAGGCTTTATGTAAACTACTCCTTGGATCCTTAATATAAGATTAGTTAATATTTTTTAGAGAGATTAAAGAAATTAAAGAAATTACTTTTAAAATATTGATATTTATCTTTTTCATACTAAATTAATTTATTTGACTTATAAATTAATATATAATCAAATAATACATGACATATGTTATGATTAGTTAATTTATTTAGCTTTCTTAATCTTTCTAAATAAAATCAATTTTGTTTTATATTAAGGACCGGAAGAGTATAATATAAAACACAAAAATTGTTCTGAAGTCACCTGCAGACAGATAATAGAATTCCAAGGAAGAATAGTGCTCCTTGAGTTTCTATTCTTGACAAGGCTTCGGGTACTTTTAGTTTTTGTCTCTCAGGTTCACCATCGTGAATAGCATCAGTGAAGATCCAAAGCACACTAAGTCCAAGCAACATACCCATGTATGGAGGTAAACCGGTGAGGGCTTTGAACACTGGTACAAAAATCAAAGCTCCTATGGCAACAGCCAAAACAAGCTGTCCTTGAGGAGCCATCTGTTCAGATGCCAACACATTGAGTGAATCCTGTCCCTTCCCTTTCACTTCACTGAACAGAAGACTAGGGTCATTTAGCTCATAATTTCTTAAGATAATTCTTACAATTTCAATCATATTTCCAGATTACTTTTTGCAGTGAAAGTACCTAGTCAGTGACATAAGAGCCAGAGGCACTGCTAGAGAGATAGCTGAAGGTAAAAACAATCCCTGTAAGCAAAGGAAGTTAAAGTTATTGATGCAAGTTCCTCCCTCCAGTTGATATATCTAGAGAGTTTATCTTGTTCCTACATAGAAGGCATATTTTTTATATTTGACAACATTTTTCTAATTCACTCCTATTAATGTTCCCTCAACAATAATTAGGGAGGAGAGGAAAAGAAAGAATTAAGGAAAATAACTAAGATATTTTAGAAAATACATGTCATATTAACTAACTTAACTAACATCCTTAATTTAATCAAATTAGGTAAATATGTATTCTATTAAGAACCAAATGGAGTATATGACATATGCACTGAGCTTGCAATCAATGAGCAACAAGGGATAAATATGACCAAGACATTACCTATTTTACTTATCCTTGCCTCAGGGTTAGAAGAATCTCTCTCACAATGTCAGATGCTAAATTTTATTTACCATTTTTCTTGATCCAAACAAACAGATAACATAGGAATAACCTTCATTGTTTGCAAAGTGGATATTTGACCATGCATCCACAGCATAGTGGTGGTAAGATCGCCAATAGGAGTCCAAGCACCACCAGCATTTGAAGCTATAACAACAACACCTCCTAGAATCCTGTCACCAAATCTAAATCAGTAGCTCTTCAGGACGTCCAAATTTAAATAAAAGCTGCTTTTAACAAAGTTTTCATGATCCCTCGTGTGTCTATTCTACTATTCTTTGTGACAACGAAAAGGGTTAGAAAAAGTTGATGCTATAAAGTTGCTGCAAATGGGATTGGGGAAGGGACATAAAGTATAAGAGGTTTAGAGAACAACAGCATAAACATCCCCACTCAGTCTAGTTATGGCTTTTAGAAAAGCAGCTCACATTTAGTCCTTTGATGTATGGATGAGTATTAAGCTGAAAATTTATAAGGTTAATATCATTATTGGTCCTTATAGCTTAATTGAATTTTGGTTTTAATCTTGTATTTTCAAGTTGTTGGTTTTGGTTCCTATAATTTTATATAAACTTGATCTGACTTTTAAATATAGGGACTAAAACCAAAACTCGTTAAAAGTATAAGAATTAGTTGTTAAATTTAGACCAAATTCTTATGAAATTATAGGGACCAAAATCAACAATTTGAAACTATAGGAACCAAAGTAAAATTCGATTAAACTATAATGACTAGATATGTTTTTAACCCAAATTTACAACAAAATATAATTTCAAGGGTTAATGTAATATTTCATCCCTCAGATTTTTTTTCATTTTGGTTTTGATCCCTTAAGTTTCATTTCATTTAAAATATTGGTCCTTATAATTAAATAAAAACCTAAACCATTTTACCCTTAAGGTACCAGAACACTTGAAGAACTAAAACCAAAATAAATACAAATTTGAGGAACCGAATACTATATTAACCTTATTTCAATATTGTTAGAAGAGGAATACATACTTTCGATACTCTGATGGTGGTATTAGTTTCTGCAGCAGAGAAACCATAATAATTGTAGACGTCAAGTTGTCTAGGAATGAACCGAGGAAAAATGTGACAAATCCAATCTGCAAACATAACACTATTTTTTTTTCAAAATACTATTTACTTGTAAGAAAAAAATTCTCCATTTCATGGAAATAACCTAATAGCTACTGGAACAGATATATCAGTCATTCTTATTATATACAGATACTCTCTGTGATCTAGCACAACACATTTGCAAAGCCACATCAGCTTAACCCTTGATGTTAAGTTGGTAACTGCATCTCTTTGCAAGGAGGAGAGCTTGCGAATACCAACCAGTGACAGCCAAAAAGGGCATGTAAGATTTGAAGTAGTTCAGTCAAATAATTGAGGGTGAAAAAACTAAATAGACATTAAAAAAGTCTTTTGAAGTGAGAACAAGATGCAAAAGAGAACACTCACCACCCAAAGAAGAGTGCGTGGCTCTCGAGTCTTTATATTATCAGTAACCAACTTAAATCCTTGATGAGCATCAACTATCTGAACAATGGTCATTGCACCAAGCAAGAAAAACACTATTTCACTTACTTCTGCAAATGCACGTGTCAGTTCTGAAATAGCTTCATCAGTTGAAGAAGCCTGAAACCAACCCAGGAGTGCTCAGATATGGACTTAGTCATAAACATACACATAACACTTGGGAAGCAAAAAGAGACGTGATCAATTTCAATGAGAGAAGAGGATAAATGATAAAGGCATAACAAAATGCAAGTTAGGCAACGTAAATCTATCATTTATTGATCAGTTGGTGAACTGTCTGTAGTACAAGTTTTTGGGAGAACCCAAGGCTTAGCTCCTCATTCAAAGTAATCCTTTCGATGTGGGACTGATGTTGTTGTTATCATATTGATTAATAAGAGTTTACTTATTTTTCAACATATAATATGAATATTATATTACCCCAATACTCCGTATCACCCATAAGCTTGCAGCCATCAACAATCCTATTCCACTTTTATTGAAGGGTATATATTCTTCAAATATGATGCCAACATATCCTATTCCAAATACCAATGCCATAGCAAGGTCCTGTATCTTCATCAAGATCATGTAAAGCTGAAAGAAGTAAGAATAGAACTGAATTAGAAAATTTCAAATGCGTGCACTTACTATGAAACTTACAGATAAAGAAGACATCCTACTCAATAATGGCTAATTGCCTATGCTTGCTGAAAATATGACAAGAGCTTTCAGGTTGATGTCTTTGGCTGTTAAGTTTCTTCAAAATCTATCGGGCTGATTTCATGTAATGAACACCAGTTATGGCCGATGGAATATATACTTCAAAAGTGGCTAACTGTTTGTTTGGAGTAGGGATTGAAGTTTTCAAAAATAGTTTTTCAATTATGATTTATGGTATATGAGGTAAGTATATGAAATGAGTTTTAAGCACTTACAAACTAAAAATAAACTATCCCAAACACACTATAAGTAATATTTAGAGGAAAAATTGTTCATAAATACCTTATTGAAAATTTATTTGTTAAATAGGACTTTCGTGTGCAAACAATCTTCCCGTGTGTAAAAGATTTTCTCTTGTGTTCAAACAATTTTTCATGTATTCAATATATCTTTCTTATGTGATATTCCCATGTGTTCCAACAATTTTCCCTTATATGTAAAAGATCTCCTCTTAAATATTTTTAAATCTCATTTAACAAATAAATTTTTAATAAGATATTTATAGACAATTTTCCTACTTTAAAAATTCTTACACGAATATCATATATGAAATAATAGTACAACATAAGGTAAATAGTATATACCATTATTTAGGATGGATAAAGTAATACTTCAACATAAGGTAAGTAATAATTAAGATTTTAAAAGATTGAGCCATTTAAATTTAAATAGGGTTAATATAACTTTTGGTTCCTGAAATTTAACCCGATTTTGATTTTGGTCCCTCAAATTTGAAATCGACGGTTTTGGTCCCTAAAGTTTAGCTCGATTTTGGTTATTGGTCCCTCAAGTTTGAATCGGTGGTTTTGGTCTCTCAAGTTTACTTTGTTTAAAACTGTTGGTCCCTGAAGTTTGGCCCAATTTTGGTTTTGAGCCCTCAAGTTATCAAGTCCTTTTCTAACTTGAGGGATCAACAGTTATAAACGAAGTAAACTTGAGGGACAAAAACTATCAATTCAAACTTGAGGGACCAATAACCAAAATCAGGTGAAACTTTAGGGACTAAAACCATCAATTTCAAACTTGAGGGACCAAAACTATGGGTGTTCTCAGGACGGGACGGGATCGAGAAATGTCATTCCTGATCCCGATCCCGAAAATTTCCCGTCCTGATAAGACGGGAAATTCTCGAGATCGGAAATTTCCCGATCCCAACCCCTTTCATTTTTTTAAAAAAAATCATATTTTAGTTTTTTGTGTGTTTCTTTTAGTCTAAGACAAATACATAATTTGTTTAATATCATATTGTACAAAATTAGTCCAACACAAATATATAATTAGTTCAATACATACTTAAAAATTTCGATTCAGCTACAAAAAGAACAATGACAAGAACAAAAAATTAGAATTATTTAATAAATAATAAATGAAATTAACCAAAAAACAATTATAAGAATAGATATTACCTTGAGGGTATTATGAATTTTTACATTTTATTTATATTTGATCTCATTTTCTTAAATATTATATATATATATATATATATATATATATATTTGAGATTGGGAAAAATTCGGGATCGAGAAGTCCCATTCCCGATCCCGATCTCAATCCCGAAATTTTCCTGTCCCGAAAATTTTGAGACGGGAAGACCGGGACGAGAAATTGATACACACCCCTAACCAATACTAAAATCGGGTCAAACTTCAAAGGCCAAAAGTTATATTAACCTAGTTAAATATTATCTATATGTTAGGATATCTTTTAAAATAAATATATTTAAAGTTATTTTTATAAGGCAAAATACATAATTAAAAAATATATTTTCTAATAACCTAATCAATTTAAAAAAAAAAATCAGAGAAACCTATTCACGTCACGCCCCAACTAAGTTACTTGTTCGTCACTCCACACACTTCCGTCGCACGCAGGTACTCCTCACTTCTCTGTTTCCATTTTTGTCTACCTTCTCCTTCCGTCCTTCTTGTCTTCGTGTGGGGTCCATCCTTTCTTGTCTTTTTCCTTCTTTATTTCTTAAGAATGAAAGGAATATATATTAATGAATCGGAAAGTAGATATTTTTCCTTCTATTATCCATCACATACATTCCGAGGTAGGTAAGCCCATCCTTTTAAACTTTTATTCTTATCTCTCTTTCTACGTAATCTTATCTTAATTTTTGAACATATATCGCACATTTGTCTCCCTCGTTACTCAGTTCTTGCTCCAAAAATATTTCTTGTACTTAATTACAGGCATCCTGCTTCTACACGTAATTCAGTCCGGATTACATGAGAGCATATCTCCCATTAGTATTTGAACATTGGCTCCATACGTTTTGAGAGACTAATATATTCCTCAAATAACTCTTCCAATTAGAATTGGAGGGAGTATGCATTTATGATAAAACTAAACTACTAATTGGAATGAATTGTTCAAAGCTTATGTTTATTCAACATTTGGAGATCTTCTTTGGATATTGTTTATGCTCTTCTGGAGATTCAGTGGATCCTAACTTAGTGTTGAAGTTGAGGTGTGTCAAAATGGAAAAATTTCACAATGTTTAAGAGTGTGAAAGCTCTCAAATACTAACTTGTTATCTTGTGCTAGAAAATGAGCTTAGAAAAAGAGTGGGCTCATGTGCACAACGGGTAAATGTATACTCTCTCTTTTCAAGATAATTCGGTCTTTAAAAAAAAAATGCATAAATACATTCATTTCAAGAGAAAAGTGATCCAAGTCATATGACACCTCACATAATAAACCTACAAGGCAGTACACTATTTTGAGTCATTTAATTTGATTTTTAATTAGACTAATTTATTAGTATAATAAATATTAAGTATTTATAATAACTAAATTAGGTAAAAAAAAGTAATTATAAGAAACAATTATTCAAATAGTTTTTTTTAATTTTTTTTCAAAAACAATTATCCAAACAAGTTTTTTTGTTTTCAAAAATTATTTTTAAAAAAAATTATCCAAACAAATTTTTTTTCCTTTTTTTGCTTTCAAAACTTGTTTTCCAAATTCGTTTTAAAAAATTGTTTTGGAGAAAAAAAAATCAAACAAGCTCTACATACATCGCTTATTTTTGGGAGTGAGAAATGAGATGCACTGTTCATAGCTCATAATCAGTCTACTCAAGAAACTTAAGCAGGGTTAACTGCCAATGCTTGCTGAAAATATGGCAAGAGCTTTCAGACAATCAGTCTTTAGGCTGTTAAGTTTCTTCAAAATCCAATGAGCTGATTTCATCTACTGAACATCAGTTATGGCCCATGGTATATATAATAAAAGAGTATAGTATTTTCAAATTTATTCTACATATTAATAAGGTATTTTACACGAGTAACTTCGTTTCTTAATATAAAAGCTAGTTGAAGATTATATGTAGTTTTAAATATAAAGCCTCAATTCACTTAGTCTTCCAGATTTATTATTTTTCTTCAAAGTATCCCTTGGATTGCACACAGAAACCAAATGATAGTTATGACGAAATATAATAATATTTTAAGAAAATCAACTTATATTTGTTATAAATAACTAATATTATTGATTTTTTAATATATTTAAATTAATCAATTAGCTCTTACATTAAGGTAGTATAAAATAACTCCAGAGGATAATTATTTTACTTATATATGAGTGTGTATGTAAATATTATATATTATTATTTAGGAATAATGGACGAAGTAATACTCCATAAGGTAGATATTATCTATATATAATCAGGTCTAAATGTCAGGATAACTTTTAAAATAAATATATTTAAATTATTTTTTTATAAAGTAATTAAAATATAATAAAAAATATATTTTTTAATAACCTAATTAATTTTTTAAAAAAATACTGAGAAAGCTTTACTTTTTTTGGTCGAAAGAAAGCCCTACTTCACTCTTCAACAAAATTCCTTCATCACTCCACCTCACACGCTAGACACAAGCGGACGCACACAGGTACTTGCTGTTCCCTCTTTCTCTCTTTTAAGTCTTTTTCCTTTCTTTTCTTTCCTCTTTGTTGTGGATATGGCCTTTCTTGTCTTTTTCATTATTATTATTTTTTGAATAATAATGAACCGGAAGAACCCTACAACGGATGAAAATTCAAACCAACAGTGCATAGATACTCTTATCTCTCTTCCTGCCTCTAAGGATCTGTTTGTTATCTAGAGGTTGGAAAAAATTTTATGAATTAAATTTAAAAATTATTAAAATAATTAAGTTATAAAATTTTAATAAAAAAAATATTATATGAGATAAAATAATAAAAATAATTAATTAAAAAATTGTAACCTCTTTTTTTTTTTATAAATCCAACTAAAAACTTTTCTCACCTTCACTTTCTCCCGCCCCCCGGCCCTTTGTTGCAGCATCTCTTTCCATCTTATCTCCAATTGTCCCCCATATTCCGAGGTAAGCCGTCCTTTCAAACATTTTTACGCATGTATGTAAATACATAGGACCCGTTTTAGTATGTGCTTGTCTGGGAATATAGTGGAAAAATAGTTTTTTTTTAATGTGGATTTTATAGAAGCTAAATGGAAAAAAAATTATATTGTTAATGTGATTTGTGTTTAGATTGATAGTAGGAGAAGTGACTTTTTTTTTCTCTAAACCCAGTGAAAAAAAGCCAGAAGCTACTTCAATGAGCTTCTAAAAAAAGTAGCTTTTTTTCTAAAAGCCCAGTGAAAGCTAATGTGTTTACAAACGCGTCCGTAGATGTCAAATAGGCTTTTACCCTCCAAATGAGCTTTTCCCCTCCCAAATGAGATCCCAAACAAGCCCTATATTGAAATTGATTTTGATGGATATGAGTATAAGTATAAAAATGGATATAAAAATGAGGTTTAAAATTGTGTTTGATATGTACATAGAATTCAAATATTTATTTTTATTTAAAATGAGAAATTACTAATATGCCCTTATAAAAAAACCTAACCAACACCTCAAACATCCAACCCATTTATTATTATTATTTTAATTAATTTTTTTAATAAGAATTTTTTTATATCCTCTTCTCTTTTCATTTCAAAAATTACCTATTAATTTCATTTTTTCTATTTTTTAAATAATTATTTTTAAATTATAATTATATTGTAGAAATAAAACTAATGATATTACAGTTGTCGTCGGAGTGAGAAGATGTCGCTGTTGTTATCGGAGGGAAGAGGGTAATTGATGGAAATATGAAGGTGTAATTACAAATCTTAGCTTTTAAGGGCTCGTTGGAATTGATTTTGATAGATATGAATATGGATATGGATATGGAAATGGAAATGGGTATGGGTATGAAATTGGAAATGAGGTTTAAAAGTGTGTTTGGTATGTACATGAAATTCAGAAATTATTTTTATTTAATATTTATATTTTAAATATGAAATTATTAATATGCCCTCATCTAAAAAAAACCTAACAAATACCTCAAACATCCAAACTATTTTTTTTAATTATTATTATAATTAATTTTTTAATAATAATTTTTTTCTAATTTTTTAATATATTTTAACCAGATCCTCATTTTCTTTTTATTTCAAAAATTACCTACTAATTTCATTTTTTTCATTTTTTATAAATAATTAATTCCAAATTATAATTATATCCTAGAAATAAAAATAAGGATGTTACAGTTGTCGTCAGAGTGAAGAGAGATTGCCGTTGTTACTGAAGGGAGGAGGAT
This sequence comes from Albizia julibrissin, assembly GCA_037074505.1. NCBI lineage: Eukaryota > Viridiplantae > Streptophyta > Magnoliopsida > Fabales > Fabaceae > Albizia > Albizia julibrissin. Next base: position 2,856,819 of record CM073480.1, on the reverse strand, counting down.
AGTTGATGGAATTGTGGAGGTGGAATTACAAATCTTAGCTTTTAAGATGGAATTCATTTTGGTAGAATTGACTTATTTGACTCCCACGTGAAATTGGAATTGAGAGCTAATTCTATTGTACTAAACAAATCCTCTGATGGAATTGAAACCCAATTCCATTTCTATCATCTCCAATTCCAGCGTAACAAACAGGCCCTAAGATGAAATTCATTTTGGTGAAATTGAAATTGGGAGCCAATTCCATCGTACCAAAAACACATCTTCATGAAATTAAGACCTAATTCTATTTCCACCCTCTACAATTCCAACATACTAAACGGGCCGATAGTCTTATCTCTCTCTTCCTATGGAACCTTAACTTTCGAACCCATACATGTCTTCCTCTCGTTAGTTCTTGCTCCTAATATCTTTCTCGTATTCAAAAGTATCCCGTTATTGGACTTTATTGGTTAGAGGCGTTGTTAATATTAAATTTGAGTACTTCTCTGAACAAAACTTTAAAATTTAAATCTTAAAGTGGGTTTGGGTTAGCTTTTGGAGAATAGTTTTTAAAGAAAAAGTGAGTTTAGATGATAGATTATGAAAAAAAATGATTTTGATAAAACGAGAGTGTTTGTATATTGTTATCAGAATCATTTTTTTTTAATAATTAAATTATTAAAAAAGACATTAGCTTTTATGATAATTACATATAAATAATAAGATTATATTTTGTGTATAATTTAACATCAAATTTCACAATAAATACAAAAAAATGGCATAATCTGTGTAAAAAATTCAAAATTATACCATTAGTCATTTATGTAACATAAAAAATTTAGATCAAACATTCATATATATATATATATATATTAATAATTTTCTAATGAAAAATCATTTATAAATAGTAAATATTTTTACCCATTCTAAAACTTATTTATACTAAATGCTCCTCAGGAAAAGTTTGGTTTTTAAATTTATACTTTAACCCATTATTTAACATTAAATTTCATAATAAATACCAAAAAAATGAAATTAATTTATCTATATGTGATATTAATTAATTTAAATAATTTTTATAATATAATCAAATTAAATAAATAAGTCTTATATTAAGAATATAATAGAGCATTAAAATTTTAAAATTCTAAAAAGAAAAAAAAAAGGATAGATGACCAAGAGAATTTTGAAATCTAAAAACAAAAGGGATAGATGAGAGGGGGGCGTAGAGCCGACCACTTGAAAAATAAATAATAATGACACAAATCCAATACATGGATCCACCAACATGTAGGGCCAGTTTGATACGTGGCACTGAATTTCGATGGATTGGGACTGGGATAGGGATTGGGATTAGGACTGGGATTGGGATTAGGACTGATGCTTTAAAAATATGTTTGGTATGAAGTAATAGTTGGAGAGAATAATTTCATTAATCTTATTTAATAAATAGTCACTAATTATGTCATTAGCGAGAAAAAAAAACAGAGAGAGTAATTATGCAATGTTTTGAAACCCGAACCGGTCGTTGAATCGGTCAGGGTACTCGATTAAGGGTCAGTGGGTTAGATCGGAGTCAAACCGGAGCTAAATTGAGGCCAAATAGGTGAAAAATTGAATATTTTAGGCTTATTAATATGAAATTCTAAAAGAAAATAAAAAAAATAATTTTTTTAAAAAATGGTGGATTGGACCAGTTTTCGGACCTGATTGGTTTTACGGCGATTAGCCGATTCCCGGTCCGAACCGTTCGGTTCGGTCCGGGTTTCAAAACCCTATGATTATGTGAGAGTAATGGATTCTTGGTTAAAATTAGGGGTTATTTTTGTCCAAAAAATATTTTAATTAAGGATATTTTTGTCTCTACAATTTTGCAGTCCAGGGATTGAAAACATAATACCAGGGGGGAGGTGGCTTTGCAGTAATCTCATTTTCGTGGTACTCCCAATCCCTAGTTATCTGTAGTCCCTCATACCAAACGATATATTTTGACTCAATCTCTGATCCAATCCCTGTCCCTACCACACAATGCCTCATACCAAACAGAGCCGTAAAAGACAAATGAAAGAGGGAGAGAGAGAGAGAGAGACGTGAGACCCACCAACCTGAAAAAGCAAAAAAAAAAAATCATGGTTTTAATAAAAAAAATAGAATTTTGACATTTTGTGTAATGTTTAGGTTTTATTTTTGAAAACCATGATTTCTCTTTCAGAAGCATTTTTTTTAATCTAAACAGACATTTAGTTTTTTATATATTATGAAAGATTAGATAAATAAATTTTACGTTAATAATTAGCGGAGTAATTTTCTAACTCCCAACTTTAGAGGGAGGATGGATAAATTTCACATTAGTCGCACCTTCGATTTGTGAAATTCATGTCTGGTAAAACACCAATCTCAGTTAGTCTCGTTTTGTGTGCATCTGTGCATGTGTGTGAGACTTGGCTACGTAAACAAATAAGGGTGTGTTATCCGCCATCCCAAAAGTAATTTTTTTATGGTTAAACATTTTTATGGGTGATTTTACCCTTTTTTAAAGATGTTTGGGATAATTTTTTTTAATTAGGCTTTTGGAAAAAAATTTCTTGTTTTTGGCTTTTCCACCATTAATAGAGAAAAATAGCTTATGAAAGAAAGAGATTGGGTCCCAATTTTTTTAATTGAAATACAATTTTGGTTCTTGTTATAAATTTTTATAGATGAAAATTTTGTCTTAAATATGAATTCACTTAAAAGTTACTTCCTCTAGTCCTATTTATAAATAGCTTTCTCCCTAATTGCACAAAATGAATAAGTGTGTCAAAAATGATATTTTTTTCATATATGCCCCCATTTATGAAAAAGAGAGAGAGAATGTATAAAAAATATGAGAAATAGTAAAATACGTTTTTTCAATGCTTTGTTGACTTCATTCACCTAGTGAGTTTTATCTCTCTCTCTCATGAATATAACTTTTGATATGTGTGATAATTAATTATAAATAATATATATTTAATAAGGGTAAAATAGGAAAAATGAGTTTACATTTTCAAATACAAAGTGAAAGTCGTTTATAAAAAGAACCAATCCCATGAAAGAGAAAGTTGTTTATAAATAGGACCGGAGAGAGTAATAATCATGACAATACTCTGATTTAGGTCCATGAAAAATTTAATTGGTGATAATTACTTAATAACTTTTTATATAAAAATCATGACTATACTCTGATTTAGGTTATTCTCACCAATTAAATTTTTAGGGGACTTTTCCTACTACACTAGGAATTCAAGCGAGCCTGCCATGGGTTGCGGGATGGCAAAATGCCAGCCCGAGCCTGCCAAGGCAGGCCAGCCCGTCTTTTTTTTTTTTTTTTAATTTTCACTCCCTTCCTCTTTCACTCACTCACATCACACTTCTTTTACACACACACACACACATTTCTATTAGGAAACCAATTTCATTCTTACTTTCTTTTTTTTTTTACATCTACTCACATAATAAAAACATTTTAACACATCTCTTTTAAATTTAATAATAGTAGAATAAATAAATATAATATGAAAATAAAAGTGTTAAATAAAAAGGATGAGAAAGTAGTTAAACACAACATCAAAGAAAAGACTATCAGGATATTTGGATTTATTTTATATATATTTTTTTAAAAAAGCGAGTCAGCCCGCTATAGCCTGCGGGCTGAAGCAAGGCGAGCTACTGGCATTTAGCTAGCCCGAGCCTGCCAAGTTTGGCGGATTGGCAGGCCCAACCCGTTTTACCAGTTATAACTTTTCCCCAATTTTTCCTAAAAGATTTAAGTAGTTTAGTATTGTAAAATTTTTTTCAATAATAAATTAATTATTTTTATTTTTTTAAAATTTATATCTTTACCTTTAAATTTACTTTTTCATAATCATCCAAATAAGTTTATGTATTTTTCACAATATATCTGTTTAGTTATTTTCATTTAAACTTGTTTTTCAAAATAATCATCCAAACAAGTTTAAGTTTTAAAAAACCTAGCTAGTTATAATATTGTCAATCCAAACATAAATCACATTATACAATCTGACTTTTATCTAATCTTAAATTTATAATTGTCATATTGCAAAAAGGTCATTTTTGTCATTGTTATTCCACACACACATTAAGTTGGCACATTAGAAAGCGTTTTTTTTTAAAAAAAAACTCAATTAATTCCTTCAATTTGAATTGGAGGGAGTATATATTTATGATAAAATTAAACTAAACTAATACTTGGACTGATTTGTTAAAAGCTTTAATGTTTACTCAACATTTCGAGTGCTTCTTTGGATATTGTTCATGTGGTGTGGGCAGGTATGATAACTATAAAATATTGAATTTGCCAAAACTTTGGATGCTTATATACACATCTGGAAAATCAGGGGTTCTAACTTAGGACTGTCTGCTGGAACCATCATAATAAAGCTTGAAATTCTATGCTTAAGTTTAAGGAGAATCATGTATAAATCTAATTAAAATATCAAAATTTAAATTTATACTTACACTTTTAACAAATTATTGATAAGGTCAAAAAGCCTAATCATGAATTTATGAATATTATAAAAATACTAGATCACCCTCCTATAATTAAAAAAGAAAATTGAAGGTAAATGTAGCCCATTTTTTATTTTTTCAATGGGATTTATTTAAGATTTTCTCTTTATTTTTAGTTTGTTTGTTTGTTTTACGATTTGTTACTTATACATACATACATACAATTATTTAAGATTTTCTCTTTTTTTTTTTAGTTTGTTTGTTCATACATACATACATATATATATAATTTTCTAAAAAAAACTGTACTATTTATTGAAATAAAATTATTCAAATGTGTATATATCCTATATGGCAACAACAAATATTTTTGTGCAACAAAGATATTATAAGAACATAAGAATATATCTAATATGTACAATATCATTTTTTTAAAAAAACTGTACTATCTATATCTATATAAAATTATTCAAATTTGTATATATCATGCATAATCGCAACAAATATTTTTGTCTAACCAAGATATTATATAAATATAAGACTATAATGGGTCAATTCATTATTCTATTTCATAAAAAACCTTCGTATGTGGTGGTTGGGGAATTTCACTTATTCCATTTCTCTAATGTTGATTCTATATAAAAGATAAAGAAATATGTTGCCCTTTCTTCTAAAGGGAAATTAATGAACATTGATGAGCCTATTCCATTTTTGAATCACATATTAAATAATGGAGTAATATTCACTGGTTTTTAATAAATAAACTAATAATCATAATTAAAAACGAGAGAGCAAAGAGATAATTGAATTAGTCGATAGAAGTGATTTGGAAAAAAAAATGACTTTGATAGAGTAATGTGGTCATTTAACAATATTTAAAAATCCATAATTAGGCATCTTAATCTTATTAAGAATTTGTTAAAAGTTGAGGTCTAAATTTCAATGTTGATATTTTAGCTGAATTTAAATAAAATTCTCTTTAAATACAATCATATAAAGAGAAAAGTGATCTAAATCTTTTACTTCACATAATAAACCTACAAAGGCAGTAAGCAATTTTTAGGACTACATCGATTACCTCTTTTTTTTTTTTTTGGGAGAGAGAATTTACATCACTTACTTCAACTCCTTGCAATGTTAAGCATTTGAGAAAGCTTCTTAACATTTACCATTTATCTGATTCTCCCAGAATGCCTTTTATGAGTTGTACAAGCCATAATTTAGTGGCTCAGAATCTTCATTCACAACTTCCACTGTATCAAGTTGATTGGGAATGCTAGTGAACTCAGAACTTGTGATTTAGGAACCAGAAAGAAAAGGAATCTCGGTCGGAGTTGTGGGCAAGGAAATGTGAAGGCTGTTAACTGCCAGATATGTAGCAATCCCAGCAGCATAACCCGCGAAAGCAAAGCCACTAACCTGCAGAGGACAATAATAGCTTATACTACCAAACTTGTGTGGCTCTTGTGCATCGCACAAAGTTTGAGAAATGAGATGCACTGTTCATAGCTCATAATTAGTTTGGCTTGTTAAGGTTTTCATATTATATAGGTGCAAAACCATTCCAATAGGCAATGACAGTATCTTTAGTAATTTATAGTGGCCTATACCTTCCGTAAGTACCAAAAGAAGTCCACCTTTTCCATCCCCATCAATGCAACTCCGGCTGCTGAGCCGATGACTAACATGGATCCGCCAGTACCAGCACAAAACGCAATTAACTGCCAAAACTCAGAATCCTGTGGGAAAGATGAGAGATCATACATTCCCATTGTTGCTGCTACTAATGGAACATTGTCTATTATAGCTGATATGACTCCAATGGCACATGCTGTCAATACATCATTTGGAATATGGGCATCCAGGTAATTGGCTATTTCCCTTAGAATCCCTGCTGCCTCCAGGCTGAAGAACGATTCCGTTAAACTTGATTCAGTACAGCAAGTTGAAGGTTTAAGGCTTTATGTAAAATAACATAAAGCACAAACATTTTTCTGTTTCCAAAGTTACCTGCTGACAGATAACAGAATTCCAAGGAAGAATAGTGCTCCTTGAGTGTCTATTCTTGATAGGGCTTGTGGTACTTTTAGTTTTTGTCTCTCAGGTTCACCACAGTGAACAGCATCAGTGAGGATCCATAGCAAACCAAGTCCAAGCAACATCCCCATGTGAGGTGGTAAACCTGTAATGGCTTTGAACACTGGTACAAAAATCAAAGCTCCTATGGCCACAACGAAAACAAGCCGTCCTCGAGGAGCCATCGGTTCAGTTGCCGCGACATTGAGTGAATCCTGACCGTTCTCATTAACTTCACTGAACAAAAGACTAGTGTCATTTCACTCATAATTTCTTAACACAAATTCTTACAATTCAAATCATATTTCTTAATTACTTTTTGTGTGAAAGTACCTAGTCAGTGACATAAGAGCCAGAGGCACAGCTAGGGAGATAGCTGAAGGTAAAAGCAATCCCTGTAAGCAAAGGAAAAAGTTATTGATACAAGTTATATGACAAATGCACTGAGCTAGCAATCAATGAGCAACAAGGGAGGCTCAGAAGAATCTCTCATAATGTCATCTGCTAAATTTTAGTTACTAGTTTCCTTGATGTCTCAGGTCAAATCTTAGCATGACTCAAACAAACAGATAACATAGGACCAATTTGAAAGGGGGATAACCTTAATTGTTTGCAAAGTGGATATTTGGCCATGTATCCACAGCATAGTAGTGGTTATATCGCCAATTGGAGTCCATACACCACCAGCATTTGCAGCTATAACAACAACAGCTCCAAGAATCCTGTCAGCATGTCTAAATCAGTAGCCCTTCAGGATGTCCAAATATAAATAGAAGCTGCTTTTAACAAAGTTTTCATGATCTCTCATGTGTTTATGCTACTATTCTTTATGACAACGAAAAGGGAGAGATAAACCTGATGCTATAAAGTTGCTGCAAATTGGAGTGGGGAAGGTACATAAAGTATAAGAGGTTTAAAGAACAAGAACAAGAACATGCATAAATATCCCCACTCAATCTAGTTATGGCATTTTAGAAAAGCAGCTCATGTTTAGTTCTTTGATGCATGGATGAGTATTCTGGTGAAAATTTATAGGGTTAATATCATTATTGATTCTTATAGTTTGATTGAATTTTAGTTTTAGTCCTTATAATTTCAAACAGTTGGTTTTTGTCCCCTGTAGTTTCATAAGAACTCGTTAAAAATACATTGACCAATTGTTAAACTCAGACAAAATTCTTATGGAACTGTTGAGACTAAATCCAACAATGTGAAACTATAGGGACGCAAATCAAACTTCCATTAACTATAAGGACTAAAAATGGTATCAACCCAAATTTATAACAAAACATCATTTCAATATTGTCAGAAGAGGGACACATACTTTCGATAATCTGATGGAGGCATTAGTTTCTGCAACAAAGAAACCATGACAATTGTAGATGTCAGGTTGTCCAGGAATGAACTGAGGAAAAATGTGACAAACCCGATCTGCAAACAGAACACTTATTTTTTTTTAAATACTATTTACTCATATGTTGTTGTTTTTTTAAATCTTCATTTCATGGAAAATAACTTCATAGCTACTAGAACAGATATATCAGTCATTCTTATTATATACAGATACTATATGTGGTCTCGCACAACATATTTGCAAAGCCACATCACATAGCCTTGATGTGAAGTTGGTAACTGCATCTCTTTGCAAGGAGAAGAACTTGCAAATACCACCCGGTGACAACCAAAAGAGCATGTAAGATTTTAACAAGTACTCAGTCAAATAAATGAGAAAAAACAAAATAGACATTAAAAAATACTTTTGAAGTGAGAACAAGATGCAAAAGGGAACACTTACCACCCAAAGAAGAGTGTGTGGGTTTCGAGTCGTTATGTTGTTAGTAACCAACTTAAATCCTTGATGAGCATCAACTATCTCAACAATGGTCATTGCACCCAGCAAGAAAAACACTATTTCACTTACTTCTGCAAATGCATGTGTCAGTTCTGAAACAGCTTCACCAGTTGAAGGAGCCTGAAACCAATCCAGGTGAGTATAGAATTGGACTGAATCATAAACATAACCAAGTGCAAGTTAGACAACAAAAATCTATCACTTATTGATTAATTGGTGAACTGTTTGTAACAAGCAAAAGTATTTGGGAGAACTTAAGGCTTTATAAGGCCCCTCATTCAAATTAACCCTCTTATGTGGGACTTATGACACCGTCATCATGTTGATTAATCAAGAATTTACGTATTTTTCAACAAGAAATATGTATATTACCCTGATACTCTGTATCACCCATAAGCTTACAGCCATAAGCAATCCTACTCCACTTTTGTTGATGGCTAGAGATTCTTCAAATATTATGCCTGCGTATCCTATTCCAAATACCAATGCCATAGCAAGATCCTGTATTTCATCAAGATCATGCAAAACTGAAAGAAATAAGGATAGATCAGAATTAGAAAATTTCAAATGCATGCACTTACTGTGAAGCTTACAGATGAAGACATTCTCCTCAAGGTTAATTGCCGATGCTTGCTGAAAAAATGGCAAGAGCTCTCAGATAATCAGTCTTTAGGCTGTTGAGTTTCTTCAAAATCTATTGAGCTGTTTTCATCTAATGAACACCAGTTATATGGCCTATGGTATATATACTAAAAGAGCAAGTAATGTTTTCAAATTTATTCTACATATTAATAAGGTATTTTAAAAAATTTTACACAGTATCATACTACCTCTGATTCTTAATATTAGAGTGAGTTGAGGGTTAGATTGGATCATAAATATAAGACATCAATCCAATTTGTCTCTCATATATATAATTTTTTTTTTCCAAAGTAACTCTATTGATGGCACATATTAAGGGGTTTTTATCCAACCATAGTTATGATAGAAGACAATATTTTAGGAAAACCAACCTATATTTATTACAAATAACCAATATAATTAATTTCCTTAATCTATCTAAATTTGTCATGTAAATATGAAATAACTCCTTAAGATAATTGTTTAACTTATATGCTGGTGTGCATGTAAATATTATATATTATTATTTAGGTATGGATGAAGTAATATTACATAAGGTTAATATTATCTACATATAATCAGGTTTAAATGTTAGAATAACTTTTAAAATAAATATATTTAAATATTATTTTTATAAAGTAATTAAAAAATATATTTTTTTTATTAATAATCTAATTAATTTTTTTAAAAAAAATACAGAGAAAGCACTACTTCACTATCCAACAAAGTTCCTTCTTCATCCTCTGCCACACACACGTAGAGCTGGAAAATTGAGCCAAGCCCGTTGGGCCAGCCCATCTAGGCTCCAGCCAGTCAAAGCCGGGCTTATAATTTGAACCCTCCAAAAAAAGTGGGATCTAAAAGGACAGACCATGTAAGAAAACTGTAGGTTTGAACGGGCCAGCCCTGTAACCCTACAAGGCCGGCCTGTTTAATTTTTTTAAATAAATTTGTATATTATTGTACCACATCGTCATATATGATATGTATAGGACTTCAATTTTGGGGGGATTATCTTTTTTTTCCTCGCACAACAAATTCTCTCATTCTTCACTACTTCATTTTCAATAACTTTACTACCAAACAGGGTTTATAACTTGAAATAAATTGATTACCTAATGTTAACTACTTCGAAATATTGTTTAGTGTTTAATTTATGATTATGACTTTATCTAGTCATTTATTTGACTTTGATTGTGGACTTTTAGACTTAGTACTTAAATTTTGTTAAGCATAGGTAATATTTGATGTTTTAAATTATATTTGATAATATTTTTATTTAAAATTAGATATTTTAATCTTAAAAATGTAAAAAGTAAAAAAACTGCAAACGACAGCCCACAGGCTTGAGTTAAACAGGTCCGGGCTAAAAATTGAGTACCCCTTCTAGAGTTTGGACCCATGACAGTCCGTTTTTCCAATTGTACACACACGTTCATTGCATGCGGGCGCAGGCCTTGTGGGTCTGGCCTTTCTGGTCTTTTTCATTATTATATTTTGAATGTAAGCAAATATAATAATGAATCAGAAGAACTCTACGGCAGATGTAGACCATTCAAAAGAACAGTACGTAGATAGTCTTATCTCTCTTCCTACCTCTTACAGTCTTACCTCTTTTAATGAATTGAATTTAAAAAAAATTAAAATTAAAATTATAAAATTTTAATAAAAAAATATTATATAAAATAAAAAATAAAAAAATTAATTAAAGACTATTGATCCTTTTTTTTTATAAATCCAACCTGAAAATTTTTTTCATCGGCCCTCTTTCCTTCCCCTCCCCGGGCCTATCGTATCCCTTTGTTGCAGCGTCTCTTTTTATATGCATGTGTGTTTTAATTTTTAAGAAATACTTTTATAATTTATAAAATAAATATATATGAGGATTTTTATTTTTCAGTGTTTGTTTGGATTAATTGTTAAAGAATAATTTGTATGATTTATAAAGTAAATATGTAAGAGAAATTTTATCTCGATTTATAAAAAATAACTTCTAAACTCATGATTTAACAAACACTTGCTTATAGTTTGTTTAGTTTGGCTTATGCGATTGCATTAAACCCGATTCACATAAATCGAGATAAAACTCATTTGCATATTTACTTCGTAAACCGTAAAAGTTATCTTATAGACTGTAAAAAATATCTCATATTCTGTAAATCATGATTGAAAAACACTTATGAAGGCTATCTAAACATACCATAAGTTTGATTCACATAAATTAAGATAAAAATCCTTTATATATTTATCTCATAGACTATAAAAACTATCTCATATTCTATACCTCACCATTCAACACGACGTAGAATTTTCCAAACTGGTTACATCTTATCTCCAATTGTCCCCCACCTTCCGAGGTAAGCCTTTCCAAACTGGTAACATCTTATCTCCAATTGTCCCCCACATTCCGAGGTAAGCCGTCCTTTCAAACATTTTTATCCATGTACGTAAATGCACAGTCTTATCTCTCTTCCTATGTAACCTTATCTTAACTTTCGAACGCATCCATGTGTCTTTCTCTCATTAGTTATTGCTCCTGATATCTTTCTAGCATTCACAAGTATTCCGTCGTTCCACGTAACAAGTATTGACTCTATTAGGGATGTGTGGGGTGAATGTAATGGTTATAGGTTTGTAATCTTTTTAATATATTTATTCTGTACACGGTAAAAATTAATTTATAAATTATAAAAAATATTTTATATTTTATAAATTATGATTAAAAAATATTTAATACTAATCAATTTGATGCTTTCAAATAATGGAGTATAATTATATTGATAGTGTTACCATTCTTACATCACTTTTTATATTATCTCGGTTCACAATATAAATAATAGTTAATTTATTACATTTATCTTAAATTTTAAGAAATTTTTAACTTTAACTATATTAAATAAGGTTTTAAATGAAAAATAAAAATATAATGAATCATATTTAAACATTAATTATAAAGATAAAATTGATAAATAAACATTAATTACTCTTCTAATAACTTATATATTATGAATTAAGTAATTTTTTTAAAAATGACTTATATTATAAATAGAAAAGAGTATCTCATGGATGGGTTTGAAATTAAAAGAGAAAAGAAAAAAGAATAAACTTTAACTTTCCATTTCTAGGATAAAATAAGGGTCGAGCTATGACTAATTATTTTCCTTGATAAATTTAAATGTTGTATTAATTATTTATAGAAATTTATAATACAAACCATGTATATAGATTATTTATTGATGATTTAGTAAGAGAACTTGTTAGGTATCTCAAATTACAACAAAAAAATGTCATTAAAATATCTTTTGAACTTATTATTACAATGATAATGTTTTTTTTTTATTATAACTGGTTTTAGAATATACTTTATCTGCCTCTATATATAAGATCATTTTTTGAATGAATTTATCCTTTTTATATAAAATTCCTTTTAAATTTGTATAAATAATAAATGTATTTTTACCTATTTTACTTTCAATTAATCTCATACTATATTAGTTACTTTCTCTCATACCATACATTATCTTTCATTTTCTCATTATTACTTTCTTTTTTACTTATTCATAAATAGACATTTTTTTTAAAAAAAGTTATAGTTCCTATATATTTATTACTTTTAACTAATTTATTTAAAATGACCTTATATATAAGGACAAAGAGAGTAATCCTATACATTGCTTAATGATTGCTATTAATTTTTTTATCGTCACTGTAAATGCTCAAATGATCAAAAATTGTTTGAGTAGCAACATACAAGATACGATCATGGCTTTAATATCATTACAATCTTCATCAATTTAAATAAAGGATATCTACTTATAATAAAAGTTGTTAAACCATGAATTTAAGTAAACTCGTGTGAGAGATGTAAATTCAAATCTATTCTCTAAACATGCTACATCAATAAATATTTATTAAAAATATATAATTAAATTTTAAAAGTAAAAAAAACAATTGAAGTTATAATATTTGAAAATAAATAATTTAAATTTAAATTATTTATAGTTTATAATATTTAACATACAAATAAATTCCTTCCTTTTCTAATTAAAAAATAAATAAATCAACCAGTGGAAAAAACACAATGTTATAGGCAATTCGGCGATTTTTTTCCACCGATTTTATGCAATTAATTGAATTAATTTGTTTTGGTGCGATAAGAAAAGAGCGTGAAATACACGGATCTGGATCTGGCCTTGTACAGTGGTTTATGTTTCCTGTAGCTAAAAAAGGTAGAAAATAGGGAGTTATGGAACGGATCTAGCTTCCTGGCTTTTCCCGTCATTTACTTTTCCAACTACACCGTTTTGAAATAAAATAGAAGAGATGTTCTTTTTTTTTTTTGACAAAATAATTTTTATGGTTTTGAAATATTTTTTTGGTAGCAGTCAATGTTCTAAAATAATTTTTTATGCACTATATAACATAAAATAATTTTTTAGTAGCATCCAATATCTGACAAACTTTATCTTTAATTATTTTAGTTAAAACAAGCAGCCTCTAAATCACATTCAGCACCCTAAATCAACCTTTAAAATGTTTTTATTGTTACAATGAACACCTTAAATTTAGGATTATGGGTGATGGATGCACTCAAATTAAGTTTAAGATATGGAATGTTATTCAAAAAATACTTCAAAGTACAACTTGTCAGATACTATGTGTTATTAAAAATTATTTTATGTTACGTAGTACATAAAAAAATTATTTTAGAATATTGGCTGCTACAAAAAAAATTACTTCAAGACTCTAAATATTATTTTTTCAAAAAGAAAAAACCAGACCATCCCTCCCATTTTATCCAAAATGGTGTAATTTTGGGAAGTGTCCGGCTTCTCTCCATTCCATTCCCTTCCCCTCCCTTTCCTCTCCATTACTCAAAACACTGCCGTTTTGGGTTAAAAAAAAGGGAAGAGTTGGTTCCTTTTTCAAATATATATATATATATAGCATCATGAAGTATTTTTGTAGTGACACCCAGTATCTTAAAACAATTTTTGATAGAATGATCACCATAAAATATTTTTTTTAGTAGTAACTACTGTCTAGCAAATGACACTCTAAAGTATTTTTTTAGTAATACCCAGTATCATAAATTAATTTTTAACTCACTCAACACCTTAAATAATTTTTCAGTAGTAACTATTGTCTAGCAAACTGCACTCTAAAATATTTTTTAAGTAACATCCAATATCATAAATTAATTTTTAACTCATTCAGCACCTTAAATAATTTTTTTAAGAATACCCAGTATCCTAAAATAATTTTTTTTACATCTAATCCCCTGAAATATTTTTTTATCAACACTTTGTATCTTAAGTTTAGACTGTTCATTATAATTAGAAAAATATTTTACCGTATTGAATGCAGAAAACATTATTTTATGATATTGAAAAAATATTTTAGAGTGCTACGTATTTTTTTTTTAAAAAAAGGACCCAACTCCTCTTTTTTTTTACCCAAAAAAAAGACAGTGTTTTGGGTAATGAAAAGGAAAGGGCGAGGAAGGGAATGAAGAGAAGTTGGACACTTTTGGGAATGAGAGAAGTAAGGGACGGGAAAAGTCATGGAAGGAAGTTGGATCCGTGAGGGAACAAAAGGAAGGGAAAGGAAAGTTATTTCTGCATTAATTTAGGCTAGCGTTGAAGAAGCACGTTCGTATAAGTAGATGTATAAATTCTTTAAGATATTTATCTCATACATTATAAATCATATTAAAAAAATAGTTTCTACATTAATAGAACACTTGGAATAGTAGAAGGCTAATGCAACGCTTGGAATAGTAGAAGATTCAAATGAGCAGAAGTAAAAAGGGGGAAAATCGGAAGCTGCAGAATCTCAAACACAAACCTATTTCAGTTTTTCCTAGTCTATCACCAAACTTGTAAGAGACCCAGAAAATACCAGAGAAGGAGCAACGTTATTTCAGAAAATACTAGATAAGGACCTATATAAAACTGAAAACTTCAAGTTTGAGGATCTGAGTTGGATGCTTGATGGGAGGAGGAAAGTAGCCGACACCCATGATTAAAAAAAAAAAACAGGAAGCTTCTATCATCATCATCACCGCATCATGAATCATCGCCCTTCCTCCATCCTCACCACCATCACGACATCGACTTCATCTCTCGGGAGAGAATGATCATCTCCATGGTTCCTCTCGCCTTCCATTCTCCACTCCGTCACCTTCGCCACTCGAAAATCGCCGTCCTCATCATCGTCGCCGGAAACGCACCTCCACCGCCACTATCAATCTACCATCAGTTCCTTCCTCTTGTCCATCACAGTCGCTCCATTGAGATGAATGAAGAATATGAATAAGCACGGACTAAATCAGCAGACAAAATAACAAAGATAAGATCTTTAACATCACATATTACTCCATCAAAAGGCATGGGGAGAGGTGAGATATAAGTATAGAAAAGTGAGGCAAGAGGGAGAGAATGAGTCTTCTTTATTAGGAGAAAGGAACTTCTTTATACCCTAGGAGAGAGATGAAAAGAAATAATAGTGAGAAAAGGAATTTCAAATGGAGGGAATTTTAAAATTTGAAGAAAAAGTAAGCACTGCTACATGGCTACATGCACAAGACGCGCTGTTCATGGAGTCGGTACTGTTCATATGAACAGTAAAAATAGAGAGAAGCTGCACAGCTTGTGTTATTAGCTCGGTTCAACCATGATTGAGATTTATTGTTGTACATAGATTCGTTAGAGGCATTGTTAACATTAAATGTGAATACTTTTCTTAATAAAAATTTAAATCTTAGTCTATCATATTAAGAAAGATCAGATAAATAGACTTCATATTAAGAATTAAAATAATAATTTTCTAAGTCTCACCTTTAGAGGGAGGATTAATAAATTTTACATTAGTCGTGCCTTAATTTTGAGAAATACATGTCTACTGACTCTCCTTACAGTTACTTTCGACAAGACATATAAAACACCAATCTCAATTAGTATCGTTTTGTGTGTATCTGTGCATGTGTGTGAGACTTGGCTATGTAAAACAAATAAGTTGGTAGATTAGAAAGCATTTTTTTAAAAAAATCTCGATTAATTCCTTCAATTAGAATTGGAGGGAGTCTATGTTTATGATAAAATTAAACTAAACTAAACTAATAATTGGAATGAATTGTTAAAAGCTTTAATGTTTATTCAACATTTCGAGTGCTTCTTTGGATATTGTTCATGTGGTGTGGGAAGGTATGGTGATAACTAAAAAACATTGAACTCGCCAAAAATTTGGAAGCTTATATACTCATCTGGAAAATCAGGGGATCTAACTTGGGACTGTCGGTTGGAACCATCATAATAAAGCTTAAAATTCTATGCATAAATTCAATCATTTCAAGAGAAAAGTGATTCACGTCTTTTACTACTTCACATAATAAACCTACAAAGGCAGTAAGCAATTTTTACGACTACATCGATTACTGATTACCATTTTTTTTTTAGAGTGAGAAATTACATCACTTACAATAATGTTAAGCATTTGAGAAAACTTCTTAACATTTACCATTTATGCGATTCTCCCAGTATGCCTTTTTATGAGGTGTACAAGCCACTCAGTCGTTCAAAATCTTCATTCTGAACTTCGACTGTACGTAGGTATGTTTGGATCAGCGTTGCCAAACCCAAAACGTATCATGAAGAACTAGAAGCCACATTGGATATTTTTCATATGTTTGGGATGGCTTTCTTATATAAGTGTTTTTTCTCAAAAAGTCATCAAAAGTTCACGATTGCATTTACTCCATCCTCATTCTTTCTTCCTTACAATTTTGTCCTTGTTTGCCTATAGATCACTACTTCCTTATTTTGTCCCCTTCTGCTTCACTTACGTTGTTTTAGTTTTCACTGCCAACCGTTATTTATTTTTAATGCTCTCGAGTAAAAATAATTTTCAACATATTTTTTATCATTTTTCAGTTTTTAATATCATTTTTCTAGCCAACAACTTTTTATATTATTTTTAAATTTTATACTTACATATATCTATTGACTACATTTAATTAAATGCTTTTTAGCATTTGCATTTTTTTATAATACATTAAACTTTATTTTTATAATTTTAATTTTAATATTTTTCTTAAATTATTAAATTATATAACGTATATATTATATAACTCATGCATTTTTCAGTCATTTTACATCTAAACTTGCTTTTCAAAATAATCATCCAAACAAGTTTTAGTTTCAAAAAACGTTACTTCTGCTATGGCTAATCTAAACATAAATCACATTACATAATTTGATTTTTATCTAATCTTAAGTTTGTAAAAGTCAGAGCCCAAAAAAGTCATTTGATTTGGTATTGCCAGTGAACTCAGAACTTGTGATTTAGGAACCAGAAAGAAAAGGAATCTCGGTCGGAGTTGTGGGCAAGGAGATGTGAAGGCTGTTAACTGCCAGATATGTAGCAATCCCAGCAGCATAACCAGCGAAAGCAAAGCCACTAACCTGCAGAGGACAATAATAGCTTATACTACCAAACTTGTGTGGCTCTTGTGCATCGCACAAAGTTTGAGAAATGAGATGCACTGTTCATAGCTCATAATTAGTTTGGCTTGTTAAGGTTTTCATATTATATATAGGTGCAAAACCATTCCAATAGGCAATGACAGTATCTTTAGTAATTTATAGTGGCCTATACCTTCCGTAAGTACCAAAAGAAGTCCACCTTTTCCATCCCCATCAATGCAACTCCGGCTGCTGAGCCGATGACTAACATGGATCCGCCAGTACCAGCACAAAACGCAATCAACTGCCAAAACTCAGAATCCTGTGGGAAAGATGAGAGATCATACATTCCCATTGTTGCAGCAACTAATGGAACATTGTCTATTATAGCTGATATGACTCCAATAGCGCTTGCTATCAATTCAGCATTTGGAATATGAGCATCCAGATAATTTGCAATTTCCCTCAGAATCCCTGCTGCCTCCAGGCTAAAGAATAATACCGTTAAACATTATTCAATACAGCAGCTTCAAGTAAGCAAGTTGAAAATTTAAGGCGTTATGTAAATGAGTATATTTCACATGGTAAGAATATGTGAGCATAATGAATGCAGGATTGCCTCTTCCCAAGAGGAGATCTAGCACAATCTTGATACTGCCTTTATTTCCATTTAGATTTAAATCGATGAATGCACAGGCATTATCTAAAGTTTATTATGTATAAAGCACAAACATTGATCTGTTTTCTATGTCACCTGCTGACAGATAATAGAATTCCAAGGAAGAATAGAGCTCCTTGAGTGTCTATTCTTGATAAGGCTTGTGGTACTTTTAGCTTTTGTCTCTCAGATTCACCGTAGTGAATAGCATCAGTAAGGATCCATAACACACCAAGTCCAAGCAACATCCCCATGTAAGGAGGTAAGCCTGTGAGGGCTTTGAACACAGGCACAAAAATCAAAGCTCCCATACCTACAGCAAAAACAAGCTGTCCTCGAGGAGCCATCTGTTCAGATGCCAAGACATTGGGTGAAACCTGTTCCTTCCCATTAACTTCACTGAACAAAAGACTAGTGTCATTCACTCATAATTTCTAAAGATGATTCTTACAATTCAAATCATATTTCTTGATTTCTTTTTGCAGTGAAAGTACCTAGTCAGTGACATGAGAGCCAGAGGCACGGCTAGAGAGATAGCTGAAGGTAAAAATAATCCCTGCAAGCAAAGGAAAGGCAATCATGAATATACTTGCAAATACTAGACAGTTATTGATACGAGTTATATGACTTGTGCACTGAGCTTGCAATCAATGAACAACAAAGGAAGAGTTTAACCAAGACATTACATATTTTACTTATCACAGCCTAAGGCTTAGAAGAATCTCTCATAATATCAACTGCTAAATCTTATTTACCAGTTTTCTTGATGTTTCAGGTCAAATACTAGCATGATCCAAGCAAAAAGATAACATAGGACCAATTTGCAAGGGGAATAACCTTCATTGTTTGCAAAGTGGATATTTGACCATGTATCCACAGCATAGTGGTGGTAACATCGCCAATAGGGGACCATGCACCACCAGCATTTGCAGCTATAACAACAACAGCACCAAGAATCCTGTCAACAAATGTAAATCAGTAGCCCTCAAAAAGCTCATTGAAAAAATTTCAAGATCCCTCAAGTGTCTATGCTTCTATTCTTAAAAACGACGAAAAGGGTAAGAAAAACCAGATGCTAAGGGACATAAAGTATGAGAGGTTTAAAGAGCAAAAACAAGAATACGCACGCATAAATATCCCCACTCGCACTAGCTGTGGCATTTTAGAAAAGCAGCCACATTTAGTCCTTTTCTTTTATAAGTGCTGAAATTCATTTACTCAAAAGAGCATTCCAAGTTACAACCAAGTCTTCCAGAGTCTAATTTCCCTCATCACCAACCGCCTCATTAATAACACATTGAGACCTTTGATGCATGGATGAGTATTATGCTAAAAATTTATGAACATTATTGCACTATTGTCAGAAGAGTGACACATACTTTCGATACTCTGATGGTGGTACTAGTTTACGCAACAGAGAAACCATGACGATTGTAGATGTTAGGTTGTCTAGGACTGAACTGAGGAGAAATGTGACAATTCCAATCTGCAAACATTATACGTTTTTTTCAACAACAAAAATTCACTGATATAAACTACAGAGGATTTAGAATAAACAATTAATGAAAAACGGAAAGTAACCTCATAGCCGGGAACAGATAAATCAATCATTCTTATTATAGACATATAGTCCATGCGGTCTCACACAACATGATTGCAAAGCCACATCATTTGTGCGGGGGCAGTGACAAGGGAAGGTTATGGTTCTACTGCTGCCCATTCTTCTACAAATAATGTATTTTATTCCTTAAAAATATAAAAGTTTTGATTATTAGACATTGGAAGAAGTATTGCATTAAGTTGGTAACTGCATCTCTTTGCAAGGAGGAGAGCTTGCAAATACCACCCAATGACAGCCAAAAGAGCATGCAAGATTTTAACTAGTTCAGTCAAAGAAACGAGGAAAAAAAAAATACACACTAAAAAAGTCTTTTGAAGTGGGAACAAGATGAAGAATAGAACGCTCACCACCCAAAGAAGAGTACGTGGCTTTCGAGTCGTTATATTGTCAGTAACCAACTTAAATCCCTGATGAGCATCAACTATCTCAACAATGGTCATTGCACCAAGCAAGAAAAACACTATTTCACTGACTTCTGCAGATGCATGTGTTAGTTCTGAAACAGCTACATCAGTTGAAGGAGCCTGAAAACAACCCAGGAGAGTACAGATATGGACTGAATCATAAACATGTACATATCACTTGGGCAGTAAAGAGACATGACGAATGTCAATGAGTGATGAGGATTGAGAACAAATGACAAAGGCTTAACCAAATGCAAGCCAGGCAACAAAAATCTATCATTTATTGATCAATTGGTGAACTGTCATCATGTCGATGAAAATGAAATTTAACACACACACGGGAATACAAGATGCATCAAGTGCATGTCACTCTTTGTCCTATGCATTGTTAGAGAAAACCTTGAAAGGGCAATCTAAATCATAAAAGCCACACAGCACATGTATGCAGCTCCTGATTAATCAAGAATTTACTTATTTTTCAACGTGAAAAATGAACGTTACCCCAATACTCCGTATTATCCATAAGCTTACAGCCATCAACAATCCTACTCCACTTTTATTGAAGGCTAGAGATTCTTCAAATATGATGCCTGCATATCCTATTCCAAATAGCAATGCCATAGCAAGATCCTGTATTTGTAGATCATGTAAAACTAAAAGAAGTAAGAATAGAGAAGAATTAGAAAATTTCAAATGCATGCACTTACCATGAAACTTACAGTTGATGACACTGATAGACCTGACCTGATTAGCAGCTACCCAAGAATGGTTAATTGCCAATGCTCCAACTGCAGCTGCAGCAAATATGGCAAGAGCTTTCAGATAATCAGTCCTAGGGTGGTAAGTTTCTTCAAAATCTAGTGAGCTGCTTTCATCTACTGAACACAGGGGATCACATGTTCCAGATTCTGACATCAAGTCCTGAATACAATCTCAAAGTTTAGTGTGAACATCAGCACCTAAGAAGAAGATGTTGGAATTTCAAACAACCACCACGCACAAATTGTCCATAACACCTGAGCACAAAATGTTGGAACCAAGCACATTGACCTTACCAGTGTCCCCACACCCCCAAAAAAATAGTCGCGTAACATGTTTAAGTCATGCATTTAAGTTCTTTCGTCTTAGTTCTATCCATGTGTTAACTACAAGAAATGATGTTTCAGTCAATTTGTGAACTTGACAATGATTTAGCTACATGCATCTACTGGATTACAAGTTATTAGGTGAAACCGTGTTTTTGTCACATGATTTCAGCTGATTGCTTGTCACCTAACGAATGCTGAATCCCACCCATGAATGCGATTCAATTGTACTATCATTATTTTTCGTTGCCATCAGGAAGTATGATCAAAGAACTCACTTACATTACTTCTGAATGTTGAAAGAAAACATTGAACCATCAATTGAAATTAAAATTGATACTAAAGTGTGCTCAAGTCCCAGAAACCAAAGAGGAAAAAAAACATCAACCCATTGAATATTGCAGTTGCGAAGTAAGCTTATTTTAACTAAACAAAAGTTGAATATTAATCCAATTTCCAATGCTACGGTAAATTTGAGATGTTTCATTGATTACTGAATTCATATAGAGAAATCACGGAAGGGGTTATAGATTACAGAAACCTGAAATTGTGCCTCGGGACGTTGTTCAACTTGCTGCTCTTGAAACGAAGTGGAACCTCTAGCCTTCTCTTCTGCGCGGGCCGATACATGGTTACCGAGCAGCCTGAGACCGGTAATTCTACAAAGAGAAGAAGAGCCAAAGAAGGAAGAAGATGATAATGATAGTGGAGATTGGAGGGTGCTAAGGCCATGAAGTTGAGAGTGAAGTGCTTGGCTCCGCAAGTATTGGGATTGGGATGGAAGCAAACTAGTTGAAATTGGAAAGGAAGCCATATCCTATCAAGTATGAGCAAAAAAGCGAAGCACAACGATGGAGATGAAGAAAAGGGTGATCTCGTGGAACGAGCTACGAACTCGGCAAAATAATTATGGTTTATCTTTAGTTCAATAAAATTTTTTAATTTGTCCATTCAGTTAATACTATTTATGTGAAGTAGAAGTACGAGTTTCACCGATGGCAAAAATAGAGTAGTATGATCATTCTATGATCTGCCTTGGGTGCTCGGAGATGGGAAGAGGAAATTTTAAATTTATTGTTTACACTTTCTTTGGATAATAAACTTTGTTTTTGAAGGAAAGAAGTTCTTTTCAGTATAATTTTGTCTTAACGCACTGTGCACTTATTAAGTTATTATAGAAGGTTTAATGTAAGTTATATATCATTGTAAAAAAAATAAAAATTTATTTGTTACAAAAATAACATTTTCTTTTAATACCATGAAATAATTTAAATTAATGGTATATTTTAATTAATTCTCAATTTTTTTGGAATAAAATATTTAAAATGTTATAATCAAAATTTTATGAATTACTAGCAATTGAGTATAAAAGACTTAATTCTCTTTATTTAAAATTGAGAGTTCAAAGTTTATAAACAGAAAAAATGTATCCTTATTTTACCTTTCACATTATCTTTTTCCTCCCACACAATTAATTTATAAAATAGGATTTTTCTCTAATTTTTCCAATTAATTTATCAAATGGGATTTATCACCAATTTTCCGATACTCCTATAGAAAGTTTGACAAAAATAAAAATCAAAGAATAAAAAATAACCCATGAATGTTTGGGAAGTTTGAAAAAATTCCCTTATTAATTTTTTTATTAGTAAGATGATTTAGGTCATTCTCACCAATGAAATTTTAAACAATCTTTTTTCCAATTTTTCAAAAATGTTTCTAGATGAAAGTTAAGGACCATAATTTAGACACTTATAATTTTGGGAAAATCCCTAATGAAAAATTTCAAAAATACTAAAAGATAAAAAAATATTTTGAATATTGAGATAAATGTTAGGCTCAACTTATCTTTTTTAAAACAAAAAGGTGTTTTGGAATATTTATAATATTAGAAAGATATTAGCCTTAATTTTTGTTTTTTTAAATTAAAAGGAAAAGAGCAATTTGCTCTTACATATATATTTTCTTATTTAAAAAAAGTTACTTGCACTTGAGGAATATTCCCTTGAGAATAAATACTCTCAAAATAGTGTCGGAACTTATTAATAGGCTTGAGTTAAAAATTAAAGGTTAATATATATATTTTTGTTTGATTTATTTATATTGAATGGCATTGATGGCCTAATAATAGTCACCAACATTTTATGTAAACAAAGTTCACTACTTTAAAAATATTTATTCCTAAAGGAATATTCCAATTCCGCCGATATATTCCCACTGGAATTCTGACGGCCGGCCAACCATTTGAGCTCCATCCGTCGGCGACCTGCCAAAGTTGCAATGGCGGCGGCAACCGGTGGGGGAAATTGTTTTAAAATAAAAATATATATGTAAGGGCAAATTGGTCTTTTTTTTAATTTTAAAAAATAAATTGAACCTAATATCTCTATAAAATTATGAATATTCGAAACACTATTTTATCTTTTAACATTTTTAAAGTTCCTTATTTAGGATTGTTCCTATAATTTTCCTCAATTTTTAATGAGTACCTATGCATTTTTTCCTTTTAAATACTTAACTCTGGTTTATTAGCACACTTATAGCATGTTTGGATCAACGTCCAATTAGTTTATAAGTGTTTTTTATGTAAATTGAGACAAAATTTCTCTCACATAATTAACTCATATACTATAAATTATGATTAAAAAACTACTTTTAAAAGTTTCAATCATTATTTCAAACAAGCACCTTACCCCAATCTAACAATTAAAATTTCTAGCCGGAAAAAATTACGGGAGTTGACGGTTATAAGTTATAACATAGCAAAATTAAAAAATTTAATTAAGAAAAAAACGTACATATATCAATTAAAATGAATAAAAAAATATAGTGACCTCCAAAATGATTTTTTTGGGGAAAAAAAGTTTAAGAGGCCACGTGTCTATCTCCTGAGCCCGGGATAAGGATGGTCATCCCAAAAAGAGCTTATCGTCAACCACTCAGTCGCCATTCGCACGAAACCAAAAGATAAAAACACAATTTGTGGGCACCGATTAGTTTCACTACTCACACGAATAGCAGCCTCCATGGCTCTTGCTCAAGTCTCTGCTTCTTTCTCCGTCTCTATACGAGGTAACCCATTTCCATTTCTATCTGGGCTTTAACTTGTTCCCAAGTTTTCCTGTTTAACTTTAATTCTTCAATTATTCTGCAGATGTTTGTGCTTTCAGCTCACCCAAATCCACTTCTTCTTGTCGATTTCCCCGAACCCATGTAGCTCCCAGAGGAACTTCCTTCGCCTCTGGTTCCCCTCTGTGTAAGAATCATTGCTTTGTCACTTCTTAATTTATGCCCCTTCCCCTTCATATTGACAAACTAGCCTTTTTTTTTTTTTGGTCTAAAAAATTTTGGGTTTATTGTAATTTCTTTTGAAGTGTGTATTCAGACTAAAACAATTGCGTCAGTTTGTTTGAAATTGAAGAAGTCTCTTGACGTAATATCCACATTGCTTACTTAAAGTGCCGACCTTCAAATTGGAAGAATGTTGCTCATGGATTTTTGTAGCATAGGATTACCCTAGCTCCTAGGAAATAGCTTCTTTTTGCAACTTATTTTGGATCCTGCACTTTAATTTGACTGTAATTTTGAGAGACAAAGAAATGAATTTCAGCTTTGCCAATTCTATTGAAAAAATATAGTGTGTAGAAATAGAGATATAGAGGAAAAACCTTTGTTGGAAATGTAGTCACTGAGTGCTAATCCCCGTTTGACCTTGTATTCATAGGCAAATAGTAGAAGTGAAGTCATTAAGCTCTACTAATTAAAGCCCTTTGTACAGCATATTTTCAGCTAACATTATAGTCTAGTCAGCATACTTAGCATTCAACTTTACATTAATTCCAGCAGTGCTTATTTTCATTATTGTGAAATAAAAAATGTATTCAATCTTGTGGTACTAAGTTTTTAGATGAACTATGAGTTAGCTGGCCATCTGAAACATTGATATGCTTTCAAAGATGCTTTTTTCCCCTTTAGTGGTTGAGGGTGGCATAGTGCTAAAGCAATGTTAAAATAACATCCCAGCCATTTAGCTAATGAGCTAAATGGTATTGATGTTTGCCTTTGTTTCTAGTGATTCGGAAAAGTTATGCAAGGCAGCCTGCTTGCAAAGCAATACCTGTCTCAATAAGGTGTGAACAAAGCAGCCAAGGAGGGAATAGTTTGGATGTATGGCTAGGCCGGTCAGCTATGGTCGGCTTTGCGGTGGCCATCACTGTTGAAATTGCTACAGGAAAGGGACTCCTTGAGGTATGACTTATTATATGTATTTGGTGAGTTACTTTCATTTGATAGCTTGGCTATGGTATTGCTTAATCACAGCAGAAATGAGCAGGGGAAGAATAACAATGCATCATACCAGTCTGTATCTTATGATCCCTGCATAGCTTTAATTTACTCCTTGAAAGGGATTTTTAGCTGTTGCCTAGTGCCTGCCTTTCATAACCTGACTTCCCCTCCCGGAAAATGGGAATATTTTTTTCCGACCAAAATATGAAAATATGTAAAGACAGACCTCTGCAATGACCTTTTTGTTTTAGCTTTTCAATGATTTAAATAGTGAAGAACACCGCGAAGTGTGGCTATGCAACTCGCCTTTTAACTTGAACAGCCACTCTCTGGGTTATTTGGTCCTTGAGAATGAATAACTTGATTGGTTAAGGGATATTCAACTTGGCGAGTGGTGTAACGAATGGTTATTAATTAGGTGAATCTATTGTTGCGAAAGAATGTTTATATTATTGTATCTTTGGTTATGCAGAACTTTGGACTGACTGCTCCACTGCCTACAGTTGCTCTGGCAGTAACTGCCTTGGTTGGTGTTCTGACTGCAATTTTTATCTTCCAATCAGCCTCCGAGAACTAATCACTTGTTATTCAGAGTGTTCATGGCCACTGTTTGTAAATTCCGTAAGTCGGGATTTTTTTAGGATGAAATTTTATCCTTGTTTATTGTATAATTGCTTTGTCACAAAGAAAGGCATTGGAAGTTTCAAATCTTAACAAGGCTTCTTTCTGTATTTATTGCTTCTTTTCATCCGATCCAGCCCTCTGTCCCTCTGAGTGTGTAATCTTTCATGGCGTGTCAGATTAAAAGCATGTGCAAGGGATCTATTGATCTTTCTCATTTCACTGTATAGATGTAAAATGTTAGACCAAAAGCATATTAGGATTTGCTTATGAAAAGCTTATAAATGTTTATACACGTAAATTGAGATAACACTCATCTTACATACTTATCTCGTATATTGTAAATTGTGATTGAAAATATGCTTTTAAATATTTCAATCGCTATTTCAAATGAGTGCTTAATGGGCTCAATCCCTATTTGGGAACACCTAAAAAAGTATTTTTAGGTCTTCTAAAGTGAATTATTTTTTAGTACTTTATTCATCCCTGATAAGGAAAATTATAGAAAAAAATATCAAAATCTCAAATTAGTTTTATTTCCTGCTATAGATTAGGTATTGATTGATTTTAACAAGAAATCACTGATTTGAGAATTTCAAATTTTGAATGTATTTTTTTGAAATTTTGCCTCCTTTTTTTTTTTGGATTGCTCCTTTAGTATCCCAGGGCAAGTCATTTTTTAGGTGGTCAACAGTCCCAGACTAATCCGAATCACCCGTTGCAGGACCACCGAGTTTAAAAACTATTGTATTCCCAAGGTTCGAACTCGAGCATCTTAATTAAACTAGGACGACCTTTTACCAGTCGACCTAAACCTTTGGTGGTTAAATTTTGCCTCCTTAACATAAGGGTGTGACTTTGAAGGCAAAATATATATATATATATATATATATATATATATATAAATAAAAGAGTGTGGCTACTTGGGAACTGGTTCTTTATGAAAAGTGAAGTGCTTGCTTTCATTTGAACAAAAAGTCAATCCATTTTAGCCGAAGTGGTGAAAAGTTGATTAAATGCTGAATAGGCCATACTATGCATCAGACAGCTCTTAGTGGTTCTGTGGTTCTTAACAATAGTTTTTCCGTTGAGGCATTTTTGTCCAATTCATTCATTTGCTTTATAAAAAGGGGGCCCAAAAAAAAAAAAGGGCAGAGACGCGACACCACAGAATCTAGTATGAACCAGATATTATGAACAGTTGAACTGAGGTTGCTGTCCTTGACAACACTACCTCAATTTATATATATCTCTATTTTATTCTTTTTTTTCTTTCTTTTTCTTTTATTGATGGGATCCTTAATAACGGAGTTATGTCTTACTTACCTAATTTCACAAATAATCAGAGACTTTTTTTTTCCAAATCACAAATAATCAGAGACAAATCTGAGTAAAAGGACAATAAACCATGTGTTGTATTTGTTTTATTTAATTCCATCCCTATTTGAATCCCTTTTATTTTATTGTATCATCTGATAACAAAATGATTCTGATTCAACTTTAAAACTCATGAATTTGAATCATATAATTCTTGCTTCCCGAAGAGTATACATATACAATATTTACATGTGTATAAAATACAGACAGTAAGGAAGTGATTCATTTACCTGCTTTTATAGAGCTCTAGTGGTTGGATTCGCAAGTGTTAGATGCAATAAATTAGTGGGGATTGGGAATCAAGTTGGTTAGAGTACCAACTCAAAAGTTTGAAAATTACATGATATTGTGACCAACTACTTAATCATTAACCGAGTTCAGCTTTAATAAACCAAAATCATTTGAACATTTTTTTTAAAAAACATAGATGAATTATATCCAAAGACTCGTTAAAATCAAAACAAGGAGTTTCACAATTCAAAATGCATTCCTAAAAACACTTATAAACTATCACTCCCTCATGTCCTTAATATAAAACATATTTGGAGAGTTAATCTTAATTTTAAATATAAGATACTTTTTTATTTATTTATTAATATTTTTCTAATTTATCGCTATTGATACTCCTTAAACAATAATTAATGAAAAGAGAAAATGAGGGAATTAAAAAAGATTATTAGGATATTTTAGAAAATATGTCTTACTAACTAACTTAATCAACTTACCTAATAAAATTAAATTAAGTAAATATGTCTTATATTAAACATCAACTTAATCAGAGGTAATATTTGTCAACAAAAAATCTATATCATACCAATGAGCAGTAATCCTAATAGAAAGGGTTTTAACTGTTTAAGTATGAAGTCCAAGTTTAAATTATTATGAATACATAAATGATGATTTGGGGAGAGTTACCATTAAGTCTACAATGTTCAAATGTAGTACAATCAAATAGCCCTATAAAAAAAAATCCATGATATAAACTAAATTACGAGTATAAACTAAATCAACTTTGTTGGTTGTGAAAAGCGTTATGGTTCACTAAAAAATCATGATGGTTCAATTTGAAATTCCTCAAATGTCACTAATGAGGTGAATTGGGTTACAAGCAAAAGATTCACAACATTATTGACAGGAAACTAATGAATAAAGATACAATTAAAAAACTAACAAACAAAAAAAGGAGCAATTCTAGAAACAAAATTGCATTTTTCAAGTGATTTAAATACCTTAACCTTCTCCATCCAACTTGGTGCGACCAGAGGCAAAATCCAGAGTCTGTACTCCTACGTTTATTTGCCCAGCCGAAACCAAACCTATCTTCTCCGATCATTTGGTCAAAACCCACTGTCTCAAAAAAGTCCAATTCATTCATTCATTACACTCATTCTTCTCTGTTTTACCACTCCCACTTTCTTCCTCTTCCTTCTTCCATTCCCATCAGCTTTTTTTCTCTGCTTTCCTTCACTGAAATCCTCGCGAGATCTTGTAATGGCAACACATTCTTCAATTCTGTTACACATCTTCCTCCTCCTCCTCCTAATTCTCCTTATGTGCCTTCCTCTGTTTCAAGCACGCACTTTACCCTCTGACATCGAAGCTCTCAAAGCCTTCAAATCCTCTGTTATTCCATCTTCTATTCTTCCCTCGTCTTGCTTAGCTTCATGGAACTTCGCCGTTGATCCTTGCTCTCTCCCTCGCCGGACCTCCTTCGTCTGCGGCATCGCCTGCTCGCCTGACTCTACCCGCGTCACTCAGATCACCCTCGACCCCGCCGGCTACTCTGGTTCACTCACGCCTGTTATCTCCCAGCTCACTCAAATCACCACCTTGGACCTCTCCGACAACTCTTTCTCCGGCCAAATCCCACCGTCTCTCTCTTCTCTCTCCAACCTCCAATCCTTAACTCTTCGATCCAATTTACTCTCTGGTTCGATCCCTTTTTCCATAATCAAACTTATATCGCTCGAGAGTCTCGACCTCTCTCATAATTCCCTCTCTGGGTCTCTCCCAAGTTCAATGGCTTCGCTTGCTGGCTTGAGAAGAATCGACTTGAGTTTCAACAAGCTAACTGGGTCTCTTCCGAATTTGCTTCCGCCGAACCTGATCGAACTCGCTATGAAGGGGAATTCGTTATCTGGGTGTCTGAATAAATTTACTTTCAAGAAGTTAAATCAATTGGAGGTGGTTGAGCTCAGCGAGAACGAACTGGCCGGAAAAATTGAGGCTTGGTTCTTCCAATTACCGTCACTTCAGCAAGTTGATTTGGCGAACAATAGCTTTACTGGCGTCGAGATCTCGAGACCCGTCGGAGGGAACAGTAACCTCGTGGCGGTTAATTTGGGGTTTAACAAGATCCAAGGTTACGCGCCCGCCAATTTCGGCGCGTACCCTGCGTTGTCGTTTTTGTCACTCCGGTACAACTCGCTACGTGGCAGGATCCCATTGGAGTATAGTCAGAGCAAGTCAATGAGCAGGTTGTTCTTGGACGGGAACTTCCTGATCGGGAAGCCGCCGGCTGGGTTCTTCGCCGGCAACGGCGGCTCAATGGTTTCCGGTAGCTTGGGCGATAATTGTCTGCAGAGTTGCCCGGCAAGTTCACAGCTGTGCACGCCTGCCCAGAAACCTAGCTCTGTTTGCAAGAAAGTTTACCGTGGAAGACCATGATCTTGACTCATGCTGTTCCCATTTAAAATAATACTACTAGCAATTAAAAGATTGCCACTTTTGTATTTTTCTTTTGGAATTAATAATAACATTAGGGGGTGTTTTACGTGAATAATAAGAGACCTTTGTAAATTACGATGATGGGTGTCTCCGGCTACCCCATGTTTTTGCATTAATAATCAAGTGTTTCAGGTTCAGACTTCCAGTTTTGTCATCTGGCATCAGGCTAATTTGGTCGGTATTTTCATATAAAAAGAATGGGTTGGAATCTTACAAGGTTAAATGTCATTATTGGTCCAGAAGTATTTTGGGGGAGGATTCAAAGTTTTTCCGTGTTAACGAGGAAGTGCTCAAAAAAAAATGTCACACTACTCCAACAACAATCAAACTTATGTTTGTTATGTCAAACCTTATACCCCGTATGACATGATTCCATGTGTGCGCCACTAGATTGCTTTTTCCTTTGAGTTAAAAGTCATTTTTTTCCAGCAATGAGCGTGAGAAAGGTTTTCTTAAAACCGAAATAGTTTTGTCTCTTCCAATTTTCTATGCCAATGGTCTTATTCAAACTCAAGAACATTATATTTAAAAGACTCAACCATTTATCAACTTGTCAAACTTTTGTTAATTATCACCCTAAAACTAAAAGTGGTGAAAAGAAGTGTTGTGACCTAAATTTAACAATCCTAAGACCCAAATGATATTTATACTTATAGGACATCCGACGTCCAACCCATGTTATTGAGACCCGACCGGATCAGACTGGTCAGTTCGACTATGAAACCATCAAATCGATCATCTAGCTAGTCCGATCTGATTGGTTCATCAGTTCAATATTTATTCAGATTTTTCTAATTTCAAAAATTTATATCGAATTTTACGTATTTTCAAAATTACAAATTAAGATTTTATAGAAAGCTTGAGATGTCTACTTTCTAATACAAAAAGAATCACTCAAAAATATTATCATTTGATTCCAAAAATTATTAAATTTTAAAACTATTTCAAAAAATATTATCGTTCAAGTTCCCTTCTTCACCGGTTTAATATCATTTTGACTCTAATATAACCCACTACCCAGACCGATTCAGTGGCCGATGTGGGCATTAACTCTTTTTTTTCCAACTCAGATTTAAAGAAATATAGATAAAACAAATTGTGATCCATTCGGATCGTCTTCTTATTTCTCATTTGTTTAATCACATAAAATGTTCTCTTCTTCTTCCCCGCTCTTCTCATTTAATTATTTTTTAAAACTACGGTGAGTATTACAAATGCAATATTACGAGGAGCTACCGCATGGGTATTTCATTTGAACAACAGTGTGTTTGAGATAGATAGTATGTAGTAGTATTAACATAATCAATATGATTAATATTTAATATAAAAACATAAACATCACAACAAAATATATTCTTTTTACAAATCATAGATAATACGATTTTGTGTTGTTTTTTAAACTCTGTATTATAATGCACAAGGATCTTCTCAGAAAAAACATATTATACACGAGGGAATTACATACTCAACTCATCTCAAAACAACATCGTTTTCTAGGATGAGCTTATATGCTCCTAAATTCAATGATCGTGTAATTTAAACCCTCTTGAGTAGCAGGTGAAGGAAGAGGGAAGGACAGGAATTGATAGGAGAGTGAGATGGGAAGAACCACAAATTAGAGGGCTGTATGGATCTTGAAGGTGGAGCTTTGTCGGCAAGCTAAGTCCCCACTTGCCAACCTCATTATCTTTAATCTAAACCCCCAAAAAGCAAAGAAACAACGCCATTACCCTTTTCTGTTATCTGTCATTATTTATCCATAATGATGCCCTCATTCTTCATCTTTTTAATATACACACACGCACACATTACAAGAGAGACTCTTCTTTTTTAGCTTTGAGACACAACTGCAACGTAAATGATTAAATATTTTATGATTCTGTAGTGGTGAGATTAAAGTTCCCTTTTTCACCCTGTCTCTGCGTTATTTTAGCATAATCAAACTCTCTCGAGATCCATTTAGACCGAAACCCTGGTTTCACCTCTAATAATGATGTCGTTTCACTTGAAGCCAGAATTAATTTGTTTTTTAAGGCCTAAAAAGCCCAAAGTAATATACACGTTAAACCCAAAAACCCATTCCATATCAAACGTTCTCACCCATTAGATTTACCTCACACACATGCCATTGTTGGAAACATACTGTTGTTCAGATCAAGTGTTATCTTAATTACAAGAGCCTTTAAATTTATAAATTACACTTTAACACGTGAGGCTTCCTAACAAAAGTACTCCAAACTAACATCTTATAATTGAGGTTTCCAATAGCAAAAGAGGGGTTGGAGTGATGATGCTGAAGGAGATTAGAAAAAGCATAACGACAGGGTTTTGTTGGTGGTGGTGGTGGTGGTGGTGTGGCCTAAGTTGGAGAATTTTGGCATAGAGTAGTTTGTTGTTGTTGACAGTGTCGTTGGCATTTATTGGACCTCACACTCTTCTCCCTTCCCTTACAAGATTGATCAAAATTCATTTTACTTTAGTCTTGTAGTATAGTAAAATGAATGCTCTCTTATAAATAAGAGGTTACGGATTGGGTCTTGTCTGAAACTCAGGTCATTAATGCTAATTCAAAAAGAAAAAAAAATCATTCTACTTTCTTTCTCCACGTTCTTATCATAAGATCAATCCCTTTCAAAAATGGACAAATACAAATTTAAGAAAAATCACTGACAAGTCTCAAAAACTAAAAAATCCTACAAAATCCTCTTAATCTAAATTTCTAAATAGGGACTTTTTTATGATTAATTGAGAATGTGAAATGACTATGTTGCCCAACTCAATTTTGACAAAGGCATGAGTCATTTTAATAACTGCATTTTTATACCCGGAGGACATTAGAAATTCCACACAAGTCCCAAATTTCACAACTGCTTATCAAAATTTTAACAATTGCTTGTGCCTATTTTGACAAGCACATTTGTCATTTTGACAACTTCATTTTCATACCTGACTGAAATTACAAGTTTCACAAGTCCCAAATTTGACAACTGCATATTCCTTTTTTAACGATTAGTTTTGCCTATTTTCACAATTTAATGAGTCATTTTGACAACTTCTTTTTCATATCTGACTAAGATTACAAGTCCCACCTTTCACAACTGCATATGACAATTGTAACAACTGGTTTTATCTATTTTCACAATTTGATGAGTCATTTTAACAACTTCTTTTTCATACCTAACTGAGATTATAAGTTTCATAAGTCTTAATTTTTACAACTGCATATGACAATTTTAACAACTGATTTTTGCCTATTTTCACAACCTGATGACTCATTTTGACAACTTTTTCACACATGCCTGAGATTACAAGTTTTACAAGTTCCAACTTTCAAAACTGCATTTGACATTTTTAACAACTGATTTTGTCTATTTTCACAACTTGATGAGTCATTTTGACAACTTCTTTTTCACATCTAACCGATATTACAAGTGTCACAATTCCCAACTTTCACAACAGCAAATGACAATTTTAACAATTGGTTTTGCCTATTTTCACAACTTCATTAGTCATTTTGACAATTTTTTTCATACATGCGTGAGATTACAAGTTTCATAAGTTCCAACTTTCACAACTGCATATGACAATTTTAACAACTGGTTTTGCTTATTTTCACAACTTGATGAGTCATTTTGACAACATTTTCATACATGCGTGAGATTACATGTTTCACAAGTCCTAACTTTTACAAATGCATATAACAATTTTAACAATTAGTTTTGCCTAATTTTACAACTTCATTAGTCATTTTGACAACTTCTTTTTAAATATCAAAATGGAAACCGCAACAGTCACATATGCTTTGGCATTTCCCAACACTTGTAAAGTCAATGCACTTGTGTGTTTAGTCACTAGAAAATTTGTTAGATTCACCAAATAAGCTACAGTTGCATTACCAACTAACAAGAATACGATAAACGGATCTCCTCTGGCTTTCTCAACAGTAATGGTTGCCACATTCCCCTCAATATAAAGAGTAAACAGAAGCAAGATCAAAGTTGCCTTTGGAGCCATATATAGAAGCAAATTCATGGAATGAAGCTTCTCTAACTCTGAGGTCAATAAAATCCCTTGTACAACAGATATAATATCCCAAAATTTAATAAAATGATAAATTTTTTAAAAAGAAAATTTAAATGGTGTTAGAAATTAATCTTGGGAATTTAAGGCCTATTTTCTCAAAAATTCAAGGAACAATAGTTAACGGATATAATTTGGCTTGGAATTTCTGAGAAATTGTTTTAAGGCTTCATGAAGTTAATTAAAGAAGAGAATCCTTAAAAATTATTAAGGATTAATTTATGGGAGTTAGATAATAAGTCAAATTATGGAACCTCCAAAATTTAAGGAATCTTAAGGTAGACAAAGGGAAAAATTAGGGCCTAGTGTGTGTAATTAATAGTATGTGTGTGTGTGTGTTAAAAACACACACTCAAAACCCAACTTAATACTCTCACTGACACTCACCTATATTCAGCAGTTCCACTTTTGATTTGGAAGACACATGGCACACATAAACACTCATACATGACACTCTCTTACCCATACACACACACTCCACCTAAATACGGACAACACATACACACACATTCATCACCCAATTAGTCAATAAATAAAGCACTCTTCCTCTCTCTCTCTCTCTCTCTCATTTCACCAAGTCGGGTTAAGCAAAAGAAAGAAACAGAATAGGGAAAGATAGAGCTGAAAAGAGAGAGAGTGATGTGTGTGAGAGAGGTAATCAAAGGAAGAAGACGATCGAAGAAGAGGAACAAGAAAGCTCTAAGACTCACATGCAACACCATAAATGTATTTAGGTGAGTCTTCTCTACCTCTTCCTATTGTTATTTCTTTTGTTTGGGATGTTCATGAGGATTTATGGCTGTTGGAAGTAAGAGAGGTCGCCAAAATTTTTTTGTCACCGATAAGTCTCAATATCAGTGATTGTATGTCGATTTTGGGTGATATTTCTAGTGTCTTTAGTTCTGGAAATACGTCACCAAATACAAGGAACATATGTAGGAGTATGTATAATCAAAATCTTTGAGATTAGAGTGCAAATCTATGGCTGCATGTTAGTTTTTCTTTACTCTGTTCTGTTTTTCGGAAAATAGAGTTTCTGCCGAAAAATTGCAGAAGCTTAAAAAGAGGCTATATATAGAGTTTTTGTTTGGTTCTTTTTGTTATGAAAATTTTAGGATGTGTAGTAGGTAATAGAATCAAGAAGAGTACAATTTAAAGTGAAAATAAATGAGTTCTTAAGTTTTGAGCTCAGACTGTCAAAACTAAAGTTTTTGAAAGCCTGTCAGTTTCATTTTGAGTTTTGACCAATCAAATATTATCCAATATTTATGAAATTTTACAGAGAGATAGTAGACATCCAAATATTTAACATGAGTCCTAGAATGAATCATTTGGATAAATTTGGAGAAAGTTATTATTTTTGAAAAATAGATCCAAAAACAGAGGAAATTTTGGAAGTCCAGGTTCTGAAAGTTTGGTTGTGTTGTGTTTTTGAGTAATATAATCTTTTCCAATGGCCACGAAATATTCTAGAACAAAAGTATATATACTAAGATTTAAATTGATATATAATATGTGTTATTTGGATCAGTATACTAAGAAATATGATTTTTTAAAGTTAGTTGCTGCCAGATTATGTTTTTGGAAGTCAGATGGGTTGTGACGAAATTTTGAAAAACTAAAACTTAACAAAACATTATGAAAATTTCCAGATTTAAATTAGATATTAAAAGCTTTAATTTGATGGGTAGAACATAATTTTTGGATTAGTACATTAAGATATATGATTTTTCAAAGTTGTGCCTTGTTTCTAGAGGGTAATGTCCTGTTTCTGGAATGCAATCTGGAACAGTGGAAGTTTGGTGAAATTTTGGGAATAACATGGTTGTAGTGGTCAAACCAAAGCATTTTTACACAAACATACATTTAAATAGCTTCACTTAGGCTTTAGAATAAGTCAAATTGGTTTTTCCTATAATTAATTATGAATTTCCAAGGTTAATTGAAAATCTGCTAGTTTTCTGGAAACAGTGAAACTGTATTGTGCAGAATTGTACTGTGTAGAAACTGTTATAACTGCATTAGATAACCAGCATAATTTGATTTAAAAAGGCAGTAATATTACAAGTAATAACTAATTACTTGTAACTCTAATTTTTATAGGAACTGAAAATAGCTTAAGCCAGAACCCAAATTTAGGACAAACCCAGGAACTGAAAAATGAGTCAAGTAGTAGCATTTTCTTTCATATGCTATGTAATTATTATATGCTTTGTGTATGCTATTTTCTGTAACATGACAATGCTTATGGCACATTAGCCTAGTTGTGATCTGGGATCCAGTGATGGTGCACGCGAATAAGTTAGGGTCTAAACATGTCGTTTGACCATGGATACAAGTTAAGCCGGGGTTGTAAACAATCGTTTGACCTTAGACATTGTGCGTACAACACGAGTTAGCATCTTACATAACATGGTGCATTGCATATTTATTATTGCATTCTATATGTCTAAAATGTATGTTACTACTGAGATTCGCCTGAATCTCATCCTTTTTCAAACTGAAAAACTTTACAGCCAAGGCTAGTGACTCAAAAGGCAAGGTAGTGGCAGCCGGTGAATAGAGTCTCGGGTATACCGAAGTTGTTGTAGTTATCTATACTTGTACTTTTTGTTTTCTTTTGAACACTCTGTACATTTGTGTATATTTTTCAAACCCTATTAGAATTCTCCTGTATTATAAACAAGCACTTAATGTCAGTATATTTTTATTATTTATGTATGCCTTACGAAACTATACGCTTATTACTCTGCAAATATCGCAATGCTAAGGGGTTTGACAGCAGATTTCAAAGCATGCTTAAAAGTATAACAAACACAGATCAAGAATCCAAACAAGTGAAACAAGGGCTCACTATTGATAGCCACAACAATCCCAAAAACCACAAGCAATAAAGCCAAATACACCTCAGCAGACTCTTTCTTGCAAGTAATCAAAAAAGCGAAAATTGCAGTAAAGAACGGCGTGGTGGCACCAATTACTTGGTTAAAAGAAACTGGAAGGTACCTCAATGAAGTGTTGCCACAAACAACAAGAAAGCAAAAAATAGCACTAAGAGCAAAGATCTTGAAGAATTGTTTTCTAGAGTGAATCTATTGAAAGGAAACAAGTTCAAGGAAATGAATGGCTACGTAGCTATAAGAGGAGCAAGATAGCCCATGAAGCATAGTGAGAAAAATAGGATATCAATAACCATAGATGCTGATGAGGTACTTGTTAATCAAGAGAACTTTGATATTATAAAGGCACCAGGAAACAATCACTACTGCCATCACTAGCCTTGATGAGAGGCGAGATCCGAAGTTGAAAGCGTTGGAGTTGTTGTTCCATACATCTCTCAGTGACATGGCAGGAATGTTGAGGATTAGATCACTGAGCGTGGATTCCAACAATCGTGGTTCCTCATGCTCCTGGGGGTCCATGATTGAGACTCCACCATGGTTAAAGGACAAAAATGGGAATAAAATGCCAGAGTTTCTCTCTTTAAGGCGGTGGCGGGGGAAGAGATAGAAAGAGAGGGGTGGAGGGGATCTGAAATGGAAGATGAAGAAGATAAAATAAAGGGAAAAGTTGGGGATTTTCTGATAAAATTCGATATCGTGACGTATAAAATTATATCAAAAATCAAAGCTTTTTATCCATTAACTTTATACTCCTCCCATCTATCCAGTCTTGAATATAAGATAAGAATTAACTTTTTTTAAAAAAAAAGATTAAATAAATTAAATAAATTATTTAAAACCTGTTTGAGAAAATGATAGAAAAACACGTTTATTAGATTATAGATCAGTTTATATAAGATAAAATAATTTGAAGAAAAAATGATAAATATAAATATATTTTAAAATGATTTAATTAGTTTTCTTAATATCTAAAAAATCAATTTTATCTTATTTTCAAAATAAAAAAGAGTAATTTTTTAGAATCAAACATGTTAGTATATAGCTTCTCAAGGCATGCTTCTGAAAATTTTCAAATCAATAAATTATTATAATCTGGGACATAATAACTTTCTCCTACTATAAAAATATTCTTAAGAAATCATACAGGATAATGGATAAATACAAAAAATAAAAACCCTAAACTGGTAATATAATATAAATAATACTATGGTGATTATTTGGATAACAAATCTGCCTATCATAATCATATCCGTGACGCAGATGAAAAGATTATTCTAATTACCACCATCGATTCGAAAATATTTAAGCCCAGGTTTTCCTCTTGTTCACTCATAATCTTTCTCCTCACAGCTTCACTCACTATGGATTCTTCTCTACGATCATCTCTGCTCTTCCTTATCAGCGCGTTAATTCTCGCAATCTCACTCCACCCCGCCGCCGCCACTACAGCGGCCTATCCCACCACCCCGGATGCTGGTTCCGGCGAGTGCTCGCTGGCCGGCGGCGACGATGTTCTAATCCCTCCTCGTCGGGAAGTCCACGGCAATGGCCGAATCTTCGATATCAGTCACAAGTACGTCGCCGACATGCCAGTTTTTGAGTCGAAAGATGGGCTTGGCTACTTCCTCTGGCTTCAACACAGCATGAAAAACGGTTCTATTGCTAATAACTCAGAGATGAAGATCCCCACTCACACTGGCACCCATGTTGACGCCCCGGGACACGTCTTCGACCACTATTTTGACGCTGGGTTTGACGTTGACACGCTCGATTTGGAAGTCCTCAATGGTGAGTGATAATTTTGATGTTTCTGTTTGATTGTTAGACACTCTCGATTTGATTTTGATATTTTCTGGTCAATGTTCATAGTATGCGTTTTATTTTCGTTTTTTGAGCTTTAAAGTTTTGATTTTTTGCTGGTTGAGTTTGTCTGAAGTTTTATAATTTGCTTGAAATTTGTAAGGCAAATTGCAGTACATTCTTTTAGCCGGGGTGTGCTCCTAGCCTACGGTTCTATTGTGCCTTTACCAGGGGATGCTTTTGTGACTAGTGCTTTATCCATATTGTTTTTGCTCTGAAAATAGATTCTCTTTGATATAAAGATTATGAAATGAAACTTTACGTTTCTTTTAACTAGAAATCTAAACTATCTTTCACTTCCATGTTGGAAAGTTCTGGTACTTGTTTTAAGAACTTGAAATCTACTGAGTAATGGGCGTATAAGCTGCAAGTTAACCGAGCAATTGGTTGTATGTTTTCATTACACTCTCTTTTTATATGTTTTATATCTGTATAATTATCACTTTTTTCATCAAATTCCATTTCAGCTTTGTGAAGGCCAAGTACCATTTCCACTGTCTTACTCTGTGGATTCTTCCTTGATATCACGTCTGATGCTTTATCGGCCATTTGTTAGGATTTTGTTGTTTCATTATTCTCTTTTATTTAATCTTCAGAGTGGCATGATTGTTCATGTTAAATCAGTAAAATGATAATGGTAATTAATAAGCTTGTTTCTGACTTTATGTATGTAGGTCCTGCACTTTTGGTCGATGTTCCCAGAGATACAAACATAACTGGTATGTATAACTCATGTTTTAACTTATTCAAGACATTTTGTTTTATTGTTTTTTTATTACTTGGGGTACAAAGGGGTCAAATAGTGTGGCAACTTAGGAGGTATTTGCAAATTTTGGGCTAGATGGAAACTATCGTGTCTATGACATTCATGGAGTTCAAGTAATTGAATTTAAGTTTGAACTTTATTTCAGCTGAAGTTATGAAGTCATTAAATATTCCAAGGGGTGTTCGTCGTGTGCTCTTCAGAACGTTGAATACTGACAGGTAACTTCTACAACTTGTATGTATTGGTGCTGATGTAAGTCGTATACAAGTTCAGACATTGGCTCGAATATTTAAAAAAAAAAAAAGAATCATAATATGCTTTCTCTCCTCCTTATTACCTTTAACACTCAAGATGCCATAAATTTGAGGGACAACTTAGGACAGGAATTGTAATATGATTTCTCTCCTCCTCACTTCTCTTGTCCTTAGCTTGTAAGCTGTCAAATCAAATATAGGCTATAATTCAGGCCGCTAACTATTTTATTTTATTTTCAGTCACTTGGGCTCAACCACTTATTACAATCACTTAATGTAAATGTCCATCTGTGTCTCTGTGATAAATAGGCTATTGAAGAGAGGTGAATGTAGGGCAGACATAATATTTAGTTTTGAATGATAGCTACTGTGATATTGTACATGTATGCCTGATCAGATCTTGCTGTTTTTACCTTGAAGATCCAAACTAAAATCTCATGATGACAATATTAGGTCATTTCTAGTTCATTAGAAGCCACACGTGAACTAAACATTTTATATTTGTAGGCGGCTTATGTTTCAAAAGGAATTCGACACAAGTTATGTGGGATTCATGGTGGATGGTGCAAAATGGCTAGCAGAGAACACCGGCATCAAACTCGTAGGCAAGATATAAGTTTTTCTTCTAGATTCAGTCTACTTCTCTGCCCTTTTCTGAATTTAGATAATCACTCAGTCATGTTTTTGCATATAAATGTTTTTCTTTCATTTTCTAATTGAGATGTTTCAGCATAATTTTGAGTAGTCGTATGATCAAGCAGCTCTATGGGCTTAAAGTAGCCTTATCAGAAGATTACTCTGAATCTGTGACATCCCTCCCCATTTAAAATGTCATATCTGGGTTTTTAACTCTGTGTAGCTATGGAGCATAACCATCTCTATCTGTTGTCCTTACACTTGCATTTTCTGTGATGGAATTGCAGGTGTTGATTATTTATCTGTTGCTGCTTACGATGATTTGATTCCATCTCATCTAGCTCTTCTTGAAGGCAGGGTGAGTAAAAACGCATTTATGGTCAAGATTTGAGAATTCATGCATCATAGTTTACTAATAAGCAATAGTAACTAGTAAATTGCTTCTACCTTTCTGATTCTATATCACCTCTTCTGGATCAAGATATATTGCAGTTTGAGATGAGATTGCAAGTATTTTCCTAGGATATCCTTGAATGAATAAAAATGAACTTTTCTTACAGTTTGTTCATTGGAAAGAAATAAGCATTCACTAATCAAGAAGTGTGAATGATGCAGGAAATAATTCTGGTGGAAGCACTGAAGCTTGATGATGTGCCAGCAGGAGTATATTCACTCCACTGCTTACCTCTTAGGTTGGTTGGTGCTGAAGGATCTCCAATACGATGCATTCTCATCAAATAAATGTGCAACATGTAAGCTACAAATTCTGTACCAGAGACGTTGATCACCAGTAGAGCCAGAAGGAAGCACCATCTAAAAGAGCACTGGCGTTACTTTGAATTTTAATAGGTTGGAGCATAGTAATAACTAGTTTTCTTCGGCCACAATTGCTACTCCCTTGTACATTTTATTTTTTATACAAAATTTATAATAATTACAATATTAAGTATTCATATGTTTCATTTTAAATTATGTGCAAAGAAATAGCCTGCAATCTATCTAGTTTTATTAAATAATAAAGTGGTGGTGGTGATCCTTGTAGCCAGGAATTACGAAAATGGTGGTATTGCTGGTCATTTAGTTTACAATTTCGGAAATCTTCTTTTATACACGTAACTTTTTATTTCAGTCATTCAATATGAAAAAGATCACCTAACCAACAACATGATGTACTTTTGGGATTATGCCGAGTTGAGCAATATCACATTATTCCTTTCTTTTCTTAATCGAGTCTCTACTATTTGCAATTGGTTTTTATTGGGCCACATAGGGCTAAGAAAATGGGCCTAGAGAGATAGCCCAATGCCTAACCTGGATAGTCCGTTCCAAATTAGACCCAAAGTGAACATGTCATAAACTTGTTTATTTATCAACAAAGGTTGGATTTAGCAAAGGGGCTACTCCTTTATAATGTGGTAAATCAAGGTTTGAATCTCTGTTGAGAGAGTTGTCCACATTTAGTTTCTAATTCTACTTCAAACAGGATTGCTTCTAACAAGAAGATACTTGTGCTTAGGAAAAAAAACTTCCTTATTTGGTGACTGAGAAAGCCAGAACTGAAATGAACAACAAAAAAACAATAAAAACACTGATTGAGTAACAGGTAAGAAATTATTCTTCTTTATAATTATGAATTATTAATGGTTATATTGACAGCAAAAATCAACATAAGATCAGAAGTATTAAGCATGCAAGGACGGTCTTCCTAAATCCCCCACAGGCACGTATCACGTAGCTTATCATCTCTCCAACCTACACACACACACACTAAATCCCCCACAGGCACGTATCACGTAGCTTATCATCTCTCCAACCCATATATATATATATATATATATATATATATATATATATCAATCCATATAATAGCAGCATGCCATAATAATATTGTGTCCTGTCAAACAGATTCACTCGGAATGAGAACTCATAGTGATCTCCATACCGATGGAGATGAAGATCATCGTCCACGGCGACTTGCAATGAAGAGTCAGAAGCTGATAGTGCTGTAAATAGTTGAATATTTTGACGTACGTTTTTGTTAACATTAAAAAACCTTCAACTCCCACCTTTGTCTTTGACTTTGATGACGCCAACAACAACACAGAGAGCATTAGCAGGAATTTTCGGACGTGAAATATTGGACTAGACATTGTTACTATATTATTATTATTTTGTCTGAGTTGGTGCCATAGTATATAAAGCTCAGTGAGGTAAACTGAAGATGATATGGGATTAGAGATGAGAATTATATCTTTTCTAAAAGATGTTGTGGGATTTGGGATGTCTAATTAATGAAGGTCAGTTATAATATATATATATATATATATATATATATATATATATATATATATATATATAAAATATGATCTGATGAATTGGAAACCCTCTTAGATTACGTTTACATTTAGTATCCGATGATGGGAATATAACGTGTGGATTTGCATGCAAAATAGAGCGATTGACTGCCAAGAATATTTTCAAACCACTAGCTAGTCAGGAAAGGAAACCACCTCTAAATATGAGCTAGAATCGTCCACTGAAAATATTCTTCTAAAACCATTTGATGGGCCGAAAAGTGAAGACAGGGCAAAGAATTATATTCCCTTCCCACGTTACTCTTGATTTTTTTTAGGAGGTTAAATAAATTATTTTAAAATATTTATATTTATTTTTTTTATATTAAACTGATTTTTTTTTTACTTATAAACTAATGATATATAATCAAATGATACATGACATATACTACATTTAACTAACTTATTTAGTTTTCTTAATATCTATAAAAAAATTAACTAAAGCTTATATTAAGAATTGAAGAAAGGTAATATTACACCTGCAGAGAAGTGAGGAAACTGTGGTCCCTAATCAGGTGTATGTATGTATATATGAGCCAAAAAATTTTGCCTCAAGAGGGCCTAATCAAACCTAACTTCATTGGTTTCCTGTAATTTGTTAATATGTCATATCGAAGCTAAATAGCAGTATTACGAGTACATTGAGCTTCAATAGCTCTTAACTTCAAAGTACTGATCTAAAGAATAATGACCAACTTTGAGCAGTAATCGTTTCAGGCTAGACTGGTCAACCTGTAGCTTTAAGGACAAGTTTCTTTGTACATATGAACATATCTCAACCCAGTCACTTTAAAGGGTCAAATTTTTGAATCTTGAGATTCCAAGATGGAGGGAAGAAGGCGATATAATTGTATTATTAGAATCAACTTTTACATCTTTTTTTACTTTTCACGCTTATATATATATATATATATATGGCCCAATTATCCACGTTAGGATTTCCCAGCTGACCCACTACGATGCATACCAACAGATCATAATGTACCATAAAAAGAGTCACGGGTTCTATCTTTCTGTGAACACTACGTTATTCCAAACAATTCCGTCCTGCATAAAATTTTGCGATCTTGATGATAATAATTTTTTTTGGACGCGTTACCAAAAAAAAAAAAAAACTAACTACCACCAATGGTATCTTATCCTTTTACCGTACGTTGAAGATAAAAGCCTTATGG
This sequence comes from Albizia julibrissin, assembly GCA_037074505.1. Taxonomy (NCBI): domain Eukaryota; kingdom Viridiplantae; phylum Streptophyta; class Magnoliopsida; order Fabales; family Fabaceae; genus Albizia; species Albizia julibrissin. Next base: position 2,812,530 of record CM073480.1, on the reverse strand, counting down.
ACAGAGATACACAAATGGGATATTACTTTTGCTTTGTCATTAATATATTTACTCTCTATAGCTATATTCCCATTTTTAGTTTCATTTATTCTTCTCTTTCCTTTGTACCAATAGGAACAGTATTCTCTTCTGTTTCTTTTGTACGACATCCTTCGCTTCCTGCTGTAACATTGACTCCAATAGAATTAGACTTTCCTCTGAGTACTACAGTGGCATGCATTATATATTCTCGTTTTGTGTATATCTGTGTTTTTTCTTTTTTGCCATGATTCTGAAGATCTTGGACTGGCATCACATTAAGGCCATTACACTGCGATAGTATTGTGTTTTAAGCACCATATTCAGGCCTATATATATAAGCTTATAGCTGGTGATATGTGTGTGTGTGTGTGTGTGTGTGTGTATAGGTTGGGTCAGTATTGGCTGTGTAAAAAGATACCCAAATCTTTGTCTGCTAAATCAGACATGGTTGCAGTAGGGCAGCCAAGTTTGGGACATGCGATGCCAATGGCTTAATTGGCCCCTAAAAGCAATCACTAACTCCTCTTGTCCTTTTCTTCTGACTTTGTAAAGCAACTGAAGAGACCCAAAAAGCATCCTATAGTTACTTCCTTCCCATTGAATATTAATCTTCTTGATCTCAACTAATTTGTGTAATGTAGTCAGTAGTACAACCTTAAACTTTGTCACACACGTTTTAGGTTTTCACCCTTGGAAAGTTACAGTTTTTCGTTGTTTATTATTACATGTACTGTATCTGCTAACTGGTCAATTTTTATTGGCTCCTCCTGGTCCTATGTACTGTTTGGCTGTGCAAAGAATTAGCATATCAAAACTTTTAAGGTTTAAAAATAAGGTGTGAAGTGAATGTTCCCCCAAAACAAATGTTAAGAGATATATGTGTTAGTAAGAGAGAATTTGAATTTGAATTTGGATTTGGATTGGACCACCTAAACCTATTACTGTTTCTTTCCGTTAAGTTTAGGCAATCAATACTTCTTGTCTACTTCTTCCTTAAAATCATTTTATTTTCCATATATGACACTGCGTGATGAATATGATGGGAAGGTAGGCCCATTGTAATTTCGTAGAGCCATGAAGATTTATTTTGAGGTCCCACAGAGAGATTCCAAAGAAGCAAAAGACTCTTCTCACATGATTTCAATCTTCTGTCGATCATTGTTCTTCAAACTTCTAAGTAGGTAATAAACCAAAACACTAATAAATAACTTGTACATAGTTCATTCAATATGTTTGTTGCCCATTGAAACTCCCTTATTTATTATCCAACCTTTTCTCTCCAAACGAATTAATTCTCCATCCAAACCCCCCCCTCAAAAAAAAAAAAAAAAAGCAGAGTTAAGACACAGTTCCAATTCTCAGCAAGCTTAGTGCTTTGTTCAGTACTTGTCCAATCTGATTTCTTCTCAAACACTGCATAAGATTACATATGTTATAACTGAATAAATCTTGTTACCCATAATATATGGCTAAGCCAATGAGATAAGATCTGTGCAGTGTTTAAAATGCCCTTAGACCTGGTCCTAGCAAAGAGCTGTACGAATTTGAAAGAAAATATGAGGGAAAGGCTAAATTACGGAACTTTGTGGCTATTGATTTGTCTCTGCTTGGGTTTGATGGTGACAACTTTGAATATGATCAAGTCCATGCAGGCATTGGATGCCGATTTCCCAGAATCCAAACATTAACTGTAACAAGGGGGAAAATAAAGATATAGGAAACAAACGTAGCCATAGTAATTAATTTGATTCACGCATTGGATGTGGGAAAAAAAAAATTGATCTTGGGGCCTCCATTTTCTGATCTATTGGGGGGGCATTTTATATGAGAGTGAATAATAGTAATAGTGATGCATCAGCTTCTTCCAATCCCATTGGTATTTATTTACTTTGGGGACCATATATAAATAGTCCCTTGAGAGTTTCAGACCCACAGCAACTGCTTTTAGATTTCAGAACCTTGTTTGGGAGTAAATTTGCTTGTGATATATCAGTGACCTTCCATCAAGATGAAGAGGTCCTAAACATAACAAAGTACTGTTGAGTGTAACGGGGGAAAATTTTGCTTGAGATTGGCTCGAATGAGATGATCTGTATAGATACAGAAAAGAATATTACATTACATCAGGGTTTTTAAATCGGACCGAATCGGTCAACCAGTCCATTCTGATATTTAAAAAAAAAAATATTTTTTTTATTTTTTTAAAAATTTTATATTAATAAGCCTAAAATATTCAATTTCTCACCGGTTTAGTTTTGATTTGACTCTAATCTAACCCACTGACACTTAATCCAATATCCCAACCAATTTAATATACCGTACAAATTTCAAAACCTTCGTTGCATGTGAAAAAACACAAGAATTCTGCGGTTAGGTAGAGTTTTTAATGGTTCTGTCAAAACCTTCCAAGAGAGTTTACATTGAAAATACTTTAATATATTGACTTGATTCTGTAAGTTGATTTCTCATATGAGAGGAAAGATTTTGTTACTATTTGATGTGACGTATTATCTTTTTCTTTTAATGTTGTCTGCTCTCTTTTTTTTGTTGGTAAGGTTCAGAAGATTCATTAATATGCATATTTATTAATCATATGAATATGAAGGGAGATAAAAACGGGGGATATGAAAACTAAAGAGAATATAATGTGACTACTACATACATCATAAATGAGAAAGATTTTCAATTCAATAAACTAATTAAGATATGCATATAGGCTATCTTGAAGAATGAAGATTGAAGTTAACCCTAGTAATAAAAGTAAAAAAGGTCAACCTCCAAATATCTAGTTTAACCAGTAAGAGATTATACCAGTTTAACTAGAGGTTTTGAGTTCAAGCTTTGAGAATGTAACAATGTTAAATATTTGGTGGTAGAGTTTTGTAGCCCTTGCGGTTCTATCTAGATTAATCTGTACGCCCAATAAATCCTCCAAATTAAAAGGAAGAAGATCTAAAATACCGAATGTTCCATACAAAAAATAAAAAAGTGATATTTATAAATGACGAGATGATTCCTTGCAAATTTTGAAAGCAAGACCTGAATTAGAAAAAAGGGAAAAGGTTGAGTCCAATGATTTGAGCATTTTGGGATGGTTTAGACTTTAGAAGGAGGAGGACCAGTGAGTAGAAGCTACAAAGGGCTTGGTATATATGGATACAGGTGAAAGCAGGTAATTCTATTTATGCTTTTTATTGTTTCTTGTAAAAGAAAAGTTGGATAGAGATTAAAGAGTTCTGTTTAGCATCACAAAAAAGGGTATGGTCTCTTCCTTCCTTTATTTCTTTTTTTCTTGTGCTGTCTAATACTTAAGAAGTAAGAAGGAAGAAGAGGTTGTTTCCATATACTCTCAAAGAAAACCTTTGTCTTTGATGACATATTGAAATTGGAAGGCAGAGGTGAGGGTGGGGCCCACAGACAAATATATCATATGGTCCTCTTTTGTTGTTTTTTCATTGGTTTTTTGCAACTTTACAGCTGTAACCAAAACAAGAGTTGGAGGCCAGAGGAAGTTAAAATTACATGGAAGGGCTTTAGCTTAAGTCCAAAACTTGAGAGCTTTCATGGGGATTGTATTAATTAATACTAAGTCAAAGGATGAAAAAGAGAGATGATTATTATTACAAATAAGGCATAAGGCATGATGATATTATTTTCAAATTATTGGGTGTGGGGCATATTAATTAGTCATGTTATTAGATTACAGCAAGTGATCTCACAAAGCTTTTTAATGGTGCATGGGAGCAAGCTGTTTTAATTTGCCTTTGAAAACAAAACCAATTGTCTCACTCTTCTTCCACTATGCAACTTTTTATTCATGTACCCCATCATCACTTGCATATTCCCCAACACGTTAATGCACTTATTTTTCTTAATTAATGTAATTTGTGAATGAATTCCAATTTGAAAGCTTATGGAGGAAAGAGACATGAAGAGAAGGAAAGACGATCTTCCAACAAAATCAAAGATTTTGTCCCCCATGATTAAAATCCTCTGCCCTTTTGCATTATATCATAATTTAGGATTAGTAGGTATACTCTGTCTAAAACTACCCCCACAAATATATCTCCGTGGGAGACAAATATATCAAGAATACTTAAATAAGCAAATTTCAAAATGATCTCGGAAAATGACCATAGTTGAAATTTAAAACTTCAAAATAGTACGTGGTTGTTACTCTTTCAAGTTTTATTATCATTTCATATAATTATTTTTATTTTCTTAAATGAAATAATCATTCATTTCTATGCGGCTTGTTTCCTAATAGTTTTTTTTTATTGTCCGAGCTTTAGTTACTGGTAGCGGAGGAAATTTTGTTAACATAAAGGAAGTAAAAAAGGATAATCTGACAAAATAATCATGACAAATTTCCAAGGACCTGACTATCATTAGGCTACATTTATGAAATCATCCTAGCTATCATTTACATATTTTGATGGTTCTTACATGTCTTTTTCCCTGTCTCTATCTTTCTTTTTATGATATTTTATCTTACTATTAATTAAGGTTAAACATCAAGTCTTAATGCAGTGTTTACAAGAAACCCATGTAGAGGATAGGAATTATGAAGACCACTTTGGCTTTTTCTTTTTTTTTTTTTTTGCCCCTACCACCTAAAAATACTAAATCAATGCGAAGCTTGGAAATGATAAAGGTAGGTTCTTGATGCACTGAGATTACATATACAAATAATGGTAGGTACATTTATACGCATGGAGGGAAGCAAATAATGAAGTTTGATTTCTTTTGGGTAGCTTTAGTTTTGACAATAGAACAAAGACAGAAGAAGGAAAGCAATGGAAAGAAGCAAAAGGTGAAGCATGCACTATAGTGAATCCCACTAAAATAGGCATGAGTATCATTATATTGGTAAAAGGAAAAGAGAGGCAAAAAATAAAAGGAAAAAAGAAAAGAAAAGTAAAATGTGTGAGAGAAAGGTTAATGTGTGTATATATCCACATGTCATTGGAGTATGCCTATCTTTTTAATTTCTTGTTTCTGTTGAAAAGTGATTGCGCACTTAATCATATATTATTCTTCCTCTAATCCAACTAACCACCTTCCAACCAAAAGTAAAGTTCGTATTATGTCATCATCAGATATTTTAATCTCTTCCTTCTTTATTTAACTTTTACCACTTTCTTTTTTTTTACTGTTTATATAATTCGATATAAAACTTTTCTCATAAATTTATCTTATATACTATAAATCATATTAAAAAACAGTTTTTCTCGCTAAGACGGGTGTTGTCCATGTTCTTCTCTCTCTCACTTGTCATTAATTAGTGTTTCTACAATTCATTTTATACATTCCATTATATTGTATATATCCATTAAATGGCATTATTTTAGGATTGAATATATATGATAATATGAATATATGAATACTTTTAACTACAAAAGAGATATAAATTTTTTAAATTTTTCAAAACTTGATTATCAACTTTCTTTCTTTATTAAATTTTTACTTATTATAAATATATTGTATATTATTCAAACAAGATGGAAAGAAAATTCGATGATGGCATATATAGTTTTGTGTAGTATGGTATTTTCTTTCAATCTAATAATATTTTCAAAAACTATTCTTCACGATAAATGTAAAAAATAAAAATAAAAAAAATGAAAAATAAATTCATGAAGACAAAACTAGTACTAGATTAATGGGATGTCCGCGGAGGGACAGAAAGTTAGTAGATTAATGAAGCTAATAAATTGATGCTTTGATGGCTCAATGTGAAGTTAGTGAAGTAAGCGTATGCGATTAATGAGCACAAAGTACAACTCTCTTCATGTTTCCAACCAAAGGGTTCCTGTGTGGGGTATATTTAATTAATGATTTCTTCACCCAAATCCCTTCAATTATGAAGTATCATAATACAAAAAAAAAAAAACTTTCAATTACCCTATTAAATGAGTGATATTAAGCTATACAATTGATCGTTGGGCATCGTTGGAGAGATAGTTAATAAATAGTTAAATGATGCTCCCTCCGATCCTATTTATAAGAGTTAAATAAAAAAATTATGTAATTTAAAAAATATGTTAAAGTTAATTAAAAATAATAAGTATATACAAAATAAACTTTGTTTTTCAAATATATCTTCATTTATGAGGGGAAAATAAGATAAATAAATAAAGTAAATATGAATATAATAAACTTTTAAATTAATGCAATATATATAATTAATTAGGGGTAAAAATTAAAAAAAATTATTAAATATTTATAAAAATCCTATCAAACTTTTATAAAAAGAATATCGTAAAAAGTACCAAAATTGGAACGCTTCTGGCACTATCTGTTATGATTTAGAATGGCTTTTCTCCAATGAGTAAAACTGACATGGGGGATCATCTGATTAAATTCAATTATTCATATTTAATAATTTTTAAAATATAAATTTTAAGTTGTGTTATTGAATTTTATTTGAATGATTCAAAGCTGCAAAAAATGAGAATAACATGGGAAAAAATATTGTTTGTAATTTTTAGAATTTTATTTCTCTCTTGTACTCAAACTCACATTGTTGTGCCCATCTCGCCTTGCCACTGCACACACAACAATAAATCAATAATAGTAATTTGTATCTCTTAATTGAATATTTTTCATTTTTTTTGGCATTAATTGCATATTTTTCAAACTCATCTATTGGTCCATATATATATATCATAAAAGTAGGAAATCTATGCACAACTTCATATTTTAGTTTAAAAACAAACACGTTGAACTTAACTTCAAATCTCAGAATTGATGAGTTTACAAGCTGATATAAAATAATAATTTTGAAGCCAGACAGAAATCCCACTCCAACCCCAAATTATAAAAATAAGGTCCTGTTCAGACTTATATTCAAAATTCTTAGTCAGAGATTTTAGAACATGACCGGCGTTATATTGTGTCATCCCAGTGCATCAATTTAAACTTGATAAAAATTTACATGAATGACCTTAACCCTACAAAATTAAATATGGACAATCACTTTAAAGTTTCGAAATTTTAACTAAATCATCTCCAAAAAAAAAAAAGTGTGTACATATATTTGTTTTTTTTAGAATGAAGGTTCTTATAGTTAAATCTGAATATGTTGGGAGGGATTCAAATTGGTGGGGTCCAACGAAGGAGGGTCAAAACCCTTTCACCCACTGGCCGACAATTTGCTTCTCTCTTCACATGCTTCTCTACTTACTCCTTCCTCTTTTCTTATTTATATTACTATTATCACTAATCACCCCTTTTATTCTCCCAATATTCAATCCCTATATACTATAATTTTTCTCTTATTCCTATAATATGATACTTCTCCACATAAAATATACACTTGTTTTCACCCATGTTCAAAAGCATCTAACGATCATATCCATTTCTTTTATTATAACATTCATGCTAGTATCTGTATTAGCATGCTTGAGAATAAAATTTCATGCCAAGATTAAATAAAACCTTAAAACTATAGAGAATCGAGATAAAAATCATTTTCAAAACACATTAATTTGACCCCAAAATAAAAAAGAAAAGGCTTCGAGTGGACCATATGGGTTTCTCATCATCTCCATGTTTGAAAGAAAAAGAAATAGGAATTCATACCAGCTAGCCAGGCAGCAAATAGTTCAACGTGAGGTGAAAGCTAAGCGAAACCATAAATTAAACAAAATGAACCAGAATTGTTCTGAATTTATTATAGAATGAAAGATATAAGTATGTCCAAAATAAAATTATGGTCCCGAAGAGGAAAAACATATAGTAGAGATACGCAGAATATAATGCTGCAGTAGCAGCAGATATATATTCTTCATGGCCAACTTTGTCCTCCTCTTTCACCTTCTTCATCTCAGAAGACAGAAACCATTCCATGGGCATTGTTGGAAATGAAGACATGGAGACAGTGAATCTGGTATTACCGCAGTAAATATAATTAAAAACATCCTTTTGAGGTTTTCTTTGTTTTATTTTCTCCTTCCAAAGATCTCTTCAAGGAGAGGCGCCAACGATTCCGACAATGACCCGATTGAACGGAGACAGCGTCATTTGTTGATGTTGTTCTTGGGGTCTGGTCTTCTTCAACAGTGGCTCTGGTGATGAACATAACGATGACCCCACTTCCCACGAATCGTTGGAACCATCAGACCCAAACGCTGCGTCTATTACTCCACTTGGGCTCCCAGGATTTGTAATCTCCTCATATCTTCGTTTCTTAGTACTCTTGTCTTGCCCATAATTATAATTATTATTATTATTACGATTCCACAGCTCCTGTATCGCATTATAGCACGCATCTACTTTCTCCTGTCAAATTACAGGACCAAAATACCTAAAGTTACTCTCAGATCAAATCATGTGCTTATCATGTACTAGTACTATTCTGCATTAATTACATCCATAGCAGCTTTTGATTAAGAATTAAGAATAATAATATCTATAATATAATACCCCCAGAAGCTAGCCCATACCTTATTGCTTTTAAGAACACCCAGAAGCTGATTTTTATATTCCACTCCTTCACTCTGCTGCTCAATCTGGTCTACCACATGCAGCATTGTTGCAGTAGCCAACACCGATGGGAGATAACCCACAAACCTTGAATCTTGACCCAATAAAATACAAACACACGTACCAAACAAATAAGGAATCTTTGGGATAAAGGTTGATTCTTTTGTTTTTTTTTCCTTGAATGTTTTTGAATTGATGAATCTCAGTTGGTTAGTTACCTGGAAGAACAGAGAGAAGGAGATGCTCGCAGCGCCTGAGGAATTCCCAGTGAAGATGGGTTTTCAATCCAAGCCTCCTTATGATGTGATCTAGAAAAGAGAGAGGTGTTACTGGGTGCATCTTCCATTTCAGGGCTGATAGAACAAGCAGCTCCATTCTCTGTATGGTCTTTGCCTCAAACATGAACTTAGAATCTTCAACCTGAAACAGAACAACAAAAAAGCTTGTCAATTTATGATGCCCAAAGACAGAACAAAGCAAGCCCACGTTTGTTTTGTATTAGTTTAACGTACTTGAAGGTCTAGAAGAAGAGGGACATGAGTTTCTTCAACTTTTGCTGCTAAAGAGAGGCAAGTGACAGCCACAAGCTGAATCATCCATGGCTTCTCCCTTTGAAAATGGAAGCTCGAGAGGAACCTGTCCAGATAGTTAATGGCTAGTGTTGCCGTTAAAGCAGAGAAGCCATAATGGGCTTTCACTTTAAGCATCCATTCTATTGCCTCACGACGAGCCAGAGCAAGATCAACACACAGATCAAAGCAACAAGCTTCTTCTTCTTTGGAGAACAGAGAGTTCAGCTCTTCATCTTCCCAGAACAAGTCCTGCTCCGACAAGATCCGAGGAAGAAGAAGAAGAAAACCAGTCTCCTCATTATTAATACCTTCCACTTGTTCTACTTCTTCTTCTTCCCATTTTTCTTCATCACAGTAAAGAGAATCAAGGAAAGAGGAAGAGTTCTCGTGGTGAGCTAGTTGGTCATTGTGATGGTGGAGGATTGCCATCTTCTTCTGGGAAGAAGAGAGGGAGCTAGAAACAGTGTTTTGGTCATCATAAAAAGTGAAGACACACAGGCTCACCCATCTCTCTCTCTCTCTCTCTTCCTCTATCTGTGTGTGTGTGTCTCAGTAATGGGGAAGCAAAGAAGAGAGAATTGGTGAGAGGCACAGGAAGAAAAAAAGTAGAAGGATAAGTAGTAGATATTGAATATAGAGAGGGTGAGTGGGTTTCACGCTTGTCTTTTATATGGCATATATATGTGTGTGTGTATTATTTTGTTGGTGCTTTTCGGTGTTTAGTTGGAGGGCAGAAATGTTAAGGGCACACAAACCAAGCTGGACCCAATGAAAAGAACCTCTTATAAAACCTAAATAAAGACGCCTGGAAGCAGGGCATTGAGGCAGACACACCCTCCTGCGCTGCTTCTCTGCTGTTCAATTCTCTGTTTATTGATTTTCCCATTTTCTCTTTGTTTATTTCACTGCTTTCTGGGCTTATGGGCTCACTTTTACCAAGAAGGCCCAACTTAATTCTCAGCCCGTTATTGAATAGAGAATATTTTAAAAATAATAATAATCTTTTCTTTTCTTTTCATCAAACAACTTTCTTTCACTTTTTTTTTAATCTTGTCCCCTCTTTTCTTTCATTCCTTTTGTCTTTGCCAAACATTATCTTAGAGATCTAGTTGAAAGTTAAAGTAGAATAATACAGCCTTAAAATAATATAAAAGGAAAACTAACATAATATTGTTTGGGAAAAAAAGATTTATATAAGATATTATAAAGATATATAATGGCGCCCTTTATTTTGTTCAAGAAGAAGGGGTTTTCTGTGTCTTAATTACACGAAAAATTAAGACGTATAACACTCATTATATTACTATTATTATTCAACCATGATTATCTCTTTTTGTTATTTTTTTTTAACAAGACTCAAAAGAGATATCATTAATTTACAAAATTTGCTGTTGCGTAATTTTTAAATATTAAAAGAATGAGGCATACAGTTATGTGTTTGTGTGGGCATAAGGCCGAATTTAGGGAATGTGTCTAGTTATTGCATGACAAAGGAAGGTCGGATTTGGAGTTGAGAAAGTAGGTATTATGATATTCACAAGTGCACTGAAGTCTGAAGGTAGAATAAAAACAAGATATTGTGAAATGCATAAGGCACATTTATTTCGGGAAAAGAGTCTCTCCATCTCCCTATCATCTAATTTCTATGTCATTTATTTGGTTTTTAATAGTTGAGATTTATTCTGTAAAAATATTATTATTATTATTTAATAATTAATATTATAATAATAGTATGTTTGGAATAGCGGTTGGAACTTCCAATCGTATTTTTCAATCGTGATTTACGATATACGAGGTAGCTTTTATGGTCTACGAGGTAAATATGTAGAGGAATTTTGTCTCAATTTACGTGAATCAGGCTTATACATAAACAAAAGTCAAAACAAACAAGCTTATGGAGAGGAAGTAGATAGAAGGGTTAATAGAGACACTCATCTTCTCATTTATTACAAAGAAATAAGATAAATGAAGAATTGAATTTAGGCACTAAATTTAGAGTGTCCAGATTTGGATAGTTCAACTTTTTGTTGAAAAAATTCTTAAAATGAAGATAATCTTTTAATTATCATCTTTAAAACAAAGTTTTATTGAAAAATTATTAATCGAAAACTCTAAATTTATATTTAGACAGCAGATATGAGTGAGATGAGCAGGTGATGAAGGAGTAATGAGGGGGGAGAGTAGCAATGTGAAGAGGTGGGTATAGTTTTTTGGGATTTGAGGTGGAAAGGGACAAATCATTGAGGTGATGATGAAGGAGAGAGTAAAGTGAGAGACTTTGCTGTCTCTCTAATTCGTACCAGCTTCTTTAGCAGCAGATTCATATGCTGCTAACCAATATTGAATGATTTTACATACAAGTAAGATAGAATCATATATATAAATGTGAAGGTAGTCATTGACTCATAATATTGGAATGAAAGGGATTTGGATCCTACTGCTACACTTATTAATTGAAACATCCCCAACGCCTTTGACAGTGAATTTCATTGGAAAACACACCCCACCTTCAATCCCACTTTCATCTCACACTGTCAAATTTCAAGAATTACAACTCTTCCTCCTACTCCGGCCTGCATCATATTTTTAATTAACTTCTATAATTTCTCACTTTTCCCTCCTCATTTATGATTTCAGTCTTCTTTTGGATGCTTCTCGAGCTTTAATATTTCATGATTCAATTAATAGGGTTGAATCATACTTCTTCGATCGTCTGCTTTTTAATATAAGATTTACATAAGAGGTGTTTGCACTACTAGAGACTAAATTTTTTTTTGGTCGAAACATTACAGGCTAGATTTTATGTGAAGATCCGGAGATAGTATTTCACTCATTCAATCATAGACAAGAATTATGCTAGCTAGATAGTTACTAATCATGATTTCTGACAGCTGGAATCTACCATTACTAACTTGTGTTTTTACTTTTTTTTTTCTACACATTAATGTTTTGAATCCGTTTAATTAATTCCATCAAAATGAGATTATTTATACATAAATTCAGGTGGATTACTCATGAAGATTGGATCTAGCAGAAAGGGTTTGTCCCTCACAATATGGTGAATCAGGATTCGAGTACCTATTGAAAAAGATATCCATATTTAATACCCAACAATGCTTTAAATATGATTGCCTCTAATAAAAAAATATCATATTTAGCGGAAAAAAAAATCCATGCAGAAAAATAGCATCAAATTAAAATTTTAATCCAAGGAATATCATATGTTAACAATTTGAAAGGGTGGCAGTCTTCCAAAAAAAAAAAAAAAAGGAAAGAAAGAAAGAAAGAAAAAGAAAACTGGTGGCTAAGTCAGCTGTGAGCAAGATGCATACACTTCTTCGGAGGCCCATTTATTTTGAAACATGGTCCTACACTCTAGAACGATAGTCATGTTTCTTTACTCTCTCTCTCTCTCTCTCTCTCTGGACCCGAAGCTCATATTTCTCCAGTCACTAGCATTTTGTCCCAATCGCCAACCATAGTAACTGTTACAATTATGTATTAATATGATCAACATTTTCACAAGCTTCTTTTGTAGAATCATACAAGTAATGCAATATTTTTTACACAGATATAGAATATCTAAAGGTGATTATGATTATCCCAGGAAGTGACTGAAGTATAATCCAAGTTTACTTATTAATCACATCCTCTTCCTATGACAATCATAGTATTACACGTAAACTATACAACTGGCCTTGGGTGATTTTGTAACTCGTGTTTTTGAGATCTACCAAAAACCTTTTCGTTGATCATTATTACTTTATTCCAGAATGCAACCCTTTTGTAATAAATACGTGGACTGATATTTAAAAAAAAAAATCACGGATTTCCTCTCAAGACTTAAAGAATAAGAAGTTTTTGCTTTTTTCAATAAAATACACTTTATGTGATTTGAACTTGTATTCTCATCTTTACAAGAATGAGGTTGTTTACTACCTCAACCAATAATTTCTTAGTGAGTAAATTGAGATTTTATGTTAACTAACTTTTATATTACAGGGTTGAAGGAATATTTCATGGTGTCTCTCAACGCCCTAGCAAGTCCCATGAGTTCAAAGACAATCTTATCTTGGAAAGTTCGATTTATTCCTCCATCTGCATCTTCAAACCAAACGCCCATGAAATTAAATGGACCAGCTCCATTAATAAATATATTGGTTCTTAATTAGATCCATCTCCCGGGTCATAAAAAAGAAAAAGAAAAAAGATAGTTTCATTTCCTAGATATTTATATATCGGGTGTATACATCTAATTGAATTGTCTCATCTTTGTTCTATTGTTCTTGTATATAAGATAATTCAATCTATATATATTCATGTATTTGTGAGGATGATCATATTTCGCACATAGAATAAATAAGCTAACAAGGCGATATTATCAGTCGGCCCAAAATAAAAAGGGGATGTATGTGTTTTTGTCTTTAATTAGCGGTTTCAGCCTCTCTGCAAACAAAACAATGCTTGCTCGATCCTTTAACTATGACACATTTTCGCATCAATATCATTTTCACCCAATATTCCAGAAAACCACGATCTTCATATAGTACAATAAACTCTATATATGTACCATAAGTCTCTGCAATACGCAACATATAATTATTTTTTTTTGAATTATAACAACAGGCACTAATGGTATGAGTTATAGTCGAGACCGAATTTATGACCTCCCACCTACGAAGAAGATTTCATACTACTAGGTTGCGTCATTGATTATTTTATTTATTATAATTTCAAACACAATGATATCGTTGCCTATTACCAACCTTCCTAAGGATTTTGGAAATGGTACGTAACATATTTAGAGTTTGAAGATAGGCTAGTAAGTAAGTAAGTAAATTGCACAAGCTTGTCAAGTGAAGTTGATTGAGGGAGCATTACCCTGTGGGCCTGGCACGCTTGAAGTTGCAGAGTAAAGAGGGCATCATGCCCATGTAACGCAGTAGGCAGGGAACGTGTAGAGGCAGCAGCAAATGGTTCCAGGAGGACAAGAACATGGCTTTGGATAGTTTTTAAACATCTGAGATCTCCTCTCTTTCTCTCCCAAGACATTGTTGTTGGCTTTGCCATCTTCACTTCTGGGCACGTGTTTGATGGACATGTCGAGAGCAGAGGCGAGAGCGAAAATGGAGAGAAAAAGAGAAAGAGACATAATAAAGACGATAATGATGATGATGATGATTTCGAGAGGAGGCCATTCTCGTTGTTGATAATTGTTGTGCAGATTGAAAGACGTTTGTGATAAATTTATAGAAGCAGGAGGTTGATCGAGATGGGAACCGTTTGCAACATAGCTTTTTTATTTTGTTTTCTTAAAAATATTATTTTGAGATTACACATAAAGACTTTATTAAAAATTTATTTGTTAAATAAAATTTATAGAAAATTTTTTTTACATAAGGGAAGATTATTCGTACATATATAGGAAAGATATATTGAACATATGAAATATTTTTTGAATATAAGGAAAGACCTTTTGCAAATAGGAAGATTACTTACACGCGAAGGTTCCATTTAGTAAATAAGTTTTCAATGAGGTATTTTAGAATAATTTTTTTAAAATTATTTTAATGGTAAAGATAATATTTTAACTATATTTTTTTCATTTTTTAAAAAAATTTAAAACTTCTCTTTTAAAAAGAAAAATTAAATTGGGACAACCCAGATCTGACAAAATTATCGTATGGGCACCAGATGAGGTTCCCACCAGGATCGTGTGACTTGAAGAAAGGGATGCAGTTTGGTTATTAGGGAACAAAAGGAAGATTTAGAGACTTTTGCCTTACACGTTAATGTTAGACATCACGAATAGGAATTTGATTCAAAATCTTGTCTTCATTTCAGCTTTCTCATCTCAAAATTTTTATTCTATCTAACTTTTAATATACAATATATTTATTTAATTTAATTAGATCGATTAAAAAAATTAATTAAATTATTTGATATGAAATATATTTTTTAAAATACTATGGTTAATTTTTAATTTTCTTCTTCCCTCTCCTCTTTAATTATTAATTGTTAATTGAAGAAGTTTTAATAAAAATAAATTAATAAAAGATTGACAAATATAAAAACTATTATTTATATTCTATACCAATGTCAGTCTTCTTTAATTTCTTTATTCTTTCTCCTCCTCAATTATTGTTGAAAGAATATCAATTGAGGTAAATTAAGAAAATATTAATAAATATAAAAAATAAGTCTTATATTTAAAATCAAATTCAGTTTTCTAAACATGTCCCATATATTAAGGATCGAAGGAGTGCCTTTTATTTTTACCAAAAAAACATTAACTTGATAATCATATTATAGCTCTTTTGCCAAAGATTTTTGATTGAGGAGCATCATAGTACGCTTCAAGAAGATTTTTTTTCTTGTCAAAGCAAGTTGGGATCTCTTATTCACACAAATATCATTGTAGCATATATTATTGTATTAACTAATTTAATTTCTTTTAAGGTTTATTTTGCCAATAATTTTCTTTTATGGTTTTTATTTATATATTTCAGGTAATTTTTTTTTTCAAACTCTCACATCCTTATTCTATAAAAAAGTGGTTTATTATTAGGTTGATCTTTTTATTTTTATTTGAGTATTTCTTTTTTATTAAAAAATAAATATTAAGGAAAAGTGTCAATTCATGAGCCCATCAGCTAGAATTTTCCTGTAAATTGGGTCTTCAATATTCCTTAATTTTCTGACTTCCCTGAGCATTTTGTTAGTCTTTCATCAATTAGTATTTTAAAATTTTGGAAAAAATGGGAGGAAAGCCCCGATTGAAAATGTTATGGATGAGAAGGATCAACTTGATAAACTTTAATACCTAGAAGGAGTATTGATACTTTACAAATTTTGTATGTACAGATCTAGAGTAACAATATTTTATAAGTGGAGCCTAAAGCTACTAGCTTATGTTTTCACTTTTTTACACGTTCATGTTTTGAATCAGGTTGATTGCACTATGGATGATATTTCAATCTAAATGAGATCATATATACATAAATTCAGGTGGACTTACCCATGCAGAAAAATAGAATAAAATTGAAATTTTAATCCAAGGAATATCAATATGTTAACAATTCGCACGGGTGGCTAGGTATAATGTAGGCAAGATACACATCTTAGGATGCCAATTTATTTTTAAGAAAGGGTATTCACTCTGGAACGATAGTCATATTTCTTTACTCTGCCTCTGGCCCTGAAGCTCATATATTTCTTTAGTCACTCCAGCATTTTTTCCCATTCGCCAACCATATTGGTGACTATTATACATATGCATTAATATGCATGATTGAATTACCTATCGACCCAAAATAAAAAGGTGATATATGTGTTTTTGTCCTTAATTAACGGTTTCATAGCATCTCTACAAACAAAACAATGCTTGATCGATCCTTTGACTATGTGTGTGTTTGGATTGGCTTTTAGAGAATAACTTTTATGATTTACGAAGTAAGTGTGTGAGATGAGTTTTGTCTCGATTTACATAAACCATGGTTTGGGGTGCTTCCAAACGCACACCATAACACTTTTTTTTTTCTTAACGCAACATCCAAAAATTTTATTATATATATATATATATATATATATATATATATATATATATATATATATATATATATTGAAATTACAAGAACAAGCATTAACGGCTTGAATTATAGGTGGGATCAAACCCGTGATCTCCTACTTATAAAAAAACTTTCATATCATTTGACTACAAATTAATTGATTATTTATTATAATTATTTCAAACACAATGATAACATTACCGATTACCGACCTTCCTAAGGATTTTGGAAATGGTGTAATAATGAAGTAATGGCAAAGAACATAACTTATTTAGACGTTGAAGACAGGCTAGTAAGCAAGTAAATTGCAAAAGCTTGTCAAGCGAAGTTGATTCTGGCAGCAAATCGCCTCAAAGCCTTTATTCCAAATGGACTGAGCTTGGCCTGTTTCAATGATTCAGGAGGGCAGCATCCCCATGCAAAGCAGTGAGTATAGTACATAGTGATGCAGCAGCAAGTGGATGGAGGAGGACAAGATAGAGTTGTAATCTATACATGGATTGTACGCTTTGCCATCGTCACCTTTGGGCACGTGCTTGGACATGTCGAGAGCAGAGGCGAGAGCGAAGATGGAGAAGAAAAGAAGGAGAAAGAGACATAAGGAGAAGGAGGACGACCACGATGTTGGAGAGGAGGCCATTGTTGTGCCTATGTTGTTGATAACTGTTGTGCAAATTGAAAGACGTTTGTGAGAATTTATACAAGTAGAAGGAGGCCATGGATATGGGAACCGGTTGCAACATAAGCGGTCCAGGTTTGATTTTTATTTTATTTTATTTTATTTTTAAAAAAATTATTTTAAGGGAGAATTCCAAAAAAATACCATTTAAACTTCAAAATCTCAAATAGGTGATTTAACAATAAAATGATTTGTTAATTGCATTACCATTCTTGTTAATCCCATTACTGAACTTGTTAACGGGATTTTGAAGTTTAAATGGTATTTTTTTGGCATTCTCCCTTATTTTAATGGGTATAAAATCTAAAATAATAAAAAGAATTTAAATATCATTTTTTTTTCTAAAAACTGTTTTTTTTATTTAAAAATTATCATTTTTTTAAAAAAATAAATCTTGAGAGTCCAAATCTCACAAGCTTATGGAGTTAATCAAAATGATGGACACCAAATTAAACCAGGTTCCCACCAAGATCGTGTGAGTAGAAGAAAGAAGTGGCAAGTTGGTCATTAGCGAATAACATAAAGATTTCGTATGGAAATTTGATTTAAAATCTCGTCTTCACTTCGGATTTCTCATCTCAAAATTTGTATTCCAAAAGTCTTTAATATAAAACATATTTATTTACTTTGATTAGATCTATTAAGAAAGTTAGTTAAATTAGTTAATATGACATGTATTTTTTAAAACGCTCTAGTCATTTTCCTTAATTCCCTTCTTCCATCTCCTCTTTGATTATTAATTAAGAAAATATTAGCAAATATAAAAATTATATCTTATATTTAAGACTAATGTTAATCTTCTTCAGTTCCATCCTTCCCTCTCCTCTTTGATTATTGTTGAAGGAGCTTCAATAGGGATAAATTAGAAAAAGATTAACAAATATAAAAATCATATCTTATATTTAGAACTAAGGTTAACTATCTAAATATATCATATATTAAGGACCTAAGGGAGTGCCTTTTATTCTAAAAAAAAAAATAAGTTGATAATTTATTAAAGCTTGTTTGGATAAGCATTCAAAAGGTTTATAAATGCTTATACACGTAAGTCAAAACAACACTCATCTCACATACTCATCTCGTATATCATAAATCACGATTGAAAAACTATTTTTGAAGACTCTAATCACTATTCTTTAAATCTTTTGCCTTCAAGAAGATATTTTTCTTGTCAAAGCAAGTTGGGATCTCTTATTCACACAAATGTCATTGTAGCATATATTATTGAATTAACTAATTCTTTTATGGTTTTTATTTATATATTTCAGATAATATTTCTCTTTTTTTCAAACTCTCACACCCTTATTCTATTAAACAGTGGTTTATTATTAGGTTGGATCTTTTTATTTTTATTTGAGTATTGCTTTTATTAAAAAAGAAACATTATATTCAGGAAAAGTGCCTCAGGTCATTGAAAATTTTATTGGTGGAGGGGACATGCAAAAATTTTATACACAATTTTGTACACATAGGGTACTTCTCAAAAAAATATATGCAGGGGGACTTTTCCCTAATTTGCCCGAAAAAAAAATCTTCATGAGCCCTTCAGCTACAATTTTCCCTAAATTGGGTCTTCATTATATTCCTTAATTTCCTGATTTCCCTCACCATTTTTTTTTTGTCTTTCATCAATTAATATTTTAAAATTTTAGAAAAAAATTGGGGGGAACGCCCCCCATTGAAAATGTTATGGATGAGAAGGATCAACCAAATAAACTTTAATACCTAGAAAGAGTGTTGGCACTTTACAAATTTTGTATATACAAAGTAACAATACTCTAAGTGAACCTAGAGCTGCTAGCTTATGTTTTCACTTTTTTACACGTTCATGCTTTGAATCAGGTTAATTGCACTATGGATGATATTTTTTCAATCTAGATGAGATCATACATACATAAATTCAGGTGAATTTACCCATGCAGAAAAATAGAATAAAATTGAAATTTTAATCCAAGGAATATCAATATGTTAACAATTCGCACGGTTGGCTAGGTCTAATGTAGGCAAGATACACATCTTAGGGCGACAATTCATTTTGAAAAAAAGGGCATTCACTCTAGAAACGATAGTCATATTTCTTTACTCTCCCTCTAGACCTGAAGCTCATATAAAGATGTATCCATATGATTGACATTTTCACAAGCTTCTTTTGTAGAATCATATAAGTATGCAATATTTACATCGATATAGAATATCTAAATTTGATGATGACGACGGTCATCCAAGGGAGTGATTTAAATATCATTCAAGTTTACTTATTAATGACATCCTATTCCTATGACAATCATAGGATTCAGATAAACTATACAACTGGCTTGGAGTAATTATGTAACTCGCATTTTTGAGATATACCAGGTTCATCTCCCATACCATTTAATTGAGTTGTCTCATATTTGTTTTATTGTTCTTGTATAAGATAATTCAATCTATATTCATGTATATGTGTGTAGTTTTACCATATTAACAATAACTATGATCATATTCGCATATCACTACTACAGAAAACACTTTTAACGTCTAAAAATAGGGGGACACCTATGCCAAAGACGTAAAAAATTCAGAATACAACATCCATTAAAAAAGGGACGCCTAAAGTTGTTTTTTTTTACAATTCGTTTATATTTTTCACTGCCTAATAATTAAAACATATAGAAACAAGATCAAACAATTCTTCATAAATCAAAATGTCTTTACAAATGTCCTTACAGATTAATATTGGTAAAGGACGATAAATCAAAATGAATCTACAATGAAGATAAATCTAAATCTCAGCACAACAAAATACATATACAATAATCCCAGTTCAAAACTTAGCCTATAAAAAGCAAAAGTAATTATCCATACATTTTGGCCACGGTAGGAGAGGGAGGAGGGAGGCCAACGGCGGGAGATGGAGGGAGGAGGAACCAACGACATTAAAGATCGAGGAAGGACAATAGCGACGAGCTTCGTGGAAAGGGAGAGAGGAAGACTGTGGAGGATAGTGGTGGAGAGAGAGGGGGACGACCTTAAAAAAAGAGCAACAATAGTGAGAGGGAGTGAGAGAGAGAGTGATGGTGGAAAATGAACTTCAAGAGAGTGGTGGAAGAAGGAGCTTCAAGAGAAAATGAGAATTTTGAAATTTGAATTGAAGAAGCTAGCTTACAGAGGTAGGCATAACCTTGAAGAAAGTAATGTCAATATCAGTTTTACTGATTTACGTTATCTTTAGATGTCTCTTTTTGAATTTAGGACGTCTAAAATAAAAACAAATTGACTTAGACTTTTCTTTTTCAAAAAGGGACGTCTAAAGTTTTAAAAAAAATTAAAATAATTTTTTTTAACTTTATACTTCCCTTTTTAAAAAATGGAAGTATAAAGTAAAAAAATTATTATTTAATTTTTTTTTTTAATTTTAAATGTCATTTTTTAAAAAATGGACGTATAAAGTTACATAATTCTCATCCAAAATTATAAAAATGTTACTGTCTTTATTTTTTACTTCTCTTTTAAAAAAAAAAATGCCTTCTAGAGACATAAAATCCTGTAGTAGTATACAGAATAGATAAGCTAAGGTGATATATATATGTGTTTTTGTGTTTAGCGGTCTCAGCCTCTCTACAAACAAAAACAATGCTTGATGGATCCATTAACTATAACACACTGCATTAATATCATTTTCACCCAGTATTTATTAAAATTTCAAACACAATGAACCTTAAAAAAAGAGGATTTTAATTTGGAAATGGTGTAATGAATATAAAGGCCAAGTAAATTGCACAAGCTTGTCAAGCGAAGTTGATTGTAGCAGCAGATCCCTGTTGGCCTGGCACGCTTAAAGCAGGGGATCGCCTAAAAGCCTTTATTCAAAATGCAACGTCCTTGCGCTGTTTCATTGATAATAGCTCAATCCCATCAGAAGTGAACTCATAAATATGTGTGTGTGAGAGTATTAAGTAGATTCAAAAGGGCAGCATCCCCATTCAAGGCAATCGTTTGAGAGCTGATGAAAGAAGAAGCAGCAGCAAGTGGATCCAGAAGGACAAGAGTAGTAATTATCACATTGTTCATTTTGAGGGTTCTTAAACATCTGATATATCCTCTCTCTCTCTCTCCCAAGCCATGGTCCATGATGGACATGTCCAGAGCAGAGGAGGAGAGAACAAGAAGGAGAAAGAGGGACAATCAAGATGGGCACCAAACCTGGTTCCCACGTAGATGGTGTGACCAGAAGAAAGAGGTGGCAGATTGGTTATTAGCAAACAAGGGAAAGATTAAAAGACTTTTTCCTTACACGTTAATGTTAGACATCATGGTTGGGAATTTGATTCAAAATCTTGAATTCGTTTCGGCTTTCTCATCTCAAAATTTTTACCTCTTATTCTTTTAAAAAAAAAATTAACTTCATAATCTATTAATGAAAGACATGAACAAACATGGACCAAACTTAGGACCATTAACAAGATGGGTCTGAGAATGCTCACATCTCTTGTTGGTGTCTCCATCACTCCCAACTAGCACATGATTCGATCTGGAAGAACCGTATCCCATGTCGCACGTTGGCAAGTAGGCCATTTGAGTGAATCACCAATGAGTCTTGACGGTTCATGACGCTATCACCCACAACGGGGAAGGAACTATTGCAAAAACAGTAGAACATTTCTTTTCAACTAGAACAAGGATGTTATGGAGATGCTTGTCGCTTGCGACAAAATCACCCATAGTGAAATTAAGTAATGCCAGATTTACATAGATATACAAGACCTAAATTTGATGATGACGGTCGTCCAAGGGAGTAACTAGAATATAATTGAAGTTTACTTATTAAATCACATCCTATGATGATCAATCATAGTATATGTTCAAAAAGGACAAATCTAATTCAAAATGCATAAACACAACTAAATGAACTCATGAGGTTGAAATATCCAAAGCAAAGAGTGTTCAAAGACTAAAATAGAACCAATCTCAATTAAGTTACGTTTCCACCCTAACTTGGAATAAAACTACTCATACAATAATACCGATATATCGCCCCCATCTGAAACAGAACAGAGCTTTAAAATGCAGAGATTCAAATTAAAAAAAAAATAATGAATATTTACAACAATGAAAAATCTAATTGGAAATTCGATCCCATGTTCCTCATTGTCTTTAGAGTCCTAAAGAAACACTAGTAATTTCACAAACTTGTCAAGCAGAGTTGATTCTCGCACCATATCTCTGTTGGCCTCGGCTGCTTGAAGCAGGGGACCGCCTCAAAGCCTTTATTCCAAATGGATTCTCCTTGCTCTGTTTCATTCACAGTAACTCAATCCCATCAGTGAACTCAAAAAAGTGTGTGTGTGTCTATATATATATATATAAGTACAGAGTATATACTTACCATTCTGCAAGTTCCAGCTCGGGTGTCACAAATAGGATAATCAGGAGGGCAACAGCTAAAATGATCGTCACAGCAAGTTGCAGATTCAGTGGGACAACATCCCCAACCAAAGCAGAAGTTTTGGTACTGATACATGCAGCAGCAAGTGGTTCCAGAAGGACAAGAATAGTATTCATCACATTGCGATTCAGGCTTTGATGGAGACGGAGGAGAAGGCCCAGGATTTGGAGGGTTCTTACCCTTCTTCGTAGGGTATGATGCAACCATCGCTATCCCACACTTACCTGTATTCCCACTTGCCATGTTCCTCTCTAGCTTTATGTAGCCTTCCTCTCCCCACATTGGACCCCACGAGTTCCTCACTAACCAGTAATCTTTCCCATTCTCTGTTCCATATCCAACGGCCACCACTCCATGATCTAGCTGTGTCCCACATTGCCCTGTGAACACACCCTGCAGCCAATATCACGTTTCATTTTCAGATTTCTTCTTACAAATCTGTTGAGTACTATAAGGAAAAATGTGTTTAGGGTACTTATGAATAATTACCGATTGATAAAGCTGAAACGTTCTGCCACCAGCTTCAATGGCAACACTAACTGGCTGGTTTGCAACCGCCTTCATCAAGGAAAGCTCATCGTTTTCTGGGACATCTTCATATCCATCTATGGTGACCACTCGGGTATTTTTCTAGGAATCCAAACACAACATATAATATTAGTATTAGTACTCCCTCCATAACAGAAGAACTATTCTATAAGGAAATTTTCATCCAAAATATAGTATGTTGACCGGCTAATTAACGACTTTTTCCTACTTTTGCCCCTTACATAGGAAAGGTGTGATAGATAATAAATACATATTTGCCACCAAGCATTTGGATGAAAAGGGACCACCAGCTTAATGAGTGATTTCAAGATTAAGACCTCTGAGAATGATTTATTTAACTTGCATGAAATTGCCCAACAAAGTTCTTATTCTTATAATAAATTTATTTTATTATATTAGGTTACTCAAGAGTTATTTTATCCTATGAGTTAAAAGAAGGTAGGTCTATGATCATATAAAAAAAATGCATATTTAAAAATTACAAATGAGTAAATTTTATCAATTTAACGCATATTAAATAACAAAATGTTAGTATGAATTAGTTAATAATATCTTATACGAATTAAATTAGAAAGCACTTGGATGAATTAAAAGATGGGCCAGAAGCTTAAAAACCAGAGTGATATACGTACCCTGTTAGTATCACAAACACCGTCACGAGCAGTGTAAGGGTAATCATCTTCAGTATCAACGCCTCCATTGTTGATGATGAACTCAAAAGCATAATCCATGAGACCTCCATGGCATCCCTGGTTATAATTTGTGTCACAATCCACCAGTTCTTGCTCTGATAGAGATATGAGGTCCCCCGTCACTATTTGATTGATACCTTCCACCGCTCCAATCGTAGAGAATGACCAACAACTCCCTTCATGTTTTAAAAACCCCACATCCCATTAGTCCCATTTAATGACACAAATTACCCAAATATACAGTTTAACTAAACGACAGTGTTTTATATAAAACCCTAAAAAAATAGAGGTACTAACCGCATTGGCCTTGATCTTTAACAGGGACAACGGCGCCGTTGGCTCTCCAATCGACGGTGTCAGGCAGCTGGTCGCCGTCACGGTAGGCGTAACGGTCGGTCTTCCTGGAGCCGGAGAGCAATCGGGTGGACCGGTTCATCTTGGCACCGAGATACATGGACCGGAACTCGTCGTTGGTGAGATCAGCGAACCGGGTGAGACCGAGGTTGTAGGAGCGGTTCTGTACCGTGTTGTGGTCATCAATGAAGCGGAGGTTATCCTTAAAGATCTCAAACCTCTTCTCTTTCTCTCCCAAGACATTGTAGTTTTTGCCATGCATGACGAGCCATGACTCGTACATGGCCCTCACGTGACTCTCGTCTCTGGGTTCACCTTTTGGCACGTGCTTGGCGTTATAGTCGATGATGGACATGTCCAGAGCAGAGGCGAGAGCAAAGAAGGAGAGGAGAAGGATAAAGAGACATGAAGACGATGATGATGATGTCGGAGAGGAGGCCATTGTCGTACCTACGTTGTTGATTGCTGTGAAAATTGAGGGAAGTTTACGAGGATTTATTATATATATATAAAATGAGGTCACAGAGATTTGTTAGAGATAAGAACAGATCAGAAATATATAGGAGATCGTATCTGTCATGTACATTCGATTATGCGAGGACGTTGAGGTTGAATATTTACCCTAAATTCGGATTTTCATCCCTTTCCTAACTTCCCACGGCATATTTGGTCTTTCAATTATTAATATTTTAAAATTTTTTGATATGATAAAACAATTATTTATAATTATAATTCGCATCCAAAATATTTGATTTTGATATCATTCCAATAACAAACACGACATGGTCAAAAAAATAACAAACACGATCATAGTTAGATTCAGTCACATCTTCTGGCATCTATCATGATTAATTTGTTTTAAATGAAAATCTTCTAAGGATAACTATCATAGAATGATAGAATCATAAAACTTTCACAAGATTCCTTCAAATATCTGCAATACTTTAAAGTTTAAATATCTTGATTAAATTCTTGGGGGGAATAACGTAATTAACGTAAGACTGTTTAATATATATATATATATATATATATATATATATATATATATATATATATATATATATAAGTACGTCTAACAGGATCCTTAATGCCATTAAAAAAGAATAGCGTCAACAAATTAAAATTGCTCTTCATCGGAGACTCTTGAGTCGGCGATCTTCCAGTTGCCGTAGCCCAGCCGATTGATTGCTAGTTGGAGAACCCACTAACGCAGCGCCAGGCCAGTTTCATTTTTATTTTCATGATAATTAATTATTTTCCTAAGACTATTCTAATCATTGCTGTCCAAAAAACATTTTAAATTTAGATCATTGAAAAATTAGCAACAGAAAATAAGACTACTGAAGGAAGATAACTATAAATCTTTAGGTACAAAAATTTGCACAAACCTGCTACTATTAAAAAGAACTAATTGATCTCGTTCGGAGACTGCCTATGTTTTTTAATGGTGGAAAGTACCCATTACGAAAAAGGTTATTATAATTTATAGGGACCAATGATTATAATTGAGAAAATTATAAGAACCCAATAAACAAATTATAGAGAATTGAGTCTCTAATTTTACCAACTTTATATTTTTAGCTTACAAAATCGTGTCAGTTTTTATTTAAACTTATATCAATCATAAATTTAGTTAAACTTACAAGTTTACATACTAAGTTTACCGTTTTTATGTTTTTAACATACAAAAGTGTATCAACTCCTTCTTAAACTCGTGTTATTTTATTCTCCTTAATCATATTCAATAACTTTATATATAAACTTATTAAAAAAATTTTGTTGGATGTGATATTTTAAATTAAATTATTGTCATTTTTATATTTTTATCATTTTATTATATACTTTTAATATCTATTTATTAGTAGAAGTAAGCTTTTAATAGTTTACATTATTGTCACAAGTTTACTTAAATTCGAGAGTTTGAAAACATTTTACAAGTCAAACTTCCGTATTATGTACTCCCTCAAGTTCATAATATAAAATTTATTTATCTAATTTGATTATATATTAAAAAAATTAGTTAATATAACATGTATTTTCTAAAACACTCTGATTATTTTCCTTTTATTTCTCTTCCTTCTCATCTTTAATTATTATTGAGGAAGTACCTATAAGAATATATATTAGGATTGAAATCAACCCTCCTGTGTTAAGAAAAGGTGGGAGTACTTGTCAAGCCAATCATATTTATAAGTTGAGTTGCGTCATTTAAGACTTAAACTTGTAAATATTAATAAATCAAAGTGTTACTGTTAAGTGATAAATTTAGACTGTATTTAATTTTTTTTAAATAGGGTAATAGAAGAGAACAATTCTAGATACAATTAAAAGCTAGGTACAAGATAAATATTCTTGTTTGTAAGTTTCCAATATTCTAACTTATTGCCGGATTAATGACCAATGATGACTGATGAGAGGCATTGAATGTCCCATAAATATACATACATGCCCAATTTACTATTATGATTTGTCACCTAACAGGGGGCACTTATACTATGTGCTACTCGTAATATTTTTCTTTTGTTTTGTGCTTTTATACGTAATGTATTGAGTTTATTGACAGTACAAATCTTCAAAATTCATAAAATCAGAAAGGAGATTGAGCGCCTCCTATTTCATTGAGTTTTGCAGTCTGCTTACATATATATACACAATCATGTTCAGTTGTAACGAAGTGTGGGGCTGGGTACTCACTGTCACAGAAGACCCCAAAAAAAAAAAAAAAGGACAAGACAAGTTGAAAACTCAGTTTTGGAACAACGTTCGATTTCAACCTGTGTCGAGAGCTACAAGTTTAGATTATAACTTGTTGGGGTCAATTATGTGGGATCCGTCGCGGCCATATGACATATATAGTGTTTGTTTGGAATAACGGTTGAAAATTTTATAAATGCTTATGAATTATAATTCACAGAATATGAAGTAACTTTTACGGTCTACGAGGTCACGGTCTATGAGATAAATATGTGAATGAGATTTATCTCGATTTATGTAAATCAGACTTATATGATAAACTCAATTCAAATAAGTGATAACAAACAAGCTCATAAGCAACATCTATCGTTTAATGGGATTGTTTAGCCCATCATATGTCCCTGTCTCTTCTCCTTTTATTTGCAGCTCCCATGAAAATTAAAAGCGTGCATATGCTTCGTGTCTCCACCTCACGATGACTTTGATATTTTCTTCACACAACTACATCATCATCGTTAACAGTTGGATATAATATCCCTTTATTTCCCAGCTTACGTAGTTACAGTACACTTCGGATTTACTGACTCCAACTTGCTAACAATAATACTCGAGAATTTCTGTGTTTAAAAGGTGGTCACAAACTATTAATTCTGTCCTGTTCCTTACACCAGTGGCCCTATAAAGCGGAGATTTTTCTGCTCATCGCTTCAAGATCGCTAGCGTTTTATCTGCGACATGGCGATGGAGTAGACCAAATTTTCTATTCAAGTCAATCCACATTATTGTGGGTACATGCATGTGTTTTATTTACTGGCATGAAACATCATTAGTGTTAAAGTTGAGAGGTTTAGGGCCTACCAAAAAGGTTGTTTCGTAGAAAATAACGTCACTAGTCTTCTGGCGATAAAAGAAAAAGGCGCCCCATCATTTCATAACTCTGCTATATATCATTTGTTTGTTCTGGTGGCTGTAGATGGATCGATCATTTATGGCTCTAAAGACAGGCTTGACTTTTCAACTTGTACGGTCAAGACACATTTTCTTTATATAGACACACACACATATGCATAAGATCTCACTCGACCCTATAACTTTCATTACTCGTGCATCCCAGTTTGCTGTCCTTGAGAGTTGAAGATGGGTAATATCTCCCTGTGTGTTCGATTATTGTTGATATTTGCTAGTTCTTTCCTCATTCATTCTTCATATTCTCATGAGCTGACCCCCTCCAAAAGAGAAGCTTTAGAAATTATCATCGGCGGCGGCGTTACCGGCGACGCTCCTTCTGCCTCCCCAGAATGTGGAGAATGTGAAGTTCCTCCGCCGCCTCCATGCCCTCCCCCTCCTTCACCGCCTCCTCCGCCACCATCCCCTCCCCCTCCTTCACCGCCTCCTCCGCCACCATCCCCTCCCCCTCCTTCACCGCCTCCTCCGCCACCATCCCCTCCCCCTCCTTCACCGCCTCCTCCGCCACCATCCCCTCCCCCTCCTTCACCACCTCCTCCTCCTCCGCCTCCATCCCCTCCCCCTCCTTCACCACCTCCTCCGCCTCCGCAAGAACTGAAGCTAAAGAAAGCAAAA
This sequence comes from Albizia julibrissin, assembly GCA_037074505.1. Lineage (NCBI taxonomy): Eukaryota > Viridiplantae > Streptophyta > Magnoliopsida > Fabales > Fabaceae > Albizia > Albizia julibrissin. Next base: position 2,783,908 of record CM073480.1, on the reverse strand, counting down.
AGAGTGCTTCTAAAATTCAAGGACACAATCCGCGACCCGGGAAACAAAACATCAAACTGGAAACGATCCAACGACGTATGTAAATTCAACGGCATCCGTTGCGCCAAATATCCCGACGGAAAACAGAGGGCAGTAGCCGGACTTGACTTTAACGGCTACGCATTATCCGCGGCGGACAAAAATAAACAGCTGGATCTTTTCGGAGTCCTGGCCCGGATCCCAGAGCTAGCATTCTTCCACGTCAACTCCAACAATTTCAGCGGTCAAGTCCCACCTCCAATCTCCACATTCCCATATTTCTACGAGCTCGACCTCAGCAACAACAAGATATGCGGTAAATTCCCCAATGAGGTCCTTCAATCAAAACAACTCTTGTTCCTAGATCTCAGGTTCAACCAACTTTACGGCTCAATTCCACCACAGCTTTTTAAGTTGCGACTTGACGTCATCTTCCTCAACAACAACCAGCTCACCGGAAACCTTCCCGACGAAGACTTCGGGTGCACGCCGGCGAGGTACCTCACTTTCGCCAACAACAAGTTAACCGGTCCGATCCCCGAGAGTATCGGTAAAGCTACAAATATTACCGAAGTTCTGTTTTTGGGGAATCAGTTTTCAGGTTGTTTGCCTTATGAGATTGGGTTTTTGGTAAAAGCTACGGTCTTTGATGTGAGCAAGAATTGGTTGACTGGTCCGATCCCACATTCGTTTGCTTGCTTGGATAAGATTCAGTTTTTGAATTTGGCTGATAATGAGTTTTACGGGCCGGTTCCGGAGTCGGTGTGTAAGCTTCCGGAGCTCCGGAAGGGTGGGAATTTGTCGCTGTCGGGTAATTATTTTACCCAGGTGGGACCCGAATGCAGGAAACTGATTGACCGGAAAGTTCTGGATGTGCGGCGAAATTGCATTTTGGGACTTCATGATCAGAGAACACCGGCTGAGTGTACCAGGTTTTTCGCCAGGGTTAAGCCATGTCCGAATCCCAAGACTTTGAACATCGTACCTTGTAACAGGTACTATCATAGCAACAAGGGGGTGGTGCCGCCGGGACCAGAAGCAGCAGGAGAAGGAGATTCGGCGCCGCCGCCGACGCCGGTGACCTACAAATCCCTCAAGCCGCATCACTTGTGATTGATTCTTGATTCAACACTATGACTCCTCGACTATACGAGGCAGTTTTAATTACGGTTATTGTTATGCGTTTCTGCACATATATAATCTCCGTTTAACTATTATTATCGGGCCTTCGGCAGCCATGAATTGTGTCATAGCGTAATGAATAAGCTTGAAAGTGTACTGTACTGTTATAACTTATATGACCTTCAGTTAATGGCAGAATGGTTTATTATTAAATTATGGTTTGAGCTCTTTATAGTTGTCATTCGTGCTACAGAATATATACTTCTAAATATATAGATGAGTTAATTTAGCCTTTATCATGATTATAACTATTGGTACTTTCAATACTTTTTAATTCTTTAAAGATTAGAGGGATTAAATTGAGGTGGAGAAGAAAATTAATTAAAGAGAAAATTGTAAAAAAATATTTTTAGTAGAAATTAATTGTCAAATACTACCACATGTATAAATAATCTTTTGTGTGGAAAAATCTTTCCTACAAAAATACAAACATTTTTTGTTATTTGTAAAATATTTTTCGTTGTGAACAATAGATCTTTTAATTTGACAATTAATTTTTTCTAAAAATATTTTTTTTAACAATTCTCCCCTAATTAAATGGTGTTGATAGTTGAAGAAAAATGAAACAATAATACAAAGGATAATGTTGTTGTCATTTATTTGTCGGCATCACCACTAGTATGTAGTAGGAAAATGGACACCGTCTCTCCAAATTTACATACAGTGTTTTCTTATTTTTAATATAAAATAAGGATATGGAATAAAATGTTAGGCGTGGTTGTTAGAACTTAGGATCTTGGATCAAAATTCGACACATATTAGAATCATTTACGTGTTTCATCAAAAGCTCAGCATCACTCTTGAAAAAGTGAGACGTGAAGTATTTTAATTAGGTGTAACCGTGTAACTGTAAGTCTCTCCTTGTTGATACAAAAGCCCTCAAACGAATCTGCTTCCTCCGTGTGGCTCATAAGTTTCTTCAATAATGCGTGTCCCATGATGACACTCACCGAACTTAAAATCACATGAATGCTCTGTTAAGAGTTATTGTAAAGAAATACTAAAAGAGGAGGTAATCATGAGCCAGCGTACTCGTATATTTATTTTATGTTGGCCAACAAAAATTAGAGCACTGGTGTATTCTTACTACTAGCTAGCATCTTTTTCCCATGCTATATATGTAGAACTTAAGATTAAGAAGATGAAGAAGAAGATATATAATAAAAGTCTTATGCCCTAGCTAAATGGCCTATTGCTGCAGATTGTACATACGCATAAGTATAAATTAAGTTTATAAATTATATTTAATTGAGTCCACTTAGTATAAAATAGGACGGATGGAGTGTGTGTGTATATATATACTTACACAACAGGTGGATAATTTCCAAGGGAAACATAGGTCATTGTACTCTTTTTTTTTCTTCCCTTTTTTTTTTATGAAAAGGTCACTATACTCTATTGTATATATTATTCCATTCGGTTCTATTTATAAAAAAAAAAATTATAGGATTAGTCTTTTTTATAAATAACTTTCACTTTGTATCTAAAAATATAAGTTCTTTTTTCATATTTTACCTTTATTAAACATATATTATTTATAATTAATTATCACACACACCAAAAGTTTTATTTAAAAAGGAGTGAAGGAGAGAAAGAACTCAAGATGAATAAAGTTAATAAAAGATTGAGAAAACGTATTTTATTATGTCTCATACTTTTTATATATTCTCTCTCTATTTTTATAAATATAAATATATATAAAAATAAATATAACATTTTTAACATATTTATTATTTTTAACCACCCATTTATTTTACACAATAAAAAAAAAGTTATAGAACCGAAGGAGTCCTTTCCAAAATCAAATTCAATGCTATGCACAGCCCCCTTTAATTAATACCAAACATAATAAATGTGGCCATGTCCTGTTGTCGCAATTCGAGCCTCTTGTTCACTTTTATTTTTTCAGTCTACTACGTACAGCAATTTGTTAAAATTTTATAAGATTATACTATAAATCTATTTTAAAAGTGTTCGTTGATAAATAATATAATTTTAAAATAAAATTTAAATTTAATATTTATCTCAAAAATATTAAAATAGAATAATATTACCCATTTCAGTTAAAAAGTTAAAGATTAACTTCAATTTTTTTTAATGATCAATACTTTTTTTTTAACAAAATAGTATAACATTACTAAATTTTAAAATTTCAGTAATAACATAGAACCTAAAATCACATTCAAAACAATATTACTCTTCAGTGAGAATTTCTAAAACAGATTTATACCTTGACCTAATTTTAAAGTGTAATAGCTAGTAGCATCTAGTTAATTATTTATTTTGATAGCGTAAATATAAATTTTATAAGAGATAATATTTCTCATTCTGTTTACTAAATATAACTAAATTCAAATTTTTTATAATAACATTGTCTTAAAGTTTCTATATATCACAACCACCGTTTTTGTATGAGTTTAGGATTTTTTTTTTGGAGCTTTTCACGATATTATCCCGAACCAAAAACAGTCTTTTGTTTTTGCATCCTCATATAATATTTAGATAGAAGAAGTTAACGTCAGAAATTTCGTAGGGCAAAGAAAATTCAAATAATAGTTAAACTATAAATTTATTTAAGCATTTTTTTTTAGATTACAACAGTACGGTTCATAAAGATTAATTTTCCCTGTGCACCACCAGGCGCTGGTCATTTAAGCATTTGTCATGAAGATTTCTTTTCTCTCCGTTTTTTTTTTTTTTTTTTTGCTATGTTACTAGGTCACCCTCGAGCGCTGCCCGCCCCAAATGTGTCCCTGTAATATCTTCAACTGTCCTAAACAAATATTAATTATAAGATATAAAATTAAGGGAAATGACGCTATTAAGTATTAACACGTTATGATTCAAAACTTCAAATCAGCCTAACTTCCCAATAACATCTGAAAAAACATACTCGTTTGGTATTGTACTGAAAAGAATGTGTTGATCGATTTTTAATTTTCTTTTAATTGAATGTTTTCAGAATCAAATTTCAATTTGAGATTTAATGTTATGCTTAAAATTATATTAATATTTTCATATAGTATTAAATCCGGTTAGAAAATAGGTTTGATCCACATTTGATTAATTAGGCCCAAACCTATTGGCTTTGAGGCCAAAATAAAATACTTAATTTTATGAGATATTTGTTGACAATATTCTGGGGCATTTGTTGGCAATATTCTCCAAATATTTGAAACAAAATGGTGGGAACAGTCTTTCATGTAAGAATTGGTGAGAACAATTATATTTTACATGAGTTTGTGCTCTATGTGTGATAAGAACCAAAACATCTTCAAAACATATCACACTGGTAAAAAAACATCTCAGAAATTTCTCTCTCTCTTTCCTTCAGTTTTTTTGCTATGTATTATAACCGGACTCTGACATGATCCGATTCGTATGAGTATTTTGAGAGTACAAAATTATACTCTAGGTATGCCCGAAAGTGTACATTGGTATCAGAACATTTATTTTTAATGTGTCACAAGGCTGAATGTTGGTTCTGCTAAACATGTTTATGAGTGAAAAACGTCTTCTTTGTTTTCATAAATATATGACAGCATATGAATATATAGAAGCATATCTTCTGTCGCTTCATGAATATATAAAAGCATATGATTTTCACTCAAGTATATGTTATCCTGCATGAGATAAGTTCATGTTCATTGTGTTTATGGTGGATTCTTTTTTTCCCGTCTACGCTTCCGGTGTTTTTATGTACACTTCAGATTTGGTTAATTCTTGTCTTTTTCGTTTATGCCTTTGTTCTATGAGTATAAGTGTATTTAAAAGCCTCATAATACACATAACAAGGCTATAGAACGAAGGAACCTAAAGGTTGAATACAATCCCGAGATGAACCAACGAAAAAACGAAACTAACTTAAATTGGGTCATCTGAAAATGAGTGATTTAGGTTTTGAAATTGATCTCATTGCGTAGAGTGATAAGTAAAATATTTGCATATTCATTTTCCCTTATATGATGATTTTGTGGACTATATTTGAGCTGAATGTAATCAATTTGGGTGTAATTAATAAATAAATAATGATTTTCTTGCAGCCATGGATAGTACCGGATTAAAAAGAATTAAAGAAGACATTTAAGGAAAAGTTACTATTCACGTGGTACTATTCATTGTGCACTGTTCATGTGGGGTACTGTTCACTACGCACTGTAGCAGTTTCACTGCAGCGGACGGTGTGTGGAAGTGGGGCGGTTCAGTGCGGGTTACTGTAGCGGACGGTGTGGAAGCCTATAAATAGAGCTTCTTGGCACCCTAAAATGAAGAGGAAGGAGGAGAGAGAGAGTTTCTATGTTAGAGAGAGAGAATTATTATTTTTATAATTTATTTCTTGCATTTCTTTTACTTCTTGCATGCCTCCTACATGGATGGTTTTACCTTCTATATGGAAGGCCTAGGTAGTCCTCCTTTATGGATAGTATAGGTTGCCACCTACATGGATGGTTTTACCTCCTATATGGTAGGCTAGATTTTCCATTTTCATGCATCTTGTAGTAGTATTTTTATGTCTTTATAATTAATTTTTATGCAATATTTATGATGTTTGGAATATATTTTGGTTTTGTTTTTAATTTTATCATGAGCTAAATTTTCCTTTTCCTAGGGTGATGACGTAGCTTACGAATGACGATTGAATCTTAACTTATTAAATCTAGTTTTAATTTTTCTTTCATGATTGAGTTTTAATTATTGCTCTTAATGCTTACAATTGATTGGCCACCTTTTGGATGATTTTAATATGCATGTTGAGACCGGAAGGAGATACATGTGTGTGGATCCTATAATTAAAACCATAATTTGCATATGAAATAGGAATATATTCATATGGGTTATGTAGTCTTAATTGAGTTCCATAAATCTTAATGCATGATTGATTGCTTAAATTCATATAGGAATATATTGGGTTAGCAATTAATTATAGAATTACTTGACCTTGGAAGAGGCTAGTAATTAAAATAGGGAAACTCGACTATCAATCATGTGAAATAAATTGAACTATAATAGATAAGTGATTCAATCCGAAATTTATTAAGTGAAATCTAATCCCTAGGGCTTTTTCTCATATTTGTCTTTATATCACTTGTATTCATATTTCATCATTTCTATCTTGCAATCTCAATCACAACTAATCAACCGACTAAATAGAATTAAAATTACCAATTTTGGTATTTAGTGATCAATCCTCGTGGGAACGATACTCTACTCACTTCTTTATTACTTGATTACGACAGTGTACACTTGCACTTCTAAATACACCATCCTACACTCGTAACATAGAGCTTGAAAAAACAAAAGAAAACAACACCAAGAACGCGCAAAACGAACATTGGACGACTAAGATATTGAAGAGAGAAGAATCGGGTCCGTGGACCCGACCCATCTCTCCGGCTGGGTCAGATTGACCCGACTGGAGGTTGAAGATGAAGTCCAAAATAAAAAAATTGAAACGGCGTCATTTTGCGCTTCATTAAAAAAAAGGCAAGTTGGTTTTAGGTCTAATAAAAGGTATGGCCTGGATACATAAAAAAAAATTGGATCAAGCTTAAACAATACTAGCCCGATCCAAACATTTTAAAAAAATGGAGGCAATGGATTGGGTCAGCAAGCCCAACTCAATCTAAAGCTCAACAAAAAAAAAAGGATTGGGTCACGCAGGCCCAACCCGATCCATATATATATATACATATATATATATATATATATAAAAATTATAAATTATAAAAAAGGGGCAGGCAGACCAATTCAATAAGTGGCAGGCATGACCAGACTGCAGATGGCGCGTGGAGTTAAAATCAGTAGTGTGTGTTGCAATCGAAGACCTCCAGGGTAGCGCGTGGATTACACGTGCCTTCAGCGAGAGTGAGATTCATCCTGATTTTACTTTTTTTTCAGGATTTATCTTCTTGGGACACATGCGGGCGTATGGGAGCTCTGTTTCAGACGCAGCTTGTTTTTAAAAATTCCTAAATTCGAGATCTTCATGATGATATGCTATTTACCTATTTTAGAGGAAATTCAAGATTTGTTTATGAGATTTTCAGTGCTTATTTAAGTATTTACATGTATTTAAAAATCCCTAAGATTACAATCATGACTTACATTTATTTATTTAGGTGAAAATGAAGCAAGAGGCTTCTAACAACACTGAAGAGGATCCTGAAGAAATTGAATCTTTTGAGGAAGATCCCGATGATGATTTTTTTCTTATTCCTAAAGAAGATCTTGAGGAGCCTATACAAGAGGAACCTCAGGTGGTCTACTCTAATTCTAAACCAAAGTATGAACCCTCCTGTCCTGATGAACCTTAAAATTTAGAAGAAAAGGTTGATCAACCCCATTCTGTTGCTATAAGATAACAGAACTTGATGCAAACAAAATTGCTAGAATAAAGAATATAAAAATCATATACTCAATCATTGCGAACTATGTAGAAAGTATAACTGACAAAAAGAGTACAGAATTCTACGTTAGTGTAATGATGGAATATCAAGCAACTGTAAGAGCAAATGGCACCTTCTCTATGACTATCTCTTGGGTTGATGTTGTAAGAAAAATGACAAGATTCATGAAGAAAAGGAGAAGATTTGAAACTAAGGAAAGCCATTATTGACTACTGTTGTTCTGACATTTAAATGGTGTATAATGTTCTTGTTTCTTTTTATATTGGTTGTATTGAGAATATGACTCTATGTGTTGTTATTATAATGTTTTATGTATTGACATGGTATTTTTCATGTAATAAATTATTATTTTTTAGTTAATGCCACTTTTAATTGTGCAATATAATGCCATGAATCTTTGATAAGTGGGAACTTTTAGAAGGTGAAACTTCTAAACGTTGATGACTTATTTAAAGTATTTATATAAATTTCTTGACATAAAATAATAAAGTTGCTAGTTTTTGTGTGATGGGAGGTATAAACGTATTCTCCTAATCATGAATCTAGTAATAAATTATTTTCTAGTCAAGAATGATATAAGTACAATATAAGTACAAACATTGTATACCACACTGTGCTATATAATCAGTAAAATTCTCTTAAAGATAACACCGTTTATAAATGTGAAAAACGTTGCTCCATAATTGATAAATAGTCACGAAATGTATCATTGTTGAACTGAATAAGGGGGAGAAATTGAATGGTGACAATTGGGACATCTGGTACCGCAAGGTTCAGTATATTTTGGAGGAACAAGAGGCTGTTAAGCTACTGACCACTATTTTGGTGGAATTTAAAACTGGGACGACTACTTAGCACAAGAGAAACTTGAAAGCTTACCAAGCATGGAAAAAGAAGAACAACATTGTGAGAGTCACCTTATTGAGCACTATGGAGAATGATTTGATGTACCAATATGAGAAATATCAAATTGCTCAGGCTATGTAAACTAACTAAAGGATAAGTTTGGTGGTATATCAACTACTAAGCTTAGAAGGTTGACAATCAAGTTTGACACCTATAAGCTTAGAGGGAATACTCCTATGAAGCAGTATCTCAGAGAGATGTCTAACATGATTAGAGAACTTCAGGAAGCTGAACATACCTTGAATGATGAACAGCAAGTTCAGGTTGTGATCAGATCACTTCCTTCTAGCTGGGAGCACATGAAAGTGAACTTGACTCATAATGACAACATTGTCACTTTTGATGATGTAGTGAAACACCTTGAGCTTGAGGATGAATGCCTAAAGGCATATAAGGCTTCTGCACAAGTCTACTACACTGAAAATACTAGTCCTTCTAATGCAAAGCCCGATTCCAAAAAGGGTAAGAAATCTCATAAGAGGGGCAAAAAGGACGACACAAAGTTCAAAAATGGCATAATGCAATTCAAGAAGAAAGGAAAGAAGGGCGGCAAGAAAAAAGTTGACTTGAATAAAGTCAAGTATTACGCTTGCCTGAAAATAGGTCACTTTGCATGGGACTATACTGAGCCAAACAACCGTGAAAAGGTACTAGTGAATTATGTGAATTCACATATTTCTTTTGTTTTAAGTACTATTTTTCTAACAGAACATGTTTGTTCTTCTTGGATTTTGGACTCAGGCTTAACAGACCATGTGGCGAGGGATCGGGGATCCTTTGTGGCATACCATCGGTTGTCGCATCTAAGCAAATAGCTTTAAGTAGGCAACAATGCAAAGATCGAAGTCAAAGGAATTAGCACCTGCAAGTTAGCTTTACGTGTTAGAAAGACTTCGATCCTACAGTTCTTCATGCACCTAATATCTAACGGAATTTAGTTTCAATATTTTTTTTTAGATTATGGGTTTGATATAAACTTTCATGGCAAAGTTGCAGACATTTTTAGCAATAAGACCTTTTATAGTTTAGCTTTCCTTTCTAGAAAATTATTTGTTATGGATATTGTTGGTGATTTTTATGTGCATGACTGTTTCGTTACTTCCTCCAATATAACTATTGACATGAATATCTAGTATGCTAGACTAGGACACATTAACCAAAATAGAATGATTAAATTAGATAGAGAGGGATTTCTAGGTGATCTTTCAAATATGGAAATGTTTTTATGCGAGAATTGTCTAACTGGTAAGGCAACTAGAAAACTTTTCAATAAAGGAACTAGAAGTGAGATTCCATTGCAATTAATCCATTTTGATATATGCGGTCTAATAAGTATGAGGGCGAGACATGGAACTTGGTATTTCATTACCTTTATTGATGACTATTCACAATATGGTCCCGTCTATTTGATCTCACATAAGTCTGAAGCTCTTGAGTGTTATAGATGATACATGAATGAAGTAGAGAATCAAACAGACTGTAAAATTAAAACATTGCATACTGATTGAGGTCATGAATACTTATCTAACTAGTTTAAAGAGCTCTGTAAAGAAAAATGGATAATTAGGTAACTAATCATCTTTGGTACTTCATAGCAAAATGAAGTTGCGGAAAGAAAAAATAGAACTCTTTTAGATATAGTTAGGTATATTATGGCTCAAACAAATCTGCCAATTTCATATTCGGGTGATGTTGTATTGATGGATGCCTTCATTCTTAACCGTATGCCTTTAAAATCAACCACTTCTACACCCTATGAGTTATGGAAAAAACGCAAGTCAAATTTAAGCATTCTTAGACCCTGGGAGTTGGCTGCATATACTGCATATATTCATAATGATTCCTATAGGTATGGGAAGTTGGGTCCTAGAGGAAAGAAGTATATATTTATAAGATACTCTGAACAATCAAAATGATATGTTTTCATAGGTGGAAACGAAGATGAAACCGTGACTGAAATTAAATCAAGAGAAACCATATTTCTAAAAAATGAATTTCCTAGTAAGGGAGATATTGATCGTATAGTATCTCTTTATAAAACACAAGAACAAGATAGTATAGAACAAATAAATGATCATCAATCGTCTTAATACATTGACAAAAGTGGGAGCTCAAAAAGATCTTTACAAAGGCATAGACAAGAGAAGCGAAAGAGACAAGAAACTCCCATAAGAAAGAGTGATAGGGAAAATGTACCTAAGAGACGCTTCTCAATAGAGGGAGAGACATTTATTGTTACTCCATATGGAGATGATGAGCCACGTTCTCTACAAGAAGCCTTATCAAGCCCTGTTAAGGATGAATGGAAGAAGGCAATAGAAGAGGAAATTGATTCAATGAAAAAGAATCAAGTTTAGGAACTAGTTGATCTACCAAAAGAGAGAAAAGTCATGGTGAACAAATGTGTTCTCAAAATAAAAAATAAAATTCGATGGATCAATTGACAAATGCAAAGCTTGATTAGTTATAAAAGGGGTACACACAATAGGAAGGTATAGATTATGAGGATACCTTCTTACCTGTTGTACGTTTCAATTCTATAAGACTTATTCTGGCAATAGTAAATAGTTTAGATTTGAAACTGCATCAAATGAATGTAAAAACCGTATTTCTAAACGGTAGTCTGGATGAAGAAATCTATATGAAACAACCATTAGGTTTTATCAAGAAAGAAATGGAGAGCAAAGTTTGTAAGCTCAAAAGGTCCATTTATGAACTCAAACAATCATCTAAACAGTGGTATTTGAGGTTTCACAGAGCGATAAACTGTTATGACTTTCAAATGATTGAAGAGGACCATTGTGTTTACATTAAGTGGTTTGAGGGTAATTTTGTGATATTATTCTTATATGTAGATGACATACTATTGGCTGGAAATAGTCTAAATTCAGTTTTAACTATTAAAAAATGGTTGTCATCAAATTTGAGATAAAAGACATGGGTGAAACAGAGTATATACTTAGAGTTAAGATCCAAAGGGATCGCTCTAGAAGAATCCTCTTTCTTTTACAAGAGAATTACATCAAGAAAGTTCTTGAGCGATTCAATATGAAAGACTGCATCCTTTAGATACCCCAGTAGCTTTTGGAGTAACCCTGAGTCTTGATATGTGTCCCACAATTGAGTTAGTAAAGAAGAAAATGGAAAAAATTCCCTATGCTAGTGCTGTTGGAAGTTTGATGTGCGCAATGATGTGTACAAGACCAGATATTTGTTATGCAGTTGGACTGATTAGTAGAGTCCAGTCAAATCTCTGTGAGCAACATTGGAAAGCAATAAAGAGGATTTTGAGATACTTGAAGGGCACATCAGATTATGTACTATACTATCAAGGAAGCGATCTACACTTGGTTGGATACTCTGACACTGATTTAGGTGAAGATGAAGTTAAACGAAGATCGACTTCAGGATATACCTTCTTGCTGAACAATGACACCATATGTTGGAGCAGTAAGAAGCAGATGTGCATTGCCCTACATCCTATGGAAGTTGAGTTCATGGCATGCACTTCAGCAATGCAAGAGGCTATATGGCTCAAGAGATTTATTGAACACCTTGGATTTGGAAATGAAAGCACAAATCCGGTGTTAGTGTATTGTGACAATACTGCAGCTATAGCCTATATGAAAGATCTCAAATATTATAGTAAGACCAAACACATAGATATAAAGTATAATTTAGTGAGAGATTATGTAGTACATAAAGTTGTTACTGTACGACATATTTCGACAGAGAGAATGGTCGCAAACCCCCTAACCAAACAATAGCCAAGGAAATATATGACAAACATGTAAAGGCTATTAGGATACACAAAATGTAAAATTACAGACACTGTATAATATGTTTATGATTAATGATAGCATTTCTTCGTAAATTTATATGTCTATATGAAAGTATACAATATCTAGTATGTCGTACAGGCAAGTGGGGTTAGCTCTCTCACATGAGCAACCGCCTCTAATACTTAGGAGGAGTATATAAAGATGAGACAGTTGTGTTCCCCAATAAAACATTATGAATGCTAATATGGTAGAGAAGAAACATAAATTATGTTGCTTCGACAAGAGTGTAGTATGTTGAGATGAGATCTAATAAATATAAATGTTAATATATATATATATATAGATCAAATTATGGACGCCCTTTTTTCATGTTGCTTGTTGCCAGACAACAAATTCTTCAACATTGATGTTATAAGAGATAAACGGAGTAGAATAATTTGGGTTTAGATACTGGGAGTATGTAAACTTATGTCTGTACGATGTTAATAATAAGATTAAAAACGACATGCGCTCTTATAGTATAAGAGAAACACCGTTGCATGTGATTCATACCACATGTGCAAAAGATCCATAATTGGGAAGCAAGTGAATGGATCCTTGCTTCATTGTTGTGTGAGTCCCAAGAAGGTTAAACACTTATATGTTGTCCTTTTTGACATTGTCATGGAGATATACTTCAACAATTGCTACCTTAATATTCGTCCTATATCATGATGGATACGATCCAATGTATTATGTTAGGAAAGTGGTTGACGCATATTAAAATGATATATGAGCGAAAGAAATATTACATAGAATATACACACCTATGCTGGTGTCTGAGACATGTCCCTTATGATATTAATTTTAGTAATTTCATAAGTTTGTAGACACTAAGCATATGAAAATGAGATTTAAGTTTTACCTTGACTTTAGAGGGGATAGATCTGTGATGTGAAAGTGTATATTGGTAAATTTAGAACATATGAGGCATAATATTAAATTCAAACTACACAGAGAAAGGTTGTCTTGTGCTGGTTCTATGAAAGGGATTTCTAGTATAGGAATCTAAGAGATGTTATGCCCATACTGTCACGGGAAAGCACCTAATATGAAATAAGGAAAAGAGAGAGACAAGACTCACAGTATCTAATCTACCAAATGTGAGTGGGAGATATTAGGAAATGGGATTGATCAACCATTAGTGGATTAGGCTCAAACCTATTGTCTTTAGAGTCAAAATAAAATACCAAATTTTATGGGGCATTTTGTTGAGAATATTCTGGAACATTTGTTGGCAATATTCTCCGAATATTTGAAACAAAATGATGAGAACAGTTATATTTTACGTGAGTTTATGCTATGTGAGTAATAAGAACCAAAACATTTTGAAAACATATCATATTGGCAAAAAAACCTCTCAGAAATATTTTTTTCTCTTTCCTTTAGTTTTTTGGCTGTGTATTATAGTCAGACTCTGATGTAATTCGGTTCGTGTGGGTATCTTGAGAGTGTGAAATTACATTTCAGGTACTTCCGAAAAATCTACAAATCTCACCCATTAAAACTTAATCTAATGATGAAAACATTAAATAAAGATATGGATCAATTGAGAGATTCTTCTATCTCATGTCATATAGTATAATATAATACTTCATATTTAAGGGAAAAAAGCGAAAACGTGGGAGAATACGTGGGAGTCGCCAATCCACTAATATAGTATCACTCAAACTCACACCATAATCGATATTTTATCGGAAACAAATCTAGTATCATCAATTTATTGCATTTTTACTATTTATCTAGAACGAAGCACTTGATAGTTGATGCTATTTTCATGCAATGATTTGATTTTAAATTGGGTTGCATTTTAATTTTACTACAATGGTTTATTTACTTATTAAAAGATAAAAAGATGATGCTCTATGGAGTGCTCGTTGCCGTTCTCGGACCCAATTAAAGGGGTCTATAATTTATCAAAAAAATATATGATGCTGTTTCCTTTACACGGAAGAGAGCACCGAAGTTGGACCAACGATATCAATAATAGAAGAAAAAGAGATGATCAAAGTTAAAATATGGGCCCCAACAATTAATAATAAACTAACCTGGTGATTAAGATTAGAGGAAAGTTAATGAGGCTTAGACTATAGTACTTGATTACTCGCTTTTGAGCCCAATAATAAATTACGTTTTGGGTTGATTGTCTGGACTACAGAGGCCCACCAATCTTTTGACGGCACTAGTTGGGGGTTAGAAATTAGAATATCCAAAATATATAAAATGTTATTGGAATTTGGAGGATACCCCCCAACAAAATAATATAGGGAAAAAAAATACTGAGCTACAAGAAGTTGATGTTTTTTTGCCAACTACAAGAAGTTGACGTTTGGAGTTTGGAGACTTTTGAAAATGTAAACCAATTAATTGAATAAAATTCCGTCTTTGAATAGTTAGAAATAAAGAAATGCATAATTAAGCAACGCATGCTTTTAAATTAAAGTTCTAAATGATGCATGCTTCAATTAGGTCCATAAGAACATGCGGCAAACCACAAGAATAACAACAAACGACGGATATAGGCCAGACGTACCAACTTTCTCGTAGTATTTAATAATTGGCTTGTTCGGTCGTTAATTCTCAAATCCCGTTTTTTTAATTACACTCATCACAAGTCGTTAGTATGTCCACGCTTGGAATCTATAACATGGTTCAATGATTCACCAACCCGGGGGAAAAAAAACAGAGAGAGAGAAGCTATTTGGAAATGGACTTCTAATTTTTTTATCCACAAAAAACAAAGGAGAAAGAAATAACATTTGATATTCTTTTTTAAGTATAAAAAAATAATATATTAACAAGGTCTATAATTTATCAATAATAAATTTTTTACATGTCAATAAATTTTTTTTAATATTATTTCTCAGGGTTGGAACCTTAATGGTATTAAAGAAAAAAAACTCCCATACCAGATCGAGCTTAAGGATTAGCTGAAGCAAGAGTGAGAAATTAAAATATTTTGGGGCTGAAATGAAAGCGCGGGGGTGGCACCGACACTATTATATGGATTTTTTGGGGGTCCATCGGAACTGCATCAGATCCACGTGGCCGTACACAGAAGAGGCCAATAGGGTGGTGACATTTGGATATACGCCCTGCCACGCGTGATGACACAATGATTGAGTCCCTAATTTTTCACAGCTACCAAGAAAATTAAAAATCTAACTCCGATGCCAATCCATCCTAAGGAACAGGAATTAGCGGATTCTGATTTCTGGCTTCTCACACCGACGCATATATTCGTTACTCGTTTACAGGTGTTGGGAGAATTTTACAGTGTTGAATGAAAGTGATAGGAGATTCATAATTCGAATTTAAATTTGAATATTCAGAGCATCAATAATCCATTTGTCTCATTCCCCTCCCCACTTCAAATTGATTAGAACATCGAACAGTCCTATTCTCTCCCCACGCGCCCTCCCTTCCCGCCTTGCAAACAAGTCAAATGCTTCTCTCCAAAATCTACGGATTGATGCCACTTTCATTTTCAATTTGTTACCCCGTCGTTTCTTTCCTCTCACCTTGTTCCCTATTCCCCAGAAACACAAACAACAAAATAAAGTTACCCCAGAATTTACCCGGAACAGAAGTTTCATTTGATGATTAACATAAAGTTAATATAGTGATATACCTTGTTTGGTTTAACTTATATTTATTTAAAAATATGATTTACATAAATTGAGATAAAATTTTTCTACATATTTATTTCATAAATCGTAAAAGTTACCTCGTATACCGTAAATCACGATTAAAAAGTATTTTTAGAGGTTCCAATCATTATTCTAAATATAAAAATTAATCTAGTGAAATAAATCACTATTCCAAATATAAAAATTGATCTAGTGAGATAAATCCCTATATGTTTGGGTACCGCTTTTGAGAATAGCTTCTGGAAAAAAAGTGAAAAAATTAATTTTTTTTAATAGATTCTAAGAATAATAGATTATGGAAAAAAAATTGATTTTGATAAAATGAGAGTGTTCGGGTATTGGGTTAAGAATCACTATTCTTAATAGTTAATTTACTAAAAAGGACATTAGCTTTTATGATAATTACATATAAATGGTAAAATTTATATTTTATGTATTATTTGACATTTAACTTTATAAAAAATGAAATAAATTTATCTAAAATATGTAAAATTATAACATTAGTCAATTATCTAACATAAAAAAAATCAACTTGGAAACCAACAAATCAGTAGAAAAACTAATTTGGTTCAGGTACCTTTTTTAAAACAAAATCAATTTTTTTTATTTTTTTCTTTATAATTTCATACATGAAATCTTCATTTTCTCATCAGTTTGGTTCTGAGTTAGGAACACTTTGACTCCAATTTGACCCACTAACCCTTAACCCAATACCCAACTCATTTAATTATCAGTCCGAATTTAATTAGGGGAAGAGAGAAGGGGAAAAGGAAAGAAAAAATGGGGAAAAAGAGAAAAAGGAAATATTTTCCCATTTTGAAAAAAAAAAATTCTTATAAAATGGGGTGTTTAACATTTTTTTTCCATAAAACCATTATTTTAAGCAAAATCATAATTTCAAATTGCTGGCCAAACACACTATAAATCTCTCTTAACTCAAGTTCCAATTCTAAAAGAAATATTTGTGTAAGGGCAGCACTGACCCCAAACCAACATCATAATATAAAAAAAAAAAAAAAATTGCCCCCAGCCAATTTTGGAATGCCACAGCTTGATTTTACATTTTTATTTGGAGGGTGTCAAAAGAAAACAGAGGAAATTAACCACTATCAGAACTCCAAATTATAATTACACTTCTTTGTTATAAAATTACGCAAACCCAAGAAAAAAAAGGGGAAAAACATCATTTTACAGATCTTCACAAGTTATTCTTCTTCTTCTTCGCCTTCGGACGGCAATGACGATGAAGATTCTGGAGAGCTCGAATTTCTACAGAATCCAAAACCATTATCATTCTCGCTCCCACTTTCCACGACGAAATGCCCCAACACATCCACCGTTTCCACCAAATTCTCTTGGCACAGAAACTCATCGCTGAAAATCCTCTCCACTTCTCTGTAAAAATCGTGCACGAAAACATGCGTTCTCACTCTCTCACCGCCGACACTTCCTTTCTTGCTCCTCGCAAGAACAGCCGCTGTGAAAATCGCCGACATCCTCCCAGGCGACGCCGCAGAATACCCCCGTGGCCCGTCGACCAAAATCACATCCCACGGGATTTGATATATGTGGTTCGGTAAATCGTTGATTCCCAGCTTGCACTCGGAGAACAAGAGATTCTGCACCGGTCTGCAATCGCTTTTCGAATGGGATTTCGCGAGCGAAAGAAGCTGAGGGTAATCGCTTACCTTGGTCGTGAACTGAACATCATAAGCTTCAATTCCGGGATTGGACTGCTCGAATTTTGAGATCGCGTATTCGTTCTCGTCGAGGAACACGGTGCGGCCGTGGTGGTTGAGGGCGGACCAGAGGAGTGACTCGGGAGTGAGTCCGAAGATGAGGAAATTGGGAGAGGGAGTTTGAAAAAGGGCGGCGGAGATGGCGGAGAGCTCGGCAGCGGACATGGATTTGGCGGTGTAATTGGAGGCAGAGGCATAGTGGAGAAGAGCTTTGGCGACAGAGGGAGGAAGAGAAGCGGTGGAGGCGGAGGAAGAGGCGGCGGAAGCGGAGGGGTGGGAGAGGGTGAACGTGGTGGTGGTGGTACGGAGGGTGAGAATGAAGAGGAAGGAGAAGAAGGTGAAGAAGAAGAGAAGGCGGAGGCGATGTGGAGGGAGGAATAGTGGTGAAGATTGTTTGTGAAGAGGAGGATGAAAGAGAATGAGTTTGGTGTTAGTGTTGGCCTTCATTGCTGTGTCTGCGTGTGGGGGGGGGGGGGGAGAGAGAGAGAGATTTATGGGGAGGAGGAGGAGTGGAAGGAGGAAAGGAAGGAAATGAGAAATGGTGGGGGAGATGCAGAAGATCACACGAATCTCGATGTATAGCTCGTGGGGTCCCTTGTCCCTTCCTTCGTTTTTTATTTATTTATCTTTTTTTTTAGGCAATTACTAATCACGTTCAACTTTTCTTTGCAAGTTGGTGCGGATGAGATTTGAAATAGTTGTTGTAATTTTTAATATTTTTTTAATCGTGATTTATGTTTATACAATGTATTTTTATTATTTATGAGGTAAATATGTGGAGGAGTTTTATTTCAATTTATGTAAATTGAGTTTATGTATAAGTATAAGCCCAACCAAACATCCTGACGTCATTCTAAACCTGAGTTTTTTTATTGAAATGTTTAGTGGTAGTTGGTTTAGGGTGTTTGGATTGGTGTTTTAGTAAATAGGTTTTTTTAAGGAAAAATGGTTAAAAAATACATTTTAAGTAAATTAATTGTTAAATGGTACCAATGTGCAAGCAAGCATCCATCATGTGCAATCAGCATCCACATGTGCAAAAAGCATCCCTGTGAAAGTGCAAACATCATCCCTTGTGTGCAACATATCATCCGCCCGTGTGCAACATACCACCCACCGTGTGCAATGGTAGCAATGAGCAATTAATTTGCTTGCAATGTTTTTTTAGCAATTCTCCCTTTTTTTAAAAAAAACATCTTTTGAGAAAAAAACTTAAAAATCTGACTTTTTTTAAAAAAAATATTTCTACCACTATCAATCTAAATATAAATCATATTTATAATATATATTTTTTTCTATTTAATTTTTATAAAAATCAAATTAAAAAAATCACTTATATATCACTGCAACGGACCCTTTTTGATTTTGAATTAAAGCGTCTTCTGTGTAACTTTTTGTTCATTAAATTTTGTACAAGGTTCTGTGATTTAAATCATTCTTGTCAATAATATGTGGTTATTTAAAAATTATCATTAAGCATTATTGTGTTATATAAAAAATAAGGAATAAAGTTTAAAATTTTCTAAGAGTATCAGTGTGAGCTCTAAATAAATGAATGTGTCATAAGTCTCTGTAATAAGTTAGAAGTATAAAATTTTTGTGATTTCCAACTTTAGAACTTGTTATTTTATATGATCTTCCCTTATTGTAAGATTCTTTTTGGCAACTATTACATTTATTTTTGGAAACCTCACAATGATTTAGGAGCTAGGGTGGTTGATATAAAATACAATTGATGTTTTTTAAAGGATATTAAAAAAATTATTTAATTATAACAAATATTGTGTATCATTATATTATATATCAGTTTAAAGTTAAAAAAATCAATTTGTATTAAAAATGATAAATATAAGAGAGAATTCCACTTAAATACCACTTGAACTTCAAAATTTTAAGTCAGTGATTTTACAAAAACCTAAATTGTCAATTGCTAAACTATTTTTATCAATTTCATTACTTTTATTGCCAACTAAACTAATTTAGGATTTTGAAGTTTAAATAATATTTAAATATCTTTTTTTCTAACTATAAATATTTTAAAATATTTTTTTAAACTTCATTATATAATCCCTCTAAAAAAATTAAGTAGATCTTGAGTCATATATTGAGGAGAGGAAGAAGTAGATGGTATACGTGTTTTGAGAGTATTGTCATTGCTTTTTGTAATGGACAAGCTAAGGAGTAGTATTGTTATTTTCCGTTGATGGTTTCTGTTTTCCTCCTTGGAATCTTCTGTTGGTGAATTTAGTAGACGAATCAACTACGTACGATTCATCATGAAAATAATAAGAAAAGTATTGATAAGCTGAAGCAAAATAAATACATTGATATATTTAGGTGGATATTTTATTGGCATTTTGGTATAGCATTGACTGATTAAAATGAAGTTAAAAAGGAATAAGTTGTGTTTATCATGTATATATAGTTAGGGCTGAGGGATAAGGTTGCAGGATGGAGGGAACTTAAAAGGAATAATATTGAAGATGTAGAAGAGGTGTAGAGGAGTGTGCAGGCTGTGGATATACATTATCCTAAATATAAGGTGAAATTGATTTTTTTAGAGAGATTAAAGAAGTTAAATAAATTACTTAATCATATCATATGTGTATATCCCTATATTATATATTAATTTATAAGTTAGGCGAAATAGTTTAAAAAAAATTATAAATATAAATAATTTAATTAACTTTATTATTATCTTTGAAAAAGTCAATTCTATTTTATATTTAAAATCAGAAGGAGTAAATAAAAGCGGAAAAATGAGAAATGGTGAAAGAATAAGACACATTGCATGCAAATTAAAAGAGGCGAATACAAAGGCGTTTTGTATTTAGCCTTATCCCTTTTGACCAAACCTTCATGCTATTAAAACGACTGATGAAGGAACGATCTGTGATCATTTTTCCAAGGATAACAGCAATTTAATTCAAATTAAACAGTCTTTGGACTTTCTTTCTTTCATTCCTTTAATTTTAACAATATCAAAGTCAGGGAAGTTGCATGTGAATGAATCATAGTAAAGAAAGTGATTACCTTATAGAGGAGATATATATAGGTTAAATGGTTAGCATTTTTCCTGCAAGGGTAAGAGTTTGATTGCATGGAGCAAGAGATTAGGGATTAATTATGGCATTTAATAAAAACTGAGGGAGACGTTGATATATATTCGAGACGCAAATATTAAATGAAATCTAAACTATTCATGAGATGAGGGTTGGTGTTAGGGGGAAGTTGAGATGTTCATGATCCCCATCCCAACATAATTATTGCTCATCAAACGAAAATACTGCTACACTTTAACGCTCAAATAACTCTAGCTAGTAAATATAAGACCGGTCTGGTTAATTTTTTTATGAAAATTAATGAAGCTAATTAAATTATTTTAAAATATATATACTTATCATTTTTTTAAATTAATTTGTCTGGTTTAAAATTGATGTGTAATTTAATTTAATCATACATTACATATTATATGATTACCTAGCTTATTTAATCAACTGATCTTATATTTATAATAGGAGATAATATTATTTTTTGTGTTAAAAAATGAATCTATTATTGCATTCTTTTAAAATTACTATTTGCTTTAAAGAATAGTCAAACGAAACATTTACGGGGAATGTAAAAGCAAGATTAATGCTCCAATAGCCATAAAAATGAACTTTTATTATAAGAAAAATCCCACACAAATTTGGCGAAAAGAATAATAGGAAACATTAAAAATTAAAACAAAATAAAAGACCCACATGATTCAAATAAATTTAAGATTTTTTTGCAACGTTTTGAAGTTCTCTTAAGTTATTATTATTTAAAATATAAACACGAGCGTTAAATTTGACAAAATACAGATATTTATAAAATATTTTCGGTGACGAAGATGTTCTAATTTTGAAAGTCATGCAATGTTATTTTTGGAATATCATAATCAAGTGATGCATGAACGTCAAGTAATTACATTTTTGCCTGAAAAAAAATGTTGTAAAACAATGTACTCCCTCCGGTGTAGAGTAAAGTTAACTTCTGGAAAAATTCTTTGGATCATAATATAAGTAACTCCCTTTGAGAAATCTCGCTTAACTTAACAGGAATAAAGTTGGAAAAATTCTTAATTAAGAAAATGATTTAATGAGTTAATCAGCCTTCTTTAACTATAAAGAAGTGATTGAAAAGTATTTTGAAAAATAAGAAATAATGATACAGATATTTTGGATAAAAATATATAAGCAGATTCGAATACAAATAAGAAAGAGTGAGTGAGGGTGAGAAGTCTAGGCATGAGGAAGAGAGACATACGTATATAATGAAGATGGAGAATGATTGCAAATCAACAAAAAGGCAACGGTGTCCGCTGCTGCCTTAACTTGTGCATTTGGCTTTCATTCCCTGCTTGCTCTAGAATATGCCATCTCCGGTCTTAATCCTAAAGTATTTTCTGAAGTATATTATATTCAATATTTTAAAATATTTTATGATGTATTCATCATGTTAGAGTTTTTTTTTTGCGTCGATCATTTTAAAGTTTTTTTTTTGTGCAGTTTTGAATTTAACGATTTAGATATTTTCAGGTATTCGACGCATATAAAAAAAATATTTTAGAATACTAAATATATATATAAAAAAAAGGTTTTATTGTACTAGATGCAATTGAAAAAATGCTTATAAGTGTTGAGTGTACTGAAGAAAATACTTAAGTGTGTTAGGTACGTCGCAAAATATTTTTAAAATACTATATGCACGTAGAAAAATATTTTAGGATGCTGGATACATTTTAACATTAAAACCTCCCTTCCTAGCATAACTTTTTATTAAAAAAAAGGGAGAGTTGCTATTAAAAAAACCTTACAAGCAAATTAATTGCTCATTACTACTATTGCACACGGTGGGTAGTACGTTGCACATGGGCGATGATATGTTGCACACGAAGGATGATATTTTGCACACAAGGGATGGTGTTTGCACTTTCGCAGGGATACTTTTTGCACATGTGGATGCTGATTGCACATGATGGATACTTACTTGCACATTGGTACCATTTAACAATTAATTTGCTTGAAATGTATTTTTTAACCATTTTCCCTTAAAAAAATAAAAAAAGTCTCATGGTTAATTTTAACTAAAGTATCACTTTTATCCTATTTTTAAAAGTTTATAATTATTTTTACATTTAAAAATAATTTTTGATGGTAGATGCACTTTTTTAAAAAAATTATGAGTATTTTTATCTAGCGCCCTAAAAAAAAATTAGTCATATCTTTATCCATTGTGCCAACTGTGTGTTGATTGTACATTTTATGTTACAAGTTATTAATGATCAATATCTCATCCGGTTATCTTTCTTTAGTGGCAAACAAGCTCCTAATTCCTTGATTACAGCCAGATTGAGTTTCTTTGTTTGTGAAGTATAATTATTGGCATGATACGCTATCAAGAGGCAACTTTGACATAAAGCAAAGCATTTTTTGGTTAATCAAACATTAATTGAATCCCTTGTTTTTCGGTTATCTAAATTAAAGTTAGCTTTTCCCAAGCACTATGCCCTTTTTAAATTCTTCTTGTAGCAATCCAGCCCTTCTTTTTTAACCACTGCTGCTACTAATGATACTCATTTTACTTTGCCTGGTCAAGGACCTTGTAATTGAGGTTAGTTATATACTTTATCGCTGGTTTTCTTCAATATCAACACATTCATCATTTGAGTTAAATAATTTTAGTACGGTTCATAATTATCTCACTTGTCCTTAATCACCTACCCATCTTATTCTCCAGTACTACTAATATGCCTCATAATGATGCTTCTTCCCTCCACCTAACTTATTTATCAATATTCAATTCAATTAAACTAACATAGTTCAAAACGTCTGATTTATGACTTAATACAGCCATAAGGCCTCCACTGGTCCTGCGATTATAGATCATAAATTGTGGTCCTCATCATATTTCATGTCCGTCATCTTTCTTTTTCTTTATTCCAAAAATTGGGACAAATTAAGCTTTTATTGAAATTTTTTTTAATAATAACTAATAAGGACTTGATAATTTTTTCATAAACAAAAAGTATTAATAATGTGGGTGTACAGAGTATCCGTACTCTCATCCAAGTGATAATAAATTTTTCAACGGGCCCTGTCCCTAATCATCACCTCTTTCTTGTCACCCCGATTCAGATTTGATTTTGTTCAAAACTAGCCTCAATCCTGGCGGTGCAACCTGTCCGGGAGGATAATATATTTTCGTTTAAATAAATGAATCACTTGTTTAAAATATATTTAATATATATATATATATATATATATATTTGCTGGACACTTGTCTAAACTATAGTAACATGGTAATTTTATTGTTTATTTTATAAGAAAAATTACAATAAGGTCCCAAATAAATAAAAATATAAAAAAATGATCTCAAAGAGTTGTTAATGACAATACTCATGTTGTTAATGGAGGATCTTATGTTGTCATTAATAACCCCTTAAGGCAATTTCTTCATATTTTCATTTGATTGGGACCTTATTATAATTTTTACTATTTTATATGATAACGATTGGAATATATAAAAATATTTTTTAATCATGATTTACGATATATAAGATAGTTTTTACGGTCCACAAAATAACTTTTACGATGTACAAGATAAATATGTTAAGTTTTACCTCTATTTATGTGAATCGGATTTATTTCATAGGTATAAACTAAACCAATGACAATCTCCAATAATTGACAATCCCCAAGATTTTGCCCACTTCCGAAGCGTATTCGATCGTGTAAGGGAGGAAACCGCACTTCCAAGATTTTTTGCCAAAGTTATTAGCCATATTCGTGTTAAGTGTGGGTTGACTAAACAGTTTCTTTGCTTTTACTTTTTTTTTTAATTTTTTTGTTGATAATTGATCGTACTCAATTACTCATCCTTTTGGATGGTATCATGGCCATGGGTGAAGTCAGGTTACTTGTAGTTCTCGAGAATCTTTATCTACTTTTCTACACATAATTCCATCTCAACTCGCACATTAAAAAAAAAAAATTATGGTTCAGTTTTTATATTTTATAAAATATTATAATAATTATTTTAAAAAATACTAAATCTAAATCATTCATTTTTTAATGTAAGGGTGAAGATGAGATTTTTTTTAAAAAAGGAGATAAATAATTATGAAAGTATCCTCTTTTTTATATATAGAGATTGACATGTCTTAATTATTAGTCATGTTATGTGTACAAATAGAACATTATTCTTGCTGGCCATTTAGCCAAACTTACACATAAGTTGGATGCAAATTAAACTTTTGTACTTTTGAATCCTTGAGCAGGTTAGAAGTGGAGGTTGACGAAGGAGAATAATTCTTTGTATTTCACAGACTTCCAGTTTCCAGAAAAAATAAACCCGAAAAACAAAACTGAAGATTTTTTTTGTTACGTTGGGTATCCATCGGAGTGAGTCCAATGACTAATCTTTTGAATACTGTCGAACTTAAGATGGAAGCGACTCTCTCAAACGAAATTTCTTCATATACACCGACCCAAAGATAGAATCTGAGACTAGAGCGCTTAAGGAAACGTAAGCCTCTTACCACTTACGTCAACCACATTTGTAAAACTGAAGATTTTAAATGCATTAAAATAGTATGCACAGTTACAATAAAATGACAGTGACCGAAAATATGTATTCAAATTTCTCTAAAGTTTCTGTTTTTCTGATGAAGTCATTTGGTAGTACACACATGACGACTAAGAAAAAGAAAAATAGACGCAGTCGACTAAAACTAGATGAATCAATCTGATTCATACAAGACACAAGTAAACACATTTTTCTAAAGCAAGATTCACCTGGTGGGATATGTTGGCGTCACCACGTCACACCGTACAGATTGTTAGTGACAGTACCTATTGAAACATAATAAACAAATAGTTCGAGTCACGTCTAAGGACGCTGTCCTTAGGAGATATTCCGCAACCCCTCTAGTAGACTAGGAAGCGGCACTTCTTAGGATAAAACAAACCCTTCCTGCAGAAAGCAAAGTGACAAAAACAAACCCTTCCTGCAGAAAGCAGAGTGACAAAGTGACGGATAGATATCAGTATAACTCAGAAGAAGAGAGAGAAGAGAGGAGCTTGAGGAACTCCGTCATCTCTTGATTGTGCACCAAACATAGCCTTTTATAGGAAAAAATATATGACCGTTGAGCAACAATAATGACCATTTATGACCGTTTAATGACAATTAAAACAACAGTTACAAAACGAGTATTAATGACAATTTAATATAATAAAACATTTTAAATGTCATTAAAACTGGTCAATTAAAAATCCAACAGTAATCTTCAACGGTCAGTTCAAAGACTTCTTTTATCAGTCTTTTAACTAACTCAATCTCGTATTTAATTGTATATTAGGGCGTTCTCAATCTTGACTTATATGGGACTTCTTCTTTTGACACACTCACACACAATATTTCCAACAATCTCCCATATGTGTCAAATGAAGCTTGTAGCCTCATTAGCCAAGTTACTCACATGGATATAATTATTGTATCTAGTAGTCCTATGGACTATGAACCAACACCTCTTAGGCGTATACCAGAGGCATTAAGAGTCATATTATACCCCCCACATTCTTCGCTGTTAGCGCATTTTTGCATGTTAAAATGGTCATGCACATGTCCTAGTATTTAACGAATGCTCTTAGAGATTTCAACACAATCTCATAGGAGTGGCCCCACTTCTCATTCGTATAAAATGTACCTGCAATGAGCACACCATCACGTAGGATTATGAAATCATTAGGAGCTTTTGTTCAACCTCACCAAAATGCATTCTAGCACTTTCTCTTGTCATAGGAAGGGACTAGTAATTTATTTTAGTGCTAGCAGAACTCACAAATGATTTGTTCTTACCCATTGAACTTCCTTTATGGGATCACCAATCACAGAGGTTGAGTTGTCATCGTTGTTAATTTCATATTGGCTTTAGTCTCATTCCCCTCGGCTAATTTAATTCTTTTCGGAGTTTGTTAACGGATTCGCAGGTCAACTTTGGACCTCACAAAATCGATTGAAATAATTCCACAATTTTTAAGCTAGCTTATTCACATAATATCTCAAACAATTTTTACTTACACCATTGCTCTTTCTACAATGGTTATTGCTATTTAGCAATCACAACTCATCAACATAAAATGTCGGTTTTACACCCAAACTTGTGCTAAGAGATTTTCAACAACTTAGTCTCCAATTTCAGCCAATTCCAGAGTAACAAACTCTGACTCACATAATAATTTATTTTGGCAACTAGTGGATTTTCTCATACAAAACTAAAATTTAGTTGAACATTCGTGTATCTCAATACAACATGAATCCATTATATATGATACAAATATTCTTGGCACCCCTCAAATATTTAAATCTCCTCATGAGACTGCATATTTATATACGTTCAATCTTCACATGGCACCAACTATATCACAAAGATTAACATCCTTTAATGCAACAAATTATCAACAATTTGTGCATACCCAAATTGATCAGCAAAATCATTTTTTAAATCATTTTAAAAATTATGTTAGAATCATAAGAAATATTCACAACGATTCTCAAAAAACCAAACTTCAAAAACATTTCTCAATATTGTATATAATCACTATTCCTTTTATGATTTCAAAACCCAAAATCGCATTTGCTTCACACATGCTTCATATTAAAATTTTGAAGCCACATTAAAACACATATGCTATTTGTATTAGAAAATCAATATTCACAGTAGTCATACATGTTTATACTGCTACAAATATATACTTGCAAATCATATATAATTTGATATATTTGAAAATATTTTCACATAATTCTAATTACATTAGAATTTCTAAGAAAATCTTCTACAAAAAAAAACTCGCAAAAGTCATATTTAACTTTATTTTTCATGAGTTTTGTTTAAAACCCATAAAATCAAAAAACCAATCGTACACTTAAATATGAATTAAGAATAGATAATGTTTATGAAACCATCACAGGAGGTTATAAATATCCATTAAAAATATTCTTTAATCAGAACAATAAGACCTCCATAAAAGGGATTAAATTTACCAACGGTAATGACTTATTAATGTGAGTTGCCAAAATGAGGAAATATTTCCATGGTAATACTCATCAACAATTAAACATTTATCTCTACACTAGATAAATGATTAAATTTTCACACCATACAAATAATTCACAAAATTTGCTTTCTGCAGCAAATAATAAAACCTCCATAATTAATATTAAACCACAACTTGATTTTATTAAAGGGAGAATGCCAAAAAAATATCATTTAAACTTCAAAATCCCGTTAACAAGTTCGGTAATGGGATTAACAAGAATGGTAATGCAATTAACAAATCATTTTATTGTTAAATCACCTATTTGAGATTTTGAAGTTTAAATGATATTTTTTTAGAATTCTCCCTTTATTAAATGAGGTTAGAAACAATTTGTAACTGTAAAAATTTTTTTAAAGGTACCCCACATGTTAGGTAACCCCACACTTTCAAATATCTTAAAAATATTTTCACACTTTATAAATAATAATTAAATTAGAATCTCACCACATATCCCCTTTCATTCTAATTAAATTAGAATTTCTCAAATATTGCTATACAATCTCAATTAGGGTTTTACATGATAATCTTTAATAAAGCTGGTCATTTAAACTCATAAATATATCTAAACAAAATTAGATAAAACCATCATATAAAATATACCTTTATCCTTCTGAGATAATCGCACGGCTCCATTTTAAGACTAACCAACTCTAATGGTTTTTTTTAAAAGAATTCTAAATCTCAATCAATGCATAAAAACGGAAGATCAAAATGGAAATAATAATATTCTGATTGCATTGATATTGGCTTGAATTATGATTAACTATAACGGCATCCATGATAAACCGACCTAAAACTCAGTTTTAATTCATTAAATGACACATAATTTATTTTTAAATTATACCAACAATACACTCATCCAGCCAACCAGAGTGTGTGTGTATTAAAGAGCATCTAATCATAAGACCTACTCATGTAAGGAAAACCAATGGGGCACCAAGTCTTTGTTTGAATTGAATGTCGAATAAACCTTTACACAACTGCATGCAAAACGCTTTAAACACAATAAATTCCTGGCAATTCATTTGCGGGCCAAATAATAAAACTTTAGTTTTTGATAAGGACGAACCTATCAATACTAGCATTAATTTCGAAAACTCAAATAATGCCTTTGGCATATCAAAATTTGAATTCGCAATATAGCTGGAAGTTTTAATGCACAAATCTTTGCAACTATTCCTTTTCGTCCTTTAATACTCTACTACCATATTAATATATATTAAATCAGAAGAACGTGTACCTGTGGTGAGATCAGACCGATAGTCACGTACGTGGTAAAATAATCCTGGAGGAAACATGTTCAACCGTAGCATGTCGGTTATGTCTGCATAATGGCAACTCCAAGTACCTCTCAAGCACCTTACCACTTTCATGGTATTTTTTCCGGTACTTTCTATCTCAAATGTGGTGTCTGTGCGGTCTTAAATAAATCCGATTAAAGAAGCGATTTTGGCATTTGGGGTTCACAATCACCATATCCCTCCTAAGCATATAGCTCATGCCCTACAGCTCAATTTTATTCATAAAACACCATTTAACTCAATGCCTCAACACATCCTTTCATCGGTTCCACGAATCACCATATTAGGTGAAAGTGCCCGAGTATCAATATGAGTTAAAACTCAATTCTCATATCATCCATGGCCTCTACAATTACCATAGGATCTGTACCAACCAAAGTTAAGCACCACAATTATGAGCAACCTCATTTTCTTTGTGATCAACCAATTAGATTGGAGAAGACCGCTTCATCATGTTCACAAAATCAGTAAGAATATCTCTAAAGATTGCTGGTGTCACCACGTTATACCGTACAGATTGTTAGTGGCAGCATCTGTTGAAACACAATAAACAAATAGTTTGAGTCACGTTCAAGGACGCCGTCCTTAGGAAATATTCCGCAACCCCCCTAGTAGATTAGGAAGCGGCACTTCCTAGGATAAAACAAACACTTCCTGCAGAAAGCAGGGTGACAGAACTGCGGAAAAATATCAGTATGTCTCATAAGAAGAGAGAGAGGAGAGGACCTCGGGGACCTCCGTCATCTCTTGACCATGCACCAAATGTAACCTTTTATAGGTAAAAACATATGACCATTGAGCAATAATAATGATTATTTATGACGGTTTAATTACAATTAAAACAACAGTTACAAAACAAGTATCAATGACAATTTAATATAATAAAACCTTTTAAGTGTCATTAAAACTGGTCAATTAAAAATCCAACGGTCAAGTTCAAAGACTGTTCAAAGACTCCTCTTATCAGCCTTTTTACTAATTTAATCTCATATTTAATTATATACTAGAACATTCTCAATTTTAAATTATATAAATTTTTTTTCTTTAACACACTCACCACAATATTTCCAAAAGATATGTCTCTCTAGGAATTAATTGAGAGAGAAAGAAGCTCTTCAATCAAACAACTTAAATCACTATGAGACGATCCTCCCTCTGCAACAGCTTCTCGTGCCTTCTCCGCAAAACTTCTTGCCCTAATTCTCATCTCTGTTCCTTCCTCTCCAACCATAACCTTCCTCACCGCTCTCTCTATGGCCTCATGCTTCACACTATCTCCAACCCATCGAACCCACTTTTGAACTCCAACACTAACCCCAATCTTCAGAACCTGAGTCACCAGCTTCTCGTTAAAAAACTGCTCTGCCCCCACCGGCCAACTCACCATGGCCACTCCGGCAGCCACAGCTTCCATCACTGAGTTCCATCCACAGTGTGTCACAAAAGCTCCCACTGATCTGTGACCAAGAATCAGCAACTGAGGAGCCCAATCTCTCAAAATCAATCCTTTCTCTTTCGTTCTATTTTTGAATCCTTCTGGTAACCATTCTTCCTTCCCTGTGTCTTCTTCTTCTTCCTCCCTGTTTTTGTTTATAACCCAGATAAATCCCACCCCTGATACCTCTATACCCAAAGCAATCTCCTTTAATTGTTCGTTAGTGAACGTTGTGGTACTTCCAAAACATATGTATATTACTGAGTTTGGTTCCTTTTGGTCTTGCCAATTCAGGCATTCGAGGTTCATGTTTGAAGGTGAAGCTGGATTTCCCCTGTTTGCTTTCACTACTTCAGAGTCGTTATTGCAGAGTGAGGTTGGGCCTATGTTCCATGTCTTTCTTCCAAGAACTTTCCTGTAGAAATCTGAATAAGCTGGCTCAAGCTCGTAAAAGCTGTTTACTATAACCCCATAACATTTGGAATCTGAATCTGCAGAAGCCCTGAACACTTTAGCGATCTCTGTTTCATCATCATCTTCTAGCTTCATGAAACTGGGCAGCTGGTTTCTCGAGAACTCGATATTTCCTGGAACATTAGGTATGAAGAAAGTTTCAGTTTCGGATGAGACTTTCTTGTGAGGTTTAAATGAATTGATACATAGGGAAGCACATATAGCGAAATTACATGTTCCATGAAACACCAGCCTTGGAATCCCATGTTTAGCTGCAAGGTTGTTAGCCCATGAAAAGTAAGTGTCAGCCACAAGAACATTAGGACGATGCTTTTGAAGGAACTCATCCAGAGGTTTCTCTAACAGAGGAATCGCTTTGAGAAATGTTTCCTTTAATTGCGGAGGCTTGACAAAATTAAGAGTCTCACATCCTTTTGGTAATCCAATTTCCGAGGAAGGGAATCTGATGATGTGAAGTGCGATTCGGTGACCCTGTTCTTCGCTTTTGTGGATTGATTTGGAAAACAGAGGAGAATTGAAAGGGGTGGTAACAAGTGTTACTTTTGGACCTCGTGAAGCAAACGATTTGGCTACATCTATAGTTGCCATCATATGGCTCTGAGACATAAAAGGAAATAAAGCTATGTGCAGGGGCAGCTCATGGCTGTGGCTACACATTCTGTTATTTGACTTGATCCTAGATTTGTTCAATTTTGTTGTTGGTATTTATAATATGAAGGCCTTGGTCACCACGCCTGAGGAAGTAGCAGTAATAAAAATGTCGAAAGTGTGGGACAATGGCATGGGACGTGTGGTGACATATGACTAGATTATTATACTGTATGTGTTGCCGACTTTGAGTTCAATGACATCACATGCCTAGGATTTGAATTTGATACAGATGTTTTAGTTTTATTTCATACAAGTGTATTGGATTTCTTTATTCCATCTTATCTGAGAAACTAGAGACCCGTCGTCAATTAATTGTAGTTAAAAAAATGGCCATGCGTAAAACATGTTGGTTCGATGCTTCTACTTTATTTGTAGAGTTTGACTTGTGATGGATTGAGTCACTTTTTAGACTTTTTAACTAGGCAATAACTTGGAAAATAAGCAAAGGCTACAATGGATATTTATTTGATCAGGATACGATATTGCAGGTAAGTTAATTTAGATGATGAAAGATCAGTAAACTTTTGTTAAAATAAATTAGAAGCCGTTAAATATGCATATAAATATTAAAATCTCTATTTTTTTGGGTACAATATTTACGTCTCTATTGTTTGGTGAGAAGTAAACCAAAACTAAGCTTTCTGCAAGGAGGTGATCTGGGCTTAGTCCGGTTCTTTGAAGATTTTATTTTTTTTGGTACAGGTTCTTTGAAGATTCTAAATAGACATGTTAGGAAAAGGAAAGGGCCAATGTCTGATGGAGAGGGGAAGGCCCACTTGGACGCATTCTTGCGAATGTTGCTCTGAATTGCACAACCAGGCCCAATAAGCATGGTTTGACATTGTTCGCTAGGAAAAAAGTTAAGGATGAGACAAGCGTTATATATATATAATGAAAAGGTGGATAATGAAGTTTATATTTCATCATAAAATATCTTAATTACAAGCTGCTAGGTTGATATGGTAGGCAGTTTTATTTCAAAAATATGAGAATACAAATTTGAATCATGTAAGTGTACTTGTTGGGAAACTCTTGACTAAATCAAAAAATATCTTAATTTTTAAAATATATTAATATAATCTTTGATCCCTATAATTTACAGTAATTTTGGTTTCGGTTGCTGGAGTTTCAAACAAGTGGTTATATGTGGTCTCTCAAGTTTACTCCATTTTAAACCATTAATCCTTATAGTTTGAAAATGATGCTGACAGGGTTAAGTTTGATGATATGGCATTAAAGCGGTTAAAGTTATATAGGTGGGTGGCTGAGTAGGCAAGATGATCGGGTAATTTTGCTGACTTGTCAGTGAAAATTTGGAGAAATACTTATATTATCAAGAAGCACCCATTTATCTGTACTCTAATTAATTAAAATATAACAATTTATCTTAATTTAATCATACATGGAAAATGATTTATTTGGAGAAATTTAAATTTTATAATTTTAAAAAAACATAAACTTCTTAATTCAGAAAAACAAAAAATGCAATTCCTCCCCATTATATCTAAAATCATAAAATTTGAATTTTTGCAGATAACTCATCTGCCATATAGAATTAAAATAAAATGAGTTATTACATTTTAATTAGTTAGAATACAGATGATGTGGCGCTCATAGAGTATGTAAGTATTTTTAGAAAATTGATTAATTTTAAAAAAAAATGTCTATTCATAATTCATCGCCCCACTTCGCTGTTCATCGGCCTTGGACCCTCTTGCCACCGACACTAGATTTACAGCAGGCGATAAGAAATTGATAAGATAAGATCAAAATATATATCAATTTAGTCTGAAAATTGAATAATTAACAGCGTCATATGCTATTGCTTAATCGATTCAGTCTCGAAAGAAGAGGCTTGGGTGGGGGTGGGGCTGATAATGTGGACATTTTGACACTCTCTATGACGGTAGGAGATCAAGAATAGAGCCATCAAAGTATGATAGTATATCGCTCTCTGACGACGGTAGTAGATCCTCACTACCTAGTCAGCAAATTTACCCAGCCCAATTAAGCACCTACATAAGTAATTTTAACATTATTAATGCTACATCATCAAACTTAACCTCGTCAATGTCCTTTTCAAATTATAGGGACAAATAATTTAAAATAAAGTAAATTTGAGGGATCATAACTATAACTTATTTAAAACTTTATGAACCAAAATCAAAATGATTATAAGTTATAGGACCCGGAGATTATATTATTCCTTTTAAAATTTATTATACATTCATGGTTCAATGCCATGCTCCTATACTTCTCTGGTTCTTAATTATAAGATGTACTAGTTGTTATATTTATTAATATTTTTTTAATTTATCTCTATTAATACTCACTCAACAATAATCAATAAGGAGAGAGAATGAGAGAATTAAGGAAGAGGGTTAGGGTATTTTAAAAAATACATATTTTATTTACTAATTTAACTAATTTTCTTAATATAATTAAATAAGGTGATTTTATTTTTTTCAACGATCATAGTAGCGCAAACCATTTTGGCATTTAATTGTAATAGAAGTTTAAGATGATGAGTAACTTCTTTACTTGGACATTTAACTAACAAAGATCTTTCTCATATCATTAATAGCGACCATGTCTACAATTTCATGGATTTACAAAATCCAGGGTAAAAGTTCCACTTCCAATGGCATTATAATAGAGCTGGATTTATAAAGTCTAGTATTCCAATTGTATATTGAGAGAGCTGCGAGTCAATAATTAATGGCTTATTTTGTATTTAGAAAAAAAAACCTCTATCCTCTGATGAACTGAACGAGTTGGCATGTTGCGTTTGCCCTAGAAGTTTTATTTAAAGTGCCCTATATACTTTTTTTTAGTTCCGCTACATATAGTAATTGCCATTAAAGATAGTAGCATAATATGTTGAAGTGTCGGTGGCAAGATAATATTACATCTATATCAAGGACCAGCGGTGGTAGTAAAATAGTTTAATAGTACCTGGAGTCTAACCATGTAACTATATATATGTAAAGTATATATGCAACCCACACGAAACAGAGTCATTTTTTGGATTTTGCTTATGTTACACAACAAAAACGTCGCACTGGAAGAGAGAGCTTGAAGAGGGGAAAAATGTTGTGTGTAGAACGCAGAACTAGGGGGGAAAAAAAACTTCTGCGCTTGGGATCAAAACAAACTCTCTACGTACACTTCCTCAAGTTCTAATTAAACATATGATAATTGTTCCCTTCAATATTCCATAATTACTTTATTATTTAAATTAATATCAAATAAAGTGGACATTATACTAAAAAAAATGCAGGATGCATAACCAATGACGGGAACGCAAAAGCAAATCGTGAATGAGTGAATCCAAACTGGAAATGGAAGATCCACCTTCTTGCATGCCCAGAGTTGCCTTGTGAGCAAGCTCATCTGATCTCAGTCTCATTTCCTTTGCTTCTTCTCCTTCCATTATCATCTTCACTGCCTTCTCTATCACTTCCCACTCAATCCTCTCTCCCCCCAATCTGGACCACTTGTTAGCTCCCATAACAACTCCTATCTTCAACACCCTCGTTACCAGCTTCTCATTGTAAAACTGATCTGCGTAATTAGGCCACGTCACCATTGGCACTACTGCACTCACTGATTCCAATGTTGATTTCCATCCACGGTGTGTCACAAATCCTCCCACTGCTTCATGTTCTAGAATCTTCACTTGTGGGACCCATCCTCTTATTATTAGTCCCTTGCCTTCCATTCTCTTGTCATATTCTTCTGGAAGCCATTCTCCTCCTCCTCCTTCGTCTTTAATGCCGTTAGGGCTCACGACCCCGATGAATTGTTTGGCCTGAAGCTTCTAGACCCTTAGCGATCTCTTTGAGCTGACATTTTGGGAGGCTTGTTAAGCTTCCGAAACATACGTAAACCACTGAGTTTGGTTTCTTTGTGTCCAGCCACCTCAAACACTCGTCTTTTGTAGTATTAGATTCTTCCTTCAGATCTTTCTCCTTTTTATCATGGTCAATGTTCCTTTTACACACAGAAATAGGACCTACATGCCATGCCTTCTTTCCTAACACTTTCCTATCAAGATTTAAAAATGTCATTCATTACACCTAAAATTTAATAATCAAAAGAATAACAGAAAAGAAGAACCCCAAAGTTGAGGAGCAATAGAAGGTGTAGCTGACAAGGCACAGCTGACACCTCTGGTCCAAACTATTGTAAATGACACAAAGCATATAGTTTGTATTTGGATTAGTTTATTTTGGGTGATTTTAGCTTCTATCATGTAAATATATGTGAGAGGAGTTTGAAGTTGCACACATACCGGCAATAATCGACATAATCGTGCTAGAAGCTATCAACAACTATGTCATAACTCTGAATACTAGAGTCCTCGGAAGCTTCAAAGATGTTCATCGATTCAGGCTCCTCCTTCACCATCACATAATGTCCCACCTGAGTCCTAGTCATCTCAATTTCACCAGGAAGGCCAGGAATGACAAAAGCCTCAGAGTCCGTAGAAAGACGGTCGTAAGTCCTATAGAGGCTCATGCACTGGACAGCACACAAAGTGTAGAAACAAGTCCCAAGAAACCCAAGCACAGGAATCCCAAACTTAGCAGCAGAATCAGTGACCCAAGGGAACATCATATCAGCCACAATACAGTGTGGCATAAACTGCGACAAGGCTCGCTCCAGCGGCTCACGAAGCATGGTGGTAGCTTTGAGGAACGTGGGAATCAGATGTTTGGAGGGAATGGAATGGAGATTCTCACATATATCCTTTGGGTAAACCAGTTTCTTGATGGCAAGGGAAATTGATGGTTTGAAGGTGAACGCCGCCGTGGTCGTGGTGGTCGTCGCCGTCATTGTCGTGGTATGGAATGAGGGAAGCATTGAGAGGGGTGGTGATGACGGTGGCTTTGACCCCTCTGAAGGAAAAGAGGTTGGCCTGCCATGTGGAGCATGGGGGTGGCCGTGAGCCAGGAAAGGGAAGAAGAATATGTGCAGAGAGAAGCGTCCATTATTACTATTCATGTTGCAGAGGTCGAGAAAGCTCAAAGCTGTGTGCTGATGAATGATGATGACTGCAATTGAAGAAGAAGAGGAAATTAAATGATTGAGGGAGACAAGGTCGGCTCCAAAATGAGAATAAAAAATGGAAAAGAAGGAGAGACAAGGGGATTTAGATTCCATTTAGTTTGTGTTTGGGTTAGTTTTTTAAAAATAATTTTTAATTTTTAAGATTTACGAAATAAATATAAATATGTGAGATGAGTTTTGTTTCTGTAAATCACAGAAACTACCAAACACTCATTTAATTTGAATGTTTGGTGAACGGGTTTAATTTTTGTTCCCCGATGGAATGATGGTGTATCGGTGGATATTTGAGGGGCAACGTATGATTCCCTCCATTTAATTGTGTCTACATTTTCGTCCATTTCTTTACAGTAAAAAAGCCCAACAGTACGAATGAAATAAGAAGAATGGCACAGAGAATGAAGACAAAATTAAATGGAGAGAACCTCGCCCCTTGTTTGAGTGATATGTTGATTTTACCTTTGCTGGGAGGTGTGCATATCAGCATGGGGAAGATAGGGTCTCTTGGAAAACTATTTTTTGTTAATGTGAGTCTATAGATGTATTATACATATCTGTGCTTGCAGTGATTGGGTGTATGCTTGTTCTACACACACACAAATGTTTAGGTGATTTGTGTTTGAGAGTTTAATCAGCAATGGACACGCTTTCATATTCAAAGAGATTAATTGCTTACAGATCTTCACCAACAATGTTCTAATATTGCCAACAAGATGTAGGATTGCTTGATTCTGTTTTTTTTAAAAAAATAAAAATTGTTTACAAAACTGTTTTCAATAAGTTGTTTTTTTAAAAAAATTGTTTTTAAAAACTAAAAACCAAAAAATAGTTTTTAATGGCTTTATTGTGTTTGTTTTTTTATTTCTTATTTTTTAAAGTCTTTAATTATCCACTATTGATACTATATCTCACATCATTGTCTACTATTGTTGACTCCACAACATTTCAAAAATAGGTTTTTTTAAATAACTATCCAAAGATAATTTTTTTGTTTTTTTAAAAAATTTTATAAACTGTTTTGGAAACAGAAAAATAGAATCAAAAAGGCTCTTAATTTCTCAATTTTGTGAATTATGAGCCAGTTCTTTACCAAATGGATTACCTTTTGTTGTTTTTGGTGTCTTCTTGTTGAAATTTTTATGCAGGGACTAAAGGGCTCATTAGCCTATAACACCAAAAAAATATACTCTTTCAGTTTTTAATATAAGATATATTTACATAATTTGATTAGATTAAGAGAGTTAGTTGAGTTGAGTTGGTTAATATAACATGTATTTCTTAAAACACTCTAGTTATCTTCCATGATTCCCTTATCTCCTTAACTCTTATTAAGGTATCATTGATAGAAGCAAATTAGGAAAAGATCGACAATATAAAAATTATCAGCCCATTTGGTTCAAACCCATTGTATGCCTGTAATGGTAATCATGATTGCATTATCGAGAAAAGAGTGTTTGGTTGCTATTTAGCATGGTAATAAGGTTTACCATGGTAATGATGATTATCAAAAATTGGTAATAATCATTCATACATCCCCTTATTAATCTTCATTACCATCCCATTGCATGGTTTAA
This sequence comes from Albizia julibrissin, assembly GCA_037074505.1. Lineage (NCBI taxonomy): Eukaryota > Viridiplantae > Streptophyta > Magnoliopsida > Fabales > Fabaceae > Albizia > Albizia julibrissin. Next base: position 2,745,550 of record CM073480.1, on the reverse strand, counting down.
AAAGTTCAATTTACCATTTATTTTCACTTCTCTTTATTTTACTTATATCTTTTCACTTAACCACATCATGCCACAACTGCTATCGCCACTACCTCCTCCTCCTCCTCCACCACTGTCACCTCCACCTGCCGCCGCCGCCACTACCTCCTCCTCCACCACCGCCACCCTCGCTGCCACCACCGCCACTGCGATCGCTACCTGCCTTAGCTGACACTACCTCTTCCTCCTCCTCCACCCCCACCCCCACCTACTACTTGCCCTCACCGACACTACCTCCTCCTCTTCCACTGTTGCCCCTACCACCCCCAACTATTGTTGCCGCTACCCCTTACCGTTGCTGCAGCCACTACCTCCTTCTATTTCACCCCTCTCCGCCACCACTACCTTCTCCTCTACTGCTGCCGCCACCACCTCTACCATTGTCACTGCCACCATAACCTCCTTCTCCTCGGCCAAACCTCTTCACCACTATGTCCATTATTGCCGCCGCCCGCCAGCATTACCTCTTCCTCCATCGTTGTTGCCACTACCGCCGCCACGACCTCCTCCTCCACCATCGCCGTCGCCGTCGCCACCACTACCTCCTCCTTTTCCACCTACACCGTCACTACTCCTGTCATCGCTTCCACTACCTCCTCCTCCACTATTGTTGTTATCACTATCTTCCGCCGCCGTCGCCATAACACCGTTACCATCCTCTACCACCATAATCATTGCCATATGATGATCCTCGGTGAGATAGCGTGACAATTATGATGAGGTAGCGAGATGACTTTTAACTATTTTTTTTACAAAGATTATAATAAAGGTAAAATAGACTTTGTGTGTTATATTAATTTTAAATAATTGTTAAAATAATAACTTATTGCACTTTACTTAAAAATCAAACCAAACGCTAACACTGTAATTAATATTGCATTGCATTACCATTACATCACATTACACTGTAAGGTGTAATGGGATCGAACCAAATAGGTTCTATATCTTATATTTAAGACCAAAATTAACTCTAAAAATTATTTTATATTAAGAACCGGGGGAGCATGACATTGGGTCAATTTAACCCGTGTTTCAGGCCAACCCCAAGCTGGGCTTTATAGTAGACGAGAAAGTAGTATGCTTTTGTAAAATAATTTTTTTTAAAAAAATATCATCATCGTTATCATATGAAAATTCAAACTCTTGTCTTGACAAATACTCAAATATTAACCCCATCCATACTATCTACATTAGTTTGAAAGTGGCTAAGTAGAATATAATACTGATAATTTGTATAGAGTAAAATAATTCATATGTGGAAAAATATTATATAAAAAGAGTTGGCTTGACATATTTCCTAACTCCTAATTCGTTGTGCTTAGATTTGCCTTTAATGGGCCTGTTTGCAAACGCGTTTGAGAAACATGTTTACGCAAGTCGAAATAAAACTCCATGCATATATTTATCTCGTATACCGTAAATCACGTTGGAAAAATAGTTTCTACAACTAACCTAAACACACACAACAATGGAAATCTTGCTGCTTTGTTAGTGTTGAGAATTACCAACTTGGGATGATATATAAGATGGTTGTAATGATTTGTAAAAGGGAGAAGAAGTGTATGATGGGAATGAAAAAGATGTGGAGGAAAAGGGGGTCATCACCCTCAGATACAAGGGCCCTAATGCTAAATGATAGGAATCAGATTAATAATAAAAAGAAGGGCGACGGTGCAATTCTACCTACAAACATTTCGTGAAAGAACTATCAGCACCGTAAACATTTTTCGGGTGCAAAAATACCCATGAACTTTAAAAAGTAGACCGATAATGCCAATTCTGTTAACTTTGCTTGACAACGTTAGTTTTCCGTTAAAAAATAGGTGGGGCCCATATGAACAAAAAAACTAACACCGTCAAGCAAAATTAACGGAATTGGCATTATCAGTCTATTTTTTAAAGTTCATGGGTATTTTTGCACCCGAAAAATGTTTACGGTGTAGGTAGCTCTTTTGAAAAATGTTTATGGGTAAAATTGAACCTTGGCCCTAAAAAAAATGAAGAAAACTCTATTAAATTATGAAATCAGAATCTAAGCTCATCATTAGTAGCAAAGGAAGTAAATCTTTCATTGAAGATGGTCAAAAATCTCATGGAACTAACAAAGTCAAAGGAGAGTCTCTCATGTATGTAAATAAATCTCTTTATAACCTTAATATTTATAGGTAGAAAAGTAATTGATGACTCCTAAAACTATCCATTAAGTACGTAAACACCCGTTATCCTTGAGGAATCGGTATTCTACCAAAAATGCTTAAAAGAAATCTGAAAGGGAGCTTGGGTTTGACCGTTTGAGCAGAGCATGAAAGAAGCCGCTGATTTATATGTTAAAAATTTAGATGAGAACATTAATTAGTGATGATTTGAGCTGTTCTCGCCATTTGGAACCATTACTTATGCAAGGTGTATAGTTTCTTTTTCTTTTACACTGTGCCTTTCGTTTATCTATACATGTTCACTAAATGATTACCTCATGCAAGGTATATAATTTCTTTTTATTTAACATGACTTTTTGGAAGACATTGTCTTGAAGTTTTAATTTCCAGTTATTATATGAATCCAATATAATGTATTGTGTCTTGCAGTTTCATTTGTTCCATGGGACACGCGGGAAAAAGCTACTTTGACATGATTTTTATTAACTTAGTCATGCTATATATGCTATGAGCCTCTTATTGGAGGATTTTTCTTTTAGGTGTTAGCTTCTGTAAATGTACATCTGTGTGTGTGTAAAAACAATTCGATGGCCAGTAAAGCTTCTGGTCGTTCATCATCAATCTAGTATTCGTCACTTGATTTCAAAGCCAAAAGAATACATATATGTTGTCGGTTGAAAAACAAAAGTCAAAGAAATCAATTTCGTTATGGGCTAATTCCACTTTTATAAAAGCTGATTTAAACATATATCATGGCCATGTCGGGTCACATTTGTCACAGTAACTTTATCTTTTCCCCCATTAATCATGTTGCTAAACAAACGTTGGATAGTCCCCATCAACTCGTGGTTTTTATATGTACACCCATTGTGATAACGTATATATTAACGTTGAGGAAACTTTGTCCTGCAAAGGTTATAGATATAGTATTCTTTTTCTTGGTAGATACAATAACTCTGATATTCCAAAAGATCCCACACCCTGAAGAAAATATTCATCTCATTTCAATGCATTTTCAAAGTCTTCTGTTTCGGCACATTCACGTATATATGCTTAAGGAGTGTTATTTTGATAGCTAAACATTCTGTTAGGTTGTTTGTAGGGCTCTCTCTCTCTCTCTCTCTCTCTCTGTGGGTCCCTTTTGACTCTGTTCCGATATCTGTGCACTTAAACTTCTGATTACTATTACTTTCCTTTCACTCTATTATTATTTTACTTTTTCCCATGGCAAAATAATAATGCATTCCCACACCATGATTTTGTGTGCCTGATGAAGGGGTAAAGGCATCCTAAGATAGTAACAGCACTGCCATTTTCTGCCTCAGACAACAGCCTTAAACCTCTTCTTTAACACTTTGTTTGATGCCCACCTTTTGCCCAGGTACGAAATCTCTCTTATGATTTTTTCCTCACGTGGTGGGTTTTCTTCCTTTTCTTGCCAATGCAAATTTCCCAGCTTACAGTTGTTGATTATAGGGTGAAATTTTCAGATTTGAGCATGCTGTTCTTATTACTTCTCATGTTTGCCTCTTTTGATTTTCATTTGACCTGCAAAACACTGTAGGATATGCAGCCATAGCCAGTTGAACTAGCATTGATATTCTTGCTTCAAAACATATGGCATTTTCCCTGTCCTCAATAACTGTTGGTTTTGAAGGTTGAATATGAAGTATATAGCTTGCATCAGCTGTTCGGTTCTCAGTCATGTTACTTTCTCCATGTTTGTCTACTGTTTGTTTCTTGGACAGGACCTGAATCCTGAAACATGAATTGCAAAACATGGCAATGGACGAAAAGATCTGCAGAGAAGACAATGTTTGGAATGTACAAATCTGTCAATCCTTCTAGAACAATCAAGGAAGAGGTACTTTAAACTTGCTCTTATATATCCTGCTATTTAGTTTCCTCTTTTTATGGTTTATCATCCTGTTCTTTTCCCCCCTGAATTTCTGCTACCAACATAGCTCTTAATAAGTTGTGTCCTTTAGCAAAATTGATGAACTGCACTTCACAAAGAGAGATAGAATCTCATTTATTTACCAACAATATTTCATTTTCCAGGGACAAAAACTTCTAACTCCTAAAGAAGCTGGACTTGAAAAATCCTCAAAGAGTCTGAATGAGAAGTTGGCTTCAGTTCTTCTTGAGTGCCATAATAGAGACAACCCTTCAACAAAGCATTCACAGAAGTCCCAAGAGGGAATTCCAGGTAATTCCACAGTCTTTGTGCATATGATTATCTTTTTCTTCTCAAAATTCAACTTGTTTCTGGCTGATCCTCTATTTCTATAATAACTAGGCGAGGATAATGAAAAACAAGTGCAGTCCATTGAGAGGGAAGAAGAAGATTTAGGTAAAGAAGTATCAGATGAAAATCTCTCTTCTGGTGCTGTTCTAAACATATCAAGAGACCCTAACAAGATTCAGGAAGGACTGGAAGTTAAGCTGAGGGAAACTAGTAAAAGGCTAGATGACTTAATTATTGAGAACACTTGTCTAACAAGTGCCCTATTATCCAAAGAGAAATCTATTGAGGAGCTGCTGCAAAGTAAACATCAGGTAGATGGAGAATTAAGTACCATAATGGCTAGATTGGATTCCATGGAGAAGGAAAATGCTTTCCTGAGATATGAGTTTCACATGCTTGAGAAGGAACTAGAGATCAGAAAAGAAGAGGTGGAATATAGCCGTCAGTATGCAGATGCATCTCATATACAATATCTGGAAAGCCAACAGAAAGCTTCCAAGTTAGAAGCTGAGTGTCAGAGACTTCGGCTTCTGCTGCAGAAAAAGTCACCTGGTTCTTCTGTGTTGCTGAGAAAATTAGAGACAGATGCAACAAGAAGGAAGCCAAGTTCTGCAATAGGAAACTATACTGATGCATCTGAAATGAGTATCAGCTCCATGATCAAAAGCTTACAGGATCTGGATGAGGAAAACAAGGTTCTCAAGAGAATTTTAACTGAGAAAAACACTGAACTAGATTCTTCAAGGTTTATGTATGCTCAGATAGCTTCTAGATTATCACAGGCTGAGATTCTTCTGAGAAAGCACTTTGAGGAACACAAGTCCATGGATCTCGCCGGGTGCCATCACACATCAGATGAACTTTCATCACTAGCAAAGTCCAACACTTCTCTTAATGAAAGATGTAGCTCTTCTGGATCCTGGGAAAATGCTCTTGTTTCAGAACTGGAACATTCAAGAACTGAAGATGATAAGGACCAAAAGGACAATAAAGACATTGAAGGTCCGGATTCGAATTTGCTAGACAATAATGTTGAGATGGAGAAGCGAGCTATAGTTTCTGTTGATACACCTAAAAGAGGACAATGCTCTGAATCTGATGTAATAACTGGCAGGGAACTAGTGCCAGTTGAACAAGATCTGCACTTCAGTGATAGCAAACAAGAGACTCAATTCAAATATGAAACTTCTGAAAAATCTTTTGACTGGCTTCAGATTGTTTTGAATGCGATCTTGGAGCAGGAGCGAATATCAAAACGAAGTCTTGATGAACTCTTTGAGGACATAAATATTGCTTTGGGTAGGATAAATCATCCAACAGCCTGCAATTCTAAGTCTTCTGATATTAGGAAAAACAATCCACATTTAAATGCTAATTTGAGCAAGTCAATTCATAGAATTATCAAGTTGATTGAAAGAATTGCAATCAAGTCACTAATTTACAGCAGGTTTCCAAATGATAGCTTCGAGAAGAACCAGCATTCTGAGATATCTCAATCGCCACCATCCAAAGAATACTTTGTTCATGTTTTCAAATGGAAGATTATGGACTTGAATCCTCTTCTGCATCGATTTGTTCATACCTGTAAAGATTTATTAGTTGGAAGAGCTGATTTTGAAAAATTTGCCCAAGAGGTAGCATTTGCTTTGGATTGGAGCATAAATAATTGTGGAACTCCTACAGATGCTTCATTTGCAGGAGAAAAGATTAAGAACCAAAATGAGCTATTTCATATGAAGAACAATCAGTCTGATCATGTAGAAGAAAACAAAAAATGGAATGATGAGCTGAAAAATGAAGAATCTGTGAAGAAAAACTTGGAAGCAATGTTGCTGTCAGTCTCCAAGGAAAATGGGGATTTGACTCAACAACTTCAGGAGGCAAAAAGTAGCATCGAAGTTTTGCGATCGGAACTGGAGGCAATGAAAGAGTCCAAGGGAATTATTGAAGATCAGTTAGAAAAACAAAAGTTGATAAATGAAGATCTTGAAACACAGCTTACCATAGCCCATACTAAGTTAAATGAAATATTTCAGAAGTTCTCATCCTTAGAAGTTAAATTGGAAGATAAAAGGATCTCATGTGAAGAATTGGAAGCAACATGCCTGGAGCTTCAACTACAACTAGAAAGGTAAGTAAGGATCTTCATCCTTGATCTTCTCTAATTCTCTTTTTTCCTCTGCAAAATAATAATTCTGATTCTGTAAACATTCAAATGCAACAGTATTGTAAAGAAGGAATCTCCAACACCTGGCATAGATGAAATGGAAAAGATATATCAAACAGTAAGTGGTTCACTTCCTCTTGAATAGAATGGATAAATTTGCAATGTCTAAATTATGCTTCTATATTTTGAATTAATTCCATTGACTCTGGAGAAATTCTTGTTCTGTATGTTCTGATGGGGCATATCATTTGTTTGACAAGAACAATTTCAGATTAGATGTCAATCATATAATTTAGAGCTTGTTTGGCATTGATGTGGAAGGCAACTAACTGACTTGAGGTTTAAAAAAGCTACTTCAAACACTTTGATGATGCTTGGCATCTCTTTCAAGCCAACTAACCTCTTGTTCAAAAGTCATTTTAAAGTTGAAATAATTTTTTCTGACTTTTAGCTTTTGATTTTTCTTCAAATTTGAAACTTTTAAAACTGATTTTTCAATATATCTTCCAAACAAGTTTCTACCCAACTGATTTTTTCCCCCAAAAATATATCTAAACATAAATCACATTGTACTAGTTGATTTTTATTCTTACAAAAGACAGTTGAGATAAAAGTCACTTTTGTAAACCTCAATTTGAAAAAGTCCTAATAAAGGAAAGGGTTTCTTGTAAACTTAACAGATACCAAATTCAATTTGGAATAATATTTCAGGGATGGGAGATAACAACGGCATCATCAAAGCTGGCAGAGTGTCAAGGAACCATTTTAAACCTCGGAAAGCAACTAAAAGCACTTGCATCATCCAGTGAAGCAGCACTTTTTGAAAGAATTATGGCCATTAATCCAACCCAAAAGAAGAACTTGATCAGGAGATCATCTCTACGCAGTCAAATGCAAGCCGAGGATGAAACTAAAGAAGGGATCCTCTTAACCCCTCAGATAGAAGATAATAAAACAAGTGAAGATGTTAAGAAGACACCTATTTTTGATCAGTCAGGCAACAGTAGTTTTCTGAAAGCAATTAATGACATGGTTGGTGAACCAAAAAAAGACCTTTCTTCAGAGCAAGATGACAGAAACGCTACTAAAGGTGCCAAGGCAATTGTAAAGACTAAAAAGCAAGGAGCGTTTGATTTTCTAAGGAAGCTGCTGCTAAGAAAGATGAAAGTTGGGAAAAGAAAATAGAAGCTGACCCATGTATTATATGGCTTTACTGTTCTTGGGTGGTCTTTTATATGATTGGAGATGGTTGAAGTTTTAATTCTTGAGATTTGAGTGGGAGATTTTTTGTTACGTTGTAGATATTTCTGGTGTACAAAAAAATGTTGCTCAATTGTTTTGATACATGAAGTGAGTGTTAATGGCGAAGAGCTGCCGATATATATGCAGAGGTGAGTTTTGTTACTATTTTTTTATAAGCGTTTTGTTATTGTTGTGCGCTCAAATCTTTTGATTGAGAGGTGACTCACTTGTATTTTGGGGCTATGTGTAAGAATCAGCAAAATGTAATTGGGCAAAGCGTGCAACTCAATACGTTCAAGGTATGTTTAGTCCACCTACTAAGAATATCTAAGCTCTTGTACCAAAAGAATACATAAGGTCAATTTAATATTTGCTTAGCTTCCTGTATTAGCACCTAATATTATTTCCCACATCCTAATAAAGGACTCTCCTTACTTTTAATTAAGGAGATTTCACATACCAAAAATATTAGTGTTCTTAATTATTTGTTCACTATTTTCTTCCATCCTTAATATAAAACTTAATTAATTTTTTTTCTAAAGAGATTAAGGGAAAAAATAAAGACTAACAGGAAGTACTAATCAATTATTCACCTTAACCAACAATTAACATTTTTCGGGGGAAGTCATTAACCAGTAATAAAGCTGATAAGTAAGGGCATTTGAGGAAGGCTACAAACTCTTACGCCCTGTTTGGTATAAAGGAATTGGGAGCTAAGAAATGGAAGTGGAGGTGGAACTCATATTTTATTCTGTTTGGTACTTAAGAAGTCACTTCCTTGTGGAACTCACTTCCATCAAAATCAATGGAAGTGAGTTCCATGCCTTCCCCCATGGAATTGACTTCTTGCTCCACTTCCATCAGTGTTTTCCTCTCTTACCCTTCTGATCTTCCTCCTCTCCTCCTCCGGCAACGATGGTCCTCTATAGCGGCAGCAGTGGCGGACTTCTACCATCATCGACAACAACATCCATCCACCAGCAACGGCGATGACGAACTTCTGGTTGATGTAGGAGGCGATGGTGGCAGATGAAACTCATACATCTTCGATGGCAAAACCAAGGATGGCAACAACAAGGACAACTGAAACTCGCAGACCTTCGATGACTGACAGTGATGACGACTGTCCTCCACTGGTCACGACCTTCCACGGTGACCATAGCAATAGCCCTCCTCCAACGACGGCGGCAATGGTCTTCATCCAACGACAAATGCGATGCTCCATTTTCATCAGTGATGGCAGCAGACACAACTCCACCTTTCAATAGCGCAAATGCGTCTCCCTCCTCGTCTCCCTTTGGTAGTGAATGCAACTTGGCCGTCATCTCCCTCCAGCAGCAAATTTAACTCAGCCAAGTGCGAAGGAGTTTTGTTCATCTTCTGGGATTGCAATTTTGATTTCCCTCTAGATCTAGGATTGCAATTTCGATTTGTGTCTAGCATTTAGGTTCAAGTTCTCGATTGATCTTTTTGCAAGTCATTACTCTGTTCTGGTTCTTATTTGCTCTTTTGTTCTGTGATTTCATTTCGATTATGGATAGATTTTGTTTTTAGTTCTTCCAATTTGCATCCACTTTTCAGGCGAGGGCGGTGATGAGATAAAGGTATGGGACGATGGTAAACATTAGCTCTGGGTGTGGCAGAGTTTTTTTTTCCTGGTTGAGGGCAGTTTGGTATTTGCATATTTTAAATATATATTTTAATTAAAAATTATATCTCATTTCCATGGTCGTACCAAACACACTTTTAACCCAACTTCCACCGTCAGTTCCACTTCTATCTTCGCTTCAATTTCCACTTCCACTTCCATTAAAAAATTTTCCATGATACCAAACGGAGCATTATGCTCCTTTTGGTAGCATAGAATTAGGAGGAGTGAAGTGGAAGTGGAAATAAAACTCCACTTTTAAGATGATTGGTGCGAAGGAAGTCACTTCGATCAAAAAAGATGGAAGTGAGTTCTATCATCCATCCATGAAACTGGGTTCTAGTCTGGGTTCTAGTTCCACTTCCAGGACCTATTTCCACCATTGCCCTTATGATCTTTATCCTACCCTCCACCAGCAATAATGATTCTCCACTAGCAATGGCAGTAGTCCTCTGCCAGCGACAATGACAACTGCCCTCTGTATTCTTCTTCAACCTCCATCGCCCCTTCCCTCTTCAATATATCATCTTCGTCTTTCCCGTCACTTCTTCTCTAGCGGCCATTCAAGCACAACCTTTCCTTGCTCCAAATCAAACACTTTTATGGTTCGATCTTTATCATCCTCACTAGATCTGCAATCACGATAATCTTTTCTGGTTGCCTAGCCTTGTCCCAATGAAGGATGAAGATGGATGACGGAGGAGTCCTAAGATCTGCAACGCCGAGTCATTCGAACCTCTATTGCCCCTATCTGCAATGACCACTATGCTACAACGTCGAGTTCAACCTTCCTTCTAATAATTTTTTTCTTGAATTTTGATTTCTCTCGAGTTCTTGTTCATTTGAGAGGAGAAGGCGCCAACTTTAGATCTAAAAAGCATCTATGCATTCGTCCTCATCTCCCACCCTTTCCCTCACGAAAGCTTCAATTTTGATTTCTCTTTGGTTTTTGTTTGTGTTGATGGATGATATTTGAATTCGGATTTGATTTATATGTTGTTTAGATTGATGATGATGATTGAGTTGGGATGAATTGTTTACTGGTTTTTTATTTATCGCCGGTAGTGGATAATTTTCTGGTGAACAATGGTATGCGTGGGATGCGGTCATGATTGGGTGAAAGAGTTTGTCGACGGCATTTTAGTATTCCATATTATAAATATATATATTTTTAATTAGAAATTATATCACACGTTTACCTTTATACTAAACACACTTTAAACCCCAGTTTTGCTTCCTATTTCTAATTTTATTTTTATTTCTACCTCCGATTATCTAAAAACTCTTCCATTATACACAAGTGGCATTAAAAGTTAAAACCCTAGACTTTCTTTTTGGAAAAAAACAAAATAGAACAAAACCTTACTTCTTATTGGGTTACACCGTTAGTAGGAGTATAAGTTGCCCTTCTTTGGGTCTATTTGGAAACACATTCAGTGACAAAAAAAACCAATTTGGCTATGAAAAACCCAAAAGCCTATTTGGCATGTTGAGACCCCGTTTGGCAACGCATGAGTTGTGATTGGGTTTTTGAAAAAAAAAAAAGCTTTTATGAGAAGCTCCTCTTTGTAGCTTATGGGAGCGATGAACTTCTGGCAGAGATCGTTGCAAGCATTTATTCCACATTCAACCCTCTCAGCAAGGCATCCCTCTTCTTTTTCTCACTTTTTCAAATCCAATCATTCCTAGCCGAGGAAAGGCAAAAATAGCCCATGGATTACTTTTAACTTGATTTTTAATTTATAAGAATTGAGTTTCATTGTACTATAAAAAAAAGTTCAATTGACCTGGCATTGAAAGCTTTAATTTTTAAAGGATGATGAAATTAATTATTGAACTATTTTTATTTTAAAAAAATTTATTTATATTTTTAACATCAATTACAACAATATATATACAAACAATATAATATGTAATATTGAACAAGGTTTATACCATTTTCAGTCATTTTCTATCTAAACGGGCTTTTCAATCGCTAATTCAAACAAGTTCAAGATTAAAAAAAAGTTTTTTCCCCATCGTCAATCCAAACACAAATCACATTAACAAAGTAAACTTCAATAAAAACTATATTTAAAAAAAAAAAATCACTTCTCTGTGATCATCCAAAGTCCAAACACACGCTTTGGCAGCATAAAGTTCCTTTGAGGCATTACGTCCGAAATTTGTGGTTTCTGAGAGTGCCTGAGAGGATTGCAGAACACAGAACTTGAACAATGGCCGAACCGCAGCAACCAATCGAGCAGGTGCAGTTTTTCTGCCGAAAGAAGACCGCCGTCGCCATCACTTACTGCAAAACCAATCGAGCAGGTGCAGTGTTTCGGCCGAAAGAAGACCGCCGTCGCCATCACTTAATGCAAACGCGGCCGTGGTCTCATCAAGATCAATGGCTGCCCCATCGAGCTTGTGCAGCCGGAGATTCTCCGATTCAAGGCTTTCGAACCTATCCTCCTTTTGGGTAAACACCGTTTCGCCGGCGTCGACATGCGGATCCGCGTAAAAGGCGGTGGTCACACCTCTCAGATATATGCTATTCGCCAGAGTATAGCCAAAGCTCTCGTTGCTTTCTACGAGAAATACGTTGATGAACAGAGCAAGAAGAAGATCAAGGACATTTTGGTTAGGTATGATCGAACACTCCTTGTCGCTGATCCAAGGCGCTGCGAACCCAAGAAGTTCGGTGGTCGTGGCGCTCGTGCTATGTTCCAGAAATCATACCGTTGATATTTTTTTTCCCTTGGAAAGTAGAGGGCAAAATGTGTTTATGTCAATTTCTTTCCTTGTGGACAATTTTCGATATCGACTTTGATAGCCTGAGCTTATTGAGACTCTTGAACTTGTTATTGGTTTAGTAGATTTATAAATTATAGCCCTTGTTAATTATTGTTTCAATTAATAGTACCCTTCTCTGATGAATTGAGGTAAGCCCCAAAGCTGGTTTAACAAAAGTTTTTTTTCATAAATCGGGATAAAATTTTTTTTATATATTTAACTTATAAATTGTAAAAACTATTTTTTAAAAGGTAATCTACACACACAGTTCCCGACCCATGATGTGCAAGTATGTTTCAGGGTTCGTTATTATACGATGATATGGTCTCTATGAGAAGTTCAACTGCTGCATCATAGAACACTGTGCAGTTTGTGTTTTAGTTGACTTTTAAAGTAGGCTATGTGACCGCTCAAAAATTCATTGGGAAATCACGAATATTCAACCTTTGTAGCTTCATAAACTTCATATGAATTGGATCAAAGAGGGGAATTGGGGCTGTCAGCTTTGGGATTAATGGCTTGAGTTAGTGTTAGTAGGTTAGTAGTACTAAAAAATGCTTGGCTCAAGCATTTTTGTGTGCTTTTGTTTAACCCCAAAGCTGCAGCCCCAACTCAGGTCCGAAGCGGCTAAGACCGAGCCTATGTTAAACCAAAGTGATCGGCTTTGCTTGTATAAGGCCGAAGCAGATTTGATTTCAATTCCACTCTGGTCGGTTCATCTTAGGTTGGCTTGATTTGGTTGAGGATTGGTTTGAAATACCCTTTAGCTATAAGTACAGTGATGGTAGATGGCAAGTGGGGCAAGCAGTATGGCTTTGTTGGTGGGCATGTAGGTGAACTGAACATGCTCCAGATTATTGAATACAAAACCTTAATAGGAAACAATCTGAAGTTATGAATTGCTTGTGTGGTGACTTTTTGGTGAAGCTTAGATAATGGAGTGGGTTTGCTGTCCTTTTCTATTCAAGTCTCCAATTCCATCAATTCAGGGGTGGTTGGTTCATGGTTGGTGTCTGCCTTGAATATGGACGTTGTAGAGATTCTTTGTTTCTTTCTTTCATTGATGCCTAGCTATATCCAGAAAATATGCTATATTATAGACCAAGTGGAGCTTATCTCCGGCCACTATCTCCAGGCATTCTTGCATTAGCTACTTAGTTGATCTGCAGGCATCATAGCTTCCTTGAACACTATAGTATCCTATAGATTTCCAATATGAATTGGTTAGTCCAGTCTGGTTTTCAATACCATGATTTTGCTTAGAGGTAACCTATATCCCTTAAAAAAGTCGAATGGATGATATGATGTGATATTCACTAGATGATATGCACATGTTTGCCAGTCTGTGAAGTGGGTTTAGGGTTGCGGTGGGTAAAGATTATTTTTTGAAGGGTTAAAAGGTCATTTTTATTCTGAAAGTATTCACCCGGGGTCAATTTTACCCCGAAAGTTTTTCGATAACCAATTTTGCTCCGGAAGTGTTAATTTTGGAGCAATTTTGCCTTGATCGTTATCCCCATTAAATTTGACAATTAGTTAACCGAATTCAAGGAAAATTTGCTCCTAAATTAAAACTTTCAAGGCATTTTTGTTGTCCATATTGACCGAATAAGATGCAAATTTGTCTTGCAAGTTTTCACTTATGAGCAAATTTACTCCGAATTTGGTTAACTAATGGTCATACTTAATTATGATAACATTCAAAGTAAAATTGCTCCAAAATTGACACTTCCGAAGCAAAATTGGTCCTCTAAAAACTTTCAGGACAAAATTAGCTTCCAATAAATATTTTCAGAATAAAAATGGTATTTAACCCTTTTCTAAAACGTGATTTATATGTGTATCTAACTATCTATCAGCCAAATGCCAAAGGTTGCTTCCTACAGCCAAGAAAGTGTGGGGTGGTATTGGGTTATCAGTTGTGAGATGTAACACTATCATGGTTGCTCAGATTGTGGTTTCGAAAATTGAGGTTTTTTTTTTTTTTTTTTGCCCCAGAAAATCAAGGGATTATATGTTCATATGAGCTAGTGCCACAAATTATTGTAGATGACTCGATGTGAAAATTACTCGGAAATACTATAAATTAAAAATGTGTTGTGGTGCACCCCAATGATTAGAAATAAAGAAGGAAATGAATGGATTGGGGTTTGGGGATGATGACTCAAAAGTCATGGTCGAGGCAAACGAATAATTAGGTTGAGTTTGGTGCTGACTTTGTAGTGTGGCGGGGTCCCGACTCCCGAGATTCCCGCCCCCCATCATTGACCCAAATTTGGTTCCATTATATGTATTATGAATCATTCTTGTTAGTGTACTGTTTCAGATTTAAACCAGTTATAACTATTTACTAAATTACGTGATTTTGAGCAATAAAATATTTAATAATAATAATAATAATAATAGTCTTCAGTTGAAGCATTAGTAATCCATTCCCACTAAGAATACAACTCAGCATTCACAATAAACTCGAGGAAGGTTTTATGATTAGTCGATCGATCAATACAATATAAATGTTGCGGAAGCAATAAAAAGGCACGGATGTGAGAAATATAAAATACTTCCAATTAAGCAGCATGCAATCAGAATATTTTGGGGGAAAAATACAGATCGAAATATTGTTTTAGCCCTTTTAAAAAGAAATCAGCTGATCCGACGGCAGATAGTGATGCCATCACCAACTGGAAGCATACAGATCTCGATCCTAGGGTCGACGGCCAAAGCCTTGTTGAGCTCCAACACGAAGTCCCTGTAGTACCTCACATACTTCCTCAGAGGAGCATCCGGTGGCGCCACCACAGACCCATTCCACAAGGTATTGTCGTACCCGATCACTCCTCCTACCTTCACCAAATCGATCAGCCTCTTGTGATAGTTCAAATAGTTGTCCTTGTCGGCGTCCACGAATATGAAATCATAGCTCCCATGATTCTTTTCCTGCCATTCACCCCCACAATCATGCAACTTTAATCAATTTGATGTGTTGTTTTTAAATTTCTTGCCTTTAAAGCTGGTGATATGACCAAGAAGAAGTTGTGAATATAAGAGGGAGAAAGAAAAGCTTACATCTTTAACGAGTTCATCAAGAACAGGGAGAGCAGGGCCCTCTTTGAAGGTGATTTTGTGGTCAACACCTGCTTTCTGAATTACCGGAAGACCCAATTCGTAGTTTTCTCTGTTTATGTCCATGGCTAGTATCTGCCACAATTCCGACCAAACAATCCACAAACATTTCAGACATGTTCCGACGATCTTGATAAAGAAACATGGAATTATTCAGAACATTGCACTCTGTTTTTGTTGATTGTTGTTTACCTTTCCATCTTCAGGAAGAGCCAAAGCAGTGGCGAGGAGGGAGTAACCAGTATAGACACCAATCTCCATGGTGTTCTTAGCATTGATAAGCTTAAGGAGCATGTTCAAGAATTGCCCCTCGTCCGCTGAGGTTGTCATGATGTTCCTGTTGTTTTCTTCCGTCAATCAGTAATTCATCATCTACCCATAATCACACACACAATTTTTCGTATCCTAATCTTTTTTGTTTTTTTTAGGTTTCACAATTTTGCGTCTAGAGAAAGGACAAACCCAGAGCGAGCCAAAAACAAAAAAACAAAAACAGAGCATCTGAAATCTGAATCTTACCAAGGGTGTTTGGCTGTGATTTCTCTGAGCTCCTTCATGGGTTCAGGTTCTCTGGGGTAGACACTGGTCTCTAGAATGTACTGCATACAAAAATCATATGATCCTTTATAGAAGAAGAAGAAAGTAATTGTGTCTGTGGGATTGATGTGTGGAGTGATAAAAGAGAAATGATATGAAGAAACTGGGGTACCTGGTAGAGAGCATCACTCTGCAAAAGGCTCTTGTGGCCAACTTCTTGGTGCCTTCCTGCTTCGCTTTGATTTTGGTCCGCCATTTCTTGTAGTCCTTTTTGCTTCCTTGAACTCTCTCTTCTTTTCTTTTGCTCTGCGTTTGAGTTTTTCTTCCACGGCCTTGGGAAAGATATCGAATGTGGCTGATATAATATATAGGGGTGCAAAATATCCGGTTTGAACCGGTTAGGAAAAGCCAGAGGCATGGTTGGTTGAACCGACTGCCGACCGGGTGCGGTTGGTGAGGTTCTTGTATGGCATGAGTGTAGGCCCAGCAATATTGGACCACCACCACCACCAATCCAGTTATATATATTAGTTCTTTTATTCTTTATATTATAAATAAGTCATGCCTTTAAATTTTAATTTTCAGGATGCAGAATTTTTTATGACACGTTTTGCTGCCAAAGTATTTTTTTTTATGATACTAATTTATATTAATTGAAAAATCAGATCTGTAGTCCAAATAATATCAAACGCCTCTCTTAAATTCTTTTTTTTTTCAATTTGAGATTGTGAGTTCAAAGGTATAATAGGTGCGTACATTATAATAAAAAAAATAAAAAAAATTGGCTTAGAGAAAAATAAAATAGCAAAGAGGATAAATATTGGTGTTTATAATTTTTTTTTTTTTTTTTTTTTTGGCACGTGAAGGTGGAGATGGTAGGAAATGAGAGGCAGGGATGAAATGTGGAACCATATGGCGTGGTGTTGACGTGGGAAATGATAGAGTGCATATGAAGCTGGTGTGTGGTTGGTGAGGGCATTTTGGGTGTACAACTTTGACAAGAGTTGGCCATGTAATAATCCAATAATTAACATAATACCTTTTCAAAGGGATTTACTTTATCAAAAGCATGACCAATTCATTAAACAGAATAAAATAGCCCGGTTATAAATATCACTATATTCTAATCCACTCTGTTTAAAATCATGACATGATGCTCTTAAAGTTAAGATTCCCCGACCATGATCAAAATTTATGAGCTACCAAATCAAAATAAATAAATAATAAGCGCCTTTAAAAAAACATGCTTGAACGAAAATAAGGTGTTAGGTGAAAACTTGGCGTAGAGTTGCCTGCTAGTGGATGCCCTCATAAATAAGGTCTTTTGTAAGGGGCCCTAGTTAATTAATTAATTATCTATATGTACCTGATTCTCTTAAATTAAAAAAAATTTATTTAGGTCTTCAAAAATATTAACAAAATCCATTATTTCTCAACTTTCCCAATTGCATGAGATGAGACACTTTCGTAACGGGCACCCCACAACCCAAAATTGCTTGTCCTCAACCCCCCACTTATCTATCTATACATAACTAGTGTACCTCAACGGCACTTGACTCCTAAATTACAAAATTCCTTAAATTATATATATAATAGGTTTGAATATTATATGTGTGGTGTGTGTGTGTGTTTTTTTATGTATGTATATGTATATTACTTGACCTATACTAGTTCTTTGCTTAATTAAGTGATTTCTCATAAAGTTTTATGCCTTAGCAAAGGAGAACAAAAAACATGAACTTTGTGAGGATATTAAGCATCTATTTGGTACAAGGGATTTGAAGAAGATAAGATATGAATATTAATAAAAATAGGATGTAAGATAATAGAGTAAAAAAAAAATTTTAAATTTTTAACATAATTTCTCTAATTTTTTTAAATCAAACTCAATTTTTTTTTTTTACTCATGTCACTTTCCCTCCCTTTTCCCTCATACCAAACAATCCTAATTAACTAAAAAAAATCACGACTTGGTGCAATTCAAAATTTTAAATTTACAACTGGAATCTTTATATTTAGAACTTCAAGGTGGTTATTTTATAATTTATATGAATATATTTAGGAAATGGTAGAATTGTCATTCTTGGTATGTGTAATGGTAACGTTGTCTATTTTCTTGTGACAGAATTAAACATAGCATATCTTATAGTACTCAAATGAAAGGATATGTTTTAAGAAATATGGATGAAATGTGGAAGGCACATGGGATACGATAAAACATGAGAGAGAGTGGGTGAGAAAGGGACGGACTAGAAGAGCCCACACTCGGGATGGGTCAGACTCAAGTGGCAGCTTCTCTACGCATTGCTCATTATTGTAGGTAATGGATTTGCTCCAACTACTATCTACAATTATTGGAGAAGCTGCTGGATTTTTCAAATCAATGGTTAAAGGTGTAAATCTGCCCTTTAAATTTTTAGTGATGAGTAATATTATCTTAAAAAAAATTTATATTTAATTTTATCCTAAAAATTTCAAAATATAACAATATTGCTCTATTCTGTTAAAAAACTAATTTTGAACATTAAAAATTTATGTTAATTGTTAACTTTTTTTATGAAAATGGGTAATATTTCTTCATTTTAACATTTTTTGGACAACATCAAACTTAAAAAAAACTTCTACAGTAACATTGCTCATCAGCAAAATCTTTCGAGGGAAAATTTGTACCTTGACCCTTTAATTAATGATAATCCCTTTTGTTAATCATCACAATAATAATAAGAAAAAGAAGGTGATGGAGGGAGTGGATGAATATTGAGGGTTTTAATTTCTGTGGTGTTTCTTCCTTTGTAAATTTTGGTTCTTCATCCACACTCTCATATATATCTTGCAAACCTAGAGCCGGGAAATCGGGCCGGCCCGTTTAAGCCCTTTAAAATCACGGGCCGGGCCTAAAAATTAGGACTTTTAAATGAAATCGGCCCTGCAGGGCTAAGGGCCGGCCCGTTAGGCCCGCCAATTTTTTTTTTAAATATACCCCAGTCAGGTCCAGGCTCCACACGACCACACGGCTTCACTCCAGCTGTCCAGCACCAGCACCATTGCAGCCCTGAGCCCACCTTCCTCCTTTCCTTCCTTCGGTTTACTGGCTTTTCTCAGCTTCTCGCTCGCGCGGTGCAATCTCCCATTCTCCATTTCTCCCTGACTCAGCGACTCCCCCACACCAAATCTTAATATTAATCAAAAAACCACTCAGCGTCGCTGTCGGTGCCTCCTTTAGTCCTTTCACTCAGCGGCTGAAACGAAACCACCCTAATCGGCCATTCCTCTCAGCTATTAAACGAAACCACCCTAAATGAAACCAGCACGGCAGCACGGTCGCAGTCTCGCAGAGTTTCCTCCGATTTTCCCTCGGTCCCTCCTCTGGCTGGTGGCTGCGTCGCAGTCTCACGGTCATAGAGTTCTAACTGATTCAGATTTCAGTCTGTCGTTCTCAGCTGGCAACCGCAACTCTCGTCCCCATCCGTCAGCAGTAGCAGCAACGCCGGCTCTCACTCTGTTTTAATCTTCAATCTTGAATAAGGTTTGATGGAATTTCCAATTGTTTTATTTTTGAGATGCCAATGCAGCTGCCCTGCTCTTCCTGTGCTAGAAAAACTCAACTTAAAATCAATGAAGTTCATTCGAAGATTCTCTTTCATATGATAATGGATGTGTTTACCTTGATTACCAAACCCACAGAAAGACTAAGATGTGAGATTTCTTAATAGGATGGCATTTGTGCTCTATAACTAGTGAGGATACAGGTATTATCAATAATGTGGAGTGAAATTAATAACATTGACAGCCCACTAATAGTATGGTGTCAAAAGAGAGTTTAGTTCTACATATTTGTGTATGATAAAACAACAAAATATAACTACAAGCCGAGAGATCTGGTGGTTTTCAGTGGGTCATCAGGATCTGCAGCAAAAGAGAAAATAAAATGCATTTTGTTTATGACATACAATGGCACAATTTTTTCAAGAACAACTAAATATATATGTTAATAACTCAAGAAAAACAAAATAAGGTATTGGCAATATTCACCAGGACAAGGTTAAGTAACTGATCATAACATTTTAGAGTTCCAGTCACTGCAATACCACAAATTAAATATAAGAAGGCCGTAAATAATTCCTTGCCATTTGTCACTTTATTAATTGATCCCTCATAATCTAAATTCATATGGCTTAAGTTTCTCTACTGCCATTAGCAACAGCAGATTCCCTTTATTAAGATGTGAGACAAAAATGAAATTCTCTCCCTCTTGTACATATTAGTTTATTGCATCCCTTTCCACTAAAAAAATGAAGCTCTCTTCTCACAGATCAACAGTTTGATGGTTTCCCTATATGTTGTTGCATACATGTTGGATTTAGCTATAATTTTGTAATTAGAAAACTTATTAGAATAATTATTACATGTGTAATGTAGCCTAATGTCTTCATCACAACAAGTGCAACGTCAAACTGAAGGGACTAACGAATCATTAGCTACAACGGATAAACATCAGCCATCTTCCCTTGAAGATGAATCAAAGCCTAAGAAGCCTAGAAATTTGACTTCTGATGTTTGGAGGTATTTTAGTAGGGTTGAGGTTAATGGGTTACCTAAGGCACAGTGTAATGGTTGTCAGGGTTTATTTGCAAGGGGTGGGGATAAAGGCACCTCACATCTAAGTCGTCATACTAAGAATTGTAAATGTTTAGAAAAAATGCTTGATATTGGGGTGATAATGTTGGATAGAGAAGGTAAAATGAGATGTAGGAAAATTGACCATCAACGTATTAAGGACATTATGGCTTTATGCATAATTGAACATGATCTTCCTTATTCATTCGTTGAATATAAATGGGTCAAAGAACTGCTAAGGACATTGAATCCTGATGTGAGGCTCATGAGTAGAAGAACAATGACGACTCATGTGCAGAAGTTCTTCCACCAACAAAGGGATATTTTGAAACAAAAATTGAAGAACAATATTGGTAGAATATGTTTGACATCTGATTGTTGGACTTCTGTGACTTCTGAAGGATATATATGTGTTACGGCTCATTTTATGGATCATTCGTGGACACTAAATAGTAAGATACTTGCTTTTTGCAGGATGGAGCCACCACATTCTGGATATCAGATGTCTAAGAAAGTTTATGATTGCTTGCAACAATGGGGGATTGATGGTAAAATCTTCTCAATTACTCTAGACAATGCATCTGCAAATGATAATTTGCAAGAGTTATTGAAAGATAGGTTACTCCTGCAAAATAACTTTAGTTTGGTTTGTAATGGAGAATTTTTCCATGTGAGGTGTTGTGCCTATATTCTCAATTTGATAGTTCAAGAGGGCTTAAAGGTAACAAGTTCTGCTTTGCATAAGATTAGAGAAAGTATTAAATATGTGAAGGCATCTGAGGCAAGGATGAATCTTCTCAAGCAATGTGTTCAACAAGTTGGTGGTATTGACACTTCAATGGGCTTGCGATTAGACGTGACCACTAGATGGAACTCCACTTATGCAATGCTTGAAAGTGGTCTTAAATATCGTCGTGCTTTTGCAAAGATGACTTTAGATGATACAAACTACAAGTTTGTTCTAGCACAAGATGAGTGGAATAGAGCAGAGACAATGTGCAATTTCTTGAGACCATTTGAGAAGATTACAAGGTTGATTTCTAGGTCATCATATCCAACTTCCAATTCTTATTTTATGCAAATATCGAAAATTGAGATGTTGCTTACTACCAATATGGCAAGTCCTGACCCGGTGATTCAAGAGATGTCCATGAAAATGAAAGAGAAGTTTGATAAATATTGGCATAATTATAGTGTCATTCTTGCAATTGCAGTAGTTCTTGATCCTCAATGGAAGTTCAATATTATACAATATTTTTATAGAAAGATTGACCATATGACTTGCAATGAGAAGGTTGCCAATATAAGGGGCAAGCTGAATTTCATTTTCAATAAATATTTCAATGTGGGGACATCTCTTCTAACTCATGGAGTTGAAGGTCCATCGATCACTAGATCTTCAACATCGATGATTCATCATTCTTCTCAGATTCCAAGTGCTTCAGTAGCCTCATTTGATGATGCATTTGATGTATGTATGTTTTAAATTTAGTGTCAATTGCAATTGTTGGGTATTCAACTAGTATTTACTTTAATTTTTTATAATGATGCATGACTATCAAGATATTTATGCAAGTATGGATCATTCTTCCATGAACAAGTCTGAGTTGGAAACTTATTTGGAAGAACCAATATTGAAACCTGATAATTGGAAAGAATTGGATGTCTTGAACTGGTGGAAAAACAATCAACAAAGATTTCCGATTCTTTCAAAGATGGCAGCTGATATTCTGAGTATTCCAATCACTACAGTAGCAAGTGAATCAGCTTTCAGTATTGGTTCACGTGTTCTAACAAAATATAGAAGTTCCATTCTTCCATCTAATGTCCAAGCTCTTATTTGTACTCGTAATTGGATGCATGGATTCACATATGATGGTAATTTACTAATTTTTTTATATTTTATATTTGTTATAAAGTTATTTATCATTTTGGTTTATTATTCATTTATTTGTTGCAGATAAAGATTATGAATGCATTCATGATATGGGAGAAGAAATCCTTGATATTTTTACCCCTCAATTGGATCTTACCACTCAAAGTGAAGCACAATCCAATTTTCTTGAAATTGATGATAGTGGTGAAGATTAAATTGATACTTAAAGTGGTTAGCTTCTTGTCTTCTAATGTTTTGTCTGAGATTATGAATTACTTATGGACATTATGTTTTACCTTTGATTATGAATTAGTAACTATATTTGTCTTATTACATAATGTGTGTAGATGTGTAGTTAAATTTTAAAAAAATTATTTTCCGGCTTCTAGCCCTGCGGGCCGTCCCTGGCCCTGATGCTCTTGGGCCGGGCTTGAAAAATCAATAATTTTTCTTACCTCAGGCCCTGTAGGGCCGGGCCGGGCCTGATTCTCAGCTCTATGCAACCCTATATTCATTTGAGTAGGATCATTGCAGTTTCTTTTCTTTTTTTTTTTGGTAAAAATTGCAGTTTCTGTTTTTAATTTCTCAGACATACTGTTTGCTTGTTAGTTTTACTTGGTATTATATCATCATACTTGAAGGGACCGAAATATGAAAAATACGTTAGATGTTATCAATGTCCACATATCAGTTGTTGGGGTTTTGTAACCTAAATGAGATTAAGCATATTTTTTAAGATTTTTTTAAATATGAGATTGTGAGTTTTAATCATATGTAAAAATTATAATGAATGCATACGTACATATGTAAGTTGCTAAGTTGTTTGTGTACCACCTTAATCTTATTTATAACTAAAAATTACATAATTTTCATATATTAAGGAAAGTTAGTTAACTCAATAAATATGGATTAAATTGATAAATTTTTCTAATTTTGTTCTCATTTGTGAATGGGCATTTTCACCTCTTTTTTCTCTCTCAATCTTCAATAGGAATAAAATTGTAATACTCTAATTTATTACTTAAAAAATAGACTTTAATAGAGATTAAATTTTTTTTCCCAAACCGGACTTGTATCAAACTAAATATTAAAAAAATTAAATAGAGAGAAATAAGCAAGTGGGGGCATTGCATTCATTAATGTAGGGGAGATGACATTAGTGCAGAAAAGATTTTTTACATATGATGAAATGGACTGTTTACACCTGACATACAACAGGTGTAGAAAGTGGGACTTTCTACACGTGATATGAGGCATCACGTGTAGAAAGTCTCACTTTCTACACGTATTGTTGAACAACACATGTAGAAAGTGGGCTTTCTACACCTCTCCTTGTTCGTCAAGTGTAGAAACTCATTTTTTGAAAAAAAAATATTGTTTGTTTATATGTTAGAAACCTGTTTACATAATAGTAACAACCAAACACCTGACAAATAACAACAATTACAACAAAACTAATCTGAAATATTAAATTTATTGTAAATTCTAATTATAGTAATGCAAGTAAACAAACTTGGCCTCACTTTTACAATAAAATTTGTACAATTAAAGTCAAGTCCAATACCAAACAGTGACAATGAAACTCACTTGTCTAATACCAAATAGTTATTAACATTACATGTTTGACATTACATACACTCACAAGTTTGTGATGTCTAAAAAAAAGTTGCCCAACGTGTGCGACGTCGTCAATGTCCTCTTCAGAAAATGCATCCGTAAGGTCAAACATCTAGATATTTTAAAATAAAAAACCACATTAACTTAATAACTACAAAATGAACTTAATAAAACAAAGAACATAATAAAATAAATATAATTAAATATAGTTACCTCTGCAGTGAATTTTGTACTACCCAAGAGGATGATGTTTAATATGTGCCTCATCACATAATATCCACAAATCTTATTCCCCATTTGACGATGGCATTATAGATGAATATGCATTGTATGGATTTATCTGAACAAGAAAACTATGTTCATAGAATGGTAGGATTCAAACCAAATACCTTTGGTTGTATCCAGGTAGTCTCTTTAAGCTCGTGTGTGTGCTTTTTCTTAACCATTCTCTAGTATGTTTCTATTGCCCTGTGATAAAATATATACAAGAGGCTAGATTATATAAAAAAAACTTACATATTGTAAATAAAATGTCATTGTCAAAGTACACTTACATATCCATCGTTTTCTTCCAATCCTTTCCCGGATTATAATGTAAGGAACATAAAAAACGACGACGTTTTGCTTTGGACATACAAGTACTAACTGCCAATGAGTACTGCAAAAAGAGGTATGAATTATGTAAAATCACAAAAATAAGGTATCAATTACAAATTTTTTCTTACTCGTGAACATATGGTGCTAGGTAGCACTCTTTTCCATCATCACACAGCCTTTGTCGAATGTATGACTCTCTTATCGTTGAAGTGTTCTCTTTTTTCTAGATGTGAAGCGGGCAAATGAATCCAAACTTGTCACCATTGCCTGATAAAGTATAAAGGCGATGAAGGTACCTACAATAGTGAAAGCATGTTAGATTCAAAAGTTGAATACATAGTAATATTGATAAAAATATACCTACATCATAAACAAGTGGACGTGCGGTACGGTAATCTGATCCTTCATTAACATCCACACCAAACCTTGTACGGTAGAACAGAACATTCAAACCAAAACAAAAACGGAAAGAAGTGGGGGGAAAGTTTAAGGGAAGAAGATCCTACGACACTTTTAATCTTGTACATACATTTTTAGAACTAACAGAAAAATCATATCAATTAGGCCAAGCACTTTATTTATAAGTCACTACACCAAAGTGGTCCTCATACTATCAGATTTCTAAAACCACAAAACTATAGGTTTCCCTTTTTTAGTAATTACCGACTAAGAATTCAGAGAAGCAGCCACATAAATGAATAAATGACAAAATCTCAATTAATTAAGACTCATTCTATATGAAGTGTGGAAAAGCTGAACAACTCAAGGCTTGAAGGCAGAGAAGGCCACGACAGAATTGTGTCCACCAAATCCAAAGGAATTTGAAATGCCTGAAATAAAATAAATAGCCATTAGATTTACAAATACAAACCCTAATCCTTGGACAAAGGTACTAAATTAACAATTTAATCATCTTTAGTTTTCAGTCCTAGAAAATCAACAAATGACCATTTAGTCTCCAAAAATAACAAAAGTGTAACGAATTTATGATTTTCAGGGATTAGCTCGTATAACTATTTTTTAAAGACCTAATCCAAAGCGGCTAAACAATTTAGAGAATTCTCAGTTCAGTATCTAAGAAAATATCAGGGTAGTAAAACATTTGGAAGCTCAACAACATTCACTTTATGTTATTGCTTTACGTTTGCAACTGTATCAAAATCAACTGAAGACTCAGGGTTCTGTACTCAAGAACAAACATATCATAACTGCCTCACTAACACTCAAATCATTTCATTCTGGCTATAAAACAGAATAATTTTGTAGGCTTCACACACACACACAATCAAATGGAAAGATCTCATATTTTGATTACTATCTGCAAAAGCAACCAAACGATTTTGAAATTGAAATAATTTCCAAAGCGCCACAAACCATCCTGCCCTACCCAATTACCCAACAAAAGAAAAGCAACACACCACGCACACCCCATTCGACATCTTGGTATCGTAATGATAGCCATAGGAACAACAAAAACTTGTTACTTGCATACTACGAGATCAAATAAAATGCATGAAACCCAAAAAAATCAGTTGTTCGCCACAGTTTGATAGATCAAATGGATTGAAGGAAAATTTGAAGAATTTGAAAAAATAAACTCTTAACAGTTTTAAGTATAGAGGAGTCAAATGAGTACAGGAACATGTTGGAAGCTCTTAACAGTTTTACCGATACTCTAACCCACTTCTCGTAATTTCTTGGGTCCGAAAACCAAAGCAACCACTCCAGCAATGATAATGAGCTCGGACACACCCAATCCGAAAAAGGCGTTGCAAGTGAGAGCCCTAGCTTTCTTTAAGAATGTGGAGGTAGAGCTAGTGAGCAGGAAGGAGGAGGGAGGAAGATGTACGGTGGTTCTTGAAATTGAATGGTAAATTTCAGGGAGTGACAGATCTTACACTCTCTGTGGGAGTAAGGGGCTAGTTGCTTTGGATGTGTTTGCAAAGGAGAGACAGTTGACGAAGGAGACGATGGAGGAATTTGCGAGAAGAGGCAATAGGTCTCTGGCAAGCAAGTGAGGAAAATCTTTAGCAAGTTTATGGAAAAGATTTGGCAAGCAAATGGCGCGAGTTTTTTAATGTTTTTTATAAGAACTGAGCACTTTCTACACGGGTTGGCAAGCCAACCCATGTAGAAAGTTTGTGTTTCTACACCCTTTCTACACCGGTTGGCAAGCCAACCCATGTAGAAAGTTTATGTTTCTACATGGGTTGGATCCAACCCGTGTATAAAACTAAAACTGCTTTCTACATGGGTTGGCTTGTGTAGAAAATAGTTATTTATTTTTAAAAAAATTTTAAAATAAAATTAATTGCATTTATCACACTTTATTACAAAAATATATCTGAAAAATGCTAATTTGTTAAAGATAAAATATTTTTAATTTACTTTCTACACGTGTTGTCTTTTCAACACGTGTAGAAAGTTGCTTCATCTTCATATATTTACAAAAATGTTATCGTTCATATTTTTTACACGTGTAAAATGTAAGTGTAAAATATATATCTTATACTGGTATGGCATTGATGCATTGGATTCATTGTCACTACCACCCACGGTAACACTGGAATTGGTTTCCATACCCAGCAGATTTGCTAAGCAGGGAAAGCTAGCAAGATTTAGGTCTTCAAATCTGATTTGGACAGCTCATGTCTAGCTTTTTAAAAAAAATATAGATTTTTGAAAATAGATCTGACCCGTTCAGATAAGATCTAACGTCTTAGATCTTCTCAGAAAACCGGACCCCAATAAACACTCCCTTTCGTGGACTCTTTAAATTGGGCTGCACTTAATGGATCACCGCCCTTTAAATTTAACCTCAACTACTTGATTCGCATCATCACCTTATGTTGTGCTCAGCCCATGTACTATGAAATAAAGGCCCATAAAAGGATGTACCATTATGATGAAGGAATTCATCGCATTTCTCACTGCCTGGGCTTTACTTACAAGTGGTTAGATTCAGTGGGCTACTGTTTTGCTTTGGTTAATGCCATCTCCCCTTCTAAATGAGATTTTGTAAAGATGGACTATTTGGATCATAAAATTAAGAGAATGAGAACTTCTTCAGTCCTCGTCAACGTTAGTTATTGTGGGATTTTGAATCAAAATCTTATCTAGACAAACAGTATGGCTTCCTCGTCCCTAATTTTTTTTTTCCTCTTTTCCCTTCCGAAGATCTTAACTTGGCTGATGAGCTATAACTCTTCAAAAAACTTACCAAGGGATGTGGTCAAAGTAATAGGATTCAGGAAGATTCCTTATCAAAGCCAGTCTTTCATTCACTCTAATGTTATTATATTGCAGCAGATAATATTCTGTTGTCTAACTTCCTTTTTTAGTTTTCATTTATGTATTTTAGATTATATTTATTTATTGTTTCAAACTCTGACGCCATCCCGATTTTATAAAAGGATCGATAATTTCACTTAAATACTATTTGAACTTTAAAATTTTAAATTAATAATTTTTTAAAAATTTTGAGTTGTCAATCTTTATATTTTTTGTCAAACTCATTACTCTTATTAGCATGGAGAAAAAAACCGGACCGGACCGGCCGGTTCAACCGGTCCGACCGGCTGGTGATCCGGTCCGGTTCAGGACAAAATCGGTCGAACCGGTTTGAACCGGTTAGAACCGGTAAAACCGGTGGTTGAACCGGTTTGACCGGTTTTGCCTTTTTTTAAAAAAATAAAAAATAAAAATACATTTTTTTATTCTTCTATCTACTATTGGGCATTATTTTTTAGGGAAAAATAAAAGTTTGAAGACCAAGATGAAGAGAAAAGTAAGTAAAAAAAGAATAAATCTAAAAAAAATGATTTTGAGAGGATATAATAATTAATTAATTATAGGAAAGGAGATGTCATTATATAAATATAGGCATCATAACTAATACTAATATATTTTAAGCATTTTTTACTTAAAGATCTTTACCACTAATAAATTATAATGTTTTAATATGACCGGTTTGACCACCGGTTCGACCACCGGTCCGACCCCGGTTGAACCATTAACCCTTAAACCAGTGCTGTGACCGGTTCATTGACCGGTCCGGTTTTTTGTTCCTTGCTTATTAGGGATGTTCTCGGGACGAAACAGGATCATGAAATCTCATTTCCGATCTCGATCCCGAGAAGGGTTCGGAAATTATTTTCGTTCCCGATCCCTCTCTTTTTTGTAAAAAAAGTTTTTATATTGAATTTTTTGTTGTGTTTCCTTTAGTTTATGACAAATATATAATTTATATAATATCATATTGTACTAAATTAATTCAATAAAAATATATAATTAATCCAATACATACTTAAAGTTGTTGATTCACTTACAAAAAACACAAGGACAAGAAAAAAAAATTAGAATTATTTGATAAATAATAAATAAAATTAACTAAATAAATTACAAGAATAGATATTACCTCAAAGGTGTTAGGGATTTTTACATTATCTTTATATTATTTAGTCTTACCTTCTTAAATTTTTAAAAAAAATATGCGTATACGCATGCGTGCATTCGTGTGTGCGTGTGTGTATTCAGGATTGGAAAAAAGTCGGGATCGAGAAGTCTCATTCTCAATTCCGATCCTGAAGAATTTTTCCCTTCCTGATTTACTCAAGATCGGGACAGGAGGACCAGGATGTGAAAATATTATGCACCCTTAATTTTTATTATCAACAAAATCAATTTAAAATTTTAAAGTTAATATGAAATAGTATTTAATTGTGTTTTTCTACTTTTATAAAACCAGCGCGTATTTTTTTATTAAAAAACCTAGACCCTCTCACACTAGCTTCTGTCAATTCACTTCCTAGGCCCATTATATATGTACTCGCCTATTTTTCTTCATATAAATTTTACAGTACGATACTCCCTCCGGTTCTTTTGATTTATATCCTAGCATCATCTTTTAATAAATCATATATCATTGGAATTAATAATATAGGTTAAATGAGTTCATAACTAATGACCTATATTATCCAAAAGCATTAATTAAGTAATGATGAGTTTTGAGAGATTCATAAATGAACGTCTTTTTTTCTCAAGGCCGGTCCAACAATGTATTATTCATCAATATCCTCCGTTTCTGTTTCCCCTGTAATCATTATATTAACCTTCTCCTCCTTCCTTTCTTTCATTCATTTATTTTAAATATAAGATGTTAATTAAATTATTTTAAAATATTTATATTTATTATTTTTTATAAATTAATTTATCTTATTTATAAACTGATATATAATTTAATCATACATAATATATAATATAATTAAATAACTTATTTAAATTCTTTAATATATCTAAAAAAAATCAACTGCATTTTATGTTTAGAATAGAGACATTAATATTATTGTTTTAAGAAGGTTACAAATTATACGCGCAAGGTTTGTTCATGTATGTTTCAGTTTCTTGTGTCGGTGTTGCCCCTCACGCTTTCCATGCACCGCCACCTTTTCCTTTTATTGCTTTCTTCAAATCCCTTTCTCTTCGTCCTCTTCTCTTCTTTCTCTCTACTTTCAATCAATCTCTCCGTTCCATTCATTATTCATTCACATCTTTATTAATCTCTACACCTTTTCCCTCTTAACTCTATCTTCATTCATTCCATCTTCCATGTTTAAATTTCCTACTTCTGATGATCTAATTAAGAGTTTGTTTTACTTCTAGATGCACCATATCAATCCACTTTATTTTTCAAAATTATATATTTCTTTTAGATTATTGAAGTTGAAGGGATCTTCATTAATGTAAGTTTTTTTAAACTTTAATGCAAGTGATAAGAAATATATTATATTTTAAGAAAATCAATATATAAAATGTCTCTGAGGCTAGGGGCTGTTTTTTTTTTTTTTTACATATTTTCCTACAGGGATATGCGGAAAAAAAAGGAGAGGGTAGAACTACAAATTAAAGTATCTCAATTGTAGATTGTTAAAAAATTATTTCAAAGAAACATACATATATAATTTTACAAATAACTAACTTAACTCATTTTTTAATACTTATAAAGGAGTTATCTAACTTTTACGTTTTAGACTGAGTGGATTACTAATAAAATGTACATCCTCTTTACCTTACAATGTGTGTGTATTATTGTTCATGTCTTTACTCAGAAGCTTTCTAAGAACATAGATTTAGTTTCTTTTATTGAAAAGCTCAACTTTTTAATTTGGAGGCGGCAAAAGTTGGAATAAAAAGTTTTAATTAGTTTCAAATTTGAATTAGAAGGAAACAAGGTATATAAGAGAGGAGTCACATGAAAAACGCAGGTGGCTTTTGTGCTGGTTTTCTCTTGAGAATAGTTATTCTTTTTTAGGGAAAAAAATTAAAGAAACTGCCGTTGCGGTTTTCACTCGTAAGACCATAACAACAAAACCATTTTTGTTACCACTTGTTCTTCCACCTCCCAACAACAAACCCTATAAAAAAAACATCAAATTATTCACAGAATCTTTTCAGTAACACCACTAAAGGCAACTGATCTTGTGCGTGTTCCTATGCCTTTACCAATTGAACTGCTTTGATCTTGCATTATTTATTCACATAATAATATATATAATATAATAATTAAAAAATAAATATAATATTATATATATATATATATATATATATATATATGTATATATATATATATAATTATATATTTATTTTTTATAATATAAAAAATATATATTTTAATTTCTTATTTCATTTAAATATTTATTATTAATAAATATATTATATTAAATATTGATTTTCTGATATTTAAATATTTTTATTTTTTATTGATTATATTTTTTATTTTATATAAATTATTAAAATATAATAATAAAAATTATAATTTTTATCGATGGAAAAAATTTCCATGGGTGATTACTGACAAAATCTTTTTCTATCAGTAACTCTGTCAGAAAATAAATTTTCCAACGGAATTTTTCCATCAGAAATCAGTCGGTAATTTTTTTGATGGAAAATCTGTTGGTAATCCATTAGAAATTACCAAGAAATAAAAAACCGGACCGGGCAATAAACCGGTCACAGCACTGGTTTAAGGGTTAATGGTTCAACTGGGGTCGGACCGGTCATATTAAAATATTATAATTTATTAGTGGTAATATATATATTAATATATTTTAAAATTTCCATAGATTAAAATAAAGATCTTTAGGCAACAAATGCTTAAAATCTATTAGTATTAGTTATGGTGCCTATATTTATATAATGACATCTCCTTTCCTATAATTAATTAATTATTATATCCTCTCAAAATCA
The DNA here is from genome assembly GCA_037074505.1 of Albizia julibrissin. Taxonomy (NCBI): domain Eukaryota; kingdom Viridiplantae; phylum Streptophyta; class Magnoliopsida; order Fabales; family Fabaceae; genus Albizia; species Albizia julibrissin. Next base: position 2,713,666 of record CM073480.1, on the reverse strand, counting down.
TTTTTTTTATATTTGTTCTTTTTTTACTTACTTTTCTCTTCATCTTGGTTTTCAAACTTTCATTTTTCCCTAAAAAATAATGCCCAATAGTAGGTAGAGGAATAAAAAAATGTATTTTATAAATAAAAAAAAAGGCAAACCGGTCAAACCAGTCGAACCATCGGTTTTGACCGGTTCACCGGTTTATTCTATGAACCAGACCGGATCACCGGTTGAACTGGCCGGTCCGATCCTTTTTTTTTTCAGTGCCGATGGAAACAATTACATGGGTAATTCCCTCAAATAATAACATGTTTTTTTTTTTTGTAGTTAAACAAACCTGGCTAAGCAATGCATGCCTTACCTCCACTCTTGCTCCCTCTTACTCCAAAGTGTTTCATTAGAAATATTATAATTACAAATTGAATTTTTATTAATTAGGAAGGGATAATACTATATATATAACTACAACTATACACTCTCACACCTTGCAGCAAATTCGAACCTACCACATTTCCTTGATGGAATAGGTTTTTGGCCACTTAAATAGACGATCTCAAAGTTTGAATATATATAAATGTAGAAAATGTTTTTGAAAGAGCTATCACCTTAATTGAACCGAATAATACTTAAATCTGACTCAATCAGATAACTATATAAAAAATGAGAATGAACCTTAATGATTTCATATTTACAAATTAGCCAAATCAATAATTAAGTAAAATGATTAATAAACATAAAAAACAATGGTGCATTTAATTGTCTTGACTGATCAAAGATGTGCATTATTTTTTGACCTTGATCAAAGATGCATATTATTGAAATATAGTCTAATATAAGTGAATTGATTATTGATTCATATACATACCCTTTGATTGTAATTAAAATACATACACAAATTGAAAAACATAGTACTTCTTTAATATAAGATATATTTACCTAATTTTATTAAACTAAAAAAGTTAGTTAATATAATTACATGTATTTTCTAAAACACCTCAGTCATCTTTCCTAATACTTACATTTCTTCTCCTCATTGATTATTGTTGAGAGAACACCAATAGAATAAATTATAAAAATATTGACAAATATAAAAATCATGTCTTATATTTAAGATAAAGATAATATATCTTATATTAAAGACCGAGCACACATATATGTTTAGTAATTAATGAATCAAATCAAAATTCTCTAAAAGTCTCGTATATATATAGGAGGGTAAAAAAGAGGATTTGCTTAGTGAAGAAAAATGAATTAGAAGGTAGAGTGAGAGAGTGAGATACCATGTGGGACCCAGAAAGAGATGACAGAGAGAGGAAGCAGAGGGCGCTTGGCAGCGCAGAAGCTCTAACAAAACACAAGGCGTTCTTACTTTTGATGCGTAGTAACCGCATTCATTTATCATTGTATTTTAATTTGGTGTCTTCTTCTTCACCACCTTCTTCATTTCTTTTCACTTCCTTCTCTTCTTTAACTCCTCCCTCTCTCTCCTCTCTTCTATATAGACACATACACACACATATATATAAACGGCTCATTCTTCCCTTCTCTCTCCATATCTCTCCAGAGTGAAAAGCCATGGCTGAAGAGAAAGAAGCTCAAAACCAGATGGGACCTTGGGAGACTCATCAGTCATGGGGTCTCTCGAATCCTGACGACAATAGATTACCAAACATGGATCCACCACCAATCATAGGAAGCTCTTCTAACAATAATGACCCTCTCATTGTTCATCACAACCAACAAGTCGTCGACGAAGCTGGAGTTACTGCTCAAGGTAATGATAAGACGACTCCGTTCGAGACAGGCCAAGGAGGAATAAGGAAGAGGACTACTACTACTGGTAAAACCGCCACCGGCGGAGGAGAAGGGAAAGATGGAAACGGAGCTGGTGGTGGTGAGGCCGCCGGCGCCTGCGATCATGATATGCACATATGGACAGAGAGAGAGAGGAGGAAGAAGATGAGAAACATGTTCGCCGAACTTCATTCGCTGCTTCCCCAACTTCCTGCTAAGGTAAATCAATTGATTAATATATTATTATATACGATCCATGTTCATCATCAATCTTGATTCGTCTTTCGATCCAGGTTTTTTAAAATCGTCTAGTTGCATGGCGTTCTTCTTTTGGGTGATTTTAATTTGTTCGGAAAGAGACCCTAATTTTATAAAAATTGTAAATTCTTTTGCTGGAATGTCTATAACACAGCCTGACTCATTCTTAAATCACAAAGCTCTCAGGATAACTCCATTCTCTGAGCATCCATTCTCAGATTTCGATCGTTCTCCCCGATAGACCTTTGTTACGTTACTTAAGGGGAAGTTACAATTCTCTATAAGATTGTTCTAATGTTTTTCCCCCTTCTCCAGCTTCTTTTACATACGGGGATTCAAGAAATGTGCAATATACATATATTATAAGCAAATGAAAGTTATGGCCTTTGAAGCCCTCATGGGTGTCCCTGTGTTTCTAACCTGAACTATATACTATATGTCTCATATAATTCCTTGGGGTTCTTAAGGAGCACAACAAAATGTCAATTTTTACTTACTAATTTGCCTCCATTAGTGGAAGGATCTCTTATGCCTAGCTATGGAAATCAAATTATTGACCACTCCAAATAATTTGACTGCAAATTCCCTTCAAATGAAATGTGTTCATGATATTTATTAATTACCTTTATTTATAGATATATGCCCCTACATGGGTGGGCACATATAAACTGAAATTTTCAATTAAAGAATGATAAGCAATAAAGTTTAGAGAAAAGAAAAACCAAACCACACAAGATATAATTAATTAATGATTTAATTTATATTGTTAGTTTGTGTCTTATGATCATTCTTAACATATATGTAATAGTTATATACAGTAATCCACAAATATGTTAATTGCTTAATATTGCATTTTCATTTGGAGAACATTTATAACACAATTAATTCATCATACGGATATATATACTTTTGTGTGAAAAATCACAAACTTCACTTTAGGGCTCAAACTTTAAAAGTAGTGGACGGTCTATATTATATTATAAAAGATGATGGGATCAAAAGATGCACAATCACCACAAATTCAATGAAAAAGAATTTTGTGTCGCATCTAAATGCATAATCGACGTATTCTGAAGAGAGTACATAGAATCGTAAAGGAATAAAAGATCGATGAAAATGAATAATCTCCTATCAAACCTAATTTTTTAAACTTTTAAATCAAGACGATATATATTTCTCTTAAAATTTATTTTTTTAAGAAAAAAGATTGTTTCAATACACAAACTCCTTCAAACCCTAACCAGTATTAATGTCAATTCTCATGTGTGTATTGTTTTCTAATGAAGTTGCTCACATATTGATTATTCTATATAGGCTGACAAATCAAGCATTGTTGATGAAGCGGTGAGGTACATTAAAACCCTGGAGAACATTCTGGAGGATCTGGAAAAGAAAAAAAAGGAAAGGCTAAAACAAGCCCAGCAGCTACCAGCTGATGATAATTCAACCACCACCATTGTGTATGACCCTTGTTCTGTGACTAATATAAACTCTTATCAGGGAAGTCCCTCTGCAGTTTCAAGGGAGGTTTTCATGGCTGATCATGGTGGATCATCTTCCATTATTCACAATTCAATCACTAATAACAACAACAACTTGATGGCCTCCACCACAAACGCCTTTGTTAATACTATTGGAACTTCATCAACTTCTTCTTCACTGTCACTTCCTGGAGGAGTTTTGAATAATAACAAAGTAGGGTTTCAGACTTGGAGCTCTTCAAATGTTGTCGTCAACATCAGTGGTGACCAGGCTCAGTTCAATGTGTGCTCCCTCAAGAAGCTAGGTCTCTTCACCAACATCTGTACTGTGTTTGAGAAGTACAAGATCAAGGTTTTGTCTGCTCATGTTTCATCTGATGATCATCGATGCTTTTTCATGATTCATACACAGGTAAGTTCATCATTATCATCAATTTAATATATCACCCCGTCAGTCGTTTAATTTTTATAGCAGTTTTACATTTCTATTAGTGCAAGCAAGAAGAGAAATGGAAAATACTGAGTATTATTTCTTAGACCAGAATAATGATACACATATCCTTATATAGACTTAATTACAATAATAAACTTCTGTTATAACTACTTCCCTAACAAAAAATAGTTATCCTAACAAAAAATAGTTATCCTAACTAATAACATGCTATCACCTAATAATTTCTGAGTGTATATACCACCTCCAGTCTTTAATATAAGAGCCAATTAACTCTTTTTGAAAAGATTAAGAAAACTAATTATTTAGATTAAAGTATTTATGTTTATTGTTCTTTTTCAAACTAATTTACTTGACTTATAAACTGATATATAATCTAATAATGTACGATATATGTTATGATTAAATAGTTTATTTAGCTTCCTTAATCTCTAAAAAAAAGTCATTTGACTCTTATATTAAGAAAATGAGAGAGTATATTATTGAATTTGGTTCATTGGCCGGGGATCCTGGTTAATTTCTGATAAAACATTAATTCTTGCGCCGTTGTAGAGGATCCTGATCTCCTGACCATAACTTGATATATAACGTGTGTATATTACTTAATATAGTTAATTAGGCAAGCTGGTGATCGAGGTTGTGTTGAATCATTTGACTTAGTAAATACCTGTCATTATGTTTGTAGTTTGAAGACATACGTTTGGGTGGAAGAGGATTTGGACAGAGTACAAGTTCATAGTCTTAACAAAAATAAAACTTGTACTCTGAACGAAACTCTAGTTGTTCAATGATTATTACGCGATTTACAGAAAGCCAATGTTTTTCACAACCATGGCTGGGAATTTGGTATAGATTTATTTGTTGTTTAAATTTATAGTCTAGTGTTGGTTTGAACTGTTAATATGTCATTATTCCATAATTTTATTCAATTATCTTAATTTTCTGATTGCTCATCTAATCCTGGCCTATTCTTTCAATATGTGTGTGTGTGTGTGTTATATAGGAGAATAGAAATCCTTTCATTAACGAAATCTCGGCCTCCCCTCAATTAATAAAATTTCATTACTAACCAACACTCAATTGCAACACCTTGTTTACACGCTCTATATGGTCCATATTACTATTAGTTACTTTTAACTAATTACCTCACCAAAACTAATGAAAATAAAACATCTTTCTTTATTTTTTTGGTATCAACCAAGAGTCACCCCAGGTCACTTTAGACCTGAGTCTAATCTTTGTTAGGCTGGAAGCGTTCAAGTTAAAACCCTTACAATAATTACACTTCTCAAGATTTAAACTTATGTTCTTCTTTTTACGAGGTGGCATTGCTTAATATAACTTGTGTTCTTCTTACCCAATGACACTGCTTAATGTCTCAACCAATATTTTGTTAGTACAATATTTTTCTAACTGCTCATATTTAAGAGCTCATAGAAACACTACATTTTATATTTTAAATCTTTTTCTAGTAAACTGTAATGTAATAGGGGTAATATTTAGGAAAAAAATCATTTATAACCTACTAAGTGATTTACATTGGCCTTGTTTGGTTAAGCTTTTACTTACTTTATAAGCATGATTCACGTAAGTCGAGAAAAAACTCCTCTCACATTATCATATACTTACCTCGTATGCCATAAATCACAATTGAAAAGTATTTTTGGAGATTCTAATCGCTATTCCAAACACTCATTATTGGCCAATAATTTCTTTTAAAAAGCACACCCTACATATTTGAGATGGAAGGAAGTATATAAACATTGGAATTAGGAATACTCAAAAGTGGGTTGGGAAAAAATTCCTTCCATTAATTATATGCTCAAATCCCCTTCCAGTTATCTTTGGCTTATTAAACAATTATTGTCAGCGTCAAATCACAAGATCTAGGACTACAAAACCTTCACCCTAAATAATTGGTCGTGGTTATGGTACGTATCTGATGTTATATATATATATAGTTGTCTTGTATATTGGAAGGAACTTGAGAATAAATTACACTATTCATGATTTGTGCAATAATAATAATGCAACTTATTGTAATTATTTATCAATATTGAGATGACGATGTTTTAAGCTGTGTCTATATATAGATGTGGATACAATTGAGATTATGGACGTGCTACATATATTGCAATTGCTAGTGCTGTAAACATTGCTGTACAGTGTACACATTATATATATCTGGTGACTTCCTTACAAAATCACGCATCAATGTGACCTGTCGGGGGCTACACACATTAGATATGAATGACAGTGTGGTGATGTGAATTTTCATCACTACGTACGTAATTGCAGGATATATATAATGATGCAGTCTCAGCCATCAGTGCCACAATCTCATCCAATTCAGATATTAATTGTTTGGGAGACTAGTTATTATTATGTGTACTGTGTGTGGGGGGTTTAACTAACTGGGCATTAATTTGTTAATTATATATATGGTGAAGGCAAATGGAGGTTCAAATAGGTATAAAGAGGCATTGACAGCGGAGGAAACTTTCAGGCAAGCAGCTGCAGAAATGACAATCTGGCTATCTTAAATTTTTGGATGCAATCAATCAAAACCCCATATATATCTTGTGGGGTGTTTAAACTGCGGCTTCAGGAACCAAGATATGTGACTTTGTCTGTTGATGCTTCTGTTGAAAAACAGAACCGTGATTAGTTTTCATGTTCTCAATTTATAATGTATGTTCAATTTCAATGCTTTTCTGGATCCTAGTACTGTCGTGGGACATCTTGTTATGGATTAGTGCTTTATTTTCATGTTTCTGCATTAATCAAAAGTAAAAATTCTCTCAATTGTCATATTTGTCAGTTTGCTTAATTGTTTGTTCCCTTCATTTTGCTTGATCTTAAGCCTAGCTATGTCAATCTCTGTGGTGGATACTATGTGAATGAATTATCTCTGAGTGCTAGAAATTAATTAACAACGCTAATAATTTTTAATAATTTTAGAGGAGGTACGATGAAAAAAAACTGAGATTTGGGTTTTGCCCATGATGATGTCATTTTGGGCCAATAATTTAGAGGTCCCAAAGTGCTTTTCTGTCCTAAATTATTCGCTTGGTGCATTAAATCTTATCTTATCTATATAAAAGTAGAGCAGTAAGCAGCTTTCTGCAAGACACGTCAGCACGGCTCATAAATATTTTGCTAATTAATTAATATATCCTGGTAGGTTAAAAAATTAGAATATCCTCAAGGTAGTTAAGATTGTTTCTTTCTCCTGTCAAATATTATTTTATAATTATTTTATAATTTTTATATCCTAATATCCTCAAGGTAATTAAGATTGTATTACTCTATATTTTTATTATTCAACTCCAAACATTGAGTACGTTTTAAAAATAAGATTTCTACTATATTATATATCCCTCATAAATATTACAACTATTCAATATTTTGCTAATTAATTAATATATCCTGGTAGGTTAAAATTTTGAACATGTCATCTCACACTATGTTTCTTGAACTGTTACGGCACCTTCTACCCCCACGTCCTCCAGGCATTTCCGATCGTGGCGGAGCTATCTTCAGTTCATGCGGGAAGTTATTGACTCACAGGCTGTTGCATCCCTGTCTTGACGTCTCCTTTAAAACCCGCATAGAGCCTTTACAACAGGTGCTCTGTCTCTGCGCTTTCATCTTTCACTGGAGTATCCAATTTTCTTACGTAGAGCTATGATTACTGTTTTTTATCCCATTCGTGCATTGACCCCTAAGCGCCGTAATTGGCGTATTTGTGTCCGGCTTGTCAGGAAGTGGAATATGCCCGCTAGGCACGGTCATGGTGATGCATTTTCCATGGAGCTAGTGATGCAGGATATTCATGTGAGGGGTTGTATCAGGGCACTTCGTTCGCCTTTTTCGCCATTTCTTCTTGCTTCCTTTTTGGTGTGACCTTTCCTTTATTAATTATTTGTTGGCTTTTAGGGTGATTGTGTCCATGCGTCTTTGTGAAGTGGATTTGTACATCGCCATAAGAAATATCTGGAAGAGGGCGCAGTTGTGGAGCTCTCCAATTTCGTTATGGTTCTTGCCACTGGGTCGTACCGGCCAACTGAACACCCGTATTGTGTTAACTTCTAGTTTTCTACCCTTCTCCAACCTCACAAGGATGATCTTAGCATCTCACGCTATGGTTTTTCTTTCAAGAATTTCTCTAACATACTCTCTTCAGACTTGGATGGTCGTTTCCTGTTTCGTGAGTTAGGTTTTTTTGACCATGTGTTTTGTACTTCTCACTTATTTGTTTGACATTAAGCATCTATTCTCTACTTATTTTTTGACCAAACATTGTTGGGAGGGTGTCTGCTATGGGCCAACTAGAAGAGTGCACAGTGTAAGGATAGCTTCAGTATCGAGTCGACATAGAATTAGCGAATGAAGAGTAACTTCACATGATGATTTTATGCTCCATCATGTGTTGTTGACCTTCAATGTGTGTTGTGATAACTGTGTGGATTCTTTGCAGCCTAGAACGTCTCCAGTGTACCCTTTGGGGGGAATTTACAGATGACCTGCTGTCATATATGGCCTCTCACAAGTCTGGCCCCGTTGTGATCATACTCCAGTGGTGCAAGGCGCAAGAATTTAACCGTTAGTGTTTTTCTCTGATTTTAATTTTCCCTTGGTTTTCTTTATATAAGCCCATACCAATTACTAATGCAACAATTTATGCTTCTTTTGTTCATTCAGATAGGAATAAGATCTCCAACTCTATGTATACAGCCCGTCTGCTTATACACCTCGAACTGCCAGAAGTAGTCAATTTCATTAAAAAGTGCATTCTCTCCCTAGCGTGGTCTTTTCTTTTTCTTACGCCTATACAAGTTGAGCAACTGGTGTGTTTACATCATTAATTAACAATGTCAATGCATCACTAGACTTGAGGTAGCAGGAGTTGATGTTTCACAGCCACCAGACCATATTACACCTCAGGGTACTTTAACTCTCACAGAAGAGTTGCTAGGAAACCCAGACAGACGACAGATCCAAGGAATATGTAAAGGGCCAGCGGTTTGTGATTATGTTATATTCATTAAGCTGTGAAACCTAGAACAATTTTCACACAATCCATACCTTAGCTTCTCTTCACACCAAGGAGCCAAGATCATTTTCCGTTGGCTAAATGCCTCTACAAAGGCATCCCAAGTATGCACAGCCTGAATGCATGCGTCTCGCTTTTGTTTTGCAACACTGAACATGTTTTGTTGAATATTGTGCAGCAAGTCCTTGACTTGCCTCACCAAATCATACCTGGGTATGTCTACCTTCTCCTAATTATCACGCCGCACTGCCCCGTACCTGTATGTGCATGATCTGAAATATGTTATTTCTTGTTCACTGACAATGCAAACCGACCAACATACAGGAAAAGATTACATGTACAATAGTTTATGTACCTATAGCAAAAGGTTGGTGACCTGCTTATTTTCCAAGTCCTTTGGCCCAATTTCAATTCCCAGTCTGCATACTTCTGTCCAGGACAATGCCCCAGAAAACTTCTCCTTCTCAGTTTTCTTACCCTTGATGACAGGAACAGCCAAATATATATATATTCTTCAAATATACGCCTATACAATTCCGAGATATTGAGTACCTGAAACAGGATCCATCAGTATGTCTTGAAAACATAAAAGATTGAAGGATTAATACAGACACCATCAAATTCATGATATGTAGGGATATAATATAATCAATGACATATGATAAATGTAGGCATATGCTTGAGAATAGGTTGGCATATCTTTATATCCATGCAAATTCGCGGTTAGTTAGCCTTTATTCCAAATGAATCAGCTTCCCAAGTTTCATTCAGGTTCAATCAGCATCGTTAATGCAATACAAGCATCATACCTCTGCATCTGCCTCCTCCTTCGTTGCAAAAACAGAAAGCCCTTCCTGCCAAAGAAACTCACGGCACCTGCATTCAAAAGAAGTATGTCTGGAGACCAGTAAACTCTATAAACATTCTTCTTTTTGCAAACCATGTTGAACTTACCACATTTCCAATTTCTTACAAAGCGTAAGATTCAACAAAACATCATTGTTTTGCAAAAGGGCATCACTATGACCAATTCACTATTTATGAAATTTCCACTAAAACATAAAAGAATAACCAGATCATGATTACCAGGCACTACAAAATAATACAAAAGCTATCTCATACCTGATGAATGGCATGGGATCACTGATCTCCCACCTAACAACTTAGAGTTGGTCTAAGCTAGATCCTCTGGGCCTTGAGTTTGACTCCCACAGGATTCTATTATATTGGGAGGGATAACTACGAACCTCGAACCAAATACCGTGTAATAATATCCAAAAAAAATGAGTATCCCCAACCTTTGTCACCCAAGCAACTGGCAAAAACCCAAGAGATTAACAGCATGACAGTAATATTTCTATAATAAAAATTTCCTCCCAGAAGCTGTTACTAACTAAAACGAAATCAAATGAGTCAACAATCAATATAAAAATGCACTAAGTTTCCATTTTCACAAGCACATTAATCTGCAAGATTATAAATAAATTGAAGTTCACCTCTGGTGCAAAGCCCTCGATATGATCCTTCTCCTGTTGCATACAGTAATGAGGAATAAGTAGTGGAAAGTAGACTTTCCTTTTTCTCATCTCCACATCAAAAAAGTCCTGCACATTGATTTTCAAAAATTATAAACAGAATATGAATTTAAGAAACCCAAATATTTGGAAATCCATTTTCATGCTCAAGGAACCATAGTTTCTTCACAAGAAAAACAACCTAACGAGCTAATCCAAACCATATGGGTACTAAAATAAAACATTTTTTCTAAATTTTCTCATATTTAAGAGTACAGAAAAACATTACATTAGTTTAAGTCTTCACCTAATAAATTATAATAGGGGTAATATTTAGAAAAAATTCATTAATGACCCACCAAGTGACTCATATCATAGACCAATAATTGCTTTTAGAAAGCACCCTATATTTGAGATGGAAGGAAGTATATAAACATTAGAATTAGGCATACTCAAAAGGGAGGTTGGGGAAAAATTCCTTCCATTAATGCACGCGCATGCATACATACATATATACATACATACATACATACATACATACATACATACATACATACATACATACATATATATATATTCCCTTCCAGTTAGCTTAGGCTAATTATCCAGTACTCAAATCACAAGATCTAGGACTACAAAACCTTCTCCCTGATCAATTGGTCGTGGTTTAGGGTATCTAATGTTATATATTATAGTTGTGCAATAAATTACACAGTTCATGATTTGTGCACAAGTGCAACTTACTGTAGATGTTGATGTTTTAAGTTGAGACGATAAATGTTGATATACAATTGAGATTATGGACGTGCTGTATTACAATTGCTAGTTCTGTGAACATTGCAATGCACATTATATGGTGACCTTCATACAAAATCACACATCAATGTGACCTGGTGGGGGCTACATATTTGAAAGAGTAGTAATTAGTGTGTGTGTGGAGTTTAAATGAGCAACATTAATATGTTAATGATACGTTGAAGGCAAATGGAGGTTCAAATCAGTATGAAGAGGCATTGTCAGCGGAGGAGACTTTCAGGAAAGTAGCTGCAGAAATGACTCTATGGCTATCTTAAAATTTTGGATAGAATCAATCAAAACCCATATCCTCATGTGTGTGTCTTGTGCGGTGTTTCATCGATCTTTAAATGCAGCTTCAGGAGCCAAGATATGTGGGACTTTGTCTGTTGATGCTTCTGGAAAACAGAACCATTATCGTTAGTTTTCGTGTTCTCAGCTTAATGTACGTTTAATTTCAATGCTTTTGTATTCCCTGGATCCTAGTACTGTCGGGGGACATCATGTTATGGATTAGTAGTGCTTTTCATGTTGCTACACTCTGCCTGATATCAGGTTTCTGCACTAAAAATAACTGACCACTAAACAAAATTTCTAGTAATTTATTTTCAAACATAATTATCACGTTATATTAAGAAAAAACCTATATAAACTAACACAAAACTTACAGCCAAATTCCACAGAGACTTGAATGATAGAAGTTTCATTAACTCTATTTTTCTTCAGTAACTTAAAAATCACCAACTGAAACAAATATTTAATACCATTCAAGTTAATGCAGTGTATGTGCAGTTTAAAAAATTGCTAATAATAAATATAGAAGCATTAGTAATTGGGCTAGAAAAATTAGGGCAGAGCAAATGATGCGGCCCAATATTCTCCTAAATGGACCTGCCCTATACTGAGGTTGACTCAGGTTGACTCCCTGAATTCCCTATCAAAGGGACCACCAAGAAATGCGCTTTGTGGTGTCCCAAAAGTTAAACTCCATGAAACCAGAGAACTTGATGAATCTAGATTTTTGTAGCAGTTCTTTTCTTATAATTTCTTTGTACATATTTTCAATAAAACATAGTAAGCATTGTTTAGCACTAACATTTACAAACTATGATAAGACCACTTATGTAAACTTTGTATAAGCATTGTTAAGCTCCAACATTTGACACATGAACAAAACTTTGAAAGGACGATGGTCAAACACCAAGTGTTATGATATCAATAAATATACTTATTTACCTAGTAACCAATAAAATCACTTAAAATAAATTGATCCAAACACTCACAAGGATTATGGATGATTGCTGGGAAGCATTATGAGATGGATGAGAGCGAAGGGAGAGACCATTACCATTGGTGGCAGCGACAGTGGTGTCCTCCACAGTAAGCTCCAAGGCATTTCATTGAATGAAGGGGTCCCAAGTGTTGTGAGATATGTTGAACAATCACTTGGACTCACACATGTGAAGATGTTAACCTGTACATGAACCCCAACAAAAATCACAAGAAAAGCTACAAGCTTTGTGTGTCCCCATGTGATATACCATTCCATGGTTTTATTCCCACCCAACATGTGACCTCTTCCTTAGCCACATACCCCTCTTTTCCTATCTCTTTGACCCTGGGACACCCCCCCGGGGGGTACCCCTCACACATGTGCCCTTTTAATTCTTGTCCCTTCTTTTTCAACTTCGCTTTCCCCTTGTTCCTCCACTCTAATTAACCTTCATTTCAGTTATTCATTCCCACCCTAATATGGTTTCCTCCCAAAGGCAAAGGCAAACCACAAAAAAATAAAAACAAAAAAGTTAAGGTGCAATTTTAATAATAAAATTTCATCTAATACATATAAATTTTAAAAAAGGTAAAAATAATAATGAACAATTAAAAAATTGTGCAAATTTAACAAAATTGTTAAAGTTGACATAACTCTGATAAGGGTTTTTTTCTCATATAATTTAACGTTGTTAGATTAAATTTAATAGTTTTGTTAAATTTGCACCATTTTTAATTGTTCGTTGTTATTTTTACCTCTTCCAAAACTTATTTGTGCTAAACATCTCTCAGGTAAAATTTAATAGCTAAAATTGCACCTTAATCCAAAGAAAAAAAACTCATTCTCTTTTCTTAACTTGTTCTTCTCCATTTGCCAGTGAATGTTTTTCCCCTCTCAATCTTTCATTTTATGCCCTATTATTCTAAATTGATTCTTAAAACATTCTTCTTCTTTTGATTTAAATGGACAACTAATAACAACCTAATTTCTTTGTAACCTGTGAGTGTAGGGATCGAACTTCAGACAGGTACCATAAAGAATACAACTAATGCCATTAGACCAAAAGGTCTTTGGATTAGATTTCAATACATACAACACGAGACACTACGTGTTCCAAGCTGAAAATAGTTCTTTGCCAATTATTTTTCAGCAATAACTTTTAGGTACAAAAGGGAACAAAAATTTACACGCAGTTACAGTTGCTATTTACCAATCTAAAAGGACTAAAAACTCAAAACGTGACCATCTTATATGTTTTTGTTTGCAATTTTTCTTGTACAGGAACGAAATCAAGAAAATCATATGGAGACTAATAATCACAAGGGCACTACGACGACTTCGCTGCATGCAAAATCGTCCGACTTTCCGAGGGAATCTTGTTGCGGCCACGAATCCCGGAGAAGCTTCAGCAACAGTTGCGCCTTCTTCTTCGCTCTCTCCGTGCAATCGCTCTGCACCAGCAACAGCAGCTGCGTCAGCACCCCCGCGGCCACCGCCTCCCTCTGACTTTGCTCCGATTCCGAGCACAGTGACAGCAGCGCCCCCGCCGCGTACTCCGTCGCCCGGTCCGATACTTTCAGTATTATCTTCACCAGCAGCGGCACCGTCAGCGCGTGCCCTGCAAACGCCTCGCACCCCGCCGGGATTCTGCACAGCAATTCGATCGTCGCCAAGGCCCTCTCCACGTCGCATTTCTCGAAATCTGCCAGCCGGTCGATGAGGATCTCCGTTGCTCCGGCGGTCACCGCTTTTTCCCGCGTCTCTTTCACCAGGCACAGAGCGAACAACGCCTTGATTCCGATCTTGAGAGCTCGAGGATACGCGATCGGATTCTTCAAAATGTCGATGACTCCCTCGTAGATTTCGTCGATACTGCTGATTTGAGATCGGAGCTCCGACGAACGAGTTCCGGCCACAACGATTTCGATGAGCGCTGCCGAGTTGACTCGGACGTCCATTGATGTGTGAAACAGGAGACGCGATAGGTACCTGATTTTATTTGGATCCGATGCCACGGACGTGCATTCCGGCTCAGCGAGTGGAAACATCACAAGAAGAGCAAGTGACTCGTGGTTCAGCTCCGAAGAATCGGAATTGAGCTCGGAGAAAACAATAGGGAGAAGGATTTCGCGAACGTTGTGAGAGCCAATAAGAGAACGATTCTTGTCCGAGTCACGCGCGAGTCCCCTGAGTCGACGCAAGGCAGAGAGGCGTGACGGACTCGGAGCCGACTCGGAAGAGATTTGATTTAACAAGGAACGGACTACAGTCGGGTCGGCGGGTTGTTTGGGAGTGGGAATACGCTCAATTCCGAAAGCCCGATTAGCGACGCACCAATCCTGGATAAGACGGCGAAGAGTGTGGTTGGGAATAAGAGTGAAGTCGGTGAGCGGAGCACGAGTGACCGGACAGGTGATGTTGCCTGTGGCGACCCATGACTCGATGCTGGCTCGGTCGTAGGTCTGACCGGTGCAGACGGTGACGGGGTCACGCATCAGCTCGAGGGAGATCGGACACCTGAAGTGGTAAGGAATCTGAATCCCCAAATCCAACGGCTCTAAACTCCCAGGCATGCCTGTCTCTCTCTCTCTATATCTATAAGATTACAAGTTTGTCTCTGTGGGGAGTGAGAGAGAGGGAGGGAAGTGTACTGCAAATAATACTAAAACTGAACGCTCTCTGCAAAATTCTCTTATGTTAGTATGTTGCTCTGCTTTCTCTTTATATGAGATGCAACAGAGGGACATACCCTACACCAAGAGGGTGACTGCCCTCTTTCTTATCTGACTCATCCTCCCCCACACGTGTGTGTGGTTCCAATTTTAACTTGGGGGCACCTAACCCTGGTTGCGGGCAGCGTGGCGGGGATTGGTCAAATCCAATTACAGTGGGCCCCACAATTGGCTGTCCTAAAAATCTTACTCCTGTTTCCATCAACTTATTTAATCCCTTTTGCTCATCACCCCCTCTTCTTTCTTTTATTCTGCTTTCGCCCCATGTGTCCCTTTCCTCTTTTTATTCATAGCCTTTCCCTCGTTTATTTCTTCCCTTTGACCCTACCTTGGTTGCTTTGCTTGCATTGCAAGCGGGAATTCAAGACTTTACACTGTTCTCTTGTGAATTGAACGTCATAAAACAGTTATTTAGTGCAGAAGATCAGCTACTTGATATTAAATGGTTATTAATTGATTAGTTGCATGAGCATATTAAAGTTATGATCTATCTTGTCAAACTTATTATATTTTAAGTTTATGAAAAAGAGGAAGTAGGAAGCCATTTTCCAAAAGTTACAATCAATTGCTAAGCATACAAGAAAGCCAGCTTTTCAAATATTTTAATAATAGTAATGTATAAAGCATGAATAAATAATAGCATGTCTCTCATATTAAGTAGAAGAATTTAAATTATGCAGCCCTACATGTTACAAAACCTGTTATTGATCTATCATAATCATAATAAAGCTAAAGAAACCAATTTCTTAGGGGAAACTAAAGACTAACACAAAAAGTGAAGTACAAAATGAAAATGCAAATGTAGTTTATGGAAAATATGAAAATGGAAAAAGAATGGGGCAAGTGGGGAAATAAAAGGAAAATGATTAGGTTGGGGGAACTGTTTGGTAATAGTGAGGGGAGTCAAAGGTCAAAGATGGACAGATTGCGAAGGAATGTGCGGGTCCAGGTTGTCTCTCCACCTCTTTATTGGGGCCAAAGACAACTTTCGTGTGGATAACAATCACAGGGGTGTTGCTTCCTTTGTGGTCCCTCCGATGTGGACTCCCTTCACCCACTGACACCCACATCATTTATTCCTTCCCCCTTTAATTCAAAATTTCTTCTTTCTACTACCAAGCGATTAACTGATTAGAGTCGATTAAGATGGTTGTGGAAAAGTTTATTTATATAATTTTTTTTATAATCTTATTTTATATATCATAAATTATATTTAAAAAATAATTTCTAATATTTAAACTAACTTCGGTTTGTTTCAAGTTAACCGGTACTACTTCACCTGTGGTTTTATATTTGAATATTGAACATACAGTCATAGTAATTATTTAGAAGCAGTGAGATTTCTCTCATAGTAAGCTGATATTCCCGTCTGTTGTTAGGAGCGGGTACACCTATAGATTAATTAAAAAGATCTCTTCTTTCTTTTTTTTATGTGACTTCCAGAAATCTAAGCATTATCAAACTCAACTGAGAATAATTCTCTTATAAATATTTTTGGCATTTACAAATAATCAAACTTGAGGCTTAATATTTAAATGGTTAAAACATCTTCATTAAAACCAGTTTGTATTGGTAAAATCTCTTTTGTCTAACGATTTATATTTTCTCAATCTCAAACTTCTAATTAATTAATTATATTGCAATTCTCTCTTCACACATAGAAACCTTAATCATGGAGTACTCACTCCGGTTATATTTATAAGTAACTTTTTTTCTTGTGAGGCTGATTCTTTTTAAAAGCAACTTTCACTTTGTGTATGAAAATGTAAGTTTTTTTTTATTTTACTCTTATTAAATACATTATTTATAATTAATTATCACACACATCAAAAGTTATATTCAGGAGAGAGATAACTCAACAGATGAATGAAGTCAACAAAATATTGGTAAAACTTATTTTACTATCCCTCATACTTTTGATACATTATCTCTCTATTTTCATTAATAGGGGCATATATAAAAAAATGATATTTTTAACATATTTATTGTTTTTAATTATCAGTTTGTTTTACACAATAAAAAAAATTTATAAATAGGGTGGGAGGGAGGATTATTATAATCACTTCAAGGTGTCCAATTTTCACATATTCAAGAATTTAGAATTCTTCCGCATAGTACTGGCGTGGCACGTATAAGAATTTAGTTGGAGCTTCTTTTTGGAGAAGTTAGAGTAAGTGTTTGATAAAACTTAAAATCGGAGTTTTAAAAGTCTTTTTTATAAATTGAGATAAAATTTTTTTCATATATTTATTTCGTAAATCATAAAAGTTATTCTCTAAAAGATAATTCGAACGCACACTCAACCCTACTCATAATTGAAGATATATTTTGCTAAAGTGTGACATTTAAAGCAATGTAATCAAACCCGGATCGGATCGGCCAATTCAGACCGGAAACCGACCAATTGACCGGTAGACTGGTTTCAATCTGATTTTTTTTTATTAACAATCGATTTTTTAAATTTTTTTTAGAATTTTATATTAATAATTCTAAAATTTTCAATTTCTCACCGGGTTAGTTACGGTCTGACCCACTGATTCAATACTCTAACCGATTCAATGAGTAGTTCGTATTTAATTACCTTGATTTAAAGAGATGATTCATTAACTATTAATAATTTGATACATTAATGGATGGATAGATCAAATCTCAAACAGTTCATAATTTGTCTCAAACACTTGAAGAATTTTCAAAGCGGGGGTTTCTGTGGAGTATAATCCACTGTGCTTGCATCGAAATTTATGTTGATGGTTGATGAATGTCAACTAACCGTCTGAATAAAATAAAAGGGGGAGAACAAGTTAAAAGGAAACGTTAAGGAGTTGGCGTAAGAACAAAAAGAGAAAGAGCGTGCAAAAAGCCATTGATAACAAATATTTATTCCTATTTGTTAAATTATTTGTGATTATTTTCTTATGCTATTATGCATCTATATCTTATCAAATTTAGAGTATTGTTAGACCAAGTCCACCACTAGACCACAAAGTGAGAGGGCTGAATTCGATTCTCACCCTGATTAAAAGTGAATTTCTTTCAAACTCTTCACTTTACTAAAAAAGAAATTTCATTAGAGTCAATCAATTTTAATTTTAATATTATCTGTAATTATTATTATATAAATACACACACAAGTGTCTCCATTATTTCAGTTACTATAAACTAGTTTAAAAAGTTTTCTTGTGGTCATAAAAGTCATAAACAAAAGTTGGCAAGAAAATTATAAAAAGAATATAAATATTTTTTAGGGAAAACAGAAAGAAATAAAAGGTAAGAAGTTTGAAAGTAATACAGGTTGTAAAAGATGTATTGGAATAGTATGGGTAATTGGATATTGTGAAGGGAAGAGAGGAAGGAGGACGGGGGAAGAAGGGAAGCGGTGTCGTTTTGAAGAGGCGTTTGGGGGGTTTGGGGGGAGGGGGAAGAGAGAGAGAAAGTGGCCCTGTTGTCACTTGTCCCCAGTCAACCGGACAACGTTTTCTCGCCTGCGCTCCTATCTCTCCGATGCACGTGCACATTGACCCCTCGCACGTGTTACCAGCTGTCCTCCTTATCTCGATTTCTGTTTTTGACCGCTTTTTCTGCTTCCCTCTCTTCTATTCTATCTCATAAATACTGTTAGAAGATAAATAGTTTTTACGATATATAAAATCAATATATAAAAAAATTATTTTAATTTATAAAAAATAACTTCTAAAACTAATTTTTATAATTTCCCCAACACTCACGTTCACTACGAATTACCAAGTTCATCGTCTCTCAATCCTACCCTATATCCCATGCATCGTACTTCCCTCCCTCTAAATTTGTTTTTATACGATTAAATATTATTCATTTTAGCCTTATTTATAAATAACTGTTTTTATTACATAAAATGAATTGGTAATTAAAAGTAATAAATATATCAAAAATATCATATTTTTTTATATATGTCCATATTTATGAAAATAGAAAAAGAATGTATAAAAAGTAAGAGAGATAGTTAAATATGTTTTTTCAATACTTTGTTGACTTAATTCACCTAATGAGTTCTCTCTCTCCTGAATATAACTCTTAGTGTGTGATAATTAATTAAAAATAATATGCATTTAATAAAAGTAAAATAGGAAAAATGAACTTATATTTCCAGACACAAAGTGAAAGTTGCTTATAAAAAGGATCAGCCCCATGAGAGAGAAAGTTGCTTATAGTTTGAAATAACGATTGGAACATTTAAAAGTAGTTTTTCAATCATGATTTACAGTATACGAGATAAGTATGTGAAATGAGTTTTGTCTCAACTTAAATGAAAAGCATTTATAAGCTAATTTTAAACTATTCTAAACACACCAATAGTTTTAATAATTTTGTGTCCAACCGAGTCACAAGCAATATTACTTCCAATAAAATGGAAAAAATGGTCTAAATAATTTAAAATAAAAAATATAAAAAAAATATGACTTAAACTTCAAAATCTTAAATTAATGATTTCATTTTAAAATGAGTTGTCAATTTGTATACAAATATAGTTAATTCATATAGTCTTGTAGGTAACAATACTGATTTTAGATTTTGAAGTCCAACTGATGTTTTCTTTTTTTTTAATTTAAACTCAAAATCGTTAAGTGAATATTTTTAAATAAAAACTATTATAGTTAAGATATGATCTTTATAATAAATTTTATATACAGTAAAGCATTTTTTAAAATAAAAGTAAGAAAATAAAATATAGACCGTTTAAATTAAATCTGGGGTGAACAGTTCAAAGTTTATGTTCAATAAAAGGGTACATGTAATATAAGAATCAGAATAAAAAAAATAAATACTTTCCTAAGGACTGCCATATGAGTTGCTCCATTTTTGAAATATCGGTTTTTCCCCCATCTGGCATCTGCTTTTGGGATTGTAGTGGATGATCACGTAAGTGGGCAACATTTTATTTTTTTTTTCCAACGTGAGTAGGCAACATGTTGGTTATATACCGTTGCTATTTAATTTGCGTTAGTGTCACATCTTATCCTATATAATCAAGCACCAATCCTTCCCTAATTTGAATGCTTACTCAACAGCCTTTTTTGTTTCAATTCAACCAAAAGACAAAGAAAAAAAACATTTTTTTTTGTTGGCCTGGAAAGAGGAAATAATTGAAACTCTGACTTTTTATCCCTATAAATGAAATTTTCAAAAATATTTTAATTACAGATAATACTGCTTTCTTTTTAATTTTTATAATCAAGTGACACGCATATCTAGCTTTACATAAAAATTTGTAAGTAAAGTTAAATTTATTATAAAAATATCGATGATAAAAGAGAACAAGAGATGAAGAAGAGAGAAAATGCAAAAAAAAAAAAATATTTACTTGTACGTCATTAATACTTAGCCCAAGGTCTCTATTTATAGGCATAAAAACGCGTATGAACATAAACTTCCACGTATGCTACAGTACTACACAATAAATGCTACATGATGAACAAAAAACCTGTGATGCTGCAATGCTGCACAGTAAATTGCTACAATGATGAACTGTAGCTACTACAATAATGTCTAATCTTATAAATCAAGTTGACTGGAAGAGCAAGTTGGTCTGAATATAAGTTAATGGACATCCACATAATTAATATTCATAACACTCCCCTTGAATGTCCATTATGAATGTGCCTCATTAAAAATTTTAATTAGGAAAAATCCAATGAGATAAAAACTTAGTAAAAAAAAAGAATACATCATTCATTAATACATGTCTAGTGCTGGCTCATTAAAAACCTTTTTAGGAAAACCTAGTGGACAAAACCTAGATAAGGGAAAAAAAGTACAACATGTATCGACTTCCCCTCTTAATAACATCAGTTGATATCTCTAAGTCTCCAAATGCTAATGTCATAGACAAGCTTTTCAAAGATTATACCGGGAAGTGACTTTATGAATAAATCTGCTAGATTTTCACTTGAACGGATTTGCTGGATATCTATTTCACCATCCTTTTGAAGGTCACGAGTAAAGAAGAATTTTAGTGAAATATGTTTCGTCATGACTCCCTTAATATAGCATTCCTTAAGTTAGGTAATACATACAGTATTATCTTCATATAAAACTGTTGATATCAATTTGACTAGAGATAAATGACAAGGTGTTTATATGTGATGTATCAGTGACCTCAACCATACATATTCTCGACTTGCTTCATGTATTATTATAATTTCTGTATGGTTAGATGATATGATTGATATAGTCTGTTTCATAGATCGCCATGAAATAGTTGTACCTCCACATGAAAACAGATAACTTGTTTATGATTTACCATCGTATGGATTAGATAAAAATCCAGCACCTGCATAACCTACCAATTCATGCTTAGATACATTTGAGTAGCACAACCCCATGTCCATAGTGCCTCTGAGATAAAGAAAAGTATGTTTTACTTTATTCCAATGACTTCGTGTTAATGAAGAACTATATATTGCTAACAAATTAATAGCAAATGATATATCAGGACATGTATGATTAGTAAGATACATTAGTACTCTAATAGCATTAAAGTATGGTACTTTTGGACCAATTAGTGCTTCATCACCTTCTTTGCTAATTACTTGATGTCGGAATGAATTTTTATCTGCTTTTAAAGATATTCCAATTATTGGGGTACATAATGGATGGGATTTATCCATGTAAAATCGCTCTAAGACCTTTATTGTATAAGTTTCTTGATATATAAAGATCCCATTTTTGAGGTACTAGATTTGTAATCCAAGACATAATTTTTTTCTTTCTAAGTCCTTCATTTTAAATTCTTTCTTCAGACAATTAATTGCATCTTGAAGCTCTTCAGGTGTTCCGATGATGTTGATATCATCAACATAAATAACAATTATAGCAAATTTACTTATAGATCTTTTCATAAAAATGCATGGGCATATCAGATCATTTTTGTATCATACTTTTAACAGATATTAACTAAGACGATTATACTACATGCGCCCTAATTGCTTCAAGCCATACAAGGACTTATTCAACTTAATTGAGTATTGTTCTCGAGAGCTTGAATTGAATACTTCTAACACCTTAAGTCCTTCAGAAACTTTCATATAAATATCATTATCAAGTGAGACATATAAATAGGCAGTCACGACATTCATTAGACGCAAATAAAGTCATTCATTTACTGCTAGGCTAATAAAATAACAAAAAGTAGTCGTATCCTCTACTGGTGAGTACGGTTCTTTAAAATCAATGACATGTCTTTATGTAAAGCCTTGGACTGCAATATGTGCATTAGATTTTGTTATTTCACCCTTTTCATTTCTCTTTCGCACAAAGGCCCATTTGTATCCAACTGGCTTTACATCTTCAGGTGTAAGAACTAAAAGTCCAAATACTTTTCATTTTTTCAATGATTTTAATTCTGCATTAATGACATCTTTCCATAGGAGCCAATCTTTACTTCGTTGGCACTCGCTAATGGATTTTGGCTCATGATCCTCATTATCATTCATCACATCATATGTTATATGATAAGCAAAGATGTCATCAACGTTAACTTCATTTCGATCCCATCGGATTTCATTCATAACATAGTTTATTGATATCTCATTATTTTCACATATGTCAGGTACTTGGGTCTCTTCTGGGACTACAACATTCTCTTCTGAAAATATATCTACTGGATATAATAACTCTTCAGGAGATGAATTTTCTAGAGCTATTAACTTTTCTTGATTATCCTCAATTTGACCATATATATTCTTTGCTCCTTTTCTCTTTCGAGGATTTTTATCTTTGGAACCAATGGGTCTGTCATGCTTCAGGTATGCTTTAAATTCATTCATAGTAGGTTATTTTTTAGGGACATTAATTTTAATAGGAGTATTAGCAGTTGAGACATATGATTTTGTCACTTTCTCTGGGTCAGTAAATGCTTCTGGCATTTGATAAGCTAAATTCTATAAATGAATTATCTTTTAAACTTTTAGTTTACATTGTTTTGTACGAGAATCAAAATGAGCCAATGATAATTCATTTCAATTAAAATTTCTTTACCCAACTACTTGTTTTCTCCCCTAATGTTGGAAAAAGTGATTCATCAAAATAACAATTGACAAATCATGTCGTAAATAAATCTCTTTTAGATGGTTCTAAATATATTACGATTGAAGGAGATTCACACCCAACATATATTCTCATCCTTCTTTGAGGACCCATTTTGGTGTGTTGTGGTGGTGCTATAGGCACATATACCACACACCTAAAAGTCATTATATGGAAAATATTATGTTCTTAACCAAAAACCATTTGTAAGGGGAAAACATTTAACTAACTTGTTGGCGTAATTCGAATTAACATTGTTGCATGTAAAGGTCTTGCAATCAGTTGCAATAGTTTAACTAGAGCCGGGAAATCGGCGGGCCGGCCCTATTAAACCCTTTTAAATCATAGGCTGGGCTTGAAAAATGGAGCTTCAAAAGGAAGTCGAGCCTAAAAGGGTCGGCCCTGTAAGGCCGAAGGCCCTTTAGCTTTGTTTTTTGTTTTAATTTTACTACCCTTCATACTCATACCCTTGCTGACTCCTCTCTAAGAACCTTAAAAATTGCTAAATTTACATATGATGGTAATTTACTAATTCTTGATATTTTTACCCATTAAACAGAGTCTATTACTTAAAGTGAAGTACAATCAAAATTCCTTAAAATTGATGATAGTAGTAAAGAAGATGAAAACGATAATTTTCATAATCATGTTGCTTAGAGTGTTTAGCTTTTTGCCTTCTTATGCTTTGTATGAGACTATGAATTACTTGTACACAATATTTTTTTACCTTTGATTATGAATTAATAACTGTATTTTTTTATTGCATAATGTGTGTAGACGTATAGTTAAATTTTGTGAAAATGACTTCTGGCCCTGCGGGCCGGCCCTAGCCCTGATGCTTTCAGGCCGGGTTTTAAAAAATATCAATTTTTCTTTCCCCGGGCCCTGTAGGGCCGGCCCTTTTAGGCCCTGGCCCTTCAAGAGCCTGCCCTGATTCCCAGCTCTAAGTTTAACCAATGATTCTGCAAGTCTATTTTGCGTATGAACATTAGCTATATGATGTTTAACATCAATTCCAAGGAACATACAATATTCATTAAAAGCTTGTGAAGTAAATTCACCAGCATTATCAATACGTATTTTCTTGATAAGATAATCAGGGTAATGTGCTCTTGATCTATTCAATTAAGCAAGTAATCTCTCAAACGTTAGGTTGCGAGAAGATAATAAGCACACATGTGACCATTTAGTTGATGCATCAATTAAAACCATATAGTATCTAAATGGTCCACATAGTGGGTGTATTGACCCACAAATATCTCTCTGTATCCGTTCTAGAAATGTGAGATACTTGCTTTCTATTTTGTTTAGTGAAAGGCAAATAATTAACTTTTCCTTGGAACATGCAGCACATGCGAAATCATAAGAATGTGATATTTATTTACACTTTAGGGTATGTCTACATGAATTCTCAATTATTTGTTGTATCATAATTGAATCAGGATGGCCTAGTCGATCATGCCAAACAATAAATTTATTAGTAAACTTCTGGTTTACATTGGCAAATTGCTGGTTTGCATTGGCAGACTTCTTGTCTGCATTAGTGAACTTCTAGTTCTCAATAACATATATTTCAATTGTATTTATAAATGTATAATATAAGCCAGAAAAAAAAGTAGGAAAACTTTCTAATATGCATTTTCTACCAGAAACTATATTTGTGATAACAAGATATTCCTATTTATTTTTAGTTATTATTTCTATATGATATCCATTTATCTTTGAAACTCCACAAGTTTCTTTAAGACTTGGTAGAATAAAATACATTATCAATACATAATTTTGTTCCTTTAGGTAACCAAATATTAGCTCTTCCGGAGCCTTCAATCAAATTTATACTACCAGATATAGTTTGAATATTGGCTTTTTGCATTATCAAGGAAGAAAAATATTTATCATTTTTTAGTATGGTGTTGGTTGTTGTGTTATCAACGAGACATAAATCTTTAGGATTGGTGCCAATAAGATTCATTCTTCATTAAAAAGATATAAAAACATAATTAAGAGAAATACATTTAATAAGAGTAACTTTAAACACACTAAAATATAGCAGTTCAAATAAACAAAAATAAATTATGCTAAGAAATTAACAACATCCAAATGGGTAATATCCATATATCTATACTCAGAATTTTCAGCCTTATCAACATGGTTTACTTCAAACTTTGATCCTTTACCATTATATTTAATTGATTCTTAGTAAAGTTCAACCGGGTGTCTTGGCGTACGACAAGTATGAGATCAATGATCACTGCCACCACAGCGATAACATTGATTTTCATCATTTTTATTATGCTTACTATTTTCCCTTTTGTGGTTTTTATCAATCTTTTCTCACTTCTGGTAGGAATTTAAACTACCACGATTTCGACTATAGATACAGCAACGACTATAACCACGACCACGTCCATATCCATGGCCACAAATAGATTCATTCGTTACTACATTCGCTTTTGGGAATGGTGTCAAACTTGTTGGACAAGATTCATGGTTTTTCAATAAAAGCTCATTGTTCTGTTTTGCCACAAAGAGGCAATAAATTAATTCAAGATATTTATTAAACCTCTTTTACGATATTACTACAACAGGAGCAAACTGGATGCATGAAATGTGGATAATATTTTTTCTAACATACCTTTATCAGTAACACTATCTCCTCATAATTTTAATTGAGAAGTAATCCTGAACATGGTTGAGTTATACTCACTTACAAATTTAAAATCTTGCAAACGCAAATGCATCCAGTCATAACGAGTTTTTGGGAGGGCGATCATCTTCTGGTGATCATATCTTTCTTTTAAATTGTTCCAAAGAACAAGTGAGTCTTTTACAGTCAAATATTCAATTTTTAAACCTACATGAAAATGATGGCGTAGAAAAATTATGGATCAGGCATTCAAGGTATAGTTCTTTTCGGTAATAACAAGAGCCACAAATTTATATTTCACAAGATTTAACATAGTTCAGACTAGTGCAATAAAAGGTTATTCATAAAATATGAAATATAAAAATGCAATATAATAACAGGAAATTCTTAAAGATAATAAATAATTCATAAAGTAAGATATTACAATAAAAATTAAAACTTTATGGCTTCAGGCCAATTAGTCTCATGGCTTCAAGCCAATTAATCTCATGATAAGAAATTAAACTGACCATTTATCTTATGGCTTTCGTCCATACAATAAAATAGAAGATGAAGTTTATATGACTTCTGGCCATATAATCTCAAAATAGAAGTCAAAGAAATATGGTTTCCGGCCATATAATGTAGAAACAGGAAAATCAAAGAAATATGATTTCTGACCATACAAGAAGATGAAAAAGGATATGGTTTATGGCCATATAATAGGGAATCAATATAACAGAGGATCAAAGGAATATGGCTTTTGACCATATTATATCAAAATAAGAAATCAAAGCGATATGACTTCGGGTCATATAATTTTAGAATATCAAATCAAATGTATATAGCTTCTAGCCATAATAATAATAATATAAAGGAACTTGTAAATGATATATATAATATATAAGAACAATAGTAATCTCCAATCTTATCCATGGAACCTGATGTTTATAACAATTGGTAAAAATATCTCTCTAATTCCTTAGAATAGCTCAGATTATCTCAGATCTATCAAATAAATATATTGTAAAACAAGGTAGATGATTTACGGCATACGAAATAAGTATGTGAGAGGAGTGTTATATCGACTTACGTGCATAAACATTTTTGGGATCACTATTCATGCTAGAAATTGTCAAAGAAACTATGAGAAATCATACATTTGTTAGAGCTTCGTGATGATAACGTATTATAAAAATATCGATGATAAGAAATAACAAGAGATAAAGAAGAAAGAAATTTAAGAGATAAAATTGTGAACATTTTTAATTCACTTGTATGTCGTTAATAATTGACCCAATGTCTATTTATAGATACAAAAACGCGTATGAACAGTAAATCCGCGTATGCTACAGTAATGAACATTGATGAACAATACTTTTACAATAATATCTTATCTTATAGATCAAGTTGACTGAAATAGTAAATTAGCTTGGATATAAATTAATAAACATCCATATAATTAATATTCATAACAAATTTATTATATATTTTTTTTATAAACAAAGAATGAATGCATGTAGGTAAGTGTTGTGAACAAGATTCATTGAATCATATGAATGCGAGGGTCCTAGTCCAAAATTAGGAGGATATTATAATATTCTCTATATGGCTTTAACTGATAAAGAAGATGGATGGTCTCTTTTTGTTCCCCTAAACAAATTCTTGACACAGTGCTCAACGTATCGCATAGCAAGGCCACATCTTAAACAATAAACATCAACATGCATAAAAACTATTACAAGTCTAAGGGTATTAAAAGAACCTACAAGTATGTCGAAAGAAGCATCTATCCATCAGAAATAATAGTACTAGCTACTCCATTTTAGTAAAGTTTTAGCTATAAATGACGAAATTTAGTTAAAACTATTTGAAGATAATAAATATATAAAAGATGTAATTTATTTATTAAAAAAATGTGAGTGAGAGAGGGGTGAATGGAAAAGGAACAATAGAATAAGAAAAAAAAGAGAGATAAAAATAATAATATGTAATTAGTTGGTGCCTGGGGGTAAAACTAAAAGTGGATTAAATATTGATGCAACTTCAAAGGGTATGAGGTGGCAAAAGAACAGGGACTAGGAAGAGGCCTATAGAAAAAGATCTGGCTTTAAGGTAGGGGTGGAAAATTTGAAAGAAAAGCAGGTGGCTGAGCATATTAAAATCTAGTTACTTTTGCAATCACTTTACAAGTGGATAGCCCAAAATTTAATGCTAATTAAGTAAGGAGTCCTTTGGTTTGCAGACAATTCTTAAATCCCCCAACCACTGAGTCCCTAGTTGGGGGGTTTGATTCTCCCTAAGATTTTGGTCTTTCATTGTGGGCCCCACACTCCCAATAATTGAACCCAATTCCCCTTCCATGCTGTTTTCAACCATTTTGCTCACCATGTGTTCTCCTCTCCTCCACTCTTGCTTTTCAGGGCCCCACCCTTCCCTATTTTTTTCAACGCTCCTTTTCTCACTCCATTTATCCCTCCCTCCACCAATGTAAAGCGATTATTATCAATGGATAATCCTCACTCCAAATTTATGCCGCTATCATCTGTTTTTAGTGCATTCGGTCTTTCTTTTTTTTAATAAATAATTTTTATTTTTATTATGTAAAATAAACTACAGTTAAAAATAATTAAAAATAATAAATATGTCAAATATATCATTTTTTTTAAAATATGATCCTATTTATAAAAAGAATATATGAGATATAATAAGTATAAAATATGAGAAAAAATGTTTAATAAATAAGTAAAAAAATAGAATTAATGATGAGTGAGGAATATTAATATAAATAGGTATATTTAATAGGGGTAAAAAAATAATTTAAATTTTAAAATATAAAAAAAATATTTATAAAAAATATCAACTTCAATAAAAAAAAAAGTTATTAGTAAAAAGATGGGAGGGAGTACCTTTTAAACACCTGTTTGACAACTTGACATGTCCAATCTTGCTTCTCGTTTTATTTTGAATTCGTATTTCACTTCCTCCTACATTTAACTTTTAAGCTCACATTTATCCGGTAAAAAAGTGTTTTAGTGCGTCCGGATACCATTAAACATAAAATAATATATTTGCTCTGCCCTTCTAAAATCTTAAGTAATTGGTCCTCACGTGTTAAGAAAACCTTGTAAAAACATATACAAATCTTGAAATACTAAGTTATAATGTATAAGAATTAACATATTAAACATCTGAAGCTTGCAGAACTAAGCTAAGTTAAATTTCAAGAGTTAGAATTATAACAGAGTCAAAACTATAATAACTAAATAAATAAGTAATTCCTATTTTTAGTCCTTAAACTATAAAATAAATTTTATACGATGAATCGGAGTAGCATTCCTTAATGCATGCGCTAAGTATGAAACAGCCAAATAAGAATTTAAACTGGACGAGTATATGGATCAGATTAGGGGAAACATGAGTATGAAATCATGATTTATAGAAATGGTGTTCAGTTAATTAAGTGGTATTGGATAGGGATGCATGAGGCTGTTTGGGAGGGTTTTTCTGGATCGGGTTTATTATATAAGCCTGATTCACGTAAATTGAGATAAATCTCCTCCACATATTTATCTCGTAAACCATAAAAACACCCAGTAGATCGTAAAAGTTACCTCGTAGACCGTAAAAATTACTTCATATTTCGTGAATCACAATTTATAAGCACTTATGAAACTTCCATAAGCTAATCTAAACAAACTCAATCAAAACGGGTCAACATTAAAAAAACCCGGAAAATCTAAACACCAATAATGGGAGGAAAATAATGCCCACCCTCTCTTACTATTCCTCAGGTTCCTATCTGTCCCCTATTCATCAAACTCTTTATGTCCAATTAGTCCACTTCACTTAATTAATTGATACTTTTGAAATTTGTACACATCATGACATCCTCACTCTCACGTGCTACCCCATTCATATCCTTTCAAATAATTATACTGACTATGCTTCTCCGATTTTTTATATTATTATTTAGTATTTGATATAGAACTCGTGGCTTCCATTTTTAACATATATGATCTATCTAAGACTTGATCTAAAAAATTTAAAGAGATTTAACAGGGTCTTACATCGCTGGACTAACTCCATATTAATTTGACTCTGCTTCTAAATATAAGAGTTTATAAAAGAGTTTTTTTTATTATATTTGAGTTTGTTTTTCTGTAAATATAATATCTCAATCATCTTATCTTATAAATTTATAATTTTTTTCTTAAACACAAATATAAGGAGTTTTTTTTTTCCAGCAGAGTAGTTCACACACACAGAGGTTATTAAGAAGGGTATTTTAAAAAGCCAACGCATATTATTTATTTACAAATAAACAATTTAATTAATTTTTTAATATCTATAAATTAATTAAGCTCATATGTTAAGTAACAGAGGCCCGTATATAGTCCTCATTTCACATCAAATAATTAGTTAATTAAATGAAACTTTGAGTTCGAGCTCGATATAATACTCTCACACTCTCAATAGGATGGACGTGCTAATTAACTATGATATCTAATTTGAATATGATAGATAAGAAATGAGGTGGTTAGATATATGTGCACAGATTGACCCACTGGCCACTAATACTACCTAACGTCAAAATAATATGTTAGAGAAATGTTAAAAGCGCTTTAATTTGTTCGAAGTGGTGATATCCAAGAGATTGTAAACATGAATATAATATAAGAAGCGTGGCTACACCTTTTATAGCTTCTCTGTGGGACTGTGTCTGGATGTTGCCTTTCTGGTAACACACACACACAAAAATTAAAGTTTACCAATTTTTAACACCGAAATCAAATTTAAAAAAAAGATGCTAATTAAGTAAAACGACAAACGTCTAGAGCACACTGTTCAAACTTGGTGTGCCCTATGCACCATTCATATCACGCTATAAACTCTATAAAAATATTTCGTACTTCCCAACGTAACAAACTAAAGCCGATTTAATTTAATTTATTGAGGAGTATATGCTGTATAACATCATGGCCAAAAAATATGCTGCATAATATGTTGTACTATGCATATCCACAAATGCTTTTTTTAATTATTATTATCTTTTTGCCCAAGATTCCCCTTCGATTGCCTTGTGTTCATGCACCAAATGTCGATCCTCACTTTTAATTGCCCACTCACAAGTGCTCGAAGCCATGCCTTTCCCCCCCTATTTTTAATATATTAAAATCCCTTGTGTTTATAAAAGGAATCCTAATCCTAAATGAGGTTAAAGAGAATGGAAATGGACAAGGAGGCTGACAGCATAAGAAATAATCAATGATAAAAAAATCAGACCGTTGGTCGGATCGGAAAACTGGTGAACTGGTCTGTGGTCTGATCTGGTTGGTATGTTAAACCGGTCTGAATCGGTCAAAATCGGTGGTTGAACCGGTTTCTTGTTTTAAAAAAAATACATTTTTTTATTCTTCTAACTACTATCTCCCGTTATCTTTTAGGGAAAAATGAAAGCTTGAAGACTAAGGTGAAGAGAAAAGTAAGTAAAGAAAGAACAAATCTTAAAAAAAATAAGATTTTGGGGATATAATAATTAATTAATTATAAGAAATAAGATATCATTGCATAAGTATAGACACCATAACTAATACTGATAAATTTTAAGCATTTTTTTTTCTAATAATCTTCAATTTTATCTATAAAATTTTATATATATATATATATATATATTGCCACTAATAAATTATAATATTTTAATATAACCGGTCCGACCCCGATTGACTCATTGACCTTTGAACCTATGCCGTGATCGGTTCATTACTCAGTCCGGTTTTTTGTTCCTTGGAAGATAACACAATATTTTTTAAAAATAAAAAAAATATCATATATCCATATTTATTAAATTTTAAAAGGGTCTAATAATAAAGAAAATACTACATTGTTTTTTTTTTGTGTGGAATAAATAAAGAATAGGCATGACCTAAATTACACCAAGTCAGGAGCCATAGTCCAGGTCCATATGCCCAATGTTGTGGGCCTTGGGTTGAAGTATTTAAGGAGAGCCATTGTGGGTTTGGGTTTTGTAATTGTGTGTACGTTGCCCATAGTAAGGTACATTCAACTAAAAATATCTGAGCAATTGTGGGCTATGGGTTTGGGCTTAGGTCTAATTTATTCATTTAAAAAGGAAAACTAAATCCAGCCGTTCACATAAATAAGAAAATATCTGAGCAAGTTCATTCAAGTAAAATCCAGCACTCTTGCATTTGCAGCTTGCAAACACATTCAAATAATTAATCCCATGAATCTGTAATTTTTCTATTGTTAATGCAAGTCCCATAATGTAAAAACTATTGAAGGTGAGCAAGTCCACTAAACAACCACATGCTAAAATCTGAATAATCTTAAACCCTTCTCCTATCCTAAGCACCCAAATTATCAATCAAGAAGTCACATCATATTCACAAACCCCCTTTTGAGCACTCGCACCAAAAATTGGTTCCTCGCCTTTGTTTTGTGCTAATGTGTTTGTTTGTGATCACAATGACACAAACAAGACCATAGAAAGAGTGGCTAAAGACCAGCACAATTCAAGTGGTCTTATATCTCTATGCCCAAAACACGTATAATGTTCTGCTGCTGCAAATGTTCCGTTTTCCTGCACCAAATCATCCAACTATCACTCAAACTTTCAGGTGACACACATAGAAGATAGATAACTCAAATTAATCCCCTGCATAATTTACTTTCTCTCATTACTATTTTATTCCTCTCACTTATTTGCCCTTATTTAAAAAAAAGAAGATGAAGTTCATTTCCTATTTATTTATTACTTTTAACCAATTTTAATTATTTTTCCCACACCCTGTGGGCTCTTATAAATATAAAACGAAGAGTTGGAAGGCAGAACCTTGCAGCAGGCGATGTTTCCACATCCACATACTAAGTGACCGTTAGCTACATCCACTGCCTCTGGAGCTCCTCCTCCATCACTTCTCTGAAGCAGAACACACAACTTCATTATGCTTTACTCTTTGATGAATTATTTTCTTACACAGATAGGTCCAAAACAAATGAACAGATCGAGTTAATCACAAGGAGAGCATGATTAGGTGTCATCTAATGATCAATTTGGTAGCCTTGTGTTTTGTAGATAACCTATTTACCAGAGTTGATGATAATATTAATACCTTGTAGAAGTCAACGGCGATGAAATTAGGCCACCGTTGTCCTGAGGCTTCATAGCAGGTGTCGATCATGCGAAGCAAAGGAGCAGAATTGTCCTTACAAGATTGAGTTAAATCTGGGAGATCTCTAAAGAAGTTTACAAGCACTAAAGATCTTGATTTTGTGTTCATGGGTTGTGATTCTGCTCGATTAGGACATGAACCAGCCTTCATGCCTCCATTCCCATCTGCAAAATCTCAACCCCAGATCGGAAATTTTTGTTAATCTATAGAAAACAGAGTTCCTTCAAAGCCATACACAAAATCAGGGATTTTAGTATTCCCTTCGCATTCGTGTTTAGTATAAAAACTAATTGTTTTTTTTTAAGAGGTTAGAAAAGTTAAATAAATTACTTAATTATAATACATATGTTGCATATTATTAAATTATATACTCTTTTCGATCTTTAATATAAGACATATTTATTGAATTTAATTAGAATAATAATGTTAATTAAGTTGGTTAATATGACATTTATTTTCTAATATATAAAATACATTAGTCATCTGCTTCCTTAATTCCTTATTTTCCTTAATTGTTGTTGAGGGTGAATCAATACATGTAAATTAGAAAAAGATAACAAATATAAAAATTATGTCTTATATTTGAGATCAATATCAACTCTTTAAATATGTCTTATATTAAGAACCAGAAGAGTATCGGTTTATAAGTCAAAAAAATTAATTTAAAGAAAAACAATTAATATAAATACTTTAAAATAAGTTATTTGATTTCCCCAATCTCTTTTAAAAAATTAACTGGGTCTTATAATCTGTACATGAAATTAATATGAGGACTTACACTGGTTTTCCGCAAGGTAGTTCCATTCATAGGCAATTCCTTCAGAAGCTTCTTTTGATGATTTTGAAGTGAAGACTACTAAACGTTGGTTCTTCTGAATCATATCATCAACCGTTGGCCAATCTCCTCCATTTTTGGGCATTCTCCAAACGGGAAACCAGAATTTTCTCAGTCCAGCAGCATCAAACACCTTTGTTAGTCCTTTTGGCGATGTTACATAGTCTTCAATTATAATCGTCACAATCTCTGAAGGGTTAGCTTCCAAGAACGCTCCAATCTCTCTTAGAACATTAATGGCAGGTTGCTGTGCCATAATTGTCCCATTCATCATGAATATCAACCCGTAAGTATATCAGAATCAAACTTAAACACATACTATTGTTTATGTATGGAGTGATCCTTTGATGCAAGAAAAAGAAAAGATCCAAGTTTCATACTTACAAAAGCTGTGTAGTTATAGCACTGACCACTAAAGGAGTGACATAGCCAAATATCATTTTGGAAGTCATACATGTCAAGCATTAAACCTCGTATTCCATTCTGCAACACAAAAAATTAAGCATTAGCAGCCCCAAATGTAGCACTAAAATCAGAAGCTTTTCAATGTTATTTTGCTTAACTTTTGCCCCCCATTAACTTCTTTAATTCCCTCAGTTCAATTACTTACAATGGTGTTGTCTGAAAAACATATAATGTTTCACTCAAGAAATCTTGTTCTTAGTAACTGAGTAAATTACCTCACTTTTGTTGGGCAAAGCATTATTTTCAATTTCTTACCTACTGTAATTTGATTAAACTAATATAATTTGAACAAAAAGCATAGTGAGTAAAAAAATCCAGCCAAACACACACACAAATACAGCGCATGCTTCAGTTAAATTTTCATCTATTGAATAATTCTACAGGGCTCCACCAACCTCACAACAACTTTCAGAATGAATTTATTATTTCAAAGACAATGATAAAATGATGTTCTTTTGGGGTAGGAAATACTTCTTTGATTCTATTTATAAGAAATCAATAGTCGAAATATACGTTTTAGGAAATAGTTAAAGTTAGTTAAAAATAATAAATATGTTTAAAATAAATTTTATTTTTCAAATATACACTTATTTATGAGAGACGAGTAAAAGAGAGAAATAAAAAAATATAAATATCATCGATATTTTAATTAATACAATACATATAATTAATGAAGGATAAAAATAAAATAAAAATTATTATATATTTAAATAATTTTTATTAAATTTTTATAAAAATAATCAAGACAACTTAAATTTCAGAACTTTAAAAAAAAAAACAGAAAAGTACAAGGTTTAATCTTAGAAGCACAACGTGAGGCCTTCTTCTGATGCAACAACCAGGAGGCAGAAGCTTGACATTCCCGCCAAGCAGAGACATACTGAAATAAATAAGGCACTGCAACCGAATGCGGCCTGAGAATCATTCATTGTTTTCACACTGCTATTAGACTTATCGCTCACAACATAAAATGAGTTTATTCGTATGCTTTTGAGTAAAAAGTGTGAGTTTTTTTATTTTTTAAAATTATCAAATTCATGACCACAAAATCAAAACTGAAGGTTTCAATAAATACTCAGTAATGGGCTCGATTTTTTAACAATATTTTTTGCGTTGAGGGAGAGAGCAGTGATGAGACAATGGATAGAGAGCTGAGGGGGAGTAGGTGAGTTTTTTAAATAAAAATAAATACTTGTCAACAGGACAATGAGGATCAGTAAAAAAGTTAAAAAAATGAGCTTCTTAGATAACCTCTTTTTTTTAAGTGAAATCAAACAGATGAATTGTGTCAACTGGGTTTTTGTGAGGCAGCTGGGTTTTTTCCCCTCCCAAACGCTATCTACAAGTCTCAAGGGACGAAGATATAACATACATTAAGCTGAAAAGTGATAGAATCCTGCTGGTTCACCGGAGAAAGAATCGGAGAGGCCGTCTGCGATTTCTGCCCCAACATCGCAAACGAATTGTGCGTCGTCAGCCACGAGTAACGATTAAAGGGAAAACCTTTCGTCTATTCAAAAACAAGAACACAGAATAGTTAATATAACTCTGTTCAGTTACAAATTTGGACGAAATCAAGGAGTTAAATAAATTTAAAAACTTGCCTTTGAACTGGGAATGATGGGTTGAATGCGAGTACATCTGGGACGAATATTCCCATTTGCCACACAAGTCTCGCAGTGCGAACCAGAATCGCAGTTTGAGTTTAAAAAGCATGTGTTTCCCTCCTGAAACCAAAAAAAAAAAAAAAGGGTTGATTTTCAGAGAGCATGATCATCAATCAATGGAAGAGGACGAGGAATGGTTTCTTAAAAAGCATGTTTTCAGAGATAATCTGAACCTTGAGAGCGATGGAGGATCCCAGAAGAAGAAAAAGAATAAGAGCTATAAGGGTTGCTCTCTGCAAATCACAAGTCACTTTTAGAAGAGAGAAGAAAACACAGAGTACACTATCAAAAATAGAGCTTGAAGAAGAAAGAGAGAGAGAAGAAGAAGCTGCTTGCCTCCATTGATTTGTAGTTGAATGAATGCGAGAGGAAGGGGGACTTGGGAGCTATATTTCTCTTTCCGTAAAGAGAGAATGAGAAATTTGAATTTCAACAGAGCAACAATATATAAAAGGTTCTTGTTGAAGGAGACGTGCGCGCGGCAGAGTCTGAGCATGCACGAGTTGCAGCTTTTTCTGCCTTCTCAATGTTTAGTTAGCAGTGCTTCTAAGTTTTATCTACTACTTTTTTCCAATTTTTTTTATTGTATTTTAATCAATTAAAAAAACCAACATTTTTTGGGCCATAATTTAAAAAAAAAAAAACACTTTACAATATTATTTCGGTGAAGAGGAGCAAATGCCGCAAAATTTATGACATTACGTATTGAAAATTTACAGGATTGTTAAGATTCTGTGCTTTGGAATGTAGGTTGAATATGATATTATTTTTTAATTCATTATATTTAAAAAATTATTATGAATATATATATTACTGTGTGTGCATATTATGTAGATATAGATGTAGATCTTATAATATTTAATAAATACAATCTGATATCAATATCGTGTTTATTTTTTCTAATTTCTTGGTTAGGTCTTTTGATTTCATATTTATCATACTTAAACCTTTCGTTTTAATCTTTTATTAGTTAATAATATTAATAATTAATGTATGTTGTATATTACGACTTAGAGACATGGTTGATGATTGATAAATATTGTGGTTTGGTCTATAGGCTTGTTTGGTTGGGTTTATGTTTATGCATAAGCCTGATTTATGTAAATCGAAATAAAATTTCTCACATATTTATTTAGTAGACCGTAAAAATTATTTCGTAGACCATAAAAATTACCTCATATTATATAAATCATTATTAAAAAGTATTTATAGAAGTTATTTAAACATACTAATATTTTTATAGAATACCTGACGCCTGTATTTGCTTCTGCTTCATTTTTTTTTTGGGGCCAGGGATTATTTGGCGGGACATGGATGTTGCGTATTTTCCTGAGATGAAGCAGTTTTCCAAGGAAAGTTTAAAAATCGTCAAAAGCATAATTGCTTCACGCTATCATTTCACATTGGAAACACTTGCAATGTGGAATAAAAAACGGGACTCAACATATTGGTTAGATCGGTTGAATCGATGATTAGTCGGTGTTTTAGTCTTGTTCATGTATCAGATTGGTTAAATAAGTTTGGATCGGTAAAAACCGTTAGTTTGACAAGTCTGTTTTTTTTTATGAAATATATATTTTTTATTCCTCTAACTATCATTTCGCGCTATTTTTTAGGAAACAATGAAAATTTGAAGACCAAGATGAAGAGAAAAGTAGGTAAAAGAATAATAAATCTAAAAAAAGATGATTTTGAGAGATATAATAATTAATTAATTATAGAAAATGATATATAATTATATAAGTATAGGCACCATAACTAATACTAATAAATTTTAAGCATATTTTTTCAAAAGATATTCATTTTTATCTATAAAAATTTAAAAATATATTAATATATATATTACAACTAACAAATTATAATATTATAATATGACCGGTCTGACCCCGATTGACCCATAAACTTATACCGTGACCGATTCATTGACCGGTACGATTTTTATTCCTTACTTGCAAACTTAAAACGGCCATTAAATAAATAAATAAATAAATAAAAACCATCCATTAATAAACCCCCTTCTAGATGCACAAAATCAGGATATAATAAACTACAATAAATAATAAATAGAAGACCCATGTAATCAAAGATGGGAGTCGTCTGGAGAATGTTTCTGGTTTTGGATTCCTTTTAGGTCAGCTAGCCCACCCAAAGCGGCCCATGATTTATTTACATCACAAATAGGAAAATTATTGTCTTGTTATTTTTGTTGTACTGAATCTTTTTATTGTGTGATGCTCGCTTGTTATAATATTTTTTTTAGTGACTAAATTGATAATGCGAGACTCCACGGTAGAAATAAACAGTACATTTAATGATTTTAATAATATGTTTTATTTGAATATTCATTTTTATATTGTCTTTATATAAGATATAATTAACCAATGAATGAATCTAATTAACTAATTTGAGTATATTAAGATGTTAGTTAAGTTAAGTAATATGATATATATATTTTTAAATACCCTAATCATCTTTTTTAATTCTCTACCCTTCCTACTTGATTGTTGATGAGGGAATATCAATAAGGTTAAGTTAAGAAAAAATAGATAAAATGTGTTAAGGTACAAATTTAGTAAACAATTGGTTTTTTTAGGCACCAAATACAACTAACTATTTTTTGGTGCAAAGATAAGCATAATCAATTTATTCGAGAGCAGATATAGCAACGCCATTAATTTAAGTTAACTTCCGTTACTTTTTTCACTGTAGATCCCACCAATCTTATCACTCTCTATTATTTTAATATATTTTTAAAAGGGTTAATATGCAAATTTAGTAATGAACTATTTCTCTATGGGTACTTAACACAATTATTTTTCATAAGAGCATTTACAAGATAAATATGTATACTTACAAAATAAATAAAAAGATTTACAAGATAAATAAAAAGATTTAAAGAATCAAGGGAGTTACAAAATTTTGATCATTCACATAATTGTTTTTCTATTGACAAAAATTAATTTTATTTTGACCCAATGCGGTTTAGTACAAAATTTTTTTACTCGCTGTATTATTTTAAATCCTTTTATTTGTCTTATAAATGCTCTTATGAAAAAAAAAGTAAGGGAATTAATATAAATGTCCTTACATAAATGCTCATATTTATCTTATAAATACTTTTATGAAAAATAATTATCTTGGGTGCCCATAGAAAAATAGTATATTACTAAATTTATACCTTAACCTTTTTAAAAATATATTAAAATAATAGAGAATGAAAATATTAGTAGGATTCACAATGCAAAAAGTAACGGAAGTTAAATCTCCTTAACGGTGTTGTTATATCTGCTCCTATATAAATTATTTATGTCTATTTTTACACCTGAAAAAAACTAATTGTATTGGATGCTCATAAGAAAGTAGTTGATTGATAAATTTGCACCTTCACCCAAAATTAAATAGACCTTATATTTAGGAGAAACATCAACCCTCTAGGTCTTTACATAAAGGAGGAGCGAAGCTTACAGAGAGTAATATATTGATGATAATGTTAATATTGACGTCATATATTATTTTTAATCTTAAATATAAGATATAATTGATTTTTTATAGATATTTAAAAAAATTAATTAAATTATTTTAAAATATTTATATCTTTTTTTTCTTTCAAACTATGTTGTCTAATTTATAAACTGATATATAATCTAATGATATACAACATATGATATAATTAAGTAACTTATTTAACTTCCTTAATTTTCCCAAAACAATAACTTTATCTTATATTTAGAATAAGTGAGTGGGAGTAATTGAGTATGTTTGGATGAACGGTGGAAAAATGACTTATTTGAAAAGCGACTTATAGAAAAGTGACTTTGGGTAAAAGTCAAATTGTGTAAGCAATTTATGTTTGGATTGTCGATTAGATAAGTGCTTTTTATGAAAATGAAGGGTGTTTGGTTTGGCTTTTTCGTAAGTGACTTTTGTGATATTTAAGAGAAAAAATTGTAAAATTTATGAAAATTGAAGAAATTATATTTGAAAATTTGACAATGATAAAATACATAATTAAATTACAATGAAAATGAAAATAAATTAGAAATGATACAAAGTTAAAGTCTTTGATACAGTAAAAGATAATAGAACTAATTCGTCCTAAAGTCTTATACAATTAAGTCCCTGATAGTGTCATGAACATTTTAATTTTGTTTCAACTTAATTAAAGTTCTGATTAAAGTGCATGAGGCAACTAGTTTTTTACATATCAATTATTATATAAATTTTTATTTTCTAAAAATTCCAATTAAATACTTTCATGAACCTATATGGCGACAGTACAGAAAGATCAAGGGAGAAAAATGATGAAAAACACTTTTATCTATATACTTGTATCAATGTTCATTTTGAAATAATCAATATAGAGGAAAAACCCCGAAAAAACAACATTGCATAGTAAAACAACTATGTATTCTCGCGGCTCAACAACATTGCACCATGCTGGAAAATGTAACCGATGGCTTGAATAGTAACAGATGACTGGAAGAACAAGCTTTAAATCTTTCCAAACACCGAGCAACGAAGATCAGATGCAGGACCACCCACTGGAGCTCACTGTTGACGACTACAGACCAAACGACGAGTAATGAAGATCTGAAGCATCTCCACCGTCAATGCCAAAAATACTGAGCAAAACTTAGATTGGCCACCGTCACCTAAAATGCCAACCACACACAGATCAACCACCGTCAACAACCACCCACAACACTCGTTGGAATCACCTCCTACGCGAAAGAAGCTCTCTGAAGTCTGAAGCAGCTCCATGGCTGACAACCACCCACAACTTGCGACTACAAGAACAGATGGATACACTCGCTGTCGAGAGAGTTAGATATGCAACCAACCAAATTTGTTTCCCAAACCAGATCCTCACTCGCATATGCTGAGTCGCGATGGAGACGAAGAAGATAAGAGCAGAGAGAGAAATGAAATGGTGAGTCAAAAGCAGTTGGGTGTTTTGTGTGTCAGACGCATTTATTTTTTTCTAACGTTAATAAATTCCTTAAGTTGCAACAATAAGCTCCTGTCAATAACTTTTAGTATAAGCTCATTTTCTTCCATTAAGCTAAGTCACCCAAACGTGAAACAAACAATAGAAATTTTTTATACAGTGACAATTGAGCTTATCCCCAATCTAATCAAGCTTTTTGGGAGGGGAACGCCCAAACAAACATAAACACACCCATTATTTTTTAAACAATTAACTTGCCCAAATTACTAATTAACTAGTACTAGTTCACTATTGAATACTCCTATTATAGACTAGCTACTATGTTTCTGAAAAAGCCCGGGACCATGCAGACAAGGAGGCAGTAGCCATTAAAGAGGTCAGAGGCTACCCTTAACCTTAACCTTAAGTAGGAATAGGATCATAGTATGAGACAGAGGTCCCCACCAGAGCAATGTCAGATGACGAATGCTGCCCCGCCTCATGGTCGGAGCCATTTCAGACTTCACACCTCTGTTACTTACATGAGCCTGTCACAATCCTCTTCCTTCTCACTACAAAGCGGCAATGCCACGGAAAGGATTCACCTTTTTACAACATTTAAGAAAAGAATCTCCATTCCTAATAACTAAACTTGCATTAAAAATTTCTCTTTTCTACTCACTTCTATCTCCCCGATACTTACTCCAACACAACTACCTTTTAAATGTGTATTATTCACATACTATACTATATAGCTTAGGAAGCTAGTGAGTGGCATCGCATCAGAAAAAGGGCGTCGCTTCTTTTCTCAATGCTCTGCCTTCTGGAATCTGAACGTGAACCCCACTATGAGCAACCACCACGAAACGAAGTTCAGGGTCCATATATTTAGAATTTAGTCTGTTTTGTGTCAGTCTGTGCCTAACAAAATCCCCCCCCCCCTCTCTATTTCTCTCTCATCTTTGTGCCATCCCTTGCTTAACATTAGGTAATGGAGGTTGGCAAAAAAACATTAGGTAATGGAGTCCCAAATGAGCTTACAATATTGACACGCTCGTCTTGAACCTTCTTGCCTAATTTCTTTTCTTACATTTCTTTATTTTCTTCTCTTCCAATTCGACCATGTTCTGCGAGGTCGCGTTCTATTTTGGATTGCTGGCATTTCTGGGAATGCAGCTTCGTCTAACAATGGCAGGTTAGTTCACTCAAAAGTTCTTTCCTTTCTTAGCTCTGCTTTGTTACCTATCCATTAGTCTTTAGCTTTTCCTCTGAGCGAGTACAGATAGTGGGTGGTGCATGTATTTGTTGCTTCCTTGCTATAATCGTTAGAAAAATCCTATTTTGTGGCAGCTATCTGAGTTTCACCTCAGGTGAGACTTGATGAAGCTGTGAATGGATACCATTGGATCGTTTCTTCCATTTGCATGTTCGTAATAAAATATGACTGTGGTTCAACCCTGTGTTAATCCATTTATAGTCTGAACTCTGAGTCATTCCTAAATCCTAATGGCTTGCTTTTAAGGCAGGGAGAACTATCTTGTTAGATTACAAACTACATTTATAAAAGCTTTTGGCGCAATAACTGTAATGGCGCTTCTATGTATGTCCGTTCAAAATAACATTAATTACTTTTCACCAGAAAAACAATAGTTACCAACATTTGAGCCTCTTGACCCGAAGCATAACAATATTTGCATTTACACCGTATGCCATTCAAGCTAAGACCAGTTAAAACTCTGTACATCTTAGTTTCTCTGTTTTGCTACTTTTTACGGGTAAGCAATGTAGACTTTAAATGAAAGTGTTCTGAAGAAATTAAGGTATTCCTATCCTCTTGATTTGTTTTTCTGAAAGATAATATGGATCAAGAACTTGTTACATATTTATAATAGATAATACGGCTCTGAAGTGGCCAAAATGTTTCTAAAATCATGTCATATTTATACTCC
The DNA here is from genome assembly GCA_037074505.1 of Albizia julibrissin. Taxonomy (NCBI): domain Eukaryota; kingdom Viridiplantae; phylum Streptophyta; class Magnoliopsida; order Fabales; family Fabaceae; genus Albizia; species Albizia julibrissin. The sequence goes on along the minus strand of CM073480.1, from coordinate 2,670,604 downwards.
GAATGTCAAATTTAGAAGTGACTGGAAACTTGATCAGTAACCAAATCATTTCATCAAGCTAGCTGCTCTCTGACAAAAAACTTCAGCTATCAATAAAAAAGGAGAATGATTATAAACTAAAGAGAGTTCACATTATTGCCAACCTTTTAAATGCACTGTTAGTGGATGATTGGCATTGCAGGTGATGGATTACGTAAGACCATATTATTAGCCCAAAAAAACGACTTTTTGATCTGATTTTGTTGCTGCTTTTGCAGATTGCCCTTTGGATTTTAATGGATCAAACTTTACACTAGCATCCTCTGCGTGCTCTTACCAGGTTGAAAGAGGGAAATGTTGCCGCTACATTAATGCCAACATTGCAGTTTCTGTTGCTCGTTTTGCAAATGTAACAAGAAGCCTTGGAGTCACCCCAAATGCTTCTGACCTCTGTCTCCAGACCATATCTCAGACCTTGCAACATTATGGAGTTCCACGAAACGCGACAATTTTCTGTGGTTTTGGCACAAAAATCTCAGTAAATTATGAGTGCGAGGGTCGAACTACTGTCGTGCAAATGCTGCAGTCTCCCCGCTTTGGGCAGGTTGTGGAAAATTGCAAAGTGCCACTTGCTGAGGAAAGTAAATGCAAGAAATGCTTAAATGCTGGCATTAATTTCATACATCATCTGATAGGCAATGAAGATAACATAACACTGAGTACATGCCGTGATGCCACCTTTGCAGCATTGGCAAGCCAAGTTGATGAAATGTCTACCATTGATATTGCAAGCTGTTTCTTTGGGGTTCAAGGGCTTCTCAAACCTCATGGTAACTTTTTTTTTTTAAAGAAAGGTGAAAACACGGCAAAAAATTTTAACAAGTGAAACATGATTTATAAGCATGAAATTTGTCATTTGTGAAGTAAATGTGAAGTCAATAAAAAGGTTCAGTGAGTTATCTACTTCAGTTGTTATAAGTTGCCTACTTTCTATTGCATCTAATCAAGCAAGGATGGCAAGGATCAAATTCTTAACCACTTAGAGTATCAGGTACCTTATCAAGGAGTTAACAAAATAGTTTCATCTATTAAATGAAGACTCAAAATTGTTTGTTTTAATATCTAAATCCTCTTGCGCAAGGGTCTTGCTTGTATTTACATGAATAGGAAATTATATTCAAAGTCCCATAACATATGAATTGAATTGTTATAAATGAGTAAAACTTGACTGATGAAATTATTGAAACTGTGATGCTAGCTTCAGAGCCATCCCCATCTTTGCCAACTCCTGAAGCTTCTCCTGGTCCACTGGTTGCTGATAGCCCAAGTCAGTCACTGTTAGGTGTACCTCTCAAGGGAAAGCACCATTCATACCACTTGACAATAATTCCTGCTATTGGTATTTCCGTCACAGTTGTTGCTGCTGTCATGCTCTTGGTCTTGATTGTTCTAATTCGTCGAAAAAGAAGAGAACTAGAGGTGCCTGATAATTTTAGTAAAACCCCTTCAAAAGCTAAATCTTCTTGTGCAATGTGGAAATTTCAGGAAGGTATGGCTCTTGATTCTAGCTGTTATTTGATTTGCTTTCTTAGCAGAAATGCGCCAAAAACAACTGTTTCTTTCTTTCTTTCCCCACCTTTTTTTGGGTACCTTTGAGTGGGGTTTTGCAGGTCCATCATCTATGTTTCAAAAATTCAACTACAGGGAGATAAAGAAGGCAACAGAAGATTTCAGCACCATCATTGGGCAAGGGGGATTTGGAACAGTATATAGAGCTCATTTCAGTAATGATCTTGTGTTGGCAGTAAAGAGAATGAACAAAGTTTCAGAACAAGGGGAGGATGAATTTTGCAGAGAAATAGAGCTTCTTGCTCGGTTGCATCATCGGCATCTTGTTGCATTACGAGGTTTTTGTGTTAAAAATCATGAGAGGTATCAGTTTGAGTACCTACATGTGTTCTTTGACATCATATACCAACAAACTGAACCCTTCAGCATGTCTCATGGCAGGTTTCTGATGTATGAGTACATGGAAAATGGAAGCTTGAAAGATCATCTTCATAGTATGCCTCTCACTATCTACATATTTATAGAACATACATGCACGCATATTATCAACGAAAACTATGGAGTCTATTATGCTTTTCTATTTTATTGATTTTAATCTCACGTTTGTACAGCCCCTGGTAGAGCACCTCTAAGTTGGCGAACAAGAATCCAAATTGCTATTGATGTGGCTAATGCACTGGTAATCCCTCGATAATAAATGATTAATCTAATTGGAAATTTTAACTGATGGCCAAGAAAAGCAATTCAAACTTCATTAGAAGTGTTTTCTTTCTTTCTTTCTTTTGTTTAGCTATTTCAAATCTATTTCTCATTTTCTGATTTACGTGCAGGAGTATCTCCATTTATATTGTGATCCTCCTCTATGGCACAGAGACATAAAATCTAGCAACATTTTACTGGATGAGAATTTTGTTGCCAAGGTTTGAGTACCTCCCAGGTGGCATGCCACCATTTCACTTGTTAATTGTTCATTATCTTATTACATTCACATGGTTCAAAACAGTGTGAATATGAGAGAATCAATAAATTCCTATTCCATGCCGTTAAAATATTTCCTTACTCCTACTTAAACTTTATTTCACAGTTAGCCGATTTCGGTCTTGCACATGCTTCAAAAGATGGCTCCATATGCCTCGAAGCTGTAAACACCAACATCACAGGAACTCCAGGTACATCTTATTCGACATGCTCTTCTACTTTAATTTCTGTTTCTTATCTGTGAAGGAAGTGGGATTGAACAGGAACTTTCATCAATATTTCAGGTTACATGGATCCTGAATATGTGGTTACTCATGAGCTGACTGAGAAAAGTGATATATACAGTTATGGAGTATTACTGCTAGAAATTGTGACAGGAAGACGAGCGATTCAAGATAATAAAAATTTGGTAGAATGGGCACAGCCATACATGGGACCAGATTCTGTAACGCGATCGATGGAGCTAGTGGATCCAAGTGTGAGGGAGTCTTTTGATTTGGATCAGCTCCAGACAGTAGTGTCCATAGTAGAATGGTGCACACAAAGAGAAGGCAGAACCAGGCCTTCAATAAAACAAGTCCTTAGGCTTCTGTACGAGACATCAGAACCTATGCACAGTGGGTTTCTTGAAGATGAAGAATGTGAGGGGAGTCAGCAGAGTGGCAGAAATAGCAGAGCTAAAATACTGAGAAATGAAGCATTGTTTCAGAGTGGAGATGGAAGATATCTTGCTTCTTCTTCAAGTACATCAAGGTCCTATTGCAGCAGAAGCTTCTTACTTGAGACTAGTTCCCCACAGTCTCCTTTGAATATATTATCCGTGGAAGACAAATATCATTAGGTTCAGCAGCAACCAAAATGTTTTGCTGCAATTTCCAGTACAGTGACTTCTAAATTATGTGGACTTGTGGAGTCTCCATATGTTGAATTTTGGGAGATGAGAGAATAAAAGCCATCTCTTGCTTCAATAATCCACATTGGCATAATGCAAAATGTCAAACACTGGAAGGTACAATAAGCAATATTTGTAACAAAATATGCGCAAGATTTGCTTTGTTCTAATCTTCCTCAGTTGCACTGTCCCATATTAACTATAAATAATATTCTTTCCTATACCAAATATAGAACATGATTGCCAAAACTACGTAGACTAAAGAGCTTGTTCATGTCTAAATAGTTTTTTTTTTTGGTTCTTTTCAAGTCTGCACTAATTAAGTAGGGATATTTTTGAGGGGTCATTTATTAATGGTAAGAAATAAGACATTAAATAAGAGTATTTTTAGAACTATATGTTAAAGTATCATGGAATTTTGATCTATGTATTATAAAAAAGAGTACAGGCTAAAAAAAATTGTACCGTCAGACTGGATCGAGGGAGCATTAGACCATTAGTCAATGGCTTTATATGACCAGAACTCTAACTGTATACATAGTTCTCTATAATGAAATACAAGACTCATAAGATTGAATACAACATGTAAGTAAAGAATAATATCTAATTATTGAACATATTGGAGAGTAAGAAATAGCTTAAAGATGTGCGTTTGAAGTACAAGAGAACGAAAAGCTACTTCACATACATGGCTCTTGACTGATGACTCTTACAGATAGTTGATCAGTAGCAAAAAGTGAAAAAGGAAGACAAGTAAATTGTTGAACAAATTTAAATCCATGCAGGGCACGGTGACTATTAAAAAAACACATCGCCCTGCACAACTTTACAAGACTAGAGGGTTAAGGAAAAAAAAGCAAGCGGAGAAGGATAAGGCTGGTAGAAAAAAACATGCATTTCCTGACCAGTCATTGCAATATTCAGATCAAATACACCAGAAAAGTTGAAAGACAAAGCAGTCAATCGCCTAAGTTTTCTACCCACCCACAGCAGACAGGAACTTCCTGCTGCTTACTGGTTCTTCATGTAATTCCACCACGTCACTCGCCTTCTCAAGCAAATCCTCCAACTTGTCCACACCAAATCTCCGATACTCCAGTTGTTTCTTGTACCGTTGCTGGTATATTGCTTCGAAACAACCTAGAAATATTCGGCAAGAATAGCTGACTAGAATCTCCTGTAGTTCATACTTGAACTGCTCAAGATTGTCATCAATTTCACATCTGGATGCTCTTCCCTGATGGCTCTTTCCTATTCCACTTCTCTCATCCTGCTCTTCAATGACAATTCTATCTTCATCTGAGAACTCATCTGAAGAGCATCCACCGGTGACAATATCCACATTCTCTTCCTGAGCCCCCCTTCCTTTCTTATCTTTCTGTGCTAGAGCCAAAGGAGGTGCACTTGGGCTTGCTTTCCAATTCCGAAGATACACAAACTTCCGATTCCCTTTCCCTTCTACTGCCATGGAATCACCCATCTTCTTGAAAAGATTTACTAACTTGAATGCTCCATATTCTGATACATAAAGAGGCCTCCCAAAACATTTATGATACTCAGCAGGAACCCGGGTCAGGGGCAGGGATCCTCCTAAAAGTTCAAGCAACTTTACCAATTGGCACTTGAGACCATTTAAATCCCCAGGTTGTACCCACAATGGGAATTCATTTTGGTCAGTGGAAGACATAGGTCCTCCTGAAGCATCATTAAACACAGTAGGAAGGCTGTGTGACCTTAAAGTTGTAGGAAGAGAGGGTCCTCCATTTAACGTGCTAATGTTGTATTCAGGCGGAGACTGTGACACAACTGAGAAATCCCTAGAGTTATAATAGCTCTGTGACATTCCTCTGTAAACTATTGCTTCTTCCTCATTTTGTCCATGAGTATTGTCATTGATATGGATCCCCATCAGATATCCAGTAACCTCAGCTGGATTCATACGAGGTGGAACTAAAGCCTTTGAGGGAGGCACAAAGCCTTCACCACGAGCCACACTAGGCCAGTCCCAAACAAATTTACCCGCATTACTTAGGGCAGATGAAACACCCACATTAGCTGGGATGACAAGAATAACTGTATAACCACGTTGACCGAGAATGTGAAGTGCTGGAGCAAAATCAACATCCCCGGATATCAGCATGATGGAGGAAGGGGGAGGGTTGTCAAGGGCAAATAAGAACATGTCCACTAAGATAGCCTTATCTGCAGCATCCTTTCTCCCATTGGGAACATCAATGAGTTTAACACCAGTTCTCTGACAGCCCTCTCTGAGTCGCCTGGGGAAGGCATTGAAATCGCCATAAGCAGAAAACATCATAACGGCTCCTTTAATTACTGGGTGCACCCTCAAAGCCATTCTTATATTATTAGCTACATCTTCAGGGCGCACATCACTTGGAACTGGACAATTTTCAATATCCCACAGAATAGCCACTGGGCCATCCAAGGAGCTACGAGGCTGCTGGATCAAAGGACAGTGAAGCATATTGGCAGTTGATTCAGCCATATTTTTCCCCTTCTGTTCTAAGGAGTCTGAAGACACCATTGTTGTTGATTTATTAACGGTAGCCATAACCTCAATAGAAAATCAGTAACTCCCCTGCACAGAATGGTTTAAATATATCATCAAACAATGAAATTTGTTGCAACAGAAAATGGCCCACTCAACAAGCAAAACTAAACATTCTTTTCAACTATCAAGTTAAAACAAGGCGAAGAGTCTCAGGGCTCCAAGCATAGAAACTAGCTCAAAGGCCAGCAAACAGTAATTAAAACCATAAGATCAATATCCAGAGTCTCCCAGGTCCAAGAAAGCAAATGCAAGATTGAGTCGCTTCACAAAATGTGCAATCCACAAAAAAGGAAAGGGAATAGTAATTACGAGATTATATCGATCCCCCATGATGATCAAAGACTAATACTCAAAGCAGAAATCTACATTATTTCTTAACTTCACCCCCCAACATACCGCCAAGTAGTGTAAGCCAGGCATTTAACTAATTTATATCTCAATGATTAGGGTACCCCAAAAATACAATTCTTGCTATTAAACTAAACCATATAAGCAAAACCACATGATATGAAAGTAAACAGCAATCCATTGAAGCCGTTCATTTTTTTAGGTAACCTAGCAGAAATTATATTAATATAATTACGATCAAATCGGCCAAAAAAAATGTCCAGCTTCACTTTTTTTTATTTTGCCTGTGAGTCTGTGACTAGCAGATTAGACTCTTCCCGAAGAAAGGCCATGGAGCACAAAACCCGAAAATTCAGGATAAGTTGATAATACACGGGAAAAAAAACAACAAGAAGAAATACGCACCAATAATTAGTTGCCGTAATCAGAGGACTATTACTCGGGCGTTTCAGATGGAATCAAACAAGCCACACCGAATCTGATATGATAAACGAAGAGCTTGAAATTTCGGAACAAGAGGATAGGAATGGTCAGTTAATTACGCCATCGCCCACAGATCCAGAAGATCTAAATAAAGAGCAAAAGAGTAGTCAATCCTAAAGACGGTTATTCCCGAGAAGCGTGAAAAGGAATTTTGCGTATAAGTATGATGGGGGAGAGAGGAGGGGGGACCTGGAGTTGAAGCAGAAGGAAGACGACGGTGTGTTTCTTCTCTGACAGAATAGCTGTTTGGAGTTGTAGGTGACGAAACCACTGTACGCTAGTAGTTTATTAGTATTTTCATTTTGAATTATTTTTTAACCCTCGTTTATGTTTATCAGCATATAAATAATTAATTATCCTTATTCATGCTCCTTTATCATCTTTTATTAATGGTCGATAAATTACACAAATTAATAGTAATAATATTTAGTAAGTAATTGGTTTAAAAAATTTATAAAAATATCTTTAAAATTTGAAAATATCAAATTATTGATTTTCTGAGTTATGAATTGCTAATAAAATATAGATAATACTTAAATCTATTTTAAAAAAACAAAAACTGATTTATGATTTTAATATTTTAAAAATATATTTTTTAAAATTTTTCAAAAATAAAAAAACTAAGCAATTGCGATTTCAGCTTCCCCAATTGGGCATCAAGCCCGCCATCACTCTATTCTTATTTAACCCCATATTTAAAAAAATGACATGTGTTTGTATAAAAAAACATGTATTTTACCCCCAAAAAAATTATATTTAAACTCTCTCAGTCTCTCCACATATTTTCTTAAAGAAAATGACATCAAGATATCAATTAAAAATAATAATATCAAAAAAATCTTATGATCTGTCAATAATAATTAAAAGAATAATCATTAATAAGTAATAGAGTTATTATTGATAAACTATAAGGCTTTTTTAATATAATTTTTTTTAATTAGAAGTGAGTGACTTTTTTCTTTCTTTATTCTTCTTGTTTTTTTAAACAACGCACCCCTGTTTGTCGTAAGCGTATATATCCGTTTCCTGATTGCTTATGTTAAAGTAACTTATCTGATGCCATATCTTTTTCATAAACAAAACCACTGAGTTTGCATGATTAAAGACAAAACAAAATATAAATTAAATATTTAAGAAAAATTTATTTATATCTAATTAAATGGTTATTATAAGTAAAATAAGTATAGTTATCAAAATATTTTCCTCATTATTCTCAAAATCAGAAAAGTAAATGACTTTAAAATTGATAAGTGGATAAACATTTTTCTTTGACTTGTAGAAATTGATGTGTGAGAGCTTCCTTAAATTTACCACCATTCCATAGTTTTTAATATATGGATCAGCCATATGTGAGATGAATTCAGTAACCATTGAATATATCCTAAAATGTAAAGGATAACAATGATATGACTAAGATAAGATCAACCAAATCACAATGATATTAACTTTGCCTTATAATAAAGGATTAAAAGGAGTGGATTGATGGTAAAATCTAAATTGATATAGCAAAAAATGAGATCAAGCTTACACCAAATTAGTATAAATGATACTACCCGATGGAATAACAATCGCAGTTCAAAAACCAATAAAACTATTGTGAAATCGTTATTAAGAAACTATTTGGGATAGTTTTAAAAACATGCTTTTTACACTTTACAAGACAAACAAACACTTAAAAGAAGGTTCTTGAAATAAGTGGTTTATTGCAATTATTATGGAAACACGTACAAGAACTTAGTAACACTAAATAAGATACTAGTAACCTAATACCATAAGATTCAACTGGAACCTCTCATGACATGAAACAACACATAATGGTCCTTTGCTAGGAAGCTGCCTGCAATGAGCTGTGTTAGGACTTCAGAATCCTCTCAATGGCAGACACATAAAACTGCTTGGGCATGGTCCCAATGACAGAGTCACATTTCTGGCCATTTTTGAACAATAAAACCATAGGCACTGCCTTAACTTCATAGTCCTGTGCAATTTGCAAATCAGAGTCTGTGTTGAGTGCAAAGCATTTGAGTCTCCCTGCATACTCTGATGCAATCTCATCAATCACTTGCAGCAACATCTTACATGGTCCACACCAACTTGCATAGAACTCCACAAGAACTGGGGTTTCACTGTTCAATATCGAATTTTCCCATAACTCTTTGGTAACAGGTGCTGCTGGTACAAATGGAGACCTCAAGGTTAAGGGGCCATCTGAAAATTAAACTCAAAAGGCACAAACTTTTAAAAGGCAAAAAAAAATGAAAGTTGATACTTCTAGTCATAAGAATAGGACGTAGTTTGTAGGTCCTACATTTAGAATCAGAGAAGTATATAACTTAGCTCCACTCCTCTATCAACCAAATGAAAGTTAAAAGATGAAGCAATTTGATGCAACCATGCATAACAAAATTTGATGCCAAAACAATCAAATAAGATCCAAGCAAATCAGAACATTGTTTGAGTTCATATTACTCCAACTTTGAAACAAGCACTAGAGTTGAGTGTTATGGCTAATGTTCCCACGCATCTATCACTTGACCAAGTTTTTCTCCAAGTGCACCTAGAGTATGGGTGGGGAAAAAGAGAGAGAGAGAGAGGTTGAGAGAGGTATAGTGGATTTCACTTGACATGTGGGGCTCACTAAAACGGTTAGCTAGTTTTAAGCGCCGGAGGAAAGAAAAAAAACAGATAACGCAGGCGATGAGTTTCATTCTTTATTTAGACATATACAGATTCAGTCACTGAACAGTGAACAATCTAAAACAGCTTCCATAAAGGGAAAATAAAATCAGATTTCAATTTCCATATAGATATGAACACATCAGATTGCAGAAAAGGAAAGCACCTCTTGTCTGATGCATGCACCAAGTAAGATGAGCGTAGTTTTGACCCTTTGGAGTTCTCAGCAATGGAAATGAAGCACCTCCTGTACCTGTAATAGGTTTAAGATGGCTCCGAGGAGAGAAAAACGAGGAAATACGTTTGAGACGCCTAGGAAAGAGAATCACAGAAGGATCAGAGGTTGTAAAATAGGAGGTTGGTGAAGCCATGGAAGGACTAGAAGCTAAGCTTGTGCAGCGATCAAGGATAAGGAAGGTGACCAATAATTCATATATCGGATGTCCCCGAAAGTACGTGATCAACACACACACACACATATAGATAGATAGATAGATATTAATTATAAAATCAAATAGTACTACGAGTCACTCTATGCAATTATCCATATAAATATCCTGTGTGTGCAGTGGAATGGAAGATTGGGACCTGTTGCGACAGCAAATATATAATAATAGAGTATGCACTACAGTGTGCCGTAGGTATTTACGGAATTCAAGGAATTATTAACTACTATACTTTTAAATATTTTTAAAAAAAATATGGCAAAGAAAGACTAAGGAAAAGGTATACTGAAAAAGAAATCAAGGATTAAAAAAGTGTCAAAACCATTGTTCTTGATTTTAAAGGAATTGAATGTTCTCATTAGCGAAAGAAATACAGAGAAATGAGAGTACCTACCGCCAGGTTTGATAGAAACGTGCCATATTTACCTACCAATATTTTATGGTATTCAAAGGTCCTTGCTTCGTTACTGGATTATGTGGGAGATAGAAAACAAGATTTCGTAGTGATGACTCGTAAATGTTATGGTCGTCATGCAAACAGATAAACCAACAACAGAAAAGAAATTTAAACAAAAAACCAGCAATTGCTCATGATTCTCTTGTTCTAGGTTATGTTTTGAGTAAAGGAACCTTTGAGGAGTTTTTTAAACTTTGTAAGAGAATTCCCAGGCTAGAAAGGTGCATCCATACCGATATTTCCGTATGTTTATTTGAAAATTGAGAAATTCTGTTGATACTTTGACGATTTTTTTTTTTTTTGGGGGTTTTAATCTAGGAGCCTCCAAATGTGTGTTGAATTGAATCTCAACCTGAGGAAGGTTAGATTATAAAGATTAGATGAACATGCATTGAGGTGAAAGCGATATCAGTGGGTCAACATGGAGGTAGATGTTCAGACAACTAAAATTCAAATTCTTATCTAAATCCAAATCCATTTCAGGACCAGTTGGACCACCCCTGAGGTGGGAAAAAAATTGAAGGTTCTTTTTTTACCTGAACAAAAAATCAAATTAAATAATGTGGTCAAATTCCAGAGACACAGTCACAAAATTTTTACATGCATACAAAAAATCAATTCCTTCTGGGTATTTGCCTTTCGACCACATTAAAGGGTCACAACCCTTCTGTGAAATGAAGGAATGTATTGTCCTGGATTTTCAAGTTCACACTAAAACCTTTGTTTTACAAAGCACAAGAGAACTTCTTGATAGATAATTTTAACGTGTTGACAACTCCGAATAAGTATTATCACCACTATTTAACATTCTTTCAGCTTATCAATGTGTTAGCCTTTTTTTTTTTTTTGGTTCTTTTATTAAATCACATGAAGAGCAACAACTCAGCAATTTAGGCTGAAGAAGTTTTCTGATATCTGTACAGGATAAGATTACAATAATATATCACATTCTAAACACACCAAATTTGGTGTTTTGTGGGGCACGGTTCAAGGAAGCAGAGATGCAGAGACCAATAACTTTTCTTGTATCAGCTGGATCAATGATTCCATCATCCCACAGCCTCGCTGTGGAGTAGTAAGGACTTCCTTCTCTCTCATACGCCTCCACTACTTTTGCCCTGAACTCTTCTTCTTCCTCCTTCTTCCACTGCATTACGAATTTAATAGAACAACCCATAAGACCTTTAGGTGTTTGCCATTAGATTCTAAAGAAAATGACATGTTTACCGGAAAAAAAAAAAATAACTTGATCGAAATCAAAAGCTTTTTTTTTTGGAAATGACAATAATGTGATGCTAACCAATAAACTATGCACACATCATAGTTTTATTATGATAATTAACATCCAAACAAACACGATCGAAGGAAAATGGGGTAAACAGGAATTTGTCGCTTATAAGTAATATAATTTGGTTTCTATCTTTCATATTATTTTACCTGAATTCCTTGCTTCTTCTTGTTGGCTTTCTCGATTTGGGCAAGCACTCCAGCAGCCTGATTATCATTATTCAGAGGACTATAAGTAAATCCGCACGAGGGAAGTGAAAGGGGGCGATGAAGATCCAATCTTTAATGGGTTTAATCATAAATGAAGGATGCATTAGAAAAATGCTAAAAACATATTTTAGCACTCTTCCATGACCTCAAGTAAGATGCACTACCTGGGCACCACCCATTACAGATATTCTGGCATTTGGCCAAAAGAACATGAAATTGGGGCTATATGCACGACCACACATTGCATAGTTACCAGCCCCAAAGCTCCCACCAACAACTATAGTGATTTTAGGTACCTGATAGTATTGATGGGTTGCAGAAGTTATAAAGAAAATCTTCAAAATCTTCCAAATATCCTGCTAAATTAAATTGACTTAACAGCCCCAATTTTTTTTCTAAAAAACCTCAATCACAGACAACGTATGTGAGACCACAGTAGTATAATTGTCAAGAAAAGCAAACATCACTTGCCTAATCTTATTTCTAAACAAAAGTCTTTTAGAATATCAATACGTGTCATCTTAATAATTTCTAGATCATCATAGAAGATCGGTCAAGCCAATTCATACCATCAAAGCATATTTTAAGAGACTAACGATTACAAAAACTAGAAAAAATTGTAGGTTTATAAGTAGGTATCTCTTTGGACAATTTATGGTTCTCTTTCATAAGCTACCAACTCTTTAAGGATTTTCAGGCACGTGCTTTCTAGCCAATTCAGTCTGCAATCTATTCGAGTGGGAGGAAAGAGCTTAATATGAAAAATACAAAAGGAGATAACCACAGATCACATTACCAAGAATAGTTTAATTTGACTTAAAAACAATCCTACTTGTTTTATCTAAGATACAAGGCTAATATAGACCCACAAGAATTAAGGTTAAGTCATGAAGAAGAGGATATAAGAAATAAATAATCACACAAGATGGGAAGAAACTAACCTTTGCACAAGAAACAGCCATTACCATTTTTGCTCCAGATTTTGCTATGCCATTTGCCTCAGATTTTGAGCCAACCTATCAAATAAACATTTCTGTGACATAAAAAATGCTTAGGAAAATTTGAGTTGCAATAAATCTTTGACAGGAAATCTTGGATGATACACAAAATTGTATGTATTGGGAGGATAGACAAACTTTCAAGATTCAGAATACCCATGCAGAATGAAGATTATGGGAAAGATGTCCCACAATAAAAGTAAGATGTATTACTATCCTTTTGTTCTGAGGCATAAGATGCATTTATTTACTTTTACAGTGAGACTCAGACCATCTTATTTCCTTTTTCTACGTTCTATCACTTTTGTAGTGAACTTTAATTGTTGAATCTTAAATTTGAGACTTTTATTATTTACCAACCATTTAGTTCATTTACACAAGAAGTGGTGGACATTGCAGACAATTCTCCACTACATAATTAGTATTCCCCAGTACAACAACATTTCCTCATTTAGCATGATCTATTAAACAGTAGTCTGTAGGAGAGGGAAATCATCTGCTAAGAATGTGAAGACAAACGCATCTTAGTCAGAGTAACAGAAGAGGTAGCAAAAATTCATACCATGAATCCAGTGATGTTCTGAAGAAAGACCAGAGGAATGTTTCGTTGGGTACATATTTCAATGAAATGAGCCCCTTTTAGAGCAGATTCATTGAATAAAATTCCATTGTTTCCAATAATTCCAACAGGATGTCCAAATATTCTAGCAAAGCCTGTTACAAGAGTCTGCATGGATAACGTGTGAGGACATGCATATACAAATAAAGCAAATGGTTAAACATCTACAAAATGAAGTGGCTATGCTATGCTCTCACAGTGCCATATAATTTCTTGAATTCATCAAATTCACTTCCATCTACAATCCGAGCAAGGAGTGATCGAATATCAAATTGCTGCTTAAGATCAGTTGGAGCAATAGAACGAAGTTCGTTGGCATCATATAGTGGCTCTTGATATTCATATTTTACATTTTGCAATCCATTTCCCAAGACGTCTTTCCCAGCCATATGCAAGTTCTTGATGATATTCCTCCCAAGAGCCAGTGCATGCAGTTCATCTAGAATAAGATTTAAGAATAAAGTTGTACATGATCATTGATAGGATTTATATAAACTTCATTTTGTCACCATTTAAAGCCTTTTTCTTTAAATTTGGCTGTGTATGCAGGGAGAGAGGGGCCATACTAAAATACCTTGAGCAAAATAATCTGAAACACCTGATGTCTTGCAGTGAACACTTGCACCCCCCAGGTCCTCCGCAGAGACCTCTTCCCCAGTTGCAGCCTATAAAATCATCTAGTTACAGTAAACGTTTTTCATAGAGGCAAAGAGGACACACATAAAAATACAAAAACACAAACAAAGACAATATGGACTATTTTAAAAGTTAAAAGATGCTATTAATAAAAAGCAACAATGCACAAAGGATTTAAGGTCATCAAAGTGCCGGGAATTTACCTTCACAAGAGGAGGCCCTGCCAAAAAAATGGTTCCATTTCCCTTGACCATTACACTCTCATCAGCCATAGCAGGTATATAGGCACCCCCTGCAGTGCAAGAACCTAATACCAATGCAATTTGTGGAATGCCTTCAGCTGACATTATAGCCTGGTTATAGAATATTCTTCCGAAGTTTTCTTTGTCCGGGAAGACATCAGCCTGCTTCGGAAGGAAAGCACCTCCACTATCAACAAGATATATGCAGGGCAACTTGCATTGAGCAGCAATCTCCTGTGCCCTAAGATGTTTCTTAACAGTAATGGGATAATAGGTCCCTCCCTTAACTGTAGGATCATTAGCGACAAACATACAGAGTTGCCCATGCACTGGACCTATTCCAGTTACAATCCCGGCAGAAGGTAAAGGTTCTGCATATAATTCATGTCCTGCAAGCTTTATCATTAAAAAAACTCATAAGATTCCCAAGACCAAGCATCACCTAAATAAACAATATAAGCATTATGAGCCCGAACCAAATATAGAATGGACTTCACATCAGCTTTCCAATTTCCATCGTCAAGCCTTTAATCATTCATACAATTTATAAATATGTTTTCCGTTTCCATCCAAATTTCAACCGCGCATACTCACTGGAGCTTTGCACATGGCCAATGAAAACCGTAAAGTAGATGTAGTATTTTATTTTTGTAAGGAAACCTGTGAAAGCTCAAGGAATGAAGCTCCAGGATCAATTAGGCGATCAATTCTTTCTCTGGGTAGTAGCTTGTGCCTACTCCTGCTCCTCCTCACTGCCTCGGCTCCACCACCCGAAAGTACCTTTAACAAAGCAAACATTTAGTCCAAATCGTACATAGATGGTGAGAAACAGATGCAAAGAGAAAATGAAATAGAGAATCAACCTTGGCTACATGAGATTGGAGTTCGGAAATCAAGTCCGCCACGGAATTAGAGTTTGTAGCAAAGGCCTCGGAATTGCAATCGACGCCATCAGGAAGGACCCCCAAACAGAAGCCCCTTCTGGTAATAATCTCAAGGGAGCTTGCTCTCCGGGAACTTCCACACAAACTGGAGGAGATTGAAGTTGCTCTTCTTCCCAAACCCAATAAGCGTAGCATCTTTACAATCTTTTAACGGTCAAGTTTGACAATAATCAGTTCCTCAAGACCATTCCAATCGAATGCGGACTCTTATCGGAGTTGTGATTTCTGCCCATGCTGTGTCATTACTGATTCACGGATAAGATCTTATGAAAAATAATAATAAATATTTTTAATCATTTCATCAGTTGCTCCCCCTCCATCCTCCGAATAAAAGATAGACATTAGACGCTACTGAAGAGGGACAAAAAAAAAACACTAATAAAAGATAAAAGATACATATTTTGAGGTTATGTTAAGCATATGTTCATCTCTATGACTCTATTCCAGGTCCCAAAAAAAAAAAAAAATCTCTCTGTCTCTATTTACTTCTCATGATAGGGAAAACACACAGATCATGAAGAAAACAAAATCCAAAACCTTATACTGGTAAGAGTTATTTTTTCTTATTTAGTTTTATCCTCCATTTTTTGATGTAATTATCTAACTGAATTATATTTAAGCAATTTTGGGCCCAACTGGGAGTAATCCTCTTAGAAGAGTTTTCTGCGTTGATACGGATTAAATTCTAGACCTTGTGTTTAAGTTATTAGAAACCCCTCTACAGTTTTGTTCTCCACTTAATACCGTGATATTTTAAAGACATGTTAAGTATTAAATGTTGACACTTTTCTTATAAAATATTTGAATCTGAGATCATAATCTCCCTATTAGACCCAAACCTATTAGTTAACACGGATAACTATTTTATTTATATAAATCTTTGTAAGAATAATGTCCTACAGACAAGTTGGAGAAATGGAAGAGTCCCATTTATATAGAAATTCTGAAATTGTAGAATCTCATCTATTGACAAATAGAACATGATATACTATTTTAGGTCTTAAATATAAAATATAATTAATTTTTTTTTAAGATTAAGGAAGTTAAATAAATTTTTTTTAGAGTATTTATAATTATCATTTTTCCTTCAAACTAATTTGTATGACTTATAAATTAATATATAATTCAATGATACACAAAATATATTATGATTAAATTATTTTTTTAATTTTTTTAATTTCTTAAAAAAATCAATTATATATTATATTAAACACGGAGGAAAGTATGTTTGATGCGACAAACCTTCCGTTGTTATATTCTGCAACTGCAACGAGTATTACTTTGTATGATAAACAGGTTCTCTTAATTACCCATCCGCTTATGTTTCTGAAGAGATTGAAGTAACAATTACTGAAGTTTTTCTATATGTATGTTTTTGTGTATTATTGATTCATTTAACTTGGCCTTTTTGGGAAATAGATGATAGAAATACTTATGAACAAAACTGAGATTCAGTAGAAGGTTAGATATTACTTAAGCAGTCCAGCAGCAGGCTAATCCTACAGAGTCATACGTGAAGAGATTAGAACATCAAACAACACAAGCAAATACTACATGAGTTTTAATCTACAAATACAACCCTTAATTAATATAATAAAAAAGTTACCAACCTAATCTAGTACCTAGGCTTCCTCTATTTTACAATCACTTAGAAACACAAAAGACCAACCCACAACAGAGTCTACCATGGTCCTGTAAGTGTCCTTCTCAAGCACTGTCTTTTACCTCCCCATGCCCCGCTCAGTGTCACCAGAGCCTGCCAAAGTTTTGGGGGGGGGGGGGGGGGAGAGAAACAACCAAAAACAATTAATGAACTACAGAGTTGCAGAAAATCCAAGTCCTTATGAGTCAAGCGACAATGAAATTTATTTATACCTGACTATTATCCTTCTTCATCTCCACAAATTTAGCCTACATTAACACAAAAGCATAGTCAAAATCGTTGTCACAAAATAACTACCTATGATGATGTGACAGAACCGTAATCCTACCAAGCGCTTTACTTAGCAGAGAGAGCTGATTCAGATATACTTAGTTCTCTCCATGCGTGCTTAACAAAGAAACCGGTTACCGGATATGACTTCAAATGACTATACACACACCTGCTTTCTTTTTAATTCTCGGTTCAAGATCTTGAGTTTCTCGACTTCAGCTTCCAGCTCCAAAGTATAGGCCTGCCATTTCCAATAGAAGAAAAATAGAATTACTACGCGTTTTACGGAGGAGGGAAAACAGAGTGTCATAGTTTAAAACTGAAGAATGCTTTAGGAATAAGAAACATAATACTACCTCCATTACTAATCATAGTAGTACTAGCTATTTTTGCAACTTCGGTTTGTTGCTTACTCAGTTTCTCTAATATCCCATTTCATTTTTACAAGAATGCCCCTATTCATGGAAGTGTTCCCAGGTTAATTGATTAGGAAAGGAATAGGGAAGATTCAACTTCGCAGTGTTTGCTTCAATTGGGTGGTGGGGGGCCTAATAAAGGGAGATAGAGTATTTATTAAGAAAGAGAGGGAAAGAGAAGGATTTTAGTAATCTTTACCTTACAAAATCTCCCCGATTTTGAGGGTCAAACAAGGAGATAAAAAATCATTAAAAAAATTTTCTTTCTGTTCTTTCCATCTAAAGAGACAAAAATATTTCTCACAAGATGATGTACAAATGTATTTTTCAAACTAAAACAACTATGTACAATTTTTTTAATCTTGGCAAACCAGATAAAAGACTAATATAATTAGGAACAAAGTAGGAAGTAATGATCTCATGAATCAAGATAAGGATATACTCAAAATTTTGGTCATATATTTATCCTTCATTTATTATTGTATTAACTTCGTTTTTATAAATATAATATATATTAAATGAGGTAAAATTAAAAAATTGTTGAATTTTATGAAATAGTTAATGAAGATTAAAATTTTTCTTTATTTATGTAAAATATGCAGGAAGTTAAAACTAAAGGAGTATATAGATTAAGTTTAAACTTTAAACTTCCATTATCATATTTTAAAAAGTATACTATTTTCTTCTATAATTATAATACTGTCTTTTTTTATATTATTATCTAATATTTAATTTAGGGTTAAAATTAAAACTATCAAGTATATTTGAATTTACTACCTAAAAACTTACACCGTTAAAGTATCTCTCTATTAACGCTTGTTTGGAATAACGGTTGAAAATTTCATAAGTGCTTATGAATTGTAATTCACGGAATACGAAGTAACTTTTATGGTCTACGAGGTGCTTTCATGGTCTACGAGATAAATATGTGGAGGAGATTTATCTCGATTTACGTGAATCGGACTTATATAATAAGTCCGATTCAAGATCGCTCTACCAAACAAGCACTTAATCTATGTCATATTTTAATTGTGGTTTAATTTATGCGGTGGGGTGGTTTTTTTTTTTTTTTTAACTCTTTTTGGGTTCAATAACTATCACAAAACTGATCTTAACTGCAACAAAATTGCATCTTTTTCCCTGTGGATTTCTAGTTTGTAAAGCTCGGTAACAAATAAGAACTCTAACCTGCTTGCGAGCCCGAGACCTAGCAGCTGATTCTCTGTTCTTAATCATCCTCCTCTGTCTCCTCTCCACCACTTTCTCCATCGCACTGTACTTCCTCGGCCTGTTAATCACGTACGGCACCGGCGAATGCAACGACCCATCCCCCTTACTCCTCGCCATACCCTCCGCCGCCGGCGATATCTGACTCGTCGGAGACCCCGCCACCGTCAAACCCCCACCTCCCTGCATCCCAATCATGCCTCCTCCTCCTCTCCCGTCAAGCTGATGAGAAGCATTCATCAAATGCATCGCCGCAGTAGGAAAAGCCACATTCGCCGGTTTGGGGAAAAGCCGTGGCTGCTGGTGGTTCTGCTGCTGCATATGGTTAGAAGTAGCACTTACTTGTAACGACAGTGTGGGAGGTTGTTTGGAAACTGGATTGTTACTATTCACCATGGAATTAGTATTTCCCAAGTTCATGTTTGGCTGTTGCTGCTCGAACCCTAGCATTAAACCAGCGTTGTCGTTATTGAACCATTGAGCTGGTCTTCCAATTTGTAGAGGCACATTAGAATTGTTGTTATTATTGTTGTCCTCTCTCACAACCCCTGCTCTTACCAGGAATTCCTCTAATGTCATTTCACCCAAAGTTTGTTGCCTCTGAGGCATAGCAGAAGCAGAAGCAACAGCCCCACCACCATTATCTTTCGTACTAGTGTTAGCCCCACCACCATCACCACCACTTTCTTTCATCAAGTCCCTCCAAACTTCATCAACAGTTTTTTGACTAAGTGTCCTTGGCAAAGTAAGTGACCCTTGTCTCTGCAAATTCCCATTAGGGTTACTGCAATAATAATTGCTGTTGCTGTTGTTGCTGCTGATCATGGTGATGTTGTTCTTACTGGCTTCTCCTCCATTATTATTTGAAGATGAAATGGCCAGTGATTGAGTCTCTTCGGCTGTCCATATGTTCTTCAAGAGTTCATCCATGTTCATTGAGCCAAAGTCCTTTCCAAGGCCACCTATTGTGGTCAGAAACTCGTCAAAAGTGAGTGAGTATATTGAAGATTGGCTCATGAGTGTGGAATGATTTGCAGGTGGTGGCTTGTTGCTTCCATTATTGTTAGTAGCATCCTCGTAGCCCTTGAAGTTCATGTTTGATCTCATTTTCTTCTCTTTTGGGATTTTGAATCAAGCAAGGCTTCTTCAAGTTGACACAAGAGTCTTTAATTTGCTTGAGCAAACTCTTTTCCTGCACAGCAATCGTACTGAACTAATACTAGTAGTGAGTAGTAGATCATGTGGTGTTTTCAGCTAGTCTGTTGGCTCCTCATGGATTCTTCAGATCTAACTATTGATCACCATATCAGAATCTATCCGTTCAACAAGCTACATAAGAATTGTACTAAAGAGACAGCTAATTCTTAGAGGGAAATTAAACTGTACGCTTATCAAAAGCCAGAGGACAAGAAATAATTGAATAAAAGAATAAGTTCATGTAGAATCTTGCAGAGGTACGAATTACAACCAGCCAGCCACTAGCTCCGGATAAAAAAAAGGAGCCAGAGAAAAGAACTGAAAAAGTATTTCATACAAACTTAACAATGAAGCTTGAACTTACAAAGTCATATAGAACGCTTTTATGTACAATCGCAGTTATATAAATCCAAAGAAGTACGATGATAATGTAGGTATTTCTTTCAGCTTCAACTCCAAGATCAAGTAATTAACGAAAAGTGGTAACAGACTAAAAAATTATCGTCAACTAGGAAAAACTAGCTCAAGATCACAGTCTGTTCTGTTGTAGTTAACTCATTACTCCCAAACAATAAAGCCGTTTTCGGACTTTTATCCAAACAAACCAACATAGAGTATGCTCTTTTGCGATTACTCTCAACTGAAATTTCCCTTTTATCTCCATTTTTTGATTTTTTCTTCTTTTCTCAAACTATAAACAGCCAATTATGGGAACGTCCTTGTTCCCTCCATCTACAACTCAACTATTTCTCAACGACGACCACCAAGTCGCTTGGTGAAGAAGAAATTTATGAAAAAGCAAGCATCCATGTTCAATATAATCCCCAGAAAAGACATCATAAAAAATTAATAAACTATAATAAATATAGTAAAATAAGAGAGGGAAGAGGGAAATAGGGGTTTTTTTCTTTTTGCCCTGTAGTAAAAGAATTACCTCTATTTTTGTTAAAATTAATTTCTGTTCTTCCGTGGAGTGAATAGGAAGGAGTGTCGTGTGGAACAGTGGAAGCGATCTTGGCGGGAGGAAGATGGTGGAGGCGACAAGTGTCTTGAGCCGCTCTGACACGAGTCGGTCATTTAAGCAGGGAGCTAGGGACCGAGGGGGGAATTTTGTATTTTTGTGGCACTTTATGGGATTAATCAAAATATTAGAACCTGAGAGATCTGGAAACGTGGGCCAATCAGAGAGGAGTTGAATTGATGATGTGACATCCATCCAATAAGAGTAAGGAATGTGGATCGATCTCCACCGCTAGATTGTACCTTCCGACAAAATTTCCTCTGGTCATCCTTTTATTTTAAATTTTTAATCCCATTTCTCATTGAAGAAGGTGAAGCCAATCACTTATGTTTGGTTTTTCTGTGGCCAAAAGTCCAAAACCCCAACCACTTGCCACTTCATAATATATATTATCGTATATTAAATATACTATATCCAAATTATAATTTGTATGTTTGGATAGTCTTCATAAATATTTTTTAATCGTGATTTATGGAATATGAGATAATTTTTTCGGTTTATGAAGTAAATATGTGAAGAAGTTTTATCTCGATTTATGTGAATCGGACTTATACATAAATATAAGCCCAACCAAACAAGCCTATATAGGATAATTCTAGAAGAAAGACATTATCTATTATATTAATCACCTCCAGTTTAATTAATATTATTTTTCTATTTTATCTTTGTGATTAATACTTATTTTTTAAATTTATCCATTTATTATATCTTCCTCTTTCTAAAATAACATTCACAATGCAATTAAACACATTTCTTAAGAATGATAAAAGTGAAAAAAAAATATTTTAGGATATATTAAATGACTTAACTATTTTTTTCTTATTTCGGTGATATGCTAGTATAATTTAAACAACCTATATTATAGACCAAAAAGAGTAGATCAATGTAGAGCTTTAAAAAAGGGGTATTTTATGTTACAAATGTATTCATATACATTCATATTCATATGTTCTATTTGTAAGATTGAGGTAAAAGGTTATTTAGTATATTGGTAAGTTATTTTATAAATTTTTTTTATGTAAATGTACAATTTTATTATTAATTTATTTTTATTATGTAAACTTTATATTATATTAAAAAATTAGAAGAAGTACTAATATACAATGATGATATAGTATAGAAGAAAATGCCAAAATAAAATAGTTCAACAGGCCGCAGTGATTTATATTTTAATGCACAAAATGGGGTCCCATTCCCATATGCCTGCCATAAAAGTCAGGGACGTGATATTCTGGGAAGTGGGAGCTCGTGAAGCAGCAAAAGTTTTTGCTAAGTGCTGGCAATGACTATTGGGAAGTTTTGGAGGAGTTTATAAATATTTTTTATATAAATTTAGATAAAATTTTTAATATATATTTATTTTATATATCATAAATTATAATTAAAAAAATATTTTTAAAGATTTCAATCACTATTTCAAACAAATTAAGTATCTTCCTCAATATTTTATGTGATTTAGGAATCTTATTAAAATATCAATAATAAATATTTTTATTAGGGAGATTTATTAGCATACAGTTTGTTTGAAGGATTTTTTATGGAATCTTATCTTATTTAGTTCAATCTTTCTGCTTTTCTTAGGAGGGCAAGAGGGGAGTCCTCCTTTGGCTGGCTTAATACTCATTTTCAATGGAAGGGAGGCCCCTCCATTATCTGGTCTAACAAATTAATTTAAATGAAGATAAAGGGAGTCCCTCTAATCCATCTCCTCTAAAAGTGAATGTTTTTAAATGGGTCACTCTTAATTGAAACTTTTTAAATAGCATTCCTTGGATCATTGGTATAAAGTATAGTTTTTGCGCTGCAAACAATATTTTATGCTGATGACTTGAGATTAGGGCAATAATATTAAATCGTTTTACGTGTAGGAGAGGCTGAATGTCTGAGAAAAAAAAATGAAAAAGTTAAGAAATTAGTGTGTAATGTCTTAAAAAGTAGATAATACTTTCTTTTAAACTTAATTTGTCATCATCTATACCTATCTTATAGGGTGTAATGTGGATTGACAGGCGATTTTTTTTTATATGTGTGTGCACTCAAGAATAAAGGCAATAAGTTTGACCTCTTATTATTATGTGATTTCTAATGTTGCATCGCATGTCTCAGATGAAGTGATGGTGCATGATATTTATAGGATATTAAGTGATACCTTGAAATTGTATTTTTTGAAGCAACACCTATTCAATAAAAGTCATAATCATATGTTAAATTTATGAACCTTTATAAATTAACATAATTTCAATAACCAATGATTATTTAAAATATTAAATAACTCTTCCATGAAAAGTTATATCTTTATTTTTCTTAAAATCAACACAAATTTTCATCAAATAGTAATTATCACACCTTTTTATAAGCGTCTTCAAAAACTAAACGAACATCTTAATGACTTTTAGTGTTATAACCCACTATACAATCCTTTACATAAATTCTTTATTTTATAAGAATATAAATTGTCAATAAACACATTTTTTTATTTTAAAATATTCCAACATTACCATCTCTCCCATAAGCACCTTGTTTACAACTTTAACCCATCAGAATCAAGCCGATCACTTTGTTTGCTGGGCCTTAAATCCCGTGTCATTAGTCTTCCACGTTTTATGTGTGCTGATTTTCGTTTCATGTTGGTCAATTGCATCTGTGCTATATATGCCCAACATGGTCTAATCAAATTGAGCGTTTATTTAATATATCCTTTTACTTTAATACGGTCTTTAACGTAAGACATCATTCATAGTATAATAATATAAATAAGATTTTATATTAAGGATTAAAGGTAAAAATTTAACATTTGATTTTATTTTATTTAAAAAAAAAGGGGTGATCCTTTTTATCTCTTTCCATTGAAATCTCCCCGTTTCCTATGATCTCCTTCGTCTGCTTAACGAAACACGGCCTTAAGCCTTTAAGAATGATGAGAAATAAGAAGATATAAAAGAAGGGGGGGGGGGGCGTTAGGTTGACTGATTGGGAGTGTTTCAATTATTGGGGAGAGGTTGGAGTTGATGGAAGGGTGAGTGTGAATCCACGTGATGATATATGCCAAAAGCCAGGGAATCAAATCTGAACAAAAGCCTCACAAATATAAACATATCTATCTGATCTATCTGTATATATATAAAGGTTCGGAATTCAATACTCCCTCCTATATTTGATATTTACATATTTAATTAATTTGATTGGATTAAAAAAATTAATTGAGTTAGTTAATATAACATGTATTTTTTAAAATACCTCATTCATTTTTCTTAATTCCTTTACTCCCTCTCCTCCTTGATTATTGTTGAGAAGTATAAATAAGAGTAAATTATAAAAATATTGATAAATATAAAAATCATATTTTATATTTAGGATTAAGATTAACTCTCCGAATATATCTTACATCTAGAAGCTGTACTCACCCACTCAATTCAGGTTCCAAGTACAGGAATATGCTCCTTATGGTTTTGGCCACCACTTCCTCCTTCTTCCCAAATTGCAGGCACTATACATATAGACACATGGCATTACCTCTTCCTATTGCCGCACCACTTTATATACCCATTTATAAAGTAACTGCAAGCAGAGCTTGAGCAAACACAAAATTACCAGTGCTAGGGCAAAATTAAGGATCAACTCGTTTAGAAATGAATTTTGCATTTTCAAATGTGTGTAGAAATTGTCACCAATCATTTTGGACCTACAAAAACTAACTGCTCATACATGGTCAATTTGCTCCACAAATACTCTCCGTTTAGCGGCTGCACGTATTGTTGATTTAGCTGTGTCAGGGGACTACACTAGCCTATTCTGTTGACTTTACTCGGTTGTGCGCTTGTGCTGGTTGGGTTCTTTAAGAATTTCTTGGTGTTTGATCAAAATCCCGCAGCAGACACGTGTATCACTTTCTTTTGCTATTTTTGGGCGAATTTAGATGGTCAGACAAATAAATATTACTCCCATTAATAGAAGACTTATTAAAACCAGTTAATTGTTGTTTTAAATATAAGATTTATTTTTTATATTGTCAAGGTTTCTTAATTTATCTCTTATTAATATTTTTTCAACAATAATTAAAGAAAAAAAGAAATGAGGGAATTAAAGAAAATGACTGAGGTACTTTAAAAAAATACATGTTATATTAACTAAAATTATCAAATTAGGTAAACATGTCTTATGTTAAGTATCGAATAAAGTAAGAAGTTAGATTTCAAATACTTTCCTTTTAGGAATTGAAAGTAAGGTTCAGTCATAATTTCCTTCTTGGCATGGTTCAGTAGGGTTTCCTCGTTCATGGATGAAGAGGAATTGATAGTTGCAGCAATGACTAATATTTGAATTGATATTGTCCATGGACGAAGAGGAATTGGTATTTGGGCCTTCATCCGTAATTACTTTACTCTGTCCTTTATGCGGGTTGATCTGGGCCTCTTCTACCGTTTCTTATGTGCTGACTTGTTACAGGTGGTTGCCATTCTGTATCAAAAAAAAAAAGATTCCCCCCCCCCTCCCCAAAAAACACATGTTCCGAAAATCGATTTTATTAAATTGTTCATCCGTCTTTCTATTAGCCTCCCCCCCCCCCCTAAAAAAAAAACATGTTCCGAAAATCGATTTTATTAAATTGTTCTGAGAACAACAAACAAAAACAAACGAGCACTATATCAACATATCATCTTTCTATTATATTTTTCGTACTTAATATAATAAGATATATTTATATAATTTAATTAGATTAAAAAATTTGGTTGAATTAATTATTATGACATATATTTTCTAAAATATCATAGTCATCTTTCTTAATTCCCTCATTTTATCTCCTTCTTAATTATGATTGAAGTTTTAAGGAAGCATTAATATGGATAAATTATAAAAAAAATTGTTAAATATGAAAACGAGGACCTCGTGCAGCTCCTCCCTGTCACTTGTGTAACAACTATGCATCAATAATCAATCATTAACAAATATATAAAAAGCCTAAAGAACATTTTTTGGTTAATATAATTTTTGGTCCCTGAAATTTGAGTCAGTTTGGGTTTTAGTCTCTCAAGTTTGAAATAAGTGGTTTTGGTCCCTGATATTTACTCCGTCTATAACCTTAGTCCCTGAAGATTTATAAGGACTTGCTCATGGCTTTAACGATGTTAAATTGTCCTACGTGGCTGTAATACTGTTAAAAGAGCTGATTTGGCACGTCTAGTGGACGCTGATGTGGAAAGAAATAATAATATAATATATTGTTTTTAAAAAAGAAAAAACAAACGCACTAGTCTATCTAAAACTCTAACAGCGACACAAAAGCAGAAAGGGAAAGGGAAGTGCTAGGTCAAAGAGGACCTACAGCCGTTGAAGTCGCCGACGGTATGTTGCAAGGACAAAGAAAAGGGGGAAGGGCTTGAGCGAGCTGGGACAAGGTTCAACGGAGGCAATTGTCTGTTTTAGTGCGACTGAAGGTACGATTGTCTGTGGCGATGATGGCTTTTAGCAGGTCGTGTTGTTCGTGCAGGAAGGGAAGAACAGTCGGTGAAAAATGCAGATGTGGGGATGAAGTTGTAGTTCTCACTTTATGGACGGAGAAAAATTATGGGAGGAGGTTTGTTAAGTGTCCAAATTTTAAGGTTAGTGGAAGAGTCGCTAAATCCTAATTTCAATATGCAGTGAGAAAATAGCAATATTTCTAATTTCAATTTGCAGTGTTAGATCCATTTTGAATGCGTTTTGACTTAAATCGGTGGTCAATGTTTTTATTGTAATTGGTTTAAGGCAGTAAGGAAATTGCATTTTGTTTGTTTGTGTGAGCAAATTGAATGTAATGGGATTTTGTTTGTTTGTGTAAGATGTAGACACATTGGGGATGCAACTACTTTGATTGGATTGATGGACCAATGCAGAATCTAATTGTAAAGGAGCAAAAGAAGATGAAGAAAGACAATATTGAATTGAGAAGGAGGTTGAAGTTTTTGAAAGGGATGTTATATGTAATGGTCGTTGTGAATGTTTATTTGATTTGGAAAGTGGTTAATTTCAATGTATGAAGTTTGTTTATGTAATGGCCTTTATAGAAGATCACTTCCCCACAGAGATCAGTTTGTTTATTGTTTGTATTTTGAATTGTGGAAAGTGGTAAATATTGTATGAACTTTTTGTTATAGAAGATCAGTTTGTTTTATTGCTGTGTTTATTTGCAACAAAGAAAGATAAGGTTTTATTTGTTGTCATGAATGTGCTAGCTGTTGCAACAAAGAAAGATAAGGTTTGATGACTTTGAATGGTAATGTATATTGGTTCGCTAGCTGGACAGATGAAACCATTTTCTTGCAACAAACATTCTCATGGCCATTAATTAATTGGATACCCTGTTGCGTTTGCTTTATGGTGTTTATGTACAACTCTGAAAGGTCATTGTTACAATATCAGAGTTTTGGAAGAGGAATTGTGTGTTCATATTTACCAATTCAAGTAAGAGAGATTGAAAAGGAAACTAGCATTAATTAAAAGAAAGCTAGCATTAATTAACAGGTGAAAAAGTTCATTTGATTCCATATACACTTCATAACAGGTGAAAATAACATCTAGTCCTAACAAAAGCTGCATTTCATCCAATATTATTCTCTCTTAGATGTGCTACAACAACAAATGATAATTATACTAATAGCTATTACATGTAGTCCAAACAAAAGCTGCATTTTGTCACTACGCTATTACATCAAATATTATATCCAAGTAACCATAAAAGTGATATCCAAAGTCAAGGTTGTCTGCCTCCCAGAGGAGTTGCATTGATTGACTCTTGTGTGCAAGAAGGTTTAATCATATTTCATGGTTTTCGCTTGCTTGAAGTAGCATTACTAGTCAACGGTTCCTTGCCAGACCTTTTGTTGTGCCCCTGTTTATGACAGTTGGAACATATGACAATTGTATTTGCTCGTTTCTCCTTCAAAGTTCTTGTTGTGTCATCAGGTACTCCTCTTTTTTTTTTTCCTTTTGTGGCTGTCTTGGACGTTTATGATATGCTGGAGGATCAATTAGTTGACCATCAGCCTTCTCCCACATGTTCTCTCCATTGATACGCTCAATTACCGAGGAGTAAGAAGCCACAAAACATTGCAAAGTCAAGTAATGGTCGACATACTCATATGGATCCTCCCTCTTAACATATATATAAGCAACTGCATGTCTATAACAGAGAAAAAAATTTGCAGTCAGTGTAATCATCAACACAGCCATAATAAGTAGCTAAAACCATACTGGAACATGTGTTACCTGCATAGGATACTATTCAATTGCCACTAATAACATGAGCACCTTCTAGCAGTAAGATCAACTTGAAACTTATACCTATTAAGTGAAAACTCATAGCGATTATCACCCGCATATCTCACTTCCCACTTTCGACATTCTTGAATTTCTTTTTCTAATCTTTTACGAGGCCGTAGGTACACTCTCCCCTTGTCATGGTACTTCTCTGCTTTCACACGATTTTCAGCAAATCTCTTCATTAGGTACGTTCGGATCCAATCAAGCATGCTCACAATGGAAAGCTCTCTTGCCTCTAACAATCTTCTATTGAATGACTCTGTAATGTTATTGGTGACCATATCACATTTGGACATCTCATAGAAGTGTGACTTCGTCCAACATGTTGGAGGGATCGCTAATAAATACTCATGTGCTCCAGTTGAAACAGCCTTTAGCTCATTCATTCGCTCTTTCCATTCATACTTAACAGTAGCCTTTGCAGCACGAAGAATCAAGTCATGAACCACAAATCCTCCTCCATATTTTGGCTTTGATATTTGCATACAAATGCCTTATACAAAATCTATGTTCAGCACCTTCAAGTAGCTCTTCAAATGTGGGAACAAGACCCTACATGTAATTGGCATTAAAGGTGATAAATTAGAAATATAATGAGGCTGGATCAAAGTTGACATTACTTAAAATAACAAGACTCAAAAATATATTCAATGGCCTAATATTTTGTTGGGATTTTAACAAAACCTTAACGTTTAAATAATTCATTAGGATACTTGAAGTGGATATCTTTTCTTCAAAACCCGTTGGGTGTGGATAAAATTAAAGCAACTTTGAAATGTGTGAGATTGAGTTAGAACAAGATTATACATTCTTAAACTCAAGCATATGACTTTGAAAAAAATTAAATCAATCTTAATACTTGCTAAAAAGCTAGAACTAGCTAGAACACATTTCTGGAAAAACAAAAAAACTAGCTACCACTCATACCAGATTAAAACTTCTATTCTGAAAAATAATCTTTTTTGGATAGGGAAAAATTGATTGTACAATATTTCATCAAATAAATTCTTTTCAAAATATAAATATATCATAAAAAGTATACTCTTAAAAGATCGATTATTAATACAATAGTATAATTATATAAAGAAGCAATGAAGGGGAATCATATAAACATGCTGAACATGTAAAAATAATATAATACCTTTTGGCGATCATATATGAACACCCATCTTCTTTCTCTCATTGTGCCAATGTCATCAAATAAGTTCAGCAAAAACCATGTCCAAGAGTCCTTGTTTTCTCCCTCAACAACAACCCAAGCTAATGTGAAGTACTGGTCATTAGCATCACGCCCCACAGCCACAAGTAGTATTCCACCATACGACCCCTTTAAAAAACACCCGTCCAACCCAATTATAAGTCTGCATCCAGCTAGAGCCGGTAATACAGGTCTAACCCGCGAGCCCGCGGGTTAGGATAGGGTTTTCCCAACCCACAAAAATGCGGGTCGCACAGGTTCGCGGGTTGGCCCGTAAAATTATATATATATAGTAATCTCACAAAACCTATAAATTGTCCCTTCCCATTTTGGTACCTTTCAATCCAAATAGAAAAAATCTTAACATTTTCACTTCTTCTTTAAACAAAATTATTATATATTGGTTGTTTGAGGATGATTTTATGTTTTTTGTGTATAAACTTTGATAGATTTGATAACTTTATCTCTTGAATTATGGATTATATTTTTAATATTTATAAGAGGAATAATTGATGCTAGAAAGATAAATTTAATAACTCACATATATGTATATCGTATTTTCGGCCGTCTTAAAAAAATATAAAAATTATTTTTAAAAAAAAATGCAGGCCTGCGAGCTAGCCTTACACACTGCGGGTTAGGGTTGGCATTTTGCCAGCTCGCACCGTGCAGCCCATGGGTTGTTGCGGGTTAGCCCGTTTTACTGGCTCTACATTCAGCTAAGAAACCTCGCTTTACAGCACTAATGCACTAATAGAGTCTTCTAAATATAGGAGGACGATGTATATATGGTTGATCAGTAACTAAAACAAAGGATGTGTCAGGGTTACACTTTTTCACTTCATTGTAATAATCTCTCAACTTATGGTATTACTCCTTATAATCACCCTCAATCATTGCCTTCGCCCTTTTCCTTGCCTTGTATGCCTTCCACACAGAGATATAAACCATGTAGTGCTACCTTACTTATGCAATTATATCTGCTAACTTCAAGTTTTTGTTGATCCTCGTTATGTTAACTATCTTCTCTGAAATCCACTTGTACGAAGCATTCTTCCCTTTTATCGACACCCCACATGTGTGTTTTGAGTGAAGTGTCTTCAACCTATATATTAGGTCACCACCCCTTCCTTTGCTCACAAATGCTAAACATTTGCATTCATTATGTGCACACTTTACTCTACATCTCACCTTATCATTCTTTATAAACATTATTTCATATCCATTGAGCAGTGCATACTCTCTCACTGCACTTTTAAATTGTTGACATGAAGTGAACTTCATCCCCAACTCAAATTCAAACTCTTTGCACATCTCTGAGGGGTTATATTTCAGGTGTTTTTCATCAACCACTATCTCACCCTCATCATCGCTCATTCCATTAACTTCCTCAATCTCCTCAGATTCATAATCAGATAACATTGCTAACATATCCTCATCTCTCACCTCAACCAGCCCTGTTTGCTCATCTGTCTCCGGTTGTACTCTCATGAGCTGTGAACTACCAACAACTTCATCTAAAACATCACCCACACCAACATCAACATACTATCTAAAATTCTCATCGTCTACATTTTTCTTCATCACTATCCTCAAAATCTGACCACGAGTCCGCTGAGCCATTATCACTCTCATCCACCTCACTATTGTTACTAGTCTCTTTCTCCAAATCCATATTTCACCTATGAAAAAAACAGAAAATCATACAACATTACCAATGCAGTCATACCCATAACAGTAGAGGTTCTGAAAATTCTTACAAACTAGAAAATTACCAATGCATTCTTTGTAATACAGACCAATGAACAGAGATATATATAACTATATACATTTACAACAAAAGTATTTCACATTTTAATGATACCTTCTCAAATATATTGGGATTATTCAAGAGTAGCAAAATTGATGGCACATTATGACACAGTGAAACCATAGGAGTTGTGAACAATTATTGAACAATCAAGTAACAAAAAACAAAGATCCTCTTACTGACATGTCTGGTCTTACTGGAAACTCAATTGATCACTCACTTCTTACCAGCACTTGGAAAGAATTCTTAATCTAAGATATTCCCTTTAAGTAAAATAGATCTATCTACTATTGCACGAGATGTAAGACAAAATGGGACTCAACTTTTTTCCCAACGGCATTGGAAAAGCTAGGTTAGCAAATCATTTAGTCTGGAAGGTATATTGGATAGGCTAATATGGTTGGACCGCCAAAGTAGAAGGATTCCAACTAAAATATTATGTATGGGTTAGCCTTACTTGCCTTTTCCAGTTATCCCTCGACTATCCTTGCTTTCTTAATAGTGGCCTCTTAATCCGGATTTAGAAGAAGCATCAAGAGAGCCCAAAAACATTTTAGTCAAGGAAGTTTTCACTTGTAAACACGAGGTAACTAGACAAAATATCTCTTACAGAAGGGCTTTACCAACCTAGAAAGAGTAGGTTTGAACAATTAAGTAAGGAAAAACAGAGCATAAGCTACGCAGACCATGGAAAACGAACACTCTACTAAGATATATCAATGGAAGCATAAAATGGTTATGTAGTAAGTAAGTAAATCTAACCTAACGACCACATACTTCAAAGCAAATAACAAATCATACAAAAAAAATTTCCTTCCCAATGATCTAATTTACAACTCTACTGCTTTACTCTTTTAGAAAAACATGGGTTTTACAGCTACATCGATATAAGGATAAGAAGTTTCTTACCTTTAAAAGAAGCAAATGATGATGCAATAAACCTCTGATCTTTACTCCACTGTCGCCGATGACGATCACCCCTCTGGCGACGACCACGTCAGACTTCAATGGCTGTAGGTCCTCTTTGACCTAGCACTTCCCTTTCCCTTTTCGCTTTTGTGTCACTGTTGGAGTTTCAGACAGACTCGTGCGTTTGTTTCTTTCTTTTCCCAACTCCTGTTTGTTTTTTATTTTTTAAAAACAATATATTATATTATTATTTCTTTCCATATCAGCATCCACTAGGCGTGCCAAATCAGCTCTTTTAATGGTGTTACGGCCACGTAGAACAATTTGACGCCGTTAAAGCCATAAGCAAGTCCTTATAAATCTTCAGGGACTAAGGTTATAGATGGAGCAAACATCATGGACCAAAACCACTCATTTCAAACTCGAGGGACCAAAACTCAAACTGACTCAAACTTCAGGGACCAAAAATTATATTAACCCAACATTTTTCTAGTTATTTTTAAATATCTTCCGTCAACTATTTAACTTTTTTTTACCAAGCTTTATGATTTCATGATTTTCATTTTTTTGCTCACACATTTTTATTTTATTTTTAAAAATATGTTTACTCGCAATATCAGTATATATTGACTTAATTAATTTGGCGTTTTATTTGGAATTTGGATTGGATAAGCGGCAATATTTTATAATTTAGAAATTATTTTTATTTTTATATTATATTCTCTTCATTCAAGTTAACTCAAAGTATGAGTATATCCCCCCAGGGCGGTGGAGACGCGTTTAATTTAATAGTACATGGATCATTTAAGGGTTAAGGGGTCTATTTTGTTTGAGAAGGTGCCATAGTGAAGCATTTTTTATAAGAAAGTTTTTTAGGGTAAAATGTCACCCCATAAGTTTTTAAATCGTAACATATTCGTCTTGGCTGTTATTCTAATTAAATTTGACTATTAATTGATTAAATACGTTAAGTTAGTAGGTAGTCTGCGTGTTATCTATGTCATTTTAGTTAAAGTGTAAATTTGTCTGTAAAGTTTTTACTCAGGAATAATGTTGCCCTGGGAGTTTACGAATCATAGCAATGTCGTCCTAACAGTTATCTAGGTTAAATTTGATTGTTAGTTAATTAAATATGTTAAGTTGGAAATGTAAGTAATATTGAAGAATAATAAGTTACATATAGAGGAGGAGCTCACGTTCGCAAGAGAGTAATTAAGAAAAAGATTCAATTACTATATGCATAACACACTACGGATGATTACTAGGAATAAAGCCATCGAAAGCTCTTTGTTGCTGTATCCCAGTAATGTCAAGATTGATAAGTAACTCTTTGATTTTATTTTCTTCACATAAGATATTTTCACCCTTTTGATTATCTCTAATCCTTTAGACGGGATGCATTTTTTTAATAAAAAAATTACTTATTTTTAAACTTAACTTTGATAAAAATAAAGTTGATAACATATAGACTTGTCAAATAAGCATATTTGGTTAACCAATTTGGTAAACTTAATTTGGACGATAGCTATGATGAAATTACTTTGATATGGAAACTTTCAGGACAATATTGCTCTTGAATGAAAATTTTAGGGATAAATTTACACCTAAGCTCTAAACAAGAATGATGTGGATGACATGTGGATTGTTAGTATAACATATTTATCTAATTAATGGTCAAACTTTACTAAGATAACAGCCCGGATAAAATTGGCACAATTTAAAAACTCTAAAAATGACATTACACCCTAAAAAAATTTTATGGCAAAAATGACTCATTGTGATAAATTTTAGGGCAAAATAGATCCTTAATCCATCATTTAATATGTATTTTTCTATTTCCTCCTTTTATATGGTTTAATTTATAAGCAAGTAATTCATTATCATTGATGTAGTAATGACTTTTATGATTTAATGTTACAACTATTTTTTAAATAATATTTTCAGTACGATGCAAATAGATTTTTGTTGAAGGCCGATGATGATTGGTTTTGGTCGGCTTCCGCGTCCCCGTGTGTTGCCTTTACTGCGGGGGCCTTCATGAAAAAGCCATCGTTTCCTCCTCTCTCGTTTTTAACCCGCCACCTGTCACCCTCGTTTAAAACCAATTTCATAAAACCCGCGAGAAAAACCTAGCCAGGTTCGTTTCTTTCATCCCTCGTTTCATCAGCAACTTACCGGCTCAACCTCGTCGTCCGATGCCCCCATCTGGTCCGTCAGTTAGTGAGGTCCGTTCATCTATATTCTCTTCCATTGATTTTTTTTGGGCTGGTTGCTGTGTTTTTTCACTATGCTGATTTCTTTTTTGGATTGTAACGTTTTAGATACCCCATTTTTCATTGTCTTGGTGCGAAGCCCGATGTGAATAAATTGATACAAGGTTATTAACAACTCGTATGCAAAAACTTTGTGGATTCCATTTGTGTTGTAAACTTGTAAGCTGCTTTTTCCCGCCAATGCATCTTATCTCTGGAGTCTGGATCTTTCTATTTTTTTTGCTAACTGAACTGAATTTTGGAGCCAACGTAGTTTTTCCGGCGTGTGTTGCGTATTGTCAAGTGATACTGGCTTGCTTCTTTCTGAACAAACAGAAAAACATTTCAGAGACCATTATCATCGGATACCTTCCTCCAATCCTACTATAGAATGTAGCAGACGTCCTTCTACTTTCTAGACACGTGCTTGAAACTAATGCTCACCCTTTATTTGAGCAAACTCAGATGTCCTGCTCTGAGTAAATTCCCACTCGCAGGCCCTTTTCTTACTTATATGCATACTCAATCTTTGCCTCTATATTCAAAAACCATCAGTTGGAACACAAACCACAGTTTTGTTCGAACAAATAGACTGTTGTCTCTCTTAGAAAGATGCAAATCCTTTATCCAGTTAAAGCAAATCCAAGCGCAAATGACACTAACAGGATTAATCTACGATAGCTTTGCAGCTAGTCGCCTTATTGCTTTTTGTGCCCTTTCTGAGTCACGAACTCTTGGTTATTGCACAAAAATTCTGCTCAATACACAAAACCCAAATGTATTTTCTTGGAATGTGACAATTAGGGGATATTTAGAGAGTGGGAACTCTGAAGGAGCTCTTCTTTTGTACAAGAGAATGTTACAAGATGGTCTGCTGAGGCCGGACAATCATACCTATCCTTTCTTGCTTAAAGCTTGTTCTAGTCCCTCTCTTAATTTTGTGGGTCTTACTATTCTTGGACACATATTGAAGTTTGGTTTTGAATTTGATATATTTGTTCACAATGCATTGATCACTATGCTATTCTCACATGGAGAATTAGAGACAGTATATGATGTGTTTGATAAAAGCTACGTGAGAGACCTGGTAACCTGGAATTCCATGATCAGTGGGTGCATTAAAAGAGGGCTACCAGACCAGGCATTGGATCTCTACTGGCAAATGGAGGCTGAGAAAGTGAAGCCAAATGAGATTACATTGATTGGGATGGTTTCTTGTTGTTCTCAGCTGCAGGATTTGAATCTTGGCTGGAAATTTCATCAGTACATCAAAGAACATAGGCTTGAGCTGACAATTCCACTTACTAATGCACTTATGGACATG
This sequence comes from Albizia julibrissin, assembly GCA_037074505.1. Taxonomy (NCBI): domain Eukaryota; kingdom Viridiplantae; phylum Streptophyta; class Magnoliopsida; order Fabales; family Fabaceae; genus Albizia; species Albizia julibrissin. Next base: position 2,634,682 of record CM073480.1, on the reverse strand, counting down.
TATGTCAGGTGTGGGGACCTTATGGCAGCACAACTTTTATTTGATAATATGGCACAGAAGACCCTCGTTTCGTGGACCACGATGGTTTTGGGATGTGCCCGATTCGGTTTTCTGGATATTGCTCGTGAACTTCTGTACGAAATTCCAGAGAAGAATGTTGTCCCATGGAATGCAATAATTAGTGGTTGTGTTGAAGCCAAGCTCAGTAAAGAAGCATTGACTCTATTCCATGAAATGCAACTCAGTAATATAAAACCTGATGAAATAACCATGGTTAACTGCTTGTCAGCATGCTCACAACTTGGAGCACTTGATATTGGAATATGGCTTCACCATTATATTAAAAGGCACAATATCTCTTTAGGTGTTGCCCTGGGAACTGCACTAGTTGATATGTATGCCAAGTGTGGAAATATTGCAAGGGCTCTGCAGGTTTTCAATGAGATACAACAAAAAAATTGTTTGACTTGGACTGCCATTATTTGTGGTTTAGCACTTCATGGAAACGCCTGTGATGCTGTGTGCTATTTCTCAGAAATGATTCGTAGTGGGTTGATGCCTGATGAGATCACCTTTCTTGGCGTCTTATCTGCTTGTTGTCATGGTGGCTTGGTTGAAGAAGGCCGTGAGTTTTTTAACCAAATGAGCTCCAAATTCAACATATCCCCTAAGCTTAAACATTACTCATGTATGGTGGACCTTCTAGGAAGGGCTGGTCATTTGGAAGAAGCAGAGGGGCTTATTAAAAATATGCCCATGACTGCAGATGCTGCTGTTTGGGGTGCTTTATTTTTTGCTTGTCGTGTTCATGGAAATGTTTCAATTGGAGAGAGGGCAGCTTTTAAGCTTCTTGAGTTGGATCCTGAGGATAGTGGGATCTATATTTTGCTTGCTAACATGTATGGAGAAGCGAAAATGTGGGAGGAGGCCAGACATGCAAGGAAATTAATGAGAGAGAGAGGATTGGATAAAACTCCTGGTTGTAGCTCAATTGAGGTCGATGGCAATGTACATGAGTTTGTCGTTAGTGATGCATCACATCCTTTGTTCGAACAGATTCGTGAATGCTTGGTTTCATTAACAGGACAAATGGAGCTTCTAGGTTTTACTCATGGTTTTCCAGTCTTTGAATATAATTTTTCTTCTTAACTTACTAAATTGTCTGTTATGTTTCTCATCATATGTATATTTACCTTTTGCTTGAGTTTGTCCCTGTCTTATTTGGGTTGTAGTTTAAGACAATTGTATAATAATTTATTCACTTCCTCTTTCCTGTAATATTTGGTGCTATTATTTTTAGTTTAATTTGTTCACTACAGCTGGTTATTACTAGTGTATAATATTAACACTTTAATTTTCTTAATCTTGGTCTCAGAATTGAATAAGGAGAAATCTTACTGCATGAATTTTGCTTCTTAACATGGACCAGAGCAATCCAGAACTGGAGTCAATAAATTCTTTACAAATCACTACAAAAATAAACAATGAAAAGGTAAAGTGCCTAAAATCTTTTTTAACTGCCCCTCTTCCTTGACTTTAAGCCATTGAGTTTTACTGACAACTATTTTGTAATGCAAGGCTTTAAAAAAGATGCCCTCTAGAACTGCACAAATTCGTCTAGTGAGTTCACATGAGGAGGTTTATGAACCGTGCGATGATTCTTTTGCATTGGTCGATGCTCTTCTAGCTGACCGCAATAACCTGTTGAAGCATTGCCCTACATTGTGTGTGGAGATCGGTTGTGGTAGTGGATATGTTATTACTTCCCTAGCTCTTATGCTTGGGCAGGAAGGTCTTGCTGTCAACTATATTGCAACAGACATCAACCCTCTAGCAATAAGAGTGACACGGGAGACACTGGATGCACATGGGGTTGATGCGGAGTTGATAATTACAGATATAGCATCAGGGCTAGAGAAGCGTCTAGAAGGATCGGTTGATGTCATCGTAGTGAACCCTCCATATGTGCCTACCCCCGAAGACGAAGTGGGTGTTGGGGGTATTACTGCTTCTTGGGCTGGTGGGGAGAATGGCCGGAGTGTTATTGATAGGATATTGCCAGTTGCAGATCATCTTTTGTCAGAAAAGGGATGGTTGTACCTGGTCACCCTCACAGCAAACAACCCCTCTGAGATATGCCTTTATATGAGGGAGAAGGGATATGCATCTAGGATTGTCATTCAAAGATCAACGGAGGAAGAAAGTCTCCATATCATTAAGTTCTGGCGGGATCTTGATATAGTGGGTGATAATGAGAAGGCTTCAGCAGACAAATCTGCTCCTGGTAGGCTCATGGAGTATGTGCTGACACAACTTCCTTCTTTTACATTCTGGAGAAGCAGTGATAGCGATAATAAATGATGACTCAGATGGTAAGAGATTATTAATATGCCTGCAATAACTTTCATTCTATTAAATTCCCCTGTTGCTTTGTCATTTCTGGGTTTGCCATGAGAAGCTCATGTGGCACATTTTAATTGATGAAATGGGAGCATTTTGCTTAAGCTATTGGTGTCAGAATTTCTGGTCAAACATGTTCCAAGGCTTTAACAATGCAATTTGTTTAGTTTCATGTACTGACCAACGTAAATGGATTGTTATGCCTGGACTCCTGAATGCTGTAAATATTTTTTTTTTGATAATTTTAATTTGGAGTATTTGTCCGTGCTTATTATTGATTTATTGATCATCATTTTTTCCAGCAGCCAAATATCTTGGTTCCTCATTTCTTCTGAACAATTTACTTTTACTTTCTAATTACTATTTACTTTATCTACCAATTTCTAAATGCATGCTTGACAATTGGGGCTTCCTGTTTACAAATGCATAAGGTCGTGATGGATGAAATCTTACCAAAATGCATCATTATATGTCTAGTATTATTATCTCCAGTTCTTAATATAAATCCTATTTGTAACAGAGGTAGTAAGTACATGGGAAATGAACTCTTTGTATGTTTGGTTTATCTTTAAAAGGGAACAGAAAAATGAAATAGAAGTTAGAACTTTTTTTGGTTGTTCGCAGTTTGGTAGCCATTCTTGATTCTTCCATCATATTGCTTGTTATTGTAATTCAAGAAGTGACCTGAGTCTGCTTGCAATTATAAATAATGACATGATCTAGTGGCAGTCGATTTGGATAGCATGATTAAATTTATTCAGGGAAATCCTGAATACTTCTGGTTAGAAATGGCTTTACTCAGGTTTCGACTTTATCACGGATAAAATTCCAACATGTGTCCGTACTTGATCACATAATCTCGCTACTAAAACAATGAAAAAATGTGGCACATTTTATTGAAAATTGATAATCTTGAACATGTTTGAGTTTCAGTTAGACAAGCCGAAACGTCTGACGAAATGTTATAGCCTCGAAAGTATTGAGCATGTTTTAAATCAAACCAGAAATGCAGTCTAGATGGATCTCGCTGCTAAGAAGCATATTACGATGTATAAAAAAAAAAAAAAGAAGCATATTACGCCCAATCTTTATTGGGTTTAAGCCTTCAAGTCACTAAAATCAATGTCCACATTTTGATGCATAATGATATGTACGGATTAAATATATCAATCAAATCTGAAGTAGGTTCTCCGATTCTAAATATAGATTAGAAGAATCACAAATGGTATAAGGGTTTCATCAGGGTAGTTACGAACAAAATTACTTAACTAATTATCAAGTTTAAGGTTTTTAAAATTTGTATAAAACATATTGGAAGTGATATATGAATACGATAGAAAAGTGTTGTATATCATCTCATCCTACCTAAATCATGACAGGTTATCCACACTTTTCAATCCAACCTCATTGCAATCACGGATCCGATTCTCATAAAAAGGGTAAAACAGAATTCAATTTGGGGATTTGTGGAGAGATATTTTGGTCAAATTGTTTGCTATCAATTATTGGATATAATGGGAACAAGTGTGCCAAGTCAAGTGGCATCTGAAGTTGAAGTTCATGAATAGCTTTGGAACTATATGTGAGAATTGTAAAATCTTCCTCCACTCTGGTTGTATGGGTGGTGTCACGGTGGCTCCAAATCTGAGTTCCAATGTTTCTATCTATTTAAGCTATGCCCCACACGCTCACTCACACGTGTTACTATAAATTACATAATGATACAACTTGATCATTTTGGATATTATATATCATACACCATGAAGAAAAACTCCTTGAAAGTTATTTATTGGCTGGGTTGTAGTGATGAGAAATTATTATGTTATACAATATTTACATTGTTGGAGTTTTAATATGTAAGTAAGTGTATCAAATGGAATAAGTCTTATATTATTTTGGGGGAGATAGAGAATAAAAGCTATATATTACCCTTTGTAAATTTGGCTAGTAAATGAGTTAAGAGAAAAAATGGGCTTGCATGCATAATAATAAGCTACTGGGGAATAAACGCATTGAAAATTTGACAATTTCTCTTACGTACCAGTTAAATATAGACTGCATTTACAAGAGTGAAATTCTTTACACTCGTATTGTTTTGTCACAAATTTTTAAAAATCAACACACAATATTTTTTGGCCAACCAATATATTTATATTAGATATTCCCAGACAAATGTGTCTATTTGTAATAGCAACATAATAAATATAAAAAGTGCACAAATAATTATGTTGCTTCTTTTAGAAAAATCATGAATTATTATATTCCTATACTTAAAAAAAATAATGAATTGACATTACATTTAGATTTTTTTATCACAGTTTACACAATACACATGCATTACCATTACAGTATTACCACATATAAAATGTCACGTTTAAGAAAATTTTAAAGAGACGCCTGGGGCCCGAAATTTAGATTAGTGAAGCTAATTTGGAGAGCGAATGCGAGAAAGGCGGGAATCTGCGCACGAGTTACACGCGCCGAAAACCGCGCATGGTCTTCACTCTCAGTTTCCGGATATATTACGCGCCCCCCAAAATATCGTCGTCCTGAAACAGCAGCCAACCACCCCCATAACTCTCAAAAATATCTGGCTGACATTAGCCCAAGATATTATCACCCTGATGACGTGGCACCCTGATGAAGCTACTGACACGTGTAAAAGCGAAGCCATGTGGAGCCTTTTTGGTCCCAAAAGGCCTCTTCCGCCTCATTCTTCGCGACCCTGCTCAGAACATAGCCGGAGGGTTTCTTTCCTACAACTCAAGCACCATTTTCTCTCTCAATTCTCTCGTAATCTTCGCTTCTTGTTGGATCAATTCAAATGGAGGAGTTTATCCTTCAGAATGCTCACTCGCCGCCGTCCGATCCAGATCCGTTCGACAGCTGTGGAACCGAGTTGACTCAGATGAATTCGGATTCATCCGCCATCACGGCAGATGCTTCCAAAGCTTCCTCGCAGCAGTTTGTGGCAACTTTTCCGGTAATACAAGTTTTACGATTTTCTTCTCGTTTAAAAATCCTTCGCAGGTCATAAAATTTCCTATTCCAACCTTCAGTTTTCTTGTAAAAATATCTGGTTGCGTTTTTCGAGAAAAATCGAAAAGTTCAAGGTTGATCCTGGGTTAGCTGGCTGAAAATATGTCTCTGAATAGCTATTTGGAATTTGGATTTTAGGTTATTCTAGAGAATAAATTTTGTTTCGAGTATTTAATCAGGCATTTGTTCTTTGCATGGCATTCTGTGGCTTGTTTTAATTTACTCATGCCATGTAATAAGCTATTTTCCGATCAATCTTCAGTAAATTGAACAATAAATGAGTCGAGAACATTAAAAGTTTACAGATATTTGTTATGGATAAATTTAATGAGGTGAGGATCGCGAAGAAACTGAAATAATCTTGAATGATGAATATCAGTGATCGATGGCTGTAGCTATGTTTTGTTTCTACAGTCCGAAACAGAATGGCTTCGCTCACCTCGTTGAGGTTTGACCATTGAAGTTCTGTTATGAGCTTCACATTTTTAATCTCTAGGTTCGACTCTCTAAACGTGCTTTTGTTTTTCATTGAGCAACTTATTTGCTTAGTGCAGATTCCGTATACTCTTACTTTCTTTCATCCTCTATCCTTGATGATTTGTTATTATTCTGCGAGATGGAGAATTAGTCATCGTTGTGGTTTGCTTGAAACAGGAGTTTCTTTTATGACACGATTTTTTGAAATACGGTGTATAGTTACCTGAATATCTAGCTGAAACTTGGAAAATTCGCTTAGAAGGTTCTGGTATTTTCTTTGCATATACTTGTGGTTTCACATCTACTGCTTAGAGAGGATTTCATGTTTGATGAAGTTGATGTGATTTTGGTGTATGCTAGCAATCTTAAATCTTATACATTTACATTTATTCCCATCTTGGTGTTAAAATCATAAGGATTGCTGGAAAGAAAAAATATATTCAAGAGAATTTTTTGAAAGCATACTAGAAGAAATATTAATGCCGTCAGAAGTTTTAATGCAAGAAATCAAACCCTATTTGGGGTTCCAGTTAGAGGAATAACTTTTGAAAGGCATTTAGGAATAGACTACATCAAAAGTTAAGCCTGCTAAGATAGATGCGAAATCAAGGTTCGAGCTATTTGTTATGAAGGAACATGTGCTTATTTGCAGGGTTAAAACAGGATCTGTAAGATGTTCATTTGGGTAATGACAATTCTTCTTTAAAAATTGGTTTCACTAGACAGCATTGCGTGTAATTATACTGATGCCTATTTGATCTTTGAAAGTTGAAAGGAGACCGCTTTTCTTTCTAGTGCTATAAGAGCAGGTGAAGACTGTAAAATGAGTGGCTATGCCAAATAATTTATATCAGGGAATGTAAGGACTTGCAATGGTAGGATAGGATTGAGGATTTTCACGTAGCACCCCTTACTAATCTCTCTTTTAAAATCATATTCCTTAACAAAACTTGTTCAAGATGCTATTTCTATATTAAGTGTAAATATTTTTTATTCTCAATATATATTGTAGAATTGAAAAAGGAAAATTTAAAGTGTATTTCATGGTGGGAGAGTTGTTTATCTGTGCTTTTCTGATGATGACGCTTTTCTATTCTCTTTCTTTATAATTGTCAAGGAAATTCTAAGTTGTTCAATCTGGCAACTTTGCAGATTGACCAGTCAACAAAATGGACAGATCATCAACACCGTTTATATCTTAATTCTTTAGAAGCTTCATTTGTGAATGAATTGCACCAGTCTGTACAATTGCGTGGTAGGAGATTACGAAATGACTCCAAGGAAGCTTTTAAGTCAAAAACTTTGCAAAACTCACAAAATATGACCAAGCAGGTCAGAGATCAATTTCAAATAGCATCTGCATCGCATGAGTATGCCTTATAATTTTATGATTTTCCTTGCACAATCATGCCTTATCATTTTTTGTTGTTTTCAGTTTCCGGTTGTACAAGATTGTTGCTGGAAGAAGATCTTTGTTGAAAGAAATGAACCTATGCTAGAGAGCACAGCTGATTCTCATGTTCTTGCAGGAAGTCCATTGAGACTTGCACCAGTAGCGAGAGGATGTGTTACAAAAGAATCTGATGTTTATGACTGTGGCATGCTTTATGATGAGGGGACTCGGGTTAGAGGGATTTCAAAATTTTCCAGGTGGTCACAAAGAATCATAGAGAAGTCGTGCCATCAAGAATCAGTTGGCTATCCTGCAGGTAACTCTTAAGCCATACCTGCATCATGCATGTTAGTTGCTAGTTGTTTAGGCATTATTCTTCTGTCTCCCTGCTTTTCCTGGGCCTTATTCTGCTAGTCATAGTCACATTCAAGTAGATAGTATTTTCCCCCCTCAGACATTCATATAACTTCACAGAGCACATGCACAAATTCTGGATGAATTAGTGGCTAACTTGTAGGGCACATGTCTAGTTGTTGCAGCTAGATCAGATGGCACTGACCTAAGTTTCCTTCCCAAACATAGGGAGGTTTAAAATGAGGAGGGTTTCCTCAGTTCTATGAGGCTATATTGGTCTTTGGCCTAGAGGATGCTGCCTATCAAGTGTGAACCATATTAAAATTTTAGATTGTGTTAGTCGCCGAATGTTTAATTGCCGTTGTTCATGTTATAGTTCTGACAGATTTTCAAAAGTAAAGAGTTCTATTGGATGTTGATATATGCAGTTTACAACACTCGCAAAAAAGCATTTCCCCCCCAAATAATAACCTACTGTTATATCCTGCATTGAAGTTAGAGAAAAAAGTGTTCTTTCCAGTAGGAAATGACTATGAATTGAAGGTTAACCAACCTCTCTCTTTGCTGTTGTATCAATTTGTATTGCTGGTATTAACAACCATGGGATTAGTTTTACCTTATATTACTTTGTAGACCTTGATTTTTAGATGTCTATTTTAAGCCTATGCTTATATGTACTGAAACGGATTCTAAGATTTCAGTGTCAAATTCTTAGGAAATCAAAATTTGTAGGATATAATTTTGAATATTATTATTGCATGGGTGGTGTTTCATCATATAAAATATGAGAATGTCTGTGGAAAGATGGTGAAACGATAAATATATGCCAAATTACTAGGGTTAACAAGACTGATTTTGTTGTGAGAGTGATCGGTAGAATCATTTTATCAAAATAAACAAAAGAAATATCAGAACAGATTCCTTGGGTTTTCATGTTATATATGTATTTATGCTTAGCCTTTATTGACATCTTGAGTTATTTTTTATAGTTTGACAGTTGGATTGGATATTTGTGACTATGGTTTAGCCCAAAGTGGGTGCTGCGAAACAGCTTGAAGTGCCCAAAATTTAATGTGAATTCTTTTAATGAGTGTGCGCAATGATTTTACAAAGGTGCAATTCCTGTTTTTGTGAAGTCTTATCTGGTAATTATGCCAAACCACTTCTCATGAACTACTGGTTTCATTAGCGCCCATGTACTGGATGGAATGAATCCAGCATGATTTGAATATGATCTACTGATAGATTGTTTTTGTTACTGTAGATTTTCCCGTTGTACGCCTTTTTGATAGAAGTACCTCATTAATTAAAACCGAAGAAGGACTTTTTTTATCTCGCTTGCTATGAAGACATCACTTGATAAAATAATGCATGTCGAGACTCTGAATATGCATTAAGTAGGGGCATTTGTCATAATGTGAGCGGTTGTTAAGCTACAGGAATTATATCTTTCTCATTATTGCTTTATACCAATTCCAAAATAATGCATATAAGAGATCTGGAATATGCGTTAAAACACAAAAGAAAAAATGCAGCTGAGGGGGCATACATCTGTTTTATAATTTATTATATCTCCAGCCGTTACAATTTACTTTCAACTTTTTAGCAGAGGCAAGTGATCAAAACTTCAAGAATGATGACCAAGGAGCAAGTTCAAGCGGTATGCCTATAACAAAAAGGTTGAAGACAGCTACTGTGAACGCTTCTAGCAATGATCAAGTAATGTGTGGAGAAAATTTATTTTGGTACGAATCTCATTGAAACGTGCAAAAGTGTTTGCTTAAATTTTGTAAATCCCTTGTTGGGTTTGCAGGTTGTGCCTTCCGGAAACTTCCACAGAACTGGTGACTCGTCTAATATTAATTCATCATCAGAAAATGAAGGACAACATGAATTGCTGTCAGAACTCCCAGAGGGCTTCCACAACCCAAATTCTGATCATCATTCATTTCTAAGAGGAAGTTAATCAGCTTTGCCTCAGAATTGAAGCCGGAGATTTCACAGAAGATACTGATGTAAAGGGACAATTCCAGTTGGCGCGTTTCAAAATATATTTTGGGGCTTATGCAAGGCAAATGAGGCATGGCCACTTCTTACAGAGGATTATGAGATACAATGTTCACGTGATAGAGTGCTAGGAAGAAATTCATTATGGCCGCACGAATGGATGTAGTGTAAATAACACTTTATATATTATTTTTTATTGAAAGTAGGCAGTAAACTATCCAAGGTAGGTTGACATATCTTAAGCTAACTTCCCTTCAGTTTTCTTATTCTAATAGATTGAGAAGATATACAAATGTATCGGGTCCTTTCTTTCAATTGTATTGACAATACGTAGCTCGGACAAAAGTATGATCTGCTTTTCACTGTGCATCTTTCAAAGTGATTCTGCAGTTATGATTTTGAAATTTTGAAGTACTACTTGTGGGTAGTCATGGAATAATTCTTAGGTTATGGCATGGCGGCTCTGTTAGTTTTTTTCTAGTTACTTTCTTGGTGTGGTACTGTAAAACTAAATTCACCAAGCATTGAAAACTTTTGATATGCGCATTACTTGCAATTATCTTCATTCAGGTTTGGGGAAGTCCTGGTACCCAGGTTTCTCTACATTATTAATATATAAAAGAAATAGAAATTACAATAAGTAATGTAATTCATAAATTGTTTGAACTTGGATTGTTTGGTGAGCCTGATTTATGTAAATCGAGATAAAACTTAATCACACATTTACTTCGTAAACTGTAAAAGCTACCTCATAAATCGTAAAAGCTACCTCGTATTTCTCGTAAATCACGATTAAAAAGTACTTATGAAGGTTATCCAAATATACTAAAATGGGTGTGTTTGGAATAACGATTGGAGTCTTTAAAAGCAGCTTTTCAATCGTGATTTACGGTATACGAGGTAAGTATGTGAGATGAGTGTTGTCTCGATTTACGTACATAAGCACTTATAAGTCATTTGAACGCTGAAACAAACACATGACATTTACTTTTCACTCTCCATGAGGTTCACATCTAATATTTAGTTATGATGAATTAGTGTCCTATAAATAAAATGAATAGAGTTGGAAGAATCATCAGAATTTCATCATAACAGCAACGTTTAAGTGAATGTTACAACTTCTTCCATCCTCTGTTGTTAAATAAACAACGAGTAAAGTCAGATGCAATCCGTAAGATATCTAAGGTCTGAACTGAGCAGAGGCAAGACACGATCATTAGTTTCATGGATATGAGCTTTCCAAGCATCAATACATTTCTTAGATTTCTCATCATCATCACTAGAGCCCAATAAAACTCTGGAAGCCATTAAAAATAAATTACTACATTTGATAATGTTAAATCATAAATTATTTATTTTTTGTAAAATAATTCAGAAATTCAATCACGTCCTTTTTTTTAATAATTTCTCCTCAATTAATTGGAGAGATGCAAACTACCAAGCCCCCAAGACTCCGACCCCAAATATTCATAAACAAACTAGAGCAATGGAAGCAGACTCTGGAAGTCGAATATAATTTGTTCTTCTTTCTCTCCCGGTTGTAGGTTTGAATTTGGAGGGAAAATTTTCTGACAAAGTGACAATAATGGGTCTCGTGACGAATTCTAGAGGCTTGAGAACGGAGGCGACCCATGAAGGCTTACCGGTTTCGACAACAGCGGTTCCCAGGAGGAAATTGGGTAATTTGATGCTTCTGTTTGCAATTTTCGTGGTCATTGCGGAGATCGCCTTCTTGAGTAGGCTTGATATGGCGAAGAACGCCGCTATGGTCGATACCGTCGCTGATTTTTTCTATGGCTCTCGTGAAGAAGCCACATTCAATGATTTCGCGTTTGATATATTGAGTGGCGATAGTAATTCAGCATCTGAAAGCTGTGAGGAATGGTTGGAGAGAGAGGATGCCGCGACACATTCAAGGAATTTTACGACAGAACCTATTTTGGTTGTTGGAGCTGCGCAGGTTTTGTTCACTCTCTCTCATGATTATTCGGAATATCTATTTTTGCTTTCTCTTTTCCTTTTGAAAGAAGAGCTGGCTATTGACAAGTTAGGATAATTGTTGTTGCTCAGACACCATTTCCATCTGGATAATGCATTATAACTCGGGATTTCTGCTATTCTTATGTCATCCGAGCTTTTTTATGAATAAGCAAGCAACAAACTAGAAGTTTGAGATGTAGTTAGAGGTCATTAATCCTTACTAGATTGGAAACTATGAACTTTATAATGAAGTGAAGCAGAAATCTTTGATACGAAGCTGATCTTTAATTCTCAACTGGAATAGTGTTGACAGGTAGAAAATTAATTAATATAAAATATGTGAGACAGGATGGCCCGCCAAATTGATTTTCTTATAACTTTATTATTATTTGTCTTGTCCACCTAATCAGAGAATTTCGGATTGGAGTGCGTCTAGGGACTTGAACCATGTGAAGAGTTGGTCGCTCTACTGATGATTCCATCTATTTAACGGTAGTGACTTAGATTTTTATGACTGCGAGTAATTTTGCAGATGCGGCATTGTTATATGGTGATGTTAGGCCCTTTTATTCCAATTCGAATAATTGTTGATAAATGTGTGTTGAGATGTTGTGCATAGATGTTTGCCTGGTGCTGACTGACGAATTGTCATGTATACTCCCTGCATTATTTTCTATTGTTAATTTTGTTCCCTAAAGTTTTTGTACCATCCAAATTCAGGAGCAGATATCTTGTTCTTTGGGATGCAAGTTTGGTTCAGATGAAAGCAGGGCCCCTGATGCTTCATTTGGTTCTCCTAAACGAGATGGGATTGCTCATGTTCGACGATCAATGGAATCAAGTGCATATTTTCATGAGAACGATATTGCAGTGGCACGACGGTGGGTAAGCACTATGATAAAGCACCAATTCGTTAGATTGGACCAATCATTGCCCTCTATGTTGCTTCATTTGATTATTTCATGTCAGTTGTTGTGTGATCATTCCTTGGAAAAGTGTAGTAACAGAAAAAATTTACGTTGTTTAATGCCCTAGCATTGTGGACTTTATAAAGGCAAACTCGACCTAGATGATGAGGCTATCGTTGTAGAGGCTTTTAATCAATATAAATTAAATAAAATTTATAGAAAGTTGCATGTTTTATAAGTGATAAATGATGCAAATTAACCTTGAATTCCATGCGAAGCATAGGGTCCACCTAATCTAGTGCGTAGCTAATATTTAAATTTCAACTAAGGGAGTACTTCCTAAAGAGTAAAATTGGTTCATGTCAAAACTAACATTAGTGTCCTTGTGTACTAGGAGGGGATATGACATTGTAATGACAACCAGTCTGTCATCTGATGTTCCAGTTGGGTATTTTTCCTGGGCTGAGTATGACATCATGGCACCAGTACAGCCAAAAACTGAAAGTGCTCTTGCAGCAGCATTCATTTCCAATTGTGGTGCTCCAAATTTTCGGATGCAAGCTCTTGAGGCACTTGAAAACTCAAGCGTCAAGATTGATTCCTATGGTGGTTGCCATAGAAACCGTGATGAAAGAGGTATACTACTAAGACTTTTGATTGATTAAAGCATAAATGCTTGTTATTATCTTTTAGAACCTCTTGTGATAAATGATGAGAAATGCTACTCTGTTAATTGATGATCTTCTGGATAGGTTCTTTGAAAATCTGACACAAGCAAATCATTTGATAAATTTTAGAAATTAAAAAAGTCTATAGCCTAAGCCTAAATGTACTTAAGAATGTACATAGACTTATTTGTACGCAGACACGGAACATATTCAACACCTACACTATGCTGAGATGCCATCAAATAAAAAGAGGTCTCTGATATTTGATCTCTTGAGCTATCTGATACCCATTATTTATTTTACTCATGAAACTTGAAAAACATCCAAACTCAAAATTCAAGATGTTAGGCCAGCATCCAAGGCTAGGTTCTGTAACTTTTATATAAGAATCAGTTAATCTAGTAGCAATCTTCTGTCATTTAATTAAAACTGCTTGCTCCAATTTGCTGCTCATCATGCATAGACACAGTTACTACTGTTCATTGTTATTTCTTTACTTTTTCACAGTGGACAAAGTTGAAGCTCTGAAGCGCTACAAATTTAGCTTAGCATTTGAAAATTCCAATGTGGAGGATTATGTGACTGAAAAATTCTTTCAATCACTGGTCGCTGGTATGAAAATTGATTATCTTCCCTTTTGTTGGTTACAATTTCTAGTGAAAACGGCTAAAACCTCTAATCTCAGAACTAATATGGCTGTTACATCCTGTGTTTATCTCTTTTATGACAGGATCTGTCCCTGTGGTTGTTGGTGCTCCAAATATTCAAGATTTTGCTCCTTCCCCTGTTTCTTTATTACATATAAAACAGCTAACAGATGTTGAGTCAGTTGCTAAGACCATGAAGATGCTAGCAGAAAACCCTGAAGCATATAATCAGTATTTGAGGTAAATTACAATTTTATGCCGTGAAAAATGAACAGATTTCTTGAGACAATCCACCCACCCCCACCCCAAAAACACAAAGAGAGAGAGAGGGAAAGAAAGAGGAGAAGAAAAGAAAAGGCGGGAGCTAAAAATATCGCCTCTCTACCTAAGTTTGTATCCTTCTTGTCCATATATGTCTGCATTTTAGAAAGTTAAATGGTGACTGGGAGTTCTTCCCAGGGAATGATTGCCACTGTCACCGACTTAGTTCTAATGGATTTAATGGCTAAATTGGACTGAATAAAGTCACATCTAATTTTAAAAGGTGACCTCATGCTGCATTTTATCATATCTCTATTTGATAACCACCATCTGGGTACACGCTGAGATATATATTGATTAGGTGGAAGTACGAGGGCCCATCTGATTCTTTCAAGGCACTTTTGGATATGGCAGTGGTGCATTCATCTTGCCGCCTTTGCATTCACTTGGCTACAAAGATTAGAGAAAAGGAAGAAAAGAGCCCTGGCTTTAAGAAACGCCCTTGCAGTTGCACTAGAGGCTCAGAAACTGTGTATCATATATATGCAAGAGAAAGAGGAAGGTTTCAGATGGAATCTGTTTACTTGAGGTATACTACTTTCAGCACTGATTTTTTCAAGCTTTGTTTTTATGCATATTTCCATCAGTTATGCTACGCTTCAAAGACTTCCAAACAGACTTGACTATCTCCTGGATGCCAAATAACAATAACAAGCAGCAGGGATACTTCTATAAAAAAAAAAAGGAATATCACTAGATCTTCTTACTTTCATTCAGATTTCAGTCTACTTGTTTTAGGCCGCCTCCAATATCTTATTCTTGTATGTTTAGTTTTATCAATAAGAGCATCATGAGATAACATGATAAGAACTCATCACTGAATACCAATGGGCAGGTCTGGCTACTTGACTCTGGAGGCTTTGAAGTCTGCCATTTTTTCAAAGTTCACATCTCTGAATCATGTACCCATTTGGCGGTCCGAGAGACCTGAAAGTATAAGAGGAGGCAATGAATTGAAAATTTACAGAATATACCCCCTTGGCATGACCCAGAGGCAAGCTTTTCATACCTTCAGCTTTAAAGGGGACGATTATTTTAGGAATTACGTGGAAAGCAATCCTTGTGCCAAGTTTGAAGTCATATTTGTGTAGCCTTAGCCCATTTTTCCAGTTTATGTAAATATCAAACACAGCGACTTTACTGGAAAATTTTTGCAGGATAATGAAGGTTATTCCTCTCTTTCGGGCCTTATCTCTTCCATAACAAGAAATTGGATGATCCAAATCTTTTTTTTTAATTATATTTTAATGATTGTTTCATGCAGAATACAAAATAATATCAATCTTCTAACTGTCAACTGATAAAATAAATATTAAAATTTAAAATGCAAAAAATAAAATAATTAGATCTAGACCATATCCACGTTATAATTGGATGGGCACCAAATTTGGACTCAGATGATCTAACTAGTTATAAATTTAGAATAGAACATAGGGTTATGTTATTATCATTATCATTATTTCTCTTTTATTGGTACTATTTTTAAAATAAAACTATATATAAACAGTTTTCACTCATTTTTAGTTTATGGAAGAGCATTATGTTTATTTGTTTGTGTGTTAAAACTCAACAAGCTTCCCTCCCTAACAAGGCTAACATGCATGGGTTCTGAAACTCCTTCCCTCCACGTACATGTTCTTCTCTTTCCCTCCTCATGTTCCATTATATATATGATTCTAAATCCATTTCAACATATTCATCTACCCATCGAGTAACTAATGAATTGATATTTTTCTGAAATTGAAAAAGGTAACTGAAAATGAGAAATCACAAAAATATTAATTGGGATATATGCAGATATTGTGACAAGTTTTACCCTAATTCAGTATTTTAATAAGATTAAATTAGTAGTAACAAGACAAAAGTAAGCTTAAACATGGTAACTGTTCCGCAGTTGATAGAAAGTTATGAATCGAAATTGGTCGTGTGCCTATACATACTAATGTCGTTTTAACAAAAAGAAAAGAAAGAAACCCAACTCTGTTGGTTACGAGTAGGAAGTACTCTAACAAATGAAAAACTTGCCAGAATCCCAGTCTTGAAGCTTCAAGCTCAAGAAAAAAAAAAAAGGAAGGCAAAGGACTAAGGGAAAAATTCATTGAGGCCCTAAGGATACAATATAATTTTAGTCAACTCCCAAAACTCTATAAAACTTTAATACAATTAAGTTTTTTGAGTGAAAAGATAATGTTAAACTACATTTATTTTTTTAGGAGACATTTACAAGACAAATAAGGATATTTATAAGATAAATAAAGTGATTCAAAAGAACCTAGGGAATTAAAAATATTTTGGTCATTTATAAGAAAAATATGAAAATTCAAAAGACAAATATAGACATCCACAGGATAAATAAATGGATTCAAAAGAACCTAGAGAATTAAACATATTTTAACCATTTACAAGATAAATATGAAAATTCGCAAGATAAATATTAACATTTATAAAAAAAATGTAAAACAATTTACAAAACAAATATAAGTAAGGACATCATTATTTTTTCACCTTTAAAACTTAATTCAATTTTAGTCGGGTATAATAAAATTTTAAAAAATTTTGAAATTGATTAAAATTATGTCATCCTTCAAACTAGCTAAAATTCTCCCAATAACTAATCATAAGAACATGGGTGCCTCGAGAACTGATTCATGAATGACATTTTTTCCCCATGAAAGGACAATTTATTAAAAACTAAGTAAACCACTACATAAATTATTGAGCCCCTTGACATGATAAATTCTGGTAGACACTAGAGCCCAATAAAAATCTAAAAAGAAGACAGAAAACAACCACAAGATAAGTACTAGAACAAGAAAGAAAAAGAGTTTGAAACGTAAGGACCTACAACATAATTAAGTTTTACTGTGAGATGACAATATATGAGGCAACCACATGCAAAGTAAGGACCTACCAATGCCACAAACTTGGTCTAGGGAGACTATTAAGTGTGTTTAAAAAAACAGAAGAGGACAAAAGAAGGAGGATGCTTTTAATCTCATTGAGCATTAGGGAAAAAAAACTAAGCTTTATGGTCAATTCAATAATATATTTTTGAGTGTTTTCATGAATAAGGCCAGAGATATGTTATGTGTTAGTTCACTATCAATGGATTATGTCCCCACCATATGCTTTATGCCTTCTTGTTTCTTCTGGACAAGATCGCCATTACATGAGTGGTTGCAATTATTTCATCTGAGAAAATACTCAATAATCGGTAGGCTAAAAAGGAGACTTCGCATGATCATATTTTATTAGGGGAGAGTTCTTTATTAATTGTTAGAAAAAGACGTGATTTTAATCGCATTATGCTATCAAGATGATATTTTGATGGCAAAACTTTGTAAATCATGTTTGATAATCTTTCATCACCTAATTTTACATTAAATGTATCAAAATTTAGTGAATGTACTCGAAACCCTTATGGCCACAACGAAATTCATCTCTAATCATTTTGATTCGTCTCTTCCTCCTTAGGTTACTCTATGTTGCCAATAAGCATATTCGTACTTGGTTACAGTTATGCCTACGTTAGCTCAAGCCTACTCAGGGAAATGTTTGGAACTCAGGAATACAAACCATATGTTAATGCTGACAACCTGATGTTGGGTCTTTCTTCTTCCTAATTATTTAAGCATTGATAACCCAAAAATATTGTACCAATAAAAAAATTAAGATACCAAATTACCCTTTAATTCTAATCAAAATTATATAATTAACTGTCAACGTTGGTAAAAATGCTACCACGTATAAGAACATTGTACCTTTCTAAAAAAACTTTGAGGAAAATATTGTGCCAATAAAAGACTGACCTTAAAAAAACCAAATAACTCGAAGAAAGTTGGGTATAATTCAAAACAAGTCCAAACACAACCATAAATTGCCAGATAATCCTTTTATGTTTTGGTTTTGAATCAAACAGTGTTAATGAAAAAGTATTTATTAGGAGAAGCAAAATGCAAAAATGATCTCCACATCCCGAAAGAATTAATCTAAAAAATAAAGAGAGACATGGGCGTCAAATCTCAAGTGGTAACATTTGTCAAAGAAGGAGTGGTCCCAAACTCCCAATTTCTTCGAGATTGGACCGTACATCGACTAATTCGCTTTCTAGAATCTCTCCGTGTTTTAATGGATCCCAATGTCTGTTGCCCTGAAAAACTATATATATTTTAGTAAATAAAGTTGAGCATTCTAATTTATAAATTAAAAAATATTTTTATTCAATTGAGATAATTTTTTAAATTGAATTAGTATTACGTCCGAATCTAAATATAAAATTTAATTAATTTTTTTAAGAAACTAAAAATATTAAATAAATTACTTTAAAGTAAAATATTTATATTTATGGTTTTTCTCTAAAGCATTTTATTTAACTTATAAAGTAATATATACAAATAAGTGATTGGTTGAGATGGTAAGCAGTCTCAAACTATAAAGAAAAGAATACAAATTTAAATAAAAATAGAAAAATAAGAAAAATTAAAAAAAAAACTTTTAACTTCATTTCTCTCATTTTTATAAATCTAACTTTAAAAAATTTCCTTCACTCACTTTCCCTCCACCCTCCTCCTCTCATACCAAATTAGTCCATAAAGTGATATATAATATAATAATATATAATATATGATATGAATATGTAATTTATTTAATTTTTATAAAAAAATCAACTAAATTTTATATTTAAAAATAAAAAGTATGTATTATATTCATATAGGGTTGGTATTTTTTTTTAAAAAAAAATCTCCCAATCAATTTCTACAAGATATGGAGACCATGACGTAAAGGGTCATCTTTATTGGTTATCATCATTCTGTCCAATCCATGCAATCTCCTCCCACTTGTGTTGTGTGTCGCTCTTCTACTTCTAGTTGTCTTACTCAAAATAAAAGGGAAAGAATGATATTAGTTAAGTCCAATTGTTTTTTTTTAAGGGTAAGAGAATCAAATAAATTATTTAATTTTAATATATATTATATATCATTAAATTATATATAATTTTATAAATAAGGTATATTAGTTTAAAGAAAAATAATAAATATGAATGATTTAAAATAATTTATTTAATTTCCTTAATTTTTTTAAAAAGTCAGTCAGAATTTTATATTAAGAACGAAAAGGTAGAAATAGAAAAAATGTGTTTAAAAAAATGTTTATACAATTGAAATTTAATATTTTTTTCATCCTAACAAAAATTTGAACAATCATTTCACAATCAAATATATTAGTGTTATATTTTATTGATTTAGTTGACTCACATGTCCGTATTTATACAAAATCCAAGATAAATTATACAGACTATCACTTAAAATAGTATACACTTATTATATATAGATATATATGTAGAAAAGAAAAGGTATGTCGATGTAAATATGTATAAAATCCTCTTTCTCCCATAAACGAAAAAAATGTAGGCTTAGCCATCGACTTGGTTTCTTAATTTCATAGAAGTATTAATTAGATTATTTGAATCTTTAAAAATGATATTGTTGTATTTTTATTTTAAAATGATTTCATTTCATTTTTCTCATTTAGTTTTCTTTTTGGGTATAACTAAAGGCAAAGCCTTTCTTACATAAAAAATTACACTAGACATTTAGTTTTTATATCTAAAATTGATGTTAAACAAGACATTTTTCTAAAATACTATGAGATTTAAAAAAATACTTTTTTTAAATATAATTAAAAATGAGAAAATATAAATTGATATTGCGAATTTATTTGAAATAGAAATATAAGATTTTCAATTCTAACTAATTGACTAAAATGCCCTGAATTGATGCCATAAGTTTCATATTTCACAATTTAACCTGGAGCAATTTGATCATTTAGTCAGAATTAAAAATCGCATATTTCTACTTTAGTTTTAACTTGGAATCTAATAAATTCGCAGCACCAATTGATCTTTTCTTATTTGTATTTGTATTTTTCTAAAATTTTTCTTTTAAAAAAATGAGTTGCATTATTTATAATTGATAAGTCAGAGTAAAAGAGATTATATGATGACTTAAAAAGATTCATGTGTGTATTCAAACAAATGCTATCACACATGCCGTGTTATAACTCCATTCTATGGACTTTTAATTCACATAGGTGGGGAAGGCATGCTATCTAAGTCAAGCTTTAGACCAATATTATATTGCCCATTGATTTCTGCCACCTACACTTCACTCTTCATTTAATTCGCATTCCTATGTTACACGCATGTAAGTCAACATATCATCAAAATTTATTCTTCTAATCTTTTTTATAAAAAGAATATTTGTTTTTAGAGTATTAATCTTTTTCTGCTATTTAATTCAACTAACACCAAATACCTCCTTAATTCTTGACTTAAATAAAAAAAATTACGAGTTTAATCTTCTACAGATATGATACGTAACCGAACCAGCCAAAATAGTCCCCTCCTCTAATAAAAATGATCACCTGTATATATGGTGGATGAGAATGGTATAACTGTCTTATAAAAATATCAATTTTAGTTTGAAACCAATGGTTGCCAATGTGATTGGCTATCATTAATTCCCACTCATATTCATACACATAAGTCCACACATATAACCAAAATGTGAGAGGTGTTATTGCCTGGTTCGCAGTTCACAATTTTATTTGTACCTTATCATTCGTTATTCGGTACAAATGTTTTTTTTTAGGATTCAAATTCAAAAGTTAGATGAATTTAATAGGACCTTATACCACTATACCAACTATATTTTAGTTAGATATTTATAGTTACCACGACTTATAAATGAAATCTTTTTTATTTTTCCTTTTATACAAGAAGACAATTTTATTCGAAATTGATGATATATGAGAGTGCATGTAACAATATAAAAACATATCCTCTCAAAACCATTTATTTCATTTTCTTCTCATAATAAAAAAAAAACCTCATCTCTACTCTTAGATTATGAAATCATTTCTATGTGGGTTTTGCTCTGCATATGAAAAACATGAAAATGTAACAATCTTAGGGATATAACTGTTGAGGATACCATTAGATACTCAATACATACATAAATACTAGTTAGTGAAGCTATATGAGCATTGTCTCTACTAACCATTCTCTTCAGTTTCTCTCTATTTAATATTTCAACCATTTGATCATGTTTTAATGGATGAGATTTAATACTAAGTAAAAAATATTATTATAGTATTAAATATAATTAAAATCTACAATTATGATATTGTTGTCTAACATTAAGGTTGTGTTTGATTCAATGGAGGGGAGGGGAGGGGAGGGATTTAATATTATCATGTTTGATATAAGAGGGGAGGGGAGGGGAAATATTTTTATATAGACAACTTTACTCTTATTTTATTTCATTTATATTTTATAAATTCCTAACATATTTAATAAATAATTATAAATGCCATTTAATACATAAAATTATAATTTTATAATTATAAAAATTAAATAAATATAATTATAAATAACATTTACTATAAAAAATTAGAATTTTGTAATTAAATAATGAGAAATGTATTGTGGGAATATTTTAAAATAACATGGACATATTAGTTAATATAAATTCAAACATTAACCTTTCTTTTCAAATCCTCTCAATTTTGGAGGGGAGGGAGAATTTCAGAAAATTCCCCCCTCATAAAAATTTTACCTATCTAAATAAATGAAGGAGAGTAAAATCCCCTAATTGCCCTCCCCTTATACCAAATAGACCCTAAATCTTATCTATTAAAATATAATCTAATAGTTGAGAGAGAAGTTGACGGATGCGCTCCATTCCCTTCCTAGAGCTCAAGGTAAAAGGCCAGAAGAGGGAAAACAATATTCCATATACAAACATTTAGCTCGTTTGGATTAGCTTATGGAAGCTCCATAAGTGCTTATAAATCGTGATTCACTGAATACGAAGTAACTTTTACGGTTTACGAGGTTACTTTTACGATATACGAGGTAAATATGTGGTGAAGATTTAAGTAAATCGTGCTTATAAAATAAGCCCGATTAAAAACGAAGTTTCCAATCAAACTAATATGTATCAAGGAACCTCAAGATTGAAGCACCAACCTTCTCAACCCAGGCAAAAAGGGATCCCTTGGTGAACACGTCATGGTTGCTTAGTAAGACGAATTTTAATAATACCTTCTCTTATCTTAAATATAGAATACTTCCAATTTTTTTATAAAAACGATCCCAATAATTCATTTTTATCCTTATATATATAATAATAATAATAAAAATAAGGAAAGTACCCTTTCGGCCTACTTACAAGGGTAATGGCCATTCACTTGTAGAAGCACACCTTTTGTTTTTTAGTTTAAAAAACAGAGGAAACAGAGGAAAGCCTCGGCTCCTTAAAGAGATCAATAGTGAAGGTTAGTGCACATATAATCTTCCTGAGCTTCACCTGCAAAATCTGTAACTTTATTCCTTCAAAACTATGGCTTCTGAGAATCATCCTCTTCACATATTCCTCTTACCCTTCGTTGCACATGGCCATATAATTCCCACCATCGACATGGCCAAGTTATTTGCAGACAGAGGAGTTCAGGCCACCATTATCACCACTCCTCTCAACGCTCCTATTATTTCCAAATCACTTCAATCTTTCAATACTCGCATTCAAATCCAGACCATCGAATTCCCTTGTGCACAGGTTGGTTTCCCTCAAGGCTGCGAGAATATGAACTCAATCCCTTCCCCTGATTTGATTCACAAATTCTTCGAAGCAACTACTCTGCTTCAAGAGCCACTAGAGCAAATATTGAAGCAGTCACTTCCTGATTGTCTCGTTGCAGATATGTTCTTCCCATGGGCCACTGATTCTGCTGCCAAGTTCGGGATTCCGGCGATCATATTTCACGGCACTGGTCTCTTCGCCTTGTGTGCTTCCGAATGTCTCAGACTCCACAGGCCTTACGACCATGTTTCTTCAGATTCAGAGCCGTTTGTGATTCCTAATCTTCCAGGTGAAATCACCATGACGAGGTCCCAGGTGCCGGATTTTCTCAAATATAATGAAGACACCATAGCGAGCAGACTATTGACTGCTTCTAAGGAAGCAGAGCTTACGAGCTATGGAGTGATTGTGAATAGCTTCTATGAATTGGAGAAGGACTATGCAGATCATTACAGGAATTTCCTCGGAAGAAAATCTTGGCATATCGGCCCTCTTACTCTGTTCAATACGAAAACAGAGGTTCAGGAACACGACTGCTTCAAGTGGCTTGACACCAAGAAACCAAAATCTGTTGTTTACGTCTGCTTTGGAAGCACAACAAGCTTCCCAGAATCTCAGCTCAGAGAAATCGCAACGGGTCTAGAAGCTTCAGGCCAACAATTCATCTGGGTCGTGGGAAAACCCAAAAAAGACGAACAACGTCAAGAAGAAGAAGAAGAAGAATGGCTACCCAAAGGATTCCAGAAAAGAATGAATGGTAAGGGGCTGATCATAAGAGGATGGGCACCACAAGTAAAGATCCTTGAAAACAGAGCAATTGGAGCGTTTGTGACACACTGTGGTTGGAATTCAACGTTGGAATCAGTGTGTGAAGGAGTTCCAATGGTGACATGGCCCGTTTTTGCAGAGCAATTTTACAATGAGAAATTAGTGACTGAGGTACTTAAAATTGGGGTACGTGTAGGAGCCACAAAATGGATGAGAATGATGGGAGATAGAGATTGTATCAGGTGGGAAGCTATAGAGAAAGCTGTGAACAGAGTCATGGAAGGGGAAGAAGCAGAGGGAATGAGAAACAGAGCAAAGGTGTTGGCTCTGAAAGCAAGAAAGGCAGTGAAAAACGGAGGTTCATCTTACTCAGATTTGAACTCTCTAATCCAGGACTTGAGCAGGCGTTGTCGTCAACTAGAAGAAATTAAATGTTAGAACGTAAGATGCAAATGTTGTATGTTTTTATTTGACCTTGTTTTTTGCCTTTTTATCTGGTTGCTGCTTTCCCTGTCCTCCTTTGTATTTATTACGAACTGGGTTAAGGTTAAGGTTTCAGTTCAGAAATAAGCAGACAGTGTTGAATCTCTCTACAATGTTTATGAAGTCCAAATATTGGTATGTTTAAATAAACTCCTTTTCAATCGCGATTTACGGTTTACGAGGTAGCTTTTACACCCTACGAAGTAAATATGTGGATGAATTTTATTTCGATTTACGTAAATTGAACTTATATACATAAAAACTTTGTCGTGTGTCACTTTGCATTTCGTTTGCACTAGAATTTCGCAGTGCTTTGTTGTTTGTGTGCTGGTATCTTACCCTGTTTTTGTGTGTTATTTTCTCAGAATTGTTTAGTTTGGAAAAACAATGGAGATTTTGTTCCTAAACTGTAATCAATTAGCTCAATGAGAATCTTGACCCTGTTTAGCATGTGGGGTTGAGGGATTGTGATTGAGAATTGAATTGAGTAATACCAACTTTTCATATTGGGTACAAGGTGATGTTGTGTCTCAATCTCAATCTCTCAATCTCACAAGGGATATATTCAATACTCTCATCAGTCAATCATCTTTGGTATTGCAATTTGTATCCTATGGTTAAAAAATTCTTAACCAGAATATTCTCTCTCTCTACTCAACAATTAATGCAAACATCCTATTCGAATATCAATTCATACAGAACTTAATTTTAATGTTTCATTCCTAGTCCCATTTCTTTTTTCATTTATAAGATGGAAAGTAAAGAATAAATCACAGAAAAGAGAGAATAACTAACCATAGAAGATTACAAAAGATGAATTGCTTGTTTGAATTAAAAGTAGAAGCTGTTTTTTTAATGTGATTTACAGTATATAAGATAAGTATATGAGAAGGGTTTTGTCTCGACTTACTTGAACATACTTTTTAAACACCAAGTTAAACAACTCTTAAGTTAGTTAAGTGCATGTTTGGATTAGCGGTAGAGAAATAACTTTTTTTTAATGTGGCTTTTACAGAAGTCATATTGAAAAAAAAATCATATTGTAAATGTGATTTGTGTTTAGATTGACAGTGAGATAAGTGACTTTTTTTAAACCCAGTGAAAAAAAGTCAAAAGCTACTTCAATGACCTTCTAGAAAAAAAAGCTTTTTTTTTAACTCAGTAAATACTACCGTGTTCACAAACGGGTTTGTAGATACCAAATAAACTTTTACCCTTTAAATGAGCTTTTCCCCCTCTTAATAGATTCCCAAACATGCTCTAAATTCATGTTTGGATTAACTTATTAGAAATAATTTTTCTTTATATAAAATAAATATATAAAAAAATTTACCTTGATATACTTAAAATATATTTTTTCAAGAGACTCATCCTTCAAACAACGAGTCAACAACATTCTCTTGGTTTCACTCCAAACTATCTGTAGCTCCAAAGAGATAGCCTTTTTAGCAAGGAAATCCGCAAAATTCATTTAATGACCAGCGGCTAGTTATCCCATTCCCTATCCTGCAAGTTCTTGTAGTTTCAAACTTTCAATACATCAAAAATCAACATTGCCTTTTAAACAATGTTATTAAATTTGAATCGGTTATTAAATTAGTTAGGGTCTAGATAAAGAATTAGTAGATCATATTAGAGTCAAACCAGAGCTAATCTGAGACCAAACCGGTGAGAAAATGAAGATTTCAGGCTTATTAATATGAAATTATAAATAAAAATTTAACAAAATTGATTTTATAATTAAAAAAAAAACAATTCACTACCCTGGATCAGCTCGCTAGTTTTCGGGCCTAATCGACTGATCTGGTCTGAGTTTAATAACTATGTTTTTAAACAAGCCAATGTAGTTTTATCATGATTACTAAATACCATTAACAGCAGAGTTAGGTCAACTGAAAAGGGTTTCGTCATTTAATTCTCATAACGTGACCAGTTAATATTTGAATCTTCATCAAGTGTCCATATTTATTATTAAACGATATTTTGAATAGGATTCCCAGAAAAGTATCTAAACTTCATTAAAAAAAAATACACTAGACACCTTGGCCGCATCAGCACTTTGTTACAATTCTTTGTACATGTATGTATGTGTGTGTAGAAGCTAATTGTAGTTTCAATGACAAATTTTTAAGTGCCTATATGATGGATTAGTAGTAAAATATGTTTTTTCAATGTAATTTATAATATACAAATTATAAAATAAGTATATAAGAGGAGTTTTGTCTCAACTTATATAAATATACATTTTAAACTCGTACTAATTCAAATAAACCTTAAATAAAAGCTGCAAGAATCTTAACTCAAATGGACCAAAACTTTAAGGACAAAAAAAAAAGTTTTTCCTAATTTTGATAAAGTTAATTCTATTAATTTTTTTCTATCAATAATATTTGAATCACTATTTTCTATTAAAATAGATTATAGTATTATTATATCTAAATCAGAATAGCTATTCTAATTATAAATGTGTCGTCCATAAGATTTAAACGTTAATTGTTTACTTAGGAAAAACCTAAAACCATCATTGAATATTAAGAGATGAAAAGTATCTAGGCCATGTATCTCACAAATTCGAAAAGATGTTAACACGTCATGGTTGCTTATTAAGACGAATTTCAAAACCCTTAATTCTTATCTTAATGGTAAAATATTTCTAATGATGAAAAATCGGTTGTATTTGCAAAACTGTCAAAACAAGAAGCCAATAATTATTTTTTATTTTTTGTTAATTAAAAAATATAAATTTCATTAAATGTAAAGATAACAAATTCAACCCAATAAAACATGATTATGGGTCCAATAATTAGGAAAGTTATCCCTAATTGAATCCCAGGATACTCAAATTTTGACATGGTGAATACAAAAAACATGATTATGAGACAATTTATGAGAATATTCATTAAATAACGTGGGGCTAATGCCCCATCACATATTCACATAACATTGTTTATTATCATTACATGGACCAAGAGAAAATGTTTTTACATATAACAAAATCCCGTTATTACATGATAAATTGTATTATGATCAAGATAATATTAGTAAAAAATTACTTTATATTTAAGATTGTTAGGGAGTATTTTTGTAAGGGAGACCTAATATTTTTTATTTTCTAAACCAAACACAAGTTTTTTTTTGGGGTCGAACAAACACAAGTTTTATAGATACTGAGAAAATCAAAAGGACAAACGTATGTGGAAATACACATCAATTCATTTGTTTAAATTAACCAGAAATTCCTAATTACATTATTAGCAACATTTCAATAAATATAAAATTAAACTTTCAACTATAGGATAATATTGTTGGGCGCAGAGCAATATATTGGCATGTTTGGGATAATTTGAGTTTATTCTATAAATACTTTTTACATAAGTTAAGATAAAATTACTCTCATGTTTTTATTTCGTATATTGTAAATCATGATTAAAAAATAATTTTAAAGGTTTCAATCATTATTCCAAACACCCACAAATATTTATAAGTGTGATTCATATAAGTTGAGATAAAACTATTCTCACATATTTACTTCGTATACCGTAAATCATGATTGAAAATCATTTTTAAAGGTTCTAATCACTACTCCAAACATTTATAATATAAAAAAAATTTTATCTCAATTTACATAATCATATTTATAAAATAATCTGCGGCTGTCTCAAACAAAAGCGATGGCCATTTGAAAAGAGTAAGGACAGTACCTTCTGGCATCCTACTGGAGAAAGTAATGGCCATTTATTACTGGAACAGTAGAACCTCAAATGCAGATCCTTAAAAAAAAATAAAATCATTTTTTGCTTTTGGTTATCAACACAGAGAGGAATACAGAGACAAAACAGAGGAAACTGATGCGCACATGTATCATCGGGCCTGCCTGCACCTAACAGTCATACTCTAGTTCTCGTCTTCTTGATTTTCACCTGCAAAATCTGAATTTTCTTCCCTCAAAAAATCATGTGCTCTGAGAATCGACCTCTTCACATGTTCTTCTTCCCCTTCCTTGCCCATGGCCACATAATTCCCACCATTGACATGGCCAAGTTTTTTGCAGACAGAGGTATTAAGGCCACCATTATCACCACTCCTCTCAACACTCCTATTATTTTCAAATCACTTCAATCTTTCAATACTCGCATTCAAATCCAGACCATCGAATTCCCTTGTGCACAGGTTGGTTTCCCTCAAGGCTGCGAGAATATGAACTCAATCCCTTCCCCTGATTTGATTTACAAATTCTTCGAAGCCACTACTCTGCTTCAAGAGCCACTAGAGCAAATATTGCAGCAGTCACTTCCTGATTGTCTCGTTGCAGATATGTTCTTCCCATGGGCCACTGATTCTGCCGCCAAGTTCGGGATTCCGGCGATCATATTTCACGGCACTGGTCTCTTCGCCTTGTGTGCTTCCGTATGTCTCAGACTCCACAGGCCTTACGACCATGTTTCTTCAGATTCAGAGCCGTTCGTGATTCCTAATCTTCCAGGTGAAATCACCATGACGAGGTCCCAGGTGCCGGATTTTCTCAAATATAATGAAGATACCATAGCAAGCAGACTATTGACTGCTTCTAAGGAAGCAGAGCTTACGAGCTATGGAGTGATTGTGGATAGCTTCTATGAATTGGAGAAGGACTATGCAGATCATTACAGGAATTTCCTCGGAAGAAAATCTTGGCATATTGGCCCTCTTTCTATGTACAATACCCAAACAGAGGAACACGAATGCTTGAAGTGGCTTGACACGAAGAAACCCAATTCCGTTGTTTATGTCTGCTTTGGAAGCGTAACAAGCTTCACAGAATCGCAACTCAGAGAAATCGCAATGGGTCTAGAAGCTTCAGGCCAACAATTCATTTGGGTCGTGAGAAAACCCAAGAAAGACAAACAAGAAGAAGAATGGCTACCAGAAGGATACGAGAGAAGAATGGAAGATAAGGGACTGATAATAAGGGGATGGGCACCACAAGTGAAGATTCTAGAACACAGAGCAGTGGGAGCGTTTGTGACACACTGTGGTTGGAATTCGACGTTGGAATCAGTGTGTGAAGGAATTGCAATGGTGACATGGCCTGTGTATGCAGAGCAATTTTACAACGAGAAATTGGTAACTGAGGTGCTTAAAATTGGTGTGCCTGTGGGAGTCACAAAATGGATGAGAGTGACAGGAGATAGTATCAAGAGGGAAGCTATAGAGAAAGCTGTGAACAGAGTAGTGGAAGGGGAAGAAGCAGAGAAAATGAGAAACAGAGCAAAGGTGTTGGCTTTGAAAGCAAGAAATGCAGTGGAAAATGGAGGTTCATCTCACTTAGATTTGAACTCTCTGATCCACGACTTGTCTAGACGTCACCGTCCACTTGAACAAGCCAGACGTTAGGATGCAATATGTTGCAAATGTTGTAGTGTGTTTGTATTTGGATTGTTCGTACCCTTTTCATCTTTTCTATTTATTTATGTTAGGAATAAGTAGAAGGTATTTAAACTTTAGATTTGTTTGGATTAGTTTATGGAAATTCTATAAGTATTTATAAATCGTGATTTACGGAATACGAATTAATTTTTACGATTTACGAGATTGCTTTTACGGTCTACGAGGTAAATATGTGAAGGAGATTTATCTCAATTTACGTAAATCGGGCTTATAAAATAAATCTTATTATTGATAGAGTTTCCAAACGAGCTACATGTATCTTTGTTGTTTGGCCATTAAGAATTTTGATCGCGTTATGTCATCTTCAACATGATTTTTTTTAAAAAAATTTGGTAGGTGGTTTAAGATGTTTGATTTTGTGTTTTGATAATTGTATTTTTTTTTTTCAAAAACAGTTTTTGAGAAAAAACTCAAAAGTCTAGATTTTCTAAAAAAAGTCATACGGTTAATTCAAACACAAATCATATTTATCATTTGACTTTTGTATTAAAAAAAATAATTTCTATCACCTCTAACCCAAACGGGCCCTAATTTGGACAGTATCTCAACCTCCACCCTGTTGATAAGACAAACTAGGGGATGGATGGTCGAAGGTAGGATCTTAAGTTGGGCTTACTTAGAACCTTTTTGGATATAACAGCCAGCATCTTATTCATTGTAAATATCACTAAACAACCACTTAGTACTTTATCATCATCTTGGATGACAACTTCGATACTTTGTTGTAGAACACATAAGATACCACATATACTTCTATCAATTATGGTTAGTTTAGATAGCTTTTCAATTTGAAGAATTAGTATGAGTTTGGAGTTGTATTTAACTTTAATCAAACCTTATCATTAAGAACTAGTTTCAGTACTCTTGATAATGATAAATGCTAAAAACTTAACGGTCCAGATTTAATATCATTACCATTAGTATTGTTACGTTACTGGTTCCTTATTATTATTGAATATTATTGCTAAAACAACTGCATGGTATTGTTACATTATTAATATATTATTGCTAAAAACTAATTTCGTATTTTAAAAAATCAGTGAGACGTTGACCTGAGCCGATTACAACTCTATGAAATATGAATAGAAAAACATGTTCCCTAATCTAATTGTTTAAATAATGCTAGTGCTAGTTCTCCCAGTATTTTTTATATATGTTATAAATATTATTATATTTGTGGATGTTTATCATCTTTCAATATTCAAAGAATTTATTTTCTTTCGTTCACTGTTCACCTCAAAGTCTTGTAGATTCATATGAATCAGCGTAATAGGAGAAGAACACCCACCGTTTCCCATCTCTATACTTTTCTTATTCGTATCAGATTGTTTATATGTCTACTATTAGTTTTATAACAATATTCATAAGACTTGAACCATTAACTTTATTATCTTTTTTTTGGTCGAAAGGTACTCGGATCACCCATCAGCCAATAAACCTTTTAACTTTATTCGGGAAAAAAGAATCAGGCATGTCTCACATTATCGAACCATTAGTGGTGGTTGAAAGCGGAAAGGTATTATAATTACGCTCTGTATCTTACCAATTCAAAAAGTCGTATCAATTAATGATAATAATAAGTCTACTTTTTTATTAGTGTAATTATTGTATACGGCTATTGAAGAAATGACCGAAAACCATTAATGTTGTGAGTTACTCCACCTTTTTAATATAAGATATATTTAAAAAATAATCTTAAATATAAGATATAATTTTTATATTTATCAATTGTTTTTTAATTTATCTTTATTGATTCTCCCTCAACACTAATAAAGGAGGAAAAAAATGAGAGAATTAAGAAAGATGATTAGAATATTTTAAAAAAAACATGTCATATTAACTATCTCAACTAATTTTTTTAATCTAATTAAATTAGATAAATATACGTTGTAAATACATCAGAGTAAGTATAAAAAGAGGGGATCAGTTTTTTTTTTTTTAAATGAGAGGGACAAACCTTCAAAAGGGCAGAAGAAGACAGGCTATCTTTATGAGTTACCTTTTTTTTTTTTTTTTTATACATGTTATGAGTTATCTTTAACATTAAAGATTATTACTTTTTCAAAAGATGGGCCACCATTTGACATGGAGCTTCTGCCATATTGGCCCTCAGGAGTTAAGCCCAATATGAATGGCCCAAATTAATCACTGTTATTGTAGAAAGACTAGCCCAATGTGATTTTACAAAATGGCCCAAAGCCCAGTGAAATTAGAATGTTAAAAAAACAGCAATTGAGATAATTCTCATGCCTAACACTACAAGTCTGTATGCTTTTGGATTAGCTTTTGAAGAATAGTTTTTATGATTTACAAGGTAAGTATGTAAGAAGAGTTTTGTCTCACCTTGCGAAAAAGAGCTTCTGAAACCACAATTTTGTTATTTCCCAAACACACTATAACTACAGTCAACACATTTACTTCCTTCTTGGCAAGTATGAAGTATCTAATATCTGAAAAATATCAAATTTGATAAAGGAACCCAATTATGCAAAATAGTTTAGTATGGCAGGTAGTCACTAATAAATCAAGGTTTAGACCTGTTATGGCATTTCGTAAACAATTAAACACTAAATGATACATCATACTAAAACATTTTATAATCTTGTACAACGTCTGAAACAAATTCTTGGAATACGAGTAATTTAAAGGGACATATTACACACACAATAACATTAATAAAACGGTAACCAAAAACAAAAAATATTAAAATTTCCAAGCAAGTGCTATTGCACTTTTAAGCATGATAAAATTGTTAGGAATTTTAATGTGTTGGTGAGTGAAAAGAAATATCATGTTGCTTAAGATTGGAGAAACCTTAGTGTACACTGAGACGTGAACTTGAGCTATGAAAAAGTGTTAAAAGTTAAGGCTCACCGTTGAAGCGAATTGTTGGAACTTTTATGTGTTTTAATTTGATGGTTTTATTCCTTCAATAAACACATTGAATTGCCATAAAACACTATTATTGCAATAGTTAGAAACTGCCATATTTAATCATCATTAAGCTACTTTTATTCACTGTTATGGCTACCAAACAGTCATATGTTCTTTACTTATAAAAAACATTACATGGTGTATGATCGGGAGGGTATTGAAGTCGGAGAGCCCCAAACTCTACTCTCAAGTCTTCTTCTCTCTTCCTCCAAGTTACAATTACAATGTTATATTTTCTGTTGTTTTGTCACTCTATTTTCTTTATAAAAAAAATTCATCTAATCAAAGAGTGCCACGTCTTGATTTGCTATGAGTTGCAGGATATACTTTTATCATATACTTTTTTAGATGTTATTTTCCTTATTTAGGATGTTAGTGTAATTTTCCCAAAATAATTTATTCTTACAACACTATCGTAAGTGCCCATAGTTTAATGACTCAAACAAAAGCTTTGGAAACATTTTTGTGGGTGGGGAGGGAAAAAAAGCACTCAAGCAAAGCATATATATTTTTTATTATAAAAAAGTTAGATGAGTTAGATCTTATTCATTAATTTAAATTATGTTCTTTTAAAAATTATTTATATAAATTACTTATCAATAATCATTACACTGACAATGATATAAAAAATTACTTTTAACTCAAATAATACGATGCATTCTTATTTTACCAAAACAAAAATAACTTATCATTGTGAGCGGGCACGATTCGATGGACAAAGTTTAACTTTGGGTGTGTTTGGAAACACATTAGATAAGGGAAAAAATTCATTTGGACATCAAAAGCTTATTAGAGTACATGATAAGTGTTTGGAAAATCATTAGTTTATAATAGGCTTTTAATAAAAAATAGCTTTTTTCCTTAACTCATTTTTTTAGCTTTTGGGCTTCTATCAATGGGCTTTTGAACTTTTTTATTGAATTTTTTATTTTAAAAAAATATATTTATATTTTTTAACATCAATTATAACAATATATATGTAGTATCCAACAAGGTTTATACCTTTTTCAATCATTTCCTATTTAAATGGGTTTTTCAAATGTTAATCCAAACAGGTTCAATGTTAAAAAAAATCACTTCTCCCACTGTCAATCCAAACAAAAATCACATTTTCAATCTGGCTTTTTTTCAATTGGGCTTCTGTAAAAGCCCCATTAAAAAAAAAAATCACTTCTCCACCGAGTTCCCAAACAGGCTCTTTATTTGCTGACGTTAATCACTACCGATTTTTTTTTAATGAAATTTCAATATTTTAATTTTATCATAAATAAATTTTATTATTGAGATTTGTGGATATAATTGAATGGACATGTCTTCTCCTAATTTAATTTCGTTGGTAACCTTTTCTAGTTTTCTAAACTCTCATGATTAAGGCCGTGTCTGGAAGATACTCAGATGTTCCAAAATTGGAATCAAAAGCCCATCAACTTTGCAGATCTTTTTGGTCCCCGTTTTGGTAAATAGCATACAGTACCAGTTTGATTAGAATCTTGTATGAAAGCAATGGCTAATTACGAAAGCGATAAAGTTCGTCCCAAAAATAAAAATTACGAAAGCGACAAAGCAATTGAGGAAGTCACACGCGTAGTGAAGATTTTTTTGTTCTATTGGTGGTAGTTTCAGAAGCCATTCACAGAAATCCATTTGTTTCAACCTCTGCGTCAGATCTCAGCAACAACAAGTGTCGTGTTCAATAGAGGGTAATTCATAGCCATACTCAGATTACTGCTATGAGTGAGTGAGTGAATGAATGGTGACATTTTCATTACTTTCCTATTTATATTCTTCTCGCTGCACTTGACTATTCTCTGGTGGAGGTGGAATTTTGACTTTGAGGCCCCAAATTGTGGATAAGCTCATACCATATATCTCATGACACAAGGCATCTATCAGTCAAAAGAAGCAACGGAAGGGTATCTGATTGTTCAAAAGAACAATTTTGTTTTGCAGATCTGGAGCTGTTTAAGTGCATAAGAACTCCAAAATTATGGCACATTAGGTGTTTGATGGTTTGTCTCATTGAACTGGATAATATGTAGTCCATATATATTTAGGCTTAAACGAGTCAACAGAAAGAAGGGTATCTGTCTAATTGTAAACTGACTTGCCTTTTGTACTTCATCACAAGCTTACAAGTACTGTAAAAGATATTGCACATAATATGTTTGATGATATGATCCATTGAATTAAGCTTCCATATGGCGTGCTGGCATCTGGCAGGTGGTACTAGTTGCAGTGAAGCAAAAGTGCGGTTGGATTTGGCACAGTTTGAAGCAATAAAGAGCCCTGTGGATGAGGCACGTTTGTGGTGAGTGAGTGTGGGGAAAAAGTGCAATCCCACCAAGGAATCAATGATATATTTCGAATTTCAAAGGAGAGGAATATGGCAGAGCCGTACTGGTTCGGCTTTCATCTCTTTGCAAATTGCAATCTCTTCGCATATCTAATCCTCTGTTCATTATGCCTATGGCCTAGCTAGCTAGGTACGTCAACCCGTAAGTTCAAAAATTAATTTTGGCTCACTTTGAACTTGGCCATGATTGCTTGCCCCGTGGAAGAATATGATTATAGGATAAACTTAAGGCAGACTTTTTAGAAGTTATGGACCCCGACCAATTATGAGTAATAATATATAAGCATACATGTTTTATTAAGGTTGTGTTTGATATTAGCTTTTGAGAATAGTTTATGAAGAAAAAGTGAAAAAAATGATTTTTGTGAATAGATTCTGACATAATAGATTAGAAGAAAAAAGTGATTTTGATAAAATGAAAGTGTTTGGATATTATGATCAGAATAATTTTTTTTCATGGTCAAATTACTGAAAATGATATTAACTTTTGTGATAATTATATAGAAATGATAAAATTATATTTTATATATTATATAGTAGTAAATTTCACTTATAAATACAAAAAATGGCATAAAATTATTTGAAAAATTTATAATTAATAGATATGTGTGTGTGTATTATAATAAATTGTAAAAAATAATTTATAATAATTAGATATAAAACATTAGATTATATTTTAGGTATTATTTAACATAAAAATGAATAATAAATACCAAAAACTCTTTAAATTTGTCTGAAAAATTATAAATTGTGACAAAAAAAAAAGAAT
The DNA here is from genome assembly GCA_037074505.1 of Albizia julibrissin. Taxonomy (NCBI): domain Eukaryota; kingdom Viridiplantae; phylum Streptophyta; class Magnoliopsida; order Fabales; family Fabaceae; genus Albizia; species Albizia julibrissin. The sequence continues at coordinate 2,599,112 of CM073480.1, read as the reverse complement.
TGTACATACATACATAGAAATATATATATTAATAAATTGTACATTGAAAGTTCATAATTTAATAGTTAACATCTTAAAATAATATAAGGAGCCGCTCTTTCAGTACAGTTAATACAATCTGTTTTTGTCTTTCTCATTTAGACATTATCTTTCTTTCACTAACAAGTGATATATTGGTCGTAATAGCATGTCTAGAAACCTCAAATTCATCATGAAACAAATACATTAATATTTAATAGTTTGTCAATAATTGAGAACATCGAAATAGAGATAAAGTTACAGTTCCCTAAGTAATAAAGTACGTTGAAACACTGAAAACAGTACATGACTAACGGTCTTGCTTGTAATACCAGATTTGATCTCTTATAGAATCACGAAGAGAAGTCATGTCTGACGAAGATGCAATTAAAGAAGGTATTGTTGATGATTATGCAGCATCATCGTTATCGTTATCGTCACCACACACAAGATCCTCCCGGTCATAGTGTTCAAAGTCAAGATCAGAAATAGATGATCTTCTAATGAAATTGTCTATAGCCATCGTGGCACAAACAATTTTAACCTGTGTCGGGAACTTGTAGCTATGCATGTCCTTTAAAATTTCGACTTGTTCTTCCAAACACCAAATGTTCTTTCTATGGTGTACCTAAGACTTAAATGCAAGTAATTGAAGGTCTCATTCACATTTTCAAGCCTGGATTACCCTGAAAGTCAGGGAGATGGTAATGCTCGCTTCTATATGGCCTAAGGTACCCAGTTGGGGTTGGGTAATCGGCATCCACCAAATAATATTTACATGTTCAAATGGTACGATTAATGTGAATACAAGTATTTGAAGTTAACAATAATGAAATTGTATGAATTACAATCATACCTGTAGGTGGATGTGGAAAATGCATCGCTGGCGTTGTCACTGCATGATCAAATAAGCGAGCATCATGTGCCGAACCTTCCCAACCAGCCAATACAAAGGTAAAACACATGTCCCAATCACAAACCACCCTCACGTTTTACGAGGCAGATCCTTTTCTGTTTATATATTTTGTTTTCTCCCTTGCTTTGACCTTGCATGGAATGTGTGTACCATCAATTGCTCCGATAGCATTTTTTTAAAAAAGCCAATAACTATTGCTGAGTTGTATCTTTGAATGAATGCTCTCAAATTTATCATCTAAGGGTTTGATGTTGTCTATTGCAAGGCGGCAACATGCATTTAACACAAAATGCATTGCCTTGTGAATGGTCTCGCCAGAGCGCTGAAATCTTTCTTGTTAGAGCCTACTCGACAACGCAAACCCAACAGTATTTAAGAAAATCGCAACCATTTCATGAATACCAACATTTCGAAACTCTCTCATACCATGTCGTTGCAATTCACAACAAAGTTCATGAAATACATTGAGTTTCATTCTAAACATATCGTAACAAAGGTCAGAATTACCGCGTAAGACATCACGGACCCATGCGGCTCCTGTGAACTCACTTGTATGTCGCGATTGTTTACATAAATAAAGGCAAGCATATGCTCCAACAAGTACAACAACTTTCCGTACTGTTTGTATTCGCCGCTTCCTACGCTCAACGAGTAGTGTGATTGTCTGGTCTATACCTGTTTCTTCTTGTGAACATATGCATTAGTCATTATGAAGTCATTAAAGATGTAATTATAAAGTAATTCAAATGCACCAACATCACATTAATGTAACAACGTACACATATAAAAGTCTAGAGTAATTAAAGCCACACACATAAAAGTCCATGCTACATACGTTACATTAAGAAACAACCCCCATCGTTAAACACAAGTCTCACTCATTTCCATAACACTCACGCCTCAGAAAGTAAAGAAGGTTGTCCTTTACATTCTTTACTGCTACATACATTTCCCGTGCAGGTGGGTCCCTCATTAGGAGGTGGGCACATTTAACATAAAAGTCAGCATCATTCACAACCTTCGGAATTTGATTGAGATGACTCATCACTCCGGCTATTAAAACCTCATAAGCTCGAGCTTTTGCGGCCATCCTCTTATCCCGGGCTGTAATCCTCTCCGCGTGTGAAGCTTCCACATCGGCGTCATTTGCTTTAACCATCTTCATTAAGGCCTCGGCTATTTTCTCAGAGTTAGGCCCTTTCTTTTTTGTTCACACACCCCTCTTCCTCACCCCTAATAAACTGGTTGCTCTATCACCGCTTGAGGATCCCTTGCCTTTGGCACTGTTCCCCGCACTACCTCCACTATTGCTAATGAAACTGAATGAGTTCAAGTCGTCGCTCAACCCAGTTGGTGACCCTAATACTTCATCGCTATCTCCTGAACCTTCTCCATATCCTCATTAGGGATAGGCTCAACAGGAAGCGACATCGATGAAGGTGCCCAACTCTGTGTGCCTGTGGCCGCAACACTGGAAAATAACTGGGTTAGTTCTTCTTGGTGTTGTAGATCTCTAGCTCTAAATTTATCATACCCTGGAACTTCCTGTACATACATCAATGAAGTTATAACATTTCTTATATAACATCACATCAAAATGAAAGCTTGAACTACACTCATATTAATAAGTTACTAACCGCTATTTTTTTGTCCCACCAGTCAGGATTGACCATAATAGTGTTGTTGTTGATATCACATCCCGCCCCCGCCTCACGTAGCAACCTGTCCCACAGTTGTCACTTCTTCCTAAAGGCGTCATACTTATTTTTAAATTGACCCCTCTCGTACATCATGCCTGTCTTAACAGTGAAGCTATCTGAAATAGCTTTCCACCCATCCTTACTGAAGCTTGTGTTTCGGCGGGAACCTTTTTTAACTTGTTCCAAGCACAAATCAATGAAGATTTTTGTGTTATTCGCATCCTAACTAGCTTTCACCTTATCCTTACTCATGTCGTTATTTTAATAGGGGAAACAAGAGATAGGGGAGTTATGTTGAACAAATCAAAATGAAAGAGGGTTTAAAATCATTAGAGAAAAAAACTGAGAAGATCTTACATACAACTGAAAAACGGAACATATTGGGGGAATTTTAAGCTTAAAGTTAGATAGAATAAAACAAAACAACCTAACCAATGAGCAACGTACAATGACAGATCACAAAATAATTCTGTTGGTATTGTTCAAATAATCCTAGCTAGAAAAAACCTATTCTTAATTGATTATAAGCTTTTATCCACACAAGACCAAAATTTTACCCACTTGTTTATTCGTATACTATAATCCAATGGGGAAATTAAATAAATCATTGGAGGTTGGGGAGTCTAAATGTCAATGAATTAGGGCCTAATTCTAAGGCCACTACTTGATTAGTGGGGTCCCAACTAACATGATGGTTGTAGGGAAAAAAATTTCAAATTTTAATTAAGTCAAATGCTTTGTATTTTCCTGTTGCAATGGTCCTGTATAGTTAGGAAAAAAAACTTTCCTGAGGTTTATTTCTTTCCCATTCCAAATTTCTTATTTACACCAAAGAACACAAAAAATAGAGAAACAAAGAACACAAAAAACCGCACAGTTATGACAATAAAGCAACTGAATTACAAGCAATTACAGGAAGCATAAGCAGAGCAAGGCAATTATAGGTAGCATAAGCAGAGCAAGGCGATAGATTCAGCAAGCAAAAAAGAAGAATAGCAAAGGCAGAATGAAGAATTACACGACGCAAGGCAATAGATTCACACATTGTACACGATTACTTCCAAAACAGTAACAGGCTCGTCAAATACATAGGTACTCACAGAAGATGGTTGTATGCTTCAGTCATGGCCAATCAAAATTGTCAATCACCAGGATATGAACATCAGCAACATCATCAGTATATTCTATACAAGTCAGCCGATCAAAAGTCCAAATGTAGGAAAGATAAAAAGGACAAACCAGAGACGGAGCTTGACACGAGAGCTGGAGTGGAACCTTATCTGATCTGAGCTGAGCTTGGCGACGGAGAAGAGGAGATCCCGAACACAGACGACGCTGACAGCTTCAACGGTTCTGATCTGAGCTTCACCGGCGGACCTCACGACTTCTGGGTTCTGATCAAACCTTGCTCAAGGGAAAGACGAGAAACGGAACAAGACGAGAGCTGAGCTTGAGTTTTGGGTTTTGATCTGAGCTTGAGATAGAGGAGAGGCGAACCTTGACACAAGAGCTAGACCCGACGGAGCTGAAGGCTAATGGCTTCTGATATGACCTTGCCCAAGGGAAAGACGCGAAAGGGAACAAGATGAGAGCTGCAGTTTTGGCTTCTGATCTAAGCATCAAATGAAGGAGAGGCGGAGGTTGAGACAGGTTATGGATATTGGAGATTTTCCTGAGAAGAGAGAAGACGAGAACTGCAGACGAAGAATCGGGCAACACACAAATAGACAAAGGAAAGGGAATAATGTACAGTGGTCTGGGCAGAGGAGAGAGACAGAGAGTATGTGTAATAATTACTTGCAACGGTAAAAAAAAAGTGTTATCATGCTTAGTCGCAGGTCACGAGCATATTGTTCAAAACCTTGGTTTAAATGGCTCAAACCATGGTTTGAAGTTGAAACCATGGTTTGAAACTTTCATCCAAACACAGTGTAAAAGCATGTACTACATAATATACTTGCATGTTCATGAGTTAACTGTGTCCATATATTCTTTGATACGCCAGGCCCATCTAAATGTTTTTTTAAAAAAAGTGAAAATAATGAGACAGTTGAATGGTATGATATCTACAGGCTCTTTATGGATTACCCAGATCTGTTTGAAAGGGATGATAGATTGGGTTCATATTTTCCTCTGCTTTTTTAGCATGTTTGGACAATATGTATCAGTAGACGTATCTATGTTTGTTTCATTTTCTTCTGAGACGCAATAATAGAGATGGGCAAGAAAGTTGATAAGATTGGAAAATCAGTCAGAGGGAACACTCTAATCCATTAAAGAATGGTACATAATAACTGGAATAGTTGACAAAATATCTCGTCTGTGGGCCTCTATATTCCTTTTTTCACTTCTTTTTCTCCCTTTCATAGAAATTGGCTGTTACTATGGAAACTGTTGTCGTTATTCATGACACAAGTCCATATGGGAATACAATCTTAAGTAGGAAACTGCATTATCCATGCATAGATTCAATAAACAGACTTAAACAAGAGATATTAGGTTATCTACATGATCTGTAATTTTCCTCTCAACGTTACCAAATGAATTTTAGCTGTACTAGTGTAGTGATGTGGCGCTCACCTTGCAGTGATGAGATTTAGGTTGATGCTGGTAAAGGAAGAATCTCTTTTGCTAAATTGGTATCTCATCACTAAGGCTGTTCCACAATTGGCCTGCAGGTAGATTGTTAGGCTGCGCATGGCATGTAACAGTTCTGTGTTTGGTTTATTCTGTTCTTAACTCTTTGTGGTGAACAATATGACTTAACAGTTCGTAGCCCTTGCACCGCACAAGAGGCCTAAGGTCTATAATTTGTTTTAACATGCTATCTACAGTTTTTCTTTGAATCATAGTCTACTTAAATTTCACCCCAAAAAAATATTAATGCAAATGCTTTTTATTTGTTTAACATCAAGGTTTTTAAACCCGTATCAGACACTGAATCGGTTGGAGTATTAGGTCAAGGGTCAATGGGTCAGATCGAAGTCAAACTGACCCAAGGACAAACCGGTGAAGAAGTGGATATTTCAAGGTTATTCATATTAAATTTTAAGGAAAAAAAATCAAAATAAATTATTTTTTAAAGAATAAGAAATTATTTAACTGGTTAAACTGGTTATGTGGCCGGACCGAACCGATTATATGATCATTTCTCCGGTTTCCGGTTTAAACAGGCCGGTCAAGTCCAGTTTTAATAACATTAGTTAACATCAACTTCTTTAGACATGAATGTCTAGACTAGATTCTTTAAAATTCAAGAACTTGTATATCTTATAAAATAAGAATGAGCGAGCTGAGGTTTGGTGCTCATCACAATAATAAGTAGTATATGGTGGTCATTGATATGGTGATGATTTCAAATGGAAACTAATATGGAGTGGGCAAGTTTACTTAAAAGGTGAAAATATTCGTGTGGCAAGTTAATCATGAGAGGGTTATCACTAACTCTCAGCCAAAAGAGGATTATCTGTTGACTAATATAGCGATTTCTTGCAGGTAATCCAGGCAAGAGGAAGATGGAACGATGGCCGGAGACTAAGGTATTTATTTGTTATGTTTGCTGGTTGATTTGGTTCTATCACCAAACTGAATCATATCCTAAAATCTGCCATTAAATATTAGGATCAGTACTAATATTACTTTCTCATACACAAGATGGTCAAATGCATGTCCACGATCCCATCCAACGGTGGACTATATATGTGAGTTCCTTGTGCTGTGATATTGGTATTTTGAGATTGGGATTGGGAGTGTGAATAAGACTTTAAAATTACATTTGATATGAAACAATATTAGTAGAAAATACTTGCATTAATATTATTTTATAATCAATCATATATTAGTAAAAGACTATAATATCCTTAGGGTTAAAAAAATTAAATAAATATGTTGGGCAACTCATCTCCAATTCGCACAACACAGTGCAACTCATACCTCCAATCATTTCATTCCCAATTGACTATTTTGGTCCAAAAACTTCTCTTGCCCGTCGGTGGAAAATGATTGGATGAATTCATTGAAGAGAGCTCAATTGGCTAGCGTATTGTTTCCTCGTGCTTCCACCATCGAACTCGCGGAGAACAGATGGTTTTTTCATCTGGGTTTGTGGTTTCAATGATGAATTTTCAACGGAAAGTAGCAGAGGAGTTCAATCAGATTGATGGGCAGCCATGGATTTTGTTGTTCGATTTTCATCAAGCGAAGATTGCAATGGAAGAATTGAAAGTGAGGTGCAGAGTAATATTGATTTAGGTTAAAAATGATAAAAGGTATTTTTATTTAGAAAATATAAACGAGATATTTTTATCTCTTAAATTTATAATTTTAAAATTAAAAATGTAATATAAGGGAGGGGCTTTACAGTAATCTCACTTTTATCACACTCTCAGTCTCATATCAAAAAATACATTTATCTCAATCCCTAACTCAATCATTGTCCTTACCTCCTCCTCAGTGCCTCATGCCAAACAGAGTCTATGGGACCAGGACCTCCATGATATTGACACGCGGAGACTTATCCATCTCTAACTGCCACGTATAGATTTAGCTGAGCGCCTGACTTCTGCTTTTTTGGGAATAACGTCACGTGGACCGCGTTCGCACCAACATCCCACCTCGACATTTATCTGCACTCAAGATATTGGGTCTGTCATCTGATCTGGGAATTTCAAGGATCAGAGGCGGAGCCTCCCTCATGTTTGAGTGGGAATCCGGGGATCACTGGGTCCCACTGGGATGTATTATTTACTCTTTGGCCCTGTTTAGTATGTGCGGCTGAATTTGGAGGGACGTGATTAGAATTAAAGTTAAGATTGAGGTTAACGTTTATGATTTAAAATTATGTTTGGCATATGAGTAATATCTGATAGGAATACTTATATAAATTTTATTTTATAATCAATCTCAAAATATGAAAAAGACAATTCTACCCTTATCATGGTATTATCTTAGCGTGTGAATGTGTATGACTTGATCTGACTCCCTCCCTCCCTAATCAAAACAGCCAATCCCTCTTCTCACATCGAACACGAGCTTTCCCCTACCCTTCCCTCATTAATTTGTTCATAATAAATCATTGATGAACTCTTCCTTTGTCCCCTCTGATTCTTCTCCTCCTCCTCTGGCCTAAACCCATCCCTCACTATCCATTATCTCTATCTTTATTTTTTTAATACTTTGATCGGATCAAATATTGGGCTTTGGCTGTGAAAGTTAGCTGCAACATAATTTATTATTTTGACGCGTTTGGCTTCTAACAATTTTCGCTCAGATTTTAAGTTTAAAATTAGTTTTGAAGTTTTGTTTTCTCTTGTTTCTTCCAGCGTATTTGTTGATCGTCTTGCATTTTTGTTGCATGATGTTCTCTTTTTTATGGGATCAGCCTGAGATTATGTCAATAATGAAGATATTTAGTTGAGTTTAGATTAAAATTGATCGAGTGTATTTTTGTAAAGAAAATATTATAAAAGGGATATTTTTAAATTTTGTAATCCCATAATTGAAAACGTAATATTAAAAGGGGTGACTTTGCAGCAATTCCACTTTCGTAGTACTCCCAATCTTAGGTTGTCTTCAGTCCCTCATGCCAAACAATAAAATTTGATCTAATCCCTGACTTAATTTCAGTCCCTACCTCTAGTGCTTCCTATCAAACAGGGCCTTTGTAATCCCTTTTACTACCTCTTGTCATAGATAACTACTTGCATGTTTGGTTAAGCAATAGGAGCTCAGATAAGCCCCATTGAAACCAAAAAAGTGATTATAAATCCCAATTGTTTTGTTTGGGTAATTTTTTTAAAATTACGATTAACCTCGATGAATCATGATTTCATTCTCTAACTGCACGTTAAGCATAAGTGATAAGGGGTTGCTTATGCAATTAGAAAATCCCGATTAAAACTTCCCCAACAACTATTTCTCTAATTTACCTTCAGATTGCTTTTCCGAAATTCTCTCTAAATATATTTTGCCTAATATTTCTCAACTAAAGTGGTTCAAATAATATTATTTTAAATATTTTTTTGCCTATTATTCAACATGAATTTTTAAATTATTTAAGGATTAAGGTGCAGATTTAGTAAAGAACTATTTCTTAAAGTGCACCCAACACAACTAACTATTTTATGGTGCAAAAATAGACATTATCAATTTTTAGGGTGCAAAAGTAGACATTATGAATTTTTTTTGTGCAAAATTTGTTATTTTTGCTCCAAAAAAAATCATAATGTCTATTTTTGCACCCTAAAATAGTTAGTTGTGTTAGGTGTACTTTGGGAAATAGTCCATTGCTATTTTTGCACCTTAACCCTTATTTTAAAGAACAACAATTATAATATAAAAAGAATATTCAAATATTCATGTCATTTATTAAATCATATTTAATAATAATTATTAAATATTTAATTATATTTATTATTAAATATAATCATGAAAATATTAATAACTTTATTAAAGAAATAAACTTAATTGCAGTGCAATCCTAGCAAAATAATTAGCTATCATATTTATCAATTTATTTTTCTATTTATAAATTAAATCACATCATAATGATAGATCTCGTAATATACTTTTTAAGTATACTTCAACATGTATACTTTTTCTCGATTTCATTTATTTCCTTCATTGACTATATTTATAAGATTCATGCCATTTTTTCGTAATTATACATTCAAGTGCTTTTAATAAATGAAATCCAAATGTAATCACAATTTGTTAGAGTCACTTGTGGAAAAAAATATCCAAATAGAAATCTCAATTGACCAACAACACTTTTAATCAATGTTACTTATGTAAATCATAATTAAAAGTGTCCATTGCTGATTCAAACGGGTACTATTTATATAAAGGAAATTAGTTAAGTTGTTCATTTATAAGAAATGTATACTGACTTATCTAAAATATTCTTTTAGTCATGGGAAGAGGATACTCTCCTTTTTAATTATGTGTATTGAAATTATCTTTAATAGAAATTTTCTTAATATGTGTAATCTCTGTAGATACTGTGGAAAAACAATTATAAATTTAAAAAACAAAATAGATTAATGTTTTATATTTAGGACTAAAGAAAATCTCTTGTTTAACTCTTATATATCTAGAATTGAAGGGAGTAAAAAAATATTTTGTTGTAGGAATAAGTTACTACCTCCGGGCTCCTCCTTAATGTAAGAGCCAATTGATTTTTGTTGGAAAGATTAATGGAGCTAAATAACTTACTTAATCATATTATATATTATGTATCATTAAATTATATGTCAGTTTATAAGTTAAGTAATTTTGTTTGAAGAAAAACGATAAATATAAACACTTTAATATAATTTATTTAGCTTCTTTAATCTTTAAAAGAAAATCAACTAACTCTTATACTAAAGACCTAAGAAAACATCTTTTATTATTAATCACTAAGGTATTAACCACACATTTTAAAGATTACTTTTAAAAAAAAAAAAAAAGGTTTGATAGTACAATTTTTCACTTTTCCAAATGTAATTCATAATTTTTAATATAAATAAATTTTTAATTTTTTATTTGTTAAATAAAATTAATGACTTAACCACCCTATTTAAACTAAGGAAAAGTTGTTGGAGACGTCTTCTACTTCTTCTAATCCTTAATTTAATACCTAATTAAATAATTTGTCTAGATTAATGATATTAATTAAGTTAGTTAATATGATACTCTCTCCTGTCTTTAATATAAGACATAATTACCTAATTTGATTAAATTAAAGAAGTTAGTTAAGTTAGTCAATATGACATATATTTTTTAAAACATCTTAGTTGTCTTCTTTAATTCCCTTCTTCCTTCCCCTATTTGATTATTGTCAAAAGAGCATCAATAGGGGTAAATTAGGAAAATGATAACAAATATGAAAATCATGCCTTATATTTAGGATCAAGATCAATTCTCTAAATATATTTTATATTAAAGAAGAGAGAGGAGCATGTTCTTTTCTAAAACACTCTAAACTTCTTCTTTAATTTATTCCCTCATTCTTTTATTTAATTATTATTAAAAAAATATCAATTGAGTAAATCTGAGATAAAATGAATAAAAGTATGAAAAAAGCCTTATATTCAGAACTATCGACTGACTGATTAGATCTTTACATGGCTAGTAAAGACCATAGCCTTGATAACCTAATCGCGAATTAGGATGTTTCATCGCCTTAATATACTCCATCCAATCAATCTCCTTCACATTAGCTTTCGAATTAGGAATTGATTGCCACACTGCCTGCCCCTATTCTGATTTCTTCATGTTCAAATCTCTGTAATGATCCCCACTCTGACAACTGTTAAATAATCAACACAATTAATTCTCCACGTGTGAAGCTCACGTGCTTGATTACGTGATGCAATGAAACATCTTAAATACAGACAAATATAACGTGCAAGGGATCCGAACATGAATCAATCAAGAATTGTGTTCTTTTTTTCTGTGAAAGATATATATGCTCTTTTACCATTCTCTTTAAACTTTGAGATAAGAGTTCGAACCATCCGTTTGTATCAGTTAACAGCAGAGAAGTTTGCTTAACTGTTGGCAAGTGAGAGTTCACAAAAACTCATACATACTAGCGGGTCACTAATTAAGCCTTCTCTTTTATGGAGCTTGCACTTGTCATAGAGAAGGAAGAAACATGATCAGTACGCAATTTCCCTGCAAAATAATGGTACCTTGAAAGATAGTGTCATGGTGCTAAAAACACTTAGAGAGTAATTCAGGTGATAAAAGTTAGTGCAATGTGACTAGAGGTTTAAGTTTAATCCTTCTTGATACACTAGAAAACTGTAAAAAAAAAAAAGAGTTCCATCTCTATTTCGCTCCAGAGGCATCTTTTGTTCTAGTTGGCTATCATTTTCTTTATTTTCCTTTAGAAACAGATATGATAAGTACCCTATAAGATTATGTTATTTACTTCTATTGACTTTCTTCCCGCAGTTATATGAACAGTGATTGTTACAGTCGTGTCAGAATCAGATTGTCTGCAGAACATTACACTTAAACCTATTTAGAAAAAAATAAATGAAGGTAGTTAGTTGTCCCTGTCATCGTTATGCTGCCTCTATATATAGCAGACCTACCTCTCATTGTTAGCTTCCATATTTAGTTAAGAGGATTTCACAATTCACAAACAGAGATCAGTGCGTATGGCTTTATCAGTATACATGATCTTCTTTTTCTCACTTCTGATCTTTTGGTGTCTCTTTATAAAGAAACACAAGAGACCCAAAAGTACCCTAACTCTTCCCCCTGGTTCCATGGGTTGGCCTTATATTGGAGAGACTCCTCAACTCTACTCTGAAGACCCAAATGTATTTTTTGCTCTAAAGCAGAAAAGGTTCTCATCTTTTTCAAGTTTCCTTAATCTTGTGCATGCATATAAAGTTCATAACTTTATATATATATATGATTCACTTGTTTGTTCTTATGTTGATCATCAGATATGGACCAATTTTTAAAACCCACGTACTAGGTTGTCCCTGTGTGATGCTGGCTAGCCCTGAGGCTGCAAAGTTTGTGCTTGTCACACATGCTCACTTGTTCAAGCCTACCTTCCCCAAAAGCAAAGAAATGCTCATAGGCCCTTCTGCATTGTTCTTCCACCAAGGAGACTATCATACAAAAATTAGAAGGCTGGTGCAAACTTCTTTATCCCCTGTAAGAATCCGAAAACTTATTCCTTATATAGAAGCCGAGGCTGTCTCTGCTTTGGAATCCTGGGTTTCTATTGGTCAGGTTATTAATGTTTTTCAGAACATGAAGAAGGTTAGTTCTGAATTATTGTATGATGTCACAAACATTTTTATTCTGCATTTGCATTAATCTATGTCTGGCATTCCCAACTTAAATGGATTTTTCTTCATTCTTGGTAGTTATCTTTTAATATTGGCATACTATCGGTGTTTAGTCACTTGGAAAGCAATTATAGAGACCAGCTTAAGGAGAACTATTGCATAGTAGAGAGAGGCTATAATTCTTTCCCAAACAGGATTCCAGGAACTACATATTCCCAGGCATTCTTGGTAAATTTGATAACCCATAAAATTCTTCATAGCAAGTTGTTGAGAACATATATAGATCTTATTCTTTGTGTGTCTGATGAATTCTAATAGGCTAGAAGGAGAATCCAAGAGATTATTAGGGAAATAATTTGCAAGAGAAAAGAGAAGAGATTGATGGAGGAGGACCTTTTGGGTCACTTGTTGAACTACAAGGATGAAAAGGGACAAACACTAAGTGATGACCAAATTGCTGATAATCTAGTTGGGGTTCTATTTGCAGCTCAGGACACTACAGCTAGTGTTCTGACATGGATTCTCAAGTATCTTCATGATCACCAGAAACTCCTTGAAGCAATAAAAGTAAGATAGACTCGCTAGTGTTTCACATTTATGTCTGAGACATTATAGCAGTACAGTGTTCATGCCTCTTAGCTAACCAACCAGTTGTTATATATATAGGACGAGCAAATGGCTGTTTATGAAGCCAATGATGGAGGGAAAAAACCCTTGACATGGAGTCAGACCAGAATGATGCCACTTACTTACAGGGTAACTGCTGGTGATGCAATATTTAATTGAGAAAATCGATGAAAAGTTCCTATTTAAAAATTTTATTGACTAGAAAGACCAAAGAGTACCTCCACTTCAAAGGATTTTCATACAGAAAGTACTAATTCTTGAATTCTTGAATTCAAGTTCTTCTTGCCAATAAAATATTCAAACATGGACTTTTCACAAATTTTCCATACTTATAATTCCTAGTTTGAGTTTCAAAGAAACTTCATGAATGAACTTCTCAAAAGAAGGATCTTGTTTTGCAGGTGATGCTGGAAAGCTTGAGGATGGCAAGCATCATATCTTTTACCTATAGGGAAGCTGCGGTTGATGTAGTTTACGAGGGTAATTAAGGATTTTGAAAATAACATTCTTTTACTAAATATAAGAGTTATTCTTAATGACAAGTTATACTGATTTTTCCAAACTTTGTTTGAACTGCTCAGGGTATCTCATACCAAAGGGTTGGAAAGTGATGCCACTGTTCAGGAACGTCCATCATAATCCAGAATACTTCAAAGATCCTCACAAATTTGACCCATCAAGATTTCAGGTAAAAACAATATTCTCTAAGCAAAATGAGTCAACTAGTTCCCTTAATTAAGCATTAATTTGGGAATTAATTTTATTTGTGAATGAGTTTTCAGGTTGCGCCAAAGCCCAATACTTTTATGCCATTTGGGAATGGAGTGCACTCTTGTCCTGGCAATGAGCTTGCCAAGCTGAACATGTTGCTTTTAATTCACCACTTAGTAACCAAATTAAGGTAACATCTCTCTCTACCTTTAACACACTTGAAATTTCTACTCATTAGTATCAATATAATTGTGCGAGGCAAAACATGTTTGTAATGTCCCCCCCCCCCAAACTTTGTGTGCAATTTATAGAAAAACATTGTCTGTTTCCTAACTAAATCAGTGTATTTACTTTCTATTGAGGAAATTAACCTAGGACCCAATGATTGGCAGGTGGGAGGTGGTAGAATGTCAGGGTGGAGTTCAGTATAGCCCATTTCCAGTTCCTCTGCATGGTCTTCCTGCAAGATTTTGGATGAGCCACTAGTCTCAACATAATGACATACTTCCTTATGTCCTTAGTATAAGACTTCGTTAACTTTTTTTCAAAAAGATTATGGAAGTTAAATAAGTCACTTAATCATATCATATGTTATGTATCATTATATTATATATCAGTTTATAAGTCAAACAAATTAGTTTGGAGAAAAACAATGAGTATAAATATTTTAGAGTAACTTATTTAACTTATTTAGTATTTGTTTGGAATAGCGATTGGAGTCTTTAAAAGTAGCTATTCAATCGTAATTTACAGAATACAAGGTAAGTATGTGAAAAGATAGTTGTCTTAATTTATGTGCATAAGCACTTATAAAATGACATTCAATGATTTATAACTTGTAATATTAACAATCAAAAACTTTAAAATTAAAATTCATCTAAGCATATAATAATGAGTTACTATTACTACATTCCAAGTACATCACTCATCCTAAAGCAACGTGATCTTTTTTTTTTTTCTAATGAATTCAGAGGACATGAATTATAAGTTTACTAAGGAGTATTAACGATAACTTATTTGTATAGGCTTCGAGAAAAATTTTGATTTTTAGAGTTTTTAATTATCAACAGTTATGAATTATTAAGTGTTACTTTTCCTTGTACGAGCATCTTTTTATTTTTTTAAACCGAAACGAGCATCTTTTTATTGAATGAACAAGGTACAACTGTTTTTCTTTATTGAAGCCCCATTCTGATAATTTCGTCTTAATTGTCAATGTTGCAAGTTATGAATTCTTCAGTGTCATTTTCCCTTGTAAGTTTTTCTTAAATTAAATACGTACAACTGTTTTTCTTTATCAAGATTCTATTGTAGTGGTCTTGTCTTCTTTCTGAGTAGCAGCATATTTGTAACATTTTATAATACTAAGTGCTAAGGTGTCATAACGTGTACGATATTTTAGTTAATAGATACATTATGCTGTGGTAAAATTAAATGCCAATTATCATTTTCTTACTGCAGAAGAAATTTGTGAAATCATCTGTAATTTAAGCATAGAACTCAACTTTTCAAACCTCCATCAGAACTGCTACTCACACAAGTTCTAATTGGGAGTAATGCAACAAGGAGAAAGAAAAGAAACATCATATAATAATAGAACGTAATTTAATATAATATGGAACGGTAATTAAAGGTGCAAATATAGTACATGATTATAGTTTTAGATATGTTAATTTGTTAAACAACAATGATGACGAACTGATGTCACTTACAAAGATGAACAATGAATATAATGAACTCTTCATTTCTAAAAGTAATAACTAATAATCCCCAACCCTCCTCCTTTACATGAGGATTTGACTCTCTTTCACACCTCTAAATCACCTATCAAGCCCTCTATTCATAGAGCCTAATGATTTAACCAACTAACTAGTCTCCAACGAGATCCACCAACATAACTAACACGAAGCATCGCAATCTACATGGTACAGTTTAACAGATCGTAAACAATGGCATTGAACTAACTAATAGAAGAGCTTCTTGTGATAAACCAAGCCCCTTATCCTTAGTCTCTACAAAGTCAGTTTAATGGCATTCAGAAACTATAACTCTAACTGTGAGACAAATTTGCTTCTCGAATGTTGACCTGATTTAGACATGGAAAAGTTAAGCCTCATCAGTCTGCACTGAGAGGTGGTTGTTGCCTAGTGATCTGTTAGGCCTTGCCTTGAGTCAAGATTCTTCACTAGTCTAGTACTACTACATTCTAGACTTTAACCATGCTAGGCTTGCTTCTAGAACCCCTTCATTTCCTTCATGCCCATGAATGCAATCTGATTTTTAACCTCTGGGCAGAAAAAATTGCCAGGGTGCAATAATAAGCAGAGCAGATTAAGGCCACTGATTCCACAATTCTGTTTTTTTATAGCCTTTTTGTGGGTAGCCTTGGATTTTTCTGAGGTAAAGGTAATGCTCTTGATCTCAGCCCTTCATTTCATCCACCGGGTAAAAAATTTCATTAATCTCAGCCCTTCATTTTTATCCATGAATTATCTGATCAGCCAAACGAAACAAAACCCCTAAGCACAAATTTGAGTTATAGAAAAGCAGAACAGAAATATATGCGAGAAGTGTGTGTGTGAGACGGAAGGATTGGGCTGATATCTCCATTGCTAGTCCGGAAACCAAAATGATGGCGGCCTTCAAATTCGCGAGCTTCCTCACACAATATTAGATTTTTTTTAGATATGGATACACATTAGCTTTATCTTTCTGTCAAATACGACCTGTCTTAAGATTATATGCCTTCCATTCTTTGTTCAATTAGTCTTAGTTAGACTCCTAATATATCCTAATACAATGGACGTAGGATTCAGTTAATGAACAAAAGGGTAGGAAATTTCTCCGACCATCAGATGAAAGCAACAGCTGGGATTAGAGGCATTAGGGGAGCAGCAGAGAAGGCACATACTTTTCGTTACAGTAAAGAACACGGATACTGAAGATTTTGCTCCTAACTTTCTCCTTTTTAACACACAGAAAATACGAATAGGTAAGTAACAGATAAAACTGGCTCTTCATGATGCTGCTAGTGACGTGTCCATGGAAGTTGCCAAGATTTCCAAACATTAATTCCTTCATGAATTTTTATTATTATGACAACTCAACTCCCAATCATTATATATATTGAAGAAGCTTGTAAGCAAATTCAGAAACATGCTCTCTCTCTAATATAACAGTGACAAAATCAAAACAGAATTATGCACCTTACCATCATCCACGTACAAAGCCAAGAAGTGCTCTGTTTCTTGCAGATTCAGAGGACAATGGAGAAAAGGAGCTTTTTGTCTGGGCATTCTAATTTGATCTAGCTAGTAATGCCTAAAATGAGGTATAACTTAAAAGTGGGTCATCAACACTATTCTGTTCTGCATTACTGCATATGAGTTTGCTGTATAAAATGACTGGCCTTTCAGTGTCTTCCCAAGATCCTAATTATATTCATCTTGTTTTTTCTTTGGCCAGAGATTGGCCGTGGGCTGAATCAAAGATATATGTATTGGCCAGAGATTCAGCCAGGGAAATGAAGGAACGTGTTGTGTGGTTATCATAATTTGCACCACCTCAAGTAATGAAAGATATTTATTCAATTCAAGCCAAACAGGAAAGAAAAAGTCAAGAGTTGGAGTCAGGTCAAGGTGAGTCTGACTCTGAAATTTGGAGAATTCAAAATACTAGCAATTATATTTAAATTATGCTCCCTGCAATCTTATTTATTAAGATAAAACAATTGGTCAAACTTGACTACTATTCTTAAAATTATCCCATCTCTTTATTACTAATCATCCCCGATAGATTATAATCCTATATTTCTTACACATCAATATATTATAATATTATCTTCAATTTTAAATATAATATCCAGTTTTTTAGTGAGATTAAATAAATTATTTTAAAGTACTTCTATCTATCATTTTTTCTCTAAACTAATTAACTTGACTTTTAAATTGATATATAATCTAATGATATACAACATATACAGAGATTAAGTCATATATTTAGCTTTCTTAACTTATCCAAAAAAAAAACTAACTAGATCTTATATTTAAGGCAGGAAGTATTTCTTTTCATCATAAAAGAACACACTTATTTAAAAAAAAAAAGATTGGATTAGACCATGTGATGTTAGAGACGGATTGTTTGGACGCGATCAAATATGTAAAGCATATGGTTGTTTCCCTGGACCACACTGATTAATATATGATTCTAGACGCTAAGTAACGTGATTGGGGTAGTGAAGTAAACCATCAGCATATTTGGATTAGCAGTCAATTAATTTATAAGTGTTTTTTATGTAAATCGAAACAAAACTTCTCTCACATACTTACCTCGTATATTGTAAATTATAATTAAAAAATATTTTTAAAAATTTTAATCGTTATTTTAAACACCGATCATATTATATGAGATCCTAGTAACTTATAGATCTGGATCTGGGATTCATTCATTTTCTAGGAGCTTTCCTCATCTATATAAGTTGATTACTAAGGATGTAAATGTAATATCCACCACTCAAGTTCCGTGCTTGCAGACTGATTCCTCTCCTTTTGTATAAAAAAACATGTAAATTAAATTATAAACACCACTATATATATAGAAACTATGATACATATAAATATGTAGCATATATAATAACCTCCTCCTTATCTAATATATAAAATATTGTTAACCTAATTATAGTTAACAAAGAACAATTAACTCATTAAATCTGTTTTAAATTTTTTTTTTCAACTTTACTCGTACTTAAATGGGGTTTAAAAGAGGGAGAAAAATATAAAAAGACACATTTAAAAATTAGTTATAGAGATAAAATTAGCATACAAATATTAATTACTCTCCTAACTACTTATATTATTGATCAACAATTTTTTTCTAAAATGGGACTTATATTTTGAACTAAAATAGGTAAGGTGTCTTTTTTTCTTTTTCTTTTTTTTTGGGCCCACAAGGTAAGGTGTCATTAAGTATAATTGAGATGAGTGAGATGTCTAATTAAACGGGTAGGAGTGTATTGCAAGTAAGCCTTAGACGTGTTTAATATTTTTCCGTCTTGATCTTTCTGTCTCGATTTTGAGTAAATTTAGATGGGATTTTTTTGTAAAATTTAGGATCAGGAAAAATTCTTCAAGATTGGGAATGAGATTTTCCAGTCCTAACTTTTTTTCGATCCCAAATATATTTACATATTTTAAAAAATATATTTAAGAAGATAATACCAAATATAAAAATAATATGAAAATCCTTAATACTCTCAAGGTAATATCTATTTTTGTAGTTTATTTAGTTAATTTTATTTATTATTTATTAAATAATTCTAATTTTTTATTCTTGTCCTTATGCTTTTTGTAGCTGAATCGACAACTTTAAGCATATATTGGACTCATTATATATTTGTATTGGACTAATTTAATATAATATGATATTAGACAAATTATATATTTATTCTAAAGTAAAGAAAACACAACAACAAAATTCAATATAGATTTAAAAAAAAAAGAAATTGGGATTAGGAATGATTTACCCTTCTTGGGATCGGGATCAGGAATGAGATCCCGTCCTATCCTGAAAACATTCCTAATAAATTTAATATTTTAACCAAAAAGTTATATCAATGTTTTAATAAATAAAAGTCATTTCTATTTGATTTACACCGGATTAAAAAAGTTGAAACTTGAAAGCATTAAATTTTTCATAACATTCAAACTCATATTAACCGCATTAAACTTTAACACTATATTAATTTTTACTCTTTCCCACTATTTTTTTAAACATATGCATGTATATACGAGAGAAAACATATAATACTCTTTAAAATTAATAAATGAATTAAAAGGAAAAAAATTAAGACTTTATACGTTTAGGCCCTCATGTTAAGTTGAAATTTTATTTAATCCCTTAAGATTAAAAAGTGCATGTTTAGTTGTTCAATACTAACTCTGTTAGTTTTATCTAACAAAAAATGCTAATTCATCAAATTTAAATGATGAATGTGCAATAAAATATTGATAAAACATTGGCAAAGATTGAGTTGTTTTCATGTTAATTTACATTATTTAAAATATAAAAAATATTATATTAAAATATAAGTATGACTTGTCAGCTTTTAATTACACAGTCATCACTTAAATTCAATTTAATGAGCCAACGTTTTTTGTTAAATGAAACTGACAGCATTAAAATTAAAAGTAGTATACTTTATAAATTTAAGAAACTAAAATACAACTTAATACAAATATAAAGCAACAAACTTATACTTTAGTCAATGATTAAAAATAACTCTTAAATTGCTTAGAAACCATAAACTTGGCTATTCGGGGGTGTGGCAACAACCACTCTTTTAAATACATTATGGATGAAGCTTGGTTATTTATTTATAGAGATTGACAAATTGTATTCAGTCATATTTATAGAGAACACAATATCAGTAGGTAATTTTTGTATGAAAAAATTACAATAAAGTCTCAA
Organism: Albizia julibrissin; assembly: GCA_037074505.1. Lineage (NCBI taxonomy): Eukaryota > Viridiplantae > Streptophyta > Magnoliopsida > Fabales > Fabaceae > Albizia > Albizia julibrissin. The sequence goes on along the minus strand of CM073480.1, from coordinate 2,578,878 downwards.
ACAAATTAAAATATGAAGAAATTGTCTTAAGGGGTTGTTAATGACAATATGAGGAACAACCCCTTAGGACCATTTCTTTATATTTTCATTTACTTGGGACTTTATTATAATTTTTCTTTTTTTATCTTTAATCAACAATCATTTTCTAATCAAAAAGGTGGTCGTTGATGAAGGATCCTAGGCTGCTTGGTTCTTTTTGTATTGCTCATATATTAAGACAATAGACTCTGGTATTTATTTAAAAAAATAACTCTTACAAATATGCCTACCCGTTAGCAAGGGAGGAGTGAGGTTGAGGTTGAGGTTGAGAAGGAGAGAGAGACGATGAGTGGATGTGAAAATGAAAAGGCAGTGAACAGAGGTAGTAATATGGTTCAATCTACTGGGTTTGGGCTAACCCGTCGTGGGTTGGGACCATATGGGTTGGGCCCAAAAGAACTGTATTAATATGGGTTGACATTTAGCCAACCCAACCCATAATCATTGGGTTGGTGGGTTGGCCCGCTCAACCCATATTATTTTTTAAAATTTTTTTTAACACAATATACTAAAAATTATTTTTTCTACAAACATAAACCATAAAGAAATTAAAAATTCATTAAAAATTAAACATTATTCACAAGTCCACACATAACAAAAAAAACATAAATCTAAAAGTTATCAATATTTTAGTATACTAAATTAAAAAAACATAAATCAAAGGGAGGAGGAGTATACTAAATTATGAATACCACGTTTTAACTCTTAAAGACTCAAACTAGGCAACTGGCAACAAGTCACAACCCCAAAAAGTATCAATGGAATGGATAATAATGAATGACCCAAAAGGCTACGCAAATTGGATTGAGTCTTGTTTGTCTTTGGCCCTTCACCCAATCTCCCTTGTCCAGATACTAAACAACATTAAAAAAAATATGGGCAAACCCACCAACCCGGTGGTCTAACCTGTCATGAGTTGGGACCATATGAGTTTGAGCCCAAAAAAACCGCTCCCAAATAATTTCAATTTTTTAAAACTCAAACCGCCCATATTTACGGGTTGGGCGGACTCGGCCCGTGATCCCAACCCATATTACCACCTCTAGCAGTGAGGGGTGAATACGGGAAAAAACACATTCGTAAAAAAAAAGGGGGGGGGGGACAAAATATGGTCTGTGGATATGAATGAGAATGACCGGGTCAGTCCTCGGGCAGCTGGCTCCAGCGGGTCATCCAGAAATGGTCACCATATGTCCCCTTTGTAACTTCCAACTGTCAATCTTCGCTTTCACTTTGCCTTTATCAGTTTCATGTTTTCAACACCCTCCTCTGTCCATGATGACGCCATCTATGACCCCACCATGTCCTTGGACGGCGCCGCAGCTGGGTTAACACTTTTAGAGGTAGGATTATCACCTTAAAAATATTTAAAGGTATAATTAATACTTAAAATTATTTTTAAAGGGTAATTAGCACCCTTATATATTAAAAATTGAGCAATTACACAATTTCACTAATAGAATACTAACTTTATTTGTTGACATATTATTTCTTTTCCTCTTTCACCGTTCTTCAATGTGTTCATCCATTCTTTCCCCTTTTCATTATTTCAACAGATTCTCATTTCTTCGTAAACATGTGAAGATCGATGAAAGATGAAAGAAAAGAGTGTATCAGCAAACGAAGTTATTATTCTGTTAGTGAATGGTGTAATTGTTCCATTTTTAAACATTAGTGTGATGATTGCACCTCCAAAAATATATTAGAATACTGATTGTAACTCCTAAAATAGTTTAGAGTACTGATTAAACCCTTAAATATTTTAGAATGATAATTACACCTTCAAAAATATATAGGATGACGGATGCATTTTTATCTTTCTTTTTTATATACTGAATTTTTAGAAAAGGGGGTAAGACTTGAAGCTTCTCATAATACCCAGCTTTCACACCCATTTTAAACTGCACAGGCCCGGCCTGTCCAGCTTTATTTAAAATTTTTATTAATAATTTTTTGAATAAATTCCCAACCAATAATTTTATTGACGACAGGAATAGGAATCAGAATACTAATATTTTGGGTGCACACATTTTATAGAGTGTCAGTATTTTTCTTATATGAAAATTTATTAACTCATCTTCGCCAGTAAAATATTTATTGACGAGACTTTTCCCCCATTTTTCTAAATACAAATTTATTTTAAAAAATGACCCCACTTAAATTTGTTTCTATATTTTACCATTTTACATCTATTAAAATCACAAAAAAAATAAATAAAAAAATATCAATTGTCATATCTGATTCGAATAAAGTTATGATAAAATTTGTGCATATAAATTTAATTGGGATAGTCAAATTTATATTTTTTAAATTTTAATATTTAAATAATGAATTTTGTAAAAACAGATTAAATATAGGGAGAATTCCAAAAAAATAACAAACTTTAAAATTCCAAATAGGTGATTTAACAATAAAATGATTTGTTAATTGCATTATCATTCTTGTTAATCCCATTACCGAACTTGTTAACGGGATTTTGAAATTTAAATGGTATTTTTTTTTTACATTCTCCCTTAAATATAACATTTATCCTTCCACTTTTCTCTTACAATATTCTTGTGTAGCGCAGAGGACGCTAGCCAGATCTTTCCCGAAAAAGCCAATTAGAGTGTAATGATTTGTGATAAATAGAGGCAGAGAGAACGGAAAACTTTCGCAATGGCTCAACAAGAGCCCCAAAAAATAGGTATTTAACTCGTTTGGTTGAGCGGTGGTAAATCAGGTTTATTATATAAGCCTGATTTACATAAATTGAGATAAATCTCTTCCACATATTTACCTCGTAGACTGTAAAAGCACCTCGTAGACCGTAAAAGCTACTTCGTATTCCGTGAATTACAATTTATAAACACTTATAGAATTTCTATAAGCTAATCCAAACGAACTAATTGTCTCACTTTGACTAGGTCAGTAAAATGTTTAATAAAAGACCGGAATCGTGTGGGGAGGGCTGAGCACTATCAATTTATCATGATTGTCACCCCTCTCTAGGTAATGAATATTAAATTTAAAAACATTTTTATAACAAAAAAAATAGAATCATACTTTTTCCTCTACATCGGTTAATTTTGTAAGTTGAGTGTTTTTTCAAAATATACCCCACCAAAAAACTCAAATTAATTTTCTAGCTTTATACTGCCCCAACCCATAATATAAGTAATTTCAATTAATTTACTATAATAAAAAATAACAGTTAATTTATTAAATATATATTAATTTTAATTTTTTTAACTTTAAGCATATTAGATAAGAAGAGACTTTTAAGCATTCATTACAGCAACTAAATTAATAAATAAGCATTACTCTATGTTGCGGAATCGGGATATATAGAGCGTAACCGATTATACTAAAAAATCACAATACTAGAAAATAAAGTTTCTAGAAGTAATTTAATAATATAATAAATCATAACTACTATATCTAATAGTAGCTAATAAACAATAAATAAGACAACAATAAGAAAAATACCAGAATCTAATTTCACTCTAAAATTTATAAGTGAAATACTATAAGAGAGAAAGAAATACAAAATGCCTTATAGAATGAAGAAGGCAAGTTGAAGGGATGATTTGAAGGAGGGAGGGGGCATCCTATTTATACTAAAACTTTCGCCCCCTCCCTCTACAATTTGTCGATGTGGGACTTTCCCACTATCAACAAATCTCCACCTTAGGAAAATTCCCACATTCCTAATTTCTTCTAATTATAAATTTATGCTTACAATTCAACAATCAATGTTCAACAATGTTGATCAAATCCAAACAATGTTGAAATTTGACAGAAGTCACAACCTTTGTCAGCATATCAACAGGATTTTCAGTTGTCAGTATCTTCTGTATCATGACTCCACCTTCTTCCAAAATTTCCCGTATGAAATGATATCGAACATCAATATGCTTCGTCCTTGCATGATAAACTTGGTTCTTTGCTAATTGAATAGCACTCTGACTGTCACAATAAACAATGATGCTTTCTTGACCAGCACCAAGTTCTCCAAGCAATCCTTGAAGCCAAATTGCTTCCTTTACAGCCTCTGTAATTGCCATGTACTCTGCCTCTGTGATAGACAAAGCAACTGTTGATTGCAAAGTTGACTTCCAACTAACTGGCGCTCTTGCAAAAGTAAACACATAACCAGTAGTTGACTTTCGTTTGTCCAAATCACCCGTAAAATCTGAGTCACAATACCCAACTAAAGATCGATCACCTTCCTGCTCAAAAACCAATCCAACATCTACAGTATTACAAATATACTGTAGAATCCATTTCACAGCTTACCAATGCTCATTCCCTGGATCATGCATATACCTACTCACAACTCCAACAGCTTGTGAAATGTCAGGTCTTGTACAAACCATTGCATACATCAAGCTACCAACGACATTTGCATATGGTACCCTTGACATATACTCTCGTTCATCTTCATCCTTTGGCGACATATCAACACTAAGCTTAAAATGAGGGGCAAGGGGAGTGCTAACTGATTTCGTTTTTTCATTCATACCAAAACGATTTAGCACCCTCTTCAAATACTCCTTTTGAGATAAAAAAAGAGTTTCTTTGATTCTCTATCTCTTGTTATCTCCATACCGAGAATTTTCCTTGCCTCGCCTAGATCCTTCATCTCAAATTCCCCTTTTAGTTGAATCTTCAGCTTCTCAATTTTTGCCTGATTTTTTGAAGCAATCAACATATCATCGACATATAAAAGGAGATATATAAAAGATCTATCTTCAAGCTTCTGCAAATAGATACAATGATCGTATCTACTTCTTCTGTACTTATGTCGCAACATAAACTTGTCAAATCATTTATACTATTGCCTCGAAGATTGTTTCAATCCGTATAACAATTTTTCAAGTTTACATACCATATTCTCCTTTCCAGCAACTCTGAATCCTTCTAGCTGAGTCATGTAGATTTCCTCCTCCAAGTCTCCATTTAAAAATGCAGTTTTTACATCCATCTGAACTAGTTCCAAATCTAATTGTGCTACCAAAGCCAACAAAATTCTAATAGAGGAATGTTTCACAACCGTAGAAAATACCTCATTGTAATCAATTCCCTCCTTCTGAGCATAGCCTTTAGCTACTAATCTTGCTTTATGGCGCACATCACCTTGGTTAGGAAATCCTTCTTTCTTTGCATATACCCATTTGCAACCAATTGACTTCTTACCCTTGGGGAGTTTGGCCAATTTCCACGTACCATTCTGATGAAGGGACTGTATTTCTTCATTCATGACATTCCTCCACTTTTCCTTTTCTGAGCTCTGGATAGCCCATTTATAAGTTGAAGGAATGTCATCAGCTGCAATTGAGGTTGCACAAGCCACTATGTCTTTAAAACGAGTAGGCTTTCTTATTGTTCGTTTTGACTTGCTGGTTGCTATTGATTCACGTTGTTGTTGAGGTCCATGAGTTGAAACCTCCCTATCAACTGGCTCTTCTTCTACCTCAGGAAAGTCTTGTCTTGTTTCCCCGTCTGCTCCTTGTACTGGAAAAATCATCTTTCCTTCAAACTCCACCTGCTTTGAAACACTATAACCTTGCTGGGTATCTTCAGCTGCTACCTTTATCATGATAGATTCATCAAAGGTAACATCCCTACTGAATACAATCTTATTTGTCTCTAGACACCATAAACGATATCCTTTGACTCCAGAAGTGATCCCCAAGAAAATAGCTTTCTTTGCTCTCGGATCTAATTTTGATTCTTTCACATGATAGTATGTAATTGAGCCAAATACATGCAAAGAATCATAATCTGTAGCAGGTTTACCATACCATTGTTCCAACGGTGTTTTATCACTAATAGTAGTAGATGGTAGACGATTAATGAGGTGGCTCGCATATGTAATTGCCTCAGCCCAAAATTCTTTGCTCAAGCCAGCATTGGACAACATACACCGAACCTTCTTCAACAAAGTTTGATTCATGCGTTCTGCCACTCCATTCTGCTGTGTTGTATTTCTAACGGTGAAGTGTCTGACGATGCCATCATCCTCACAAATCTTCTGGAAAGGATCATTTTTGTATTCTCCTCCGTTATCTGTACGAAGACATTTGATCCTCCTGCCTGTTTGTGTTTCTATCATCACCTACCATTTGAGAAAAATTCTCAATACTTCATCATTAGTCTTCATCATATACACCCAAACTCTTCGGGAAAAATCATCAACAAATGTTACAAAATAATGTTTTCCTCCAAATGATGGTGTTTTGGAAGGACCCCAAACATTAGAGTGAACATAATCCAAAATACCTTTTGTATTATGGATAGTTGTTCCGAACTTAACCCTTGTCTGCTTCCCCTTCACACAGTGCTCACAAAACTCCAAGCTGCAATGTTTTAATCCTTTTAACAACCCTTGATCTAAAAGAGTTTTTAAGGATTTTCCTCCAACATGTCCCAAGCGCATATGCCACAACTTTGTTGCTTCTACCTCCTCATTACTGGATGTCACTGCTGCTATTCCAATAATCGTACTACCTTGATAGTGGTACGTATTATTGCTCTTCTGGATACCCTTCATTACCACAAGTGCACCAGAAAGTATCTTCATCACTCCACTTTCTGCATTGATCTTGAATCCCTTTGAATCTAGAGTTTCCACAGAAATGAGATTTTTCTTCAAATCTGGTACATATTGAACATCTGTCAATGTTCTGATCAATCCGTTATGGTTCCTCAATCGAACTGAACCAATGTCATATGTGGTAAGTGAAGTGTTATCTGCTGTGTGGACAACTCCACATCCTCCTTCTTGAAAATCAGTGAACCAGTCTCGGTTTGGACACATAGGATGACTGCAAGCTGAATCCAACAACCATACGCCTGACGATTTTGACAACGTCGTTGTAGATAATGAAAAATCTGAATTTTCATCATCACAATCAGCTACATTTGAATCCATAGCAGCCTTCCCATTGTTCTGCTTGGCTTTGTTCTTCAACTTTGGACAATCCTTCTTCCAGTGACCCTTTTCTCGACAAAAGGCACATTCATCCTTACTAGGTTTGGACCTCGATTTGGATCTCCCTTTCCTTGATCTCGATTGATTTTCAGCACGCCTTCTTGTGACTAGTGCTTCTGCTTCTCCGCCTCTTTGTTTATCCCTCTTTCTTTGTTCATAGCTGTATAGCGCAGAACAAACATCTCTGAGAGATACTTCCTCTTTGCCGTGAAGTAGAGTAGTCTCTAGGTGCTCGTACTCATTAGGAAGTGATCCCAACAACATCAAGGCCAGATCTTCATCTTCAAAAGTCACGTCCAAATTCTGCGAATCTGTTACCAATTTGTTGAAGCTGGTGATATGATCATTCATTGTGGTACCAGGAGCATAAGTGAAGCGAAACAATCTTTTCTTCATGTGAAGCTTATTCTGACTGCTTTTCTTCAGGAATTTATCTTCTAATGCCTTCTACAATCTACAAGCAGAAGTTTCCTTTGTGTATGGATACTTATGTTCTCTGGAAAGAAACGATCGAATAGTACCACAAGCAACACGAATTGATGATCCTCCAATCTTCCTCCCCCATTTTATCTGGTTTCCTTTCTTCAAGAGCAAAATCTAATTGTTGTGTAAAAAGGACATCAAGAACCTCGCTCTGCCACATCCCAAAATGTTCCGATTCGTCAAAAATTTTAACTGCAAACTTCGCATTGGGCATAATTCTCGTCAGAAGCGAAGATGCTGACAATGAATTGTTGACACTTGATGTGGATTCTTCAATCTTTTTGTCCGCCATTTCTGCTCCAAATATTATTTAATAGCTGCAAATGCAAAACCTCAAGGTAATTCTTTTCTGATGTGGAAGTTCAGATTATACTGCAACCACAGAGCATACTCAGACATAACATTGGCTCTGATACCAATTGTTGCGGAAGTGTGATATATAGAGCGTAACCGATTATACTAAAAAATCACAATACTAGAAAACAAAGTTTCTAGAAGTAATTTAATAATATAATAAATCACAACTACTATATCTAATAGCAGCTAATAAACAATAAATAAGACAACAATAAGAAAAATATCAGAATCTAATTTCACTCTAAAATTTATAAGTGAAATACTATAAGAGAGAATGAAATACAAAATGCCTTATAGAAGGAAGAAGGCAAGTTGAAGAGATGATTTGAAGGAGGGAGGGGGCCTCCTATTTATACTAAAACTTTCGCCCCCTCCCTCTACAATTTGTCGATGTGGGACTTTTCCACTATCAACACTCTACCCAACTGACTTACATTATAAACTAGATGAAGTATTAATTAATAAATGTGACTTATAAATACAGAATGAGTGGTTTTTTGAAGTAAGAACTTATAGAGATAAACCCTTGAAACGTGTTTAAGAATAATTAAACTCTTATCACCTTTTTCTTTTTAAATCAAATGGTAAGTGTACACATTAAACGAGCACACATAATCTCACACACACTTGCACGTGTTCCAACTAGTGATCTCTCCCCCAAAAGTAAAAAGAAGTACATGTCACGTGAGCCAAGGCTTATTGGCAAGTCTCCTCCCCTCTTGATGTCTTATTATGAAGTATTTTTAACCATCTCATTGAAATTAAGAAAATGAAGTTAAATTATCAACTTTGTTTCGAAATAAAAAAAAATCTAAATTTGTTGATATTTTAAGGCATGCATTAAAAGAAAATAATGACAGTTTTCAAATTTAAAGTACCTTCTCTCTCATTGGATGTTTCAGCGAGGGAGTGAAAAACTGAAAATTACTCATTTGGTTCTATCTATAAGAGATAGAGTGAGAGATAATATTTTTGCCATATTTATAAGTCATTTTATTAAAATTTTTATATGAATGCAGAAATTTACCATAATTTATTATTGCATAGTGCAGATTTTGTTCCCAAGAACTATAATATGTATTCCATCCCGTCCTTAATACGAGACACGTTTACTTAATTTGATTGAATGAAATAAGTTAGTTAATATGATATATATTTTATAAAACACTCTTAGGGCATATTTGGTATGATGGAATTGAGGGTATGGAATTGGAATTGGAATTGGATATCAATTCCATGCCTAAGTTTATTTGGTATGATGGAATTGGAAATTTTTGCAATTTCATGTGGAAGCCAAATCTTTCCAATTCCATCAAATTGGCTTCCACCTAAAAAGCAAAGATTTGCAATTCCATGTACCTAAATCCAGGTCAGGGTACTGGATTAAGGGTTAGTGGGTCAGATCAGAGTCAAACCAAAACTAAACCAGGGTCAAACCGGTAAGAAATTGAATATTTTAGGCTTATTAATATGAAATTTTTTTAAAAAATAAAAATAATATTTTATAAAAAAACTGAACTGGAGCGGTCAAGGTACTAGGTCAAAGGTTAGTGGGTCAGACTGAAGCTAAACCTGTGAGAAATTGAATATTTTAGTCTTATTAATATGAATTTTTTTTAAAAAAATAAAAATCATTTTTTATTAAAAAAAATGGTCCGGTTTGGGTTTAGTAACAATGGTTTTATCTCATTCCATTTTTTTATGTTAGCATATTGGTAATTTTACATTTTAAATATAAATATTAAATAAAAATAATATTTGAATTCCATGTACATACCAAACACACTTTTAAACCACATTTCCATTTCCATATCAATATCCATCAAAATCAATTCCAGTGTACCAAACAGAGTCATATTCCTTAATTCCTTCTTCCCTTTCCTTCTTGGTTTTTGTTAAGAGAGCTTCGATAAGAGTAAATTATGAAAATATTGACAAATATAACAAACATATCTTATCTTATATTTGAGACAAATATTAACTATCCAAATAAATCTTATATTAAAGATTAGAGGAAGTAGTAAATAGGGATAAAGTTAAAAAATTATTAAATTCTAAGACAGACCTGGTTTAAATTTTTTCTTGTTTCTAATAAAACATATTGAAAGTGATTTGTAAGTAGGAGAAAATGAGCATGTCAAACTTGCCAATAAAAGTTAGTCTGCTAGTTGCTAAAAAGTTGACTCATTACCTATAAAATTGTGAGATCTTATTTTATTGTAACCCATTAATATGAGGACTATATTGATATATAACTATGAGTGCTTGTATAATAGCTCTTTAGACCTTAAGACATGTGTTGACTTTTATAAGCCCGCGACACCAACTGACTAACATTGTTAAAGGTTGGAACTAAAAGTGCTAACAATGCAAGAATAAAAGATTGAGTGAAAAAAGAAATAAGTATAGTTCCCCAACGCCAACGATACTTGAAATATGGCAAGGATATTTGACCCCAAAAAAATATGGTAAGGATAATAGGATATTGCTTTGCTGGGGTAACCGTCCACGTCCAGTGCGTGCTGGGGTCACTGTCGAGGTTCTTACCTGTGGTCCTCATGATTTTATTGTAGTGCACTAACGTCCAATATTAGTTTTTTTGGATCGTCAAAACAGTGACACGGCGTTTCTCCTTTAACTGTGTCTCTCCATAACGCCCCTTCAACCCCGTGTGTGAATTGCGTACACAGCTGGCACTTCCCTCTGCCACGTCACCCCAAACCGTATATAAGCCCCTCCCCCCTTCCCCCCTCCTTCGGTTCTCCTCATCCAAAACGCGCCGTCATTCCTCTCCTCTCTCTGACTCCCTCCGACTCTCTCCACTCACTTCAATTTTCTCTGCTCTCTCAGCCCCAATGTCCTCCGACCCACCACCTTCCTCCTCCTCTTTTCAACCTCCCACCACCCTCTCCCCCGACCAAGAACTCTCTGTCATCGTCGCAGCACTCACCAACGTCGTCATTGGCTCCACATCCGACAATCTCCCTCACCACCTCAACTTTCCCTATTCCTGTGCCACTGGCGGCAACGTCGTCCACCATGCCAACCACGCGGGGCCATCCCTGATTGTTGAAGACTGCCGCCACCCTGATTTCGGACTTGCCTCCAGCTCCGGCTTGAAGTTTTTACCTGAAGAGATGGCAAAAAAAGGCGCGAACAGACAGCCGCAGAAGAGGGCGAAGAAGAAGTACAGGGGAGTGAGGCAGAGGCCCTGGGGGAAATGGGCTGCAGAGATTCGAGACCCGAGACGGGCGACCCGGGTCTGGCTGGGAACCTTCAAGACGGCCGAGGAAGCAGCTCGCGCGTACGATAAAGCGGCCATAGAGTTCCGTGGGCCTCGCGCTAAGTTGAATTTTCCTTTCTCTGATGACTCGTTGCTGAATTTGCAGCCCACTCAGCTACGGGAAGCTCCTTCAACTTCGGCAGCGGCGTCGGTGGCTGAGCAGGGGAATACCGAGAATCCGAACAGCGGAATGGAAGCGATGGGGATTGAGGATGCTGGTGAATTCTGGGATAGGATTGGAAACGCAGATTTGGAACAGTGGTTGATGGATTTTCCCACCGAAAACGGTTCTGACTCTGCTCCGGGAACTACTCAGAGTTGGTGAATTCTTTAATAAATCAGCATGTGGGCAGAATAAACCGTCTGTTTAGTTAGTTAATCAAGCGCGCGCCCTTAGGGTGGTCCAAATTAAAGAAAAAATAATAATTATGGATCACAGAGTGAGTAATTAATTAATTAATTTGGTATATAATTAACGAGCCACGCTAGCTAGATTTGTGAGCTCGTGACGACTTCGTTTTAAGGATTAGCGTGAGAGGGGATTATATATGCTGTACCCAGATTCCCCCAGTTGTGTGTATGTATCCCAGTGGAAGAAGAAGGTTACAAATATGTACATTTTTCCAACGTTTGTCAATCAGCGAAAACTTACCGTGCAGAAGTAATTGGAAGCGGGTCATATCCATGAACACCCACGAAAGGGGGGGGGGGAACGATCAGTGATAATGAATCTTTCATTTCATTGGCATGTTGGGTTTATAACTGTAACTTATATATAATTAACTACATATTTTTAACCAACAAACTTAATTATAGGCAAGACATATATATGGAGACAGAGTAAGGGATGGTTCTCCTCTAACCGGCAAAAGTCAGTTATGTGTCTGGGTAGTTGCCTTTCAGGTGTGTGGGACTTAGCTGGAGAATCATAAGATCAGATGTCGCATAATTTCTTTTGATGGCAATGCCACCTTTTAGCAATTTAGCGATACTACGAAAAAGCATATGCCAGTTGGGATTGAAACGTGTGCAGAATAACCTATAGAACTATATCCTTTCGTGTTATATCCTATATATGGTGGTAACAAGGAAGATGCAATTAAAATAAAGTACTTGGAACGTCAATGTTTTATGTTGCACAGGGAATTTACGCGTACGGACTACGGACATTACCGGATCCGTGACGCAAAATATCTGTACAGTATTTGACCTTGACCGTCAACTGGTTCAGAACCTGGTTTTGTCACTGAATCTTATGCTTTTTTACTTTGCTTGATAAGTGAATCTAACAGTTTGTTTGTAATTGTTTTTGTAAATCGGGTTTATTATATAAGCCCAATTTATATAAATTGAGATAAATCTTTTTCATATATTTATTTCGTAAATCGTAAAAACACTTTATAGACCGTAAAAATATCTCGTAGACCGTAAAATCTACCTCGTAGACCGTAAAAGTTACTTCATATTTCATAAATCACAATTCATAAACACTTATAGAGTTTCCATAAACTATTCCAAACAAGCAATAAGAGAAACTTGTTTAGAATAGCCTCCCAAGCCTCAGATCTCAAAAGTCATAAGTTTGTTGGGATCCAATGATGTTTGGGGTCAACAATCTTTTTGTGTAAAAGCCATTTAAAGTTAAAGCAATTTTTTTTTTTTTAGTTTTTGAGTTTTGACTTTTTCCTTAAATTTTTTCTTAGATTTTGAATAATCTGAATTTGGCTTCTTTTTTTTCCTTGTCAACTCTGAAATCGACATTTCGATTTATTATGGAAATATATTTAGGTGAAACTGAGTTATTTTTTTATATAAAAGTTTATCTAAACATAAATAACATCATGTTAGTAAACTTTTACTCCAATTTCATTTTTGTAGAAATTATGACAAAAGTTGAGCAACATTAATCAAAGGGTTAATAACACTTTTGCTCTTTGGAGTTTCACCAATTTTGATTTTAGTCCCACACGTTTAAAATCGGTAGTTTTGATATTTTTAAGTTTACTCAGTTTATAATAGTTTCTTTGTAAAGTTATAAAATGACTTGGAGTTATATTTAACGGTGTTAATTTATTTTATGTGACACTAACTTTATTAAATTAGCTTATTTGACATGCTTAAAGGCTTGTTTGGTTGGGCTTATGTTGATGCATAAGTCTGATTCACGTAAATCGAAATAAACCTCCTCCACATATTTACTTCGTAAACTGTAAAAATTACCTCGTATTCTGTAAATTATGATTAAAAAACATTTATGAAAGTTATCAAAACAGACTATTATTGGAAAAGCTGATGTGGTAAGTATATTATAAAAGCTGGTTATTTAAATTAAAAAAGAAAGTCTCCACAAAATGCACGCAAACCACACGTCGTCCCCGGCTGAGTCACTGAGTTTGCATCGTTTCAGATTCAACATTTGGGTTTTCAAATTTCGCTTGATTATCGTTCTCACTGGGAAATATTACAGCATTAATCAAAGTCACAACTTCGATCAGAATTCTATCCACCAGAGCCCCAAAAATTTCACATTGAAGGACCAAATTTGGCACTACAGTCCATAAATCCTAATTCAAAATAAATTCTGAGAAATAGAGCAACAAACAAAATCAGACATAGGAAGCAAGCAGAAATTCCAAGCAGACAGATTGAGAAGCCAAACAAGGAAGTACGAGTAAACTGAGTAAGGGAATGTCAGGAACTTCGATAAAAAAGATCGATATAGTAGAGTCTGCAGAGAAGGGGGATCTGAATGTTTCGGCAAGCTCTCACCAACTGCCTCTCGAAGGCAAAGAGAGAACTCAAGGAATTGGTAAACAAAATATGCTATTTCTTGTACAAATCGAAATGTAATTATATTTTATAGAAGCCAAAGAAATGGAAAAATTTCTCACATAGCTCAGGAAATAATTTGCGATTCTTTTAGAAAGAGAGATGGAGTAAACAAGAAAAGGATGGGTGTGACAGAGTAGGACTAAGAGGGAATAAGAGAGACGAGAAAGAAGGCTCAGCGTTATCCTTTACTTCTTCGGCACGCCTGCATTTTTTCATGGCTTTCTTTTTTCTTTTTTAATTTAAACCGCCACATCAGTTTTTCTAATAAGCATATCATTAGCTCGTTTGGTTGAGCGGTGGTAAATCGAGATAAATCTCCTCCACATATTTACCTCGTAGACCGTAAAAGTACCTTGTAGATCGTAAAAGCTACCTCGTAGACAGTAAAAGCTACTTCGTATTCCGTAAATCATGATTTATAAGCACTTATAGAGTTTTCATAAGCTAATCCAAACAAGCTACATATAAGCTACTCTAACGGAATCAGCGATAGATATGATATATTAATATCGTTAAATCTAGCTCTAAATTCTTTTTAAGTTCTGGACACCAGCTGTTATAAATGAAGTAAACTTAAAATATAAAATTTTAAATTTAAAGAACCCTTATCTAGGATTTGGAAGGTTTTGTTTGTTGGATTTTGGTAATATTGTAAGGGTTGGTTCTAACCTTAAGAGTTATCTCTTATCTATGTAATTAAAAGAAAAAATTTAAAGAACCCAAACTAAAATTAAGTAAAATTTTAAAAAACTAAAAATGATATTCACCATTACACATAAAAGGGAATGAAGTTGGCGCCAATAGGAGAATATGTGGAGATGCGTTGGTGTGGAATGTGAAAGCAGATAAATGTGTGTGAGTATTTTTGAAATAGTAATTAAAACTCTTAAAATTATTTTTTAATAATAATTTATGATATATAATATAATTTTTATAATTTATAAAATAAATATATAAAAAAGTTGTGTATCTGTGAACCCAAAAAGAACAGCGTGTACTTGTAATCTGGTAGATAGAATATAGAATTAGGGGGAGTGTTTGACCCAAATACATAAGTGGGATGAAACAAGGGTTTGACGGCGTCTTGTGAGGCGGGTCGTACAGGGAATGATAACGGGGCCACCTAACGTCATCACTGACAACACCGTATTGGATAGAAGACAGATTTGCACAGCTTGCAGTACACACAGTCAAAATGGGGACATTGGGCCCCACAATATCAAATGCTGAAAAATCAAAAATACTTCCCCTCGGATCATTTTCCATACTGTGCAGGGCACTACCGTCTACCGTCCGTGCAAAAGATACGCGGATTTTTGACAATTTCAAAAATTAGGCTGTCATGTCTATTTACTGGCATCTCATGTATTTACTCGAGCGGCTGATACTAGCCACCACACTACTGGTCTATAACATTTCTATATTAATCCCATTCTCCGTTTATTTTAATATTTATATTTATTATTATTTTTTAAACTAATTTATTTTTTATTGATAAACTAATATATTATTTAATTATATAAAATATATGATATAATTAAATAACATAATTAATTTTTTTAATCTCTTTAAAATGATAAGTAAAATAGGTGTGTGTGTGTGTGCAATGGGTGAAAATGAAAAAAATTACTGTGCGTTGATTATATTTATATATATGGGAGGAGGGGATTTAATATTTTTAAGGATATTATGAAAATAAGAATAAATCAATAAATAAACATTGGAGCTGACTATCTGAACAGTTCGGATGTATAGTAATTAATTAGAGGTGAAACGGGAGTCTCTTTGACTAGTGTTTCTGAGATTCAACGGCGACTTTTTCCGATGCCACGATGGATTAGCGGGAAACTTTGAGTTGCGTTTTTATTGTGAAACCTGACAGCGAGCGAACCCTGTTTGGGCCATTGGATTGGTCCTTTCCCCCCTCATTTGTCTATTGTTCACACACACTGTTTACCACATTTGGGTCAGAGCCCAAGTGCCAAGGTGTGACTACAAAAAGGTTCATTATATAGGACTTCGATTTTGGATCGATGTCAGTACCCTCTTAACTATTAGATGTTTTCTTATACTATGGTAAAAGGGATAAGAAACTCTTTGAGTGATGAGAACTTTGTGATTCCAGGTAGATCAGGCCAAAAAAAAATTGTTGGGAGGAAAAATTCATGCACTTGATCTTTAGTGTAATGCTCTTCAGTATTTTCCTGCGAGCTGAGCTTCCTTCCTTATAATCTCCTACCAAACATTTAAGCCATAGCCTTCATAAAACAGAGGCACCTTCCTAGATACCGTTAACTTGTGTTGTCTGATTACTACTTTCTGTTTTTATTTTATTGTCCGAAGACTTCATCTCTCAAAAACACACTTCCTCCTCTCCATCAATACAAAGGTCACGATGATCATCTCATTTCATGAAGGATTCTTTCACATACTAGAATTGATTTTGATAGATATGGATATAAAAATGGATATGGGGTTTAAAAGTGTGTTTGGTATATATATAGAATTTAAATATTATTTTTATTTAATATTTATATTTAAAATATAAAATTATTAATATGTCAACCTAAGAAGGTGGGATGAGATAAAACCATTGTTATTAAACCCGGATCGGACTGGCCGGAAAACCGGTCCGGTCCGGGGGTTTTTTTTTTAAAATTTTATAAAAAAATGATTTTTTTTTAGAATTTCATATTAATAAGCCTAAAATATTCAATTTCTTACCAGTTTGGCTCTGATTTAGCTCCAATTTGACCTTTAACCCTTGACCCAATACCCTGACCGGTTCAGTGACTAGTCCGAGTTTAATAACCTTAAATAAAATCATGCAAGTTGAAGGGCTAAAATGGATTTAGGTATATGGAATTGCAAATCATTGCTTTTTGGGTGGAAGCCAATTTGATGGAATTGGGGAGATTTGGCTTCCACATAGAATTGTAAAAATTTTCAATTCCATCATACCAAATAAATTTAGGCATGAAATTAAGGTCCAATTTTAATTATATACCCCCAATTCCATCATATCAAACGTGCCCAAAAAAGCACAAAAAAAAAAACTTCACATACCACATGACCCTCCCCCTTTCTCGGGCGGCCCAAAATAAAAAAGTACCCACATCCTCTCTATTACAGGGTGGGCTGTCAAAAGAAGCGGGAAAAAATCATGAGCTATGCTAAGCTAAAAATCAGCATCTCTATTTTGGTGCTGTACAAAAACTTGAAAGTCATATGACAATTCCTAGACAAAAGTGTTCTTAATTAGTCAATAATATCTTGAATGGATAAAAGCTATTATTGAACCTTATGAGGCAACTATATTTAAAGTCATTTTTAGGCTTCCAATCATGTGTTGTGAATGTAACTGTTGGCTTGAATCTACATTAGTCTAAAGGTTTGTTTGGATTAACGGTGACAAAAATAGTTTTTTTTTTTTTTCAATTTGACTTTTTTAAATTTAAGATATAATAAAAGTTAGATTGTAAATATGATTTATGTTTGGATTGACAATGGTAGAAGCCTATCTGTACTATGAAAAACAGTCTTAATGGCTTTTTATTAAAAGTAATTTTTGACTTAAAATCTCATTTAAAAAAAGGTCAACACAAACACTTCATTTTACTCCCATTGTACTTTTTTTAAGGCCTCACCACCTTCTTAAATAAACTCTAACCCTGTGGAATCGTTAAGAAAAGAGGTTGGTTGAGCATACCAAATGCACATGGAAAAAAATCAGCAAGCTTACAAAAACATTGTCATACTTTTTCTAATCTATATCATTTGACCACAACCTTTTTAAGAATTAAGAAGCTTTAACAACAACAATGTGAGGGGGAATTGGTCTATAGATAGAGAAGAGCTTCATTGGTCAATGCTAAATGCCGAAGCTCTCAACTTTCCACTCTCCTGTTGAGCGCCGACCAAGAGCATAATCTATATAAATCATCTCTGCCTTCGTCATCAAATCAATACCCCACTCCACCGTTTCTCTCAATTCTCAATCTTCCTTTTCAATTCCCATTTCCTACACACACATTAAACGTGGTCAGCTTTCTAGTAATGTTCTCCACCAATATAACCCCCCTTTTCTATCCCTATAAGCCTTCACTCTCTTATCGCGTCTCACCCTCCGCTTTCCGCTGCCGTGCCGCCGCCGGAGATGTTTCATCGGGGCCATCGTTTCCTCGGTGGTTCCAATCCCTGGCTTCAGCTGTTGGCGTCGCCGGTGGTGTGAGAATAGGCGAAGATATCGATAAAGGAAGCGTCGCGGACGGCAGCGTTGCCGCGAGACGCGCCGGCGGGAATGATGGTGTTAGAGTGAAGGCGAAGGAGAGGAAATGGTCGCGTGATACAGAGAGCTACTTGGCGGATGATAATGACGCTCTTCCACTTCCTATGACATACCCTGATTCCTCGCCGGTTTCTGCCGAAGAGATTGATAAGCGGCTAAGATGTGATCCCCAAGTGGAGGTTAATTTTAATTTCCTTTTGCCTCCTTTACTTCTATCGACCTACGTATTCGATTATTGATTGTTTTCCAGAGAATTTGGAGAATTTGTATTTGAGGAATGGGAGACTAAAGAGATTCACCTTTTCCTCCTTGTGTAGGACTGTAAAGAAGTGGTCTATGAATGGACTGGCAAGTGCCGTTGTTGCCAAGGGTCGGGATACGTAAGCTACTATAACAAAAGGGGCAAATCGACTACCTGCAAATGCATTCCTTGCATGGGAATTGGTAGCGTTCTCTTCACTATTGGCATGCACATCCTTATTGTTTTTGTTTTGTGTTTTCTCTTCCTTTTTAGACCCATGTAATTTTCTCTCTTGTTTTTCTAATGCTAGACTGAACTGAACTGAAAGACAGAAGGTCTGTATATCAGAGAGAGAGGGCTGTTAGTAATGATGTTGATAATTTATGTTTGAAATGAACAAATATTGAACTCCATGGTCCGTTATTCTCTTGTAAAATGGTCATTGCTGCGCAAATATGTTAGTCCTTTATGCTAAATGAGTTACACCGCAACACCAATTTGTTCATAGAATTCAGTATTGCGTTGTGCTTTCATGATGTGTTGTTTTGGTCTTTCTTCCTATTTTGTTTAAAGCTGATCATTCTGAGAGCACGTCTCTACGAAGTTAGCGATGGAACATCTTTATCTCCTTGTAATACGTTTGTCACTTGTTTTCGTGTACTCTTGGTCCTTGGATTCTAAGGAAGCAACATTTTTTACTGCAAAGTTTTCACATGTAACAGTTCATAAGTTTTTTGGGTTTGATGCATCAATTTTGATACTATAAACTCAGTTCTTTTCATTTTTTATTGTCTAATTTTCTCCTCATTGTAAGCGCCCAATACCATGCTCATACACCTGACTTAATGATTATTTTCCATAATATGGATTTGGAGTCTCATTATTTTAGCTTATTATAAGAGAAATATGTTGAACTGGACTTGATGAAATGAAATGACATACAGTACTTATTTAATTATTCACTTTCCAGCTGATTTTCCTCCCTTGTAAAGGAAGATCGAGGAAATTCTCATTCATAGTTCAGTCCCATATAACACGTTCTCCACTAAACTACTGATTGATCCAATTGGGATTTGGTAATAGAATTTTTCTCTTGCTTGACAATGGCCTTTTGTTTTGTCATTCAGTCAATTCAGGTATCTCAAAGTTATTATGATGGTACTTTACCATGTTGAGTATTTAAAATGCCATAAAGGGTGTTCTATTATACTGTTTTGCATATATACAAAGGTAAAACTGTGAGAATAGTTGGTCATATTGAGGCTTTAATTTAAAATTTATTCCGGGTGGGATAGATTGTTTGAGTTATGGACTAGTAATTGTAGTTTTGGTTGCTGTCACCCCTTCACTGTGCAGGCTATATCACTTTTTTGCTCATTTTAAATTTATTCTTGGAATCTGAGTGTGGACAATGGACCTTTTCCCTTCCCAACTATGACTTTCTGGGGAATTATATGATGTTTCAATCATAAAGTGCCGAAGTGGCCTTCATCCTGAGTCAACTGCTTAAAATGCCATTCAGTGTTACTTTACTTTAATTAACTTGTCGGTTTTAGAATGTGAACTTGCACTCACTAGCAGAATGTTTGTTTTGCAGGATACGTGCAGAAGATAACAGCTCGAAAGGACATTGACGTAATGGAGGATTTGGATAATGGGAAGCCATCATGACAAGATAATTTCCAGTTTTCTTGTAGGTTTTTCCTTTCTTTACTTCGGGAAGTTATATTGTAACCTACTTGGTGAGTTGTATTCTTTAGTTGCTGATGTAAATCAACCTTTTACAATTGTAGACTGGAAAAGAAAAACCCCTTCACAGGAAATATAAGAATATACTTGTAGCTTATGGAAAGAATTTATTCTTTTCCTATCCTGCTTCTCCTTCTAGGATCAATCTGTCCAGGAATAACTGATAACCTAAGATTTGCATGATGTTTAGTGGAAGAAGAATGATAACTCACCACTTCCAGTTTCCCCTACTAATATAAAGACCTCATTCTTCTTTCTTCTTCCATTCAACATATCAGACCAATCCACCATTGTGGGGGAAAAATGTCAAGTACTAGATTCCTTGATTTCCAATACAATCTCTCAAAGAGGAAGTACCTGCGAACGCCATCTCGTCTGTTTTCCTCCCCGAAAAGACTCAATTCTGGACTGAAACAGGTATTTGAGCCAAGCACAGATGAGATGAAGCAGGTATTTGACAAATTTGACAGTAACAAGGATGGGGAAATTTCTCAGGCACCCTGAAATCTCTAGCCGTGGGGGGAAACACGGCTTGTGAAGTTTCCAAGATTTTCCGGGTGGTTGATCTGGATGGAGATGGTTTTATCAGTTTCAAGGAGTTCATGGAAGCTCTGAAGATGGGTGGTGGGATTAGAAGAGTGGACATAGAAAGTGCATTCAGAGTATTTGATAAGAATGGTGATGGGAAGATTACAGCAGAGGAAGTTTAGGATATGCTGAGGAGGCTGGGAGAAAGATGCAGCCTTCATGATTGCATCAGAATGGTGAGAGCTGTGGATACTGATGGAGATGGCATTGTTGACATGGATGACTTCCTTGTGATGATGACTCAGTCCTTGACACGTGGCTGAATTACTAGCCATTAGGTGAATTGGGAAAGAAACATAACACTAGAGTAATAGTGAATTAGATTCACTGGGAGACTCTGCTTTCACTTTCTTACTCTTGATGCCAAATAAGAGATATAAAAGCACAAATTCTGCTCTTCATAGACTTGGTTTTCATGTTCCTTGTAAAACAAGTACTAGTATTTCTGGAGATTCTTCTAAATTATGGAATTGGGGTATAGTTTATAAATATTTGAGGATGAGGGGTATTCCCCACTTGTAAATTGTTTTTTTTTTATTTTATTAATAAGAGAAAAAGACCAGTGAACTTCTCAAGACTTGGGCTACTTTTGCAACTTTCCTCATTTTCTTAGGACTAAAGGAAGGAACAACCGAAGCAGGCGAGTCCCGACATTATCAAACCACCGAGTTTAGGAATTGAAGTTTTGACACAATCCTCAAGCTAAAAGTAAAGACAAGTTGAAACCAAGTTAGTTATTTTAGAAGTTTATTCAATGTAAATGTGAAAAAGAAAAGGTCATTTAAAGGCGAAATCCCACGTGGAGGAGATTAGAGACTTGCTACAAAATTGTGTGATTAAGGCCTTAAGGACAATATTATCCGCTAATTCCATGTCATTAGTTTCCTTTGCTTGTCAATCAACGCATGAAATAGCTTCTCTAGATGTGATAATTTAAAACATTAATACATATATTTTACCATCCGAGGGAGTTTCTTATTTGTTAGCCCTCCCTCACAAAAAAATCTCTTGACCCTAAAAAGAAAGAAAAAGAAAATGGAAGGCTCACAAAGCGAAAGAAACATACATACTGGATTATTCTTTTTTCCTTTTTTGGTGTACAAGAGTCGTTTTATTTTGCTTTGATGTTGACAAAAAGCACTCAAACCTAATTGTACAGTGCACACAGAACTCACAGTACAAAGTTTGAATCAGAATGAAGAGGTCCCAATTAAATGCTTCACTTTCATCTCATCATGCCAGGTGGTATAACTGGGGCTACTGTAACTCCAGGCCGCCTTCTTGACCTTTCCACGTTGGCTTCCCACCCTACACAACTAAGAACTTTAATTTGATTGTTCCACAACAACAAATCATTTACCTTAAACAATAAGAAGAAAAACAAACACTTTAATTTGATTGTTCAATAAGGCTCATCTTAATTATGTTAATTACCTAAGCTGAGGTCAAATCCATAACTTTTGAGCTGTCTGTATTCCTGGCACAGAGCACAAGCCTCACAGCAGAAATGAACAAAGCAATCCATACATGGAGCTTCTGGTAACTCAAATTGTGCCCTCATTCTTGACCTATAGTTACAAGAGTACAAGCATGCAAGTCCAGTGGGAGCTAATAACCCATAACAAAGGCCACTTGAACCACAAGCTGCATATAGTTTTTTTCAAAAATTATTGCTTAATGGAAGTAATTAAGCTATAGCTCAAGTAATGAAAATTTTTAACCTAAAAGTTAGTTACATATAAAATGACAAATTGGCATCAGATTAAACCAAAGATTGTGATTCTGAAGTGGCTTACGTACAAGGATTGCCCTCATCTACAATCTCCGCAATGCGTCCAAAAGTAAAACAAGGGCAGAAGCAAGTGACTAAACCTTCAAGAAGGAAAATACAAGAAGAATTGAAGCAAAGTTAACATGTGAATAGAAAAAGTTGAATATATATATATATATATATATATATATATATATAAAATATCTGGGTTTCTCACAAAGTGAAGGATCATCAACACAATGGAAAAGATCAGTTGACCACTGAGGTGTCCTGACAGAATGTGTCATGAAGGTGGGAGGAGCAGAAGAAACATGTGGAGTCCCATAATTTGGAGGGACATAGCCTGTACGGCTGTAATCTGAATATGTCTCAGGTTCATCTATTGTCGGATACATATGTTTCTGAGAATTTAACAGATAACCAGAAATCACTATTATGCAGTATATAAATAGAACCAGCTTATAGTTTGATAGCAATTAAGATTAATCTAAATAATGTGTGGGAAATTTCATAGAAAGAAGAAGGCATTACATTACATTACATTACCTTGTTTTTTCCTTCTTGACTCTGCAATTTCCTGGAACAATCTTAGTGCTGGAAGATGATAGGAAGAGGAAGCAAGCAATCCCCATTTTCAATCAGAATCTGGTTGACTTGGTCATTATTGAGTGTTAGGACATTATAGGCATATTCAACATTCAAAGGTGATAATATATAATTAATGGATTTATTAAGTGCAAGGTGGAAGATGAGAAATCATTTATTAAATGCTATAAGGCGATCAGTGTCAATTTTATGTCAACTAGAATGCATTTGTTTTGTATTGTCTTGAGAGCAACCTTCTTTTTAATAGTCAATGCATAACTAGCAAGATCATGTTGCTTGAATTTACAAGGAAGCGATAGTGGTGGCACAATTTGTCCTATAAACTGTCGTATCTTGCCACTAAACCAACCTCAACTTGTAAAACCACATTTGTAAAATACTATGACTATATATAAAAAGAGATATTCAGACATATGCATTTTTTTCCTTATTGATTTGGTTAAGGCTATAATTCCTTTTGAGGCTTACCAAATTAGCAGAAAAGAAAATTAGGGGGTGAGAAAACTTTAAAAAATAGTAAATTTTTTTATCATTTATAGAAATTTTCAAACTTAGTATTCCTTCCCTCCTATGTTCCCCTCACTTTTCTCATCATTTATAAAGTGTAAAGAGTTTTTACTTCTCTCAAAAAATGATTCAAACTTGTGTTCTGTATATAACTTCAATCAATAGTTTGTTTGTTAGACATATGCAATCTTTATTACTAACTAAAACTAACTAGAGAATAAAAACAGATACTACATTCGATCTTAAATATAAGACTTAGTTGACTTTTTTGGGAAGATTAAGGAAATTAATTAATTTTTTAAAAAATATTTATATTTATCATTTTTCTTTAAACTAATTTGTCTGGCTTATAAATTGACATAAAATTTAATTATACATAATGTAAAATACAATTAAGTAATCTATTTGGCTTAATTAACATCTCCAAAAAAAGTTAACTTTTTTACTTAATTTTTTTAGGGAGATTAATGAAGTCAAATAAGTTATTTAATTCTTGAGGGGAACTTGGAGAAATCAACTAGCGACACATGTAATATTATAAGTACGTTGATTTCTTAACAAAATTACAATGAATAGTTTTTACAGATGAAAAAAAATATATATAATTCCATGTACTCTTACGTTCGTCAGAAGGACTTCCTACTTGAATTATTTTTCTATCTTGTGGACATTTCTACTGATAAACGAAGCCGTGACCTACTTAATTATCTTTATATGACATATCTCTGTTCAACTCCTGTGTGCTGTAACTTGTCACTAAATATATATTTTTGAGGATCGGAATACTTTGTTTCTAGCAAGGGATCATTTTCATTAATTAGTAATCTTTGTTTTTTGGGCTAGCAATCCTCGCTATCATTATTCTACTGCTTTGATTCTTAATATAAGAGTCAATTAACCTTTTTTATATAAAAAAACTAAATAAGTTATATTAAAATATTTATATTTATCGTTAATAATCAAACTAATTTATTTGACTCATAAACTGATATATAATATAATAATATACAACATATATTATAATTAAGTAATTTATTTAGTTTCTTTAATATCTTTAAAAAAAATTAACTAACTCTTATAGTAAGGACAAGAAGTGCTAATATTCTTCTCATTTCCTTTTGTTTTTAATCCAATATATGACGAGCTTGTTTCTGCCTAACCTTCAATAATAATTGAACCCTTGCTTTTGAGAAAAATAATACTTAGATTTACCGAATCTGCAGAATAAATTACAGAGTTCACCGATACAAACAATTCGATTTGCTGTGAGTTTTATGTAGTTTATTCCGATGAAATTGATCATTAGAATGGAGAACAGCTAGCAAATTTACAACGAGACTTTTTAATACTGCATGAATATATACTGTAATATAATGCCTAAAGAGCAATGAATAAAAAATCAGACCGGATCGGCCGGTCCAATCGGTGACCGATTGGTGGTCTGGTCCGATTAATGCGTTAAACCAGTGAACCGGTGATTCGACCTGTCCGTTTTTTTTTACTTTTTTTTAGAAATATATTTTTTTATTCCTTTAACTACTATTCCGTGCTATTTTTGAGGGAAAAATGAAAGTTTGAAGACCAAGATAAAGAAAAAAAGTAGGTAAAGAAAGAACAAATCTAAAAAAAAAAAAAATTTTGAGGGGATATTATAATTAATTAAATATAAGAAATGAGATATCATTGCATAAATATAGACACCATAACTAATACTAATAGATTTAAGCATTTTTTTCTAATGATCTTTATTTTTATCTATATAAATTTAAAAATATATTAATATATATATTGTACTAATAAATTGTAATATTTTAATATGACCAGTTCGACCCCAATTAAACCATTGATCTTTAAACCTGTACATGACTGGTTTATTACCCTATCCCATTTTTTGTTTCTTGCTGAAAAGTTACTATTTAATGAATATGGATCCAATAATTATGTAATGTTTCATGGCAATTAATCAGCTGCAGTCATCACCTGTAAAGCTGGTGCCTATGAGAAGGCGAAATGCGTTGCTTTCGTAGGTTGCCATGCATTGTCATTTTGGAAATGGCTTAGCTGTGTAGACTGTTAGCTAGCTATAAAGTACTCTTGACATCTTTCTTGCATGTCTTTTTGCTTTTGTGTTTTTTGTTCCGATCTATGTAGCTTTCGATTGTCTCGAGGAAGTGGCGATAATTTCTTATCTAAATCTGACTTCATTATTATTAAGGGCTTGTTTGTTATCACTTATCTGAATCGGGTTTATATAATAAGTCCGATTTACATAAATTGAGATAAATCTCCTTCACATATTTATCTCGTAGATCGTGAAAGCACTTCGTAGACCGTAAAAATTACATCGTAAACCGTAAATTATAATTTATAAGCACTTATAAAATTTTCATAAGCTATTTCAAACAACCTCTAAGTCATCATCATTTGTACGTGTTAGGGCTTCAGGGACATTTTTGAGCACCAAATATATGTATATAGAATATATGTAAATGTATATGTGTGCATGTATATTAATCCAAACGCAAGAAAATAGAGAGTATATGTAAATGTATATGTGTGCATGTATATTAATCCAAACGCAAGAAAATATCAAATGTATTGTGAATACTAAACATGAAGTTAAAGGAAGCAATGAAGTTGATAAGCGCACATTGTATAAACTATTCCTTCTGATGAGGACTTAGTTGAGAGAGATGAGTTATGAATAGCATGTTGCTAAGAGGGCAAGATTCAGAGAACTGGACAAAATAAAATAAGGGTTTAATTTAATTTGTTGATCTGACATAGTAAAATGAGCCTCGAGTTTTGAGAATGGTTAATTAATTAATCAGAATCATTACAAGCAAATGGATTGCAAAAGACAAGCTTTTGCCAGGTCAAGAGGAGACCAGAAGGGAGACAAAGCTCTCAGCCCTAACCTTCTGTCGTTCAACCTATGAGGATATTTTATCCCCCGGGTAAATTTTTATTTCTTTTGGTCTTTTTTTATAAGTGTTTTTTTTTCTGATTACGTGAAATAAAATTGTGATTAAAATTAATTAAAAATAATAAATATGTCAAAAATATCATTCCCCCCCTAAATATGCCTCTATTTATTGAAAAAATATAGGAGAGAAAATGAATAAAAATTTGAGAGAGAACGGGTACTAAATGATCAAATGAAAAAGAATTTGTAATGAGTGTAAGATAATTAATATAAAGATATGTATTTAATAAAGGTAGAAAAGAAAAAAGGTT
The DNA here is from genome assembly GCA_037074505.1 of Albizia julibrissin. NCBI lineage: Eukaryota > Viridiplantae > Streptophyta > Magnoliopsida > Fabales > Fabaceae > Albizia > Albizia julibrissin. The sequence goes on along the minus strand of CM073480.1, from coordinate 2,551,921 downwards.
TATTTAAGCTTTGAGACACAAAATAAAAGTTGCTTATATTAATGATCATCCTCAAAAGAAAGAAAGTTTTTCATAAATCGTCCTCCATCTAAGCTAGGATTTGACTATTTCACCAATATAAAGTTGATTTAATAGTATAAGGTTCTGTTAGATCCTTCTAAATATCAAATTCTAGTTTTATAAGAGACACTTGTGTTGTGTTGAGAGAGAAAACCATGACCCCAAAATTAAAATAATTGGTTGCTTGAATACCTATTAATACGATCAAAATAGGCGCAAGATACCAGTTGCAAGTATATATAAAAAAAAGAAGATTTGATCATTTCCTAATCTCTTTCATCTCCATTATGTGTGCGCTTTCTATGCAAAACTCATATACTACGTGTCCTCATCATAATGCTAGGATGTAGTACTAATTTGAATTCGGTATTGATATGTTTGTGTGTTTAAATTGATTGCAGCCTATGTTAACATAATTATATATTCAAAAAAATTATAGAAAAGAGTGTGATTTCTTCTAGGGTCTGTATCTTTTATAATGATACTATACTACATAATTTTGTTATGAAAAAAGAACTAAATTTAAAAGTAAGTAATTGTATGATTGAGGAGTAATGATTGTTTAATTTGTGTGTGTGTCCAACATTTCAATCCGAATCTAGAAAATGAACAGTTTGCATTAAAGTAATTAAATAGGATTAACTTGATTTAGATGGAGTAGTTAATTAGAAAGCTTTTTGGAGGATATATGAATATGCATGTGAAAGACACAAAACAACTGAAAAAAAGATTCTTTTGACAAATGAATTATTTATAATAATGTAGTTAAAGTTGCATGCTTTTGTACGTATATATACCAATGTTATTAAATCCGGACCGGACCGGCCGGTCCGGCCCGAAAACCGGCGACCCGAGCAGAAAACCGGTCCGGTTCGGGGTAGTGAACCGGTCTTTTTTTTTTTTTTTTTTATAAAATCGATTTTTTTAATTTTTTTTATAATTTCATATTAATAAGCCTGAAATTTTCATTTTCTCACCGGTTTGGTTCCGGGTTAGCTCCGGTTTAACTCCGGTCTTACCCACTAACCCTTAACCCAGTACTCCGACCGGTTCCTTGACCGGTCCGGTTTAATAACCTTGATATATACACTTTCCATCCTTGTGCTTACCACTGATCTTTTTCTAACAAACAAAAAAGCTCGTGCAACGCACGAGACGTTGAATCTCCCTCACATAATAAGAAAAAATCTTAATTTGAGTGTTTTACTCTGAGAATATTATTGGAGTATGTTCACAATATTAATCAAAATAATTCAATAAATATAGTTTCTTATGAGAGATATTAAGAACCAAAGAGAGCCCAAGCGATACCAAGCTGTTGAACAATATTACTAATTGGGGCGACATATTAGAAAGATAATGTATTGAGTCCTAAATGTAAGAGCTACTAGTAGATCTGTTAGTTTTTACCTTAAATATAAGATCTTAATTTATTTTATCTTTTAAATTTATACTAATATTCTTCATAAACTCTCATTTTTTATTGTACATATTAATTAAGGGGTTTTGCTAGTTTCTAGTGCAAATGATTAAAATGCATAGTTTAGAGGAATCAACATGCATTTTTTTGGTGTGATAACCACACATTTATTTTATAAATAATTAATTTAACCATTTTTTTTTTAATTTTTACAAATTTGTTTTATGATCTAATTCTTATATTTTGTATAGGAGAGAGGGTGTTGATTAAATATACAAAATGAAGAGTAGGCATGCTCTATTTGTTAATTAGGAATCCCAAGCCCACATGGCCTTCAAAATTCAAACACTATGAGCATCTTCTAGCTACTTTCTTCAAAGTACGTGGATAAAGCAAAACCTCGTATAAAAATTAGACTCCATGTTCTTTTAGAAAAATCAAGTTAACTTCTTTCCCCTCCTATAGTTTTCAATTCTTTAGCTTTATTTTTTTCTTCTTCAACAGTCTGTTGAGCTGGCTTAGGGAAAAAGCATCTTTTATGATTGGAATAATGTTATTATAGATCCAAGCTGGCGAAAGTTTTTATGCATATGTTGAAAATTGAGGACAGGAAATTTTGTAACATGTTTGAATATAAAATAAAAGGTTTATTTTAAAAACTTGTGGAATTTTGTAATACCAAGAACAAGTTTAATTTGCATATATACAGCTCATTTTTTAAGAGATTAATATACTTTTCAGTGCTTCACTCAAACATTTGGCTATTAAATAAATGGAATTAAGCTATAGATTTGAATTTCATTAAAGGCCACCATGTAGCCTCAATATAGTCAAAATCACCGGCAAAACATGTCGTTATTATTGGTATTATTACCCCTAAATATTTTAACATATTTCTTGTGATGAGTCAATAATTGCTTTATAGCTATATGTAACCCAAAAGACCTAAAGTGATCATACAAGACCCACATTCCTAACATAAAATGACAAAACCAAGCAACATGTTATGTCCACTAATAAAAGGAACAAACAAGAGAATCCATCACCCCTCACATTATATATACAAATATATATAAATGACCAAACATCTTCATCTGAGATCCCAAACCCTTCAGCTTGAAGTAACACAACAAGAAAAAGCTGCCCTAACCCCTCACATGAAACTGTCCATTCCCATGCTTAAACATGTTTAAACTATAAGCAACAATATTACTAACCCTTTCACTGTATTAATCCTTAGCTTCAAGCTACTTCATTCAACTATGGATCCTAGAATCTCCTTCTCCAATGATTTTGTGGATGTCCAACAAGCCATGAATATGAAGCGTGAAGGAATATACAGAGAAGCTCCTGTGTCTTCAGATTTTGAATTCTGTGTGAAGAACTATGCTATGATCTCAGCAGATGAAGTGTTTTCTCAGGGCATGTTGGTGCCTAATAACAACAAATCATTCATGGCTGCGTCCAAGATGAAGATGACGACGACGACGACTACTACTCTGAGAGATGAACTTCTTGTGAGTGATGACTTGTACGACGACGTATTGCCGAGGGTACCAAAGAGTTTAAGCAGATGGAAGGAGAGGCTGGGCTTAAGAAAGAGTAGTACTAGTTCTAATAATAAGAAGGATAAGAAGATCACTTGCAATAGTACTGATGGTGGGTTTCTGCCCAGAGTAACTGAAGAAGAAAGGCCTACCAAAGACAATAATCTGGTATTTAATTTCTTTATCCCTCTCATATTCTCTAATAAAAGGTTTTGATTTGTTATTCGTCATTCTTGACTACAAGAAATGAATCCAAGTGACCAAACCTATTTTGAGTATGATCGTGCCTTTTGTTCTGTTCACTATTAGTATGTGCTAAGCAGTAGCTAGTAAATGTTTGAGCTATAGATATTATTAAACCAGTTTCTCATTTGCTTTGTCACAGGGGCTATTTTATGGAGGAGGTCAGAACATGTGCTGAACTATAAATATATATATATATATAGTAGCAGCAGCGTTGGTCGAATCTCTGGGAGGGAGTTTGGTTCTTCTGATGATAACTTTGTGAGGATTTGTAAGAATTTGTGCTGATTTTATTCATAAAAATTTAGGTTTAACCTTCAAATTAAGCGATTGATCGAAGTTTCTTATCCATTATTAACTAGAATAGAAAGATGCATGGTGCCTTCAATTAGCATTTTGATCAGTGTACAAATGTTTGCAGTAGAAGAAGAACAGCCCCATGAGTAGATCACTGTTAGTTTATATATGTGTGTGCGTGATATGCCCGATTCTTATGGAGAGATCACTTGCACGTTTTCTAGTAATAAGTTGTCTACTTTCTTCTTTTCTGTTGCTACGTCTTTGTTATCTAATTCTTATAAAAATGTTTAAGAAACAAATGCTGAGTATTATTATTAGATTATCAGTCTTTCAATGTTAGAGGAAAAAAACGTAACACTGATAAGAAATAGATGAAGGAACCAAACATATTGGTACCAAAGACGGCACAACTGAGACATTGAGCTTTGAATATCTGTCTGAACTCCAAAAGTTGATTGAATCATTTTGGAACTGCAACTATAGGAGCTTGACTATTTTAACACAAGCGCGCGCCCATATATATGTGTGGAAGACAAAGGGTAAATTTAACAACAAACTTATATATAAAGGGTACGATAGAATTAGAGGGAAGGATAAAAATTAAAAGAATAAATCTTTATGAGATTATAAAATCAACATCTAATTTCATAATAAAATAAAGAATAGGGTAAATCTTTAATAGAAGATGAATAAGAATCTTAAACTCGTACACTAAGAAAGCCCAAGAAGTTTAACTCTCATGATTAGAGAAGTAATTTGCTAATAATTTTTTATATATTCCGATCCATACTCTTTTTACATGAATTGAGATTCCATATTTATAGATAAAAAATATATAATAATGACTCCGTAAAAAGATTCCTAAATTTATCCCATTAATCTACAATGCAGATAATGAAAGTAAATACCTAAATAAATATTTATTTAATTTGCAAGTAACTAACCCACTAATCTTAAATTTAAGGAAAGCTAATAAATCAAAAAATATTCTAAATAAAATATACAATATCTAAAATAACATTACTAAATATTGATTCATAAAATCTCTAACTTTCCACAACTTCCATTATCTTACAGTAATCCGGTACCATAAAATTTTTGAAAGGGTAAAAATGCATACAAAGGTTTAAATGAGGAGCAATTTTACTATATTAGAGATGTTTGTAATAGCGATTGGAACCTCCAAAAGTGTTTTTCAATCGTGATTTATGGTATACGAGATAGGTTTTATGGTATACGAGGTAAATATGTGGAGGAGTTTTATCTCGATTTACGTGAATCACACTTATAAAAAAGTAAAAGTTGAACCAAACACCATCTTGTTAACTCCTTTTAACTTCCGTTAGATCACAGTCAACTGGGCCCCACAATGTGTGCATGTGTCATGATTTTAATCCACATTTGACTGGTTGAATAAGCTTTGTAGTGACTCCTTCGTCCTCCTCCTCCACGCTACAGACCAAAGTCAAAAAAGGAGTTAATAGCGCCCAATGAACATGTCAATGTTATCAGTAGAAGCACCAAGGACAAGGCAAATGTGAATTAAAATCAATGTACTAAAAACCGGACCGGATATTGAACCGATCAAAACTTTGGGTCAAGGGTCAATGGTCAATGGTTCAGACTGGAGGTCAGACCAGGGTCAATTATAAAAATATATATATATAATTTAAATATTCATGCATGCTATTAAAAAAACTACATAAGAGCTTTTTTCCAACCAATAGTCTAATATAATCTCCTAAATAGCAAAAGTATTACATAAGCCTTTCAAAGCTCTTTGCAAATCAAAAATCAAAATAAAGAGCATCCTCCAATCCTATTTATAAAACAAAAACCAAAACAAAGACTAGTAATATAGTCCATCCAAATCTATAGGCACTAGAACTATTAGTCAATACCCTCAAAATTGTGTTGGACTGCATTTAAATCTATAGAATTAGGAGGAGGAGATGTAAGAGGAAAACCAAAAGCACTAGCATCATGAACATCATTCAAAGATGGAGGCTCATGAATATCTATGTCTTCATCACTTATATGACAATAATTAATATAAGTAATAATAAATAAGTATTTAGATATACAAGAATATAATTATAAATTATAATAGGAGATACAAACCTTCAGAACCCCCAATAAAAATTGAAGTTTGTTGAATTTCTTCATTACTAGCAGCAACAACACTTTCAAGATTTGCTATATCTACATCATCAAAGTCAGGAGTTGTATCTTCTTCAACCACCCAAAAGTATACTTTGTCAATTGATTCAAAGTCAACTGGATCATAATCAATTTTCTTCTTGGATAAACTACTGCAATAAGCCAATAACAAAGAATATAAAAGTAATTAAATATAATTTGCAAAAAGCCTAAACTTAATCAAAGTTCATATTCAAATTAAACGTCCATAAACTAACACATTCTTTAATCGTAGATTATAGTTCGTATACACCAAAATCATTTAGTCTCATGTTGCAATTTGTTCCTTCTTTTGGTATGGATACGCTCAAATAAACTCCAATTTCTCTCACAGTCGGAAGATGAAGCAGTTTGGCTAAGGATGCACACATCAATCTTTTGCAATTTTGGAATAGAACCACCATAGAATGTCCACCACTCACCTGCAATATTTAGTTGTGTTAATTACATGTTATATAGTAATTAAAAGTGCAATTCAAATGAAATTTGCGTACTTTGTTACTTACATAGGTCTAGTTTCTGGGCTTCTTTTTCACATGACATTTTATTAAATGAATCCTTACGATCACGATAAACAACTAATTGATGCATCGTCGTAAGATAGTCATGACTAGGACCAGAGTAGGACTTAAGCACATCAACCAGACCTTATACTACCCTATGCTTGTGAACAAACGCAAGACTATACAAGAATGCAGGGTTCAACAAATATGCGGATGCATGCAGGTAACCCTTCAAATGCTTATCCCACCAAATGTGAATAATAATATCTGTGTACGGATTATATTGTTCCTTACTCTTATTAAACATGTCCTTAATTGCACTTTTGGCCCTTTACATGCCTTCATAAATATAAGGCAATGAAGGCTTTTCGTCAAAATCAACAATTCTCAGTAGTTTTATGAGAGGAGACACGATCTTCACAACTTGGAAGCAATCATTCCAAAACTGATTATCCAATATGATAGCACTAAACAATTTCCCAGCTTCACTTCTTGCTAATTTGTGCTCAATAAAATGTTTGTCAACAACTAAAGCCTGCAAATCATGCTTATGCATATAAATACTATGCAAAATAATGAAAGTAGTAGCAAACCTTGTTGCTCCTGGACGCACAATTTCTTTCCTACCCTCTCTTTTTCTTAGCCATGACAAGAAAACCATATGATTATAAGCAAATATGGTTATCTTAGATGCCTTTGTCACAAGATCTGATACATGAGGCATGCTTGCAATATCTTTCAATACAAGATTTAAAAAGTGGGCAGCACACGGTGACCAATAAATTGTTTTGTATTGTTGCTTGATCAACTTGCGACAGGCTACATAGTTGGATGCATTTACATTCACCACGTGAACAATATTCTTAGGACCATCCCACTGAATCACCTCACAAAATAAAGAGAATAATGTTTTTGCATCCTTAACTAAATCTGAAGCATCCACTGATTTCACAAACACCATGCCATGTGTAGAATAGACTAACAAATTTATCAAAGTTCGGTTGCTAACATCAGTCCAACTATCTGTCATAAGTGTACAACCCCTTTCGCTCCATTTAGCTCAATGACCATCAACGAGTAGTTGGCATTCCTTTTTCCAATTTCTCAACAAGTTAACTCTAAAATCATATGCATTAGGGCCTTTAAATCCAAGCCCAATCGAAGCAACAACATCAAGAGCTCTCTGAAACAAAGGGCAATCAAAAGTATTAAATGGAACACAATTAGCGATAGCCATCTTGGCTTTGTATTTAGCTTCTTTACTTGACAATACACTTTTGATACTTGGTTGTGTACCAGGAGTTGTCCTAGGAGAAAAATAATTATCAACACTCCCAGGAAGTCTCCTCTTATTGGCACTACTCTCAGGGACTATTGTACTTGGAGTTGCATCAATTGGTTCATTGTTACTTTCTATATCTTCAATGTTCTCCTGAACATTCTTATAAGTCTTTTTCTTTGCACCTTCTTTTAAAGATTCTTGCATCCTATAACGTACATCATAAGGAACCTTTTTGCAAGAAGCTACTTGACCAGTAACACCAGCAAGGTGCTACTTCATCCTATTTATTACGCCTCCTCTGTAACTTGATGCACAATAAAGACATGTATATATGTTTACTTTCCCCTCTTTTTTAAAGGCAAAATATGCCCATGCAGAGTCAGTTTTTCCAGGTCCATGACCTGATGGGGGAAGCTCAAATTCATTGGTTGTAGCACTAGCAGCATTAGCTCAAATTCATCCTATTTATTACGCCTCCTCTGTAACTTGATGCACAATAAAGACATGTATATATGTTTACTTTCCCCTCTTTTTTAAGGGCAAAATATGCCCATGCAGAGTCAGTTTTTCCAGGTCCATGACATGGATGGAGGAAGCTCAAATTCATTGGTTGTAGCACTAGCAGCATTAGTGGTTGCATTAGCATCGAAAGCATTAGTGGTCTCAGCAGCATTTATATTATCTATGGCCAAAATTCTCAGAACACAGCACAAATAAAATATTCCAGGTTTCCAACAGGAGCTACAGATTATCATCACAAATGAACAACACAATATATTCAGTAAACCGAACAAGTGGTTACTCAAAAAAATGCTACAAATGGAACACACAGAAAATTCATTTCACAGTGGTTCATTCATATCACAAAGCAACAATTTATCACTAACAATAGCCATATGGACGGGTTCATTCATTTCATCACTTTTCAGTTTTCATATCACAAAGCAATACCAATTTAAATGTTAAAGCAGAGATCCTACAGTTAAAATGCTAACTTTTTGCTAACCTCTTGAAATTATGCAAAAAGGAAATGATAACGAAATTAAGCAAACTATAAACAGTACATATATAGGTGCCAACATTTAATCCTGTTTCATCTTTCATCAGCACGCTAAAAGCTACATCACAAACTTCAAATTCAGAACGTATAAAAACTACATCCCTACTTCCTGGTTCATCTGATTTCTTTAGAGATGGAAGTTAATGATATATCTACTTGATCGAGTGGCTGAATTCTTCATCCTGCAGGAAGAGATAAAGTGTTCTTTTTTTCCCTTGCTCTAGTACTGTACTACTGTGTCTCTGATGAGAGGGGCTGAAACATTCAGTCAACAACAGAAGGAGGAGGAGGAGGAGGAGGAGGAAACAAAACCATTGGTAAACTAGATAAAACCTTTCCCAATAAGTAATAAGTATGCTAATTGGAGAGTTTTAACTTTTAAGTTGAAAGCCAATTAAAGTTTCTTTTCTGAATTAATTCTTATATTAGTACCGGAGGTTAATTTGAAGTAGGGGAAGAACACACCGAAAGGGAAGGAAAATACGTGGAAAGGAAGTATATGTATTTATAGATATATCAAAAAGTGAAGATCAAGAAATGGAAAAAGTAGTACTGTATATTTGTCATATATATAATACTAAAAATATATAAAAAATAAAGAAATGGAAAAGGTAACACTGTACTTCAAATCCTATTTCATCGACATACTAAAAACACTGAAAAAATGCTAACTTGACGGCGATTCATGGAGTAATGGAGTCACGGCGACGAAAAAAAATGCTACCGAGAACCGAGAGGAAAAAAATAATAAACACTGAAAAAATGCTAACTTTCTGCTACCTTGATGGTGATTCATGGAGTCACGGCGGCGGCGAGCTCAGAGGATCACGTCGAAGGTGTCTCTGCTGCTACCTGGAAATTTTGAGTGATCACCGCAAACTCTGCTTCGAACGACACTCCCCACGACGGCGTCACAGCTCACGGCGATGATGAACGGAAAATGGGACACCTTTCTAGTTTCTGGGGCAAGAAGGAAGGGGAAACAGGGTCCCGATTCTCACCTCCGGAGTTTCCGTCGGAGATGCAGAAGGGAAGAGAGTGGGTGATCAGTGGGATGCGTCGGCAAGAAGTAACTGGGTGCGTGGGGAAGGAGAAAGAGAAATGATAAATGAATGAAAAATTGAAAATTGATTCATTGAATTTGAAATATCGTGTTTAAAAAAAAAAGTAAAACGGGGTCGTTTTGAATATGATCAATTAATAAATAAAATAAAAAGAAAGAACCGGGCAACCCGGTTTTATGACAGGTCACCACCGGTTCGACCGGGTTACCCCGGATCAAACGTTTCGGTTGACCCCAATTTTTTTGTTAGACCACCGGCCGGTTCACCGGTTTCCGATCCAATTTTACATACCATGATTAAAATCATGACCCATTGTAGGGCCCAGTTGACTATAATCTAACAGAAGTTAAAAGGAGTTAACAACATGGTAAAATTGCTCCTCATTTGAACATTTACGAGATCTTTTCCCCTTCAAAAACTTTAAGGCCATGTTTGGTATGAAGCACTAGGGGTAGGGACTGGGATTGGAACAGGGATTAGGCTAGAATATATCATTTAATATGAAGGACTATGGATAATCAGGGATTGGGAGTACCACGAAAGTGGGATTACTGCAAAGTCACCTCCCCCTGGTATTACATTTTCAATCTCGATACTGCAAATATCAAAGGCAAAAATATCCATGTTTATAATATATTTTGGGACATAAATGCCCTCTATCAATTTTAACCTAAATCCGGGACTTTGTTTTTTGTTATTTTTTAATAATAAGGATATTTTAGCATTTTCATAATTTATGGAGGATTATAAAATAAAATAAATTCAAATATTCCATCTAAATATTACTGCATACCAAACATAATTTTAAACCCTCAATACTAATATCAATTTTAATCCCAATACATTAAAATCTAATACCTCATACCAAATAAGACCTAAGATATCAGTTGTCCCTGTGTATAAGTTTGTGTTAAATTTACCTCAATACCTTGTGTGTGTGTGTGTGTGTGTTTTTGGGGGGGGGGGGGGGGATAAAATATTTTGTGCTCATAATTTAACAGTCAGAATGCCACAGAATTCAAAACATCGAAAAATTAACTCTGGGTTGTTAAAAATTAAGTGAAGTTGAATTCAAATCTGGTATACAAGAGAAAAGAACGACACTGAGCAGTTACCCCTATTTAAGCTTTAAAATTTTCAAATCAAGAGTATTTAATAATACTTTATATTAAATTAAATAGTTATATATAAAATAAAAACTAAATTATATATAACCTCTTGGATTTGAGCTATGGATTATTATATGCAGATAATCTTCCAAATTTTTAGAACTTTACAATGAATCCTTTTTTTTTTAATTTTACATTTATGTAAATAACTCATGTTAATTTTTTTTCATTATTTTAATAAATGAAGATAATATTAGAGGAAGTTTACATGTGCCTGACTTCAAATTAAGAATAGATCATCTACCTATACCTAAAAGTTTAGAGGGTCTGTGCCAAAACAAAATCGAGGCATAGTGAAATTACAAAATAATTGATGGCAAAGGAATTATTTACACAAACTTAAAAGCCCAAGTGAGTTTTTTAATCATGTTTTAAAAGTTAGAGTGCTTTTGCACACCAGCAAAAGTTTAGACTAATTGTACTAAAAAAATTAAAATAATTTTATATATAATTTGGCAAAAAAAAAAATTGTTGTAAAAATTGTTCAAATTCCTTGCGTATGCGTTAGAAATTTCTGCCCTAAAACTCACACCTCTTTAGATCCCTACCCCCACATACCATCATGTCACATTGGACTGTCAGGTCAGAGGGAAGAAGAATTCCCAATTTGCATAGTCAATGGTGGAAGAACCAATTCATGAAATAACGTGCATGTTTTTTTGTCAGGGCTCTTTTCATAATTTGTGGGGAACATCAAAATCGCAATCCTCAAATTTTGTGGTTCATAGAGTCAGAAACAGAGTTCTGGGTATCAGAGGCCCAACTAAATCCAATAAAGAGAGGTATTGATATGTAGACCTCCCACTAAAGCATAGACACGTCACTAGTACAGCTAGTCCAATATTAGTGTGATATACTCTTAACAAAGAGACGACAAAAAAACTTCTTATCCAAACCAAGAAGAGAGGTATTGATATTTTAAATAGACTGATTCATGAATTATGGTAGGATAATAAAGGATGAAAGAAGAAAATTTATTGGTTGACTAGATAAAAACTTAAAAAGAGCAAGGTTTAATTTAGCATGCTTCTGAAAGGAACTTACTTTCCAAAAGACGAGTTTTTTATTGATGCAAAGTGTTTGTGGGGGGGGGGTAGTATGGTGAAGCATCTATGAAGGAAGAAGAGTTCCAGAAAGAATATGGGTAAAAAAGTTGATTGAAAATGTGAATTTGGATAAGCGTGTGTCATCTTTCAGCATTCCAAAAAGAAACCTGGTTGTGCATTGGGAAGTTGAAGATTCCAAATATAATTAAGAATTATATCATATATACTACCTCTTCAAGATATAAATATAAGAGTTAGATAAGAGGTTCACTTTAGTCCTAAACATAAGACTACAATCCACTTTGACTCCTAAATAATTTATAACATTTTATCTAAAGTATTCCTATTAATTACACATATTAAAGAGGTTCAATATGAAGGGTAATTCCAATGCATATGATTAAAGAATGTAGTTTAAAGAAAAAAATACACAATTTGTTACGAACAACTTAATTAATTTTTTTAATATATATAAATTAATTTCCTAACTCAAGGATGTTTGGTTGGGTTTATGTTTATGTATAAGCTCGATTCACATAAATCGAGATAAAACTCCTCCACATATTTATCTCGTAGACCGTAAAAGCTACTTCGTAAACCGTAAAAATTACCTCGTATACCGTAAATCACGATTAAAAAACACGATTGAAAGTTTTAACCGCTGTTCCAAACATTATATTAAGAACATAAGGTAAGATGACGTTCCGAAAATGGAAGTGTTTCTGCTTATTGGAAAGTGACATCATTGTTAAAAACATCCTAGATGGAAGGAAATTGCTTAGGAATATCCAACTTAATTGGATTTCCAGAGAAGTCAATAATGTTGATGATTGGTTTGTTTGTGTTTGGCTGTTTCTCGTTTCTGCTTTGCTATTGAGTTTTCTTTTGGAAGAAAGGCATGCTTGGTGGCTGTTTCAATTATTATAAAATTTTCTCGTTCGTAATGAATTTGTTAAATAAGATTCATTAGATAGATAATACTGCCTTCATTCTGAATATGAATGGTGTGGCTCAGAATTTTCCATGTAATATAACAGTAACGCATTTAGTATTCATTATGCTCCAAATTCTTGTACCAGAGACAAAACGCCTAACAGCAAATGTCTATTTTAAAATATAATCAAACAGCGTCTTGTTATTTTTTAAAAAAATACAAAAAAGAAACCGGAGCTTTCTATTAAACGAGAATTCGAAGACATCTCATAGTGAACCCTTCCATTATAAGCAGGTCTCAATAATTGTATGTATGCATTAGTTGAAAAAAAAAATGTGCTACAAAATTATGTTTTATCCTTGATCGCAAATACTAATGGCGAAAAAATAAATAATAATAAGTTTTGTGCACTATTATCAATAATATAGTTGGCAACTCAAATAGTCCCAATACTCGATCACCCTTGCAAATTTGAATAAGTGGAAGTATATCAGTAAGCGTGTACTATTTACAAATAAAAAATAACGGCAATATACAATGATACCGTAAAATTAAATGAATGAAATTATGCACAGCTAGTTATGCTAAATTGCAAATGGAAGCCCTATAACTAAGTAAGAAGATATTCCCATTTAAATGAGAATAAAAAGCACTCTCCATTATTTACAGCATATACAATTCCTCTGACAAAAGAATATGGCTGAATGGTCCCGCTACTGTACATCTGCAGCCAATCAAAATGTTCACAAGAATTCAATTAATACCGATCTAACAAAACTTCAGATATTATCTATCTCAAAGTACTATCTCCATGAAACAATGCTCAAGCAATTATCACCAAGTCATTACATACAAAAATTGTTCACTCCCAACATGTTTCATTGAAGTTAAAAAAAAAAACTTAAATCTGGTTAACTATCAAATTTTACAACTTTCTAACTGTACCCCTATTTAATATATTATACCCATAAGAACAAATTCTATATAATAATAAATCAAAGGTAAAATTGTACATTCATATAAAAAATTTAAGGATGTGATTTAATAGTAAGATTAAATAAAACCTTCTCTCTGGAGAGGACTAATTATCAGCTTGATTGAAACTATCACTACTGTTATCTGGTATAAACATTCACAACTAATGATCCAATAATTTGGTGCCCTTCCTCATGACATTATTGTTGCAGTTGTATATTCCTTCTATTAAACAAATCATCCCGACCTACGACTTACCATACAAATATACGTTAGCCAGAAAAGAGGCCCAACTCACATGATACATGACGCTTCACTTCAATGGAGAGCCCTTTGGATCTCCTCACTTGGCCAGTGAAGCAAAAGTATCAATCAGTCAATCCTTTAATGATAATCTGCAGAGAGTTGAGAAATATTTCATTCCATAATTGTAACACCATGAATGCTTTACGAAGACGAAATCATCAGTAGCTAATGGCACCTTTAATCAGCCTTCTCCCATGGTTGTGTTGGACAATATTTCTCCATGGACTCCTTTTTACGTTCAGGATCAAGACTGGAACAAAAACATATTGTGGGTAAATACGCTCCAAATTACTTCCTCCAGTCTTTAATATAAGACATATTTACTTAATTTTATCGGATTAAGGAAGTCAATTGAGTTAGTTATGTTTTCACCCTAGCCATCTTCCCTAATTCTCACTCCTCCTTGATTTTTGTTGAAGTAGCATCAATGGGGGCAAATTAGGAAAAAAAATTAACAAATATGAAAATTACGTCTTATGTTTAGGACCAAGATCACCTCCTCAAATATATCTTATATTAAAGGCCGGAGGAGTATTTAGGAATTGCTATGATGGAAATCTAAAACAATAATTACTTCAAAATCCAAGGCAATTTTAGCCAACCTATTTCTGATGCCAAGAAGAGCATAATGTACAGCACTTGCACAAGCAGAAGCAGGAGCTATGGCAGCTTCAGGAACAGCTCGAATAGCAGCTGCCAGGGCAGGCCCAGCACCTGAGCCACGTTGGTATTTTTTCAAGGGGCTCTGAACTAACACAGCAGCAGATTTTCCCAGGCCATCACTAAGGCTCTCATAAGCCTGTGAAGTAAATAAGCACTTATTATCAAATTAGAAAAGCACATGTAATAAAGTAGGTAAAAACATAAGACATAATAATGGAAATCAATGCTTTTTGAGTAGAGGGTACTTTGGTCTTTACAAAAAATTTCTGCTTTGCATAAAAAGAGAAATTCCAACGTTTGCTTCCTCCTCTAAGGAGAAAAACTGCTGCTCCCACTCAGAAGCAGCTTCTTTTACGAAAGCATATCTATGAAGATAACTTCCACAGGATGCCCAATCAGTGTGGATTTTTCTGATGAGAATATTGACATTCAGCGCACACAAACATATGTCTTCCACAAGCTACAAAATTTCATTTCCCCAACCACCCCTCCCACACAACCAAAAAAAAAAAAATTCAAAAAGGACAACGAAGGCAGAGGACAAAGGATCATTCTTAAGGCAAACAGAATACACAAACAGAAGGGAGGGAGGGGGAGGAAAGGTGAGGGCTCCGTATTAGTTTTGTTATAGCTGACGTTTTTTTAATTCTCCTTTTTCATAAACAAAAGCAGTGATTAGGATGAACAAAAGATCAATCAAACTACGTAAAAAGGAAGTATAAATATCAACTTGCTTGAAACTTCACCTGTTTGATACCATGGTGAGCATCTTGAGGCTGATTTGATCGAACATCTGTCTGTAGTTTATCTGTTAAGGGCGATGTTACAGAAGTAGGTATGCTTCCGAGAATATATTCTGCTTGGAGCAGAATGTCATGAGCTCCAGCAGCTAAATGTACTCCAAGTCCAACAGCTTCAAGGGAAATGCTTCTAAGAAATGCAATTGTACCTACAAAGCAGATTGACTATTATGATGACAACTAATAAAAATATAGTAGAGAATCGTTAATGGCCCAGAAAAGTTGAACAAAATTTTGAAGTTACAATCAACATAGACGTTGTTAAAGAAAAAAGGGCAGCGCAAACGAAATTGTCCAATTCTTGGCGAGAGACACAATACAAATTGACTAGTAAAAACAAGATTGTTTTTCCCAGCCAAAAGGGGGTCTACAATTCCCCTAACCCCAAAGCACACTTTCAGACACGTTTTCAGGCATGAATGCCTATTCAACCTTGACTGATACCTCTCATGCTTTACATTCAATTTTGAAATTTACTGTACATGTACCTGATTCTATATTTGGGATACTGACAATTATCCAGGTAAATGAAGGCTATCAGTGACACAACAACTAAATGGATATGTATGGAATATTGGCTTTCAAAATTGCTTGCTCTACCAACAGATCCTCCAGTTCAAAATATAATTTAATAAATCAATAAATAAAACAAAAACTGAGAAAAACCTACTGTAATCTTTGATTCCTACTCTTTCTCCCAAGAAGAATCCAAAATATATAGGTCAATTACAAAGACAAAGTTATCTAACATACCTCTCTGCATACCCTTGAGGACCCCCCGCTCCTTCTTGTAGTTCTCTAGCGGGGATGAAACCAGCTTAGCAGCACCACCACCCACAGCAATTAATGACCGTACAGCAGGAAGGCCCCGCAGTATTTTATGAATCTACATATTGAAATATGCAAAAAACCATTAAACAAGAGGAAAGAAATCAAAGAATACTCACAACCTCAGTTCCAAGGAAAATAATTTGTCACTAAACCTGATTATGAGATATATCTTCTAACCATTCTCCAATAATTGTTTCACAAACACTGCCCCAACCATAGATGCCAGCTGCATGAACATGCTTCAGATTTAGCTCAACCCCCTGGGCAAATTTAGATATTATCAGATACTTCCAATAATGCAATCTATGACTGATGGGTCAATAATTGATGGCAAATTAGGTAGCAAATGAAATAAACACAAGGGAAGCTATACTCTTGACAGAAACAGGACATAAAGAGCAAAGATTACCTTCCAGGGAACAAGATTTACAAGTTCTACATACTTCCCACCTCTCAATGCGGCTAGATCAACATGATGGGGACTGTAGTCCACCCGAACAAGGATAGGCCGTATATCAAACTTCTGTAACCAAAACCAACACATAAATATGTTTTTTAAGATGAGTTAGAACAAATTCAGGGAAGACTGTCCAAAAATTCCATAAAATCAAGGTTGAGTTAGAGGCTGACTAGATCAAAAATCTTCTCAAACAGGTCACTCCCCATAAAATGAAGTTAAGAACATTGATAAGGAGCAATATGATGAATTAAATGGGGATAAGCCTTTCTAAAGTTTGGAGTAAAAACACATTGACTAGATTTTTTCACTTCTTTGCAATATTGAAAAAATCCAGAAATTACAGATTAATAGAGGCAAAGAAAACAGAATGCTACTTGCCTGGAAGTAAGGAAGCAATGCCTCAAGTGCAATAGAATTATATAAAAGATTTTTCCTCCTTTCTGGCAAAAATTGTGAACCCTCCACATCTTGATGATGTTCAGGAGATTGATCAGGCGATGAGCTCTTACTCCCAAAAAACCCAAGAAGAAAATCAAGCTGGGATTGATGGAGATGCAATTTTATAGGAAGGAAGGCGAGATGTAACCTGAAAAGAGAAAAACATAAAGACACTTAAATTTTTATTTGAAGATCTAATGCGTAGTAGTTCCTTCATGAGTTCATACATGTTTAGATTAATAAAGCCAGTCATCAGGAAGAATTAAGCTAAGTATTAATTATTTCTGAAATTTCGAAACAGATCCTTTTTATCCAAATAAAACAAACAAACATGTCCAGATTATTGAACATAAGCAATATGAAACCTTTGACATGATTGAGCATTAGTGGCTCCCATTAATGTGCAAAGGTAGACCTTATCGTTGATGGACAATGGTGTGTTGATATAGGAGAAAGGAAATCCATAGATAAAACACCAAATTTCTGTTCAAGAAAAATCACTGAACATAACAGAAAAGGACTTAAAAATCAGATGGTGATTGACACATGACAGCTTCATACAATACCCCGTGCATACAAGTTGGATTAATTATAACCCAGAACCAGGCAAAAGTTAAATTTCAACACAGGCTTCTATGCACTATGCTTCCCACAAGATTAAATGGACAGTTAGTTGGTTGGTCACTAATAAATAAACACTAAGCTTCTAATTTTATGTGGTTTAAAATTCTGCGTGATAAATTCACCAAGTTTACTGACAAATTCGTGGGCAAGAAAAAAGAACTTTGCAGAGAAACAGGGAACGTAGCCCATATTATACCAAGAGTGAGCTTGTACCGAACATAGCATTTCAGAAACATGTTTTTATGTAGAACAAATGAATAAGGGTCTCCAACTTGTGGTACACAGCTGCATAATGCAAATTTCAGACCAAAGAGACTGACTAATGGAGTTCAACAAGTTATAAGGATTTCCAGGCAAACATGAGAACGAAGGACTTCTGAAAATTTTAAAAAAAATCAACAGGAAAGGAATTACAAAGACCAACTTTTTGGCTATATTTTCTTTGAGGGCCACTCATTTGTTATGCACTAATATCTGTAAATTTTCTTTTATTGTCTTATTTGAAGACAAGTTATACTTTGAGCATCCAATTTTTGGAGGACTTCCTTTGATTTTCACCTTAAACATTTCAATTATAAAGAAGCCAATATTGAAAACTAGATAAGACCAAATGATCATAAAAAACTCAAACCCATATTATTATCTGTTCTCTATCAGCTTTCTGCAAAGTTATGATGAATGAGATTTAGAATCTCACATACCAGTGTCATGATGGGCCACCTACCCAACAAGACCCCCAATTCTAGGACTCCATGGAGAGGTCAATGCAACTTCCAAGGTTTAGTGATATAATTATAAATTATCACATGCCATCCAAAACAGACCACATGAATATTAAATATCATACCTATACTCCTCAAGAGGAGTTAGAGGATCTGGTCTGACTGCCTCCAAGTCCAATCTAAATGCCTTTGAGGAAGATTCTCGAGGGTGGCCTTTTGAATGATAATATCCTAGCACCTTCAATTCAAAAATCGGAGAATCATATAAATGTGTCCTTACTGTGAAAAAAGACTAAATGAAAAGGAGATATATTTCAGAACATTCATGTTTTCACTCCTACCAGCTTCCATGGTGCATCTCTGCTTCTATCATACAGATTGAAATCTCGAACAGATACGGACATCTTAGAAGAAGTTACTCCACCAACCGGAAATGTATCATACTGAAATTTCATCCCAGTCAATGCAAATTCCAGGCAAACAGTTCTATCTCTCCCAGAACGCTGTTCATTCTCCATAAGCCAATCAGAACCACCATAAATTCTCCACCTTAGATCAATTTTCTCAAGAATCACGCGTCCGCAAGCCTTATTTCGCAAGGAATCATCATTAGGTGGGAGTATGCCCTTTGCAGAATGTTTTAGTTCGGTTTGTTCAATTTTCTCTGAAATGTGGTTTTCTACAACTTTTGGTGAGTTGCCCTCATACCATCCCCCACTCCCTGTTTCAATCTCTCTACCTTCCACATTGCCCTGCTTGGATCTATGCAGTCCCTCAGAATGTATACCCACGGACATCTTAGACAGAGGGTATAGGTCAGGGAAACAGTATTCTTCCATAATCTCTGGAAAGAAACCCTCCTGCAAATGCAAAGGGTGTTCACCTTCTGTTTCCATTATAGGCATTGACTCAGACAAAGATCTTTTATGAGAGAGGACCTCAGGCTCATCCAAACTCATCTTATGCATATCATCAATGAAGATATCATCAAGTGGCATGTAAATTCCTGCCCCAGAAGAACAAGGTTGCCATGTATTATTGTCATTCAATTGAAATGCATCATCACATATTTCATCCATTAAGCCAGCCATTCTAGATCCATCCTCCAAAAATGCTTTTGAAGGGCATTGCCGAGAAGAAGTCATCAAGGTATCACAGCTAGGGTTATAAGTTTCATAAATAAGGTCATTCCTCAGCTTGGCCTGTTGAACATTATCCCACCTATTTTGTAAATGCACAGTCAATTCCTCCATATCAGGGGTAAATAATTGTTGAAGCTGAGTACCCAAACGAATCAGACTAGCAGTTGTATCATGGCAAGTTTCCACATGGATGTGAGAATTAGATAATTCCACCACCCAAGGAATACCACTAGGACAGTTGGTTTTAACACTAGCCTCCACAAATGCTTCCTGAGCGACTTTAATGAAACCAGCCTTCTGAAGATGCTCTACACTATAAGTGCCACAAAGAGTATTTGTCCCCGATGCCACATGAAGCCCCAGATCTTGCACTGTGATTAGATAAGAATTCTCAACTGAATCTTTCAAAGCTGTAGTTGAAAGTGTCAACAAGGATGCAGCTAATAGACAAGAAACACATTGTTCACATGTATCCTGATTGGAATAAGATAAGTCAGACTCAGAATCTTTGACTTCACTTTGAACCACAGGATTCATAACATAGGGCTCATAGCTCAATGCAACATCAATCAAGTTGAGAACAAAGTCAGTCTTGCAATATCCTTTTGCGTCTTCATCTACTATTGTATCATCATCTGCTTCTTTGGTGTCAGAAGAGGGAACACTGAAAAATGATGATATTGCACTGAACCAATCCATGCGACCACCTACAGCAACAACTGTACCACATGCAACAGTTATAGATGTAGAAACATGGGAAATCTCTGGGTCAGACATATATATGATATCAGAACCAGCATATCTAGAAGACAATGGATTAGAGTCTCCCCCATCACCTCGTTTCATTGATGAGTTGTCACAAGAAATTAGAAGAAACTCATGATCAGGAGCACTGCTGATGGAACCCCACAACTTGCCCTCACCGTGAGTTAATCTGACAAATTCAGCACCCTTAACACCGCCAGTATTTGTGACAGACACCAAATCAAAGTTCTGAACTTTCAGTTTCAATTGATCCCATGATCCTGGTAGCTCACTTTGCAATGAGCTCCTAATACTCTCAGATGTCTCCATGCTAATCACAGTTTCTAAAGAATCACATTCCACAAATACTGATGATTGTGAACCAAAAGACTCTTTCTCATCAGTGAATGACTGAGAAGCTACACATTCCAATTCATTTAGCATCTGATATACAAGGCAATGTATATTTTTATATTGAGAATCACTCAGGTTGACAATAACTTGAGGTAGATGAACATGAATGAAAAATGAAGAACTTAGAATCATCTCTTGCTGAGTTTGAGATTTCAATTCCTCCAGGTTTTTGACTGTTGATGCAGATGCAAACTCATAGCCTCTTCCTACAAAATCACCTCTACTCCTGAATTGATCAGAATTAGCTAACAACCTGGCTTTCTTTGTCATCCAAGGACCAGTCACCAGACCATCCTGCCAAACCACATTAATAACAGAGTAATAGCCGGGTCGGCTGTCAACCGACAGAAGGCAACTAGCAGAAAATTTTTCATTCTGCAAATTGCAGGAACTGATTATGCTGCGATCATTACTCTTTGATGTAATCAAGTACATGCATAAATCACTGAAACTCAGTTGCAGAGATTTTGTGTCAGCTGAAGGAAATCTTCTCTTTGAGCTTGTATTTGACGTTGGAATACAATCTGAAGAGAAACTCTTCTTCAAAGGTGATGGTGAAGTAAAATCAAGTGCAATAAACTGTTCCCAGGAAAAGAAACACGCATGATTTCTGCTTCCTTCTGAAGGAAAACACAGTATTACTCTTGCGCCAGAAATTGATATATCACCATGCAAACGTTCTGTTGTGGACAGGGATGTCACACCAGAACCTTCCTTCTTATCTGAGGCTTTATATATATCTTTGTTTGCTTTATTGAGCACTTCCACTGATTTTTCAACATTCTTAAGCAGGTTAGTGAACACATTTATGACAGAAAATATTACCCAGGAAGTAAATGGTGGCAGGCTCAAAGAAAATGATACTGGCCCAGTAGTCTTCCCATCAGAACTTGATTGCAAAGTGAATTTGCAATTGGTGAGACCAGAAGTTTTAAACACAGTCACTTTCAATAAGCTATCATTATTTCCCAATGGAAAGTCTGTTGCAACTAATCCAAGTAAAGAATCAGAATCAGGACCTAGATCACAAGAAACAGATGATGGTAGAGCACCAACGACTTCAGCTTGGAGATATTGAAGCAAAGCATTTTGATTCTTAGCATTATTATATCCATGTAAACCAGAATCTATAGCATCAATTCCAGAATTCAAAAAAGTAGCAACTTCCATATTTTTCATCATTCCCTCAACAATTGTAACTTGAGGGCATACCTGTTAAAATAAAAGCATTTCAAGTTAGAGGGGGGCCTGTTCAAAATCAAATGGCAGAGAACCAGGTCTCACAAGCCAAGAAAGCCTACGATAAGCAGAAGTTGGAGTAGGATAGAGAAAAGACCAACTAAGCTATATTATTACCTGCAGAGAAAGAAGAATTTCATTGCAGTCCGCAACAAGATAATCAATATGCAATCCAACCACATTATCAGTGTTTGGCCCATAACAGTGCAGTTGCTCTTCATCACTGAAAGACAACACAACAGATATTCCAGCAAAAGTTGCTCTGAGATTGGTTTCCACATGTTGCTTTTCTGTTCATGCATAAACCAAAATTCATATCCAAATCTCCATCAATAAAAGGAACATTTTTTACATTTTGAAAATATTCACGTCCATTGAGACAAAGATGCAATAAGCAAAATTGATGGCAAATTATAAATTTACTACCTTCAGTACTATTTATAATATCTCTTCTAGAAACTTCTCGCAATCCTTAATATAAAACCTTTTACAAAATGTAAAGAAGCATTTATAATTATTTTCAAATATGGCCTTCATATTTATAACCCTTTTTCTCTCACTTGGAAGAAGAAAACTTGAATTTGGGATAGAGGTTTTAGACTTCAACGAAGGGTACTTTTGAATTGTTATGACAAAATTATATAAAATAAAGAACATCAACTATGTTCTTCACCCATGTTATTTGGTTAAGAGGGTCTTATAAATATCACTGTGAGTAGATAATGATAACAGAGCATGATGTGAAAGAAAACGAAGAGTAAAATTTATGATTTATTAACAAAATGAAGAGAAGTACCAGGAGTAGTATGCAAGGATCCAGAAGCAAGGGTGGATGCAGCAGTAATAGCACTAAACACAGAACATGTCCAGTTCCACATTCCACTGCTCCCTAAAGCTGATTGGTAGCTCCTCATTCCGTCAAGACATTCAAAAAACTGGTCCACACTGCAGGAATCCCAATAGAACACAACAGTATTACCAGTGTCAGCTAAACAGATTATAAAAGTGTCATTAAAAATTTAAGAATGGCCTATCAGAGTGCTAAATGTGCAAACTTAAGTTAGTTCTCGTGCATATAAATAAACTAGCCAGAATAAAGTAGACGCCACGTAACGAAAGTTTTATCAGTAAGCATTAAAAAGAGCCTACCTAGCCCCAAAATCAAGTTCTTGAATACCATCTTTATGATTTGTATCAGCAGACATGGGTACCCAATTTGATATAAGACGAGACTCAGGAACCAAAGGTTCAGTATGGGGTTCGAGTGAGATCAAATTAGAGGAATCATCCAGAGAACTGTGACAATCAGCACTGACAACAGAATTTGACGAATGGCACAAGAAAGTAGATTTCAGTTGTCCAGATCCGCTTGAGTTGTGATTTGTACAAACTTGTCCATCCTTTACCAGATTATTATAACTTTCCCATGCACATAAGAACCATTTAATGGTGCTTAGTTGAAATCTTAACACTATAGGATCAATAGAAACCACAGCATCCACTTTGCGAATGTCTAAAGACCCACTCTTCCAAGGAATACTTAACTTCACCTCTCCACTAAATCCTTCTTTTTTCCCAGTCATGACTGGACACGTGGCTTTAGTTAACCCCAAAACAGGTTCACCACATCCTGCTCCTAACTCACAAGAAGAAGATGCACAATTATCATTCTCATTTATTTTAAGAAGCTCAATCATAGCTCCTTGAAACCTCACAAAATTTGTTAACCGGCTTATTCCCAGCACATCAGCATTTGAATCAGAATCCTCTGATAAACATGTTCCGCACTCTATTTCAGAAATGCGAAGAACTAAGGTCCTATGGCATTCTGTTTTCTTTTCACCCTCGTCTAAAGATGGATCATATGCAACAATTACATTTTCTATTTTCACATGGAAGCTTGTAAGCAACGCCTTCATCATATTTGCAATCGTTTTAACACCTTCATGAATATCCATCAAAGATGATTTTAGAGCATCATTAGTTATATCTTGGCCAGTCCTAGTTGAACCATTTTCCAGATGGCCATTATCATTATTGCCCACATCACAAGTTCCATCACCCATTGGAGTATTATCTGTGGAAGGAGAAATTACTATTTCAAGCCCATTCACTTCAACCTGGCAACCTTTACCACTCCAAGGCATTTGAATCAATAAGTATCCAATTGACCCTTCTTTGACAATTAAAGATGCCGCCTTGCTCAACTGCAAAAAGCGAGCAGAAGAAAGCAATGAGTTAATGAATAAAATATTGCTTATGATATTTAACAACGACATCCAAAAATAAATAATCACGGAGCTACTTTATATGCGATCAAGATCATCCAAAGAACCCCAGCTATTCCTATTTCACACACTTTATCCATTTGAAATTTAATTCATATATCCAAACCACTTTCTAATTCTGACACTGGGGGAAAAAAACCAGCTTCATAATTTTCCCGCCATCTGACATGATCAATTTATTACTGTATCATATACTACTTGGGAAACCTATGTCCAAAGAGCAACAAAACTGTTCGGCAACCTCAGTTTATCATTTGATTATCTAACACCAAGGGAATGAAATCTAGACAGGTACATCAGTTCATTCTAAGTGCCGAGGAAAATTAATATATCATAAAAACGCGAATTAATGCAACTGAACTATAATATTTTCTCAACTTCCTATCTGCGCGCCTTAAAAACTGAGCAATACCTTCTTATTAATGCAATCCAGATTAAGCACAAGATCGCTGAGCTGAATCGTCCCTTGAGTGAGTTGCACGTCCAGCTGGTCCAGGTCGATATCCCCCAAAATAAACTGCCCCAATTTCTTCTTCAGCACGAACTTGCAAAGCCTCTTCGTCGCCCAGCGGGAGAACATGGCCTCTGCCGACTTCCCAATATTCCATGGAAACATGGTTGTGACGATAATGGCGCCTGAAACAACAATTATGGGAGAATTCTGTGTCTTAGGGTTTCGGCTATACCTTGACCGATAGGGACGGTAAAATTGAAGCTATTGTTGTTGCCGGGGTTGCTTTCCGGGATGGAAGATAAAGCTCCATCTGACGATGGAAAGCAGGCTGTGAAGGTTCCGAATAAAACACAACAATGGAGGTTATTAGTACTTACAGAATAAGATTATGACTTTTGTTTTAATTTTAAAGTTCCAAGAATTTTTGGTCTTTTGCTTTTCCGTGACAGAATCATCTTCCTCCCAGATTTTAACTTAACCACCCATAAAAATTCAGTACTGTGGAGAAAGATTTTTCACAAGTTAAAAAATTTAAAACACGTTGTCTATCCGTTGGCAAAAAAAAAAAAAGAATTATCTATGTGCCTGTTTGGGAATCCGGTAAAAAGGTGATTTTTTTTTAATGAAGCTTTTACAGAAGTCTATTTAAAAAAAAGTCATATTGTAAATGTGATTTGTGTTTGGATTGGCGGTGGGAGAAGTGGTTTTTTTAAAGTAAAACATGTTTGGATTAACTTTTGAAAAGCCCATTTGGATGAAAAATGACTGAAAAGGGCATGAACATTGTTGAATACTACATATATATTGTTTGTGTATATATTGTTATAATTGATATTAAAAAATGTAAATAAAATTTTTTAAAATGAAAAAAGTTTAATAATTATTGAAAAACAAGAAAAATACATTAAAACACTTAATTAAAAAAAGATAAATATATATTTCAATCAGAATGTGATATATTTCAATTTTATAATTTTGATAAAATTATAATTTAGTGTATTTATTTTAATAATTAATTGAAATATTAATTTATATATTAGATCAAAATATGTGTCCCATGTAAACTTTCTAACAAAGTAAAAATACAAATTCTATGGGTCCCACTTAATGAGAATTGATGAGAAGCTCTTTCAAAAAGCTACAAGTCTGAGCTTGTGAAAAAAAGAGCTTCTACATGTAAAGCTCATTACTCCTCAATGATTTGCCAAACAACAACAACAACAACAAAGCATTTATCCCACTAGGTGGGGTCGGCTACATGGATCGCACGACGCCATTGTGCTCTATCAAAGACCATAGATTTCGATATATTATTAATTAAAATGTCTCTCTCAATGACCTCATTAAGCGTTCGTTTCGGTCTTCCTCGATCTCGTTTGACAGGACTCCATTCTGCTTGATCAACCCTTCTCACCGGAGCACTCAATGGCCTTCGCTGAACATGTCCAAACCATCTCAAACGATTTTCTACCATTTTTTCGTCAATAGGGGCCACTCCAACACGCTCACGTATATGAGTGTTACGAATCTTGTCCTTTCTTGTATGGCCACACATCCATCTTAACATCCTCATCTCAGCTACCCCCATTTTATGTTCATGATATCCCTTTAAAGCCCAACATTCACTACCATATAGCATTGCTGGTCTTATAACAATGCGGTAGAATTTTCCTTTTACCTTATTAGGTACCTTACGATCACAAATAACTCCCGTAGCTTTTCTCCATTTATACCATCCGGCTTGAATTCTGTGATTGACGTCTCCATCCACCTCACCATCTTATTGTATAATTGATCCCAAATATCTAAATTTTGTCACTTGCGGGATGACTGGCCCACCCAATTTAACTTCCACTTCACTTTGACTTTGTCTCTTATCAAATTTGCAATGCATATATTCAGTTTTGCTCCTACTAAGACGAAAATCTCTCAATTCCAAAGTCCGCCTCCATATCTCAAGTTTGGAGTTAATTTCTTCCCTAGATTCAGCCAACAACACTATATCATCCGCAAAAAGCATGCATTTAGGGATCTCCTCTTTAATAGGTTCAATTAGGACGTCTATCACTAGGTTAAACAAATAAGAACTTAAAGCTGATCCTTGATGTAGTCCAATCCTTATAGGGAAGTCCTTTGTAACACCTCCAAACGTTCTAACATTGGTTGTAACCCCCGCATACATATCTTGAATGGCTTTAATATATGAAATCCTCACCCCCTTCTTTTCCAAGGCTTTCCAAAGCACATCTCTTGACACCCGGTCATAAGCTTTCTCCAAATCAATGAAGACCATGTGTAAATCTCTTCCTTTACTCCTATACTTTTCCATTATCCCCCTTAATAAATAAATCGCTTCTGTTGTAGACCTTCCTGACATGAATCCAAATTGGTTTTCAGCAACATCAGTCTCCAACCTCAACCTATATTCAATCACTTTTTCCCACAATTTCATTGTATGGCTCATTAGCTTAATTCCTCTATAGTTTGCGCAATTCTGAATATCCCCTTTATTCTTATAAATATGAACCAAAGTACTTTTCCTCTACTCATCTGGCATTTTATTGGTTCGTAAGATCTCATTAAATAATTTTGTGAGCCACGACACACCCTCCTCACCCAAACATTTCCAAACTTCAATTGGAATACCATCAGGTCCGACGGCTTTACCAGTTTCCATCTTCTTAAGAGCTTCTTTAACCTCGCCAATTCGAACCCTGTGATAAAATGAAA
This sequence comes from Albizia julibrissin, assembly GCA_037074505.1. Lineage (NCBI taxonomy): Eukaryota > Viridiplantae > Streptophyta > Magnoliopsida > Fabales > Fabaceae > Albizia > Albizia julibrissin. The sequence goes on along the minus strand of CM073480.1, from coordinate 2,524,264 downwards.
AATTGAGGTCACCTTATCGAGTTGTCAAATCTTCCAAATCACAATGCGGCCCTTCTCCACCATCATTAAACAACTTATAAAAGTAGGCTTCCCGCCTATCCTTAATATCTCCATCAGTAACCAAAACTTTTCCTTCTTCATCCTTTATACACCTCACTTGGTCCAAGTCTCTTGATTTTCTCTCATTGTTCTTTGCGATCTTGTAAATCTTACGCTCTCCTGCCTTTGTCCCTAACTCCTTATAAAACTCTTCATATACTTTATTACGAGCTTCACTCACTGCCTTTTTAGTCTCTTTTTAGCCATACGATATTTTTCCCAATTTTCAGCATTATTACATAAGTGTATGGCTTTAAAACAATCTTTCTTATGCTTGGTTTTCTCTTGAACAGTCTCATCCCACCACCAAGTCTCCTTATCTTGCCGACCAAGACCTTTTGATTCTCCCAGAATTGTTTTAGCAACCTGCTGGACCTTTTTAGACATATTCTCCCACATGATATTAGGATTTCTTTGCAACTCCCACTCCCCCTCCTCCAAGAGAGTTCTCTTAAAAATCTCATTTTTCCCCCTTTCAATTGCCACCACCTGACCCTTGGGTTTAAAACTTGCTGGCGTTTTTGTTTTACATACTTAATATTCACATCAAGGACCAGAACTCTATGTTGTGCTGTCACGCCATCCCCAGGGATCACTTTACAGTTAGTACATAATCGTCTATCAGAATTCCTTACCACGAAGAAGTCGATCTGTGACCTTGCGGCTCCACTCTTGTATGTTATTAAATGATCCTCTCGCTTCTTAAAACAAGTGTTGACAATCTTGAGATCATATGCGAGGGAGAAATCAATAATAGATTGACCTTCATTATTGAGTAACCCAAATCCAAAACCACCATGTGCTTTTGCATGAGGTCCTGCCTCCTTACCAACATGTCCATTAAAATCACCTCCAATAAAAATCTTTTCAGTTAGTGGGATACTCTGAATTAGCCCCTCCAAATCTTCCCAGAATTTTTCCTTAAGATGTACTTATGCCCCTACTTGAGGTGCATACGCACTGATAATGTTAATAGTATCATTTCCAACAATCATTCTTAAGGAAATAATTATGTCCTCAATCCTCTTAACGTCCACCACAATCATTCTGTCCATTCCTTGTCAGCACTTGTTTTAAATGCAAATGAGTTTTTACATGTTTAATGAGTTTTTTTAGAGAGGAAATGAGTTTCCAAATAAGCTCTATATCTATAACTCAAGGCTACAACCCACCAAAAGGGTCGAATTTGTGAGAGACTTTTGAATTTTTTTTTTCTTTTTTTCATTATTGACCTGAAAGATTTTTTTTCTTTCTTTCACGGTTAGATTTTCGTAAATATGTATCAAAATATCTCAACACTATCTATTTAGTTTGGTGCTTGAATCAGTCCTGATTATATAGTTTTTTTAGCTTTTATGCTTTACCTAGATCCATATTCATATGATCAATATATTATTTAATAATCAATATCAATATTTATCTATTAATATTTAATATCACTAACTTTTTTCTGTTGGATTTATATTATTAGCACTGATATCAATTATACTCTCAAATATCGATAAAAAATTTGATACGATCATTTAAAATTCAAAAACATGTCAAATAATAAACAAAATAACGTGGTTCTCATGAGATTATGAAAAATAAGTCATGTTACTTATAATTATAAAGGATAAAGTATACATTTAGTATTTAAGTTTTACTTGATGTAAACTTTTGGTTTCTTATCTTTTTAAAGTATACTTTTAATCCTATATTTTTAATATCGTTTGTATTGCTAATAAAAAATGTTGATATAGAAAACTCAAGTGGGGTTGGTTTGGTTGACAAAGTATATTTAAGTTTAAATTTTTTTAATATAACTTATTTAGATTACAAAATTGAAATAAACTGACAAATCGTTGCAAATAAAATCGATGTTTTGACATTTAGCTTATTAAAATAATAAATTTAGATTACTAAACTGGATTTTTTTAATACAATCAAGGTTTTGATATTGACGGTGTCATTAGAATTTTAGATATTTTTAATTTACACATACTTTAAATTTAAATTTAATAGCATTTAATTATGCAGGCATCACATAAGTTTGCACAATCGCCATACTTGAGTTTATGGCATCAGCGTTTTCTATTAATAACATTAACGGTGTTAGAGTTATAAGACTAAAAGTATATTTTATAAAGTTAAGGGGCCCAAAATATACCTCATGTAAACTTAAAGGACTAAAAGCATATTTTAGTTAATTATAAATAAATGATATGATTTGTTAGAGTTTTATATTGTGTGTGCTATAAGACTCACTTCTCAAAATCATTTAAAAAAAAAATCATCTCATCCATAAACTATTCTACCTCATGTTCACAATGGAAGATTTTATTTCTTAATATCAATTAAAAGTATGTTTGGGATCATGATTGAGGATCCCAAAAATAATTATATACGTAAGTTAAGACAACACTCATCTCATATACTTACTTCATATACCGTAAATTACGATTGAAAAGCTATTTTTGAATATTCTAATGTTTATTCCAAACAAATATTAAGTTTCTTATGTTCATTAAGTTAAATTTATACTTGTATTTATAAGTGTATATACACATTAATTTTACAACTATCAATGATAAAATAATAAATGTCCATATAAAAAATTATAAATTATGATTTACATTATAAGAGCTTATACAAAAATTTATAATTGTTCTATGAATATTTATAGGGAGAATTGCTAAAAAACACCTTGTAAGCAAATTAATTGCTCATTGCTACCATTGCACACGGTGGGTGGTATATTGCACACGGGCGGATGATATTTTGCACACAGGGGATGATGTTTGCACTTTCGCAGGAATGCTTTTTGCACATGTGGATGTTGATTGCACATGATGGATGCTTGCTTGCACATTGGTACCATTTAGCAATTAATTTGCTTAAAAGGTATTTTTTAACCATTTTCCCATATTTATAAGTCTTCATATATTCTGTCCAAATTATATCACTCAAAAAAAAAAAAAAACAAAGGGCATACTCTGAAAAAACAATATGCAAGCGGGATAAACCAATTTAGAAGATATTAAATTTTCTACCTAATATCATAGTTAATATTAGTATATTACGATATCAAAACAGCCTTACTCCCCACGAAAAAAAAAATTAAGAAGTCTTCTTATCATTTATTTATGTTGTGATTTATCTTTTTTTTTTTCAGCTCGCACGGAAGCATTCTCCTATTGGACATATTTGGATTGGAGATGTAAAAATATATTCACGTAAATCAAGATAAAATTCATCTAATAAATTTATATTATATATCATAAATTATGTTGGAAAAGTAACTTATACTCTACTGTTAATCTAAACATTAAGTCAATCTTAACTATTGCTTTTGCATAAAAAATATAATAAACTACATGTATTTATGGATATCCCTCATTATCTGAACTTTGTTTGCAAGTGGTGAAATCTAGCTTCTCTTCTTCTTTCTTTTCTCTTTTCTCTTTTTTTTTTTTCCAGTTCTCTTCTCCATTTCTCTATAGTCATATAACCAATCATCAAATCTTGAATAAATAATATTTCTATTAATTAAAAAAATAGGGAAAATTGTTTAAAAATATCTCATTGAAAACTTATTTGTTAAATAGAACTTTCGCGTGCAAACGATTTTCCTGTGTGCAAAAGATCTTCCCTTATGTTCAAAAAATCTTTTATATGTTCAATATATCTTCTTTATATATGTACAAATAATCTTCTCTTATGTATAAAAAATATTCCCCAAATCTCATTAGCAAATAAATTTCCAATAAGTTCAAATGAGGGATTCTCCCTAAAAAATATACATATAACCCCCTCCATAGGATATTGGAACTGGAAATGATTTCCACGTTGCATATATACAGTTACTTATAAACTAAATTAAAAAAAATAAATATATAAAAAATGAGGGGAATAAGCAAAAGATGAAGATGCGAATTCTTTCAACGCCCAATTAATGTGGATTGAGAGTTTGATTCCCTGATTAATGTGGATTGCTTTCTCTAAAAGGGCATCCGACGTGGCAAATCTGTCCATTTCTGGGTAAATTTTGAATTTTCTGCTCGTTGTTAAATTGTTTTTCCTCCTTCCATTTTTGTCTCCCAAAATTCTTTTCATTGATTTCACTAACAACACAAGATGGATCTTTAAAAAAAAAAAAAAAAAGTCTGTGTCGGTGGCCGCCGAGTGAGGGGAAGGTGAATAATCAATAATGTGATGCCAAATAAGTACTACGAAGCTGTATGTGCTGTTGATTGTGAAGACTTTGCGGAGACAAAAATAAAATTATCATAATCAATAATTGATGACTTGTACGATGAGATTGAGATCGAATCAAAGAATAAAAAACTAAATCCGGTAATGAACCGGTTACAGTATTAATTTAAGGGTTAATGTTTTAATCAGGGTCGGATCGATGGTCGAACCGATCATATTAAAATATTATAATTTATTAGTGACAATATATATATTAATATATTTTAAAATTTTCATAAATAAAAATAAAGATCTTTAGATAAAAAATGCTTAAAATCTATTAGTATTAGTTATGGTACCTATATTTATGTAATGACATCTTATTTTATATAATTAATTAATTATTATATCCTCTCAAAATCTTTTTTCTTAGATTTATTCTTTCTTTACCTATTTTTCTCTTCATCTTGGTCTTCAAGCTTTCATTTTTTCCTAAAAAATAATGCAAAATAGTAGTTAGAAGAATAAAAAAATGTATTTTAAAAAAAGAGGCAAACCGGGTGGACCGGTCGAACCACCAGTTTTGAACGGTTCACCGGTTTATTTCATCAATCGGACCGGATCACCGGCCGGTCACTGGTCCGATCCGATTTTTTTTTTTCAGTGGATCGAATGTTGTTCCTCTATAAGCTTCCAAAAATGTACCTGTTCCATTGAAATTTTTTGAAACAAAAAATTACAGAAATGTGTGATCAAACCAAGGAACAAAATATCGATCAGTAATATGCCGGTCACGGTATAGGTTTAATGATCAATAAGTCAACCGATGGTCAGACCGATCATATTAAAATATTATAATTTATTAGTGACAAAATATATATTAATATATTTTTAAAATTTTATAGATAAAAATTGAATATCTTTAAAAAAATGCTTAAAATATATTAGTATTAGTTATGGTGCCTATACTTATGCAATGATATCTCATTTCATATAATTAATTAATTATTACATCCTTCAAAATCTTCTCTTTTTTAGATTTTTTTTTATCTACTTTTATCTTCAATTTTCAAACTTTCATTTTCCCCTTAAAAATAGCGCGAGATAATAGTTAGAGGAATAAAAAAAATGTATTTCACAAAAAAAAAGTAAAAAATATGACCGGTCCAACTACCAATTTTTACTGATTCACGGGTTGATGCTTGCACTGGACTGGACGATTGACCGATCACCAATTTAACCGATCGAACCGGTCAGTCTGGTTTTTTGTACCGTGGATCAAACAGGTTCCATCCATTTTATTTTTTAATACATGTAATATGATTTTATGCACCTTATTGGTGTGTGCCAAAAAAATCATCAAACTTTTGTGCTAACTTCGCAGCACCAATTGCCCCTATAGCTCAGTGGTAGAGCGTCAGTCTTGTAAACTGAAGGTCTGTAGTTCGATCCTGCATGGGGGCATTACTTTATTTTTCTTATAAAACAGTTTTTTTTATATGTTTTGAATTTTATAGCTTTCTTTCGCTGGATTGTTAAATTATGAGCACATAAATACATTACATTTGACGGAATCCTGTGAAAGAAACTATGTATGCTTGTGTTAAAATAATCACGTTCCTATAGGTGCTTTTCAAAATTGATTCGGTCAAGTTCATTGGAGTTCAGTCAGATGTTCACAGTTCACTGTTGGTTTCCTTCTGCTATTTCTTATCATGTTTTTTCTCTAACCATGAAAAGACTGATAATCTAATACTAGTAATACTCAGCAGTTGCTTCTTAGACAATATTTTTAAAGAATCAGAAAACAAAGACGCTGTATATGTCTCTACAGATATTTTAACCAATATTATTAAATTGGGATACGAATTGTGAATCGAAAAGTTTATTTTCGAAATTGGGAATTAAAACGTGTTATGAATTGTAAAATTCATGATCAATTTTAATAATGACATTAATATAACTTTTATATAAGAAAACATCAAAGGCTTATACATATTATTATTTTAAAAAAAAATAACACTTCGGGAAATAAAAAATAAAAAATAGGGTTTTAATTGAGATAAATTAGAGGGAATAAGGGATAATCATAAAAGTAAGAAAACAATTCTTAAATAAATCTAGACAAAATCAGAAAATGAAAATGAAAAAGGGGTTTTCTGCAAAACTTTCATCTAGAATAGCAAGAATCGCGACGATTCTACGATTATATTCCGACTTATATGTTCCTGAAATCGTAAGATACTTGTATAAATAAGATATATCATCAACAGATTCGTATCTTTCTCATATATTTTTAAATCAAATGGAAAGATATGACTCAAGATTCATGGGAATCTGATTCTAATAATCATGTTTTTAACAACTGAAAAGGAATAACATAGACAAGTGTTCATACGTTAAGCTTCTTCCCATTCTCGTAACCTTCAAATTGATGTTCAAATAATGACTGTTTTGGGTTCTGTATGTTTAATGATTTGCAACCTCAACGTAATCTAATCCCCATCACCTAGTTCAATAGAAACCCATGAGACTCAACAGTTGAATCAAAATCTACGCACAGTCAAAAACTTGACGAGTTTATAATCAGAGACAAAACAGATCAGAGAGTTGCCAATGATGAAACGAAACAGACCAGAATCAAGGAAAAACATATGATGGATTCATCTGCACAACATTTTCTGCACATTCTAAACATAAGTTCAACCTTTTTTAAGAGACAAGATGAGGATATTTTCATGTCACATGACGATCCAAATTTACAAACACATGAGAGAGAAAGCTTCAATGTTATATCACCACGGAGCAGTGGCTAATCCTTGAAACTTAGCCTCCACCAATGTCTGAAGATTCAGATTTAGGGAGCCAATTTGATCATCGAGTCTTGTTATGGTCTCTTTCACTTGTTCAAATTTTCGTTCGAGATCTTTCTTCTCCTCTTCAGCTCGTTCTCGATGATTCCTAGCCTCTCTGTACTCCTCAGTTTTTGAAGCTATTCTCGTGAGTCGTTCTAGCCTAGAGAGCAAGAAACTAACATTCATTCCCCACATTTCAAGGCATTTCAACTTTCTAAACCACAGGACAAAACTATCTGAAGGGGTCGTGATCTTGCTAGCTTTAATATCATCAGCAACATTAACGATCTCACGTATCATTCCAACGACCAATTGACAGTTTTGGCCTCCAAGAAGATGTTCGTGGAGAAACATGTTCTGGCTGCAGCATAAATCATAGTACTTGGTTTTGAGGTGTTGGGGTAGTTGCGAGTCAAGTACTAAGCCATCAACCACAATGCTGAAATTCTCAACACTTGAGACTTCTTCGAAATTGGTCATATATCTTGTCAATCTATTCTCGTTGGAAACTTCTAAGCACAAATTTTCTTCAAGATCACTTGTGTTTTCATGTCGATCTGACGGTGCTATGTTAGCATCACAAATCATTTTCTTGCTATTTGGATCATTATTTTGGGGAACATCTAGAAAGGTGAGATCGCAAAAACACAATTAGAAACCTAGGAACATTAAAGTAAACAAGAAAGTGAGAATCATAGGAAACATGCATACTTGTGTCCTGTTGATTCAAGGAACAACGATGAGAGTTAGAAGCAACATCCACTTTGTTTGACCCAAGATATTTTACGATATGATGTACACCTTTGGGCATAAAAGAACGCTAAGGATTTTACCAGCTTTGACTCAAGTATTAATTAATGAAGCATATGTGACAAATAATCACTTTCTAATTTTCTCATAATCAATGATGAAACTATATTACCTTAAATTTGGAAGGTTCGATTAAATGGAAAATTAAACTAAAACATCCCCTTCACGTAAGTTGTGATCGTTGGAAAATTTTCTCCATCCACCACTTAAGCCCACCTTACGAGCAAGATATTTTGCTTCACTTTTTTTCCCATTCTCATCTTCCAAAACAATCATAGTATCAACCTTGGGCATATTCACCTCACAGAAACGTTGAGTAAGACCCTGCAATTACAACATGCAATTGTTATTAGGCTTCACAATTGAAAAAAAAACATAAATAATACGTGAAAATGCATGTTTTAGTTTTGGAAGATGTAGAAAATATCTTTAGATGTTTGGCAACAAGGCAAACGACCCCATGCGTTTTGCACAAGTTTGTTTTTTCTACATATACATGTAATGATACCAAATACTTTAAGAAAATGTATTTTCTTAAAACTGAACTAATGACCAAATGAAGCGAATTTTCCAACAATAAATTACTATATCTAAAACTAAATGACCAGCAATGTTTTTATTGGTGAAGAACATGATGATAACAAAGTCTTAATTTTAAACAAAGACTAGCTAGGTTTTGTGCAAAGGGATATTTTACCATCCAAAATCCTCCGTCCACATTTGACGGCACCATTGACTTTACTAAGCTGGGAAACTGATTTGATAATTTTGCTTTTATGTCATTTGCTCGTGCAAGATTTAGAGCAAGAATTTGAGGATCGACTGTTGATGCCTTTGATCTGTATGCATATAAAAACGTGGAGTCATTGTCGTCTACATTTTACACCGTATGATTGATTATGAGATTGAATAGTAATACAAGTTATACAATTAATTAATTAACTGACCTCTGAGATCTTTCTATGTTCTTAGTTGCTACCTTTTCAAATTTCTATTCAATAAGATCCCTCGTCATACAACAAATTAAAACAAATCATGTATTTAAAATCCCAAATGAACTGTAATTTATGTAGTACTCTCTATTTGACCTATGTATAAAGCCAATAATATGAATATATATGGTGAAATTTACTATGACTATCATTATTTACATGTCTAGATAATCTAATAATTAAGCTCTAGGAAAAAAAGAAACTTTTATTATGGAATATGTTCTTAGCAACAAGGCCTTGTTTGATTTCTTGTTTCCTTATTACAATTTTTGCCACAAACTTCAGGAAAAATTGAAACTTACATTTTATGGATTTTCCATTATTTTTCCTATTTCATGACGAGACAAAAACTAGAAAATGAACATCATGGCATATAAGCACGATAGACGCTAATTCATTGTAGAATTTGTGTCTACTTTACCTTATGTTGTACTCTACTTCTCTTAACCTGAAATGCAATATTATATCGCAGTATTCAGAATGCTTAGTTAAATTTTGCAAATTAGCAAAGAATGAGAGAGAGACCTTGGAAGGAGTGGCTGAAGTTGTCGGCTTCATATTGAATTTTTGACTGAAAATGATTGGAAAATAAAGTGGACATGCGAAGAAGACATGAGACCATTTGGTTTAATTTAGAAATGATCTCAACCAATTACATAGAAGTATATTTTTTTTTACATTAAAAATAATAGCTAGAGCCAGAATTCAAATTATGTGTTCTTTATTAGTAGTATATTCGCTGTTTTCCATTGTACCAAGTACTAATACAAGGGCTTATTATTTTTTGGCCCAATGTTATGGCCGAATGATCGTGTGATATGGCCCAATGTTATTTTTTTGGACTTGTATGTTTGTAAGATTTTTGGGGTAAAATTGGGGAAGGGGTTTCCCCACATTAGTATGTATCCATTCATAAACACTTACTCCATATTTGAAATGACTAGACCCAAAATTCCATAAATGAGTTATTTACAGTTTGAACATTTCTTGTGATTGTATGAAATTAAAAGGGTTATAAGAGCATTTTTTGAAATTCAAACATGTATTTTTTTTTAGAGGAGGTTAAATCGTCTATCACTTCAACCAATTGCTTGCCAAATAAATCTTGTCTCTTTTATTTTTGCCATGAAATTAAATTTTATGACGAATCATATACTCCTTTGAAATAATTAGACATAATATTTATAGTGTTGCAATCATTAATCATTGTGGGCCAAAAATAAAAACAGGGTATGGTTATTCCTTAAGAAAGATGTTCTAAGGTGATTATGGGCCTAAAGAACAAATGTAGGATCAAAACTTTTCAAGTTTTCAAAATATAGGTATGGTGGAAGAGGTTGATACACTAATACTTCAGTCCTATTTCTGTTAATATAAAATATACTTGCATAGTTTAAGTAGATTAAAAAAATTAGTTAAATTGGTTATTTTTTAAAAAAATTTGTTGGTGTCTCTAAAATACTCTCCATGATCATTTGCATTAAATTAAAATTATCATTTAATGCAAACTCTCTTAACATATGACATCAATTATAATAGTTTGAAAAGAAAATAATAAATATGAAGGATAAATTGAATTAAAGTATTATATATATTATTAAACTTCACGTCCCAATCAGTTTATATATTAGGGACTCTAGGTAGTGATATATGCTGAAACATATTTTTCATAGGAATGGATGATACATATATTTTTATTTGAAGATTTTACTTGCAGGTCTTTTGACAAACCTTAAACCGTTGACCCAAAAAACAGAAAAACAAAACTCAACGTATAAGGCATGTATGGGAACGTAGACAATTCTGCTCTTATCCCAAAACATAGTAGTCCAGTTTATGCAGCAGAAAATCATAGAAAAAGAAAATCTTCTGAGATTGTCAAGGTGATTATCGGATTCTACATATGCAGCAATTTACAGGCAGCTAAATTAATACGAATATATCATTCCATACATAAACTGTAAAAATGTGCAGAAATCCGAGACATGAGAGTCATAAGCAATAGGGATTGGGATTAATGGTATTATATTCATTTTTGTTCAAACCAAAGCTCAATGAAGAAAATTAAAAAAATAATATAGGACACGCTAATCCACAGTAATTCCTTGTTAGCCTCATAATCGGTTTCGTAAGAAGTGAAAAGAGGCATCAAAACCAAATCACCTTTTCTCTTCATTAATAAGCAACATTCTATACTCCACCACTACCTCCCTCTGTAAAGCTGTCTCTCTTTCTCTGTAAATTTTTAAAATAGATGGCATCAGATCCAAAGCAAATTAATTCCCCCGCGATTACTCCACCACACCACGTGCCAACCTCCTCCTTTCATCATTTTTTTTCCTTCTACTATGTTACTTTTTTATATTTAAAAGGGGAGCCTCTTATGCAAAGCTTCCCCTGGGTAATGTTCGAAGAGAAACATATATATGTAGTTTTACCTATACTTAGAGGGATTATTTCAAAATTTGAACATGTGACCTGAGTCAAATAATATTAACCTTGTAATACCTTCAAAGACTTATTTTAACCAAAAAAAAAAATTGAACTACGGGAATGAAATGAATATAGCATTTTCTAAAAAAATTGATTAGGATGAACATGGTCACATGGATGAGGGTGGTGGTGCTGGCGTTCTGGACACGTGTGTAATGATGACATGGTTCAGGGAGGCTAGCAACTCTTGTTTCTTTAGCTTCCGACAATGCCTTCTGCCGCGCTTTGTTCTCCTCTTGCCTCAGTCGTACTTATCTTCCTTTCATAACGAATACTGTGTCACGTCCATACTTTAATTTTCTGATTTTATCAAGCAACCGTTCAAATAAGAAAAAAAAAAAAAAACTAACAAACAAAAGTCACTCTCCTTTAGCTGTTGGCTGCTCAAATTAATTACCATTAGTACTGTGTCGTTAACTCTCAAGGCATGGAAAATTAAATGCTCTGTCCTATATATAGACTGTTTAGAATGGTTTATGGATTATATAAGCTCGATTTACGTAAATCGAGATAAAACTCCTTCACATATTTACCTCATAGATCGTAAAAATCATCTCATATTCTATAAATCACAATTAAAAAACACTTATAAAATTTTTAATCACTATTCCAAACAACTTCATAAACTTGCAAACAACTTGTAACGTCAATAATTAATCACACAGAACAATTGTGTAGGAGTAGCTAAGATTCTCCTGAGATGAGTCCGCCACGTAAGTTAAAGTGAAATTGTGAGGGTGAATATGGTTATTGCCACGACCCACAAATAATCCAAGAAATTGAACACAGCTAGAGGACAAGCCAATATGGTGTTTTAATAGAGTCCCTACGACATAGGGTAGCTATATGTAGACTATTAGTTGAGGGGTCATTGTTGAGGCGATTGTTAATTTTGTGCATGTTCATTGGCTGATACTTCAATCATTTACCGGGATGAGAAGACTAGATTGATTTTTTTTTCTTGAAAATTAGTTTATTGTTTATATATGTGTGTGGGCATTGGGCATTTCTTTATGTCCAAACGCACATGGTCCCCACCGAAAAGGGGAATCATAGCCTGGGCACGGACAGAATATTCTAAAATGGCTAAATGCAAAAGAATTCCCATAAAGGATATTTGAAAGCACAGTGAAAAGCTGAGAAGAAACAACCAAAAGAAATTTCCGAAACACATTACATTATTATTCATAGAAACTTACTATCATATCTCAATACAAGTTAAAGTTCTATCCATGAATTTTTCCCCCAATGACTAAAACCACCCTAGGAATTTGGCCCAATCTCCTTGTACAAACTATGAAAAAGAAGCTCAATAACAACACTACCCGGACATCAAATTAAAGCGATTTTTCCCTTACCTACACCTCTGATTTACGTGATTCCACCACTTGCAGAAAGAAAGTTCCATTTAGGTGCTCTGTGCCTACATGACAGTGACAATGTCGCAGAAAGCTATAGCTTCTATTACAGAATATAGAAAAAGAGAAAGCGGTTAGCTGTACAAAACCAACCCCGATTGAGCTAGCAACCGGAATTCGCATTCTCAATTTTCGTTCTACCTTGGGTCAGGTTAGCCTCATCTCCGTTTAGTCCTGATCTAAAATCTCCTTCTCTCTTTCGCTGATTCGTTATGGGTTTTCAGTGCAAACGAACCCATTGGTACCGGCCATCCAACGGCACATCTTTAGCAATATCATAGTTGTACCTGCAAGGAAAGTTGTTAGTTAGTTAACTAAGGTTCGAATTATACAGTGCGCAACCGTCTCTCTCTCTCTCATCCTGCGCCACTCAAACAAACACAAGCACTCACTTCTCTGCGAACCGTTCTTGCTCGTACTTCTCAGCCATTGCAAAAAACTCCTCAATCTCTGCCTTTGGCGGCATATTCGCCACCGGAATATTCCGATGCTTGCTCATCACCGCCAATGGTGACTTCACCTGTAACGTCGCTATTTCTTCCGAATCTCCGAAGGATTCGCTTAACAAGCACATGTCCCTGCTGAAAAAAACAATATGAAATGAATAATCAGAAGCCAGAGGAAATAAGGCTATCAATATGAAATTACAACGCGCGTGAAGAAGGGGGGGAAACATCGTCGAAAACCTGAATAATTTGATATCGCTGGACGTCGATTCTACAATTTCGAAACCCTTGGCCTGCCGGATCACATTAGCTTCAGTAACTTAGGAAAAAAACACGAAATCCGTATATAACACAAATTCGAGCATAAAAAGAAACGGAAATTGAAATTCCCAAGCGTTAGTGACTGACAGATCGCTCTTGGCAGCTACGGAAAATACAAGAAAAAGAAAATTGAAGAAAATATCAAAACTAGAAACCTATATAAGAAGAAGAGCGGATAGCTGCTGCTTTGCGTGTTGTTTTTCTATGCGTCTCCTTTTTACTCCTCAAAATTACAGTTCAGAAACCAAGCGTAATTCCAGCAGACAAAAACAGAAGAGTACACGAGAAAGTACATAACATATTCACAAATTAAAATTCGCACCTCCAGATCTGGCGGCGTCTTCTTCGTCGTGCTGTCCACAATGCCTGAACTAGTTTTGACGATATTGCTGGAACAGCAGGAGAATGACCGGCCAGAAAAGGTTTCGCCAGAAACCACCGTCCCGGCGGAATTCACAGAACTAGCAGGTGAAACCTTCGTATCGTGCAACCCTTCACACAAATGCGTGCTGCGGTGGTGGTTGCCTGAGGAGCATAACTCCAATTCAGAAGAACCAGAACCAGCAATGCTAGGTTTCCTCTTCTTGGACATGAAAGCTCCGCTTGAAGTATCCATGTCTGCAATCATTGAAACGCTGCGTTTATTGTCACCCATTATCTTCCTCTCTCTCTCTCCTCCTTACTCGCTCCCTCTGGTTAATGGTTATGCTGCAAAGCCTAGAGAGAGAGACAGGGAGCTTAAAAAGTGGGTGACGATAGAAGAGCATGAATTGATGAGATGGTGAAAAGATGGACGGTTGAGATGAATTTTAAGTAGATGTGGTCCATTTGACTCGCTCTCCGGGACAAAACGTCATCGTTATAGTGACTTGAATTATGATAGAAATCATAATAGAATATTGATGCGGGGCCCACGTCAGGCGTCGGCTATCCGCCGAAAACGCACATACATGGAACGCCGTTTGCAGAAGCAGCCCATGTGAAGGGAAACAAAAGCTTAGCTCTAACTTGTGCCCACTCAAGTCAATTTTTCGCAGTGTGGGGGATAAAATGAAAAGGGAAGATTATTGCTTATTTTATTTTTTATCCCAGTTTCTAAGAGTTAAAAAAACTTTGCGTGTGATTAAATTCCAAAGGTACAAAGTATCTAGAGTTTTGTCTCCGTGTTGAGTTAGTAAACTTTATTGCTATCGTTTAAACTTTCTACATCGAGAGATGCATCCGTTCAGCCGTTTTGGCTGCCAAAATGTTAGGATAAATACGCTTGATATATATACTTGAAAAATAAAGAAGATAAAATTAAAAATAATACTTTAGTGTTCTTTTAAAAATGTACAATAAAAAAATAAATGTACACCTTTATTCCTCTCATCCTTTTTTAAGTTTGAGTTATACAAATAATACAATATAAGTTGTATAAATAATTTATCATAGAGATTAAGAAAATTAGTTAAGATAAATTAATTATTTATAAAAATATTTGGGTTAATTTCCTAAAGTAGTTAGCCTTTTTAATAATTTGCCTTGAACAGTACCCATTTATGAAAACTTTTGGAGAAGATATAATGTGGGGAACATAATTAAGTAAAGGGTAAGATGATAAGATCATCGTCACATTTTTAAAACGGAAAGGGAATTCATGTACTTAACTAATACATTTCATGGAGGCAAGTGTAGATAGGAGGAAGAAAGAATTTTTGGGGGGGGGGGGGAGAAGGAAGGTGTGAGGGTTTTAGAGAGAGAAAAAGGGACACGTGAAAGAGAGATTGGAGGATGATGAAGGAGGGTGAGGTAAGTACGTGGGTAGGGCAGCTAGCAAAGGCTCCACAGTGCGTTGGCATGACTTTCCTTTTTCCGCTCAACCTTAACCCCACAAGGCTATCTCAGACGCGTGCATCCCTCCAAGTCTCAGCTTTTCCTTCACTTAACTCTTCATCTGTTCTCTTTCTTTGTACTATATCAACCCACAAGCATCTATGTTTGTTTTAAATAAAAGTGTTTATTTATGTAAATTAAAATAATATTTTTTTATTATATCGTAAATCATAATTATAAAATATTATCTTTAATCATTATCATCATTTATATTAAAATTGTCCTTTGATATAAACACTTATTACTTTTTTTTTTTAATGAATGAAACCCTTGTTACTATATATATGTTCATTCAATGGAGATATTTAAAAAAAAAACCATTACTCTTGTGTATTTAATTAGTAGATAAAATGGATGAAGATTTTATAGTTATAGGATAAAAGTAAATGTCCTAGCTAGTTTTTATATTTAGAACGAGCGGAGAGGGAGTAGTAATATTAAGATGTATGTATATATATAGTACTCCTATTCTTGATCAAAATGAATGTCTAGAATCATCAACCTTAACATGGGTGACGTGAACCATATGCCTTCCACCAAGGCCCCATATGCTTAGTTGGTTATAATTAAGTCATCAATAAGTTCATATATTGTTGGTTAACTCCTACAAAATCTATAATTCGAGTCACATCCATGGACGCTGACCTTAAGAGCTATTCCACAATCACCGGCAAGCTGGAAGCGACACTCTCTAGAATAAAACGGACTTTACCTGCGCGCGAATTATACACTGATTGTGCCTTTTATAGGCTCCCCATGCATCTGAACGTTGGGCAGAAAATTAATGGCCATAAACCCAATTAACTCGGCGGTTTCTGAACATTGGATGTCATAAACCCGATTTAATGAGGCTGTTTTTGAACGTTGGAGATAATGGAACGTTAACAGATGGCCAATTAAACAAAATAAAATAGGATTTATGACCTCTATAACCAAAGTGTTAAGGTTTCAAAAAATAAATGTCTTAAAACTAGGTATTTTCGGTAAGCCATTTTTACAAAATAAATTTTAGATTTTTCCAAAAATATTTAATAAAAAGTGCCTAGCCTGTGTTTAATTCGCGTGCAGTGGGGAAATCGCCGGATTTCAACTGCGTGCGCCTCCTAGGCGCCTGTTGTTGTGCGCGCGAGCCCACTCTTCCCCTTGGCCTATTTACTTGTCCAATTTCACAAGATGCAATATATACACTTGTGTGTTCTCTTTCCCAAGAAATATGGAACTAGTTCCTATTTGACACATCCACTTACATTTAAAACTCCAACACATCATAAAATAAGCGATCCTACTAATTTAAATATGTTATATTATATTCATATGTTAGGTTTATAATTTCTGGTGAGATAATGAATAGCATTAAAGCGGCGCCTCAAATTTTGCTCAAAAGAAAAGGAAAAAGTAAGTGGGGATACACTAATACTGGAGGGTTCAAATTAAAGAAGAGGGCTATGAGAGCTTCAAGTGTGGGAGGCATCATGAAAGAAAACAGAGCACTGAATATATGGAGGAGCCAGGGAATATGGACCTCTTTGCTTGTAGTCTCTATAATTAGAAGGCCGTTAATTTGTGATGATTACTGTACTATTATATATCATCTCTCATGTTTATCTCTTAAATAGTACTACCTGATCTTATCTCTTATCTCACGTGTTCATAGTACTTTTTTTCAAAAGAAAATGTTAAATAGAGAAAGAAACATTATTGAGAGCAGTGTCATGATCCGCCAGTGAATGATTGAAATAGTAAATGAAAAGGGTATATAGCAATGAGATTAAAAAGGTTGTAATGAGGATATACTCTTATATCATATATTGCATCTCTATTTAATATAATATCTATGTTATAATTTAAAATTTAAGCTATGGAGTAGATCTTATATTAAAGATATAAAGTAATATTCATTCGGTCTTTAATGTAATACATATTTAAGGCGTTCATTTTAATTCTATATATGAAATAAAATTTTTATATTTATCAAGATTTTCTTAATTTAATCTTATTGATTCTCTTCATAAAAATTTAAGGAAGAGAGGGAAGCAGAAAATTAAAGAAGATGACTAAGGTATTTTAGAAAATACATGTCATGTCAACTAATTCAATTAAATTTTTTAATATAATTAAATTATATATATATATATATATTGACAAAAACATAAGGTGATACGTGTATAATGAAAGAAAAGGAGTAGGGGAGAGGCTTGTATAGGGTAGAGATGGCAATGAAAGAGACAGATATGTGTGATAAAGAAACTGGTGACGTGGAGGTAGTAGAGTTACAGCATGGTATAAAAATTACATGGCGATGATTTGGTTTGTGATTAATATGGTTGGCAGAGAGATAGAGTGGAATAAATATAGGGAGAGACAGATACTGCCATAGTAATATGCAACAACGAAACAAGGCACAGAACAATTATTTCTGTAGAGACAATCACGCGACAATGCCAAACTCCAACACCATGTTTCTCAACTCGAGACAATAATAAGGCGGAGTTAGGAGACTTATTAATAAAGGATAATTTTTGTGTAGCCTCACATGAACAAAAATTGGTGCAGGAAGTAACAGGTTTTGACATATATTTTGACAACTTAAGAAGTATATACTCCTACTTTTGTCATTATTATTGTTTAAATGTGGGACAGCAAAGTAATTCTCCCAAAAACAAGAACCTTAAAACAACAGTCACGTGACGTTGACGTCTGCTGGAGAAAACATATGCTTATTATGTTGATCGAATATTACTGTATATGATTAGATTTATGTTTTTGTCAAAAGAAAATTCAGTTAATTCACATGCTGTGTGACTAAGAATGGATGAGGGAAACCCGCAAAGCCCGGGAGTGATCGAGTGGATTTGACCACACAAAAATATAATATAGGGTGGATTTGATATTAGAAGTGGCCAAAACCGAATCGATCCGAACTTCATAACAATATAACTGAAATTTGGAGAAATATTTGTTTGGTAGCGTGAAATTGAATTCCTTATCATATAGTATCATGCAGGTAGGAATACAAATTTTATCTGCCTTCTAATCTTTCCTTCTTCTTTTAGGTCCAAAAAAAAAAATTCTTCTCCATTATGCCCCTTCCACCAGCTCTATCGGAACCTTGCTCATTCTGAGTATCCACCTAACGGTGAGCGCGCCAACCCACTTGATGGAGGTGGCGAATACCAACCTAAATGTCTATTTGAGTTGGTGTTCAAAAAGCATGTTTATATAAGTTGTGACAAAATTTCTCTCACATACTTAGTTCATACGTCGTAAATCACGTAGAAAAAACAATTTCTACGACTAATCAAAACAGATACTTAACTAGTCCAACATTTCTTCCTTTTCCACTTTCATTCATCTTCTCCATTTCCAATTCCAATGATCTTCTTTCTTTTCTAATTTTAATCCCACTATAAAAAAAAATGTTTCGTCGTACCAAACAGTCCATAGTATGAGTAATATTTGAAATATGCAAGGAAAGATTTGTGTGTAGTTTCTTAATTTGGGGGGTTTTGAGCTGTGAATTTAATGAAAGAACCAAACAAAGACGTTGCAATGTACTGTGTCGTAATAGTTGCCATCTGCCTTTAATCTGCTTCAATGTAATCCATATGCTTAACCACCTTAATTTATTACTCCAACACTCATTAATTTACCAAATCTCGCTGCTCAAATTGATGCTCCTCCCTCACCATTTACTAGTATCAGTTTTCGGGTCCATAATATAATACCCCCTCCATTATCAGATATATCAGATAAGCCTAATAATATACTCCCACCGAGTTTAAATATGAATTTTAAATTTGTGAATGGATTTATCCTAAAATATAAGCTCCATCTTAATTTTATCAAAGTATTTATTGTATTTTTTTAAAACTTTACCCTAGACTGTATTTTTTGTTTTTATGATCTATCTCTCACTCTCACTTATCCTCTTTATAAATAAGGATATAGTTGAAGAAATACATATTTATTAATTTTAACTAATTTTAATTTTTTTTATAAATATAAATCGATTATTTAAAACTTATATTTAAGAACGAAGGAAATATATATATACAAGATCAATAAACATTGAATTAGGGCACTCACACACACATACATGCGTATATAGAATTCAGCAAACATTATGTAGTTTATAATCAATAAATAAACTGGATCACTTCCCGTGAATGCCCGTTGGAGGGTATTCATAGCTTCAACCAACTCGAGCTCCAATACTCATCAACTTGTCTTAGGCTTACTGTTCCATTGATTTCCTGGTCGATGTTTTATTGAGATTGCCATAATCAGTATCCACAATTAATATAAATAGTAAAACGTACAAATATTTACGCACGCACTTAATTTATTTGGCATGACAAATGAGCTGTACGAGTTACGAAAGCAGAATGTGAATTAACATTGCCAACCGCCATATTAAAAAAGGAAGATAATTGTTTATAGGTAGTTGTACAATTTAAAGAGAAGCCAATTTGCAAAATCTTCTGGACTTGATGTAACCTTGTCTCTATTATACGTTTCAGCCTAAGCTTGAAATGATAGTATTATTTTGAAAGAACTTGGGTTTTAGTGGTATGTTTTTAGAGGAACAGTCCAGAAGTGCGAGGAAAAGCAAATTATGCATGCATCCAGATACTCAGGGTCAGGGGACATAATGGAAGAAATACATACGATATTCAGTTTTGTTTAAAGCAAAAAAAAAAAAAAAAAAAATCAGTTTTAGAATCCTAAATTCTAAAAGATCTCTCATTATTCAGAAACCTCAGTATTGAAGCAATCTTGATCTCGGTTAGGCTTATGGGGGTACATATTAATGGGCAAGCCGAAACCCAGTGAAGTGTTTGGTCCATAAGCAGTCCAGTATTCTTTACCATTGAAATGCATGAAATGATGAGGGTGACAATAACTAAGGGTGTGTTTGGATGAGCGGTGAGAAAAATGACGTATGGATAAGTTAGATTGAGTAAAAGTTAAATTGTGTAAGTTATTTATGTTTGAATTGACGATTGAATACGTGCTTTTATAAAAGTGAAATGTGTTTGATTTAGCTTTTACATAAGTGATTTTTATGATATTTAAAATAAAAAATTGTAAAATATATGAAAAGTAAGAAAAATATATTTAATCACATTTGACAATGGTAAAATAAATAATTAAATTGCAATGAAAATGAAAATAAATTAGAAATGATACAAAATTAAAATTTTTGATACAGTCAAATATAACATAATTAATCAGATCAAATGTCCTGAACAATTAAATTTCTGATGGTGTTATGAATATGATTTATTTGGGTTGAAGATGTCCAAGGATCATTTGTTGATGATGATTCTTGATCTTGACTATTATCTACATTAACTGTATTATCATTTTCTGCATCCCTAAAGTCTACATCAGTTTGAGATTTTCTTATAAGCTCTTAATTTAAGCCAAATGCTACTTATTTCAGCTTAAATGAAAAGTAACTTTTTTTTTCTTGTAAGCTCTTAATTTAAAAGCCCACCCAAACACCTAATAATTCATCTCTCCAATTGAATTGAACTTATGCCTTACTATAAGCCCTTAAAGTGAAAAATAAGCTTATCCAAACACACCCTAAATGAGGCTATCTCTTTTGGACCGTTAGGCCCATATATATATATATATATATATATATATATATATATATAGAGAGAGAGAGAGAGAGATTATTTTCTCTCCAAAAATATGCAAGGGAAAATAAACAAAATCATATAATGCGACTCATCACATGGGATGTCCGCGGATGATTGAATTGTGGTTAACATTTGTTGAAAGTGACTGTCATTCCATTTTCTTCACCAAAAAGCTTACACGACCAACCTGCGTGGGTCATGGCAGAAAAAGTTTTAGCCATTTACAGGAGTGAACACTCGATTCTTCCATTTAATTTTCACTAATAAAAATTTAAATAGAACTAATTTTTAATATTGAATCAAAACTGAATAACCGAATTAGTCGAAATATTTTGATTGGGTTCGGTTAATAATCAAATTAACCGATTTTTTATTTATTATTTACAAAATAAAAGATATATGAATAAATTTTGTAGAAAGATTACTTTGTATCTTAAGATTAGATTTGGGGGGGAAATATAAAATAAATCAAATAGATTTAAAATATCTTTAGATTTTATATAACATAATTCAAAATTAAACATATTTAATTATAAAAAATGTAATTATGAAATAGTATATATTAAATATAAATATATTATATATTTTTTGGTTTTCAGTTTTAACCCAACTATTTTTTTTAATAACTGGATAAAAAATTCTCAAAAAATAAAAACTGAATTGAGTTCAATTCAATTTTTTATTTTGATTCTAATTTGCTCACCCCTAGTCACTTAAGTGCAAAATTTTAAGTTTTAAGTCTATGTAAATATAGAAAATACTCATCCGATCCTTGATATAAGACATATTACATACTTTTATTGGATTAAGGAAGTTAGTTGAGTTAATTAATATAACATATATTTTCTAAAATACCCTAATTATCTTCTTTAATTCCTTTATTTTCTGAAGTTGAAGGAGTATCAATAAAGGTAAATTAAGAAAATATTGATAAATATGTCTTAGATTTAGGACCAAGATTAACTATTTAAATATGTTTTATATTAAAAACCAGAAGAGTGTTTTTGGAAGAGTTATACTTAGTTGAGTTTAACATTGCTTGAATTTAATTTAATTAGATATTCATGTATAAGAAAATATTTGAGGACAAAAGAAGGGTGCTTGTAGCACATATTTTGGTTTTGGGACCAATTCATTACTCAAGTGGGTGGATGGTATTTTATGTTAGATTTATAAAACGTAAAGCATAAATATTTAAATACTACCAACAAGAAGTTGATTAGTAGCTTGTTTGTGATAGCTTAAAATTATTTTATAAGTGCTTTTCATGTAAGTTGAGACAAAACTTCTCTCACATACTTACATTATATACTGTAAATTATGATTAAAAAATAATTTTAAATATTTCAATCACTATTATAAACTGCCTATTTTAATGAAATTGATTTGCTATTTAAACATAAGGCACTATTCAAGAAAGTGAGAATGCAATAAAATATTTTCGAGAGGGCTGTCCACCCAAGTCTAATAATACTTGAGCCTCACTCAATCATAATGTAGGAATTAGATATTGGGTTCGTGTTGTAATATGTAATGGGTCAAGCTGTTGTAATATAAGGCCCAAGTCTATCTAGGTATTTTAGCATAACAGTTTAGTGTAAGTCAAGTCCATATAAATAAGGTGTTGAGTCCACTGGTTTGTACATATATTTTCTCATCATTCCATAAGATAATATTCTGCCACTGCATTATTCAATTCCTAATCAACACATTAGATATATAAAAATGATCATTATATATTCTTGCTCCCATGGTTAACATAAGAATATTAATCTAATCTAATTATATCAAAAAATTAATTAATATGATATACATTTTCACTATTTTTTAAAACATTTTAATCATATTCTTTAATTTCTTTATTCTCTCATCTTTTTAATTATTATTGTAAGAATATCAATAACAAAAATAAATTAAAAAAATAATAAATATAAAAAAATATCAAAATCATCCCCTCCTTCAATTTATCTTATATTAAGTTTATTAAAGATAGAAGTGAGTAAATACAAAACTGATCATTATATACTTGAGCGTGACAATACTTTGGATAGTATTAAAATCCAAAGGGGCTATGTAATACGAATTAAACCAAAAGGAAGCCAAGAAACTGGATGCCTAGTCCTGCTTGATGTAGGAAGCAATACTAGTAAGTAAAGCCAGAGCATTCTCACACGTTGGCTTGAACACATGGAACACGTGGTTTTCCCCTTTCGTCTCCAACACATCCACTTGTCCCGAAAATCCATCCTTCTCCAGCAATTCTTTGTAATTCAAGCTTCTATCCTTCATCAAATCTTCCTCTGCAACACAAATTAGCACTCTCTTACAATCTAACCTTCTCAAGTTCGGATCCTTCTCCGGGTTAATCAACGGGTCGTCTCCCCCGAAATCGCTCGGACACAGAAACTTCCACAGACGATCCAACTTCGCCGTATATACTGCTTGATTCCGTTCCGACTCAGTTCGTTCTTCTCCCCAGAAAAAGGGATGCACCAGAACTAAGGCTTCCAGCGTTATGCCCCACGGTTTCTCTGACCCGACCCGAATCGCCATGTGGTGGGCTATATTAGCACCCGTACTATCCCCGGCGAAGAATATTTTCCCCAAATCGGCGTGACGATTGAGCCACTCGTCGGGGCCGTTGCCGCCAGAATGGGAAGCGACCCATTTCACGGCGATCCATGAATCTTCATGGCCGGTTGGAACCGGGTGCTCCGGCGCGTTGCGGTAATTGACCGAGACGCCGATGACGTTCGCCTGAGAAGTAACGGAGTTGAGGATGTTGTGGTAAGATGGGGAGAAAGCGGTTTCGATGCAGAAGTCACCGCCGTGGAAGTAAATGAGAACAGGTAATTTCAGATCTGGGTTCGTGATTTTGGGAAGGAAAATCCTGGCGGATATGTCTTCGTCTTCAGAAATCACTACGTCTCTGGATTCGACACCGGTCGCGGAGTCGATGCCGGGAGGAACGGTTTTTAAACCGGCGAGTCTCTCTACACGGCCGTCTCTGTAGACTTTCATGACGGGAGAGAAGTCATAGGCTACTTGGTCGGCGTCGTCGTGAGAGGTAGAATTAGAATGAGAAGAAGGAGTTGAAAGCTTGAGAGAGGGGAGGCGAGGAGGAAGAGGGTGAAGTGAGAGAAAGGGGAGAGAGAAAGGCAGGGGGGAGGAATGGCCGAAAACACCATTATGAGGAAGTGGGTGGTACGGTTTGATGAACGGAGAGTGATATTTGGGTAGAGTGGGTGCACTGAACGTGACTGGGCTTGGCATCTCCGACTAATTAAAACGGTGGAAGAATGGAAAAAGAGAGGGCAGAGGTTGTATTCAAGAAATTGGATATTTTTCTTGCGAAGGAGGAGATGGGGGCCACATGTTCTCTCGGTATTTCACTGTTTTCTCCTTTCTTTCTTTTTTGACCATGTCTTTTTTCATTTTGTGTTCTGGGGCATCTTTGCTGAAAGTTGTTATCCAATGTTCTGAAAGTTTTTTTAGGGAAATTCTGTTTCATAAGGGTCAAAAAAAAATTGTTTCGGAAACAAAAATCATATTTATAATTTGATTTTTACATAAAAATCAAATTAAAAAAAACAATTCTGCCACCGTTAACTCAAATAGACTTTTAATTGATCAAATATATTAAGTTGACAATGTATATGTCAATTTTTGTTAAGTTACAAATTTACTTCAAAGGTTTTAAACCTAACTTTAAGAAAAAATTAAGTAGATAACATATAGATTTATGAGGCAAATTTATACATTAACAAAAATAAAGTAGATAATCTGTGGATTGTTAGTTCATCATATTTTATTAACTAACTAATGATTAAAATTAACTGGGATAATGGCCTAGGCAAAATTACTTCCATTTTGACACCTTTTGACAAAATTACCCCCTAAAAAAAGCAAAATTGTCAATTAATTCTCTATTTTATTTTATTTTTTTGAGTAAAAGACAGCTTGTGAAAAAAGATGCAGCAAAACCCTGCGCTTAGTTTTGTGGACTTCCTACACTTGCGAACCAAACAGCCCAAGCTACTAAAGAGGCACAGCCCAAACTGAAATAAATAGACCATACAACATAAAGATGGCAGCTTTTGGAACCACAACCCAATACAAAATTGATACAAACCCACTCTTAAAAAACAAGGATTCGAAGGTCCTAGCCCAGTCCATCGTGAGAGGGATACCACTTTTTAGGCCTAAAGAGGATACCACTTTGGGTATTGACATGACAACAAGCAATTTGGTAAAAAAGAGACAAGGGGGGTTAATTTATAAATTTACCGTAAAAGTTCATTAATCTTACTCCGAAAGTTTTTTTTGAGTTTAATATCATCCCAAAAATTTTAAAATATAGTAATATTGTCTCATCTTATTAAAAGATTAATGTTGACTATTAAAAAATTCATATTGACATATAATATTTTTAATGGTAAATGATAATATTGAAGTTAATAAATGTTTGGAGTAACATTGTTCCTTAAAATCTTCTGATTTACACCTTAACCAAAAATACAATTTTGAGCTATGTAAAAGTGACCCGTTAGCCTTTAGTGAATTAGATATATAATATTATGCCAATCTTTCTATTAAAGTATATTAAAGTAGCTTGAACCAATTTAATAGAATTTGTTTAAGGCTACATATACTTAATATATTTTAATATCCTTCCTATTATCCCCCATCCTTCATTCATTTTTCCCTTTTTATCTGTGTATGTACTTCTTTTGAACATGGAGACCTCAGACCCACAATCTAAAAATTTTCATTTCCTTTCTTCAATTTTCATTTCCCCCCCCCCTTATTTCTGTCGACAATCTTCATATAATTTATCTTTTTTTTGGTCTTAAATTAAATGACTCTAGTACCATACTAGATTTTACTTAATTAATTAGCTACATATTTGGTCTGTTTTTCTATAACTTCGATTGGATTATGGGACTTAATATATTTTAATATGCACCAGAAGCAGCAACACCATGCTATGCTGCATGAGAACACCACAAAGACAAACCAATACTATAAAAGAGAGCATTAAAAAGTCCACAGCTGACTCACGAATGAGGCAATTAAGGCCTTCATAACCAAAACAACCCATAACATAAAAGTAACCTGAAGCAGACAGAAACACGAGTAGCCTGAGAAGAACAACATGAAGACACTACCTGTAATACTCCGGATTTTGGAATTAGAAGTTTAGAAATAAGTCTAAATTAAATAGACCACTAAACTTAGTTTAATAAGAGTCCTAAAAATGTCCGGAAGGTAGAATGGTTTTCGGGGATTATGTGATTCGACTTGGAAGGCTCAATGTATGTAAGCAGTAGGATTAAAGCGTCAGTGTAGATATACACATGACACATATATGATGTCATTTGGTTGGCTCACATGAGTGTTTGAATTGTAATATCCCAAAGTTTATCAAAGGGTTGAATGCCCCAAAAAGAAAGTGTAAATAGTGATAGAGATTACTTTGGGAATTAAGTAAGGGAACTAGTACCAACTAATTGAAGGAAAGTGTTCAAACCATTTATCTAAAGCTAGAAATGATATAAAGCCTAACATGGATCCAAATAGAGAGAGAATGTCGTTTTGGAAGAAGAAAAATGAAACAAAAGAAATACCTAATGAAAAATTAAATAATGTTGTTATAAGTAAGGGTAAAAGTGACATTTACAATTTAATCTTAAAGATAGGATTGAAAACAAAAATGAAGGATCAAGATTTGCCTTTGAAAAACAAGAGTAATGATGAAGATGATTAAAGCAACAAACAAATCCTAGCCCTTCATCTTTATTTCCAACCCTATCCTTAAGATCAAATTGTAAACCTCATTTTTACCCTTACTTATGGCAACATTATTTAATTTGTTATTAGGTATTTCTTTTGTTTCATTTTTCTTCTTCCAAAACGTCATTCTCTCTCTATTTGGTTCCATATTGGCCTTATATCATTTATAGCTTTAGATAAAGAGTTTGGGCACTTTCCTTCAATTAGTTGGTATTAATTCCCTGACTTAATTCCTAAAGTAATCTCTATCGTTATTTACACTTTCTTTTTTAGGCATTCAACCCTTTGCTAGACTTTGGGATATTACAATTCATACACTCATGTGGCTAAACCAAATAGCGCTATACATATTTCCTGTGTACATCTACATCGACACTTTAATTCTATTACTTACACATGCTGAGCCCTCTTCCTGTAAGGGTTGAATTACATAATCCTTGAAAATCATTATATCTTATTGGACATTCTTAAGACTCTTACTAAATTGGGCTTAATAATCTACTTAATTCATACTTATTCCCAAACTTCTAATTCCAAAACCCAGGATATTACACTACCCATTTCATAACTGTTGTTGCTTGGTTTAAACTTAGAACATCATGTTTAAAGGACCTAACCATCTACCAATTGTGTCAAATTTTTGTTTGGCCATTGCCTTCTTTGTTTATTCTTTTTGAGTATGTGAGTTTTTTGGAGTAAAAAAAAAATCATTGAAGCCAAATTTTTTATCCATTTCAGAAGTAGGGCAAAATAATGGGGGTGAGGCAACCTGTGCACTAACTTACAACCAACTCATTTAATATTACACTAGTATCGGCTAATACATACCCGTACCTCAACTCATTTAGCCTATATTGAATATGCTGAGACATAAATAGGTCAGTTAAAATGAATTATGGGGAATTCATTTAGATCTTAACTTTTTTTTTCCCCATAAAAAGCACATAAATGTAAAAACTAACCCAACAATATGAGGATGAAGATGACATGATCGAACCTGAACTCCCAAAAAAAAAAAAAACGAATAGATGGCTGAAGGTGCGTTTTAATTTTTGACGTATGAAAAGGAAACGCTAGACTAGGAAAGAAAGTGGAAAAGGGAAGATATTTTGAGAAAAGAGAAGCATTTCTTTTTCTACATACTAATGAATATAACAATGAACTGTACTAATATCTATTGGATAAAAGATTGAATTGTCACTTTTATTTTTTCTTCATTGCGGAAAGTCCAATGAAAATATTTTGAGAAAAGAGAGGCATTTCTTTATCCACGTACTAATGAATGTAACAGTGAATTATACTAATATCCGTTGGAAAAAGATTGAATCGTCGCTTTTCCTTTTTTTTTCTTCATTGCTGGAGTCCAATGAAAATATTGATGGGATCATGGCATAGATTCTTCCAAGGAAAATAAGATAAATTTTAATTTTAATTTTAGATATATAAAAAGATTGTTGAGATTTCAATATAAAATAAATGCAAAAAGAGAATTAGTGGTATTGGAAGGCTATACACTTGAGCAACAAACATTAATAAGTTTTTTTGATAAGTTTTTGAAGAGCTAACATGATGTTTGGAATAATGGTTGGAACTTTCAATCGTACTTTTCAATTGTGATTTATAGTATACGAGGTAATTTTTACGGTCTACGAGGTAAGTATGTGGAAGAGTTTTATCTCGATTTACGTGAATCGGACTTATGCTTCCAACCAAACATCTCGTATACCGTAAGTCAAGATTGAAAAGCTACTTTTAAAAGCTTTAATCGCTATTCTAAGATAGCGGTGAGAAAAA
This sequence comes from Albizia julibrissin, assembly GCA_037074505.1. Classification (NCBI taxonomy): domain Eukaryota; kingdom Viridiplantae; phylum Streptophyta; class Magnoliopsida; order Fabales; family Fabaceae; genus Albizia; species Albizia julibrissin. The sequence goes on along the minus strand of CM073480.1, from coordinate 2,495,544 downwards.
TAGTTTTTTTGCAATTTAACTTATTCAAACTCAAGATTGGGTAAAAATCAAATTGTGTAATATAATTTATGTTTAGATTGACGGTTGTATAAATATTTTTCTGAAAGTGAAACTTATTTGAATTAACAATAGTATAAGTGATTTTTGTGATAATTATAAGACAAAAATTAAACTCAAAATTATAAAAAAAAGTGAAAAAAGTTAAGTTGGAAAATTTGACAATGTTAAAATATATAATTTAATCAAATAATATTATATAACTAATTGGATCACATTTAGTCTTTAATTATGTCACGGATATAAGATGCCGGCATTTGTGAATACCTTTGCAGTGTTGAAAACTACAGTTTTGCAGTCAGGCAGAATGCTGACAGACCAAGGTGGTAAGTCATATTGCCCATTTCCAAAATGAATTTTTGCCGAGGAACTGGGGTCACATTGCTTGATCTACAGAAACTTTGGTTGGTTTAAGTTTCCTGGAATCAGGTTTCAGATAACTGTAAGAATATCTCTCAGCTTTATTCGTGTGGTGCTTCAATTTTAACTTAACATGCATACCATATTCATCAATAGGAGCATCATAGTCATAACTTGCAGGAACGAAGAGGCCACTTGAGGTTCGGCCAAAGTTAGTTCCTCCATGGTACTGGACCCAAATAATAGATATCAGACTTCAAAGTTTCTACAACATAGAACATTTTAACATACAAAAGTGGAAATAAATATTCACAAATGATCACGTTCAAAGGACCAAAAAGAATATACCATATAGTAAGTAACATATGAGCCTCCATTTTGTATGAATCTAGCAACCGAAAACGTGATGTCTTCTGCTGGTCTACTAGGGACTGCAGCACCGTGCTCAGTATACTTACAGAACAGGAAATTTAGACTAATAAGAGGAAATAGAAAATGGAGGCAGGAGAGTATTATAACAAACAAGGACTGGAATCCCAGATTGACAGCTTAATCTGATGACTTCGAGGAAATACAAAACATAACAAGCTAAGATAATCAGTTAACTTACCAGCCAGTCCAATTCTCTGCCCCCATTTTGGGCTTGTACCTCTTGTTGGGAGTGAAATTCTCACAGTAATACCCATTGCAAGTATAATCTATCGCCAGTCACCAAAAACAAATATCAGAGAGCGAAAGATGTAACGCAGGCTTAGGTTAAAGATACAAGTTCTTCTCCAACAAATCGTTGAATTGATACTGAACCCTCGAACTTCCCCAGAAAAATTTGACAAAAACGACGAACTACGCTAATCGCTAGAATCATCATAGAACGGAAAAAAACAAAAGACTGAAGCAGACGAAGGGCAGAGAAGATGTATTATCCTAACGGTAATTTCACTTCTCCTCACCAACCCCAATCACGATAAGCCCGGAAATGTGGTTTATGAAAAAAGAAAAAAAAGTAACTTTTCACTGACAAGCCCAATTAGTTAAAAGCTATGTCAGACATATATATCCAGCCTGTTTGAGAACTTATTTACTCTCTAAAAAAGCTCATTAAATATGTAAAAGTTCATTTGCATTTAAAATAAGTGTTTGACAAATCATTGAGGAGTAATAGGTTTTACATGTAGAAGCTCTTTTTTTCACAAGCTCAAACTTGTAGCTTTTTGAAAGAGTTTCTCATCAATTCTCATTAAGTGGGACCCATAGAATTTGTATTTTTGCTTTGTTAGAAAGTTTACATGGGACACATATTTTGATCTAATATATAAATTAATATTTCAATTAATTATTAAAATAAATACACTAAATTATAATTTAATCAAAATTATAGAATTGAAATATATCATATTCTGATCCAATTCATGTATCACATTCTGATTGAAAAATATATTTATCTTTTTTTAATTAAGTGTTTTAATGTATTTTTCTTTTTTTTCAGTAATTATTAAACTTTTTTTATTTTTAAAAATTTTATTTACATTTTTTAATATCAATTATAACAATATGTACACAAACAATATATATGTAGTATTCAACAATGTTCATGCCCTTTTCAGTAATTTTTCATCCAAATGGGCTTTTAAAAAACTAATCCAAATATGTTTTACTTTGAAAAAAGCTACTTCTCCCACCGCCAATCCAAACACAAATCACATTTACAATCTAACTTTTTTTCAAACGGACTTATGTAAAAGCTCCATTAAAAAAAAAACCACCTTTTCACCGGATTTCCAAACAAGCACATAAGCTAAAATTTTCCAAAAGTCAGGCTCTGGTAAGCAGGTTTGGGAGGCTATCCCAAACATACTTAATAACTTGCAGGGAAAAAGAGAAAGAGAATATCTTAAGGAAAAAAAGAAAAATTAAACCTCTCAATTAAACGTAGAATAAAATAAGTCAGAAGGAATAAAAAAATCAAAATAATAAAAAAGGATGTTAAATTCTTCATGCACATTAGGAAATAGGGGGTGAGTGAGAGAGTGGGAGTGGAAATAGTTAATAAAAAAAATTGATAATAAAGTTGAGGCTTGACTTACGCACAACTGATTGCATTTCTTCTGCTTCTGTTCCTGACTAAACCAGGCAGTGACCCGCAATGTCCCATTCGTATTAAGCTTATCATGATATAAAGAGCATGACACGCATCGTTTTGCCATTGGTCCCGGACTAACTCCTAATCCTGGTTATATGCCTTGATCCCTTACCCTTATTCCCTTATCCACAGAATTCAACACAAAGCTTTAATTAATTTACTAGATATAGCTTTGACAAACTAGATTTTACAATTTCTATCCTGGATACTTTTATATTTTACTTTCATTAAATTTCTTAAAGTTGAAGTAATCTTTACCCATTGCTCCACGATAGCATCCCTTCTCTCCATCAGGCTTTTGTTGGAGAATTAATTGGGCTTGATAGAGAGAAACAGATTACTTGATTAGCATAGATTTTTTAGAGCGATTGTTTATTCCATTTTCATGTCCGAACTTATATATATAAATATATAAAACTGCACATCGTTGAACTGGAATTGAAAACTCAAACGGACGCATAATAATAATAATAATAATAATAATAAAGCAAGCAAAGAAACTTGATGCCTATTCCTGTTTGATGAAGGAAACAACACAAGTGAGTAAAGCCGGAGCATTCTGACAAGTTGGTTTGAATATATGGAACGCATAGTTTTCCTGTTTCGTCTCAAACACATCCACGTCTCCTGAAAATCCATTATTCTCCAGCAATTCTTTGTAATTCAAGCTTCTCTCTCGTCAAATCTTCCTCTGCAATACAAATGAGCACTCTCTTACAATCTAACCTTCCCAAGTTCGGATCCTTCTCCGGGTTAACTAACGGATCGACGCCCCCTAACGCACTTGGACACAGAAACTTCCATAGACGATCCAACTTGGCCGTATATGCAGCTTGATTCCGTTCAGTCTCGGTTCATTCTTCGCCCCAGAAAAAGGGATGCACCAAAACTAAAGCTTCCACCGTTAGGCCATATGGTTTTTCTGATCCGACCCGAATCGCCATGTGGTGTGCTATGTTCGCACCTGCACTCTCCCCGGCGAAGAATACCTTCCTGAAATCTGCGTGACGATTGAGCCACTCGTCGTCGTCGGGGCCGTTGCCGGCGAAATGGGAAGCGACCCATTTCACGGCGGTTCATGAATCTTCATGGCAGGTTGGAACTAGATGCTCTGGCGCGCTGCGGAAATTGCCAAAGACGCCGGTGACGTTCGCCTGAGAAGTAACGGAGTTGAGGAGGTTGTGATAAGCTGGGGAGAAAGCGTTTCCGATGCAGAAGTCACCACCGTGGATGTAAACGAGAACAGGTAATTTCACACCTGGGTTTGTGATTTTGGGAAGGAAAATCCTGGCGGATATAGCTTTATCTTCAGAATCATGACGTCCTTGGATTGAACACCGGTCACGGAGTCGATGCCCAGAGGAACAGGGCGAGTCTCTCTACACGGCCATCTCTGTAAACTTTCAGAATAGGGGAGAAGTTTCAGGCTACTGGTGATCTTATGATTAAGTTGTGTGTTACTGGATTGTAATTAATTAGTGTTAGTATTATAAATTAGTTAGTTGGAGGTTTTAAACCCATTAAGGCCCATCAGGCTATGTAAGTATAAATGTAGGCTTTATTTTCATTGTATGAATACTCTTCATTATTATTCAATTATACAGAAAAACAGAGTTTTCTTGGTCACATTGAGGAAAGTCTACAGCTTCAGAGAGGAAAAGCGTGGAGGAAGAGGCTGATGTGAGAGAAAGGGGAGAGAGAAAGAATGACTGAGAACACCGTTATTAGGAAGTGGGTGGTTTGGTTTGAAGATCGCAGAGTGATATTTGGGTACAGTGAGAGCACTGAACAACACGGGGCTTGACATCTCCTTGGCTTTCTCCAATTCATATAACAGTTTAAGAATGCAAAGTGATCAAATTATGAAACACGCTTGCTTACAAATTACCCAAATTCCACATATTCCACACGGCAAACAAGAAGTCTAGAAGATGATTCATTATTTAAAGCTAATGACAAGACTGGGTACAGTAGCAACAGAGAAATGATACCAATGACAGTACATGCATGGTGGACCCAACTCGGTGACACTCACCTCCGAGTCACTCACTCTTGTTTGATGAAAGAAACAAACTTTTGAAGTAAATCCTCAGCCTTACCTTCTCTTGGATTCCCAATAATATGAAAGTGTTGGCTATCTCCTGTAAATTCTGGATTCCGAGTCACGTCCACGGACGCTGACCTTAAGAGCTATTCCGCAACCACCGGCAAGCTGGAAGCGGCACTCCCCAGGATGAAACGGAATCTTCCTGCAGACACAGGGCGAACAGAACAACGAAAAAACAATGCAACTGTAAGGCAGAGATAACAGATAGGACCAGAGAGGAAGGGTGCTCGATAGCTCAGAGCTGGGTAACCTGAACCTCCTGCAGGCAGTGCCTTTTATAAGGCCCCTGGAGCATCTGTACGTTGGACACAAAATTAAGGGCCATAAAAACTATTAATTATGCCGTTACCGAACGTTGATTAATGTGGTCGGTTAGAGAAAATAAAATCTGGTTAAGTATGATTTATGACCATTGTAACTGAAACGTTCAGATTTCAAAACCAAATGCCTCAAATCTGGGTATTTTTCGGTAAGCCAATTTTACAAAATAAATTTTAGATTTTTCCAAAAAACATTTCATAAAAAGTGCCCAGTCCGTGTTTTATTTGCGCGCAGGGGGGGGGGGGAAATCGCCGGATTTCAACTGCGTTTGCTTCCTGGTGGCCCTTTGTTGTGCGCGCGAGCCCACTCTTCCTCTTGTCCCATCTACTAGCCCAATGCAACAAGAAGTAATATATACTCTTGTGTTATCTCTCTCCCAAGCAATGTGGGACTTGTTCCCTTTGACACATCCACTTGTAAGTTGAAAACTCCAACAGAAAGCAATGCTCACAACCCCAATTCTCCACAAGCTCAGCTTCACCAGCCCACCCACTCTTCTTCAACTCTCTCACATAATTCCTTCCTGGTTCAAACAAGTGATCCTTCTCTGCTGCAAAAACCAAAACTCTCTCACACCCAAGTCTCCTCAGATCCTCTACGGCCGGTTTCATCCTCTTATCCTGCAACCCTTCATTCTCTGGACACATGTACAGCCACATGTGGTCATCCACTGTGCCACCAAAAAACGGGTGCATTAAAACCGCCCCGATTATTTTCACGCCCGACAATCCCAATTTCCCCACCCTAGACACCAAAGTGTGGGTTATGTTGCCGCCTGCGCTATCGCCGGCGATGAACACTCGATCAAAGTCGGCGTGGTCGTTCAGCCATGACTCGGGTCCGGATCTACCCGAGTGCGATGCGATCCACTGGAGAGTGGCCCATGAGTCTTCGTAGCATGCGGGGATGGGTCGGGTCGGGAATAAACCGTACTCCACGGAGACGGCGAGGACGTTTGCTTCGGCGGCGACTGTGGCGACGTAGTTGTGGTATGTTGAATGTGGGAAAGTCCCACATCGACAATATGAAGAGGGAGGGGGCATGGAATTTAGTATAAATAGGAGGCCCCCCTCCCTCCTTCAACTCATCCCTCAAATTGCCTTCTCCCTTCTATAAGGCATTTTGTATTTTCTCCTCTCTTATAGTATTTCACTTATAAATTGTTTAGAGTGAAATTAGATTCTGGTATTTTCCTTATTATTGTCTTATTTATTATTTATTAGCTGCTATTAGATATAGTAGTTGTGATTTATTATATTATTAAATTACTTCTAGAAACTTTGTTTTCTAGTATTGTGATTTTCTAGTATAATCAGTTACTCTCTATATATCCCGCTTTCGCAACAATTGGTATCAGAGCCAAGGTTCTGTCTGAGTATGCTCTGTGGTTGCAGTATAATCTGAACTTCCACATCAGAAAAGAATTACCTTGAGGTTTTGCATTTGCAGCTATTAAAAAATATTTGGAGCAGATATGGCGGACAAAAAGGTTGAAGAATCCACATCAAGTGTCAACAATTCGTCGTCGGCATCTTCGCTTCTGACGAGAATTATGCCCAATGCGAAGTTTGCAGTTGAAATTTTTGACGGATCGGGACATTTTGGGATGTGGCAGAGTGAGGTTCTTGATGTCCTTTTTACACAACAATTAGATTTTGCTCTTGAAGAAAGGAAACCAGATAAAATGGAGGAGGAAGATTGGAGGATCATCAATCGTGTTGCTTGTGGCACTATTCGATCGTTTCTTTCCAGAGAACAGAAGTATCCATACACAAAGGAAACTTCTGCTTGTAGATTGTGGAAGGCATTAGAGGATAAATTCCTGAAGAAAAGTAGTCAAAATAAGCTTCACATGAAGAAAAGATTGTTTCGTTTCACTTATGTTCCTGGTACCACAATGAATGATCATATCACCAGCTTCAACAAGTTGGTAACAGATTTGCAGAATTTGGACGTGACTTTTGAAGATGAAGATCTGGCCTTGATGTTGTTGGGATCACTTCCTGATGAGTACGAGCACCTGGAGACTACTCTACTTCACGGCAAAGAGGAAGTATCTCTCAGAGATGTTTGTTCTGCGCTATACAGCTATGAACAAAGAAAGAGGGATAAACAAAGAGGTGGAGAAGCAGAAGCACTAATCACAAGAGGGCGTGCTGAAAATCAATCGAGATCAAGGAAAGGGAGATCCAAATCGAGATCCAGACCTAGTAAGGATGAATGTGCCTTTTGTCGAGAAAAGGGCCACTGGAAGAAGGATTGTCCAAAGTTGAAGAATAAAGCCAAACAGAACAATGGGAAGGCTGCTATGGATTCAAATGTAGCTGATTGTGATGATGAAAATTCAGATTTTTCATTATCTACAACGACGTTGTCAAAAGCGTCAGGCGTATGGTTGTTGGATTCAGCTTGCAGTCATCATATGTGTCCTAACCGAGACTGGTTCACTGATTTCCAAGAAGGAGGATGTGGAGTTGTCCACACAGCAGATAACACTTCACTTACCGCATATGGCATTGGTTCAGTTCGATTGAGGAACCATGACGGATTGATCAGAACATTGACAGATGTTCGATATGTACCAGATTTGAAGAAAAATCTCATTTCTGTGGGAACTCTAGATTCAAAGGGGTTCAAGATTACTGCAGAAAGTGGAGTGATGAAGATACTTTCTGGTGCACTGGTGGTAATGAAGGGTATCCGGAAGAGCAATAATACGTATCACTATCAAGGTAGTACGGTTATTGGAATAGCAGCAGTGACGTCCAGTGATGAGAAGGAGGTAGAAGCAACAAGGTTGTGGCATATGCGCTTGGGACATGCTGGAGGAAAATCCTTAAAAACTCTTTCAGATCAAGGGTTGTTAAAAGGATTAAAGCATTGCAGTTTGGAGTTTTGTGAGCACTGTGTGAAGGGGAAGCAGACAAGGGTTAAGTTCGGAACAGCTATCCATAATACAAAAGGTATTTTGGATTATGTTCACTCTGATGTTTGGGGTCCTTCCAAAACACCATCATTGGGAGGAAAACATTATTTTGTAACCTTTGTTGATGATTTTTCCCGAAGAGTTTGGGTGTATACGATGAAGACTAAGGATGAAGTATTGGGAATTTTTCTCAAATGGAAGGCGATGATAGAAACACAAACAGGCAGGAGGATCAAATGTCTTCGTACAGATAACGGAGGAGAATACAGGAATGATCCTTTCCAGAAGATTTGTGAGGATGATGGCATCGTCAGACACTTCACTGTCAAAAATACACCACAGCAGAATGGAGTGGCAGAACGCATGAACCGGACTTTGCTGGAGAAGGTTCGGTGTATGTTGTCCAATGCTGGCTTGGGCAAAGAATTTTGGGCTGAGGTAATTACATATGCGAGCCACCTCATTAATCGTCTACCATCTACTGCTATTGGTGGTAAAACACCGTTGGAACAATGGTATGGTAAACCTGCTACAGATTATGATTCTTTGCATATATTTGGCTCAATTGCATACTATCATGTGAAAGAATCAAAATTGGATCCAAGAGCAAAGAAAGCTATTTTCTTGGGGATCACTTCTGGAGTCAAAGGATATCGTTTATGGTGTCCAGAAACAAAGAAGATTGTATTCAGTAGGGATGTTACCTTTGATGAATCTTCCATGGTGAGAAAGGTAGCAGCTGAAGATACCCAGCAAGGTGATAGTGTTTCAAAGCAGGTGGAGTTTGAAGGAAAGATGATTTTTCCAGTACAAGGAGCAGACGGGGAAACAAGACAAGACTTTCCTGAGGTAGAAGAAGAGCCAGTTGATAGGGAGGTTTCGACTCATGAACCTCAACAGCAACGTGAATCAATAGCAACCAGCAAGCCAAAACGAACAATAAGAAAGCCTACTCGTTTTGAAGACATGGTGGCTTGTGCAACCTCAATTGCAGCTGATGACATTCCTTCAACTTATAAATGGGCTATTCAGAGCTCAGAAAAGGAGATGTGGAGGAATGCCATGAATGAAGAAATGCAGTCCCTTCATCAGAATGGTACGTGGAAATTGGCCAAACTCCCCAAGGGTAAGAAGGCAATTGGTTGCAAATGGGTATATGCAAAGAAAGAAGGATTTCCTAACCAAGGTGATGTGCGCCATAAAGCAAGATTGGTAGCTAAAGGCTATGCTCAGAAGGAGGGAATTGATTACAATGAGGTATTTTCTCCGGTTGTGAAACATTCCTCTATTAGAATTTTGTTGGCTTTGGTAGCACAATTAGATTTGGAACTAGTTCAGATGGATGTAAAAACTGCATTTTTAAATGGAGACTTGGAGGAGGAAATCTACATGACTCAGCCGGAAGGATTCAGAGTTGCTGGAAAGGAGAATATGGTGTGTAAACTTGAAAAATCGTTATACGGATTGAAACAATCTTCGAGGCAATGGTATAAACGATTTGACAAGTTTATGTTGCGACATAAGTACAGAAGAAGTAGATACGATCATTGTGTCTATTTGCGGAAGCTTGAAGATGGATCCTTTATATATCTCCTTTTATATGTCGATGATATGTTGATTGCTTCAAAAAATAAGGCAGAAATTGAGAAGCTGAAGGTTCAACTAAAAGAGGAATTTGAGATGAAGGATCTAGGTGAGGCAAGGAAAATTCTCGGTATGGAGATAACAAGAGATAGAGAATCAAAGAAACTCTTTTTATCTCAAAAGGAGTATTTGAAGAGGGTGCTAAATCGTTTTGGTATGAATGAGAAAACGAAATCGGTTAGCACTCCACTTGCCCCTCATTTTAAGCTCAGTGCTGATATGTCGCCAAAGGATGAAGATGAACGAGAGTATATGTCAAGTGTACCATATGCAAATGCCGTTGGTAGCTTGATGTATGCAATGGTTTGTACAAGACCTGACATTTCACAAGCTGTTGGAGTTGTGAGTAGGTATATGCATGATCCAGGGAAGGAGCATTGGCAAGCTGTGAAATGGATTCTACGGTATATCTGTAATACTGTAGATGTTGGATTGGTTTTTGAGCAGGAAGGTGATCGATCTTTAGTTGGGTATTGTGACTCAGATTTTGCGGGTGATTTGGACAAACGAAGATCAACTACTGGTTATGTGTTTACTTTTGCAAGAGCGCCAGTTAGTTGGAAGTCAACTTTGCAGTCAACAGTTGCTTTGTCTACCACAGAGGCAGAGTACATGGCGATTACAGAGGCTGTGAAGGAGGCAATTTGGCTTCAAGGATTGCTTGGAGAACTTGGTATTGATCAAGAAAGCATCGTAGTTTATTGTGACAGTCAAAGTGCTATTCAATTAGCAAAGAACCAAGTTTACCATGCAAGGACGAAGCACATTGATGTTCGATATCACTTTATACGAGAAATTTTGGAAGAAGGTGGAGTCATGATACAAAAGATACGGACAACTGAGAATCCTGCTGATATGCTGACAAAGGTTGTGACTTCTGTCAAATTTCAACATTGTTTGGATTTGATCAACATTGTTGAACATTGATTGTTGAATTGTAAGCATAAATTTGTAATTAGAAGAAATTAGGAATGTGGGAATTTTCCCAAGGTGGAGATTTGTTGAATGTGGGAAAGTCCCACATCGACAATATGAAGAGGGAGGGGGCATGGAATTTAGTATAAATAGGAGGCCCCCCTCCCTCCTTCAACTCATCCCTCAAATTGCCTTCTCCCTTCTATAAGGCATTTTGTATTTTCTCCTCTCTTATAGTATTTCACTTATAAATTGTTTAGAGTGAAATTAGATTCTGGTATTTTCCTTATTATTGTCTTATTTATTATTTATTAGCTGCTATTAGATATAGTAGTTGTGATTTATTATATTATTAAATTACTTCTAGAAACTTTGTTTTCTAGTATTGTGATTTTCTAGTATAATCAGTTACTCTCTATATATCCCGCTTTCGCAACATGGTACTGGCTGGAGAAGGCGGATTGCATGCAGAACCCACCGCCGTGGATGTAGAGGAGGACGGGGAGTTTTTGGCTCGGGTCGGTTATTTTGGGAAGGAAGATTCGGACGGAGACGGGAGGTTCGGCGGAGACGATGGCGTCTTTGGATCGGACGCCGGTAATGGGGTCGTCGGAAGGTGTGATTTTCTCGGTGAGGGGTCGGTGGACAACGACTCTGCCGTCCTTGTAGACACGGAAGAAGGGGAACTCGTGGGCTATCTGGTCGTTCCTTTCGGCCATTTTGATCAGGTGGCTACTACTGACAAGAGCTTTGATTTTGGAAGTGAACTATCTTACCTTCTTCGTCCCCTGGGCTCTTATGAGAGGATGAAGTTAAACGAAAAACACGTGTTTGGCTGGCCAGCAACCCGTCGCAATTCTTCTGCTGAAATTCAAAGTTGAATTTTCAGTTGGGCATCTGAGGTTGGACTCCACATTCCCTTACATTTTCATGAAGGAAGAACTAAAATATGAAATATTATTAGCCGCTGGCCAGCCCCGAATTATAATATATTATAATTTAAATGATTTAAATTTCTTGTTTGCTTGGGTTTGGTTTATTTTATAAACCCGATCTACTTTAATCGAGATAAATCTACTCTACATATTTATCTCATAGACCATAAAAATTATTTCATATTTTGTAAATCACGATTTATAAACACTTATAAAACTTTCATAAGTTAAGCTTTCATAAATTAATACAAACGAACTATATTCAGTTTAAATTCAAATCATATTTTTAACTTGAGAGTTTTGTCAATAAAAAGATTTGGAAGTTTTTCTAAAAATGTTTTGAGGTTTGAGATGTTACCTACGGAACTTGTTCTTACAAAAATTATTTAAACTTGTTTAGAAAATTAGATCAAATGTGAGATCATGTGAGCACGAGTTTAAAGGAACTACAAAAATTAAAATTGTCATGCCTTTAACTGTTGACTAACCCTTCCGGTTAAATGGGAAAGATTGACTAAAGAATGTAAAGTTGACAAGCCACGTGGCAGTGTGTAGCAAGGATTGGGTCATGGAGGGTGAAACCAAAATCACTAAAATACCCTTCTTCTCCCTCTCGGGCTCAGCCCTCGCTTCTTGGCCTTAGCCCTCCTTTCATACAATGGAGTATGGAGATAATGGGAGTGACTGATTTTTCCGCCGGAAATTCCAGTACACCACCATCCAGCTCTTAATCGGATATTAAATTGCTTCTCCTTGCACTGCTTTTCTCCAATGGCAAGATCGTGGCTATGCAAGACACGACGCCGACGTCGCGACCGTGAATGGAAGACAATAACAAGAGGATGAGAAGCCAAGACGGTGAGGACGTGGCACACCAGGACGATTCACGAATGAAGATTCAGATGGCCAACGTTGGTTTTACTTACACTTTATTTCTTGTTATCCCTTTACATGGAAACTCTAATTTTTCTCTCTGGTGATTGCAACCTTCTTTTTTCCTATTCCGTGGTCGACATTTGAAATTGTCCGATCCGGTTGTCAGAATATCTCAACGAATGTTTTCAATTTGAATCTCCGTTGGCATGTTATTGGCTAGCAAGCTTCTTGATATGCGATGACGGAATCTTATTTTGTTTCTGGCCATGATTTTCTTCCTTTTCCCTTTTCATATAGATTCTATCCGAATAATTTCTTTGAAATTCGTTTATTGGTCCTGGAAAGACTTTAAATGGCATTTCATTCTACCTTCTACTGCCAATCGTTAAGTTACACCTCAAATATGGCTTCTAAGCTGGGTGAAGGTTAACTCGCATCAAATTTTGCATGGAAATGGGAGACGTAGTTTACCAGCATTTTAGTGGTAGACAGACTAAAATGAAGAAATGGCATGTAAAGAGTAAGATTTTAGTGTTCATTTACATGCTAGGAATCAGAACATAGTCTTCGGTATTTGATTCCCAGCCATTTTCCTTTTTTCATTGATTAGTTTCCATAACCTATTTGTTATGCAGAGCATTTTCACTTGTGTGCGCATTTATATAAACATGTTGAGTTTCTCGACCTTGTAATTGATTAGTTTCCATAACCTGTTTGTTATGCGGAGCATTTTCACTTGTGTGTGCATTTATATAAACATGTTGAGTTTCGCACCCTCCTGACTTTTTATTGAGAATCTCAAAATGCATATGATGGTGAGGTAGAGCTATTCGTAGGATTACTCAGAATATTAATCATTGGTGTTATGAACTGAATAGTGACAGGATGTCTTCCTTGCAAAGGCTTCAAAGATATCCACATTCAAGGGGAAGATGGCCGTAGTGGTCTTTGCAATGGCTTCAAAGAGTTCCACTAAGATTGGAATTTTTGATATAAAGACATGCCCAGAACCCAACGTTGAACCATGGGAAATGCCTTACGTGCATTTCTCAAAACCCAAATCTTACAGCAGGTAAATTACTGCTTAAATTGAGTGTTGGCTTTATAATTCTGTTTAAATCTTAGTGATACGTCTTCCTTTTTGCCTTATTTTAGGGATAGATGTGCTTGCAATCCTGTGAGGTATTTTACCCTATTGTCAATGCAGAGATTTGGGAGTGGATGGTTTGAGACGTTGTTAAATAATCATACTAACACATAAGCTCAAATGAGAAAATTTTCTCAGTTAGGGTCTGTTTGTTACGATGGATTTGGGAAGGAGGAGAAATTTTTATGAGTTGTATTTTAAAACATTGGAGAAATAGGGTTATACAATTTTAATAAAGAGGAAATATATGATAAAAGAGTAAAAAAATTAATTACAAATTTTTAACTCCACTTCTTTAATTAATTTAAATCAAGTAAAAAAAAATAAAATCCCACCCCTCATACCAAACAAGCCCTTAAAGCGAGCTGCAGTTGGTGGCTCAAAGCGGACGCTTAATTTGGTAACGTCCCGCTCTAGTTTATTTAGCAATATCTTTTACTTTTACTTTTATTTATTACATCAATTAAATTGGTCCTACGAAAATTTTTTGGATGGGTCGGAATGATTATATCTCACAAGATTTAATTTAAATCTTATCCTAAATTTGAGATCCTTTTATGATAATTTTTTATTAATATTTAATTTATTTGATAAAATTATTAAAATTTTCTTATGAATTCAATTATGATGACTTAAACTTAAATATCTTTTACCTTTATCTAGTTTTCATTACTTGGATAGTTTAAAAATATAGTATAATATAATATAAATCAATTAAATTCTTACAAGATTTAATTTAAATCTTATCCTGAATTGAGATCTTTTTATGGTAATTGTTTATTAATATTTAAATTATTTGATAAATTTGTTACAGAAGGTTGTATTATTTGGACAAAGTACGGAAGGCTGTTCTGAATTTAATTCAAATGTCTTAAATATTTTTTTACTTTTATGTAGTTTTGATCGTTTAAAAATATGGTATAATCTAATATTAATAATTTGAATGCTTTATATGAAAATTCTTTTAATTGGCCGTAAGAATGATTGTATCTTAAACCATGTTAGTTCAGACTAGGCTCTATAAATACACCAACAATCCATTTCTGCATGAGAACACAAGAAAAGTAGCTTAGAGATTAGAGAAGTACTGAACCTTCCACCTTTTGTGACACTACCCTTAGCACAACAACATGAGCCACATCCCCTTCATCCGCCCCCTCCAACCCTCGCGCAGGATTGATCAGTATGCTATGTCGGTCCGCCCCTTGCAAAGGACTGATGTATATCCTAAGTTGCTTGACCTTTATACCGATCCCAATGATCCTCGCCCGGTAAGAAAGCTGTTCTCATTGTTTGAATATTATATACAAGTATGTGTGTTAAGGTTGTCTTGCAAAGAAAATAATTTAAGAACGCGTTAGCCTTGAAAGGGGAGGTATCTAGACTCTTATAAGACATCTTTCGTTCTCTTGAAATGCTCTGTTTTAGGGTCTCATTACCCATCATGGTTTTAAAATGTAGACCTTTACAAGACTTCTTTTGTTCTGTTGAAATTGTCCGTTTTGAGTTATTATTACTCTCATGGAGAGGTATTTAGACCCTTATAAGACGCTTGAGGTCTCATTTCATGCTTTTAAAATATAGACATTTATAAGGTGTCTTTCATTCTATCAAAATTGTTCTCATTATTCCTCATAGGGAGGTATCTAGACCATTGTAAGGTATTTTTCGTTTTCTTGAAATGGTCTGCCTTGGGGTCTCATTACATGGTTTTAAAATATAGACCTTTATAAGGTGTCTTTCCTACATTCTCTCAAAATTGTCCGCTTTGGGTTCTTATTACCCCTCATGGTTTATAAGGGGTATTTCGTTCTCTCAAAATTGTTTGCCTAAGGGTCTCATTGCTCTCATGTGGAGAGGTAAGGTGTCTTTCATTCCCCTTCCAAGTTGATGTGGGATTTCACATAGAACTTCTTTAATACTCATACATTTCTATATTAGAGGATAATAACTTTGTATGAAAGTTGCTCTTAGTGTAAGAATATTAGGTACAACTATATAGTGTCAATGATGTCTTCCTAACAAAATAATTTAAGCTCTTTAATATAGAATTGCATTTTTACACTATATATATCTTTAATCTCTCCTTTAATTAATCGATGTTGGATGTAACATCTCCTTCTTTCAAAATTATTCATTTTGGGGTCATATTACCCCTTACAATTTTAAAACACATTGTAAAGGGAGGTATCCATACTATTATAAGATGTCATTTGTTTCTCTTCTTAGCAGATGTAGGACTTCACATGGGGCTTCTCTAATACTTATATACTTCTATATTGTAGGTTTTCAATGAAAGCCTAACTCCGTCTCCTTCAGAGGATTTTATTGACGAGGACGGATCATATTTACTCAGTTTTCTGGTTTGTTTCTTCTTCTTTCAGTTTTAAAAATGATGAAGTGATAATAACCTTATATGAAATTGGTTCTTATTATTAGAATTTTATATACATGTATATATGTGCTAAGGTTGTCTTTGGGTTCGCATTAAACTCGTTGAGATGATCCATTTTATTGGGAAAATAATGGGGATGAAAGGGATTTTACTTTTTTTATTATTTATACATATATTATAATTATAACATTTATATTTGTTATAGGAAGTTGTTCTCGTGGTTTGAATTTTCACATAGAATTTGGTTGGGAAATAGAGGTGATAGGAGGGATTTTGTTTTTTTATTATTCTATCATGTATCATTATTATAACATTTATAATTATTATAAGGGGTTTTGTATGAAAGTTGTTCTCATGGTATATATGTGTTAAATTTGTCTTTCCATCAAAATAACTCCAATAGTTTAATATAGAAATTCATCTTTACATTATACACCTTTAATCTCTTGCTTAATTAATTAATGTAGGACTTCTCTAATACTCATGTTTCTATGTTATAGGGTATCGATGAAAGCCAACCTCCCTCTTCTTCAGAGGGACAAGTTACTGATAATGCAGAAACAGACACTGACGTGTCGACCTACCAGAGTCCTAAGGATTCAATTGCATACGTGGAAACTGTTATGGATCAATCTGTGTCTTATCATGGGGCCACGGAGTCTAACAACCTCTCATTAAAACACAACACACAAGAGACTAGTGTTGAATGTGGACCATACAGATACCTTTGGGGCCCTCAAGATTGGCTCATGCACCCAACTTTGTATGACAAATACATGGAAAGATACTTGTACATGCCACTTGAATTTGAAGTTGATTCTACAACTAGCCTCCAATCACCGGGGCCATCTTATGAAGGTACGTACGTGCGTACATCTGCCTTGGGTGTGTAATTTGAATTTTCTAGCATCCATTAAACACGTGGTTTTGCATGATATTTAATTTTGAGCCAATTCTAACTCTGCTATATACAACTCCGTATTATCCAGCGGCAAGTGATGTAGTTTCAGATCTGGCTATGATTGTAGAACAGATAGAGTACTATTTCAGGTAATGTCTTCAATTTCAGTGCGTGTCATGTGTGTGTCGTTTTTTCTTCCTTTTTATCTTATTTTAATTGTTTAAAATTATGTAATTTGTCACTTGTAGCTTTGATAATTTGATTCATGATGTAAACTTTCGGGAACACATGAACTATTATGAAGGATGGGTTCCCCTTCCGTTTGTAGCTAGCCTTCCTGAGGTGAGTTGCTTTGCTATTGTGATCTCTCTCTCTCTATGTATATATTGGAATGGAATATTATTAAGCGACCAGTTATATAATATTTTATTTATGCAGGTGAGAGAATTGACACTTAATGTTAAAGTGATTGAGGAAGCTGTTAGAACTTCATTTGCAATAGAAATTAAGGTAATTCAATTCTTCATCCCTAGCTTGATGTTATATATATATATATATATATATATATCTTGTAGAGTTATATTATATGGTAGAATTTATGGCCAAACAATACAATCTTTTATATATCGCTCACATAAATTATTTACTATATTGAATTGACAGGATGGTACCAAATTAATAAGGCACCGTCAAAGTTGGCAGAGATGGATTTCACCCATACCTTGTGGAGCGATGAACTGATCACCACTTCAAAATCTGCAACAATTTACTCATGGAGATGTGCTGTGCTTTAGTTCATTATATTGTTTTTGTCTTATATGATTCTATCGAGTACATACTTTGTAATATTGATTAAATTTGTATTTAAAACATACATCATTCAATCCTTGGAATTTTGATTTGATTAAAATTTAATGGCAAAACTTTAACTTAAATGCAACAACTCAGTTTCATGGTTCTAATTAGGGTTATCATCATCGTTAACAATTATAGTTTGATCAGTTTTTGGTTCTTGTCATTATAGTTTAAAATCATCAGGACAAAAATTACCATTATTAATACTATATGTTAAACCCATACAAAACATTTATGAAACTATACGGATACACACTTGATTTGAAATTATTGGGTCCTAAAACAAAGTTTGATCAGGTTCTAAATACCAACAACAGTACTAATCGTTTTAGCTATTTAAAAAGTAATCATTCACCTTCAAATGATATATTTAGTCTTTAATTTTTTTAAAATACAGAGATTAATATTTTAAATGATTAGGATTATTGAGACTAAATTATATAGAATCAAAGTTAAGAACTAAAATTTTAACCTAATAAAAATGAAATAATTAAGTTGTTGTTATAAAAATATTGTCAATAAGATAGTAAAAGAGAGAAATTATAGAGATAGAAATTAGAGAGAAATGTTCTTCATTCAAGTGTGATTTTTACAAAACCAATAGCCTCTATTTATAGGAAAATTCGGCTGCTACAGTAACTCATTTCGTGATGCTACAGTACTTTCCCACTGCTACAGTGATTTCCCACTTGCTACAGTTTTTTTCCACTACTACAGTAATCCCACTTACTACATTAAATATATTATCTTATAGATCACATTGATTGGAAGAGCAAATTGACTTGGATATGAGTTAATGGACATCCACATAATTAATATTCATAACACTCCCCCTTGGATGTCCAATATGAATGTGCCTCGTTAAAAACTTTAACTAGGAAAAACCCATTGGGACAAAAACCTAGCCAAAGAAAAGAGTACATCATTCATTGATACACTTTCCAGTGCTGCCTCATTAAAAACCTTTATAGGAAAACCCAATGGGACAAAACCTAGATAAGGGAAAAAGAGTACAGCGTGTATCAACTCCCCCTCTTAACATCATCAATTGATATCTCTGAATCTTCGAAGGCCAATGTCATAGACAAGTTTTTCAAAAATTGTACCTGGAAGTGACTTTGTGAATAAATCTGCTAGATTTTCACTTGAACTAATTTGCTGGACATCTATTTCACCATCTTTTTGAAGGTCACGAGTAAAGAAGAATTTTGGTGAAATATGTTTCGTTCTGTCTCCCTTGATATAACCTTCTTTAAGTTGGGTAATGCATGCAGTATTATCCTCATATAGAACTGTTGGTATCATTTTGCCCAAAGATAAATGACAAGTTGTTCGTATATGATGTATTACTGACCTCAACCACACACATTCTCGACTTGCTTCATGTATTGCTAAAATTTCTGCATGATTGGATGATGTAGCTGATATAGTCTGTTTCATTGATCGCCATGAAATAGCTGTACCTCCACATGTGAACAAATAGCCTGTTTGTGATTTACCATCATGTGGATCTAATAAAAATCCAGCATCTGCATAACCTACCAGTTCATGCTTAGATACGTTTGAGTAGTATAACCCCATATCCATAGTGCTTCTTAGATAACGAAAAATATGTTTTATTCCATTCCAATGCCTTCGTGTTGGTGAAGAACTAAATCTTGCTAATAAATTAACAGCAAAGGATATATCAGGACGTGTATGATTAGCAAGATACATTAGTGCTCCAATAGCACTAAGATATGGTACTTCTGGACCAAGTAGTTCTTCATCACCTTCTTCGCTGATTACTCGCGGTCAGAATGGATCTTTATCTGGCTTTAGAGACCTTACAATCATTGGTGTGCATAATGGATGAGATTTATCCATATAAAATCTCTTTAGAACCTTTTTTTGTATAAGTTTCTTGATATACAAAGATCCCATTTTTGAGATACTCAATCTGTAATCCAAGACAGAATTTTGTTCTTCCCAAATCCTTCATCTCAAATTCTTTCTTCAAACAATGAATTGCCTTTTGGAGCTCTTCAGGAGTTCCAATAATGTTGATATCATCAACATAAACAGCAATTATAGCAAATTCACTATTAGATCCTTTTATAAAAATGCATGGGCATATTGGATCATTTTTGAATCCTTCTTTTAACAGATATTCATTAAGACGATTATACCACATACGCCCTGATTGCTTCAGGCCATACAGGGACTTATTTAACTTAATTGAATATTGTTCTCGAAAACTTGAATTAGATGCTTCTGGCACCTTAAGTCCTTCAGGGACTTTCATATAAATTTCATTGTCAAGTGACCCATATAAATAGGCAGTCACGACATCCATTAGATGCAGATCAAGCCCTTCTTTTACGGCTAGGCTAATTAAATAACGAAAAGTAGTCGCATCCACTACAGGTGAATACATTTCTTCAAAATCAATGCCAGGTCTTTGTGTAAAGCCTTGGGCTACAAGACGTGCCTTATATCTTATTATTTCACCATTTTCATTTCTCTTTCTTACAAAAACCCATTTGCATCCAACTGATTTTACATCTTCAGGTGTAAGGACTACAGGTCCTAACACTTTTCGTTTTTCCAATGATTTCAATTCTGTATTAATGGCATCTTTCCATAGGAACTAATCTTTTCTTTGTTGGCACTCGCTAATGGATTTTGGCTCATGATCCTCAATATTATTCATTACATCTTTTGCTATATGATAAGCAAAAATGTCGTCAACGTTGACTTCATTTCGATCCCATCAGATTCCATTCATAACATAATTTATTGAGATCTCATTATTTTCACATATATCAGGTACCTGGGTCTCTTCTGGGACTACAACATTCTCTTCTGGAGATATCTCTATTGAAGATAATAACTCTTCAGGAGATGGCTCTTCTGGAGCTATTAAATTTTCTTGATTATCCTCAATTTGACCATCTATATTCTTTTCTCCTTTTCTTTTTCGAGGATTTCTATCTTTGGAACCGATGGGTCTGCCACGCTTCAGGCGTACTTTAGATTCATTCATAGTAGATTGTCCTTCAGGGACATCAATTTTAACAGGAGCATTAGCAGCTGGGATATGTGACTTTGTCACTTTCTTAGGGTCAGTAAATGCTTCTGGCATTTGATTAGCTAAATTCTGTAAATGAATTATCTTTTGAACTTCCAGTTCACATTGATTTGTATGAGGATCAAAATGAGCCAATGATAATTCATTCCAGCTAATTTCCTTACCCAGATGCTTATTCTCCCCCTTAATGTTGGGAAAATTGATTCATCAAAATGACAATCGACAAATCGTGGAGTAAATAAGTCTCCCGTAGATGGTTCTAAATATTTTATGATTGAAGGAGATTCATACCCAACATATATTCCCATCCTTCTTTGAGGACCCATTTTAGTGCGTTGTGATGGTGCTACTGGCACATATACCGCACACCCAAAAATTCTTATATGGGAAATATTAGGTTCCTGACCAAAAACCATTTGTAAGGGGGAAATCTTTAAGTAACTTGTTGGCCTGATACGAATTAACATTGATGCATGCAAAATGGCATGGCCCCAAGCAGAAATTGGGAGATTAGATTTCATAAGTAAAGGTCTTGCAATTAGTTGCAACCTTTTGATCAATGATTCTGCAAGTCCATGCTGTGTATGAACATGAACTACAGGATGTTCAATATCAATTCCAAGGGACATACAATATTCATTAAAAGATTTTGAAGTAAATTCACCAGCATTATCAAGACGTATTTTCTTGATAGGATAATCAGGGTAATGTGCTCTTAATCTAATCAATTGAGCAAGTAATCTCGCAAATGCCAGGTTGCGAGAAGATAATAAATACACATGTGACCATTTAGTTGATGCATCAATTAAAACCATATAATATCTAAATGGTCCACATAGTGGGTGTATTGGTCCACAAATATCTCCCTGTATCCGTTCTAGAAATGTGAGAGACTCACTTTCTACTTTGCTTGGTGAGGGGCGAATAATTAATTTTCCCTTGGAACATGCAGTACATGAGAAATCATGGGATTGTGGTATTTGTTTACACTTCAGGGTATGTCCACATGAATTCTCAATTATTTGTCGCATCATAATTGAACCAGGATGGCCTAACCGGTCATTCCAAACATTAAATTCATTTGTAAACTTCTGGTTTACATTAGTAGATTTCTGGTCTGTATTAGTGAACTTCTGGTTCTCAATAACATGTGTTTCAATTGTGTTTATAAATGTATAATATAAACCAGAAGAAAAAGCAGGACACTTTTCTAATATGCATTTTCTACCAGCAACTATTTTTGTAACAACAAGATATTCTTTATTATTTTTAGTTGTTGTTTCTATATGATATCCATTTCTGCGGATATCTTTGAAACTTAATAAGTTTCTTCCAGACTTGGTAGAATAAATTGCATTATCAATGCATAATTTTGTTCCTTCAGGTAATAGAATATTAGCTCTTCCGGAGCCTTCAATCAAATTTATACTACCAGATATAGTCTGAACATTAGCTTTTTGCATTACCAAGGAAGAAAAATATTTATCATTTCTGAGTATGGTGTTGGTTGTTGCGCTATCAACGAGACATAAATCTTCAGGATTGATGCCATTAAGATTCATTCTTCATTAAAAGAAATATAAAAACATAATTAAGATAAATACATTCGATAAAAGTAACATAAAAATTCAAATATATAAATAATTATGCTAAGAAATCAGCAACATCCAAATAACTAAAATCCATGTCTCCATGCTCAGAATTCTCAGCCCGATCCACATGATTTACTTCAGTTGTAGATCCTTTACCATTATTTGTAATTGATTCTTGGTAAAGTTCAACTAGCTGTCTTGGTGTACGGCAGGTACGAGACCAATGACCCTTGACACCACAACGATAACATGAACTTTCAGTATTTTTATTTTGCCACTATTTTCTCTTTTGTGGTTCTTATTATTATTTCCCCACTTTTGGTAGAAATTTAAACCACCACGACCTCGACCACGACCACGACCACGGATGTAGCCGCGTCCACATCCACGTCCACGTCCATGTCCACGTCCACGGCCAGAAACAGATTAATTGGTTACTACATTCGCTTCTGGGAATGGAGTCGAGCCAGTTGGACGGGATTCATGGTTTTTTAATAAAAGCTCATTATTCTGTTCAGCTACAAGGAGGCAAGAAATTAATTCTGTATATTTTTTAAATCCTTTTTCTCGGTATTGCTGTTGCAGGAGCAAATTTGAGGCATGAAATGTGGAGAATGTTTTTTCAAGCATATCATTATCAGTAACATTTTCTCCACATAAATTTAATTGAGAAGTTATGTTGAACATAGCCGAGTTATATTCACTTACAGATTTAAAATCTTGCAACCTTAAATGTATCCAGTCATAACGAGCTTTTGGGAGGATAACCATCTTCAGGTGATCATACCTATCTTTCAGATTGTTCCAAAGAACAAGTGGGTCTTTCACTGTTAAATATTGAATTTTTAAACTTTCATGTAAATGGTGGCGTAGAAAAATCATGGATTTGGCCTTTTCCTAATTGGATGCATGATTCCCTTCTTTAATTGTATCTTCTAGACCATGGGCATTTAAGTGGATTTCCGCATCCAGCATCCAAGATAAATAATTTTTCCCAGTAATATCCAAAGCCACAAATTCAAGTTTTGCAAGATTTGACATGGTTCACACTATTAAAGAAATAAATGAGAATAATTAAAATATGAAATGTAAAAATGCAATAATATATAAAGACAAGAAATAAATTAATAAAGCAAGGTAAGAAAATTATGGCTTCAGGCCAATTAATCTCATGATAAGAAATTAAATATATATGGCATCTGGCTTTTTATCTTCAGGATAAATAAAAGTTGTACATAGCTTCTGGCTGTGATATATATGGCTTCTATTCATATAATAAGGAATCATATAGATATGGATTCTGACCATATAATAGGAGATCATAGAGATATAACTTCTGGCCATATCATAAAAATTCAAATAATATGACTACTGGTCATATAATTTCAGAAATTGGATGTAGATGGCTTCTGGCCATAATAATAATAATAATATAAATAAACTTGTAAATGATATATATTAGATATAACAACAATAGTGATCTCCAATCCTAGCCATGAAACCCGATGTTCACAACAATCGGTAAAGATATATTTCTTAATTCCATATAATGGCTCAGACTATCCCAGATCTATGAAATAAAGATATTATAAAATAAAGTATAAATTATCAAAGAAATTATAAGAATATCATACCTTTGGCAGAGCTTCGTGCTGATAACGTGTTATAAAAATATTGACAATAAGATAGTAAAAGAGAGAAATTATAGAGATAGAAACTAGAGAGAAATGTTCTTCATTCAAGTGTGATTTTTACAAAACCAATAGCCTCTATTTATAGGAAAATTCGGCTGCTACAGTACTTTCCCACTGCTACAGTACTTTTCCACTGCTACAGTGATTTCCCACTTGCTACAGTATTTTTCCACTGCTACAGTAATCCCACTTACTACATTAAATATATTATCTTATAGATCACATTGATTGGAAGAGCAAATTGACCTGGATATGAGTTAATGGACATCCACATAATTAATATTCATAACAGTTGTGTTAATTTTAAATAATTCGGTTGTGTTAAACGAATAGAAAATGTTGTTAAAAGACCAGAACACTCATGTATTGTTAAAAAAATTGAAGGAAATTAAAAAAAAAGGATTTTTAAATTAGGTCTCATCAACTTAAATTAATCAATAACTATTTAGTATAATCATCATACATTTGTTGTTTAAACTTCAGACCTTTGACAGATTCTTTTTTGAAAAATAAGATCATGTACATATATAAAAAAAATATGAAAATTTTAACAAAACAGTAACTTATAAATAATACCACCTATTTTTTATATTTCATACAACACAAGACCCATTCACACCAATTAAAATAATAAAAATTAAATACGTAGCATAATTCTACAATATTTTCCTTCCTGACTGAAGTTTTTTTATAATATTCTCCTTCCTGACTGTCAAGTAGCGCCTGCAGTATTATTCATTCGTCAATTCTCAATCTTTTACATACACATATATACTCCTTTCTCTCATGCAATGAAGCAAAATATTGTAAATTATTGTTGTATTATTTTCTGTGAAGGAAACAATAATTAAGTTTGGTTAAAGTAGAGAAGTTAGGCTAGAAATTAATTTTTATTATATTTAAGTGATTTTTTCCTGGATTAAAATATGAACATGATGCTATGATCCACAAATAATTTATAAGTATATCATCATTGAGGCACACACACATAAATAGACGATCATCTTTTTTTTTTTCAAAAAAAAAAAAATTCTTTCAAACATAAATCAAAAGTTAAAATTGATTATATTGAAGAATTAATAACTAATTGAAGTTAGATTAGGCCTAATTTAGCAATCTCTTTTTTTCCTTTTTAACTACATTCAATTTTTATTTTAAACAACAGAGGGGCATTATGGTGCTTTAATAACATTGAAAATCCTTAATTATGCCTTTTGGCCTCATTAAGAATTTGTTAAAATTACAGGTCTAATTTTAGTTTAATCATTTCAGTTATATTTAATTGGGATTTTCATATAAAAATTTTCATCAGAAATATTCTTGGATTTTTAAAGAATTTAAGCTGTTTTGTTGTCCTATATAAGAGAGGTTTTCTTTTTTTTGTTATTCTTCCTTACATAACAAGAGAAGATTCTAGCTTTACATGCGCAGCTTATTATGAAATAATCAAATGTTTATCTTTTTATTTGTATTTTTTCATTTTTCCTTAAAGAGTGTTTTTTTATCTAAAAAAAGTGTTTTTGTTTGGATAGATTATTTTAAAATTTGAAAATCAAATTAACAAATAAAGCTAAAAGCATGTTAAGGGAATAATATATAGTTCAAGACAATTTTTTATATGCATCAAGAAATCAACAAGACGAAGGGAGCCTGAAAATAGGAAAGCATCTAAAGTCATAGCGTGTGTTTTGATTCGCAATTAAAATAAGCTTCATCCCTCAAAATGTCCTTTTAGAAAAATTTGATATGTTTGGATTAGCTTTAATCTATTTGACTTATGGACCAAAAATTACTTTAAATCTTAAGCAATTATGGAGGTGCTTATAAGCTTGTTTGGATGAGTTTAAAGGGTTTATAAGTGCTTATATATGTAAATCGAGATAACGCTCATCTCACATACTTACTTAGTATACCGTACATTATGATTGAAAAATTATTTTTAAAGACTCCAATCACTAATTCAAACAAGCATTATGTGATAGTTGCTTTAGCTTATAGCTGCTACGACATTTAATATCTTTTAATAAGCCTAATTTATCTTTGATTCTCTTCTCTCATAAGTGTCACTATTTCCTTTTTCTTAAATGAATGGTATATTTGACATAATTAAAGTTCAAATTGTATAGGATATATAATCCAATTAGTTATGAATACTAGGTTGTTAGAAAATTTTACATTTGTATGATTTATAATTTATATAAAGTTTTATCCATTAAATATATTTAATTAAATATTTTAGTATTTAAAAAAATTTCTCAATAATAAATTAACTATTTTTTATAGTTTTAATTTTCATTTTTATTTTAAAATAATCACAATATATTTATATTATTTTCAATCAATTTTCATCTAAACTTATTTTTTAAAGTAATTATTCAAACATGTTTCAATTAAAAAAAGTCGCTTTTGCTATCGTCAATTCAAACAAAAATCGTATTACACTGAGGCTGTTTGGATAAGTTTTTGTAAATCGGGCTCACGTAAATCGAGACAAATCTCCTCCACATATTTACCTCGTAGACCGTAAAAGTTATTTCGTATTCCGTGAATCACAATTCATAAGCATTTATGGAGCTTCCATAAGCTAATCCAAACAGCCTACCTTTAAAATAACGATTGGAGTCTTCAAAAGTAGATTTTCAATCGTGATTTACAGTAAACGATGTAAGTATATGAGAAGAGTTTTATCTCAATTAACATGAAAAACACTTATAAGCTAAATAAAACTATTCCAAACAAGCATAAGGTATGTTAAGTTTGCAAAAGTAAAATTAAAAAAAAAAAACTACTCCTGCCATTGGGAATCAAAACACACTCACTCCCTCATAATTGAATCCCAGCCATTTACCTGCTTTAATGGATTAGTTTCCACTTTCCAGAACCTGTTTCTTATGGAGAGCATTTTTACTTGGGTGCGCGCACACGCACACACATTGAGTTTCTCAACCTCCTTACCCTTTTTTTTTTTTTTTAAGAATCTCAAAATGCATATGATGGTGAGGTAGAGCAATTCATAAGATTACCCGGAATCTTAATCACTGGTGTTATGAACCGAATGGTGACAGGATGTCTTCCTTGCAAACGCTTCAAAGAATTCTCTGCAATTCAAGCTTCTCTCCTTCATCAAATCCTCCTCTGCAACACAAATTAGCACTCTCTTACAATCTAGCCTTCCCAAGTTCGGATCCTTCTCCGGGTCAACCCCGTTATAAGGGAGTGGGAGGTTTCGTTTGAAGAGCGCAGAGTGATATTTGGGTAGAGTTATTGCACTGAACAACACTGGGCTTGCCATCTCCTTGGCTTTCTCCGATTCATATGACAGTTAAACATTGCAAAGTGATTCATTATTTAAAGCTAATGACAAGACTAGGTACAGTAACACGAGAGATGATACCAATTTGTTCATGGTGGACCCAACTCGGTGACACTCGCTCTTGTTTGATGAAAGACACAAACTTTTGAAGCAAATCCTCAGCCTTACCTTCTCTGGGATTCCCATCAATGTGAAAGCAATGCTCACAACCCCAATTCTCCACAAGCTCAGCTTCACCAGCCCACCCACTTTTCTTCAACTCTCCCATATAAACGGACTGAAAAACAAATAGGCTAAGATTTCTCAGCCCAAGCCCATTTATTTTAACGGGCTAAAGGATTAATCCGACCCAAATTACCAGTTATAATCCTCCATTAGGTGGAATAGCGCCTGATGATATATTGCTTCAACTAAACATTATTCTGTCTCCTAGAAAATTTGCTTACACCTTGCTTTTCAAATGAGCCAGAAAATATGGCTAAATACTTTCATCCATGATATGGCCAACTTCGGAATTGCACCTTAGCCAGGTTTTTCTTAGAGTTCCACTCTATCCGTCCTTGCAAATCAAGAGAGAAAAATATATTGTAATCGTTAGATTGAATAATTTTTTTCCACACCTCTCTCGTTCTCTTACAATCTCTCAAAATGTGTATCACACTCTCCTCACGAGGGCAATTAAAAGGACAGAATGGTGTAACTACGCTCCCCATTTTGGCTCTTAGTGCATCAGTCATAATTCTCTCATGAGCTATTTGCCACATGAAGTACTTAATTTTTTCCACACCGATTGGCCACTTGTTTCAACTGGTTCTGACAGAAAAAGATACGCTGTTCTGACTGAAAAATTCCCATCTGAGGCGTTCCTCCATATTACTCCAGCCTCTCTGTCACCTGCTGGGAGTTGAAAGTGCTGGATCATTCGTATAATACACTGAGAAAAGAATTTCTTCCATTTATCCATATTGCAGACTCCACTCGGCAACATGAAATCTGCCATCTTGTCTCTTGAATCCAGCTAATCCAGATTCTGAGTGACTTATTCAATTAATGGATCATATAAAGGTGTCCATTTGACATATTCAATTACATCATCCTTTACATATGCCGACAAGTAACACAAGTAACACACATATATACATATGCCGACACACTCTCACACGCAACTTTGTGTTTGAAAGTGGGGTGTGACTGAGCAACCCTTGTAACCTTGTGTCTTTTAAAGACAGCACGGGGCCTACTAGTTAATTTTGTGAAATCAAGAGTGAGAAAATATCTCTAGTAGTTTCCAAAAAGAGCGGACATACAGATGATACATGGACATAATCATGTGTATGATACATGAACATAGTCATTGCTTTTTTGTTTTTTTCCTCTGAGGGCGGTGGAAGCATGATATCATGCTTGCTATAAATTCTGCATGGTCTCTCTCATTTTTCCTGCACTACCTGTGTACTACATACAACCCTTCCTTCTTCATCTCCATAATTTCTTGCTATTTAATATATAGTGTACCTTCCCTTCATTTCTCTTCAGAAACTAAACAATGGGTTTGGAGAAGAATGAGAGCAATAGCCTTCTGTCCGACATCGCTGCCGACAATGGCAAACACGGCGAGAACTCTGATGGATGGAAGGCTCATGCCAGTAACCCATTTCACCTCACAAACAATCCTCAGGGAGTGATCAATATGGGTGTTGCAGAAAGCCAGGTATTGTGTGTGTGTGTGTGTATTACATACCCTCCTGCAGAAATTTTTATGCATATATATATCACTATATACGATTACAAGCTAAAATGTTTGATTAGTTGACTGACTCGTATGTATGGGTTTGTGTTGATTTGTTTACACAGCTCTGTAGTGATTGGTTAGTGGAATGGATAAGGAATCATCCGGAGGCGTCCATTTGCACTCCTGAAGGACTTCACCGCTTCAGAGACATTGCTATCTTTCAGGACTATCATGGCCTTCCCAAGTTCAGGAAGGTGTGTTTGTGTAGACACACACACTCCCTTTCTCCCTTTTATAAGAGACATTCTCTCTTTCATAGGGATAGTATTTAATATAAAGAATAAATCTTTTTTGTCTGAAATTTTAAATTGTTTTTATTTTTATTTTTACCTTCATTAAATATATGTTACTCGTTATCTCCCTACAATCAATTTCCACACATTATCCCTCTATGTACTCTTTCTAAATAAGGGTATAATGGAAAAGAAAAATACAAAGTGGCACATTTATTTCTTTTAGCTAATATTTTGAATAATCTGATTTTAGTAGTTATTCCTTATTAAAAAAAAAAAAAGATAGAAAGGAGTATCGCTGAAGCCTATATGGTGTGTGTGTGTGAATCAAAGTTGATGATCATAATGGGTTTGCTTGGTGCTGTAATTGTTTGCAGGGAGTGGCAAATTGGATGTCAAAAGTGAGAGGTGGGAGAGTAAAATTTGATCCTGACCGTATAGTGATGAGTGGTGGGGCCACAGGGGCAAATGAAATGATCATGTTCTGTTTGGCTAATCCTGGAGATGCTTTTCTTATTCCTACACCTTATTATCCCGCGTATGTATATACTGCCCTTAATTACCTTTTCGGTACTTTGTTTAGGTGTCTCTTCATTAACATTCCACTCACGCAACTACTTCCAAGATTCAGAATGTTATAATGCCTCTGGCACTTACTTAATAAATAAAAGGCACAAAAATCCAAAATTGAATTATACTAGTTTTTTTTTTTTGTTATGGCATACATAATTTATTGAGGAAAAAAAACATTTATACTCTAACATGCATCGAACAAGTCCAAAAGGAAATTTTCAATTATATGGGTCAGTGGACCCCACTTGCCCTTGATCAATGGAAAACCATAGAGCTAAGCTACCTCACTGTACGGTTTCCTTTGAACACAAACACTAAACACTGCAACAATTAAAGGATCCGTGTCCTAAACATCTAGCAACACACACTTCAAATAAACTAATTGATACAGCTAATATTCTGCTGCAGATTTAATCGCGACTTATGCTGGCGACCTCGGGTACAAATAATCCCAGTGCATTGTGACAGTTCCAACAATTTCAAGATAACAAGAGCAGCTCTTGAAGCAGCTTGCATGAAAGCTCAAGAGGGCAGTGTCAACGTGAAGGGTTTGCTCATAACAAACCCATCAAACCCTTTAGGCACCACCTTAGACAGGGAGACACTAAAAAGTCTCGTTCAATTTGTTAACGAGAAGAACATTCATTTGGTGTGTGACGAAGTATATTCAGCTACTGTGTTCAACAACTCCTCCAACTTTGTGAGTATCTCTGAGATCATACATGATATGGAGTTCTGCAACAAAAATCTCATTCACATCGTTTATAGTTTGTCAAAGGACATGGGGATTCCTGGATTTAGAGTTGGCATCGTTTACTCCTACAACGACACGGTGCTAGACCGTGGCCGTAAAATGTCAAGCTTTGGATTGGTTTCTTCACAGACTCAGCATATTCTGGGTGAGATGCTTTCTGATGATGATTTTGTGGAGAATTTTCTAGGAGAAAGCTCAAGAAGATTGGCTCAGAGGCATGGTGTTTTCACAAAGGGGCTTGAGAATATGGGGATTACTTGCCTCCCAAGCAATGCAGGGCTGTTCTGTTGGGTGAACATGAGAAGTATGCTGAAAGAACAAACACTTGAAGGTGAAATGAAGCTGTGGCGTGAGATTGTGAACGATGTGAAGCTGAATATATCTCCAGGATCCTCCTTCAATTGCTTGGAACCTGGTTGGTTTAGGGTTTGCTTCGCTAACATGGATGATGATACTGTGGATGTGGCACTAAAGAAAATGAAGGATTTTGTGGGCAAAGAAACAAAGAAGAAACCGGTGGAAGTCAAGCAGAGTCAAGGCTTGTACGAATCAGCTTTTAGTATACAAGATTTGATGAGATCCTATTACCAAGCATGAGAGAATTGGGAGAGTCTTGTGCCTCTCGAATGCATTGGTTTTGTGTGTTTTCTTGTTTGTTTAGGTTCACCTCCATAAGACTTACACTCTGTGGAAGGTTTTTATCATTGAATAAGATTGTTTTGAGGGAGATGAGTGCAGATCAGACGGCTTCCTAAAGAATAAGAGGAGGAGACAGGGACGACGACGGAGTTACTTCCCGTCCTCACTCCGTTCCTCCTCTCGTTTCACTCACTCCGGCCGATTGAGACCATGATGAACAGAATACCCTCTTCCTTGTCGGGAACCCGTGCTTCCCCCTTTTCCCACAAACGGTGTCGTCTCTAAAATGTGTAGTAAAGAAATTAATTTAATTAGTTATTTATAAAAGAAAAAATGCGTGTTATTTTTTCTACAGTACCTTATTTAATCATCATCATTTACATTAAAATTATCTCTTCATGCATTTCCACTGCAAAAATTCACCTCACTCTCATGGCAGCAATTTAGTGCCCATTTGCTCTTAAAAATTTCAGTGCATTTTTATATATTAAATTTTATGAGTAAAAAAACACTAGTATTCTTAATTTTTTTTTCTAAAAAATTGGGGTCAAAATCTCCTGTTAGCGGAGATGGTGAGTTTAGAAATTTGTTACAAAATTTTAAACTTTTAGCTAACTTTATCTAATTCTTTTAACATAAAAAAAGTAATTAATAGGATCTTATAAAAAGATTACAGGGAATAAAATTTCGCATGAGCAACTAATAACGGTATGAATAAGAGATAATATAAATAGAGCTCAAGGGTTAAACATTACTTATAGTGATTTATAAGTTATACAAATTGGAAGGAAATATTAGGTCATATACGATGATGACATGAAATCCGTTAAAGTTCATTTATATATTTACCCACTTTTAAAAATCCACTAAAAACTTGCATCATAACAATTTTGGTTGCTAGCTTAATCTGTGGATTATTCAGCTTAATATTCTTTTAATTAAAAACTAATTAAATAACATGCAAAGATAAAAAAACGCTGAGTCAAGTTTTGAGGCTTCTACTTTAATTTGCACGTTACTACTCCTTTCCTTGCATTTTATAAATAGTTTTTTTTAAATACATATCTTTATATTAGTTAGAATTAAAGTCTATTTTAATCTTAGAAGCTTTTTAAGAAAAGCAATTTTATCCTGAAAATTTTTTTAAGTACAATATTATCCTTAAAAATTTTAAAATTGATGTAATATTATCCTGACCGTTAAAAAATATTAATTTTAATTGTTAAATCTCATACTTGACCGGTTTATGCTCACGTGTCTTGTTAAGTTGGAAAATATGACTCGCTAAACCCTCATAATGCCCAACCTCAGTTAATTTAAATTTTTCTTGGCACTCATTTGATTAATCCTAAAAAAAATAAAATAAAAACATAAAATCTTCAAAACCCCTGTAGGATATGTAGAGCTGGGAATCAGGGCCGGTCCTACAGGGCCCGAAAAAAGAAAATTTGTTGTTTTCAAAGCTCGGCCCGCAGGGCTAGAAGTCATTTTCAACTATACGTCTACACGCATCATGTAATAAAAAAAATACAGTAATTAATTCATAATCAAAGGTAAGAAATATTGTGTACAAATAATTCATAGTCTCATACAAAGCATAAGAAGGCAAAAAGCTAAACACTCTAAGCAACATGATTATAAAAACTATCGTTTTCATTTAATTCGCTACTATCATCAATTTCAAGGAATTTTGATTGTACTTCACTTTAAATAGTAGACTATGTTTAAGGGGTAAAAATATCAAGAATTAGTAAACTAACATCATATGTAAATTTAACAATTTTTAAGGCTCTTAGGAAGGAGTCAGCAAGGGTATGAGTATGAAGAGTAGTAAAATTAAAACAAAAAAACAAAGCTAAAGGGCCTAACGGGCCGGCTCTTTTAAGCCCGACTTCCTTTTAAAACTCCATTTTTCAAGCTCGACCTGATTTCCTGAATCTAAAAATATATTTGATTTATTTGAAATGAGGTTAGGTGAGTTTCATTTATCCTCGACCCTTCTCTATCCTCACCTAACTTGAAAAAACGCCAACCAAACAAAGCTATTTTCTCTAAAATTATTCTCGTCTCCTTGATGATATCTCCTTCGATGCCTCACCCCCGCCGTCATTCTCGCTATCGCAGGGGACGAATCTCCTTGGCTTTCTCCGATTCATATGACAGTTAAACAATGCCTAGTGATTCATTATTTAAAGCTAATGACAAGACTAGGTCCAGGAACATGAGAAAGGATACTAATTAAAAATACTTATTATTATTCTCGTTCCCTACTATTCCCATAAAGGAAGAACTAAAATATGAAATATTATTAGCCAGTACCTTGTCACGGACTCAGAACTCCCTTTCCTTATACTGTGCCGGCCTTAGCGTGATTAACCCCTTGATCTTATGCTAAGTCAGCCTAACCCTCAAGTTGTAGGCAAAGAATGAGATGAAAACACAAGAGAGCACAAGTGAGAAAACTCTTGAGAGAACTTGAGAACTTGGAAACTCTACTTGGTGGTTACATATGAGGGGTGAGGGGTATTTATAAGCCTCCCCCTTGTTCCAGAACTTTCCTACCTCCTTAATGGACGGTGGAGATCTATTCGATCTAACTGTTATCATTCATCCTCTAGAATATTCTATGAGAATATCTACAAATAATATATAGATATTTACAAGGAGAATTCTAGAATATGCAAGAAAGAGATATCCCTAGAATACTCTAGAATTATCTAGCGTTCCCCACATTATTCTAGAGATATCTAACTTGCTCCAGCATCTTCTGGAGTACTCCGGTGTTGTCTAGAATGCTCTAGAATTCTCTGGATCAATCCGGAGCCTTCTAATCTTTGTGGATTGTGACAACCCGCTGCCAAGCGGTACTGGGATAGTTTAAAATTATACACCCTTTGATCTTTTTTATAAGTAATATTTTTTTTATTACGTAAAATGAATTAAAAGTTAAGATTAGTTAAAAATAATAAATATGTCAAAAATTTTATTTTTTTCTAAATATATCCTTATTTAAGAAATGAAAATAGGAAAGAGAATGGGTATAAAATATGAGAGAGAGAATGAGTAATAAATGATTATATGAGAGAGAATTAGTAGTGAATGGAGAATAATTAATATAAATATATGTATTTACTATAAGAGTACGAGTAAAAAAGAAAAAAGTATTAACATTTTGAGACACAAAAAGAAAATTTTTTATATTAAAAACAAATTCCAAAAGAAAAAGTTTCTTATAAAAAGTAGTATGGGATTTAAATTTAAATTTCATTACATCATCCTCCTCCTCCTCCTCCTTCTTCTTTTTTGTTTTTTGTGTACAGAACAACAAGCTTATAGCTTGATGACATTTTCGGAATAGCGATTGGGTTCTTTAAGAGTGACTTTTCAATCGTGATTTACGATATACAAGATAAGTATGTGAGATAAATAGTGTCTCAACTTATGTGTATAAACATTTTTTAGGGCTCTAAAAGCCATCACAAACACAGCAATGGTCTAGAACATGTAATAAACTACAAGGGATTAGAAGATCCCTCCTTAGCAACATTTGCATCTCGTAAGATCTGTTCCTTACAACAATCAGCTACACTATGTAGCAACACCACTTGTGATGTGTCAGAATGCTCATTTCGTGCCAAAATTTCTGTACAGCTTAATAATGTTCTGTCTACATGAGATAACACTATGCTCCAGTCCTCATAAATGAGGTACCTAGTTTCTTCAATAATCTGTCAAAAAGGAAAGACTTTCCCCTAAATCTCTAGTCAAATAATTAACAACCTCAATTGAATTAGAGAAAACTTGCGTTTTTTTGTATTCCCATTAGTTTTCCCACTTTCAATCCTGTTTTAATTGCTAGAATCTCAGCAATTGTAACGGGATAGAAGCTAAGACTCTTTTGAAACCCAACAATCCATTGTCCCCTTTCCTCTCGTATCACGCCTCCGCAAGCTGCATGTTTAAACTGGTGAACAGAAGCATCCACATCTAGTCTAAACGACCCTTGAGGAGGCGGTGTTTAGTGCAGGACATGTTAGTAGTTCCCTTGAAAGATCTAGTGCTGAAATTTTCCATTTGTTGTGTCCTCCATTAGGTGGAATGGTACTTGATGATAGATCGCTTCAACTGAACATTCTGTCACCTGAAAAATTTGCTCACACCTTGCTTTCCAAATGAGCTAACAAATGTGGCTAAATACTTTCGTCCATGGCCAACGTCAGAATCACACCTTAGCCAACTTTTTCTTAGAGTTCCATTCTATCCATCCTTGCAAATTAAGAGAGAAAAATATATTGTAATGGTTAAATTGGATAAATTTTTTCCACTCCTCTCTTATTCTCTTACAATATCTCAAAGTGTGTATAACATGTAAGAATAATCTTATGCTTTCCAAGTCATATCACAAATAAGCATAAATTATCCTACAATTATAACGGAAGACTTTAAAATACCTCTTGCCATTGTTAATTTTTGATCAAGGAGAAAGTCTACGTATACCAGAGATGGAACTACAAAACAGAAGTTGTCAGGTCACTCTTCTGATTGATTGCAAGGCACAATGATGGAAACTGGGTTGGGAGCAGTTGCTAGTCAGAGAACCTCAAAGAGCAGCTAAGGTTTTCCATGTACGTTTAATTTTCTAGATAGGCATAAGCTTAATTGTCTCATTTCACCATCAGAAATAAAACATAAATAGCTAGTCAAATGTTAACTCTAATCCTAAAGTTAGGCTTGGATCTTGCTGATAGACCACACTCAGGATATTTTAATTAATGACCTAATTAATAAATAACTAATAAATTATATTATAATAATTAAAATATCTCACATTCTCCTACTTGGCCCGTATCTTAATGTCAGTTGCCCTATTAAGATTAAACTAAGGCTGTGCTGTAAGAATCATGGTGATAAGTCCTCTTTAGTTGAGTATTATCTTTCATGCATTACATGCAACACCCTTACTTAATGGGTATGACTTTATGAATAAACTCCAACGTTTATTCGGTTCTAAACTTAATGTCTATTATTCTCATCTACAGAATGTGCACAAATAATGATAGAGATAATAAACCATATAATTAATTTCATTGCCTACCTCTTCTATGTGAATAAATGTCTGACCCCCATCTGAGGGAACACAAACACATTTGATTTCAATCCCTTAGTCAAAGGATTAGCTAGTATGTCATTTGTATTGATATGATCAACCGAAATTTCGTTATCTGTAATTTTCTCTTTTAAACTTAGGAATTTCAGTTCGACCCACCAACTTCAACTTCCACTCCTTTTGTTATTTGCAATGGACGCTGCAGCTGTGTTATCACAATACATCCTGATTAGCCTAGAGATTTAATCCACAATCTTAAGGCCATCAATGAAATTTCTTATCCAGATTTCTTGTGAACTTGCCTCAAAGCACACTATGTACTCAATATCACAAGTAGAGGGAGTTGTAAGTGTTTGTTTTGTACTTTTCCATGATATAGCTCAATCTGCTAGTAGGAAGATGTATCTGGTAGTAGACTTGTTTGTATCTAAACATCCTCCTAAATCAGAGTCTGAGTAACTGACCACTTCCAGGTTTTATGTTCTTCTGTATGTGAGCATATATTGTTTAGTACCTTGTAGGTATTTAAACACTTTCTTTGTAGCTATCTAATGTGCTTCCTCTGAATTGCTTTAGTACCTTCCCAATATGCCAACAGTGAAAGCTATGTCAGGCCTTGTGCAGACTTGTGGATACATCAAGCTTCCCACTGCTGATGCATATGAGACTCTTTCCATTTGCTTTCTTTCAAGCTCATTTTTGGGACATTGATCTAAACTAAACTTGTCACCTTTCTTAAGAGAAGCTATGTTAGCTGAGCAGTTTTGCATCTGGATCATTCAAGAACTTTGTTAATATAGGTTTGTTGAGACAAGCTTAAAATGCCTTGAGCTCTATCCCTTTGGATCTTGATACTAATGACATAGGATGCCTCACCCATATCCTTCATATCAAATTTCTTGCACAAAAATTGTTTCACTTCCCATAATAATCCTAGATCACTGATTACAAGTAATATGTCATCAACATACAAAACCAGAAATATGATATTGCTCCACTAACCTTGTGGTAAATG
The DNA here is from genome assembly GCA_037074505.1 of Albizia julibrissin. Classification (NCBI taxonomy): domain Eukaryota; kingdom Viridiplantae; phylum Streptophyta; class Magnoliopsida; order Fabales; family Fabaceae; genus Albizia; species Albizia julibrissin. Next base: position 2,458,183 of record CM073480.1, on the reverse strand, counting down.
CATTCATCCATGATGTTCTCATTGAAACCAAATGATGTGATTATTTCATGGAATTTCTTTAACTTGCATACCAGATGCTCTTTATCCTTTGCAATTAATCATTCAGGCTGCTTCATGTAGACTTCTTCCTCAAGAACCCTATTGAGAAATGCAGTCCTGACATCCATTTAGTGCAACTCTAGATCAAAATGTGCAACTAATGACATGATTATATGAAGAGTCTTTCGTTGATACAGGGGAAAATGTTTCCTTGTAGTCAACCCCTTCGACTTGTGCGAATCCCTTAGCAACCAACTTCGCCTTGAATCGATCAATGTTACCTTGTGAGTCTCTTTTGGTTTTGTAAACCCATTTACAGCCAATGGCTTTAGATCCACTCGGTAACTTCACAAGATCCCATATACCATTATTTGTCATAGAATTCATTTATTCAGTCATAGCATTATGCCACAACTTAGAGTTTTCACTCTTCACAGCCTCAGTAAACGTCAATGGATTATTTTCAATGATAATGTCATAGTCAATCTCAATAGAGTACACCACGTAGCCACTAGGTAATGTTTTTCTTCTTTTTATGGTTGATCTTCTTAATTCAACCTCTTAAGTTGGTTCAATTTATTCCTCTGGGATATCCTCCACCACAACTTGTCTTCGTTCTTGATGTGTAGGAGGTGGATAACTTTGAACATACCCTCAATTACGTAAATCAAGGGTTACTTCCATATGATCCTTGTTTGTTTGATCACTCCCACTAATCAAGTCATTATCAAGAAAAATAACATTCCTAGATTTTATGAAATGTGCAGAAGGTGGAGGACAATATAACCTATAACCCTTAGTCATACATGGATAGCTTACAAAGTAAGCTCTAATAGTTTTATGATCTAGTTTTTTTTTCTTGTGGATTGTAGACTCTTACTTCTGCAGGGTAGCCCTATATCCTAAGGTGTCTTAAACTAGGTTTCTATCATTTCCAGATTTCAAATGGTGTTTTTGGCACTGCCTTTGTTGAACCCTGTTTGGTATATATACAACTTCCTTAAGTGTCTCCTTTCACAAGGATATTGAAAGTTTAAATCCATTTATCATACTCCTAACTATATTCAACAAGGTCCTATTTCTTCTTTCTGCAACACCATTCATGTCTGGTAAACTAGGCATGTTATATTGAGTAACTATCCTCTGCTCTCGAAAAAAATTTGCAAAAGGACCTAGCGTTTGTCCTTCACTAGTATACCTACCGTAATACTTACCACCTCTATCGGATCTCACGATTTTAATTGGTTTTTCAACCTATTTTTCAACTTTAGATTTATATTCCTTAAAGGCATCTAGTGCCTTGCTTTTATTATCAAGTAAGTAGATATACGTGTATCTCAAGTAATCATCAATAAAGGTGATGAAATATTTTTGATTGTTTATGGATAAATCATGGCAACAAATATCAGTATGTATAATTTCAAGTAAGCCAGCTTCACTTAGCTCCCTTTTGTGACTTATTGGTTTGCTTTCCCCTTATGCAGTCTACACAGTTATCAAATTTTGAATGGTCTAAGGATGGAAAGATTCCATCTTTAGTTAACCTTTTGATCTTGTCTATGGAGATATGTCCTGATCTCCTATGCCACAAGTCAATAGAATTATCATCAACGATACTTTGTCTAATACCACGTGTAGCAGAAAAAACTTGAGGCAGATCAGGGATTATTTTAAACAAATCATTAGTCATAATAACTTTCGCAATTGGAATAAGGTCTTTAGTGAAATACATCAAATCCTTGTGCAAATAAATCCCATAGTTTAAGGAATAAGTTTCAAAATAGAAATCAAATTTCTCCTATAATTAGGAATGAAAAAATAATTGAGAAAATCTAATACGGTTTTATTTTGAAAAATGATTCTAAATGTTCCAATTGCTTTGACTGGATCTTCTTTCCCACTTCCTGAAAGGACTCGAGCTTCATTGGGAAGTAGAGGTCTGGTATGGATCATTGAACCCGTATCGATCTACCAAGTATCACTATCAATACTAATATGATGAGATTCAAAAGCTAAACCTGAATAATACATACCTTTACGTTCTAACCATGCCTTCCTCTTCTGGCACCCATCCTTCATGTGCCCTTTCTTCTTGCAGAAGAAGCAAATTGCTTCAACTTTCTTAATGGATGTCACAATAAGAATTTTTCTCTTCTTTTTCTCCTTGTCCTTCCTGCCTCTGGCATTAGTCCTGGTGGAACTTTTAGCTAAATGAGCTGCCCTTGGTGCATCCCTGCCACTCATTTGAATCCTTGTTTCCTCCTGAACACACATGAATAACAATTCATCAATTGTCTATTTCTCCCTATGTATGTTATAGGAGACCTTAAGGGCATCATACTGAGAAGGAAGGGAGTTCAGTACCAGATGCACCATGAATTGCTCTGTTAGTTCCATGTCAAAGGCTCTCAGTTAGGAGGATAAGTCTCTTATCCTCATAATGTGTTGTCTGACTCCATCCGTGCCTGTCAGCTTCATTGCGCATAGCTTTAACATGATGGAACCACCCATCTGTTTGTCAATTGGCTTAAACTATTTGTCAACAGCTTTGAGGAACTCTTTAGCAGTTTCATATTTGGGGATCGCTCCCTAAATGCTTCTTTGGATCATGGTCTTGATATAAGACAAGCACATGCTGTTGTAGTACTTCCAACGCTCTTGATAGTTAATTTCATCTTTAGTTGACATGTCAGTTGGTTTGGGAGGTCTAGGTTTCTCCATGACAAAGTGCATGTTCATCATATCAATCTGCAAAGATATAGCATCCCTCTACTCAGGGTAATTGGTACTATCCAATATAATTTTGATGGTATTATCAGCAAAGGGGTTAGGGAAAGCAGTAGGTGCTGTAATTTAAAAACTCAAGTTAGCTCACGAGATTAAATTTTGAGACAATCACGAATTCTTTACCTTTTGTATGCATGTTATGCTTTAATGGAAATATGCAATATATATAAATGCATATCACTAAATTCTACCTGTAGGCAAAGAACTTAGCATTGCATGAATTTATCTCAAATTGGTAGGTCTAGAGTGTATAATTTACATTTCCTAATACATGTAGGCAACTCAGAAAATATAAGACCAAACCATCCTATCCTAATTAAATATATAATCATAATTGTCTACTTGTGGGTTAAGATCAATTATAATTCTATATTTAATTAAAATATGATATTTTATAAGTTTCATATGTGATCATGTTGCATGTAAAACAAAAGGATGTTGTGGCTATTCCTTGGAACAAGCAGCATGCGAATCACAAATATCATTTTAGTGTATTTAATCAAAATATGCAGTCCTAATGGAGAGATTAATAATTTAATAAACTCGGTAAATAATCAAATAAAGCCCTGGCCTCCTATTATTTTATGTATTCTAAAATTATTTTAAAAAATCAATTTTGACATTTTTCAACTCAAATTTTATACAAAATTTTAATTATTAAAGAATTGTCTAAATTTAATTTTCCTAAATTTTAGACAATTAAATAATTCATGAAAAATAATTTTAAACATTTTCTAGTATGTGAAAATTTCCAAATTAATCATTTTCATTAATTTAAACAATTTAGTGTCATTTATTGGAAAAAACACATAAAACATAATTTTATTTAGTTAAACGGTGAACATAAGTGTTTAATAGGCCCAAAACCATTATCTGGAAATTCATTATCTATGGCCTAGAAGACAAGAAAGTAAATTAGCCCAATAATTGTTTTTGAAAATTCAAAAATCCATAGCCTAGAAAACACAAAAACCTTAACGGGACCAGAAAGCATAAATACTTGTTAGAAAAAATTCATGTTGGCCCAGAAAATGTATTTGGCCTAAAAACGCGTTAAACAATCTACAGAAAGGGAAAAAAATTAACACAAGCCTAAAATGCGTCAGGCCCAAACCACACCTCCCCTCCAGCCCAGATGTGTGAAACGCAGCATTTCACTAAGGGGAGACGATGCTGTTTTCGAGTGTGTGGGGAAGCTCTTCATAAGGACTCAAAACAGCGACGTTTTGACCAAGTTGTTCGGAGAGCTCTAAACAGCGGTTTTAACGACGAAAAACACAGAAAATCAAAGCAAAAATACAGTCAGACACCAGTTTCTCACATAATCTCTTTATAATCAAGATGATTTAAAATCTCTTACTAGAAAACGGAGGTTTCGATGACGATATCAGTGACGATATAAAGCAGTGATGATCCACATAACACATTCAAAACAATATACGTGCAATAAATCATCGATTAAGCACATATTTGAATCAAAATATTATCATATTTGAAAAATAAATTCGGAGGTACCGATGGTGATTACAACAACAACAGAAACCAAAACCCACATCGCATATTAGCAGCGATAAAGGCCTAAGTATGCACAAAAATCAATTACAAAATCACACCTAAACATTTTGCATGAGATTGTAGATGAATCTAAATCCATATTATATGCAAATCGGCATAAATCCAGAAAACCCAAACTCAAATCTATGAACTCGAAGCATTTAACACAGAATTGGAAGGCAGCATTCAGCCCATATATGTTAAATAGATATTCCCAAAGCATTAAAGCACCGATGTATCATTTATTTGATGATATAGGTTTTCTCAATATTTTTTTAGAAATTAAAAGGCAGAGAATCAGAGAACCAGACTCTGATACCACATGTAAAAATAATCTCATGCTTTACAAGTCATATCACAAATAAACATAAATTATCCTACAACTATAGCGGAAGACTTAAAAATACCTCTTGCCATTGCTAATTTTTGATCAAGGAGAAAGTTCACGTATACCGGAGATGGAACTGCAAAACAAAAGGTTGTCAAGTCACTTTTCTTACTAACTGTAAGGTACAGTGATGGCAACTGGGTTAAGAGCCGTTGTTAATCAACGAACCTCAAAGAGCAGCTAGGGTTTTTGTCGTACGCTCAATTTTCTAGACGGTTGTAAACTTAATTGTCTCATTTCACCATCATAAATAAAACATAAATAGCGAGTCAGCTATTAACCTTAATCCTGAAATTGGGTTTGGATCTTACTAACGGGCCACACTCAGGACATTTTAATTAATGACCTAATTAATAAATAACTAATAAATTATATTATAATAATTAAAATATCTCATGTAACACTCTCCTTAGAAGGGCAATTAAAAGGACAGAATGGTGACTCCCTCTTTTGGCTCTTAGTGCATTAGTCATGATTCTCTCATGAGCTATTTTTTCCACACCTGATTGGCCGCTTGTTTCAACTGGTTCTGATAGAAAAAGATATGCTGTTCTAACTGAAAAGCTCCCATCTGAGGCGTTCCTCCATATTACTCCATCCTCTCTGTCACCTGATGGGATCGAGTTGAAATCTGCCCCACCTTGTCTCTTGAATCCAGTTGGTCCAGATTCTGAGTGACTTGTTCAATTAATGGATCATATAAAGCTGTCCATTTGTCCCACCCATATAAACGTGTCCATTTGACATATTCAATGACATCATCCTTTAATGATATATTTTGAACAATTTTTTACTGGCAACCTTAACTTTTTGCCGTTACATCTGTTAGTTCCTTACCGTTAAATCATTCTTATACTGCTAAAAATCTCGGTCAAATGAAAGCCGGTCTGAAGCATCTTTTGCTTTAATTTTCTCTCTTTTCACCATAACCCCACGTTGAGGCGGTAGTTAACGGTGGCCCACCCATGCATGCGGCCACTTGGACCGTGCATGAGAAGCAAAAGGCCCTCTAATTGTTTCTCTCTGCTTATACATATATGAAGTTGATAAAAGAATTGAGAAGACAAGTGCAAGTGAAATTCTCATCTCTAACTTTCTGCTGATGAAGATGACAAAACATGAATGAAGGCATGCATGCTCATCTATATATCTTATAATACTCTTCCACTATATTACTGTTCATAAGGATTCAATGGTTGTGATCGCTTCTCATTCACCAATGCCTCGAGATCATCAATTGTAAACCTTACCGCCTAGCTGTCTCGGTCATTAATTGAGCATCGAGCTCCATGACGTCTGCACGCAACCTATTGCTTCAGAGGGAAATTCAAAATTCAAACCTTCTTCAGCCTCTCATCGCCTCAAATATATGTCATCTCATTTCAAAGTGTATACCATTGTTTGTTTACTGTCCCACTTCAAATTTCCAAATCGCTTTCTCTTTTCACCCTCTCTTCCTCTTCATCTGTTTGTATGTTAGCCACTTGGAAGTGATGAATGGTGGGAAGATCTTGCTATGGTAGCGACAACATAGAAGCACCGATGATGTTAGTGATGACAATGAAGAGGCAGTGATGAGCTTTTTCAGGTGAGGATGCAACGGTGGAGAGGAGGAACTGGCGAGATGTAACTGATGAAGTCAGGTTTTGGTGCTTTTGTCTCAAAAGCTTTCATATCCTGGTTGCTAGGAAGTGGTTGGACTATGCGGATATCTGGCGAACACGAGAGTGCTTCATTGCCAACGGTGTATAAAGCTATCCTGGTGTGGTATGTCATTATCCAACTTTACTGTTCAATTTTTTTACTTCATATTCACTTATTGAAAAATAGTAGATTCAAAGTTTTCCATCTAATCAAATTTCTTTCCTTCATCTTATTGCAAAATATGTCAGAAGCAGAAATTGTATAATATTGTCTAATTCAAAGGAATAGACATGGATGAAATAGAAATGCTGGATGCATAGCTCTTACCTTTGTTTGCTTAGATTTAATTTTGTTTGATTCAGAGCAGCAAACATGGATGATTATGTGAAAATAAAAAATAGTATTTATGCAAATAAAAAATATGATGCATTTCAATTAGGATCTCAAATAGAAGCATGTTTCAAAACTACCATTGTAGTAGCATGGAAAAACATTTTTTAAATGAAATTGTTAAAATATTGAAGTTATAGTTGTACGAAAAACATTTTTAATTGATATTTCATTGTAAGTTAGATGTTATGGTGGAAAGTTATTTTTTCATAAAATTTTTATTAAGTATTAAATTATTTCCTTAATAACGTTCTCCTATGCATCCCATGAGGAGTAAATACTAGATTAGAAGAAGAGGCATTTTATTCATAAATATAATAAGAAAATGTTTGTTCATAATATTTGCATGGCATCTTGCCATGTTTATTTATTTGTCGGTTGATTAGTAGTAAATGATTCTATGTAATTCTTTCTTATATCATATAGTAGTGGTTTATGTTTTTTTATGTTGTTTCTAATTTAATACATTTATGTGCAATTTTTCTTCCTTAAATTTTGCTCCCCGCGCTTTGCGCGGGAGAGTTGATGCTAGTTAATGATTAAAGAACCGAAAGTTCCCAAAAGGAATAATGCTATAACGTGAGCCAACTAACTACGCAGATTTTTTTTTTTTGGCTGATAGCGATGGCACATAACACAGTAACACACATACATATGCCGACACACTCTCACACACAACTTAAGAGTTTGAAAGTGGGGTGTGACTTGTCACCTTGTGTCACAGCACGGGGCCGACTAATTAATTTTGTGAAATCAAGAGTGAGAAAATCTCTCTAGTAGTTTCCAGAAAGAGCAGACGGATGGTACAGGAACATAGTCATAAATTCTATAAATTCTCAATGGCCTCTCTCATTTTTCCTGCACTACCTGTCTACCACAACCCTTCCTTCTTCATCTCCATAATTTCTTGCTGTTTAATATATAGTGTGTCTTCCCTTCATTTCTCTTCAGAAACTAAACAATGGGTTTGGAGAAGAATGAGAGCAATAGCCTTCTGTCCGACATCGCCGCCATCAATGGCAAACACGGCGAGAACTCTGCTTATTTTGATGGATGGAAGGCTCATGTCAGTAACCCATTTCACTTCACAAACAATCCTCAGGGAGTGATCAACATGGGTGTTGCAGAAAACCAGGTTACATATACATATATTACATACCCTCCTGCAGAAATTTTTATGCATATATATATATCACTATATATGATTACAAGCTAAAATGTTTGATTAGTTGACTGACTCGTATGTATGGGTTTGTGTTGATTTGTTTACACAGCTCTGTATTGATAGGATAGTGGAATGGATAAGGAATCATCCAGAGGCGTCCATTTGCACTCCTGAAGGACTTCACCGCTTCATAGACATTGCTCTCTCTCAGGACTATCATGGCCTTCCCAAGTTCAGGAAGGTGTGTTTGTGTGTGTGTAAACTCCCTTTGTCCTTTTTAACGTTCTCTCAGTATTTAATATAAGCAATAAATCTTTTTATTTTTTTTATTTTTATCTTCATTAAAATAATGTAATTTTGATAATTGTTCCTCCTAAAAAGAATAGGAGGGAGTATATGCTAAAGCCTATATGGGGTGTGTGTGTGTGAATCAAAGTTGATGATCATAATGGGTTTGCTTGGTGTTGTGATTATTTGCAGGGAGTGGCAAATTTGATGTCAAAAGTGAGAGGTGGGAGAGTAAAATTTGATCCTGACCGTATAGTGATGAGTGGTGGGGCCACAGGGGCAAATGAAATGATCATGTTCTGTTTGGCTAATCCTGGAGATGCTTTTCTTATTCCTACACCTTATTATCCCGCGTATGTATATACTGCCCTTAATTACCTTTTCGGTACTTTGTTTAGGTGTCTCGATCTTCATGAACATTCCACTCACGCAACTACTTCCAAGATTCAAAATGTTATAATGCCTCTGTCACTTACTTAATAAATAAAAGGCACAAAAATCCAAAATTGAATTATACTAGTTTTTTTTTTTTGTTATGGCATACATTATTTATTGAGGAAAAAAACATTTATACTCTAACATGCATCGAACAAGTCCAAAAGGAAATTTTCAATTATAAGGGTCAGTGGACCCCACTTGCCCTTGATCAATGGAAAACCATAGCTAAGGCGCTAAGCTACCTCACTGTACGGTTTCCTTTGAACACAAACACTAAACACTGCAAAAATTAAAGGATCCGTGTCCTAAACATCTAGCAACACACACTTCAAATAAACTAATCGATACAGCTAATATTCTGCTGCAGATTTAATCGCGACTTATGCTGGCGACCTCGGGTACAAATAATCCCAGTGCATTGTGACAGTAATTTCAAGATAACAAGAGCAGCTCTTGAAGCAGCTTGCATGAAAGCTCAAGAGGGCAATGTCAACGTGAAGGGTTTGCTCATAACAAACCCATCAAACCCTTTAGGCACCACCTTAGACAGAGAGGCACTAAAAAATCTCGTTCAATTTGTTAACGAGAAGAACGTTCATTTGGTGTGTGATGAAGTATATTCAGCTACTGTGTTCAACAACTCCTCCAACTTTGTGAGTGTCTCTGAGATCATACATGATATGGAGTTCTGCAACAAAAATCTCATTCACATAGTTTATAGTTTGTCAAAGGACATGGGGATTCCTGGATTTAGAGTTGGCATCGTTTACTCCTACAACGACACGGTGCTAGACCGTGGCCGTAAAATGTCAAGCTTTGGATTGGTTTCTTCACAGACTCAGCATATTCTGGGTGAGATGCTTTCTGATGATGATTTTGTGGAGAAGTTTCTAGGAGAAAGCTCAAGAAGATTGGCTCAGAGGCATGGTGTTTTCACAAAGGGACTTGAGAATATGGGGATTGCTTGCCTCCCAAGCAATGCAGGGCTGTTCTGTTGGGTGAACATGAGAAGTATGCTGAAAGAACAAACACTTGAAGGTGAAATGAAGCTGTGGCGTGAGATTGTGAATGATGTGAAGCTGAATATATCTCCAGCATCCTCTTTCAATTGCTTGGAACCTGGTTGGTTTAGGGTTTGCTTCGCTAACATGGATGATGATACTGTGGATGTGGCACTAAAGAGAATGAAGGATTTTGTGGGCAAAGAAAAGAAGAAACCGGTGGAAGTCAAGCAGAGTCAAGGCTTGTACGAGTCAGCTTTTAGTATACAAGATTTGATGAGATCCTATTACCAAGCATGAGAGAATTGGGAGAGTCTTGTGCCTCTCGAATGCATTAGTTTTGTGTGTTTTCTTGTTTGTTTAGGTTCACCTCCATAAGACTTACACTCTGTGGAAGGTTTTTATCATTGAATAATATTGTTTTGAGGGAGATGAATGCAGATCAGACGGCTTCCTAAAGAAGAGGAGGAGGAGACAGGGACGACGACGGAGTTACTTCCCGTCCTCACTCCGGCCAATTGAGACCATGATGAACAGAATAGCCTCCTTTCTTATCGGGAACCCGTGCTTCCCCCTTTTCCCAAAAACGGTGTCGTCTCTAAAATGTGTAGTAAATAAATTAATTTAATTAGTTATTTATAAAAGAAAAATGGGTGTTATTTTTTCTACAGTACCTTATTTAATCATCATTTACATTAAAATTATCTCTTCATGCATTTCCACTGCAAAAATTCACCTCACTCTCACGGCAGCAATTTAGTGCCCATTTGCTCTTAAAAATTTTTAAAATTTCAGTGCATTTTTATATATTAAAATTATATTAAATTTTATGAGTAAAAAAACACTAGTATTCTTATTTTTTTTTTCTAAAAAAGTGGGGTCAAAATCTCCTGTTAGCGGAGATGGTGAGTTTAGAAAGTTGTGACAAAATTTTAAACTTTTAACTAACTTTATCTAATTCTTTTAACATAAAAAAAGTAATTAATAGGATCTAATAAAAAGATTACAGGGAATAAAATTTCGCATGAGCAACTAATAACGGTATTAATAAGAGATAATATAAATAGAGCTCAAAGGGTTAAACATTACTTATACTAATTTATAAGTTATACAAATTGGAAGGAAATATTAGGTCATATACGATGATGACATGAAATCCGTTAAAGTTCATTTATATATTCACCCACTTTTAAAAATCCACTAAAAACTTGCATCATAATATTCTTTTAATTAAAAACTAATTAAATAACATGCAAAGATAAAAAAAAAACGCTGAGTCAAGTCATGAGGCTTCTACTTTAATTTGCACGTTGCTACTCCTTTCCTTGCTTTTTATAAATAATATTTTTTAAATACATATCTTTATATTAGTTAGAATTAAAGTCTATTTTTATCTTAAAGTTTTTTAAGAAAATCAATTTTATCCTGAAAATTTTTTTAAGTGCAATATTATCCCTAAAAATTTTAAAACTGGTGTAATATTATCCTGACCGTTAAAAATATTAATTTTAATTGTTAAATCTCATACTTGACCGGTTTATGCTCACGTGTCTTGTTAAGTTGGAAAATATGACTCGTTAAACCCTCATAATGCCCAACCTCAATTAATTTAAATTTTACCTGGCACTCATTTGATTAATCATAAAAGCAAAAATAAAATAAAAACATAAAATCCCCAAAACCCCTATAGGATATGTTTGATTCATTTGAAGTGAGGTTAGGTGAGTTTCATTTATCCTCAACCATTTTCTATCCTCACCTAACTTGAAAAAACGCCAACCAAACAAAGCTATTTTCTCTAAAATCATTCTCTTCTCCTTGATGATATCTCCTTCGATGCCTCACCCTCGTTGTCATTCTCGCCATCGCAGGGGACGAATCTGAGGCTCCTGCTCCTGATCTGGGATCACAGCTTTCAGCTCCTTCTGGGTGGTCGGGGAGCGATACATCGATGAGTGTGCATGGGTTTCACGTTTGTGTGTCGGTGAGTGGATGAAGATTGGATTGAAAGTGGGGTTCGGTCCTTCTTGATGTGGCGGAAAAGCTGAAGATTTTTCAAGACAAGGTCAGAATATCGTCGAAGGAGTCCTATTAGCATAAAAGTGTGATGTGGATGTTGTCAGCACCAATCAAGATGATGAACTCCAAAGAACAATTGAAGAGACGCAAAAACTGGTTCGTGCTTCCGCTGCCTACATTTGAGAATTATTTTTCCTTCTTCAAACGATAAGATTGATGCATTTCTATTGGGGTTTGGTCTTTCTTGGTTCGTATGCACGTTTTTATTTTTATTTCAAAATTCCTGAAGAAAAAAGATAATCATGGATCAAGATTCTAATTTTTTTTTTCAAAAGTGCTTTGTCCTTTATCACCGATCAATAGCACACAAATAAAGCACTATAGTTGAATATGTAAATTAACTTTAGTGAAATAGTGCTAAGTGAGATATCAATTTATTTAGTGCAAATATAGTATTTTGTCACAATTTTTATTCTATTTAGCCTTTTCAATATTATAGCCATAAGAAGCCCCTTTGACTATGAATTTATGACAAAACTAGTGATAGAGATACTAGAACCTTTACAAGCCTATGGTAGATGTTAGAATAGGTGAATTGAGTGAAATTCCTTATTATTTGAGAGATAAGAGAAACACATATTCCCTTGAGAGCTCTATCATATCTATCTTTCTTGATTTTGTTATGTGTTTAAATTGGTTTATTTACATTAAGAATTAAGAATTCCATGAGCTTTAATTGATTTGGGATTGTGATTATTCAATCTTTATGTAATTTTATTCTTGAATTACTCGATGATTACAACATTGAGCATATTTTTGAAAGCACTGGTTATATTTTGTCTAAGGGTGCAAAAGGCTAAGTGTGAGGAATTGACAAATCTTTATTTTATTATATATTTTCATATCTTATTTGGAGATTTTGTCATAATAAATAAGCTTAAAATGTATCTTATACAATTAATTGTGATTAAAGGAGTTTTTATGAAATTAAGGTTGAAAAAGGTAAAAATATCATATATTTTATAAATCTCCTTAATTAATTAATTTTTGAAAAATTAGGTATTACATTTTAGGCTTATTTGCTTTGCAGATCAATTTGTAGAGAATTTCAGACAAATGCCCTCAGGTTTTGAAGATGCTGGTTGGAGTCACAAAAGTTTTATGTTTTTAGTTTAGTTCCTCCAGAAGAAGTTTTTAATATTGCATTTTAGTCCCTTGGTCAAAACGCACGTTTTGACCAAGGGATCCGTGAACTTCATACCGGAGCTGGAGCTGGATATACAGGAGGAAATAGACAGAACCAGTAGCGCCGCGCGAGAGAAGTTCCTTCCTTCCTTCCTCGATATTCCTTTTATGTCACCGGCGGCATTCTTCTTCTTCAACATTGCCGCCGGTGACCACCTACACTGTGCTGGGAGGCGGAAGGAAATAAAGAAAAGAAACAGAGAGGGAAACAAGAGAGCGGCGCCTTCCGTCATCCACCATCGCCTTCACCATCGTCACTGCACCACAGTCAACACACCATCTTCTCTGCCACTCATCCCAGTCTCCACCTTCTTCTTGCTCTGTTCTACATCAAATAGAGACAGCAGCGGCCGCGAGTTGGGAAGCAGTGAGCGGAGGAAATAAAAACAAGGAGGGAGGTGGCGATTTGTAAGGAACCTGACTGCACCATCAACGTGACTGCAATATCATCATCGCCACTCCTTATTACCTTGCATTCATCACCATCATCTTACCACCGTCAACTTCTTCACCACCGCCATTCTCCTTGTTGTCTTACTTGGCTGGATATCCAGAAACTTGAGAGCTAAAGATCAGAACAGCAATATAATTTTAATCAACATCCCCTGTTCTGTGTGTTCACTGATAGCCACGGGTCCCACAGTTTGTTTATCATTTCTGCTGATTATTTTCCATGGCTGAGCTGTTTGTGATGGTGATTATGTTGCTTCTTGTCGCTGATTCCATGGTATTTTTTGGTTAATTTTCCCAATCCTATGTAGTAAGAGGCGATGGCATGAACTTGGAGCTTCAAGAGGGGAGTTTTGCTCTTTCATTTTTCTATTTCTGCATTGTAATTGTGATTCCTAAGTCTTAGGATGAATTTTATAATGTTGGATTGATTTGTTTGGATTTATTTTGAGATTGAATGTGGCTTAAACATTTGTTAAACACTTGACATTGTACTTAATTAGCTTAATTATCATTTCTTTGTGCTGGTTAGTCATTGAATTGATAATTTTGTGAACATTTTGTGCTAATTTCAAGGTGGCTTGGTTAGTGGATCAATAGTGTATTGTGTTTGCTTTGGTTAATTGAACATGAATTTATTAATTGTATTTAACATTGAACTTTAGTATCATTAATCTTGATGTTTCATATGGGTGGCTATTGTTAAATTAAGATTAATGAGAAAATCAAGTGATAATGTGAGGTGGCTCTTTTATTGGATTTAAAGTTAAATATGATTTTTAAATTCATTTAATTGCTAAAGTACTTAATCAACCTAATTTTTAAAGAGATTAATATGCAAGGTGGCTTGGTATTAATCAATCTAAATTAGGCCTAGTCTAAGGGGTGGCCCTTAGAGGCATTTTTGAACTAGCATGATTTATTCTCCTATAATTATCTTAAGTAAGGATTGTTTGCGTCATTGCTATGAGGGATTGCTCATTTCATTATTGAACCCTTTTACTTTTATTATTCCATTAATTCCATCATCATTCCATTTTATTCTAAAAAAAATCCAAAAATATTTGTTTTCAAAGCATTTTAGTCTAATTGCATTTAGTTGTTAGATAAAAAGTTCAAAACATCATTTTTAACTTAGTTTGTGTCAATCATTGTACTTAGTTTGTAGGTAATTAATAAAAGGTTTTTTGTGAGACGATCCGATATTGTACCCTTTATTGCAATCCTTGATTAAAATTCTTGAAGAGGTTATCAAGGCGCGAAGCAGACAAGTTGGGTTTTCAATGGTTTGGGTTCAGGTTCTCAAAGCTGGGTCATCTTTCAAAGGCATCGAAGGCTATAAGCAATCCAAACTGGTTTTTCTTTTTAAAGTCATAAAGGTTGAATATTCAATTTTCTGGGTTTATCTCTTGAATCTTAATAATTGATTTGTGATTAATCGGTTCAAACTGGTTTTGTTCGGTAAATCTCTGGATTATTTTGTGTTGTTGATCTTGGTTAACAATTTTTCCCTTTGCTTTTTATCATTGGTTAGAAGGTTTATGCTTAAAGCTTCAACAAGAGTTTTTATATCTTTCTTTGACCTAACGCGAGTTGTGGCTCTGATTCATCGGATTTTTCATTTCTTGATTTTAATTGTGATTTCTTGATAATTTCATTGGATAAAGGATTGGGAGGAAGTATGAGGATGAAGATGAAAATGGTTGTTGGTGAACATAGAGGCAGAAGGGAATGGGTTCAATTTTTGGCCAGGGGGAAGTGGAGGGAGATGAGAAGAATTCATTAAAATAACTTATTCAAATGAAAATTCTGTCATCATTTCCTGTTATTTTCTGAAATGGGGAAAGATTCTTGACAAGACAAAATGAATAGATTATAGTTGTACATGCGATTCCATCTAACTATTTTGATTTTTGATGGATTCTCGCCGTTTATCCTGAAATCTGTTAAGAGTCAGCTTTTCCCTGAAAGTAAAATCTTGGTTGTATGCCATGAGGGATTGAGGTTAGTTTTTCGCATCATGCATGCTATGCATGTTCAGTTTTATTGTTCTCACTAACATTTAAGGGTCTTGTTTCCTCTTTGGTGGGAAGATCTGCTGTGACAGCAAACAAATTAGAGCAGTCTGGTTTCTCAAATATAGCATGCATTACGCAGGTCTTCAAACTCTGAAGCCAAGTTTAGTTGAGCATAGTCTTCCTTGTATTTGATTCCAGGCCATCAACCTTGGTTAATTGATTAGTTTCCAGAACCTGTTTGTTATGCAAAGCATTTCCACTTGTGTGTGTGTATAGATTTTCTCACCCTTCTGAATTTTTATTGAGAATCTCAAAATGCATATGATGGTGAGGTAGAGCTATTCGTAGGATTACTCAGAATTTTAATTATTGGTGTTATGAATCGAATGGTGGTAGGAAATCTTTCTTGCAAAGGCTTCAAAGAATTCTACATTGTTAGGGAAGATGACCGCATTGGTCTTTGCAATGGCTTCAAAGAGTTCCACTAAGACTGGAATTTTGGATATAAAGGTCGTCAACGAGACGTACCCAGAACCTAACATTGAACCTTGTGAAATGCCTTACGTGCATTACCCAAAACCCAGAACTTACTGCAGGTAATTTAGAATTTTGTTTAAATCCTAGTGACATCTCTTCTTTTTTGCCTCATCTTAGGGATGAATGTGCTTGCAATCCTGTGAGATATTTCGCCCTCTTGTCAATGCAGAGATGTGGGAGTGGATGGATTGAGACGTCGTTAAATAATCATACTAACATGAGCTCAAATGAGGAAATTTTCTATATTAAAAGTGAGTTCTCTTTCTTATTTTGTTCTTGGAATTTTATATCTACCCTTTGATTAAAAAATGAATGATTTAGATTTAATATTTTTTAACATTAAAATAAATAAATAAATGACTTGAAGTGGACGCTTAATTAGGTAATGTCTCATTCTGGTTTATTTAGCAATATATTTTTCTTTTGAAATAAATCAATTAAATTGGTCATACAAAAATTCTTTTGATTGGTTAGAATGATTAATCTTGCAAGATTTAATTCAAATATTATTCTGAATTTGATATTTTTTATGATAATTGTTTACTAATATTTAAATTATTAGATAAAGTTGTTACGAAAGAGATATGATTTAAATAACATGACTTAAATATCGTTTATTTTATCTAGTTTTAACTACTTGGATAGTTTAAAAATATAATATAGTATAATATAAATCAATTAAATTCTTACAAGATTTAATTCAAATCTTATCCTGAATTTAAGATATTTTTATGATAATTGTTTATTAATATTTAAACTACTTGATAAAATTGTTGCAAAAGGTTGTTTTTTTGGACAAAGTACGAAAGGTTGTTATGAATATATAATTTTAATGGGTTAAATTTATTTAAATGTTTTTTTATTTAATATTATAATAATATTATTATAAAATATTAAATCACAACTGTTTGAAGTTGATTAAATGGTGGGAAAGTAAAGTAGTATGTCAATAAATGAATGATAAGGGCATTTCTTGTAATTAAGAAGATAATATAAACAATGATAATGGTATTTCTCGTCATTATAAGGGGGTTTGCTATCAAGAAATGAATGCTTCTTGATCAAGGTAATGTCTCGCCCTTGTTTATCTAGCAAAATCTTTTTCTTTTGAAGGGAATCAATTAGTGGGTCCTACGAAAATTCTTTGATTTAATTCAAATTTTATCCTCAATTTGAGATCTTTTATGATAGTTGTTTATTAATATTTAATTTATTTGATAAAATTGTTAAAAAAGGTTCTTACAAATTTAATTAAGATGACTTAAATTTAAATATCTTTTACTTTTATCTAGTTTTGATTATCTGGATAGTTTAAAATTTAGTATAATATAATATAAATCAATTCAATTCTTTATACAAAAATTCTTTTAATTGGCCGGTAAGTATATCTTAGGCCAAGTTAGTTCAAATGAGGCTCTATAAATACGTTAATAATCCATTTCTGCATGAGAATGCAAGAAAAGTAACTTAGAGATTAGAGTAGTACTGAGCCTTCCACCTTTTGTGACACTACCCTTAGTACGACAACATGAGCCCTAACCCCTTCATCCGCCCCCTCCCCCCAATGCAAAGGATTGATTTGTATGCTAAGATGTTCAGCGATGCATATGCTATATTGCTTAACCTTCATACTGATGCCCGTGACGATCCTTGCCCTCTCCTTATGAATGAGGTATGAAAGTTGTTCTCATTGTGAGAATTTTATATACAAATATGTGTTAAGGTTGTTTTGCTAAAAAAATAATTTAAGCACGCATTAAGCACCGAGAGAGAGGTACTTATGAGACATCTTTCGCTCTCTTCAAATTGTTCATTTTGAGGTCTTATTACCTCTCATGGTTTTAAAATGCGTTGAGAAGAGAGGTGTTCATACTCTTATAAGGTGTCATTAATAACTTTCATAAGAGGAGAGTTGTATAAGGCATCAATAATAACTTTATATTAAAGTTGTTCTCATTGTTAGAATTTTAGATACAGGTGGTTTTGTGGTAAGGATGTCTATCTTTTACATATAAAATCTCATACTTGCTTTGTCTTATCGAGATACATATAAGACGCCATTCATTACTCTTAAAATTATCCGATTTGGGGTCTCATTACCTCTTGTGTTTTAAAATTTAATGCTGACCTTTATAAGAGGTCTTTCGTTCTCTCAAAATTGTTCACTTTAGGGTGTTATTATCCTATATAGTTTTAAAAGTAGCACCTCATGATATTTCGATTTTTCAAAATTGTCTATTTTTGGGCCTCTTACACCTCATGGTTTTAAGAAGTAGTCTTATGAGGAGTATTTTGTTCTCTCAAAATTGTCCACCTTAGGTTTCTATTACCTTTACAATTTTAAAATGCGTCTAGATGAGAGGTGTACATACTCTTATAAAGCGTCTTTTGTTTCCTTTTCCAACTAATGTAAGACTTCACATAAGACTTTTTTAATTCTCATACATTTTTCAAAATTGTTTACCTTGGGGTTCCATTACCTTTACAATTTTAAAATGCGTCTAGGTGAAAGGTGTACATACTCTTATAAAGCGTCTTTTGTTTCTCTTTCCAACTAATGTGAGACTTCACATAGGACTTCTTTAATTCTCATACATTTTGAAAATTGTCTGCTTTGAGTTCCCATTAACCTCGTTATACAGGGGATGAGAGGGATTTTGCTTTTCTATTATTAGATACGTATATTTAATTATAACATTTATAATTATTATAAGGTGTATTTGGATGAGATTTATTATTCTATACATCTATCATAATTATAACATTTATAATTTTATTATAAGGGGTCTTTGTGTGATAGTGGTTCTCATGGTAGAATTTTAGGTACAAGTATACATGTCTCGAGCTTGTCATTCTGTCTAAATAACTCAAGTTGTTTAATATTGAAATTCATCTTTACATTATATACCTTTAATCTCTTGCTTAATTAGTCAACGTGTGACTTCTCTAATACTCATATTTTTATATTACAGGGTATCAGTGAAAGCCAACCTTCATCTTTTTCAAAGGGACAAGTTATTGATAATGCAGAAACAGACACTGATGTGTCAACCAATCAGAATCATAAGGATTCAAACGCATATGCTGAAACCCTTGAGGAAGAATCTGTATATCATCAGGATTCCACAAAGTCTAACAATCCCTCATTAAAACATTACACACAAGAGACTAGTGTTGAATCTGGACCACGCGTCTACCTTTGGGGCCCTCAAGATTGGCTCATGCACCCAAGTTTGTATTGCAAATACATGGACAGATACTTGTACATGCCACTTGAAGTTGATTCTGCAACTAGTCTCTTATCACCGGGGCCATCTTATGGAGGTACGTACCTGCGTACATGTGCTTTGGCGTGTAATTTGAATTTTCTTGCATCCATGAAATATGTAGTTTTGCATGATATTTAATAATATACTAATTCTAACTCTGTTATATATATTCAATTCCGTATTATCCAGTGGTGAATGATGTAACTCCAGATCTAGCTAAGATTGTAGAACATATTGAGTCCTATTTCAGGTAATGCCTTCAATTTCAGCATGTACCCTGAGGTCTTGTGTTGTTTTTTCTTCCTTTTTATCTTATTTTAACAGTTTTAAATTATATAATTTGTCACTTGTAGTTTTGATAATTTGATTCATGATGTAAACTTCCAAGAACACATGGATAATGAAGGATGGGTTCCCCTTCCATTTATAGCCAGCCTTCCTGGGGTGAGTTGCTTGTGATCTTTATATATATATATATTGGAATGTAATATTTTTAGCGACTAATTATATAATATTTTATATATCCAGGTGAGAGAATTGACACTTAATGTTAAAGTGATAGAGGAAGCCCTTAAAACCTCATTTGCGATAGAAATTAAGGTAATTTAGTTCTCTATCCCTAGCCTGATTCGGTGTTATATATACAAGCAGTTATATTATATGGTAGAATTTTTTATTGAACCATACAATCTTATTTATATATATCGCTTGCATAAATTAAATTATTTACTATATTGAATTGACAGGATGGTACTAAATTGATAAGGCACCGTCGTAGTTGGTAGAGATGGATTTCAGTTTCGCCCAAACCATATCCTGCGATGAACTGATCACCACTTTAAAATCTGCAACAAATTACACGCGAAGATGTGCTGTGCTTTAGTTCATTATATTGTTTTTGTGTCATATGATTCTATCTGGTACAGTAGTATGGAGTTTGTAATATTGATTAAATTTTTATTTTTTATAAATTGATTGACAGTTGAGATATTTTTTGGTTGCCCTAAGTCCCTAAGTTACATTTAAAACAAAAATAATTCTATCCCTATAATTTTTATTTGATTAAAATTTATACACAAACTTTAACTTAAATGCAATGCAACAACTCAGTTTTTATGGTTTTAGGTAGCGTTGTCTTTATTGTTAGTCATTATAGTTTGATCATGTTTTGATTCTTATTCTTGTAGTTTCAAATTATAAGGACAAAAACTATCATTATTAATGTCATATAGACTAAATTTATACTAAATCTTTATGAAATTATAATGATAAAGAATATCAATTTGAAACTACATGAAGGAAAACCTAAATTCAATCAAAATTTAAGGAAGAAAAATAGTATTAATTCTTTTTAATTATTTAAAACAATAGTCATTCACCTTAAAAAAATTTAGTCTTTATTTTTTGAGACAAAGAAATTAAGATTTTAAATAATTACAATTATTGGGACTAGGTTATATGGAATCAAAACTCAATAATTAAATTTTTAACCTAATGAAAACTAAAAAGAATTAAGTGACGTCAATTTCACATTAATAAACATTGAAATAAATGAATTCTTAATATATTGATTTTTAGACTTTAATTAAAATACAAACATGCGTGTTCTCCAAATTTCATTTCCAATAAAAATTCACGTCAGAATAATTCTTAGATTTTTAAAGAAATTGACCCGTTTTTGTTGTCCTATATAAGAGATGTTTTCTTTTTTTTGTTATTCTTCCTTTAATAATTTAGAGGATGCCATGCTATAAGGCATTTCTTCATGGACAATTTTGAAGAGATTCTAACTTAACACTGGCAGCTTAGTGCCCATTTGTTTTAAGGTTTATTTAAGTTAGCATTCAAGAAGTACGTTTACGTAGGTCGAGACAAAACTTCTCTCATAAATTTACCTCTTATATCGAAAATAATGTTAGAAAAGCCGCTTCTATTGCTAATCCAAACAGGCACTTACCATTTTAAGAGTTCTTTTATGATTTACAAGGTAAGTAGATGAAAAAAGTTATGTGGCTTGCAGAAAAAGAGTATAGTTTGGGGTTTCCCAAATATGCACTTATTTTTAAATAATCAATTGTTTTCTTTTAATTCTTATTTGTGTCCCCCCCGGGGATCAAAGAGGGTTTTTATTTGGATGGATTATTTTAACATTTGAAAATCAAATTAAAAAAATTAAACTAAAATGAACAAATATGTTAAGGGAATAATAGTTTAAGACAATTTTTTATATGTATCAAGAAATCAACAAAACAAAGGGAGCCTACAAACAAGGAAGCATCAAAAGTCATATTTTTCACTATGAGTATACATTGAGTGTTGGCTTTAGAATTCTGCTTAAATCCTAGTGATATATGTCTTCCTTTTTGCCCCATTTTAAGGATGAATTTGCTTGCAATCCTGTGAGGTATTTTGTTCTCTTGTCAATGCAGAGATCTAGGAGTGGATGGTTTGAGACGAGGTTGAATAATTATATACTAACATGAGCTCAAATGGGGAAATTTTCCAGTTAAAGTGAGAAGAAGTAACACCTCAACCATTGTGGTGACTCTGGATAAGGTTTATAATCTAGACAAAATTGAAGTATTTAGATATAATTTTAATGGATTAAAAAAAATTTCCCGGATTTAATGGGTTAAATTTATTTATATGTATTTTTGTATTTAATATTATCATAATATTATTATAAAATATTAAATCTTAACAGTTGGAAGTTGATTCAATGGTGGGAAAATAAATAAAGATGAAGCTCAAGGGAGAAACTCCTGCCCTGCTTAAGTAGCATGTCAAGAAATGAATGATAAGGGCATTTTTCGGAATCAAGAGAACAATGACAACATTGATAAAGGCAATTTCCGACATGATAAAGACATTTATAGTCAAGAAATGAATGCACAGCTGCAGTTGGCGGCTTAAAGTTGATGTTTCTTGGGGAAAAAACTTAAAGTGGATCAGGTAATTAATTTCCTATGATTTATTTAGCAAAATTTTTTTTCTTTTGAAGTGAATTAAATCAATTAAATTGGTCCTATGAAATTCTTTGGATTGTTCAGAATGATAATATCTTACAAGATTTAATTAAAATCTTATTCTAAATATGAAATATTTTATGATAATTGTTTATTAATATTTAAATTATTTGATAAAATTGTTAAAAAGGTTCTTATGAATTTAATTAAGATGACTTAAACTTGAAGATCTTTTATTTTGATCTAGTTTTGACTATTTGGATAGTTTAAATATAGTAAAATATAATATAAATCAATTATTTTTTTTATAAGAATATTTTTTTGATTGGCCGGTAAGAATAATTATATCTATGATTTAATCATTTGATTCAAATAATCATTTTAATTGGCCGTAGGAATGATTATATCTTAGACTAAGTTAGTTCAAACCATGCTCTATAAATATATCAATAATCCATTTCTACATGACTGTAAGAAAAGTAGCTAAGAGAAGTACTAAACCCTCCACGTGACACCACCCTTAGACAACATGAACCCCAACCCCTTCATCCACCCCCTCCCCCCAATGCAAAGGATTGATATGTATGCTAAGATGTTTAGCGATGCTTATGCTATGCTGCTTAACCTTCATACCGTTGCCCATGACGACCCTTGCCCTCTCCCTGTGAATGAGGTATGAAAGTTGATACAAGTATACGTGTTAAGGTTGTTTTTCCAAGAAAATAATTCAAGCACGCGTTAAACATCAATAGGAAGTTTTAAACCTTTATAAGACGTCTTTTGTTCTCTTAAAATTATTCATTTTGAGTTCTCATTATCCCTCATAGTTTTATGAGGATAGGTGTTCATACTCTTATAAGGGGTCAATAATAACTTCATATGAAAGTTGTTCTCATTGTTAGAATTTTAGGTACAAGTATTTATGTGTTAAGGATGTTTTTTCTTACACCTAAAATCACGTACTTATTTTTAGTTATCTAAATACTTATAAGACGTCATTTGTTCTCTTCAAATTGTCTACTTTGAGGTCTCATTACCTCTCATGGTTTTATAGCTTAATGCAAACTGTTATAAGAGGTATTTCATTTTCTTAAAATTATTCTCTTTGGGTCTCAAATGCAGACCCTTATTAAAGAGTATTTCATTCTCTTAAAATTGTCCGCTTTGAGGCCTCATTACACCTCATGATATTTTGTTCTCTTAAAATTATCCACCTTAGGGTCCCATTACCTTTGCGATTTTAAAATATGTCTAAATGAAAGGTGTTTATACTCTTATGAGGTGTCTTTTGCTCCATTTTCGTATTAACGCAGGACTTCACGTATTACTTCTTTAATACTCATGTATTGCTATATTACTGGATAATAACTTTGTGTGAAAGTTGTTCTTAGAATTTTAGGTACAAATGTATGTGTAAAGATGTCTATTTAACAAAATAATTTAAGCTAGTTAATATAGAATTGCATTGTTCATTATATAAATCTTTAATCTCTCCTTTAATTAATCAATGTTGGATGTAACAATTTGTTCTCTCGAAATTATCTGCTTTGAGGATATATTACATCTCACGATTTTAAAACACATCAAGAGAGAGGCATTCATACTCTTATAAAACATTATTTGTTTCCTCCCTAGCAGATGTAGGACTTTATATGAGACTTATTTAATTCTTATATAATACTATATTGTAGGTTATTGATGAAAGCCTGCCTCAAACTCCTTCAGAGGATTTTATTGATGAGGACGGATCATACTTTCTACGTTTTCTGGTTTGTTTCTTCTTCTTTCTTAATTTTTCTCCTTTCAGTTTTAAAAATGATGGAGTGGTAATAACTTTAGATGAAATCCATTCTCATTGTTAGAATTTTAATTTATATACATGTATATATGTGTTAAGATTGTCTTCTTATTAGAATAACTTAAGCTATTTAATATAGAATTCCTTTTTTACATCATATACCTATAGTATCTTCAATAATTAATTAATTAATAACTTAGCGTCTAGGTCTCAAAATTGTCTGCTTTAAGTTACCATTAAATACGTTATAAAGGAAATGAGAGGGATTTTTCTTTTCTATTATTCTATATATATATATATATATATATATATTATAATTATAACATTTATAATTATCATAAGGTGTCTTTGGATGAGATTTATTATTCTATACATATATCATAATTATAACATTTATAATTTTATTATAAGGGGTCTTTATATGAAAGTGGTTCTCATGTTTAGAATTAGATACAAGTATATATTTCTTGAGCATGTCATCCTGTCAAAATAACTCAAGCTGTTCAATATAAAAATTCATCTTTACATTATATACCCTTAACCTCTTGCTTAATTAATCAATGTAGGACTTTTTTTTTTTTTTTTTGGACTAAATCAATGTAGGACTTCTTAAATACTCATGTTTCTATATTATAGGATATGGATGAAAGCGTACCTCCCTCTTCTTCAGAGGGACAAATTACAGATAATGCAGAAGCAAACACTGACGTGTTGACCAACCTCAATCATAAGGATTTAAATGCATATTTAGAAACTGTCAAAGAAGAATATGTTTATGACTATGATTCCAGAGAGTCTAACAACCCCTCGTTAAACCAAAACACACAAGAGACTAGCCTTGTATCTGGACCATATCTCTCCTATTGGGGCCCTCAAGATTGGCTCATGCACCCTAGTTTATATGACAAATACATGTACAGATACTTGGACATGCCATTTGAATTTGAAGTTGGTTCTGCAAATAGCCTTCCATCACTGGGGCCATCTTACGGAGGTACGTACGTGCATAAATTTGCTTTCATGTGTAATTTGAATTTTCCAGCATCCATCAAATACGTGGTTTTGCATGATATTTACTTATATACTAATTCTAACTGCTATATATATTTTTTAAATTCCGTATTATCTAGTGGTAAATGATGTAGCTCCAGATCTTGCTGAGATTGTAAAACAAATTGAGTACTATTTCAGGTAATGTCTTCAATTTAAGCATGTGTTTGCTTTCTGTCTAATTTTTTCTTTCTTTTTATCTTATTTTAATTGTTTTAAATTATGTAATTTGTCACTTGTAGCTTTGATAATTTGGTTAATAATGTAAACTTCCGAGAACATATGGTCGGTGAAGGATGGGTTCCCCTTCCGTTTGTAGCTAGCCTTCCTGAGGTGAGTTGCTTGTGAACTTTCTATATATATTTATATTTGAATGTAATAATATTAAATGACTAATTATATAATATTTTATTTTTGCAGGTGAGAAATCTGACAAGTAATGTTCAAGTGATAGTGGAAGCTCTTAGAACCTCACTTGTCATAGAAATGGTAATTTAAATCTCTAGCTTGATCTATATATAAAGCTTCTAGAGTTATATTATATGGTAGAATTTGTGATTGAACAATATAATCTTTTATATATATATATATCACTCACGTAAATTAAATGATTTACTATATTGAATTGACAGGATGGTGGTAAATATATAAGGCACCGTCATACTTGGCAGAGAGGTGGATTTCACCCAAACCATATTGAGCCATGAACTGATCACCACTTCAAAATCTGCAATAAATTATACGTGGAGAGAAGTGCTGTGCATTAGTTCATTATAGGAGCATTGTTTTTGTCTTATATGATTCTCTCTAGTACAAACTTTGTAATATTTATTAAATTTGTAGAGTATTTTGTACGACATTTCGCACTTATATGGAAGCAATAAAAGAGACGCCTTGAGTCTGTTTTGGTTAAATTTGTTTCTTTCTTACCATGTGTGTGTATTTATAAATTCATTGATAGTTCCAATCGTTTATTTGTTACCCTAACTTATATTTTAAAAAAAATCATTTTATCCCTATAAGTTTGATTTGATTTGACTAAAATGTGAACATTAAACTTTAACTTAATACGCAGTTTCTATAGTTTTAATTAGGGTTCTCACATTATTACTTCTTATTGTTTGATCAGATTTTAGTTTCATCCTTATCTTTTTAAATCGTAATGACAAAAGCTAATATTGTTAATATCATATGTGTTGAATTCATATTAAATTCTTATGAAACTATAAAGATAAAAACTAAACAATTTGAATCAATAGAAATCAAAACTAAAATTCGATTAAATTATAAAGATTAATAGTATTAATCCTTTTCTTTTTTTTCTTTCTTGCCTGATAGTATGCATTATTTAGAATAGTAGTCAATTGTAACATCCTGTTTAAAAAAAAACGAAAAAAAAATATATAAAATAATAAAATAATAAAATAAAATATTATTATTATATTATATTATATTTTAATATATTATTATAATATTATATTATTATATATATTATTATATTAAGGTGGGCAGCACGTGGGCTGCCCACTCTTTATTAAATATAAGAGGGAGTGGATTACCCACTCCCCATTTCTTCTTCAAATACCGCATGAGATGCGGTATTAAGAGGAAGAGTGAGAGAACGAAAGTAGAACGAGAGAAAGAGAGGGAACGAGAAGGGAATAGAGATCCCACTTGAGTTTTCTGAGGTAAGTTATTTATCTTATAAGATTATTTAGATAGCTAAAATAACTTCTTTCAGCAAATTTCTTTTATGAAAATTATTCCATGTATTTTTCTCGTTCTAATAAGGATAATATTGTATAGATTAGAGAATATTTTAAGATTAGCATTTTGGACAAGTTTGAGTTTTGTTAGTATAAGGCTATAAAAATGTAGAGAATAATTAATAGCTAATTTTAATTGGTTTATTTTTCTTATTTAGTTGGTATAAGATTTTATAACGAATTTTTTTTATAATTAGTCTATGAATAATTCTATATAGGACTTTTTAACCGATTAAATTTGGGTTAAAAGCTTTATTTGAATTAATGAAGGTATTACTGAAATTTTAATTGGTTTAGTTTTGAAATTTGGAGGACTAAACTGTCATTTATGAATTTCGGAGGACTAAACTGTCATTTATGAAATTCGAAGGACTAAACTGTCATTTATGAAATTCGGAGGACTAAACTGTCATTTATGAAATTCGGAGGACTAAACTGTCATTTACGATATTTGAAGGACTAAACGGTCATTTCTAAAATTTAAACCCCAAACTGTTATTTTTCATTTTTTTAGAATATATTATATAATATTATTGAAAATTTGTATATAAGTTATAATTTTGATTATGTGGAATTTTGGAGAGTTATTAATGGGTAGTAAATTGATTATGGTAGATTGATTTTGGCATTTACTTGAGCTCTTGGATTAGGAGCAGTGTGGTAATAAATAGCTTTGGCGAGAGGTAACCACTTTCCTCTTGTTGTGCATGCTTGTATGATGTTTGTGAGTGATTTTAATTATGCAGATTTATAAATTTGGCTATTGATATGTGATGTGATTTTGGAAAATATGTGGTTAATGAAATTGTCTTGTGGGACTTATTTTCATGGAGAAAATGACTAGCAATATTACATTATATGAGTTGGTATTTATTTATGAGATTGGAAAGATCCTTTTTGATAATTATGAAATGATAATGACATGTCATAATCACATAATATGGATAAGATAGGGGATGGTGGATGTGAAATTAATGGGAGGTTACTCAAAGAGGAAATAAGGGGGTGAATTCTTGTACAAAAGAGGAAATAAGGTGGTGGACATCCAGGTGTACACTGGTTAGTCCTTTGGCCCATTTGTATTCCATAGGGCTATGACACCCCATTAATGTATTTAGAGGGGGAACCCATGGTCCGGTCTTGTGCTCTGTGGATTTTGGCCGATCCATATCACTTGATCGGTGAGCTTGTTGAGTTAGCTACCAGTCATATGGGTGAGTACTAGCCCATGGGTTCAGTCAGTGGAAATAAGGTGGAGAGGAAATAAGGGAGGAAAGAAAATAAATTATTATGTATTGACTCTTATACACTTATATGGCAAATATGATAATGACAATATGATGTTGTGAATTATTATGAAATTATTCGTATGGACAAGTGATATTTTAATAATGTTATATTTGTATAACTGTCCCACTTGGCACCTCACGGGCACATACTTGTATGCCCGATGAGATGGATTGTTGGTTACTGAGGCTTTTGTCTCACCCCGTTGATTTAACATTTTTCCAGGTGATAGTTGTCGTGCGGGTCCATCAGGGAAGACTCCGGAAGCTTAAACTACTTCTGATAAAAGTAGTGCTTCCATCTTTTTAATATATGTTGGATTATTGTATAATGCCACATTAGGGCTCATCTTGCATACTCTGATCTATTTTTGAGAACTTGGTGTGTTAACTATATATTTTTAATTACTCCTGATGATGCTGGAAGGCCTAGAGGGCTTATGATGTGTTCTAAACTCGTGGATCTACAATTTGATTTGATAAGGATATTTTAATATCTGATGAGATATTATTCAGCAAAAAAAAATGGTTTTATTTTCCATGGTAAATTTTATAAACCATGGTAGAGTTTTCAAACGGTTAGCTGAACTCTTTTTCTACCATGGTAGACTTTTGGAGAATTTGTTATAATAATAGGATTTTACAGTATTAAGGAAAGGATTTTACAATTTGGTATCAGAGCCCAACGATTCTGCGAACTTTGTGACATGCATTATATTTAGTGGCAATATACAAAATTCACATATATCTTCCCTGTTAGTTGTATTTGTTATGATTCTGTTAACTACTTACTAGTTACAGTGGGTTGCATCTTTAGGTGGGGAGAAGATGGTTCAAACTCGTCGTACTAGTTCTGGTGGTAGTAGGCCTCCACACCCACCTGTCCAATCGCAGCAGCAGCAACAACTCCCATTTGATAAGGATGCTTTTATGCAACAACTGAAGGGAGTTGTGGTAGATGTTGTAGACGAACGATTGAAGAAATTTAAAGAAGATAGTGGGCGGCAAGCAAGGGACAAGACCCCTATGGGGAATGGTGATGATCATCAAAGTGTGGGGAATTCAGAAAAAATGCATGAAACTACTAATGAGGGCCATGGTGATTATATACCCCAACAACCACATGTTCCGGCTTCTCGTTCCATTTCCAATGTATATAAAGATTTGGCTCGACATCGCCCTCCTATTTTTAATGGAAACCGAGATCCTGTTGAGGCAGAAATGTGGATTGAGGACATAGAGACGTTATTCCAGGCTGTGGATTGTACCAGTGAACAGATGGTACAGGCAGTCACCATTCTTCTTAAGGGTGACGCGAATGAATGGTGGAAGAGTGTGAGACCAGCGGATGTGTCATCTTTGAAGTGGGCGGAGTTCAAAGACATGTTTTATGCGCACTACTTTCCAGAGGAGTTGCAACATGAGAAGGAGTTGGAATTTTACGCTCTTCGTCAAGGTGATATGAGTGAAGATGAGTATATCTCTACTTTCATTCGATTGACAAAATATGTAACATATTTGAAGGAGCACAATAACCCTAATTGGAAGATTAGACAGCTAATCGATAAGGCCAGGCCAGAACTGAAGTCATTTATGAGGTCTTCGAACATCACAAATTTTGAGGATGCTTGTACCAAACTACGTATTGCTGCACGTACGGTACGAGAGGTGGAAGATTCCAAGCGCCGGGATAGCTCTGGCAGATTCTCCAGCTTTCCAAGGCCAAATATTAATGTGATGAAGAAGCCAAGTTTTAGTACAGGGAGTTTCAGGAGCTCAAGGAAGACTGGAGGGTCTTATCAGAGAGGGTTTCAAGGTAATAAAGCCCCACATCAAAGATTCCAGAACCAGAGGAGTCATTATAATAGGATTCAGGCGTCTCGTCAAGATTCTACTATGTCTACACCCAGCGTGAGTAGACCATGCCAGAATTGTGGTACAGTACATGCAGGGAAGTGCTGGGAGTGCTATAAGTGCCACAAATACGGGCATATTGCTCGCTTTTGCCCTGAGTTTCCACAGATCCCGCAGAGTGTTCGCCCTACCGTTCCTAGTCGTGTGTTTGCTTTGACCCGAGAAGAAGCAGGAGCATCTCCAAATGTGATCCGAGGTACTGTTTCTCTTCAAGGGCATGATGTATTCGTGTTATTTGATTCTGGCGCTTCACATTCATTTATCTCTGATAACTGTGCTCAAAGATTGGGATTGCATGTTTGTGAATTGCCTTATGATTTGGAAGTGTCCACACCTGCTGGAGCTTCTGTTATGACCGGTCGTGCTTGTTTAAACCTTACTCTTAAGTGTGATATTTGTAATTCGAAGATAGATTTAATTTGTTTACCGCTTAAGGGTATCGATGTAATCATTGGCATGGATTGGTTGTCTGCCAATAATGCTCATCTCGACTGTAAGGGAAAGAAAGTGAATTTTCCCTTAAGTCTCGCATCTGTTAAGGTGGCTTCTAGCCCCTTGTTATTGTCGGCCACTAAAGCAGAAAAGTGTGTTCGACGAGGTTGTGAAGCCTATATGGTCTTCTTTTCAATTAATGCTGACAAAGATATTGGGATCAATCAAATTGAAGTAGTAAAAGAGTTTCCAGAAGTGTTTCCGGAAGAGATATCAGGACTGCCACCGAATCGAGAGGTAGAGTTCTCCATTGAGTTAGTACCAGACACAACTCCAATTTCTAAGGCCCCTTATCGAATGTCGCCATCAGAGTTGGCAGAGTTGAAGAAACAGTTAGAGGAGTTGCTTGAGAAAGGTTTCATTCGACCAAGTGTCTCTCCTTGGGGTTCGCCAGTATTGTTTGTCAAAAAGAAGGATGGAAGTATGCGGTTGTGCATTGACTACAGACAATTGAATAAGGTCACCATTAAGAATAAATATCCGTTGCCTAGGATTGATGATTTATTGGATCAACTCAAAGGAGCCACGGTGTTCTCTAAGATCGACTTGAGATCGGGTTACCATCAGCTCAGAGTTAAGGCTGATGACATCTCAAAGACTGCTTTCCGGACTCGTTATGGACATTATGAGTTTTTGGTTATGCCTTTCGGGTTGACCAATGCTCCAGCTGTTTTCATGGATTATATGAACCGGATTTTTAGGCCGTATTTAGATCGTTTTATTGTTGTCTTCATTGATGACATTCTCATTTATTCTAAGAATGAGGAGGAGCACCGAGAACATCTACTCATTGCATTGCGTATATTGAGGGACCACCAGTTGTATGCTAAGTTGAGTAAGTGTGAGTTTTGGCTCAGAGAAGTGAATTTCCTTGGCCACGTGGTGTCTGCTGAGGGGGTAGCTGTTGATCCTAGTAAAGTTGATGCCGTGTTAAAATGGGAATCCCCGAAGTCGGTGACTGAAATAAGAAGTTTTGTGGGATTGGCTGGCTACTACAGGAGATTCATTAAGGGGTTTTCTCAAATTGCTATGCCTTTGACTAAGCTGACCAAGAAAGATCAACCGTTTATATGGACAGATAAGTGTGAAGCTGCTTTTCAAGAGTTAAAGGCAAAGTTGACTACAGCACCTGTGCTTACCCTTCCTGATCCTGGACGTCCGTACACAGTGTATACGGATGCTTCCTTTAAGGGTTTGGGTTGTGTGCTGATGCAAGAAGGCAAGGTTGTTGCATATGCTTCAAGGCAGTTGAGGCCTCATGAAGAGAATTATCCGACTCATGATTTGGAGCTCGCCGCTGTAGTGTTTGCATTAAAGATTTGGAGGCATTATCTATATGGAGCTCAATTTGAAGTTTTAAGTGATCACAAGAGCTTGAAGTATTTAGTTGACCAGAAGGAGCTGAATAATAGACAACGCAGATGGATGGAGTTCTTGAAAGATTATGATTTCGAAATAAAGTATCACCCTGGAAAGGCCAATGTTGTGGCCGATGCTTTAAGTCGAAAATCTGTTCATGTTTTCTGTATGAGTTTAAATGAGCACTATTGGTTGGAAAGCTTGAGGGACATCTATATTGTTCCGTATCAGAAGAAGATAGTTGCTTTGAATGCAGTCATTGGTGAATATGGGTTTTATCAAGACTTGAAAGATGCTCAAACGAAAGATGATCAGCTAGACAAAATTCGAGAAGAACTAGAGCATGGGGAAGTTCCGGATTATGACGTTGGGAATGCAGATATTTTGAGATACAAGGGGAGAATTTGTGTTCCCAATAACGATGAAATCAAGAAAACCATTTTGGAAGAAGCCCATCGGAGCAAATATACCATACATCCAGGGATCACCAAGATGTATAACGATCTGAAACGACAATATTGGTGGCCAAAGATGAAGAGAGACGTGACCGACTTCGTCTTGAAGTGCTTGACGTGCCAGAAGGTCAAGATCGAACACCAGAAACCACCAGGACTACTTCAGAATCTAGATATCCCTAAATGGAAATGGGATAGTATTTCTATGGATTTCATCATGGGCTTACCGTCAATCCGGAATATTTATGATGCTGTTTGGGTGATCGTAGATCGATTAACCAAGTCAGCACACTTTTTACCTATTAAGGCAAATTATTCTTTGGAGAAATTGGCCGAGTTGTATATTAAAGAGATTGTACGTATGCATGGAGTTCCGGAGAGTATCATATCGGATCGTGATCCAAGGTTCACTTCGAACTTTTGGAAGTCCCTACAACAAGCCATGGGTACAAAGTTAAAGTACAATACCGCTTATCATCCTCAAACAGACGGTCAAACCGAGAGAACTATTCAGACACTTGAGGACATGTTGAGAGCTTGCGCTATCGAGTTTCCAGGTAGTTGGGACAAGCACTTGCCATTGGCAGAATTTGCATACAATAATAGCTATCACTCTAGTATTCAGATGGCACCTTTTGAGGCTTTATATGGTCGAAAGTGCAGGTCGCCGTTATGTTGGACCGAATTGAGTGAAAGGACTATTATCGGACCAGATCTAGTAGAGCAAACATCACGAAAGATTGAAATGATACGACAGAAATTGTTGACAGCTCAAAGTCGACAGAAGAGTTATGCGGATCGTCGAAGGAGACCGTTGGAATTTAGTGTGGGAGATCATGTTTTTCTAAAGGTTTCGCCTGTTACGGGCATCGGTAGGTCTATTAAAGCAAAGAAGTTGACTCCACGATTCATTGGGCCATTTGAAATTTTGGAGCGAATTGGATCGGTTGCCTATCGGATCGCCTTGCCCCCACATTTATCTAAGGTGCATGACGTGTTCCATGTGTCACAGCTAAAGAAGTATCATCCAGATCCGTTTCATATCATTGAGCCTGAAGAGGTTGAGTTAAGAGAGAATTTGACATACGTGACCGAACCAGAAAGAATTTTAGATGTAAAGGACAAACAATTACGGAATAGAACAATCCGTCTCCTAAAAGTTTTCTGGAAGGGAATGTTTCCAGGTGATGCTACCTGGGAAACTGAAGAGCGTATGCGACGTGATTTTCCTCATTTGTTTGCTTAGGTATAAACGTGGTATTTATGTTATATTATATTGAGATTGAATTGGTGTAATGTTGTGTAAGAATCTTATGTTTTGAATTTTGGGGACAAAATTCTATTTAGGTGGGGAGAATTGTAACATCCTGTTTAAAAAAAACGAAAAAAAAAAATATATAAAATAATAAAATAATAAAATAAAATATTATTATTATATTATATTATATTTTAATATATTATTATAATATTATATTATTATATATATTATTATATTAAGGTGGGCAGCACGTGGGCTGCCCACTCTTTATTAAATATAAGAGGGAGTGGATTACCCACTCCCCATTTCTTCTTCAAATACCGCATGAGATGCGGTATTAAGAGGAAGAGTGAGAGAACGAAAGTAGAACGAGAGAAAGAGAGGGAACGAGAAGGGAATAGAGATCCCACTTGAGTTTTCTGAGGTAAGTTATTTATCTTATAAGATTATTTAGATAGCTAAAATAACTTCTTTCAGCAAATTTCTTTTATGAAAATTATTCCATGTATTTTTCTCGTTCTAATAAGGATAATATTGTATAGATTAGAGAATATTTTAAGATTAGCATTTTGGACAAGTTTGAGTTTTGTTAGTATAAGGCTATAAAAATGTAGAGAATAATTAATAGCTAATTTTAATTGGTTTATTTTTCTTATTTAGTTGGTATAAGATTTTATAACGAATTTTTTTTATAATTAGTCTATGAATAATTCTATATAGGACTTTTTAACCGATTAAATTTGGGTTAAAAGCTTTATTTGAATTAATGAAGGTATTACTGAAATTTTAATTGGTTTAGTTTTGAAATTTGGAGGACTAAACTGTCATTTATGAATTTCGGAGGACTAAACTGTCATTTATGAAATTCGAAGGACTAAACTGTCATTTATGAAATTCGGAGGACTAAACTGTCATTTATGAAATTCGGAGGACTAAACTGTCATTTACGATATTTGAAGGACTAAACGGTCATTTCTAAAATTTAAACCCCAAACTGTTATTTTTCATTTTTTTAGAATATATTATATAATATTATTGAAAATTTGTATATAAGTTATAATTTTGATTATGTGGAATTTTGGAGAGTTATTAATGGGTAGTAAATTGATTATGGTAGATTGATTTTGGCATTTACTTGAGCTCTTGGATTAGGAGCAGTGTGGTAATAAATAGCTTTGGCGAGAGGTAACCACTTTCCTCTTGTTGTGCATGCTTGTATGATGTTTGTGAGTGATTTTAATTATGCAGATTTATAAATTTGGCTATTGATATGTGATGTGATTTTGGAAAATATGTGGTTAATGAAATTGTCTTGTGGGACTTATTTTCATGGAGAAAATGACTAGCAATATTACATTATATGAGTTGGTATTTATTTATGAGATTGGAAAGATCCTTTTTGATAATTATGAAATGATAATGACATGTCATAATCACATAATATGGATAAGATAGGGGATGGTGGATGTGAAATTAATGGGAGGTTACTCAAAGAGGAAATAAGGGGGTGAATTCTTGTACAAAAGAGGAAATAAGGTGGTGGACATCCAGGTGTACACTGGTTAGTCCTTTGGCCCATTTGTATTCCATAGGGCTATGACACCCCATTAATGTATTTAGAGGGGGAACCCATGGTCCGGTCTTGTGCTCTGTGGATTTTGGCCGATCCATATCACTTGATCGGTGAGCTTGTTGAGTTAGCTACCAGTCATATGGGTGAGTACTAGCCCATGGGTTCAGTCAGTGGAAATAAGGTGGAGAGGAAATAAGGGAGGAAAGAAAATAAATTATTATGTATTGACTCTTATACACTTATATGGCAAATATGATAATGACAATATGATGTTGTGAATTATTATGAAATTATTCGTATGGACAAGTGATATTTTAATAATGTTATATTTGTATAACTGTCCCACTTGGCACCTCACGGGCACATACTTGTATGCCCGATGAGATGGATTGTTGGTTACTGAGGCTTTTGTCTCACCCCGTTGATTTAACATTTTTCCAGGTGATAGTTGTCGTGCGGGTCCATCAGGGAAGACTCCGGAAGCTTAAACTACTTCTGATAAAAGTAGTGCTTCCATCTTTTTAATATATGTTGGATTATTGTATAATGCCACATTAGGGCTCATCTTGCATACTCTGATCTATTTTTGAGAACTTGGTGTGTTAACTATATATTTTTAATTACTCCTGATGATGCTGGAAGGCCTAGAGGGCTTATGATGTGTTCTAAACTCGTGGATCTACAATTTGATTTGATAAGGATATTTTAATATCTGATGAGATATTATTCAGCAAAAAAAAAATGGTTTTATTTTCCATGGTAAATTTTATAAACCATGGTAGAGTTTTCAAACGGTTAGCTGAACTCTTTTTCTACCATGGTAGACTTTTGGAGAATTTGTTATAATAATAGGATTTTACAGTATTAAGGAAATGATTTTACATCGCTCACCTTTAAAAAATTAATTTTTGTCTTTATTTTTTTTTAAATTATAGAGATTAAACAATAATGATTATTAGGATTAAGTTATATGAAATTAAACTTCAGGAACTAAACTTTTAACCTAATCAAAACTGAAAGAATTAAGTTGCATCAATGTCAGAACATTAAAATGAATGAATTCGTAATATATTGATATTTAGAATTTAATTAAGACCAATAAAATAGAATTAAATACAAACAAACATATTTGCAAAAAAAAAAAAAAAACATGCCCGTTCTCCAAATTTCATTTCGAATAAAAATTTATGTCAGAAAAATTCTTAGATGTTTAAAGAAATTAAGCCGTTTTCTGGTTCTACTATAAATATAAGAGATGTTTTCTTTTTTGTTATTTGTCCTGAAATAATCTAGAGAAGATTCTTGCTTAACATGCACAGTTTATTTTGAAATAGTCAAATTTTTATCCTTTTTTTTTTCATTTTCCCTAAAGAGTGTTTTTGTTATCACAAAAAAAGAGTGTTTTTGTTTGGATGAATTATTTTAAAATTTGACAATCAAATGAAAAAAAAAATTAAACTAAAACCAACAATCATGTTAAGGGAATAATAGTTTAAGGCAATTTAAATACACACACTCCCATTAACAAAACGAAATCAACAAAACCAAAGGAGGCGCAAGTAGGGGTGGAAACATGTCAAATGACTTGTCAGATTAAAAGGTTAGGTTTATGCCTGTTTTAAAGCCTGTTTTTTTAAAAAGGTCAGGCTCATGCTTACTGACAGGCTTGTTAGGCCTGTCAGGCCGGTCTGAGCCTGTAAAGTATTTAAAAAAAAAATTCTCACATACCTCACATCCTAACTCTAAATCTCATAATTCCCATTACCAAATCTCATCTTAAGTGGATCATTAATTTATGTATTTGAATCATTAATTTATATAATTGGGCTTGTTTGAAGCAGGCCTGTTATGAAGCCTGTGGCCTGTTAGCTTGTTTAATTTTTTTTAATTACAGGTCAAGATCAGGCCGAAAAAAAAACCTATTATAGGCCACATACCAGGCTCAGGTCATCTAATACCTTAACAGACCAGACCTATTAAGACACAAACCTAACCTGATCTGTTAAAACATAAACCTGATCTGACCTGATCTGTTTCCAACCCTAAGTGCAAGTCGTATTTTTTATTTTTCACGAGAAAAAGCTCATTCCCATTAAAGACGTCCTTTCTGCCATTTTCGTCAATCTCGACGCAAGAAGAGCTGAAAAGCTTAAAGACGATTCAAAGAAACCGAAAGCAGCGTAGTGAGTTTTTCCAGCTATCCAATGCCTTTTCCTTCGCTTAACTTCTGAGCGCATCCACGATGGCCGATGATCTTTCTTCCTCCGCCAAGGTTGGTTTTACTGACACCTTGTTTCTTGTTCTCCCTTTACCTGGAAACTCTAATTTTTTTCTCTGGTGATTGCTATCTTCCTTTTTCCCTTTTCATGGGCGGCGTTTGAAATTGTCCGATCCGGTTGTTAGAATATCTGAGCGAATGTTTGCAATTTGAAGCTCCATTGATAAGTTATTAGCTAGTAAGCTACTTGATATCCGATGACGGAAATCTTATTTTGTTGCTGGTTATGATTTTCTTTGTTTTCCCCCCCATTTTGATTCTTTCCAAATATTTTCTCTCAAATTCGTTTATGGGTCACTCAAAGGATTTCAAATGGCATTTCATTCTACCTGCTAGTGCCAATCGTTAAGTTACCCCTCAAATATGGCTTCTAAGCTGGGTGACGATTAACTGGCATCAAATTTTGGATGAAAATGGGATGGTACGTAATTTACCAGCATTTTAGTTGTAGGCGGACTAAAATGAAGAAATGGTACGTAAAGGATAAAATCTCAACGTTCACTTACATGTTAGGAATCAGAGCTTAATCTTCCGCGTATTTGATTCCCGGCCATTTACCTTCTTTAATTGATTAGTTTCCCGAACCTGTTTGTTATGCAGAGCATTTTTCACTTGTATGTATAATGAGTTTCTCACCCTTCTAAATTTTTATTGAGAATCTCAAATGGTGAGGTAGAGCTCTCCATAGGATTACCCAGAATTTTAATCATTGGTGTTATGAACCGAATGGCAGCAGGATGTCTTACTTGCAAAGGCTTCAAAGAATTCTACATTGGTGGGGAAGATGACCGTATTGGTCTTTGCAATGGTCTGCGGTGTGTATATATGTTCTATTTGTCTACAGCAGATAAGCACGCCTGCTAAGATTGGAATTTTGGATATAAAAGTCGTCAACAAGACATGCCCTGAACCCAACATTGAACCTTGGGAAATGCCTTACGTGCATTACCCAAAACCCAAAACTTACAGCAGGTAAAGTACAGCTTAAATTGAGTGTTGGGTCTAGAATTCTGTTTAAATCTTGGTGATTTGTCTTCCTTTTTGCCTCATTTTAGGGCTGAATGTGCTTGCAATCCTGTGAGGTATTTTGCCCTGTTGTCAATGCAGAGATCTGGGAGTGGATGGTTTGAGACGTTGTTAAATAATCATACTAACATAAGCTCAAATGGGGAAATTTTCTCTGTTAAAGTGAGAAAGAGTAATATCTCAACCATTGTGGAGACTCTGGACACAGTTTACAATCTAGACTGGTTAAGTAGTGCCTCAAAAAATGAATGCACAGCTGCAGTTGGCTTAAAGTGGATGCTTAATCAGGTAATGTCTGGTTTATTTAGAAATGTCTTTTTCTCTTGAAATAAATGTTTGTCTAGCTTAACTGTCATCTCTGTAACATTTTCTCCTTCTGATATATAGATCAGAAAGGGGATGGATTCTTTTCTAGTATAGGAATATATTCGATATTGCAAAAGTCTTGTGCTGTTTGTGAACAGTTAGAAGTGTAATGAAGTATGCTATTAGATATTTTGACCAATCACACCTTTAGATGAAAATTAAACAGGTTGAACGGAGAGAGCAAATCAATTAATAACCCCTTGCTATGGATTGTGAATTCTCACCATGTTTCAACTGGTACAATCCTCCTAATTACCCTTATTTAAATTCATGAGGGTGCTTGGGTATTTACACTACTTAGTTATGCCTATCTAACTCTCATTTGACTAACATGCTTCTGTTATCTACTAACTACACGTAACATCATACAGGCAGCTACTACTTTCATTCAATAACAGGCAGATATGAGTTTCAAAAGTGGACTCATAGTTTTTTTCATGATTTTGTTAGTTGCCACTTGTCACCTGGGACTAATCAATTAGAGGTCAATACTGAGGATGGAGATTATTATTGTTGCTTACAGTTACAGTGTTGTGTCTTTGGTGTAATTGTCATACAAAACTGAATTCTTTAAGGTATTGTGCATTTGTGCTGATTAATCGATATTATTTGGTTGAAGACAGAATCCTTCCTATGCTAGTAAAATGGAATATATTAGAAACATAATATATGATGGTTCGGAATACACATAATTTGCCTGTGCCTAAAAGAGGACAAACAAAATGGTTTATCCCAAACATCTTATGTTATTAGTTCTGCATTATGCATGCTTGTTTAAAAAGAACATAACTGGTTTTTTTTTTTTTTTTGGGTCCTGAAGAATGTAACAGAGCTGAAATGGGACATATTTGTAACTTACTGCAGGGGTTGATGAAAAATCATGAACAAATAGCTGAGTACTTCATAAAACGTGGTGTTTCAGTTATATTTCTTTTCCGAAGGAATCTCCTCCGTAGGATGGTTTCTATACTTGCAAATCAATATGACAAAGATGCTAAGCTTTTAAATGGGACTCACAAGTCTCATGTCCATTCACATCACGAGGTCTCTCTCTCTCTCGTCTCTTTGAATTTTGTGCATGTTATTAATTTGTCTCGTCTGGATGCAAGGTATTAATGATTTATGACGTTGTTTTCAGGCAGAGACACTTGCAACATACAAGCCCACAATCAACACAACATCGTTGATATCCGAACTGAGGCAAGTGAATGAAACCACCACCAAGGCCTTGGAATATTTCAAGAACACCAGACATATTGTCATATACTATGAGGATGTTGTCAGAAACCGCACTGTATGTCACACAGTATTTGCATATCTTTGCCTCATTTTCCTTGTCATGTTGGGCAATTCTATGGAGAACTCTTCCTCGTAAGGGGTTAAACTTTCTTACCATTATATGTCTACTTTAGTTATAATGAAGAGAAGGAAGCAGTTAAAGATGAAAACTGCAAGGTAATTAGTAATTACACAAAAGTAATTTGTTTGAAAACTATTATTCATGTTGATCTTAATATGTTTAGCTAAATATGTCCTAGTTTTAGAATAAATTGCCACAATGAACTGGAATTAAGATGGTCATGGGCCTAGATTTAAGCTAAAAAGCACATGCTCATAAAATGCAACTGAGGTTAAACCTTAGCTTGACCCGACCTGGTATGAACAAGTCTGCTCAAATCAAAGGTTGAGTTCTTAACTTTTTTCTCCTGAGATCTTTTAGATTTTCTCATTAAATTTTCAGTTGAGAATCTCAAAGTTAGTGTAATGGTGAGAATATTCAATGCTTTGAGCTCTCCATAGAATTATCCTTTCATGCCTCTTAGACTTAATGATCATTCACTAAATTTCTTCTGCTCTCTTTGGAAACCTCTCAAGTCTGAGCCAGGAAATTGTATATTTGGTTTCAGAAATTAGCAGATGTTCAAGATTTTCTCAAGGTTCCTCATAAAGACTTGAAGAGCCGTCAGGTGAAGATACATAAAGGGCAATTATCCAATCAGATTGGGAATTGGGATGATGTCAGAAAGACCCTCGTTGGGACAGCATACGAAAGCTTCCTTCATGCAGATTACCGTACATAATCTGCTGGAAAATGTACATACCAAATTTTGTTCTCTTTTGGTGCATCACAAAGTAGAGGTTTGAACATGGGTTCTCTCTTAAGATGCTCACAATCAACAGCACTAGAACACCCCAGGTGGCTTATTCGTTCTTGTACTCATTCTTTTGTGTTAGCCTTCCTTTATTCTTTAGTCTCAAGTTGCTGCAGTGGCAGCAGAAATTTTGGTTCAGTTTTATGTTGTTTTTTCATTCATTTGTTCATTCAATTCATATTTCATTTATTCATTCATTGTATGTCACTTCAAGAGAAGTTGGAATTTCTGCTGTCTGTATAGTTTCTGCCCATTCAATTATCTCTCTTTGATTGCTTTAGTTAGACCAAGTTCATCAAATGAATAAAACATATTGAAGTTATGACCCATTCAATGGTGTGCTTCACAAGCTGACATTTCATCCATGGTTGGATTTGTTTATTTGTGTTTTTGCAATTTGAATCTAAATGCAAGTTTTTCTGCGGACAAGTTGAGGGTGGAAAATGTCTGTCCATCGCAACCTGTTCAGCCAGGATCCTACACAACCCCACAGACTCGTCAATGAAGTCCTTTCTTTATCAAACCATGTGCTGGAAGCTATGGAACCTTTCAGTGCAATGCGTCTTGGTTAATTTCCAATTCTGAGTTTTAAACTTTCCTAGCACTTCTGGTTTCGATGTATACCGTTCTTGAGTAGATACTGCTTGTAATTATGATTCAGAATCAATAAAGCATCACTCAAAAAAAAAAGGTGTCTGTCCATCAAATTATTAAAAATTTCCCCAACACATATCATTAGAAATTAAAAAAGCGTTGCTTTTAGTTCGAGAGGGAGAGAGATGATTGAACGCCAATTTGGATTACTGATATACAATAATATCTGGTGAAATAAACTTTAAAAAAATCAGATTCGCATCAGAACAGGGGATTAAAGTTGTGACTTTTAAATCAATTTGTGTAAGGCCTTACGTTAGCCATTATTATTAGGAGGTTTGACTTTGACCCAAAGGGCTCTTGTTTAAATATTAATAAAACGTGTTTGGATCCAAAGTGATTATTCAGCATTTGCCAATTGCCACCACTAACGTGACCTTGGAAATTACAAAAACGCGTTTGGATCCAACCAAGTGATACCTCTTACCTCTTGATTTTAGGTTATGCCTTTGCTCTCTGTGGTATTAGTGTTTTACTATATTTGAGCCATCCTTCATTCCTGCCCCTTCTTTATTGTCATTCCCAAACAACCCTTCAACCCTTCTCATTGAGCAACCAGTAGCTACGTCACAAGGCAACAAATTGCGTCTAAATTTTGTTACTTAAATGGGCACACAGTTTTATAATGGAAATGTTCCATTAGTAGCAGTTTCGTGCTATAGGAATAGAGGAGGAGGTCAAGGTTTTTCTACTATGGGAAAGAGGGAGGGAGCCACCTCAAAATCGAGAGAAGTACAAAGTTGACTGCCAAAACTCTGCATGGTGGCTTCCACATCCAAATACAACTAGACTCCACTTTTGACCTCACCCACTCTTCGTGCCACTCTATTTAATTAACACAACTATTAATAATATACGGATGGCTGTTTCTACGCAATTACTCAAATTCATAATCATTTTTTTCTCTTTTGTCTTTATAATCCATGTTTTGACGTCAATCTCCACCGGTTAATTTAAGAACCTACTACTTCTTTACAACGTCAAACCCCACCGTACCATTTTTTTAATTAAGTCACTTCAATTATTAAGTGATGGATGATATATGAGACCAATGAGGTTTCGAAAAATAAGGGTAGCCTCATAATAAATTGAGGTTGCCCATTGCTGCAGTGAGAAGAAAAAACACATTTCATGACAAAATTGCATTAAAAATTATTTTAGAATAGTCTAGGAAGTTGAAAAGATATAATTTTTATATTTATTAATATTTTCTGAATATATCCCTATTGATATTCTCTTAACAATAATTAAAGTTAACAGAGAATTAAAGAAGATAACTAGAATGTTTTAGAAAATAAATGTTTTATTAACTAATTTTTTCTCTAATCAAATTAGG
The DNA here is from genome assembly GCA_037074505.1 of Albizia julibrissin. Taxonomy (NCBI): domain Eukaryota; kingdom Viridiplantae; phylum Streptophyta; class Magnoliopsida; order Fabales; family Fabaceae; genus Albizia; species Albizia julibrissin. Next base: position 2,415,221 of record CM073480.1, on the reverse strand, counting down.
TAAATATGTCTTATATTAAGGATCAGAAATAACATTAGATGCTATCGAGTTGCTTAATGTGCCAATATTTATTTTAGAACACTGAATTATACTGAAAAAAATATTTTAAAGGGTTGGGTATTTAACTTAACCCTATTTTAATTTTGATATGTTAAAAAATATTAAAGATTTTATTCCATTCTTTTCATACTAAACATATTTTCAATTTCATGTAAAGTCGCTTAGAGCTGAATCAAAGGCCATGGTTTAGGAGATGGGTCCTACAAAGAGCCCCAAATGTCACGGACGGCAAGCCGACGTCGTAACCGAGGCGTAGGTCTAACCCCAGATCCAATCCCCTCTCAATCCCTCCGTATATAAACCCACCCCAATCTTCTACTTCTTCCTCTTTCCACCTCTCTGTGTGTGTCTCTCTCTCTGTACCTTACCTGGTCTCGGCCTCCGACCCTGCTTGGACCAGGTCTTCTCCTTCTCTCTTTCTCTCTACTCTCAACTCTTAATTTCAGCTCCACAACTTCCAGAGTCGGAGAGAGGAAACAAGGTACAGAGAAGCTCGATAGAAGCTATGGCTCAGCCCACCAACACGGCGGATCTGAATCAGCACCAGCACCAGCAGCAGTGGACGACGCAGCAACCGCATCACTATCAGCAGCAATGGATGGCTATGCAGTACCCTGCTGCCGCCATGGCCATGATGCAGCAGCAGATGATGATGTATCCGCAGCATTACACGCCTTACGTCCACCATTATATGCCCCCTCACCAGCCGCAGCAGCACAAGCCGCAGCCGTATCAGCAGCAGCAGCAGAAGCAAGGGTCGTCCGATGAGATCAGGACGATATGGCTCGGTGACCTTCATCATTGGATGGATGAGAACTATCTCCATAACTGTTTTGCTCATACAGGCGAGGTCTGCTTCTATCCCTCTATATGAGGTTCAAAATTCCTTTTTCTTTTTTTTTCGGTTTAGTTTTGTTACGATGCGTGGTAGCATGATTTTTACCATCTACTGAGTCGTTAATGCCAAAATATATAATGTTTTTTGTGTGCTTGTAAAATTTAAGTGTCTTGTAAGACTTGAATTCTGCTGAAAATTGGTACTGGCCAATTCGGACAACCTAGTCTGTGGCCGTGAGTTTGACCCTGGAACTATGCACACAATTCTGAACCAAAGAATTTATTTAGATCTCTCAATTGTATTCTAGACACTATTAAAAGCCTTGTTCTTTTAATTATCTTCTGTTCACATAAAATGTTGATCCACTTGTGGATGGCACATTGAAGGAATCAGCCGTTGCCATTTAGGCATTCATGAACCCACCTAATAGTGAGATTTCCATGTTGCTGCTTGGTAGACGCTTAGGTTAAAGCTCTTGCATTGAGAAATATTGATGGTCTTCAGTGTTCTCTGCCGCTGGTTAAATCAAAATTCAAAATTGTTTTAGTTTTGTCAATGTAATAAATGTTGAACATATCATTGCTGCTTGACAGTGCAACTCAGCTTGTGAATCCATGAGCCTTAGGCTAGACAGTCTTTAACTAAAATTATTCATACCCTGCCGTGAATTGATTCCATGTCCTCTGGGGGATTTGTATTAATCATGATATGAGAGAAGTACATGAATATAGAAATAGATATTGCTGAGTGGTCTGCGATGAAAATTGCTAATATTGACTTTTTTCCCGCAGGTGTTAAGTTAGCCTTACATTAGATTCTTGTATGTGTCCTAGGGATAACTCTTATTATTAAAAAATACGCAGTTATGAATCTATATTTTAGGTTCTGCTTTTAACTTTTTTCATATGTACTTTTTGGACTTAAAACTGATGTTATGTATATAAATAATTTTTTCCCACCGACTCACTGTGTAAGGCTTTTTGACCTTGTGTCACCACATATGCAGGTTGTATCAGCCAAGGTTATACGAAATAAACAAACTGGCCAGTCAGAGGGGTATGGATTTCTTGAGTTTTATTCACGTGCAACAGCTGAGAAAGTTTTGAACAACTACAATGGTGCTATGATGCCAAATACTGATCAGCCCTTTCGTCTAAATTGGGCTACTTTCAGCGCGGGTGATAGGAGATCTGATGCTAGTTCTGATCTGTCTATATTTGTTGGGGACCTGGCTGTAGATGTTACTGATGCTATGCTGCATGAAACCTTTGCTAGCAAATATACATCTGTAAAGGGAGCCAAAGTTGTTATTGATTCAAACACTGGGCGTTCAAAAGGTTATGGTTTTGTAAGGTTTGGTGATGAAACTGAGAGGTCTAGGGCCATGACTGAAATGAATGGATGCTATTGTTCAAATCGGCCTATGCGTATAGGTGTTGCAACCCCAAAGAAGTCCCATGGGTATCAACAACAATATTCTTCCCAAGGTTTGCTAATAAGCACTTCTTATATTATTTGTATGGCTTGAAAAGTACGTTTAACAGGTAATACTATTGAATACTGTATCTTGTTGTCAGATTGTTATTTCTGTGGTGTCACTTGTAGCAACATGTGTTGGTTCTGCACTGTAATCAATTTGGCATTTCCTCATTTTAAAAAATGTTGCAATGTTTTACAAGCTGTTTTTAGAAGTGAACTAGTAAAATTGGTGGGGATTACAAATAATAATAACACAAGGGTTATCTTGTTTTTGTAATTTCTTTTTGCTATAATCATATCATGTAAGTTCTCTTACACTCGTGCTTATATTCAGAGGAGGGGCTTGCTTGCTAGTTGCATAAAACTAGCCTTTTTACCTATATTTCTTTATAGATTTCTATATTTTATTCTTTCTTTTTTGGTCAGACAACAGGAGTATCTTTTGTCAATAGCATATACTAATTCCTTTGAGATATCGAGCGCAAGTAGTAGGCCTATCTGAACTGGGTTTGTTCCGTGCTGAAAAGTTAGAAATCAAACTCCTAACTCATACAACTTGAGTTGGTTCCATATTTTGTTCTTTAGTCACTTCTCTTTTTATTTTGTTGGTGAGTTTTTCAAGCTAGGCTGATACTGTAAACTGATGACTAATCTGCAATCAAACTGCTATATGCTAACATTTATTATTGCTCGATCTTTTGAGCCAAAGTCGCTTTGTTTTATATGACAAGTAATGTGTTTGCAGGCTTAGTGCATATAATTAGAGCATGGTGAGTTTTTTTTTTTTGGAAGTCATAGATTACTTTCATCAAATCTTACTAGGGAAAGAAATATCTTCATGGCTGCTTCCCTCTAGGTTTCACAGCAAATTGATGTTTTCTTGGGAAAAAATGAAGCGGGAGTAATTTATGGTTCCAGTCATGTGTATATTTCTAGAAGTTGATTTCTTGATGTATTTGGAGATACTTTTTTTTTTTTCCTTAGCTATAATTTTGGGAGGATTGCTCGTCTTGTTGATGTACTGCTTTCTCTGCTCAACTTTTTTTTTTCCAAATAATGAAAAATGTCATGACCTCAATTATTGCTCATTGTAAAATAATTGAATTGATGAGCATGTTGTATATGGTTGAGCTCTTAAAGAAATCACTATAATGCAGTATATCATACATCATTCATCTAATTGGAATTTCAATATCTGACTTTATATTCTTTCATTAGCTGTAGTATTAGCTAATGGACACTCATCGAACGGTGCCACCACACAAGGTTCCCAGCCTGAAGGGGACTCAAATAACACAACTGTGAGTCTGCTTTTCAGTGTAGTTGTTGACCATCTTGCTCTCGGTTATACAATAGTAACCAATCTATCTTACAGATTTTTGTTGGAGGCCTCGATTCTGATGTTAGAGATGATGATCTTAGACAACCATTTTTGCAATTCGGTGAGGTTGTCTCAGTCAAAATACCTGTGGGTAAAGGTTGTGGTTTTGTTCAATTTTCTGACAGGTAACCAATATTTTTATGCTTAATAACATTGATAATCACTGCATTAGTTTTATTGTCTTCGACTTCTCCACGGTCATTTAATAATTATGCCTTCTGGCATCTCTTTAATAGAAAGAATGCTGAGGAAGCACTTCAAGCATTGAACGGGACAGTAATTGGGAAGCAGACCGTACGGCTTTCTTGGGGTCGCAGTCCTGGAAATAAGCATGTGAGATGCTGAACTTAGTTTTTCCCTAATAGCCTTTTTTCCCCCCTTCAAAAATACCAAGTCAGGGCAGTCCACCATTCTCCTACTTTTCTTCTTCTATCCGTATGCTTTTATATTTTATAGAATTTTCAGTTTCTCGCTACAAATATCAAATTGGTTGCTTGCTTCAAGGAGTAATAAGTCAGCAAGACTGTTACAATTCCTTCATTGTCTTTAGCAAAATCTTCGACAGAGAAGATTACGAAATGTTTTTTTCATCATCTGGATTCTAATTTGAACTCTTGGAATTTCATGGATCTCACAGTGGAGGACAGATTCCAATGGAGGTTATTATGGAAGCCAGGGGCCTGCCGTGCGACAAAACCAGGATTTCAGTATGAACGTTGCTGCTGCTGCAGTTCAAGGGGCATCTTGATGAGGCCAGAACAGCAAACCGATCCCACCAAACTCGGGAAAAAAAAATAAAAAAAATTGAAGTGGCGATATATTTATTGCTCCTCAAGCGAATTTGTAGCTTGGTGAGTTCTATATCTGGGTTGTATTGCTATGCGAGGTTCTTTAGACTGTATTATTATCTTCAAAATTTTGGAGTGTGCCTGACACATTATATGGCAAGGAGATCATTTCTTCTTGACCCTTAAAATATATATCATGAGATTGAGACATCGGTACTGTACTAGGTTTTTTTTTTTTTTTTAAGACTGCTGAGATTATTTTAGATACTCAATATTTTATGGTCCAATACCACTTTTATGTGTATGCCCGTGTTCGCACGCATATGCCCTCGTTTGCATGAGGTATGTTTGGGCTGAAGAATGGAGGAATGGAGCAGAGTTTGGTTTGGACAATTTTGTGGATTTAAATTTCATTTCCCCTCTCTTTCCTTTCCTTTTCCAATTGACTTGTGATCTAAAATGAATGTAAGCCAGTTGATAACTTGGGTATCTTTTCCGTTTGAATATTTGAAACCATTTGAGCTGAGGTTTAAACTTTAAGGTCATTCGGTACAAACAATAGAAAAAAAATCAAAATAAAATAAAAATAGTGCTTTAAAGGTAAATATTATTGGATAATAATCAGAGATATAATAAAAATGTGGTAGAAAATGGTTTCCTCTTTGTAATACATAAGGTTATTAAACCGCGACCGGTCGGGGTACTGGGTTAAGGGTTAGTGGGTCAGATCGGAGTTAAACTGGAGCTAACCCGGGACCAAACCGGTGAGAAAATGAAAATTTCAGGCTTGTTAATATGAAATTGTAAAAAAATTTTAAAAAAATCGATTTTATAGGGAAAAAAAAAAAAAAAAAAGGTAGACCGGTTCACTACCCGAACCGGATCGGTTTCCTGCCCGGGTCGCCGGTTTCCGGGCTGGACCGGACCGGTTTAATAACCATGGTAATACATGTACAGAAAATATTGAATGCATAAAAAGGGTGCATTTGATAACAATTTTTTTAAAATTTTAAATTTTGGCATCTATACCATTTTTTCTCTCCATTAACTTCTTTAATTTTGTTCTATTAACACTATTAATCCCTTAATACTTTCAATCCTTCTAACTTTGTTCTGTTCGCATCGCTAGTCGCTGTATAAGAACTAACAGTGGCAAAATTATAAAATTTAATAGATGGAATGTATAGGTACTACTAACGTAAAAAAAAAAAACAGAGAGAGAGAGAGGGTACATAAACATGCATGTGGAACAAAAGTACATAAACATGCAAAATTATTTTTTTTCTTATATTTTCAATTAAACTTTCTACATTAAATCATGCTGTATGTTGTTTTTTAGTCAAAAAAATCGTGTTGCGTGTTTTGTTTTGTTTTGTTTTTTGACCTGGATGTTGCATGTTTTATAACATCTTATTTTTTTTAACCTGGAATATAACATCTTATGAATTAGACATGTTTTTCATGAACAGTCTGATTTAAGAAAAAAAATTATATGATATATTAAACATTATCTTTTTTTTTTTTTTTTGGGTTCTACATCGAAATCTTAAGAAGCGATCCTACGAGTATTGGACAGTGAGCACTGAGCCGTTGCAAGAAGTCAAAAAATGGCAGGATATTAGCAAAACAGGGCCTTCCCTTTCCCTATCTTCAATATCTGCAAAAAAGTCCAAATTTCTCTGTCACAAGCGTTGAAAATTTCTATTCTCTCACAGTATGACAGTACCTCAATTTATTCCTCAGCCCCCACCTTGTTCCTTCACTCTCAAATCCAAAAACAGTGACATCTTCTTTTCTTTCTTTTTGATTATACAAATGAGGGAAATGGGGAAGCAATCAAAATAACAGAGTCTAAGAAAGCCATCGTACAATGGGAGATTTATTACGAGGTTATAGGAAAGAAATCAGAAGTGTAATCATTAACATGTCTTAAAATAATTTAATAGCATATAATGATAAATTTTAGTGCAAAAAATGATAATTTATTCATATTTACCATTGGAATTCTTGGTGATCATATTTATTTGGAATTTCATAATAATTTTTCCCAGTGTAATCGCAGTCATGGTTCTCAAATTTTTAAAATTTCCAATGTATGAATGAACAATGAACTTATAGGACATATAGCTTGGAAAACAATAATTCAGATAAATTCCTTGTGATAAAAAAAACCAACTTAAATGAAGAAGGGGGAAAAATACTCATCCGATCCTTAATATAAGATATATTAACTTAATTTAATTAAATTAAGAAAGTTAGTTAAGTTAGTTGATATGATATGTATTTTTTAAAATACCCTAATTATCTTCTCAAATTCCTTCCTTCCTTAATTATTATTGATGGTGCATCAATGAGGGTAAATTAGGAAAATATTGATAAATATGAAAACTATATTTTATATTTAGAACTAGTATAAACTCTCCAAATATAACTTATATGAAAGACCAAAGGAATACTTATTCAAAGTTTATTGATAATTTTAAAATTTGATTATAACTTTTTACAATCATGTGCTCACATAAAAATTGGTGCAAAATAATATGATGTTTTACTAAATAATTTTCCTTGAGCATCAGTTATGGTTACTCTTTTTGCCAGTAAAGGAAACTGAAAGAAACCAGGTAAAACTAATTCTTTGGAATGAACTTGAGGCTATTTGGCAATAGATTCTCCTATTTTGGAAGATGCAATTAGTTAAAAGAAGAAAAAATCCCTCACAAGATGACACTTTTTATTTTCTTATGTTTTCAAATGTATTATATATGCATTTAATTTTGAGTTTGAATTAAAAAGCTCGATAATGAATATTTGCCTGTCATGGTGTGCTAGGACGTGGAGCTAAAACAATCCACCTGTTTTCTTGATTTAACAATCACATCACAATAGTGTGATAAAATATATTTAGAAAGTTTAATTTAATTTTAAATATAAGATATATTTTTATATTTATCAATTTTTTTTAATTTATTTTTATGATATTCCTTCAACGGTAATTAAGAAGAAGAGGAAAAAAGAGAATTAAGGGATATGATTCTAATATTTTAGAAAATACATGTTATGTTAACTAATTTATTTAATCTAATCAAATTATGTAAATATATCTTATATTAAAGATAAAAAAAATAAAATGACAAATTTCCACTATTTTTATTGTTTTTTCTGATACGTGTTTGGAATCATCACCCGGGGCATGCACTTAACAATATACTAGTATATAGTACAAGTGTATCACTTGAACTTTTTTACTTTTTTTTTCACTTTACACTGTTATTTTTGTCTTCAATTATTCTCTGATTTACCGCATTAATTCAAGCCAACAAAAAGGGACGTAATTAATAAAGGAATTAAAACAAACCAACATTATCTAACATCAGTGTCATGTCATATAGCTAATTGTAATGCTTCATAAATTGACGTTTAATTTTTCTTACCTTCTTTTTTTGAAAAATTATTTAAAAATATCTCATTAAAAATTTATTTACTAAATGAGACATTTGCATGCAAATAATCTTCTAGTATGTAAAAGATATTCCCTTATATTTAAAAAATATTTTATATATTCAATATATCTTTTATATGTATATACGAATAATCTTCCTTTATATATAAAAAATCTTCCCTAAATCTTATTCAACAATTAAATTTTTAATAAAGTCTTTATCAGCCATCTCCCCTTTTGTTTTGGGACTTTCTTTATCCAGCTGCCCAATTCGTCCTGTATATATGTGCCCACCCATTTCCTGGCTTATTTCAACATTAGAATAATCAATTAATGATTGGTAGGAATAAACAAATTTTATAGCTTGTTTGGAAACTCTGTTTTCAATCGGACTTATTTTATAAGCCCGATTTACTTAAATCTCCACCACATATTTACCTCGTAGACCGTAAAAGTAACCTCGTAAACCGTAAAAATTACTTCATATTCAGTGAATCACGATTTATAAGCACTTATGGAGCTTCCATAAGCTAATCCAAACAAACTAGCTTCCAGCTGAAAATTGGAAAAAAAAAACTAATAAGTCATGTTCATGTACAAAGGTGGTGGGTTTTTACGAAAATACTTGTATAAATTTAGTGATAATTCAGTCTAATAAAAAGGAGACAAAACGGGCTTTAAATTATACGCATATACATTCTTCTTCTTTTTTTTCCCCGCGAGGTATGATATATATACGAATATATGTATGTGTGTGTATTCACATTGAAATGATTGAATTTGTCCATTCTAAAACTAGGTGCACAACGAATATTAAAAGTATTGTCATCACCTATAAGTCATCAATAATCAGACTAAAAAACAAGCAATGCTTGTGGCATTAAAATATTAAATAAAAACATCGAGTCGAGATCATAGATTATCCAATCAAGCAAAACACAAATTATTAACGTGACTAAAATATGCATAACTCTAAAAATGAAAATGTTTTTTAAAACTTTCAACTCACAAAGTTCAATAGGATGACATCAATGGCCCAAAAAAATGTCAAATCTAAAAAAAAATTAAATCTAAATTGTTGTTTTATTTTTTAATGAGAAAGGGAGAAGTATTTAAAAAATTACTAAAATTGAATGCAATTTATAAATCACTTTCAGAATGTTTTATATAAATTAAGAAAAAATTCAAATTTTATTAAATTTTCCTTAAAATTTAACAACTTTTCGATATTACCTTTATTTAATACCCCCGTCTTTAATTATAAGTTTGATTTAACCATTTTTTCATTAAAAAAGTAATTAAAAATAATAAATATGTAAGTAATACACACATATATCAATTATATCCTTATGTATAAAGAGGATTGGTGAGAAGGAGAATAAATGAGAAAAAAATATGAGAGAGAATGTATGAGAAAAAGATAATAAGAGAAGAGAGAATAAATATAACAATATTATATATAAAAAAATAAATTAGGAGAAATGACCCTCCTTTCTTCCCCTCTCATAAACAGCAGTACCTTATTAATGCAGTTCGTTAGAAAAAAAAAAGCAAAAAAAGGTAAATATATATAGTCAACAAAAGCAAAATTGTTAAAAAAAAAAAATCATTATTAGCTCGTTTGGATTAGCTTATGGAAACTTCATAAGTGCTTATAAATCGTGATTCACGGAATACGAAATAAATTTTACGGTTTATGAGGTTGTTTTTACGGTCTACGAGGTAAATATGTGGAGGAAGTTTATCTCGATTTACATAAATCGGGCTTATTTCATATAAAATAAGCCCGATTGCAAATAGAGTTTCCAAACATATCTTATATGTTGGGACAAAATTGAAATCAAGCTTACATTATGGGACGGACCTCATTTTAAAAATGGAGTTTATATTTAGAGACAGAAAAGTAGTAATAATATGCCTTATAAAAACAAAGATGACATAATAATAAATGAATGATATGATTATTAGTATGAATAATTTAATAATATAACTTATAAATAAAAATAAGATACACATTCTATTACTTCCCTTTTTTATAAGAATTCTTTTTTTATGTAATAAGTGCATATTTAGATTAATAATAAAAATCATTTTTCTAACATAATTTACTGTATATAAGATAAATATTAAAAAAAATTATTTCATCTTACATAATCATACCCAATAAAACAGTATCCAGCAATAGCCTAACAGTATGGTGAATCATATTAATCACACATCACAATCAAGGAATTATCAAATATCTCCTCCTAAACCCTTCTTCTATAAGGAACAAATAAACACTTTCTCAATATAAAAAAAAAAAAGTTAATTTAGTTAAAAAAGTTTAAACATGCGCGGGGATACTTTTTTTTTTTCTCATAAGAGTACCTTACAAAATTTGACTAAAGTAATTCATTTATTAATGAGATAATATTTCCCTCTCTTTTAATAAAAGCATAATTAATAAAAAATATTTTAATTCAAACTAAATTATTTGTATAATTAAAAATAAAATTACTCTGTTATTTTAACCTCAAAAGAAGCAAGGAAAGGAGACACTTGGAGTAAAGGAAAACCAATAAATAATTAATGTCTGCAATAACACATCGCAGAGTTGGCCTCAGTCTTGCAAAGGCGGCTTCCTGTCACACCATTGTCTTCTTCCCTCCTTCCACACTCCTTCCTTCTCTATTTATTCTCTCTTTCTCACATTCTAACCGACACTCTCTGTCACACATACACCTGCCTTATACTCCGTTCAGCCATGGAGGTCGAGGTGGTGGCGCCATCTCCGGCGCCGGACAACTTCAACTTCGACAGCAACTGCTCCTCCCCTTACATTACCGCTCCTTCTAGCCCTCAACGTTTCGGCAACAACTTCTTCTTCAGTGCTCCCACCAGTCCCACTCGCTCTCCTTCCCCTTTCTTCCTCAACGTCGTCGACGATGACGACTTGCCCAGACACTCCTCTGCTTCTTCTTCTTCCTCTATCCCTTTCCTCTGGGAAGAAAAGCCCGGCGTTCCCAAATCTAAACCTACCAACAGCACCGAACAGGACAACACTGATGCGATTGGGAACGAAGATTTTGAGTTCAATTTCAGCGGATTATTGGACAGAACTCCTTTAACCGCAGATGAGCTCTTCGACGGTGGCAAAATCCGGCCGTTGAAGCCGCCTCCGCGGTTGCATACCGGCGACGGGAACAGCTCTCCGGCGGCGGCGGCGAACTCGAATCTGTCATCTCCGAGGTCGAGAATCTCTCAGGGAAAGAGAATCGTTCAAGAGGCGTTTTCCCCGAGGCATCAGAAAAGGGATTTCGATCCATTCGCAGCTGCCATGGAAGAAGCCCGTAAGAGCGAAGGATCATGGCGAGAAAATCAGAAAAATCGAGGGAGAGAGAGAATTTCTAGGGCGAATTCTGGCCGTAAAGGAAGCAGATCGTTGTCTCCTTTGAGGGTCTCTGATATTATGAGTGACTCTGTCTCTGGGGAACTTTCGCAAACAGGTAAAGGAGTTTCTTCTTCAACAAGCTACTCAAAGCCCTCCACGCCTACTTCCTCGTTATTATCGTCAATCTCGTTCACAAAAGGTTACAGAAAATGGAAGCTGAAGGATTTTCTTCTATTTCGGAGTGCCTCCGAGGGGAGAGCCACGGATAAAGATCCTCTGAGAAAGTACACGATTCTGTCTAAGAAGGCAGGGGAAGAGGACGCTAAGAACTCTAGTTTCCGGTCGTCGGAGGGGTCGGGCTCGGGACGAGGATCAACGTCGTCGCGGAGGAGAGGGGCGGCGGTTTCAGCCCACGAACTGCATTACACGGTGAATAGAGCCGCCGCAGAAGAGATGAAGAAGAAGACGTACTTGCCTTACAAACAGGGATTGCTAGGCTGCTTGGGCTTCAATCCGGGAATGCATGGGATCTCTAGAGGACTTGGATCTTTTGCTCGTCCATGATCGTGCCTTCCACATTTCTGGTTGCATCTTCTTCTCCAACAAAACCTTCATTTTGCTTCTTGCAAAGAAGGAAAAGTAAAAAAATGTGAAAATCATACTGTATCATTTTTCCATGAGATAATGTAGTAATGTACTTATTATCACTTATACTATTAGTCTACGAAAAAAATTTCGTCTCAGCTCTGCGAGTATCTAAATTATCTAAAATATTTATGAAATTTAAAATATATATCTGGGGAGACTGACTGATGGCAGAAATTAGTATCTCTACGCAAATGAGGATGTATAACGGTCAGATCTTTTTCCAAACGAATTTACTCAATAGTATTGAAAATCAAAACCTAAGCATTTCATAAGATTTAACACACACACTCACAAATATATTGTTAGGCCCTGCACATAAATTAACAATACTAACCGAGAAAAATTAAAATATTAAATTAAAATAAAAAAATATAGACACTAAATTAAAAATTAAAGAAAAATATAGGCACCTTCAAATAGGTTTTTGTTATGAATATTGATTATGTGGATGTCCATTAACCCTCATCTAAGCTAATTTACTCTTCCAGTCAGCTACGCATATAAGATCAGATGTTACTATTCATCACTGTAGCATTTTACTGTATAGGTACTGTTCATACACGTTTTACTGTAGCATACGCGGTTTACTGTAGCATACTGTAACAGTTACTGTTCATACGCGTATTTCACTATTCATACGCGTTTTTTGCCTATAAATAGGAGCCTTGAGCTGAGAATTTTGTACACACAACTGAATGAGAATTTCCTTCTGATTTCTCTCTATGATTTCTCTCTTCTTAATCTCTTATTCTCTCTGATTATCCATATTTTTATAACACGTTATCAGCACGAAGCTCTGCTAAAGGTATGATATTCTTATAGTTTCTTTGATAATTTATACTTTATTTTTATAATATCTTTATTTCATAGATCTGGGATAATTTGAGCCATTATATGGAATTAAGAAATATATCTTTACCGATTATTATGAACATCGGGTTCCATGGCTAGGATTGGAGATCACTATTGTTATTATATCTTATATATATCATTTACAAGTTCATTTATATTATTATTATTACTATGGCCAGAAGCCATCCACATCCAATTTCTGAAATTATATGACCAGAAGTCATATTATTTGAATTTTTATTATATGGCCAGAAGCTATATCCCTATGATCTCCTATTATATGGCCAGAAGCCATATCTATATGATTCCTTATTATATGACTAGAAGCCATATATATCACAGCCAGAAGCTATGTATAAATTTTATTTATCCTGAAGATAAAAAGTCAGATGCTATATATATTTAATTTCTCATCATAAGATTAATTGGCTTAAAGCCATAATACGAATTAGTCTAAAGCCATGAGACTATTTGGCCTAAAGACATAAGAACTAAATGGCCCGAAGCCATAAAGTTTTAATTTTTGTTGCAATATCTTACTTTATGAATTATTTATTGTCTTTATGAATTTCCTGTTACTATATTGCATTTTTATATTTTATATTTTATGAATGCCCCCTTTTATTATATTATTCTGAATTAAGTTAAATTTTGTAATATATAAATTTATGACTCTTGTTATTACCAAAAAGGAATTATTTATCTTAAATGCCTGATCCATAATTTTTCTACACCACCATTTGCATAAAGGCCTCAAAATTCAATATTTGGTCATGAAAGACCCACTTGTTCTTTGGAACAATTTAAAATAAATGTATAATCACCAGAAGATGGTCATCCTTCTAAAAGCTTGTATAAATGGATACATCCAATTTGCTCCTGCAGTAGCAATATTGTGAAAAAAAAAGGTTTAAGAAATATGTTAAATTAATTTCTTGCATCCTTGTGGCTGAACAAAATAATGAGCTTTTATTAAAAAAACATGAATCCCGTCCAATAGGCTTAACTCCATTCCCAGAAGCGAATGTAGTAATAAATGAATTTATTTGTGGCCGTGGACGTGGCTATAGCCGTAAACATGACAATGGTCGAAATCATGGTGGTTCAAATTCCTACCAGAAGTAGGGAAAAAGTTGATAAGATTCATAAAAGCGAAAATAGTGGGCAAAATAAAAATGTTGTAAATCCATGTTATTGTTGTAGTGGTAAGGGTCATTAGTCTCATACCTGTTATATACCAAGACACCTAGTTGATATTTACCAAGAATCAATAGAAATAATGGTAAATGATCAACAACTGAAGTAAATAATTTAGATCAGGCTAAGAATTCTGAGTATAAAATATGGATATTACTTATTTGGATGTTGCTGATCTTTATCTATTTGAAATTTTATCAAATATATTTATCTTAATTATGTTTTTATGTTTTCTTTAATGAAGAATGAATCATACTGGCATCAATCCTGAAGATTTATGTCTCATTGATAGCGCAACAACCAACACCATACTCAGAAATGATAAATATTTTTCTTCCTTGGTGATGCAAAAAGCTAATGTTCAGACTATATCTAGTAGTATAAATTTGATCGAAGGCTCCGGAAGAGCTAATATTTTGTTACCGGAAGGAACAAAATTATGTATTGATAATGCAATTTATTCTACCAAGTCTGGAAGAAACTTGTTAAGTTTCAAAGATATCCGCAGAAATGGATATCATATAGAAACAACAACTAAAAGTAATGAAGAATATCTTGTTGTTACAAAAATAGTTGCTGGTAGAAAATGCATATTAGAAAAGTGTCCTGCTTTTTCTTCTGGTTTATATTATACATTTATAAATACAATTGAAACACATGTTATTGAGAACCAGAAGTTCACTAATATAGACCAGAAGTCTACTAATGTAAACCAGAAGTTTACTAATGAATTTAATGTTTGGCATGATCGGTTAGGCCATCCCGGTTCAATTATGATGCGACAAATAATTGAGAATTCATGTGGACATACCCTGAAGTGTAAACAAATACCACAATCCCATGATTTCTCATGTGCTGCATGTTCCAAGGGAAAATTAATTATTCGCTCCTCACCAAGCAAAGTAGAGAGTGAGTCTCTCACATTTCTAGAACGGATACAGGGAGATATTTGTGGGCCAATACACCCACCATGTGGACCATTTAGGTACTATATGGTTTTAATTGATGCATCAACTAAATGGTCACATGTGTGTTTATTATCTTCTCGTAACCTGGCGTTTGCGAGATTACTTGCTCAATTGATTAGATTAAGAGCACATTACCCTGATTATCCTATCAAGAAAATACGTCTTGATAATGCTAGTGAATTTACTTCAAAAGCTTTTAATGAATATTGTATGTCCCTTGGAATTGATATTAAACATCCTGTAGCTCATGTTCATACACAGAATGGACTTGCAGAATCATTGATTAAAAGGTTGCAACTAATTGCAAGACCTTTACTTATGAAATCTAATCTCCCAATTTCTGCTTGGGGCCATGCCATTTTGCATGCATCAATGTTAATTCGCATCAGGCCAACAAGTTATTTAAAGATTTCCCCTTTACAAATGGTTTTTGGTCAGGAACCTAATATTTCCCATATAAGGACTTTTGGGTGTGCGGTATATGTGCCAGTAGCACCACCACAACGCACTAAAATGGGTCCTCAAAGAAGGATGGGAATATATGTTGGGTATGAATCTCCTTCAATCATAAAATATTTAGAACCATCTACGGGAGACTTATTTACGGCACGATTTGCCGATTGTCATTTTGATGAATCACTTTTCCCAACATTAGGGGGAGAGAATAAGCAGCTGGGTAAGGAAATTAGCTGGAATGAATTATCATTGGCTCATTTTGATCCTCGTACAAATCAATGTGAACTGGAAGTTCAAAAGATAATTCATTTACAGAATTTAGCTAATCAAATGCCAGAAGCATTTACTGACCCTAAGAAAGTGACAAAGTCACATATCCCAGCTGCTAATGCTCCTGTTAAAATTGATGTCCCTGAAGGACAATCTACTATAAATGAATCTAAAGCACGCATGAAGCGTGGCAGACCCATCGGTTCCAAAGATAAAAATCCTCGAAAAAGAAAAGGAGCAAAGAATATAGATGGTCAAATTGAGGATAATCAAGAAAATTTAATAGCTCCAGAAGAGCCATCTCCTGAAGAGTTATTATCTCCAACAGAGATATCTCTAGAAGAGAATATTGTAGTCCCAGAAGAGACCCAGGTACCTGATATATGTGAAAATAATGAGATCTCAATAAATTATGTTATGAATGGAATCCGATGGGATCGAAATGAAGTCAACGTTGACGACATTTTTGCTTATCATATAGCAAAAGATGTAATGAATAATATTGAGGATCATGAGCCAAAATCCATTAGCGAGTGCCAACAAAGAAAAGATTGGCTTCTATGGAAAGATGCTATTAATGCAGAATTAAAATCATTAGAAAAACGAAAAGTATTAGGACCTGTAGTCCTTACACCAGAAGATGTAAAACCAGTTGGATGCAAATGGGTTTTTGTACGAAAAAGAAATGAAAAGGGCGAAATAACAAGATATAAGGCACGTCTTGTAGCCCAAGGCTTTACACAAAGACCCGGCATTGATTTTGAAGAAACGTATTCACCTGTAGTGGATGCGACTACTTTTCGTTATTTAATTAGCCTAGCAGTAAAAAAAGGGCTTAATATGCATTTAATGGATGTCGTGACTGCCTATTTATATGGGTCACTTGACAATGATATTTATATGAAAGTCCCTGAAGGACTTAAGGTGCCAGAAGCATCTAATTCAAATTCTCGAGAACAATACTCAATTAAATTAAATAAATCCCTGTATGGCCTGAAGCAATCAGGGCGCATGTGGTATAATCGTCTTAATGAATATCTGTTGAAAGAAGGATACAAAAACGATCCAATATGCCCATGTATTTTTATAAAAAGATCTAACAGTGAATTTGCTATAATTGCTGTTTATGTTGATGATATCAACATTATTGGAACTCCTGAAGAGCTTCAAAAGGCAATTCATTGTTTGAAGAAAGAATTTGAGATGAAGGATTTGGGAAGAACAAAATTCTGTATTGGATTACAGATTGAGTATCTCAAAAATGGGATCTTTATATATCAAGAAACTTATACAAAAAGGGTCCTAAAGAGATTTTATATGGATAAATCTTATCCGTTGTGCACACCAATGATTGTAAGGTCTCTAATGCCAGATAAAGATCCATTCCGACCACGAGTAATCAGCGAAGAAGGTGATGAAGAACTACTTGGTCCAGAAGTACCATATCTTAGTGCTATTGGAGCACTAATGTATCTTGCTAATCACACACGTCCTGATATATCCTTTGCTGTTAATTTATTAGCAAGATATAGTTCTTCACCAACACGAAGGCATTGGAATGGAATAAAACATATTTTTCGTTACCTCAGAGGTACTATAGACATGGGGTTATACTACTCAAATGTATCTAAGCATGAACTGGTAGGATATGCAGATGCTGGATTCTTATCTGATCCACACGAAGGTAAATCACAAACCGGCTATTTGTTCACATGTGGAGGTACAACTATTTCATGGCGATCAATGAAACAGACTATATCAGCTACATCATCAAACCATGCAGAAATTCTAGCAATACATGAAGCAAGTCGAGAATGTGTATGGTTGAGGTCAGTAATACATCATATACGAACAACTTGTCATTTATCTTTGGGCAAAATGGCACCAACAGTTCTATATGAAGATAATACTGCATGCATTACTCAACTTAAAGAAGGCTATATCAAGGGAGACAGAACGAAGCATATTTCACCAAAATTCTTCTTTACTCGTGACCTTCAAAAGGATGGTGAAATAGATGTCCAGCAAATTTGTTCAAGTGAAAATCTAGCAGATTTATTCACAAAGTCACTTCCAGGTACAATCTTTGAAAAACTTGTCTATGACATTGGCCTTCGGAGATTCAGAGATATCAATTGATGTTGTGAAGAGGGGGAGTCGATACACGCTGTACTCTTTTTCCCTTATCTAGGTTTTGTCCCACTGGGTTTTCCTAGAAAGGTTTTTAATGAGGCAGCACTGGACAGTGTATCAATGAATGATGTACTCTTTTCTTTGACTAGGTTTTTATCCCACTGGGTTTTTCCTAGTTAAATTTTTTAACGAGGCACATTCATAATGAACATCCAAGGGGGAGTGTTATGAATATTGATTATGTGGATGTCCATTAACCCTCATCTAAGCTAATTTACTCTCCCAGTCAGCTACGCATATAAGATCAGATGTTACTATTCATCAATGATTAATGTACTATTCATCACTGTAGCATTTTACTGTATAGGTACTGTTCACACGTGTTTTACTGTAGCAGCACTGTAGCATACGCGGTTTACTGTAGCAGTTACTGTTCATACGCGTATTTCACTATTCATACGCGTTTTTTGCCTATAAATAGGAGCCTTGGGCTGAGAATTTTGTACACACAACTGAATGAGAATTTCCCTCTATGATTTCTCTCTTCTTAATCTCTTATTCTCTCTGATTATCCATATTTTTATAACAGTTTTTCTATTTTTATTTTAACAAATAAAATCCCATGTCCCTCGGCCACAAGAGAGGGGATCCCCACACACACACACACATAAATATGGGTGCTTAAGGTATAGAACCCACGACCTCCTCTAAGAGGAGCTGTGGAGTGCCATTTGAGTTAAAAGCTAATTGGTTTTAATAAAAAAAAAATACTAATATCAATTACAAAGACACGAGAGCCAATATTATATATTGCATAAAATTGAAGTAGGTGGTATATTTTCAAATGGGTTCGTACTTTGAGTTGGTAATTTTACTTACTGGTGAGAGAGAAGTGTGTGTTAAGCATATTTGAGGGTATTCAAACTAAGGGGTAATTAATTGTAAGCAAGTTAATATGTTAATGTTTTTGGGTGTATTTGTGAAGTAGTAGCATATAAGTTGCTTTGTGAGGAGGAAAAACAAACTAACAAAGGAAGCTGGTCATCGTCCAACCACAGCGAATGAGTAATTTGCATTTTCCGCATATGTCTGTTTCATACCCTGCTCATTAATTAAGAGTTAAGACATGCATGTTTCAAATATATACCCACCTCAAAAGTTTTGTATTAATTAATATTTAATTGTAATGTTAATGTATATAAAATACACGTTGTTTATTCTTATTTCGATAATGAACCTGTTATTTGGTCCAAGTAAGGAGCATTTGAAACATCAAATCAAGTGTAAACCTAAATAATGGCATCTAATTATAAATTACAGCTAATTAATGAAGGGGACTTGAAAGTGAAAGGATAAAGATAAAGAACAAGCTTGGCCGAGAGAATAATCGAAGGAAAAATTTGAATGCAAACAAACAAACTAATAAAATAAAAGCAAAGAAAAGATGGCAACTTTTATGGTATAATGATTAGGCTGAGGAATAATGATCGATGCCGATGAGGATGTCCAGTGTTACTAAAAGATTGTGGCCCGTTGCATGAGCCACAGCTACAGTAAAAATTAAAGCAAGAAAAGCCTAATGATGTGTCTGTATGATTTGAATTCTTTCAAGTCACAAACAAATACGAGTACTGTTTTTGTTCTTAAAAAATATAAAATGATATTCTCTTAGGGAGAATTGTTAAGAAAAATCTTGTAAGTAAATTAATTGTTTATTGCTATCATTGCACACGGTGGGTGGTATATTGCACACGAAAGATGATATTTTGCACACAAAGGATGTTGTTTGTATTTTCGCAGGGATGTTTTTTATACATGTATATGCTGATTGCACATTATGGATGCTTGCTTGCACATTGGTACCATTTAGCAATTAATTTGCTTAAATGGTATTTTTTAACCATTTTCCCATTATATTATACTTTTAAAAAATATTAGAAATATTTTATAATGGCAGCATTTTCCAACTGATCAAATTATAGAGCATTTATAATCTGTCAATGAGTACAGAGAGTAATGATAGCAGTGGACACCCTAACGGTAATCAGAAATCTTTTAAGGCACTAAGCATGTGCCTTGTCCCCCTCTTCTCTTATCTTCCCTTCCCCACATGCATGCCTTTTATATATGTAGTAGGCCTTAAAATAAGAGCTTCATCAAGATTGTTAACCTCACATAGTCTTGATCAAAAGATCAATCAAGTTTAATCACACTTAAAATCAAAGAAATCCCTATTTATTTTCCTATTATAATTATAATACTAGTATGTGGATAGGGGATGTACTTTATTCACTGTGATAAAATGTTTCACTTACGGATCTTAAATATAAGACTTATTAAAATGAATTTTAATCATAAATATAAATAAAATAAGGCCTGGAAGATTAAGACTAATGACATCTATTACTCATATTTATTAGAGGCCGATATTGATTAGGTCAAACTTTAGCCAAATAGATATATGTCTGTAATGAGGACATAAAACTTAAGTTTAAGTCTAAACTTAAATGGATACTCACTTTTAGGCTTGAACCTTCTGAAAAGCCTAATAAGAACTGAAACATTTTAAATGCTTACTTGCAATGTAAGCATTAGTCTTTTAATAAGGCTTTATATTTATAAAAAAAAAACATATTTCAAGCCGTAAAATCAGCTTTAAACTTACTAAAGCATACATTTATATAGGATTTAAAGACTACCTGCATACATATTGTAGGCTTAAAATAAGATTTACCTGATTTAGTTACATATTTTTCACCCCTAATATTTATTCACTGTCAATCAGGGTTATCACGCCCGGATCGGACTGGCCGGTAAACCGGTCCGGGTCAATTTTTTATTTTATTTTTTTTTAATTTTTATTTTAGAATTTCATACTAATAAACCTAAAATTTTTAATTTATCACCAGTTTAGTCTTGGTTTAGCTCCAGTTTAACTCCGGTCTGATCCACTAACCCTTAATCCAATACCCCCAACCGATTCAGCGACCAGTCAACCTTTATGTCAATCAATGTTTTTGCAAGAAGAATAATATTGAAATGCATAGTCTCCCTAAATTAAGGGAAAGCCAGTGAATAAATTGGGGGAAATAGGACTATTCCCTTTTGAAAATAATGAAAAAGGTTACGTCTATTATGAGACACACAATTTGCAATAGCTTATAGCTTTCCTTCCTGTATTTATGACCCACTCCTCCCTCCTTCTTAGTCTCTTCCATCCATCAATATATAATCATAATTAATCCACAGAACCTCTTCCTAATTTCTTAATTAACTTATGAATAGTAGTGCATGTTCTAGATTTCATATGATTTGATTTTAAATTTGTGAATGTTCTGGTTCTCTTCAAAAAAAAAATATTTTCATGTAATTTCGTTAAACTGAAAACAATGAGTTTTATGTAAAACATAAAAGAAAAGAAGCTCCATAAAGTCTCTGCTTAAAAATTTTATAAATCAGATAAAATCCGGGCGTAACAAAATTTATAAACAAAACCCTTTCATCTTTTACTTATTTATTTATTTATTAAAAAAAAAAGAGGAAGGTCGGTGGTATGCACGTGGTCATGATGCTTAAAAAAAAAGTGAGAATGTTATGAAAATTAAGGCAAAATAGGACTACATTAGATAATAATCAAATCAATATATATATATATAGGTGTCTACATTTACACTAATGCAATAATGTCTCATGCTATTCTAGTTTTCCCTTTATTCATTCATTGTATGTCGTACAATATTTTGTTATAATCACACAGCATCATTTAGCATTAGCCCTAGCTAGCTCATGTCATGCATATTATTATAGCCATCTTTTCGATCTGCAAATTAAAATTGTATTTGTGCATTAGAGGACTATGTGAAAAGGATTTGATTATGATTAACAGTTCAAATCTTGTAAATTATATTGGTAGAACTATAATAAATTAGTATCAAATAATTGTACAATAATAATAATAATAAGCATTTGAGCACCTTTTGTTTTTCAATTCAAAATATAATGGGCTCTAAAAGTTGTATAAAACATTGATTAAGTCTTTATCAATTTGATTAGGAGTAAAAATAGAAAGTTGGCATACTTTTATATATTATTAATTAAATAACTTTTTTCTTGCCAGAGATTTTTAATTGAATAACTACCTTTATGCTTAATTATACCCACGCTAATAATTTAGTGTAATTAAGCACAACTATTCACTTCGTTTCACAATTATCAATAAGGTTGTCAAACTCATGAGTTTAAGTAAACTCATAATAGTGACGTAAACTCGTATCATGAAATCGAATGGTAAACTTGTAAGAGTTTATTTTTATCATTAAATAGATATTAATAGTATATAATTAAATAATTAAAATATAAAAAATATAAATTTTGATTTAAATATATTTTAAATCCAAATAATTAGAATTAAATCCATCAACATTCATAATTTATCATATTTAACAAAAAAATTTCTATAAGATTTATATATAAAGTCGCTAAGCATGATCAAATTAAAGAAGTTAATGAGTTTAAGGGTGAGTTAATACAATTTTGTAAGCTAGAAAATTAAAAACGGTAAACTCATAGAACTCGCGAATTTGACAACAATAATCATGACCGCTTATGATAGAGTATTATCCTAAAGTGGCTAATTAAATGGCCTTTAAGCTGTTGATATATGCATACATACGCGCGCGCATATATTTAGATATGTATGGACCAAACACATCCAATGTAACGTTGTCAATGATATAATAGGGGCGTGAGTTTTTTCTAAAAAAAATTATAAACTTGGATCTTAATTAATAATTAGTGAGATATCATGTTGATCATATTTCTTATTATTAAACTCACCGTTTAAATGGGTGGTTTAGAGGTTGCAGTGATTCAATCACTTTTCAACTTGAATGGGTAAAAAAGAAAGCAGCGCATATAATAAGTAATAGGGCATGTTTGGGTTAACATTAAAAAATCACATTCACACAAGTTAAGACAAAATTCATCTCACATATTTACTTCGTACCCTGTAAATCATATAAAAAAAGTAGCTTCTATCACAAACTCAAACAAACATATAATTATGGTGGTGAGTCCTTCTTTTAGACTGAGGATAAAGGCCAAGGTACTAGTTAATGTGCCAGGTTCAATAATTAATTACTCTTTTCTCAACTTGAGAGATTAAAAAAATGAACAAGTTCTATCAAGTTTTGTTATTTTTATAATTACTTACTTCTCATAATCAACTTGGTTTTGTTTTGTTGCTTTATTATATACCTTGTAATGCACACGCTTTATTTGACTATTGTTTCCTTTCCTCATAGAGGATTTCGTTAGTCAATAACTGCTGTGTTATTGTGGGGATAGTAGTGGCTTGCATTAAGAACACTTGCTTCAAAAAGTAAAGTAAATTAAATAAAATGTCAAGTTTATTTAAGAATATAAAAAAAGAAAACGGTATTAATGCATATTAGTATTTTTTGTAAGCCCAGAAAAGTACTAAACTTTCATGGAAATTATTGTTCCACTCTATAATATAAGTCTAGTTTGATAATATATCTAGAAAAAAAAATTTATTACTTTTTTCCTATTTTGCATTTTTTTAGAATTAAAATTTATAAATAAATAATTATTATGTGAAGGACGTATTTTAAAATTTTTACAAATTATTTACATATTAATACCCTAACCACCTCTTAATTAATCTTTTAGTTCACTTGTGGTTGTTAAACCAGATTTATATCATGGAGCAAAGAAGTAATTTATAATAAACATTATGTTTCTATAGTATTATCATAAAGGTAAATGCTCCTTTCAGTCTTAAATATAGGATTCAATGGATTTTTTTTTGGAAGAGATTAAAAATGCTAAATAAATTATTTAATGATATTATATATTAGTTTATAAGTCAGACAAATTAGTTTAAAGAAAAAAATAAAAAAAATAAATATTTTAAAATAATTTAATTAACTTCTTTAACCCTCTAAAAAAATCAATTGGATTTTAATATTTAAGACTGGAGATATTATTTATTATAATTTGGTATGAAATTTTAAAAACAGAAATACAAGTAATTATGCTTTTTTTTTTTTAGGAGTAGAATTGTTATGCTCCTAAAAGGAAAAAAAGAAATCTTTGAGATCTGTTATGATACGCAGAGAGGAAATCAGATAAGTTTCGATATAATGAAATATTGAGTAGGGGGATAGGGTTCATTACCTGTGGCATGGCCAAGAAAAGTCAGCATTGTCAGCCGAAACGGTTGACCTTTATAATTGAAGGACGACTCAGTCATTACTAACTACGCCACAATCTTCTTCTTCATTTCACACAGTCTAAACTAAACAACGTGTTCTCGTACATTAAAAAAAAAAAAAACTATAAGAGTTACTATCAGAACCGACAAGAAATTTATTCATTTCTCACATTTTCCATTTGAATAAGCATTATTCTCCAAACTAAGAGGCTTTTTGGATTAACTTATGGAAGTTATATAAGTACTTATGAATTGTGATTCATGGAATATGAAGTAATTTTTATGATCTACGAGATAGCTTTTACGGTCTACGAGATAAATATGTGGAGGAGATTTATTTCAATTTATGTGAATCGGACGTATATAATAAATCCGATCTAGAAAAGCTTTACCAAAACAGCCCCTAAATTTGATAATTGAAGGCAGGCGTTGCCCTTAAGTCCTCTCATAAATCAATCCGTAAAACCACGTGCCAGCTGTTGGAATATTAATAAGCATACAAGTCTAGTATTGAAGGCCAGAAACAATTAAATTTTCATGGGAATTTAGGCGTGTATATGCAGATTCCTTATATATAATTGTGACATACTTACACTACACAAAATACGAAAAATTCACATATTTTTGTCATTATAATTTTATCTTTCATACTACCTCCCATCCTTCAATTTATACTAAACAACATTTTATATTAAATACATGAAGTAATATATCGTCCTTCAATTTATACTAAACACTATCTTATGTTAAAGAGAGACGGTAGTATATATTGGCTCACGTAAATGCCAATGGTTTTTGTGCCTATGATAATCCATTCTCTTCCTGCTTAAGATGGTCGATGATGAATAGGACCAACCATGTAAGGGTAAGGCCTTATTATAGTTAATGCTATGGGCTTAAAAGGGAATGCCACTAAGGTCTAATCCAGGCTCAAACATATTACATGCAATGCTAACTTCGTAGGCTTCTAAAAGTAAAATTAACCAATGATAAGCATGTGCATAACCATTGTCAACTTGTTTGGAATAGTGATTAAAATTTTTAAAAATAAATTTTCAATTGTAATTTATAGAATTGTGATTTATAATATATAAGACAAATATATAAAAAGAGTATTATCTCAACTTACATGCATAAACATTTTTAGAATCTTCAATCATGATTCCAAATATACTTTCATCTATTTTAACAGTTCCGTGTAACAAGGCTTTCCTTACTCTAGTACTGAAAATTTCATATGTCCTGTAAAACAAAGAATCATAAGTTATACTTTAGTATACATGGCGCAGTCACGGGACAAACACAAGGAGTCAGAGCATCCTCATTGATTACAACCCAAGTTTAAAAGGAAGAAAATGAGACATTCTCGGGTAGATGGAGCGTCCAACCTCAACCGTGAATCATAATGCTCTACTTCATCGAAAGTTGTATATGCTATTGGTGATTTGCTCACTTGTGACTGCGATTCATAGATGAAGGGTAGGTTCTAGCTATCCAAGAAAGGTCCAGTTGAACTTGTATGTGAAGGTTATAACCATCAAAATCCAGTGACCCAGTATTATTCTCCATGGTCAGTAAGGCTTGCTGTAAAGCCCAAGAAGGGGTTTTTCCCTCTCTTCTACTCTTTTCCTTGCAGCCTCTCTTGCCTTGAGAGCTGCTTTTTCTTCTTCGGACATAACCTTGGATTTTGCATCTGGTGCTCTCTTTCTCTTCCCCACAGCAAAAGATGAAGGGGCTGCTTTTGTAGATCTCATCGGGTTCAAAGAAGTTGACACCACTGGTCCAGGTGCAGGTCCACTTTGAGACTTGTTTGCACCTTTATCTTCAACTGATTTGGATTGTGAAGCTGACGTTGGTTTCTTAACAGTGGGTCCCTTGTGCCCAGCATTAGAAGAAAAGTGAGGTGAAGCATATGCCTCTTCTTGAGTCACCCACTTGCCTGCAGCAATTTCTCTAAGTGAATACCCGGTTATCAATATGACATTATCACACATGAATCCCTTTGTGAAAGATGACAAAACCAAACACAGAAAACAATGGAACAACAGTTTATGCAACTCGTACCTATGGCATCAGAATAGTAGAACCCTGACTTTGGATCATAACAGAAACCATTTGTCTGATGGTAATAATAGCCAGAACTGCTCTCGAACACCCATTCTATAAAATCAGGAAGCTGTGGGTCAAAACCTCAATAGATAGTTTGGTAAAATATCTCAGAAACTACATACAAGTCATACAACATACAATGACACTAGTGTTTCTTCATTACAGTTTGCTGACAACTAGGCTTTAAACTAAGTTGATTTTGGCATATCGAATTGATTAAAATCCAAGGATAGATAAGAAGTGTTCACACGACAACTTGCTTCAGAGTTCAGACCATGCAAATTAATCATCATTGTAGCATCTTTGAAGATTAATGAATAGCTTTACTTACAACCTTGACCATCCCCTTGGACATCTGGCGCATGTGATTCTCTAGTTGCCTTCGCTACATCCTTTTGATAACTACGCTGTGCTTTCTGCAATAAAAAATCAAGACATAAGTATATTGACAAGTAACATATCTGAAATGTGCATGAACACTTAGTAATAAATTTCATAGTAGCCACCATGTGTGGTGCACCAAGGACATAAGCAATATTGACAAGTAACATATCTGAAAATGTTTGCATGGAAACTAAATATTCTTATTGCTATATTGGAGTAGGTAAATAGAGTTGGAGGTGAAAAAAATAAATTTCATACTAAACACCATATGTGGCGCACCAAAGAGAAAAACAGACACCAGTGTGATCGTGTTTCTCATAGAGTACAAATGATATGGGGATACCTTCAATTTTTTTTTTTTAAATATGCATGAAAGTACAAATTGTCATATTTTCTTGCTGCTAAAACCTTCCAAGTCCTAAGAATTTTCATTAATTCATTCATTTTTTTTAATACAATGAACAAGAAACATAAATGCTGTAAATGAAGGGTATAAATCTTAGACTCTTACCGCTTCAATTTGCTCCAGGGCAAGGGCTGTTTCTTTTTGTTCTTTCTCCTTAGCAGCATTCTCCTTTCTCATAGTAGCAAGCCTCTTAGCAACATTATCTTTATGACGTTGACCGAGTTCATGATTTCTAATACTAGCTGGATTATTTGATATGTAGATCTTGCAGAAGTCACACCATTTGTTGCCCTGGCTGACCCAATACTGAAAACAGGAAAGGAGTAATGAACAAAAGCAACCAACGACAAGCAAGTCTAACTTCGGCATGTTAGAATCAAACAAGATGATACATCTCCATAGGTGCGCTATCATAATAAATCCTACCACAGGAATTTGTCTAACCAGAGATATGTAGTTACATATTATCGTTTGCTAGCTAGTTTAAAAATTAGTTTATGCCTATAAAATCTCAATGACTGAACTAGTTATGACAACAAAGTATGATCTACAAAAGTTTAAACTTAGCAGTGGGCGGGACAGAATCAAAATATATATCTCCTGGGTTAGTTTGTATCAGTTGAACTTCAAATTACCAGAATTAGGGTGTCACAATCTAAAAGTTACAAGATTTGAACAGCTTATTTATCCATAAAGGGGGAAAACTGATGAAAAAAAATCAAGAAATAATATTAGATAAATAAAATCAAAGTAACCATAAAGATTGCATGCATTAAGCAGTTTACCTCAGTCATTGTGCAGATCAGGGCTGCAAATCGGATAGTTGGACAGGAAAGGAAGAGGATGACAATAGCAGACACCAATCAATTCGAAACACACGGGAGTGATAAGGGTTTGAACACGCTTTGCAAAATGGAAATTAACGAACAGAAAAGAACTAATCAATTTGTATCACGCAGGCTTCAGAGTTCGAATCGTAGAGAGATTGCAAAGAGGAGAATACTCATCGCCGATGGAGGACAGGATTGAAGCAGGCTGAATTGCTGATGGCCCTATGCTTGGTGCCCCCCCCCCCTTTTTTTTTTTGGGTCTAAGAATGGTGTATTTCTTTGAACAATTTATGGGCTTGTTGATGGTAAGTTTATATGGGCTTGTTTGGTAGTTTCATCACTGGGTCATAACATTTTTATTTTAACAATTTTAAATGTCCCCACTCATTTATTACATATCCATCCATATTATTTTTATCACTTATATATAACTAACAACCTCCTCTAACTAATGGGGGTTCGGAGACATTAACTCTAACGAAACAGGTTAGTTCTTTCTATGACAAACTAAAGTTTGAATCTTTTTTTTGGAGAGGTGTCCATATTTAGTGTCGACAGTACTTTGAACATGGTTGTTTTTTGTAGGAGGATACTTATGCTTTGCATAAAAAATTAAGAAAAAACCTCCTCTAAGTACCAACACAGAGTTGTTTTAACAGTGTAAAGCCCTGTTAAATCCTTCCGGATTTTGAGTTCGAATTCTAAAAAAGACACTTATATGAGGAGGAACACCTATAAACTTATGATCCAATACCAGATAATAATATATAAAAAAACAGCATCCTCTAAGTTCTTGAATCATGGATCATAAATTATCTTTAAGAGAAAATCTGGATACTTACAATTTTTTTTCTGGATTGAATTAAAGTAAGTAAATTTCACATTTAAAATCTAAAAATCATTATAAAGGATCAATAACAATATTTAGTTATAAGATAAGTAATATGTTAAAAAAGTTCACATATGTTAATATATTGTTAGGCCAAAATATTCAAATTTAATTAGACTCTACATAAAATGATTGGCATTTTGATATCTCATGGGTTTAATATAATGCATTTTTATTTTTATTTTTTAACTTGGTTGACAGTGAAATTTATAAGGAAGGTTCATTTGGGATTTCATCTGTACTAAAAGAATTCAATGATTGTGAACATTTGTTGTGTTTCTGTCATGGTCCCTTGTACCTAAGTAAAGGAGGCTTCCGAAAGTGGTACAATTCTCCATGATTCTTTGAGATCGTTCAAAAGATGCAACATTATGGGTGTGTTTGGATTGACGGTGGAAAAAGTGACTTATTTGAAAAGTGACTTATAGATAAGTTTGATTGGGTAAAAGTCAAATTGATGTAAGTTGTTTATGTTTGGATTAGCGATTGTATAAGTGCTTTTATAAAAGTAAATGTGTTTGGTTTGGCTTTTCCATAAGTGACTTTTGAGATATTTAAAATAAAAAATTGTAAAATATATTAAAAGTGGAAAAATGTATTAGAAATAATTTAGATAATTAAATTGCAATGAAAATGTAAATAAATTAGAAATAATACAAAGTTAAAGTTTCTGATATAGTCAAATATAACAGAACAAATCATATCAAATGTTCCCTACAATTAGATTCCTGATGGCGTTACGAACATGATTTATTTGGGTTGCAGATGTCCGAGAATCATTTGTTGATGATGGCTCTTGTTCTTGACTATCATCCAGCAAAATTGTATCCTCATTTGCTGCATAAATTCTTTTAAGCTCAGTTGGTAAGTTGGAGGAAGGAGCTTATGAAATAAGCTCTTATTTTATCATAAGTCAGTTCAGAAAAAGCCCAAACCAAACACCTGAATAGTACCCAACCAACTTATAACTCCTCAATTAGGCTTAATAAGGACTTATAAGCCCAACCAAACACTCCCTATATCAAAGGTTTATTAGCTGCATTCTCCTTGGTTAGATTCTTTATCTATTTTTATTAGTTTTTCACAATCTTTTCAATATCGTTTATAATTTATAATATCACTTTTAAATTTTAGGAATTAATGATATTAATAAATATGGTGACTTCCCGCAAATTTGTATGTATAATATCAACAACATTACTATAACTTCATCATGGCTATTATTTTTAATTCTTGCACAAATCTCATACAATATAAATCTACTTGTACAACAATTTCTGCACATATCTTATCATTCCGTGTAACATGTAAAGCTCATTAACAAATCAATGACTTGAAGTTTCTACTGATTTATTGCACTAATTTATCATGGTGTCTGGCTAACACGAGTGAGGATGACCAAGCTGCTTCTGCTCCAATTCAGCAGGATTAATTAATAATTACTGCTTTGTGCCTCACAACGTCATTGGTTTTCTAATCCACTTTTGCATAGGAAGTCCAGAAATTAATATCATTGCCTGCAAGGCATTTGGGTACTTAATATAATACAATCATATTAGTATTCCAGTAGTACAAGAGCAAAAGAAACTGTTACTTGATGCTGCTACTATGTCTTGTTTAACAGTTTGGTAATGCCAACAATTTAACATCAAGACTTTGCTTGCTTCTATAAATTATCATAAAACTGAAACTCCCACCTTTCAAGACTTTCATGCCACCCATTCCCATAAAGTGTTGTAACTGTCTGACTGATCACTGCATGACTCTCTGAGACAGATACCACGTGCTCACATATGTCTCAGGATCTTCGACTTCAATTCAACTGCAGCTTGCATTGCCGGTGGCCTTGGCCAACTTGGTCTTGCTATTCCCTGTTATCGAAGGAAGTAGGGTATCTCCATTTATTTATTTCTATAACATTCCCCTCGGGATATTCCTCTAGCTTGCATCACAGTTAGCATCCACATTTTGCATGTTTCATTTAAAAGTATGGTTGAGTTTCATACTTGTCATAGCAATTCCTGACTAAAGAGGACAACCAAAAGAAAACCATATCTATTTTATGATTAGAAACAAAGCACCAGTTTATTGCAATCTAAGACACTGGGGATGCTAACATAGGCAGTGGATCCGGCAACAGAGCAAAATATAAGAGTACTTCTGTGCATTTTGAAGATAAAACAAGATATATAAAAGAATACATATAATCGCCTATTGTCATAATGAACCTAGTTGAATAATCCATCTACCTTCACAATCACAAGTAAATTTCATATTATAATTTGCGACCGAAAATATATATGGAAGCTGATTTACCTAGGCCAGGAGGTAACCTGCAACTATAGTGGAGCACCAGAAGAAGAACAGGAAACAAGAAATCCAAGCTTCCACCCCCAATTGTGTTGGATGGTAGCCGATAAAAGAGAATTCAAACTTCGAACTTCAAGGTAAGAGTTCTAAGGCATTGAATCAAAGATATCAGGTACTTGTTCCAGGATGTGAATAGTTTCCGCCATTAGGGAGCAGACCATCCCTGGCCATTTCAGTTAGTACGTTCAACACAGCATCCATGTTCCCTTCTTTATAGTTGATTTCAACAAGTACCTTAGCCAGCTCAGCATCAGTAAGCCTACAGCTCCTCAATGTGTTCTGTATTACTCGACTCATCTCATCAACCATCCCCTTTTCATTGAGAGCTTTCACAAGAGCCACAACAGTCACTGTATGGGGATTAAAACCTGAATGCACCATCTCCTGGTACAGATTATATGCCTTCTGAACATTTCCGCATTTACAATGTCCATGTATTATAACATTATAAACTGCCTCATTAGGCTTATGATTCTTCTCAAGCATTCTCTCAAAAACTTGATCTGCTTCATTCATCAATCCCTTCATGCAAAATCCTTTGACAAGAGATACCACACTCTTAAATTCAATATTACTGCAGTTTTCAATCAGAGTATTATATGTCAAATCATTAGGTACAGACTCGTCATAGAACAACTTCAGAAGAAGCTTCTTGGCTTCTCTTGTCCTAGCTTGTTTATTAAATCCATTAATAAGTACACTATAGGTGACATCATCAGGCAGAAAACCTTTCTGTATCATTTCCTTGTGCAAATGAAGAGCCTTACTCAAGTCACCTTCCACACAATAAGCATTTATCAAAGTAGTATAAGTGAATTCATCAGGTGGGAGACCACCACGCAACATCTCTTCAAAGAGATCAAAGGCTTCCAACAGTTTTCTCTGCTGACAAAGACCTTGGATAAGCGATGAATATGTAACCGTATCAGGTGAGATACCATTCTCAACCATCTCCAGCTTCATTTGGAAAGCTTTTTCCAACTCTTGATTCTGGCAGAATCCAGATATAATAGTACTATAACTCACAACATCAGGGGAAAACCCCTTCTCAACAATATCCCTTAGGATTCCTTTTGCATCTTCCATCCTTCCCAAGATGCAATGTCCATTGATAAGTGCATTATAAGTTATAATTGAAGGAGAAAATCCACTTACAATCATTTCACTCACAACCTTATAGGCTTCATTCAGTAATCCCTGCTGGCAGAACCCATCAACTAATGTCGTATATGTTCTCCCATTTGGAATGAGTCCCCGGACACGCATCTGATCTAAGAATTCCATTGCACGGTTTAGATTCTTAGCCTTGCACATGCTATTGATCAATGTTGTGTAAGTAACAACATTTGGTGATAACCCTTTGCTCACCATCTCTGCATGTAAAACCAAGGCCTGGTGAACATTTCCTTCTTTACAAAACCCATTGACAAGTGTATTATAAGTCACCTCATCCGGAGAAAAACCTTTCTTGTTCATCTCCTCAAGTACCTGCTTAGTTTCTCTGATCCTCCCTTCTCGACACAATCCATTGATGACTACATTATACGAAATCAAATTTGCCTCCAAACCCTCCTGTGCCATCGATTTTAATAACTCAAATGCTTCATCCATTCTTCTCATCTTGCAATATGCATCGAGTAATGTATTATAGGTAACTACATTCGGCAAACACCCACATTTCTCCATTTTATGCTTGAGATAAAACCCCATTTTTATGTTACCTTCCCCACAGAAACCACGAATAAGAACATTGTAGGTATAGACATTTGGCGACACCCCATTTCTAATCATCTCACTATAAATATCCTCAGCCAATTTAAGAGAACGCGTCGACCTCAAAACAGCATCTAGAACTGCATTGTAGGATAGCACGCCGGGCATGAATCCATTAGCTTTAGCTAGATGAACAATATTCATGGCCTTATCAATCAAGTTCATGTGAGAATAGGACTTAACCACCAAATCAAAGACTGCGGAGCTCGAGTTGCATAAATGATATGAATCCTTCAGGTGTTGAAAGACCAATTCACCGGTGTCGTCGATTGCATTTAGGGCTACATCCTCAGCAAGGCTCTGAGCTGACTTGTAAAGTTTGAAGCGGGTGAGAATATGGAGGGCGAGACACTTGCATTGGAACGTGAAAAAATGGTGTCCTCGGGCCCAATCGAGGAACTTCAGGGTAATGGGCTGGTCGAATTGGGACTTCAAGAGCAGATAAGAAGCAGCCTCGGGAGTGAACTGGGAAGTTAGAGAATTCAGTTGTTGAGGATGGCGTTTAAGATATGTGATTGCTTTATATGCCAGACGGGCATCGGAGGGTGAACAGAGGGATGAAAGTGGACGACTATTCAGGGGTTTTAGAAAACCCATATGAGGAAACTGGCAAAATTAGGATTTTACTTCAACAAGATAGGACTGATACAGTCGAAAGAAGGCCACTTCATGAACATCTTTTCATGAAGATCTTCTGGTGCATAACAAAGCCGAACAGAAATACAATTATTCTTGGCTTTCTGCGTTGAATATTGTGGCTGCGTACAGCGGAGGCAGGGGGACAGAGGAGCGTCCATGACACGTTATGCAAAAGAAAACAATTGTCTGCGGCAAGTTATGCATTTTATCAAACCCAATTCATTACAAGTGATGCAGAATCAGATTGTTGTTATGGAAGAAACCTGATGCATTAAGAAGGTCACAAAACCCAATTCAAAACTGAGTTTACAGCAAATTGCAGAGCATAAAGAAAGTCACAAAAACTGCATTCCAGCTGAAACTTCAGATTCCAAAAACCATATAGCAATCAGGAACCAAACCTGAGTGAACGATAAAGGGTGTTAAGCTCAGATTCCAAAAACCACGAGCCAAACTCTCTCAAGTGCTTGCGAATGCTAATTTCTGAAGCTCTGGATGATGAACCGAAGATGGGGCTAAATCGACGATGAAGACATTCAAATGTTCAGAAACCCCTGTTGGGGACGGAGGCCGGCGATGAGGCTCGACGTTCACAGTTGAAAACGCCGATGACGAGCATCCATAAAGCGGCGAAATGAAGCAGCATGAGGGCTGAATCTCTTTCCTCCAAGTTACTCAACCAATGGCTAGGATTACACTTTAAAGTCAACGATTGAGATTCCACTTGAATTCAAAACGGCACCGGTTTATTGAAATGGAGAGAGCCTGCAATGGAGTTGAATAATGCTTGAGAATTCGGATGCCGCAAATTAAAAAAAAAAAAAAGATAATGGAATTTGGATTTTTTTTTTGTTTTAATTGAATGAGTCATAGAGAGAAATTTATTTGGAAAATTATCTATAAATACCTCATTAAAAATTTATTTACTAAATGGGACTTTCATGTGTAAACAATATTTCCTGTGTACAAAAGATCTTCCCTTGTGTTTAAACAATCTTCCTTGTGTTCAATATATTTTCCCTATGTAACATTCTCTTGTATTCGAATAATCTTCCTTTGTATATAAAAGATCTTCCATTAAATGCTTTCAGGTCCCATTTGATAAATAAATTTTTAATGATGTATTTATGAGCAAATTTCCCATTGATTTTATAATATTTTAATCATTCCAAATAGACGAAGAATGATTTGTCATACAAGAATATAACAGTATGTCAATATGAATTAACGAATGCTCAAAATGAAATTTTTTTTGTTGCAATGGAGATTTCTATGAAATCAAGTTAGTCGACTAATTTTTGTATATTAAGGAAATTAATTTTGTTAATTATAATAAATATAAGTTAGTTTTCCTAAAATACCATTTTTTATCTGACTATGCTTAAATAGAAACTTCATGATGTGTGCAAATTCATAAGAATACTTTGTGGGGGAAAATTTTTTTGGAGAAGTCTTATATTTAAGACTAAATCCTCAATTAACTCCCATTAAAAATCAGAGGTAGTATATTGTGTAGCAGAGTAACAATGAGAGATATGGGGAGAGAGAACATGCTTCTTCATCTGAGTTTTGAAGGCGTGGCATCCCTCTCTCAAAATGCAAGTTGAGATGGAGACATCTGGATTTTGATCCATAAAAATACGCATACTAGTTATTTTAGTAGTTTTTTGGGGTATTATTTGGGTTATATCAAGTTATCCACTTTCCTTCAAAGTTACATTATTAGGATAGAACTTGTGTATAATATATTTTTCACCTTTCAAGGTATATTGAAATTCACATCTAAATTTTGACCCCGAAAAAAAATTCACATCTTAATAATTACGGATTCCTCAAGGTCATTGCAGAAACGTAACTAACTCAGAATGTGAAAATTACCATATACACCGAAAATAAGGAGAAGACAAGTAAAAAGAAAGAAATAAATAAAAGACTCGCAGATAAAAAAAAAATTATTAGCACCATCGTTGAGGCAAAAGCTAACTCTGAAAACTCTACAATTATGTCTTAACCTATGAACACCAAGTTCTTTTCACAGTTTGAGCTCCTTCGAAAGAATCACTATAAAACACATTTCTGTATCAAACTGTACTGTAAAAAGAGCTCTAGACATACACATTTATAATGATCTCCCCCAGATGAGAGATAAATTCAGCTTGTCCTGGAGGAAATTATTGAACTTTTGCAAGACTTCGGCTGGATACGCCATGCAACAATTTGACGAACCCGAGAAAGCTTAGCTTCCCATCAGTGTGCCTTATCCAGTCTTGTAGTACGACATGAACTGGAATAGAAGGACCCAGTCCCAGTTCCTAGACAGCGTTCAGAAGAATATGATGATTAGGCCATAGTCTCATGAACTAATGATCAGTTTATCACACATGTTCATGACCAACTAAAAGTGACAATAGTTGAATCTACCATGGTACAATCTTACCTAAAATAGAGACAAGTAGGGGCTGTTTGGCAGGAGGGAAATAGAGGGGAAGGGAGAGGAGAGAAAATTTTTTTGAGTTAGATTTTAAAAAATTGGAGAGATGGAGTTATAAAATTTTAATAAAGATAAGATATAAAATAAAAAAGTAAGAAAAATTAATTAAAAACTTACAACCCCACTTCTTCAATTATTTTAAATCCAAGTTATAAAAATTTCCCCTCCCCTCCCCTCCCCTCCCCTCCCCTCCCCTCCAAATCCCTCATACCAAACCGTAATGTTCCTATGGTTAAGGTGAGGAAAAACTAACGAACCATGTCAGGTTTAAAAGTTCAACTAGAGTAGGAAAGATATAAATTAGTTCCTTATTTTACTTCCTCTCACATTTTTTAATAGCAGCTAAATATATAATGGGCTTTTGAATGTTCAAAACTTACTGAGGCAAGTTCTTCAATGATTATAGCCCTGTTTCCGTCTTTCTCAAAAAGTTCATAAGCACAGCGTGAATGTTGTTCCCATCGATCTAGAGCTTCAAGCTGATGCACACTTGACGCAGCGGCACAAAATTCTTCAAAATCCATTCTTCTATATTGTAATGCATTTAGCTGTCATGAAAGGAAAATTTCACACGAGAAATTATAAGAGCTACAAACCAGTCAAAGATACATATAAAACAAGCATACCAAGTTTACTTAGGATTTAAGAGTGATTAGGTAGGTTGAAGTTAGTTAGTTGACCAATGATTTGAACACTACTAATCTTCACATTACACATGCAAGAACAGATACAAAGCCAGATTTTCAGCCGCTAGGTCTTGCCAGACAGCGATGATAAAGTTAGTGAGACAAGCACGGCATATTAGATTATTAGGATAAGTTTGAAGCACTTCTACTGGGAACTCACCAACTAAAATCCACAATGAAGGTCTTCATAGGAGGACTTTGTTCAGAAATTCAAGCAGTTCAACAATTCAGTCATAGCACCCGCACTAGTGCAATATAGGTAGCCTATCTTCTTTTTCATAAAATCCTTTTTTCTTTATAATGGCTTTGTAGCCTAGTGGTGTGAAAGCTTCCGGTAAGTGGGAGGTCATGGGTTTAGTTCCACTTATTATCTCAGGTAATTAGTGTCTACCCATTTGCTTCCAAAAAAAAACTCCATTTTTATGGGCCACTAGAACATTTATGGGCTTCTGATGTTGGTTAGCTTAGATTGTTGATAAGTTCAGTCAAATTGTTTTCAACAAGTTTTAGGCAATTAAGGTCCATGAGAGAAAAAACTTAATTGTTTTAATGAATTCCTACATTTGTGGTCAATTTGAGGGAGGTAGTATTGTTACGTAGAGTTTAAGTGTGGATAAGATAGTTGGTTAGTTATGAGATCGGTAAAAACAGAGGAAGATTTGGGTATAAGGGATGTCTAATTATTTGAATTCTAGTCTTTTCGTCACACGTGTACCATACCGAGGCAAGAAAATCAGGGATCCGAGACTCCTTCATGGCATCTGTGGCATGTTTCATCAGGGCCTGTACGGAAAAATAAGAATGTGAAAAACTTATTAAACCCCACAACACAATGGTTTTACATTTTGATGCGAGAGGGTTACTACAACACCAACCGTCCTAATGTTGTCCAAGGTTAAACTGCCATTTTTGCTTGGCCCCAATAAAGCAAACTGCTCCCTCAGATAATAAAGTTCATCTGCAGTCAATGTCTTGGATAAGGCCTGCAGAAATGTAAAGGAAACAATTGTTATTCTATGTAAGGCCTGGACCCTTGTACTGGGCCACTATGACTCCTCTTCAAACTTGAGACTTACAACAAGAGACGAAATATTTTGGTCCAACAGAACGTAGTCTTAAAAATAAGTCAAACTTTACCAATAATACTAAAAATATACACACCCTTAAAGCAGCCTTCCGCAAGGATGATGATCGCATATAAGCCTTCATGAGCCTAAATATTAGAATATCAAGAGGAACTTTTACGTTATTGTAATTTCGTATCCAAGGGTGACCTGAAAATAGAAGATTATAGCCAGCAACTTAAAAAATGAGCTTACAAGAACATCAATTAATTTTAAGGTGACTAAAAACTCACTTAAGGCCTGAGCAGCTGAAAGTCGCTTCCGTGGGTCCTTATTTAATAGACGCTTGACAAAATCTTTTGCTTCCAAAGATAAAGAGGGCCAGGGAGCTTCATCAAAGCTTGGATCTGCTTTCAAAACTGCCCGAAAAATACCAGACTCTGTTCGAGCCCAAAAGGGTCGACTACCACATAAAAGAATATATGCTATTACACCTATGCTCCATATATCAGCTTCTATACTATAAGATCTATGTAGAACTTCAGGTGCCACATAGTATGCACTTCCAACAATGTCATTGAGCCTTTCATCTGTAAGGACATTAACAAGAATCACTAAGTCACTAACAATGGGCAAAATATTAAGATGGGAATATTACTAACTAGAAACTTCTGAAGGCAAACCTGGTTTGACAAAGTCTGATAATCCGAAGTCTATTGCCTTCAACTCAGAGTTCTCATCCTTTGAAGCATACAAGAAATTCTGGGGGCATAAAGGAGAAGGAGCAAGGGGATTATTCAATAAGCAAAAGTATTTAAATTGAAATGAGCACATCCAGTTACTCAAATTAACCATGACTATAATAATTATCTAAATTTAAATAATAAAAACAAGGGGTATTACTTGCAATGCAGTTATTTCGAGTAGTTTCTTTTTCTATTATTTGCTTGGAAAGATTTAATCCCAATTGTTATGCCAAGTGAGCTCATATAACCACTTGAGCAAAGCCCCAGAAGTTAGTGCACTAAATGATAGTAATGCAAACTACTAGGAACATCACACAGTTGCTCATTTGGACAAGGAATATATAAATTAATTGTTTAATTAAAGAATGGATGCGTATGGCAACCCAACTTTTGCATGCAACTTACTTTTAGTATTTACTTAAAATGGCTTGATCCTGATATCATATCAAGTAACCCAGTTAAACACTTGAATCATAGCCGAACTGGCTGGTGCATTAATTGATAACTCAATCTAATCGGGAGATTCTTATGGATTTTATCTTGTTATGATATTTGGATGTAAGAATCATATAAGGGCTGTCTGGAAATTTAAATCCAATAAGCTGAAGACAAGACAGGCAAGCTAAAGATGGGCAAGCTTCATAGAATATTTCACCATCTAAAAATCATGATACCAAGAAAATTAAAAAGGAAAAAAGATTGCCCCATGATAATTCTGGAGTCAGGATCCAGTTCTCATACCATATGTGGATATTCATGAAAGACGAGGAAACAACCAGACTACCATTGGAAAGTACTAAACACCTTCTTCGAGCTAAATCCAGTAGATAAAATTAGACATCAAAATATGAGTAAACTCTACCTGGCCTGCCCACAATCATATGCCTAGCCATTGAATTAGTGCTTACATGACTTAAATTTTGGAAGACAGAATCAATGACATGATCAAGCAGAGTCTGATGTTTTAATGAATCAAAAGTAAAGGACTACCCCTACCTCTGGCTTTAGATCTCGGTGCACCACACCCTGAAGATGACAAAATGCAACAACGTTTAGTATCTGAACCATGACAGCCTTTGCATCTTCTTCTGAGTATTTCCCTCCTCTAATGAAAATTAAACCATTGAGTTAGCTTGTGGCAAGGTCAACAACAAAGGTCTGACCTTTTTAACAAAGAATAATAAATATAGTATCGCTGTTCTATGAATCACCTTGATAATATCCTATCTAAAAGCTCCCCTCCTTCACATAACCTGAAATATGAGTAGCATCCAATGAATATCAAGCAACCTAATAATCTCATAAGCAATACATGGACACAGTATATATTCAAATGCATCAAAAATATATTAAGAAATTATATTGGAAGATAACAACAGATACTATAATTATTTATTAATTAAATACTTCAAAAAGTAATAATTACAGTCCTGTAAAAATGAGCAGGAAAATCAAGATTCACTAGAGTGGCCAAAGTGCGACCACTACAATATGATCTGAAGAGGTAGAAAATGTTATGAACTTACTCCATAACAATATAGACATTATCCTGGTCTTCGAATGCATCATAGAATTGTATCAGATTGTTGTGTCCAGTCAATGCTCGCAATATTTTAACTTCCCTTCGTACATCTTCAATTGCAATTGCTGTTGTCATCTGGCAACACAAAGGGTGAATATGAAAACTTACTTTCAATCCTACCATGCCATAGACCATTCAAATTCGGTACCTCAACTAAAACCATAACTAGGCACAAGTCAAACTTAATAGTAACATATGTAACATGTATGGGATAGAGAAGTCCAAGTTAACAACAGTTTTATACATAAAGACAACACTTACCCTGGAAGTTTTAACAACTATGGGAGGTTTCAAGATGTAGATTATCCTTGTCCTGGACAACCTCTTTCCATTAACCTTATTGGGCATACTTGGTACAAACATTTTCATCATTAGCTACTGCTTATTAAAGAGATGATTGGCACACCGTTATTCTGACCTTGATATTTTTGGATGCCAGTTCATATGCAAGATACGTGTCTTGACACATTGGTATGGAAGAAGAAAGGTGTAATCTACAATGTCAGGGTGTCATATGATTGGATGGCACCTCGTACCATTTTGCTGAGTTGCATCTATAAAAATTAAGCAAGATACCAAAAGCAAGAGTTTGATATCCATATTTCAGATTCAAAAGAGGAAGGTTACTCTAATATCATATCAAATTAAGCATGTCAATTAATAAGGTTGCCTTAATTAAATCGGTGTCCCAATATTCCCCATACTCGCCTTAGCATGTTCTGCAGAAACAGAAAATACTTGAAAAAACAGTACTCATAAATACTTTGTGTTTATTAGGCAATTTGTTTTATGAACAAAATTCAGTTGAACATGAACCCACAGAATTAAATAAAACGTATTATTTATTAACTCCACTATAGAGACATCATAAAAGTAAAAGTGATAAATAAAGTATCCACAAAAGGTTGCAAATTCTGATCCAACATCCAGCTTTGCTCTCAATGACCTTGCAAGAAATATGACTCAATAAATTAACTATAATCCCATATAGTGACGCCAATTTATACCATGATCTCCTTCAATGTTTTTGTCTTCTATTAACCCTTACTACCACTAGCATTAATTGTCTCATCTTAAGGATCAAAGACGGTATCACAAACAAGTGATGATGTATAAAATATTCATTATATACGGTTATGGGGAATTTCACGTTGAAAGTCAAATTATTCGTTCAAATAAAATGTACACCTGAGAAAATTATAGCTGATATATATTATTAAGAGATGTTCCAAAAAGTTCACTAAAACATCAGCTCACTATTCAAGAGGGTACGGACTTACAGGGGGAGAAATATTATATATCATTGACTAAAAGACCAATGAACAAACATAAGTTT
The DNA here is from genome assembly GCA_037074505.1 of Albizia julibrissin. Taxonomy (NCBI): domain Eukaryota; kingdom Viridiplantae; phylum Streptophyta; class Magnoliopsida; order Fabales; family Fabaceae; genus Albizia; species Albizia julibrissin. Next base: position 2,373,799 of record CM073480.1, on the reverse strand, counting down.
TTCAATTTGTTTCGCACAAGGTTCCTGAAAGGAAGGCATACAGCTTAAACTATCTACAAATTACTGTGTAATGCTTGGCATTGAAAGGCCATTCATATTTTGACAAATAAGTTCCTTTCTCTCTCTCTCTCTCTTTTGGCTTAAAATTCCAGATCCAGGCAATCATAATTGAAAAACTAAAACTCCAAGAGTTTAACAAAAAATTACACGATTTATAAACCAATTTCACACTAATCCTACAGAAGTACAGAAAATGACCTCCTCCCCATTGCTTACCCAGTGAAATACTATTCAACAGTAATAAAAGATCAAAAGCCAGACTGGTAATATCGAAGCTTATTCTAGCAGGCAAACAAATCACTAAAAGGAGGAATAAGTTTCAGCTAGAAAAATACCCAACAATTCTACTCCTAATACCTTCTGAACTCTGAACCAAGTCGCTCAGTCACAAGGATAGTCACCGCCATAGCAAATGCAATTAAACAATAGCAGTTGAAAAGAGTAAGGAGGGATTGACCTTAGCTTTAGGGATGACCTTCACCGCAACTTGCTTGCCCTTATGCTCGCCCTTCTTAAACCTAGCAGAACAAGTATACCCAAAATGCCCTCTGCCCACTTCTTCCCCAACCTCAAGCCTACTCGTGAACTCTTTCGAAAACCCAAACCTCTTGTCCAAATCCACCTCCTCTCCATCTTCCGGTATCGCTGTCGAAGACTTTTTTCCCTGTCTTTTCGCAAGGAAAGCCTTTATGTGTTTCGCCGGCGACGGCGGAGGGAAGGGACGCCGGAAAATTCTCCCCGGCGTCGAACTCGCACTCCGGGGCCCTCCCGTGGGCGCCGGAGATTTCTTAAAGAAGCGGGCTGGGCTGGGGCTGTAGAATGGAAAGAACGGAGACTGCTTCCCGGAAACGATCTCATTCTTTGGAGTAGGAGAGCCTTTCGGAATGCTTGAAGGATCGCAGGAGCCATGGTCACCTTCTAGTTCCTGAACGGAAAATTGGTTCTGCTTTTGCGGCTTGGACGTACAAACCCCCATATCGTCCGATTCAAAGAAGCTGGATCACAGAATCATCATCGACATGGCATTGTGCGAAAAAACTCCAGATTTCGTTGTGGACGAAGGGTGTATAAAGTGAATGTGCTGAAGATTCAGAAATTACGAAGAGAATAGGAAAAATGGAAAGAGAGAAAGAGTGCGAGAGAGTGGGATTTGTTGGGTGAGGTAGGAGAAGATGAAGGATCTCACTGGCCACGTGCGTTGCACATGAGTTTTGACTTTAACGTATGGGAGTTCACTGAATTAGGAAGCAAAAGAACAAAAGAGAAGGAAAGGAAATTGAGGAAATGGCTCTCTGATCCTGATTCTCTGAACTTGAAGGAGTTTGATGAATACGGAAGCAAGTGAATATGGCGAAGGAGGGTTGTTTGTACCCGATTTGGCTATTTATTACTCCTCCTTCGTTATTTTTTTAGATATTAATAAAATTATTTTAAAATATTTTATTTTTTATTTTTTTCAAACTACTTTACCTATATTCTAAATTCTAAATTGATATATATATAATTTAATATACACAAATATATGATATGATTAAATAATTTTTTTAATTTTTTTAATTTTATAAAAATAATCAATCCTATCTTTCATTCAAGACAAAAAGAATTATTTTTGTTACAATACGTACCATGAGAAATTGACTGGGAAAAAATAATTATAGTAATAAAGAAGTAAAGAACCGAATATCATTAGCAGATTTCATAACAGAAATTATTTTTAATCAGCTTTCTAATATACAGAAAATATATTAAATTATATAAAAACATGTTATTCTAATTATTTTAATTAGAAGCTATTCAGCTGATTCTGGGTTCCCATAACATATGAGGACCGTAGGGTGATCTAGGAGAACAAGAATATGATTGAGAGGAGCTAACAAGTTGAATTTCAAGTTCTACATAGGGACGTTAACCATGTCGCAGACTCTCTTGCCAAAAGAGCTCTTAATGAAGTTGTGAGCTTGAACATTTAAAGTCTAAGCTCTATCAAAGCTTCTGAACTACATCCTCGTTACTTAGACTTAGTTTTTGTATGCGTTTTTTCCTTTTATTCCGTTATATGAAAAAAAAAAAAGTCTTGTGTTTTTTTTATTAATCTCTCAGTATCCAGTACTGCTAGCAACTGATTATTCTAATTTATGAAAATATAAGATCATCACAGCAGAACTTCGTTACCTCCAAATAATTATGGAAAATTCAAGAAAAACATGCCTTTTTTTATAAAATAAAATATTTGAATGGTTGGCAGAATAACAAAAATTGAAAGGTACTAATTTATATAAAGAAAATCGTGCATTGATTTTTTAAAAAAAAATGTCAAAGAATGACTCTTCTGAATTATGTTTATTTAATATGTAAAAAGAAATCCAATCCCAACTACTAAGTACGTGTTTGAGAATTTGGTGGAGAAGTGATTCTTTTTTAATGGGGCTTTTGTAAAAGCTCGTTTGAAAAAAAGTCAGATTGTAAATGTAATTTGTGTTTGGATTGGCGGTGGGAGAAGTTGTTTTTTTTAAGGAACTTGTTTAGATTAGCGTTTGAAAAGTCCGTTTAGATATGAAATGGGCATGAACCTTGTTCAATACTACGTATATATTGTTTATATATATATTATTATAATTGATGTTAAAAAATATAAATAATTTTTTTAAAATAAAAAAGTTAAATAATTATTGAAAAAAAAAAAGAAAAATACACTGAAGTACTTAATTTAAAAATGATAAATATATATTTCAATCAGAATCTTATATATGAAGTGAATCATAATTGGATCATCTACCCCTATCAAGTTCGTCTACCCTTAATAAGTTCGTCTTTGATTATGTCATGAACATGATTCATATGTAATGAAAATAATGATGATTTTTTGTCTTGAAAAAATAACAGAAGAAAAAAAATTAAATTTAATTCCTAAAAGTTAAATTTAATTACAGTTTCATCCCCAAAAAATTTTCCTGATCATAAATTACAAATATGAGTATCTATTGCAACTAAAACTCTCATGTTTGTAACTCATTTTAACCAAAAAAATTTCATATTTAATACTTATTAAATTGATCTTTTTAATATCATTTTTCCTAAAATAAAAAGTAGTGCAAATTATAAAAAGTGGTGAGAAGTTGGGACCAAAAGCTATATGTGGTAGCTTATAAAAAAAGCTAATTTTTAAGCTAAAGGCTAAAGCCCATTAATATTTAATGGGTTTCCAAACATTGAATTTTAACACAAATAAGCTTATAGATCCCAGATAAACTTTTTTTGATCTCAAATGATATTCCAAACATATCCTAATCCTAAGTTAACAGGCTGAAACCCTTATTATTCAGGTCAGCTAGTGCTTGTTTGTTATCACTTTTACGAATCGGCTTATTATATAAGCCCGATTCACGTAAATTGTAACGACCCTTTCTCACAAACAACAATTATCCACATTTATACAAAATCAGTGATAATTTTTTTTTTCCAATACATATCAGAGTTCAGGACACAAACTCGCCCACAAACTCTTCCACAACATATCGGAGTTTAGGGCACAAACTCGCCCACAAACTCACTGCAGATAAATTTATTATTCTGATATCACATCACAATTAACCCATGGGTCACAAAAAGATTTCCAACACAATTATCCAAATAGTAAATGTGGCATTTTAAAAACATGTGGGCCCTATAATGGCAATATAGAGATTAATACAACACCAATACCAAAAGAGGCCTACAAGATTCTCAACGTCTATGCCTCTGGTTGCTTCCCTTGGCCTCTATCCAGATTAGAGGTATTGCCTGAAAAATTATTTATAATGACGGGGTGAGACATAAAGTCTCAGTAACCAAAGTAAATTTATAAAATATGCAGGAAAAGATTGTAAGTCAGAGAAGCAGGTTTAACTGACATAATAATAGTAATAATAATATTCTCATAATTTAACATTTAACATGATATAATCAATAAATAAAACCATCCCCACTCATCCATCCTGCTCCTCCTTATATCCTCTGGACTGGTACAGCCTATCAGTGCTAGTATACCCGGCCAAAGGTTAGCTAGTCACATCAAGAATACTGCCCCCTCCCATGCCACCACCAATATACCGTAACAGGGAGGTGTCCGCCCAAACACTCAGCTCCAAAATCCGGGCCAGGATTGAGAGAGCCGATGGGCACACAATTCACCATATCTCTTCCACACAACCCAACATATCCCGTAATATAAAAATAATAAATTAATACAGCTTTCAAAAACAATTACAATAATTCTAAATTCTTATACAACATTCATCTCAAACAACATATCCACCATAACAGTAACAATTCAATAATAATTTGAAAAATACACTGCTTCACTGAAATAAATTCATAGTCAAACATAAATATAATCTTGTAAAACACATACAAGTAATATAGATAAAAGTAAGGTTTATAAAATACCTTACATTCCAAAACAAGCATATAAAATAAATTAACCCCAGTTACCTCGATTCCAAGCTTAATCTTAATTTGAATAGTAAAACCCGTGCAATCACCGATCACAAGAAAAATCTACATTATTAATGTAGATACCAATTAACCAAAAATAACAATAAAATAATTAATTTACATAATTTAACTCCTACAACCCAATTTTCTCTACAACTATTATCCTCATTTATTCCAATTTCCTTAAAAGAAATCCTTAAATAACCTTTAATATACCCATAATTACAAAATCTCCAATACCAACTTCCTAAATAATTAAATCTCTCTTTCATAATATATATGGATATAATATAATTATTAAACAATTCCTCAAATACCCACATAATTAAAATCATATCAAATTATAATTCAAATATTAAGTCCTAATTTATATTTTTCATATAACTCAGATCTAACAAAAATAAACCGATTAAAACCTCAATAATACCTCCAATAATCCAAATAAAATATTTAAACTAATTTTTATCGGTAAAAACACCCTATAGGGATTAATTTAAACCCTATTTATAAAAGAAATTAATTATAAAATCACATGACCACTAAATAATAAATCTAAACCGATTAAAATAAACTATTAATTATTCTCTACATTTCTACAGTCTTATATTGATAAAACTCAAAACTTGCCTAAAATCATATCCCCAAAATATTCTCTAACTAGCATAAAATTACTATCATATGAAAGAGAAAATTATTTAGAACATATTTTATAAAAGAAGCTTTGTAATTAAAAGAGAGTTTATATACCTTATTGATCTCCGAAGAACCGAAAATACCCCAATCAGAACCTCACTCTCTCTTCTTTTCCTTAACACTTCACGCAGGAAGTGTTAAGGGGGAGGGGGTATTTATAAAATACCCCCACCTTATAATTGGCGCCTAATGGCGCCAATTAATTGAGATAAGGGGATCAACCCCTTATCTCTTTGTTGGTAGGCGCCGTATGGTGCCTACCAACTATATATATTATTTATATATATATATATTATAATATAATATAATATTATTATATTATTATTTTAATAAAATATTATTTTATTATTTTATTAATTTTTAATTTAAATTTTTTTTTTTTTTTTTAGAATGTCACAATTCTCCCCACCTAAATAGAATTTTGTCCCCAAAATTCCTAATACATATAAATGTCAAAACAAAAATTTTCACAACACAATTGACACTCCAATCACAATAAAACACAAGTTATCAACACAAAATTTAATCATAAGATTACACATTCGATTGCAACACAATACATCACAACCATAAATATTAACATTACTAAAATATAGAAGCATACTTAAGTAAATAAGTTCGGAAAATCACGTCGCATCCGCTCTTCGGTTTCCCAGGTAGCATCTCCGGGAGACATACCCTTCCAGAAAACTTTTAGGAGTCGAATGGTTCTATTCCGCAGCTGCTTGTCTTTCACATCTAATATCCTCTCTGGCTCAGACATATAGGTTAAATTCTCCCTCAACTCAATCTCTTCAGGTGCAATCACATGAGAAGGATCTGGATGATATTTCTTAAGTTGTGACACATGGAACACATTGTGAATACCCGACAAGTGTGGAGGTAATGCAATTTGATAAGCAACTGGGCCAATTCGTTCTAGAATTTCGTACGGTCCAATGAATCGGGGAGTCAACTTCTTGGCTTTAATAGATCTACCAATGCCAGTCACTGGAGTAACTTTAAGAAAAACATGATCACCAACTCCAAACTCTAAAGGTCTACGCCGCCTATCCGCATAGCTCTTTTGTCTGCTCTGAGCGGTCAACAACTTTTGGCGAATCATCTCAATTTTCTTCGTAGTTTCATCTACTAAATCCGGTCCAATCACAGTTCTTTCGCTTAACTCAGTCCAACAGAGAGGCGATCTACACTTTCTGCCATATAATGCCTCAAAAGGCGCCATCTGAATACTTGAGTGATAACTGTTATTGTAAGCGAATTCTGTCAAAGGCAAATGATGATCCCAACTACCAGGTAACTCAATGGCACAAGCCCTCAACATATCCTCAAGGGTTTGAATTGTTCTCTCTGTTTGACCATCGGTCTGTGGGTGATAAGCCGTACTATACTTCAACCTAGTTCCCATAGCCTCCTGTAATGCCTTCCAAAAGTTTGATGTGAATCTCGGATCACGATCTGACACAATCTCTGTAGGCACACCGTGCAACCTAACAATCCAATCCACATACAATTGAGCTAATCTCTCCAGGCTATAACCAATATGGATCGGTAGAAAATGGGCCGATTTCGTTAATCTGTCCACAATGACCCATATTGCGTTATGATGTGCTGCAGTCTCAGGCAATCCCACGATGAAATCCATAGAAATGTTGTCCCACTTCCATTGAGGAATCTTTAAAGGTTGAAGTAGCCCTGGAGGTTTTTGATGCTCAATCTTCACCTTTTGACAAGTCAAACACTTCAGCACGAAGGTTGTCACATCACGTTTCATCTTAGGCCACCAATATCCTTGCTTCAAATCTCGATACATCTTAGTGATTCCTGGATGAATGGTATATTTACTCTGATGAGCCTCCTCCAGAATATTCTTCTTAATTTCCTCATTGTCTGGAACACAAATCCGCTTCTTGTACCTCAATATACCTGTATCTCCAATATCATAGTCAGGTACTTCACCATTTTCCAACTCCTTTCGGATCCGTAGCAATCGATTATCTTCTATTTGGGCCTTCTTCAAATCACCGTAAAAATCAAAATTTCCAACTACTGTACTCAAAATCACTTCTGACCTTGGTTCCAGATAAACTTCTGATAATCTTTCCAGGAGATTATGCTCAGTCACACACATATGAAACATGTGTATTGACTTCCGGCTTAAAGCGTCTGCAACTACATTCGCCTTCCCTGAATGATACTTTAACTCGTAGTCATAATCTTTCAAGAACTCCATCCATCTCCTCTGTCGATTGTTCAACTCTTTTTGATCCACGAGATACTTCAATGTTTTATGGTCACTGAAGATCTCAAATTGGGACCCATACAGATAATGCCTCCAGATCTTTAAAGCAAAAACAACAACTGCAAGCTCTAAATCATGCGTCGGGTATTTTTCTTCATGGGGTCTTAACTGACGAGATGCATAAGCCACCACTTTACCATCTTGCATAAGCACACATCCCAAACCTTTAAATGATGCATCTGTGTACACCGTGTATGGTCTGTGTGGGTCAGGGATAGTGAGAACAGGTGCAGTTGTTAACCGAGTTTTTAGCTCCTGAAAAGCTGCCTCGCACTTCTCATCCCAAATAAATGGTTGTTCTTTCTTAGTCAATCTGGTGAGTGGCGTGGCAATCCGAGAAAATCCCTCTATAAAACGACGATAATAGCCAGCTAATCCCATAAAACTGCGCACCTCTGTCACAGTCTTAGGTGGTTCCCACTTCAACACAGCATCTACCTTGCTGGGGTCAACTGCTACTCCCTTTTCTGAAACTACATGACCCAAAAACTTAACCTCTTTTAACCAGAATTCACATTTACTCAGCTTCGCATACAACTTATGCTCTCTCAAAATTTGTAGTACTATTCGAAGATGTTTCTGATGCTCCTCTTTACTCTTTGAATAGATAAGAATGTCATCAATGAACACCACCACAAATTGATCCAAATATGGTCTGAAGATCCGATTCATGTAATCCATAAACACCGCTGGTGCATTTGTTACCCCAAAAGGCATAACAAGGAACTCATAATGACCATATCTAGTACGGAAGGCAGTCTTTGAAATATCTTCTGCTCGTACTCTCAACTGATGATATCCCGACCTCAGATCAATTTTTGAAAATACAGATGAACTTACGAGCTGATCTAACAAGTCATCTATCCTCGGCAATGGATACTTATTCTTAATAGTGACTTTATTTAGCTGCCGATAATCAATGCAAAGCCTCAAGCTGCCATCTTTCTTCTTCACGAACAAAACTGGTGCACCCCAGGGAGATACACTTGGACGGATAAAACCTTTTTCTAACAAATCTTCAATCTGCTTCTTCAATTCACCCAACTCCGAAGGTGACATCCGATAAGGAGCTTTAGAGATCGGCTCTGTCCCTGGTGCTAACTCAATGGAAAACTCGACTTCTCGTTCTGAAGGTAATCCGGTCAACTCTTCAGGGAACACATCAGGAAACTCTTTTACCACATCGATCTGGTTAATATTTTCCTGAGATTCTACCTGAACTGAGAAAAACACCACGAAAGCTTCACACCCCTTCCTTACACTTTTCTCCACCTGGGCCGCTGACAACATAATCGAATCTTGGGGTATCTCTCTAATTACTGTGCAAGTATTAAATTGCACAGTTTTATTCTTACATTGTAAGGTTACATCATTAGATGATAACCAATCCATACCCACAATCACATCTATACCCCGCAAAGGTAGACAAATCAAATCAATGGTCGTTTCACGACCCTCACATACAAACAACAATTTCCTACACACCATAACAGTTTTCACACATGCACCAGCAGGGGTAGACACAAACAGATCATAAGGTAGATCACTCATAACAAGCTTTAATTTTTCCACACAATCATAGGAAATGAAAGAATGGGTAGCACCAGAATCATATATAACAGATAAAGGATGTCCTTGAAGAAGAACATTACCTCTGATCAGATTTGGGGCGACCCTCGCCTCCTCAGCAGTCAAAGCAAACACTCGCCCGGGCATCGATGGTCTAGATGTCTGATCCTCTTTCCTTCCTTTAAAGCAATATCTCGCAATATGACCCTTCTCCCCACAATTAAAACAAGTCAAACACTCGCCATAATGTATTCTTCCACAACGAGTACAAGGAAGACGCTGAGTCACGCTAGGACTTGATGCTGTTGATCTTTGCTGGAAGCCTTGATTCACCCTGGTATTGTTGCTCCTGCTCTGATTTGTAAAAGGACGATTCCTCTGTTGGAAACTTCCCTGCTGAAAACTCCTTCTGCTTCCAGATGCACCAGAACTTGAAGGATAATTCCTCTTATTAATTCCCCCAGATATTCCCATATGACTGTTAAATCGGCCTTGAAAATCCCTTCTCATAGATCTCTCGGCATCTCTATATCTTCTACAGACTTCTCGAATTTTGGCAATCAGCTCTTCGAGGGTAGTGATGTCATAAGTGCCCATCCTCGCTTTGACACTATCATTACATTTCTCGAACATCTGTCGGGCCAACCAATTGTTGTGAGCCTTGTTGGTTCTATCTAACTGTGATACATATTTGGCCAACCCCATAAATTTAGATATATAAGTGTTTTCATCCATCTCCCCCTGCCGAAGAATGAAGAACTCAGCTTCTTTTTGATACCTCATTGCAATGGGGAAATAAAAATCGAAGAACATTCTTTTAAACTCATCCCACTTAAGATCATGCCCATCAGCAGGCTTTACAGTGTTCCACCAATTCAACGCATCACCCTTTAGTAAAGTTTTCGCAGCAATCACCTTTTGATATTTATCGCATCGAATTGACTCAAATAGCATTTCCAGCCTATCAATCCAACTCTCCGCGTCTGTTGGCGATCCTCCCGAGAATGTCTCAGGATGGAAACGATCTAAATGCTTCCACACTGTGAACATATCTGGAGCTCTAAATTGCTCTGCTGACCTATCCGTCTCAGAGTATGTTGGATGCAGAACTAGCTTTTCAGAATGAACACTGTTTTGCTCCTCTGTTTCAGCATTCACCTCTTGAGTCTTATCCTTGTTTGCTCCGCTCGGTCCTTCATTATCCCTGCCTTCCTCAAGCCTTTTCAATCGTTCCTCTGTTGCAATGGTCCATCCATACAGATGTCGCAACATTTCAGCCTCAGATAAATTCTCATGGGGCCTATTAGGTCTCTGTTGGCCCTGTTGACTATTGTCACCGATGTCTGTATGTCCAGTATTCACCATCTCTCCCCACCTATGGGTAAAACCACCCAAAGATGGTAAATAAAAATGAGAAACAGAACACAACATAAAAGGGAAGCAGGTGTGTAAAATCCTATATTGCCATACTCTAAATGTAATGCATGATAGGGCCAGGAAAATCGTAAACACATTGCTCTGATACCAAAAATGTAACGACCCTTTCTCACAAACAACAATTATCCACATTTATACAAAATCAGTGATAATTTTTTTTTTCCAATACATATCAGAGTTCAGGACACAAACTCGCCCACAAACTCTTCCACAACATATCGGAGTTTAGGGCACAAACTCGCCCACAAACTCACTGCAGATAAATTTATTATTCTGATATCACATCACAATTAACCCATGGGTCACAAAAAGATTTCCAACACAATTATCCAAATAGTAAATGTGGCATTTTAAAAACATGTGGGCCCTATAATGGCAATATAGAGATTAATACAACACCAATACCAAAAGAGGCCTACAAGATTCTCAACGTCTATGCCTCTGGTTGCTTCCCTTGGCCTCTATCCAGATTAGAGGTATTGCCTGAAAAATTATTTATAATGACGGGGTGAGACATAAAGTCTCAGTAACCAAAGTAAATTTATAAAATATGCAGGAAAAGATTGTAAGTCAGAGAAGCAGGTTTAACTGACATAATAATAGTAATAATAATATTCTCATAATTTAACATTTAACATGATATAATCAATAAATAAAACCATCCCCACTCATCCATCCTGCTCCTCCTTATATCCTCTGGACTGGTACAGCCTATCAGTGCTAGTATACCCGGCCAAAGGTTAGCTAGTCACATCAAGAATACTGCCCCCTCCCATGCCACCACCAATATACCGTAACAGGGAGGTGTCCGCCCAAACACTCAGCTCCAAAATCCGGGCCAGGATTGAGAGAGCCGATGGGCACACAATTCACCATATCTCTTCCACACAACCCAACATATCCCGTAATATAAAAATAATAAATTAATACAGCTTTCAAAAACAATTACAATAATTCTAAATTCTTATACAACATTCATCTCAAACAACATATCCACCATAACAGTAACAATTCAATAATAATTTGAAAAATACACTGCTTCACTGAAATAAATTCATAGTCAAACATAAATATAATCTTGTAAAACACATACAAGTAATATAGATAAAAGTAAGGTTTATAAAATACCTTACATTCCAAAACAAGCATATAAAATAAATTAACCCCAGTTACCTCGATTCCAAGCTTAATCTTAATTTGAATAGTAAAACCCGTGCAATCACCGATCACAAGAAAAATCTACATTATTAATGTAGATACCAATTAACCAAAAATAACAATAAAATAATTAATTTACATAATTTAACTCCTACAACCCAATTTTCTCTACAACTATTATCCTCATTTATTCCAATTTCCTTAAAAGAAATCCTTAAATAACCTTTAATATACCCATAATTACAAAATCTCCAATACCAACTTCCTAAATAATTAAATCTCTCTTTCATAATATATATGGATATAATATAATTATTAAACAATTCCTCAAATACCCACATAATTAAAATCATATCAAATTATAATTCAAATATTAAGTCCTAATTTATATTTTTCATATAACTCAGATCTAACAAAAATAAACCGATTAAAACCTCAATAATACCTCCAATAATCCAAATAAAATATTTAAACTAATTTTTATCGGTAAAAACACCCTATAGGGATTAATTTAAACCCTATTTATAAAAGAAATTAATTATAAAATCACATGACCACTAAATAATAAATCTAAACCGATTAAAATAAACTATTAATTATTCTCTACATTTCTACAGTCTTATATTGATAAAACTCAAAACTTGCCTAAAATCATATCCCCAAAATATTCTCTAACTAGCATAAAATTACTATCATATGAAAGAGAAAATTATTTAGAACATATTTTATAAAAGAAGCTTTGTAATTAAAAGAGAGTTTATATACCTTATTGATCTCCGAAGAACCGAAAATACCCCAATCAGAACCTCACTCTCTCTTCTTTTCCTTAACACTTCACGCAGGAAGTGTTAAGGGGGAGGGGGTATTTATAAAATACCCCCACCTTATAATTGGCGCCTAATGGCGCCAATTAATTGAGATAAGGGGATCAACCCCTTATCTCTTTGTTGGTAGGCGCCGTATGGTGCCTACCAACTATATATATTATTTATATATATATATATTATAATATAATATTATTATATTATTATTTTAATAAAATATTATTTTATTATTTTATTAATTTTTAATTTAAATTTTTTTTTTTTTTTTTTAGAATGTCACATAAATCGAGACAAATCTCCTCTACATATTTATCTCGTAGACCGTAAAAGCACCTCGTAGACCGTAAAAAGTTACTTCATATTCCGTGAATTACAATTCATAAGCACTTATAAAATTTTCAACCGCTATTCCAAATAAGCTTTTAGAGTTTTTTTTTTCCGTATTTTTTTTTTGACCTGATCCCGTAATATTATTCATGGACAAGAAAAAATGATTTTTAAAACCATTACCTAATCTCCGCATTGTATGGAGCAAATCTCTATTTTTTAAAATTAAGTTTGAAACCTGAATGATTTAGATACTTTTTAAAATATAAGGTGAGTAGGTGACATGATCACGTAATAAAATAGACACATGTTGGTCATATTATCATTAATTCTTTTAATCTGCATGACTTGTTGACTTGGGGTTAAGATAAACAAGAACGCAAATCTCCATCCTCATCTTTCTTCAATTATTACAAAGGCTTGCATCTACGAAATTAAAATAGTTGAGAAACTCTGAGTATAGTGCCTAATGTGATTTAATTAATAGTATATAAAAATTATTTACAGGGTCTAGGATCTGTTTAAATATCTCGGGACTCATACGGATCTCTGATATGGAAGCAACATTATGATGCCCCAGTGGGATACGTTTTTCCACTTTTCACATGCAATTTATTTATAATTTAAATCCAAACCCATCCCCAAAAAATAAAAAGAAATAGAATTACTCTTTTCAGTTATAAATATAAGATAAAGTTAACTTTTTTTAGAGATATTAAGAAAACTAATTAAATTATTTTTTTATTTTTTTATTTTTTCTCCAAACTATTTTACCTAATGTATAAACTGATATATAATATAAAGATATATAACATATTATATGATTAAGTAATTATTTAGCTTTCCAAATCTCTCCAAATAAAAAAAGTCAACTCTATCTTATACGAATCGGAGGGAGTAATTCCATCTGCTACCTTTATTTTATTTTACCTGGTTGTAACGTTTATTATATTAATACTATATGGTAATGAGTGTTGGACTTTAAAAGGACAACATGAACATAAAATAAAGCTAGTCAATATAAGAATACTGAGATGGATGTATAATCATATAAGACAAGACAAGATTCATAATAGTTATATATATGCGGATAAGTTGGAGTGGCTTCTATTGAAGGAAAAATGATAAAAAGTCATTTGAGATAGTTTGAACATATTTAATAAAGATCATTGAGTGCTATGGTGATGAGGGTTGATCAAACAATATGAAGTTTTGTAAAAGAAGGTGGAGGAAAGTCAAAAAGAACCTTCAATAAGGTCATAGAGAAGTATTTTTACTTAATAATATATCTAAAAATATGGTTTTAGACAAAATATAAAGATATCGTGCGATCCATGTAACTGATTTCACCTAATGAGACTTTGTTATTATTGTTGTAAGTTTGGGTATATTGTTTGATCTACATTGTACTTGACATATCTACACAAATAAATTTGAGATCCAAAGGCATACACCTTGTATTTTTGTCTTCATTTTTTCACATCTCTTGTCTGAGAATAATATTGCTTCAGATAATTCGAGTTGTCATAACAATTTCTGCATCCTTAAACCACGTAATGTTAATAACTACAAGAAGAGTTTGTTCAATAATCTTTTTCTTCATTTTAGTTCTGGTTGCATGTTGGAGAATGGTGTCAATCTGCTGCTTTAATTTTCTCTGTTCACTGTCCTTATAAAACTAACGTATTTTAATTCTAATATCAATTTTATTTATTTTATATAATTGATCCTTAAATAAAAAAAAAGTTAGAATGCATTTAATTCAAACATTTATAGTTTTCCATGAATAACCCAGCTTCGACTCTCCAAGCCATGTGCCCATGTACTTCTCTGATTCTTTTTTTAAGTATATTTGGCATTTATCAGTAAAATGAACTATTGAAAACTACTAAGAAAATTACATAGGATATGGACACATGGTCTAGTATAGACCAAATCACATTAAAAGATGAGTACGGTAAAAGAAGAAATTTAAGAGAAGACTTATTATTCAAAGTACTTCAAAGCACTTTAGAATTTAGGTTAACGTGTTTAAATAATATTCAATTTTTTTAAAAAAATATAAAAATAATTATAAACTATTTTTGAGAGAAAAAATAATCATAAATATCATAAAATAGGACAAAAGTAATCATGAAGTTAACATCTATTAATGTGAGTTTTTTAATGAGATGTTAAGATGCTTGAATAACTATTAACTTATACTAAGGATATAAAAGTAACCATATGTTATGAATATTAATTATGTGGATGTCCATTAGCTCATATCCAGGCCAACCTGCTCTTCTAGTCAATATGATATGTAAGATTAAATATCACTGTTCATCACTGTAGCAAATACTGTTCATTACTGTTCATCACTGTAGCACACGGGGGAGATTACTGTAGCATCACGGAATCACTGTAGCAACACGGAAAGTTACTGTAGCAAGTTACTGTAGCACTGAAAAATTTCTATAAATAGGGGTCCTGGGTTATGTATTTTGATGTACAAGTGAATGAGAATATCTCTCTAATTTATCTCTCTAGAATTTCTCTCTTCTACTCTCTTATTATCAACATTTTTATAACACGTTATCAGCACGAAGCTCTGCTAAAGGTATGATATTCTTATAGTTTCTTTGATAATTTATACTTTATTTTTATAATATCTTTATTTCATAGATCTGGGATAATTTGAGCCATTATATGGAATTAAGAAATATATCTTTACCGATTATTATGAACATCGGGTTCCATGGCTAGGATTGGAGATCACTATTGTTATTATATCTTATATATATCATTTACAAGTTTATTTATATTATTTATGATATGGCCAGAAGCTATATCTCTATGATCTCCTATTATATGGCCAGAAGCCATATCTATATGATTCCTTATTATATGGCCAGAAGCCATCTCTATATGATTCCTTATTATATGACTAGAAACCATATATATCACAGCCAGAAACTATGTATAACTTTTATTTATCCTGAAGATAAAAAGTCAGATGCTATATATATTTAATTTCTCATCATGAGATTAATTGGCCTGAAGCCATAATTTTTTTTTTTTACCTTGCCTTATTAATTTATTTCTTGTCTTTATATATTATTGCATTTTTACATTTCATATTTTAATTATTCTCGTTTATTTCTTTAAATAGTGTGAACCATGTCAAATCTTGCAAAACTTGAATTTGTGGCTTTGGATATTACTGGGAAAAATTATTTATCTTGGATGCTGGATGCGGAAATCCACTTAAATGCCCATGGTCTAGAAGATACAATTAAAGAAGGGAATCATGCATCTAATCAGGAAAAGGCCAAATCCATGATTTTTCTACGCCACCATTTACATGAGAGTTTAAAAATTCAATATTTAACAGTGAAAGACCCACTTGTTCTTTGGAACAATCTGAAAGATAGGTATGATCACCTGAAGATGGTTATCCTCCCAAAAGCTCGTTATGACTGGATACATTTAAGGTTGCAAGATTTTAAATCTGTAAGTGAATATAACTCGGCTATGTTCAATATAACTTCTCAATTAAATTTATGTGGAGAAAATGTTACTGATAATGATATGCTTGAAAAAACATTCTCCACATTTCATGCCTCAAATTTGCTCCTGCAACAGCAATACCGAGAAAAAGGATTTAAAAAATATACAGAATTAATTTCTTGCCTCCTTGTAGCTGAACAGAATAATGAGCTTTTATTAAAAAATCATGAATCCCGTCCAACTGGCTCGACTCCATTCCCAGAAGCGAATGTAGTAACCAATGAATCTGTTTCTGGCCGTGGACGTGGACATGGACGTGGACGTGGACGCGGACGCGGCTACATCCGTGGTCGTGGTCGTGGTCGAGGTCGTGGTGGTTTAAATTTCTACCAAAAGTGGGGAAATAATAATAAGAACCACAAAAGAGAAAATAGTGGGCAAAATAAAAATACTGAAAGTTCATGTTATCGTTGTGGTGTCAAGGGTCATTGGTCTCGTACCTGCCGTACACCAAGACAGCTAGTTGAACTTTACCAAGAATCAATTAAAAATAATGGTAAAGGATCTACAACTGAAGTAAATCATGTGGATCGGGTTGAGAATTCTGAGCATGGAGACATGGATTTTAGTTATTTGGATGTTGCTGATTTCTTAACATAATTATTTATGTATTTGAATTTTATGTTACTATCTTAATTATGTTTTTATATTTCTTTTAATGAAGAATGAATATTACTGGCATCAATCCTGAAGATTTATGTCTCGTTGATAGCGCAACAACCAACACCATACTCAGAAATGATAAATATTTTTCTTCCTTGGTAATGCAAAAAGCTAATGTTCAGACTATATCTGGTAGTATAAATTTGATTGAAGGCTCCGGAAGAGCTAATATTATATTACCTGAAGGAACAAAATTATGCATTGATAATGCAATTTATTCTACCAAGTCTGGAAGAAACTTATTAAGTTTCAAAGATATCCGCAGAAATGGATATCATATAGAAACAACAACTAAAAATAATAAAGAATATCTTGTTGTTACAAAAATAGTTGCTGGTAAAAAATGCATATTAGAAAAGTGTCCTTCTTTTTCTTCTGGTTTATATTATACATTTATAAACACAATTGAAACACATGTTATTGAGAACCAGAAGTTCACTAATACAGACCAGAAATTTACTAATGTAAACCAGAAGTTTACAAATGAATTTAATGTTTGGCATGACCGGTTAGGCCATCCTGGTTCAATTATGATGCGACAAATAATTGAGAATTCATGTGGACATACCCTGAAGTGTAAACAAATACCACAATCCCATGATTTCTCATGTACTGCATGTTCCAAGGGAAAATTAATTATTCGCCCCTCACCAAGCAAAGTAGAAAGTGAGTCTCTCACATTTCTAGAACGGATACAGGGAGATATTTGTGGGCCAATACACCCATCATGTGGACCATTTAGATATTATATGGTTTTAATTGATGCATCAACTAAATGGTCACATGTGTGTTTATTATCTTCTCGCAACCTGGCGTTTGCAAGATTACTTGCTCAATTGATTAGATTAAGAGCACATTACCCTGATTATCCTATCAAGAAAATACGTCTTGATAATGCTGGTGAATTTACTTCAAAAGCTTTTAATGAATATTGTATGTCCCTTGGAATTGATGTTGAACATCCTGTAGCTCATGTTCATACACAAAATGGACTTGCAGAATCATTGATTAAAAGGTTGCAACTAATTGCAAGACCTTTACTTATGAAATCTAATCTCCCAATTTCTGCTTGGGGCCATGCCATTTTGCATGCATCAATGTTAATTCGTATCAGACCAACAAGTTACTTAAAGATTTCCCCCTTACAAATGGTTTTTGGTCAGGAACCTAATATTTCTCATATAAGGACTTTTGGGTGTGCGGTATATGTGCCAGTAGCACCACCACAACGCACTAAAATGGGTCCTCAAAGAAGGATGGAAATATATGTTGGGTATGAATCTCCTTCAATCATAAAATATTTAGAACCATCTACGGGAGATTTATTTACGGCACGATTTGCTGATTGTCATTTTGATGAATCACTTTTTCCAACATTAGGTGGAGAAAACAAGCAGTTTGATAAAGAAATTAGCTGGAATGAATTATCATTGGCTCATTTTGATCCTCGTACAAATCAATGTGAACTGGAAGTTCAAAAGATAATTCATTTACAGAATTTAGCTAATCAAATGCCAGAAGCATTTACTGACCCTAAGAAAGTGACAAAGTCACATATCCCAGCTGCTAATGCTCCTGTTAAAATTGATGTCCCTGAAAGACAATCTACTATGAATGAATCTAAAGCACGCCTGAAGCGTGGCAGACCCATCGGTTCCAAAGATAGAAATCCTCGAAAAAGAAAAGGAGCAAAGAATATAGATGGTCAAATTGAGGATAATCAAGAAAATTTAATAGCTCCAGAAGAGCCATCTCCTGAAGAGTTATTATCTCCAGTAGAGATATCTCTAGAAGAGAATGTTGTAGTCCCAGGAGAGACCCAGGTACCTGATATATGTGAAAATAATGAGATCTCAATAAATTATGTTATGAATGGGATCCGATGGGATCGAAATGAAGTCAACGTTGACGATATTTTTGCTTATCATATAGCAAAAGATGTAATGAATAATATTGAGGATCATGAGCCAAAATCCATTAGCGAGTGCCAACAAAGAAAAGATTGGTTCCTATGGAAAGATGCCATTAATGCAGAATTGAAATCATTGGAAAAACGAAAAGTGTTAGGACCTGTAGTTCTTACACCTGAAGATGTAAAACCAGTTGGATGCAAATGGGTTTTTGTACGAAAGAGAAATGAAAATGGTGAAATAATAAGATATAAGGCACGTCTTGTAGCCCAAGGCTTTACACAAAGACCTGGCATTGATTTTGAAGAAACGTATTCACCTGTAGTGGATGCGACTACTTTTCGTTATTTAATTAGCCTAGCAGTAAAAGAAGGGCTTGATCTACATCTAATGGATGTCGTGACTGCCTATTTATATGGGTCACTTGACAATGAAATTTATATGAAAGTCCCTGAAGGACTTAAGGTGCCAGAAGCATCTAATTCAAATTCTCGAGAACAATACTCAATTAAATTAAATAAATCCCTATATGGCCTGAAGCAATCAGGGCGCATGTGGTATAATCGTCTTAATGAATATCTGTTGAAAGAAGGATTCAAAAATGATCCAATATGCCCATGCATTTTTATAAAAGGATCTAATAGTGAATTTGCTATAATTGCTGTTTATGTTGATGATATCAATATTATTGGAACTCCTGAAGAGCTCCGAAAGGCAATTTATTGTTTAAAGAAAGAATTTGAGATGAAGGATTTAGGAAGAACAAAATTCTGTCTTGGATTACAGATTGAGTACCTCAAAAATGGGATCTTTGTATATCAAGAAACTTATACAAAAAATGTCCTAAAGAGATTTTATATGGATAAATCTCATCCTTTGTGCACACCAATGATTGTAAGGTCTCTAAAGCCAGATAAAGATCCATTCCGACCGCGAGTAATCAGCGAAGAAGGTGATGAAGAACTACTTGGTCCAGAAGTACCATATCTTAATGCTATTGGAGCACTAATGTATCTTGCTAATCACACACGTCCTGATATATCATTTGCTGTTAATTTATTAGCAAGATATAGTTCTTCACCAACACGAAGGCATTGGAATGGAATAAAACATATTTTTCGTTACCTCAGAGGCACTATGGACATGGGGTTGTACTACTCAAATGTATCTAAGCAGGAACTGGTAGGATATGCAGATGCTGGATTCTTATCTGATCCACACGAAGGTAAATCACAAACCGGCTATCTGTTCACATGTGGAGGTACAGCTATTTCATGGCGATCAATGAAACAGACTATATCAGCCACATCATCAAACCATGCAGAAATTCTAGCAATACATGAAGCAAGTCGAGAATGTGTATGGTTGAGGTCAGTAATACATCATATACGAACAACTTGTCATTTATCTTTGGGCAAAATGGCACCAACAGTTCTATATGAAGATAATACTGCATGCATTACTCAACTTAAAGAAGGCTATATCAAGGGAGACAGAACAAAGCATATTTCACCAAAATTCTTCTTTACTCGTGACCTTCAAAAGGATGGTGAAATAGATGTCCAGCAAATTAGTTCAAGTGAAAATCTAGCAGATTTATTCACAAAGTCACTTCCAGGTACAATCTTTGAAAAACTTGTCTATGACATTGGCCTTCGGAGATTCAGAGATATCAATTGATGTTGTGAAGAGGGGGAGTCGATACACGCTGTACTCTTTTTCCCTTATCTAGGTTTTGTCCCACTGGGTTTTCCTAGAAAGGTTTTTAATGAGGCAGCACTGAACAGTATATCAATGAATGATGTACTCTTTTCTTTGGCTAGGTTTTTATCCCACTGGGTTTTTCCTAGTTAAAGTTTTTAATGAGGCACATTCATAATAGACATCCAAGGGGGAGTGTTATGAATATTAATTATGTGGATGTCCATTAGCTCATATCCAGGCCAACCTGCTCTTCTAGTCAATATGATATGTAAGATTAAATATCACTGTTCATCACTGTAGCAAATACTGTTCATTACTGTTCATCACTGTAGCACACGGGGGAGATTACTGTAGCATCACGGAATCACTGTAGCAACACGGAAAGTTACTGTAGCAAGTTACTGTAGCACTGAAAAATTTCTATAAATAGGGGTCCTGGGTTATGTATTTTGATGTACAAGTGAATGAGAATATCTCTCTAATTTATCTCTCTAGAATTTCTCTCTTCTACTCTCTTATTATCAACATTTTTATAACACCATAAAATTTTTTTCTTTTTTGATGCAGAAGTAATTAAAAATAAAATTTTTAAATATTAATTCATAAATTTTTTTTACTTTTGTTTTACAAGAGTTTTATCAATTTTGGGATTCAAATAACAAAAGTTATAGAAAAACTTATAAATTGATGTTCAAGAAATAACATGTTTTTTTTATTTAGTGAACATGAAGAAGCGAAAGAAACTTGTCACCTCAACTCCAAAAGCTAAAATCCCCAACATGAATCACACTTGCCTTAAAAGTATCGTCATCGCTAATGTTGAAGCAATCTTATAACCAAATATGAAATAAGTATAAGGGAGGATATCTAAGAAAAAAAAACTATAGCAATAGAAGATCAGATATGCATATGGTAGGGTTGGGAAAATCCACATCACCCCTATCATAATTAAAATCCACTTGTCATCCAACCTTACCATATGCATATGTAATCACTGGGGATTTTAGTTTTCCTCTCAAATATCTTACCTTAAAATATTATCGTGTTGATTATGAGATTGCTTCAACATTGACAATGATGATACTTTTAAAGCCAGTGATTCATGTTAGGAATTTTAGCTTTTAGAGTTGGGGTGATAAATTTCTCTTACTTCATCATTCTCACTAGAGTAAAAAAAAGGGGCTTCTTGAATATTAATTCATAAGTTTTGTCATTTTAATCCTCAAATTGATAAAACATTCATAATACAAAAGCCAAAACAAAACTTTTGAACTAATGTTAAGGAAGTCACTTTTTAATTACTTTTGCATCAAAAACAAGTTTATCGTTACTTTTACACTTTTGGTATAAATTAATGGCTATTTCAGTATTTAATATTTCATTAAAAAACTCACATTAACGGATGTTAACGTCGTTGTTACTTTTACCCTCTTTTATAATATTTATAGTTATTTCTGCTCTAAAACATAGATTTATGGTTACTTTTACATTTTCCAGAAAAGTTAAAAATTGTTTAAGCAGCTTAACCCTAAAATTGATCAGTAGAACATGTAGAGCCAGAAAAACAGGGCGAGCCCGTCGGGCCGACCCTTTTAGTCCCTGAATTTACAAGGGCCGGGCTTAAAATTTTAGCCTCAAAACTGAAAGCGTACCTAAAAGGGCTGGCCCTTTAGGCCCTTGTATATTTTTTTATTTTTAAAAATTATTTATATGATAATATTATTATTGATTTTTTATGTTTTGTTGATAATGTTGCAAATATTTAGTTATTATTATCTTTTTTAGAATTAATTTTCATAAGAATATCTTGTATTAAGAATCCTAAAAATTAAAAATTTATAAAATATATTTCTTATTTTATAAGAAAAACACATTAGATATTTCCTATTTACTCCAAAGTTTCACATATGATGGTAATTTACTAATTTATTTGTATTTTATATTTATTATAGAGTTATTTATTATTTTGGTTTATTATTTGTTATAGATAAAGATTATGGATGTATTCATGATGTGGGAAAAGAAATTCTTGATATTTTTACCCCTCAAGCAAACCCTATTAATCAAAGTGAAGCACAATTGAATTTCCTTGAAATTGATGATAGTGGCGAAGAAGATGAAAATGATAGTCATCATACTCATATTGCTTAGAGTGTTTAGCTTCTTGTCATCTTATACTTTATACGAAACTATAAGTTATTTGTGGACATTATTTTTTTACCTTTGATTATGAATTAGTAACTGTATTTGTTTTATTGCATAAGGTGTGTATACGTGTAATTAAATATTGTGAAAATAGCTTCCGGCCCTGGCCCTCATGCTATCAGGCCGGGCTTTGAAAAAGATCAAATTTTCTTAAATCGAGCCTTATAGAGCTGGCCCTTTTAGGCCCTGGCCTTTCAAGGGCTGGCCCTATAAAACCGAGTCAGCCCTGATTCCTAGCTCTAAAACATGTACCAATTAAATAGGACATATTTCTTAAATAAATTTATTACTCATACCACAAATAAATCCAGTCTACTATATGGTCTATTTATAAAGTATCTAACTTTTTTTTATCAAATCGGTTATTCAGTATCCTCCTCCCATTTAAGCCTTACAGTTGTATGATTAAGTAATTTTATGTAATTTCGAGGGATCATATCCAACAGTGACCTAAGGATCCGTTTACTTAAGAAAAACAATTATTCTTTAAAAAAATTGTCCATAAATATTTTATTAAAAAATTATTTATTAAATAGAACCTTCAGGTATAAAAAATATTCCCCTATGTTTAATATATTTTATCTATGTAATATTCTCTTGTGATCGAATAATCTTCCCTTATATAAAAAATTTTCCCTCAAGTTCCATTTAATAAATAAATTTTCAATAAAGTATTTATAAACAATTCTCCCTTGTTCTTTTTAGGGCAGAAATCTATATTTACAATTTCTTTACTTGACGTTTTTTCATTCTCCTCTGTACAGTGATTAAACTAATCTAATCCTACACAAACAAGCAACGTGTTAAGTAAGAATTTAGAGTGCAATTCAATTAATTAGTTGAAAATTTTGTCAGCAAATGCCTATCAGCTATCCAGAAGTAGACTGTTGTATTCTCTCGCTTGGCTTAGTGGATATAACTTCTTGTCCACAATGAAAAAAACAAGTGGTGAAGCCTTTAAGATGTTGTTATTTTGCTTATGACTTATAATATCCTCATTTTCTTTTATTCCACACGGAGAAAAAAATTGTTATTTCACTTCACAATAATAGGATTAGAACAGAAGTGACTATGAATAGCAGAAATATTACCATCTCATGATTTTTTTTTTTTTAAAAAAAAAAGCTTGCTTAATGGATCCCACATTCCAATATCTATCCTTAAATGCTGGGTGATGCAGAGTTTTTTTGTGACAAACGAATTGATTCCTGAAAAGCAAAAATGTGCAGTGTGACTGTCAGAAAAGTATAGTATTCTCATTTACCTAACAAATCAAAAAAGGTAAATTCTCTGTCTTGCCATGGAGTGATTGGTTCGTGAGCAAATGATGATATATAATATGTGTTTGGTACCAATTACCAAAACGCCTAAATGATGGTTAGTGATATAATTACGGTTGGATTACTAATTTATAAATATTAAAAAAATTAATTAAATTAGTTATTCATAATAAATATATATTAGTGTTCTTAAAATACTCTTCTGATTTTATTTATAAAGCTGAAAGATAAGTTTTTTTAATCCTATTTATAAAGCACATTATTAAAATTTTGAGATCAATGTACAATTTAATCATTCACTCATTATTTTGTTGATTTTGTTTTCATTTAATATTATGCATATTAAGTAGAAGTAAAATTAGAAAGTTATTGAATTTTATGATAGAATTAATATAGTTTAAGATTTTTTTTTATATATGTGAAAAATGTTGTAAATGCCATACACACACACAGAACCAGGTGAATACCATTTTGATGGCATGTGCATTGAAACTATGTTAATATTTGATATATTATCATGTTAAGATATTATATATCATTTGTTGATATTTGATGTATCTTAGAAATATTATTATTAGAGTTTATATTTGATTAAGATTTATTTATATTAAATTAGATTATATTGTAGGATTAGTTTAGGTTGTGATTTGCCTATATTAAAGTTCTTGCACTCTAATTAATTCAATGATTAAGTATTAATGATTCAATAATATTCATAGGCTATTGTTTCCTGTTTACTATAATCCTTCAAATTATAACAATAACTATCCCTTGATAGAAAGCTCTTATTATGTATAGTCAATGTATATATTTTGGGAAAAGTTATAAATTTGGGATGCAAAATGGATTTGGATATCATATATTAGAACTAAAGTAAACCCCTTATCTAGCTCTTATAAGAGTTGGAGTGATATTTATTAAAGAGAAAATGATAAACAATTGTTTGAGATGGTTAGGACATGATTATAAAAAGTATTGGATGTACCGGTGATAATGGTTAATTAAACAGTATGAAGTCTTCTAAAAATGGTAGAGAAAGATTAAAGAAAATACTCAATGAAGTTAGAGTGATATTTTGATTTATAATCTATATAAAAATTTAGTTATTGATAGAGTACAATTGTGTTATACAATTTATATAGCCGACCCTATAGTGGGATAAAACTTTTTTTTGTTGCTCTAGTAATTAATATGTCAGTGGTCAACATGGAGAGTGGTGTGGCTGTGATACACAGAGGTTTGAATGACAAAGTCAAGAGTTGAATATTTGAGAGCTAAGTAATGTGTGAAAGTTGCTTGTGTATTGATTAATGAGTGTTAAGAAAGAAGATTATGAGAAATTACTCGGTCAAATAGTGACAGGCAATATAATATGTGGCATCCAAAGTGTTTGCTTCATGAAGCAAGCATTGTGTGTGGATAAGGTGGGGATGTGACAACACCCTATTGCATGTTTCTTGGATTTGTCCAATTGGTCTCTCTACTTCAACACTGATGATCAATGGAAGACTTCTCTTGACCCATTTTATTCCACCCTATTTTTTAACTAACAATACGTCAATGGTCTAAATTATATGGGAGAATTGTTAAAAAATATTTTATAAGTAAATTAAATGTTAATTGTCACCATTGCACACGGTGGGTGATATATTGCACACTGGCAGATGATATGTTACACAAGAAAGATGATATTTTACACATGAGGGATGATGTTTGCACTTTCATAGGTATATTTTTTACATACGTAAAAGATGATTGCACATGATAAATACTCACTTACACATTAGTACATTTAACAATTAATTTATTTAGAAGATATTTTTCAACCATTTTTCTAAATTATATTTATTATAATGTAGAGAGTGGCGTTTAGAACGAGGATGATGTTGCCATCATGTGACCTTAAAGTCACTCATGAGTCACGTGGTTTAAATTTTAAAAATGATTTTTTCGTTTAGGGAGTAAAAATAAGTATATCTATCATTTTTCAAATCTTATTTAGTGGAAAGCCTTATACACTGAGTAACCAAAATACCCTTTCGGTTTTTAATAAAATATACATTTAAGAGTTGATTTTGGTTCTAAATATAAAACATAATTTTTATTTTTATTAATATTTTATTACTTTACCCATATTAATGTTTCCTTAACAATAATCAAGGAGAATAAGGAATGAAGGAATTATTAAGAAAAAATAACTATAATGTTTTAAAAAATACATATTATATTAACTAATTCAACTAATTTTTTTAATCTAATCAAATTAGATAAATATATCATATATTAATGATCGAAGTAATAATTATTTATCTCAACATATAAAAAGTAACATTTCTTGCCTGCATAGTCACCTAGTGCACAGACGCATTATGACATCAATGAAATGGGGATTCTGATAGATCCTAAATCTGAAGCACTGGTCTTAAAGATCCTACATCTAAAGCACTGGTCTTAAATAGGAGTTTTTGGTTCGGTTTTTTTGATAAAAATTAAAAAATATGAATTCTTCAAATCGTACCAAAATTAAATAAAAGATGATAACCGAACTGAAATAATTTGATTCGATTTTGGTTTTTATTGATAAAACTGAAATTTTTTTACCTTCATGATTAATTAGAATATCTAAATTTTTAATAAGAAAAATTTAATATAAATTATAAATTGAATAGTCTCAACAAGATCTAAAGAAAGAAGATACAAAATATAAATAATATATATGATCAATATAGTATTAACACTTAATTAAATCAGGAAAAAATATGAAAAAAAAATTATATGATGTATTTTTTATGTTTTTCGGTTAAAACTGAATTTAAAAAAAAAAAACCGAAACACCGAAAAAAACTAAAAAAAAAACAAACATATACTGAAACATCAAAAAAACTGAAATTGATTTGGTTCTGTTCGGTTTTCGTTTTTATTTTTCTTACCCCTAGTCTTAAATTGTGTATTATCAGGTATCTAAGCATGTTTAAACTTTTTTTTCAACCTTAACAGCTAATTTTTTTTAAAGAGGTTTTCCATTGACTGATGTAAAAGTTGGTCGTCAATAGGTCCAAAAAATTGGTTACTTATAAAGAGGTTCTCCCAGACAAAAAAGGTTGAGTAAAATATCAGAGAAAATGAAATGCTTAATCTGATATTGAATATTATAAATTACTATTCAGCAATATTTAAATGAGTTAATAATCTCATTTCACCACAGTAAAAATACTGGTAAAAACCAAATTACCTCTTTTCTTTCTTTTCGTTTGTAAGGTTCCATATCACTTTTTCTCTTTTCAACAGCCTCATCATAATATGGGAATGTAAGTGGGTAACCCCACCACTAATAAGTGTCATCGTGAGGAATAAACAAAAACTTTTTTTTCCTTTTACCAAGATAGCTTTGACATATGGTACTCACAGTTTTGACCACAATTAATTAAATAGCGTCTCTGGTGGGTTTAATGATTAATACATTTATCTAAAAGTTAGTCACTTTCTTTAAAATATATAAATACTAGTGGCTCCCACCTCTTCAATCCCCCCTTTTTTCCCATCATATCAGTAATATTCTTCAAATTCAAAATGATAAAAATAAAGGAAAAAGACCCAAACATACCGTATAAGATATATATATTGAAGGGTTGGGTTCAAATTTTTCCCAATTTTTTTTTAATGTTACCTTGAAGATTTTAAAATATAACAATATTATCTTATCTTATTAAAAAACTAATATTGATTATTAACATTTTTAGTGGCAAGAGGTAATATATATTGATAAATTATAACACTTTAAAAACAACCTTAAACTCTAAAAACTTTTTGAGACAATATTGTTGGAGTGAAAACTTTCAAAAACAAATTTTTTATATAAACCCTGTTATGAACGATGAATCACAGTCTTGATGAAATCTGACCATTTTTAAAACTCTGATGAATAATGAATCTGAGTAAGATTGTGAGGAGTTCAAATTTTCTCAAGTAGTAGTAATAAAGATATATGATGAAGAAATAGACAGAAATAAGTGGTGAGAGTCACCTTCTAAACACATACCTCTTTTCTCATTAATACTTTTTTATTGTTATTAGAGGGAATCCAAGCTGAATCATGAATTATTTATAGTGGTTTATCGTAATGCTTGATAGAGAAACATGGATCAAAACAAAGATCAGTGACTTTGACACGTGCTATGATGCTTAATTAATAGAGAACCAAAGTGATAAATCAAAGGATGACGAATAACAAATTACCTGAGGCACACCTATGAGGTATCTTTAGTTAAAGGTCCCAAAAGCATTATGATGAGGCTACTGATAGCTTATGTAGACAAAAAAAAAAAGGCAAAAACAAAAACAAAAAATGAAAGCAATCTACCTCGATAACAGACACAATGTTGAACTTTCTTTCCAGTAATAATAATACTCTTACAGTGATTATTCTTGGTCCAAGAGCGGCAAATAGTGATATACATGTGAGAGGCACTCATTAGTTTCAGGGCAATATCACCCTTTTATATTGGATGGTTAGTCAGTCCCATTAAAAGTGGCTAGTCGGTTCAGCCTATCAATATTGGATGGTCCAGATCTATCTGTCCGAAAATCTTGTTCATCATGAACTGTCAAATTAAACCTAATAATCATCAAAAAATAACCTTGTTTAGTGAGGAGTAAGAAAACAGAGTAAACCTGCAAACTTGAATTTGACTTGGGAGACAGAAACAGAGCCATATAGAGCTGGAGTTGCATGGCTTATGAGTTGTGACCCAGAAAGAAAAATGCAGAAACAATAATAAATTTCCTCGTTTGAATATGTTTATGGGTAAATCTGATGATTTGTTCATTACAGTGAGCGAGCAAATAAAGTGGGATATCATATCCAAGTGGGATGATGAGGAACAGAGAGATGGATTTTCTTTTTTCTTTGGGATTTTGTTTTTTGCTGTGTGGGGAAAAACGTCGAACAGAATGATGGCATGAACCAGAAAAGGCAGCGAGAGTTACGTGCAATTTGTGTAGGACCAGAACATACAAATTTATGGGATCAAGCATTTCTCTGCTACACACAATTCAAAAGCATGAATCCCATTATAAACATAATGGCTTCTTCAATTGCGTTACTATTTAGAAGGAAGGACACTTTGTTTTTGACCTATCCAGTGTAGATCCAAAACAATCCCTCATTAATATATACTGTACTACATACGTGTTAATGGCATTTTGCGTCTGTGTGTGACTTTGTATTTCTTAGATAGGAGTGTTTAATATGTACAGTATTTAATTCCAACTTGAAATCACTCCAAGTTATTCCTGGCACGTTTGGAGATATTTGAGCTATCTCACACCTATCACTGTCCTATGAGGACTTGATCCATTTCACCTTTTAATTTTTTGGGGATTTTTAGTATTTCTTGCTTAGTTTTTCCTTTGTTCTTATTTATGTGGTGTTCTTTTTTTTGGTTTACAAGGGCAAGCATAAGCTTGTAAGTACTGCATATGTCTACTACTTAGACACTGACACTACGTCACTACCTTCCCATGGCAAATTACCACATTCTATCCTAAACAAGCCTATTTATGTGGTGTTCTTGTCGTGTGTTTTTTGTTTGTTTGTTTTCAGCCCATACTCATTCAAATTTTGATAGTGATATACTCTATGATATGAGCTTTAATGTGTGTACTCGTTTTATCTTTCTGTAATGAAATTTGATCTTTTCATCCGGAAAAATATATGGATTCAATATTCAATTGTGCATTAACTAATCGAATGGACCAGAATTAAAACAGCACGTTGCTGTTGCCTTTCACGAGTAACAGGAGATCCAAATCCCCATCTTATCCTCATAAAATTGGGGTAGGTGGGTGTTATTAGCAAGAAATAATCAAGTTGATAGCTGTGTTGGAACTCACACTTTAAATCCCTCTCCTACAATAAACAAGTAATGTGCTTCACCTACCACAACAATGTTATTGCTTTATAATGGGTTCGATTAAATTTTTTTTTTGGGCCTGAACATAATCTGTTTACTTTCTTCTGAAATAGAATTATTGTTAAAAAATAATAATCTTGAGATTTTAAATAATCATATGAAAGAAAAACTAATATTTCAGAAGCTGCCTATTCTAGTGATGGAAATTTGCTTTAAGTTCTTTCTTTTTCACTAATTTTATTTTAATTACAATTCTAATTGAATTTAACTTACTTCAAAGCAATGTGTACCTGCACTAAATGTACAAACATTTAATGTATATATGCAGAAATTTTGCTTTGTTTTAACCTTTAACCCAACTAATTCAGGTAACTTTGGAGTTGTTAGCACTTACTAGTAGTTAGTACCCTCTAAACGGGAAAAGAAAGAAAGAAAGAAAAACGCTTTGAAGCGGTAGAAGAATTGCTATGGGCTACGATGCTTTTTGATTATCTTTAACTTTCAAATGGACATGTTTGTTTCTGTTATGGACTACTCGGCTATTTCCATCTGAATTAACTAGTAGCTGACACTTCCTCTTCATGATAAAAGCCAAATGCAAAGCCTTAACTATTCATAAATAAACGCCCTATTCAAATCGAGCAAAAACCTTGATGAAACTGAAACCTCTCCTATCTATCAGTGCATATGTGTACAATATTCACAAATATAGCTTCCAGAGAGACAAGTGAAGTTGCAATATAATTTCCTCAGCAGATTATTGAATTCGCGCGCCATCAAACAGAGGGCTCCAGTTTAGAAGAAATTTTTGCGTAGCTGCTATATAGTCCATCAGTTACTCTGCTGACTAATGCACAGATTTTCAGCTAACACAAACATTTGGATCTTCTTCATCAGAGTCAAACTCAACCTGCAAGTAGAAAAACAGACATAAATGGCTATATTTTACCTCATCAGACAAATAAGTTAACCAATCACTGCGTAGTAGAAGGCAACGCTATTCTCATGAAAGCAGAGTGCTTCAGAAAAAGTATTGAACGTATCAAGTGAAATCAAATAAGCAATAAAGCAAATGCTGATCTTTAGAATCTCAACCTTGCATTCAATTCCATATTCAAAGCAGACAATTAATTTATGATTTTAGAGGGGCAGGGTGGGGGTGGAAGGAACTCACATTTTCATCTCGATACCATTTGCCATAACCGTCACGCTTCCAACCTGCAGCAGTAAACTTGAGTTCTCTCTCTCTCCGCTCCCGAAAATCCAAATTATGTTGTAAAGCCACCTTGTTATCTTCCAATCTTGAAGGAGATGAGTAGCTTTCAGTTGATGCACATGATGATGCACTTGCTATGTGACCTGTGTTTGATAGCTCCTTTTTGTTTCTATTTTCCATTTGTTGCTGAGATTTGTCAGAAATTATTTTGGAAACAGTCTTTTTTGTCTGTTCAATCAAAGGCTTGCCATTGCCTGCTGACCAAAGCTTTTGGTTGCAACTACTAGATTTGGCAGTGTCAGCAGATGAGGCTGACAATGCAATTCTCTTACTTATTTCATTCTGTTTCATCAAATCTCTTTCCTTCAGTCTCGATGCAGCAGCAAGGTGACGTGATCCTTTGTTGTGCATCTAAAAAAAGTTCCAACAATCAGAGACAGCCTCTTTCAGAGATCAACAAGCATATAAGAGAGATGTGCTCAAACTCAATATCCTTCATCATCTCTAAAGAAGAAAGGAATCTTTAATCCTCTCTTGTGGACAAAATAATCATGAAAATACATGAGCATACACACACTAAATAGCATCATGGTATTGGGACCAAGGGATTTGGACTGGGACCTGCATTAGGAGCACCCATTCAACGTAACAAGAAACAGAAAATATATGAAAGATCAGCACAAATACTATTCATCATCACTAAAGATGGAAGAAAGTTGTTCAGAAAAACAAGCAGCCATCTATATCATGGGGATTGCTCAAATAAACCTTAATCTTTCACAAAGGGGAACAAAGATGTCCTCCATCTTATTCATAATTCATCACACAAAATTTGCAAAAAGCACTTAATTCTGATCATTCATGAAACTCTCACAGAACTGAGGAAAAACTACTAATTTCTTTTGAGCTTATTTCATCAAATGTAAATAATGTAGAAAAAGGCGAAAGGACGAACTGCAAACTAGCTTTGCAGTCGTGATCAATACAATCAATCAGTCATACAATGTGCAACATAAATCCTACTGTGCAAGAATCAATGTTTCCCGAAGTATTTAGTACCAGAGCCTATGTAACTATGTTCCTTTCTTCCACATTGGCGGTTTATTCTCATTTTCGTTCATCGTCCTCTTTTAAGAGAAAAAGGAGGAGGAAGGAAAAACCTCACACTAAACAAAAGGAGGAAATTAGCCATTAGGAACACGTAAAAGTTTTTTACTATCAATTCGGAGGTAAAATCCCACAAAACCATAAACCAGCAGTCCAAATTTCATTTCGATATGAATCGGAAGAAAATCGCGCCAAAAAAGAAAAGAGGGAAATACAAACGGAGAGCATGAGAGGGGTATCGAGGATGGGATTGTGGGGGCAGACGAGGCAGGCGAATTTGCCGTTAGCGAGCTTCTTGAAGGAAGAGCCATGAATCCCCTCCACAAGCAGATCGTCAACCCTCCTTTTCCTGTATTGCGCTTCTCTTACCCAGCTATCTCCCCCAAACACACTCATTTTGAATTTCCGATCCAACACCCCACATGGTAGTTGCCTATATCAAATCTAATAAATAACTATTTTTGGAAATATACTTTTGTTAAGGAAAAATTGGGGAAAATCCCCCATTGGAAATTTAATTACTAAGGAGGACTAAAACCACACATGGTATTAGTATTCTGAAAATGTTGTAACCATAAAGTACTAATATTCTGATTTAAGTTATTTTCACCCATTAATTTTTTTATTAATGGGGGATTTTCCCCCAATTTTCTCAAAAGTCCCTTTGATTGAATTGTAAAAAGACAAACATGCCATAGTTGGTGATTTATTATTCACATACTTCCACAAAAAGATTCTTTTATTTACTACCCAGATGGCCTTGCCAGCTTCAAGTTATATATGGTCAAAGGTCTATTGACCATAGGGATATCAGGAAATGCCCATAGTTCCAAGTTTTGCATACTTTATTTACTAAACAATAATCAACCAAAATAATGAGAAACTGATTTATTCTTGAAAATTATAAAAATTCGTTTCTAACTAGCTAAAAACCAATAATCAACCACTAAAATTTATGTTAAATTTTGCATTGCATATACAGTTTACAATGACACCAAAGCTCTTTTTTCTCTCATAATGCACACATGTATATTTAGGACTTAAATTAGGTGTTTAGCTAGATCAGTGTAGAAAGTAAAACAATGGAATATGTAAATGAAGTAGTTCGTCATCATCTGCTTTAATTAATGTGAACTTTGGTCTCACCAATAAAAAGAGTGTGTGGGAGAGCAGAGCATCAAATGTAAGGTAGCTTGCTTAAAAGTGCAGTGGCGATGATTTTGAATGTTTGGAAAAGTGTTGGACACCACTGACCTTCTAGAGTAAAAGTGGCTTCTTCAATAAATCCACTCTAATTGCTTTTAGATGCTTTTGTCATTATGATGGTCAAACGTATTTTTCTTTTTCTTTTTTAAATAATAATTTTTATTTTATTTTATTAAATTTAAATTTTTCAGTTCAATTATCACAATATATATAAATAATATATACACATATATGTATGTATGTATGTAGTATTTATTCATGCCATTTTTAATCATTTTCTAGATAAATTGGTTTTTCAAATAATAATCTAAATATGTTTAAGGTTAGAAAAAATCCATTTTCGTCATCGCAAATCCAAACACAAATCACATTTACAATATGACATTTATCTTATCTTAACTTTGTAAAAGTCAGATTGAAAAAAAAGCTACTTCTACCTTCACTAATCCAAACAAGCTTAAAAACAACTATCACAAATCACAATATTGATTGGCCGGGTTCAACATTATTCACCAATCCACGAGTGTAGGCCATGTTTGGTTTAGCTTGCACTTTTTTATAAGTTCGATTTACGTAAATCGAGACAAAACCCATCTACATATTTACCTCGTATACCGTAAAACCTACCTCGTATACTATAAATCATGATTGAAAAATATTTTTAGAGGTTACAATCGCCCTCTATTATATAACATTCATCGGTTAAACACTGGACAAGCCACTTTAACACATTCATCGATTATAATATCCCTTGAACAATGTAACTCAGATTCATCACCTTATTTTGAGGAAAAAAAAACCTAAATTCAACAGAGAGATGAAACATTGCTTTATTTGCTACATGGTGTTCGTGGGTATGGGACTTGGCTAAATAATTGTCAAGGCCAGGGAGAGAAAGGGCGAATCATAGGGAAGACAGCGAACTTCATGAGACCATTGTTGCAATGGAAGCCATTTTTCTCACCACATGCAAAATAATGAGGCTTCCACTTGTTGATAACAAACCTAAACCCTTCCCCTCCACCTTGTGTTGAATTTGCCACCATCTTCGCTCTCTTTATGTCACACTTCAAGAAGCTCCTCAAATCCCAAAACATGTACACACTGTGTGCGAATGTCGTCACGTTTGGGGCATCATACTTAAACACTACATACATACATACACCACCAACATTATCTATTTGTATCGGTTAATGATGAGAAAATCACAACTCAATCCAATAAATCATACGTAGGTAGCGTAAATAAAGAGGCCGATGACTCACCAAGTGTGTCGTTGAGGTAGAAGGGGCCATTCTTAATGGCCCAGTCAGTGTAGTTGAAGCCGAAGTGCCAATTTTGAGTGCTACCCACCACAAAAGTGTTAGATTGAGGCTGTGTTGTCTTGTTCAGATGATGAAAGTTCCACCAATCTGTGTAGTTGAAATTGTTGCCCCAGTTCCTGAACCAGTCCTTATTACCCATGCTCACTCCAAACATGGAAGAAGTAGTCATTATTAGGACTAATAATGCTGCAAGCTTCGCAGCCATATTGATCGTCTATGGTTTTTATTATACTGCACTCAAAAAGATCTCAGAGAATATGGTTTGGTTGGTGAAGTAATTGGGATTGAAGTTTCAAGGTTACAAGTGTTCTTATATAGGGAAGAGGGAAATGTGTGAAGCATGGAATTAATGGAGTCCTATGGTGTGGTGCAAAATGGCCTAATTCACCTTCCTCCATTCGATTTGTCTAATATGGGTTGGTAGGACTTGTTGACACACGACTACACGTTGAAGAGGTAAATGCTTCACTTTGAATGGTTTTTTTTCCCCAAATCCTTGAGCCTTCCACTAGGACTCATAGAGTAGATTATTAATATACTGTGCACACACACACACTATAATTCAATAATCAAGGAATTAATTGCAGCTACATGCTTAATCTAATTCTCTTCAATTTCAGTGCTTCTCTTATTTCAATGAGAAGGCTAATCTTTTAGTTTTTTTTTTAAATTTTGGCTCAGGATAACTAAATTCTTAAATTTTGACTCAATTAAAACTTAATTTTTAAATTTTAACTCACTAAAATTTGAAACTAATCCCTAGGTCTTGATTTATAATTTCATTTTTATGTTTAAAAGTTATTGTTCATGTAGCGGTATTCTCTAATATCATAGTTATCTTGAAATATTTTTTTTGATGATTCTTTCAGAAAGTTCCTTTGATTTAGATAAATCATATTTTATTTTATTATATATTAATGTTAATATATATATAATCATGCATTTATTTAAAAACTAAGTTATTTTTCTCTTATTTAAAAACTAAGTTACAGCCAAAAACTCTTTTAAAAGAGAAAAAAAAAACAGACAAGAGGAAAATGCAATAAAGTCATTTTATTCATATTTTAAAATTCTAAATTGAGTCACTAACATAATTAATGATTTGTTAAATTTAATAACCTAATTTAAAATTTTCTTATTTTAAGCAACTTTATATGAGATTTTCCCTATAAAATAGGCTTTTTATTTATTTAATGCTCATTTTTTCTATATTTATTATTTTTGAATTTACCAACTTCAATTTCTTACTTTTCACGAGAGGTCGACATATTTTTATTGGTTCCATTCCATTTAACAACATAATATTAAAATCGTTCATCTGTTATTTTTTTTCTGGCCACTAAATTCTTTCATCTTTCTGGTCGGTCAAATTTTAATGGAGGTCGTCATATATGTATGAAATCTCGAAGCACATTAAACTAATTTTAGTGCATTTGAACTAATTTTAATACATCCAATATCTTAAAATATTGCATAAAATTTTTTTCAGAATATTAATTGACACTAAAAAAATAGTTCTAGATACTGGATAATACTAAAAATTTATTTTAGGGAACTGACATATACTGAAAAAATACTTCAGGATATTGAATAGTACTTTTTAAAATATTTTACTGGATAATACTAAAAAATTATTTTATAATCTTAAAAAATTATTTTAAAAAACTAATCGATATTAAAAAAAATATATCAGGATGTTGAATACTATTTAAAAAAAAAAACAACCACTTCACTGTTTTGGGCTAAAACAGTGCAATTTCATCGAAAAAGACGGCAACGGACACAAAATGCACAGGAGGAAATCCGCTTCCCACATTAAACGCATATAAAAGCACAGGTTATAACATCGTAGATTTAGCTTAAACAATTGGGATAATTACCACTTAATTTGGTCAAATTTATGAGTCCCACAGATAGATACGAAAGCGTTTAACACCTTAATTTCTAAAGTTTTTAGATTAGTTTAAATATATAATGGTTTTAAACCTGAGACCAAAACAAATTAAATTCTCAATTTAAGACAGAGTTTAATCTTATATTTATATAGGATTTTCAAAAATTTTTTAAAATAAATATGTATGGTCTAAATTTTAATTTATAAATTCATTATCTTTATCAGTTTCAAAATCATTTATTTAAAATACAGAGCATTTTCTATTTATAGCTCGCGTCGTGATAGTTAACTTATGGGTTTTTGGATATCAATACATTATCAAAAGTCTAGCATACGGATTACAACTTATACAGTCTGCGTCGCGAGTACCAGTACTACTATCGCTGCTACTACTACTTATAAATATCTTACAGTCATCCAAAATAAAATGATAACCAAATAGTCCATAATTTATTTGTCTCTTCTTCGTCCGTCTATATTACCTTCTTGCCCTTAGAGCTGGACGCCTTTGCTGTATATCATTTGTTGAAAAAGGGGTGAGATTCAAAAGAATCTCAGTAGTACACAGATCACTCATATAATATACAAATATTAAGCATGTAAAACAAATAATCAAACAGCACAACTTACAGAAATGCAGCACATAAAATGGCATAATCGGTTCCTTATCACAGACTCACAACGCTTGAGATTCATAATCTGACTGCCCAGGGCCTCTGCCCCATACAAGGTACAGTCATGGGCTTTCTGTCTCAAGCCTACCTGGCTCAAAACGCCCCCGGGTAACTCCCGGTGCAACTTGTACTTACGGGTCTTACCGCCTATGGACTATCTGTCCCACACATATACAGATGATATGGTACACATACATGGCATCACATATGATATAAGAGATAAGGTACTACCTGAAAGTCTTTCCAAATTTGGTTTTTGTTCTCAATCTCTTAGGCGTCCCGGGCAAATTGTCAAATCCTATAATTTATAATTTACGGATGGGCGAATTACTACTTATTCCAAAATAATTTAAGACACTTTGGTAGGTTATCATTATAGCAAATACCTTAAATCCAATAGGTATTTAATGGACTCATACCAACTCTAAGTATTTAACTTGACCCTTAGAGTCCTAATTATTTCAAAAATACCCTTACTTTTTTTTTTTGCTCTATTACTCAATTCGGACAGAATTTTCAATCATCTTTGAAAATTCATATCTTGGCCTAGAAATATCAAATTAAGGTGGTTCTAAATTATATGTGTCACTTATGAAGTCTATTTTAATATAAAAATACGTTTAATTACCACCTATCCATGAATAATTCCCAGTTTTAAATTTTTCTCGCACTGCCAGAAAATCTTTCCAATTGCAATAGCTTAACTTCTAAAATTCATAACTAAATATATAGAACTTCAAATGGGATGGTTCAAAATCCTATATGATCATATTTAAGTATATTTGCAGGGAAAAATATATTACCATTTATAAATTATAGCAAAAAAATTTCCAGAATTTCGTCAAACCTCGTCTGTACCATAAAACGTTCCAGATTCATCATCTAACTTTAAAAATTCATATCTCACTATTTATAAACCCAAATGACACATATTATATATCAAATTAAAGCTTAAGATGTCTACTTTTCTTCTGAAAACTTTCATAATTTTCGGACCAGGTTTGGTTACCAAAATTTATTTTACAACCAATATGATTTCAGAGAAACTAACCGAACATCAACTCCTCTTATTTTCTAAAAATTCTAGACTTATATATAATCATCCAAAAATCACAATCACATGTATTCCCACTTAATTTTTCGTATAGAATTCATTGGAAACCTCAAAATTTTCAAATTCTCATTCCTTCATTATGCACTATTTAGCCCAAAACAAAACCTCACAAGACAACAATACATTATACTAGGTTCTTATGCTTCCCAAATTACCCAAAAATAATCTCAAATCAACTAGAAAGAGTTAAGAATATTGAAAGGAAACTAACCTATATTAGGATATGGAGTTGTATGTAGAATTTGTAATCACTTCTTCCTTCCTCTGGTAGCACCGATCACTCTTACGTATCTCTCTTTCTCTATTATGTGTCTCTTGCTCTCTCTCTTTTTCACTCACTCTCTATTTTCTTTCTTTTTGGATGTTGGCTGATGAAAAAATGGAAAATGAGGAGTGTTTGTGTGTGCTTCCGTGTGATTAAGA
Organism: Albizia julibrissin; assembly: GCA_037074505.1. NCBI lineage: Eukaryota > Viridiplantae > Streptophyta > Magnoliopsida > Fabales > Fabaceae > Albizia > Albizia julibrissin. The sequence goes on along the minus strand of CM073480.1, from coordinate 2,334,774 downwards.
GAGTGAGAAAGAGGGTGTTGTTTTTTTAATAATTAAAAATGTGTGCGCGCGCCATGTGGGTAGTGTGCGTGTGTTATTTAATTATATGATTTTGTGTGTGTGCATGGCGTGTGATGTGTGGGAAAAGGGTGTGTGTGTTTTAATTATTATTATATATATATATAGATATATTTTTATCCTATTAATTACACACACTATGTCTTTATTTTTCTCTTTATCTAATTTAAGATTCCTTAAATTTTATAGCTTCCATAATTTGATTTACTATCTAACTCCCATAAATTAATCATTAACCTTTAAATAAATTTTGGGATATTACAAGTCCCACAAATAGATACACGAAAGCGTTTTCATTCTGCACAGACATGAGTGATACACAGCTTGATGATATTTTTAATTCTTAAATAATTCACACTTGGGGCGTTGTGGAAGTGGAAGCAATTTTTAAGGTAATTTTTTTTGTACATAATTTTTAAGGTAATTATTTCAATATACTCTCTTTTATAAAGATCACTATAAAGAGAAAAACTTGCTGACAAAATCATGCATAGTAAGCCTTGTTTAGTCTATGGGCCCAGGAGGCCCATGGTGATGCGTCATGCGGAAGCGTGACTAAAGTCACTGCAACAATTTCCGAAACGATCAGGCATATGCTGTCGTTTTGGAGGACGCCGATTTTAGTGTCGTTCCCCGCCATACGACTCTCTGATGATGCGCGAGAAGAGATTGAAATTGGAATTTTTAAATAATTGAGGGAGCTCACTCGCTCAAGTCTCAACTCAGCTCTCAACGCTCTCTTTGGAAGTTGCAACAGAAAGAAACAGAGGAATGGCTCCACCCAAAGCGACGAATCGGACGATATCGCAGGAAGCATTCGATGAAATGGTGAAGGAGAACATGGAGGACCTTGGAATGGGCCCCGCCGAGGCTCTCCAGGACACCATAGAAATTCTAACTCTCCAAGGCGTTGATCTAACAGGTCTGAGCCTTGCTAAATCCCCGGGTTTTATTATTTCTTCGTTCCTGAGGAAATGCACATTTCTAGGAAATCACGTTAGAGCAGGAAAATGAAATCGTCTTTTACTCCAGTGGATTTTTTCTTGTTAATTTTCTTGATTTTCTTGCTTTAGCTAGCTGGACAGTTGTTTCTTTAACTGCGCTGAGCCGCGATAAGTTAACTCTAGTATTTAATAAACTATAATATCTCTTAATTTCCAGGCATCATTACGTGCGTTCCGGGAGAGAGTGAGGTGAAAGATAACCCCGTCATACGGTGTTTGGATGGTTTAAAGCAACTGGAATCTAGATTGGGGGATCAGATCGGCGATAAGGATTTGGATGAGATGGTGGAACTGTTTGATAAGCTTACCGAGGCCTGTAATGTCGAAGGATCTGGGAATGCAGCTATTGCTACAAAGAATGCCGGCGTGGAATTGGTTTGTTTTGCATGTTCCAAAATACCCAAGGGATGTGAGCGTGCTCTGGTTTCAGCTTTAAAGACTATGTCATCATTGCTCCACGGTGAGATAGTTTCGTCATGCGTATGGTAAATAACGTTGTTTCAGCTAATTTTGAAACTCATGTGCCTTAGTTTTACTTGTTTTCTTTATTGGGGAAAGCCAACATGCTTCCCGTGAGTGTCGTTCCTTTTGCACATATTTCGTTATTCATGTCTTAGTATTGATTAAGAAAGTAAAGTCTAAGAATGTATGAAATGATTAATGTAATGGCTGATCACTGCGTTCATTATTTGTTACTGATAATTGGAGTTTAATCTATTATTAGTGGTGAGACATGAGTTTTAAGAATAACTATAGCTATAGCATGCTTGGTAGTAATCTAACAGTTGTAATTTAAGATACTAAGGCAGATGTAGGAGGTTATGGGAAACTTGAAGGAAAATAAGGAGAGTAAAGGTAAACAAATACCAAGGGAGAGAGCATGATCTCTTTCAAGTGACCAGCAGATTTTCCTCCCTAAGCAGATGGATAACCCAGCGTTCTGGTCATACATGTGTCAAAGGAGCTAGCCCTTCTAGCTCACCTTTCTCTTTTTAAATCTCAATCCTAATTCCTTGCAAGGTAGTGCTGACATATTCTTCTCTTTGTGTCAGCGTTATTTGGTATATCATGCTCATATTGTTGCTTGTCCAAGCAAGACTTTTCATGGTTGCTGCTGCTTGGATTGTGTAATCAACAAATCACATCAGAATATTAACTGAATTTTAATTCATATTTCAGGCTTTTTCTGTGCTTCATCATGTTTTTGACAAGGTAGTTTTATAATCCTTGTTGCTGCAGATGTTCAAACCACAGGAATATTTCAGACCAGTAATGGACCAAGCATTGTAATTGGTATTCTAAATGATAATAAGCAGAACATTGGCATCTTAAATAGTGGTTTTGGTGTAGTGGCTTCATCTGCCACGGGTAATGAAATTCTCAAGCAGTCTTTCATGATCTTAAAAGTTGATGAGCTAATTTTGGAAATTATGTCCATGCATAAGAATGCCAGCATCCAGAGCTTATATGAGGCTATTTGTGTGCTTCTAACTGCAGATGATAATCGAGTTGTAGCTTCTGAAGTAAGTCAAAGGTTTATTCGAAAAAGCATATTTTGTATATCTTGTAGAAATGGACCCGCCCTTTTACATGAAGACGAAAATAAAACACAAACTTGACTAGGTGCATAGCGACTGGATTTTCTTCAATTCAAGGCATTCAAAGATCATTGATTTATAAGCTTTTCAATCATGTGTACTTTGTGACTTGAAGCGTCTAATACATTCACAATTCAGGTTTATGGGTATGCACGAAAATTTGCCAAGATTGGGATTGCAGAAGCCCTTGTTGACTCACTACATGCAGGACTTACCTGTCCTGGCCTAGTTCCAGCAAGTATTGCTTTAAAAGCCATAGCTGTAAATGTGAGTGAGTAAAATCCTATTATATGCTAAGCATGAAAAGTTGATTTAGTATTAAAATTTTTACTTTAGTAGAGTAATAATGAAGTTCTTTGTTATAATCCATTACTCTTGGTCTAGTGATGTAGAAGTCCTTTCTGTCTCAGGCTTACTTCCCTCCAGCAAAACATGAGCATGCATTGTCTGTGTTGTTTCAATTGAGTGTTTATGGTTTCATATTGCAGGATGAAATATGCAAATCTATTGCTGAAAAGGGAGCTATTGATGCCTTACTCAGATGTATAGATGACAGTGGAGAACAAAGCAACAAAGGAGTGGCCAGAGTTTGCTGCTCCTTGCTTTCAAAGGTATAGGTCAAAAGCTTATACTTTTTGTTGAATAGGTTGCTTGTTAAATCAATCCCTTTTTTTGGCGGGCAAAATAATAGGATTTTCTGCTGCCTTAGTGGTTCTTTGTGAGGTTTTGAGCTGTCTCTTTTTACCATTATATGGTTGTTGTTTATATTTTCATTTTGGAATATATAGATCTTATAGGTTTTACAACTCAACTTGATTGTTGACAGTGAGTATGCACTTGCACATGAGTTGTAAATTCACCTTAATTTATTAGTTCTTCATACATGATGAAATGTCAGTCATAACGCATATTTCCATATGAAATTTCAGGGTTCCACAAAATCTGATCTAAAGGAGTAAAATGTTCTATATATTTCCATCTATCTTTAGTTTTCTTATAAATTGGACAACCTGAAGCAATATTTAAGCTTCTGTTCTTATTTTTATGTTGTACTGTGTCAGTTCATATTTTTCATAATATGATGCTTGGGTATTGTGGGTAAACATGGGATAAACTCAAAACGTGTTCATTTTACTGATTTGAATATTGTAGGACTCCTCTTTGAAGCTGTGATGTAATTAATTTTTTTTATTGATCAGTTGGCAGGAAGTGACGCAAACAAGAGTGCAATTGTTGAAAAGGGAGGTATGAATAGACTAATAAAACTTTCAGCAAGGTTTGCTGAAGACCCTTCTGTCTTGCAAGAGGTGAGAAACTGCAATACCTATGAAGTGAGCCTGTCCAATGTAGTTCCAGTCATCGGGCTAAACCATTTCTCATTCCCCTACCTGATATTATGAATAATTGAATACATTTAATCTTTATTCCATGATGGTTTGTTTACCTTGCTGCTGCTTCTTTTCTCGGTTGGTTCAGTTGTCTACATGCATCACATGCCAGTTTTGACATGGTTTTATTTGTGGCACAGATTATGTCTATTATTACTGTGCTTTCATTGAGATCCCCGGACAATGCTGCCCGTGCCGTTGAAGCTGGAGCTGGTGACCTTGCTATTCAAGCCATGCAGAAGTTTCCTGCAGCACAGCAATTGCAGAGAAATTCTTGTTTTATGATCAGAAATCTTGTAGTGAGAAACCCAGAAAACAGGCAAGATTTTCATCTCTCTCTTCTCTTCTCTTCCTTCTGTTGTTTTCATAATCTTTTCCTTCTGGCACTCTATATAAGGTGTGGTATGGCTTCAGCTCTTGAGATTGCCCTTCAACTTGCACTTTTCTGTTTGACAGAACTATTCTGCTTAATAATGGAGTTGATAAGTACATACGTAAGGCCAAGCAAAACCATGACAGCTGTAAGGATGCAGCCACGGATGCGATGAGGGATTTGGGTCTTGATGATTACAACTTGTAACTGATACATTTTGTCTCGGTGTGCTCCTATGTTTTTGAAAGGATCTCAACATCAGTGTGACTGCCAGTATTTTTAATATCTCTGCTACAAATATGATAGTATGTGCGTTACAAAATACTCTGTACAATGCTGGGGGTAAAGGATATTTTACTCAAATCGTATAGTTGTCTGTTGAAAATGAGAGATCAGAGATGTGATACTCGGTTCAGTTTGCATTTTCAATTTTTGATTACTGGTTAGTTGAGTAGGTCGCGGATGCATTCATGAGTGCATTTCTACAGATTGTCAAAAACATTCAATGATGCCCAGAACCTCTCGCGTTCCATGTGCAACAGGCCAATTTGTTTGGGAGGGTTTGGATATTTGAATTGGAACGTTTAACTGTGATCCAAACAAATGCAGTTTCAGTTTGGGCTTTGGGTTTCATGTGCCATAGGTTTGGAGTGCTTAATTTTTAACTTTTATATCGTTTTTTTTTTGTAAATGAAAATTTTAAGTGAGTTGGGACTTACTAAGGCTTGTGCAAGCCTTTAATCTCAAAGAACGCTTATAAAGATATTTACAAATCACTTACCAATAAAGTCCTCACATCACTTGGATTTAAACTTATAACCTTATAAGTACATACTACCCCTGATTCAAAATACCAAAGCTAAAGGACTAAATTACATAGTTTATAAAGTTAGTTGAAATTGGTTAAAGATAATAAATATGTAAAAAAATATAACTTACTTTCTTAAAAAGTTCCTATTTATCGAGAGGGTGAGTGGGAGAGAAAATGAGTGGAAATAAAGATGAGAGAAAATGAGTGAAAAAAATAGATGAGAGATATATAATTAATTAGGGGTAAAATTGAAAAAAAAAACATTAAATGATGAGACAAAAGTAAAATGGCTCTTGTATAAAAAAATCACAAATCTTCACAAGTTTAACTCTTATATTTTAAACCTAAGGAAGTATATTCAAGACATTATCAGACACTAAATATAAGCTTTTGTAACAATTATTTAGATGACAGCTTCATGTATTATTACGGCTAGAACTATAATATTAACTCTCACATTAGGTTTGATGCCCCATTGCCCTACTTGTTAAAGGAAAAAATTAAGATAATTTCATATGAAGTGATAATTTTTCTTTTGGGTATCGGTAATAAATGACTAATTAGAAGCGCCAAGGGGCCATAATGGGCATCAGTCATCCACAACTATTAAAAGGAACATGAAGGGTCCTGTAGCCCCAAAGAATCCATACCCGCCAATAGTCAAACTGTAAATATCAGAATCAGATGAAGCATCGCTAGCGGTTTCATAAAATGCATCTCCATTCACTGGGATCACCAGGAAACTGTTTAAAGTCATTTTACAGGCTTCCATATAATAAAAGAGAAAGGGGGGAACAAGGTAAAAAAGTTTGGATATTTCTGTCATTTTGAAAAAAAAAAAAAAACCACTTTCTCCTTCAATCCTTGTGAGCTTCGTTCCTACTAACTTTGCAACAACGGATTCAAACTTCAAAATTTTTACTGTATTTGCTGGGTGGTCAGGTTGTTCTCTGCTGAAAACATTAAGCGGAAGGGCAAATGTTAGAAAAATGCATGAAGGCAAGATAAATCTGTCAACCATACATCAGCAATTGGCACAGATGATTCAAACCGGAAGCATACAATTCTTAAAAAACCTTTTAACTTCAACGATATAACACCAAAAATGTAAATCTGTTCGTATGCATGTTACCCAGAATAATTAGCACATACCAGAGATGTTATTGAAACATTTTTTTACATGCATCTCTTTCCCGATTGTGTCTCTCAGCAATCTGCCCCAAAAAAAAAAAAAAAAAAAACCGAATCAGTTTGATAAACCAATGGGCATTTGTTTGATGCTAGAATCTTTGGCTAAACTTGCAGATACACTCACCATCCTCCTGGCAGCAGCAAGTTCCTTTTTGATTCCAGCTGAAAATCACCAATCTCAAGTGAGAAATCAACTACTATTGCACCTTTCCACTCTCTTCACTTAAAGCCTCAAAACCAGTTTGTGCATAAAGTTGAACAATTGAATACATTTAAATCCATTTTTGTTCATAAATATCAATAATATATGGTACAACTTATTTAAAAAATATGAATAAGACCCGTACTATCATTTGGCTCCAAGATTAGTGCCTTTTTGAAGCTTTCAACTGCAGCATCAATGTCATGGAGCGCCACGTATACCTGGGAAGATGGAAGCAACATGTTTATCAGATTGCAAAGTGGGACTGCATTATTTAAATATAAATATGACAAAAAGAAGTAGGCTAATAGAAACACCAACCTGCCCTTGGCGAAACAAAGCTTTGACATTGTTGTCTGCTTCGCGCATTGCAAATTCTGTATCTAATAATGCTCCTTTGAGGTCCCCTAACTTCAATTTACAAGCCTAAAAGGCAAATATACTCAGAACAATTACTATAAGGGAAACAAGAAACATACCATAGAAAGAAATCAGTTGTTATAGTTAGAGTGCGTTTAAAAAAATTTACAAGTTTTCAATGTATAATGTAATGGCTTTGAACTTACAGAGCAGTTTGCAAAAATCTGAGACTTTGTTTTTCTCAAACAGGAACTGTTGTCTGAAAAGGAATGAACACCAGAGTATCAAACGTAAATGAGATATAACGAATTTGTGGCATGTTCACCATACAATCAAGTAATAAAAAGTAACAAAAGTTAGCATACCTGCATCAACTCCTTCTTTCTCCCAGCAAAGATCGTGGTAGCTTAGAGCCTTTCGATACTTCCTTAAAGCCATTTTATAATCTTGTTTCTGCCAGGGGAAAAATGATGAATGAAATTATAAGAACACTACAAATATTAGCCAGCAGAACATGAATAACTCATCCTTAAAGTTTCACAGTATGAAAAGATACATCAAGTGAAGCAGGTGAGACTTGAAAGAGGGTATAATAAAGCTCCAATACCTTGAAGTACCCGTTACCAAAATTTTTAATAGAATCAACAGCATCCATCCACCAATGGAGATCATTAGGGCTTTCATCAAGGTCTGCTGGCCAGTCAGGATAAGTATCACCGTCTTTGAAAAAGTTAGATATTCCATCATCTGCTCCCTGAGGAATTTCTCCACAGTCCACAATTTTAACATCAACAACGGGGCGATCTTCATCGCCAGTCGTAACATGCTCCATAAAGCGGACCACTCCCATTCCTTTTATTACCTTCCCAAATACCACATGCTTACCATCAAGATGAGGAGTTCGAGTAGTGGTAATAAAAAACTGAGACCCATTGGCGTTAGGGCCAGAATTTGCCATTGATAACATCCCTTTCCTTTCATGCTTCAACTCAAAATTCTCATCTTCAAACTCCATCCCATATATAGATTCTCCACCTGTACCATCTCCAGCAGATATATCTCCTCCTTCGATCATAAAGCTTCTAATAATCCGATGGAAGCAACACCCCTGAATATTCAGACAAGTATGTTTTGAATTATATGGTTGGCTTAAATGCCAGAAGAATATTCTTAGAATAAAAAATCTTTTAAACTACGCATAATGAAATGGTATTCTCATCATGAAAAAGCAATGCTACTGACAAGAGGATCTAATCTTTCCTCACATTATGCCATAAGAAATATTTATAATTTTGTACGGACGCACTGACCCCCCAAACAAATAGACCAGTAAAAAGAATAGAATCATGCACCACCAAATCCTAGCATATTACGATGCATATTATAAGAAGTGCAAATCAACACTAATGATCTGAATGCTAAAATAATTTGAAGATATATATAAACACATGTTACAGGTAAGGATTAAGCACTGAGTGCTTAAGTTTTACCTATAATTATCAAACAACAAATTTAGAGTTGTGCCTCAGTGATTTACAGAAGCATCATGGCCTGGCATTACTTGCTAAAGTCTAAACTATTATATCAGCCTTTCTCTGTCCCTTCAGCACTCTGAACACTCATACCATATGCCCCTATTGTTGATCAGATTTTTATTCATTGACATTAAATAATTAAAAGCAAATAAAAATTAAAATACCAAATAGTTGCCATAGCTCAGTTAAAAAGAGAATGCATGGCATTGCATTATACCCAAAAAAGTGACCTCCGAAAAGAGGGAAGAAGAAACATTGATAGACGTTAAACGAATCCCTTTGCTAAGATTATGGACATAAAGAGCCATTTCGTCGCCTAAAGCAAAAACACTAATGCCGTCCTTTCAAATTACAAAAGGTATCAGCAGAATCCAACATGCTTACAACAGACACAAACAGTCAACATAGTCAAGGTCATAGCCGTCTTTTCTCAACTCATCGTTCAAAAGGTCAAAAGGAATTTGGTCTTCAACATCTCGCTTGATGCAAAGTCCAGAAGCCTTTAGTCATTAAAGATTACTCAAAAAAAGTATAAAGCACATATCATCAATCTGCATAGGGCAAATCCCTTATGAGTAAAAGAGAAGGTTGCCCTCTCATTGAAACAGTAACACGCAACGAATTCATACATGTCCATGAAGAACAGCAAAAGACGCGATCGTTTGCTGAGTCACCAAACACATCAAATGCAATAACTAAAAAAGATACAAACCTTGTAATGGAGGGGTAGGCCAGTGTTAGGAGCGATGCCTTTCTCGCCGGTGCAGAGGGCTCTGAAGTTCTCGGCGGTTTTGGGAACGACGTCGTCGAAAAGCTCCACCACGATCCTCCCTTCTAGCTCATCGCCAATGCTGATGTCCAAGAAGCACCTTGGCCTCCCCATCTCTCTCTCTCTCTCCCCCCTCTTTTACGATCGCTTACGCTCTAAGAATAACCGCCTTCTCAGCTTCTTGTCTGAGTTGAGGAGACTTGGGAGGCGAGTAACCTAGCTACTGTGAAATGAAATTGAAATTCAATTCAAATTATTTAAGATAAGGAAAATGAACAAAAAAATTGCCCCAATTTATTAACTTTGCGCCTCTTTTTTTCCCTCTTACTTGCTAAACGAGCCGTCCTGTCCCATTGCTTTCTCAGACGACCCGCCATTTCTATACTATTGTCCTTTTTGGACCTCGGTTCTATTCTCATCTCCCAATGAATTTCATGTCATGTGTGGAATATAGACATAGAGATTAGAGATATAAATTAGATAGCATCATGGAATATTAATTTATATTTATACAATTCCTGATAGGACAAGTAAATTAAATATGTGGGTACGATTATCTGGTTTATGTCATTCTTATGTTTAACTTGGATGAATTTGATATATCAAGTCCAATATTCATGCTCTTAAACTTGGTACGTTGATTTTCCTATTCATGGGTCCACAACCTCACTCAAAATGTACAAAACTGCAAATTTGTCTCACATGTTTTTCTCCCTCTAGGTACATATATAATTTTATTTGAGGTAATCATATTTTAAGCACGGTCAAATACTTTATATAAATATTTTTCTCAATGAAATTTTAAAGCTTAATTTCTCTCATTCTCGTACGCAAAAGTTATCAACTTGTGCTTCAACACGGAGATTTGATCTGGTGTACGTTACTAGATATCCTTATAATGTGGTTTATGTGTTGGTTTTTTTAGAATTGGTTCTAATAATATTATTAAAACCTGGATTGGACTGGTTAGAATGACTCAATCACTTGTCTAGTTTAGGTGAGCAGAGAAATTAAGAGAAAAGTGACTCGAGGCAAACCGGGCTAAACCAAGGTAAATCGACTGGGTTGGGCTCAATGTCACTTTTTTTTAAAAAAAAAGATTGCTCAAAAAATGCATGAAATGCAAGAAATTTGAGAAAAAAAAATGTTTACTAAGAAAAAGAAAAGGAAAATAGAAAATGAAATGAAAAAAATATATATTAATAATATATAAAAATATGTCTTTTCTCAACTCTTTTTTATAGGATTCAAATTTTTAAATTGGTCTGATCCTTTTTATATTTATTATATAAATATATTACTATAACATATATTATATGTGTGTTGTTAGGAGGCATTTTTATACATTTTATTTTAAATATATCTTTTAATTATTATTGATCTGACCCACTAACCCTTGAACCTCTGTCTTAATCAGTTTATTGAGTAGTCCGGCTTATATACCTTGGTTCTAAGCTTCTCTCTTGGGCATGAAGGATTTTATGTCAAGGGTTAAGGTGCAAAATTACAGTACATCCAGTACCATATACTTTTTAGAGATGTAAAAATACTTATGAGCATTTAAAATTTGAGTAAAAATGTTTGGATCTTTACTTTCTATGGTGGAGCCCACACTTTTTTTGTATATACATATGTAACGTTATTAGATTATATTTAACGGTTCTTCCATTTTTCTCCAATTTTAAATATTTATGTGTATTTTTACACTTCTGAAAAATATATGATTCTTAATACACTTTTGGTAAAAATTTATTGGTATTTTTTTTTACCTTAACCCTTATATCAATCCATGGTTGTCGTGGTTTTTTCCCCTATGGATTACTTTGAACTTCAATTGATTCAAAGTGTTGTAAAATAAATGCTGCAAAAAATTGTGCATGGATCAATATTCAATAATATATTGTCTCTATTCCCAAAAAAAAATACTACTAACTTCAATCCTAAATACAAGGCATGAGGTTTACTTTGATCTTGAGTATACATTTTTCATTAAAGGATAGTTACAGTACATATTGTTAGAAAAGGGTATTCTTGTTGAACTAACAAACATTTATTATAAATAATTAATTTAACTATGTTTTAATATCAACAAAGGAGAATATAAGTTTGAATTATAAGAAATGTACTTGTTAAGAGAGATAAGAACACTTTGCTTTTTAAATCTTGAGGGAAAACCCCTTAATTAAAAAAAAAAGACAAGATGAATTAATAATTTTTTGGGGTAAAGAAAATGCAAGTTTGGTATACCAAGTGAATATTAAGAAATAAAGATGGAGCCTTTAAGAGCCCATTATGAAACAACATATTTAGCCCAATCAAGGGCTTTGCCAGTTGCCAGCCCTTCCAGCCCCCAAACTCCATGTTTCATCAATTCCGACTTAATATCCACTAACAAGATATATATTGCTCAGAATTTTAAAACAAATCATAATTTTTATAATATATTAATTAATTCATTATAAAAATTATTATATGCATTTTAATATATTGATATAAAACCATGAAAATTGAACTAAATTTGTTATTAAAATATACTTTTAGTTTTAACTTAATATTCAATTCTTTGTAATTTAATTTTTTTTATTAAAATAGATTTTATATTAAAGAGTGGAGGCAGTATTGTTTTTCTTTATTTTTTTTGCTAATATTATTTTTCCTTAATTACATTAAGGTTAATATGAAATGAAGCATTTCATGATTTTTAACTGATATGAAATTATGAATCGTATCTATTACTATTAATATGTTGAGAAGTTCATATTAATTATACTGAATATATAATTTTCTTTTAATTTTTTTGTTTTGTTTTGTTTTGAGACATTAAGAATATAAATTTGATTCCTGAGGAAAAGATGATGCCAAACGCAAAAGCTGTCTGTTTCACATGCAATTTTCAGAAATTCCCTCCACCATCGAAACTGAACCCACGTGACGTAGCCGTCCTATTATATTGCACCTACTCCTTTTTTTTTTCACCTGAAAATGACAACTATTCTTAGTGGTTAAAAGATTAGTCAAAAATATGTAAATATGTGATTGATCTTTGTTAAAATAGTTCAAGTGTCAATGACAAACCTTTAACTTTTTGTCTGTTCATTTATGTACCCCGCATAAACCTTGTCATGTTTTCTCTGTACAAACATATCCAGTAAAGTATTGCATATAAGCATAGTATTTAGAATAACATTTGATAAATACTTAAAATAGTTATTTTTAGGAAAAAGTTCAGTTAAGTACCTTAAAAAATACAACAATCCCAAATCAGTACCATGAATATGAAAAATGACAATAAGATATTAAAAAATATGTTGTCAAATGACTTTTATGCCCCTGATTTTTTTAAAAAAAAATGTCAGTGTGCCACCTCATCCTACCACCATGCCAGCAACCAGCAACTGGCGGGGGTTTGCCGCCGGTCTGGCCACCACCACTGAGTAGTGTATAATTATAAGCCTATCGTGTAGAACAATATTTGATAAATAGTTATATTTTATTAGAGAAGAGTGACATAAAAATATAATTAAAGGTATATTTGGGATAATGATTGGTGATTTAAAAATGTTTATACACGTAAGTCGAGATAACACTCTTCTCATATACTTATTTCGTATATTATAAATCACAATTAAAAAGCTGCTTTTAAAAATTTTAATTATTATTATAAATAAACAAGCATTAAGTGTAAGTGTAGGAAATGAAGTGGATTGCATAGGAATCCAGAAGAGTTGGTTTACTTTTGGGGTTGAAGAATCGCAGTGGGTATTTGTTTTGTGAGAAGTGACAAGTCAGTTTACAGCCAAAAGTGGCATCAAAGTGAAAGTCACTCGCTAATATTTGTCTTCTTCTTCTTTTCTTTTTTTTGGCACTTTATGCATCGTTTCATTATGAATCCACAGCTCATACCACATTACTATACAATAATCCAACAATATGCCTATCAAACATCCCCATCAATCCATGTATAATTAATACTACTATATCATGTTGCCTTTTCTTCTAATACAATTAATGCATGTATTCTTCACAAAAAAGATAAAGACAGAGAATCAAAATAGAACAATTGAGCAAAATAATTCACTAGATTGGCGTTCACAGGTTCATAGCAGCAATAATAAGCCATTGAACCAATTTCTAAAGCCTGGATATAGCATGAGACTCACTTAACTGCTGCATGTTCTCCCATTTAAACTTTGAAACGAAAGGCAATAGTGTTTTGGTTCAATCCGTTTGTGACCTCAATTGGTTAGTGTTTTGGCTCTTCAATTTTTTATTTTGTTTAAAAAAGAAAAAGAAACTTTGAAGCAAAAACTGTCAAAGTTGTGTGAAAACACAAAGGAAATGGAAATCCACAACTTTGATGAAATACAAATATTTCATAATAAGATAACGCATCTAATACGAATAACCGTGTTTACTGTTTAACACAAGCTTTTCTAGTTGCTCCACAATACAATGTGTGGACCAAAATGAACTAAAAAAGAAGTAACTTTGCGCTGCCAGTCACTCAAAAACAAGACAATTTTTCTAATTCCTCCATTAGTAAATAATGTAATGTGAACAATACTACTAATTAATTTTCTTCGCCTAAAACATTAACTAATTACCGTTGATGGCGAGCTCTGCCTTGCGTTTTCTTCATCATTATCATCATCTTCTCTTATCTCCGGTGAGCCACCATCCCTGCCAGCGCCGCTTTCCGCTGGCAGAGGAGGAGGAGGGGCGATCCTGCCGTCGACGCAGGAGGAGCATTTGGTCTCGACCCAGCTCTCGAAGTCGTAGTGGGCGTGACCCATGACCCGAAGACCCGAACAGAGCCTTCCGATCATGCCGGCTATGACTCCCAGAACGGTGATGACGGCAAGAACCGCAACAAGGGACCCGACCGACCCGTGACCCGTGTGCGTGGTGTAGGCTTGCTGGGTCACTTGTGTTGACATGGCAGAAGGCTAATTTGTGTCTGAAACTCAAAATATTTCAAACTTCACAGATATCTGAAGATGTGGAAGAAGAAAAAGGAGAAGGAAACTAGATAAGCAAGAGCAGTGAGAATGTTGAATCCGTAATGTTTTGGGGATTCGTTTTCTTTGGGAGAGTTCAGGGATATGGGCTTACGAGCGTATGAATATAGAAGCGAACGAATATGCAAGATATGTGATAGGGCCGTAAATATTAATTAATAAAATAAATGTGATTATTACTTGGGAAAATTCTAATAAAATACTAAATAAACTTATCAAACCTAAAAAAGTCTGTTATCACTTATAAATGACAGAGAAATTCTCTAGTAGGAATCTGGAATTTCAAAGTTTAATGTTTTTACTAAAATGCCCTCATCTTTCTCTTCCTTCTCTTCTTTACCTCTCCGTCAAATTTCATTAGAGAAGATGATGAATAGTACTTCCTCCACTTCATTCCATGTTCTCTAGATCTCTATCTCCTTTCCATTACTCAAACAATCGAAACTCTTATCTCAAGATTCTCAACTGTCAGCTATTCTTCGATTCTCCCTTCTCCCTCTCGTTCTCAGCATCCATAGGTAGCGTTCAAGAGTTCTCATTCTTGGCTTCTCCGATTCTCCCTTCTCCTTCTCGTTCTCAGCTTCTATTGCCTTGCCCTCTCATTCTATTTGGTGCTGATGTTTGATTCTGAATATTGTAATTTGTTCATCCGTTGCCTTGCCCTCTCAGATATCAGTTACCAGAAATAACAAAGTCTGTAATGTAAATAACAAAGTCTTTAACGGAAATAATAAGATTGATAATGAGAATAACAAGAAAGGACATATGTCTAATTCATTTGTGTTGACCCAAATATGTGGATTCGTACAAATTAATTAATAGGAATAACAAGTTCTTTAATGTAAATAACAAAGTCTTTAATGGAAATAACAAGATTGATAATAGTAATAACAAGAAAAGACACAGGTCTGATTCATTTGTGTTGGCCCAAATATGTTGACTCTCATATATTAGTTACCAGAAATAACAAAGTCTGTAATGTAAATAACAAAGTCTTTAATGGAAATAATAAGATTAATAATGAGAATAAAAACAAAGAACACAGGTGCTCATACAGTTGTGTTGTTCAAAGAGGTGGACTATCACAAATTCATTAATGAAAATGACAAAGTTTTTAAGGGAAATAACAAGATTCATAATGGGAATAACAACAAAGAACACAGGTCTGATTCAATTGTGTTGCTCGAAAGGGGTGCACTTCTTGTCATTCCCATTATGAATCTTGTCAAACCTATTAACACTTTTGTTATTTCTATTACTAAATTTGTCAGATACCATCCATCATGACCTTTCACATAATTTATCAGTATATCATTCTGCATTTGTCATTTCCAATTACAATATCCATTGCTTAAATATCAACTCCAAAAAAGACTTACATTGTTACCAACGAATGGAGCTAAGAAATTTTCATAAACTGATTGATGTAATGGATTCAAATGCAAAAACAAATTACAACGATATATATACAATTTTCAGAATCAAACATCAGCACCAAATAGAATGAGAGGGCAAGGCGACGAAAGCTGAGAACGAGAAGGAGAAGGGAGAATCGGAGAAGCCAAGAATGAGAACTCCAGAACGCTACCTACGGATGCTGAGAATGAGAGGGAGAAGGGAGAATGGCTGACAGTTGAGAATCTTGAGATAATAGTTTCGATTGTTTGAGTAATGGAAAGGAGATGGAGATCTAGAGAACAGGGAAGGAAGTGGTGGAAGTATTATTTATCATTTTCTCTAATGGAATTTGACGGAGAGATAAAGAAGCGAAGAAAGAAGGAAGAGAAAGAAGAGGGTATTTTAGTAAAAACATTAAACTTTGAAATTTCAGATTCCTACTAGAGGATTTCTTTGTCATTTATAAGTGTTAATAGACTTTTTTGGATTTGATAAGTTCATTTGGTATTTTATTAGAATTTTCCCTTATTACTTTCTCTTTCTCAATCTCTATTTATTATGTATCATAATTTTTATATTTATTAATATTTTTTTTAATTTACTCGTACTAATATTTTGTCAATAATAATCAAGGAAAAAAAGAGATAAGAGAATTAAAAGATATAGTTATAATTTTTCAAAAATACATATTATATTAACTAACTCAACTAATTTTTTTAAACTAATCAAATTAAATAAATATATCTTATATTAACCGCAGTATATGAGAAATGATCAGAGTAAAGATAATAAAATGAGTAATTAGTCTTGTGCGTGACAGACAGTAAAGGAATGTCAGGTCATATGAAGACCAACCTTAAAAGAGATTGATGATGCTTTGCTATTAAATAAATGAATGAACAAGGAGATGAGAGAGAGTTGAGAAGCTAAGCAGGGGACAATGACATTAACATTAGGAATGACAAGTTCTAGCATGTTATTAGGGTTTATAGTAATTCTCCATTAACATTATACTAACTCAGAGGGAAATCACTCTGGTAGTCTGGTTTTAGGTAGAAATGTAATCAATTAATACTGCTCACTCATGGTTGGACTTTTTCCTTAAACCTAAGAGTGATTTTCAGACTTATAAGCTCATGGCAGGCTCAGATTGTCTCATTCAGAGTCGCTGCTGAGGTTTTGGTGATGCATTTCTCAGAGAATCTGCTCGTCTCATATATATGGTGGATTGTGTCCTTTATCTTGACATGTCTTTTTCTCTTTTCTATAATATATTAAATGAATGAATGAATAAATAAATAGTGGGGATAGCGAGGAGGAGGCGAACCGTGAATCAAAGTGTAATGTGTCATTGATGGGTCAAAGATAAGTGGGAGGCTTTTAGGGGCAAGGGTCAAAAAGCTTATCATTGTTTCAGAATGTGTCTTCTTTTTTTATTCAATATGCAATGATATGCATGTGTGAGAAAACCCAAACAATAATTTAAAAAGTTATTTTTTATAAATTAAAATAAAACTCATTTTATATATTTATTTCTTAAATTATAAAAATACTTTTAAAAAATTAAAATAGGTATAATACTTGTTTGCAATAATAATTGGAACTTTCAAAAAAAACTTTTCAATAATGATTTATGGTATACGAAATAAATATGTGAGAGAAATTTTGTCTCAATTTATATGAAAATCACTTATAAGTTTTTTAAAAGTGATATCAAACATGTTTATAATTTCTTACTCAATCTGATTTCCCATATTTTCCACAATAAAAATGAATATACCAAGCTAATAATTTTATAACGATTTTTTTTAATAGAGTTATAATGACGCCTTATTAATGCCAATCCTTATATATAATGCTTCTCTTGACAAGAGAAGTGAATAGCCTTGTGATCCTAATTTATAAAAGCCCCTTTGGTTAAAAAGAGAGTGCCGAAAGAAACGAAAAAGTGGGAATTCCCACCCATCAAGCTGCCATATGTTGCACCAAAAGTGGATGTGTTTTTTAAACGAATATTCTCGTATTTCTTGAACGTCCATTTGAAATCTTATATTATCATACCAGTTAGTTCTGGTAATCATACTAGTAGAACTTGAACCTATATATATATATATATGATGCAGTTCTTTTTTCTTTCAATGGACGAGTTGGAGTGTGCAAGCAAGGTAAATTGTTTTGTTTTCACAAATTTGGATCCCCAAATACATCTTCCTTCACATTCAATCAGTACAATATATTCATTCGTATAATATGTTCATTAATTTTGTTTGAGGTTCTCTGAATTTATGTGTCACCCCACTTTCAACCCTGCAGATCAGAGCACAGCAGCACCATTTGCTGCCTCTGGCGAAAGGAGAACAATAAAAAAGCTTCCATTTGCTGCCGATGTTAAAAAAATAAAAAATCCTTAATTTGGCCCATGCAAGTTTCGAACCTGCGACCTTATATAATATGTATCACTTTCAGTCGTGATTTACAGTATAAGAGGTAAATATGTAAGAGGAATATAATTTTGACTTACGTGTATAAGTAATTATAAACCTTTGAAATGCTGATTCAAACAAACTTATTTATGTATTTCAAATGAACGCTTAGTTAATAAGACGTTCTTGAAGTCTTCCAACAAATACAGAATATCTCCCCTTGGTGTACAGAATCTTTATGACTAATTATTATAATTTTTATATTTATATACGGATAAATAAACTCCACTCTTGGGCACGTACCAGAAATTAAAAAAAATTTAGGTTCCATTAAAAATAAAGAAGGTAAAATTTATGACTTATGCAATTTAGGATCACCGTTCACTAATAAAACTGGGAATTTAAAAAGTTGGGATCAGCATATCGAAGCGGCAAATAACAGAAAGCGGCAAAAATGGTAAAGGGAACAGCAAAAATTAAAGTTTGGGCTTAGGGTTAATGAGAAGCCTTAAGAACAGCCCATCGTTTTTGGGCTAAACAAAACTTGGGCCCATCCTACTAAATTGGGATCAGATAATGAAGGTGAAAGTGTGAAGTTCAGAATTCAAACCTCCACCAACAAAAGTTTGACACAACGGTTGATAGATGTTTAGATTCCTTAAACATAATGTTTTTAGTTTGAACTAAACCTTTTGCATGGAAAATGTTTTGTTGAGAGAAGCAAAATCCACTTCGGTGATCTCCACACTTTAAGAGGATTAGTTTCTAACTAAACAGAAATTAACACTAACGGAAGGGATTTTAACGGTTTAAACAAGAACCCTTGAATGCAAGTATGTGCAAATGCAAAAAATAACTTTGAAAGAGCCACCTCCACTGACCTATCAGATAATTATATTAAAAAATATTATTTTTCCTTGTCAAACACATAATGCTGTTTATACCATATACCTATGCACAAATATGAAGATGTTCATCTTAAAGGAAAAAAGGAATTCATAATTTCCTAATACCCGGGGGAAAAAAAAGAACAGGAAGACCGGATTAGTGATTATCACATGTAAAATCACCTCTAATACTAAGGAATGTCATGATCTTGACAAGAGGTTTAGACTTAATCATGTAAATGAAATAATTTCAGATTAAAAAAAAATTAGAAAGCGAGTGGACCCTTCCCTTGGGAACAAGATTCTCCATTGATCATGAGTGTTTCCGTGAAAAGATTCCCAAACAAGGCAGGAGAAAACACACAAAATGGGAAAACTTCACACAGATTTGGATGACAAGCAAAGACAAAGTAAAGAGAGTTAGGTGAAGAAAATAAATTTGAATTTTGTATAAGGTAAGTGGTAGTTGGCCTTTTGGCCTTCTATGTCTCCTTCTAATCTCTTGGAGGCATCACAGAAACCACTCTTTGACCTAAACAAGGTTTAAAAAAATATTTCCTAATTATGCACTTGTAAGATTTTTATGTCGGCAGTAAAATTTGACTCATTAGGTTAACTTTTGTTGACAACTCATTCTTCTTCTTGTTTTTTATCCACCTTGAACCTAAAGACACTTTTTAGTTTTTATTGACATCTCATATAAGCTTTTTAGTTAAAAGTACGTATGTGTTCTTTACAATTATTCCATTAAAAACATGGTGGGATGAAAGCATCTAAATTTACCTTTTTTCTCTATAGATAAAATCGACTTAGGCATCATTCTGTTTTGTATTTTATATTAATCTGCGATCCTAATTCTAATTCTTGTCGTGCATATGAAGAAGGAATCTTTGATATAAATTGTTTAAAAATTTTGCTGTGGTAGGACCAGGTTGTTTGACCCAATTCATTTTAAGGAGCCATGTGATTTGTTGAAGCATTGATGAATATGATTACCAGTTTAAGCAAGAGAATATATATTAAAATGGTGTCAGTTAAATTATCAATGCAAAGAAATGCCTTATTATAAAAAAGAATAATTCTCTCTCGTTTATCGTCACGCATTTCACCAAACAGACAATCTACACTTGTAATTGAAAATGGGATATCAGTGGCCCTTGTTTATTATGTCTACTCTGCAAGATTCTTCGCTATTATTGTGCTTCTGAATGTGACTCTTTTGTCTTGCACCCACGTAAAAACAATGCTAATAATCCCAAAAATTCTTTAGAATTATCTAGTGCATATATAAATGGCCATGGTTTCTTTAATTTCTTACATTTATAATCTGGCATGTGGTCCCACGAAATTCGTTGTAAAATCACTCTAGACAATCAAATCTTGAGCACTCCATTATTTATGCATGTTTGAGAATTTTTCATGTAAATACAAGCCCTTTTTTCTAGGTCGGATATGGCAAGGGTTGGGGAAAAAGCATAAAATCTTAGGAGGGTTTAAACTTTGACTAATCAAAATTTAAGATGTTTGATTAAAGGCCACATAATTTAGTCAGCAGATTCAAAACCATATGATTGACTTGATTGGTTGCTGGCAGAAAACTTTAATTGGGATCTCCTTTATATAATCAAATGATTAACAGTTTGTTACCTAGTGTTCTGAGAATTACAAAATATTTAGCTTTTAGTTCCAAAAAGATGCGGCGAAATGGAGAACTTTGCCGGACAAAATACTTTATCTGCCTTGTCATCAAACCAACAACCACAAGTATCAGCAATTCTGTAGGTAATTTGAAAGAGTAAAGTTTTGAAAGGAGTCTCTTCTTATGGACCACACAGTATACACAAAGGAGGTACCTTTTTAACTTAGGTTGCAAGCAGATTTTAAATCTGAATTCCACATATAAAGTAATGACAATGGATATATGGAAAAGATCATAAGATCACCAGCCATAAATGAAAAACTGCTGTGCTATATTTCATGATTTTCCATGTGCTTGCAATTTCTGGGATAAAAAAAAAGAGGCCCCATAGAAGAAGCCGTTGGAGTAATTTCTTCTGAGCCATCATATTGTGTTCAGGACCGAAAGAAATCAACCAATTTTATGATACGAGGGAAAACGCCTGCTTCCTAATGTGCAGAAATGGATTTTAATTATGGAGTCTCAGATCAAAACTCAACTCAAACAGAAAGAAAGCTAATCCTACAAAATTTAAATAGTCTCTCTAGTATAGATATAGATCCTCCTCTTTTTTTAAAAAAAAACTTTTTTCATGATGTATTCTCTCATGTGGTCTTAACACTCCTTCCATGTATACTTTTATCTGCAAAATTCATGGCGGAGAATATCTATACATCATCGTTTTTTTCCAGGTCTATGGATTTGACTATTCCATCTATCGCTCTCTGGATTTTTCATCATCCTCATCATCTTCCAAGCTCTCATCTTCAGTTTGGGACATTCCTCCTCCAGACCCTGAAGTTAACTGGAGGGGACCTTGAGGAGAGCCAGACCCTGAAATGCTACCCTTGGAGGAGTCATTATACTGATCTTGGGACATCCATAAACCCCCAAGAACTACAACAGACTGGTTACCAGGTGTAGCTGCGGAAGCTGGAAGTCTTCGGGTATGAAGTCGGTATTTCTGCAATAACAAAACCATATTAATCTATAATCCAAACTTTGTTATGCATGAAATCTCAGTTTCTGAAAAGCTCACACGTTATTGGAACCATACGGGGGGGAAAAGTAACAAGGACTCACTTGTAAATGGCTTTTCACTTCATCATTGGTCAGGCCATCAACTTCCATGAGTTCTCTAATTTGCTTTGGAGTGGCAGCTACAAGAAGAACCCAGAGATGACAATTAGATACAAGGAACTAAAACAAAAGGAAGTAACATAATCTGCCGGGGAAAAAAATGTTTCTTAACATGCATGTGATATATCGGTTGGACAAGGGAGTAAAAGGACCTTTCAACTGGGAGATGATATGCAATGTAAACATTTCCTATTTTTATCTAGCCTAATCACAATGGCACCCAAGTCACAGCTCACAATTTCCCTAAGAATTAGATAAAACAAGCACTACATAATTCCATACCCACCATGATCTAATCCCTGAACTTTTTAGACTAGTTGGAAGTTTAGGCACTTTAACCATTTCATATTTCTTAATTTCCCAGTCAGTGAAATGGAAATTGTGTGTGTTGTAAAGCCCCAAATTAAGAATCGTAAACAAATTTCATATTGCAGTTTCAAGAAGGCATCAGCCTTGATGATTTCAGCAACAAAACAGTAGTAATTGTTCAAATTTATCTGAGGAGTGATCCAAGTTTCATTTTCTAACCTTGAGAACCTCCAAGTTGCTGCAGGGCACTGACAAATCGACGATGCAGCTCTGGTGACCAACACCTTCTTTGTTTCCTAGCAGTCTGCTGCTGTCCAGGACGTAAACTTGGTTGGTCACTGCAAGGAGGGGATGAAACCGCCCTGCCAGATGATATTCTTGATCCGCTAGAAACAGAGCCCTCCCTCAGATTTTTAACTCCAGGAGTCACAAGGGAAAGTTCATTAACATCAGACTCTTCCTTTTCTTCCTTGGTAGCCACAGTTGTCACAGAAACTGGACAGTATGTTGGAAAAGGCATAAAAACCCTCCTTCCAATTCTATTTCTACAAGATTTGAAAGGATCCTCTGCCACAGACTGTTCTTCGCTTTTCTGCTAATACAAATAGAAAATTACGTTAGCTGATCTCTGAATGGTAACTTCACACGATATTTTATTATGCAGCAACCACAAATGTAATTCCGTAAACAATTATACCTTGTTTTCTAATTTATAATGTTCTTTTTGTTCACAGGTGGTATAATTATCAGTGTTCCAGAGTTGTACAGAACTCATCCAATTTTTCTTATCTCGGCATTCCTTTTCTGTTTCATTTTCCTCCTTCTGATCGCATTCTTTCCTCAAGGGAATAAATTCTTCCAATACTGGATGAGAATTAGGTATCCTGAATTTTGCCGATTCCTCCTTCAGAACTAAAATTGCTGCAGAGATTCACACACAAAAGCGCAACGCATTGATTAGTCCATGGATAAAAAAGTCGACACAAGTAAAATTCAAGCGTATAAGCTGAGGCTCTTTCACTTCATTAACAAATTTTTTTAAAAAAAATGACAGTAGACAAAGCCATGGGAACAGAATGATAATATCAAAAGCTTTCATCAAACAGCTAGAAGGTCATAAGCCTAAAACCAGAAATGTATTCATTTATAAGGAAGATTTCATGACAGGAAAGGAGACAAACCATCGTTCAAAAGGAGCATACAGAGAGGAAGCTCACGCCTAAAGGCATCGATCTTCCTCATTTCTTCTTCCAATCTCTTGAGGAAATCGTCGAGCCTGGAGAGCTTATCGGACGCATTGGCGATCGTGGAAACTTCGTAGAGGAAATCAGTGATCGTCTTGGGAACAAAAGTAGGTCTCAAATCCAAGCTCAGTTGTGGAGGAGGAAGCAAGCCCATTGTAGATCCTAATCCCTAAAAAATTCAGATCTCCCTGAGCTTCCAGGAGATTCTATCAAACAAGGAGACGAAAACAGTGAAGAGGTGCCAATAGAAATAAGGAATTTATAGGTAGAGAAAGGAATAAAGTAAGAGGGGTGGGGGGTGATTGAATTGTTTGTTTGCGAAGAAAGAAAGAAAATAAAAGGAATTAATTTTAGAAAAAGAAATGGGATTCAATGAATGTGAGGAGTAGAGAGGAAGTTTGAATAAAGGCGAAGATTCTGCGGAAGCGAGGCGAGTTGAGAGCGTCAGAGCGCATCGCCGAGTATGGACGTGGTTTTTTTATTTTTCAAAGTCACCTTCGGCTCGTCGCGTATTTTAAAATTAAAAACCTAATCTAAACCCTTCCTCTCCTTTCCCACACTTAACTCATTGAACCGGTTCGGCCGTTCAGTTCCGCATTTTTGAAATGTCCAAAATCTCCCCGCTCCACTCAGCCATATACTGCCTTCCGTCCCTTACTATAGTGATGTCAACATGGTAATATCTCACAGTATCTTTGAAATTTGTGGTTTCATGGTTGGCAATTTTCTTTTTGTGTTTTCATTAGACCAAAAAAAAAAAAAAAGGAATTACACAATTAGCTTTGTTTGGCTAATGAATTTCACAATTAACATTAACAGTCCTGAAAAAGGGAGAAAAATTATACTTCTTCTAATCATTAATATAAGACATTTTTTACTTAATTTGATTATATTAAAAAAGTTAGTTAAATTAGTTAATATGATAGTACTGTATTTTTAAATATATCCTAGTTATCTTCCTCAATTCTCTCATTCAACTTCATTCTTTAATTATTGTTGAAAGAAGATTAATAAGAATAAATTAATAAATATGACAAATATAAATAATATGTCTTATGTTTAGGCTCATAACCCCTCCCAAATATATTAAGAACCAAAGGAGTAATGATGATGATGAATACTTCTTTACAAAAATTAGCGATGCATAAAATATTTTTTTTTACAAATTAACAGAATAATAAATGTTTTAAAATGTTTACTTAAACCTTACAACAATATGCTCATTATATAAAGGTTATATTTGATTCTGGTTGATGTATAAGAACAAGAAAACTTTCTTACCAAATTTTAACATGACTACATATAAATTGCTAAAAAAATAAAAATGTAGTTTTTCTTAAAAGTGAAGTATAACAAAGGAGTGGTTGATATTCAATGGTACTATGCTAGTAGTGTTATTATATGTTATCTATCATGAGTCAAAGAAGGAAAAGTTATATATTAATCTAGTTTAATATTATAAACTACATTGTATTTCTGTTTTGATAAGTCAAGAATCACCTGCTTTTGGAACCAACAAGGCCACCAAGGTAGAATATAGGTTCATTGAGATTCCAACAGGTGTGTTGTTGTTGTTATTACACACATACATTCTCACTCTCTTCTTAAAATTTATAAAAGTATTTTTTAATCGTAATTTATTATATATGAAATAGTTTTTATACGATGTAAATATGTAAAAAAAATTTATCTCGATTTTCATAAATCAAGCTTATACAATCGTATAAGTTAAACCAAACAAACTATTTATTGATTTATTTGTATTTTATTTATACATTTAACATCTAGGATGTTTTTGGGGAAAAAAAATTCATGCCTCCTTTTTTAATAAGACGCACTTTCTCAAATTTTCTAATAATCTATTTAAAACAATACCAATTAAACAAGAAATTGTCCATCAATGGTTTAAGCATATCATTCTTAATTAATTAATTTACTATACGATCAGGATCAAAGAAAAAAGATCAGGTGTCTCTTATCATCCTTTTTTTCATCATACTCAAAATCTCTAAACCATATTCATTTAATCAATCTAAAAAGGTTACAATACTATTTTAACTTTTCTCTTATTTTCCCAATCAACAATCTAAATAGGGTTTTAAGGGATAATGAGAAAGAGGATATGCTTCCAAGAAAAAGAGCATATTATTCAACTGTAGATAGAATCTTGTTCTGTACAATGTGTACTGATTATCGGCATAACTTTTTTTTTGTTAAAAAAAAGAAAATTAAAAAGTAGTGGAATCTATCATCGGAAAGGGAACACTAGGCAAGAAATTATTGGAGGGTGGATACACGTACATGAGTGCGCGTGGTGAAATCACCCTCAAGAAAAACAGGGTTTGATGATGCTCAACTTCGTGTCAGAGCTGTAGAGATAAGGAATCTTAATGTCAAGTAGGACCCATCTGCGATTTTTCCTCGGATTTACATCTGGAACATTACACCGTCAACATATGCTTTTTTCTATTTTCTTTTCAAAATGACTTTTTTGTTTTTTCAATTATACTATGAATTATTTATTCCTGAACCGAAAAGGACAAGCTTTTACCACCGTAGATTCAATTTCTCTTGCACCGAATTGAGAATCTCTCTCGC
The DNA here is from genome assembly GCA_037074505.1 of Albizia julibrissin. NCBI lineage: Eukaryota > Viridiplantae > Streptophyta > Magnoliopsida > Fabales > Fabaceae > Albizia > Albizia julibrissin. The sequence continues at coordinate 2,308,791 of CM073480.1, read as the reverse complement.
TTCTCCCAGTTGCCCTCCTTTTTATTTAATACTAGTAGCTTATTAATTATTATTGAGATTCAAGCGTTTTATTATTTAAACCCAATAAATTCAAGGAAAAATTCCACTTAAATACCCCTCCTCCAAAATCCAAAGGTCACCATTGAACCACCAAAACCTTTTACATAAAAATATATAATTATAATAGAAATAAAGAGGTAATGGTATTTGATTAGATAGAAATGAAAATGATTAAAAATATAATGATATTCACTAAATAAGTAATGTTATTAATTAAAGGTGTAAATATAGTGACTAAAAACATAATAGTATTCATTAAATGAGTAATGATATTAATTAAATGAGTAATATTATTAACTAATGCATGATGATATTGAGTACATGAGTAATGTTATTGGTTAAAGGTATAATGATATTTAATAAATGAATAATGTTATTAACTAAAAATGAGTACTGATTTACTCCTTTAGTCATTTCCATTACTCATTTAGTCAACACAATTACGCTTTTAGTCAATATCATTACTCATTTAGTTAATACTATTAGGGCTTTAGTCATGTCATCACGCCTTTAGTTATTATTTTCATTACTCATTTAGTCAAATATCATAATGCATTGGGTAAAGGGGCAAAAATGCCCATATACTTTTCACAAAAGAGCACCCAGCACCAAATTCTTTTACTGGGAGCATAAATGCCCATCAACATTTAAAAAGAGAGCTAAAATGCCTATCCATTTGCCACATCATCATTTTTTGTTGGGAAAATAACCATTTTGCCCTACAATTTTGTGAAATTTTGTAATTTTACCCTTAGCAATTGTGTGACACTTTTAAATTAGTAAATGACCTCCAAAAATTTTGAAATTTTTCAGAATAAAAGTAGACATGATAAAATTTAATATGTTAGGTCAAATGGAATTTTATTTGGTCAAAATGACCATTTTACCCTTACAATTTTCGCAATACTTGAAAAATTGGCAAATTTGTCACCAAACTTTAAAAATTCATATCTAATTGTATAGATATCCAATTGGAGTGGTTCCAAAGCCTATGTGACCCTTATTAAGTCTAGTTTTATGGGAAAATATAAATTTTAGCTAGTAAGAACCTCAAAATTCCCAGAATTTTTATTTTTGAAGTCTGCTCTAGAAAAATGTTAAATTCACTGGGCAAAATTCAAAAATTCATTTTTTTCTTGTTAAATTAGTTGGGCACAAGTTGAAGTTATTGTTAATGTGATTTTCTGTTGAGACAGTCAGATTATGTGACACTTTTAAATTAGTAAATGACCTCCAAAAAACCAAAAAATTTTCAGAATAAAAGTAGACATGATAAGCTTTAATTTAATAGGTCATATGGAATTTTTGGAGTTTTATACAAGGAGAAATTAATTTTTGAATTTTTCCCAGCGAATTTAACATTTCTCTGGAGCAGACTTCAAAAATAAAAATTCTGGGAATTTTGAGGTTCCTATTGGCTAAAATTTATATTTTTCCATAAAATTATACTTAATAAGGGTCACATAGGCTTTGGAATCACCCCAATTGGATATCTATACAATTAGATATGAAGTTTTAAAGTTTGGTGACAAATCTGCCAATTTTTAAAGTATTACGAAAATTGTAAGGGCAAAATGGTCATTTTGACCAAATAAAATTTTATTTGACCTATCAAATTAAAGCTTATCATGTCTACTTTTATTCTGAAAAATTTCAGAATTTTTGGAGGTCATTTACTAATTTAAAAGTGTAACACAATTGCTAAAGGTAAAATTGCAAAATTTCATAAAATTGTAGGGCAAAATGGTTATTTTTTAAAAAAAAATGATGATGTGGCAGATGGATAGGCATTTTAGCTCTCTTTTTAAATGTTGATGGGCATTTATACTCACAGTAAAAGAATTTGGTGCTGGGTGCCCTTTTCTGAAAAGCATATAGGCATTTTTGCCCCTTTGCCCTAATGCATTTAACAAATATCATTACTCATTTAATGAATACCATTATGTTTTTGGTAAATATCATTATTCCTTTAATCAACATTATTACGTTTTTAATTATTTCCATTATTCATTTAATCAATTCAATTATCTTTAATCAATTTCATTACTCATTTAGTTAATAACATTACATATTTAGTTAAATATCATTATGCCTTTAGTTAATAACATTACTCATTTAGTGAATACAATTACGCCTCTAACCAATATCATTATGTCTTTAGTTAATAACATTACTCATTTAGTAAATATCATTACAGCCTTTGGTCATTTCCATTACCCATTTACTTAAATATCATTACACCTTTATTTATCTTATACATATATATTATTATACTCTCTCTCTCGCGCTCGCGCATATATATATATATAAATGGTTTAATGGCCCATTGGTCACCATGCCTTTTGTAGAAATAGGGGATGGTTTCAAATCACAGCCTCGTGGCTCCTCATTAAAAAAATTAATTAATAAATAAAACACCTAATAAAAAAGTTACTGGCACCATAGTTCCAATAATCAGGTGACCGTAGCCTTCTTGAGAGGGATGCCCTTTTTTATTTAAAGAATTGAAAGATATTATGATAAAATCACTAATATTTTAAAATATTAAATTAATCTTATATCACCTTTATATCATTTTCATATTTTAACATATTTTTTAAAATTTTAAAAGTTGAAATTGTATTTAAGTGACATTTTTCCTTTAATTTAATTTATTTTTAGAATTCTGAGATGGATCGCGCCGTTTTCCCGCGTCACCACTGGAATTGTCGGATGCGTCAAATCAAAGAATCCACCCCCACAATTGTCACCTCCATTTTCTAGAATGCCCTCTCACTATTTACTTTATTTATTACATTAAACATTTTTTATTCCCTAAAAAATTACATATTCCTCACTGTAAAAAAATTTTCCCATACAGGTGCATTATTCTGTCTAAGTCTTTAATAATTAGCTGTTTTTTTTTCTAGAATAAAATTACTGTATCCGTTACCACTGGGAAAATACATTATTTTAAAATAATGAGTCCTAATGATAAAATTTTTTTACAGTGTTAAGTGAATAAAAAATATTTTAAAATCCATGATAGTACTAAAATATAATACCGAATGCTAGATGCAAATTAATCATAAGAAGAAATTAAAATTAAATATTTTTTTTGAGGTAAAAATAGGGTTTTGGGGTTGTGTGGAAGGAGGTGGGGTAGGAGGAAAGCAGTCAAAGGGCATAAGATTCTGGTGAGGTAGCGGCTTGCGATGGAAGGAAGTAATGATGGAATGGAAGGGAAGACAGGTGTTGGGGTCTGAGAGAGGATGTTTCCAAGTCAAAAATTTTATTTTTAATTATTAATAACAACAAAAATATTTATACGACATTCAACATTGCTCCCTCCCATCTAAAATATAAAATTTAGTTAATTATTTTTTTAAGAGTTTTTAAAAAATAAAATAAGTTATATTAAAATATTTATATTTATCATTTTTTTATATTAATTTTTGTAATTTATAAATTAGTAATATATAATTTAATTATATACATTATGATTAAAAAAATTATTTTAACTCTAATTTTTTTTTAAAAAAATTAACTGATTCTTATATTAAAAAATAAAAAAAGTATATAATCTTCATCTCTGTGGACTCGGGTATACAAGAGAGTTATTGATATGTAGTCTCACTCTCAACCATTTTTATCCGAAGTAGAAAAATATAGTTAACTCATTTAAATTTGTTTCAAATCATTTTTTTTAAAAAAGAAAAATTGTTCCTATTCAAATCTGTCTCAAATATCTCATCTTTCTATTTGTTTATTTTATTTTTTTTGCCAACCATCTTTCTCTTTATTCAACATGTAAGGCTAATAGATAGCGATAAAATTGAAAATAGTAGCTATTAATAATTCTGTAGAGACGACTTATGTTATAGGCAAAATATTTCTCAAGACATCTTATATTTTGAAATGGACGGAATGTTAACGAATGAATGAGTGGAGGCTTGGCATAATCTCATATCCAACAACACATACATTATTCAATTCCATGATCATCATATCGTATCTCTCTCCCACCAATCTCATACTTATCCACTCCTCCACCTTCTTTCTTGCTTACCCGCCAATATGCTCTCTATACGTTATCATCATTCTTTTTAGAATACCTCATATGTCTAACCTTTTGCTTTACCTATGTCTGTTGGAACTTATAACATACCGTAAAAAAAATACCTTCTCAACCAACGTAACCAACTAACATAATAGTCGAACATTGATTTATTATTCAATTTTTTTTTAGACATTAGAGTTCACATATTATTACATATGAAGCATATACATAAATTACACCTTATATTCAAAAGGATGAATATATGATTAAAGAAAAATGAGTTCATTATATATTAACATGTTAATTCACGTACGTACGTCGCTAATTATGTTCTAATTCTAACTCAATCACTCAAATAATATACAATTAATCGTATTTAAAAATAAGCTCGTACTTGATGCCATGTACTCCCTCCGAACCTATAATATAAGAAGTTTTTTAAAAGAAACATTTGGTCTAAAATATATAAGGTTAACAGGATAATAAATTATTATTTTTCTATTTTATCCCTTGTAGAGGGGAGAGAGATAGAGAGATGATATATAATAAATGTATATTTAAAAATTATATTCTCTGATAAAAGTAAAATGGGTAAATTTTATTAATTTAAATCATAATAAATGACTTAATTAATATTTATTGATTCGTGAACAATGTCTTAGATTTTGGAGTGGAGAGAATGTATTCACACACACTCACACATCCACTACGTGTTGTAGAAGTTGATTGGTTTGTGCGTTTCGCTTTCAACAAAGTTAGAGAGCACTCAAGTTGGTTTAAATTCAGAGAGACACAAAGAGATACCTTATGCGATAGATATAGCTTTCTTGAAGAAGAAGAAGAAGAAGAAGAGGAAGAGGAAGAAGAAGACAGTGACCAAATTCTTTGTTGGTATTGGAAAGCAGGAAGGCAGAGATTAGAGAGAATCTTTCACGTGATTGATGTTCATTCATTCATCCATGGCTCTTTCTGTCACATCCCTTGTGAAGGCATCTATTATTATTGTCTCCTTCTTGATCATTATTTCCCCCCCCCCATTATCACTATATATTTCTTCAATCAAAGAATATCAAACATATATAGATAAAACTACTTTGTTTTTTCCCTACAAAATTTGCATCAATTATATATGTTGTTTATTTTATATCAAAACATTACTCAACTCTTCTAACTCTCTTTTCTCATCATTTATCTTTTATAATGATTTTTTTCCTGTACAAAACAAGTATGGATTCATTTTAATATGACACCTATGTGGGTCTTATTTATAAGTTGGAAAGAGATTGGTTTTTTTTAATCTTATTTGCAAGTTGCATTATTAATTTTTTTTAATATGAATGATGAATCTACAATTCTCTTATTCACTTATCAATTATCATTTGTGCTGGCTGTTATTTCTTTTCAAAATTGTATGTATTAAATAAAGATAAATTTAAAATTTTATTAAATTCTAAAACAGAATTAATAAGAGTAGTTAAGGTTTTTATGGGTTACGGCTTTCTGGAGGTGTCTTATGAATATAACCAGACAAGTAATATTTAATATTAAATTATAATTATAATTTCATCATTATTAAGATAGTTAAATATTTTTTCTAAGAAAATAAACCATGTAAAAAGTTATTTTTTTTATCACTTTACAAAGTAAATAATAACTTTCAAAAAATAACTTTCACTATATATGTTAAAGATATTATTTATTTTGGCCATATGGGTAAAGATGTATATCACACAACCTTTAATAATGGACAATAATAAAGCTAAACAGTTCATCACTAGATTATGCGGCCATTGGTGGCTTTTTGGGGATTGATGTCTCTGTCTCTTTTCTGTTTTAGTTTTGTGGGGTTTATGATTAGAGTTCTTGTGATAAATCCACTTAATCTCTCGTGTCACACTAGCACCAAGCAATACATCATCATTTTTCACCTTTCTTCTTTTTCTAACATCTCTCAAAAAAATTTCAAATCTTCGAATATGATGCTAATCCTACTTAATTTCATCCAAGTTTAAATCCTTTTGAAACCTTATTTCAAAGAAAAATTAAAAAGTTAAAAAGGGTACTTTCAGGCACTAATAAAAGAGGTCCTCCATCACCTTTATGAAAAACAATAAATATGTACTAATACAAGTACCAGCCATGACAATGTATAAAAAGAGAAGCAACTAAATTTAACTATTGAAAAGGGATTCAAACAGTAGTTCAAACGCGAACATCAAAGCATAAAAGACTCTGAATAATTGAGATTTTTTTTTTATAAATTTTTGTGGGAAATAATTAATAAAGGGGAATATATATGTATATAGTGAACAAGAAGTTTTGATTTGGATAGGAAAAGAATGAAAACTTATTAAAGGTATTACATGTAGCTTTATTTTCATGCGCGAAAACCTACAGTATAATGATAAGGTTCCTTATTTCATGCAAAAATGAATCACTCACATGTTGGACCAAAAGAAAGAAAAAGTCTCACTTTCCAGTTCAGGAATTTGCATTATGGCTAGTTTGGGAAGAGTGTTCAAGAATTTTCTTTCAATTTGCCTATAATTTGTCGTATAAATTTTTTTTTTCAAAAAATAGAAACAGGTTTTTTTATAAGCTTTAATTTTAAATATTTAATTGAATTTTGACGAGTATATAATTTATATAAATTATAAGAGTATCAATATTATAATTTCATTAAAATATTTAATGAAGAGTTAGGAAAAATTAGACATAATGAGTAAGAAAAGAGTGTTATAGGATTCCTATTTGCATATATGGACAAAATAGGAAGCATCATAACCTACGCAATCCATTTATTATACACAAACAGTCGGATCATTGGCATTGTGCATGCGTTTGTTATAAAAGGCAAACCATTTGAATGCCTTGGATCTTTATAGATTTTTATATCTTTTTTTAGTTGGCATTTATTTTTTTAAATAGCCATGGAAGTTATTGAATAATATTTTTCTGGGATTAGTACTATATTTGGTCCATTAAATTCGTCTTCATTTTAATTTCGATCCCTCAAGTTATTAACTATAGGTTTTTGGTTCCTGTGAAGACAAAATAGTTTAAGTTTTTATTAAACTATAGAGATCTAATATTTTAAATAAAATGAAACTTACGGAACCAAAACTTATAGTTTGAAATTTGAAGGACTAAAACTAAAATAAGAATAAATTTAAAAACCAAAGATTACATTAACCTTATTTTTTCAAATAATATTATTCGATCTTCAAAAAATGAGGGTATATCTCAAAGGAGGATCAAGGGGAAATGTATCCCTCAGTTAACTGAGGTAGTTTGTTTCTTAAAAAAAACTGTCAACGAAAATTGTATTTTAGTGCCTAATATATATAAGCATTCTTTAATTTGACTAATCTCAAATTGTTATTTTTAATTGAGCCTGCCAATAACTAGAATAAATGGTTAGAATATGCCATACTTTCATCTCACGGATTAAAAATCTACAGAAAATCAGAAGTTACATAAAAGTGCTGAATATATACATGCGCGAGCGCGCACATATAATTAGCATGATGTTAAATTTAGATTTAGAACAAAAATAAAGATAAAGATAATGTAGAAAAACACTGCAAATAATGTAATAGTTAGGAGCTTTAATTAATTACAAAAAAAGAAGAAGGAATAATTGATCATTTGGGGGGGGGGTCAAAATCAAAATACAGCATGATGAGTGGAGATAAGATAGAGAGAGAGAGAAAACTATCAAGCAATAGGCATGTGGCTTTATTGAGGGAAGGCAATAGCTCACATGTTGATTTTTCAAAAGAAAATATGATTAGTGGGGGAAGGACGTGAGTGCCCACATTCTCATATGCTCTAAATTCAGCAGTGTCTCATATAATTATAATTTTTGTATTTAATTAAAAGCAAAATTGTTGTGCTGTGGTGAAAAGGTGCTTTTTTGCAAGATTACCAGAATGGGACCGGATTAGACCAGATGGTCTAACCAACAAGTGAACCGGTCAGCTTTTTATTTATCTTTTAGGGTTTTTGTGTGTGTGTGTTTTATATAACAGATATATGTGTGATGATTTTATTGGTGGTTTTGGTAAAGTATGAAAAATTATACTAGTTTAACTAGACAATTAATTTGTCATATTTGGTGATTTATAATAGGTGATATATAATACTAGTATTTAAGTTAAGCATGTATGAGATTGATGTAATCAAATATTACATACATGACATATTATTACAATACATGAATAAAAAGTGTTATGTTTATATTGTCTTTTTATGTGTATTATTAAAAAAAATATTATTTTTAATTGAGACCATTCTAAACGCAGCTTAAAGAACTAGTGTTTGGATGGGTAATGGTATGAGAGTCTGTTGTTACGAGTTACAACATATTGCCTTTTTGCAAGGACCACGTCGCCCATTATCGCAAAAAGCTCCGTGCAATGATGCACCAGACCAGACCCTTTTCCTTCTTCGGTGACTCATGTAGGCATGTGTGTGTGTGTATAATCTTCTCCAAATATACTGTAGATGCACTGACCCTGCCCTGCCCTGCCTTTGTAAGCTTCAGCCGAAAAGAAAAACGTGAAACCTCAAAAAGCAAGGTTCCAGGTACGTACACATGTTAGCTAAGGTTCCTCATGTTTTTGTCGTCCATAAAGGATTTCCTTTACCCTCCACCTCACAAATCTTGCAATATCCTCTAATACCTCAATGAAACTGCCTATTTAAAAGAACAACACTACTTTCTATAATTTATGAGTTAGTTAATTAATTTAGATATATTATAGAAATTAATTATGTTAGCTATTTGTAATAAATATAAGTTAGTTTTTTCTAAAATACCACATTCCATTATGTCTATTCTTGAATGGAAACTTTTTAATGTATACACTCAATGAGCATGCTACCAACATGAGTTGAGTTTAGTGAAAAGGGCTAATCCTTCACAACATGACGAACTAAGTTTTGAATCCCCATTAGAAGAGGTACCAACATTTAGTGCCTAACAATACCTTCAATATGATTGTCTACAATAGAAGAATACATGTGCTTAGTAAAAAAAATTGAGGACACTATGAAGAAAAATTATAAATTTAGGAGATAAAGTGAATTAAGGCTTTATATTTTTTTACTAAATCCAACCCTCAGCTAGTTTTTATATCAAGTATACGAGGCAAAAATGGATACGAGGCAAAAATGGATATCCAGTATACCCTACCTTAATTCAAGTAATCAAGCCATCAAATTCTTGCTTGATAATCTCCAAGGATTTTTTTTAAAAAAAAATCTGTTACATCTGTTGAGGCACAAAACCAAATCGAGTTTTCCCCCGACAAGATTCGAGAGTTTGGGTCGCCTCTTTCGTTTTGAACCTGGTCCACCCTCACTTTAAAATGGGGTAAAAAAATCTAAGCCCTGCAACGTTTGTTTCGATTTTTAGGGTGTCAACACTAATTAAACGAGCTTGAGTTTGATCACTAGGAATAATAATAGCCAGACAGAACTTAATCAGATAATGTAGTCACCCTCAAATTTCTATACAACAATGTATATACAAAAAAGATAGTATTACATGTGGCAACATAAATTATCAAGAAACTCTTCATTTATCTTCCCTCGAAGTCAATCAAAATAGTATATCTAAAAACGGAGAAAAAACAACTACGTTCTTGTTACGAGAGAAACCACGATCTGAACAGGCAAGTTCCTCAAATATACACTTCGTCCAAAGCATAATCATCAGCTTATATTCACCCTGTTTCATCAGTGTCTGAGTCACTACTAAAGCTAATGTTCTGAGTTTCTGCAGAATTATTCCCCAATGTCTGATCACCTGCTTTATGAAAATCTTTTATGTCCCCTAACATATAAGGTTCTACCAGTTTCCAAAACCAAGTGGCATTGCTTCCCAGAATACCAATCCAAAATGTCTTGCTTTTCCTCTTTACTTTGCAATCTATGGACATGGCTTTAAGCTTACGGGCTATCTTCTCGACGCCCTCGTGGCTTCCTCTTACCTTTAGAAGAATATCTCCCGATGACCTTCGATGGCCCCCGTACATGTACCAGTATGCCAGAACACATGGTGACAGCCACCTGTGGACTAGTTTTGGAATCGAAGGTTGACCTTGCGACCAAAACTGATCTGCATAGAAACCAAAATAAGAGCTTGAAAATGTAAAAAACCTATCTGGTATATTTTCAGTATCATCACTTGGTTTACAGGAAGGATGCAACCACTCATGGAACTGGCCATGTATATGACTCTTCAAGAGATGGTGGCAGCCAGAAATACCGTCGAAATCGAAACGGACAATGTGATTCTTCCTTTGTTCATCTGAATTAATCTGCAAGCCACCTAAAAGTAACCCAATTAATATTTCTCTCTGCTCCTTGCTTAGCTTCAGGCTTGTTGGTTTTCTGACAACTTTCCTGCTCAAGCTTAGAATATGTTCAAGCTTCTCCATTGATGAGGCTTCAATATCATACTTTTTCCGGCACATCAAATCATATATTTTCTCAGCCTTTACATGATTTCCAGAAGACAGGTAACCGCTCAAGATGATGTTGCACGACCGAGCATTAACACCAATAGCAATATCACTAACCATTTGGTTAAAGATATCCTCAGCCTTGTCAAGGTTGCCGACTTTTACCAAAGAATCCAAGTATATACTGTGAATGGCATGATTAGGATGGCATTTCTCTAGGCACTGAAAAAATACCGTCTCCAACTTATCATGCAAGTCCAATTTGAAATACATGTTCAGTAAATTGACATATGATGGAGTGAGGGGCTTCAGACCACTCCATATAAAATCTGCCATTATTGATTCTGCTTGTTCAGTTTCATAAGATTTGCATAGTATCTCTATTATCTTACTATATGCTGCAACACTTGTATCCCCTAGTTGCTCTTGCATCTTCCTGAATATCTCCAAAGACTTCATAGGTTTCCCAACCTTCGAGTAGACTTCCATCAAGTGCACAAAAGCTAGTGATGGGGGATGACTTTCAGACTGGTTAAGTCTAAGCCATGTCTTTTCTGCTTCCTCCACATCCCCTTCCCTTGCACAAGCCCTCAATACAGATAGAAGCACTTCTCTACCCTCATCAATTCCAGCCCGTAGCATCTCTTCCCTCAATGCTGCTATTCTTTCTTTATCTACGGTATCCTGATTACTATGTAGCCAAATTAGGCCACCATAGATATCTTTATGTATGTCAAGACCAGTTGTAACCAAGTTATGGTATATAAATTCTGCTTGTTTAAGATAATGCTTTGATGAGACACCTGGTTTGCTCACAAGAGCTTTGAAGAGGGAGTTATGCAAGCTAAGGCGTGGCTGGTAACCTCCTAACTGAATCATTTGATTATAAATGGTGCATGCTTCCTCCAAACTACCCTGAACAGGTGCACTAAGATAAGCAACAATTAATATATGAAAGGTCGATTCACTTGGGACGCGGCCTTGATTAATTATGTCATCAAATGTCTCACGACACTTTGAAAACTTCCGCTCCTTACCCATGTAATCTGCTAGCTTGGTAGCAAGAGCAAAATCAAACCGATACCAATGTTGTTGCATCATCCATTTGTACACCTTTTAAAAAAGACAGAAAGAGAGGGGGGAAACGAAATTGTCAAGCGTAGACAAATTCAAGCATAGAGAAAAAAGTACAGAATTCTCTCGTAAGTAACCACATAGGAGAATAACAGTGGCCAAAAAAGAAAGGCATTAATAAAATATAGAATAAGCAACACATCCTTGGAAGTTTAGCTTTGATGATAAAGTTCCAAGATGAATTATAGTTGTGCATCATAGCAAATGGGAATTTTTAGTGCATGTTTGGATTAACTTTTAGATAATAGTTTTTACGATTTACGAGATAAGTATGTAAGAGAAATTTTGTTTCGGTTTACAGAAAAAGACTTCTAAAACTACGGTTTGGGTGTTTCCCAAACACTTATTATATATTATAAATTTAGAACCCAATACTTACTATAACCATACAAAAAAGGAATGGATTGGCATTAAAAACTAATCATTCCTAGAAGACATAGTACACATTTTACCAGATATTTACTACTCCTCCGATCCTTAATATAAGACATATTTAGAGAGTTTATATTGATCATAAATATAAGACATAGTTTTCATACTTGTCAATCTTTTACTAATTTACTCATATTGATACTCCTTCGGCAAGACAATAATCAAGAAAGAAAAGAAATGAGGGAATTAAGGAAGATAGTTAGGGTGTTTTAAAAAATACATGTCATATTAACTAACTCAGCTAACTTCCTTAATTTAATCAAATTAAGTAAATATGTCTTATATTAAGTATGGAGGAATAATTACTAATGCCACAAGAAGAAGACAATAAATTTGCATTTTGTCATCCTTCCATCAACTACAAATTTTAAGGATACCAAGTATTATTCCTAAAAGACATCGTAAGCGTTATACCAGTTGTTCTGCTGCTTTGTAATCAAATTCATTTTCCTTTTCTTTTTGGAGGACTACAATCAAATTTTTACTGGAGATAATTGTGAACTAAGTTAGCTTTAAATTACTGGAATTTATAAGAGGAAAACTTGGTATATTTCCAAGTGAAATATTTGCCGAATATACCTAAATGTATTGACAGTTTCATTTTCATTGGCTTCCCTCTCTCTCTCTCTCTCACTCTCCCTCCTAAATTCACTATTAAGGATTTTAGCCAAAAACGGTGAAGAGTTAGGCTTACCCTAAACCCAGTCTCATTCTCGCGAATCCGCATGCAATGCACCACAACATAAGTAGCATCATCCTGCCTCATCCATTTCTTTTGTCCATTCAATATTCGAACCAATGTCCCTGCCCTATGCGCCGGCAATTCCTTACATAACCACGCCAGCCTGGCTCTCCGCCACTGCTCCGGCAGCTCGCTCAAATCCTTCACCTCCAGGTCGGGGGTCGATAGGTGCTTCAAGTCGGTTGCTGCAAAACACTTGTCGAAGTTGAAAACTTCAATTTCTCTCACAGTAGAAAAATCCCAGGATTCTTGCTCAGAAGTAGATGGCGTCGATTCGTTCACGAACTGCTCAACGCTCGACGCGGGCAGCCCGGAGAAGCGACGGAATTTGATGAGGGAATGAGAGGAGAGAGGAGAGGAAGGTATGAAGAGGCGGCGGTGGAGGCGAAGGTGGCTGGAGGAAATGGCGCGAAAGAGGGCGAATGCCGAGCAAGTAGAAGCACGCATGAAGAAGAGATTGAAATTAGGATTAGGTTTAGAGGGAAGACTGGGGACGAAGGAGAAGGAGCTAGTGAAAGGTGAAAGTGGAAGCTCTTGAGCTATGCTCTGGAAGAGCATGTCTTTTTCTTTCTGGGCGTCTCACTGGATTTCGGCACAAGTTTTTGAGGGTGAGGCTCCGTCGCCAATAGCAATGACGATTCTGACTGAATCCACCTCTTATGACTATCACGTTATCTCCGGCAGGAATTATTATTAGGCTTCGGCCCAATTAATTGGGCCGATTGGAGAACTCATACTAAGTTGTTTTCAATGATATTGATTCTTACCAAAAAAAAGAAAGAACACTCATACTAAGCCCAAATAAAGAGACCCAGAATAAGGTAACATGGACCTTATCTTCACTAATTTGAAAACCCAACAAGAAAGTTGTCCATAAACGATTGGCTGGTTAGTTGGAGTGATTTTGAAACCCAATAAAAAAAAAATAGCATTATTGGAGTGATATATGGTCGAAATGAAAAAAAAAAGTCATTGTCCTTCTGAAAATGTTCCAATTTGGTTTTATTTTGATTTAATTGAGTGAAAGTTATCTTTCAAGGTTTTAGTTTTTTCTTGGGATATTTTGTCACGTGACATATTACGTTTAGCTCTTGTATTTTATCACGAGTCCTTATGGCTAGGCTACATAGCGTTTATGTTTGAGATAGAAGGAAACAAATACAGTAAAAAGAAATTAAGTAGTCCCATCTGTATCCAGTAGAAGTTTGGTAGATTCCTTTGATAGGATTTGCAATCAAAGTTCAATGGTTAAAGCCTTTTTGGCCAAGAGCGTTTGAAATAATTTATGAAAATTTCATAAGTGCTTATGAATTTTAATTCATAGAATACGAAGTAATTTTTACCGGTCTATAAGGTAGTTTTTACGATCTACGAGGTGCTTTTACGATTTATGAGATAAATATATGGAGAAGATTTATCTCGATTTATGTAAATTGGACTTATATAATAAACCCGATTCAAAAAAGTGATGCCAAACAAGCTCTGACGTTTGCTGTTTCATTTTTAACGCAGTTGATATTCACTGACTCCACTTCCCAATCGCGTCTCATAATCTATTGTAGCTCAAATATCAAGTTATAGTCTTCATGCATCTCTAATTGTTCGGATCTATTCGACATGATTACCTCATTCGAGTCACAATATAATCTCACAAAACGAAAACCCCATCCCAAACTCGACAGAGTCCTCACAATATTGTATTTGGGTTTTCCAAAATGCCACTACAACTGGTTGTCTTAGACTTGTGAGAATATGCACCATCCGCATACAAAGTTAGGTGCAATTTATTTTGAGCTGGTATAAATCTCCTTCAATTGAGGGCAACTTATTTTTAACTACATGCAAAACTAAAGATATTTATATTTAAATGAACATGTGTTAAACACATGAAATTAGAAGTAGAAGTGAGCGGACTCAAGGTCAGCTGCATCCATTTAAAAACTGTAGAGGGAGCAAAATTATTGGATAGCAAATAATTGATGGTAAGAAACAAAGTATGGGGCAATATCCCTCTTCTGTTTCTTATGGACTAAGGATCGCCTTCTATTGCTCTATTATTGTATCCCTCCGAACTTTATCAGCCTCCCATTTCAGCCACCCAGAGAGTCACGCCACTTTCTCTTTCTTTCTTTCGCAGCAAAACATGATTGTGACCCCTCTTATCTGTTGCCATCTCACAAAGGTCACTCGCCTTTTTCGCTTTTTCTTTCCCTTTTCCCCATACAATATCGTCTCTCACTGGTTCAAAACTTGAGCCATGACAAGTTGACCATCTAGATCAAACCACCCGGAGGAGCTTTCTCTTCTTCTTCCAAGTCCAACCTCAAAAGGGCAAGGTTATTTCTGTCATCGCAGTCAAAATTTCACTGATTTTGAGAGACTGGACCCAGATGAAAATATCTGCTTACTCTCAGGGTTTGGATAAAATGAAAAAGGTGAACTTATAGGCAAGGATGGAAGAAGACTGAAGCAAAAGGGTTTCCTTCATTCACGAGCAGCATATTATCCCCTTCACCGCCATCATCTCCAACTTATGAAAAAGCTCAGCGAAAACCTCCCACCAATACTCGCTTGGTGGGTGAAGCTTCACGGGCTGTGACCATCTTTTTTTCTCTTTTCTTCACCCACCACCACCATTATCACCGCCACATCAATTGCTCCTAATCGAGCCAAGTCAAAGGCACTCCCCTTCTCTCTGAGCTCGATCTGACACAGGTTTTTGCTCTTTCATCTCCTGAGATGATGAGCTGAGAGAGAGAGAGAGAGAGAGAGAGAGAGAGAGATTTAGGACTATTGAGGGTTTTTGAATGGATCGGACGGCGATCACAGTGGGGCCGGGGATGGATTTGCCGATTATGCACGACAGTGACCGGTATGAGCTCGTGCGTGATATTGGGTCTGGAAATTTTGGTGTCGCGAGGCTTATGAGGGACAAGCAAACAGACGAGCTTGTTGCTGTGAAGTACATAGAGAGGGGTGAAAAGGTTGGTGTTGTTCCAATTTTATTATACTTTTATGGAAATGAAATGGGTAAGAGTTAATTATTAGTTTTTTTCCCTACACTGGAATTAAAGATTGGCTAATGATTCTCTTTGGAATTACCTGATATGGAATTCATGTTTCCGTTGGATGTTCTAATTTTTGTTTGGTTGCGTAAAGCAGTAGTTTTGCTTTAGGCTGTTCCGCTCTCTGGGTGGTGTTTTAGTGATTAGTGAGTAAATTTTATGCCTTTGGAGTTTCAGTGTTTTATGCTTTTATCATTATCGTTACTTTTCTTTCCGAGACTCATCTTGTACTTTTTATGTAAATTAATTGACCATAGTTAGTAAACAGTGATACGTTATTTTTATTTTTGGTTAGCAATCCGATGGTAAGAGGGACAAATGTCAGGAAATTGTTTGTGATTGTGAATAGTGCACTACGCTTTAGGTACTCCAGAAATAGATTGATCACACCAATCATAAATTTTAATTATAAATAGACATAAAAACGTGTCTGATGTGAGTCTTACTTACAAGTTTGATGTTTACTGGCTTATTCATGATTGGGTTGGTTAATATTGATATGGTTAAGTAATCCTTTTTTATGCATTGAAGGTGGTCAATATCTATTTGTGCTCACAAAGTATTCATTTTCGCTGAAGGACTTTATATCCCACTAGAATTTCGGTAGAATTGGCATTCAGATTTCTGTGCCTGATTTCATCATATGATTAACCATATACTTATTTCTCAACAGATAGATGAAAATGTGCAAAGGGAAATCATAAATCACAGATCACTTAGGCACCCCAATATTGTCAGGTTCAAGGAGGTTTGTACAGCTCCTCTATCTTATCATTTTTCCTTTCCTGCATTTGAAGTATCCAAACTAGAGTTACCTAGCATCACCATGTGACTGTCTATAGGTCATATTGACACCAACACATCTGGCTATTGTGATGGAATATGCTTCTGGAGGAGAGCTATTTGAACGAATATGCAATGCTGGGCGGTTCAGTGAGGACGAGGTTCTTATTTTTGGCATTATAACATTAATCATGCTGTGCCACAAGCACAACAGTCATATCTAATCTTCATTGTTTTCTGCTGTAGGCTCGTTTCTTTTTCCAACAGCTGATATCAGGGGTTAGCTACTGTCATGCAATGGTACAAGTTTTGGTCTTTTTGTCTCATTATAACTTCTTCAGTACATAAGAAACAGTGAGATATCTGACTTGAATTTCTCCTTTTGTTTTCTTCCATGAAGCAAGTATGCCACCGAGACTTGAAGTTGGAGAACACTCTCTTGGATGGTAGCCCAACTCCTCGTTTGAAAATATGTGATTTTGGGTACTCCAAGGTATAGATTTTTCCCTTCATATTGCTCTTGTTTGTTAAATAATAGCTGCATATATATATTTGCACATACTGGAACTCATGTAAATGTTGCACAAGAGGATGAACTGATCCCCAGTCTTAATTGGTATGAGTGTGATGTCTTAGGATTGATCCATTACCCTTATCTTCTCCTCTTAGTCATAGAATTTCCATGCAGCCAAAATAATTAGATTATTTATGCATTTTGAGAAATTTATTTCCTCTTAGTTTTTATCTAAGATCTAGCAATTTCTTCATCTCTCTATGTCTAGCAATTTATTTCCGCATCTTGATCATGCAGTCCTCTGTGCTACATTCACAACCAAAATCTACAGTTGGTACTCCGGCTTATATTGCTCCAGAAGTTTTGCTTAAGAAGGAGTATGATGGCAAGGTATATTTTAACTAAAATAACTTGATCACTTTTCATCTTACCTGTGGAATTCAGATATTTCCTATTTCACATGTTAGATATTTTTGTTCATGAAGTTGTTCGCTTATGCAGAACTGAGAGGAGGTCTTTTTTCTTGTCATTTCTTTGTATGTGTTGGTTGGAATGAAATGCGAGGGGAGCCAATTAAAAAAATGAGTGATAAGACACTTTTTTTTGGGTCTGAATTAATTATTGTCTTTTTGGTTGATGGGTAGAAGGAAAAGCTTGAAGGGTGTTTCAGTAATTTCAAGTCTCAGAGTTCTCTGTTTTGAGGCTAGAATGCCTAAAATGATTTTTTGGTGGTTGGTTTTTTTTTTCCTTGATTTTTTATACTGATATTATCTCTCAAATTTGACTCAGATTGCGGATGTATGGTCTTGTGGGGTGACTTTATATGTTATGTTGGTGGGTGCATATCCTTTTGAGGACCCAGAGGAACCAAAAAATTTCCGCAACACAATACATGTAACCCCATTATCCATTTTCTTTAGTCAATCTGGTAAATTTGGTTTAAACCATAATAATGGTATTCCTCAACTGTTGGATCTTGCTTGCAGAGGATTTTGAATGTTCAATACTCAATTCCTGACTATGTTCATATATCTCCTGAATGCCAACATCTCATCTCAAGGATCTTTGTTGCTGACCCGGCAAAGGTCAGTTTCTCTGTTTTTTTTTTTAATGAAAAATGAGAAGGAAAAAATAATGTGCTCTTTGTTTATGTACACTCAAGTGTTCAGATTGAACACTCTCTCCATCCCTATATATAAGAGCTTTTCAATCGAATCGCGAGATTTTAAAAAATAGTTAGATGTAATAATTATGTAGGAAATTTAATTTTGTTTTCCAAAAATACCCCTATTTATGAATGAGTGAAAGATTGTAATAATGAAAAAAGGGTGAAAGAGAATGTCTGTAATATAATAATTAATTGAGGAAAAAATGGGAAAAAATGCATGAATTATTGAGACAAACTCAAAAGGATCTTACATTTAGAGACAAACCCAATAAAAAAAAAGCTCTTATATATAGAAATGGAGGGAGTAACTGGATTGGGTGGGAGCTGTTTGGTTACCTTCCCCGAGACATTTTAATGGCTGAACTGGTTCTGACTAGCTGCTTTCAAGAAGCAGATAAACCGGTTCTGACTCTTGTAAACTATGGAACGTGATCATAATGAAAATTTGAAGGACAAAATATAGGTGCAGGTTTTGAGTTTTTATTATTAAGTTTCTTAGTCAAAATATGACACGGTTTTTTTTTTTTTTTTTTTTTACTCAGCACCTCATAGTTGGACCAGGTACTTTCTAACCTGTTTAGTACTACCACCAGTCCGAAATGTAGGTTGCATTATAAACTTGGTCCTATATTTAGGACCAGAGGAGTATGATTTTTAGAACATTGCCCTTCAATTTAGAATAAAGAACTTGTTAGTTGTGTTTTCCTGTGTTTTGCATGAAGGATAAAGGCGTTAATCTTGTAATTGAGAACTGATGATATCATGTTAATGACAGAGGATAACCATGCCTGAGATCAGAAACCATGAATGGTTTCTAAAGAACCTTCCAGCTGATCTTATGGATGATCATAGTACAACCAACAATCAGTTTGAGGAGCCTGATCAACCAATGCAGAGCATAGAGGAAATCATGCAAATAATTGCTGAAGCTACGATTCCTGCAGCCGGGACTCAGCCTCTCAACAACTATCTTAACGGAAGCTTAGATATTGATGATGACATGGAGGAGGACCTCGAGTCCGACCCTGATCTCGACATTGATAGTAGCGGAGAAATAGTCTATGCAATGTAATCCTGGATATTTAACTTATGGTTGAAAACGTTTTAGAAAGCTAAGTGTGGAAAATGTCAGGAAGCTTTCACTCCCTTTAAAGGAAGGATTTACATGGTTGGGTTTTTCCCTTATGAGAGAGAGAATCCATGTTGTTGAATTTCCTCATTATGTTGGGTGTGTTTGGATGAGCGATGGAAAAGTGACTTATTTAAAAAGTAGCTTATAGAGAAGTGACTTTAGGTAAAAGTTAGATTGTGTAAGTGATTTATGTTTGGATTAGCGATTGGATAAGTGTTTTTTATGGAAATGAATGGTGTTTGGTTTGGCTTTTTCATAAGTGACTTTTGTAATATTTAAAAAAAATTGTAAAATTTATGAAAATTGAAGAAATTATATTTAGAAATTTGACAATGGTAAAATACATAATTGAATTACAATGGTAAAAAGTTGTAAAATTTATGAAAATTGAAGAAATTATATTTTTAAAAAATTGAATTACAATGGTAAATGACTGGTACAAGGCCACCCTCTCCTCCGCCGCTTCCCACCCTTCTTCAATGTTCATCTATACCTATTCTCTTGTCATGAATGGCTTCAGTGCCAGGCTGTCCCCTTCTGAGCTTTGTGCCCTCAAAAACTCCCCCGGCTATGTCTCTTCCTTCCCTGATTCCCCCGTCAAACTCCACACCACCCATTCGCCCCAGTTCCTCCATCTCAACCCGCTTGTCGGCGCCTGGCCTGCCTCCGACTACGGCAACGATGTCATCGTCGGCTTGGTCGACACCGGCGTTTGGCCTGAATGTCAGAGCTTTAAGGATGATGGCATGCCCGACATTCCTTCACGATGGAAGGGCTAGTGTATGAATGGCACCCGGTTCACTCCCTCTATGTGCAACAAAAAACTCGTCGGAGCTCGTTACTTCAATAAAGATCCACGCTTCACCGATCAAACTCACCCAAACTACCTTGCATACACAGATCAGGCGGTTAGAGGGTCGAAGCTTCCCACCAGACTCCGTCGAAGATCAACACCAGCACCTACACAAATCGAGAGGCCCAACCATAGAACGCTCACCACTACCCATAATAGGACCAATAAAACACACGGTTGAGGTGAAGGAAAAGATGCAGCTGGAACTTGTTTCAGGTGGCTGCTGAGAGAAGGAAGATCTGAAGAGAGGAGAGTGGCTTTTTGTTTCTCAGCTTCGAAAAACAACTGGAGAAGAGAATAGCAGAGAAGAGAGAGAAAGACAGGACAAATATACATTTAATGCTAATATTGATCATAAATTCAGAAAAGCTCGACGGAATAAGCTGCATCAGGTGGCTTTTAGAAAAAGCTCTTTTTTAAGCATAAGCTAGTTAGGCTAATCGTCTAACCAAACATGAAAAAAACTGGATCGAGCTTATACCTGCTCAATCGAACTTATATCACACCCAAACGCCTAAACAAACAAGCCCGTTGCTGCTGTTGGGAATTGGCATGTTTTCTCCTGTATTATTGTTGTTATTTTTGCTTATGAATTGACGTTCCCTACTTTTTTACGTGTTTGGCCCTCCTATCCACAAAAGTTATGTGGCTAGCGTTTTCTCTCTCTGGCAACAACTGTTATGAATTATTATCAACTAATTTATATTTAAATAATGTGGCTCCAAATAGAAAATAATTTTCGCAGTGGAACTCTGTTGGGGACCGGCTCAATTATAGTCAATTTCACTTCTACGTAAAGCAATAAAATATATTTCACTTTTGGTACATTCACATTTTGATAAGATTGTCTTCTAACGAAGCAAAAGTTTGAACGAAAGTGATTACAGTCAAACATGTTGCGAAGCAATATATATATAACTACCTGATTAACATTAACAGATTCTTGCTTTACTTAGGCCTCCTAGCGGTATAGTATAATGATGATTATTTAATATCTTCCAAATTATTTCATTCCATTTCATGTGTATATATAAATGAATCCTTATTAACAGCTACTTCGTCTCAGTGTCTTAATTAACCCCTTCCCTCTCACCGAATGAAAGGTAAATAAGTAAAAGTTTCTTCAAGGAAAAGCCGGTGTGACAAAGGCAAACATCACAGAATGTTGACGAATTTGCTCAAAATTGCTCAAAGGCAAACAAAAGCCTCTTCAAGCAATTCATATGAAAGTTCATAATTAAGAAAAATACAGGGAGCTAAAAAAAACCAGAAGCTTGATACAACTAAGTCGAAATTTGAGCTACACAAGATTTCCTCATCAATCCAGCAAATCATTGCCACATGTGCAGAGTCCTAAGCATTAAAATATCTATCCATAGGATTTAGACTACTATAAGTTGTACCTGATTACTATCGAAGCCTACTACAACTTTTCTCTCTTGACAAGTAAAAAGTACCTGATTCATATACTATGATGACTTGAATCATAGCTCAGTACTCAGTAGATCTAGCAAGTGCCATCAGAATTTGGCGTCTTTGATGTTCTTTGAGGTCTCCTATGCCACAAGACTGCTAGCCACAAAGTCCTCGAAAGAACCCCATTTGTAAAGTGTGGAATAAGTATGCGTCCCCAATAGGGATAATATGGGCCTGGCAATTTAATCAGTGTGAACAAAATGGCAATGGCAATCAAATGCCAAGGAACTTCTGCAACCTGAAAGTTCAAATCATAGACAAATCACAATGAACCCACACCAAACAATAACAATATAATAAAAAAAGGAGGCCCACTGCACAAGGTTCTCACCAAGTGGGGTCATAGGAGGGATAGATATATGCAGTCTTAGCCCCACAAGCGGAGAGACTGTTTTTAGGATTTGAACCTGTAACCTCCAGATCACATGGCAGCAAACCTTACCGCTGCCCCAAGGCTCACCCTCTAATAATAATATAATAATGCCACCTTAATTCCTAGCAGACTCCAGTAAATGAAACAGTCATCTAGCAGTCCAGTGTTAACTAAAGTCAGTTATATTGCTTAGATGGCTATATCTGATGTTTGTACAAGGGAGGTTAAAGTAGTCTGTATAAGTGTCAATGATTAATACTAGTATATCATTTCTGTTTCAGATCACCACATCCAGGTCGTTCATCTAGACGAAATATCAAAGCCATTGATATAATATACTACAAAAAAAAAAAAAAAAGGCGGACCCCAGTGCCAAGCGGCTCCCGCACAATGCGGGCTCAGGGGAAGGAGACCCTATATGTACACAGCCTTACCCTGACATATTGCCAAGAGGCTGTTTCCAGGACTCGAACCTTGGACCTGGGGGCGGAAAGCCAGCACACCCACCAGTTGCGCCAAGGCCCGCCTTCTGATATAATATACTACATGCTTGATAAAATTTATGATAGTTATAATGTTATCCGTCTATAGAGGTTTGCACAAATGAAATCCATGAGCTGTACTGAGGCTAATTTAAGAAACATGCTGAGTCTTTAGCAACTCAAAGGGAAGTTTTTAAAAGTCTTGTCAATGTAATCAGAAGAAAGGAGGATAGATGTTATGTCAAAAATTCAGAATATACATTATGCATAAACCATCAACTTTACCTTTAAACGTGGAGATGAATCTAAGGCAATCTCTGCCAAAATCCCAGCAATGGTGAATCCTAAGAGGACTGGAACAGGAACAAAAAATAGCTTCTTTTCATGTGCACAGTATGACAACTCACTAAGGGAGGAAATTGCCCACACAGGTACAGATAGGTATTTTACAACAGACAGAGAAAGATCAAGAATAAGTTGTATGAAATTCTCCAATGCTCTGTTCCACGGAAAATTCTTGACAGGCTGAGGGGACCTATCCCAGAGTTTTTGTGCTTTGGCAATTAAATGGTCCAAATTTATATTCTGATGATCATCAGAATCTTGTACAGACATATTCATTGCACAGGAGAGCTTGGATCCTGACTTCCCACAAAAATGTGTAACATTAAAACAGTGATTGCGCTTTTCAACATGCTGATATGTACTCTGCATAGAAAAGAAACATAGGCTGTTAAGGACAGACTTATATTGCTCACCCCAAAAAACAAAAGAAAGAGAGGAGGAGGATGAAAGATCTAAATTCAAAGCTTGTTTAAAACCATCAAGAGTCTGAAAGTTCAAGAAGACGAGATAAAAACTGTCTTAAAATACGGACACAATGCTGAAAGGTCAGCTTCAGTAGTAATAAAACCATTATTGTAGTCATATTATATACAATATCCACTAAACTATAATATTAAATCTTGGATACTGTTCAAAAGTTTCATGATATTCCCTTAACTTAGATCAGAGTACAACTAAAAAAGTAGACTGATACGATGACACAAACAAAAGGCAAAGGACTTTGCACAAAAGATTTTTTTAGTACCAAAACTGCATAGTACAGGATAGACAGTCCCAATATTTTCGTCCCATCCAGAACCTTCTATTTGAATCTAACATGGCATAGAAAGGATGCAGCATTTTTGGGCATTTTCCTTATCTTCAACTTCAATGAAACTCTTCGCCAAAAATCAGCTTGATTCAATGGGAAATTATACGAACTAATATGGACTTATTACATCAGCTTTGGCAAGAAGCCAGACAAGAAGTTTTATGTCACACCATACCATATCTATAAAGTCCATACCTTCCTTTTCGTTAAAATTCTACCCATGAACACCAGAGTTATGTCTATAAAAGAAAACAATAAAACTAAACCAGCAAATGCATCACAACTTGGAACCAAATATGGTAAAAATGTAGCCTTTGGACCAAAATTCCAAATGCATCAGCATTTCAATTCTCACTCCTTAGCGAGATAATCCTTGAGAAATTAACTAAACAAAGGATAGCTAAAATACCTTAAATCCCAAGAGAAATGGAGGTTCGATACTGATGCAATTCTTGTCAGTCACAGGTTGAAAACGAGCAGAAGCGGATACGAGACAAGAGGGATAAGGGATAGCCATTTATGATATTCTATAAGCTCTTTCCGTACGATGGTAGATACCTAAACATGGGTTTCGCTCCAAGCAGCCATGGCCGTGTATTGAACTTTGAAGCTGGAAGAAAATCCCTGTTTGGAGGGTTTTGCCAGGAAGTTGGTGGAACCATCTGATAAAATCATAGAATAAAACGGATACGAGCGGACGTTTTCTTATTAAATTAAATATTTAACAGTATTTTTATTTAAAAACACAATATTTCTTGTTATAAAATTAACTTTTATTACATTTTTTTTGGAATATGGAGAAAAATATGGAAAATAACATTAAAATACTATGTAAATTAGAAAAATCTCAAAATGCCTACTAAACTGGCAAAAGACAAATATATAATTTTGTAGCAATTTGAGATTTTAAAATTTGAGGGTTAACAAACTGAGTATATAAAATGATAACTTAAGAATAACAATTAGTAATTTGGATATACACAAAAACAACTTAAAAAGTTTAAATTATCAATATGTACATTCAAGTTTCTAATTTTTATATTTAAATTGTCAAACAACTAAAATTCAAAATCTCAAATTACCTATTTATCTTTTTGTTATTTTAATAGACATTTTGATGTTTTTTAATTCAAATGTTATTTTTTCTAAGAAACATTTTTATTTTGGAAAAATTGTACATAAATACTTGTTTAAAAATTTTATTATTTATAATTAGCTGAATTCAAGGACTCCTACAGTCTATGCTTTTTTTTTTTTTGACCAAAATCCTCCAGTCTATGTATGAAATCATTCGGAATGGTGAATACTACTTTTTTTTTTTTTCAAAAGTGAATACTACTTTCATATATGAAAAAAGGATTGACCTGACAATTAAAATGAGCATTTACATTCACGAACGTAACATTTTTATTTCTTTCAAGCTGAAAATAGTATTCCTATAATCATATCGCTGTAGAGAATTATCAGTCACTGGATGAATTTTTGATACCACTAATTTTTGTTTTGGTCAAAATATCAATACATTTAGTTAGGTTATAAACATCTTAAAATAACACAATTTAAGCGCCTCACAATTACACTTGGTTACTTATCAAAGGGGCACAAAACAAGTAAAACGCTGCGTGAAAATACAAATCCCACTCAGCTTATTTGAAGGCAGCGTTCAATGATGATATTTTTGTCTAAAAAATTATTAATTTAATCAACGCCAGAATTCTGTAAATTTTCAATTTTTGGTGTCAAAACGCCAAATTCAGGGAGGTTCACATAACAAATAAGAAACTCAAGGATCTCCCGGACGCTTGATGTTTTGTATCATATCTTCTTGAACTGTACAATCTATAAATTATTATTTACACCATTATATAAATAATTAATTAATTAATACAAAAATAACCAAAAAAAATTCTAGATTTACATAACAGAACCAACGTTAAGCCGCAGCTAGCAGAAAGCTAAGAAAATCCATCCTCATTATCGATCAAAACTGGAAAGAAATGGAGATTGGGGTGCCCTTGGGGGCGTTACACGATTCTCCTCGGTTCTGGAGTTCACTGATGAAGTTTGTGGCATGAGTTCAGATAATCTGATCCTTTCATTTATAATTTTGGTCTGTCAAAAGAGTCAGCATTATTGGTGTTAGTTCTTCTCAACATGCTTCGTATTTAGAGCTACAAATAGGTATATTATGTATGTAAGTATGTATTCTGAGCATACCTTATACTTCAAATCTTGTTTTTCCAATTCCAAAGTCGCTATCTTATTCTTGAGCTCCTCTAGAGCCTCTTCAGCAATTGAGGGGTTTATATCTGATACTGGTTTTGTTATTCCAGCAGCCTTTAAAAAAAAAAAAAAAAAAACAAAGCTTGAAGATAACTGCTTTAATTTTGAACAATCATGATTTTCATTGTTAATTGCTTTGCATTTCCCTGTTTTCAAAACTTAAAACAATTTATCTATCTCATAATTTGTTTAGGAAAAACCAATAACCAATACTTACCTTTAGAACATTAGTACACAATCTCAGTAACTGTTGTGCCAACAGTACTTTATCTTCCTCCACTCCCTGAGGCAATATTCACTCAAATATTAATAACTTCAACTTGTATTTAGTGATGTTGATAAAAATCAAAATCCAAAAAATAAAAACTTGCATTTAGTGAAGGTAAATTAAGTTTCATTTAAGACCCCAACCTTCAATTTTATCATCAAGCGTTGCTCCTCCTCAAAATCAATACATGGTGGTTTAATCCCAGCACCAGCAGAAACACGAAGGCTTGAAAGTTCGTCTTTGACACGTGAAAGGAATATCTCTGATCTTCGTAGCTTTGTACCGAGTTCCTCATTCTGTATCTTCAGCTTGTTGTTTTCCTCCTGTTGCATCATTTGAACAAAGACTCTAATCATTTTCAAAGACATTTGATTTACAGCAATCCAGATAATCACTTCAATAGTTAAGTCTAAAATGCTGCAAATCCTTTATGGAGCTAAAACTTCATGGCTTCATGTAAATATTCCTTCACTAGAATCCCAATAGTTACTGCAGTACACTATATCATGCCAATTGGTTCACAACACGCATGCTCCTACTTGAGATGAGTAAAAAAATGATAAAATCTTGCCTTTATCTTAGCATGATGATGAATGCGCTGCTGAAGGTTCTGTTGACCAGACAGCTTCTTGATTTCCTCTTCCAGTTCCAGTGCTTTGTTCTTGTTATTCACATTCTCCATCTGCATGAAATGAAGGAAGTTAAGGCCACCAGTTTGGAATAAATGTGAGAGAGAAGAAAGAATGGCCTCTAATGTTCTACCTTCAAAATTTCATTTTCAGTTTTCAGTGACTGGTCCCGCTGCCGGAGCTTCTCCAATGCAATTTGTGCAGCCACCAATTCGGCTTGTTTCCGATCCACTTCTTGCAGCCACCTATTAAAACAAAGGTTTGATAGTTTTAAAACTAAATTCACGAGTACGCCGTTACCTGTATATTAAAAGAAAGGAAAGCTAATTTGAAATCTGAAAGTTGATTACCCTTGCCTCTCTTCAATAAATTCATTCAGCTGCTTCTTTAGTTTAACAACCTCTTCTTCCTGAAATGAGTATGCAGTTCATGTTAACAGCTTGTAAGAAGGACAACGATTCAACCAATTTCAAGAATTGCAAAAAACGAAGCTACCTTCTCTTGAGAATGTAAAGCATGAAATTGAGCTTTCTCTGTTATCTTCTGCACTTGCTGATTATCCAATAGTGACTGGATGAACAAGGTAAAAATAAAAATGAGCACGATTGGATATATAAAATTCTGAACTCTTTTTGAATACTTTATTTATTTTTGTTATCTTTATCATTGACACAGTCAAATGCCCAAGGTAGTAGAAACAACAAGTCGAGATTTTTACCACATAAGTGGTCATATCCAACTTGACTCCGAGTAGGTCTCGAATTACATCATGGGTCATGCTCTCAGCAGCTGCTAGTCTAGCATTCAGCGAAAATATCTGAAAAGGAGAAGAAAGCAGGCACGTTGAAGAACATAGACCAAGATTCAATTGCAGAGCATGTTGTAAAACGAAAGAAGAGGTTACCTCTTTCTGTCGACATACTGCTAAGGATTCTAACTCTTCAATACGCAATCTTGCAGAGGCTAGCTCCTCAACCTTCTCAGATTTTATCTGTTGTGCCAAGCCCAACCCAATGCATTTAAAAGGTGAACCTGAACCTCGAGACTTGATCGCATTCTTGTCGGTCTTGTTTGATGAAGATGTACTTGTATAGGTGGATAACGCCCCTTCAGGTTTGACTTGTTCAGCCATAGCTTCTAGTGCTTTGAACTGCTTAAAATTATGTTCAAATTGTTAAAAAATATGCACAAAGTTATTTATCCATGTGTCAATATGTTTTTCCGTGTGCCAAAGTCTGATGCAGTATCGGGATAGTTGAGTTACCTTCTGCTTGTACTCTTTTGCCTGTGCTTCAGCATGCAAATTCAGCTCAGAAATATGAGCTTTCATTTGGGAAATCTGTAAGAAACACATGGACAGGGGCAAATGAACGAATTAAACCATTTGTAAACTAATTTTAATCAAAGTAACTTTGAAATTTAATGTGTCATCAGAAGATTAGATCACAGCTCTCATTAGTCACTGTGAAATCCCACCTCTGCATCTTTTCCCATCAAATCTCTCTTAAGAACTTGAATGTGATCTAGGGCTTCTTCAAGGCTTTTATTTTTTTCATCCAAGATCCTGTGGGACAAGAAAAAACAGCAATATCTTAAACATCCATAAATCAGAATCACAGTTCTGCACCTGAAGCTTAGAGTCTAAGCGAATGGCTAATAAAAGGAGAATATTAGAATAGCTGGTCTAAACCTTCTCAAATCAGCATCAGCATTTCTAATGTTTTGCATTTGAAGCTTGACAGCATGAAGCTCCAGTTCCAGCTCTTCTCTTTGCAGCCGTTGTCGTTCTGCTTCTCCCTTTACCAAGTCAACCTGACAAAAGGATTTTAAGTTGCGATACCTGTAAAGATAGACAAGCTTCCGGAAGATGATATAGATGTAACACGAACTCACTTTGTTTTCTAGTACATTTATGGTATACTCCAACTCTTCAACTGATCGTTCTAAAAGCTTCACCTCCTCTTCCTTGTCCTCAGCATAGACCTTTCTTGATTCTGCCATCTGCGATTATTGAAACAATTTTCAGGCAGGAACAAATTTTTCTTTGAACTGCTCAGCATCTTATCATATCGCTAGTATAGGCAGCAAAAAAATATTTTTTTAAGAAAAAATATCAACTTCTGTCCAGAATTTAGATACAGCCAGTTGAAAGTGAGCAAAAATAGATGGGAATGCTTGCTATGACAGTTAATATGGAATTTTAGTTATCCACGCGTTAAAACTGCTGAGAATATAAAATTCAACGACTACTTAAGACGTGGCACTACAGATTAAGTTTATCAATAAAGCATTACCTGCTGAGCTTCTTGAGCTATCGCTTCGCTTTCCTCAACTTCTGCTTTAGCCATTTCAAGCTTTTCTTTTAGGCTAAGCACCTGCAGTTGAAGCTGATCCCTCTCAGTTGCGAGTTCATTCATTTTGTTAAGAGCACTGCTCTTTTCCGAGATTTCATTTTCTAAACTCTCCACTACCTTTCTTTTCTCTGTTAGCTCATCTTCTGCCAATCTTTTTGCTGTAAAAGCACGTTCAATATGATCTTTAAGTTCCCAATTTTCACTGACTAGTGATTTCACAGATTCCTGTTCTCTTGAGAGATTTAATTCAAGACTTGCAATAATATCTGATTTGTCCTGCAACTGAGCTTCAAACATTTGACAGTTAGCAACTGCAGCAGCAAGCTCACCTGATTTAACGGCAAGACCATCTTCTAATGCTTCTATAGTAGCTCCCATTTCCTCAATTTCGTCTTTGTGATCCTTACATTCAGATGCAGATTCTTGCAGCAAGCTCAGGTCATACAGTAACCCTTTAATTACATCATCCTTTCTGGATATCTCAGCCTGGAGAGTTGAACTAGTCGCTGCCAGTTCCTTAGCATTGAACTCCAAGCATTCAATTCGTTTAATGAATTTAGAAGACATCTCCACATTTTCACAAAGGCCACGAATCATGTTGTCTGTCATTACAAGACTTTCTTCTTTCAATGTCTCAGATAATCTGCCAACCTTCATCTCAATAGTTTCCACCAAATCAACTGATCTGACAGCTTCCAAACTCAACAGAATGTTCTCATACAGCTGAGTTCTTTTTTGCGAAGAAGTGTTTTCTTCCTTCAATTTGTTTACAGTGCCCACATAGTTCTGAAACTCCTGGCATTTGAAGCTTAATTCTTCAATCGTGACAGATTGAGAATCTAGGATATCACTCAGCTTTGTAGTTTCTGTCTCCAGATCAGTCTGTAGACTGTTAATGTGAAACTCTAAAGAACTTGTAAAATCATGCAGCAAACAAATTTCCTTGTCAAATAGATCCTGGCACCGTGACAGTGGTTTAAAATCAGAAATTCGCTTGTCCAAGGATTGAAGAACTAAGCTGTTACCAATCTTTAAATTTTCCACCTCATTTCTCAGTGATTCATTCTCATCCCCCAAGCTGTGTAGTCTATCTAACTTTTCATTCCTGATGTTCAGCTCATTCTGAAGTCTGCCAGATGAATTTTCCAGCATCTGATTAACTTTAAGCAATTCCTTGTTTTGTTGATCGAGAACAGAAATCTGATGACAAAACATGGTTAATGCAACATCCTTCTCAATAAGATTCTCAGTTAGTTTATCATATTCATTTTCAAGATTAAGATTCTTTTCCATCAGTCTTTTCTTGTCTTCTGTGATTTTACAAAGTTGACCCTGCAATGCATTGTTTGAACGAGCATCATCTTCTAGAAACTCAATATGTTGTTGAAGGTACTTGTTTACTTCACCCATCTCTGCAATCTTTAAGGCGTTCTGGTTCAGCTCTGACAGTAAGTCCTTCTTCTCCACTTCTTTCTGTTGAATTTTTCCTTTGAGCACAGAAACTTCAACTTCCATGTCCATCAACATATGTGCTGCAAACTCTGCTTCTAGGTGGAAACAAATTACTTCTTTCTTCATATGCTCACTCAGCTTAGAACACATCATCAAGTCATCCTCTTTATCAGCTATTTGACAGGCTAGATTTTCTAGTTCCAAAGCAAAAATGAGTGACTCAAAGTCTTTGCAGTACCAACTTGCCATGAAAAAATCAGCCTGAGATTCAAGAACCTCCACTTTCTGTTCAAGTATTTGCTCTTGATCCAAAAGGGATGTCACAACATCTGTATTACTCAAATCCAATTCTCTCATCAATTCAGCAAGTTGAGCTTCCATTTCCTTAGACCTTTGCAACATCATTTCTTCCTGGAGTTGTAGGTCTGATATCTTCTTTTCAAAACTGTTCAAGTTTATGGTGATTTCACCGGCTTCTTTTTCCTTGCTGGAAATGCGATCAAAACTGTTCTTGATGTCAGCAAGTAGTTTTCTCTTCAATATGCTGAACATCTCCAGTTCTTTTCTTGTTTTAGAATTGTGCTCTTTCAAGTCACTGATGAGGGAGTTAGATTCACACAGTCCGTGTGAAAGCAGACCATTCTCTGTATGCAGCCCTGTCACTGTTTCTAGTAGAATTCCAATGTGACAAAGATGCAACACAGAGAGAGTACAGTCCTTGACAACAATTTCAGACCATACTTTTTCAAGCCAAGATTGCAGTAGCTTAGTTGAATACGAAAACTGAGACTTGATGCACTGGAAATCACAGCCTAAGGAGATGAAATTTTCCTTCACTGTGGATTGGAACTCCTTGATGACATCATCGAGCACCGCAAGTATATTCTTTGTCTCTATCAGATTTGATTCAACGATGTCTTCTATCTCTTTATTTTTTATATTAATAACTGATAGTGAACTCTCTTTCTCTCCGAGTAAAAGATCCTTCTCGTTGAGTAATATAACTTCCGTTTCTTTAAGTCTTTCTATATCATGTTTCATTGACTCATTAGCTATCATCAATTCATTGATCATAATATCCGCTTCTTTCATTGTTTCTTGGGCTTCTTCAAATTTGGCAAGAATACAAGAAGCCTCTGCAGCTTTCTGAGCAGCAATGGTCTTTGCCTCACCCACTTCCAGTTCAAGCCACTGCAAAAAGATAAGAGTAAAGATTTTTTAAAAAGTTGTTCAAATTTAGTATTGATCATTCAACCTTAAAAGAAAATGTTAATCTATTCGGTTGGAGTAGGAAAGTACAGGAAAATAAGACAAGCAAGTAGATTATTGCAAAGGACGATATGAAGCAGACACCGGCTTTTCGTGAATTGAATTGAAGAAAATAATAAAAGATGGGATAGAGGTATCGCACTGAGAATTAGATTTTAAACATAAAGCCTTACCTCTTTCGATTGATGCCAAAGACGGCCATCTTCCTTCAAAGTTTCTTCTAGTTCTTTGACTTTATCACTCAGTGGCTCAATCTTCATCTTGGATTGTTCTTCAAAGTCACTCATAGTCACTTGAAGTGCAAGTAGCTCAGTTGTGAGGCACTTGATGTTTTGCTGACTCTGCTTTTCCGACATTGACATCTCCTTTTTCTCTTTATGGAGTCTGGCCATCTCATCTTTCACTTCTTTCAAGCTTCCCAGAGCACTCTCTATTTCCTTTTTCAATAGTGTAATGGTAACATCTCTTGCATAACCATCCTTGCAAAGTTTTTTGGATTTTTGGTTTTCTGTATTGTTTCCACTTTTCACAATATTAAAGGAACAATCTGCCAGGTCAATTATCGACTCTTCAACAGAGTTTGCATCTAAATTATTGTCTTGATATGCTCCAGTACCTGTCTGCAGCGGATCCAAAATAGCATAAATTAAATTAAAACCCATGACAAAACACGGCTGCAAGTGATATAAATGTGACTTAATCAATCTACCAAAAAGAAGAATCAGCTTACCCTTCCTTCACCGTTTTCTTCAAAATGTTGCATGCCCACTTCCAAGGAATTTTTAGAATCAAGACATTCAGAATGCTCTGCATACGAGGCCATAGATGACCTGATTGAGGACACACCTTCCTGTAATGCCGCAAGTTGCTCCCTTGTATCTGATATGGCATTTTTTTCAATACCTTTAAGCCTTTGTTCTAAAGCACAAGAATGCTCCTGCTCCTCAGAAAGATTCTGCCTCAAGTTATCACAGCTTTCCTGCAATTCTGCTATATGTCTCTCTGTTTGTACAACTGAAGTGGACTGATCCTTGAGAAGGACATCCTTCCTCTGGTTAATCTCTGCTAATTGACTGAGCAAAAGGTCCTTTTGCTTTAGATCATCAAGGCAACCAAGATTCACTTCCGACAATCTATTCACGATCACAAAAGCAACAGTTGCACAATTTGATGCTTTTCTTATATGCTCTTCTGCCAATTTCAGCTGCTCCTCTAGTTTTGTTGTTGTGGATATCTTGTCATTTAGTTGTGATGTCAATAGGTGAATTTCTTTGTCTTTCTCAGCATACTCTTTCTGGTGGGCTTCAGTAATTACCAGCGCTGCACTTCTTAAAGACTTCAGCATACACTCCATATCACTTCTTTTATTGCTTGCGTCTTCAAGACATCTGCTCAGTTCATCAATTAATAACTCCTTTTCAGAGATTTTTCTTACCATCATGCCGACTTGTTCCGAAATCCAGATCCTTTTCTGTGGAAATGAATTGCATATATGGTCAACTTGATCAGAGGCATCAAGGAGTGCGTCACATCCATCAGCAAGAATCTCTTCAATCTCGGAGGTTAGCAGTTCACATTCTTCAGCCAGTGATCGTAGTTCTTGATCTCTCACATCAAGCTCTTCGCTTAGCTGTCCCCTGTCATTCATTGTAGCGAACAATGCTTCCTGCACCTCCTTCAGTTCACTCTCCAAATGCTGCATTCTCTCTTTCATTTCTATTTCTCTTAAATAACTGTGATGTATCTGATGTTGGAGTGTGGCAAGTTCTTCTTGCATACAGACAATGGCCTCAGCAGTTTCAGCTTCAGCCTGCCGACGGATTTCATCCATCTCTTCTTCATTAGAAATCTGAAGTGAACGATCACTTTGGTATAACATGTTCAGTTGCTTGGCTTTTTCGAGCGAATCATGCATCCTTTTCAGTTTTGTCTGCAATGAGGATTTGCTTGCTACCTCTGAATGCTTTGCGGGTATATTATCTCTTAATTCTTTAGAAGCAAGTTGGTTCTTCAAGGCCATGATTTCAAGCTCATATTTCCTCAAAAGCTCCATATAATCACTGTTCTTGTTCTTTATGTCCTCCATCTCATCAAATGATAAAATTTGCTGTGATTCCAAAGCTTCAATAACAGATTTTGTCTCCTTCAGCTCATCGTTTGCTTCATGTAACTGTTTTCTTGTCTGCAGAAGTTGGCCTTTTTCCATCTGAAGATTTTTATTTAAGAATGCTGTTTGCTCCTCCATCAAGCCACGCAAAGACCTCTCCTCTTTCAAAATGATCTTCAGTATATCTGATTCCAGCTGCAAATTCAGGATATCTTCTGTGTGTTGAGCTACTGGGGTTTCATTTCTGCCCTTCATCATCTTAGGTGGG
This sequence comes from Albizia julibrissin, assembly GCA_037074505.1. Taxonomy (NCBI): domain Eukaryota; kingdom Viridiplantae; phylum Streptophyta; class Magnoliopsida; order Fabales; family Fabaceae; genus Albizia; species Albizia julibrissin. Next base: position 2,274,282 of record CM073480.1, on the reverse strand, counting down.
ATTGCCTCAGCTTCTTGGGATGGTCCCTTCATCTGAAAATAACAACAAAAATCAACGTTATTTCTTCCAACACTGAACTCATCATACAGATGGTGGGTTACAAAACAATAAAACATACTCCTTTGCCCTAACAGATAGAATTAAATTTTTTAGAGATATTAAAAAAATTAATTAAATTACTTTAAAATATTTATATTTATCGTTTTTTTTTAAATTATTTTACTTAACTTATAAACTGATATATAATCTAATGATACATAATATATTATATAATTAAATAACTTATTTAACTTTCTTAATTTTCTTTAAAAAAATTAACTCTATCTTATATTTAGGACCGAAAAAAGTATTACCCAGGTTCTGAAACCCGGACCGAACCGGCCGGTCCCGTACGGTATTTTTAAAAAAAAATCAATTTTTTTTTAGAATTTCATATTAATAAACCTAAAATATTCAATTTCTCACCGGTTTGGCCTCGATTTAGCTCCGATTTAACTCTAATCTGACCCACTGACCCTTAATCCAATACCTCTGGTTTAATGACTAGTCCAAATTTCAAAACCTTGACTATTACGCATAGCTAGCCAGAAAAATATAAATTCCCACTTTACTGAAGATCTAACAATGACAATAGTTAAATTGATGACATGCATTGTTTAAGAGGGGTGGATTGGGTTTGACGGGTGGACTACAAGGTGGTAGGAGACTGGTAGACCACAAAGCTCAGCCTCAATCTACTACTAGCTTAATTAAGTTCAGATTAGACACAATCAGCAGTCTCTTACAACTTTGTGATCCATCATACCAAACCCAATCCACATCCCTCCCACACTGAGACATATGGCCCTGAAAGTAAATAAGTGGCCTAATGGTCTGATCCCTTCGAACTGGGCCTAAGAAAATTATATAGACTGGATCGAGCCACTCGATTGATTGAGACATGTCAATCATATTAACCGGCTCAAATCTTTACAAAAATCATATTATTTTTCTTGAGTTGTTTTGAGTCTTACTAGAAATAATTTAAAAAAAAAAAAAAGCCGTACTCAACCAAATACTAAATTATGAGGTTGTACAGAGACCCCGGAACTTTTGGTACTAAAAATCAACTAAAGAAGTTGGACGCCACCCACGAACACCTTAATGAAACGCCATTCACCCCCTCCTCTTACATAGTGTAATAATCTATCAAAAACAAAAGCCAGAGAAGGGCCTCTAATTTTGAATAGTAATAATACCTGTGTGGCATTTATGCTGCTCACTATTGAGTGAAGAGAATCTATTTCCCTGTTATGCATTTGCAATACAACAACAAACAAATATCAGGATAGTTACAGCAAAAAATAAGAATCCCAATCTACATAGATACAACCAAATGATCTGGGGGAACGAAAACCATACCTACTAAGTTTTGCGTTCTCCTCTAAGCAAGAATTCAAGTTACGCCTGCATCCCTCTAACTCGTTGAGAGTGTTTCTTAGCTGCAACCATTTAAGGAAAATGTCACGCATGTACGGAAAAATAGAACAGTTCTTCTGGATATAATAAAGACTATGTGAAAACCTCTAGATTGACAGAATCGTCTTCTTTCTTACTGCATTGGGCCTTCTGCAGCAAGCAACGGTGACATTATAAGGACAAAAGAAAAGGAATGGGATGTGCAAACGAATATAAAACAGGAAATGATGCATCAGTTAGTTAAGTCTAACCTGAGGCGGCGGGATGAAATTCGGATTACTCTGCATTGAATTTCTTTCATGAAATTGAAGCAACTGCAGAACAAAATTTTTCCACTTATAGAAGCTACCAAACAAGTAAGCCATAAGGAAAGTTATTTTTGTTCAAGATTCTGGAAATACACAGACCTGATCCCGCAGAGAGGACAATTCTGCCAATAAAATCTCCCTCTCCCCTTCTTCATAGAACTCTTGAAACCTGTTACAGTTATTATCACATTATAACTCCACGAGTCAACCATTTCATTGTTGATTGTCTTGTGAACAAAGAGATTATCACCTTCTAAGCTGGTCTAGAAGCCTGATATTCTCCAATGCAAACCGTGTAACTTCAGGATTTCGGTCAAGTTTGGCCTGAAGAAGCTGAATCTCATCAGACAATGCTTTATTCTCTTCCTGCAAGTGGCCATCTATGGGAATAGAACCGGCAAGAAGGGATTCCATTCTTTGAATTTTGTCTTCCCGAAACCTAAGCATCATTTTGCAACTCCTGGTGTCTTCCTCTCTTTGACGAACCTAACAAGAAATAGACTTAGGAAAACAAGAGGGAAGGCACAGTGGAAATGTACAAATTTGAAAGCAATAATTTTTTGTATTCAAAACTTTAGACTCAAGCTATCGAATTCTATTTTATTATATATTACCACTATGGTCATTGTGATAAGTCCATTATAGAAGGAGGAGAGAGAAAGTGAGAATGATTTGTAAGTAGAGTTGCAACTTGGCAAACAGATACAGCTTGTGGCCAAGTGGTAGCACTTGATACTACAACACCAACTAAAATTCGAGTTTAATTATTCAATCATCGTAACAAAGAAAAATACCAATCGGTTTAATTGTTCAATTTCCGCTTCTAGTTGCTTGATAGAAGTTTCTGCCATTTGCTCCCTTCTTAAAGCACCAGCAAGAGTTGCTTCCAGTGATTTCAACTAATTCACAAAAATAATGAAATGTTAGATGATGGGTGATGATGATGCTATAACAATGGTTTAACTTCAATGTTATAGACATTGTAAATGTTACTTATTCCATACGTCATAGTGGCATGTTTTACATATATGTGGAATGTAATTCATTGCACATGATGAATGACACATTTCAAGCCTTTAAGTCGTCCAATCTTGAGCAAGGCCAGAAGAAAAACGGAAACAATAGTTTGATCATCGACAATTGAGGCATGAATTCCATTATACAACTAGATGATCGAACCATCATAAACCAAGAAGATGCGTGTATACATACCTGTTTGCTGGACATTCTGATACCCTTGGATTGGCAATCAAGCATACTCTCACCATGCTGTTGCTCCACCTCAAATGCATTTTCTGAGCAGCTGCCTTCCAGTGATTCTTTCATAACTTTGACAGGTGCCATGCCAAATGACAAGGACCTGGAGACATTCTGATGTTTAAGGGTAGAAAGCTCCTCCTGCCCCAAAATTCCACCAATGAGTTAGAATATGTGCTTTTGACACAAGTACATGTACTACGGGGGAAAAAAAAGGAACTGATAATACCTTTAAAAGTCGTATTTGTTGTTGCAGAACAATGACATCTCCTGTAGAATCTTCATTTACTACAGCCTATATGGCACAAGATGCATAGATCTCAATGATATAAGATTCTATCCTTTTTATTAAAAAAAAAATCCCAGACTGAGTATCGAATAAAGCTCACATTATTCTGAATAAGTTTTGCTCTCTGGGAAAACTTTAGTGTATTCAGTGTTTCAGCAGCGCAACTGCAAAAATGAATAAAGGTCGATCACATTTTCTTGACAATTTATAAATATTCAATGAAAAAAAATAATAAACAAAAGTACAAACCAGATAGAAGGGCTGACATTGGCAATGATCATTGTTTTTGAGTTTCCACCAAGGGAGTCCTGGGTTATATTTAATGCCAAAAATATTAATGCCTAAAGATCCTGATGATGAACATTTTTAAAAGAAACCGATGGTATTTAACCTGAAGAAGAAATGTTAGCTTCGAATCCCTGTAAGGAACATGCCTCATTTTTCCTTGTGCCACATCTACTAGTATCATTATCACATGACTGCAAGCACATTTAGGGAATACTTACTAATACTAATTAAAAGTGGTAAAGCTTCAATAAATTTATACATTATTATTAATATAATTAATGGAAAGTATTAATGTATTTAGGTAGCAACAAGTACCCCAAGGTAGATAATGATCTATTGATATTAGCAGCCTCCTTTAAACGCTCACCGTCAGCACCAGAAGTTTTCTGTCTGTCATGTTGTAATGGAAATTTAATTAGCATAGGTTGATATAAATCTGATTTAATCAGTCAAAATGAGTTTTCTTACCTTTCTGAACCAGCTAAATCAACCAGGTTTAACCTTGCAAAGCGAAAGTTTGTTGTAGAGTCCTTTTCCCATCTGCTCTCAATCACACATGTGAAAACACAGTGGGATCTACTGCTCTCTCTATTCATGTTTGTTGCTGCAACTTTTCTATTTGCAGAACCCTACATTGAGAAAACTACAACTTAATGGATGGCCAGAAAACACATACATATCATCCTCCATTCAAATAAACAACGAACGTGGGAAGGGAGAGATGCCTCAAACCAAATAAGATGGCCATTAAAGGTTATTACCTGAGTTAGAAGCCTTATGATATCACTCACAGTGTGAACTTCAAACTCAGATAAATTCTCAACATAAACACCCTTCTTGACATCCTCCCGCAGCTATAAAGAAAAGAAGCAATCAGAAAAACTAATAGAAATGCTTCAAAACTTATTTTTGATGGGAGAAGAACTAGACTCACAAGTAAATTAGTAGATGAGGGATCGAGGAGATCCGTGATTTGTTCGTTGTAAATCTCCAAGAAGGAACATTTGCAGTTGTATTTTAAGTTCTCATCCCTTCGGCTTTCCTCTTCCTTTTAATTGGTGAGGAGATTGGAAAAGACAAAAAAGTTAAACATATGGATGAAGCGATATGTGTTGATCATGCAAACTGGCTTCTTTATATATCAAAACTGAAGTAGCTACAAGTTATGAACTTACAGCTTGGATCCTAGCAAATAAAAACTCAAAAATGCGTGAAGTCATTCCACGATGGGGACTGGGCTTCACATCTAAATCGTCAATTTCACCAAGCATCGTGTATGTCTTCCCGCTTCCAGTCTACAACAAAAATCATTCGTCACCTTAGAGTGCATTTTTTTTTTTTTTTTTGGGAGGAAAGAGGAGGAGATGAAGAAATAGTTCGTTATTTATTGTATTTAAAGCATTGTTATTATTGTAATTCGTTATCGTATAAGAGAACAGCAGAGCAAACTTTCCTCTCAATGAACACCTCATATATTGCGCACTTGACGAGTAATTGACACTTATGCATATACTAATACCGTTATACCACACTTGGAGTTAAGGTGTTGGATAAATAATCTGAAAAATGGATAATCTCTACTATGTTTTGTTGATTAGAAAACCATGGTTTTATCATACTTCTTACTACAGCAAACACACGCCCATTGACATAACAGGAGCAAACTGAAGCCCCTACTTTATCAAACACCAAAATGTTCAACTAGTGCTGTAGTGCAGGTCAATATTCCTATTTGGTAAGGCGGACATGGAAGTATGAAACAACGAGAAATGGAAGCACCTGCTTTCCCAAACATTAAAATGCTGAATGATGCAGCTCAACATCACCACCTGATTAAGGGGAAATAAGGGCCCAAGTAACCAGAACTTGCTCTCAAGAGCATGCATTCAACACTAACATTGTTTAGGTGATATGACATTTAAGAGGAAGAAAGAAACAGCAATGATGCTAAGCATTCTGTTGGAAACTTGTATAGAAGACTATATCCTTCTGGTCAACAATACTCTATTTTATATTGCTTATTTTGCTTATGATGGCAAGTGCTAGTCTCAAGATGGAATAAAACATTCGTTCAGGAGTATACCTGTCCATATGCAAACATACAGCTATTATATCCCGAGAGGCAGTTCTCCACCATCGGTAAACCAGCCATTCTGAAAAGAACTTCCTACAAAATCACAAATTTGACAGAGCAATGAATAACTTTATACAAAGAAATTTTTGTACTAAATTGTTGATTTGTTTCTGGGATGTTATCAAACCTGATCTATTGTTTCACACGCAACGTGATCAAAAGTGAAACGAGTTTCAGGCTGCCCAATCCAAGTAATGCTATGAGCACTTTCTTGTTTCAAACATCTGTTATATCCTTGGGTAGCCCGCTCCATGCTATTGAGAGGACGCACTCTTATAATTACCTGTGTGTTATTGACAAGTATAAGCATCAGAATTCATAGTCCCGATGACAATATGAAATGTCAACCAAAACTGGATAGTCCTAATTAGCCTAGGCGGAAACTGAGAGAGTTGGCCAAGAGATAGAATCTTTCAAGTTAAAGGCAAAAACCCTATTTTGAATACTCAGAAGGTTTTTTCTGTGACTTTAACACTTGAAAATATAATTTTCGTTCTAAACTCACTCTTCCAAAAGTAATAAAAGAATGCAAAATATTATATGATGTTTAAACAAATTTGCAAGCTTTTGGGTGCCAGTGTGACCCAAGAAATCTATGGAGTATTAATATTCATGTCAATGTATGGTTTTCTCTTAAATCATCAACTGTCAAATGACAATTTGCGAGGGAATGCACTCAACTGAACTAACCTGTACATTGCGATTTATCCAAAATGACGTATCTTCTTTTAGATCAAAGTGAGGCACTTCGACCGTATTAACAACAGTAAGCGGACCAGAAGAACTTGAAATCCCTTTATACAATGCAGCATAATTTCCAAGGCGAGCATTAAAATTTCCATCAGCCTTGCTCCGAATACTTGAATTTGGAGGTTTAGTGACACTTTTTGATGGTGTGCTTTGCGTTGAATTGCTCTCTGAACAACTCATGGTAGCTCTTCCTGCGGTGCGAGATGCCGTCCGAGGAGTTGCATTAGCCAAACCCCCATTTCCAATACCCGCAGCGCCTCTTCTATCATCACGCAAATCACCATATACTGAGGTGGGTTCATTCTTCTGAGCCCAGCCAAATCGGCTCTTTGCCATTAAGCTACCTCCGAGCTTATCAGGCGTCCGAAGAGGTAATGTAGGTTCAGAAACCTTGCCCTTAGCCTTAGGAGTCCTATTAATCTTGTTTTGAGAAGCCACATCTTGCTCGGCTTTTGGGATATCGAAAGGATCTTGGATTGTATTTAACGGAGGTCTAGAACTGTCTGCAATACTCTGAGCAGCCGTTGAATCCTTGGGATCAACAGGTACATTCTCGATTTCCTCAGTCTTGCCAGAATTTCGGCGTATGAATTTGAAATCTTTCAACATTCTAGAAACCAAAGATTCGCAAAGAACAGGGAAAACAGAATGAAGACACTGATATTTCAAATGGTATGGAAAAAATAGATGTCAAAGCTACACTGGTAAAAATAAAAATGAGCACCTGAAAGAGGAATTGAAAAATAAAATTCCAAATCGACGAATCTGAGTAATCCTGAACCTGCTTTCGCAGTGATCAATGAGGGTTTATCTGGAGGTAACTAGGGATTTCGAGATTGAACGCGAACTTAGACCATGGTCATTCACTCACCCTCTCTCTTCTTCCTCACTCTCAGGGTGAGGTTTCCGTTGAACCAATAACGAAATGAGTTTGAAGTGAAGGGCTGAGATTTTGATCCGAAATTTGAAAAAAGATGGAATATAGCGGTTTGGGGATTTGAATCGGAGGGGCTTATTAGTCAAATCGTTAGGGGAATAATTGCGACAAGATTTCAAATTCCAACGGCTAGAGGTTTTAGTACATAATAACATAAACGCCTACTCTCCTTTGGGCTCTTTTTTTTTTTTTTTTTTTGAATAAAAAGATGCGTTGCCCACTTCCCGGTCCAGGATACGCTGAATTTCTCCAAGCAGGAGATTTTTTTTAGGAAAATTGCACTGAGTTTTAAACAAACAAAAATATGAAGAAATGATCCTATAAAATCGTAAAATAAAAAAATGGTTACAATGAGTTGTTAATGGAGCATCATCATGTTATTATTGACAACCTGAAGATGCTCTAATAACAACTCTTTTAGATCATTTTTTCGTTTTACGATTTTGTGGGATCATTTTTTTTTTTTGGTTTTTTTAACAGTACTAGATATCAATACAAACTACTCAATAAATTATAGAGAAGTTACCAATGTGGTTTGGTCGAGGCTTGCATTTTTTTAAGTGTTCTAGTTTTGTTTTCGATTTTTGGGGTGGTATGTATTGAGAAAATTCGTTTAGGAAAGTCGCATTCATCTTATACTTGATAGTATTTAAGAGATTAGTCATCAGGCTCGTTCTGATGAATACCCTACGAAGTAAAAAAAAAAAAAAGAGATGTCACTATCCTTCGTCAAGATCCACCCTTAGAAAATTAAATAAAAATTAATCAAGAATGCAAAAGTTATCAACTAAGTTATGTGACAAGTTCGCAAAATAACTTGCAAACACTAACTAATCCCTGCGTATGCCTAAACCAGACCTGCATGGCAACAAAACGTATCTCATCCATGACATGGTGTTTGGTTTGAGGGGAGGGGAGGTTATCTTGTTTAATTTGTTAAAAAATATAAAATAAAAAGATGAAAAAGAATGTGATTCACAATTTAACCCACCATTCCCTCCCCTACCACACCCTCAAACCAAACAAAACCTAAGGGGTGATTTACATCGAGTAAAAGTCAATTATATACTGACTGAATAAATTCAACATTCATGAAGCCTCTTTTCTTTTAAGTTTTAAATAATGGAAACTGATTTATTTATTTTTTTTGTTAAGGTGCAGATTTAGTAAAAAATTATTTTTTTAATATATACCTAATACAACTAACTATTTTGATGTGTAAAAGTAGACATTGTGCATTTTTTTTGTCACAAAAATAGCAATTTCATTATCCATTTGTTAATATTTTAGGGTGCAAAAATAGACACAAGTTGTTATCTTTACTACTACAAAAATTCATAATGTCTACTTTTACACCCCAAAATAATCAGGGAGCAAACATGGAACCTGTTTTGAATACTCATGAGCATGACGACTATATTGCTATAATTGCTGTAATTTATTTACCATAATATAACGATTCTATTTTTTTACCAAAAAATCTAATAATTCTTGTTTATGATAGTAATTTAGCCTTTTCTACCATATGTGGTCTCCCTGTTTATTATCCTCCTATGTAACTTAAATTTAATATACTCATAATACTACAACAACAGTTCTATCAAATGGAACACAAAAAAGGAAATTATATTTGAACGAAGGGCTAATATATTATTTGGATCTTATAGTTTATTTTTATTTTTATTTTGATCGGGTATAATGAATTAATGATTCAGATTTTTATTAAAATATAAGGACTTTTATTTTATATGAAAAAAAAATTAAGATACCACATATGATTTGAAACTATGCAGAATAAAATTAAAATGAGGGGCGAACCGAATATTCTATCAACCCTTAGATCAAGGGTTGACTTTTTGAGATAGAAATTTCAAATTCATTACCAAACAACTAACCAATTTGATCACTCAATCATTTTGCCAAGTCCAACAATTTGTTGGATTTGGGAAAAATAGTTTTGGATGTCGGTTAGGCTAATTATCCCACCACTTAAATTTTCACCATTTTAGATATATATATATATATATATATATATATATATATATATATATATATATATATATATAAATTAGTCACATGATGGAATGAAGACCAAACAAAAGAAGGTAAAGCAGGGGACTTCCTTTAGTAATAATATTTGAATTTTGCCATTAATTACTGGTAATTGGGTTTAATATTCGTTTCACATGATAATTAGACAGAGATTTTAAGTTCAGATAATAATTATTTGTCTGATCAGAGATAGGCAAGTTGGATCCATTATGACGTGATATGATGAGCCAGCCAGGGACTATATCAGTTTCTTTCTAATATTTAACAAAAATAAAATAAAAATCAAGATTGTTGCTTGGGTTATCCAGATTAAGCAACAAGGACGGGTGGGGCACATTAAAGTGCCATTGTTACATTTTCTAAAATTATCCACTGTATAATATGTTTCCTATTGCCATTCAACCGCCTGGATGCAGCTATATTGTTGAAATTACGTATTTCACCCCAAGGTAAATAACCTTATTTTTTAGTAGCATTTATCACCCTAATTTTTTTTATAGTGCATTCAATACCATGATATTATTTTTTTTTGATATATTCAGTACCCTTAATATTATTATTCAGTTATGCCCAATACCCTAATCTTATTTATAACCTGTCCCTAATCTTATTATAGCCTGTCGAGTTAGATATAACTATAAATGAGATTAGAGTGATGAAAACACTAAAAAAAATAATATCAAGGTATTTGATGATGCATCATAAATATAATTAAAGTGGTAGATGTAACTGAAAAGTTAGATCAGGTGCCTGTTGTAATTAGAAAATAACATCACATTATTAATTGTCTCCTGTTTATACATGGCGTTGTTTGCGGTCACCGACTTCTTCATTAATGTCAATCGAAATTTCAAATAAGTGTATGTCACGGATTATCGCAACTTTTCTTCTTTCTTGGTTAATCAACTTTTCTTCTTTCTTGGTTAATAGATAAATTGAGTGGAGATAGGAAAACACATTAAAATATGATATCATGACCTAGTAAATCCCAATACTCCGAGTCTTTTACATTCTTTTTCAAAAAGAGATATACTGTGTATTGTTTTGACCCACAAATATTATTCATTCACTCCTCAGGTTAATTATCAATGTATTATACGAAAGTTTCAGGAAGAGAAATACAAATTATAAAACAGAAATAATAATATAACTTATATTTCAAATTTCATAAAAATGTATAAAAAGCGTGTCTGATTTCTTCATATTGCGTTGTCAATATTTTGTCTAAGAAAGAACACCGGTCCATGTGAGAATAATTAATAATAAGATTGTCTGCCTCAAATTTAAAACAAAATATCATTTTATCGATTGCTTAAATTAATCACCACATAGCATGTGATCATCTATAGAAAACCTTGAAACATATTCAACTTTAATGTGATACATGCAACAAGTCGGCCTGGGACACTATTTTCTTGTTGAATGAATCCCTTGAATTTCATTTATAAATTCTAAGATAAAAAATAAGAATCAAAGTCAAATAACATAGTAATTAAAAAATCGATCTTAGAGTTGAGTTCGTGTGTCGGAATATAAAAACAATACTAATAAAAAACTGTTCACTTTATTTGATTATTTATCATGAAGCCCCCACTTTGTTGTTTGTATTTAAATCAAACGTAAATTATATTAGAAAAATATGCGTTACATCATTCATGGTATTTCAATGGCATAAGTAGATAATGTGAGATCAAAAAAAGCAGATAATGAATCTGGCTTGCGGGGCCTTGCTATCTGACTCGTTTCCTTTTTCCTTTGTTTGTTTTCTGGGTAGGCGTTATCCATAAGCTTTTAAATTTAACAAAATCCTTAATGTTTTTAACAAATTTATTTGCTAAAATAGTTTTTTGACCATACAAAAATATGAAGTAAATCTTGTGGGGAGCATTCATTTCAATTAGACTTTTGCTTCTTCACATTTCTTCATTTAGCTTGCTTTTTCAAGTAAAAATAGAATGGAATGCCAAATATAAACAGTTTCATTAATATTTTTCTCACATATATTTATTTTAATTTCACTAATTGAGAATGTAGTTGTTTGGGCTTGAAATTGTGGATAATTTCGATCATTTTGTACTTTGACAAAAAAATTTTTAAAGTATTTGTTGTCAAAGTCTTTAATATTAATTAGTTTATTACTAAGTGCCATTATCAAATCAGTGCCACGTGGTCATCTTATGGATGATATTTCATTTTCAAGGCCTCTAATTATAATTGATTAGATTTTTCAAAAAAAGAAAAAACTATAGGAAGCCTAAAGTATATGAATTTTTTTTTTGTACTATCATCTTATTAGAAATAATCTTATATAAGGTATTGTTACACACTAAATATAGACACATCTCCGTTCTACAAGATCCAATCTTATACAACTCTAAAAACTTAAAAATATGTTTTCCTTTCATTCCAAGTATTAAATGAATCTTTACTACATCCTAAAATTTTATTCTTGTACCAGATATTATAAATTAAATATTTGTGTGAGACATAAAAAACAAAATGAACAAATGTTGCGGAAACGACGCAGCACCTTACCTTTTCTATTGTTTCTCTTAATATTTGAAACTTCCTCTCATTTTTTCACTTCCGTGACCATGGATCAGCATATAACAGAAAATCTGCGATGAATTTTTTTTTTCTTTAAATAAAAATATGTGATGAAACTAACTTATTCTGACTTGCAGGTGGTAATTAATTATATTGATTTTCAACCTACAAGTCCCAATATATAAAATAAAACCAACTAGTCCCCCACTGTAGAGTTTAGTTTTGTTCACAGTCAACACAAGAAATAACTATGTGCCTGTTTAGGAATATAGTGGAAAAGTGACTTTTTTTTAATGTGGTTTTTGTAAAAGCCAAATGAAAAAAAAGTCATATTGTTAATGTGATTTATGTTTGGATTGTCAGTAGGAGAAGTGGCTTTTTTTTTTCTAAATCCAGTGAAAAAAAGCCAGAAGCTACTCCAATGAGCTTCTAAAAAAATAGTTTTTTTTCTAAAAGCCCAGTGAAAGCTAATGTGTTCACAAACGCGTCCGCAGATATCAAATGAGTTTTTACCCTCTAAATGAGCTTTTCCCCCTTCTAAATGAGATCCCAAACAGGCCCTATATTTTTCTTCTGTTTTCTTTTCAGTGAAAAGTATAACTAATTATGGATTTTTTTTTCAACTTAACAATTTAACATGCACATATGCTCGAGCATGCCCACGCCCACATACAAGCACTGGTTTTCCTCCATCGTGTTCATAATATAAATTATTTTAATTAATAATTTATTAAAATTATTAAAGATATTAAGATGAAATTAATTGATTTACTAATTGATTAAGGCCCTCTAGTTTATATAAATAGAGGTCCTAGTTAATATATGTTTAGTATGTAGGATAGTGAGATTCACACCATGTTAAGAAAAATGTTAATATGAATCTCTCTCTAGAGAGGGGAAGTCTCTCCTAGATCCCTATAATCAGGGTTAGTTATTAATCACCTTTCAGGTGAAAAATGATCATTGTTAAACCCAATTTGGTAAATTTATATCTTATAAAGAATCATTTATATATTATCAATGAATATTCATCTTGATCCTGTGAACAGGAACTAATAATTAGCTAATTAAATTTTTCTTAAATAAAAAATCCACATTTAAGCATCAATTAAAAGGGCAAGATTGATAAATATGCATTATGAATATTGCTCTTCAAATAACATACACTCCCTACTGTTCTTGACGTGAGATCTAATGAAGGAGTTTATTTTGAACTTAAATATAAGATATATTTATCATATTTGTCAATATTTTAATTTTTTAATTCATTTCTATCGATATTCCCTCAACATGATCAAGTAAGAGAGATGTGAAGAGAATTAAAGATAATAATTGGGGTGTTTTAGAAAAAATATATTATTAAATAACTAATTAACTTTTTAATTAATCTAATCAAATTAAATAAATATGTCTTTTATTAAGAATAAAAAGGTATTATAAACCATATTTTTTATATACATGACTTATATTGTGAATAAGACAGGTAGAAGTAGCTTCTCTCATAACTACAAACATCTTAGACAATTATATATGAATATGCATGTGTTTTTAACCACAACTCACGCAATTACTGTTCTTTTTACAGAGTGTTGGAACTTTCAACCTCATATTTAAGAGAATGTTTTATGGAAGGTGCTTGGGGTCCAATAATTATGAATATGTAGAACAAATAATTGGACGCCAAATTTATATATTATGCTCCTGGGCAGAGGACAAGGCGCAGTGTCGCATCCATTGGGTATGGAGAGTTAACTAGCACACAATAATGTTTGGGTCCCAACGTTATTGCCTTGTACAATCTCCGTTGTCTCTTCCACCATAAAACCATACACACATTCACAGATCATTGCAAGATAATGTTGCTTGTCCACACACCTTTATATCTTCTTCATTTATCCGATAGTTTTGAGTTGCCAATAATTCACAATAATTAGAATACCAAGTTTTTCTCAAACTACAAACAACGTTTCCTCATCACTTGACAAGCATGTGACTCAAAGTATTTGACAAAATCCTTAAATAATTAACGATCTCATATGTTAATAATATGCAAAGATATCTTTGTGAAGTGATTCTTGAGTTATAGTAAGACTTGCATTGTTCTTAGTGAACTCTCAAACTCGACTCATTTAAATTCTTTGTTACCTCTAAAATAAGAAAAGTTAATTTTTTGGTTCTTTTAATTTTGATAAAGTTGTAACTCATTTTCTATATTTTGATTAGGTGCAATCCAGTCCTTATAATTTAGACTCAATTATAATTCAGTCACTCAGCTTTGACACACTACACCTCAATCCTTATATTTTAAATATTTTATAATTCAATCATCAACCTTTATGACTAAATTATAAAATTGTCATAACTATAGAAATGTAGTTAAGTTACAGTGAGTTAAAGTTGAGAGACTGGGTTACAACCGAGTCAAAATTATAAAAATTGAGTTATATCAAGTTAAAGTGTGTGAATTGTGTTATAATTGAATCAAAATTTTAAGAATAAAATATTAATTTTCCCTTATAAAAGACTCTCAACTCAGATATTTACAAATTTTTTATACAGAGTACAAACGCACTTAACATATACCCCTCCTGTCTATTTTATAAGACCCTAATAATCAAATTGTGTGATTTAATAAATATTATTTTTGATCTTAAATATAAGATTTAGTTGATTTTTTTTTATAGAATAAGGAAGCTAAATAAGTTATTTAATCATATTATGTGTATAATTAAATTATATATCTGTTTATAAGTTAGAGAAATTAGTTTAAAGAAAAAATAAGAAAAAATATATTAAATAGAATGTATGGAAATAAGATAATGAGTGAAAATAAAATTGATTAGGAATAAAATGAGTGAATGTTAAGTAAGTCATTTATTTTGTCAAAGATTGATAAAATTTAATTATTTTACTCTTATTAAAAAATAATTTTTAAACATGCGTTTAATATCTGTGACTTATTTTTCTATCATACAACTTACAAAGGATGAAAGTGTGAAGAATAATAATTAATTTTTCTATTGGATCAAATTTTTTTATTAGATTTTTTATATTTTAGATTAGAGGAGTAAAAAGACAAAATAAAAATAAAAATTTGACCCATTCAAAGATTTAAATTTAAATCTTTATAAAAAAAGATACGTGGGTGTGTGAAAAGTGAAACGTTTAAAGCCTGGAGTATGAGTGCGACTCGGCTGGGCTCACTTCTCTAGGAACTGTACCCCTCTCATTTATGGCGGTCCGTGCATGCGCAGCCCTTATAATTGAATTGTTGCTTCTCTCAAAACCTCCTACCATGCTGCTTTCATTGTCAAACTTAAATTCGTCAATATATATAGAGGGTTAATATATAATTTTAATAATAAAATTTTATGTAAAAGGTATTTTACATAAATAAGTTTTAGGAGAGATAAAAATAATAATAAATAATTAAAAATGATATAAATTTAATAAAATCGTTAAATTTGATTTAACGTTACTATATATTTTATTCTCTTATAATATAATGCCGTTAGATTAAATGTAATAGTTTTGTTAAATTTACACTTTTTTTAATTGTTCAATGTTATTTTTACTCTTCCCAAATTTTAATTGTGCTAGACGCCTTTTGGGTAAAATTTTATTACTAAAATTGCACTTTAATCCTATATGTGTGTGTGTGTGATTCTTAAATAAAATATTTTGTTAACTTTGTCTTGATAATAAATATATTTTTTCTCATTTTACCCCTAATTAATTATTATACTATATGCATTCTCTTTCATCATTTTCTCATTATTATTCTCCCTCACCCATTCATAAACAGGGACATTTTTATAAAAAAATTAAATCTACTACATAATTATTATATTTAATTACTTTTAACTATTTTTTATAATCTCATGATTCGGTTAAAAGACTTTTATATATAGGGACGGAATGAGTATTTTTATATTGGATGCAATCTTATTCAAAACACTTCACTAAATGTTAATCCCATTATGTTAGAGACTAACCCATTATATTAATCCTATTGATAATATCCATCACCATATTTATATGAAATTCATTATATCTTTTCCATGCAAGTTTCAATTTTATGGGAGTAAACTCTCATCTTTTTGTTATTTCTAGGGCAATGGAGTAAAAATGCTTATGATAATTTGTAAAATGAGCATCAGGCATCATAAAAAAATTTTGGTACAAAAATGCTTATGTATATTATAAAATAGATCTTAAATGCCACCACCGTTAAATCTTGTAATGTCGGTTAAATATTTTCATGGGCAATGGAGTAAAAATGCCCATGATTATTTGCAAAACGAGCAAGAGGCACCATGAAAACATTTTAGTTTGAAAATACCTATGTACATTACTGTCCATCTGGCTTGAGCTATTGATATATCCTAAAATTTCAAATTGATACTTCCATTGAGTTATTACTCATTCAAAATTTGTTCTAAACTCATTTTGTTAGTTATCTCAACTCAAAATTGCTAGTTGACCAAAATGCCTTTGAGGATCCGATCTAAGCCCTCTGTACCCGATCTAAACTGTACTTTACAAAAAATATTAACATGAGCTAATTTCACACAATTTCATGTGTAGAATCCAATTTTGACCTCAAATTTATCAAAATCATGCTAAAATTATGAAAACACCACTAGCAGCCACTATGTTAGGGTTTTAGGAGTACAATTGTCATTTTATACCCTAAAACTTTTACACTTATTAATTCAAATGTTCCCTACACAATTCTCCATACTAAACTCAATGGAATAATCAAAAACTCCAAAATCGAGTTCAATTTTACACCTAAAACCTTAACATATTGGCTGTTAGAGGTATTTTCATAATTTGAGCATGATTTTGACAAACTTGAGGTTAAAATTGGATTACACATGCGAAATTATGTAGCATTAGCTCATGTCATAATTTTTGGTAAAGTATAGTTAGATTGGGTACAAAGGGCTTAAACCATATATTCATAGGCATTTTGGTCAATTAGCAATTTTGAGTTGAGATAACTAACAAAATGAGTTTAGAACGAATTTTGAATGAGTAATAACTCAATGGAATCATCAATTTGGAATTTTATGATATATCAATAGCCCAAGCCAGATGGACAGTAATGTACATAAGTATTTTCAAACAAATTTTTTTTTCATGGCGCCTGTTGCTCATTTTACAAATGATCATGGGCATTTTTGCTCAATTGCCCATGAAAAATATTTAATGGATGTTACAGGATTTAACAGTAGTGGCATTTAAAGTCTAATTTATAATATACATAGGTATTTTTGAACCAAATTTTTTTTCATAGTGCCTGATACTGCTTTTATAAATGATCATAGATATTTTTGCTCCATCACCCTTATTTTTATCACATATAGAATACCTTTACATTTGTTTCTGCTATGATGCACAACATTTCCCAGGCTATTTTCATGCATAAATTTATTTGTCCAAACATCTTTATCTATTCATGATAAAAATTACTCCCACCAATCTATAATATAAAACATTTTTAGAAGAATAGTAGTCCAAAATATAAATTAATTATATGATAATTAATGCTTTTTCTAACATTGTCCCTATAATTAATGTTTATTTTTAAAAATTTTATTATAAAATTTTGCAAAATTAAAGTTATTGGACACTTTCTCCATGAGAGAGAGAGAAGGTAAAATTAAATGGGGAGAGGCCACTTTTTGTTTTGTTTTTTTTAAATTGACCCTTGAGAGTCGGAAGGGCCAGCTAACTGTTACACCAAAAGCAAGGAAGTCTGAGAGATTCTATCTTATGGAAATTCATGTGCATAATGATGATTTCGTTCTCAAATCTCAAAATTACGTGTAATACACAATAATCCCTCACCATATTTACCAACAACTCATGGGTGGCAAGTAAAATATTTTATCCAATGACATAAGTAGTAACAATTCAAGTTTACAAATAATATTAAATTCATTCTCTTCAACTTATGTGAAACTTTCATGCCATTAAATTATAAAATCATTAGTACCTACTAAAATGCTGTCTCCGTGATGATATGCAGTGATAAACACGCAAAGATAAAGAATTATAGAAGTAGTTAATTAACTTTATTAAGTCTTTTTTCTAGACCTGTTAACTTATTTACAGGTCAAAATTATGAGGTTGTTTGAATTAGCTTATGGAAGCTCTATAAGTATTTATGAATTGTGATTCACGGAATATAAAGTAATTTTTATGGTCTATGAGGTAGTTTTTATGATCTACGAGATAAATATATAAAAGAGATTTATCTCAATTTACATAAATCAGACTTATATAATAAACACAATTCACAAAAACTCATCCAAACAACCTCTAAATTTACACTTTACATGACTCTAGAAAACAAAAAGAATCTATGAAATCATAGGTAAAAAGTACACTATTCCTTAATTGAAAATAATGGCGGGACCCACACAAGTAATAAACCAATTTTAGAGATGTCGTGTTGCAATGAATTAGTGGGAAGATAAGGCAAGAATTATGGATAATGGGCTCCCGTTGTTTAAGGAAATTCAAGCAGCGGGGTCAATTTGTCAATATAAATAATCTAGCTCAGTATTCAGAGAAGAGATGCTTTACTCTTATTCTTCTTCCTCCTCCTCCTCCTCACGCGCACACACACAAACGCATCTAAACAAAGAAGCAGAGAAGAAAACCATGGTGATAAAGAGAATCGAACTGTGCATATATCTGGTGAAGATGGCGATTCAGTTCGTGATTATCGTCGCCGAAACTGTGGTCGTCATCCAAGAACGAACCTCCGAGCCTCTCTCCAATCTCAATCGAGCCGCTACTCCAATCCCTTTCTCTGGTTTTCTTCCCTAATTCTCTCCAATCTCTTCTTCTTCTTTCTCTTCTCTGAATCTGTATAGACCATAGATGGCTAGGTTTTGTTAATTTGAAGCCGCTTTATTTTTATTTGTATTATATATATATATATATATATATATACACTTCGCTGGTTCTGATTTAGATGGAGCTCGAGCCGCCCTTTTGATGAACCAGAGTTTCGGTTCTCTTGTAGATTTATTCAATTGAGGAGTATTGCTTTTTTCTTCTTCACTTTTCGCATTCTTTGTACTCTGTTTCTGGTTTAGCGATTTCTGGGCGCTCGAATAAGTCCAGCTTGTTTATGAGTCTGTGCAAACCCTAATTAATGGTTTGATTCGCATTATGTGTTGATTTTATCCCCAAAACTCTCTTACTCTACACTTTTTTTTCCGGAGAATCTTGCGGATTTCGAATTCTCTGAATTGAATTCACGGATAAAGTTGATCTGAATTTTCCAGATCAATAATTAGGGCGCTTTTTTTTTTCTCGCTATCTGCCAATAACAATCTAAAATCCTCATGGATAAAAATATCAGGATCAGGGCTTGAAATGACTGAGGATGAATCCAAAGCCAATATGACAAACAAACAAATTGAATGGTGATGCACCCAGGTGACGTTGAGTCCTGTCATTGATATGAATTTAGTGAAGAGAGTTAGGTTTAAATTAAGCAAAATTAATATGTTTGGATGAATTTAGTTGAATTTGGTGTAAATCGGGATAAATCTCCTTCTTATATTTATCTCATAAACTGTAAAAATTACTTCGTATTCTATGAATCACGATTTATAAATACTTATAGAATAAATAATAACTAATCATTTGTTCAGAAAAAGCTGCGTCGCTCGAAAAATGATGAAATAGACAACGGTGGAGAATGGACTGAAACAAATTCATGATAGAATTTAGATTTTCTTAAACGACTTGTTAGTTATCCATAACTGAACAAAAAGTCTTGTTCCCTACCATGTGGGTTTGTACTGGACTCGTTAAGTGGTGAGTTCTAATTTTAAAGTGTGCTGGGGAAAAAAAAACACCATTAAACGATTCTCTCGTTTTACCCTGGCCGGTTACTATTTTGTATTTACAAATTTCGACAAATAAAATATGTAAATTTAATTAAATTGTACTCCCACCGGCCTTCGTACGAAAAAGTAGTTTCATACACAGGTCTCCTGTCAAGCTATCACTATTCAAGATACAACAATCCATTTGAATGGGGAACATGTTTGGATGTTGGGAAAAAAAAAAAAAAAGCCACATGTTTGGATAATGCCTCCTATTCTAATCACAAAAGTTAGATATGTGTTTATTTGAAATAATGATTAAAATATTTAAAAATAATTTTAAAATCATAATTTACGGTATACGAGGTAAATATGTGAGATAAATATTATCTCGACTTATGTGCATAAACACTTTTATGATCACCAATCATGATTCCAAACATACCTATATAATAAGTTCATGTTGATCACTGACCAAAAAAATATATTTTAATTTTAAACATAATACCTCAATCTATTATAACTTTCAAATCTATAACTTAAAGCATCCCCTTTTAAACATAATATACTGATTTTAAAAAAAATTAAAAAAATCAACACACATTTATTATAAATAATTAATTTAATTAATTTTTTTTATTTTCACAGATCTACCTCTCATACATCGGGAGGAGCATTAATTTGTGAGAAATTTAATGATCTTAACTGTATCACCTATCTTTCTTAATTTTGATAATGTAATTAGAAATTTAGGAGTGCACTAAGACTAGAGGGAGTGCTTTTTAAATTTCTTTTCATTTTTGTTGTTATATATTACATATTATTTGTTTGAAACTTAAATTTTTATTTTAAAATGTAAAATACAAGATTTCAAAATTAATTATATAAATCGAGTTTAAATGATTGGTTTTTTTTTTTTGCCAACTTAAATGGTTGTATTTTCTTAAAAAAGCTTTTCAAATTTCATTTATGGCCCCCCAAGGTAAGACTGGGTCCAGTCATGGCTTTTCGCTTGGGTGGAAAAAGTCATAATGAAGACCCTTTGAACAGTAAAGCAAAAATGGATAATTATTAAATTTTTACTTTTTTTGCCGGATATTAAAATTTTACATGAAGATTGATAAGCGATTTGAGCATCAAGATCATTTGGTAAATGTTGGTCTCCAATGTTTGCTTCGGAGTGAATATACTTCATTATATTTTTAAAATAAGATATATTTAAAAAGTTGATTTTCATTCTAAATTAGGATAAAATTTTTTTTTTAAATATTTATCAATATTTTTCTAATTTATTATTATTGATATTCATTTAACAATAATTATAGAAAAGATGGAATGAAAGAATTAAGGAAGATGATTAGAATGTTTTATAAAATACATATCATATTAATTAACTTAATTAATTTTTTTAATTAAATTAAATTAAATAAATATATCTTATATTAAAAAAATTAAAGAGTAACAACCACTTAGGACGAGGTTTAAATATAATAAATACTATGACCGAGACAACGACGCAGATTAAGGTAATTCCCAGGATTGCCACCTAAGAGATTCGGCTTTCAATTATTCAATAAAACCCGAATATTCCTTCATAATCAACTGGTGGAATTCTTTGTCCAAAAAAAGAAATCAGGAATTTTCTGTTTTTCCCTTGCTAAGCAGTAACCTAGCTAGTGGATCATCACCGGCCAAGAAAAAAAAGCTAGTGGATTATCGTAAGTAATAAGTAACCCACCGCACTTGGCCCACCATAAACGTTTTATTTTGTCATCAAAACAACTGGTATGTTTGGATAGCTTTCATAACTGTTTTTCGATTATGATTTACGGAATATGATGTAGTTTTTATAGTCTACGAAGTAAATATATAAAAGATTTTTATCTCGATTTATGTAAATCAGGTTTATCAAATAAGCCAAACTTAACCAAACAAGGATTAATTAAGAAGTGATTTGCCAAGGGGTTAGCTTGTCACGGCAACTTAAGATTTGAATCTTCTCTATAAGAGATGTTTATATTTAGTGTTTAGCAGTATTTTGAATAAAATTTTCTCTACTGGGAAGATAGGAATATAGTACTCAGTATCTATATATAAATCACTCTTGCTCAAAAGGTTTTGTTGAAAATATTAGTTATTTGTAGGGTATTAAATGGTGTTTTGCCAATTTTATCTTTGTTGACTATTGACTAGGCACATGGGAAAGAGAAAAGAGAGATAAAGGTGTAAATGCAAAGTGATAAAGAGTGCACACTTTCATAAATAAAGGTAAACGTAAAAAAAATTTATTCATTTAATATATATATATTTTATTTACAAGAATGAGTTACAAATGACTTGTAGTATCATGATTAAGGAGGAAAAAGTTGAAAAGTAATTTTATTTAAAATAAAAAATCCAATGAGGACCGCCACCAATTATATATTCGGTGATTATGATTTATATATTTTACATGTTCAAGATTAATTAACTTTGTTAAAGTGGAGAATCGCTTCATCAGGGTGTTGTTGCAAGTTGTAGGGTAAGAGGATGTTTGGTTTAGGTTATATTTTTATATAAGTCTGATTCATGTAAATTAAAATAAAATTCTTTCACATATTTATCTTGTAAATTGTAAAAGCTATCTTGTATATCATAAATCACAATTGAAAAGTACTTTTGGAGGTTTTAATCACTATTACAAAAAACATCTAAATGATACTAAACACCTCCCTTAAGGGGCTGTTTGGTATGAGGCGTTTGGAGGGGAGGGAAAATTTTTATAACTTATATTTAAAAAAATTGAAGAAGTGGGGTTGAAAGTTTTTAGTTAATTTTTGTTATTTTATATCTTATTTTTATTAAAATTTTATAACCCTACTTCTTTAATTTTTTTAAATCTAACTCATAAAAAATTTCCCTTCCCTCTCTTCCTCTCTATTTCCCTCCTGCCAAACAGAACCCAAAGCTCCAATCGTGATGTTGTAAAAAAAAAAAAAAAAACTTTCAGGTTAGATGTTGCAAGTTGAAATATTCTGTAACAGGTGTAAAGGATATGTGAATTATTATGACTAATAAAAAATAATAGCCGAGGACAGATTCGATATGGGCAGCAGTACCAAGCCTGACATGACAAAACCTATGATAAGAACAGGAAATTATTTTTGAGACAAAGAATATTAATATAGGATCCTCCGACATTGAGTGTCAACCAACATAGGATTACACAGCAATATTCGTTTTGTGAATTAATTAATTAAAGCAGTTGTAAGAACTAATAACAGAAGAATTTCTGATTAACAAAAGCGCTCTAGTTGGTTTATACTAGTATTTGATATTTCTTCAATTCACTACTTTCCAAGTCAAGCAGAGTTGAGTGATGATGATATGAGTTTTAGGTAAAAGGACATTCAAACAGTGAAAGTGTGAGTGTGGGTTGGAGAGGGAGATCAAGACTCGAGACTGGAGAGTGAGGATCATGGGCAACAATTAATTGCTTCATTAGTCAAGAACTACGAACATAACTTAATTAAAAGGTGATACGTTATAATCATGGAAGATGTGAAGTGCCAGCAATGCTTGTTTGGATATGGACAAAGATTGGATCATGGACGTTGGAGATAGTGATCTACGAGCATGTGATGATGTGATACACGCCATACCTTCTCAAACACTTGCCCTTCCATCCTTTTGTTTGTTTTGTATTTAATTCAAGCTTTTTCTTTTTTGGCTTTTGATATTTAATTAATTGATATATATATATTGTTATCACTAGGTTTTGGGGTCCAACTGTATAGTTTTGTTTCATACGTATAATAATAATAATACTAATAATAACCATAACAATAATTATGAAGTTTAGTGTAGTTGATACTGAACTAAATTCTTTAAACATCTAGTCAAGGGTTCGATTTCTGATGGTCTACATGGAGAGGATTTTGTGACCAACACTAAAACTCCACTTCAGGAAATCTACGGTGTAAAATGATTAATCACCGCTACTAATTATGGATATCCCAGGCCTATCAAATAATGATGATGATGACATTTTGATCTTTCTACACCATATGGATCTATGTTGGGGTTGAAAAGTGAAATTCATCTGCTTCTTTACAGACAACTTAAAATATTGTAGGTCACTTTAGAACAATGTTGGAATGTGAGGATTTTATAACTTACTAATGCATCACTTTGGTCCCTTACTATAAGCCATTGGTAGAAAAGTTTTTAATTCTAAATATAAATCACTTATAAGATTATTAGCGGTTGTTTTTTAATTTTATCTCTATTTAATTTATGTCAGAAATATAGGTAGAGAAGAGAGGGAAGAAGTTTTTAATAAGGCAAACTGAATTTGTTTTATCATTTTGGGACAAATTTTATAATTGAACTATAAATTTTATCATTTATAAGGAGTAGTATTTAATAAGAAAGTCACTTGATAATCAAATGTATTTAGAAAAAGACCTATATTTAAAATAAAAAGAAACAAAATAATATTTCAACAATTCTGACTCAGTCGTAACTCAATCTCTAACACTTGTCAATTTTTATAATTTTGATTCGGTTAAAACTCAATTTCTATAATTTTAATTATTTAAAAATTCATGAAATATATAATTTTACTTTTTAAAATATAAGTATCAATATTTTAAATGGTTAAAACTATAAGAACTAAATTGTATCTAATCAAAGTTTAATGTTTGAATTGTAAAAAAATCAAAATTATAGAGATTGAGTTGTACCATATCAAAATACATGAACTGAATTATAAATAAGTAAAAACTATACTGATTAAAAGATTAATTTTCCGTTAAAATAAAAGAGAGGGAAGCACAGTAATCAATGCCTTCATGGTGTGCCCCTTGTAACAAAACATCATGCACATATTGGGCTTTCATGTAACTTATTGCTGGGATGTCATGGGGCTTGTCCTCACTGGGCTTCAACCCATCTGTCTTCACCCCCCAAAAAAATAAAAAATATTACCAGTTCTAAAAAAAAAAAGTAAATATATATTTGGAAAAAATAATTATTTAGTCTCTATACTTTTACCGTAGCTATGACTCATTCTCTCAAATTTAACTCACTGTGACTCCATTCTTAAAGTTTCCTCCACTTAAAAATTTTATACCAAATATTTATAAGATTGAAGTGGCAAAAGGAGAAGGGGAAAAAGGATCAGGATGGCAGTCTCCTTAACATTCTCCCAGACAATGTGCACCACTAGAGACATAGTCCAAGCACATATCACTCTGGTTTTTTTTAACAAGTCGATTGTTTGGTTAAGTTTAGTTTATTTTATAAGTATGATTTACATAAATCGAAATAAAATTCCTCTACATATTTATTTCGTAGACTGTAAAAATTACCTCGTAGAACGTAAAAGCTAATTCGTATTCCACAAATCACGATTGAAAAGCACTTATGAAGGTTATCTAAACATATCAATTATGTGGTGTGTGTTTTCTTTTCTTTATTTTTTTAAAATAAAACAGGTGGCATTTTAATTTAATTACGGTTCATTACTGTGAAAATAAAATGCCCACATGTCAGGAGGAACATGGTCCATATTTTATATTGCTAGTAGAGAGGTGAAATTGAACCACTTTAAATAGGCAAAATTGCATCCCTAAAAATTTTAGATTGCTGATGCACTTCTAAAAATAAATTAGGATATTGTGTGCACCTTTACCTATATAATTCTTCATTTTTTATAAAAATCAAACTCATTAAAATATCTCCTCCACTCCCTTCAAACAAACGAACCCTTAGAAGTGCACAATAAGAGCGTGTTGGGGGGTGGTGGGGGCGGGGCACAAATATTAGAGTGCGTTTAGGTCCAAGCCCATATTTCAGGTAATATAGGTATCCCCTATTAAAAATAATTCTATTCAAGATACTGTTACTGTTAGGTATCTTAGGTACGTTAGAAAATCACTCATCGGGGTGGAGAGGTAATAGGCCTGCATTAAGGTTGGGATATTACGATTGTCCTGTGTCCATTCAAATTTTGTAATTCCACACGTTTATTAGCCCATCCTTTTTTATTTTTAATAACCATTGGGCCCCTACAGTTTTTCTAAATCTGAGCAACATATTAATTCAGATCAAGTCCTCGCACTTTGAATTAATAGCAAAATTTGTAGTCCAGCTAGTCCATCTAGATTACATACCCTTCTTTTATTAGCCCATCTTTAAGAGGAGAGAGAGAGAGAGACATTTAACACCAGAAATCAAAAGCACTAATATTATTTCCATCCATACAAAAATGCTATAAAAAGTAAATATATTCATCTCCCCCAGCGGCGCCACCATCAACACAACCGACCGGCCCAGACTCCATTCTGATCCGTTAATTCCTGCACTACTTTTTCTAAATCTTAAAATGGGAGATCTGGATATTCTGAACTTGTAGCTTCATGAAGTTACTTCGCTTTCTGGTGAGTTGAAACTTTCCCCAGTTGTACGGCCTGTACTTGGCCGGGTTTTCCCCGTCGGTCATCTCCTCCAGCGGCGCCACCATTGTGTAATGCGAAGGATACAGAAAGAACGGCACCGAATACCTCTCCTTCACCGAATTCACAACCACTCTGTGCTCTACGCTCTCATATTCATCATTGGTCCACACCTGAAGAATATCCCCCAGATTTATGATGTATGCATTGGGTACGGGTTTGACTCCGACCCATTGGCCGTCGGACTTTCGCTTCACCTCAAGGCCACCGACGTCGTCCTGAGCCAGGATGGTTAGGACTCCGGGATCTTTGTGGTGGCCCACACCGAGGGCAAGGTCCGGCGAAGGGCAAGATGGGTAGCAATTAAGTCTGACGTTGCTGGTGTGGTCCTTGAAGAAATCCTCAAACCTCCCTGGTGGTAACCCCAAGCTCATAGCCACTAGCTCCAACAATCTCATCGCTAACGCCACCATCTCCTTTGCATATTCCTGGCACAACTCTCTGTTCATGGTTCACATCACAACACTCAGTTACTTACAAATCTAACTCAATATCATGACATTCAGAATCATCCATGAGCTATTCACCACTCTTGACTTTCTAGATCTAATTTGGATGTATTAGAATTAGTTTTTTACGTTTTTTCAAAAAAAAAAAAAAAAAACAAATTCATGTGTACATAATCTCCTACCTGTTAGTTTTTTAAAAAATGATTTTTTATTTAAAAATAATCATTTGAAAATATTAAATAGGAACGAATAGCTACGAGCAATGAAACTGAAACATGTATATATATATATCTATAGTTATGTGTGTAAGTAAATATTGTACCTCAGCTCAGGCGGGTTTTCAGGCCACTGATTCTCCCAGTAAGCCACACTGTCGTCGTCCTCGTCGAGTGAGGCGTAGGCGAGGGTGGGTTCTTTGACTGTATAGTCGAACACCTCCTTCCAGTCCCGGACGTTCTTGGTGTGTTCTGTGTCGTAAAACCCCATCACCTTGTGGAGGTCTCTCCTGACCTTCCTCTTCTCGTCGAGGCTCAGGTGGAAGAACTTCCGCGCCGCCGCCTCCAGCTTTTGCAGGCGCTCCGGGGGAACGCCATGGTTGATGATCTGGAAGAAGCCCCATTGCCGGCAGGCATGGCCAATGTCGTCGACGAGGGCGTCGAAGTCCGGCGAAGCGAGGTCGATGAGAGGAATGCCGTGAGCTTCTTCTCTGAGAGAGGGGTTGGGCCTGTGTACAGGCTCTTGGATGAAGGCTACGTCTACCTCTGCCATTGAATTGAAGATATGAAACTGAAACAATAAAGTGAAAAATGAGAAGGAAATGGTAAATTGTGAATTGTTGTTTGAAGCAAACCGAAATGGGCGCCGCTGTTATTTATAGAACGACAGACCTATTATAAGGAAAACGGGTGCTCAGCAATGTTCATTGAACCTGGACGGGATTTCATGGCACTTGGAGTTAATTACGTTGGCGGTTACATCATGAAGGCTGGAACGAGCTTGTAGTGTTTTACTCCTTTTTTTTTTTTTTAGCAGCCTCTAGAATCGGTATCTATTTTTGCTTCTTTTTTTTTTTGGTTAATTTCTAATGAAGGTTTAAATTATAAAATATATATGAATGAAAGTTTTTTTTTTTTTGGGATCAAGTTCATCATCTGATCGATCGCTTTTCTTTGCTTTGATCCTAGTATGTTATTTTGGGAACAATTTAAAAAAATAAAGATTATATACTTCTAAACAACGAACAAAAGTTTGCTTGAAAAAATAACTAAGGAGAGGTGAAATGAAAAAAAAAGGGGTAAATTTCATGGAGGAAAGATAAAAAACAGGAGACATGGAAAAATATAGGGAAAATTATAGTCAAGTCTCAAATAAAAGAAAAAATAAAAAAAATAATCCTTTTAAATCTTAAAATAAAAAAATAGTCTTATTGACAACTTTAAGAGCGTATTATTAACAAGTCTAAGAGTTCTATTGACAAATTTTTAGGACCATTTTTTTATTTTAAAATTTTAAGAAACTATTTTTTTAATTTTTTCTCTATTTTAAAACCTGAATATATTTTTTCTAAAAATGAACTGTTTTTGCAATAAAAAATGAGCTTGTTGTTTTTCAAACTTTTTTGCCGGAAGTGGAAAAACAAAAGTTTGGCTTTGTTAGGGAAGTTCGTGAATCCGTGACGCAAGCTCTTTGAAGGGATGGGGTTGTTACCTAAGCTCATGATTTGATGCTTCGAATTCGAATGAATATTCTTGATTTGGTGAAAAGAAATTTATGGCATTAGCTGATTAAGAAAAAGAAAGAAAGAAGTTTTTTTTTTTAATGAAAGAAACATCTTATTCAATTATTATAACACTTCATCCTTTTTTAAAATGAAATTTACTTAATTAATCTGGCTAGATTGAGAAAAACCACATGTAAAAAAATGTATGTCAGTTTCTTTAAAACACCCTCTTGAATCATTTATCCTAAAATTACGTACTAAGCTCCCTTCATAAAATAGGAACAAAAATGATGATTATGAGGAAAAAATGCATTGAGCTTTTCTATTTAGGATGAAATCAAATGTCTCAACTAACTTTTATATTAGAATCAGAAGTAGTATTTTTTATAAGATAAATAAGACTTCAAAATTTTTCAAAATCCTCATAAAAAAATCATCATTTAATTTTTATCTCTTATATTTATCATATTTTTCTAAATTAATTTTTCTAACTTATAAACTAATATATAATTCTAGTGATACGCATAAATATTTTAAAGAAATCATGTTAACATATATTATAAAGAAGTAATGTATTAACCTTCCCTAATCCCTCTAAATTAATCAATTAGCTCTTACATTAACAATTAAAAATAGTCCATCTTATGAGAGTCAATGAACCTCTACGGTTCTCCTGAGCAATTGTTGGGTTATATATTCTCATAGCTTCAAAAAAGTTACGTGGCTTTGTCATCGGTTTTTGTATTAATATATAGTTGGTCCAATAATATAAAGTTCTATTAGATTCTTTTAGGTTTTGAGTTTAAGTTTCTAAGAGATGCTTATATTTGGATAGACAGTTACAAACTTTAAATTGGATACCGAATAATAATATAAAAAAATGTTATTCCCAAATAACCACGTGTTTCTTATATATATATATAGTAGTAGTTTATAATCTTAATATTAGAGCCACTTAACTTATTTGACTCTATTAAGACCCTTAATATAATATATATATTTAGTTTGATTAAATTAAGAAAGTTGGTTGAATTAGTTAATATGACATGTATTTTTTAAAACAACAGTTGAGTTAGTTAATATGACATGTATTTTCTAAAACACCATATTCATCTTCCTTAATCCCTTCAGCCCCTCACCTCCTTGGTTATTATTGAGTGAGCATCAATAAGGGTAAATTACAGAAAGATTGACAAATATGAAAAATATGTCTCATATTTAGAATGAAGAATATCTTATATTTATGACAAAGATCAACTCTCTAAATTTATTTTATATTAAGAACCAGATGAGTAAAATAAAATAGTTAAGTATAAAAAAATTAATCTCATCCCCATAAAATACATAAAATAACAATAAATTGTACATCAATTGATAAGTTAGACAAATGGGTTTAAAAAAATGATACTTTAAAAATAAAATGGATTAAGAAATGATATTTTGGGCAAAATTTAACCATCTAACCAATTCTTGCATTTGAGACATGACATATTAGTGTTACTACAATGGAACAATAAAGATTTAAGGAGAGGTGAAATGCGCCTTATGTCTTTGCATGACTTCTCGCTAGACATATGGGAAAATTATTAATTTTTAAAAGAAAAATCTACAAACACACAAAGAAAACACAAGCCATAACATAAAATAAGAGGGAAAGAGGAAGAAAAAAAAACCAAGTCAATGTAGCTTGAATCTCTTTAAATCTTCAATCTTTGGCCTCCCAATCTTTAAGAGTCTCAAACCCTAACATACCAGCTTCCAATTTTGGCCTCCAAGTCACAGAATGGTTCATTTCAGTGCCCTCTATGAGGTTTTATCTAGGTTTTTCTTATAAGTAATTCAAAACGCACATCTTCATTTTTAAGCAGTTTACCATAGCTTCGCCTTACAAATTGGTAGCAAAATTGCACTGGAGTCGGACAGAAAGGTCACAGATTTTTTTTTTGTGGTCTTGTCGTGGCAAACGGGTAACAAAAAAACACTAAATTGAAGCAGAAAGGTCATTGATTTTCGCTGTAGTTTCGTTTGCTGCAAGTGCATGCATTATCGTTTTCCTTTTTCATCTAATTCTTGCCTATTTTCCTTCTTTATTAGGCTTTACAGGATTGGCTAAAATGGAACTAAAAAACAATCCATTTGACAGGCTTACTGCCAGATGGCCTTGGCACATAACATTTGGTGTTCCATGCTAGCTTCTCTGAAAGAATAGGTGTACGAAAGTATTTGAAGGCACAAGAGATCAGCCTAGAGCAGTTACCTAAAGGTGCATATTCCATCTAATGGAAGGAGTGGCGCATGGCCGTTTCCAATATCAAATTATGCATACACCAGATAGAGCAAATTAAAAGTCTATTGAATATAAGTCTATCAAAAGAATAATTAATAACTATTTTTCAATTTTACTCCTAAAAAAATTGTAGTTGAAAGAATATATATGTCTTTTTTTTATATTTATCATTAAATAAAGGTAAATTTAAAGAATTCGATCAATTAAAAATATGTTAAAGGTTTTAACTGTCATTTCTTGATATATGAAATTTGAGCAAAACTTGTGAAAAGATTTAAATGGGCATATTAACGATCTGGAGAAAAAAAAAAACAAAAACAAAAGAAAGCCCCACGGGGAATTTGGGCAGCTTTTCACGTGGGTGCCTGACGTGGGCTCTCACGAGGCTAGCTTGGTTCTGTTGCTTAGATGTTGGGTACTAGGATTATAGATTTGTGATGCGCAGGAACAGACGCAAATCATACTTAATTATTTTAATGTGCCTTTTCATGGCTTCAAAGATTAACTTCATTATTCGAACAAAACAATTTCACATTTTCACTTCATTCTTTTCAATCATATTAAAAAAGAGAAACAGTATGATAGTGAGAGAAGAACATGAAATCAACGGTGTCAATCGCACAGGTTTAAAATTTGAAATACGTGTTTCGAAATACCTCAAACTGGGGTTTCAGAAAATATTTTTCGTAATTTTCACATACATGTTTTATAAATCGTAAAAACTATTCTTCAAAAATTAATCAAAATACACATGAGCATATTTGTATCATCTCCCATACTTATCTTATAAACTCGTATCCTAAATTGAAATCGTAAATTTGTAAAAGTTTATTTTTATTAATAAATAGGTATTAATAATATATAATTAAATAATTAAAATCTAAAAATGATAAAAAAATTGATTTAAATATATTTTAAATTTAAATAATTTAAATTAAATCCATCAATATTAATAATTTATTAGAAAAATTATTCTTAAAGTATATATAGTTTTATTTAATTTGGTATCTGTGCTTTTTTTATCCTTTTTATTTTACTTTGTTAGCACAATTAATTTTTCATAGCAGCTAACGATACTAACAGAGTAAAGTTGCAATGACAAACGGTGTTGATGAGTAAAATTAAAAAATTTAATAAATAGAAAAAACACAAATGTACTAAATTAAAAATTGAATAAAACTATAGATACCTCAAAAATAGTTTTACTATAACTTATTATACTCAACAAAAAAATTTTGATAAAATTCATATATAAAGTCACTTATCATAATTAAATAAAAAAAAGTTACCATGGGGTTAAGAGTGATGGGTTAAAATGATTTTATAAATTAGAAAGCATGTAAACAATATACTTTTTATGTAAACTCATAAGTTTAACTGAATTTATAACTACCATAAGTAAAAACGACTTGACACAATTTTATAAATTAAAAATATAAAATAGGTAGATCTCATAGAGTTAATTAGGATGTAACAAAAGGCCTACAACCATAAACCAAACCCATGCATTGAAAACTTTCTAGTTTACCACACTATTCACAAATTTCAACCCTGACAGGGTGTAGCAATTACCGACAATTTTGTTAAAAAGATTATTTCTAAATAACAATTTAAATGGTTGCAAATAAATGAGTCTCAGTTGTAAATTATGAGGCTCAGCAGTCATTAATTCCATATTTGATGTCATCAGCTTCGTATTTACAACATATATTTCTTTCTACAAAATTATTGGTATGTCCTTCTTTTAAATTTGAAAAATCACCAAACCGTAGTTTCAAATTACGGTTTGCGGCGTAAATCGAGATAAAACTCTTCTCACATATTTACTTCATAAATCGTAAAAGCTATTCTCAAAAGCTAATCCAAACACACACTTTATCTTATTCAAGCTTCTGCGTCTCTTCTTTTTCGATGGCTTTAGTATTTAATTTGGTAAAGGCTTCTCCACTAAATAATAATAAACCAAGGATAAAAACGTACATTTATATGAAAAATTTAATAAAATATCCTGTAAATAGAATTAATTTTTTTTTCACTTTATATCCTATAAATAACATCAGAGAATTATGTTACAATAAATTTTAATATAGCTATATGATTTTCAATACTTCTATATCATCATAATTGGTTTTAATTGAGTGTATGTAAGTTTTTCAAGTATATTTTTTTGCATTTTAACCAATTTTAAACTCAAGAATTGATGTTTAGGTAGTTACAATCACACTTATACCAACGTCGGTTGAATCTATTTTTTTAATTAATTATACAATTTTTTAAAAAATCTCATTAAATACAAGGGCCATTCAAATTACAGATGGGATTCATTTGCATAATAGTAATGCCGGGCCTGAGTCATCAAATGGCAGGTCTGGACTTATTGCCTTTCAGATCTTACATGGTTCATTGAACCTGGATGGTTTTTAGTAGGCATTTCGATGGTTACCGGTCGGCCGCATCCTTGTTCTTTGACGAGAGTACTGACGTGGGCTCTCACATCACATTTCACATGGCTGGCGCTGAGGGGTCTCACGTGGGCCCGCCTTTGATATCTGTTACATTCTTAAAATTACGGTTGAAAACAGGGAACACAGAACGCCAGTTGATTCTTGTAACTTTCTTTAAAAAATTTAATTTTTTTTAAATAATAACTACCATAATATTAATACCCAAGTTTTAGTATTTCCTATTAAAAATATCTCATTTTTTTATTGGTTAATCTATAAAGGCCATTTTTTAATTTTAATTTAATTTCCAAATTTAAATTTAAAGTAGCTAATAGAAAATCAAGGAATTAACTGATTTCCTCATTTAAGAATAAAAGTTAAACTAACAGATATCCTCATTTAAGAATATAATAGATCAAATTAAGATGTTATCAATCTATGTAAAACGTGTTATTAACATAATTTTTGAATTTAAGATTAAACTAGATAAGAGAAAATTAAGGAACTAACACATTTCTTCATTTAAGAATAAACAATTGCAAAAATTTTAAGATTTCCTCTTGATAGTTAATCCTTAAACCTTTTTTTGAATTTAAATTTAAAAATTTTAAGCTTTCCTCCTAATAGTTAACAATTAAATATAAATTTCACAAAAAAATTAATTGCACATACACTCACACATAAAATAACATGTCAATATAAACAGTTAAATATAACATTGCGATGAATTTAATGACACTACTATGAAGATAGATGAAAAAGGAAATTTTGATTTAAATAAATAATAAATTTTGTCATCTATAATTTTATATAACATGAGGTTAGTGCTTCCCGCATAGTAAATATATACCCCATATATCCACTGATTCTACAACTTTCAAGACATTCAAAGTTGAAAAAATAAATAGCAAAAAAATGAAAGGGAGGAGTTCACGTCACACCAGCTATTGCTGTCCCTGTTAGACACATTCAGAGCCAACCTCACACCGGAGCAAAAGTCCATTTTTGACAACATAACTATAAGTGTTAATGATTGCATAGCAGGTTTTTTCTTCGTTTATGGATATGGTGGTAGTGGGAAAACATATCTATGGAAAACACTATAAACTTCATTAAGGGTTGAGGGTAAAATCGTACTTAATGTTGCCAGCAGTGGTATAGCATTCCTTCTCCTACCAAAGGGAAAAACAGTTCACTCTCAATTTGCAATTCCTCTTTCTATTAACAAAGATTCTGTTTAATATTAAGCAAGGGACATATCTAGCAGAACTCTTACTACATACCTTTTTTATTATATGAAATGAGGCACTAATGACTAATAAGTATTGTTTTGAAGCACATGACAAGACATTACGAGATATAACTGCTCGATATGTGAATGATGCAGGAGATAAGCTGTTTGGTGGTAAAGTTGTAGTTTTTGACAGAGATTTTAGACATATACTACCAGTTGTTATGAGGGAAACACGTGAAGATATTGTGTTCACAGCTATTAATGCCAATGTGCCAACAAAAGATGATACCGATGATTTAATCACCATCCGTAGTGAGTTCCTGTTACAACCCACCACAAATGCATCGGAGTGCATTATACATTCTACTTATTTAGATTTGCTACTTCACTTATATGATAAGTCGCACTTCCGTGATAGCCATTTTGATATCTACATTATCTGTAGTAGATGAAGTCAATAATGCAGTGCTTCAGATGCTTCCTGATGAAGAAAAGATTTATTTAAATGCTGATAGCATATTTAAACAGGATGGTGCTCTTCGCTTTATTGCAGATATGCACTCAGTTGAGTTATTGAACTCAATCTCTAAGTTAGGTCTTCTAAACCATGAGCTTCGACTGAATGTGAGTGCCTCCATTATATTAATGAGGAACATTAATAAATCCATTGGACTATGCAATGGAACTCGATTAATTGTTACAATATTAGAAAAACATGTCATTGAAACTAGCAATATATCTACAGACAGTCCCTCAATAAATGTGTGTATTCCACAAATCACCATCACACTTTCAGATTTGACTTTTTCATTTACCTTGTGCAGGCAACAATTTCCAGTTATGCTTGCATTTATCATGACAATTAATAAGAGCCAAGGTTAGAGCTTGCTTAATATTGAATTATATATACCACGCCCAATCTTCACACATGGCTAGTTATATGTTGCAGTCTCACGTGTGAGATGAAAAGAGGGATTGAAAATTCTTATTTTAGATGTAGAAGGGAAACTAATAGGTCAAGCTTCTAATATAGTTTATAAGGAGGTTTTCTACAACCTTTTACCCTAGATTATATAAATAGATGTTGTGTTTGAGTTTGTTATTTTATATACAAAATACTAAATTACTAGCATGCTACATCTTTTAATTTGAAGCTTGTGTGCTCGTGCATTGTGTGGGTCCTAAACTAGTTTTAGGAAAAAGAGGAATTATTGTGTGCACTGGGTGCACCATGCAATCTATGGTCTGTCCAATAAGAAAAAAAGCAGCTCATTCCATTTTAATCTAGCTGTTCAAAATTATTACGTTAATTAATATACATCTAAATAATTCACATTCCCAAAAGAAAATTGCCCTAGTGCATCCTTCTCTACCAGACGCCTCAAGCGGAGGCGAGATTGAACCAACATTGGCTACCGCTCTCATCCATTACTCTCTCAGTTTGATAGGGAGACCTCTCTAAAATAAGCGTCAGCTAAGTTGATCACTAGCCAGATGCCAATTTACACTATATCCCAATAAACAACAACAACACTTTATCCTTAAAATTTCTGTTCGAACAGAAACCAGAAAGAAGAATTCAGTCCAGAGAAATCGGTGACAATAGAAACTAGAGTCCAAAGTAATTTGATTTCCTTTAATTTGAATTGAGTACAGAGCAACAACAATTCATCCTTAAATTTGTAGCATTCCACTTTAATTCTCTAGGAACTTCTAAAATGATTTGAGACAACCTGCCTTGTACATAGGAAAGGAAGTCTTTCCTAAACATAAAAGTTATACAATATATCAAAAAAGGACAAAAGAGCTCATTTTTTACGTTGTAGATTAATTAACATTAAAATTTCCCCTACAACATTTGTCCCTTTAGATTTTATCACTAAACCATATCTTGATAGCATTCTAATACTCTAGTTCTAGAAGTTCATGGATGCAAATGTTGAATGCCAATAGTCGGATCTGTATGATTGGAAATTCCGAAGCATCATTCAAGAAATTATCAACCTCTTTGCTCCTTGAGTTGCTTTCTCTCTTTCTTTTACTCCTCGAAGGGGTAACCTTGCAGCTCATCATATTACAGCTGGTGCTTTTAAGGGAGTGTGCCCTCCGGGGTGGGTGTCTCAACCATGACTCTCTTTGTCTTCTCTACTGACTTCGGATGCTCGGAAGGCAAGTTGTCATTTTGATGCTATTGCTTCTCCATGAACCAAATCAGGCTTTCGTCTATTTGCTTTTGTTTTAATTTTTTCTAGTTTTTTCTAGTTTGTTATGTTGTTTTTTAACCCAGTTTTTAGTATGTTGTTTGCTGATGTAATGGACTTTGTTCCTTTTATTGTTACTAATAAAGAAGCAACCTCTTTCAACCAAAAAACAAAGAAGATAAATATGTGCCCCTATGAATCATTGTAGTTACTAGTTGGGAGTTGGGGCAATCAATAAACTTCTTATACTTAGTTCAAGTGTTCCTCTTTCTTTCAAAGTTCAGTTTTCTAACTTTCTTAAAGTCAATTTCTAATATCAATTGGAATAATATTTAGAAACCTAATTTGACACTAAAAGGGATCAATCAAAAGCTTAATTTTAGGAGACTGAACCAGGAGAAAGAAGAAACTTTGTATAAAAGGCATTCCTTTTATCTTAGGCAGCTAGGCTTTATCACATAAAATTATTTCTTTACATTGCCAGCATTCATGATTTTTCACATCTCAAATAATTGCCTCTTCACATTTGTAATAGAATAGGCTCAAGATGCATTAATTTCTGTAGGGGATTAAATGGTGATAAGAAGAGGATTAATTTACTCAAGAATGATGTTTTCTTTTAGCCTACTGATAAAGGAGGTCTTGGACTTCATTATTTTGCTAAGGTAAATAATGCTTTTCTAGCAAAACAAGCTTCAAGAATCTTATCTTTTCTTCCTAATCTCCATTGTTTAACACTCTGAGTGTCTAATATTTGATCTATCTAATACACATTTGGTTAGAAAACCATACAATTCTTCATATATTTGAAAAGGTATCTTACAATGATTTGATCTTGTTGCTAAACATTCGAAGTGAAAAATTGGGTTTGGGAGTTTGATACCACTCAACTACCGTTTATGGTCGCTTATCCAACATGGATTATAAACCACTGAAGATAGATATACAAATTGTTGCTATATTGTTAGTGTGTTTTCCATTTAGTTTGAATAATGTAAAATGGAATTCCAGACTTGTTAGTGAACTATATTATATTCCCCCTGATGTAGCTCGCATCATTCCCAATACTTCTCTCTCCCTTATTGGTAAAATTGTCAAATTTATTTCGAGTAAACATGTCATGGGTAATTACACAGTTAGGTAATATCGCATTGATGGCCCTGTAAGTGTGTATGAGATCGATGTAGTAATCATCTCATACTTTTTTGGGGTCGTACCCATAGAGAGGTTGTAATCTACTAATTCAAATGAGTTTTTGGTAAGAAGAAAATCAAGAAGAGAATATAACAATCACTTAAACAGTTGAGTTCAAGGTTTCACTCATATGTTGCTAATTTATATTATTTTGAGTTGACTCTTTAACTAATTATGATGACAAATAATTCCTAAAGTGCCTTAATATTCTCACGAATTATTAGTTTCTTTCTAATTAGTGTTAAACAATTGTTACTACAACACTCACACAACTAATTAAACCATCAAACTAGAGGTGGTAATATGGGTTGGGACCGTAGACCGAGTCCGTCTAACCCAACAAAATGGGCGAGTTTAGTTTTGTAAATTTAGGATCATTTGGGAGCGAGTCTTTTAGGCCCAAACCCATATGATCCTAACCCGCGGTAGGTTGGACTATCGGGTTGGCCGGTTAGCCTATATTTTATTTATGTCATCCAAACTGTTGTCATGCGTCACTCTATACATGCTCACCGCTCAAGGCCCAAATTATTTGTACATGTTAGAACTTCTTCTCAAACCTAATTTCATGCATTTAGCATTAGTCACTCGGTCTGTCAGTTACTCTTTTCTTTTAGAATGGTCTAGTCAAAAGACTCACTCAGTTACTCCCCACACTCCACTGCCAGTCGCCTAGTCTGCTCTACCCTAGCATTAGCAATTAGCCTCCGAATTTCATCTTACTCTCATGCCTGGTCCCCAACTAGAAAGGAGAGATTATTGAGTACTTACAAGAAGAAGAAGGTAAAGAGAAATCTATCCCACCTTTGAACAAGGCATAGCAATGGTGAAGTCGAGGCCTATCACTCCTTCCAGCTTTACAAGGGCTAGCGTGAAGTCGAAGGTAATTTTCAGCAACGGTAAACAGGTGAAGCCGATAGTTTGGCCTCTCAGTCCCAGATCTCTTCTGGCTATAATGATTTTTGCTGACCGTGAACGGGTGAAGACAACAGTAATTAATCAGGTAGAGATTTTATACTTTCTGGAATCAGCATAGAATATGGAATCAACTGAATTGTAAGGCTTATTCTTTCTAATTATTATGTGTAGAGATTTTCTTTGTTGACTTGCCAGACTTGTAAAGTGATTTTCTTCGTTGATCGGGCATAGATTTTCTTTGTTGAATTGTAAGACTTGTAAAGAGATTTTCTTTATTGAATTGGGTAGTATATTGTGTAAAAAAAATTTGAAAAAAAAATACAGGTTGGGAGGGCCAATCCGCCAACCCACCAATTATAGGTTGAGTTTGTTAAATACCAACATATATTGATAATATGATACCAACCCGTGACGGGTTAGCTCGAATCCAGTAGGCCGGACCATATTACCACCTTTACATGAAACTATAGTTCTTATCATCACAAATATCTAGACCTATCCCTAACCTAAATAATTTGTGTCTATTTCTTTAGATTTAGGTTCTCCCTTCACGTGTAAGTTCATCAAGATTACCCATATATTAGATTCTATTTGTGGCTAGCTAAAGCAAATCATGTGATAAACAAGAGAAATATATATAATTAAAATAAACTAAAATGTATTCATAAATATAAATTTATAAAGAATATTCATAAATAAAAATTTATGAATATTATAAATATATATAATTCAAATAAACTAAAATGTATTCATAAATATAGATTTATAAAAAAAATTCATTCAAAAGCAAACAAAATAAATAGAAATTAGCATCCTATTAGTCCACATTCCTCCCACGAGGAGTTAAACTCATAGAAAGAATATTGTTTATAATTCTTAGAGTAATGATTCTATATCGCCTATAGAGCCTCTATTCATAACTGAAATTCGTTTTTTGATATGAGGCTCTTTGATATATTTATATAATAACTTATAATATCTAATTTGATTTATTTTCTACGTTATATCTTTTTATGCTTTTGGATTTTGGAAAAAATTACGGTTTATGACCCCTGTCTAAAAGCACTCTCAATAATCAATATTTCAGAATGTTTCACAGAAATTACGATTTAGGACCACCTCTGCATGAATCCTGCGCCACATATCTATTTCACACTCGGCCTAGAGAGAGAAAAAAACAAAATAAAAAAAATACATCCACCATACATCCCCATTCACCAGTATGGAGTTGCCGACATTTCATAATCATCCCAAAGTTTTTGGTGAATTTTGTAAATAACGTGGGGCCGGAATATTCTGGAACTGGTGAATCTGGATATTTTCAACCTGCAGCTTCATGAAGTTACTGCGCTTCCGGGTGAGTTGAAACTTGCCCCATTTGTACGGCCTGTACTTGGCCGGGTTTTCACCGTCGGTGAATTCCTCCAACGGCGCCACCATCGTGTAATGAGAAGGATACAGAAAGAAAGGAATTGATAACCTCTCCTTCACCGAATTCACAACCACTCTGTGCTCTACGCTCTCATATTCATCATTAGTCCACACCTGCATGGTATCCCCCAGATTTATGATGTAGGCATTGGGTACGGGTTTGACTCCGATCCATTGGCCGTCGGACTTTCGCTTCACCTCAAGGCCACCGACGTCGTCCTGAGCCAGGATGGTTAGGACTCCGGGATCTTTGTGGTGGCCCACACCGAGGGCAAGGTCCGGCGAAGGGCAAGATGGGTAGCAATTAAGTCTGACGTTGCTGGTGTGGTCCTTGAAGAAATCCTCAAACCTCCCAGGAGGTAACCCCAAGCTCATAGCCACTAGCTCCAACAATCTCATCGCTAACGCCACCATCTCCTTTGCATATTCCTGGCACAACTCTCTGTTCATGGTTCACATCACAACACTCAGTTACTTACAAATCTAACTCAATATCATAACATTCAGAATCATCCATGAGCTATTCACCACTCTTGACTTTCTAGATCTAATTTGGATGTATTAGAATTAGTTTTTTACGTTTTTTCAAAAAAAAAAAACAAATTCATGTGTACATAATCTCCTACCTGTTAGTTTTTAAAAAAATGATTTTTTATTTAAAAATAATCATTTGAAAATATTAAATAGGAACTAATAGCTACGAGCAATGAAACTGAAACATGTATATATATATATCTATAGTTATGTGTGTAAGTAAATATTGTACCTCAGCTCAGGCGGGTTTTCAGGCCACTGATTCTCCCAGTAAGCCACACTGTCGTCGTCCTCGTCGAGTGAGGCGTAGGCGAGGGTGGGTTCTTTGACTGTATAGTCGAACACCTCCTTCCAGTCCCGGACGTTCTTGGTGTGTTCTGTGTCGTAAAACCCCATCACCTTGTGGAGGTCTCTCCTGACCTTCCTCTTCTCGTCGAGGCTCAGGTGGAAGAACTTCCGCGCCGCCGCCTCCAGCTTTTGCAGGCGCTCCGGGGGAACGCCATGGTTGATGATCTGGAAGAAGCCCCATTGCCGGCAGGCATGGCCAATGTCGTCGACGAGGGCGTCGAAGTCCGGCGAAGCGAGGTCGATGAGAGGAATGCCGTGAGCTTCTTCTCTGAGAGAGGGGTTGGGCCTGTGTACAGGCTCTTGGATGAAGGCTACGTCTACCTCTGCCATTGAATTGAAGATATGAAACTGAAACAATAAAGTGAAAAATGAGAAGGAAATGGTAAATTGTGAATTGTTGTTTGAAGCAAACCGAAATGGGCGCCGCTGTTATTTATAGAACGACAGACCTATTATAAGGAAAACGGGTGCTCAGCAATGTTCATTGAACCTGGACGGGATTTCATGGCACTTGGAGTTAATTACGTTGGCGGTTACATCATGAAGGCTGGAACGAGCTTGTAGTGTTTTACTCCTTTTTTTTTTTTTAGCAGCCTCTAGAATCGGTATCTATTTTTGCTTCTTTTTTTTTTGGTTAATTTCTAATGAAGGTTTAAATTATAAAATATATATGAATGAAAGTTTTTTTTTTTTGGGATCAAGTTCATCATCTGGTCGATCGCTTTTCTTTGCTTTGATCCTAGTATGTTATTTTGGGAACAATTAAAAAAAATAAAGATTATATACTTTTAAACAACGAACAAAAGTTTGCTTGAAAAAATAACTAAGGAGAGGTGAAATGAAAAAAAAAGGGTAAATTTCATGGAGGAAAGATAAAAAAAGGAGACATGGAAAAATAAAGAGAAAATTACAGTTAAATCCTAAATAAGAGAAAAAATAAAAAAAAAGATCCTTTTAAATCTTAAAATAAAAAAAATAGTCTTATTGACAACTTTAAGAGCGAGTTATTAACAAGTCTATGAGTTTTATTAATAAGTTTTTAGGACCATTTTTTTATTTTAAAATTTTAAGAGACTATTTTTTTTTTCTATTGTTTAGAATCTGAATATAATTTTTTCTAAAAATAAACTGTTTTTGCAATAAAAAACGAGCTTCTTGTTTTTCAAACTTTTTTGCCGGAAGTGGAAAAACAATTAGTTTGGCAGATTCCATGTTTTTCTGTTAGGGAAGTTCGTGAATCCGTGACGCTAGCTCTTTGAAGGGATGGGGTCATGATTTGATGCTTCTGTAAGACGTGGGAAAAAGTCCCACATCGGGGATTCGGGGATTCTTTTTCATTTGGGTAGTAATTGTAAGTATAAAAGGGGGGGTTCTCCCTCTTTTATACTCATCCCTTCAACTTGCTTTCTTCGTTCTATAAAACATTTTGTATTTCCTTCTCTCTTATAGTATTTCACTTATAAATCCTTTAGAGTGAAATTATATTCTGATATTTTCCTTATTGTTGTCTTATTTATTATTTATTAGCTGCTATTAAATATAGTAGTTGTGATTTATTATATTATTAAATTACTTCTAGAAACTTTGTTTTCTAGTATTGTGATTTTTTAGTATAATCGGTTACGCTCTATATATCCCGCTTCCGCAATAATTGGTATCAGAGCCAAGGTTCTGTCTGAGTATGCTCTGTGGTTGCAGTATAATCTGAACTTCCACATCAGAAAAGAATTACCTTGAGGTTTTGCATTTGCAGCTATTAAAAAATATTTGGAGCAGAAATGGCGAACAAAAAGGTTGAAGAATCCACATTAAGTGTCAACAATTCGTCGTCGGCATCTTCGCTTCTGACGAGAATTATGCCCAATGCGAAGTTTGCAGTTGAAATTTTTGACGGATCGGGACATTTTGGGATGTGGCAGAGTGAGGTTCTTGATGTCCTTTTTACACAACAATTAGATTTTGCTCTTGAAGAAAGGAAACCAGATAAAATGGAGGAGGAAGATTGGAGGATCATCAATCGTGTTGCTTGTGGTACTATTCGATCGTTTCTTTCCAGAGAACAGAAGTATCCATACACAAAGGAAACTTCTGCTTGTAGATTGTGGAAGGCA
Source organism: Albizia julibrissin (assembly GCA_037074505.1). NCBI lineage: Eukaryota > Viridiplantae > Streptophyta > Magnoliopsida > Fabales > Fabaceae > Albizia > Albizia julibrissin. The sequence goes on along the minus strand of CM073480.1, from coordinate 2,231,038 downwards.
TTAGAGGATAAATTCCTAAAGAAAAGCAGTCAAAATAAGCTTCACATGAAGAAAAGATTGTTTCGCTTCACTTATGTTCCTGGTACCACAATGAATGATCATATCACCAGCTTCAACAAGTTGGTAACAGATTTGCAGAATTTGGACGTGACTTTTGAAGATGAAGATATGGCCTTGATGTTGTTGGGATCACTCTTCCTGATGAGTACGAGCACCTGGAGACTACTCTACTTCACGGCGAAGAGGAAGTATCTCTCAGAGATGTTTGTTCTGCGCTATACAACTATGAACAAAGAAAGAGGGATAAACAAAGAGGCGGAGAAGCAGAAGCACTAGTCACAAGAGGGCGTGCTGAAAATCAATCGAGATCAAGGAAAGGGAGATTCAAATCGAGGTCCAGACCTAGTAAGGATGAATGTGCCTTTTGTCGAGAAAAGGGCCACTGGAAGAAGGATTGTCCAAAGTTGAAGAATAAAGCCAAACAGAACAATGGGAAGGCTGCTATGGATTCAAATGTAGCTGATTGTGATGATGAAAATTCATATTTTTCATTATCTACAACGACGTCGTCAAAAGCGTCAGGCGTATGGTTGTTGGATTCAGCTTGCAGTCATCATATGTGTCCCAACCGAGACTGGTTCACTGATTTCTAAGAAGGAGGATGTGGAGTTGTCCACACAGCAGATAACACTTCACTTACCGCATATGGCATTGGTTCAGTTCGATTGAGGAACCATGACGGATTGATCAGAACATTGACAGATGTTCGATATGTACCAGATTTGAAGAAAAATCTCATTTCTGTAGGAACTCTAGATTCAAAGGGGTTCAAGATTACTGCAGAAAGTGGAGTGATGAAGATACTTTCTGGTGCACTGGTGGTAATGAAGGGTATTCGGAAGAGCAATAATACGTATCACTATCAAGGTAGTACGGTTATTGGAATAGCAGCAGTGACATCCAGTGATGAGAAGGAGGTAGAAGCAACAAGGTTGTGGCATATGCGCTTGGGACATGCTGGAGGAAAATCCTTAAAAACTATTTCAGATCAAGGGTTGTTAAAAGGATTAAAGCATTGCAGTTTGGAGTTTTGTGAGCACTATGTGAAGGGGAAGCAGACAAGGGTTAAGTTCGGAACAACTATCCATAATACAAAAGGTATTTTGGATTATGTTCACTCTGATGTTTAGGGTCCTTCCAAAACACCATCATTGGGAGGAAAACATTATTTTGTAACCTTTGTTGATGATTTTTCCCGAAGAGTTTGGGTGTATACGATGAAGACTAAGGATGAAGTATTGAGAATTTTTCTCAAATGGAAGGCGATGATAGAAACACAAACAGGCAGGAGGATCAAATGTTTTCGTACAGATAACGGAGGAGAATACATGAATGATCCTTTCCAGAAGATTTGTGAGGATGATGGCATCGTTAGACACTTCACCGTCAGAAATACACCACAGCAGAATGGAGTGGCAGAACGCATGAACCGGACTTTACTGGAGAAGGTTCGGTGTATGTTGTCCAATGCTGGCTTGGGCAAAGAATTTTGGGCTGAGACAATTACATATGCGAGCCACCTCATTAATCGTCTACCATCTACTGCTATTGGTGGTAAAACACCGTTGGAACAATGGTATGATAAACCTGCTACAGATTATGATTCTTTACATGTATTTGGCTCAATTGCATACTATTATGTGAAGGAATCAAAATTGGATCCGAGAGCAAAGAAAGCTATTTTCTTGGGGATCACTTCCGGAGTCAAAGGATATTGTTTATGGTGTCCAGAGACAAAGAAGATTGTATTCAGTAGGGATGTTACCTTTGATGAATCTACCATGGTAAGAAAGGTAGCAGCTGAAGATACCCAGCAAGGTGATAGTGTTTCAAAGCAGGTGGAGTTTGAAGGAAAGATGATTTTTCCAGTACAAGGAGCAGACGAGGAAACAAGACAAGACTTTCCTAAGGTAGAAGAAGAGCCAGTTGATAGGGAGGTTTCGACTCATAGACCTCAACATCAATGTGAATCAATAGCAACCAGCAAGCCAAAACGAACAATAAGAAAGCCTACTCGTTTTGAAGATATGGTGGCTTGTGCAACCTCAATTGCAGCTGATGACATTCCTTTAACTTATAAATGGGCTATCCAGAGCTCAGAAAAGGAAAAGTGGAGGAATGCCATGAATGAAGAAATGCAGTCCCTTCATCAGAATGGTACGTGGAAATTGGCCAAACTCCCCAAGGGTAAGAAGGCAATTGGTTGCAAATGGGTATATGCAAAGAAAGAGGGATTTCCTAACCAAGGTGATGTGCGCCATAAAGCAAGATTGGTAGCTAAAGGCTATGCTCAGAAGGAGGGAATTGATTACAATGAGGTATTTTCTCCAGTTGTGAAACATTCCTCTATTAGAATTTTGTTGGCTTTAGTAGCACAGTTAGATTTGGAACTAGTTCAGATGGATGTAAAAACTGCATTTTTAAATGGAGACTTGGAGGAGGAAATCTACATGACTCAGCCGGAAGGATTCAGAGTTGCTGGAAAAGAGAATATGGTGTGTAAACTTGAAAAATCGTTATACGGATTGAAACAATCTTCGAGGCAATGGTATAAACGATTTGACAAGTTTATGTTGCGACATAAGTACAGAAGAAGTAGATACGATCATTGTGTCTATTTGCGGAAGCTTGAAGACGGATCCTTTATATATCTTCTTTTATATGTTGATGATATGTTGATAGCTTCAAAAAATCAGGTAGAAATTGAGAAGCTAAAGGTTCAACTAAAAAGGGAATTTGAGATGAAGGATTTAGGCGAGGCAAGGAAAATTCTCAGTATGGAGATAACAAGAGATAGAGAATCAAAGAAACTCTTTTTATCTCAAAAGGAGTATTTGAAGAGGTTGCTAAATCGTTTTGGTATGAATGAGAGAACGAAGTCGGTTAGCACTCCACTCGCCCCTCATTTTAAGCTCAGTGCTGATATGTCGCCAAAGGATGAAGATGAACGAGAGTATATGTCAAGGGTACCATATGCAAATGCCGTTGGTAGTTTGATGTATACAATGGTTTGTACAAGACCTGACATTTCACAAGCTGTTGGAGTTGTGAGTAGGTATATGCATGATCCAGGGAAAGAGCATTGGCAAGCTGTGAAATGAATTCTACGGTATATTTGTAATACTGTAGATGTTGGTTTGGTTTTTGAGCAGGAAAGTGATCGATCTTTAGTTGGGTATTGTGACTCAGATTTTGCGGGTGCTTTGGACAAACGAAGATCAACTACTGGTTATGTGTTTACTTTTGCAAGAGCACCAGTTAGTTGGAAGTCAACTTTGCAGTCAACAGTTGCTTTGTCTACCACAGAGGCAGAGTACATGGCAATTACAGAGGCTGTGAAAGAGGCAATTTGGCTTCAAGGATTGCTTGGAGAACTTGGTATTGGTCAAGAAAGTATCGTAGTTTATTGTGACAGTCAAAGTGCTATTCAATTAGCAAAGAACCAAGTTTACCATGCAAGGACGAAGCATATTGATGTTCGATATCACTTCATACGGGAAATTTTGGAAGAAGGTGGAGTCATGATACAGAAGATACGGACAACTGAAAATCCTGCTGATATGCTGACAAAGGTTGTGACTTCTGTCAAATTTCAACATTGTTTGGATTTGATCAACACTGTTGAACATTGATTGTTGAATTGTAAGCATAAAATTGTAATTAAAAAAGAAAATTAGGAATGTGAGAATTTTCCCAAGGTGGAGATTTGTAAGACGTGGGAAAAATTCCCACATCGGGGATTCTTTCCCATTTGGGCAGCAATTGTAAGTATAAAAGGGGGGCTCTCCCTCCTTTATACTCATCCCTTCAACTTGCCTTCTTCCTTCTATAAGGCATTTTGTATTTCCTTCTCTCTTATAGTATTTCACTTATAAATCCTTTAGAGTGAAATTAGATTCTGGTATTTTCCTTATTGTTGTCTTATTTATTATTTATTAGCTGCTATTAAATATAGTAGTTGTGATTTATTATATTATTAAATTACTTCTAGAAACTTTGTTTTCTAGTATTGTGATTTTTTAGTATAATCGGTTACGTTCTATATATCCCGCTTCCGCAACAGCTTCGAATTCCAATGAATATTCTTGATTTGGTGAAAAGAAATTTATGGCATTAGCTGATGAAGAAAAAGAAAGAAAGAAGTTTTTTTTGAATGAAAGAAACATCTTACTCAATTATTATAACACTTCATCCTTTTTTTAAAATGAAATTTACTTAATTAATCTGGCTAGATTGAGAAAAACCACATGTAAAAAAAATGTGTGTCAGTTCCTTTAAAACACCCTCTTGAATCATTTATCCTTAAATTACTCCTTAATGCAAGCTCCCTTCATAAAATAGGAACAAAAATGATGATTATGAGGAAAAAAAGCATTGAGCTTTTCTATTTAGGATGAAATCAAATTTCTCAACTAACTTTTATATTATAATCGGAAGTAGTATTTTTTATAAGATGAAATAAGACTTCAAAATTTTTCAAAATCTTTATAAAAAATCATCATTTAATTTTTTATCTCTTATATTTATCATATTTTTTTAAACTAATTTTTCTAACTTATAAACTAATATATAATTCTAGTACTACGCATAAATATTTTAAAAAAATCATGTTAACATATCTTATAAAGAAGTAATGTATTAACCTTCTCTAATCCCCCTAAATTAATCAATTAGCTCTTACATTAACAATTAAAAATAGTCCATCTTATGAGGGTCAATGAACCTCTACGGTTTTCCTGAGCAATTCTTGGGTTATATATTCTCATAGCTTCAAAAAAGTTACGTGGCTTTGTCATCGGTTTTTATATTAATATATAGTTGGTCCAATAATATAAGGTTCTATTAAATTTTTTTAGATTTTGAGTTTAAGTTCCTAAAAAGACATTTATATTTAGATAGGTAGTCACGAACTTCAAATCGAATATCAAATAATAATATAAAAAATGTTATTCCCAAATAGCCACGTGTTTCTTATATATATAGTAGTAGTTTATAATTTTAATATTAGAGCCACTTAACTTATTTGACTCTATTAAGAAAATATTTTGGTCCTTAATATAAGATATATTTATAAAGTTTGATTAGATTAAGGAATTTAGTTGAATTAGTTATTATGGTATGTATTTTCTAAAATACCAGTTGAATTAGTTAATATGACATATATTTTCTAAAACACCCTATCCATCTTCCTTAATTCCTTCAACCCCTCACCTCCTTGATTATTGTTGAGTTGACATCAATAAGGGTAAATTATGAAAATATTAACAAATATAAAAAGTATGTCTCATATTTAGAATAAATAATATCTTATATTTAAGACAAAGATCAACTCTTTAAATTTATCTTGTATCAAAAACCAGATGAGTAAAATAAAATAGTTAATTATAAAAAAATTAATCTCATCCCCATAAAATACACAAAGTAACAATAGATTGTACATCAATTGATAAGTTAGATAAATGAGTTTAAAAAAATGATACACTTTAGAAATAAAATGGATTGAGGAATGGTATTTGAGGCAAAATTTAACCATTTAACCAATTCTTGCATTAGAGACATGACATATTAATGTTACTAGAATGGAACAATAAAGATAGAAGGAGAGGTGAAATGCGCCTTTTGTCTTTGCATGACTTTTTGCTAGACATATGGGGAAAATTATTAATTTTTAAAAGAAAAATCTACAGACACACAACAAAACACAAGCCATAATAGAACATAAGAGGGAAAGAGGAAGAAAATCATAAAAACCAAGTGAATGTAGATGGAATCTCTTTAAATCTTCAATCTTTGACCTCTCAACCTTTAAGAACCTCAAACCCTAGCATACCAGCTCCCAATTTCGGCTTCCAAGTCACATAATGGTTCATTTCAGTGCCATCTATCAAGTTTTATCTAAGTTTTTCTCATTAGTAATTCAAAACACACATCTTCATTTTCGAGCAGTTTGACGTAGCTTTGCCTTGTGAATTGATAGCAAAATTGAGCTGGAATTAGACAGAAAGGTCAGAGATTTTTTTGTGGTCTTGCTATGGCAAACGGGTAGCAAAAAAGCACTAAATTGAAGTAGAAAGGTCATTGATTTCCGCCGTGATTTTGTTGGAGTGAACTCGCTGCAAGTGCATGCATTATCTTTTTCATTTTTTGTCTGATTATTGCATTATTTTCCTTCTTTCTTAGGCTTTTATTGATCTTCTTAAGCTTTTACATTTAGTCATCATCCTCCTACAGAAAAAAGAGTTTTATAAGCTACTTAAAACTCTTTAAATAATAAAAACTATTCACATTTAACTCAATATTTTTAAAAGTTTGAACATTGTTTCACCAAATCACATTTGACTTTATTTATGTCTCTTGTATGTACAAATTGATTTCAAAAACCTATAGCAGTATGGGGAAAATGTGTTGAAATGTATGACTTTTTAGAGATTATCAATAGTCCTATGTTACTGTCATTTGAACATTTACTATTCTATTCCTTATTTTAAATTCAGCGTATACTATGATATACCACCAACAGGAGCATTCACCTAAACTCGCCTCGCACTCTGGCAGCGTCTATGGTGTTGGGAGATTCTTGAAAGAGCAAAGCTCTTCATGTGATAAGTGTTTCATGAGAGACTTCCCATGAATACACACAAAGCAAAATATAATCCCAGTGTACAAAACACTTGTCCTTTTAAGTGTGTTAGTGTGTACAAAATATAATTCCAGCATCAAATTATGTAGACACTAGATAGAGCAGAAGTGAGATGGCGTCCCCCGGAATCAGGATTCTGTAGTCATTGCATTACAACTTATTGAATGTTTTGATCTATTTAATTGGGTGTTGCGGAATGCCACAAAGATCAGCGAATGTAGTCTCATTTTAGACTTTTTGTAAATCTCAAGTCTTTGGCTTACCAATGTAATAAAAAACAATTATTAAGAGAATCATTAATAAATGTTTTTTAATTTTACTCTTATAAAAGAAGATGTAGGTGAAAGGAGATATACGTCATTTTTTTTATAAGGGTAAACTTAAAAAAGTTAATCAATTAAAAATTTAAAGGGTATATTAACGATCCAAAAAATAAAAATAAAAACCAAAGAAAAGCCACACGGGGAATTTGGGAGCTTTTCACGTGGGTGCCTGACGTGGGCTCTCACATGGCTAGCTCGGTTCTGCTGCTTAGATGTTGGGGTACTAGGATTATAGATTTGTAATGAGCAGGAACAGACGCAAATCATACTTGAGATAAGCCGGATGATTAGAGGATGTTTGGTTATGTTTATATTTATGTATAAGTCTGATTTATATAAATTGAGATAAAACTTCTCTACATATTTACCTTATAGATCGTAAAAGCTATCTCGTAGACTATAAATCACGATTGAAAAACATAATTAAAAATTTCAACCGCTATTCCAAATATTTTCCAACTTCATTAATAGACAAAACAATTTCACTTCATTATTTTCAATCATATTAAAAAAGAGAAACAGTATGATAGTGGGAGAAGAACATGAAATCAACGGTGTCAATCGCACGGCTTTAAAGTTTAAACAAATTTGTGATAATAATATAAATTTATATCATAATCATAAATTTGTAAGGGTTTATTATTTTATTATTAATAATAAAAAAGTATTAATAATATATAACTAAATAATTAAAATCTAAAGATGACAAAAATTTGATTTAAATATATTTTAAATATAATAATTTAAATTAAATTAATTAATATTAATAATTTATTGGAAAAAATATTCTTGAAGTACATATAGTTTTATTTAATTTGGTACCTATATGTGTTTTTTATCCTTTTTAAATCTTGTAATTTTACTTTGTTCGGACAATTAACTTTTGCATAGGAGCTAACAATACTAGTAGAGCGAAGTACAGTTGCAGTGACAAACCGTGTTGAAGAGTAAAATTAAAAGACTTAATAAGAAGAAAAAACATAAAGGTACTAAATTAAAAATTGAATCAAACTATATTTACCTCAAAAAATAATTTTACTATAATTTATCATTCTTAATAAAAAATTTTTTATAAAATTTATATATATATAGCCACTCAATATAATTAAATTAAAAAAGTTACCACAAGGTTAAGAGTGATAGGTTAAAAGGATTTTGTAAGTTAGAAGCATGTAAATAATATACTTATTATATAAACTTGTAAGTTTATCTAAATTTATAACTAACATGTATAAAAACTGAATTGACACGATTTTATAAAGAATAAATTCGGAAAGTTAATTTGGAGGTAACAAAAGGCCTACAACCATCAATCAAATCCATGCATTAAAAACTTTCTAGTTTACCACACTATTCACAAATTTCAACCCTGACAGGGTGTAGCAAATACCAACAATTTTGTTAAAAAGATTATTTCTAAATAACAATTTATTAAATGGTTGCAAATACAGGAGTCTCAGTTGTAAATTATGAGGCTCAGCAGTCACTAATTCTATATTTGAAGTTATGAGCTTCGTATTTACAACATATATTTCTTTCTACAAAATTATTGGTATGTCCTTCTTTTAAGTTTTATCTTATTCCAGCTTCTGCGTCTCTTCCTTTTCGGTGGCTTTAGTATTTAATTTGGTAAAGATTTCTCCACTAAATAACAATAAACCAATTTATAAACGTATATTTATATAAAAAATTTAATGAAATGTCCTATAAATAATACTAAAAAATTTCTTCTCTTTCTATCCTATAAATAACAGAAGAGAAGTATGCTACAATAAATTTTAATACAGCTATATGATTTTCAATACTACTATATCATAATTGGTTTTACTTGAGTGAATGTATGTTTTTCAAGTATATTTTTTTGCATTTTATAAAATTTTAAAAAATCTCATTAAATACAAGGGCCATTCAAATTACAGATGGGATTCATTTGCATAATAGTAATGCTGGCTCTGAGTCATCAAATGGCAGGTCTGGACTTATCGCCTTTCAGAGCATACATGGTTCACTGAACATGGACGGTTTTTAGGAGGCATTACGATGGTTACCGGTCGGCCGCGTCCTTGTTCTTTGACGCGAGTACGTGACGTGGGCTCTCACATCACATGGCTGGCGCGGCGGGGTCTCACGTGGGCCCTCCTTTGACATTTTAGGAAAAGGGAGGAATTCTTGTGTGCACCACGCAATATATGGTCTATCCAATAATTAAAAAACAGCTCATTCCATTTTAATTTAACTGTTCAAAATTATTAGGTTAATTAATATACGACTGAATAATTCACATTCCCAGAAAAAAATTGCTCTAGTGTATCCTGCCATCTGGAATCAGTTTCCCTGCTCATGAGCAGGGACATTTTTCAGTGCAATTTAGATTTATTATTTTTTAAATAAATTATTTTAATAGGTACAAAATCTACAATAAAGATAATATATTAATTAATATTTTTTCAAAAAATCATTTTTTATTTAATAATTATAAATTTAAAAAATAAAATCTGAACCGTCCATATTTAATTTGAACGGTCTAGATGCTTGTCTAAAAGGACGAGCTCTCCCAGCTCGTACTTTCCAAAGGATAAGTAGGGAAACGGGTTTTACATTAGCCACCGCTCTCATCCGTTCTCTCTTTGTTTGATAGGGAGATCTCTCTAAAATAAGCATTAGCTAAGTTGATCATTAGTCAGATGCCAATTTACACTATATCCCAATAAACAACAACAACACTTTATCCTTAAAATTTTTGTTTGAACAGAAACCAGAAAGAAGAATTCAGTCTAGAGTAATCGATGACGATAGAAACTAGAATCCAAAGTAATTTGATTTCCTTTGAATTGAGTACAGAGCAACAACAATTCATCCTTAAATTTGTAGCATTCCACTCTAATTCTCTAGGAACTTCTAAAATGATTTGAGACAACCTGCCTTGTACATAGGAAAGGAAGTCTTGCCTAAACAATAAGTTATATAGTATATCAAAAAAGGACAAAAGAGCTCATTTTTTACGGTGTAGAGTAATTAACATTAACATCCCCCCCCCCAAACATTTGTCCCTTAAGATTTTGTCACTAAACCATATCTTGATAGCATTCTAATACTCCAGTTCTAGAAGTTCATGGATGCCAATGATGAATGCCAAAAATGCTAAACCAAAGAGAAACACGAGCAAGCCATTCCATTATGAGAGAGATTAGATAGCAGGAGCTACACCAACAGGGACAAACTCAATGAGATCGTATGGTCTTCCTTTGAGACAGCGTCGGAGAAGTGGGTCTCATTGATCTTGCCATACTTGCACAGATGATTGAGAAGACATTGTCTAAATTCATCAGAGTGATGAAGGATACTACAATGGTAGAAGAGCAAGAACGATAAGAAATTAGAGAGCAACACTTCATTCTCTAGTGCCGCTTTTTTGGTGTATTTTTAATACCTCCACCAAGGAAGAGATAAAAGAGGGAATTAAGGTAGATGATTAGGGTGTTTTAAAAAAATACTAATCTCCTTAATCTAAATAAATTAGATAAAAATGTCTTATATTAAGAACAGAAGTAAGTATATATAATAAAAAGAATGAAGTGAATAAGCTTGATGTTCCAACTCTACAAGAAAAAGAACAAAAAGAGTACATTAAAATAATAGAGTGAGAAAGTCATTTGGTCCTATTTAATTTATAAGGAAGAGCTAGGGAGAAGCTTTTTGTTGTTGTCAATAGTGCATGTTTGGATTAATGGTAGAAACTGTTGAGATTGCTAGGCATAGTGGAACATTAAAATTCAAAATTTTTCAATTTCTACTGCGGATCTATCAACGGAGTTTAAATGGAATAGTAGAAAATGTACCTTTCTTATGTGTTCAGTCTTTCCTTTCGATCTCAAAAAGCTAACAACTCGGATCAGCTCGCTCTACCGTATCTACACGAATAGGAATCCAACACAGACAACGTGTTAGCGCCACCAATGTCCTACTAAAGTTTTCTTTTTCTCACGGATCTCTATTCATTTAATCTTAATTAATTTCAAAATCCATATCATATCAATTAACACTTAATTGTTTTGATAAACAAATCAAATAAATTTTATCTAATTAAATCTGTTCAACAGTTTTAATTTAACTTATTTATTTAATCTGAATAAAGAGCCAATGGAAATAGATTTAATCAAGATTCTAAAACTCGGATCAGTTATTGAACCGATCAAGGTACTGAGTCAATGGTCAGTGGGTTAGATCAGAATTAAACCAGAGCTAAACCGAAACCAAACCAGTGAGAAATTGAATATTTTAAGCTTATTTATATAAAATTCTAAAGAAAAATTTAAACAAAAATTGATTTTTTAAAAAAAGTAAAAATGACAAATCGGACCGGTCATCGAACCGGCCAGGTTTAGCCACTGGGTCGCCAGTTCCCAGGCCGAACCGGCCTGTCCGGGTTCCAGAACCCTGGATTTAATTTATCATTATAAATTAAGTCTGAGATATTTTATCTTTATCATGTTAGTTATTAAATTTAATTTATCAGATTAAAACTAAAACATTATAATAATATTATCACAATATATGTATGTATGTATGTATGTATGTATGTATGTATGTATGTATGTATTTCAAAAAATACATGTGTGTATATAAAATTCATCTATCCTAAATTAACCATTACATTCATTGATTTATTTTTGTGTATGACCCTATAGGCCCATATGAAGTTGACAATGGGTAATGATCATACTAACCTATAAGTCGTAAGCGGCCTCTAATAAGACATCATGACTACTCAATTCATATAAAAATCGATAAACCGATACAACCTATCATAACACCATATCAATCCCTTTTGTCACACGATATTTTGGTCAAGGATGAGGCGTGAAAAATGTCGTCCTCCTATTCTTGACCATCACTTTCTTGATCCCTAAGTAGTCTGATTATAGAAATGAAAACTCCTTTCCATCATAGTATGTCCATACATTTCTTAGACTCACTCCTCGAGGGGCCCATTAATATCTCTTTACTAATGTGAGGGACAAATTCCATCTTGACCATTCACATTCCTCTGTATGAAAACCATCAAGCCTGAATATAGCATTTATCATTATCTGTAGAGCCGGGAAATCGGGCCAAGCCCGTTGGGCCTGCCCTTTTAAATCATAGGCTGGGCTTGAAAAATGAAGCTTGAAAAGGAAGTCGGGCCTAAAAAAGCCAACCCTGGAGGGCCGGCCATTAGGCCCTTTAGCTTTATTTTTTGTTTTAATTTCATTGCCCCTCCTACTCATGCCCTTGCTGACTCCTTCCTAAGAACCTTAAAATTGTTACATTTACATATGATGGTAATTTACCAATTCTTAATATTTTTACCCCTTGAGCAAAGTCTACTACTTAAAGTGAATTACAATCAAAATTCCTTGAAATTGATGATAGCAGCGAAGAAGATCAAAATGATAATTGTCATAATCATGTTGCTTAGAGTGTTTAGCTTGTTGCCTTCTTATGTTTTGTATGAGACTATGAATTACTTGTATACAATATTTTTTACCTTTGATTATGAATTAGTAACTGTATTTATTTTATTGCATGAGGTTTGTAGATGTATAGTTAAATCTTGTGAAAATGACTTCTGGCCCTACGGGCCAGCCCTGACCTTGATGCTCTCGAGCCGGGCTTTGAAAAATATCAATTTTTCTTTGTCCGAGCCCTGTAGGGCCGGCCCTTTTAGGCCCTGGCCTGTCAAGGGCCAGCCATGTAGGGCCAGGCCGGCCCTGATTCTCACCTCTTATTATCTGGTCAAAGGTGACTTTTGACTAGGTCAAGGCTGAGCGACTCTCATGTAAGAATCCATAATAATCTTATATCAAATGGTATAGTGACGTGGTTATACATGAAACAAGCTTATAACTTGTCCCATGCAGCTATCTTATAACGGGCCGGTTGAGTACCTTGTAGTCTTATAAGCGCCTAGTGTAACATCCTTATTTTTATTTTAGGATATAATTATACTTTGGTATAATTATACTTTAGAGATAAGTATAAATTTAATAGAAAGTTTTTGGAAAAAAAATTAGAAATTAAAATTTAATTAATAAAATAATAATTTATCAAAATAATATATATATATATATATATATATATATATATATATATATATATATATATTTCAAAGTTAGTAGGTGCGGAAACGACGCCTACCAACATGATGATAAGGGGGTGGCCCCCTTATCATTAAAAAAATAATAAAATTTATGTCGCTTTGGCGCCAACGGGAATAGGAGGAGAGGGGGTATTATAAATACCCCCTCACATAAACACTTCACGCAGGTGAAGTGTTTCGTGAAGAGAAGAGAGGGTGAGGTCTTGGTAGGAGTATTTTTGGTTATTTGAGGATCAATAAGGTACGTCAACTCTCTTCTAATCACAAAGTTTCATTTATGAAATATATTCTAGATAATTTTCTCTTTCCTATGATAATAACTTTATGCTAGTTAGAGAATATTTTGGGGATATGATTTTAGGCAAGTTTTGAGTTTTGTCAATATAAGACTATAGAAATGTAGAGAATAATTAATAGTTAATTTTAACCGGTTTAGATTTATTATTTGGTTGTTATGTGATTTTATAATTAATTTTTTATAAATATGATATAAATTAATCTCCATAGGACCTTTTTACCGATCAAAATTTGTTTGAATAATTTATTTGGATTATTGGAGGTATTATTGAGGTTTTAATCGGTTTATTTTGTTAGATCTGAGCTCTATGAAAAATATGAGTTATGATTTAATATTTAAATTAGAATTTGATATTATTTTAATTACGTAGAGATTTGAAGAGTTGTTTAATAATTGGATTATATCCATATAAATTACGAAAAAGAGATTTAATTATTTAAAAAGTTGATATTGAGGATTTTGTAATTAAAGGTATGTTAAAGGTTATTTAAGGATTTTAATGAGTACTTTGGGTTTATGAGGAATGATCTATGATTAAGGATTTTTAAGGAAAATTGGAATAATTGAAGATAATAGTTGTAGAGAAAATTGGGTTGTAGGAGTTAAATTATGTAAATTAATCATTTCATTGTTATTTATGGTTAATTGGTATCTATATTAATAATGAAGAGTTTTCTTGTGATCGGTGATTGCACGGGTTTTACTATCCAAATTAAGCTTAGGCTTGGAATCGAGGTAACCGGGGTTAATTTATTTTGTATGCTTGCTTTGGACTGTAAGGTGTTTTATAAACCTTACTTTTATCTATATCACTTGTATGTGTTTTGCAAGATTATATTTATATCTGAATATGAATTTATTTCAGTGAAGTAGTGAATTTTCCAATTTACATATATAATTGGAAATTATTATTAAATTGTTACTGTTATGATGGATATGTTATTTAAGATGGAATGTTGTATAATAATTTAGAATTCTCTTAATTATTTTCGAAAGCTGTATTAATTTATTATTTTTATATTACAGGATATGTTGGGTTGTGTGGAAGAGATATAGTGAATTGTGTGCCCATCGGCTCTCTCAATCCTGGCCCGGATTTGGAGTTGAGTGTTTTGGGCAGACACCTCACTGTTACGGTATATTGGTGGTAGTGTGGGAGGGGACAATATTCTTGATGTGACTAGCTAACCTTTGGCCGGGTATACTAGCACTGATAGGTTGTACCATCCCAGAAGAGATAATAAGGAGCATGATGGATGAGTGGAGATGGTTTTATTCATTGATTATATTATGTTAAGTTTTGAATTATGAGAATATTATTATTATTATTATTATTATGTCACTTAAACCTGCTTCTCTGACTTGCAATCATTCTCTGCATATTTTGTAAATTGATTTTGGTTACTGAGACTTTATGTGTCACCCCGTCATTATAGATAATTTTTCAGGTAAGACCTCTAATCTGGCTAGAGGCCAAGGGAAGCAACCAGAGGCATAGACGTTGAGAATCTTGTAGGCCTCTTTTGGTATTGGTGTGTGTTAATTTCTATATTGTCATTATAGGGCCCTCATGTTTTTATAATGTCACGTTTACTATTTGGATATCTGTCTTAGAATAAATGCTTAACCCTTGTTAGGCCTGAGATTTTTTGTTGCATACTCTGATATGTTGGTAGGTCCACAACCACAACTGTGTTGAAAATCATTTTGTGATTCATGGGTTAATTGTGATGTGAGATCAGAATAATAAATTTCTCTGTAGTGAGTTTGTGCCCTAAACTCTTATATGTTTTGAGAGAGTTTGTGTCCTGAACTCTGATATGTATTGGATTGAACTCTGATACGTATTAGGGAAAAAATTACTGATTTTGTATAACTGTATTGGATAATTACTGTTTGTAAAAAAGGGTCTTTTCACCTAGGACTTTGATTCGTAGCTCCATACCTTATCAAAGTCATACTGGTCTTTTTTCATCTTTACTCCCGTATAGATGACTGAACAGGGACATTTAAGACAATCATTATAATTTATTTAAAGATATAGTTATCACAGTGAACATGCAAATAATATGATAACAAAATGGAGAAATTAATTCAATAACAATGTTCAAAGTACAATGATTGGCCCATAGGGCACAATTTTCAACAGAAATTTCTTTTCTAATATGATTTACAGTATATAATATAGGTTTGTAAGAGAGGTTTTGTCTCAACTTACATAAACATGCTTTTCCACTACTTTCTCAAACAGGTCCTTATAAGGTGTCATCACATTAAAGTTTTGAGGTTAATATACAATTTAACCTTTCATTTATTATTGTGGTAACTTTTTTTTTCAACTAGTATTATATATATTAAGTAGGGGTAGAATTGAAAAATTATTAAATTTTATGATAGAGTTAATGAAGTTTGATGTTTTCTTGATGTGTGTGAAAATGTTAGAAATGCAAAGTATAGTTGTGCCAATGGGTTTGAATGAGGAGAACATCAAGAAATGAAGCAAATGATAAAGATGTGCCAGTAATATCCATAAACCTAGCTCTTCCACCAATATGTCGTTGGCTAAGTGGAGAAGTATATGGAATATGAACATTGTACCACGTGTCCAACATTTTGTTTGGAGGATTCTGAATCAGGTAGTGGCCCCTAATGATGCTCTACTCCGGCAAGAGAGCATCCACTAAACTCTGCCCTGTATGCGACGAAGAGGAGGAAACAGTTGAACATCTTTTCTCTCACTGTCCATGGACAAGGTGTGTCTGGTTTGTTTGCCATTTAGGTGTTAAAACTGATGTGATTCAGGTCAGGAACTTCACCTCTTAGTGGCTCTGCATTGCAGACGTGGGGTTGAACTTTGCTATACACCTGACATTACTCTTACTTACTAGATCCTTTGGTGTATATGGAAGCAAAGGAACAAAAAGGTGTTTAATCTTCAAGAGCCTATAGTCCGGAGGCTGTAATTGACTGGCCTATGCGATCCAATCTAGAGTTATGGGCTTTGAATGACAAAACTGAGGTGCATGTATCTATTACTATCAATGACCCTGATGGTGTACGATGGTACCTTCCTCCCCCAGGTAGTCTCAAATCAATTGTGATGGAGCTTATTCATCAGCAATGGGCACTGCAGCTATTGGAATTATCTGCCGAAATTATGGGGACTTCGTTTGGGGTTTTGCTAATAAGATTAAATCCCTGTCGGCTTTCATGAGTCATGACTGAGGCCTTAGCATTAAAGAGGACATTAATGTTAGCGGTAGATTTGGGTCACGACAAAGCTTTGTTTGAAACGGATAGTCAACTTCAGCAAAAATGTGTTGAAAGCCAAAAGCCGGATCTATATGGTTGGAAATGCCGAAGTATCATTCAAGACATTATCAACCTTTTTGCTCCTCGAGTCGGGTTCTCTCTTTCTTTTACTCCTTGAGGGGTAACCTAGCAGCTGATCATATTGCAGCTGAAGCTTTTAAGGGAGTGTGCCCTCCCGGGGTGTCTCAACCATCACTCTCTGTCTTCTCTACTGACTTCGGATGTTCGGAAGGCAGGTTGTCATTTTGATGCTACTGCTTCTCCATGAACCAGATCAGGCTTTGGTCTATTTGCTTTTTTTTTCTTCTTCTTCTTTTTGCTAGTTTGTTATGTTGTTTTTGACCAGTTTTTAGTATGTTGTTTGCTGGTGTAATGGACTTTGTTTCTTTTATTGTTAGTAATAGACAAGCAGCCTCTTTCGGGGGGAAAAACAAAAGAAGATGAAGATGTGCCCCTATGAATCTTTGTAGTTACTAGTTGGGGAGTTGGGACAATCAATAAACTTCTTGTCATTAGTTCAAGTGTTCCTATTACTTTCAAAGTTCAGTTTTCTAACTTTCTTAAAGTCAATTTCTAATATCAATTGGAATAATATTTAGAAACCTAATTTGACACTAAAAGAGATCAACCAAAAGTTTAATTTTAGGAGACTGAATCAGGAGAAAGAAGAAACTTTGTATAAAGGGCACGCCTTTTATCTTAAGAAGCCAGACTTTATCATATAAAATTATTTCTTTATGCTGCTAGCATTTATGATTTTTCACATCTCAAATAATTGCCTCTTTACATTTGTAATAGAATAGGCTCAAGATGCATTAATTTCTGTTGGGGATTAAATGGTGATAAGAAGAGGATTAATTTACTCAAGAATGATGTTTTCTTTTAGCCTGCTGATTGATAAAGGAGGTATTGGTCTTCATTATTCTGCTCAGGTAAATAATGCTTTTCTAGCAAAACAAGCTTGAAGAATTTTATCTCCTCCTCCTAATTCTCCATTGTTTAACACTCTGAGTGTCTAATATTTGATCTATCTAATACACATTTGGTTAGAAAACCATGCAATTCTTCATATATTTGAAAAGGTATCTTACAATGATTTGATCTTCTTGCTAAACATTCGAAGTGAAAAGTTGAGTTTGGGAGTTTGATACCACTCAACTACCGTTTATTCTCGCCTATCCAACATGGGTTATAAACCTCTGAAGATCAATATTCAGATTGTTGCTATATTTTTAGTGCATTTCCCAGTAAGTATGAATAATGTAAAATGGAATTCCAGACTTGTAATTGAACTACTCTTTTTTGTCTTATTTATAAACAACTTTCTTTTTCATGGGTTAGTTCCTTTTATAAGCAACTTTCATTTTATGTCTGAAAATGTAAGCTCATTTTTTTCTATTTTACCTTTATTAAATACATATTATTTATAATTAATTATCACACACACCAAGAGTTATATTCAGGAGAGAGAGAATGAACTTATTAAGTGTATGAAGTCAACAAAGCATTGAGAAAATATATTTTATTATCTCTCATACTTTCCATACATTCTCTCTCTATTTTTATATATAAGGGCATATATGAAAAGAACATGATATTTTTTACACACTTATTATTTTTATTTATCCGTTCATTTTACATAATAAAAAAATTACTTATAAATAAAACATGAGTGATATTATATTCCCCCGAAGTAGCTCACATAATTCCCAATACTTTTCTCTCCCTCACTGATAAAATTGTCAAATTTATTTGGAGTAAACACGTCATGGGTAATTACACAGTTAGGTAATATCGCATTGATAGCCTGCAAGTGTATGAGATCGATGTAGTAATAATTTCAAAGCATTTTAGGGTTGTAACATAGGGAGGTTGTGATTTACTAATTTAAATGAGTTTTTGGCCCATAGGTTAGGTTGCTAATTTATTTTATTTTGAGTTGACTTTTTAACTAATTATGGTGACAAATTATTCCTAAAGTGCCTTAATAGTCTCGCGAATTATGAATTCCTTTTTAATTAGTGTTGAACGATTGTTACTATGATACTCACAAAACTAATTAAATCATGAAACTATAGTTCTTATCATCACAAATATCTAGGTCTAACCCTAACCTAAATAATGTGTGTTTATTTCTTTAGATTTAGGTTCTCCTTTCACCTCCAAGTTCATCAAGATTACCCATATATTAGATTCTATTTTTGGCCAGCTAAAGTAAATCATGCGATGAACAAGATAAATATATATAATTAAAATAAAATAAAATGTATTAAAAAATTTATAAAGAATATTCATAAATGAAAATTTATGAATATTAGAAATATATATAATTAAAATAAACTAAAATGTATTCATAAATATAAATTTATAAAGAATATTCATAAATAAAAATTCATTCAAAGGTAAATAAAAATAAATAGAAACTAACATCCTATTAGGCTACATCCCTCTCCCTCTCCACTGAGGAGTTTAAAAACTGATAAAAAGAATATTGTTTATAATTCTTACAGTAATGATTGTGTATCAAGTGTGGCCCATAGAACTTCTATTTGTAGCTGAAATTCTTTTTTGATATGAGACTCTGTGATATATCTATGTAATAATTTATAATATCTAATTTGATTTATTTTCTGCTTCATATCTTTTTATGCCTTTTGAATTTGGAATAAATTACGGTTTATGACCCCATTCAACCAGCAATCTCAATATTTCAGAATATTTCACAGAAATTACGACTTAGGACCACCTCTACATGTATCCTGCTCCATATGACCCCATTCAACCAGCACTCTCAATATTTCAGAATATTTCACAGAAATTACGATTTAGGACCACCTCTACGTGTATCCTGAGCCATATGCCTTCAACTTCAATTCACGTCTTCATCCCTCCAAGATATTATATTATCTACAAAATAAAATATATCTGAATAGATTTAGTAGAAATATTACATTTTATCCTCAATATTATATTTAGGGAATATATATATATTAAATAGATATAAAATATTCATAAATTTAATCTAGTATAATTTAAAATTAATATCTATTTAATTATAAAATATGCACTTATCACCTCCAACATATAAATTACGCATTTCAATTTATATGAACTTTATAGTTTTGGAATAGGGTGTTTATTAAATAGAAGTAAAATTAAAATTTCCTTACATTGTAAGACAGAGCTAACAAGAGATTAGGCTTTTAATATAGTAAAATATGTAGGAAGTTACTAGAGTAATAAATAGTACAACATTAGTAAATATATTTAGTTCAGTCATCCAAAAATATATATCTATTTCACACTCGGCCTAGAGAGATAAAAAAACAAAATAAAAAAAATACATCCACCATACATCCCCATTCACCAATATGGAGTTGCCGAAATTTCATAATCATCCCAAAGTTTTCGGTGAATTTTGTAAATAACGTGGGGCCGGAATATTCTGGAAGTGGTGAATCTGGATATTTTCAACCTGCAGCTTCATGAAGTTACTGCGCTTCCGGGTGAGTTGAAACTTGCCCCATTTGTACGGCCTGTACTTGGCCGGGTTTTCACCGTCGGTTAATTCCTCCAACGGCGCCACCATCGTGTAATGAGAAGGATACAGAAAGAAAGGAATTGATAACCTCTCCTTCACCGAATTCACAACCACTCTGTGCTCTACGCTCACATATTCATCATTAGTCCACACCTGCATGGTATCCCCCAGATTTATGATGTAGGCATTGGGTACGGGTTTGACTCCGATCCATTGGCCGTCGGACTTTCGCTTCACCTCAAGGCCACCGACGTCGTCCTGAGCCAGGATGGTTAGGACTCCGGGATCTTTGTGGTGGCCCACACCGAGGGCAAGGTCCGGCGAAGGGCAAGATGGGTAGCAATTAAGTCTGACGTTGCTGGTGTGGTCCTTGAAGAAATCCTCAAACCTCCCTGGTGGTAACCCCAAGCTCATAGCCACTAGCTCCAACAATCTCATCGCTAACGCCACCATCTCCTTTGCATATTCCTGGCACAACTCTCTGTTCATGGTTCACATCACAACACTCAGTTACTTACAAATCTAACTCAATATCATGATATTCAGAATCATCCACGAGCTATTCACCACTCTTGACTTTCTAGATCTAATTTGGATGTATTAGAATTAGTTTTTTTACGTTTTTTCAAAAAAAGAAAATTAATGTGTACATAATCTAATATAAACATAATCTCCTACCCGTTAGTTTTTTAAAAAATGATTTTTTATTTAAAAATAATCATTCGAAAATATTAAATAGGAACTAATAGCTACGAGCAATGAAACTGAAACATGTTCGAACGATATATATATATATATATATATAGTTATGTGTGTAAGTAAATATTGCACCTCAGCTCAGGCGGGTTTTCAGGCCACTGGTTCTCCCAGTAAGCCACACTGTTGTCGTCCTTGTCGAGTGAGGCGTAGGCAAGGGTGGGTTCTTTGACGGTGCAGTCGAACACCTCCTTCCAGTCCCGGACGTTCCTGGTGTGTTCGTTGTCGTAAAACCCCATCACCTTGTGGAGGTCTCTCCTGACCTTCCTCTTCTCGTCGAGGCTCAAGTGGAAGAACTTCCGTGCCGCCTCCTCCAGCTTTTGCAGGAGCTCCGGCGGGACGCCGTGGTTGATGATTTGGAAGAAGCCCCATTGCCGGCAGGCATGGCCGATATCGGCGACAAGGTCGTCCAAGTCAGGAGAAGAGAGGTCGATGAGAGGGATGTCATCGGCCTCTTGCCGAAGAGAGGGGTTGGGCCTGTGTGCAGGCTCTTGGATGAAGGCTGCGTCTACCTCTGCCATGGAAGACGATGAATTTGAAACAAGAGTGAAAGAGAAGGAAATGGTAAATGCGTATTTTTGTGTGAAGCAAATCGAAGAGGGCACTGCTATTTATAGAATAAAAGTCCTACTATAAGGACAATGGTTGCTCTAATATGTTCATTGAACAATTATATGAAGGATTTGGATGCCAAAGGGCTTTAGATCAACTGGTACCACCGAGAGGTCATGGGTTCGAGCAGTGAGTGTGTGTTTGTGGACTAATATATTGTGGGTTTATTATTTGATCCAATAAAAAAAGGATTCAATTTGAGATGAGAATTCTTAGCTTCACCACTCCATATAGATCATTCATATCTAATGTGAATTGTTTACATTGAATTATTTTATTTACTTTTTAAAAAAGTTATTTTAATATGCACCGAATCCAAAAGAATATAATTTTTTTAACTATCGGTTTTTTGAAAAATGTGCGTTTTATTTAAAAATTATTAGTTAAAAAATTTTAAATCTGAATCATTAAAATTTTATTTTTAAACTTTATAAATATAACTATAATAAAGAGCTTTTAGCTTAGTTTTTATAATTATACGTATTTAGAATAATGATTGAAATTTTTAAAAATAATTTTTTAATTATAATTTATAATATATAAAATAAATATATGAAAAAAATATTAATTCGACTAATATACACAGATATTTTTAGAAGTTCTGAAAATCATCCAAAACACAACGATTGTCATCATAATTGAATACTTGAAATTGGTTCCCACAGGCCGAAACTACAAAAGCGCGGCGGGTGGTTGGGCCGCGCGTGAGTACTTGATGTGGGCTCTCCGCTCTCACGTGGCTGACGTGGTTTTGTGGTTTAGATGTTGGGTACGAGGATTATAGATTTGGGGTGCGGAGGAACAGATTCAAATCTTAATTATTTTAATGTAGCTTTTCAAAGATTCACGTCATTATTTTCATATAAAAAGGAATAACGGGGGAAGAAGCAGAAACAAAAACCATCACCCAAGGCCATGCCTTGAAGACGTACCAGTTTACCACTATTCACAAATTCAATGTGTAATAAATAATAATTTTTATAAATCAAGGTAAAATTCCTCTTATATACATATTATATTTTATAAATCACGTCAAAAAAAAATTTTTTTACCTCAAACCCAGACAAACACCGGGAGTGTGTTTGGTTTGGGGTTTTTTGAAGGGAGGTGAGGATAAGGGAAAGTTGGAGAGTGAAAAAATGTATTTGGTTAGAAGAAAGGAAGGTGAGAGTAGGGAAAATTTTTTGTTTTCTACTGGTTTCCTCCCTTCCTCTTTCAACCCTCTAAATTTAAGGTTTTTTGGAAGGTGAGAAATTTTGTGTCTCATTTAGACTAAACTACCTATACTAATTTTTCAATATTTCATGCTTACCCCTCTAGTTAAAACATTTTTTTTCTCAGCTGCTCTCTCCACCCAGTTTTTTTGTGCTTCTTGCTCCTCCTTCTCCAGTCACAAGCTCCGCCACAGGCGACGTTGCTTGCTGTTCCTTGATGGGTTTTGTGAGAATTTTCCAGATATTTCTCCTTACAATAGCAACGATTCTTTTAGAATGTTCCTTCATTCTTCATTTCTTTTGGACCCTGCCTTGTGTACATGGTTTTTGCTTACTTTTGATTTTTGAATTGGGATTAGATATGTCACTGAGTGGAGTTTACAGTTATTGTAGTTGGAGTTTTGGGTGATGATCTCCTTTTGAAATTTGATTTTAGTAAATTCACACAATTTTTCTTAGTTTTCTCAACTGAGGGATATTTTTAGAGTTTTTTTGGGCCATTTTTTTTAAAGAATATAAGTTGGACAATATTTTCATCTTCTAATGGGAATTTGGGCTAAATTGTTTTGAATTTGGCGTTATATAATATGGAAGCAAATGGAAACCTGTGGAAAACCATATATAAAACAATGGTGGCAATCCAGAAATTATGATACAATTCTTTTAAATTAGTGATTTTAGACCAACAATGGCAACCCATAAGTAGGAAAATATATAAATAAAAAGATAAGGTTATATTTGTAAATTTATAATTAGGTCATCTCATATACCCTCTTGAACTAAATAAGAAACTGAATATCACCTCCTCTTTTTCTGAACTAAACAAAACTCATAACTTCCCTAACTTAACTCTAATGAACCTCACTGAAACTTACTTTCATTGAACCAAACAAAAATGTTCCAACTCGGCGGAAAAAAGAACAACAGGATACATTAAAATAATGGAGGGTGAGATAAAGTTGTGTGAATGGGTTTGGATGAGAAGAACATCAAGAGATTAAGAAAATACTCACTCATAAGTTAATATAAGATATATGTATAGAATTGATTTTAATTTTAAATATAAAAATAATTTTCATATTTATTAATAATTTTTTAATTTACCTCTATTTATATTTCTTAATTTACCCCAGTAATGTGCTACATGAGAGGCTCATCAGATTTGTTCTTAAAAAAAACTATGAAACTTTAGAGATTGAAGTAACAAGTCAAACTATAAATATAAAGTTTAAATAATTAGTTTTCTCAAAAGTAAAAGCTAAACTCTGCGCATGCTGTAAAATAATACTCCCTCGATCCTTTTAATTAACAAAAACAATTAAAATCACACGGTTAAAATGTTAATTAAAATAAATAAATGTTAGTTAATTAGCCACTTTTTTTTTACAGAGTATTTACACACAAAAAATGGGACTATTGTGTATATTATTTGAGGGAAAGAGACGAGCTGTGGCTCCAAAAAAATATAACTTCTATGAGCTTGTGTAAAATTTGTCGCCCACTGGATGTTGCGTTAGACATTGGGAAAATAAGAAGTAACTTTGTATATACGGTGGTGGTAGGGATGTCCAAAAAACCCGGTGGTCTGGTTGGTCCGGTCCAACCCGGTCCGACCCGACCCGGTCTAGAAGACCAAAAATCAGTCCAAGACACTTTAAACAGACCGGACCAGACTGATCGGGTCGGACCGGACATCGGGTCAAGGGTCCAGACCCTTCGGTCTAGTCCGGTCCAACCCGATTTTTTTTAAAAAAATATCTTGTATAATTTTTTTTAATCCTCAAAACTCAAATAATTTTTTTATACTTATTAGATTTAATGTGTTTAATTGATTGTTATGGATTGTATT
The DNA here is from genome assembly GCA_037074505.1 of Albizia julibrissin. NCBI lineage: Eukaryota > Viridiplantae > Streptophyta > Magnoliopsida > Fabales > Fabaceae > Albizia > Albizia julibrissin. The sequence continues at coordinate 2,206,294 of CM073480.1, read as the reverse complement.
AAAGTAACTTAAATGTTGTTATTTTTTATTCATGTTCAATGTTGTTGGAGATTATTATGGATTTATGAATGAGTTTTAATATTTTGTGATATATTTTTCTCAATTATAAGTATTATTATACATTTTTCCACTGTCCCTAGCTCCTTGCATCAATCCAAACAAGAGGGAGAACAAAATTAAAATAGGTCCTGGACTGCCTGGACTGGTCCAGGCAGTCCACTGGACCGGTCTGGTCCAGCCCGAGCTCGGGCTGGTGCTGGACCAGACCGGACCTCGGGCTGACTTGTCCAGCCCGAGGTCCTATAAGGACCAGACCTCGGGTTGAGGTCCAACCCGGTCTGGTCCGGTCCATGGACAACCCTAGGTGGTGGAGAGAGAAATGAGTGAAAGAAGATGCTAACACATGATAAATTTGAAAAATAATATTTTTAATATTTTTAAATCCGTATATTAAACCAGGAGTAAAAGTAGAAATATTTATCAACAACACCAATTTAATTTAATAAGTTGACTTCCCTTTCTTAATTTAAAAGAAATGATAGTTGTTGTCTTATATTTTATTCAGTCATCTCTTATATTTTATTTGGTTTTTTTTATAAATAATTTTTTTAAAAGTTAGTTCTTAATATAAACAATTTTTCTTTTGGGTCTTAAAATTTAAATTGTTTTTATATTTTTTACCCCTATTAAATACATAACTTTATATTAATTATCTCCACTTACCACTATTTCTTTTATTTAATCATTTATTACATGTTTTAAAAGTTAGTTCTTAATATAAAAATTTTTTCTTTTGTGTCTTAAAATTTAAATTGTTTTTTTATTTTTTACCCCTATTAAATACATAACTTTATATTAATTATCTCCACTTACCATTAATTTTTTTTATTTTATCATTTATTACATGTGTTCTTTTGTATTTTTTATTCATTCTCTCTTGTGTATAAATAAGAGCATATTTAAAAAAAATATATAATATTTTTAATATATTTATTATTTTTAATTAATTTGAACTATAATTTATTTAATAAAATAAAAAAATTACTTATAATAAGAATTGAGGGAAGATAAGAGGGGTAGTTTGTCTCAAGAAAATGACAGCGAGGTCTAAAACTTTGAAACTCGTGACAATAAATATTTTGGGTTAGTATTGTCAGGAGTTTCTGGTTCCCGTCAACATCATGACATCCCCACAGTGTTTATTACTAGGTCGTCCAGGCTGGCTGGGCACCGCATACAGTTACTTCCCCTGGATTATTTATAAATAATTTTTTTATAGTAATGATCTATTTTATAGAAAATTTCATTTTGGGTTGGAAAATATAAATTTATTTTATTTTTATTAAATATATATTATTTATAATTAATTATTACACACATCAAGAGTTATATTCAGAAGAGAGAGAATTCATTAGGTGAATAAAGTTAACAAAATATTAGGAAATATATTTTCTTATCTCTCATATTTTTTATATATTATCTATACTTTTATAAATAGGAGTATATATATAAAAAAATGGTATTCTTGACACACTTATTATTTTTAACTACCGATTCATTTATGGAATAAGAAAAAAATTATTTATAAATAAAAACAGATGAAAAATATTACATGGGACCTGTGGGACCTCTAACTTTTGGGTTTTACCACATGTTTCTCCACCCAAAAACATAATTGTCCATCTATTCTATTTATAGTAGAAAATTTACAGTCAGTTCTTAAATAAGAGATAAAATAAAAAAAATGATCTTTTAAAATAAAAAAATTATCCTATTGATAACTTCAGAAGTAATTTATTGACAAGTCCAGGGATCTTTTAACAAATTATTGAGGACTATTTTTTTTTATCTTAAGATTTTTTAAAAACATTATTTTATTTTATTTTTTGCGACCTGATTGTAATTTTTCAATTTATAATTAAGGTTGAGAAATAAAGTTTATTTGCATCCTATTTTATAAATTACATACTCAATTTTTTATATGATTATATGATTTTAGTCAAATTATAATTTGTTTTAAAATTTGAACTTTTTTGGGTTGGAAACTTTACTAGATTTTAAGACAGGATTATTGAAGATTAAAGTTTTCTCTTTTTAACACGCTGAAACATGCAGCAAGTTATTAATAAATGGGATAAGATAGAGTGGGTGTTTGGATAACTATGTAAAAACACTTTTTTTATAAAACTTTGATTTATGAGAAAATTATTCAAGCACATAAAAAAAAATTTTTAGAAACACTTTTTTATATAAAATCATGATTTTAAATTTAAAACCATAAACTTTAAAAAAGTTTTTTTTCTTTTTTACTTTTCACCAATGGACCATAATTTTCTCTTTCCTTCTTTTTCTTTTTCACACCTTTCCCTTTCCTCCTTCTCTTCGCGCGTTTCACCTTTCTTCTTCTCTTTAATTTTCTGTCACTTCCTTCCATCATTTTCTCACTTCCAATTTTCTTTTCTTTGTTTTATATGTAAGGCTAAGGCAACGGTAATTTTAAAAGGAAAAATAGTTTAAAAATAATTTGAAAGTAAATTGATTGTTAAATGGTATCACGTGTGTAAATAAGTATTCGTCATGTACAATGGAGTTTCTATTGTGTGCAACCATCTTACGTGTGTGTAAAAAGCTTCTATACGAAAGTGCAAATATCTTCCAATCATGGGCAACATATCACCCGTCATATGCAATATATCACCTATCGTGTACAATGGTAGCATTTAGCAATTAATTTAACCCCAAGATATTTTTAAGTAGTTCTCCCATTTTAAAAACACATCCTTTATATGTTAAAAATGGGTGCATGGAGGAACTTGTCTTCTAATTTATTATAAAATTTAAATTAAAAAAATATAAAATATAATCTTAACCGTTATATATAATTATAGTAAAAGATAATGTTCCATTTAATACTTTGATAATAAAAAAATGATTATAATAATAATAGCTAAACACTGTATCATTTTATTAAAATCTTTTTTTTTTCAGAATCTATTTTATTTATAAACTATTTTTTATAATCATTTTTTTTATTTTTTCTTCAAAAATTATTCTTTAAAACTAATCCCACACTCCAAATCGTAAATATACTCAGTTCCGTCATCCAAATATATATTTTTACACTCGGTCTTTAAAAATACAAAGAGAACATATAGAAATACATTTATCATATATAACCAGCATTGAGTGCGTGACGTCGTTTCATTCTCATCCCAACATTTTAGAAGAATTTGGTTGGGCCGGAATATTTTGGAAGTGGAGAATCTGGATATTTTCAACATGCAGTTTATGAAGTTACTGCGCTTCCTGATGAGTTGAAACTTGCCCCACTTGTACGGCCTGTAATTTGCTACGTTTTCCCCGTCGGTCAGTTCCTCCAGCGACGCCACCACCGTGTAATGCGACGGATTTACAAATAATGGAATAGAGAACCTCTCCTTCTCTGAATTAACCATAACTCTGCTCTACGCTCTCATATTCTCCATTTGTCCACACCTGGAAAACATCCACCAGATTTATTATGTAGGCATCGGGTACGGGTTTGACTCTGGCCGATTGCTCGTCGGATTTCCGCTTCACCTCCAGTCCACCCACTTCGTCCCGAGAAAGGATGGTCAAAACCCCTGGATCCTTGTGACGGCCAACTCCAAGAACAAGTTCAGGGGATGGACACGGCGGATAACGATTTATTCTACCAGAGCTGGTATGGTCCCTAAAGAATTTCTCAAACCTCTTCGCCAGTAGCCCCAAGCTCATGGCGATTAGCTCCATCAACCTTATGGCCAGCTTCATTATATCCTTTGCATATTCACGACACGCCTCCTTGTTAATGGTTCACATCAGAAAATTTCAGATCCAACATAACAAAAAAAAAAAATCTTACATCATGATACATACTCTTATGTGTAATTGGAGCAAGGCCTGCTACATGCCTGGGTATCTAGTTCGAATTTCAGAAGAAACACATGTGGTGTGAGTGGCAATATAAAAAAATACTGTTGTCTGTAGTTAATTTACCTCATTTTCGGTGGGTTTTGAGGCCACTGGTTCTCCCAGTAAACTACTTGGTCGTCGTCCTCCTCCACCGATGCGGCGGCGAGAGTTGGTATATTGACCGTGAAGCTGAACACCTCCTTCCAGTCCCGGACGTTCTCGGTATGTTCGGTGTCATAATACCCCAACACCTTCGTGGTGTCTCTCCTGACCTTCCACTTCTCGTTGAGGCTCAGATAGAAGAGCTTTCGTACCGCCTCCTCCAGCTTGTGGCGGCGCTCTAGCGGAACGCTGTGGTTGACGACCTGGAAGAAGCCCCATTGCCTGCAGGCATGGACAATTTCGTGAACGAGGGTGTGGACGTCGGTGGTGGAGAGGTCAATGAGAGGGATTCCTTGGCCATCTTGTGAGAGAGAAGGATTAGGTCTGTGTGTTGGTTCTTGGATGAAGGCTACGAGGCTGTTTGGAATAGCTTATGAAAATTTTATAAGTGCTTATAAATTGTAATTTCTGGTCTACGAGGTAATTTTTACGGTCTACGAGGTAGCTTTTACGGTCTACGAGGTGCTTTTACGGTCTACGAAGTGCTTTCACGGTCTACGAGATAAATATGTGAAGGAGATTTATCTCGATTTACGTGAATCGAATTTATATGATAAGCCCGATTCAAAAAAGCTATCACAAACAGCCTCTACGTTTATCTCTATGCCAGCCATGGACGGCGACGATAATTCTAAAACTACACAGAAAATGAGAAGCAAATGGCTAATGCGTGTCTCCGGGTGAGTGAAGCCAAAAACGCTGCTATTTATACAAAAATATTCCCTCTAAATCTAAATTGCGTGACAAAGTTACTAAAACTGTTTATAAACTCCAGGTTGTTTGGAATAACTTATAAAAATTTTATAAGTGCTTATAAATTGTAATTTACGGTTTATGAGGTAACTTTTACGGTCTACGAAGTGTTTTCACGGTCTACGAAATAAATATGTAGAGGAGATTTATCTCGATTTACGTGAATCGCGCTTTTTATATAAGCCCGATTCAGATAAATGATTACAAATATATAAAATACAAGTATAATCTTACTTTTTAATAACACCATTATTAATAGAAAAGGTGAGCGAGTGAGGAAATGGGTAAGAAACGAGATAATGGAAAAATACTACGAAAAAATATAAGAGAAACATATTAGAGGTGAGAATAAAAAAATAAAATCAATGATACTTTAAACTTATTATTGGGACCTGACACTACTAGAAAAAACACTTTTAACGTCCCTTATATGGGACTTTTAACGTCCTTTTATGAGGGGACGCGTATGCCAGCGACGTAGTAAATTTGGAGTTTAGACGTCCTTTGTAAAAAGACGCGTAAAGGGCTGGGTTTAGGCGTCCCTTTGACCAAAAGGGACGCCTAAAGTAATGAGTTTAGGCGTCCCTTTGGTCAAAAGGGACGCCTAAAGTCCCCGTTTAGAATTTTTTTATTTAAAAATTAGGGACTTTAGGCGTCCCTTTTGGCCAAAGGGACGCCTAAAGTGTTTTTTTTTCAGAACCATTTTTATTGTTTCTGGCCATATCATTTTGAAAGCAAACAAAAACGTATACACAAAAAGGAAACATACAGCACGCAGTTTATAATTAACAAAACACAACATCCACCTCTAATGAAACATTATGCACTACATTGTTGACAGAAATGTTGTCCACTAATATAATAAACAACTACTAATAAGTAAATGTACAGGAAACGATAAACTTCTACAAATCAATGTGTTGAAGAATCCTCCCAGCCAACAAGTCTCTGATCAAATTAATGTCTTCATATAAGTAAGCAGCATCATTATCAAAGATCTACAAATTAGAAAATATGATTATATATACGAAATCAATGAAATTAAAGAATTGTTTAGCAATTCAATTAAAATACAACCAAAATATTATCATTTGATTACCTGTTGAAAATCATTTGTAAAGCCACTTTGAATGATATTATACATGTAAAGTAGAACATAATAGCCACATTCAGTACCACCTGGTTGTTGAGGGCACTATAAATCAAAAGCAATTGGTTAAAATCAATAACATACATCATTTATAAAACAACCGTAAATAAAATAACTTAAATTATATTGAAACCACATACTTTGGGATAGAACCACTTTGGCTTGCGAACAACTCTACCCTCACGTGACCCGCCAAGCATTCTATATGTTTGGGTCGCGCTACCATTAAAATGTAAAACATTTTAAGTTAGAACCATTAAAATGTAAAACATTTTAAGTTAGAACCATTAAAATGTAAAACATTTTAAGTTGGAACAATTTATTGAAATCAAGCATTTCTTTAATTAATAAAAAAGAAATAACTAACGTGTTGAAGACTGATTTTGTGTCTTTGTCTGGCTTTTTTGTCAAGGAATCAAACCAATAGATTTCATTGAGGCGTGGGCAAACAACACACAAGCTCCAATGGTAACTAAAACAATACACAGATTAAAATGAAGTTTAGATTAGAAGAAAATTATTTCTCAAACATCCAAAAATAAAATTTTTTACTACATACCCTTGAACAATTGGCGCTAGATAACATCGCAATTTGGTCGCTGCCATTGTGAAGCCCACATAATGCGTCCTTTGTGCGACATCATTTTTATCTGATGTCGTATTTGCCGGACACAAGAATCCATATAAATTTGATCTTTGCATATCAATGCACATGTGGTAGAAGGACCTAAAATATAAATAAAATGACCAATGAATTATTGAACTTATGAAATCTTGAACTTAGAAAAGAAAAACTAACCAAATGGCAAGTGTGACCCATCCTGCATCTATCTCCTCCAAATGCATAAACTCCTTAAGATCTTTATTGTCGATCGTGTAGGGATACGTCAATTGTGCACCCACAATCCCTGGAGGCATATTGAAGTTGACTTGGGGAATACCTTTGTACATCTGTTGGAGCCGTGCTAAAAAGGGCCATTTTTTCGCATGTTGCTCCTCCTATAAGCATAGAAAACAAAACCAATTATATTACAATGATGCCAATAAATGTCAAGTGATATGAATATAATTCCTACCATTGGTGGGGTTCCCAACGTGCCAATAAGATATTGAGGCCAAAGGATGAAACCTCCAATTGCCTGACCCAGCGTGGCAATCTCAACGTCAGGGATAGGGATGGCTGCACCTTCTTCCCCCTCATGAACACGTGTCACTGTCACCCTACGTAAATACTGTGGAATTTGATTATGATGGTGGGTGGTAGCTTTTGTGTAAACGAGAGCATCGGCTACAACACGAATCATGTCTGTGGTGTCCAAATAAAGGATACACGATTCACCCGACTCCGGAGTGGCAGAAGGCTGGCCCAGTGGTTCTGTTATGTGAGAAGGCTGGCCACAGGGTTCTGTACTATGGGAAGGCTGGACAAGACTATGGAAAGGAGCAGCAACAAGTTCTGGAGTATGGGAAGGCTGGACAAGGGGTTCTGGATTGTGGAAAGCCTCGGCAACGAGTTGCGGAGTGTGGGAAGGCTGTACAAGGGATTCGTCCGGCGGGTTGTGACTTCCTTTAGTGCTGGGGAAGGCCGGGGATTCCTCGTTTCTAACCCTAGTAGCCTCCATGTGATGAAAATCAAACCACGATTTCATTTCACCACGTAGTTGTGTCATTAGCTCATCTCGGAGCTCCTCTCGGATTTGATCGCGAAGCTTATCCACAAACTCTTGACTGGGTTCAGCTTGTGAAGAATATAACGAGGCTTTACCAAAATACTTCGAAATACCAACTCCCCTTGGCTCCCCTCTAACACGGCCTGGGTATTCAGCCTTCCCAATCGCCGTGGCCAATATGTCCATCCGTCCACTTGGAGTGAACGAACCTTGGCTACTCTGCTCTTCGAGTTCGTCCTGTAGCATACAATTCGTTATGAATACCCATTTAAATGCTAGAAATGTGAAGAATTTTACAATTAATTACTTATGCTATTACTACTTACAATCCTCGAGGCAACCTCAGCAATAGTAGGATTTATATATTTCCCACCCTTAATCCTCCCTGCTTTCCATTTTTTGTGACGTGGAGGAGGAGCTGGCTCTTGCACAACAACGGAAGGATCCGATTTCGCAGCGTCCTTCATTTTTTCCAGCTCTTCTGCCATCATCATCCGCTCCAGCTTCCTGTAGCCACCCCGAGACATGCAATGCTGGTACTGATTTGCTTCTTGCCTCTGTGTGTTCGCCGCACTTAATTCCTGTTTAAGGGAAAAAGGGAAAAACAAGTCATTAGTGCATTAACTATATTGAAATTATAAATTTTCATACTGAAGACAGAAAATTTACCAAAAATTCAGGAGCTTGTCGTTTAGCTACAAACAATCTCCAGTCCTCTGGAGATAGATATGAATATTCCTGACAAGGATCAAGATGACTCTTGTCACCTCTAAGGTACTTCCTGGAGAGCTTATTTTTAAAATCCTTCCAGCGCAAACGAACCTCTCCCATCCAGTGGTTGTACATGTCTGTGGTGTCAGGAACATCGAACGTTTGCTGCAAAAACGGAGACAATTAAACTTGAATAGGAAGAAAGGTCTAAATACATAAAATGTATCGAAAGTTATGTACCAAAATCTGTTGCCATATCATGGCTTTCGTCTTTTTGGGAACCTGCCTCCAACTATCATAGATGATTCGGACTTTGCTTCGACCCAAAAAACCAAGATAACTAATGAAGTGGTCTTCCTCAGGACCCATTGGATTCATGTTGGCATCAAACTCTATGTGAACCCTCTCCTGTTCATTGTAGTGGCGCTTCGCCAATACAGCCATCTTCGTGGCACCTCTTGTTCTTCTCGGAGCGGGTGGCTCTTCTTGCCTTCCATTATGCTGCTCGCTGTCGCTCCCTGAGTCACTGGAACTTGACATATTCCTAGACAAAAAAAATCATTGTCAGAGAGGTAAGTAGATTGCAGGTATCTGTATAAACTACATTAAGGGAAAAAAGCACATATGACATAATACAGTTTTATATAGTTAAAGGTCTTACTTCATATTGTTTCCCATATTCCTTCATAATGATCATTTCTTGCAGAATAATCTTCATCATCTACTAACTCGACCTCACTTCCTATAGGTGGATTTGTTGTCAAAGGTGGTGTGTCGTCAAGGTTGAAGGTTGGATCACCATACTTTTGTTTTTTGCTTTGAAGTACAATGGACATATTTTTATTTGCAGGATCTGTGACATAAAACACTTGCTTCGCCTGGCTGGCTAGAATGAAGGGCTCATCTCTATAACCAACTCTTCGAAGATCGACTGAGACAAATCCAAATTGTGGATCTATTACCACAGCAGCATTGCTAACCCACTTACATTTGAACAAACCAACTTTGAACTTGTTGTAGGTCATCTCCCATATTTCTTCTATAACTCCATAATAAGTCATTGATGCACATATGGGGTTTTTGTCTTTCGAACTGGAAAAGTGCATAGCTTCAGCTTCAACCATCACCCCACTATTTTGCATGGTACTTCTGTCATCTTGCTCTTTTGTGTAGAATGAATACCCATTTATGTCATAACCAGTCCAAGTAACAACCTGAAATGAAGGCCCCCAGGCTAGCCAGTTGATTGTGTCGGACACACCGATCTCATGTGAAACCTTCTCCTCAAACCACTGAACAAATGTCTTGTTTTGCTCAATAGCTATTTGCATGTCACTCTTCTTTGGATTCAAGTTCTTCAAAGTCTTTTTGTGCTCATCTATGTATGACTGAACTTCTTCCATATTATTCAAGATATACAAGTGTGCTTGCAACACCTCTTCACGCTCCGCAGTCTTCACTTTTAGTCCTCGTGTTCCCTTACTTCTCCCCTCTTCATGCCGAGACTGTTCCTTTTTACCAGATAGATAATCTTTACAAAAGTCCATAGCCTCTTCAACTACATATCGCTCAACTATTGAGGCTTCAGGTCGATAAGGATTTTTAGAATATCCTTTTAAGATCTTCATGTATCGCTCAAAAGGGTACATCCACCTTAAATAAACTGGACCGCAAAGCCTTACCTCCCTTACTAAATGAACTACTAAATGCACCATTATATCAAAAAATGATAGAGGAAAATGCATCTCTAGTTGGGACAGAATTGTATAACCCTCATTTTCTAGTCCATCCAACTTCTCAGTGTCGATGACTTTGTTACAGATAGCATTAAAGAAAACACACAATCTGGTTATAGTAGTTCGCACTTCTTCTTTCATAATGCCTCTAATGGCTACCGGTAACAATTGTTGCATTAACACGTGATAGTCATGGGACTTCATTCCCACTAACTTCAAATCGTCCATTGACACACACCTGCTAACATTAGAAGAGTAGCCCTGTGGGACCTTAATTTCATGCAGACACCCACACAAACTTCTTTTCTCCGCTTTTGATAGCGTATGCGCAGCTGGCTCCATATATGCCCTCCTACCATCATCTCTTAGTTGTGGATGCAACCGATCTCTTATTCCCATATCAACAAGGTCAAGTCTCGCGCTCATTCCATCTTTGGTCTTACCTGGGATGTGCAAAAGCGTACTTACAAGGCTGTCACACACATTTTTCTCCACATGCATCACATCAATACTGTGTCTTACATCAAGACAATGCCAATACGGAAGATCAAATAAAATTGACTTCTTCTTCCATATATTCTTCTCACCCTTAGTTCTTTGATTTTTACCAAAGGTCACATTGACACGTTCTACCCGACTATAAACTTCCTCCCCGGTTAAGGCCCTTGGTGCAACTCCATGTTCTGGTAAGCCATCAAAACGCTTTCTCAGCCTACGATATGGGTGGAATCGAGGAAGAAACCTCCTGTGGCCAAGGTACACTATTTTTTTGCAATGCTTAAGTTGTCGAAAGTGTGTGTCTCCTTCACAGATTGGGCATGCTTTATGACCCTTCACACTATACCCTGACAAATTTCCGTATGCGGGGAAGTCGTTTATCGTGGTAAAAATCATTGCACGCAACTTGAAAGACTCTTTCTTATAAGCATCGAACACATCCACACCTTCCTCCCATAACTTCTTCAAGTCCTCAATCAAAGGAGCCAAATACACATCGATGTCATTCCCTGGCTGTTTTGGTCCAGAGATCATCATAGAAAGCATAACGTACTTGCGCTTCATACATAACCAGGGAGGTAAGTTGTATATTACAAGGAGAACTGGCCACGAACTATGTATACTAGTAAGAGTTCCATACGGATTTATTCCATCTGTACAAAGTCCAAGCCGAAGGTTTCTCGGCTCGCTGCCAAATTGAGGGAACATTTCATCTATCTTTTTCCACTGTAGAGAGTCGGCCGGGTGCCGAAGATATGTTCCGTCACAAATTCTCTCATCAGAATGCCATCTCAACTTCTTTACTTTTGTTGCGGTCGCAAACAAACGCTTAAACCGTGGAATTATTGGAAGATACCATAACACCTTCGAAGGTTGCCGTTTACTTGTTGTCCCTTCTCTACAACCACCATCTTTCTTCACTTTATATCGTGATGTTTTACAGTTAGGACACTCACTAAGACCTGCATACTCCTTTCTATACAATACACAGTCATTAGGGCAAGCATGTATCTTTTTGTACTCCATACCCATCGTAGACAAGATTTTCTTTGCCTCATACATACGGTTTGGAAGTACATTATCTTCTGGAAACATATCACACAATAATTCCAATAGTAATGTAAAACTACTATCGGTCCATCCACAAGTTGCCTTTAAGTTCACCAAATGCAATGTTCCCGTCAGTCGTGTGTACTTACTCCCAGGGTATAATGGTGTCCCCGTATCACTCCGCAAGCTGTCAAATTCATGTGCCTGGGCGAAGGATTCAACCTCGGCATCGTGAATCATTTTCTCCATTCTATCTTGTTCCATAACATCCACTCCTTCCTTCTTGTGCGACGGACAATCAGTAATTACTTCCTCACCATGCCATATCCACCTTGTGTATCGAAGATTTATTCCATCACAAAGTAGGTGATCCCTTATATCATCAACATCTCGTCGACTCTCGTTTAAACAATTCACACAAGGACAAAAATACTTCCCATTTTTAGTTGGAGCATTCCTTCTAGCAAATTCAATAAACTCTTCCACCCCATTCTCATATTCTTCACTAGTTCTCAAAGCATTCATCCAACTATGATCCATTGTTTTACCACCTAAACCATTCCCAACAACACTCAAGTTTATAACAATTGTTAACTATGAGATTGCCTTTTATCACTTTTTTCAAAAAACATTTCGGGATCATTTCCCATTAAGTGTAATATCCCACAATTGTAATAACAAACCATTTCACCTTAATTCAAACAAAAAATAAATAAATAAAGTAACTTAGGCAATTAAGGACAATATCAACAATTTAAAATATCAATTTTTCTTTAGAGAACTAATATGTTTAAATTAGTCAAGTTAAAAGTTCTATGCACCTACCTAATATATTAAAAGTTCTATACATGCATTATTTCAAACCAATAAAAGTTCTATAGCACTCAGAGCTTCCTACACATGTTTTATATAATCAAATAAATTATATACTTATTTAATCTAATAAAATTAGTTAACTAGCAAAACTCCCATATGTACTTATGGAATCTAGCATACATATGTACTTATGGCATATATGAGTGGCTTATAGTTTCTAGCAAAACTACTATTTTAAATTAAACTGTCGATCATGACATTAACTAAAGTGAAATAAAATAAATCAAAATAAAAAAAAAGCTTACAGGTTGGAAGAAATTAAAATGGCGTGATGATGAAGAGGTTGGGAGGGAGGAGGCGCGCTAGCCACCGTGAGAGAGGGAGCTCCGATGCTGCAAACAATGAAAAGATCAAGGAATATGAGGCTTTCACTGGTGGGGATAGCTGATTAGCTAGTTGGAAAAAAAGAAAGAAGAGATCGAACTGTACCGTAATACTTCTCAGCTGATCAGCTCGCTGGAACAAGTTAGTAAGGCGGCGGAAGAGAAAGATACAGGGGGTGAGTATTGAAGTGAGATGATAGAAGGAGGAGATGAGAGAAAATGAAGAAAGAGGGATTGAGCGGTGGAAGGGATATTCGGTGGAAGGAGGCTAAGTGTTTTTTATCAGAGAGGGAGGAAGTAGAGTGACGAAAGGAATGGAGGGAAATGATGAAAATGTGGAGGGAAATGATGTTTAGGCGTCCCTTCTGTAAGAAGGGACGCCTAAACATATAAATAGGCGTCCCTTCATAGAGAAGGGACGCCTAATGTGGGGTGCATGCCAGCCACGTGGCTGGCATGCACCCTTTAGGCGTCCCTTCTCAAAGAAGGGACGCCTAATGTCCCGACATTAGGCGTCCTTTCTCTAGAAGGGACGCCTAATGTCTCCTTTAGGCGTCCCTTCTTCAATAAGGGACGCCTAAAGGTTAATAAGTCTCTCTTTATTTACATAAATGCCACCGCGTACACTTTTTACTTCCCTTTTTAAAGAAGGGACGCCTAATTGTGACGTTAAATCCCTTTTCTGTAGTAGTGTGACTAAGTATAAGCTATTTTGCCCACTTGTTTTTGCCAACTAAGTATAAACTTGTTTAAGAAATAAGCTGCCATGCAAATGTCCAATAATCGTTAAATGTGAACGGCTTTGGAAGCAATGGTTTGCAGTTGCATCACTCTTATCTTCGTACCAACTTTAAAGCGTTAAAATCGCCATTCAAAGCGTTAAAATCCTCAAGTTTATGATATAAGATGAATAAGCTTGTTTGAGATCACTTTTGAACATTCTAAATGTGCTTATTCACACAAATCGAGCTAAATTTATTATCATATACTTACTTTGTATACTACAAAAAAAATTACAATTCGTAGTAGTGCATTTATAACATTTTATTATAACTTATACAAATGTGAATATTTGTAGCGGTTTCGCTTAAAACTACTACATATTTGCAATGGTATGCTTCACGTCAAGTGGCGCGCAGGTTAGGGGACAGATTTTGTAGTGTTCAAAAGGTATAACCACTACAAAATTTGGCGCCAAATTTGCCACGGTTTATTTGTAGCGGTTAGTATATATTAACTGCTACAAATGTGGTACCATCTTCGCGTTAGTTGTCACGGATATTGTGGCGATTAGTTTGTAGTTATTTTTGTGACAGTAACCGCTACATAATGCAAAGAGTCGTCATTTGTAGCAGTTATAAGCTTATAACCGCTATAGAATACAAAGGGTCTGCAGGTTTGTAGCAGTTATGGCTTATAACCACTACAGATGCAAAGGGTCTGCAAGTTTGTAGCTATTATAGCTTATAACCGCTACAAAGTTTCATGTTATCTGAGATGGGCATGTGCTTTTTGTAGCGGTAGAGGTAGCGATTTCTTTTAAAACCGCTATAAATCCAATCGCCATAAAAGTGGCCATTTGAATTCTCACGCCCCTTTCAAGATTTTCCTTAAGATCTAAGATTCTGCTAAAGCATTTTACAGAGTTTACTACTTGAGGTTAGTTAAGTCTTTTATTTCATTTTTTGCATATTATTCTATAATTTTGATATAAGTGTTCCTTTTTTTTTGCAGTTAAATATTATGACTTTCGAGTGAGATATGAAGAAAGGGAAGGAGGCTGAACTTCCCCCAAACCTATTATGCGGGAGAGTAACAGTAGAGGTGGTGGTGGGAGAGGCGGCAAAGGGCAGTGCGAAGGTAGGCACATCTCCATGCCTTCATAGAAGGCGACCACGCTACAACAGCCACAGGAAGTGGTCCCATATTAGCCACTACAGACTCCCCTTCAGGAGACGAGCCTCCAATAGACTGTCCAACAGGAGGCGACCACTCTAGAGCTACCTGTTAAGTCTAAGAGGGAGATCAGTCTCAACGATTACGACGAGAATGAGGAATTTGACTTCTAGATTCCTATCAGTGACATGGAGCAGTTTCTAGATGAGGAGGATGCGTGGGACTAGAACAACCCATGACGGTCGTCTGCCCGATCGATGGGGTTTAAGGTGCAAATTCAGGTAAATTTAATATTGAAATTCCATAGGTTAAATGTAGATCAAAATTTAATTAACGTATGTGGTAAATTGTACAGATGAGCAGGGGAACATTTCTACGAGGAGGCTGGACGTAGCCGGTCTCAATGGCATGGATCGGAGACTACATGTGATAGTTTCATGGAATGAGGCCACGGACCAGTAAATCAAGAATGGTGGTCACCTTTTCAACTACTACCTGAATGAACTGGGCTTGAATTGGATACGATTCTCTATCCACTTCAAGACATGGAAGAATATTCACAGGGGGCCGAAGGATCTAACGTGGGACAAGGCTGTGAAGGTAATTAATAGTATTTAATTATATTATATATTTTGTAATTAATTATATCTAATTATTATTTATTAATTATTTGTAAGTATTTGTATTTAATCATTATTTATTCAATTGCATTACATGATAGGTTTGCCGTCCGAGATAACATGAAGAGGTAGACGCTGATAAAGATGGGGGACGTTTGGAGGAATAGGAGGAATCTTCTCTTCCATAGTATGAATAATGATTGGATGATACCTCTGTAGCAGCTAATCGACAACGTCCCGGACAGCATCCCACAGAACGACTTAGCGAGTGTTGTCCAATACAAGAGGAGCACAGAGGGGCATGTAATTTATTTATAATCATAATTTTAATATAATTTTCATAATTTTTATGTTTTTAATAATTATAATTGTTTTATATATATTTTTTAATTTTTTTAATATTTTTTTATTCGAGTTCATTCTTACAGGAATACCAGGTGCCAAGAGCAGCAGATGATTCACCACATGGTAGGATTAAAGACATTTGATGTGACTTACAGCAAGTTGGTAATTTTTTACAATGTCAATTAATGTTAGCTGGTTATTTCATATTATAAATTTAGTGTTTTATTGTTCATAATACTAATTTAATGTTTTAATTATTTTAGGAGAAGAAGACTCAGCAGGAGAACCGTCAGATGGACTACGAGAAGTTATTCACTATCTCCCACAGATACCGTGACAGGACTCCAACCTCTCAGCAGGTAGAGGAGGCCATTGTAAGAGAATTTATTATTTTATAATAATAATAATAATAATTTATTGTTCTATTTTTATAAAACTACTTTATTGTGAATAATAATAATAATTTATTGTTTCATAAAATAGCAGGAGCGGATGCGGCAGTCGCTAGGTGTGGTACAAGAGACCCAAACCCAGGAGTTAGAGGGGTTTATGGACCTCATTGCACCATTGATAGCTGGTCTGGGCCCAGTTGAGCACCCTGAACACATGAAGGGTATGGGGATAGGCGGCAGACCTAGCATGGTTTATGGCCGGAACGACGCCTCTGAGGCTGGTAGCTCTCGAGCACGGACGTCAGGGGTCAGACGTTCGAGAAAGGAGTCTTTCAACGAGCATAGTTCGGAGGTTGCCAGGGCACAAACTGTGATGTCCCATCAAATGCAGAAGATGCAAGAGCAAAACGATTTCTACTACGCTCAACATGCACAATAGTAGGATAACACGAACTACATGCTGTCTAGGTCGTGGAGTCGCCTGTTCCTTGTTGAGCAGCATCCACAGGTCTCCCTGTCCTTGGGTTCATTATCTAGGCATCTCCTATTGCCAATGATGATGGTGCTATTAACTCTGCTCAACGCCGTGATCCTGCCCCCTGAGGGAGGACCTAATGATCAGTACCGTAATCCTGCCCCTCTTGAGAGAGGACCTAATCATCGGCTCTGAATAGTTAGTTTGTGTTTTTAGTTAGCTTTAGGATAATTATATTTTTCTTTCTAACATATGTAAACAAATTTGAACATTTATATTTTCATTAATGTTAAATTCTTGTTTCTTTTAATGCTTACTAAAAAAATTGAAATAAATAAATAAATAATTCCTTTGTAGCGGTTTTTATATACAAACCTCTACAAATTATGAACCTTTGTAACAGTTAAGTTGATGAAACCGCTACAAAGGGCAATAACTTTATAGCGGTTCCGATAATGAAACTACTACCAATTTCAAAATAAAAAATTTAAAATATAGCTAACAGTCATGGACATTTACAGCGGTTATAGGTGGTAACCGCTACAAAGTATCATGAATATTTGTAGTGGTTTTTTCAACCTTAATTGCTACAAAGTGCTCATGAAATATTGTAGTGGTTTTTCCATGTAACCACTAGAAGCTAAAAAGTATCTTGCACATTGGTAGCGGTTTCTTAAAGGAAACCACTATAATTTGAAATTTTGAAATATAGCCAATGGTCATGAACATTTGTAGCATTTTTTGGACATAACCGCCATAAAGTGTTACACATTTGAAATTTAATTTTCATATCCCATCAACAATCATTAAAGTTTGTAGCAACATTTGAATATATAACTGCTATAAAGTTACACTTAGTTGCGGTTATAGAACCGCTTCAAATTATTGAACATTGGAGGATTTAAATATAAGCTTCTAGGTACCTGTCATTCTCTATTCACTCATCTTCTTTTCTAAATTTTTTCACTAGCTATAAATAAGTAATAGATCAGGTTGCCATGCAATTCTCCTGAATATTTGTACATATAAATTTTTTTAGATTTCACATACTCTCACGCCAGATGTAATAGTAAGATCGTTTGTCCGTGTTGGAGATGCAAGTTCAAGAAGTGGCATGTATAACAAGTTGTTAAGGAACATTTGCTTGTGTAGCATTTCCAGGAAGACTATACGTTCTGGGGAGTTCATAGTAAGAAACCCGAAATGAGATATGATGATGCTCTTCCTGAAAGTTCACAAGTAGGAATTCAAGTAGATGAAGATGATCCTATTAAAGATGCAGTACGTGATGCGTTTGGTTTTCAAGATGACAACTTCAACAAAGAAGTGCAGGGTTCAGAGCCAGTGTTCTTGCGGAATAAAGCAGCTCAGAATTTTTTCAGTTTAATGGACAAAGCAAATTGTCCTTTGTATCAAGGTTGTCGAAAATACTCAAAATTGTATTTCTTTGACAAAATTGTCCTTTGTATCAATTGCCTGTGTGGAGTCATAGATAAGGAAATGTCGATGTTGCTTGAATTATTAGAAGATGTGTTCCCTGATGCGGAGTTTCCTACATCATTTTATGAGGCTAAGAAGATTATTAACATATTGGCTGTGAACTACTAAAAAATTGATGCATGACCTAACGATTGTATGTTATATTGAGGAGATGATGCTAGCAGGGAGACTTGTAAGCAATGTCAAACATCGAGGTACAAGACAATTTAAAAGGGGAGAAAGCAGAAGAAGAAACATGCAAAGATTCTCAGATACTTCCCTTTAAATCCATGCTTACAAAGATTGTTTATGTCGTCTAAAACAACAGAAAACATAAGGTGGCATAAAGTTGATAAGAATGAAGATGGTAAATTAAGACATCCATGGGATGCAGAAGCCTGTAAAGCATTGGACTCAAACTTTCCATCTTTTGAGGCTGAACTTAGAAATGTTTGGCTTGCTTTGACGACTGTCAGATTTAATCCATTTTGGAATCTTTGCACAAGTTACACTATTTGGCTGGTAATCTTAGTTCCCTACAACTTGCCCCTCTGGATATGTATGAAACAAAGCTCCTTCATTTTGTCAATGATCAGTCCAGGCAAAAAGGTAAAAGGTAATGACATCGATGTGTATCTCCTACCACTTATTACGGAATTGATGGACTTGTGGAATGTCGGCATCAAGACATATGACGCATACGCTAAGTCTCTATTCAACTTGTGTGCAGCTTTAATGTGGACGATAAGTGACTTTCCTAGGCTTAAAACACTATCCGGGTGGAATATGCATACCAGGATGACCTATCTAACTTACAATTTTGACTTTAACTCAGTGCCCCTTCCCCACAGTTAAAAGTGGTGCTTGATAGGTCATCAGAGGTTTTTCAATGGTAAGCAGAAGTTTAGGTTGCAACGTAATTGTTTCAATGGGGAACCGAAAAAAAAAGACCTCCTCAAACTTTAACTGATGTAGATATCTTACAACAACTTCAACATGTTAAATTCGAGTTTGGAAAAAGCGACGATGGAGCGTAAGCAGGGCGAAAGATTGCTAGAACTTCAGCTTCTGATCCTCAGCAATGACGAAAGATAAACATTTTATTCACACTTCCATATTGGAAATCTAATTTACTTTGACAAATTTTTGATGTCATGTACATTGCATAAAATGTGTGCAACAATGTGCTATACACGCTGCTTAACGAACCCGATAAGTTAAAAGATCATCTTCAAGCAAGGAAAGATTTACGCGTCATAGGAGTTTGTGAAGACGCTTGGTGTAATATTCTAAAAAAATATAATAATTAAAAAAGTAAATAAATAAATTATTATTATTATAATATTATTATATTATATTTTAATATATTATTATAATATTATATATATATATATATATATATATATATATATATATATATATATATATTATAAGGTGGGCAGCACGTGGGCTGCCCACCTATTATTAAATGTAAGGAGAGGGAGTAGATTACCCACTCCCTATTCCCTCTTCCTTTTTAAATACCGCATGAGGTGCGGTATTAAAAGGAAGAGGCAGAGAACGAGGGAAAAGCGAGAGAATGAGAATGGAATAAAGATCTCACTTGAGTTTTCTGAGGTAAGTTATTTATCTTATAAAATTATTTAGATAGCTAAAATAACTTCTTTCAGCAAATTTCTTTTATGAAAATTATTCCATGTATTTTTCTCGTTCTAATAAGGATAATATTGTATAGATTAGAGAATATTTTAAGATTAGCATTTTGGACAAGTTTGAGTTTTGTTAGTATAAGGCTATAAAAATGTAGAGAATAATTAATAGCAAATTTTAATCGGTTTATTTTTCTTATTTAGTTGGTATAAGATTTTATAACGAATTTTGTGTATAATTAGTCTATGAATAATTCTATATAGGACTTTTTAACCGATTAAATATGGGTTAAAAGCTTTATTTGAATTAATGAAGGTATTACTGAAATTTTAATTGGTTTAGTTTTGAAATTCGGAGGACTAAACTGTCATTTATGAAAATCGGAGGACTAAACTGTCATTTATGAAATTCGGAGGAATAAACTGTCATTTATGAAATTCGAAGGACTAAACTGTCATTTTTGATATTTGAAGGACTGAACGGTCATTTTTAAAATTTAAACCCCAAACTGTTATTTTTCAGTTTTTAGAATATATTATATATATATTATTAAAAATTTGTATATAAGTTATAATTTTGATTATGTGGAATTTTGGAGAGTTATTAATGGATAGTAAATTGATTTTGGCATTTCCTTGAGCTATTGGATTAGGAGCAGTGTGGTAATAAATAGTTTTGGCGAGAGGTAACCACTTTCCTCTTGTTGTGCATGCTTGTATGATGTTTGTGAGTGATTTTAATTATGCAGATTTATAAATTTGGCTATTGATATGTGATGTGGTTTTGGAAAATATGTGGTTAATGAAATTGTCTTGTGGGACTTATTTTCATTGAGAAAATGACTAGCAATATTATATCATATGAGTTGGTATTTATTTATGAGATTGGAAAGATCTTTTTTGATAATTATGAAATGATAATGACATGTCATAATCACATAATATGGATAAGATAAGGGATGGTGGATGTGGAATTAATGAGAGGTTACTCAAAGAGAAAATAAGGGGGTGAATTCTTGTACAAAAGAGGAAATAAGGTGGTGGACGTCCAGGTGCACACTGGTTAGTCCTTTGGCCCATTTGTATTACGTAGGGCTATGACACCCCACTAATGTATTTAGATGGAGAATCCATGGTCCGGTCTTGTGCTCTGTGGATTTTGGCCAATCCATATCACTTGATCGGTGAGCTTGTTGAGTTAGCTACCAGTCATATGGGTGAGTACTAGCCCATGGGTTCAGTCAGAGGAAATAAGGTGGAGAGGAAATAAGGGAGGAAAGAAAATAAATTAGTATGTATTGACTCTTATACACTTATATGGTAAATATGAGAATGAGAATATGATATTGTGAATTATTATGAAATTATTCGTATGGACAAGTGAAATTTTAATAATGTTATACTTTTATAATTGTCCCACTTGGCACCTCACAGGCACATATTTGTATGCCCGATGAGATGGATTGCTGGTTACTGAGGCTTTTGTCTCACCCCGTTGATTTAACATTTTTCCAGGTGATAGTTTTCGTGCGGGTCCATCAGGGAAGACTCCGAAAGCTTAAACTACTTCTGATAAAAGTAGTGCTTCCATCTTTTTAATATATGTTGGATTATTGTATAATGCCACATTAGGGCTCATCTTGCATACTCTGATCTATTTATGAGAACTTGATATATTATCTATATATTTTTAATTGCTTCTGATGATGTTAGAAGGCCTGTATGGCTTATGATGTGTTCTAAACTTGTGGATCCACAATTTGATCTGATAAGGATATTTTAATATCTGATGAGATATTATTCAGTAAGGAAAAAATGTTTTATTTTTCATGGTAAATTTTATAAACCATGGTAGAGTTTTCAAACGGTTAGTTAAACTCTTTTTCTGCCATGGTTAAATTTTTAAAAGATGAGCTGTAATCTTTTATACCATGGTAGCCTTTTGGGAAATTGAGTTATAAAAATAGGATTTTATAGTGTTAAGGAAATGATTTTACACTTGGCCAGATGAGCATGACAAATTTCGCACAAAAAATTTATCCTTATAAAACCGAACAAGGAAGTCTTCCTCTCGACGTTGAAGAAAATAAAAGTTCTTGATGGATATTCAAGCAATATTTCACGATGTATTGACATGCAGGCTCAAAAGGTTACTGGGCTGAAAAGTCATGACTCACATATTCTTATGTAACAGTTACTTCCGTTGTCTTTAAAGAATGCATTGCCTCCCAATATGTCCATTATTTTAGTTATGCAGTGTTCCTTCTTTCGGAAGTTGTGTTCGAAGATTTTGATCTTTGAAGAGCTTGGTTATCTGCAGTCTAAAATCATTCTTACGCTTTGTTATTTTGAAATGATCTTTACTCCATCCTTTTTCACTATGATGGTTCACCTGACAGTCCACCTTATTCCTGAAACAAAGCTCGCTGGCCCAATTTAATATCGATCAATGTATCCTATTGAGATGTACTCTTTTTATATGTGCGTCAGCATTACTTTCTAAATTTTATAGTCTCCCATTTAAGCATTTAACATCATTTTTCCTTCTTTACTTTATAAGTTTCTTGGGAAATTAAAATATTACATAAGGAATAAGGCGTAACTAAAAGGTTCTATAGTTAAAGGTTTTATTGGGGATGAGCTATTGTATTTCTGCTCAAGGTATTTTGATGACATTGAGATGACTTTCAACTGACCGCCTTGTGTAGACAATTGTCTTAAGCTTGAGCCATCATCAAGAGAATTGTTAATCCCTCATCTTGGTAAACCAGTTGGAGGAAGTGAAAACTTCAAACTAACAACAATTAAGAAGTTGTAAGCACATAGACATGTCTTGATTAATTGTACTCAAGTTGAATCCTTCATTTAGTAAGAATTGTATACTCATATGCTATTCCATATCTTTCCTAACATTTTATACTTTCATTTAATGATTGCCTTTCCATGATTAATTGTAAGGAATTAAAAATTCTTGTGAATCATTAACTCAGGATCCGTACACAAACATTCTTCAAAGTTGATAAAAAAATCTACAAAGAATTCCCAAGTTGGTTTACGCATAGAATATTAAATGACCACAACCTACACTCACTAGATTTCAGAGCTCTCGCAATCGACCCTCTTCACCAAGCAAAAAGATTTACAGTATTAAATGTCAATGGTTTCAAGTTTTGCATGGTTACACGAGATTAAGGATTGCAAACATAAAATTTGGATGTTTATGGCACCTCTGGGACAAGGAGTTATGTGAGCAAGAGTGACGGCAACATGCAGTTCAGAGGTGTCCCTTACTATGGAAAGCTTTTTGATGTCATTGAACAAAATTACCAAGGTCATTTCACCTTTCCGTTGTTCAAGTATCTGTGGGCAAATACAACAACGTCCAGGGACTCACAACTGACGATTTACGCAACACATCAATAAATTTCTCCCGGCCAATTCACACTAATCAATCTAAAGATGATAAGCCATATATTCTTGCCTCAAAGGCACACCAGGTTTATAATATCAAGGACGAGAGGCACAGTGATTGAAACATGGTAGTTCACTTAAAGCCTCGAGACCTTTACTGTAATGGCATAGCTTCTCCCGGACTGTCTTTACTCAGCCGGGTTCATGATTGACCGGGGACTTGCGTCTTTACTCGCAATCCCAGGCTCACTCCGCCCTCTGCGGAATTATCGTCGAAGCGAGCCTCCCCAAGTCTCGAGGACACTACCTGGGGGTAAGTTGTTCCTCACGTGAGACCTGGTACCATTGAGCTAGTTTAGAATATGAGTTTTCTCAAAATGCAATGAACCTAAATTCAGAAATTAAAGGAAAAAACATCTAGGTCCGTAATAAAATTAGTTTTCTCTGCTAACTCCTTTCTCTAAGTTTTTAATGATTGAGATTTTATATTATATTAAAATATTATTATGATATTAATTAGTAAATGATAATATGTTATCTTGTGAATTTCTTTATTTATATCGTGAATGATCAAAATATTTTTGCTAACTCATTTTGTTTGTCTTATAAATATTTTTATTTATTTTATATAACTTAATCTCATTTTAATATAACAGAATGAAATAAAATTTTAGAATTTTTTGGTTTGACTGAAACAAAATCTCTTCCATATATAAAACATGTTTGTAATAGTGATTATAACCTCCAATTGTACTTTTCAATTGTGATTTACAGTATACGAGGTAGCTTTTATGGTCTGCGAGATAAATATGTAAAGAAATTTTGTTTCGATTTATGTGAATCAGGCTTATGAATAAACATAAGCTAATCCAAAGAAGTTATAGACTAACATAAATTTTCCCTTTTTAAAGTTTCAGGTTTTACCCGTCTTTTTTTTTTGTTGGTTCTGCACTGAAAACAAAATTGCAAGTAAATATATTTATTTCCCTCGGTGAGTATAAATAAAATGAATACAAAACACAGAAGAGATACATTATTTATCATCAATCAACTACATCAAAACTGTTTCATAATTCATCCGAAAATTCTAGGAGAATCTGGTAAATAACGCTGGGTCGGAATATTTGTAAAATGGTGAATCTGAACATTTTCAACCTGCAGCTTCATGTAGTTACTGCGCTTCCTGGTCAGTAAAAACTTGCCCCAGTTGTAAGCCCTGTACTTGGCGGTGTTTTGCCCGCCGGTGAATTCCTCAAACGGAGCCACCATTACGTAATGCGAAGGACGCAAAAAGAAGGGAATAGAGAACCTCTCCTTCACAGAATTAACCATAACTCTGTGCTCTACGCTGTCATATTCCCCATTCGTCCATACCTCAAGAACATCTCCCACATTTATGATGTAGGCATCGGGTACGGGTTTGACTCCGACCCATTGCCCGTCCGATTTCCGCTTCACCTCTAGCCCACCCACTTCGTCCTGAGCCAGGATGGTCAAAGCCCCTGCATCTTTGTGAGGGCCCACCCCGAGAGCAAGTTCAGGGGATGGGCACGGCGGATACCGATTTATTCTGCCGTTGCTGGTTTGGTCCCTGAAGAATTCCTCAAACTTCCTCGCCGGTAGCCCCAAGCTCATGGCGATTAGCTCCATCAATCTCATGGCCAGTTTAACCATGTCCCTTGTATATTCCTGACACGCCTCTCTGTTTTCACGGTTCACATCACAAAAACTTTGTCACTTTCAGATCTGACAGAAAACTTCACACATATTACATAGATAGGACTGTTCAGCATAATTAATTAGCCTTAGTTACCAATCTAGCGGGCCCCACCTGATT
The DNA here is from genome assembly GCA_037074505.1 of Albizia julibrissin. Taxonomy (NCBI): domain Eukaryota; kingdom Viridiplantae; phylum Streptophyta; class Magnoliopsida; order Fabales; family Fabaceae; genus Albizia; species Albizia julibrissin. The sequence goes on along the minus strand of CM073480.1, from coordinate 2,181,328 downwards.
TTTTTGGTTCGTTCGAGTCCCATAAAAACATTTGTAGTTTGGAGGGGCAGTCATACCGGATAACACTAAAAAAAAAAAAAAAAAATTAATTTACCTCAGTTCAGGCGGGTTTTGAGGCCACTGGTTCTCCCAGTAAGTCACACGGTCGTCGTCCTCATCGAGCGAGGCGGGGGCGAGAGTGGGTTCATTGGCCGTGAAGTCGAACACCTCCTTCCAGTCCCGGACGTTCTTGGTGTGTTCCGTGTCGTAATACCCCATTACCTTCCGGGCATCCCTCCTGACCTTCCTCTTCTCTTCTTGGCTCAGCTGGAAGAAATTTCGCGCCGCCTCCTCCACCCTGTGGAGGCTCTCCGGCGGAACGCCGTGGTTGATGATCTGGAAGAAGCCCCATTGCCTGCAGGCACGGCCAATTTCGCGGACGAGGGCGTCGGCGTCGGAGGTGGAGAGGTCGATGAGAGGGATGCCTTGGGCGTCTTTTGAGAGAGAAGGATTGGGTCCGTGCGTTGGTTTTTGGATGAAGGCTGCGTTTACGTGTGCCATATATGAAGGATGATGATTGTGAAACAAGGGAGAAAAAGAGAAGGAGATGACTAATGCTTCTTGTTGGGCGACACTGTGAACAAAGCGAAAGGAACGGCGCTATTTATAGAAGAATCCAAGCTAAGTCTAAGAAATAAAAGTTGCTTGTACAGTGTTGAATGAACCTGGATGGCTTTCGAAGCAATCGACGTTACGTTTGTGGTTACATCAGCATGGCTCCTTCTAGTCTTCTACTCTTTTTTGACCCGCCAGAAGGTTCGTACCCGGTTTCCCCCTCCCATTGTCTTTTTTTTTTTTTTTTTTAATCCATGAAATTTTAATTCACCTTTTTTCATTCTTAACCCCATTAGTTGCATATTATATTTTCATATTAATTATTTGTTTTATCATTGCACCAATTATCTCTCCGCAGTCTTTTTTTCCCTATTCACCCGCTCTCTTCCGCTGTTTCTCCCTGTAAACAAGTTTATTTTAATACACACACTATACATTTATTGTCTTCAATATTCCTAAACAACTCTTTACACTTTATCCACCTTGTCTGAATTCCAAAGTTGAAAGTTGAAACAACTTACTATTTATGAATTCAATATTTGATTTTTAGTTTTTTATTCTTTTCTAAGCTCAAAATCCTCCCCATATCAATCACTTTATGGCTGTGTGTGTGTATATATATATCTGTATGTATATATATATGAAGGAGAAATTTGGAGGGAAGAGGTGGTAGGCGAAATTTTTATAAATTAAGATTTAAAAATAAATAGAGAAGTGGTGCAAATAAAGCCTATTTTTTTTATCCATAATATAAGACATATTTACCTATTTTAATTAGATTAAATAAGTTATTTAGTTAATATAATATGTATTTTCTAAAATATCTTAGTAATCTTCCTTAATTCCTTCATCCCCTTTCCTCCTTAATGTTGTTGAAAGAGTATCAATAGGGGTAAATTAGAAGAAAAAAATGACAAATATAAAAATAATTTTTTATATTTGGGATTAAGATCTATTTTTCAAATATATCTTATATTAAAGACCGGGGGAGCACTATTTTATCTTACATCTTTTATTTATTTTATAATCCCATTTTTTTAATTTTTTTTTAAAATAAAACTCATAAAGATCTTCCACCTTTCCTCCAAATCCCGAGTAAAAATACCCGTGGTGCAAATAAAGTGTTAGGATAAGTTCAGAAAACTCTATTTTGGCATAAGTAATGTACCTAGGGAATGTTAGCTTTTCAGGATTTGATTTCAAGTAAATGTACTCTTATTTAATGTAAATATAACACAATGAATACCTATATGCAAGTCACTTGTAACAAAAAAAAATTCGCTCAAAATATAAATAACTTGTACGACATACTTAATAGACTTTTTAAAAATTTTGTGCTGTTTTAATTTCTATTGGAAGTAGAGAATGAGTAGAGAGCGGAGAATGATTGATAAATAGAGATAGAGAAACAAAAATTTTAATAAAGTAATTGTGGAAAATTTTATCAATTAAATGCATTTATTTGCATGCAAATTTGGGATACAAGTTACTTATTACATACGAGTAGATTGACCTGGTATGCATTCCTTGAATTAAAAAGTTATTGATTTCATAAGTTACAAAACTTGGCGCTAAATATTGGAAGCTGGGACTTTTGTATGGCACTCGTGAATGAGGTTTGAGAATGGTGCAGGTGTTGGGACTCCAAAAAAGCAGAATTTGTTTGGCCATGGAGATGGCAATGTAACATTGTCAGGCTTCCCTATGCATCAGGAAAAGACAAAATCCCAACTTTTCTGTTTTACCAAGTAATACTACCCCCCGTCGTTTACATAAAATCTAATTGGAGGTTAAATTTAGTCTTAGGTGGATAGAAATATAAGATATCAATCTACCGTATAATATATATTTATCATTTTTTCTAGACCATCCTATTGATTGCACATGTCAATGAAATTTGTATTAAAGGATTGTTTAATTTCAATCACTACTACAAAAAAAGTCATAAATGATGCTTATTTTTATAAATATTATGGCATTTGGGAAGCAGCACAGTTTCCATCGTCATAAAAACAACCTATGATGTTTCTTGAATTTTTAAAAGCGTCCATTCTTTTTATTTTTATTTTATTTTCAATATACCTCATACGGCGCTTACCTGTGGAAGCGTTATAGGAGGTATTGACCTCCTATGCCGCTTGCCAGGAAAGCGGCATAAGAGGTAAAAAAAAATTTATTTAGCCGTAACATTTTTTTTATTCATTTAACGTAATTGTATCATTTTTTTTAACAATGACAATTCAAATCTACAGCAATTTACAATATAAATTGAAAATGAAAAACAAACTAAATTAGAATTAAATACACACATAATTAGTTCATAAAAAAACAAAAAAAAACGTTGACCAAATGTTATTAAATACCATTTGCAAGAGCTCTAACATTTAAGATGGTCAAACTTGAGCCATACACGTTTTACACATATAAGATTCAGATCCAGGATAAATTTTAAATAAAAAAAGAATTTGGACTAAATGTTGGGGGAAAAAACCACTTACAGGCAAGGATGCTTCTGTAGGAGGAGACACAAGTAGAAAACAATACTTGGGGCAAGAAGCTTTTCGTACTGCAACCGAAGTGGTGACCAAATGTTGAAGAAAATTGTAGAGGAGGAGACACGGGACCAAGGAAGCTTCAATTTGCCGCCGTCAAATATAATGGAGACAATCGATAAAAAGGTGGTGGACCAACTGAAGGGATCAAAAGAGAGCTCTGTGAAATAAGGAGATGGATGGTGCGGGAGAAGATGAAAGAATGGCTCTCCCGTGTCTTTCAAATGAATTTATAATGCCTTTTGAAATAAGGAGATGGAAGGCGCGGGAGAAGATAAAAAAATAGCTCTCCCGTGTCTTTCAAATTTCATTTGTAATGCCTTGTGACCATGCTTTAAAAAAAAAGATAGTATATGATTGTAATTAGAGGAAAATACCACTTTTTAAAAAATGAAAATGCATTTTATATTTTAGAGAGATAAAGTATTAAAAAAAGTATATTCAATTTTTTTTAAATAGATCTTGGACGTCGCTTTAATATAAAGCTCCGCCTAAGGTTAACCTTGGCCGGCGCTTTACGTTAAAGCGACGGCCAAGGTAGAGAAACTTTCGCCAAGGTTTCTCCAATAAACCTTGGCCAGCGCTTTACGTTAAAGCGCCGTCCAAAGTCAATTATTTATTTTATTATGCGTTTTTTTTAAAAGTAACTTAACATGCTTTTTTGCAATCTCCCTAGATCTTGTCTTCATCTCTCATACTTTATATATGCTTAATATACTTATTTAGTTTTTACTTTGTTTAATTTTACATCATAATTAAAAGTCAATTTTCAATTATATCTTTGAAGACAATTATCAGATATAACCAACCCAATTTCAAATATTATGGATAAAAAATTTTATATTTATATATAATTATAACACACACACACACTATATTGTGTGTCTTTAGACAATTGCCTAAACCGACGCTTTTGATAAGCGCCGGTTAAGGCAATAAAGTTTTATTCCCTTAACCGACGCTTTTCTAAAAACGCCGGTTAAGGATCTTATTAGGCGTTTTTCTAGAAAGCATCGACTAAGGTGCAAATTTCATTTAAGCATGTTTTTTTTAGATAAAGTGTTTGTATAGCTTTTGTTAATTTATTTTTTAAATATTTACTTCATTTATTTTAATTCATAATTAAAGCATTAAAAATAAATAAGTTGGGGGAAGTTTATTTGCTGACTATATGTATATAACTTAAGTGGCATCTAAACGTTCAGAATAATTTTAAATCATTACACCAATTATGACACTTTGCTGTAAAACGACATAGTTGATAAACTTAGTATAAAAAAAGAAAAAGAAAAAAGGCCTTATATAGCGTTTCTTAAGGAAGTGCCATAGAATATTAACACTAAGTTATGACGCTTATAATAGAAAGCGCCGTATGTTATAATTTTTTTTTTCAAAAAAAAGGAACAATTACCTACAACGTTTATTTGAGAAACGTTATTAAATGTACGCCACTAAAAGCCTCTTTTGTAGTAGTGAATGTAAATGATTTAAGAACATATTTTAGTGAAACTAACTCTCAATTTAAATAATTAATTAATTTAACTAGTTTTCTTCATCTAATTAAATTAGTCAAGTAGATCTTATATTGATGATCAAAAGTAGTAATATTAGCTTCTTTTTGAGTAACATAATGATATTAATCTTTGAGGGTTGGTTTGGTATAAGGAGAGGGGAGGGGAGGGAAAGTTAATTGGGGGAGGAAAAAATTTTTTGAGTTGAATTTAAAAAAAAATAGAGAAGTGGGGTTAAAATTTTTTTATTATTTCTTCTTACTCTTACACCTAATACATTTTTTTAATTAAAATTTTGTAACCCCCCTTTCCTAATTTTATAATCCAACCTATAAAAATTTCTCGACCCCTCCAACTCTCTCAAACCAAACAGACCCTGGGTGAAGCTATAGTTGAATAGAAAGGGAGGTTAAGACTTGGGAGTAACCCTGTCCCTTCTAAACATGGTCGAGATTTGAGAGTTTGAGCCTCTCAGATGGAAAAAAAATTACTTCGCAATTGCAATCTCTTCATAACATATTCATTCAATAATGGCTAGATATTATAATTTTTAATACAATTATACAGTATTTAGTACTATGAGATCAAACTGAATCATTTTCAGATTGAATTGAGAATTGATTTTCTAAATATATTTTCTGTATTGACACGTTGTTGGCGCAGAAAAAAAAGAAAAGAAAAGAAAGATAATAGCTATACTCCCTTTTATACTGGAACCAACCTTTATTGATAACTTGGTATATATTTTGCATTTCTTTACCAACCTTTGAGTTTTTTTTTTAAATCCGATTATAAAGCTATGATTTTTTTATTTCAAAATATAAGAATTGTTTGTTTTCTCTTCTCAATACGATGAGATGTAAAGAGGTTTATATATTTAGGGCAGGAGCATACCATTGGAAAAATGACTATTTAGACCGGTTATGGATTAGTTTTTGATACAGTCGGTCTAAAAAGTCTGTTACTCTTTAAACCAGTTAAGCAATCGGTCTGAAAAGTAAGACATTTAGATATGTTTTGAAATAACAGGTCTTAATGTCAGACTTTTTAGATCTGTTGTAGCTACAACCGGTCTAAAAAGTTCTATTTTTTAAAAAATTATTCCTCTCACAAATTAGTTTACCCAACAAGCCATTTCAACGATATCTCAGATTCCACATAAACAACAACACATTATTACACACAATCATAAGCAATGACAACAATATTACTACACCCCACATTTCACAGAAGCAACAACAATAAAACTAATTGAAAATCAACACATTATCACACACAATTAGAAGCAACAATTTCATTTGTCAACAATTATCATCATTCTTCCTACTCACATTTTCAGCAACAATATAACCAAGCATTCTAAAACATAATTTGAATCTATCGAGATAATAATGACTTACAATTTAACAATGACAGCAGTAAAATCTCAACTTTGTACATTTTCAATTCCATAACTTTTAAAGAAAAGCATAGGGAAGACAAATTCCTCAGTTTTATAGAAAAACAAAGGGAAGAAAAAGTACAGAGGTCAATCCTTCAAATCCCATGCATGTATCAACATCATACTTGTATCACCTATATCTTGGAAATTTTTCTCTACAGAGACATAAATCCAGTTAGATATGAAAACCACGACACTTTATAATTGCACACAGCATGTAATTGCATTGAAACGGAATTGTACATGGCAACACAGTAATCCAGCACACATCGTTTTATTGCAATTACATCAACACTTTATAATTCATACAGTAGAAGCAATACGTATGAGAATAAAATAACATTGGATTAAAAAAATCACTATTCTTGTAAAAGCTCATAGATGAATTCATCACAATATTTGCGGATGAAATCAATATCTTCTTCAGGAAAGGGATCAGCAAGATCAAACATCTCTAACACTAAAGGCAGACAAAACATTAACTTGCTAACTTAAAAACAATAAAAGTAATATAAAATTTTTGAAATATACATTTATTTCTTCAGTAAAATCAGTCATGCTTAAGGTGATAATATTGTAAATGTGTCTCAAAACATATAAACCACATAAGTTGGACCCCGATAGTTGCGTACGGCTCTGAAAAGGAACATGACATCATTAAAACAAGTATAAAAGCATATCTTATTGAATACATTCTTAAAAAACAAACAAATAGGTGCTAACCTTTGGAATGATTCATGTAGGGTCTTTTAACTCACGAACATGCTTACCACAAGCAGCGTGTAGGAATGTCCGCATAACCCTATCATCAAAATTACAAAGGTTACTTATTTTGCACAAAATTCCATAAACTTTGCACACAAAAGGTAATAATGTTAGAAAACTTATGAGTTTGTGATTTTCTTCAATTCATTCCCTAGTTTGAAGTGGAAGGAGCATAAAAGGATGGCAGTGCAACTATTTTTTGCATAAAAGAACCAATTGCCAATGATCACTAAAAAAAGAGATGAATATCAAGCAAATATAAAGAATTATATATGTTATGAAATATAAATTTGTTTCTTACCCATATACATATAGAGTCAAGAAACACTCATTTGCGATTTCACTAAGCCTTTTTGATAAGTATCTATGTCTGATAGTAACAGTGGTCCCTTTCTCTTGGATTTGAACTAGGCATACGAATCCAAATTTATCGCTCTTACCAGAGAAAACCAACCTACGATTCATGTACCTATAATAATGCAAGCACACAAATCAAAGTTAAATGACGTAATTTTTAAAATATTTACTTCTAATTGAATAAAATACTTACATTAAAAAAAGTTGTACAATCGCAACCATAAGATGTTTTCTAGGAGTTACGGGACATTAAATCATCCCTCTCAAGAAAGCATGTCACCCTTGACTTGCCAACAACTGAATCTGTAGGTGAATCTCTTGTTTGAAAGGATGTATCATATGCCATCAGAATCACTTATTACATGAAATTCAATGGACATCGTGAAACTTCTTGAGTGAAGGGAGCTGGATTTCGGGCTGTAATCAGGGTTTCCTCAGCTTGAACAAAAATAAGGTTCTTTGGCCACAAGATAAAAGTACCCATGACATTACTCACAATCTTTAAATCATCAGAAGGAATAGGGACATATGCATCTGTAATGATCACCTCTTCAATTGACACTCTGACGTAATCATCTTTTATTTGTTGGTGGTTAACAGTTGATCACACGTTATGCACACTCCCCCGTGTAACTAATCATCTCAAAGGATCCTCGACAAAAAGGTCACAAGGCTCAGCAATTTCTTTTTCAGGACCTTCTGATGACTGCACAATATTGCAACAACTCCCATTAGTGCTCTGCTTATTAGGTGCAAGCAATTATGCCTAGGGAGCACTAGTATCTTGTCTTGTGCTCATAATCATTATCATTTCCTCTTTCATCCTACTCAACCAGGCTTCTAATCTTGCATCAAATGATGCTTCTTCCTTAGCCCTTGCTTCCGCCCTTACAGTGGCCAACATATGATCCATCTCCTCCCTAGTCACCACACTTGAGAAATGGCGTTAGGGTGCTCCAAAGTAATCATTTATGCCTACCCCTCCTCCAACTCCCCTGACACGGCTTGGATGCTTATGTTTTCTACTAGCAACCATCAGGATATCATTCTTCCCTTCCGACCTAAAAGATCCCTCGACTTGTTTTTTTTAAGTTCCTCCTGTAAAATATAGATAACAAACATAAGTAATGAAACATGTTTACTAAATAATTAATAACAACAACGATACTTACAATTTTTTCATCTATTATACGAGATTGTTCACTCGTATAAGACCCACTCCTCTTTTAGGGAGCAAACAACCATTTCTCTTTGTGACATATAGGAGATGGTGGAGAAAGAAGAACAGAAGGATCGAATTGAGCTGCTTCTTCTAATCTCTTTGTTTGACCGCCAACAAGTCTTTTTAAGCTTTTGCATAACCCCCACAAGACATTATATGAGGGAAATCATTATTTCTATCACTCTCTTGTGCTTTTTGCCTGTGAATAAGAAATAAAAAAAATATTACAATAAATAAAGACAATTGATAAGTAAATAAAATGCAAGATAAGTTAACTCACTAAAGCTGCTTGAATAGTCTGAAGCCTAAAAAAATCCTGTCATGTCGCTCCATCAATATATGAATACTTACTGCACAGATTAGGATGAGGCTCGCCATCTTTCACCTTGATTGCATGTAATTATTGGCTAGATTTGTCTTAAACTTCCTCCAGCACTCACAACAATACGTCATTGTCTTCTTGTATAAGATGTCACTATGAGGAATGTCGTAGGTGAGTTGTAATGCATGCATTGAAGGAGTTAGTAACAAATTTGATAACTATTACATACAAAAGAGAATTTTATACCTGGATAATGTCTCAAATATGTTGCTTCACACGTTCATCGATATTTCTCCACTCCATTACAACCGGTGTAGAAAGTATCTTAATTTTATTTTAAACATTTTTTAATTTTTTTAAAAAATAAATGATTACTTTCTACACGGGTTAGGAGCCCAACACGTGTAGAAAGTAATCTTTCTACACTGGTTGGGCTCCCAACCGATGTAGAAAGTTGATGACTCCCTATTTTCAGATAATTTTAAGATATATTTTAATATATTTGGGAGTCATCTAGGTTAAATTAAAGGGATTTGAGTGAAATTTTGATAAGATATCAATTTAGAGAGATTTCATTATAAATATCAAAGTTTAAGATAAAAATAATGATTTTGATATTAAAGATGAAAATAATGATATTAATAATAAAAATAATAATTTAAGATAAAAAGAAAAAGATATTTCATTTGTTATCATCATCACAATCATCATCATCATCTTTATTTATTATTATCCTTATATATTTTTTATCCTTTTATCTTTTTTTTTATTTTGCTAGAAAGATATTGTATGATGATCTAGGAACATGACCTATATATAGGGGTTAACCTTCTTCAAGAAAGGGGTAGAGGAGAAGCGTTTGAATACAAAGAGCAAGGGGAGCATCAGAGCTAAAGGCTAGAGAGAGAAGATTGAGCAATTGGAGAGCTGAAGCTTGCAGATTCAAAGTGATTTGGAGCTTTAATCTTGGTTCTTTCATTTTCTTTTCTCCTTTACCTGGCTTTTGCTAAGAACCGAATTATCATTTCTGGTTTTTATTTGATTTTTTCTATGAGTAGCTAAACTTTATATTCTAGGATTGCTTTGAACTATTAGATGGATTAAGACTTTGATTTCTGTCTTTTATTGATTAATGAAATTTATGTGTTGATTTTATCTTATACTTAATGCTTCTGGGTGATTGGCCACCACTTAGATTGTTAGGTTCAATTGAGTGATACTTGAGAAAGCTAATTTAACCCCTAGACTTGAAGTTTAAGGGTTAAATAGATGGTTTGTTAATACAATAGAGATATATCTATTAGCCTAGCATTGTCTAATTTAGGTTAGAGATTATTAAGTGTTTTCTTTAACTGAGACAAGAGATTGCATATGTTAATTAAAAATATAAAATTGGTTTTGACTTGAGAAAGCATTATCAATTAATTTGAATCTCTGACAAGCTCATATTTTCATTATCAATTTAAGATTTAAGTTAGTTTTATGAAGTACAATAGGGATAAGTAATCCTAAATTTCTCCCGTCTTAAAGTTATTGAATAAATTCTCTTTTAATCAATTAATTCTTAAATATAAAATTTCTTTTAAATTACTCTCACACGAAGCGGAAATCCGACGAGCAATCGGCCGTAGTCAAACCCGTACTCGATGCCCACATAATAAATCTGGTGGATGTTTTTCAAGTGTGGACAAATAGCGTAGAGCACAGAGTTATGGTTAATTCAGTGAAGGAGAGGTTCTCTATTCCATTATTTCACTACTACAAAAATCAGATTTAGTGGCGCACCTTTTGTGGCGCTTATTTGAAAAAGTGTCACAGCTTTAACTAATTTTTTTGATCTGAAATTTTTTTTGTATTAACATTAGGTGGCGCTTATTCAGCTAGTTTGTGATCATTAGTGCAAAATAGCATTTTTAGACCGCATTATTTAGACCGGTTATTGCGGATAAGGTTTAAAAGAAACACGCGGTGGCAATTCCGTAATTAAAAGTAATGTTTTAGACCGGTTGTTTAAAAAACCGGTCTAAAAAATCTTATTTAGACCGGTTATACAAACAACCGGTCTCAAAAACAAATTAAGATCGGTTGTTTAAATAACCGGTCTTAAAAGTCAATAATTTAAGACCGGTTATTTAAACAACCGGTCTGAAAAAAATTATTAAAATGAATAAAAAAATCACGATATTATTAAGACCGGTTTTTTAAATAACCGGTCTTAAAAGACAATAATTTAAGACCGGTTATTTAAACAACCGGTCTGAAAAATAAATTATTAAAATGAATAAAAAAATCACTTTATTATTAAGACCGGTTATCTAAATAACCGGTCTTAAAAGTCTGATATTCAAACCTAAATCGGCTGCGAAAATTCATTTCATCAGTTACGTTTCACTTCCGCCTCTGCTTCCACCGCCGCGAACTGCTCAAGTCCAACGCAGTAGGTGATATTCCGCCATATTCTCTTGCCACCCTTTCAGTCGTCGCTGCCACTTCCACCTTCTTTCTCATATTCTGTATTCGGCGTTTGAAACTCCCTCTTTCTCCGTTCGTACTTGCCGTTGCTGCGAAGAAGTTACCGTGAGAACCATCGTGAAGGGCGGCTGAGCATCTTATTTCTCCAGCCTTTATCTCACTCCGGCGTGTTTTCCAGCCACTGCTGCCCCTCTCCTCCTGCGCCTCAAGCCACGGTCCAAGTTACTTCAAACAGGTAATGTCTCATGTCTCAATACTCCGTATAAATAGACATTGTGTATTCACTGTCTGTCCAAGAATATAATATGTACTATAATTGAACTAGAAATTAAAATAGAGATGGAGAAAAAATGACATTTACTCTGATGGAAATTAATTGGTGAAGCTTAATTAACGGTGTCCTGAACTGGTGTGATTTGATTATTTGAGGATCAGGTAACTGATAATTGCTAGTTTTCATAGTCTCTGGATTGTTAAGTTATTGTGTCAAATTTCCTGGCATGTATGCTTATGAATGGCTTATTAGAAAATTGTTACATAATATTCAGTTAGTTTTGAAACTAAATTTGAGAGGTGATTTAAGGTTTAGACTAAAGCAATTCTTGTGTATGTGGTCTAATTTAAGTTCTGAAATTGCTAGTGTATGTTGATACATTTTCCATATTACTTGAAGAAAATGGAACAGACTGCAATTATATCTTATGCGGAATCTAATGAAGAATTTTGTTAAACTAGATAAATTGATGAGTGTAACCTTTTCGTACTCTCATCATACTCCTGCCTTTTCCAGGGCAGTTAATATACGGAAGAGAAGAAAAAAGGTGTTGAAATATATGGATCGTAGTTGGATAAACGCTAAACGGACTAGTGTTGAATATGATAATGGGGTGATGGATTTTTTGGAATTTGCTAGAAGAAATTCTGGTAATGATGATAGTGGGATGTTCTATTGTCCTTGTATAGAATGTTTGAATGAGAAGCGACTTAGTGCTACAGATATATATACACATTTAATTTGTGAAGGATTTCGTAAGAGTTATACAGTATGGGTATGGCATGGTGAAGAAATAGAAATTCCAAGCGCAACTCAACAAGGGGGGTCGCCTTTGATGATAATGACACGGTTCTGAATGACCGGATAGAAGATATTATTCGTGATGTTGGAGAAGAGGCTTTTGAGCAATCATATGCATATGGTAATATGTGCAGCGATTATGAGAAGCCGCTGTACCCGGGGTGCACAAAATACCAATTGTTGAAAGCTGTATTGAAATTGGTAAGCTTGAAAGCACAGCATGGATGGAGCGACAAGAGTTTTTCAGAAGCACTTGAAGCCTTCAAGGACATGCTTCTAGATGATAACGTGCGCCTTGCTGATACTATGATGCGAAGAAAATACTGTGTCTACTAGGGATGAAGTATAGAAAGAGCAGTGTTCGATATGTGAAACCCCCAGATACAAATCAAATAAGGCCCCTGCAAAAGTGTTGTGGTATCTTCCTATCATACCGAGGTTCAAACGGCTGTTTGCTAATGAAATTGATGCCAAAAATTTGAGATGGCATGCAGATGAGAGGATTTCTGATGGAAAGCTTCGACATCCAGCTGATTCTTCTCAGTGGAAGAAAATTGATCAGTTGTTTCCTGACTTCGGCAAAGAGCCTAGGAATCTTAGGCTCGGGCTTAGCACGGATGGCATGAATCCTTACGGTAGCCTAAGCAGTATACATAGTTCATGGCCTGTTCTGTTGGTAATTTACAACTTATCTCCTTTGTTATGTATGAAACGAAAGTACATCATGTTGTCTATGTTGATTTCGGGACCAAAACAACCCGGAAATGACATAGATGTTTACTTAGAACCCCTGATCGAAGACTTGAAAGAGTTGTGGGACGAAGGTGTCGACGTTTTTTACGCAAACAAGAAGAAGATGTTTAAAATGCAAGCCTTGATCTTTTGTACTATAAACGACTTCCCTGCTTATGGAAACTTGTCAGGATATAGCGTTAAAGGCCATAAAGCTTGTCCTATTTGTGAAGAAGGCACATGCTACCATCAACTTCAACATGGAAGAAAGACTATTTATCTTGGTCATAGGAGATTCCTTAGACGGGGCCACCCATATCGCAGATTAAAGAAGGCCTTTTTTGGTGGCCAAGAGTTTGAAGATGCTCCAGAGGCTTTGACTGGGGAGAAAGTGTATGAAAAGGTCAAAAATATCAATGTCATCTTCAGTAAGACTTCAACGAGTCGAAATGAAAAAAAATAAATGGAAAAAGAGGTCTGTTTTCTTTAACCTTCCATATTGGCAGAATCTTGATGTCAGACACTGTATTGATTTCATGCATGTGGAGAAAAACGTGTGTGATAGTATTGTTGGGACACTACTCAACATACAAGGAAGTTCTAAGGATGGCGTTAAGGCAAGATTAGATTTGCAAGAAATGGGAATACGAGCAGACTTACATCCGATTCCACATGGTAAGAGAACTTTTTGTCCTCCAGCTTCTCATACTTTGTCCAAGGATGAGAAATGAAGTTTTTGTGAGTGTTTACATGGCATCAAAGTTCCCTCAGGGTATTCTTCAAATTTTAAGAAGCTTGTGTCTATGAAAGACTTGAAGTTAGTAGGGCTGAAGTCTCATGATTGTCATGTCTTGATGCAACAACTACTCCCAGTGGCTATTCGAGGCATCGCCGAATATGATCTTCAACACATATTGACCAGACTTTGTTTCTTCTTCAATGCGATTTGTAGTAAAGTCATTGAGACAGAAAGGTTGGATGAATTGGAAGATGAAGGTTACCTGATCTTGTGCCAGCTTGAGAAGCTTTTTGTTCCTTCCTTTTTTGACATCATGGTACATCTAGTTGTTCATCTAGTGAGGGAGATAAAATTGTGTGGGCCTATCTATTTTCGATGGATGTACCCAATTGAAAGAACTATGAAAATCCTAAAAGGATATGTGAAGAACCCTAACCGGCCTGAAGCTTCTATTGTTCAGAAATATGTTTCTGAAGAAGCCATGGAATTCTGTCAACATTATTTGGCAAATGTAGGACATATCGGCCTTCCTAAACGACATGATGAAGAAGGGGGTAGGCGCGGGGCTACCGTCAAGAGTGTGGATCCTGATGAATTACAACAAGTCCACTTGTACATTTTGAATAATGTTGATACAGTTCAAGATTACATAAATGCTCATAAAGAAATTTTACGGAAAGAGAATAGTCAATTGACTGAACAAAGGTTAATTAGGGAGCATACCAGGACCTTTTCACATTGGTTTAAACACAAGGTTGATGGAGAAGAATGTGTTTATGATACAATTAAATGGCTAGCACGTGGTCCTGAGTTTGATGTCATAAGTTGGACTTCGTTTGTGATCAATGGGTATACCTTTTACACAAAGTCCCTGGATGATAGGAGCACTGTCCAGAACAACGGTGTTATGTTAGTAGCTGAATCTATGCACTTCTCTAGTTCAAAAGATAAGAACCCTACATTGGCAGCCATACCTTATTATGGGGTTATTGACGAGATTTGGGTGGTTGACTATGTTAAAATTAAATTTCCCATTTTCAAATGTAAGTGGGTTGATGTCAATAATGGAGTGAGGATCGATAAGTCAGGGTTTACATTAGTTAATCTGAACAACAAAAGTTTTGGAGATGAACCTTTCATTATGGCCGATCAAGCGAAACAAGTGTTCTATATTATTGATCAAGCAAATAAAATGTGGTCTGTAGCTCTCCAAGGAAAAAGGGTCATCGATATTGAAGAGGAAAGTCGTTCAAATTATGATCTTCTCGACACCCCTTCTTTTTCTAAGGGTCTTCCTGCATTGAACGAAGAAGATGAAGCTGATAATGAACACGGCACAAGAAATGATCATCGTGAAGGGATATGGGAGGATATCTCTTTATAAATCTACTTTAAATGTTAGCTATCTATTTAAAGTCATTATCGTTATAACTTATATGCAGATTATATATATAGTTATTTACAATATTATCAGCCTAGGCACGACTGATTTTACCGAGGAGGTAATAAATGTATATTTCAAATATTTTGTATTACTTTATTGTTTTTAAGTTAGTAAGTTAATGTTTTATTTGGCTTCGGTGTTACACATACAGATGTTTGATCTTGCTGATCCCTTTCCTGAAGAAGATATTGATTTCATCCGCAATTGTTGTGCTGAATTCATTTATGAGCTTTTACAAGAATAGTAAGTTTTTGAATCCGATTTATGTTGTTCTAATAATACTTATGATTTTTATATATATCTAACTTGGTTTATATCTCTGTTTAGGACAAATTCTTGGATATTGGCGATACTAGTTGGCTGTTGATTCAAGCAGGGGATCATTATTGTAAATTTTCCTCCACTTTTTTCATTTCTCTGTAAAGCTTAGGAATTTTTTTTTATAATGTTCAATCTTTGATTGTTGAGAGTCGAGGATTGTAAGGGCCAATTGTTTCTGGAAATAAAAATGTTGTTGTCACTGCTTCTGATTGTCAATATATACATATATGCATGTGTATGTAATGTGGCACAGGGGGGATGTTGTTGAATATGGCTTACTGGCCTGGGTAAGATTGAAACAAATAAAATGAAAAAAAATAAAACAAAATTTTTAGACCGGTTATTAAGAGAACCGGTCTTAAAATATTACACTTTAAGACTGGTTCTAAGAATAACCGGTCTTAAATATATATTTAAGACCGGTTATTCTTAGAACCGGTCTTAAATTGTTATTTTTTTTCAACTTATTCCTTAGTTAAACTTTAAGACCGGTTGTTGTAGAACTGGTCTTAAAAGTTCATATTTAAGACCGGTTTTTTAACCGGTCTAAAAATTTTAATACTTTTTAGACCGGCTGTATCAAGACCTGTTCCAGAACCAGTCTAAAATATCGTTTTTAACTGGTCTTAAAAGTGATTTTTGTACCGGTGGATATTAGGTGACGCTTTCCTAATTAAGCGCCACCTAATGTATTTTGCCAAAAAAAATTAAAATAAGCTGTGACACTAATTCAAATAAGCGTCACCCAATAGTTTTTCCTATTTTTCAATTTATTTAAAATTTCTGCTTATTGAAATGAAAATTATACACGCAAAGGTGTTGATTATAAAAATTAAAATCTATAATAAAATAACAAATGATAAATATTAATACCATATACAACTAATATGAATAAACATATATTAGATCTATTATATTAATTAATAAACATAAGTGAATAATACTAATTTTTTAATTAATAACTTAATAATATATATAACTGATATGTATAAACATATCTTGGGTCAATAAGCGCCACCTAAAATGCACCAAAAATATATTATATTATTTAATAAATTAATAATATGATTATATATATATATATATATATATATATATATATATATATATATGAATCAATAAAACAAAAATTATGTGTATACTGAAAATTATAAAAATGACATTGGGTTATTAATAATATGATTATTTAAAAATATAATTATTAATATATTAATTAGTATATGGAAAATAAAAAAATTTATTAATATATAATTATTTATTATTTATTTATTATATGATTATATAATAATATATTTATTAATATATTAATTAGTATATGTGAAATAAAAAAAATACATTGGGTGGCGCTTATTGGTAAAAGTGCCACCTAATATCTTTTTATTATAATTTTATTTATTAATAATATGATTTTTAAAAAATAATAATTAATCTATGGAAAAAAAATACATGTCCTTTTATCATTAAAAAATATAATTATTAATATATTAATTAATATATAGAAAATAAGAAAAAATACATTGGGTGGCGCTTATCCCCATAAGCGCCACCCAATGTATACCCGCCAAAAATTTCTTTTCCCTCCTCCTTCAATTTATTTTCCCGGTCCCATCACCTTCATCCTAAGCCCTCAGCTCGCCCCCATCCCCAACTCGCCCCCAACCCGCCTTTACCCCCAGCTCCCCGCCCCCTCCATCCCCCAGCTCCCCTCCTCCTCCTCCCCCCAGCTCCCCGCCCCCAACGCCGCTCCCAGCTCCCCCTAGCTAGTTCTCTTGTCTTCTTCCTTTTTTTTAACAGACCTTCCACTTCTCGCCCTCAGGTGTCTCTTTAGCTTTTAAGGTGGGTTTTTTATATTAGTAGTCACCTCTTTTTTTATAATTAAGTGTTGTTTCTGATAACTTTAATTTATTTATTGCTGAACAGCTTTAAATTCCTCGTGTCTGATCAGCTGTGTCCCCATAATACTGCCAAAAGCAACCTTTTTGGTCTTGGTTCCCACTGCGAATATGTAAGTTTGTTTTTTATTTTTTTTTAATATATCTGTATTGTTTTTCTGTATACTTTATCCGTTGAGACCTGCCTTTTTTTGTTAATTTTTTAATTTTAAGTAATTTTATTAACTTATCATGATTTTTACTTAAATATAACAGCTAATTAATTTAATTCAATAATTAAAAAATAAAAATTAGAAAACATTGGTCAACAATCCAGATTTCACATACTATGAAAATTTATTATTTTCTCTAAGAATTCAGCTTTCCTTTTTTGTTGCATCTTGGATAAAGTCTATTTTTTTTATTTATACATAATTGGTACAGTGAATTAGGATTTATTTTGTTACAAAAAAAATAAACTAGAATTTTATTACTTATTTATTTGGATCTGCAACTTGTCTTTTATTTTTTTTAATATATCTGTATTTCTTTTCTGTATACTTTATCCACTGAGACATGCCTTTTTTGTTATTTCTTTAATTTTAAGTAATTGTATTAATTTATCATCATTGTTAGTTAAATATAACTGCTAATTATTTATTTGGATTCTATAGTGACATAAATAATGTCAAATAAGTTCCCTTTTTAACTTTTTATTTTTATTGTATCTGGAATGAAGTCTATTTTTTTTCATTTAAACCTATCGTGACCAATTGGTATAAATTGACTCACATACCCTTTGTAACGGATAGTTTCTCATTTAGTGTGTACATAGGTTGAAGGCATAGATGACTTCCTCATATATAGCAACTAACCACTATTTAATTCTAGGTTTTTGAAACCATAGATGGATCGAAAATGGATGTCATCAGATCGGTGTTCAAGAGAATATATAGATGGGGTGAAGGAGTTTATTAGATTTGCAATTGAGCATACAAAGATCCTAACAAAATCTTGTGTCCCTACTTATCTTGTTGTTATGGAAAGAGGATTAGTCCACTTGATTTGTTAGATCACTTAGTATCTCATGGGATTGATCAAACATATGCACGATGGACAAGGCATGGTGAGACAAACGACCCTTGTAATGATCGGTCGCATACCACCGGTGGTGCTTCAAATGAGTTTGACCGAAGCATGTGTGATGGAGATGATGGTTTTCAAGAAATGCTTAATGTGGTTGAACATGTACTTCATAACTGTCCTGGAGAATTTGAGAAGTTCAAAGGTGATGCAGAGAAACCGTTATATGCTGGTTGTACAAAATACACAAGATTGCTAGTAGTATTGAAATTGTACAACTTTAAAGCCCGCTATGGGTTGAATGATTCGGGTTTCACCACACTCCTTGAAATTTTACAAGATATGCTTCCAGAAGAAAATGTACTTCCTACGAAGACATATGAGGCAAAGCGAATTCTTTGCTCAACAACTGGAATGGGATATGAGAAGATACATGCATGCCCTAACGATTGCATATTATTTCAGAAACAATATGCAACGTTAGAGAAGTGCCCTAAATGCAATGCATCTCGATATGGGAAGAAGAAAGGAAAAAGTCTCGTCAGTGTGCTATGGTATTTTCCTATTATCCCGAGATTCAAGTGTCTGTACAGTAATGCAGAGATATCAAAGCAGTTGACATGGCATGTAGATGAGAGAATTGAAGACACACAGCTTAGGCACCCTGCAGATGCCCCTCAATGGAAGAAAATTGATCATGAGTATCCTGACTTTTCGAACGAGGTTAGGAACCTACGCCCTGCATTGTCAACTGATGGAATCAATCCCTACAGCGTTCAAAGTAGTACACATAGCACTTGGCCGGTTATATTGATGATTTACAACATTTCTCCACACTTAATAATGAAACGTAAGTTTATGATGCTCTCGATATTAATTTCTGGGCCAAAACAACCTGGAAATGATATAGATGTATAGTTAGCTCCTTTAATTGATGACTTGAAGCTACTTTGGGAAGATGGCGTCAATGTTTATCATGGGTGTAAGGAAGAAAGTTTCACTTTGAAAGCCATACTGTATGGCACAATTAACGATTTCCCAGCTTACGGTAATTTGTCTGGATACAACGTTAAAGGATATTGTGCGTGCCCTATATGTGAAGATGATACTCATTCAATGCGACTAGATAATTGTAAGAAAAATGTCTATATGGGACATCAGAGATTCTTACCATCAAAGCATCGTTGGAGGAAGTGCAAAAAGGCTTTCAATGGTGACTCTGAAGAAGGTAGCCCACTAAAGATGTTGGCCGAGGCTCAGGTTTTTGAAAAGGTGAAAGAGCTACATAACAATTTTGGTAAGCCATATGTCAATCAAACCGGGACAAGTGGTTGGAAGAAGAAGTCTATTTCTTTGAACTTCCATATTGGAAGTCCTTATATGTTAGGCATTTTCTCGATGTGATGCACATTGAAAAAAATATATGTGATAGTATAATTGGCACATTGCTCAATATGCAAGGAAAGAGTAAGGATGATGTCAATGCGAGGTTGGATTTGGTTAATTTGGGAATAAGAGAAGAGTTGGCACCTGTTGAGAAAGGGAACCGCACTTATCTACCTCCAGCGGCTTACACTATGTCGAAGAAAGAGAAAAAATTGTTTTGCGAGTTTTTACAAGGAATTAAAGTTCCAGAGGGGTACTCTTCAAATATCAAAAACCTTGTTTCAATGAAAGATTTGAAATTAAAGAACCATAAATCTCATGACTGTCATGTGCTCATGCAGAATTTCTTGCCGGTTGGTATACGGTCCATCTTGCCGAAAAATGTGAGAAAGACAATCACTAAACTCTGCATATTTTTCAAGTTGATATGTAGTAAAGTGGTTGATTCAACAAAGTTGCGAAATTTGCAAAGGCTAATTGTTTTTACTATGTGTGAACTTGAAATGTATTTCTCACCTTCTTTTTTTGATATTATGGTCCACTTAACTGTACACTTGGTGAAAGAGGTTCAATTGTGCGGTCCAGTCTACTTGAGATGGATGTACCTGAACAAGCGATTTATGAAAATTTTAAAAGGGTTTGTTAAAAATAGATATCGACCAGAGGGATGTATTGCTGAACGGTACATGATTAAAGAAGCAAGTGACTTCTGTGCTGATTTTCTATCAAATGTTGGCCCTGTTGGGATCCCCAAGTCCCGTCATGATGGCCAAAGATCGGGAAAAAAAACAAGCGGGCAAGATGTAATCAGGATAGCAATGACTGATTGGATCAAGCCCACCTGTATGTGCTACATAACACTGATGAGGTTGAACCATTTGTTGATGAACATAAGGAAGCTCTTCGACAATTATATGGTGATAGGAATGAAAATTTAATAACAAAAGAACACAATCGACAATTTTCAACTTGGTTGAAAAAGCGCATTAATGATGAGGTGGAAAAGAATCCTACTTCTGTTTCTGAGAAATTGATATGGTTGTCAAAGGGACCAAACTTAAACGTATTATCTTACAATGGTTATGCAATCAACGGTTACACCTTCTATACACAAGAACAAGATACACGGAGCATGATGCAGAATAGTGGGGTAACACTTATTGCTGATTCTTGGCATAGATCCAGTGCTAAAGACATATATCCTGTCTACGCACCAATGGCATACTTTGGTGTCATTGAACGCATATGGGAGTTAGATTACTCTATATTCAGGGTCCCTATATTCAGATGTAAGTGGGTGAACAACAACAGTGGATTGCGGACAGATGGGTTTGGCTTTGTTCAAGTGGACCTTTCTAAAGTTTGGTACAAAGATGATCCTTTCATTTTAGCATCACAAGCACAACAAGTGTTCTTCATTCCCGATCCTGCTAAAAAGAATTGGTCAATTGTACTCCCATCAAACAAGAATCGTCAAGAACAAGTTGATCTTGAAAGTCAAGACTATTTGAATATTGTTCAGGAAGATCCCTCTTTTGAGCTTTTGGGGTCAAAAGATATTGATATAGAAGAAGATGAAGATGAATTTTAAAATGAAGAAGAACCCTTGTACTTGAGACATGATCATGCAGAGGGGACTTAGGTCAGGATGACAAATCCATCTACTAGGAGAGTTAAGGGATACATAATTGTCAGTTCAACAAGAAAGAGGAAAAGATAATGAGTTCCTGATTTGTTTACTTTTATGTTTTACCTGTACATATGTCAAATTCATTTACTTTGATTGACATGATTGTCGCTGTGCACTTATATTTTCTTTTATTTGTTTAAATTTTAGGAAAATGGATTCTCCGCGTGAAGATGACGATGTTCTGATGCATGTTGGTAGACAAAGATTTGTTGAACATGTCGCCCGTAGGAGGACTGTAATGGCGAGGTTGATCAAAATGAGAAGCAAGGGAATTAAGTTAGAACTTGATTGGAATGAAAAAGGAAATCCAATTGAACCGAACAGTAACTCCCTTAATAATTTCATTGGGACTACAGTCCGAGACAGAGTTCCTATTGTTCTAAAAAAATGTAACAAATGCATAATTGTCTTTTCAACCACAAAACTTAATCTCATTTTAATATAACAGAATGCAATAAAATTTTAGAATATTTTTGATTTGACTGAAACAAAATCTCTTCCATACATACAGACCAACATAATTTTTATAAATTTACCTATAGTTCGGTGCGTTTTTATAAATTTACATAATTTAAATTTAATTTTTCTACAAAATAATATTAAACTAACATTTGCTCCACACAATTTTTGTAGGGATGCGACGAAGAATAATTAAACAAATTATGTTTTTTTTCTTGTAAACCTTAATTTATTTTTTTATAGAAAATTCAATCCAATATTTGTAACTGTTTCGTAACTGCTACAAAATAAAAAAAAAAAACCGCTACAAATGTTAAATCACTACAAAAAAATGTCACATAAACTGTTACAAATATAAGCAGCTACAAACCCGTCACATTAACCGCTACAAGTGCTACGCACATTCTATAAATACCCCCACCACACCTTTTTTCAAACACTCCATTTCTTTCAACCCTTCTTCTTTTTTCGTTTTTCTCTCATCTGATAATATTTTTTAAGAGCCAAACAGCTGAGAAAGGTGATCAAATAAGGTAAAAAAAAATTAATTCTCTAATATTAACATTTTCCCCCCTCTCATAATATTTATACTCATTATTTTTTTTGTCCAGAAATTGAACAACTTTTCCTTATCGTTTTAATATTCATTCCAAAATGATCAATATATAGATGATAACATAATAAGTTCTTATTACCTACCTATACATTCTCAATAATATTACCTATATATAAAGTTTATACTTATCTAACTTAATTTAACCATTATTTTTAACTAATAACTACTATCAATTAAGTTACTTAAATAATAAACTATTTAACATAATATTATAACAATGGACTCAGATAATTGTATAATTTTTTTTAAAATTTCAAAAACATATGTAGCTGTTTTATAACCGCTACAAATTTAAACGTAAAAAGGGATTAAATGTTTGGCGCTGATTTTAAAATTTCATACTATATTAGTAATGGTTTTGGTAACCGCTACAAATGAGTTGATGCCAAATTTTTAAAATTCCAATTTCAATTTAGTAGCGGTTCTTTAACCGCTACAAAATTGAAGCCAACTTTTCATTTTTATTTCCCGCCTTGTGAAATTGTGGCGCCGATATTTGTAGCGATTTTATAACCACTACAAGTATCACAAATAATATGCTATTAATAACCGCATTTTGTAACTGTTGGAAATAACCACTTCTATTGTTGTAACAGTTGTGTTGCGTGAGTAGTGGTTATGAGAAACCGCTATAAATTCGTTTGCAACAGTGAATTTTGTAGCGGTTTTTCCAACCACTACGAATGTCGTTTATAGTGTTTAAAGCTGCTGCAAATATATCTTTTTAATCGTTACTAAATCACAGTTTTTTGATAGTGGTATACTGTAAATTGTAATTAAAAAATTATTTTAAAATGATTCAATCACTATTCCAGACAAACTTGACATTGTAAGCTTGATTTGCATGTTGACACATATCTCAAGCCAAATCATATAAACTCCCAAGTCACCCTATTAAACTTGCACAAATCGTGCGATCTTGGCGTTTTAAGGTGAGTTGGGGAGAATGGTGTATTCAATAACCTCTTTCTCCATTTACTTTTTATTTAAGGACTCTACTATTAAATCAATTTTTAATGGTTGAGATTTAATGATAGATAAATATAAAAATATTACTATAATTTTAAATATAATAAAAATCTATCATTTATCACGAACAACATGTCAACGACGTTGAGTGACCGTCGTTTCATGCTCATCCGAAGCGAGCCTCCCCAAGTTTCGAAGACACTACCTGGGGGTAAGTAGTTCCTAACATGAGACCTAGTACCAATGAGCTAGTTTAGAATATGAGTTTTCTCAAAATGCAATGAACCTAAATTCAGAAATTAAAGGAAAAAACATCTAGGTCCGTAATAAAATTAGTTTTCTCTGCTAACTCCTTTCTCCAAGTTTTTAATGATTGAGATTTTATATTATATTAAAATATTATTATGATATTAATTAGTAAACGATAATATGTTATCTTGTGAATTTCTTTATTTATATCGTGAATGATCAAAATATTTTTGCTAACTCATTTTGTTTGTCTTATAAATATCTTTATTTATTTTATATAACTTAATCTCATTTTAATATAACAGAATGAAATAAAATTTTAGAATTTTTTGGTTTGACTGAAACAAAATCTCTTCCATATATAAAACATGTTTGTAATAGTGATTATAACCTCCAATCGTACTTTTCAATTGCGATTTACAGTATACGAAATAATTTTTACGGTCTGCGAGATAAATATGTAAAGGAATTTTATTTCGATTTATGTGAATCAGGCTTATGAATAAACATAAGCTAATCCAAAGAAGTTATAGACTAACATAAATTTTCCCTTTTTAAAGTTTCAGGTTTTACCCGTCTTTTTTTTTTGTTGGTTCTGCACTGAAAACAAAATTGCAAGTAAATATATTTATTTCCCTCGGTGAGTATAAATAAAATGAATACAAAACACAGAAGAGATACATTATTTATCATCAATCAACTACATCAAAACTGTTTCATAATTCATCCGAAAATTCTAGGAGAATCTGGTAAATAACGCTGGGTCGGAATATTTGTAAAATGGTGAATCTGAACATTTTCAACCTGCAGCTTCATGTAGTTACTGCGCTTCCTGGTCAGTAAAAACTTGCCCCAGTTGTAAGCCCTGTACTTGGCGGTGTTTTGCCCGCCGGTGAATTCCTCAAACGGAGCCACCATTACGTAATGCGAAGGACGCAAAAAGAAGGGAATAGAGAACCTCTCCTTCACAGAATTAACCATAACTCTGTGCTCTACGCTGTCATATTCCCCATTCGTCCATACCTCAAGAACATCTCCCACATTTATGATGTAGGCATCGGGTACGGGTTTGACTCCGACCCATTGCCC
This sequence comes from Albizia julibrissin, assembly GCA_037074505.1. NCBI lineage: Eukaryota > Viridiplantae > Streptophyta > Magnoliopsida > Fabales > Fabaceae > Albizia > Albizia julibrissin. Next base: position 2,156,369 of record CM073480.1, on the reverse strand, counting down.
GTCCGATTTCCGCTTCACCTCTAGCCCACCCACTTCGTCCTGAGCCAGGATGGTCAAAGCCCCTGCATCTTTGTGAGGGCCCACCCCGAGAGCAAGTTCAGGGGATGGGCACGGCGGATACCGATTTATTCTGCCGTTGCTGGTTTGGTCCCTGAAGAATTCCTCAAACTTCCTCGCCGGTAGCCCCAAGCTCATGGCGATTAGCTCCATCAATCTCATGGCCAGTTTAACCATGTCCCTTGTATATTCCTGACACGCCTCTCTGTTTTCACGGTTCACATCACAAAAACTTTGTCACTTTCAGATCTGACAGAAAACTTCACACATATTACATAGATAGGACTGTTCAGCATAATTAATTAGCCTTAGTTACCAATCTAGCGGGCCCCACCTGATTTTTTTGGTTCGTTCGAGTCCCATAAAAACATTTGTAGTTTGGAGGGGCAGTCATACCGGATAACACTAAAAAAAAAAAAAATAATTAATTTACCTCAGTTCAGGCGGGTTTTGAGGCCACTGGTTCTCCCAGTAAGTCACACGGTCGTCGTCCTCATCGAGCGAGGCGGGGGCGAGAGTGGGTTCATTGGCCGTGAAGTCGAACACCTCCTTCCAGTCCCGGACGTTCTTGGTGTGTTCCGTGTCGTAATACCCCATTACCTTCCGGGCATCCCTCCTGACCTTCCTCTTCTCTTCTTGGCTCAGCTGGAAGAAATTTCGCGCCGCCTCCTCCACCCTGTGGAGGCTCTCCGGCGGAACGCCGTGGTTGATGATCTGGAAGAAGCCCCATTGCCTGCAGGCACGGCCAATTTCGCGGACGAGGGCGTCGGCGTCGGAGGTGGAGAGGTCGATGAGAGGGATGCCTTGGGCGTCTTTTGAGAGAGAAGGATTGGGTCCGTGCGTTGGTTTTTGGATGAAGGCTGCGTTTACGTGTGCCATATATGAAGGATGATGATTGTGAAACAAGGGAGAAAAAGAGAAGGAGATGACTAATGCTTCTTGTTGGGCGACACTGTGAACAAAGCGAAAGGAACGGCGCTATTTATAGAAGAATCCAAGCTAAGTCTAAGAAATAAAAGTTGCTTGTACAGTGTTGAATGAACCTGGATGGCTTTCGAAGCAATCGACGTTACGTTTGTGGTTACATCAGCATGGCTCCTTCTAGTCTTCTACTCTTTTTTGACCCGCCAGAAGGTTCGTACCCGGTTTCCCCCTCCCATTGTCTTTTTTTTTTTTTTTTTTAATCCATGAAATTTTAATTCACCTTTTTTCATTCTTAACCCCATTAGTTGCATATTATATTTTCATATTAATTATTTGTTTTATCATTGCACCAATTATCTCTCCGCAGTCTTTTTTTCCCTATTCACCCGCTCTCTTCCGCTGTTTCTCCCTGTAAACAAGTTTATTTTAATACACACACTATACATTTATTGTCTTCAATATTCCTAAACAACTCTTTACACTTTATCCACCTTGTCTGAATTCCAAAGTTGAAAGTTGAAACAACTTACTATTTATGAATTCAATATTTGATTTTTAGTTTTTTATTCTTTTCTAAGCTCAAAATCCTCCCCATATCAATCACTTTATGGCTGTGTGTGTGTATATATATATCTGTATGTATATATATATGAAGGAGAAATTTGGAGGGAAGAGGTGGTAGGCGAAATTTTTATAAATTAAGATTTAAAAATAAATAGAGAAGTGGTGCAAATAAAGCCTATTTTTTTTATCCATAATATAAGACATATTTACCTATTTTAATTAGATTAAATAAGTTATTTAGTTAATATAATATGTATTTTCTAAAATATCTTAGTAATCTTCCTTAATTCCTTCATCCCCTTTCCTCCTTAATGTTGTTGAAAGAGTATCAATAGGGGTAAATTAGAAGAAAAAAATGACAAATATAAAAATAATTTTTTATATTTGGGATTAAGATCTATTTTTCAAATATATCTTATATTAAAGACCGGGGGAGCACTATTTTATCTTACATCTTTTATTTATTTTATAATCCCATTTTTTTAATTTTTTTTTAAAATAAAACTCATAAAGATCTTCCACCTTTCCTCCAAATCCCGAGTAAAAATACCCGTGGTGCAAATAAAGTGTTAGGATAAGTTCAGAAAACTCTATTTTGGCATAAGTAATGTACCTAGGGAATGTTAGCTTTTCAGGATTTGATTTCAAGTAAATGTACTCTTATTTAATGTAAATATAACACAATGAATACCTATATGCAAGTCACTTGTAACAAAAAAAAATTCGCTCAAAATATAAATAACTTGTACGACATACTTAATAGACTTTTTAAAAATTTTGTGCTGTTTTAATTTCTATTGGAAGTAGAGAATGAGTAGAGAGCGGAGAATGATTGATAAATAGAGATAGAGAAACAAAAATTTTAATAAAGTAATTGTGGAAAATTTTATCAATTAAATGCATTTATTTGCATGCAAATTTGGGATACAAGTTACTTATTACATACGAGTAGATTGACCTGGTATGCATTCCTTGAATTAAAAAGTTATTGATTTCATAAGTTACAAAACTTGGCGCTAAATATTGGAAGCTGGGACTTTTGTATGGCACTCATGAAAGAGGTTTGAGAATGGTGCAGGTGTTGGGACTCCAAAAAAGCAGAATTTGTTCGGCCATGGAGATGGCAATGTAACATTGTCAGGCTTCCCTATGCATCAGGAAAAGACAAAATCCCAACTTTTCTGTTTTACCAAGTAATACTACCCCCCGTCGTTTACATAAAATCTAATTGGAGGTTAAATTTAGTCTTAGGTGGATAGAAATATAAGATATCAATCTACCGTATAATATATATTTATCATTTTTTCTAGACCATCCTATTGATTGCACATGTCAATGAATTTTGTATTAAAGGATTGTTTAATTTCAATCACTACTACAAAAAAGTCATAAATGATGCTTATTTTTATAAATATTATGGCATTTGGGAAGGAGCACAGTTTCCATCGTCATAAAAACAACCTATGACGTTTCTTGAATTTTTAAAAGCGCCCGTTCTTTTTATTTTTATTTTATTTTCAATATACCTCCTACGGCGCTTACCTGTGGAAGCGTTATAGGAGGTATTGACCTCATATGCCGCTTGCCTGGAAAGCGGCATAAGAGGTAAAAAAAAATTTATTTATTGCCGTAACATTTTTTTTATTCATTTAACGTAATTGTATCATTTTTTTTAACAATGACAATTCAAATCTACAACAATTTTCAATATAAATTGAAAATGAAAAACAAACTAAATTAGAATTAAATACACACATAATTAGTTCATTAAAAAAACAGAAAAAATGGTTGACCAAATGTTATTAAATACCATTCGTAAGAGCTTTAACATTTAAGATGGTCAAACTTGAGCCATACACGTTTTACACATATAAGATTCAAATCCAGGATAAATTTTAAATAAAAAAAGAATTTGGACTAAATGTTGGGTAAAAAAACCACTTACAGGCAATAATGCTTATGTAGGAGGAGACAGAAGTAGAAAACAATACTTGGGGCAAGAAGCTTTTCGTACTGCAACCGAAGTGGTGACCAAATTTTGAAGAAAATTGTAGAGGAGGAGACAGGGGACCAATGAAGCTTCAATTTTCCGCCATCAAATATAACGGAGACAATCGATAAAAAGGTGGTGGACCAACTGAAGGGACCAAAAGATAGCTCTGTGAAATAAGGAGATGGAAGGTGCGGGAGAAGATGAAAAAATGGCTCTCCCGTGTCTTTCAAATGAATTTATAATGCCTTTTGAAATATGGAGATGGAAGGCACGGGAGAAGATAAAAAAAATGGCTCTCCCGTGTCTTTCAAATTTCATTTGTAATGCCTTGTGACCATGCTTTAAAAAAAAGACAATATATGATTGTAATTAGGGGGAAATACCACTTTTTAAAAAATGAAAAGGCATTTTAGATTTTAGAGAGATAAAGTATTAAAAAAAGTATATTCAATTGTTTTTTTTTAAAATAGATCTTGGACGTCGCTTTAATATAAAGCTCCGCCTAAGGTTAACCTTGGCCGGCGCTTTACGTTAAAGCGACGGCCAAGGTAGAGAAACTTTGGCCAAGGTTTCTCCAATAAACTTTGGCCAGCGCTTTACGTTAAAATGCCGTCCACTGTCAATTATTTATTTTTTTTAATGTTTTTTTTAAAGTAACTTAACATGCTTTTTTGCAATCTCCCTAGATCTTGCATTCATCTCTCATGCTTTATATATACTTATTTAGTTTTTACTTTGTTTAATTTTACATCATAATTAAAAGTCAATTTTAAATTATATCTTTGAAGACAATTATCAGATATAACCAACCCAATTTCAAATATTATAGATAAATAAATAAATAAATAAATATATATATATATTATTGTGTGCCTTTAGGAAATTTCCTAAAACGACGCTTTTGATAAGCGCCGGTTAAGGCAATAAAGTTTTATTCCCTTAACCGACGCTTTTCTAAAAATGCCGGTTAAGAATCTTATCAGGCGTTTTCAAGAAAGCATAGACTAAGGTGCATATTTTTTTGCTGATAACATTTTTTTTTTGCAGATTATTCCTATTACTAAGGTGCAAATTTCATTTAAGCATGATTTTTTTAGATAAAGTGTTTGTATAGCTTTTGTTAATTTATTTTTTAAATATTTACTTCATTTATTTTAATTCATAATTAAAGCATTAAAAATAAATAAGTTGGGGGAAGTTTATTTGCTGACTACATGTATATAACTTAAGTGGCATCTAAACGTTCAGAATAATTTTAAATCATTACACCAGTTATGACGCTTTGCTGTAAAACGCCATAGCTGATATACTTAGTATAAAAAAAGAAAAAGAAAAAAGGCCTTATATGGCGTTTCTTAAAGAAGTGCCATAGAATCTTAACACTAAGTTATGACGCTTATAATAGAAAGCGTCGTATGTTATAATTTTTTTTTTAAAAAGAAACAATTACCTACGGCGTTTCTTTGAGAAACGTCATTAAATGTGCGCTACTAAAAGCCTCTTTTGTAGTAGTGAATATAAATGATTTAAGAACATATTTTAGTGAAACTAACTCTCAATTTAAATAAATAATTAATTTAACTAGTTTTCTTAATCTAATTAAATTAGTCAAGTAGATCTTATATTGATGATCAAAAGTAGTAATATTAGCTTCTTTTTTAGTAACATAATGATATTAGTCTTTTAGGGTTGGTTTGGTATGAGGAGAGGAGAGAGGAGGGAAAGTTAATTGGGGGAGGAAAAAAATTTTGAGTTGAATTTAAAAAAAAAATAGAGAAGTGTGGTTAAATTTTTTTAATTATTTATTCTTACTACTCTTACACCTAATACATTTTTTTTATTAAAATTTTGTAACCCCTATTTTCTAATTTTATAATCCAACCTATAAAAATTTCTCCACCCCTCCAACTCTCTCAAACCTATAAAAATTTTGAATAGAGAGGGAGGCTAGGACTTGGGAGTAACCCTGTCCCTTTTAAATATGGTCGAGACTTGAGAGTTTGAGCCTTTCAGATGAAAAAAAAATTACTTCGCAATTGCAATCTCTTCATAACATATTCATTCAATAATAGCTAGATATTATAATTTTTAATACAATTATACAGTATTTAGTACTATGAGATCGAAATGAATCATTTTCAGATTGAATTGAGAATTGATTTTCTAAATATATTTTCTGTATTGACACGTTGTTGGCGCAGAAAAAAAGAAAAAGAAAAGGAAAGAAAGATAATAGCTATACTCCCTTTTATACTGGAACCAACCTTTGCTGATAACTTGGTATATATTTGGCATTTCTTTACCAACCTTTGAGTTTTTTTTAAATCCGATTAAAAAGCTATGATTTTTTTATTTCAAAATATAAGAATTGTTTGTTTTCTCTTCTCAATACGATGAGATGTAAAGAAGTTTATATATTTAGGGCAGGAGCATACCATTGGAAAAATGACTATTTAGACCGGTTATGGATTAATTTTTGATACAGTCAGTCTAAAAAGTCTGTTACTCTTTAAACCGGTTAAGCAATCGGTCTGAAAAGTAAGACATTTAGATCTGTTTTGAAATAACAGGTCTTAATGTCAGACATTTTAGATCGGTTGTAGCTACAACCGGTCTAAAAAGTTCTATTTTTAAAAAAATTATTCCTCTCACAAATTAGTTTACCCAACAAGCCATATCAACGATATCTCAGATTCCACATAAACAACAACACATTATTACACACAATCAGAAGCAATGACAACAGTATTACTACACCCCACATTTCATAGAAGCAACAACAATAAAACTAATTGAAAATCAACACATTATCACACACAATTAGAAGCAACAATTTCATTTGTCAACAATTATCATCATTCTTCCTACTCACATTCTCAGCAACAATATAACCAAGCATTTTAAAACACAATTTGAATCTATCGAGATAATAATGACTCACAATTTAACAATGACAACAGTAAAATCTTAACTTTGTAAATTTTCAATTCCATAACTTTTAAAGAAAAGCATAGGGAAGACAAATTCCTCAGTATGTACAGAAAATTCCTCAGTTTTATAGAAAAACAAAGGGAAGAAAAAGTACAGAGGTTAATCCTTCAAATCCCATGCATGTATCAACATCATACTTGTATCACCCATATCTTGGAAATTTTTCTCTACAGAGACATAAATCCAGTTAGATATGAAAACCACGACACTTTATAATTGCACACAGCATGTAATTCCATTGAAACGGAATTGTACATGGCAACACAGTAATCCAGCACACATCATTTAATTGCAATTACATCAACACTTTATAATTCATACAGTAGAAGCAATACGTATGAGAATAAAATAACATTGGATTAAAAAGATCATTATTCTTGTAAAAGCTCATAGATGAATTCATCACAATATTTGCGGATGAAATCAATATCTTCTTCAGGAAAGGGATCAGCAAGATCAAACATCTGTAACACTAAAGGCAGACAAAACATTAACTTGCTAACTTAAAAACAATAAAAGTAATATAAATTTTTTGAAATATACATTTACTTCTTCAGTAAAATCAGTCATGCTTAGGGTGATAATATTGTAAATGTGTCTCAAAACATATAAACCACATAAGTTGGACCCCGATAGTTTCCTACGGCTCTGAAACAGGAACATGAGATCATTAAAACAAGTATAAAAACATATCTTATTGAATACATTCTTCAAAAACAAACAAATATATACTAACCTTTGGAATGATTCATGTAGGGTCTTTTAACTCACGAACATGCTTACCACAAGCTGTGTGTAGGAATGTCCGCATAACCCTATCATCAAAATTACAAAGGTTACTTATTTTGCACAAAATTCCATAAAATTTGCACATAAAAGGTAATAATGTAAGAAAACTGATGAGTTCGTGATTTTCTTCAATTCATTCCCTAGTTTGAAGTGGAAGGAGCATAAAAGGATGGCAGTGCAACTATTTTTTGCATAAAAGAACCAATTGCCAATGATCACTAAAAAAGAGATGAATATCAAGCAAATATAAAGAATTATATATGTTATGAAATATAAATTTGTTTCTTACCCATGCACATATAGAGTCAAGAAACACTCATTTGCGATTTCACTAAACCTTTATGATAAGTATCTATATCTGATAGTAATAGTGATCCCTTTCTCTTGGATTTGAACTGGGCATACGAATCCAAATTTATCGCTCTTACCAGAGAAAACCAACCTACGATTCATGTACCTATAATAATGCAAGCACACAAATCAAAGTTAAATGACGTAATTTTTAAAATATTTATTTATAATTGAAGAAAATACTTACATTAAAAAAAGTTGTAAAATCGCAACCATAAGATGTTTTCTAGGAGTTACGGGACATTAAATCATCCCTCTCAAGAAAACATGTCACCCTTGACTTGCCAACAACTGAATCCGTAGGCGAATCTCTTGTTTGAAATGATGTATCATATGCCATCAAAATCACTTATTACATGAAATTCAATGGACATCGTGAAACTTCTTGACTGAAGGGAGCTGGAGGTGAAGCGGAAATCTGACGAGCAATCGGCCGTAGTCAAACCCGTACCTGATGCCCACATAATAAATCTGGTGGATGTTTTTCAAGTGTGGACAAATGGAGAATATGAGCGCGTAGAGCACAGAGTTATGGTTAATTCAGTGAAGGAGAGGTTCTCTATTCCATTATTTCACTACTACAAATATCAGATTTAGTGGCGCACCTTCTGTGGCGCTTATTAGAAAAAGTGTCACAGCTTTAACTAATTTTTTTGATCTGAAATTTTTTTGTATTAACATTAGGTGGCGCTTATTCAGCTAGTTTGTGATATTAGGTGGCGCTTTCCTAATTAAGCGCCACCTAATGTATTTTGCCAAAAAAAATTTTAAAAAATAAAATTAAAATAAACTGTGACACTGATTCAAATAAGCGTCACCCAATAGTTTTTCCTATTTTTCAATTTATTTAAAATTTCTGCTTATTGAAATGAAAATTATACACGCAAAGGTGTTGATTATAAAACTTAAAATCTATAATAAAATAACAAATGATAAATATTAATACCATATACAACTAATATGAATAAACATATATTAGACCTATTATATTAATTAATAAACATAAGTGAATAATACTAATTTTTTAATTAATAACTTAATAATATATATAACTGATATGTATAAACATATCTTGGGTGGCGCTTATATCAATAAGCGCGACCCAAAATGCACCAAAACTATATTATATTATTTAATAAATTAATAATATGATTATATATATATATGAATCAATAAAACAAAAATTATGTGTATACTGAAAATTATAAAAATGACATTGGGTTATTAATAATATATTATTTAAAAATATAATTATTAATATATTAATTAGTATATGGAAAATAAAAAAATTATTAATATATAATTATTTATTATTGTTTTATTTATTTATTATATGATTATATAATAATATATTTATTAATATATTAATTAGTATATGTAAAATAAAAAATACATTGGGTGGCGCTTATTGGTAAAAGCGCCACCTAATATCTTTTTATTATTATTTTATTTATTAATAATATGATTTTAAAAAATAATAATTAATCTATGGAAAAAAAATACATTGGGTGGTGCTTTTACCAAAAAGCGCCACCCAAAGTCCTTTTATCATTAAAAAATATAACTATTAATATATTAATTAATATATAAAAAATAAGAAAAAATACATTGGGTGGCGCTTATCCCCATAAGCGCCACCCAATATATACCCGCCAAAAATTTCTTTTCCCTCCTCCTTCAATTTATTTTCTCGGCCCCATCACCTTCATCCTAAGCCCTCAGCTCGCCCCCAACCCGCTTTCTCCCCCAGCTCCCCGCCCCCTCCGTCCCCCAGCTCCCCTCATCCCCCTCCCCCCAGCTCCCCGCCCCCAACGCCGCTCCCCCTAGCTAGTTCTCTTGTCTTCCTTTTTTTTAACAGACCTTCCACCTCTCGCCCTCAGGTGTCTCTTTAGCTTTTAAGGTGTGTTTTTTATATTAGTAGTCACCTCTTTTTTTATAATTAAGTGTTGTTTCTAATAACTTTAATTTATTTATTGCTGAACAGCTTTAAATTCCTCGTGTCTGATCAGTTGTGTCCCCATAATACTGCCAAAAGCAACCTTTTTGGTCTTGGTTCCCACTGCGAATCTGTAAGTTTGTTTTTTATTATTTTTTTAATATATCTGTATTTTTTTTCTGTATACTTTATCCGCTGAGACCTGCCTTTTTTGTTAATTTTTTAATTTTAAGTAATTTTATTAACTTATCATTATTTTTACTTAAATATAACAGCTAATTAATTTAATTCAATAATTAAAAAATAAAAATTAGGAAACATTGGTCAACAATCAAGATTTCACATACTATGAAAATTTATTATTTTCTCTAAGAATTCAGCTGTCCTTTTTTGTTGCATCTTGGATAAAGTCTATTTTTTTTTTGGATTTATACATAATTGGTATAGTGAATTAGGATTTATTTTGTTACAAAAAAAATAAACTAGAATTTTATTACTTATTTATTTGGATCTGCAACTTGTCTTTTATTTTTTTTAATATATCTGTATTTCTTTTCTGTATACTTTATCCACTGAGACATGCCTTTTTTTGTTATTTTTTAATTTTAAGTAATTGTATTAATTTATCATGATTGTTAGTTAAATATAACAGCTAATTATTTATTTGGATTCTATAGTGACATAAATAATGTCAAATAAGTTCCCTTTTTAACTTTTTTTTTTAATTTTTATTGTATCTGGAATGAAGTCTATTTTTTTCATTTAAACCTATCGTGACCAATTGGTATAAATTGATTCACATACTCTTTGTAACGGATAGTTTCTCATTTAGTGTGTATATAGGTTGAAGGCATAGATGACTTCCTCATATATAGCAACTAACCACTATTTAATTCTAGGTTTTTGAAACCATAGATGGATCGAAAATGGATGTCATCAGATCGGTGTTCAAGAGAATATATAGATGGGGTGAAGGAGTTTATTAGATTTGCAATTGAGCATACAAAAGATCCTAACAAAATCTTGTGTCCCTGCTTATCTTGTTGTTATGGAAAGAGGATTAGTCCACTTGATTTGTTAGATCATTTAGTATCTCATGGGATTAATCAAACATATACACGATGGACAAGGCATGGTGAGACAAACGACCATTGTAATGATCGGTCGCATACCACCGGTGGTGCTTCAAATGAGTTTGACCGAAGCATGTGTGATGGAGATGATGGTTTTCAAGAAATGCTTAATGTGGTTGAACATGTACTTCATAACTGTCCTGGAGAATTTGAGAAGTTCAAAGGTGATGCAGAGAAACTGTTATATGCTGGTTGTACAAAATACACAAGATTGCTAGCAGTATTGAAATTGTACAACTTTAAAGTTTAATATGGGTTGAGTGATTCGGGTTTCACCACACTCCTTGAACTTTTACAAGATATGCTTCCAGAAGAAAATGTACTTTCTACGAAGACATATGAGGCAAAGCGAATTCTTTGCTCAACAACTGGAATGGGATATGAGAAGATACATGCATGTCCTAACGATTGCATATTATTTCAGAAACAATATGCAACGTTAGAGAAGTTCCCTAAATACAATGCATCTCGATATGGGAAGAAGAAAGGAAAAAGTCTCGTCAAGGTGCTATGGTATTTTCCTATTATCCCGAGATTCAAGCGTCTGTACAGTAATGCAGAGATATCGAAGCAATTGACATGGCATGTAGATGAGAGGATTGAAGACACACAGCTTAAGCACCCTGCAGATGCCCCTCAATGGAAGAAAATTGATCATGAGTATCCTGACTTTTCGAACGAGGTTAGGAACCTACGCCCTGCATTGTCAACTGATGGAATCAATCCCTACAGCGTTCAAAGTAGTACACACAGCACTTGGCCGGTTATATTGATGATTTACAACATTTCTCCACACTTAATAATGAAACGTAAGTTTATGATGCTCTCGATGTTAATTTCTGGGCTAAAACAACCTGGAAATGATATAGATGTATACTTAGCTCCTTTGATTGATGACTTGAAGCTACTTTGGGAAGATGGCGTCAATGTTTATCATAGACATAAGGAAGAAAGTTTCACTTTGAAAGCCATACTGTATGGCACAATTAACGATTTCCAGCTTACGGTAATTTGTCTAGATACAGCGTTAAAGGATATTGTGCCCTATATGTGAAGATGATACTCATTCAATGCGACTAGATAATTGTAAGAAAAATGTCTATATGGGACATCAGAGATTCTTACCATCAAAGCATCGTTGGAGGAAGTGGAAAAAGGCTTTCAATGGTGACTCTGAAGAAGGTAGCCCACTAAAGATGTTGGTCGAGGCTCGGGTTTTTGAAAAGGTGAAAGAGCTACATAACAATTTTGGCAAGCCATATGTCAATCAAACCGGGAAAAGTGGTTGGAAGAAGTCTATTTCTTTGAACTTCCATATTGGAAGTCCTTATATGTTAGGCATTTTCTCGATGTGATGCACATTGAAAAAAATATATGTGATAGTATAATTGGCACGTTGCTCAATGTGCAAGGAAAGAGTAAGAATGGTGTCAATGCGAGGTTGGATTTGGTTAATTTGGGAATAAGAGAAGAGTTGGCACCTGTTGAGAAAGGGAACCGCACTTATCTACCTCCAGCGGCTTACACTATGTCGAAGAAGGAGAAAAAATTGTTTTGCGAGATTTTACAAGGAATTAAAGTTCCAGAGGGGTGCTCTTCAAATATCAAAAACCTTGTTTCAATGAAAGAGTTGAAGTTAAAGAACCTTAAATCTCATGACTGTCATGTGCTCATGCAGAATTTCTTGCCGGTTGATATACGGTCCATCTTGCCAAAAAATGTGAGAAAGACAATCACTAAACTCTGCATAGTTTTCAAGTTGATATGTAGTAAAGTGGTTGATTCAACAAAGTTGCGAAATTTGCAAAGGCTAATTGTTTGTACTATGTGTGAACTTGAAATGTATTTCTCACCTTCTTTATTTGATATTATTGGCCACTTAACTGTACACTTGGTGAAAGAGGTTCAATTGTGCGGTCCAGTCTACTTGAGATGGATGTACCTGAACAAGCAATTTATGAAAATTTTAAAAGGGTTTGTTAAAAATAGATATCGACCAGAGGGATGTATTGCTGAACGGTACATGATTAAAAAAGCAAGTGACTTCTGTGCTGATTTTCTATCAAATGTTGGCCCTGTTGGGATCCCCAAGTCCCGTCATGATGGCCAAAGATCGGGAAAAAGAACAAGCGGGCAAGATGTAATCAGGATAGCAATGACTGATTGGATCAAGCCCACCTGTATGTGCTACATAACACTGATGAGGTTGAACCATTTGTTGATGAACATAAGGAAGCTCTTCGACAATTATATGGTGATAGGAATGAAAATTTAATAACAAAAGAACACAATCGACAATTTTCAACTTGGTTGAAAAAGCGCATTAATGATGAGGTGGAAAAGAATCCTACTTCTGTTTCTGAGAAATTGATATGGTTGTCAAAGGGACCAAACTTAAACGTATTATCTTACAATGGTTATGCAATCAACGGTTACACCTTCTATACACAAGAACAAGATACACGGAGCATGATGCAGAATAGTGGGGTAACACTTATTGCTGATTCTTGGCATAGATCCAGTGCTAAAGACATATATCCTGTCTATGCACCAATGGCATACTTTGGTGTCATTGAACGCATATGGGAGTTAGATTACTCTATGTTCAGGGTCCCTATATTCAGATGTAAGTGGGTGAACAACAACAGTGGATTGCAGACAGATGGGTTTGACTTTGTTCAAGTGGATCTTTCTAAAGTTTGGTACAAAGATGATCCTTTCATTTTAGCATCACAAGCATAACAAGTGTTCTTCATTCCCGATCCTGCTAAGAAGAATTGGTCAATTGTACTCCCATCAAACAAGAATCGTCAAGACCAAGTTGATCTTGAAAGTCAAGACTATTTGAATATTGTTCAGGAAGATCCCTCTTTTGAGCTTTTGGGGTCAGAAGATATTGATATAGAAGAAGATTAAGATGAAGATGAATTTTAAAATGAAGAAGAACCCTTGTACTTGGGACATGATCATGCAGAGGGGACTTAGGTCAGGCTGACAAATCCATCTACTAGGAGAGTCAAGGGATACACAACTGTCAGTTCAACAAGAAATAGGAAAAGATAATGAGTTCCTGATTTGTTTACTTGTATGTTTTACCTGTACATATGTCAAATTCATTTACTTTGATTGACATGATTGTCGCTGTGCACTTATATTTTCTTTTATTTGTTTAAATTTTAGGAAAATAGATTCTCCGCGTGAAGATGACGATGTTCCGATGCATGTTGGTAGACAAAGATTTGTTGAACATGTCGCCCGTAGGAGGACTGTAATGGCGAGGTTGATCAAAATGAGAAGCAAGGGAATTAAGTTAGAACTTGATTGGAATGAAAAAGGAAATCCAATTGAACCGAACAGTAACTCCCTTAATAATTTCATTGGGACTACAGTCCGAGACAGAGTTCCTATTGTTCTAAAAAAATGTAACAAATGCATCATTGTCTTTTCAACCACAAAACTTAATCTCATTTTAATATAACAGAATGCATTAAAATTTTAGAATATTTTTGATTTGACTGAAACAAAATCTCTTCCATACATACAGACCAACATAATTTTTATAAATTTACCTATAGTTCGGTGCGTTTTTATAAATTTACATAATTTAAATTTAATTTGTCTACAAAATAATATTAAACTAACATTTGCTCCACACAATTTTTGTAGGGATGCGACGAAGAATAATTAAACAAATTATGTTTTTTTTCTTGTAAACCTTAATTTATTTTTTTAAAGAAAATTCAATCGAATATTTGCAACTGTTTCGTAACTGCTACAAAATAAAAAAAAACCACTACAAATGTTAAATCGCTACAAAAAATGTCACAAACTGTTACAAATATAAACAGCTACAAACCCGTCACATTAACCGCTACAAGTGCTACGCACATTCTATAAATACCCCAACCACACCTTTTTTCAAATACTCCTCCATTTCTTTCAACCCTTCTTCTCTTTCGTTTTCCTCTCATCTGATAATATTTTTTAAGAGCCGAACAGCTGAGAAAGGTGATCAAATAAGGTAAAAAAAATTTAATTCTCTAATATTAACATTTTTCCCCCTCTCATAATATTTATACTCATTATTTTTTTTTGTCCAGAAATTGAACAACTTTTCCTTATCGTTTTTAATATTCCTTCCAAAATGATCAATATATAGATGATAACATAATAAGTTCTTATTACCTACCTATACATTCTCAATAATATTACCTATATATAAAGTTTATACTTATCTAACTTAATTTAACCATTATTTTTAACTAATAACTACTATCAATTAAGTTACTTAAATAATAAACTATTTAACACAATATTATAACAATGGACTCAGATAATTGTATAATTTTTTTTTAAATTTCAAAAACATATGTAGCTGTTTTATAACCACTACAAATTTAAATGTAAAAAGGGATTAAATTTTTGGTGCTGATTTTAAAATTTCATACTATATTAGTAGTGGTTTTGGTAACCGCTACAAATGAGTTGATGCCAAATTTTTAAAATTCCAATTTCAATTTAGTAGCGGTTCTTTAACCGCTACAAAATTGAAGCCAACTTTTCATTTTTATTTCTCGCCTTGTGAAATTGTGGCGCCGATATTTGTAGCGATTTTATAACCACTACAAGTATCACAAATAATATGCTATTAATAACCGCATTTTGTAGATGTTGGAAATAACCACTTCTATTGTTGTAACAATTGTGTTGCGTGAGTAGTGGTTATGAGAAACCGCTATAAATTCGTTTGCAACAGTGAATTTTGTAACGGTTTTTCCAACCGCTACGAATGTCGTTTATAGTGTTTAAAGCTGCTGCAAATATATATTTTTAATCGCTACTAAATCACAGCTTTTTGATAGTGGTATACTGTAAATTACAATTAAAAAATTATTTTTAAAATAATTCAATCACTATTCTAGACAAATTTATACATTGTAAGCTTGATTTGCTTGTTGACACATATCTCAAGCCAAATCATATAAACTCCCAAGTCACCCTATTAAACTTGCACAAATCGTGCGATCTTGGCGTTTTAAGGTGAGTTGGGGAGAATGGTGTATTCAATAACCTCTTTCTTCATTTATTTTTTATTTAAGGGCTCTACTATTAAATCAATTTTTAATGGTTGAGATTTAATAATAGATAAATATAAAAATATTACTATAATTTTAAATATAATAAAAATCTATCACTTATCACGAACAACATGTCAACGACATTGAGTGACCGTCGTTTCATGCTCATCCGAAAACTCTAGGAGAATCTGGTATATATTGCTGGGACGGAATACTCTTGAAATGTTGAATCTGAATATTCTCAACCTGCAACTTCATGAAATTACTCTGCTTCCTGGTTAGGGCAAACTTTCCCCAATTTTAAGCCCTATAATTCGCTGCATTTTGCTCGTCGGTAAGCTCCTCCAATGGCGCCACCATTGTGTAATGTGAAGGATTCATAAAGAATGGAATATAGAACCTCTCGTTCACAGAATTGACCATAACTCTGTTCTCTACGCTCTCATATTCGCCGTTTGTCCACACCTGAACTCCAATATTTAAGTGGCACAATTTTACTCAAGAAAACTACATAATTACATAATTAATTGTTAGTGTATATATGAATTCTTCCTTTCCATCATACATGAGTTGTTGATTTAAAAATATTAAAAACCAATTTTTTTATTTATTAAACAAATTCCACCTCCCTTATCTGAGAAAAACACTTGTTATTTATATTTTTAATTATTGTGTGTCGAATAATTAAGATAAGGATTTCTCTCTTCTTTTCCATTTCTTTTATAATGCTCTTCATTCTTACTTTAGAGTCTATGATCTTATCCCAGATCTTTTTTGACCATCGCAAGTTGGGAGATGTGAAATGTTTTTAAAAGCTAAATAAAAAGGTTATAAGATTTACAAAGTAATAAATAACATATTTACTAGTTCCAAATATGAGTTTTCTCAAAATGCAATGAACCCAAATTCGGAAAGGAAAATGCATCCAGGTCCGTAATAAAATTAGTTTTCTCTGCTAACCTCTTTCTCCAAGTTTTGAATGATTGAGATTTTATATTATATTAAAATATTATTATGATATTAAATATTAAATAATAATACTATTTATCTTATAAATTTTTTTATTTATCTTATAAATAGTGAAAATATTTTTACAAACTCATTTTGCTTGTCTTATAAATACTTTTATTTATTTTATAAATATTATTCTAAAAAAAATGTAACAAAAGCCATCATTATCTTTTCAACCACAAAACTTAATCTCATTTTAATATAACAGAATGCAATATTTTTGGTTTGACTGAAACAAAATCTCTTCCATGCATACAGACCAACATAAATTTTCCCTTTTTAAAGTTTCAGGTTTTACCGGTCTTTTTTTTTTTTTGTTGGTTCTCCACTGAAAACAAAATTGCAAGTAAATATATTTATTTCCCTCGGTGAGTATAAATAAAATGAATACAAAACACAGAAGAGATACATTATTTATCATCAATCAACTACATCAAAACTGTTTCATAATTCATCCGAAAATTCTAGGAGAATCTGGTAAATAACGCTGGGTCGGAATATTTGTAAAATGGTGAATCTGAACATTTTCAACCTGCAGCTTCATGTAGTTACTGCGCTTCCTGGTCAGTAAAAACTTGCCCCAGTTGTAAGCCCTGTACTTGGCGGTGTTTTGCCCGCCGGTGAATTCCTCAAACGGAGCCACCATTACGTAATGCGAAGGACGCAAAAAGAAGGGAATAGAGAACCTCTCCTTCACAGAATTAACCATAACTCTGTGCTCTACGCTGTCATATTCCCCATTCGTCCATACCTCAAGAACATCTCCCACATTTATGATGTAGGCATCGGGTACGGGTTTGACTCCGACCCATTGCCCGTCCGATTTCCACTTCACCTCTAGCCCACCCACTTCGTCCTGAGCCAGGATGGTCAAAGCCCCTGCATCTTTGTGAGGGCCCACCCCGAGAGCAAGTTCAGGGGATGGGCACGGCGGATACCGATTTATTCTGCCGTTGCTGGTTTGGTCCCTGAAGAATTCCTCAAACTTCCTCGCCGGTAGCCCCAAGCTCATGGCGATTAGCTCCATCAATCTCATGGCCAGTTTAACCATGTCCCTTGTATATTCCTGACACGCCTCTCTGTTTTCACGGTTCACATCACAAAAACTTTGTCACTTTCAGATCTGACAGAAAACTTCACACATATTACATAGATAGGACTGTTCAGCATAATTAATTAGCCTTAGTTACCAATCTAGCGGGCCCCACCTGATTTTTTTGGTTCGTTCGAGTCCCATAAAAACATTTGTAGTTTGGAGGGGCAGTCATACCGGATAACACTAAAAAAAAAAAAAAAAAATTAATTTACCTCAGTTCAGGCGGGTTTTGAGGCCACTGGTTCTCCCAGTAAGTCACACGGTCGTCGTCCTCATCGAGCGAGGCGGGGGCGAGAGTGGGTTCATTGGCCGTGAAGTCGAACACCTCCTTCCAGTCCCGGACGTTCTTGGTGTGTTCCGTGTCGTAATACCCCATTACCTTCCGGGCATCCCTCCTGACCTTCCTCTTCTCTTCTTGGCTCAGCTGGAAGAAATTTCGCGCCGCCTCCTCCACCCTGTGGAGGCTCTCCGGCGGAACGCCGTGGTTGATGATCTGGAAGAAGCCCCATTGCCTGCAGGCACGGCCAATTTCGCGGACGAGGGCGTCGGCGTCGGAGGTGGAGAGGTCGATGAGAGGGATGCCTTGGGCGTCTTTTGAGAGAGAAGGATTGGGTCCGTGCGTTGGTTTTTGGATGAAGGCTGCGTTTACGTGTGCCATATATGAAGGATGATGATTGTGAAACAAGGGAGAAAAAGAGAAGGAGATGACTAATGCTTCTTGTTGGGCGACACTGTGAACAAAGCGAAAGGAACGGCGCTATTTATAGAAGAATCCAAGCTAAGTCTAAGAAATAAAAGTTGCTTGTACAGTGTTGAATGAACCTGGATGGCTTTCGAAGCAATCGACGTTACGTTTGTGGTTACATCAGCATGGCTCCTTCTAGTCTTCTACTCTTTTTTGACCCGCCAGAAGGTTCGTACCCGGTTTCCCCCTCCCATTGTCTTTTTTTTTTTTTTTTTTAATCCATGAAATTTTAATTCACCTTTTTTCATTCTTAACCCCATTAGTTGCATATTATATTTTCATATTAATTATTTGTTTTATCATTGCACCAATTATCTCTCCGCAGTCTTTTTTTCCCTATTCACCCGCTCTCTTCCGCTGTTTCTCCCTGTAAACAAGTTTATTTTAATACACACACTATACATTTATTGTCTTCAATATTCCTAAACAACTCTTTACACTTTATCCACCTTGTCTGAATTCCAAAGTTGAAAGTTGAAACAACTTACTATTTATGAATTCAATATTTGATTTTTAGTTTTTTATTCTTTTCTAAGCTCAAAATCCTCCCCATATCAATCACTTTATGGCTGTGTGTGTGTATATATATATCTGTATGTATATATATATGAAGGAGAAATTTGGAGGGAAGAGGTGGTAGGCGAAATTTTTATAAATTAAGATTTAAAAATAAATAGAGAAGTGGTGCAAATAAAGCCTATTTTTTTTATCCATAATATAAGACATATTTACCTATTTTAATTAGATTAAATAAGTTATTTAGTTAATATAATATGTATTTTCTAAAATATCTTAGTAATCTTCCTTAATTCCTTCATCCCCTTTCCTCCTTAATGTTGTTGAAAGAGTATCAATAGGGGTAAATTAGAAGAAAAAAATGACAAATATAAAAATAATTTTTTATATTTGGGATTAAGATCTATTTTTCAAATATATCTTATATTAAAGACCGGGGGAGCACTATTTTATCTTACATCTTTTATTTATTTTATAATCCCATTTTTTTAATTTTTTTTTAAAATAAAACTCATAAAGATCTTCCACCTTTCCTCCAAATCCCGAGTAAAAATACCCGTGGTGCAAATAAAGTGTTAGGATAAGTTCAGAAAACTCTATTTTGGCATAAGTAATGTACCTAGGGAATGTTAGCTTTTCAGGATTTGATTTCAAGTAAATGTACTCTTATTTAATGTAAATATAACACAATGAATACCTATATGCAAGTCACTTGTAACAAAAAAAAATTCGCTCAAAATATAAATAACTTGTACGACATACTTAATAGACTTTTTAAAAATTTTGTGCTGTTTTAATTTCTATTGGAAGTAGAGAATGAGTAGAGAGCGGAGAATGATTGATAAATAGAGATAGAGAAACAAAAATTTTAATAAAGTAATTGTGGAAAATTTTATCAATTAAATGCATTTATTTGCATGCAAATTTGGGATACAAGTTACTTATTACATACGAGTAGATTGACCTGGTATGCATTCCTTGAATTAAAAAGTTATTGATTTCATAAGTTACAAAACTTGGCGCTAAATATTGGAAGCTGGGACTTTTGTATGGCACTCGTGAATGAGGTTTGAGAATGGTGCAGGTGTTGGGACTCCAAAAAAGCAGAATTTGTTTGGCCATGGAGATGGCAATGTAACATTGTCAGGCTTCCCTATGCATCAGGAAAAGACAAAATCCCAACTTTTCTGTTTTACCAAGTAATACTACCCCCCGTCGTTTACATAAAATCTAATTGGAGGTTAAATTTAGTCTTAGGTGGATAGAAATATAAGATATCAATCTACCGTATAATATATATTTATCATTTTTTCTAGACCATCCTATTGATTGCACATGTCAATGAAATTTGTATTAAAGGATTGTTTAATTTCAATCACTACTACAAAAAAAGTCATAAATGATGCTTATTTTTATAAATATTATGGCATTTGGGAAGCAGCACAGTTTCCATCGTCATAAAAACAACCTATGATGTTTCTTGAATTTTTAAAAGCGTCCATTCTTTTTATTTTTATTTTATTTTCAATATACCTCATACGGCGCTTACCTGTGGAAGCGTTATAGGAGGTATTGACCTCCTATGCCGCTTGCCAGGAAAGCGGCATAAGAGGTAAAAAAAAATTTATTTAGCCGTAACATTTTTTTTATTCATTTAACGTAATTGTATCATTTTTTTTAACAATGACAATTCAAATCTACAGCAATTTACAATATAAATTGAAAATGAAAAACAAACTAAATTAGAATTAAATACACACATAATTAGTTCATAAAAAAACAAAAAAAAACGTTGACCAAATGTTATTAAATACCATTTGCAAGAGCTCTAACATTTAAGATGGTCAAACTTGAGCCATACACGTTTTACACATATAAGATTCAGATCCAGGATAAATTTTAAATAAAAAAAGAATTTGGACTAAATGTTGGGGGAAAAAACCACTTACAGGCAAGGATGCTTCTGTAGGAGGAGACACAAGTAGAAAACAATACTTGGGGCAAGAAGCTTTTCGTACTGCAACCGAAGTGGTGACCAAATGTTGAAGAAAATTGTAGAGGAGGAGACACGGGACCAAGGAAGCTTCAATTTGCCGCCGTCAAATATAATGGAGACAATCGATAAAAAGGTGGTGGACCAACTGAAGGGATCAAAAGAGAGCTCTGTGAAATAAGGAGATGGATGGTGCGGGAGAAGATGAAAGAATGGCTCTCCCGTGTCTTTCAAATGAATTTATAATGCCTTTTGAAATAAGGAGATGGAAGGCGCGGGAGAAGATAAAAAAATAGCTCTCCCGTGTCTTTCAAATTTCATTTGTAATGCCTTGTGACCATGCTTTAAAAAAAAAGATAGTATATGATTGTAATTAGAGGAAAATACCACTTTTTAAAAAATGAAAATGCATTTTATATTTTAGAGAGATAAAGTATTAAAAAAAGTATATTCAATTTTTTTTAAATAGATCTTGGACGTCGCTTTAATATAAAGCTCCGCCTAAGGTTAACCTTGGCCGGCGCTTTACGTTAAAGCGACGGCCAAGGTAGAGAAACTTTCGCCAAGGTTTCTCCAATAAACCTTGGCCAGCGCTTTACGTTAAAGCGCCGTCCAAAGTCAATTATTTATTTTATTATGCGTTTTTTTTAAAAGTAACTTAACATGCTTTTTTGCAATCTCCCTAGATCTTGTCTTCATCTCTCATACTTTATATATGCTTAATATACTTATTTAGTTTTTACTTTGTTTAATTTTACATCATAATTAAAAGTCAATTTTCAATTATATCTTTGAAGACAATTATCAGATATAACCAACCCAATTTCAAATATTATGGATAAAAAATTTTATATTTATATATAATTATAACACACACACACACTATATTGTGTGTCTTTAGACAATTGCCTAAACCGACGCTTTTGATAAGCGCCGGTTAAGGCAATAAAGTTTTATTCCCTTAACCGACGCTTTTCTAAAAACGCCGGTTAAGGATCTTATTAGGCGTTTTTCTAGAAAGCATCGACTAAGGTGCAAATTTCATTTAAGCATGTTTTTTTTAGATAAAGTGTTTGTATAGCTTTTGTTAATTTATTTTTTAAATATTTACTTCATTTATTTTAATTCATAATTAAAGCATTAAAAATAAATAAGTTGGGGGAAGTTTATTTGCTGACTATATGTATATAACTTAAGTGGCATCTAAACGTTCAGAATAATTTTAAATCATTACACCAATTATGACACTTTGCTGTAAAACGACATAGTTGATAAACTTAGTATAAAAAAAGAAAAAGAAAAAAGGCCTTATATAGCGTTTCTTAAGGAAGTGCCATAGAATATTAACACTAAGTTATGACGCTTATAATAGAAAGCGCCGTATGTTATAATTTTTTTTTTCAAAAAAAAGGAACAATTACCTACAACGTTTATTTGAGAAACGTTATTAAATGTACGCCACTAAAAGCCTCTTTTGTAGTAGTGAATGTAAATGATTTAAGAACATATTTTAGTGAAACTAACTCTCAATTTAAATAATTAATTAATTTAACTAGTTTTCTTCATCTAATTAAATTAGTCAAGTAGATCTTATATTGATGATCAAAAGTAGTAATATTAGCTTCTTTTTGAGTAACATAATGATATTAATCTTTGAGGGTTGGTTTGGTATAAGGAGAGGGGAGGGGAGGGAAAGTTAATTGGGGGAGGAAAAAATTTTTTGAGTTGAATTTAAAAAAAAATAGAGAAGTGGGGTTAAAATTTTTTTATTATTTCTTCTTACTCTTACACCTAATACATTTTTTTAATTAAAATTTTGTAACCCCCCTTTCCTAATTTTATAATCCAACCTATAAAAATTTCTCGACCCCTCCAACTCTCTCAAACCAAACAGACCCTGGGTGAAGCTATAGTTGAATAGAAAGGGAGGTTAAGACTTGGGAGTAACCCTGTCCCTTCTAAACATGGTCGAGATTTGAGAGTTTGAGCCTCTCAGATGGAAAAAAAATTACTTCGCAATTGCAATCTCTTCATAACATATTCATTCAATAATGGCTAGATATTATAATTTTTAATACAATTATACAGTATTTAGTACTATGAGATCAAACTGAATCATTTTCAGATTGAATTGAGAATTGATTTTCTAAATATATTTTCTGTATTGACACGTTGTTGGCGCAGAAAAAAAAAAAGAAAAGAAAAGAAAGATAATAGCTATACTCCCTTTTATACTGGAACCAACCTTTGCTGATAACTTGATATATATTTGGCATTTCTTTACCAACCTTTGAGTTTTTTTTTAAATCCGATTAAAAAGCTATGATTTTTTTATTTCAAAATATAAGAATTGTTTGTTTTCTCTTCTCAATACGATGAGATGTAAAGAAGTTTATATATTTAGGGCAGGAGCATACCATTGGAAAAATGACTATTTAGACCGGTTATGGATTAGTTTTTGATATAGTCGGTCTAAAAAGTTTGTTACTCTTTAAATCGATTAAACAATCGGTCTGAAAAGTAAGACATTTAGATCTGTTTTGAAATAACAGGTCTTAATGTCAGACTTTTTAGATCGGTTGTAGCTAAAACCGGTCTAAAAAGTTCTATTTTTAAAAAATTATTCCTCTCACAAATTAGTTTACCCAACAAGCCATTTCAACGATATCTCAGATTCCACATAAACAACAACACATTATTACACACAATCAGAAGCAATGACAACAGTATTACTACACCCCACATTTCACAGAAGCAACAACAATAAAAATAATTGAAAATCAACACATTATCACACACAATTAGAAGCAACAATTTCATTTGTCAACAATTATCATCATTCTTCCTACTCACATTCTCAGTAACAATATAACCAAGCATTTTAAAACACAATTTGAATCTATCGAGATAACAATGACTCCCAATTTAACAATGACAGCAGTAAAATCTCAACTTTGTATATTTTTAATTCCATAACTTTTAAAGAAAAGCATAGGGAAGACAAATTCCTCAGTATGTACAAAAAATTCCTCGGTTTTATAGAAAAAAAAATAGAAGAAAAAGTACAGAGGTCAATCCTTCAAATCACATGCATGTATCAACATCATACCTGTATCACCGATATCTTGGAAATTGTTCTCTACAGAGACATAAATCCAGTTAGATATGAAAACCACGACACTTTATAATTGCACACAACATGTAATTGCATTGAAACGGAATTGTACATGGCAACACAGTAATCCGGCACACATCATTTAATTGCAATTACATCAACACTTTATAATTCATACAGTAGAAGCAATACGTATGAGAATAAAATAACATTGGATTAAAAAAATCACTATTCTTGTAAAAGCTCATAGATGAATTCATCACAATATTTGCGGATGAAATCAATATCTTCTTCAGGAAAGGTATCAGCAAGATCAAACATCTGTAACACTAAAGGCAGACAAAACATTAACTTGCTAACTTAAAAACAATAAAAGTAATATACATTTTTCGAAATATACATTTACTTCTTCAGTAAAATCAGTCATGCTTAGGGTGATAATATTGTAAATGTCTCAAAACATATAAACCACATAAGTTGGACCCCAATAGTTGCCTACGGTTCTGAAAAGGAAGATGACATCATTAAAACAAGTATAAAAGCATATCTTATTGAATACATTCTTAAAAAACAAACAAATATGTGCTAACCTTTGGAATGATTCATGTAGGGTCTTTTAACTCACGAACATGCTTACCACAAGCAGCGTGTAGGAATGTCCGCATAACCCTATCATCAAAATTACAAAGGTTACTTATTTTGCACAAATTCCATAAATTTTGCACACAAAAGGTAATAATGTAAGAAAACTTGTGAGTTCATGATTTTCTTCAATTCATTCCCTAGTTTGAAGTGGAAGGAGCATAAAAGGATGACAGTGCAGCTATTTTTGCATAAAAGAACCAATTGCCAATTATCACTAAAAAAAGAGATGAATATCAAGCAAATATAAAGAATTATATATATTATGAAATATAAATTTGTTTCTTACCCATGCACATATATAGTCAAGAAACACTCAGTTGTGATTTCACTAAGCCTTTATGATAAGTATCTATGTCTGATAGTAACAGTGGTCCCTTTCTCTTGGATTTGAACTGGGCATACGAATCCAAATTTATTGCTCTTATTAGAGAAAAACAACCTACGATTCATATACCTATAATAATGCAAGCACACAAATCAAAGTTAAATGACATAATTTTTAAAATATTTACTTCTAATTGAAGAAAATACTTGCATTAAAAAAAGTTGTACAATCACAACCATAAGATGTTTTCTAGGAGTTACGGGACATTAAATTATCCCTCTAAAGAAAGCATGTCACCCTTGACTTGCCAACAGCTAAATCCGTAGGGCAATCTCTTGTTTGAAAGGATGTATCATATGCCATTAGAATCACTTATTACATGAAATTCAATAGACACCGTGAAACTTCTTGAGTGAAGGGAGCTGGATTTCGGGCTGTAATCAGGGTTTCCTCAGCTTGAACAAAAATAAGGTTCTTTGGCCACAAGATAAAAGTACCCATGACATTACTCACAATCTTTAAATCATCAGAAGGAATAGGGACATATGCATCTGTAATGATCACCTCTTCAATTGACACTCTGACGTAATCATCTTTTATTTGTTGGTGGTTAACAGTTGATCACACGTTATGCACACTCCCCCGTGTAACTAATCATCTCAAAGGATCCTCGACAAAAAGGTCACAAGGCTCAGCAATTTCTTTTTCAGGACCTTCTGATGACTGCACAATATTGCAACAACTCCCATTAGTGCTCTGCTTATTAGGTGCAAGCAATTATGCCTAGGGAGCACTAGTATCTTGTCTTGTGCTCATAATCATTATCATTTCCTCTTTCATCCTACTCAACCAGGCTTCTAATCTTGCATCAAATGATGCTTCTTCCTTAGCCCTTGCTTCCGCCCTTACAGTGGCCAACATATGATCCATCTCCTCCCTAGTCACCACACTTGAGAAATGGCGTTAGGGTGCTCCAAAGTAATCATTTATGCCTACCCCTCCTCCAACTCCCCTGACACGGCTTGGATGCTTATGTTTTCTACTAGCAACCATCAGGATATCATTCTTCCCTTCCGACCTAAAAGATCCCTCGACTTGTTTTTTTTAAGTTCCTCCTGTAAAATATAGATAACAAACATAAGTAATGAAACATGTTTACTAAATAATTAATAACAACAACGATACTTACAATTTTTTCATCTATTATACGAGATTGTTCACTCGTATAAGACCCACTCCTCTTTTAGGGAGCAAACAACCATTTCTCTTTGTGACATATAGGAGATGGTGGAGAAAGAAGAACAGAAGGATCGAATTGAGCTGCTTCTTCTAATCTCTTTGTTTGACCGCCAACAAGTCTTTTTAAGCTTTTGCATAACCCCCACAAGACATTATATGAGGGAAATCATTATTTCTATCACTCTCTTGTGCTTTTTGCCTGTGAATAAGAAATAAAAAAAATATTACAATAAATAAAGACAATTGATAAGTAAATAAAATGCAAGATAAGTTAACTCACTAAAGCTGCTTGAATAGTCTGAAGCCTAAAAAAATCCTGTCATGTCGCTCCATCAATATATGAATACTTACTGCACAGATTAGGATGAGGCTCGCCATCTTTCACCTTGATTGCATGTAATTATTGGCTAGATTTGTCTTAAACTTCCTCCAGCACTCACAACAATACGTCATTGTCTTCTTGTATAAGATGTCACTATGAGGAATGTCGTAGGTGAGTTGTAATGCATGCATTGAAGGAGTTAGTAACAAATTTGATAACTATTACATACAAAAGAGAATTTTATACCTGGATAATGTCTCAAATATGTTGCTTCACACGTTCATCGATATTTCTCCACTCCATTACAACCGGTGTAGAAAGTATCTTAATTTTATTTTAAACATTTTTTAATTTTTTTAAAAAATAAATGATTACTTTCTACACGGGTTAGGAGCCCAACACGTGTAGAAAGTAATCTTTCTACACTGGTTGGGCTCCCAACCGATGTAGAAAGTTGATGACTCCCTATTTTCAGATAATTTTAAGATATATTTTAATATATTTGGGAGTCATCTAGGTTAAATTAAAGGGATTTGAGTGAAATTTTGATAAGATATCAATTTAGAGAGATTTCATTATAAATATCAAAGTTTAAGATAAAAATAATGATTTTGATATTAAAGATGAAAATAATGATATTAATAATAAAAATAATAATTTAAGATAAAAAGAAAAAGATATTTCATTTGTTATCATCATCACAATCATCATCATCATCTTTATTTATTATTATCCTTATATATTTTTTATCCTTTTATCTTTTTTTTTATTTTGCTAGAAAGATATTGTATGATGATCTAGGAACATGACCTATATATAGGGGTTAACCTTCTTCAAGAAAGGGGTAGAGGAGAAGCGTTTGAATACAAAGAGCAAGGGGAGCATCAGAGCTAAAGGCTAGAGAGAGAAGATTGAGCAATTGGAGAGCTGAAGCTTGCAGATTCAAAGTGATTTGGAGCTTTAATCTTGGTTCTTTCATTTTCTTTTCTCCTTTACCTGGCTTTTGCTAAGAACCGAATTATCATTTCTGGTTTTTATTTGATTTTTTCTATGAGTAGCTAAACTTTATATTCTAGGATTGCTTTGAACTATTAGATGGATTAAGACTTTGATTTCTGTCTTTTATTGATTAATGAAATTTATGTGTTGATTTTATCTTATACTTAATGCTTCTGGGTGATTGGCCACCACTTAGATTGTTAGGTTCAATTGAGTGATACTTGAGAAAGCTAATTTAACCCCTAGACTTGAAGTTTAAGGGTTAAATAGATGGTTTGTTAATACAATAGAGATATATCTATTAGCCTAGCATTGTCTAATTTAGGTTAGAGATTATTAAGTGTTTTCTTTAACTGAGACAAGAGATTGCATATGTTAATTAAAAATATAAAATTGGTTTTGACTTGAGAAAGCATTATCAATTAATTTGAATCTCTGACAAGCTCATATTTTCATTATCAATTTAAGATTTAAGTTAGTTTTATGAAGTACAATAGGGATAAGTAATCCTAAATTTCTCCCGTCTTAAAGTTATTGAATAAATTCTCTTTTAATCAATTAATTCTTAAATATAAAATTTCTTTTAAATTACTCTCACACGACCTAATTAAGAACATAAGTGTGATAATTAACTTGTTTTTCCTTAGTCCTCGTGGGAACAATATTATTATACTACTTCTGACGATCCGTGCGCTTGCATTTAAGCTAGACGGCTAACAAAATTATCTTAATTTTATTTTAACAATTTTTAAATTTTTTTAAAAATAAAATATTACTTTCTACATTAGTTGGGAGCCTAACCCGTGTAGAAATTAACACTAGTCCGGATAACTTCCTATATTCCCCGCCTAACCCCTCCCCCTTCCCTTGGCTTTCTCCGCCTAAATCTCAGATCCCCACCTTTCCCCCTCTGATTTTGAGTTATCTCTCGTCACTCTCTCTTGTCTTCGTCTTCTGGCCACAACTACAAAGAAGCGAAAGAAAGAAGGAAGCAGCATAAGAGGGCACCAACAACAGAGCCAGGGTAGGAATCGTTGCGATTGAAACTGAGAAGCCAATAATGTGTGTTCATGTTATTAATCTTGACTCTTTTGAGTGAACATAGTACAGGATTTTGCTGAGACAAAGAGCTACTGCGGCTGTCACCCGTGACAAAGTCTAATCCTGAGATGTTTAAATCATATCATAGACATGGGCACTGCTCGCTTTTCTCTGATCTTGCAATCATGAAATTTCTTCTTTGATTTTATAGATTGTTGGAAACTTGAGGCACCATGTAGCCCCTTGCATCATAAAGTCACGGTGTAAGGAAATCACGAGAAAAGGTTTTTAAGGTGCAAAATTTAGTATTGGTATAACCATTTTCATTTTGTTTATGCGCGACAATAAATGGGGATTTCCTTGCTCGAGTGTTTGAGTTGCCATAAATTTTCATGGCTAGGGATAAATTTTGTGGAACCTTGCTATCGTTCATTCTATTTTTCATTTACTGCAATTATGCCTTCTTATTTTGGTACTTCCTGGAGGGACCTACTCGTATCATTGAGGTCGTCTGGCTACAATGGGAGTAAGGAAACTGAGGTCTTTTTTTTCACCCTTTCTATTTGGCCTTTCTTTACTCTAACCTCCATCATGCCCTATATGTGGATGTCAATTTTCTTGTTCAGGTATCTGACCTTCTAGTTATGCTTATCCTAGGTAAACTCAATGGCTATACAGGACAACATCATTGGTTAAAAGTCATCTCTCTGGATTAAATTTCTTTATGATGGTTGTTAGTTTTGTGGAGTTCTTTGTTAGCTCAATGTCTGCAGGCCAATCCTTATAAATTTTATTTAATTTTCTCTTTATGATGTGACAATTTAATTTAGTCATGTTTATTGTAGCTTTTATTTTTTGTCTTTTGCTTGTACCAAGTTGATATAGCTCTTCTTAGGGCAGAACAAAAGTGAAAAAGAGAGATACAACGTTTTAGAAGAACTTGTCAGGTTTTGATGAGCTAACATGCTATGTTGTATTGATAATGAATTATTCCATCATTTTTTTACCAGACGAAGGAATTCTTACTTTTAATATCTCTAAGTTGATGTTCTTTTCGTGGCTATACTAGTATTGAAGTTGGTTTCATATATGCATTGATAACCTTTTAAATCCATTTGTTTTGATCAATATACATTTTGAGATTTTAAAAGCCAAAATATACCGTGAAACCTTAACTATCATAACATATTTCTGGTCTTCAAAATTTGGAGATCTCTCTTTTTGTTCTTTCCCTTATTTCTCGTAAGAAATATCCTTGGACCATTTCTTCAATTTGTCTCAAGTTTCTTATGTTCTTTTGTAGATACATGGTAGAAATCAGTGTAAATCTATTTTCCTCTTCAGGTGCATGCTTGCAAAATGTCTTGGTATGTCTGGTATTGTTTTATCTATTTTCCTATTGGAATTTCATGTAAATATTCATTTCTTTGTATATTGATCTGTGTCTATTTAAATCGTACTGGTTTCCATACAAACAGCTATACTGCTCTGCATTAATGTGGGTGTGAAGATAGAGATATAGGGCATATTCCAATATTTGAAAGCATACTCGGTCAATTTAAGCTTGGAAGTGAGATTTTCCACTTATATATGCATTTATGTTCTCATATTATTTTCAGCTTGGGATGCACTTTGGCCACTAGAAAGGAAATGACAGAGGTCATTTGTCCTCTTCGCTCTTCATATTGGCACTAATTCTGTAGCCGGACATTGAGGGCATCAGAACATTTTCACACTTTCTTTTGCTTACTTGATTGGTATGATCTATTTTATCTCATTTGTGATTCATATCTTTGAAATTTGATTTATGATGTTTACCCTGTATGTAATGTTGGCTAGGATCTGGTGCATCATTTTGTAGTTAGAAAATTAAATACATACTGAGGGCCTAGCAAATGCCTCTACTATATCTGTAGTTGTCTTGACTTTGATATGTAAAATCAACTATTTTCTTCTTCAGTATAAATCTATTACAGAAGTATGCTGAAAAATATTAATATACATTAAGGACTAAGTGCTCAATAATCAATAGTGAACATGTAGTATGGGCAATTCACCAGATAAGCAATAAACGTCTGAGCAAAAGCTTCTATTTATGAGAAGTTTAAGTTTTGATAGAAAATGATAATCTATCTTGAAGTCACAGATCCAATTAATCTAATGGAATGATGGGAACCCTTTGAATCCCTCTCTCTTATGTAAAAGTTATTTGAGCTAGCTTAGGTTTCTATCAATTCCTAGGCATTCTATAAGCTTTTTTCCTTTCCAATATTAAGTAGAAACCACATGTAATATTTTATCTTGATTCTAGAATATGCTTGAAATTGTTTTGTTCCTTGATATAATTTGGAAGTTGTTCTTTAATAATGGCATTTCATGTCCAAATGAAAATCAAACAAAACAAAGGACTCATTAAGTGTTGAAATTTATATAAAGGTTAAATGTTCATGTAGACTCAGATGTTTAGCATCTTCAATCTTACCAAGTTTATGTATGAAGAAGAAGATTCTCATCCTTTCTGTGCCAGATAAGATATATAACCAAATGATATCAGCATAAAGACATCCTTACTTTGCAGGTTGAGCACATTATGAGAGAACTAAATGTTTTGGCTGCAAATGAGTTCATTGAGCTCTTTTATGAATTAGTTATGGCTATACTTTCAATCACTACAAAACAAAGGTGAAAATAAGGCAAATTCTTTGTTTATTATTATAAAGTTAGCATTTGGGAAAACTTTGATGCCAATCCAACTTATTTAAGGGAATGCCCTGCAGATCTAAAGGAAGGAATTGCTAGCTTAATATTTGTAGCCCTTAGGTGCTCAGAGATTTCAGAGCTCTTGGCTCTTAAAGATATCTTTAAGAAGAAATATGGGAGAGATTTTTATCTGCTTCTGGCGCTGGTGCTTTACTAATGGACTGGACTTGATGGTATCACATGTATTGACGAAAAATGATATCACTTTCACTTATGAGTGTAATATCAAACATGTTATGTTAATAACTATTTGGGATTAGACATGTTGAATTTCATTGTCACTGTTCTGTATTGAACTTGACTTTGATTGTACAAATTTCATTGTAAAAGTGAGGCCAAGTTTGTTTACCTGTATTGATATAGCTTTATTAATATTTAGGATTGGAATTTACAATAAATTTGATATTTCATATTATTTTTGTTGTAATGGTTTTTATTTGTCAAGTATTTAGTTATTTATTATCATGTAAACGGGTTTATAACATAATAAATAAACACTTTTTTTAAAAAATGAGTTTCTACACTAGACGAACAAAGAGAGGTGCAGAAAGTCACACATTCTGCACCTCTTTTCATAATAAAATGTGTAGAAAGTCCCAAAGTCACACCTTCTGCACCTCTTTTCATAATAAAATGTGTAGAAAGGAGACTTTATACACGTGATATCTCACAACACGCGTAGAAAGTCTCACTTTCTACACGTGTTGTAAGACATCACGTGTAGAACGTGAGACTTTCTACACCTATTGTGCATCACAACACGTGTATAAAGTCCTACTTTCTACACGTGTTGTAGAACAAGTGTATAAAGTCTGATTTTCTACACTTGTTCTTTCTACACATGTTGTACGTCAAGTGTAAAAAGTCATTTCTGTCATGTGTAAAAAGTCTTTCCTGCACTAGTGTCAACCACTCAAATCTCTTTAATAACCCCATAATAAGTATAGCTACCAATTTAGGGTTCTTATCTTTTGAACTAAAGAAGTGCATAGATTCAGCCACCAACATATCCCCATTGTTCTGGATGGTGCTCCTATCATCCAAGGACTTCATGTAAAAGGTATAACCATTGATTAACAATGAAGTCCAACTTATGACATCAACCTTAGGACCACATGCTAACCATTTAATTGTATCAGAAGCACATTTTTCTCCGTCAACCTTTTGTTTGAACCAATGTGCAAAAGTTTTATTATACTCCCTAATTAACCTTTGTTCAGTTATTTGACTATTTATTTTTGTACAGTTCCTTTATGAGCATTCATGCAATCTTGAAATTCAGTAACATTATTCAAGCTGTACAAGTGGACTTGTTTTAATTCATCAGGATCCACACTCTTTACTGTAACCCCGCATATACCCCCTTCTTCATCATGACGTTTAGGAAGCTTAATATGTCCTACATTTGGCAAATAATGTTGACAAATTCCATGGCTTCTTCAGAAACATATTTCTGAATAATAAAAGCTTCAGGCCGGTTAGGGTTCTTCACATACCCTTTTAGTTTTTTCATAGTTTTTTCAATTGGATACATTCATCGGAAACAAATAGGGCCATACAACTTTATCTCCCTTATTAGATGAACAATTAGATGTACTATAATGTCAAAAAAAGAAGGAAGACAAAAATTCTCAAACTGACACAAGATCATATATCCTTCATTTCCCAATTCATCCAACCTTTCCGTCTCAATGACTTTACTACAAATAACATTAAAGAAGAAACAAAGTATAGTCAATATGTGTTGAAGATAATATTCGACAATGCCTCAAATAGCTACTGGAGTAGTTGTGCAATAAGACATGACAATAATGAGACTTCATCCCTACTAACTTTAAGTCTTTCATCGACACAAGCTTCTTAAAATTTGAAGAATACCCTGAGGGAACTTTGATGCCCATGTAAACACTCACAAAAACTTTTTTTCTCATCCTTACACAAAGTATGAGAAGGTGGAGGATACAAAGTTCTCTTACCATATGGCCTTGGATGTAAGTCTTCTCGTATTCTCATTTCTTGCACATCTAATATTGCCTTCACGCTATCCTTAGAACTACCTTATATGTTGAGCAGTGTCCCAATAATACTATCATATACATTTTTCTCCACATGCATGAAATCAATACAGTATCTCACATCAAGATTGTGCCAATATGGAAGATCGAAGAAGACATACCTCTTTTTCCATATATTTTTCTCATTTCTAATCTTTGTAGTCTTGCCAAAGATAACATTAATATTTTTCACCTTTTCATAAACTTTCTCCCCAATCAATGCCTCTAGAGCATTTTCAAACTCTTGGCTGCCAAAAAAAAGCTTTCTTTAATCTACAATATGGGTGACCCTGTCTAAGAAATCTCATATGGCCAAGATAAATGGTCTTTCTTCCATGTTAAAGTTAATGGTATCATATGCCTTCTTCACAAAATCGGACATGCTTTATGGTCTTTAACGCTATATCCAGAAGAGTTTTCATATGCAAGGAAGTCATTTATAGTACAAACGATCATGGCTCGCATTATAAAAATCTCCTTCTTCTTCGTGTTAAAAACATTGACACTTTCGTTCCACAACTCTTTCAAGTCTTCGATCAAGGGTTATAAGTAAACATCTGTCATTTCCAGGTTGTTTTGATCCTGAAATCAACATAGACAACATGATGTACTTTCATTTCATGCATAACAAAGGAGATAAGTTGTAAATTACCAACAAAATAGGCCATGAACTATGTATATTACTTAGGCTACCATAAGGATTCTTGTCATCCGTGCTAAGCCCAAGCCTAAGGTTCCTATGTTCTTCACCAAAGTTAAGAAATAATTTATTAATTTTCTTCCATTGAGAAGAATCAGCCGGATATCGAAGCTTTCCATCGGAAATCCTTTTATCCCCATGCCATCTCAAATTTTTGACATCAAATTCATTAGCAAAAAATCGCTTGAACCTCGGTATAATTGGAAGATACCACAACACTTTTGCAAGGGCCTTATTTGATTTGTATCTCAGGTTTTCACATATCGAATACTGCTGCTTCTCTTCATGCTCTTTTCTGTACAATATACAATCATTAGGGCATGCATGGATCTTTTTATACTTCATCCCTAATGGACACAATATTTTCTTAGTATTATAGTATCGATAAGACAACACATTATCACCTGGAAGCATGTCCTTAAAAGCCTCAAGCGTTTCTGAAAAACTCTTAGCGAGAGCGGCTTTAGTTAACAACGAAGAAGTAGTTGGGAATGCAATCCATCGTACTGGTGATAGTTAAGGACGGAGGAGTGACAACTGACAAGGGAAGGAGGAGACATCGAGAGGAGTTTAGAAGAATACAAAGTTTCAGAGTTGTAAATGAGCGTGAGAAGACACAAATTTGAAATAAAGGGGAGGACTTTTAAGTCCGGTTATTTGAAATAATTGGTCTTAAAATATCATCTTTAATACAATTTGTCAAATAACCGGTCATAAAAGTCACTTTTTAAGATTGGTTGTTTGACACAACCGGTCTTAAAAGACAGGATTTTTAATATGTTTTTTTTTCACCTTTTTAGATCGGTTCCTTGTATAACTGGTCTTAAAAGATCATCTTTAAAACCGGTTGTAAAATAATCGGTCTTAAAAGTCATTTTTTAAGACCGGTTGTTTTACGCAACTAGTCTTAAAAGAAATGATTTTTTAATATATTTTTTCTCATCTTTTTAGACCGATTTCTTATATAATCAGTCTTAAAAACCTAATCTTTAAGACCTGTTATGAAGGATAACCGGTCTAAAAAATAATAACTATTTTATTTTTTTTAATTATGTTTAATTAAGAAAATATATTAGACCTCTTATAGTTATAACAGGTCTAATAAATATATTACATATTTATATATTTTAATTATTTTAACTTTTTAGACCGGTTCTTTAGGAAACCAGTCTAAATAATTTTTTTAGACCTTATATCAATATAATCGATATCATAAACTGCTTTTAATTATGCAAATGTCATCGATCATATCTTTTAGACCTTATCCGCTATAACTTATCTAAATGTACCGATGTAAAGCATCTTTTTTTTTTTTTTGGGTACTAGTGAGGGAGTAATTTATTGTTTATATATTAAAAAGCTAGGGCGCTTCAAATTAATCCTCGGATTCACGTGCTTAACAGTAGCGCAGGCTCCGAATCACAAAATGGCAGGTCTGGAGTTATCCTTCCATATATTACAAGGTTCATTGAACCTGGTCGGTTTTTCGTAGCCATTAAGTTCATGACGTGGGCGCTCACATAAGCCAGAGACTCACGTGGCTAGTTGCTGAATTTCGAAGATTCACTTCAAAAAAAGAATGGCCGTGGAGGCCTAAAAAAAAAGAAAGAAAAGAAACAGAGAAATTACAAGGTAGGTGACTAGTGGGAGAAGAAACAGAAGCCATCGCCCAATGACAAGCACTGAGAATAGCAAGATCCTCCACTTGCTTCACAGCTGTGAAGGGGGGATACTGAGTGGGAGACTGACATATTGACTTTGGTCTGGTTGGATGACTTGAATCCAAATTTAGAACGGTAATTCAAACTTTTAAAAATTATGATTTATGTTGTATAAAATAAATATACAAGAAGAGTTTTATTTTAATTTTATATAAATAAACATTCTTAAAGTTCACAGTCAAATCTCAAACAATCACACTAACGTCCCTGAATAATTTTGTTAACAAGTTGAGTTATAATTTATAAGTGGGAAAAAGGTTCTCATTACCATAAAAATAACCAGACAGGTTGAGAGTCCTTGGCCAAGGAGTTATTATAGACATGCTTGGGGGTTATTCACTCATTCTTGGACATCCTCCTTCATTGTTCTAACAACACTTGAAATGTTAAGAGTAAGACAAAATTTAGACAGCTCATTTTTAAAGTTTTAATCTGCAATTTTTTTTGGACGACAAATTTAATTTTTAGAAAAGTTTTTGTTTGTTTGTTTTAAACTATGTATCTACTTAAAATTAATAAAAAAATTTAAAATATAAAAAAATTAAATTGAATATGGACCACCCAAAATCAACTTGGATAGTTTAAATGAAGATTAACAATGCTCATCTTTTTAATGAATATGGAATGTGCTCCCCAAAATTTTATAACCCTTCATTGCATATAACTTTGTCTAGTTAGCTGCTATGCTATTTATGTAATTGACATCACATATAACTGAAAAATGCAACACATTTTTAACGAGAGCATAACAGAAAATTGGCCGATAAAATAAAGGGTACACTTCTCTCGTTTTATTTATTGGGTAAAGATAAAAAAATTTGTGGTTATATTAATAAATAACCCTATTAAAATTTTCATATAAATATATATAATTTTACTTTCATTTATTATTATATTAATTTATTTTTATAGAATATAATACTGTATATATTTAATAAGGATACACAGTTAATCAAATTTAAAATTTTATTATTCTATTTATAAATAGGAGGAAGACAAGGTGGAAAAAAAATACAGTGACACGTGAATAAGAAAATAGAGAGTGAATAGTATCCAAGAAAAAAAAAAGAGCATAGGGAGTGAAAAAAAACAGAGGGATGGAGGGATCTCTCCCCTGCCCCTCTCTGTTACACTCCTGGGGGCGGCGGAAACTCGAAACTTCAAAGAAACCTAATTCAGAAACGAAAAACCGTCCAGGTTCAATGAACATCACAAAGTAGCAATGGCTTCTAACATAGCTCTTTTGTTCTTTTAGTCTATATATAAATAGGAAGAAGACAAGGTGGGAAAAAAAAAATACGGTGACGCGTGAATAAGAACATAGGGAGTGAATAGTATCCAAGAAAAAAAAAGAAAAAAATACATTATAGTCCCAAGCAATGAAAACTATGAAAATTTTATCCCATAAAATTGCTAAATTACTGTGAAGTTCCATAAGATTAATTTATTATAAATTGTAATTGTAAAATGACTCAAATAGCTTTAGTGAACTTGACAAAAAAGCAGAGTCGTGTGCCTGTGTCGCCCCCACCGTCGCCTATTCTTCATTTTACCACAGAAAAAGCAGAGCTTTTGCGCAGCAGAACCTCGTCACCACTATTTTCCTGTACTGTTGGCCGCCGACAACACCTGAGTTAACAGCGTTGTTGGTGGTTGTTTCCCGATTTCTACCGCCAACACCTGATTGCTATTATGGTGGTTCATTTTGTTAGGTATAAAGAAAGCCCTAGCATCACAGTCGGCCATTTTCTCTGACTCACATGATTTCTGTCGTGCGTTCCACCTCTCTCCTCTTGCTGCTTTTAACCTCACGCACACACATTGTAACTGTGTGAACATTTTGGTAATGATTCTTTTGGTTATTATGAAGTTCAAACTTCTTGTACTTCACATGTTTGATGTAATTAAGAAGTACATAGTCATTGTCATCAGTTAACATTAGTGCTCAAGTTATATAATGCACATATAATGCTATTTCTTCCATATTGTTTTAGGCTTCCATTGACAACTACAAGGCCCTCCGTTAACAGCTCAACGATCCTCGAATAATAAGTCATAGAGGCTTCACTGACAACTCATGGAGCCTCCATTGACAAGTCCTAAAGGTTCCATTGACAAGTCCTGCAGCATCTATTGACAACACATGGAGCCTCGATTGACAAGTCATGGAGCCTCTAGAAACAAGCCGTGAAGCTTCAACTGACAACTCCTGGAGTCTTCATTGACAAGTCCTGAAGTCCCCACTGATAAGTCATGAAGTCTCCGCTGTCAAGTAATGGAGCCTCCACTGACAACTCTTGGAGCCTCTATTGAAAACTCCTGTAGGTTCCATTGACAAGTCATGGAGCCTCCACTAACAACTAATGAGGCTTCTATTAATAAGTCATGGAACCTCCATTGACAAGTAAATGAGGCTACAAATTTGCAAAACTGAAAATGGAATCCAAATATGTAAATATAACTGCATATATATATATATATACATATATATATAAACAATTGCATGGGCATCCATTGATAAGTCAAAGTGTGTCCACTGACTACTTCATGTCCATACATTGATAACTGAATTTACATCATTGTACAAAATTGTAAAACTGAAAGTGGAATCCAATTATGTAAACATAATTGTGCGCGCGCGCGCGCGCACACACTAACAATACTGAATTGGGTGTACGATAAGAAAGTTTAATCTCTTAAAATCTTTTCACAGCTTATCAAATTAATACATATGGAACTATAAAATCATAAGTAGTTATATAGATCATATATGCTAGAAATGTAAAAGCTAAGGGAAGAGAAGATGTGTCAACTTCCAAAAATCATATCGCTTTGAATATAACTCCAAATTTAACATATTATATATCCATGTAAAGCTATTTAAGTCTAGTTTCATATACTACTGGTTTCAACTCAATTTGACATGTATTTTTGGAAGATATGTTCAAAATATCAAACTTGTTTTGTAAAATGATGATTATTTGAAGGTCAAATTCCAAAATTCATATCTCCTTCATATGAGCTACTTTCATCTTGATCTAGGTGTCAAAATGACTCATTGGAAGTCTAGTTTCATATGCAAATGGTTTTAGCTCAATCGGGTGTGTAGTTGGGGAGATATGTCCAAAATACCAAACATCTTTCATGTTGAACAAAAACAGAGTCTGCTAGTGTCAGCTGCTTCAGTTATGAACTATTTGAATAGTATTTGATTATTTTGCACTGAGACTATTCTGATAGTCATTTTACTATCCCGATAGTAACCTTGCTATTTGAAAAATATATTTTGAAATTGATCAAATACTATTCTGATAGTAATCTTACTATCTTGATAGTATTCTTGCTATTCGGATAAAATGATTTGTTTTTGGTTATAGACTATTCAAATAGTTACTTCACTATTTAAATAGTATTTGATTATTTTGCAATGAGACTATTCTAATAGTCATTTTACTATTCTGATAGTATTATTGTTATTCAAATAATATATTTTGAAATTGATCAAATATTATTATGATAGTCATTTTACTATCATGATAGTAACCTTACTATCCTAATAGTATTCTTGCTATTCAGATAAAATGACTTATTTTTTCAGTTATGGACTATTCGAATAGTTATTTCACTATTTGAATAATATTTTATTATTTTGCATAGAGTCTATTCTGATAATCATTTTATTATCCTGATAGTATTCTTACTATTCGAATAACATATTTTGAAATTGATCAAATATTATTCTAATAGTCTTTTTACTATCGTGATAATAACGTTACTATCCTGATAATATTCTTATTATCTTGATAGTATAATATTGGATTTTGAAATTCATGTTCAAATACTATTTGGATAATTACTATACTATTTGAATAGTACTCTTACTAGTCGAATAGTTAATCTATTATCCGGATAACGTTTTTAGAGATTGAATTGAAAAAAGAATCAGTTATTCGAATAGTAACTTGACTATTCGGATAGTTTTTTACTTATATTATTTTCAAAAAAATATGTCAGGCATACTATTTAAATACTAATATGACTATTTGAACACTTTCAACTATTAACAGTTCTTCTTCATTCGAATAGCATATGCATCATTGAGTTTTCCCCCCTAATACGAACATGTTCCCTTCTTTTTTGGTCAGATTTTTCCCATCCCTCTCTCTATTTATGTGATAGCGTTATTTAGGTCATTTTACAATTCTAATTTATCACAAATTAGTCCCATAAAATTTTAAAGTAATTATGTCATTTCGTAAGATCAATTCTTCGTATTTTTTATTATACGGGGCTACAATGTAATTTTTTTAAAAAAAAATACCTTAAGTAGTGGGAAAAAAAAACAGAGAGGGAGGGAGGAATCTCTCCCCTGCCCCTCTCTGTTACACTCCTAGAGGCGGCGGGAACTCGAAACTTCAAAGAAACCTAATTCAGAAACGAAAAACCGTCCAGGTTCAATGAACATCACAAAGTAGCAATGGCTTCTAACATAGCTCTTTTGCTCTTTTAGTCTATATATAAAGGCCCCTATCTCTGCTTGCTTCAAACGCATAACCAGCATTTGCCATCTCCTTCTCATTTCTCTGTTTGTCTGCCTACATTTCTTTCTCATTTTCTGTGTAGTTTCAGAATCATCGTCTTCCATGGCTGGCGCAGAGTTAGACGTAGCCTTCATCCAAGATCCAACCCACAGACCCAATCCTTCTCTCTCAAAAGACGCCCAAGGCATCCCTCTCATCGACCTCTCCACCTCCGACGCCGACGCCCTCGTCCGCGAAATTGGCCGTGCCTGCAGGCAATGGGGCTTCTTCCAGATCATCAACCACGGCGTTCCGCCGGAGAGCCTCCACAGGGTGGAGGAGGCGGCGCGAAATTTCTTCCAGCTGAGCCAAGAAGAGAAGAGGAAGGTCAGGAGGGATGCCCGGAAGGTAATGGGGTATTACGACACGGAACACACCAAGAACGTCCGGGACTGGAAGGAGGTGTTCGACTTCACGGCCAATGAACCCACTCTCGCCCCCGCCTCGCTCGATGAGGACGACGACCGTGTGACTTACTGGGAGAACCAGTGGCCTCAAAACCCGCCTGAACTGAGGTAAATTATTATTTTTTTATAGTATTATCCGCCACTCCTAACAACAAAAAATGTCTCATTTGGGACTCGAGATCGTGTCTCAGAGGATCTAGTTGGGCCCGCTAGGCTGATAACTAAGGCAAATTAATTATGCTGAACAGTTGTATGTATTATGTGAAGTTTTCCGTTAGATCTGAGTGACAAAGCTTTTGTGATGTGAACCATGAAAACAGAGAGGCGTGTCAGGAATATACAAAGGACATGGTTAAACTGGCCATGAGATTGATGGAGCTAATCGCCATGAGCTTGGGTCTACCGGCGAGGAAGTTTGAGGAATTCTTCAGGGACCAAACCAGCAACGGCAGAATAAATCGGTATCCGCCGTGCCCATCTCCTGAACTTGCTCTCGGGGTGGGCCCTCACAAAGATGCAGGGGCTTTGACCATCCTGGCTCAGGACGAAGTGGGTGGGCTAGAGGTGAAGCGGAAATCCGACGGGCAATGGGTCGGAGTCAAACCCGTACCCGATGCCTATATCGTAAATGTGGGCGATGTTCTTGAGGTATGGACGAATGGGCAATATGAGAGCGTAGAGCACAGAGTTATGGTTAATTCCGTGAAGGAGAGGTTCTCGATTCCATTCTTTCTGCGTCCTTCGCATTACGTAATGGTGGTGCCGTTTGAGGAATTCACCCACGGCCAAAACGCAGCCAAGTACAGGGCTTACAATTGGGGCATGTTTTTACTGACCCGGAAGCTCAGTAACTTCATGAAGCTGCAGGTTGAAAATGTTCAGATTCGCCATTTTACGAATATTCCGACCCAGCGTTATTTACCAGATTCTCCTATAATTTTCGGATGAATTATGAAACAGTTTTGAAGTAATGTTGGTTTGGAATAGTAATTAGAGTTCTTAAAAATAATTTTTTAATAGTAATTTATGGTATACAAGGTAAGTATGTGAGAAGAGTTTTATCTCAATTTATAT
This sequence comes from Albizia julibrissin, assembly GCA_037074505.1. Taxonomy (NCBI): domain Eukaryota; kingdom Viridiplantae; phylum Streptophyta; class Magnoliopsida; order Fabales; family Fabaceae; genus Albizia; species Albizia julibrissin. Next base: position 2,114,210 of record CM073480.1, on the reverse strand, counting down.
GAATAAATATTTTTAGGTTCCTAAAAACTATCCCATACAAGCACGTAGTTGATTGATGATAATGTATCTCTTCTGTGTTTTGTCTTCGTTTTATTTATACTCACCGAGGTAAATAAATATATTTACTTGAAATTTTGTTTTTAGTGGAGGAAAAAAAAAAGACGGGGTAAAACCGGAAACTTAAAAAAGAAAATTTTTTTGTTAGTCCTTATGTATAGAGGAGATTTTAGTTCAGTCAATTTAAAATTTTTTTAAAATTTCACTGTATTCTATTGTGTTAAAATAAAATTAAAATTTATAGTTGAATGACAATAATACCCTTGTTTTATTTTTTTAGAATAATATTCACGAAATATATAAGAACATTTATAAAACAAATAAAAAGAGTTAATGAAAATATTTTGACCATTCATAAAATAAATAAATAAAATTTACCAGATAAATATTATTATAATTTAATATTTAATATCATAATAATATTTTAATATAATATAAAATCTCAATGATTAAAATTTTTTATTAAGGGGTTAGCAGAGAAAACTAATTTTATTACGGACCTGGATGTATTTTCCTTTTGGAATCTGGGTTCATTGCTTTTTGAGAAAACTCATATTTAGAACTAGGAAAGATGTTATTCATTATTTTGTAAATCTTTTTGTTGATCTTATAACCTTTTTATTTAGCTTTTAAAAATATTTCAACATCTCCCAACTCGCGATGGTAAAAAAAGACCTGGGATAAGTCGTAAGATCATAGACTCTATAGTATGAATGAAGGGCAATATAAAAGAAATGGAAAATAAGAGAGAAATCCTTATCTTAATTATTCGATACACAATAAAAGTATAAATAATAAGTGTTTTTCTCAGATAAGGGAGGTGGAATTTATTTAATAAATAAAAAAAATTGATTTTTAATATTTTTAAACCAACAACTCATGTATGAGGGAAAGAAAGAATTCATGATGTCACACACTAACAATTAATTATGTAGTTTTCTTGAGTAAAATTGTGCCACTTAAAAATTGGAGTTCTGGGCACTAGGGAGGTTATTCATCGTGGCCATTTTATCTGAAAGAAAGGTTGAAAAGGACGCTCGTGATGAATAGCAGGCTGGCATCAACTGAGGCTGATGTACATTTTATGCTCATCAAATGATGAGCATATATTCGCATCACCAATGTGAACTTTTTTTTTTTTTTTTGGTGAACCAACGTGAACTATTTACTATATTGATGTTAGATGTTTTAAAAATTCGAGTCCGAGACGTGAGCTCTTATTTACTCCTCTTGTATTATATATAGGGTAGGGAGAGAAATTCTTTTTTTTATTCTATTTGCAATGCACCTTATTAAAATTTTGAGGTAAATGTATAATTTAATCCTTCACTTCTTATCGTATTGACTTTAATTTTATTTAGTAGTATTATGTATATGAAATAGGAGTAGAGTTGAAAAGTTATTGAATTTTATGGTAGAGTTAATAAGATTTAGAGCCCGTTTGATTCAACTCAATTGCATGTCCACAATGATAATCATAATTGCATTATCAAGAGAATAGTGTTTGGTTGCTATTTAGCATGGTAATAGGGTTTACCATAGTAATAATGATTACCAAAAAATTGGTAATCCTTATTCATATATCCCCCTATGAATCCTTGTTATCATCCCATTACATGATTAAAAAAGTTCAATTTACCATTTAGTTTCATTTCTCCTTATTAAATTTATATCTTTTCACTTAGTCATATCACACTACAACTGTTACCACCACTATCTCTTCCTCCTCCTCTGCCATCCTTCGTCACCGCCACTACCTCCTCCTCTCCTATTGTGTCCACCATCGCCACTACCACCACCTCCTCCTCCTCCACTAAGCCACCTACTACCCGCCGTTACAGACACTACCTCCTTTTCCTCTACCTCCGCCCTCACCACCCCCCCACTATTGCTGCCACCACTACCTTCTTCTCCACCGCCGCCACTGCTACCATGACCTCCTCCTCCTTCTCGACCAAACCCCGTCACCATTACGTCTACCATTACCGCCGCCTACTATCATGACCTCTTCCTCCATTGTCGTTGTTGTCGCAGCCACCATGGCCTCCTCCTCTATCATTGCCACCACCGCCGCCACCACCACTACCTCCTCCTTTTCCACCTCCACCATCGTCCCCTGTCATCGCCGTCACTACCTTATCCTCCACTGTTGTTGTTATCACCACATTCCACCGTCATTGCCACAATATCGTTACCATCCTCCACCACCACAACCATTGTCATCTAATGATCCTCGGCAAGATAGCGTAACAGTTATGATGAGATAACACAACATCTCTTAACTATTTTTTTTACAAAGATTATAGTAAGAGTAAAATAGACTTTATATGATATATATTAATTTTAAATAATTGTTTAAAATATAACTCATTACACCTTATTTAAAATATCAAACCAAACACTAACCCTGTAATTAATATTACATTACATTATCATTACATCACAATACATTGCACTATAAAGTTTAATGAGATTGAACCAAATGGGTCATTAAGATTTTGCCTAGTATGCATGAAAACATTAGAATTGACGTATAAATAACTTAAAACATTTTAGATTTTTATCACTTTAATTCAGAAAGGGCCTGGTACGCAATCATTAAATGATTTACATTCAATCAACCTTTGTAATGTGTTGTCCTTTGTATTAGACTGCAACCATTGTTGAACAAACTCATTTCACCTTTTCAGAATGCTTTCATTAAGAATAGGATGATTTCAGATAATACCTTGATAGTTAGTGAGGTGATGGCCAAGCTGAGCTCAATAAGCATGGTTGGTGTGTCGTAAAAATTGACTTTCTTGGGACCTTCTTCATGCTGTCTTCATTCGTGCTGGCTTTGCAGAACAATGGATACAAATGGCTGTGTTACTTCTTCTTCTTCGTTTCAAGGGCTTGTCAATAGTTTTCCTTCTCAATCTTTTAAGTGCCTGTTTGAATTAACGGTAGAGAAGTAGTTTTTTTTACAATCTGACTTTTAAAAAAGTCAAATAAAATAAAAGTCAGATTGTAAATGTGATTGATTTGTATTTAGATTGACAGCGGCAGAAGTAATTTTTTTTTTAACCTTAAACCTGTTTGGATTAGTGTTTGAAAAGTCCGTTTAGATGAAAAATGACTGAAAATGGCATGAAACTTATTAAATACCCCCAATACACACACACACACATATTGTGAATATTAATGTAAAAAAATGTAAATAAAATTTGATAAAATAAAAAAGTTCAATTATTATTGAAAAAGAAAAAAAAAGCACTAAAGTACTTAATTAAAAATGCATAAATTTATATTTCAATCATAATGCCATACATTAAGTGGATGATTATTGGATCATCTACCCCCTAACAAGTTGGTCTCTGATTCTGTCACGAACATAATTCATTTGTGTTGAAGATAATCTATAGATAGTTGATGTGGATGCTACATCAACTGGATCATTATTACCTTCACTACGTATATTTTCTCTTTCAGCTTGTTGAAAACACACATCTGTTTTTTAATTTCTCCGGATAAGATTATGTATAGCCATTGTTTCACAAACTCACTAGTGTAAAATAGTCTTTTTAGACCGTATTATTTAAACCGGTTATTGCGGATAAGGTTTAAAAAATATTACCGGTGCCAGTTTTATAATTATAAAGAACTTTTTAGATCGGTTCTTAAAATAACCGGTCTAAAAATATAAAATTATTTAAAAATTAAAAATTTTTAAGACTTTTTAGACCGGTTGTCACTAATAACCTGTCTAAAAGATAAAACTTTTTAGACCAATTGTTGATGATAACCGGTCTAAAAGATGCAAAATAAAAAAATTAATTTTTTTATTTTTAAGACCGGTTATTAGTTATAACCGGTTTAAAGGTGAACTTTTTAAGACCGTTTTTGTCAAATAACCGGTCTTAAAAGTTCACCCTAAAATTTAAAATCTTCTCTCGCCACTTTAGCTCGAGCCTAATTTCAACTTTGAAATCCGATGCTCATCAAGTTTCTTATAAACCCTTCCCTCGTGCCACAACAGCTCCTCCTTCCCACATCGCTCCTCCTTCCCACATCGCTCCTCCTTCCCACATCGCTCCTCCATCCTTGACTATCTCTGCTGTCAATGCAGAGGTACGGTGGAATCCATTATCGTAAATCTCGGCTTTTCTTCCCTCCGATTGGTTTAAGGTAAGCGCTCTACTTAATTAGTTATACACATACTTCAGAGTAGATACAGTCATATACTTCAAATCGATTTCTATTACAAAAATTTATACTCATATTTGCTTCAAGTTTACGATTGCAACATCTGAGAGAGTTTACAAATTGGATTCTTCATTAGAGGCTGAGGTTAGTATTTTCTTTTGTCATTTGCCTTATTTCTAAATATTTATTCTCCGACAAAATTTCTTAAACATAAATTATCTTTCAACTTGCGTTCTAATTACTTTATTTTCTAACTTGTTTCCTAATATTATTTCATATTGTTGAGCCATTCACAGCTCATTATGTATTTGCACTGGGTGTTGCAAGATTTATGAGTTATGCTCATTGGGTTCTTTAGATATGACTCCACCAAAATATATTTGTGATTAGTAACTATAAGTATGGCCTTGAAAGCATGCTTTTAGGATATGTACAGACTAAGTATACTAACATAATCAATGGACTCGCAAAAGAAAAGACACTTTTTAGACCGGTTATCTTATCCAGATAACCGGTCTAAAAAGTGTCTTTTCTTTTGCTGGATAACCGGTCTAAAAAGTGTCTTTTCTTTTGCGAGTCCATTGATTATGTTAGTATACTTAACTTTTCATATAACCGGTCTTAAAAGTCTTTTTTAGACCGGTTATTCAAATAACCGGTATAAAAAATCACACTTTTTAGACTTATTGTTGGAACAACCAGTCTAAAAAGTCACACTTTTTAGACCGGTTTTTGGACAACCGTTCTAAAAAGTGACTTTTTAGATCGATTGCATAACCGGTCTAAAAAATATCATGCTTTTTAGACTGACTGTATCAATATCTTATCTAAAACCGGTCTAAAAAGTTATTTGTAGACGGTCTAAAATTTCATTTTTCTACCGGTGACTATGTAAACTTCGACGGTCCTTGCCTGACGTTCAAAGAGTACAGAGATAAAGAACGTGAAGGGGAAAAAAAAGGGATATCAATGTATTGAACATCCTTCCCAAGCAAAACCCGCACAGTTCTCCCCCCCCCCCCCCCCCCAAAAAAAAAAAGTGAGATATTTCTTAATATTAGTCTATTGACAAAACACAGAATATGACAGCAGATAGAGACATCAATAATATAAATACTCAATCCCTTAAGCGGTTGCAAATTCAATGAGAATGACCAAGAAAATTAGAAGACTTTACCAGTGAGATCAGCAAGCAAAGCTCTACAAGGACCTTGAATTATGTTGTTGGCCATGTTTAGAATCTAAAAGCCAAACACAAAAATGCCCACAGCTCGCGGCCTTGATTTTTCCGTGTCACCGAACAACCAACCAATTTCAGCAGTGTAACCATTGATCAGAACCGCGGCAACGATCGACAATGTTCCTACCAAGATAAACGATCTCCGGCGGCCGAACTGGCTGGTGCAACGATCACTCATGTGCCCAACCAAAGGTTGAACGAAAAGACTAGAGAGCGGGCCACAGCCATATAATACTAGACTAAGCGTGGGAAATCCCGAGCTGCTGTACATAAGGTGTGAGAAGGGAGAGTTGTGGAGTCCAGCCGATTTGAATACCGCCAGCCACAGAAGCCACTTGAAGCAACTGCTTGAGCGAAACCCTTGCCTGAGCCGGCATCCGCACTGCAGACAAGATTATGTAGGGGTGTTCAAAGTATTCATGTCCCGGAAATTTAATCCCCGAAATTTCCAGTCCTAACCGGGACATGTTTTTTATTATTATTATTTAATTTTTTATCTTATAAATTAAGTTATCCTTTTATTTTTTGTATTTTTTATTCCATAAATTAAGTTATTATTTGATAAGATATGTATTACATTTTTAGTTGGAGCTAAACCATATATATTATAATATTAATCCTAACTATATAATGTATAAAGTTAACAACGAAGATGATGAAGGTGATCATAATAATAATAATAATAAAATGTTAATCTTCAATTCTAAATCAATTTGTATGATTACTATGGCCTTATTAGCCGTTAAATGATTATTTTAAACACTAAATTATGAAAAATTTAACTAATATAATAATATATTTTAAATTAATTTTTTTAAAAAAAACTGGGAATTCCCGGTCCTAGTCCTGGTAATCCTGGGACCGGGATGCATATTTGCATCCCTGCCATAAACTGGGACCGGGATCCATCCCCTGGTCCCGGTCCCTGATTTGAACACCCCTAATATTATGTATAACCGACAGAAGCCGCCGACAGAGCCACAGGGTGTGAAGACCAGCGACAGGATCAAGACGGGAGAAGAGAGCGAGGAGTGCGAGGAAGAAAACTATTACAACTTCTAAACCAAAAGCCCAATGAACTATAACGTGAATACAAACACTCCCCTCACCCATAATTGTGCTTTTTTCTTTTTTGGCCGCACGTTTGGGTTGCTGGGTCGTGAACCCAAACAGACCCTAAGCCTCGGTGTGGCTTTAAGGCAGGGTGACCTGATATCCCCTTATTTATACATATTGTGTGCTAAGATTGTGTCAGATATGATCTATCAGGAATAGGATAATGGTGGGTGGGATGGGCTTTCAATTGCTAGAGGTTCATTGCCTTTATCTCATTTATTGTTTGCATATGATACCCTCTTATTTGTCAAAGCTCAAGTTATTGTTACTCAATGTGATAGTGTGTTTGTTTGAAATAGTGATTGGAGTCTTTAAAATCAACTTTTTAATCTTGATTTACGATATACGAGGTAAGTATGTGAGATGAGTGTTGTATCAACTTACATGCATAAACACTTATAAGTCTTTCATAAGTGATACCAAAATCAAATATGAACAACAATGACTCCTATTGTGACATTTTTGTCCACTCCGTCAAACTCATATGAAGCCAAACTACATGGACGCTTATTTATGAATGTGAGATAGAGAACAAGTGAGCATGGTTCCCGAAATGCAGAAACAAACAATATATATAACCATATATAGATTATGGAGTTTGAGGTTGCCTGATGAAAAGTCATTGCCCTATATATAGATTCATTTCTTCTCTCAAAATCCCTACAAGATTCATCAAGCACGCGTATTATAATTTAAATTGCTACGCTGTCTTTTTCATATTTGCTACGCTACCATGATCGCACACAAGCTGATCTTCAAGCCATTCTAAAACTACTCTGCCATTATTAAGATTCCAAATTTGATGCATATTATGAATGGCCCTTGAGGATAATCGCACGAATAACAGATAACACTTATTACCTTAATCAAGCATATTGAGGATTATTCTTCAATAGAGGGCAGTCCTCAAAGTAAATTTATTTTTTAAGAAAAATAATGTGAATGTCATATGGACTGTCAGTTCAGTATATTTAGTCAATTAACAGTCAAAATTAACTAAAATAATAGTTCATGTAAAATTATTCTGTCTTTTATACTTTCAAGACAAAATTATCCGTTAACCATTGTGTTTAAAATAATTAACAGCCCGTTTATTGAATACTAACACCAATACAAAAAAGGTAAAGCTGCATATACATAACCAACAGACCAAACGACCTCTCAACAAAAGCCTCGTGTTTGTATATCCACTGATAATATACACCACAGTAACCCTCCCACGCATTAATTATATACAAGCCCATATCACAACACTCAAATACACATATTACCATCAACAATCACATACAGAATTATACTTTGGACAAAGTAATTAAACCTTGAAATAGTGAATCTGGAGATTTTCAGCATGCAGTTTCTTGACGTTACTGCACTTCCTAGTGAATAAAAACTTTCCCCAATTGTATGCCCTGTACTTGGCTGGGTTATTTTGCTCCGCCGTCACTTCCTCCAGTGGCTCCACCGTCGTGTAGTGCGACGGATACAGAAAGAACACCGTTGAATACCTCTCCTTCTCCGACGTCACCATCACTCTGCTCTGCGCTCTCATATTCCCCATTCGTCCACACCTGAAGAACATCTCCGATATTGATGACGTAAGCATTGGGTGTGGGTTTGACCCCAACCCATTGACCATCGGATTTCCGTTTCACCTCAAGCCCACCGCCGTCGTCCTGACCGACGGCGGACAAAACGCCGGGATCTTTGTGTGGGCCCACCCCAAGAACAAGTTCAGGGGATGGACATGATGGATAGCAAGTCATTCGGAGGGAGTTGCCGTGGTCTTTGAAGAATTCTTCAAATCTCCTTGCTGGTAACCCCAAGCTCTTAGCGATTAGTCCCAACAATCTCATGGCCAGTTCAAACATATCCCTTGCATATTCCTGAGTCCTGACACACCTCTCTGTTCATGGTTCACATCATCACAAAACTTCATCACTTCCAAGTTTAGGTAAACTCAACATCATGATACATACTAGAATATACCAAGACAAGTCTTACGCTGATTAGTTAGCATTAAAGTGAAGGTATATAAAAGTGGATGGCCGCCCTATTAAATTGACTTGAGAATTTTGATAAAAAAACCACCACATTCAAATCGTTTTAAGAAGGACAAAATGTTTTTTTTTTCCCGCTATCTTTGGGTTTGTTTAGTAAGCCAACCAATCCATTGATTCATATGGATTAAGAAGTTTCAAGGTGATTTTGCCTTTGTCCTTGAATATATGAGAGCTAGTATTTGCTGGATTGTTCATTCATCTTTGTTCTCCCCTGCTACGGCTTCTCTTCATACGTCTTTTCATATTTGTCGGCGGTCATTAGAAAGCTTGGCTAATATCATGGAGCAGAGAAGGACCTGACAGTCTTATTAAAGGCTTTTTTACATGTTAGAAAGTAACTTTCGGCCCCTCAAGCTCTTGCATGGTGGTCTCGTGGCGTGGTATTATTGAAGCTTTTAAATGCTGTGTTTGCTGCTTTTGCGTTTGTTTTTTAATGTTTGGTTTGAATTTTTCATGACTAATTTATCCTTGTTAATTAAATTTGTTATGTTGCGAAAAATACACATGCATGATCTTGTTGAATAAAAACACCCTCACATTCATGCTAGCTCCCTCTTACCAAGAATTATCTCTAGTTTCTTAACCGCTGTCTCTGTCTATCAGATTTCTTTTCCATGATTTGTAGCTTCGATTTGTTTCTCATTTTAGTTTAGTAAAATTTAGCATGAGATCATAAGGAATGTAATCACAATAAATAAATAAATAAATAAATAAATAACAAGCAAATATTGTGAACTTATTGTCTGGGATGTATCATTGCATAAAGCGCATGTGTGTGGAAACTTTTTAGTGGTCATATCTTCTTTTAGAACCTGATTTTTATTAAAAAAAATTAGGATGTTTTCACCCTCTTTTCGAGCTAAATAAAAAATGGACTATTGTAGTCCATTTTGGTGAATACACATATATGGACCTTTTTTTTTTTTTTTTTTTTTTGCTTGTTCATTACACACACACGGGGACTAGAGCGTGGAACAATAGAGACACATGGGGTTAAGGAAGTGAAAAGTCGTCCTCCCACTTCTAATAATAAGATTTATTATTACCGATGAGAGAAAAGCAGCACATAATTTATTGCATGGATGGATGAAGCTAATTAAAGATGGCTAATCCTGAATCTTGAAGTGATGAACCTGGAGATTGTCACCCTCACGCTTTCTTGAAATCACCGTAGATCCTGTTCGCATAGTACTTGCCCCCAGTTATATTCTTTGTATCTTGCAGGATTCTTCTCGTTCACAAGCTCCTCCATTGGCTTCACCACTACATGCGGAGCTGGGAAGAAGAAGAACGGAAACGAATACCTCCCTTTCTCACTGTTCACCACCGCCCTGTGCTCCACACTCTCATACTTATCATTGCTCCAAACCTGCACAAATAATCCCCAAATCATCACTGGTTCAGAGAGATTCTCTTACGATCTTTTGAAATAGATCCGTAATTTGGCAAAATTAATACCTGAAGAACGTCGGCGACATTGACGATTAGGGTATGAGGGAGTGGTTTAACTGGAATCCACTCGCCGTCTGATTTTCTCTTCACCTCAAGTCCTACGACGTCGTCTCGTGCAAGCAGAGTCAGAGCTCCGGAATCTTTGTGCCTTCCGACTCCGAGAGCCAAGTGAGGAAATGGACGTGGAGCATAGTAATTGAGTCGCAATATGCTCAATTGTTTCTCCTGGAAATATCCATGGAATCTCCGAGCTGGTAATCCCAAGCTCAACGCAACTAACTCCAGTAATTTGTATGCTACCTTCTCAATTTCACGGCCGTACCCTTCCAGTGTCTCTCTAAACAACGAGATTTAATTATCATATGATTCATGAATTTTGAGAGAGTGAAAAATCTGTGTGAAGTTTAATTTGTGAAATAGTGTTGAAATTACCGGAATTCAGGTGGATATTGGGGCCATCGATTGGTGAATGTCCTTAATTCAGGGTCTTGTAGATTTGGAGAAACTGGAAATTGAACAGAGTTTGTGATTAGGTAATCGTAGACTTCTTTCCAGTCCCTGACGTTCTTAGTGTGCTCGACGCCGTAATACCCTAATGAGTTCGATTCGTCCCGTGCGACTTTCTTCTTCTCCTCCAGGCTTTGATCGAAGAATTTCTTGGTACAGATCTGTACTTTCTTAGGGCTGAATGTAGTTTTAATCCCTATGCTTTTAATGCATCTATATTGTGGTCCTTATAGTGCCTGAGGAAAATTCATCTAAAGCATAAATAAAACTGGCACCTATAATGACAGAAGACTTAAAAAAGGATTTTGACATAAAAATTGATTTTGAGTAGGTAATCATCTTACTTTATATATGTTTTTTGAATCTGAATAGGTGCCACCCTAGTTTAGTTATATGCGCTGTCACTATAGCTACATGCAAATGTTTTAATTGTTTTTTAATATTTTTCCACATGATTAAAAACAATTAAGTTGCACCGCCTCTCCCTGACAAAAGATGAAAAAGACAGGTTAAAAAAAAGAACAAACAAACAAAACAAACACATGAGCCGAAATCAAAATTTTTAAAAGTATAGAGGTCAAAATTAACATAACTATCATGAATGGGGCTTTAAACTTTATTATATTTGGACTTGGACTTAGTGGGAAGTGGGCCAGAGGTCTCAATTGGGTTTTCTGAGAAATATTTGGACGTGGAGGGCTTACGGCGGTTTGATGCAATGAAAGAATTTTTGTTAGAAGGGAAAATGAGGATGAAGGTAGAACTGTAGAAGTGGAAGTGAAATTAGAATTAGGGATAAAAGTATGACCAAATCCGAGGGCGATATATGTACTCAGGGAAATCTCAAGTTTTGACTGAATTATGCACGGATCATATCCCCAAGGTACCAGGCTATTCCGAGAACTATGCTCGATAGCAACCGGATTTACAATCTTACCAAATCAAGGGATTTCTTTATACATAATCAGCACAACCTTCCTTCATTTCCTAATCTCCGGCGAGGTGTAATCAAAATTTTCAGGTAATATGCAAAGCTTAGGATCGTTGATCAATTCATCAAATTTCTACGTAATTTTATCTCTTTCTTTAATATCTTGCTACATACTTTTCCCCCGACCAAAAAGAGAATTAAATTGACTAAAAGTAAAGAGATAAGAGGCGAGAAACTTACAGATCGATCGCTAATTTCCAAACCCTGAAAGATTTTATTTAGAGTAGGTTCGGAGTCTATTCAGAGTAGACGGAGAAAATTTTACAAGAGGGGTGAGAGGGTAGCAGATTGTCACGGACTCCGAACTTATTTATAGGGCGTAAGTCCTTTTCATATGACGTAATGGCTTACGTCATTCTAAGTGGTCCGCACACTGAATTTTTGACAGCTGGAGATGCTTCGTAATTACTGTCTGCCATCTTCTTGTACCACATGATAAAGCTTTGTCTTTTCTGTTCTGTTCTTCCGACTGCAAAAATCATAAGACGCCCTGAGCTGAGATAGACCCCCTGCTATTCCTTTTGATTGCTGAGGGTTCTGTTGCATTCCCCTAGGATAGTTAAGATGCCAATGGCTCTTTTCCTTGGAATTTCTTGAATAACTTGCTCGTTAAAAGGTTTTTCTTCTGGTTTGTTGGTAATAGGCTGCTGGGTTATTCCAATTTTAACCAGATTATAATTTGGTAAAATTTTATTGTTCCATTCTTCCGGGATGGCTGAATTTCTAATATAAATTTGTCTTTGGACCTTTTGTTGTTTGAACGTTAAGACTGCGGCTCTTATTGGTCCTGGAAGGGCTGAAATTTCTTTAAGATTTGGGCCTGGATAAATTTGTTGAATTAGTCCATAATAATATAAAGTTTGGACTTCGACAGGACTGGCTCCTGGTAGGATAGTAGTTTTGTTGAAAAGGTTACGAGGACAGGTCAAGATATATTTATTGGTAGCATCGGCCTGTAATACTGTATTGGTATTTACTGTTCTAAGGGTATTATGATAATAATTATTTGGGTATTAAGGGTTTCTGCTTCTTTGGTTACTTGAATGAAAGGTTTTGATTCTTTTTTCTGTTGTTCTAAAAAATTATGAGTAGAAGATTCAGGTAATTCTTCTTCTTCTTTTTTTTTTTTTTTTGCCAATGAAGAATCAGGTAATTCGACACTAAGATTTTTTTAAACTTGGGAGGTGAGGTCAAATACCTCGAAATTGCCCTGATGGCTAAGATTTTTAAGATTTTCGGCCTTTTCTTCTTCCTGGGACTTCTCAATTTCGATCTGTCCATATGGAGTCTGAATTGGCTTTTTAAATTCTGCCGATGAACTAGAAGGTTCATCATTGAGGAGAATATCCATAGATTTTTGGTTATTCGTTTCCTCTGAAGACCGCATAAGATCTGAAGCAAGCATAAGTTCCATTTGACTGGATAACTTATCTATTTTTTGCTCCAGTATAAGAATTTTGTCTTTTGAAGCTTGATATGCTTCATTAAATTCCTTTCGGACATCTGAAGTTATATTTTGTAAAACTTCAGTAAGTTCCTTTCGGATAAGATTTCCAAGAAGCTCATTCATCGTTCCTCGATAAGAAATCTGCAAGACTATTGTTAATTCCTTTAATATGAATAATTTCTAAATCAAACATGGATAAACATATTTTCCATCTTATAATCATTCGATGTTGTTGTGTTGGTTTAAGATTTTTCTTTTTAATCCATCGTAATGCTTGAGTATTATCAGTTTTAATGAGAATAGGATATCCCATTATATCGTCTTGAAAACTTTTGACCGCTTTGACTATAGTTAAACATTCTTTAAGATTTGAATCATATTTTGACTGTGCTTCGTTAAATTTTCCAGAAGTATATGCTACTAAATATTCCCTACTTTCTTCTAAAGAAAATAATACTGCTCCCCATGCTTAGTTAGAGGATCCATTTTTCAAGTTTTTCTGGGATTCTTAAAGTTGGCAATTGGTTAAATTCTTTTTTCAATTCTTCAACTTTTTGTTGATCTTTTTCATTCCATTTCCATTCTTTATTTTTTGTTTTACTTGTTAAGAATTTTATTTTTTGACTAAGATTTGGAATAAATTGTCTTGTTTGGTTTAATAATCCAACAAGAACTTGAATATCTCTTTTTTGTTTCTAAAGGTTTTTCAAATTTTATAATTTTTTTCGGTAATATGAGGTTGTAATTTTAATTGTCCTACTCCTAACTCATATCCTAAAACTTGTAATTTGGTTTTCAAAAGTTCTGTCTTTTTAGGGGATATTATGATTAATTCCTGCTTCAAATTCTTCTACTTTTTATTCATGTTCCTTTTCTTATTTTGAAAATATTATTATATCATCAATGTAAACTATATATTAAGGTTTTATGTAGGGGTTTTAATTTTATATATATATATATATATATATATATATATATATATCATCTTTGTTCTCCCCCGGCTACGGCTTATCTTCATGCTTCTTTTCATATTTGTCGGCGGTCATTGGAAGGCTTGGGTAATATCATGGAGCAAGAGAAGGACCTGACAGTCTTATTAAAGGCTTTTTTACATGTTGGAAAGTAACTTTCGGCCCCTCAAGCTCTTGCATGGTGGTCTCGTGGCGTGTTATTATTGAAGCTTTAAGATGCTGTGTTTGCTGCTTTTGCGTTTGTTTTTTAATGTTTGTTTTGAATTTTTCATGACTAATTTATCCTTGTTAATTAACTTTGTTATGTTTCAAAAAATACACATGCATGATCTTGTTAAAAAAAAACACAATACCCTCACATTCATGCTAGCTCCCTCTTACCAAGAATTATCTCTATTTTCTTGATCGCTGTCTGTTCTTAGATTTCTTTTCCATGATTTGTAGCTTCGATTTGTTTCTTTTTTTAGTTTAGTAAAAATTAGTATGAGATCCTAACAATGAAATGTAATCATAGAAAAAAAAAATTTCAATAATAAGCAAGTATTGTGAACTTGTCATATATATCTTATGTTAGAACGTATCATTGCATGAAGCGCATATGTGTGGAAGCTTTTTAATGATCATATTTTTTTCAGAACCTGATTTTCTTAAAAAAAATTTAGGATGTTTTCACCCTCTTTTCGAGCAACAAAAAATCATGGACTTTTTGTTGTCCGTTTTGGTGAATACACATATGGACTATTTTTTGTTTGTTTGTTAATTATATATATATATATATATATATATATATAGACTAATGTGTTTGTGTTGAACAATAGAGACACATGGGGTTAAGGAAGTGAAAAGTGGTACCCCCTTTTCGTTAGCACCATTTCTAATAATAAGATTTATTATTACTGATAAGAGAGAAGCAGCACATAATTTATTGCATGGATGGAAGAAGCTAATTAAAGATGGCTAATCCTGAATCTTGAAGTGATGAACCTGGAGATTGTCACCCTCACGCTTCTTGAAATCACCGTAGATTCTGTTGGCGTAGTACTTGCCCCAGTTATATTCTTTGTATCTTGCAGGATTCTTCTCGTTCACAAGCTCCTCCATTGGCTTCACCACTACATGCGGAGCTGGGAAGAAGAAGAACGGAAACGAATACCTCCCTTTCTCACTGTTCACCACCGCCCTGTGCTCCACACTCTCATACTTATCATTGCTCCAAACCTGCACAAATAATCCCCATATCATCACTGGTTCAGAGAGATTCTTTTATGATCTTTTGAAATAGATCCGTAATTTTGGTAAAATTAATACCTGAAGAACGTCGGCGACATTGACGATTAGGGCATGAGGGAGTGGTTTAACTGGAATCCACTCGCCGTCTGATTTTCTCTTCACCTCAAGTCCTACGACGTCGTCTTGTGCAAGCAGAGTCAGAGCACCGGAATCTTTGTGCCTTCCGACTCCGAGAGCCAAGTGAGGAAATGGACATGGAGCATAGTAATTGAGTCGCAATATGCTCAATTGTTTCTCCTGGAAATATCCATGGAATCTCCGAGCTGGTAATCCCAAGCTCAACGCAACTAACTCCAGTAATTTGTATGCTACCTTCTCAATTTCACGGCCGTACTCTTCCAGTGTCTCTCTAAACAACGAGATTTAATTATCATATGATTCAAGAATTTTAAGAGTGTGAAAAATCTGTGTGAAGTTTAATTTGTGAAATACTGTTGAAATTACCGGAATTCAGGTGGGTATTGGGGCCATCGATTGGTGATTGTCCTTAATTCAGGGTCTTGTAGATCTGGAGAAACTGGAAATTGAACAGAGTTTGTGATTAGGTAATCGTAGACTTCTTTCCAGTCCCTGACGTTCTTAGTGTGCTCGACGTCGTAATACCCTAATGAGTTTGATTCGTCCCGTGCGACTTTCTTCTTCTCCTCCAGGCTTTGATCGAAGAATTTCTTGGTACAGATCTCGATCTTTTTGTGTAATTCGACGGGCACGCCGTCATTGATGACTTGGAAGAATCCCCAGGCCTCGCACGCACTGCCGACCTGAGAGATCAGCTGTTCGTCCCCGAGGGAGAGATCGATGACGGGGATTTCTCCGGCGATGGCGTCGGCGTCCACCGTTTTGGGCTTGGGACGGTGGTCTGGGGATTGTATGTAGGCCGGATCGATCTCTCCCATGTCTGACAGAATCGTTGATCTTCCTAAAACAAATTGATGAATCTACATCGAGATATTTTATACTAATATTTTGGGCAGCGAGGAGCGCAATGTCTATTTGCCTTCCATGTGGAGGCATTGCATAGTACTAGAGTGAACTTGGACGTATTGAAGGGCATCTTCCATAACTTGAATTGAGTGGACACTACGTCATGTTTCAGAAAACATACAGACAAAATTCGCCGACGCCACTCAATGTGGTGGTGCACCAAGGTTTTTTTTTTTTTAAAAAAAATAAATTTTTAAATTTTTTTTTGTGAGAATTGTTAAAAAAATACTTTGTGACAGATTAATTGCTAAATATTATTATGAAAAATTTGTTATACATAATGAAAGATATTTACACTTTTGTATGGAAGATTTTTTAACACAAAAGATTGTTTGCATACGACAAAAGTTTGTTTGTACTTATAGCAGTATTTAGCAATTAATTTATCTCAAATGTATTTTTTTTACAATTTTTCTTTTTTTTTGTTCGAGAAATTTATAAGTATTCTTAAAGTTAAAACAAACAAAAAGTTAATTTTTATACATTAAAAAGGTTGAAATAATTCTAAAGTTGATTTTTTAAAATAAAAACATATATTCTCTTTTTATTTAACGCTAAATGTAATTTTAATCTCTGCTTTTAATGCATTTGTATTGATTTTGGTCTCTACAGTGCTTTCATTATTTTTTCATATACATATTTTATGTTCTAAGAACTTTATTGCCATAGTTTCATGGAGATTTGAATCTGAATTATTAAATATAGGGATTAAAAGTAAAACTCAACTAAAGTATAAGCAAAAAAGGCAGCTAAAATGACAGAAGACGAAAAAAACAATTTTGACTACAAAATCGATTTTGAGTGGAGAAATCAATTTTCAACATTTGAATCCATGCTTGTTATCTTACTTTTGTATATGATTTTCAATTTGAGTAGTTGCAACGCTAGTTTAATTATGTGCAATATAACTTCAGCAATATGCAAATGGTTTCCTTATTTAAGATTTTTCCACACGACTAAAGATAATTAAGTTGCACCACCTCTCTGGCTCTCTCTGACAAAATTAAAAAAAAAAGGAAAAATGAAAAAGCCAGGTGGGGGCTTTTCCCCAGAACCTAAAAGAACAAAGAAAACAAAACATATGGGCCAAAATTAAAATGTTTAAATGTATAGAGATCAAAAGTAGCATAACTATCATGAATGGGCTTTAAACTTTATTATATTGGGACTTGGACTTAGTGGGAAGTGGCCCACAGGTTTCAATTGGGTTTTCTGAGAAATATTTGGATGCGGAGGGCTTAGAGTTTGGAGGTAGGGGGATAGACTGTAGAGTTTTGTTGTCTGATCGCTTCTCTGAATGGGCTCTGACACCGGGAGCTTTTTTTTTTTGGGAGGGAGGAGGGGTGAAGTTTTTTTTTTAAAAAAATGGCTGAAGGGGCCAAAGGGGGGATCGAACTTCACACACACACAAATAAAGGCATAATGATTTTAATAAAATAAATAATAGAAATAACAAAATGTTAATGGTATTAACTAGAGGTATAATTGTATTGATTAAATGAGTGATGACATGAATTAAAGGCGTAACGATATGCATTAAATGAGTAATGCTATTTATTTAAAGTGTAAATAAATTGACTAAAGGCGTAATGTTTAGGCGTGGGCGAAAACTCAGTGGTCCGATCCATGCTCATTCCTAATAATGGTATTGACTAAACGAGTAATGAGATTAACTAAAAAAGTAATGTAATTGACTAAATACATAATGGTATTAACTAAAAGCATAATGACATTGACATTTCTCATAACCATTACGTATTTAGTCAATCACAGTACTCGTTTAGTCAATCTATGAGTAATGGGATAGATGTAATGGTATTGATTAAATAAGTAATGGTATTGACTAAAGACATAATGGTTATGAGTCATGTCAATGTCATTACGCTTTTAGTTAATGTCATTACGCTTTTAGTCAATCTCATTACCTATTTAGTCAATATCATTACTCATAATAGGATTGATTAAACGAATAATGTGATTGATTAAAGACATAATGGTGATGAGTAATACCAATATCATTACGCTTATGTCAATCTCATTACCATTTTAATCAATACTATTATTAGGAATGAGTATGAATCGGACCATTGGGTTTTTGTCCGCATCTAACCATTCCGCCTTAAATGAATATTATTACTCATTTAGTGAATATTGTTATGTCTTTAGTTCATGTTATCACTCATTTAGTCAATACAATTATGTCTCTAATTAATACCATTACATATTTTATTAAAGTCATTAAACATACATACATACATATTAAAGGAGATTTTTGGCAAAGGGGTGGGTGGGTTCGATTCCACCCCTTACCCCCTTTAGCCATTTAAAAAAAAACTGCAACCCCCCGAAAAAAATCCTCCAGTGTCGAAGTTCTGGCGGCGAAGGGTCCAAGTTGGCCGGTGGTAGTACTCCAGTAAGGGGTGCATTTTATTTATTTTTTTAAATTGAGCGGCAAAATGGTAAAAGCATCAACAATTTAAAATCTCAATTTGATACCTGTCACTTTTATATCACTTTCAAGTGTTAATAATTAATAAATTTTTGTGAGTTTTGCAAGTTGATGTAGTATTTAACTATAACTTTTTCAACTTTTAATTAATTTTTTACTATTTTTCTGGTCAGTTAATCTTTTTATACTATTAAATCTTATATGCTCTCTCCTTCAAAATTTTATAACCATATTTCTTCTTCTTTCTTTCTTTTATAAATCGAGCTCATTAAAATTTTTTCTCTCAACACCTCCATCCTATTTTCCTCATACCAAAAAGACCATTAGGAAAATTTATTGGTCATAAAGACCTGATTTATTTTTATATATAGAAAGTAACATTACTTTACGGATTTTTATATATATAAAGTATATGTATTCCAATCCAGATCCATCAACTTTCAAATAGGTATTTTAAGGATAAATTTGCACCATGTATAAAAAAATGATAAATTTGCACCATAAAATACTTTTGAAGATATACATACCTAAAACTCTAATTTAGATAATTTCGACTAATAAAACTTTGAAACAAATACTTTTACACCACACGATACTTTTGAATGGTAGACATAACTAGAAAAAAAAGTTCAGCCTGTTGGATAAATCTTAACCTTTTAATGTTCAAATAAGATATATTTGCAATAAATGTCATTTTTATGGGTCCATTGTTTTTAATTTTCCCTTTAACTTTTGTCATGTAACGCGAAAAATAGATTCCGTGATCCGTAAATGGCCCCACCTGGATTTCGTACTGGAGTTTACATTATTTGGGAGTTGATTGACCAAACTGAAATTCTCCCAATTTTAAATTTATTTAATTTAATTTATATTTATATATAAGTCTGATTCATATAAATTGAAATAAAATTTTTTTATGTATTTATCTCATAAATTGTAAAAGTCACCTTATATACCGTAAATTATGATTGAAAAATATTTTTAAGGATATATTCTAAACACCCTCTATATGTTAAAGATTGGTTGTAGTCATATGTGTATCGATTCCCGACACCAATTTCCAAATTAAGTTATAGTATTATTTATAAGTAAAACTTGTAAATATAAATAAAATTTGATAGATCTGTTTATGTTTAACTTGTTTTAGTTGAAGATTTCACAATTTTAATTGGCTCCGTGTGCGCAGATCAACGTTCCGATGGTGCTGGACAGTGTTTTTTTTTTTAGCACTCTTTTTTTTTTTTTGTGTGGTAATAGACGATTTTATCAACATAAATATAAAAACGATACAGCTCCATCAGCTAACAAACACGTGTAAGCAGCTGAGAGGTCGGAGACGAGGAAGCAACAAAGAAATGGGACCAGAAGATTGGGAAATAACTGGCAAAAGACCCAACAAGACAAACCAATCACAAGCAAAGACACTGAAATATGAAAGCAACAACACCATAGAGATTGGAAAATGCAAACTCCTGCAGCAGCGACGACCACTGGGACATGACAATCCACCCACCTAGACGTCCCTAGACCCTAAGCCATGCATGGATAGACACGCAAATTGCTAGATAGCTTAATGGATGGATGAAACTGAAGATCTTCAAATGGCTAATCCTGATCAATCTTGAAGTGATGAATCTGCAGATTCTCCACCTCTCGCTTCTTGAACTCGCCGTAGATTCTGTGGGCATAGAACTTTCCCCAGTTGTATTCTCTGTATCTTGCAGGGTTCTCCTCCTCGTTCACAAGCTCCTCCACTGGCTTCACCATCACAGTCCGAGCTGGGAAGAAGAAGAACGGAATTGAAATCCTCTCCTTCTCACTGTTCACCACCGCCCTGTGCTCCACACTCTCATACTTATCATTACTCCAAACCTGCACAAATCCCCACACACCATGACAATATAAAGAGCCCGGGTCCATGCAAGTTTTAAATAATCCATTTATATTTATTAAAAAAATAATTAAAATTGGTTAAAAATTTCTATTTATAAGGAGGACAAGTGAGATAAATAATAAATACAATAAATATAGTATATAGGTAAAGTTAAAAAAAATTGTAATAAATGTTTTCACAAACTTAAAATGAAGAGAGGAGGATACTCTCATTATCCTTTTTCTTTTTAAAATCTCACATTCGCTCTCAAATAAAAAAATAAATGGTTTAAACTTAATATTTTCTAAGATTATTATTATATTATTTTATAATTTTATTTTTTACAAATTGTATTTATATTACAGTTATAAATTATGTGGACCAGATTTTAATAGTTTAAATTTATTTATTTAGATTTAAAATAATAGTTTTATAAAATATAAAATCTGAATTATTTATTTATTTTTTTAATTTCAGAGTTGAGATGGGATTCTAAATAAAACAAGGGATAGGACTATGAGAGAATCCAAGCCTTAAAATAAAATTTATATTTTCAGACCTTAACGATATTTTCCCTGATTTTAATACCTGAAGAATGTCACCAACATTGACGACTATAGCACGTGGGAGTGGTTTAACAGGAATCCACTCGCCGTCCGATTTTCTCTTAACCTCAAGTCCTACAACTTCATCATCTTGAGCTAGCAGAGTGAGAGCACCAGAATCTTTGTGCCTCCCAACTCCCAGAGCCAAGTGAGGAAATGGACATGGAGGATAATAATTGAGTCGCAATATGCTCAGCTGTTTCTCCTGGAAATATCCATGGAATGTCTGAGCTGGTAACCCTAAGCTCAGAGCAATTAGCTCCATTAACTTGTATGACACCTTCTCTACTTCACGGCCATACTCTTCTAATACCTCCCTGCCACACAAGATTTATATATATCATATAATTGGGGGGGGAAAACTTTAATAAGAGAAAGAAAATTTGCGTGAAGTTTTGTCTGTTCAAGTTAATTATTTACCGGAATTCAGGTGGGTACTGGGGCCATCGATTGGTGATAGTCCTAAGTTCTTGGTCTTCCGGGTGAGGATTAACCGGAAATTCCACAGTTTCCTTAAGAAGATAACCGTAAGTTTCTTTCCAGTCCCTGACGTTCTTAGTGTGCTCGCCGTCGTGATAACCCAACGGGTTTATTTCGTCTCGTTTGACTTTCATCTTCTCGTTCATGCTTTGTTTGAAGAATTTCCTCGTAACGACGTCTATCTTTTTGTGTAATTCTACGGGCATGCCGTAGTTGATGATCTGGAAGAATCCCCAGGCCTTGCATGCACTGCCCACTTGAGACACCAGCTCTCCAATGTCCCCGACCGATAGGTCTATCACCGGGATTTCGCCGGACACCGCGTCGGCGTCCACCTTTTGCTCCTGGGGACGATTGTCTGGGGATTGTACGAAGGCTGAATCAATGTCTCCGACTCCCATGTCTGGCAGATTTCTTGCTCGCTGCCCTCCAACAAATTGAATCTATATATAATACTATTGGGGAGCGAGAAAAATTTTAGGGAAAATTGCTATAAGGTACCAAGAAAATAATTTAATCACAAAAAATTTGATAACAATTGAGGTGATTAATTTTAATGCAGAAAATGACAAGGGATTATTAGAGTGATCACTTGCTATTATAGGGAACTCATAATAATTCAACAAATTGAATCTATATATCATACCATGAAGAAAAATTTTATCCACGTGCTTTATAAAATTATAAGGGCCCTTTTTCTTTTCCAGGCAATTCTAAGGGTCCTTTTAAAGCCTTGTTTGTTTGTTTGTGTGGGTCGGCATATGCATGTGCCCCCGGCTAAAATGCACAGTGGTCCCACCGAGTTCTTTGGGCAAATTTCATAATGTGTGATAGCAGTAAGGTGTCTGTTAGTAATAATTCATTTCATATGGGGCCTGAATGGTATAAAGCAAACTGATGAACATGTGCGAAGAAAACGTGCACAAAAATTATTTTATAATTTGATACCTGTACTATTTTCTTAATTAAGTCCTGTAACTCTAACTTTGCTCAATTGATAGTTAGTCCCTATACTTCAGGAAATACACTCAAGTGCCAACGGAGTGAATTGACGCCGTTAAAACCAAGAATCTTCAGTGTGAACTTCAGCAGTAGAGGGAAGAGGGGAAATACCGATAATATGGGCCAGGCTAACTGGTCGAGCCCGTTTATTATTCGGGTTAAACGGGTCTGGCCCATTTAGCCCGAGAGTTAAACGGGCTGGCCCCTTTAACTATTTAAAAAAAAATCTTATATTTTTAAAATAAGTTATATCTTAAAGTTTTCAATTCTTAGATGTTGTATTTAAAGACTTCCTAATTTTTTTTATTTGACACTTTTTCATATTATATTTATTTATTTTACTATTATTAAATTTAAAAAATTGTGTTCATATGTTTTTGTGATGTGAGTAGATAAAAAAAAAAGAAAGTAAGAACGAAATTAGTTTCGTAGCACAAATGTATAAAAGAAAATAAGTATGACATAAGTGGATGAAAGATAAAGGGAGTAAAATTTTTTTTAAAAAAATAAATTAAAAAAAAAAGACGGGCTCGAGCTGACAAAATGCTAGCCCGTTTATAAACGGGCCCGAACCCGTTTAGTCCGTAAGCCCAATAAGCCAATCCGACGGATTCGAGCTGACCTATTTTACCAGCTGTAGTTTTCCCCCGACCTGTTTGAGGAGGGGTTTGCTTTTCTGCACTACAGGGAGAGGATTCTCTGTTTTTCTTCTCCGCTAGCCACAACTTTTCATGCGATTTGCTTCTTCCCTGCTTTTCTATTTTAACGGCGTCCATTTCTCCGTTAATGGCCCTTCAATGTGATTCCTAAAACAAAGGGGCTCTCTGTGCTAATTGAACAAAGTTAAAGAATTTCATTAAAAAAACAATCATAAAATTTTAAAAAAAGAGAAATTTGAGACAAAAAGTCCGTCATTAAGTTAGTGAAAAAGATATCATAAACTTTTATACAAATTATATCTTGCAAATTTTGTACACGAAATTTTCAATATTCTGTTTAGGACCTTCTCACCAATAAATCTCTCAAATTGAGTTTTTTTTTAATTTAAAATTGTGAAAAAACATATTTGCAAAATGGTTTTTACTTTTTCCTAAATAAGAAATTGTGTACCCCATTCGCCCCCCAACCCCGGTAGCGATTACACCAACACGATACAGATTTGCCGTGTGGGGTATGCCCCATTAAAAAAAGGAAAGGTAGGGGAAAAAGCAAATGAAAGCGGGAAAAAAATTATGGAATGTACTATTTCCTTGCCGCATCATTTTCACTCGTTGAAGTGATACGAATGGGGTTCAATAATCAACAACGTCATACTTTAAAAAAATCAAACGTGGTTGAGTAGTTTCATGTCATGTTCCTTCTAAAATGTGACTATTTACACTAAAATCTGATGTGCAGAAGAGTACCACATGAGGTAAACAAGTAAAAAAGAATGGTTGCGTTCAAGCAGCAGCATTCATAGAACTTGAAACGACAAGATGGGATAAGAATTGTAGCCCATCCTGGATCTTCTCTACAGCCATTTTTTGATCGGAGTGAAGGTGTTTGGAGAGGGCGCCGGCTTTTTCCCGAATCAAAGTCTCCGGATGAACTTCATGAGACTCAGCAATAGCAATTTTAATGGCTGCTTGATATGCCTCAGTTACGTCAGATATGCCTGTTTACACATTGACATAATTTGTAATTCCTCCTTGCCAAGAAGATCCTGATATGCTATTTGTAATGATAAACAAGAACTATTCGGGTATATGCCAGTAGATTCTTCCATAAATATGTTTATGTGACGACAAAAATATGCCTGTTTGTGGGGAAAAGATATCAAGATCTCAGTGCTGTGCGTACAATTATTTGGACATTTACGATTACACTGGGACCTTACTTGAATGCCACCAACATGATTACAATTATACAAGATGAAAGTGAGAGACAACTAACCTGTAATAAAACTGTTGGAAACTGCTTCCACATATCCTATCATTGTTTGGGCATTTACTCTAATCATCTTAGCTTTTTCAACGACGTCCTCAGGCCAATCAATATTCGCTGTCTGTTCATCGCCATCTTCTTCCTTGGCTTTGTAGGCAGTAGATATGATGGATTTGCCAAAGATCAACAGTTGAGACACCGCAAAACAGCACATTTCTGATAGTTTCTGCAAAGTAATGAAAACTGTCTCACTCAAATTTCCAACAAACTTCAGAAGTTCCAATAAGGAATTTTATAGATAATAGAACTTATTCATAATGTTATGGTAAATTGAAATATTTTTTCTCTCATACATGAACACCCTCTGAATGAAGAGATTCTAATCTTCTGGCAGTTCGCTGAATTATATCATTGACAGCTAGTCCACCCAAGGTGCTTGTAAAACTGCAAAATATATTATAGGAAGAGCTAATTAGGGCATATAATATAAGGAAGACCTCACATTCAAATCAGCTTATTTTCTAGCTTGGTCATACTCATATTTCCAATCTCCTACGCAGAGAAATGCAAATTTGAGCACATTAAAAATGGAACAGATTTAAATGATGGGTGAAAGAAGTATGAATAATTAGAGAGGGAGCGGGTTTAAATACCCTGCAGCCATTTCAGCAGCATTGCGGACACTTGAGTCATGTAAATTCTTCATCTCATCACAGCTTCCCTCATTGCCCTTTTCCACTTTCTTTCCTTTGCTTAAATCAACATTGCTTCCATCATTTTCAGCACTCAAATTAAGAATTTGTTGGACCTCTTTAAGCTTCCCATCATATAAAGATTTTTGTTCTGGTGGTAACTTAGTTTTTCTTCGGTTGAACAACAGGGCATAATGACTAGACAAGGCCTCCAGTTCCTGACAGCATCACACATATTAAATGATTAGCTAAAGCCATGATATAGACAATGATGCTTTAGAATTGTGATAAGGTTACCTCCAACTGCTCTGGACCTCCATATATGTAAAAGCATCGATCAAATGTCATTTCCTCTAATGAGTGATCCTCTTCGTTTTGTTCTCCAGCTTCCTTTTCAGCCTTCTCAACCTCAATTCCAGTTTCATTAATTAACAAGTCCATTGTCTCCTTACCTACATATTCCAGTACTTGCATTCCCTTTGCAGTAAAAGCTTTACCAGTCTGTCATGTGATGGAAAAGTAAGCTCATAACTTTTAAGCAGGGAATATGATATGAAACATGACCAGAAGTTTTCCAAACCTCTAATAGGGATGGCACACCAGAACCAGCTGTTGCAGGTGCATCTTGCTGTACAGAGCCTGCAAGGTTTGCAGCCGACCTGAAGAACATAAATATCTATTGTTTTTAGTAATTTAGTTTAACAGCCCAGCAGACACAACACTCTGCTGTATAGTAGGAAGCAACTGTCTTCCTTTCAAACACCAACAAAGTATACTTGGAACTTCAACAAGTCAGTAACATCTATCAAAGAAAATGAAAGACGGAATTCTCTTGAACTCTGAACTTGTAGGAAAGTAGAGAAATACACAGACATCAAATAAACAATAAAACATTTTTCTCAGTCAACAGAATATGCCAGAATATGTTCAGGACCTAGGTGCATGTTTGAATTAGCTTTTGGAGAATAACTTTTACGATTTACGAGGTAAATATGCGAGATGAGTTTTGTTTCGGCTTGCGGAAAAAGGCTTCTGAAACCGCGGTTTAGGTGTTTCAAACACTCACCTACCAATTAAACATTGATCTAACAACATTTAGGATCAAGTTTTAAACTTGCTAATTTTGTTAGATGGCTTCAAAAGAAACTGCAGAGAAAAGCTAATCATACAGCACAGACAGAAATTTGTACACCAGAAATCATAAATACCACTAAATAAAAGCATAGACATGAATGTTACTTTGCTTTTGGGAATCCAATCAGCAAAGAATATAAAGACTACTGACTGCACTAAGTTTGTAGTTTGTACACCTGCATCAGTGCAACTCAAATGTTTTTCAAAGGAATAATAATACCTTTGAACTAAACCGGTGCCCTCTCTCCATGCACTTCCTAAAGCATT
The DNA here is from genome assembly GCA_037074505.1 of Albizia julibrissin. NCBI lineage: Eukaryota > Viridiplantae > Streptophyta > Magnoliopsida > Fabales > Fabaceae > Albizia > Albizia julibrissin. The sequence continues at coordinate 2,087,482 of CM073480.1, read as the reverse complement.
CCACGCTCCTGATGTTAAATTCTCCACAGAATTATCAAACACCTTCAAACCCTGCAAACATTATGGAGCTCAAATCTAGGAGCTTGATGCTTAAAACAAAGAAAATAGCAGTGAGAATTTGCATGCACAATGACAAAATTACAAAGGTATGTTTTGCAGCCATTTCAATTGTTTCATTGTTCAACTACTTCAAATCATCAACTTTCTTTAATTTTTCGGACAATGCAGCCTACAATTTGTAACAATTCTACAGAAATAGAATAAGTCATGGCAAGAAGAGAGAAAGCAGGAGATGTACAAGAGGGTTCAAGACCTATGTCTGGCAATAATTTCACAGGCAACCAGCTTGGTAGAAAGTATATAGATCTGAAATTCAAGCACAAGGGATTGCAAACTGTAGAATGCATATTCACTAATTCAAACCATAGACCTTGGGAATGAAAGAAAAGCAACAATGTGTAAAAACCAAAGTGCCCTTTTATCTCTTGCCTGGCTAAGTATTGAGTGATCGCCAGCTTTCTCCAATTTTTCCAAAGCAGATTTTCGTATTTTGTCATTCTCATCTTCACTTTCCCTTCCAGTTAAAGCCACATCTTCCCCTTCCATCTCTTTCGAAGATTCTAAATCTTCAGAAGTGTTTTGCATCTCAGCAATGGTCTTGGATGCAGTCTGAGCAACTGCAGCAGCCTGCCTTACAAGAGGGGGATAATCATAAACAGAGCAGCAAAATTGCGTGGTAAAATAATATTCAAAAGAATGCTAAATTCCAAATTGAGTAACAAAAAGAATAACACTGAGCATATCTTAGGATCTGTAAGTTTGCATATAAACTCCAAAACACTAACAGAGCTAAGAAAGAGCAATTAACTCTTATTTCACCCAATCAAAGCCAAATATGCAAGTATAAGGCGCTTATGTCTTGAGCTCATACATATGTATCATCCCCAATCCTAAATCGGATTCAACTGTCATACCGTAGAATGCCTACTGAGTGCTCTATGTATCTTTCTTTGACCCACTTCCCCCTCTCGTTTCTTCCTATACTGATGCTTTGCTTGAAAATTTCTGCCTAGGTGTATGCCATGATACCTTATATTGAGAATTTCATGGTAAAAATCGAACTTCCAGAATAATCGAAGTAGGCATGACATCAAATTGAGATGAAATGATTGAAGCAGCCGAGTCCAGAATGACAAAAGAAAATATGAAACTTTACTATAAGGTAGACGCAATTGTCAATCATTTCACTATGCATCACGAGAAGATGTGAAGCGCGATCGAAACATAACCTAGACGGACAAAAGGTATCAAAATACAGATACTAAAATGCTTGATTAGTTAAAGTGCAGACGAAAAGCATTTCAAACATACATTGCGAGAGATCTCCTCAGCAGCGGCGGCAGCGGCCTTTTGAAGATCTGAGATAACGGAAAAAGAAAGACCCCAGCGACCCCAACCTCCACCGCCACCAGTTGCGGTTGGAGGCGGGACCTCTTCGGCTTTCGCTTGTTCTGCAACTTGCTTCTTCTCCTCTTCCATCTCAGATTCCTACAGAGCTATGATCTTCTCTTCTCAACTCTCAACGAGGTTCTTTTTTTTTCCTTCAGAAATTAAATCACGACAAAAAAATGCATCCCGTTTGTCACTTTGGTCTTGTGGGACCACGGAAGCTCTTCTTCGTTCGGTTGAAAGTTGAAACCCTTCACGGCGTAAGAGGGAAGGCAGCGGTCTGAAAGCGACATTGTTACTGCAGGCTTCACTTTTATCTTTATTTTCAGAAGCTTAGTGGGCTTTTCAATTAAAACAGTTCGATCTCAAAACCAAGGCCCAGGTCCAGAACAAACAATAAAAATGAACAATAATCTTTATAGTTTTATACTTTTGTTTGTTTTTTATGATTTGCTTTTTTAGTTTAATCCTTATCATGAATCAAAACATAAATAAAAAATTAGCTCCAAGGATTAAATTAAGGTTTTATTAAATTATATAAATTTAATTAAAATCATAAAAATTGAAAGGCCATTCAAACCTAATGGCCCTGTTTGGTTTAAGGCGTTGTGGAGTAGAGATTGGGAATGGATAAAGGATTAAGTTAAAATATATCGTTTGGTATAAAGGACTACAGATAACTAGGGATTGAGAGAATCACAAAAGTGAAATTGATGCAAAGCCACCTTCCCTCTGGTATTGTGATTTCAATCCCTGGATTGCAAAATTGTACAGACATAAATATCCTTAATTGAAATATTTTTTAGACAAAAATAACCCCTGATTTTAACCAAAAATCCATATCTCTCACATAATTACAGGGTTTTGAAACCCAGACTGGACCGGCCAGTTCGGACCGGGAACCGGCCAATTGCCGTAAAACCGGTCCAGTCCGGAAATCGGTCTAATCTACTATTTAAAAAAATCAAATTTTTAAATTTTTCTTTAGAATCTCATATTAATAACCCTAAAATATTCAATTTTTCACCGGTTTGTCCCCAATTTAACTCCGGTTTGACTACGATCTGACCCACTGACCCTTAACCCAATACCCTAATCGATTCAATGACCGATCCGGGTTTTAAAACCTTGCATAATCACTCTCTCTCTTTTTTTCTCGCTAATGACATAATTAGTGACTATTTATTAAATAAGATTAATGAAATTATTCTCTCCAACTATTACTTCTTACCAAACATAATTTTAAAGCATAAATCTCAGTCTCAATCTCAATCCATCAAAATTCAGTTACATATACCAAACTGGACCAATAAGTTTTTTCCGCCTATGATATTTTATCATAAAGCTACATTTTTTAGCATAAATGTACGCTTACTTTTTAGCATCTAATTCTATATAAAATTTTAGTTTAACTCTTTAATTTTATAAAATATGCTTTTATTCCTAAGATTCTAACACTATTACTTTAAAGAAAATAAAATTGAATTTATTAATTTAATAAAAACTAAATTTGTACCGCCCATTTAAAGGGAAAAACAATAAGAATGACAACTTGTGTCGTGCCAACCAAAAATCCCATGAAAATATAGGGGGAAGGAAAAATATTTTATCCCCAAAATCCCTCTCCTCCCAAAATAAGGGATTTTTTGGGGGGGGGGGGAATTTTGTCATGGCATAACTATTTCTTCATTCACATCCTCAGTTTAATATTTTAATATGGTGTAACTATTATATCTATAAAAGTTATAATTATTGAATTTAATAATTATAAAATTATAATTTTATATAATTATTAAATATTCTATAAAATTTAAAAAATAATTTAAATAAAATAAGGATAAATTTATTCATATGAAAATATTTTATCTTCCCTCCCCTCATTAATCAAATAAGGTAATATTAAAATTAGTCATCTCCCATTCCCTCACATTAATCTAAACGAGGTAATATTAAAATTTCTCTCCCCCTTCATTTAAACCAATTAGGCCCTGACAGGACTCCACTTTTTCTTTAATAAAAAAAAATCAAGAATTCCCAAGACTAATTTACGTGATCATTGTATTTTTTTTTTTAAAAAAATAGAAAGTCACATGGCTAAGGATAAGACTAGTTTGAAAAAAATGTAATTTCATTTTATTTAGGGAGAATTATATTTAGATCTCACCTCAAAAAAATGAAAAATTGGTCATATAGAGTTGTCAATCGCGCTCCTGAATTTATCAATTGACTCAATTTACAACCCTAAATAGTCAAAAATCATTTTTTTATTTTTTTTCTTAAACAACACCTGAATATAATTTTTCCTATTATTCCAATAATCCTTTACTGTCAAATCAATTTCTCAAATATCTAAAAATGTTATCATAATATTTCCACCATCCCAACCTATACAATTTCTGACTGAGCTAAAAAATTTACAATAATATCTCAATATTATAAAATATAAGTGGTGCTAGCATTGAAGAAAGAAAGAATAATTAAAAAATATGATTAAGATGTTTTAAAAAATATAAGTCATATTAACTAACTTAACTAGTTTACTTAATATAATTAAATTAGGTAAATATGCTCTATATTAAAGATTGAAAAAAATACAATCTTAACTGACTAAATATTCTGTTGTTATCGCTCCCTAAGTTGGTGAATGATTATCCGCTTTCACCGTGGCTACGTGCCTATTTGGGAACACAGTGGAAAAGTGACTTTTGTAGAAGCCAAATATAAAAAAAAAAAAGTCATATTGTTGATGTGATTTGTGTTTGGATTGGCAGTGGGAGAAGTGATTTTTTTTTCTAAACCCAGTGAAAAAAAGTCAGAAGCTACTTTAATGAGCTTCTAAAAAAAATATTTTTTTTCTAAAAGTATAGTTAAAGTTAATATGTTTACAAACGTGTCTATATATATTAAATGAATTTTTACCTTGAAATAAACTTTTTCCCCTCCGAATAATTTCAAACAAGCCCATACATTTATAAGAATATGTGCAAGTTGACTTTCAGACCGCACAAATTGAGTATGGATAACATTTCTATCCAACTCCTCTTAAATAAAATATCAATCAATATCTACGTGCTTCGTTCAATCATGGTAGCCTTGTGGACGTTTATGTTTGATCCCAAATTCTCTTAACACACTCTTAATCTACAAAAGCTCACACACATCATGAGTCATGATTCTACACTATACCTTCTCCTTCTTACTTCTCCATGATAATTTTTTTTTTTAAAAAAAACTTAATTTGTCATTTTAATATAAAAATAAATCTGTACCATCCAATTAAGGGAGAAAAGAAAGAAAAGAAAGAGTCGTGTCAGCATATCTATTTTATTTTATTTTTTTGACCGGGGTCAGCATATCTAATTTAACATATAAAAGTTAATATTATTTCTACTATATTTCATCATATACATTACTCACCATATTAAACTTTATACCACACACACACATTTTGTTTAACAAATCAAGTCTTACATAACAATAATAACATATACCATAAAATTCATGCCCGTTTTAATAACTACACCGTTAAAAAGAAGCTATTTTATTGAAATTATCCAACTGACTATCCAAAAAAAAAAAAAGAAAATGTATATAAACATAACTGACATTTCACAGATGGGCTTCAGCCAAACTAAAAAACCAAACGCCTCCTAAAGATGAAAAGATGAAACAGCACTAATCAGAGAACAAAACTCTTTCACACATAAAGACAATATGCAGTTCTATAGAACACATTCAGACCAAATCTCTCTCTTTCTTATTTGCATTTTACGGAGACGTAACAGTGACTGAATGATCAGTCAGTTTGGTGATCTGGGGCTTGGGAATACCAAGCAGGGAACCTGCCCTTGCTTCTGAGAAGTCTTGTGAATGGAGAATCAGGCATTCTACCTTCCTCCTCTTCCTTCATCTCCTCATCAGATTTTGGCAGCCCATCTGGTATAGGGCACTGCCTTTGCCCATTTTCTGATTTCACCAGTTCCGACACACTCATGCCATTCTTCTTCAGTTTGATCATGTTTGCAATTCCATGTAAGCATCCTATTAATGACTTCACACCTCCTGTCCCCAGAATCAGCTTCTCTATGTCTGCTTTTGGCAACTCCTTCTGTCAAAACATTGCAACGATGTCAACAAAGAACTTGCTCAGCTTATATAAATATAAGACCCCATAAGAAATCAGACGTTATGAGTCCCACGTCGAATAGCCTTACAAGTAAAGTTTGGTACATAAGTTTAAGGGCTCTTCCTTTATACTTGTGTTAACATCAAATAGTAGAATTAGTGTACTTGATTATTCTTCTTAATTACTTTCTCATATGCCAGACAAGCTTTTGGACTTTTAACTAGAGGCGCCTCAAAGGCATTAAAACAGGACGGGCTTTCTGTACAGAATGCCAATCTTGTGAAACATATCTTGCTAGGCGAAAAGCAATCAAAAAACATCAAAATCATTACAAAAGATGACTGGTTTTCAGTCCTTACAATTGTCAAAAATTGCAGAACAGGAAAAATTTTAGTCTCTAAATGCTACTCTTGGGGGGTTATTTTATCCTCAGTCCTCAACTCATCAAAATCTTTATTTGTTTAAAATTTAAAGGGGAAAAGTGGGGTTTGTGAGAGATTGTGGTTAATGTTTGTGAAAGTAACGGTATTCTTTCCTGGCATAAACTTCGTTTACAGAGTCTCTGATGATTAAAAATCATCGGTTCATCAGAAAAACACAAAACTCAATAATCTGTTCCATCCTGCTGAAATAAAGAAAAGAAAGAACGGAATTACTTCGAGATCCTTCAGCTCAAAGTAAGCCTGCCAGCAACCATATGATTCTTCACCTTCAAGCGTACAACAATAATCTGCAAACATCACAAGGCAAATCAGGAAGAATAATAATAGCAATAATAACGATAAAATTCTGATTTAAGCACATCCGAGAATCAATCGTGAAAGAAGCTGCCATAAGATTTCAATCTTTCGTGAGATAATTTCGAGGATCAGGGGACTTTCCTGTCTGAAAAATCATAAGATGAGACAATAAGAAATTGTAAAACAATACCTGCAAGCTCTATTTCAGATTTTTGAATCAACGGAGGCTCCTTGAGGGCCCTTTCAAACTTGGACCGGCTAAAGGGTTCAAGTTTGGGGATAAAAGCCTGGTTCCTGGACGAACAAGAGACCGTGGAGGAAGCAAATCTTGTAGGAGAAGAAGAAGAAGGCGTTGGATCAAGAAGCAGGGGATAAGAACAAGATCGAAGCAAGGCTGACTTAATCATGGTGTCCAAACAACAAAACAACCCAATTTTAGAAACACTGGAGCAGAATAAGGATAACGAATGAAGATGATGATACCATTAAATACTGCGAATTTCAGTGGGTTTCGTTCCCGGGCTGGATAAGGATGATGAGAAATTGAGAATAAAATATTTTGATTAGAGATATTATTAGATATTTTAAAATAACAGGGGTGAGAAAAAGTGACAGATGCGTATGGTGTTTGCAAAAAACAAACAAAAAAAGATAGATGCGTGTGGTCCATTGGATTGGGTCTGCTGTGTAGGATAGTAAGATATTGGGCGTTGATTATAAGAATATTCGAGGAACGCTTGGGGTTAAAATGGGCCCATGAAGTAAATCACTTTGATCCAGAATGGAAAGGGCCACGTGGCAAAATCATGTACGACGCGGGGACCCAAAATTGAACTTTTTGTCGGGAAGAAAAAAGAGAGAGCGAATGCGCGAGTGGGGTGTGAAAGTGGTGTGCGGGAAAACCGGGGTCATCTAAAAACTTAAAAAAGGATCTTATCCGATGGGCCTCAGGGATATTTTATTATTTTTTGATTTTTCACAAAAGATTTCGATATATTTCACATAGCCTCTTGTATTTTTTTTTTTTTTTAAATAAGCATGTCACGTAATGCTTGCCCAGTCCCACACAACCCAGTTGTCTATTGGTCACACACTTCTCTTTTGGTAATCTCAATGTGCCAAGATCATTGGTTATAGTAGAGTATTAACCACAGACATTATGTCCAAATTTCATGCTTTATCCAAGTATGAGAAGTTTCCCAACGCGGCCATAATGATCTCAATAATAGAACTTACTTCCTTTGGCAAGCCTATCCAAAGTTCATCGACCCTTGTGTTTTTGAGTTATGACGAGGTCGAGCATTTTATGAGAGGAATAATTTTAATAAAATACTCCTAAAATTACTTCAAACTCCAATCCTTCCTCTTAAATCCATGAATTTCAAATCAATTTGAAGCAACTAATTTAAAATTTATGAAAATTGTACTTTTAATTCGTTATCCCTCGACACGGCAAGATAGGGGTTTATGTTGCCGTGTTCTATAATAGTTTTAATGGAGACAGTAAATTTACCTAAGACGTCTCTAAATTGTGAACCCTGATAGAGGAGGGAACGGTAATTTAGTTATGAACTTAAATCTTCCTCTCTCAACTATGTTACCTTCTCCCTGCTTTGTTCATTGTCCATCTTCACTAATTTGATTTGTGCAAATACATTTTAATTAGATAGGGATCTAAATTTGCTATATTCAATTAAATATCAATAAAAATTAGTTAAATAAGCGACATAGTTGTTACTTAGTCTTATTTGATCACAGTTGATAACAAACATTTTGGTAAATGTTAGAGAAACTCATTGCGGCACCGGGGCATCCGTACTAAGGTAAATCATGGAATTTAGAGTTAAGTTTTACATGGTTAATACTCTACCCTAATTAATGACCTAAGCACATTGAGATTATTTAAAAGATAACGTGTAACTGACAAGCAAGTAAGTTGTGTGTAATTAGACAGACAACTTGCTATTGGGCTATGGGTGTGAGTCTAACTCCTTATCTAAATTTTATACATCCAAACATATTAGACTAAGAGCTTGTTTGGAATAGCGGTTGAAAATTTCATAAGTGCTTATAAATTGTAATTCACGGAATACGAAGTAACTTTTACGGTCTACGAGGTGCTTTCACGGTCTACGAGATAAATATATGGAGAAGATTTATCTCGATTTACGTAAATCGGGCTTATATAATAAACCCGATTGATAAAAATGATAACAAACAAGCCCTAACTCATTTGTTACACGTGACATGCAAAATGACATTCAATTTACATTTGGAATGACACGCATCTCTTGGGTTTCGTGAGGAAATTTTGCGTCTTGCTAAACATAAAAAATATTTTATATTATTCCAAAAATAATTGTAGAAAAGTTCTTCATTAAATTTTTTTAGTAAAAAATACGTGATAAACTTTTATACATAAAAAATATTAGCACGATATTTTTATTTAGGTTCTTCACACAAATAAAATTTTCAATAGGTATCACTCCTACATTTTTTAATATAATAAAAAAGAAAAAAGAGTTTACAAAATAATTTAGCTTATTTGAAAGTTCAATGGAACATGCATATATGGGAAAAGCATGCATATAAGATATGCAAATTAAAAATATTTAAACTAGAAAAAATGGTCGTTAAAACAGTTTTTACTAATTTAAACGGTCCATGTGGCGGCAACCGAAATGAGGAGCGCGAAACGTAAACGAACAAAGCTTGATCACATGACGAAGAACGTTAATGCGTTATTAGTGCTACGAAAATCTGGGCGAGACAAATTCCAAAAGCTTTCTTTTGAGGGGAAGGTACTTTTTTCTGGAAGATTCCCACAGGATCCCGTTGTAATTGCCGTTTTCCGGTTCAAATCTTCCTTGCAATTCCGACCTGCTACCTGAAAATCTGAACTCGCCTTTGCCGGCGAATCGCAATGACAACTGTTTCCGGGTTTCAATCAATGGATGTAATGGAGGCTATCAATGGCCTGATTGAAGAGGCAAAGGTGCGAATTGTCTGGTGGGGTCTTTGCATATTCGCCGTTTCGTTTTTCTTAACCCGTAAGTGATATACGCTACTTCGTGTTCATCTTAATTATGTCTTTCGCAATGAAACTGTGATTAGATATGTACTGGTTCTGGTTGATATCATCAACCCGAGTCTGATAGTATGAGATTGGAATTTTATACCTGCGTTATGCATTCACCGAGTAAATGTACTTTAAGATGAGAGCTTATACATTAAGAAGATTTAAGAAGGAAGGTTAAATAAATATCTCGGTCCATTAGGTTTATTGATTGTTTTGACCAATTGATCTATTCAATTGACCAAAGAGGAACATGGTTTGCTTTCATTACGAGTCACTTTTGTTTCAATGACATTCTTTATTGCTCACCACAGATACGAGTGAATCAATGTGGATGAATATACCAATGTCAGTTCTCTTGATTTCTGCACTGCATATCCTTTTTGACAACGTGGAGTTCCATTGGAAGGTTCAGCAACCTAGATCACGGACATATTTATCTCATTTGGAGAAGAAACAGTTATCTCTGAATGATGCACGTCTCTCTACAAAAATTCCCCCTCCAAATTGGAAGAGTGAAATTGGTTCTCTTGTTGTGGAGGCTGCATTAAGTGATTTTACTGATAAGTTGATACAGGATTTCGTCATAGATTTGGTGTGTGCAGATATTACTCCAGATAAGGAGTTTCCTGCTCAAATACATGCGTTAATCATGGATGCTCTTGGCGAAATATCAAGAAGGGTTACAGAAATAAATCTAGTCGACTTGCTAACAAGGTGTCCATTTTCCCTCCAATTTCTGTCAAAAAACAAAGGGTTTGGTGAGCAATTAGATTAGGCTTTTAGGCATAGTTATCTGGTAACAACAAGTTTCTGTGAAAAGCTTCTCATTCTCTCGCATTTCGATTATATTTCAGGGACATAGTTCATTTAGTTGGTGATCACATAGACCTCTTCAGAAAAAATCAAGCTGCCATCGGTGTCAATATTATGTTAACATTATCTTCTGAAGAGAGGGACGAAAGATTAAAATACCATCTATTAAATTCTAAGGAGCTTCATCCTGCGCTTATATCTTCTGAGAGTGAGTACAAGGTGTGAGTGGAATATTCTACTTTAATTTACAATCCATGTTTTGCTAGTGAGAACCATGTCTCATATGTGCAATAGTTTTTCCTTTCTGTAGGTTCTTCGGCAGCTAATGAGTGGGATGTTAGCATTGGTACTAAGAAGACAAGAAGCTCACTGCCCTGTGATACGATCTATAGCTCAGGAACTTATAACTTGCTTGGTAATACAGCCACTATTAAAATTGGCATGTCCTGGGTATGTTCTTAAATATACTGTTCAATATTTCATTCTCTAAAGCATATATTTTTTTTTTCAAAGGAGGATCTTAACAGTTTCTGCTTTGAAAGGGTTGTGGCGCACTTTGTAACTGTTCTTTTGTGAGGGTATGGCTATTAGATTGGTCTTGGTTGAAGAAGGTCTCGAAAATGGTGCCCTTTGCTAGAAGATGCTTCTTTAAATTCATATTTTAACTTTTAAATGTGCAATTCAACATGCAAAGTATTAAAAGGGTGACTCAAAACCTCTATAATTAATATAATGGAGATCTTTTAATTATGCACAACCATAATAGGCTGCGACTGGTTTTTTGATATCCTAAATATAACTTTCATATCGGTCTTCTACAAGACTGGAAGAAGTTGTTTTGACTATTTTTCTTAATAACTCATTGCAATTTCCATTCATAAAAAGATATGATTATCTTCGTTATCAGGTATATCAATGAGCTGATTGAACAACTTCTGGATATCATTAAAGATATTGATATAGCAGGGATGGTTGGGGATCAGCATACAACTTCAACAACGCATCATTGTGTTAACTCAATTGCTGATGTGTTTGGACAAAATAATCACACGAACTCGAACAAACATTCAAGTGTAAATCAAGGTACCGATGAAACATTTCAATGTAACACCTTCCAGCAAGAGTCTTCGCAGGTCAGGCATGCCGACTGGGCACGAATGTTGGAGGCTGCAACACAAAGAAGGACTGAAGTTCTTATGCCTGAGAATCTCGAGAACATGTGGACTAAAGGGACTGATTATAAAAAGAAAGAGACCACAAATCTCAAAGCAAGTTTTTATGATTATCCTAAAAATGGTTCTGCTACAGACAGTTCAGTGCCTGATGGACATTTGGCAAAGGAAACATCAACGAGTAAACGTGGAGAGTATGAGCCATTCCTTCAACAAATGCAGAGCTTGGGTACAGATCCCTTATTAAACGTGGAGACTTCTCATGATCCCGACAAAGAATCATCATTCGAAGTAGAGCATCGGGTAGATGAAGTGAAGGATTCTAATCACTTTGCGTCTTATAAAAGTAAAAGCAAGCGCAAGAGACCAGACATTGCTTGTCTCCTGGGAATCCAGAGTCATGATTTTGAGAGACAGAATGAAGGATTTCTAGGAAGGAGTGCTTCCGACAAAGTTATTAGGAAAGAAGGTCAACTGGTTCCCAAGCTCCGTTGCCGGGTAGGAATCTTTGATGTTACGGTCATAGGTTGTACTAATAACCTTAAAATAAATTGAATTGGAATACTGAAATCTATGTAATATACCCATTTTTTTTAAAAAAAATCAGATTAGAAACTTGAGTTTTGATATATCTCTGTAAGTTTATTGTTTTTCTTGTCTATTTGTATACTGCAGGTCAAGGGAGCATTTAAAGAGAAACACGATTCTAAAACTTTTGCTGTCTATTTAATTGCGGTAACAGATGCGGAAAACAATACTTGGTTTGTAAAGAGAAGGTTCACTTCTTTCATAGTATACTATTTGATAATTAACATTGGGTTTATAAAAGGAAGAACTTCCGAAGTTTTGACAGAAAAAATGCCGAGATCCCTGATTTTGCTAAGTGCAGTCTCTATAGAATTGTGGATTGACTTCTCTTTACTTTTTTTGGGTGATATCTAGATACCGGCATTTTGACACACTGCATCAAAATCTTAAAGATATTCCAAAATACAGATTACATTTGCCTCCCAAAAGGATATTTGCCTCAAGCACGGAGGATTCCTTTGTCCGTGAGCGTGGCATTCTGCTTGATAAATATCTTCAGGTTTTTTAGTCCTTATATCCAACTTCAAAGAACTAGACCGTAAGATCATGCATGCATTGCATAGAATTTAATATGAATCACACTATTTATAACTTATGAATAGAGCAACTTCTTGCTAACTATAAATATAAATTATACATATTGGATACTGATGGATGATTATTTCTTTTTAAACTCTTTTATAGCAATGTATTTGCTTCAATTATACTATTTTGCTTCAGGAACTCCTATCAATACCTAATGTCACTGAACATCATGAAATTTGGGACTTTCTAAGTGTTTCTTCAAAGGTGTGTATCTACTTGGTATTTTTATTATAACTTCAGATGAAGACCTTTAAAATTTCTGTTGATACTTTTTCAATTAGAAAATTATTGATCTGATGATAGTATCTTTATCGGCCTCCTTTTTTCTTTGAAGAATTACGGTTTGGGCATATCTTCAACGATGAGGACCCTGGCAGGTATGTGGTTTTAACATTTAGGTTTTATATTTCACTTGCAGTATAGGTTGCCCGGTTATAACTACTCTCAATGTAGCGCCCTTGGATTTCATTTGACAGAGGTAGTAGATATTTTTCCGATTATATAAATACCCTGATGGACACAGAGATGTTCATTCTATATGCCTCTCTGCATTTTCTTAGCTTCACACTAGTCATTTCCTTGATGTACAGCGGTACAAAACAACTATTTTGTTGAATTTAGTCCCAATGTGCAAAGAGTTTTTAAAAGTGAAGATCTTTGTTTTTTTCTAGGAAAAAGTCTATTTACTTATTCCAAATATAATTTTAATTTTTGTCTATTGACAGTTAATATAGATGTTGCTGAGGATGATATTGCCCGCCAGTTTAATGGTGTTTCGGATAGATTAACGAAAAACATTGATCTTCCTTTATCATCCCCACATTCTGGAGGCTCTTCTACACCAACAGACAACGATTTTTTGAATGCTGATGAAGTAGATGAAATTATACCAAGGCAGAACACTGGGGAATCTGGTAACTGGGATCTAGATGGAAAGCATGATTGGGTGTCTGAAACTAGAGAACTGGAGCACGCTAGCGGGTGGCATTCTAGCATTGAATTGAGCTCAAACGGTTCCCTGCCACACCATGCTGAAGAATCTGGTAACCTGGATCTAGATGGAAAACATGATCTGGTGTCTGAAACCACAGTTGGCAAGGAAGCCGCAGCTACAAATTTCACTCTCCTTCCTGATAATTTGGGGGATGTGCCACCAGAGGTCTACTAAGTTTGCCTCCTCTTCTGTTTTGTAGTTCACTTGGTTCTCTGGTATTTGATAATTGAAGCATGAAAAATATTTGTTTGCTGGCTATTTTCGGTTGGATCAGATTGCTGACTGCTGACTAATCTACCTGGTAAAAATAGGAATATAATCAATAATTAAGAAACGATATAAAACTGTACAGAAGTAATATAGTGTGACCCTTGTGGCTCTAAAAATAAAGAAAGATACGAAATTTGTTACCTCCCTAGCTATTTTGATTATATTTGCTGGCTTAAAGCTTGTTTTACTTTCTTGTTTGTGCCTTCGTTCATGTTGAGGATTTATCGGGCATCCTAACTTCCATAGATCTGTTCAGGCGCTCTCTTGCCAAAACTTATGGAGATATTTGTTTCAAAAAATGATTTCTATGTTGTAAATTGAGAAATAAAATTCTTAAATTGTAAATTATGATTTTTTAAAGGGTAAATTATAATTTTTAGATCTGTTCATGTAAATTATTGTAAATTTCATTTAGTTTAAAACATTGATACCTATAACTTAATAAAAATTTTGATCATTTTATCCCTATAGGGACCAAATCTAAAATTTTAAAACTTGAGGGATCAAAATCAAAATAGAGGTAAATTTGAGAGACCAAATATTGTATTAACCATTTTCTAAAACTAAGGTTGTAGGGCACAGAATCTGAGGCAAGGTACACTAATTTTACCTTATAAATAGTGTGATTCCTTGTAGACTTTAGATTATATGTAACTACATAGGTATATAGATTCTTCTGAAAACATGTTTGAAGGGATGAATTGGGCCCCTTATTTTCCTCTCTGGTGAGGGGAAAAATGTAATGTGTGAATAAAAATAAACAAAAACTAAATCTTCATTTGACTTGTTCAATAAGAAATCAGTCAGATCTTTGATATTCTTTTTTGATAGTTAATATGATGAGAACTTTGTATTACACGACACTTGATAGACATTCCTAATTTGTAATTTTGATTTTTTCTGCAGTGGACCCCACCTAATGTGACTGTACCTATTTTGAATTTGGTCGACAAGGTATTTCAGCTCAATAAAAGAGGCTGGCTAAGGTGTATAATTCTATCCCGTCTTTGGCAATTTTTAACCTAGTAAGAACTAAAGATAATTGCCTAAATATACCGTTATACTGATTGCAGAAGCTTTTTTTGGAGTCACCATTTAGCGTTTTTCTTGTTTTTGTGTGTTAATCATCACATTATGTTCTGGGGTTTTTCTTAGGAATAAGATTTGTTCCTATTGACTCGTATAAATAAAATCCATATGCTGGCACCTAGTGTGGTATATTCATCTTAAGTTCTTTTTTGTCTTATTTTAAAAGATTAATTTTCCATAAGCTGCTTTCAATAACTTCATGTCAGTTCCATTGCATGCATGTCAACTAGGACAACTACCACCAGCGAGTTCGAACCTTTATACTAATTTGCTACCATCCCGAACTTTGAATTTTTCTCTTCAATTTGGGGCAAATAGATATGAGAAAACGCAAAATTAAGTTACAAGATGTTGTTGATCTTTTTTATTTCCAGTGCTAATTCTGCTTACACTAGTCCATCTCTATGGATGCAGGAGACAGGTCTTTTGGATATCAAAACAGATATTACAGTTAGCAATGGAAGATGCAATTGATGATTTTCTCCTCAGCCAGATTAACTGGCTCCGGAGAGAGGATACTGTTGCCCAAGGAATTCGGTGGGTTCAAGATGTAAGGATTGAGCAAAATATCATACATAATCTTTTACTCTGAACTTCTTTCTCAACTAAGAATTAAAGCATTTTTATGCAAAAGGCTTCTACATGGCTGATGATCAATCAACCTAATTCGATCAGGAACTATTCGTCCATTTGATATGTGCAGTTAGATCATTGGACGGGTGGAGTTTGCTTAAAATACTTCTATTAGTTGTGTCTTACTCGATACCTTGAAGGCATTAATGGCGTCCAACCCTACTTGAAAGAAATCCATTGAAAAAATTTCAAATTCAAGTGCAGCTTTTTATTTATTTTTTATTATTAGGATTTCGGATAAAAATATGTGCAATTGAGCGTTATATGATTGATCTTTCAAAAAATTTTCTTGACATACTCTTTCAAGCTGGTGCAAATACTCTAATGTCGCATGCATGTATGCTTTCAGATCTTGTGGCCTGGGGGCACATTTTTCTTGAGTTTAAAGACTAGGATGGAAAAAGATGGCTGTGGAGTTGATAACAAATCTTCTCAAACAACAGGAGACTTTATTGGAAGCAATATCTCAAAATCAGGGTCAACATCTTTTGAGCAACAGCTTGAGGCTGCTCGTAGAGCGAGTGATATCAAAAAACTGCTCATCGGTTAGTCCCATTTGAGTATATCCTATTTTCATCTTGCTTCTTATATATCTAATGTTACTTAAACGAGATTTACTTGGGGCGACATGTTGAAGGAAATCAATGTCTAGTTGTTTCGTGACTTCAAAGAAGTGTTCTGTACTTCTGTTCATGCATGTTATTTGTTTCTTGACTGAAGGCTGTCTGTTTTTGTTCCTCATATGGTCTTCAAACGCTTGTAAATGTTTTTTTGGCCAAAAAGGCTTTTAAACGTTGAATCAATACTTAACAGCAGCATTATCCTCAGAATATGCATGACAAGATTTTAACATATGTGAACTTGCCTCCATACTGATCAGATGGAGCTCCAACAGCCTTAGTAGGCTTAATTGGGCAAAAGCAATACAGGCGCTGTGCTCGAGACATATATTTTTTCAGCCAGGTGAAAGCTCCTTCCCACTTTATCCCATCGGCCACTTAAAGAAAATTTGTCTCTTTGTTTTGTTTACTTGAAAAAAACTTGTTCTGAAACTAACGCTGGTGTTATCTCTGCATATTAGTCAACTATATGTGTGAAGCAACTTACTTTTGCGGTCCTCGAACTTGTGTTAGTATCCCTCTTCCCTGAGATGAAGAACCTGATCATGAATGTTCATGCACATATGCGGGTACATCAACCTGTATAGAGTTCTTTTTTGGGTACTTAATGGGGGCATTTAAGCGAAGTAACAAATCTTCCTCCAGAAGTTTGCCATTTATGCAGGAGAATCAACCCATTTAAGTATATCTAGGACAGTTCATACTGCTTAATATAAAACTAATCATCTCATAATATATTGATCTCTATTAGTATCACAATAAGGGGCATTTTCCCCTTAGAGCACTAGGGGAAAAAGCTTTGTATGTAATCAAGTACAGGAGGTTGATGTAGAGCTTGTGCAGAAACATTTGTTTCGTAGTAGTTTCTGCTTCTTGGGAAGAAACCATTGCTTTGTAAATTTGTTCCCCCTGCTTTCTCCGGAGCTACCTGTTCCATAGGGGGTTTTTGTATTGTTAACAAGGACATTGTTGGCTATTGAGGGCTGTTGCTTGTTTATTGTCTCCTCGAAAATTTAAGTGACTAAAGTAGTTTTGCATTTTCAATTTGGATTAGCTTATTATAAGAGTTTGCATTAAATAAATATATGAAAGAAATTTTGTCTTCTTTAATTACTTCTCTTCTTTCCTAAACAGAAATAAGTTTTTTTAATAAAATTATTGCCAATAATAAATTTATTGAAGAATACACAATATAGTGAATGACATGGGTAATTTCCCCTAGTTATTTCTTTTAAATTTTTAGGTATATATAAATAATCTACTTGATTTAAGAAATTAATTAAAAGTAATAAATATATAATAAATGAACCTTTTTTTCAAGCCCATATAAGGTAGAAAAATAGTGGGAGGAAAATGATAAAAAATAGTGTTTGAAAAAAAATGAGATCAAATTAAATTAATTATGAATAAAATCGATAAAAACGTATTTAGTGTTTAGACAACATCAAACTAGATTTTATAAAAAGCACCACATCAATTTAAAAATTGAGAACCAACAAAAAGGACACAAGAGAGTGCTTTTAGAAACGAGAAGGCATTTGTTATTGTATTTTCTATTAATGATCTAATATATAAATTAACAGCTACATGTTTATATAATATAAAGTAGTTTAACTAATTTATTGAAAATAATAAGTAATAATCAATTCATTAAATATATTTAAAATTTTAATAAATAGAAAAAAATTAAAAATAGTATTAATTATATGGATAAAATTAATAAAAAATATTAATTATCTTACATTGGAATTGTATACGGTTGACAAGAGGGTATAATATTTTTTGGACTTTAGTATGTTTATGAAACAATTTGAATTCTTATGCAGTGTCCGGGCAAATATATGGGGGGGAAATGGGGCTACCTACGTGTTTTACTCTCATTAGGCAGAGTTTTTGACATGCCTCGCGCCGATTTCCGAGAGAAGAATGCTACAATTCCCGCTCCGTCCCGCTCGTCGCCTTGTTTGGTTTGATGAGAGGGATGAGAGGAAATGGATAGAGAGGTATCTTGTTTAGTTTGATCGGAGAATGACAGGGGATGAAAGATAATAATTAATTTATTATTTTATTTTTATATATTAATTTATATTTTTTATGTTTATATAAATAATTTAAATTAATTTTTTTAAATAAAATTTATTTAAATTAGTTTACATCTTTATATAAATCAAATAAATTATCAAAATTTAAATTTATTATACCAACAAAAATTTATTTTAATTCATATTATTGAAATTATTAAAATAATTATTGATAAAAAAATAAAATTATAATTTTATATAAAAAAAACATTACAAAAACTATAAGAAATGATGTTAGAACTTGTAAGTGTAAGTGTGTATTTTTATTTTTATTTTAAATATAACCCCTCCAACGAAACAGACCCATCTCCTGCTCATTCCATCCACCTTTCACCTTCCTCTTTCTAGTCATGGCTAGCTTGAGAAAGAACGCCGAAGAATCACCTGAAGTCACCGACTCTAAAAACGAATCACCTAATACGATGAGAAATGAAGAAGGCTTTTCGCGTTATGAACAGGTCAGGGACCAACGGATCAAGGAGAACCAAGAGAGGCTGCACAAGTTAGGCTTGTTCGAACTATCTCTGAAACTCAAGAAACCTAAAACTTTGTCGCAGAAGAAATCCCCTCGACCTAAGAATGCTTTAACGCCTAATGTCCCCCCGAGGCGATCTTCTAGGTATACTTTCACTCCTTGTCTCTTGCGCATTTTCTTCTACTAACAAGTTTTTCCTACTTTTAGTTTCGATTAACATTGAAGATAATTTTCATCTGGATATGATAAAATTGCAGAGAACAACTTATTCACTTCTGCTTGTCATCTCTATTTTTTGGACATTACTTCTGCTTGTTGTCTCCGGTGCCGTTGAATGGAAACATTTCTCTGCTTACTATGTGCTATAACGATACGGCCATACTACATGATATAACTTTTGAAGGCGTGTTTTGAATTTTACTATTTTTAATAGATTTTCCAAAACTTTCCTGAGATTCATAATGCATTTGTGGTTAGTATTCTTGGCGTGGTTGAAATTTTATTTTGTTTAAACTTCGATAGATTAGGTGATCTTATTTCCAAGTTTTATGGAATTTCAGAATACAGAGCTTGGGACCAATAAAGTACTATGAAGCCCGCGAGAAGCGCGACTCTTCCAAAAATTTAGAGATTTGCATACCGAAAGGTACAAATCCAGAAGTTTACACTGAAGGGCAAGAAAAGCTTCTAGGAGATTGTAAAATGGATTGGGAACTGTATGTTGATGGATATGACGATGATGGGAATCGTTTATATGATCCGATCAAAGGGCAGACGTGTCATCAATGCAGGTAATATTGTTTTATAAGTTTATAATGCTCTCTAAATATGCCTTCTACTTTTCAGGTTTGTTACTTTCTATTTTAACATTACATGCCTAATGTTGAAAGCAAAACTTAGATTCTTCTGTTATTAGAAGATGCTGGCGTATTTGCATTGTAGCAACGCATCTCTGTTATGTTTGCATTGGTTGATCTTTAGACAAAATGGTTGTAAGCATGCATTTTGATTAAAGACCCAGATCTACTAGATTTTCGTACTTAATGTATATAGTTGGCACATCAACTTTTCGGTGAGCTTGTTGAGTTTTAGGAAATCATATGCTTCCTTGCAGGCAAAAAACTCTTGGTCTGCATACCTATTGTGCCAAATGCGAGTTATCCCAAGGACAGATTTGTGGAGATTGTCTGTACATGAGGTAGCATTTTCTAGCCATCTGAGATGAGATTGAGAAAGCAACATTTTTCTTTATTTTTTCACATCAGTACTAAGCAGATTGTTGGTTGTTTTAAAAATTACGATTCCATCTTAGATTCAAGAGAAAAATTCTAGCACCGGCTCATTTACTGTGATTCTGTGAAGATTGATGCTAGCCAATGGAATACTTTCTCCTGTCCTAAATATAAAACTAAGTTGACTTTTAAAAAAAAAATTAAGGAAGTTAAATAAATTACTTAATCATATCATATGTCATGTATCATTAGATTATATATCATTTTATAAGTTGGGTAAAATAATTTAGAGAAAAAATGACAAATATAAATATTTTAAAGTAATTTAATTAGTTTATTTAATCTCTACAAAAAAATCAGATCTGTCTTATATTTAGAATGAATTGAGTAATTTTTAGTAATATTGTGTAGATATGGAGAAAATGTTTTAGAAGCAAACGAGAATCCCAAATGGATATGTCCAACTTGCCGGGGAATTTGCAATTGCAGTCGTTGCCGTAAAGCAAAGGGTTGGATGCCCACCGGTAATCTGTACAGTAAGGTTAGTTGGTTTTTCAACCTCGTTATGTTGGAAGATCTGCATGTTTGATAATTTCTGTTCCTGCAATAGTTCAGGTTCTTTCATATCTTGAAAGATTTGAATAAAGACTATAGTCATTCTTGTCTCTGTTTATTATATGATCCCCAGCCCCCATGACATCACGAGACCCGCTTCTGGAACTGATATATTCCTATCTCTCGTCCGCTGAATTTTGTTAACAAGGTGTCAGAATTAGGATTCAAATCCGTGGCACATTATCTCATCCAAACTTATCGCTCAAAAGGATCACCAGCCCCTGAAATAGAGATTAATTCGCTGGAAGAGGGGCCCTAGTGTGATCATTGTTGAGTACTTGGGAAGGTGATTGGATGGAGGCGATGGAAATTGTGCAGCTCATTAGTGACCGAGGTGTATATTTTCCTAGTTTTTGCTGAGATTGACCTGAATTTTGGCCTCTTTTTTTAACAAGGTTGATCTTTTGCCATGAACAATGGAATATTTCAATTGAGTGCTAGCTAGCACAGCTCACTCGTTTTCCTGGGGAACTACTTCTGTCTGTAATATTTTCCCTGGCCCAAACATTGGACCTTTTGTTCTCTACTTGTGATGATGTCTGACTTAACCCTTAGAAATAGTAGGGCATGAAATTACATCTATCAATTTTTTTTCCTCTGTATAAATTAAGTCTTAGAAATCTCCATCCATTGACTATACCATTGCATTGAAACAAAGTCTCTCTTGCTTATTGAGGTGCACAAAAATAGAGTTAGAAAAACTCCTTGTAGGGTGTGATAATGTAATTCTTAAAATCAGAGAAAAGGCCATAGAGAGAGTACTGGCGTAGCTGTTCAACCTCGTACCAAGAATTGAGAACATTGAGGCTCTTATCTGTCCCTGAGAATGCGAGCTGTATGCCTATGTTGCAGCCACTCCCACCATTGTTTTGGCACTTGGAACTTGGCACTGCACAGTCTTGATTGTTCAAGCAAACGTTGTCTCCTGAGCATTTTTCGCATCCGTAGCTTTTCCAATACAGATTCTGTAGAGTCCCCTCTCCAAATTCAAGAATCTGACAATCAAATCAAAGCCCACGTTCCATATTAGATTCCCACATAAAGATCGCCTTTAAAAGGATAAAATTTAGGCTTAATGTGTATGTGCTCGTTATTAAATTGTCAAACAAAGATATGCATAATTGAATATTTCCTTACAAATCAGAATTACTTCATCAAATGTTTCAAACAAATTCCTTCATTGTTGGGAAATATGAATATCAATCTTTATAACATTTTGCTCGAGTTTTTTTTTTTTTGAAGGATCCAAATCACACATTGTGATGCACTAGAAAAGTAACAAATAAGAGAGCAATGCGAAATGTGTTTACCAAAGTGAGACTAGTAATCGTGTGAGTTTGGTCAGCAAACTTGATTGGTGGTGACCTAGCTGCATATTTTTGCCCAGCAAAGGCTACCATAAATCCCCCAGACTTGGCCTGATCAGCTCGCAAAAAAGAACAACCTATTACTCAATTCTATAAACACCACACATCCAATACCATGCACAAGAGTTCAGGAGAATTAGCTGGTTTAATCTGTAAGAGGCAGAGTTCTTCCTTTTGACCAGAAATATGAGTAAGAGTTAAGAAAAGAGAACTTGAATTGAAGCCAGCTCAAATGAAGAAGCAAAATCAGAATAAATTGCCAACAGAATACTATGATGTTCACAGTTAAATGATTAGCATTTGCTTATATGAATCAATGTTCAAACTTGCAACTAGTGGATCGTCATTTGTTAAAACGAGAGAACTCGATGGATCTAATTAAATGGTACCAGGTCAAGGGTGGAGGTATTAATGGTGAGCAAAGAGAGCTCATCCACCATTGGTCTGAACAAGGCGAGCTGTGCAGATTTGCTGGAGAGATCAAGACGACGATCACAAGGCGAAAGCTGAGGACCACCTTGATTCATAAAGAACGAATCTTTGTCTGAAAATGCAATTCCAAACGTAAAACCATCCCCTCTCTGTACTTTTGTATCCTCGCATGGACTATAAACCCGGTTTGTGTCTGAACCGAAGAAATTAGCACCCAACCCTTCTGCACCAAACATCATCGTCACTGTCACAACAACCACCTTCATAATCATCGTTTTTAATGTCCCAAACGTTGCTTTCCTTGTCCTCCTCATGGTTCTTTTCTTTTCTGCACAGAATCAGGAAAATAAAGAAACGAGGTTGTAAATATATGCGTGCAACAAAATTGTGCGTATGTAACAAATAATATATGATTTGAATTTCTGGGTCAAATGGTGGACAGGAAAGCATGACTAATCCTGAATTGCACAAATCTCCGAACATGTTAAAGAAAACCCAGACGTGCGTGAGATTAAGATTTGCACGATGTCATATAGAATTTGTTGAGTAAACGAGACATAGAGAACTGACGAAGAAGCAAAACGATTCATCAATTATTTAATAATCTCCATCAGCATAAATGGGAAGAGGGTTTTGAAGGGATTTGATAATTTGAATCTCAAGAACAAATATTTACATGCACATATATAAAAAGAGAATTGCATTGAAGCACGGTGTGTTTGTGATCTAAAATATGCGTAAAGATCAAACCACCAACAATGCATGTATAATTAATTATATGCAAGTCATTCACGTTTGGTTCTCACTTCTCAGAAATGCCTATAAAGGAATTGGCTTTCCGAGATATCAAAGATGGTTTGGAAAGTGGAGATTTGGATCTGACATTGGGATGTGACATTTTTCTTGGGAAGCAATCAGAAGAAACGTTCCGTAATTACGTGTCTTCATATATACTTGGAAAAGAAATAGAATGGAAGAGATTGAAGGTGCATATTAAAGTTTTAATTTTTTTAAAAAATAAACAATGTCACAGAAACATTTAGAAAGAACAAAACCAAGCATGAAAAATTTATGTTCGAAGGTTTGTATTGCGCCCCCAAGTTTTAATTTCTTAATACTATAAATGTATTATGTATTTTTGGGTTTCTCAGTATTTATGAAGATTTTAAACTATATATGCTTTTTAATTTTAAGCCCGGCACATAATAAGATTTTGGACCTGCCTCTGTGATATTCCCAAAAATATGATGGGAGAATTAAGGGGAAGGATTAATAAAAAAATATTTATTACTAAGAATCCTAAAAATTGTAACAATTTTAAGAACAAAATTAAAAATTGAAATATAAGTTTTCAATAATGAAATTAACCCTACTTAAACTCTTTACATTTTCTCTGACTAGCTCATCTCAATTATTTAACGGGTAATTATCAAATTTGAGGAGTAATATCACAGGAATCCCGTTCTTAAATAAAACTCAATTGAATTTTAACACACACTTAGCCAGTTAGGTACAAAATCACCATTGATATAGTAAGGGGCTGCATTATTATATTTACAAGTGTTGCAAAGACAAAATAATTAATCATCTCCATCAGTACCATTTTAACCTGGATATCCAATTGGGTGCAATTTCATCAACCGAATAGTTTCTGTAAAAATGCAGTCAATAAAGTAAATGATAAAATGTTAAATTAATTAATATAACATGTTTTTTTTAAAACGTTATGTTCATTTTTCTTAATCTCCTCATTCCCTTCCTTCTTGATTATAGTTGATGAAACATTAATAGGAATAAATAAAAAAAATATTAATAAATATAAAAATTATGTCTTATATTTAGGACCAATATCAACCATCTAAATATGTTTTATATTAAGGATTAGATGGAGCCTTTATTTTCCTGAGTCTTTCTCCCTAATTTTCCTATCATAATATTTTTAAAAATCAATGTTATATATTAGGATAATTACGGTATAATTTTATAATATTTTAAAAAAATATGTTCTTGAGGTTAAAAGAAATTCGGCTCTATTTTCGCTTAATGTCCCGTTCATTTGCAATCCGCAAACACTTGGGGCAAAAGGTGAAAGAGGCTGAGAAGACTTTCATAAAAGTAATATCCAATCACATGGGTACTTGTCCTATGTTTTTCATGTTAATATTATAATTTTAATGAAAATAATATAATTGTTAAAACTTGTATGGTCCAGCCCAAGTTAACGTTAGCTTAGGATGGAAAAGTGTGAAAAAAGTATGAGCATATACTATTTCTAATTATTAATATAAGAATTAATTAATTTTTTAGAGAGATTAAAAAAATTAATTGAGTCATATTAAAGTATTTATATTTATTATTTTTTAAACTAATTTATTTAATTTATAAATTGATATATAACATATATTATGATTAAATAATTTATTTTTTTTTTCTTTAACTTCTAAAAAAATCAATTGGCATTTAGGGGAGTATTATTGGACAAATTGGGTTAGAATTGCATGAATTCTAAGAAATAAATGACACCATTCATGCTCATTTGTTTTTTCCTTTTTTTTTTTATAACAATTCTTTAATCCATATTTATTTTGATGGGATTGATTTATGAGCATGTTGGGTTTATTTTAAAGTAAGGAAACAGGAAAAAGGAAAAAGGAAAAAGAAAGATGGAATAAAGGCGTGAAAGGAGCTGCTTTGTATGATTGTATGAATAAGGTAATTGCTTTGCTTTCCTCTTGAGTGTTGGTGTACTTTTTGTACTATTCAAAATTTCAGTTAAAATATTAACTTTATTCTAGATTCAAGTTAATTCTTTTAGTGCTTGCCTATTTGTTCAAGTAAATATTTTGAATAACAACTTTATAATTTTTACTCGATCCTAATTTTCACACAAAAAATAGATTACTTTCAAAATAAAATAAAATAATCTGATTTCTCTAAACAAAAGAACTTATTGTCACAATTAAAAATTAAAAAATACAGTAAAAAGGGACAATATTGAATATTTTGGGCGATATTTTTATTCATAATTTTATGTTGAGGCCAAATCTAAAGTCATGGAAAAAAAAAAGGAATGGTTTCTTCTCCGCAATCCGTTTCCTAAAATTCAACGAACTGAAAAGAGTTTTGTGATAAGATATGCTTTCCAATAAGAATTCTAACTTATTTTGGTCATTTCTTGTCTTTTTCTGTAATAAGCTCAGTTCCTCTATGGAACTGGAATCTCTCTTCGGCCTTCATTTCTTGTCCCAAGTTACAACCCTTGGCGTGCAAAACTAAAATTACACCAAAAATAACCCAAAAAAAAAAAAATTTAATCTGACCACTTTAGCTTGATTTACCTTTTTCCTAAACTGTTATTATCTTAGAAGTTTGGTTTTATTTTTTAATTAGTAGAATACATTCTAAAGTTAAATTTTTATTGGAAAACAAAAGCTGAAATCTTTTCACATTATCCCACGAAAATTACATTAAATTTAAAATTGAAATATATTTTTAAATACTAAAGTTTTTTGTTAGAATAATTCTGTACAGTTTATTTTCTGCAAATGTATAATTTAAAAAAGTTATAAAGTTTTGTTTTAATTTTTTGCACTCTAGAAAATGAATGAAGTGAAGATTAGACTTTTAAGAATAATATAAAATATTAAATAAAATTATAGTTCAATCATAAAAATGTTACTAGTACTTTTATATTAAAAAGGAATTTATTATTTAATAGAAATATAACAATTGTACATATTAACAAATATATTTTTATATTTTAAATATTTCATGTTTCAATCTGCTTAAATTTTTTTCCCAATGCTTAAAAATTTATTTGATACTATACGACATCTATGATGATTTTTTATAAATATTTTGAGTTCTATCCCGCTCTTGTGAGTTTTTAACTCACTAAAATCTTGTTAATAAAAAAGATTTTGAAAAGGACGAAATCAATCTGCTCAAAGGAAGGAAATAATGGGGCGACTCACCGAGTCATGGACTCGTATGAGTGGAAAGCCATCGTAACTTAGGTCAAGTAGAGGATTTTTAAAGGTTTTAAAAATCGCTATTTGTTTGACTCAAAGCAGAGACGAGGGCGTGGAGAAGGAGAGGGGTGAAGTAGATCCGAAAGCTTTGCTAATTCTGCTCTCTGCAAATCCCAAAGGTTTCTTCTCCGCAAAGAAGAAAAAGGGATTTCAAATGCTTTGAGCCTTCGTTTTTCCGGCTTCCCTAACACTATGAGAATGCTGCGACCTTGCTTTCACAAGCTTATTTGTCCCTCCACGCTCCAATCTCGGCAGCTGGTACCTGAACCTTTCCTCTTTTCTCTCTCTTTCTAGCTTCATGTTTATTCTATTTTTTCGGAATTTATTCTGTAATTGACGTTTGTAGTGCCTATTCTTTAGTGGATTAGAACAATTTTACCGAGAGCATGTGAAAGAGTATATGATTGTTTTTCTGGGTCTTGCTTTTGCTGTCTACCTCCACTACATCAAAACTTGAAACCCTTTCATAAAGTTTTGATTCCCCTCTGTACACTTATGTTGTAATTCTTATTTATGGTTTGCTGAATAAGATTCTTGGTAAAGGAAGGTACTTTCTAAAAATTACTGCTACCTAGAGGAATGTATGTCCAGTGAATTGGATTGAAACTAAAATTAAGAATTTTTGAGGGTTAAGTTTTAAGGATTCTAAAGAGGGTTTCTGATTGTGCTTGATTATTATTGCTACTTTACTATGCTTTAAGTAGCTTTCTTACCTTGTAAGCACATGAATATTCTAGTGCTTCATATTCTTCGGTGGTGAGAGCCTTCTACCTGTTTCTGGGGTTCATGTTTGTAGAGTTGCGCAAGAAAACATAAATTCTAGGAATTAGGAAACTAATAATTTGATGCGGTCGCTGTGCAAAGCAGAATTCTTCCTCTACTCTCAAAATTGGTTTCAATAACTGAAAAGTTCACGAGTTCACTTGTGTTTTGGAGAGGATTTCAAGGATCACAACATAATTTAAAGTGAAGGAAGAAACACTTCTTAATGGGGCTTAGGTGCTTGTGCCATATATTTATATTCAAAGTAACAAATGAAGTCATTTAGAAGTACTGTCTCCATGTACTTACTATTTGAGTTTCATTAGTCACAGTTAAGTGTCTGTTCTGTTTGAGACGTGCTGTTTTTACTTAGAAGACCTTTTGAGAGATCGCTAGGAGGCTATCACAGGAAAAAATCTTGCTCTTGCATTATTGAAATAAGAATTTTGGATGATGTTCTTTGCTATCAATGGTTTGAGAATTTGTGTTCACTGCATGGAAATTGATCCTTTTTTTATATCATTAATCATTAAATTGATAAATTGTTAGTGAGGCATTTCCGTGTTGCTTGAAAGTTACCTTGATGTACGGTTTCTTTTTCTTTTGAAGCTCTTTCATAGGCTAAAGGCTTAAATTTGTTAAACTTATTTCTTATTAATAATATGGTACTCTTCTGTGAACTAGTCTAGTTTTGAGTCTTGGCTGAACTAAATGCAATGATAATTATTATTACAATGTATTAGGCATATCAATATCAATGTTAAATATAATACTCAAGTTCTTTTTCTTTTTTTTTTTTTGTATTCTTTTTGCCTGTTGTCTTCATCGCATGAGGGTGATGGGGGCAAATTAAGGCAACGGGAAGGCAACCTGGATGATTTTCTCACCAATATATTTTTTTTAGAACACAAATATCTACCAGTAATGGGAACCTAACATGAATTTTGAACTGCAGATTATTCCAGATCATTTTCTGAGAAAATTTGGGGGTGAGCTTTCTACAGTTGCCACCCTCACTGTTCCAGATGGCAGTGTCTGGCGAGTAGGATTAAAAAGGTTGGGCAACAAATTTTGGCTCCTTGATGGCTGGCAGGAATTTGTTCAACGCTACTCCATTGGTGTTGGTTACCTGCTGGTATTCAGATATGAAGGGAAATCATCATTCAATGTTCATATTTTCAATTTGGCTACTTGTGAGATAAATTACCAATCAAACACCCGAAGCAGTAATGAAGGGACTTTCTTTCCAAATCAACATCTTAATTTTGATGATATTGAAGATGAAGAAGACTCCATTGAATTCTTAGATTCATTACCTTCATCTGTTACTCCTGGTGCATTGCAGAACAAGGCTTTTCCTGGAACTCCAGCATTGCAGAATTTGTTCCATGGGTCTAAACTTAACTCGATAAACTGGGGAGATGGGAGCAATTCCCTTTCTTCTAAGGGTGCCAATTCTCAAGACAATCAATCAAGCAGAAATATAGGTGTTCAATTTAATGCAGTTGAGTTCAAAAAGTCTACTGAAGAGCTAAAATTGCGTTTCGCTAATGAGGAAATGCAAAGAGTTAAGAAAACTATAAGAAAGAAGCGGAAAATGGAACCTAGTAAGCTTGTTTTACTCTTTTCCCCCCTCCTTTCCTATGATCTGGGGGTCTAGAAATTAATTTTACTCATTATTTCAATATTTGGTAGTGCAGATGGACAAGAACCCTCAGCTCAACATGAAGAAGAGGGTGAAATGCGCTATAGATTTTATGAAAGTGCTTCTGCAAGAAAAAGAACAGTGACAGCTGAAGAAAGAGAAAGGGCAATTAATTCAGCAAAAGCATTTGAACCGGCTAATCCTTTCTGTCGGGTTGTCCTGCGACCCTCCTATTTATACAGGGGATGCATAATGGTTAGCCATTAAACTCAGTAAGACTAACATGTTTGTTCAATCATCTTGAACTTACGATACTAAACTCCCCATCTGTTTTGCAGTATTTGCCATCCTGTTTTGCAGAAAAGCATTTGAATGAGGTTTCAGGGTTCATTAAACTCCAGATCTCTGATGGAAAACAGTGGCCAGTTCGCTGCCTTTACAGAGGAGGTAGAGCGAAGTTGAGCCAAGGGTGGTTTGAATTTTCACTGGAAAATAATTTAGGCGAAGGGGATGTCTGTGTTTTTGAACTTCTTAGTATGAGGGAAGTAGTGTTGAAAGTTACTATATTTCGTGTCGCTGAGGATGCAGGATTGATGAGCCCTCCTCCTATACATCAACATCAAAATGTCAGCCCAACAAAACTGTTGAATACTCCTATGTCACAAACCATAATGCCAGCGAAACTGATTAGAAACTAGCAGTGGTTTAATTTCTGATAGCCCTATTGTACTCAGCCGATTCTTGCTTCTGCAGTGTGGTCAGATAAGATGCTTCTCATGTTCATAAACACTTTAATTTAGGTTCACTTAAGTGGAATTTAGTTGTAGTTTGGGGAAATGGTGTTTTTCTTGTCCTCTTCTGAGACTTGTGCTGTAAATAGGTTGTTGAATCTTAGATGATGAGAAACTGTGCCAAGGTGCTGCTATTTCTGTTTCATATCATAATGATATTCACTTTGGCTCACTTTGTTTACATTATGGTGATAACTTCTTCACATTTACTGTCTCTGTTGAAAAGCTTGAAATTAAGAGTTCTGTTTGCCTCTCAAGATTGACTTTTGCACATACTATTTGACCTGTTTTACGTGTTCTAAGGCTAACTTGCTATTTTCAAAAATTTGTATCTTTTTAGGGGCAAGAAATTCCTGTGTTTTGGAAGAAAAAGCCCTCGCAAATTTTGCCCTTTAATTTTATGGGCGGCTCTGTACTCTGCAACATAAAATTTGTGAGAAAAATTGGTTCTTTCTGGTCCTATTGTGCTTTAGCTGGCAGAAGAGAATTCCTAAGAAGGGATAAGGATAAGTGTGTGAATTTATAGTAATTCTTGTTGTCAGTGCCTCCCATAAAATATAAGATGCAAGTTGTCGGTCACGCTTCACGAGTCTTGATATCTTGAAAGAAAGTTGAAAAATTAAACCAAAGAGAAATGCTGAAAATTGGGAAAAATTAAACCTTTAATCCTTTACATTTATATAAGATTTCAATTTGATCCCTTAATTTTCTAAAGTCTTCTAATTTTAACATGGTTATTTTTGTTAAAAAATGCTGACATGAAAACTTCAAGCGTTTAATACTGACATATTGAGTTTAATTTTTTTAAAATAATAACTCCCATAAAAATTATCATTTGAAACTAATGATATTAGGGATAAAAGATATTGAATAACCAAACTAAAACTACATATAAAATTAAAGCACCAAAGATACACTTTTGCAGGTTGATAAATTGTTTTATAATGGGAAAATTGGACATTCAGTCTCAAATTTTATACACAGTTTTTAATTTGATCTCTATGGTTGCAAAGTTCTTGAATCCCTACTTATTAGGCTTTGCAAGGATTAATATGTTAGTCCTCATAATGAATCAACCCCATCATCAAGGAAAATTGAGGATCAATGGTAGCAATCACATGGCGACATTATTATTAGCTCTTTATAAATAGAAGAATAATTATTCAAAAATTAAGGGGGGGGGGAAGAACTCCAGTTCATAAGCTCAAGTTTCTTTCCATATATGATATAATATATCCACCCAACTCTTCGCAACGACGGCGTTTTGCCCTCTGAACGCATGATGAACAGATGAAGATGCCTAGTAGGCAGATGGAGAGCTTGGTGGTGATGATACCAAATCAAAATCCCATGGGATCAATGGCTGTATAAATTATACCTATAATCTGAACCAAAAATTCAGACAAATATCTCAAACCCAATAAAAAAAAAGTTTTTTTTTTTTCCAATCCATTCTATTTCCTTCATATTTATAACATTAATATACATGCATACACAATCGTATGTATGTATGTTAATAGACTAATTAGTGGAGTTGAGGTAGGACTATATATTAATAGTAGGATATAAAGGTTTAAAAGTAGTGACCCATAATACGGGTTATTAAATTCGGACTAGACTGACCGATTTGACCTGAAAATCAACGAACTGGTCACCTAACCGGTTTGGGTTTAACCCCAACCTAGGTCCATATATATATATTTTTTAAAATAATAAATTCAAATTTTCTTTTATTGTCTTCATATATAATTTCATATTAATAACCCTGAAATATTCGCTTCCTTACCAGTTTGGCTTTGGGTTAACTCCGGTTTGACTCTGATCTAACTCATTGACTTTTGACCCACTATCTCAACCGGTTCAGAAGTCGGTCCGGATTTAATAACTTTGCTCATAACCTATAAAAGACCGATTATATATGTGGAAAAATGACAGTGGCATTTGCAAGTTGCATGTGAAGCTAAGCACAAAAAGAAAAAAGAGGTCATTTTCATCCGACATATTTGAGCCACACACAGCAGAGTCTTGTAGCACAAATATGGATTTATATGTGGTTAATTACTAACCCTCTGATATGATCTTCTTCCATATATGACCTTCTCTCTCTCTTCTTGTCTGATCATTTCTCATTCACCTTCGTCTTAATCGTTCTTATCATGATCACCACCACAAAAGAATACACACACACACTTGTCCAACAGCCTAGCTAAAACCATTTTTACTTCTTAAGAAGTGCACTTTTAGATGTTTGTTGTTGATCTTATTCAATAGAGAAGATCAAAGCATTGTGAAATGGTTCCAAGGGCTGCTAGCTACTCATCAGTTAAACACAGACGAAGTTACCATGTGTTGTGTGTTTCTTGGTATGATCTCTGCTATCTTCTTCTTCTTATTTAATTTTCTTCTTCATTATATGATCACAAGGCAGCTTCTATTAAGCATATCTGAGAGTGAATTCCAAGGAAGGAAAAAAAGAATAAGGAAAACTGAGGAAATTACAATGAAGTTAACCTAAGAACATTGGAAATGAGTTGTTTGATCAAGTTGAATTAATCTTTTCTTTTGTTGTAGAGTTTCTGTGCTACCAGATTTTGAGAAGGAGGCTTTGAGAGAACATGACATCATCTGAGAAACCTTCAAAACAGAAACAAATCCAATCAATATAGGTAACAAGGAGCTCAATATGTCAACTTGGGGTTTAAACTTGAGAATGTGACATTTTGAGTTTATTACATTCTGGTTAATTGCTTTTCTCAACTTTGCCATCTACATTATCTGTTTCTGGATTGTTGCAAAAGTTTAATCTATTTATTTCTCTATATTTTTATATGCTCTATTTCTTATAACGGCAATATGTTATAAACCAGAATCTTAGAAATATTGATTACTCATCTCTTTTAATTATCTAATTTTATTACCCAAGTTGTGTAGTTTTATGTGGATACTTAAACCTGTAATTATGCATGAAACTTGAATCCTATTTTCAAAAAGTATCAGTTCTGAATTCACGTTTTGTTCTCTCAAGTAGACAGTGAGGGGGCGATTTTCTGGGAGCAAAGGTTTTGTTGTTTCTTTCTCTTTGCGATTTCACATAATAACATGATCATATAGAAACTTTTTTGTGATTATTAATTTCACTTCATAACACGATCACATTAAATTTGAATTTTTTTGCGTATTTCAAAGGTTTTACGTATGATGCATCTGGCTACTTTAATCATATTTTGTTCCTTTCCAATACTAATAAAATGAATATGATTTCAAAATGGTTATTCTTTAGAGACCTCATATGCTGTGTCATTCTGATTCCAGCCGTTAGAAACTCCCAAATCCTTGTTTGGTTTATTCATGTTATATATATATATGTAACGTCCGTTTGGCAGGTTAAAAAAAAAAGGAATATCAGTTTGATTCCTGAATCAAAATTTGGAACTTGGAAGAGCCTTTGATTTATATCAAACTCGTCTCAAAACTTGCAAATTTGGTTATATCGTCTTGGATCGATGGATAAGCAGAAGAAGAACGTAGGAGCTGATGATGAGTACCCTGAGTTCTTCGACGTATTCTTCCCTAAATACAACTCCCAAAGGATGGTACATTCTCTAACTCAGATTTTGAGTTTGAACAATTAATTAATATTTTGACATCTTTATTCTGATTGATTTATTATATTATATTATATTGCAGCGTATTCCCAATGATTTTGCAAAATATTTAGGAGGGAGAGTGTTAAAGAAAGCCATTCTCAAGAGTCGCAAGGGCAAGTTGTGGCATGTCACCGTATGCAACGTTAAAGGTGAGGGAATGTATTTTGAGAACGGCTGGGAGAGATTTACAAAAGAAAATTCACTCAAAGTTGGATACTTTATTACTTTCTTGTTCGATGGAAGTAATACATTCAACTTCAAAATTTATAAAAGAAACCGTTGTGAAATGGCTGAAAACTATGAAGAAGAAAGTGATTCAGTAGAGGTGGTAGAGGAGGAGGATGATACAGATGATGTGGAAGACGAGAAAGAAGAACAAGTCAACAAGAGAAGTGGGAAAAAGAGAAAATGCCTGAGTTGTTGTTCTAGGACGACTAAACGAATCATCAGTAGCATCGAAGATTGTGGAATTGAGGCAGAAACTTATGTTCAGCCAGACAATCCCTTCTTTGTTAATGAACTAGGAGGAAATAGGAAAAACGAGCTGGTAATTACAAATTATAGTATAATTATCTTTCATCTTCTTTCTTCTACAATTCTATATATATATATACATATATGCTTTCACCATCTTTTCTCACTTTTTGATCTTACAGCTTATTCCCAGTTCTATCATACATGACCACTCCCTCAAACTACAAGAACAACAACGAATAACCATTCGGAGATGTTGCAAGGTGTGAAATTTAATTAAATCTCATCTTTTTAGTTTGCATTATTAATTTGATCTCATAACTTGCACACACACACACACACACACGAAGAAGCTTTTTAGATTGATAATGAATTAAGTTGGTTGTTGTTGATGAATAATCAGCGTCTTCCAAAACATGAAGTGGAAGCACACCATCATCAAGAAGAAAGACAAGAGAAAAGGGAATGGGAAGGGAAAGTGATAAAATCGAAAGATGGAAGATTTTGCATAAGAGAGTGGGCTAAGTTTTGTGGAGGCAATCGGATCACTGACAAAGATGTGTGTCTGTGTGAGTTTCTGGTGGGAGGCGATGGACAAACCGACACATTACAGGTTCACATTGTTAGGGACGAGTCCTAAATTATGAGTTCTCATTCGTAGTGTAATTTGTATTAAGAATAAGATGTCATATTAGGCACTGGAGGTAGTAGCTAGCTATATAGTTAATGATTGTGATGTTTTATGATTTCAAGTCTATGTTTTTGCTTCAAGAGTTTATCTTAGACATGAACTAGGGGATATATACTGAATGAAATGTTAGTGCGATTTGGTTTCATATATATGAGGCATATGTTTATATATATATAGCTTTGTGAGGGACTCCTTTTATTTTTGTTTTTTTTTTTGAAAAATGTTTTAATTTTGGGTCCTTCCAAAACTTCTTCAACTTCTAAAGTTATCATTATTCAAAGATTTTAGAGATTTAGGGTCAGTTGTTTAATTTATTTTTCTTTTACATTAAAAATCATATTTTGATTCAAAAAGTTGTTTTGTGAAATTTTTATGTTTGTTTAAGATTTTAAAAACTATCAAAGTCTCAAAAATAT
The DNA here is from genome assembly GCA_037074505.1 of Albizia julibrissin. Taxonomy (NCBI): domain Eukaryota; kingdom Viridiplantae; phylum Streptophyta; class Magnoliopsida; order Fabales; family Fabaceae; genus Albizia; species Albizia julibrissin. Next base: position 2,052,665 of record CM073480.1, on the reverse strand, counting down.
TATTTTTTTTAAATATTTTAAGAAACTACTTTGCATAGTTTTTTAAAAGAAAAAAAAATGAGAGAAGGAGAAGATTCCCCCTTGGGAGCCTATATTCCCGCAAAAAGAACTGTTGATAGTAGCGCTAAGATACTAGGAAATCCTAAATAAAAATAATTAAAAACATAAAGTACGAAATTAAAAGTTATCCTATGGCGTTTGGAATTTTAAGAAAAAATTAAAGGATTATTCCTTTGGAGTTTGGGGGAAAAAATCTCTATAACTGCAAGATTTTTTAGGATTATCCTCAAGAAAATAAAAAAGGTTTAAAGTGGTTAAAAATAATAAAAATTAATATAATAATAAATTGTCTTACAAGATCTCCCAATAAATAAAGAAAATAATGAGGCGTCAATATATATCCCAATATTTAAATAAATAACATCTCTCTCAAAATTCACGTTAAACATCTTGTCTAATAAAAACTCCAGTTTTAGCCTCTCTATATCAAGTTAAAGAGGACCGGGAGAAAATTCTTTATGTTGGGGGGCACTTAAAATGATTAGAGACTTTTTTCCCCCTTCAAATTTAGAGAAGCAGAATGACTAAAAAATATAGAAATGGATAAAGTTATAATAAAATTTAAAAATAACTAAAAGGACAAAAAATAAGGGAAAATATCATAAAGTTTGAACGTACGTATCTTGCGTTTTGGCAGGTCTTAAGGAAAAAGAGAATATCAGATTTCTCTGAACTTGCACTTCATCATCATCATCTTCCATGGATAATCAATATCCAGATTTCTGTCAAGAGTTCTTCCCTGAAAACAACTCTGAAATGATGGTAAGTTTTGTTCCTTATAGACTCTCTGATTCAGATTTTTAGTTTAAATATAATGTTTGTCTCTCGTTGATTTCTACTTCCTTGCAGCCTATCCCAAATGCTTTTTTACGCAGCTTACACAACGGAGTGACACAGAAAACAATACTTGAGAGTAGTGCAGGAAGATTGTGGCATGTTGAGATTTGTAAAATTGAAGGTCAAATGCATTTCTACAATGGTTGGAATAAGTTTACAATAGATGATCCATTAGAGGTTGGGAGCCTCATTACTTTTTCATTTAATGGAAATAATACATTTAAGTTCCAAATCTTTGAACCAAATGGCAATGCAGTGATGGAGGCACATGAAGAGGAAGAATATGAAGAAAGCGATTCTATAGCAAAGGAGGAGGAGGAAGACGAAAACAAACATGATTGATGCAAATAGTAGTAAATTTAAATATTATATGCCTTCTAGGTTTGAGTCTGTTGGTGAGCTTAGAATTATGTCAATTAGAGTACATGAAATTATGGATCATGTACCTAGAGTGGGAGAGTTATGAAAATGAATGGAATTCTAAAAGTGAAGTTTTTATGTGAAACAAATGTGTTTTATTAATTTTTTTTTTTAGCATCTTGTGAATATAGTTTGAGTAGATTTTTCTTTTCCTCCAAATATTTCCTGGTTCATATGGGAAAAACAAACAGGGAAGTCATTGAAAATAAGGGTCTCATCTGTAAAACGTTGTCAACCAAAGCTCCTGATGACAGCACAATTTAAATTTTGAGCATGCCACTTTATTAGACTCTTAATCGTATAACAGCATATACATTTCAAAACTAACCAAAACAAAATTCAAAATCAATAGATCATAAATCCTAATCACAGCCCAAAAACACAGCAAAGAGTTGATATATATCAAAGTTATTGATCTACAACATGATTTGCATGGTGATGCAGGCTGCAGATACAAGAATGCCAAGAGGTGAGTCCCAGATAGAGACTTCCACAAAAGCTACCAAATAAAACTTTCTTAGTGCAATTTCAGCTCAACGCACATAAGCACAAATTCAGCCATCACCATTTCCAACCAAGTCCTCGGCTTTCCCTATTGCCTCCATTATAGAGATATAGGTGCTGTCATTAGGAGTGATGCCATTCCGCACCATTTCTTTGAGGAGTTCTTCAGCATGCTCACCTTCTTGGTTTTTGCATAAGCCTTGAATAAGACCATTGTAAGTGAGAAGGGTGGGATTAAATCCTTTACTCAACATTTCATCACGAACTTTAAAAGCATCCTTCATATCACCTCTTTTGCTGTAACCACTAATAAGTGTGTTATAACTAATATGATCAGGCTTGATCCCTCTTCTTTTCATCTCATCAAGAAGTTGACGAGCTTCTTCCACCTTCCCCTGCCTACAGTATCCTTGCATCAAGGTATTGTAAGTAACTTCATCAGGAAGAACCTTCATCTTATCCATCTCTTCTAAGACTGAAAATGCCCGTTCTATATTACCATTTCCACAGTGACCATCAATCAATGCGTTAAACATAATTAAATCTGGCCACAGACCTCTTTGTTGCATCTTCTTGAACAAGTTGTCAGCCTCTGTCATCCTCTTCTTTTTACCCAAAACAAAAATGAGAGATGTATATGTTACCTGGGTTGGTTGAATCCCTTTTTTCATCATTTCATCATAACGGCTGAAAGCTTTTTCCACATCCCCACATCTGCAATACCCATTAATCAATATGTTATATGTAATAGCATCAGGATGGATACCTTTTTCACTCATTTCTTTTATCATCTCATCGGCTTCACCCATTCTTCCTTCCATAAATAGTGCATGAATTAATAAATTATAGGTCACCAAAGATGCATTTATACCTCTACTGATCATCTCATCCCTGTAGGCAATAGCTTTATCTAGATCTCCTTTATTGCAGTATCCATCAATCAATGCATTATAAGTTACAGCATCAGGGACCAACATGCTCTTGAGTAACTCAGATGCCTCCTCAAGCCTTCCTGCTTTACACATTGCAGTAATAAAAGCATTATATGTATAACTATCAGGCTCAAGGCCTTTATCTTTCATATCTTTGAAGATGCCTTGAGCCACATCAAACTTCCCTCTCATACAATATGCATGTATAACTGTATTATATGTAACAGTATTAGGCTTGACTCCTAAAGTCTCCATATAACCAATAAATTCTTTTGCCTTCGTCAACTTCCCTTCTTTACACAAAACATTAATCATTATATTATAAGTACGCACACTGGATTTAATCTTCAATCTAAACATTTCTGCATACAAAACCCATGCCATGTATGTTCTATTCAGCTTCAGCAACAGACTTAACATCATATTACAAGTCTCAGTCTTGGGCGAAACCCCCTTTTCTTTCATCATATAGAAACATTCCAATGCCTCACTAGCTTTCTTCAATTCACAATACGCCATCACGAGATAATCAAATACAATACTACTCTTCAGATTGAATTTGCTATGGAGAAGAGCCAACTCATCAAAAATCACCCTGTTAGTGGCAATACCATGGGTAATTAATTTCCTCAAGTATTCTATAGCGGGTTTTGGGGATGAAAGGCGGGAAATGATAGCAATTGCAAGGCAATGAGTCTTGAAATCTAGGGAGTTAGATTGAAGATGGGTTAAAAGTTGAAGAACGAGCTGAGGATTCTGGGAAAGGTGGGTCAGAATCGGACAGATGACAGAAGGAGTCAAGCTGGGAGCAACCTGCTTGATAAAATGCCACTGAGAAGATTTGATTGAATCTAGAAGTAGAGATTCGGAGATTGGTGGAGGAGTTGATAGGTTATCGGAAACAGTTACCTGGGATTGAGAGTGGAGTTTTAAGTGAGGCGCAGTGGAAAGATGAGCACGAGACAGAAGGTGATTTGTGCGCACAAGTGTTTTGAATTCGACGGGTTTGAGAGATTTGAGATTGAAGAATTTCACAAGCTGCATAGTGAGAGGAATATAACAAATTACGTTGCTTGACGCGGTAGCATGCGTTGCTGGGAAAGTTTTGACCTGCCAATGAAGAACATGAATGAAAAAGAAGGAAGAAGAACACGAATGAAGAAGACGGGGAAAATGAGTACTTCACCTGCGCTCCGCAGCTGGATGAAGAAAAATGCTCAGCACTTCTAAGAGCACTTCAACCTCATCATCCAAAATGCATCGCATGGACAAAGGATGTGTTTGGTTCAATGGAGGTTAGTTTAGGTGAGGTTTATTTAAGTTAGGTTGGGGAAGGTTATAATTTTGTTTGATTTAAGAGGAGGGGAGGTTTCTTGTTTAGTTCAAAAGGGGAGGTGAGGGGAGTTAATTATATGTGGACAAAAATATCTTTCTATATATCTTCTTTCTTTTTTTATAATGTATTTATTAATAATTATTATTTATAAAATAATTATTCTTTCCTTCCATGTAAAATAATTGACTTATTTGTATTTTCCCTCTCTTTTTGACAAATCCAAAGTGAAATAAAGAAAAAAAAAATATTCAATACCCATGAAACATACATAAATCAATACTTGTATATTGAAAAGATAATTATATATGTTGCATAGCAACTTACATCCTTACAAAAAATTCAAAAGTTTTCCTATGATTAGCAAGCTACACAAGTTCTATATTGCTAATCTTTCAAAACATCCATATGGTTAACAAGTGATTATAAAAAATCATTGCTCAATAAGTAAGATAGTGTAGCATCAAAAGTCTTCAAAATGTTAGTAAACTATATTGCTAATATCAAATGTCTAATAATAGTTAGCAAACTAAATCACCAAGTCTTTCACAAAAAGTGTTTACACAATCAATACCAAGAAAGAAAATGATAGTTCTTTGATACCAAGCTCCACATAGACACAAGGCTCTCTACGTTAATAGACTCAAAAAAGAAAATGATAGCATACATATTGAAACAAAGACAAGCAAATTATAATACAATATCCCAGATTCCAACAAAGACTAGTCATCAGTCAATTACTCTATATATATATATAAATAAGCCATACATATCTGTCTGCCCTTGAAAATAAAAGTACTAAGACTAGTGATTTTGGCTCCATTCATCAGTCAATAATTATGCAGGCATAAAACATATAAGAATGTCCCTAGTGCCTAAATTTACATTAAAAGATTAGATAAAGTGATAGTGGAACTGGGCACTTGTGTGGGGATAATACAAATCAAGAAGCCAATAATCTTTTAGCAGGAGGTAGTGACCTGAAAAAATGGTAGGTTTTATAAAATTGAGAAGTTATCTTTTAGCAGGAGTAAATTTGGTTATGGGAATAAATTATTCAGTCATGCTGCATGAGCTCACAAAAGATTTTATTATTATTATTATTTTTTGGCAAAAAAAAAAAGGATCAGATCAGACCACGTACATTCTTGTATATACTGATAAATCACAAGACCATATACATAATTGTATATGTTGACAAATCATGCTTATTATTACCAAGTCTGAAGCCAATAATCTGAAGGAACGTTCATGTGAAGTTCAGGTTTTCTTTTCTAGTTTCCCCATGATATACAGTGACCACAATACTTGTTAAAATTGATTAGTGTGTCCGCCATTGACCTCTAACTTTTGATTTACAGAACATAGTGAGAGAAAATATTTTGGAAATGTGCATTTTTGGTGTATGATGATGTCTCTTCAAATTTTCCAGAGAGAAAATTACATGTACACATTTTGTACGCCTAAAGAAGTAATGAGATGGAAATATACATTTCCTGAGATCTCCTTGATGATCATGGTTAGGCATCTCTTCATTCCTCAAAAATACTTGATTGTGAGTTTTTGATTTTCTGATAAAGTTGAGTATATTTAATTACTTTCCAAAATGATGGCTTCTTTAATATTCAAAATCATCTTCAAACAAACAAGAAAGAAATATTTTATTGTATTTCCCAACTCATTAGTCTCATAGTTCAATACTGTTCTAGAGTTTTTGCCTGCTGGATTTAAGTTTGATAACCCTTAATGTTTCCTGTAGTAGAATATATTTGTTTTGTGGAATTATCTTCTCTGCATGTTGTGTTGTCTATATCCTCATTTTCACTCGTATTCACACACTCGCAGTCACATAAATACCAAATTAAAGATGATGTTTGTCCAGGATGCATTGTTACAATATCAGATATCACCTCTAAAAAGTAACAAATTGTGTACTGCATATGGTGTTCTATCAGATGGAAACAGAATTCTTATGGGTCATGCAAAATGCGAAAGGCCAAGCTCTTGTGCTTCAACAGAGTCATAACATCCAAATTCGCAAATTACAGACCCACAGTTTCAAACAATTGTTTGGTATCCAGTGGTAAAACTAGCAGCGACTATATTTATATGAAGAACAGCGACAAGGAGACATTAATCTTACCTGAACAGCGACCTTGGATGATCAACCGACCGTGGCTTGAGGAGCAGGCGGCAGCGGCTGGAGCAGAGGCCGGAGAAGACACTGAAATTTGAAGGCGCGAACGAGCAAAGGCTGAGATCGAGCTTTCGCAGTAGTGAGCGGGAGGAAAAACAGAATGGAGAGGGAAAATGGGATTTTAGGGCTGAAGGGTATTATTGGAATATTAGAAAATTATTATGAACAATTTAGTCCTAGTTTGACATAAATATTCTCTCCTCTAAAAAAACCTCAAATCTAAAAGTTTCATACAAGAGAAAGGGACCACTAAAAGACAAAAATCATTCCCTCCCCTTCCATCTATTCAACCAAATACATATTTTTAATCTTTAACCTTTCCCTTATCTAATCTACCTTCTAAAAATCCCCCAACCAAACAAAACCTGAAAGAAGGATCACCGGAGGTCGATCACCCTTGTCGTCTCAGATTGAAGTGAAAATCCCTAAATCCCTTTTAAAATGGATAGACATGATCACTTTTTAGTTAACGGCTCAGATTGGGTCACTTACCAAACGACTCGGTTTTGGGTGATGATGTTTGGGCCGCTCATTAATCCAGGGGCCGAGGGAAGTTCAGGCCCAAACTGTCCTATGAGTAAGAGCCCAGTGTCCAAAGTTTTGTTTGAATTTTCTTTTAATTAATTATTAATAGCGACAACAATATTTCAAATGTGTAAGAAATATCAGATTCAGAGGCAAAAAATATTTTGAACCTTTTTTGGACAAAAAAGGGATACACAATTTTTTTTCTATAGAATATTCACTTCCATAACATTTATTTTTTTTAATTTTGATAGAGTCGTTCTTTATTAGGATAGAAGGAAATGTTTATTTTCTCGGGAAAAAACCAAAAAAGAATTAAATATTTATTATCGTTGAATAAATGTTAATGTACCCAACAATTTTTATTTTTTTTTTTTAGAAGTTTCTTGATCTTATCTTAAAATACCTCAAAAGATTGTGCAAATGCAGGTAAAAGGAAGGGAGCCGGTAGATTTGTCCCACCGAATATCCCAAACAACGACGGGGCATATGCTATAGACTTTTCCTATGGGCTTATCCTTTCATTAATTCATTTCCTGCGTCTCCTTCCTCTATTCATTGTGCTTCCCACGGCTGCTGTTTCTGACATCCATCCATACATACATCGGCCTCCACTGTTTCAGAAGGCCCTTCCCCTTTCTTCTTGTTTCTGTATATAAACCTCACTCTCTCCTCTTTCCTCCCACAAAGCTTCTTTCTTCCAACAATACATTCAGATTTGTGAGAGTTGGTTCTGTGAAAAATGTCTGCCATTGCTGAGATATGGATGAGCAAGCTGTCCAAGTTTAAAGCGAAGCCCATGCCTCACAAAGCCAAACAAGGATCCCAAGTTGATCGCACTCTACAAAAGGATGCTGCTAACAACAACAAGGACTACAAAAGTGTTCGTACAGACACTTCAATGATGTCTGAAGCATCTGTGTGTTTGCTCATGGATCGATTTGTGCCTTGGTGATTATGTATTTGTGTATGTCTTCTGTATTTGTATATACTCAGGCTAGACCCTTTTTTGTTTCTGGGGAGATCTTTAAAGTATTTTTTTTGTATCGCTAATGAAAACCCATATGTATTATCTATGCTCTTGAACTGAGCTTCACCTTCAAAATTATTATTGACTATATAGCTCATTTGGATTAGCGGAAATTTTATAAGTGTTTATAAATCGTGATTCATAGAATAGAAGTAACTTTTACGGTATATGAAGTTAGTTTAGCGGCTATAAGATAAACATGTGAAAGAGATTTATCCCGATTTATGTAAATCAGGCTTATTTTATAAGCCCGATTATAAATAGAATTTCCAAACATGCTATATGCTATAGGTGACTGGTTTCACACAATGGACTAATATTAGCAGAACTTTCTATTTCTGCGGAAACCAGAGAAACAGAACACCTTATAGATCAAAGATGATAACAAACAACTCTTTCCTCCCATGCTTTCTGTAGAAGTTTTGATATACAGTACAATGGAACATACCTATTCTTAAATATAAATCGGTGTTGTTCCAGCTTCAACTTCAAGAATGTGCAAACAACTTTCTGAGAACAGACATGAACTGATCTTCTAACAGAATAGCCTGTATATTAATTATTTTGGAGCAGAATCAGAAGGAGCTTGCCTCCTCTATTTCAAAGGTTGTTGAAGTGATCTCAGGCTTGAAGGAAGGTGGTATCCATTTTTCACATGCCATGATCACTCTTGCGTAGCTGAGCGCTTCGTCAACAGTGTCAGGTTCTAAACCAGTAACCGGTGAAACAAACAGCTTTCGATTTGTGACAGATTTGAACAGTTTCTTGAACTTTACAGCAACAAATTGGAAAGCACGGTGAACTAGTGGGGTGTTATTGATTTTTTTACTTGTACAGGCGCCGTTTTGATTGTGACTAATCACAGGATTGAAGTCAGAAAACCATTCGCATTTTGTTAGAGGCACCAGCTCAATCTTTTCCTCAAAAAGATCGAATTTGCTCAGAATTAACAAGAATTTCTTGTCTTTGAAGGTTGGATGTCTTATCATGTTCTCAAAGAGATGCTTAGCTGCTACCATTTTGTTGGTAGAAACTCCATTACTGTCAACTGTGTACTCATCATAGTCAGTTAAGGCGACACAGAACAAGGCAACATCCATGTCTTCAAACATCCCCAACCACTTGCAGTTCTCTCCTAGGCTTCTAGGATGCACTCTGATGAGTTGGTACCTATAATAAAAAAACAAACAGATGAAAACTATAAAGCTCTTGTAAAATATGATACTTCAGGATTCAATTCATCCCTTGTAAACTGTTTAGCACCTGAAAATAGAAGGCAAAAAATTTATGCACTGTTCTCGGATGGTTGCTATTAATAGTTATTTAAACAGAGTAAGAAAATTTGGGTAAAAGAAAAACTAAGGAAGGAGCGGTGTGTTAGTCATTTCTTGGTCTGGAACTAAATTAAATTCACCGCATTTAAAAAAGAAAAAAAAAAAAAAAGGTGAAGATGATGACAGGAAATGAATTCTCACATACAAAGCAACACTGATATGGAGACCTGACCTGAAAGAAGGATCTTGTCGAAGCTCTGGGAACACAGGGTCTTCATCAATTGGCTTAGGAAATGAAAATTCCATGGAAGCAACACTGTTGGATAAGGTTATACCCTCGGCATACAAGATATCCATATCACTGGGTTCATAGTCTGTCTTGGAAATCTCAACAGCCTGCACATGAGGAATATATTTAGATCTTAATTAATAGTAAATAATCTCTTCAAAATGAAGTGATGCAGCTGCCATATCCATGGCCATATATATACACATACACACATATTTACTCACACTTGAGGAACGATTAAGATAATAAAACACATGAAAATATGGACAACCAAGCACCACTTACCCGATCTAGAAAATAACTTGCATTTCTTGGTAGCATTTCTAACTCATTTCGTCGGTCGTAGGTTGCCTGAATGGCTGCATCCCTCCATAGCTCCTCTGCAAGAGATGCATACTCAGACGTAGCAGCTGGAAATATCTCACCAAAATTACCCGAGACCATGTATTTGACGAGTGAATCTGAGAAGGCTTTCAATCTTGGGCTTATGGAATATACTGTTGTTTCAATAGTATTGCCTGTATTCTCTGCTGTAACCTTCAAGTTAGCAACTTCCCTCCATAGCACAAGCTACCAACTAATGGTAAACAAGCTTTTTTTTCCGTGAGTTAAATTACCAGTTAGAAAAATTATCACAGAATTAAAGGCATAAACTTAATATAGAAAAAGCAATTGCAGATTACTTTGCATTACGCCAATAAGGACTAAACAAACATGGTTCACATTCATTAATTGTAAAAATAATTACCAGATGAGGTGGAACCATTAACCATCCGTCTTTTCCTACTCTGCAGTAAACTCTCTTCCTGAAACTTCTCACAGCCCTCCAACAATATACCAAGGCAGGTATACAGGTTGCTCTGGATCAACAGCTTAATATTTTGGAGCTCATTGTAGGAGAAAGGGACATCGTAGTGAAGCTTGGCCTATGTCATGTTCAGTCTTTAGTGTCACTCATAATCATTTTCACTAACAAACAGAAGAGAAATTATAAACTTCGACAAAGGATTTATACCACGTGGGCAGATAGATTTTGGAGTTATAAATATTTCGCAGAACCGAGCAAGCTTTAAGCTTTTTGAATCAAAGCATAAGTTATTCATTCAATCAGCAGCATACACATGAGAATGAATGGCCCCAAAAAGGAATCTTACCTGTTTAAATATAGTGCTTGTTCCAGATTTGACTGATCCGACAAGTAAAAATTTGTGAAACTTTTTATTCTCAATACAGCTCTGGGTAACTATATTCACTCTTTCTTCACCGTGAAGATGGACAGAGTTAGGAGGCCATGGAAGAGACAGCACCAAACAAAATAGCTTTGTTGCAGTCTGTAAGAGATTAAGCCAACAATTATTGACTAATGGTCGTAACTATAACCAGAAGAATCAAACAAATCAATATTAAACTACACAAAAATCACCTTATTCCAAATGTACCCCTTGATATTCTTCTGTCCCTCCTCTCTGTACGATCCATCAGCATTTACCCAAAAGTTAGGTTTTCCTTCACATGCCACTCCTGCTGCCTATAAATAATGAACAGAGTATTTCCATTTAACATAATCGAAATTCCAAAAACAAAGCAGAACATACATGATTGTGCCTCACATAACAACCTTGAGCATCAAGAGCTCCTTTTTGGTAATCTCTCGACTGTTTATGAAAACCTTTGTGTTTCCATTGCTTGCATTTTCCTTCAAGTCACCTCCAACGTCCAGCTGGGGGCTGATAATTTGAGATGGCTTTTTACCTTCCTGTATAATCAATCAAGCAGAGCAAAAAGATTTGAGGTATGCTTATAAAAACATCAGCTCTACCTCAAATCAAGGAGACAAACATAAGTATTTAATCATGTAGGTTAATTTTCACCTTTCCCCATAAACCAGATGCCTTATCATACCAATAAAAACCTGGTTTTAGCTTTTTTGGTGGATTTGAGCTGCTTGAGAGTAACACCATCTGTTTCCTATTAAGAGGTTCCCCATTTACACAAACAAGTTCTGGTGGTATTTGGTTTGCTTCAGAAATCTTCTCAACATAAATCATTTGTTTCATTTGCGGCTCAGACATCAATTGCTTCAGCATCCGAGAACTTTCTCCCAAGGTTCTTCGTTTGCTTTCATCGATTCGATAACCAATGCAAGTAATGCATTTTCTTCCTTCAGGCATGCTCCCCATTGCTCGTATCACACAATTGCGACAATACTTTGCATCACAGGAAATGCAAACCACCTTCTCAGTGAAACGATTACCCTTATGGCATCGATAACATGTACCTTTCTTGCCAGTTCTCTCAACTTTTGGTCTCTCTGGGTGATCAACAGATCTTTCACTCGCTACTACGATGGCATCAGACTCAGGATCGCGGAAAGTTACATTTGAAGGTCGTTTGATATGCGTGGGTCTGGGTGTGTCATTTTTACAATCACTTTCTTTGCAAGAAGAAATCTCAGAGAAGAGTGATTGAGAGTTTGAACCTGATTCTGTTATTTCCGAATTGGTGGGGTTCTGTTCATTTTGAAAGAACCTATCCTCTTTATCATCACTGCCCAATGAAACCGAGTTACCAATTCTGACGGGAGTTGTATGACTGATTTTCACAATTGGCTGGATAATTGGAACGGAAAATTGATCGGAAGAAATAGAAGCTACGGAAGCAATTGGGATTTGATCAATTTTGAAAGGAGCTATTTCTGGGATCGAGAAGTTTAAATCAGGACCATTATAAATCATAGCAATGGAGTATTCAAGGTCATGATCGTTGTCGTTATCTTTAGAAACTGACGAGGACACAGCAGGCAGACATTTTTTCAGAATCGAAGCCATTGTAGCTTAGTGTCAAAGAAATTAAACTCAACCTACTTTTGCATACCCAGCTTCCTTCGTAACCATTACTAACTAAATTTCTCCAGACGAGAACGTTTCATGCGAAGAACCCATGAAACACACAAGGTGAAAAGAATATCCAGGAAGCAAAAAAGCCATTTGGCAAAGGCAAAACTCCATGAAAACGTGAAAATTGAACGTGATCATGGATGAGAAGTTATGGTTACAGAAGCGAAACTGTAGCTTAGGAGGAAGAAATGACTGAAGAAACGAGAGTGACTAATGACGTAAATGACAAGTAAACCTGGACTTAGCGAATGAAATGAACGCCTTCAGCTTTTAATGAAATTGCTTGATTAGAACGGTCAACGAACTTTTTATCAAATTCACTGAACAGTAACACTATGTATTTGCATATTTACACTCTTTACAATATATAATCTGCACAATGAATCTACAAAAGCTCCAAATTATATGCTTTTGGATTCGCAGAAGTCTCGTTACTAGTGACGCATTACTGGACTTTTAAATTTTGAAGACAATGCTCAAAAAGCTTTGAAGAGAGATTTATTTATTTATTATTAATGGATAAGATAATCGAAGAATGATCTTACTAGACAGTCGAAAGAAAATAAATGATTGTGATGTTACGTGAATTTAATTTCAGGATTAATTTGTATATTCCAAAAATTTAAGTGTTTGTTATCGACTTATAATAAACGAGATTTTTAAAATGCCTAATAATTTTTAGTTAATGCATATATGAAAACAATATTGAGCAGATTTACATGTGTTTCTCAAATGTTAAAAATGAAGAAATTCATTTATTTTTTTGATGGATAAGTGTTTGTTATTAACAAATTTACATGTGTTTCTCACATGCTAATCACCGAAGACATTAACCTATCACAATAACAACTTTTCTCATATGTGTCGAAATAAAATTTTATCACAATAAAAATTGGAACTTTTAGTTATAAAAAATGCGAAGAATGAATCTAAAAAAAGTTAGCATTGTAATTCGTCAAGAATAAAAAACGTTTGGGCAAGTGATTCATTATATCACAATCATACACACAAATAAGCATAGGCGCACACAAAAAAATCAATGATAACGAATATAGAAAACATTCCTACAAGATTTGCCCTAAATTAAATAAATTCAATATTGCTTATTGAATATCATATAATTATATTTAAAAAAAAAAAAAGACCAGTCAATGATAACGAATAACGATTTGAGAGTAAGGATTGGGCTGGCGGGGGCCCATAAGTTAAAGTAAGAATTCCAATTTGCAAGTTGCTGGCAAGAAAGGGAGTAGGAAGACCACAAGAGGGACGGGTCCGTTTACTTGGTCTGGTTTTTCGTCAATTTCCGACTTTCCGTTATTAATTGAAACTCCCAACGTTATTTCAGGGTCAAGGGAAAGGAAAGGAGCCACGAAAATTTATATCGCGTCCATATTAACCTTTATTTTAATTTAAAAGACCTTTTAAAAATGAAAAGTCATACAAGTTTATTTTTGAAAAAAAAAATGACATAAAAATATCATCAAAATTAGGTGACGACTAGGTTATTGGAACTCCAGTGAGGTAGCCAACACCAGTCACCAGTGCCTGGGGTTGAAAATTTTTTATTTAAGAAAAACTAAAAGTAGTTAAGTAGTTTCTAAAATTTTGAAATATTTTAAAATTTTAAATTAATCTCTTTAGAATTATTAAAATTCAATACATTTATTTATCTTTTATCAATTTTGATGATATTTTTCTATATTTTTCCCTTTATCTTTTAGAAGAGCCTCAAATTAAGAGTTAAAAAAATAAAAAGGAAAAAACGTGACTCCAACATATTGAAAAAAATGAAAAACAGTCAATTTTATTTAAAAGCCCCTATATAAGTAAAAGATTGTAAGGTTAATCTCATTTGAAATATCTAAAAGGTAAGGTAGCGATTGACCCTTTAAGTATATATTTAGATTAGTTTTTAGATAATAATTTTTATTATTTATAAAATAAATATATTATATAAATTTTATATCGACTTATAAAAAAGAATTTATGAAACCGCGGTTTCAATATTAACAAAACACTCACTAAAAAGAAGAAAAGCAAAAGGACGAAAGGGTAACGGAGGATGAGCCACCTTCAAACGAAATATGGGCCGATGATTGGTGGACTGGCAGTGAAGCCCAAAACTTGACAGTCCATGCTGAGTTGGGTGGAAGGGTAAAAAGAGGTGCTGTGTTTACAGAGATTAAGTACTCCTCTTTTATTATTTTTAGGGTAAGAGAAAATAATTTTTTTTGTTGTATTTATAATTCATATTACAAATTTTTTTATATAAATATATAATTTTATCATTCATTTATTATTATATTAATTTTATTTTTTATTGATATAATATATATTAAATAAGAATTAAATTATTAAATTATTAAATTTTAAAACGAAGTTAATAAAATTTATTAGTTTGCATGAAATATGTTAAAAATAATTTATAAATATAACTTGAAGCACTGTTTAGATCAGATCAAAATAAATATTTTGTACACTTTACGAAATAAAAATTTTATTACATACTTTATTTATTTTATACAATACAAAATCACTTATCCACAATTATCCCGACCAAGCACTAACACTAGTCATGTGAAGCAATAAATTACTGATCACTAATCACACAAAAGGTTGAATAAGTCAACGTACATACTCCATTGCAAGCAAACTATGAAAAGCTTTTCTTTAGCACGGTTTTTGTCACAAAAAAAAAAGGAAAAAAAAAGTGATATTCTCAAGAAATGTAGTCATCAGGACAGGATTCACACAGCTTACAACCAACATGTACTCTACTGGGTAATCTGTCGTAATGTTGAAGTAAATTAGTAAACTTTTAGGTTATATTTAACTCGATGGAGGAGAGGGATTTAAATAGAAGGGAGGGGAGGGGAAAGTTTGAGAGGGATTTTCTTTTACTTTGTTTGGGTTGACAAAAAGAGAGGGGAGGGGAGGAATTTTAATAGTATTATGTTTGGTAAATATTTTTATAGGGACAATTTTTCTCTTATTTCATTTAATTTGTAATTAATAACTTTCTAACATATTTAATAAAATATAATTATATAAGGAATTTAATACATAAAATTATAATTTTATAATTATAAAAATTAAATAAATATAATTATAAATGATATTTACTATATAAAATTATGATTTTGTAATTAAATAATGAGAAGGGTATTGTAAGAATATTTTAAAATGGTATGGATATATTAGTCAATTTAAACTCAAACATTAACATTTCCCTCCAAATTCTCCCAATTTTGAAGGGGAGGGTTAGGAGGGGAGGAGAGGGAAAATTTTCTAAAATTTTTAGTTATCCAAAAAAAAGGAGGGGAGCAAAATCCCCCAATTTCTCTCCCCTTCCCTCCCCTCATACCAAACAAACCCTTAATTGCATCCACTCGTTACTAAAAAGTCAGGTGTACTATACGTGCATGAAGTTAATTAGTTGATGAGAGACGCCCATATGTAAAAGGCATATTCTTCCTTCTCACAACTTGAAAGTTGAAATGGTCACTTGGCTAAGCCAGCTTGCCTTGAGGATTTTTTGGCAGCCGTGTCACTAATAACGAAAACGAAAAGCTGCGCAACAGAGCAACACACAAACTGAAACGTCGTTTTGCTATACTTTTTGTCGTTTCCATGCTGTAGCCCACGTGTCAGGCCTCTATTAGTCCCTTCATTTCAGGGCGCGGCTCTCTCCTGCTACTTTCCACGTCTCCCTCCATCTCACATCCTACCAAAATTCTCTCCCCCGTTTTTCGGGCAAACCCCGCTGTCCATCCGTTGTTTTTCCAACTACACCCAAAAATATCACCAAAATTAAAATAACTCATTTTTATTCAAAGAAGTCCTTATTCTCACTGTTTTATCACTTGACATATATATACTTGCCTGGATAATACTTGTAAATAATCGCATATTATTCATGTTTTGATACCATTCCATCCTCTTATTCTTGATCATGTGTATATATATTATTATTGATGATTTAATTTTGCTTAACTTTGTTTCTTTTATGACCAAAAGTATAATTTATTTTCTATAAGTTTATTTTATGCCATTTATATATATGGAAAAGGTATATATATAATATGTTCGAGATAATTCTTACTTTAGGTTTTCAACAAAGCATTAATTATTATTTTAACTATTTTATCCTTGAATGAATTATGAGAAGACTGATTTATAACAACATAATAAATAAATATATTTTAGAAAAATATTATTTATTTTTATTAGAATTAAAATTTAGGTTATATATATTTATTACATGTCTCCCTTAACATGTGTGCACCACTCTTAGACAATTACTTTGGAAGGAAGAGAGCATAAGTTTCAGTGGCGTTATCTATCACGAACAATCCCATATTTAATTGAAAACATGAGATCTCAAAGTTTGTTTGAAGCAATCACTCCACACACACACACTACATGTACTCTATGTAGGCACACTCTTCTAACTATCTCACCACAAATAATAAAAGGTGGTTAAATTATTAAATTTATCTAAAAATAAGACATTATTCTTAATTTTTCCAAGCCGCGATGTTATCCGCCTCACTTAGGTAAGGTCCTGGATTCAATCCCAACATTGGCATGTTTATTAGCATGCGTGTGTTTAATTGTAATGAATAAAAAAAAAAGACCATCAATCTCTTCTAAAAAATGTATCGAAGGAGATTATATGTGAAGTGTTGAGGTATTATATCTCATATTCCATAATTCTATATGAGACATAATATCTCAACATGGTGCTATTTTCTGCCCTAATACCCTTTTCCTAATTATAGCCCACGGTATGGGGGAAAAAAAGTTACAGCCCACGGATTTTTAAGAGTTTGTTTTTTGCACGTTATTTTTCTCTCCATTTTGGGTAAAGCCTACTAATGAATATAACAAGGCTAGCAATCTCAAGAAGAAAATCTCACAAAACAAAACATTTTATATATTGCGGCATGCATTTTGTGGAGATGAAAATACATGACCATGCTTTCCTTGAGAGTATTGATTTTCTTTTTCTAAAATCAAACACACGAAGGATAATTGAGGAAAGTTGTGAGACGTCATTGATGGATATGTTACCCCAATGAAATGGACATGCTATTCTAATTAATCCTCTATTTTTCTCTGGCCTCGCGTGATCTCCACGGTCATGCAAAGAGCGTACTTACCACTTGGCCTCCATGATTCCCATTTTGAAAGTGCCACCTGTTATCATTCATCCCTCCAGGGGGAGCGGAGTCGCTGATAGTTTTATTCACTAATCCTTGCAACATCCTCAACTCCGGCGCGTGCTCTGATACGCGCCACACCTTCACTGAATTATCTAAGCTCCCTGTATACACTATCCACCGTCTTCCTCCCACCGTCGAGGACGTTGGAACCCGACGACAATTATCATCCTCTCTGCATTCATCTTCTTCTGATGCTTCTTCTGCTCTCTCTTCTTCCACGGCTATGCATTTTACGGGTCCGGTGTGACCCGTAAGAACCGAGAGGCACGAGTGGATTCCACTCTCCTTTCGCTTCCACACGCATATGTTCTTATCGGCCGAGCCGCTGAACACGAGGTTACCGCCGGCGGCAAGGCAGAGAACGGCGAGCTTATGACCTTTCAGAACACCACCGTGACAGAGATTACCTTTTTCATCTGCTTCCCAGAAGTTCAACAACCCATCGGACGACCCACAATACACCACACAGGACTCGTGGCTCACCGCCAAGGCCGTTACGGCGTTTTCTTGCCTGAGAAGAATGCGATCTAGCACGTGGTTTATTTTCCCTTTTCCAGCCATCATTTCTCTCCTCCACATCTTCACTGTGCCGTCGGCGGACCCCGAGAAAACGAAGCCGGATAGCCCGGCGACCACCGAGTTCACGGCATCATCGTGCGCGGGGATTGATTCCAAGCATTTGGAATCCGTCAGCCTCCAAACCTTGATCGTCCGATCCCACGAGCCTGAGTATAACAATCCTTCAGCTTCCACCAGGCTTAAACACGAGACGGCGTCAAAATGCTTGACTTTCACCTTGTTCTTTCTACGCCGGCCTTCCACATAGTTCTTGGGATTCATTGAGCTTTTAACGTAATCCTTTAAAGTCGGCAAACTCCCGATGCGCTTGTAAGAGTTTGGATTCTTGTTCTTAAACTTCCACACTCTGATTTTCCCATCCTGATGTCCCGTAAAAATCTTGTCCCCAGAGATCACTATGGCCTTCACCAATCCACTGCTTGATTTAAATCCAGCGAAATCCTTCAAATTCTTCCACACCCTTATGTTCTTGCTTTGTGAACCCGTGTACAAATATTCGTCCGACACAGCGAGCGAATATATGTGCCCTTCTTCACGCACGAGTGAGCCGATGAGGCCATTTGGCGGGAAGCCATGGTCATCATCATATCCGCGGAAACCTGGAGAAGCGACCGACGAGAGGAACCAGGGAGATTTGGAGTAGGGGGAGGTGGCGCTTGCGGCGGCTTGCTGGTTCCAGGGAGACATCAAGTAAGGTGAGCTATTGTTGCTGGAGAAGGCACTTTCTTCAAGGCCGCCGGCGGTGGGCGCGTCAACGTTGCTGTGGCGTTGATCGTGGTGGTGGGAGAAGGCATTGTCCACCGAGAAGTCGTGGGCACCGGCGGAGAAAAGTGAGGTAGGGTCGGAGTGCAAGAGGGAACCGAATCTAGGACGGTGAAAGGTGGTTGTCTCCACTGTCATGGTGGCACCACCACCTGTTTGGTTTGTCATCCAAATCCAGCAAGGAAATTTAACGAACAGAAATGGTAGATGCAGAGAGAGAGAGAGAGAGAGAGTTTAGGAGACTGGTTGGTGTTGGAGGCGTTGATGAAAGTTGGGAGAGGTCACAGAGGGTGTGTGTGTGTATATAAAGGAATGGAAGCGAATGGAATAGTTTGAAATCAAATCGAAAGAGAAGGTGGAGGACACGTGGTGCATCAAGGGACGATGCTGCGGGAAACCGGGTATGCCGGTCAAAATTGAGGGAGGCTTTGTTGTGGATATATAGCGCCTTTTTCGAATTTGCGTCAGCTTCACACGCTATTAATTAAGGGCACGAAAATATATGGGTTGTCCAAAATCTAAATGTTTGATAATTGGATTAGTGATTAAGCTTTTAAAAATAATTTTTTAATAATAATTTATAATATGTAAGATAAGTATATAAAAAAATATTATCTTAACTTATGTATATAAACACTTTTAAATTTTTAAATTGTTTAACTAAATATATACTAAATTAAAATATAAATAATAAAAAATATTTCGCAGTTAGTCATTTAATTAAATATGAACTTACGGACCACAGTGAAAATTAGAGTGGGCCATAGCGGAAGGTTATTTACCTTTGACTAAGTGACCAAATTTATAACTGTACGATGGCACTGCCCAAGGAACAAAGATTCATGAATCATAATTAGCACGTGAGGAAGTACGATTGCCCGTTGAATCTTAGTTCTTAAATTCGTAGCGTACTATAAAACATCCTATTATGGTCCAGTCAATATCTAAAAACTAAAAAGGATCGCTTTTTGTGGACCAGTAAAAGAGATCGTGTAACTCATTTGCACTTCACGTCTTGCAACTTACATATATCATTTTTCACCCTTCAAATATAGGAGTATATAGTTCTGTTATATCACTACTCAACAGCATAAGATTAATCATTTTTATTCTATTTTGCGAAAGATAATCGAACTTCCAAAATATTTACATAATTAGTAATATATATCATGTAGGTTCTTAATTATAAGATTTATGTTACATTTTTTCAAATATATCGTATAGGATGTTTGGACGAGCGGTGAATTATTTTATAAATATTTTTTATATAAGTCGAGATAAAATTTATCTCACATATTTATTTTATATACCGTAAATCATTATTAAAAAATATTTTTAAAAATTCTAACCATTATTCTAAATACCCATATAATCTACCTGAGCAAATATGTATATGTTAGTCATGAGGCAGGAATTAGCTCATGGTTTCGTTTAGGTCTCCATGTCGTCATGATACCCTTGCCACAGGGAAAGCTACGAGAGTTTATCCGATTTTGCCACGCAGGACCATTGAAATCGTTCTGCCCAATGGGATTTTGACACGAGCACCCCACCACTTGGGCCCACAAAAGCATAAGTATGACGGGTGACCCTACTCATCATCACGACCTTAATTACCCGGCGGGAGATTTTGTCTGGACAAAGTGATTGTACTTTAAAAAAAGTGTTTTTCCGCCAGATTAAATACGTACTTTATACACAGAAAAATTATTTTTTAAAAAAACTAACCCAAACATATAATGAAAATAAGTTGGGGCTAAAAGCTTTAAAAAATAAGGAAAGGAGGTGCACAAGACATAATAAGCTAAGAAATGAAATGTTACGTCATAGTCACATAAAATAACGAAGCTGCATGTTTCGCAAGTGCATGAATGTAAGGGCGGCCGGTTGGCACCAAAGATTGAGGATATGTCACCTGTAAATCGCAGTCTTTATGCATTATGTAATCATCACTCATAAAACTCACAAATAACATAATAGATTATCTCTATTAGAACATATATATGTTGTTTAATTACATTCATTTACTACTCTTTAGTCGAGTGTTTCTTTTATTTTCATTAGTAACTCTCCTTTGTAATTAGTCTGCTATTCTGATGCAATTTCATTTTATTCATTGGGCCAATTGCCTTTACTTCTTGTTGGTAAGGTGTCAAACTCGAACATGTGACACGTGAGAGGAACTTTTAGCCTCAACACCAATATGACTGATTGCCCTTAATTGTATTCCTACTTCTTTTTATTTTTGTGCTAGTCCACATGAAAACTATGGCAAGAAACCCTTAAAACCACTCGGTTGATATAGAAGTCATTGCATATTAAAAATGCCCTAATTTCTAACATGGCTCGCAGACACAATTATTTAGAAATACATGATTGTATATCCGCGAGGCTTAAAAGAACATGTGGGTCTCAAGTTGTTCCATCAGGATAGCCTAAATCACGATGTGACGTGATGTGAATTTATTTAATTTATATTTATAAATATAACGTTAGAAAGGTTCATGCCGTGAGATGACTCCCATCTGGCTCTTTCCCAAACAAGCAAGGTAATCATATGTTAATCATACATTTTAATTTTGTTCACTTCCATTATTGCAACCAAAATATCTCATTTTTCAAAATTAATTATTTTCTTGACACCCTGATTAGATTGGATATTGTGTGCCTGCTACCTTCAGTTATTGGAGCACTATTTGGTCTACATGACGAGATTGTTTATTTATATTAGTCAATAATTATTAACAACATATATAACCCGAAACATGAACTTGCCCCTTGTGGGAAAAGAGCCCAATCTGGCATAGATATTATTGGCAAATCGCATCAAAAAAAATTCAACGCATTTAAAAATAGTGAATCATGCAATTATTTTTTTTAAAAAAAGTTATTCAGTTATAGTTTTTAATTATCTTAAAGTGCAGACATTATCTAATTTGGAGTGAAATAATTTACTTTTTAATTTAATTTTAAATTCTTGCATTATAATTTCATCGAAATATATTATCAATATAATCATTCTCACTTAATTTTTTAAAAAGTGTATTTCCCTCCAAACTCTAAAGTAGGTTAAAAGTTAAAAAGGGTCTACATTTATATAATATGAATTCCTGTAATTCTTAGAATTATAATTTGGTAGTTGGAAAGGTAAAGCAATTTGAAGGGAGGTCACCTTTGTAGCAAGCTTTTCTTCAGTGTGTTGGCAAACAATTTCACCTATGTATTGACTTCAACTCACAATAACGATAAGAATAACAATAATTAATATATTCTACTATGTACATAGGCGCGTGCATTTACAATGCCTCCCCCCCCCCCCAAAAGAAAAAAAAAAGAAAAGAAAGAAAGAAAGAACAGAAAAAAGGTTCTACTCATCATGCTATATATCTTCAGATGTATGAGTATTTCTGGTCAGGAAAAAAATTGTATATAATACTCTTCTTACTCCTAAATATATAAGGACTACTTAATTTATTTGGTTTAATTAAGAAACCTTGATAGATTATATGATTATAACAAATATCGCATAATCTCCAAAGCTGCTCTTATACACTCATCCAATTCTTAATATAAGATATATTTAAGTAATTTGATTAGATTAAAAAAATTAGTTGAATTAGTTAATATAACATGTATTTTATAAAATGTTATAATTATCATCTTTAATTTTCTTATTCTCTTTTCTTTTTAATTATTTTTAAATGAGTATCAATAAGAGTAAATAAAGAAAAAATTAATAAATATAAAAATAATATCTTATATTAAAAACTGAAAAAGTAACATTAGACTAACCATCATAGTATTCGTTTATAAATAAAGTAAACCAGTTTAAGAAAAATAATAAATATTAAAATAGATAAATACATGTCCTATATTTAACATCAAAACTGGCATCCTAACTAGCTAGCTCTTACAAATAGAGTAGGATGAGCATTTAATTTTATTACTTCAGTATGGACAATTTTGATATGATTCGCAACATCGATCACTTGAACACCTGGATGTTTAGGTTTGATGTTGGAAGGGTACACGCGGCAATAACAGCGATTGGGTCAATTTGAGAGGCATTGAAATGCGCGTGTGAATATTCTAGAATCTGTTCAACATGCATGAACCTTCCCTCAGAGTGGATACGCGCGCGCGGATCATATTGTGGAGCGTGATAAAATTAATCTAATACTCATTACCTTATTTTGGATGACCTCAAATTCTACGTGTCACCAAAAGCAGCCACACCAACTCAGAATTATCTACCTCCATTGTGTTTTTTGACCAACTTCGTTTTACCTAAATTAGAGTTATCTCCATATACGACGTTTCATATTCATGACGTGTCTTCCAGAGATCTGTTCTCATACTATACTTACACTTGGCTTAATCTCCCTAGCTTCTTCCTTCCATCTTAACCTCCAGGCCATCTTCACGTTTTTTTACCATTTTTTAAAGGAGAGTTGATATATATCAAGATGATCATTACTACGATACTATCCCAACAAAACACTGCAGAAAAAAAAAATCTAAATTAGAGATGTTAACATTTTTTTTATCTACACCTATTTTTTCACCAACCTTTCAAATAATGTACTAGAGCTTTTCATGCATATTACAACTAGTATTTTGATATATATATATATATATATATATATATTGCACCCCACGTAACTCATCCATATTAATGCCTTAATTAACTAACTAACTAACTAATTGCTCTGTTTAATTTTTTCCAGCAATTAATCGCTCTTATTTATCTCCTGCTTTAATTTATCTATTTAATTTATACTTTACATTTTAACAGGAACCTCAATAATAAGTTTTATTCATCTCACCATGAAGAAGAAATATGCTGGTAATAATTAATTAATCTTTCTTATTATATTAATTATATATATCGATCTTCTGCTTTCTGCATGTTTACGTATTGTTTTTAAAACCCCTTTTTTTTTTGGCTTACGTATTGCTGGCAAAAGTAAAAAATACAAAGTTTATTCAGTTCAGATGTATTGCTGCTGTATGTTATGTCTCTTGAGACACAAACAGGTTGATTATGCTAGTTCAAAACAAATTCTCACGTAATACTATGCTTTAGTGGCAACCTATTATCTATCGACGTGGCAGGATTACATATACTGATTGCATTAAAAAAATTTTAAACCAGCAAATCTAAGTGCTGATCATAATTAGACGAGGGCACGTGTACTCCCACTATATATAGCAAGGTTAAAAGCTCCCATCACACCCATACACACTTGCACATGTGTGTGTGTGGTAGAGAGATCGATAAATAATTAACTATATAAACAAATTAATTACACAGATGCATGCATGGATACACAGTACAAATATATAGATAATGTTATAATGTAAGAGTTAGCGCAAACTTCGTCTTTAACTTTGTTTGCTGATCACCAGACAAAGAACCACACGCCACCTAATTATAATTACAAAGAGAAGCAAAGTAATTGTCGCAATTAAAACTATAGTTTAAACTATAAGATTGAGTTACAATACTAAGTTAAAGTTACGAAGTCAGGTTTTAAAAGAGCCAAAACAGTGGTATTAAAAATTGAATTAGATCAACCGGTTCAAACTAAAAACTGATGAACCGCACACTTGATCAATCCAATTGAGAGTAGAAAACAGAGGTGAGTAGTTACCTGGTGTGACTTGGGGTAACCTGTCTTAGTCACAAGTTACCTTGAGTTACTTTTTTTTTTATGTACCAAACACATCTTTGTCTTTTATTTTATTTTAAAAAAAATTATTTCCTTGAAATTTCTGCCTTCCACTCCATTTGGCCTTCCTTATTTTGACTTTCGCTTTTTCTTTTGCATGATTTTGTTTGTTCTCCCTTTTTCGTTGAACTCCAAAAAAAAAAAAAAAGCTTCCCTTTCCCCTTCCTTCTTGCCCTATATAAACCAGAAAGGTGTTGCCTTTTCCGTTGATTCGCTCCATTCACCGTGACGCCATCGTCATGGGTGTCGTTTGCGGCAAAGTTTAGCATTGATCACTCTTTGTTTTCTGTTTATGGCAGAGGCAAGTTTGGCATGATCCTCTGAGTTTCACCGTGACACCATGACTCACCTTCACTGTTAGAGTTTTGCGCTGGACTCACCTTCATCGCCGCTGATTTTAGGTATGTCAGTTCATTTAAAAGGTCGCGTCTTTGATTGGCTTCTCAAGCTATATTGTAATGTAATGTATGTTCTTTTCAAACTCCCCCTCCTCTTCTTCGCATTTGCTTTTGATTGTGGGTTTTGGTCTTCTAGAGTTATCTTCAGTTCTTCACCGAAGGCATTGACATTTAATTTGTTACTCTGTCTTTGTTTTGTTTTTGATCCGCAAATAGGATTATGGGATGCACTTTGTTTTGATTTTTGATTTGTAATGAGCTTTGAAAGGATTGTGAAATATTTTTACTGTTTTGCATTGGTGAAAAAAAATCATTATATATTAGGTTTATGAGGTTATATTGGACTATTAGTTGGAGAGAAAAACTCTAATATAGTTTGAAAAAAAAACTCTTATGTAATTTTTTCAATGGTATACATGAGTATTTAAATTAAATATTTTTATTTTTTGAATTGACTCCGGGTTAACTCTGATATTACCTATTGATCATTAACTTAACGCCTTAGTCGGTTCAATGTTCGGTCTGATTTTCAATACCTTGGTCAAAACTCAAAATTATAGAAACTGAAAAGATTAGATTTTCCTATATTATACGTATGGACAATATTATAATTATAAATAGCAGCATAAAAAAAGTAAAAGTTGTCTGGTCTTTTTTCCTATGTGAACATCCCAATTTGCTGCTTCGATAATGTGATTGTAGTGAACAGTGGCTATGGGAAAGACAGATCATTCTGGCTATCACCTTGACACACACACACTGTGAGGTTCGTAGCCTCATTAATTATTCTGGTGTGTGTGTGTGTGTGTGTATATAAAATTAAGCATCGTCTATTTAGGATGATATATCATATATGTACTATTAGTGGCTTCTATATATTGGCAAGCAGTTGTCAATGACACGACAGAGCTTGTGATGTACCCACCTTGTCTCCTCCTACAATTACCGAAATGCCGCTTCACATCTACCTTTACATAATGTTCATATATGTACAATACCTGTATATATGATTCATTTGAAACATAGGTACATATATCATCAGCTTGGACCTTTTAGACAGTATTGAACTATATATGGACTAGATAGCTACGCGAGAGAGAAATGACGAGTGCGAGAGAGTTTATAAATTAGAAGAAATTAAACCAGATTTTGGGTTGGATAGTACTAGTTAAAATATGGAAGTTGATGATAGAGATGACATCTATTTTTTTTGAGCTAGCTCAATTTCAAAAGGTAATTATCCCTGTTCTTTTTATATGATTCTGTCTTAAAATTAGTAATTTATTAACTTTGTCCCATACTAATTTAATGAATGTAAGACATCAACTTTGCCTCACTAATTTAATGAATGTAGGTTATTTATATTAAATGGTGTTCCGATCCTATCAAAAGGGCAATGGTTGAATTAGGTATTTTAAAAAAATCAATCCGTATTTATTATAAATAACTAATTTAACTAATTAGTTTTTTTATGGCTTTTATATTTAAGATGAGAGAGTATAAATGAATGAGGGGTGAGAAGTTAAGGATAATAAATTAGAATACAATTGCATACACACACATGACTAATTTAACGTATATAAGTTATTTATATTAAGAATAATAGGGACAAAAACTCTTTCTATACTATATAAATATGATCAAAGGAGTGTAATTAAATGATATTATATGAATGATAAGGTGAAGGACATTAGGCTTAATTTAAACACATACAACTATGCATAACATTAGATTTAAATCCAGATCTAATCTAAACATGACAGATAATGCTACTATGAGGACAAATTATGTTAGGAGGATGATAAAGTGGAGGTCGCAGTTGTATGGTGAGGGGTCCAATGGTTTGATTGAAGCTATATGATTGATTAAAATGGTGGCAATAGAAATAATATAAATGAGTGGGCAGCAGATCCAGAAGGTGCCACAAAAGAACCCTACTTGACTTGGTGCTATACACTTGGGCTCCTTCTACACTATTCACTCTTACCAAATCAAGCATTGTGTTCACTCTTTGTACTTCCCCACTTATCTCTATATCTCTACCTTCCAAACAATAATATTCCTTTATTTTTCAAACCATCCACACAGTACACAAAAATATCCCCACATTATTTTATCGTGCAACTACATAGCTAGCTAGTCCCCTCACATGATTATGTGTATACTTTCTCCTCCTGTTCTTTTTACAAACCCAACTATTCAAATAACATAAATCACACTGATGGTTTAAATTAGTTAAAAGCAATGAATAGATGGGAGATATTATTTTTTTTCAAACATATCATTATTTATGAAGATTATGAAGATAAAATAAGTGGGAAAAAGGATGAGAGGGAATGAGTGGAAAAAAGAGGTGAGAGAGAGACATGAAGTTAATTGATGGTTAAAATAGAAAATGTGCATTAAATTATTTGATAAAGAAATTATTGTTACTATGCTGGTCCTATTTGAGTTCATTTTGACAAAATTTTTTGGTAGTTTTAGGATAATGAATGTGTTTTTTTTTACAATTTTCCCTTATTAATTGCAATAAACAAAAAAAAATATTCAAGTTGACTCTTGAAATCAATCATAAATAAAAGTAAAATTGAAAATGTAACCCACAGTTAATAAATTAACTAACTCTCTTTAGTATTTGAGAGTTAGTTAATTAGAAGTTATAAATAAGATTAGAATGATACTTATATGTGGGATCAAGTTCATGATGGAGAAATTTGGTTGTAAATATGATCTGAGGGACTCTAAAGACAATTTGGATTAGTTGTGGGTTCATAATCATTCATGTGGATAATTATTGTCGGATAAGCTCTCGTTGATCGCCTGATTAAGTGATTGTGATTAGAACGAGGTGGTTGACATTAATTTCAACAAATTCTAGCTAGCTGTGGCTATATACGTGTCTGCTTATTCTCTGTTCATCGAGACCAAAGTTCAGAGGATAATGTTGGCTTCGATCAAATGTATATGATTGCAATCTCTAGAGATATCATAATTAATCCCTTATTCTAATCCCACTTTTGTCTTCTCGGTGAAATATTTAAGATTATCACACCATTTGGTGCCATCATGTTACTCCTCACACTACTTACAGTAGATTCTAGTGATCTCTTCCATGATAAGTGTGCATAAATACGTTGAACATTTCAAACGGTATGGCACATAAAAGTCTAGTGCATTTGCATAAATCATAAAATGATTGCGTATTCAACTTGTAAATAATATGACTTTTTATGCCATATATATATATATATATATATAATGTTAACATTGATGATTTTCTCATTTAATTTTATAAATAAACTTTTCCTCCTTACTGTCATACCAATCAATCAAACATACACTAATAAAAAGCTAAAATGTATAATTCTCGTGCTCTGCTTGAAGATTAAAATAAGACACATTTTCCATTTCATGGTCTATAAATAGTGTAATAACTTCTTATGAATTTAAAAATACAAATGTTTATATTTATAATTATATAGACTGAATGAGAGAAAGCACTTGTAATCAGGTTCTTGTAGTTTTTGCTCTCTTTTTATAGGTTTCTTGCGATTTTCTCAATTGCAGTTAATAATCTTTATTATGCTCATAATTTATTAATTAGGGATTATGTGGATGTTGGCTAAGTGACATATAAGGTGCCACAAAGTACAAAATAAAGAGTTTTTTTCCCTTAAAAAAATGAAATGATGGAGTAAAAAAATTTATTATTGAAATATAAATAAAAAATTAATGTGCTTATAACAGTCTAATTGCATCTCTATATGATATGTAATGTGATTGATGTTGTTTTTATTTAGATACATATGACAAAATTAATTCAAAGGAATGGCGAGTGAGGGCCATATAATTAGCTACTAACCTAGTTTCTCTTATAAATTGACAAATTATAGAAAAAACCATAATGACTTAATTTAAAATGAAGTGAAATTATGGGACTTGAATATTAAAATTTACATTTCTAGTCAGGGAAAAAAAACCGGAACCGGGGACCTTTATTTTATTTTATTTCTCAGTTTTCTGTAGGATAATTGATGATTGGTGGGCATGCTCTGCCTTTTTTTTTTTTTTGAACTTTTCTCTTACAAAATCGCTCGACTTATTTCATATACAGGCTTATATTGGGTCTCCTTTATTACCTGGGCTATTAGTAGGCCCATTCTAATGCGTTTTACAAATCTATAATGTAGGATAAAAAAGTTTACAAGAAATTTTGTAAGACTGAAAGCCCAAACAGCTATGAACGAAGCCCAAAAGCTAAATCCTTCGAGGTTCAAATGGCACAAACCCCGGCAGCTTAACCGGACTGACAAGAAAGCACGGTTGCAAATTTCGCTATGGAGTTCGTTCCCGAAGAAGGCAAGCACCTTCATGAAGATTGCTCCACTTTGATTTTGGTTCGTATGATTTTCTAGGGTTTCTCCGATTGGTTTCTTTTTAAGTCTTAATAAATTCAATTCATTTCTTTACCTTCTTTGTCGACGACCTATGAGTTTCTCGAAGAATTTACTAATTTTGATTGCATCTCACCCTTATGTGCTTCTAACCAAACGAGCGAATCAGAAGGATGTAAAAATTTAGGTTTACCGCTAGGGAAATTGTGGTATTAGCTCACTCATTTATGGTTCTATCGTTTCGTTAATGTTAATATTTCTGTGTGTTTAGCCTGCCTTGTCGATTGGGAATGTGGGGCAGCTAGCTGCTGACCTTTTAGTTTCATCATTGGGATCAGAACGAGTTGGATATTTGGATGATCCTTTTGTTCTCCCTTGTGTTGGGAATGATGCTTATGGACCAGTTCCTCAAGGCGACCTTGCGCTTCCTCTTGAAGGTGATTCTTACCTTATTCTTTTGGTTGTAATTTGTGAGAGTTTTAATTCCTGCATTAAAATTGTGGTGCTAAAAATAGACAACTCTTTCTTATTGCCTTTTTTCTGGGTTTGCAGTTTATGATTCTCCTTCTAATGCGCTCACTGTTATCCAACAGAGATCCCCAGTTGTTAAGGTATCACTCAAGGCTAAATTTTCTCAGTTAAATTGATTCAGTTGAATATCATAATCTCTTCCCGGGTATCACAGTTTAGCTTTAACATGATTCATTCACTGACTAGTGCTTTTAAGCATGCACATGCTGGATATCGTGACTGTCCCCTTAGACATCCAAGCATGTCTACGACAATGCATATCCATTCTACAGAAGATATGACGAATGTTATGCGTGACTTTTACCACATTTTCTGTTTCAAAGCTAACATTGATTTACTGCTTGCTTTATAACTTAGCTTACTATTGTTCTTGGTGTGTCTATGCCTTGCTTCACCTTGATGCTAGTTTCACTCTTGGTGATGTATAGTTCCTTTTATTACCCTAATTGGAACCAGTCATTTGGAATGGAGAGGGAAATTTTTTAAAATTTTATGTCTTCGTTTGAGCAGGGTATGATGCTTGAATTTGCAAAGAACTTGTCTGATTTTGTTGCTGCTTGTGGAAAGAAGCATATTGTTTTGCTCTCCAGCTTAGATTTTGGGAAGTGGCAAACAGTTGACGTGTCAAGGTATATTCTTTGGATGCATACACTTCATTTGGTGTTAAAATTGTAGCTTTACCAAGACATGTCTTAAATGAATCACCTTGACAATATTGTAAATGTTAGCACCCACCTATCTAAATATCACTTACAAGTGCACACTGCATCTATTTTAATCCTGATATGCATACTATGACTTTAGTGGTTTGCAGATATATTACCTCTCTAGTGCCAACAGCGATGGAGTAGATGAAAAGTGTGAACAACTTGGGTGGAAGAAACTTCAGGAATATGACCCTTCTGAGAAGCATTGGAAATATCTTAGCAACTTAGCTGAAGGAAATGCGACTAGGGAAGAAATCTCTTCTTTAGAGGATGAATTGGAAGAAGAAAATTATTATGCTAGCTTGCCTTTTGCTGCTCTTTTTTCTTTTCTCAAGGTAATTATTGTGTTGCATAATTTATAATTTTCTTATTTTTGTTAATACTTGTCATCTAGAAAGTGTTATTGTATCTACCTCCTGCTTCCTGGGTATATTTTGTGCAATACATCTGTTTAGAGTTTCGGACCTTTGTCATGATCAGCTTACCATGTCTGTGATGGTGAAATCTAGCAGCTGCTTGTGCAATATTGTGCATTGTGGATTAAATACTCACGAATGCACTCCTTCATTTGGACTAATAAATAAATAAATAAAAAGAATGGGGATGACTATTATTTTGTTTTCTCTTGCAGAGAAAGAACATAATGAACAATATGAACTTGAGGTTATGTTTGCATGCGGCTGAAAGTTTAAAGCTCACTTGATCATAAGCTCTATTTTATTGTATTAGGCCAAGGGTTTGAAGGTGACTTGCCTGTTATGTTATTGCTCAGAGGGTGACAACATGCCTGAGGCTTTTCAATTAGCTGATGCTGCATGCAAACTGCTTACACTGAGTCCCAATGGTGAGCTTTATTTATTTATCTTAAATAATTTGATATTTTCACTTTGATTTATTTCAATTAGCAACTCGCCAGACTCAACTTAAATATCTCCACATACAACCTGACTTAGAACTTCCTTTTAACATTTCTTGCTTTCAAACCATATTAGTGCATAATATTTTGCTTACTCAGTATTAAAGGTTCTCTTAGCAGAGAATGAGTAGTTGTGTCTGGTAGCAAAATGCATCCACTCTTACGTCAGTTTATTTGATATCATTACTCCTTCAGGAAGTGGTGCTGATAAATGGCGTGTTCCACTCTCTTGGATGACTGTATACGGACCGCCTCCAGATTTGTCTATCTTCTGAGACTGGATTGTCATAATAGTGGGACTAAATCAGAATGATGGAGGGTGCAGGTTTGGAGGAATTGGCCATGAATTAGTATAATCAAGGGAGCACACCATCGGCTCAGTCACATTTTTTCCTTATGCCAGATCTTGTGAAGTATGTAACCTTTAATACTACCCACGGCACTGTAAACTAAATCTTATATTAAAACCAGAGATAATACTATGTTTTTCCATTAAATTACAAACAACAGGTTTGTGCATTGACATTTCAGATTCTCTGTATTTGCTTTGTCATGTTGCTAGCAAGTTAAACATAGAAGCATAGTGAATCAAAATTCAGTCATCCCTGGGCATCTTTACTTTAGCATTCTAATTCTATTGTAGTCAGTCAATTATTTTTGGGGCATAGTTTACATCCAAGTCATGAATTTTTCTGATCCTTTTTTTTTTCAATTTATTTGATGAAATATGGTTCTGTGTTTTAAAATTCATGCTTGATAAAACAATGTCGTGGTAAAAAAGTGATATGAAGTTAAATATTTATGGTCATGTTTTTCCTGTAAGACTTGAGTTTTAAGTTAGAATTAAATCGTGGCTGGTCCTACACTCCTACTTGCTCAAGCCTTGGAAGAACTTTAACTGGATATGGGTCCTGTTTTAACCTTTAAGTCACGATGGCAGATAAAACAGCGAAGCGAAGAAATTTCAACATTCAATACAGCTGTCCCCGTCGTTGAATTTTTACGAGTCTCATATTGACGGCAACTGCTTCCCATCAAATTTAAACAGCATTTCCAAAAGAAAACCAGCCCACTTGAAAATTGATATATGGGGGAGTGAATTTTAATCCTTTAAATTTAAAAATTACTTTGGGATAAGAGGATTAATAAGAACAGTCCAAAAAAAAAAAAAGAGGATTAATAAGCAATTAGAAAATACAAACCTTTCTGGCCATAGGGAATGAGACTTAAACACACGTGACCGAGATTTTGATTGATTTGAATACATAACAATAGGAATTCAATTATTATATTTTCAAATTCTTTCCTCCAAAAATATGTTTAGATTGAAATCATATAATGCCGCAAGAGAATTTCTGAGGCTTTTTGTTCGAGTGAAAGGGAAATTTCATTAATGAAAAAAAATGGCTAGCTACTGTGAAGAGCGATTTACATAACGAATCATAAAACAGCAAAACTCTTTAAAACTTGATTAACTAAAGCTAGAATCTGTACTAAAATACTTTCTATAGTATGAGCGTCACTTGTGAAGAGCCTATGAATTTTAACTTCCTAGAGTTTCCAACAAGTAATGCAGAACCCAATTTCCCAAGAGTTTCTGAGGCATTTTTTTCAATGATTTTTTATATTTGTAAAACTTAATTTTTACTTGTTCCCTTAGGCTTGTTTGGTTCAATGGGAGGGGAGGGGATGGAATGGATAGGGGGTCAGCTTGTTTGGTTTAATTGGAGGAAGAGGAAGGGGAATGCTTTTTAATGATCATTTATTTGATTGAAGAGGGGATGTGAGGAGAGATAATAAATAATTTACCATTTTACCCTTATATATTAGCTTACATTTTTTATGCTTATATAAATAATTTAAATTATTTTTTTAAAATAAAATTTATTTAAATTAGTTTACACCTCAATATAAATCAAATAAATTATCAAAATTCAAATTTGTTTTACCAAGCGGACACAAATTTATTTTAATTCACACTGTTGGAATTACTAAAATAATTATTGGTAAAAAGAATAATATTATAATTTTGTGTAAAAGAAGCATCACAGAAGCTGTGAGAGATAATATCAGAACTCCGTAAGTGCGTGTTTTTATTTTTTGCTTAAGGGTATCAATAAAAATATAAAAAAATCATGAAGGCAAAATAGTCAAATATTTTCATTCCCTCTAAATTCCCCCAATTTAGAGGGAATAAAAATAAGGGACCCCTCCAATTTTTTATACCAAATAAAAAAAGGGCTCATTTTTTATCTCTTCCACTTCCCTCCAACCAAACAGACCCTTGCTTACTTCATTTTCCATCCTTGCTTACTTCATTTTCCATCAATTCCATCAACTTGTGAGGTTTTGGTCAGAGACATGCATAAAATATTGTAAAAAAAATGAAATAAAATAGACAAATGCCATAATGGCTATGGAACAAAGATAATTTAATCAATCACGTTTCGTTTCGGGTCGCCCTCTTGTTTAATACTTCGTCGTGTATTTGATTATTGCAAATTCCAAACAATGTCTTCTTCAACCTCTGATAATTCCAAGCTCCCACGGAGAACAATCCCCGGCGGCTATGGCCTCCCCTTGTTCGGAGCCATCGCCGACCGATTCGATTTCTTCTACAACCAAGGCCGTGAAAAATTCTTCTCCTCTCGGATCCAGAAGTACAACTCCACCGTGTTCCGAACCAACATGCCGCCCGGCCCTTTCAACGCCTCCGATCCGAGAGTTGTCGCCGTCCTCGACGCCGCCAGCTTCTCCGTCCTCTTCGACACATCGAAGGTCGAGAAGCGCGACGTCTTCACCGGAACTTACATGCCGTCCACCGCCTTCACCGGCGGCTACCGTGTCTGCCCCTACCTGGATCCGTCAGAGCAAAAGCACCAACAGATCAAGAACTTCTTCTTCTCTCTGCTCTCGTCTCGGCACGGCCAGGTAATTCCGCTCCTCCGGAGCCACTTGTCAGAGCTGTTCCAGAAGCTCGAGGACAAGGTGGCCGGTAAAGGGCATGCGCAATTCAACTCCACCAGCGACAATGAGCTCTTCAACTTCATATTTCGCTACTACTGTGGAAAAGACCCGACCCAGACAAATCTCGGGTCATGTGGATCCAGACTATTTGATCTTTGGGTTTTCCCGCAGCTTCTTCCCGTGGGTTCTGCAGGTTAAAGGCCCTTTATTTATTTATTTATTTATTTTGGGTTCGGTTTCACCTGATTTTCACTAAGACTAATAAATCGGTTTCTTCTAAAATTGTAGTGAAATCTGATTTCTTTGATCTCATTCTTTTATTTTTATTTTTTTTTATTTCAGAAGATTGGAAAGGTTACTTCCATGCTTTACACCCTTAACTCAATTTGATGCTCAATAAATCAAACGCTCAATGATATTTTCTCTTGAACTTCAAAGTTTGAAAGGTTCATTGTAAAAAAAAAAAAATGTAAAGAGAGTTCTTTTCATGTTGACAAGTCAAAATCAATGAAATTGTGGATATTTTAATTTAATTGAACATTCTCTTCTCAGTTAGAAAACAAGCAAAGCAAATGTTTTAAATATAGGTATAAAATATAAATTACGGTATGCTGAAAATGTTTTTTTAAATTTCTTGGTATTCTTCAAATATTATAATTCTCTGTTTAAATATACTAGTATCTTATGTTTCGGTTTTTTATTGTATTTAAATTTTGTGCTAGGAATTATTACTTTCATTTTTTTTAAATTTTTTTTATTAAAACTCTAATATGGACATTGATGTTCAGTAATGCATATTTAATAGAGAAGTGTCATTCTTAAAATTAAATTATTGTCCATGAATTAGTAGTTAAATCTAAACTCATTTGATCAAATTTCTTTATTTAAGAATAGTTATCCTTCATAAATAATAAACAAATAAACTCATGGCTTAACTTGAAGAGAATCGTGAAGAAAAGAGTTATGTCAATCAACCCTTGTTTGTGTATTATAGTGCGCTGATTTATTTTCACTGGTCCGCAACTGAAAACGAAGTCTCGAATCTTGTTCTTACCCAATTAAGGCATGGACTAAGGATCGATTCTAATTTATAAATGTCTTTTTTTATAACCAACAATACTTAAATCAAATTTCTTATATTCTTTATATTCATTTATTCAATCACATATAAGCATGCATTATGTCTTTTATAAGGGCTTATGGTTTAATAATAATATTTAAAAAATAAGACAGATGACCAATTAGAGGAGTTGACATAATATATTATAAGTAATTCGCTTTATTATTTTCCTTTTTGTAACAGTTTAATTCTATTTACAATTGATGAAGCAGTTTCCAATGAATGCAGGGCTGCCATGGTACTTCTTCCCGATCAACGTGGTGGAAGACTTCCTACTCCATACGGTGCCGTTTCCTGCTTGGTCCCTAAAATGGGACCACCACAAGCTCTTCAAAGCCATATCCTCATCTGCCAAGGAAGCACTGGATCAAGCCCCAAGCTTCGGCCTCACCAATGAAGAAGCCTGCAACAACATCCTCTTCGTCCTGGGCTTCAACAGCTACGGTGGGCTCAAGATAGTGGCCCCCACCCTCATGAAGTGGGTGGGATTGGCTGGGAAGCCTCTACACAGAAGACTAGCCCAAGAAATCAGGACCGTCGTTAATCAAGAAGGTGGGGTCACCTACAACGCCCTAGAGAAGATGCCATTGGCCAAATCAGTGGTGTGGGAGACGCTCAGAATAGAACCTCCCGTACCGTACCAGTACGGGAAGGCAAAGCAAGACATGATCATAGAAAGCCACGAGGAAGCATTTGAAGTGAAGAAAGGGGAAATGATATTTGGGTTCCAACCATTTGCGACCAAAGATCCTAAGGTGTTTAAGGACGCAGACAAGTTTGTAGGGGACAGGTTCGTGGGAGAAGATGGAGAGAGATTGTTGAAGTATGTGTACTGGTCGAATGGGAGAGAAACAGAGGATCCGAGCCCAGAGAACAAGCAGTGTCCGGGCAAGAATCTGGTGGTGCTCATCCTCAGGGTGATTCTGGTGGAACTATTCCTCCGATACGACACGTTTGAGGTGGAAATTGGAACCCCAACCATCGCCCCCACCGTTACCGTCAAGTCCTTCACCAAGGCCACCACCTTATCCTAATTATATACTTTTGGCATGTGCGTGTTTTTGTGAATCTAGTTGGATTTGATTGTGGTCCCGTGATGCTTTGTTCATATTAGCTGCACTGGTTCATTCATTGTTCTGCATAATAAGGCTTTCTTTCTGTCGTTTCTTCCACCAAGTTTTTTTTATTTTTATGTGTGTTAGTAGTATTTAAGATGACTTGATATCTTCTGATTTACATATACATGTATGGAGTATGGACAAGCTGGAGGGGCGAAATGGAATTAGGATTCCTAGGTAAATAAAATGATGTATTAAATTGTTGAAAAGTATATATTTGGAGGGTTTGCGTTTGTTTTAACCTGTTAATTACGAGTAATATCCAAATCCCATCATCAGTTGGGATCTCCATGCAATATGATTTAAAGTATTACGTGCCATATTGGGAAGAGGTTTGGAAGTGTTGAAAAGCTGTAGCCGCCTTTGCCATTTTTGAAACAGACAAAAGCGGGAGAGGAGGATGTGACAGTTATGGGACCATCAAATTAAAGGAAGCGTGGTGGATGTGCTGTGTTGAAAATTATAGTTATGACTTATGAAGAGGAAGCGTACACGTAGAAGAGTTGAATTAAATGAGAGTTTAGAGGGAGACTTTGATACTTAAATACTAATATCTAATGAGAGAGAGACAGAGAGACTCCTTAAATTTATACTCTCTCTTATTATTAATATAAGATATATTTATTTAATTTGATTAGATTAAATAAGTTAATTAAATTATTTAATATAAAAATCATATCTTATATTAAACAGCGGACGAGCATAAACCATATATTTCACATGTGAGTCTTCTCATACACGGAACTCGATCATAAATCATATCTTATAATGCATCAACAAGAACCGCATGCCATCTCCCATCCTCCTCACTCAGTCACTCTGTAATATCTTCTTTTGTGTGTGCTCTCAATATTATATTCATGCATAATAATTTTAAAACCCAAGTACGTTACACTAGAGCTCATCCCCCACATAACATTATACTACTACTATATGACTTGCTATATATTTGTAGTGCCCCCCTCCACATACACAAATATAATTTTTTAAAGCCTTGGAGGTCCAAGATAATGAAACTGATCGACCAGCACAGAGAGACACAATTTCAGTTTGTTGGACACTCAAATGTTTAGTTTTAATGGCAAGGGGAAAAAATTGGTTCTAATATAATTTACCTCTAAAATATCAACTTGAAAATATTTACTCCATGTCAATCGTGCCTCTCGAAACTGGAAAGGATGGCAAGTAGCGTGCAGCGAGGGACGCCAAGCAATATAATATTAATATTACAGTTTAATTTATAAGCATTAATGGCCTATTAGCTCAGTTGGTTAGAGCGTCATAACGCGAAGGTCGCAGGTTCAAAACCTGCATGAGCCAAATTTTGTAATTTTTTTTTAACTTTAACATTTTTGAGCCTAGTCTCTTTATAAAGCTGGAATTTTTTAAAAAATACATTACGTGAGACGTCTCTCTATAATTTCGTGGGAAAATTTGTCGTGTATTCTTTAAATATATTACCCTGTGAGTGCTCAATACATGTAAATAGATGAGCCACAAGTCAGCAGCAAGTTCACGAAATAGGCTTTTTAATCACGATAGAAAAATTTTTAATAACCTGGATGGCCTAAAACAAGAGGTGAAAAATTGATAAAAAACATTTCAGTAGATGGAGGGTGCCCTTACAAAACACTTACTATTAATTTGGGCAACTCATATATATATTAAAACTGTTGGCAAGCATCAAATGATTAAGATGTACAGATTCTGCAATATTGTTGGCGTTACACCAACAAATGAATCTTGATGTGAATTTTCATCGAAATAGCTTCCATGATCTTCAAATCCTTTTGTTAGTTTCATTCACTAGTGATCCATCTCTGATGCTGCTCTTTCTACACATTCCCACAACAACAATGCCTCAAAAATCTTCGTGTCAATCATTGGTTCTAACTTCTAAGCCATCCATGCACCAACACTCTAACAGTAGTCTTCACTCTTTAATTACTTAGACTCCCCATCTTTTGATGAGCTAAACTCTCCACCAATTCTTGCTGCTCTCTATTATATTTTTTGAGGTATATATTTGTGTGTGTGTACTAAATCCAGTATTAAATATAAAACCCAATTGATTTTTTTGAAGATATTAAAAAAATTAAATAAATTATTTTAAAGTATTTATATTTATCGTTTTTTCCTCCAAGCTAATTACTTTGCTTAACTTATAAAAAGATAATAATATAAAATATATGATATGATTAGATAATTTATTTAACTTTCTTAATCTCTTTTTAAAAAAGTCAACTATTTAAGGAAGTATCACGTTTATCTTTTTATAAAAATAGTTTAAACCAATTTGATAAGAGTTATCCAAAATCACATATCCTTAATTTATCGGGCTTACTTTGAATACCCTCGCTGTTGTAGCTAAACGAGGACGCTCTGCAGTATCAAACATGTCTTGATTTCTTCAGGGCTGGTTGGGAGAGCAAGGCTCAGTCTCTTAAGTTTGGATCCACTTGAGAGTTTTCTGAAAAAAACCGTGTGACTGACTCAAACTCAGCCTTCTGCTATCTAAAGCTTGAACTTTCATATTAGTGACCCCAGCAATGTTAAGCTCTTGTGTCTAAAATTAGATCCATAGGATTAACTCGTAGGTTGACTTGTGACTCACTAAATTTACGTACTTCCTTTGAAAATCTGTGACATTGCCTAGAAAAATATTCTTGTGAACAGTACAGAGTGAAACCATATGAATCTGGTCCCCTAGTTTCTCATCACTTTCCCAAGAACATTGGAGGACATTAGGGTAGGACACGGGGCAAATTCAATGTCACTCTTTTAGAAAGCACTTGTGTGGTCTTTTATGAACTGTTGCTTTGACTGAAAAATCAGAGAGTTTGGTTAAAATCAGACATTGAATTATGAGAAGTGCTTTGTATTTCACTAACTGTGTGTTTGGGAGCCTTCCAAATCATGGTTTTAAACTATGATTTATGCAAATCGAGATAAAACTTATCTTGCATACTTATCTCGTAAATTGTAAAAGTTATTCTCAAAAGTTAATTTCAAACACACACTAATACTCTGATGGTCCCACCCACATTACATTAGTACTCTCTCACTGTTCCTAACAAGTAACCCCATCCAAATTCAGGAATATAAAAAATTCAATTAGACTATCAACTAAAAAAAGCACCTTGATATATCAACCCATTTATTAAAACAGGCTTGTCTATTATTACATTTTTATTGTACTGAAAATTGAGCTCCTAATACTATAATTTATATTTTGGTACAAGCAATTTTCATACATAATTTATAATTTGTACATAATGATATAGTAATACAAATTATTCAATTATAACTTCTATATTTTTAAAACCTTTAATCACTATTCTGGGTTCTTAATTGTAATTTTCCCAAAAAGATCAAAGCTACCCATGTGTCAACTGTCAAATCTATCATAATTATAGAAACAACATTATTGCTCAACCAACAAATCACAAAATAGTAACATGCATGGACTGGATTTGTGGATGAAAGTGAAGCAAGCACCTAAGCCCAATTGTTAAAAACATGAATATATTTTCATACTGGGCAATTGAACTTTTTGAAAAAAAATAATTCTTTTACTTATATTATATGTCAATTAAAAAAGTCGATGACAAAAATATGCAAAATCTTACTTTTTGTTATAAAAATGTTGATAATAAGAGAGTAGAAGAGAGAAATTCTAGAGAGATAAATTAGAGAGATATTCTCATTCACTTGTACATCAAAATACATAACCCAGGACC
Organism: Albizia julibrissin; assembly: GCA_037074505.1. Taxonomy (NCBI): domain Eukaryota; kingdom Viridiplantae; phylum Streptophyta; class Magnoliopsida; order Fabales; family Fabaceae; genus Albizia; species Albizia julibrissin. Next base: position 2,012,175 of record CM073480.1, on the reverse strand, counting down.
CCTATTTATAGAAATTTTTCAGTGCTACAGTAACTTGCTACAGTAACTTTTCCGTGTTGCTACAGTGATTCCGTGATGCTACAGTGATCTCCCCCGTGTGCTACAGTGATGCTACAGTGATGAACAGTAATGAACAGTATTTGCTACAGTGATGAACAGTGATATTTAATCTTACATATCATATTGACTGGAAGAGCAGGTTGGCCTGGATATGAGATAATGGACATCCACATAATTAATATTCATAACACTCCCCCTTGGATGTCTATTATGAATGTGCCTCATTAAAAACTTTAACTAGGAAAAACCCAGTGGGATAAAAACCTAGCCAAAGAAAAGAGTACATCATTCATTGATATACTATTCAGTGCTGCCTCATTAAAAACCTTTCTAGGAAAACCCAGTGGGACAAAACCTAGATAAGGGAAAAAGAGTACAGCATGTATTGACTCCCCCTCTTAACATTATCAATTGATATTTCTGAATCTCCGAAGGCCAATGTCATAGACAAGTTTTTCAAAAATTGTACCTGGAAGTGACTTTGTGAATAAATCTGCTAGATTTTCACTTGAACTAATTTGCTGGACATCTATTTCACCATCCTTTTGAAGGTCACGAGTAAAGAAGAATTTTGGTGAAATATGCTTCGTTCTGTCTCCCTTGATATAGCCTTCTTTAAGTTGGGTAATGCATGCAGTATTATCCTCATATAGAACAGTTGGTATCATTTTGCCCAAAGATAAATGACAAGTTGTTCGTATATGATGTATTACTGACCTCAACCATACACATTCTCGACTTGCTTCATGTATTGCTAGAATTTCTGCATGGTTTGATGATGTGGCTGATATAGTCTGTTTCATTGATCGCCATGAAATAGCTGTACCTCCACATGTAAACAGATAGCCTGTTTGTGATTTACCATCATGTGGATCTGATAAAAATCCAGCATCTGCATAACCTACCAGTTCATGCTTAGATACGTTTGAGTAGTATAACCCCATATCCATAGTGCCTCTTAGATAACGAAAAATATGTTTTATTCCATTCCAATGCCTTCGTGTTGGTGAAGAACTAAATCTTGCTAATAAATTAACAGCAAAGGATATATCAGGACGTGTATGATTAGCAAGATACATTAGTGCTCCAATAGCACTAAGATATGGTACTTCTGGACCAAGTAGTTCTTCATCACCTTCTTCGCTGATTACTCGCGGTCGGAATGGATCTTTATCTGGCTTTAGAGACCTTACAATCATTGGTGTGCACAATGGATGAGATTTATCCATATAAAATCTCTTTAGGACCCTTTTTGTATAAGTTTCTTGATATACAAAGATCCCATTTTTAAGATACTCAATCTGTAATCCAAGACAGAATTTTGTTCTTCCCAAATTCTTCATCTCAAATTCTTTCTTCAAACAATGAATTGCCTTTTGGAGCTCTTCAGGAGTTCCAATAATATTGATATCATCAACATAAACAGCAATTATAGCAAATTCACTATTAGATCCTTTTATAAAAATGCATGGGCATATTGGATCATTTTTGAATCCTTCTTTCAACAGATATTCATTAAGACGATTATACCACATGCGCCCTGATTGCTTCAGGCCATACAGGGACTTATTTAACTTAATTGAATATTGTTCTCGAAAACTTGAATTAGATGCTTCTGGCACCTTAAGTCCTTCAGGGACTTTCATATAAATTTCATTGTCAAGTGACCCATATAAATAGGCAGTCACGACATCCATTAGATGCAGATCAAGCCCTTCTTTTACGGCTAGGCTAATTAAATAACGAAAAGTAGTCGCATCCACTACAGGTGAATACGTTTCTTCAAAATCAATGCCAGGTCTTTGTGTAAAGCCTTGGGCTACAAGACGTGCCTTATATCTTATTATTTCACCCTTTTCATTTCTCTTTCGTACAAAAACCCATTTGCATCCAACTGGTTTTACATCTTCAGGTGTAAGAACTACAGGTCCTAACACTTTTCGTTTTTCCAATGATTTCAATTCTGCATTAATGGCATCTTTCCATAGGAACCAATCTTTTCTTTGTTGGCACTCGCTAATGGATTTTGGCTCATGATCCTCAATATTATTCATTACATCTTTTGCTATATGATAAGCAAAAATGTCGTCAACGTTGACTTCATTTCGATCCCATCGGATTCCATTCATAACATAATTTATTGAGATCTCATTATTTTCACATATATCAGGTACCTGGGTCTCTCCTGGGACTACAACATTCTCTTCTAGAGATATCTCTACTGGAGATAATAACTCTTCAGGAGATGGCTCTTCTGGAGCTATTAAATTTTCTTGATTATCCTCAATTTGACCATCTATATTCTTTGCTCCTTTTCTTTTTCGAGGATTTCTATCTTTGGAACCGATGGGTCTGCCACGCTTCAGGCGTGCTTTAGATTCATTCATAGTAGATTGTCCTTCAGGGACATCAATTTTAACAGGAGCATTAGCAGCTGGGATATGTGACTTTGTCACTTTCTTAGGGTCAGTAAATGCTTCTGGCATTTGATTAGCTAAATTCTGTAAATGAATTATCTTTTGAACTTCCAGTTCACATTGATTTGTACGAGGATCAAAATGAGCCAATGATAATTCATTCCAGCTAATTTCTTTATCCAACTGCTTGTTTTCTCCCCCTAATGTTGGAAAAAGTGATTCATCAAAATGACAATCGGCAAATCGTGCCGTAAATAAATCTCCCGTAGATGGTTCTAAATATTTTATGATTGAAGGAGATTCATACCCAACATATATTCCCATCCTTCTTTGAGGACCCATTTTAGTACGTTGTGGTGGTGATACTGGCACATATACCGCACACCCAAAAGTTCTTATATGGGAAATATTAGGTTCCTGACCAAAAACCATTTGTAAGGGGGAAACCTTTAAGTAACTTGTTGGTCTGATGCGAATTAATACTGATGCATGCAAAATGGCATGGCCCCAAGCAGAAATTGGGAGATTAGATTTCATAAGTAAAGGTCTTGCAATTAGTTGCAACCTTTTAATCAATGATTCTGCAAGTCCATTTTGTGTATGAACATGAGCTACAGGATGTTCAACATCAATTCCAAGGGACATACAATATTCATTAAAAGCTTTTGAAGTAAATTCACCAGCATTATCAAGACGTATTTTCTTGATAGGATAATCAGGGTAATGTGCTCTTAATCTAATTAATTGAGCAAGTAATCTCGCAAACGCCAGGTTGCGAGAAGATAATAAACACACATGTGACCATTTAGTTGATGCATCAATTAAAACCATATAATATCTAAATGGTCCACATGATGGGTGTATTGGCTCACAAATATCTCCCTGTATCCGTTCTAGAAATGTGAGAGACTCACTTTCTACTTTGCTTGGTGAGGGGCGAATAATTAATTTTCCCTTGGAACATGCAGTACATGAGAAATCATGGGATTGTGGTATTTGTTTACACTTCAGGGTATGTCCACATGAATTCTCAATTATTTGTCGCATCATAATTGAACCAGGATGGCCTAACCGGTCATGCCAAACATTAAATTCATTTGTAAACTTCTGGTTTACATTAGTAGATTTCTGGTCTATATTAGTGAACTTCTGGTTCTCAATAACATGTGTTTCAATTGTGTTTATAAATGTATAATATAAACCAGAAGAAAAAGCAGGACACTTTTCTAATATGCATTTTCTACCAGCAACTATTTTTGTAACAACAAGATACTCTTTATTATTTTTATTTGTTGTTTCTATATGATATCCATTTCTGCGGATATCTTTGAAACTTAATAAGTTTCTTCCAGACTTGGTAGAATAAATTGCATTATCAATGCATAATTTTGTTCCTTCAGGTAATAGAATATTAGCTCTTCCGGAGCCCTCAATCAAATTTATACTACCAGATATAGTCTGAACGTTGGCTTTTTGCATTACCAAGGAAGAAAAATATTTATCATTTCTGAGTATGGTGTTGGTTGTTGCGCTATCAATGAGACATAAATCTTCAGGATTGATGCCGGTAAGATTCATTCTTCATTAAAAGAAATATAAAAACATAATTAAGATAAATACATTCGATAAAAGTAACATAAAAATTCAAATAGATAAATAATTATGCTAAGAAATCAGCAACATCCAAATGGGTAAAATCCATGTTTTCATACTCAAAATTCTCAGCCTGATCCACATGATTTACTTCAGTTATTGATCCTTTACCATTATTTTTTTATTGATTCTTAGTAAAGTTCAACTAGGTGTCTTAGTGTACGACAGGTACGAGACCAATGACCTTTGCCACCACAGTGATAACATAGACTTTCAGCATTTTTATTTTGCCCACTATTTTCTCTTTTATGGTTCTTATCAATCTTTTCCCTACTTCTGGTAGGAATTTGAATCACCACGTTTTCGACCATGGCCATGCTTACGGCTATAGCCACGTCCACGACCACAATTAGATTCATTTATTACTACATTCGCTTCTGGGAATGGAGTTAAGCCTATTGGACGAGATTCATGTTTTTCAATAAAAGCTCATTATTTTGTTCAGCCACAAGGAGACAAGAAATTAATTTAACATATTTAAACCTTTTTTCACAATATTGCTACTGCAGGAGCAAATTGGATGTATCCATTTATACAAGCTTTTGAAAGGATGACCATCTTCTGGTGATCATACATTTATTTTAAATTGTTCCAAATAACAAGTGGGTCTTTCATGGCCAAATATTGAATTTTAAGGCCTTTATGCAAATGGTGGTCTAGAAAAATTATGGATCATACATTTAAGATAAATAGTTCTTTTTGATAATAACAAGAGTCATAAATTTATATATTACAAAATTTAACTTAGTTCAGAATAATGTAATAAAAAGGACATTCACAATATAATAACAGGAAATTCATAAAGGCAGTAAATAATTCATAAAGTAAAATATTACGACAAAAATTAAAAATTTATGGCTTCAGGCCATTTAGTTCTCATGGCTTCATGCCAATTTGTATCATGACTTCAGGCTAATTAATCTCATGATGAGAAATTAAATATATATATGGCATCTGTCTATTTATCTTCAGGATAAATAAAAGTTGTACATAGCTTCTGGCTATGATATATATGGCTTCTAGTCATATAATAAGGAATCATATAGATATGGCTTCTGGCCATATAATAGGAAATCATAGAGATATAGCTTCTGGCCATATCATAAAAATTCAAATAATATGACTTCTGGTCATATAATTTCAGAAATTGGATGTAGATGGCTTCTGGCCATAATCATAATAATAATATAAATAAATTTGTAAATGATATATATCAGATATAACAACAATAGTGATCTCTAATCATAGCCATGGAACCCGATGTTCACAACAATCGGTAAAGATATATTTCTTAATTCCATATAATGGCTCAGATTATCCCAGATCTATGAAATAAAGATATTATAAAATAAAGTATAAACTATCAAAGAAATTATAAGAATATCATACCTTTGGCAGAGCTTCGTGCTGATAACGTGTTATAAAAATGTTGATAATAAGAGAGTAGAAGAGAGAAATTCTAGAGAGATAAATTAGAGAGATATTCTCATTCACTTGTACATCAAAATACATAACCCAGGACCCCTATTTATAGAAATTTTTCAGTGCTACAGTAACTTGCTACAGTAACTTTTCCGTGTTGCTACAGTGATTCCGTGATGCTACAGTGATCTCCCCCGTGTGCTACAGTGATGCTACAGTGATGAACAGTATTTGCTACAGTGATGAACAGTGATATTTAATCTTACATATCATATTGACTGGAAGAGCAGGTTGGCCTGGATATGAGATAATGGACATCCACATAATTAATATTCATAACACTTTTATCTTCTTTTTAGTTGCACCCACTTAGTCATGATTCACTTAACAAATTTCTTCATTGCAATACCAAGAAACTTACCAGACAACTACAGGTTATGACTTAAAATGTTTGGGAAAGAGTGGTCTTAATTTCCATAAAGTACGGTAAATTTGGCTGTGTCCTTGGCATGTTTCATGGCCACTAGAAACAGAAACAAAGTGGTCAGGAATTTCTGCGCATACCATTCTTGGGATTTGTGATTCTTCTCCATTACAGATCATATCAGAAGGTTTCAACTGATGAGGGGTGTGAATTATTATGATTCTGAGATGAAAGGGAAAATTGATGAGGAAACACAAAGGAAAAAGAAAAGGCAAACCCTGAAATTGAAGTAGATTTAGATTTTAGATTCAGAAGGTGTCATGTAACAAGAAGATTAAGTAGGGAATGGATGAATTATTACCTGGTTCTGTTGGTACCACAGCCAGCTTTAGTCTCAGATTGGGTCAGACTATCTTCTCTTCTGCTTCTCTTCTCTTCATGTCTTTTGGGGTCGAATTCTACAGCTACACAGCTTTCTGGTATACTTTCTTTTCGTTTTCTGCTACTTCACTGTGTGGCCCTTTAGATTTTGCAGTCTTTAGGATCTTCCGAGTGCTTATAGAAAATGGGATCATATATAGAACAATTTAGCCATATATTAGCATGATCAGTCGTCTAACCTTTGAGTGTTAATTGATTTTATGCCTAAGATTCTTAAACGTCTTACAAAGCATGTAGATTCAATGTAGTGATGCCCATTTCCATGGATGACAAGTGATTGAACTCCTTAAAATCATAAAACTATTAGTCTGGCAAAATTTTAAAACTAAAATCCCTTTTACTCATCAAGGCAATGGATAAACCAACTTCTGTTTTTGTTCTTTGCTTTTAACTTGGATAGTCCCTTTTACTTTTGTTCACTGTGTATGTAATTTTTGTTGATTCCTGTGTCTTGAACTTGGATCATCCCAAAATTGCAGTTACTTGGTAACGATTATGGGTTTGGTCATACCTTGGAGCTTCACATTAGCATTGGTAGATGGATACTCTGTTCTCCTCAAATGCCCCATTCATCAGCCAGTAATACTGCTCATCATTGCTGTGGGAGATTGGGTATGTAGATTCCAATCTTGCAGTTAAATGATATGTCCGGGGTCTAGGGGTATGGATCGAGTTTAGAAAGATCAGACACAAGTTCACCAGTCTTTTATGATTTTGTGGTGCCACCTGGCCGAACTTAATCCCCACCCAGACCCGGAACATATCAGTAAATATTGTCAGAGAGAGCTGACATGTGATATTTTGCTTTGAAAAAACGAAGAACGTGGAAATCTTAATGATCTGTTTCAGGTATTATCTGTTCTGACACTAGCAGCAGCATGCTCAACAGCGAGTGTAGTGGATCTGCTGATGCATTCACATGGTTCATATTGCCCTTGGAAGTATTGCAGCAGATATCAGATATCTGCAGTTATGGCGTTTCTGTCATGGCTTCTTTCATTGGCATCCTCTCTTTTCAACCTTTGGCTATTACCCTCCTTGTAATTCTCTTTTCATTTTAGCACCATAAGTTCATATCATATTTCATTTATGATATTTTTTCCACTTTTTGTGTAAATTTGTTCTTTTGTAAATTATAGAATTAGAAATCCCAGGAAGCAGCATGTTGGAATATTGTTGTAATTAATGTCATAACTTTTATGTGAGAAAGAATCAAAGGACAGACAGAGAAGCGCTAATTGATAAGAACTGGATTGAATATGGGAGTGGAATATATGGTGTCAACTTGAAACTAAGTTTCAATAAAAAATTTCAAATCTCTTGAGCTATAATAACTACATCCATTGGTGCCAAAAAGTCAAAAAAAACCAGTCAAAAGATACACAAACTCTTGTCAATAAATTTATATATAAGCTTTTAAGTGGTTAGTGTCTACCCCTCTAAATATAAAAAAGATGTGTGCAGCTGGTTTTTAGGAGATTATGAGTACCTAACTATGTTTAGTGCAGTCACAAACTAAAAATGGAGCTGGATTGTTAACTCATGGAATAAAACATGAACTCAGTCTGATGATTCACGACTTATGATGAAGGGAACTTTCTGAAATCTGTAAATTCTCATGATGCCATCCCCACAAATAGGACCGGTAAAACGGGACGGGCTGGCGAGCCCAACCTGTCAGCCCACCAAAATTAACGGGCTCACGCTGGCTAAATGCCAACACCCCCCTTTAGCCTGCGGGTTAAACAGGCTGGCCTTTTTTAAAAAAAAAAATCTATAACATAAATCAAAATACCCTCATCATCTTTCCTTTAATGCTGTGTTTTTAACTACTTTCTCATCTTTTTTATTTGACATTTTTATTTTTATATTATATTTATTTATTATACTATTATTAAATTTAAAAGAGATATGTTTATATGTTTTTGTGATGTGAGTAGATGAAAAAAAATAAGAATGAAATTATTTTCTTAATACAAATGTATAAAAAATGTGATGTGAGTAGATAAAAGAAAAAGGAAGTGAAAATTAAAAAAAAAGAGTGAAATTTAAAATAAAAATAAAAAGCCCGCCTTAAAGGGCTCGGGCGGGCAAAACCGTCAGACCCACAGTCTGCGGGTTGGTGCGAATTCCAGTCCTACCCAAAAAGGAAAAGTTGTCGTATAATGGAGAAAACATGTCAATAGGGTCAGCCCATTTTGGCTACGAAAATACACAAAAACAAGAAACAAAAGGCGATTGAGATTTACAAGGATTATATATAAGTGGCTAGGTCAGGCTCCATTTCCTGATTATAGTAACTAGTACAGAACCCAAAAAGCAAATAGCATATAGACAGATATTAATTAATTATTATATGGCATATAAGATACGTAGGAGGCGAGAAGCATTCTGGGGCCATCAATTGCTCATCTACCTTGCCGTTAACGCTTACCCAAAGTCAAAAGTTGAAAACTTGCTTCTGCCTCACTTTTTCCGGAACCCCTGCTCGTCTTTTGTATGAGTAAAATAGCTCGTCTTTTTATATGTGTTCATATTTTATTTTTTAAAATTAATAATTTTTAAATAAAAAAATTATTTTAAAAAAATATTAAAAAATTATCTTTATTTTAAATTTTATATTTATTAAAATAATTTTTTTAAAAAAGATTAAATTTAAATCATTCAATTCTCATCTTGGATGAGCAGGAAACTTATTCCCTCTTTCTCCATACAAACCTTTCACCCTTTATGCCTTCATTCGAGTTTTACCTTTTCAACTTCTGCATGTTTGGGCCACCCTTTTTCAAAAATAATTAAAGCGATATTTTACATATTTATTTTTATAGCTTTTGATATATCTATTAAGTAGTAAGATTTGGGCGGGATAAAAATAGAAATCTAGGATCAAACCAATAAAAAAGTGTTTTTAGGCAAACTATTACCTGTATGTAATTAATTTGATTTCATTTGATAAAATCAAGATTTTGCACCTACTTTTTTTTGGGTATATTAATTGATAAAATCATAATTTTGAACTATTATTGTTTATTATAAAGAGGTCCAAAGTGAATATAAGAAATTAATTAAGAATAGTGTAATTAAATGTTACCAAAAAAGAATATATAGTCTAATTGAAAAAATAGGTACTAAAACTCATGCATCAAACCAATTAGCCAGCTCAAGTGACACTAATTAAACACGTCCTAAAAGATATAATAGGTAGGTAAAGTATGGAAACAAAAACAAATTATTCTGACTTGAATAGTCGTGTATATGTTTGGAAGGTCCACATTACGTGCACAGTATGTATATCCATGATTTTAGGAGCTCATGGATGAGATCCAATGTTTGGAGAGTGTTGGTCATATTATTTGATTCACATCTTGTAAATAGTGCCCTTTGCCCCGTAAACTTTTATAGATCTTATATGTATGTCAATTTGTTAAGTTGGGGATAAAAATTAAATCATATACTACAATTTATGAAGTTGAGTTGATGAGTGATTGAGCGAGTTTTTTAACTTTCTAGGTTCATGAAATATATAACCCACCAACAGTTTCATGATGATCCGAAACAGGAAAGGGAGAGAGTCATGAATGATGAAAGCTAAGTTGTTAGAGTAAATTCCAGTGGGAATTATGGCATGCATGAGGAAACTACTACTTTGGACGACCAAGAAACTATCCTACAATGGCTTCTGTACTTCAACCTCCTGACATGAGTGATCCCACAACTCCGGCTATGAGAACCGTCGGATCTCCCAGCACCGCCGATATCACAAACTGAACCGCCAGACCCGCAATCTCACAGCACTTCCTCACCTTCCCCTTACTCCTCCCACCACTTCCATGGCTGCTCTGAAGCGTGTTCTTCAACCTCGGAATCATCCTCATCCCTGTATTCCCTTCCCTATATATCCCATACCAACTCTCCACAATCATCTCCCTCACACAAGCCACGTGTAAATTGTACTTCTTGCATTCTGATCGGTAACTCCAGCTCCGTCCCTTTCTCCCGCACCGGTGACACGCCGATCTCACCTTCCTATACAGATACAGCTTGATATCTCCGTCGTCAAGCACCATCGGCAGATTCGCGCAGCACGGGTGCAGATCGTAACCGCAAGATCTGCAGTGGTACACGAATCCGCTCACGTCCTTCTCGCACGCGTTGCAGTAACGCGCCATATCCCCTGGCGGCACCGTCAGGAACTGGAACGAGCATTTCTTGTAGAACGCGTGGCAGATCGACGGCGATGGTACGGCGCAATGGACGTGAAGGTCGTAATCGCAGATCGAGCATTTGTATCGCGATCCGATTCCGACTTCGTTGCAGCCGTCGCATTTGAAGGGGAATTCTGAGTACTCGAATTTGAGCTTGTGTTCTGGGTGGCTGAAGTGAGAGATCTCGCTGTATTTCATGGCCCTGTTTCAGAGGATTATATATTGCCTTAGGATCGGAGGAGGAATTGATGCATGAAGGTGAAGAAGAGGTATTTGGATTTATATATGAATTGAATTAGAGTTGATTATTGGGCTGTGATTTGAAGTTTGGGGCTTAGGTTTGAGTTTGTGTGGCTTGTAGGGGAAGCAAATGGGAAAGAATTATGCTTGGTGATGAGGTGATAATGGTGGAAGTTCCTGGGAATTTCCATGTCAACAAGTAGGGAGAGAGGGAGACAGATTATTAGGCACATTGATGAGTCACGTCCCACGAGGAGAATATATGCTACGAATTTTTAAGCTTTTCATGCATGATCTCTTTTTAACCTGATAATATTCAGTTATTTAGTTTCCTTCTGTTAGTCTTTGAAGATCACATACATTGATTTCTTTCTTTCTTGTTAAGGTGTTTGTATACAAGCCACCCTATAGGGCGAAAGAACATGCTAATCTAACCAGAGATTTCAAATAGGACAGGATGTTTATATGAATGAAGCAAAGAATGAAAGGCTGTGGATATGTATTAGAGTGGATTCATTGTGATATGAAAGCGCCTAGGGATATATGATTATATGGAGAATAAAATATATACTAGTACAAGCTAAGCTACCACACTCTGACAGAAAATTTTTAAAGATGAAAACAAACAACCAAAATAATAGATTCCTCATATTGCATAATCAGAAGTTCAGAATTCTAAGCTTTTGTGTATGCCGATGGATATCGTGTCATGTTCCTTATAATTAAACCTAAACGACATTATCTAATTAGTTTGTCATCCTTATCTTATATCCATTTTATCTGTAGATAGAATGCCGACCACCTATAGTTCTCGTCCGCCATGAATTGATTCTTGCGTATTAAACTTGTTACAACATGCTCTTTCTACTAGGTCATATATACTTGGCTTGAGCACTATATTGTGTAGTTGATGCTTTGGAAATATTAACTGATTCAAGATAACAATTAAGCTTATAAGGGAAGATGTAGTTACAGTAGTAAGTGGTAGCTAGGTGTCGCAGAGGTATGGCCGTTTCATGGATTTGTGGAACATTTGTATACCAATATATGAGAGATTCTTAGGTTGTAGTGCCAGTGTGGGTGATGAGTAAGTAATAATGGAGTGTGATTGATCTCTTTCAAGAATGAAATTATGCCTTCAATACAACTTTTATTCATTGTTCCATTTTTGCAGAAATTCTGTGGTACTACCCACTTCCTCCTCCTTACTTGATATGTCTCACTCACATCTTTCTCACTTGTTCATGTTGATTGAGCCCCTGCTCTTTCATGTTTTCCTTCTTTTATAACTTTAAATTAGTGCTTCTGAAAAGTGCATAATTTGTCATTTGTCAAGATAGAATTGTCCTGATATCGTCTCATCTATGAACACTCTCATGATTATACATTATCAACCCTAAAGATCAACTCTACTTATTGAATAGAAGGCAATTTTATTCGAAATATTGTCAACACTGATAACTTTTTTGTTTTTGTTTTTTGGATTTGAATAGCAGATATAGTATAATGAAGAGTTGGAGGTTAAACTCCAAACCTGATGCTGCCAAAGGCATATCTTGTGCCGCTAACCCAAATGGTCTTTGACACCAAGGAGCCTTTATTTCTTAAATTTATTATTATTTTTAAACTATGTCTATTGATATCCCACATTCCAATACAAATAATTTTAAAAATAAATATTTTTAATGTTGAACTCTCAGCTTTGAATGGATGTCAAAAAAAAAAAAACAATAGAAGAACCTAATTTAATATATTATATTCAATACATTTTTTTTTGGTTACAAGAGAGGGCTATATGCCCAAAAATTAAATCAACATAAAACAGGAAGGGGATAAATCCCAAACACTCTCTATCAACTAAGGTCTTCAGGTTATCTGGACATGAATCCAGAATGAAAGAGCTAGATAACCCCTCATTTGCTAGTGTATTCGCAAGCTTTCTGATCTAGGGATATATATTGTAATTTCACATTTAGTGGTATTCCAAGTGTTTTGGTCTCGAACATTTTGATTCTGAAATCTTTCATCCTGTCTAGGACCAAGATTGGGAAATATTGGGACTAGGACTGAGACAAAAACTATAATCACTCTTGAGATCCCAGTCTCAATCCCAGTCCCATATTTTTATAATTTTGTTATCTCATAAATTAAGTTATCTTTTATTTATTTATTTATTACCTTATAAATTAAATTATCATGTGATAAGATATGTATCACATTTTTTTAGTTAGAGTTAAACTGCATATATATATTAATCCTAACTCTATACTATATAAAGATAATAACGAATATAGTAATAATAATAATTATTATTATAATGCCATTTTTCAACTTTAAATTAATTTATGTAGTTATGTGGCCTTATTAGTTATTAAATAATCACTTTAAATAATATAATAAAGAGAATTTAAATAATATAATGATATTTTTTAAATTTATTATTATTTTTTAAAATAAACCAGAATATTCTGATCCCGTCCTGATACTATTGAGATCAGGACCATACCAAGATCGAAGCCGAAAACTAGGATTAGGGTATCCGGTGCCGTCCGGGTTTGAACACCCGGCCCTAACTCTTACTCTATTTTCAATATTCGAAGGAAGTGGGTCAATGAAACCGAGTGAGAGTGAGAATATTGACCCATAGCTTTGAGGCCTCACTTTTAGGCATTTAACAAACATGAACCACTTCTAATTTGAAACATCCAAAAAGCCTACTCTGTGCTTCACGATTGCACAACGTCAAGCCCACAGACACTATACATTAATATAAAATATTATATTTAAATTTGCACTTTTCTTGCATCATTATTACCGTGAGCCACCTCTCAGATTTCATGTATTTATTCATTCTTTCGGATTGTTAACCCATTCAATTAGACTCTTTCACATATTTTAATGAACTTTAAATATTAAATGACAAATATAATTTATTTAAAAAATTAAGATGTTAATTTTCGTGGTATATAGATATTTAGGTCACATGAAAATTTTTTCAGGCAATTTTTTTCTCAAGGGAGTGACTTGGGAAAAAGGGATAAATGGATTGTCGTCTATAGACTTCCAAATGGAATCCGTGGGCTTGAATCCCAAAAACAAAGACGCAATTGTAGCTTTTTGAGGGGCAAATCATGCGATTAAAGTGGTAAATGCGCGGTGGCTTCTTTTTAACCCATTTAACTTATCATGCAAAAGCTAATCCAAAAGTTATTCTGCTAAAGTCCATTTATGGGCCACGGTGGTTAGATAGATAATCTGATTTACTGTTAGGATTTAAGAAATTTGGGCAACCCTGAACTACCCCTTATTTCTCTTCTCCATCACGCAACTCTTGGCCTCCATTTTCTCCAGTCATTCGTCTGCCATCGCCTCTTCTCCCTGTATGGCTGAGTTCTGCTACATTTCCAACCTCTCTTTCCTCTTCAACTGATTCGTCATTATGTGTCTTTTGTGCGTCATTCTCTCTCTAGTCGAGTGTCTTCAGGTCATCATCTCTTCTCTCTTGTTTCTTTGGCAGAGTCTTGTGGTGTGCATCTGTTCATTTTTTGTCTTCTCCATTTGTGCATCCAAAACAAAACAAGTTTCAATTTGATAAAAGGAACTTCTGTTAATATTAATTTAAATATAAATTACATTACACAATCTGATTTTTATTTAATTTTAAATTTACAAAAATTCATTTTGAAAAAAAAAATTACTTGTATCACTATTAATGCAAACATACGCTTAATGGGCAGAAACATTTAAGCATATTTATTTATGAAATAAGTATTTTTCTCACTGTTTAATGATATACTTGAATTTAGATGAAATAAGCCAAACGAGAATGTGACACTAGAAAAGTCGTTTACAAAAATCAAAATAAAATTCATCTCACACACTTACCTCATAAATTATAAATCACGTTAAAAAAACAGTTTCTATGATTAACCTAAACGGACACATTATCTGATCATTATTAGAATATAAAGAAGTTTTACATTGATTAATTAAAGAATATACTAAAGGTATCTAATGTAAGTAGGAAATTCTAGGATTTACGTTTTTTTTTTAAAAAAAATTTGTCATTCTCCTTATTTAATTTCAAATTTAGAAGGCTCAAGGTCATAGATCATTAAGTTGTTATTCCTTTAAGCCAAATGTATGCTCTGTACTTGTATACTTGGCTCAGTGCATGGGTTGTTACAAATTATACAGTAGTAGAAGACGAGAAAGGGAAGGATCGCGGACAGTCCATTTTAACTTTTTTGTGAATTTGACAGAGACACCCACAATACAGTTCAAACGTGTTATGCGAAATTTGGCATTATCTCATAAAGCTACCCACAAACTCTGAAGTCAATCAAGTCAGACACACCCATCACCCTTATCATGTGAAACCATAACTTTCACGGATGCTTCCTCCTTCCTTTAACCTTCCCCAATTTAATTGGATCACTTATTAGAAATATTAAAATAAAATTATTGATTAGTTTAGTTGGTTAAGCTCTAACCTATATAAAAGGTTTTAGTGTGGTTTAGTGGGTAGAATATTAAGATTCTTATAATCTTAAGATATATGATAATTTGAATATCTCTTTAAAGAAAGAAATCCCTCTTAATTTTCGAATGGCATTGATTATTTCTTTTAAATAAGGGTAGATTAATGATAATTGAAGTGGCCTAGATGTAAATAATACATTATTTTTTTATTTTGTCCGTGATGTTTCTCTAATTACACCTTGTTTACACGCCTTTCTTTTATTTTCCCTTATCACTGTTTTATCTGAGTAGTCCAAAAAATCTGAGTTAACTCGCTAATGTCAACTGGCCCACACTCTACCATGAGCAAGCTCGACGACACCAGAGTGTACAGTAAATTACTTTACCTTTTTATGGCAAAGGAAAGAGCAAAGAATGTCCCTTTGTCAACATCTTCTCCTCATGCGATTCTGTTTCGTTCCCAGATTCATGTCATCTTCTCTTTGTTTATAACCCTATAAATACAACTACTCCCTCCTAAACTAACCATCCAAATCCAGGTGGAAAAAAATCATATTATTCCTCTACTTCTCTTGCTCTGTTTCCAGAAAAACAGAGAAAGCATATTTGATCTAAGATCCATCAAGAATAAAAAAAAAATTAGTGAGTGATTCCATATGGGTAATTGTGCATCTCCTCAATACACAAGAAAAGGAGGAAACTTGAGTTGGAAATCAAGCGTGAACGTTATAGACATGGAGGGCAAGCTGCAACAACTGAAGAAACCAAAGAAGGCTTGGCATGTTCTGTCTCAGAATCCAAATTGTTTCCTGTGCAGCTCAGAATCCATGCATGTTGGATCTCCGATACCTCATGTGGGTCCAAGTGAAGAGCTTCAATTAGGACATATTTACTTCCTATTGCCTCTTTCTAAATCCCACACAACACTTTTGCTTCAGGATTTGTGTGCTCTGGCCATTAAGGCTAATGCAGCTCTTGTTCGTTCCCACACACCTTCTACTGCAAATTCAACCGCTTCTGCTACCGACTCAAGCTTAAGAAAATCATCTTTAGTTAAGCACAAGAATCTTCTCAACAATTCAGGCCTTCCACGTGTCTCTCTCAGAGTTTGAAGGTGGAATTTTGATATGAAGTTAAATTGGGTCCTTGAGGAAGGAGATCGGAGGCATCAAGAATATGCAGAGTACAACCAAAATTTCTGAGAGATGACTGCTGCTAGTGCTATCATATCCAACGGCTCTGATGGCTGGAATTGGAAGTGTCAATATCTTGTTATTTGTAGCATTTTTTTCATTAATTGTGACTCGTTTGAGTTTGAGCCCAATCTATAAATATTAAGTTAATAGGCCTCCACCATTTGAGAAAATTGGGAGTTCACAATCTCAGTAACTGTGAGTTATTATCGTACAACCTGTACGTTGCTGAACTCTATACCAGAGATGCGGTTGACTTGAACCTGGTTTTTGAGGTGGCAATATTGGGTCAAGATATCAAAGAATTTGTGAAGAAAATTTGGCAGTGAAATGTGCTTCTTGTGAAATATGAAAATCATCATTCCCATCAATCTTTGGCAATTTCAATGTATTCGAAGTTGATAATGATTTCAGTAAATGTTATTGAAAATATTTGACATTTTCTCAAGATATAAACTTATAAATAAATATTGTATTCATTTGGAACAGCCATCCATCTTAGTAGAATTCCATTGTTGAAATAATACGATCCATCTTTGTAACCATATTGATAACGCAATGGTTGAACTAATTGATTCCAGCTTGGAGCTTATCCAATTCAGCTTCATCAAAATCCTCTACCATGGTGGAAGGGGTTCTCTCAACGAAAGCACAAATTGTAATGATCAACTATCAAAATATCTTAGTACAATGGAATAACAAGTATATATTTAACATTTAATCCAGTTTATAACAACCATAAGCATTTGAAAATAGATTCAGCTAATTCTGATAAACAAAATAATGATAAACAGAGGACATAAAGGTGAAGAGGGAAGGAACAATAGATACAAGGGAAGAGAAGAGCTATAGAGAGGGAGAGAATTCCCAAGAACAAGACTAGAAAGAAGATCACACAAATTATCCACACCTTCTCCGACCAATTTCACCTTTATTATAATGCCTCCACTGCCAAGTATCACTTTATTCTTGTGTTTGAGATATATTTTTTATATTTATTAATTTTTTTAATTTAAATTTATTAATACTCTGTCAACAATAATAAAAAAGGAAAGAGAATAAGATAATTAAAAAAATAATTAGGGTCTCTTAAAAAATATATGTCATATTCACTAAATTAAATAATTTTCTTAATTTAATTAATTTAGTTAAATATGTCTTATTTTAAAACATGGAGAGAGTACCTTTATAAGCGCTCTTATAGTTTAAAGATAAGTGATAGCCCTAATGAACCCGGAATTATGTCTCAAACTCATTTAAAATGTAACACTCCACTATATTTTATTTTTTAAATTTATTATTTTTTCTCAAACTATTTCACACATTTCGAAAAAAATTAATAAAAAAGATAAATATTTTAGGAAATATTGATTTATCTTTACGTTGAACTCAGTTCAGTTGGATGTCAAGAAATAATAGGAAACCCAATTCACTAACCATTGCTTAGTCTGATCCAACCACGTGAAGCAACTGAACGAATAATTTAGGAAATATTTGAAGGAAGTATATCAATGAAACCGAGTGAGAAATATTGACCCATAGTTTTTGATTTGAGGCCTCACTTTTAACTTTTAAGTATTCAACAACAAACATGAACGACTTTTAATTTCCATCCTAAAGGCCTACTTCGTGCTTCACAACACCACAACGTCAACCCCACAGACGGTATACATTAATATAAAATATAATATTTAAATTTTCCCTTTTATTGAGTTATTATTAACCGTGTGTCACTTCTCATATGATTGTGTTTGATTGTGCGTAATTTGTTTTTCATCTTGAAAGTTTTTTGTGGGATAATTTTGTTTTAAGAATATAAAAAATGAAGTAATTTTATCCTGACTGTTATCTTAATTAAATTTAACTATTAGTTAATTAAATATGTTGAGCTGACAGTCCACATGCCATCCACATCATTTTTGTTAAAATACAAATTTGTTTCGAAAGTTTTAAATATAGCTTATTAAAAAAATGAAATAAATGATATATGAACTTTCAGCATAAATTTGCACCATGAAAAAAATAACGTGGATGATATGTGGAATGCTAACTTAATATATTTGGTCAACTAATAGTCAAAATTAATTGAAATAACAGTTAGAGTAAAATTACTCCTTTTTTTACACTTCAGGACAAAATTACCTTCAAAAAACTTTCAAAATAAAATTATCCTTTAACCTTTCCTTCTTCCCAATCTTTTAGTTAGACTCTTTATTTTGGCAAAAAAGTTAGACACTTTCACATATTTTAATGAATTTTAAAGATTAAAATGATTCATACTATAATTTACTCCAAAAAAGAAACCACGCTTTTATTTTGGGAAGAAAGACAAAAAAATATTAATTAAAGTTTAAAATCCCATATTGTTGATTATAAAAATATAACAATTAACAATTTATTTTTTTAAAAAAATCACTAATTTATAATTTTAAAATTTAAGTGATATTTTTTTTAAATAAATTTCTTTAAATTTTTAACCTCAAAAGTAAAAAATAAAGATGCAAAGTACAGGTGGTGCACAGCACGCCATTGTCCCCCACAAATGGGAGTAGAGGTGGTAATATGGGTTGGGATCACGGGCCGAGCCCGCCCAACCTACAAATATGGGCGGTTTGGGTTCTGTAAAATTGGGATCATTTGGGAGCGGTTCTTTTGGGTCCAAACCCATATGGTTCCAACCCATGACGGGTTGGACCACCGGGTTGGTGGGTTGGCCCATATTTTTTTTAAATGTTGTCCAGTGTTTATTGGACAAGGGAGATTGGGTGAAGGGCCAAAGACAAACAAAACTCAATCCAATTTGCGTAGCCTTTTGGGTCATTCATTATTGTCCATTCCATTGATGCTTTTTGGGGTTGTGACTTGCTGTCAGTTGCCTAGTTTGAGTCTTTGAGAGTTAAGACGTGGTATTCATAATTTAGTATACTCCCCCCCTTGGATTTATGTTTTTTTTGTTATGTGTGGACTTGTGATTAATGTTTAATTTTTAATGAATTTTTAATTTCTTTATGGTTTATGTTTGTAGAAAAAATAATTTTTAGTATATTATGTTAAAAAAATTTTAAAAAAAATAATATGGGTTGGGCGGGCCAACCCAGTGGTTATGGGTTGGGTTGGCTAAATGTCAACCCTTAGCCAACCCATATTAATGCGGTTCTTTTGGGCCCAACCCATATGGTCCTAACCCACAGCGGGTTAACCCAAACCCAATGAACTGGACCATATTACCACCTCTAAATGGGAGGCGACGTTGAACTTGCAAATAAAATTACATGCGCAATTGCGGCTAGAGACTTAAAAAATAGTTTAGCAAGGCTTGTTTAGGATGATGATTCAACCTTTTTTTTTTTAATGTGAACAAAACTGTTAAAAGCAAATCCCAAAAGATCCAAACCTTGGAGTAGTGAAATACAATTTAAAACGATGTCTACTGAACTATTCTACAAAAATTTAAACTGCCACAACAACAAAGGAACATTATAGAAAGTAACGAACCCATGATTCAAAATGCAATGTTTAATCACTACGGGCCTTCTGGTAGATATAAGTCGTACCAACCCCACACTCGTATTGGGACATTCCCTTTCTTGAGCCTCTGAACCTTTCTGAGCCTCAACCTCGAGGGTTATAGTCTTCCCTGTTAGGATTTTCACGAAGATTTGCATATTGTCGCCGATTCAGACTGAAACCTTGAATGGATGATTCAATTTTTAAAATTGGCTTTTCAATTATGATTTTTGATTATGAGGTGAGTATGTAACAAAATTTTTGTCTGAACTTATTTTAATGTACTCATGATAGGCAGCCTCAAACAAACATTAATTAGGTTGGGTTTAACCTGACAAGCTACTCTTGCATGTTAGACTAAACCTTAAGACTATACACATTAATTAATTTAAATAAATCAGATTGAGGCCTAGCTTTTTTTGTAAAAGAAATATACAAGACAGACCTGAGAATGTTAGGATCCATATATTTATATCAACCTTAAGGAGGTTTTTTAACCTTGTCGATGAGTATATATTTAATTAGGAGAATGACACAAAAATTCCTAGGATCTGTTAAATGTCATGTTCTCATCACATCGCAACTTATCGAGTTTTCTAAAATTATTTTTTTCCCTTGTGAAAATAAATCCCTCCAATGTTGGTCGCGAAGGCAGAGAATTATTTAAGAAATTAGTGTTCTAGGGATAAAGGATATCCTTACCTTTAACAAATAATAACTATAATTATATAAAATGATAATAAAACCTTAAATATTGATTATAAAAAACATTAAATAATGAAAACTACTATTTTGAAGTTTTAAGTTTCATATAATTAAATGTCAATGTTTAAGGCATTATTATTATTTTATATAATGAAAGTTGTTACTTTTTAAATTAAAGTTACCATTCATTTTTGTGCCAACGATGAATTATAAAACTTATCACTGCTTTTGTTATTTATTTGGTTTTAAATGTATAATCTAGTTTACTAATAGATTTTGGTCCTAAATAAATGTAAGATATTTTTTTAAATTAATTTTTTTAACGATCAATCAACTTTATTCTTGGAAACTTATAAATATAATACCTTGTTAATAAGAAAACGAGTCAGTTTTGATATATTAATCAATAAATAAAATATAATATTAATTATTTCATACTTTCCTTTTTAATATATTTATTCATAATTCATTGATTAAGAAATAATAATTCACTAATCAAGTAATCATATTTTCATCTAGCAGTATATCCCTTTATTTTAGGAGATGTAATTTATTTTCATCTTTGACTATATTATCTTTTTTATATGATTTTTCTTTATATAGGGGGAGTGTTACAAAATATTCTTTCAATTTTATCATCATTAAATTATATGGGACCATCTGGGTTAAAAATAAAAAAAGAATTATATTGGATCATACTTATATTAAGTTCCTCATATCCATTACATCAATTTTTTAAATCACATATAACCATATGTTCTATTTTCTTTCATATGAGTTTATAATTAAATGATAATAATTTAAAAATAATATACATGGATACATATGATTGGAGAACTTTAACGACATAAATATAAGAAAATTAACCTTAATATTTTCCAATTATATTCATTTCGTGCAATGCACGGGGAGTAAACACTTATTGATATATAATTTAAAGTATTTTACAGAGACTATGTCACATATGTTATAATTAAATAATTAATTTAAATTTTTTAGCTTATTCAAATTAAATCACGTAAACAAGTTTTATATTAAAGATGAAAATAAGCACTTCTAAAGGTGTATTAGTCATGTTGGTTGAGTTTATAGTCCCTTTACACAAGAGCCGTAAGGCCATTTCACAAAAACACTTAATTCCAAAGAAGTTTCCAAGGAAACAACGAGAATATGACATAACGTGATCCTAATTTGGGATTTACATGTATTTCAGGAATAGTTGTGTGTGGTTGTCCTGTTTAATTGCAGATTTAAAAGGCTTATGGATAATTAAGCAATTGTTCCGTAAGTCAAACGTATACCCACATACTTGTCTCAAATGTTACCAAGTTGACATCCATTACACAATTGTAGGAGAAAACGAGGGAAGGAAGGATCACGGAAACTAACCAATCCAAAACCACAAGAACTCATATTATTCCTCTGTTTCCAAAAAAAAAAAAAAACGGAGAAAGCATCTTTGATTTGAGATCGATCAAAAAGAGGGGGGGGGGAATTAGTGACTGATTCGATATGGGTAATTGTGTATCTCCTCAAAACGCAGGAAAAGGAGGAAACTTGAGTAGAAAATTCAGCGTGAACGTAATAGACATGGAAGGTAAGCTACAACAACTGAAGGAACCAATGAAGGCAGGGCATGTTCTGTCTCAGAACCCAAACTGTTTCATATGCAGCTCAGAATCCATGTGTGTTGGATCTCTGATACCTCAAATGGGTCCCAGTGAAGATCTTCGATTTGGACATATTTACTTCCTATTGCCTCTCTCTAAATCCCACACAACACTTTCGCTTCAGGACTTGTGTGATCTGGCCATCAAAGCTAATTCAGCTCTTGATCGTTCCCACATACCTTCTACTAATGCTAATTCAACTGCTTCTGCTACCAACTCAGTCTTAAGAAAATCATCTTCAGTTAAGAATAAAAATATTTCATGTGTCTCTCTCAGATCTGGAAGGTGGAGTTTTGACATGAAGTTAAATTGAGTCATAAGAATATGCAGAGTACAGCCAACCAGAGGACAGCGGAAGTTGACAGATAGAAAACCAAAATGCAGAGAGATGACTGCTGCTTGTGTTGTCAGATCCAACGGCTCTGATGGCTGGAATTAAAAAAGTGTCAATCATATTATTGGTAGGATTTTTTTCATTAATTTTGAGTCCTTCGAGTCTGAGTACATAAATATTAGGGAAGAAATATTTTTTTTTTAAATTATAAAATTCTAAATCAGATATTTTTTTAAAAAAATAAGTTATGAATTGTTAATCAAGTTTCGTCATTTTTTTATTAATTCTTAATAACACACCTAACTTATGATTTTATAATTTTAAAATTCTTTTTCTATCTTTTTTTTCTTCTAAATATTAACTTAATAGACTTTGGCATACTATTCAAAAAGACTTATGGGGAGAGGCATTGGCTGCAAAGCCTTAGTTCAAATTAATAGGATCTAGAAAAAAAATGCTTAAAGGGTTGTAAAAAGAATAGGTCTTGGCCATTTGAGAAAGATCTTGTGAAAGTTCTCAGGAGTATTTGTGAAGTTCAAAATTTCAAAAATACCTGAGTTATTGTGGTATAGCCTGTGAGGTAGAACCTAGCATTTGGCAAAAAAAAAAAAAAAAAAAAGAGGTAGAACCTAGCAATTTAGAGAGATGGCTTGTTGGGTCCTGTTGCTTTTGCATACAAAGCAGATTAACACATCATGGATATTCAATGTTAGAGAAAGTTGACTCACGTGAATGTGGTCAACTCTATTAACAATTTAAGCAGAGCACAAAATAACACAATTACTATTTTTTCTTTTTTTGGAAATGCTTAGATTGGTATAGAGATAATTATTTCTAAGAACTAGAATGATGGAACAAAAATATTTGAGAGACCCAAACTAATTAATCGGCTAACAAAGGCCAACGTTAACGAAAAGGAGGAGACAGGAATGTCCCAAAGTCAAAAATTTCAACCTCAAAATCCTCTCAAATGCACATCTTCATTGGCACGACAAACATTCACTGAACTTGAAATTCCTCTTGAAAGGCCACCTTTATACTCTTCACTCCTATATATATATATATATGTATGAACTCTTTGCACAATTACACCAGAGATATATCCAAATCCACCCCTCAGAACTATCTTAGCATCTCTGTTATCTCTGTTTCACTCATACCCAGATGGGCACCTCTGCTTCTTCTCAATGCAAAAACAAAGGTGGAAACTTTAGCTGGAAATTCACTGTGAGCATAGTTCATTTTGATGGCCAGCTCCAACGATGGAAGCAGCCATTGAAAGCAGAGTATGTTCTGTCTCAGAACCCAAACTGCTTCATCTGCAGCTCAGATTCTATGTACATAGGCTCACTACTGCCTCATGTGGCTCCAAGTGAAGATCTTCAAGTGGGTCAAATATATTTTCTCTTGCCACTTTCTAAATCTTACATCCCACTCTCACTTCAAGAGTTAGGTGCATTAGCCATCAAGGCTCATAAAGCACTTAACGACTCAGTCAACAAATGTTCTTCTGTTTTACTCCAGAGTTGTCTTACACAACCATAATGAGGGATGTTCATATTAGAGATTATGATAAAGCTATGATTGAATAATGCATGAGGTAGTTTTCATCGTAGCTACTAATCCCTAATCGTTCTTAGTTTTAGAGCTTTCTTGAAGGAACATGTTGATAATCATTCTAGTTGCATAGGAGGAGAAGAAAAGAAAGCAGAACCATGATAGTCCTTTACTTTGAGCGCCATTAACTATTAAAGATAAAAGGCATAGATAGGAAATCGTATACTTTAGTGCAGATCTGCAACTTGTTATACTTATCATCCCTGCCACTGAATATGAAATTGAAAGGCTGTGAAAAGTGTACAGAAAGGACGTTATGGATGGCTAGCAAGCTTCGAGGGAATAACTTTCCATCATGCTTGTTTTTTAATGTTTTCTTTATTATCTTATTTGCAGCTTTTGACAACAACCATGTTCATGGAGTATACAAGTTATCTTTGACAACTAGAGAGAGAGAGAGAGAGAGAGAGAGAGAGAGAGTATTGTATGAATAAGATTCGGCATGTGAGATTGAATAGGAATTAATTTATATATCAACAAAGATTGGCTAGTAGCGAAGAGTGTGAATAATTTGCATGTAGTCAGTATCATAAGTTGTTGATTGGGAAAAAAAGAGCACAAAATTTAAGAGAGTCTGATTTGTTTTTGTCTGTTAAATTTAGAACTGGGATGGATATGGTCGTTGCTTGCCATCCGTTGGAGCATGATGATTCTCAACGCAAGTTGGCTACATCAAATCAGTCGATGATCTATCATCTTTCTCCCTCGCTCATCACACTTCTGGAATATGTTCTTTTTAATAATATATAATATTCAAACACCCTAAAAATAATCACATGTTTAAAAAATATAATATTTAAGTATAAAAATGAGAAGTGAATTATATCACAACCCATACCATTTTAATTAGTATCCCTTGTACTGTCATGCGTAAGTGTGTGTGTGTCTATATATATAAATTTAATTTGTTCTTCGTCTATGATTTTCAAAAGTTAAAATAAACTTTTGTCACTTTAACAAAATGTGTGTAATTAATATAAGTGACAAGCATATATAGTACAAAATGCACAACACAGTATGTGTGTCAATGTGAAGTGGCTGTACCAAACTTGTTTCTTCATCTCAATATGAAAGTTGTTGATTATGCGTTAGAACAGTACAACTCTTAAGTACTCTATGGAAAACCATTTCTTTCTACAAACTCACTGGCAAATTGGCCAATTCCATGACCCTCTTTTCCTGTGATACGCGAGAATCAGAAGGCTAATCAAGTTCTGCTGTTACGCTGCTTACAGTATATACAAGACTTCTACTTCACTCAGTATATCCACTTAAGTCTACTTGAAACCATAAAACCATCATCAGAATAGTAACAGGTTGAACTCAGTATCTAAGTAAAAGGTTTGGTCCAGTTTCACAATAGAAAACATTTACAGGTGTTATTGACGTCATGGCTTCAATAACTTGTATGGAGCTATCCTGTGAGGGCCAAGTGAGAGAGAACCCAATAAGTCTTCCTGGATGAACTCATACCTTCATTATAAAAAAAACATTTTAAAAATCACAATCATTAGTGTCAAAAGTGATCATGTATTATTGAGAGCGAAGGATGCATTAGGAGCTAATTAATTTAGAGAAGCACTTACACTCCCTCACAAAACATGTCAATAACTACTGACAAATTGATAACCCGCATCCTTGTATCCGGAACATTATTACTTTCAAAGGGCATTTCCAAAATTTCAGAGAGCTTCTTAACATTTTCCTCAAGCTGCTGCTGATAAAGCTCAAATACGTTTTGTTTTCTTATCATTTCCTCGTCTGACATTTCATCATTAAACATATAAAATGAAAATGGATATGAGAATGATAGGACTCGCCAAGACCTGACAAGTGTGGAGAGTCCATCATTTACCCAGCTTCTGTCTCCAAGGACATAAGCCCTCTTTCCTATAGACTCTGTCAATCTACATTCTTTATCTGAGCAGTTCCTCATATGAGCTTTAAAACGATGATAATAGCGCACAAAACGGCTTTCATCCTGCTTTCCCTCTTCATCATTTTCCTCCTGTTCTTCGTAGTCACCACCACCCAGCCAACTGCAACATCAAGGTGGAAATTTTATGTCAGCATAAATTTATGTCAGCTCAGACAGACAACATACAATTAGCCTAATTTCTGTGACCTAAACTAAGAAAGTTGAAAGACATTATATGACAAAGGGAAGAGGAAGATGGCAGGGAGATAGCAATGCCCACCTGAATATCATGCCACAAATACAGGTAAGAATGTCACAACCATCACTCTTGTGCACTAATCTGTGGCAATTTGGACAGGGTTGGGTGTTATTTTTTATCCAATTGGCACTCTTTTCAGCCCAACGTTCCCTCATCAAACAAGAACAAGGGGAATGTGGTTTCGACAAACAGCTAAAACAGAATTGAAAACCACATGAACATTCCACCTCATATAATAATCCATCATCATCCTCAACATAGATTGCATTCCCACAGGGAGGAGTGCTGGGGCACCACTTAGCTCTTTTGTTGTCTTCAATGTAGGACTCAAGAAGAAAATGTTCGAATTTCTCTGCCATATCACAACTCCTTTGGCTGACTAGCGTACTCACAACATCCTCATTGCAATAATATTTGCATCCGTGTGCCATGCATCTAATGTGTTTACTTTGACCTTCATTTATCACGAAAATGAAATATCCTGTCCAACCTGTGAAAAAAGATGTCATCGTCATGATCCTTAAAAGAAGCATGCAACTGTGCTTTATCTTGAACCATTAAATTAAGTTAAACCATTAAATGATTAAACAATAAAGTCTCAATCACTAATCAAGTTTTCGTTCTGGTATAAAAAAGGCTGATCAATCACTGATCCATATTCCATTTATTAATCTAGTTTTAGCACTAAATGATATCCATAAGTTGGGAATAACAGAACAACCAAATACTCACAGCTGTTGCAAAAACAGTGACCACAGTCCATTCTTGTTGCTCGATCACAGGGAACAACCTCAAAGCAGATTGCACACATTATTGAAGAAGCAACTAATGAGCCTGAATCACTGTGTTCTTCACTAACACCAGCTTCAGCCAAGAGTAACGTCTTTCCCTTTTCCACAAACTCCGCAGATAATTTCTCCTTATCCCACCTATGAAAAATAAGAAGTCTACGTGCCTGATGCTTTTTCACTGATAGAAATTCCATTATTGTGGACAAATCCTCATCCTTCATGCATGCGAATAGAGAGATCTTAGCAAAACCTAAAAGTACAATTTATCTCAATGATAAGCACAACAAACAACTCAACTATATCGTGCTTTTTCTTTCTTAAATTACCTGTGCGGTTAGAAGTGTTTCCTTTGTAATTACCTGCATGTTCCAAAGCATTTGAAAAAACATCAAGCAGAGAGATCCAGCTTACATAAACAGTCATTATCATAAATAACGGTGTAGTCTTAGGGACAAATCCTCAAGACCTACAAAAATTCAGAATAAGATTATGCAGAAAACCGGGTGCCTAAAAAGCTTTCAAATCAATGAACAATAGACCATGACTGTGATTCTTTTGAGAATCTAAGGCTCTGTCCCTCAACGGAAAATATATTTCGCCAATCACCCTATACACAAAATGAAATTCTACACAAGATTGCAGCGTTTCATCGTGCATAATTTCCACAAAAAATTCAGCAGCAACAAGCGAATTCATTCAATTCGAAGCCGTAATATCCGGGCTGAACGTTCAATTCAGAGTAAAAGCCAAACGCGAGCCGTTAAAGAATAAAAAGAAGCAAGAAAGAAAGAAAGAAAATTCCGATTCCCTCATCCACTCAATCCACAAATGCTG
This sequence comes from Albizia julibrissin, assembly GCA_037074505.1. Lineage (NCBI taxonomy): Eukaryota > Viridiplantae > Streptophyta > Magnoliopsida > Fabales > Fabaceae > Albizia > Albizia julibrissin. Next base: position 1,984,003 of record CM073480.1, on the reverse strand, counting down.
GAGCAACAAGAAATCAAGATGATCAAATTTCTATTACCTTAATTGTGGGACCCTTGGCAGTGCCAGCGACCAATTTAAAATCGGGCTCCTCCTCACATGCGCAGTCGTTCGGGGAACCCTGATCGGAGTATTGGTAATCATCGTCGCTGTTCTGATAGTCCTCCATACCTACTAACAAATCAGATGTGAAAGAACGATATTACGTGCTAACTTGAACTGTGAAACCAATGGCATTCGTGTTAAAGAACTTCAACAAATAAAAAAGGGTGAAAATTGAAATACGAGTTGATAAAATCCAGCGATTGGAGAAAGTGGAGAACAGGAGAATCCCGACGAAGTTTCCGGTGTGGGAGTGGAGCGTTCCGGAAGAAGCAACCTGGAAAAGTTTGGGAGTAGAAATTCCCGCCAGATTAGAGAGCGCCTACTGTTTAACCGTTTTTGCTTATAGATGAAAAGTCATGAAGTGGTTCTTGACCACGCACGCGTAGGGTGAGAATAGTGGGGTGTGTGTGTGTTTTATTGTTAAATATAGTGATGTATTTTCATTACATATTGATGCGGTATATTGATCAAAATGAAAAATAATCTTAAAATTAAATTAGGAAAATTCAGCTTCTAATATTCATAGTCTATTTATTTTTAGTTTAATTTCTATATTTTTAAAATTTCAAATTTAGTCTCCATAAATTGTTACTGTTACTCAAAAGTGAATTTGGTTAAGTGTTAGTTAATTTAAATTGCAAGGTCAAAAAGGTTAATTTAAATAGACATATAAGAGTATGTTGTGATTACTTAATTGAATGATTCTAAACTGAGAAAATATGTCTTACTTGTAATGGTGTGCTTCATACAGGGAACAAGGCGGAGAAGAGACAGGGTGTATATCTGCATACATAAAACTAAGAATTGAATTTGATAGGATGATGTTTATACTTTGTTTAATTCATGCATGTTTGGATTAATTTAATTTATTTTAAGTAATTTTATGTAGTATGAAATAAATGTATGATAGGAGTTTTGTTTCATATAAAATAAAATACTTTTTCCATAGCTTTCAAACACCCACAAATTCTAATATAAGTTTAAGTTAAAATAAATTAATTGTAATAAATGTGATTTGATCTTTCTAAAATATCCATGTGTAATATTAAATAGTTCTTATATTAGAGATGTTATTCCTTTTAACTAATTTTATATTGCAGGGATGGAATTTGATCTTCCAGCCATTTGATTAAATAAATAATTTTTTACATTAAGTTATAAATTTGATTAGACTAAATTAAAAAAATATTTAAAATCATAGAGACAAAATTATGAATTTTTAAAACTGGTAAAGCTAAATATATACCTATTAAGTGTATGTTTGGATTAACGGTAGAAGCTACTTTTCTAATGTGATATACTATAGATAAAATAAATTTATGAGATGAGTTTTAACTTATGTAAAAGAATTTTTCGTCGCAAACTCAAACAAACTAACAAAACTGAGCTTGCATGTCGCAAACAATAATGATCCTTGTCATGTTTCCCCTCCTCCATTATTTGAGTTGCCGTACTGATTCTCCCATGCCTGGGTGTTTGCGAAAACCGAGTGGGATATATGAAATACTCTGTTTATTGGATTTGAAAGAAAAAACAAACAGATTCTTCATAACTTTCGTATCCTTTTGCTTTCAAGTATATGATTTTCCAGCAGCATCTGTCTTTTTCATGGCAATTCTTTTCTATGTTTGCAAGCTGACAAGTAAATTAGGGATTTAGAGTATAAGTGGATTTAACTTTTAAGAATAACTTAAAAAAAAAAAGTAAAAAAAAGTACTTTTTTTAAATAGATTATGAGCAGAATAAATTTTATAAAAAAATGATTTTGATAAAATGATAGTGTTTAGATATTACTTTTAAAATAGTTTTTTCATGTTTAAATTATCAAAATGAATATTAGCTTTTATGATAATTGCATATAAAGGTAAGATTTTATTTTACATATTTTTAACATTAAATTTTAAAATAAATACCAAAAATTAAATAAATTTGGATACAAAATTAAAATTATAACATGAGTCAATTATGTAACATGATAAAAAAATAACTCAAACATATATGTATTAATAAATTGTATATACTAAAAAATTATTTACAAACGGTAATTATTCAAAATAATAATATATTTTAGATTGAATAAGAACTCCATTATGTCCTAAATATAAGAAAATTTTGATTTTTTAAAGAAAAATTAAGAAAGCTAAATAATACTATATTTTATAAATAGTTGTTTTTCTAATGCAAATTTGATATCACATAAATGAGAAAATAGGAATAGATATTTAAAAAAAAATTAAGTCAAATGGAGTATTCACTGTAGCTTTTGCGATAAGCTTGTGTAAAAATAAGAGTGATATTTTTGTAACATAACTTATAATCTGAATTAAAATTAGAATGGCGTGTAAAACTAGGTAATGCTAAATTAAATAGATTTTTTTAAGATTTTATGATATATCAATTTAGAGTATCGTTTGTAGGATTTCAATTTAAAATAAAAGTTTTAAAGTTTAAAAAAAAGAACAATAATAATTGAAAGTTTTCTATGTAGAAAAAGGAATATATTATTATCATTATTATTATTATTTACTCCTTTTTTTCCTCTCGAGCAATAGAGACAGCAACCTTTTGAAATAGAGGGATGTGGAAAATTGGAACACTACCCAAAAAATCAACTACACATGGATTTCAACAACCTAAAAATTGTAAAAAAGTAGCTTTTTTTCAAAAACATGGTTTTAAGCCACAAAATCATGGTTTTACATAAAAAGTACTTTTTAAATTTTTTCAAGTATTTGACTTCATTCTTACCAAACTAAGGTTTTGAAGAATTTTTTTTTTTAATGTTTGCTAAAAGCACACTTAGTATGAAGAGCAAATTGGTATATAAAATTTATTTTAACATAATTTTAATTAAAAATGCATTTTTAGAATTTTCTTAACCGAGTTAACGATTTAGATCTAATGTATGCTTTTAAAATAAAGAAAAACAATTATATAATTAAGACATAACAAAAAGGTAAGATGATTTTTTTTTTCCAGAAAAAAAATGTGTGCGCAATATACCCATTACACAGAGTAACAAGCAAAAATGAGTGTAATTTATGAGCTTAACGCATCTTGTTTCAGCATCTCAATATGAAAGTAGTTGATTCAGCGTTTAGAACAGTACAACTCAAAGTTCAAAAAATTGGTATCAGCTGAAGGCCAAGAAAACTTGGTATCAGCCAATTCCATGATCAAGTTCTTCACTGTTATTGAGGTCCTGGCTTCAATAACTTGTATGGAGCTATCCTGTGAGGGAAAGAACGCAACAAGTCTTCCTGGATGAACTCATACCTTCAAAAAAAAAAAAAAAAAATCACAATCGTTAGTGTCAAAAGTGACCATGATGATGATGATGTATTAGGATCCAATGTTACAGAAGCACTTACACATGCTCACAAAAATTGTCAATAACTGCTGACAAATTGATAACCTGCATCTTTATATCCGAAACCTTATCACTTTCAAAGAGCTGTTCAAAAATTTCAGAGAGCTTCTCAACATTTTCCTGAAGCTTCTCCTGATGATACTCAAATAAGTTGTGTTTTGTTCTCGTTTCCATGTCTAACATTCCATCATTAAACAAACAGAATGCAAATGGATATGAGTATGATAGGACTCGCCAAGACCTGACAAGTGTGGAGAGTCCATCATTTACCCAGAAACTGTCTCCCAGGACCATATTTCCTATAGATTCTATCCATCTAAATCCTTTTTCTAAGCAGTTCATATGAGCTTCGTGATAGCGCGCAAATCGGCTTTCATCCCAATTCGCCTCTTCAGCCTTTTCCTTTCGTCCACCGGCCTGCCACCTGCACCATCAATTTATGGCAGCATAAATTTATGTCAGCTCAGACAGACAACATACAATTAGCCAAAACTGCGACCAAAATCTAAGAAACTTGAAAGACATCATCATATGACACAGTAAGGGAATTGAAATAGCGATGCCCACCTAAATGCTGGGCCACAAATACAGGTAACCCAGTCACAACCTTCACTTTTGTACACTAATCTGTCGCATTTTGGACAAGGTTGTGTGTTATTTCTTAACCAATTGGCACCAGTACACTTTTCAGCCCAACGTTCACTCATCAAACAGGAACAAGGGGAATGTGGTTCTGACAAACAATTAAAACAGAATTGAAAACCACATGAACATTCCACCTCATAGAATACATCATTATCCTCAACACAGATTGCATTCCCACAGTGAGGAGTGCTAGGACACCACTTTGCTCTTCTGTTGTCTTCAATGTAGGACTCGAGAAGAAAACGTTCGAATTTCTCTGCCATATCACAGTTCTCTTCCCTGAGTAGCGTCCTTACAACATCCTCATTGCAATAATATTCGCATTTGTGTGCCATGCATTTAATGTGTTTACTTTGACCTTCATTTATCTTGACAATGAAATGTTCAATCCAACCTGTGAAAATAGATGCCATCGTCACTAACAAGAAACACGCAACTGTGATTTATCATGAAACTTGATGGCAAGAGGAATAGACATTAAATGATTAAATAATAATGCCCCAATCACAGATCAAGTTTTCGTTCTCGCATAAAAATGTCCGATAAATCACAGATGCATATTCCATTTGACATCTATTCCCTCTAGTCTTTAATATAAGATATATTTACCTAATTTAATTAGATTAAGGAAGACAGTTAAATTAGTTAATATGACATGTATTTGCTAAAATAGACTAGTCATTTTCCTTAATTACCCCATTCCCTCTCCTCCTTGATTATTGTTGATGAAGCATCAATGAGCATCAATAGGGTATATTAGGAAAAGATTGACAAATATAAAAACTATGTCTTATATTTAGGATCAATATCAACTTTCAAATATTTCCTATGTTAAGTACAAAGGGTGTAATAATCTAGTTCTAGCACTAAATACTATCCATAAGTTGGAAATAACAGAACAACAAAACACTCACATTCGTTGCAAAAACAGTGACCACAGTCCATTCTTGTGGTTTCATTACAGGGAACAACCTCGAAGCAGATTTCACACGTCATTGAAGAAGCAACTGATGAGCCCGAATCACAGCGTTCTTTTTCACTAACACCAACTTCAGCAAAGAGTGATGTCTTCCCCTTTTCCACGAACTTCCTAGCTAATTTCTCCTTATCCCACCTATGAAAAATAAGAAGTCTACGTGCTTGATGCTTTTCCACTAATAGCAAATCCATTATTGTGGACAAAACCTCATCCTTCATGCATGCGAATAGAGAAATCTTAGCAAAAACCTAAAAAGTACAATTTATCTCAATGATAAGCACAACAAACAGCTCAACTATATCGTGCATTTTCTTTCTTAAATTACCTGTGCAATTGAAAGTGTTTCCTCTGTAATAACCTGCATGTTCCAAAGCATTTGAAAAAACATCATGCAGGGACCCAGCTTGCATAAACAGTCATTATCGTACATAAAAGTGTAAGACTTGGGGACAAATCCTTGGGCTCACAAAAATTCAGAATAAGATTATGCAGAAAATGGGGTGCCTAAGCAGCTTTCAAATTAATGAACATTAGATTCTTTTGAGGATCTAAGGTTTCGTCCCTCGACAGAAAATATATTTCGCCAATCACCCTATACACAAAATGAAATTTTACACAAGATTGCAGCGTTTAATCGTGCATAATTTCGACAAACAATTCAGCAGCAACAAACGAATTGATACAATTCAAAGCCGTAATATCCAGGTTGAACATTCTAACATAGTAAAAGTCCAAACTAACCAACGCGTATCGCTTCGGTGAATCATATAAAATTCCAGTTTATCAATTCAGAGTAAAAACAAAACATGAGCCGTTAAGGAATAAAAAGAAGAAAGAAAGAAAATTCTGATTCCCTCATCCACTCAATACACAAATGCCGGAGCAACAAGAAACCTAGATGATCAAACTTCGATTACCTTAATTGTGGGACCCTTGGCAGTGCCAGCGACCAATTTAGAATCGGCCTCCTCATATGAGCAGTCGTCCCAGGACTCCTGATCCGAGGATTGGGAATTTTCATCGCTGCTCTGATAGTCCCCCATACCCACTAACAAATCAGATGAGAAAGAACGGTATTACGTGCTATAACTTAAACGGTGAAACCAAAGGCATTCGTGTTATAGAACTTCAACAAAAAAAAAATGTGGGTGAAAATTGAACTACGAGTTGATCAAATCCGGTGATCGGAGAAAGTGGAGAACAGGGGAATCCCGACGACGTTTCCGACGTGGGAGTGGAGGCTTATGGAAGAAGCAACCTGGAAAAGTTAGGAGTAGAAGTTCCCGCCAGACTGAAGAGCACCTCCTGTTTAACCGTTTTCGGCCATGGGCTAGGCTACTCAATGAATATTCATGAAATGGTTCTTGACAATGTGTAGGGTGAGACGTAGTGACGTGCTTCATTTTATTTCATCGTTAAATATAGTGATGCATTTTCATTACATATTGTTAGGCCTTAGATTCAAGTCCATACATGATGGTCCCACTATTTGATTAGAAAACAAAGTAACATTATCAAATAATGAATACATTAGTATTAATTATAGATTTATTAATTGAGAAATAAATTATTGTATATAAAAAAATTAACCCAAAATCAATTTTCTGATCATTACTTAGAGGGTAAACAAGAATTCACTAATCAAGTTTTCTTTCCTATATACTTTATTTAATTTATGTTTGATTGTATTCATTTATTCTAAGTGATTTTATATAGTACCAAGTAAATATATGGGAGAATCTGAGAATATGTCATATAGAATAAAATACTCCCTCTAATCATTAATATAAGATATATTTAGAGAGTTTATTTTAGTATTAAATATAAGATATAATTTGTATATTTATTAATTTTTTCTAATTTACCCTTATTAATGCTTCTTTAACAATAATTAAGAAAGAGAAAGAATTAAGGAATTAAGAAAAATGACTAAAGCATTTTAGAAAATACATATATTAACTAACTTCTATAATCTTATTAAATTAGATAAACATATCTTTTATTAAATATAGAAAAGAGTATTATATCTACAAAGCATGGAATTTGATCTTCCACCCATTTGATTAAATAAATACTTTTTTACATTTAATTATGAATTATATTTGACTAAATTTAAAAATATTTAAAATCATAGAGACCAGATTATAAATTTTTAGAAATTGTAAAGCTAAATTCAAGATTGATTAAGCTCAACATATACTCTATACTCCCTCAATTCCTTCTTATAAGAAACAATCACCATAGATACCCTGTTCATTTTTATAGAAAGCTTCCAGAAAATGTTTTATTGTTACTTCTTACTTTCTCATTTTATCCTTATTTAATTACCCCTATGTAAAGCCAATATAATAAATTTTCACATCCTTAAAGACCTATACTTTTACCATATTTATTTTCCTATTCTCTCTCTTTTACAATCCTCTTTATTATAATAATTTTTTTATTCTCTCTCTCATTTCTTATGTCATCATATAAATAAGGGTATTTTAGTTAAAAAGAATTACAATTTTAACGTATTTACTGTTCCTGAGATTCGGTTAAACATTAAACAAAAAAAAAAAAAAAAAAAAGGGAACGGAGGGAGTCCTCATGAAGATGGTAACTCTGAGCTTGCTGCTGCGTATTACATGTCAGAAAACAATAATCCCTGCTGTTCTCTTCCGCCGAAAAAAAGGTCATCCAGTAATAAATTACTTGTCGAAGAAATGATTATTATACATGTTGTCTTGTTTCCACTCTTCCATTATTTAAATTGCCGCACAGGTTCTTCCAACACGACTTTCCTGTTCGCAGGAACAATTCTATCACAGTCATCAACTTAATTACTATGATTCTTCGGGGAAGGTGATGGGGATGCAGGAGGCTTCAAATCTTCATACCTGTGTGTTTACGAAAACATTACCATTTGAATATGCTGATAAAAAAATTAAGTCAGAGAAGTCTCTTCAAGCAAAGAAGAAACTCACATGGCATAAGGAGAAAGTGGTCTTGGCTTTGGTTCATTAAGAATTTGTTCATCACTTGGTTTATTTGCAACTGGAAGCTGAGCTGCTGGGCCATTACCTGAGTCAATTTCAGGCACCAATGGAGGTGATACGCTGGGTGCACTTGGGGATGGTGAAGAAGGAGGCTTAAAGTCAGGGTATCTGCAAACATATAGCAGGCCTTAGAGAATAGGAACGTAAAGAAGAAAATCAAACTGAGATTGTAAAGAAACTAAGAATAAGGAGGGCAACTTGACTACAAAAATGACAAGAATGGTATTAGACTTACACAGGGTAGGGAGAATAAGAAGATTTTGAATCCTGAGAAGGACCGGGTTCGGCGAAACTGGCAGATGTAGTTTTTTCGGCTACTGGAGATTGGGGTGCAGAATCCATTGTTGAGGCAGTAAGAGGTTTGTCAATGGAAGTGCTTGGTGTTGGGGTTGGCGAAGTGGGAGGCTTCAGATCCTCATAGCTGTCCAAACAAAAAACTTGTAGGTGAAAAAAACAACAGTGAGCATTAAAATTTAAGAAAGGCATTTATATGGTGACTTACGCTGTATATGGAGATCGAGAATCGGCTACCCGTCCCACTACGGCAGATGGCTGAGAAATGCCATCTTTTTCTTGAATGCTAGTGGGGGTATCAGAAGCACTAGGTTTAGGCACTGCATCAGGCTTCACTGGAGAAGGGGATGATGGTGGTTTTAAATCCTCATAACTGAAAAAGAAAATAGAAAATTTATGTAATTGCGCTTACAGTCCGCAGGAGTCTTTATCTAGAATCAAACACAGGGAATGCAGAGCCAAAATATTCAGGTCCCGTATGGCACATTTGTGCACTAATTCTATTGTCAGACAACATGATGAAACTACATAAAGAAGAGTTATATAAATAATTTTAGAGAAAAAGACAGATGAAACTACTAAATTTGAAGAATGTCAAATGGCATATTTCAAGTCTCCTGCCTCTACCTAAGTAGCTTCCTTCACAATATTTATAAAAACAGAAGATAAGGGTGGCCAGCAATATTGTTCTTGTATATTCTATATGCATTGCCCCAGGGAGAACAGATCACAGTACAGAACTATTCCTTATGACTTTCACTGAATAATACTTCAAATCTCTTATCAAGACATGAGTAATCTGGCTTACGCAGTATAAGGAGAAAGTAGTTGTTTAGTCACAGGTTTTGGTTGTGCAGTTTCTTTCTGAGTAGTAATGCTGGGTTCCCCTACAACAACATTAGCCGAGGGTGCTGGATCAGGGGCAGCTGCAACATCTGGTGTCTGAATCATACCATAAAAGGTTAATGAACTTGTAGTTCTTGTAAATAATGGCAAGGCAGGATAGTTAATGAGTAGCCCTAATGGGAAGGACGAACTTTGAAATTTCAGATCCAATCTAATTTGATTTGAAATGTTCGACTCATCTGGAGCAAGTGATAACTCCAGCACAAATTAAACCCATAAACAGGAAATGAGGAACTGAATCATTAATGTCTGTTGGAACCAAACCCTCTTATTTGATGCTAAAACAAAGTTTCTGATCTAGTTTAACTTAATGTGCAGTATCTGTCCATGCAAGAAAATGTAATACCTTTGGTGGGAAATTGTAAGGACGTTGAGAAGGTATCTTTGCAAGAAGTTCCTCCATGGGGGTCAGTGGTGCAGTAGTCTCAGCAATTGCCTCCACTATTTTGCAATATGAAAGATCACGATTCTTGGCCATTACTGCCATGAGTTCTGCAATCTGCAACAAATCAATATATGTTAATTTTACTCTGGATATTATTAGTCAGCAAATGAAATCCTAACATGCCGTTTCAGAAGAAAGAGGAGATTGCAATGAATTTCACATTAAAGATCAACAACAGCATGTATATTGTGTTCATATGCAGCAAAATCTAAAACTTGATATATCTACATTCAGAATTCAAGCGTATAAAGAACACGGCATCCTGAATAAAGTTACAAATCTTATGCAGATAATTTGTTCTGTACGTGCAGGAAAGAAATCAAAAGGTATGGATTAGATTAAGAATATGGTTTAATCTCTACAAAACTAGAGCTTATCACTTAGTCCATTAGAAACCTCTACATTCCAGTATGTTGCATCGCATAAAGAGGTAAAAGCCCACTTTTGGCTACAATAATATGGTGTACTATTTTTAAGATAGAAAAAGGAATAGTTAAGAACTTTCAGATATCTATCATAAATAAATAGTAGGACCATGAAATGATTTTACATGATGAATACCTGAAGATTTGACACCAGACCACCAAATAAAGTATCTTCTGTTGAAAGTGTTATATTATGAGTTTCCTTGAAAGCATCGGTAGGCCGTTCCATGCCTCCAGGTCTCACTATCTGAAGAAATGTAGTAATTAGAACATAGAACTCTGATCTTGGCGCAATTAGTGTCATAACGACTCACTGTGTATGGAATGCCACAGGCTATCAATGCCTCTTCTGCCTTCCTTTTCCAGATTAGAACTCCCCAAAACAAACTTCAGAGGAAGAATTAAGAAATCAGTTGCAATGCTCAAAAATATATGCAGCCTTATAACTACATCATGGAAATTGTAAGAGTCAGATTACCACTCAATAAAACTTTACTCACTTGAGAATAGCGGCAGGAAAGCCAATTTTGTTTGTTCCCAAAGAAGAAACTAATATGAAGTGATTTACTTTGGCAATAGTTGCTGCAAGATATATTGAAGAAAAAAAATTATTTTCAACGTATAGGATAATGTAACTCAACTAATTGCAAATCATAAATAATCAACAAAATGACAAGAACTGATAACTATTTAACTGCTTGGACCAGGTTGAATTAATATTTGTGCTAGTTGCAATATCAAGGAAATCATTTTAATGACCATTTGATGCCTAGGGCTTGACAAAGTTTGCACAATACAAAATTAAAACTAGTCCACATGTCACTGTTATTCTCAAATCTCAACAGAACATGTTGGTATCATACATCAAAGATATGCCTAAGATTAGGTTTTACCATCAGAAATTTCAGTCATCCTTTTATTTTTTCTTTTAAAAAACCATATCCTTCAGCTTTGGGTTACTGCAAGAACTTGATGTTTAGAGAACATCAAACAATTAAAAACTAGTAAGTAAACAATAATGGAAATTCTTGTACCAGCATCAATTAGGTTTTTGGTAGCTAGATAATCAATACGAAAGGGTCCAGTGATGTCAAAAACTTCCTTCTCACTGGCACCAATGCAGCATATTACGGTTGATGCATTCCCTAATGCCGATGTAATCCGGTCTCTTCTCTCCAGATCACATTCCACTAGTTCAAGCAATTCTACAGCTGGGCTAAAAGCCAAAAACAACCTGTTATTTAATACATCAGCATTTCTTAACCCAGTACTAATATTAGGATTTCAAAGCACTTTGACTTACGTTGACTCCCTTCATTTGCATTCGCAGCATCAAGTTTCAGTTGTTTAACACTCTGCGTAAGTTAATATATTATTTAAGAAAAGACCATTAAATCACTCTCATCTACACCAGAAAATTAACCTGCACAAGTGGTTCTGCTCTCTTAGCATTTCTCACTCCAGCTCTCACTCGGAAGCCGAGCTTTATTAGCTCCCTGAATGAAGCAATACTGAGCATTTTGCGAATATGATTCTAAACTTCATCTAGAAATGCGCCGTAAAATGTGTACCTCACAGTTCTTGAACCAACTCTACCAGTAGCCCCCGCGACAAACACTACGTTGTCATCCCTGGAATCGGTTTTCCCAGGAACGGCTTCTGCGGTATTTGGACTGTATGTTGTTGAACCTAAATCAAGTTCATAAAGATCAATGACGCAATGAGAGTAAAACATTTTTTGGGAGATTATGCGGATTTGATAAAATAAATGCAGTAGGACAGTAATTAACCCGAAGCTTGAGCTCTAATGCTACGAATTTTGAGCTTTGACGCATTTGTGGTATATGGGCACTTGGTGAGATCCGATTGTTTGAGAACCTTGACGTAACCAGAAGGTTTCTCCAGAACCGATCCTTGTGATAAAGAGGAGGGAATGGATGTGAGGGTCAGTGATTGTAGGGTGAAACTCTCCATTGTCAGAACAAGGAAGGAAGTTTTTCTGAGTACGAGTGATCAATGTTTAATCGGAATTTGAGTTAGTTTGGATCTTTATCCATGGATATCTTTCAGAATTAGCCTGAACGCCAACCTCCACACAAGCGGATATGATGGCCCCCACATCACACGTCACCAACACATTATCATAGTTCTCTTCTCAAATTCAAGTCTATGTATATATTTCGTACTATAATCCACAGGCTAGTCTATTATGACTAATGGGATTAGTTGTTTTATAGTATGCTATTAAATCAATGATTGTTAGAGATTAATAGTTAAGTAAATTAAATCAGTTAATATTAAGAGAGTTAGTTAAGTTAATAGAGTAGATGTATCCCTTACGTGTTTATCTATATAATGTATAAATATATCTTATCAGTGACACCAATCATTTCGTTTTAAAATTAATTATGGTTTAAATACCTTGAGCAAGATTTTCACTTTACAAGGGAAACATGCAATTTGTAAAGAGATTTAAATTTGTCATCTACATTCTTCAAAAAGCAAATTGCTAATGGATTTACAAAAAGGCTTTATATATGTACTCAATATTAAGAAAAAATGTGAGAGAATATTAGTTAAGTTAACAGAGTTGGTTAAGATAAGAAAGTATAAATATATCCCTTGTATATGTTTATATATTGTATAAATATCTTTAATAAGTGAAACGAATCATTTCACCCCTTTCTGTTATTCACATCTCCCTCACTTTCCACAATCATGGGTAACTTTGTGGCATAACACAGAAAAATCACTAGTTAAATTGGCAAGATTTGCATCTTCAAAAAGGCAAAAGTTGGTAATGAATATAGAATTTTAGTGAAGCTCTTTTTGGTAGTTGTTTCATAAGGATGCTATGGATTATGATCTCAATTGAGACATTTAGCTCTAATAAATATTTTTAATACAAATTTAGCTACAATAAATAGAATTGTATACTATATATCTTGTCAGGCATTCTGTTACTAATTGTTGTCTTTTAACATGCCTAACCTTCTAGCCTTGTTTTAAACCTCACATCCAAGTTTCCATAGATGAAGATGGAGAGAGATTCCAACAAGAGGATAAACATCATACCTACCTCATTTTTGTTTTTTGTTTTTTGTTTTTTTTTTTTTTTGTGTGGCATCTATCTCTTTTGAGACATAAATCATAAAATAACATTCCCAGAACATATTGTAACTCAATATTTTAATAAACAAAGAAGAAAAGCGTTTTTCTTATCTATATAATTAGAATATAATTATGCATGGGTCAAAAAATCAAACTCAAGTTTTTTTTTTGTTTGGGTCATAGTCAAACTAGTTTATCTTTTAAATAATTAACCGAATCAGCTTACTTCAAAACCTTTATCCTAAAATTTTTTTCCCCTGACTAATTCTTTTGACTGTTCTGATTTTTAGACGTCACCCAGGACTTTTGGCGCAGACAATTATAAAATAACAAAATATCATTTACAAAAATCATTTTAGGTATAATGGTATATTCGGAAATCTATTCTAGTCTATCTATGAGCATCTTTGGATTGGCTTATATTTAAATATGAGTCCGATTTACATAAATTAAGATAAAATTCTTCCACATATTTATTTCGTAGACTGTAAAAGTTACTTCATAGATCATAAAAACTATCTCATATATTGTAAATTATGATTAAAAAGTATTTTTAAAGGTTGTAATCGTTATTCTAAACATCATCTATATAAAAAAGTTGGTCTAGCTTGGAATGAAAGAAGAATTAGAAGAAAAATAAATTGATCTTTGTACTAGGCAAAATCTTTAAGTATGTGGAATCATTTGTTTACTTTTTAATTTTTAATCCAGAACTATTATCAAACGATGATGTTTCATCATTAAAAAATAAAAAAATTAAAATATAGTTCCTTTTGATAATTTATTTGGGAGCACTTAAAATAAGTGTTATTACAAAATTCTACTCACTCAAAATAGTCTGTAAAACAAAATTATTTTAAAAAGTTAATTTAATCAATCATAGTGGGATCTCAAAATCACTTGTTAACAATGAGTTTGGTCTCATAACAACTCTGATGCTCCATCAGCCTCCACCATTAACGTTGACGTTTCCTTCTATATCATAGCAGCCGTGCCAATTGACGGGAAAAACTCAATTTTTATTTAGTGTAAATTAATTGAGTCAACTATTGATTTTAAAAAGAAGAATTTAGGAGTGTCTGAATTCAAAACAACTCCAATAAATTCACAAAATTAAATGTATACAATGTACTGAGATGAAAAAGAAATCTATCTATATAAAACAATACTGGAGGAATAAAATAATAGTACTCTCTCCTATCTTTTTTATAAGAGTCTAATATTTAAATTATTTTTATTTTTTTATAAGAGCTCAATAAACGTTGTTAAAAATTTAATAATTTTTATTTTATTTTCACCCCTCATTAATTATGTAAACTACATTAATTAAAATGTTAGTGATGCCTATATTTACTCTATTTCTTTTTTATTTATCCTTTATAAATAAAGGCATATTTAAAAAAATTATTTTTAATACACTTATTATTTTTAATTAATTTTAACTATTTTTTTAAATAATTCAGTTATCCAATTTTTATAAATAAAACATAAGAAAACATGTGAGTATGTCAAGGTAGGACAGAAATCAAATCACCGAAGCATTGTGAGCATCCATGGCAGAGTACCACAACTCAGAGCCCTTTGATCAAAACGGATTTTATTTTATTCAAACATTAATATACCCTTTTTATATTTTTTTATAAGAGTTGAATAATTAAATTATATAATTTTAAAAAATATTTAAAATTAATTAAAAATAATAAATATGTATGAAATAAAATTTTTTTAAAGGTTACCTTTATTTACAAAGGGTAAAAAGAATGAAAAATAAAATATATATAAACATCATCAACTTTTTAATTAATATGATACATATAATTAACAATAGGTATAAATAAAAAAAATAATAAATATTTAAATAACTTTTATTATGATCTTATAAAAAGAATCAAGACAATTTAAATATAGGCTTATACAAAAAAGATCGGAGGAGGTAGCACATAACTAATCATAAGCTACTTGTTTTCAATTCATCACTAGTATTATCAATAGGATTGAGTTTAATGAAAGGAACTAATCCTTTATAACATAATAAAGTAAAGTTCAAATCTTTACTATTTAACATTTAAAAATACCTTAAATATAATCAACTCGAATAAGAGGGTACTTCATTAAAGTGGGAATTGTGGAAGACGTAAGCACCCAAAGGTTTGTGGCTGATATTTGTTGCTGTAACGTATGAAGAAAACCTAACTCATTGGGTTCGGTATTACCACTTCATTACATATCTCAGCACACATGTGCGTGATTATTCGTGTATAATATTAAAAAATAATTAAGGATTCATGCTTAATGTAGTCTCTGATTTACCGTATTAAACTTATCCTTATTCTAATTTTAATCCTTTAAATTTCATTTTGTTTAAAAATTAGTCCCATAATTTAATAAAAATCTTGACCATTTTGACTCTTGTAGAACTAAAATCAAAGATTTAAAATTTGATATATTAAAATTAAAATAAAAATAAATTTAAGAAACCGAGAATTGTAGTAACTAAAAAATTAATAAATTGTTTTGTTCGTCTGTTTTAAAAAAGGTTCATTCCTAAGTTCCATGCGATACTTGAATGGAGTACTAGTTAAAACCCAATTGTTTGAAAACAAAGCCAAAAATCCAGGGTGCAGGCACACAAAAAAAAAAAAAAATCAAACAAACTAACAAAACTGAGGGAGTGTATATGATTTTCTGTTGGTCAAAGAGTCAAACTGTGTTAAATAAACTATACTCCTTCTTTACGTAATATGCGACACTTTAATTATAAAAATATATAATTGAAAAATATCATTTAAATTTTAAAATCTTATTGATAAATATGTTAATAAGATTAACAAGAATAGTAATACAATTGACAGTTTATTTTATTGTTAAATCACCTATTTAAAATTTTGAAGTTTAAATGATATTTTTTTTAATTTTTTTTTAATTATATCACGGAAAATAAAAAATGATAGTTAGATCATTTAATATATCTCAAAATAAATTTTTTTTTTTCATTTCTACCCTTATGAAGAAATGTGTTTAATTACATTGAGGGAGTTATTTTAGAGAAATGGATATAATAAGTGAAACAAAGTTGGAAAATGTGTATTAATTATAAGGGTAAAATAAAAAAAATAACATTAATTAAATATAAAATTATTTATATTTTAAATAATGTATTTCTTGTAAAAGTATCTGTATGGTAGAGCGAGGGAGTACAATCAATAGCCACCAATCTTGGAGGATATTGGAATATGATAAGCAGTAAGATAAATGTCACAGGGTAGTGATAACATTCTATTTCATCTCCAGCGCTAACCTTTTTTTTTTTTTTTTTTTTTTGAATCTTGAAATGAATGCATGAATGAGCTGCAATTAAGTTGGGGAAAAAAAAAGAATGAGGTTGAATTACCCCCCTCACATTGTAAACAAATGATTTATTTTGATCTTAAATATATTATATAATTTATTTTATCTCTTAAATTTATAATTTATTTTATCTAAAATATCCTTATTCATTACATAGTTATAGGAGTTTGATCAAGGAGTAACTTTTTTAAACCACATGATTAAAAATAATATTTTAAATAAGCTAACATATTTATTATAAATAACTAATTTAATGTTATACC
Organism: Albizia julibrissin; assembly: GCA_037074505.1. Classification (NCBI taxonomy): domain Eukaryota; kingdom Viridiplantae; phylum Streptophyta; class Magnoliopsida; order Fabales; family Fabaceae; genus Albizia; species Albizia julibrissin. The sequence continues at coordinate 1,967,077 of CM073480.1, read as the reverse complement.
CATCATATTAACTCTAGAAAAGACACGTGTCTGGGCCAAATTAAAAAATAAAGAACGCGTGGGATTGAAGGCCGGGCAAGCTGTTAAATTAGTTTCCCAAACAACGTGGGATGATGGGTCAGTTCTTCAAAACGACGTTGTTTTACTGGGAATTTGGCGCGCGCCAAACCAAATGTGACAGCCGCCATGCGCGGGACAGGCAACTCTCTTATTTGGGTCCTCCTCGCTAACCTCCACAAGCATCAGTCACACGTCTCTTACCTACCTGCACATTCAACATGTTTGAATAAAATATTGGTAATACATCTCCATCCCTCCTTAACAAAACCTTCGTAAAAGAATCTTGTGATATTCAAAAAATTAATAAAAGAAAAATCTAACAACTTTTAGTGTATCATCAAAATTTCATTAAATTTTCTAAAGGATCATATAGCTTTATGCTTGAAAATGGTATTTTTGGCTATAACATTCAAAACTCTTCTTTTTTTCTTGCTATCACACTCTAACCAATAGATGAGATTTTGTTTCACCATAATATAAATAATATATTGTAGTTCCTCTTGTACTTATTATAAGAAACTAATTAATAAATATTTTTAGTACTTTTTATAAGGTACTTGTAAGTTTTTAAGGAAAATTTAATTTATTTTTCAATGTTTGTCCATATTTAATAAAGACAGTGGGAGAAGGTAATAATTAATATGATATTTGAGTTTAGTGTAGTTACTAAGGATAATATTAGAAATTATTTGAATTTTATGACAACTTTAATGCTTTTAATTGTTTTAAATTGGATTGTGAGAATTGATAGTTGATGTCTTATAATAAGGACTAAAGTCCATCTGCTCCTTATTATAAGACACTTGCAAGTTTTCAAAGAGTATTTAATTTATTTTTTCATATTTGCTTATATTTAATAAGGGTAGTGAAACTGTGAAAGAGAGTAATAATTAATACTCTATGATATTTAAGTTTAATGTAGTTAGCAAATGTCATATTGAAAATCTCTTGAATTTTATGACAACTTTAATATTTTCAACTATTTTTATTGATTCATAAGAATTGATAGTCGATGCTTTATAATAAGGATTAGAAAGAGTTATAAGGTCATGTGAGTACTCCCTCTCAACCATAATATAGGACAATTTAACTAATTTACAGAAAATAAGAAGTGGCAGTTAACTAATTCATTAAATATGTCATAAATTGAAAAAATATCACTGTTATCCTTATTAGAAAGTGGGTTTGAAAATTTAATGAGGGAGCAAAATAAACATTAATTACTGAAAATGAAAACTGAAAAAATTAGTATTAATTATTCTTCACGACTTATATTTTAGACTAACCTATTTTTTTAAAAGTATTTTATATTGTGGACCGAAACAAGTATATCTAATTATTACTTAATTTTATGTATATCAGTAAGGTTGGTTATCCTTTCATTGAATCTAGCTTGCCCAATTTTGGGCTCTAATTATTAAATTACTAATAATGACGTAAACATAGATTGTATTGTATAGTAATTGTTTGTCTTAAAATTTGGATATGAGAGCTAAATATGGAGAACCTTAATTATTATTAATTTCTTGGAGTTTTATTGCATGCATTTTTTTTGTAATAAAGTGTTTCAATGATTCCATCTGAAAAAAAAGAAAATTACATTCAGATTCCATCTGAAAAAAAGAAAAAGAAAAAATATCTTATTAACTACTCAAAAAAACATAAATTAATAAATTTAAAGATTGATAATTATATGAGACTAAAACCTGAACGTAAATCTTAAAAAAAAAAACAAATTCATGGAACACGTGTTCCTCGAGAGCCGGAGGTCGTCGGATATAAATGCGTTCGTCGATGCCCAAACTCTCCATGCCCACTCTGCTGACCAGGCGACTCTGTTTCCAGCTGCGATGGCCGTCGCTCCTCACCACCTCTGTCGTCTCCCTTCCTCGCGATCGGACCTTGCTTTGCCGGACAATCTCTCTAAGATCGTACATCTTCGATGCCGGAGGCCTTTCTCACTCAAGTGCTCTGGTGATTCTTCTTCTGCTTCCGTGGCTGTGGACTCCGATTTCGATGCCAAGGTGTTCCGCAAGAACCTAACCAGGAGCAAGAATTATAACCGCAAAGGGTTTGGTCACAAAGAAGAGACCCTTGAGCTCATGAATCGGGAGTATACAAGTAAGCTTCAGTTGACTATTGTGGACTTTGAGATAGATTTTCTTTAATTTTCCAGAGAATTGGGAGCCCGTAGCTATATTATTTATCGTTTCTGGTTCATTCTGTATGACTTTGCTTGGAATTTCAGGTGACATCGTTAAGACACTGAAGGAAAATGGAAATGAGTATACATGGGGTAACGTCACAGTGAGGTTGGCTGAAGCCTATGGCTTCTGCTGGGGAGTCGAGAGAGCTATTCAAATTGCTTACGAAGCGAGAAAACAGTTTCCTACTGAGAAAATATGGCTTACCAACGAAGTCATTCACAACCCAACTGTTAACAAGGTTCCTGCATATTTCTATTGCTGTCGTTGATTGATCTCGACTTTTTTTGTTTTTTTGCCAATAATTGATCTCGACTTTATACGGACTCGGCGTGTTTGGTTTAGAAAAAAGAAAAAAGAAAAAGTGTTCTAATAATCATCTGGAGGAAGTGAAGTTATTTAATCTTGAAAGAGACACATCTTATTTGAGGGCATGCGTTTTAGAGGGGCCAAATTGAATTAAGCCTCCGTTGTTATATTAGAGAGAGATTTTTTGTGATATGTTCTCAACTAAGAACGCGATCTTCGGACTGATATTAGATCTTATGCTGCAGTTTTTGTAGTCGACTAAAACCGTTTGAAGGTCCTTTCAAATATTTTGTCGTTTTTCTAGTTTATCTTGATCATTGCCTTATTTCTTCTATACGCAATATCTTCAGGCAATAGATAATGTTTTGTCACTGTTTCTAGTCAATTACAATCCATTAGTGAACTTAGTAAATTTTAAACGCAGAGTTTAGAGGAGATGAAAGTGCAGATTATTCCGCTGGAGGGAGATAAGAAACAGTTTGATGTTGTAGACAAGGGTGATGTTGTGATTTTGCCTGCTTTTGGAGCTGCAGTGGATGAACTGATGACTTTAAGTGAGAAAAATGTACAAATTGTTGATACAACTTGTCCATGGGTTTCAAAGGTGACCAACTATATGTAGAGATGAATTTTTGTTGTGCTGAGTTGCTTAAAACCAATTCATTTATCATACTCCATACACAGCTGGGTTCTGATAAGATTTCTTCAATAAAATGTTTCAATTAGGTGTGGAATACTGTTGAGAAGCACAAGAAAGGAGAGTATACCTCTATCATACACGGTAAATACTCCCATGAGGAGACTGTAGCAACTGCATCTTTTGCTGGAAAGTACATCATTGTGAAGAATATTAAAGAGGTTTGTTTAAAAGTTGCAGTTGGTTTTAAATGTTGGATGAATGTGCAGAGTTAAACGATGTTTGATGCTTTGATCAAGCTATAATGTTGCACCTTTATTAACTTTTATGTAGGCTGAATATGTGTGTGACTACATTCTTGGTGGTGAACTTAACGGATCCAGCTCAACGAAGGATGCCTTCTTAGAGGTATGGTTTTTTGTCCTGCAATTGACCGTGTTCACTGAATTCTGTGATAATCACTTTGACGTGAATGTTTATTGGATATTTCCACTGTGCAGAAATTTAAATTTGCAATCTCTGAGGGCTTTGATCCAGATACTGACCTGATAAAAGTAGGCATTGCCAATCAGACAACAATGCTCAAGGGAGAGACTGAAGAGATTGGTTAGCTATTATTTGTCAAACAGTGCAAACTTTCATTTTGTTACTTCATTAAAACACACACATTTATGCTCGAGATATTTATGTACTTCACATTTTACAGGGAAACTAGTGGAGAGGACAATAATGCGCAAATTTGGTGTGGAAAACGTCAATGAATACTTCATAAGCTTCAACACAATTTGCGATGCTACTCAGGTAGTTTGAAGTTTTGATTTTCCTTTTTCCTCTTTAGTCGTTGATGTTCCTGCTTATGTTAGATTCACTGGGATACGTAGAACATCCATTTGAGTCCAAATTAGCAGAATGCATAGAATATGTGTCAATTTTCTGGCCATTGTATGTTGGTTCAGTCTAAACCGGCGGAGCTGGTTCTTCAATCTGTTTCAGGAGCGACAAGATGCTATGTTCAAGCTGGTGGAGGAAGACATGGATCTTATGTTGGTAGTTGGTGGATGGAACTCCAGCAATACTTCCCACCTGCAAGAGATAGCTGAGTTACGTGGAATACCTTCTTACTGGATTGACAATGAGCAAAGAATTGAAGGAAACAAGATATCACATAAATTAAATGTAAGCAACTAAGATTGCATGTAGAAATCCACATCTTACGTGGAATACCATCTTACTGTTTTGAATTTCCTTGTTCTATATTAGCATGGCGAACTGGTAGAGAAGGAAAACTGGCTGCCAAATGGTCCAATAACAATTGGTGTAACTTCTGGGGCATCCACACCAGACAAGGTAATGTGATCAATCCTGTTGTATTTGGTTCTCATTCTTTTAGCAAGTTTCTGTGGCGTAGTTCTGCTGCTAATAACGATTGTTGTAGTTCACACCCCACATTTTATGCCTTTTATTTTTTATTTATGACGGGACAGAAGTTTGAACCCGTTAATTACTCCCACATTTCTCACCATTAGTTCACACCCCAAGAACTTCCTCTGTTCAATTTGATTAATGTTATTTTGCATTTCAAACAGGTTGTTGAAGATGCTCTGATCAAGGTGTTTGACATTAAACGTGAAGAAGCATTGCTCCTCGCGTAAGTGGGTTCCGCTCGAGCATGAATTAAACGAGATGTATTACCTATATACTGCAGAATGTAGCACTTTTTCAGCTTTTCAAGTCTAAGGCAATGAACGCCAAATTCTCAGGATCTTCTGTTCATTTGATATGGCTCAGATATGGGTTTAGCTATATGCATTTTTTGTTAAAGCAATTTCCAGCTCTCGTAAAGTCTCTGCACAAAATGAGTTGTGCTTTATGGGAACAAAACAATTACCCTTAAAAAACTATGAAAAATGATCATGTTCATGCATTTATGTTGACCGAGGAGACTATATATATTTGTGTGTGTGTGTGTGTGTGATATAATGCCTTTTTTCCATTTTTTGGGAAGGACACAAATGAATAGATGACACCAGAGGGACTTATATTCATCAAGAAATCAGTCTTCGCAGCCAAAAAAATATACTATTCAAATACCTGTCTTGCTTTCCCATAATAAATTAACATAAGCCAACTACTGAGCTTAAACATTTTTCACTATACAACAAGAAGATTGAAAATATATCCTGAATGCGTATCAGCAATAGTATATATAACGCTTGGCTGATCAGCCAAGAATGCTTGAGCAACTCATGTGAGGAGTTCTATATCTATTTGAAAATCAAAGTGCCTCTTGGATTTCATCTTTGTTATGTGATCTATGATCCAAATGAAATGGCTATTTCTTCAAATACTCGACTTTTCAAAAGCTGTATGAGCTTAGCCACTAAGGATATCAGCTTGCTCATACACAGATGATTCAACAATTTCAGGGATCTTATCAAGCAAACTGTTCATCTCATCTGGGAATTCAGCCTTTGCTCTGTTAGTCTTTCCTCCAATAATCACTGTGGTCCCATCTTGTAAAGCCCATATCTTTGAATTGACCAAAAAACAATCAAGCAAACTGTTCAATATAAATTCATATGCACATGATGAAAACTCAGCTAAGAGGCAACTAAGCAAACGTCAGTTGCCATTTTTTTTTGGTCTAGTCATACACTAAGAATTCCAAGTATTTGCCATTTTTATAATATATTTCATGTCATTTGTTCAAAGCAATTGCTGCTTTGACAACGATATTAACATTATCTTACTCCTTTGACTGGAAGATTTTAATATCCTGAATCAAACATAAGACTGTGATACTAAATAATCTGTCTTTGACTGGAGAGCTTTAAAAAAGAAAAGAAAAGAAAACGATCGCTCACTAGAGCTGTGACGCTAAAATATCAAACGTGATGCCTGAGAACTTTTTTTTTTTTTTTTTGGCCCATGTCTGAAACTTCATCTAACATCACTCAAAATCACTTAAAAATTGCATGAAAATCTTTTACAGAAATTTCACCTGGGAATGAGATAAATAGCTGATGCAGGTAGTGAGCATCAGAGCGCCAAATCCAGCATATACAATTGGTACACCAGGGTCAATCTGCAAAATTAAGGTTCATAGGAATAAATCCTTTAGAGCTAAGGAAGAATTAAATAATAATACTATATATGGTTTTTAATATAAAATCCACTTTGTAGTTCAATTTCTTTATTAAAGTGAATTTTATATTAAGGACCGGAGGAAATAGTTTGGAGCAACTAAAATTTAAGGCAGCACCTTTAAGGTCAAGCCACTACTTCCTATTGCATCAACAATAACAATTTCTGTGCCATCGATGTTGATTGGAAGCTTTGAATTAGGTCGTCTAACTCCTGCAAATTTTCCTTCTCTATCATAAAGGACAACTGATTGTAGATCACGAGCAAGCATAGATCTGAAATTTGACAGAAGCAGCAAAAACAATGAGGAAAACATAAAGATACAATTCATGCTAGAAAGACACACACACACACACAGCTATATAGCTACAACTCAAATACTTACATTCCCTTCACATCAGGTGAGTTAACATCACCAACTGGTAAAAAGGTACCATAGAGTTTCTTATCTCCATTGATCTGTAGAGGTGCCATGGCCAAGTTATAAGGTCCTTCGTTGTCCTTCAGAATTTGCAGTGCTGAAAAACTCCAATCCGTTTGGTATACAGTGATGCCACCATATCTTAATGGATCATTTACACTAATTGTTTTCCGCATTACTTCCTTCCCATTTATATCAAAGAGAGAAAGGTCAGTGTGGAACTGTGAAACCTGTAACAAACCAAAATGTAAATAACAAATTAAGCAGCCAGTTCAAGCAAGTAAAGCTGAGAATTTCATATTCACAATAAGAAATCAAATAATAATTTTGCAAATCCACCATTGTAACTTGAAGTATAGTTCATTTCACAATAAGGTTGTTTCCAGATAACAAAACAAAGTAATTATTCCCTCGAGTCTTTAATATAAGACATATTTATCTAATTTGATTATATTAAAAAAGTTGGTTAAGTTAGTTAATATGACATATATTTTCTAAAACGCCCTAATCATCTTCTTTAATTCCCTCATTCCCCCTCCTCCTTGATTATTGTTGAAGGAATATCAATAAGGGTAAAATTAGGAAAAAATGACAAATATAAAAAATATGTCTTATATTTAGGACTAAGATCAATTCCGTAAACATATCTTATATTAAGGACCAGAGGGAGCATAATAAAGTTCTTAGAAACCAAGATTTACCTCTCCACTATCATAGTAATCCATGTAGAACTTGTTGATATGAACTTCTGTGTTGAAGGCTTCTGTGGGAGAAGAGAGAAACCCTGATGGACCCAAAACATCTCCTACAACAAAGTTCAATCCCTGAGGCACTGTGACTGAACCTCTGAAGCTCCCAGCTGCACTGAACGTTCCTCCAGCCATTATCAACAGCATTGCTAAATGCACACCAATGGGGGCCAACCGACCAGCAAGCCCCCTAAAAGCATATAGGGAGGGACCTTTCAAGAATACCTTTAGTCCAATATCAAAAGTAGTCCCGTTGAGATGGTGATAAAGATATTCAAGTTTATAATTAGCTAGTAACTAAGAATTATTATTCCTTAGTCAATAGCAGATCACTTCACCAATTGTCCTGGGCATCTAAAATTGCATTTAGCCTCTTATTTTTCCCTTAAACTGAGTTCATATTGAAAATTCTAACCTTTCAAGTATTTTCCTTAATTGCTGTCAATCATTTTATTTAACGAAGATTATACTTCAATGACACAGTAAAGCAAAACCAATGGAAAGCATAAAAGTTTTAGCAGGCCAGGCTTGAATAATAAATTTCAAGGAATGATACCCTTTAGTTAAGCAACTGAAAATATATTTAGGAAGTCTTAGAAAAGGATTTGGTATACTCAATGTCTGCATGGGATTTTGTTATACAGCAACCCCAACAAGGCAGTTTTATCATTAAGAGCAAAGCCAAAGTGCAAAGTATAGGTAAAGGTTAAGGGGTAAAACAAATTGCAGAGTTTGGAGTTATAACCTCGTATCCAGCTCCCATGAGTATGGTGCCCACATCTTGGAGTGATGCTCTTGGCAACAATTCTGAAAATTCCTGCTTACGGATGGCCTCAGCAGAGTGTAAAAATGACCATCTAGTAAAAAAAAAAAAGATCTTTAGTAACGAAAAACTATATATATCCCATCTCAGACATCTGAAAGCTGTAATTCACAGCCCAACCTTCTTGCAACCTTTACAAGTGGGATTTGTGTTGTATAGGTGCAGGCCATAAGGGATGCACCAAAAAGAACCAACATTCCAAGAAATACAGGTGATGAGAACATGTGATCAAAGCCAAGGGTGAGAACCCATCTCCAAGTGAAAAATCCCAACACAGGATTATCTTCAGGGTATTTCTGGAAATAGAAATCCGGGGCCTCACCTTGTTCAATAACGGTTCCTGTCGCAGAAGACTCATATCAAGTCGCTTTTGGTCATAGTAAAGCACATTGGAAGACGCAAAAGTCACAATAACATTACTTTCACCAAGTTCATTCAAAAAAAAAAAAAATCTTTTAAAAATAAGTTGAATGTATATCTTCTAATTAACGAGGAAAAGGAGCATCTAAGTGTTTGAATTTTTTTCCCCATTTTTTCTAATCATGATGAGAAACAGTGTTGATAGATTTCAGCTAGCTTAAAGTAGAAAAAGGAAGAGAAACTTAATTTGCATACCCAGAGCCATCAAAGCTGCAATGACGAACATTTCCCCAATAGCCAAAGGCAAATTAGACAGAACCTTCAATACCCTTTTTATCAACACCTTTCCCATCACAGAAACACCGCCTTTACTCCCCGAGCTTTCCGGAGGCCGCCCATTTCCGCCACCTCGAACGCCGTCGTCGTCCTCCTCCCTCAGTGGCGGCGGAATCGCTTCTGACAAGACAATCTTCTTGGATACGCTATTCGCTTTGTTTTTGAGGTCTCGAGGCTTCTTGAGTGTACAAGTGATGGGAAGCCGAAAAGCCCTCTGTTCATGGAGACATGAGATATGGGTATTGTCAGAGAATGGCTTCGATTTGAAGAAGGGGTTAAAAAAATAGGCTTCCTGGAAACGGGTTTTGTGTAGTAGTGAAATCGAGGCCTTAATGGGACAATTCAATGCCTTCATCGATGGAAAAATTGAAGGCGAACAAAGCTGAGGACTGTGTGTGTGAGAGTTCAGTGATAGAGAAATAACGACCAGTCGACCACAGCGGTTAGTTTTATCCCAAGAAAAGATATTTTTATTATATCAAAAGGCGTTTAACGATGTCCCGCCAATGAGCCGAATCTGATCGGTAACAACACTAATATTTCGGTTTAGACTAAATTATTAAAAAACTCCTCTGAAACTTAAGTTAAATCATATATAATCCCTAATATTTCAAATAGAGACATATAAACTAGATGGACCCCTCCTAAAAAAATGGTTGAGATTATATATAGATATTTCTATAGTTAAGAATTGTGAAGTTACATGCAGAGTAATTTAAAAAAATAAAGGCACTTGGATATTGGGTTTCATTAAAAAAATTAGGTCGCTTAAGTTGGGATCATAATTATCATAAATTTGCAGTCTTTAATGACTTTACATAAACATTACATCTAATCAATAAAGAACTGAATGAGATCATTCCCTCAACACCCATATCAAATAAGTTTGTTATCTCCTAATTAAGGATTGGATTGTTACTTTTGATCTCATGTCAAGAAAAACCAATCACTAATTCTCTTTGCTGTTCAGGTCATCAAATGGATATTAAATCTATCACCATGAATATCCCATCCATGCAGTATAGAGGTCCTCTTTAAAGATTTCAAGCATAGGTTTCCATTAGCAGGTAATCCTTGTGTGTTTCACGCGCTCCTTTGTTTCTAAAAAAGGTTTATCCATTGTTTTATATGAGAATTTTAATATTTAAACGTTCCAAACACGCACAGAGGTCCCATGGTCTAGTGGTCAGGACATTGGACTCTGAATCCAGTAACCCGAGTTCAAATCTCGGTGGGAACTTTAGAGTTTTCCACTTTTGAAGAATTTATCGGTTATTATCGTTATCCACTTCTCTTCCACCATTCCTGCTAGGCGCAGAGAAAATGCTTCATTCTCTTTCGCTTTCTTCTTTCTCTCATCCTTCTCGCTCTCGTTCCCTTTCTGCCAACCCTAACCCTAAATCCACTGCTTTTTACCTCAAGTTCCGCACAACCTACCGTGAAAACCTCCGTGACCTCAAAATTCTCGGCGTCATTGACCCCCAAACCAAACCCAACAACCTGCCTCTCCCCGATGCCGTCGATCACATTCTGGTCACCGTCAATTTCCTCAGATCCAAGGGCTTCTCCGACGCCGATTTCCCTAGACTCGTCTTCCTCTGCCCTCAACTCTTCTCCGACACCTTCCAATTCACTGATATTGCTCCAGTTTTCGATTTCTTAGTTCAAGAGCTTCCCGCCTCCGTTGAGGAATCTCGCGCCTTGATCCTCCGTTATCCCAATATCCTCTTCTCAGACGTCGAGTTCTGTCTTCGACCTACCCTCCGATTTCTTCGCCAAATAGGAGTTGAGAATTTGAATCGGCCCACCAATTTGAACGCCCATTTGTTGAACACGCGGGTGGAGAAGCTTCGGAAGAAGATAACATTTCTGCAGAGTATAGGTTTCTCGTATGAGGAATCGGCAAATGTATGTGCAAGATATCCGGCCATTTTTGGATATGGGCTTGAGAATAATTTGTTGCCAAAATTTGAGTATCTGGTGAAACATATGAAAAGGAGTGTGGAAGAATTGAAGGTGTTTCCTCAGTACTTCGGGTTTAGTCTGGAGAAGAGGATTATTCCAAGGCATTTGCATCTTGCGCAGAGGAATGTACAGATCCCGTTGAAAAGAATGTTGATGTGGGGTGATGAAAAGTTTTACGCCAAGTGGAAGTGAATTTTGGTGTTTACATAGCTATTCTAGGATCAAAATTTGTATACTTCAACACATTTATACATTTGATTTTGTATTTTTATGGCATTTTTGCGATGTTTTATTATTATTTTGTTTAGCAAATATCAATGGCATTGTTAATGTGGGTTGACGCGTACTTTTATCTTGGAAATAACCCCCTAGGAGCGCTTATGGAATAATTTTACTTAAAAAGTATTAAAAAAACAAATTTGCTATAACTATAAAAAAAACATTCACTATTAAAAAAATTGATATTAACCATTAATATTTTTAATAATAAAAAGTAAAATTATAACATTTAAGGTTTAAGGTTTTTTAGGACGAAATTGCGCCTTAACTTGTTTTTAATGCAAATTTGTATACTTAATTTAACTTAATCAAGCTATTTTATTTGAAGGGCTTTTATTTTTTGTTCTGCCTAACATTAATTTGTCAGTTAGTTGCACCACTAGTTTCGAAGGAAAAAAAAAAGGAAAATGACATAAAAATAATATTAAAATTACAAAATTCCAAATCAAGTTTGTCATAAAAATTGATAAGGGAATAACTAGACTTCTTAGTAATTGATAACAAGTTTTTTTTTTTTTTTCGTCATTTTCCCATAAAAAATGTATAGAAATTTGACCCACAAAACAAAGAATGACGGTGAATTGTAGAATGTTAAAGAGTCTAACAGATCCTAACACAATCAACATAAATGGCATATAATTAAGTTGTTGGCAGGAAAGGACTATACTCATCATTGTCTATTTCTCTCTGTTTTTTTTAGCAATCTCATCAGAATTTGCAACTAAGTAGGAACAAGAATTTTGACCCCAGGAAAAAGTAGCAACCATGGGAGAAAGATTCTGAAATGTTCTTGACGGGGTGCGAGGGATGTTTAATTGTTAAATGAGTCCTCTGGGTGCAATACAAGTATCCTGAAAAAAACGAAAAGAAAAGAAAATCACCATCACGTAAGATGAATTCAGGTGGGTTTTGGCACACGAGTACCTTAATTTCTCAAGCACTCAGAAGATTATTTATATAGAATCCAAGTTCGACATGTAAACTAAACTTTCAATATAACTCACGTTCCGTTTGGAGGGGGAGAATGGTTGGCCACCCTTGAAAACAGAATCAAGCATCCCTTGCTAAAAGCTCGATGTCAGCTCCCACTTCAGCAATTTTGATTTCCTTTGAATTCTTGGCGGCTTTTGCAATGTTCAAAACATCAAAGTCCAGTGCTATCTTCTTTACAAGGCCCTCAAGCATCTATTTCAAGAGGATTTGACAATTATAGTCTGAGTTAGGAAGAATTTATGGCGCAGGCAGAATGCTTCAAACCAAATTCTGATTATACAAGAAAATAAGGGCATCTGCCCCTAATCAGTTGCTATTTGTAAAGCAATTCACCTTCTCATTAGTTTTGTTATAAATGTAAAAATATTTATAACGAAACCGGCCCAAGGTGCAATTCATTAGATTTAAGAACAGAAAAATCTGTTATCTCATTGATGCACCATTGTACACGAGGACAGACCCTTATTCAAGAAACCCAGTGCGTATTTAAACCAAGATCTTCCATCCATTAGGGTACGACACCCTAACCCCTGACCCAAAAAAAAAAAAAAAAAAAGGAATTTCTTCGCGACTTAATATCATCAATAGTAGACTGGTGATAAATTAATTTGATCATGTGCAGCAAATTGTAATGTAAAAGCAATAGATTAGTGACGTGAAGTTGAATTGCAATGTGCAAAGCAGCTTCATGGCAACACAATAAATGACACAACTTTGCATCTACTCAATGACCAAATGAAAAACATAAATTTACCAGTGATCCAACAGCAACAAAAGCACGGAATTTGGAATCAACGTCGACATTGTCATCTTCTATGATCTGGGGAAAATAGCATATCATCAGTAAGTACAGTAGTAACTCTCACCCTACCAACAAGAAATAGCATCATCTAAAATTGGTCACTCTGATAGTTTATACAGCCTAGAAATGCACAAAATGTCGAAAACCACACATTTCCACAGTCCCATCTCTTCCTCTATTTGAGTATCTTCCCTGGGTAATAGTGCAAAACATACCTCAAGTGATGCAGATAAAACTTGAGATTGACCTTCTAGATCTTTCATTTCAATCAACAGCACCGCATAACTGTGATTGTCAAATAAAATTAAAGGGTTAGCACAAGCTTAAAACATCACTGATCCTTCATCTTATTCTTAAAGCATGTCAATGGTAGCCACCATGGCAGTCATGGCAGAGTAGCCAACTGTGCGTCAGCCCTATTGCATCTTGAGTGTGGCAACAGTCAACTATGTTGCTATTGCTATGGAATCCACCAGCGTTCAAGTAACTAACTTTTGCACATTTCACATTCAGCCCTAGAGGCTGTAATTCTGTGAGGTATAAGGGTCATTTAACCTATCTAAGTGAAAATAAAACATGAAAGACCAAAGGCAATTCAATGCTGCATCTTTCAGATCCTCAATGGAACAAAATTTAAAATCAATACAGAACACCTTAAAATCATGAGATACTTTTTTTTTTTTTAAATCTTTTCCACAAAAGAATGCCATTCTGGTTTCAGCAGAAATATATTTCAATTTTGTAATTTTTCATATGATATCCATACCACTCATGCACCTTTTATAGGCATAGGCATATAAATAAATTTTACATCGTTCAAAAAATCGATAAATTTTATCCAATCACACTTCAAGTATTACAAAACAAGCACCGATGGATGGTTGAACCTGAACAGGAAGACTGCTTATCAATTTGGAATATATGCAAAAAAATTTAACCATGGACATAAGAAATATACATAAAAAATGTAAATAAGTTACATTCTAGGAAAAATAAGCAATGTAATTATGTTCAAAGATTTGTAGTCAAGAAAATACTTACTTGAGCATCAAGGTAGAGTAGGACAATTGCAAATGTTTGTTTGCGGATGAAGTACAGCTTGAGAAAGCATCAAGAATCTGCAACCAACAAACGCAGTTAGCACAAATAATGGACTAAGATATTCCCATCAGAGAACAGGAAAAACAAAAATAAGTCATAAAACAATTGCAAGAAAGGGATGCTAACCATGCCGCGATGTTTTAGCAACCAGCTGTGGTAGGACAAATTCTTAAAGAGATTAGTCACAGCTCGAACACAGGTCAACAGATTTGCAGGAATTGTTGGATTTGTTGTAACTTTGTTAATTAATTCCAATAATACATCTGGATGTAAAAGAGGAGAAAGTTAACAAAGATTCCACCTCTACAGAAAGGAATGGAGGGAAATCTAGTATTAAACTCACAGAGGCTCCCATTAACCAAAAACAGAAATAATTATAAAACCATAAATAATGTGGCCAGTCCAATTGGTTTGCGTTTTATAAGCAATTGTGAGTAGTAATGTATTCCTGACATGGTAAAGATGGACGTAAACCAAAATTTATTATATTAAAAAATAGTGGTAAAACGCATACCATTTTCAGCTTCCACATGCTTTAGAAATATTTTAGCCCCATCTGGGTGAAGAACGATCATCCTTATAATATCAATAACTGCATAAGCAGAGTAAAGAAGTTAATAAATCTGTTTTCATGAAGTTCAATGAAATGGAACAGCAAAAGAGCAAAATTTCATAAGCCAAATCAACTAACCAGGAAATATCATAGCAATGGGCCACGACCAAAGCAATTTCAGCAACAAGACTATATCAGCCTCAGCAAATGTACTAGAATGATAATGTGAAGTATCTTTCAAAATTTTAACAATGGCACCCAGTCTGTGAACATAAAGCTCAGTCAAAGCCAATTTCTCCTGCTCCTGTATGAGATTGACATAAGAACCGCACAGTGAACTCATACATTCAGAATAGAATCACAAACGTAAAATGACAAGTACTGAGACTCAAGAATGCATGCTAAAACATTCAGGTTTATTGATATGACAGAGTTTTTAAATTGAAGCCTAATTTTTCAGTTCCAAAGATGACAAAACATGTTGGCTGTTCCAAGTGTCTATACCTATAATCCTGAACTTTGAAAAGATCATGAATAAATTAAATATGAATTGAGCACTTTTTCTGAAGTTTGAACACTAGCAGGTGACTTGATATCTGTGATATGCTACCTTCTAGTGACAACATTTTCTCCATTATGTAACATGCAAACAGCTGAGGGAAAATTTTGAACTTCTTAATCGTGTAGATTACCTGGTTGGAGAGTAAAGAATTATTAAATTCAGTAATCTTTTTAAGGATCCCATCAAACTGAGCTGTATCAAAAAGAAGCACCCCTTTCTAGAAAAAAAAAACAAAAAAAGTACCATAAATCAGTTAGCATGTTATAAAAAACTAGCTTGAAGAAGCAAAAAAAAAAAAAATAAGAAGAATAATAATCAGATTAGTAAATAAGTTTCATGGTCAAATCCAGTCTATCAAATAAAATTATAAAAACCAACAACAACACAAAATTAACATAATATCTTAAAAGATCCAAGCAGATTTTGCAAAGAGACTTGCTGCTTTATCACACCTCACTCACTCACTGTTCAATTGGATAAAAATACATGTATAGAGAGAGACTAATTATAAAGATGATAACTTGAACTGTAATGTTTGTCATCATCTTATTATTCTCATAGTAATAATAATCATAACAATACTATTAACAATATGAACTACAGATGACAGAGAATGCACAAGTTGATGCATCAAGGAAAGTTCCTGAACAGTGAGTCATCATCTGGTATGAACTTGAGATATGTTTACGGCACAAAAAATTCAAGGCCTCAATGTGTAACATCTATTAGAGTCCTTCCTTTCACCAATGAGCAATACCCAGAGCCATGTTAGCCGTGTAGTGAAGCGGAAAAAATTTATACATAAAGACAGGTCACAGATTTAGCATAGTGTAGAATTCACAAACTCCTCCCTAAATATGCTACAGTACAACACACAACATTGTGTTTAAAGACTAAAAGCAACCGCAACTACTAGAGTAAATTGTATGAAAGCAAACCTTAGGGATATGCTTGAAAGTAGGCTTTGCAGAAACAGCTGATGTACCAGCAAGATACAAAAAATTACGTGAGAACTGAGTCATAAGGCACAGGAACAGCAATAGTCATGAGACAAAAAATTGATTATAGGCCTTGAATGAGGTGAATTCTTTTACCAGAGTATGAAGGTTGTCCAGGTACATAAGCACTGGCTGGAACAGAATACAAGATATCAAAAATCAAGTAAACAAGTTACACTACAGGGATTTGATTTAAATAAGCATAAACTTCTGTTAAACAGAAATATTATACTTACAGCCAGTATAAGGATCACGAAAAGATGCATCAAAAGTCATATCCTTTTGTCCAGTATTTTGAAGTATGAACTGTACAATTTGCTCACGGAATGACACAGGAAGATTCTCCTTGAGAAGCCATTTGTCAGCAGCATCATATGGATTATCTAGTAGCATCAAAACTCTATTACTAATGATGAAATTATAATCCAAAAATAATGTAGTTTTACTGATATGGCAAAAGCCAAAGGGATATTCATTATCCTATTCTGGACAGAAAAACACTTTTGAGATCAAACAAACAGTAGTTCTCTTGCAACTTGCTCTCACATAAATTGTAAAATATCTAAATAATCAATCTTATATGATTGTAATTGGAATATTTTGAAAGTTAGTTATGTTAGTTAATTAGGCGAGCGGGATTAACTATTAGTGGCACTAGCCGTTTAAGAGCGGCATTAGTCAAACATGGCCTTAATTGTGCCTAATTACTAATATACCCCTGATTAGTGTAATGTTAGGACTAAGCTAATTCATTAGGACTGCCGTTAGTTACTGCCTATATATATGGCAGTCTAATGAATGTCCAGAACAGATTTTGCATCGATAATAAACTCGTACTATTCAGACTACTCTGTTTTCTCTATCTCTCTCTATTCTCTTCTACTTCCTCTTCTTCAATCTCTAATTCCCTTCTATTCTGACCTAATTCCCAATTCCAAAAACATTCCTATTACACTAGCTTATCACAATCCAAAATACTGATGTTCACGTGAAGTGAAAACCTCATGATGAGCAGGAAAAAAGGGTACCTGACTGGTTGTATGGCAGCTTACGAATAGGAAGACCATCTCCAATATCCACATCAAACACTGAGGAGGGAGACATAAGAGTTGAGACAGGAGTGTGACGGTAAACCTCAACAAATGTGAAAGGAAAAGAAATGGGAAACTGACCATAGTCATACTGAACACCATCAAGGATAGGACGATTCGCATTGTCTGGTCCATCAACCACTTCACCAATCTGTCAGAGAATTATATGTTATAAAAACCAAAGAATTTTGTTTTGAAATTTCTTATTTTATTTCATAAACGATGGTTACAAATTTATAGGAGAATGAAGGCCATAGAGGGTTCAGTCAAGCATCCTCAAAAGGAACAAACATGAACATAGTTTTTTTTCCTTTGAAAAAAGGATAAAAACTTGTAAAGCAGGAAACTACTTTAGGAGAAAAACAGCATTTCTGCATTTGAATTCAGCCCGTTAACCAAAAAAAATAAAGTGATTCCTGTAAAGAATGTGTGCATCAAATGCTCAAGAATCATGGCCGTTAACCAACAAATATAAGAAAACAAAAAAAGCCATTAAAGCCAGCAAATAATCACATGTCAAATATAATTTCCAATAAAACCCCCGTGAGAAACCTTGCAGTGTCAATTCTATGTGGCCCTGCAATTTATGATTTGTCCATGGCTAAAGCATCCTGCCGGTTAGGTGAAATATAACAAATAAATGTCAATTTTATTTATTTCTTATTTCAGCTGAACTATGCCCAATTCATCTACTTCTCTCCTAAAGTCTTGAAACTATCACTCAATATGTTCTCACTTTTCCTTTTGTATATTAAGCCTTAACACAAATATCTATTTATCCCATCCTCCCACAGACTTTCTAATTTGAGGCTCTGGTAATGTAGGTAGTTGAGTAATTCCATCGTAGATCTTGGTGTTATCAACTTATCATTACTATATAGCATGCAAATCACAACCAAATGCATTGTTACAGAGTGCAAATCTCTAAATGACAATTACATTTAGGTAACCACTTCATAATACAAGAAAGAGAGAGCAGGCATATTGAGATAATAGTACAGAGGAATCACGTGAAAAGAGAATCAGAAAGCTAGAAGTGAAAGTAGACGTGTGGAAGCATTAAAAGCAAGTGAAATACTTTGTCCCATTTCTGTTCTCTCATGTTCCATGCATATGCCACTCCATTATCCCCCTCTCTAACCACCTTTGTCTGGCCATCATTAGTTCCTGTTTGGAATCAGAAGACTATTAGAACATAATAATTAGAATAGAGAAAGAAGGACAAAATAGTTTAAGAAACTCTCGGCATAATTTATTTTTTTGAAAATAAAAACAATGCAATAACCGCACCTTATATGTTGCACAATTTAAATTACAGAATAAAAAATATATCTTGTTTTCATCCAGGAAATTTTTCTAAGAATGTCCTATTTTACTCATTGGCATCTCTTCTGTTTCTTAATATAATTTCTTATTTTATCATAATTAAATTATAGAATCATAAAGCAGTACCTAAGTCCTAAAACTGAGGATCTACAAGATTGTTGAATGTATAAAATCATCAAATTATTAAATTGTTAGATGCTATGAATTATGTTACAAGCTTGGCCTCCTCCAATGAGAAGGATGCTGAGGACTGAACGTGGTTAGTGGTTTGCTTTCACAAAAAAGGAAATCAATTTGCTAACACTGACAAATTGTATTGTAAACATAAAAATGGAGGAAAAGGAGAGCAAGATAATGCTGAATGACTTAAAAAATAAAACCAGACCTGGGATCTTTAATGCCTCCAGACCTGGTAAATCTTCCAATTTCAATCCTCCAACCCTCTTTCTGGCAAAAAAAAAAAAACAGATACAGCTAAGTCAACGAGTGATGGCCACACAAAGTATATCCAAGCGTGTCATTATCAAAAGATATTCCCAATGTATTTGCAAAGGACAGAAGAACTTTATATTTTCCATAATTCAGTGATGTAAAAAATCAAAAGCCAAACAAGAACAGCTCATGTGCCAGGAAACAACATGCAGAGATAACCATGTTAACACTTGCAAGGACATACTAGTCTCAGAGATAAATATTGGCAAAACCAGACTTGAACATCTGATATATAATCATACCTACTAGACTTGTATTGAGAAAGTTCTGAAGTGTATAAATCAAGCTCTAGTGGGTCAGCGACATTTTCTTGATGTACAGTCCAAATACGTACAACTCCATCAGAACATGCTGTCACAATATCCCCATTTTCTAGAAATTTCGCATCCCATACACAGCCAGGATGTTCTATGCTCTGAACACAAACGCCATCTGAATCATTTAAAGAGAAGGAAATGCAGTCAGCAAAATCCAAGAATCAAGCAGCTTAAAAGTCATGCAATATCTCAGAAACTTCAACATGAAAATAAATATACGCCACCCCAAAAGAATAAATATTTTCCAATAACTGAGGGTATTATTCAACATGAACAAGTTCGAGGTGAATGTCACTGCCAGCCAGAAATAGCAGAATGTCAAGCAATTTCCTTCACTAAAAATATGATTGGCCACAAACACATGCCATACAGTGTTTATGGAGATAGAACCCCAAGATCAAATGTATAGCTCACCACATAAACTAAACTAGAGACACGAAAAACAGAAGCATTGAGTAATAATCAGGTAATACATGCAGGAAATATTCCAATGACGCGTCTATATGACAAGAAGCAAGAAGTATAAGCAATTGCCTTTCCATATTTTTGCATGACGATCTTCACTGCCACTGATGACAAGTCCTGATGCATGTGAATCAACAGAATAAATAATTGCAGTATGACCAACCATCTCCATTAGCACTTCACCACTTAAAGCCCATAATCTAACAGACCTGTAACCATGAAACTCCATTTAAAAAATATTAAAATGACGTGCTATAGGCACAACAGCACATAATATTTGCTCATAAAGAATCAAGTATTCAACATAAATAGAAGAGTTCATGCAGAAGTGAACCTACCCATCATGCGACACAGAAAGAATTCCAAGATCAGACATCACAGCCAAACCTCGAACTGTATCTGAACATATGTCAAAGAGAATAAGCATATTCAGTCATATTGCTCTGTAATTTTCTTAGGTAAAAAGTCATATAACTTTATGATCAGACAGAGGAGCAAAAACTTAGTCTAGAACAGTATAATTGGTCTAAAATCAGAAAATCAAACCTGAATGTCCACTAAAGGTATGTGAACAAGTTTTTCCTCTCCAAAGTTTTAAAGTTGCGTCACTAGAACCTAGAACATGTCAGAAGAGAAGTTAAAATTACTTTACTGCCTTCAGTCGCAGACTAGTTCAATAATTCAATAATAATTATAATATCAGGAGAATAAGTAGTTTTCATGTAATGAGAAGGGAACCCCTGCATGTACACCTCAGAACACCATGAGTTTAAAGCATGCTGAGAAGCATGACTATAACCTGAGACGAGACAAGGGTCTTGGAAAAATAAATTAAAAAGTAATGATACCTGTAACAAGCTCGCCTGAGGGCAGCTTTATAACTGCTTGAATTGCTGCCTTGTGAGCCTCCCAATTTTCTAGAAGTTGCCCCCTCCTCCACCGTCTCAACGTACTGCATAGGACATTTCAATTAGAAATGAACATAAGAGAACTAGAGCGGAAATTTTCATAAACATGAGTCCAAAATAAATATAACCACTGACATGATAGCAGCAGTAAATTTGCAAAAATGCATTAATTTTGATCCTTTTCAAATGTTTTGCAGTAAATATAGTAACAAATACACATTTAAGGAAAGCTACCTAATTGAAATGCAAACTTAAACAGAAAATATCATAAAATCTCGTAACTTGTATCAGTGACGTGCCATGCAACTCCCGTAACTAACCACAAGTGTTTTGAAGCTATCTGAACATGACAGGAACACCGCCATATAAACTAAAATTGGAGAAAGTTGTAAATAGGGGAAAAAATCTTTTCAGTGTTAGATGTAACAAACTGACGTTCCTACCAGACTTGATCCCAAAAAAAGCCCCAATATAAACATCATAATCAAGCAAACAACTAACTTCTACAGCATCGTAGGGAATGTGATGGGTAAACAAAATGGAAAAGAAAGGATCAAATTTAAAACTCACCAATCAACAGAACATGATACGATATCCCCACCATCCAATGCAACGCCAGTAACCTGTAAATGATGACCCCTGAGTGTCTGCACCTTCTCCCCCGTCTTCACATCCCAGACCAATACAAGAGTGTCCATGCCACCGGACACAATTCCCCCCTCTGGATAGTCCTCATTCGGCGAAATCCAAGCCAGCGGTCCAACAAAACTCGAATGCCCCAACAAAATTTTTGAACATGAGAATTTGCACTTGTCCGAAGGGTCCGGAATCCAGAACCTAATAGTTCTGTCCCTAGACGATGTTGCAATGCCCTCATTGCCACACACGCATATTCCACGAACCTGATTTCCAAGACAGAAACGATTTTAGGAGAAAACATACATAGGATTGCGAAGTGTAATCACTTTGAATTGAACCCACTGAATATCCATTAAAACCAAATTGAACACCCTATCAGTAAATAAACGTTGAAAATTCGAATGGTGGCAGATCTTACATCGTCTTCATGGCCCCTAAGTTCACATCGCAACTGATAAGCCTTAAAATCAACCTCCATGAGTGAGAGCAATATTGGAAAATTCGGAGGAGGAATGCTTTGCTTGCAGAGCAGAAAAACCAAGTCTCTGCAGTCACGCCGAACAAACACCAAAGGGATGACCATTTTTTTATTTCACTGTTGTAACAATTTTAAATAAATTATTTAATTATATTATATAAAAATAATAAATATAAATATTTTAAAATAATGTAATTAAATTTCTTAAGTTTTTAAAAAAATTAACTAAATTTTATATTTAGAACTTAGGTAGTAATTTAAATCCCTTTACATCTAAATAAAATACTAGTAGTATAAAAACTAATAATCCTCCCTAGGCTAATTTTATCAATTTCATGTGGAGGAAGATGAATAAAAGATTTTATTTAAAAGTCATTTTGTATTTCCTAATTATTAAGGAGATTAATATATCTTTTAGATATTTTGAATTATATGAGTAACTTCTTTTTAGAATATCATCCTAGATATATGAGCTAGTAAATAGGGATTTCAAATATATTATTTGACATCTTATTATTATATCCTTAATTTAATTTTTAGATGGCACCTCATCCCAGTATCTTAAAAAAAAATTGGATTTTAACCCACATTAGGGTTGGCTGGGTTGTTCTCACTTATTTTCAGATTTTGGAATAAGTTTTATTTTTCACAAGTTTAACTTGGAGAAAATCCTTTAAAAAGAACTTTAAAAATGCTAAAAAATGACAAAGTATTTCGAATATTCATAACCCCACAAAGATGTTAGACTCAATTTATCATTTTTTTTAAAAAAAAGACACATTTACCTTTCACTTTATCAAAACCCCATCTCTCTCTCTCTCTCGTCCCCAATCTCCCTCTCATTCTCTCTCCCTCCCTCCTCTTCTCCGTCCTTGTCCTCTAGCAATAATACAGGTTCTTTAGCAACGGTGACCTTCAACAACAACAGTCTCCCTTCCTTCCGCGCCATTAAAAATGGAGTCCAGCCCTTACAACCGCTGCATCCATAGACCATCACCAGATTCGAATTTGCCGCCCCTTACCCCACCACCTTATGAAAAGATCATTTCTCACAAACAATTATTATTCAATATGGTTTTACAAAACCTGATTAACCAGTGATAATTGAAAATTATTTCTTATTCAAGACATATCGGAATTTAGGGCATAAAACATGTCCACAAACCCACTACAGAGAAATTCATGACTCTAATCATACATAACAAACGGGAGAAAATCATAGCCCACGAGTTTTACAACACTGAATCTCACAACTAGAATCCACATAAAACAATTTCAAACACAGATATGGTTGTGGGTCCACCAAAATGTCAAAATACATAAAACAAGACATCAGGCCTAATAATGGTTAAACAGTTATTCCAAAAAAGTTATTAAAACAGTAAATGTGGTATTCTAAAAGCATGATAGCCCTATAATAGCAATATAGAAATTAATACAACGTTAATACCAAAATAAGCCTATAAGGTTCTCAACGCCTGGTTGCTTCCCTTGGTCTCTAGCCGAATTAAAGGTCTCGTCTAAAAAAATATTTACAACGACGGGGTGAGACATAAAGTCTGAGTAATTAAAATTAATTTACAATTTATGCAAAAAGGATTATAAGTCAAAGAAGTTGATTCAACTAATATAATGATAATAATATTTTCAATAATTAAACTTCACATAATATGATCAACAATTAGAATCATTCCCACTCATTCATCATACTCCTCCTTATAGCTCTGTACATAGTACAGCCTATTAGTGTTAGTATACCCGACTAAAGGTTAGCTAGTCACCTCAAGAATAAAGCCCCCTCCCATGCCACCACTAATATACTATAATAGATAGGTGTCCGCCCAAAACACTCAACTCAAAATATAAGCCAGGATTAAGAGAGTCGATGAGCACAATTTCACAATATCTCTTCTACGCGACCCAACATATCCCTTAATAGAAAAACAATAAATTAATATAGTTTTCAAAAACATTTATAAGATTATCATTCCTTATACAACATTCCATCTCAATCAGCATAATCATCTAAACAGTAACAATCTTAATAATAATCTCCATTCATATATACAAGCTCGAAAATATACTGTTTCACTTAACTAAATTCATATATAAACATAAACATAACTTTCAAACACACATACAAATAGCATAGATGAAAATAAAGTTCAGAAAACACCTTACAGCTCAAAGCAAACATGTAGAATAAATTAACCCCGGTTACCTCAACTCCAAACTTAACCTTAATTTGAGTAGCAAAACATGAGCAATCAGTGATCACAAGCAAACTCTACATTATCAATGTAGGTACAAATTAACCACAAAGCAACAATAAAATAAATAATTTACACAATCCAACTCCCAAAAATCCAATTTCATCTACAACCATTATCCTCAAATATTCCAATTTCCTTAACAATCCTTAGTCATAGATCATTCCTCATGGGCCCAAATCATTCATTAAATAACCTCTATACCATTAACATCGACCACTTAATTTTTATAAATTAAAGTTTCACCTTCAACATATCTATAGTCATAAAATCATCAATATCAATATTATAGATCAATTAAATCTCTTTTCTAATTTATATGAATATAATCTTATTATTAAACAACTCTTCAAAACTCCACATAATCAAAATCATATCAAATTCTAATTTAAATATTAAGTGATAAATCTCAAATTTAATATATTTTATTCCTCCATATTCATTTATTTTAGGGACTATTTTAGGCTAATTTGGATTTATTAGATAATATTTAGATTATTAGCCAATCTTAGGAAATAATATAAAATCCAAATAAAATATAAGATTATTAGTTTAAATTATTAATATTATGAATGTTATATCATGATTAGAAAAAATATTTTTAAATATATGATAGATCACGATTTTATTTAATTTTTGCAGGGTAAGGAAAATAAGATTAGAAGATCCTACGGTGAAGAATTTTTCTTAGAAGCTAAAATAGAATCTGATAGTTGGATTTTATTGGACTACTTAAATTTTAGTGGGCTCAAATTTAGACCATAATGTCATGTTTGGTATGAGGCACTGGATTTTGATAGATTGAGATTGGAACTAGTACTATGATTGAGACTAGTATTGGGACTGAGACTGAGGGATTAAAATTATGTTTGGTATGCGGTGATCTTTAGATGGAATACTTGAATTATTTTTTTTATAATCCTCCATAAATTATAAAAAGGGTAAAATATATTTATTATTAAAAATAACAAAAAATAAAGTCTCGGATTCAGGTTAAAATTGATAGAGGGCATTTATGTCCAAAAAATATTATAAACAAGGATTTTTTTGTCTCTGATATTTACAATCCCGGGATTGAAAATGCAATACCAGGGGGAGGTGGCTTTGCAGCAATCTCACTTTCATGATACTCCCAATCCCTGGTTATCTATAGTCTCTCATACCAAACGATATATTTTAGCCTAATCCCTGATCCAATCTCAATCCGTACCCCTTAACGCTTCGTACCAAATAGGGCTTAAGACTCTCTCTTCTTCTTATTAATTAACCTAATGCCACCACTATTAAGGGAGGACTTGTAGACGCAGCCAGGAGAAATTTGGTGGGGAATTTGGTGCTGCTTTGATATTCATTAAGGGTATGTTTGGTTGGAGGGGAGGGGTGAAAAATGAGCCCCTCCCTTGTTTGGTATGAAAAGTTGGAGGGGGAGAGCCACATGAGGGGCTCCAAATACCTCCCCTCCCCTCCCCTCCATCTTGTTCCCTCCAAATTGGGGGGATTTAGAGAGAACAAAATATTTGACTATTTTGCCCCCAAGACTTTTTCATATTTTCAGTGATACTCTTGGGTAAAAAATAAAAACACGCACTCACAGAGTTCTGACCTCGTCTCTCACAGTTGATGTGATGCTTTTTTTGCACAAAATTATAATCTCATTTTTTTTACCAATAATTATTTTAGTAACTCCAACAGTGTGAATTAAAATAAATTTGTGTCCGCTTGGTAAAACAAATTTGAATTTTGATAATTTATTTAATTTATATTTAGGTATAAATTAATTTAAATAAATTTCATTTCAAAAAAATTAATTTAAATTATTTATATAAGCATAAAAAATGTGAGCTAATATATAAGGATAAAATGATAAATTAGTTATTATCTCTCATCTCTTCCCTTCCCTCCAATCAAACCAAATAAGGTGACCCCCCTCCTCTCTTATCCATTACTCACCCGTATTCATTCAAAAGCTATTCCTTACAATGGCCGGGATTCATCGCTTTAGGGGGATAGAAGGGGATGTCGTGATGGCAGCTTGAGTTCTCTTGGGAGATAATTTGTGATGGGTATACAAGAAGTTAGGGTCTTGGAGCTTATATTTAAAGATCATAAGAGAATATCTTTCTTTTTATCAATTTGTTTCAAGACTTGAGATTATTTAGTTTTAGATACTTTTAAGCTGTTTTATTAAAAAACAATCTAGTTTTAGATTGTAAACTTATTATTTAATTTGGATTTGATTTGTGCTTAAATGATTATTGGAATTTTTGTTTGCAAACCCTTTGATTATCAATTAATTTATTAATTGAGTTCTCATTATTAGTTTAATTGTCAACATGGGTTTAACCTTTTGATTGTTTAATTATGGTGGTTAATTACCGAATTGTTTAATTAGGCAACTGTAAACATGATTCTCAAAACTATTTTAAATTATTTTGACTAGTTTTAATGGATTTAATTAACTAGCACTTTTTCTATTATGAGTTTTCTAGTATATTATATGTTATTGAATTTGAGGGTTTCTCATGTTTCAATTAGGCGATTAAATTTATTAATTCATCTCTTTTATCAATCTCCCTTTGGTTTAATTAATTAATTTAGGCTAAGAAAGCTAACTCCATGTAAATTCTAAGTTGTTCCATTCACCATACCTAAAGTAACCTTTGTTATCTTTTCTTATATATTAGTTTATTTCTTTTTCTTATAATTTTAATTCCCCTTTTACAAAAACCCCCCAAAAAAATTGTATTTCCATTCATTTAGGTTAGTTTCATTCTCATATAGGTTTTAGAGTTATTTACATTTTACAATTAGATAGCAAGGTCTTACATTTTAGTTTAGATCCATTATTACCTAAATTCAATCATATAGAAAAACCCACATATTGTTCATTGGGAGAATGACCTAGGTTGTCACTATATTGCATTAGTAGGTTATCCTAGTTATTAATTGATTGCTTTAGCGACAGAAGCTCACATCATTAAGTTCTAACTCGTATTTCACATAGCTTAAAATCTAACAAAATAAACCTGATTAAAATATCAATAATATCTCCAATAATCCAAATAAATTATTTAAACCAACTTTAATCGGTAAAAATACCCTATAGAAACTAATTTATGACCTGTTTATAAAATAAATTGATTATAAAATCATAAAATAATCAAATAATAAATCTAAATCGATTAAAATTAATTATTAATTATTCTCTACATTTCTGTAGTCATATATTAACAAAACTCAAAACTTGCCTAAAATCTTATCCTCAAAATATTTTCTAACTAACAGAAAATTACTATCATATGAAAGAGAAAATTATTTAGAACGTTTTTCATAAAAAAATTTTGTGATTAGAAGTCATTTTGAGTATCTTATTAATCTCTAAAACCGTAAAAACTGAAACTTTACGCCTCCTTACTGACAAAGTGAAGGAGGAGTTTGGGGTTTATATAACCCCTCTCTTCACCCCACCACCTTTTATTATTATTATTATTAATTTATTTTTTTTCTCAAGTGATATGACTGTTTTGGCGCCACTTTTTTTAGGTAGTTTTTTTTTTAAAAAAATTTCTTAAACATGTTTTAACCAAATTCATCTTTTATTTTCATCTAAAAAAAAATCATCTACTAAATTTATTTATTTTATATAATTATTTTTAAATTATAATTATATTTAAAAAAAATAAGATGTTTCACCCTCGTCCAACACGGAGTTGGCTTCTCTCCTATGCTATATCTCTCTGCTGCCATCCTTCTCTGTTAAACACGGTCGTTTTTGTTTCAAATAAGCCTTATAAGAATCGTATCACTGCCAGCATTTCTGCTCTTCATTAATAGGAAGGGAAAATTTCATTTGATGGCCCAACTTTATTAAATTTTTTTTACCAGAAACTTTATAAAATTTATAAAAAATTAAATTTCAACAATAACTTAATTTTCTGGACTAAATTTAAGAATTTTAAATTACAAATTTTATAATAATTTAAGTAAAGGGAAAATTAATCTTTTAATCTTGATAATTTTGACACAATTGTAACTCAATTTCTATATTTTGACTCACTTTGACTCAGTCCCTATAGTTCTAACTTAATTGTAACTGAACCCTTGAACTTTGACTCACTATAATTCAGTTCTTATGATTTAAACTTTTTTATAATTTAGTCCCTATATTTTAGAAAACAAAAATATAATAAGAAATAATTTATAAAATGATTAAAACTATAGAAATTAAATTACAATGAGTCAAAGTCCAGGGGTTAAATTACAACTAAGTCAAAACTATGGAGACTGAATTAGACCAAGTCAAGTGTAAAGACTTAATTATAACTTTGTCAAAATTATAAGGATCGAAAGATTTATTTTCCATTTACTCTAATTATTATAACATTAAAAAGTTGTCAATTCAACAATAATTTAATGTTATGAGCTAAATTGAGAAGATTAAACTACAACGTTTTAACATTATAATAATCAGAGTAAAGGGAAAATTAATCTTTTGATCCGTATAATTTTGACACATTTGTAGCTAAGTCTTTACACTTTGACTTGGTCCAACTTAGTCTCTATCAGATTTATTAAATTGGGACCGGACCAGCCGATTTGGACTATGAACCATCCGGAAAACTGGTTTGGTCCGGTTCGTTTTTTTTTTAAAAAAATTATTTATATTTATTTTTTTCTTTATAATTTCATATTAATAAATCTAAAATATTTAATTTCTCACTGGTTTGCCCCCGGTTTGACTCTGGTCTAATCCACTGACTCTTGACCTAATACCCTGAT
This sequence comes from Albizia julibrissin, assembly GCA_037074505.1. Lineage (NCBI taxonomy): Eukaryota > Viridiplantae > Streptophyta > Magnoliopsida > Fabales > Fabaceae > Albizia > Albizia julibrissin. The sequence goes on along the minus strand of CM073480.1, from coordinate 1,938,016 downwards.
CGGTTCAGTGACCGGTTCAGGTTTAATTATCTTGGTCTCTATAGTTTTGACTCGGTTGTAATTCAATCTTTGGACTTTGACTCATTGCAATTTAATTCCTATAATTTTAATCATTTTATAAATTATTTCTTATTATATTTTTGTTTTTTTTAAATATAGAGATTAAATTATAAAATGATTTAAATTATAGGAACTAAATTTTAGTGAGTCAAAGTTTAAAGGCTGAGCTACAATTGAGTTAAAATTATAGAGACTGAGTCAAAATATAGAAATTAAGTTACTATTTTGTTAAAATTATAAAGATCAAAAGATTAATTTTTCCTTTACTTAAATTATTATAAAATTTGTAATTTAAAATTCTTAAATTTAGTCCAGAAAATTAAACTATTTTTGAATTTTAATTTTTTATAGATTTCATAAAGTTTCTGACAAAAAAAAAATCTTATAAAGTTGGGCCATCAAATGAAAATTTTCCGGAGTATTATATGAGGTATTATACGTAGATCTCTAGATGGTTCTTCTCCGGAGTTATTGATGCATTTGGTTTTAAAAAGAATTATTTTGAATTTGGGATTTCAGGTTTTGATTTGAGTTAGAAGATTTTTGTTGATATAAATCTTATCAAATTTTGTGAATTTTAATTTATAACTTGAAAAATTCTTTGAGGAAATTGTAAAATTTTTTTAAGAATTTGTGAAAACCTTTATCAAAACCTGTGAAATCTTTATCAAATATTATGAATTTTGATTTTTAACTTGTGAAATTGTTTAAAGAAGTCGTGAAATTCTTTTAAAAATTTGTGAAAATCTTATTCGAATATAGTGAGTGTTTGCCAATTACTAAAATTGTGGTTTCAGAAGCCCTTTTTCGCAAGTCGAGACAAAACTACTCTCATATACTTACCTCATAAATCATAAAAACTATTTTCCAAAAGCTAATTCAAACACACACTTATAAAACCTTTATCATAACTTAAGAAATCTTTATCAAATATTGTGAATCTTGATTTGCAACTTGTGAAATTGTTTAAGAAAGTTGTAAAAACCTTATCCGAACTTGTGAAATCTCTATCAGAACATGTGAAAAACCTTATTAAATATTGTGAATTTTGATTTGCAACTTGTAAAATCTTTATCAAATATTGTGAATCTTGATTTGCAACTTTTCTTTAAGTTGTGAAATTCTTTTGAAAACTTGTAAAAACCTTATCCGAATTTCTAAAATCTTTATTAGAACTTGTGAAACTCTTATAAAATCTTGAGAAAATTTGCAACTTGTAAGATCACATATTCTTCTTGAAAAGCTCTAAGGGCCTGTTTGGTACGTTATAATTGATTTTGATGGAAATGGATATGGATATGAAAATAGGGTTTAAAAGTGTGTTTGATATGACTTGAAAATGAAACATAATTTTTATATAAAAATACTAAAATACCCTCAATACCTCCCCCAATATCGTCGCCGATTCCTACCCAGATTCTTGTTGTCGTCGTCGCACAAGAAGGAGGTTGATTGAGGAGGCCGCCGCCTTCATTGTCGTGCACCTGGTCATCGGAGAAGAGGAGGGTAGATGGAGATTCGAATCTGACGAAGTGAGGCCGGATCTAACGAAGCAAGGATAGATCTCACCATATCAGACAAAGAGGAGGGGGAGAGGCGCTGTCGCTCTCGTCACTGATAAGGGAGAGCTGTCATTTGTCATCTCTGTCTAATTTGGTGAGGGAGAGCTATCGTTGCCGTGGTTGTCATCACTGGTGCTAAAGGATGCCACCGTCATTGTCATTGCCGGTAGAGGGGGGTGAGCTACCATCGCCGGTGAGGGAGAAGAAGTAGCCATAGTCGCCAGTGAGTGAGCAAAGATCGCCGGTAAGTGAGGAGGCTGAAGAAAGAGGAGGGTAATGATGGAAATGTGGGGTGGAATTATAAAACTTGGTTTTTTTGGTGGAATTGGCCTCAATTGAATTCCATGTAGAAATGGAATTTTGTTAAATTCCATCGTATCAAACATCCTTAAAGTATAGAATTGGCCTCCATTTCCATTTCCATTTCCTTTTCTATGAGGTCAATTCCAGCATACCAAATAGGCCCTAAGGGAATTTTAGAAGTGAATGCACAACTTCCCTCTAAATCTTCATGCCCCTTCTTCTTCTTTCGTTGCTAGAGGAGGCTGCTAATTCTGTTACTAGACTTTCTCGACATCGAACCAGAAGAAGAAAGAGAGACGCCAAAAGAAAGTAAAAATGAGATTTAATGAGAGTATTTGTGTTATTTTTTTTAAATATAAAAAAAACAAATCAAGCACTAATACCTCCCTGAGATTATAAATATTCGAAATATCTTTTTATCCTCCCATAATTTAAAAATTCTTTTTAAGGGATTTTCCCTTTAACTTGTGAGTGTCTATTCGCCTCATCATATTATTCCTTCGGGTTTTCATTTACTGTGTCACTGAAGATTAATCTCCGTTGAATAAAATGATTGACAGCTGTTAAAGGAAAATACTTGAATGAAAGCTTAGAATTTTGGAAATGATCTCAGTTTAAAAGAAAATAAAAGGTCAAATTCAATTTTAGATGCCCCAGGATTAGTGGTGAAGTGATTTGCAACTGATTAAGGAATAACAATTCCTAGTTACTAGCCAATTATAAACTTGAATATCTTTCTCACCATCTCAGCGGGACTACTTTTGATGTTGGATTAGAGGTATTCTTGAAAGGCCCCTCTCTATATGCTTTAGAGGTTCATTACAATAAGGTTGTTTCCAGATAAAAAAAAAAAAAAACAAAGTAACCATAACAAATTCTAAATGGATTACTATGACAGTGGAGAGGTGAATCTTGGCTTCTAAGAACTTTGATGAACAATACTTCAAGTTACATGGGTGGATTTGCAAAATTCTTGTTTGATTACTATTAGTATTATATAAAAATATGGGTAAATTAGAAAAAGATTAATAAATATAGAAAATATGTCTTATATTTAAAATTAAAATCAACTCCTCAATTAATTCTATACTTAGGATAAGAGGGAGTATACTCTACACACACACACTATATTATTTTGTGTCCTTAATATAAGAGTTGATTGAAGATTAAATTTGGTCGAGTATAAAACACCAATCCTCTTTATTTCCTAAATCTATAGAATAATTTTTTTTAGAGTATTTCCAGTGATTGCAAGTTAAAGAATTTCAATTTAAGATAATCGTTATGAAACATAATTTTTAGGAAAGTCAATTTATATTTATTAAAAACAATTAACTTTTTTAATTTACTTAAATTAATCAACTAGTGCTTGTAGGACGGTAATTTATATTATAATTTAAATCTTTGACCTTATTTGTTAAACTTCACATTATACTCTACAGGTCGACCGCCATGTAAGAATCCAGATTATGTAAGTGAAACTCAATAAAAGCATGTTATCTTCCCCAGAAATAATTAAACTGTGTACTATAGTTCTTTATTTTTCTGGAAAAAAAATTAATAGCAAAAAACTATGCTTCATTATACTGTTTATAGAAAGATAAGTTCTCTACTTCTCTATACTTGTAAACCAATCTAATTTGAAGATAGGAAATAGACTGATCTACTGATCTCCAATTAAGGCTGGTTATAACTAACACATCGAAATTTAATCTAAGATAAACTTGTTTAATATCAAAGTTTACGAATCAAACCATTGAATCTACAAGTGCGTACCTACATTCATTTTAAATTTCAAAGAAGGCGATCAACTTTTGAACATTGACAATGACAAATATATCATAACTTCAGCAAATAATATCCTCTTAATTTATGAGCCTATGTAATGGTGGCAAAAAAATTATTTAAAAAAAAAAACTCTAGAAACTACTAATTTTTCCCCATGACCCCCAAGCCCCAACGACGCTTTATGGAATCATGGCAAGATTCGTAATTCCATGCATTTAGAAGGCTATTTTCATGTGAAGGGCGAGTTTAATGTAAGCCACTACTAGTCAGTCCCTTCATTCTTTGCTGTTAGCGTAGCGTAGCTTGGAACAGTGCACAAGGTGTTATTATTGCAGAAGCATCAGAGTCTAGAGGTTCCTTTTATCCTCTGGAACCTCTCGCACCAATCACCTTACTGGAAGAAATCTCCTTCGTCCTTACCAGGTCAGCTTCTTGCTCACTTCATTGCGTTTTCTGATCCCAGGATCTGCTTGGAGAGCCGAGAAAGTGTGGGAAAAAAATGAAGAAATATGGTAAGCAGAATGAGGTTTAAGTTCGTTGTTATTCTTCCTGAACCCATAATGGCTGAACGCCTTTTGTAGATTCTTTGTTTTCCTCAACATTGCATGGGGCTGCTTCTGTTGTTTCAAGATTTCGTACTATTTTTTAGCCAAGAACTCATGCTTTGAACAACTGTGCTTTTTTTTCATGGGTTTTCTCGGCAACCATTAGGCTTTTTGGCTAGTGGGATTTGATCCTATTTGTTACATATTTTTTGATTGACTAAATGAAGAAAGGAACCATAAGTATCCTTGGTGATGTTTGGGTAGTGTCTGATTTGTTGTGAACACAAGATCGTTAATGGCTTCATCAGAGATCAGGTCTTTTGATGTGATCGTAGTGTGTTGGAAGGTGCTTTTTTATGTATTCATACTTGAAGGAAATGGGTTCAGCTTGATTTTAGACATGCACTATTCAAATGCCTCATTGTGAAGCCCAAGAGGAAAGATGCCTTTCTCATCATGATTTGGATAGATGTGTCTAACTAAGATGGAATTGAAATCCGTAAATTTATTTTTTCTTCTGTTATCTACAAACAAATCAATAAAAATATGATGGCAAAACCTGCAAGTACCTCTGGCATCATTAGGAAATTATGCCATATGCTCTCCTGATTATGCCTGCATTTACAGTCTGCTTTCCCAAGTGTCCCAGAATTGAAAGATTTTAACCCAACAGATGCAAGTAAAATTAGTATTACTCTGGTCCTTCCCAATAGACTTTTCACTGTCAAGAAAAGCTAGGCTTTTCCGTCAGCAAGTAACTTCTCTTTCAGTTTTAATTTAATGGAGTGTATCTTTCTATGATACTTCATCAAGGTGTAAAACTTCATGAGCATTGTGACCGCTTCAGCCTTTATGCAATTATTTCCTCTTAATAGATATGCCTATGCTATAACAATTATTTTCTTATTCATATTTTGTGATACGTTGCACCACTCATTTTTTGCTGACTTTCTTTCTTCAGGGTAAAGATATGATGCCCTAAACTTCTCCTGCCAGCTTACAGTTTTGGTAATTTTGTTGCCAAAACTATCAGATATCCTTCTTTAACAGGAACACCTAGATGGAAAGAAAGCTTTCAAAAACTTTGGTCTGCTTTGATGCTAGAAGCCTTGAAGGGGGAGTATTTTTTTTTTCCTCTCAAAGATTCTCTGCTTTATCAATATAAGCTTTGTAATATATTGTATGCCGCCAATGAGTACTGATTCCCTGAGAAAATGATTGAATCTAACCATTCCTTGAGGAGGAGGTGACTTTCAAGAAACACTATTACCTTTGCAGTCTGTGATCATCTTTAATAGCATATGGCGGCTCTTACTCCCGTAAGTTCAAATGTTGAAGCACAGCGTAATGCACTAACTCCACTGAAAGTTTTAAGGGGTCTTGTGTGTCTAGTGGTGCTGTTTTCCACTGCATTTATAACGTTAGTGTACTTTGGCTTTACTAGTGCTGTTATAGTGCGACTATTTAGCATACATTACAGCAGAAAGGCAACTTCCTTTTTCTTCGGCGCCTGGCTAGCTTTGTGGCCTTTCCTATTTGAGAAGATAAACAAGACTAAAGTCACATTTTCTGGAGACATTGTTCCGTCCAAAGAACGGATATTGCTTATTGCAAATCATAGAACAGAGGTTGATTGGATGTATTTATGGGACCTTGCCTTGCGAAAGGGATGCCTTGGATACATAAGATATATACTTAAGAGCAGCTTGATGAGACTCCCTGTATTTGGTTGGGCATTTCACATACTGGAATTCATCCCAGTGGAAAGGAAGTGGGAGGTTGATGAATCAACCATGCACAGTATGCTCTCTACTTTCAAGGATCCTCAAGATCCACTTTGGCTTGCTCTCTTCCCAGAAGGCACCGATTACACGTAAGCCACTTGCCCATGGTGCTTTTTCTCTCTCTTATGGCTATCAACTAAAACATGGTACATATCTTTGCTCATGATGATTGTGATTCCCAGAATAAGAAGGTTTCTTGTATGTGATTATATAGACAACAATGCAGCCACGAACATGCAAATGCAAGTTTGAAGGATGCTTATATATGTTGTTTTGTAATGTAGCAAATTTAACTATGTAGTTTGTAGCATTCTGTTGATAGTTTCTCACCTCTTTTCTGTTTTCTAATGTAGTGAGAAGAAGTGTGATCGGAGTCAAAAGTATGCTGCTGAACATGGGTTACCAATTCTGAGGCATGTTTTGCTTCCAAGGACAAAAGGCTTCTGCACCTGCTTGCAAGAATTGAGGGGTTCTCTACACGCAGGTTGTTTGTTTTTTCTACCTCTAATGACTATTGAATGTTAAATGTACTTGTTATGCTTCCTTTTTTAGGCATTCCCTCAAGTCATACAAGAATTATACGTCGCCTGGTCTCTAGAGATATGACAATTTAGGCCATACTTGCTACAATATGTTTGGGTTAATCTTCAAATCATTTACAGTTCTGACAGATCTGAGCACTATTTACGAGTTCTTGTCGGGAAACCAAAGCACTCTTAACCTGCCACGTAGCATAAATCATAGCACAAAACATGGTCATCCTAAGTTTATACGCCAGCCTTTTCCTTCTAGTTTGAACAAAAATATGTTGACACGCAGAAACTCTAGAAGAACCAATACCATTTGAAAGAGGTTCTATTATAAGGTCAAATTATTATCTTAATTTGTGTTTGAAGCGGGAAAAAGCAAGGATAAGACAATAGAATACTCCCAGCTTCAAGTAACTAGTATAAATAAAAAACTTCACAAGTCTATGAAATATGTACAAGGCAAAATTAGAAAGAAGAAAAAACGTCACAAGTCCATGAAATAGGTACAAGGCAACATAAGGAAGAGCAAGACAGTACTGAGCACTGCAGAATTGGTTCTAGACCGTTACCATCCCTACTAGTCTCTTGTTCTTTTGATATGCTGGTTTGAGAAAGTTTGTGTCTGATGAAGCCGTATATCTGCTTATATCCTCTGTTTCTAGACGCTATGCATTCATCTGTTTCTATCTTTCACAAACGGTTATATGATTGCTACAAGTGCTTCAATAATTCTGAATAAATTTCAAGTTTTTATAGTGTTTTGATTATAGTTTATGATGTGACCATTGGCTACAAATACCGCTGCCCCTCATTTCTGGACAATGTCTTTGGAGTGGATCCTTCTGAAGTTCACATCCACGTCAGCCGAATTTCCCTCGACTGCATCCCAGAATCCGAAGACGAAATGTCGTCGTGGTTGGTGGATAGATTCCGGATCAAGGACCAATTGCTGTCAAATTTTTATGGCCAAGGTCAGTTCCCTAATCAAGTGACAGAAAAGGAGCTCTCTGATGTGAAGAGTATTTTAAACTTCATGGCGGTTATTATGGTAACTGGGACATGCATGTTCTTCATTTTCTCATCTGTCTGGTTCAAAATCCATGTTTCTTTAGTATGTGCTTATCTGGGCTCTGCTACCTATTTCAATGTTCGGCCTCGGCCATTTATTTGAGATTATTCTATGATTTTGTTGTTGTAATATGAACGTTGTACTACTTGTTATTACATTTAATTTCATCCCATGTTTTATAAATTGTTAGAGAGGTGATAGGTTGAAATATAATCTGAAATAAGTGCTCCAATGAATAGTTTTTTGGTCAAGTTAGGGTCGAAGTCCCTATATCTTCTATTAAGAAATCAATGGTTAAAGTCGTGGTCAACTTTAGTCAAATAGAATCTCTATTGTAACCAAATATGACTAATATAATATTTAGGTCTCTCAAAGTTTGTAGTCATTTGGACTTTAATCCCTCAAATTTTAAATTAAAGATTTTAGTTTTTCAAGTTTCATTCTAATTAAACTATTGTTTCCTATAATGCTTATCAAAAGCTATTTAAGACCCTAAGTATAGTTTAAAAAAAAGTACAATTGAGGGAAGAATTTCGAAATAAGAAAGTTTGCAACATAAAGTATACGCCTTGACCTAAAGTTTATCATAAATAGGGCGAATGTTATTTTTAATTAGTGAAGAATGTTTGCACCATGTATATAATTAGATACATTAATTTAATAAAATGGAAAAGACGAAACCAAATAAAAAATTATGCATTTAAGGTTTTTTCAAAACAATTTAAACATGTGTTTTTTTATTTAATTTATCATGTAATTAACCCTTATTAGTAATCATATTTTGAATTTACTTTTTAAATAAATTAAAAATTACTCGTTCGAATTAAATTGAAAATAATTACATTGAATATATAAGCTGAAATATCAATATTTTCTCCATATAAATAAATATAATATTGATATTTTTGTTTGTTTGCTGCATATAAATACACACATGCCTACTATATAATGAGAGGATGAATTCACAATCTTTTATTGTTGGAACTTGGAAGTAACACTTGAGTTTAGTCAAGGGTTCATCTACTAATATTAAGAATTTTTTAAAAACTTGATACTATATTATTGGCTCGTCAAAAATAGTTCTTCGTGGTCTAATTCCTCAAAGGACCATTCTTAAAAATAAAATTTCAGATACATCGAATGGATATGAAAAGTGTCTTCAAAAAATCACTTAAAAATCCGGCCAAAAAATTACTTGAAAATGATTTAGACAGATCCAAGTTTACCGTAATATCTCTTTCCGGAATAATAATCTTATTGGAATTAACTAATATTAGGAAAAAATACTACTACATTATTTCTTTGACAAAAATCATTCCACATACAGGTTGTCATGATAATTGTTATTTTATGTCTCTTCACTAATGTTATTTATAGATGTTAGCTTTTTTTCTACAAATATTCTCTTTTTATCATTTTTATTCTATTTTGCATTTTAAATAGATTCCTTCAATAAGGTATATATCTTCAGACCTTCTCCCCTTACTCTTCTTCATGATTTGAATAATGAGGTAGAAGACATGCAAACAAACAACCATTAAGACATCAAATTCTAGTTGTCTAAGTTATATTCTCCATCTTAGAAGCAATGCCATTGTCAAGCTACTCAAAACTCAACAACTAACAACAAACGACAAAAGTCAATGATAATCTTAAAAAACAATTTACATTTCAGAAGCACAATACTGTGAATAATGAACAACCAAATTTCCGCTACCTTAACAAATTAAACCCAAAAGAATAGTAAAATCCAGTGTCTTTTTATTTGCCTTGAACATGAAAAAGATAAAAAAATTCAAATTTACTAGAATCCTGAGGAAATGGATCATCATCATCTTCTTCTTCAATTGTGAGGATGCTTTATGATTCTCTGAAGAACAACAGTTCTGGCCCTCCTTATGTCACGGCTACACATATCAGCTTGCACTCCCAATTCTTCAACATTCTTCATAAACACCCCAAGCTTCTTCTTAATCTCCTCTATTACAATCTTCACTGCTTCTTCTTCAATTGCAAAATCAATATTTCGCAGTAAAGACTCAATCTGAATCTCCAACCTATCAACCAGAACTCTGATACTATCCAAGTCCTTGATTGCCACATAAGTACCTACCTGGATTGAGTTAATCACTTCTTTTTGTCCCTTTAATGCATTCTCATAGTTCTTCCAAAGAGAATCAATCCATTTTCCCATTGTCCCAATTGGGATTGATGTTGCAGCAGCAAGAGCAGATGCTACTGGTGGAGCTGCAACAGCTGCTGCAACAACTGAGCATATCAGAACAGCAGCAAATGTAGCTACAAATATCATATTTGTCACCTTCCTCCATGTGTGGATAGATTTTAGCTTCTTATCAAGCTTGTTTTTCCTTGCTTGCAACTTCTCAAGCATTACCATTTGCTGCCTATAAACAGACTGAAATATTTGGAAGAACTCTTCAGTGAAAGGGTCACCAGCCGCTTTGAAATTCTTGAGCTCTTGTAGTGTTTTGGCAAACCGATTGTTGCCTAACTCTGCTTCTTCCTCGAATTGTTGTAGAGCCACCAGGATTAGAAGCTGGCTATCTCTAGCTCGCTTTAGGCACTTCTCCAATGCAGCACAGAAATCTAGAGTTTGTAAGCTATTCTCAAAGTACTCCTCAACTAGCTCAAACAATTCTTGGCTCTTCCATATGTCCTTCTTGCATTCGAGAATCACCCTAACAACTTCCTGGTTCATCTCCAGGAGGCACTCCGTGACTTGTTTTAGAGATACAAACGAGAGAGCTCGAACATCAACGCCGTCTGCTAGAGTGTTTATGACTTGATTTGTTCTAACATGAAGTGTTGTATCAAAGGATTGCAAATCAGCATCAAGCTTGCAGGCAGCTTCATATGAACTCAGCTCGGTTGTATAGTGCATATCAGTGTTGAAATTGATTGCATATGATGTTTCAGGGGTCTTCTTGCTCATATGGTTCCCCATTGCTCCAAAAGGAAATCTGATCATACAGAGAAAAAGCAGAACCAAGCTTATTTCAGAAACCCCGTAATGATTCAACCAAGTGATTTCAGATTTCTCAGTCAATTTCTTTGAATAAAGACAGAAATTTAATGGGCAGAATCTTAAACCAGAAAGTTGACCTCAAAAGTATGAAAGAGAGAACAAACCCAGTTGGGCAATTTAACAATCATATGGAAGCTATCTGATATATTTGTATGAGTTAACAATATCAGAATGAACAAAGACAAGCACTAAATCTCCAGAAATGAACAAAGTACAGATTGTGAAAAGTTTAAACCTAGGAGGAAGATCAAGAACAACCCAGTTTGACAAATAGATCAATGAACGCGATCTTATTTATTTGGATAACTCTAACATCATTATTAACATAGCGACAAGCACAAAAGATCAGCAGATATTGAAATGTAAGAACAAGTAGATTGAATCAAACAAAACCCAGATAGAGAGTTTTCAAATGTTCCAACCTTAGAAAGCGATTGAAGAGGAGAAAATCCAAAAAAGAACGACAAAACAAGTTCGTTGGAGCTAATTTGACAGGTTTTTCTTCTTTCTTTCGTTTTCTCGAAAGAGGAAAGTGAGATAATATCATGAACTTGAGGTTGAAGGGGAATGCAGGATCTTAAAGATATTAAGAACCGGTAAGGACCAGGAAATTTTTTTTCAGGGCTGAGAGAGATTGATTTGGGAATCGCTTGCACGCATGAGAAAAATGAGGGTAATGCTCTGAAGATGGAAAACGCGGGAAGCAATATACCCTCTTGTATAATTTTCTCTCCCTAGAAATCTCTCTCTTAAACACTGTACAGTTCTAACGCGCAAAGCAACTATTTGATTATCCAAAGACAAGGGAGAAGCAAAAACTTGAGCTCAAGAATATCATCAATCAACTTTCAGATTTAAGAGATAAGAACACACAAAATGTTTTTTTGAAACAAATCTGTTATTTTGTTTGTAGAAGAAGCTTCGAAAAGAAATGGCGTCAGCGTCATTTTTTTTTGAAGTTTTTGTATTTGGCGAATTACCAAAAGACCCATGTGGTTGGATATTTTGGATTTTTGGTCAAGCGAAAATAGAAGCAAGCAAATTATTAGTTAAATAATTGATTTAATTATTGGATCTAACTTCAACCTGAAACATCAAATACTTCTTTATATGCTATTGCGAAGCTTCCAAACAAGTCCTTTGAAGTTTGGACGCCACTTTCATAGAAATCCTCAGTTTCCCTTGGCGAGGGTATATAAGGAAAATCATGTTGAGGGGTAAAAAAATAAAAATAACATATTTAATTAATTATTATTTAAGATTCTTGTTTCCATGATTAAACAAGATAAATTTGTAAAGATGTGTCCATGATAAGAGTGCTAACCTGAAAGTGTTACTTGAAAAGGATAATGTCAGGTTAATTAATAACATCATGAGAATTAGGTAGATTTGTTTTTAACTTTTTATATGCACAATGTTAAGGCATGTAAAGTAATTTAATTCTACTAAGCCAAAAATTGTTCAAATCATTTATCATTATACACATTAATAATATTACATCCAACAAAATCTACAAATACATTCTTTATGAAAATTTATTTTATGTTTTATCATTTTTTTAATACTACTGTATAATTTGATTTATTGTTAGCTTTTGCAATATTTTAAAAATATAGATTCTCCATGAGCTGACAGAGCACTCCTTTTTTTAAAAAAAAAATCCATATTTTCACCAAAAAATAAATTCAGCTATAAAGTTTACATATACGAAGCAGTCAAATTATCTGCTAAATATCGTAGGCTGAACACAATGGACTGTGGAATTATACCGAGCGCATTTTTTTGAATGGTGATGTGATATTCTTCTAAAAAATAATTCTTATTAATAGAAAAGCGTATCAAAACCACCCTTGCATGTGAATTTTTAAATAAGAGTTAAGGAAATCCAACGTCTTAAAATATTTTTTTATTTATATCTAATATTTTAAAATATTTTGTAGTACATTCAATGTCCTGAACTATTTTTTCAGGTATATCTATTACCTTAAAATATTTTTGGGAAAATTCTAAATAAATACCAAATAAACTTACAAAACCCTAAAATGTCTATTAACATTTCAAAAAGACTTCAAGGTACCAAGTACCAAAGTAGAATTTTAAAGTTTTGACACTTTTATCATTTTGCCCTTCACTTAAAACAATATCCCTTACCGGAGCACCACCACCGCCAGCCGCCGCCGCCGCCGGCCAGGACCCTCCGGCGGCTAGAGCTCCGGCTGCCAGCCTGGTGGGACCCACTGGCCGGTGGTTTTTTGGGGGAGATGAGGGTTTTTTTTTTGGTAAAAAGTGGATGAAGTGCAAGGGGTGGGGTTCGAACCCACCTCACCCCAATACCAAAGAGGCCTGGTGGCCATTAGGCCACCAGACTTTTTTGACATGTGCATTAATATATATATGTATAATATAAATGAAGACATGCTTTAACAAAAACAACAATGAAAATAAAAAAAATTCGTAATGAGTTTAATAAAAACAATAATGGAAATAAAAACTAGCGCATGACCTCCTCACTAAATGCGTGAAAGTATTTTTCCAGATGGGGGATCTCACCAATTCACTAATAGCAATGATTAAACCCATGACGGTTTTTACAAAATGATATACATTGCTCACTTCTTCACACATTTGACAAATTCAGTAATGGAAATAATAAAATTCATAATGGTTTTCACAAAACGGATAATGAGAATAACTAAACACATAATGGTTTTGACAAAATGACATGCGTTGCTCATATCTTCACATATTTGACAAATTTACTAATGAGAATTACTAAAACTGTAATGGTTTTCACAAAATGATATGCATTGCTCACCTCTTCACACATTTGACAAATTCAATAATGGAAATGACAACTAGTATAAATTTTGTGAAAACCATTATAGTTTTAATAATTCTCATTAATAAATTTGTCAAATGTATGAAAATATGAGCAACGCATGTTATTTTGTCAAAACCATTATGTGTTTAGTTATTCCCATTATCCGTTTTGTGAAAACCATTATGAATTTTGTTATTTCCATTACTGAATTTGTCAAATGTGTGAAGATGTGAGCATTGTATATCATTTTGTAAAAACCGTCATGGGTTTAATCATTGCTATTAGTGAATTGGTGAGATCCCCTATCTGGAAAAATACTTTCACGCTTTTGGTGAGGAGGTCATGCGTTAGTTTTTATTTCCATTATCGTTTTTATTAAACCCATTACGAGTTTTGTTATTTCCATTGCTGTTTTTGTTAAAGCATGTCTTCATTTATATTATACATATATATATTAATGCACCCACATGTCAAAAAAGTCTGGTGGCCTGGTATTGGGGTGGGGTGGGTTCGAACCCCACCCCTTGCACTTCATCCACTTTTTACAAAAAAAAAACCCTCCTCTCCCCTAAAAAACCTCCGACCAGTGGGTCCCACCAGGCTGGCAGCCGGAGCTCCAGCCGCCGAAGGGTCCTGGCCGACGACACGGCGGCAGCGGCTGGAGGTGGTGGTGCTCCGGTAAGGGATATTTTTTTGATATTTTTTTAAGTGAAGGGAAAAATGGTAAAAGTGTCAAAACTTTAAAATTCCACTTTGGTACTTGGTACCTTGAAGTCTTTTTGAAATGTTAATAGACATTTTAGGGTTTTGCAAGTTTATTTGGTAGTTATTTGGAATTTTCCCAATATTTTTTGTGCAAATTTACACTTAAAAATTTAGGTAATTTAATGTGTTAGGTACAAAGTTCTGAAACCTAGACTGGTCACTGAATCGGTTGGGGTATTGGGTCAAAGGTCAGTGGGTTAGATCGGAGTTAATTTGGGACTAGATCGGTGAGGAAGTGACAATTTTAGGGTTATTTATATGAAATTATGAATAAAATATTTTTTAAAAAAAGGGTCAAAAATCAGTTGAACTAGAGTTAACTACTAGACCGGACTAGTCAGACCATCAATTGACCGGTTTCCGACTCAAACCGGCCAGTCCGGTTTTCAAAACTCTGACTGGGTACACTTAAAAAAATACTTCAAGATAATATATGCATAGAAAAAATAAATTAGAGTTACAATTTATCTAAAAAAATACTTCAAGGAATTTGGTGTATTTGAAAAAAAAATATTTTAAAGTGTTAGATACATTATAAAATATTTTAAAATAATAAATACAACTGAAAAAATACTTTAAAATATTAAATACACGTTAACCTAAAAAATAAAACAAATTTGGTGGCCTATTGGTTGTTAATTAAGGATTCGTTGCATTGCATGAGTAATGTCTTTCTCATTAGATGTGGGGACCCTCCGTCCCCATGGGCCATGGCCGCAACCACCTACTACTTTGTTTTATCTTGGTTTAGTTATAGGTTTGTTCTCTGTTTTTATCTTTGATATGAAACTTTTAATTTGGAGATTTAGGATTTGGATTGTAATCCTAATGTTATATGTATAGTAACAATATTGTTGGTTATATATGCATGGCAAAAATATTTTACTGCCTCCTATATACTAAATGTACTTTAAGAATTTTACTAATTTATAAGCAGATCAAATTCATCATCTCTTCCTTAGAAAAAAAAAAAACTTATATATCACTAGCCTACCAAATCTTTAAGAATTTGATGTGCACCCTCCTATTTAAACCGACCTACTCGCCTGCACAAGTTTGGAGGTGACAACCTGCAGCCAAAAGATTAAAAAAAATAAGGGAAATTTACCATAGGTCATAAATAAAAGATAAAATAAAAAAAATAATTTCTTAAAATTTTAAAATAAAAAAATAGTCTTAAAAATTTGTCAATAGAATCACTTGACTAATCAATGACCTGCTCTTGAAGAGTACTTTTTTATTTTAAGATTTTAAAAAATCATTTTTTTCATTTTATTTTTTACTTGAGATCTAGCTGTAATTTTTTTAAAAGATAAAATAAAAATTAGTACTGGTAACAACGTAAATAGGGGCAAAAATAAGGGCAATACTAAGATTTCACTGTGAGGATTCATTCGACACGTGGAAATTCGAAATGGAGTTTGATTGAAAGTGGCAAGTCGTTGATTTATTAGAGACTGATAAATCCTCGTCCTCCCGTGCCCACGCTATTGGCAACGGAGTGCGGGCCCCATTCCGTCTCTGCCATGCTCTCCAGATGACACGTGTTGCAAATTTATCGGTCTCACTTCTGGGAGAGTTCGCAACAGATTCCATGCTACGTAACCGACCCTTTTCCTCTCGTGATGTTTACGCTCCGCCACTACAGCTGCCGCACCACCGCCACACTCCGGCGCTGACTTGTGGCACAATCCAAGTCTGGTTTCCTTGGACTTTAAGAATGAAAAATTGTATTATAATAATATTTAACAGAGTGTAGTAAGGGGTTTGTATTCTTTTAAGCGCTGTAGTCTCAAATTCAATTTTTGGGGCGATGTATATAGAAAAAATTCATTTAGAAGAATCGCTTTCATCTTAAGTCCAACAGTACTTAAGGAATTAGTTATTAGATTTACTCCGATGTATACCCTGCATAACAAAAAGCAACTAGTAAGTAGAAGAGAAATGAGGATGGTAGTGAGTAAAAAAATAAGCTTTATATGTAACAAAAAATGAGTTATGCTTAATATCATATAAAATTAGGGTTAAAGTATAAAACTACTCATAATTTTTTTTTTTCAAAATACGCCTAGTATTAGTACTGTATACTTTTTAAAAGTGTAAAAATACATCAGAACTTTGAAAATGAGAATAAAAATAACAGTACCCTTAATCTCTAGTAGTTGACTATTAGAGAAAGAGCTTTTGACAAATAAACGCTGATGTGCATGCAGTAGTGGCTATGATAATTTCTTTTGTTTTTGTACTTTTATATTGTAAATGCCCTGGACACCAGCCCTTGAAAGAAGTAACAAACGTCAGCTTTTATTCATGATGATGGTAATTTTTCTCTCATTTTTATAGTTTATAGGTACTTTTATATCTCAAAAAAACATATGATATTAAGTAAATTTTTAATAAAAGTTCATAAATATATATATTTTTAATAGTACTGGATATCATTACAAGTTATTCAATTTTCAAAGATATCTTCATTCCTTCATCAAGATCCATTCTCTAATAGATAGGTGGAGTTTGATAAGGATGCAAAAGCCATCAATTAATAAATTGTGGGGAATTTTTGCAAGATAATCAATAGTCACTAATTTCTCCCTAGGTGTATGTCTAAATCTAACCTATCAGTCTCTATGAATAACTAGACAGGCATTATCTATAATATCTTTAAAATGATTGTTACTAATTAACACACCCCCTATAGCAAAAGTAAGTGGCTTTTATACAATCCGAATAAACTATTATATTTTTCGTACCCAAACATAAATTAAGACCATTAATAATTTCAATTAACTCTATAATTACTGGTGGAACAAAAGTAAATTTACAACTGAAGTCAATTCATAAATTATTTTACACCTTAACTTATAAAATTATTATTACCGTCTTTTAACAAAAGTACGAACTTGTCTTCTATCAATTTTTCATATTGTTTTTTTTGGCTAATGTGGCAGGAAGTCATATTTTTATGTTTTCCCACGTTTGCCTATTATCTAATATGTTGCCGTTAATTAATTGTGAATGTGATAGGGACACAAATATTAAATTTGAAATAGTATATATTATCATTAGATGTATATACATTAGGATTTTTTTTTATCCATTATGATTTAGGACAGCGTATCCATCCACATATTGACTTTTTTGTAGACAAGTTATCTTAGATTTTTTTTCCTTTTTTTTTTTGGGTACAATAATCACAGATTAGTCAGAAATTAATAATTTGGACAAAATTTGCATCATCAGTTCAAGTTTTCTTAGAGTTTATAGTAAAAAAATGCTTTTTTATTTTAATCAAAATTTTAAAATGAAATCTCTCTAAAAAGAAAATCATATAACTTTATTTTATTTTCTTTAAACAAAATGACACGGTGCTTAATTGCTTATATAATTGATTAAGAAAATAGTATTATATATTTTAGTATTGAGAATTTGAGATGCGTGGGATAACCAAGAAAAGTCAATGCAATTGATAAGCATTTAACACATAATCCAATAGTGACTATAAAATCTTTTTGTTTGGCCATATGTAAGCACTTTTTCAGTTGGAGATATGTTTGGCCTTTGTGTTATAAATATATTAGCATTTGTATGTACGGGGTAACCAATAGTGACTAGTCCAATTAATAAGAATTTAACTTATACAAAACCCACAAGATCATAAACCGATACAAGGATTTGGTGGATGATCTATAAACGCATTTGTAAATATTTTTTTAAATCTAGATGAACTCTTGTGACTCAACCTACCTAAATTATTATTTCATAAAAATGGTATTGATATGCGTGGGGTCAAATTAAACTTGGTTGGACCATTAATTAATTAGGCCACCTTTATTTTGTAAGGTTAGGATCATAAAGTATTGGCTTCATGCTCATAAACTTATTATTAGTACATGGAGTAAATGCAATACAACACAAAAAATCTTGTTAGATCAGTCAAAAGGGGAAAAAATTAAAAGCAAGACTCCTAAGTCCTAACTGGGTTAACAAAAAAAAGAGAAACAGAGCATAAATGATAAGATTGAGAGCAAGAGACACACATCTTAAGTCTTAACAAATCTTAGTTAAAACTATACTAATGGTACAAGTAAACTAATTAAATATCACGTGAAAAGAAGAGAAAGAGATCCTTACTTGCTGGGAATTACTTCCTGTAAACAGTATAACATATTCTTAAACTCGTACGTGTTCTTCTGATTAAATAATTTTGCATGAACATTTTTTTTACAGATTTTATGATCACGTTGTAAACGAGATATTTTACTTAAATTGAATTTATTGAATTTAATTAATTAATATAACAGGGGCACAAGGTGGTAGATCTATCTCAGAGTTGAAGATTAGGCCTATTATTAAATCTGAAGTTAGGAGATTTCAGTGTTTGTCACGTCTCGCTTTGTGTCATTTTTTTCTTCTTTGGGTTGAAAACTTTTGTGGACGTGAAAAATGAGGGGAAGCGAGGGTGGGTGGGTGATTGGTTATGGTTAAGCTTATCTTGACATTCAAATTAATATCTTAACGATGATGTTATCACTGCAACTACACACACATTGACACATACATCTGTGTGTTTAATTTGTTAACGTCCAACGTTATTTTACGTCTATGACTGTTCTATGATGTCACAAGGTGATGGTGTCTGTGTTTTTATTTTTTATTTTTTTTTTGGGTGGGGGTATTCCTTAGGTCATTAATATAAGACATTTATCTAATTTGATTAAATTAAATAAATTAGTTAAATTATTTAATATAACCATTATCTATTGTTTAGAACACCCTAATCATTTCTCATAATTTTCTAATTCCATCTTCTCATTAATTATTGTTGAGAGGATATCAATAGGGGGTAAATTAAAAAAAATATTGATAAATAAAAAAACTATGTCTTATATTTAGGATCAAGATCAACTCTTTAAATATGTCTTATATTAAAAATCGAAAGAATGCATATATATAAATATATCATCATGGCTCTTTTTATATACAAAAGAAATATTTTAAAGACGACGTGCATGCAATGCAAGCAGAGAATATATTATTAAGATCAATTAATAACCTTGTATTTAATTTGTTGTTCGGTGTACAATTAATAATTTTGTTGTTATACGTAACATATATTTGTGTGATTTATACTATACATATATGTCAGATCTGTTTATAGGCACGTGAGGAACGAGGTAGTTTCTTCTTATTACAAGATTGCAAATAGAGGTACGTAGCATTTAGAGTTAACATTTTGGTTTTAGTCTTTTTAGTTTTAAATCACATGTTTTGATCCTTCAAGTTTTATTTTTTAAAAATATTAGTTTCTATAACTTAATTAAAATTTAAATCATTTTATCTATAGAGAGACCAAAATCAAAATAAATATAAATTTAATAGATTAAAGATAGTATTAACCGTGGCATTTAATTAGATGGCAATATATATATAGCCCCTGTCGAAGGCTGAAAGTTGCTTCTCTCTGGTTAAATATCTATGGGCTGTGAGATGGAACACGAGTTTTTGTGTTCTGAGCCATAATTTGGTCGGTGAGAATCTGGTGCTTTACAAGAAAGGTGACGATTACACGCATGATTGATACAAAAAATGATAAAATGAACTCGTGTGCGTGCAAGGGAATAATAATATTGGGGGGTATTATAAAAAACCATAGAAGCAGTAAATCCAAGGCGTTCTCGTGACGCACTGATCCATCTAGTGCACGCAATCAATGAATGAATATACGTATTTCACTCTCAATCCAGTTTTATAACTCGTGTATTATTAGTTTATATATTAGTATGTAAATCAGATAAATTAGTTTGTAAGAAAAAAAATAAATATAAATATTTTAAAATAATTTAATTAATCTCTTAAAAAAAATCAACTGGATGTACAGCTGGAAGTAGTATTCCTATATGTATAGATGAAGTTCATCATCCATGAATACATTGCCCCGTAGGTTTGTTGTGGAAGTAGGATATATAGAGTATAATCAATTACACTAAAAAACCACAATATTAGAAAATAGAGTTTCTAGATATAATTTAATAATATAATAAATTACAACTACTATATCTAATAACAGTTAATAAATAATAAATAAGACAACAACAATAGAAATACCAGAATCTAATTTTACTTTAAATAATTTACAAGTGAAATACTATAAGAGAGGAGGAGATACAAAATCCCTTATAGAAAAAAGTATATAATTGTGGGATGATTTTCAAAAGGAGGAGGGGGGCTCCTTTTATAGCATAAGAGTCCCCTGCCACAATGGAATTCTACTGATGCAGGACTTCCAATTTTTTCACAGCCAACAAATCTCCACCTTAAAAAAATTCTCACATTCTTAATTCTCCTAATTACAAATTTGTGCTTACAATTGAATAATCAATATTCAACAATATTGATCAGATCCAAACAATGTTGAAATTTAACAGAAGTCATCACCTTTGTTAACATATCAGCAGGATTTTCACTTGTCCGTATTTTTTGTATCATGACTCCACTTTCTTTTAAAATTTCTCGTATGAAGTGATGTCGAACATTAATGTGCTTCATTCTTGCATGATAAACTTGCTCTTTTCTAATTGAATGGCACTTTGACTATCACAAAATACTATGATGCTTTCTTGACTAATACTAAGTTCTCTAAGCAATCTTTGGAGCCAAATTGTCTCCTTCACATCCTCTGCAATTGCCATGTACTGTTGATCTATGGTAAATTGCCATGTACCAAATTGTCTCCAACTAATTGGTGCTTTTACAAGAGTAAATACATA
Organism: Albizia julibrissin; assembly: GCA_037074505.1. Lineage (NCBI taxonomy): Eukaryota > Viridiplantae > Streptophyta > Magnoliopsida > Fabales > Fabaceae > Albizia > Albizia julibrissin. The sequence goes on along the minus strand of CM073480.1, from coordinate 1,916,976 downwards.
ACCAATAGTTGATCTTCTTTGTCCAAATCACCTACAAAATTTGAGTCACAATATCCAACTAGACATTGATCATCTTACTGCTCAAAGACCAATCCAACATTTACAGTATTACAGATATATCATAGAATCCATTTCATAGCTTGTCAATGCTCCTTTCCTGGATCATGCATATACCTACTCACAACTCCAATAGCCTGTAAAATATTAGGTCTTGTACAAATCATTACATACATCAAGCTACCAACATCATTTACATATAGTACCCTTGACATATACTCTCATTCATCTTCATCATTTGGTGATATATCAGTACTAAGCTTAAAATGTGGGGCAAGTGGAATGCTAATCGGCTTCATTCTATCATTCATACCAAATCGATCTAGCACCCTCTTCAAATACTCCTTTTGAGATAAAAAGAGTTTCTTTGATTGTCTATCTCTTGTTATCTCTATGTCGATAATTTTCTCTGCCTCACCTAAATCCTTCATTTCAAATTCCTCTTTTAATTGAGCCTTCAGCTTCTCAATTTCTGCCTATTTTTTTTTGAAGTTATCAACATATAAAAGGAGATATATAAATGATCCATCTTCACACTTTCTCAAATAAACACAATGATCATATTTGCTTCTTTTTGTACTTATGTTGCAACTAGGGGTGGAAACAGGCTAGGTGGCTTGGCCTGTTTTCGGCCTGGTTAAGCCTGATCTGTCAAGCTAAAAGGTCAGACCCAAGCCTTTTAAAAGGCTTGTTTAGCTTATCAAGCCAGGCCTAGACTCCCTTAGAAGCCTGTTAGGCCACCCAGGCCGGCCTGGCCTGTTATATATATTTTTCTGATTTTTTATATATTAATTATATAACACTCCCACACACTCACACACATATATTAATTATAATAATTAATATCCTATATCTTATATTTTCTCATTGTGGTCCCCTTAAAACCCTCGCCACCTCGCCCTCTCCTCATCGCCAGTTTTCTATAATGCTCTACCTCATCGCCAGTCTTTCTTCATCTCTACCAAACCCTAACCTCTCAAGTCTTTAAGTCAAAAAACACCTCATCGTCACTCACGCCTGCTCATCACTCAACTTCCTCTCGCTCTCCTTCTCAACAAATGAAAAATGGCCATTATCATTTCCCTCTCAGCCTGTCACCAGTCATCCCATGGTCGACTCGTCGTGGGTCTTCCCCTCTTCGGTCTCCCATTCTCACCTCGTCACTCGTGGGTTGTGGTTGACTGGTTGGACTCTCACTCACTGTAGGTATGTCTTTCTCTTCCCTTTAGATCTATCCACTTTGTGCTATGGAGAAGCGCGATCTGTAAAAGAAAAAAGCTAACTTTTGAAATCTCATTCAAATCTAGATTCTAAATTCCTAAACCATCTCATTTGGGTATTTGTTGTATTTCCAACATCTTTTTCTCAGATCTTGGCACTATGAGTGTGAGATGGTAAACAATTGGAAGTTGGGCTCTTTCTTGCTCTGCATTGAAACCTGGCCACTTTCCTAAACCAACTTAAAAAAAAATCATTCTTAGGTTTATGTTGAAGTGAAGTTTAATGACAATGATATTGCTCAAAGTAAAGTTTATACAGTAGAGTAATTTAATCCCTTAATATCCTTCTTTTTAGCTCTTGTCCTTATCTCTACAATAGCACTCTTGTGCTAGTGGTTGCTTGATTCAAGTTGAAATTGTGACTACTGTAATAAACCTGAATTGCTTACTTAGGAGTTCCTTCCCTTCATAATTGATTTTTTTTTGTAGATGGTGACAACATCACAATATGATTATTTCGTGAAGATGCAAAAGAAGAGGCTTCATGATGGACATTTATATTGTATTAGATGTATGTGAACAATGTGAAATTTGTAACTGCGAGCTCTCTTATTTCTTCAATATTTTAGGCCTTTCTTTTTAATACTAACTTCCATTGCATCCCCAAGATCAATGAAGTATTATATTAACTGCTGCTATGATTGAGGTTCTTAGCTTTAAAGAACAAATATTATATTGTTAATGTTTTGATTTATTTGAGTTACATTTTTCATTTAGATACTAATAAATATAATAGTAGGTTTATCTTTACTGATTCAATAAGTTTTTTACTGCTTGGGTTCTTGATGAAATTTTGATTGATAAATGTGTGATGAGATTATGATTATAATTTTTTCAAAAAATTCAAGCTTATTAACATGCTCCAGGCTAGATCAGGCCTTTATACAGGCTAGGCTTAGGTTGAAAAAAATTTCTTTGACAGGTGATAGGCCAGGCTCAGGCCGAATTGTCACAATATAGGCCTGGCCTGTTAAGGGTGAAGCCTTGCATGTTTCCACCCCTAGTTGCAACATAAACTTGTCAAATTGTTTGCACCATTGTTTCGAAGATTATTTCAATTCGTATGACGATTTTTCAAGTTTGCACACCATATTATTCTTTCCAACAACTTTGAATCCTTCTAGCTGAGTCATGTAGATTTCCTCTTATAAGTCTCCATTTAAAAATTTAGTTTTGACATCTATTTGAATTAGTTCCAAATCTAACTGTACTACCAAAGCCAATAAAATTCTAATGGAGGAATGTTTTACAACTGGAGAAAATACGTCATTGTAATCAATTCCCTCCTTCTGAGCATAGCCTTTAGCTACCAATCTTGCTTTATAGTGCACATCACTTTGGTTAGGAAATCATTCTTTCTTTGCATACACCCATTTACAACCAATTTCCTTCTTACCCTTCGGGAGTTTGGCCAATTTCCACGTACAAATCTGATGAAGGGACTATATTTCTTTATTCATGGCATTCCTCCACTTATCCTTTTCTGAGCTCTGAATAGCCCATGTATAAGTTGAAGGAATATCATCAGCTGCAATTGAAATTGTACAAGCTACCATATCCTTGAAACGTGTAGGTTTTTTTATTGTTCGTTTTGGCTTGCTGGTTGCTATTGATTCATGTTTCTGTTGAGGTTCATGAGTTGAAACCTCCCTCTCAACTGGCTCTTCATCTTCTGCAGGAAATTCTTCTTTTGTTTCCATATCTACTCTTTATACTGGGAAAATCATCTTTCCTTCAAACTCCACCTGCATTGAAACACCATCACTTTGTTTGATATCTTCAGTTGTTACCTTTCTCACCATGAAAGATTCATTAAAGATAACATCTCTGCTGAATACAATCTTCTTTATTTCTGGACACCCTAAATGATATCCTTTGACTTCAGAAATGATTCCCAAAAAAATAGCTTCCTTTGCTCTCAGATCCAATTTTGACTCTTTCATATGGTAGTATGCAGTTAAGCAAAAACATGTAAAGAATTATAATCTCTAACAGGTTTTTCATACCATTGTTCTAACGGTGTCTTACCATCAATAACAGTAGATAGTAAACGGTTAAATGAGGTGACTCGCATATGTTATTGCATCAGCCCAAAATTCTTTGCACAAGCCAGCATTGGACAATATACACCGAACATTTTCCAACAAAATTTGGTTCATGCGTTCTGCCACTCTATTCTATTGTGGTGTATTTATGACGGTGAAGTGTTTGACGATGTCATCATCCTCACAAATCTTCTAGAAAGAATCATTCATGTATGCTCTTCCGTTGTCTGTACAAAGACATTTGAGAAAAATTTCTAACACTTCATCCTTAGTCTTCATTGTATACACCCAAACTCTTCGGGAGAAATCATCAATAAAGGTTACAAAATAATGTTTTCCTCCCAATAACAGTGCTTTAGAAGGACCCAAACATCAGAATGAACATAATCTAAAATACCTTTTGTATTATGGATAGTTGTTCTGAACTTAACCCTTGTCTACTTCCCTTTCACACAATGCTCAAAAAAATTCAAACTGCAATGCTTTAATTCTTTAACAATCCTTAATCTTTTCAAGGATTTTCCTCTAACTTTGGAGCGTATGTGTCCCAATCGAGACTGGTTCACTAATTTCTAAAATTATTGCGGAAGCAGGATATATAGAGGATAACCAATTATACTGAAAAATCATAATACTAGAAAATAAAATTTTTAGACATAATTTAATAATATAATAAATCACAACTACTATATCGAATAATAGCTAATAAATAATAAATAAGACAACAATAAAAGAAATATCATAATCTAATTTCACTCTAAATAATTTATAAATAAAATACTATAAGAGATGAGGAGATACAAAATGATTTATAGAAGAAAGTAGACAATTATGGGATAATTTTCAAAAGAGGAGGCTTCTTTTATAACATAAGAGCCCCTTCCATAATGGAATCCCACTGATGTGGGACTTCCAATTTTTCCATAGCCAACAAGGTTGAGTGTTTGGAATAGCTTGGCTTATTTTATAAGCCCGATTCATGTAAATCGAGACAAAACTCATCTACATATATTTATCTCGTAGACAGTAAAAGCTACTTCGTAAACCGTAAAAGCTAATTCGTATACCGTAAATCAGGATTGAAAAGCACGATTGGAGGTTCCAATCGCTATTCCAAACACACTGTAACATAAACAGGTCTTGTCCCCAAACCAACACAGCACAAAGGCAGAGAGAGAAAGGATGGAAGGTTACTATGAGAAGAAGAAGGTGGTAGTGATGGTGGGGTTAATATTGTTGATGGAAGTAGGGATGATGAAGAAGATGGTGAGTAGTGGAGGACTGTGCAGGGGAGGCGTGTCAGCCATCGGTGAGCGGCGACAAAAAAAGGCAGCTCCGCCAACAAAAGCATGATGCTTAGCTCTCTCAAAAGCAGACCTTTAATGTCTGTGCCATTTCAAGGGGTCAGGCTTCCTCTCTTTCTATGGCATTGACCTTGACAAAGCCATGGCCCTTCCTCTTCGCTGCAGCATCGTCCAATCATCTTTCCACTGCTAGCCACTTACTTATGATTACTTACTTGTAGTATTGTTCTTGTTTCAATATGTATGTGATGTTTAGTGATGATTTTCAGCTTTCAATGTGCTTAGCTTGCTAATGGGTGTGGTTGGATTAGCGGTGGAAAAGTGGCTTTAGGTAAAAGTCAGATTGTGTAAGTAATTTGTGTTTGGATTGACGATTGAATAAGTGCTTTTTATGAAAATGAAGGGTGTTTGCTTTGACTTTTTCATAAGTGACTTTTGTGATATTTAAGAGAAAAAATTCTAAAATTTATTAAAAGTGATTGAATAAACTTTGACAATTTGACAATGATAATACATAATCAAATTATAATAAAAATGTCAATAAATTAGAAATGCTACAAAGTTAAAGTTTTTGATATAGTAAAATATAACATAACTAATTAGATCTCAGGTCTCGTACGATTCAGTCCCTAATAGTGTTACGAACATGATTCATCTGGGTTGAAGATGTCCGAGGATTATTTGTCGACGGTGGCTCTTGATCTTGACTATTATCTTCATCAACTAAATTCTCATTTTATGCATTCCTAAAGTCCTCATCAGTTTGTGAATTTCTTCTAATGAAATTATGTATAGTCATTGTGGCACATACAATGCGAACTTGCGTCTGGAAGCTGTACTTGCGCATTTTTTTGTAAAATTTCGAACCTATTTTTCCATACTCCAAAAGTTCTTTCTATTGTGCACCTCAGGCTTGAATGATAGAAATTGAAAGCCTCATTAGGATTCCGAAACCCCCGTTGATTCCTGAATTCTGGGAGGTGGTAATGTTCACATCTGTATGGACCAAGAAACCCAACTGATGTAGGGTAGCCAGAATCGACCAAATAATATTTTCCTAACATGTGATAAAATCATTGTAAATGTGAGATTATTTTCACAGTGAAATAAAGACAAAGAAATGTAATTAAAGTATACAAAAACACACCTTGTGGTGGACGTGGGAAATTCATGGCTGGATTTGATAGAGCAGGGTCAAACACACGAGCATCGTGTGCTGAACCTTCCCATCCAGCTAACACGAACGTAAAGCACATATCCCAATCACAAACAACCATAACATTCTACGTGGGATATCCCTTTCTCCCAATAAATCTATCTCGGCCCGGTTCAGTTATCACACACCTGATGTGAGTACCATCTATAGCTCCGATGGCGTTCTCGAAATATGGGTAATATCGGTTATCGTTCCTTATTTTTGGATGACATTCACGAAATTCGGGATCAAGCAGCCTGATAATTTCTGTTGCAAGATTAAGGCAAGCATCCAAAACTATGTGAAGAAGCCTACTAATAGTTTCACCTGAATGTTGAAATATTTGTTGTGCCAACCTATTTCCTACTCCGTGTCCGATAGTGAGTAAAAATATTACAATCATTTCTTCGACACCTACATTCCTAGATTCTCTTAACCCATGCTCACCTAACTTATTACATAAGTTGTAGAATACATGTTTTTCCATTCTAAAAATTTTGTGACACTCTGAACTTTCACTTGCCAATATTTGTTGCACCCAGTGGTGATCTGTTTGTATACTCGTTCTACGCGGTTGTCTACACACATATGGTTGAAAATATTGACAAATCAAAGCACATAATTGTGCATACACAGATAGATCAGCATCAAGAATTGAAGCATCGTCATAATCTTCGTCTTCCTCCATCCCTTGCAACCTACTTTGGTTGTTACGATTAGCCATTGACGTACCTATGATTGTGGTTAAATTGAGGTGTGAGCAGAATAATTAAAAAACATAATATTACCATACAAATATCAACTATATCAAACCATTCTAAACGACAAGTCAATTAAGCCAAAATATCAACAAAAAAACTAAGATCGTCTTAAGTCAATTATCCACACATCAAGTACAATTGGAGCTACTGCTCCTGTATGATATAACGCAGCCACTCAAACAAGTACTCAGGGTCTCCTTTCAATGTCACGAAAAATTCTCGACGAGCCTTGTTCTCCAGAGCCTTCATACACCGAACTCCAAATGCTCTGTCATGCTTGAATTCATCAAAAGACATTAGATATTTCATAACCTCTCCGATGCTACTTTCGTCAGTCTCTGTTAAGGCCGCTGCTCTATCCACAGTCACATTAGCAATAGCACTAATAGCATCAGCTATTTGTGTCACGGCCGACACTTTTTGTTTTTTGCTCTTACTGGACCCTTCACCTCTCTTTCATTTCTGTAGGTAATCAGATACACTGGGACCAGCATTTGATGGCGTTGATGTGGCTAATCCGATGCTAGCCATTTCATCTGTGACTCCTGTACTAAGTGCAGGGTCAACACCGAAATGCTCATCCTCGCTATCACCGGAGCCTTCTTCATCCATTGCAGCTCTGTACACATCGTTCCCCTTTACCTGATTCGTCTGAGGTTGTATTAAAGAGGGTGAGAAACCATAGTCTCTGGTGGCCATAACATCCTTAAATATAATTCTTAATTCTCTCTCAAACTTACTGATCGTCTAAACTTCTTGTATCCTGACTTAACCTGCATGCATCCAGCTAACTGAAGTCAATTTTTTTATTAAAAGTGAATACTTTCGTCAAGTAACATATATCATGTTGTTACTAATAAATCAAAATAATTATAGTCATTTTGAACCTGTAATTTCTCATTCCACCAATCATCGGTTGCTGTCACCTTATTGGTTGTTGGGTTAAAGCCCACACCAGTCTCTTTTAGTAACGAATCCCAGATTTTGAAATCCTTTTTCAATATATCTAACCTATTCTTTAACTGTTTCCGGTCGTATGATTTTCCCATCTTCTCATTGAACGTGGAGACGATGTTCTTCCACCCAGCTTTCGTAAATGCCACCTCGATTCGTTCTTTTTTATACACTTGATCAAGACATGCGTGGATGAAAATCCCAGTAGTCTCGTCATCCCAGATTGCTTTGTTATCCATTTTTTCTATGACAAAGTATCACATCTACTCTATTAAAATGTTCCCTAAATTATGAATACAAAGTACACGATTCATAGAAAAAATGAAAAATAACAGGAACAACAAACATAGAAACATAATATAAATAACACAACTTATGTTATCAGTATCCAATAAATATGGCACAACAATGCAATGAAGCAATCAATTTTAGCTTTTCAGCTTATAAACCTAAAAACGATTGATTTTGAAAAGGTAGGACATGTGAACCTTAAAAGGGTCTCTCTCCGTCTCATGCAAACAGTCTTGTTTCTGCTTTTATTCCATTTTCACTATTTTAGTATTACCTGATACAAAGTTAGTAAGAATTGTGTGTGTGTGTGTGTGTGTGTGTGTGTGGAAACTGATGACTCTGTCCCAAATAAAGTTCTTCCGTTTATATTTATATTTGAACAATAGCAGAAGTAGCAAAAAGGAGTGACCGACCCAGAGGCATCCCAAACAGAAATTATATACTTTATGGGGGTTCAACATCCAATTTCCCTAGACAATGCAAAGGTAAAAAAAACATATGAAACATCAAGCACAGAGAAAAGCTAAGGCGCCCAAATCCCATGTCATTATTTACTTAAGCATTCTGAAAATTCCATTTCACAAATCAATCTTTGTACCACATATAGAAAGAAACAGAGCAACACAGTAGCACACGTATGATTGAACCCTCCAAAAAAATGCGACAACCATTTACCACAATCCAACACCATATTCACTGGAAGCATCTCAGAACCAGAGACAACCATCAAAGCATGATAAAACAATTAATCAAACCAAGATTTTTCATACAGATAGATTTAAAAACGAAAATGGAAACATCAAACAACACAATGAAGTCCAGAGAACAGAAAATATAGCAATTTGTCAGATTCCAATGAAAGTAAAGGAGCCCATACAAACTTCTTTATAGCTGATGATGGTTAAAACTAAAAACTTAAACATATGAAACATAAAGCACAGAGATAAGCTAAGGCGTCAATATCCAATTTCACAGATCAATCTGTGTATCAAAAAAATAGAAAGAAACAGAGCAACACAGTAGCACATTTGAAACAACCATCTCAGAAACAAATCGCCGGAACAATAGCGAAAATTCAAAACCTTACCACACCCAGAAGAACACACCGGCAGAGGGAAGACAAATCACCAGATAATTCGAGCTCACAGTGTTAACAAGCAAAGGACTACAGGAAGAGAGATGAGAGACTAGATCTAGCTATGGTAGGCAAACTCACCGGAAAACGCAACCAAGCACAGATCGGCCACCTTTAGATCGAGATACTTCTTTCCAGAGTCCACCAGCCTCGTCAGAAAAACACAGTTGAACAACGGCTCCACACACAGCAGGGGCTCAGATCGCCGCCGCCGCCAACCAAGGCCCACAACTGACGGCTAAAGATAACTTGTGATCCACCTGCAACCCATTTAAATGACGGCCGAGAGACAGAAAACCAGCAACGTCAGTGGCGACATTTTTGTATTTTCTTCTTCGGCCATAGATACCACACGCGAAGAAGAAGAAGAAGAAGAAGAAGAAGAGAAGAGAAGAGAGATCAATGAAAGACACAGGTTAGACATTTACTGTTTAAATGATGGCCGACAGACGCAAAACTAGAAAAGGAGAAGGTGAGGATTTTTTCGGCGACAGGCACCACCGCGAGAGGAAGAAGAGAAGTGAAGAGAGAGAGTGAAATGAATGTGGAGTAATAAATAATTGGTCTGAGACAGCAATAAATTCCATAAACCCTGTCAAAAAGCTTGTCTAGATAGCTTTTGAAAAAAGCTACTTAATATTAGATAAACTCAATTGATTGAACGCATAAACAAACACTCATTTTGTACTGATCGGGCTTTTTTTATTTTAAAAGAGCTTATACAATCCCCAACATTCAAACAAACATGCCCAATGTCTTTTTAGAAGTGCCTTTTGTCTTTTTAGAAGTGCTTTTTATAATTTATGAGGTAAGTATGTGAAAGAAGTAAAATAACTTTTGAAATCATAATTTGAGGTTTCCCAAACATGTACTTTAACTCAAGCTTGATTGTAATTGTAGCTTGTCGTGAGTTTCCCTTGTCTGGAATGATCTTGTGTGTTTGTTTTGTTGGAAACGCATCTTTCAAGGCACTATAGCAGTACGAACTACGAACTAGTCTTCTTTGAAAAAACATCATTTAATTTTTTAAAAAAATTGAACAAACCTGCATGTCATCATATTATTTACCGATGTAGTAATAGTTTAATACATTAATAATATATAGTATCATTTTTTGAGAAAATATCCTATTTATAAATAATAAAATAGTATTTTTATTGGCCCAACAATGATACATAAAATAATTGATTTAAAATCTCAAACAAAACATGGTGTCCAATATCACTATTTATGAGTTATGGATCAGTGCACCCTCGAATGATACTCTCGCCTCAGGATTTATAAAATATAAAATCCGAATAATCTATTTTTTAATCTGATAGCGAACCCAAACTCGGAATGATTCAGGGCCACAAGTTGGCCCAAAAAAGCCCATAAAACCAATTCAAAATCAACTCTTGTAAAGGCCCAGGAGTTGAAAGACTTTGCAAGGCCTTGATCACCTTGAAGTTCGCTGTGCTTAAAGTTACTATTTCATAAGGTTTTTATGTACAGAGACAACTGTTCGTAAAAGCTAATTAGTAATTACCAGAATAATAATAAAGCTCCGAGCCATCCGATGTTCTTAGATGTATGGCTCATTTTAGGGTCTCCTTTTCAATTCTGGTAAAAGGACAAGGAACATGGAGGGGTAGGTGGTAATATGGAACATGAATCTCCCAAAATTTTTTCTTATATATTTTTTGAGATATTATAAAAAGAAAATAACAGAATCCACAAAGCATACGTATGTAGAACTTTTCTTCATCTCACTGAATTTATATATAAGCATTTTATAATAAAAGGATATAGAAATTCAAGTAGAAATTTGACTTTGTCGAAGACTACCCATTGCAGAGGTAGAAGCTAATCGTGTTTTCCAAATGTACCTAGATAAAATAGAAATAGTACACTTAACTAGCTATATGACCAAACTAACAAAAACAAAATGTAATGCATCCATAATAAATATAAAGCATCTGCTTAAAACAGAGCCTAGTCAAAATTTTCAATCTCACAAGTTAGGTTTGACATTAATATGGATGCAGTAACTTGATGAAAAAAGGTCTATGTCGGCTTATTGTAAAGATGGACAACGGTGAAGACGAAGAAGCCTGCCATCTGCAACACAATATCCAAACTTATGTTACATAAAAACCATTGAGAAGTCGGATCACTTATTGATATGGACACAATCACAAAACTTTAACCTGCGATAGCAACGTACTATAACCTAGGAGCTAGGTCAATGTTTGGTATTCGGAACTGTGTTTTCTAGAAAGGAAATAAGAAATTATATTACAGCACTTTACAACATAAGGCGATGCACTTTCCCATTTCATTTCTAGAAGATAATTTCCCACATATCAAACATTGCTAAACAACATCAACCTACACGCAGGGAAACCTATGCACACATGTATATACACATTTATAAGGACACAAGCACGCAGGCAGTACACACAAATATAAGTACACAGGAATTTTATAATTGGGCGCTACCATGATCCAAAAGCAACCAAAAAAGAAGGGGCTGCCCTGGTGGTTGGGGCATACCCCAGAAATACTATATGCAGAACAGCAAACAAGGGAAACGAATCAAAAGAATTTAGTGGACCATGAGGTCAATTTTCAAATCAAGCTTTGTGTGTGTGTGTGTGTGAGAGAGAGAGAGCGAGAGAGATCCTCACCATTGAAAATGCTGCTCCATAATAGGGATAAGCTGCTGGTATAAATCTTTCGTATTCGTTGTGTCTGAAGGGACGGACAGGAATCTGCACACAAAATTCAAAGATGAATCCCATGTCTTATTCAGTAATCTCAACAATATTGAAAATACATTATTGCTACAAACAGCGGTCATGGTAACACATTCAACAATCAGACATTTATCATAAGACTCAGTTTTCATTTATCCCATTGGATACTAGAAAAATGATGGATAACTCTCATCCTAGCACTCAAAATTTCTTGAAAAGGAACTCTGATAAAGATTAATTGGTTAACATATTGCCATGCAAGGGACGTTAGTTCAAACCCAATCCTCCCTGTAAGCACAGCCTTCCCGAATGCAGCTAATATTTTAATTCTAATGAATAATGACAATAAACATTAGTAATTTTACAACAGCGGCTTGCAAAAGGCACGGGTAAATTTGATCTGGTAACAAATTTCTCTCCAGTTATTGATATGACTAGTTTAACTGATCCAGTCCTTAATAACAAAACATCCACAACTAACTATCCATATAAGTAGGTATCAAAGGCGTCAACATGTATAAAGATATAGATGTAGTTCTTGAGAATTAAAATTTAGAGGACTCAATTACCTGCTTCGATAGAGATAAGCTTGTATATCCAAGTTTTTGGTACTCAACTTTGAATTGGAAAACCCCATAGACATCTGGAACTTTAAATGATGTGAAATAATGACCCTGAAAGTATAAAAGTTAAGTATTGCATTCAAGGGTTCATTACAGAAAAATATGAGAGTACTGAAAATAGATCGTCAGAAGGGACCTTGCCGTCAGTAGACATAGTCTTCAAGACATAGGGGCTCATCATGTAAAATTGGACTTGAACATCATCAGCTACATAAGGTTTCCAGCTTGTTCCAGACCATTCATAAATGTCGACAGAGTATTCCTTCAAAATGATTTGAGATGTAAGCCACAACGAGCATTAATGTTTCAACTTCAGCAAACATTACATATATCAGCGTTTAATTAATAATTAAATTACCAAATCATCATTGATCCTGTAGATGGCTGGTTCTTCTACTTCCCCAACTTTGTGGTGTCGTACATTCACAGCCTTAATGTCAATACATGAAGCAGAAAACATGTTAGTTAACAATGAGCACAACATTGATCATCAAAACAATGGCAGCAAGACTGTTTTTCCTTACCTTGAGATGACCTCTTTCATGGAAAATCCATTTGCTCAGTTCAATCAAGAACTGCTCATTACCTGACTTATCATGTCTGATCCCAAAAAAAAAAAAAAAAAAAAAAAAAATCGTTCACCATGATTGCAAAATACATGACACTAAAAGTTGAATATAAAGCAATATGCAAATAGTCAACAAGAAACTCGGTAAAGGCTATGTGCTAAGAGAGAAGACTGCCTCTATATCAGCTAGCAAAAAGTCATTCCAGACAAAAAGGAGGGGAAAAGTTTGAAGCTTTACTCACTTGGTTGGACTCCCAGCCTTTTGTACACCAGATCTGAAAAGTCTGAATAACAAAAAAGAGATTGTGCCATTAGAATTTAGCTTACACTATAGAAAGACCATGATCAGCAAGTTAGTCCTTTCATACCGGTTGCTGAACATGCTTATTGAGCCAGAGATCAAAATCCGAGCATTATTTCTTGCCTGCAAAAGGACAATAACGAGAATAGGGGACAGTTAATGCATATGATTAGAATTTATCTTTTGCAAACCATATGTTAAGAGCAAGCAATGAATTTTCAGGTATAACAACCATAAGATATTCATCAAAGAAAAATCAGGAAAAGATGGTTATATCTTTTGATTTCCTTTACACTTTTCTTTTCCCAATTTTTTTGGGTATATATACAGAAAGTTTTAATTTTCCAAAAGAAAAAGAGATAAGAAAGATCATATACGATAAAACAAAAACAGTAATAGATAAGGAAGAACATGATCAAGGGCAACCACAAGAGAGGACAGTCAAAAGAAAATAAACTATTGACTCACCTGGACAACAGAAACTAATGAGATAGAAGATCCAGTGAGTGATGGAGGACTTGTCAACTTTGATTTTGGATTAGCAGAATAGGCTGATGGAGATGCCGAGAGAACTTTCAACACCTGAAGTCACAAACAAAATGGATATATCAATGGGTATCCAGAGTTCAAGCAACTTCAATTCAAAAGCCTCAATACAGTTTCCATAATTGAAGTCAACACAGCAGCAGAGATAAAGCCACGTTACCAGGCTATTGGAAGGATTCAATGAATGACCAATCCCCCGAAACAGAACTGGAGCCTGTCGCATGTTTACTCACATATGTTAATTGTAACTCTTGAGCATTATTGTGCTTAACACAACTAATGAGTCGATCAAAGTGGCACTTGCCTCAATTTTTTTGCTTCCAAGAATCACGTTAGACTTGATGAAATCATCAGCAGCAATCAGTGTATGATCTCCTTCAGTAGCAGCGACTGCATAACCGGTATGATCCACAACCAAAGCCGCAAGATCCTAGGTACATATAGATATAGAGAAGCAGAAAGTAAGGCTTCACTGCCTATGAAACAATGATACAAATATACGCATCAAAGCACACACATAAAGTCAGATTATAGGCGCAGAAAGATAGCTGTGAGCCTTAATAGAAGAAATATTACATATAGGCCAAACGAATTCAAACCATTCACAACTACTGTAGGTACCTCATCAAAGTCCACTCCGCACTCAGTGGCAATTTCTCGGATTAAATCAGATGCATTACTATCGGCTGCAACTATTAAATCATGGCCAGAATCAACAAAATCCAAAATAGCAGCTGCATCAATGGATCCTCCAAAACCTGCATAGTTGTAAAAGGTTGCAAATATCAGCAAAATCAGAGCAAGTTCCCCTAAATGAGCATAAATATGTTTTTTCGTATGAAACCGCACGTAAAAATAAGTTTTCACATATAAACGATTATGTTACAAGTCACGCAAAACGAGTCCAAGTTTACATTTTACCTCAATACATTATATCTAAAGCCCATACCTAGTTAATTGCTTAGGAAATGAAAAGACAACGTAGTCGTGCAGTAAACTACACGTTTTAATGAAAATATGTTAGAACCATAAGCTTCATTAATGTGTCACCAATTAAATTTTCCTAACATGCAAACTAAAATTCACTTCTTCAAGTCCCATTATCCAAATTACCAACAGAAATTCAGATCTCTGAAACTCCAAAAATTACAGCTTCCTGGAGAAAAAAAGGGGCAAAACTTTACGTTCGATCGTGGGGCAGAACAAAATTAAGCCATCGTACAAATACTGGCCGTATCTCTGGAGCGAAATCTTCGGGTCTTCAGCGAGCTTGAAATCGAGATCGAATCCACGGGATTGGAGAGACTTGAAGAACAATGAGTGCGACGATTTGATGGCGAAGTCATCGAGCAACACAAGGATGTGGCGATCTGAGGGCTTATCGGCAGAGAAAGAGTTGCAGAGAAGGGGGAGGAGTGAAATGAGGGTGAGGAAGACGACCAGCTTCGCCATTGCGAGCAGCCTTGGGTTTTCGCAGCTCTGGGTCTTGAGTCAAGACTGGGGAGTTTGTCAGAGGTCTTCAACCATCAGAGATCGGGTTTCTTTTGTTAATCGGTAATTAAAATTTTGGATCCCAAGAGAAAAAAACCAATTTTACGTCAGAGATACAGATTCCCAATTTGAGCCCATCTGGGTTCAAACCAGGCCAACATATGAGCCCGATACTTCTTTATTTTTCAAAAAATAAATATCTTCACTATTCTACACTGTTACAATGATGCTCGTCCTTTTTCTCAACTTCGTTTTAACTTGTTTAGTCTTTTTTATGAGATAGAGTTAGTTTAGTAATATAAGACATTTTTTTTAAATTAATATATTTAATTTATAAATTAATATATAATTTAATAATATATGATATAATTAAATAATTTATTTATTTATTTTAATTTTTCATATAAAAAAAATCAATTAAACCTTATATTTAAGATGTATTTTTTATAAAATTATTCTTGGGTACTATTTCTATTTTTAGAATTAATTTGCTTCTATAGCGAAGCAAGCTGGTAGAAAATTTCAAACTGCAGCTGATATAACAGAGAGAAGAAATAGAAAGTAGTACTTTGTCATCAATATTATCTTTCCATGCACAAACTTTTTCGCAAGTTTAACAAGAAAAGATTTCATTTCTCACACTTCCCTGTCATTCAACTTATTATTAAGCGCGGAAATTCAATGAAAGTCCAGGATCTAACTGCCACATTTTTCTGATTTCTTTCAGTTGTGCAGACTTCTTACTCCGTTCATTTGACTCTACCTTCGTTGATTTGATCCGCTCACATGACAAGTTAGATATTCATACATGAATAGCTGTTCAACTTATCCCATTCTCATCTGTGAATCACATAACATGAGAAGATCCAGATCCCTGACTTTCTAAATGGGCTAGATCATCTGTCTGCTTTATGTTTTCTCCAGCCATGAAATTGAGTTTGTAGACCAATATATATCGGAATATTAATTTACAACCAAAGATTACAAGCAATAACCAGACAAACAGATAGACGCAAGAAAAGAAAAATAAAACAGGGAAGCCCTATGATCTTGGATATCCAAATACAAATGAGGAAAGAAAATTTTGCACTCCTGCAGAATCATGGATCACTGAAAACCAGTGACTTCTTTTCCAGTGACTCATGAATCAAGATTACCAGCAAGACAGAGTTATAGAGAAATAAGACAAGTCTCCTCATCTTTCCTTCATTGAGCCCTTTCTAGACCTCTTTAACTCCCATGGAGGTAGGCAACCTTTATAGTGAGAGTGCAAAAATAAGGAAGACATCGATACCTCCCTCTGAGGCACTGAGATTGACGACAAGCAACTGAAGGCAGTTCGCAGCCTCTTCTTTTCACTATCGCCTCCTTGAAAGTTTGCATCATGTCGAACAGTGGATGTTTTAAGAGCATCAGGGAGTATGCAATTACACAAGGAACCTACAAGGAATGCGTGAAAAGATGAGAAGTCACTGAGGTAAGGTAAGTGAAGGAAACAAGTTGGGCATTCGAACCCATCAAAAAATTTCTCCTTGTGTTCAGTCTTCTGCCAAGTAGGTGAGATTTGCTGAAGTTAACACTAAACAGACACAAAGTAAAGGTAATATCTAATTGGACGTGAAGTAAATGTAATATTTGAGTAAAATGGTTGAGGACACACTTATTTGCAGTTCTTTATACATCAACTGTTATAATTTAGCTGCAGAAGTTGATAGTAAACTATGGTATTGCGACTTAGCTTTGTTCTAAATTTTTCAATGACATGAAAATATGACTACATGAGCCCGTAAGTACTTTCAAATATTTCAATAGTAGAATGCCAGCCAAAAAACAGTAGGGGTGTTTTTTTTTTTTTGGAGAAGTGTTATCTGTTACATTAGCGCAGGCCTACATTGGGAAATTCCAAGTTCCGATTGTTTAACACTCGCAAATGGGTTCAAGAAGAACTGTTGTCTGGTCCATGTCAGGCAGGAGAATACATCACATACCTATTCTTGCAAGACGATTGACCCATTTTGGTATTGTGTTTCCGGTCAGCTTGAGGCACATGTCCTCACAAAAATGGTTGCAGTTCTTCACAATCAAGTGATAAGTATCGCCATTGTAGTTTGCTGACTGACGCTCCATGAACTCTCTAACTTGGAGAGGATCCAGGCTTGTTGTTCCCATGAATATTGACTTCCTAAACTTAAAGCCAGGACATTGACGAGGTTCAACTTCAAAGACACCACTTGTCGGATAATCATGAGCTCCAAAGGCATATTCTACGCCATGAACTGTATACATAGTTGTGATATATCAAGATATATTCATAAGATTCAGATCCATCCAACGCAGAAGAGAAAGTAATCTAAATTAGTCTGTTATCTCAAATTGTGCAACCATGAATGATTATATTGAGTTTGGTCCTGGGGATCAAATTATCAAATGATCTTAAGTAAGTAGTTTTAAGGCTATCATAGTTCGTGTCGTGAACTACAAAAGTAAGAAGTTAAACATAGTAGCATTATAAGTTATAACTGCTTCCTTTTAAGACATAAGGTCCAGGCCATGACGTAACTCCTCAGAATTTTGACTAGAAAACCTATACTATTTAAATGAACAAATAAGGTTAAAAATGTGAAAGCAGGCATTATGTTTCAACTGACCTTCAACCCCCGTGTGAAAAATACCAAGACCTGCCCAGTACATGTAGCCATTTACAGCCGTTAAATCATAGACATTAAGATAGACAGGTGAGTTCCCAGGATTATTGCCAGCTGATTTCACTTTTGGAAATAAGCAAAAACGAGTGGCTGATTTGTCTTTGAGACGAAGACGCACAACTGAAGGCCAGCTACCATTGAATTTTGATTTCATGTTAAGAGTGAACTCAAGAAGCACTCGATACCTATCTATAACCTGCACATATCAAGACCACATTAAAATTGGAAGACATTCGAAGGAATGTTCGTTCAACACTTGTAATGGTGTATTGCAATACAACACAAATAATCCTTCCATGACCAAACTAAGCTTTGTAGGAAACACAGAAGTAGCATGGGCCCAGTTCCAATGTTTGATTTGATCAAGAAAATATACATTACTATGGTAGATCACCTAGTTTCATGATTGCTCTAAAACAACGCCAGAGGTATGTTCTGGTGGCCAAAGGCAAGACTTCGAAAAAATGACCATGCACTACAGCAAATGAAGATTATTTATACCAGGAAAAACTTATTCCATGTTCTGGGATCTTGTAGCCAAGAAGTCCATACCCGCTCCTTTAAAGAAATAATGTAGTGATAATCAGATACCATAGATGACATAAGAAAAGGGGAATCTTTTAATTTTCTGGTTTGCCAACCTAGTTGTGACATGAAAAGGAAAGTATAATCAACAGGAGCCATTAAAAACTGTAACCAATCATGGCAGGCCTCTAACATTCAGAATTTGTTCCCATGAACCCAGAACATGCATGTCAGACATCTGCTACCTAGCTTTGCTTAAGACAAAACATTAGAATGTTAAATCAAGATCATTTAGACAAGCAGACAATCCTCGTAAAGAAGCAGCATAGTCTTCACTCTTCAGCTTTACGCAGAACAGTAACCAACTCTATAGATCCCACCATGTGCTGTTAATTTTTTCTTCCCTCTTCAGACCACAGTGCGTGATGCTCACAATAGCTCAGAAATTTGGCAATGTTCAGTCCAAACCACACCACATTAATTCACATTTTAGCTATTGTAACAGAAACCTTATTCGCTCTGTCACTTCAGTCTTCACTCTCTTCCCTGTGTCCTAAAGAAATTGACTAGCTATTGTTCTTATCTCGAATAAACATTACTCTCTTGTTCATTGCACAGTGAAAGTTCCAACAAGCCAGGATCTATCTTGTGAATGAAAGCAAAGCAACCTTCAGATCATTTGACCAAGATGGGATCTGAGCTATGGATCCACGTGCTGGTTCTGAATTCCCCACCTCGACTATAACAAGCATAGGAACCCCGAAACTCTGGTTCCGAACTCATTTAACTTCGTATCTGGTTCACTGTTTTCAATTTTAAGTCTCCCTTTTTAGACAAGTTAAGAAAAAAAAAATAGAAGGAATGGAGTCCCAACACATAGTTCCAAGCAGAAAATATGCTAAAATTGTGAGTTTTAAACGAAGATCCTACCCATGTAGGGTAAAGGTAGGATGAGAAAAACTAGCGAAGCAGGAACAAAAAAGAAAGCACTTCCCACGCCCAGATCAGATTAATAACAAGAGAAGGGTAACTAACTAGCAATGAAGTAGCCGATCTTTCAGAAGCAACAATGAGAAGAAGAAAATAAACAGAAAAGAAAGAGAAGGAGTTAACAATTTGAAGAACAAAGTAGATTCAAGCAAGATGAGTGAAAAGATCAGGAAGACCGACTAACCTGTTCAACAAGGGAAGACCAGCCCAGAAGAGAGCGAGTGAAGAAAATGCTTCCTTCAGAAGAAGATGACGATGATGTTGGGACAACGCCATTGTTATGGGAAGAAGGAGGAGAGAAATCGAGAATGGAACAATGTGCGTGCCCGAAACTCACACATTGTCTTGGGCTGTTTCTCTGACAGTGATGAAGGAGGTAGTGGGGAATACAGAAAGAAACTTGCACTGTCCTTTTGTTCGAGCTGGATGGGGCAAGATAGTACTGGAAATGAAAATCTTGGCGAAAAAATTTTATGAAAAAAAAATTATAAAATTTTTTCAGCTAAAAGTGAACCCGTGAAGGAAATTCTGTCCCAATTTTTACACTTTGAGTCTTTGACTGCCATCAACATCACGGCTTGCCTTTTTTAGTTTTTCTTTTCTCTATTTTATTTTAGGAAAATTGTTAGTAAATATTAAATAGTGAAATTAATTACTATTTGTCATCAACAAACAAGTGTACTGAATTGTCATTAATTTTGGACCTAGAAAAATAAAAGTGCCCTTAGTTGGACAATACAATTGCTTTAAAAACAAAAACAAAAAAAACAGAGGAACAAGAGATTCTTAGCAACGTAGTGTCTCATTTTCGTTCTCAGCAAGCTTCTCCTTGTCCTTTTGGCTTCTGAAATCCCTGATCGCACCTGAGGTCATACAGTACCGCCTGTCCACTACAAATTCATGAGAATCGCAGCGTCGCCGGAGAAGGTTAGATATGCTTCAGACTCAGGGTTTCTAATGTAATCGATTTTTTCAATGCTTAAAAGGTATATACTTTTTAATGGCTAAGTTGTTGTCATAATTAATGGCTACCTCTTGTTTTGCATTCCTATTTGTTTCAGGTATGTTAATAGTCTGCATTGTGAATCATTTTTGTATGTCTATTACACAGAGATTACCGCAAGTGGTCTGTTGCGTGTAAAATTGCATTAATAGTCTACATTGTGTATTGCTGCATCATTATTGCTGGAAGTAATAATGCTGCAATGGAGATTTGCATGTGAGAACATTTCATTTCATTTTCTTTGTTTGGGTAATATAGCTTGCTGGTTTTGATGAAATTGAGTTCAAAGACATTATGTATTGTGTCTTTGCAGTGTGGAATGTTGTGGAAATTTTTTTCATAAACTATAATTGTAATATATACCTTTATTCGAAAAATGAATGGAAAAACACGCTTAGCTGTAAATTTCAACATTGCTTGAGCATTGAGGGTTTTACTTATTCAAAATGATGATGACAGATCCTAAATTGCAGAGATTAAGACTAGTTGTTGAGCTATCCAAGTTTGAAAACTCTAAAAATAAAAAGATTCTACTTTGAACCAAATCACATCATTATGGGCAAAATTCAAATGAATCAAATGTGAAAATGTGGATTATTTTCATCATAAATAGTCAAAAGCACTTGGAAAAATCAGCACCCATTTACAAGAAATGCTCACATATTAGTTTATTATAGTTGAAACTATAATTACTTATTGAGTAGTTTATTATAGGTCAAACATATTGTAAAATTCAGTTTAGTTGACATTAAAGTCATATTTTTGTAGATCTATATTTAATGTGATGAGTAAAGTACAAAAGGAAATATATTGTTTCTTCCATATAGGTGGAAAGATTGTGACTGGTCAAGGGAGAACTCAATATGTGGGTGGAAGAGCGAATGGAAGAATGGTAAGAGAAGGAATGTCGCTAAATGAGCTTAGAAGAACAATATGTTCATGTGTTGGTATTAAATGTAAAGCATTGCAATTAAGGTGCACACTGTCAACATTAGATGAAAACACTATTATAGACATAGAGGATGATGAAGGAGTGCAACAACTAGTACAATTTAATGACAAATGTGCACATTTGTATATAGTTGAAGATGTTAGTAAGTTGATAGATGAAGAACAATCAACGATTATTTCAGAAAGGTAAGTTACATAAATATTTACAAGTGTTTTGAAGTGGTACAAAAGAATGAGTTATTAACTAACAATAAATTTTGATGTAGGTTCAAGACTATGGAAGGATCATATGGGTTATGTAATATTGGATCATCATCAAGTAGGATATCAGAAGATCAGCCATACGTAATTCAAAGTTCACTTACACCTATCCCTGAGCATGGTGCTGAGAAGTGGAAGGAATTACTTTCAGGTCCTCCAAAAAGGTTTACAAATGCTATTGAGTTCAAAGAGGCACTGTACAAGTATAGTTTGGCACACAAATTTGCATACAAATATGTGAGCAATTGTGCAAGTAAGATGATAGTGAAGTGTAAGGTGGAGGGATGTCAATGGAAAATTACTGCATATCAAGTACAGGAAGAGTGTAGCTTCTTACGTGTGTGGACGTTTGTGGAAAAGCATAATCACTCAACACAGGATGATCTGGTCATACATCGCAAATTGACCTCCACCTTGACTGCTTCCATAATAAAAGATGGATTTATGGGTTGTTTAGAAAAACCACCTCACGAGATAAGGCGTGAGGTTTATAGGGAATATGGTTTATCAATGTCATATGATCAAGCGTGGAAAGGTAAAGAGAAAGCATTGGCAGAGATACAGGGAGCACCAGAGCAATCATACATGTCGATTCCTTGGTATTGTAGAAGACTAATGGAAGTAGACCCGATGACAGTGGCAAAGTGGGAAGTGTGTGCTAACCATACGTTCACTAGGTTATTTATCGCATATGGATGTTGTGTGGAAGGATTCTTGGAAGGATGTAGACCAGTTATATATTGTGATGGAACTCACCTCAGTGGCCCGTACCGTGAGACCATGTTATCTGCTTCAGCACTTGATGCTGATAATCAACTATACCCTCTTGCTTACGCCATTGTAGGTGGTGAGACCAGTGATGATTGGACATGATTTTTGTAAAATGTGAAAGGTATTTTAAACTCTGTTGAGGTAGTTATTGTATCATATAGATATAATGCAATAATACATTATGTCCGATATGTCTTCGGGAGGGAAAGGCATGCCTATTGCTATAGGCATGTAAAAGAGAACTTTAGTTCAAAGTACTCAAAGGTGCATAGAGGCAACAAAAGAAATACACCAATGAAGAAGGAGGATGCTTTAAAGATGCTGGATGGGATTGCATATGCTAGAGTTCCTTGTGACTTTGAAAGAGTTGTAGCCAATATGGGATGTTTTAACCGTAAATTGTTAACATGGTTGGAAGAGCATGGTGATATTGATCGTTGGGCATTGTCACGATTCATATTCAAAAGGTGGGATAATATAATCACTAATTTAGATGAGTCTTATAATGCATGGCTTGTAAAAGAGAGGAAACACCATGTGTTCACATTGATAAATGAGCATAGACAAAAGCTAACGAAGAAATTATTTTCTACCAAGAATGCAATTACAGAATGGAAAAATGGAGTCGGACCTAATATAGAAGCAAAGTTGAAGCAGAATGTGTTGTGTGCAGCAAGGATGGTGGTATTGCAATATTCTGCACACACCTTTGAAGTACAAATAGGAGAAGTTTGTGTAGGTGTAAATCTTGCATTGAGATAATGTGCTTGCAAGGCTTGGGAAATGTCTGGTATACCATGCTCACATGCATGTGCATGCATCAAAGTAGTGAATGAGAATGTTTACCGATATATAGAAGAATGTTACTTAAGTACTATTCAAGAAAAGATATATAATACAACAACGACTCCAATGAATACATATGATATGTCAAAGTTAAATGAGTTGCGATTCAATGATTATGAGAACGAGATATTCTTGTGGCCCCTAACAACAAGCCATCAGCCTGGGAGACCACGAATAAGTAGAAGGGAGTCTCAATTCCAAGATAAGAAAGTGTATACATGTTCGAGGTGCGAGCAAGAAGGGCATACTCGAAGAAGGTGTAGGAACCCAAATCCATATTGACCTCACGTTCTTCAAGTATACCAATGCTTTTGCATTATTGGTGAGTTAATTACATTTTGATTGACTTAATGTTTATATCATTTTTCAGCCCGTCATGTATTTTTGAATTAAGGGCTCAATGCAGTGGTTTATGCATTTTGTTAATGCTCACCCAATTTGTTTATTTTGTTGTTGTAATTGGGTACAATCTGCTATATTTGTTGGTGTAATTATAAATGTCAAACTTGTATATATATAGTAGTACCATATGTTGTGCTCACTCTTTGTAAAAGAACTAGTACATATGAGACAATGTGAACTCGTTTATATTACGACCATATGTTGTTAGCATATTTTGCATTATAATGGTCACTTATGTTAGATGTGAAATATTGGGAATGTGTTTTCCAACAACAAAATGTTTAGTCACTTAAAATGCAATTAACATACACAATAAATTTATGGTTCGTATTGCAACATATGCAAGTGGTCAATCATTCATTAGGGATCGATTATTTGCACATGTAGGACATAATTTACACACCATGGAAGATCCCTTGCACATCATTAAACATTGTTTGCACACAATGAATAAATTATGACATTACTGGAAGGTCTATTGTATAGGGAATAATTTACGAACATAAGGGAAAAGGTAGTGCACACACGGAAGATGTATTGCACATCAAGGGTGGTCTATTGCACATAAGGTCCATTGAATAAAATCAACGACATACCCTGATATAGTAGGTTATTTCCATATTAGGGAAGATACATTGCATATATGGAAGGTAGTTTGCACACTGTGGAAGATGTATTGCACACCATGGGTAGTTGTTGCACACGTTAAAAAGTGTGACTGAAGGTCATTTCAATACTAGGGAAGATACATTGCACATGTGGAGGTATTTTAAACACCATGGAAGATATATTGCATACCATTTGTGGTAGTTGCACACATGGAAGAGGGTGATAGAAGGTCATTTCAACACCAAGGAAGATACATTGCACATGTGAAAGGTAATTTGCACACCGTGGAAGACGTATTACAAACCATGGGTAGCTATTGCATATGTGGAAGAGTGTGATAGAAGGTCCTTTCAATACCAGGGAAGATACATTGCACATGTGGAAGGTAGTCTGCACACCATGGAAGATGTATTGCATACCATGGGTGGTAGTTGCACACGTGAAAGAGGGTGATAGAAGGTCCTTTCAACACCAGGGAAGATATATTGCACATGTGGAAGGTAGTTTACATACCATGGGTGGCAGTTGCACACGTGGAAGAGGGTGATAGAAGGTCCTTTCAACACCAGGGAAGATACATTGCACATGTGGAAGGTAGTTTGCACACCATGGGTGGTATTTTACACACGTGGAAGAGTGTATGAAATTAACGACATACCCTCATATAGAAGGTACTTGCCACACCATGGAAGATATATTGCATATGTGGAAGATAGTTTGCACACCGTGGAAGATGCATTGCACATCATGGGTGGTCTGTTGCACATAGAGAGGTCATTTCTACACCAGGGAAAAACATTGCACATACGGAAGATAGTTTGCACACCGTGGAAGATGCATTGCACATCAAGGGTGGTCTGTTGCACACGGGGAAGAGTGTATGAAAGCAATAAATGATCTGTTACGCATTGATGGATAATCATCAGGCACACAACTGGAAGATCATTGGACATAACAGATGATCCATTGCACACAACGGATGATCAATAGCCAAGAGGCACACATATTGAAGATGCTTGACACACAAGAAACATCCTTTACACATAGAGATGATTGTTTGCACGTATGAAATACTTTTTGTACATACAGAGGATTATTTGCATGTATGGAAGATTCATTGTATGTGTGGAAGACTTCATCAACATTTGAAAGATCTAATTCAAAACGCGTTAATTCTATACATACATACTTGTTTAACAAAATCATACATATATAGCTACTTTGTTGCACATCATTGAACATTGTTATGTACATGTCAAAAGATATTTTTCAGCCAACTGGTGTGGATACACAAAAAAAGTGGAAAAAACTATTTTGTTTTCTTCTTATTAGGTCTCCAAACTTCAATGCTACGCATTATCGCTTCCCATTGTTTGTTCTTTGGATGAGTCACTAGCCACCACACCACATCCACCTTCTTTTGATCCATGTCTTCCTAAACAAAAAAATTTTCAGTCAAATCCAATCATATTATAACAATTAATGTAAAAAATTAACTCACATTAGGCATTGTGAAACCATTCCACTCAGGCCTTCTAATATTTTCCCACATCTGCAGCCAAGATATGACATACATCCCATAGTCTCATCTACAGAGGAATAAAATTACAAAACATTAACACATAATGGATACATCCATGCATACATGAGTGTCCAACAATTGAACTAACTTACACATTGCTCTGCTGTTGAACAAGACCAAATTTAAAACTAAATTCAGGCTTGTGTCTATAGAGATCATGATTAAGGTATGCGAGTAAATCACATAAATATTTACTCTGATAAAATGTAAAGTTGAAAGTCAGTATGTTTGTGTATGACAATAAACCAATCGCACGCTTTGTAAACATGCAAGTTTCAATACCACTTTATGTCCTTTCTCCCGCTTAACAAGCAATATATTAGCGCCCCCTGGAGAATTGTAGTTGGGCAACAATGAATTAAGTAAATATAGCGTCAATTCTTTTTTCACAAACATATAACAACACAAATACTGATCCCGCACCACAGGTGCAAACACATAGTCACACTCTGAGATATTATATCTTACTTTGTCAGGTTCAATGAATTTTGCATGATTGTCGATGTTCCAATTATTAAGATCTCCCAACATGTGATCCTAGTGAAAAAAGCACAAGCAATTTTATTATTGCTTGTTAACCATCTACCAAATAACATAGAAACTAACAAATAACACATTCTTACCATGAAAATAGGTTGGAATATATGACGTGTCACACGTTCCCCAGCACTCTCTTTCTGATCATCAACCAAAACATTTGCAATAAGTGAGACGACCTGCAATGCCATTTTATTAAACGTTGGTTGTAGAGTTAATATTGATTTCAATTAAATACAAACACATTAATTACATAAAAAGAGATTAACACTTACACATTCACTTATCCATCCCCTTCAGTTAAGGCAATACAGTTCGTTTTTGTGTATGAAGAAGTCTCTAATTTCTACATAGATATGTTGACCAACCAGGGGGTTTGTCTTACCAGTACAGTAGTCATATAATTGCTCTTTTTCAGTAGGCCTTCCTGTCTTCCCTAGTCCTGACAAGAATAGTGAATGTATAGCAGGTCTAATTATCCTTTGAGACCTTCTCAGAAGCACTCTATCATTAAAGCTTTTATCATTAACTTCATGGGAATGAACTTCAAGTTGCACATGGCTTGGCGGCACCTATATCGATACCTTCATGGTCATCAACATGATCTTAAGTTTGGCTGCAACTTGTATGTTCTTCAATCCCTTGCCTTTTGTCCTCAGTGTCCCTTCTTTGCTGACCAACATCTTGAGCTTTCACATGGGTGTTACTTTCTTTGTCATCACCAACAATGTTCCCTTTTTTGTGCGTATCCCTTTTAATATGTTGCTCAAATTGTTTTTCCATATTTAACAACTCAAATGCAACAGTTTGAGCAACATTTCCCATAATTGTACAATATATTTGTCTAGTCATATGCAACAATGAGATATTTAAGCAAGTATACTATAAAACCACCAAATATGATACTAAATTCACGAATTACTACCTTTTCTTTAAATATTGTCACTTTTGGAAGTTGAAGTGTGTAGTCAGTGTCACGTTTAGGTGCGTCGCACTTAGGATTTGAGTTGGATCATATGTCATCTGGGATTGGGGGCACACATCTGAATAGGATTCCTTGATCACTCTCGTACTCCCGTTTTTCAACTTCCTTGACTTTTGCATCAGTCTAAAACTTAACAGCGTGTTTAGGCAATGGCGGCTCTTCAGGCAGCAAAAGACACATTTGGAAAAACACTATCTGTAACGAAATCAATCATTTTACTACCACATAATAAATATTCAATTTAAAACAAAGTAAACATATTATAATACCTACCATCACAAAAGAAATGCAACCTCCAATACATTTGCTTCTCACCCCTGCATTCTTGTACTCTGTAACCTCCGTCATCAAGTCGTTAAGAACAAACTTACACCAATCATAACAACATAAACTTGTGTTATCAGCAGAAATGATTTTTAACAGCCGGTCGCTAACACCCCCATTTTTAAGAGGAGACAATAATGTCCCTAACGTGTACAAAACCATCAATGCCTCAAACACGTCTTCTTCTTGCCTTGAAATTATCATTTCCTTTATGTTTGAGAACATTTTTCTTCCAAGATTTATCTTTAACTTGAGAAATTGCTCACTTGTTGTATTAGCTTTCTCTATGATCTCACTCCCTCTATTAGGCAAGCCAAATAAATCATGTACATCATTTTCAACTATTTGCCTCCTAAGGTTCTTGATACATATTGAAGAAGTTGCCGGGTCAATCGCTTTAACCAATTTTCCACATAGTGCATGAGGTATCTGTGTACATGTGACATCTAATAATTTCTCAAACCCAATGTTCTTAGCCTTGGCCCTCAACCTTTCACCACTTCTAACAAAGTATGCAAAATGCACAAATTGTTTTAGTGATGATCGTGTTCGCACCTCACCTTCTTTGATTGAGAAGGCACATCCCATACGATCTCTATCCTCTTTAGCCTTTTGGGCATACTTACTCTTTTCCGCCGTTGACAGTTTATTCTATGCCTCCCTTACTTCCTTGTCTGCGTCTTGAATTGTCTTGTGTTTGCCTTTCCTCATTTCATCAGACCAATACTCTCGCTTAAATAAAGTAGCTCCATTCAAACTTGGCTTCCCACCTTTCCCTACCTTCCTTCCTTTCCCTCCTATTCTTTTCACCATGATTATGTACAGATTGTTAAAGCGACAATGGTAAATCAAAACACACGAAGTTGAAAATGCACTACTATGGGAATTAAAGACATTAAAGACACATGAATTATGGTCCTACATCATGACTGGCTTTAAACTCACTAGTATGAGAACAACAAAAATAAATTGATACTGTTAAGCAATCAAAACTGCACATATTTATTAAGGATCAATGGAAAACAGACTGCATGGAATGTGTGGTATTTTCTCCTATAATATGATAGAATGCTAAGGACCCAATTTGACAGCAGATATGGAAGCTTGACACTTGACAGTGGTGCCAGACCTTCATATGGCTTGACACAATAATAGGGACCTTCAAAGATGACAGAGATAAAGTATTCCCAAACTTAACGTGGACATAAAAGGCAGTACAAAATAAGCCATGGACAGAGAAACATAATAGAGTTTGTATAGTCTTTATCACTATTACTATGTGCTTTAGCTCTAATAAACATTGAATTAAGAGAACCTTAGGATTACTGGGAAGGCTATGAAGAATTGCAAAACCCTCCAATCCATGTTCTTATCTCCAGCACAAATTTATACTCAAGACATATAGTTTTCATAAAACATTCAAACTATGTCTTGCCTTTTCAATGATAAAGAAGCTATTCCCACCCACTTTTCACATTACGTGAGAAACAAAATAGAAGGGAGAATGAAAAACCACAGGTCTTGCATTTCGGATATTCTCTTGTTGTCATCTAAAGGAAACAGGACATCAACATGGAACAAAACAATGATTCGACACCATAAACAATTTTCTAAGTCATACATTCTGTTGCAATCAAAGCCAGTATTTGTATTCTCACAAAAAACAATTCCACACATTTCAAACTTGCTACAGTTATTTGTCAATAAGTGGCTTAACACAATTATCAAAATATATTAGCAATGCACATATCTCACTGAGTGGCTTATAGGAAGATTTTGTCTCAAACAGAGCACAATAGCTTTATGGAATTTGTGTCACCACTTAATGGGATAAGGCTTTTGTTATTATTGATATCTTACCTAAACTTACATGCCAAAACAAATTACTCTTAGGGATACCTGATACGATCATGTTATAAAATCATCATCAAGTGATTTTGGCTACACTATCATTCCAATGTTATGACAGAAAATAGAATCAGTTACAGAAAATGGCTCACTGATTCTAACTCAAAATAGCAGAAACAGCTACAAGGAGACCCCTCCATGTGCTTCTGCATTTATAACAGGTGAGCACTTAAGAAGACCACACACGCATACTCTTAGGGTTGTTTGGTATAAAGGATTTGGAGGGAATAGAAGGAAAAGGAAAGAAAATTTTTGTAAGGTGGATTTCTGTTCTATGTCCTTCTTACATGATATGTGAACTTTTTTTGGCAGGTTTGCAATGCATATAGTGAGAGCAAAGATGATCATACAATTTGGTGGTTATAAGCTCTTCATCATTATGAATAGAACAAGGATTTTTCTAATGAATTGCTTGGGAAGATTGAACAAGCAATTACGGGAACTTTAAACAATTCAAAGCCACCAAGAGTTACTACACGGACAAGGATGCTTGAACTTTGCATAAGTATTAATTATTGTTGTACGGTAAAAAATGTCTATTTTTCCTTTTTTAAATTATGTTTTATCAAATATCTGAAATCAATGTAAATGTTGTTGACCATTGCATATGTGAAATAATTAACTAACAAATAATTTATTTAGTGTATAGAAATAGATTGCTAAAAAGAAAAAAAGGCTGCGTTCGGCTACTGCCCTTGGACGCAATCCCTGTGTGTTACTATTTTAGTCTATATCTATGACAAAACCTATAGTAGTGTGCCTAATTCCTTTAGGACCTAGCCATAAGGTTGGCCTTCCCTCAAGGTGTTCCAACCATACACTAACCGCCCCCAACTGAGGCATAGTGGTCACAAGCTAGTAGTGGGCATAAGTCTCTTTTCCCTTGCTACTTGAGCCTATGACCTCAAGACTACTAAATCCTTCAGACTGAGACTTTACTGCTAAACTACAATTTCAGTTGTGACATCCTCATTCATCCTGTATTAATCTTCTCGCATCATCCTCCAATGAGAAACTATTTCTAGTTTTTATTGTAACTTTTTACATCCATTTCTAAATGTAATTTCTTTCTACCCCTTCCTTTTACAGCTTTGTTCAAAGCCAATTGAATTCTGATTTTGGTGATATGGCTTTTTTCCCTTTCTCATGCATTGGCCTAACAATAAAATGTTTTTCTTTTATCTAAAAAATAGCACTTCCTTTAATCTGCCAAATGTCTCTCAATCATTTTAGTCTCTCGATTAGCATGATCGATACACACTAATTAGAAGTTGTAGGATATGCTACAGTCAGTCCAGGATGGTGAGTTGTTTTCATCTTTGGGAGTGCCATCTGTATTACAACTTTACTTTACTATTAACCACTTACAAGGCCATTTAGAAGTGATCTTATTTTGCAAAATGGGGTTTGAAAACTTTTATAGATTTTGAATAATAACAATCTTGCAGAATCAACTATATGCACAGTGACTGAATATCACTCTTAGTTCAGTTTCCGTAGCATACACTCTCTGAAGTATTAAATCCAGACAGGTTTGGATCAATTAGAAGCTTCTACGAAGGTTCTACTTGATCAAATCTTACAAATTGATTAGACTATGGAAAGACCAAAGGATGAGGACATTGAATGTGTAGGTAAA
This sequence comes from Albizia julibrissin, assembly GCA_037074505.1. Taxonomy (NCBI): domain Eukaryota; kingdom Viridiplantae; phylum Streptophyta; class Magnoliopsida; order Fabales; family Fabaceae; genus Albizia; species Albizia julibrissin. The sequence goes on along the minus strand of CM073480.1, from coordinate 1,885,649 downwards.
TGTCAAAATTGTCGTGCATTTTGTGTGAACTTGATGAATTCTTTCAGGTTTACTATTGACATTGTCTATTAATTTGATTTCTCATAGGCTAAGACCTGTAATATACCCTTACGGTTGATTTTAATATTCAGGATTATGAAGCAAGGCTCTTTGTTCTAAAGAAAGCCTATGTACACATACGATTAAAATTCATATTTATAAACTCATTATAAGCATGAGTTTCAGTATATGATATAGTTTTACAAGGAACTAATTGCCGCACTAAACCCTTTTTAATATCACAAGGCAACCACGAAAGAACAATTTCAGTTTTGCCTAATACAGTCTCTAATAGCATTAAATTGAACGGGCAATATTACCCTAAGTTTCAAGAATATCTGACCTTCTCCGCCGACGCTGCGATTCTGACGATTCCAAGGAATTCTAGATGCACGGGAAGCCTCGACGATGATTCTTGCAGCAGCTTCATGAGTCAGAGCTCGGAGATTAGGAAGGTTATTGAAGAAATTAATAAAAATCTCCGTCCATTGAGAGAATCTACAGAGGAAAGGCGATAATGTGTGGCCGGAATTGGTGATGACGGTGACAGATTTTAGAAGCTTCAACGGTGAAGTGAGAGCGACAATTGAGATTGAAAAATGTTTTTGCTCCCCGCCTTTTGTGTTCGTTTGATTTTTTAAAAAAACCAATTGTGTTGTGTTGTCAAACTAAGGGCACTTTTGTCTTTCTAGGTCTAAAATTAATGACAGTTCAGTACCACTTGATTGTTAGTGACAAATAACAATTAATTTCACTATTTGGTATTTACTACCAATTTTCCCTTTTATTTTTCCTATTAGGTTCATCTTAAGACTTTTAATAATAAGCCAACCAATAAGCAACCAAATATCTCCATTATTGTTATTTTGATGCCAGTAGTCGCGACTCGTGTCAGTGATTAGTACTGTGTGCTGATTCACTGAACAAAAATATACTAAATGAATTGTTAGATTTAAATTACCAACGAATAATTAATTTAGAATATGGTTAGTTATAGTTTGCTAGTTAATAGAAGAAGTAATTAAGGTGGAAGATATTTTTTTGAGAGAACCATTGGGAGTTATTCCCTTTAATCTTAAATATAAGACAGTGTTAATTTTTTTTTAAAGATTAAAGAAACTGAATAATTTAATCATATCATGTATTGTGTATCATTAGATTATATATCAATTTATATATGAGGAAAAATAGTTTGAAAAAAAATATAATATAAATATTTAAAAATAATTTAATTAACTTTCTTAATATCTCTTAAAATAAGTCAACTATGTTTTATATTTAGGAGTATCAAGTAAGGAATGTAACCTACCTATCAAAAAAATCTCAATAGGAGGTTAGCAATATACAATGATAAGTTTTAGTTTAGACTTAAATTAACAACAAATATTTAATTTAAAACATGGTTAATTATTTTTGCCTACTTAACAAAAGAAGTAAGATGAGAGATATTTTTCATGGAGAACAGGTCGTAGTTAATGAATATAATCACTTAGTTACGATAGCTAAAATGCACTAAAACTAATTATTGTATACTGCTCATTTGTTGTAAGAATTTTTTGTAATAACATTCTTTCATTGAAGCCTAATAGTCATAGAAATTCTCCTTAATTTTTTTTATGTTGAAAACTAAATTTTTAAAAAATAGTTGATAATAATCTTGGTTGAAATGTGATTGTAATATTTGCTTGATTCAGAGGTTGTTACTGTTCATTAGTCATCGTCACAGGGATTTACTTAAAAGTTTAACTGTTTTGGTATTAAAGGAAAAGCTTAGTATTTTCCAATGAAAGTTAAAAAAAAGTTGGTCACACAGTTAAAAAAAAAAGCGCCGTGTAGGAAAAGCTCAGGAAGAGTTTGGAATAGCGATTAGAACTTTTAAAAGCGTTTTTTAATCGTGATTTATGGTATACGAGGTTAGTTTTACTGTATACAAGGCATGTTTTACAATTTACGAAGTAGGTTTACGGTATACGAAGTAAATATGTGGAGGAGTTTTGTCTCAATTTACGTGAATCGGGCTTATAAAAAAACAAAAGCTAATCCAAACACCCTTAGTTGATTTTTGATGTTTGGGATAGTTTTTATTTGTGATGGACTTATCTTAAAAGTACAATAGAAAAAACTTAGGGTGTGTTTGGATGGGCTTTTTCAACCCCTTAAGCTCAATTAAAAAGTCAAAAGCTTAATTGAATTGGAGTATATGATTTTTGGGTGTTTGGTAAGGCTTTTGATAAAATAGCTTATAGTTAAATAAGCTCCTTTTGGAATAAGCTCAAAGTTGGAGCTTTTAGCTTTAACTTTTGGAATAAGCTCATTGTTTTGGTGGTAGAATGTTATGGTTGTTTGTGATTGGAATAAGTTTGTATTGTCTGTGCAACAATGACTATACATAATTTCATTAGAAGAAATTCTCAAACTGATGTGGATTTTAGGAAAGCAAAAAAATGAAACTATAGTTTATATAGATATATTTGACTACAATAAAAAACTTTAACTTTGTATCATTTTTAATTTATTTGCATTTTCATTACAATTTAATTATCTATTTGACCATTATCAAATGTGATTAAATATATTTTTCTCACTTTTCATATATTTTATAATTTTTTATTTTAAATATCATAAAAATCACTTATGTAAAAGCCAAACCAAATACATTTTATTTTTATAAAAGTACTTATCCAATCATCAATCTAAATATAAATAACTTATATAATTTGACTTTTACCAAATATAATTTATCCATAAGTCACTTTTCAAATAAATCACTTTTCTCACCGCTCATTCAAACACACCCTTAAAATGGAAGAAGCCGCGATTTTCAGCTTCTAGCTTTAAAGACCGAAAGCACAGTGTACAGTGCTCAGCTTTTGATGTTCCATGACTGAGTGTTGAAATTAGCCTACAGCTTTGTTTCTTATGCTAATTTTAAGGTGGTTTGATTAATCGGGAATTCAAAATTATAACGAGCTTTTTAAATATTATTATTTTAAATATTATTATTATTATTTAAGTTTGAGGTACACTATAATTTAACTTTTTTTTATCAAATTTAAATTTTTATTTTTAATTATCACATAATATACAACTAGTGTGTGTATATATATAATATTTAATAAGATTCATATCATTTTCAATTATTTTACATCTCCACTAATTTTTTAAATAATCATCCAAACAACCCATTTAAAAAAATTCACTTTTTCCACCGTCATTTCAAACACAAATCATATTTACAATTTAATTTTTATTCCATCTTTCATTTATAAAAGTGAAATTGAATATAGTCACATCGCTATCCCAAGCAAATCCTTGTCAGCTAGCATCAGTCACAATTTTTTGCAGCCTGACCATCCCTGCTTTTTCCCTTCTTTTTGGCCCCCATAATTCGGGGTTTTTTTTTTCAGATTTTAAAGTTAAATTAAAATTATCATATCTTAACAAATATTTATTTATGCCACCAAAAAATAAGGAAAATAGAATAATAGGACATTCATTTATGTATTATACTCAGTCTTATAACTTGGTGTAAAGTAATTATTTAAAAATAAAAAAAATACCACTTAAATTTTAAAATTCTAAATCAGTCTTGCTGCCTATAAAAATATAGGTATTAGTTATAAGAGTATCACAATTATTAACTCATTTTAATAGAAAATCATTGATTTAGGATTTTAAAATTTAAAAAATATTTTTTTTATCATTTTCTTAAAAAAAAGTGATTTTATAAATAAACTCTTAAAACGTAGTATAGTGACTAAAGAATTGTATATACTTGGTGTGGGGCTAATGTCTAAGATAACAGGAAATAAATCCTCTTAAGTTGAGACTCTTGAATTTTTATGATTTTTTAATTTTTACCATTTTATAATTTTCATTAAAACACGAAACATTTTCTCTCTTTCTTAAAAAGGTAAGTTTCAGGAAATTCATGAATTCTCCACTTCAGACAATCCATTCCTAACATAATATACCACTTTGCTGCATACGATATATACTCCTAAATGTTGGAATGGGCTTCTAAGATTGTTTTAATTAGACTATTAATAATTGAAATTAATGTAGAAATTCATTCTTTAAAAGTTTGTTTGCAAAGCGGGAAAAAGGTGTGCCGAGATATTAACTAAGTCATTAATCTAACATGCCTACTTATACAACAAAATCTCATTTTTAATTTCTAATGATTATAACAACACAAGTGCTTAGCAATATTCGTGTATGTGCAAAGATGTCATGCTCACTGCTCTAACTAGCATTTATTGAGTGTTTTTTTCCTCTAAATAGTAAGCTATCACTCCTACATAATAATGCGATTTATATGTTATAAAGCCTGATTTCAAAGTCGACGTGATATGAATACCTTGCTGCTTCAGCACTTTTTATAACCGTCTAAAATTTAAATTATATTAAATATTTTTATAAGAGTCTGTTAGGGATTATTTAAACATTTAATGTGTTTTTATCATTTTTACTTGCAATTACTTATATAATCTTTTTTGGGCACTACACTCTTTCATACTTTCTCTTATTACCACTATTATATTTTTCTCTCTTACTTATCCCTTATAAATATGGATATAATTGAAAAAAATCAATTCTTGCTTATTTATTATTTATAATTAATTTTAACTGTTAATATACTCCTTTTGGTCCACAATATAAAGCACACTGACTAATTTACGGTAAATAATAAATGAAATTTAAATCATTTAATATATTCTAAAATATAAATTTGTTTTCAATTTTACCCTCAGTGAGAAATGTGTTAAAGAAATGGAAAATGGAAGGTTGAATAAAAAAGGTATTGTGATATTAAAGGAGTGAAATTAATTCATGAGTTTTATTCAACCGGAAAAAGGCATTTATAGGGAGAGAGACCGTCACTGTTTTTATTAAACAAGAGAGAAAGCCATTTTATAAAAACATTTGCATGGAAAATGATGGTCGTGAAGAGAGAGAAGAGCCATCATTTATCATTATAATTGTATTGGAGAGAGGAGGATATAATTAGTATCTAAAATTAGAAAGTGAGTATTAATAAAAAATAAAATAAGAAAAAAAATATTAATTAAACTGCAGATGTTCTATATTGTTGGTTATACATTTCTTCTATATGTATCTTATATTATGGATAAGAGAGAGAGTAAATCACTTTGTCAGAGGATGTGTAGCATTAAGTGCTTTATTTCAAACATGTCATTCTTCTCAAATTCCATGGAGAGGCAGATAGTATGTATTTTTTAAATTTATGATGATTATTAGGGACAAAGATGGAAATAAAAATAGTTTTTATACAATTCTAATGATACAGTTAAGATTTCATGATTTCATTGAGTTATTTATATTATAAGTCACTGGTCTCCATTAGATAGTACTTTCAACTGATATACTTTAATAATAAATGATATTTAACTCATTAAATTTATTATAAACTAACAAAAGAGAGTTAAGGAAGAGTCACACTTAAATAGTACATTCAAAGATCTCTCTTATGCATAAATCATAAGAAAATACTTAAATCAAATTTCTTATATTCATTTTGTCAAGTTTTTTAATGGGAGAATTCTAAAAAAATACCATTTAAACTTCAAAATCCCAAATAGGTGATTTAACAATAAAATGATTTGTTAATTGCATTACCATTATTGTTAATCCCATTACCGAACTTGTTAACGAGATTTTGAAGTTTAAATGGTATTTTTTTGGCATTCTCCCTTTTTTAATTGTGTGTAACCATGTGTTCAGTTTTTGAATTATTATCATTTAATTATAAACGCACATGGAAAAAAATAAAATACATAGTTTTATGTAATTGGTGAACTTAATGTAATGGATATAAAGAACATGATGTAATTATAGTCCTAAATTATATTATAAATCAAATTGTATCCTATTCCTAAGAATCGGGTAGTATTAATTATGTGGTTGACAAACAAGCATTATTAGCCTCTCAATTAAATCAGTTAATAGGGACATGTGAGTGTATATTATGAATTGGAGGGGATAATTTTGAAACAACTTAATAGTTCATTTGGAATGTGGATTAAAATCCTTAAAAATAAATTTTTAATCATAATTTATAAAATATGAGGTAAATATATGAGAAAATGTTTGTCTCAACTTACGTACATAAATACTTATAAATTAAACAAATAATCAACCTAACAAACTATTAATAGACATACTTTGAATCATGGACCATGCTCTGTGGTAAACTCCTATTCCTATTTTTTTAATGTAAAATTATAATTAGGTGCGGGATATATAAAGTGGGTGCCTCCGTTGCATTCATCATATGGTATTTATTAGTTGCTTTTTTATCTGAAGAATTATTAGCTTCTTTTTGTCTGTATGCATTAACCTGCCGGAATTTAAAAATGAAAAAGGAAAAAAAGTAACATTGCACGCTCCAACAAAAATTGGACTACGGAATCCAAAGCATGGAGGACCTCGGGACCACATTTTATGCTCATTAAAGTGATACGCCAAAATGTGTTCATTACCCATTCTCACTATTACTCGCCCATATCGTTTTTATAAATAATTTTTATTTTAATAATGTAAACCTAATTGTATTTAAGATTAATTAAAAACAATAAATATGTCAAAAATATTAATTTTTTAAATATATCCCTATTTATAGAAAAAGTATAGGAAAGAGAATGAATAATAAATATGAGAGAGTATGAGTATAAAATATAAGAGAAAATATATAATAAATGAGTAAATGAAAGATAATTAGTGGTGAGTGGAGGTAATTAATATAAAAATGTGTATTTATTAGGGGTAAAAAAGAAAAAAATAATTTAAATTTTGAGACATAAGGAGAAAATTGCTTATAAAAAAGATCAACCTTAAGAGAGAAAAAATTTCCTATAAAAAAGATCGGAGGGAGTATATTGATTTTGAATCGTCCAAATTTAATTTAATTTTTATATTTTAAATAAATTTTTTATTTTATCATATGCATAATTAAAAATAAAGATAATCTTATATCTATCACCTCTTATAAAAATAAATTTATCATATAAAAATCACAAATTAAAAATTTTAATTTTGGACTATTTAAACGGTTAAGATCTCATCATAATAATAAAAAATTAGTTGCTCATCACTATAATGAGCACAGAATACGGATCCAGACAACTTCGAGTCATGACTCATCATTAGATTCATGATAAGAGGGGAATTGTCTAGTTTGTTACATATTATCCTTAAAGAATAAAGATACCCCTCCGGTTTTTAATACAAGGTATAATTAGAGAGTAGATATTGATCCTAAATATAAGACATAATTATTATATTTATCAATTTTTTCCTAAGTTACTCCTATTAATGCCTTTTCAACAATAATTAAAGAGGAGAGGGAATGAGAGAATTAAGAAAAATGACTAAAATATTTTAGAAAATATATGTCATATTAACTAACTTAACCAACTTTCTTAACCTAAACAAATTAGATAAATATGTTTTATATTAAAGACTATAAGGATAAGAAAATGCCACTTGAATTTTAAAATTTAAAATCACATTTGCTGCTTATAAAAGTATAGGTATTTAAGTACACTCAAGTAACAATTAGTAACTCATTTTAAGAGGAAATCACTGATTTGATATTTTGAAGTTTAAGTAATACTCACTTGTCATTTTTTCCTAATATTTATCATAATTTTATTTTAAAATAATTTTGTGGTCTAAATACAAGTCTAGTATAAGGTTATTACTTATTGTTTTTAATTTTACCCTTATTTAATTATCAATGGAAGGAAAAAAAAAGATGATAAAATGATTTGTAAATACATAAAGAAATTTTTTTAACAAGGATATACTTAAAATATTTTATCAATTTAATGTATATATAATAATTTAACCATTTTTTATGGGTATGTAAAAATTAGTGAGGATCATGGAGAATGAAAAAGTGCATGTTTGGAAAAGCGTTGGAGAAATGATTTTTTTTTAAGTTGGCTTTCGCAGAAGTTAAATTAAAAAAAATCAGATTATGAATGTGATTTATGTTTAAATTGGCGGTGAGAGAAGTGACTTTTTCTTTAATGAGCTTATTTAAAAAGCTCTTTTTTTTTTTCCAAAAACCTAATATTTCCATATGAGTTTTCAAACACTCCTCAAACATATTAAATAGGTTTTCGGGTCCAAATAAATTTTCTTACCCCAATTAATAAATTCCCACAGACACAGATAAGGCGTTTATGGTCACGATTGATGTAGTGAAGACCTAATGCGACAAGTGATTAACTCGAGGAATTAGAACCATCATAATGAGTTTCCTTTCTCAAATCCAACTCCCAAATCTAAGTTGACGACAACCATTAAAGCAAAATGAGAAAGATGAATGGTTGCACAAGACGAAGGGCTACCTGAAAGTTTCCGACATGGGAAAATTGAATCCTGCCTATGATCCAAGGAAGTGGAAAATCTCAGGACAGTGGAAAATGGTCTTTGGGAAGGAGATGATGGAAAATAGGCCTTAAGCGATTTTCCTTTTTTATGGGTTAATTTTCTTTCTACAAACTCGCCCTAAGTTAAGATTCTCTCTTTCAACATAGAAAAAAAATTGTATTTTAAGATTCTAGAATTGTATTCCAACGCCATCGAACGAAAATCTGTGTGGGGCCGCAATAAACGTTTCTTCAACCGGATACATATAATAGTATAATGAATTAATGATGACTTGCAATTATTATTTCTCTTAATTTTATAGTAATTCATAAATAATACGATTATGATCTATTTGGAGTTAACGGTAGTAGAGAGGATTTTTTTAATCTGATTTTTATAAAAATTAGATAAAATAAAAATTAGATTATAAATATAATTTATATTTAGATTGACGGTGACATAAATGACTTTTTCAAAAAATCAGACTTTTAATCTTATTCTTAAAAATTACATTTTTTTTAAAATTCAGTTATCAAAAACACAACCCAAACATTATAATTTTTAAAATGTCATGAGCATTTTTTTTTTTAAAACCGTTTGGGATGGGTTGAGGCACTACATCGATATCGATATAAAGATTAAAAGATATAGAGGTTGTTTGGAATAGCTTATGAAAATTTTATAAGTGCTTATGAATTGTAATTTACGGTCTACGAAGTAGCTTTTACGGTCTACGAGGTAGCTTTTATGGTCTACGAGGTGCTTTTACGGTCTACGAAATAAATATGTAGAAAAGATTTATCTCGATTTATATAAATCGGGCTTATATGATAAACCCAATTCAAAAAAACTATCACAGACAGCCCCGTACACTGTAGATACCACTATATCACTACAAACAAGCTCGAACAGGAAAACCGTCGCAGCGGGCTTCTCTTTCGCGCCACACAGTCTCAGGTTTCTCTTTCTCTTCAACTTCTCGCTCTCTCCCTTCCTCTTTTTCCCTAGATTTTCCACTCTCTCTGTTAACACCTACTTCAAGCTTTTTTTGGTTCCGCTCTTCTCTTTTCAACTTCTATTTTATTTGCACTCATCTTTTTTTCCCGCACATTTTTCTGCTTCAGTAATCCAGGTATGCCTACTTAATTCGGGTTCCTTTTATGAACACATGTAGCTGTATTTTCCTGCGTTTTCTGTTCTGGATTTCACTCACTCCCTCAGCTGCAATATTTGGTTGCGATATGTAGTCGTAGCAATACCCGTACAAAAATCAAAGACGTTCTTGGGAAAGTTTGCCGGCAATACAACAGTTTTGGTCTTTAATTTGTTTTAACCATTCGTTGTGCTTTTGCTAATGGGGCCGGCTTCTGATGATAGTTATTACTCTTATTACTAATTTAACTTTTTGTTTCCATTTATTTTGATAAAAGATAAATTTCCCTTTAATTAATTTCGAAATCGGAAATTTATTCTACAAACGCCCGATAGGCTAAATGCAGTTGAGGGCATTGCTGCAGTCACTGAAAAGAGAGTTCTAGGTTACCCAAGGCGGTGGGTATTTTCATGAGCTTAGCTTGGGTTACTAGCGTGAATAGACCATGGAGGAATTGGAGCTGGAGAGAGAATATGGTTAGCATTAAGTAACATATAAAAGGAAGATGGCTTCATTTTATGAAGCAAAGACAAAAAAAGCACATTTACTTGTAATAGTGTTTGACACTTGTATATATCGCGACACAACACATAAACAGTACTTGACACCATGCAGTTTGTTGTGTCTCTTGCGTTAATGTTATAATACTTAGCTTTCTTCTTTTACCTTTTTAGCTACATTGCAAGGATGGATCATTTTGCCACTCTTCAACAAGGATAAAACACATGTTGCGATGCCAATTACTTAATCTGAGTTTTTTTTAATCAGTGAAATCTATCAATCATGATCTTTTAGAAACAAGTAATCCTAACAAGAGTGAATTGGGTCAGTTAATTGATGAACCTCATAATTTTTGCCCAAGGCACAAAGCATGGAAAATGAAGTAGCTTTGATTTTTGAACTTAGAAACATTCATATTTCTCCCTAGCAAAATTCAAGCTGACCCTGTTCTTTATCTCATTCGATAGATATCACTGTTAGATTCAACAAGCAATTGACAATTTAGGTGGCTACTGAGCTCATATGCTACTTGCGTTTGATGGAGACAGAAGAATCCAACAGATGTGCTACACCCTGCAAAACTTTGATAACTCAAGATGTCTGTAAACATGCTAAGAACCATGTCAACTAAATTCCCCTATTTGCAGTCGGCTCATATTTACTATTTCTTCTTGTTTCCATCTTGTTTTCTGACAGGAAGCTTTAAATAAATCTTTTCCACCACATTGGTCAACTCCTAGACAGGTTTGACCAATATACTGTTTCAATCAAGCTATATTGGAATTATTGATACTTTTGTTTCACATATATATAGAAACAGCTAATGCTTTGAAGCCTTAATTATTTTTGAATAGGTATACCATCATCCCGGGTCTATTGCAACACCCTTTGTAAATTCATATGCAGCTGAATTTTCCCTTCATCCCAACATTCGGGAAAACCAGATAGTTATGTTATATTCACACATCTTAGAGCATATTGGTTGCTCTTCCTAAGAGATTGGAAACTCATGTCCTCTATTTGTTGGTTTTGTTGTCTTTTGTTACAGAAATACAGCACACCACTTCAATATGAAACTCAACATAACAGGAGTCTCTCCAGTCATCTATCTGATGTAATCATGAATAATTTCGGTGTACTGCCATTGTTTTTTAAATATATATATTGGCATTTCATTTTCTTCTATGGGGTGGGGTGGTATTAGGAATTATAATGAACCCAATCTACATTCTTTCTGGCTGTTATTTCCCCCCTTTCTATTTGTCCATAATCATGTATTCATTTATTCATTCGTATCAAATGCTTTTGCATCTTCATCAGGGTGCTGCCTTGACAATTTCAGAAAGAGAGAGAAGTATTTTCAATGAGAAGGAAATTGATTCAAGGACATTATGCGATGGAAACTTACAGCCTGGAAGTATCATTCCTGAAAAATCAAGAGAAAATGGTAATGGGTCTTCAGTGCCCGATAGTACAAGAGATAGACCTTCATGCCTCTCAACAAATGAAGGCCATGGCATTGATGACAGTAACAATGTATGAAAACCTCTAGTGAAGTTTTATTCTTGTGGAAATTGACTAATTTTTTGTTTGTGTAGTTTGACACTGTTAGAAAATTCTGATGAGATGGTTCATTTCTGTCCTTTCTGCTGCAGGAATTTTTTATTAAGAAGCGGCAATGTGATGCGATGCTTGCCAGTGGTAAGTTTGAAGTTCATATATTTCTATTTGATTGTCTGAAAGATAGAATATCCGTAGTCTGATGATTTATTTCTTGAGCAGGTGATGCTGCTGAGAACTTTAATACTGTTAATGTGAGTAGAAATTCCGCATCGGACGATATTCCAGTTCATTCAACTAAGCCCCGACTTTCTAAGCTGGTACTATAAACTATTCTGTTTTCCATATCATTCTTTAGTGTCTTTTATGATTACCCTTTCCAGACTAGACGGTAGTTGGTGGATTTACTAAAACGCAGAGAAAATCAATTGAGAAGCCTGGCCTCGGTTAAAAAAAAGAAAAAAATGAGAAGCCTGGCCAACTGGACTGGTATTCTCACTATTTGAGTACAAAGTGAGATGATCTGCTTATGGAGTTACAGTAACTTCCAATCATAAGCAAGTGTATATAAAGATTAGCCTTTTTTTTTTTTTTGGGACCAGTTATATAAAGATTAGCTGCACGTTTAATGCTAAAATATATTTTATAAACACGTGCGCCTGTAGAGAGGGAATTATATTTAAATGTGATAAATAAATAATAATATAAAAAAACAATGCGGTCTCCAAGTCCATAAGGCCGTAGGGGTTAATAGCCGTTGGAAGTTAGTTAGTTAGTTAGTTAGGATTAATGGTTGTTGAGGTGTCTCCTATAAAAGGCATATAACTACCTCTTCACTGGATCTTCTCTGTTTTTCCTGAATAGTATTGCGAATCCTTCAGTTTCTCTCCTCTGTTCTTCTCTCATTCTTTCCTTCCTCTCTCTCTCTCTCTACACATTCTCTTAACGATGACAGAGAGTCAGTCATCTTCTTCTTCGAGTAAAGGGGAGACGTGGGTAGCAGACCTCGATTTTCAATTGAAGAGGGTGTCGGTGCAACTTTGGATTCTTGGAGGTCAAAAAGAACCACTCTTGCTCAAACAGCATGGGTCTCTTGCTGACTTCAATCTGGAATTCGATCGTGTCATTGATAATCTTAAATTCACTGAAGATGAATTGGTTCGTGTATATATTGCTGGCCTTAAGGACGAAATTGCAGCATCATTATGTCCCTTTAGGCCGCCGACTACTCTGTTGGAAGCAAGAAGTCTTGCCGGCGATCAAGAAATTATCAATCAAATGCAATCGCCGAAAGAGGCTACAAATGATGGGTCGTCTTTGCCGTCGACTCAAGAAGTTCAAGAAAAAGCTTTGGAAGATCAAGAAGCTTGTGGGTCTTCCCAAGAAGAGTCCTCCGACAAGCAAGCGACTCTTACAGATGGCCCCAACCAGACTGTGCGAACTAGCGGTGAGGCTGACTCCAGAAAGACCCAAGATTCTCGCGCAGCTGTCTCACCTAGTTTTGTGCATCATGACGTGAAACTTGAAGTTCAAGAGCTTCAGGAGCCCCAGTTGCCACCATCTGCATCGTCGATTTTTCTTGCGTTGCCGGCGTTTGTGCCTCTGGTCTCTGTTTCTCCCTCTATACTGTTTCTCTTTCCCTCTTTTTGGCTTATTCTCCTCTATCTCCCTCTCTTTCTCTTTCACGCATTCTTTAACTGAGAACCTAATCTAAGCGGACTGAGTCTGAACTCTAGTATCGAAGGCCCAAAAAAAAAAAAAAAAAAAAGGAAGAAAAAACTCTAGTATCGATACTATTAGGGGAAAAAAAAAATCTTTTGTGGGAAAAGCTAAAGTGAATATTCAGTCGGGCATCTATAGTTTATAGCCTACTTAGTGTAACTTACTCAACTATTATGGTTGGAATGACTTATGGAAGTTTTATAAGTGTTTATAAATCGTGATCTACGGAATACGAAATAGATTTTATAGTTTACGAGGTAATTTTTACGATTTACGAAGTAAATATGTAGATAAGTTTTATTTCAATTTACGTAAATTAGACTTATAAAATAAACCAAACTATGCCAAACAATTGATATAATATGCTTGATGGAGATTACGGTGTAAATGATCTTCAAATGGTCTGTTTGAGAAAATCATGGAAAATTACATTAATGTAAATCAGGATAAAAGTCCTTTCATAAATTTACTATATATATTATAAATAATATTAAAAAAGCAATTTATATAACTAATCCAAACAGACATAAAATAATTATTTTGGTTTGACTTCTCTATGTTTCCATGTGTTACTCTGATATGGATCTCTCTTGATATGCTTCATTCCTTCTGATATATGAGCATGTGATGATGTGATATGTTATTATCGCTTTAAAATTACTGTTCTGGCTACCGAGACAGCAGTGATAATTATTTAGTCGTTGATTAAATCCTTTCTTAAGGTTTCCTCCCGTCAGTTCCTCTCTACCCTGTTGTTGCTCTTTCCTACCAAGCTGCACCTCTTTCTGTAGGAAGAAGATCAAATAAGAAGAGAAAGAAAAAGACAGTTAAACAGAGAATCTGCTCGAAGATCAAGAATACGCAAGCAGGTATGCCGCTAAGAATATCTATTGTGACAACTGTAAAATTTTTTTAAGAATATTATTATTATAGATTATATAAGTGGTAGGTTTTACTAATTCTTGTCCCATCTCTTCAAATTTGTCAGGTCTCTTCTTCGGCCTCAAATTATTATGTTCCATTTGAGAATCCATTTATCAAATGTCGGGACTCAAAAAATATTGTGACTTTTAAATTTTGTCGCGCATGTCTTGAATAATATAAAGATATTGATTTTTTTTTATTATGCCTATATTGAAAATTGTTTTATAGATTTTTAATAAATGGTAAATTAAAATACTTATATACCAAAAGCATTGTATTTTTTAAAAAAATTTTGGTCTATCATTTGATGTTTTATTTATTTCTTTCTCAAAAAATTGCAGCAAGAACATGAAGAACTACAAAATACGATGGACAATCTTATCCTCGAAACTTCTGCGATGAAGAAAAATCTACTGAATCTTTCTGAGGATTGCATGGAGCTGTCTCGTTCAAATGACGCTATTGAGGTCTGTCATTTAAACTATAATTAAGTTGTCATGTATCATTTTTAAATTATTAAAATATTTTATAGTCATGTCAAATAACCAAAGTTCACTTCTCTTAGCATCACTTTCATTTTGTAAAACAAATCTAGTCTTCAACATAATTTGAATTTGCGATTATATTCAGATAAATTAAGATTCTCACTCTAGGAAGTCATTTGGCTATTTCTTGTTTTTTTTGGGGGTTGTTATATTATATTGCCAAGCTTAAAACATCACATTATTAAATTATAGTGTTTAGTACAATAACTTGAAACCCTGATAAAGCTAAAAGGTAAGAAAGGGAAATCCTCACAATTTTTGGATGCTGTCAAATACTGTTGAAAATGATGTTGTCTTGTGTGGCTTATGGTGCTTTCATGTCAGTGTACCATGCACATGTTTTGATCAGTATACGGATATATGATAAAATGCTCCGAATTCTCTATTACTAGCATAATAATCTCAACGAATGTAAGAACAAAAAAACTTGTAAATGTTTACTGTTACTTTCTCTAAAATTATACTTGACTGACTGTTGTGTTTTTAGTAATTAAATACTCAATCTAAAGGAGTAAACCAGAGTAAGCTCAGAATTTTAACTCGAACAGCATCTTTGAGCTAATGTGCAAGTAGCTGATTATGATGCTTTTGGTTTTGATTTCGTTTTTTGAAGTTGTTCTTCTTCTTCTTGTTTTTTCCCCTTCTTAGATTACTGCTGCTAATTCCTGTGTCAAACTTTCATTTTTGGTGTGATTGGTGATTGGTCAGAAAGAGATCGTCGAGAAGTATGGACCAGACGCCATTGCCGATCTTTTGCCCTTCAGGCCAGCTAGAATCTCTTCTGATGAAAGCCATAGTCAGGGAAGCGACCGATCGCAATCATCAACTGACTTTACCCGCCAGTCTTGAACCTCATAGAGTAGATGCAGTGGTTTATGGGTTCAACTGTAGAAGCATCAAAATAATAGTAAGTAAATAGTAAGAATGATTTTGACATTCTCACTTCTCTAATGCCTGTTAGGTAGCTAGGTGGGAAATCAATCATGTATCTAAATCTTGGTTTTGGCAATTCCCACCCAAACACCTTCCACTAGCTTAAGATGGATTTTCTTAGCAGAAATCGTTGTTTGGAGAGAGTTTATTATGCATTATGGTCGTTGAAAGAAATAATGGCTGTTAGACATGCTGCATATATCCAGATACCCCTCTTCTTAAAAAGTGGCATTTGTAGCTTATGTGTCATATTACCTTATGTTTTTTCAGTAATTTATAAGTAAAAAAAAAAGCGACTCTAATAATAATCATCTAAACATTTTTATTTTCACTTTTTAGGAGAACATAATCCAAACTTTATTACTTGTATAAAAATCTGTTTTAGGTGAGTGTTTGCCCACCACCAAAATCATAGTTTTAGAAGCCATTTTTTCATAAATTAAGATAAAACTTTTTTTATATATTTATTTTATAAATTATAAAAACTCTTCTCAAAAACTAATCCCCATATTTAAAACCCATTCTCCAATTCAAACACGTCCCATATATCTATCTAGTTCTCTTAAAACTGCTTTTAATTTTTATCTGTTGAGAAATCCCGACAAGCCTTGAAATTCTTTATTGGGCTTGCTTTGTGAGATGTGGATTGTATTCTTGCGCTCAAATTTACAAGGCATGGGGTTATTCTAAGTGTGTTTGGAAACACACAAAATCATGGTTTCAAATCATAATTTATGTAAATTGAGATAAAGCTCATCTCATATATTTATCTTATAAATCGTAAAAACTATTCTCAAAAGCTAATTATAAACACCCATAAATTCTATATCAAACTCATTTGAAACGTGTCAGTAAGTACCGTGACATTCAACTACGTACAGGCAATCACACTCCTCTTAAGAAAATGTGATGACAAGTCAAAGAAGTTGGTTTCATAAATGGCCAATCACGACATTTTCTCTCAATTGAAGAGCTTTCTATACATCAACGGCTCCATATATCTCATTTGAATTGGGGTAATTGGCATTTTTCCTTTTCAAAACTACAAGGACGAGAAATGCTAAAAAGTTCATCACCATCCAATCACTAAAATTCATCAAACAAACTAACCCCAAAGTGATTTGATCTCCAAGCAGAAAAGTGGACAAAAATAGATCCAGAGGGCAAAAATGTCCAAGAAGAAATACAGAAAGCGCCAGAACGATTAAATATAGAACCTTTGGATCCCACGAGATTGTAATTTCAACGAGGGATTGTCTTTAGATTTAGAACTCACCGGAGAACAAAAATGCGCAGACACATTCAACGAAAACCCCGATTGCTATTGCGACAAGGACCATCGATTTGTGCAGAGAATGGGAATTGTTCCTCATCAAGCATCCTTCTCTGCGGCCACTCATGGCGTCTCTTCTCTTCCGCCGCAACCTTCAAATGATGTGGTCGGACCCTTTGATTCTTCTATAGGGTTTTGGAAGGGGCGAAGAAGGGACGAACCAAGGTTGTATTGAATGGCATTGGAATTTTGATGTTGAGGAGGACTGATCTTGAACCAACGCGTTCCTCAGAGCTTTCGTGCACAGAAAGGGAGGACTCAGGCTTCACGCTAATCGAAGATCTGAGCAGGAACGCCATGGCATTGATGACAGTAACAACAATGTGTGAAATCCTCTACCGAAGTTTTATTGTTGTTGAAATTGAATAATTCTTTGTTTGTATAGTTTGACACTGTTGGAGAATTCTGATGAGACGGTTCGATTCTGTCCTTTCTGCTGCAGGAATTTTCGATTAAGAAGCATCGAAGCGATGAGATGCGAGCCAATGGTATGTTTGAAGTTCACATATTTCTATTCGATTGGCGGAAAGATAGAATATCCATAGTCTGATGATTTATTTCTTGAGCAGGTGATGCTGGTCAGATCTTTAATACTGTTCATGTGAGTAGAAATTCTGCATCGGAGGATATTGTAGTTCATTCAGCTGAAGTGCTGAACGGAATGCCGACTTGGGAAACAATGAAACTGAGGCTAAGCCCTGACTTTCTATGCTGGGACTATAAGCTATTCTGTTTTTCATATTGTAAATTGAGAAGTAATAATTAATTCATAATTGAAATATTATAAGAGAAGGGAATATATAAATGTCTTATGAAACTATTTAAAGGGGTGATTTGGAAGGGAGGAGGGGTTCTTCTTTTAAAGCCTAAGGAATCCTCTTCATATCCCCATCCCACCGATGTGGGACTTCACTTCAACACTCTCCCTCAAGTTGGAGCATATATATTGATCATGCCCAACTTGTTACAAAGATACTCAACTCGTGTCCTATTTAGGGCTTTTGTCAGAAGATCTGCTAGTTGGTCATTTGATCGCATGTGTCCTGAAGATACAACATTCTCTTTGATCTTGTCACGAATAAAGTGACAATCGATTTCAATATGCTTCGTACGCTCATGGAACATAGAGTTCGATGCTATATGAAGTGCTGCTTTATTGTCACACCATAGTTTCGCAGGCAATGTCGTGGCGATGCTAATTTCCTTCATGAGTTGAAATACCCACACAATCTCTTGTACTGATTATGACATGGCTCTGTATTCTGCTTCTGCACTTGATTTTGACACAACACCTTACTTCTTACTTCTCCATGATATCAAGTTTTCACCAATAAACACACAGTAACCTGTAGTGGACCGTCTTGTTGCTTTAAATCCTGCAAAATCCGCATCACAGAAGCACTTAACTTTAGTGTGCCCATAATCTGTATAGAGAATGACACGACCTGGGGAATCTTTCAAATAATGCAAGCTATGCTCTAAGGTTTCCCACTGTGTCACTGTTAGGGATGCCATGAATTGGCTAAGTACACTGACCAAGAAGGTTATATCAGGACGAGTTACTGTCAAATAATTCAGCTTCCCAATTAGTCTTATATATCTCTCAGGAGATGCAAACGGCTTCAGTTTCTCTGAATCAATCTTCTTCTTCAAGTCATCAGGAAGTTCATCAAACATGCTATCATTAAGATCCAGGAACGGATTCGAAATCATAGGAATGCTACTTGGTGCAGCTTCAAGCTTTCCAGTCTCTTTTAAGAGATCAAGAACACACTTTCTTTGAGTCAAAAGGATGCCCTTCTTGCTTCTCAAAACCTTAATACCAAGAAAGTACTTTAATGATTCCAAGTCTTTTGTGTGGAAGTGGGAGTTAAGGAAGACTTTAAGTTCTGAGATTCCAGAGATGTTACTTCCAGTAATCACAATATCATCAACATACACTACTAGAAGAATCATGCCTGCATCGGATTGTTGGTAGAACACAGAGTGATCACACTTGCTTTGGCTTAACCCAAACTTCTTGACCATACCACAAAATCTATCGAACCATGCACGGAGACTTTGCTTAAGGCCATACAACGACTTTTGGAGGTAACACACTTTCCTAGACTCCCCCTGAGCAACGAACCCAGGTGGTTGCTCCATATAAACTTTCTCAAGGAGGTCGCCATTTAAGAAGGCATTCTTAACATCCAATTGATGCAAATCCCAATGATAAGTGGCAGTCAGAGAGGCAAGAAGACGAACTGAAGTAAGCTTAGCCACAGGTGAAAAAGTCTCAGAATAATCAATTCCATAAGTTTGGGCATACCCTTTAGCAACAAGTCGAGCTTTCTACCGTTCTAAAGAACCATCAGCCTTAGTCTTAATAGCAAATACCCATTTACATCCAATGGCCTTCTTCCCATAAGGTAGATCAATAAGAGTCCAGGTACTAGCTTTTTCAAGGGCCATCATTTCTTCTTCCATCATTGCACGCCAACCAGGATGAGTCAAGGCTTGGTGAAGGGTGGTAGGAGCGGAGATGGACTCAAGGGTAGCCACAAGGGAAGAGGAAACAGGGGACAAATGCTGGTAGGACACAAAGGAGGAGATATGATATGTACGATCAACATATCTTTTAGGAGGGTAATGAGGACGAGTACCTTTTCGAAGGGCAATAGGAAGGTCATCAGGTGGGTCAACTGTAACATTTGTATTTTTATTTCAGGATATAATTATACTTTGGAGATAAGTATAAATTTAATATAAATTTTTTGAAAAAAAATAGAAATTAAAATTTAATTAATAAAATAATAATTTGTTAAAATAATAATATAATAAAATAATATTATATTATAAAATATTATGTGTGTGGGGGGTAGGCGCTAGACAAAAGGGGTGACACCCCTTTTGTCATAAAAAAATATGATTAATGTTGCTTTGGCGCTATCAGGCGCCAAAGCAACGAGCATAGGAGGTGAGGGGGTATTATAAATACCCCCTCTCATAAACACTTCACGCAGGTGAAGTGTTTTGTGAAGAGAAGAGAGAGTGATGTTTTGATAGGTGTATTTTCGGTTCTTCGGGGATCAATAAGGTATACAAAATCTCTTCTAATCATAAAGTTTCTTTTATAAAATATATTCTAAATAATTTTCTTTTTCTTATGATAGTAATTTATGCTAGTTAGAGAATATTTTGGGGATATGATTTTAGAAAAGTTTTGAGTTTTGTCAATATAAGACTGTAGAAATGTAAAGAATAATTAATAGTTAATTTTAACCGATTTAGATTTATTATTTGGTTGTTATGTGATTTTATAATTAATTTCTTTTATAAATAGGATATAACTTAATTTCCATAGGGCATTTTTACCGATCAAAATTTGTTTAAATAATTTACTTGGATTATTGGAGGTATTATTGAGGTTTTAATCAGTTTATTTTTGTTAGATCTGAGCTCTGTGGAAAATATGAATTAGGACTTAATATTTAAATTAGAATTTGATGTGATTTTAATTATGTGGAGATTTGAGGAGTTATTTAATAATTAGATTATACCCATATAAATTATGAAAAAGAGATTTAATTTTTTTAAAAATTGATATTGAGGATTTTGTAATTATAGGTTTGTTAAAGGTTATTTAAGGATTTAAATAAGTGTTTTGGGTTTACAATGAATGATCTATGATTAAGGATTTTTAAGGAAATTGGAATAATTGAGGATAATAGTTGTAGAGAAAATTGGGTTGTAGGAGTTAAATTATGTAAATTAATTATTTTATTGTTATTTGTGGTTAATTGGTATCTACATTAATAATGTAGATTTTTCTTGTGATCGGTGATTGCACGGGTTTTACTATCTAAATTAAGATTAACCTTAGAATCGAGGTAACCGGGGTTAATTTATTTTATATGCTTGTTTTGGACTGTAAGGTGTTTTATAAACCTTACTTTTATCTATATTACTTGTATGTGTTTTGCAAGATTATATTTATGTTTGAATATGAATTTATTTCAGTGAAGCAGTGTATTTTCCAATTTACATATATAAGTGAGAATTATTATTAAATTGTTACTGTTATGGTGGATATGTTGTTTGAGATGGAATGTTGTATAAATTTATTATTTTTATATTACGGGATATGTTGGGTTGTGTGAAAGAGATATGGTGAATTGTGTGCCCATCGGCTCTCTCAATCCTGGTCCGGATTTTGGAGCTGAGTGTTTGGGCGGACACCTCCTTGTTACGGTATATTGATGGTGGCATGGGAGGGGGAAATATTCTTGATGTGACTAGCTAACCTTTGGCCGAGTATACTAACATTGATAGACTGTACAAGTCAAGAGGAGATAAGGAGGAGCATGATGGATGAGTGGGGATGATTTTATTCATTGATTATATAATGTAAAGTTTTGAATTATGAGAATATTATTATTGTTATCATTATGATAGTTAAACCTGCTTCTCTGACTTACAATCTATTCCTGCATATTTTATAAATTGATTTTGGTTACTGAGACTTTATGTCTCACCCCGTCATTGTAAATAATTTTTCAGGCGAGACTTCTAATCTAGATAGAGGTCAAAGGAAGCAACTAGAGGCATAGACGTTGAGAATCTTGTAGGCCTCTTTTGGTATTGGTGTTGTGTTAATTTCTATATTGCCATTATAGGGCCCATATGTTTTTAAAATGCCATATTTACTGTTTGGATATCCATGTTGGAAATTATTTTGTGACCCATGAGTTAATTGTGATGTGAGATCAGAATAATAAATTTATATGTAGTGAGTTTGTGCCCTAAAAAAGAGTTTATGTCCTAAACTTTGATATGTATTGAAAAAAAAAATTATCACTGATTTTGTATAACTGTATTGAATAATTGTTGTTTGTGAGAAATGATTGTTTCATCAACAGCAAAATCAGACACAATTGGGTCATGGACAGGAATGGCAGGATCAGAAACCATAAAGTCAGGAACAGAATCCGTCGGTGAAGCAGCCACTGGTGAAGGCAGAACATGGGCAACATCAACATCATCGATGATATCAGGTTCCGAAACAACAGCTTGTACTGGTGAGATAGAGACACGATAAACCAGAACATCATCAAGTTCATCAACAATGGAGGGAGACTCAGATAGTACTAGAGACTTGTAGAAAGGAGATGACTCATGAAAGGTCACATTAGTAGACACAAGATAACGACGAAGATCAGGAGAGTAACACCGATAACCTTTCTGAATTCAAGAGTAACCAAGGAAGACATACTTCAAGGACTTGGGGTCTAGTTTATTGACACTTGGACGGACATCCCGAACAAAGCAAACACAACCAAAAATTTTTGGATCAATAGGAAATAACTTAGTGGTAGAGAACAGAACGGAATATGGAGCATCCCCACTAAGGATAGTCGAAGGCATGCAATTGATGAGGAAACAAGCAGTAGACACGGCATCAACCCAAAAAGATTTAGGAACACAGGAGTGAAACATGAGAGCTCGGGTAGTTTCTAAGAAATGACGGTTCTTTCTTTTAGCGATACCATTTTGAGCAGGTGTATCAACACAGGAGGATTGATGAAGAATGTCATGGCTATGATATAATCGGTAAATGGGGCGGAAAAATATTCTTTCGCATTATCACTTTGAAGAATTTTCACAAGAGCATTAAACTGAGTTTGAATTTCAGCACAGAAATTACGAAAATGCATAAATAATTCAGAACGCTGTTTCGTTAAATAAAGGCAAGTGGCTCGGGAAAAATCATCAACAAAAGTGACAAAATATTGATAACCAGTCTGAGACAAAATGGAACAAGGACCCCAAACATCAGAATAAACTAATTCAAAGGGGGAAGCAACTTGTTTATTGACTCGATGTGCCAAATGACTACGATAGTGTTTGGCAAACTGACACGACTCACAATCTAAAGAAGATACAGAAGAAAACTGAGGATACATCCTTTTAAGGGACGAAAGTGATACATGACCTAAACGACAATGGACTGCAAAGGGAGATGAACCACCAGAACATGCAACCGAACGCGGAACCTGATCATCAAAGATATAATGCCCACCAGATTCATAACCTCTACCAATAATCTGCTTCGTCGAAAGATCCTGAATTAAACAGTGGTCAGGAAATAGTGAGATAAAACAGTTCAAATGACGAGTTAGTTTACTGGGAGACAAGAGATTAAACGTAAGATCGGGAATATTAAGAACAGGAGATAAAGAAATGGATATAGTTGGTTGAACAATGCCTGATCCAAGTACACGGACCGGAGAACCGTTGGCGACGAATATGGAGGATGGGTTGGCATAGGGGGCATACGATGAAAATAAATGATGATTACCAGTCATGTGATCAGTGGCACCAGAATCAATAACCCACTTCCTAGAGGTAGTAGCAAGACCAGAGGACAAAGTACTTGTAGCCACGGCCCCGGCAGATGATGAACCAGAATCATACTAAGTAGTTGTCTGAGCAATATGGGCAAGACCATGTTGCTGATCACATTGCTGTTTATTCTGCAATTTTCAACAATTCCGCTTAATGTGACCAGGTTCCTTACAATAGTTACAGATAATACTGCTAGAATTTACATGCGGAGCATTAGTGTCCCGTTTAGAGCCATAATTCTTGTTTTCATGGGGGTCACGTCTAGCCAAAGCACTAGCAGACAAACCACTAGATGGACGAACCAAACTATCAGCACGAAGGACCCAGAAAACACATCTTCAAGAGATGGAAGCTATTGACTAGACAAAATCTGAGATTGGATGGTGTCATAAGACGGGTCAAGAGCTTCAAGAAAACTAATGATAGCCTGAAACTCCATATTCTTGATCTGGGTCTGAAGATCCTCTTGCGGAGACATAATGACCTTCATTTCTTCATACAACTGCTTAAAGTCCAAGAAGAAATCCTTCAATGGACGACCCTGCTGTTGAGAACGATAGAATCCCTTACAAACTTCGTGAATCCGAGTGAAATTCCCTTTACCAGAAAACATAAATTCAAGATAATTCATAATTTCTTTCACAGTGTTACAGTGACTGGAAGAAGACAGAATCTGTGGTTCAATAGAGTTCCGGATTTGAAAAAACAGTCGAGCATATGCTCTAGACCAAGCCAAACTTTTGTCATTATCACCAGAAGGAGGGTCCTGGATTAAATGGCCTTCCTTCTCAATTCCCAAAAGATAAATCCTAACGGTCTTGTTCCAATCATTATAGTTTGTCCAACTTAATTTGGAATCAGTAATCTTAGCAGACATAGGCAATATATCATAGGTCTTTGATTCAGCCATGGAAAATTAACCAAGAAGCAAAGAGAAAAATATTCCAATGAAATCCCAAAGTATCACAAATTCTAAGATATCACAAACAGAGCAAACGAGGACTTCTAGATCCTCTAACCAAATGCAACAGCAACTACCAAAGGTAAGCACCCTCAAACAGAAGCAAGACCAAGAAACAGAGCAGAAACCAGTGACCGTACCATGATGAACAGTACTATGAACAACACCCTCGTCAGAATTTGGAAATTCCTGCCGGATGAACAATACCAAACAACGCCGATGAAAAGTGCCCCCGCGGATGAACAATGTCTATGAATAGTATCCCAAACAGTACTGATGAACAGTACCAATGAATAGTAGCTGCTGATAAAAAAATGTAATTCTTTCCTGATGTAGAAGTCCAGACTATACTGCAACCACATAGCATACACAGATAGAACCAGGCGCTGATACCATGTAAACTAAGAAGTAATAATTAATTCACAAGTGAAATACTACAAGAGAGAGGAATATACAAATATCTTATGAGACTATTTGAATGGGTGATTTAGAAGGGAGAAGAGGCTCTTCTTTTATAGTCCAAGGAGTCCTCCTCACATCTTCATCCCACCGATGTGGGACTTCACTTCAACACATATCATTCTTTAGTGACTTATGATTATCATTCTAAAGTGGCTGGTTGGAAGCCGCAAACCATCGTGTGCCTAAAACCGTGTTCAGAAGTCTTTTTTTTTTCTCCATAAGACTTCTTTTATATATTTATCTTATAAATCATAAAAATTATTTTTTAAAAGCTAATCCAATAAAACAAAAATATATTTAAATTATAAAAACATTTCTAAAAAACTAAAACAAACACAGAGACAAAGAGAAAATCAATTGACAAACCTGGCCAACTGGACTAGTATTCTCACTGTTTGTGAGTACAAACTGAGATGGTCTGCTTGTGTAGTTATCCTAACTTCCAATCATAAGCGAGTGTATATAAGGATTAGCTGCATGTTTAATGTTGAAATATATTTTATGAACACGTGCGCCTGCAGAGAGGGAATGAAAATGTAATAAATAAATAATAATATAAATAACATGCGGTCTCTAAGTCCATAAGGCCATGGGAGGGATTAACAGCCGTTGGGAGTTAGTTAATAAGGTATATAACTCTTCACTGTATCTTCTATGTTTTTGCTGAATAGTATTGCGAATTCTTCAGTTTCTCTCCTCTGTTCATCTCTCATTCTTTCCCTCCTCTCTCTCTCTCTCTCTACATTCTCTTAACAGTGGGTATTAGAGCCGTAGATCCTGGGCTCCCACTGCAAATTTATTCACCATGACAGAGAATCAGTCATCTTCTTCTTCGAGTAAAGCAGACCTCGATTTATCATTGAAGAGGATTTCGGTGCAACTTTGGATTCTTGAAAGCTGTGAATATGAAAACCCACTCTTGCTCAAACAGGATGGGTGTCTTGGTTGCTTCAATCTGGAATTCGATAGTGTCATTGGCGATCTTCCATTCACTGATGTTGAATTGGCTGGTATGTATATGGCTGGCCTTAAGGACGAAATTGCAGCATCATTACGTCCCTTTAGGCCGACTACCCTGTTGGAAGCAAAATATCTTGCCCACGAAGAGGCTACAAAGGTAGTTGAAGAGACACAGGGCCCTCAACCCCAAGAAAGTGATGGGTCATCTTTGTCGACACAAGAAGTTCAAGAAAAAGCTTTGGAGGATCAAGAAGCTTGTGGGTCTTCCCAAGAAGAGTCCTTCGACAACCAAGAAGACAAGCGAGCGACTCGTATTCGTGGAGGCTGTGACTGTAAAGAAACACTCTTGCACAAACAGCATGGATCTGTTGCTGAGTTCAATCTGGAATTCGATCTTGTCACTGCCGATCTTACGCTCACTGAAGATGAATTGGTTTGTGTATATATTGCTGGCCTTAAGCACGAAATTGCAGCACCAGGACGTCTCTTATGGCCGCGTACTCTGCGGGAAGCAAAACATCAAGCCCGCTGTCATGAACTTCTCATTGAAATGAAGACCACATATTCTCGCGCAGCTGTCTCACCTACTTTTTTGCATCATGACGTGAAACTTGGAGTTCAAAAGCTTCAGGAGCCCCAGTCTCCAACATCTTCATCGTCCTCTGTTCTGTCTCTCGTCTCTCTTTCCCTCTTTTTCTCTTATTCTCCTCTGCCCCCCTCTCTTTCTCTTTCATACATTCTTTAACAGAGAACCTAATCTAAGCGTGCTGAGTCTGAACTCTAGTATCGAAGGTCAAAAAAGAAAAAGAAAAAGAAAAAGAAGGAACTCTAGTATCAGATGCTATTAGGGGGGGAGGTTCTTCTGTGAGAAAAGCTAAAGTGAATATTCAGTCAGGGCATCTATAGTAACTTATTCAACTATTTGAATAATATGTTTGATGGAGATTACGGTGCAAATGATCTTCAAAGTAGTTATTTTGGTTCGACTTCTCTAAGTTTCCATGTGTTACTTTGATATGGATCTCTCTTGATATGCTTCATTCCTTCTGATTTATGAGCATGTGATGATATGATATGTTATTATCGTTTTAAAATTAGTGTCCTGCCTACCGAGACTTCACTGATAATTATTTACTCGTGATTAAATCTTTTCTTAAGGTTTCCCCCGGTCAGTTCCTCTCTACACTGTTGCTCTTTCTTACTAAGCTGCATCTCTTTCTGTAGGACGAAGATGGAATAAGAAGAGAAAGAAAAATACAGTTAACCAGTGAAGCTGCTCGAAAATCAAGATTGCACAAGCCGGTATGCACCTAAGAATATCTATGGTGGCCACTGGAGAACATTTTTAAAATTATTATTATTATTATAATTATAATTATATAGGTGGTAGTTTTCACTATGCTTCTCTCTGATTCTTGTCCCATCTCTAAAAATTTTTCAGGTCTCGTTTTTTTTCCTCAAATTATCATGTTCCATTTGAAAATCCATTTATCAGATGTCGGAACTTAAAAAAATATTATGACTTTTTAGAATTTGTGGCGCATGTCTTGAATAGATTTTTTTTTTTCATTATGCCTCTTATATTGAAAATTGTTATATATATTTTTAATAAATGGTAAATTAAAATACTTATATACCAAAAGCATTGTTTTTTCTAAAAATTTTATTTGGTCTATCATTTGATGTTTTGCTTATTTATTTATTTCTTTTTTTCTCAAAAAATTGCAGGATAGATTTGAAGAACTACGAATTATAAACGACAATCTTATCCGTAAAGAGTCCGCTAGGAAGAAAAATCTAATGAATATTAAGCTCTCTTATTCAAATGACGCCATTAAGGTATGTTATTTAAACTATATCTGTCATGTACCATTTAAATGATTAAAATATTTTATAGTCATGTCAAATAACCAAAGTTGACTTACTCTCTCTGCATCACTTTCTTTTTGTAAAACAAATCTAAGTCTTCAATGCAAATTTGAATTTACGATTATCTTTAGATAAATTGAGATTTTGGCTATTTCATCTTCTTGTTTTCTTCTTCTTTTTTTGGGTTAATCAAACATGATGGAGTCTTCTAACAAGAGATAGAGGAATATCAAAACAAACACGGAATGAGATTAGGAATGAGATTATAGAGCGAACCTATTAGTTAATAATCTATATAAGAATATGGTCTATGATAAAACATAATAGTATTATACGATTTATATAACCTATCCCACCTGACAGAATTAAAAACTTTTTGTTGTTTGGGGGGGGTGTTTGTTGTTGTGTTATATTGCCATGCCTAAAAGCATCATTATTAATTTCTCATGTGTAGTATATACATTGATATTATTATGCTAGTAAAAGAAAATCAGGAGCATTTTTATCATCTGTATATTGATCAAAGCATGTGGATGGTACACTGAGAAAATCCATTTATCAGATGTTGGGACTGAAAACAAATAGTGACTTTTACAATTTGTAGCGCACGTCTTGAAGAATATAAAGATATTGATTTTTTCATTATGCCTCTTATATTGAAAATTGTTATATAGATTTTTAATAAATGGTAAATTAAAATACTTATATACCAAAAGCATTGTATTTTTTTAAAATTTTGGTCTATCATTTGGTGCTTTATTTATTTATTTCTTTCTTTCCAAAAAAAATTGCAGCAAAGACTTAAAGAACTACAAAATATAAAGGACAATCTTATCTGTGAAAATTCTGCTAGGAAGAAAAATCTACCGAGTGTTTGCGAGGATTGTATGAAGCTCTCTGTCATTGAGGTATGTCATTTAAACTATAATTTAGTTGTCATGTACCATTTTCAAATGATTAAAATATTTTATGTTCATGCCTGCATCACTTTCTTTCCGTAAAACAAATCTAGTCTTCAACACAATTTGAATTTACCATTATCTTTAGGTGACTTAACATTTTCACTCTAGGAAGTCATTCGGCTATTTCATCTTCTTTTTTTCTTTTTTTATTTGGTTGGTGTTTGGGGGAGGGGGGCTGTGTTATATTGCCATGTCTGAAAATATCAGAATATTAAATTCTCATTTTTTATAATAACTTGAAACCCCTGATAAAGCAAAAAGGCAAGAAAGTGAAATCCTCACAACTTTTGGATGATGTCAAATACTGTTGAAAATGATGTTGTCTTATGGCTTATGGTGCTTTCATGTCAGTGTACCATGCACGTGTTTTGATCAGTATACCCATATGATAAAATGCTCCGAATTTTCTATGTTTACTGTTACATTCTCTAAAGATTATACTTGACTGACTGTTGTCTTTTTAGTAATTAAATAACTCAATCTAAATGAGTAAACCAGAGTAATCTCAGAATTTTAACTCACGGCATCTTTTCCGAAAATAAACCCACTTTGTAGTTCCTGTTATCACAACTATTCACCAAGTTTTGATGGAATTAATAAGGTACTTGTGTGTGTTGAGCTAATATGTAAGTAGCCGATTATGATGCTTTTGTTTCTGGTTTCGTTCTTTCAAGTTCTTCTTCTTCTTGTTTTTTTCCTTTCCAAGATTACTGCTGCTAATTCCTGTGTCAAACTTTCATTTTTTGGTGTGATTGGTGGTTGGACAGAAAGATACCACTTCTGATTCTGATGAAAGCCACAGTCAGGGAAGCCACCGATCATCACAATCATCAACTGACGTTACCAGCTAGTCTTGATCCTGCTTACTAGATTGCGCCTTAGCCCATATACCTTTTCAAAGAGTAGATGCAATGGTTTATGGCTTCACTGTAAATTCTCCAAAATAATAAGTAAATATCAAGAATTATTTTGACATTCTCATCACTTGTCTAAATGTCTGTTCGGTGCTAGGTGGGAAATCAATCATGTATCTAAATCATGGTTTTGGCAATTCCCACCCAAACACCTTCTATTAGCTTAAGATGGATTTTTTAGCAGCTTGTGATTATGAATTATGGTCGTTGAAAGTAATCATGGCCGTTTTTTTCCCCAGAAAAGTAATAATGGCTGTTACACATGCTGCATATGTCAAAATACCCCCTCTACTTAAAAAGTTGCATTTGTAGCTTATGTTTGTGTCATATTTGACATGGTTCGCTATTTCCCCTGCCCTAAAAATTTAATTTTTTTAAAAAAAAATCTTTAGAATTTCATATTAACAACCCTTAAATCTTCAATTTCTCATTAGTGTAGCATCGGGTTAGCTCCAGTTTAATTCTGTTTTGACCCACTGACCCTTGATTCAATATCCTAGCCGGTTCAGTGGCCAATCCGAATTTCAAAATCTTAGTCATATTACCTTATGTTTGCCTGTAGTAATTTATGAGTGAAAAAGTGATTTGAATAATAACATTTTATTTTCACTTTTAGAAAAACTACAAGAATCTATTCTGCACAATTTTATCCAAAAATTATTCTCCTACGGTTAATTCAAACACATCCCATATATCTAGTTCCCTTAAAACTGCTTTTTAATTCTAATTGGGTTTGAAATTCTTTATTGGGTTTGCTTTGTGACATGTGGATTGTTTTCTTGTGCTCAAATTTATAAAGCTCAAGGCATGGGGTAATTCTAATTCTATATTAAACTCATTTTACAAGTGTCAAAGAGTACAGTTGACATTTTAAGGTTTGGGCGCATAACCTTCACAACTACGTACAGGCAATCATACTTGCCTAGTCAAAGAACTTGGTTTCTTTCATAAATGACCAATCACGACACTTTCTTTGAAGAGCCTTGCATACATCAACGGCTCAATGTATCTCATTCGAATTTGGCTTTCAAAATTACAAGGACGAGAAATCGAGCGAAAGCTTCAGAAGAAAATCTCACCAGACCATAAAAAGTCAATTGATGGGGAATTTGTTTGATGTCATACCAATAAATTGCAACTCATCTTCCAATTTGAAATAAAACGACAAAGCTTTCTATAGCTAGCAACAAACATTACATTAAAATTTTAGAAGCCCCGCCCTAAAGAAAAGAAAGGAGAAAAAGAAAAACACAACCATCTTTAAAGGGGGCAATAGGCATCACTACATTGTGCATATATTTAATGAGATCGATCCTTCTGGGACACGTATCTTTTATAAGACCAACTGTAACAAGAGGCCAAACAAATACCTTGGCATCAGAAAAGGTCACCAATCTGAACCATCAGGGAAAGGTTGGAGAGCATCCTGCTTCCCATTCACGTAAAACTCAACAATCGCTTTCATTCTTGGAAGCTTATCTGGGTGGTAGTTTACGTGAATAATTACCGGTTTCAGTTTTTTGAGGTTGTCATCTTTCCTCACAGTCTTGAACAAAACCTTGCTGTTCATGAAGAGGTAGATATCCATTGTTCTTCTGGAAGCATGAAGACCAATGTAGCCAGGATGTGAGGGATAAAAGAGTTCTTCGTTGAAAACAGCCTGGTCCCAGGCCTTCTCCCTGGAGAGTCGAGCAGCCACACGATCCAAAAGTTCGATCGAAGGGATTGTCGGTCGGATATAGAAGAAACCAGAGTTGTAAACCCATATCCTCATAGTATGAGCATATCGAGCCCAACCCATCGCAGGTTCATCAAAAACATCATTGTACCCATAAGCCGTCATATTGTTATGACCATCACTCATGGACTCTACGTCTGAATCCCGGATCAGATGATCAAAAGGGTTTTGCAGATACACAATGTCAACATCTGATAGAAGAACACTATATCCCAACTGCAGAAATTCTCTAAGAATACGAAATTTAAGCCCAGAAACTGCATGATTGCCTCCACTTCTTCCAATGGTATCAATACCTTCATCTGCATCTCTCTTGTACACTGGAACCTGATTTGACTCACAAAATTTTGAAATCTCGTCATCTAAGGCAACCACCAGATAATTGGTTATACCAACTCTCTTGATGTTGGTGAACCAAACTTCTAGCATCTCCTTCACATTGGCATTCGCAAGGGCAACTATAGCCTCTCTTTGTACTGCTACTTTCTCCAATATCTTTGCCAATCTTGGGTTCACAGATTCATCAGGAACAACAGTAGGGTTAGTTCTTAATCCCTGAACAGTACCAAAAGGCCCAGCTTTAGGCTGTTTACCCAATGCAAGAAACTGCTTTTGAGCCTGATCACTCCCTTGCTTTGCCTGCTGAAGCCTTTCAGTCAACTCCCTGACCTGTTTTTTCAGCTGAGCATTTTTCTCTGATACTGCCACAAACTCTGATTTCAACATGTTGACTCGATCTGATGATTCACATTTGGCCGAATTTGCCTGCCAAAAGAAGACGTTGTAAAAATGAACCACATTATGCTATGGCCCCTTCCTTGCGCCTTGGAAATAGAAATCATACAAAGTGCTGCATGTGGATTCACGTGTAAATAGACAGACATTGCATATGCAAGCAAGCTATTTAACCTCTTAACATCAGATGTAGAAATTTCAAAAGTTCAGCACCATCCATTCACTAAATTCATCAGACAAACCAACCACACGTTTGACAAAAAGATCTGGAAACCAGAGTGATTTGATCTCTAAAAAGTAAAATGGACAAAAAAATCAGATTTTTCAAGGTCAAAATATGGAGTGGGGGGACAGATCATATACCAATCACATTAGAATCCTAGCATGAAAGTGATTCCAAAGATGGAAGTAGGCAACTAACCAATCCTTCTCAAGTTATCAACTGCTTAGCAAATCAAGGACTGGTAGGTCCGCCAAGACAAAATGTAACATCACATCAATATACCAAAAACAACTAGTCGAAAATGGGTAATCAAAACTAACTGCCTCATATGTCATCCAAATTATCCCAGTGCATTGGAAATAATGATAATTGAATGAAGTCTCTACCCAAACAAGATTCAGAGGGAAAATAAGTCCAAAAAGAAATACAGAAAGAGCCAGAACGATTAAATATAGAACCTGAATCTTGGATCCCATGAGATTGTAATTGCGACGAGGGATTGCATTAGAACCGAAGAACCCACTGGGGAACAAAAAAGCGCAGACACATCCAACGAAAACCCCGATGGCTATTGCGACGAGAACCCTCGATTTGTGCAGAGAATGGGAATTGTTCCTCATCAAGGGTCCTTCTCTGCGGCCAATCATGGCGTCTCTTCTTCTCTTCCACCCCAACCTTCAGATGATGCGGTCGGACCCTTTGATTATTCTATAGGGTTTTGGGAGGGGAGAAGGATAGCATTGAATTTTGATGTTGTGGAGGACTGATCTTGAACCACGCGTTCCTCAGAGCTTTCGTGCACAGAGAGGAAGGACTCAGGCTTCGCGCTGATGAAGATCTGAGCAGGAACGCGGCACGGTTGACTGGTCATTTTTTTTTCCCGTCCTTTTTCATCCTTTTATTGATCGACCGTTGAATTAATATTAGAATAGTTGATATTTAATATATTATAAAAATAATATTATTATTTTTATAATATATTAAATCTGTTGAAATCTTAATCCAACAATTTAGATTAAAAAAAAATCAAAGCCAGATCCAAATAAGCATAGCTCAACGAAAAGGATCGCTGATCTTGACATTAATTCACATTTTCTTACCAGGATTTAAAAATAAACAAATTAAATTAAAATAGTTGTATTTACAATATTTAAATAATATGACCTGATAAATATATTGACATTTTATTTCAATGAAGTGAATGAACAAACATAATATATATTTATTATTATTCAAGTAAGAGTTTCTCAATTGTCATAATACATTAATACTAGTTGAAGTGGTTATTGGTCTCTAGTCTCTATTACCACTTCAAACCTGAACTTAATTTTTAAAAATACTAGTTGTCACAATTTAAGGTTTTATTGTTATTTCATATAATTAAAGTTTTTATTTATTTAAGGAAATTGGACATTGATTTCAAGATCACATTTCCTTCCCAATAATCCTACGGTCGCAGCGAGAGAGGATTTTTTTTTTTCAAGTACACAAGGGCAATATTGTCATAGAGGGAATAAGGCATTTTTAAGAACTAATTTGCGATGTTAATTTCGTGGATCTTTATGTGTTTCTCCCTTGATATAAAAAAATAAATAAAACAAACTAATGTAGCACCTAATTTGTAAAGCAATTGGAGGAGTACTGTATTGTGCAGAAAGATTGATCCTCCTTGCACATGTTCCTACTTGACTTTCCCAATAGAACATTAAGAAAACACGAAAAATTGATCTTCATGTTCGTTGTGTATATTTTAATGCACAGAGCATTTCTCATACATATAAAAACAAAGGGTTTTCTTATCACCAAAAAACAAAAAGCATATGCAATAATGCATCAGATGCATGTTCCAACACGTAGAAGGAAATATAAGAATGCAAGTGGGACAAAGTTGTCAGTGAGCACTGTTATTATAACAATATGTCCTCCATATAAAACTCCATCGCTTATGACCTTGTCCAATGTCTATAGCCACCACCAAGTCACTAACTCCAACTTGTGATCACAATATCACACGCATAATTGAATATATGAGCTAACATTAAATAATATCTCCATCTATCGTCAATAAGAATAGGGGAAGGTTCCCCCAAGAATATTCTACAAGATCAACATGATATTAGCTTTAGCATATTCCCATCAAAATGTCAATATTTTCTGTACAGGGGAATGAAAATCAAGAACCTGTTAAGCATGACAATTTACCAGAGTTCAGAAATCAGATTGAAATCTCAGGACAGCATAGAAAACTGCAGTAGGAAGAGAAGAGAATTTTTTTTTTTGGTATATGATATTTCTAACTAACCTGAATCCTGAATTTTCCCTTTTCAGCTTTCAATCCAGCAGTTTTCTTTTGTGCCATTTGGCCTATAAGTACTAGATGGTCCTAAACCCTAAGCCTTGAAGTGAAACAATATAAATTAAGAAGAGGCTACATAGAATGAACTCCAGTTAACATGTCACTGATGTTCAGTAAACATTGGATTATGTGATCCTTGTCTATATCTTTTTCTGTTTTCTGCTTTCAAGAAAAGAACATCCGATCATTTTCCTGGTGGTGCAACAATAAAAGTGACAACCAGTATCATCCTTTTTTCTTGCCAAATTTGTGTTCACATGCCTCCGGCGTTGAATTCTGACGTTGTGATCACCACAAAGCAAACAGGCTTTTCCTTTTAATGTGCCAAGAGAATCGAATTCAATGGCACTGGCTAATTGACACTTTTTTAATGTCCTCAAAAGAATTCCCCTGAATCTTTATAAAGCTGTTCCAGTTCTGTGGATGAAAAATGCATTATATCTTTCAAACAGACCAAACCAGAATATATTGCATCTGATTTTGAATGAGAAGTATCACCAGAAGTAAATACATGAACACCATTTTCCACATAAATCCAACTGCAACCAGCAAGTTTCCTTGCCTCTTTTCCTCTCATTTTGCTCCTTATTCTTCCCATCTCATCCCAATTCCCCTCTGCAGCATATACATTAGCCAATTGCACATAACGAGCCCCATTATGTGCCTCAACTTTCAATAGTTTCTCCGCTGCTTCTTTCGCAAGCTTGATATTGCCACTTAAACGACAAGCTTGAAGAAATGCTCCCCAGATGGTAGCATCCAATTGTACAGGAATCTTCCTCATGAATTCTATTGCCTTGTCTAGTTTATTAGTCCTTCCATACATATCAACCATACATGCATAATGTTCAGAACCTGGCAAGAGATTGTGATCTGCTTCCATGGAACAAAAAATCTGCTCTCCGAGATTGACCAGTCCACGATGTACACATGCTGATAGAAGTGCAACAAAGGTTACAGCATCTGGCTTGATATTTTTCTTCAACATTTCCTGAAAAAGCTGAAATGCTTCATTCGCCAGTCCATGGTGAGCAAAACCAGCTATCATGATGTTGTAAAAGACTCTGTCTCTATCACTATCAGCAACTAGCCGGAAAATTTTCTCGGCATATTCTATATTCCCGCATTTTGAATACATATAAACTAAAGCACTAGGTAATTTCTCATTCATTTCAAGTCCCATTCTCAATACATAAGCATGAACCTGCTTTCCCAAAGTAAGAGTGGCTTCTATAGCACAAGCACCAAGCACACTGACAATGACCGACTCATCAGGAACTAGTGCTTCATTGGTCATGTACTCTCTGAAAAGTTTGAAGACTACCTCACATTGTTTTGCTTTGACATAACCAGAAATTAGAGCCGTCCAGACAACGGAGTTTTTCTCTGTTAGCGAATCAAAAAGTCTTTGGGATTCTCTCATGTTGCCTTGAGATGAGTAGCCTGAAATAAATGAAGCAACTGCAAAGAGGTTATTAGTCTTGGTTCCTGAATTAACGGATTCTGCATATTTGAGATTCCCACACTTACAGTAGAGATCAACAATGGCATTGCTAATAAATTGATTAGAAAAGAAGGTGTTTTTCAACACCCAAGTATGGACAGACTTCCCAAGTGCTAAGGATTGTAAGCCAGAGCAAGCACTCAAAACACTCAATAAAGTGCGTTCATCCCACCTAACGCCACTTTGAACCATTTGAACAAACAAGGCAAGTGATTTCTCGAAATAACCATTCTGGGCAAACCCTGCAATCAATGTATTCCAAGATACAATGTCGTTCAATTCGGGGTTTTCCCGAAATAGATTCAAAGCCATGTCCATCTTTCCTTCCCTGAAACAAGCAGCAAGCATTGCATTCTTTGGAATCAAGTCTATATTCCCATTACAACCACTAAAAACATTACAAGCTTCACCAAATAACCCACATTTTGAGTACATATCAATAAGAGAACTCACTGCATATGCGCTTCCATCATTTGCAGTTTTCAACATGTATGAATGTATTTGCCTTCCAAAATGGCCAACACGTAGCTTTGTAGCCAAGTTAATCATCGTCGTCAGAGTGACCTCATCAATCCCTGTTATCTCCCGTATAGATTGCATTGTAGTAAACAAATTAAACGCCTCAATTTCATACCCATCAGCACTTACATAACCAGATAAAATGGAGTTATAAGAAACCGAATCCTTTTGAGGGGAAGAATCAAAAAGAACTCGAGCTTGAGCCAAGTTCCGAGTTTTGACATGAGCCGATATGACGGTGTTCCAAGAGAATACATTTCGCTGAGGCATTTCATCAAACAACTTCTGGGCAACATGCGGGAGTCCATGATTAGCGTAGAGACGAATGACTTGATTCAAAACAAAAACGTTTGAGGTGGAACCAGCTTTTATAATCTGAGCATGGTGTCCCAACACATCTCTCAGAGATTTCATTTACATGCACACGAACAAGAAGAACCCATGCATATAGCACGTGGTTGCAACTCGCGATGCCAGATTTCTTGCTCAGATTCTGTGCTTTATGGCTCTTTTTATTTTTGGTCCATTGGCAATTTGACTGGAGTGGGCCTCATTCACCTGGACAAACTAAACAGAGTTGGGCTGATTGCTAGACTAGCCCAAAACACTTAAATTGGATTCCAAATACGTTGAAACTACATTGTAAGGCCCATATATGACGAGATGGCCCAAAAATAAATTTCCAAGGACCACATGTAATTTGTTTCTAAAAATAAATAAATCACAATGTACCATGACGTATAAGGTAGGTTATAATATTTACGGATTATGTATTGTACAATTTACTCGGATTTCATATTTTATATAGTTAGATGAGGATGGTAGTCTCTCGACAAAAATTATAGGTTCAATTTAATTTGTAGAGGAAATGTGATGAAAAGTTATGTAGATTGTGTAACACATTTTGTCCTTCTAAAAATTATTTGGAATACATTGTCACTATACGGCATATATATGCAAGGTATTATATTCGTTATATATTGTGTACAGATTCCTTTTCATCATACTTATGAATGACACATTCTTTATGTGTGTGTAGAAAAAGAAATGAAACTAGTGAAATTTTATATAATGAGAAAGCATGTTGGTAGATAAGCTAAGGAAGCTTTAATAAGATCCATCAACAGAGGAGGGTTATAAACAAGAGAAATATTACATACTCCACAAATACCACCTCATCTGTACTCTGACTAATTAAAATATAATAACTCATCTGATTTTAATCCTACATGGCAGATCATTGTCTAAAAAAATTCAAATGTTATGATTTTCAAAAACATAAACTTTATTTAAAAAAAACATAAACTTCATAATTTAGGGGGGAAGTGTCATTTCCTCCTATGAATGGTTGTTTTTTAAAATCATAAAATTTGAATTTTTCTAGATGACTCATCTATCATGTAGGTTTAAAATAAGATGAGTTGTTGTATTTTAATTTGTGAGAATACAGATGAGGTGGTACTCCTAAAATACTTAAGTATTTCTCTATAAATGATTGGCGATTTTTTTTAATAGTCCTAACATATAAATCATTATTAGCTGAACATAGTTAGGGGCTGTTTGTTATAGCTTTTTTGAATCGGGCTTATTATATAAGCCCGATTCACGTAAATCGAGATAAATCTCCTCCACATATTTATCTCGTAGACCGTGAAAGCACTTCGTAGACCGTAAAAGCACCTCGTAGACCGTAAAAGCTATCTCGTAGACTGTAAAAATTACCTCGTAGACCGTAAATTACAATTCATAAGCACTTATAAAATTTTCATAAGCTATTCCAAACAGCCTCTTATTTAGATTATTTATTGATTTGTACATGACAAAGCTAAGGTATCTGAGACAGGCACCGACTGGCACTGATGAGTGCCATGAATCAATCGCTTTATTATATGTAGTCGTCATCATAACACAGCCAACCAAAAATAGTTCTTAGTCTCCTTAATATTCATTAACCAAGACTAAGATCTTGAAAATAGATACAGTTAAAATGTAAGAGAATAATAGCTAGTAATACATAAACCCTCTAGACAGAATTGATATGTCAAATAATAATAATAATAATAATAATAACAGCAGCAGCAGCATTATTTATATGAAATAAAATCATACATGAAATTAATGGTAATTGATGAGTTGAGTGAAAGAGGTTCAACTTATCTTAAACTAGATGATGGAAATGAAAATAGAAGGAAAAAGATTAAATGAAGGTTTCAGAAGATGTGAAGACTATGAAGGAGATTTGAAGATTAGTGAGAAGATTCAAAAATATTTTGTTTTAATATCAATTTATCGTTATCTTTATTATTAATCGTTATTCCCATTTAATTTTATGATTTTTAGAATATTATCTTTTAATTATTAGGATTTGAGTTGGGGTATAAATAGGCTACAATATATCTCATTTTGTAGGCCTTATGATTTGAATAATATGAATTATTGAATTTCCTTTATTTTTATATTTCTCTTATCCTATTCATGTGTCCTCTCTCCTCTCTTTCTCTCTTATATTATCTCCCATCTCTTTCTGCCTCTTCTCTCTTCTTCTCTCCTCTCCCTAACCCCTTCTGTTCTGCATCACTAGAACAATAAATAATTTTAGTGATGGTATTAGAAATGAGGGAAAATAATGCACCTAGAGGAAGAGTTATCCTAATTGAGCTGATAATATTTTTTTTTTAATTAGAGGGGCAGACATAAACGACTGAGATTACAATAGGATCCTCAAACATGTAGTGCTTGTTTGGAACAGCGGTTGAAAATTTCAATCGTGCTTATGAATTGTAATTCACGGAATACGAAGTAACTTTTACGGTCTACGAGGTAGTTTTTACGGTCTACGAGGTGCTTTTACGGTCTACGAAGTGCTTTCACGGTCTACGAGATAAATATGTGGAGGAAATTTATCTCGATTTACGTGAATCGAGCTTATATAATAAACCCGATTCAAATAAGCTCAAACAAACAAGCACGTATTTTCCCACCTCCATTATAAGAAAATGGCTGAGCATTAGCTGCGTAGTATCAAAAAGTACGGAAAATCTTTGAAAATTGTGATGCTAAAGCGTAGAAGTATATTTTGAGTAATGATATGGAAGTGGTGAAAGAAAAAAAGAAAAAGAAAAAGAAGGGCATAATTTGGTACTACGACATATTATGAAATAATGAGAAGGAATAATAATACAATGAACACACAGCCACAGAGTGGAAAAGGAGGGAGAGAGAGAAAGGGATTGATCTGGAAGGTCGGCCGACGCATGCCGTTATGGGACCCCCAAATCCATCGATGTGGGCCTTCTGATTTGTCTGTTCCGAGACACATGTCAGGTCACAAAACAAACAGTACCTTAAATTTATAATGTTATTTCTACTTTTTTTTTTTTCCAATAATAATCCCAAATCGAAAGGCCTTCAAATTTTCAATCTGTATTATTATTGTGCATGGACCAGGTTTTTTAAGTGACAGCAGGTTTTTATATCTGCCATGTTTTTGTCCCAACGCTTTCACTATCTCTTATAGTGGAAAAGGCATGTTAGCTATGGCCTGCCACCCTCAACTACCATCTTCTTTTAAATACCAAAACATGCGTTGTTTTCATGTGTGAGGGACTTGGGATTTAGACCCATCCAAAATGACTCTCATCTTAATTAAACATCATTAGATTAAGAATGACATATAATATGTGAGTCCATCTATCTGATGGCACCGAATTTGAATATAATATCTAAATTGAAAAGTTTGGATTTTTATTCGGAATTTAAACTTTTTACTTGTTTATTATGCTCCTTACTATCAAACATATACGTCATTCACAATAGTTCGATGAAAAATTTTAATCACAAGCTAAGTCTCTCCAAGTAAATTGAAGCTTATCATGAGAGCATATATTAACTCTTATGCTAAATGTATAATCTAGTTTTTAGTATAAGTTGCACTATAAACTAAGTCTTACATTTAAAATTGGAGAAATAATATTTTACAGCTAAATTGTAAATTTTCTGCTTAATTTATTTTAAAGTTATAGGTTGGTTATTTAATTTAAACTGTTAGGTCCCAAGAAATGACAACAAAAAGGGGGAGAGATAAATTAAAGTTCAATCACATCTTTCAAGGATATCCGATAAAATTGGAACATATATGTAGAGAAGATTAGCATAACCCTTATATAAGGATGGCATGCACAAATTGAGAAAGCTCATTCACTAACTAGCTAAAAGATTGAAAATGCTTATGAGAGGGGTCTAATCAACGATACATTTTAGCCCAAAACTTTAAAACAACAATTAAATGGATTTTTTTTTTCATTTAAATACATCTTATTTAACTCAACTCTGTTCAAAGTGGGACTTCTCTGCTCCCCAACATCAAATGAAATCAACTCATATGTGACATTCTGATATAAACGTATGAATATTATTTAATTAATAAGCCATTTCAATTTTATTGATTAATAGATGACAGAGTTGAACCTGTAACATATATCTGCCTTTATCATATAATGGTATAATTTTGATAAGTGTTGAATCTATGATGGTGAAGAAGTAGAGTAGGAGAAGAACTACACGCAAACTCAAACAGCAAAAGCTTGATAGTGAGATGCGATCAGATGATCAAAGACGATCTTTTTCATAAGGCTGCATATATCATATAATAACAATGGTCCACCCAATACCAACCCAAAGGGCAAAGGCCCTTCTTCACCACTCTTAGTGCTTGTACGTTACGTGACACATGCCCTAACCATAATGAACTCAAAAATAAAAAACAAAAAAAGAGGAAAAAAAAGAAAAAAGCCAGCACATGAGATTCGTATATATATGATCACCACCGATTCTTTCTGTACCAAGATAGTGCCAAACACTGAAGTCAGATACTCATCGATCTCTTGCCTGAAGAAAACATAAGGATTTGAAGTTAAGTTGAATACAAAGTGTTTCCTCTATCACATGTATAACCTCATGTTTGATTGATTTATAAGGATGTGCTTTTTTGGTCCCCAACCATGAAAGGTCTGTGAAAATTCCAAGTGTTTGATTCTCAATGAATAGAGGGTAGCAAACAAGAATTCTTGAACTAATTAACTATATTGGCCCGGTCATGCTTGTCCCTCACAAAAATTTATTGGAACTTACTCAGTTTGCGTTTACAAGTGTGTGACGATATGATTATATATCATTTATATATTATTGCGAAACTTAATTTTGTTTCGTGTGTGGATTGATTTACACTAAAGGTACAACTCAAATATCTATACTTTTTAAGTAGTTTTTTTCTTGTACGTATTGTCATCAATTCTGTTAAAGTAACTTCGATTTTGATCGATAATTTTCATTTTTGATTTCGTGATGTGGTTTGTTGTTTTGAATGACGACACAATTGAATATGTGGCTTAACAGAATCCATATAACAAAATTAATTAATGAGAAAATAAAGTTACGTACGAATTTCTAGCTAGTAGGGGAATCACATCACTAAAAGAAGTGGTCATGTTAATGGCATGATAATAGTTACGTTGAAATTAAGATACAAACACAAGAACTCTGAGGCAATTATTATTAGGGACAATGATTCCTTAGGGCTAAATGGAAAAACAACACTTTAGGACTCAAAATTTTAAAATGACATAACAAATGGTTTTTTTCCTGAAAATTTCAGTAAGAAAGGGGGGTAGAGCTAGTAGTCTTCGACTAACCTTTTAAGGTTTTGGGTGTTAAAGCATTGTTATTTTTCTTATTTAGTTCCATAATTTCTCCAACA
Organism: Albizia julibrissin; assembly: GCA_037074505.1. Taxonomy (NCBI): domain Eukaryota; kingdom Viridiplantae; phylum Streptophyta; class Magnoliopsida; order Fabales; family Fabaceae; genus Albizia; species Albizia julibrissin. Next base: position 1,843,194 of record CM073480.1, on the reverse strand, counting down.
TTATTTTAAAGCTCGCTTACTGACAATAAGTTCGATTTGGTTTTTGTGCAAGTTTAGGTGGTCCTATCTCAAAGTGAATTTTTTGGTGTGTTTTTTTATTATTAGTGCTGTCTCTTTTACGACGATTTATTCAGTTATTGGTTTGAGTGTGTTAACCTTAAGTTTAACCCTGTTTAGGGTCCCTAATAGGCTTTTCGGTCAATTTTATTTAAAAAATGAAGGCCCCTTTGCTTTATTAATAAAAATATTAAATCTTAATTTTCTATCAGAAAGATTAAAATTATTAAGAAGCACCACATTACTTGTTCAAAAATAAGAGAGAAATCGACCGGTCCCATACATCTAATCTAAATTGCTGTGTTTTTTTTTTTTTCATTAATATGCCTTTTTTCTTAAAAAATATCATGATATTGCACGTGGAAGATCCTAACCCCCTTATTTAAATGGAAAGAAAAGATGGGGGAAATCCCGGGGGGGATATTTTTTTCTTTATTTAGATTAGGAAGAAAAAGTGAAAAAAAAAAGAAAAATTAGGAAAGAAAATAAGAGAGAAGATCCACTGCAAAGGAATGATCCATAAAAACCCATGTCTTCAAACTCATCATATTGTTGGTGTTGGGTGGTAGGGTAAGCAATTATTGAAATAGACTGTGTTGAGTTGATAATTAATATCTTCTTGTTATTAATATCAATTATGTGAATGTTCATTAGTTTATATCCAGGATAATTTACTCTCCCAATTAATATGATCTATAAGATGAAAAAAACTGTGTATCACTGTTCATCACTGCAGTAAAATACTGTGTTGTACTGTACATACTGTAGCTTCACATAATTTATTGCAGCACACGGAGTAGATACTGTAGCAGCACGGATTTTACTGTAGCAGGGTATTGTAGTATCGAAATTTTTCTATAAATAGGGGCACTAGGTGCTGTATCCAAGAGTACAAATGAATAAGAATATCTCTCTAATTTTTTTTCTAAAATTTCTCTCTTCTACTCTCTTATTATCGACATTTTTATAACACGTTATCAGCACGAAGCTTTGTCGAAGGTATGATCTTCTCATTGTTTATTTGACAATTTCATATACCTTGTTTTATAGTATCTTTATTTCATAGATCTGGGATAATTTGAGCCACTATATGAAATTAAGGAATATATCTTTACCGATTGTTATAAACATCAGGTTTCATGGCTAAGATTAGATATCACTATTGTTTTTATATCTTATATATATATATATATATATATATATATATATATCATTCACAAGTTCATTTACATTATTATTATTATTATTATGGTCAGAAGCTATACACATCCAATTCCTATAATTATATGACCAGAAGTCATATTATTTGGATTTTTATGATATGACTAGAAGCTATATCTCTATGATATCATATTATATGGCCAAAAGCCATATTTATATGATTTCTTATTATAAGGCTAGAAGTCATATATATACCTTTTTTTTATCTTTTAACTTATTGTATGGCCGAAAGTCATATTCAACTTTTATTTATCCTGAAGATAAATAGAAAGATGCCGTATATATTTAATTTCTTATCATGAGATTAATTGGCCTAAAGCCATGAGAACTAAATGGCCCGAAGCCATAAAAATTTTAATTTTCTTATCTTGCCTTATTAATTTATTTCTTGTTTTTACATATTTACTGTTATTTTAGTTCATGATATTATATTGTGTTTTTATATTTCATATTTTTAATTATTATTATTTATTTCTTTAATTAGTCTAAACTATGTTAAACCTTACAAAAACTGAAATTTGTGGCTTTAGATATTTCTGGAAAAAATTATTTATCTTGGATGCTAGATGCGGAAATCTACCTAAATGCCCATGGTCTAAAAGACATAATAAAAAAGGGAATCAGGCATCCAATGAGGAAAAAGTCAAATTCATGATTTTTCTACGCCACCATTTACATGAGAGTTTAAAAATTGAATATTTAATAGTGAAAGACTCACTTGTTCTTTGGAACAATATGAAAGATAGGTTTGATCACTTGAAGATGGTTATCCTCCCAAAAGTTCGTTATGACTGAATACATTTGAGGTTGCAAGATTTTAAATCTGTAAGTGAATATAACTCGGCCATGTTCAAAATAACTTCTCAATTAAAATTATGTGGAGAAAATGTTACTGATAATGATATGCTTGAAAAAACATTATCAACATTTCATGCATCAAATTTGCTTCTGCAGCAGCAATACCAAGAAAAATGATTCAAGAAATATACAGAATTAATTTCTTGTCTCCTTGTGGCTGAACAGAATAATGAGCTTTTATTAAAAAAACCATGAATCCCGTTCAACTGGCTCGACTCCATTCCCAGAAGCGAATGTAGTAACCAATGAATCTGTTTGTGGCCGTGGAAGTGGACATGGACGTGGACGCGGCTACATCTGTAGTCGTGGCCATAGTCGAGGTCGTGGTGGTTCAAGTTCCTACCAGAAGTGGGAAAATAATAATAAGAACCACAAAAGAGAAAATTGTGGGCAAAATAAAAATACTGAAAATCCATGTTATCGTTGTGGTGGTAAGGGTCATTGGTCTCATACCTGTCGTACACCAAGACACCTAGTTGAACTTTACCAAGAATCAATAAAAAATAATGGTAAATGATCAACAACTGAAGTAAATCATGTGGATCAGGCTAAGAATTCTGAGCATGGAGACATGGATTTTACTTATTTGGATGTTGCTGATTTCTTAGCATAATTATTTATATATTTGAAATTTTATGTTACTTTTATTGAATGTATTTATTTTAATTATGTTTTTATGTTTTATTTAATGAAGAATGGATCCTATTGACATCAATCCTGAAGATTTATGTCTCGTTTATTCCACAACAACCAATACTATATTCAGAAATGATAAATATTTTTCTTACTTGGTAATGCAAAAAACCAATGTTCAGACTATATCTGATAGTATAAATTTGATTGAATGCTCCAGAAGAGCTAATATTTTGTTACCTGAAAGAACAAAATTATATATTGATAATGCAATTTATTCTACCAAGTCTAGAAGAAACCTTTTAAGTTTCAAAGATATCCGCAGAAATGGATATCATGTAGAAACAATAACTAAAAATAATCAGGAATATCTTATTATGACAAAAATTATTGATGGTAGAAAATGCATATTAGAAAGTTTTTTTTTGCTTTTTCTTCTGGTTTGTATTATACATTTATAAATACAATTGAAACATATGTTATTGAGAACCAGAAGTTCACCAATACAGACTAGAAGTCTGCCAATGTAAACTGGAAGTTTCAAATGAATTTAATGTTTGGAATGATCGGTTAGGCCATCCCGATTCATTTATGATGCGACAAATAATTGAGAATTCATGTGGACATACCCTAAAGTGTAAACAAATATCACAATCTCATGATTTCTCATGTGTTGCATGTTCCAAGGGAAAATTAATTATTCACCCCTCACCAAGCAAAGTAGAAAGTGAATCTCTCACATTTCTAGAACGGATACAGGGAGATATTTGTAGGCCAATACACACACCATGTGGATCATTTAGATATTATATGGTTTTAATTGATGCATCAACTAAATGGTCACATGTGTGCTTATTATCTTCTCGCAACCTGGCATTTGTGAGATTACTTGCTCAATTGATTAGATTAAGAGCACATTACCCTGATTATCCTATCAAGAAAATATGTCTTGATAATGCTGGTGAATTTACTTCAAAAGCTTTTAATGAATATTATATGTCTCTTGGAATTGATGTTGAACATCCTGTAGCTCATGTTCATACGCAAAATGGACTTGCAGAATCATTGATTAAAAGGTTGCAACTAATTGCAAGACCTTTACTTATGAAATCTAATCTCCTAATTTCTGCTTGGGGCCATGCCATTTTGCATGCATCAATGTTAATTCGCATCAGGCCAATAAGTTACTTAAAGGTTTCCCCCTTATAAATGGTTTTTGGTCAGGAACCTAATATTTCCCATATAAGGACTTTTGGGTGTATGGTATATGTGCCAGTAGCACTACCACAACGCACTGAAATGGGTCCTCAAAGAAGAATGGGAATATATGTTGGGTATGAATCTCCTTCAATCATAAAATATTTAGAACCATCTACGAGAGATTTATTTACGGCACGATTTGCCGATTGTCATTTTGATGAATATCTTTTCCCAACATTAGGGGAGAAAACAAGCAGTTGAATAAAGAAATTAGCTGGAATGAATTATCATTGACTCATTTTGATCCTCGTACAAATCAATGTGAACTGGAAGTTCAAAAGATAATTCATTTATAAAATTTAGCTAATCAAATGCCAGAAGCATTTACTGACCTAAAGAAAGTGACAAAGTCACATGTACCAACTGCTAATGCTTTTATTAAAATTGATGTTCCTGAAGAACAATCTACTATGGATAAATCTAAAGCACGCCTGAAGCATGACAGACCCATCTGTTCTAAAGACAGAAATCCTCGAAAAAGAAAAGGAGCAAAAAATATAGATGGTGAAATTGAGGATAATAAAAAAAAGTTATAGTTCCAGAAGAGCCATCTCCTGAAGAGTTATTATCTCCAGTAGAGATATCTCTAGAAGAGAATGTTGTAGTCCCAGAAGAGACCCATGTACCTGATATATGTGAAAATAATGAAATCTCAATAAATTATGTTGTGAATGGAATCCAATGGGATCAAAATGATGTCAACGTTGATGACACATTTGCTTATCATGTAGCAAATGATGTAATGAATAATAATGAGGATCATGAGCTAAAATCCATTAGCAAGTGCAAACAAAGAAAAGATTGGCTCCTACCGAAAGATGTCATTAATGCAGAATTAAAATCATTGCAAAAATGAAAAAGTATTAGGACATGTAGTCCTTACACCTGAAGATGTAAAACCAGTTGGATGCAAATAGGTCTTTGTATGAAAAAGAAATGAAAAGGGTGAAATAACAAGATACAAGGCACGTCTTGTAGCCCAAGGCTTTACACAAAGACCTGTCATTGAATTTGAAGAAACATATTCACATGTAGTGGATGCGACTACTTTTCGTTATTTAATTAGCCTAGCAGTAAGAGAAGGGCTTGATCTGCATTTAATGGATGTCGTGACCGCCTATTTATATGGGTCACTTGACAATGATATTTATATAAAAGTCTCTGAAGGACTTAAGGTGCCAGAAGCATGCAATTCAGGTTCTCAAAAACAATACTCAATTAAATTAAATAAGTCACTGTATGGCCTAAAGCAATCAGGGCGCATATGGTATAATCGTCTTAATGAATATCTGTTGAAAGAAGGATTCAAAAATGATCTAATATGCCCATGCATTTTTATAAAAAAATCTAATAGTGAATTTGCTATAATTGTTGTTTATGTTGATGATATCAACATTATTAGAACTCCTGAAGAGCTCCAAAAGAAAATTCATTGTTTAAAGAAAGAATTTGAAATGAAGGATTTGAGAAGAACAAAATTCTGTCTTGGATTACAGATTGAGTATCTTAAAAATGAGATTTTTGTATATCAAGAAACTTGTACAAGAAATGTCCTAAAGAGATTGTATATGGATAAATCTCACCCATTATGTACCACAATGATTGTAAGGTCTTTGGAGCCGGATAAAGATTCATTCTGACCTTGGGTAATGAGTGAAGAAGGTGATGAAGAACTAATTGGTCCAGAAGTACCATACCTTAGTGCCATTAGACCACTAATGTATCTTACTAATCATACACGTCCTGATATATCATTTGTTGTTAATTTATTAGCAAGATATAGTTCTGCACCAACACGAAGACATTAGAATGGAGTAAAACATATTTTTCTTTATCTAAGAGGCACTATGGATATGGGGTTATACTACTCAAACGTATCTAAGCATGAACTGTTAAGTTATGCAGATGCTGAATTTTTATCCGATCCACATGATGGTAAATCACAAACAGACTATCTGTTCACATATGGAGATACAACTATTTCATGGCGATAAATGAAACAGACTATATCAGCCACATCATCAAACCATGTATAAATTCTAGCAATACATGAAGCAAGTCGAGAATGTGTGTGGTTGAGATCAGTAATACATCATATACGAACAAATTGTTATTTATCTTTAGGCAAAATAGCACCCACAGTTCTATATGAAGATAATACTGTATGCATTACTCAACTTAAAGAAGGTTATATCAAGGGAGACAGAACGAAGCATATTTCACCAAAATTCTTCTTTACTCGTGACCTTCAAAAGGATGGTGAAATAGATGTCTAGCAAATTTGTTCAAGTGAAAATCTAGCAGATTTATTCACAAAGTTACTTCCAGGTGCAATCTTTGAAAAAATTGTCAATGACATTGGCCTTCGGAGATTTAGAGATATCAACTGATGTTGTCAAGAGAGGGAGTCGATACACGCTGTACTCTTTTTCCCTTATCTAGGTTTTTTCCAACTGAGTTTTCCTAGAAAGGTTTTTAATGAGGCAGCACTGGACAGTATATCAATGAATGATGTACTCTTTTCTTTGACTAGGTTTTTATCCCACTGGGTTTTTCCTAGTTAAGGTTTTTAATGAGGCACATTCATAATGGACATCCAATGGAGAGTGTTATGAATATCAATTATGTGGATGTCCATTAGTTCATATCCAGGATAATTTACTCTCCTAATCAGCATGATCTATAAGATGAAAAATATTGTGTAGCACTGTTCATCACTATAGCAAAAGACTGTGCGATACTGTACATTACTGTAGCTTCACGGAATTTTCTATAGCACACGAGGGAAGTTACTGTAGCAGCACATATTTTACTGTAGCATGGTACTATAACGCCAAAATTTTTCTATAAATAGGGGCCCTGAGTGCTGTATTCAAGAATACAAATGAATGATTATATCTCTCTAGAATTTCTCTCTTATACTTTCTTATTATCAACATTTTTATAACACTCTTATCTTTTTAATTTTTGTAGGTTGGTTTTTAATATAAGTAATATTTTTTTATTTTAAAATTTAAACTATTTTTTTCTCTTCTATCCTTATTAAATACATATCTTTATATTAATTATCTCTCAATCATCACTAATTATTCTCTTTTATTTAATCATTTATTATTTATTCCCTCTCATATTTTATACTTTTTCTCTCTCATATTTTTTTTCTTATTCTCTCTCATATATTCTTTTCATAAATATGAGAATATTTGAAAGTAACATGTCATTTTTTACATATTTATTATTTTTAATTAATTTTAACTATCATTTTATTTTACACAATTAAAAAAATTATTTATAAAAAAGATTAGAATGAGTAATTAATAAATAAAAGCCCGCGTGTGAATTATTTATAATATATGCAATAAATTCAAAAGTTATTACAAAAAAGTTCTAAATTCAAAAGCACGTGGCATATGGACTCTAACATAATCTATATTAGTTAGGTTTGCGCCTGACTCTTCGCAAGTTGCTCTAATCTTATCCTATATTATGCATATTGAAAGGACACTTTATTGTTAAGATTTGAGCTATTGTTTATATTATGCACCCTCTAATTTATTTTTGGTCAAATATTATACACTGAATTTTACTTTTATCAAGCAACAGTCAATCATTTGTTAATTCTGCTAATTAAATATTTGTGTTTGAATCAATAATTTATTCTTTTAATATAATTGATGTTCATATATATAATAAAAATTATTGGCAAGTTGTATCATTTATGAGTTATTAATGATTTAATGGCCATTCCTTAAAAACTACCTCCTCCGGTCTTTTTTATAAGCAACTTTTATCTTTATTGTGTAAAACGAACTGACGGTTAAAATTAGTTAAAAATAATAAGTTAGCTAAAAATGCCCCTATTTATAAAAAGAGCATAGGAGAGAGAATGAGTAACAAATATGAGAAAATATGAATATAAAATATGAAAGAGAATGTGTAATAAATAAGTAGATGAAAGAGAATTAGTGGTGAGTGGGGGATAATAAATATAAAGATGTGTATTTAATAGAGGTAGAAAATGAAAAAATAGTTTGACTTTTGTGACAAGAGGAGAAAGCTACTTATAAAAAGAATCAACCTAAAATAGAAAAAGTTGCTTATAAAAAAGATTAGAGGGAATAGTAGCTAATTAGAAACTAGCTAGTTTTGATACTTATCCATTTAGATCCGCATCGTTTAAATGTAGCTTCAACAATGCAGCGAAGGGATTATAATAAAAGCAAAAAAAATTTAAACTTCTGATTTTTAAATAAATTTTTAAAATTTGCAATTAAGAGATTATATTTATTTTAAAATATGTGCATATTAAAATATTTTTTATAATAAAAAAATTAAATATGAACAATCTAGATTTCAACATCCATCACCCTTGATGATAAACATCGAAACCACTTTCATAAAGTAGAGCCCTATACATGAGATGAGATGATTTAATTGTTTGGGATCCTAAAATGACTTATTCATTTAAATCGAAACAAAATTCATTTAACATACTTATCTTTTATACTATGAATTAAATTACGATTGAAAAACTATTTTTAAATGTTTCAATCGTTATTCCAAACAAATACTACTGTAATCTAGCTACTTGAGTCTAGCTAAATTTTTTTTTTCATAACTTAATCACCCATTATATTTATTAATGAAGGTTCGAACTCATAATTAAAAAATATTTTAAGGGAGATGTGCTTGTGTCAATTGGTTATAGAAACCGGGTGCATTAGCATAAACCTAACATAATCATATTGAAGTATATGGAGAAGTGGCCAATAATGGAAAAGATGACTTAGTAGCTAGAAAGTTGAAGTGATAACTTTTTGTGGGGTTGTACCATGTGAATTAGATAGTGGGACTTCAATGTATCCAAAACCACTGTTTACAATTAGATATATTTTCCGCCAACTCATTACTGCCTACATATACCTTCCTATATATCTCTGGGCTTTGTACTATTTTAATTTCATATTATTACTTGCCAATACATATAGGGGACCAAAAGGGTAGGTATTACTTGCTTCCTTTTTTTTTTCATTTACCAAATTGCTCCTATAAATCAGATTCCCTTAATTATTATATACGCATGCCGACAAAATATTTGATAATCGTTGTTACCATCATATTGATGTCAACTTGAGTCCTCGACCACACATACCCAATGAATTAATTAAGGAAACTATTATTAATCAATTGAGTTGGTCTCAAAGTTTCTTCAAAATATAACAAATTAAAGATCCTTCTTGAGTGTGATTATTTCTACTTACAAAACTCCCACCCTTCGTTTGGACAGAGAGAGAAAAATTTGGAGGGAATATTAGGAATTTAGGGGCTAAGACCACCTTTTTTAATTTCCTCTTAGTATTCTCTCGTCCCTATTTTCTTCTATATCCAAACAAAGCTTAAGTCAAGATAATAATGATATTTAATTACAAAGTAAAAATATTTTTAACTCTTAGTGAACTCAAAATTAAAGCAAAGTGAATTTGTATGTATTATGCTAGTTTGACCCTTTCATGGTAACAAACAATATCAAAGCAGCAATTCTGACAGGCCTGCATGTAATATTGATTAAATTAGTGCCCTTAATTAGGCAAGTTGTATGTATTATGAAATGAAATAGTAATGAAGACCTTTTCATATTGGATAAATTAATGGTTCATTTCTTTTGGAAGAAAAGCCAATTATGTTATATAAAGTTAAAAGATTAAATATTCAAAATACAAGTTCAAGAGGAGAATTCAATATAGAGAATCCCCTAAAAACAAGGAAATATGATAAGAAAGCTAGGAAAGAAACATAACTAAACAATTCTAGATAAGAGGATCTATATATCCAAAGCAAGACCATTCCGTGATGCACTCAAGAATCTTGATGGATCGAGAAATTTGGAACCAACACACCAGATTGTCAGAGAAAAATGTTGATGATGATAAGAATAAAAGTAAGATGACATCTAATGAAAGAGCGAATTTGAAACACGTCAAGTAAAAGTTTATCTCGTGAAAAATAAGATAACTCTCCAAATTTTTTTAAAAAAAGAATAATCTCATTATTACAAATACCGACTTATGACTAATTTTAACCAATTTGCTTAATCCTAGGTAAGGAGGATAGATGATTATGACATATATATACTTAAATATGAGAAGGTAGATATGGTTGCCACCCACACTGGAAAATTCCCCACCAGACAGAAGCGTCAGGAGAGGAACAGACACTTTAACAACGTTAATATATATAATCGATCCCATCCCACATGCATGGACCTCCTCCACCTTCAAATTCAACAAACATTAGTGGACAACCTCATTTTCATGTCTCCCTTAATTATTTAAGTGCGCCCATTAATTAATTAGTTATCCTACAAAGCACACATCACTTTATTACTTGATCACCACTTCAACTTGTATTTAGTAAAGATATTTACTACAGTCCTTGAAGTTTTTTTAGAGAAAAATTAATTAAAAATACTCCATTTGGCTTTAATATAAAACATACTTATTTAATTTAATTAGGTTAAGAAAGTTGGTTAATATGATATGTATTTTCTAAAAGACCTTAATCATCATCCTTAATTCTTTCATTCTCTCTCTTTCTTAATTATTGTTTGAGAAATCATTAATATAGATAAATTATAAAAAGATTAATAAATATAAAGACTATGCGTTATATATTTAGAACCAAAATCAGTTTTCCAAATATATTTTATATATATTAAGGAAAAGAGAAAGTATTAGTACTATGCGTTCACTACTCACGTGGTAAATTTGGTCACTGATAGGTTTAATCGAGGTAGAAAGTGATGTTTTATGTTGCTTTCACAACGTAAATTTAATATATGCTACTGTACTCCAATATATACTTGTTTTTAATATAAAATATATTCAGCGAGTTAATCTCAATTCTAAATATAAGACCTATTATTTATATTTATCAATTTTTTCTTAATTTATCTAGTATTGATAGTCTTTCAACAATAATAAAAAAAAGGGAATAGGGAAATTAAGAAACATGAATAACTATAATGTTTTAGAAAATATATATAATATTAATTAATTTCATTAATCTAATTAAACTATATAAATAAATCTTATATTAAGAATCAGAGTTATCAGAGTGAATAATACCCTCCACGTACTGACATAAGAAGTCTCCTCGACCCGCGTAGAAATTAGTTCTGCATACAGTATTGTTTATTCCAAATCAAAATTAAAAAAAGAATTGGGGATGTTGAAATATTGAATAGTGCGCTAATTTGGTGGATTTAGTTGGTTAAAGTAGAGACTTGAAAGGGAACGAAATCGTTAATTAGGATTGGAGGATGGCTCTTTATGATGTATGAATAAAATACTGCGAGTATCATTTAGTGGGTTTATCATGGCAGTACATAGCTGGCTCGCCTTCTACATGTTGTTGGTATTTCTAACTAAATAAGTGTTTCTACAGACTTGTTTCTGTTAACCCAAATTCACAAACTGTAAAGTTAATTAATACAATTATTGAAGTATCTTAGAAATTTCAGAATTTCTATTAACCCAATAAGGGCATGGTTTGAATTGCCCACTAAGGGCAATCAGCATATATAGTTGGTTTTCGCCCCAGTTGAAGAAGAAATTCTCCCAACTAATTTCATTTTTTCCACAAAACATTTGTATTCAAATATTTATTTGTATGATCAAGTAAAACTGAACTTTCATTTGAATGAAAAGCATTAGGATTAAGTAATTAATTAAGATCGATGTTGCGTAGCTAGTATATGGTTTAATATCACCGGACTACACACACACACACACATAAAATCGAACTTCTTAAGTCAAATGATTCTAACTGCGACGTATATTAATATTTTCATGCGAGTAATAATTTCAAAGTTGTCGACTGACTTGTGATCACTCTATATAATCAGCCAAAACGTTAATATGTGTGCTTCATATTGATTGGTATGTATATGATTATAGTACTTGAATCCATAAGCAAATAATGAGACATTGTGGTTCTAAAATAAATATAACTTCGAATGCATAATCACGCTCAAGAATCAAGATCGTGTGTATATAATTAGACAACCTAAGACGTGTTTAACTACTGACCACACACATTCCACGATTATTGACTAATTAAACCAGCACATGATTAAGCCAATAAGATGATACTATGAGTGTTGAAAATTTGGGTCATCTTGTCAAGCTGTAAATATTTCATTTGATGAAATAATTAATCTAAAGTGAATTTGTCATGTTTACGTACCTGTGTTATTTTACTAATAATTGTTTTGAATCAGGAGATGAAAAATACAAATATAATGTCGTCTTGATCCTAGGTTTGGTTAATTAAGTAATGGAACCTCAAATATGCGATCGATCATCGTTGTTCAACTTTTGATATGATCTTATAGTTTTGTCTTCTCATATTATTATTATTTTTTGAATTTGATAAAATAGATTATTTCTTCCATGATGGATATATACACCCGTGCAATTTAATACTCTAGTAAACATTTAACTACTGAAGCTAGTTAGAACACCCTGTATTTTATATTGAGATTAAAATAAATAGTATTAAATAGTCACTGTATTATTTATAAATAACATTGTTTGTTTGCATGCATATTTCCAGTCAATTATATAGCGAATACAATGGTCGAAAGGGTCCCACACGGCTTCAGTCAGCAAGACAGCAAGACCTTTCAAAATGAAAACGCCTACTCATTGATTTCCCGGCTGACGTCATGAGTCCCCAAATTTTATTTTATTCCCTTCCTTTCTCACCACTTTCACTTAATTTTAGTCTCGTTTCTTCAATTTCAAAAATTTCCAACAAATTTGTCGTTATCTCCATATTTGTTCTTTGTTCCCACGCATACACTCTCTTACTGTCATAAAAAGAGCACTAACCTTGAATTTGGCTCTATTGCATGGATTATATATACGGGACACGCATAATTTATGACTAAAAAAACAACAAACACAATAATCCCATAGTTTAATTTTGTTGAGATTTTAACGGTTTAAATACAGTTTTTAAAATTTTGAAAGTTAACTGTTAAAAAAACTATTTTTAATGAATAATTTTTAGAAAAGTAATAAAAAAATAAAGTTTGACAGTCCAAATTTCTATCCTCATCATCTCAAAAAACACCTAAGCCACTTTCATTTCATTTTCTGTGGAGAGGTTTACAACAAAGACAGAACGTAACTCATAACATTTGCATGACCTCGTATCGCACTATCCTCACAACAAACTCTCTCACACAATTACTCACATCTCCAAACAAACAAACACACACACACACGTATAATGAGACGACGCGAAGTCCTACACCTCGCCACTCAATTACCTCACCTTATCAATATAAGATTGATAACGTATGCTTATTTATTATCAAGTCCAAGTAAAACACACACACACACACACCAAAATAACAGAAAATAATATGAACCAAAAAGAAGAAAAGCGTATCCAATTGAATCAGGTAAAATAATGTCATATTCAGAATAAACCATATTAGGCATGAAGGATCTCTCAAAGGGTCCGGTTCTGCAGTGGGTAGGCAGGGCTGGACCGACATCAGACCGGCCACATCCACATAATTTAACCCCACCGCTCCTTTGGCATTAATTTAAAACGTGACTATACCTCTTTCGTCATTTTGCCATCTGTGACCCCACACTCCTCCAATTTGCATTTTCTCTACGCGTACCAATTACAAGCACTTTTCCCATAAAACAAATAACCACTTCATTATTCAAATTTCAACCTACAGTGAAAACCCAGACGCGTTCCTTATTCATCTTGTTTTCAATTATTATTTGTTATTGTTCAAGAAATTAATTGATGTTTTCATACAAAAATATTATATGGAGCTCATAATGCAACTATGATATGGAGTGCCCTTTAATATTATTGCGCTACATCTGGGGAAGGCGCTGAAAATGACAAATTTTGAGGTAACTTTAATTAAAAAGGATTGTGACAAAGTAAATTAAAAAATATTTGTTTTATCTTAAAAATTTGGGTTTATTAATATTTTGGTAGCCTTAATTTTGGCTTGGTTATAACTCAATCCTTAAACTTTAATTCATTATAACTCAATCATTATAATTGACTTAATTATAGCAAAATTCCTGAATTTTAATTCAATGCAATTCAGTACCTATAGTTTTACTACTATTTAAAATTTTAGTCTCCAGATTTTAGAAAGTATAATCATATATTTCATGAAACCTGAGACTAGAGCCTTAAATGGTGGGCACTACTATAGGCGACTAAATTACAATAAGTTAGAGTTTAAATACTGAGAGATAACTGAGTCAAAACAACAACAAAAGATTAATTTTTTCTAAAAATTGTTAGTATATATGAATTAAATATAATTATTGAATGTTTATGAATAAGAAACAGTATATGATATATGTAATTATATTAATAATGTGTATTGTTTTTTCAGTTGATGTAGGGATATTAATTAGGGTCAAGTGGCATGGTATGAAGTGGGGAGTGGAAGCTAGGTAAGATAAGGAGACAAACTCTATATAAACACTCACCCCTTAAATTCTCACTCACATCATTCTATACCTTCCTCCACCACTTCTTCTTATGGTCCCAAACTCATACACTTCCTCTCTTATTTCTCATTCATCCCTCTCTCTCTCTACCCCTGGCTCTCTGTTGCTTCAGTAATCTTAACTCGTTAACATGGCAGCTGAATTAGACTCAGCCCAGAAGATTAGAACTATAGCAGATTTTGATCCTCAACGCAAGCCAACAAGGAACAAGTATGCCTTCGCTTGTGCTATTTTAGCCTCCATGACTTCCATATTGCTTGGTTACGGTCAGTCTCTTTCTTTCTATATATTTCGCTCCTCCTTTTTCTTATTCTTCAGTCTTTAATGTTCATTATTACAATTACGACAGATATTGGTGTGATGAGTGGAGCTATTATATACATTAAGAGAGACCTGAAAATCACGGACGTCCAAGTGGAAATCCTGGTAGGGATCATCAACCTCTACTCCCTCATAGGATCATGCCTCGCCGGAAGAACCTCCGACTGGATTGGCCGCCGTTACACCATCGTCTTCGCTGGTTCCATCTTCTTCACCGGTGCCCTTCTCATGGGCTTCTCCACAAACTACGCCTTCCTCATGTTCGGCCGTTTCGTCGCCGGCATTGGCATCGGTTATGCCCTCATGATCGCCCCCGTCTACACCGCCGAAGTCTCCCCCGCCTCGTCTCGTGGCTTCCTCACTTCCTTCCCTGAGGTCCACCTCCATAACTTCACTCGTTTTCTTTTGACGATACTTCTTGTCTAAGATATATTTATACAAGAGCAGAATCTGATTCAGTGCATTTTCGTCATGTTTATGTTTCAGGTTTTCATCAACGGTGGGATTTTGTTTGGATACATATCCAACTACGCATTCTCGAAGCTATCACTTCGGCTAGGCTGGCGGCTCATGCTCGGAATCGGCGCATTGCCTTCAGTGTTGCTAGCACTTGGAGTGTTAGCCATGCCGGAGTCGCCTCGATGGCTCGTGATGAGAGGTCGGCTTGGCGAAGCACGCCGAGTCCTTGAGAGGACTTCAGATTCCGTGGAAGAGGCTCAGCTAAGACTAGCCGATATCAAAGAAGCGGCTGGGATCCCCGAGAGTTGCAACGACGACGTCGTTCAAGTGAGCAAACAAAATAGTGGCGGAGGTGTATGGAAAGAGATGTTTGTTTATCCTACACCCGCAGTTCGTCACATTGTTATCGCTGCCCTCGGCATACACTTCTTTCAACAAGCGTCTGGAATAGACGCCGTCGTTTTATACAGCCCCACCATCTTCAGAAAGGCTGGGATTGACTCGGATACGGAAGAGCTTCTCGCAACTATGGCCGTTGGATTTACCAAGACAGTTTTCATCTTGATCGCTACGTTCTTGTTGGATCGGGTCGGGCGCCGCCCGTTGTTATTGACTAGTGTTGCGGGTATGGTGATTTCCCTGGTCACTCTCGCGACGTGCCTTACGATCATTGACCATTCAGATACCAAAGTAACGTGGGCCATTGGATTAAGCATCGCCACGGTGATATCCTATGTGGCAACGTTCTCGATCGGAGCTGGTCCAATTACGTGGGTTTATAGCACGGAGATCTTTCCGTTGAGGCTACGAGCTCAGGGTGCGTCCATGGGAGTCGTGGTTAATAGAGTGACAAGTGGCGTAATCTCAATGACTTTTCTCTCCTTATCCAACGGCATCACCATTGGTGGGGCCTTCTTTTTGTTTGGAGGGATTGCGTTGGCCGGATGGATCTTCTTCTTTACTTTGCTCCCGGAAACACAGGGCAAGACCCTAGAGGAAATGGAAGGGTCTTTTGGTAATTTCAGAGCAAGGTCCGACGTGGCCAAAGGACCTAGAGGTGGCAAAGATGGTAACGGCCACATCCAGTTACAAAGTAATAATCGCACTTAGATATGAAGGTAATGAAGTGTTTGAACTTACTTGAGATGCAGTATTGTACTTTTGCATGTTTTCCATCTTTAGAGTAGATTTCCTATGTGGCAGTAAATCCTGTAATATAAAAAAAAATCAAATATTTACCTAGTAATAATTTTAAAACAATTTTTATATACTCTCCCTATCACAAATATAAGCAACTTCAATTCTAACCAATTCATACACATGATATAACCAACTAATTAATAAAAATAGTTAAAAATATTAAATTTATCAAAAAAATTACTTATTTTCAATATTATTCTTATTAACGATGCTAAACTTTAACTTCATAATAGATATTTCTTAAAAAAAAAAGATATTTCCTACACTCCCACACTATCCTTATTAAATATTGGTATATATGAAAAAAAAAATCTAATATAAAAAGAGGCAAAAACATCATCTAGAAAGACTCTCTATAATAGGGACATGAAGGAGAATAATTTAGCTCAAACTCACTACGCTACATGAAAAATCAAACATTTAGATAATGTGATATTTTTTTAATATTCGCATTTAACTCTAAATAATAAGCTGAATGAAAAAAAAAAATAAAGCATCCATCGGTGTACTCCATTAAAAGTGACCAGAATTTTCTATAATGCAAGTAAAAGGGGACACATATCATAAGTGAGAATGCTATATGTGGTCAATTATTGATGAAGGACGAAATAGGCGATGGCCATATTGCTTGCTTGGTTGTAATTTTTCCTTCTCCTTTTTATTATGACAAGAAATAATGTATGGCTCAAAGTTAAAGAAAATGGTCCATGTATGGCTAAAATTAATTTGATTTTCCCGCAATCTAGTTAAATAAAAATTGACCTTTCGTACTTTCACCTTTCTTTTTCTTTAACATCAATTATTGTCTTTTCCTTAGATAACATGCATCCCCCTAAAATCTTATACAGTGATGTGTAACGAGAACAGAGGCCATGGTTTGTCTAACTTTTATTAACCACGTTATAAATAACCAAAAAAAAACAGATAATTAGAATATTATTTGTCATTCTTATATTCAAGTTGACACATACATGCAGTTTCTTCCACAAGGTATATTTTGCGTATGTCGGAGAATAAAAAATTAAATGTCCTGTGGATCGAATCTTATAAATCCAAAAACTTCTGTGGATCTAAAACAATCCGATCAACTAGATTTAAGAACTTGTGTTTGATAAAGTAGACTTCAGAACTTTATTCATCGAAATATATTGCTTTGGTATTATTATCAGTAGCATAAAAATTCTTGGAAAGGTTAATTGATGAGATCAAAACGATAAACGTATGACAATTTGGCAGGATTGCTGGCACATGGTACATATATACAATTAGAATATAATCAACGCTAATTCATATCTTCACGGAGGGTTTGTCAAATTAGGAGTAGATTTTTCTGTTCTTAACAATGATGGAAGCAACGGATGTAGGGGAGTCGTTTGAAATAACGAGAGAAGGTAGATTTATTGTTATAGCTGTAAGCTCGATCACATTAGTTTCCTCAGTTATTGCACAATTGATCGGGATCGATCATGAAAGAGCTCCAGTTATATTGGTCTAATGGTTTTAGAAATATAATTATTTTTTTCCCATTGTATAGATGCTATGTATTAACCTAATTGTTTGAGGTTGCGATTATGATCATCCATTTATAGAGACATTAGCTAGGGATTATATCAGATTAATAATATAATGGAGATATATGATGAATGTGGGTATGACAATGGAATAAAATCCTATATTATTTGGGAGGGAGAGAATATAAGTATATATATTACACCTTATGAATTTAGGCTAGTAAATAAGCTAAGAGAAAGATTGTGCTTACATGCATAACAATAGACCACTAAGAGACAAATACAATAGATGTGTGCAAGTTAAATATGGATAGGGCAACCGGAGATTAAATTGCCCTCAATGAGTTTGATGGTCTTAATTTTCTACCAAACATGTGCATTGACTCACTGCTTATAAAAGGCAAAGTCTGCAAAGATTCAAGGCACCCCGCTTTGGAAATCTTGAACCTACTAGTCGCTGTTATATTTTACTATTTGTCCTTGGATGTAACTTGGACGTGACTTGGATTACTCACTTTATGTGCAGGAACGAGTTTAATGGTCTTAAATTTCTACCAAACAGGTGTCTTCACTCATTGCCTATAAAAGGCACAGTCTGCAAAGATTCAAGGCACTTTGCTCTGAAAATCTCGAGCCTATTGGTCGCTATTATATTTTATTGTTCATCCTTAGATGTGATTTGGACGTGACTCGAATTACGCACTTTATGTGCAGGAATAAGTTTAAAGGTTTTAAATTTCTACCAAATGGGTGCCTTGACTCACTGCCTATTAAAGGCAAAGTCTGTAGAGATTCAAGGCCCCCGCTCTGGAAACCTTGAGCCTACTGGTTGCTATTATATTTTACTGTTCGTCCTTAGATATGACTTGGACGTGATTAGGATTATGCACTATATGTGCTGGAATGAGTTTAATGGTCTTAAATTTCTACTAAACGGGTGCCTTAACTCACTGCCTGTAAAAGGCAAAGTCTGTAGAGATTCAAGGCACCCCGCTATGGAAACCTTGGGCCTATTGATCGCTATTATATTTTACTATTTGTCCTTGGTTGTGACTTTGACATGACTCATATTACGCAATTTATGTCAAGGAACTAGGCCAACATAATCCACATAGACTAGCAAGTGTTATTGAATCACTCTCATAGGGATAATTGATGTTGCTCTTGTCACTAAAGCAGTAAATTAAAATAAGACCAACTAATAATGCAACATAATATAGTAGTAACTTGGGTCATTCTCTCAAAGAGCAATTTGTGAGTTTTTCTTTAAAATTAAATTTAGGTGGTGAAAGATGCAGTGGAATGAACCTAAACTAGAGTGTAAGACACTACTATCTAAATACAAAATACAAATAACTTCAAAATTTATATGAGAATGAAACTAACCTAAATGAATGCAAATGCTATTTTTGGTGGATTTTTCTTATGAAAAGGGGAATTAAAATCCTAAGAAAAAGAAATTAACTAATATATAAGAAAATCAAATAAGAAAATATAACAAATGTTTTCATCTAATACTGTGAATAGAACAACTTAGGATTTACATGGAGTTAACTTTTTTAGCCTAAATCAATTAATTAGATCAAAAATAAATTGATAAAAGAGTGGAATTAATAAGTTTAATCACCTAATTGAAATATGAAAAACCCTCAAATTTAATAACACTTAATCTATTAGAAAACTCATGATGCCTTAAAAGCTAGCTAATTAAACCAATTAAAACCAATCATAATTAATTTCAAAATAATTTTGAAAATCTTGTGTACAATTATCTAATTACACAATTAGAAAATTAATCAGTCCAATTAAATAATCAAGAGGATAAACCCAAATTGACAAATAAATTAATAATGAAAACTCAATTAATAATTCAATTGACAATCTAAAGGGTTGTAAACAAAAATTTCAGCAAATGTCTTAAGTACAAAACATTCCAAAATATTAATCCAATCCAAGCGAGATATATCTACAATTTAAAACTAAATTGTTCTCAAGAAATATAACTCAAAATTATTTAAGACTAAATAATCTTAAGTCTTAAATTAATAGATAAAAGGAAAGTCACTCACTTGTGGTCTTTAAGTGTAAGTTCAATGCTTTAGCTTTCTCCATACTCCTCCCAAATTACCTCCCAAACAAACTCAAGCTCCCATTAAAGTGTCTTGTCTTCCCAATTCTGTAGAAGCCGTGACCATGTAGACTTAGTGCCTGTTTGGGAATGCAGTGAAGAAGTGGCTTTTTTTTAATGTGGCTTTTACATAAGCCAGATTCAAAAAAAGTCAAATTGTAGATGTGATTTGTATTTGGATTGGCGGTGGGAGAAGTGGCTTTTTTTTTTACTTTGAACCTGTTTGGATTAGCGTTGGAAAATTCTGTTTAGATGAAAAATAACTGAAAAGGATATAAACCTTATTACATACATACATACATACATACATACATACATACATACATACATATATATAGTTACTTAGCTTCGTTGATTCTCCCTTTGCATAATTGATTTTGGTGCTAGCTTTTCGGTTCAAAATTTGTTAATCCCACCGAAACAAATTAAATTAAATGTTGCTATTATTTGGGTCCCTTGGGACTTGGGAGGCATTTTCCCTAATTTTACTAGAAGCTAGGTTTATATGATAATATATCCCTCATATGATAATATCATATATTATATTTGAGTATTATACAAAATAATTGAAATTAAAATGGTTATTCTTACGGCCTCCTCTTTTCCTATCTATACGGGTGAGAAGTTTTTTTGTCATATTTGTGGGACACCATATTAAATTTTTTTTACATAAATCTATAATTTTACCTTCATTTATTATTGTATAGACTTTATTCTTATGTGATATAGTATATATCACTTTTGGTCCTTAATATAATATTTTGTCTGTCGTGTAAATACGTAGTGTAATTTACACTACAGTCGAGATCTTATATAATTATAATCCCTCTGATTTATATATATATATATATATATATATATATATATATATATATATAAGCTTCAAATTTTTTAGAGGGTTTGGTTTTTTATATAAATTATAGTATGGATTTGTCTTATCACTTAATGTATTTTTTTAATGGGAGAATTGCTAAAAACTAACTTGAAAGTAAATTAATTGCTAATTGCTACCATTGCACATAGTGGGTGATAAGTTGCACACGGGTGGATGATATTTTGCACACGAGGGATGGTGTTTACACATTCGCATGGATGAATTTTGCACATGTGGATGATGCTTGCACATAAGGGGTGCTTGTTTGCACCAGTGGTACCAATCAACAAATAATTCCCTTACAAGGTATTTTTGAGCCATTTTCCCTTTTTTAATCTTATCTCTAATTAATTATATGTCTCTTTTCTCCTATTTTTCTTACTCATTCTTCTTCATTTCTTTTTTCACTCATTCTCTCTTCCACTCACCCCTCCATAAAAAAAAGGATATTTTAAGAAAATATGTCATAATTTTTTATATATTTATTATATTTAACCAATTTTAATCAACTTTTTAAATTATTTTAGTTATTTGAAGTTACGTTAGTTATTTGAAGTCTATATTTTCAATGAGTGGGAGTCCATTGATATGGATGTGTTGCTACTATAAAGACTGGAGGGGGTACGTGTTTAAGCTAACAAAGTCGTAAATATAAAGAAGGTGAAAGATAGGGTCTTGTAAGTCAGAGAAGGGAGTGATAATGAAAGCTAAGAGCTAAAATTCAAGAATGGTGACGAACATTAATAAACATAAATGCGTGGACGCAAAAAATCAATGCTATGCAAAAGTCTTCCATTTGTTCTCCCTTGCCCTGTTTTAATTAATTGGTGAAAAGGAAATATAAAAAGGGAAAATTCCAATAAAATACCAAATAAACTTCAATAACTCAAAGAAGACCATTATAATTTAGAAAAGACAAATAAGGCTCTAGGGGGGAATCTGGGTTTATTAAGTTTATGTCTAAAGTCCAAAATGTCTTTCAAAGTAAATTACACACAGGAAATCACTATGGCCAGAGCTTGAACATCACTTTAATTTTTTAAGCCAAAGAACATCACGTTCAATGCACGTTATTCCCTTCTTCACAGAGATCTTCTCTAAAATTTCTCTCTTTCGGGGTTTGTTTGACCTCCCTCCCTCCCTCCCCTTGCTTGCTTCATGTTTAATGTATATGTTTTGATTCTGCCTTCATTTCTGTATTAGTTTCAATGCTCCACATCTTTATTTACTCTAGCCTAAGAATCTAGTAGTAGCTCAAGCTTTTTATTCCTTTGATTTTTTTTTGGGAGAATTTGCTCACTCATTTTGCATCTGGGAATTTCAAAGCTGATACAAAACTCGCATGATTCATTCGAAACCCATTCGTGCGATGTTCTGTCTCCCTTCCGTAACCCAATCGGCTGTCCGTCACCTTCCATCACTGTCTCGCCTTCCGTCACCTGAGTGGGAGGTTTTGTTGCCCGAAAGAGGTGGACTCTCACAAATTTGTTAATGGAAATAACAGAGTCTTTAATGGAAATAACGAGATTCATAATGGGAATAATAACAAATAACACATGTGCTCATACAGTTGTGTTGCCTCAAAGAGGTGGACTCTCACAAATTTATTAATCGAAATAACAAAGTCTTTAATGGAAATAACAAAGTTGTTAATGAAAATAACAAGATTCATAATGGGAATAACAATAAAAAACACAGGTCTGATTCAGTTGTATTACCCCAAAGAGTTGGACTCACAAATTCGTTAATAGAAATAACAAAGTCTTTAATGGAAATAACGAGATTTATAATGGGAATAACAATAAAGAACACATGTGCTGATTGTGTTTGCAACATATCTCTTCAGGTGCACATGTGCTAACAATCACACTCTAAAAGAACATGTTCCTCCTTCTATAGATAAGTTACAATAAATTGTAACCACTAACACAAGTTGTAATGGTAATAACAAGTGCAGTATTGGGATTAACAAAAACCAGATTGTGATAAAACAAGAAAATGTATCATTGCAACTCATGTCATGAAGTAGGTCACTCTATAAGAATGTGCAAAAATCCAAACCCAACTTAACATTTGGTGTGTAGACGTGGGAGTAAATATTTTGCAAGTGAGCTCTTGGTTTATGTACAATGACTTGGATCCCTTCACATATTTTTTGTTAGAAGGGTTATGGCATATAGAATGCCCTTTTTGTTAATATTGTGTAGGGAAAACAATATTTTATATAGTGAGAGTGACAAGAAAACATTAGGTGTAGGTGGAATTGTAATGTTCACTTGTCATTTGACTATGTATATGGTAGTTGCTGTAATACACAATCTGGTTTTTGCCAATCCCAATACTACACTTGTTATTACCATTATGACCTTTGTTGGTGATTACACTTTATTGTAACTTATGTATGTTTTTTTAGAATATGATTGTTAGCACCTATGCACCTGAAGAGACATGTTACAAACACAATCAACACATGTGTTCTTTGTTGTTATTCCCATTATAAATCTCGTTATTTCCATTAAAGACTTCGTTATTTCCATTAACGAATTTGTGAGAGTCCAACTCTTTAGGGTAACACAACTGAATCAGACCTGTGTTCTTTGTTGTTATTCCATTATGAATCTTGTTATTTCTATTAATGAATTTGTGAGAGTCCACCTCTTTGGGGCAACACAACTGTATGAGCACATGTGTTCTTTGTTGTTATTCCCATTATGAATATCGTTATTTCAATTAAAGACTTTGTTATTTCCATTAACGAATTTGTGAGAGTCCACCTCTTTCAGGCAACGAAACCTCCCACTCACGGTGACGAAAGGCGAGACGGTGACGGAAGGCAACGGACGGCTGATTGGGTTGTGGAAAGGAGACAGAGCATCGAACGACTGGGTTTCAAATGAATCATGCGAGTTTTGTTTCAGATCTGAAATTCCCAGATGCCAAATGAGTGAGCAAATTATCTAAAAAAATCAAAGGAATAAAAAGCTCGGGCTACTACTAGATTCTCAGGCTAAAGTAAATGAAGATGTGGAGCATTGAAACTAATACAGAAATGAAGGCAGAATCAAGACATATGCGTTAAACATGAAGCAACCAAGAGGGCACAGAAAGAGAGAGAGAGAGAATTTCACTAACCTCAAACAAAGCCTGAAAGAGAGAAATTTCAGAGAAGATCTCTGTGAAGAAGGGAATAACACGCATCGAACGTGATGTTCTTTGGCCCCAAAAAAAAAAAGTGATCTTCAAGCTCTGGTGATAGCAATTTCCTGTGTGTAATTTACTTTGAAGGGTGTTTTGGACTTTATACATAAACTTAATAAACCCAGATTCCTCCCTAGAACCATATTTATCTTTTCTAAATTATAATGGACTTCTTTAAGTTATTGAAATTTATTTAGTATTTTACTAGAATTTTCCCATAAAAAAATCAATGTTAGAATATGAGCAACGCACTTTATTTTGTATACGGTAGCGTAAATATGAGACCGTTGAAATTATTAATTAATTAATTAATTGATTGTTGGTACTCTTCAAATATTGCTACCAACAAATCTTCCCTCAACACTCTTACATCAATCCACGTTGCCTATAAAAAAATCAAAGAGATAGAAACCACGAGTTTAATGGTTACACCTTTTAGCTGTTTGTTTTGGTAATCACGTTTATCTAAGTTGAGATAAAATTTCTTTCACATATTTATCTCATATATTATAAATCATGTTGGAAAAAAAACTTCTTCTATCATCAATCTAACTAGTTTATATTTAGACATTGTCATTAAATCCAATTAAAATTAACTTTTTTAAAGATGTTTTATTTGCATTCACGTAGATAAGAACTCAAGGCCTTATACTTAGGGTCTGTTTGAAAATCCATTGATGGGGCAAAAAAGCTCATTTGGACCCAGAAGCCCATTTGATATGATGAGAGAATGTTTGGGATCACTGCAAACTTCTGCCAATGAGTTTTTATCTTTCCCACTCTACTTCTTATTGACATTTCCAAAATAAGAGGGCTCCATTTATTAAAAATAAAATATTTAATTCATAATCTTCATCTCTTGCTACGCAATAGAGAAGAGATACATAGCAAAGAAGCTTACCACCATACCTATTTAGTGCATTTTTCTTTTTTTAATAATAATTAATTTTTTTATTTTATCAAATTTTATTTACATTTTTCTCTTTAATTATCACAAAATATATATATGTGTAGTATTTAATAAGGCTTATACCCTTTTCAGTCATTTTCCATCTAAACGGGTTTTTCAAACGTTAATCCAAACAGATTTAAGGTTAAAAAAAGTCATTTTTCACACCGCCAATTCAAACACAAATCACATTTGTAATCTAACTTTTACAAAAATCACATTAAAAAAAGTTATTTCTCCACCGTGTTCCCAAGAGTCACTTAAATGGTTAAAATGCCTTTTACTATGACCAATGTCTAGCTTTTTTATTGTTAAGGGGGACTAATAATTTTTTAGGCTTAGCAGGTACGAATTAACCAACGTCTGTTGGTAATGATACCTTTAATTAGTTGGCTTGATATCACTGTAAGGAATAATCAAACTTCATATTAAACCAGGTGACTCTAGCTGCCACATAAATGATATTTTCTTGAGAGTACGTAGACATTTCAAAGTTATGGTGGTCACACTAATTGACATGTGGTCTTTTTTGTTTTTTGTTTTTTTGTTGGCCAGAGTTGACATGTGATCACCCATCAGTCAACGTGTTGATATGTGTGTTTCATATTGATTGGTACAACTATGTATATAAATATGCTATTATGATTGAAGGATTACCATATATTTATATTATTGAAACAGCAACAAGCAAATAATGAGACATTATTTATTCTAAAATACATATAACAACTTTGCATAATTGCATCCATAATCGCTTCAAGGAAAAAAAATTACAAGAGACAAATTAACGCGTGTGTTTGACCAGACACGATCTCTGATTCTTGATTAATTAAGCCCACACACATAATTAAGCCAAGAAGGTGACGTTGAGCGTTGAAAATTTGGGTCATCTTGTCAAGCTGTACGCGATTTCATTTGATAAATTAATTAAAGAAAAGACAAATATGATGAAATTAGATGCAACAGAACAGGGGTCCTGACTATACGCTTAATTATGGTTATTTAATTAATGACCCTGAAAAGATACAATTAATCGTCAGTTCCAACTTTTGATCTGAAAGCAGTTTTGTTTATTCCTCAAGTCATATCATTTCTTGGACTCGATGAGACTACGCACAGCGACGTGAAAGAGATGGGATGTTGAATATTCTTGGCCTTCGAGGCTTATTTTTACTTATTTTTCCTCAAATAAATAGTATTGTAATTTAAGTGGGTGTTTGAAATAATAATTAAAATCTCTAAAAATATTTTTCAATCGTAATTTATAATATATGAGATAAGTGATGTGAGAAGAATTTTTTCTTAACTTACGTGAATCGCACTTATAAAATAAAAAAAAACTATTTCAAACAAGGTCTAAATTCACTTTCTTTCTTTTTTTTCAAATTTTGTTAATCAATGTTTTTAGGAGTAAAAGAAAAAAAAAGACAGAAAATACTATTTAAATTATAAAAATTCTAAAATATCTATTAAATTTATAAAAGACAAACAAATGATCTAATAAAAATATGATATTTTGAAAGTTTTGGTATTGACGATTTAAGAATGTCAATTAGTAATTTAGGTATAGATAACTTAAAGAGCTCAAGTTGTCAATCTTTATATCCAAATTACTAATTTCTATATTAAATTGACTGGTGACACATTAGCCCCCTTTTTTGACCCGCCAAAAATTTATATTGACTTGCATGCTCCACAAAATTTGTTACTACCATCACTAGTTTATTTCCTGTACGGTTCACTTAATTTTAGCCTCATTTATTTTTTGAAAAGTAAAATTCAGATTATTTGTTTTATGATGATTCATCATGACTATGCCGAGTAACATTATTCGCATAACATTTTATAGTCGCCGATCAAATTGGCATAATGATGGTGGAATCTGAATTGAACCCTTATTTTTGTCATATCTGTATCAACTTGTTATTTTATTTACTGAATTAACCATTACAGGCTTACTAGTATTGTTATTCAATTAAAAAATTACAGAAAAACATTTCATAAACCTAAAAATTACATTTACAAAGCTTTTGTAATTCATCTACCCTCAAAATAGAGCTATACCTAAAAAGGGCCACTAACCTTAAATTAAATTAAAGAAACAAAACTCTTCCTGCATTAATTAATATTAGGAAAAAATATTATGAGGTTTCAAGGATGAAATACAATCACCAAAAACTTTTACAAGTAAACATTATGCATTGATTAATTTGAGTGCAGAAAATAACAATAGGTTTAGACTGCTGATTTATTATTGATGCTTTTTGATGATTAAATACGTTCTTTTCTTAGAATTTCAGAGTGAGTCTATGTGGATATTATACACGCAATTGGGACAAACTACAAAACTAAAACTTTATAAAAAAAAATTAGAATTCACCTAATGGCTTTTTTCCCTCCCCACAGCTATATATCTAATATCTAATTCATAAATTTAAATTTAAATATTGTTATAATCATATCCCGTATAATCAAAGATCATATCAATGTAAATAAGGAAACATATCAAAACATTAGGAAATGTATCCTAGTATTTATTAGAAAATATACGATCACATATATATAAATAGGCATACTATTGTACATTACTTTGACACTAACTTGTCCTAATATAACATTTTCGGTCAGTGTACTTAGCCAATTTATGGGGTCTCCAATAGTGACACAATGGAAAGCCTTAGAGCATATCTCGTATTATTTGAAAAGTTCCCCAGGTTGTGGCATTCTCTATACAGATTATGGGCACACTAAAATCGAGTGCTTCTGTGATGCGGATCATGCAGGGTCTAAGGCTACAAGACGGTCCACTATGAGTTACTATGTGTTTGTTGAGGGAAACCTGATATCTTAGAAAAGTAAGAAGCAAGGTGTTGTGTCAAAATATAATGTAGAAGCAGAATACAAAGTCATGTTACAATCAATGCAAGAAATTGTGTCGGTATTTCAACTTATGAAGGAAATTGGCATCGTCACGATATTGCTTGCAAAACTATGGTGTAAACAGCACTACATATAGCATTGAAATCTATGTTCCATAAGCATACGAAGCATATTAAAATTGACTGTTACTTTATTTGTAACAAGATCAAAGAGAATATTGTATCTACAAGGTATGTGCTATCAAACAACCAACTGGCAGATCTTATGACGAAAGCCTAAAATGAGACACGGGTCGAGTATCTTTGTAAAAAGTTAGACATGATCAATATATATGCTCTAACTTGAGGGGGAGTGTTAAAATCATGTTTCATATAATCAGAGATTATATCAATATAAATAAGGAAACATATCAAAACATTAAGAAACTTATCCTAATATTTAGGAAAGAAAATAGATCACGTATATATAAATACGCACACTCTTGTACATTGCTTTGATAAGAAATTCAAATTTATAATTTCCCTTTCTGTTTATTACTCTACAAATATCATTAGTATAGATTTTTATTTGAGCAAAATCTTATTAAAAAAAATATCCCAAGCCTCTTCCACTTAGTCCCATCAACATTGATTAATGCATGCAACTAGCGTCACCCGAGAGCACTTGCATGATCTCATATTGCAATTTTTTTCCTATGGTGCTCCTCATTGCTACGAGCACCTAAGAACTTCCCAAACAAATACTCGTGCATCAACCATCTCAATTCTCATCAGAAAACCCAAATTTTTTTCCTCATGGCTGTATTTATATTTCCAAATATCTGTTTTTTCTCCATTTTAGGTGGTTTTAGTGCTCATTAAGGGTGACCAACATCGAAATCTGAATCTTGTTTAAATTTAATTTTATATTTTAAATTATTTAACAAAATATTTTAAACTGTTCCGAATACAGAATAAAAATATATATTAACTGTCAGTTTTCTTTAAAAAAATATTTTTTATTATCAATTTCAATGCCCATCCCAATACCACCATGATAATTAAAATACACTTAAAACTTTTAACTGATAGTTTTTCAATAAAAAAATATTTATCTTTTTATTTTAAAACTATCAGTTAAAAGTTTTAAATTTATTTTAATTATCATGGTGGTATTGGATGAGCATTGAAATTCATTATCTTTAAGAAAATTATATTCAGATCTTGGATAAGATAAAAATTAAATAAAAATTTATCCTTTAAAATCTTAAAATTGTCAAAAAATCTCGTAAGATTTTTTTATAATAAATTTTAATTGTAGATTCGTCAATGGACGCTCATAGACTTGTTAATGGACGCCCTTGAATTTGTTAATGGACGCCCTTAGACTTGTTAATGACACTCCCATGGACTTGTCAGCGGAATTAAAATTTATTGCACGGAACTTCTTGATAATTTTAAGATTTTAATGGACCTTTTTTTTTTCTCTTATTTAGGTCTTGAATGTTATTTTCCCATTATCTTTCTTTGTTTTTTTTACTCGTGGAAATTGATTCTCTTTATATATACACCCAGCACACAGGATGGATTAACGTTATCATGACTCATCACTAGTATAAAATAACATTTTTAGACCATATTATTTAGACCGGTTATTATGGATAAGGTCTAAAAATTATGATCGGTGGCAGTTTCGTAATTATAAAAAAATTTAGACTGGTTCTTAAAATATGCGGTCTAAATGATATTATTTAGACCGGTTATCCAAACAACCAGTCTAAAAATATAAAATTAATTAAAAATTTTAAAAATTTAAAAATTTTTAGACCGGTTGTCACTAATAACCGGTTTAAGATATAAAAATTTTTAGACCGGTTGTTGATAATAACCGGTCTAAAAGATGAGGAATTAAAAAATTAAATATTTTTTATTCTTAAGACCGGTTATTAGTCATAACCGGTCTAAAAGGTGAGCTTTTTAAGACCGGTTTTGTCAAATAACCGGTCTTAAAAGTCCGCCCTAATATTTTAAATCTTCTTTCGCGGCCTTAGCTCGTGCCTAATTTTAACTTTGAAATTTGAAATATGATACTCATCAAGCTTCTTGTAAACCCCTCCCTCGTGCTGCGGCAGCTCCTCTTTCCCATGTCAATTTTCCTTCATTGACCATCGCCGCCGTCGACGCAAAGGTATGGTGGAATCCATTACCGTAAGGCTCGACATTTCTTCCCTCCGATTGGTTTAAGGTAAGCGCTCTACTTAATTAGTTTAATACATACTTTAGACTAGCTGCCGTCATATACTTCAGATCGATTTCTATTGCAAAATTTTATACTCATATTTGCTTACAAGCTTATGATTGCGACATCTGAGAGAGTTTACAAATTGGATTCATCACTAGGGGCTGAGGTTAGTGTTTTCTTCTATCATTTGCCATTTTTCTAAATGTTATACATGTTTCTTCTCTGATAAAATTTCTTAAATAAAAATTATCTTCCAACTTACGTTCTAATTACTTTCTTTTCTAATTCATTTCCTAATATTTTTTCAAACTGTTGAGTCATGCATAGCTCATTATGTATTTACACTGGGTATTGCAAGATTCCTGAGCTTTGCTCATTGGGTTCTTTAGGTATAGCTCCACCAGGATATATTCGTGATAAGTAATTATAAGTATGAATATATAAGTATGGCCTTGGAAGCATGCTTTTAGAATGTGTACAAATTGGATATACTAACGTAATTAATAGATTAACTAAAAAAAATACACTTTTTAGAACGGTTGTTGGAACAACCGGTTTAAAAAGTGTGACTTTTTAGACCAGTTATTTAGATAACCAATCTAAAAAATGTGAATTTTTAGACTAGTTGTTCCAACTACCGGTCTAAAAAGTGTGCCTTTTTAGATCGGTTACATAACCGGTCTAAAAATTATCACACTTTTTAGACCAGCTATATCAGTACATCATTTAAAATTGATCTAAAAAATCATTTTTACCTGATCTAAAAAATTATTTTTGCATCTGTGCATGAGTCATGAGCACATACTTCCATTGTTGGTACAAATTGTAACATCCTTATTTTTATTTTAGGATATAATTATATTTTAATATAATTATACTTTAGAGATAAGTATAAATTTAATAGAAAGTTTTTCAAAAAAAAATAGAAATTAAAATTTAATTAATAAAATAATAATTTATTAAAATAATAATATAATATAAAAAAATTTCAAAGTTGGTAGGCGCTGAAACGGCACCTACCAAGCCCCCCTTATCTAAAAAAAAATTATGTTGCTTTGGCGCCATCAGGCGCCAAAGCAACGAGAATAGGAGGACATGGTGTATTATAAATACCCCTCCCATAAACACTTCATGCAGGTAAAGTATTTCGTGAAGAGAAGAGAGGGTGGGGTCCTGATGAGAGTATTTTTTGTTATTTGATGATCAATAAGGTACGTAAACTCTCTTCTAATCACAAAGTTTTTTTTATGAAATATATTCTAAATAATTTTCTCTTTCATATGATAGTGATTTTATGCTAGTTAGATAATATTTTGGGGATATAATTTTAGGCAAGTTTTGAGTTTTGTCAATATAAGACTGTAGAAATGTAGAGAATAATTAATAGTTAATTTTAACCGGTTTAGATATATTATTTGGTTGTTATGTGATCTTATAATTAATTTATTTTATAAATAGGATATAACTTAATTTCCATAGGGCTTTTTACTGATCAAAATCTGTTTAAATAATTTATTTGGAATATTGGAGGTATTATTGAGGTTTTAATCGATTTATTTTTGTAAGATCTGAGCTCTGTGAAAAATATGAGTTATGATTTAATATTTAAATTAGAATTTGATACGATTTTTATTATGTAGAGATTTGAGGAGTTGTTTAATAATTTGATTATACCCATATAAATTATAAAAAAGAAATTTAATTATTTAAAAAGTTGATATTGAGGATTTTGTAACTATATGTATGTTAAAGGTTATTTAAGGATCTTAATGAGTTATTTGGGTTTATGAGGAATGATCTATGATTAAGGATTTTTAAGGAAATTAGAATAATTGAGGATAATAGTTGTAGAGAAAATTGGGTTGTAAGAGTTAAATTATGTAAATTAATTATTTTATTGTTATTTGTGGTTAATTGATATCTACATTAATAATGTAGAGTTTTCTTGTGATCGGTTATTGTACGGGTTTTACTATCTAAATTAAGCTTAAGCTTGGAATCGAGGTAACTGTGGTTAATTTATTTTGTATGCTTGCTTTGGACTGTAAGGTGTTTTATAAACCTTACTTTTATCTATATTATTTGTATGTGTTTTGCAAGATTATATTTATATCTGAATATGAATTTATTTCAGTGAAGTAGTGTATTTTCCAATTTACATATATAAGTGAAAAATATTATTAAATTGTTACTGTTGTGATGGATATGTTGTTTGAGATGGAATGTTGTTTAAGAATTTAGAATTATCGTAATTGTTTTCGAAAGTTGTATTAATTTATTATTTTCATATTACGGGATATGTTGGGTTGTATGAAAAAGATATGATGAATTGTGTGCTCATCGGCTCTCTCAATCCCAGCCTGGATTTTGGAGTTGAGTGTTTTAGGCGGACACCTTCCTGTTACGGTATATTGGTGGTAGCATGGGAGGGGGCAATATTCTTGATGTGACTAGCTAACCTTTGGCCGGGTATACTAGGACTGATAGGCTGTACCAGTCCAGAGGAGATAAAGAGGAGCATGATGGATGGGTGTGGATGATTTTATTCATTGATTATATTATGTTAAGTTTTGAATTATGAGAATATTATTATTTTTATTATGTCAGTTAAACCTACTTCTCTGACCTACAATCTTTCCCTACATATTTTATAAATTGATTTTGGTTACTGAGACTTTATGTCTCACCCCGTCATTATAAATAATTTTTCAGGCGAGACCTCTAATCTGGCTAGAGGCCAAGGGAATCAACCAGATGCATAGACGTTAAGAATATTGTAGGCCTCTTTTGGTATTGGTGTTGTGTTAATTTCTATATTGCTATTATAGGGCCCTCATGTTTCTGGAATGATACATTGTTTTTACTGTTGAGTAACTGTGTTGGAATAAATATTTAACTCTTATTAGGCATGAGGCCTTATGTTGCGTACTATGATATTTTGATAGACCCACAATCACAGTTGTATTGGAAATTATTTTTTGTGAAATTTTAAGACTTGTAGGTTGACTGTGATGTGAGATCAGAATAATAAATTTTTCTGTAGCGAGTTTGTGCCCTAAACTCCGATATGTTTTAAGAGAGTTTGTGTCCTGAACTCTGATATGTATTAAATTAAACTTTGATATGTATTAAAAAAATTATTACTAATTTTATATAACTGTATTAGATAATTACTGTTTATGAGAATGGTTGGTTTCACAAATTATTCTTATACATAAAAACTGATAATTTGTTTTGGGTTACTGAAGTCAGGAAAGGAGCCGTTCTAAATCCCAGCTTCACTAAAACCAAATTGCGTATCTGACGCGGAAAAGCAGTTTGGACTTCTCAACAGTTGAAATAATCCAAATAACTTCAAAAAAAAAAAAAAAAGAATATGATTGCCAGTATAAAAAAAAACTCTTGTAGTTGAATATATATTTGTATAATAGTTCAGTCATTATTTCTCACTTTTTTAAAAAAGCAAAAAAGACAATAGGATGGTTCAGAGTCATAACTAATTTTTAAAACTATATAACATGGTGTAGTGAATCAGACGATAGAGAGACCATATTCAAGAACACTCAAATTATCAGATATGAGCAAGTGTTGTCTACCGCAGTTGGTATGACATAAGGTCTATGTGTCTCACCATCTAGATTCGATCCCAATCCACATTTTGTAGGGTGCTAATTAAAAAAAAAATTAGATATTAGTATTTTATTAAAGTCATATAAATAAAGCCGGGGAAGGAATATTAAAAATAATAGATAACTAATTTATAAAATTGAAAAAATTAGTTATTTATAAAATATGGTTAGTTTCATCAAAATACTCTTATATGATAATTATTTATGTTGAAACTATTACATGAATTAAGAAAATTTTCTTTAATCAATAAGTTGTATGATAAACAGTCTCACCTTATAAAAAAGATAATATAAGTTTAAATATGAAAAGTATATTTGTCAAGTATTAGTTAGAACTATACCAGAATTGTAAATTGTAACAAATTATTTGTTATGTAACTTAGTTGGTTTATATCTTCTGTACATAGAGTATTTGATTTGTATATAAATACTGTTACTGTGATAATGAAGAGTTAGTTTTTCCTTTCCCAAAATATTATTTCGTTACATGGTATCAGTTTGGTTTCTTTCTTGAGATCTCCGCTTCTCGGTTTTTCTTTCTTCTTCGAGATCTCCGCTTTATCTTTCCTCTTTCTCCTTGCTTCGTCCTTTCCGTGAAGCTTCAATGGCTTCTCAACCTTCTTCATCTCCACTCCCAGATCTGAATAGCCCCTTCTACATTCACCCTAATGAGAACCCTGCCCTTGTTCTCGTCGCTCCGCCTCTCGATGGCTCTAACTATCATAGCTGGGCTCGTGCCATGCGTTTGGCTCTTGTCTCCAAAAATAAATTGAAGTTTGTCGATGGATCTCTTCTTCAGCCGCTGATTACTGATCCTCTCTTTCCACTTTGGGAGCGTTGTAACCAGTTGGTTCATGGTTAGCTTACCAAATCTATGTCTCCGACTATTGCTCGTAGCACCTTGTGGTTTGATTCGGCTTCTGACATTTGGCTTGATCTCAAATCTCGTTATTCCCAATCTGATGTGTTTCGGATTGCTGATTTGCAAGAGGAGATCTATAGCCTGAAACAAGGTACTCTTTCCGTTGGTGAGTTTTATACACTATTAAAGATTTTGTGGGATGAACTCTCCAACATTCGTCCTGTCAAACCGTGTGACTGTGGTTCTGTTTCTAGTGCTCTCACTTATCGTGAAGAAGATCACGTTATTCGCTTTCTGAAAGGCTTGAATGAACAGTTTACTTCAGTGAAATCCCAAATCATGTTGCTCGATCCTCTTCCGCCGATGTCCAGAGTCTTTTCTTTGGTTCTTCAGCAAGAATGAGAGCTTCAGGTTGCTCCTGAGCCTACCATTCTCATGGTTAAGGGTTCTCGTCCTCCTTCTACGGCTTCTGGATCCAAGTCTGGTAAACTTTGCACCTATTGTGGCAAACCGCGTCATACTGAAGAGACTTGCTATCGGAAACACGGTTTTCCTCCCGGCTTTAAGTTTCGGTCCTCTGGTGCTTCTCCGTCGGTCAACAATCTCGCTTTCACTGGTTCTGGTTCTGTTCCTGTTGCTTCCTCTGTCATGCCTCAATCCTTTGCCTCTGTGTTTCCTCAACTTTCTAAGAATCAATTTCAGCGTCTCCTTC
Source organism: Albizia julibrissin (assembly GCA_037074505.1). Classification (NCBI taxonomy): domain Eukaryota; kingdom Viridiplantae; phylum Streptophyta; class Magnoliopsida; order Fabales; family Fabaceae; genus Albizia; species Albizia julibrissin. The sequence goes on along the minus strand of CM073480.1, from coordinate 1,807,660 downwards.
AGCTTTTGGATTCGCCTACTTCACCAACTCTTTCTGTCACTGTAAATCATCTTTCCACTACTCCTCTTTCAGCCACAGGTATGTGTCATTCCGTTTCTTCTCATTCCAATGCTTGGATCTTAGATTCTGGCGCCACCGATCATGTTTGTTGTTCATTGGCCTTGTTTGCTTCCTATACATCTATTTCCCCCATTCTGGTTAGTCTTCCTAATGGTGCACACATATCTGCTACAATATCTGGTACTGTGGTTTTGTCCCCTCATTTGACCCTGTCTAATGTCTTGTATCTTCTGGCTTTCACATTCAATATCCTTTCAGTCTCTCAGTTAACTTCATGTTTAGATTGTTCACTTACTTTCACTTCCCATTTTTGTCAGATTCACTTACACCAACCTTCGATGATGATTGGTGCAGCTAGTCTTCTCAATGGGCTTTACTTGTTAAATGCAGATAAGATGCCTTTTATTTCTTCCTCTCAGGTTCTTTCAACATCTACTAAATCTAATTCAGATTCTATCCTCTGGCACCTTCGTTTAGGCCATTTATCGAATGCTGCCCTTTCTGATTTAAATAAGACTGTCTCTGATATAGCTTGTACTTCTCTTTCAATTCCGTGTGATTCATGCCATTTTGCCAAACAGAAGAGGCTTTGTTTCCCTGTAAGCACAAGTTCTTGTAATAACATCTTTGATTTGATACACTGTGATATTTGGGGTCCCTATTCTGTCATTTCTGCTCAGGGTCATCGTTATTTTCTCACTATCATTGATGATTTTTCTCGCTATACATGGCTTTTTCCTTTGCATACTAAATCAGAAGCTCGGACCCACATTCAACATTTTTTGGCTTTAGTTCAAAATCAATTTCACACTTCTGTTAAAATTTTAAGATCTAATAATGGTTCAGAATTTTTAATGCCCCAATTTTATGTCTCTAAAGGCATTATCCATCAAACATCCTGTGTGGCAACTCCCCAACAGAATGATTTGGTGGAACGTAAGCATCAACACATTTTAAATGTTGCCAGGCTTTGCTTTTTCATTCTCATGTCCCTATTGCATATTGGTCCTTTGCTGTATCTCATGCAGTTTACATCATTAACCGATTACCAACACCCATTTTACACAACCTTACTCCTTTTTTCCGTCTTTACAAGCATAATCCTTCTTATACTGATTTTAAAGTGTTTGGGTCTTTGTGTTATGCTTCTACTCTTACTCACAACCGTCACAAATTTGACTCACGAGCAAAGAAATGTATTTTCTTGGGATATCCCAATGGCTCTAAGGCCTACATTTTACTTGATCTTTTCTCCAATCAAATATTTTTGTCAAGATATGTTATTTTTCATGAACTTGTGTTTCCTTTTAGTTCTTCTCCTGTTTCTTCTCTTTCCCCCACTCTTCCCACTGATTCTTCTATTCAATCTTTTCCCACCTTTTTTGATGATCCTTTACTTTCTGTCGCCTCTCATTCTTCCTCCCTTGATGTTCCTTCTGCTTCGCCATCCTCTGCTGCCTCCTCTTCTCCTGGTCTGCCTGATCCTCCTTTACGTCGTTCTTCACGTTCCCATCTCCCACCATCTTATCTGCAGGACTATCATTGTGCCCTTTTGCATACTACTGAATCATCATCATCCAAGGGTCTTCCTAGGTATCCTCTCTGTAATGTTCTATCTTATGCCTCATTATCTCCCATTTATAAAAATTTTGCTTTAGCTGTCAGTTCAGTTTTAGAACCTAAAACCTATACCCAAGCTATTAAATTTCCTGTTTGGAAAGAGGTCATGCATGCAGAGATACAAGCTCTTGAAAAGAATCATACCTGGGAACTTATTCAGTTACCGCCTGGTAAGCACACTATTGGATGCAAATGGGTTTTTAAAACTAAGTTTAAGGCTAATGGTGAGATTGAAAGACACAAGGCCCGACTAGTAGCTAAAGGCTACACCCAAACTGAGGGTGTTGATTACTTTGATACCTTTTCTCCGGTGGCTAAGATGACTACTTTGTGTATTTTACTCTCTATTGCAGCAGCAAAACATTGGCATCTCCATCAATTGGATGTCAATAATGCCTTCCTCCATGGAGATCTCCATGAAGAGGTCTATATGGCTCTCCTTCAAGGTTTCTCGGCTCCTCAGCCCAATCTTGTTTGTAAGTTGAAAAAATTTCTATATGGTCTTAAACAGGCCAGTCGTCAATGGTACTCCAAATTGTCAGCTGCTTTGCTGTCTTATGGCTATATTCAGTCTTCTTCTGATCATTCTTTGTTTTATAAGGTCAATTCTACTTCTTTCACAGCTGTTTTGGTTTATGTTGATGATGTGGTCTTAGCTGGAAATGATATGACTGAAATTTCTTCTCTCAAACACAACTTACATGCTGCTTTTACTATCAAAGATCTTGGGGAATTGCGCTATTTCTTGGGTCTAGAATTAGCTCGTTCTAAATCTGGAATTTTTTTATCTCAAAGGAAATTTGCTTTAGAGTTGCTTGAAGATGCTGGTTATCTTGCTTGTAAACAGCTTCCACACCCATGGACCCTCACTTGAAGCTTTCTTCCCTTTGTGGTAACCCTTTGGTTGATCCTAAGCCTTACCGAAAGCTAATTGGTCGCCTCCAATATTTGACAACTACCCGGCCAGATTTGAGTTTTGCCACCCAACAACTCAGCCAATTCATGTCTCAGTCTCATGACATTCACCTTCAGGCTGCACACAGAATCCTTCGGTACCTTAAATCATCTCCTGGTGCTGGTTTGTTTCTGTCCTCTAATTCTGATTTGAAGCTCAGAGCCTTTAGTGACTCTGATTGGGCTAGTTGTGTGGATACAAGGCGTTCTATCACCGGTTTTGCTGTTTTCCTTGATTCTTCTTTGGTTTCTTGGAAAGCCAAGAAACAAGCAACGGTTTCTAAGTCTTCCTCTGAGGCTGAATACCGTGCTCTTTCTTCCACTACTTGTGAATTGCAATGGATCATTTATTTGCTTACTGATTTTGATATTAGTCATCTTGCTCCTGCTTTGTTATATTGTGATAACCAATCAGCTTTACATATTGCTGTCAACCCTATATTTCATGAGAGAACTAAACACATTGAGTTGGATTGTCATTTAGTCAGGGAGAAGGTTCAAGCCAAGATTATCCACCTTATGCCTGTACGATCTTGTGATCAACTTGCTGATGTGTTTACTAAACCTCTTCATCCTACTCGGTTTCAGGATCTGATTCTCAAGCTTGGCATGAAAAACATCCATGCTCAAGCTTGCCGGGGGGGGGGGGTGTCAAGTATTAGTTAGAACTATACCAGAATTGTAAATTGTAACCAATTATTTGTTATGTAACTTAGTTGGTTTATATCTTCTGTACATAGAGTATTTGATTTGTATATAAACACTGTTACTGTGATAATGAAGAGTTAGTTTTTCCTTTCCTAAAATATTATTTCGTTACAATATTTACTACGAGATATAAAAGCACTTTACTTTCTAATTCTCAAAAACGAAAAACCTTCATCAAATAGAAAACACCCTTTATTTATACAATTAATACGATTGATTTTGTGTCGAGTGCCATTGGTTTACCCATTCAAGTGGCACCCTCACACCCTCAAATGCCCAGTTGACATGTGTTGGGTGTGTCTGCGTCAAAGGGTTAGGTTAGAAGTAATATTTAAAAAATCATGGAGATAGTTTAAAATTTTTTATAAATTTGCATAACAGAGTAAAGTGAAATTATACTTTTAGAATTAAAGTAAACTTCTTAATTAACTCATATTTAGAATTAGAGGGAGTACATGGTTATATACTTTCTACTGAAGTTTATATTTTTAATATCATAAAATTTTAAAACTCCTTAAATACTGCTAATTTTTTTTTATTTAATCTAAAGTGTCACTAATGATTATCCCACTTCATGTCAAAAAATTAATGATTATCCCATGCATTACTGATGTACACTTTTCCTCTCCCTCGGATTAATAACATCCTTAAATTGGATTGGATTTTATTTAATAACTCAGATTATCATAATATTAGTAGTTTATTTAGGAATTTATTATTTAAGAAAAATAAATTTTATTATTTAAGAAAAATAAATTTTATTATTTTTTATTTTTATAATATTCTTTTTAGTGCATCCTTTTAAGTTTTTTCTAATGAAAAAGCACATATTTTAAAACAAATATTTATAAGATTTTTTGTGATTTTTTTAAGTTTGCAAAAATAACCAAAACCTCGCAGTTTTTTTAAAACAATCAAAGCCTGAAAAAGGTAGATTCCTCATTATGTATAGATTATAGAGGCTATTTTAATTTTAGTAATTTTTAAGATAATCCAATACATACAAGAGAAAATATTATAAAGATATTGAGTTTCGTATGTATACATATTTTTAAATCAAAATATACATGGACATATTATCTGACTTTGATAACTAAAAGTTAAATAGTTGAGATGGGTTACAAAAGGTTTTTCATGAGTAAATTCGTATAAAATTTCAAAGTAGAGATTTACATTAAAAGAATCTCAAATTAAAATTCATCAAATATATAGATAGATATTATGCAAACCTGAAACCTCCGTAGCTTTTGGTAGGAGGCACAAAAAATTTAAATGAAGAAACAAACTTAGTCAAAGGATACAAAGAAGTTAGAAAAATACGGTTAAAGTGGGAGAATTAATATTACGAGTTTGGATAAAGAGAGATGACTGTGCGTTAGTTACAAGATATTTCAATGGGCAAAAAGTAATAAGTTATTTCAAAATATTAAACTTATAATTGGGAAATATTACAAATTTAAAGAAGATATTTCTAAAACGTGGGTATTTAGTGTAATGGTAGTTATCAACGGACGATAAAATTCACCAATGATGCGTTGTGGCATACACTTTGTGCGGGATGATGATGATGATTGAATATAAGTAATAAATAATACATGTCTATTCTTAAATACAAGAGGAAGGTTATAAGTGAATTTTTATTATAAATATAAGGCCTATTCTTTATTTATATATTTTATATTTAAATTTTTTAAAATAAATTTACCTCACTTATAAATTGATATATAATCTAATAATATACATAAATATTTTACGTATGATAACACATTTTATAACTAAACAATTTATTCAGTACGAATTAGTAAACTCACTCTTATATATAAGAAGTAGTAAATGCTGGGGGAAAAAAAAGGAGGCAGTATAAAGAAAGATAACAAAATTTAGAATAATTTCATAAAATATAGGATAATTAAGGAAATAAATCCCGTACATAATTGTGCTTTAAATGTGAACCTATTTAAGAGATAATGTACGAAAATGTTGAGAATTGAAAATAAGGATAAGACCGATTATTATAATCTCACACTATTGGTAACATGATCATATATGTGGTTGTGTTCCCCACCTGATACATATAGATAGTCCCACTTCTCTATATAAGACCCTCCGTTCTCAGCCTCCTCCTTCACCCTCTTCTACCATTCTCATTGCACAGTCACTGATACATACACTGATTAAGATGGCCGTTGAGCTCCAAGCAGCCCAGAAAACGGCAAAATTAGAAGATTTTGATCCTCCCATGAAGCCCAAAAGGAACAAGTTTGCTCTCGCTTGTGCTACTTTGGCCTCCATGACTTCCATCTTGCTTGGTTATGGTCAGTTACATTCCTTCCCTTCTCTTCAATTACTCTCTAAAGCCTGCAAGTTTTTTTTAATTCTTTTAGTTAATTACTTACAGATATCGGTGTCATGAGCGGAGCTATTATCTACATAAGGAGAGACCTACATATTACCGACGTTCAAGTCGAAATCCTCATGGGGATTATCAACCTATACTCTCTCGTAGGCTCCTTCCTCGCCGGAAGAACCTCCGACTGGATTGGCCGTCGTTACACCATCGTCCTCGCCGGTGGGATATTCTTCGTCGGTGCCCTTCTCATGGGCTTCTCCCCAAACTACGCCTTCCTCATGTTCGGCCGTTTCGTCGCCGGCGTCGGCGTCGGTTACGCCCTCATGATCGCCCCCGTCTACACCGCCGAAATCTCCCCCACCTCCTCTCGTGGCTTCCTTACTTCCTTCCCCGAGGTAATCCCATCTCCTCGTCGGATAGATACCACAAGCTCGTTCCATTTTGGCCGTATATATGGGATATGGACGGAACAACAGATTTAATTTTTTTAAAATAAAGATATTTTTTTAATTTTAAAATCTTCTCTGAAAAAATAAAATCAAGATTGCCCAGATCCCATCTGAATGTGACAAGTTTATGGTCCGTATCCAAAGACACAATGACACAAAACAAATACTGAATTAATTAACTCCATGTTTGTTTTCAGGTTTTCATCAACTCCGGGATTCTGCTAGGTTACATCTCCAATTTTGCATTCTCCAAGCTACCACTATGGCTGGGCTGGCGGCTCATGCTCGGAGTCGGCGTCGTTCCTTCAGTCTTGATCGCACTGGGAGTGTTAGCCATGCCGGAGTCGCCGCGTTGGCTGGTGATGAGGGGTCGGCTCGGCGACGCGCGCCGAGTCCTTGAGAAAATTTCAGATTCCAAACAAGAAGCTCAGCAGAGGCTCGCCGACATCAAATCGGCGGCTGGGATCCCGGAGAGCTGCAACGACGACGTCGTTGAGGTCATCAACAAGCAAAAGTCAGGCAAAGGCGTGTGGAAGGAGATGTTCATTACCGCCACACCGGCCGTTCGTCACATCATCGTCGCCGTCATCAGCATACACTTCTTTCAACAAGCCGTGGGCTTAGACTCGGTCGTTTTGTACAGCCCCACCATATTCGAGAAGGCTGGCATCACATCCGATAGCCAAAAACTTCTCGCAACCGTGGCCGTCGGATTCACCAAGACAATCTTCATCCTGGTCGCTACGTTCTTATTGGATCGGTTCGGGCGACGACCCTTGTTGCTCACTAGTTTTGGAGGTCTCATAGTCTCACTTTTTACTCTCGCCACGTGCCTTACGGTCATTAGACAGTCAGATAAAAAGGTGATGTGGGCCGTCGTATTGAGTATCACCACGGTGTTGTCCTCCGTGGCGTCGTTTTCGATTGGGGCCGGTCCAATCGCGTGGGTTTATTGCACGGAGGTCCTTCCGTTGAGGCTACGCGCTCAGGGTGCGGCTATGGGAGTGGTGGTGAATAGGTCGATTTGTGGCGTCATCTCAATGACATTTCTGTCCTTATCGAAGGCTATTACCATTGGCGGGGCCTTCTTTCTGTATGGAACCATCGCGACCATTGGATGGATCTTTTTCTTTATAGTGCTCCCCGAAACACGGGGCAAAACCCTGGAGGAAATGGAAGCGTCTTTTGGTAGTTTCAGAGCAAAACCAAAGCCCAACGACGCATCTAAAGCACCGAACTCTGACAAAGATGGCAACCACAAGCCCATTTAATCACAAAATAAAATGTAGATAGACTTTAAAATATGAAGCTTTTGCTTCTTTTTTTTCCGGTTAAATGTATGCTTTTAATTTGCTTGTCCTCCTTATTGTGATTATTGTTTTTTCGGACTGCTCTTTATTATGATTATGATAAAGTGATGACAAAGTCTTGTGTGTCTCAAAAGAAAGTGGTTCGTGGGGCTAAATTTTGATTTTGGCACATGCATAGGTAATATTGTCTTTACATTTATTATTAATGACATCACTGCTATAAAATATACATTTTATTAAAAAAAATAAAAAAAGTAACATTTTTATAATTTTGGACAGAAATTGGGTATCTTTAGGCGTCCCAATTTAAATTTGGGATGCCTAAAATACCATTTTAGGCATTCCCATTTAAAAAAGGCACCACCCTTTTAATATTTGGGACACCTAAAATGACACATTTTAGACTTGCGTTGTGTTCAGTTGCGCATTTGGTCCCAACTACAGATCCCCAACTTGCTCATTTAGGTTCGGTTGCGTTCAACTTGATGCGCCTCTCTTGTTTGATGAACAAGATGTGAGATATTTTAATTTATTATTATATAATTATTTAGTTATTATTAAATTATTTTATTGATTAAAATATCCTAAGGGTGACTCGTACTCAGATCAAAGCCCAACTTTAGAATTAAGGTAACCTGCTGACCGCTATTCAAATATTATTTCTGATGGTGAAAAATACAATTAAGTTTACGGCCGTCTAAACAAAGCGTATGAGAAAAACCTAGCTGCTCTTTAAGGTTTCCTGATTGGCTACGGTTCTCACACCAGTTGCCATCATTGTGCCTTGCAGTCAGTCTGAAGAGTGACCTGACAATCTATCTTCTGACATATTCTGTTTTGCATTTCTATTTTCAGTGCTTGTGAACTCTTTTAGATCAGAGATTAACTATGGCAAAAGGTAATTCTTTAAGTCTTCCGTTGTAATTGTAGAATATTTTATGCTGATTTTGATATGACTGTGTAAAGTATGATTCATTCTATCATGTGGTATCAGAGCCAGTTCTATAATCCTCTGCCTACTTTCCTTTGATCGAGGACAATTTGAGTATGGAATTTAATTGAATCTAACATAGTAATTTCTACACGGTTCCATATCTTAAATCAGAGATCACAATTTGTCTGAATTTGGTTTTGAATCAAATAAATTAGTTCCTTTTTTCGGATTAACGGGATGTAAGGATGATTAATTTTTTCGATGAAACCATCACCACCTTTACTGGGTTTTTTAAAGGATTTGACTTGATACTTTATGATTAATCTTTCGATATATAAGGATTTTCAAATTTTTCTCATCAACTTTTATTGTGATTCATGTTCGTCGATGAATCTGGGAAATATCTTATTTCTGTTTAAATTGTGAATAGCTTTTTTTTGTTTTGGGTTTTCAAAATTATTTCCTAATTTCATTCTTGAACCGATTTGTATGTAATCTAGATTTAGAGATTTACATCTGCAATTTTATGCGAAATGGTTACAGTGATTTTGCAATTGATTTGTTGTGCATATTTCGGCCTTTCTCTGTTTTATTTCGTTGATTGTTACTTCACCATCGAAAGCAAGAGATTTTACTGATTCAATTTGTTTTGATTCAAATATATGTTTAATCGATGTTTTCTCACAATTTAGTGCATTTTTTTGAATTCATTTGAATTAAATGTTCTGGATGAATTTTTTTGGTAAAAGTCGATGTTAAAATGGCTGATTTGGACTCTTATATTGCCTGAAGGTCGCGGGTCACGTCAACCCTTTTTTGGGTCGCTATCGGGTTGACGGGTCGGGTAGGTTAAATGAAACAGGTAAGGAAGAAGACCCAAAACGGAGATGATTTGATTGTCATTTTAAGTCATTTAGAAGAGCTTCCTCGCACGCAAGAAACGACGTTGTTTAGCTCATAATGAAACGCGATGTTTCACTCATCAACCAAGTGAGTTAGCACAACGTGGGCTCAATTCTGGGCCTGGTTTTTTTTTTTTTGACGGTGAACTGGATTGAAATAAAATAGGATTTTTGACTTTTTTAAACACAATTTTGGGCCGTAAAAGCATTCTGGGCCGAGAACAAATTTTTTTTAATTGAACAATGAAAATTGTGGGCCCTGTTATGTTTTTGCTCTTTTGGGCTATGAATTTTAAAATTTCCATAAAAGGTTTTTGGGCTTATTAAACATTTACTTCACTATTTAATTAAATTAATTTTTGTTTTATGTATTTTTCCTTATTGATGACATTAAATTGTTTAAATTAATGAAAATGATTAATTTTGACAATTTTCACATACTGGAAAACTTGTAAAAATTATTTTCATGAGTTATTTAATTGTCTAAAATTTAGGAAAATTGACTTTAGACAATTATCTAACAATTCAAAATTTTGTGAAATGAGATTTGATTTGAAAAGCGCCAAAATTAATTTTTAAAACAATTTTGAATACATAAAATAGTGGGAGGGATTTAACTAATTATTTACCGAGTTTATTAAATTAATTAATCTTTCCATTAGGACGTGCATATTTTGATCAAATACGCCAAAATGATATTTGTGATTAGCATGCTACCCTTTCCAAGGAATAGCCATATGATCCCTTCGTTTTGCATGCAATATAATCACATATGAAACTTATAAAATATCATATTGTAATTAAATATAGAATTGTAATTGATTTTAATCCACAGGTAGACGGTTATGATTATATATTTAATTATGGAGGGATGGTTTAGTCTTATATTTTTTAAGTTGCCCATAGGTATTGGGAAATGTAAATTATACACTTTAAACCCACTAATTTGAGATAAATGCATGCAATGCTAGGTTCTTTACCTACATATATAATTTAATGATACGCATTTATACATATTGCATGTTTCCATTGGTGTATAACATGCATTCAAAGGGCACAAAATTCGTGATTGTCTCAAAATTTAATCTCGTGAGCTAACTTAAATTTCTAAATTGCAGCACCTACTACTTTCCCTAACATTTTTGCTGATAATACTAGCAAAATTGTGCTGGATGGTACCAATTACCATGCATTGAGGGAGGAAATAACTTTACAGATTGATATGATGCACATGCACTTTGTCATGGACAAACCTAGACCTCCCAAACCGAATGACAAGTCAACTCAATATGAAATTGACTATCAGGAGCGCTAGGACTACAACCGCATGTGCTTGTCTTATATCAAGATTAGGATTCAAAGAAGTATTTGGGGAGTGATTCCCAAATGTGAAACTGCTAAGGAGTTCCTGGAAGTTGTTGACAAACAGTTCAAGCCAACTGACAAACATATGGGTGGTTTCATCATGTCAAAGCTGTGTGCAATGAAGGTGACATGCATGGATGGAGTCAGGCAACACATCATGAGGATGAGAGACTTGTTCTCTCATATGAGAGCCTTTGACATGGAACCAACAGAGTAGTTCATGGAACTGAACTCCCTTCATTCTCAATATGACGCCTTCAAAGTCTCCTATAACACACATAGGGAGACATGGACAATTAATGAACTGTTGTTCATATGTGTTCAAGAGAAAACCATGCTTCAAATGAGTGGTATGGACGCACCTAGGGTAGCTCATTTAGCTGAAATTTTCAACAAAATTGGTGTCAGAGGCAAGAAGGATAAGCAGAAAAAGAAGAGAAAGATTCTTGTTATGCCATCCATCAAGAAAGCTGAAGTAATTTGCTTATTCTTTAAGAAGAAATGGCACATGAAGGATAAGTGCTTGAAGAGGAAGATATGATTGGAGCATAAATGTATGTATTATTCAAATTTAGCTTTAGAATCTTATCATATTAGTATTAGTAATGATACTTAGTGGATCAATACGGGTTCAATAATCTACATTTTTACTACCATGCAGGGGTTTCTAAACACCAGGCCTCCGCTTCCCAATGAAGTTTGAGTCATTTCAGGAAGTGGGAAAGGAGATCTAGTTAAAGCAATTAGAACATTTAGAATCATTTTCCTAAATAAAACCGTACTGGATATTTGCAATTGTTTTTTCATTCCCAGTCATAGGAGAAATTTGATTTCTATGTCGAAACTTATTCCTTTGAACTATGGTATTTATTTGCAAAAGGATTTGATGTATTTTAGTTAAGACCTAATTCCAATTGCAAAAGTTATTATGATTGATGATTTATTTAAAATGATCCTTGAACCGCCCCAAGTTTTTCATGTTACGCATGGTATTAGACAAAGTATCATTGATGAGAATTCTATTAACTTGTGGCATAGGAGATTAGGACATATCTCCATAGACAGGATCAAAAGGTTAACTAAAGACGGAATCATTCTATCTTTAGACCATTCAGAATTTGATACCTTTATGGATTGCATAAGGGGAAAGCAGACCAATAAGTCATAAAAGGGAGTTAAGAGAAGTTCTGACTTACTTGAAATTATACATACTGATATTTGTTGTCTTGATTTATCCACAAACAATCAAAAATATTTCATCACGTTTAATGACGATTACTCACGATATACGTATATCTACTTGCTTGATAATAAAAGCAAGGCACTAGATGCCTTTAAGGAATATAAAGCTGAAGTAGAAAACATGTTGGAAAATCAATTGTTAACTCTTAAAAATTGATAACATTCCAGCATATTTTCTTCTCTTTTTATCTATTTTTGAGTTTAAAATATGCATAAAAAGAAGTGTATAGAAGAAGTATAGAAGAAAATGTGCATATCAAAGTATCAAGCAAAATCAAGGAAATTATAGTTACATCCTTAATTCAATTGAGAATTTATAAATCCTCCCTCTTTTGTAGGAGGATAGAGACAAGTTTTAAAGCCCTATAAGAATTCATAAACAAAGAAGTGAAGCATTGCAAAGTTAGAAGGAGCTTGTACAACTGGCCTCAATAAAACACTAACTGGCCGTGGCAAGAAATCTTTGTCCTGGTCTCTGTTTAATTGGCCTTGGCAAGTTGACACACTTGCTATGGAAAGTCATCCCTATTTGCTCTTTGTGTAATTGGCCACAACAAATTGACATACTTACCGTAGCAAGTAAAAAATCTGAAGAGAAATATGCTCTTAGTGTAACTGGCTACGGCAAGTTGACAGACTTGTTGTAGCAAGTAGTGAAAAAGTACAACTGCGCTTTTTGATTTCATAAGTAGAAAAACACTACTTAACCTAGAAGAAGACGCCGAAAAACACATTCTCTACACGGGGAAACATTGGAGCACGCAAGGGAAAGCTTGGGACAGGAGAACTTTGAAAATTTAAAGCCTTAGGTTGGAATTTTAAGGAAGATTAAGGCAAAAATCTTGGGTTTTTATCATTCTTCTTCCTTTTTCTTTCACTTGCAGATATGAGTTATATTGTTGAGCTGAAATTTTAGCATGTAAAGACCATAAGTAGCTATACACTTTCATTTAAGATTACTTTTACCCATTGTATGGATTTAAACTACTAGATTATCTTGCTTTTGTTGGTTAATGAGTATATATGATGATTTTTCTTTATACTTAATGCTATCTTGTGCTTGATTACCGCATGAATAGAGTAATTCAATTGGAAGATACTTGAGAGAGCTATTTTGATTGTAGAACTTAAGAAAAATCATGTTAGACTTGAAGTTTAGGGATTAAATGGATGGTTTGTTGTTAGAATAGAGATATATCTAACAATCTAGCATAGTCTATTGAAGGATTGCTTTAGAAAAATGGTTTTCATTAATTATAAACAAGAGATTGCATGTATTTACTGAAGATTAAAAATCAATATTGACTTAAGAGAGATTGATTGATGATTTTAGAATCTTTGACTAGCATAGAGACTCATTTAGCCAACATAAGTTGTTAATTGTATAGTTTTATGAAATACAATGGGAAAGAAGTAATCCTAAGCATATAACTTCTTGAAGACAAACCCAATTTCCCAGTTTTTCATTGTTTGCTTTGTTGTTTTTCATAAAAAAAATCTTTACTAACCTTGATCAAATTCAAATGGTTTCATTCAACCTAATTAAGAACATAGTTGCATTAGTTAGATTGCTTTTGTCATAGTCCTCATAGGAACAATCTTTACTTATCACTCTATTACTTTGATGTAATCTGTGCACTTGCGGTAGCGAACACCAATTAAGATCGTAAGATTCGATAAAGGTGGTGAGTATTACGGTAGGTATACTAGTGAAGGATAAGCGCCAGATCCTTTTGCAGATTTTCTTCGAAAGCATGTGATAGTTTCCTAATACACCATGCCTGGTTCACCAGACATTAATGGTGTTGTCGAAAGAAGAAATAAGACATTATTGAACATGGTTAGAAGCATGATGAATGGCTCTAAACTTCCAACATCTTTATAGAAGGGAGGCACTCAAGGTAGTTGTGTATATACTAAACAGGGTTCCAACAAAGGAAGTGCCAAAAACACCCTTTAAAATCTGGAAAGGATGGAAATCTAGTTTAAGACACCTTAGGATATGGGGTTGCTCTGTGGAAGTAACCGTTAGAGCTTACTTTGTAGGCTATCCATGTATGGCTAAAGATTATAGGTTTTATTGTCCTCCACCTTCTGCACATTTCATAGAATCTAGGAATGCTATTTTTCTTGAGAATGACGTGATCAATGGGAGTGATCAAACAAACGATGACCATATGGAAGTAACCCCAGATTTATGTAATGGAGGATTTGTTCTGATTTATCCACCTCCCACACATGAAGAATGAAGACAAGTTGTGGTGGAGGATGTCCTGGATGAACAACTTGAATGAACTCAAGATGTTGAATTAAGAAGATCAACTAGAGAAAGAAGATCAGCATTACCTAGTGACTATGTGGTGTACTCTGCTGAGATTGACTGTGACATTAGCATTGGAAATGATTCATTGACGTTTACCAAGGCTGTAAAGAGTAAAAACTCTAAGTTGTGACATGATGCTATGACTTATGAAATGAATTCCATGGCAAACAATAGTGTATGGGATCTTGTGGAGTTACCGAGTGGGTCTAAAGCCATTGGCTATAAATGGGTTTACAAAACCAAATGAGACTCACAAAGTAACATTGATCGGTATAAGGCGAGGTTGGTTACCAAGGGCTTTACACAAGTGGAAGAGGTCAACAACAGGGAAACATTTCCCCTTGTATCAACGAAAGACTCTTTCCTCATAATTATGGCATTAGTTGTGCATTTTGATCTAGAATTGCATTAAATAGATGTTAAGATTGCTTCTTCAATGGGGTTTTTGATGAAGAAGTCTACATAAAGCAGCTTGAGGGATTCGTTGCAAAGGATAAGGAACATATGGTATACAAGTTAAAGAAATCGTTCTATAGCTTGAAGTAAGCCTCACGACAATGGTACTTGAAGTTCTATGAAGTAATTACATCATTTGGTTTCGATGAAAACATCATAGATGAATCTATATACCATAAGGTTAGTGGGAGTAAGATTATATTTCTAGTTTTGTATGTTGATGACATATTACTTGCAACTAGTGATCTAGTACTATTATATGAAGTGAAACAGGTTATTGTGCAAGAACTTTGATAGAAAGGATATGGGTGAGGCATCCTATATCATTGGCATCAAGATCCATAGGGATAGAGCTCAAGGCATTTTAGACTTGTCTTAACAGACCTATATCAACAAAGTTCTTGAACGACTCAGGATGTAAAACTGCTCAACTAACATAGCTCCTCTTAAGAAAGGGGACAAGTTTAGTCTAGATCAATGTCCCAAAAATGAGTTTGAAAGAAAGCAAATAGAAAGGGTCCCATATGTATCAGCAGTGTGAAGCTTGATGTATGCACAGGTCTGCATAAGACCTAACATAACTTTCAATACTGGCATGTTGGGAAGGTACTAAAGTGATCCAGGGGAAGCACATTGTATAGCTGCAAAGAAAGTGTTTAGATACCTACAAGGTACTAAACACTACATGCTCACATACAGAAGAACAGAAAACCTGGAAGTGGTTGGTTATTCGAACTCTGATCTAGGAGGATGTTTGGACACACAAAAAAGTCTACTGTTGGTTACATCTTCCTACTAGCAGATGGAGCTATATCATGGAAAAGTACAAAATAAACACTTACAACTTCCTCTACTTGTGATGTCACTAGTACAAAATCATGGATTTAGACCTACTTTTTACACCTGACGAAACAGGTCACGTGTAGAAAGTGTGACCGGTGGCATTTTAGTAAATAAATTAAGATTTTAGGACTTTCTTCACGTGTTGAATTGACAACACATGTAGAAAAGTCCACTTAAAAATTTTTTGAATTAAAAAAAATGAAATTAATTTAATTCAAAAAATATTTAATTTACTTAAACAAAAAAAATATAACGAAGAAGAATTTATTTTTTTTAAATAAATTCAAGTTTTCTACACCGGTTGAATTAAAACCGGTGTAGAAAGTCATCTAATCTACACCGGTTAAATTGGAACCGGTGTAGAATAGAATTTAACTTTTTAATATAAAATAAGTCAGCATATTCTACACCGGTTGTAAAATAACCGGTGTAGAATATGTTACTTTCTACACCGGTTTAAACACAACCGGTGTAGAAAATACACTAGTATAAAATAAAGATTTTACACCTACTTTTTACATGTGACAAAATAGGACACGTGTAGAAAAATAAATTAAATTTTTTTTATTTAATATTAATGCCTTTACTTTTATTTTTATATTTTTTAATTTTTTTAAAAAATCAAATGACAACTTTCTACACCGGTTGGGTCAAAACCGGTGTAGAAACCTTCACTTTCTATACCGGTTCATCTCCAACCGGTGTAGAAATTAAATTTCTACACCGGTTGAGATCAAACCGGTATAGAAAACCACTTTCTACACCGGTTGATCCTCAACCGGTGTAGAAAGTAGGCGTTATAATAAAAAAAAATTAAACCTCCTGCGTTTGCTATCTCCGTCTTCCTCTAAACCCCACCAAAAGCTCATATTTTGCTATCTCGATTCTCTGTTCGCGGTAAGCTCTCTCCCTCCCTCCCTACCACTATTTCTAACCCACCTGCGCTCTTCCCCCGTTGATCCATCACCTACACGCATACATCCTATCTACATTCAAACCCCCATATATTGATTCGCATTTGATACTTGCTGCTGTTAGTGGAGGCTCCAGCGTTCGAGGGGTGACGCCAAGGTTATCGGTGGTTCCTTTGACTGGCTGCACGACGGCTACTACCTATTCCTCAAAGGTTTCACTCTCCCCATTGCTTTTTTGTTCCCTGTTACTATTCCTTCGATCCTCTATTTCATCAATTGATTGATATTTTGAGAGTTTTAGGTTGCTGAAATTCAAAGATAACTAAAGAGATAGCAACGGTTAATAACATTATAGTCTTGTTCTCTCTATTATTCCCTTGGGGTTTTCAATTTTTCCAAAGACCTTTTGGCATCATTACACGCTTAAGCAGGTCCACTCCATGATTCACTTATGAGGGCAGTGAATAATATAGCATAGGAAAAAAAAGTCTTGTGTCACTGTTAATTCTTATGCATCAGAAGAATAATAAGTACCTTCTGATATCATCTCATCCAGGGGGCCTTTTTATTCCATTCCGTGACCTCCAAATAGTTTTTTCCCTTCTTCATTCTTCTGATTTTTCCAACCATAGATATATCAGTGCACGTATCGTGTAAGTTTATGTTAAAGGTCAAACATATCAGAATAATTTTGCAGCAACAGGACCACATTGGAAATGTCATTCTTACACCAAACATGTGTGTGTGTGTGTGTGAATTTTCAAAACTTGAGCAATTAAGCTTGGGAACAAGGGTTTGATCCCATTTAGCTAGATGAACCAAAAGAAAGAAAAAAGTATAAAAAGGTTACACAATAGGTAAGGATAATTGAGCTGCATGGATTAAGAAGTCTTTAAGTTCCTTTTTGGCTGATAATTGTTTATTAATAACTATAGTGTGTACAAAAAATATCCTTGCATCACTATCAAGCAAAACCTTACTCCTTACACCTTGAATTAGCTCAACCGATGAATCCACTACAAAAATTGGATTTTGGTTAAGTTTGATGACTTGCTTGCTGGTTGGACACAAACACACAAGTGGTTTCACTTTGCATGTGCTTTGCTTCCTTTTTGACTATATTATGTTTCTTACTCCAACGCCACCTATTAATCGAATTACTTGTAGCCTCCCTCCTTTGCTTTTCTATTCCCACACGTCTTGTAGCTAATAGACACCAACCTCTTGATTTTGGTTAAGTTTGATGACTTGCTTGCTGGTTGGACACAAACACACAAGTGGTTTCACTTTGCATGTGCTTTGCTTCCTCTTTTGTTTATTCGAAGTAGAGAGACCCTTTTGTTCTTATCTCTGTAATTTTATTCCTCCTTCATTCCATGTCCTTCAATAGTCCTCCTATAATTTGAACACAAAATTTTAAACAATTTCATTTTGTGTTGAAGTTTATTTGCACATATGGATCGTAGCTGGATCTATGCTAGACGAACTAGTGATGAGTACGATAATGGGGTGAATAATTTTTTGGAATTTTCTATAAGAAATGCTGGTGGTGATAAAACTGGGAAGTTTTATTGTCCTTGTGTAAATTGCTTAAATTTGAGGCGTCTATGTGTCGGAGAAATAAGAGAGCATTTGATTTGTGATGGGTTCTTGAAGAGTTATACACGATGGGTATGGCATGGTGAATTAGTAGAAGAGCCGAGTGCATCTAAAGAGGTGGAAGTTGATGTGGACATGGATGATTGACTAGAGGACATGATTCGTGATATTGGCGAAGAGGCCTTTAAGCGATCACATGCGTATGATAACTTGTCTAGTCATACAGAAAAGCCTTTATACCCAGGATGTACAAAATTCAAGTTGTTGTCAGTTGTGGTGAGATTGGTCCACTTGAAAGCAAGGAATGGGTGGAGTGACAAGAGTTTTACAGAATTGCTTGAGTTGTTGACAGATATGCTTCCAGAAGGTAATGAATTACCCAACCGTTACTATGAGGCAAAGAAAATGTTGTGTCCCTTGGGTCTGCAGTACAAAAAGATACATGCATGTCCTAACGATTGTATATTATATAGAGAAGAGTTCGAAGGGGAGCATAAGTGTCCAAAATGTAGTGCTTCACGGTACAAATTAAAAGGGAATTGTGATACAGACTTTGTCGAGACTACTAAAGGCCCTCCTGCGAAGGTGTTATGGTATCTTCCAGTGAAACCAAGGTTCAAGCGATTATTTGCTAATATGAATGATGCAAAGAACTTAAGGTGGCATGCAGATGAGAGAATATCGGATAGGAAGCTTCGCCATCCAGCCGATTCTCCTCAATGGAAGAAAATTGATGAGATGTTTCCTGAGTTTGGAAATGAGCCAAGAAACCTCAGGCTTGGGATATCTTCTGATGGCATGAATCCTTATGGCAGTCTTAGCAGTACTCATAGTTCATGGCCTGTTCTGTTAGTGATTTACAACTTGTCTCCTCGTCTGTGCATGAAACGTAAGTATATTATGTTGTCTATGGTGATTTCGGGTCCAAAGCAGCCAGGAAATGACATTGATGTTTACCTAGCCCCTTTAATCGAAGACTTGAAAGAGTTGTGGGAGATAGGTATGGATGTGTTTGACGCGAATCGAAAAGAGGTGTTCAATATGCGTGCCATAATCTTCTGTACCATAAACGACTTCCCTGCATATGGAAACCTATCTGGGTATAGTGTTAAGGGACACAAAGCATGCCCAATTTGTGAAGCAGGCACATGCCACCATCAACTTAAGTATGGAAAGAAGACAGTCTACCTTGGCCACCGGAGATTTCTCAGACAAAATCACCCTTATCGTAGATTAAAGAAAGCTTTTTATGGCCATCAAGAGTATAGAGATGCTCCAGTGCCATTGACTGGAGAGCAAGTTTATCAACGGGTGAAAGACATCAATGTTATCTTTGGAAAGACGCAGAAGAGTGCAGCTGATAAAAATATATGGAAAAAGAAGTCCATATTTTTTGATCTTCCATATTGGCAAAGTCTTGATGTGCGGCACTGTATTGATGTGATGCATGTCGAGAAAAATGTGTGTGATAGTATTATTGGGACACTTCTCAATATAAAGGGCAAGACAAAAGACGGTGTCAATGCAAGATTAGACTTGATTGAAATGGGAATACGAGATGAGTTACATCCACAACCACAAGGTCAGCGGACTTATCTACCTCCAGCCTCTCATACCTTGTCGAAG
This sequence comes from Albizia julibrissin, assembly GCA_037074505.1. Lineage (NCBI taxonomy): Eukaryota > Viridiplantae > Streptophyta > Magnoliopsida > Fabales > Fabaceae > Albizia > Albizia julibrissin. Next base: position 1,788,005 of record CM073480.1, on the reverse strand, counting down.
CTTGAGAGAAGAAGCTTTTGTGATTGTTTACATGGTGTCAAAGTGCCTCAATGGTATTCTTCAAATGTTAAAAAGCTTGTGTCGATGAAAGATTTGAAATTAGTGGGCTTAAAATCTCATGATTGCCACATCTTGATGCAACAACTACTTCCCGTGGCTATTCGGGGCATATTGCCAGATGATTTGAGACATACTATAACTAGACTGTGCTTCTTCTTCCATGCCATCTGCAACAAAGTGATTGACCCCGATGAATTAGATGAACTAGAAAAGGATGCTGCTATTATCTTGTGCTAGCTTGAGATGCTCTTCCTTCCTTCATTTTTTGATATCATGACACATCTAATTGTTCATTTAATTAGAGAGATCAGGTTGTGCGGCCCTGTTTATCTACGATGGATGTACCCAGTTGAGAGATACATGAAAATTCTTAAAGGGTATGTGAAGAATCCATACAGGCCTGAAGCTTCCATGGTTGAAAGATATATTGCCGAAGAAGCTATTGAGTTTTGTTCCGACTACTTGTCAAATGAAGAAGCTATTGGGCTCCCTAAATCTTGTCATGAGGACAGATTATTAGGTAAGGGTACACGTGGGGTAACAGTGAAAACTAATATCGATCATGATGGAGTGTTACAAGCACACTTATACATTTTGAATAACACCGATGAAGTTCAAGATTATATATTTATGCACAAAGAAATTATAAGGGCACAACATGGTCGCATGACTGAGCAAAGGTTATTGCTTGAGCATAACAAGACTTTCCCACAATGGTTCAAAAAACAAGTAGCCAATGATAATAGTGTTTCTCAAACTATAAAATGGTTGGCACTAGGTCCTAACTTTAATGTCATATGTTGGAGTGGATATGATGTCAATGGGTATTCCTTCTATACGAAATCCCTGGATGATAAGAGTACTGTTCAAAACAGTGGAGTTATGGTTGTGGCTGAATCCATGCATTTTTCCAGTTCAAAAGACAAAAAGCCAAAGTTAGCAGCTATGCCTTATTTTGGGGTTATTGAAGATATTTGGGAGGTTGACTATACTAAATTTAGAGTCCCAATATTCAAATGCAAGTGGATTGATAATAACTGTGTTGAAGTGGATAAGTATGGATTTACATTAGTTGATCTTAATAAATTAAAGTACAGTGAGGAGCCCTTTATTTTAGCAGCCCACGCAAAACAAGTGTTTTATGTAATTGATCCAACAAATAAAAGTCGCTCCGTTGTTTTCCAAGGAAAAACTGTAGTACACAGTGATGATAATAAGGAATTAAATTCTGATGTTTTTGAGACTCCATGTTTCTCGTCAGGGTTGCCTGAATTAAATGAAGATGAAGTAGATGACATACATGCCATAAGAACTGACCACCATGAAGGGATATGGGAGAATATATTTTCTCCTATTTGACGGACTTTAATCAAAAGTTAGTAATCGTATTTCGTTGATTATGTATCTTGGATTTTCAATTACTTACCTTATTTCATTGTCAAACAGGAACATGGAGAGGGATTCCCCCAATATTGATGATACTCATTCTGGGAAAAGAAAGGGTAGACGTGGCATGACCCTGAAAGAATTGACCAAGAGTCGCGCGGATGACCAGAAAATACCAATTGAATTTGATAGGCAATGGAGACCAATCGGGCCTACTAAGAGCAAGTTTATTAGCTTTGTTGCCCTCCAAGCACGTAGCAAGCCTAGCATAACGATTAAGGATTGGAATCAAGTGGATGAATCTGTCAAGGATCAGATTTGGAACACTATAGCGGTACAATACTATACACCTATTAACTTTTGTAACTATTACATTTATTCATGTTACTAACTAATATAATGACTTCACAGCTTACTTACGACGTTCCTCCCAGTCAAGTCTTAAAGGATAAATTGTTATCATATTGCGCGGAGCGTTGGACGGCCTTCAAGACCTCGCTAACTAAAAGATTTGTGCATGTCGAGGTAGCAGAGGGTAAGAATCCTCCTAATCCTTGTGCGGAGTATACATTTCTTGATGAAGCTACATGGAAAGAATTTTACAGGATGAGGACTACACCAGAAACCTTGGTTAGTTTTTATTCACTTTAATTAGTTACTTACTTTATTCTCATTTAATTTTATCGATTAATGATTTGTTGGTTTCTTATTAAAAGATAAAAAGGGATAAAGCTATAGCGAGTGGTAGAAAGAATGATTGCCCCCACAGATTGTCTCGTGGGGGTTATGACAAGCTCGAAGAAGAAATGATGAAGGAGAAACAGAAGAGGCGACAAGAAGAGGCTCAGTTGGATCCATCTACCATTACATCTCCACCATCTCCAATATCGCGTGAAGAAAAGTGGAGGGCCGCACGTCGAAGAAAGACTGGAGAGTATATGAGCGAGAAGGCACGCGTGATTGGTGAAAGAATTGTAAGTAATTTAACGTCAATCCTTATTATTTTCTTTGTTGTATAGTTACATTTTTAATTATGTTTGTTATTTATATACTATAGGATCAACTTCAACTAGAACGTGCTCAGGGAGCCTTCATTCCACGGGGAAGGGATGATGTCTTGACGGTTGCCACGGGGACTCCAGACCATGGTGGTCGTGTTAGGGGCGTTGGTCGAGGAGTAGGCATAAGAGACTACTTTGGATCAAATACACGTTATGCCACCACGGGAATAGTCACTAAGCAAGAGATGGAATTGATGCTAGAGAATGAAAGGAAGCAGATGCAAGTGATTTTAGAGAATGAAAGGAAGCAAACGGCCGCCCAGATGTTACAATTAAAGGAAGAAATGATGAGCATCCTAAGCTCACGACAAGACACAACTATCCATCCGACTCATTCTCCTGCAGTTCAAAGTACAAATGGGAGTTGTGTTCTTGGCCGTATATCAGAGGATTCTGGAGTCCAAAAAGACAGTGAACCTTGTGAATTATATTTGGAGGACCCTGATAGACGCTTAGTAGCACTTGGCGCAATACACAACTTGGGGCCAACCGTCCACCACGAGCGAATGCAAGATGACGAAGTGAGAGTGGTGATTGGAGAGGCAAAAATTCCAGATGCCCCTGTTCCATTTCCGAATGATGAGGTGAAGATTGTGGGTCAAGCCCTCAAAACTTTCCTTCGGTGGCCAAAGAGACTAGTCCGAGTAGTTCCTGCTGCAGTTCGCACTGAAGTATGAAATTATTTGTCTTCTTGATATGTTTCAATTTTTTCATATTGTTAATTTATAACTTGCAATTATTACTAACTCTATAAATTTTTGTTTATTTAGCAAATTACCCCATCCAATGAAGTGGTTCCACAATGCCATCCCCAACCGCAGACCCAAAACCAGGAGAAACCGCTTCAACGTCTGTATATGCTGGCGTTTGACGGATCCTTCTCAACTGAAGTATTGACGATGGATCCAGACGTTGTGGGTAAGAGGGACATGTTTGTGCATATCGAGCAGGAGGATATAGCTAGGATTTTAACGAAGGATCAGATTACCATACCGCACGTTCACTTGTTTATGATGTGGGTATATTTTTAATAATATTACTAAGTATTCAACTTTTGATTCTGACATGCATGCTTTAACTATTGTAGGTACCTCCATCGCCTTTATACCTTATCAGGGAATGGTGGCAAGTTTGGATTCCTTTGCCCAATTCACATCCAGAAAAAAGGGAACACTTCCACCATAAGAGAGTCATACCTTCGGCAGAGGCTCTGTGAAGATGGAAAAGAGTGCTACCTAGCGCCATATGTTAACGAGTAAGAAAAAGTTTGTAATTGATACCTTGTTTTTGTACATATATATAATTCATACCTCTTTTTGCAGCACTCATTGGCAATTAGTGGTTCTATGCCCAGAGCAGAATGTCGTTGTTCTTTTATGTTCATTACATTATAATCCGGGAAAGGATTTGAAGAAAACGATGGACACGTAAGTATACTTTGACAATGACTTTTTATTTGCAATATGTAAGTTTTTTAGATAATGTACCCTATTTTATATATTTTTCTACAGGGCAATGGAAATGTATCAAAGAGTGGTTAAGAAAAAGCATACACACCAGCTTAGGGAGACTATCTGGTTACAACCAAAGGTAAATAGTTTCAATCTATCCTTCTATGAATATAGTTATCTTGTTCACACACACACACACACACACACATATATATATATATATATATATATATATATATATATATATTTAATATAATAAAATGCATGTTCTTCTATAGTGCCGTCGTCAAAAGGGGAATAAGGCTTGTGGATATTATGTGATGAGGCACATGTTAAACATCATCCTCTTGGGTAGTACAGAATTTACAGAAGAGGTAATTGTATTTAATTATATTTTTTTTATTAAGTTCATTTCGTTGTTATTAAATTGATGCATATGATTTTTTATTTTCAAATCTGTAGATGTTTGACATTACGGATGCATTTTCTGAAGAGGACATTGATGATGTTCGCACACGTTGGGCAACTTATTTTTTAGAGATCACAAAATTGTGAGTGTAATGTTAAACATGTAAAGTTAATAACTACTATTTGGTATTAGACATGTTGAATTGTATTATCACTACTTGGTATTGAGTTTGACTTTAATTGTACAATTTCATTGTAAAAATGAAGCCAAGTTTATGTATCTTCATAACCCTACCATGAGTATTTTGGATGGAATTTGATATTTCACATACATTAGTTTCGTTGTAAATTGTTTTTTAAAAAAAATTATTTTTTTTTTCAAAAATGAGTTTCTACACCTGATGTAAGAGGTCAAGTGTAGAAAGTCTGGACTTTCTACACGTGACCTCTAAAGTCAGGTGTAGAAAGGCTGAAATGGGGACTTTCTACACCTGATATAAGAGGTCACGTGTAGAAAGTCTCCATTTTTTCAGACTTTCTACACCTGATGTAAGAGGTCACGTGTAGAAAGTCTGGACTTTCTACACGTGACCTCTAAAGTCAGGTGTAGAAAGTCTTCCGTTTCAGACTTTCTACACCTGATATAAGAGGTCACGTGTAGAAAGTGTGACTTTCTACACGTGACAAACAACACATGTAGAAAGTCTGTATTTTCTACACCTACTGTTTCTACACGTGTTTTATGTCAGGTGTAAAAAGTCATTTCCGTCACATGTAAAAAGTCTTTTCTGCACTAGTGTGTTGAATACATAGCTTGTTTTGAGGCAAGTTCACAAGCAATCTGGATAAGGAATTTCATTGTTGGCCTTAAGATTGTGGATTCAATCTCTAAGCCAATCAGGATGTAATGTGATAACACATCCGCAGTGGCCATTACAAATAACAAAAGGAGTGGAAGTTGAAGCCAACAAGTCGAACTGAAATTCCTAAGTTTAAAAGAGAGAATTACAGATGATGAAATTTCGGTTTATCATATCAATATAAAGGACATGCTAGCTGATCCTTTGACTAAGGGATTGAAACCGAATACGTTTATGTTACGCGTTCCTCATATAGGGGTCAGACCTTCATTTACATAGAAGAGGTATGCAATGAAATTAATTATGTGGTTTATTATTTCTATCATTATTTGTACACATTTTGTTGATGAAAATAATAGACACTAATTTTGAAACTGAATAAAGGTAGGTGTTTATTCATAAAGTTATACCCATTATGTAAGGGTGTTGCATGTAATGCATGTAAGATAATACTTGACATAAGAGGACTTATCGGCATGATTCTTGTAGCATAGCCTTAATGTAATTTGGATAGGGAAACTGACATTTAGATACGGGCCAAGTGGGAGAATGTGAGATACTTTAATTTATTATAATATAATTATTTAGTTATTATTAAATTAGGTTATTAATTAAAATATCATGAACGTAACCCGTAGTCAGATCCAGTACTAACTTCAGGATTAGGATAACCTGCTGATTGGTTATTCATGTATTATTTCTGATGGTGAAAAATACAATTAAGTGCTCGTGATCTCTTTTAGATAAGAGATGAGCTATGGCAAGAGGTATTTCTTAAAGTCTTCTATTGTAATTGTAGAATATTTTAGGGAGAATTGCTAAAAACTACATTCCAAGCAAATTAATTGCTAATTGCTACCATTGCACATGGTGGGTGATAAGTTGCACACGGGTGGATGATATTTTGCACACGAGGGATGATGTTTGCACATTCACATGGATGAATTTTGCATATGTGGATTATGCTTGCACATAAGGGGTGCTTGTTTACACCCATGGTATCAATCAGCAAATAATTTCCTTACAAGGTATTTTTGAGCCATTTTCCCAATATTTTATGCTGATTTATGATACGATTGTGTAAAGCATGATTCATTCTAACACCAGATCCCTCCCTCTCGTCTCTTGCACATGGTGACGGAGGCACCGATGAAGGAGCCGACCCTACCGGAAGGTCCGACTTTCTATTTTTTTTAATTTTGTTTCATGTTCGTTTTTTATCTTGTGACTGAGGCTATGAATTTTAAAGTTTCAATCTTGACACTATACAAGATCTTGCAACGACACCCCATGGATGGAGTAGAAAGAAGAGAAAGAGAATAAATTTTTGGCAGAGGTGTTAGATCTGCAATTTTCTAGATTTGAATTTTGGTTAAAATTTAATGATTCTGAAACTCCCTAGATCTCAATGCATTCCTATATTTATTTGTTTTTTGTGTTCTGTTCAATTTTTCAAAGCAGTTTTGAGGAAGGAGTTCATTATCGGTACGTACAGTGGCCAACTTCATGAACTTGTTGGGGATGAAAAAGACAAGAAAGAAAAATATATTATGTTTCTTTTTGAATTAGAAGAACTTCCAAAAGCTTTTATGGGTTTACAGGTAGTAGTTCTAGGTTTTGCTTGGTCTTTTTTTTTTTTTTTTAATAGAAAGCATACTAGAAACCAAAACAGGGCTATTCCTTATCTAGCTCTACAATGCAAGACAGATCTCCTTTGCTCTTGTTATTGTTCAGTTATTGTTCAATTTGATCGGAAACTTTTTTGTTGGACATTTTCTTCAAGAAATAGATTAAAAAATTTTAATTTTATTAGTTAGTTTTTGACACTTTGTGATGATTATTGTGAATAATATTAGAAAAAGTTAACATTTTAATTAGTTAGTATTGGATGTTCCCTTATTATTTATAAGAACATTTTGGTTTATTAAAAATTGTTTGATGATATTTCTGTAGGGCTTAATTATTGGGTAGTGTAAAATATAAACAATTGTTTTTTAAAAAAAAGCTTTCAATGTCAGTAACAAAAAGGGGACGCCGTAAACCACCTACAGAATCCCTTTTTGAAAAAGGGGAAGCCGTAAGTGACTTATAGAGTCTTTTTTTTAAAAAAAGGGACGCATGAAGTTTGTGAATTTGCCTCTCTTTTTTTACAGACGTTATTCCTATATTTTATTACATCGTTTATATAGGCGTCACCTTATAAAAAGATGTAGAAATGACCTAAAAATGAACATTAGTTAAAAATATTTTATATAGTAGTGCATTCATTATTATTAATTTTATCGTCAATGGTTTATTTTTTTTTCCAGAGGTATAATATTCCTTCAAAATCATATAACATGCATATAAATAGTTCAAGGTCTTAATCACGTTATTAAAACAGAAAATTACAATTAGTTGCTATTTATATTATTATTGATTGTATTATAGAGTTTCTCTCAATTCATCGAAAATCTCGTCTACTAAATCTCATGTGAAAATGTTCTAGTCATGTTATTTATCGGCTCATGATATTAGACCACAGATTTGTTCCCTGCAAGACCCCGTGAATTTGTATGGAGCAACTTCACTAGGATTCAGGATTTGTTGGACTCATTCTCGGGATCTTTATCCCATAAAACTGTTTGGTTTTGTGTGATTCTCAAGCATAATGCTTGCCTTGTTAGTTCCAAAAAAAATAAATAAATAAGATAAAGATTGAGTAGTCAAAAGTTTAGTGAAATAATGAATTAATAGTTGAAATCATTGTCATGAAGAGTTAGGATTAGCTTTTAGTTCATTTCAATGCCTTGTTAGTTCATTAAGTATGTTTTGATTAATTTTTAAAAAATAATTTTTATAAGTTATAAGGTAAACATGGAAGAGAAATTTCACCTTGATTTATTAAAAAAAAATTCTAAAACTATGATTTTAGTGTTGTCCAAATACTCACAGAAGAAATCGAAGAAAAATGAGAGTAGGACGAGACATTTTGTATCTTCTAATATATAGCTACTTTTAACTGATAGTTTTTAAATAAAAAATATTTTTTAAAAAAATGGACAGTTAATATATTTTCTTATTCTTTATTCGGTACTAGAGTAATGATATGGTGCATGTGCCTTACGGTCATGGACACTCATTGAAATTGATTATCTTTATATATAGTTTATATACACACGCACAGACTCACACGCTGGGTTAACATTATCATAACTCATGAGCACGTGCTTTTGTTTTTGGGTATAAATTATTCTTATCCATAAAAACTGATAATTTGTTTTGGGTTACTGAAGTCAGGAAAGGAGTGTCCCAAATACCAGAAATACAGCGCCTAATAAATTCGTCACTAAAACCAAATCGCGTATCTAATGCGGAAAAGCAAGTTGGACTTTTCACCAGTTCAAATAATCCAAATAACTCCTAAAAAATGAATATGATTGCCAATATCAAAAAACGAAATTCTCTTGTAGTTGAATATAAACTTGTATAATAGTTCAGTCATTATTTCTCACTTTTTTTTTCAAAAAAGAAAAAAGAAAAAGACGATAGGACAGTTCAGAATCATAATTAATTTTTAAAGCTATATAACATGGTGTAGTGAACCAGAGGATAGAGAGACCATATTGAAGAACACTCAAATTATCAGGTACCAGTATTTTATTAAAGTCATATAAATAAAGCCGGCAAGGAATATTAAAATAACTAGATACATAATTTATAAAAATTTAAAAAATTAGTTATTTATAAAATATGGTTAGTTTCCCCAAAATACTCTTATTTGTTAATTATTTATACTGAAACTATCACATGAATTCAGAAAACTTCATTTAACTAATAAGTTGTTGGTTGAGATGGTAAGTATTCTCACCATATAAGGAAAATAATACAAGTTTGAATCCTAAAAAGTGTACTTATTGAAAAGGACGAAAACCTGACACTCTAAATCTCAAAAAGCAAAATCATTTACTGTGCGTTTGAATTAACGGTGAAGAAGTAGCTTTTTTTTCAATCTGACTTTTGGAGGAAAAGTCATATAGAAAAAAATCAGATTGTAAATGTGATTTGTGTTTGGATTGATAGTAGTAGAAGTGACTTTTTTTTCTAACCGTGAACCTGTTTGGATTAGCGTTTGACAAGCCCGTTTATATGAAAAATAACTGAAAATGGCATGACCCTTATTAAATACTACATATATGTATTATTTGTATATATTATGATAATTGAAGTGAAAAATGTAAATAAAATTTGATAAAATAAAAAAATCAATTATTATTGAAAAAAATACACTAACGCACTTAATTTAAAATGGATGAATTTATTATCTGTGTGGAGTTAATTTGGTAGCTGTGAGAGGAATTTAAAAGCTAATTTTTGGAAGTCTCTCACTGAAGCAGTAAAGAAGCACCTTATGACAGCTTATCATAGAAGCTACTTTTTTTATGTAAAGCCCAGTGGACATTGACGTGTTTCCAAACAGTACATTGTCTGCCAATTAAGCTTCTAATTTCCAACTAAGTTTTTTCCTTCCCACACCGTGTTTCCAAATAGACCCTTATCAAATAAAATCAAATTAAAAAAACCCCCTTTATATATACATTCAATATGATTGATTTTGTGTCAAGTGCCATTGGCTTACCTACTCAAGGGATTTGGCTTGGGTCTGCTGCGTTGCGGACCGCTGCCTGTCCTTTTTTTTAAAACTACACCGTTTTGGTGTAGTTTTAAGGGAAGGAGGGCTGATTTTTTTTTAAATGGTATCTAGTATTTTTAAATATTTTTCTGGACTTATCAATATCTTAAAATATTTTTTAAGTAGCAAGCAATATTCTAAAATAATTTTTAGTGCTTTAAAATATTTGTTCAGTTGTACTCAGTGTCTTAGGAGACTACCTACAATTTTACCGTTAATGTATTTTTTTAAACTCCAAAAATTACTTTAAACCAATATCCTAAGTTTTGGGTGCTCATTACTACTAATAAAAATACATTAACGGTAAAATTATAGTCAATTTCCTAAGATATTGGGTACAACTGAACAAATAGTTTAAAGCACTAAAAATTATTTTAGAATACTACATGCTAATTAAAAAGTATTTTAAGATATTGATAAATCTAGAAAAATATTTAAAAAACTAAATACCATTTTTAAAAAAAAAAAAAATCAGCCCTCATTCCCTTAAAACTACATTAAAACAATGTAGTTTTAAAAAAAATGACAAACAGCGGTCAGCAACGCAGCGGACCCAAACCAAATCCTCACTCAAGTGGCACCCTTACCCTCAAATGCCAAGTGGACATGTGTTGGCCTGTTGGGTGTATGTCTATGCGATAGGGTTAGGTTAGAAGTAATATTTAAAAAATTGTGCGGATAGTTTAAAAAAAATTAATAAATTTAGGCAACAGAGTAAAGTAAAGTTATACTTTTAGAATAAAATAACCTTCCCAATTAACTCATATTTAGAACTAGAGAGAGTAGGGGTTCAGTAAGCATACATTTGTTGCTGCAGAAGGTTACAGTGGAGGGATATGGTGTCTCTGGGAGGAAGGATCACTTAAGGTCAAGGTAGTAGAGCAACAGAAACAATATATGCACTTATTAATCAAAGACGTTAAAAGGCAACAGTGGTACCTCACAGTGGTGTATGCGAGTCCAAACCGTTTGCACCGTCGTAAACTATGGACGGATCTTTTTCAGATCAAAGACTTTGTCTAGGGGCCGTGGTGTATTGGAGGAGATTTTAATGCAACTCTTCTTGCAACAGAAAGGAGGTCATGTGCAGTTTCAAAGCTATCTTCAGATTGTGAGTTTTGTAGATGGGCTGAGGACATGGATTTGGTGGACTTGGGGTTTGATAGACCGGCCTTTACTTGGAAGAGAGGCGGTACGGAAGCTTGGTTGGATAGGATATTTGCAAATGATGATTGGTGTGCTCGATTCATGGATGCCAAGTTACTGCATTTGCCACAGTATAAGTCTGATCATAGACCTTTACTGTTGAGAATGGAGGGGGTTCCAACAAAGGAGCCGGCTCTGAAGCCGTTTCGTTTTATTGCTTCATGGGTCCTTCATGAGACATTCAATGATCTGGTTAAGGAGGAGTGGAGTTGTTCAAAAGATTGGGGTGTAAACATTGAAAGCTTCACCCAGGCTTGCTGACGTTGGAATAGGGATGTCTTTGGCCATATCCAGAGGCAGAAGAACCACCTGATTCGTAGGATGGATGGAATTAATCGTGTAATCACCAGAGGAGAAAATATCCACTTCCTTGAAGAGCTACGAAGAACCTTTGGTTAGAGCTGGATGAAACGTTAACACAAGAAGCTTTGCTATGGGCCAAAAAAGCTAGGATTATTTGGTCGATTGATGGTGATCGGAACACTAGGTTGTTTCATGCTCAAGCTAACAGTCGAAGGAAACGTAATAGAATTGATGCCATTTGTATTAATGAGGGAGAATGGTGCTTTGAGGAGGAGTGTATAAAAACTCACGCGACAGAGTACTTCTCAAATCTATTCCAGGAGAAGGTAGGGGAGCGTTCAAACCTTAATTGTTGCATTTCTTACCCAAGGCTCACGGAGGTACATGAACGTATGTGTAAAAGGGTAGTTAAAGAAGCGGAGATTCATGAAGCTTTGTTTAGTATGGGGGCTCTCAAATCACCAGGGCTGGACTGGTTCCACGCTATGTTCTTCCAACACCAATGGGAGACGGTTAAGGAGTCTGTTGTTCACTTGTGAAGCAGGTATTCCTTTACCCTGAGAGGATTTGTGAGGTTAATGGGACACTAATCGTCTTAATCCCAAAAACAGATCACCCTGCAACGTTTCGAGATCTTAAACCAATTAGCTTATGTAATGTCATATATAAGCTAGTTACAAAATTAGTGGCCAATAGAATGAAATGCTTTATGGCTCATGTCATATCTCCGAATCAGTGTAGCTTTGTGCCTGGCTGACACAGTTCAGATAATATTATTGTGGCCCAGGAGATGATTCATTCTATGAGAACAATGGGAGGGAAGAAGGGATATATGGCGATTAAAATAGATTTGGAAAAGGCATATGATAGGGTTAATTGGAAGTTCCTTCTTAAGTGTTTACAAGAACTTGATCTTCCTATTAATCTTATCCGGGTCGTGGAGCAATGTGTTAGTACTGCGAGTATCCAACTCTTATGGAATGGAACTAAGGCAGAGTATTCAATGCATCACGTGGAGTACGACAGGGAGATCCTCTTTCACCCTACTTATTTGTTATCTGTATTGAAAAGTTAGCTCACATGATTCAAGAACGAATGGAGGCACGAGAATGGAAGCCTATTTGTCTCACGAAGAAGGGACCATCGATATCCCATATGTTCTTTGCGGATGACATTATTTTGTTTTCTGAAGCTTCTCTTCAACAAGCAGAGATGGTGTGGGATTGTATGTCACAATTCTATGAATGTTCATGTCTCAAGGTAAATGCTTCTAAAACCCAGGTCTTCTTTTCTAAGAACATAAATCACAACAGGTGCACGGAGCTTAGTACGGTCCTTGGGTACACTTAGACGACTGATCTTGGGAAGTATCTTGGGGTACAACTTCATCATAAGAGGGTTGGGAAGGAATCATTTCATGTGGTAATTGATAAGGTGAAGGAAAGGTTGAATAGGTGGAAAGCTAGCTCATTCTCTTTAGCTGGCAGGGCGACACTTATTTCCTCGGTGTCTTCAGCCATCTCGGCATACACAATGCAAACATCTCACTTACCTAGTTCTGTTTGTGAAACTCTGGATAAGCAAAACAAATCGTTCTTATGGGGGAGCATAGCGAGTAGTCGTAGAATGCCGCTAGTAGCTTGGGATGAGGTGTGTAAGGATAAACGGAAGGGTGGCCTGAGGCTGAGGCATGCTAAGTACCAGAACCAAGCTTTCCTCATGAAATTGGGTTAGAGGCTCGTGACGCATAGAGATGACCTTTGGGTCAAGGTTGTACAGGATAAGTACAAATGCGGGGAGGATCTTCTTCCTCGTATTAAGCAGAAAAGGTCTGGTTCTAATTTGTGGACGGGAATTAAGAAAACATGGGATAAAGTCTTTGGGGGGATCGAAATTGAGAATGAAGCTAATAACGTTAAATGGAAGTGGGAGAGGCATGGAGAATTCTCAGTGAAATCTGCATATAGAGTGCTTTCAGGGGATGTAACGGAGCAGGGGAGGGACTGGGCTTGTTTGTAGAAGGTTCGAGCACCACAAAGGTGTAAGACATTCATTTGGCTAGTTTCTCGTCAATGTCTACTCACAAATGTAAATCAAATGAGATGGGGCCTAACGATGGATCCGAGTTGCCCCCTATGTGGAGTAGGTTCTGAGGATACCATTCATGTCTTTCGGGATTGTACACACTCAAGATCATTATGGAGGAAGGTGGTGCCCCCAGACAAGTGGCGCCTATTTTATAGTATGACCCCGTCCGACTGGTTTTGGTGGAATGTTAGAGGTCAACAAGAAGCGAGTAAGGAGTGGGCATCCATGTTCGTTATTATGTGCTGGTGGATATGGAAACGGAGGAATCTGTTTGTGTTCGAAAAGAGTTATACCCTGAACAACAGTATTCTTGCCAGTACAAGTGCCATAATGGAATGCTTTAATTCGACTAACGACCGCCTAGCAGGGACAGGACTTAAAGGTGTTACTTTGGCATCTGGACGAGTGATTTGGCGTCTACCAGAGGAGGGTGGGTGAAGGTGAATGTTGATGGTGCTTACTCTAGAGCTGAGAATAAGTGTGCCTGTGGGGGGATTATTCGTAATGCTTGTAGAACGTTCCTTAAAGGGTTCATACATCCCATTGAACATGGGGATGAGCTGTCTGCGGAAATCTGGGCTTGCCTTGTGGGGCTTAAAACAACATGGGCGATGGGGTTCAGGAGAGTATGGTTAGAAATGGATTCTACTGAGTGTCTTGAGTTGATTACGCATGAACAGAGCATTAATCATCGTGATCCTGGCATCCTTATTGAAGTTAAAAATATGCTTCATATGGATTGGGTGATGAAGGTTACTTACGTGCCGAGACTTTGTAATTCCGTGGCGGATTACCTAGCAAAAAGAGGTCTTGAGTCAAGATGGGGATTTCATGAAATTTATCAGCCTTCTGAGAACTTATAGATGATTCTTTGTCAGGATTGTAATGTGTGTAATAATCTCATAGGTGCTACCTGAGGTGTCCCAATTATATTAAAAAAAAAGAACTAGAGAGAGTATATGGCCATATCCTTTCTATTGAAGTTTATATTTTTAATATCATAAAATTTTAAAACTCCTTAAGTACTACTAATAATTTTTTTATTTAATCTAAAGTAATGATTATCCCATTTTAGGTTAAAAAATCAATGATTATCGCACGCATTGCTGACATACACTTTTCCTCTCCCAGGGATTAATAACATCCTTAAATTGGATTGAATTTTATTTGGCAATTGAGATTCTGGTGATATCGGAAGTTTGTTTAAAAATTTATTATTTAAGAATTTTAAATTTGAGTATTTTTCATTTTTATAACATTCTCATTAGGGTGCATTCCTTTAAGTTTTTTTTAATGAAAAATCGCATATTTTATAACAAATATTTATAAGATTTTTTGTGAGTTTTGAAATTTTCAAAACCTAAAAAAAAGTAGATTTCTCATTATTTTTATATTCTAGAGGGTATTTTAATTATAGTAAATTTTAAGAAAATCCAATACATAAAAGAAAAAATATTATAAAAATATTGAGTTTCATATACATATTTTTAAACCAAAATATACATGGATATATTATCGAATTTAATAACTAATAGTCAAACAATTGAGATGAGGTTGGAGAATGTTCTTCATGAGTAAATTTGTATAAAATTTCAAAGCAGAGATTTAAATTAAAAGAATCTCAAATTAAAATTCATCAAATATATAGACAGATATTATGCAAACCTAAAACCTACGTAGTTAAAGTGGTAGGAGGCACAAAAAATTTAAATGAAGAAACAAACTTAGTCAAAGGGAAATAATATAATCATACAAAGAAGTTAGAAAAATACGGTTAAAGTGGTAGAATTAATATTACGAGTTTGAATAAAGAGAGATGACTGATAACTGATAAATATTACAAATTAAAAGAAGATTTTTTAAAAATGTGGGTATTTGGTGTAACGGTGGTTATCAACGGCCCATAAATTCACCAATGATGCTTTCTGGTATCTATTTTGAGTATGATTGGATGAGCGTTCAAAACACATATAAATGTTTATATACGTAAATCGAGACAACATTCATCTCACATACTTACTTTATATACGGTAAATTATGATTAAAAAACTATTTTTTAATACTCTAATCACTATTTCAAACAAATTATTTAAGCTCGAATAACGATTACGATTGAATATAAGTAATACTTAATAGATGCCAAATTTGTTCCTAAATATAAAAGTGAATCTAGAAGTGCATTTTTTGTAAGATATTTTAATATATTATAATTATTATTAATTAGGTGGTTAATTAAAATATTTTGAGTGTGGCTTGTAAGTTAAATTTAGATCCAATTCAATATTAGGGTTAATAGCTATTAATATAATATCTCTTATGGTAGAATGACACAATTGAATTTACGGTATACGAGTGTCACAAAAACAAAAACATAGTCTATTCATTTGAGGTTTTCTGACTGGTGATGGCTCTTAACCTAGTTGTTATCACTGTGTCTCATAGCCAGTCAGAAAGAGACTTGATAATTATCTCCTAGCTTTACTTTCTTTTGTAGCTCTCTTTCATTAGAATTTTTAAGTTTTCTCTTTGATCAAAGCTGAGCAATGACGAGAGGTAATTTTTATAAGTCTTATGCTATTGATATAAGAAAATTCATGTATTATAATTTATGGTTTATTTGTTTATTCATGAATTTTGTCTTACATGTGGTATTAGAGTCACACGCTCTGATCCTCTATCTTCTACTCTTTAATCGAGAATGATCTAAGTATAGAATTGAATTAAGCATACAGTAGTAACTTTATACAGGTTCCATCTCTTAGTTTGGAAATTTTATTTAATTTGATTTTGAATCAAATAAATTAATTTGTTTGCCATTTATTATTAAGAAATTGATAATTGCAAGTTCTTTTGTCATCGAATGGAATGGGATGGGATGATTAAAATTTCCTACGATCAATCATCACCACCTTCAATAAAAGTTGAAGGTAGGGGTCTTCATCATTTTTCCGTCCTGATTTCAAGTAAATTGAGATGGAAAAAATTCGTTATCCAAAAAAATGAAGTCCGGATCCCGATCCCAAAATAATATGTGTGTGTGTGTTTTTTTTTTTGTCTAGCTAAATTCATGTAAAAGAAGTTTTAGATAAATTTCATTATATATTTGATTACGAAGACTTTGTGGATGCTGAATTAGTGAAATGATTTAATTCTACTGTCAGAGACAAAAAAATCCCAAAAATCAGTGAATTGAGTTAATCTTAGAATGTAATAGTGCACCTGAAAGAACTCCGACATCAGGTATAACTATTAAAACTATTATATTTTTGTGTATTAATTTTATTATTTTATGTCAAAGAGAATTCTTTTATGAAAACTACTCTTACCAGTTGCCACTATTATCCAAAAAAATAATAATAAAGAATTTAACAACACAAAAAACTCAATATAAAAAAAATTCTGAAAATTTCTAAGACTTGGGATAGGAAATTTTCAAGATCAGGAATCAAATTCTTTCCCGAACACTTCTCAAAATCAGGAATGAGATTTCCTAATCTCAATAGACCTAGTTGAAGGATCCAAATTCATATTATATTTTCTATGATTACTTGAATGATATATGTAATCGTTTTTTTACCAATGAAATCTCTGATTTTGTTCATCGAAAGTTTTGGAAATTCTTCTAATATGCTCCACCCAGATTACGGAAAACATGTTTTTAATCTGGGTTTTGGTATTTCATTGTAAATGTATGTTTCCAAATCTTGCTCCTGATTATTTATATTGATTATTGAATATGTTAAGAGGATGTTTGGTTGGGTTTATGTTTATGTATAAACTCGATTCACGTAAATTAAGATAAAACTCTTCTATATATTTACCTCATAGATCGTAAAAGTTACTTCGTAGACCATAAAAGCTACCTCATATACCATAAATCATGATTAAAAAATACGATTAAAAGTTTCGACCGCTATTCCAAACATCTCCTCTCTCTCTCTTCTGTGTGAATATACATCTAGGATGATTTTGGAGTCAATGGGAAATTGATGATTTCAGTCCTCTCTGAAAATCGTTGTCCTTGCCATCGGTACCCATACTTCAAATTGAAGAAAATATTGATTTTATTTTCTATAATTTCACCCCGAGCTTTTGTTTCCTACATGCGTGGTCGTCGCCATCGCATTTTCAACGAGAGAATCATGTGGGCTATGCTTTGTCACTGGTTCGCCGTTATTGCTACGCCGTCGGAACCTCCGATTTTCGTTTTGCTTCAGTTTTTGAAATTAATTCGACTAATTTTGTTTCATTTGATTTCGTAACGATTGCGAGAGGTCTTGTTTTGCGCTTGATTATCCATGCTTAACGCCGTTGGGATCGCCGGCTCTCGAGCTCTCGATCGGTATCACCTCGTTAACCGAAGGTCCCGAAAACGTAGCTCCTTTTCGGTATTAATTCGTGTTGTTTTGATCCAATTTTCTTGCAATTATTTGAGGAATCGTTGCCTAGATTTTGATTTGTTAACGTTTGCTGAGATTACTGCTGTTGAAATCGCTGTTCTTCAAGCTCGGGATCCCCGAAAACGTCACCTGGAATTGCAGGTTGCAGCGGCTCCGTTTAGGGTTATAACCAGGTCGCGGGGTCGGGTAGGGCTCCCATTGGGCGGTAAAGGAGATCGCCATAACGACGTTGATTTGACACTTGCGGGAAGCCTCCCTCCCCACGCACGAAATGACGCCGTTTCCCGCTCATATGAAATGAGCGTTTAACTAATCTGGATGGGCCAGGCCTGTGTTTGGGCTCACATCGCTGGGCTTTTGGATTTTTTTTCTTTCTCTGCTCTCATTTTTTGCGCTGTGAGCTCAATTCTCTGGGCCTGTGAGATTTTTTTAATCATTTTCTGAGCTTGTTTTATTTTATTGCATATCTGGGCAAAGAATATTTCTGAACTTACGAAAATTCATTTTTCCTGCTTTCAATTAATTAGTCCACCTGGGCTAAAACACGTTTTGGACTAGAGAATTAAATCTTATTTCCTAATTTTTTCTGGGCTTGCGTTTTGGGCCAGATATTGGATTCTCAAATAATTAAGAATATTTATGCCATGGGCTTTTCATGTTAATTTTTTAACAGTGACTGTTTGAGTAACCTTCTCGGACCTGTTACATTTTTAAACACCTGGACCATAAAGCTTTTAATTACCAAAGATGATTTTGGGTTAAATAAAAGTTTTGCTCACTTTTTGTTATTTTTTTTTTCATTAGCACCCTATAGGGTGCGGGCTAGGATCAAACCCGGATGACGAGGCACATAGCCTCATGCCATACCAACTGCGCTAGATACCACTGTCACTTTTTGTTAAATTAACTTGTGTTTTATTTATAATTTTAGTTACATCATGTTAAATTGTTTAAATTAATGAAAAAGGGTTAGTTTTGGCAACTTTCCTGTTCTATAAAATATGCACAATCATTTTGACATATCATTTAATTACCTAAATATTTGAATAATTCATTTTGGGCAATTATCTAACTATTCTAATTTTTCAAAATTTAATTTAAATTAAAAAATGCCAAAATTAATTCTTTAAACAATTTTTGAATACATAAAATAGTGGGAGGGTTTTTTATTAATTATTTACCGACTCGAATTAATTATTTAATCCCTCCATTAAGGTGTGTATATATTATTTTTATGCATAGAATAGTGGGAGAATTTATTTTTTGTTGATTGCTTGGTCATACTTGTTAATTAAATCAATCAATTAAATTTCATTAAAAATTTATGCATATTTGGAATCTACTTACACAAAGTTGATATTTATGATTAGTATGTATTTTGGGGAGTATTCACGGCATCCTCTATTACACGTGTAAATAATCACTTATATGTTTTAAAATATCAAGTCTATTCAATGGGTAATATTAATTTAATCAAAGTGGAAAGATTGTATTTAGTCACTTATATTGATTAAATTAATTGATTAAGTCCTTCATGAAGCTGTGCATATATAGAATTTAAGTGCATATTATTGATATTTATGATTAACTTGCATGTTAGAGTGGTGGCTACAGCTCCCTCTTACAGTATGTATAAATAATCACATATGGATTTTTAAATATTGTAGGTGAGTCAATATTATTTTATTCAAATTAATGATTTAGTTGATTAAATTAATTTACATTAAGATTCTCATAGACACTGTGTGTGTGTGGTATTTAAATTGTATATATTTGATATTAGTGATTAGCATACATATTTTGTTTAAGGAATAGCCACAACATCTTTATATACATGTTGTATGCATATTTAATCACTTAAGGCTTTACCGTATCAAAATTATGATCATATGTATAATTAGTATACGCAATAGTATGATGTCTTTATGATGAGTATGTATAATCAAGAAGTAACCACAACATCCTCACTTGGTTCATACATTCTATTTTGTTCGTTAGAACAAAATATATCACACGAAGATTTAAATACATCAATTGTAATTAAATGTATGGTATAATTAATCTTTGCCCACAGATAGATAATTATAATCATACATTTAATTAGGGTGGAATGGAACAATATTATATTTTCTAAGTAACCCATAGGTACCAAGGGATATGACTACATTCTAGTTTCATCAATTCGAGATAAATTTATGTTATGCTAATATCTTTGCCTACATGTAGACTTTAGTAATATGAATTTTAAATTATATAATTTACATTGATAAACATACGCCAATATGCAACGGTTGTTTGCCTCTTATAGTAATTTTGTAAGCATGATTTAATTTTATTTTGACTTTGCAGTATGATGTTATTTGTTCAATTGTTTAGTTTGATATAATTTATTAGAGACTATCAAGTCAATAAGGAGATAAATATAACTCCTCCCATTAGGATAAAATTGATACTAAGAAAAGTTATAGTATTTATAATACTGACATGAGAAATGAGATAACATTATTGTCTTAATAAAATAATCTCAATTAAAAGTTGGTTATTATAAATACATAAAGAATAAAACAAAGTCATTAGTTGTTTATAGGCTGAAGGACAAATTTAGAAATCCTCATAACTATCATTACATATTTGTTGACTATGAAGTGATTCTCTATAAAAGGGTAATAAGTCTCCTTTAATCTTGATGGAACATATCCTCAATTTATTATCTCATAAGCTATTATTACTTTTCATAAATATATGCATGGATACTAAGTGTTGATTTAAAATATGTATATATAAGTTTTGCTTCAATTTAAAAAAGCATGAGATTTTAAATGGGGTCATAAACCTACCAACCATAAAGCCATGAAACAATATACATATAAAGTTTAACGTGTCTATAATTAAATTCGGTTCGGTGAGCGATTCTACAAAAACAAAACTACTCAACATGCTTTTAACATCTATAAAGCAAAGAAGATCTCAAAGCAGAGCAGCACAAGAAACAAAAATCAGAGATGCGAGAAAAGAAAATGCAAGGGTATAGTAGAGGCAACGACTTACGGAGTACCAGAACCATCGGCGGAGAGGTCAGAGACGAGGAACGTGACACTGTCGAGCTTCATCTCAGCATGGAGGATGAGAGAGGGATCTCTTGCTTAGAACCCTAATGCAAACAAAGGTACGAGGTTAGGTAAACAAAGCTTGTTATGACTTAAAAGGTGCAGAATGATATGTAAAATATGACAGACATCAAATACCACCTTAGAATATGCTAAAATAGCATTGTATGTAATAGGATGGTGGTCCCTTGAATGAGGTATGTCCCAGAACACTGCAACGACCTTCGCATATATGACTCATAAGTTATGGCTAGCATCGACTTATGTGAAGAAAGAAACATCCCATGGAGTCATATTGAAATGGTACAGTGAATGATTGTGTTTTCTTACTGAGTTGAGGGTGAGAGTTCATCTGGGATAACAAGCAACTTATATAGTGCAACGAATAGCAAATTAGGGTTTACTCCAATAAGAGAGAACAGATCCAATCTTCTATACCAATGGTAATAATTATGAGAATGGTTCCAATACATCTCCATTGGAAAACGCTTGATAGGTGATTACTACTACAGTAAATGTTCAGTAAGAATCGCTGCCTTAAAACCAATAGCCTCCTAGTCAACAACGGCTAGCTGTCTCCTTTGTTTTTTTACAAATGTGTACATTGACGTGGACCAGTTACAAGCAGGGTGATTTAGTGGCCATATATGTCAATTGTTTAGGATGCCATTTCGAATGATTAAAGCAAATTACTGTAGAGCCACAAGATTTAGAGGTGTATATTTGATGATGTACGAAGATGTTGAGAATTGAAAATAAGGATAAGACCGATTATAATAATCTCACACTATTGGTAACATGATCATATATGTGGTTGTGTTCCCCACCTGATACATACAGATAGTCCCACTTCTCTATATAAGACCCTCCGTTCTCAGCCTCCTCCTTCACCCTCTTCTACCATTCTCATTGCACAGTCACTGATACATACACTGATTAAGATGGCCGTTGAGCTCCAAGCAGCCCAGAAAACGGCAAAATTAGAAGATTTTGATCCTCCCATGAAGCCCAAAAGGAACAAGTTTGCTCTCGCTTGTGCTACTTTGGCCTCCATGACTTCCATCTTGCTTGGTTATGGTCAGTTACATTCCTTCCCTTCTCTTCAATTACTCTCTAAAGCCTGCAAGTTTTTTAAATTCTTTTAGTTAATTACTTACAGATATCGGTGTCATGAGCGGAGCTATTATCTACATAAGGAGAGACCTACATATTACCGACGTTCAAGTCGAAATCCTCATGGGGATTATCAACCTATACTCTCTCGTAGGCTCCTTCCTCGCCGGAAGAACCTCCGACTGGATTGGCCGTCGTTACACCATCGTCCTCGCCGGTGGGATATTCTTCGCCGGTGCCCTTCTCATGGGCTTCTCCCCAAACTACGCCTTCCTCATGTTCGGCCGTTTCGTCGCCGGCGTCGGCGTCGGTTACGCCCTCATGATCGCCCCCGTCTACACCGCCGAAATCTCCCCCACCTCCTCTCGTGGCTTCCTTACTTCCTTCCCTGAGGTAATCCCATTTCCTTGTCGGATAGATACCATAAGCTCGTTCCACTTTGGCCTTATTTATGGGATATGGACGGAACAACAGATTTAATTTTTTTAAAATAAAGATATTTTTTTAATTTTAGAATCTTCTCTGAAAAAATAAAATCAAGATTGCCCAGATCCCATCTGAATGTGACAAGTTTATGGTCCGTATCCAAAGACACAATGACACAAAACAAATACTGAATTAATTAACTCCATTTTTGTTTTCAGGTTTTCATCAACTCCGGGATTCTGCTAGGTTACATCTCCAATTTTGCATTCTCCAAGCTACCACTATGGCTGGGCTGGCGGCTCATGCTCGGAGTCGGCGTCGTTCCTTCAGTCTTGATCGCACTGGGAGTGTTAGCCATGCCGGAGTCGCCGCGTTGGCTGGTGATGAGGGGTCGGCTCGGCGACGCGCGCCGAGTCCTTGAGAAAATTTCAGATTCCAAACAAGAAGCTCAGCAGAGGCTCGCCGACATCAAATCGGCGGCTGGGATCCCGGAGAGCTGCAACGACGACGTCGTTGAGGTCATCAACAAGCAAAAGTCAGGCAAAGGCGTGTGGAAGGAGATGTTCATTACCGCCACACCGGCCGTTCGTCACATCATCGTCGCCGTCATCAGCATACACTTCTTTCAACAAGCCGTTGGCATAGACTCGGTCGTTTTGTACAGCCCCACCATATTCGAGAAGGCTGGCATCACATCCGATAGCCAAAAACTTCTCGCAACCGTGGCCGTCGGATTCACCAAGACGATCTTCATCCTGGTCGCTACGTTCTTATTGGATCGGTTCGGGCGACGACCCTTGTTGCTCACTAGTTTTGGAGGTCTCATAGTCTCACTTTTTACTCTCGCCACGTGCCTTACGGTCATTGCACATTCAGATAAAAAGGTAACGTGGGCCGTCGTATTGAGTATCGCCACGGTGTTGTCCTCCGTGGCATCGTTTTCGATTGGGGCCGGTCCAATGCCGGGGGTTTATTGCACGGAGGTCCTTCCGTTGAGGCTACGCGCTCAGGGTGCGGCTATGGGAATGATGGTGAATAGGTCGATTTGTAGCGTCATCTCAATGACCTTTCTGTCCTTATCGAAGGCTATTACCATTGGCGGGGCCTTCTTTATGTATGGAACCATGGCGACCATTGGATGGATCTTTTTCTTTATAGTGCTCCCCGAAACACGGGGCAAAACCCTGGAGGAAATGGAAGGGTCTTTTGGTAGTTTCAGGGCAAAACCAAAGCCCAACGACGGAGCTAAAGCACCGAACTCTGACAAAGATGGGAACCACAAGCCCACCCAATCACAAAATAAAATGTAGATAGACTTTAAAATATGAAGCTTTTATTTTTTCTTTTTCCCGGTTAAAGGTATGCTTTAATTTGCTTATCCTCATTACCCTTTTTTTGGATTGCTCTTTATTATGATTATGCTAATGAGTGATGACAAAGTCTTGTGTGGCTCAAAAGAATATGGTCCGTGGGGCTAAATTTTGATTGTGGCACTATCTTCACATTCATCATTATTAATTTTATCATCGATTAAATGTGAACGAAAACCATGCATACAAATAGTTCAAGGTCTTCATCACGTTGAATTATAGGGTTTCTCTCAATTCATCGAAAATCTTGTCTACTATACAAAGGAAACGGAAATTAAACCTCAACTTAGCGGTTAGTTAAGATGACTGGTTATATGCTGATGGGTAAATGTGCTGGACTAATTAACAAATGATATTACAATTTCTTTGCTAATATCAAAGCAGGCCAAAACTTTTGGAGGGAGCGAGAGGCTAATACTATAGACTAAATCTCCTATGAAAATGTTATAGTTATGTTATTTATCTATATAACGGCTCATGATATTATCTGGAGATTTGTTTCCTGCAAGACCCCGCGAGTTCTACTGGGATTCTAGATTTGTTATTTGTTGGACTCAAGCTGTTTGATTTATTTTATGTAATTCTCAAACGTAATGCTTACCTTAGATAGTTCAAAAAATGAAGAAAAAGATAGTTAAAAAAAGATAAAAGAGATAAAGATAAAGGATTGAGTAGTCAAAAGTTTAGTGAAATGAGTTAAAAATTAAAAGACGAAAAGATTAATCATCATATAATCATTACAACGAAAGAGTAAGGATTAATTATTTAATAGGGTTAAAGGTTATTTTTGTTCTGCAAATATTGCCTCAGAGACAATTTTACCCCGGAAGTTTTATCTCGGGTAATTTTGTCCCGAAAATTTTAAATGTGGAGTAATTTCATCCTAATCGTTATCCAATTAAATTTTACCGTTAATTGATTAAATTTTAAGGCAAATTTGCTCATAAGTGAAAACTTTCAAGATAAATTTACTCATGAGTTGAAACTTTTAAGACAATTTTATCGTTTATGTCATATTTGTTAATATGCAAATTTGCCCTAAAATTTAATTGGTCAATTAACAGTCAAACTAAACTGAAATAGCGGTAAGGGCGAAATTACCTCACATTTAAAACTTTCATGGTAAAATTGTCTCAGATCAAACTTCTAGAATAAAATTGCCTATGAGACAATACTTACAAGGAAAAAAAAAACATTTAACCCCTTCTAATATATAGCTAGCTAGTTTTGTGGTTAATTCCACGTGCATCATATATCATTACTCTGGTATTTTTCCGGTACGACTCAAATAAATTACAACTCTTGTATTTCTACCAAGAATCCTTGGGAGGGGAGGGGGGCTTGGATTGAGATTTGCAAAGCAACAGAACCATTCAAATATGATATAAAGTTGGGGGTGGTGCGAGATAAATACAAGTGTGGGCATGATTTACTACTAGGAATGGCTCGAATGTATGGGCGGGGATCAAGAACACCTGGGAAAATTAAAACACCCAACCTAAGGATTTAGAGTAAATTAATTATTTAAATTTTGAAATAAAAATATAAATTAAATTTCAGAAGCTAATCCACAAGCTTTTCTCAATATCTTCACCATGAAGTAAATAAAAAACTGAGATGAAGTGCTGAAACTTATTTCAATGGATGAACTTGCTTGCAGCCACGCTCGATCTTTACGACTTCACTATCTATCAATCTTCACTTATAAATGTTGTTTAAAATATTATAATATGGTATGTGTTTAAGGTAACGTCCGCGAATAACAATATGACTTTTAACACCAAAATGGGATTATATATATCATCAATTTCATAAGTTACTTAACCTAATTAACACGATTATATTTATTGATTTAGGCGAAAATCTAGGGAGACGCAATTGGTTAGCCTCAGTTGAATGCTTGCTATCAGGCTTGGCAACGAGAAAGAAATGTATAAACGAGTATATGCCTAAAAATATGCAAAGAATTATATTCTCTTTGCTAATATCATTATAAGTTCGACAAAAGGTCTATTTGTTTAGATAGAATCACAATTTAAAAGAAGCCAACGTTATCACAGTTTAAGGACTTAGTGATCGATCGATCAGACGTATACTAATAAATCCAATACTGTGTGTGCAAGTGTATTATGTGGAATATCGATCTTTTTTTTGCCAACAATAATAAATTCAAGTTCGTTGGACCATTCATATATCGACCCTAGCTATGTATGGATATATGTGAAGCAACAAGCTTGGCTTCATAAAAATTATAAGCCGAGGTTCTCGATCTACTGTGACTCCAAAAAAAAATAA
The DNA here is from genome assembly GCA_037074505.1 of Albizia julibrissin. NCBI lineage: Eukaryota > Viridiplantae > Streptophyta > Magnoliopsida > Fabales > Fabaceae > Albizia > Albizia julibrissin. The sequence goes on along the minus strand of CM073480.1, from coordinate 1,761,799 downwards.
AAAATAAAAATCTCTTTTCATCGCATTATTAAGGGAATAACGCAACAATAGCAGCAAGATTCAACGTCGAAATCGAATCGTGAGTCTAAGGTGTGGCTACCTCATTTCCCTAATACAAGATCCACTAAATTTGACCATCAATACAACCTAGAATCTCTTGAGATAGAAATTCAGTCCAACTAAAGAGATTTTTAAGGAAACAAATCATCAACACATGCAGATCGATTTCAAAAGTCAACAGTAATGAAAATAAAAAAACTCAACAGATAAAGATCAAATCAAAGACCTAATTGACTGGCACCACCAACTTGTTCACCAAGAATCCTGAGGAAGATGAGGAAGAAGCTGTTTGAAGATTTCACGATAAGTAAGATAAAGAACTCGATCTTTAGCGCCAGTACGATGATTCTGAGTACAGGCACAGAAATACTTGAGCTGTTCCAGCGTACAATATCCCAACATTTGCCCTAAGAACAAGAACAGCCAGTTTATATTGTCCTTCTTCTCATGTATCACCGGTTTCACGCCATCTCCTCTGCAGTGCTTGCACACCAACGACGGCGGCGATATCCACTCCGGCGCGGCACGGTCGTGCATGGCCCCCTTCTTGCTCTGAACGAAGCTCACAATCTGTCTCACCTTCTCCTCAATATTGAAGATTACCGGGTATTCTTTGTCGCATTTGTTGCACCGGACCGTCCCGGTGACGGTATAAATGAAGTGTTTTTCCAGATGCACCTTGTCGTGGACGTAGGCGGGGCGGTCGGTGGCCCATGCATAAGGTGGTTCAATGTTTCTGTTATGATGAGCCTCACCGTTGTTTCGAGGATTCCGGCTAGGGCGTCCCCGGCCCAAAGGCGGCGGAGGAGGCTCGTTGCTGACTGCTATGTTCAAATTCTTAGTCGGATAAGTCGGCGGCGGCGGCGACCTCGGGACGAGATCTTCCAGCGTGACATAAAGAGGATAGTTGGAATATAGGAATTCCATTGGCGGTGAATAAACAGGATGAGGTTGTGATAATGGAGTAGGAGACGGAGGAGCTGTTGGCTGCGGCGGAGGAGGAGAAGGCGGCCGGAGACTGAGAGAAACATTAACAGCTCTATCGTCTTCTGGGTTCGTGAAATTAATGTTCATGTTGTTGTTATTCATGGTGAATATGATCTGAGCAAGATTAGTGAACAACAACAGAGAACATGAATTGATGCGAATGGATCATATGGTTTTATAGAAGGAAGGAACTCAAAGAACCCGTCCAAGAAAAGACGGGATTGGATCATTTGGAATATTGAACAATCTTTTTCAAAATTTGAAGCGCGAAATGACGATTACGTGAGATTCGGTAAAAATAAAATAGAATCCTGTCTGTTATGAGAAAATCGAAATTTAAATTTTGTACTTCAAGAAATCTAATTAAAGCTTAATTTTTCTATTGGATTATAATTACATCATACCCTAACTGTTATAATTTTTCTACCTATACTATCGGGTTGGTTTATGCACTTCTAGTTACGTTATGTATTTATATAGGAATAATAAATTATATGACACTTCATATCAATATAATATAGTTTTTTTTACCAGAAATTAATATAATACTGTAATATCATAACATCTGCAACAAATTGTCCGATTTATGAGCTACTCATTTCAGACTAATCGTTATTCAAATTCTATTATAATGTGTACCAAGAAGATGTCTTTTGAAGGAACATTGGTAATTTTTTTTCTTGATTTTTGACGTCATGTTAGAACTTTGAGCATTATTCACATTCTACTCCATTCTCTTCCCATTTGAGTTACCATTGAAATTGCTTCGTAAGAAAAGTAGTACGTCTTAACATGCACGCTACATTACTTAATTAAATTCAACTAGTAAGTATTATCCAAATTACTATATCTTATATTTAATATAAGTGCTAGCTAATTAATTTGAATAGAATGAAGAAAGTTATTTATTTGTAACAAACATATGTTAACTTTTCTAAAATACCATATTCCATTCTGTGTAATTATCCTTAGATAGAAACTTCTTAATCATACATCAATAAGGATATTTTAGAAAGAAAATTATAAATTCAAGAGACAAAGTAGATTAACTCTTCTATTAAGAATGAGAGATAGTATATAATAATGGTGTGGTGAAATCTATGATTTATTTGGCCAAAATAAATTTCATGGCTCAACCAAAGCTTTGGAAAAATTTTGTGCATTTATACTCCCTCCAATCCTTAATATATTTTTCTGATAAAAAAGATAAAATAATATTAAAATAAATACTGTCTACAACTGATAACAGTTAATGGGGAGGGTTAAGGGGGAAGGAATTCTTGTACTTAACATATGATCTAATTAGGGAGTTGATCTTGCTCTTAAATGAAAGACCCATTTTCCATACTTATTAATTTTTTCCCAATTTACCTCTTTTAATACTCCCTTCATAATAATCAAGTAAGAAAGATATGAAGGAAATTAAGGAAGATGATTATGGTCTTATATAGTGTAAAGAGGGAGTAATATGATCATACTTACATCATGTTCCTTATGTTTGTTATGTTAAATTATCCAATCACATGTGTCCATATATTTTTTTTTTATTCATGAGTATATAATTAAATTATAATAATTCAAAAATAGGATATACAATCATATATGATCAGAGAATCTGACAGAATAGATATAAAAAATTTGAGCTAAGTATTTATCGGAGTAATACCACTATCTGAGCCTCATATACGTTGAAGAATGTGGTGCACTATTTTTCACTTGAAAGAATATGAATTGCTATGGATGGTGTGCGTGTGTATTGAATAGGGATTATATCAAATGTAAATTGTATAGAAATATTTCATAGTCTAGGGTGGCAACATCTGTGTTCATATTTTTACAAGCGCATCCATGGTTATTGTATTTTATTTCATCACAAATTTTCCTAAAGCATTGTACAAGTTGATTATAAGTTGAAGTAGATTTAGTTAATTTCAAGTGAATCGAACGAATGAATGTCATACTGACAAATGGGTCTTGTTAAAAGTCGTTTAAAACAATTTTTCCCCGTTAATGATAAATGAAATTTAGGCTCAATCATTTATAGATTATGAGAACTCATCACTATTTGAATATTACGCTATACACAAAATTAAATAAACTCAGTCGTGACTGTAAATCATAGGAATGAGTTTGAAAAATTTTAAAGACTATCATTAATAAATTAACTCTACAGCATGAATTTGGCAAGACTTTTAACATGTTCAACAAGCTTTCTCTGAGAAACAAATATTTTTCTTTTTCAATAACAGCAGAAAATTGAAAACAGCTAATGTCAAATACAACAGCTGTGTGGGAGATCCAGGATGAATTTGAGGCTAGCTCCTCAAAATTCCTAATGCTTGAGGAAACACAATAAATCATGACACAGTAAGATTCAATACTCTGTTTCCAGGACACCATCTATGAGACCAAACTCCATAGCCTACAATCACATGAAAAAAAAAACAGTTAAGGACAGTTTAAAATGCAGGATTGGGTCAGAAAAACAGTGAACAGATCCTTCCTCCAGTTTAGGCAAATACAGTCAGTAAAAGACTGGTGGTGTCAAAAGAACTGACAAAACAGTTATTCACAAACTTCTTCATCTTGCAGAGAAGGCAGGAAATTATTGTCCGAGTGTTCAGCCAATGTCCAAGCAAAAATTCTCAAGTTACTGAAAATTTTATCGTATTACCTCGGAAGCAGACAGATACCGGTCCCTCTCGGTGTACTGCTGCACCATCTCTAACGGTTGACCAGTAAAAGCAGAATACATCTTGTCAATTTTCTGTACCCCAGATAAATGGGAAAGAGAAGTTAGTTAGGCCAAGCATTGAACCAGATGTCAAAACAACACAACTGATAACATGGAAACTTGAGAACAGGATGTATGAAGGTTTAGCGCACTCCAAAAATTGGGATTTTAAGATCCTGACTCTAAAAGCCAAGTGCAAATATAGATTTCCAGATAGAGTAGGAGCATCCAAGCAGAGTTGGAGAAAAACTAACATGGCGAGAATGAACAGCTTCATTCACTTGGCGTTTCACATCATCTATATGACCCTACAAGCAGTTTTAAGAACAATTAGTTTCGTGATGTCTTTTAAACAAATAATATATACATCATCCAAAAGTTTTCATCCAACACAAATCCAAATTATCTTATTGCAGCACACAGATTAAAACAAAAATTACACATTTAACTAGTTAATGCACGGAGGTATCACAGCTCAAGTCCAAAGAACATAAAATATGCGGTGTCATGGCAAGATTATCTGCACAAAAAACATAAGTGTATTTATATTTGTCTATAATTTAAATTCCCTTTTCACTTAAAACAACCATAAGCGTATTTATCCCATGAAATTCAAAGACACTGAGAATAGACATATACATATTTAATTTTTTTTTTTTTAAGTCTCCATCACCTCCCTCCTTTCCTAGAGCCTCACTGTATTGTTCTTTACAGTCCATGAGCATATGCACAAACATCTAACAAGCATGTTTGACAACTTTACTTAGGGTGATTAAACACAATACTCTCTTTTCAGAGTTTATAACGCACAGTGTTGTATAGAATTCTTGGTTTTTGTTTCATTCAATTCATAGGGAACACCAACAAAACATAAAACAAAATGAGTTAAAAAAAAAAAAACTTGAGTCGAGGACTGTGGTTAATACAATGTGCTTCAATTCTTTTCTCCTGCACAAAAACTAGCACCCAGTATTTATTTCCTCTGCCCAATCAACAGGGAAATATTCTTCTTACCTCACATCCACTATGAGGTTGATGTATCATAATACGTGCATTTGGCATTGCATAGCGCATCCCTTTCTCTCCACCAGCAAGAATAAGCGCTCCTTGGCTTGCCGCTACTCCAAAACACACTGTACCAACCTTGGGCTTGATCTGGAAACAAATGGAGCAGGTAAACGCTTTCAAAGGAGGAACGTTAACCACGAGGAAGTTGAAAACTAGCAAAGGTTAAAATGTTGTGGTTCAAAAGATAAATCTTTTTTTTTTTTTTGGGGGAGTGGCAGTGGGGGAATTGAGAAAACTTTTACAACCTTACCCAAGACATGCAATCATAAATTGCCAACACCGAGTATACGCTTCCACCAGGGCAGTTTATATATATCTACAGTTACAAGCAGCTTAGTATAAATACCACACTCCAAGCTTTACAAAAGTAAAATAACAATTGTTAAGACATATCAAACCAGAATATCTGCATCCTGATCAATAGTGGCTAGTGTCACAAGCTGCGATATAACTCTCTGAGCCACTTGTGAGTTGACTGGCTGTCCAAGGAATATTATACGGTTTCTGAACAACACAGATGATAGATCCAGAGCTCCTCCAGGAGTGAAGACTGCTGGCATTATGGGTGGATTCGCCATTTCAGCTTTTATTGCACCATAACTACAGATAAAATGGAAAATCAATAAGTTGATAGTCACATTAAAATGAAAAGACAAAGCAGCAAAAATTAGTAACTATACAGAGTCCTCCAACATACAGATCCAATGGAACAAAGATTCAGATAAAATCGCTTCAGATTTTCCAAATTTTTTCAGGATAAAATATTTTTATGATTCAGATGAAATCTTGAGCATTTAAACAAAGATATCTACAGTCAAGCTATGAAATGAGTAGCCACAATTCGCAATATGGATGCTTCATGGTACTCATATTTATCATTATTCTTCAACATATAAGCTGAATGCTTCTGATTTTTTTTCAAACGAAATACCTTTTAACCTGATATTCCACAACAAGCACACAGATACTGTCCACGATACAATAACTCGCAAAGAAAGGCCATAAGCATAACAAAAAATAACAGAATTGATCAATATTAACCAAGACGATAAAGCAATTGAATGAGGAAAGGGATAATTCTACACCTTGTGCAAGCATCATGGATGCTTTTCTCATCAAGTTTTAAAGGAAGACCACGGCTTTTACTTGAGAAACCTGAATAAAATAAAAACGACATATCAAAACAATGTTTTACTGTCCAAATGGAAATAGTCCATATGCATAATTCGTAACTACATAAATCATCCATACATGCAATTTGTAAAATGTATTTGGTCAAACCGACAAATACATTATCTATAACATCCAGTTAAGTTTAAAATCGTCTACAAGTCTCCTACCGTAAAAAACTAAACTAGTTTCCTCTTACTAACTACATTAATTGCACCAAGGAGGAAGCATTAGTATGATACAAGTTGCCCAGTTAGTCTCGTCTATCCTAGTTTTGAATGGCTTTCAATTACAGTTGGAAATAACAGTAAAACATGGAAATTACCAATTTTTGGTGGGTCCCCATATGGAATTGGCAAGGAAGAAGATATCGACCATGGGCTTCTGTGAAACGGCAATCCAAGCTCAGAATCTGAAGTGACAAATAGTAAAATCCAGCTTGAACGCCATAAATCAGGTAAACTGATAATAATTATACGAACCTGTTAGAACAAACGAGGTTGGACGAGTTTACGTTGCGAGCAGCAATAGATAAACTCGCACCCGCAGGAACTGAGATGGTCGGAGCTACCATTTTGCAGGAAGAGAATCGGAAATCAAAGCTGGAACATCAACACAGAAGATTTCTTTGTCCAAGCAAAAAGGAAGATTTTTTATTCCATAAATGATCGGGTCTAAAAAAGCCCATTGGTCCTGAACATTCTGTACAGGCCCATTGGTCCTACGACGCTGTGCTTCTCCAGATGTATCCCAGGCCCATTTATACAGTCAATTGTTTTTTTGACCTGAATCAATTGTATGATTAAATAAAATTAGGTTAAAATATATTTTTAATCATTTAAGTGCTATATAAGGTGTACTTATGATTTCTTAACATTATAAAGTATACTTTTGCTTCTATATTTCTATCACCGTTAATGCGAATAACGAAAATATTGATACAGAAAACTCAAGTAATGATTATGTAATTGATAAAACATATTTTAAGTTTATTTTTTAATAATATATTTAAATATTTAAACTAAAATAAAATAAAAAATTATTGAAAATAAAATTGATGCTTTTTTTTAGATTATTAAATTAATCTATTTAAATTATTAAACTAAATTTTTTAAAACAATTAAGGTTTTTGATATTGATTGCTTTATTAAGTTTTTAGATATTTTCTAATTTACATATATTTTAAATTTAAGATTAATAACTCTTATTTACACAGTCATCACTTAGATTTACTCAGCCATCACTTGAATTTGTTATGTCAACGTTTTTCATTAATAACATTAATGATGTTAAAATTATAGAATCAAAAGTATACTTTATAAAATTGAGGGATTAAAAGTAAAAATCGTTAAACATAAAAAGACTAAAAGTATATTTTAGCCAATAAAATTATAAAGATACAGATTACTACAATCACAATGCTCCAGTAATACTTATTTATTTTCTAATATACCTATCATATGAAGTTAAACTTAAGAATTAAGATATCTTCCAAATGATTCAATTTTTTTTTTTTTTATCTGCGAAAGCATTAAATAGTTATGACTTATAGTTGATTTCGCTTAAATATATGAATACCTAGAAGTAACTTACTGATTAAGATCAGGTTCGCTAGATGATTCCGAATACAAAAGAATAAAAAACAAGGTCAATGAGAATAATTGATGTACTTGTATATTATACGTCCAACTTTTGTTTTTCTTTTCGAAAAGAAAGTGAATCCATTTTTATATTTTATTTGTCATCATATATTTATGTTCAACTTCATTGTCCATCCTTACCCTATCATTCTGAATAGCCAACATTCTTTATCCGATCAAATTCCAAATAAAACATCCCACCAATTGCCTCATTTACCCATATTTAACTTGCGTATGGGGCTGCGTTTGCCTCTCGTAGTCTGTTATTGTATGAGCGAATTCACTTTTCCTTTTAATTCATTTACTAATCTAAATTTATAAGATATAATATATACATTTGTTTTCTCTCTCTCTCAAATAATGTGAGACTTTATTCCATTTGATACACCTATTTTTATCTCATAACTCCAACAATAATTATCAGTATATTAAATTATAAGGCATAAGGTAGAGAAGAGAGAATGATTTGTCTGCCTTATATATGAATATTATATTTTAGGAATATATCTTTGAGATATTATGATTTGATTTGATTATGATAAATTTTAGGGTTAGAGTTAGTTTATTCTTGCTTATATAAAGGCCTTTTTATACTTTCTTTCATTCTTAAAGATCAATAATATCCAGAGTATTTCTTTTATACTTCAATGTGATCATTCATTCTCAACATGGTATCAAAGTTAAGCCTCAAGGTTTACTTCTAATGGTTTGGATATGTGAGTATTGTCTTCTTCTGGCTGCATTCTTTTGATTTTGGTCCCTAGTGAGAACTTGAGTGTTCGTCCTAGTAAGATGTTTGGAATATTGGATAGTTTTGGTGTTCATTCGTTGTTGCTTTGGTCTTTTATGAGACCGTTCGTTGTTGCTTTGGTCCCTGGTAAGACCGTTTAATGTTCGTCTCTGGTGAGACGTTCATTGTTGCTTTGATCCCTTGTGAGACCGTTCATTGTTAGTTTGGTCCCTTATGAGACCATTTGTTGCAACTTCTACTTTGGTTTAGTACTCTTTGTTGTTCGGGCTCCTGGTGAAGCTAGTGGATTATTACCTCAGCCTTTATTATTGAAGTTCTAGGCTATAAATCATTATTTTCTTGAAGATCAGTTGTTGCATGTATAAGCTGCTTCCAGTTTAAGGGGAGTGTTTAGAATATCAAGTTTAAACATATTAATTAATTATTATTATTAGCGATATCATTTAGTATTTATTAGGATTAGATATGAATATTATATTTTAGGAATATATCTTTGAGGTATTATGATTTGATTATGATAGATTTTATGGTTAGAGTTAGTATATTATTGTCTATATAAAGGTCTCATTATACTCTCTTTTATTCTTAAGGATCAATTATATTCAGAATTTTTTTTTTCGCTTCAATGTGATCTTTTATTATCAACAATTATAAAGCATGCTACTGATTTTTTAATTCCAAGTTACCCTTGTTCCATGGTATGAGGGGAGGAAAAAAAATTTTGAGTTGAATACCAAAAAAAAAAAAATTGATGAGTAGAGTCTGGAGGGGAAAGTTAAAGGAGAGGATTGCTTTCCACTTCCCAGTATGTGAGTCTCTAAATGCTTCTGAAGCCTACTTTGGTTTTTTTTTTTTCAAAGAAAAATCGCTATGAGGTCTCAAAGACAATAAAAAATCATAAAAAAGTCTTAAACTAAATTTTCTTATAAAAAAAATTTCTAGAGACTGCGTTGTAATTAATTCTGAATGTGAAATTATTTTATTGCCCCATTGAATAAAAAAGGAAAAGAATGGCATATGCCTTAGTGTTTATACCTATTTTGACAACTAAATGAGTTATTTTGATAATTTTGTTTTTCTCTTTGAAGAAATTTTGAAATTTCAAGGATAACTTTAAATTTTAAACAAATTTCATTGCTTTCTTTTTCAATTACAGATGATATGATTCTTCGAAACTCTTCATAGGTTGTGCCTTCTTTTATGCATCTTGTTCTTTTTAGGGAGGAAAATGAATTTGTCAAAATAGCTCATACAATTGTAAAAATAGACATAAGCAATTGTAAAAAAAAACACTCTAAACATTAGAGAGATTTCAAAAATTATGCATAACCAAAACGCAAGGAGCAATTCAAAATAAGTTGTGTAGTGTGATTTTTTTATTGTATTTCTTTTAATATGATTAATCAATAGAACTCCTTATTGATAGTTTTAACAGTTGTGATATATATTTATTGTACTTATAACATTATGCGACATGAAATTAAATTGTTGCTAATAAAACATGATAAATTTATTCATGTGCAGTTAGTTGTATCATTTCATATATTCAGTTCTCTTTCACCTATTTTAAAATGATTAATTTGATAATATACAATAAAATTAGGCAGGGAATGAATGCTATAAATAATTGTTGTAATGAACAATATTATTTAGTACATTTAAGTGAAGGCATCCCATGTAAAAACGATAAAAGATATTTTTCTTCAATTATTTTTTAAAAATTAGATCCTTAAGGAAGTTGATTGGACCAGTAAAAGAATTTATTTGAGAAGATTAATTTGATATAAAATCTTTTGCTTTTTAACTGTTCTAATGTTTTATGGTTTCATATGTTGGAATGGAGCTCCTTTATGTATTTTTTTAGTTATTAGTAATTTCAACGTACATATATATGAAATTGGAAAATGTTATAATTTTTTAAAAAATATTTATCATATTTTTAATTAGCCCAGTTAATACTCTCTGCACATAGCGCGAATAGTAAATGCTTGTTATTATGGAATAGCTGGAGCAGAACGGGGGAAAGGGACTTCAATTCAGAACGTTAAACGTGTAGAGAGGAAAACATATACAACTCCATTCGTTCTAATTAAAGAGGCTTGTTGGCTACGCAAAGTTAAAAGTTTGATTTTAAAACCGCTTTGTGAGTTTTTTTCTGCCCCCTTTTGAATGAAGTACGAAATCCATCAACTCATCATAAAACACAAAATACAGACTCTACGCTGAGTTTTGATGCAGCACTTCCCCTCACACCATTCAATTTTGTTTGTTTGTTTGAAGCATTTGAGTCTTTTTATCATCTAATTACTGATCTATCTCTATCCCGATAAGTTAGCCTTATTCGAACAGAAGTGTGAACTACTGGGGTGGTTGTTCACTAATAGGCATCTCTGAATGAAAAAAGATATGAACAGAGGACGAAAACACTTTTAAAGAGGATGCAAGGGACAGAGACCAGCCATTGTTGCTCTTTTCTTGAAACACATCCCAACTGAGCCATTTATTGTATTGCACCTCTTTGAACCAAATTGGATCGTAAAACATCACAGTCTGTTTCAATGAACAAGAGGCAGGCCAGGCTTGATGAAAGAAGAAAACTAGAACACAACAGAAAGTATTATAAAATCTGTTATTCCTAAGTACTTCTAAAGTATAAATTTCAATAAGAATCTGTATAACTAAGATGGCATAATCTGTAAATACAGAACATTTATATATACTATAGAAAAACTCACAAGACTGCCGAAAATGATAATGAACTTTGATAAAATCCGAGCTCAACGTACGTTGTCTCTTTAAGACAATTTGTTCCTTCTATACGGATGCCTAAGGTTCTCTAACAATTGTCTCCCAGAATAGAACGGATTGCGTCTTCAGAATGATGGCACTATCAATCAGAAGCCCGAACGAACACAATGAGACTGCTTTCAGAATCGCACATGTTATGAGATGATTGCAGAATGCACCATGCAGTATATGAGAGAGGAGTGTTTTGAGATTGAGTGATTTTTCCTGTCACTAGCACGTCCTATTTATAGATGAAGGAAATTGATCAGATGGACTCGACTCTTGCGAGCGAATCGGTGCGTCGTACGAATAGACATACCAGAACGGACCGAACAAAAGCGAATGGTGACTCTTGCTGGCAAACTAGTGCGTCGTACAAACAGACACATCAAAACGAAGAAAACGGATGTACCAGAAGACGCACCAGAACGGATGCATTGGTCCGGTCACAGCATTTCGCTACAGTCGTTGTTGGGAGAATCACGAAGGGGTAAACAAGGAATTAAACAAAGTTCAGGGATTATTCAAACAAACTAAAAAATAATTTAATAAATAAAAATTATTGTTGTTGTTGTTGTTAATCTCACACATGCACGGACCTGCGGCGACCAAACCGAGCCGAGTCGGCCGGACCAACGGCGGCGGCGCACGCATGTGGTGGACCAAGGCCCATCTAAGTCCTCACTCATCTACAAAAGTAGATTGGCCCAATGGCCTATTTTAGAGGTTTGAAGTAGAGCATTATATACACTCTTACTTCTCTTAATTTGTCCAATGTGAGACTTTTATCCACACATCATTTTCTCCTTCATTTCCCCTCTTCTCTTCCAACCTACTTCTTATTCATAACCCATGGAAGTTAGACCCAAAATTCCAACAATCCCCCACATGGATAAGAAGTTAGTCCATAATGACCAAATGCAAATGAACATGTATGCAAAGTACGATTCCTCTACGAGAAGCAACTGCATCGAGATAGGTAGGGGTCACCTTTGAACCTTCTCTAGTAAAAATCTATCGGATATACTCGGTCAATTGGTAGACGTGTTGTCTTGAACCGTCAACCTTTAATGTATACCTGACATTTATCATTGTTTGGACAATCAACTTTAGGCAATAAATCTAAATGAATTAAACTTTTAATTGATCTTAAATTAACATGTCCTAATCTTTGATGCCATAAATCAGAAGACTCAAACACATAAACAGAAGCAATATTATTATTGATAACACCATCATTGGTTACAGTCATTACATTAAGTTTGAAAAGGCCCTCATTAAGGTAACATTTTCCTATATACATATCATTTTTAGAAAATACAAACTTATCATAAACAAATACAAGCTTAAAACCATTCTTGCTTAAGAGGGATCCAGACACTAAATTCTTGCGAATATCAGGCACATGAAGCACATCATTAAGTGTCACGACTTTTCCAGAAGTCATCTTTAAGGCCACATTCCCAACACCTTCCACCTTTGAAGTAGAAGAATTACCCATGTAAAGGTGTTCATCTTTCTTCACAGGGGTGTAAGAAGATAACATCCATCTGTTGGCACACACATTCATAGTGGCACCAGTGTCCACCCACCACTCATTGGTATTTCCAACCAAGTTACATTCCATCACAACTGCCGAAAGATTCATGTTTTCAATCATATCAGTAGCAGTTTCAACAATGTTGGCTTGAGTGTTCTTCTTCTTTTTGTGATCCTTTGCCTTCTTACAATCCTTAGCACGATGGCCAAGCTTCCCACAGTTATAACAATTGCCTTTGAATTTCTGGCTTTTGCTTTGGGCTTGCTTCGATGATCCCTTATTAGAGCGTTTCTGTTTCTTGAGCTTCGGACCATCTTTAACAATATTAGCCTTTGAAACTACAAGATTGCTGTCAAATTTCTTTTCAGAAATCTTGTTATCTTCTTCTATTCTCAATCTTATAATTAGATCTTCAAGTGACATCTCCTTGCGCTTATGTTTGAGATAATTCTTGAAATCCCTCCAAGATGGTGGCAATTTTTCTATAAATGCAGCAACTTGGAAAGACTCACTAAGAGACATCCCTTCGGCGTGAATTTCATGCACAATCAATTGAAGTTCTTCAACTTGACTTACCATGGATTTAGAGTCAAACATTTTGAAATCCAAAAATCTGCCAACTATAAATTTCTTTAAGCCAACATCTTCAGTTTTGTACTTCTTGTCTAGACTTTCCCATAATTCCTTGGTTGTCTCCAAAGTACTATATATAGTATATAACGTATTGTCTAGACCATTGAGAATATAATTTCTGCATAGGAAATCAGAATGCATCCAAGCATCAATTGCAGCAACCTTTTCCTTGTCTAATGATTGTCCTTCTTCCAATTTAGGAGCTTCTTCAGTAATAAATCGTGCCAAGTTCAAGGTAGTTAAGTAGAAAAACATTTTCTGTTGCCATCTCTTGAAATCATTCTCATTGAACTTTTCTGGTTTCTCACAATGCATTGGAGCAAAACCAATTGGGTTCATCAAGTTTGTACTCGAACTTGCCATTTCTGTTACTCAAACAGAAACTTTGATTAATCACACATATTAATCTAAGAACAGTATAATAATCAAAATTAAAGATACTAAACACATATTCAACACAATCAAGTGAAAGCTATAATCACGTTTCTACTAGTACATGAAACCAGCTTTGTTCATTATATCAATTGGCCATATAAGTGTAAATGAAGAGAGAGTCTCTCCGTGCTACTGTAACGGTGACTAATTAAATAACCACTAAATTAAGTCACTTTCCTAGACACCAATGGTATGAATTTACTTTAGCTGATTCCAATGCCAATAGAACAAACCAATAACAAATTGTCTTAAGATTGTTGTTCCCAAATAACAAATTGTCTTAAGATTGTTGTTCCCAAGTACTTCTAAAGTAGAAATTTCAATATGAATCTGTATAATTAAAATGGCATAATCTGTAAATACAGAACAGTTATGTATACTATAGAAAAAATCACAAGACTGCCGAAAATGATAATAAACTTTGATAAAATCCGAGCCCAACGTACGTTGTCTCCTTAAGACAATTTATTCCCTCTATACGGATGCCCAAAGTTCTCGAACAATTGTCTCCCAGGATAGAACGGATTGCGTCTTCAGAATGATGACACTATCAATCAGAAGCCCAAACGAACACAATGAGACTGCTTTCAGAATCGCACAGGTTACGAGATAATTGCAGAATGCATCATGCAATATATGAGAGAGGAGTGTTTTGAGATTGAGTGATTTTTTCCTATCACTAGCACATCCTATTTATAGATGAAGAAAATTGATCAGATGGACTCGAATCTTGCAAGCGAACCGGTGCGTCATGTGAATAGACATACCAGAACGGAGCAAACAGAAGCGAATGGTGACTCTTGCTGACGAACTGGTGCGTCGTACAAATAGACACATCAGAACGAAGCAAACGGACGTACCAGAAGACGCACCAAAACAAATGCATTGGTTCGGTCACAACATTTCACTACAGTCGTTGTTAGGAGAATCACGGAGGGGTAAACAAGGAATTAAACAAAAGTTCAGGGATTATTCGGACAAACTAAAAAATATTTTCTTTTAAATCTCACACATGCACGGACCGGCGGCGACCGACCGAACCGAACCGAGCTGGATGTACGGCGGTGGCGGTGCGGGCGTGGTGGACTAAGTCTCATCTAAGTCCTCACTCCTCCACAAAAGTGGATTGACCCAAAGGCCCATTTTAGAGGTTTGAAGTAGAGCCTTATATATACTCTTACTTCTCTTAATTTGTCCAATGTGGGACTTTTATCCACACACCATTTTCTCCTTCCTTTCCCCTTTTCTCTTTCAACCTACTTCTTATTCATAACCCATGGAAATTAGGCCCAAAATTCCAACAAAATCCAGTCAGAAAATTCAATAATTTAATATATTAACCAATGCAGTTTTAAACATGAGACCCAAATATTGTTCCAAACCCCTTTTATTTCATGGTCTCATCCCGTGAATACCCCTAAATAAGATATTAAGATGAGAGGCTTAGGTAGTCATTTTAGCTCCAAAATTATTTCCTTTCGTTTTTCAGATATTTAACTCTTTGCATCACGTATTTGTTTTCTTATTCTGTGTTTCTCAGTGATAAGGTAGAAGGAGGGGTTAATACTGTAAGAGCCTAAGAGGTAAGTGAGCAAAGAAGATGACAGCGCGATTGCGAGGGAGAATTAAAACACAAGATTTAATATTTATGAGGAAAGAGTAACTTATTTTTAAAAACACATATCAAATACTTGAAACTATTCATTAAAAAACTGTTTAAGGAAAATACGTATTTACCAATAAATATTACAAAATATTAAGTTATATTACATTTTGGATTTTTTAGGATTATATGAAAATTAGTCCAGTTCTTGTCTTTTCCTAATAAAATATATAATAAATAAATTGAATTAAATTAATTCCATCACATGCCAAACACCCCTTAACCCACTTTCTCTTCTAGTCTTATTCTCACACCGTAATTACAAGAGTTCCATTTTTATCGGAAACTCTTTAATCAAATCAAATAAGGTATTATAGTAGCTAAGCAAAAATAACCACGCCATGTTCATAAATTTAGCAATAAGTGCACAGAACACAAATACTTATTGATGATTCAAACATATATCAAACATAAAGAGGGAAGAGGTCTCAAAGAAAATAGAGATTTAGTATTCAAATCACAATATAACAAAGGCAGCAACAAATAACAAGTATTAACCAAAAGATGCCGCAACAAGGAGACTAAATCCCAAAATAAGATCCGTGCAAATGTTAAAATATTATATCAGAAAAATGTGAAGATTTAGCAGCAAATAATATCGGTATTAAATTCTCATTAGTAGACTTTTAAATTTTAAATATTCATGAAAAAGTGGGATTCATAAGTCATAACGTATAAATTATGAGAAGGAGGTGCAAGCCTATATGAGGAAGCAGTAACAGTAATTCAAAAACACAGAATAATATACAGATTTCATCATTTGAAGTCAACAACGAATATAGAGAGGGGTGAAAGAAATGTTTCCCTCAATGAGTTCTAATTGATCAAAGGGGTGCTTGTTTGGAATAGCGATTGAAGTATTTAAAGTAACTTTTCAATCGTGATTTATGGTATACGAAGTAAGTATGTGAGAGGAATGTTGTCTCGACTTATATGTATAAACACTTTTAAAATCACCAATCGTGATTCCAAATATGCCATTAACTCTTAACTGCTCCCATCTCACCCCTTGTCCTTGCTTTCATATCAACTTCCACAACTTAAGGAATCAAAGATTTAAAACAGGAAAAAGAGAACAAAATGTGAATAAGGGTGAAAAAAAAGAAAAGAAAAGAAAATCTGCAGACATAGGCAAAGAAGCGCTGGACATAACAAATTCACACAAACTATTACGTATCAAACAAAACAAAGGATAAGTTATCACAAGCAGGAGGAAAACTAAAAAGCTACCCAAACTTTATCATTTCACATAATTTATAAAAGCATCATTGCAAAACTGATTCATCACTCATGTACTTTAAGAAAGTCAAGAATAGTTTAAATGTGCACTAATATTGTAGCTATGACTGCAAAGGTTGTTGAACAGCTGGGTTTACTCATGTGTTTGGAATACTTGCAGTTGCAGCTTAGTGTTCTTACAGATTCAGACTATGATCAGGTTGGAATGGGAATTGCAAGTACTTCATGTTTCAAGAGAAAATGATGACAAAGTTGTTGATGCTTTAGCCAAAAAGGGGTTAACTAGCTCCTCTCTCTTGGATGTATGTCACTATTTCCTTGTGTTATTAATACCTTAGTCGACAAATATTGTATGAGATTGAATTCTCAATTGGATTAGTTAGTTTTTTTATTTTAGGGTGGCTAACCTTCTTCACCATTGAATCAAGATTTAGTGGTGATGATTTGATTTTTTATAAAAATATTATTATAAATTTGCATAAAAAGCATATACATGAATTTAAATTGTTAAAATTTAATCTGAACATTTCAAAACAATATATTAGTTTAGGGTATTGGACGCATAGCAGAATATTTTAGAATGTTAGACGCACTTGTAATACTTTAATATGTTGGATGAACCTTAACCCTTATTATAAAGTAGATTTCTTTTTTCTATTTTTTCACTATAGTTTTGAAAGATCAAATTTTAAGAATTTAAATTTAATTATATATCTTTTATATAAATTTATAATAATATTTTTATAAAATATTAAATCAGGACCATTGAATCTTGATGCAATAGGCAATAATGATGAATCTGTAAAAGAAGAGAAGGGTATGGGAGAAAAGCTCCTCCCCAGTTTATAGAGAAGAGAAGAGACACGCCGGGAGAAGGCAGAGAGAGAGAGAGAGAGAGAGAGGCGATTTCACCATAGCTTCCTTCAGTGTTATCCCATACTCCCGAAGCCCAGCACTAGCGTGTTTTGGCCCAATACTCCTCAATATGCAAAGCCCATTAGTTACATCAGCAACCAAGCCCAAGAAATATATTTTTTAATTCATCCAATGGTAAAGCAACTAAAAAAGAATGTAATAAAACAAATAAATTTTTGGATGAGGTAGTAAGTGAACTCATTTTCATAAAGAAAAAAATATAAGTTCAAATAAAGAAAATTTGAGTTTTGGTAGCAGTCAAGTGATACAATCATAATTGATCTCCCTTATGTGGAGGAATTGGGAGGTAGAATTAATTTTGCCACTGAGATTATAGCTACTAAAAGCGTATCAGTATATATATTCATAATCGTTCAGCCTCATTAAATTTCCAAAACTTATTTTAGCATCCAATTATGCCTGTACACATATTCCAGGAAAATTAACGCATTATAACAATTAACCAGAAAAGAGGAACAAATTAAAAAGAAGGAATTATAAACAAAATAAACTAATGGCAAAAGCTAGCGCCAAGGTTGGATCCACCCTATGTTGACTGCGAATTGTGGAAATAAAATTTGTTTGAAACAATGATAGGAACTTTTAAAAATAATTTTTCAATTGTGATTTATAATATATGAAATAAGTATGTAAGAAAAATTTTATCTTAATTTATATGAAAACATTTATAAGCTACTTATAAACTAGTCCAAATATACTGTTAAACTTAGTGTTGGAATTGAGTCAGACAAATAAAAAATGTCATCGTGGCTTTTCGTATTCACCCACATGATATAAGTTTAATATTTG
Organism: Albizia julibrissin; assembly: GCA_037074505.1. NCBI lineage: Eukaryota > Viridiplantae > Streptophyta > Magnoliopsida > Fabales > Fabaceae > Albizia > Albizia julibrissin. Next base: position 1,743,367 of record CM073480.1, on the reverse strand, counting down.
CGATGAAAAATTACAACTAGAAAATTTTATGATATGACCCAATATGTACATGATTCTCCAACTTAAATTCCATAAAACACTAATAATTTAATTTAAACAATACAAAATAAATCAGAATTTAAATATGCTAAATCACTGTATTCCCCAAAGAAGGCTTTACTGATTCAGTGTGCAAGGTATAGAGAATAGTGTAGCTAATCACTAAATTCTCTAACATTTTGTTAACTATATTAGATACGAAGATTTTCATAGACTAGCAGTTTCTCAACACATGAGCTCATACAACTGATATAGCTAGGCTTCAAAACCTCTTTTGTTCAGAAACGCTGCCTACCATTTCATCTATAAACTATATTCACAAGACACAACTCACAAAACTTAACATATCATATATCTTTAATCTCACTCTTCTGTACGAGAATGTTATTAGAGAGCAGAAGACAAGGGAACCCAGATAAGGTTATCAGGAGGGAAGAAATGACAGACAGGGGATGTTCCAGGCTGAACCTTAAGGACATCGAAAGCCACATGATCTTTGTTCCACATGGATGTGTCCATGTGACATATTGCAGGAGCTTTAACTCTTGCTCCATCTTCTTCACCTTCAAGCATCACCACAAACAAACGAGTATCGTTCTGTTGGCTATGGCAGTAAAACACTGCATAAGGATAAGGTAGAGGATGGCACCCAATAACTCTAGAAACAGAGATGTTCTTCACTTTTGAAATTGTGTAGTTCTGTAATGAAACAGGGGATTTTGTGAGGTAAGTGGTGGACAACATTGAGAATTCAGAATTGGGTCCGAAGATTTTTCGTGTAGAGTCAAGGAGAGATTCTAAGGAAGTGGCACAGAACTTGGTTTCACCTTCCATGGCTTTGAATTCACAGTGTTTAAGTGTGTATTTCATGGCCTTGGCTTGAGGTGAGTGTTTGGGGAAAGAGAAAAACTTCAGGAGGGAGGGTAAGTGTTTAGAAGAGAAAGGGATTTTTTCAGATTCTTCTCTGGGAAGAAATTTTGGAGAAGCTGAAATGTTTTTGTGGGCAAAATAGATTGGCATTTTATTGCCTATTTTCAGGTCTTTTGGAGTGAAAAACACATTCAGCTCTGGGTCCATATGATTGTGATTGATCTTTTCATGTTCTTCTTCTTCATCCTCCTCCTCTGTTTTAGACTGAGTAATTTTATGAAGAATATGGCCATCGGTTTCACGATTCTGCATATGTGTTGAAACTTTTTTCAGTTCAATATCTCTCCCAAAAGTTATTGTGATCTTTCTAGCTCCACCGTCATATGCAATCTGCAGAGATTAATAAGGAAAAAAGAATGAAACTGAAACTGAAAATTCGGACTCAGCTGAGATAATCCAAGCTATCAGTAGAATCAGAAATAGGGGCTGACATTTTAAGAACTGAAAATTACATCAGGAATCGAGAAGTCAACAAATAGATAAACAATATATATATATTAAACAAAAGTGATTGATTGAGGAAGTTTAGATTAATTATTGTACCATGAACAAGAGAAGAGCGCAGAGGAGGAAGCTCCAGCAAGCCAATCCAAGTCTCATTTCCATGTGTTTGTGTTCAAAGTTGAGATCTTTTGGGTTGTTGCAGAAAAATGAAGAGAAGAAGGGGAAGAAGATAAGTAGTTGAGGAAGGCACCTTCGAGGCTAAAGTGGCGGTCCTGTTTATTAATTATTTTATTTAATTAATGAGATAAACGTTATTTGACTTTGTTACAATTAATTTCATTTGAGTTAGGGCAGTTTCATTGTTTTTGTTTCTTTCTTTTTTAAGATGGATCAAGGGTGTACTGCAAGTCTGTAATCTCATAATACTTGGCCACTATGTATTTGACCTCATTGATATCCATTAATGGCTCCATTAAAAAACTACTGGTATTTGTTATTTCTCCTTTCAATCAGCCCTGATAATATTTAATTTAATTGTAAAACATTTAACCCCAATTAATTTAATTTATTAATTCAATAAATATTCATTTGACCTCGTTCGTGATTAATTATACACGGAACATATGACAAAACCTTGGTTTTTGTTAAAAGTATACCAATGCTCTCTTAACGCTAAAATATGTTTCGAGCTGAAAATATGGTTTGAACATTAGTTATTCAAAGGAGCGTATAATCAATTATTATAAAACAATTTTATAAATCATAATTCAAAAAAATTAAAGTTATTTAAAAATTAAAATATATTCTTCACACCTGCTAATCCAAATACACACTAAGATTATGGTTTATCATATAAAAATAGCTCAAATAGTAAAAAATGGATAGGGTGTAGATAGCCTTATTTGGTTAAGTTTGGCTTATTTTATAAACCCGATTTACGTAAATTGAGATAAAACTCCTCCACATATTTATTTCGTAGACCGTAAAAGCTACCTCATATTCTGTAAATTACGATCGAAAAGCACTTATATAGCCTATCTAAACATACCATATATTGACAATTGACTAATTGTGTTGTATTTATGGTGTGGGGTTGTGTTAAAAGAAATGCCTCACATAAAAAATTACTGCATTTAACGTATGAGCGTACGCTAGTAATAGTAAAAGTAATACATCATTTATTTTTAAGAGAGTTTAAATGGATGCTGTTATTCTTTGACTGTCATGTTGGCGCAGGCCGAAAATTCTTCCCACATGTCATGTCTTCGAACCTGATATGTCCTACTAGCATCAAGAGTTTAAATGACTGACATCTATTAATTAATAGGTAGCAGCTCATGCTAAATTGCTAACTTAAGCACATGCATCAATCTCTTTAATTTTTAAGTTATTCTCTTCCTCTCGACTTGGTTATATAGTTTCCTATTGTTCTGTTTCATTTTGTTTAATCTTGAGGGGTTGCTGTGATTATTTTTTATTGTGTGACATAATAACCCTTAAAAACAGTATTTTTCACGCACAACTGGAACCAAGTGTATATGTATTTCTTTACAGGTGTTTTCCAACAAATTGACAGGTTGTGATTGAATAAAACCGCTCTTGGCAAGAATTTCAATGTTACTACTACTTCATGTAATTTTGCTAACCATTTTTGTCACTTGTGTGAAAACGAGAAAAACCGAATGGTTGACAAAAGTTAAACTAAAAAGTGATGTTACTACAATATGGGTGTGGAAAAAGGAATGAAAGTATTATGTGACTTTAATTTAAAGATGTGAAAATGGGGTGTTTGAATTTGAATGAATACAAAGAATTCCAAAAAGAGAAGACTTACTAGTTGCACTCTGCACCCCACTTCATGTAACAACTTCTATATTTAATTAAAAAAAATAGTGATAAAACCACCACCTTGGTTACTGGCAAACATATTTATATTAAAGTATAAACAATTTTTGTGTTGATATAATTCACATCTCAAATCTCAAATTCAAAGAGCTACTCAATTGATTCATTTGACTGTTGTGTTGTTTGAGTGTGTTCCATGTAGAAGTGGGAAACACATGTTGGTTAACACTGTTCTATTTTCGTCCCAGCTTCTGTCGTTTTCCTCATTCTCAACCCCTAACCATATCTTCTAGCAACCCCCCCCCCCCCCAAAAAAAAGGTTTGACCGTGACAACGTATTCCACCATAAGGGAATATAATTTTATGAGAAGGCAAGGGCGGGAGTTTGACCGTGACAACGTATTCCACTATAAGGGAATATAATTTTATGAAAAGGGAAGGCCGGAACACTTTTATGTCTATTAAAAATTGTGCCCATCACTCATTTTTATTATTAGATTGATTTTGAATGGTATGTATTTAATTTAATTTAATTTTTATATATTAAATAAAATTTTATTTTATTATATATAAAAATAAAAATAATCTTATAACTATCATTTAAAAAATCAAAAGCTAACAATTTTAAGTTTAAACCGTTTAAATTAAAATTTAAACAGTTAGATCTCATTATAATGATAAGAAATTAGTTACTTATCACTATTGTGATGAGTAGAAAATACAGAAGGAGATATCTCATGTGAAACACTTACCAATCAAAGTGACAAGGTCACATCTTCAGGTCAACCAAGCATCATCAAAAAAGGTTTCCATAAGATATGAACATTTTTCTTATGAATATTATTTCATTCAAAACAATTCCCTATGACCAATCATATTCTGGTATTATATATATGCGCTATAAAAGGTAGCAAATATTTTTAGTCTTTTTAATTTCAATTACTTTCTTTTCTCAAAAATAAAAACCCTCAAAAAATTATATCTATCTCTCTTTCTCTTGTCATGTCTAAAATATCATTTTATTGCATAATAAACTAAGTCTTACATTTAAAACTGCAAGTAAAATATCGTCAGCCAGATAGTATATGTTTAATTTGGCTCTCTAGACATTGATGACATGACCCAATTTGAAGGGGTATAAAATATGGAAATTAATACAAGCGCACTGAAGGGCTTGTCAAGATTAACATTTCTAAAGGCCATTTTTATGTCAACTATGTTTTGCAAACTGAAATTCAACTAAAAATCATTTAATATAATGTAATTTATATTTAGATACATTTTTTTTAAAAGACTCAGCTTGACATAAAATTATTTAGATAATGTAGTGAAAAGTTAGTTTTAAAAGTTTTAAATATGAAGAAAAGCAAATGATCAAAAGTCAAAAGCTCAAAAAACCAGTTATGACTTTAATTTGACTATTGGCAAAAAAAAAAAACTATTTATCCTAAAATCATATTAAAATTATTTCAAGCCTTAATTTTTTTGGTACACAGAAAAGCGAAAAAACAACAAAACGAAACATTAGTTGCTATGGACGTTAAGCCATTTAGCTCGCCAAAGCCTAAAATTTGAAGACCAAACGGCCTACTCAAAGCTCTTTTTGCTAGCAAATTAGTCATAACATTATTTTCAATGTCAGCCCGTTTGAATTCAACTTTCCGTTCTCGTTGGAGCATCGCTTTGATCTCTATTACGAGGGTTTGATCTTCATGAAGCTCTGGAGTCACATTTTGTATGAAGTTTAGCGTCTCATATAAGTATGATGTCCCTTAGATTTAGAGATAAAAACAGGTCAGACGACCTGTTAGGGGCTTACGGACTGGCCTATTTAAGGCTTGATAAAGCCTGACCTGTCAAAATAAAAGGCTAAGCCAATACCTATTATAAAGCCTGATTTTCTTAACAGGCTAGGCCTAGGCCTATTATTAAACAGTTTAGGTCTATCAAGCCAGCCTGTTAATATTTTTAAAAAAAAAATTTGTGAAGGTAAAGCTGTAATTACACCCTTCTCAATCCCTCACAATTTACACTCACTAATCACTATCACTCTCCATCTCCTGTCTCTCGATCGCTATGCGGCTATGCCTCTACCAAACCCAATTGCTCATTCTTTAAAGCCATAACTTGAACCTCCAACACCCAATCATCATTCACCGCTCCTCTCTCTGTCCTAACCTAAACCTCCAAGAGTCACCGTCCTCTCCACTCTTCATCAGACCATCGGCCATCCTCTAGATGAATTGTTAGTGTTGCAGCTAGGAGCAGAGCGCCCAAATGGACGATACAACATATTTGTAAGCCAAGGTTTTGGTAGCTGTTGGAAGAAGACCTGCTCAAGCGGAAAAGACATCAACTTGGTATAAAATTTAACGTGGTTATACTATATAGTATTACAGCATTAAAAAAGAAAGAAAGAAAAACAAAGCTATCTAAAATAATGTCATTTTTTATACAAATTATTTTTTAAATTGTATTATGCTCTAATACTATATATTTGATTAATTTTTTTTCGAGGTCTTTAAAGGAGAAGAAGAAATTATGTTGAATATTTAATGTGAAAGTGAGAAGGTTCAGTGGCTTTACATTGATTTGGTTTAAATTGGTGAACTTGTATTAAAAATTGTTATGTTGTTGTATCTGGTTTCCTATTTTATGATGTATGTTGGATCATTAATATTAATTTATATAATTGAGTTTGTTTGAAGTAGGTCTGTTGTGAAACATGTGGTCTATTAGCTTGCTTAAATTTTTCTTAAAATTTTAGACCTCCTTAACAGGCCACAGGCCAGGCTTAGGCTGAAAAAATGTTTCTTCCAAGCCATAAGCCAAGATCAGGTCATCCTGTTACAAAACAGGCCTGACCTGTTAAGGCAAAAACTTGACCTGACCTATTTACACCCCTACTTAGATTACAATCATAAGCTCTGTTTAGACCAAACATGTAACCCCATAACTCAGCAATGAGAAAACCCCCTTTATTGAGCTGAAATAGAAATCCTTCTACTCGTTCCCCTTGGCTATTTTGAATCACACCACTGCAACTATCCTTAATTAATTTTATTAGGTTTATAAAGTCAATTTTGAGGAAGCGAATTCTCTCCAATGCCCTTAACGTTCGCTGCCATCCTTTACCACAAAGTTGCATCGTTTTGACGCAAAAACTAAAGCAGAAGGCCTTTTTTATTTTTATTTTTTATTTTGCAAAAACAACATTTAACATTTGAAGTATTTTTTTAGTACCAGTCAGTTCCTTAAAATATTTTTTCAAGATCTTAAAATAATTTTTCAGTATCCTGAAGTATTTTTTTAGTACCGTTTAGTTCTCTAAAATATTTTTTCAGGATCTTAAAATAATTATTCAGTATCCTGAAATATTTTTTTAGTACCATTCAGTACTGTAAAATATTTTTGGTGTAATATTAAATATTACTATTTAAATTCAGAATACTGAATGATACTAAAAAAATACTTCAGGATACTGAATAATACTGAAAAATTATTTTAAGATTCTGAAAAAAAATTTTAGAGAACTGAATGGTACTAAAAAATGCTTCAGGATAATGAAAAAATATTTTAAAGAACTGACTGATATTAAAAAATACTACAGATGTTGAATACTGTTTTTGTAATAAATAAAAAAAGCCTTATGCTTTAGTTTTTACGCCAAAACGACGCATTTTCGTGGTAAAGGATGTCAGTGAACGTTAAGGGTATTGGAGAGAATCCGCTTTTCAATTTTGATGACCTAAGAGTCATTCCAAACGCAGCTTTAAATAATAAATAATCACATGATGAGGTAGGAACCAATAAAAAACACACATGTCAATCTCTGGTACACCCACACCTTTTCCATAGTCATTTTTTATTACCTTTTCTAATTAATTTGATTAATTTTCTTTGCCCACAAACAATCACTAATAGTCTAATATACGGGGACAAAACTCTCGCCTCGGATGAGGACGGGCACATAAGTAATATTTGCCTGAAATCATTCCAAGGATCACTTAGTGGACATCATTTTTTTAAGGAGATACCCCAACATTTAAAATGCTATATACTTAAATAATTAAGATTGCTAAAAATTGCTTTTGATCTTGCCTTGTATAACAACAACATCCTTTGAGCTAGCAAGACGTGTATTAGTATCCCAAGCATGCTTAAATTACGCCACTGAAGCCAAGTTCCCTTTTTAATTACCAACTTTGCAACGAAAAACAGGCATAATTTACTTTAACGTAAGGATCATTCTTAAATAAATATTGCTATGTTTTCTAAGGAGAAAAAGAATAATACTGGTTTATTCCCCAATTTTTTTATTATTCATATCTTTTTGTGTTTCTCTTTATATGTACCAGATCGCTAGACAACACCAAATTCACAAGCATGTACGCAGGGACAACTATGCTTGATTTGAGAAGCTTTTTGATGGAGGAATATTGCTGAAAAATCTCCGCTTACAAAATTTACTAATCTCTCTCTCTCTCTCTCTCTCTCTCTCTATATATATATATATATATATATATATATATATATGTTTTTAAATGAGTATAACTCTTTTTCAGCTATGCAACATATTTTCATTTTTATGCAAATGTCTTTCGTTTAACCCATAATTAAAGATAAGAGCTGTATAGGAAAGAGAGTTGTTGGTGTATGAATTTTTAAACAAATTTCAGGTAATTTATATAATAAATCTTATAATGAAATTTTTTTAGCAATTTTTCTTTTTGATAAAGTGAATGTTCCCATTATATATCATATCAGAATCAAATGCTCTACAACCCCATTTTGGACCTGTACCTACCCAACCAGCCACTTGTTCCCTCTACATTTATATTCATGTCCAACAAAAATAAACAAATAAAGAAAAAGAGAGAAAAGAAAAATTTCATGCTCCACAAAGTTGAGTTGAAACTTAATGTGAAAAGCACAAAGCCCTAAGCTTTCTCTATCTCAAAAGTTTGATTCCCACTTCTTCCCAGTATATTTTAAAAATTTGATGTTGATGTTCAAATCTTTGACCTCCACGTTTCAATTTTCCAACGTGTTTTAGCTTAAATAAATAAAATCATTAAAACAAGTTTGTTCACAACAGCAATCTAATTGCAATGCCTTTTCAGGTGTATCGAGTGGGTATATATTCAATTATCCTTTTTCCTGACGGCCGCAATATATTCCGTGATCATGTAGGGTCCAATTTTTTTAGCCAGTAGATGAATATCACGTCCATCTGCTGAAGGTTTTAAATTTTTATTTTATTTTAAAATTTAAATTAACAATTTTTATCAATTAAAATTTATTATACATTTTTAACTTCATTAAAATAAAATTTAACCAGTCCAAATATAACTTATATAGTGTATATCTAAAATCTATATAATTTTCTTTTTTGAAGAAATTTATATAGGGAATGATATTTGAGGACCAAGAGATTATATTAATTTAATAAAGAGCGGCGCATTGTATAAGACTTCCATTAAGTGAGGTTTGAAATGTGATAGATACACGTAATCTTACTCTGCAAACGAAGAAGTTGTTTGCATGATTAATTTAATATTATAATCAAAAGATATGAAAACATCAAAATAAGATCAAAAGGTTTTTTTTTAACAGTTTGTTACTCTCATTACTTGATTTGCAGCTTCGTTACTACTAATTTGTAAGTAAGATTCACCTATCTATGAAAGGGGGAAAACCTGCTAAAGATACCATAACTTTCAGAACTTGGAGTTTGTAATGTGTCTTCTCCTAATATATTTTGTAATGTCATTGTAACCTTTTAAATATTTTTTTTGTCTTTTAGTCATAACTTTTATATAAAATAAATCACATTTTGATATGACATGAAACTATTTTTTTTTAGAAAAAAAAAAATCAAAACTACACATCTTTATATTATCGTTTGGAAATATAATAAAAAAAAATAAAACTCCATGTTCTGCTACACATTAAGCTGTTAGATTTAAGTACTTACCCACCAACGACAAAATTTTATTATTATTCATTGCTGGATCATGCTATTTTATTTTATTAACATTTCACTTATAACTTTATTAGATCACATAATTAGTTTTTTAATGGATATGATGGAATCCATAAATAATGGAGCAATTTTTCTGTCTGTTTGAATTAGTTTTTAGAAAATAACTTTTATAATTTATAATTTTTTATGATTTATGAAGTAAGTACGTAAGTTGAGTTTTGTTTTGATTTATCAAAAATATTTTCTAAAACCAACATTATTAAATAGTTGAATATTGTTTGTTAGATTTTTTTCTTGGACAAATGTTTGTTGGTTTAAACTGCAGCAATTAGTTTTAGATACTTGTATATAAATTAGTCTAAAGAATTGTGTATTGCCAAATTGATCATATTATACATGATATGGAAAACACAATATTTAATTTAATTAAAGAGAAAGTAAAATGATGGATTGTTAGGAGAACAAGTAGGCATTAATTTTGATGAAGAAAAGAAGTGGACTTTTTAGAGGGCCAGATAGATCACAACCCACCATTCTAAATATAAAGCCTATACTATAATAGGCATTACATGCTATGCATGAACCTATAAGCAACAGAGACAAGTTTTTCTTTTTTTCATAAAATATAATAAATAAATAAACATGTCATCATCATTATTTTCGGTGATGCACCTTTTGAAGTCGACTTTATTGAACAATTTTAAGACAATTAAAAATAAGAAAAGTCAACCCGCCATTGTGGCAAACTCTTTTCTTTTATTTCTATCTCCAACCTGCGGTTGCCTTATGGGCTAAGTTTCGGTTAGTTATTTTTTCTGATTTTTTATTAATTATTTTTGTTTCATTTTTTAACTTCTTAAATTGAAAAAATTGCTACAAAATCCCTGATTATAAAATTTATTGTCCAAAAATAGTTAATGAGACTCAAATTATTGACTATTGAACGGAGTACAATTCAATTTCAACAAGTGTAATTCTTCTTTTTCAATTATATGTAATATATCTTTATTTATATGCATATATCTTTCATTTTGTATTTAGTTAAATATATGTTCCACATGATTAAAAAAAAGTTACAGTCATGAAAATATGTTTCACTTGTATTCTTAAACAAATTTCAAGAGTACAAATCTTTTTAGCAATTTTCCCCCATAGCAATAACCCTGGATTTCACTTGGTTTATATAGATCATTTATGTTTGTTTTTTTAAATGTAGTGGAATCCTTATTATTATTTTCCTCATTAAAAGAAAAGAAGTTAAGAGATGCTTCTGAACTAACGAACAAAATTGAAAGATGAATTTGATATAGATTCAAATCTAACCAATGATTTTTTTTTTAAAAAGGAAAGAGTCAAATAAAAATATATAAATTAATTAAATGAAGGACCGACATCATGTTGGTCTCAAATTTTCATGGCTAACTACCACCCATGGATTCCAGGGCGCGATAATCCAGGGGCAGCACTTCCCACTGAATTTCGTCTGAAACGACAAAGTTTCCAACTTTTTGTATTTTATAATTTATGCTTGGATTGTTTAAATAATATCGTCATGCAATACTTTTATTAAAAACATATAATGATGACAAATATATAAAATCATGTGATTCTCGTAGATTAGATTAAAATAAATTTTACCTTTTTCATACAATTATTATCTAATTTTCTATAAAACTATTCATAGAATCTTTTTTTTTACCAGCGCTATTCATGGAATCATAAGCAATGTGATTAGAAAAATATCATAAGGAAAGATAAAGAAAAATACGTATAATGAAATATTAGCAAGGGTTCAGTTCTCAACTCTTACATATGAAAAAAAAATGAATAAAACTCTCTATTTTGCCTTACCAGTTTAAAGATAGATTAATTTTTTTATAAGAAAAGTTAGATTAATTTGGATTAAGAGAGAAGATAACTGAAAAAAAGTGTTGAAAAATCTCTCATTGTAAATTTTATTATAAAAAAAGTGCAATATATCTTCCGCATGTTCAAATTTTTTTTTTCTATTTACGTGTAACATATATTCAATTAGGTGCAAAGACCTCTTAATTTAGATGGCCCTTTCAGTTTTATGTATAATTAAAAAACAAGTTATACCCAATTGAAAACGAGTTACATTTCTCAAAGACCTGGTTTCTTGGGTTCCTTTGAGTTATAAAATTTTGAGGATTTTCCCGCCATTATTTCAGGATACTATTGGTTTAGAGAAAAAAAAAGAGAAAAATTACACTTAAATCTCGAATAAAATAAAAAATGGTAGTTTAAAATCTTAAAATTATCAAAAAGTCATGTGAGATTTTTTTATAATAAATTTCAATTTCACTGATAAGTCTATAGGTGTTTGGTGATAAGTCTAGGGGAGTCCATTGACAAATCTAGAACATATATTGACAAGTTTATGGACATTTATTGATAAGCCCATGATTGAAATTTATTGTAAAAAATGTCCCACAGGAATTTTTTACAATTTTAAGATTTTAATTGATCATTTTTTTAATTTTTTTTATTCAGAATGTGAATTGAATTTTTTCTTTTTAAAAAAAACAAGAGTAATTCATTTTCAAGGTTTTGATTGAATAATGTTAAAAGTGAAATGGCCCTGTTTTGTGAAAAGGCCAGGGTTTTGCTGATGGCCTGGTATGTCAGCATGACGCCCCATCTTACGCCTCAATGGAAGAACCTGAGTCAGTTGAGTGTTTTGACTGTTTTCCATGTCATGAGGGAAAGCTGTGTTTTGAAATTAGTATATGCCCTTTCCCATCTCATCTAGAACCTTCACATGGCCTGATTTTTAAAATTCTCATCCAATTTGTTGAGTCCAAGAAAAACCACGACAAACATAGATATATTCTGTCAGTGGTGAAAGATAATTTCGTTAAAATTTTAAATTAATTATTATTCTAAATTAAAACTAAAATTTTAAAAGTGATTATTTCTCTAGTTTTAAATATAAAATTAATTTATGAAATAGTTTATACAACAAACTACATCCTACGTTTTAAGTTTAAGACAAGGTAAGATACCGATAGTCTCAATGAAGGGATCCTAATTTGTCTGCATCCTCCACCTGCTAGACTTCTACTACAATTTGGTGGAGTGGTATGAAGTTTAAATCAAGGTTTTGAAATCCAAACCGGTTATTGAACTGGTTAGGATATTGGGTTAAAAGTCAGTGGGTCAAATTATAGTTAAATCGGGGCTAAACCGATAAGAAATTAAATATTTGAGATTTATTAATATAAAATTCTAAAAAAAATTAAAAAAATGATTTTTTTTAATACAAAACATATTGGACCGGACCGGTTGGCCGGTTTCCAGTCCGGTCCATATTTAAAAACCCTAGTTTAAAGTAATAATATTAATAATAAAAAAGCCAATCTTTTCATCCAGTAACATGAAGGTTGTCCAATAAATGGGAGGGGTGGTCCCACTTATAATCTTATGCCGTTAAATAATAATAATAATAAGTCAATATGACTTTGTAATTAGTATGAAAGTTCTTATATAAATGAAAAATTGTGAGTTGGATCTCACTTATAATCTTAAACTTTAAGTACCTTTCCCTCTTAAATAAAAAAATATAATATGCGTGAAAGTTTCATAATTAAATACAAGAAACAATATGACACGGCCTTTATAATTTGTTGACTTAAAACTGCTCAGTTCTTATAAATTTTTATTCAATACAACTTAGAGTCTATAATTTCCCAACTCAGGATTGAGCTGTATTTGTTGGGGGGGAAAATAGAATAAGATTCAAAAATTTAATTAATTGATCATAAAAATAATTTTTTAAGGATCAAAAGTTATATTGAAACTTAAATATCACATAATTATTGTGTGGTTTTATGTTTATCAGCTACAATCATTAATATTGTGAAGTCAACCCCCAAATTTATTTATAGCCACATGTTTGGCTTCCTCTCCAAGACTAAATGGCCTGTCATTATCAAGGAATAAAAGACCGAATCAGATAATGAATCAGTCATAATACAAGTTTAAGGGTTAATGGGTTAACTGTTGGTCGGACTGATCATATTAAAATATTATAATTTATTAGTGACAATATATATATAAACTTCTATAGATAAAAATGAAGGTCTGTAGAAAAAAATGTTTAAAATTTATTAATATTAGTTATGATGCTATATTTATGCAATAATATCTCTTTTCCTATAATAATTATATCATTTTAAATAATTTTTTTCATCATCTTCTTCTCTTTTTAGATTTGTTATTTCTTTCCCTACTTTTCTCTTCATCATGATTTTCAAATTTTCATTTTCTCCTAAAAAATAACGCGAGATAGTAGTTAGAAGAATAAAAAAATGTATTTCACAAAAAAAAATTAAAAAAATACAACCAGTTTAACCAGTTGAACCACCAGCTTTATCAGTTTTTACCGGTTCAAAACGGTTAGCGGGTGAATGGTTGACCAGACCAGACCACTGACCGATCATCGGTTGAACCGGTTGAACTGACTAATCTGATCTAATTTTTTATTAATGGTCATTATAGCCCTTGCTATTAGAATTCATTTGCATGCAATGCTCGTTAACTTAGTCTCCAAGATTCAAAACAATGTCAATGTCCTCCCACGAAAGGGTGGCATAAATATGACAGTGTTTTTTTACCAATATAAATTATCATGATCTAATGTTAAATAGCCTCACTTAAATCTTAAGCGAGGGAGCTCTATCCTGAAATCTTAAATATATGTTAAGACACACGCACAAAGAGTTGTCCTTTTTTATACAATGTCAACTCTACGACTTGTCGCTTGTGGTGTCGTAAGAGTGAACGCAGACCTCAACAATTTTGTTTTTTTTTAATATCTTATTTCTTAGTTTTTCATTTCTTTTTATAGAAACTGATCCTTCTCTAACTCTTAACATACTCCACCCGCCACCGCTTTCCCCTCCTCTTTCCCCCAATTCCTTGAGAAATACTTAGGAGAAGGGTATTAGATGAATTCAATCTATTAAAAATACAATAATTTATATCATTTTAATTATAATTGGGTGATACTAATCTCATGCAATTCACATTTTATTTTGTGTTTATAACTGTCTGACTACAGCCAACTAAAATTTAAATAATATGAATCGAGTTTTTATTGAATATAGTTCATATAATGTAACACTTTTAAATGTTCAAAGTCATGTTATACATTACATTATGAGTACTTGAGTGTGAAAATTAAATTACTTTATTATAATTTATTTTTATAAATAATTTAATTTATTATGATATTAATATATTTATTTTTATCTTTAATTTTATAATTTTTATTTTTACTTTCTATGGTAATTTTTTTAAGAATTATAGTATTATTCACAACTCATCCAAACCAGCATTTCATTTATTTGAGATATCTATTTATATTAAATTTCAAAAAATATATTACATAAAATTTATAACAGATAAAAAACTATATAAATAGTATATCTATAGTTTATACAAAAATGCCTAAGGATCCATAAACATCATCATGTCAAATTTGATGAACGATACGAGCATAAAATAGAAACTTGTTGTAGTGGTGTAGCATCTATCAAGAGGAAGATGGCTAAAAATGGATTAAATAGTTCGACCATTATGTATAAATAATGTCAATAGAGGCACTAGTAAGAAGAGTCGTAACAGATAAGCAGAGAAATCTAATAAAACACTTAAAAAAGTTATCAGATGGCACCTTTTAATCAATTATATATATATATATATATATATATATATATATATATATATATATATATATTGATATCACTATCTAATATATTTAAATTTGCGCATTATTGAACCCAATTAAAAGTAATTATTCTAAAGGCTTTCTATGTAAACAGAGCTTCTTACAGTTATGTTATACTTAAAACAAATTATGTGTTAAACAATTTGGAAAAAATATAATTATACAGATATTCATCTAACAATATGTTATAAATAAGAAATTATTGAATTATTTCTCAAAAGGGTATGATTTAAAAATTTCGTGTAACCACATTTTTTTTAATTCTACACTATTTTAAAAAAAATTATCTTTTTATCACATAATAATATAGTTGTATAAGTAGTCAATTCTTCCAAATTAAATTTGCTTCATACATAAAAGCTCTCATCATATTAGGGTCAAACTCTCAACAACTTTTTTTTTTCTTTTTTTCTGATAAGATCAAATGATACACGCAGACACACTACATACACAGGTTTAAACTTGTGACTTCCACCTTAGAAGTAGATGCCATGTGAGCAAGGTTGAATAGTGTCGCTTGAACCAAACGGATCCAACCAATATTAATGGCATAGTGATGATATTGATGTCTTTGAATTAAATTTGAAAATTGTATAATTTTCTCTCATGAAGTAACGCATCCAGGCGTCAAAAAAGATGTACGGCGAAGATTGGTGATGAATCACTTTACAGCTATAACTCAAGCAAGAGAAGACAGGTTTCATTTCCTATAAATTTGCACAAAGACCAAATACACCAATCAGACCCTTCCCTCCGTCCTCTAATCCAAATCATGCCCTTCACCAACATGAAACTAAAATCCACCTTCTCCTTCTCCTTCATCCTCTCCCTTCTTCTTCTGGTAAATCAAACAATTATTCTCTTCTCTCTGCATCAAATTCCACTTATTCCTCCTTCAATTTCCTCTGCTACACATAAATTAACCTCTCTTGATTCTTCTTGTCTTTGAATATGCAGGTTTCTAGTGTTAGCTGTGCCAGGAAAGATCTAGAAGGTTACTGGGAGAAGAAGATGAAGGGATTGCCCATGCCTGAGCTGATCAAAGATCTATCTGATGCAGACAGAGATCTTTTTGTGAGGGACTTCGATATGAAGCCTAACGTCATTATATATCACAGCCATGTCGCATCCAAAGACAACAAGAACGAGAAGGAGAAGAAGAAGGAGACTTCTGTGAAGAAGCTTGAAGCAGAGAAGTTGTTCAGAGAAGAAGACGACAAAGTTGGCTCAATAAATTAGTCAAAAGGAACGGGAGCTTCTACAATACTCGGTGGTGCAATATTGAATAGTTTAATTATCTTTTGTTGGAATTAGTCAACTAGTGTTTTCATTTGCAGGAGAGAAAGTTATGAATGAATGAATTTATGATTTAGGAAAACTCCTTTATTATTAATGGATATATAATATATCTCTTTATTGTTGTTGTTAATTAATTAATCTGTACATGTATATCCTCTGCTTCTGCTTCTGCATATATCTTGTTATGTTCCTTTCAGTACCTCCCCAGAAGTTTAAAGCATTATTAATGGTTGTTGAGAATTAATGGGGTTTTCAGGTTTGGAACCAATTGGAGCTATACCTCTGATTCTACTCCATAAGATCTTAAATATAAAATAAAATTAATTTTTAATAATATTAAAAAAATTAATTAAATAGTTTTAAAATATTGATATTTATTATTTTTTCTTTAATATATTTTACCTAACATATAAATTGATATATATAATTTAATGATATATACATATCTGATATGGCTAAATAATTTATTTAATTTTCTTAATATCTTAAAAAAAATTAACACTATCCTGTATTTAAGAACCCAGGGGGAGTATTTATAGAATGTTTACATTTATGTACTCCTTTTATCCATGTTTATAAGATCTTACTGAGCGAATTGCATTATTTAAGAAAACAATTAAAAAGAAATAAAAATATTAGAATTTAGGTGACACCCATAAAAGAAGTTCCTCCCTCTTTTTAAGTATAGGTTCTAGACTTTTCAATTCAAATGCATAATTCATTACTCCCAGCCTTCATATTTTCTGTCACAATCTTTTTAAGAAAAATAAAATAAAAATTTAAAATTACAAAATTCTAAATTAGGCATTTTCTAAAGAATGAGTCATGAATTTCTTATTAAATTTCATCATTCCCTTATCAATTCTTATTAACAAACTTAATTTGAAATTTTACAATTTCAAAATTATTTTTTATCCTTTTTCCATCTTTTTATCTACACCAAAAAAATTGTTCAATAACATTTTTGTGATAGATTAATTTTTTATATTCATTTTTCAGACAATAGAAGCATAAATATACTCCCTCAGTCCCTCTATCAAAGAATATTCGGCGCCTAATTCACAAATACTTCATTCGCTCGTTTTTGGAGAGTATATAACAATTACCAAAATTATGGGATTTAAAACTTTAGTTACAAATAATAAATATGTAATATATGTATTTTTCTTTTAAATTACACCCTTATTTATAAAAAGACTATATGATAGATAGTTAGTGAAAATTTATTGTAAAGAAATACTAGTGGGCAAATGACATATATTTAATAAAAATAAAAATAAAAATATCAATTTAAAATTATAGATAAAAAATATTTATTCATTATATTAAGGATGACCCTATGAGAGAAATTATTTCTTATAAAATAGACATGGGGGAGGATTAAGAGAAGTAGTTACTCTAGTTGTTTTATGCGGCAGGATACTTTCAGCCAGCTATTAGATGATAATTATATTATCTCATTAAACATGTATTGAGAAAATTTTTCAAATTGATGACTATTAATGGGATTTTGAAGAGGAGAGGGTGAGAGTAAAAAAATAATCATATTTAAATATTAATTATTGCGTCAAAATTGACAAGTGAACGTTAATGACACTCTTTGTGAATTGTATTATGAACCAAAAAATTATTTTAGAAGGTTCCTTATAATAAGGAAGAGGGGGAGTGTATTGATTATTTGTAATTAATTTGTAATAAATTTAGTATACCTTCCTATTATTACTCACACTCAATTGATTGCGTTGAATTAATAGATCTTATTAAGTATGGAAAAAAGATGGGGGCATTAAATAGAAATATTAAAAAGTGGATAAAAGTGGATTTTTCTGCCATCATCCATCCAATATAAGCAACTCGAAGCTCATCCCCAGTCCACCCAATATATACTAATGAATGCATGAATTATGGGAGGAAAAAAAAAAGAAAAAGAAATGAGCAGCCCAAATTTTGCTCATAAACAAATATAGTCATGTTTTGAAAATGTACCGGATCGACTGGTTTGAGCAGAAACCGGCCGATTGGTGGTCTGACTGGTTCGGTTTGGTGGTTGGCCTGGTTCGATTGGGTTTTGTGCAATTCGATCGGTTTTTTTTAATCTTCGACTTCTCACCGAGTTAGTCCCGGTTTAACTTTGATCTGACCCAATACCCCAACCAGTTCAATGACCAATCCAGATTTTCAGAACTTTGAATAAAGCCATATGGAGGGTCCCGAATTAATCCCAATTTAACTTTGATATGACCAAATACCCCCAACCAATTCAACGACCGATCTGAATTTTCAGAACTTTGAATAAAGCCATATGTGGGGGGGGGGGACACATTTTTTTGTGTGACATTAGACAGTTAGGGCCTTTGACCCCCTAATCCGGAGACCCCCCGGTATCTGGCACCTTTTCCTGAATCCCTGAGCTTCTACAACGGACTAAGTAACCCGGAGCAACCACCTAATCCGAAGCGGGAAATTTTTAGGCACGTCCATATAAAGTGTTTTGCACCAAGAACTGGTTCCCCTACCACAGATTTATTATTTATTTTTTTTGACCTGGTACACATTTATTAGTTGAAACATTAGTTTCATGAGTCTTGTAAGTTTCATATATGGGTCCTGATCTATATATCTTGGGAACAAACGAATCTACGTTAGGAATAGGCTTGACGCTACTCATCATCCTCAACTTTCCTCTTCGATCCCCAATTTGTTATTTAACTTCAAGCCTAAGAAAATCAATTTATTATTATTTAGCCACAAACAAAGCAACGAATGTCCACTTGGTTGTCATTTTTTTTAACCTCAACCCAAAACAAAAAAGAAAAAGAAAAAAAAGACACCCACTTGGGTGTCATTGCTTCATATGAAACCGTGTATAACTTGCTAAGAGGAACTTATAAAGAAACATAATATCTAGTTAGTTGAATCATAAATTTAATAAAAAAGAACAACTAAATAGTTGAAGTGGTAGGATTTATTAATGTACTTATTTTATTATTTCTTAAAACATCAACTAAGTCATCGCCTACCCCAACATAAGTGGGTCAAAAGGGAAAAATAACATGTGATGTAAAGCTAAACATTTTCTTATCAATTAAGGTCAATAGCCATCAAACTTTTTGTTGCTTTTGGGAAATTGGATTATATTTTGACGATTTAATTTTTAATTAGCCCATTTTATGACATTTGTGATTAAATTCTATTTTGATTATATATATATATATATATATATATATATATATATATATATATTAAACAACATAAGAAAATAGAAAAATAATTTTTTTAAAGCGGACAAAATATTAGCATTCGCATGAAGACTGTCTGAGAACAAAAGGGAATCGCTTCATGCCCAAGTCTTAGGAACATGGCAGTATCAATGTTCAGATTCCAGACCAACACATGTTTTCTCAATAATTGCACTAAAGTAAGTGGTATTACTCTCATGAGGAGAATAGTGTAAGTTTGAATTTCAAGAAGTATATTTGTTGGTAAAGATAAAAACTTTTTGTGTCATAAGCCTTAAAAGGAATTAATCTCAAGTTCTAAGTAGTTTTGCAATACTCTTGATTATATATATCATCAATGCAAGCCGATTCTGCTGCAAGATGAGCCTAAGACATCTTTATATGTACTGCGTGTATGCTCGGATCCTTCATCAAACATTAATATTACCGAATAGGAAATCTCTTTACTTTATGATTCTTTGACAGTTAGTATTAGGGTTATTCCAAAATCTGTATTGTTTGATTTCTTAAGGTTTCATTTAAGCATTTTATCTATATATATAAGTTGTAAGCTTTTATTGCTTTCATTTTATTTTGTCTTTTTATTAAAAATAAAAAGTAGTACGCGTATGCGATGAAATGAAGCAACCTCTTGGCACAGATGAAGTGGTACTAACGGCTATATTGTGTATCGAGACACTCCAAGCCACATATATTAAGATCTCTTTGATTCTTGGACTATGAGGTACCAAGACCATGGAAGTAAGACCGAACGAAGCGTTGAAGATTATATTTTTGTACTCTCCTTCTGCTAATGTTTGCCTGTTGTGTCATGCACATGATTTAAACTTGTATATCTGACAAGCTTATATTCAAACGGATTAATTTTCTTCTTTGATAATAACATTGAAAGATTTCTAACACATTTGAAGATTTTAAGTTTAGAGAGATTGTTTGTGTTTCTTGTTTTCTGAACCACTTTCTGTTTTCTTTTATTACTATCTAATAATTTATTCTTCTTTTCATCAAACTTGATTCCTGCAAGGACCTTAATTATTGTTATGAACCAATTCTTTCATCCATCCGGGTCCTTAATCTTTAAGCTGCCACAAGGACATTGCTAATGAATCATCTTAAGTTGCAACAATAGGCACGAGCCATGATGTAGCATTCGGTTTGGGTACAAGTGATGCAAATCCATAAACCCAAGTTTAAAAGCCCACTACGATGAATAGTTCAAGCTCGTGCATCTTTGATTGTAGGCTTCATCTTCAGCTCAACTGGGAAGCCCAATGAGCATTCATCAAAACAATTTTCGATAGAAGTGTAATAGCCGAATGATACGAAGCATGCATGTTTGGATTAGGATATTAGGTTGTTTGAAATATTGATTAGAATATTTAAAAACAGTTTTTTAATTGTGATTTATAATATACGAAGTAAGTATGTAAGATAAGTTTTGTCTCGACTTACATAAAAAGTACTTATAAGCTTATGGAGTTCATAAGTACTTTTGACATAAATTAAGATAAAACCCCTCTCACATAAAATTATTTTTTAAAATTTTAATCGCTATTCTAAACAAACATATGAATACTCCCTTCTAAATGGTAAATTATAACTTCAACCCCTAATTATCTCACACTATTACCTTTTTAATTAAAAATAACATATTGACATTGCAATCATCCATAGTTGCCAACGTTATGAGAAAATGTGGTCTTAAAATGACTTGTCAAGGACAAGGCCTATCCATGGACTTTATGGTTTTGTTTGGTTTAATTTTTATTTATTTAATAAATACGATTCACGTAAGTTAAAATAAAACTTTTCTCATATATTTATTTTATATATCATAAAACATACTTTGTACATCATAAATCACGATAGAAAAACACGTTTAGAGGTTTCAATCACCATTCTAAATCCCATGCCTGAAACATGAAGAGCCCATAAGTTAAAAAAATTGGCTTATGCATTACTGTGTGATTTGAGAAGAATGGGCATTTTTAGACTATGGCCAATCTAAACAAAACAAATTAGCTCTAGTGCACTTTTTCTATTTTGATCCACGTTTTTGCTTCAAAACGTGAAGCAAAACACGCCATTAAACTGCAGATAATTTTGAGGATTAACTCGGATGATGGTTAAACTATAAGGAGCACTTTAATAAACCAAGTTAATTTTACGTATATTATAATTATAATGGTTAATTATTTTTTTTCTCAATAAATTTGTTTTCCTTCCCGTTCCCAAAAATGCATCTCGGCCCGTTGCCTCTTCCACCACCGCCGATAAGAAAGAAGGGCGTAGTTCTGTACCATGGACGGGCGTTACACTTGATTAATGGTGTGTTTGTATAGCTTCCATAAGTGATTTTTAATCATGATTTATGGAATACGATATAGTTTTTATGAATTATGAGATAATTTTTACGATCTATAAAATAAATATATGAATAAATTTTATCTCGATTTACATAAATCAGACTTATCTATAAATATAAGCTAAAAAAAAATAGCTATTGCTCGGGGAAGCTGAAAAGATGGAAGTCTGGAAACCGTGAGAGTGGAAGATGCTCTCTGGAAGTAGCAATCCCGGATATGATGACGACGCACGTCTTTGAACACCAAGCTGAATCACACTGAATCATTCCCCCCCCCCTGCGAGAGGAGCGTCTTGATGGAGGAGAAACACCGCGAAGCCGCCGTTCAACCGTCGTCCAACGTCGATTCGCCGGCATCCGAGTCGACTTCCTCCCGCCGCCGCTCCGGAGGGTTAAAAAGAAAGGTTAACGCTCTCGGCGCCTCGAATTCCACGCCCACGCCATCGAAACGTGTTACTCGCGAGAAGGCTTTGCCTGCCCATTCTTCTCCCGTACACAATGGGCCCTTGACCAGGGCTCGTCAAATCCCAAGCAATCACGCCACTGCCGCCGCTTTAGCCTCGGTAGCTGGCGGCGGCGGCTCTACTGCTGGCGCTGCGAAACTCTCAGAGCATGCGGTGACGTCTGAAGCTGTGGGTAGAGAATCGGGGGTGCACGCGGAGGATATTAAGAAGGAGAGTGAGTGGCAGGCTCTAGAAGCTGCGATTGAAACTGAATTCGAAGCTATCAGATCTCGTGGTGCCAATGCTCATGTAGTTCCAAGTCATTGTGGTGAGCCCATTTGTCTATTGTGGAACCCTAGTTTGCTTTTATATAGCTTTTAGGACCTCTTTGGATTCTTCTACATTAGATACTGGAAATTCGACGATGTTGATTATTTATGCTTCAAATTCTTTGGTGTCCCATAGACGAATATTTCAGCTGAACTCGATTGAGCTGGTTTACGGTAGGCTCTATCTAGTATGCTGCTCAGTGCTTACGATCGGCTTTATCCAGTTCAGTCATGGTTGCCTTTAGCAGTTCGCCATATTTGGCCGTGGTTCATTCTACTTCTAGAGGCCACATTTTATTTTCACCAATAAATATGTTTATGCGGTCGAAGCATTATCATCTTCCCACCTTTATCATGCCAGCGTTACAGTATCTCTAGAAAAAGAGCGGAGTTGATGCTGGGAAGAATTGATATTTGTTAATTTGATTTGGCAGAGCTCACTAAATGGTTTTATGCAGTATGCATGATACTTAATAAGTCCGTGCTTTTAGGGAGGATTATGAAATCTTTTTACCCCATTACTTTGGGAGCTTTGATTTCAAATTATTGTAGTTGGTCGGAATCCTTATATTGAGTTATTGACTGGATGACTGGACTAGCTTCTAAAATTACTCTTTTCTACTATGTCTTGAATACAAGTGTGAGGAAGAAAGGGAGACCTGTGAACTTTTGTTTTCTTTTCAGAACTTTTGTAAGGTCTGGAATGGAAGTTTGGGCCCAGCACATCATCAGAATTTTCTGTTAAACCTTAGAAATCTGAATAGTTTTGCTATAAGAAGTTTGTTGTGGCTAAAATGTTTCATCATGCAACAATATGTTGATGGTTTTGTTAACCATATCCTTGGAAATTCATATTTATTTTTGGATCACCTCTATTTCTTCAAATTGCGATTTACTTCTCTACAAAGTTTTAGCTTGGCTTGTGATTTTCTATTGATTCAGTATTTAACAACTGTTTCATGAAGTTATGTTGCCCAGCGCCACTCCCCTCCAAAAAAAAAAAAGAAAAAAAAAAGAAAGGAAGGAAGAAAGAAAACACCCAAGATTAACCATGTAAAAATAAAAAAGTTAAGTAATATAAGTCTTAAGTCTGATTACAGCTTTCTGCAATCAAAACATTTTACCTCTGGAATTGACTTTCAGGTTGGTTTTTGTGGACGGATATCCATCCAATTGAGAAGAATGCATTGCCTTCTTTCTTTAATGGGAAAACTGAAAATCGGACTCCTGATATTTATATGGAGATACGGAATTGGATTATGAAGAAGTTCCATGCAAACCCAAATGCTCAGATTGAACTGAAAGACCTGTCTGAGCTTAATGTTGGAGATTTGGATGCTCGGCTAGAGGTGATGGAGTTTCTGGACCATTGGGGTTTAATTAATTTCCACCCATTTCCATCTATGGACGATGCTGTGGTCAGCGCTGAAGATGATGGGGCAGCAGAAAAGCAGTCCTTGGTTGAACAATTGTATCACTTTGAAACTGTGCAATTATGTCCGCATGTTGTTCCAAAGACTAACCTAATGACTCAAGATATGCCATCTGGCTTGTTTCCAGAATCAACATTTGCTGAAGAGTTGGTGAAACAGGAGGGGCCAGCAGTTGAGTACCACTGCAACTCCTGTTCAGCTGATTGTTCACGCAAAAGATACCATTGTCAGAAGCAGGTTGTTACCTATGTCGTTGAATTGCATTATTTTAGCTATGTTTTAAGGACTCTAAATATCTTAATTGGCTTACACTTGTTATAGTTTAAATTTGAGCTCCTGTTTCTAGTCTGCTGCTTCAAGAGTTGTGTGATTATTTACGTTGTTTGGTGTAGTTCGTTGAAATTACCTCCACCTGTGAGGATTTAATTGGTTACCAAATTTTGCTTTTAGAAGTCCTCTTCAGCTTATTTTTACGTCTTCAGTTTATTCTCAAGTTACAAAATTATGATGCATAGAATCATTTTACCGCTTATTTTTCCATGATACTCAAAAGTGCTGTGATACAACATGGTTCTAGATTAGTTGAAGGCTTGGTGTGTGAGCTAAAAATATTATAATGAAGACCATAATATCCAAAAGCTTGGAAAGTTTACTTGCCTTTGAATTGCAATTGACTTGCAAGAGGGTATTGTTTGAAACAGTGTTGATTGTTGCTCTGAAGGTTGTTCACCTTGTCGGATTGACTCAAGTTTGTGACTTTTAGTTAGATTTAATCTGTTTGACTACCAAAGTATTTGAATTATTTGATTAATTCTAACATGTTGGTGAAAAATAGGGTGATTGATATCTTTTTAATTTGCTTCTGGCAGGCAGATTTTGATCTGTGTACTGATTGCTTTAGTAATGGAAAGTTTGGCTCAGGCATGTCTTCAACTGATTTTATACTTATGGAACCAGCTGAAGTCCAAGGGGTTAGTGGTGGAAAGTGGACTGATCAGGAGACCCTCCTGCTTCTTGAAGCATTAGAACTCTATAAAGAAAATTGGAATGAAATTGCTGAGCACGTTGCAACAAAAACAAAAGCTCAGTGTATATTACACTTTGTACAAATGCCAATTGAAGAAGCTTTTGCTGAAAGTGACGTTGTTGATGCCCATTGCAAAGAAACTGCTGATCCATCTACAACTAAAATTGATTCATCTATTGTCAAAGATGCATCAGAAACTCTTGAACATAAGGCCAGTAGTAGTGATGGACAAGTGCTGACTCCATGTGATGAAACTTCAAAGGCTGAAGATGCTAATAAAGAAAAAGTTGATCAAGAGACTCCAATGCCAGAAAATGGCAGCAATGAGAAAATTAGTGAGGAAACTTGCAGACTAGAAAATGCTGCTGAAGTGAAACTTGGACAGGAAGCAGGTGACAGCTTTGTTCTAAAGGCTCTTGGGGAAGCATTTGAAGCTATTGGTTATTCTCCTGGACCTGAAGGTCCATCCTCATTTGCTGAAGTGGGCAATCCTGTCATGGCATTGGTAAGTGGAATGCTTGGGTGCTTGAAAATTGCACATTTATTGCAGAGATTTTGGCGACTTGTAACAGATATCATAGTCAGTCCTTTCAGTCTGATTATTTATTAATGATCCAGAAGGAAGGGATTGAAACAAATTTCTTTTTCACTTGCAAATTTGAAAGCACTGTGTACTCGGTGATTTTAGTTTTCAATGCCTCGCTGAAATGAGAATTTCTTTTTCGATAATGATTACAAGCATATATAATTGTTTATTATTATGATGATATTTGTTTTCTCTCCTAAAAATAAACACCCTAAACTAATTATTAAAAATTGACTTCAACTGCTGGTTGGTATTATTTGGCTGCGTGCGTGTGTGTAAAACTTTTCATAGAATGTGCTTGAAGAAGCCAGACTTTGCAAAATTATTGTGTTTACTTTGTTGTTAAGTTCTCTCATTTATAAAATTAGTATGAAGAGAATGTTCCTCTTCCCTTTTTCCTTATTTCCTGTCGTGTATATATCCCTTATTTTCAGTCTTTTATCCCTCTTGTGGAGTAACACATGCTGCTTTATTTACAGGGAGGTTTCCTAGCACGCTTGGTGGGTTCTGATATGGCTGTTGCTTCAGCTCATAGCTCCTTAAAATCCATATCTTCTAATTCTCCCAGCATTGAGCTTGCAGCTAGACATTGCTTTATTCTGGAAGATCCTCCTGTTGATAAGAAGGAACCATCTTCTAAAATGGACGTGGGCCAGGATGAAAGTGAAAAACAGGATAAATCTATATTACCTGCTAAAGACATACCTGATGATCACAATGAAAGGAACATTGCTAATGATACTTTAGAAGATACGGGACAGTTGACCTCTACCGATGGTGGAGCCTCAAAGGAACAAGTAATAGCTAATCATGAGGAAATTGTGCCTGATAACTGTAAAAATCCAGCCAATTCAAAGTTGTCCGGTGATTGTACTGTCACCTATTCAGATGGTTCAACATCCAAGGTTGAAGGAACTTCAATTAAAAAGCTTTGTGAATCTGCGGAGAAAACAAAGGATGAATGTGCTGTGTCTGATTCTCTTTGCTCTGAAAAGAATGAACTTGAACAGTCAATTTTGTCCAATAAAGCACGAGAAAAGCCCAAATCTGTACAGGCACCAACAGACATGGAGGTGGTGTCGGATTCTTTGCCCTTAGATAATAGCAAACCTCAAAAACCTCTATCTAAAAGTCCAGTCAGCGATTCTATGGAAACAATGGAACCAGTAATGAATGTCGATGTGGTTCCTAATTCCTTGCCGTCAGATAAGAATGAATCCGAGTCACAGGTTACACTAGATTCATCTCAAAATACAGGGACAACGAAAGATGTTGATATGATGGCTTCTTTGGACCAGAATAAATCTTCTCAGCCGGTCACATCAAAGACTGGTGCTGAAAATGGGAAAAGCTCAGGTCTCTTTCTCTCTGACAAGTGGTCCACACAAACTCAAACTCCCCTCCATCCTCCCCCCTCCCCCCAACACACACACACACACACACACAGGGAATGCAATGGAGAACTGAAAGGTTTTATTTTGGGTAGGTTTTGTCTTAAGTTCACAAAAGTGATTGATGTCTTCCTTATTTGCAGGTGAAGGCCACACAGAAAATGGTAGGAAAATGGAAGATAATATCACAAATACCAAACAAAATAACAAATTTGAAAAATTAAAACGTGCTGCAGTTTCTACCCTTGCTGCAGCAGCAGTCAAGGCAAAACTTCTAGCAAATCAAGAAGAAGATCAAGTTCAACAACTTGCTGCATTGTTGATAGAAAAGCAGGTATTCTAGTCAGAGAAATCTAGCACAGCAATTTATTTGTATTTTCTACTCCTTTGAAATTCATGGAGTATTTCATCAACTTGCAGTTGCATAAGTTGGAGACAAAGTTAGCCTTTTTCAATGATATGGATAATGTGGTGATGAGGGTCAGAGAGCACTTGGATAGGTCACGTCAGAAGCTTTACCATGAGCGTGCAATGATAATTGCATCTCGCCTTGGTGTATCACCTTCATCTAGAGGTGTACCCCCTTCCTTACCAACCAATCGAATTCCTATGAATTTTGCAAATTCAGTGCCAAGACCACCATTTAATATGAATCCTCAAAGGCTACATATTTCTAGATCCGTGGGCACTGTGGCAACCACCCTTTCAAACTCGTTATCATCTGCAACCGCAGCAGGAAATTCGGTTCAGCCATCGAGCCAGGAGAACCTTTCTTCTGTCGAGACAAAATAAATGTCACATATATCTTGAGAATGTTCAAGTATTCTCACCTACTGATAGTCTGCTACTATTCTGATAATGTGAGTATCCATTTAATCTGTTGATCTTTTGTTGGATGAAATCGTAAAAGTGTTGCTAGTAGAATACCTCACTTTGATGTTTGTTGAATAACTTAGTCTAATAATGGTATTCTAAGATTTAAAGGAGCCAGAAAATGGAACAAATAAGAAGTGCATGAATAACTGGGATGTTTCCACCATCATCTTGGAAGAGATGTTTGTGTTGATAATTCAAGCTATTTCTACTTGGGAGTATGCATTTCATCCCGATTGATGAGCTAGGTTATGCTAATTTGCCTTGGCTTCCGAGTGGGTGTTTGGATTTACTTATTTTAAGTGTCCTTGAGCTGTATATTTATTCAGAGAATGGTAAGCTGTTACCGTGACTTTTGATCATGTAGCCCAAAAGTTGTCCTTGGCATGACGTATGGATACTATTTATGGGATGATTGGATCTGATTGAGCATGACTGTGTGACACTTGAAATTATGGTTTGGATTAGTTACAGCTGTATATTGTATTATATTTTATAGATGGAATGTCACATTCGATCTGTTCTGATTTCTTGTTTCTTTTGTAATTTGTACTCGCATTTTTTGTCATAATTGTGAAACCCTAAGAGCCAAGTTTTACATGGTTACATGAAATCATGAACACAATGTGTTACAACATAACAGGCATTACAGGAAATTACTTGTTGCTTACCTTCGGACGTGTAGAAATAATGTTTCCATTCCCATATGAAAGCCTCCACCATAGACTGTATAGTTTTGCCAAATGATTTTGCTGCCCTGTGATGGCTTAATTGCCACTTTAAATGGTTGCTTGGTTCTAGCGATACTAATTCTGTTATCGTTCTTGCATTACTCACTCATGGTCATATATGATGCAGCCAATTCTTTAAAGGCCAAGTGTTGGTTAGGAGACCTACTTCAAAACCAGTTACTGACAGTTCCATGACCAGAATCATGAATTGTAAGATCATCTTTACCTCATTTTGAGGAGCAGCTAAAGGTGGCTATTTGGAAATGGTTCTGGTGATATATTGAATTTGTAGGGCTATTGGCTTAAATTAATGTTTTGATGTGTTTAACTTGAGCAAGTGGGTATATATGCGGAAAGGGCTCTCCTTCATCGCACTTCACCGGTTAAATCTTGGGATGGTGCTTTTTTGAATTTAGATAGTTTTATGAATGTACATGTCCTGCTTGTTCCAGATTAGTACTTACCACACTAGATAACCCCGCTGTGTCCCCCCTTCCCTCTGCTCTGTGTCTTCATTCATTGTTTGGGGTTAGTCGCAACGATAATATTCGACAGGTTTTTCAACAAATTTAGCCGAGTGTCGGGATGGTTTACCTAGTTTCAATGTATCGGTTGCCTGTTTGGTCATGTAATATTTGCTGGCAATATAATGGATTACTTTGTATTGTAACCGGATTGAAGTGCAGTTTGCTTTCTAGGGTACACGAGTGATTTGGTGGACATACTTGTGTTGGTATTATTCGTCTTCAATCTGTTGAAGAGTATAATTGTTTCGGTTCTCCGATCATGAGTTCAGCATTATGTCTATTAGTCTTACCTTTACCCCCTTTGTATTCCCAAAAAATACCACTAAAAGCATTTTTAAAATAGTGACTTGGCACATTTGCATTGAGTCCAACTGACTGTCTTCAATGTTAGATTTTACGTGGTTACTTAAAAATTAAGGAATTTCACATTTTAATAAATTTGAAACTTTTACCTACGTATCTTGTTTAAATGGAAAAGGGAAATTTCTTTTCAAGCCATAGAACGGATATTGATAATGAGCAAAAGCGGAGTCACTCTTGTCTGAAAATCAGAGCTCTTGGATTATATATTAGTTTGATCAGAGTTCGATTGGTACATCCATTGGAGATGGTACGGATTTAGGTGGATTATGTTGCTTTGAATTGGGAGGTTATTCATCAAGGTTCTAAAACCGGACCGGTCAGGTACTGAGTTAAAGATCAGTGGGTCAGTGGGTCAGATTGGAGTCAAATTAGGACCAAACCGGTGAGAAATTGAATATTTTAGACTTATTTATATAAAATATTAAAAAAAATTTAAAAAATTGATTTTTCAAAAAAAAAAAAAGGGCCAAACCGGACCAGTTCAGGACCGGCCAGTCCGGGTTCCTAAACCATGGTATTTATATCTTTGAAACGTGTATGTAGTTCAGGCTTTAGACTCTGACCTCTTGTTTTGGAGATTGAGAAAAGCATGGTTAGAGATTCCACTGAGAGGATCTGAACGCAAGGGTCCTTAGTGGTCAAATATCGCAAAGGAATTCTTTCGATAATTCTCCCCCTTCGCTCATGGAGAAACCCCATTAAAACGATAATTGCACCTGTTTTGGGGGGCACCACATACAACTACGGCAGTTTAAACGGTTAATAAACCTTGCCTCGTGAGTCACGTGCGATAAAACTTGACTATAAATTTCAAGATGTTTGTTGTTCTCTAGCTCTTTAAATACACATCATTGCCGCTCAAAAACTTCCTAATGCAGGGAAAGAGAATATTGCAAACTAGACGCAAAATTTTAGTATATTTAAGTGTTAAAAAGTAAATAAACAAACATTAAAGCAAAATAATAAATAGCCTTAGACATTAGAACGATCTTACGGAGCTTCTTTGACAGTATAGGAATACCATATAAGGGTAACATACTATAATCTGACTAATCAGCGCATAAACCAAACAAGCACCCAATGGATAGCATTGGACCAGTAGATTCTTAATCAGACACTAATTTACAGTAAAGATACAGACAGCAACAGCCAAACAGGATCAAATAATTTCAAATAATATTATGTTTTGAAACTAAACGGCAATATAATCAGCACTCACATCCAGATGATCGCTGCTGACTACTGCTTCCAACATCAATTGTGTCAGGCAGGTATCTTCAATAAGCAAAAAAGTTCCATTAGAGGACAACAAAAACGAAATGCCACATCAATATCACAACAGAATATTTTGATTTCCAAAAAATATCGCATCAATATAAATTTTGATGGCTGTCAGTGGATGCTGCAAAGATTAACCAACGAGAAAAATTGAAACATATATGCATTTCCAGGTTAAAACTATTTAGGTATTCTTAAGCACTCAACAGTCAACACTAATTAATTACTATTGTAGAGTGTAAAGAATGAATTAGTTGATGCGGTGAGAAAAAAAGAGGGGCAAAAGGTTTATTGGTGACTAAATCATATTATCCAAAAAATTGTTCCTATAACACAGTTCACGTTCAAACTAACTCAAGAACAATATAAGGTCCAACAAATTAGAAAAGAATAGAAACAGTAATTGCCAGAAAATAACAAGTACCTGCAGCTAATATTGGTTTCTCTCATCATAGCACATTTTTATGAAATACTGTAAACTATAATACCAAATTGCCAATAGGAACAAGCTATGTTCACAACAGATCAACACTAGCTGAAAATTAGACAGCATTTGTCATAATGTACATGAAAGAAGAGATTCACTTGTGCAGCAACTTACATTTCTTCCTCTTCCCCACTTTTCAGGGCATCTTTTGCAATGCATTGGAATGCTTCTTCAACATTAATACCTTCCTTGGCTGACGTTTCAAAATATGGGATATTTCCTTTTGATGCACACCAAGCCCGAGCCTTCTTCTCTGAAACCTACACACAAGAACTTCATTATTGACTTCATATATTTAGTAGGAGTTGAATTAGCTTTGTCAGGTTCATGAATGCCACACAAAAGAAAAAGAAAAAGAAAAAGAAAAAGAAAAAGAAAAAGGGGGGGGGGAGCCTGGAAGATACAGCAAATTCAAGGCAAAGACATACCACTCTACTGTTCCCACCATCCACATCTATCTTGTTTCCTATAACAACAAAGGGGAAATTCTCTGGATCTGAAGGACTAGCCTGCTAACATGATCAAAGATATTAATGTCCACAAAAATCACTACAACATTCGTGATTGTTGTTGAAATTATCTATGGAGAGGTTTATAGGAATAAGTCATGCCTGAATCAAAAATTCCTCCCTCCAGTTGTTAAGATTGTCAAATGATTTCATGGAATTAACGTCATACACAAGAACACAGCAATCGGCACCACGATAGAAAGCAACACCAAGGCTTTGGAATCTTTCCTGACCAGCTGTATCCCAAATCTGCAAAATTAAATTCAATTAGTAAAACAAAAGGCTGACAATTGATCTATACTATAACATCTGCATTTCGATTTTAAGAGATGAAAGTTCTTTAGAGGAGTGCGGCATGGGCATGATCTAATAACGAAAAGAAAACAATAAGGGAATATAAATGGAAAAAAAATCAGATTTGATAGGAAAGAGCACCTTCAGCCATCTACATCTACATTCAAGATAATATTCAACTTTGTTTTGCAGACACAAGATACTACTGGACATTTAAAATTACTATGGTCAAATGCCCAAATGACACATAACACATCGGAATAAAGCAAGTTGCCTTCTATTTCCCCCTCATTTACTTCTCTCTGTTTTCTCAGGAAAACAGGCAGTCTCCATGTATGTATTCACGTAACCCATGTTCAGGTATAAAACAAGTTCCCATAAATGTAGCTGAACCATAGGGTTTGACAATATGAGTCTTAGAAATGGGACATCAAAGTTATCCCTCATTCAGTTAATTTGATATACAAGCTGTAGAATAGATTTTAAGATAGGTACTTCCATGTAATATCAATAAGAATATCAAACAAATTTGCACCAACATTTGACACCATTGGGTTAGACCCTAGTCTCGTGGCTCATGCATACAGTCAACTTCGGAAATTTAAAAAAGAGAGCACATTTCCGGCACCATTCACAAACCTGTAAGGTGAAAAGCCTATCTTCAAATTGCAACTCTTTTGTCAGAAAATCAGCTCCAATAGTAGCTTTGTACTGATTGCTAAACTTCTTATTGACATATCTATAATACAAACGTTAAAGAAAGACAGAGACCGCACATGAGACTGACTTAGATAATGCTGTCAAGATTAGTAGCTAAAATGATATTAAGATATGTAAGAGTATAAGGAGTTTCGGCACAAGCACCAAAGGATACTGATTCATCAAAGATGTCTTCCCCACCCTGCAAAGCACCAGATTCTTTAGTCAAAAAGACTACTATAACGTTTACAACAGCGTAACCTTAAATCAACTTCCTCAGTGCATGTATCCAAATAATTTGATTGGTTGCATTTAGTTTGATTCAAACACAAGAAGAAAACACACGAAAGTTACAGCTCCTAAATTCTTAAAAATGTAGATCTTGTACCAAATGAATAGTAAGCTTGCCCTCTAATATAGATCATTTGCAAAATATAGCCCTATCCAAAAGGACCAAAACTGTAAATTACTCTGGTTCGTTCTTATTATTTCACCGAGAATTACAGAATTCGAATAAGGAAAATTAACAGTAAGCACAAGCAGAACTAGATGGCATGATCAAGTTGATTGTGTAAATTCAACTAACAGATACCCAAAGAACCCCAGAGATCTCCATTAACAGTAAGCACCAGCACAACTAGCTGGCATGATCAAATTGATTGTGTAAATTCAACTAACAGATACTAAAAGAACCCCAGAGATCTCCATAATATGTTTCGATTACTATAGACAAAGACCAAGAAGCGCTAAGATCCGAATTCAAAGAATCAAACATCCAAAAAACACAGAAATAGTCTGAGAGAGGAAAGAAGGGAGTAGAACCCGCTGTCGCCGAGAATGATGACCTTCAGGAGGGTTCTTCTTCGGGAAGGCATCGTACGGATAAAGGATCGAGAAGGAGATTTGCACGAGAGCTGAAGCGTATCTGAAAGTCGCTTTGGACTGGGACGCTTTCCTTCTTCACCAGCTCGCAGCTTTCAAGTATATTCTCTCCCCCTGGGATAAAAGATCCAGACTCACTTTCTTCTAAAGGGGGAAAAAAACGAGAGATTAGAGGTAATACTCAAAAGTTTTTATGGAGAGATAATTTTGTCCCGGTTATTTTTGGAAGGTAATTTTATTCTAAAAGTTTTAAAAAAGGGTAATTTTGTTCGATTGTTATTTCTACTAATTTTAATATTAGTTGACTAAATATATAGAGCTAGTAATCCACATGTCATCAAGTTATTTTTGTTAAGATGTAAATTTATCCCATAAATTTATATGTCATATACTTTATTTTTTTTCAAAGTTTGATTTAAAACTTTCGGGATAAATTACTCCTTGGTAAAAACTTTTATGGCAAAATTACTTCTTAACTTTTAAAAAAAAAGGCCATTGTGATTTCAACTATATTTAATTTAATTATTTGTTATTGTTTTTTTGTATGAAAAGATTGAGTTAGATTTAAGGATTACCAGGGTCAAGATATGTCTCTGAACTCAAAAATTTAGGGAAAAAATAGAAAAAATAATTTTAAAATTGTAAAATTTTAAATAATGTATTAATTTCCTAAAAAAATGAGTTATGAATTGTTTATTAAGTTTCATCATTCTATTATGAATTCTTGGTAACAAATCTGATTTGGGATTTTATAATTTCAAAGTTCATTTTCTATTTTTTTTCCTAAAGATTTGTCAATTCAGAAATGTCATCTCATGACCTCTTGCTAATGTTTGTTTGTATTAATGGTAAAAGTTATTTTTACGTAATTTACGGTATACGGGGTAAGTATATGAAAGTAATTTTAATTCGACATGCGTTGATGTGTTTTTTAAATGCCAATTCAAACAGATCTCAGTTTCTTTTATCCCTTGCTTCAAAACCAAACAGTTTGGTTTTATTTTATTGGTTGTTTGAAATAGCTAACACTTACTATTGATCAAAATACAATTGCTTTAGTCAAACTTAATTTATTTTTTGATATTTATAGTATTTTATTTTAACAAATACAATATCTAAAATACAGACAATTTTTTGGCAAAAGAATATAAATGATGTTTCAATTATTGCTTTTACAAAAAACAAATTTATCATTAAAAAATTAAATATAAATATCTAATATCAATAATTAACATTGAATCTAACGCTATAACCACTCATTTTAGACCTTAAAAGACTAACAAGAGAACATCAAGATTCTAATAAAGATGTGTATGACTTTATATATATATATATATATATATATATTAACCTTCAATATTCGATTCAGGTTTTATAACTACTCCTCCAAACATAAATATCTTTTTTCATATTCAAACTCAAAAAACTTATAAAAATTTAATAGGATTTTACATTACTAGACTTATTTGATATTAGTTAAAGATGTGTATACTTTATATTTTATGGTTTTTCGAACTTCTAACTAATGTGCGCTAAACTAACGAACATTTCAAGGGCTATAGACATCATTCTCACAAAAGTCAATGACACAAACCAGCACTAAAATGCCTTCATTTTTTCCCCTCAAAAAATGCCTTCACATGTATATGCTCCCTCCTGTCTAATATAGGTAACCTCTCAAAATAATATCTTTAATTTGGTCCATAATATATTTCCTTCGGTCCACAATCCCCGAAACGAAGAAATAGCCAGGGAATTTTGTTTAATGAATACAGTTAAAACAAAATTTATTAAAGGAAACCCTAGATTGTATTGAAAAGCACAGGCATATATAAATTGGACGGATCAACCCATCCCAAACCAATTAATGCCCCATGAAAGTAGAGTGTCAACGTACGCGCGACTTCACTTTTGCATGATAAAATGCGGCAGACAGATGCATAGGAGAGTTTCTTTCTAGAAGTGAAGATATATATGCTTAATTAAACCAAGTAATAATAACCATTTTCAATTTCTTATTAGTGATAACAGCCACAATTATATTAGCAAGTCATCACAACGAATGACAGAAAGTTGAAGCCTAAGAATAGTAAATTTGCAGTGAGAAGCCTCCCAACTTCCCTAGTTTGTAGGAGATGACTTGGAAAACACATTGTCTTTGTTTTCTTTACCAACTAATATTTCCATGCATTTTCGTTGTCATCTTCTTCCTTTGAGAATTGCCTGTCCCTTGCACTCTCAGGTATGCTCCCACCTCTCCTTCCTAATCATTTCTTTCTCTTTCTCTTTCTCTTTCAGAAGGGAACTATAATTGTCCAAAACTTTATTTCTCTCTGTTTTCTGATTTTTTTTCCTTATTCAATGATTAATTACTTTGAAATAGAGCATTAACATTTGAGAGTGCGGGTCAGGCTTCTCCTGAACTTTAACGATCACAAAGTTGGGGAAGGCGACCATTGATTCATGGCTTCAAGTTCCGATTCCTCTCCTTCCCCTGAGTCATCTCCGTCGGATTCTCCTCCACCACCTCCACCGGATTCAAGTTCATCTGGCGATTCCTCTTCCCCTCCCCCACCACAATCCCCTCCGTCGCCGCCACAATCTCCTCCTCCGCCGCCGCCACCATCTAACAGCCAATCTCCTCCACCGCCATCCGACCAAGACAATGGTGGCGACAACAGTAACTCACCCCCTCCGCCTCCTCCGCCTCCACCTCCTAATAGCAACAATGGTGGAAATAATAACAAAGGGAGCCCTCCGCCTCCACCACCGCCATCAAATTCCAAAGGAGATTTTTCGCCTCCGCCGCCAGTGCACCGATTGTCTCCACCAGAAAAAAGTTCACATGGATCATCAAATAGTACATCACCGTCATCAGGTAGCAATGATGATGGATCTCAATTGAGCGTACCGGCTATTATTGGTTTGGCTGCAGGAGCTGGCTTGTTGCTGCTTGTGTTCGTCTGCATCTTCGTTGAATGCAGCAGAAGGAGGAAGAGATCTGAGGGTCCCATTGTTTACTACACCAACAAAAAATTTGGTACAACTTTAATTTCCTAGCCCGAGCATATATAACTTGACTTTAAACTGGTGACTCATGCATGTAAAAATCTGGGGAGATGCATGCAGATGATGATGACTATTACAAGCACGCGAAGAAGGGAAACAATTGGAACAATGGTGATCAATACGTTATGAATATTCCAGCACCACCAGGAGCTTGGGGCGCACCGCCAGCTCCATTCTCTGGAAACATGAATAGCGGTGAGATAAGCAGCGCAAGCTATTCAGGGCCGGTGGGTGCGCCTCTGCCTCCGCCACACCCTTTGGTGGCGATAGGGTTCAACAAGAGCACTTTCACGTTGGAAGAGCTAACAGCTGCAACAAATGGGTTCGCTGAAGCAAACCTACTGGGACAAGGTGGGTTCGGGTATGTGCATAAAGGGGTGCTGCCCAATGGGAAGGAAATAGCCGTGAAGAGTTTAAAGTCCACCGGAGGCCAAGGGGACAAAGAGTTTCAAGCGGAGGTCGATATCATTAGCCGAGTCCATCATCGCCATCTCGTTTCTCTGGTTGGCTATTGTATTCAAGATGGTCGTAGTCTTTTGGTCTATGAGTTTGTACCCAACAAAACTATGGAATACCATCTTCACGGTAACTAGCTTTTGAGTTACGTGAATTGCAAGAACTGTTAACATTTTTAAATAACCTAATACTTTCCTTAAACATGACTAGTGCCAAACTTCAATTCAGTCTGGATCTCATTGTGTATGACTATTATGCCTGAAAAGTAACTAAAATAACTTTCATCATCACCAACCAGTGTTATATTTTATTAGCATCCATAGTTTATCACATACTCCTCAACCCTTTTCTTTATAAGAACTTAAGTCTGAATTTCCCACTTAGAGTTATTAAAACAATTAATGTATTTTTTTTACCATTTTTACCCCTAACTAATTATATTATCTTTCCTCATTTGTACCATTTTACCAAAATAAGAGACTAGAATTTGGATGGCTTTAATCCTTTTTTAAAATTCCACTTGGAATTATTTGAACAATTAATGTGATTTTACCATTTTTGTCCATAATTTATTCTATTATCTCTCCTCATCTTTTTCACATACTACATTCTCTTCATACTTTCTTTCATTACTACTCAATTTCTCTTTTATTTAATTTGTCCCCTTAATCCTTTACAAATAAAGATATGCTTGAAATAATAGATCATTCACTATATATTTATTATTTTTAACTAATTTTAATTATTATATCAAACCACATAATTTAGTTACCTGATCTTATAAAGGGAGGGGAGTATATTAATACCCATTAGTGTTATCTAAAGCAGTATCACGATATTCTGAACTAACTCCATGCTATACTGTATCTCCCTGATATAGTATTATTTCAAGAATTTTTCATGCATCTTATTGTTGCAACATTCATAGAGTGATGTGATCATTGGTTTTATTCTTTCCTTAACTTTGTCGATCTTGGAAATTAAATTGGCAGGAAAGGACCGACCTGTTATGGATTGGCCCACTAGGCTCAAAATTGCAATTGGATCGGCCAAGGGACTTGCTTACTTGCACGAGGATTGTGAGTTATCTGCTTTGATTATCTTATAAGTATACTCACCATTTGATTTGGTTTTATTATTTTGGATAAGGATGAAATATTAATAATTTATATCTAAAATGCTGCTTAATTATTAGGCCACCCTCGAATCATCCACCGCGACATAAAGGGCGCAAACATTCTAATCGAAAACAACTTTGAAGCCAAGGTGAATATTGAGGAAAATAAATTTCATTAACTTAATTATAATTAAGTTATTTGGCCATATATATGTTTAATCGTTCTCGTAATTGACTTTCTGGGAAAAAAAATATTCAGGTGGCAGATTTTGGATTGGCAAAGTTTACACAAGACAACAACACCCATGTTTCCACCCGGGTAATGGGAACATTTGGGTAAGCAAATAAGCAAGCTTTTCAGATATATATATATATATATATATATTCTTCAGAAGTACTTGAGGCATGTGTACTCTGATTAATCCATATATATAATATAATTCAGGTATTTGGCTCCTGAGTATGCTTCAAGTGGGAAATTAACTGAGAAGTCTGATGTGTTCTCATTCGGTATTATGCTTCTGGAGCTCATAACAGGACGACGTCCCGTTGACTCCACTGGAGATTATGAAGAGGACAGTTTAGTTGACTGGGTATATATATATATATATATTAATTAATTTATACATGCACGTACACCTTTGACATATTTTGCCATCACTGTACTTAAGAATTTAAGTGCATATATATATATATAAATGAAATGCAGGCGAGACCTCTTTGCACGAAGGCGATGGAAAGTGGAAGCTTTGAAGGTCTGGCGGATCCACGACTAGGCAATAATTATGATATGCAGGAGATGGCCCGTATGGTGGCTTGTGCTGCTGCCAGCGTCAGGCACTCTGCAAGAAGGCGACCAAAAATGAGCCAAGTATGTCCATATTTATAAACCCTACTCCTCGATCCGAATCAAACGGCCCGTCTTTGTTTTTTTTTTTTTTTTCGGGGCCTTGTCTTTTATATATGCACACAAAACATGCCTACTTTATATGTATCAGGAAGAAGACACAAGTCTGAACCCTTTAATTAGTACTCTCATCACTCTTTAATATAAGATATAATTACCTAATTTAATTAGATTAAAGAAGTTAGTTAAGTTAGCTAATATAACATGTATTTTCTAAAACACCCTAATCGTCTTTCTTGATTCTCTCATTTTCTTTTTTTCTTGATTATTATTGTTGACAGGGCATCAATAAAGGAAAGTTAATTGATTTATTTTGATCATATACGTGTAACCAAGATAAATTAACTCATGAGATATGTCATATGTTAAAAACGAGAGGGAGTACATTATATACATTAATTAGAACACAATTCTAAGCCCTTTAGTTCAATTAACCTCTATATGTATATATACACGTTAGCCTAGCTAGCCAACATTTATTGGGTGTGAACATGTGAAGCGACATGCGTGCACTAACGTTAACAGCCAGAAGTTATAAATGAGATCAAACCCATCACGACCTCTTGCTTACAAGAAAGCATACATGTCACTAGGTCACACAACGATGGGTGTTTGAAGTAGCTAATAAAGTGTTTATGAATGTGGTGAAATATGCAGATAGTAAGGGCACTGGAGGGAGACGTGTCGCTAGATGATCTGAGCGAGGGGGTGAAGCCAGGGCAGAGTTCAATATTCACAAGCAACAATATGGGGTATGACGCAAGCAGTTACAGTGCAGACATGAAGAAGTTCAGGAAGCTAGCATTAGATAGCAGCTATGCCAGCAGTGAGTTTGGCCAAACCAGTGAGTATGGTCTCAACCCTTCCTCTTCAAGCAGCGACACTCACTCTTCTGAATACACCAAGACCCACTAATTACAAAACCAACCATCTACATGTGCCAACGTCGCACTACTCTTCACCGGCAAGACGGAAGAAATCATATTGTTTACTAATTATTAGATATCCTTGTTCTATATTCATTTAATTTGTTGTACTGTGCACTACTTTAGCTAGCTAGCTAGACGATACGTCACTGTGTGGAGGGGGGAAACAGAAAAAAAGAAAAGAAAAGATATTTGTTTGTTTGAGGGAAAAATGGGAACAATGTGATTTGACTAATTTCAGCCTGGGATTTGGATTATTTCGGATTTTCAAATTTTGCTTCATCTGGTGACCTTTGTCTCCGCCCTTCATGCATGTTGCTTTTGTTATTCCTAGCTAGCTAGTATGATCGTTTTATTTTAAGAATCAATTAAAATGGAACAAATAAATAAATTAACCTGAACATCTTGACTCCTAACAATAACATATACTAGCAATATAGTACCAGTTTTTGCAGTTATTCAACCCATAATGCTGCTTTTGATTCCCTCACTATTGCATGGCTCTTAGTTGATGTATCATTAGTATAACACTGGTCTAAAATCCAAAAGATGTGTGAAGGCTTGGGGAATGGAGTGAAATTTTTTTAAAAATTTATTTTTGATATAAAAATGATTCCAATGTTGATGGCACTATACATACCATGTTTTACAGGCAAAAAAAAAAAAAAAAAAAAAAGAACATACCATGTTTTACCCTTGTTTTTTATGCTAGTTTAAGATGCCTAGAATGAAAAGTATCACGTCCTCCCACGTTTTCTTTTCTTTCTTTTTTCTCCCATTATCCTCCCACGTTTTCAATGAGACAGATTACGGATGCTAAGTTGCTATTTTCTAACATGCAATCAAATTAAAATTAAAAGTCATTATTCTAAAATAAAAATGAAATAAAACCTTGAAAATAAACTATAAAAACTAGATGAGAGAGGCGCATTGAGGCAATGGTATATATTAAAAGAATGAACATAGTTTACGAGAAGAATAAAGCTAAGTATAGGTTTCTAAGAAACTTTTGTTAACAAATAAATTGTAAATAACAGTTTAAATAATCATAAATATGTGAATTTTGGTTATGAATTTTTTAGAATTCCTTGTTTATACCCTGTATATTTTACTGTATATCTGTATTGATTATATTATGATTGGTTAAATTTAACAAACAAAAATTAATAAATTTGAAAAAATAGATATCAAATAAGATTAAGTACTAATAAATTTAAGATGAATTTAATTACCATACTTTTAATTTAGTCCACAAATTTAATTATTATTTTCTCAAAAATTATGTTTAAGCGTCGTTTTGCAAATGAACAAATAAAATTATGTTTAATGTCATTTCTCTTCTTTTTGTGATGGCGCGATCTGGTTGGTATGAGTATGATGCCGTAATTAAAACTTCGTAAATGTGTAACTAATTAAAAAGCAGACCCGCGCTGTGATTGGTCTGTGTGAATCCATACACCGAGGCCTTCTTGTGCGTCAGGGGGCAATTTCCTCTCCATCTCGCCTCGCAAGCTTCTCAGTTCTCATTCCCAAACTTCACTGGAGTGCTGCGCAATACAGAGAGAGATAGTGATAGAGAAAGAGATCGAGCGAGATTGTATAGCTTCCAGATCTCAGAGATTCCCCTTCTCCGGTCATGGCTCAACCTCTGGTGAAGAAAGACGATGACCGAGATGATGAAGGTGATTCGAATTTCTAACCACCGAACTCCGGATTTGTCCCCTACAAAATATTAATTATTTTATATTTTCATTCGTAATTCTATCTGCTTTCTGTTGTGTTTGTGCTTAGTATTTATTTTCTCCAGTCCGCTGCTGCTGGATCACTCTGTTTCGGCTCCAGATCTGCATTTGATTTTCATTTTAAATTTGGAATGCAGTAGGAGAGATCTCCTTGATCATAATACTTGATTTAAATTAATTTTTAACTCTGACGTGCCTTG
The DNA here is from genome assembly GCA_037074505.1 of Albizia julibrissin. NCBI lineage: Eukaryota > Viridiplantae > Streptophyta > Magnoliopsida > Fabales > Fabaceae > Albizia > Albizia julibrissin. The sequence goes on along the minus strand of CM073480.1, from coordinate 1,701,199 downwards.
TTTCTCCTCGTTTGATCTGGTATTTGGAAACTAGAATGATTTTAGCCTTAGGATGTAATTTGCAAAGCAGATAATTGAATTTATTTGAATTAGTTTACGTTGATGAGTTGACAGCTTTTTTGGCGTTTCGTCCCAGCTAGGCCGGTGCATTGGAAGTGCTACGTGGCCTTATATCATAAGTGCATTATGATTTGATGCCCATGTATACTAATTGTACTTTTGGTTGGTTAACAGCGGATTATTCTCCCTTTTTGGGAATTGAAAAGGGGTCTGTTCTCCAGGAAGCCAGGGTTTTTAATGATCCTCAAATAGATGCCAGGAGATGTTCACAGGTTTACATCTCGAACCACATGATCTCTCCGTTTTCAAGCTTTGATTCCAATATTGTTTGGTAGTTAAATTTTGAAAATTATGCATGCTATTTAATTTTCAGGTTATCACCAAGCTTTTGTACCTACTAAATCAGGGAGACACATTTACCAAGGTCAAGAACATTTTCTTATTTTCTTCATTTTAATTGTGTTCAAGATCTATGCTTGTTTATAGATTGACTTTTCAAAATTGTTTTATAGTTATTGATCTTTTTGAAGTTTCTTGCTTCAATAGGTCGAAGCCACAGAAGTTTTTTTTGCTGTGACTAAGCTTTTCCAGTCTAAAGATCTTGGGTTAAGGAGAATGGTCTACCTGATGATAAAGGAAATCTCTCCCTCTTCAGATGAGGTTACATGTTCTCATGCAGTTCTTCTTTCTTGCTGGACACTTAGACTCCCTTGTATTGTTCATGTATTGCCAAACTGTTCTCTCACTTCTCTTTTGCTTTAATTTAATGGAAGGTTATTATTGTCACAAGCTCTCTCATGAAGGACATGAATAGTAAGACCGATATGTATAGGGCCAATGCCATTCGTGTGCTTTGTCGTATTATTGATGGAACACTTCTCACCCAGATTGAGCGGTACTTGAAACAAGCAATTGTAGATAAGAATCCAGTTGTTGCAAGTGCGGCCCTAGTTAGTGGCATTCACCTACTCCAGGTATTTCTCATTTCTATGTATGTATTTATATTAGCATATTGTAATTATTTTTTTATAACTTTTGTTGTTTTTTCAGACAAATCCTGAAATTGTAAAAAGGTGGAGCAATGAGGTTCAGGAAGCAGTTCAATCAAGAGCAGCTCTTGTGCAGTTTCATGCATTGGCTTTGCTACAACAAGTATGTTGCTCAATGGGTTAATTTGTACAAGACTTTATGATGTTTCGAGTATCTTATGCTATAGATGAAAAAACCACCACCACCAATAGATGTTTTAATAGTGATCAGTGATAACCTGATGTTGAGTAATGGCTTCCAACTGAGGAGGAACTTACGATTACTTTCTTAAATGATAGCCATGTTGACTTATCAATTATCACTGTTTTAATATTAATAATTATGGATGATCTGGCTTCTCCTTTAATTCTGTATGGGTCTGTTAAGGGTATAAATTTCTACCATTCATTCTATTTTTGCCTGTTTAGAAGCCTTATTTTATTATATAGTATGACTTTAGATCCTGAAGTCTTAATGATACATTGTGATCAACAATTGCAGATACGGCAGAACGATCGGTTAGCTATCAGCAAGTTGGTTACAAGCTTGACAAGGGGAACTGTCCGTTCACCTTTGGCTCAATGCCTTTTGATCCGTTATACAAGCCAGGTGCCTTTTCCTTTTGATATATATATTTTAATAGAGATGATATTTATTTGCATAATAGTTACCTAGCATCATATCTGCAGGTTATTCGTGAGTCAGGTAATAATATACAGACTGGAGATCGCCCTTTCTATGATTATCTTGAGAGTTGCCTTCGCAACAAGTCAGAGATGGTGATTTTTGAAGCTGCCAGAGCAATTACAGAGCTTAATGGTGTTACAAGCAGAGAATTAACTCCAGCAATTACTGTTCTCCAACTCTTCCTAAGTTCATCTAAGCCTGTCTTAAGATTTGCTGCTGTCCGAACCTTGAACAAGGTCAACCATTTTTACTTAAATTTCAACAAAAAGTTATTTGATGGTCCCTTTGGTTTTTGAATAAGATATTTGGACAACACCTCTCAGGGGAGCGTTTTTCAGTGTAGGCAAATTGGTTGGGTGCCTTCAAGGCATGAGGCACTAAATTGGTGCTCAGCCAAGTTTATATATAAAAACAGAAAAGGGGGGGGGGTATAAACTTTTGTACATAAAGTTACAGTGCAAATTTACTGCTCATACTGTCAAGAAAATAGCTCCTATAAAGCAATACATGTTCATAACAGGTAATTCAGATAGTCATGTGGCACAACGTCATGAAGATTGAGAAACTGGAAAAATAAAGCATAATAAGAGAAAAAGCTGTAATATGAATATAAAAAGGGTGGAGGACAAAAGGGAAATAGCCATGCTTTGAAAACTTCAAATGTAAATAGTGAACTAGCTGCAATGTAAAAATCAAAGGGGAGGAAAGCAAGATTTTAGCTGTAGTATGAAAATTGGTGAAAGAAGAAGTAGCTCTGGTACAAAAGATATAAATTTTCAAACAGAAGTATCTAGGCTTTGGAAAGTTCAGTGGGAGTAACAATGAAGAAGCATTTTTTAATTATTTGGAGAACCCCAAATACTGAAAAAGCACTTAGTTCATGTAAAACCAAAACTCTTTAAAATAATTTAATCATACTAATCTTATTATTTTCCTTGGATGAACATCGACCTTTCGTTTTACTTCTAATCACATTTTGAACTTTGTAGGTGGCCATGACACATGCGGCAGTAGTCACTAATTGCAATATTGATATGGAAAGTTTAATTTCTGACCAGAACAGAAGTGTTGCCACACTTGCTATAACTACACTTCTGAAGACTGGAAATGAGTCCAGTGTGGATCGTCTTATGAAGCAAATTACGAATTTCATGTCAGATATAGCTGATGAGTTCAAAATTGTTGTGGTTGAAGCAATAAGATCACTGTGTTTGAAGTTTCCCTTAAAATATCGGTCTTTGTGAGTAGGCATATCATACCATAAGTTTCTTTCTCCCTGTTGTTATCTTGTAAATTGTCTAATTTACAGGTTGGTGTTCTGTTATTGATCTCAGGATGAACTTCCTGAGCAGCGTTCTTAGGGAAGAAGGTGGGTTCGAGTACAAGAAGGCCATTGTTGATACAATTGTAATTCTCATTAGAGATATCCCTGATGCCAAAGAGAGTGGGCTGCTTCATCTTTGTGAGTTCATTGAAGATTGTGAGTTCACCTATTTGTCCACCCAGGTATTATTTTTGTTCATCCTTCATCTTTTGCAATTTCCCTTTCATCCTTTTGCATTCTACCCTGTTTAATTATTGTTTCCCTTATACATTAGATACTTCACTTCCTGGGAATTGAAGGGCCTAAAACATCTGACCCAGGCAAATTTATACGATACATATATAATAGAGTACATCTTGAAAATCCAACCGTTAGGGCTAGTGCTGTGAGCACATTGGCAAGGTTTGCTGCTTCAGTTGATACATTAAAGGTATTACTTTCATCTTAGATTAATTATTACCTTTTAATGACTTCCTTTTAAAACTTTTGATTCTATTGTGGGATATACTAACTAAATTTGAAATGTCATGCTTTACTCTCAGCCTCGGATATTTGTTTTGCTAAAGCGATGCCTTTTTGACAGTGATGATGAGGTTTGTTTCTCTGTCTAACCGGAGCTTATACTAACGCTTGTAAAAGTAAAATTGAGTCGTTACAATCTTTTGATCATGTACTGATTTATGAATGGGTTTCTAATGTAAAAATGTTTGTAGCATGGTAGGACCCAAGGAGGTGTGTACCACCCACCCTTGAAAGTATGCTGTCAATGAGAAAGAATCACTTTCTTGAGTCATCACTTAAAGCATTCTGTCCTACTTAAAACTTGAGCATTCCATATTACCTAATTCCTATCTTAGCATATTTTAAAAAGTATGCATGAACTCTGAATTCCTTGCCCCTTTTGCCATTCTGGAAGTATGGAAAATAATGCTCCTCTGATCCTAAATGTTGGACCTTGTATGCAGCACTACAAACTAGGTGCTACATTTAGGACCTTGGGGTAGTAATAAATAATAATGATCCCTGAGATTTATATTTGTATAACTCTGTCTGTGTGTTTGTTTTTGCAGGTTCGTGATAGGGCAACACTCTATTTGAGCACACTTGGAGGTGATGGTTCGGTTGTTGAGCCTGACAAAGCTGCTAGGGACTTCCTTTTTGGGTTATTTGATGTCCCACTTGTCAATCTGGAGACTAGTTTGAAAAACTATGTAAGTGCTTGCCATTTTCCTTGCTTTTCATGAGTTATGAATATCATCTAAATCTATCTAGTATGAATGCAGGCGCCTTCAGAAGAGTCTTTTGACATTAACTCTGTGCCCAAGGAAGTTAAAACTCATTCGTTTGTAGAGAAGAAAGCCCCTGGTAAAAAGCAAATTGGTTTGGGTGCTCCTCCAAGTGGCCCTCCATCAACTGCAGATGCATATGAAAAGCTGCTTTCCTCGATCCCTGAGTTTGGAAACTTTGGGAAGCTTTTCAAAGTTCGTGCACTTGATTCTTTTTTGTTTTCCTTCCTTAATTTGATGTAATGTCTAATGATGTTACATCTTTACAGTCCTCAGCACCTGTGGAGCTTACTGAAGCAGAGACTGAATATGCAGTTAATGTTGTTAAACACGTCTTTGATAGTCATGTTGTATTCCAGTACAACTGCACAAACACGATACCAGAGCAATTGCTGAAAGATGTAATGAACGATTAGATACAGTACGACTTCATAATACAGTTGCATGCTGAGTTTTCTTTTATAATCCTTTGCTCTTTTCCAGGTTGTTGTTATTGTTGATGCTTCAGAAGCAGAGGAGTTTTCTGAGGTGTTCTCCAAGCCCCTCAGATCACTTCCTTATGATTCACCAGGACAGACTTTTGTGGCATTTGAGAAGCCTGATGGGTTGCCGGCAGTTGGAAAATTTTCCAATGTTCTGAGATTTTATGTTAAAGAGGTATTTTTTATTTGTCATAAAGCTGTTGTTAGTCTTTGTTGTGAACTATACTTTTTGTTGATCAAAATTTTCTTTGTTCAATCTGGGGACTTAGGTGGGTGAGTGTCTGTAAGAAAGCAGCTACTTCTCTGTCCACTTATTATATTTAGTGCTATAAAATATTGTCATCATAAATAGGTATATATTCAATAGTTTAAACAGGAAGCTTGTTTCATTTTATCTCTGGGAAGAAATTTATAAAGAAAACCTATAATAGTTTTGTGACAATCCCATCACTGCTTCGGATGTTCATCAGGTTGACCCAACCACTGGTGAGGCAGAAGATGATGGTGTTGAAGATGAATACCAACTGGAGGATCTGGAGGTTGTCTCAGCGGATTACATGTTGAAAGTGGGGGTATCTAATTTCAGGAATGCATGGGAAAGTATGGGCCCTGATTGTGAACGGGTGGATGAATATGGTCTTGGCCCAAGAGAGAGCTTGGCTGAGGCTGTAAATACTGTCATCAATCTTCTTGGCATGCAGCCCTGTGAGGTAAGCTCAATGATTCTCTTGGAGCTTTAAGATTTTAGTTAGATACTACCGAAATACCAGTATTATGTGCATCATATGATAATGGACTTGTTCCCAGAATTGATAGTAGAGATCATGTGCTGAAAACTTAAGCATCATATACAACTTTTGAGTTTTGAGTTTGATTTACTTAGCGTATAAGTGCATTACACAGCCTGGTGCCCCAATTGTGTAAAATGGTGTTGCGCACACATGTTCAGAAGGTAGATAGATAAAGTGGTGTATCTTTGGTGTATGCTTATCATCTAACTAAAAATGTGTGGGAAGGAAGATGGCATCTAAATACGTATTTGTTTGCTTGTGCAGGGCACAGAGACTGTGCCGCCCAATGCAAGGTCACACACATGCGTATTGTCAGGTGTATACATAGGAAATGTGAGGGTGCTCGCAAAGGTGTCTTTCGGACTTGATGGTCCCAAGGATGTAGCGATGAAATTGGCTGTAAGATCCGAGGATGAAACAGTCAGTGATGCCATTCACGAAATTGTGGCAAGCGGCTAGAAAATTCATCAAAGTCAACCAACATTGACTTCGGCCCTTATTTTTGTTGGGGAGCAAAGATTATTTGCTACTGTTTGAGATTGGAATTAAGACAGCCCTAGAGATAGAGTTAATTGCAAAGACTTGAAAAGAGGTGGAATATAGGACACTCGGCCTGCAGTTGTCCCTGCGGCGTTCCGCCTACTAGGCATCATTTTGGGCATTTTAGAGCAACTTGCAAACAAAATATCATTACACTGCATTTCAATTTTACCCTTTAGCACTTTTTATTAGGCTTTGCCTTCTGTGGAGTTAATGATCTAAATTTTGCTCAATGCTTACTGGCATTTGCTTAATTTAGATGTGTTTCTCGTTTATATTTATCTGATGTTTGCTTTCACGAATCATGGTCAGGAATCAGGATATCTATATAACAAAATTGATAGCCCTAAAGTCCCAAAATCTCGCGAAATTCCTCAAAAAGCACCCGAACAATAATCTGAAGAAGCTGTACTAGAGGTTCCCAAACCCAAAATAATAAAAAGCAGGCGAAAGATTAGGCAAGCAACTACAGATATTATAAGCCAAACAGAGATCAGTTATCTCACAAGTCATCCCGCGACAAAAGTCAATTTTATAGAGCTATAGAACACGTTCTCTATTTCCAGTTGCAGTGACTTAAGCTTACTTTTATTAAGCAAGTTCTTCCTTACTCGAGCTTCATAGTTCATAGCACAAATGGACATGCCAAGTGGAACTTTTAAGTAATAAACATCCTCAAACTGATGGAAATAATTACGTAACAGCAATGTTGTTTGGCACTACACCAAGAGACAAGAAAATATATGGTTCTTCATTTTTACTTTTAAAGTGCAGATACCAAAGTGGTTAATACAATGGAAATCCTAGATCACACACTTGGACAGACTGACATGAGGATAAACAAACTGCAGCACTAGTTTAAATAGTGTAGCATATAACCTTTGCCCCCGTCCATGCAATTCGTCTGCAAATTAACCATCACAAGCATTGCCAATTATATTGAACCTCAGGTGCCGTGCAAAGGCTAAGTTAAATGACAAATCTTAGCTCCTCCATGGTTCACACCACCTTTCTATGCCCTCCAAACGCCCAAATCTGCAAGAGAGCACTTATTGTAATGCTTTTTATTCACATGTTTGAAAGAGCAATGTATAGCTCACAAGTTCTAAAAGAAAATAAGGAAACTCCATTAACCACTCTAACAGACTTGCACTTACCTATTAGAGAATAGTAAATTTAATATTACTTTAACAACCAAAGCTTTTCTAAGCAACTTATGCAGCTCAAAGAAATACTACATTCACTTGAGATAACTATTAGCCTAGCATCTACATTAACACTCATGGATACAATTGATACGATACATTTTGTTATAGATGCGTTGTAAATGTTAAGCATTCATTCACTTATAACGTTTCTGTTGGTAATGTTGCATTTTTTTTTTTCTATTAGAATTCAATCCCAAAACTTCAATTTGACCTTGAAGAAAAAAACCTGTAAGAGTTAGTTGCTTCCATGTTTTTATGGAAATCCAGTGACATGGAGAAATCCTAGAGCGGGTCAGGGTGGGAGACTGCTAGTCTTTAGAAGGCCTTACTCTTTTTTTTTGGGGGGCATTTTCCTACATCTGGTTCTACTAATTTCCTTGCCTTCGTATTGCATGTCTATTTTGTTCCATATTTGTCTTTCATCATTTTCCCTTGGTCTCCATCATAATCTTTGACAAGTCTCAACCCAACATGCAAGCTAATTTCAAGAGTTGGTGCCCCCAATGGTCTCGCCTACCCTATAGTGCATGAAATAGGCCAAAATACTTCCTCACCTTTAAGTTTGAGTCCCAGCTTCCTGTACACAAGGCACTTCCATCAGCTGACAGACCTAAACAGCTGATCCTCCCCTCATGAGAGTTCTGAAGAGATCCTAAATTCAATACCACCTGCAATGAAGAAAGGAAGCAAGTTTTAATTAGTTTACAGATACATGAGCATGCATAGATTAAAGAGAGAGAGAGGGAGAAACAACTTGTGGTGTCCAAGAAGTCAAGGTACGTCTAGATGTTCCAAGAGGGTGTCATATTCTATTTTTACGACTTTTAATTAAGAAAAAAAAAAAGCATGCTAAGTTTGCCAAGATTGAAGCTTAAAATAATGCTGTAATTCCTACTCCCTTTTAGCTTCTGTTGCCTCGCCTTTTACCAAAAGTCAAAAAATCTTCAACCAACCATCTTGAATAGTTCATATAAACTCTTACTAGCACCCAATCCAAGCCCTGTGTGAGGCACAAGCAAGAGACAAAGGGCCCAAACCTTTCAAAGCTGGAAGTTTCAACATGCTACAGTTATAACAATGAGCATTGAAGACTACTTGAGTTACCTCAAGGAATAAAAAAGAAAAAGAAATATGTGACAAGGAAATAATGTGATATTTACAAGTAATACGTAAAATAAAGTAACTATTGCACATAGAAATATCCAAAGGTGATATGAGCAAATGTGTACATAGATGGCTCATGAACATAACGTAATTTTGCCAAGTAGGAAAGATATACAGCACTTCATATCTTATGAAGGATGAAAATATTTTGCACATGAAGCAAGCCATTAACAAAATCTCAGATCAAGATAAAATTTCTCAGATGCAGGGGCAATATAAAATTTCTCATCAGAAATTGAAAATGGCCTATGTATGAGCCTTGAAACACTTAGTTCTATGTAAGAGAGTTCCTTATGGTAGAAACATGGTTTCTTTCTATATTTCTTCAGACGAGTGATATGGAAGGAAAAAAGGTGTGATAGCACAGTCAAATGTTAATTTTAAATGGAGTTGACTTCATTTAATGTACATTGAATCCCTAATTACCTTTGCTAATAAAGTGTCCCAAACATAGCAATCACCATTCGTGTATCCAGTAAAAAGAAGCCTTCCTGATATGGAGAATGCAATGGAGGTCACATGTGGGGTGTCACTGTCATTGTCAATGTGTTGTTGATAGTATGTTTGTAGTTGGTGACCAGTCCTAGTGTCAAATAATCGGCAAGTTCCATCATCAGAACCAGTTCCAAATCTATGTCCATCAGGAAAGAATTTGACAGCATTAACATCTCCCTCGTGCCCGTGAAATGTCTGCACAGCTCGGCTTGCTACACGTGTATCCCACAATCGGGCAGTTCCATCACAAGAACCGGATACAAACAATTTTGAATTGGATCCATTGATAGAAATGCTGAAAGAAAGAAAAAATATTTTCACTAATTTTTTGTTTGGGATGTGGAAAATTATTTCAGCAATCACCTAAATACCTTAATACATCTGCAGTATGTCCGGACTGAAATTCACCTCCAAAAACTGATGTTCTAAGGCCTGTAGTAATATCCCACAAAACACATGTCTGATCACCAGAACTGGTAATAAGGTGAGTGTCATCATCTGGTACAAACTGACAAGAGGAGACATAACCCTTATGTCCACTAAGCATCCGTGAAACAGGCAGATTACCATCCCTGTCAGTAGGGGAATTCAGATTGAAAATAGAGCAAACACTATCAAGACCACCGCATGCAACAGACTGACCAGTTGGTGAGAAAGCACAGGTCATGACCCATGCACAAGGCAGCTTTATGGCATGAGTTTTCTGGCTAGTAAGAGCATTCCATACTATAAGTCGTCCATCTTGGGATGCACTAACAATTCTATTCTTTTCAGATGCCCAATCCAATGAATATACCTGCAAAAATTTAATGGTTGAGAACATCTGAATTTTGAAATATCCAAGGTTTGTGGCTAAAATTACGATACGAGAGGGAGCTAGGCCATGTAGTCCAGACAACCCAAATATATAATGCTCCATTGAGATTATGAACTGTTAGCCAGTAAATTAACCGTATTTAAGATCTATACATAAAATTTTCTATAATTTGACAAAATAAAAAGTTTAACGATAAATAAAACGCTTTGACCCTAAAATAATTTTAAATTACTAGGCCCTTAATCCCTTCCCCTTTTATGCCATCTTTTCAGTTTTGATATGTAATCTTGTTCAGCAATCTTAATACATGAACTCAGGATCGATACTCGATCAGTCCTAATAACTGATGAGCATCCGTTGGCTCTTAAAACCATAGGAGGCGACCAAGATTAAGTCGAGAATAAGTTACACATTACAACGACAGCCAAAACACACAAACAAATAACAACCGGTGCGAGGGTACTCACACATCAAAAGACCCATACTTGCGAATAAGATATGGAACTAACATTCTGCAGAGCCATAAATTACCTTTCCCATATGACCCTGTAAAGTTCTACAGCAAACGAGATCCGTAGGACCAAAGCAAACAGGAGTTCTACCTTGAGACCTCGCGTATGAAGCAACTGCGAAGTTCATCAAACAAGTAGTTCAGTGGATTGGATCTGAAACTAACTCTTTGGACAAGAAATATCAACATCAAAGCCCGGAATTAAAAAATTATACCATCTGTATCGAGTAAAGAAAGTCGTCGCTGCTTCAACCGCTCCCTGAGAGTGTTCACCGTCTCCGTAGCCGCCAAGTGACGCTCCTTGAGCTCCGTAACAGACATTTTACTCGTTCTCAGGAATTTGTCGTGGGATAACGAATCAGTAAGGAGCACCTACATGTTCGATTTAAGCCCTAAACCATTGTGGGAAGTGGAAAGAGAACAACAGGGTGTGAAATTTAGTCGTGGAATTGGATGGTGTAGGTTTCCTGGTCGGGTCGTAGGTTGCTACTCCGTCTCGGGGTAAGATGGCGGTGGTGGTAATGGAGGCCGGCGGAATGAAGAACGATTTGATGGGAGGGGAAGAAAATGAAATGATAGGCTGTTACGAAATTGAAAAGAAAAGGAAAAAGGAAAGAGAGAAGCGGTGAGCTCTGGGCTGAGCTGTGACTGTAAATGGACTGACGCCGCCGGGCCCACTTTTGTCGATGTGTCTTCATACGTAGACCTCTTCTGTCCGACTCCGACGTGTTCGTAGGACCCACCACCACCTTAGGCTTGTAAGTTGTAACCTTCCCCGTTTTCTTCTTTCTTTTTTTTTTTTTTTAAAGCCCGCATATTAAATTTAAGAAAAATTTTAAAAAAATACTATTTAAATTTTAAAATCTTAAATAGGTGATTTAATAATAAATAATTTGTTATTTATATTACTATTTTGGTTAATCCCATTAAAAATTTTATCAACGAGATTTTGAAGTTTAAAAAATATTTTTTTAGAATTTTTCCTTATATATATATATATATATATATATATATATATATATATCATATGAATTACATAAATAAATAATACATATAAAATACTTTTTCATAACTGATGTACACATTATAGAGGAAATGATTCAAATTCACAACCCCAGGCTTCAAAAACATTCAAGAGAGAAGCTTGATATCATTTACTATAAAAAAATTAACGATTAAGATGGCAAAAAAAAAAAATAATAACGATTAATGAGTCTTATAACTTGAGGTGATATGAGTGTAATTGTTGTGAAATAGAAATAATGTTATTGAAGCATCTGTTAATTAATACTTTATGGAGTATAAGAATTAGATGAAGATAATAACATGAACATTGAACAGAAAAGAAAAAAACAGAGAGGACCGGTATTATAATTTCTTCAGAGGCATCTTACTTTGACAATTCAAACTTAATAAAATGTCAAGCCTCATACAATTATATTGAGGTTGACCATTTTGTCTGAAGATGTCAACACGCTAACATGTTAACAAGCATTATATGTTTGGTCATGATTAAAAGCACCATGTGTACTGATAATTAACACACTTATAATTAAAAGAAAATCATAATTAATTATAAAAAAACATTAAAAGGTATATAAACTTATCCTAAAATTTTTTTTTGCTAGAAAAATATGTTTAATGTGTATTAGTGTTACATTCATGATTTTTAGGAGTATCATCTTCAAGTAATTGTAAAACTAAGAACGTTTTGAAGGAAAAAAAAAAACTAAGAACGTTGACCCAAGTCCCCAACTCTTGGAGTAGGTGTTCGTAGGAAGAGTTATTGTAAAATAGGAATTTGACGCAATTGGGTAAAGCTTTTTGGCGTAAGTTAGACGAAGAAAATATGTTATTTTTAATTTTTTAAAAGGGACTTAAAAAAGGAAAAAAGGTAGGAAGTTTTCAAAAACTTCCGTTGCCGGGAATCGAACCCGGGTCTCCTGGGTGAAAGCCAGATATCCTAACCGCTGGACGACAACGGATAGATGACATTGGGGAACAATTTATTTTATTAGAATAGATATGTCTTCTAAGTTCTAATAGTTTTTTTTTCCAGTTCTTGGTTATATCCGAAAGGAAAGTCAGCTGAGAAAGTGAGTGAAATAATGTTTAAACCAAGGCTATCCATTTAGAGCGCTACTACTTATGCTTTCATATTAAACTTACCCATAACATGATCATATTTATAAACTTATACTTGTAAAAACTTAAGGTAATAAGTTATTAACAAATGGTCAATATATCTCGTATGGGATCCTCTGAACTTAAGTAGCAGTCAACTACGAAAAAATTTGTCATCATATTTAATAACAATTGATTTGGAAAAAATATATATATTATGCGATTTTCGTATTCTGAATGCAGTTGATGCAATCAAATAAGACTGGAACAAGTTTCCAAAAATTAAACGAGGACAATCATAATAAAAAACGGAAAAAGTTTGGAAAATTTTGTTACAATTAAGTTAAACAAGATTAAAAGGCCATAAATTAGGGGGCAAAAAATAACCCCTTATTCGTTAGATTAATTCTAAATTTCTAATACAATTTATCAACAAATTATTTTTGTTGCCAATAAATTAAGGCCTCTGCCTTTTTAGGTGCCGCCACTGGGGTAAATGCAACCATTATAACCTGCAAAGAAAGAGTGAAATTATTAATTAAATAATATAAAAGAAACACTAAACAAGACATCATTCCTCTTGATTTATGATTTGTTTTACCCCATCAGAACAAAAGCAGTGATAGTCAAAGATCCTTCAAGTTCCAAACTGCCAATCACTTCTTTCCAAACGCATAACAAACCCAACACAGACTAAAAGGCTAAGATCATGTGTAGGAAGAATGAAAGGGCTTTCAATAAAAAAAAACGGAAGATTTTGATACATTTGGTATATATATTGTTTAACTTACCAAGAAATAAATGCTTCCATCATACAAATTACAAAGGGGGTATGCTTCATTCTCTCTTGCCAAGAAAAGGTACTTCTTGTTCCCATCATAGAATTAAAACAAATATGTACTCTGCTAATTTTGCCGTTAAGTTATAAAACATTTTGACTATTTTATGTCTTTTTAATCCAAAATATTTTAATTTGTGGAGGACAACTTCGTTTTTTCCCCTTGCAAATCATCTCTGTATTAAAAAAATAAACAAGTCTAGTTTTCTTTGTTGGCAAACTGAATCCCCTGTTATCAGACAGTCTTGCATTGAGTAATATATACCTTTAGAAATTTCAGCACCAGACAACTCACTGCACTTTCATTTGTAAGTGACTTGATAGTCGATGCCATTATATAATCACTTGTAAATACCATTTAGTGCTAAGACAACAGATTTAGCTCAGTTAATGCAAAGAACATTGATTTGAAGGGGAAAATAAACTCACTTGGATTTTGGGAAGTGAGAGTAGCAGATTGAGAGAAATCACAGTTCCAAGGATTTCTGCCAAACTTTTGGTAATAGAGGTTCATGGCATAAGCAGCATGAGATGCTATTGTGTTTGGATCAAAACAAGCACCCCCTGGTTGAATTGCCCCACAATCTATGCCTTGGCTGCATGCATAGTCAAGGTTTGCCTGCAACTGAGCATCCGATACACCGGCTTTGGGAATGCACCACCCTGCTGCAGTAGGTGCCTGTTAACACAAACACATTACACTTCAATACAAAGCCATCTATAAAACTTCAATATATCTTTGATCATACTTCTTGTTAGGAATCAGGTGTAAGTTGATACAGGAAAAAATGATAAAAGAGGTATATAAGCGAAAAAAACTTATAAACTTGATATTTTAAGGTTGTAGATTGAGATATGGTATCAAATTCACTGTTCAATGTGTAATGCTCTCAGAATTCCAACAAGTGATATATACGTTTGAAAAGTTGTATTAGTAAAGCAAAGTGATGCAACTAATTAAAAAAATGCAAAACAAGGTCTGACCTGTTGGCTAGACTTGGTTAAGCCGACGTCATAAGATTGAGAAAGATCAGTTTTGAAGAGGCCAAAAGCACGTTCAGAAGCAGGACCAGGTTTGGAGTTCTCGTCATAGAGTGCAAAAATATAAGTGTCCACAGATTTGCCCGGCAAGAGAGGAGTGCCAACCAAAGAACGAAGGTGAGCGATGAGGTTTCCATTATAGGCTTTGGCATTTTCAACACTGGGTCCCACTTCATTGGGGTCCCCACGAGAGGGCCATCCTGTTTCAGCCACCACTATCTCTACGTCTTTGTATCCCATGCCTAACAAAGCTGAATGTACTGCGTCCACCTGCATATTATGTTTTTGCACCCAACAATAACAAGAATTGCTAAATGATGTTGCCAGGATTTAATGTATCGATTATAAAGAAAAAGAGTCTCTTTTGTTATATCAGATCAAACAGACTCTTGCACTTCACTTTCCCCACAGTACACTTGAGAAAAAAGGAATAAGGATTTATCACAGTGATTCACTAATGTTCAGCAATTATTGACTAGCTAGCTCATCCATATGTGTTTGGTTGGGTAATGAGGAGGTTTAAAAATGCTTATATATGTAAGTCGATACAACACACATCTTATATATTTATCTTGTATACCGTAAATCACGATTGAAAAACTATTTTTAAAAATTATAATCTTATTCCTGACAAACACTAGAGTTGTTAATCACTTAAAATAGTTGCCTAGAAATCACGCAAGCATGTAGAAGTAATATGCTCCGAATTTTCAAGTTAGATTCGTGGAAACAAGAAGATCAAAGCGATGACTGTCCTCCACGTCAACTTTTCATATTCTTACAAACGTAATTGTCAATTTAATTAATAAAAAACTTCTTCATTTACCCATTTGTATAGAATGAATTAAAAAAATAAATACTACATAAAATTCTAATATAAATCTTAGATATGATTTTACCAAGTGCTTGTAATTTACTCTGCTTTATTTTTTTGGAAAAAAAATTAGATAAAGGGTCACTAACCTGTGCATCGAACATGTTGGTGTAGAGTAGGCCGTTATTCCGATCGATCCGACCGGAGTTTGGTTGGAACAGGCAGAATGCCAGTGTTTCGGGTCTCGGGTCGCTCTGGTAGGCGAAGTACGGGTACGGGTTGATCATTAACGGCGACTTGTTATCCTTCAGGAACGCCAGCATCTGCTTCAGCGTGCTCTGCAGGGTCGGGTTGAACGTTCCGGACGATGGAGGATCCGACTGGGTCAACACGGCCATGGAATGTACGGTGGAGACTTTGACTCCCAGCGAGGCCGAACTGAGGGCACTCTGGACATTTCTCATCGCCGGAACAAGCTGCGAGATCAGATTCTGGTCGCCGGAGGTCATCACCTCGTTCCCGACGGAGATGATGGTGATGTTGGTGGCAGGGTAGTAAGGGCGCACATTTGCATTGATCCATTGGGTAGCCGCGGCAGGACCGGAGGCGAGACTCGGAATGTCGCCGTTGGAGGCGGCGATGACGACCCCGATACCGGAGTTCGCGAGGGCGATGAGAACCGCCGGATCAGCGCCGTAGAGCCGGACTTTTGTAATGGTGGTGGACTGCAGGAGCTTGGCCGTCACCTCCGGCGGTGGAAGATTGTCGGCGAACTGGCCGTAGTTCACACCGACGAAGGATTGCGATTCTGGAAGAAGGAAAAACAGAGAGAAAGATCCATAAAACAGAATCGATTCAACATCGAGAATTGAAGACAAACGACGCCGTTTATGAAATGTAAAACAACAATTAAAGCATTAGGCTGGTTGTTCATTTTCCAAATGTGATAAATCTATTCAAAATCCACAAGAAATGATGCTGTGTCATTATTGTATCAGCGTTAAACCCAATCAACAACATATAGTTGTTACTAGTTTCAAAAGTTAATGGAAAGAATCAGCAAATTCAACTTTTCAAGCGCAAATTGAAAAGGCTCACAAACTTTTAATTTTCCCAAGGAAATCCACAAAGAAGGTTCCTACAAAGTAACATTAGTTGCTTCACAGGGAGGAGATAGAATGGAGAAAAATGAAGAACTAACCGGCGAAGGAGAAAGCGAATAGGACGATGAGGGAAAGGCAGAGAAAGATGGAAGAGTGAGAAGGAGAAGAAGCCATGGCTGCCTCAGTGAGTAGCTGAATTTCAAACTTTGGAGCATGTGACGATTTATGAAGGAAGTGTAAAAGCTAAGA
Organism: Albizia julibrissin; assembly: GCA_037074505.1. Lineage (NCBI taxonomy): Eukaryota > Viridiplantae > Streptophyta > Magnoliopsida > Fabales > Fabaceae > Albizia > Albizia julibrissin. The sequence continues at coordinate 1,684,636 of CM073480.1, read as the reverse complement.
AAACAAATGAAAATAAAATGAGTGGAAGTTATGACGTGAGGAAGGAGAAAAAATAGAATAATACGTAACGGGAGAAAGACGCTGAGTGAAAACAACTTCCACAGTAGCTGCGCTCATGGACTTAAACATAGAGGGCTGCTATTTTTTTTAATTATAGACTATGTATTATATTTTATATTATATAGAAAAAATTTCAAATAAATACTACCATTTGAATTTATGAAACCCCAATAAATCTGTAAACATATGGAATGACAGAAATGTGATAGGGGTTAAATTGAAATTTTAAAGTGTTAATGATTTATTATAACACACTCAATTTTTTAAATAAAAAAAAGGACACTTCACCAAACGTCAGCCGGCCAGCACCCTCCGGTAGCCGGAGCTCCAGCTGGCATCAAGGGCTGTTTTTTTTAGGGATTTTTTAAAAAAAATATGTGGGAACCAAGGTATTGGGGGTAAGATTTAAACTCATCCCACCTTATTTTCAAAGAGCTCCAGAGTGTTGTTTTAGTGATGGTGCCCTTTTCTTTTTAAAAAAAATTAAGAATTGAAAAGCATTATGATAAAATCACCTGTACTAATTTAATCACTATCACCTCTCTATCATTTACAAATGTCATGAGATTTTTTGAGGTTTTAGTAATTGAATCGAGATATATGTATATGTATATATATGTATATATAAGTGTTGGTATTGATCAGTGATATTGATATATTGATGAGAAGACAAAAAGTTTGGTAGGGACCTATTTATTTGCGTATTGGTCGGTTTCATTGGTTTTAGCTTAGGCCAGTAACTGCCAGTAAATTCCACATTGAGTATTTGTTCTCCTATTGAATATACTAATTATGCGGATGACCTGAGCTGAAGTGTTAAAATAAAGAAACGGACAAAATGCAAGACTTGCTTCTTTTCTACTCACCTACATTTCTTTTTTTTTTTTCTTTTGTTATCTCAAACTTAGCAATATATGTAGGTACATTACATTAAACAAATAGAGAATTATTAGCGGCGTGGAGAAGATTGAACTGTAATACTAACAACTGATCCAACATATGGGGTTAGATGAAAGTTTCACAAGTAGTAATTAAACTTGAGGAGTTAGTACAAGAATGAATAGCACTTAGACAATCAACTACTACAACAAATGAAGTAAATGATTGATGGAGAGTGATAAGAATACGACAATAAAGTTTCTGTGATTTAAGGAGAGAGATTAAGGGGGGGGGGAGGGAAAGATCGAGGTGTCCTCAAATCTTGAGAATGAAAGTTTCTCGGACCCCATGTGATGCAGATGCAGAAACAGAGAAGCTACTTTATTCCTCTTCTTTCTTCAACCTAAAAAAACAAACCTGTGTAAGCGATAAAGCTCCCAAGAATAGATCATTGGGTCATTTTTGAAACAGCCTAGCCTAAACAAGAAAGACTCTACACTTTCAACTGTTCACTCGAACACAACCAAATAACCTCATGAAAGCAGCCTTTTTTTTTTTTACTCTCCACCTTTCTGTTCTTCTCTATTTTTTATTTGTAAAATATTCGGATTAAGTCTCAACCATCAAATCTAGTATTTAAAAGAATAATAATAATTTGAAATATTCATCATATTTTAAAGTTCAAGTTCTGTGCATTAAAAAAGAATACATGTGAAAGTCCTGAATCACATATAGATAAGTTGGTAGTGAGATGGCTTGTGAATTTACACATAGAGAGAGACTGTGCTTGTTTAGGAATCCAAAAGATGTTTTTTTTTTTTTAGTTTTGTTTTTATAAGTTTAGATAAAACTCTTCTATCATATTTATATAATAAATTGTAAAAGCACTTCTAATAAAATTAAAAGAAACTTGCACTCTAAAGAGTACAAAAAGGCAGACTTCAGTGCCAAGTGGCTCCCGCATAATGCGGGCTCAGGGGAAGAAGACCCTATATGTAGGGAGCATTATCCTGGCATTAATTGCCAAGAGGCTGTTTTCAGGACTTGAACCTTAAATGTAGAGGCGAAAAGCTAGCGCGCCCACTAGTTACACCAAGGTCTGCCTTCACTCTAGAGAGTACAATTCAAAGAAAATCCTCAAAATTTCAACTCCAGGCCTTCAGGGACAAATGATGAAACACCTTTCATTCCATGCATACAATAAACCTTTAAAGGCCCCCCCGGGCCCCAAAAAAAAAAACCCAACACAGCACTGTATATAAATTCACTACAGAAAGTAAATCAATATGGACATATTTTGAGAGAATCATTATGGGGTCTCAAAAGAAAATATAATTCATAAAAATTCTCAATAACGATATAGACATTTTTTATTTCGAACTTGTGCTAATTACAATTTTTTCTTGACCCTATAGTTATTTTCTACATAATGCTAGTGAAGTGAGGAGGTAAGAGACCGGTGGCCCCTTTTTTTTTTTTTTTTTTTATACACACACCGGTGGCTCCATTAAAAGTGAACAAATTAAACACAAGCGAATTAAGTTTCTTCCTAACTCCCCACCGACCGACCCTCGTCATTACTCCATTTTCATTCGAAAATGACTTGACTTGATGGGGTCATGTCAATTTAAACGTTTTATTAGTATTCATAATTAAACAAGTTCAACTTCAACTTCAACTTCAACATGCTCAAGGAACAGAGTCTATACTATAAAATAAGTGATAGAGCTCACTCCCATATTCATTTAGTCAAATTATTATACTTTCGAAGTCCAATTATTATATGTACGATGCGCTTCAAGAATTTAAGAGATCCTTCATCGGTAGCTAGTTAGCTAAAGATGGGACCAGGAGAGTGATGAGGTTATTACTGCGAAGCCGAAAACGGTGATGCTCTCTTTCAATCGTCTATGTATCGAACCTGCAGATGACGATGATTGGTACCCATTAGCCATCCCCGATGATGCTATCCTGATTCCATAACCACATCATCCCAACGAGTCCATGCTTTACAGGTCATTTTCTCATTCAACAGGAATCATATTAACAATTCTGATGACATGGGATTATAGTAATAAATTATATTTCTTTTCATCATATATTTTGACAATTATAAAATATTTTCATTTATAATCGCTTAATTATTATATTTATTCACTCTAATTTCTATATAAATTTACTCATAAAATATAAAATATTCTAACACGCGTTACTTCAAAAAGTCCACAACTTGTACAATTCTATATCAATCCATCCCACAAACTTCCGTTCCTTCTCCAACAAACATGGCAAAAATGCTTCAAATGGAACTACTACGAAAAAAGGAAACAAGAACCTCATGGAACTTGCTTGAGAAGGAAGTCACCAAGGCCAGCAATTAGCGACCTTGATTCTTGATTGATTTCATAAAAACCCAAAATAAGCACCCGAGAATAGAACACATGAAAAATACAATAATAACTCCGTCATCCTCTTAAAGCTCAAAACCAGCTGCACAACGCACACTCAAGCAGAAGCCAACTCCGCACCCCAAAAAAAATATCGCTGGGATGTTTCAATTGGATCAATAAGCCAGCGGAAAAGCAACCGGAATGAATAATATTACACTATATGTGTGATGGCAAATGAATAAAAGGAAAACGCCAGACGAAGCCACACAGCAATCCATTGAACTTAGCAAAGATATACAATCTCTGAATCGCCAGTCAAATCAACCTCCAGAGTGGGAAGCTGCATTAGTTTCAAATCGGCCATCCTTGAACGTATGAATATATTGCTGTGGCAACGAATGCTCCACCTGAAACGGATGGCACGTGTAATACATTGTTACTCATGCAAGTTTTAGTAACTACATTTGACTAACATTGATTCATCTAGTTAACACTTTTAGAATAGCTATTCGTAACTTCATGATTATTAGAACCATAAATCAATTCCATGTTATAATCTTCAACTTTCAAATGGAAAGCAAACTCAAGCTACATTAACCATCGAACACTGCCCTCTTGCTAGAGTAAAGGCCGTCATTTGATGCTGTTTATGTTTAATTATTTATTCCCTTGGCATACACGATGAATTTCATTAACCAAATGAATATGTAGATTCTTTTTTTGCATCAACACGCAAGAGAGCATTTCATTAACTAGCAAAACGCTGAAGCCAAGTAATATTGCCATGTGTTGAAGAGTTTTCACCAACTAAAAAAGGCTGAAACTAATATTCCTGTTAGACATTTCCATATCCTGTTGCTTACAACATTTCACGCTATTCCAGCAAAACAAGAATACAGAGCTACATACAGATTCTGATGATTGAAATAAGCATCTAGTCTGTTCCCCATCAGCAACCAAAAATTTTCAACACTAAACACATGATAGACCAAAAGAGAAGATATATAAGAACATACCCAATCACCATTGGGGTCAGCACCGGGTACCAACACATTGATCTCACTTGACTTGGCCGTAGATATGGAAGCATTTAAAGAATCTCTGCTCAGATAAAGCTGGCACCCAGAAGTGTTGTCCACCGAGATTGTTGGAGATGAACCCTACATTGGTTAATGGGGCCGTAATTGCAATTAAATTCATATTCGATTAAACAAGTTTTTTTAGGAAACAGGGAAATTCATTGCCATAAAAAAGACAATAAAAAAACCCTTATATGGAACAAAGTGAAGCAGAGAAAAGAGATTACAACTGAAAGAACATATTATATCAGAGCAACCAACAACATGATATGAGGACTAGTACTGATGAGCCAAGTTGTCATCACAGAAGAGTAAGCCCTAAAAACCACAAGAGAAAGCAGGAGCGGTTTTACCTGACACTGGGCCTCAACCCCATTAGAGTTTACAATCTCAAAAGCTGCGACAACATCCTACATTTCAAGCATATATCAAAATGAGCTGATGATGGCCCCCAATATGAATTGATTTGGATAACTCAAATCTAGACCTCCTAATCAAGCCATTCAGACCATTACTGCCTTTGTTTCCATACCAACCTCAAATACAACTCCCATCTTTGTGCAGTTGTCAATAGTTATATTATTAACCTTGCCTGCATATTGTTTAGAAGTCATCAAGTCAGTGGTCCTTTCATCAGTCATCCATAGTTAGATAGCATAACTGCGTAACAATTTAATATACCAACTAAGGAAAGAAATTTGTCAAGTGTTTATAAATACCTTGAATCTGCAGAACAGAATCTTTGCAACCATAAACATATACAGACTGCTTTGAATCACAATCATCAATGACTAAGCCTTTCTGTCCAATTTGGTTCTCAACAACCCACCTGCAATGGAAAATAACATTTAGGTTAATGTTGACAGTATACTGATGAACTGAAATCATACACATGCTTAAACCTACTTGCGACCCATTTGAAGTTCTAATTTTGGAGGTCCTGCTTTAGAAAATGCTTGTGATCTCACACGAGTGTCTTTTTCATTAGCACCAACAATTCCAGTTCTGTCTGCACGATTCTTTGCCTTCATATCATCTGTAACCTTTCTCAAACCTAGCAGAAAAAAATTATGGTTCATAAATGCCAAACAAACAATCAAGAACTGAAAAAGTGGGAATAATCTACCTGCAGTGGCATTCCCTGTGTTAATCTGTTGAAAAACAGCTGACATTCCCTTCTTTGGCTTTGAGGATGAAGCCTGAGATGATTCAGAACTAAGGAGAGATGCAGGAGGAGGAGGCGGAGGAGCGGGTGCACTAGGTGCAGGAGCTTTAGGTGGAGCGATTGATTTTCCTGTTGAACTCCATACAGGGCCTAAAGGATAAAAACTCTTGACATAATCCCTCAGGCCAGGTAGATATAACTCTTTGAGAGCTTTGGCCCACTCAACATGATTTGCATCTTTATTTCTATATTCTACAAGCACCTGATTATTACCCAAAAAAAAAAATACATGATATAGCAACCAAAATAAAAGAAGGAAAATGCAATGAATTGCCCAGGAGGTTAAAACAATAAAAGTGAACACAATTCTGCGCCTCAGATATTGCCAAAAATAAATACAAAATAATATTCAGAATCAAATGTATTGAGTCTATGCGCCAAAATATGAGCTTCCTTATCACCATTTACTTCTATCCTCAGGCACTGTGCTGATATAAACGTATTGGAGTAGATAAAAAAATTCCTATCAATTCAAAAACCAAAAAAAGAACAGAATGATTGCTAAACATATAATAAATAAAAGTATCAGAGCCATTTAACTTGCACAGAACTCCTTTATTGGTTCCTCCTCAATTTTAACAAGAGGAGACCAAACAACCAGTAAGTCATGAGAATTTTTTCAGTCACAAAAATCAGCAGGCTTCTGGCATGCAAGGAGAATACCTTGTTGCAATAAAACTCAGCCATTTGCCAACTTTCTTCCACATGTGCAATGGGCATGCTCATACCTGGAAACAAAAAAAGACAAATAAGAAACCAGAAGATAAGAATTCCCCATAGAAACAATCATGCACACTAACCACAATCCTTCCCCGTATATGCAATCCATGCTAGAGCAGAGAGACTGTCGACTGCAGCCTTCAAGTGGTTAAAATAATCAGATCTCCGTCCTTCAGTCATTGCATTAGTTTTTACGATCACTCCATTCAAGGGTTTCAGAAACTCAGCCAATCCAGCAACGTCAGGCTTCTGTACGATGAAGATATAACAGTAATCACCATTTCATGCACATCACAGGGGCAAATACCATAATATAAAACTTAAACATGATTAATTATCTATGCATTCCCCTCTCCTACTAATGAAATCCAAATCGCACTCTGTTCATAGTATTCAGATTAACCAACAGAACTACATAAGCATGATTACATGAAAGAAGAAATCATTTGCTTTCAGGAACTTGTAACCACTACTATTTCATAGTGTATACAACAATACTGGAATACTGGTCGGCTTATTTCAAGATTTCAACCAGTAACAAGGCTCTTTTTCCTCCTTTCATTCTTCGAAGCACCCAAAAAAAAAAAAATCGAACTATCCACATGTAAGGGTACATCCAGGAATTCCATGAAACATGGAGTTTCACTATTATGCCAGAAGGAAAGAAGTTCAAATATTCAGTAAATGCACACGGCCTATAATCTTCGCATAGTAACATTCTCAGAAAGCTAACTAAGCATGACATTGCATTTAATTTACTTGCCACTAAACTAACCAAGGTAAATAGTATGTTATAGATGATAACATTAAAACTGTTGAAACAGTTTTTTCACATTGACCAAATGATGCGAGCTAAATCCGTTATTCTACACCAAAATCAACTCATTCAGATGAACGCTTCCTCATTGCACAGAAGCTTGATATACAGCAATAACTTCTCCCCGTAGCAGAGATCCATTTATGAAAACAAAAGAATAATAAATAAAATACGGAGAGAAATGTCGCGGAAGCACTAACCTGAGTTTGCTTGACCTTAATCAAAAGCTCTTTCTGAACAGCAAAAGCTTCTTGAACAAACTTGGAGACCTGGAGAACTTGTCCTCCAATCTTCTCTGCAGCAGTCGAAAACCTGCCGATATACTGGTCCATCAGATCGCCAAAGGCAATAATCGAAGGATCCACCGCCACATCGGCGACGGATAAAGCGTCTCCGCCGCGCGAATGGAATCCGGTCGATAGCGCCTCCAGGCGCGACACCGCCGACTCCAACCTCTCAATCAACTTCTGGTCCATAGCTGATAGCTCAGAGCCAATCTTGGCAACCAGTGAATGAAGTGAAGATGATGGAATAGAAATAGATCTTGCGCCAGCAAAGATGAGGCCGGCAACGTGCGCGCAAGCCCATCCCCCCCCCCCAAATTTCTTTACATGTTATTTATTTTTTTAGAGTTAATATAACTTTTGGTCCATAAAGTTTGGCCCTATTTTAATTTTGATCTTTTAAATTTAAAATCGATAGTTTTGGTCTTAAAGTTTAGCCCAATTTTGATTTTTGGTCTCTCAAGTTTGAATCGGTGATTTTGACCCTTCAAGTTTACTTCATTTATAATTATTGATCTATCAAGTTATCAAGTCTTTGTCAAACTTAAGGAACTAACAGTTATAAACAGAATAAATTTAAGAAACGAAAACTACCGATTCAAACTTGAACGATCAAAAACTAAAATCGGGCTAAATTTCATAGACCAAAACCATCAATTTTAAATTTAAGGGATCAAAACTAAAATAAGGTCAATTTTTAGGGACCAAAAGTTATATTAACCCTTATTTTTATTTAATAGCCAAAAAATTTAGTCTTTTAATTGTTTTTAAATTAATTAATATCTTAAATTTAATCGATATTATTTGTATCAAATTTATTTGTTTGGTTATATTAATAAATAATTTAAATACATCTCTTAATTTTTAATTTATACGAAAACAAAATAATTAAACCATTTAAAATGAATTAATACTACAAAAAATTTTATATTAATTTAAGCTATAGTTGAAATTTTAAAATTAAATTGGATGAAGACGCCGAAAGGTGAAATGGAAAAGCGCGCGGGGTTGGAGATGCTCAAAGCGAAATTTTAGGATGCCCCACGTGTCACTTTGCTAGCGAATCTTGGCTTTCCTTTCACTTGGGGCCGCTGGATGCAATTTGACGTGTGGGGCCCCTTTCATCATTAATATCAGGTCTCGGATCTTAGGGGTAATCGGCAAGCGGTTGATAATTAACCATTTATTAAAATTCCAAATATCAGAATTAACGACCTCATGTTTTGTATCTTTCTTTGTTATTAAGTTTTCAGCTTGTTTTGGTAAAATCATATAAGTTGAAGCATATCACAGAAGACTGGTTGATATTTTTGAAGAACAAGAAGAAGAATGGTTATGTTTATAGGTTGAAGAACAAGGACTGTGATTTAATAGTTTTAACTTTTAAGGGAGAAGTTGCAATCTTGTAAAGAGAACTATATTTTAACATCATTATATTACAATTTAATAGCTAGAAACACTCAATTGAGATTACAATTGATGGAGCTCAATTAAAGGCCTAGAGATTCTGTTAGAAAGATATTCATTTTTAGAAAATCCAGCGTTCTGTGAGAAGACCTAATTTGAATATAGTGTATTTGATCTAATGAAGGAAAAATAATTCTTATCAATGAAAATTGAATTGGGTTTCTCTATGGGGCATGTTGCACGGACACGTATTCCCCTTCTTTTCTTTTCTTTTTTGCCCCTTTATGCCTTCATCTTTTCTTATTGATTTAGTAGGCATGTGCTGTAAACAAAAGTCTGTCTCTTTTCTTTATCCACAGATACATGATTGTCGTTTCTATTTTACGCCATTTTGATGTTTGTGACTTTGCGTTTGGAATAATAGAGTCCGAACCAATTTGTTCGTTGCCACCACAAGTGTCAATCGCGTTTTAATACTGAGGCGACGAAAAGACGTGTGCTTGTATATAAAGATTGGAATTTTTAAAAATATTTTATAATTTATTATATATGAGATAAATATATTAGAAAAAATTTATCTCAAATTATATAAATACACGTTTTTACATTCCTAACCGGATCCAATATTCAACCAAGTCAAATCAAAGAATTGGATAAATTATATTACAAATAGTTGAAAGAAGGCTATAATAAAGACAACAGTCTTATCTTACTATGGAACGTCAATTATATAGAGTACAATGTATTGAATTTTATAAACAACTAAATCTTTTAATAAATTATTAATCAAGAAAGCTCCCTTAATAACTTTCTTCAATATTCTTTCCTATCTCCCAGCTAAATTGTTGAAAGGAAGCTAGAAAGCAATTATTTATCCAACAGTATCAAATTGATGGGATGAAGGATAATGCTTAAAGTTGCAGGCAAATCATAAAGTTTCAACTCAATGTCAGTGGCAAGAGCTATCATCGTTGAAAAAATGGTAATTGATGTCACTGTAGTCTCTTGTTGATACTTACTAACCATGATGTTGACAGCAACTGAATTCCCATATCTTAAACAGTTTCACCTGTGTTGCAGCTGCCCATAGAATGACACACTATTTTTTTCTCCCTCAATTCCAGCTACAGTTGGATAAATTGATTATCCATTTCACTGTTTAAAATAAAAAGTTTCGACACAATTTTTGTTACAAATCCTACAGCTGAACCCAAAAAAAATAATAATAATAAAAGAGGCCATTGGCAATGAGCCAATGACATTGAGCACAATTTTCACTTACACATTTGGTTGAGGGTATAGGGTTCTGAAGCTAGTAAAATTGTGTGGACTGTAGATGTACGTATCTTTACAAGAAGGCTAATCTCTCCACAAAACAACGTAATGCAACAGCAAAATGGTGGCAACTTAGCTGTAAAAGGACATATGCACAATGGGGGAGAAGGGGGGGGGGCAACTTCGCTGTAAAATGTACAATGGCTCGCAATACAAGAAATCGAACATCACTAAATTACATTGTGATTTAAGAAAAAATACAACAAACTACATTACAACAAGTAAAATTGTGGGTATCCAGATCAACTGGCACGAGAAAGCAGTATTACGATCATCTCCGTCTTGACTGTTCTATAGAGTCCACATTCTTGGGGGAATATTGAACTTTCCGAGGAATTGTGGAATGCGAAGGAGGAACGGGCTCTCTCTCTCTTATTGTACGAAGTTCCTACCAAAAGAGTACAGATAGTCAGATATCAAAGGAAGCTGAAATCAACTTTTTCACCATAAAAACTACATATCTTATCATCGCATAAGTGAAAGAATAGCCTGGGAAAAAGACTCACAGAACGAAAGGGAAAATCATCTGCCTCAAGCATATGAACGATTTGACCCATCTTCGGCCGTTTACTAACATCCAAATCTATACAGCGCAGGCAAACCAGCAAAGCTCGTTTCAAAGATCTTGGAGAGGGCTGGACCTCAATCAAAGGATCTACCAGCTCTTCACCACGACGACTTGCTACCATTCCCTTGAACCAATCAGTCAAATTCATCTGAACCACATCAAAGTACAAAAGCAGAGATAAGATTCCAGTGTTTCACGGAATGCTACAAAAGAAAAGGCTCCAAAAAAAAAAAAACCCTGCAATCACCTCTCCAGGTGGTCTAGAGTAATCAATGGGACTTCTTCCTGTAATTATCTCCATGAGTAGAACTCCAAAGCTATACACATCACTTCCCTCATTAAGCATTCCTGTGCTTGCATACTCAGGTGAAACGTATCTGTGTAAAATGAATTACCTATGTAAAGATTCAACTCTAAAGCTTAATCAGTCAAGATCTATGTATAGTTTCATTATGAATCATGATCTCAGTTCAAGCGTTGACCACTTGGTTGTAAATTATCAATGTAAAGATTCAACTCTAAAGCTTAATCAATCAAGATCTATTTATAGTTTCATTATGAATCATGATCTCAGTTGAAGCGTTGACTAACTGGTTATAATCGCAAATGGCTTAAAGGGTTGAGGAAGAAACTAACCCAAATGTCCCCATTACACGTGTGGTGACATAGGTCTTCTCTGAGCCTAATAGCTTGGCTAGTCCAAAGTCTGATACTTTAGCATTCCACTTTCTGTCCAAAAGAATGTTACTCGATTTTATGTCTCGGTGCACCACTTTGGGTTCTAACCCTTCATGCAGATAGGCCAGCCTGATTCATGATGTAGAACAAACATCAATTCGATCAATCAAGGATCACAGAATGTATCTCCAATGAATTGAAACGGAGAAATGAAAAAACAGACCCTTTTGCTGTCCCAACGGCAATTTTCACCCGTATATCCCATGTCAAGGGACTAACAGGCCCAACATCACCATGCAACCACTGCTCCAAATTTCCATTATCAACATACTCATAAACAAGCATCCTGGATGATCCGCAAGAGCAAAGTACACAAAATTTTAGAGGAATTCTTGTAATCAAAAGGACCTTGAATTGAAAGAATAATTGTCGTGTAAACAGAATAGTACCTTTGAGGACCTTCTGCGCAATATCCAACTAAACCCACCAAATTCTTATGCCTTACTTTTCCAATGGCTTCAACCTCCACCTTAAACTCCTTCTCTGCTTGACCCCTTAGTTACAAAGAAAGTAGGAATATCAGATGGGCATTACAAAAACAAAATATCCAAAAGGGTTATAAGCAGGTAATAGAATTGCAGAACAAAGTTACGACCCTTTGTATTCATATGCTTAGTGAAGCATAAAGAATTCATATGCTTAGGCAAAGATATACCCTTTGTATTCACGGTTTTCTTTAAGAGTAACATGAAGTGGTAAGTAGTAGTTCTTTCCCAACCCTCTTCATACATGGCAAGTTATAAACAAATATATATATATAATGGGTAAAAAATAATGGACACGGCCGAAAAAACATAAGCAAGCCCAAATGCCGAACCAATCAAGAACAAACATGTAACATATTATAGATGTTGATTAAGAGGATGTTTGGAATAGCGGTTGAAACTTCTAATCGTGATTTACGGTCTACGAGGTAACTTTTACGGTCTACGAGGTAAATATGTGGAAGAGTTTTATCTCAATTTACGTGAATCAAGCTTATGCTGGCTGTTTGGAATGGCTTATAGATTTTATAAGCCCGATTCACGTAAATCGAGACAAAACTCTTCCACATATTTACCTCGTAGACGGTAAAAGTTACTTCATAAACTGTAAAAGCTACATCGTATTCTATGAATCACGATTAAAAAACATTTATGGAGCTTCTAATGGCTATTCCGTCTGTCAATAAATGGTTTGGTTACTGTGTTCTATCTTTTGCAGTCGGGCTCACGGTTACGAGTCGGACAGACAGAAATACGCATAGAGCTTGTCAACTACCAAATCTGCATCAAGACTAAATATTATTCAAATATAATTCCGTTTTCAAAGAAGACTACAGTTTTCTCGGGATCAAGATTTACATATCATATAAAGGAAAAGATGAGATGCAGCAATTATGAACAATAGGATAAATAAACAAAAAGCAAAAGTAAAGGTGGGAAAAAAGAAACAACAGCCATGCCCCAGATGAGTAGTAGAATGAGAACAACAACAACAACAAAGTGTCCATCTAACAACAACAAAGTGTCCATCTACTTTTTCCTAGTTTTCCACGAAACCATTGGTAACGCTCAGAAAATTCGATACCAATCGACAACATATTTCTTCTAGACTCTAGACCAACGCAATAACCGTTGGTTTTCCCAAGTCAATTCATTTCTACATGAACTTTGTATTTGTAGGAGTTAAGAACTTGAAATATAATGAATGATTTTCTGTAGAAACAGGGAATGGATGAATTTGTATCAGAAAGTCCAAACAAACATGCAGTAATGCAGGAAACATTAGCAGGCAAAGTTAGGATAAACGGAACCTTAAAACGGTCAAGTTCACACAAAATTTGAATAACTTAAGGCATACTTGTTGTTCAGAAGATTCTTCACAGCCACCACCGACCCATCTTCAAGAACTCCTTTGTAAACAATACCATACCCTCCTTCACCGATCACACTTTCTTCCGCAAACCCACGCGTCGCATCCTCCAGCTCCCTCAGGCTATGCCATCGTCCCCACCCTATGTTCGGTGCGTCCACCGACACGTCACTGCGGCTCCCACCGGAAACATCACTCTCGTCGCTCGTCTTCTTCCCTCTTCTCTCAACCTCAATCTCAACCTTCTCCTTCTTCGGATCCTCATCCCCAATTTTAACCTCTGCTTGCTCATAATTCTGTTCGAGATCCAGGGCTTTGACTTCCACGATCTCCTTGGAGACCAAGGGAATCGTCCCGGAACTGTGCTTCACGCGCAATTTACGCTTCGTCGAGATTCGACTCCGGCGAACGCAGAGAAAGATCAGAAGCAAAAATGCCAGTACGATTAGAAGGAAAATGCCGATCACGAAGTAGAGCTTTAAGCCAAGAAATGGAGTTTTGTTAGAGAGCTGCGTAAGGCCGTGACCGGGAGAGTCGTCGGAGGCCATTGCGTCCGACGAGGTGAGGAAAGTGAAAATTCCCGGGGAAAAGTGATGGTAACGAAAGTGAAAGAGAGATGAGGAGAGAGACGTTGTTAGGGGAGTTTGGTTGATGAGAAAATGGTAAGGAATTGTGAGCGAGGAGAGTGAAAGTAAAGCATTGGAGAGAGAATGGGCTTTTGGGAAAGGGACAGAGAGGAGAGCCTGTGGTTGAAGAGTGGGGTTTCAACGGATACAAAGCTGGAAAAAGCCGAGCAACGAATGAAAAGTTAAAGGTTTGTTTGTTTGAATTGGATGTATGTATAAGTCTAAATCTCATTTATATATTTATTTTATAGATTATAAAATTATTTTGAATACTATAAAAATTATCCTATATTTTATAAATTATGATTAAAAAATATTTATAATGGTATCCAAGGTGGTAATATGGTCCAGTCCACTGGGTTTGGGTTAACCCGTCGTGGGTTGGACCTAAAAGAACAGCATTAATATGGGTTGGCATTTAGTCAATCCAACCCATAACCACTGGGTTAGTGGGTTGGCCCGCCCAACCCATATTATTTTTTTAAAAAAATTTTTTAACACAATATACTAAAAATTATTTTTTCTACAAACATAAACCATAAAGAAATTAAAGATTCATTAAAAATTAAACATTAATCACAAGTCCACACATAATAAAAAAAAAAATAAATCCAAAAACTATCAATATTTTAGTATACTAAATTAAAAAAAAATAAATCCAAGGGAGGAGGTATACTAAATTATGAATACCACGTCTTAACTCCCAAAGACTCAAACTAGGCAACTGGCAGCAAGTCACAACCCCAAAAAGCATCAATGGAATGGACAATAATGAATGACCCAAAATGCTACGTAAATTGGATTGAGTCTTGTTTGCCTTTGGCCCTTCGCCCAATCTCCCTTGTCCAATAAACACTAGATAACATTAAAAAAAAATATGGGTCAACCCACCAACCTGGTGGTCCAACCCGTCATGGGTTGGGACCACATGGGTTTGGGCCCAAAAAAACCGCTCCCAAATGGTCCCAATTTTTCAAAACCCAAACCGTCCATATTTACAGGTTGGGCAGGCTCGACCCGTGGTCCCAACCCATATTACCATCTCTAAATTCCAAACAAGCTATTTATAAAAGGGGTTCAGTTGTTGTTTTCTGCGGTTGGACGCTGCATGTTATTACTTAAATGCCATTCTCTCTTAGACTTGGTAGGCCAGTGGGGCAGGGCTCAAGAGAGTGAATTCACAATTCAGGCAGAAAATTCAGAAGCAATATTTAGATATTGGGTTAAAGGGCAAGTTTTCAACAGGGAAGCGTTAATAATGGAGTAATTTTATTCATTCATTGTGTCAGTTAATTTTGAACTTTAATTAATTAAATATATTAAGTTAATAGGCTACATATCATCATATTATTTTTATTAAGGTATAAATTTATTTTAAAAATTTCAAATCAAACTTTTAAAAAAATGAAGTAGATGACACAAGACTTCCGAGATAAATTTATACCTTAACAAAAATAAAGTAGATGATATGTGGACTGTTAACTCTGCATATTTTATCAACTGACGGTTAAAAATAATCAGAATAATAGCCAAGACAAAATTGCTTTCTTTTTAATACTTTCGAAACAAAATTACTTCTTACCCCTTAGATATTTAGACACATGTAGTAGTATTTTCTTATAAGGATTATTTAGATATATTTTATCATGAGATGTTTTGTATTTTTCTAAGCAATTCACTGATTCATAATTCTATTGTTTTATAGTAATATCCGATATCTAATTCAAAATTTATCTATGATTTGAATTTAAGACTCAAATAGATCTAATGGGGCCTTACACCATTAGATCAATTTTATATTAGATTTTTGAAATTTCATATTACACGAGTTTTAAATGAAAAAATATTTTTTTTTTCAATTTACTACCTAATCTATAAAGTTTAGTTGAGAATCTTAATTTTTTTTAACCATGAATTTGAGAATTTTGATTTAGTCTTGCATAAACGAGTTTTTTTTAATCTAGTTAAGGGTTTCCGCTTTCGGAGCTTAAAGTGTAAAGAATTCTCACTTTTCCCAATAAATACGCTTATCAAAATTTAAACTTGTGTTTTCATAAGTATTAAAATTGAGTATATAAATGCTTTTCAATATCACCTTGCAATTAAAATCCATGTATCTTAATTGTCATTGATTTCTTTCTGACATAATCCTCTCTACAATACAGTGAATAAGATACTAGCTAAAAAATAGAATAGAATAATTTAATGCTATTATAACTTATATTTAATAACTTAAAAACCTTTTAAGAGGTGTCTTATAATAAAAAAACAAAGTGGTATCTCGGCTACATTTTCAAATTTTAACAATAACTAATTAAAATAGATTTATTATTTATGAGGGAAATGAGTAATGTTTATCTACACAACTCACATTATCTGAAGTAGACAAAGGGAAGGGGGTGACGGTGAGATGGAATGTAAACCAACCGAGGGTCAATAGCATGTGGGCACACAAGACACACACACACGTTGTTGGTGTTGTCAATTTGTTAAGACTAAGTATGTGAGATATTGATATGGCAACACGACACCTAATTCTTTGTTATTAATCTTCTAGTTTTGCTTCGCCATCTGATTTCACCAACTATAATTGTTCCCTCCTTATTTGCCCTCTTTCCACTTCTTTCTTTCTGTCCATATTTCTCTTGATGATAAGCCATTTTTGTTGCATACGCGTGCGTGCCCTCTCTCCATTATTATTCCTTTATCCTTTCAACTTCACCTGAAAGCCAATCCCTCCTCACACTTCATCACCCCTCCTCCATCAATTCCTCCATCTTATCCCAACCACAACACACAGCTTTCAAATTTCAAATTACTCATCTACCTCTTCACCAAAATAAATGTCAGGTGAAACGGTTAGTTAATTAAGATATAGTAAGCCAACCACACTTGGATGAAGTTTCAGGTTTGAGTCAATGTTGATATATTTGTGTGCGTGTGTGTTTAAATTATACTCCATTCGATCCTAAATATAGAACATATGTAGAGGGTTTATCTTTATTTTAAATGTAAAACATATTTTCAGTATTTTTCTAATTTATCATCCCTCAACAATAATTAAAGAGAAAATAAAATGAAATAATTAAAGAAGATTATTAAAGTGTTTTATAAAATGCATATCATATCAACTAACTTTTTTAATTTAATTAAATTAGATAAATATGTCATATATTAAAAACAGATGGGAATACAAGAAAAAAAATTTAATTAAGGTCTGAAAAAGTTTCTAACCCAAAAAAAAATTCTTACAAGAATATGTACATTCTCCTTTGGATTGTAAATATAGAATCATAGACTAATTTGTAAAATCTAAAATATAAACTTATAATGGTTATTATTTATAATTAATACTCCAAAATCATATGATGAATCGCCTTTATTTCATAGGAATCATTGAGAGGTAGTCCCACTCATTGCCTTTGCCTGAAAATATAACATTTTGCCAAATCTGTCATATAACTGGCAGATACATCGTGCAGAGTCAAAAAGAAATTGCCACATCTGGTTTCTGTAACTCCGTCTGGCTGGTTTAGCAATGACATATCCATGTACTTCGGGTCATATGATATGTCACTTCCTTATTTCCACATTGCTTGATGTGCAATGCCAATTACCGGGTGAAAATGACTAAACATACATTTAATTCTGTTTTTAATGTACTCTCTCCTTGTATAGACACTCTTAATAAATATATTTTAAATTTATTTTTTTATCCTTATTAAAAAATGTGTTTAAAAAGTTAATAAGTGGATAAATTATAAATGAGCATTAATTATAAAGATAAAACTGAAAAATAAGTATTAATTATTTTAAAAGTGACTTATATTGTGAATCAAACTATTTTTTTATAAATATCCTATATTATAAACGAAAGTGAGTAGTATTTTCTGACGAAAATTTTACCAACCAACGGTGTGCTCAAAATAAATGTCAAGTTTTTACGTAAGAAGGAGTGGAGATTGCTGAAATGTATCCATTTGTCAATATTTTTTGGCCTTAAATGTCTTGAATTAAAGGATTATAACTCATTTTTAATGAGGATATTTTCTCTTCAGTTATATATAATATATCTTTAATTACGTTTGTTTTGACCGAGTCTTTAAACAAATTTCAATTACCTTTAATTTAAATAAAAAAACATTTTTTAATATATACGTTTTAGCAGTTTAAAGAAAACGAAAGACAGCCAAACATAGATTTTTTTTTTTCAAATGCGACTGTGATAATTTTTCATTTATTAAATAAATATATTAACATTAATATAAGAACTCAAAGCTCGTGAAACATTATGGTTTATGAGGCGCTGGGGCTGTCGTCGCGGGCTATTTAATATTTTTCAGGGAAATTGTCGTGTGCATCATCTGAATCTTGAATATTGCCATATTGGTAGTATAGGAAATAGATTAACAATTTCAAATATAAAGATGTGTAAATTTTCGCTAATTTAAACTGTAATAACTTAGTTTATGTTTATGCATAAGCCCGATTCACATAAATCAAGATAAAACTCTTCCACATATTTATCCTGTAAATCGTAAGAGTTACTTTGTAGACCGTAAAAATTAACTTATATATCATAAATTACGATTAGAGGTTACAATCGCTATTCTAAACATACTCTATATATTATGTTGATTCATATGAAAACAGTTTCCCAATGATATATAATTAATTCAACATGCCATCGTTTAGATTATATTATGTGTTTTTGGAGGCTATAACTTTTTTTTAATTTTAAGTAAAGTTAATGTCATTTAGTTATTTCACACATAAATAATTAAACTAAACTTTCAATTTCAAAAAAACGTTCCGGTCAAAAAAAATTCTAAAAAAAGTTGGTTTTCTTAAAAAAAAATTGCATACCTCGTACAAATAGTCAAAAGTGCTGCTTCCAATGTCGAGTTTCATGTAACACGAGGTCGAGGATCTTACTTTAAAGCCTGTAAAACAATTTAACTCTGACATAAGTGCTTGTTAAAAAAGGATCAAACGCAGCACAAAAAAGTCAAACATCTTGAAAGTTATGATTCTTGTAAAAAAATATATCACTCAAATTTTATTTATAAATCTTTTTTAACTAAATCTCCCATACTAATAAGAAATAATTAATTTAATAATTATGAGATAAATTTTTAACTATATCCTCATTTGTAAATATGTACTTTTAACTCTTTATTTTATATCTATTTCTAAATTATTTTTTCATTGGTACAATAGATAGGGATAAAATTATCACAATCTCATTTATTATACTAAAATTGAACTTATAAATAAGACCAAATTTTTTGGTCAAAAAAGAGTTATAAATAATACCAGAGTGATATAAATTTTGTATTCGTGTTATATATATGTGTGTGTAATAGTATTATAAACAAACCATAATAATTAAAGATTTAGAATTTTAATGTTTATATGAAATAATATAATCCTTATAATTTTTTTAATTTAGAATACTGGAAAATAAAAAAAAAACTTTAAAATTATAAAATCCTAAATCAGGTTTATTACCAAGAATTAATAAAGAAATAACGAAAATTGATAAGCAATTCATAATTTATTATTTTTATAAAATACCTGATTTAAAATTTTACAATTTTAAAATTCTTTTTCTATCAATTTTTTCATATAATAACCCCATCCTTGTAAAAAAATTATATTATCATGAGTAAAAATTTAGAGATTGAGTGAATAATTTTTTTTAAAAAAATTATAGATTAAAATATATATTTTCACCGTATAAAAATTAAAAAGTGTGCCTAGTTGCTTGTAGGGTAAAATAAATACAATGATGTAAGATGATGAGCATTTTGACTTTTGAATCAAAGTCATGCCCTGAACGACAGAGCATTGTCTCCCATGTGCCATAAGATGCCGCGACTACTTAATTGCGTTTTTGAATATTGACACCGTTCAGATTTGTCATATGGAAAGAAGCACGATTAGATTAAATTAATTAGTAATTAATCGTGTAGATAATTGATCAAATGAGTTGTTCAATAAAAAAATTACTCTATAAGGTGACAAACAAAAACAAGGGGCTTGAAAATAAGAGACATACATTGATGATGGGTGGAGATGAACTAGTTTTTGAGGCACCATATTTGTAAAATACTCCATCCAATCTATAGTGTAAGTTATTTTTAGAAAATATTATTGTTCATAATATAAGTCATCTGAAGAGTAATTGATATTATTTTATTAAATTTGTTTATATGATTAATGTTTAAATGCTCCTTCCGGTTTTATTTATAAACAATTTTCTCTTTTATGGGGCTGATATTTTTTATAAGCAACTTTTCACTTTATGTTTTAAAATGTAAGTTTTTTTTTAATTTTACCCTTATTAAATACATATTATTTATAATTAATTATCACATACACCAAAAGTTATATTCAGGAGAGAGGGAGAACTCAATAGGTGAATGAAGTCAACAAAATATTGGGAAAACGTATTTTACTATTTCTCATACTTTTTTATACATTCTCTCTTTGTTTTGCGCAATTAAAAAGAAAATTGTTTATAAATAAGATTATAGTTAATATAAATTTTTTATATTTTATTCTCACCATGAAAACTTAATTAAATATAGGTAAAATTAGAAAAAAAATCAATTTTGTAACACCTTGGCACATTCATTAGCAGATATAACTTGAATATACAACACCTGACATTTCACATTTACCCACTAAAAGGAGTCAGTGCATTCAATACACTATAATTTATCTTAGCATTCAATATACTGAAACTAATCATAGCATTTACCATTTAATTTTTGAAGATGATCGTATATTCAACGGTCTAAACATTGCGTACTCACAATAAAACGTCATCATACTTAGCATATGTTTGGATGAGCTTAGTTGAATCGGGTTTATTATATAAACCCGATTTATGTAAATTGAGGTAAATCTCCTCCACATATTTACCTCGTAGACCGTAAAAGCACCTCGTACACCATAAAAACTACCTCGTAAACCATAAAAGATACTTCATATTTTATAAATCACGATTTATAAACATTTATAAAGCTTCCATTAGCTTAATTAAAACTGAAACAACAATATTTTCAACACCTTTCACGTGAATAGAGGATTCTAATATATTGTTAGATCCCTGCTCTGATAAAAAAAATATTATGCCTTACTCTAAGGCCACTTATTAGATTGGGTGATGGAAGATTCAGAGACGTTTAGGGAAAACTGATAGACAAGGCATTAAAAGAATGATCGATTTATTTTGTTTAATTTCTAGGCGGTTACATGATGAAAGAAGATTCAAATACGTTAAAACTTAGAATGAGAGATGCTAAAAGGACGAGCGTCACTTAGGGTTTATTGAAAGATTAGGTGGTGGGAGATTCAAAGACGGCGGGGAGAAGATTGAGAGACGATGCACCAAAAGATTGGTCGGTTTCTTATGTTTCTCGTCGAGTTACAAGATGGAGGAAGATTCAAAGACGTAACTTAGAAGGATGGACGTTTGAAGGAGGAGCATCATTTAGGGTTTCTTGAAAGACTGGATGGTGGAATATTCAAAGACACTGGGAGGAAGGCTGAGAGACGAGGTGCCAAAAGGTTGGTCGATTTCTTCTTTTGCTCGTCGGGTTACAGGATGGAGGAACATTCAAAGACCTTAGAACTTAAAGAGAGAAGTTAGAAGGAGGAGCGTTGCTTAGGGTTTTTTGGGTGGTGGAAGAATCAAAGACGTTGGGAGAAAGATTGAGAGATGAGGCACTAAAGGACTAAGAGCTTGTTTGAAATAGCGGTTGAAAATTTCATAAGTGCTTATGAATTGTAATTCACGGAATACGAAGTAACTTTTATGGTCTATGAGGTAGTTTTTACGGTCTACGAGGTGTTTTTACGGTCTACGAAGTGCTTTCACGGTTTACGAAATAAATATGTGGAGGAGATTTGTCTCAATTTACGTGAATTGGGCTTATATAATAAGCCCAATTCAAATAAATGATAACCAACAAACACTAAAACTGGTTGATTTCTTCTATTTCTTGCCAAGTTACAGGAAGATTTAGAAACGTTCTAACTTAGAGGGAGATACATTAGAAGGAGTAGCCTCAGAGATTTTTTGAAAAATTTCAGGCCCAACTATTCAAAAGAAGCTATTGTTGAAATTTTTTTGGGTATGGTCCTCGAAATATATAACTTGACTATTTCATTCATATTTTTAAAAACCTAAAAGTATAAATCAAGGCAAGCCAATTGTTTGCCATGTGCTTACACATGGCATATGACTTCGCCCATTTCCCAATTCTTTATTGCACACTAAACAAGGTCAAATGGGATGTTAGGTATTATAAATTTGAGTTTTATTTTATCTTATTTTTACAAACTTATGATAGGGTATAGGTCAGCTAATATAATGTGATTTATATTTAGATTGATTATTATACAAAAGTCAATTTGACAAAGAAATTTGTTTCAATGGTGAATAGAAAATCAAGTTTAGATGTAAAATAATACAAAGTTATATAAATTTTAGGGTTAAGGTGGAAAATTTTTCATGAACTTGAATTCAATGTGCAAAAACATTTATTAAATTTGACCTCACAACTTTAGAATTTATTAGGGGTGGGCGTGGGCAGGGCTGGGCGAGACCCTTGCCCGATGCCCAACTCGATCGATGAATGGGCTGCATTTTACAACTCGATGCCCAACCCAGCCCGGTAAAAGCCCTAACCATTTTGGGCTGGGTAAGGGCGGGTTGGGCAGGGCGAAGCGCCGTGCCCAACATTTAGTTTCACAAAAGAAGAAAAATCACAAGTTAGGGTAAAAGCTGCAACCTGGAAGTGTAGAGTTGGTTCACGATTGAGGAGATGAGAACTGATCTTCGTAGTTAGGGCAAAAGGCAAGTCACAAATATGAGAGACAAAGTGAGTGAGAACTAAGAAACATAAGTACAAAACTGAGAAACAGAAATGCCGAAATGGGTTAATCATTAATGCCTTGCATTTTTTACCAAAAAAAATTAATGTCTTGCCTAATTGCCTTATATCGTGGCGTACATTGAGTAAATGTTGTGCTATGGCTAATAAAATATATATGACACATTGTTAAAAAAAAACACTATGACACATATATGAATATATAATTATATGTTGGCGATATATATATGTGTGTGTATATATATATATGTATATGTATATATATCGGGCAGGGCAAAATGGGCAAGGTGGCATACCCTGCCCGAAAAAATGCCCAGCCCGATTGTACCCAATTTTTTTTGGGCTGGACAGGGCCATTTTTTTCTGGGCTCGGGTGGGCGCACTAGGCACTTGGACCTCATGCCCACCCCTAAAATTTATGATCTAACTCTTCAACTAACCTTTGTTAGAGATGCATGCACTACGACCAATCTCCCCCTTAGAGAACAGCTCTCGTACCTCTAGGCTACCCAACCTTTGGCATGCATGCAACTCACTTTTGAATGTTAGTCTCACTGAGTTAGTGTTTGTTTTAGATTACTTTTAGATACCTTAAAAGTATTTATTTACATAAATTGAGATAAAATATTTTTTCACATATTTATCTCTTAAAATATAAATCATGATTGAAAAATTACTTTTAAAAATTTTAATTACTATTTTAAATAAACAATTAGAAGTCTTGCAATCCCTTCTTCTATTTGTTCGAGTCACATTCGCATTTCGTCATGAATCAGTCCATTTCTATGGACCATGTCTTGAAACTGAAAGTGGGAGGCCCATTCTGCATATTTCTGGCCTGTTATTAAAATATGACATAACTATGTTCTTATTATCTTTTTTTATGAATCAACGGGGTTTTGTATTGTGGAAAGTGTTAATTACTCACAATATAATAAATTAAAATTCAAGTTTTAATTAAAAAAAATAATATCCCATAGTATATCAAATAAAATTATTTTTAATAGAGAATGTTTATGCTTAGCGTAAAAAAAAATCATTATCTTCTTCATGATGGTCTGTCTGTACACGTGACATCTCGTGAGTAAGGGGGGTATCAGGTGATTTTTTGTGTTTTCTCGCCTCAGGCTGGGTGGGGATCAGGTGTGTTGGAACCAGATTCTAGAAACATCAGATGAAGAATGTGTTCCTCACGCTTTGGGGATGGATCTGGACTGATCAAGCGATGTGGATAGTTAGATCAAACGGACGGTCATGATATATTTGATGGACGAAATCCATACTCACGGTGAATTCACTGAAGTAATCACACTTTTCTGTCTTCATCCTCTTTATTTTAACGTACTTATCCACTTATCCACTTCGCGTGTAATAAATATTAGATGGCCCTTTCATTCCCCTTCATGGGACCATGATGTTGATCATCATTCGGACTCTCGTGGGTAAACATTAGCTTAAGCCCCTAAGAAATCATCAACCTCTTTCATTTTTTTATCGTATGAAAAATTTTAATTAAACAAATTCTTTTAAATTTAAATTCCCTAATAAATACAAACACTACCTGTAATTTGTTAGCATAAATACATGACCCTTCCCCCTAAATATTGAATAATTTATCATGCAACATTTATAAAGAACACTAAAATTTTTCCCATTTATTTCTAAAATATCTCATAGATTGAATAATTTCCCACAAGGTTTTTCAGCTGATAACAATTCATAAAGACTAAATATATATTCAAGGTTCATCTATCCAATTTACTCAATTCGATTTCCCCACTATTTTTATGATTTAGGTTTACAATTCTATCTAAGGCATGTTGAATTTTTTTTACATTTTTTTTTATTTTGTCAAAGCTATAATCCTTTTCAAGACTAAAAGGGTAAGGTTTTTGTCTCTTAATATGTACATTTCTCTTCATAAAATATGACCGCTTATCACTCCAACTGAGCTTGTATGTTAAATATGTTTAGCCTACACCCATGAGTATTTCTTACAATTTTTTGATTAAATATGTTATTTTATAAAATATATGAATTTTTAAAAATATTTGTTTGGCCTAAAGAAATTTTAAAAAATATTTATACAATTGAGGATTGTAAATACTGCAATACATTTATAAATGAATATGCTGATTGTTTCATTTTTTTTCAGAGAAATCAAGATGTAGAAAGTTTTATAAAAAGAAAAAAAAAGGTACTGAGAACGGTGTGGGATTTTATTTTTCATAGCAGAGATGAGAGACCCACGGTAAAAAGCACACCATCTGGACGTCCCTGCGTTGAATTTCCCGGAGAAGGCCACATAACTCTTCATTCATATTCCCAATTCCAGCCATTTCCTCTTGATTATCTCTGTATTTCACCTTCTCTTCAATTCATTTCTCGTTGATTTTCGTCTACTTCACTCTCCCAAATGATTAACGGCGGCCCGAAGAAGAGGCCACGCGCCACCCCCACTCGACAGAACGGTTCCTGCTGCGCCGTCATTGACAGTTCCTTCTCCGATGAATCCCTTTGTGTAGTTTCCCAAAAGCCCCGTATCCGTAGTTCTCCCTGCATTGACGGCAGTAGCGCCACCACCACCCCCTTTTTCAATGACTCTTCCACCGCCGACGTCATCCTCCGCCTCTTCGTCGATGGTGCTTCTCCGCTTGGATCTTCATTTTCCTCCGATTCTGGCTCTATCGACCCCGCTGTGTCTACCTCCGACCTTCACGTGTATCTTCACTCTGACATTCTACGCCGCTCTAAATACTTCTCGGTTATTCTATCGGATCGATGGAATGGCCAGTCTCGTCCTCAAGAGTCTGATGGTTTGTTGAAGCTTAATCTCGGGGTTCCACTTGCTTCGGGTGCCATTCATTCTCATCTCACGGTGCTGGAATTGCTGTACACTAATGATTTTGCTAATACCATCGACAGTGCGTCGACTGCTCTGGATCTTCTTCCAGTTGCCCTAGAATTGCTGTTCGAGGAATGCGTTCGTTCGTGCGTTGCTTTCCTGGAAGCAGTGCCTTGGTCCGAAGAGGAAGAGAGGAGAGTGTTGAACTTGATCCCTTTCCTCTGCGAGGAGGAGTCGAAAGAGCTTCTTGCTAGGGTCTCTCCTGTGAGGGAAGATTCCTGCGAATCGATGCTTGAAGGTTTGATTTCCTCGGCTATTCACAATTATCAGAACACGGCATTTGTCAAGGCGTTTGTGGCCAAGATTCTACGGGATTTTTCTTCGAGGGAATCGGCCAAGAGAGTGCTGGAGAAGGCGTTCAAGACGTCTTTGCAGACTGCGAAGGAGTGCTTGGAGGAGTATTCCAGTCCCGACTTTAGAGGGGACCATAATGAAACGGAGGCCTTACAGAGATTGAATTTGCACAAAGCGATGACGTATGGGAGGCATTTGCAATGGTTATTGGAGAGAATGATTGAGCTGAGGGTGGCTGATGAAGCTGTTAAAGAATGGAGTGACCAAACGGCATTCACTGCTGATTTGCAGAGGGCATTCAGGGATGATGCCTGGAGGAATATTGTCCCGGGACTTCCAGCAGTATGGCTTCGGTGCACTTACAGGTTGGCGAAGGCTGTTTCTGCGGGCGCTATTTTGGCTGCTAGACAGGTAAATGATTCTTAGTCTTGAAGCTTTTCATTCTTAATTTTAATCCTTTTACTCAGTCCGTCGCATAGCATGAATTTGAGACAAATATTCTATATTTGTGATGAAGCTGATAAAATTCCTAATGTATTTTCTACTTGCGATGAATTTATCTGCCTTCCAGTCATTGTTCTCATGCTTGGTTTTGTCTTTATTAATTATGGAGTGTCTTTGTTGCACCTGTATGTGAACTTGTTGGGGCTTATGGGATACAGCCATGAGTCACTGCCCACTAGTACTGATAGGAATTTGCCAATTTTATTGCTTTTAGATATTCTCTAAAGCGCTATTCTGGGATGCTCTTTTAGTATAGGTATCTCTATGGCTCTGTTCTTTTACTGTTCTCAAATATTTCTACCTACATTTACAAACCCCTTAATTGATCTAATGGTTGTGAATGGTCCTCAGATTCTTCCCACATTTTGGAAGTGGAGTTTCATCTACATGCACTTAGTTGGGTATGTTAAGGTTTAAGGATTCTTTTAAAATCTCAACCACTAATTGTTATCAGCTTTGTGTGGATATTGAGTTTTCGTTATGTAAAATTGAAATGCCTTCTCTCTTTCTCTCTCAGAAGAGGTGAAAGAAGAAATGCCTTAAGTCTTGGAGAGTTAATATGTTACAGTAGTATTTTACTTCTACTGCCTGCACA
Organism: Albizia julibrissin; assembly: GCA_037074505.1. NCBI lineage: Eukaryota > Viridiplantae > Streptophyta > Magnoliopsida > Fabales > Fabaceae > Albizia > Albizia julibrissin. The sequence goes on along the minus strand of CM073480.1, from coordinate 1,657,450 downwards.
TGGCCATTGGCTATTGTCATGAACCGTTAAACTTGTCAAGTAAATCAATTATTTTTCATCCTATATGTACTTAAGTTTACTTCTGAAAGTGGTCTTTTGAGTTGGATGCATCAAACGAATGATAATTCAGAAATGCAAATCAAATAGGATTCTCTAGAGATTATAGTTTGGTGTCCTTACCGATTGATTTACTTCATTTTGTGATTTTTTTATTAACCATATATTTTGAGAGCCTGATTTTCTGTGATTTGTGGATGAGTTTGAGACCAGATTTACTTCATTTTGTGTTTCTACTGTCTCAGATTTTTGTTCTTTGTGTAGGAATATAGGCTATTGAGCATAACTTGCTGAATTGTGATAGACGCAGTACAACTCGAGTTTTTTTGGGGTAAAAGTACAAGTTATAGTTGAGTCCCATTGAATTTGTCATATTTGTTAGTTGTTACATTTTGTTATTTATCACCTAATAGTTGAATGGGATCAAAATGAGTGATGATGAATGCTTTTGCTAGATATGAAGATCAGGGGTTGTTTTGTACCCCAACCTTCTTCACTAAAAGGATTTCTTCTTCATCTTTGTGAAAAAATACATGCTCAAGGAAATATCTGTGACCTGGTTTTGCTGCGGAATTAAAAGAATTTCATATTCTTATGATCTAAGACTTGTATTATCACATGCTTCCCGTGCATTTGAGGCAGATTGTGAATCCTTGTTTCTCTTAACCCACCAGCATTCTGACATATGCTATCGCCTTTTGTCCGTTCTGACATTCACATGCCTTAGTCTTGAACAATAAAACTAGTTCACATTAAATTTAGAACTTTGCATTTGTGAGTGAGTTAGAATGCTAATTTCTACATTTGAATGTTCTGTTTCAGGTAAGAAGGAAGCTTGTGGAAGAGTGGCTTCCTGTTCTGGTCATATGCAAAGACAATGTTTCACCAATGTCGCCGTACAAAGCGTTGTATGTGGAGCTGGAGGAAATATTCTTGAGTATTATCTCTACACTTCCTATGTCAGATGCACAAGAACTGTTGCCGCAGTGTCTCAGCTTCTCAACCCGAAATGTGGAAGATTGTCCTCACCTGGTCACGGCGTTCAACACCTGGTTCCGCCGTGCAGCCCAATCCGTGATTCCAGATTATAATAACTCCTCTGGTGAATAAGTAGCTGCTTGCGTTTTAACAGCATATGGCACTTGTATATATGCATGTAAAGAGAGAAACTAACAATCGTATAAGGATAACTCCACAAACCCCTTTGACATTATCTCGAGACTGCTTTCTGCGATTTAGCTGATCTGACTATTTTCCGGTGGTTGTAAGCTAATAAGGTCTGGCGTTTTTGGTTTGGCATGGCCTCTCACGGGGATAAATAATGTCTTCACCATAAATCTGAATCAATGCTTTAGATCCTTTTTTTTCTTTCCTTCCCTTTAAAAAATGTTATGAAGGATGGTCTATGTAGAGGAAGATACTCTTGGGAGTCTTTTGAAAGTTAATTAAGTTGATTAATATAATGTGTTTTTTTAAATTTTATAATCATCTTTCTTAATTCGTTCTTTTACTCTTTAATTATTATTGGTGGAGTATTAAAAAGGGCTAATTAGGAAAACATATGTTTTATATTTTAAATTTAAAAGAAACCCTCCACATATATTTTATGTTAAAGACAAGAGTGAGGAAGATTTATATAATATACAGTAAAATGTGTATAGCTATTTATATATTTTATAAATGAATTGTTAGATGGAATTCAAACTATCAAATAAATAAAGACGAAGTAAATCATGAAGGAATACATAATTGTATTGTAACCTTCTCAAAGAGGAGGCTGCTATGGAAACTCGACAACGGCATTAATTTAATGAATATTATATTGTATCCGCACTGCAGGAAAACAAACAAAATTTGGATTTGGTGCAAATCAACACTACATCTCCCACTAAAAAGTCCTTAATACGAATCGAAGAGACAGTCAGATCTTTTCATTCACCCTAAGATTAGTCCCTCAAGTCCCACACGTTCCTAATAAATAAGGTTGAGATATTTTTATATTATTTTCTGCTTAAGATAAACCCCTTTTCCGATTCAATCCATGGCTTGTTAGGTTGCTTATTAAATTATGTAGGTCAACCAAAGATGAATCTTCGAATCCGAGTCAGCTTCGTTTTTTTTCTCCCCGAGTTGGAGTTTTGTTCAAACTTTAAACTAGGCGTGCTAAATTGCTAATAAATTCTCCATACAAAATAGGCCATTTAGCTTCAAGTTTACAAAGTAAACACAGCCACAAGGATTGAAATGGCGGCCTATGACACAAAACTTCCACCATATGAGGCCTGACATAGATACACACAGCCTTATACTTACAAGTGAAAAAGGCTATTACCGAAATTTAAACCCACAACCACATGGAATAATTAAAATTTTTCCTCGTCTCGTGTTTTATCTGATTGAGCAGGTTAAACACTTAAAACCCAATATAAATATTTGATGCGTGAAAACTCTGAAATTTGCCAACAATATATTAATCAATTCACCAAATATTTAAACATATCAAGCATGAAAGTTCAAAAATTATAGCAACTGTCCAAAATCTTCCATACATATAGCAAATTTTCTATGAACAGACCTTCAAGCACTCAAAAATTAAGACATCCACAACAAAATGTCACATCCACAAATTAAATGCAGGAGATGCTTGTATCAGGAAGATATCGCCTGTACGGAGAAGGAAGTGAACATACACTATGTCTAGTACAAGCATAACAAGAAACAAAACAATTATTTGGTAAAAAAGGAAAAAGAAAAAGGAACTCGGTTGGAAAAACCATTATTGTGTTTCCTTTAGATGAAAGGTGGGAGAGGGCCAAAATAGAAGAGCTTGAACAAGAAAAGAGAGTAATTTACAAAAAGCGTCTTCTAAAGTGGCGAGTGGTTCCTTGGTAAGTTTTCATGAGCAGACCAACGCCGATGCCAACGCCGAGGCACACACTGAGGCCAATACCTACACCAACCCTCACACCAGCATTGAACCATGAAAGTTCTCCGTCTTCCATATCCTCTTGATATCCTGTTCTTGTGTAAAGCCCACTGTAATAATCCTCATCCTCTGGTTTCTGCTGCCAATAATCTGGGCCCTGCACATTGAAGCATATATGTTCTTGTTATAAAAACATATATGATCTTCAAATTCTGACTCTATCTATTAAACCATTTTTTTCTGGTGGATTGGATGGATTAGGTTAAGGATCTGATTTGCCAACCCTAATTAGAGGATCAGGTTTTGCGTGCCACCCAGAATATACACCAAACAGGTCAAATTAGCTTTGCTCTTGTATGTGCAGGGGGATGCAAGAAAATTTTCAAGTCATGGATGTCCAATACTTGTCAAAGGAAGAAATTTCAACTCTCATTGGGCATATAAGAAGCCAAGTAATAAGCAGAAAAATACTCAAAGGGGACACAAAGTTGAACAATGATCCATAGGTTAATGAGAAAGAAAAATGACCCTTGGCTGTCCCTCAAAGCTTAAGCAAACATAATGCAGTTGCTTCAATGAAACACAAAAAAAAATTATATATTTTTCTTGTTTAGGCTCAGCTTACTGCAACATTTGTGGATTCCACTCAGAAATGAGTGAGTTAGCATTAAAAAACCGTAACATTAACACAGAGATGCCAAAATAAATAAATGAAGTGGGGGAAAACAGTGAGCAGTGGATCCGTAGACTGAGTTTATACAATAACACCTAAAAGTAAGCCTCAAACATGGTTTCATTGAGTTCAATTTTCAACTGTCCTAAATTCTGATGTTCTTTGATAACATGGTTAATTCTTGTGAAAGCAGATCTTTGTTCGAAATTTCAAACAATTCAACAACAAAAAGCATAGCAATAAGGCAAAGGGATCAACAAAACAAAATATAAGCAACACAACATAGCAGAAATGAAATTGAAGAATTAATTAGCATTTAGTTACCTGCATTTGCAAAGCAAGACTTGAAGGAACATGTTTCTGGTTCTCATCAGCTTCATGCTCAGGAATTGCATCCAACCCTCCCTTCCTCATGATTTTTTTCTGAGAATTGAGCTTTAGTGTCTTTGTTAATATAATTGGAGTCCCCAAGAAGGACCCTGCAATGTAGACCTCAATTGTTGGTGAAGCTGAATCAGGTGACATGAATTGTTGCCCCCTGAAGAAGCTAGTGCCGGGAGTTAAATCTGATCCACAGTTCATGATCCACCTTTTTCCATCCAAACTCAAATCGCGTTCAAGATCCTTGTTGTCATTACATAGTTCTAAAACCCCAGAAAGCAGAAGGACATCATTATCAAACCCCTCATACTTCACACTACCACTCGTCCTTATGCTGTCAGTGCTCACAAATGTCACTTCTTCTGATTTTCTATCCACTCTGTCTCTTTTAAGAAGTGTAGAAACCCCATCGGAGTATTTACTAGTTCGTACACCATTAACTTCTAGAAGCGTATCGGGATTCAGAGGAATGTGGTTCAGTGTAAGAACCTCAGGAGTAGTATCATCAAGCTCACATTTGCAAACTCTTACATAGAATACTCTTATGTCAAGCCAAGGTAATGAGCCCTTCATGGAGGGTTGATAAGAGTGTCTAGCAGCAATGTGTCCATTATCAATTGCTCCATTTCCATTAGCCCTATGATAATCCTCCATCATCCCGCAACATTAATTCTTCTCCTCACCAAGATTCTTACATCTCAATTCCAATAAAACTTGCGCCAACAACAATCCACTGAAATGATCTTGACTCACAAAATGGGTAGCAATATCAGTGATGTGAAATCTGGCCAAGTTAGAAGCAAACGTTCATAAATGATCGTCAACAGAGAGGAGAAGGTCTGAAATCTAACGGCAATAGAGACATGGGAAATAATTCTGCCAACTTAAGATCATGGATACAGCTGCAAGTGAAAATTAATGATAAAGCAATAAATTAGAAATGATGAAAAGCTCATAGCTATACAAAGATAAGAATGAGGCAGGAAACTCAACTCGATAAGATAAACATCAAAAGCTAAGGTTTTAGAATCAGTAGACCAACACCACAAATTTTTTTTTTTTTTTTTTTTAAAAAGAAGAAGAAGAAGAAGTTGTTCATAGCCAAAAGAGAACTGATTAAGATTAACCAACCCAAGAAAGAAACAAACAGAAAAGGGACCCCAGTAGAAAAATCTTCTGGTATCAGAGGCTCTCAACTTGCAGAAAGCGCTCTCTCTCTCTCTAGATTTTGATCAATTTTCGAATGAATAGAAAAGAATACCACACTGAAGTTAATTAACCAATTTCGCAACAATGTATTTGCAACAATCAAAAGGAAAAAAAGGAGGAAATTCGAAAAGCGAGGAAGTAGGATAATTGTCACTGAAGAAAAAGTTGAATTTGCGGTGGAATTGCGAATCGGAAAGATAAAAACGCCGACTATGACAAAGTTGTCGCAATACACGATAGAGACCAAACGTCTAAGGAACCGACAAAACGAGGACTCGCGTGAATTCAATACCACAAACAATAATTTCACAGAAAAATCAAACTCATCAAGAAAAATATTTGGATTTGAAGATGCCAAATGAATCGAATATTGATCTTACAGCTAGTTCTATTTTTTATTCCTCCAACATAACAAAAATAACCTTATGGCACATAACCAGAATCGCTGCCACGAGAAGAAGAATCTAATCTAACAGAAAACAACTCAAGTCCTCAAATCTCACAACTCGACTCTATGAAATCTTCTTCTTTCATTTTGAAACCGTCACTTACATCAAAGCATGAGAAAAACCCAAATACCCAAATCTTCAGACAACATGGCATATGGATTCTTCTCGCAATTTTGCAGTTTGCTATAATTTTAAGACGCCCAGAGAAGTTGTAGAAGATCCGGATCGATTCTAATTGGGAAGAGGACTTGTGCCGTTCTGCCCGAAATGTTCCTGAGATCTTATCCACAACAGAGAGAATATGCACTTTCACAGTAACGACGTATATTGAATAGACAAGGACAAGCTATTATTTTCTTTCTGTATGATCCTATGATGACGACGACGAATCACAATTTTGTATTAAGAATCACAATTTAAGACTACATTATAAAATTGTTTCTTGGCCACATTAAACCCTTAAATTTTGTTTCCTATATTTTTTTAACCATTTTATTCATTTATTCAAATAAAAAATTTGAGGCTCTACGTGCATTGCACGGGCTTGGCCGGTTCCTCGCAAGATTGTCCTTATCGAAATCCGAAATATCCTGGTCTCTTTCCTTACCTAACTTGCTTACTAAAATAAATTGTGGCTGTTTCTGCCATTCTGGCAAAATTATTTCTGCGTTTGAATAGTTTTCTCAACAACTTTTAAAAGTCTGTTTGGAAAGAGGTAAATTAAAATAAATTTTTGTTTATAAATTTATTTCGTACACTGTAAATCATATTAAAAAATAATTTTTATCATTAGACATTAAAAAATTATATACATATAACTAATTTCCCAGCTCTATACAGCAAATGAATTGACATCCACGATTAATTGTAAGGATACAAATTTAAGACCATCATATTTGATTCCTATTAAAAAAAAATTTACATTTAAATACTCTTAACGGCGAACTGTCAATTAAAGTCTTCTTTCATTGGGGTAAGGGTAGTATTTTATACCCTTTAAAGTGTTTTTCCATAGCAATGAGTACCATAAACTTTCTTCTAACCAATTTAAGCCCAACAAGAGCAAATTATTTTTCAGGCCAGAAAAAATTGCAATGTATATAAGTAATTCAATATCAATTAATTAGTGAGATGATATAGTTCACAAGAGATGCTTATCTTATCCTTCGAAAGCAAATGTGTTTATACTAGAGTATTAGAGGATGTTTGAAATAACGGTTGAAACTTTTAAGCGTATTTTTTAATTATGATTTACGGTATACATACGAAATCACTTTTTCATATAAACATAAACATAATCAAACATCCTCGTTTTATATGAAAAGTCAGGATTAGGAGTTCATGAGCTCAGCGCCATGTGGGAGCACGTTAAGAAATTAAAGAGAAAGTGACTCGTGTGGCGCTGTGGAGAAGGAACCAAGGAGTAAGATAGATAGATAGGTTTAGATTTGGATGTCATCCTTTTCTTTTGTCGATAATTTTAATGAAAAATGTTTTCCTAAACATATAATCCCAATATTATTTAAAGAATTGGAAATAGACGGGCCACAATCGGCCAGCACATCACGTGACGCTCATATGGCACATCATAATTTTAACATGGTCCCGTCCCAAGCCTTGCTAGTTTTTTTTTTTTTAACAGAAAAGCCTTGCTAGTTGCTACTGGAATTCTCTGAAATGACATCACATCAATCTTTTCAACCGTCCAATCGAACCAGTCAAATTTTATAATTTAAATTTTTTACATTTTAAACGTGAGCCGTCTAAATTGGACCTAATAATTTATGATTAGAAATGACGATAAAAAAGGGTGATTTGTAAAGTAAGTAGGGACTAGAGAGAATCTGGACACGATATAAGAATTTTGAGGCTGAAGCTACTAAAATTATTATCGCACAGGCAGGGCTCATACCTTATGAGAGGACAAGGTTGACTGAACATGCCCAAGAGGAACAACATTCACGAGTTTCGAGCTGCAAAACAACCAAGCAAATCCCATTCTGTCAGAAAGTATAATCAATTCTTCAATCTCTCATCAAATTTCCCATTCACATAGCAGTCAAATCGTTTAGGATCCTATCCTAAGCAGAGTCAATACGGAGGTCCCTTAGCTTGTATGGATAAAAAGTTTACTCATAACCATGCCAAGAATCAGATGATCATTTTAGGAGTATCTATGTAGAAGGATGAAACAACTAGAACCCTCAAAGCAACAGTTCAATGTTCCTAAAGGAAAACCATAAATCCTATAGCTGGGCCACGCCGCAACATTGCAGGAAACAGTGAATGCAAGTGTTATCGTTTGAAATAGAGAAAGAGAAGAGAACTGCAAAGAGAATACGTAACTAGCAGCAAGTCAATCACCTAATTCTCATCCAAATAAAGAAATTCAACTATGTAAGTCTATAATAGTTGCTCCACCATACAATGGCCAAAATTTCACCGCTAGAAACTCAGTTTCCCTCCCAAGGCGAGGCAGAGAGGCAGAGAAAAGAAATAAACTACAGTTTTCTCTTCTTTTATCTTATTTATCATTTTGAATTAATCCGGCAGGCTTGTCACAACGTTTTTTCAAGTCCTATGCAACAAGGTACAAGAAAGCGTCAGCATGCAAGTTAAGAATACATTGGCAAAATCCATACCCGAAAGTCTAGCTCTTAGTGCATTTAATACTACGGAGGCATATTACAATAAATTATATATATATGCAGGCAATCAGGCAATAGTACACCATTATTCAAAATACCAGGTATTTTGGAAGTCTACATTTAGAATGTTGATATCACGCCAATGTAAAATACCCGGAGATCAAAACTCCATAATCCAAGGTGTAAAACGCATATTATCAATTATTATTCCAACCAGTGGGATCTTAATTTTAAGGAGATCAATATTGGGATAATTGCGATTGGAGTAGCATCTCGAATGAGGTTTGGAGAAGTCAACATGCCAAATGGCCATCCTAAAGTTAATGTAGTATTAGAATTAGGCTCATGTATGTAAACAGGTGCATGAATAAGAAAACACCAGCAAAGTAAGAGCAAGAAAATAGCATTAATTTTTTTTTTTTTGGGTTAAGAAATTATCTTCCATCTCTTTGCAAACAAGATACTTTCGAACCTGTTAAAAAGATTTTTCCTCATTGCCATAACACACCAAATATTTGATAAACATTCTTGTACAGATGCGTTTTAAGTTGTGAATAATATAATTATACTTGGCTTTCAGAAGGGATGGAATACACTGGTTCTATAAATTTTTATTTCATTAATCTGCCCTTGAGAACTACTATGCTATTTATATATTGCGACTTAGTTTTTCCGTTTTGCCAAAGCCATGTGATATAGGGTGTGTTTGGAATCAGCTTTTGAGAATAGCTTATGGAAAAAAAGTGAAAAAAGTGATTTTTGAAAATAGATTATGGCATAATAGATTATGTGAAAAAAGTGATTTTGATAAATGAAAGTGTTTGGATATTTTGATCAAAATAGCTTTTTTCATGGTCAAATTACTGAAAATGACATTAGCTTTTGTGATAATTACATATAAAGGATAATATTATATTTTATGTATTATTTAATAAGAAAATTCATAATAAATACAAAAAATGACATAAATTTATCTAAAAAATTAAAAATTATAACATTAATCAATTATCTAACATAAAAAAAAATCAAACATATATATATGTATATATTATAGGAAAAAAATGATTTTGATAAAATGAGAGTGTTTGGGTATTGGGTTAAGAATCACTTTTTTTAATGGTCAAATTATCAAAAAGGATATTAGCTTTTGTGATAATTACATATAAAAAGATAATATTTTATTTTAAATATTTTCAACATTAAATTTCATAATAATACCTAAAATTAAATAAATTTTTCTAAAAAATTAAAATTATAACATTGGGAAATTATATAACATCTAAAAAATAGCTCAAACATATATGTATTAATAAATTATATAAAAAATTTATATATAAAAGTGATTTTAATAAGATGAGTGTTTGGATATTAGGTTATGAATCACTTTTTTAGTGGTCAAATTACCAAAAAGGACATTAGCTTTTGTGATAATTACACATAAAGTACAAGGTTATATTTTATTAACAATAAGAGAATAAAACTCTTAACGGCGTTAGATCAAATTTAACGATTCTGTTAAATTTGCACCCTTTTTAATCATTTATTATTATTTTTGTCCATTCCAAAACTTATTTATACCAGACGCCCCTTATAAAAAGCTTGGTTTTTAAATTTGCACCTTTACCTAATATTTAACATTAAATTTTTTAATAAATACAAAAAAAAATTATTTATATATGATATTAATTAATGTAACTAATTTTTTTAATATAGTTAAAATAAAAAATTTTAATTAAATTTCTAAATTTTTTAAATTAAATTTTTAAATTTTTTAAAAATATTTATCATTAAATTTTTTTAATTAAATTACTATATTTTTTAATTAAATTTATAGGAATTTCAAAAAAAAAAAAGATAAAGGAGAGAGAGGAATGTGGATCCCACAAGCATGAAAATCAAGCTTATGGGTGATTCTCATGGTTTGAGGGACAAAACCATGGTTTTGTAACAAAACCAAAGTTTTCAAAATTTTAGTGTGTTTGGATGATTTTACACCAAAACCATAGTTTTATCCCACATCCAAACACACTACTAGTTTCATATTACGTCGAATTGGATCCTAAATTTTAGGCAAAAAATGCTTATTTCTCAAATTATGAATCACTGTAGTGGTCAAAATTTCATACTGTTGTCCAATAGATATCCCTTGCTAGTTGAATTCTAGTTTAATTCCTGCCTATAACAATTAACAAGCAGAGAGATAGAACTTAAAGTAGCACCTCGAGAAAGCCAGCTCCAGCAGGTAGAATCGGCGGCGATGCTGGAAGTGAGCCTAGCATCAGCAATGGCGGTATGAAGAGGCATCATAGACTCGACACTTTCCCAGTACAGACAAAATCCTTCAACAACCATAATTCAAAATGAAATAGGATAAACCTTAACGCAAAAGTGCAAATCAATATGGAGAATGGATCAGATGCAGCAGTAATTACGTAGTTCAGCTTAAAAGAATTGCTTGTTGAATATTTTTTTCTGGTTAATAAAGGTGATATTGACATCGAAATGACTGAAATGAGCAGAAAGTAGTGAAATGATGAAAGGAACTAGATTGTGAAGTTGAATCTGAGGTGTTGTGTACCTGGAAGTTCGAGGGATGATCGCTGACGAAGGCAAACAGAAGAAAGCCGGTAGGGATGCAACACTTTGGTGTTTTCGTATCAAGCTTCGAGAACGATTACCAAAAGAACTTGAGCTTACCCTTAGCACTGATTTACAGAACGAAGAAGCCATTGCTGACTCAGAAATTCTGAAAACAAGGTCCGAAATGAGCAAGAACACAAGTGAGCTTAAACCCTAACTACCGAATGCGGAAATGAATTCAGCTTCTTTGTTTTGGTTTAAGCTTGTTGATAAGCCAATTTATATAAATTCACATGAAATTTCTTTACATATTTATCTCATAAATCATAAAAGTTACATCCTATACAGTAAATAATGATTAAAAAGCACGATTGGAATTCTAATCGCTACATCGTCGGCTTTTACTATTGTTTGAAATAACGAATGAAATATTAAAAAAACGTTTTTCAGTTGTGATTTACGATATACAAATTAAGTATGTGAGAGGAATTTTGTCTTGACTTACATGAAAATAAATTAATTTTAAGCTCATCCAAACATCTCTTTTATTTAACGTTTTGGCTTTCAGTAGGTATTAGTGTGTGTTTGGTAATTTCTAAAATCATGGTTTTATCTTTTAGACTAACCCAAACACTCATAATTAATTTTTATGTTAAAATCATGGTTTTGTTGTAAACTAACTAAATACTTTGGTTTTGTTTTAAAAAAACTATGGTTTGGGGTGGAACACCATAATTTTCCAGGAAACTATTTTTTTATCTCAAATTATTTTTCAAAATTGATCATCTGAAATCATTTTTTTTCAAAAGCTATTTTCTAAAAGTTAATCCAAACACATCTTTAATTTCCTATTACTCCTCTCATCTTTAATATAAGAAATAATTTTTTTATTTGTCATTTTTTGTCCTAATTTATTCTTATTGATGCCCATTTAATAATAAGTAAGGATGAGGGGCAAGAATGGAATTAAAAAAAGATAATTATGATGTTTTAAAAAATACATATCATATTAACTAACTTAACTAATTTTATTAATATAATTAAATTAGATAAATATATTTTATATTAAGAATCAGATATAGTATTTCTAAACTAGGGTAAATGAGCAAAAATACCCTTTATCTTTTTTACAAAGAGCTATTGACACTAAAAATAAATTTTAGGTATAAAAATACCTATAATAATTCCAAAATGTCTTAAAATGCCAATTCCGTCAAATTTTACGTTAACCGTTTGGTCAAACTTTTGACCAAATAAGATGAGGATAAAGAAGTAATAATACCCAATGTCTTTTAAAAAAAAGAGCTACTAGTATTGTAAAGTCATAAATAAATTTTAAGGGTAAAAATCCCGAAGTTTTAAAATGACCCTAAAATACTATTACCATTAATTTTTCCCTTTATTTTGACTTAGGGGCCCCTATTATCCGATTGTCCTCCCCCCTGAAATGCTTTGTGAATCAGCAATGGCTTTATTAGTTTCTTTAGTGATTTATCCTACAATATCTTACTTCGCTTTCAGTTTTTTTTTTTTAAATTTAATCTTCTTTTCATTGGACTATATGGGCCGGGCCTCCCTGTGAAGAAAAAAGGCAAAGAACAAAACTTGGTGGAGTTTAATACTAGTGGTTAAATGGAATATGTACCCAAAGAGGAAAAAAATAGTTGAAGGTAATAATTATAAAATCGGTCCGAGTCCGACCGAATCTACATTTTGCCCTGGCCTGCGTTCTTCTTCCGCATCATTGCAAGGGGAGCGCAGAGATTGGTTGAGAATGGCGGAAGAAGCAATCCTCAGTTACCTGGAAAAGGGCGAAGTAATTTCAGATTCCGGTGTCTTTGCTTCTGAACGTGGAATTGACCACAATGAGATCGTTAATGTCATCAAGAGTCTCCACGGTTTTAGATATGTCGATGCTGAGGTGCCATACATATCCTTCTAGTTAACGCCTTGTTCATGTTTGACTCGCTGCTTCAGTATTCATGAGAGTTCTTGGTTGTTCCTTGAACTTACCGTCATGGTTCTGTATATGAATTACACCTTTCAGTACCCATGGTTGTTTAGTTGCTGTTTCTGTTACATTTGTGGCATTGCAAACCTTGGCTTTGCGCTAGAAAGATCCTAATTTTACATGAAAAATAGTATAGTAAAGCAAGATGGATAGCTTATGCTTAAGAAGATATCTATGATTATTCTGTACATTACTTTTTCTAACCTTGTTTGCATTCGAAACGTTTTGTTTGTGTTTTTTTTTTTAAAAAAAAAATCATGTTGTGTGTAAGCTTTAGTGGTCTGATTGAAGTTGCTTGAGGCAGCTTCCTTGGCGGGTTTATAGTTAATATTTGAATTCACGTTCGCTATAACTGTGTTATCATGCAGGACATTAAGAGGGAGACATGGGTGCTAACTGATGAGGGGATGACATATGCTGCTGCAGGATCACCTGAAGTGCAATTGTTCCTGGAAATACCGCCAGAAGGTATCTCAAAAGAGGAGCTTCAGGTTAATATTCCACACACTGAAGACTTATGATAGCTTTAACTGTTCTTACTATTAGTTGTCGTAGCTCTATTAGGAAATTGTATTCAATTTTCTGTTTTTGTACTGTACCTGTAAATTTTGGTAAGAAAACTGAAAGCTGTTATCTCCTTGCAGAAAAAGCTAGACCCCTCTGCCTTCAAAATAGGCTGTGCTCAGGCTGCAAAGAATAAATGGGTGGAGTTAGGAAAACAACTTATATCCCGGAAGGTTTGCTTTGGTCAACTTGTTGCCTCTTAATATTAAGATGGTCAAAGTTCATTAGATTCTTCTTTTTCTAACCTGCGATTGTCATTTGTAATTAAGACTCATATTAAAATGCTAAACCTAACTAAATAACAGCTATAAGTTCACATGCGCATCTGTAAGTTTATTTATCAGAATTTTTGCCTGTTAATGCTCAATGTTGCTGGTTATTTGTTAGAGCTTTACTCATGCATCTAATGTTTTGCTTTAGTGGTAAAATTTGGTCAATGGCATTGCTACTATATGGTGTCGGTTTCACTCTTTCTCTCTCCTGTTCTATTTAATTATCTCTCCTCTAAAGGAATATTCATATCCAAATATAGAATTGTAGTGATGATGAAAAGTATGCACCTTTTGCTTATTTGGATTAGTAATGACTTTATTATGCACTAATTATTGTTAACAAGTCTATATTTTACTGTCAGGTTCAACATGTAGAAGATAGAGTTAAAGAATTACTTCTAAAAGTACAAGAGGGACAGGTGGGTATGCTATTGTGTAAGTTTCTGTTTTCAGTTGAGTCAGTATCCTGTCCTTTCACCCTCTAGTTCCAAGGGATTATTGGTCGTGGGTTTAATCTTGTTCCCTCTTTTTTGCCATTTTCCTTCTTATGTTTCTTTCTTCGAAGTTTCAAATTTGGATACCTCTTTAATTTTCCTGCATATGCTATCAATTCAGGTTATTGGATCAGATGATATTAAGGCTCTCAAAGCAAGAAAGCTTATTGTTCCACAGTAATAATAATTCCTTTGCAAATTTTTTTATTTCTTGTTGGCTGAAGATAATCTTACCTTGCTACAGAGCTTTTAAGACATATTACATTTGCCGTGATTCTATATTCTCTTTTGATATGGAAAATATCTTATGATTTAGGACATGGAAGGGCTACTTAGTGAAAAAGGGCCCTGACTATGCTCCAAGAAGAAAGAAAGTTGTCACTGATCTAACTCGAGACAACCTCCAGAGGTATTCTTTTTAATTAAGGAAAGCTACGCATTAAAGCCTCTGCATTTAAATTGTTACTTGGTGCCAGTGTCTCGGCTATATTCCCTTGGTAAAGTGTATGATTTTTCCGTAGATGTTTTTATTTTTTCTGAAATTCTGTCTTTGTTGTTTTATTTTATATCAGTGGAGAGTGGAAGGAATTAGAGTTCAAAGAGTACAACTACAGTGCTAAAGGTCAGCCACTCGAGGGTGGTCACCTTCATCCACTGCTGAAGGCAAGAAAATTGCTCCTCATTTCCTCTCTACCTCCTCCCCTTACCAATGGGAAGATGATGCATATAAAAAAAATTTCATCATTACCACCTTAATTTTAACTGTAAACAATGCCTATACTCAGGGATGGATGCTTACGCTAACATTGCTATTGGTGTCTATCCTTCGTACATTTATTTTTAAGCATGTATCAGCATATAAATATACATATATACATACGTACATATATGCTTGCATGCACGATATATATGTATGTGTGTGGGTGTGTATGGTTAGTATGATGCTGTAGTTGGCATATTGCAAATTGAATCACTTAACATGAGCAGTGTATTAAAGCTATATTTTATTAAACACTGGAAGCTAATTCCAGATTTCAGCTGAAACAAAAGGTTGATTAAACAATGCATGATTCATGAAAGAGTAACAGAGTATTGTCGTCTGTTGAGTGATTTGTGAGCTAACATGGACCTAGGATTAACCTAAGTGGAGTACTGGTTTGTCAATAAAATGTCCTAGAAAGGTTCCCTTTTTAATTTTGCACAGTAGAAAAGGCTGAAGTCTGATTTTATTGGGGCAATGTTCATATTTTTCTTATTCTGAAAGTCATTGTCTATTTACAGGTGCGTCATCAACTAAAACAAATTTTCCTCTGCATGGGGTAAGCCTTATTATTGTCATGTGAAATCTAATGTCTTTTCTGGGCAATACATTCAGTTTAAATGATTATCAGTTCTGAGTTTCATTCTGGTGTATGCTGCAGGTTTGAGGAGATGCCAACAAACAATTTTGTTGAAAGCAGGTAAAAGTTTTTCCCCTGGCTGTATCAATTCTATTCTGTTGTCAGTTACTGATTCATCGCTACTGAAAAATCATGTGATAGGTTTTGATTTTGTGGCTTCATTTATCCTACCGGTATAATGTGATAAAGATGCTTTGATCACTATCTATATGTTTTATCTAAATCTTTTCGTGTTAGAAATTTTATGACTTTTTGCTATAGCCAAATGGGGTGAGTATCGGTTTTGAAGGTTAGGTCATTAGATTTTATATCTTAATGTTTTGAGCTTGCTGGCACCTTTTCAACCAATTCTCGTTCTTTCATTTTCCTTTTCATATCCTTTTGGTTTATTTCTATTTTTAATTGGAGTATTGGAGAATAACAAAAGAATTCACAATATTGGAAATATAGAACTGTGGCTTTATTCATGAACTGCTAGTTTTACCCATCAACTCTGGAAGAACCTTCAGGCATCGCAGCTTTTTTTTTTTTTTTTTGGGGGGGGGGGGCGCTTGTTAGTTTTCCTTATCATGTCCTTCAGCGGAATGTAAAATATTTGATAAAAATCTTCACAGTCTTGAAATTTCAAAAGAAACGGATACTTTCTGAATCAAGTTGATTTATGATTATTGGTTCTTAAATTTGTTCTTTTCTTTTGATGTTAAAATTCAAAATATTGTATTCCTCATTTACACCAGAAGTTGCAGCAAATTTCAATTCTCAATATTATTCTTAACCTTCAAACTACAGTGGGCTCCGTGTATTTGAATAGAGCCCAAATATGAGATTGATATCCTTGTTTTAACTTGTAGCTTCTGGAACTTTGATACGTTGTTCCAGCCCCAACAGCACCCAGCTCGTGATTCTCATGACACATTTTTTTTGTCAGGTCTGTAAAACTGACATTATTTTTCTTTTTAGTCAAATTTATGTCTTGTCCTGATTTTGTGCTGAACATAAATCTGCAGCTCCTTCAACGGCAAAGGATATGCCAGAAGACTATGTTAAAAGAGTGAAGGATGTTCATGAAGTTGGTGGTTATGGATCTAGGGGGTATTACCTCTTGAACACTCACAATCAGTTCTTTTTATAGTCTGTATAACAATTCACTTGTAAATTCTTCTAGTTTTTCTGAGGAAAGCCGTACAATTTGTTCTCTGGCAGATATGCTTATGACTGGAAAAGAGAGGAGGCAAACAAAAACATCCTTCGAACACACACAACTGCTGTTTCCTCTAGGATGCTTTACCAGTTGGCTCAGGTTTGCATTCAATGTCTGAATTTATTATCACGTTCTCTTGTGTCTGTACAATTTTACTGTTTTGTGCTATTCACTCATTGAGGCATGATGCCCTGTTATTGTCCTTTTTGCAATGATTTTTCCAAGTGACATGTATTAATGTTACAAGCAAGTTTGGGCGATTTTGCTTATATGATTCTTTCCTTCTTTCTTTCTTTTTTTTTTTGGCTTTTTCTTTTCTCTTCCATCAGAAAAGTGATTACACTTTTCAAATTTTTCTCTAGATTAATGCACTAGCTTTTCGCATTCCAATATCTTTGCAGAAACCGTTTGCTCCAAAAAAATATTTCTCTATAGATCGTGTATTTAGAAATGAAGCAGTTGATCGAACTCATCTTGCTGAATTTCACCAAATCGAAGGTATGCATCTATTTATCAGCTAATTTATTTCTGGGGCGGGAAAATCTTTTTACATCAGTCAATATTTGGATGGCATGATAAATTTATATTGAAAAGAAATTAAACCTTCGTACAAATTGGTCATGTTCATGTTCTTGATACTGAAATTGGTACATCTATACTCAACCTCTATCCTATCACATAAAAAACCCTTCTCATCCTCTCTAATCTTATTTTGCATCTGGTTTTTAGTTTATTAATTATTAATATGAACTTCTAATTCTTTTGCCCAATTCAGTTTAATCTCATGATGTAGATCTACCTAAAAGGGTCATATACTTATTTTTGCTAATCTCTCCTTGGTTTTGGATTCAGGACTTGTATGTGATCGAGAACTCACCCTCCGTGACTTGATTGGAGTTTTGCATGATTTCTTCTCACGCATGGGTAATGCTTTCTCTTGTAATAAGCCTGTGTCATTTAAATGTGGGGCGTAACTCAGAAAGTTAATGTAGCCCGTTGCCAAGTTTGAGAAAAATAGAGTTTAATAGCGTTATTACTCTTTGTATTGAGTTCAGGTATGACAAAGTTGAAGTTCAAGCCTGCTTACAATCCATACACTGAACCTAGCATGGAGATTTTCAGGTATTGGCTTGTCTTCAGGCCGTGAGATTATTAGGCACTTCCTTCCGTTTATTGCTCTGGGAAATTAACAGTTGTCTACTTATTCCATCAGTTATCATGAAGGCCTTAAAAAATGGGTAGAGGTAGGAAACTCTGGTATGTTCAGACCTGAAATGTTGCGTCCTATGGGACTTCCTGAGGACGTCCAAGTTATCGCCTGGGGTCTTTCCCTTGAAAGGTAAGATAAATTTGACACCCATCATTCCTCTTTAATTGTTTTTCTGTGAAACTCATTTTCTTGCATTGGGGTATCAGTTTTGAGGTAAAAGATGTAATGAACTGTTTGTTTAGCTTAGTACAATATGTTACTGGACAGTACTGTGTAATGATTTTTACTTTTATTTTCCCCTCTTGATATCAGACCAACGATGATACTATATGGCATAGATAATATCAGGGATCTCTTTGGACACAAGGTAACAACTGAATACTATTTCTTCATTATATGTTTGAATTGATAAGAATTGAAAAAGGGAAAGAAATAAATGTTTGACTTAAATCCTAATATGTAGACAACACTTAAAGGCTATGATGCAACGCCTTAAACTCTATTTTCTCATGTTCCCTTGCAGGTGGATCTTGGCCTCATAAAGAGAAATCCAATTTGTCGCCTTGGAATTGAGTAGAACTTGGACGTTTCATCTTTCAGATTTTTGCTCAGCGGTTAGAATTTGTTTCACGTGTCACATGCTTGCTTGTATCACCAGATTTGATTGAGACACTTTAATGTATTGTAATGGTATGTTTTTACATCTATCCACCACTTTGAGGAAACTGCAATTTATACTTGCATCAGCAGAACCCAGTTGAGGAAAGAACCTCTTCTTATCTAGACTGTTTAGATGAGATCTAAACGGTTCAGATTTAATTTTTTGTATTTTGTATTTTTTTAAAAAAAATTATTTTTATAGGAAGAGAATCTAAAACAAAAATAATCTTTGAACTAATATTTTTTCAAAAAATTATTTTTTTATTTTAAAAATCACCAATAAAAAAAATTAAATCAGAATCGTTGAGATTAGATTTAGATCAGATTTAGATGAGTAGGAAACTGGGTCTTACATCAGTATTTGGGTTCAATGACCTGCTTTTGATATAAATTGAATGTGTCAAATTACAGGAACAAAAAATGGAAGAGAACCAACTATTCTTTTTTTTGGTACAAGAACCAACTATTCTTTTTGCAAGGTACAATTGAGAGTTACGTTCTTCCTTCATTTGAGCAAATCGAATTGCTTTGCCCACACAAGTTTGTGCGGTATAGCCATATGCCCCTTCCACTGTTAAAAAAAGAGAGAGAGAGAGAGAGAAAATGACCGATCCAAATAGGAGAGAAATACCAAGAAGAAAAAAGATCATGATCATTATTAAGGTTAAATGCTCATATGGAAGGAAAGTTATGAGCCCACCTCAAACATCTCAAAAACACAATTTATTCATGTCTTCCTCATCTTTACTCTTTCACCGTTTCATTATGACGTGGGGCCTCCTGTTCCTCTACTAGCTTGCTTACTCTCTACCAAGAAGTTTCTGCACCATATAAATATATCATTTAGCACTATGAAGGGTAATGATGAATTCAAACAGCGAGATATTTGATTATTTTGCTTCACTTGCCACAAACTCGACCAATAATTTATATTCCAGAACGCCATCAATTTGTTCATGTGCGAGGGTCTGTAACAACATCAGCGCTCATGCCTGCAGATAGCAATGTTTGTCGCTTTCTAATTTGAGAGTCAACCAATTTCCTGAATTCTTCATCAGAACAAGCTAACATGTATCGCAGCTTCAAATTAATCCGATTTTCCACCAGAACCTTGTGCCTTGGAATGATTCGACTGTTGAGAGAATAACTGAAAAACCTGACAACAATGAGGAGCCTAGTTAATTCAAAGACAACCATGACATGAAATTCAAATTAGACCTACAAGCAAATACCTACAAAAACTTTGCCTTAACTTTATCTTTCTATATTTACCTTGGAAACTCAATGAGATCATCCAAAGGCCGGACCATGGTTCGCCGCAAATAACTATACTTGGGACGAAGGATGTCTATGTTGTACCTGAGCAGCATTGGGAAATCCGCAATCATCTCACCCAATTGCTTACGACGGATGCCGAGTGACAGATAATATTTTACATTCACTTCAAGCTTATGTGTTATGCTGCATCCCAAGAGCTCTGGTCCCATAGCAATAGTCTTTGCAATATCTTCATCGCTGACCCCACCTTTGGTCATCAAGAATATGACCTATATGGCATTCAAATGAGCATTAGTCAATTTATGGATACATGAACTAATCAATTCACTCACTGCATTATTGATAGATAATAGCTATACAAGTACCGTTCCTAACTGCAAAGTCCTTAGATGGCCTACTTAGTTAAGTCTTAACTGCTCTTGCCAAAATCATAACCTGAAGGAAGTCTTATTTTTCTTTCTTTCTTTTTCTTCTATTATTGACAGTGTAAGGAATTGGCCCAAAAAAAAAAAAAAGATTATGGTGATAAATCCCAAAGCCACAGATGAAAGACACAAACCACTGGCCTAATCTTCTTGTATAGGCTGTATGTGAGCAGAGTAGGAAACTTCACAAGCATGTTTCCAATTGCATCATCTCGAATCCCTAGATCCTGAAAAAACTTTATCTGCATAAAAGAATAATAGGTGGCTTGTCATCAGCATTATTAGCAGCAGAAATCATTTGAATAAATAATATGTGGTAATAATATTATTTTATGTAAATAGTATTATTATAAATTAGATATTATAGGATTAAGTTATTATCCTAAGTTAGTTGAGATCATATTCCCTTATATTTAAAATTCAAATTCTCCCATAATACCTAGAAGATCTCGGATCTGTTATAACTGATCCTGCTTGCTTGTACTCTATATAATTCTCGAGAAAAAACAGATAAATGTATCGGACTCCACAATTAAGTCCTATTGTGCTATATGGTATCAGAGCACCGTAGCAACGAGTTTGACCACAGTAGCGGCGAGATGAACCCTCTGGAAACCTCCACAACGATGGGGTCGTCCCATGATAGTCCCTCGCCCCATCAGATTTTAAAATCCGGTGATCCCTCTGCAATCATCCCTGCTATCAACAACAATTTGGTCTCAGAAGAATTAAACCTACATAACTACCATGATTGGGCTCGGGCGGTACTACTTGCTGTCGGAGGATGAGGAAAACACAAATTCCTTACCGGAGAAGCTCAGCCGCCGTTAAACCCGAACTCCCCTACTATGCTTCAGTGGGAAACCGATAATTCTCTAATATGCTCTTGGCTCATCAATGCCATGTTGCCTCAAATTAAAAGAAGTTTCATGTATCTTCCCACTACCAAGGAGATTTGGGAGGCCGTCTGAGACTCTTATGTAGATGTGAAGGATTTATCTCACTTATTTAATTTCCATTGCAGAATATGGAAATCATCTCAAGGCTCACGGTGTGTTGCGGAATTTTGGTTTAAGCTCGTAGCCCTCTGGCAAAAGGAGGATCTAATGGCCAACAATGAATGAACTTCAGCCTCGGACGCTGCTTGACACCAACGCAATGTCAAGACTAATCGTGTTATGGTATTTCTCATTGGCCTTAACCTAGAGTTTGATGATGCTAGAGCCCGAATATTGAATAACTCTTCTCTTCCACCACTACGGGAAGTTTACTCTGAGATACGCCGTGAGGAATCCCACCGGCATACCATGCTTCTTAAGGCTATATCTCCAAGCCCTGAAGCTTCAGGTCTGGTAAGTAAGCAAGTCAACTCAGGTTCTGCTACTAATAAACCTCGCCTTCATGTGATCATTGTAAAAAGGTTGGACATACTCGGGAAAAATGTTAGAAAATCCATGGCAAACCAGCAGATTGGAAACCTCAAAGATATAAACCTCCTCGTGCTCACCAAACAATTCTTGAGGCTGAGCCTACCTCTGAATCTGTGCCACCTTCCTTCAATCCAGAACACATAAGTCAACTACTAGACATGCTGAAAAACCTACAGGCCTTTCAAGGGCCGGTTGCTTCCATTGCCAAGCAAAGTACTGATCCTATTGCTCTTTTAACATCCTCATCTCCATCACAATGGATAATAGATATAGGCGCCTCTAATCACATGACTTTAAAGTCTAGTATGTTTAACTCTTATTTACCTTTAGCTAGTAATGGACGAATTCACACAGCCACTGATACATGTGCATCCATAGCTGGCATTGGTACCGTGTCTATCACAGATACCTTAAAACTTGAATCTGTACTGCATGTTCCCAACTTGGCCTGAAACCTTCTTCTAATCAGCAAGTTGACTAAACAAGCAAACTGTTTTGCTCATTTTTTTGCCACTCATTGTGTATTTTAGGATCTCTCATCGGGGAAGACGATTGACACAGCTATAGAGCATGGTGGCCTCTACTATCTTGATGATTCTTCTGCGAGTGCCTTGTCATCACAAATAAAGACCTTTGTCCCCTCTACTTTTGATAATGATTTGATGTTATGGCACAAAAGGATGGGTCATCTTAGCTTTCTGAATTGTTTCCTCAATTTTCATCCAATAAAGTTGTCAATTTTCAGTGTGATACCTGTGAACTAGCAAAACACCATCATGTTACCTTCCCACTAACTACGTATAACTCCACTCGTTCTTTCTCCATCATCCATAGTGATGTATGGGGCCCATCTTGAATTCCTAATCGCACATGTTCAAAATACTTGGTCACTTTCATTGATGATCACTCTAGAATGTGTTGGGTGTACCTATTAAAAGAAAAATATGATGTTTTCAATATCTTTGTTGAATTATTTCACTATGTTAAAACTCAATTCAATTCTACCATTTAGGTCTTACACTCTGACAATGGCACTAAATATTTTAATCACTCTTTCAGCCACTTTCTAAAATCTCATGGAATTATTCACAAAAGCAGTTGTCCTAACACTCCCCAACAAAATGGAATTTCAAAACGTAAAAATAGCCATCTTCTTGACATTTCCCGTGCTCTTATGTACACTTGCAATGTTCTTAAATACTTCTGGGGTGATGCAATCCTCACCACCACTCGCCTCATCAATAGAATGCCTACCCGTGTCCTTTCCTACACCTCCCCTCTTGATAAATTATGTGAAACTCATGTGACCTCTCATCTAGATCACACCCTCCCTCTCCGTGTCTTTGGTTACACAAATTATGTCCATATCCATCGCCCTCCTTCAAAATTTGACCCCCTGTCTATCAAATGTGTCTTCCTTGGCTACTCTAACCATCAAAAAGGTTATAAGAGTTATTATCCAGGTTCTGAGCATATTTTTGTCAGCTGAGATGTCACCTTTGTTGAAGCACAACCCTTTTATTCACAGTCTTCCATTCAGGGGGAGAATTGGAGTGAATCTCAGCCTGTCCATACCATACCTGAACCTATACCACCTTCTTATCCTATGATCATACCTACGAGTTCTTCTAATTCTGACTGACCCACAATGCCATCACAAACAAGGGAAGACAAACATGAAAAACAATATGACAAGTTTTACTCAAGGAAGAACAAAAAGCTAGGAGGGTACACTATGCCTGAGGATTTGCCACTCCCTAAACCGTGGGTGAATCCTGAAGAAAACAAGGAATTAGACATGCCTGTTGCATTGAGAAAGAAGGCACGCTCCTGCACACAACATCCTATTCAAAAACACGTGTCATATGGTAATCTCTCAATGAAATATTGTCATTTTGTCACTAATCTTGACCAGATTCAGATTCCTACAAATGTGTATGAGGCATTAGAAATTCCTGAGTGGAAAAATGTTGTTTTGGATGAAAAGAATGCTTGAAAAGAATTGTACTTGGGACATTACAAAATTACCCAAAGGAAAAAAGACAGTAAGGTGCAAGTGAGTATTTACCCCCAAGTACAATGCTGATGGTACTCTAAACAAGCAAAAAGCCAAGCTAGTTGCCAAGGGCTTTACACAAACAAACGGTTTGGACTACAATGAGACATTTGCACCTATAGCAAAGCTAGATACAGTACGAGTACTCATTTCCATTGCAGCAAATCTAGACTGGCCTCTGCAACAACTAGATATTAAGAATGCCTTCCTAAATGGGGAACTGAAAGAAGAAGTATATATGACACTACCACCTGGTTTTGAAAAAGGACGAGACAGGATGGTATGCAAGATAAACAAATCTATATACGGTTTGAAACAATCTCCTAGAGCTTGGTTTGACAGGTTCTCACGTGTCCTGAAGGCTGAAGGCTACAACCAAAGTCTCTCCGATCACACTATGTTTATGATGAGCAATGGAGGTATGATTACCATCCTAATAGTATATATAGACGATATCATACTCACAGGAAACAATCTTCAAGAAATGAGTCAAATCAAGATGGCTTTAAACAGAGAATTTGAAGTCAAAGACCTTGGAGACTTGAAATACTTCCTAGGAATGGAAGTAGCTAGGTCAAAAGAAGGGATTCATATCTCACAAAGAAAGTATGTCCTTGATTTACTAAAGGAAACTGGCATGCTTGGATGTAAACCAAGTAAAACACTTGTCAGTGTAAAGAAAAAGAAGAAAAACATGAAACCTACAACAACCGAACAAGAAGTTGCAAAAAAGAAGAAACAAGAATAAGGTGAAAAACCAGCAGACATAGGGCGTTACCAGAGACTGGTTGGAAAGCTCATATATCTTTCCCACACTCAGCCAGATATCGCCTTTGCAGTGAGTGTTGCAAGTCAATATATGCACTCACCAAAGAAAAAACATATGTATGCTGCATATAAAATCCTAAAATATCTCAAAGGAACCCCTAGTCGAGGTCTCTTCTTCAAGAAGACAAACCTAAGAACTATTGAGATATACACATACGTAGGTTGGGTAGGAGACCAAGAGAACAGCAGGACCACTTCAGGTTATTGCACGTTTGTTTGGGGAAACCTGGTAACTTGGCAAAGCCAAAAGCAAAGAGTAGTATCCAAAAGTAGCGCAGAATCTGAACTAAGAGCCGTATCTTAAGGAGTTATGAAAGGAATATGGCTAAAAAGGGTAGCAAACGAGGCCTATATCCAGGTAGAATCTCCATTAAAACTCTACTGTGACAATAAGGCAGCCTTGAGCATGGCTTTAAACCCTGTCCAACATAGCAGAACTAAGCATGTTGATGTTGATCGTCACTTTATTAGAGAAAAGGTTGAAAGAAGGGATTATTTGTCACACTCATGTACCAACAAAACTACAGCTTGCTGAAATACTTACAAAAGGACTACCAGAGGACACCTTTGAAGGATTTGTACGCAAGATGGACATGATGAGTATCTATAATCCAACTTGAGGGGGAGTGTGGTAATTATATTATTTTATGTAAATAATATTATTATAGATTAGATATTATAGGATTAAGTTATTATCCTGGGTTAGTTAAAATCGGATTCCCTTATATTTAAAATTCAAATTCTCCCATCTGATCCTAGAAGATCTCGGATATGTTATAACTGATCATACTTTCTTGTACTCTATATAATTCTTGAGAATAAACAGATGAATGCATTGGACTCCACAATTAAGTCCTATTGTGCTACATAATATATGTTAGCATCCTTCATGCTTGCTAGCCGACCCCACCTAGTGGGATAAAGGCTTTGTTGTTGTTGTTGTATCCTTCATGCTTGCACTAGAGAATGAGTAAGATATCATCATTCATGAGGGTGATTAGGGGAACCAACCATATGTAGCTGAGATCAAAAGCCTCATTAGACTTCAGCCTCAAACATGATGCAGATTAAAGTGGAGATGACATACCTTAGGCACAATAGTTGTCTGCAATTCAATACAAAAGACCATTGGTTTGATCATAAGCATTCTCCTCATACCATCTCGGGTAACCCCATAATAATACAAATATTTAGCAAGAGGCTTCCATCCTTCTTCAATGCTACATCCCATCAAATGTGGCTTAAATGCTAGCAATCTGCCCACATCCTCAGTTTTGATCCCAAACTCCTTTAAGTAATTGACCTGGAAATTACTGAGAAAACATCATGATTTGTGCATAAGCTTGCAAATTCTAAAAAAGTTATCTCTGACCTCATGAGTGGCTTGGTCCTACTTCTAAACAAGAAAAATACAGTAATTCAAAGCATACAATGAAGATATGTTCTGAGATGTATCTTAGGCTTCACAAAGTGTGTTAGAATTTAATTACCTTTTGATTCATTTCTTCTAGAGTAAAGTAACCAAGAACTTTAGGATAATCAAAAGCCATTGTGCCAAAATCATGATCATTTAAACCCATATCTAGGTAGAATTTCACGCGAGTCTTCACTTCTTCCAAGCTGTAAGATAACAATTGAGGGCATCGGCTTATGACATAACCCATCCAATCCCTCCTGACTCCCTTGCTCCCTAAATACTCAACAATCCCATCCAGTTCGTCATTACTGCGTTCCAGAATATTATCTCCAGCATTCACAAGTGTAACCCCGAGATATTCTCCCTTCACGTGTAATGATCTCAACCACTCAGCTAGACGTCTTATAGACTCGAGGTTTCCTCTTGACATCAAAATGAGCTTTGATATCCGATGATATGACAGTGCATTATGCTTCAACCATCTAGATTAAGGACAGGCAATCAGTTATAAGTCTCCAAGTTGACCATATCACAAGCTTTTTTTTTTATTACAAACCCAACTTCTTCAGAAATAGTTATAATTCAAAAAAAAAAATCTTGAGCAAACTAATAATTTGGTCTTTGAATCGTTCGTCCTGTCAGCTGCCAAAATGAATCTTGTAGTACGCGAGTTAATCATTAGCAATGACAAATTAATTGTGTACTAGCCATTTTGTCAAGTGACCAGAATGCTGGAAGGACTAAGACATAAAGATTTTGTTATCTCCAGGGCTCAAGTCTAACAATACAGAGACCAAATTTTTAGTTTATTCAATATGCTTCATGAAACTGGTTCAAAGATGTTGATGGTCGATCCCATTAAGTAGACATGTTGATTTCATATAAACAAGAAAAGAAACAGCTTGCCAGAAACTTCAAACATACCAATGAGTAGCACTCCTACCTGATAAGAGGCACAACTTGTAAGTCGTCTATGACAGTTTTGGCGCGTAAATTGAACGTAGAATGCGAATACTGAGGTATTCTTTTCATCGAAGCAGCTTCAATCATGACATAATCGATAAAACCAGTCAATCGATTGACCAAATTGGTAGCGTACGTGATTCCAAACTTGCCCTTCCTCATCGCTTCCAACAAAATCTCTCGCGTCACCGTCCTTCGAATCTCAATCGCGCGCATTATTATCTCCTCCTGGTCCGCTCCATCATCTTCAATTTTTTCTCTAAACAGAGTTAGCAGAGGCGGCAAAGAAGAACCCACGTCGGGATCACTAGGAGATTGAACATAGATGGACCCAGGAAACTGAGGGGTTCTTTTCCTTACAAGGGAAAGCTCTAGAAGCTTAATCTTCTCTTCATCGGGCATGTCGTGTCGAAGGTCACTGGATTTGAGATTGAATTGCTGGGAAAGATGGTTTTCTTGGTCGAGAGATAGTTGGTGAAGGAGGAAGGAGGTGGATTTGGAGTTCTGCTTGCGGAGAATGAGGTTGTGGGTATCTGGGCCGTGTGGATTTTGGCAGTTGACAATGGTGGAAGTTGGGGTGGAGAGGGATTGAAGAATGAAAGAGGATGGAGAGCGAAACTGGTATTTTTGACATGAAAGCATTTCCATTGTGTTGAAGAACGAAGATGGCGATTCCAATTTGCAACGGATAAGAGTTGAGTGTCATGGATAATTTCATGGGCAGTGAAAGTAAACCGAGAATACCAAGTATTGAAGTATTCTGAGCTAGACAAATATATTAAAGGTTTAATGAAATTTTTGGTCCGGTCTATTTAAATTTAAAATTGGTGGTTTTGATCCCTGAACTTTAGTTCGATTTTGGTTTTAGTTTCTCAAATTTTAAATTGGTGGTTTTGATTTATAAGATATATGTTTTATATTTATCAATATTTTTTTAATTTACTTCTATTCAAAGAGAGAAAATGATGAAATTAAAGAAGATAGTTAAGGTATTTTAGAAAATACATATAATATTAATTAATTTAATTAAATTTCTTAATTTAATCAAATTAAATAAATATCTCTTATATTAAAAAACACCAGCGTATTTAAATTTAATCAATTTTTTCCATTTCAAATTCTAAATATATGATATAGCAGAGTCCTTGTATTTTATTGCTTTTATTTCCACAAAGCTATGGACTGATTCTTCATTATTCTTGTGATGCTTTCCTTTATGCAATGCAGAACACGAAATCTGAATCGAATGAATGGAAAAAATCAGATAAATCAATTAAAAATCAAAAGTATACTTTCTACAAATGCCTTGAGACACAGAAGAAGAAAACATCAATTACGTGTGAAAGAATTCTGGCTTTTTGCCGAACAAAAAGTAAGTATCCATATGTACTATATATCCCCTCCCTGTACCTCTCAATTTTCTAAGTCCAGAAACCACTGAGAAAATGCAAAACAACAAACAATTTTGAATGCTTCTTTTGTCTCCTTCCTTTAAATGAACAAAAAGGCTTGAGCCTTCACTCTAATACTAGTCCTGCTTCTCTGCCTCTTGAATGCTGCTAGATGGTTCTGGAACTATCTCAGTCAAATAACGCCGGCGGGACCAAGAAAGATCGCCGCCGCCTTCTTCAGCTCTTAATGCACCAGAAGAAGATGCTGGAACCACTGTTACATCAGAATTCTGACGCCAACTAGCAAATAAAGCAGCATTCCAAGAGCCTCTGGAAGAAGTTGTTCTTAGCCTTGCAGAACTACTGTAACTCTCTTCCCTTATGACTTTTAGAGGGTTTTCAAGAGCCTTGAGGACATATCTCATCTGGGGTCTTCTTGAAGGTTTAGGGTTCAGGCAAGACCTCGCTATGATCGCCACTGCCCACACTTCCTCTAAGAAATCCTCATCAACAACCATGGATGGATCCACAATCTTAGTTACAAGATCCTTGTCATATACACTAACGTAAGGTAATGTCAGTTCCAACCATTCTTGTGCATCACCAGATGCACCAATTCCTTGCTTTCCAGTTATCATCTCAAGCAATACTTTCCCAAAGCAATATACATCATAGGCACAAACTGCTGGTGATGAACCTGTTTTTACAGTATACAAAAGCTTGTGTTAAAAAGCAGAACTGTTTTCTCAGTCATTATGATTATATGATAAGAGAATATGATTCTTTAAGGGGAAAGACTTAATAACAAATCCACATCAGCAATTAGATTTTGTAATTCTACTCACCAGATGAGCCTTGATCTGACGACCTGCATGCCCAAGCAAGATAAATGGGAAATTAGACAATTTTCAATGATAATGTTATGCATATGCAATTATAGTAGTACAAAGCTAATAAAAAACTCAGAATGCAACTGAACCATAAATCATTGAATTAACACTGAAGTAAACAACAATCTGGTAGAAAGAAATGTGTTGAACTTCATTGCGGTTGCATTTAACTTGGCATTATGGAAGCCAGATGTAAAGGGTTAGACCCCCAGATTATAGTTGCATAGTCTAAACATGTCAACTAAGTAAAATCCGACAGGTAATATGGCATTTCATAGAATATCATATTTTCTAATAAACAACCAAAAGGATCAAATCAAAGGAAGCACAATATATTAAGAATGATCTCTCAGACATAATGAGATTCATAAAAATGAAAGTTGTTAGTAGAATACTTACTGGGGTAACCGAAGCAACCTTGAGATTCTCCTTTGATGAGTATCCCCTTCCTGAGTGCAGGCTTCACTTAGACTCCCTAGCCGAACTTCATATTTATCATCTAGAAGTATACTGCTTGCTTGAATATCTCTGCAGTGTCCAAAACACAGAATAGTCACTCCATTTATACAGTTTAACTCGAACTAATGTTATGCAAACCCTATATGTATATTAAAAGAACAAAAAGTTCAAATTTGAGCTAGAGGCAAAACTGGACCTGTGAACAAATGGTGGATTGCATTCATGATGCAGATAACATAGGGCCTCCGCAGTTCCAATAGAAATTTTCAATCTTGTTATCCAATCCAAAGACTGCAACGTACCATCTTCATATATAGTTTGTCGGTTGTGCAAGCAATTCAACAAGTCCCCGTTTGGCATATGTTTATAAACCAGGAACTTCGCATTGTCATTTTCTAAGCAATGACCCAACAGGGGAACCAATCTAGTATGAGAAACTTTACTGAAAAGGTCCAATTCTGAAATGTAAGAATTCTCATTTTTAGATGAATGCAAATGAATCCTTTTTATCACTACAGATATCCCACTTTCCAAAACACCATTGAAGAGATCACCCGTGTGACCGTGTTTCATAAGATTTGCATCACTGAAATCACCTGTAGCCTTCAGCAATTGCTGGTAAGAAAATGAGTGTCCTACTTTTGATAATTCTATCAATGCATCAGCAGGTGCAGGACTGCCACTAGCAAGAGCAGCACCCACACCAATTCCTGCATTATTTGATTTACTCCGCTTATGAGTACACAGAAGCAACAACGCCGGCAGGAACACCAAAACTGCAATCAAACCAACTCCACCCAAAATTCCTGCTAGTATAATTTTTCTTCTATTGTTATTCCCAGAGCTTTCTGCAGCACGAGGTCTGGTCATGTTTGCTTGCCCAAAATTATGAACAGAGAGCCCCCTCAGGGAATAGAATGAGTCACATTCTTCTGTTATCCTCTGATTTGATACATCTTGGAGGCAGTTGCCGACCAGTGATGCATTAACTGCGAAATCCAGAACCTTGCCCTCAAAATAATTGCTTGACAGATCAATGAAACTGAACCTTTTGAGCAGAGGAGTGAGGCTTCCATAAAATAGATTATGAGAAATATTTCCCTTAACTGTATTAGTAGCATTAGCAGTGGAACTAGAACTAGGAAGCACACCAGTGAAGTAATTACTGGAGACATCCACAAAGCTCAATCTTGGAAGATACCACAACTCATCAGGCAAGGCCCCCGTAAAATTATTTTGTCTCAGCTCTATGAACTGCAACGGCGACGTAGTATGAAACGAGTTCTCTGGCAAAGGTCCTTCAAGAATGTTGTTCCCGAGCTTCATTCTCTGCAAGCTCCTTAACCCCATTAAATCCGGAGGCACCAGACCGTACAAGGAATTATCACTTAGATCAAGGTCAACTAGGTTACTAAGATCCCCAAGTTGAGCAGGTATAGAAGAAGTTAGACTATTGTTTGAAAGATTTAAGTATTGTAATTTAGAAAGTGACCCAATGACTTGGGGAATCGACCCGGATAAATAGTTGGAAGAAATGTCAAGGAAAGAAAGATTCCCAAGAAAGACAAAGGATGTGGGCAAGGATCCTGAGAGAAAATTCCGGGAAAGATCAAGAGCAGAAATGGCTGAAAGTTGACTAAGACTATCAGGAATGATCCCAGTGAGGTTATTATCAGATAAATAGAGAGTGGTTAGGCTTGTTAGATTCCCAAGAGTAGAAGGAATTGCACCAATGATGGAGCAAGAACGAAGATCAAGCACTTTGAGTGAAGAAAGCTTTTGGCCAAACCAGTGAGGAATAGGACCAGGAAGAAGAAACTTGGACGCATTGAATGATTGCAGGAAGGTCAAATTGGCTAAAGCATCAATAGAGAATTGTGGGTTTTGCCTCCCAAGTCTTGTTCTTCTAAACCCAGAAATATTGATCCCAGTGACTCTGCCATTCTCACAGCTTACGCCATTCCAGATTAAGCAAGGGTCGGCTTTTATTGGCCATTCCCTGCATCTCAAGCCCAAGGAAGATCGAAGTTGAAGTAGAGCGAGTCGCTCTGCGGGTGAACTCAGAGGCTCAAGCTGTTCAAATGTGAACTGAAAAAGCAAGAAGAACAAGAGCCCAAGAGACACTAAGTTTCGCCGATGATCCACCATTTCTCAAGATCCAAACATTCTCATATGATCGTCTGCAATAACCATAACAGGAACGCAATGCAGAATAAGACGTTTCTGTCACTCTAACAAGAACAATGCAAAAATAAAGAACAGACTCTTACCTCAAGAAAAAATGCTTGGTCTTCAAGTCTCTCTGTTTCTGACGGAAGAAAGAGGGAAAATCGGACAAAACAAAAAATTATGGAGTGAGCATCAAGCTTCAGTGGTCAAAGACTAAAGAAAGAACCCACGAATCACGATCGACAAGCACCCATCCTAGAAAAATTAAAGAATAAAGGAAAATGGTAGAACTAGAAGCGAAATAAAGAAAGAAACGGCGGAATTCAATGGTGTGTGGTTGGGTTGTGAAGCGCAGAGTATAATGAATTAAAATGGGAAGATGGGAAGACCCTGACACAGTAATGGTGAGGGTTTGACCTCCGTTAAAACCGCCTGGTCCAGCTAAGCCCACACAACGATCGACACCATCGTCTCTCTTCCATTACTGCGCTCTTTGTTTTCTCTTTCTTTTCTTTCTTTCTCTCTTTATGAAATGAATCTAACAATGAAGGTGGTGGAAACTGTAGGTTGAAGAAGACGACTGGTTGGCAATTTTTATTGTCCCACCAATATTATACCAGTAACTCATGAATGAAAGGCAGATTTCGCGTTTTTTTTAATTTCACTCACTGTGCCAGTAACTGTTTAATACTTACTATTAATTAAGTGCATTGGATTTTATGAATACAAACATTACGTGCATTTTGACACTGTTCAAAATTCAAACTACTGATGATCTCCAAGATAACACTGTGTAAAGTTGACCAAAAGGTAATTTTATTTATTATTAACCGTCTGGGTTAATTATAGTAGTACTATTATTTAGGTGCATGATCAATTTTGACGCTCATGGCAAGGGTGACACCCATAGTTCGTATTCAAAATTTTCAACTAACAATTTTTAAAAAAAGTGATATTTAAGCATTATTTTTATTTTAGTCAAACACATTAAAATATTTTTAAGAGATAAAAGTAAAAAATTTAATATAAACCATCAAGTTAAATTTAGATTATGCGGATGAGCTATTGTGCTCATTTTTTTTATATGACTATCTAACTAAATCGTTATCAAATTTAGTTGCGGGTAATTAATTTAAACTTTCAAGCTTAAATTGCTAACACTTTTTTAACTAGGCCGGCGCCTGTTAATTGGATATTTTTCTATTTTAACAACAAAACATTTGAATTTGATGAAACATTTTTATTTTTAAATTGGTGTTTGCTGACTTGTAATGTACAGTATATTGTTAAAAACTTCTTACTGGTATATTTTTTTTTTTGGAGTTATTTTAATATGTTGAATATATTTATATATTGATTTATCTGAATATTTTCATAAAATTATCACTTTGATTTGGTTAAGATGCCGTTTCATCAATTGAGGAAAAGAATTATATGTCATGAATCAACGATGAGATATGGTGAAGGGTTTGGCTTCACCATTTGACCGTTTCTGATTGTTTGACTATTTTTCCATCTATCCAGAAGGGGGAAAAGGTTAGAAATATCCTGAAATTAATTATTAATGAATTATTTTAATGCTGCGTATAGGGATTGATGCCAATTATTTCATTGCTAGAGGATGAGTTAAAATAATGGGAAAAAACACTTAAATATCACTCAACTTTAAAATTTTAAATTGGTTATGTTAACAATAAGAGTAATGGGATTGATAAAAAGAATATAGTAATTAACAACTTATATCCCATTTGATATGATGGAAGAGTTTTTAATTGAATTAGAAGTGGAAATAGAAAAGGAAATAGAGGGGGAAGTGGTTTTTAAAGTGTGTTTGGTAATTGGTATGGTCATGAAAGTGAGATATAAATTATAATTAAAATTTATATTGATAATAGGAAAGTACCAAAATACCTTTAATAAAAAAAAATCTCCCCTATCATAAACAAACAAAAATTAATGCCACGGCCCAATAAGGCATCCATGATGACATCTAGAGTTGAGCATGGATTAGACCAGACCGGGTTAGGCTTTAACCTGAGGTCTGGTCTGAATAGTACCCCGGGCTGAACAAGACAACCCGAGATCTAGTTTGGTCCAACACCAGCCCAAGCTCAGGCTGAACTATACCAGGTTTAGTGGACTACCTGAACCAGTCGAGACAGTTCAGGACCTTACCACCCCCCAAACCCTAATTTTTCCTTCTTTGAGAGCCAATATTTGAGCGATTGAGCATGTTAATACCATAATTGCATAACAAAGTTTTACAATCATAAACACATTAAACATAACAATCCATAACAATCAATTAAACACATTAAACAAATTGTCATTCATTTGTGATCTAGTTTCTTTTTCTTGAGCATCCATTATCATTCATTTGTCTCCTCCACCTTCATGATACTTGATCCATCTGAAAAAATGAATTGCATGTGTTAAGAAATTAGTAATAATGAAATATGTAAACTTGAATAATGAGCATAGAATTGAAAATATTACCTGGAATATTAACAACATTACCAGTCTCTTGAAAGTTGTCATATTCAATCAATATAGTAGTCAATTCTAAGATAGATTGCTTAGCAAGTAGCCAATTTTGGGCACAAATGAGTGCTTTAGTCATTTTAGAAGATAAATTGCTCCTATAATCATCAACAACACATGTTATATAATAAACCATACCATTATTATACAATATATAGGCAAATGTTCACTCTCACTGTCACTGAATCCAAGATGATAATGTTCTTCTATAATAAATATAATGCTACGGTTCATTATATAGGTAAGTGTTAATATAATTATTAATTAAAATGCTCAAGTTCCAAACACACTTATGGCTAACCATTCCCACCCATATGAAAATTAATTAAAATGCTCAAGTTCTAAACTTAACTATCCAATTCCCACTGAAAAATATAATACATTGTATCTGCTTTTGGCTAACCAACAGAGACTTGCTGATAACCTGACACAGCTCTCCACTCATCTATGTCACTTACCCATACGCCTTTCAGGGGAAAAATGAATAGCTCACACAAGCATTTAAGTTTCCTTAATCAAACAGGATCTGCGCTCATTCGAATCTACACTCAAATTAGCAATCATCTTATCTTTCTCCATCTGAAAGAAGAGATGGGGTTGTCTTTCGATATGCTATTTAGCCAGATATTTCCCAAGAAAATAAAGAAAGGGATGTGAATTCTGATGGTAGGACTCGATGCTGCTGCTAAGACTACAATCTTATACAAGCTCAGTTTCTTTTGAAGGGTAATTATATTATTATTCCCTCTAATCTCTACCTATAGCTTCTTTAGATGCGAAAGAGATTCACAACAAACTAGAGGATTACAGAGTAGTAGTAAGCAGCACTACAGCAATTTGAACTTGAGCAACTAAAAACACAAAATCCAGCAGGCATTGACGATAATTTCCTTACCTTAGAGGTGCGGACGAATTGAGTGGCTGGTGAGTGGAGGAGAGGCACCTGGACAAGGACTGGAGATTGGAGCGTCGAGATCGGAGACGCCAAGAGTGAGACATGATATGAAGTTAATGACCTCTGACTTAAGCAACTTGCCAATGCTGATCCTGTGAGCCGTGAGCTTTGATTGCAACTTGTAAAGCAAAAAGAAGAAATGGGAAATGAGGGGTGCACTGGTGCAGTACTAAAGTTCGGTAAAAAAACTCGGACCATACTGGACCAGACTGAGGGATTTGAGTCCTTGGTCCGAAGTCCAGTCAGGGCCGAGAACATCAGTCTGGTCTGCCAAAAGTTCCTTGGGTTATTTTTTTCTATCAGACTGGGTCAGGTCGGACTACTTGGACCATCGGGTTTTTTTATCATCCCTAACGACATCTTGCCGAAAATTGACCACCACCGTTGCCAGAGAAATCATGTACAAACTCAACCATAAATCAATCTTAACAATATAAAGTATAAGCAATAACTAGAGAACCAAAGAGAAATCAAAATCAAAGGAAAATTAAAATTTAGGATGAACAAGAATCAGAGAGAAATCAAAATTTTCACCATTGCGTTCATCAAAAATTGACCACAGCCGGAGTCTCCTGCTCTTAGATGAACAAGAACCAGAGAGAAATCAAAATTGAAGGGAAAAATAGGAAGGAGGAAGGTTGAACTCGTTGCCGTCGGGTAGTCGTTACAAATCTAGGAGACCAAGGTTCGAATGACTTAGCATTGTAGATCTGCACCGGAGTGGCAAAGGATTTGTCGTTGATGACTTGCATGCACGAGCTGTGGCAGGAGGAAGAGGATTGACGAAGTTCGAAGGATCTGGAGATCGTTGGTGCCTTGCCGTCGTTGGTACCTTGTCGTCTCCATAAGGGATAGAGAGTGAGGCCGTGGGGTGAGAGTGGCGAGAGATGAACGCGGGGTGAGAGTAGAGAGAGACGAAGGCGAATGGTATAATGGGCTGAAAAATGACTTACATTGGAACTCATCCAATTCCATGAATCATAGGGTGGGAGTGACTTCTAGCCTTTTTGATAGAATTAACTTCCGTGAGAAGTGGGTTCCAACGAGGGTTATGGAAATCAGACCGGACCGACCGATCTAACCAGGAACCGGCGACCTGGTGACCAAACTGAGCTAGTTTGGTGACCGGTCTGGTTTGACTTTTTTTTTTTAAATCAATTTTTTTAAATTTTTCTTCAGAATTTTTATAAATAAACCTAAAATATTCAATTTCTTACCGATTTAGCCCTGGTTTAGCTTCGATCTGACCCACTAACCCTTGACCCGATACCCCAACCAGTTCAATAACTGGTTCGGGTTTCAGAACCTTGGTTCCAACCCACTAAACACACAAAATGGCGGATTCCACTTCCACTTCCAATTCTCTAACTCTAATTCCTTTTGTACCAAATGGGGTATTAAGTTTTTGAAAAATCACTAATTTAAAATTTTAAAATTAAGTGATATTTAAGTGTGTTTTGCGCTAAAAAGAATCACCTGAAATTAATGGCTAATGAATTGTTTTACGATCCTAATATGTTGTCCTCAGTGGGGACCGGTGTTGTCACCTTGTCATGTAAATATTATTCTTACAATTACAATAATATACAGGAAAAGTGACTCAAAAATGACATCATAAATAAAACAAATTTTCAGGTCAAATAAATAAATAAAGGTAAATTTTTTGAAAATATCTTATTGAAAAATTATTTGTTAAATAGGACATTCGCGAGCAAATAATATTCCCGTATGCTAAAGATATTCTCCTATGTTAAAAAAATCTTCCATATGTTCAATATATCTTCTCTGTGTATGTGTGAACAATATTTCATTATGTGCAAAAAATCTTCCATAAATCCTATTTAGCAAATAAATTTTGAATAAAGTCTTTATAAGCAATTCTCCCATAAATAAAACAGCTGTTTAGTATTCGATTTTTCAAATGAATAATGATATAATCATATGATCTGTTTTACATTTTTTAGAGTGAACAAAAAGTAATACAGCAATATTGGCAAACACAAATAGTAAATCAATAATTAAGTTTTTATTTATTGTTAAATTTATGTTGAGTTGACATTTTTGAATCCGAACATTTGAACCATTAGAACGAAGAGAATGAACCATAATTTGAATAATTGTATGGTGTGACGAGGTAGCGACGTGTGGGGAAGAAGGTCTAAGCAGGCAAGACCAATGTAATATTCCCACTAATGCTAAATATACGCTATTTCTAACTAATTTATAATTACCAATAAAATAGAGAAATTATCTATCACAAAATTTATGTGATTTCTAATATTATCTTATTAGATGCGTTAAACTTCAATATTATATAATTTATACTTTTCTATAGCTATCTTTGCTAAACATAAACGAGCATGAGAAAAAGGAACAATAACACTTATTAGAAATGCCAGTAATAGGGTGTAGAGATGGTAGTAGTGATAAGTGCATTAAATTAACCCTAGATGTTATGAGATTGAGTGAGATTACAAAATCAGTGAATCAGACTAATTAAACTAATGATTACTATATTATATTTGACTTCACATGCCTCGCTCCTTTAGAATCTATAATGCTACTTATTAGATTTGTATCGATCTCATTCCTCACCGCACATCACTGATTACTGTTTTCTTGTTATTAATTAATTAAATCATGCTTTCAATAATGATCGTTGCAACTTAATTTCTCAACTCACAAAAAGTTGATAAGTAAACTAATGCTCATTGTAACAACCCACAACAAGTTGATCCAAATGTTTAATAGTTATGTATCCTTTTTATAGCACCATGTTAACTAATTTTATTATTATTTTTTTTAATTTGGATTAAGAGCCAATATATATGCTTTCATAAATAGAATAGGAGTAAGTATTAAACTAGAAGAATTACCACGATGTCATAAGTAAATGACTTGGCTACCGCAAAGTTTTAAGATAAGTAAAGTATTGTCATTTTTATATTATTATAACTTTTTATGATAGATTCCTCAATTGTCAGTGGAATTTATTAATAAATAAGTTCTTTTTTTTTTACATTATAATAATTCTTCCCATTAAACCAGATAACCTTGTTATCTCAAGCTTCTTTATGTTATTTATATTACCCAAAGACAAAAGAACCAGAGACATTTTTTTAGAACGGGTCACAAATGTTTTATTAAACTATGCGACAAATCTTGTATTAAAGACTAATAGGTGTGGTCTTATAAATAGGATGTGGACTATTAGGGTCTGTTTGGTATGAGGGGAGGGGAGGGGAGGGGAAGGAAATGAGGGGATTTTGCTGCTCTCGTCTTATTTGGATTGTTAAAATTTTTAGAATGGGAGGGAATCATAATCATTCCCTCTAAAATTGGGGGAATTTGGAGGGAAGGGTTAATGTTTAGATATACATTAACTAATATGTCCCTACTATTTTATAATATTCTCACAGTACCCTTTCCATTCTTTACCCAAAACTGTCACACATTTTATAATTATATTTATTTAATTTTTATAATTATAAAATTATAATTTTATGTATTGAATACCATTTATAATTTTATTTTATTAAATATGTTAGAAAGTTATAAAATGTAAATTAAATGAAATAAGGGTAAAGTTGTTTATATAAAAATATTTCTCCTCCTATACCAAACAAGTTAATGTCAAAATCCCTCACTTCTTTTCTCTTTTTGTCAATCCAAATAAGGTAAAAGAAAATCCCTCTCATCCCCTCCCCTCCCTTCCATCGAACCAAACATAGCATTAAGGTAGACAATTTCATCTCAAGCATTTACGTGTATTTTATTTCACACAATAGAAGAAAAAGGAAAACAATATTAAGGTCCCAACAAAAATAAATAATATCAGAAAAATCTTAAAATTTATTGATGATTGCTCTTTCACTTGTTATTGATAAGTTATTAGATTTTTTTAATATTATTTCTTTTAATTGAGAATTTAATGTTATTTAAAAAAAAACTCAACCTAGTTATGGGCAAAATATAAAAATGTTTTTATCGCCTAGCATGTGATTGAATTATTCATTAAGATTGGATTTAACATTTTTGAAGTGAGCGTGTGGGGTCCTAAAAAATATGTACCTTTTTTTTCAGTCAAACTCGAAATTATGCACCCTAGTTGGGATTATTGGCAATGGCCTAAAACACTTAGAACCTATTTGTTTTTATGTTTAAAAAACTTTGTTTATATACGTTGAGATAAAAGTATTCTTATATATTTATCTAATAAATATTAAATCATATTACAAATGTAACTTCTACTGTTAATACAGTCATGCACTTAAAATTTAGTGAAAAGTCTCCCATTACAAATTCAATTAATAAGAAAAGCTTGATAAATTTGTATACACGCATAATAGAGTATTAATACTTTGCAAAATTTATAACCAGAGAACACTACTATTTTGATTTATGTCCTCCTCACTTATTAATTTTCCTATGTGACTTCCCCAAACTTCTCAGATATTCATCCTGTGAATTGATGGTAGAAAAAATTAAAAATCATGATCAGATGCTAATTAAAAAGCTTAACTAGGTGGTGTGGAACAGTAAAAAGCATCCAAATTGTAGTTTTAATTATCATAATTATTGTAATCATGCTTAAAGTTGTCAAACTCAAGAGTTTAAATAAATTTATAAAAGTGATATAAACTCCTACCGTGAACTCAAATCGTAAATTCTTAAGTGTCTACTTTTATCATTTAATGTGTATTAATAGTGTATAATTAAATAATTAAAATATAAAAATAACAACAATTTGATTTAAATATATTTTAAATCCAAATAATTGAACTTAAATTCATCAATATTCATAGTTTATTATACTTAATAGATAATTTTCTATAAAATTCATATACAAAGTCGCCGAAAAAGATCAAAATGAAAAAAGTTAACATGAGTTTAAGAAATGAGTTAACATGGTTTTGTAAACTAAAAACGTAAAAATGATAAATTCAGTTTATAAATTCACAAATTTAATCGAGTTTACAACTAGCACGACTTTATTCGTGACTCAACATAATTTTGTAAGCTGGAAATGTAAAAACGGTAGACTAAAAAATCTAATTCACGAGTTTAACAACAATAATCATGCCTCAAAGTTAAAACAATTTTTGGATGATAATGTAACCTGATGGACAAGCATATCAACCCAGAAAGATAACATCCTCTATGAGAATAAACTATGATTACCACCAACCAACCATCATTTTTGGATTTAGATTCCATCCAATAGCTAAACTATGTGCAACAAGAGAGATATTAATTGAGTATAACACTGTTAAAGAAAGTGTTAAGTCGTCTACTAAGAAAATTATGGAAATGATGAAAGACAGTACACTTTTCATTTTTATTATTTTGCATCTTCATTTGCATAAGGAATTGCCACACAACAAGGAAAAAAGTTATCAACACTGCTCTGGGAAAATCCGTTAATTTTTCTTGGGATTATGAATTTGCTACTTGCAAATATTTAATAGCTAAATAAACATGTATTTTAAGAAAAATAAAGGATTCCATTAAAAATTCAATTCGCATACAGTGATGGTCTAGTTGGGCCAAAGAGAATTACAGCTTGAGTATGTTTAATGGGCCTTGAGCCGTATTCATTTTGAAGTTTACAATGGGCCTACCATGAGCCTCATTCGTTATTTCCCCAAAAGCATACATAATTCCAAAAACTGTAGCTTTTAATGGGCCTCTCTCCCTCTCACACGCACACACTCTCTCTCTTCTCCTGAGATAAGCAAAACAGAGTGATGCTAGAGAAAGGGTTACAGGGGGCAACATACCCGGGTCCGGATTCTCTCAGCGTCGTTTTTCTCCTCATCTTTCAGAAGCTCTAAATCATGTGCATCTGATTAATCTAATAGCTAGGAATGCACCACGTCATCATTGAGCTAATCTCTCCTTCGGCACTCTCTCCTCTTCCGTTCCGACTCCCAAACCTTAGTAGCAAACCATCTCTCTCATTATTCATGTTTTTTTTTCTCTTGAAAAAATTAATGAAATAAATGCACGAACTTGTTCGATATAATATGAAAATATTCACTTCATCACTCTGAAATTTGAATCACTTTCATCAGTTGGATATGAGGCTAATTAATGACTCTTACTTGGGGTGATGATGGCCCTGTACCACCCACCATGTGGTTAATTCTCCACTTTAATGGTGCTATTTTTTTTTTTTTTTTTACAGAAGCTAGAAGATTGAGATCAAGAAAACCTCTGATTTCCTGAATTGGTTTCTCTAGTACTAGTGACCCTTCAGCTGTGAAATGAGATCTCTTGGGACCAACCAAAACTTGCCCAGATAGATAAATTTTGAGGCAATCGAACACTTGTGTACTGTGTTCTTCTTGGGTTCAATTGTAATTTTTTGCCCTTGGATTCTGTTGTAATCATCTCCCTCATTTTCAAAATCAACAAAAATAATAATCTCTTCTTGCTTTGACCAACCCATTAATGGAAACATGTTGCTTTAATCGCTTGGAAACCATTCAACACAGACCTAGTTCTGAACTCTCTCCGGCTTCTTCCCTTTTGAGTTCAAATTCGTTGAATTAGAGTTGTTCCCGATAGTCAGTTTTACTTAAGCTGTTGCAATTTTGCTCTTCAGATTAGTTTGAACCATTAAAAAAAAGGTTAGATCAAGAGGAGGAGGATGCAAGGCGGTGGGAGATTGAGGAGGAACAATGACGGATATGGTTTGGAAGCCGAAACAGAAGAGGAGAGATTAGCTCGATGATGACATACCCATGTTTCATTCCATTCACAAATCAAATAAATAAGTTATGTCCAAGCATGGCACTGTCAACGATAAGGGATAAATGAACAGTGATTTTGGGTGTTGAAACCTGTCATAAGGGGTTGATTTGAGAACAGGGTGTAGAAAAATTCAAAGCAATTTGCGTGGCGCAAGAAAGGTACTGTGGACCCTTTTTCTCTCGTGGGTCCCTAACTAACCTTTACAAGTGTTATTGCATGACTCGTTGAGGAAGTGACGGAAACAGCACATTGGCTTTTCAAGATCACCGGAATATCTCTAGGTAAGGCTGGGGAAACAACAAGATAGATCATAAGCGTATTATCAAGTTTGGGTTTTTTATTTGTGCTGCAATGATTCTTTCTGGTTTGGCGTTGAATAGTGTGTGTATGTGTAATGATTCCCTCTGTGTGCCTTTTTTTTTTTTTGTGGTTTATTTCTAATACCCTGATTCAATAGAAAAATTAAGCTAAGATATAGGATTCATTGAAATGGAAACAAAAATTCTGTTTTGCTTTTCATGGAATCGTTGATCCTACATGAAATTGGGGGCAAAATCTATATTCTAAAAATCTCTTCCCTCCTTTCACTCTTTGTTTATGTTTTTTTTTTCAGCATTGTACACTGCATAAGTTATTAGCGACAACATATGTAGAAACACAATAAATATATATTTTGTGTCGCTTCCAAAGGCACAGTTCCTATGAGATATTCCGTAACTCCCTAGTAAATTAGAGGAGATGAGCTCGGGGATAGAGCTTTGCTACCTGCTCTCACCTCGATGCTACTGACCTCGCTTCATACATTGCCTTTTATAGGCATAAATCGTATGACCATTGAGCAATAATAATAATCATTAAAGATAATTTAATGATAATTAAAACGATAATTACAAAACAAATGTTCCTTATGATTTAATGTAATAAAACATTTCAAGTGTCATAAAAACCAGTCAATTAAAACTCCAACAATCATCTCTAATAATCAGTTAGAATACTTCTTTTATCAATTTGTTACTAACTTAAGCTCATATTTAATTATATATTAGAACGTTTTCAATCTTGAGTTATATAAAACTTCTTCCTTAGACATACATAATTTAAAACAATTTCACACATGCCTGACAGGACATTGTATGCGACACCAGAAACTTAAATATAAAGAGGCCAGACTCAAGAGGGGCGACAAATTCCTAATTTTATTATTTATTTTTACATTTTGTTTGGGGGTTTTATCATGTTAATTGAATTTAAAATGCCTTAATTGTGATAAAAAGTTATTAAGAGTAAGTACATTAAATTATGATTAAAAGGGGTAAAATTGTCAGAATAATTATAATTACTCTTAATAATTGATTCTTGAAAGAATTTGATGTTGGTTTAATCGTTTTCAATTGAAAGTACTTGAAAATTTGGACTAAGAGCTTGTTTGGAATATCGGTTGAAAATTTTATAAGTGCTTATGAATTGTAATTCACGGAATACGAAGTAACTTTTACGGTCTACGAGGTAGCTTTTACGGTTTACGAGGTGCTTTTACGATCTACGAGGTGCTTTCATGGTCTACAAGATAAATATGTGGAGAAGATTTATCTCGATTTACGTGAATCGGGCTTATATAATAAGCCCTATTCATAAAAGTGATAACAAACAAGCACTAAATCTGTAAAGGGTATTTAGTTTGAATTTTAAAAATGACAAATTGGTACCAGAAAATTTCAAAATGTCAATTTAGTATTGCCAAAACTCTGTTTTGTACATCTCTTAGGTCAATGATCAGCTGGAGATTAAAATAGCAGGAAGCAGAGACGAGAGAGGCGAGCTGGGGGCGGCGGAAATCATCATCATCTTTCCATCACCGGCACCTCACCGCTCCATCATCGTCTTTCACTATCACTTCCGGTTCTTTCTCACCTTCAACCACCGCCAGTTTGGTCGTTTGACTTGGCTGGGATAAACAGAACCAGAGGGGGTCGAGGCAAGAGACGGAGATACAGAACCAGAAGGGGTTGCGGCAGCGGGGATCCTCTCAACACCTTCCATTACTGTCATCTCATCATCATCCGTTCCCTCAGCTCCACATCACCGTCATCTCACTATCTTCCGTTCATCACCGCCGCACCTCCTCCGCCAAGCTACTGTCAAGCCGAGACCTGAGGAGGGAGCTGAAAGTTCCGGCATTCTTATCACCACCAACCACAATCGTCTTCGTCTCTTCCACATCCACCGTCATTTCACCACAACACCGCCGGCAATTTCTCCTGTTTTCATCAGTTTCTAAACTTCCTCTGTTGCCGTGGCTTCCTTCTTTTGTTGTGGGGAAATTTCAGCCCCTCAATTTAATTGGTCCAGTGCGGATTGGTTATTTAATCTGCGATTTTATGGTTGGTTGTTAGAATCAGGTGTGATTATCTTTCTTGAAGCTAGACAATTTTATGTTTTTGGTGATGGTTTAAGCTCACTCTTTAAATGAGAGTTTGTTTTATCTAAAAGTCGTTATATTTGTGATTTTTTTAGTTTATAAATTTATTTATGTAATGAGACTATAATTTTAGTCATATTTTATTTTAT
Source organism: Albizia julibrissin (assembly GCA_037074505.1). Taxonomy (NCBI): domain Eukaryota; kingdom Viridiplantae; phylum Streptophyta; class Magnoliopsida; order Fabales; family Fabaceae; genus Albizia; species Albizia julibrissin. The sequence continues at coordinate 1,612,589 of CM073480.1, read as the reverse complement.
GGATTGAGTTCTTGTGATTTTAGATTTGTAATGAGGATTTATATTCATAAATATATATGATTATATATACGTTTCTCTATGATTTTATTGTTTTTTATCTATTTAATATGATATTGTTTGATAGTTTGATTGAATTGGAATTATAGTTAAATCTAAATGTATTACTTACTTCATAATCACTCTTTGAGTGGTTTTAATAATGCTTAAATTAATGGGTTCATGAGTTTAAGCATTAAACTTAATAGTAATTAATGTTTGGTATATTAGGAAATTTAGAGAAACTCATTACACTAACAGGGCTTAATAGCATTTCAAGAATAAGACTCATTCTCTTGTTATGTTAGACTTATTGGTTAATGAGGTTTGGAATAATTGAAATTTAGTGTATTGACTCCTCAAATATTTTAATTGAGTAAGGATAGTCATTGAAAACAATTTCCAAAAGCATCTTCATCATTTACATTTTACCCATTTTCATTCCTCCTTATTTGAAAATTCCAAAAATATCTATTTTAATTATATTCAATTCATAGTTTTGAAAATCAATTAATTATGTCTTACCCTTTATCAATTTTACATTGTAATTACTTAATTTACTATGAATTAGTTTCATAATCGATTCTTCAAAATAAAACGATTCAAATTATGTGCTATATTGCATTAATTCGATTTTATTCTTAATAACTTCAAGACAACTAAAAGAAGATATTTCAAGAGGCGAGAGGGAGAGAGATGACTAAGATTATAAAAGAGAACGTGCCACTTGATGTGCCCATAAATAAAAAGGCAACGGGTGTTAATGGAAGTTAACAAAAGTGGCATTTTTGCTCGGTGCGAAAAAGTTCACAAATATTTTTATCCTTAATAAATGTTTATGGTATTGGATATACTTTTAAGAAAAGTTCATAAATATATTTGTTCATTAACCCTATATTTTTATATAATATTAAATTTCAACCTTTAAAACCTTATTTGGATATATTAAATAGAGACAAGATGGGGAAAAAGATCAATACATTCCTCTCTTAAAGAAAATCTAGTTGATTTAAAGTCATGAAAATCATGTGATTATTAATAAAACACTAATCATAATAAAATTATCAAAATCTTAATTAAAACTTTTACTTAATAATAATTTCTATTTATCAAGAAATTGTTGTAGATATGCGTGAAACAATATCTTTCTTTTTGGGCTCAACCATGTTGGGTTGGTGGTTATTTTGAGCTTAAAATTAGAAGCCACGAAACGCCTGTAGATGGGACAAAAGTTTAGTGCGTGTTTGATATCACTTATAAAAGATTTATAAGTGTATATGTACGTAAGTTGAGATAACACTCCTCTTACATACTTACCTCATATCGTAAATCACAATTAAAAAATTATTTTTTAAAGCTCTAATTACTATTCTAAACCAACACTTAATCTAATCTAATTAATTTGCATATCACAGTCAGATTTGATCCATCTCTCTTACTTCATTATCATTATCATTCGATGCCTAAGCCACGACATGACGAATCAATGGGATTGCCAAAGATCCATACTGAGTCACATCGCATGAATCCTTTATCATTAATCAATAATAAATAATTTTAATTTTAATTTTTCTCACCAGACAGAGAGAAGATCGCCTTGTTGACAGTGACACCATCAATCAATCAATTATTAAGCAATAAAGCAATACTTGTATCAAATGGTACTTTCATCCATTTCCTTCTATTAGTAGTAGAGATTGTGAGGATGTAGATGAAAAGGTAGAAAAATAAGACTTCCCTAGCCGCTATCCATTCGAGTCCTCTCTTTGCCTTGTGCGACAACTTTCCCTTAGTTAGAGTTTTCGGTTCCTTCTAATTGGGTTCTTGCAATGTCAAGGTGCATCTTTTATGATGGTAGGGTGATGATCTCTCCTTCCTATTGTCAAGCCTTCCCTCTCCTTCCGATGAGGTTGATTGGTTCTTAGGTGATGGATGTGCTTGCAAGGAGTGCATCTAACAACAACGGCGTGAGGGGATAAAGGGTGGCTGGAAGCGAGGAAGCGCCCTCTGATGAAGAACTTCGATGGGTGCTCCTATGGCTTGTGCACGGTTTGAATCGTTAGCTCTCCCTCTTCTTTAGTAAAAGAAAGATCTTGATTGATGATTCAAGGGGATGGAGTAAGGGACTTCCTGTAGATGGGGGCAGATTTGTGACGGACTTGTGGTGCTCCTCTATCTTTTTCTTTGTTCTCTTTTTATCTTCAGTCGATGGGATTTTTTTGGTAAGTGCGGAATGTAAAATTAGTCAGAAGGAAACCAAACAAATGTGTTCAAAGGCATCAAATGTGCGATTTTTGGTTTGTGAGGTTAGTGGCTTATTAAAGTTTCAACCTTTTCCTTTTGATGGCCTCTTGGGGTTGAGATATGAGATTGGTAGGATAGCTACTCTTGGTGTTGGCCTCTCTCTATTGATTTTGGATTATTGTTTAATAGACTTAATATCTGGTATGGCTTGGTCAGTGCTATATGATTAGGAAATCCATTATATTTCTTCACCAGTAAGTGGGTATCACAAGTCAATATGCATTATATTTCTCTACTGGTGAGTAAGTATTATATCCAAGGACATGATTTTTTTAACCCACTTCGAAAATTGGTTAGAGGTTAAATACTCTGTTAGTCAGATGTTTAAGAACAATGCAATAGATAGACAATCGAGAACCACTATATTGGGTCTGTTCAATATGAGTGTATGCATTGTTCATTGTTGGTTAAACATGTATTGTTCAGTGTGTTGGTCAACACTATTCATTATAAGGCTAAATATGCGCATGCTCAGTGTGTATGGTATTACTGCTTAGATTTGGGATGAAGTTGTATTCTTTTTTCCTATTGTCTATTAGATTGTGCTTTCTCTGATAATATGATGACTATTGTTTTCCTTAAGTCAATATTTGGTTCAAGGAGTTTGATCAGGAACCGTTCTTGCATATATGTTCTCATGGAAGCTAATTTGGTAAAAGGGTGGATTGCTAAAGCTTCATTAGAAGAGCCTTATCATTTAGATTGGGTATTTCAACTTTTGTCCCAGTTGTAGGTCTTTTTGACATATGGTGTGGAAGATGATTAAGCTTTGCTTTTATGTGTTTGTTGTATTGATGAACTGTTAAAGTCTTGTTTATCTAGTTTGTTTGCTGGTTTTGATGTTTTATTTTCCTATTTTGGTTGCTTCGGTTTGTTTAATCCTACCTATGAGACATTGTAATTTTATTTCAATACTACTAGTTTCTTCGTTATCCAAAAAGGATGAAGAGTTAGAAGAAAAAGGGCAAGTTTTGAGGGTTAGAAGAAAAAGGCAAGTTTTGAGGGAAAATTATAAAAATTCTAACAAAGGAAACTCGCCAAACACAAGGCCAATTAAAAAAGAAAACTACCAAGGAGTTTAGTTCCATGTAGAAAACAAGTCAATATTTAATACTCGACAGCTAATAATACCTTGAATAAAATTGTTTTAAATAACAGAATGATTGTGTTTATAGAAAAAAGTAAGGTCCCCATAAATTGATTTATTGTTTGTTTAAGTTAGCGGTAGAAATTGCCTTTTCAACGTGATTTATGGTTTATAAAGTAAATGTGTGGGTGAAGTTTTATTTCAACTTATGTGAACATATTTTCAAACACCAACTCAACAGACACTATATACTTTTTGGGAAAACAAACTCAGTGCATGTTTGATATCACTTATGAAAGGATTATAAGTGCTTATGTATAAAGTTGAGACACACACTCCTCTCACATGTATGCTGTAAATTATGATTGAAAAATTATTTTTAAAGATTTCAATAAATATTCCAAACAAGCACTAAAAGAATTCGAAATCACAAAGATAGGTTCAAAAGATATTAACTTTTTAACACTTGAAGCAGATTTGGTTTGGTGTCTTTTTCTAGGAATGTTCAATATTTTCTCGTCTTTATTCTAAGTAAATCAGGATAGGATTTTCCCACCCTAAAATTGTTGGGATGGGAAAAATTTAAGACCAGGAAAAATTTTCCAGGATCAGAATGAGACTTCCCAATCTCGAACACACACACACATTTTTTTAAAAAATATTTAAGAAGGCAAGACCAAATGTAAAGAGAATGTGAAAATTCCTAATACCGTCAAGTTAATATATATTATTGTAGTTTATTTAGTTAAATTTATTTATTATTTATTAAATAATTATAATTTTTGTTCTTGTCCTTGTGTTTTTTGTAATTGAATTGACAATTTTAAGTATGTATTGGACTAATTATATATTTGTATTGAACAAATTTAATATAATATGATATTAAAAAATTATATATTTATTATAAATTAAAAGAAACACACAAAAATTTTAATATAATTTTTTTTTAAAAAAATTAAGATCGAAAATGAGATTCCCCGTCCTGACCGAAAACACCTCTATCCTTTTCTTGTGGTTCTTAAAAAATCTAGGGAAGGGTCGTCCTAACGTAATTCCTTGCCTCCAGAGGGATTCGGGTTGAACAGAAATTCGCAAAGATGCTGAGGGTAAAATTGTACTTGAAGGGATAAGATATTTTAAGAGAAGAGCCGTCAGATATTTCAGAACAGTAAAATATCTCTTGCTTTCGTTGTCGCTATCTCGAATCCACCGCCTTTTCAGCTTTGTCATGTGACTTTGGGACCCACGTACACAGTTTTTGCCCATTTTATCTCACAAAATAATTAATAGTAGTAGTAATCACTCTTACTAATTTTAAAAAAAATACTCACGTGCGTGCTTTTTGCTCCTTCTCCCCACGTTGATATGTTCAAACTTCAAATTCCATGTGACAACGGATGAATTTATGGGATCCCGCTGCTATCTTTTTTCTTTCTATTATTTTTTATTTTAAATTATTGAATTAATATCTTAACAGTTTATATTTGTTTATTATAAAAATATAATAATAATAATAATTTTATAATATAAAATATAAAATTTTAATTTAATAGTCTAAATTAAAAAAAATGATAGAAAATTATGAAAAGAGAAAAGGATGAAATCGGATCCAAATTTATCATAATTCAGAAATACCCCCAAACAAAAACAACAGTAGCCAGCACTCTAGGCACAGTCATTCTAATTTTAATTGATATATAGATTGACTAGATAAATTAAATACATAGGATAATTTTCCTAATGAATATGACGGCAAAAAAAGTTTTTTTCTTCTTAATATATAAATAATAACTCATACAGGGCCTGCGCTGTATTATGATTATGATACTGATTTGTATTTAAAGTTATATATTGGCATATTGATGTTTTTTTATATTTAATTCCATAATTTTTAATTAAAACATGATGAATATATTTAAAACATTTATAAATAAATTGCAAAAAATATTAAAATATATTTAAGTGATTAGTATATGAGATTTTATTGATTTCTTCATCCCGTATTATTATTAGTACTGTATTACTTATCTTAATAATTGTTGGCCAAAAAAAATGAAATAATAAATATATATTTAGATTAATCGTAAAATCTGTTTTTAATAACATGATTTAAGATATATAAAATAAATTTATGAAAAAAAATTTATATCATTTTATGTAAACGAATTTTTTCATTTTAACCCAAACATATCCAAATCTGTAGCCAAACATCACCAAGTAGGCCAATGAACGGCCGTTAATCTAACCCTAGTTAGCAGGCGAGCCGAATAGGACCGGGACTCCGTTCTCCTTAACTAGAGTTAAAAAAATCCCCAGCTATATAACGGGCCTTGGGGCTCCCAAATTTTCTTCGTGTTCTCTTCTCCATTAGGTGGATTCTTGTTAATCCTCCTTCTTTTCCTCTATTTCCCTTTTTGTCCCCATTTTCTAGGGTTTCGACCCTTCTTTCTGATTTCTATGGCGTCCGCAGATGTTGAATACAGGTGCTTTGTCGGGGGGCTCGCATGGGCCACCGACAGCGAGGCCCTTGAGAAGGCCTTTTCTCCGTTTGGCGAGATCATCGAATCGAAGGTCCGTTTGTAGCAGGGATCGGATCTGACACGATGCGGATTTGGATTTTCTGGATCCCATCTGATCTGTGTTTTCTGATCTGTTTGCGTTACTACTTGATCTCTCATCTTTGTGTTACTATCTTGATTCTTTTATTACTCACACCAATCGGTACGTTCATCTTCATCTTTGTGCCAAAGGCGAAGATCGATCGATTTTGATGCGTTTTCCTTTTGCTGGATCTGGTTTGGTTTTCTCTGTGCTTGATCTGACATGATTTCCTGGCTTCTGATGCAGGTTATTAATGATCGTGAGACTGGTAGGTCAAGAGGGTTCGGATTCGTAACCTTCTCGTCTGAGCAGGCCATGAGAGATGCTATCGAGGGGATGAACGGTCAGGATCTTGATGGCCGTAATATTACTGTGAACGAGGCCCAATCCCGTGGCCGAGGTGGCGGCGGAGGCGGTGGATACGGCGGCGGTGGCGGCGGATATGGTGGTGGTGGTGGTGGATATAGCCGTGGTGGAGGAGGATACGGAGGTGGAGGCCGCCGTGAAGGTGGATACAACCGTAACGGTGGTGGAGGCTACTCTGGTGGCGGCGGTGGCGGCTACGGTGGCGGTTATGGTGGTGGACGTGAACGCGGGTATGGTGACGGTGGATCTCGCTACTCCAGAGGCGGTGGTGCCACTGATGGTAACTGGAGAAACTAGGGTTGGTGTAATATCGCTAGTATCAGTAGTTTTGAGTTCGAGTTCGAGGGATGTGTGGGTTGGGGTGGGGTTTCGATTCTGTTCTAGTGGTTATCTTTGGTTGTTCGAATGTCCTGGTTTCCGATATGGGTTCGTGTTGCTGTGGTTCTCTTTTTTGACCTCTGAATTATGTACTGGTTGTTTATAAACGATCAATATAGTCCGAAATTCAGAATTTCTACAGAGCATTGTCTCATTTCGTTGCGTTTACCTTGTACTTGCTTCGTATGTTTCAAATATGTCGATGAAAGGCGCGAGCGTGATCTGTTTTTCTAAAATATCCTGGCGAATAAACATCTTGATAGAAATCTTGGGGTCAAACCAAGGATTATTACGCCGTCTGGTATTTGTGGTATTTAGTTTCTGTTCTTGCTGATAAATTTCAAAGTCAATCGCGGTTCTGTAGTGTTTTTGATTCCGAACTTAAATGGAGGAGATTTTTTTTTTATTTGATATTAATATTTGCCCTTCAATTGACATTTGATGTTTAATATTTCGATTGCATAAACCCAAAAACATGAAAAGAGAGTAGGCAAAAGCTGAGTTGGCACACGGCAGAGTGGGCGATAGTTATGCTTGATGGGCAGAGACCCAAAGCGCCGTTTTGTTTTGGAATCCGCAGGGTATGTGGAAGGAGGGAGGATATGAAAGATTGAAGAGCAAGAGTTTTAATTTTAAACATTTTCTGATTAACAACAGATATTTCGCCAGGAATCATCAAGATTTGTCCGAGTCATGTCAATGAGCTGTGTTGACAAAAAGGGGAAGAAAGAAAAAAGTTTGTTTATAATGTAACGTAATTTGTATGAAAAATGTGGCACAGTTCAAAAATAAAAAATAGAATGTAAATCCAATAATCCAATACATAATTACACATCTATATCTATAACAAGGTTCTCTCGTCTGGGAAAGGTCTATATTGATTAGCAGAGAATGAGAGTTCGAATTCCGTGGGCTTGGGCTATTAGAAGGCTCAATTCCTTTGCAATGGGCCTCCAATGATGAACCCAAACTAAGTTTTAGTAATTGTGTGATTCTGCGCACTCACCCATTCATTTCATATCTTTGATGTGGGTTTGGATTAACTTTTAAAAAATAGTTTTGATTATTTATGAGGTAAGTATGTGAGAGAAATTTTATCTCGATTTACAGAAATAGCTTCTGAAACCACTTCAGAAGCTACCAAACATTCACCAAGTCACTTGTGGGCCACCTCTTTTCTTTCGTTCTTTTTTTCTCTTTAAAAATATAACCTGGATAATATTGCACAAAGCAAAAAAGCAGTACAGACTTTACATCACTTGATCAATCTCCACTACATCAATTACAGAGGGAGGTTGATCAAATATACAAAAAATTCCCTTGTAAATGGATGGGAAGCGTTTGCTAAATAATCAGCTAATGTTAGGTCTTCCCTATAACAGTGTCTAACTAAGACCTGCCAATCCATGTATACAAGAAATCCGCACAGCACAGTACTGACCCGTCCACCTGCAGCCTAATATGGCCTTCGGGGATGTGACCTGCTCAAGTGTTCTGCATGGCATGACGAGCCACCCCTTCAGTCATTCATTCACTCACACTATCAACTTTCATTATACTGGAGAGGCCAGATTAATAAATTCTTTTAAACTGTCAAGGAAGAGAATGAATACCTTGTTTTATGACATTATGTTTTTGTGATTATTTTTTAATAGTTTTTATATCCTCTTTTTATTAATTTTTTAACTTTTAATATAGAGGTTCATGCATCTTTTGAAGAAAGGAAATAAATCAATTTAAGGATTTGTTTACATAAGACTTAATTGTTAATTGGGTAAAGCAAATACATTAAATATTGGGACAAAAGCAGGAAGCAAGAATTATTCTTCAACTGGTTGTTTGATTTTACTGATGTGCTATTAATTATGGGTTAAGGCACAATTTTCCCCCCAAAATTTTTTTCACGAGGTAATTTTGTCCTCATCATTATGTCAATTAATTTTGACTGTCAGTTGATCAAATATGTTAAGCTAGCAGTTCACATGTTATCCATATTATTTATTTTAAGATGCAAATTTGACCTAAAAATTTTAAATTTAACTTAAAAAAAAGTACATAACACTTAGACTTTCAGGATAAATTTGTACCTTAACAAAAATTATGTAAATGACATGTGGATTGTCATCTAAGCATATTTAGTCAATTAACAATCAAAATTAATTAAAATAATAGTTAGAACAATTGACACTTTTAAAACAAAATTCCCTTGAAAACTTTCATAGTGAAATTGTAATATATTGGCCCTTAAGCCATTAATTATAGCTGAGCAAGATTCCTTTTTTTTTTTTCAATGAGCAGAAATATTCTTATTATTCTCTGTGCGTTAAACAAAAAAAGAAATGAAAAGAAAATGGCAGCGAAATCTTAGTCGTAATAATTGGAGGCCTCGTGCCGAAGACATGTATATATATAATGAAAGCCCCAAACTTTCGAAGTATGTGTGTAAAAGGCAAGGCTGGCCATGTGCTATTTACAAATAAATTGTAGCAAAAGATAACCTTTTATATATAAAAAAAGAACTTTTTCTGACACTCAACAGTTTTTCATATTGATTTGCTTAAGATCCACGTTATCACAGATCTGCAGCTTTAGCGCCCTTTTTCTTTGTATAATGACCCTTTTTTTTAAATGAAAAGGGTATAAGGCTAATCCATGCAATGCAACTTTGCCGCACTTCTATACATCTTCACAAATATCACATCTTCTAATAGTAATTTTACTTTGGAGTTCGGAGTCATATTAAAATAATAATTCATATAGTATCTATAACATAATAGAAATCATATCTAATTATATGGAGCTGGTTTTCTCTATGCTGCTATTGGTTCTTTTCTCAAAACTAGCGAGATGATGGTTGGAGCAATTTTCATTCATTCTTTTTTTTTTAAGAAAAAATGATATATATTATTTTAAAGTATTTTTTCAGAAGTATCTAATATTGAAAAATATTTTTCAAGTAACATACATTATCTTAAAATAATTTTTAAGATGTTGACTATAATTTTACATTTAATATATTTTTATCAGTAGTAACAAACACCTAAAACTTAGAATATTAATTTACTTTTCTACTCAAAAATAATTTAAGGTCCTGAGAACATTAAAAATTATTTTACGATGCCGAATGCCACCGAACAAATATTTTATGACATAGACACTAAGTATAACTGAAAAAAAATTTTAAGGAGTTAAAAATATTAAAAAATATTTTAAGATATTGTATGCTACTTAAAAAATATTTTAAGATAATATATAATTTTAAAAAATACTTTAAAATAATATATATCATTTTTTTTAAAAAAAATTGCTCAACCCTATCATCTCATTCTCAAAACTACTCCCACACAGTGTAATTTTGAGAAAATGACCAACAGCAGACATTACTGGCAGCGTAGAAAAGCCATGTCCCTAATTATAATATATGGCCAACCATGCATTGCACGCGCTTTCGCATTTAACAATTCAATAAAGTTTCAAAGGCTCATGTTAAATGATAGTACTGATATTTTCTTCATCGAGCTGAATTTAATTTTGTTTAAACATAGAAAATAACCTATACAGAACACTAAATTAGGAGAAAAATTATACTTTTATATTATAAATTTAATGAAATAACTCATATTAAGGGGGGGAAAAACTGCATGAGCATATATGATGGGGAGCACCAAGTTTTAAAATATTCTGTATGATGATAATAAACCATTAATTGAATATCATAAAAGTAAATGCACAGGATCTGACGTTAAAAGGGGCAAAAAAAAAAATCAATAAATACATGCATAATAGTACATCAGGACAAGACACTAATGATTAACACAAAACTGCATAATAATGACCAAAATAATGTGGCAATGATCATACACAGCTAGGATTGTGATCAGAAGCAATCCTACGTACATAGAAACCCCATCATCATCCTCATCGTCAATGTCGAATGATCAAACTAATTAATTCTGATTAATTTAAATCTACGAAAGAATCTGAACAGGGTACCTATGAATGCAATCTTCCCATGGATTCTTGGGCGATGGCTTCACATTTCTCAGTGCCTTCCACACCGCACTGTTACACTTGAATCCGCTCCCAAATGCGATTTGCCAAACCCTATTCCCTTTTCTCATTCTTCCTTTCGCTTCTGTGTATGCCAATTCGTACCAAATTGAGCTCGACGATGTGTTCCCAAATCTGTGCAGCGTCATTCTCGAAGCTTCTACGTGATGCGGCTCAAGTTCCAGATTCTTCTCCAGCTCGTCGATCACCGCCCTCCCTCCGGCGTGAATGCAGAAATGCTCGAACGCTAGCTTGAAATCTGGTATGTATGCGTTTAATTTTGCCTTGAATATCTTCTTCGCCATTAGCGTCGCGAAGAACAGAAGCTGCTCGCTTATCGGCAAAACCAGAGGACCTAGTGTCGTTATGTTCGTCTTCAACGCTCCTCCTGTAGTTTATTCCCAACATTCGTTCACTGCCCTAATTTGTTCTACATTTTGATTTTACTGAACAGATATTGTTAGGTCAAAATGCAGAAAACATGAAATTACCTGCAATGGCCATGAGATCTTTGGAGAGAGAAACCCCTGTTTTTCCTTGTTCGTCTTGTTCCTGATATACACATCTGAAGGCTTTATCGTCTGCTCCTTTATGAGTTCTAACCACATGAACGAGCTTATATTTAGATCTTCTCTTGTCCGATTCCTTGTTTGATAACAAAATAGCAGCACCACCAACGCGAAACAGGCAATTAGGGATCAACATGGATTTCTTGTTGCCGAAATACCAATTCTGGGTTATGTTCTCTGTGCTGACCACAACGGCGTAAGTGTTCCTATGAACTTGAAGCATGTCTCTGGCTAGATCAATGGCTATCACCCCTGCACTACATCCCATGCCTCCCAGATTGAAGCTTCTGATGTTTCCTCTTAATTTGTATTTGTTCACTATCATCGCTGAAAGCGACGGCGTCGGATTGAACAAGCTGCAATTCACGACGAGGATTCCGATGTCTTTGGGCTTGAGGTTAGTGTTGGCGAATAGGTTATCTAATGCTCCGAACATGACCTGTTCTGCTTCCTCTCTCGCAGCCGCCATGGAAGGCCTTGGAGGTAAGTGATGCATAGCTTCTGGAACACACGTTTCTTCCCCTAACCCAGAACGTTCTAGAATCTTACGCTGAAACTCGAGGGAAGACTCCTCGAAGTCGCCGGTGAGCCTCGAGTGTTCCATGAAATCGGAGAATTTGGCCCGGAGATGAGAAGGAGGGAGGTAGCAGGAGAAGTCCACGAGGTAAACGGATCTGGGTCGGGTCATGATGTAGACGGTGGATCCGAAAACGAGAAAAGCAGAGCAGGCGATGACGGCGACGAGGTTGTACTGGAAGTGGAGCCAAAGGTTGCGAAGGTCGTCGGGGTTGGTCTGAGAAGCTTGGACAAAAATGACGGCGACGAGCGGGATCAACAGGAGGGTCAACAAATGGGTCATCAAGTAATGGTAGCCGAGCTTGACGTACTTGAGATTGACGCTCTGTAAAAAGTCCGGCAGTATCCGGGAGGAGGTATGAACGGGAACACCAACGTTGACGGCGGAGGGAGGATTGGAACTCATTTTGAATTGAGCAAATACGGGTCAGAAATCAGGGAATTGGAGGGTGTTATGATTTTGTGAAGGTGTGAGGATATATATATATATATGTAGAGAGAGAGAGAAGAAAAGGAGGAAGAAATGTTGGTGGGGGTGGATACAATTAAACAGCAACCAGGGGAGGGAAGAGAGAAGAGACCAGGTGGTACGATACAAAGTGGAAGGGATTAAGGAAGTGGTCTGAGACTGGGAGAAGAAGAAGAAGCCGGTGACTCTGTTTAATTTGCTTCACTTACCCTTCTCATCAATCTCTCCCCTCTCCTCTCTCTCTCTCTCTCTCTCTGTGTGAGCGAAACAGTCCTTATCTGCCCAACCGCGCCCTCGCCCTCGCCCTTCCTTTTGTTCAGAGAAAACGCTTCAAACATGGTGGCAATTTTTTTCTCCCAATATATATATACACTCATTATTATAAAATTTGTATTTCATATACTCATCCTAGTTTTTTTTAAAAAGTAGCACTTAACTACTAAGCGATTTGATTGACTAGTCTAGGTTGTTACACTCTAACCATTTGTCTCGTGACTAGTTGTTCTATGCTGTATTGGTCTATTTTTTTATATTTTTTAATTTCACACACTGACAATTTATTACACATGGAAAAAAATTTTAAAAAAAAAAATTGTGAAGGTATCGCAGTAAAAGAAGTGATGATTATTGTTAAGCCAAAAAGGAGTTACGTATAATATTGAGATTGTAATATGTTATTTTCAATATGAAAAATATGGTTACGTTGCCTGAAATTGAAAATGTTGGGCTAGAATTGAAGGAAGGAGGCATGTGTATGGGATGTGTGGATTAGAAAGAAAAATCCAAAGGAGGAACTGGAAGACACAAGGAAAGTCCAAAACAAGAAATTAAAGAGAGACAAAGAAAAGGTGGCCACAACTCACAAGGGCAAAGGCGCGGATGGATGAAACCGCCCCCAACAAACAAACATCATTGATCATTCATCGCTCTTTGACCACACTTGCCCCTTTAGGTTTCCCTTTCACTTCGCGCGCGCCCCCGTGTGACTTTTTTTTTTCTTTTTGTAAAAGAAATAAAGAAGACATCGCTATCACAAATAGGAATCAATTAAGATGGATTATAATGATTTTTCAAACATTTATTATTGGTCAAATAGTAACGCTATGGTCTTTCAATTTCCTAATATACACTGTTTTTGACACATTTCTAGATTAGCCTTATAACTAAGACATAGTTTGGCATTTAGATAGTGTTTATTACTGGGGTGAGCACCGTCGAAATACAATTTGAACAGGTATATGTAATTATGTACTATACCGGCCACTTGAGATATTTGGTGGTAGTCTTAGGAACCAACAAATTTTACTGTGACCAAAACAAATGTAAATCTACGTTATTATTTAAGAAATTCTAGTTAAAATATTTAGATTCAACCAAAAAAAGTGACATGCATTGTGGTGTAGAATAAGAGTACAAATATATTATGGGCTTATTTAGGATAGCATTATAGTTAGATTAAAAAAAATATTTTTTTCACCCAAAAAAAATATGTTTGATACATTGATTCAGAGGTACCTAACCTTTTGCCACAAAATTATTTTAAGTTTTAACAATTATTTTTAGTTCTTATAATTTACAGTCATTTTAGTTTTAATTCCTAAAATTTAAAATAGAGAATTTTGATACTTTGAGTTTGTTCCGTTTTAAATTGTTAGCCCCTAAATTTTAAAAGGAATTGGAACCAGAATTAACACTGTTCATTAAACTTATAAAGTACGAACACTTAGTGCTGACTTGGCAAGATTGGGTGAAAAAAATAAATTCTAAACCTATATAATTTTGAAAGCTTTTATATAATGACAAAAAAACATAAGCTTGAGGATTCAGTGTCCTCTGCTTTGGTGGCAGTTTAAATAGTTGACCGATCTGCGATTCCAATATAATATATTCACCGAAGCCATGAATGTGATCAGAGGCCAGACAAGGACAAGCTCTTTGAAGCAAAGGAAGAATTTAGAGAGAGGAACCAGATCTGCAGCTGAGGATAAGCCTTGGCCATGGCAGCGACCCACAGGTCACAGCGACGGACGGACTGATGATGGTTTTAGTACTGCATAAGATTAATTGAAGGAGTCAACTTTGATTCCAAGTTCTTCTCAAATTGTTGGAACCAACAGTTTAAAATGGAATAAATGTTTACAATTTTAGGGATCAAAACAAAAGTGATTTAAATAATAAAGACTAAAGGTGGTGTTAACCCTTACTTTAAAGTTGAACTAATTTTTTCAGCTTTTTCACATTTCTTTGGATTTGAATATTTTAAAACTGATATTTTAATATATAATTCAAACATGTGTTATTTCAAACTGACATTTTTATAAATTTTTATCTAAATATAAATCATATTATACAAATTGACTCTTACCGTAATGTCAATTTATAAAATTTAATTAAGATAAAAGTCACTTTTATCAACGTTAATAAGAATGTATTTGTCACTTGTGCTAGTTGAACATCTCATGGCTGTATGTGATTATAAACATAATGTTGCTTATTTTTAGTTTTGAAAAAAAAAACTCATTTTGAAGAATAGTATGTGAGAATATTAAAAATAAAAGGTATTGAGAAATTGTGTTGGGATTGTAAATAATAAGACATATTTAATAAGTTAATATTAATTTTAAATATAAGACATTATATTTAATAATTATTAATTTTTTTTTCTAATTTATCTCTATTGATACTATTTCAGTATAATAAAAATGAGAGATACTAAGAGAATTAAGAAAGATGGTAAAAAAATTTTAAAAAATATATGTCATATTATCTAATTTAATTAAAATTTTTTGTTTATTTAATTAAATTAACTAAATATAACTTATATTAAAATTTTGAGGGAGTATAATATAGAAGCGTGAAGATGCTATATATTTAAGGAGAAGTAAAGATGAAGTGAAAATGAAGAATGATCACATACGAGGCGCGAGAAATAGGGGAATGGTATCCCGTCACATGAATCCAGAGCCAAATTCACAGTTAAATGATCTTATTGGTCAAAGTCAACACGCTGAATCAAAACCAAGAGGAGGCGACATCACCGCCTTCTTTGACTCTCTCTCCTTCTTTAATTCCTTTCCCAACTGTGATTCCTAATATTTTAAACTTTTTTTTTTAATTTAAAAAATTGCCCTTACCTTGTTTGCTTCGAACGACTTGATCCCGGGGTGGGGGCATTATGTTTTGAAATTCATGTTCGTCATTGAATCGGTTGTGATATTGGGTTATAGGTTAGATCGAAGTTAAGTTGGAGCTAAACCGAGCTAAACTAGTAAAAAATTGAATATTTTAGACTTATTTATATAAAATTCTAAAGAAAAAATTTAAAAATTAATTTTTCAAAAAAAAAAAAAACCAAACCAGTCACTGAACCCTCTGGTTTGGCTACCGGGTCGCCGGTTCCTAGGCAGAACCGGCCGGTCTGATCTGGGTTCCTAAACCTAGTTTCTAATAAAAAAATATTATTAATTAGTAATGGTGTATATATATGTGAATATAAATGTTGTTTAAGTTACGATGTCTTAGATTAGCCCTCTTTTTTAAATTTAAGCAATACACTTAAGGAGTATTTGGCATTATGATTGGGAGGCTTAATAGTACAATTGATGGCCTATAAGCTCAATTGAATATTTGGGTGCTTTTTCCTTTTGTTTGATTGAGCAGATGATGAAGTGCCTGTCTAGAATTTGGTGGAGAAATATATTTTTTTAATGGAGTTTTTATAAAAGCCCATTTGAAAAAAATTCAGATTGTAAATGTGATTTGTGTTTGGATTGACGGTGGGAGAAGTGTCTTTTTTTTAAGGAACATGTTTGGATTAGCGTTTGAAAAGCCCATTTGGATAAGAAATGACTGAAAAGGGCATGAACCTTATTTAATACTACGTATATATTGTTTGTATATATATATTATTATAATTGATGTTAAAAATATAAATAATTTTTTTAAATAAAAATTTAAATAATTATTAAAAAAAGAAAAATACACTAAAGCACTTAATTTAAAAAGGATAAATATATATTTCAATCAGAATCTTATACATGAAGTGAATCATAATTGGTTCGTCTACCCTTAACAAGTTCGTCTCTGATCATGTCACGAACATGATTCATGTGTGATGAAGATAAGAATGATTTTTTTATTAAAAACACAACAGAAGAAAAAAATTACATTTAAGTACTAAAAGATAAATTTAACTACAGTTACATTCCAAAAATTTTTGCCAGATCATAAATTACAAATTTTGCCCACAAAATTTGGATTCACTTAAGTTAATCAGACTTATTATATAAGCCCGATTCACATAAATCGAGAAAAATCTCATTCACATATTTACCTCGTAGACTGTAAAAACTACCTCGTAGACTGTAAAAGTTATATCGTAGACCATGTGCCTGTTTGGGAACATAGTGGAAAAATGGCTTTTTTTTAATGTGACTTTTATAGAAGTCAAATAGAAAAAAAGTCATATTGTTGATGTAATTTGTGTTTAGATTAGCAGTAGGAGAAGTGGTTTTGTTTTTCTAAACCCAGTGAAAAAAAGCCAGAAACTACTTCAATGAGCTTCTAAAAAAGTAGTTTTTTTTTCTAAAAGCCCATTAAAAACTAACGTGTTCACAAACGTATTCGCAGATATCAAATAGACTTTTACCTTCTAAATGAACTTTTCCCCCTCCCCAATAAGATCCCAAACAGATCCGAAAAGGGTTTATGGGTTTAAAAGCTGCTTTTTACTATGAGCCACTAATGCCAGCTTTTTGCAATTAGCTTGTGATATTAGGTTCTGATTTTTTTACCATTATCCTCATTTAATGCCGAACAACCCAGGTGCAATAAAAAAAAAACTAACTTGCCAACGTTGCTCTGTTTTCTTCGCATGGGGTATGTGACAAATACAGACACCTAATTGGTTTTTTTTTTAAAAAAAAGTGTAAAACGACTTATCCTTTAGATTATCATGTGTTAAATGTTAGAAACCAACTTGTACATGACATATAATCTAATTAGTTATATAACATTTTTAAATTAAATTATGTATTTTGGCACCACATTTTTAACTTAAAATTTTTTCACTTTTTTATAATATTAAATTTAATTTTTATCTTACGATTATTATAAAAGCATTTATACAATCACCAATTTAAATAATTTTTAACTTTCACAAAAGAACTTATGTAATCGTCAATCTAAACATAAATCATATTATACAATATGATTTTTACACAATCTTAAATTTTCATAAGTCAGATTATAAATAAGCCATTTTTTTCACCACTATCCCCAACACATAATTAGATAAAACCTCATAACAGTATATTTTTATTGCTATGCTTATGTGTTGTTTTTGGACGGATTTATCCAACGTATCAGGTATTTCTTCATCAGACAAATTAAAAGAGATAGGCTCGACCTAATCTGTGTCAAAAACCAATTCATCGGCCTTGCCTCCTCGGATAAGATTCCTACAAATGTTGTCTGGCAGGACACACACACACCCCCTTGCAATGCGACAATATTTCTCCTTAATTTCTAAAAGTTGTTAGAATTATGTACTTATATATCCTATTTCTTATGCTTCTTTGTAGCATTTCTGTTGATTCATATAATTTTGTCTATCTTATATACCAATATTCCTCTTATCTTAAATATAAGATATAATTAATTTAAAAAAAATTAAATAAGTTACTTAATCATATCATATATTGTGTATTATTAAATTACATATCAATTTATATGTTAGAAAAAATAATTTAAAGAAAGAGATGGATATAAATATTTTCAAGTAACTTAATTAGCTTTTTTAATACCTCTAAAAAAATAATTTTATTTTATATTTAAGACCTGAGGGATAATAATAGAGAAATCCAAGGAAATTATAAGACAAAGAAACAAGCAGATGGATGTGTATGAGCTACTAGAGTATATATACGAGAAGAATAATATATATAAAACAGAATTAGGTTGTTGTCTGTAGAGAATGAAGCTGCCAATTTTGCAATATTATAGTTAAACTTCATAGTTCATGCGAGTGATACGAAGCCTTGTCTCACACTGCTTGTCGATCACACCCAAGTTTTTCAACGCAACAATGTAACTTTTCTTTAATTTGTGTTGTGTCCAAGTAAACAACGATAAATGTGACGTAGATACAGTTCATCTACCCGGTTAGTGCCTGTTTGGGAACTCAATAGAGAAGTAGCTTTTTTTTAAATGGAGCTTTTGCAGAAGTTCGATTGAAAAAAAGTCAGTTGTAGATGTGATTTGTGTTTGGATTGGCGGTGGGAGAAGTGACTTTTTTTTAAAAGTTGAACCTGTTTGGATTAGCATTTGAAAAGCCCGTTTAGATGAGAAATGACTGAAAAGGGTATGAAGCTTGTTGAATACTACTGATATATTGTTTGTGTTAATATTATTATAATTGATGTTAAAAAATGTGAATAAATTTTTTAAAAATAAAAAAGTGCAATAATTATTAAAAAAAAATACATTAAAACACTTAATTTTAAAATAAAATATAATTATATATTTCAATTCATTCATACATGGGAGTTGGGTACATGAAATAAAAACCCAACCTCAAGCTTCCTATTTTAACCAACTCTGCATTCATTGGATTTCATCTTCCGAACGTTAGCTCAGATGCAAACAAAGCAACCACAAAGTGGTCCCCACCATTATCTGTTCATTAATCACCCTTGATTAAGCGGATATTAGTAACATCACCGGAAATCAATGGTGAAAATGAATATCCGGATGCGAGAGAGAGACGCTAACAGTGAGATAATGTGGGTAGGTGGGATTTTAAATAATAATAAATGTTTCTCTCCAATGTAGGAAACAAGTTCAGTGAAAAAAAAGCTTAAATTTTTAGCTTGTATGTAACTGGACTTTTTTTTTTAAAAGCTCATCAGTTGGAGAAGTTTTCCCAAACAGTGATATTTTGTTTACTGGGCTTTTGGAGGTTCACTGGGCTTTTTTTCTACCAAAACGCATTTCCAAACAGACCCTTACTAGCTTAGCTTTCTCCATTCAATTAATCCTATTTCAATTCTACACATAATATAATAATGATACAAAAACCACACACACACACTATATTTAATTCATTGCTCATTTGGAATGGAGATTTGCCCAACCAATAATGCCACCGTATCACACCTGCCCTGCCACTGCATATAAAATAGGTATATTAGCAATTTTTTTCCTCCTTTTGTTTTTCTTCCCTGACTTCATTTTGTCGAAATATCAATTATTTAAATATTTCCCCCTGTATTCATAGGGTTTATTGCCATTGGTCATGGATTTTGATTTCTAGCCTTTGACGGTTTTTTTTCCTTTCCTTCTTCTTCTTTTTTTTTTTTTTTTGGTTTGACTGATCACATCCACGTAATCACTAGCCCCAGCAATACCTGTCAAGTTACGACTTAGGAAAACACCTGGGTTTTCGACTTTTCCATCTATCTTATCCCCACACACAGATAAAAAAAATAATATTTCAACGGTTATTGCGAAGAGATGAGATGACCACCCGTGACACTACAGGCGGCACAATTAAAACGGACTCCTTTATTTTTCTTTTTAAATAGACACACTACCTTTGATTATCTCATAAAAGAGTTTATTGACTAATCTAGATAGATTAAAAAAAATAAAGTGATAAATTAGAGTATTATATTTAGCATAAAATCTAATCCTTAATTAACTTATATATTAAAGATAGGAGATAGTATATATACATAAACTCAAATTTTTTTCCTTATATACTTTATCATTTTATTGAAGATAATTTTATTTAAAGAATGATTAAATATTGAATACGGGTACCTTTAAAAATTCCTCCTTCTTAAAAAAAAAACTAATTTCATCAAACTAAATAAAAAAATTACTCTTAAATATATGTTTGGAATAAAGATTGGAGCTTTTAAAAATAAATTTTCAATCTTAATTTACCGTATATATATAAGATAAGTATGTGGGATGAATTTTATTTTAGATTACATAAATAAATATTTTTTGAGAGGTGATCCTAAACAAGTAGTAAATAGATATGATAATAATTAAATCTAACCCAATAAAAATAAAATAGTGATATGAAAAGAAACAAAAAAGGCAAGGGCCCACAGTTGTATGTGAAATTGGGAGGGAGTTGCTTGGAGAGGGTCTAACACTCTAACTTGAACTAAAGCACTATTGTCTTATTTTCTTTCAAATATATATGGTAAGTATTTTCCTCGTTTATGGTGAAGATGGTAACGTAAATTCAAGCTTGTGGGGTAATCTTATCTAAAACAACACAACAAACAGTCTTATCCTTTCTCATTATATATAATCAAAGCCCAACAGAGAGAATGAAAAGGCAACCTTAAATGATGTCAACCAATATATGTCCTCATATTCAAACGTTCCTCAGAACAATGCTCAGTTTACACATATAATATAAACACACCACTCATTAAATGCCACCTTCCACAACTGATTCTCCTCATGTCATTTTCGTGACGTCCATGCCCTATGGATGAACCCAGAAGCATCGATCTCTCCCTTGGATATTCCTTCAACAACCAAATCCTTAGGCCGAAAGAGATTGCTTGATGATAACTTCAACCACTCATAGAATTTAGGGAAAATTAATTATTACAACTTCCAAAGTTCCACTCCTTAACTTAATCCCTCAAATCTTAACTTTATTTTTATATGCCTGTAGACCTAATTGAAAATGAATCTTCCAAAAAAATTTCGAGCTTGTGCTTGAATAGTCAAAATATTTTCTACCACAAACGTTAGCGTCAAATCTCAGCCTTTTAATTGGTTGTTCTCCACACTTTCAGAAAATAGCTAATCTTTCAAGAATTAAGCTGTAATGATATCATAAAGTGTAAAGATCAAGTAATTAAAAATTGAATGACTGAATTTTAACACAATTAAAACTATAGGAATTAATTTTTCTCTTAAACTCGAAGTGAGCGTCACTTTAATTTGTCGCCTGTGGGAAACCATAAAAATACCTGTGGATTTGAACCATTGGCTTGGCAGGTTCATGAATCGTAGACTATATTTCTTGTACGACATTTAAAAGCAATAAGGAAATTTCGTGGCTAACATTTTTACCATACAGATTGAGCATTCTAGTGTACGTTCTTCATTCATCGATTGTGAATGGAATAATCAGTTTATTTCCCGTGGTCCTTGAAATTAATGACACAATTTTTGACCTTTTGAGGCCGGCCTCTCTTTCTCTACTAGTCAAGTTTTCTTCTTTCTTCATTGCTAAGTAAACTTCAATTTACTTTGTTTACTCCATAAGCCATATATTGTAGGTACATCTGTGATATCATCATTGAAAAGCTAATAATTCAATTTATTATTATTGTCTTTTTATTTTTTTACAGATTAATAATCCACGCCAATCAGAATTTTTATGATGACAAACTGAAAGTCGGGTTCCACGCCCGTTTATTACTGATGAGTGATGACAATCAGTTTGAGTGGGGCATCCATTGATTTTTATAATTTTAAAAATACTTATTATATAGCTTAGAAAAACCTAAGTTATTACTAGGGGAGGGGGCTAGTGTATCCTAGTTAACTCCCATAAAATCCCTAATTTATTATAGAGTCGGTCCATTTAGATTTAACTCCCATAAAATTCCTAATTTATGAAGTTTTCGGTCCTAGAAAGTCGGCCCATTATGAGTTTGGGTCTAAACGGTCTTAAATTTATTTTAATTTAAATAAAATTTACTTTTAAATTTTACAATTTAGTTATTATTTTATTCTAAATTGAGATACATTATTTTTAAAACTCACAAATCTTTAGTTAAAATAATTAATTAATATCCAAATTAGCTTATTT
This sequence comes from Albizia julibrissin, assembly GCA_037074505.1. NCBI lineage: Eukaryota > Viridiplantae > Streptophyta > Magnoliopsida > Fabales > Fabaceae > Albizia > Albizia julibrissin. The sequence continues at coordinate 1,590,303 of CM073480.1, read as the reverse complement.
TTTAAAATTTAAATGAATAAACCATTGTAAAAAAATTAAATAAATCAAACCATTTAATAAGTGTTAGCATGTTACTAATACTCTATTAGGTACTTAGGTGTCTCTTATATTGATAATTTAATATAATCATAGTACATATATTAGTTTATTTTTTAAAAAATTAAATGGGCTTAAAAGGGTCTAAGTCCGCGTGGCCCTACAGAGTTTGCCCTTTTAGACCCTACTCTTTATGGAGGCTTTAAATCATAAGCCTGACCCTTGGTTGACTCAGGCCTAAATGGGCTGATCTGATGGGTTTGGCTCGATTTTCTGACTCTTGACCACTGGGAATATATTTTTTTTAATCTAGGCAATATTTTTTAACTGATACCTAGAGATTAATCATCTCAAAGTATCAGGGTTATTAAACCCGGACCGGCCGGTCTGGCCTGGAAACCGGCGACCCGGGCAGGAAACCGGTCCGGTATGGGTAGTGAACCGGTCATTTTTTTTTTATATTTTTTTTATAATTTCATATTAATAAGCCTAAAATCTTCATTTTCTCATTGGTTTGGTCCCAGGTTAGCTCCGGTTGATCCACTAACCCTTAACCCAGTACCCCGACCAGTTCACTGACCGGTTCCGATTTAATAACCTTGCAAAGTATACTAAAGTAGGTTTTACCTCTCGCCTATTTTGTTTGGGCTCACAATAAGATGTGGTAGAAGAGTGTTGGGCTGTTCTTTAATCTATAGATTCCGAGAATTTTGTGTGGTCTTCATTTGGGCCCAACTTCCTTTGAACCTCCCGTTTTTTTTGTGCTAATAAAAAAGCTGTGCTAGGTGCCTGAGTCATAATAAGAGAAATGACTCATTTTATTTCATTCTACTTATTAACATTTTTTTTAATTTTTCACACTAATATTGTATACAATAATTTATGTAAAAAGTTATTCGTAGTAGTAGGCTATAAAATTAAATTTCATTGAATAATCTGATACAAGCGAAAGTTAACAATTCAACGTTTACTTAAACTATCATACTTACAAGTCGAACTTATAAATATTAAATTTATTGAGATCTATTACTATTAAATAAAATTCAGGAAACCTATTTGTATTTAATTTTTTATGAGGTTTATCATAATTTTCTCTAGTATATATAATATAAAAGATTTTCCATCCCCCAAATTGCACGAGCTTCGTTTTAGTTAACTTACATTTTATACAGCTACGGTAATTTATTACACTGATGAATTTTTTTTTTGGGCAAATCACGCCAAGTTTTAATTAAAAATAATAATATCAAAGAAAAATTATATAACTTAATGGTCACTCTTTTATTTATGATTGACAAGTTTTAAAATTTTGGTAATATTATTTAGTTGGTACCTTGTGTGATTTTTCCCCCCAAGGGGTCAAAACCAAACATATCGCTGCTGACAACACAGGGCCACTGCTTCCCATTAATTCAGCCTCAGATGCTTCAAAAGCCTGTCAATTTATATATTAAAAAAAACAAAAAAGAGGGGAGAAAACTCTATGAGCACAGTATCATCAGCTTCAAGATCAAAAGTAAAAGCACATAAACTCTAGTTAATTAGAAAAAAAAAACTCATTATTTTCTTCCTCTTTCCTTCTTTCCCCATTTATTCATGTAACAGTAACTTCAAACAAATGAAACAATGTCATGTCATACCCTCCATCCTTTTTAATATAAAAACTATTTAACTAATTTAATTAGATTAAAAAAGTTATTTGAATTACATAATGATATGTATTTTCTAAAATATCATAGTCATCTTTCTTAATTCTATTCTTTCATTCCTCTCCTCTTCGATTATTATTAAGGAAGTATCAAGATGAATAAGTTAAAAAAATTAACAAATATAAAAATTATATTTTATATTTAGATTAAGATTAACTCTCAAATATGTTCTATATTAAGGATTCAAGGAAGTCTGTCAGGGGGATGTTTGAAAAGTTTCTTGTAAACTCTCCATTTTAACCTCACTTACAAAAATCACCTATGTCATTATTACATTTAATTCTTATGTTGGACTAAAGAACTTAATATAATATACTCTTTCTTTCACGTAAATGAGAGTATTTTTAGAAAATAAATTTTATTTTATATATATTTATTGTACCTCACTACTTTTAATTACATCCAAGAACTCAAATCGGTTATTAGTATCTTTTAAAGGGAGGGAGGGAGTACAACAGAAGCCATTGACTAAAATAACCATCAAAGCTAAAAGAACCATAGCTTGAAAGCAAACTATCAAAAGAAAACTCTAGAAAAAAAAAAAACAGAAATTGAGTTGCAGAAGAGAAAAATACCTGTCCTGGTGATCAAGCACGGAGGAGGGTGATGAAGATTTATAATTAGGAATAGGAACAAGTCCAGATTCAATGTATGAGAGATCACGCAACAGAATCTGATAATGTCTTTGAACCTGTTGTGCAGTTTTGCCTCCTCCAACTTCTCTTGCCACTTTGTCCCACCTTTCTGGTGTATCTTCCTCGTACTTTGCCAGTGCCTTCTCAAACACCTTGTTCTGTTTCTCTGTCCAAAAACACCTCTCTGTATCATTCTTCTCTCTCCTCACACAACTTGATGATGATGATGAAGATGCCATTACTCTTCTGTTTTCACTCTCACTCACAAGCTCAGATTTTGGAGTGTGCTTGCTGGTGTTTTTAAATCAGTATGGAGAGAGAATCTGAATCCCTCAAAAGTCAGATGAATCTGGTTCCAAACATTTAAGAGGCTTAAAGTTGAAGAAGAAAGTAATGTAGCAAGGGGGGAAAAATGACTAATGAAGATAGATTATGGTAAATCACTTGAGTGGAGCTTGCAGCAGTATATTTTCATTGGTCAAATCAGTTTAGTTACTGAACTTTCATGCAAATTTTACTCAGACGTGTACAACTGAATTTGTAATGTTAACTCGTAACAATTCTATATTCATAAATTCCCAAGTCCCTCATGACAGAGTTTGTTAACAGTTAATAATTACAGAAAACTTTTCTATATACTAACCATAATATTTTGGTTTTAATTAGGCTCAAATTGTAAGGTATAAACTGTAAAAGAGGAAAGAAGTCTATAAATTTTTAGTCTAATGCAAATAATAGTCTAACTTTCAATAATCAAATCAAAAAGTTAAGTTGAGTTATGTTTATTTGGAATGATGATTAGAGCCTCAAAAGTAAATATACAAAATAAATATAGGAGAAAAATTTTATTTTAATTTACGTGATTATGATAAATAACTCAGTAAATCAATTCAAAGAACCAGTCAAATAGTTGAACCGATAGTGTGAAACTGATGCACACATGACATCAAGCTGCTTTTCTTTTTATCTTTTTGGGACCTTTCTTTTTCCCCAAAAGCTGGTCCTTCGGACTCAAGTCTCAATATAAACCTTTTAAAAAGGGGAAAAACTCTTGTATTGTTTTTTTTCTTAAAAATAAAAAATATGATGGTGAAAAAGTTGGATTCTTATTGCTTATTCCTTTCAACAGAACTTTTCAACAATGGAGAAGTGGTCCTAAACCCTAAACGCACTGAAAGGTCTCTCTACAATTTTATGGCATGGAGGAAGAAGGTCAGAAATGGAAATACGTAATTTAATTATTATTATGACTCTTCGTGACCCATTGAATCAGACTAGTCACTCACACATGGTCCCAAGCAACCTCTTGCAAAAAGCATTATGCAGATTTTGCAGAAAGAATCTTCCTTTGATGATAAATAAACCAAGGAGCTTGCAATACAGAGAAAAAGTGTTGTATTCTGTTGGTAAGTGTTCTTAGGGATAAGTAGAGATAAAGATTCCAAATTCTAGGAACCAAACAATAAGAATCATATCAGCTCATATGTATATATTGCTCTTGCAATCAATCATTTGTGCAAGTTGGATGTAGAATTCTATAAGGGGAGAGTAAGAAAAGTTTCAAATAAATGGTGTTTTTTTTTAATAATTAATATATGTCTCTTTCTGGAGATGATGCTGTTGAGATTTGAAAGTTTAGACATATTGCCTCTTGATCATTTGATTACTACTTTTGGCAAATTGATACTTCAATGCAAAGGGCCTAGCTTCATCATGATGCTGCTAGCTACTTCCCCTTTTTCTCTTTTGCATTTGACTAATTGTTTTCCCAAAAACAAGTATTAAATTAGTAAAGACTAGCTAGTATGGCTTTTACCCACTTTAATGCAAAAATGTTTTAAGTATTAAGCATTTAACAATTAATCCATACATTAAAAATTATCTGTTTTATTTAAAACCAACCATAACTTTTTGAAGAGATCCATAATAGTTAAAAAGAGAAGTTTTGTTTATAAGGGTCTCATAAGAGGCTCCATTTGTTCATGACTTTATTTCATTTTGTGTTTAGTGGGCTAACCCTTCAAGTTATTACCATCTGTTTTTTTATTTAAAACCAACCATGGCTTGTTGAAGATATGGGCTTTAATATTAGGCTATGAAGGCCTAAGGCAAATTTGATAGTAACCACTTGTGGACCACAGAACCATCAGACTATATCAAAAAAAAAAAAAAAAGAAAGAAAGATCTTTTTCTTCTTTTTTGTATGTGAATCTTCACATGTTCATAGCAACATGTTTAGTTTATAGAGAATCACTTCAGAAAGAACCAGGCATAGTGATCTTGATCAGTTACACATTCTTTTATTTTTTCTCTTCATCATTGAATGATTCAGAAGTATTCTTCTCAAGGCTTCTGAAGTGTGGACTTTGATTTACCCATTGCAGCGCAGATCATTATTATTGGATGCTCTTTTTTTTTTCCCCCTGAGAATCTTATGTAAAAACAAAAATCTAATATTGACAAGATCTGATGTAAAAAACTTCAGTGATATAAAGACCCTTCTTTAAGCTTACATTTATATAATTTAATATAATAAAAATCGCATACTACAGCTGGCCCTCTCAAAATCAAATTGACTTTGCTTACACCTAACCAGGCATAATCATATTATTCAGTGACTCTTGTTCGTTCCCCACCTTACTTTACTCCCAAGTACATATTTCAATCATGTGTCACAAAGGGGCCTATATATATATGACCTGCAATCACATAATCATTCAATTTTTTTTAAAAAAATAAAAACTTACACTCATGTATGCAGTATATAACTTGCATAAGCAGTGAAAGTGAAATAATTTATTAAGATATATATATATATATATATATATATATATATATAAGTATTTCAAATGGTAAAATAATATATACACATAAAAACAGATTTTTTTTTTATTAAACTCGCATGAAGGAACATTACATGTGTGTTTGTTGGAGATGGGGTCCCAAAGGTGGAAGCTGACATCTAACAGAAAAGGTAATATTAGGTTGAAGAAACTCAATATATATGAATGACTTCAGGAGGAGACATAAGCTTAAATATCATCACTTGCCTGTCTCATCATCAAATATTTATCATTACAAATCATAACAACTATTAATCATCGCAAAAACAACAATTCCTTATAGACAAGACACAAATTGTAGGAGGGGTAAGTGTTTAACTCAAAAAATGATATTTTCTTTTAGGAACGAACACTCACCAAAGCATGGAAACAAATAGTCTCTTTTGTTTCTTCTACTTATTTAATACATACCATTTTGGGGCCTAGCTAGGTAAAGGCAAATAAAGATAAGGATGGAAACAGAAAATTAAAGCCTATTAGTGAAAGAAAGAGTTGAATACTTAGAGAGTAACATTAAGGTATATAGCTAGATCTCTAGTATTTAGATAGAGGAACACAGACACATATATAGTATTAATGCATGTATATACCAAGGGAACAAACCCATATGCTATTCTTTAAGTAAGAAAGGCAAAGATACTCTAAGAACAGTGCCTTGAGATTTTATGGTCCCCTCTCTTCTCTTCCCATTCACTTATATATATCTTTCGGTCCAAAATATTCTCAAGCCGTATGTATATATCACTTCAAAAAAAGAAAAAAGAAAAAAAGAAAACTATCTTTCCAAACATGGCATTGTCATGTCCTTGTTCTTGATGCTGGTTCCAAAGCCGCTTCATGTGATCTTGTCTCTTACTCTTATCTCTGTGGCTTTATTTATGTACTCACTGATAATAAAGCTAGCATATTGGATCCTATTCTTATATGTTTACTGGAATGAGGGAGATGAATATTATTGTGCATGTTGTTTGATGAAGGTCTGTGTGTGTGTGTGTGTCAGTATTGGATCTTATTCTTATATTCTTGTATAGTACTTGAAACAGTAGCGGTTTAAGTGATATATGAACAAATGTAAAGGCAACGAAGTGAAAGGAGTGGAAATATATAATATAGTCCATTGCTTTCTATCTATGAAAAAAGCTAAGGGAACACTTTATAATACTTTACAGTGCGTTCTCACTTTTAATCTCTTTCATCAAAATATTCCTATTTACACAGTGGGGATTGCTTCGAATGAAGTGAAAAATATATGAATGGATCGTGCATATAGATGATGATGATTATCTCTTATACATATATATCATAATATTCTGGAAAACAAGAAATGTATAAGAGATGTCACAGATTTATGTTGAAAAGATGAAAAAAATGTGGAAGAAATATATATATATATATATAGGGGAAGTCCTAGGATATATGGAGATCTTTGGTGGAGGTATATATATATGGGAATTGTCTTTAGTAGAGGCGTTAAATAAAGGAGTGGCTGGAGCTACCCACATTCATATTCATATATAACTGTCTTTTGCTCTGAACCTTTGACCACTCTCTTCCCTTCTTTATAAAATGGCATTCGTTCATGCACCTATACACAACATGCGCGCCCACATATTATTATTGTTATTATTGTTGTTATTGTTTTAAGTTATAAAGTCAGACACTAGCCGCCTAAGTTATAATGGGATCAAATTATTTCCTTTTCACTTATAAAGGAGCATTTATACCATTAAGTTATAATTCTTTGATTATATATATATATATATATATATATATATATATATATATAATGATCAAGGATATAATTCTTTTTTAATACAAAAGATTATCATTTCTCCTGATAAATACGTTTGTTGAGATTTAAATTTATATTATTCCCTTTATAAAATGAGGTGGTTTATCAGTTTAATCAATTACTTCCTTATCAAATACATTGCCCATTAATAATATAATATTGATTTCTAAGACATACATACAGATAACATTATTTGCAGTTTTGAGAAAGAAAACAAAAGTTGACAGTAACATAATGGATGATGTGACCATTAATAGTCGCAGGGATGGAATACTGATGAGAGTGAGAGAGGGAGAGATAAAAGTGTTAGTATTAAAGAAGAGAAGGAAGCCCATATATAATGTGTTCATCTGTATCATCATCATTGGCAGCTAGCTAGCTAGCTTCCACTTCAAACTCTTATATATATATATATATATATATATATATATATATATATATATATATATATATATATAGCTATTGTTCCAGAAGGCATATACACACACACATACATACGTAAAGATAAGGAGATGGAGTAGGAGCTGAAAGAACTAGGATTTGAATCTGAAAGATGATAATGTGTTGTATATATTATAAATAAAAGGAGGCGTGGTTGTGAGAGAAGGCCATATGTTGATCTGGGGGTATGCCTCAATAATTATGAGAAGAGTTCACATCCACATCAAATGGATAAGATAACAACATATTCACTCTTCTGAGTGGAGTGTGGACCTTCCACTTTTGAACACATACATCTTCTGGCTACTATATATATATATATATATGCCTTCCCTTGTTTTAATTTCCCTCATCTTCATTATTATTATTAGGACTTTAGGTTCGATCATGTAATTAAATATTAATATTATTGATCAAGCTGGCTAACTAATAAGGCACTTACCACATCAGGATTTGTCATATATACCGTTTTTCACTCAACAAAGCAGCCTTAGCTAGCTAGGGATAAGCTAATTTTTTTACCTCTCGTGAGGTGTGTGAGCCACAACATGTGTGTAATAGCGGCAAATTGATGTATGATTAACTTGCACAAATATACAAATTAAGATTAATAACTTGCACGCTGGCTTAGCTTGTTGATTCCGAGGATAACAATTGGAGGCTAAATCTTTTTAAGTAAATATGCTTGCAAGTGTGAAAAAGGATATATATTGAGGAGGTTATTTAATTTAGAGGTGGCCAAATAATTGACAAGAGATGATCATTAGGTTATTTATTATATATATAACATGTTTAGATAGTCTCCATAAGTGTTTTTCAATCGTGATTTACGATCTACGAAGTAAATATGTAGAGAAGGTTTATCTCAATTTACGTGAATCGGATTTATACATAAGCCCAATTCAAACCAAACAAACCTATATTGTATGAAGATCAAGTGCGATTGACAAAGGAGGGGTTGTTGAAGATGTGTGTGTTATAAATACAGTATATATGGACTATATATATATATAGAGAGAGAGAGAGAGAAGTTGAGAAGAGACGATAAAGAAAGAAGGAGGGGACATGGAAACTTTATATTGTTGGATTATGAAGACCACAAATGAAAGTGATGGAGAATTGAAGGACCCATTATTTGCTCTTAGCTGTACTGTAAGGTCATTTTTCAACCATCATCAGACTTGTACCCACACAATTTTTTTTCCCCACATTTTGCTTTTGTTGAATCGAATCCTTTAAAATTTGATATTCAACAAACACACACACACACATATAAGAGGACTCCTTATATATACATATCACATTTTGTTGATGAATATAAGAGGACTCCTTATATATACATATCACATTTTGTTGATGAATAAAGCATTTGCTCCCCCCCCCCTCTATATATATATATAGAGAGAGAGAGATCAAACTGTTATATAAGCATAATTCAATATTTAAGAAATTGTTTATACAAAAAAATTAGAGAGAATTGTATATTATTAGCAGCATATCATACATTTTGTGTGTGTAATGTATATGAGCGGCCGCCAAAAAATAATAAAGAAAGAAAAAAATCAGTATATGTTTAATGAGAAACTAGGAAGAAGGTCCATTCCTAACATAGGATTACATGTCACTCTAATGGATCAGTTAGTTACACTTGTGAGTGCATCAATCACTTTCTAAAAGCAGTAATAATCTCAAAACATATTAAATTAATTTGTTGATGTTAACTTTTTCTTGTCTAATTTTGTCACACTTACTTGTTGAAATGGACTCTTATCTTATCTAAATGCTGCCACGGAATTAAATATTGGGTTTTGGTTTTTCCAAGCACCATTAATTAATGACTGGTGAACTACAAGGTTGACAAATTAGCACAAATTAGAAAGTGAGTGAGTAAAAACAAAGCTACTACAAGACAAAGAAGGGGTTACTGTTTAAGGAAGGACCAAACTATGCCTTAATCATATTGTAATTCCTTCACAATCTCTCTTTGTACATTTGCACAACCTATAGCCCTACTAAACATGATTATTACTTCCTCCAATCCAAAATATAATTTACATTTTACCAGTATTTTTTTCCCACAATATAAGTCAGTACTCACTTGGAATTAATATTTATTTGGTAATGTAATTAATGCCTTGATGTGTGGTCTGTTTGGCTGAAGAATGCCAAGAAGTGACCTTAACGTGGTAAGTCCTACAAAAAATTTGGACTGGGTCTCAAATTTATAAGAGAGACTCTTTTCTGAATATGGTTTCTCGTATTTTTTTTAATTTCAAAATCTCATTAATAGAGATAAAAAAATTAATTTTTTAAAAAAATTAATTTTTTTAAAAAATTAATGAGTTAGCCACCCTTTCTTAATTCTAATAAAATCGTTAAGAGAGACTTATATTTTAAAATATATCAACTATAAAGTATTAGGAACTGAGTCCTCTTTTGGGAAAAAAAAAAGGAACTTATTCCTCTTTCTTTTAATAATCTTTTGTCCTTATCATATACCATATTTTTAATGTTTATTATCGTAGTTACTAGATTATGATACATATAATTGTTTTAAATATTGAATAAATTTATTTATTTTTATCTAAAATTAATGACTAGGACTCAGCCTATGGTTTTAACGGCTCACATGTTACTTCTAGGAGTAGGTGATTGTGAATTCAAACCTCCTCACTGCATGGCTGAGATGTGCTCAGATAATAATCTATTTCCAAACTAGCGTTTGATTATATGAAACAATCTCTAATTTTTTTACTATAATTATCTACTATTAAATACTTTAGGCTCAATTAGATGGGATACTTTTAGCACCATATGCTATATAGTGATTTAAAATGAATATTATATTTGGATCCAAATTTTAAAAAAAAAATCGTATATTATTGGTAAGGAAGAGCATATTCTTAACTTAATTTTGTGTAATGTGTAAACATATGATGATATGTTAAAACATGCCTTAAATAAATGCAAGAGATTGGAGAAAGAAATATCTTATGGATACAACTTACAAGTTCTAAATGCTAGCAGCAATGTACATAAAATAAATTATCAGATTAGTTTTAAATATATAAAGAAAGGACTGGTTTCTATAAAATCAAGACATGGGAAAACTTTTTTTTTTTTTGTTATTCTAAATTACTGTGATATTTATGACAAAAAGGTTGCCGTGATTACCCATATGGCTTAAGGACGTAGGTTCCCTGTACTGGATGGGGCCCACTCTCAATTCCAGACATATATACACTGTGCAAATATACCTATATTATTTATGGCAAAAAAACATAGCCACCTATATTTATATTTTTATTGTTAAATTTAAGCTCAAAGAATATGGTAAAAAAATATAAGAAAATATCATTTAAGCTTTAAAATCTTAAATCAATGATTTTTTTATTAAAATAAATTATTAATTGTTATATTTTTTTGGTTAATATTTATCTTCTTGTAGAAAATAACACTAATAAAGGATTTTAAAATTTAAGTGTATTTTTATTTTTTATTATTATAAAAAAATAAATATTTAAATATGTTGTTGTGAAGTAGTTATACTTACATTATGAGCAGCTCCTTATGATAGAGATTTTCTACAGAGGAGATGGAGATCCGGATGCCCAAAAATAGAAACACAATGATCTCACTCATTGAAGAATTTAGGTAAAATTATAATAAGATTTTAAACAAAAAGAGAAATGAAGAAATTATCCATTGAAATCGTAAAATAAAAAAAATGATTCTAAGGAGTTATCAATAGAAACCCTCAGGTTGTCAATGACCAGCACATGGAGTTGTCAATGTGACCATTTTTCATTTTGTGATTTTAAGGGATAATTTTTTTTATTTTTCTTTTTATTTGAGACCTTATTGTAATTTTCCCAAAAATTTAACCTTTTTTTTTATGTTCTATATGAATAAGTAGAGAACACTTTATGCTTAGCACTTTATGCTTAACATCTCAAGTCTATTTTATAATAAGTATGTATGAGTTTGGCTAATAATTTGTTATGGGGTTTTTTTAAGTCTGAACTTAACCCTATATAAAGGTATGGCCTAGCTTGAAGCTTGTTAAGAAGTCTACATTTTTTATTTTATTTTTTTATTTTTTTCATTTTTCAATCTTTTTTCCTATATATTTTTTATTTTTCAAATTTTTTTATTTTTATTTTTTATATTTTGCATTTTTATTATAATTCTATTATTTTTATTTCTAATATATTTTTAATAATTTATTTTAATTTAATAAATAATATTTTAGGTAAATTATTGTTACCCAACTAATTACATGATAAAATCTCTTTATCATGAAATAATTATTACATAATGATTATTAAATCATATAAAAATAAAATTAGGATGCTACATTTAATACTTGTTTTTTACAAAATATTTTATAATATTGTATATTAATAACAAGCTCAGGCCGACTTAACAGGTGTGTCAATAAGCCTAACTCTGACCTTTTAAGAAAAACATGCCTGAGCCTACTACTATTGGGTGTGTTTGTAATAGCGGTGGAAAAAGTTGCTTATTTATAATTTGACTTATGGAAAAGTTAGATTGGATAAACGTCAAATTGTGTTAAGTGATTTATGTTTGGTTTGGCGATTGGATAAGTGCTTTTATATAAGTGAAATGTGTTTGGTTTGACTTCTATATAAGTGACTTTTATGATATTTAAGAGAAATAATTTTATAAATTATAAAAATTATTTTATAAATTATAAAAATGAGAAAAATAACTTTAAAAATTTAGCAATAGTAAATGACATAATAAAATTAAAATAAAAATTTGAATAAATTACAAATGATGCAAACTTAAAGTTTTTTCTACAATAAAATATAACAGAACTACTCATGCATTGAGGTCCTCTACAATCTGGTTCCTGATGGTGTCACGAACATTATTCATTTGAGTTGAAGACGTCTGAATATCGTTTGTCAACAATGGCTCTTCATCTTGACTATCATCAACATCAACTACATTCTCATTTTCTGCATTCGTAAAGTTCACATCAGCTTGGGAGTTTCTTCTAATGAAATTATGTATAGCCATAGTTGCACAAACAATGCGGACTTGTGTGTCGAAACTGTATTTCCGCATTTTTTGTAAAATTTCAAACCTATTTTTCCACACTCCAAACGTCCTTTCTATTGTGCACCTCAAACTTGAATGATAAAAATTAAAGGCTTCATTAGGATTCCGAAACCCTCGTCGATTCCTAAATTCTGGGAGGTGATAACGTTCACATCTGTACGGACTAATATATCCAACTGGTGTTGGGTAGCCAGAATCGACCAAGTAATACTTGCCTAACAAGTGTTAAAATCACTAAAATTGTCAGATTATACAAAAAAAATGAAATGAAGACAAAGTATAGTAATCGAAATATACAGAAATGTACCTTGGGGTGGATAGGGGAAATTCATGGCTGGATTTGAGACAGCTGAGTGAAAAACACAAGCATCATATGCTGAACATTCCCAACCCGCTAACACAAACGTGAAGCACATATCTCAATCACAAACAGCCATAACATTTTGCGTGGGATATCTTTTCCTCCCGATAAATTTATCTCTCCCTGGTCCAGTTATCACACACTTGATGTGAGTGCCGTCAATAGCCCCAATGACATCCTTGAAATATGGGAAATATCGTTTATCGTTTGCTATTTTTGGATGACATTGACGGAATTCAGGATCACATGGCCTGATAATTTCGGATGCAAGATTAAGGCAGGCTTCTAAAACTGTGTGTATAAGCCTACTAACAGTTTCGCCAGAATGTTGGAAGATTTGTTGTACCAGCCTATTTCCTATTCCATGCCCGATAGTGAGTAAAAACATTGCAACTATTTCTTCAACACCTATATTCTTAGAATTGCTTAATCCATGCTCACATAACTTATTGCATAAACTATAAAAGACATGTTTTTCCATTCTAAAAATGTTATGGCATTTGGAACCTTCACTTGCCAATATTCGTTGTACCCAATAGTGACCCGTTTGCTTGCTCATTCTACGCGGTTGTCTGCATACATATGGCATCATGTATTGAGAAACCAACACGCATAGTTGTTCATATTTAGCTAACTCAGCCTCAATAGTTGAGGTGTCGTCACTGTGGTTGTTTGGGATAGCGGTTGAAAGTTTTATAAGTGCTTTTCAATCGTGATTCACGGAATACGAAGTAAGTTATGTGGTGAGGGTTGTCTCGATTTATGTGTCCAAGCCCATAAGTGCTTTTCAATCGTGATAATAAGTGATCACAAACAAGCTAAGTACTATCTTCATCTTCCTCCATCCCTTGCAACCTGTATTGATTGTTACGATTTGCCATTGATATCCCTGTGATTGTGGTTAAATTGAGGTGTGAGCAACACAATTACGAAACATAAAATTAACATACATATATCAACTACATCATGAGTTCAAAAGGATAAGTAAATTAAGCGTAAATATTTAAAAAATAAAAACTAAATATGTATTAAGGTAACTGAGTAAAGTAAACATCAAATTCAAGTACATCTACTGCTCTCCTACGATAAAATGCAACCATTCGACCAAGTACTCAAGATCTCCTTTCAGTGAGACAAAAAACTCCCTACGCGCCTTCGGCTCCAAAGCCCGCATACATCGTACCCCAAAGGCTTTATCCCGCTTAACCTCGTCAAGGGACATCAAATATTTCATAACCTCTGGGATGCTAGTCTCTATATTCTCTGTTAAGGCCACTGCTCTATCCGCAGAAACGTTAGCAATGACACTAACAGCATCAGCTAGTTGCTATGCAGCTGGAACATTCTTCTTCTTACTCTTGCTAGGCCCTGCACCTCTCTTCCTCTTCTGTTGGCCTATAGATGCACTGGGACCTATGTCTGATGGTATTGATGATGCTAATCCTATGCCTGTCAGTTCATCTATTACTCCAGTACTAATTGCAGGGTCAATACCAAAATGCTCGTCCTCACTGTCTCCAGAGCCTTCTTCCTCATCCATCATGGGTCTGTACACCTCATCCTCATGTAGCTCATTTGTCTCAGGTTGTGTAGCAGAGGGTGAGAAAATGTGATCTCCAGTCGCCATGACATCCTTGAATATTATTCTCAACTCCCTTTCATGCTGTAGGCATGAATTCCTGAACTTCTTATAGCCAGAATTCTCCTGCATGCATACAATTCAAATGAATTAACATAAACATTTAAAAGAAATACACAGCTGATAGCAAGTTGGCAGACATAAAAAACGAAACAAAATGAAAGTTGTAAGTTATTGTAAAAAATTGTTACCTGTATTTTCTGATTCCACCATTCGGTTGTTTGAACGACATTATTCGTAACGGGGTCTCGTCCAACACCGGTCTCCTTCAATAAGGAATCCCAAATCTTCAAATCATTCCTCAAGATATCTAGTCTATTCTTTAACTGTTTCTTCCTGTATTGTTTCCTAGTCAAGTCATTGAAAGTGGAAATAATATTCAACCATCCATTTTTCGTAAATGTCTGGCCAGAGCGTTCTTTTTTATATATTTGTTCTACGCATGCATTAATAAATATCTTCGTTGATTGTAAATCCCACACAGCTTTTGTGTCCATCTTTCTATATGGAAAATGACACATGTAACACACATGACACATAAAGTTGCATGAATTCATCATAACTAATGATTATACCTAACGTAGAGTACATAACAAGAATTGGAAAAGCTCATTTATGTAATATATTCCAATCAAACCAAACATCCTTTGACTATGAAACAAATCAACCGAATCATAATAATTAGGCTTTGCACTTAAAAGATATATGGGTTCTTTTTCCCCCACTGATTGCTAAAAACTATAGAAAGAAAACTAGTAAATGGTAAAATCTTATCAAATGAATATATCAAATATTACAATTTAGAAACATAACCATTATAATTCTCTTAACCTCAAGTGGCTCCCACCATCTTTTTTTTTTTTGCAACACAAATGGTTCTTCGGCTTTAGAATAAATCAATATAAAGTATCTATCAATAGATTTTAATGTAGGATTTCTTCTTCTTCCTACGGTTGTGTGTACCATCCAAGTTCAAACTATTTGTGTTTTAAATGTCACTTTTGATTAAACTTTCTGTCACCTTTGCATCTCTATAGCTTCCTATACAGAAATATATATACCGTGAACCATTTCTCTTTCTATATTTTAATTCCTAGTAAGGGTTTTAAATATTTTTATGTGGATTTATATCTATTCCTTCTGCTAGATGGGAATCTGCAATATGACTTAAGGGGAAGGCATGCCTGAAATATCTTAAATAGCAAAATGGTAGGAAAAATATCTCATGCAACTCTCTCTTCAAATAAATAAATGCACAAGAGATGAAGATCAAGTTTATATTTATATGCAACTTCAGTGATGAAGTGATATCACTTTTGGGTATAATGGCCTTTTGGGTTTTGTGATATCACATTGTGTGTTGAGACATCAGAGAAGATGCCATACCATAACTGAGAGCAGAGTGCGGTCAGTGATGAAGTGATTCCCTATTATTGAGTTGATCAACTATAGTTTCAGTCATTTGCTAACAACAGTTACAGAACAAAAGTAAACGACACAAGCACGGACAAAACTACAGAACCTTATAACTAAGTAAAGAGCATAAGCTTGCACTAGAAAAAATAAGACTATTGCAAGAATAAACAGAGGTTCACATTTCAGTTTCACAGATCGAATCTCTTAGAAATAAAATTTTGTTTTCCAACTCTCACAGAACCAAACCCATTTTTTTTCAAGTTTCACAAATCTAATGTCTTTGAATGACGGTGAAGCTAAACACAAACCCAATTTCATTGGTTAATGAGATCTTACCTTTACCACTTCAACAGATGACACGGTGTGTTGAGGAGATCGGAAAGAGCACGACAAACCACCGGAGAATGACACCACGCTTGTTGCACGCACAAACAGAGCTTCGACTAGAATAGAGCTGTCACCCACTAATAATGGCCGTCAAAAACCTGATCTGCAGCCGCCGTTGGATGTCGACACAACCTACTGGCCTTCAACCGTGTAACGGACTCTGACGGAGACGGAGAAGAACGCCAGATCCACACCGAACTCGAAGCCACCCGATGGATCTGAAAACAAAGCCGAATCAACTGCTTCCAAGATGACGCCAGAAGCACAGACACCGATCGTTACCACCGCGAGCTGGGGAGCTGCTTGGAGGAACGAAGAATCGCGACTTGGCGAGCTGAAGCTTGGAGGAACGGAGAATCGGGACTTGGCGAGCTGAAGCTTGGAGGAACGGAGAATCGACTAGGGGGAGGCTTTTTGAAGGTGTTTAAAATGTGATTGAACCAAGAGACTCAGAGTTGTATGTTTCAGTTTCAGACAAGATTCGTACGGAAAGAGCTGGACAAGACAAGACAATAGTTACGGTAGTTGAGCCATTTAAACGGTCTATTAAATGCTACTAACGGTATTTAATTTTCAGATGATTCAAACTGTGGGCAAAAGCTTCATTTTGTGGCTTAAACTTTTTCGTGCGTTTGAATTGAAATACCTAATGGACAAAAGGCTGTAACACGATTGGGCCCCCAATCGCACGATTGGGCTTCTAAACTTAGAAACAAACACACGCATTATCAAACAGGCCTAAGCCAGGCCAAGTCAAGTCACAAGGTGCCTGATGTGCTTCCACCTCTATAAATGTGTTAACGAATATAAAAAACATTAATTTATAGCATCAAAGTTTATTATTTTTTGGTGCCACAAAATATAAGATATTAGAGAACAAAAATAATAACGAAATACTAATAGAAACCACTCATGATGAAATAAACAATAACGCAGTCAGGATAAGTGAGCTTGATTCTTGTTCTATTTTTTAGTTTCTTGTGTTTAATTTTCTTGGAAACTAATAAGGAATATAGTGAATAAAATATTATAATGATCTTTAGGGATTTCAACTTTGAAGAGAGTAATATTTTAATTAATAGTTTACGATGTGAGTTATGAGCAGCCTTCAACTGAATTCATGCAAATTATGGCAGAAAGTAAGGGAGATAAGATCGGAGTTTGTTTGGATCAATTTTTATAAATTGGATTTATTATATAAGTCTGATTTATGTAAATTAAGATACATTTTTTTCATATATCTATTCTGTAGATCGTAAAAATATTTCATAGACTGTAAAATTTATCTCATAAATTATAAAAATTATTTCATATTCCGTAAATCATAATTTATAAATATTTATAGAACTTTCATATATCTAAACGAGTGAGGAGCAAGCAAGCAAAGAAAATGACTAACAATAGAAACGGAGAAAAACGGCATCGTTCAGGAAAGGGGTTTGGACTTGGACAGACTCACGTGACGGTCATGTCTGTGTGGGGCCCACCGCCCACAGCCCACAGCATACCTTGGTTGGCGCTCAGCCCCACTTCGCTCATTCTCTCACCTCATCATCATACATTAAAATATTCAACTTTACCGTGCAATCCAAAAAAAAAAAAAAAAGCAATCCATTCCCTTCCTAACCAAACAAATTCACCTAAAAGTAAATGATTAAACTTTGAAAATATTTTTTTAAAAAAATTATTTGTATTTAAAACCTTAAATTATATCATGAAAATACAAAAAATTGCATTAAACTTTAAATAAAAATACTGTTTTAAATTTAATTAATACCTTGTTTACATTTAAAATAAAGATAATTCATTCATTTTGAAAACTGCATTGTAATAATAACTGAAAAAAAAAGTGTGAGCTCCTCTCCTATTTATAAAGTAGAGAATAAGTGCTTGTTTGGTAGAGCGATCTTGAATCGAGCTTATTATATAAGTCCGATTCATCTAAATCGAAACAAATCCCTTCCACATATTTATCTCGTAGACCGTAAAAGCTACCTCGTAGACCGTAAAAGTTACTTCGTATTCCGTGAATTACAATTCATAAGCACTTATGAAATTTTCAACCGCTATTCCAAACAAGCTCTAAATGTTTTAGTACTATTTAGATTTTAGGAGGAGAAATTTTTTATATGAATGTATAACTTTATTTTTTTATTTGTTGTTGTATTGATTTTATTTTTATGGATATATTATATATTAAATGTAGATAAAGTTAAAAGGTTATTAAATTTTATAAAAGCATTAACGAAATTTAAGATTTTTATTAATATAAAATCAGAAAATATGATTACCATTTACCAATTTATTTAATGGGACAATGCTTTTGGTTATTGTTTATTTGTTTTATATATAATGTCAAGTTAACAACTTGTCTAGAGTGTGGTTAATTTCGCTGTATATAAATACCCAACCTCCCATCTTGTTCATCTTGAAACGTTTCATTCTCACTCACTCGTCTCTCTCACCCTCTCTCGCATGAACGTGACCTTCCCCTATTGGCCATTGCCCTTCTTCTAAATTGGAATCTTGAGAATTAGCTTTTGTGGTTACCACCCTTCACTTCCCTCCGTACATTACCATTGATCACTACCTTCTCCGACGTGCTTCCTCTCTTTGTTTTCTTTCATTCACCTCCACAACAACATGTTGCGCTGTCTCAACACCTCCGGCAACTTCACCGGAAACTGCCCCGACGTGACAGTGTTGGAAAGGCAAAGGATGAGGATGAAATGGCAACAAGAACAACAATATCACCAAAACCAGAGCTTTTATGATGATTCTGCTCTCGGTGAAGTCGTCGCTAAGTCCATCAAGCCTGAAATGGGTCAACCTAACTTCCCCAGTTTTGGGTTTGGGTCTCCTGGGTTTGAATCAAGTTCTGCAATTTCAATGACTTCCATGGCAGCAGCTGAAGAAACCAGAAACAGAGACTCTGTTTCAGAGAAGGAAAAAATGAGCTCTGCAAGTGGGAAACAGAACTTGAAGAAGAGAAAATCCGATAAGCTTCATAGCTCCAAGGTGTGTTTATGCTCATAAATTGTTTGTGATATTTAGTTTATGAGGGAATTGTGTTTGTCATTTTGGGTTGGGTTTTGTTTTTGTTTAGGTTGTTGCAGAAAGTGAAAACAAAGAGAAGAAGATGAAAGGAAATGGAGAGGAAGGAGAATCCAAAATAACAGAGCAAAACAGCAGCAAAGAAACATGTGGAGGTACCTCAAAGGAAAATTCGAAGGTGTCCGAGGTTCAAAAGACAGATTACATCCATGTCCGAGCGCGTCGTGGCCAAGCCACTGATAGCCATAGCCTAGCAGAAAGAGTGAGTTCCTTAATTAATTCCCCACAATAATACATAGCTTCACAATATATTCGTTTCTTTTCTTTTCTCTGTTTCCTGGGATAAACACAAAAAGTTTTGTGGTATATATGCAGGTTAGAAGGGAAAAGATCAGTGAGAGAATGAAGTATTTGCAGGATTTAGTACCAGGTTGTAACAAGATCACAGGAAAAGCTGGAATGCTTGATGAGATCATCAACTATGTTCAATCTCTTCAACGCCAAGTAGAGGTAATTTGGAATTTGAGAAATTGAGACCTTTCAATCAATTTCTGGTTTTCCTTTTGGACTTTGAAAATAATTACTGGCATTTTTCACTCACTGTTTTTGCAGTTCTTGTCAATGAAATTAGCTACTGTAAACCCAGCACTTGACTTCAACCTGGATGATCTCTTCTCCAAAGAGGTAATTAATACAACAAAAATACACACACACACACATCAAACCACATGACATACAAGACACTTTTTTTTTTTGGTTAATGTTTACACAAGATTTACCTTAATTTTGTACAGGTTTTTAGTACTTGTGGTCCAAGTTTTGCAACATTTGGGATGGGATCAGACATGAATAATCCGGCATATCTTCAGTTCAATAATAACTCAGGCCAACAGTTACCTCCTTCAATCCCAGAAACTTTTCTTGACTCCTGCTGTTTCCCTGTACGTTTCACCTTTTTTCTTCTTCTATGTAATTATCTTCTCTAGTGATGAAGAAACAATTATGTTCTCTTTGTTATTGCATGGTACAGTAAACGTTAAGAGAAGGAGGAGAGTGTGAACGATGCATTGAAGTCAAACTCACTCATTCTTTCTGTCTCTCAACTGTGCAATAATTAAGAACAATCCTTTTCCTTTTCAAGTTCTGCGATAAATATAATCATCAGTTTTCTCATGATTCTGTCCTTTTTTTATATTTTATTTTAACCTTTTAACCGCAGCAAATTCTACCATCCTCTACTTACGAATCAGATCTTCATAATCTAATGAATGTGGGTTTTGATCAACCAAGAGCATCAGCAGCAGCATCTTTTCTTTCGCAGCCATTCACAGGTATTACAGAATTATTATTTGAAATTAAAATATAAAGCCTTGTTCATTACTGTGTTGAATATGACATGATGTTATAATTTGTATGCCGTCAAATCATTATTTTTCCTCCCTTAGCTTTGATGTTTTAAAAGTGAAAGAAAGAAACAAAAACTGAGTGGATTTTTGAACAAGTACTGATAGAGACATGAGAGGCCCCAGTCGCTTTTTCTGCAACTGTTTTCTTTTTTTTCACATTGTTTGTTCATCTTCTTCTTCTTTCCCTTTCTGCAATTAATTCTAGCAAAGTTACTCACTTTCTGTTCTTTCTGAATGTGTGCAGGTGTAGTTGAAGCTAGCCACCATCCAAAGATGGAGATGGAGATGGAGATGGAGATGTAGAGTGTAGACTATTAAGTTATAATTCCGATTTGTGGGATGAATTGTCTCAGTTCCAATGTATGCTTATTATGATGATTCTTTTTGTTTTTTTATAAGTACATAACCATATATTATAATTGTTTGTATACTCACTCCGTTGTATAAATAAGATCACAATAATATCTTTTAACTTCAGCAATCACCCTCTATTGCATTTCCTAATTACAAAATAGCCAACCGAAAAAGGTGTTAGCTTTTCTCTCTCACACACAATTTAGGGATAACCAATTAATGAGGGTAGAGAATTTTCCTTGTCATTTTGATTTATATAGATCTGGACGGTGCATAATAGTGATGAGCACCATTCTGCTTAGCACTAAAACTCATTCCTGTTCATATACGCCTCACAATTTTGTGATTTTTGAGGACGGCATAACAAAAATACTGAATGAGATGTGACTATTTCTTGGAACCCGTTTCCCAACTCGTCTCAAGAGCTTGTCCTTTTGAACGCTGGACCGTCCACATTTTATTTTTTAAAATAAAAAAATTATTATTAAAAAAATGTTAGTTAAAAAATCATCTTTATTTTAGATTTAGTATTTATTAAAATAATTTTTTTAAAAAAATTAAAAATTAAATATAAATTGTTCAGATCCAAATCTCTCAACTCATCCTTATTCCACTATTTCTTAAGATAAATTATTTCCAAACTGAAGAGAGAGAAGAGTCAAACTTTTTGGAGGATTTTAACAACGTTTGATTGTTGAATGAAAGTATCCAATGATCGATTATGATGGAGGAAGACATGAAATGGAAAATGATGGTTTAGGACCTTGAAAAAAGAGAGAGTGAAATCTAAAGGATTTTTAACTAAAAATTTGGTCATTTTTTAAGTGAATATTTATAAGTGTGATGATTCCTGTTGTAATAAGGGACGGTGAAACTGTAAAAGAAAAAGAAGGAACAAAAGGATGAAAGAGAGAGGGACAAGGGGTTGAAAGGGAAGGGAATGGGGACAGGATGATAGGCATTTGAAAGAGACTGTGATAACAATGGCACAGAATGATGGATTGATAGCTTTTATTGTGAGGCCAAGAGGAGGGAGATGGGTAGGAATTTCCATGTGTATTATTTATTAGCTTCCCTTTTGTGTTCTTCAAGAGCGTCTAAAATGAATTATATGAATCATTTTGTTCGATGTTTTTTTAAACAATCAGTGAAAAATTTCTATTTAAAAATTTAATTGATAAAAAGAGAAGTGAATTTGAATTTCAAAGATGCTTATTCTAGTGGTGGATATGGTAGACAGTAAAATGGGCAAACTAAGTTTGAATCATACTTTGTTTAAAAACACCCATGGGTAAGAGGTATCCTGATCGTAGAGCCTCGATCTAGATTAATCGGTTGTTTGAATATCTAATAATAAGATTCAAAAAAGTGTCTGACACCGGATGATCCAAATGATTATCAAAAAAGAAGGAAAGAAAGACATGAATTCAGTTGCTAGTATTTTTTGTGGGAAATCCTAAAAAAAAAAAAACCTCTAAAATTTTAAAATCCTAAATCATGTTTGTTTCTTACCATTGATAAATGGTTGGCTACAATTAATAAAAAATTCACAACTAATTTTTGTGGGAAATCATTGATTTAAGATTTTTGAAATTTTGGGGGTCTTTTTCTGGGATTTTCCCTATTTTCTGTTTATAAAAATATTAGGTGTTTCTGATAAATAAAATTTTCAAACAAGAGTCTTTTAATTAGTTTTTTTTAATAAAAAAAGGACGTTGCTAATTTCATGGCTATGGATAAATGTTGGGATGTTAGGAAAAGAGACAGGTCAATTTGCATGGAAATTTAAGGGAATGTAGTTCCATGTCGTTGGTTTGAGAACGTGCTTGGGTGGAGTCATAGGAAGCAAGAAGGCAGATTTCATGAATGATCTAAATGTGTTCAATAATTTTACGTTTCTTTCAAAGAGAATGAAAACATGTAATGATGCAAAGAATGAGAAGCATAAAAAATTGATCGAACCATACATACGAGTGATTTAACGTACTAGAAACATGGAAGCGGCCACAATTGCCGTGATGTGTTACTTTGTGCTTCTGATGAGAATGTTGTGTTATGAGGGATTGATTGAGAAGAAGATATATCCAAATGATGAAGAGAGAGAGAGAGAGAGTAAAATGGTGTCTTAATAAGAATGAAAGGGGCTTATCAAGGGGTTGAATTGGGGGACCATTTAAGGTTGCTCATTGCAGCTTTGCTCTATCTATATCTTGTTGCTTCATTTTCATGTCAACTTGGATTTGTTGCCATCACAAAATAAGAGCCTTGCCTTCTATATTGGCTGTGGGGGACCCCTTCTCATCCAAAGATCCTCATGATTCCCTTTGTTCCTCTTAGTTTGTGAGACTTGCTTTTGGATTTTACCTTCCTTCTCATTCACACTCACATGGTGAGCCCTTGTTAAAAATCAGGAGAGATTCCCTTGCTTCCTTCGTCAAAACTTACCACCGCAGGCTTCTAGTAAAAATAAGAGAGAATCAACATAACATCTTAATCACCCAAAAGTCTCAATAATAGGTGACCATGCATGAACATATTATCATTTTCTATACATATATTGCTCATGCCCTCCCTGTGAGACTTTTTGATAATTATATTTCTTTTAGATTTCAAAGTGATTTTTTCTAAAAACAATCCATGACAATTCACTATGTAGATGACTTTAAAGTACAATAATTCTTTTCTTTTATTAAAAAGGAAAATTCTAGAAAAATATCTTCAAAATTTAAAAATCTCAAATAAGTTTTTCTTACTAAAATGAGTTATGAATTACTAATCAAGTGTATTTAATACCAAATCATTGTAGGAAACAAAAGAAATTTGGGATTTTGATAGATGGATGGGCTAGGCCACTAGGGGAACTCTTGGTTCTCGGAATTATGTTGCTTCCATTTTTAATTTTCCAGGACCTAAGTGTCATTAATTTGATATTTTGAGGCTTAATGAGGCCGAATTCCAATGACTATTCAAATTCATTCCTGGTGATCTGAAATTACAGCTGATGCAATTTTGTTTAATATAAATACAAACACACTCCTATCTTCACTTGATCCTTTAGCATTTTGGTAACACTAGTCTATAATGTTACACATACAATCCAATCCAATCAAATCAAACAATAAATACAAAGCGCAAGCTTTAGAAATACACAACATTATCTAAGGACCCATGTAGTAGGCATTAGATGATTGACTCATCTCCAGCATCTGCAAGTAATGAAATTAAATTAAATTCGTTCAAATCTCATAAGAATTCCAATGGAGAGTAGGGATAGCAACCTTTCCCAGGAACTACCACGACAGGGGCTACTTTACAGTGGTGAAAGCAGTATTCACCAACACTTCCCTGCAACACACTGAACAAGTATACATACATAAGAACTCCACAAATCCAAATTCAAAATAACAATAACAACACACCCACACATATGACTTGTCGAAGCATCATCCAAAATATTCCATCCAGATTTAAGACATATATACCAGAAGGTTGTACTCAATTCTCAGAGGTTCATGACAAGTTCACAGGCTTAGAACTATTATTCGAGGCATATTTCATCAATAATGTGAGGCATATTTTTTTCGGAAAAGTTAAATGAAACCTTTGAATTAAACTTCTGCCTCTGGTTCCCAGAACCACAGCCGCAGGCTTGATTCTCTCTGCTTCCTTGCAGATTGCTTTTCCAGGATCACCTTGTACAATCCGAGCCACTGTCTTCACCTGCTTCCACCACCAATATCAGTACTACCCCATATCATCATCAAAACAAGCACCAGACTCATAGACAAAACTTGAACAGGATCATCAAAAGCAACATAAGATTTGCGAACCATTATGACAAGAAACTCTGTTACATACTACTCCGACCGTTGAAAAGAAGCTGTAAATCGAATTGCCAAATCTGAGTAGTATCACAGGCATCTAGCCAATGCATAAAAAGTCTCATTTGAATCCATCCAATGGTAGTTATGCTAGTACTGGTTCACCATGTTGAAAATAGCATTCACTTCTTCCCAACATTTTTCCGTGTGATCAATACAATAAATTTTTGCACCATGGACCGCAAAACAATTTATCTCTCAACTAATTTTCCCCCCTTTAATTACAAACCAGACATCTCAAGGACCACTCAAAACACTATCAAGTTATAATCAGTGGGGAGCAAAAAAAAACACTAACCATTGCGACTTGATAAGCCTCAACCGCTAATTTCTCCATGAGGCTCTGGGTGGTGTCGTAAACAACCTGGTTACTGACGTCTGAAAAAGAAAATGGGTTAGAGAGAGACACAGGGAGACAGAGAGAGAGAAATTAGGGTAATATCATATATTGTGCAGGTGAAATTTCAAATTTAGATGTTCTATTGAGAAATAAAATGAGAAAAGAGAAAGATGAAGAGATTTGGGGATGGACTTAACCGGAGACGGCGTGAATGAGATGGATAGTGTCGGCGAGGCGGCAGAGGTGAGTGATAGCCCAATCAAATGCGTGTTTGCTGTTAGGGCCGTGATCTATGGCTATCACTATGTCTCTTCCTCTTCTTCGTTCTCCTGTTTCCCGATTAAGTTCCGGCGGAGGCACCTTCGGAATCAGAGACGGAAGTATCACTTCTCTGTAATTGTACTCTTCCACGTCCTCCATCACCGGCTCCATTATCTTGAATGCTTCAACCCACACAACGATTTACGAAGTTGGTAAAGGCGGCCATCGATCCTTATTTGGCCCCACTGGTGCTTTTTTGGGCTTTTCTGAACCAAAAGCGTAAAGAAGAAATTTCCACGATTTCGTTTTCGTGATCAATTTGATGACTGGGATCCGTGTGGCCTTCAAGCATTCAAATTCAACGTATCTTTATGTGGTGTGGTCGTTCATTGCGACCTCGTCGACATTATGACTATATATTAATTTAATAAATGAGGATAAATTTCCACGTCGGATTTCTTCAAGAATTTTAAATTTAGCAAAACAAAGCACCGACGAGTTTAAAATCAAGTTGATATGAATATCATATTTTTTCCTGCAACACTCCGCGTTTGCTCACTACCCTTATCTCAACTATTTACAGTTTTACACTTTAGGCTCATGTTTCTGTCATTATTTATTATGATATACTCCCTTTATATTTATATATAAAAGTTGAAATAAAAGTCTTTCAACGGAATTACGATATTTTAAAAAATAGTTAAAAGTATGTAAATATAATAATTATATAGAAAATTTATTTTTTTTTAAAAAATACCCCTATTTATGATTAGATGAAAGAGATAGAGTAATAAGGAGAAGTGAGAATTGCTAAAAACTACCTTGCAAGTAAATTAATTGTTAATTACTATCATTGCACATAGTGGGTGATAAGTTGCACACGGGTGGATGATATTTTGCACACAAGGGATGATGTTTGCACATTCGCAGGGATGAATTTTGCACATGTGGATGATGCTTGCACATAAAGGGTGCTTGTTTGCACCCATGGTACCAATCAGCAAATAATTTCCTTACAAGGTATTTTTGAGCCATTTTCCCTAAAGAAAAAAATGATGAAAGACAATGTATGTAGTTAATTGAGGGAAAAATGTATTTATTATTAAGATAAATTTAAAAGAGATCTTACATCTAGGGATAAACCTATTAAAAAAAGGTTCTTATATATAGGGATAGAGGGAGTATTATTGATGCAATAAAATTTTGCTTTTACCTTATTAGATATTCCTCTGGTCCTATTTATAAAACACTTCTAACATTTTTTACACATATCGAGGAAAACCCTAAGCCTCATTAACTCTATCATAAAGTTTAACAATCTTCCAATTCTCCCCCTACTTAATATACACAATACTACATGAGAATAAAGTCAATGTAATAATAAATGAATGGTTAAATTGTACATTCATCTTACAAAATTAATGAAGTCCCTTGTATAGAGTCTGGTTGGGTTGACGGTGGAAAAGTGTGTTCACATAAGTCAAGATAAAACTCATTTCACAAACTTGCCTCGTACACCATAAATTACGTTGAAAATGTAGCTTATATCGCTAATCCAAACATGCATTAAATAAGATCATAATAGTAATTTCCAATCACAAATAATTTTAGTAACTTTTTTTCCATTTAAATCACCTAACTTGAATTCTATAATTAACATATTTATCAATTATTCCATTTTTATATATAATTGACCTCAAACATATAAATTTTATCTGTTATAAAATGATTCGGTCTCCTATTTTAACTTTTATATCACTTTTAACTTCTCGTATTAAAATCACAATAAATATATTTTATCTTACTCAAGTGAACACCCGAAATGGAAGTAGTCTATAAAATATTTTCCCCCTCCTTTTAGTAGGTTAGAAATTAATTGACAAGTTTAGTCCCACCAAAAATTCATACTCTCCCCTATCCTCCCTTTCATTAATCATTTGGTGAACCAAGTAGTAGGCAAAGCTTTTAGTTTGATTAATAGCGTACAAGTATGACTGGCTTACGTTCACTATTCTTTTAAACATACAGATTTTCACTCTTCAATGTGACTATTGTCTATAGATCAGATGGTCTTGTAGCCTAATTATATGAAAAATCTTCTAAAAGTGAGAGGTTCAGGAGTGGGTTTGATTCTACATATAACACATTAAGTTGCAAATACTTGACCCTCTAAATAGAAAAAAATATAAGAATGATTGCCTTAGCCTTAGTTGCAATCCTCTCTGCATGATACGCTCTACCAGATGCATTTTCACTTGCAATATGGGGCGTACTTACAATTTCGTTCCTCTTTTTTAGTTTCTCATTTATCCTTTAATTTACGAGTAATCTTTAAACAGTATCGCTCACATTGTAATGTGTGTATTTATATACCCGAATCTACACATGGGCCCATTTAAATGACATGTTGGATCCGAGGCCAAATTTCTTCCAAGGCATTTGAGCATAATACGTAAATACAGCTATACCACTCACTACAAACAGTTTTTCAATACCATTTGATGTGTTAAAAAAAAAAACCCATTATACCAACATACACTGTCAAGATCCCTCCGAATCTCGAATTCAAATTTTAGAGGGGAAACTTATATTGGGAGGGACAGTCACAAACCTAAAACAAATATCGGTGATAATATAAAAAAAATCTCATTATTATTTAAGGCCGATCAATCCCTCATTCAGATACTTTAAACAAATAATCAAATCACATTTTCATCTCCTTAATTTATGATATTAGATTTATAGTCTATTTATTAAGTTAAATGGCCGTGGCTCAATTGAAAAACCAGACCTCTCTTAAATGGGAGGCTGCCTCACCTCGAGGTGGGCAATGTGGTAGATTCTCCCTTCTCTATGGGATGACTAAGTTAAGAAGATGATAATTATAGTGTTTTAAAAAATACATGTCATATTAACTAATTTAGTTTATTTTATTAATCTAATCAAATTAGATAAATATGTTTTATATTAAAGATAGGAGAAAATATACTACAAAGAAGTTTGGGTCTAATAAATAATTTATTATTTAGATTCAAGCATCTATCCAATATAAGTTCGCCATGCAGAGAATGACACAAGTTCTTCCCAACACTATTCCTGTGATCAATACATGAAATCTTAAGCTTAAACCATGGACCACAAAGGAATAGTCTAATATTTTCATTTTCTTTATCAACATGGTGTTTGTTGTTTGTGCTTTAATTTCTTCTTTATTGTTCTCTTAAATTGCAATTTTTTAAAAGAGAAAAAGAAAAAGAAGCTAAACATATATCATTCGAATAACGACATGCATAACAGAGTTGTTTTCCAACTATTGGAAAATCTTAATTAATTTGGGATCACTTTTAGGATCTTCAAAAGTATTTATTTACGTAAGTCAAGAAAAAATTCATCTCATATATTTACTTCGTATATCGTAAATCATGATTAAAAAGTTGATTTTAAAGATTTTAATGGTAATTCCAAACAAGTACTAAAAAATATATAAAAGCCATGGCAGGCTTTCACAAAACAAGATCCCACAGCCTTATCAAGTAATTAAGGGGCAGTTTGATTTTATTTTTAAAAACTATTTTTTAAAAAAAATAAAAAAATAAAATATGTTTGGTAAACTATTTAAAAAAAGTTGTTTTTAAAAAAAATAGTATTTAGTTGTTTATTTTTTATTTTTTGAAACCGCTACTTATTTATTACCAACACTATACTATCAGTGATAACCACCGCCACATCATTTCAAAAATAGATTTTTAAAACAATTTATTCAAATAGGTTTTTTTGCTTTTTTTTTATTTTTAAAACTTGTTTCTAAAAAATGTTTTGTAAAACCATGTCTAAGGATAAAAAAACTGAGAACAGAATCAAACAAACCCTAAGGGGTTGTTTGGTATGAGGGATTTAGAGGGGAGGGAAAATTTTTATGACTTTGATTTTAAAAAATTAAAAAAGTAGGGTTGAAAGTTTTTAGTTAATTTTTCTTACTTTTTTATTATACATTTCACCTTTATTAAAATTTTATAATCCCACTTCTTCAATATTTTAAAATCTAACCCATAAAATTTTCATTTCCCTCAATTTCCCTCCTGTAAAACAGATCCTAAAAAACTCATCTTTACTTAATCATAACGAACGCTTGTTGGGCCAAAAAAAAAAATACTGTTACACTTCCGAGTGAGCAGTGACTCGCCTTTGTCCAATAATTTTTCATCTTTATTATTATGCATGAAAGGATTTATAACAACTTCATGAATAATATTCCAAGTTTACACACACACACAAACTAGTGTGTGAATATCAACCGAGACATGCACGCACTAGCTTCACAAGTCACCAATATTTCCTGACACCCTCACAAATTATTAACTTGTCATCACCCCAAAAAAAAAAAAAAATTCACCAGTGAAGTTTACCGATATAATGGCCGGAACTAGCAATATTATTTTCATCGGAGGCCGGGATACATCGGAAAGTCACCGGCCACCCAACCTTTGCTCTAGTTCGATAGCCTACTCTCCAAACTCTGCAAAGTCACCCATCATTGAAAAATTCAAGACATTGGGTGTGAATATTATTTGTGTACGTATTTAAATAAATAATCTCAACCATATTAATTTCTCTTTAATAATTAATGTTCAACATAACTTGTCTCTCTCTAATTGATGTTAATTTGGTTGTTAGGGAGATGTGTTTAATCATGAGAGTTTGGTTAAGGCCATTAAACAAGTGCATGTGGTGGTGAGTACGGTAGGTTTCAAGCTGTTAGCTGATCAAGACAAGATTAGGAAATGTTAAGGCGTGTGTGTGTATATGGTATATATATGTTGTCTTGTGTGGCTATAATAATGGGTTAAGGTATAATTTTAACAATCAAGCTTTTCTTAAGGGGTTTCTAGCATAAATAAATTTTAGAATGGGTAAAAATAATAATAAATAATTTAAAAGGGTACAGATTCAACAAACCCGTTAAATTTGACTAAATAATGTTAAATCATAAGAGAAGAAAATCCCTAACGACATTTGAAAAAATTTAACGGTTTTGTTGAATTTATACATGTTTAAATTATTTATTGATATTTTTACTCATTTTAAAACTTCTTTGTGCCAAATGTCTCTAAAAAAAAACTTGATTATTAAAATTGCAC
Organism: Albizia julibrissin; assembly: GCA_037074505.1. NCBI lineage: Eukaryota > Viridiplantae > Streptophyta > Magnoliopsida > Fabales > Fabaceae > Albizia > Albizia julibrissin. The sequence goes on along the minus strand of CM073480.1, from coordinate 1,559,519 downwards.
CTTAACCCTAAAATAATTAACAACGTACGTATGTACGTACACTGGGATTCATACCTTCAGAGTTTGGGAATGATATTGGCTGAGTTGACACATACGTATATATTATTATATTATATATTAGTTTATAAATTAAGTCAATTAATTTAAAAAATGATAAAAATAAATATATTAAAATAATTTTTTTAATCTCTTAAAAAAATCAACTAGATGACAGTAGCTAGTGTTTGTGTTGGCTTGAATATATATATACATACTTTTTTTATCTAAATGCATGATTCAAAATTGTTTCACTACTGCATATTTCACTCATCACCTTCTTAATTATGTGAGAACGCATCTGTTTTCAACAAAGAGGAAGATATTGGAAAGTAGTCCTCCGATCTTATTTATAAGTAATTTTTTTTATGAGGTTGATTTTTTTTATAAGCAATTTTTATTTTGTGTATGAAAATGTAAGTTCTTTTTTCTTATTTTATCTTTATTAAATACATATTATTTATAATTAATTATCACGTATACCAAAAGTTATATTTATGAGAGAGAGAACTTACTAGGTGAATGAAGTCAACAAAATATTGGAAAAACATTGGGGGAAAAATATGACATTTTTGGCACACTTATTACTCTTAACTACCAATTTATTTTATATAATAAAAAAATTATTTATAAATAAAACAAAAAGAAGTAGACAATAAAGGCAGTGGATGATCCACGAACGTTGAGCAAAACTGTGTACGTGAAACCAAGAGGCTAATATTTACTCATCATTTAATGAGCTTGTACCTCTTTGGGACAACAAGATTGGCAAATCTCTTGAGCAACATAATTAAATTTGGATCGGTCATTAAATTAGTTAAGGTATTAGGTCAAGAGTCAGTGAGTTAGACCGGAGCCAACCCGAAACTAAACTAGTGGGAAATTGAAGATTTTATAATTATTAATATAAAATTTTAAAAAAAATTAAAAAAAATCAGATTAGACTAGACCAGTCTACTAGCCGGTTGGTAGGTTTTCGATCCGAACTGCCCGGTCTGATCTAGGCCTGATAACTATGCTCTTGAGAGAGTCTACATTCCTAAGTACCAACTCTTGAAGCAGATCCAAGGTATATATTGAGAAAAGTCACCTAATCAATACTCCTCAGTATTTAATATAAGATAGATTTGAAAAAATGATCTTAGTCTTAAATATAATATAAAATTTTTATATTTGTTAACATTTCCTTAATTTAACACTATTGATACACTCCAACAATAATTAAGGAGGAAGGGGACTGAAGAAATTGAGGAAGATGACTAGGACATTTTAGAAAATACATGACATATTAATTAAGTTTCTTAATCTAATCAAATTAGGTAAATATATCTCATATTAAAGACTGGAGAGAGTATAATGGATCAGTTATATACTACCTCTGTTCCATAATACTCCCTCTGATCTTTTTTTAAAGATATTTTTACTTGATTTGATTAGATTAATGAAGTTAGTTAATATGACATGTACTTTCTAAAATATTCTTGTTATCTTCCTTAATTCTCTCATTTACTATTCTCCTTGATTATTGTTGACAGAGCATCAATAGGAACAAATTAAAAAAAAGTTGACAAATATAAAAAAATATATCTTATATTTATGACTAATACCAACTCCCCAAATATATCCTATATTAAGAACTGGAGAGATTATAAGATTTAATTGACTTTTTTTTATAAATGAAGTAAGTTAAATAAAATATTTATATTTATTTTTTTTATACTAAATTAATTTATTTAACTTATAAACTGATATAATTATTAGAGGATGGAAAATTGTCATATCAGTGTTACTGACAATAAGACACTCTGTTCTGTGAAGGGAGACCAGACTAGGTTTGAGATCAAGTTTTGGAGTGGCGGCTTCTGAGCACTATCCTGACGTTAACTTCACTACTGTGGATGACTTCCTTCAACACTTTGTCTGACGTTAGTAATATAATACATCATCCTCTCATCAATTTGTTTGTCCGATCATTAAACTATCAAAAATTTTGTCTGTTCCAAGACTGGTCTTCTGCTATTTGTATTGTCATTTGTGTGTGAGATATATGTGTGTGTGTATCAGTGTGATTTAATTCGCCTTGCAATGACTGGCTTAAAATTATTGAATATGTCGTGGGAAAATGATGCAATCACAGATCGTATAAGGTCAGTATGCATAAAAGAAAAAGAAAAAGCAGAATTAAGACTAAAGTTTATATATTTACTTAATATACATTAAGTTGCACGATTATCAAATTAAGAATCCTGCAGTTCGTTCATGTCTATTGAAGATATATGACTTTGTGAAGACTTAAAAACTTATTTGCAAGAATCAAATTTTAATTAATATGAAATATTATGACAAAAAATATAAAATACTAAATCAACAAATTATACTATTTATAAGAAATAAATAATACTCCCTCTCACGTCCTTATGGTAAGTACCTAATGACAACTAGACATAAATATTAAATTAATGAAATTAGTTAAAATTAGTTATTCCTAATAAAATATCAAAATTACTCTCAACAAAAATGTTAGAGAAATTTGGCTAATTAGTCAGGAATTTTTATAGTTAGTCTGGGATGTTAGCTGAAAAAATTAATATTTTAAAAAAACATGTTATTTAATGAAACATGCTAGAAGTGCTTAAATACCTTTATATTTTTTGTTCAAATACACTATATAGCACATCTAGTTATAAACTTCGAGTGTCATGTGGTTATTGAGGTTAAGAGTCTTCTCACATGTTGTGTTCGAATTTGACATACTTAAAAAAAATTATGTTTATTTCAACACAAACAATTTTAGCGAAGGAGCATATTGTCTACCAAGGTCTTGTACCCTAATGACACCAAACTCCTATTTTAGGTCTTTCTTAAACAGAATGTTGAGTTCAAACCTGTACAAGTTTAATGGGGGTGTGAGTTGTGGGATAAAAAAAAACCTTCGTTTAGAAATCTTGCATTAATGCATAAAACATCATGTGGGGAATCTAGTTTTATCGGAGAATCATTTTATATTTTTGCCAATAAAATGATTGGGTGCATAAATTTTTAACAAGCCTCATTAACATGAATAATAAAACAAATTTCGATTGAAGATTAATAAAAATAGGAAATATGATAGGAGGGACATCAATTGCTGGTTATCTTTAGAAGATTCTGTTTTCCTATGAAAACCATCCCTTTGTCACAACAACACCACCAAATCGAAGAATGGACGAAGAAGAGGCTGTCTCGGAACATCGCCAACAAACTACTTCGGCTTTCAAGCCTTCAGGTAATAATATGTGAATAACCGCAAGCAAACCAATACAAGACTGATCTTTTTTGGATAAAAACTGAGGTCATCGAAGGAAGGCAATGTCTAATGAGCATTTACAAAGCAATTAGGATCATGTTTACGGAAACTTAATTCCATTCTCTCCTACGTCACTTTTGTTTGGCCAAAACAGTTACTGCATCACATTTGACTGTACATTAAACTAATGTAATCGCAAAATAACTTGAGTTAACCCCGTCCATCGAGCTCACCAGAGTGCCCAGGCCTACATGAAATATACACAGATTATTGTTAATATTAAGAGAGAACTGCATGGTTGTACTATATATACTTCATTAAGTTTTATACCACTGACCTTCTATGCAGAACTTTTATATAATCCCTTATCAATGGACTCTGCAGAAAGACATCACCACATTCTTGCACATCAACCGTCTCCACTTCAAAATCACGAAAACCACAATACTCATTCCATTCAAACCACATTTTTGATATTAATTCCTTCTTGAAACAAGTATCATGGTCTTCCTGTTCAGGAGAGTCAGCAGCGATCAACCGATATGCATAGACTTTCTTGGTCTGACCTGGTCGGAATGCACGGCCAATTGCTTGGCGTGTAACTGATGGATTTAGATGAACATCCAGAATAATTATGCGTGATGCACCGACCAGAGATATGCCTTCTCCACATGCCTTGATTGAGCCAAAGAATATTTTTGCATTTGGCGAATTGTTGAACTGATCCATCGCCCATTCTCTATGTTCAGAGCTTGATTCGCCTGATATAACAAATATCTCTTTCCCTGGACTCCATCCCTTCCTTTTCACGGTCAATCGTTCCAAATACTTCAAAGGCAAGAGATATTGGCTGAAAACTAAAAGCTTCTCACCGCTTGATTCACATAGGCTCAGAATTTTAAGAAAGAACTTCGATTTTACCCCATCATCCATATCTAGACCCTCTATTTTCTCATCCATCACGTGATCAGATATAGCAGAATTCTCAGCACAATTTTCTGCCAAGGGCTTTAATCTAGGGTGAAGATAAACAGCACTTCCTACAGAAATTATCTTAAACTTTCTGGATAAGTACTTTAATTTCTGGACTTCTTGCTTCTGTCGGGGAGAAAGATTGAGTACAACTGCAAAATCCACAAGGCCAGGAAGCTCATCAAGAAAATCTCCTTTGTAGTAATGAAGTACCTGGCTTGTCATCTCACGCAAATCTTGAATGACAGCCACTTTCCTTTTGAAATCAGGGTCCTTCTGCAAAGTGTTCTCGACCAAGTCACAGAAATCCTTCACACCTGGTACATGTACTCTACTCTTAATGCGCCTGACAATAGGTCGAGATGTCTGTGAACGGAGAAAATTTGGACGCACAATGTTTAAAATGTTAAACACCTCTTTGACATGATTTTGATATAACGTCCCAGACAGCACAACTTTTCGAGGAGTTTGAACTTTGTTAAGGGACTGAACTATGTCAGTATTGTCATTCCTCGGTGTGTGTCCCTCATCTAAGATTAGAATAGAAGGAGCCCCAAGTAATATCCTTTGGCAAGACGTCGATGCGTGGCCAGTATCAGTATCACAGACAATTGAAGAGAATTGTTTGTATCCTAGGAAAAGGATACTCTTCTGCTCTACCCACTGTTTTAAAACTTCAAGTTGCTGAGATCGACTGTCAGCCTTAGCAGAGTAAAAATCAAGGAGTGGAATATCCTCCACTTGCCATATCTGAAACTCCTTTTTCCAAGTGGCCAATATTCCCTTGGGAAGAACCACAAGGGGTCGAGCATCAGGATACTTGCCCAGAAAACTTTGCATGAAACTAATTATCATGAATGTTTTCCCAGAACCAGGAGCATGGGCCAAGATGCAACCACCAGGATTGTCACCTGCAAGGTTCCGGACAAGAAAATTAAATCCTTCAAGTTGATGAGCTTTCATTTGCTTCATATGCCTAGGGTGAGCAGAGATTTCAGTTATCACCAGACCACCCTCACCAAATTGAAGTCCTGATACCTCAGGCACTGCTCTCTCTTTGGCATTCCATGAATCAGCCGCGTAAGTTCTTGTACTCTTTTTAACCTTTAACAAAATGAAAATATTAATCAGGGACTACGTTTTTGGACTCTCACCAGTGCGCACAAAAGCAATTTTTATCTTAATCTAGCAAATATAAATCAGGAACTGTGTTTTTGAACTCCCGCCAAAGTCAACAAAAGGCAATCTTATCTTGATCCAGCTAATTAATCATGAAAATTACTTATTCTGGTTATAAATCTGTCCTAAAAACTATTCCAACAGGAAAAGCCTTCAATTTAAAGTTTAGATGTTTCCAACTGTATACACAAATAGAATTTTGAGCATGGCAAAATAAATTATGGTTTTCCCTCTCCCTTTTGGGGAAATTCGGGAAATTTATTTTGTTCAATCCAAAGCACCATTTTCTTGTTAAAAAAAAATCATACCCAGAAATGCTTTACCAACTTAAAATATAATGCAGATATAAGTATCTAACCTTGTACTGGAATTCAAATATGGTTTCGATTCCTTTGTCAATGACCCCACAAACGCGACAAACATAACCAAGATCATCTTTTAAAACATAAGAGTGATCACAGTCACCCCCACCCTTTTCAGCTTCATCATGTGGAGAATCCATAGCAACATCCTGGTGAAAATAGAATTAAAAAAAAAAAAAGTGTTAAGTGGAACTTTCAAGGAAGCAGTTGGTCAGTAATACTAAGAAAGTTAACAATTTGATCTGGTGTGAAAGCTTATCCTCATTTTCCAGAAAGAAGTACAGTAAAGTACAATACACATGGTCTACAGTTGAGATAAAAATCATGCATAAGTACTGAAATCTAACCTACCAATGTATTTTTCTAGGTGATTCTCCTTGGTAGAGAAATTAAGAACACACTATCTAAACAGTAAAGCAATTTTACATTCTATGAAATACACAAAAGGAATATACCAGAGAAAGAGAGCTAATGAAAGCGCAACATATGGGAGATCAGAAAGGGGAAAGAGAAAAAATGTCATCATTCAAACTTACATTCCATAAGAATTAATGTACAACACCTCTAGCACATACATGGAAAATACTCTACAAAGGTGGCTGGTAAAATAGGGTATGTCATCTCAAGTCGAAAACCATAGAATTCTTCACATCGTTCTAAATTAAGTCAGTTAATCATTGGGTTGATAGTCCCACTCAAAAAATAAACATTACAATTTCTTACATGCCAATTTATTTTCCCTACATTTATCCATTCTCCCTCTTATTTTCACCAGAAAGATAAATTACACATCTCAGCAACCCTTAACATAGAATATTTAAGAAGCAGAAAAAACGATAATATGCAAGGAAAAAGAGCAAATACTTAAAATGAAGCGGCACATAAACTAATTGAACACTACCACATTTGTTTTTTTTTAAAAAAAGTAATAACAACGTAACATAATCATACTTTGGAACATTCTATTGCCATTGACATCTCCCTCCAAATATCTTCGAGCCCATCATCCTTTGAATCAGCCTCTGGATTGTCTTCCTCTTGAACACCAATAAAAGCACCTTTATCTTCTACAATGCTGTCTTTGCCATCGAGAAAAGGTTCAGATTTTACATCTAGACTTCCAGCATGACCCTTGGTAGGACGATTATGTACTTTGGGAACATGGTACTTCTAATAATAATTGCAAATAAAATATCAAAGGAAGTCAGATCAACAAAAAGAAAAAGAAGATATAGCATGTTATGATAAGTTGCAACAAATACAACATCCACACTTGTCATAAAAAGGGCAAAAAACACAATATCCACATTGTCAGAATTCTACAACAGGAAGCAAACTATTTCTGCATGCAGTAATCCAAAGTACGTGTTTATCTGATAGTGAATGTGTTTATGTTCGAACATTGAAGTTTAGAAAGACAATTGATGACAATCTACATAACTGGGTCATTTCAGGAGAAAATTCAGACAAGAATAAGTTTCAAAATACAATGCTCAAATACACAAACATACAATTATTTCATGCTTTCACCACTTCATGATTAACTGAACAGATAAACACTTACAACTATGTCCTTTGTAGCAGACGGGACAACAGATTTTGGCAGAATAACTTCTTGAAATGGCAGAAAAGGTTTCCTATCTCTATCATCTTCCTCATCTGAATCAATAATTACAACAGTTGATGATGCTTTTGGAGCAATCTTTGTAATGATATTATCCTCCAAATCTATGATTTTCTGACATGTGAAATCACTAACTATTAGTATAGTGTATGAAGTAGGTGCAAACAAAACTGTATTAGGCCTTAGCCCCAGTCCATGGTTGTAAGTCAGTGAATCCACTTAAAATTTTCACCTTAGCAGCTTCTTCATTGCGATTCATTCCCACTTTCGCAAACTGTAGAAGTGCAGGATCTTTTGCAAATATAGGGCTCAATGTTTGCATCTTTTGAGCTATAAGGGACTCTATATCCTTGGTGACACTACCAAAGTTTCCGTGGTTCAGGCCATCAATCAAGTCTGCAACTGCATATGGATTGCTATAGTCCACAACATTTAATCTTTTGTGTTTCTCTGAATTAAATCCTGTTCTCAGAAAATGAAAAGTACCAAAAGTTAGACAATATCAACATCCATTGATGCATTACAATTTACAAACTGTAACACTAATTCATCCACAGGAGATAAGCCAAAAACTATAATATGGTGAAAGAGACCTGAAGACATATTTCTTCAATGATAAAACAAATATTCCTCAAGGAACATAATCCGAGAGAAAAGAATGATAAAAACACTAATGTAGAACTTTCAACTTCTTAAAGCTCATCACTGAGATCAACTTTTCGGGAAAATGTTTGATGTTCGTATCACTTCAGTGCTTCTATACTCCCCAAAACAAACACATTCACTACGCCCACAGTGGTTTCCATGGAGCTTTAAACACTACGAAAGAAGTCAAAATAATATTTTATTAGCTTAAATTCCACAGAGTTTTTTTGTTTAGCATGAATTCCACAGTGATTCGATTCTCTTATATGCAAAATATTTATAGCGCACAACTGTATCAATCCATGCGCTGAGATAAACTAGAAAGAAAACAGAGAAAATGTAGAGCATCATCAATAAAACAGGTGAAATGATCGCAACTAGCGACCATTTGAGTTAGGAATGCTCAGCAAACATATCGGTAAAATGCGACTGGAAACACAAATAAGAATGCTCAGCAACAAGCGACCAACATTGTCCCGGTAAATGCGATTTACGCGAGAGCGGTAAAGAGAAAAGAGTCAGGAAATACCATCTGCAGGGCGTTTAGCCGGTAGCAAACCAACCGCCGGTGACTCCATGAACGTAGAGGGAAAAGCTGAAAATTACAATCAGGAACCAAATATAGAATGCGTGAACGGTAGTATCAAAATGATAGTGAAGTAGAGGAAAAGAAAGAAGAGAGTGAGCCTCACTCATCAGCCCTTACTCAAGAAATTGAAACGCAAATCGTGATAGGAACAACTTCAGAAGGCTCACAATTTCGGAACAGGAATCAATCGAGACGGGGGTTGACTGATCTTTGCTTCGGCGTGATCGTTTTCCGGTGGAGCAACCCAACCGGCAGCCAGGAAATCGAGGGGGTGTTGTAGCTAGGTGACAATATAAATACTTGTAGCACGCGCAGCGTCGCTTCGCGTCGCTTTTAGACTATTTTCAGAGTTTTGGGGTATGCGACTATGGGATTGGTGTCTATGAGTCTGGTTAAGGGCTCAGATTTAAGCATTAATCGGTGCGGCTTCATTGGCCCATCACCATCATCCGATTTTTTTATAAGATAAAAAGGTAGATCTACAAAAACAAAGGAAGATCAAGAGACGTTTATGAATACCGGTATGAAGTAGAGTTACAGTTAATATCCATCTATATCTATAATCTATAAATAATAATATAAAACTTGTAGTTGAAAAATAAAAAAAGGATAAAACTTGTAACCATCTCCTCATTTTTAAAATTTATGACATCCATATTAATAATTAAGAGAAACGGGAGAAAAGTCTTTCATTAAGTTTTACGGATGAAAAGGGGAGTGGAACTTCTCATATTCCCTTCTCATCCCTTTCCTCCTTTTTCCTTTTTAATCATAAAATTAATATTTAAAATTTTGAATAGTTTATACTTGATTTTACGCAAAATATTATTTTATTTTTTATTGTATTATTAAACCATTCATATCAAAATTTTTCTATTTTAATTTGATTAATCATTTTTCTTTGAGTTAAGGGATAATTTTGTTTCAGAAGTTTTCACCGAAATATAATTTTGTCCTGAAAGTTTTTTCGAGTGGCAATTTTACCCCCAAGAGTATAAAAAAAGGGAACAATTTTGTCTCAAATGTTATCCTGGTTAATTTTAACAGTTAATTGATCAAATATGTTGAGCTGACAGTCTATGTTTTATCCTCATCATTCTTTTAAGGTCCAGATTTGACTCAGAATCTATGTATTATCTACTTCATTTTCTTTCAAAGTTAAATTTAAAATTTTCGAAGCAAATTTGAATCTTAAAAAAATGACAGGGATAACATGTGGACTATCAACTCAATATATTCGGTTAGCTAAATGTCAAAATTAACCGAGATAATAGTCAGGACAAAATTACCCCCTAAAAAACTCCAGAGGCAGAATTATCTCTGTGAAAATTTTCAGGGGGCAATTGCCCTTTATCCCTTTTCCTTTCTGCAGTTTAATATTTTGATAATAAATTTATAAAAATATCAAACATAAACCCTTTAAATATTGATCTAATAGTTATAAAAAAGGGAAGACGAGAATAGAGGTTGTGAAAGAAAAAGGAAAGGTTTCTCTCCCGTGAGAATATATAAATTTTTATACACAAAAAAATATTGATAATCTACAAATTTTTGTATGCACAAAGTATTACTGTGACTTTTGCTTAATTTTTTTATTAATAATTAATAAAGGCATGCATACGGGGAGTACTGATACTCTAAATTACATCCCCCTCATAAGCAAAATTTCTAATGAAGAACCTGTCAACAATTTTTTCCCTGATACTCCTCCAGTCCATAATATAAAATATATTAACTTAATTTAATTGGATTAAGGAAGTTGATTTAGTTAATATGATATATATTTTATAAAATATCCTAGTCACTTTTCTCAATCCCTTCCTTCCCTCAATCTTCTCTTTGATTATTGTTGAAAGAACATTTATAGAGATAAATTACAAAAAAAATTGACAAACATAAAAATTTTGTCTTATATTTAAAATTAAGATAAATTCTTTAAATATGTCTTATATTAAAAATCGGAGAAGGAATTTTTAATGTAAAGACTGACATGACCTTGAAGTGGGGCTGTATATAAATCAGGCCTATGATCCCTGGTGGCCTGGTCTTGAGTTTAATATAACCTCAAATTTATAATTCAATTCATGAAATCATAATCTAGACAATTCAAATATAAAGTTCTTTGCCTCTCTATACTCTTTCACTAGTGTTTCTTTTTTTCAGAAAAAAACCTGATCCTAATGGGCCTAGCTCTTTAGCCCTTATGCTCATTTTGGGACCTAATTTTCAAGCCCAGCCCTATATTTTTTTTTTAAAAGAAAACCTTAAAAGGCACAGTGATGATGACCCTCCCTGATTAACAACTCTATTAATTACCTATATAGCAGCACAATATTAAAATTCTATTAACTGCATTACACAGGAGTCATAAATAAATAGAGGCAAGTTTTGTTTCACTACAGTGGATGAATTCCTTCAGCACTGTCTGACGTTATTATTAGATCCTCGAGTCTCATCAATGTGTTTTATGATCATTAAACTATCAAAACTTTTGTCTGTACTAAGAGTCGTCTTCTACTAATTGCATGCCGTTTATAATTTTGTATGTACACGTGAGATTTATATATCTACAAATAAATGTTGAACATAACTCTTGTGTTCTTTGAGTTCTTAAGCAGACGATCATTAGAAACATCGTCCTAAAGTGCATTAGAAAGAGAAGAACGGCAGTAACATCGTCGTTCTTGACAACACATATAAGAGGAAGTCTATTTCATTTTCTTATTAAGGCAGTAAGAAATCATAATAATTTATGAATGCTTATTCTAGGGGCGTTTAAATCCGGGACCGGGACCGGGATCTCCCGGTCCCGGAAATTCTCGGTTTTTTTTAAAAAAATTAAATTTAAAATATATTATTATATTAATTAAATTTTTTATAATATAGTGTTTAAAATGATCATTTAACGACTAACAAGATCATAATAATCACAAAAATTAATTTTAAATTGAAGAATAACATTTTATTATTATTATTATTATTATTATTACATTCATCATCTTTGTTATTATCTTTATACATTATAAGTTAGGATTAGTATCACGATATAAACGGTTTAGCTTCAAGTAAAGATGCAATACATATTTTATCAAATAATAACTTAATTTATGGAGTAAAAAATACAAAAAGTAAAAAGATAATTTAATTTATAAGGTAAAAAATTAAAAATAAATAAATAAATAAAAACCCAGACCGGGATCACAAAGGGTGATCCAGGTCCCGCCCGGGACGGAAAATTCCCGAGATCAGAATATATGGGACCAGGTCGAGACAAATGAGATTGAGATACTTTGAACACCCCTTCTTATTCCTTATAAACTAATACGGAAAGAAAAAAAAATTAATAATTCAAATCCTTTTAGTATTTAAAGCCAGAGGCTCTCTCTGAGATTTTAGAGTCTAGTCCTATTATTTGGTTAATTTCTTTGTAAGCAAGTTGTATAAAAAAATATTATATTTAGTAGTTATTATTATTAAATAAAAGGTAAAAGTGTAATTTTAATAATAAAGTTTTATCTGAGGGGTGTATGATACAAATAAGTTTTAGAAGAGGCAAAAATAACAATGAACAATTAAAAATGGTGCAAATTTAACAAAATCGTTAAATTTGACCTAATGCCGTTAGGGGTTTTCTTCTCTGATAATTTAACGTTGTTAGGTCAAATTTAACAGTTTTGTTAAATTTGCACCATTTTTAATTATTCATTGTTATTTTTATTCCTTCCAAAACTTATTTATGCTAAACGTCCATCGGGTAAAACTTTATTATTAAAATTGTAACTTAACCCTTAAATAAATTAGAGCTATAATTTAAACACATCCTCAACAATAGCCATATGAAGATGAAAGGGAAAAGGGAAAAGGGAAAGGGGAAAGGGGAAAGGTAGTGAATTTCAGCATTTTACTAAAAAAAAAAGGGGGAAATGGGGGAGAAAGAGAAATGCTTGAGTATAATGAAAAATCCTGAAATTATTTATAGAGTTCAAAAAAATAATGGAATTCAAATTCTAATAAAGTTTAGATCAAATCATAATCCTACCCTAAAAATATAAAGACAACAACTATAATAACTGAAAACTTTTGACTAAGATAGAGGGAAATGTTATGAAATTTGTTGGAAGTATGACTAGCATTCATCTCGCTGTTTGGATTATCAAGTTGATTTTCTTTTGATACAACCTACACACAAAAAATGAAGTATTTTTTTTGTAATTTAAGATAAAAATTATCTCACATACTTACTTTATAAATCGTAAAAGTTATTCTCCAAAAGTTAATCCAAACACACACTAAATATAAAGATAATTTTGAAATACATTATCCATCTACTATTTTTTTGATAATGCATGGTTTATGTGGAGGTGGATTTTAATGAGCAAAAGCATGAAAATAGAAATATACCATTATATATTTTCTTAAAAAGATACAATTATTAAATTAATTTTTGGTTACAAGAAGAAAGTTAACGCTTGTGAATTTACAATGTGATAAGCGAAGAAAGCATCTCATCAATGCTCCAACAATTAGAAGGAGCTTCCGGCATTAGATGAGTGTGACTATGGCACGAATTATAATTATAACTTCACAAACAACTGCTCCCAATCAATGAGCATACAACCCTTTTTTTTTTTTTGGAAGAAATATATCCAATAATATATTTAACTTAACAGATTAATATTGCTTGGTATATCACAAATAGCTATGTATTATATTTATGTACTCATCTACATATTATTAGCTAGGTGCCTCATCTATATATTACTTAAGGATTAAAAAATCGGATCGGATAATGAATCGGTTATAATACAGGTTCAAGAGTCAATGGGTTAATTAGGGTCTGACCGGTGATCAGACTGGTCATATTAAAATATTACAATTTATTAGTGACAATATAGATATTAATATATTTTTAAAATTCTATAGATAAAAATGAAGATCTTTAGAAAAAAAAATGAAAATCTATTAGTATTACTTATGATATGATGCCTATATTTATGTAATAATATCTTATTTCCTATAATTATTATATCATTTTAAATAATTTTTTTCATCATCTTCTTCCATTTTTTTTAGATTTATTCTTTTTTTACTTACTTTTCTTTTCATATTTGCCTTTAACCTTTCATTTTCCCCTTAAAAATAACGCGAGATAGTAGTTAAAAAAATAAAAAAATGTATTTCAGCAAAAAAATGTAATTGGTCCAACCAGTTGAGCCACCAGTTTTCCCAATTTAATTGGTTCACGATTTAATATAAAAAAATGTATTTCAGCAAAAAATAATAATAATAAAATGTAACTGGTCCAACCAGTTGAGCCACCAGTTTTCCCAATTTTAACCGGTCACAATTTAATGGATGAATTAGACCGGATAACTGACCAGTTCACTCATTGAACTGGCTGGTTCAGTCCAATTTTTTATTCAATGGTATTACTAGCTATGTGCCTCATCTACGAACTCATCTACATACATATTACTTTTAATATGTTTAATCACGCAAACTTTTTTAAACAAGCATTTTCTATGATCATTAATTCATTACACATGAATCTATTATGACACACACAACCTTGCATAGCACGAATTATAACTTTGCATCAATTTCTATTGGCCCGTTACCATAACCATAACCCCATTTTGTTTGATAAAGAAAAAGGTTTGTCCACCAAAATATAAAAGGAAGATTAAGACAAAAATTTGTAGAATTCGATGATAATTGTTCTTTTTTTTGGGGGGGGGGGGAGATTACAAAAACTGGCTAACGATATTTATTAATACTGGCATGAACTATGAAGTAGAGTTACGATTGATATCTATTTCCATCTATACATATATCTATAAATAATACTGTTCTTTTGCCATGAATCTTGAATCTATGTATAATACTATAAAAGTTGTAACAATCTTCTCACTTTTGAAATTCATGTTTGGAATAACGATCGGAGTCTTCAAAAGTAACTTTTTAATCGTAATTTATATTATACAAGGTAAGTATGTGAGATGAGTTTTGTTTCGACTTATATAAATAAGCATTTTAGAGATCCCAAAAGTGATCCCAAACAAATATGAAACGTGCTAGAATTACTTTTAAAAAGTTCAGAATTGAGTATACTTTTTGTTTAAATACACCATATATACCACGTCTTGTTATGCTTGTTAGTTAGGGATGCTAAGTAGAAAATCAATGTAATCAATCTTAATCTAGAAAGAACCAAAATAAATGTTTCGATAAAATAAATAAATAAATGTTGAACTAAGAACCAAAGTTAACAAGACAAATAGAAACATCGTACTAAAGTGCAATAGAAAGGGAGGGAAGGCAGGAACATCATCCTTGAGAAACATATAGGAGGAATTCAATTTAATTTCTTACTAAGGCAGTAAGAAATCATAATAATTTATGGAAGAAAAAAAGATTAAAAAAACATAAATCTAAGATAATAAATGAAAACTTTTGACTAAGACAGAAGGAAATCAAATGCTGTGATGGAATTTGCTGGAAGTGTGACTAGCATTTTGCTGCTGGGATTTTCAAGTACGCTCGTTTTTGGTACAATCTGCACAACAAAAAATGAAAATAATATGTGTGTGTAAGGATAATTTTGAAATGCATTTATTAACTACTGCTAAAAAAGAAATGCATTACTAGCAAGATGAAGAAGAAAATATTGTATACCGTTTTAGTAGGGGTGGAAACAGGTTATATCAGGTTTGTGCCTTAACAGGCCTGGTCTGTTAAGGCACTGGATGGCCTAAGCTTAGCCTATGACTTGTAATACGCCTTTTTTTCAACCTGAGCATGGCCTGTATATAGATATGGCCTGTTAAAGAGGCATGTAATTAAAAAAAAAAATTAAGCAGGCTAACAGGCCACAAGCTTCACAACAGGCCACATATTTCACAACAGGCCCAATTACATAAATTAATAATCCAAATGCATAAACTAATGATCCACTTGAGATGAGATTTGATAATGAGAATTATGGGATTTAGAGTTAAGATGTGAGGTATGTGGAATTTTTTTAAAAAAATACTTTACAGGCTCAGGCCTGTCAGTAAGCCTGAGTCTAACCTTTTTAAGAAAACATGCCTCGAAGCAGGCCTGAGCCTGACCTTTTAGCCTGACAGATCAGGCCAGAAACAGGCCAGACCGCAGGCCCCTGATAGGCCATTTAGCCTGTTTCCACCCCTACTTTCTAGGCTTATTAAAACTATTCTCATCCCAAACACTCCCGGATGTAAGTTTTGTGTTTGTTGCACCACTAAAATCCAAGCTCTCATCCAAACCATTTATTATCATTTTAAACCTTAATGAGTTATTATTAAAATTCACCACCTGTGTACACAAAAGAAAATCTTAGATTGAGTTAAACATATGGCTCATGCAATCATTTAATTACATTAAAAAACATATTATCACTTATATATAACCTTGATTCTTAAATAACTCTTCTTAGTCTCTTTATTTTTCCCACTTAATTGCAGTAGCAAGAAGTGCAGATGGAGCTTCGAGTTTTGAATCTAAATATGTAGCTCCACTTGATGTAGTAAACATGTGTTGCAACCAATAACTTGGAATACCAAAACTTCCATAAGAGTCAAACATTATTGCATCAAGTAGCCAACCGCAAAAAGTTCATAAAAATCATCATCTCAGAGTCTGTTTGGGATGGGCCATCCCAAATGTGACTTTTCTTAAAAAAGTTCGGTGGCAGTTGATTTAAGATGTTTGGGTTGGTATTTTGATAATTGAGATTTTTTTAAAAGTAATTTTTTGAGAAAAAACTCAAAAGTCTAACTTTTCCAAAAAAAAAAAAATAAATCATTTCTAACACCGCCAATCCAAACACAAATCACATTTATAATTTGACTTCTACAAAAGTCAGATTAATAAAAAGTCAGTTCTGTCATCACTGCTAATTTAAACGGGCCCTTAGTCTTTCCCACACACAAAAACAAATAAATAAGAAGTAAAGAGAAAAATAAAAAGTGGTGCATATGAAACCGTTTCTACCAAATGACTGTATCAAAACGTCAGAAGAATTAATAAAAAGTTTGAATATGGAGTAAAAAAACAAACACATTTATCTATTATAAATAGTTTTTAAAAAATAAAAAACCTGTTCCTTTCTAAGCCCACTAGAAATCCAGCTTCACCCAAGTCTGGTAAAAGAGTTCCATTCCTAGCATCATGTTTCCAAACTGCATACTCACTAACAAAGGCTTTTGCATGAGTGCGATTTTGATGATCAAACCAGTTATGCAATGAGGAAATATTCTTAGAACAAGTATATTCATGGTAGAGTCATAAAAATCAGCAAGCATCTTCAAGGGATGTTGGGTAGCATCACAATTTGTAATGATTTTGATGTCTGGTGTAATATTCTAAAAAAATAAATAAATAAAGTATTATTATTATATTTTAATAGATTATTATAATATTATATTATAAGGTGGGCAGCATTTGGGCTGCCCACCCATTATTAAATATAATAAGAGGGGGTGGGTAACTCTTCCTTTTTAAATACGCACATGAGGTGCGGTTTGTGAAAAGGAAGAGTCAGAGAACGAGGGAAGAGCGAGAGAAAGAGAGAGAACAAGAAGGGAATAAAGATCTCACTTGAGTTTTCTGAGGTAAGTTATTTATCTTGTAAGATTATTTAGATAGCTAAAGTAACTTCTTTCAGCAAATTTCTTTTATGAAAATTATTCCATGTATTTTTCTCTTTCTAATAAGGATAATATTGTATAGAGTAGAGAATATTTTAAGATTAGCATTTTGGAAAAATTTAAGTTTTGTTTATATAAGGCTATAAAAATGTAGAGAATATTTAATATTTAATTTTAATCGGTTTATTTTTGTTATATGGTTAGTATAATATTTTATAATGAATTTTCTACATAATCAGTCTATAAATAATTATATATAAGACTTTTTAATCGATTAAATGTGAGTTAAAAGCTTTATTTGAATTAATGAAGGTATTACTGAAATTTTAATTGGTTTAGTTTTGAAATTTGAAGGACTAAAATGTTATTTATGAAAATCAGAGGATTAAAATGTCATTTATGAAATTCGGAGGACTAAAATGTCATTATGAAATTGAAGGACTGAACTGTCATTTTTGATATTTGAAGGACTGAACGGTCATTTCTAAAATTTAAACCCCAGACTGTTATTTTCAGTTTTTTTAATATATTATATATTATTATTAAAATTTGTATATAAGTTATAATTTTGATTATGTGGAATTTTAGAGATTTATTAATGGGTGGTAAATTGATTGTGGTAGATTATTTTGGCATTTATTTGAGCTTTTGGATTAGGAGCAGTGTGATAATAAATAGCTTTGGCGAGAGGTAACCACTTTCCTCTTGTTGTGCATGCTTGTATGATGTTTGTGAGTGATTTTAATTATGCAAATTTATAAATTTGGCTGCTGAAATGTGATGTGGTTTTGGAAAATATGTTATTAATGAAATTGTCTTGTGGGACCTATTTTCATTGAGAAAATGACTAGCAATATTATATTATATGAGTTGGTATTTATTTATGAGATTGGAAAGATCCTTTTTGATAATTATGAAATGATAATGACATGTCATAATCACATAATATGGATAAGATAGGGGATGGTGGATGTTGAATTAATGGGAGGTTACTCAAAGAGGAAATAAGGGGGTGAATTCTTGTACAAAAGAGGAAATAAGGTGGTGGACGTCCAGGTGTATACTGGTTAGTCCTTTAGCCGATTTGTATTCTGTAGGGCTATGACACTCTTGTGCTATGTGGATTTTGGCCGATCCATATCACTTGATCGGTGAGCTTGTTGAGTTAGCTACCAATCATATAGGTGATTACTAGCCTATGGATTCAGTCAAAGGAAATAAGGTGGGGAGGAAACAAGGGAGGAAATAAAATAAATTATTGTGTATTGACTCTTGTACACTTATATGGTAAATTAGAGAATGAGAATATGATATTGTGAATTATTATTAAATTATTCGTATGGGCATGTGATATTTTAATAATGTTATACTTTTATAACTGTCTCACTTGACACCTCACGGACACATACTTGTATGCATGATAAGATGTATTGTTGGTTATTGAGGCTTTTGTCTCACCCCATTGATTTAACATTTTTCAGGAAATAGTTGTCGTGCGGGTCCATCAAGAAAGATTTCGGAAGCTTAAACTACTTCTGATAAGAGTAGTACTTCCATCTTTTAATATATGTAGAATTATTGTATAATGCCACATTAGGGCTCATCTTGCATACTCTGATCTATTTCTGAGAACTTGATATATTAACTATATATTTTTAATTGCTTCTGATAATGTTAGAAGGCTTGTATGGCTTATGATGTGTTCTAAACTTGTGGATCCACAATTTGATCTGATAAGGATATTTTAATATCTGATGAGATACTATTCAGCAAGGAAAAATAGTTTTATTTTCCATGGTAAATTTTATAAACCAAGGTAGAGTTTTCAAACGGTTAGTTGAACTCTTTTTCTACCATTGTTACTTTTTTTTTTAAAAGATGAGCTGTGATATTTTTTACCATGATAGACTTATAGAGAATTAAGTTATAATAATAAGATTTTACAGTGTTAAGGAATGGACTTTACATCTAGATAGTAATGTTTGATAGCACCATAGAACTTGAGGTAATTTTTAAGATAATTAGACTTATCACAATCTTCATTTCCAATGGCAACAACAAAGGGCTTGGGATGTTCTAGTCTAGCTCTTAATTTTCTCTACTTTGATGTGATGGGACCTCTTACAAACTCTATTCCATCTAAAGCTTCCTACAAAATAAAATGCCGAATGATTTTATTTTCAATAATGAATAAAAAGTAAACTTTATAAAGAAAGATTTGGAAAGTTATAATTCATACTTGCACAAAAGGACTAATGAAGGATCCACTTGTTTATCATGTTGACTAATACCACTGTTAAATATCCATATTGGGAGTGCATTAAGATCCTTACAAGCTGTTTAAAAAAATGCAAAAATATATGTGTAAATATATTAAAAAAAAGTAGAGAAATTGGATTTAGAAAGAATTTAAGAAATTACATATTTAGAGAAGTTCTAAATATCTAAGGCCATCATCAGTCCAATAACCCTATATATCATTAAAGTGACCAGATCTTTTTTCCTATAGCCCAACACTATCTTTCCATCCAAATGCATTTCTCAAATGATATCCTTCAACATAAATACCACCTAACATATATGGTTTGAGAAGGAAAACGGTTATGATGAAAACGAAGTCATAGATACTATTTAAAATACTTCTTTATATAGATATTCTTATATCAGGAAATTTAAGAAATTTTGGTTTTAAATCTGCAGTCATTTAAAAAAGGTCTTTTCGAAAACCATGTCCCTGTGTTAAAAGAAAATAAAATAAGTCATGCAAAAACACACCAAAATGTGTCATTTTATATTGGTAAAATCAAATAATTTAAACCTTATGGGTGTCGAGGGGCATAGCTGAGACTTGATCCAACCAAAAAGTTCCTTGTTTGGTTGTTGTTATTTGGAAGCTTGATTTAAAATCTGATGCCTTAGCTTCAAAGAGCAGCTCTATCTCTTCCCACTTTGCAAGATGCTTTCTATATATATAAAAAAAAAGAAGCATTTAATTATGTATTATTGTATGAAATATATAAGAAGATAATAATTTCAAAATTAAAATTTATTATTAATAACCTGATATTAGCAGAAGCCAATTCTTTTCCATGTGCTCCGACAGATGCAACTTTCAAATCAATTGGTTTTGGTGCTTGCGCATATAAAGCTACCTTATATTTCTTTATTCCCTCCTCAATATTCTGAAGAAGTAAAATATAAAAATGAATTGTCAAAATCAGGGCAATATATATGGAAAACAAGGATATATTAAGTCAAACATTGAAACTACAAAATCTCACGATAACCCAAAACCCAGGGCTAGAGAGACCAACTCCTGCTGATGAATCTTCGAGGATGTCGATTCTTACTGCAATTTCATTACAAGGAAAAGGAGAAAATCGCTCTATATATATATATATATATATCCAAAAAATATACTGAAACCAATAATAAAAAAAACTTTGAGAAAGTGTAACTGTTAAATAAATACCTCTGTTATTGACAAGCTCAGACCATAATCCTCCCGTACCAGCATGATTAATCTCCTAAGAAATAAATGATAAGTTACTTATATGATTCTGAATTTGTATAAAAATTTATACACAGAAAACACGTATTCCAAAAAATGTTTCTGGAATTTTTCTTCCAGATTGAGCGTTGACAACCAGAGAAGGAGTTGGATTGTGATGAGCAAAAGCATAAGAAGCAAAAGAAAATATGACAAGCAAAAGCAGTATAACTTTAAACAAACCCATTTTTTCTAATCACCAAGTCACTCGTGGTTATTTTTCCTATCGGCAGACTCTTTATATAGAAAAAAAAAATCCTCTCATAATCCTCTCTCTTATTTTTGTGATGTCGTAATTCTATCTCCACTTTAAAATAAAACATGTATCATTTAGATTTAATATTGTATATAAAACTATTAATATAGTATTTTATAGATTATTTTTTTATTTTGTCGAACTTATGGAAGATAAATTGTGCAGATAAGTTTTTAAATGGAGATTAGGGCTGATGAAAAGATATAAATATACCATCTATCTATCTATAATTTATATAATAAGAGGGATATTGGTAGGTTAATTACGTGACACATTTTAATTTTACCTTGCCACATGGCAATATTCTCTATTAAATAAATTAAACTATTTAATATACAATTATTATTATTATTATTATTATTATATCTCTTATAATAATAATAATATTATTATTATTATTAAATAGTTTAATTTATCTAATATAGACTGACACTGTCAAGTGGCATTTAAATGGCTATTCAATTTGTCACACAACCATTTACTACCAATATCCTTTTTTAACTGAACAAGTAGCCCTCCTATTATAACTCACTTGTCTTATACGACCAACTCTATCTGCTCATATTATATAAGTAATAGATATTATTATATTTAATTATTGAATTAAATATGTGAGTTTCAACTAACCTGGACATCACGCAGTTCTAAATTTATTATATCTTTAAGATATAATTATGAAATTAATTGACTAGATGTTTATCTCCACAATTCGAGCAAAAATATATCTATCTCTAAGATATTCCGATATAGTACGGCAGTAAATCTAGGCATTTTTATATATAAGTTTAATTAGTATGGATAGAGTTAAATAGATGAAGGAAAAATAAAATTGAAATAATTTTTTTTAAAGTTTTTCTAATAAAATTTTGATAGAGTCCCGTATAAATCTTAAGCCTTCTTATAGATTTATTTAGACCCTTTCATTTGCATCTGTTTCCATTTTTCTAGGTTGATTTCATGCTCTTGTAAAAATTTGTATGTCTTCCATATAATACTATTCATCATGGGTTTCATCCATTTTTTGTTATATACACACATTCAAACATATAATTTATTATTATTAAAAATTAAATGTAGTCTATATATTTTTATTTTATTTTATCTAATTAAACTCTTGTAATTCATAAAATGAAATTAAATACCCTTAATGATATTTTTAAAATTATTAATGGATTGTTGTCATCGAATTCACATAGTAGGGATGTTTATATATTAAAACATATAAAAGGAGAGTCATTTTCAATTAGCCTTTTCAATTTGCTTGACTCAATTTTCATGTAATCATATATATTTCATGTAATAGTACTAACTTTTTTTTTTTGGGCCTAGGTTGAATCTCCATAATCAAAAATTTCAACCAAAAAAATCTACATAATCAAATTTAAATTTACTTCACACCCGAGGCACGCCAATATTCAAAAAACGTGCTATACATGGCCGGCATAAGATTGTCTCGAGAAAAGCAAGATAGATTTATTAAGAATAGGATTGCCTTTAATATAAGAGGATGCATGTGTCTTCTTCTTCTCCTTCTTCTTCATCTTTTTTTAAGCCCACCCGGTATCCAGAGTTTTATCTTGACTAATTCGAATTCAACCCGCGTTGTGCACCTGACATGATGGGTAAATCTCACAGTGATGATTTTCTACATACACAAGACTCAAACTCAATACCTTACTTAATTAGAACCGATCTGCTTATCACTTAGATCAACCCTCGTTGGTAATATATGTGTCTATTAAAGACAAGAATATATCACGGTTTATCACATGTTTTTCCTCACCAAAAGGGCGAATCCTTTTACTAGTAAATACACTTCTTTGCATTATAGTACACCCCAGGAGAAAAATATTTCTATTGATATTTCTCTCTATTTAATATATCAATCATAAGATCAAGTTTTCATATTTACTATAATAAATAGAATAAATCTCAACTATTAAAAATTGATATGATGATGTATACAATAAATGGAGAGGAAATAGATAGAGATATCATTGGAGATCCATTTCCCACACCTACCTATATCCATTAATTTAGTGCATGTTTAGGTTAACACTATAAACTGCTTTTCTAACATAATTTACAGTGTATGAGATAAGTATGTGAGAATAGTTTTATTTCGACTTGCTTGAACGTGTTTCTTAAACGCCTAATCAAACACACTTAAGCGGGTGCTTCCCTAAAACTAGAAATTTGTCCAGCAACACAATAAAATTTGAATTCTCCTAATACATAGTACAAGTGTACTGTCTCAGAGTTCTTCAAACTATAAATTGGTTGATAGAATAATTCTTTGATTTATATGATATAATTCATTTGGAGATATATATATATATATATATATAGTCAATTTTATCCCTATAATCAATATTTAAATATAAAATTCAATGAGTTATTCAGTGAGGTAATTGAAAGTACTATAATATATTTTGCACTGGGAAAAATAAGCATAATAAAGCTAGAATGTTGTGAAAAGGTCGAGCCAATTAATGTCAGCGAGCAGCTCAGAGCTAAATAACCTTTCACGTCCAAAGTAAAGAGATATATAATTAAAGAGATTAAATGTATTGGTAGGGACACATATTGGCAAGCACTCCACCTATATGACTGCTTATTTATTTAAATAAGGCATGCCTTCCAATACAATTGTAAGCAATATTCATGGAGACAACTGATGTCGAGCAATAGCAACAAAATCACTCGAACTTCAAATCTTTTTTAAGATTTAAGAGCCAATAAGCTAAGAACATTCTCTGCTTAGGGCTTTGGAATTGGCGCCCATCCTATATCAATTTTAATAAATCAGCTACTTGGGCCCACTATTGTGAAGCCCAATGTAATGATTGTGACTTGCTGGCTGACTCGCTCCCACGGTCTTTCATTGTCCCCATCTCAAACACCTACGGACCTACCCCTCCTCTCTTTTGTGGGGTTACAAAAATCACATGCTATTTTTTTTTTTAATGGCAAGCTTAGGCCGGAAGAAAAAAAAAAAAGAAGAATAGCAAGGTGTGGAGTAAAAAATCCCACGTTGGGCATTTAGTTGTTGATCTGTGAGTAGAAGCCCCAACAAGACATGCCTACCAAGTCAAGGTCTATCGTCTCAGCTCCAACAACTCCTCTTAAATGCCTTGTCAAACCAGCCACTAGAGCTGGTAAAACGGACCAACCCGCGGGTTGCGGGTTGGCCCGCACCAACCCGCGGGCTGCACAGTATGGGCCTGTGCAGCCCGCACTTTTGCGGGCTGGCAAAATGCCAACTCTAACCCGCAGGGTGCGGGTTGCGGGCCAGCTCACAGGCCCGCAATTTTTTTTCAATTTTTTTCAATTTTTTTTAGAAGATTGAAAATATAAAATACATATATATGAGTTATTAAATTTACTTTCTTACCATCAATCATTTTTCTTATAAAATTTTAAAAATATAATCCATAATTCAAAGAATAAAGTTATCAAATCTGTTAAAGTTTATACAAAAAAAATCAAATTATCCTCAAATAACCAAGATATAATAATTTTGTTTAAAGAAGAAGGAAAAATGCTAAGATTTTTTCTATTTGGATTGAGAGGTACTAAGATCGGAGTAGACAATTTATAGGTTTTATGATATTATTATATATAATTTTTTCTTTTTTTTTTGCGGGCCAACCCGCAGGCTGGCCCGCATCAACCCACGGGTTATGCGGTGCGGGCCTGTGCGGCCCGCATTTTTGCGGGTTGAGATTTTCCCAACCCTAACCCTGTCCTAACCCGCGGGCCCGCGGGTTGGACCCGTATTACCGGCTCTACCAGCCACCAAGCAGGTCGAAAATTTTTATTTATAAGATTTAAGTAATATTATGAAATAAATATTTAATGATAAATAATAAAACAAAAGGAGAATATAAAGTCTCATATCGACTAAATAAAGAGAAGAAGGAGACCTCAGAACCTGTATATAAGAGTTGTGAGTTTAATTTAAGGGGCAATAATTCCATTTTCGTATATACATGAGGTAGTCTCACTTTTCAATGATGTAACATCCTAATGATATTGGTTAGTCAAGATTCTCTCGCAACATACCTCCTACGATATTGTAACCTTTTGAAAAAACTATGTCGCATGTTAGTTTCTATAATGCGGAATATTCTATTTTATAAAAGTCATTTTTTGTTTAACATACACTTGACTTATTGTTACAATTATTATCTTCTTTGACATGTGACTGCCTACTTATGAACCTACGCTTGGTACGTCAAAATGACCTACTAAGTAAAATGAAACACAAACGATGCATCGTTCGATCTATGATCATTCTACTCTAACGTTTCTAAACGTTGATAATCCAACTTTAGAGGTGTTTTGTGGCGAAACACAAACTAGGCTACAAAGATGTAACGTACATACCTATTGTCCAAAATCCACATGCTAATCAAACATTATTTCAATGCTACAATATGTACTAGCATACGTAAATATTCTAGCAAATAAAGCTCAATATCGACACTTTTAGACGCTAATAACCCAACTTTAGAGGTGTCTCATGACGGAACACAAACCGGGCAACGAAGATGCGATGTACATACATACTGACCAAAGTCTCACGTTTAGTCAAATATAATGTCAACTATTTACTAGCATACGTAAACATTATAATGAACGAAACACACCACCAATACTTACAGAGAAAGCATACTGATATGTGTAAACCTACCAGCCTACGAGGTAAAACATTCTCACAAAACGGTATGTTCAAATTGCAGTTGGCTTGTTGTAAATGCAGACTGATGCACCAAAAACGCTCGACGGCTAGGGTGAAGCACTACTCTTCAAATCAATTGCCTAATAGACTTGGAGAGTAGTGGGCGTATTGCGGAGTCAAAAATCCCACTTTGAGCTTGTAGTTGTTGATCCACAAATTGAAAGCCTAACAAGGCATGCCCACCAAGTCAAGGTCCATAGTCTAAGCATCAGGGCACCTTGATCCACCAATATAGGAATAACCCTCATGATCTCTCAAGATCCTACAAAAGCATAACTAACTCCTTTACTTAGTGAGTCCAGCATTATAAATAGAAGCCATTCAAGCATACTAGGGAGATTCATCTTCCTATTCTTCTCTGCACCCATTACTATGTATTTGATTAATACTCGCAATAATACTATTCTTTTTTTATATTATTTGTTTTTTTATAACAATTTTCATATTTATTTTATTAATCTCTGCGTTATCCATACCTTTTCCAAAAAATCCATAAAAAATTGCACAAACCCAAGGCACCCAAGGCAAGCATTAAGCTTGTAAATTACAACCTAAGGAAATCAGGAAGAGGGTGGGGATAAAGGTCCCCATCGCTCGCTGCACCTGCCAAATCGCTAGCCATTTCACCACCTTGTTTCTGATAAAAAATTGTGAATAAGTATATAAAAAATAGAAAAAATTGTCAGAAAATACCTCTAAAAAATTAATTACTAAATGTTATTATGTGTACAAACAATATTCTATACGTTCATAAGATCTTCTGTCGTGTGCAAATAATATTCCGTGTGTTCACTATAAACGTGTAAACATATTCCATTGTGTGTAACGGATTTTTTATGGTAATATTTGATAATTAATTTATCTCAAAGTTATTTTTTTAACAATTTTCTCTAAAAAATATTAAATATACTTTACAAAAAATAATATGTGGACCACGTTTTACACTTACCTTGGATAGCGAGATAAGATTGGCTACAGCCTACAGGAATGGAATGTACTCTTACCTTACGTTCATCACAAAAAAAAAAAAAAAATAATAATAATAACTTTCATTTTTTTTAAAAAAATAATTTCCTTTCTGATTATGACGTCCCTACTGTGGTTCCCTTGATAATGACCCCGCTGAACTGTGATGGTATCATTGGACGAAGGTTTTGAAGAAGGAAAAATTATTAGATGATTCTAGAGGGTGGTGTAACTTATTTACAATCTCATTGATACAAAAATGATTCGAATTAAATGAATCATGACTTTAGAAAAAATATAGAAAAATATTATTAAAATTGATAAAAAAATAAATATATTGAATTTCAATAATTTTAAAAATACTAGTTTCAAATTAAAAAAGTTATCTA
This sequence comes from Albizia julibrissin, assembly GCA_037074505.1. Classification (NCBI taxonomy): domain Eukaryota; kingdom Viridiplantae; phylum Streptophyta; class Magnoliopsida; order Fabales; family Fabaceae; genus Albizia; species Albizia julibrissin. The sequence continues at coordinate 1,532,252 of CM073480.1, read as the reverse complement.
ACTACTCCTATTTTTTTAATAAAAAACTCTGAACTCTCTTTGCGGCCTTTGGAGCTCCAGTGATGGTGACAGGTGGCTGCGGCAATCATCAAAGCTCCGGTGACCTTGCCAGCTAACGGCGACTGGAGCTCGGACGGCTTAGTATTTTTTCTAAAATTTCTTAAGTAAAAATTGTCAATATAGATATTTGAGTTGTTAATAACGATACTAAAGTTGTAAACGAAAATCTAATATATATTTTTAAAATTTTTCAGGCAACATTTGTCAATATTAAAAAAATATATTTTAGGCCGCCATTTACAATTTTAATATCGCTATTAATAACTCAAATATCTATATTGACAACTTTTATTTAAGAAATTTATAAAAAAAATATATTAGGTTGTCAGAGCTCCGGTCACCAGTAGTCTATACCGAAGCTCAGGTGGCTGGTCACAGGCAAGGTCATCGAAGTTGGAGCTCCGGCAGTCGGCAAGGGGTTGGGGATTTTTATTTTAAAAAAATAAGGGTAGTTGAATAATTTTTCAAATTTTACAATATTTTAAAATTCTAAATAAATCTCTTTGACATTACTGAAATTTAACATACTTATAATTTTTTTTATTAATTTTGATAGTATTTTTCTGTTTTCTCATGTGATTTTTATTTTATTTTTTTCATACGCATGCTTTTTTATTTCTTTATATGAAAAAAAGAAATAATTCTCACAATGGTAGTTACACTTGTGTGGTCATCCTGAGTGTGTGACTGGCTGATTGTGGAATTAGCAAACAAAGTTACCCAGCAAGAAAGTGAATCTGGACATTTTCAGCCTCTAGAAACATGGCAATCATCCGCTTACTTCATGATCCCGTCATCTAAGACTCAAACCGACATTTTTAATTAAAGAAATTTAAGCTGCAATTAAAAAATTTGGGAGTTTCACTTTTTAGTTGACCATTCTTTCATGACTCCATAGACATCGGGTGTGTTTGGTAGAGCTTTTTGAGGGATTTAAGTTTAATTGGGTTCCTATAAGCTTAATTGAATTGGTGTTTTGAAAAAATTGGTGTTTTGATAGGCTTATAGATTTAAGAGCTTATATAAGTAAAAACTATTTATTCTAAAAGCTCTTCAAGGTAGCTTATGTTAGCTTATAGGAAAAAAAAGTAATTATATCCATAGATTTTTAATAAGACAACTTATATATAAATTCAATCTTTTTTTCTAATTAAAAAAAACTCTCATAGTGAAACGAATCTCCCATATGCTACTAGTAATATATTTAAATTCTGAGAGCATGTGAATGAACGTATATTCTGTTTTAGTGTTTATAGGGATAGTCTTTGTTTCATTCCAAAAATTACTGCTCCATAGTAGGCAACGTATAGTTTGTAATTTTTGAATTATCAAGTAATTAATTATTTTATCTATACCCGGACTAACAACTCAATCAAAAAATGATGCAAAACTAAATGATAGCAATATTTTACCAAACAAGTCAAGTTAGCTTGTTTGGATGATGTTTTGTTATATCTGACTATTTGAAAAAAAATTAATTTTGTATCATTTCTAATTTATTTGTATTTTCATTACAATTTAATTATTTATTTCACCATTGTCAAATGTGATTAAAAACAATTTTTTCATATTTCAACATATATTTTATAATTTTTAAATATCTCAAAAGTCACTTATGCAAAAGTCAAACCAAACACATTTCATTTTTATAAAAGTCATTATCCAATCGCTAATCTAAACATAAAATAACTTACACAATTTAACTTTTATCCAATCTAATTTATCTATAAGTCACTTTTTTTACCGTTCATCCAAACACACCCATCATCCTAATACCGTCAGTGAAGTAGGCAAACAAATTGAATTTCTTTTTAAAAATAATTTTTTAATAATAATTTATGATATATAAAGTAAATATATAAAATAAATTTTAATTTAAATTACGTAAATAAATATTTTTAAGATGTCAAATGTAATTCAAACAAACACAATGTATCTGACCGGATTTCCACTTCACATTCATGGTTGGACGGGTTGGTAAGGTTCTTAGTTCTTCCGTATTTGTATTGTGGCAAATAGTACTAATTTATATTTTATAAGAAAATAAGAAAAGAAATAAAACCGTACTCCTTCGCCTTTATAACGCTCACTGCCATCACTGACCGAGACACCGGAAGTCACGAATCATCTTTTGGTAATAACCATTCTTCCCTTCTCGATCTGAATCTCTGACCGGAGAAACTTTCCGATGGCTTCCACTACCAAGATCCTCTTCATCGGAGGCACTGGATATATAGGAAAGTTCATCGTCGAAGCCAGCGCCAAAGCCGGCAACCCTACCTTCGTTCTGATCCGAGAGTCCACACTCTCCAACCCCGCCAAATCTCCGATCCTTGACAAGTTCAAGGCCTTGGGCGTCAATCTAGTGCACGTACGTAAATCCTCAAGCATTTCTTTGCATTTTCCTATTTTCCTAATATTTACTTCACAGAACAGTGAATACGGTTTTTCTCCGTTTGGTAAAGTTGAAATGGAAAACACAGGAGAGAACCAAGCGTGTTAGTGTACTTTGAACGTAGTGTACGAGCGTTTTCGTGATTATCTTTTGGATTTGGAACTGTAGCTTCTAAATTAGTCGTCAACTCTAATTTATTTTGTTTGAAATTGCTATAGGACATTATATCCGATTGTTTTGCAGGGAGATCGGTGATATGAAGCTTATTTTCATGATAATATCATTTGACTACTATTTTCATTTCGAATTTTCTTGTTAAAAAATTAGGAAATGACTTTCTGATGGAGGTGAATGTGGTGTTCATATTATATACGCAGGGAGATCTCTATGATCACCAGAGTTTGGTTAAGGCGATAAAGGAAGTGGATGTGGTGATCTCTACTGTAGGTCACATGCAGATCGATGATCAGGATAGGATCATTTCTGCCATTAAAGAAGCAGGAAATATCAAGGTACTACAGCTTTTCAATTTTGGTATATTCCAATATTTTAGTAGTATGTTCTTTTTACACAATAACTTGTTTACTTTGGTGTCTTATCTCAGCAATTTTATCTTTAATCTCTGTACTTAGTAGAATGGTAAGTCACACGTTTTGGATGAATTAGAAAAATGCTTTAGCAAGCCACAATTATTTGCATGAGATGATAGGTGTATATTGTGTAGTAAAACTGATCGAAATGTTTTGGTTGGACAAAAATATGAATGAATGTTTAGGGCGTGTGTTTAATAGCAATTGTTTGGTTGCACAGAGATTCCTTCCTTCAGAGTTTGGAAATGATGTGGATCGAGTTAACGCAGTGGAGCCTGCGAAATCTGCGTTTGCTAGTAAGGCTAAAATTCGCCGAGCCACTGAGGCTGCGGGAATCCCTTTTACCTATGTATCTAGCAACTTCTTTGCTGGTTATTTCCTACCCAATCTGTCACAGCCTGGTGCTACTGCACCTCCAAGAGATAAAGTGGTTATCATGGGGGATGGAAACCCCAAAGGTAAGAACTAAAATAAGGCAGAGGTTTACATCAATCAGTTATAGAAATATCAATAATTAAATATCATTAGCCGATTTCAATTAACCTTCACTTGATCTCAACAGCTGTGTTTAACAAGGAAGAAGATATAGGCACATATACAATCAAAGCTGTGGATGACCCAAGAACCTTGAACAAAGTTCTTTACATCAGGCCCCCGCTCAACACCTACTCGTTTAACGACCTCGTATCTCTTTGGGAGAAGAAGATCGGTAAAACTGTTGAAAGGGTCTACGTTCCAGAGGAGCAACTCTTGAAGCAGATTCAAGGTAATGATTGAGTGTTAATTTTTTCCCCGAGAATCTGTTCAAGTGAAATATTTTCTGCCTAAAAAATCCAATGGAAAAAAATCTGCCTTATCAGTAGTTTGAGAATTGAGATTGGATTGTTTCAACAATTGGATTGTCGGCATAGAACTTTGTGATTTGTCAGGATGTTCTTGTTTTGACATTGGCGACTTATTTTTTTTTTTTTCAGATTCGCCACCTCCCGCCAATGTGATTGTGTCAATTGGACACTCGGTGTTTGTGAAAGGAGATCACACGAACTTTGAAATTGAGCCATCATTTGGAGTAGAGGCCACGGCTCTCTATCCTGATGTGAAATACACCACTGTGGATGAATATCTCAATCAGTTCGTCTGAGAAAAGAAATTTCAGCTGTTAGGTTCATGGCGAAGAATTTACTTTTCAAATAAAGCGTCATGTAGTTGTTGTGAATGGTGATGCTGTAAGATGAGTGCGTGTTTAGCTAGCAGTTTGCTTTATGAACCGTGCATGGAGATATCTACGTCACTTCTATCCTTTTTTGGGTCAATTACTTACTAGTTTTCTAGCCAACAATCCCAGCTATTAATTTTACAATTTTTTTTTTGGTAATACAAGGGGTTAAGCCCAGAAACTAATCAGATACTCTTCGAGGGAAACAGCGTCCCTGACAATCATCACATAAAATAACTTCAATCTCACTTGGGGGAGAATTCCAAGCATACTTCTGACCCAACACATTACTGCTAAGAGCAGCCAATGCATCCTCGCAACGGTTTCTTTCTCTGTAGACATGGCAAAGTTGAACCTGCTAATCTCTTTTCAGTATGTTCCTGATCTCTAAGGTGGTCTTATGGCAGCGATTTATAATAGTGTTTGATGTTATTGCAGCTATTAATTTTACATTTATCTTCGTAATTGTTTGCCCAAAATTTCAAGGAGGAAAATTGAAACCGTTTGGAAATGGTCAATACGAAGAGGAAAAGAGTGTAAAAATAATATGAATGATGATTGACGCCTTGTTCCTTTTTGACGTAGTAGACATATTTTATCCCCGAAAAATGTCTATTTATAACTTTTTCCAAGGAAATAAATAAACAAAATGAGAGATTTTGAGAGCTGTGCTGTGTGCTACATATAGAACATTTCGGTAATCAAGGACGCAAGGGAAGAGTAATCGTTTTGGTTGGGGGGGAAACTAAATTAAAGTCTATTATTTTTGTAATATTTCGAATAATACGAAAATCTCTCACTTTCATAATATAGTACAATCAATTTTTTTTTAAACGGAGAGAAACTATTAATAAACTTTCTCAAATTTTCTTTATAATAAATCATAATAAATATAAATCACAAATAGGAGTACTCTTAATATAAGATATATTTACCTAATTTAATTAGATTAATGAAGTTAGTTGAGTTAATTAATATGACATATATTTTTTATAGTTGAGCTAGTTAATATAACATATATTTTCTAAAATACCCTTGTCATCTTTCTTAATTCCTCATTTTCCTCTCCTCTTTGATTATTAATGACGGAACATCAATAGAAGTAAATTAGAAAAATATAAAAATTATGTCTTGTATTTAGAACTAAGATCAATAATGAAATATGTCTTATATTAAAAACCAATAGAGTTCTATTTATCTTTAACCTTGCATAAAATTTAGTAATTGGACTATACTTTCCTCCACCCATTGCAACAACCTACCTTTATCTCACCCATGAGATTTAAAATATCAAAAGTTAAAGTGTAAAAATATATATATATATATATTTTTTAAAAAATATTCAGCAACGTAAATATTTTTTGGGTATAAAAATACCACTTGTTAATTTTGATTAAATCTAACTTTTTGCTAGGTTGGGCTCACAGTAATATTTTTAAATTGATTATTTTATAAAAAATTCATACCCTCCCTCTCCCCCCGCGCCCTCCTTTCACTCTCTCTCTTCATATTTGAGCCATGGAACCTCACCTGATCCAACAAAGAGCGTTCTTCCAGCCGGCGAGGGCAGTGATAAAGTCCATTGACAGAATCAAAGCGCCATTTGACCCTACCAATATTGAGTATCTGGAGAAAGGTATAACCTGGCAAGCATTCCTGGACAAATATTGCTGACAACTTCATTCTTTTTTAGTTGACACCGTTTGTGAGAACAAATGATTTTATATACTTTTATTCAATAGCACTGATATATAGCTTTATTTTTCAAACTACTTTCTCCGCCCAGATCTCATTTCAATAGCACTGTTTGTTTGTGAGAGAGAGAGAGAGGGAGGGAGGGCACGGAGAGAGGAGGCGGGGGAGGCTGTGGGTATGATTTTTTTTAAAAAAATAATCATTTTAAAAACAATAGTGTGACCCACATAATAAACCATAACCAATAGAGGTGACAATTTTTCTAAAGGTTTATGGATATTTTTAAACTAAAAAAATATTTATAATACTAGATACTCTCTCTTTTTATTATTTTTTATATACCTTCAAACAATTATCAAATTTGAAAATGAGGCAAACCAGATGAAAATAATATCTCAAGAATTTTTACATTTTTACTAGGATTTAAATATTGAAATAAAATTGAGAATATGGTAACTGACACTAACAAATAAAAACAAAATACTATGATCTACTTTAAAATATAAAAGTGAATGCAAGGAGAAGAAAATAGTCCAATCTGCAAGTCAAAATTTTGCCCCCTCATATTCCTTCTTGATTTCAGTTTCTTGCCTTTTTAGGAGTCTTCGAAGAAGCTTTTGCTTTACCTTTGGGAGCCTTCGCACCCTTCTTGCCTTTGGAACTGCCTCTTCCAGGTTTACCCATTCCTCGCTTCCGAAGATCCTTCTTCATCCTCCGATCAACAAGAACCTTCCCCTTACCTGTCTTCACTTGGACACCTTTCTTTGCAACCACATATTCCTTTTGAGGCTTCTTTGGTGCAGCTTTCTTATATAGCTGTTCGATTTGCTTCCTCTTAGAACGATCTGATATGTCTGCTTGCTCTGATATAGCATTTGCCTTCTTTCGTACCTTCTCAAGCTTCTTCATCGCGGCATGCTTCTTTCGTGCTTTGGCCTCTGCAACCTTCTTGGCAGGTCGAGCATTGATTTCCTTAAATTGCGCTTTCATTGCCTCAATTTCCTCTTTGGTCACTGGCTTTATGGGCTGGCGATGGCGTCTTTCCTCCTCCACAAACCACTTGGGTAATCCATCCTCATTTTCAAACATGTACTTGTGGTAAGCATCATCTAGCATCTGCTCCCGTTGCTTCTTCATCCTACACTTCTTTGCGTAAGCTAATATCTCGGCTTTTTCCTCAACAGAATAATCATCGACATCTTCTGACGAATCAGAGGACGAGTCATCACTTGAATCAGTAGCAGGAGCAGGAACTATTTCAAAATCATCCTCTCCCTTCTTGAATGGTTGAGATTTAAGGTTGTTCATTCCAGCAGAAGAGTTTTTCTTATTTTTTATTGCCTCCTTTTCGTTGTGCTTATTTATATCCATGTCTTCATCACTCCCATCATTTCCCAAGTCTCCTTCCTCGACAGCTTCGGCGAAGACATCTTGACTAAACCATTTCTTCATTATCTCCTCTTGGGTGGGCTGTAAACCCTCATCAAGCGGAACCATCAGAGGATTTGCTTCTTGAGCTTCTAGCTCTTCGTCAGAATCATACTTAGACTTGACAATATCATCAGCCTCACCATCCTATGCAGCCAAAAAAATCTTAACGTTAGTTTACATGAATTGATTTTTCATCCCAACAACATGAATACACATACTTTATAAAAGCTATTGAGACTAAAATCATCTTTTAGCAGGGGTAACTTTTCCAGGACTATCCAGCTGAGCAAAATACATATTAAGCAAACACAACATGGGAATGGAACAACCATATTAAGTCCAAGTATATACCTAAAATTTCATACAGAGAGAATTAAGTTGCAAAGAAAATTCGAAGTACAGAATCAACCATAATCACAGAAAAAAGTTCCATACCTCCAAGAGTTGATTCTCCATTTCATAGGATTTCTTCACGCGCTTCCGTTGCTTTGCAGAACCTTCCTTTTTAGCCATGATACGCTCATAGGCTTGATCAAATAACTCCTCCATTTTCTCATCATATCTGATATCCAGATATATTAGTTACAATACAAGTTAAATGCAAGAATGCAAGTGATTACATTATAGATTATCAGCAACACAACTAAAGGAACTTATCAATCACCTTTTATGTTCTTCATCAGAATCTTCTACATCACTGGATGAATTCTCTTGATCATCATTTGTTTCTTCATTATCACTATCCTTCAATTCACCTTCATCAACGTCATATTCTGTAGTAGATAATGCTGCAAGATCTTTCTTCCCCTGGAGTGAAATCATAACAGCCAAGAAAATAATTTAGTGCCCAACCGTGGAAGTTTCTCCCCTCCAATAAACTAATTCAATATTCAAGTGAGTATCATAAAGGCAATGTTATAAAACTCAAACAACTCCACTAAATGAACATAAGAAATGACCCAACCCATTAGGTAAACAATAACCTAACTCACATTTTTCATCAGGGGAATGGGTAAGGACCAAGGAGATGTACTGAGGTAAAAAGTATTAGGCTTACTTGAAAAAGGGAAAAATAGACAATATCCAATGAAGTGGGAACATGCCTAACTCCAGGTATATTAACACGTAGAGCACAGATAATGTCACTAGATTTTGATGATATATGACATGTAAGCCAGACTTCCAGCAAATGGAAGTATTTTAGGCTTGGAATGTCAAGAACCGAGCTTAGACACACTTAAGTCTTTGCTTGGAGATCATTTGGGTACGAAAATATTTGACATGATACTGCTAGTCAACAACAATACGATGTGTAAGAATATGCAACCCCCTATGAGGAACAAACGTAATTTTAGATTATAATGTAATTTCTGCATCAAATCTTGTAAATTAACACAACCAGGCTTTTAGGTTCTGTTTATTAATATACAGTTAAGGTAATAAAGTGTCCGTGCTTCATAGGTAGATGAAACTTATATTAATAGTCAATATAGTATCTGACTGTGAGTGTTTTCATGAGTTGTGTGCATAATTATATCCTCCCTGTACCTAAAGTCAATTCCTGGAAAATATTTATGTAAAACCACAACATGAGGTTTCTGCAGCCATACTGAGGAAAAATTGAAAAGTACAGGATGGGTGTTTAATATATATATGCCAATAGATCTAATGTTATTTTGTAAACAAAAAAGCTTGGATAGTGAAAGCATACCTTGATAGATGAAAGAGAAAACAACTCATGATCAATATAACCATCTTCTAATGCATCGATATGCATCCCAGTTGCTTGTCGCGCCTTCTCCTGTAAGAGACAATTGGTTAGATAAACAAATTAGCTCTATCCAATCCACTCATCAAAAGCGAGGGTATAGAGAAAAACATAACTGAGCTTGTTAAACTAGAGTAGGTAAAAGGTTATGGAGGGAACTGGGAGTGACAGCCAGTCTGATGTACCCAAATAACTTACTTCTCAAGCCCTAATCATATCTAATTAAGTTCACATTATACAAAGTCTAAACCAACAAATACAGAACAACCAAACCAAAATATCAATATTTAGAGCCATATAGTGAGGGGGAAAGGGTATTTAGGTGAATGAATATAAGATCCTGTTTTGGTTTTCTACTGGTTATATATTATCATTCTACTTTTCAGCACTGCCCTAATCATATCTAATTAAGTTCACATTATACAAAGTCTAAACCAACAAATACAGAACAACCAAACCAAAATATCAATATTTAGAGCCATATAGTGAGGGGGAAAGGGTATTTAGGTGAATGAATATAAGATCCTGTTTTGGTTTTCTACTGGTTATATATTATCATTCTACTTTTCAGCACTGCCCAAGAAGGAATATGCTTAAAAGAGGAAGGAACAAACTCCTCTCTCTAGACAGATTCATAAAGCACGTCCATATGAAGACTCACCCCAGGATTAGGCCAAAAGCAATCTTGAGGTTAACTTAAAAAAAGAACCGGAAATAACTTTTACGTTGAAATTGCAAAATAACTGTTACCAGGCAAGCCTCCAGAATAACTGTTAGACCAGAGATTATGCATATATTATTGAAATCACATTAAAAATAGCATTAAACGTCATCAGTCTAGAAACCTTTGCTTTTCTTTTTGCAAGACGCTTCTTTTCATGTTTCTTTTTGCGGTCCATTGCATAAGTCAATTCCTCCATTTCATTAAGTATTTTATCATCTTCATCCTCCTTATTACCACCATGCTCTGTATTCTCATCTTCCACTACAGTACTTGCAAGAGCATCACTCTTTTCAGTGCGTGACAAAGCTTTTCTTATGTGAATCCGCCACCTACATATAACATAAAATACAACCCCCAAAAAAATTGAACCATAATCAGAATTCATCTTTTCTTGAGTATGCTAAAAACACACAAAAAAAAAAAAAAAAAAGATACAAGTGAAGAAATTACTTTAGCAGATGCTTGAAGTCTTGCTTTCCCAAAACACGTAAATCGTCACAGAGAGCTTTTACCTGCCACACAACTTCATTCCATTTAATTGATATGATCATCTCTTGATGGTTTTTCAAATTGTCATAGAATGATTGACTACATAAAAATACCTCTTCAGTTGTTAAGTCATGATCCTTTATTGTTAAATCAGCTGGATCATTGAAGGTTATAGAAGTGACTGTACCAAGGATCTCCAGAGGAGAATCAGACCAAATGAAGTTTGCAGCTGAAGACACCTTCCTTAAAGTTGTATCTCCATCTTCATAGCTGTAAACAAAGGAAAAAATCAAAACCTAATCCGTGTACAACACAAATGGATTAAATGCCTAAAATAAATCAATAGATATTTTGTTGTCATGAATAAAAAAATGCTCCTTTGTCATAATACCGTAATAAAACCAAAGTTAGTTTCATGTAAGGTCAAACTTGATGAAGTTAGCGACTTGATTACCCAATTTCAAGGCCTCGACACTAAAAGGTCTACTTATGAGATATGAGAATTACCCGCCACGATGTCTCTTTTGCTTTGTTGTTCTAAGAACATCCACCACCTACATTAATTATCAATTAAATGAAATGAGAAATAAACAGGTGGTCAAAAAAATGTAATTACTAATTAGGCAGTATTTCCAACATCTCAGAAACAAATTACCTTTGTCTGAGGCTCCAGAGAACCCTGAAACAAATGCTTCACATCAAGAAGACGTGGGTCAATCTTTGCAGGGGCCTTATACTTAAGGCCAAGAACATATATTTCTGCAGATTCAGAACGACTAGCTGCTGGTTTATCCACCTCAATCTTTTCAAATAACTAAAATGCCAAAAACCACCAGCATCAGACAACTTTGAACAAGTCATGTGAACGCTATAAGGCTAAAGCATATGAAGTATAAAGAATCACCTGCTTCAAGCAATACAGGACGGAACTGTAATCTTGTGACCTGAAAACCTATAATGGGGAAAAATCGTAATTAGACACAATCTTATAAAACCAAAGACAGGATTGTCTGCATAACCTAAAGTCTATTTATCAAAAAATCCTTATTAAGTTAGGATGAGGAATATAGCGCTTTCCTAACCTACCAGCTGGTATTAGATTTTACCATCTTTGAACATCATCAGAAGTAGATTTTGAATTTGATTTAACAACTGAAAACTAGTACAACGAAAATGGCCTTTTGAAATATATTTTTCCATATAAGAAGTTTAGCACCTGTTGTAAAGTAAATCCGAGAGGCATAATGCAGTAAAGCAAGATAAGGGAGAAGGAAAAATATGTACAGATGCAGCTTCTATGCATGCAGTCTTGACCTGTAAGTATAACCAAAAAGTAACAAGCAGGAAGTTCGAAAAAGAGATGCAACAGAATGAATGAAAACCCTCAGCAAGTTGACATTGCGCAGGCTACCCAATTCCAAAATGTTCATAATGGAGCAACCCTATTGATCTGAAATCTTTTCTCTAAAACTAGTAACATGAGTTCCTCAACTTAGGACTCCATATTATCCAATAATGTAATTTAGAGAAACAACCACGGGAACATACCTTGGTGACAAACGTACCCTTGGGTGCCAAGAACTGAGTGGCCAACTTGACCGCATCAATAACCAAAGCGTTTTGACTCATGGCTTCTTGCGCCCATGCTCCACCAACATTGGGTGATCCATCATGCAAAATTACATCAAACGCCTGGCAACCATGTTCATTCATCAACTCCTTAATCCTGGCCCTGCACTCGGGTCTCGTTATGTCCTCCTGAATAGGAACAGCACCTCTAATGGGCGCAATATGAGCCAAGTCGACACCAACGACGAGATGATCAACGGGAACGCGTTGGACGGCGACCTGCATCCAACCACCTGGCGCCGCACAGAGGTCGAGAATGGCATGGGCAGATTCAAGAAAGCGAAACTTGGAATTGAGCTGAACAAGCTTCCATGCGGCTCTGGATCTGTAGCCATGTTCTTTGGCTAAGTGGTAGTACTTATCCAGACGATGCTTACCCTTTGCCTTCCCCATAAGGTCGGTGCACCACTAGCAGGGACGCCCGAGGGAGTAAGAAGGCGCGAACAGGAGAAAACTTCTCAGAGAAGACGACTGTTTTTAGGTTTTGTCAAGAGGGCGGAACTGTGTAAGAACGGGCTTCCGGGTTTCTTTCTTCGTCTATAAACCCTATCCCTTTCTAAATATTAACATATTAATAAAATTGAAAGATTTAATAGGATTCATTTTTTCATTACTTATAAAATCTTATTAAAGGATTCATTTATTTTAAGAAAAATAAAAATATAAAATATATAAGCAGCCAATTAAGATTAATGTTAGATAAGTTGTTGTATTTTAACTGATCAGATCACAAATACCGTACATAGAGTTGGGAATCAGGGCCGACCCTTGACGGGCCAAGTCCTAAAAGGGTCAGCCCTACAGGGCCCGAGGAAAGAAAAATTGTTGTTTTTCAAAGCCCGGCCCGAAGGTATCAGGGCCAGAAGTCATTTTCACAGAATTTAACTATATGTCTACACACATCATGCAATAAAATAAATACAGTTATTAATTCATAATCAAAGGTAAAAAATATTGTGTACAAGTAATTCATAGTCTCATACAAAGCATAAGAAGGCAAAAAGATAAACAATCTAAGCAACATGATTATGAAAACTATCGTTTTCATCTTCTTCGCTACTATTATCAATTTCAGGGAATTTTGATTGTACTTCACTTTAAGTAGTAGACTCTGTTTAAGGGGTCAAAATATCAAGAATTAGTAAATTATCATCATATGTAAATTTAGCAATTTTTAAGGTTCTTAGGGAGAAGTCAGCAAGGGCATGAGTATGAAGGGTGGTAAAATTAAAACAAAAAACAAAGTTAAAGGGCCTAACGGGCCGGCCCTTTTAGGCCCGACTTCCTTTTAGAGCTCCATTTTTCAAACTTGGCCCGTGATTTAAAAGGGCCGGCCCGTCGATTTTCCGGCTCTAACCGTACAAACTAGGTTCACACAAGAATTTCTCCTAGTGAAAGGGATTAGTCTGCCACAACACGGTGAACCAAAATTCGAATCTCCACTAAAAGAGGTGCCCACATTTTAATATTTGAAAGTGCCTCAAATAAGATTGCCTCCAATAATAGAATATTTATGCTTAGAAAAAAAAAAATTGTAATCCCAACCTTTTTTGAGGAGAAATATTTACATACTTTAATTAGAGAAATACTTACATATTTCAGAAGTATTACATCATTTAAACTCTATACAATAAAAATATAATAATTCATATCATTTTAGTCCTAGTTGGCATATGAGCCAACTGTCAACTAGGACTAAAATTATCCAAGTTATTATATATTTATTGGGCAAAGTAGAGATGTAGAGATGACGTGATATTTTTGAAATATGTAAGTATTTCTCATTCTAAGAGTGTCATATCATCTGAACTCTATCTAATGAAAATATAACAACTCCAATCAATTTAATCCTAGTTAATTGATGACTCATCTGAAAAAATTTAAAATTTATCTTGTTTTTAATAAAAATATCGGTTGATAATTTTATTTTAGTTTTTTTAATTAATATTTTTAAAAAATATAAGATAAAATTTGAACTTTGTCAGAAAATCATCAGCCAACTAGAATTAAAATGATATAATTTATTATATTTTCATTTGACAGAGTTTGGATGACATGTTACTCTTAAAATATGTGAATATTTCTCACATTTTGAGACCCATGAGTCCATGACTTTTCCTCAACCTGTGAATTATTTTGAGATTTTTTTTTGTTTATACACCACTCTATCCCTTACATAAGTATGTTGTGAAATAAATAGTATGTTTGGATATCCCCTATAAATGCTTTTCAATCATGATTTACAGAATACGAGGTAGTTTTTACGGTTTACGAGATAGCTTTTATGGTGTACGAAGTAAATATGAAGAAAAAGTTTATCTCGATTTACGTGAATCGGACTTATGCATAAGATCAATTCAAACCAAACAAGCCTAAAATTTCCTCCCTATACATAAGTAAACTTATATGGCTAATTTTTTAATTTTATCCTTATTTAATTCTTATTAAAAAAAAAGAGGAGAGACATGTGACAATGACTTGTAAATATAGATAGAATTTTAACAAATATAAAATTTGCAAAGTTTCAGTAATTGTTGTATATAAAAATTTATTAAGTCATTCACAACAGTAAAATTTTCCATGAAGACTTTTGCCCCCAAATTTTCACACTTTGAAGAAATTTATTTTCTTTCAATTCCATTTCCATTTCTATTTCCAATCCTTATTAACCACCTATAATTGCAAACTTAATTAGATTTAGAAAAATTCTAAAAAAATACCTTTTAAACTTCAAAATCCCGTTGACAAAGTTGTTAATGGGATTAACAAGAATGATAATGCAATTAACAAAACATTTTATTGTTAATGTTAACCTAAGTGAATCAAAGAGATAGATTCATTCATATGTATAAGGGGTATATATACACATAAGTAGGAGGCCTTGGAATACATAGGCCCATTATGAATTAGAAGCCCTAATACATATTAAATACATTAACACTCCCCCTCAAGTTGGAGCATAAATGTCAATTAAGCCCAACTTGTTACAAAGATAGTCAACTCGAACCCCATTTAGTGCCTTAGTCAAGAGATCACCCAATTGGTCGCTAGACTTCACATGTCCTGTAGATATAAAATTCTCCTTGATTTTATCACGTACAAAGTGACAGTCAATCTCAATGTGTTTTGTACGTTCATGAAACACAGAATTAGAGGCTATGTGCAAGGCAGCTTTATTATCACACCATAATTTTGCAGGCAATGAGGTTGTGAGACCAACTTCCTTCATTAACTGGTGAATCCACACAATCTCCTGTACTGACTGAGCCATAGCTCTATACTCAGCTTCTGCACTAGATCTAGAGGCTACATTCTGCTTCTTGCTCTTCCAAGACACTAAATTCCCACCCACAAATACACAATATCCTGTAGTGGATCTCCTGGTAGCCTTTGAGCCTGCAAAATCTGCATCACAAAAACACTCAATTTTGTTGTGGCCATGATTTGTGTAGAGTAAACCACGACCAGGTGAGTCCTTCAAGTAATGTAAGACATGTTCTAATGCTTCCCACTGAGCAACAGTTGGTGCTGTCATAAATTGGCTTAATACACTAATTGGAAAAGTCACATCAGGGCGAGTTACTGTGAGATAGTTCAACTTTCCGATTAGTCTTCGGTATCTTTCAGGATACGCAAATGGTTTGATCTTTTCAGGATTAACCTTTTTCCTTACATCCTCAGGAAGCTTGTCAAACGGTATGCGGTCATCAATGTCCAAAAAAGGATTAGGAATCATGGGAAAGCTGCTTGGTGCTGCTCCAAGTTTTCCGGTTTCTTTTAGCAAATCAAGAACATATTTCCTTTGTGTTAAGAGAATGCCCTTCTTGCTTCTCATAACCTCAATTCCAAGAAAATATTTCAATGAACCCAAATCTTTTGTTTGAAATTGAGAATTAAGAAAGGCCTTGAGTGATGAGATTCCCACAGTATTGCTACCCGTAATAACAATGTCATCAACATATACCACTAGGAGAATCATTCCAGCATCTGTCTGTTGATAAAACACAGAGTGATCACACTTACTCTGGTTTAGACCAAACTTTTTAACCACACAACTAAACCTATCAAACCAAGCACGAGGGCTCTGTTTCAAACCATATAAAGACTTCTTAAGATGGCATACCTTCCCTCGCTCCCCCTGAGCAACAAAACCAGGTGGTTGCTCCATGTATACCTCCTCAAGCAGGTCACCATTCAAGAAGGCATTTTTAACGTCTAACTGATGGAGATCCCAACCATACGTGGCTGCCATAGAGATAAAGAGACGGACAGAAGATAGTTTTGCCACAGGGGAGAAGGTTTCTGAATAGTCCACACCATAAGTCTGAGCATAACCCTTGGCAACTAGTCGAGCTTTCAAACGTTCTAAAGTCCCATCAGCTTTCGTTTTAATAGTGAACACCCACTTACACCCAATAGCTTTCTTGCCCGGAGGTAGATCAACGAGATTCCAGGTACCAGCCATATCAAGGGCCATCAGTTCTTCTTCCATCGCAATACGCCAACCAGGATGGGCTAAGGCTTGATGGAGAGTAGTAGGAACGGTGAGGGAGTCTAAGGAGTTGATGAAGGAGTAGGAGGAAGAAGATAGGCGGTTATAGGAAACACAAGATGAGATAGGATAGGTACAAGTACGCTTACCTTTACGTAAGGCAATGGGCAAGTCGTCAGAAGACTCAAAGGTAGCTGGCATTGAGGCTGAACCAAGATCAGGGGTATCTGGAGAAGTAGAGGAAATAGGCACTGTGTCGACAGTAGGGTTAAGAAGTGTGAGTTCTGGATCAGACGCCGAAACAGGCATTGGAGGGGCATGAACATGATCGACGACATTACTATCCTTGGTACGTCTATGATAAACATGAGTGAGAGGTGGTGACACAAGTGGCGGAACAGATGCTTGCACTGGTGGTACCTGAACTGTATACACTAAAAGATCATCACAACTTTCGGCGGTACTAGTCGATCGAGGTGGGACAGGAAAGAATGGAGTGGACTCATGGAAGGTAACATCAACAGACACAAGGTAACGACGAAGAGTGGGAGAGTAACAACGATAGCCCTTCTGAACCCTAGAATACCCAAGAAAGACACACTTGAGAGATTTTGGATCAAGTTTTGAAACAGTGGGACGAACATCTCGAACAAAACAAACGCAACCAAAAATTTTTGGTTCAATGGGGAATAAGGGGTTGGACGGAAACAGAGTTGTATATGGAGTGTCTCCACTCAAAACAGGAGATGACATACGATTAATAAGAAAGCACGCAGTGGATACAGCATCGGCCCAGAAAGGTTTAGGGACTTGCATTTGGAACATTAAAGCCCGTGCCACTTCTAATAAGTGCCGGTTTTTACGTTCCGCAACACCATTTTGAGCTGGTGTATCGGCACAAGAGGACTGATGAATCATGCCATGTTGTAGCATATAATCTTGAAATTGTGCAGAAAAATATTCTTTAGCATTGTCACTCCGTAAGATTTTCACAGAGACACCAAACTGAGTTTGAATTTCAGCACAAAAATTACAAAAGTGAGAGAACAACTCTGAACGATTCTTCATTAAATAAAGCCAGGTAGTTCGAGAATAATCATCAACAAAAGTAACAAAATAACGAAAGCCAGGCTTAGACTCAACAGGACATGGTCCCCAAATATCAGAATGAACTAAAGAAAAAGGGGACATAGCCCGTGTATTGACCCGAGGTGGCAAGTGAACACGGTGATGTTTAGCAAATTGACATGACTCACACTGTAAAGACGACACATGAGAAAACTGAGGATACATCCTTTTTAAGGAGGACAAAGACAAGTGACCTAGGCGACAATGAACATCAAAAGGAGACACACCACCAGAACAAGCAGCTGGACGAGGCACTCGATCATCAAGGAAGTAATGACCACCAGATTCATACCCCCTACCAATAATGCGCTTCGTCGTGAGATCCTGGATCAAACAATGGTCAGGAAAAAATGAAATAAAACAGTTCAATTGGCGAGTAAGTCTACTAGGAGATAAAAGATTAAACACAAGGTCAGGAACATTAAGAACAGATGACATAGAAATAAACTGGGTAGGTTTAACAGTGCCAGTTCCAAGAACACGAGAGTTTGAGCCATTGGCAACAGTTATGGAAGAATGGTTGGCATAAGGCGTATATTCTGAGAACAAATGATGGTTACCTGTCATATGATCAGTAGCACCGGAATCGATCATCCACTTCGAGGAGGAAGTAGCAAGACATGAATTGAGGTTACCTGTAGCAAGTGCACTAGGAGTGGATGAAGCATTGTCAGAGGTATCGGAAGATTGAGCCATATGAACTGATCCATGGCGCTGTAATTTATTTTGTAACTTCCGACAATGACGCTTAGTATGACCAGGTTCCTTACAATAGTAGCAGACAACCTGATTGGTTCCTTGTCTTGAGAGGCCTTGACTCCTGTTAGCACTAGAGACAGGATTCGCAGTAACAGTTGCTTGTCGCAACACATCTTGGTTCCTGTAGTTAATAGGACCACGGCTAGCTAAAGCACTAGCATTAGGATTAAAAGTAGGTTGAGACAAGCTATCAGCTCGCAACACACGAGAGTACACATCCTGAAGCGAAGGAAGCTCAGAACTAGACAAAATCTGAGATCGAATTGTCTCATAAGCTGGATCAAGGGCTGTAAGGAAGCTAATAATTGCTTGTTTTTCCATATTGTCTACTTGTACCTGAAGATCAGATGTGGGTGGCATTAACATTTTCATTTCCTCATACATTCGTTTAAAATCCATGAAGAAATTCTTCAGGGAGCGGCCCTGTTGCTCAGCACGATAAAAACCTTTACAGACATCGTGTATTCGAGTAATGTTCCCTTTCCCAGAATACAAAAACTCTAGGTAATCCATAAGCTCTTTGACTGTATTGCAATGACTAACAGAAGAAAGAATGTCACTGTCAATAGAGTTCTGAATTTGTAAGAAAAGACGAGCATCAGCTCTAGCCCATGCTAATTTAGGATCATCTCGAGGAGGTGGTTCAGTCAAATGACCTTCCTTTTCAATACTCAGCAAATACATCCGAACAGTCTTACTCCAATCCACATAATTTGTCCAATTTAATTTATGATCAGTAATTTTATTAGAAACTGGGACAAATTCAGTAGTCATACTAGGCTTAGAGTCCGCCATAAAGAAAGAACAGTCCCACAGAATTGATAGAACTAAGACTAAATCAGAGTAAAAAACCACAAACTATCACAAAATCCAAATATCCACCAGATAGCAGGCTAAAAATTATCAACCCAGAGGTAAAATATCCCAAATGTGATTTGAATATCCTCCAATAACAAAGAGACAATATAGCACCAAATAACACCCTAGTGACCAAATCACAAATTCCAGCACAAAACCAACAGAACTCAGTCACCAAAAGCGAAGAAATGTCAGAAATTACCAGAGACACTGAATAAGCAGTGAAGAAGTAAGTGGTGCACCAGACAAATCAGAAAAGTTGCTGCAACAGTACAGAAGCTCAGTAAAAACGAGGCAGAAGAGAGTCCAGAACTTGAACCCACAACACAAAAAAAAAAAAACCACTGAAGAACGTTGCAGAGAGTTAGTCGACCACAGAGGAAGAAAACGCTGCTGGAAACGTTGAGTCACGCGCCGTCACGCGCCGGAGAGAGCTGCTGTGTGGGGTGGCGCGTGTAGGTCACGCGCCGTCATAAACCACCGGAAAATGACCGGACCACCTGGGTTTGGCCGGTCTGGGGACAGGGATACCACTGAGCCGGCGCGTGTCTGTAGAGGGACGAAGAATAGCCGCTGTGTGTCAGGCGCGTGTAGGTCACGCGCCGTCCAAACGCCGTCGGAAGTTCACCGGACCACCTGGGTTTGGCCGGTCTGGGGACAGGGATACCACTGAGCCGGCGCGTTTCTGTAGAAAGACAGCGTAACAGAACTCTCCTCCCTCTCCCGCTCTAGCTCTCGCTCTCACTGTACAGTATGTACAGTATACCAAGAAACTGAACGCACAGCACATAACAAATAAACCCTAGAATTTCCCTAGCTCTGATACCATGTTAACCTAAGTGAATCAAAGAGATAGATTCATTCATATGTATAAGGGGTATATATACACATAAGTAGGAGGCCTTGGAATACATAGGCCCATTATGAATTAGAAGCCCTAATACATATTAAATACATTAACAGTTAAATCACCTATTTTGGGTTTTAAAATTTAAATGGTATTTTTTTTTAAATTTTTCCATTAGATTTTGGGCTCTCTGCCAATTAGGGGCCACATTTATCCACAGCTTTTTACAAGCACTACAATCTTCCCTAGTTTAATTGATACAATACTAATTCTATCCTAACGTAAGACCTAGTTAAAGAAAGCAAATGGCGCCTTAAAAACAGAACACAACGGTTTCCTTACAGTAATATAAAATAGTCGTCGAGATAAATTACACCGAAGTTTTCAGTCAGATCGTCAGTGAAAAAAAGCGAAATGCAAGTTAGACGCAGACAAAACCTAGTACAAATGCTTCGTGAAGCATGTCATGAAAAAGTACCAGAAGGCACTTGACGGGGGAAAAATACATTCAAATTTGCAGTCATGTCCAAAACTGGATAACATAACCATGCGTCTAACGATATGAAATTCGCTGCCAACATATGCATATTCTTCTGGCATCACAAAAACAAATGCAAACTATATTCAATTTTCTTCCAGACATAAACTGGCATTCATCATGATACTCTGCCTACAAGTTACTTCAAATAACGGGTAATATAGTTCAACTACCAACTGACATTTCCTGTCACCTATTCAGAAAGTTTGTCCTGTTTGCTTCAAATCATGAAACGACAAAGGCTTTCATTCCGGGCGTGTGCCACTGCTACTTGCAGAAGATTTCTTACCACCATATTTCTGCAAAAGTTTAAAAGAAATGGAGCTTTATCTCGAGAACAGGATATAAAGGAATAAAAGCTTGCTCGTTACTTTATGTTTAAACTGATACAGGACATATGCACAAGGAAAAGGCAGCAAGAAATTTTAAGCACTGGAAGCTCAACCTGCTTTCCAAGGTTGAATGGGATATATTTGTACTTGACCATGTGTGCAATTTGGCGCCTCATTGTGAGAGCAAAGAGAACAATCCAGTAACAGAATAATATAGGCCAAAAGACAGGAACATCAAAAATGGAAAAGAAGGTCATGACAAATGCTATGCAGAAAGCCTTTGTGATAGAATACCTGTAACCAAAATAAAAAATGGTCATCCATCAACAAGATTTCCACCAAATGTTTTCCATGAGAAATAGGAAGGAAATTTAGCAGGTCAATCCACAATCACACTATCCATTTGATCAAATAGAAAGGATACACATGAATAGGTCTTGGTAATATGCCCCAACATCCCTAATTTAAGTATTAAATCATTATATGTCTAATCCCCATTCAGAAATTGCTTTTTGCCCCCCTTCAAATTTTCTACATACATAGTCATAACAAGTCAAACTTCACATATCCAGAAGACCAATTGACAAGAAGAGAAGCCCTGACGCAGCAACCAAAAATCATAAACCCTAAACAGTTTCATTAAGGCTCTCTAAAAGAGGGCACTGATCAGCCAGAAAGGTTAAAATGAATCTCTCGGCAATCATGACAGTAATGCAATATGTTAACTAACAGAGTAAAATTGAAAATAAAATGCTCAAATTACCAGAACTTAAATTCTGGAAGTCGGCGAATGAATGGCTTGAACTCATCAGATCCTTTAGTTGGCAGCATAGGTCCATCAGAGGGTTCCAGCTCTGGATCAACTAAAGGGGAGAGAAACCCAATCAACAGATTCAGCAGGTAGATTCCCAGCCCATAAGATATAATGTAAAACCCTTGGACATAAAATACCCTCAAAGCATAGATTGATGCCAAAACCAAAGTTCCAATCCATCTATAGGTAGTATGCGGAGTAGATTTATCCAGATAATACTGAAAGATCTTGGACAAGTCTTGCCACCATTGGTTCACAGGTGCAGCAGCCGCGGCACTGCCACCTCCAGTTCCCTCCATTCAATTCACAACTGGCTGATAATGGATTCGTGCTTAGAACAAATCATTCATAGAACGAGAAACATGAATCACGTCTGACAAATCATTTTAACTCGTTAATGTGCATTAGAGCCCATACTAAATAACAAACACACATACCCTTGAGAATTGTAAATTTCAAGAATTGTAAAATTAACATATCCGATCTTATTATACTTTGGGAAGAACGAGAAAGTGAAACTAATAAACTGTAATTGCTGAAAGAACTTAATAAATTGTTTGAAAATAAGATCTGCGACAATTTATTTCCCCATCCAAGCTTCCATCTTTGGAACCCTAATTCCCCAGAAAGCAGCAGAATGATTGAATTGGAAGTAAAAATGGATACAGAATCAGGAAGCAAATAGGACAATAGTAAAGAATTAAGAGTTGACCTGCGACTGCGAAGAGCGTTGAAGCTCGGGAACGAAGAGAATTGATGGAGGAACCGAGTGAGCAGATCTACAAGGAGATGTCAATTTCTCGGTAAATTGTTTTTCTTTCTCATTTTCTATTCTGTTTGGTCTCTCCCTCGTAAATATTGACAGTTCTCACTTATAAATTCCCATAGGCATATGCCGTTTGCGATGCTTTGCAATGACGCAGCTCCTGATTTCTTCAACAACTTGGCTAAGACGGGGTTAAAATTTACTAGTACACGACTCATAGCTGAGTGTTAACTTTTATTATAAAATGGAATTAATACATATCATGTTTTTTTACCAACATATACTATTTTTATATTATTTATTATTATTATAAAAATATAAATTCTATTCATAAGTATTTTAATTGATTATTTATACCCCATTAAGAGGGTATTCTTCTCATAAACTGTAATAAACCCGACCAATGTGGGCTTAGTGCATGAAAATAAAAGCCCAAATCCAATAGCAACTCAAGTGAGATGTAGCCTACGGGTAAAAAGAAGGCCTTGGAAGCCGAGGGAATTGGAAGAAGAGTAAGTATATAAGGACAAAGTTAGTTATGGGAAGGGTGTGAATGAATTTGGCATATCTCTCTCTTCTCTGACAGATTCCTTCTTTCTGCGAATTGCTTTTCTACTATTTCTTATTTGATGTATTTCTTCTATGTTTATTGTGATTTTCTGTGTTTATCAGAACTTTTTATGATTGTAGCTCCTAAATATTATCTTGATAATATATATAATCGTTGCATCTAAACCGAATTGATTGTTCATTACATTTTATTCTTTCATTGAGTCTATTTCAACTATGGCAAAGAATACCAGATTAAAGGAACTACAAACGGAGCAAAAGAAGACCACTGAATTTATTGAGGAAGCTCGAAATCGTTTTCTTCTTCACGACAAGCAATTCGACGAGATTGGCAGTGCTCTTCAATCCATAGCCAAATATGTCGATGCTATCAACCTTCGTCTTGACAACCTACAACCCACTTCTCTTTCTGGGTCTTCTTTGGGTGTTCATGTTGCTCAACCGGTCTTGCTGCAACCTCCATTTCTTAAATCAGTTAAAATCAATTTCCCCGTTTCAATGGATCTAACGCTCTTAATTGGATCTTCAAAGCTGAACAATATTTTTTATATTATGATATCTCTGATCCACAATAGTTGGTGATTGTGTCTGTACACATGGATGGTGATGTACTTCCATGGTTTCAAATGTTGGAAAAGGTTGGCCGTATTCCACATTGGTTTGCTTTAGCAAGAGCTGTTAAAGCTCAATATGGTTCGTCCCCTTTTAATTGTGCACGTTCTCAACTGTTTAAACTCACTCAACAAAGTGTCAGCGGTACACTTGATGATTATAATGCCAAGTTCTTGGCTCTTGCTAATCGCATAAACGATGCTTCCGAGCTCGCATTGGTTGACTGTTATTTGGGGGGGCTTAAAACCATATCTCCAATGTGATGTTCTAGTGCAGTGTCCAACGACGGTTCTTAGCGCTATGACTTATGCTCGTTTGTTTTCTGATACTCTGTCTTCCGGTTATGTTGTTACTAAGTTTGACTCAGCAGGATCGGTTTGCAGCAAACCTTATTCTTCTTCTACAAGCAAAGCGTTAGTTCCTTACGCGGTATACTACCTCCGGTGGTAAGTCCAATCTTCCACCCTTATTACCGACGCCACTTACTCCACCAATAAAAAAGATGACGCCGGCCGAAATGCAACTCCGACGTGACAAAGGGTTATGTTATACCTGTGAAGCAAAGTTTTCACCATCTTACCGCTGTCCTAATCACCAAATAATGATGTTGCTTTGTGACGAGGATGACTCATTGACTATGACCGGTGATATGGTCCCTTCCGATGCCGATAATGTTGTTGATGCCACCCTGCACCATTTATCTCTCTATGGCTTACGTGGCATTATGCGGGCCGCCACTATTCGCTTTACTGGAGATGTCTTAGGCATTACCGTTCAGATTTTGCTTGATGGCGGTAGCTCCGACAATTTTATCGATCCCCGCAACGTGACCCATTTGAATATACCACTGGAACATTCTAAAGATGTACGTATTTTAGGAGGGATTGACCCTATTCCGAATGAAATGGTGCGCGATATCCCTGTGAAAATCTGTGATCACACTCTATCTTTGACATTTTTGGTATTACCTATAGCAGGAGTAGATATGATCATTTTAGGGTCCCATGTTGTTGATTAAAGTACTTATACAGTACGCTTTTTAGAGAATGGCAAGTTTGTGACTCTTACAAGTTATCGAGGCTCTTCTGTGACTCAGGCTACATGTCAGCACCTTATTCGCCTCCATTAAACTGACTCTGTCTCACGATTCTTTATGCTTGAACCAGTCGCTCCCACGTCCTCTGTTGCCACCACGTTACTGGGCGTTCCCAATGATTTGTTGCAGATTCTTCACCATTTTGATCATGTTTTTGCACAACCACATGGTTTACCACCTATCCGTGGTCATGAACATTAAATCGAGCTCAAACCTAATATTAACTCTGTCAAAGTACGTCCATATCGGTATCTGTCTATCCGATGAGCCAAAAAATAGAGATTTAACGAATGGTCTCGGAACTTCTCGCTGTTGGGTTGATTCAACTCAGTTGTAGCCCATTCTCAGCATTGGTCTTATTGGTTAAAAAGAAAGATGGCACCTAGCAATTTTATGTCGATTACCGTGCCTTATATGCAGTCACTATTAAGGACGATTTTCCAATGCCCACAGTCGACGAACTCATTGATGAGCTTTCATGGCTCTGTTTTTTACACTAAGCTTGACCTCAGATTTGGATATCACCAGATTCTAATGCAAGAGTCGGACCGTGCCAAGACAGCTTTCACACCCATTTGGGTCTATACGAGTGATTTGTTATGCCATTCGGATTAACTAACGCACCGGCAACGTTCCAAGCACTTATGAACACTATTTTTCGACCGTTCTTGCATAAGTTCGTCCTCATATTTTTTAATGACATATTAATCTACAGTGCCACATAGAAATTACACCTCAAACATTGTCAAAGGTTTTGAATTATTTATCCCACCATCAAATCTTTGCGAAGCATTCTAAATGTTCCTTCGGTCAACGTCGTGTAGAGTACTTGGGCCATGTCGTTTCTTCAATCGGAGTTGAAATGGATCCCTCTAAGATATAGTTTATTCACCATTGGCTTGCCCCACAGAATATCAAACCGCTTAAAGGTTTTTTGGGGCTTAGTGGGTATTACTAACGTTTTATCCAACGATATGCTCAAATTGCAGGACCCTAGGCCTGACTGACTTGTTACGAAAGGATACTTTTAGTTGGTCTCCAGAGGCACAGAACGCTTTCAACATGCTTTGATGTCAACCCTTGTTCTAGCATTGCCAGACTTTACCAAGCCCTTTGTTTTAGAAACCAATGCCTCTAGAGTTGGCATCGGTGCCATTTTAAGTCAGGAGCATTACCCTATAGCATTTTTTTTGGAGAAATTATCTCCTCGGTTGCAATCTCAATCTGTTTACGTACGGGAACTTTATGATATCACTGAAGCTGTTTCTAAATTTCGCCATTATCTTTTCGGTAATCATTTTATTATCCGGACTAATCATGCTAGTCTTAAGCATCTCAATGAGCAAACTGTTCATACTTTGGAACAGGAAGCTTGCTTGTCGAAGCTCATAGGATATCGTTTCACAATCGAATATAAAACTGGGGAAATCTAATGCAGCAGATGCTTTATCTTGGGTTGCTTGCATGTCACTTTCGAAGCTTGATTATTCCTTCATGGATTTTTTATATGAACAGGTCCATGCCTCTGCATATATTGCTGATCTCAAAGCCAAGGTTTCTACTGATCCACATTTATTTCCTCACCATACAATTAAACAACAGGATTTGCATTGGCACAATTGGTTAGTAATTCCTCCTGACAATACTGAGCTTGTTCAACGTATTCATTATGAATTCCATGCGTCTGTGTTGGGTGGACACGCAGGGTTTCTCCGCACATTCCATCGCATAGCTTATCTATTTTTCTGGACAAAAATGTGCTACGATATTTGGCTTTGAATCCCTCTAGCTTATTGAATCCTTTACCCATTCCTGAACGTATATGGGAAGATGTGGCAATGGATTTTATAACTGGCTTACTAGTGATCAGAGGGTATTCGGTTATAATGGTTGTCATTGAACGCCTCTCTAAGTATGCTCACTTTGCTCCATTCCCTGCCAATTTTTTCTAGTCAAACGGTGGCCGAGTCCTTTCTCCAGAATATAGTTCGTCTGCATGGCTTACCTAAGATTATTATTTCAGACGGAAACAAGGCTTTTACAAGTTCCTTTTGGCATACTTTGATGAAACTACAGGGTACTCAACTGTGTCTCAGTTCGGCCTATCACCCACAAACTGACGGCCAATCGGAGGCTCTTAATAAATGCCTCGAAATGTACCTTTTGTGTTATGTCTATGATTATCCTCGGCGATGGCTTTCTTATTTACCTTGGGCTGAATTCTGGTATAATTCCTCTTTCTACTCTTCCATTAGTATGGTGCCTTTTAAAGTTGTGTACGGTCGTGATCCACCCCCTGTTTTGCGTCACTCTTCGATGGAAGATACCCCAGCTAACATTTATGCTCAGTTGCTTCAGCGAGATGAATTACTGGATTTGTTGAAACAGAATTTACACAAAGCACAACAGCACCAGAAGTTTTATGCTAATAAGAGTCGCACCGATGTTGTATACCAGATTAATAACTGG
This sequence comes from Albizia julibrissin, assembly GCA_037074505.1. NCBI lineage: Eukaryota > Viridiplantae > Streptophyta > Magnoliopsida > Fabales > Fabaceae > Albizia > Albizia julibrissin. The sequence goes on along the minus strand of CM073480.1, from coordinate 1,504,974 downwards.
GTATTGGTCAAGCTTCAGCCTTATCGACAACGCTCCGTCCATCTCTGAAAATATCACAAGCTTTCCATGCAATATTTTGGTCCATTTCAGATCATTGAACGGATTGGACAGGTTGCATATTGCCTTGCTCTTCCTGAACACTGTCGTATTCACCCTGTGTTTCATGTCTCTGTTTTGTAGAAATTTCATGGTGAACAGAAGGATCAGCTTTATCTGCCTTTACCATTACTTTCTCTTTCAGAAGGGCCAATTTGTCAACCTGTTGAGATTCTTAATAGCTGCATGATTAACCATCATGTTCAGCAAGTGCACCAGTACTTAGTACGTTGGGATGGATACCCTGAACCAACTTGGGAAGCATCCGATGATTTATCGTCGCTATATTCCGACTTGAACCTTGAGGACAAGGTTCTGACTCAACAGGGGGTATTGTAATGAACTCGACCAATGTGGGCTTAGTGCATGAAAAGAAAAGCCCAAATCCAATAGCAACCCAAGTGAGACGTAGCCTACGCGTAAAGAGAAGGCCTTGAAAGCTGAGGGAAATGGAAGAAGAGTATGCATATAAGGACAAAGTTAGTTATGGGAAGGGTGTGAATGAATTTGGCATATCTCTCTCTTCTCTAACAAATTCCTTCTTTTCTGTAAATTGCTTTTTCTGCTATTTCTTATTTGATGTATTTCTTCTATGTTCATTGTGATTTTCTATGTTTATCAGAACTTTTTATGATTGTAAGCTCCTGAATATTATCTTGATAAGATATATAAACATTGCATCTGGAGTGAATTGACTGTTCATTACATATACTCATCTTATATAACGCAAAATCACTGAACACAAGTAATCTTTATATAAAGAGTATAGTGCATCAACTATTAATCCACGGCCAAAGTAAACATATGAGCAAAAATGACTTTATTATCAATGTGGACAATGTATTATACGCTTTAAAGAGGGTTTGAACTTATAATCTGACATCTGACAAAACTTGAAAGGAGGTGCTTGATATAAGTTAGGCTATAAGACACCATGACAAATATGGTAAGAGAAAATAATATTAAGATCTCAATTAAGAGAAATAATACTAAAAAATTCCTAAAACTTATTAATGATTGCTCTTTTATCTGTTATTAACAAGTTATGAGACTTTTCTAATATTATTTACCAATTGAGATTTTGGTGTCATTTTCCCTATTAACTTTTCCTTTTATGTCACAACACATCTATGACTTGAGCAGGGGTTTAGGGAAAGGGTGAGAGACAGGGATTGACCATCCTAAAACAAATACCGTTGCCACGAGCTATAATCTCATTGGCTTATTGATGATTCTTATATCTACATGCGTTGTGGACGATTCTATTTTACATATAAGCGAAAAAGGGTTCCGCTGGCTTCGGTGTAGGAGGTAGCACTCTGCCATTGCGATCCTTATCACTCCACATATTAGAGTGTTTCTCATATGATATTGTGTTTTTTTTCTCCAGCAACTCCTGCAGCCAAACCAGCCAGAGACTCGTACTTGAGAGTGAGAGACTACTTATATGACCTTGCCATCTTCTATTATTGATTTCTCAACTATGATTGTGATTCCTGAGCGAATATAAAATCCATCTTCTGGTCTATCTGCTTCTTGAACTCCCTACAGACAAAACAACATTTGAATTGGTAAATATCATGCTAGGTGCTACTCAATAATACAGAGCCAGAAATCTAACTGATAAAGTTCACCCAAAAGTAAAAAGAGGATGAGATCAGATAAGTTCGCTTACATCTGTGTTCATGATAACAACATCTTTCCCAATCTTTGCATTCTTGTCAATTATACAGTTCCTTCAACAAAAATAACAAGTAGCAATTAGATGTGAATATCCATGTATTACACATAGTATGAGGAATGAGCTGCATTATTCATGACATACAAATAGTGTAGTTTCTTATAGATTTTATGATATATAGTAGGATGAAATATTAATAGGTAAGATTACCTAATTTTGGTATTCCTTCCTATCCCAATAGGGACTTCTCCCTCTGCTAGCAGAGAAGCAATTTCAGATTCCGTCTGGTAATAATCAGCTCCCATCATCACAGTGTCCTGCAAAAGTTGATTTTAGATGTGATGAATCTTACATCGGATTGTATTGGGCAGAGTCAAGAAGTTATGGGCTATGGCAGTTTACCAGAAGCTCAACACCATAATCCAGACGTGAACGTTCACCGACAATGGAATGTTGGACTGTACATTCTCTCAGGAAACATCCATGGGAGATAATTGCATCCACTATCTACAAGACAAAACCAAACATGAGAAGACATTTCATGAACTTGGTAACATGCTTTAAGGTACATTGTCATACCTGGCAATTATCGATCTTTGTTGGTGGCAGGAATCGAGGAGAGGTGTAAATGGGTGTCTCAGGATCATAAAATTTAAACTCTGGATTCTGCATGAGTATAGGACAAAGAAGATAACAGCCTTACAGAACTTGCAAAAGAAGTGATACCAATATATCTTCACTGTAGTTTGTGAGAAATGCATGATGCATGTACTCATATAATGAGAAGAACACCAAATATAAATGCCAGCCATGATTATCTTTAACACACCTCTTCAGTAAGAGCCAGATTAGCATCGTAAAATGACTTTATCGTTCCAATGTCTTCCCAGTAGTCCCTGAAGAAAAATGCCTGTGAAAACAATAGAAATTGGGCTTGTATTGTTATCATTGTCATGTGCAAAGTAATGTAGTAGTAACAAACAGATAACAACAAGCTTGGTTGATTCCAAAAATTTAAGGTTAACTGTGTGAACTTGCATAAACACATTTGCAGTTTTGCACAAACAATGGTTCTAAATGATAGTGAAATCAGTTCCTCATAGGTAGCAGATAAAATTTCCTCCAGAATGGATATAAACATTTGAAAGAAGAAAAGCATATTGAAGATTAGAATCCATCTTACTTGGACATTATGTTCCTTCACAGCAGCAGGAATGATTTCAGATCCAAAATCGTTTGATGACGGATATCTGAATTTCAGAAGGTCAAGTAAAACATCTGTCTTGAACACATAAACCCCCATGGATGCAATATATGGTGATTTCAATGCATCATGGGGTGACAACCCAATGAGAGAGGTATTTACTTGCTGCAAGAAAAGAAGAACTCAGATAAATACATTATGATCATAATCATATTAATAAGCCATAATGCATAACTTAGATAAGTGGAGGCTCCTAGCTTGAAGAGAGAAGGCAAAAGACCATGTTGAAACTGAATAGCTTCCTGGCAGTGACCAGCTCTAGCAGAACTATCCAGCAAAGAATATAAAAAAAATTACCATTTCTTCCAAATCAACACCCTTTGGTTTTTCAGAAAATTGAATGATGCGGCCTCTTCCATCTACTTTGACCAATCCATAATCTGATGCTCGGCTGGAAAGCATGAAATTTGCAATGAATCTTCGGTAAAAATAAAATTTTATTTATTTATTTATTTTTGATGTTTTCAGGAAGCTAATAACCCCCCATCTCATCTGTAGGTTTTTCCTTCTCGATGAAACAAATTTATAGCGAAAAAAAAGGTAAGGTAGCCATCAGTTCATAAGCGGGATGGAAAATAAAAGAGATGCAAAAAGACTATCTGAAAAAAAAAAAGAGGAAGCAAATCCAAGAGATTGAACACACCTATCACCTGTTGCAGCACAAGAAATTGTAATATCAGCATTTGTGTCAACATGACTCTGTTAATTTGTTATAAATAGATTAGAAAATTTAGTGAAGATGAAATCAAGAGATAGTACTATTCTAGGAACCAATTGCTTTGTATACCTGCAAAAGGTCCATGTAATCCATTCGGTATAGATGATCCCCCGCCAAGATCAATACGTTCTCAATGTTTGTGTTCTTGGCATCCTACGACAATCAACCGATTACTTTCCTGGTTCAAATCAAGAAAATACATAAAAATTGCATGCACTGTATATACAAATTCCTTGCCCACCTCAAGCACCCATGTATATTGTCTCACAGCATCTGCAGTTCCTTGGAACCAACTCTTTCCTGCTTCTCCCGGAGTTTGAGTGGCTGCTAGAACCTGTTGTCATACGGGTTTGTCTTAGTTAACACAATTAATTTGCAAATGTGAACCCCAAAAAATAAGAAGAATTTCTCAAGTGGCTAGTATTTGCCTATCAAGCTCAGCTGCAGACAGACAGGAGTTTCCCTTAATTCTATACTACAAGATTCTACAACTCGTGGATAATTTTTCATTTTATGTGAACTGAAGCTCTCAAATATTATTTCCTTACATTAAAATTCATCTAATCTAAATGATTGCCATTGACCTTTGAGTTCAACAGTACATACCTCCACAAATCCATCCCCAAAGTTGATGCCATTCCCAAAATAGGTGCGGGCGATGTGACGGTTCAGAGATGCAGAATTGAACTGGGTTAGAACAAAGATCTTGTTGATACCACTGTTGATACAATTGCTCATTGGGATATCTATTAGTCTGTAACATCCTCCAAGTGGGACCTGTAAATGGATGCCATATTATCACAGCAACCAACTTTAAGAACTCTTAACCTTATACACTCGGAAAAGAAAGGACACAATAGAGACAACTAGACGCCATGATATAATTTATAGGATCACTTTGTATCCACAATATAGATGCCATTACATAGTCCACTGATAACGTAAAAAAGATGATGAGCTTAAAGAATACTCCCTCCCTCTCTAATATAAGCTTCAAATTTGAAAATATGTCCATCTCAAAATATAAGCTTTATTTTAATTTTGTCGAAGCATTATTGGGCTTTTTCCAACTCTACTCCTAGATTGTATTTGTTGCATTTATTTACTGTCTCTTACTTATCCTCCTTACAAATAAAGGTATAGTTGAAAAAAAATACATATTTAATACTCTTAACTAATTTTAACTGTTTTCTTGAATACTGCAAAGTAGTTATCTGAAGCTTATATTTAGGGACGGAAGGAGGATTATGCTTGCTTGGGATCAAACTATCAATTTTTATAGTCAGTCAACAAGACGAAAATCATAAACTTTGGAATGCATTCACTTACTGCTGGTGTTGCAGATCGTTGGGTGAGAGGAAAGAGATGAGTCCCAGGACCTCCTCCCAATATAATGGAAGCTACATTTTTAGGATCAGCCCTTCGACTGAGAACTGATGGCAAATTCCAGTTCTGAAAAATCGAAACCAACTATGTGTAAACACAAAATTACAGGAAACTGCATCAAGGAATCAGAATTTCTTTTACATAGACCCAGAATTGAATTCAAATTACCACAGATTCGTGGGCATTATTTGAAGTCAAAACCGCTGAGACAGCCCTTAGTTTCGCCTTGTTCATTTTCTGTCCTTTTCTCAAACCCGTTGCCGACTGATTCACACACGTATTGTTATTTAGGCTTCCTTTGATTCTTTCTCCCCAAAACCCATTATCTTGATGAAGAAGATGATGGTCTGTTCTTGTTTTCGCAAAGTGAGGATTAACTGTCAAGCTCACAGAGATAGAAGAAACCATTGCGGTGGCTGAAGCTAGTATGAACGAACAATCACAGTCAGTTCTTTGAGAGATAAAGTGAAATCCCAAGAAAAAAGAACAAATTGAAGCTCAAACCTAAAGAAAGCTAAGCCAAGAAGAGTACATAATACACAAAGATACCGCTACAAAAAGCAGGAGACACACAGTTGTATCAGATACTCAAAGTAACACTTCAGAGAATAAATTAAACAGACAAAATCTTAGCTCTAAGAAATCACCCAGAAGCTAAAGATGATATGAAGTCTTCACCAAGAAAGCTGAATGAATTAAAACATGAACACAAATAGATAGATAAACCGAGGGGTGAATGGAACTGACAAAGTGTGAAGTGTAGTGCGAGTGCAAATAAGGAATTAAAAAAAAAAAAAAGCGATGAGAAGGAGTATGAGATTACATAGAATAGGTGATTGAAGTCAGAAGCAGAGCATTTCTCAGGGAAATGCGATCAGGGGTGAAGTTAAAATATTTCATCTTGGCATTCGAGCTCCTGCGAGAAAGGTGGCAGCCTTGGTAAGTACGAATTCCCAGAAACTGCAACAAAATATATATGATATAAATAAATAAATATTACTCGTTACATATTTACCAAATTTAAAAATTAGATTAAAAAAATTTAATAAGTTAATTAAGATAACATATTTTTTAAAATATTTTAGTTATTTTTTTTAATTATCTCGTTCCTTAATTTTTTTTACTGTTGTTGATAAAGCATTAATGTAGATAAATTAAAAAAAAATTAACAAACATAATAATTATGTCTTATACTTAAAACTAAGATAATTATATCAAGAAGCATAGGAGTAATAATAAATATTTTTTTATATGTGAAAAATCAATATCTACTCTCATCTATTCTTGACTATGTATTCAAGATATATAATTTATGGGAAGAATTAATATACTTCCTCTTAAATATAATACTCATTTAATTATTTTAAAAAGATTAAAATATCTAACTAAATTAATTTACAGTATTTTTTTATTATTTTTTAAATTAATTTATCTGATATATAAATTAATATATAATTTTATCAATGAGATATAATTACCTAAAGTTATATACATAAAAGTTGGATACACCGAATCATTTTTCTTTCTTTTTTTATTTTTTTCCCCAAAATTGATGTGACTTTCTGCTGAGACGAGAGTTTGAGATGTCATTTTGATCAACATTGTACGTATGTTTTGATTCATATGTGAATTTTTTTGTGAAAATTTTTAAAAAATATCACTTAATTTTAAAATTTTAAATTAATTTTATTAAGAATAAGAATAATGAGATTGATAAAAAAAATATAACAATTGACAATTCAAATTTTTATAAAATTACTGATTTAAGATTTTTAAGTTTAAGAGGTATTTTTTTTTAATTCTCCCTTAATTGTTGCCTCTTCATCATCTTTTACTTTTAAAAGGAGCATATAAATACCATTTAAATTTTAAAATGTTAAATCAGTGATTTCTAAAAAAAATTAAGTTATCAATTGTTATGTTTTTTGTTGTCAATCCAATTACTCTTATAATTAATAAAATCGATTTAAAATTTTAAAATTTAAATAATATGTAAATGGTTTTTTTTTTTGGCTTAAGCCTCTTTATTATCATATGAAGCAAACGTTTCAAAAATGAATATTAAAGTGTGATACCACGTCAATATTTATTGGCAAACTTGTTATATCATTATCAATATTATGATGAGTCAATGAAAGCCAACTGAAAAGCAAAACCCTGCAATTTGAAAATAGAAAAGAAAATAAACAAAATGTTCCAACGCAGCAAAGTCGCTCTGAAAAAAATAAAATATTCCTGATTAATTTTTTTCCCACCCATTTAAGATTTTCCAAAATGTCATAAAAAAACATGCAAACCATGTGAGTAGTGTTTTCTTTTTGGGTGGAAAAAAAGGGGAGTATTGTTTCTAATTTATAGGAGAACCATTTTAATTGGGAAAGTTGAGCAAGGCATGACTACTCAATAGTATTTTTTTAAAATCAATTATTTCTACAGAAACGTCACTATCTGCAGAGCTTTTTTTTTAAAAAATAAAGTTCACATGTTCTTAGTATAGAGCGCTTTACAAATTGCCCAAGACATCAATTTTTTTTTCTTCTAAATACCTTTATCATGATAATTCATCAATGATTACGGAGATAGTAAGGAACAAATGAAAGAAATAAAGGGATTGATAATAATTTTATAAATTGATTAAAATTATTGATAATTTGAATAATATTATCTAACTATTTTTAACTAAATTTATAATTTGGATAAAAGGGTTAAAAAGGCCTTAGGATTTGTTTGGTTGGAGGGGAGGGGAGGAGATAAAAAATGAACCCCTCCCTTTGTTTTGTATGAAAAGTAGGAGGGGGGAACCACACGAGGGGCTCTAAATCCCTCCCCTCCCCTCCATTTTGTTCCCTTCAAATTGAGGGATTTGAATGGAAACAAAAATTTGACTATTTTACCTTAAGACTTTTTTATATTTTCAGTGATGCCCTTTAGTAAAAATAAAAATACGCACTCACAGATTTCTAACCTCATTTCTCAGTTTCTGTGATGCTTCTTTTGCACAAAATTATAATCTCATTTTTTTATCAATAATTATTTTAGTAATTTCAATAGTGTGAATTAAAATAAATTTGTGTCTGTTTGGTAAAATAAATTTGAATTTTGATAATTTATTTGATTTATATTGAAGTGTAAACTAATTTAAATAAATTTTATTTAAAAAAATAATTTATATAAGAATAAAAAATATAAATTAACATATAAAGATAAATGGTAAATTATTTATTATCTTTCATCCCCTCTCCTTCCTTTCTTCCAATCAAATCAAATAAGATGTCCCCTCCCTTCCCCTCTCATCCCTTCCCTTAAAGAAGGAAACAGGCTCTTAAAGAAGGTTTTTTTAAAAAAAAAAATTGGATTGAAAGAAAAGCCGAATAGCCCAGTTACACTAGGTGGCCCACCATAAGCGTCTGTGTGTGTTTGGTACATGTTTGGCCCGAAGTGATAAATTGGTGAGTCACCTCCCACCGTACACGTGTCATAAAGAAATTTGTACACCACAAGGCCAGTAGGTATGGCGCTGCCTGCAACACACAGTCACACAAGCCCCAAGGACTCTGTTCTCTGCATGCGTACCAATAATAGGCTTAATTGTACCAAACTGATCCATGTTTGGGTTAGCGGTAATGACAAAAATATTTTTTTTAATCTGATTTTTATAAAAATTATATATAGAAGTGAATTTTTTTGAAAAAGTTAAATATTTGAGTTTCTTCTCAAAAACTGTTTTAAAAAAAAATCTAATTACCCAAACACTCTAGATAAACACCACCGGACTTTTGCCATCCCAAATAGGTTTATTGAAGCTTTCAAAAATAGCTTTTCAATTATAATTTACGATATACGAAGTAAGTATGTGAGAGAAGTTTTATCTTAACTTACGTAAATAAACATTTTTAAAAATCCCAAAAATGATCTCAAATAAGAACTTAACTTAAATTTTAGGTAAAAAAAAACTAAAACTTATAAATTGGAATAAAAATCAATTATTGCAACAGATTGAATAATTATATATTGAAAATTTAATTTCAAAATTTCAAAATTAAACAAAAAATTAAAAATCAGAAGCTCCAAAATCTAGTTTCCAACATAGCTAGCTTTAAAAAATTAGTGAGTGTTTGGGAAGGGAAACCACGAAACCGTAGTTTTAAAAGTTTTTTTTTTTGTAAGTTGAAATAAAACTTCTTTTATATATTTATCTCATAAATTATAATAATTATTCTCTAAAAGTTATGTTTGTGGTTGGGTAACATAAAAAAAAGGGTTAAATGTCTTTTTTTTTTTTCCGGAAGTATTGTCTTAGGGACAATTTTACCCCAAAAGTTTTAAATGTGGGGCAATTTCGCCCTGACTGTTATCACAGTTAAGTTAACAGTTAGTTGACCATATTTAGAGGCAAATTTGCTTCAAAGTGAAAACTTTCAGGATAAATTTGCTCATCAGATAATGATAAAATTGTCTTGAAAGTTTAAACTTATGAGCAAATTTATCCTAAAAGTTTTCACTTAGAAGCAAATTTGCTCCTCAATTGGTTAACTAACGGCTAAATTTAATTGGGTTAACGATCAAGGCAAAATTGTCCCACATTTAAAAATTCCGAAGCAAAAATGACCTTTAACCCTAAAAAAAACACTTTTTGAGCCCTAAACCATAAATTTGCTAAAAGTGCTAAACCTTTTATGGTGTAGTGATTGGAACCTCCAAAAATGATTTTCAATCGTGATTTATAGTATACAAGGTAGATTTTATGATATATGAGGTAAATATGTGGAGGAGTTTTGTCTCAATTTATGTAAATTATACTTATGAAAAAGTGAAAGCTGAACCAAACAAGCTTTAATTTTTGCTGAAGCACTTTTTTTTTCCTGAAAACCATGGTTTGAGAAGTTGAGATCATAGTTTTGGGGAGGCCAATTTTCTTTTTGAGAAACTATTCTCTAAACTCTATTTTTCAAAGTCAATTTTTTCTTTTCTTTCGTAAGTTATTTTCCACTAGCTAATCAAACCACAAAACTGAATTTTGGATCTTAGGATCCCGTTGAAGCCAAAAAAATCATGTTTGGTTTGATGCTAGACCTGCATTGAATGAATGGATGATGAAAGCAGGCTTGTTTCTATTATAGGTTAGAAGTTTAAGTGGCTGGTTGTTTTAGTTTTTTTAAAGTATTTTATGATTTACGAAATAAGAAGAGTTTTGTCTCAACTTATAGAAAAATATTTTTTAAAAAAAGCTTTTTCATATTTCACAAACAAGTAGTTAAAAAGTTTGAAGACTATTTTCTTTCTCCATCCCATGTAGCGCATCTTCTTCAACTCTGTGTTCTTAATTCTTAGACAACTTGATTCTTCTTCAACGTGCATGTTCATCCTATGCCATGTTAAAATAACTGGGAAACGTCTTTCATTATTTTATAATCACCTCTGGCCTTACATGTTACAGGTTAATTACGTCGCGTAGGGTGTTTGGAATAGCGATTGGAACCTCCAATCGTGCTTTTCAATCGTAATTTACGGTATACGAGGTAGTCTTTATGGTTTACGAAATAGTTTTTACGGTCTACGAGGTAAATATATAGATGAGTTTTATCTTGATTTATGTGAATCAAGCTTATAAAATAAACTAAACTATTCCAAACACCCCAATGAGGTAATACTACCCTAATATTTTAACTTGTTGTGCAGAAGGGGAGCCAGATCTCTCTTATTATATTTATAAAGGCACGTGAAATAAGGTCATACTACCCTAATACTTTAACAGTCCTTTTGATGGTCCCAAAGGCCACAACTTTTTTTAACTAATTAATTTCCAATGCCATGATTTCCCTCAATAACAAAACTAAACTAGCTTCCATTCAACTTTTAATTTAAATGTTTACTCTTGTGCACGTGTGGACTACTCACTTGTCAAGTGTTCTTTGGTGATGTGTTGAGCTCTATGTCCCTTTCAATACCTCAATAGACATACACTTCTCTTACTCATCAAACCCCGGCTCAGCCTGCAACGCCAAAGGAAACTAGTCTCTTTTTTTTAATATATATATATTTTCAGTTTAAAAGGATTTTTATTCGATTTATTTTAAGTGATTTTACATTAAACGGAGTAAATATTAAAAGTTTCTTGTTTTTTCGCCTTAAAAGGCGAAAGTGATTTTTGAAGGTGTTCCTAATCATCCCTTAATTAACATGAAAATTAGGAAATACATCAAATTAAATTGATCCAGTAGAGGTAGCACATCTCTCTTCCAGGGATATACGTGCTTGTGATTTGAGTTCCATGAACACGTTTCAATTTTCTGTATTATGTTTGGTAATAAAATTTTTGTGATTGGTATTTGAAAAAAACAAAAGGAAGTTTTATGTATGTATTCCATCTGAGATTCTGGATCTATCATTTCATCCATACACCAGGAATCTCAAGAAGCTTTTACATTTTCTGAGTCTTCTAGAAATCTTAGTTTATAATAACCCACCTCTAGTAATGAAATCTGAAAGTCCATATCATAGATTGAGAATATTGAGTTCAATTTCTGGCAGCTCGGAATTTTCTCAAATATTATAATCATATAATGCAACCAAAGATTTGAGTTAAGAGCATACTTTAAGGATAAAAAAGAAAGCTACAATTAGTCTTTTTTTTTTCCTTCATGTACATGTAAATATCTACAATACTACAAAAGTTTGTATGCCCCTAGTTATTGAAGATATTAAGAAGGGCAACTCTAATCTTAATCAAACGCCTAAACAAGAACTCAAGCCCTTCTTCAAGATCTTCAACTTGAGATTCAAGTTTTTCCAACTGGGTTTGCAGATTACTAGTGTTTTCTGACACTGACTTGCTGGTTAAGCTAAGTACAAAAAATTGCAATGCTGAATCTGCTTGTACAAATTCATTCTCTTCATCTGCTACATTTTTGGTATTGTGGATGATCTTTGATACCAAAGACCATCTTCCGGATTTTGCTTGTGCTGATCCAGAGATAAAGCTCAACAGAGACCTGAAAACAGAGAGAGTGACCAATTCGACTTCTTTTAACAGGTTAACCAAGGCAGTGTTTGTAGAAGAAAAGCTGATTTTTCTACTCGATGAACCCTTCATGTTTCCTAAGGTTTTCATGATGGACTTTCTCACCACCTTCCTTGAAGTCAAGAACTTCTTAGCCTCCTCCAAGTGGCCTCCTTTTTTCCTCCTTATAACCAATCTTAGCTCGCGGTTGCACTCTTTCGTGTGAAGCAATGAATCTTTGGCAGCTGAACATGTGTCTATGAGCCTTAATGATCCATCCAACAGCTCATCTAACAAATTATCTTCACACTCTTGGAGGAGGGCTTGTTGGATGAGGGGAAGTTGAATCAAGTTTTCAACACAATCGTTTAAATCGCTCAATGCCTCTAGGTCATGGACAAGCAATGAAGAAGAAGAAGAAGAGGTTTCACAAGAAGCCCTTAATTTGTCTAAGTGTTCATTGCATTGTAAAATCAGAGGGTGTGGTCTAGAGGGCAAGCTATTCGAACGAGCATGGAAAGAAGATGCCATTTTTCCCCCTCTCAAGAGAAGGCAAAGGGCTTATGGTTAAATGATGAGAAATTGAGTCTATGGATGTGACTGTCCAAATGGAAATTGCTCAATATATATATACTGTGGGTATAAGGGACAAAAGGAATCTCATTTATCAAATCTCAATGAATTTCTAGTTAGTTTAAATTTTGGATCCAAACATGAGCTTTTATATGTCAGAACAATGTCTCCCTCAAGGAATCTTCACAACTCATGCAAGTTTTTTTTTTGGGCTCCCTCACATGTGTGATTATTTAATCTTCATAATATGAGTGTGACTAGTACAGGCATGTGTAGACAGGTTCAATGGCTGAAACTATGGCTGTGTTTAAGCTAGCCACTCCTCTCTTTGGAGAACAGAAACTTGTTTCTAAGTATGAACAAGTGTTGCCTCACATGCGTTTGTAGTTAAATACATAAAATTGAAACATTGGTTAAGTGTTTGAATATGTCATAACTTTTAAGCAACTTCAAAGCATATTCCAAATTCTGTACCATGAAGAGTAACATGCAATAATAATTACCTCAATTGCACTAACATATCACCAGTTGCAAAAGTAATTCTTCTCCTATGAGAGAGTATGGCAATGGGAATTCAGATTCCAAGAAGAAATATATTGTCACGAGTCCCACATTGGGAGGGTTACCTTAAAAGATGAGCCTTATAAGACATTAGGTTCTTCAACTCCAATGACTAACTTTTAGGATGTGGTTTTCCAAAGAACTTGTACTCGTTACATATATGTTGTGGGCATAGAAGATAAGAAATCTCTCTAATGTCTTATAGGTTATGTTAACTAGGAAATGCTTCTCATTGGGCAACATGTACTGCATTGCTTGTCTCTATATTAATATTTTATCAAATTTCCCCACATTGATGACCTTTTTATTGACTTGATCTTAAATCACAGGTAGACATCACGTAGTTCATTGTAGCTAGCACAAGCAAATTGAGAACATGTATAGAGAACATTAAGTTTTGAAAATTTTCAATTATTAACATAAGAAAGCAATACTCTTGACAGCTAGTCAATGATTCAAATTTCCCATGAACTCAATGTGGAGGCAATAATTGATTATGATAATTATCTTCTAATCCTCCTCAATTGTAGGTCATTTCTGTGTTTTTAAGAAATATAAAATAAAACCTGCTTTTGTAAATGTAAAATTTAACAATGAAATGAAACCGAAGGATAAAATCTGGAGAATGCATAGTAAAAGGGATAAAAGAGAGACACACATCAAGTAGCTATAACCTGATTTTCTATGTATTGAGTAACTGTATATGATATTATTACGTCTATGTACAATTATGAGACATTCATGGACAAAAATTGAACTTCTGTGTCAATAATATTGTCTTATAGATTTTCTCTACCTAGTGATTGAAGAAATTCAAAAGAGAAACTCTGATTCTAATTAGGTTTCTTGATAGGCTTTCAACTCCTGCTTCTAGATCCTGAATGCAAGTCCCTAGATTTTCCAAATATGTTTGAAAATTCTCCAAAGATGAATGCTTGTGGCTGATAAAAAAAGACTTCAAAGCTACATCCACATTTTCAAACTCATTTGTGTATGATTCTTCTGAGTCACAACAAGCCACTCTTTTAGGCTGCATCATCAGCTTGGAAATCACTGACCATATTCTCTGCTTTAGTTGTCCCTTCAGGTCGCAAACAAAGATCAACAAAGTAGCCAATGAGCTCACACTAACTGCTTATGCTTCTTTCAAGAAACTAAGCATAGACAAAGTGTTCAAATAAGAATCTTTTGACATTATTCCCTTCAAATTTCTCAAGGCCTTTCTTATTTCCTGCTTCATCTTCTTCCTAGAAGCCAAGTAATTTCCAGCCTCAATTGTGAATTCAGCAGTTTCAGCTCCTCTCTTCCTCCTAATAACTGACTGAAGTGCGTGAATGATTTCCTTTAATACTACCTCCAGTCTTAAATATAAGGCCCAGTTGATTTTTTTTTGGAGATTAAGGAAGCTAATTAAATTACTTTAAAGTATTTATATTTGTCGTTTCTTTTCCAAACTAATTTGTCTGACTTATAAACTGATATGTAATTTAATCATACACAACATATGATATGATCAGTAACTTATTTAGCTTCTTTAATCTTTCCAAAAAAAAGTCAACTACGTCTTATATTTAGGACAGGATGTAGTAGTTGCAGGCAATCCTTAGCTGTATTACTGATATCCAAGAGAAAGAGAAATCCTTCCAGAAGTGTATCAACAGATTTTTTGCTGCATTCTCATGCTGAGTCTTGTTGTGTGGATGACAATTGGAGCAACTTAAGAGTAGAATCATGCAAATCCTGCTAGCCATTGAGTTTATGTCTGAGAGAAGATGAAGAAGAAGCAGATTGAGAAGACTTAAATTTTTTAAAATGCTCCTCAAACTGTGATACAAGGGGGTGAGATGTAGAGGGCAAGCTATTGCAGCGAATATGCATGGAGCTTTTTGCGTTGTTGGTTTCTATGGCTGCCATTTTTCTCTTATCTGAAAACAGAAAGCTAGGAGATGAGTTCCAATGGTTGCTTCCTTCTGCATATTTTACTTTCCAAATGTCACAAAGTGATCAGGCAATAGTAGCTCACCTCTCTTTTTTTTTTTAACCTAGGGAATCACATGAACTCATCTGCCACATATGGGACAATACTGCTGTGTCTCCTCCATCCTAACAACTTCAAGGTTTAAAAATCTCGAAAGAGTGAAGAACAACAAGGCATGCCACCACAGAAGTAGCATCTTTATGGGATCTTGTCTGCAGAAGAAGAGGTCCTGTCCGTTTATTAATACTACCCCTGTTTCTTTTTATAAGATACCAATAACCAAATTATAGATAAAAAAGTTAGTTAAAATTGGTTAAAGACAATGAATATGTAAAAAATGCAATTCACTTTCCAAAAACACCATTATTTATAAAGAAGGTGGGGAGCGAGAGAATGAGAGGAAAAAGTGATGGGAGAGAATGAGTGGAAAAAAGTGATGAAAGAGACATATAATTAATCAAGGGTAAAAATGAAAAAAATGCATTAAATATATACACATCTCCAAAAGATATTTTATAAAAAGGAACATACCCATTCAACCAATGGTATCTTATGAAAAGGAACGGAGGGAGTACTATTTTACAGTCTAGTCTATAAACTTGTGAGGAACTACTTAATTATTGAATGGTAATTATGGTTAATGGCTGGATAAGTCTCTTAGTATCAGATCTCAGAAATGTTAATGCAATATCTCTTGTATAGGAACATTACACCTCAGACCATTCTATGATTTCGTTAACCTACACTTGAAATCACTATGATTAATCTTCCTCAGATGGAATAATATTGCAGTGTCTCCTCCTTCTTAACAACTTTAAGATTTAAAATCTCAAAACAGTGAGCAACTTTAGGGCAAGCTTCTGGAGTGATCAGCATCTTTATGGGATCTTAGTCTTTCTAATTTAATAGTACTAATGTTGCCATCTTCTCTACAAACTTGTCAGAGATGATAATGCAATGACTCCTTCACAGGAACACTCCAACTCAGACTCCTACATGTTGGTTAAAATAATCATACATGTTCTTCCTTTTTTATTGGATTTCTGAGATCCCCATGTATTTTTTTTTAAATGCAAGAGTCTCATAAATTATACTGTCTTTTGTAGGCTACATGTCATACAGCATTAATAATGGAGACTCATCTACTGCACATGTAGACCAATAATCACAGAAATTATTTTAATTTTAAATCATAAGTAGGAGAGAGAGACCTAATTGTTCATTGCAAACTTTCAATCATGGCCTATACAACTTGAACCAATCACTATAGTGCTTTATTTATGTCAAGTTGACTTGAATAATTGAACCAATGTGGAACCACTAAGGTTTTCAATTATTTTTTCATCATCTTCTTAACTGTGCGCATGGGTAGGGGAAAAGGGGAGGTTTAGATATTTGTAATTTGATTAAAGAGAACTCCAAATGGTTAATTATATTACATTTATTCTTAATGAAACTCTAGTTTAAGAAAGAAAGAAAAATGGAGAACTGTGATGCAGAGGATAAAGCAACTATAATATGGTCATCAAGAAAATGTATATTTCAGTAAAGTAGTAAATTGTATTCACATTCATCTACATTTATCAGGCACTCGGACAAAATTTTTCCTTTTTTTTTCTTCCTCTTTTTCCCTTTTTTCTCCTGGTGGTTGAAGATATTGAGAAGAAAAACTCTGGTTCTAATCAATTTCCTTGAAAGGCTTTCAACTCCTACTTCTAGATCCTGAATACACAACTCCAAATTTTCCAAAAGGATTTGAAAATTCTCTGTGGATGAATGCTTGTCACTGATGAGAGACTTCAAAGCTGCATCCACTTTTTCAAATTCATTTGTTTCTGATTCTTCAGAGTCACAGGCTATTCTCTTAGGCTGCATCATCTTTGTAATCTCTGACCACCTGCTTTGCTTTACTTCTCCCTTCAGATCACAAATAAAAAATAGCAAAACTTCTAATGTGTTCACAGTTACATCTCTTGCTTCTTTCAAGATGCTAAGTACAGACAAATTCTCACTCTCTTGGTTGTTTGAAGAATTCTTGAAAGCTCCTTCAAATTTACCATGGGCTTTCTTATTGTCTTCTTCATCATCTTCCTTGAAGCCAAGTATTTTCCACCCTCAATTCTGCATCCAGCTTCAGTACCTATCCTCCTGATAACCGACTGAAGTTCTTGAACGCTTTCCTTCGATTGTTGCAGGCAATCTTTAGCCATACTACAAACATCCAAGAGCATGAGAGATCCTTCAAGTAGTTGATCAACTGATTTTTTGCTGCATTCTCTGGGTAAGGATTGTTGGATGGTTGACAATTGAAGCAACTTATCAGTGAAGTCTTGCAAATCCTGCAATTCACAGAGTTTCTGGCCTATAGAAGTTGAAGATGAAGAAGAAGAAGAAGAAGAAGAAGCTTCAGAAGATTTAAATCTGTTTAGATGCTCCTCAAATTGTGAGAAAATAGGGTAAGATGCAGAGGGAAAGCTGTTGGATCGAATATGCGTAGCTATGGCTGCCATTTTTCTCTTATCAACAAACAGAAGAATTGGATCGAATATACAGTTTTGGTTTAAGTTGAGTTCTTGTGGTTTGCTTCTTCTGAATACATAGCCATAGAAATGAGAGGGACATGAAGAATATTTTACTTTTCAAACGTCACAAAGTAAGCAGGCAATCATAGAAACTTGATTTGGATCTTTGAGCTTCCATGGCATTTTTTGCGCAATGTTTCCCACTCACCAAGCCTCCTAACTCATTTCTTAACAACTTCAAGATTTAAAAGTGGACATTGAACTGAAGTGATCAGCATCCTTATGGGATCTTGTTGGAGAAGTGATGCTTTCTATTTCTTCTTTTTTTAATCTTCATATCAGAAATGATAATTCAATCTCTCCTGCACAACTCAGACTCTTGGATGTTTCTTCAATCCATACTTAAAATAATCAAGTTATCTTTTTTCTTGCGATTATTGCATCTATAAAACTGTCTTCTGCAGGTAACATGTCCCAGAGAGAAATTGAGAATCATCTGCTGCACGTGTTGACAAATAATCATAAGCATTATTTTTTAATCATACCAAATAATAAATAGAGATGGACCGAGAAATAATTATCATAAAATAACTTTATTTACTGAAAATCTGCGACTATGGCATCTACAACTTGAATCAATTACTATACGCGTGTAGGCAATAAAATTTGATAAGAGTGCTTTATTTATGTCAAGTTGACTTGAATAATTGAACCCCATGAGGAAAAAAAGGTTTTCAATTACGGAGTACTATTTTATCATCTTCTTATCAGTGTGTATGGATAGTGGGGAAATGAGGATAGAACCAGTAAGAAGTTAAGAAATTTTTAGTTTGATTCCATGGAAACTCCAAAAATTACTTTTCTTTTCCTTAATGAAACTTTTTGGAAGATCTCACTACACCGGGTAAAAAAAAAAGGAGAACTGAGATGCAGAAGATAAAGTAACCATATTTTGATCCTCGAAAAAATGTATATTTCAGTGAAAATAGTGAGACATAATTACATTTATGTACAATCAACAAACACTGATAGGTAAAATTTGAATTTGGGTGCTTCCAACTGTCCTATAGATTTCCCTTTTTTTTTTCTTTTCCTGTTTCTGACTAGTGGCTGAAGATATTGAGTAGGAAAACTCTGGTTCTAATCACTTGCCTTGAAAGGCTCTCAATTCCAACTTCTAGGTCCTGAATACACAACTCCAAATTTCCCAAATGGGATTGAAAATTCTCCATGGATGAATACTTGTGACTAATGAGAGACTCCAGCACAGGAACACTCCAACTCAGACTCCTACATGTTTATTCAACCCAACCTTTATAGGTGTTTTTCCACTTTGTTGGGCACACGAGTGAGATTCCAATGCCTTTACTTGTTTATATATTTTTCATGCAATAATTGCGTGTGTGTGTGTGTGTGTGTGTGTGTAACTGTCTTCAGCAGGTAACATATCATGCAGCGTTTAATGAGACTCGTCCACTGCATGTGTTGACAAATAATCATGGTCACTATTTTTAGTTATAAATAAGAAGAGATGTACCAAGAAATATGATTAAAGAACAACTTTATTCATTGCAAATTTGCAATTATGGCTCATGCAACTTGAACGGACCAATCACTAATACTTGGGAAAGCAATAAAATTTGTTACAGGTGATTTATTTATGTCAACTTGACTTGAATAATTGAACCCCATGTGGGACTGACAAGGCTTTCAATTATTACATCATCATCTTCTTATCTTTGTGAGCATGGGAAATAGAGACATTAAGAAGTTAAGAAATTTTTAATTGGATTAAAAAAAACCACAAAATGTTATATTATTGTTTTCTTTAAAATTAAACTTTTTGAAAGATCAGTCTCCACCTTGCATCGACCCAAAAAAAATTTCTTTGAGAAAGAACAAAAATAGAAAATTGAGATGTGGAAAATAAAGTAACTGTAATTTGATCCTCAAGAATATGTATATATCATTAAAGAAGTAATATGTAATCACATCTATGTACAATTGTCAGCAAGCTGGGTAAAATTTGATTTTTTTTTTTTTGGTTTGGTTCTACTAGTGGTTGAAGATATTGAGTAAGGAAACTCTGGTTCTAATCAGTTGCCTAGAGAGGCTCTCAATTCCTACTTCTAGATCCTGAATACGTAACTCCAAATTTCCCAAATGGGTTTGAAATTTTTCTACAGATGAGTTCTTGTGACTGATAAGTGACTCCAAAGCTGTGTCCACCTCTTCAAATTCATTCATGTTTGATTCTTCAGAGCTACAAGTTACTTTCTTCTGCTGAATCAAATTTGAAATCACTGACCATCTTCTCTGCTTTAGATGTCTCTTTGAATCAATGATGAATAACAATAGAGACTCCAATGAGCTCACGGTGACTTCTTCTGCTTCTTTTAACATGCTAAGCATGGGTGAAGCCTCATTTTGTTGATTTGTAGAAGAATCTTTCAAGATCCTTTTTAAACTTCCCAAGGCTTTTCTTATTTCCTTGTTCATCTTCTTCCTTGAAGCCAAGTATTTTCCACCCTCAATTCTGAAACTAGCAGTTTCAGATCCTCTCCTCCTGAGAACTGAGTGAAGCTCTTGAATACTTTCCTTTGACTGAAGCAAACAATCTTTAGCTTTGCAACAGATATCCAAAAGTATGAGAGATCCTTCAAGTAGTTTATCAACCGATTCTTCGTTGCATTCTTGGGCTAAGGCTTGTTGGCTGGTTGACAATTGGAGCAACTTATCAGTACAATCATACAAATCCTGCAAGCCATTGAGTTTATGGTTTACAGAAGATGATGATGAAGAAGAAGAAGAAGAAGAAGCTTCAGAAGACCTTAATCTGTTTAGATGCTCCTCAAATTGTGACACAAAGGGGTGAGGAGAAGAGGGGAAGCTGTTGGATCGAATGTGCATGGAGACTTTCGTGTTAGTTTCTATGGATGCCATTTTCTATTCTCAGAAAACAAGAAAGCTAGGAGATGAATTACAATGGTTGGCTTCTCTGCTGCATATATAGCCAGAGAAATGAAGGAGACAAGAAGAATAATTTTCTTTCTAAATGTCACAGATTCTGCAGACAATTACTGAATCATGATTTGGATCTTAGAGCTTACACGGCATTTTTCGTGCTATGCTTTCTACTCACCATGCTTCCTAGCTCATCCTTCATTTTTTTTTTTAAATTAGGAAATCACATGTGTTCATATGCCATCTTAACAACTTCCAGGTAATCTCAAAAACATGAACAACAATAAGCAAAGCCACTGGTGAAAGCAGCATCTTTATGGGATCTTGTCTGCAGAAGAAGGAGGTCTTGCCTATTTTTTAATACCACCATACCATTTAATCAGAAAACTTGTCTACCTACAATTGGGTATACTGAATTATTTAATTTTAATAATGCTTGGTGGTTAGAGGAATTGCTTCATCTTCAAGATCTCAGTGGTTGCTTCTGGGTGGAAATGTTTCTGCAATGTTCCCTATTCATCATCAATTAATGGATGCTTAAATTTTTTTTAATAAAATGCAATTAGCTAGATGCCTTGATCTACTTCAGGTTAATAACAAGATGAATTTTTTTATGCAGTGTGTTAGAAGAAAAAATATCAATGAATGGATGTTCAATTAAATTCTGTAGGGAAATGATTCCTTCTTTATACTACAAGTAATGAATGGTTAATTTTGTTACGTTTTATTGCATAAGTATTTATCTTATTCATTATGTTCTGCTTCAGGGGAAACTGTACTAAATAGTACTTGTAAATTGCAATACCATAAGGCAAGGATGCAACATAAAGATGAAAATTAAATGCTTAGAAATAAAATAAGGCAGCAACATATAGTAACAAAAATTCTTACTACTGTTCTTGTTATTAAATGTACAGCAGCACTTGAGGAACTAAAATCCATGAAATTTACAAAAGTTCCATGCCTCTGGCATGTTGAACTAATGATTAAGGATGTTAAGAAGAGAAACTCTGATTCTGATTAAACGCCTGAACAGAAAATCAAGTCCTTCCTCAATCTCATGGATTCTAGACTCCAATTTTTCCAACTGGTTCTGCAGATCATTGACTTTTTCTGATTTTCTCTCAGTGTGGAACAATGAAGATTGTAATTCAGCTTCAAGCTTTGCAAACTCATTATCATTTTTTTCTGTTTCAAGTGTGCAAGAAGCTACCCTTTTTCTCTGTATTAGCTTTGAAATAAACTTCCAGCTTCCTTGTTTTGATTGTGTTGATCCTGAAATAAACCTCAAGAGTGATTCAAATACAGCCAGAGTGATCACTTCACCATCTTGTAACAAGCTAAACAATTGCATCTTTTCACAGTCTTTGTTGGTGAAAGAGGAAGTGAATTTACTTTCATCTCCCTTCAAACTCACCAAAGCCTTCAAGATGGCCTTTTTCACCACCTTTCTAGAGGTCAAGAATTTTTTTGCCTCTACTTGAAGCTCCATTTCACCTCCTCTTCTTCGTCTTCTTACAACCGAATGAAGTTCCCGGATGCACTCTTTTGTGTGAAGTAGTGCGTCTTTGGCAGATGAACATGAATCTAAGAGCCTCAAAGATCCTTCCAAGAGCTCATCTACCCATTTTTCTTGAGGTTCCTTTGCAAGTGCTTCTTGAGTTGTACCAAGTTGAACTAAGTTCTCAATGAAACCATGCAAATCAAGTAAGCTACTTAGCTTGAATCTGAGAGATGAAGAAGAAGAAGAAGATGTGGAAAGAGATGATCCTAATGTAGCCAAGTGTTCTTTGCATTGTAGAATCAGAGGGTGTGGTTTTGAAGGCAAACTGTTAGAACGAGCATGATTGTGGGGTTTTTGGATCAAAAGAGAGGCTTCCATTTTTTCCCTCAAGAGAGAAAAAAATGATATTAATTTTTCAATGTGTTCAAATTGAATCACTGATTTGCCTTTTCATCTATATATATATATATATATATATATATATATATATATATATATATATATATATATATTAAGGTCATAGAAAAGAACAGGACAAGAATCCAATTTTAACAAGTACCATTAGGTACCAACTTATCTAGATTGAGCCAGAAATGATCAAAGATATGCTAGTGTTATGTCTCCTTAAGATAACCTTTACAACTCATACTTTTATTTTTTAGTCCTTTCTTTTCTCACTCTTCTATAATCATGCTTGGCTCATATTTTCTCTCTTGTGCATTGTATCTTTCAAATATATCTTCATAAGGGGACAAAGACATAGCTTTGAAACTTCGTTGCTGATATATTTATATCGTGTCTTTTTTCATAAATTGAAAGTGGTGGATTTTATGAACTAGATAGGCTTTGTTGTCCCCACAATATAACCAAACATTATGTGTCTACGGAAGGTACTGAAATATTATTGCCAGCAAAAGTTTTCTTTGAAGTATAAATAATGTTAAGTTTTTGTCTTTAGTGTACTATTGACCTTACGGTGTTGTCTTTTCTGATGAGGAAGATATTGTGAGGAAACGATACAAGGATTTTCTTGTCCTTGGAACAGAAACATTCATTGTATTTTGATTGTGAACTTTTAAGTCCATGACTTATCATTGAGGGGAATAATATGTTTTGACAATTTTGAGTTAATAACATTGTTAGTTCTTATAGTTTGATCGAACTTTAGTTTTTATCTCTATGGTTTCATAAAAATTTAATTTGAATTTATCAACTAGTCCCTAAACTTCTAACAAATTTCGGATTTAGTCCTTATATTTAAACTCAAATCAAGTCTTTGCTCCTTACAAAACTATGGGACCAAAACCAACAATTTGAAATTACATGGACCAAAACAAAAATTCGATTCAACTGTAGGGACTAACAATACTATTAACCCAACAATTTTTCGATTACAAAATCTAAGGCCTTAGCTTTAATATCGATTCAAAGCACCATATTGGTTCAATACTATTCTCCTTTTTTCTGCCTTGAAAGAACATAAGAGGTTTAGAAACTTTATATTTAATTCAAACATCACATTTGTTTTCAGACTAGAAAACATATCCAATTTCCCTAACCATAAGTAACCACTAATTTTTACAATTTTTTATCCATCAACTCTCCTTTTATCTTATCTTGCAGAGTGACTTGATACTTGAAAAAAAAAACGATAAAAAAGATTAAGTGAGATATGACAGATTTGAAACTCTGAACACATATACTCATTAACAATTTAAAACAATGCAATCACATTTATTTAAAATTACATGGCAAACAAATTCAATAAAAAAATAATGATATCACATTCATTTCAGAAATGAACTTTAGTGGTTGAAGATGTTGAGAAGAGAAACTCTAATTCTGATCAAACCCCTTTGAAGATTCTCAATTCCTTCCTCTAGATCCTGCAAACTCAGTTCCAAATTTTCCAAATGACTTTGAAAACTCCCAATAGACACATCACTGCAATATTGCTTGTTGTGACAGAGAAGAGACTCAAGTATTCTATCCAAGTTTTCAAATTCGCTTATATTTGCTCTTTCATAATCACAAGCTACTCTTTTAGACTGCATCAACTTGAACACTATTGACCATTTAATATTCTTGGATTGTCCAATTGAACCACAGATAAAAGATAACAAAGACTGAAGATGACTCAAAGTGATAAGTTCTGTCTCTTTTAAGATTCTGACCATAGGCACAGACTCATCACAACTTTCTTTCTCTGAAGAAATTAAACTAATTTCCTTCTGATTTCCCTTCAAATTTTCTAAGGTCTTTCGAATCGCCGCCTTCATCTTCTTCCTCCATGACAAGAATTTCCTTATGGAAACCACTACTTGGCCACCACCTCTCCTCCGGCGAATAGCTGATAGAAGTTCTTTAATGGCCTCCTTTGATTCTAAGAGTACTTCTTTGGCAGCATCAGAGAAATCTAAGAGTCTTACAGATAGCAGTTCATCAACCAGTTTTTCATCGCAGCATCCTCGAGCTAAGGCTTGTTGAGTGTTTGGCAATTCAAGAACCTTATTAATGCAAGCATGCAAATCCTGCAAACCAATAAGATTTTGGCATATTATTGAAGATGATGACGAGCTTACTTCAGAAGAATTGAATCTCTGTAAATTCTCATCAAGCTGAAATATTAGAGGATAAGGTCCAGAGGGTTCACTCTTGGAGCGACAGTGAAGAGAAATCTTGAAGTTTGAAGCCATGGAGAGTGCTTTAGGAGATGAAGGAGATCTTTGTTTTTAAGTCCTTCTGGTAACCATATATATATGTATGTATGTAAGCAAAGCTTGAAGGATACAAGAGGAAGATATTCTTCCTCAAGTGTCAATAAGTTGGCATTCACTATCATTCTGTAAGGAATCTTGTCACTGTCTGAGCATTGTTTGTTTCACTTCAGTGACATAGTTTTCACAGCTCACAGGCGTTTCATCAAATACAGAATTTGCCATACACAGAGCTTTCAATATATTGATATAAAATTTTTAAGACTTCTTATTCAAGAATAAAAAAGGGCTTATTAGTCAAACTAATGTGCAATATAGGAGTAAACGTTTACTTCATAAAAAAATCAAGATAGAGTATAACACATGCATTAATTGCTTATATTTTAGTTCAGAACATTTCTGATGAATTCCCCGTGGACATTCTTATTTTATACATATTCTGTTGATTATTACTTCCTCCCTCAACAATAAGTAAGGAAGGGACGAAAGGAGGAAATTAAGAAAAATAATTAAGATGTTTTAAAAAATATATGTCATATTAAATAATTCAATTAACTTCCGTAATCAAATCAAATTACGTAAATATTTCTTATATTAAGGACGGAGAAGTATTATTATTAATAATTAAGGTTTCAACGGCTAGTAGAGGCACAATTCTTGTGATTTCAGCATATGCGTTGGTTATGAGATGAAGGGGAAACAGCTAGAGGCAAGCTTCAAATTTGGAAGGGAACTAAGAATCAAAGCTTTGGCGGCATAGATTCCTGGAAAGTGGTCGTACTCTGTAATAACGGTTCAGAATTGAGTTTTGGCTGATAACAGAAAGACACGTTGGAGATGAGTGTATCAGTAGAATAACATATTCCATCTTCCAACTTAATTTTGTTTTGTTTCATTGATCTTGTAAAGCAACGGTTATTTAAAAAAAAAAAAAAGGGAAAAGGGAAGGAAAGTGAAAAGTGGGTGAAGAATCCATAAAGAAGAGGATTATCTATTCAGAATTCTGATGGGGGCAACATGGAGTTGAAAAGAACAAAGAGGAAGGAGAATCAAGATAAAGAAATGGCATAAACATTAAGATAAAGATGAGAAAGCATAATAAACATTGCGCGCCACCCTTAAACTTGGTTGAGATCAGCTTGAATACTCCATCCGTCTTTATATACAATAGTTTTTTTTTTAAATGGATTTGTCAATAAATGTAAGATCTTTTTTCAATTTGCCCTAATAATAATAAACGTATTTTTCTAATTTGTTTTTAATTAATTATTATACTATATGCATTCTTTTTTATCTTTTTCTTATTATTATTCTCTCTTTCACTCATTCATAAATACAAACATTTTTTGAAAAGAAAAATTGAATTTTCTACATAATTATTACATTTAATTACTTTTAATTATTTTTTAGAATCTCACGATTCGGTTGAAAGGCTCTAATATATAGCGGTGGAGGGAGTACATGTACATCGTCTCGGTCCTATGTCTGCATAAATAAAAATAATAAACTACTATTAGCTCGTTTGGTTGAGCAGTAGTAAATCGGGCTTATTATATAAGCCCGGTTTACGTAAATCGAGATAAATCTCCTCCATATATTTACCTCGTAGACCGTAAAAGCTACTTCGTATTCCGTGAATCACGAGCTCGTTTGGATTAGCTTATGGAAGCTCCATAAGTGCTTATAAATCGTGATTCACGGAATACGAAGTAACTTTTACGGTTTACGAGGTTACTTTTATGGTCTACGAGGTAAATATGTGGAGGAGATTTATCTCGATTTATGTAAATCGGGCTTATAAAATAAGTCCGATTAAAAACAGAGTTTCCAAACATGCTAATATATAATCCAAACAAGCTAATATATATCTGCCAAAAAAATTCACTCCCATTCTTTTTTCTTGTGTGAAACGTAATGGGATTTTAAAAATTAAAGGATTGTTTCATTTCTTATTTATTTAATTAGTGGATAGGAACATTGGAATTAGAGATTTTTTAAGAACTTCAAGCTCCAATCTGACCCTTTTAGGGACATAGTTGATGAAGCTAGAGCTTCACGTAGGGATTGCTAGGTGGCAGTTGTCTATTTACCTAAAGAAACTACTAGCAATGCTGATAATTTAGCTAACCTTTTTCACTCCCTTCAAGGGAATTATTGTTTCTTTGATCACCCACCATCTATATAATCACCTGTGAAAATGAACGGTGATGAAAGTAGATAGTCTTATTGTTCTTCGTACAGTTGTATTTTCTCATTTTGCATTTTGAGCTAATGAAGGACAATTTCTACTAAAAAAAACTCCAATTTGTATTCTTCTTAAGGTTGTGATTCATCCAACACTTTGTTTCAGGCTGGATGCAACTAAAAGAAACACCTGAAAAAAATAGATGGATAGATGAACCTTAATCATTTTCTTATATCATGCAGAAGTGCTCTTTTGGAGAAGTCACAAAGAGTTACATAATCTCCATTGCAAACTCAAAATAATGCATGGGAATTTTTTTTTTATTTGATGAATGATGTAATCCTTGAGACCTCGAAGGTAGAGTTTTAACCTCTCCTTATAAACAAGCTACCCAAATACTTGGACTCTTTGATTTTTAACATTACAATTTTTAATAAAAATCACGATATCTCACGTTTTATTGAACACTTGCTTTTAAGCTTGATAAGACTGGTAATAGAAAGGTGTGAAGTAGAGCCAAGTTATTGGAAAGTTCAGTATCATGTAAATGCTACGCTGTTATAAACCGTTAATGTACGAACAAAAGAGATGTCCCATTAGCCCCCTTCCTGGCCCTTAAAATCAGCTTTAATCATCACATCAATGAGATCCTAAGATATTGATTAATTACCCTATCAATATATGGAAGTTGAATTAAATATCAATTGGGCTCTAAGGAACTTCCTTCAAAAGTTAGTAACACCTCACAGGAAGCTGCAAAAGGAATTACTAATTTTTGCTAGTGCTTGCACAACTCAGGAAACAGCATCCTACCATTAACTAACCAAAACTAAGCCACATACCAATCAAACTCCTTAATCACAGACGGCCAAATAAAATGTAGTCATTTCACTCAATGCAATGCCAACGGCACAGCAAAAATCTAAATAAATAAAACATGTATTCAGTGAATATCAAAAACTGCGCTGATGAAATATAACATGAGAACTTGTCTCAAGAGGAAAACAAAAATTCTTGGCCAAATCCACCAACACTACAAGATAAGAAATGACAGGAGAGATACATAAAGGATCTAGGTGTTAGTAGCTCTAGTGTATATCTGCTGGCTGGAATGTGCAGATATCATCCTGATTGCACCTCTCGCCATCAATTCTCTAATTGCCTTCCTTGCAAGTGATCCATTAATCTGCAGATTACACGAAAACCAATGAGAAACCCCACAATACATGTATAATCAATTTACACATGTAATTGTGCTCAAGAGTTGACAATCATCCACAGCAAAAATTAAGGATGAGACTTGTTGAAGCCAGTAATGATTTCATATAGTTCTTGGGCATAAATTTCTTGCAACAAAAATTGTCATTTTCCAGTGCAGTTCAAGCTTAAACACAATCACAAAAGTCATCCGTCACTAAACTAGTAACAAGTAATACGATGTTAAGCTATTACTTTAATGCATAGTGAAAACATGTGTGGATAAAGAGTCAGATGGCGAGTGAGAGTGGAAAAGCAATAATGTGAAAACCGTATGTGTTGAATCCACAACTAAAACCACAAGCAAAGTTATACTTAATCCAGCAAAATCATAAACTTCCTATAAGCATTTTAGTAATCACAGCTAACTCGGTAAAATCAGGATATTCTTATCAACAAGCTCTGTAGCAACTATCAACTTAAAGAGCGAAAGTAATGTGAAACGGGTGGGAAAAAGGGGAAGAGAGCAGTCTAATGGCCCATCAACAATATGACCTTATTAGGAGAGCACGGATATTCATATCCCTCACAAACTTGTTAGTAGATCAGAAACTATAAATAAAATTTTCCATAGATGTTCCCCAGTAAATGCATCAGCAGAATCATTCATAAACAGAAAACAAAAAAAGTTCTATGAATTCTAGTTTTAAGGTTGTACCGGATTAAATAGCATCCATACAAACTATCTAAACAACATGAATAAGAATAAAAACAGTAAGAGAGCAATACCCTCAAACGATCAGAGAGAATTGAAGGAGTAATAAGCTTGTATTTGGGTGCCTCAGAGAGGAGCTTGTCATAGGTGGACTGGTCAAAGAGCACCATGTTGTTCACCTTCTCCTTTTGCTTTCCCTTGCTCCACTTCTGTTAATCACAAACAAACTTCACTTTAGCATCACATACCCGTATCGAGCTTTTAGTAAATAAACAGAAAACATGTCCCCAATTCATTAAGGATAACAAATACAAGTCGATCCAAACCCTAAGATTACACTCAAAACCCACAATGTTGTTTCAGAAACAGACGGAGTATAACATTAACAAGAAAACCAGACCTTCTTCTTCTGCTTGCCACCACCAGACTTGGCGGGTTTGGATGACGGTGGAGGAGCCTTATCCTTCTTTGGAGCCTACAAGAGAAAACCAACCGTGCCATTAAAAAATGAGAAATACATCGAATTGAATCTGAGAATGAAGATAAGGCTAGGATTTACCATGAACGCGGACAGAGGGTGGAGACTGTTTTCAGAGGCGTGAAGCGCAGAGCCAGCAACGACACAGGGAGGCGTCTGAAATATTGGTGTGCTAGGGTTGTAGTATAGACAGTGGGGATACGCATCAACCCTTCTTATATTGGGCTTTTTGTGTAGATGGGCTTTTCATGGGAATGATGGGATTAAAATAAAAATAAATTCATTATTTGCATGTTTATTTTAATTTTTAAAATTTTAAATATAAAAATAATTTAGGAAAAATTCTAAAAAAATACATTGTAAACTTCAAAATCTCATTTACAAAGTCGTTAATGGAATTAACAAGAATAGTAATGTAATTAACAAAACATTTTATTGTTAAATCACCTATTTATGATTTTAAAGTTTAAATGGTATTTTTTTAAAACATTTCTCAATAATCTATCTATTATCTATTATATACCACAGTCCACAGCATATTACTTTGCATCCCTGATCCCACTATTCTTTCACACACTTAAAAACAAAAATGATGAAGCGAGTATGAAATCATCTCTTTCAATAAATATGTTTTTTAGTATTTGAATTTATATTATCTTTTTTATGAAATGAAACCTCTTACCACTGAGATTAATAGCTTGTTGGTATACAATTTTTTTTTTAATGCAAGGGAAGGATAAAGCCTGAAAAGTAAACTATAAATTAACTATAATTAAATGCTAAACTCTCATTTTTCACTAAGGTTCTTAGATTGGAAGGACACGGGTCTAATATGGAGGATCTATAAAGTAAAAATACCCTTCTTTGCAACAGCATCAGCTACCTTGTTCCTCTCTCTTGAGGTACAATTAATCTTTAAATCCTGTGAGTATCTCATTAGATTTATTGTTTGTATAAACATCAAGCTGCATCTATCCTCATAATTCCTCTTCGTCAACATGTCAATAAGGTTCTTGGCATTAGATTCTAATAGGACTTTCTTGAATCCCTAATCATAATTGAGATGTAAACCCTTGAAAATGCCCCACCCTTCAGCTTCAAAAACACTGCAAATCCTCACATAATGAGTGGATTCCGCAATCCACTTCCTTTCGTGATCCCTTATAATTAGGGTTATTAAACCCATACCGGAAATCGACCAACAGTGGTTCACTATTTTTTTAATAAAAAAATCAATTTTTTAATTTTTTTTAGAATTTTATATTAGTAAGCACATAAAATATTCAATTTCTTACCGATTTGGTCCCGGTTTAGCTCTAATTTAACACCGATCTGACTTACTGACCTTTAACTAGTACCCCGACCATTTCAATGATCAGTTCAAATTTCAAAACATTTGCTTATAACTCCCACACAACCAGGTCTATTAAGGTTGGCAGTAACAACTCCTTCAATGTTCAGCTTGGCCCAACCCAAAAAGGGTGGCTCCCACCAAACATAAATAGAGTATTTGAATTAGCGTTGCATAAGCACATTCATCAAGTTAAAAAAAAAACTCTTTTTACATACTTATTTCATATATTATAAAACCACATTAGAAAAAAGAACTTTTCCTTATGATCCAAACGAGTATAAAAACTAAATTCACTTCAATAGTATGACATGGGCTTATTCTTCAGCTTTACTTGTAACTTGGGCCTGTTCACATGAGATGAAACTGTAAACGATATTGCCTAAGGAAACTTGAACAAGAGGCCCATGTGAGTATTGTTTTGGGCTTCATTATACACTCAAGATCCTCTCAAATTTTATTGAAAGGAATTTTCTTTAAAAAAAATGTATAAGGGTGCAGTGTTTACTTCCATCCACGTACGTTTCTCTCTTCTCTTACCTACAAGTTCTTTTTGTTAAGGGGGAAAAAACAATGAGTATTGATCTTCCAAAATCACGAATTAATTACGAGCAATAACTCAAAATATTGATTTGAAAGAGTCAAAGTCCTAAAGAGAAGCACTAGGCAAAACCAAAGTGAAAGAGCAATATTATTTGAAGTAGATGGCCCACCAAGTGGGAGGTGATTGGATAGCATTGATACGTGGGACCTTAGTCTGGTAGCTATAGGCAAAAGGCTAAGGTGGTTCTTATGGTTTAAGCAATTACGTGTGAGAGAGAATGATTTGAGCTTCAATAATTCAGAAGAAGAAGAAAACTCCACCCTATCCTAAATATTTTAATATACGACATATTCTTCTGATCTTATATATAAGATATTTTTAATATTTTTTATACAGACTAATAAAATTTAAACATCATTAAATTTTCTATAAAATTCAACAATTTTTCAACTGTACCTTTACTTAATATATATTATACCATATGAGAACAAAATCAATATAATAATAAATAAAGGTAGAATTATACATTTATATAAAAAATTTCTCTTTTTGCATTATACATACAACTAAAAAATTTCTTCTCTCTATGCCCTATATATAGGATTAGAGGAGTACTTATTTAATTTAATTAGATTAACAAAGTTAGTTAAGTTGTTTAATGTTACATATATTTTCTATAACACTCGAGTCATATTCCGAAATTCATTCCTCCTCTCACATCTTTAATTATAGTTGGGAGAACATCAATAAGGATAAATTAAGAAAATATTATCACATATGAAAATTGCATCTTATATTTATGACTAAGATTAACTCTCTAAATATGTCTTATATTATAATAAGAAGGTAGTAATTTAGAAGTAGAAATCATATCCACAAGAGAAGTGAATGAAAAACACTTAAAAGGGCCCGTTTAGGTTAACGATGGTAGAAGTCACTTTTTTTTAATCTGATTTTTATAAAAATCAAATTGTAAATATGATTTTTATTTGGATTGGTGGTGATAAAAGTGATTTTTTTTTAAAGTTAGACTTTTGAATTTTTTTTATTAAAATTTGTTTTTGAAGAAAAAAAATTAAATTGTCAAAAGGTAAACTCAAACACCTTAAATTAACAATCACCAAACCTTTTTTTTTTTTAAAAAAAAAACTACGTTTAGTAACATGCACGGATTCTAAAGCCTTCAGAATTCGCCTTTTCCTTCAACAATCACTTCAAAACGATCAGCCCCGCCACACACCTGAATCCCAAAGCTACGTCTTTTTAGGCTATTGAGGGGTTCTTCACTTCTTCTAATATTGTGGGAAAGCCATAAGGGTGAGTGAGGCTAGGGGACCATTTAAAAGGCTTTTTTTTTTAAGTGTGGAGGGAATATTAAAATTTAAAGAAATAAAGGAGGCGAAAAGCAAAAAGGAGTACGTGGCATTTTCTTACTCAGTAAGAAATGGATTCCATATGATAGAGGCAGTTATTAGTGGTTTCTATCTTTATTAACTGCCACGCCCTCCAATCACAATCTGCCACCTCTCCTTTTTAACTTTCTCAACGCTCTTTTTCTACTTTTAACTTTCTCTGATCAAATCAGGCTGTCAATTAATCAAAGATTTGCGTTACTTAATCCCAACATCTTTTAACCACAACGACACACGTTTTCAACATCATTATTCAACCTTAACGATCAAGGTTGTGACTTAGTTTGGAGCCAGGGCAAATAATTAATCAACACTTGCTTTCAAGTAATGTGTGCCGACTTTTAAGCTGTGTTCAGTCTTTTAGTTATCATGTTCCGTCACTCAAATAAATGAACAACAATTTGATTAATGATATATGGTTATTTGCACACTAGATATCTAAATCCAAATACTAAGCTAATCCGCTTTTGATAGGCAGTCTAAACTATGCCTTTTTTGGGTATTGGATGACATTATAAAATCCTCTAAAATTGGATAGAGGGTGATTGATGAGATCGCTTAATGATTGAGTAATATGTTTTAGTTAGCAATCTATTTAAAAATTTAATTGTTGATGGAACATAATGATGTTAGGAGTTAAATATTTAATCACCCAATCATCACAATAAGATTTTGGTATTAAAAATTTGAATCTTAAAATCATAATCACTATATTCTCAACTATACTAAGGTATTTTGACCTCAAAGTCTTTCAATGGGTAATTTTGTCCTGAAAGTGTTAAAAAAGAGACTAATTTTACTCAAATTGTTATACTAATTAATTTTAACCATTAATTAATAATCTTCTGTTAATAGAGAATTGATACACTGCTACAAAAATGACATACAAAGAAGAAGAAAATGAGTGCTCGAACTTGCTGGCGAAAGTCAAGGTTCTATGTGTATTAGACAAAAATATACTCTTACAGTTAATTATTCACACTTAAAAGTTAATACTTGTTTGGTTTAGTTTATGCTTATGTATAAACCCGATTCATGTAAATTGAAGTAAAACTCCTCCACATATTTATCTCGTAGATCATAAAAGTTACTTCATAGACATTAAAAGTTACTTTATATATCGTAAATCATGATTAAAAAATATTTTTAGAAATTTCAATCATTATTTCAAACATATCTTTATTTATCGTGCACTATTCCACAACTTAGAGCATTGGAGGTTGGCGGGAAAAAAAAAAAAACTTTTAAGCGTAGTTAGGTCAGGGCGTTAGGCTAGGACCGGGAAGGGGGGAAAAAAAGGTGGACATTTTGCAAAGGGACTATGGTAGGATACATAGTCATTAAAAAATTGAAAAGATCTTCACCCAAAAAAAATTTGAAAAGATTGGAGCCATCATGACCCTACATGCTTTTTTTTTTAGGCTGTTTAAAGTAAAGGAGTTTATTCAAAACAATCTTTAATGCTGTGATTAATTATTGATATTTCTTTTCTTTTCTTTTCTGCCCTGTTTTTATCTTTTATACATCTCATAATCATTGGATTAATATATAATGGTCAATATTTAATATTTTATAAAAATATCATTATAATAAAAAAATGAGAATGAAATATTAAATAAGGACTATTAGATATTGATTTAATGATCATAAAAGAATAAAGGATAAGAGCTAACGGAAAAAAAAAAAGAGAGAAGCCAAATTCCAAAAATTCACAACTCCTAAGTAATGGTTTGGGCTTTCAGTATCATGAAACTAAACCGGATTTAAAATTTCATGAAGGAACATATTA
Organism: Albizia julibrissin; assembly: GCA_037074505.1. Classification (NCBI taxonomy): domain Eukaryota; kingdom Viridiplantae; phylum Streptophyta; class Magnoliopsida; order Fabales; family Fabaceae; genus Albizia; species Albizia julibrissin. The sequence goes on along the minus strand of CM073480.1, from coordinate 1,470,339 downwards.
ATAAAAATTGTGTTAGAAAACAAGTCAAGGTACATACATTTCTCTATAATTATACTAAAATTATATCATCAATATGCTTTTTAAATTGCTATTTTGATTAAATTCTGGTTATTTTTTATCCAGCATTTTTTCGAATAATTAATTTTAATTTGAAACCACATTGTTATGTGTAAGGTTCCTTCTTCGGATACAGGGATCATACTGACTAAACATTTCATCACCGTCAAAATATTTCCTTTTGTAAAATTTAAAACTACCGAAGGACCCAGATATTCGAGCGCATATAATTCATCTCTAATTGGTGCAATTTTTCTTGGCCAAAAAAATAATAATAAATAGGTGCAATTTTTTATCTGTCTACAATTTATTTTTAACTACCACTGAGCATACACAACACATGGCTGAAAACGAGAAGATGAGTTGTCATTGGGTCTTTGAACAAATTTTAGGTGCTCTTAAGCAATAAATTTTGCCGGGGAGGATTTTTTTTATAATTAAAAAAGAAAACTAGACGTTTCTGGCAGACAAATTTCTGACATGGAACCAACTAAAAACATCGAACTTTTCTGAGGAATAAATTCTACCTTATCTATATTAATACTTAAATATGCCTCTAAATTTTTCTAAGCACAATGCTAATAAAACTTAGGTAAAGCAAATCCTTGAAAAAAAAACATAGAAAATGTTGATTGACACAAAAAAAGAAAAGTCAAGTAGATAATTGAATACTCTTGCGTTTGTTATAAAGTACCGATTAACAATTCTTATAAACCAATAAAAACAGTTAAATTTATTAAATTTATTTTAAAATTTAAGTAATTTTTAATATCACCCCTATTAATTGCACTAAACTCTAATATCATATTAATTATTAATTTTATCTATTATCTTTGTTAATTATGAGCATACATAGAAAATAATATTTACTGTTCTTTAAAAATAAGTAAATACTTTATAAAAAAAATTAAAATAGTTGATGATTTATAATAAGAGTTATAATAAAGAGTAAAGGGTGTATATTATTTAAAAAGTAAAAGGAACAGTTTCTCACTTCTCTATAAATAAAAGCAAAGAGCATCCATTCTGAGAAATCCAACATCCAACATGGAATAAGAACAAACGCATCCACCTACTTCCCACTTCGAAAACAGAGGAACTTTGTTTCTTCCAACAGAGCACATTCTGTTTCTTATTCACTCTGTTTCATCATTTTACTATATTCCCATGCTTTCTAGTCTCAAAATTGCTGCAGTGTTTTTTATAACTGCAGTTTTTCATTTCTTTCCTTCTAAATATATGATCCTTCCTGCTGGAATCAGCAAATTTCCAGTCCCTTTTGAGTGAGAAAACTTGTAAATCCAATCCATTCCTTAAAAAACAAAATCCCCGGGTTGTTTTGAAAGTTCCTATTACAAACATGGGTTCAATCAAATCCTACAACCTCAAAGCAGAGAAGGCAAAGGCAATCCATAAACATCGCAAGCTTCAAAAGATTGCGAGCTTTTTCCGGTTCGCTGAAGCGTGTGTGCTATTGGTCTTGATCTTAAGGTTCTCTTTCCAGCTTCCTATCGCAGTCAAGAACTCCAGCGAATACTTTCGAGATGTTTCGATCTTCATAGTTGACCCTCGCTTTGCCTTTCTGATTGGAAATATCATAATCATCGCTCTCTTCACCATCTCGGGTCATTTCTCATCTCATAACTCTGAATCAAAATTTTCAGAACATGATTTTTACCAGGAGTTCATCCAGAACAGCACAAGGAGCCTGGAGAAACAGAGCATAAAAACAGATTATGGCATAAAGAGCCCAGAGCCAGAAGTCTTCGAAGATCAAATCAATAATTTCTCAGAAAAGCGGATAATAAACACAGAGATACTTGAAGGGAATCAGATCAAACACCGAGAAAACCAGATCCCGAAGCATATCATCATTGCAAAGAATAATAAGATCAAGAAAACAAAGGACACCCAAAACAACAGGGGCTTGGAAGTGACAGTTTATAGAAGGTGTCAGAGTGGGAATTTAAGCTGTGTGATGGAGATTGAGAAATCAAAGCCTGTGCTTCGAAGATCAGAGACAGAGAATAACAGAAAAAAAGGTTCGTATCCAGAAGATGGTATGAGCAATGAGGAATTTCGTCACATGATAGAGGCTTTCATTGCCAGACAACAGAGGCTGCGAATGGAAGAAGAGTCTTTCATATTTTGAAAACCTGAAAGCTTCCTTGTTTAAAACTGTGGATCACTTCTTTTATATTGCTTACTGTATTGGGATGATGTTGCTTATGGTTTTCTTTCTTCTTTTTCCAATTCTAAAAATACCATATAGATGCAATATAAATGAACAAGGTGGTGTGAATAGTTTGTGAATCAAATCAGCTGTAAAGGTTGAAGTTTAATAATCTTCCAGATAGCTTTTTTTGTGTATATAATATCACGTGCACGATCTAGCCTCGGTTTCTCTGGTTTTTCCCCTTTTCAGTCTACAGTACTCAAATACTTTGATTGAAGGGGGTAATGCTTCTTTAATTGTTGGGTTTAACATATTTACCACTGCTCTGATTTTTTTAAAATAATTATTTTGAATTATCTATCTGGATGTAACAAATTCTATGGTCCATTGTAGAGGGTTAGAAGATAAAATAGTAAATATAAAGTAAAATATTGTTATTAACCTTACATGTGATCATAATTTTGTGCTCTCATTTCGATGGTACAAGATGAATGATATTACTTATTTGATGTATGATAGTCCAGCATCGAGTGATTAGAAGATTAATTATAACTATTTGAGTGTATGATAAATCCTTTCATGATAACTTGAGCTATTTTGGTGTAATTGATAGGCCTTTAAGTGTGATTAGTACAAAATTATAGTATGATATTAAGAGCTGAAAGAAAAACTACTTTAATATAAATCTTAATTCTTTTTATGTGTTTAAATATTGATTCTGACGGTTCAGAGACGTTTGTGGACAGAAATCTCAACCTCATACCGAGAGTTACATTCGAAATCTAGATTTTTTATGTGCAATTGAAACTTCTGAATTTGTAGTTGTTTATTTTGATATTTACATATTTTTCTTTTATAAAATTTATCCAATACCTAACTTTCACTAGCTAATTCCGTGTCACTAGATAAATTATTGGAATTGGACCTCCCTGGTAGGAATGTTCAAAGTGTCCTGCTGCCGGTCATTTTTTGGCTCGATCCCGAACATTTTAATCTTAAAATCTCTTATCTTGTTTGGGACTGTACTTAGACGGGAATCGGGATTACCCTTGACATTATGGTCCTGATTTTTTTAAACATTTTATATCGATATTAATCCTAACCATATATTGTATAAAGATTATGATAAAAAATATTATTATTCAACTCTAGATCAATTTATATAATTATTATGATTTTATTATTTGTTAAATGATCATTTTAAACAATACAATATGAAGAATATAAATAATATCATGATATTTTTTAAAAATTTAAACTAAGATTTACGGGGACAGGAAAATTGCATAACAACCAAAAATCAGGACAAAAAAACAGGATTGAGGTATCTTGATTCCTTCCTGGTTTAAAACAGCCCTACTCTCCAGTATCAGTGTTTATGCAAGTGCAATTTCATGATGTACTGACAAGTAACTATAGCGAAACCAATCTCTATTGTGATGTTTGGAGGAAAGAAAATCTAAAGAAATTTGTCCACAGCACCGATGGACGCCATTTATTCGTTGTAATATAAAGTGGGTGGCCATAATTATTTTTTTTAAAAAAAAAAGAGAGAGAAAAGAAAGAAAGCAATTCCATTAGAGGATTCTGGAATTGCGCAGTTCTTGTCCTATTTGTAAAAGCAAATCCACCTTCAACAAAAAGAAAGAAGAACCTAAAACCACATCGATGGTGAAAGAGAGATGGGGTTAAATTTGTATCATTATATGGAGTATTTGATTTTGCTTATTTTAAATAATTTTGTGTTATATAAAAATTTTGTCTTTTAAAGTGCAAAAATGATTACAAAGACTTCACCAAACCCTTAAGACCAATAGAAATTGTAGTCACCGGTAAGTTTTGAATTCTTTTTAACTTCATTCCATTTTATACACACATCGAAGTGATCAAACTCACACTGAAACGATCATTATAAAACATTTGTAAAGTTTTGTGAGTGTGGCCCCAACTAACTAGTCAATTTATGGATGGATGAGAATCCATGGCCGGTAACTTTTTTTTTTTTTTTTTAAATGAGGAGTTTAGGTGGTTTGGGTCATGGGGTTGTTAAAATATGTCTTTATATTTATAACCCGTTTGGTTCGATTACATAGGAGAGAATTATATGTAATCTTGATGTAATTGTATGATTACAACGTTTGGTTAGGCTTATGTAATGTAAAGAGGATTACATTTTGTAATCATGATTACATAATTTGATATAATCAGGATTACATTATTAGAACTGATGAATGAGGATGCAAATATCATATAATCCAATGAAAATAACACTATTGCCATTATAATTTTTTAAATTGATCAAAGTACTCACCTATAAATGTGGTTAAATATTAAATAATTCTAATTAACACCATTAAATATTAAAAAATAATTAATAATATAGAAATTTAAGAAATATTCTCCCATTCAAAAATTTTAAAAAAGTATATTCCACCGTTAAAAAAATATTAAAATATATCATTAAATAATATCCCCATCATTAAATATTAAAAATTAACATTAATCTAATTTGTACACTGTATGATATTTTCACCGTTAAATATTAAAAAATTATTATGAACCCACTATGTATACTGCACGGAATGAAAAAAATTATAATAAACCCAACGTGTATATTATTATATGTGTAGAAATGAGTAATTCTGTCACTTGCTGTATTATTCTCATATTCGATGTAATCCAACCAAACGTTTTATGTATATGCATCACTTTTCCCTAATGACGAACCAAACAAATTATGTAATCATCATTACATTACATTTATTTACATTGTATTACATTACTTCCAATTCCGTGAATCAAACGGGTACTTAGAGAGCACTTACAGTAGGATTTAAACCTACTACTTTATAATTATGTGCTAACTCTTTTCACTAAAACAATCTTTATTAGCTGGCCGGTAACCCACTTTGATCCTTTCTTTCATTTTCTTCTCTGTAAATTTCATTCATGTTATTTTATCTTCTACCAATCACTATTGTGAAGGACAAAGTTGAAACACCAAACTCAGAAGCAGTTGGTGGGTGAGAGAACTTTGGTGAATAATGTTGTAAGAATCAAAGTTGGAGGACAGTGAAGGACTGACAAATGTTTACCACATAGACGTGTAAGAATCATGTGCACTTGTTTATGCTTAAATCTTCAAGTTTGGCCTAATTGGGATCTCAAAGTCTCTTGGCTTTTTCATATTCTCGGCCTGTTTGAGAATTCATTATAAAGGGAAAAAAGTTTAGTTAGAGATTAAAAGCTCATTTGGTATTTACAGATCCATACAGTAGCATTCATTGAGTTTAAAGAAACAAGTTGTTTTTCCTAAAAACTTATTGAAGTAACTTATAGCTTTTTTCACTGGGTTTAAAAAAAAACCACTTCTCCCACCGCTAATCTAAACATAAATCACATTTATAATATGATTTTTTTTTCAATATAACTTCTACAAAAACCACATTAAAAAAAACTCATTTCTACAATGCTAATCCAAACAGAGTTCTCTTTTACATCATCGCATTCACATGCCCACAACAAGGAACCACATTCCTTATCTATATATAAGTAACTATGTGAAAGTGATTTAATATTCTTCTACCTCTAAAAGGCAGCATATATAAACATATCCCACGTCCAGTTGTAAATATAAAATCTCTATTTTTTTAGAAGAATAAGAAAGTTAAATAAATTATTTAATTATAACATATGTGTAATAGTTTTTTTGAAATACTTATATTTGTGATTATATTATATACTACTTTATAAGTCAGATAAATTAATTTGAAGAAAAATGATTAATATAAGACGTAAAATAAAAATATCTGATATTTAAGACCAAAATTCACTTTTAAACTACATGTTATATTTAGGATCAGATGTACTACCTCCAGTCTTAAATACAAGACTCAATTGACTTTTTTTTATAAGATTAATGAAGATAAATAAATTACTTTAAGGTATTTTTTTTTCTAAACTAATTTACCTGACTTATAAATTAATATATAATCCAATGATACATAACATATATTATGATCAATAACTTATTTAACTTCTTTAATCTCTAAAAAAAATCAATTAAATTTTATATTTAAATTCAAAAAAGTATTATTTATTTTTATTCTTCAAGAGTGACAGAGAGGGATTGAAACAATGGAAGAAAGCTCTGAAAAATTTGAGGGTTGGAGCTATTATGGGCAGGTCTTGAAAAAACGCACCACACCACTCCACTATGAGAAACTAGATGCGGCTAAGTTATTCCACAGAAATAGTCATTCTATAGGGTAATATAATATTAATTCAGGCTGATGAAAATGACCTAAACATAATTTATTGGCAATTGATCCAACAAGTTGACGGTTTTGTGAACAGACAAAGTTTCTGGCCAATGAAAAAAATAAAGGTAAGAAAAGTTAATTAAAAAATATCAGAGTCGCTTTTCGTTCTCCACCCCCCCCCCAATTCTTTAAACCATTGACTGATTAGCTAATCGCTTCAATACTTTTCTCTGGGTAGATCTCAAAATATATTTTCAATTCATATTTGTCTTAAGTTTTAAATTTGTGTTTGGATTAGTTTTTAAAGAATATTTTTTATAATTTAAGAGATAAATATATGAAATTTTTTTTGTCTCGCTTCATAAAAAAAAGCTTTTAAAACTGTGATTTGGGGATTACCCAAACACCCACTTAACTTAACAGGCGTGCGTGTCAATATATTGGTTGGGGAGTTCATATATTTTGTTTTAATTTAACATCTTAGAATAAAATAAAATAGGGAAAATATTTTAAAAATACATTTAGAATAAATTAATTGCCAGATGTTATTATGGGAGATCTGTTGCGCATGAAGGATAATATTTTACACACAACCTGATGATATTTAATATTTTGCATATAATGGAAGATGTTTGCATACCTGTAGGAAAGATTTATGCACACACGGAAGATTGGTTGCACATCACGAAAGATCTATTGCACACGACGGAAGATGGTTTGCACACGTGGTAACATTTCACAATTAATTTACTCTAAAAATATTTTTTTACAATTATCCCAACAAAATATACCACGTTGTTACATGGGACGTGAGGTTAGTTGTCGTTTGAGCACAATGACATGGTGTCATTCATACACACAGCCGACGTTACCTGATAAAATTAAGATTTATTATTGCTGTTGGAAGTTGTAACATCTAAAAATCAGTTGAAACCTGCATATTTAATTAACCATAAATTGTTTAATCCCATATTTTTTTAACAAGATTTGAATTATATTCATATAATTTAATTATAAAGTGAAGACAAAAAAAATTAAGGGAGAATTTCCTATAAATACCTTATTGGAAACTTATTTGTTAAATGAGACCTGATGGAAGATCTTTTGTTCACAAAGGAAGATTGTTTGAACACAATGAAATATTATATAGGGAAGATATATTGAACACATGAAAAGATTGTTTGGACACAAGAGAAAATCTTTTACACATAAGGAATATTGTTTGTATGAGAAGGTCCCATTTAGCAAATAAATTTCTAATGAGGTATTTATGAATAATTTTTTTAAAAATTAATAATAATAAATTGTGCGTTAGCAATATAGGGTACAAATAGTCAAATCTACATGATTTTATTATTTTTTAAAAAATAATTAAAGAAGTTGAAAAAATTATGTAAAATCCAATATATTATGAGAAAATTTATTAAAAGTAAAAATTAAACAAAATTTATTATTTATGAATAGTGTGACATATATATATATATATATGTATATTGATTTTAAATATTAATAATAATATTTTTTATAAATTATGTATTTTGCATTTTTTAGCGGGGAGTGTACGTTGTATTTTATAGATCTAATCTAATAATTTTATATATTTTAATTGGAAATAATATTAGTCCATGTTTTTGAGATAAGGGAAGGCTTTAAAGGTCTTTTCCTTATACGCCAATCATACATCTCCTTCTCCCTAGTATCCTTTTCTTTTAGAATGAGTGAAACCCGAAGTCACGTGCTGTACAGCAAACAATGTGGAACCACAGAAAGGGTCGTGGTCGTCTTCGTCTTCGTCGTGGTCAACACTTGATGAGCAAGTCAACCCAAAAAATGTCTCACAAAATCAAAATGACAATGACGGCGACGAAAAACTGAGCCCCTCGCCTTCAATTTCTTCATCTTTGTGCTCCGAACAACACATTCTGTTCATAAAGAAAGCAATCATCCTCCGCATTCAACAATTTCCCTCCAAGTTCCTCCAATTTCAGTCCCACCATGAGTGCCACAACCCTCCAATTCCCTTCCACCCAAACCATAGTCTCCACCGCCGCCTCCATTGCCGCCTCCGCCATGATCCTCCGTTCACTTGCTCGGGAGTACCTACCTCGTGACCTTCAGCACTGTATCTACTTCAAATTGCAAAAACTCTTCGCCTCATTCTCCTCCGAATTCGTACTCGTCGTCGACGAATACGAGGGTCTTGGCAATAATCACCTCTTCCAGGCCCTGGAGGTCTATCTCAGACCCCAAATTCATCCCGACACAAGAATTTTTAGGGTTACAATGCCCAAGAAGGAGAACAAAATTTCAGTGGTAATGGAGAAAAACCAAGAAATCATCGAGAAGTTCAAAGGTGTTGAACTCAGATGGAAATTGGTTTCCAAAAACATCCGATCCAAGTACATTGAAGCCCCAGGATCGGATTATTATCACTCGACTGTAAAATCTGAGATTCGGTACTATGAACTGCGTTTCAATATGAAGCACAAGAACATGGTTCTATCTGAGTACTTGCCCTATATTATGGAGCAAGCCAAGGATCTGAAGGAAGAGAGAAAAACTCTGAAGCTGTTCACTATGAAGAGGGAAAGGGTTCACTATCGTGGAAGGCGACCGGAAATGTGGCAATCAGTGAATCTGGATCATCCTGCAACGTTTGATACGTTGGCTATGGATTTGGAGGCGAAGCAGGGGATTATGGAGGATCTTGACAGGTTTGTGCAGAGGAAAGATTTCTATAGGAAAGTTGGGAAGGCTTGGAAAAGGGGATATTTGCTGTTTGGTCCTCCTGGAACTGGGAAATCCAGCTTGATTGGTGCAATGGCCAATTATCTCAATTTTGATGTATATGACTTAGAGCTCACTGGTGTTAGGCGTAATTCTGATTTGAGGAATTTGTTAATTTCAACTGGGAATCGGTCCATACTTGTAGTGGAAGACATTGATTGCTCAATTGATCTCCAGGATAGGCTTAAAAACGCCGAAAAGCCTAGAGTTTCACGTCATCCATTTGAAGATCAAGAACCAAAGGTATTTTACTTTTTTGTTTCACCTTTGTTCTCTTAGATTTTTACATGCTTGAGCAGTTGGGTATTAAACCAGATGATTGATGGGTGTTAGACTCAATCTATAGGGATATAAATAGACCAAATCAATCATAATCTAAGTATATAAATGTTAGGAATAGTCTAAGCGGTTGAATTTTAGATACAGGTGTAGGTTGAAACTGCTTTTCTATTAAAAATAACTTAAACCAATTGATAGAACATATCTCACGGTTTATATACCTTTAATTCAATATCTAACTATTCAACAAGGGACATGTTCTAATACCTACAAATCTGCTGTTAAACTACCCCGCCCCGATGTGTAACTCGGAAACGATCATGATTGCATGACAGGTGACGCTATCAGCAGTGCTGAACTTCATAGACGGGTTGTGGTCAAGCTGTGGGGATGAGAGGATCATAGTGTTCACAACAAATCACAAAGACAGACTAGATCCTGCTCTGTTGCGACCTGGTCGTATGGACGTGCACATTCACATGTCATATTGCAGCCCAGGTGGGTTCAGAATGCTGGCTTCTAATTACCTGGGGATCACAGAGCACCCTCTTTTCGTTCAAGTTGAGAGGCTTATGAAGATCACCAATGTCACTCCTGCGGAGGTGGGTGAGGAGTTGCTCAAGAATGAGGACTCTGAACTTGCCTTGAAGAGCCTCATGCATTTTCTCTCACACAAGTCTGCTCAAACCCATGAACCAGAGTCAGTCACACATCTGATCTGAATGCTCTGCTCTTTACTACACTATACTATCACAGCAACAAACAAAATTACATTTTGTCAATTCATAATGTACTCTTACAACTACACAAAAGTAACAGAGATCTTAGAGAAGTAGAGATTTAACAAGTAGATTCTGGTTAGGCCTTTTAATGTTAGGTCCTACCTGATAGTGATGTATGATATAACTCAAAAATTGTTATATGTGTGCGTATTGATTTTAAATTTTAAAAAATCACTGGACGTACACCAATCAACATTTTCATCTGAATATTTTAAGAAATTAATGTATAAATAGATACAATCAACAAACGAAGAAAAGGGGAATACAAGGATTCACTATTATTTTCGCATTCGCAATGTATCATCCCTAGATGAAAATAACTGTTACTTAAAAGTAAAATTTAATTTTGTTCAAAATAATATATTTAAATTTTAAGTAACTAAAAATTCAAACCATTATTATTGGTTAGAAGTTTAAAATTGATTTAAGATAAGTCATTTCTTAACCGGGGAAAAATCGGACCTGTTTTCCATGGGCTCGTTTGTTAATTACATTTAAACTTAATTAATGCAATATAATATTTCACAATGCAATACATGTTAATTCACCACTGACCTCTGAGTCAATTTGCTTCTGAAGGAACGTGAAAGAATTGATGAATTTGAATGAACACAGTGCAAATTTGGGAGTCCAATTGGACAATAGAAAGCAATAGTTTTACTTTCTTCTGGCCCACATAGCAAATGTTGGGTCTCCATTTACAAACGAGGGCTAACCCAAGGCAGCTTTCGCATCTCATTGGACTGCTCCAGTCAAAAGGTCCATGGTCCTATAATTCCTGTTGAGAGTAGAAAGTTCAATATTAAAATAATTAATATTATTAGAGTTGATTATTTAGTATTTATTAGGATTATATATAAATATTTTTTAATTATGATTAGATTAGATTATTTTTTTGAGTTAGGGTTAGCCTATATAAAGGCTTCTTTATATTCTCTTTTATTCTCAAAGATCAATAATATTCCTTCAATAAATAGCATGAAGCCAATAGAGGTTAATCCCATTAATAAAGGGGTTAATCAGAAAATATCTTAACCATAGTTTAATTTTCCAACAGGCTTTTGTGAATGGCTTCAGAAATTACCACAAATAGAACCAAAAATTCTTCACTATTGCTTGACCGCTTTCATACTTGGCCATTCTTTCATATAAGATTCTAATCAAACAGGCACAGTGTGCTCCGCAATGGTCCGTAGGTTTATTATTGTGCTATCAACCTTATAAATGAATAATATCATTTAGAGAGAGAAATGTTAAGAAATGTGAACCATTTATAAACTTCATCACACCCTATAGCATTAGCCTTTTTGGTAAAAATCCGTGTAAATGAAGTCCTCTTTCTTTTCTTCCTTTTATATAAGAAGATAATTCTTTGCAAGGCCCCGGGAGGAGTAATAATATCAAAAAAATATTTTTTAAACAAACATATTTTAAATTAATGAAAAAGATATTAAGATCTAACTCATTTAAATTTTTTTTATTAAAAAAATATGCTTTGCTTGAGTGCTTTTTTCACCTCACCTCCCACACAAATGTTTCCAAAGCTTTTGTTTTTGCAATTAAATTATGGCCGCTTATAGTCGTGTTTTACCAATAAATTATTTTTGTTTGGAACACATGCAGATAAAAATCAGAGTTTTTAAACCCGAACTGGAAACCGGCCAACCGACCAGTAAACATGTCTGGTCCACTATTTTTTTATTGTTTTAAAAATAATCAATTTTTTAATTTTTCTTTAGAATTTCATATTAATAAGTAAAAAATATTCAATTTCTCATTGGTTTTGCCCCGATTTAGCTCTGGTTTGACTCCGATCTGATTTACTAACTCTTGACTTAATACTCTGACCGGTTTAATGACTGGACTGAATTTCAAAATTTTGATAAAAATATATAATCCTTAAGAGTTTATCCGCAACTCATGACAAATGAAGATGTGACATTCTTTGTTTAAATGAATTCTTCCCACCGAAAGTAGCGTAACAAAACAGCAAAAATATAACATGATAACTTAGGGAAAGAAAGAAGAAGAGGGGTTTCTCCACTAAATAAATGTTGCTTATGGAAAATCAATGTGTTTATTGGAGGAATAATACGAGCAAATTAAAACCCATAAAAGTCTCAACAATAAGCTACATGGTTAGTTTTAATTTTGAATACTCCTCTTCATAGCCCTTTTACTAGTTTAAGTTCACATCTTAGTGCTCTTAATTAGTATGCACTAAGGCTTCTCCAATATTAAGCAACATGATACTTCTTTTGACTCACATTAAAAATCCTAACAATTTTATCATAATTAAAAGTTTTAGTCTTGCAAGGAAATTTTAATTTTTGGACCATTTTATTAATGTTATTCTGTATGTAATATGTTATTTTAAATCACGCGTATTCAAAGAATTTGTTTCAGACGCTGTACAAAATTACAAAAGGTTTACTTGTTACCAAAAGGCATGTTATATCTTTTGGTGTTTACTTGTTTAAGAAATGCCATTGCAGGTCAAAACCTTGATTTTATTAGAGTGAGTATTTGGAGGAGTAAAATAGTCTCTGAGGATAAACTTTAGACTAATTGGTGCAAGTGAAAGTGAAGAGTCAAGAGTGAAATGGAGCATGACATAAAAACCTCCTTTTATGTGTTCAATTATGCACAGAGAGAGAGAGAGAGAGAGAGAGAGAGAGCCTTTGGTATTATCTGTACTGAATAACCTTTCTGTAAAATCCTTTAGTTTTTTTTTTCTTTTTCATTTTGCCTGAACACTTTTAGTTTGTTTCATTGATAAATGAATAATCTAATTAGTTACTGGCTTATATAAATCATTTGGCTTGCGTATGAATAAAGGTCATAGCAAATAAGCTAACAAATACATATAAAGATATATATTCTAATTAATTAGTTGCTGATTTATAGATCATTTCAGTTTCCTGTATGATACTGTGTATCAAGCTGGGGTAGTTAGGGCATGTTCATATTCCTACGATTTTATCACTTCTAGGGCAGCAGCCAGCAGCACTCTTTCGCGAAAAATGGATTTTAATCTCATAATAAGTGTAAGAGAAGTTTTATCTCATAAAATATAAAATAATATTTTTTTAAAAAAAAAAATTTGATTCCGAAATTTTACCAACAGGCCTATTGGGTGAATGAGCACATAACTAACTTATGAGGGTGTGAGGCTGAGAAATATAATGCTCCCACGAACCAAAAAGAGAAATCTTAAACATATTTTAATTCATTTTTAATCTAACATGTTTTTTAAAATTTTCTTTTCATCTCTGTATTAAGAAGTTAATGGATTTTAAGTGTTCTTCTCACTAGGATTGGAATTGCATAAATATGTGTGAATAATCTTAGTTGGCTGATGATGTAATTCACATTTTTATTTTTCTTAAAACAATAAATCCCTTAACTAGGAGTTTTAAAATGAAAGGACTAAAAATTACTTAAAATAGCTTCAATAATAAAAATTAGTCTTTGTTGCCTTTGACATGATTATCAAATTAAAACCATGAATAAATCCCAAATAATCCATACACCAGAGCTTATATATTCCATCTCTGCCCAAATTCAAAATCACCTGATGCAACCTCCTCTGGTACCATCCAATAATGTCAGAAAGTAAATTAAGTTTGCTCTCACCCTAAACACTTCCTTTGCAGTGTCAAATGAAACTATGAATCTATCCATTTGGTTATAGGCAAACCAATAGCTAGCTTTACTCTTTTGACAAATAAGACCTACACTTAAGTTGCCAAATTCTACTTCCTTCCATGACCCTGTGGATAATGAATACACCACATAAAATCTTACTATTTTGTAATCCCTCTGGTATTTTTTATAAGCACTTTTTTTTATTGGGTAAAACAAACTGGCAGTAAAAATTAGTTAAAAATAATAAATGAATTAAAAATATTATATCTTTTTCAGATATGCCCCTATTCCACAAATGTAAGGATGGACAATCTATAAGTACATCTGTAAACGTCTTGGAGTCAAAAGGGCCGGGATCCAACTCATCTAGACTTTTTTTTTTGGGTACAAAAGTAATAATAAATAAACAGCTTGAAGAAGGGGCAGGTGATCTCTTTTAAGTCTCTACACAGCCATTTTCATTTGTATCTTCTGGTGAGGATTGTAAGCAACGAGTTCAAAATCAGAAGCCACAAAGGAATCTATATCCTTCTTTGGCTTTATCTTCAAAGTCTGCATTCAAATTAGCCAACAATGAGAAGACAGATAAACTACAGAAGCACGTATAGATCAACTTCAGCAGCTGACTACTTTATAAACCAAATGAAATACGAAGACATTATTATTAGTATACATACAGGAAAAGGTCTTGGTTGGTTCCGGAGCTGCTCCTGTAAAGGCCTCACATGATTACAGTAAACGTGTGCATCCCCAATGACATGGATAAAATCCCCCAGAACAAGTTCTGACAAGAAGAATACATGGTGGTGTAAGGATTTGATTACTCACATGAGAAATGCCGTGTTCTTCTCATCTTTGTTTTTCTTTTGTTTACGCAATTTCAACTGGCACACAAACATGTCAACACAAGGCTTGAACCCGGGATCTCATCCAAGAGTCAATGACATACAACACTTAACCCCTTTTTCTCAAAAACTCAGTTTAACAGCAAACAAACGACTACATATTAAAAAGGGTTAATGTCATTGGTGGCCTTTACACTTTGATCAAATTTTAGTTTTGTTCCCTTTTGTTTCACATCATTGACTCTGGTCCCTGATCTAAATTTAAATATAGAAACAAAAACCAAAACTCGTTAAAAATATAGTGATCAATCATTAATTTAAACCAAATCTTCAATAAACTATATAGATCAAAACCAATGGTTTGAAAATATAAGGACCAAAACCAAAATTCGATTAAACTATAAGGACTAACAATGGTATTAACCCTATTAAAAACCATAAGAAAGGGCAGAGGCTTGTCATACCACAAACATGAGCTATCATGCATGTCAACAGAGCATAAGATGCTATATTAAATGGTACACCAAGGCCCATGTCAGCAGAGCGCTGATACAATTGACAGGATAACTCCCCATTTGCTACATAGAACTGCAAAGAGATCATAAAAGTGTGAGGAAGGAAGTGGTAGGCAGTGTGACAGCGTTTAAAGAGATCCAAACCTGAGCAAATATGTGGCATGGTGGAAGTGCCATCAATTTAAGATCGGCTGGATTCCAGGCTGAGAGGATGATCCGCCGGTCATCGGGATTATTCTTGATCTTGTCAATAACATCCAAAAGCTGATCAAATCCTTGCCCAGAGTAATCAGAATGCATCCCAGTATACCTATAAATAGTAGGATGGTAAGAAAAACAGAGATGTCCTCGTGTCCCACACAAAATAGTACAATACAGCCCACCTACCTGGCACCAAAGTGCCTCCACTGAAACCCATATATAGGTCCTAAATCACCCTCCTCCCTCTCTGTCAAACCAATACTGTAATATAAGCATTGATCCAGTTAGTCACAGCAAAGAAAAGAAAACAAAGATGTATGCAATAGACAATTGCCAACCTATCAAGGTATTCTCTGGATGCATTTCCATCCCATATATGGATGCCTTTTTCCTGCAGCACCTGTCAATAAAACATCTTTTCAGAAGGGTTCATAGCCTCGTACTAAAAGCCAAGAGATTCTTTGAAAATTGGGAAGCCTCGTACTAATACCTTGGCATTTGTTGAACCACTTATAAACCAAAGAAGCTCTTCAACAACCCCTCGCCAAAATACTAACTGGGGACCAAATGAAGAAACTATGTCAAATTTTATATCAAAATGTAAAATAAATATCACACATTAAAAAAGAAAAAGAAAAAAGAAAACAAAATTAATCAAATTATTTTGGACAAAAAATATCTTAGATTAAAATGTATACATGCCTTGGTTGTTAGAAGAGGAAAGCTTCTACGCAGATTGAACCTCATCTGTAGAAACATAGAGATAAGAAGTCAGCATTTGTATGATAGAAACCCATTTAATAAAACCAATATAACATTACCTGGCAACCAAATTTTGATAAGGTGCCAGTCCCTGTTCTATCATCCTTACGAGTTCCTTCAGAGATGATTTCTTGTATCAGTCTAAGATACGTGTACTCCTCGTGTCTCTCAAAAATCATTTTAGGAAGGAAAGAAAAGTTATTAACGCCAATTTTTGTGGAATCTGATGTACAATCAGAATTGGTATCAGCATTCTGATTAAGTTGGTTGGCTGCAGAACTCCTCAGACGCACATAAGTTGTGAAAGAATAACGAATGTTGTTCTCCACCATAGGAAAGGATGAGTACCATGGCCGGAAAACTGAGGAGTCAATTGGAGGCATGAAAGTGTCACACTCAATGCTTGTCTCGATTTCAGTAATGTGGATAGCTTCACAACTAGGTGCATTAAGAGCCTCCCTGTAAATGGAAATTATAAGCTACAACAAAAAGAAGCTTGATAAAACAATTGAGCTAGGAGGGAAAAAGTCACTTTAATGGGGAAATAACAAGATATACCTAAATATCTGGCCACCTCCAATAACGAAGATCTTCTCAATAGATAGACAGTAAGGGGACGCAGCTAATAGTTCCAAAGCAGAAGACATGCTTCCACAGATAACAACATTCTCTGTAGTTGCTATATCAAATCTTCCTGAACGAGTAAGAACAACATTAAGACGACCGGGAAGAGGTCGGAGAGGGATACTCTCCCATGTTTTTCTACCCATTAAAACTGCATTCTTCTTCCCAGGATCAGATGTTGCCATAGTGATCTCCTTAAAAAATTTGAGATCACAGGGTAATCTCCAGGGTAATTTTCCATCCTTACCAATACCCAAATCCCGCGTCGCAGCCACTACCACTTGGTAAGTCCTCTGTGGATTATGTGGCGAACTGACACTGACATTGCCATTGTCATTGGGAGTTACACAAGAACTACTGGCCATAATAGAACTTAGACGCCGGCAGAAGCTTGGTGACAATGTCTCAAGAGATGGACTGCACAACCAATTGTTTTGGAAGTGCAGTGAAACCTGAAACCACCACTTAAAAAATATAAAATTATCTCTTTACACAACATCACTTGTATGCAAAATTGCAAACACATTAAATGACGAAACAGATGCAGTAAACGGAAAGCAGTGACCAGAAAGAGTACAAGAAGGATAGGCAGCTAAGCTATAGTATTAAATGACGCAGAGGATACACTTTTTTCAGTAAGTGAAGTTCAAATTATTGATTGAGGCAATTTATAAAATCGTGCAAAAACAGAACTGAAACGTGACGATGTGCCTCTATTTGTTGGCCTCAACAACTAAACGTGACGATATGCCTATATCATGACACTTCAACAGCACTTCAGACCCATCAATGATTCAAAGACTGTTCACGTATATACACAAGTCAGATAACAAGAAAGCCAACTGTTCTGCGTCTTGAAGTAGAAAACCAGTAACTGGGAAGATATATATGGCGCCCAATTCCTTTACTCAACCATCCAAAAGCCCTAGCATTTGCGAGGTCCATCAATGGACATTGTCTAAAGCCACTCAGACAGCAACTGCAAAAGATTCAGTATATGAAACATGAAAATGGATTATATATAAATAAGCATCAGCCCCTATTCGCGAAAATGCAGCAGCAGTGTCAGATATACTACCCACCCAATAACCATAAGACCCGTATGCGAAGAAGGAACTCACCGACCTCAACCCCAAGCGCCAAATTTTTGCAGGGACTAAGACCCGAGGGCCAAAAACCTTAAGCTAAAATTCACCTTTTTGAACAAACCAATAATAATACCAAAACAAAAACACTAAATTATTATTTTTCAGGGGAAAAAAAATTAGAGTCGGAGATTGATGAGGAAAGGTAACTGATGATTGTTTTGATTAAAAAAAAAAAAAAAGCGTTAGCGAGAGTTTGGAGTAATGGGCATACGAGGGAAAAAGCGAGTAGCGGGCGAGAATAAAGCATAAGCTAAAGTCCAAGGCATAAGTTAATTAGCTCATATCAATAAATTAAGATAATTAATTAAATTATTTATTTTAAATAAATATTAGTTAAATTAACTAACTTCAATAATAATTTTATAAAAAAATTATAAATTTGGATAATAAAATATGTTAGAGTCTTGTATTCACGACCAAATCTAACCTTTTTATATTGAAAAAATTATATTTGGAAATTATATTTTCTTACCTTTAAAATTCATTCCACGTAATAACTGTTACAAAGTCTGATTCAACAACACTCAAGTCTCAAAATGAGGTATAGAAGTAACAAACCACCGTTATAAAACTAGAAACTAAAATTAAAAACAGAACATCAACACGGATCAACTTTTCTTCTTCTTATATTTTCATTCAATCAATTTTTAACGGTAAAAAATAATATTACTTCATTTTAATATTTTTAGGATAACATCAAACTTAAAAAATCTTCCAGCGCAATATCGTTCTTGAGCAAAGCAAATTTACACATTAACCCACAAAAGAATATAAAAATCTCCCATGTAGTTAAGGGTAATCCCAATTCCTTTTTTAAGTAGAAAAGTATTTAAATATCCTCCTCCATTTGTAAATATAATATATGATCTCTTTTAATTTGATCTCTTTTTATAATATAAAGCTTCGAATTCTGTAATATTTTAAAAACATTTTTAAAAATATTTCTATTTTATTTCACCAAAAAAATATTTATATTTTATGATTTTATCTCAACCCTCCATAAATGATTTTTCAAAAATAATTTTATTTAATTAGACTATCCCAGACAATTTGGAAATAACAAGAAATTAATTATTGAGACACGACCAACTGCTTATGCTGTTTAATTTTAACCCCTATGTATTAATTAAAACTTTCGTATCGTTGAGTTCGTTAGTTAGTTAGGTGCCGTGCGTAAGAATCTGTGCGGAGTTGCTTGCATATCGCAAAAGCATTTACACTTTCTGTTACATCGACACGAAACCGAATCTTAAAAATGGTTAAAAGGTAATCTCAAAAACGTGCCTCGTCAATTTAGCAGTACCAACAAACAGAATTGGCATTTCAGAATCACTAAATCGAGTAGAGCCATTCTGGGCTGTTCGTTTCGATATCCTCTTTTTCATGGTCCTATTGAGTTGAGAGACAATGAGATCTTAAATTTATACGTTTCAATTTTGGCTTTCGCAATCTCCTCCTATATTCCTGTCATAAAGGTATACATCTAATCGTCTCTTACCACTCCTTTCTCTTTACTAAATTTTGATTCATTTAAACCTAATGAGCTCAGAAAAACACCATTTTAGCGATTTATAGCTACATTCGCTTCATATAATCTTCCAGTTTCCTCTATTTCTGTCTTCTTTCTGCATTTTCTTTTTCAATGCATGCTAAATGCAGGTTGGCTTTAAGCTTTTCTGACTTTTTTCCTTTTCGTGGCTTAAGGTGAAGCCTCAATTCTGGGAAATACCTACTCGATTCGTTAATCATGTGTGACACCATGTATATGGCCATACCTAATGATCGATCGCTTAAAACGCGTAAGTACGCAGCATTTCTATCATTTTGTGCTTGTGCTTAATCATTATGGGTCAAGTAAATGCTAAAATGTGAAATTGCATGCTGACTGTTTTGCAACATTTCTTGTCTATGATGATGAGAAAAATGAAACGAAAAGGAATGGAGATAATTGAGGTGTTCTGTGTTGATATGAATCCTAATGTGCTGTTTAGGAAGCATGGGAATGATATTAGCCTAAGTGTTTTTTGAAGAACAACACCTTCAAAATGTGAATTTCCTTCTTCTCCAGTCATTCAATTTTTTATTTTTATTTTTTCCTTTTCTACAATCACAGTTATTGAACTGGATAAAGCTGAGGATGAAAAGAGGAAAAAGTATGGAACTATAAAGAAGGCGGCATTAAATGCGTCATCCAGGGTCAAGTCTTCCTTGACAAAGAAAGGTCGTAAGAATAGCAGAGTTATGTCTGTTGGTTCTGAGAATGAACTTAACCTAGAAGAGTTGCAGGCAGTTGATGCCTTTCGCCAAGCTCTTATCTTGGACGACCTTTTTCTTGCCAAACATGACAATCATCAAATAATGCTGAGGTAGCCAAAAGCAACAACAATTTCTACATCAATAGCTTCACGTCATGGATTAATTAGTTTTGTCTGTGTTGATCCAGATTCTTGAGAGCAAGGAAGTTTGATATCGAGAAAACAAAGCAAATGTGGGCAGATATGCTTCAGTGGAGAAAAGAATTCGGTGCTGACACTATTGTGGAGGTACTCCCTCCTGAAGGACAGAAAGATTATTCAGTTCACAAATGACACTTTTGGTTGATTTGTCTAACCTTAATGATGTCTTTGTTTTGATTAGGATTTTGAATTCCCAGAAATAGATGAAGTTTTAAAGTACTACCCACATGGGCATCATGGAGTTGATAAGCATGGACAACCTGTATACATTGAAAAGTTGGGTCAGGTTGATCCTAATAAGCTGATGCAAGTAACAACTATGGATCGTTACGTCAAGTACCATGTAAGAGAGTTTGAGAGGACCTTTGCTGTTAAGTTCCCTGCATGTTCAATTGCTGCTAAGAAGCACATTCAACAGAGCACAACTATTTTGGATGTGCAAGGAGTGGTATGTATAAATATTAATGAAACACTGTCCATTTCCAATAAAAACTATCATGGTTGGATTTGACATGTAAAAGAAGTTTCATACAAGTGCTTACCAGCATGGTTCTTCAGGGACTTAAAAATTTCAACAAAGCTGCAAGAGAACTCATCCAGAGGCTTCAGAAGATTGATGGTGACAACTATCCTGAGGTACTAGATTAACCACAAAGGTTCTAGATTTTTTTTTTTTCCCACATCAACCATTTTGATTGCCTCCCTGGCTAAAATAGAAGGCTTTAGGTGCCTAGTCCACCTACAATATACAGATTAAGCCAGTCCCACTTGTAAAAATGCCTAATATGATTACATATCCTTTAATTATTGACCTAATCTGTCTGTTTTTAGCCCACTGGGGCCACTTGAGAACTTCTTTTTGCTAAAATGGGATGCTTCTGATATACCATTGTTGAACTTCCAAATTTACAGACACTGAACAGAATGTTCATCATCAATGCTGGTTCTGGATTTAGGCTCTTGTGGAACACAATCAAGTCATTCCTTGATCCCAAGACAACTGCAAAAATCCATGTAAGCATGTTGATATATTCATTTTGAAAAATTGTTGATTTCTGCAAAGTAGGGAGGTATTTAACAGATCAAGGGTGTTTATTGAACAGGTTCTAGGTAACAAATACCAAAGCAAGTTGCTGGAGATCATTGATGCCAGGTAATGTTTTCTCCTTGATCATTGAAATATTCAATCTCAACTCCATTGATATTTAAGCCGTCTATGTCATTAAAACCAAGTAACAAAATTTTCCTGCTAACCTCATTGATTATTTAATTATGGCATCGTTATAGCATTAAGCCTTCTGCTATAAATAAAACATTTTCTTTATTTTATTAATCAGTGAGCTTCCAGAGTTCTTGGGCGGTACTTGTACTTGTGCAGATAAAGGTGGTTGCATGCTTTCCGACAAAGGACCATGGAACGATCCAGAAATCTTGAAGGTAATGTACATTTTGTATGCTCAATATCTTTAGCGAAGGAAAATATTGAAGTTCTTTCTTTTGATGAATTAGATGGTTCAAAATCAAGAGGGAACTTTGTCTAAAGGTATACCCTCAGAAGAAATTCATGAGAAAAAAATCTGTGGAGATGACGAACCATATCTAAAGGTACTCTTTCTCTACCAGCTTTGTTCTGAAACTGTCTCTATATATCTGTTATTTCTGGAAAATGTGTCAATTATTATTATGCTTTTGTTGTTTTCTGCAATATTAAGGGATGCAATTCTTTTGACAAAAGATCAATAGAACTTCCATCAACAAAAGTTGAGAATGCCAAACACTCCCCAGACCCAGAAGGAGTAAGTTGCTACGTAGTATAATTTGCAAGAAATAGTTTAATAGATTGCTACTCTGTCGGTAAATTTGAGAAGCTATAATTGATGATAGAACAAGATTGTACTATGCGCATTATGAATACAGTTTATAAGTCTGCCTTCTTTTAATCTATGACCTGAAAAACGAGAGCAGGCTTCATTACTTGATGAAATGTGAGGCATATTTATGACCTTAAATTAATTCCTTCTTTGCATATGCTTTCACGATTAACTTCTTCTGATGTATTTCCACCAATAAATTGCAGGTCGTGAAGCAACAATATAGTGTCCACCGGTACGATGTCCAGGGGTTTGACAAGTCAATGAATGCAACTTGGATAAAACCAGCACAAAATGATAAATTTGCACTCTCTAAAGGTATTTTATACAGCTAATTAATTAACTAGAGCGGGTTATGTACATTTGCACATTACTTAAAGATGAGTTATCTTGTTCACGATTTGAGAATATTGTGACTTCTCTATACTTGTTATTAGTTTGATTTACCCTTGTTTGGCACAATAACATGCCTCTATATTTCTTTTTGTCCTCTAACATTTGCAGATAGTTTTATTCACGATCCTTACAAGACTTCTGTGGCACTTAACAATCCGTTTACGAGTGGGATCATGGCCTTATTGATGGGAATTATAACAATGATCCGAATCACGAGCAACATACCCAGAAAACTCACTGAAGCTGCCTTCAATGACTACTCAGTACAGCGTGAGAGCACAAAAATGGTAGCACCAGGCGTTTCCATGAAAGATCACATGGCCTTGATTAAACGCGTAGCTGAACTAGAAGAGAAGGTGACTGTTCTCAGCGTAAAACCTTCCATGCCAAAAGAGAAGGAAGAACTTCTGAATGCCACTCTAAACAGAGTCCAAAGTCTTGAGCAAGAGTTAGCTGCATCTAAAATGGTATTACCACTAGCTACTTTCCCTTCATATATACTTTACTTGAGTGCCATCTTTATTTAGGGACATAAATATGATAAAAGCTTCTTTGTTTTGTTTTGGACGCTTCAGGCTCTTGATGAAACCCTTGCGAGACACAACGAGCTGCAAGCCTCCATTGAGAAGAAGATGAAGAAGAAAAAGAAGTTTGTAAGTCATCTTAACTCTGATACTGCTTCCCCAAGATTTCTTCGCAGTTTAACAAAGTTTAAGAACTTAGTTGCAAGAGCAAATGTTCAAAGACCATGTATGTGAGTTATAAAAGTGATCAATTTATAGTTAGTGTTTCTTCTGAAATAAATATCTTGAACATCCAATATAATTAATGCTAATCCACATGTAATAAAAAATTTTCAAGCATGAATTCTTCACACCATAGTGTTATTAATAAAAATCCGATGACAAGTGCCTAAAAATGGATACACTCTTGAAGAGAATGTAGAAAAAACTAAAATGTGGTTTCACTTACACAAGTTTTTTGGTTTTGTGGTTGCAGTTCCGCTGGTAAGGTAAAAATTATGTGACAGCTCTACCATTACGGGTCAAAGTTGAATTACGAAGTTAACGACTTGGTGGCTTTGTTGTTTAATTGTCTTCAGCCCCATCCGTGTCTTCTTTTTTCTATTTAACCCAAACCCACCAATGACCTTGGATTCAGCTATTGGCATTTCTATTTTCATTAGTTGATTAGAAATTAAAAAAAAAACGAAAATGTGAGTGTGTGTGTGTGTGTATTGTGAATAATATGTACATACTAAAAATATATCAACGTAATTATAGTTGAAAAAGGAGAATATGTTGTGTAAATTAAAGATGAAAATACATATTGTATATTGAATTAAGATTGACGAAAGTGCACAAACTTGTCAAAACAAGCCACCCATGTAAGTTACGGATTTGCATCTTACATGTTTAATGAATAGCAAGAAAAACAAATCCCATATACATTTTTGTCGTGTTGTGTCACTGTTTATGGCATCAGCCAATTTTAACATTAGTGAGATGATGTTTCCCCGGTGCTGAAGGAACGCAAGGAGAGACATCAAACGAAGGTGTTCAACTCAAAACACAAAGCTCGCATACAAGCTGAGAAAAGAAGCCATCGTCTGGGCTATACAAAAACATTTGAAACCAAATTCTTCATTAGTTTGATCAAAATACACTCTTAAACTGTCCAGAGTTTACATCATGTGAGACGTCGACGCTCATTAGCATAGAAACACGGCGCCTGCTTTGAGAAGAAGCATCCTCCTCCATGGAGTTTCCTCCGTCACCAACAAAACTCACCAGCAAAACTTCTTTTTCTGATTAAAAGGCAGCAAAATGAAACGACGAATGTAAGCATCTGAAAATATATATATATCCCTTCACATGTGTCTCAGGAATAAAGATTTGTTAACTTACCCGTAACTTGGCTTCTTCCTGACGATCAATGTAAGCAAGCAGCTCCTCTTGCCTCATCAACGCTTCGTAGAGAGCCTGTGCAGAGAAAATCAAACAAAGCAATGAGGCTTCAATTATTCTTCATACCACTGCATGAACGCTTTCACAAGGAGCATAAGCAAAAATCATCTGAGCAAACTAAAGAAGAAATGGAAACACTTAGTGTTTCGAATGAGATGCAACTATACATTACATTGTCACGACTGCTCTTTACACCAAAATATCACACACTACCTTTTTTGTGGTAATTAACTCTGCTTCCAAAGCATCTACCCGGTAAACAGCAGCATTCAACAATTCCTCCTTCTCAGAAGGCATCTCAGATGGCTTTGATTGGAGAGTTTCAACCTTCTCTTCAAGCTCGCTCAACCTTTTTAGCATAGATGGGAGAAGATCTGCCTCTGTACATACTGCAGTTGGTGAAGGTGGACGACAGTCATCCTTGTTTGAGATATCAAGAGCTGTGTCTGAAGTGCTCTGGCCATCTTCTCTTGATGCTGCAGGAAGTTTCTTGGTCATGCGGCATGCAACTGAGCGGAAGAGGGTAAATAAAGTCAAGAAGAACACAGTCAGGGCCACCCAAATCTGAGCTCGAATCCCTTCGGGAGTTTTCTCCATGTCAGGAAGGGGAGGTGCACCTGTATTTGAGGACTCAGTTAAAATTTTCCAAGAAAATTATATCAAATAATTGGAATCAAGAAAGCAACACTATCTCAATTGAAAGGGAGTATTAAATAAAACAGTTCTTGTGCCCAAAATTACCAAATACATTACAGCATTCACAAAAAATTTCCACATCGTCAACTAAGATTACCAGGCTAAAGTTGCTCACCTTTTGAAGTATATGATCTCTGTAGAGATGCTGGGCTCTTCCAGCTAGCATCAACAGCTTTGTCCACCATCGGAACATATTCATCATATCCAGGTAGGTTACCAGTATAGTTTGTCTTTCCAACACCCTTAGCCTGAGGGTAAACAACAAAGTTGAACAAAATTCATATTATTTTTATAGGAATGGCCATTACAGCAAATCCTATAGCTAGGTGTTGACAGAAGTTATACTTTGAACACATCCATAATATTTAATATTGTCACTAGTTACAGTGGTTTAAAACGTACACCAGCATAAACTATCTCCCTCAGCAAAGGGTAGAGTTTTTTTTTTTGTTTCATGTTTTCTTTATCCAAAAGAAAAAATGCATGCCAGTGAATACATCACAGCCATAACATAGTAAGCATAAGAATATGATAAAATAGAATTTATTTGGCAGCAATTCTATTAACAAAACTCGGTGGTTGCGCAAAAGATCAGAAAACATCGATTGAATGTTTTTTCATTTAACAAAAAGACTGAAAAAACAGAGCAGTGTCAACACTTACTTCCTCACGAACAGGAGTCAACCTGAGGTGTGAGTAACTCTTCATTGCTTTTGGTGAAGCTAAATCTTCAGCTTCAGAACCTGATTCACAAGTGGATGTATCACTGCCTTTCACCTGCTAAGAATTTGTAGAATTATTGTATAGTTACTTAATGGAACCAAAAAAGGGTGAAGAGGAGGCATGAAAGAATGAATTTTGCCTCTCTCAGCCAAAGCAATAATAACCGCATAAAAAATTACCATAGGGTATCGTGGCTTGGCATATGCAATAACCTTCCCTTCACTATTTAAAACTTTCACCACCTGCCTTGCACGCCTTGCTTCACCAGTAAGAACCATCTGCAACAACTCACATGCAGTGAACTGTAAGCCTATAGCAAATAGTTCAATAATTGTTGAGCCTAAGGCAAGTAAGGCCAGTTTATAACCTTTAATATTGAAGGGTCTTTCCAGGGCCCTTTATCAGATCTGAGGCAACCTCCCTGATCTGCACAAGTGCAAGCACCCCCAAGGAATTCTGGCAATTCACTTCATGAAGAACACAAAATTATTAGGTATTTAATAGGATAGTATAATGATGCAAGAAACACATAATGCATTAGTCAATTGGAAAAAGAAAAATTATATATACTAACACATGAAAATTATAACATACATGGAGATAGGGGGAAAATATTCTTACCTGGCATCAATTACTTCAAGCAATTTACTCTGGTACTTGTTTCCAAGAACCTAGGCAATATTTTCAAGGAAGCATTAAGTAAAAAGAAAAAATATATATCAACAGCCTTAAACAAAACAGTAGACAAAGCTTCTAAACAACTAGAAGACAGCATTTTCACATACATGAATCTTTGAAGTCGTTTTGGGATCTAGAAAAGTCTTGACAGTGTTCCACAGCAGCCTAAATCCTGGGCCAGCATTTATAATAAACATCTGGCAGAGAGTCTTTTTCAAAAATTAAAAAAAGTAAATCATTCACCAAAGTCATAGTACACGTTAATCTTCCAGATTTCAAAAAAAAAATTGCAAGGAGACCATCCACAAAATACAACGGAGCAGGATTGGTACCTCAGGGTAATTGTCACCATCAATCTTTTGTAATCGTGTGATGAGATCCCGGGCAGATTTTGTAAAATTTTTAAGGCCCTGGTATTTTTCACCATGATAAATAGGTGTGTGGGTATCAGAACATCATAGGCAATTGAAAATGAAACAGTTGGAGGCTGAAGGCTGAGATACATACCACGCCTTGAACATCTAAGATTGTGGTACTTGAATCAATGTGCTTCTTGGCTGCAATAGTGCAAGCTGGAAACTTTATTGCAAAAGCTTTCTCAAACTCCTGAACATGGTACTTTATATATCTGTCTAGGGTTGTGACTTGCATAAGTCTGTTTGGATCAACTTTTCCAAGTCTTTCAATGTAAACAGGTCTTCCCTCCTTATCAACACCGTGATGACCATGGGGGTAATACTTCACAACTTCATTTAACTCCTTGAACTCAAAATCCTGATGAAAATATTAAATATTACAAAGCCAGATCTAACTTTTGTTGATTAAATTTAAATCTGAAGTCCAATCATCATTCAAATTTTAGCTGCATCTACCTCCATAATAGTGTCAGCACCAAATTCCTTCCTCCATTGTAGCATATCAGCCCACATATGCTTTGCTTTCTCAATATCAAATTTCCTTGCTTTGAGAAATCTATAAAACACAAAGTAAAGACAAATATAAGCCCATTGGTTGAACTAAGATGAGGGAAGTAATTTAACACCATCCAAAAACAAGCACCTTAACATCATATGGTAATCATCATGCCTCTCAGGAAGCAATTCGTCCATAATCAGCGATTGCCGAAATTCATCAACAGCCTGCAACTCCTCAACATCCCGAACATCCTCAATGGACACAGAGCTGACACGGCCATCACTTTTTCTCCTGCTACTCTTTTTCTTGAGAGAATGCCTAAATTTGGTGGATGCATTAATTGCTTTCTTTTTAAGAGATCCAATTCTCGTCCTCCTTTCATCCTCAGAGTTCTCAAAATCAGATCTCCTTTCTCTTTTCTCATCACTACCAGAGAACCCCTCAAAACCTAGCAACATCAAAACACAACAATACACATAAAAGACATTTCAAGAAGGAATTCTTTTGAAAATTATATGAGTATATATATTGGTCTTAAATGATGGTCAGTCTCTGAACAGATAAAATCCCAAATCCGATATTTCACAAATTCTAAATCACTTAAAGCCTATCCAGTCCAATTGTCAATGGCAGGTAACCCTGATGAACGGATCAATCACTTTATCTGTTGGTCTATAAATTTTAATAGCTGACAACGAAGTAATTTAGCCGAATCGCTCTGTGGAACCGGGAAAAAATGATTTCTTTCTGCCTAAACTGAAACCCACCACTGAAACAGAGTGTTTATTGCTCAATTTTGCTGATCTACGCGTTCCCTACCCTTTTTCAAGCTAGCAGACAAGAGAGCGAACCCTAGACTCAGAAAATTGAGACGCATTTACCAGGGACGCGATGAAAACAAAACCCAAATTTGCGAAAACACCCAAAATGCAAGGGAAAGGAACTCACAAGGTCTGGCAAAACGATCCAATGGGCCGGACATTGTACCGATAACAAGTATTTACATCAATCAAGACCTCCAATGAGCGTTGCCTCAAGCCTGATCCCAACAACTCACGAATCGGACACGAAATCGGAGTCCAACAGGGGTACACCGCGATGCCGAGGAGAAAATTCCAAATGTAGCTGATCTACGGCGAAGAATGAGCCAAAAACCAAAGCTAGACTACGCGAACTCAAGCTGTGACGCAACAAATGGCAGAGCGGCAGACTTGGGCAAAACTAATTAATTTCATAATTGAAAAAAAAAAAAAATCGCCGGAAAGGTCAGCGAGACAGCTAGAGACAGACAGAGAATGAAAGCCGAGAGATGGCGCTCAGA
The DNA here is from genome assembly GCA_037074505.1 of Albizia julibrissin. Classification (NCBI taxonomy): domain Eukaryota; kingdom Viridiplantae; phylum Streptophyta; class Magnoliopsida; order Fabales; family Fabaceae; genus Albizia; species Albizia julibrissin. The sequence goes on along the minus strand of CM073480.1, from coordinate 1,441,230 downwards.
GTTTGGTGCACATGGAGGCCGGAGGAGGAAGAGCGTGGGTCCCAGCAGGTAGGCAGGACACGTGGCAGGCGCAGAGATAGGAGGAAGAGGAGGAGAGTGGAGGGAATAAATGGCCGGCATTAGGGTTTATAAAGGGAGCGAAGAAAGATTGAAAGAGCCAAAGGAATGACAGAAGGTCAATGATTTGGTCACCCACGGTGAGCTATCACCTCGGTCCTTCCATGACTGGCGCATCCCTTTTTGAAAACTCCAAAATAACGTCTGATTCTGCTTTTTGTTTTTTGTTTTTAACTTTTACTAATTTTTTCATTCAAAAATACGATAGAGAAAACAATATATAAAGGATGCTTTTTTTGTTTTAATTATCGTGAAAGATATTTTAACCTGCATAATCAAAATTTGAGGTGAATTATGGATTTCTCTCTTTTGTTTGTCCCTTGAAGAATTTGAGCATGTTATTTATTTTTTTTATGTTACTGGTGTCAACCTGGAACTATTCTATCATTTTATCTTTTTTTATTTATTTTTTTATCTTATACAATAATGAGTTTATTTTTTTATTAAAAAATAATAATCTATTATTGCTTATTAGTTAGTGACTACCATATTTTGTTTGAAAACACTAAAATGGTAAGAATTGGGACGCGATATTAAATTTTGCCATCAAAAATCCTAAACCCAAAAATGCCAAGCATGTTTCGGATGGCTTTTTGAGTTTTTTATAAGTATTTATGTATATAAATCAAGATAAATCTCTTCTCATATACTTACCTTGTATATTGTAAATCATGATTAACAAAAATTTTAAAAAAATTCCGATTGTTATTTTAAAAAAAAACACTTCTTCTTTTGATTCTTAAGATGTGAAGTAAATGCCGATTAAAATACATCAAACAAAAAATGCCACTGATGTATGGTATAATGTAATATTGTAATGTTACTGTATCCTGGTCAAAAAAATGTAATGTTAATGGATTGGTCAAAGTAAAACAGGGTGGACTATTTTTTTATGAGAGATTGCCCTCTTAAGTATTTAATTCTTTAAAAAAAATAATTGGTTTTTAAAAGCTTGCGTTTTTCCAACCAATTTTAGTAAAGCTTGCTTCCATCAGACATCATCGGGCAAAATGAAGGAACTCATAATCCCATCAGAAATTTTGATCGGTGATGCTTGATAATTTGACTTGCTATCCCTCAATCCATCATTAGAAAAACAAAAGGCTAAGGAGCACGATTTATTTTAGGAGTTGTCAGAAAATAGTAATGTTGCCTCAAATATTTCAAAATCCAAGCAATTTTATCTTATCAGACGTCAAATTTAACTATTAATTAATCAACTATGTGGAGCTATCCGTATGTCATTCATATTATTTTTTTAATATATAAATTTATTCTAAATTTTTTTTAGTTTAATATTATCCTGAAAGTTTTCAAATCATAATAATATCACCCTAATCAAGAATAAGGCCATTAAAAACCCTTCACCGCTATACCCAACAACGCTGGGATATGAGTGTACCTCTGTGATTTTTTCTTGGTCACACAAAATATTTTCCCCATCTTTGATTTTCTTCAATCTTTCATATGGGATGTATTTTGTTTTTTTTAATTATTTATAAATCTAACTTAAAAAAACATGATATAGGTGACACACGTACCTATCAAATATATTCGATTAACTCACAAGTAAATTTAATCTAGATAATAGTTGAGGTGAAATTGTTACAATTTATAAATTTATTGAGCAATATTGCTCTTGGGTGAAAAATTCCAGGATAAATATACACCTAAACCCAAAACAAAAATGATGTGGATGATACATGGAGTGCCAACTCAGTATATTTAATCAAATAAAGATTAAATTTAACCTAAATATTAGAACAAAATTCCTATAATTTGAAAATTTTTAGAGCAACATTGCTCATGAAAAACTTATAGTATAAAATTGCTCATGTGACAATTTCCGTGGTAAAATTCGACCCTGAAAAAACAAAAGCCATGTTGTCTATCCTTTTTTGGAAAAACTAGATGCTGTCTACTCTGTCCATTACTTAAAATAAGCTACCTTCTAAAACAATTATTTGGTACATGATAAAAATCATTTGGAGAATACTTAATATTTATTTATTTATTAGTTTTGATCATATAATTAATGCTTACATTTAAATCATGTATTTTCCTCCCTTTCAATACAACATTTAAAAAGGATGAAGTTAGAAAAAAAATCATTTTAAGAAATATTTAATGAGCTAATGCTCTTAGTTGGTTCCAATAACGTGTTAAAAATGACTTATACTCCTATGATTCTAGTTATAAAATATAGAGAGAAGGATTTTTTTGTTCATATTTTTATGTAATATAATTAAATTTTTTTATATAAATATACAATTTTATTATTTATTTATTATCATACTAATTTTATTCTCACGGATACATTGTATGTTAATTAGGGATAAAGTTAAATAAAATTGAATTTTAAAGTAAAGTTAATGAAATTTAAGATTTTATTAATTTATGTGAAATATGTTAAAAATGATTTATGAATTGGATTAATGGAGTATTTTTGGATTGAATGGACTAGCAGTTTCTCAAATTACCAATACAGATTATCGATAGCTTTTTTTTTCAATTAAAAGGAAAAATGGAAAGCAAAATAGCATGTGAGCGATGAATCATGATGGGTGAAAAAAGGAAGGGAGGGACGTAGGGAATGTGGTACGACAAAGTTGTGCTGCATGTCTTTGACCTTCTTTTATGGACGCATTATCATTATTTTATTATTCTCGGAAACTACAATTACTATTATGTTTTTTATTATTATAGCCTCCTCGTTTTCTACGCCATCCCCATTACAATCTATGTTTTTTTTTTAAAGATTATTAAATCGGGACCGGTCAGGAAATCAGTTAGGGTATTAGGTTAGGGTTAGTGGGTCATAATGGAGTTAAATTGGAGCTAAACCGGGATCAAACCGGTGAGAAAATGAAAATTTCAGGCTTATTAATATGAAATTATAAAAAAATTTAAAAAATTTGATTTTATAAAAAAAAAAAAAGATCAGTTCACTACCCGAACCGGACCGGTTTCCGGGTCGGACCGGCCGGTCCGATCCGGGTTTAATAACCATGGTTTTTTCTCATATTTACAAAGACATAAATGTTTTTTGAACAAAAAAAAAACTTAATTTTAGTTTAGCTTTTAGAGTTACAATGAAGTTATAGAAAATTTTTGTGTTGTTTGGTATTAAATGTTTATAGCGAGGATGCAATGAAATTTTCCCTTTTTTTTTACCATCCACTCTCTTTCAAATAAGATTGTAATGCATGGACTGTGTAAATTGTGCCAAGGACTATTTTTTCGGGGAAAAAGACGAGTATACTCATACAAGAAATGTACTCACAGACTTAACATTAGAGACGGTAGGGTAGAATTGCTGCGTTATATAAATTTTTAGGGTGAAATTGTTTTTAAAAAACTTCGGACACCCACTATTCCTCATTCAAAACTTTTAAGATAAAAAAGACCATCAACTCATATAAAAATTAAGTCTTATATCTTAAATCAAGATCAATTTTTTAAATATATTTTATATTAAAAACTGAGGGATTAGTATTTTGCTTCATAGATATCATTAAACTAAGCATGGACATTATGCCAAAAAAAAAAACTAAGGTGGACATTATTCCTCCTCTAATCTTATCCACAAGGCACTTTTAATCTTCTAATATTTAATATAAGAAATATTTATCTAATTTGATTAGATTAAGAAAGTTAATTGAGTTAGTTAATATGATACGTATTTTCTAAAATACTTTAATCATCTTCCTTAATTCTTTTATTTTATCTCCTTCCTGATTATGGTTAAATAAGGATCATCAATAAAAATAAATTAAAAAAATTGACAAATATAAAAATCATCTCTCATATTTATGATAAAAATTAACTCATAAACATGTCTTATATTAAAGACCCGATAAATAAATTTTACAAAAACTAAGAAAAACATTCTTAAAAATCAACAATTTTCCTACCTTCTCTTTGTTTAGCCACACACACTGAGAAAATAATAATCCACACATCACTATTTAAGTAAGGTGCTTTGGATAGAGACTGTAGGAGACAAATTAAGTAAATTTAAGCCGTTCAAATGTAAGTTGCAGATGCTATGGCTAACCTAATCAATAACCACAATCCAAAGGTTGATTGAAGGTGTCGCATGCAGGAAAACGTCCAACGACAATTTCTTGCCCCAAACAAAAAAGAAAAAGATGACCAAAAACAAATGATGTTGTTGGAAACACGATGTCTCGGTGCGCGCGTCTCTGTTTTTTTTTTTTTTCCCATTTTAATCAAACTATTATCAAATCAAGCATTACGTGGGTCACCCAACCTGCCTGCATTTTACTCGTTTTATAAAACATTTTTATTTAACACGTACCTCTTGTAAAATAGTTAGGGGAAATCATTTTTTAATTTTTATTTTGAATATAAATAATTATTTATTTATTTTTTACATAGAAGTTTTATTTGTTTGTTTACTTATATAATTACAACTTTTGGGTTCTTTGAAGGTGGCGGGGCGATTTTTTTATTTTAAAAAATAGAAAATAATAAAAAAAAGTCGTCCGGCGTAAGATGATGACGATGCATGCTTAAAACCACGGGATTGTGCTTGCAGCTTAGCTAAACATTTTAATAACACACCAGATTAGCACTCAATATGCCACTTAATTATTACTCATACATATGTTATTAATAATGAATAAAAAATGTGATGGTTAAAACATAACGAATAACAGATTTCACATAATTATGCGCATGAATATACATAACCATTTTAAAGTACTTTTGTATTAGCACTTAGTATATTAATTTAATTTGTAATTTATCCAACATCTTAAAATATTTTTTTTAATGACTCACTCTTTATTATTTTTAGTTCAATTTTATCCTTAAGCATTGAATTTTAAGTAAATCAGGTAAATATTTATTGAAAATTATTCCAATCATACGTGATGTTTTATCTATTTTTATTTTTATATTAATTTATTTTGTTGAAACTATTTTATTTTCTTATTTCCGTGATATATGCTAATTTCCTCCAAGAGGGCAAAGGAGTTTTGGATGCTTTTAATAAAATGTTTGACTAAATATTAAAAACAAAAGATACATCAACATGATTTAAACAAAATTCGGCAAAGAAAAATCATAAACCTCCTTTAACTTTATCTTAATACATCACTTTCAACTTTACTCATATTTAACATCAAGAAATGATAGATAACAAAATACTATTTCTCTCTCTGTGTTATATATAGAACTAAGGGAGTATTTATTTTGATTGCTCCTGATGCAACTTTTTAAAAAGAGAAATTAAAATATACAGGTGGGGGCAAATGGAAAGGCCTGTTGTGATCTGTGGGACAAAATAGGAGTAGCATGGCATGATTTGAATTATATGGACCAACAAACACAAATTAATATGCTTTTGTGTGGTTATTTTCAACTTTATTGTTCAACCTAACCTTTCTGGATTTTATTAATGCAGTAACTTGCTTCTCAAGAAAAGCACCGTTTGGTTTTTAATTCCAGTAGTGACAAAACCTTGGATCTTTTTCAATATTAATGCATGCCAAACTCATCAATCTATCCAACTTATTTAAAATGGGAAAAAAAATCAGAAACGAGATGAGATGGACCATTCAGAATGCGAATGGCCACCTTCTAAATTATCTATATTAATTAATAAATAATAAATAAGATAATTGTTTGTTGTGATATTAATATGACCAACAATGTTATGTCACCAACTCAAATAATTGAGACATATTGCTGTTTCCAGCACCGTTATCCTCTCCATCCACCGTCTTTCAAATAACATCAATGTGTCAGTGAGTCATTATAATTGTTCCTTCCAGGACTTCAATCATGAAGTGTATGTTTCGATTGAAGGTTGAGCCAAAAAAAACTTCATATTAAAAGCAAACGGATTAAACCAATAAAATATAAATAAATTGACTCAGTTTTAATTTTAAATTTTGAGTTGAAATATAAAATCAAATCTATATATAGATATAATTCTTCATCCTTATCCAGAATATTCATAACACCGAAATCCAATATCATGCGGTTAATCAAATGTTTAGCAATGCAAGAAATGTGTGTCAGTTTAGCAATTACATAAATCATAGATTAGTATTTAATATGTGTGTGTCTGTTTGTGTGTGTAAACATTAAAATACATGGTAGGGTGTATTAAAATAAATTAGAATCTGTTAGGATAGCCATTATAACTATGAAAGGATTTGTAGGGGTGATTCAATGAACCCCATCCATTGTTTTCTGCGTGTTTATGGGTCTCTTTGCTATAGTTTTGTTATAAATAGGGGGGGGGGAATTATCATTTACATATTGATTCTATAGTTTTAACTTGGTTATAACTTAATTTATAAATTTTGACATAATATATACAACATATTCCTTTTAATTTCATCTCAATTACAACTATGTATAGTACTAACCATTTAAAATATTGGTCATCATATTTTATGAATAAAATTATAATAAATAAGGTACAGTCAACTAGAGTTACAAATTTGTTTTTATCCTAGTCAAATGTATGATAATTGAGTTACCTTGAGTTAAAATTTATAGATAATATAAACCTAAACGAAAATATCGAATTGTCCAACAAATAGATGGGACGTCAACAAGCATCACTTATGGGGGCCCAATGAAACGGGCCAAACTAAAGCGGCCCTACTGAATTTTTTAACACCTAAATTTAATTAATTTTCCGGGGAGGGGGACACAATTATTAATTGTAGGGTACTTGTTTCTGAATCCATAATAATTGACTCGCTTCCTGTTAACATATATATGACTATTTGAAATAATGATTCAAATTTTTAAAATATTTTTTTCATTATGATTTATAGGATACGAGATAAGTATGTGAGATGTGTTATCTGGATTTATGTGAATAAATATTTTTAAAGATTTTAATAGTAATCCCAAACAAACACATTGTTGGATTGATTCTGCTAAAGTGACTAATGCTTGAATAATAAACTAAATTAATTACGTACACTTTCTAAAAATTTACTGAGATCGTTTTTTTTTTATTTTCAGAAAATATAATCTAAACTAAATTTTTAGACTAAATTATGCCCCATGAAATAATCAAGAATCAGTAGTGGCTAGCAAAACTTATTTCAACTATTTAGAGTAGGCAATAAACGACAAGTTGTCGTGGTGATGTCACCGATAAAACTCCATGCTTGGATAAGATCCCGGAATTAGAGTCTGGCGTTCACACCATGTGTGTGCACAGCTGTGCATGTATATAAATCGTATAAAAAAATTAGCGTAAACACAATACTACAGTAGTATGAAATACTCCAATGTTTTAAGAAATATTCGTAAATTTAAAAAAAAAATAAGAAATGCATGAAATTGTCCTTGGATCAAAATGAAAGATGATTGGACTTTCAGTGTTCAAAAATCACGGACGCTGAAACATAGGGGACTTCATTATTATGTTGTTTCATAATCAACGTGTGTGTATTGAGGTGTGATGAGTTTGGGACAGAAAGTGGTATGTTAATGAACAAACATCGTCAATTGCAATCGGTTGTTATGGTCGTATGTTTCACACGAATCCTATGCTTGTCTGTTTGTTTTCAGATATTCACGACGACACCATTTTATTTATTTAAATAAAAGAGACGTGTTTCCCTTTCTTCTTCTTTTTTTTTTTTTTTAGGAAAAAATTTGCACACGCATACACCCGGTGAGACACACACAAGAGAGTGTGAAGAGTTTGGACCACTTGGATTTTGGGTAATGGGCCCATTTTTATTTTGGATACATTATAATCCAATCGCAATAGCCCAACACTTTCTCAATCTCAAACCAATGTTTCTATTATTTTTATTACAAAACAATGGACAGAGGCTCACTAAGGTGAGACCTGTCGGATCCGGCTTCCATTTTTTTTTTATTTAAATCGTTAGATTAATATTTCAATGGTTGAGATTTTTTTTATTGATATTTTTATAATAAAAAAATATTAACCGTTAACATCTTAATCCAATAATCTAAATTAAAAAAATAGTAAAAAGAAAAAAGATAGAAGCCGGACGTTTCAAGTACCCCTCATCACACAAGGCTGGTCCTCTTAATTTCAATCAGAAACGAATATTAATATCATTAAGTAAAATATTACGTATGGTATATACTTCCTCCTGTTGCTGATATCAGAGTCAGTTGATATTTTATCATATATTGAAAAAACTAAATAAATTACTTAATCATAGTATATGTTATGCATCATTAAATTATATCACTATATCAGTTTATAAGTTATATAAATTAATTTAAAAATAATAATAAATATAAATATTTTAATATGATTTAGTTAGCTTTCTTAATTTATTTTTAAAAGTTAAATAGCACTTATATTATACACAGGAGTAGGTAGTATCATTCATGTCCCTTCAACAAATTTACAGTTGAGTCTGAATTAATTTACCATGACTCATATGTCTATAGTAGACCATGAACATCTAAATTATTTTAACATAACTCCGTTGCTCAGTGGACTTGTAATGATCCTTCATCGTTCATACCTCAAGTCCTTAACCCAGGTTATTACCGTAGCTTCGTTCGCTTCACTTAAAGCTTGACCAGAAGATAAAATTAAACGCTGAAATTAAAATTAGGGAAAATTGTTAAAAAATATATTTGGGGCAAATTAATTATCAAATGCTATTATGGGAGATCTGTTGCACACAACGGATGATATGTTGTACACAATCGGATAATATTTTACACACAATAAAAGATGTTTGCACACCCGTAAGGACGATTTATGCATACACGGAAGATTGGTTGCACATCACGAAAGATCTATTACACACGTAGTAGCATTTAACAATTAATCTACTCAAAATATATTTTTTAACAATTCTCCTTTAAAATTAGAATCTATATCCTCTTTTTTAAAAATATATATAATGGAGATTGTACATTAATTGACAACACTTTTGCTCCAAAAATAATTAACAGCTTTTTTTTTTTTTTTTTGCCCGTTCAGCGTACTTCAAGTGTAAGCAAGCACTGCATGGCAATTGTACTGCGCAGCCGTGAAGTAGTCAAAAAGTTGGGCTAAAACTTCATCAATAAACTCATTGTTGTTGGCGTCAGCCAAAAAAAGGTATATACCTAAACTGGTATATTTATAAGTTAAAATTAACAATATATGTTTACTCGTCAAACTTAATTACATATTTACAATTTCAGTTCAGTCATTTACAAGTTAATCTTATAAAAAAGATTAACTTTTTTGGAACGGGGGAACCTCTTTATATTTAATTTATTTATCAAGATTTCGAGTTTTTTTTTTTCATTTTCAAAACGTGACGTGGTTGCCTGAGAAAGTCTAAAAACAAAATAACCAAATTCACTAGGATCAGTGTTCATACATGATACATGTATTGACAATTCAATATAATATTCTTTTTCTTTCTTAATGGCCTCCCACAATAATATATGATTAATCAACTTGTTATATCATCATTATGTCTGTCGTTAAAACAAAAAGCGGTGCAAGTGACAAAATGAAACTGTATAAATACAAAATACACCCACATGTACATCTTCAATTAAATATTATATGGCATTATGATATTGATAAGGATGAGGTCACTTCTAAACTATCTCATTCTAATCTGCACTATAAAAAGTTTTCGGGTAGGTAGTGTAAAACCAAATAATATAAAACAATAAATTCAAAATTCAAAATCAAGAGTCAGAAACAAAGAGCTAATTAATTAAACAACAGCCACAGGTCTTTTTTTTTTTTTTTTTGGTGCGACAACAGCTACAAGTCTTAACAAGCGTAATAAAAAGTAAAAACATGGGCTGGGAACTAGGAATAAGAATTTTGAAAATAGAATCTAGGGGCACATTCTTTTTCTTGAGCTTACTTTATTTTGCTAATAAAAATTGATAAGAATTGAGATATGAAAAAAGATATTTGTATGGTTTGGTGATGTGGATTTCAACTTAACCAAACAAAAAAGGACTGACTTTAATTGACTCTCCTTTTGTTCTCTTAATTCTCAGCCTCTTGCTTAATTGGATAAAAATGCATCATTCATGCACGTAATCTGAATAATTAAGTCTGGCAAAAAAAAATCTGAATAATTAAGTACACAGCAAAAAAAAGACTAAATACTAAATAGTCTTATAAATTTCTGCTATTTTCTCCAGTTTTTCTTCTTCATTATTAGGTTGACTCGTATTAATCAAAAAATATCAAGAAAAATATATATATGCATAGACAAACTGTTCCAATAACAAATTCAATGGACAATGTTGTATATATATCCACCATGCATTAGGATTTCAACTTTTTTTTTCATTATTTTATGTTTGAATAAATAAAGGTTTTTGGGGCAGCTGGTCCCCTAAAGCTGAAAGCACATTTTAATTTTAAAGAGAAAAATTCACTTATGTCTCTACCAAAAGCTTGCACTTACGCCACGTTTTTTTTTTTTTTTTTAATTTCTATCTCCCTTAACTTGAAACTTGGATTTGCCAATCGTGCAGCCATGGAAGATAATGCGTGTGAGAAATTTTGTCTCACATAAATTGTATAGCATACTTTTTATAGTAAATAAATTTTATGAAATAAACAAAGTATTATAAAATGTTATAAATTATTATTTTGAGTTAGCAGAAAAAAATTTTATCTGTACGCTATGATAAAAATAATGTTACGTTTTTAAAAAAATTAAAATTATTTTCTGCTTCTTTTACCATACTTTCAATTTATTATTATCTTTACACTTTATATTTAAAATTATATCTTTTTACAAAACTCAATATTTACATGGTTGGTGAAGATTCGCCGCCGGGTTGATTTTTTTTTTTTTTTTGGTCTGTCTTCATTTTTAACTATTTCTTTTTCTTAGTTGGATTGTATTTAATGTGAGACTTCTTTTTTTCTGTTCTTAAATCTTACATTCATTGGGGGGGGGGAATATCTTGCATTAATGGCCATTTCATATAATTTTCTGATTCAACAAAATCCGTTGTTATGCTTCATGATCGAACCCCCACTATACCATCCAAGAGCATGTACATTTTTTTTCTTTGTCAATCTACTCATATCCCATTTCAACAATATTAAAAATATATTTAAACAATGAAAACAAACAAAGGTAAATATTTAGAATCCTATCAGAAATAATAGAGAATATATATATATATATATATATAGAGAGAGAGAGAGAGAGAGTTTCACTTTCAGAATGCTTGACTAGACTACCAAAATGGGGACAATTTGCTTATCAGCGAAGGCAATTTGCTGAGATGTGATAATATTTGGACTTGAATCCGATAAATACAATGTACCAAATCCGAACACAAACATATATATGTTTCTTCTCAATATTTCACACTCATCTTTGTAATTTGTCACTCTCCTACCTCTAAGTGCTCCAAGATTTTATTGTCGTCCCACCCATTTATTGCTTCTCCAATATTTTCAATTAATGCACATATATGTTGAACGTGTGGCTTGTAAATATTAGTGTTATTATATGATTTTCTTAATGGGTGTGCATGGTCATGATTTCATTAAAAATAAGAAGGCTGTTCATTATTATTTTTACTCATGAATTTTAAAACATTGAGGTGCATTATTTGTGTGTAATTTAATTATGTGTTAAAATGGATAAGGTTTCTCGGTGAATTTTAAGCTATTGATTATAGGATCATTTTATATGATGATATATTCAATTTTTGAATAAAATTGTGGTTAAATTTGTTTGATATTTTTTAAATAATGATTTATCTAAGAACCACTTTATTAGTGTGTTGACGTCATGGGCCAAAGTAATAATAAAAAGTGGAGAAAGAAAATGTCTAGAAAAGACAGAAACGTCATCTCATTATAAATAAATATAAAATCTTGCACCTTCATCAACATTAAGGCCACACGTTAAAAAAGCTAATCCCTTTTTATATGAGATGTATTATCCATTCCATTACACCTTAATTAATATTCTTGTACATGGTAATAACAGGAATATTATATAAAAATGAAATAGATGAGCCATCGTTTGGTTTGATTGTGTCTAGCATTATATTTAATTTCTTACACATACCTTATGTTAATTTAAGTATTATACTATAATTATATTGCGTGTCTCGTTGATATTTGGATTTACTAATCAAGTTTTCTTATCCAATTTGAATATTATTGTGCATAAACTATGGCTTTGAAAGCTAAGGCTCTTATATACTGGCTTCCAATTTTTGAATTAAAAAGAAGTCAACTTTAATTTCAGAAATAAAGTGTAAAACCCCAATTCGGATCCATAAGATTGAAACAAACCTTTTAAAAAAATCAACCATGATAAATAACCCAAATTCAACTTCTAATACAAGCACAATTCGGTGTTTGTTGTATTAGAATTATAATTTATGTTTGTATTAGAAATACAATACAAATTTAATTTCATACAAAATGGAATAACATGATTTTCTTAACAAAAAAAAGTTGGAATGAGCATTGAAATTATAAGTGGAATATAACCCGCGACCTTTCATTTATAAATAAAATCTTTATAATCTTATATCACTAACTTACAAAGTCATTAACAAAAATATATTAAATGTGAAACATTGATTTATATTATTAAAAATTTATGAATAGTGGCATATATATTCTTTTACGTGCTTCCCAAAATATATACTATGAACAAAAAAAAAATTGTTTATTTGGATATTATTATTACATGAATATTGTTTACTTAGAAAGAAATGAAAGAGTTGGGAACACAAAAGATTGATTTATATTCTCATTCATAGTGTTATTTATTTATAGTATACAGAAGAATCATCTTTTCCATACAAATTATACCAAATAAAACAGGGAAGGAAATAAGCCACGTCAATGATGATGCTTCCCGTGACATTTAAAGAGGGTTTTGGATTCAAATTTGGCATTAACATGATTGTGTTTTTGTTTAATTTAATGACATTGACCCAAAAAAATCGAGGAAATTATATGAATCAAATTTTTTGGACTACAAATTATGAATCAAATTAGGGGCATGTAATTCAAACTTTATGAATGGGAAGTCAAATATGAGTCATATCAACTATTGAAGAATGGTCTCAGTTCAACGTGGTAATATGGTCCAACTTATCAGATTTGGACTAATCCGTCGTAGATTGGGACTATATGGGTTTAAGTTTAAAAAAACCGTATTAATATGGGTTGGTATTTAGCCAACCCAACCCATAACCACTGGGTTGGTGGGTTGGCCCGCCTAACCCATATTTTTTTAAAGTTTTTTTTACAATATATTAAAATTATTTTTTCTACAAACATAAACTATAAAGAAATTAAAAATTTATTAAAAAAATAAACATTAATCATAAGTCCACATATAACAAAAGAAACATAAATCCAAAAGCCATCAATACTAAGTAGAATTTAAAATAATTAATAATTATTTAATATTAATAGTGTTCGAATTTGAAGCATCATGTGCAGCTGTAAGATTTTGTTGAGCTCAATCAATTTGCTTTTCCACAGGTAAATCTCTTACTACCATAGATAATAAAACAAAGTGAAAGATAATATTATGTTAATTTTAAATAATGGAGTAAATAACAATGAGTAAATATAAATATATTATCATCATCAATATCATTTTCCACTGGGAAACTAAGCATCCAATTACGCGTACAGATAAGGGCTTAAACATTATTAAGAAAAAGAGAACTTCTATACTTTGTGAGAACTCATGAACCAATAATAAAAAATGATTCACTAGCACTGTAGTTATTGGAATGCTTAAAATATCATACGCTATCTTTAAAAGACAAGGAAAACGAGCCGGGTTTGTTCTGTTTGGTTCAGATGACTGAGGTGCTGAGTTGAGCAAGAAGAGAGCAAGGGACTGAGGCACTGAGCAAGGGATCGGATATTGGACTATCGGAGCACGAAGAGAGAGAGAGAAACTAAACTTTTTAGTCTGTTTGGTTTAGAGGAGGAGATAAGGACTCGAGGAGTATACGAATACCACGTCTCGAACTCGCAAGTCGCAACCCTAAGTCTTAAAGCATCAATAGACAATGATAAATGACCTAGAACTAGAAGGCTACGGAAATTGGATTGAGTCTTATTTGGCCATTCACCCTTATCCATTCGAGTTCACAACATAAAAATAAATAAATAAATAAATATGGGCCAACCCACCAACCCGCCATGGGTTGGGACCATATGGGTTTGGGCCTAAAAGAACCGCTTCCAAATGATCCCAATTTTTTAGAACCCAAACCGGTCATATTTATGGGTTGGGCGGGCTCGGTCTGTAGTCCTAACCTATATTACCACCTCTAATCTCATACACATGTGAGATTAATCTTGTCACAAGGATGCATTATATACTTTTTTTTTTTTTACCAAAATATAGATTTTATTACGCATTATATACAAACTGACCACTGGTTCATACAGGAATTGTAACATGTACTAGTGGAGCAGCGTAGCAGGGTAAATAAACGTGACATGGTTAAATTTATTTAGGTAGGCCCTACCGACCGACCCTGCTCCCCGCTACGTTTTGTTGGTCACTCATATCTATACTGGGGCTACCGTTCTCACCAGCGACGCATATGAACCGTCTGTGCCTTCTACGCGCCCCTACTTCGCGTGATTGAGAACGACAACTTCCTACCCAACTTCTTTTGGCCTTCAAAAGTACTCGCTGTTAGTGAGATAATTGTAATCTTATATGGTTAAGCCCTTTTAATTTGATAAATTAAATATTTATTTAGAGTAGTAATTAAAATTTTTTAAAATTTTTTAATAATAATTTATAGTATATAAAATAAATATTATCTTAATTTATATAAATAAATATTTATAAATCTTTTAAAAACTCATCCAATCAAACTATAAATCAATACCCCTGCTCCCATTGCACCTCACGCGCTCAATGCTGAGTCCAAGGTTCCTGAGGAGTTTTGTTTTTACCGATTCGAAGTTCATAAGAGATCAATTAATTTTTTTAAATATTAAAAAATTTAATTAAATTATATAAAAAATTATATTTAATATTTTTATATAAAATAAATTTATAAAATTTATAAATTAATATATAATATAATGATATATAATATATATTATAATTAAGTTACTTATTTAGTTATATTAATCTATCTAGAAATAATTAACCAACTCTTATATTAAAAACAGAGATATACTAGTATTTATAAGAGCTGAAACTAGGAATTGTCAGCTAAGAAAAAAGTTGGAGTTGGAGTAATAGCTCCTTTTTTGTATGTAGTAATAATTTCACAATACTAATTCTAATAAAAATTAAATAATAGTGATATTTGTTATTAGTTTGATTGGTGAAAAATTTTTGTTCATAAATATAAGTTGGATTATATTTACATCAAATTTTTTATATATATTATATCAAGTTCTCTAATCACATATGATCATATGTCCTATTTTTTTATATGTGTTTATTGATTAAATGATAATAATTCAAAAATAGAACACATATCTATATATCTTTGGAGAACTTGAAGAAATCGATATAAAGAATTTGACATAAGTATTTTTCATATAATTTTATCTTAAAAGTCATTAATAATTGTTTTCAAATTTTTTTCCTATTGAATAATTGAGAAAAAATGTATCAGCAGTACCCTTTTTCAATACTTATTACTACCTCCCAACGTTTTCACAAGGGCGAAAATTTTGAATCGTCTTGGACTTTTTATTAGGGTTTGAAAAGAATTGTCTTAATAATTAATGAGTTTTTATCCCTTATTAATTATATATATTATATCAATTAAAGGATTTGTAATACTCATTTGTATTCTATTTCTCTCTCTTATTTATTCTCTCATAAATGAGGTTAAACTTAGAAAAAAAAAGTTTATCTGTAAAAAGTGGTTGTTCGACGAATCATCCCAAAAGATTCATTTCTTTTATTGACAATAAAACAACCACATTGGTTGTTGAAGAAACTACATGAACAAATCTCATAGAAGGAAAAACACCTACAAACAACAATAAAAAAGATGAAGATAGAGAAGTCGTCAACTGCACAACGAACTGCATAGTCTCAACCATAACATACGCTTTGGATTCACCGTTACCAAAAATCCATAATAGTCTTTTGAAATATGAAACCAACAATATATAAGACTATCATCACAAATTCCCGTGCGAAACTTGACCACCAGGTGAGATTTGTTACTATTGAAACTCCCAATTCAATTTATTGCCGCAAAGAAAATCAACACCATCATAAAAAACCTAAAGAAACATGACATATAAACAAAGATGAACACAAAATAGTGATGTCTCCACCCTAGCCAAAACCAAGGAGGGAGTCGTTGTGAAAAGAACTCGACCAATGACTGAGAGAAGAGCTCCTACAACCCAAATAGTTGAGATGAGGGGGGGAGAGAAAAAAAGAGATAGCTTGCTCTTTAAAAAAATTCATCATTTTAAAATATATTAAATGTCTTAACTTTTATATTTGTTTTAGTATGTATATGTGAGTTTCGGACTTTCAGTAAAACTATACTGGAATGGCAAGTAATAATTCAAAGTATTTATGCACCCTAATGTATTTTAAGACCCGGTTGATTTTTTTTAGGTAGATTAAAATATTTATTTTAAAATATTTATATTTATCATTTTTTATCTGAATTTATTTATCTAACTTATAGATTGATACATAATTTAATCACACAAAACATATAACATGATTAAGTAGCTCGTTTAGTTTTCTTAATATCTCCAAAAAAAATCAACCAAGTCTTATATTTAAAAGCAAAAGTTGTATTTATTATGTTGTTGGTAAATTGAAGAGTAAGGTGATAAAGAAAAAAATCCAAAAAAAATATAATTAAAAATGGGAAAAGATAAATTTGTGCTGCGAATTTATAAAATCCTAGGTCAAAACTGAAGAATGAATCTTGGATTTTCAATTCTGACCAAATGACTAAATTGCCCTTAGTTCAATTGTGAAACATAAAAATGAAGTCATTAATATAAAATCTGATGTTGTTAAGATAGATACATATATTGTTATTAACCCCTGAAATTTGTGCCCTCGTAATTATTCCTTATTTTTGGGATATGACGTTGTAAAACATGAGAGTGAAGACATTAATGTAAAATCTGATGTTGTTAATATAAATATAAATGCAGTTATTGATATCTGAAACTTGTGAAATAAATTAAGGATATTTTGATCATTTAGTTAAAATTAAAAATCTCATATTCCTACTCTAGGTCTGACTTAAAATTTGATAAATTCACAACAATAATTTGCCATTTCCCATTTTTAATTGTATTTTTCTAAAATTTTCTGAAATAATCATTGCTCCAATAAAATTTAAAAAAATGGAAGGAGTACTGTGAGAGGCTTAAAATTAAAGGGTTAAGATATAATTTTAGCAATAAAATTTTGTTCGTGTTTGGTACAAATAAATTTTAAAAGGGGTAAAAATAATAATGAACAATTAAAATTTAACAAAACAGTTAAATTTGATCTAATACCATTAAAAATTCTCTTATTTTATAATTTAACGTTATTAGGTTAAATTTAATAATTTAGTTAAATTTACACCTTTTTTAATTATTCATTATTTTTTTTACCCTTCTTAAAATTTATTTATACTAAAAGCTTTAAGGTACAATTTTATTACTAAAATTCTACCTTTACCCTAAATTAAATGCATGTCCTTTGAGGCAGTGGCATGGCAGGTGGTGAAAAATAAAAGTAGGGTGGGCGGCTACCACTCCGTACAATACTTATTAATGGGTACCAATAATCGGTATTAATTAGATGGCGCCTCTTGTCCCTCCTTCATGCATGCAAAATTTATACTTTTCGCTATCTAATTTTATATGAAATTTTAGTTTCTTTTGTTATTTTCAGTCCGATAACATTATTATTACTATTGGCTTTAAATGATAATTTTTACAATAATCATGGTTCATTTTAAAAATTAAATTTTAATATACTAGCATCTGTAAGCTCCAATCATTATCAAATCTTAACTCATGCGAAATGTTTTTCAACTTTCCGAAACAGGGACTCCCGTGAACGAATGTGAAGCCTGAAGTGTTAGGTAAGTTGACTATTTTAAAATAAAATTAATTTTATGAATTAAGTGGGACTTAAAAACATAAAAGTGAGAAATGTACCGTACTATTAGCCAAAAAAACGAAAAAAGAAAAATGTACTGTACTGTATAACTTAAGGAAAGTGAAAATGAACGATAACGAATAGTGGGGCTAATCTGTTCTTATACATGTATGGTTGGTTCACAGCTGTATCTGGACACTTCTGAATCCTTGATTTGGAATCTTCTGTTACATAGTTTATATACACACACACACATACACCCATATATATGTATGATGTGTGTGTAAGTAATTAATTATTTCTAATGGGAAAAATCGTAAAGCTCTCCAGACAAGCTTGCTCTAAGTACTCTACCGCATCCACATTGATACTCCATCACATGCTAAATGTTTGAAATTATCTGACCAGTATATATAAAATAAGAAAATTAATTAAATTAATTATTTATGAAAAAAAATATTTAGATCAAATTCTTTATATCCATTTTATTAAGTTTTTCAATCATTTATGTGTCATATTTTTAAATTATTATTATTTAACAATAAACCAATATGAAAAAAATATTGGATATGAAAAATTTGACTTGAGTATTTTTTTTTTGTTAAGATACCCATTTCAATCATGTCATTAAAAATTACTTATTTCATTTGTGTGGAGGGTTTGAGAAAAAGAAGCAAGAGTGCTTTTTTCCCCCAATAAGTTTATATGCAAAATTTCAAAGAGCACCTTTTCACTCTTCTAATTCTAACTAACACTGATAGTCTCAAATAATATTTTTATGAAAAAAACTGTTATTTGAATTATGCTTAACATATTGGTCTTTGAAAATGTTTTGACTACATTTAAAATTGTAATTTCATCATTTTTTATTATTTATACGAATATTAAAGGATTTAAAAAATATTTTATAAAATTAATGGATCAAAATAAATAAAATTTTATGTGAGATTAAAAGATAAAAGGTGCACGTTAGACAGGAAAAAAGAATATCAAAGTGGACAAAAATAAATTACTCAACCAAGTACTTCGGTCAAAGAGAACTATATTCAGGGCGAGAAATTATTTTATATTTTCATTACTTAAGAATTTAAACTTTAAATAAATAAATATATTACAAATGTTTTATGTCTCATACATATATTTTATATAACCATCTGATATTGATCATTTTAGGAAAAAAAAATTTATTAGCATTTTTTTACTCAGATGACTTAAAAGTCAAAATTTGTATCTAGTAGTAGCCTATTATTCAAAAAATGAGCCTGAACATAATAATAAGGTTACTGCTATGTAAACTAAAAATCACATGTTCAAACCCAACTACCCTTCGCTATTGTTGTGGAAGAAAAGATTCCAATTATATTTTAAAGAAAAAGAAAGGCATAGCACCTCATATTGTAATTAAATAATTAGCTTGTTTGCCTGAGCTTATTTACATCGGGCTTATTATATAAGCCCGATTTACGTAAATCGAGATAAATCTCCTTCACATATTTATCTCGTAGACCGTAAAAGTACCTCGTAGACCGTAAAAGCAACTTCGTATTCTGTAAATCACGATTTATAAGCACTTATGGAGATTCCATAAGCTAATCCAAACAAGCTAAATAATAACCAATAAAACCATACTTTTGATCATCAAGTTGCCTTTTTAATTTCTATAAATTGGGCCTTCACTCAACCTCAATTCCCTCCCTCCCTCCTTCTCCTTCTCCTTCTCCTTTTAGCCCTGCTATCTAATAACTCTTTCTAGATAATCAGTCACAAGATATTTTACTTCTTTCTTCCACAAATTCTCTCCCGTCTTCTTCTTCCTCAGACCCCTATTTCTCTAGATTCTTCTCCCAAACCCAAACCCTAAACTCCTCAAACCGCCATATCAAATCTTCCCTATTCTATATGGTGGATTTGATTGTTGGATCTGGTGGAACAATTTGTTTCTTTTCTGCTAGATTTTCTTCAGGAAGCTCATCTTAATTCTTAAATGCCCAATTTTTTGTTCTTGATGTTTGAGATTCATGTATCCAATTCTCAGTGAAATCTTCCTTTCTGGTTGTATGATAAATTCCACTGTCAGGCGCAGGACCCACCTTGTTCAATCCTTCTCCGTTGCCTTCCTCTACTGGCTCTACTACGTCTCATGATTGTTTGATTCAAGATTAATCTTATAATATTTACTATTTTCTGCATTTGATTTTTTTGGATTTCTGTGTTAATTTCTTAGCGTCCGGGTCCTGCGTCAAAAATAGTATTCTCCATCTTTTTCCCCCTTTTGCCTTCTTGAGATTTCAATTTCCATGGCTTCATCTACTGGAACGTCTTCTGGATCGTCGTCTCTGATTCGAAACTCTGGTTCAGATGAGGATCTGCAGGTCTTGATGGATCAGAGGAAGAGGAAGAGGATGATATCGAATCGTGAATCGGCGAGAAGATCGAGGATGAGGAAACAGAAGCATCTGGATGATATGGTGGCTCAGGTGGCTCAGTTGAGGAACGAGAATCAGAAGATTCTCGCAACTGTAGATCTCACAACTCAGCAATATCTCACCGTCGAAGCTGAGAATTCTGTGCTCAGAGCCCAAGCCAACGAACTCACGCACAGATTGCAATCTCTGAACGAAATTGTGGATTTCCTCAACACAAATTCTGCAGTTTCATCAATATCATCAGCCACCTTCATGGAATCCACCAACAGCTTCTTCTTCAACAACAGCAATCCATTAAACATGGCCTACCACCTGAACCACCCGATCATGGCTTCTCCTGACATGTTTCATGAGTACTGTTGATATTATATCATTAAAGATGGGGGTATTATTATTAGGTTCCTCTAGATTTGAGTCGCTCTCAGAAAAATTAGTGAATAGAGTGATAAGGAATAAAAACCTAAAACTAGCTAGAATTGTATTATGATACACACTCGAACACTATATATTTTTATTGTGTTTTTGTGTGTGCGTGTGTCTGTATGTGTGTTTCTTGTAGTGCATGGTGTTAAATCTTTGGGTGAGTGCTGGTCAAGAGTGATGTAATGTGTAATGAGTGCCGCCACTGTTATTGTTGTGGGTGTGATATGTTGGATTATAAATAATAGTGCTTATGATTTTCTGTCAGATTCCAAGTCTCTGTTTTTTGGGCCCCTTGCACTATCAATAAGCTTTTGATGCTGGTTGTTTATAATATGGGTAGTGTTGCTTGGTGAGATGAGATGAGGCGTCTGTTTTGACCGGAAATTAATGAAGATGGTAGAAAATTCAGAGGCTGCTAGCTATAGCTTCTGAGATGAGAATGATTGCGAAGGTGAAGGTGGAGAAGTTGAACTTATTAACATCCCGGCGCTGTACATGGAATTTTGATAGGTTATTATAATTGATGGGTATGGTTTTTTTTTTTCCAATTCTTTTAAAAGAAAAAACTTAAACTTCGTTAATTATGTTTTTAAATTTAATAAATTTTCAATTATACTCATATTTTATATATACTCTGGCCGGTTTGGCATGAGGGATTTAAAAGAAAAAGGAAGAGATAAAAAAAAATTTTGAGTTGGATTTTAAAAAATTTAAGAAGTGAAGTTGTAAAATTTTAATAAAAATAAGATATAAGATAAAAAAAGTAAGAAACAATAATTAAAAAATTTTAACCTCAATTCTTTGATTTTCGTAAATCCATCTAAAAAAAATCACCCCCTTCTCCTCCTCTCCTCTCATACCAAATAGCATCTAAAAGTGTGTTTGGTTTGATGGGAAAGGAATGATTCTCATTCTCTTATTTGGTTTGAATTTTTAAGTGGGAGAGAAGCCAAAAATTTAACTCTTATTCCTTTTCTTCTTTTTATTTTTTACTCTCATTACATAAGATTCCTTATTCATCTCTCTGATAAGTTCGTTTGGATTAGCTTAAGGAAGTTTCATAAGTGTTTATAAATCGTGATTTATGGAACACGAAGTAACTTTTATGGTTTACGAGGTAGCTTTTACGGTCTACAAGGTGTTTTTACGGTCTTTGAGGTAAATATATGAAAGAGACTTATCTCAATTTACATAAATTAGGCTTATATAATAAGCCCGATTCATAAAAGCTCATCCAAACGTGCAATAAATAAGGTAGCATGCTCCCTCCCCTCAAACCAAACACATCCTAAAATACAAATGTTACCCTAATAATAAATGAAGTATCAAACAGTTTCAATGATATGACTTATAAATAGTATAAAAATATATATATTTTTTAAAAAATGTGTATTCTTCACATATTTTGTAAATAAGATCAAAGGAGTACTCTCTTTTATCCTTATTTTAAAATATTCCTCACTAATCCATACATACTAATGAAGACAATTACATTTGAACGCCATTTTAATTTTTACTCTCTTTACATAGGCATAGATATAAACAAATATTTAATATTCATTCATATATCAAAATATCTTATAAAAGAGGATAACCACAAATACTTTCTAGAAGCTAAGGTGTCTTTTAAAAATATAATTGAGATCATAGGAGTATGCAATAATTGAAAAATGAAAAGAAAACGAAGCTTGGGTTTGAGATAAATGATGATGATATTTAGAATAGCGACTGAAATATTTAAAAGTAATTTTCAATCGTAATTTATGGTATATGAGATAAATATATAAAAAAATTTTATCTCAATTTATATAAATAAAACTTATACATAAATATAAACTAAACCAAACATATTCAAAAATTGTCCTCGGGTCACTAGCTCTACACGGATGCTCGTACTATTTTGTAAGGAATGTACTCCCCCAGCTCTTTAGACACGGAAGTCATGGTCCGTCATTTTTTTTCATCCTTTTATAAGATATCTTATAAAAAGTATTTATGGTTTTAATGAGTATTATATATATATTTCATATATGTTTATATTTAATAAGGGTAGTAAGAATATAAATTAATATGGTGATGTTGAAATTTGATGTGGTTAATTAATAAGAGTATTATTAACATATTTGATGAATTTTATAACAAATTTAATTATTCATAATTATTTTTATTAGTATGTGTGACAATGAATTGGGTTAGAAATATCTTATTTACAATAAGGATCATTAGGAGCATAATATAAAAATATTTGAAGAAGTGTCTCATTAGAAGTAAAAATGGAAATTAGTGATATAAATTCAAGACAAATTTATTATCTTAACTGAATTCTCTTAATTTTACTGAGTTAGTTAATAGTGACTCGTGTATAAAATCATATGGGAAATCACACCACAATAGCAGTAACTGAGGAAGAATTTACGAGTATTTATAGGTGAGTAAATACAGGGTTTGGATATAGGGAAAAATCCAAAACGCATCATTAGTAAGAAGGAGCAGAGGAAAGGGACAAGTGAATGGGAGGGCTGGCAAGTCGGCTACTATTCTCCTCATAATTAATATAATAATAAATTGATTTTTTTTTTGGTTAAAAAAATAGAGAAACAGGTACGACACATAAAGACATGTTTGATAATCAGACCGAAATAGTCGGTTCGGTCAGGAAATTTACGAATTGGTTGGAAAGTCGGTTCAATCCAGACATCAACCCGGTCATTTTTTTTAATATATATATATATATACATATATATTAATTTTTTTTTTAAATTTAATATTAATAATTTTAAAATCTTCACTTTTTTACTGGTTTGGTTCCGAATTAGCTCCAGTTTGTCTCTGATTTCATCCACTGTCTTTTGACTTAGTACCCCGACTAATTCAATAACCAGTCCCTATTTAATTACCTTAGTTTGTTGTGTGTGTCTATCATTTGAATATCTCCCAAAAGGTATACAACATATTATTTTCCTGTTATATAATATATGATTGACTTTTTTTAGAGATTAATAAAAATTAAATGAGCTATTTAATTATATCATATATTATATATTTTTAAATTATATATCAGTTTATAAATTATAAAAAATAATTTTAAAAAATGATATATATAAATATTTTAAAATATTTTAATTAATTATTTTTTAATATTTATAACAAAATTAACTCTAAGATCGTAGAATACCCCGTAGCATAGCCTTACACTCTTGACTCCGGCCTAGTTAGCTGCTACGTTTGCTTATTTAGATGTCTGATTTATTCAATTTCAAACATTTCCCCTTCACTTGCCTGAAAGATTCTTAGACCTTGTTTGACATTGTTTTTATGAATTGCTCGATTTACATAAATTGAGATAAATTTCCTCCACATATTTATCTCATAGATTATAAAAACACCTCGTAGACCGTAAAAACTATCTCGTAGACTGTAAAAATTAGTTTGTATTCCATGAATCACAATTCATAAGTACTTATAGAGCTTCCATAAGTTAATTCAAACAAGCTTTTATATAAAATCTCGTCAAAGCACAGACAAGTTTTCATAAATTAAATTAAGAGAAATAAAAAACACAGAATAATGATTTTAAATCAATCCTCGTGCATGTTTAAGAACTTGGGAGGCATATTAGCATTCATATTAATAAAATCACGAGAATGGTTAAAAAAAAGAAAAAGGGGGTCAAATATGCCATAATGCGGGGTAGACACTTTGTTTAGTGCGTAGAGTAACCCAAGTCGCTTCAAAAAAGTAAGTGGGTTGGATTTAGTGGTGTTTGAGATAATGATTAAAATTTTTAAAAATATTTTAAAATTATGATTTACAGTATATAAATTAAATATGTAAGAGGAGTTTTATCTTAACTTATATAAAAAACACTTATAAAATAATGCACCACTCATTTAAAGATCCCTTTAGACTTCTATTTCCAAATAATAATATAAAACTAATTTACGCACCAATTAAAATCCCTGAGAGGCAACAATATTGTTCTTCAATAAAATTTTATTATTCAGATACCGTGGACATAACTTTCCCCCATTTTGAATATGACATCACCAATATCAAAATCATCTATGGATTAGAGAGAATATATAAGAAACTAGATTGAAATTAAAGCGTATCTGATTCTATATTGTGGTGGAATAAATCGATCGGTAGGATTAGATTGTCACTTTCTGAAGTTTCCAAATGCTTCTCGAGAGACCAAAACGAGAAGTCCAGAAAAGGCAAGGAGTTCACATATAAAAAGGCACTAACATGTACACTATAATTTGGGGACTATATGACCATGCCACCATTTCGATCTAAAATATATGATAAAATTAGTTTTTTTATAAAATATTAAAAATTTAATTAAATTATTTTGACTACTTATATTTATCATTTTTTTAAAAATTATTTTGTCTGACTTTTAGATTGATATATAATATAATAATACATATCATATGATATATTTAAATAACTTATTAAGTCTTCTTAATCTCTTAAAAGAAGTCAATTATATTTCATATTTAGGATTGGATTGAGTATTTTATTACTACTTGGTCTAAAATATAAGACTTATTTAATTATTTAAGAGAGATTAAAGAAACTAATTAAAGTACTTTAAGGTATTTTTATTTTTATTTTTATCCTAACTAATTAATTTGATTTATAAGTTGATATATAATATAATAATACACAATATATTATATGATTAAATAATTTATTTAATTTCTCTAATTTTTTTAAAAAAATAAACTCGATATGGAGATAGTATTATATTAGTATGATGTAGTAGTAGTAATAATAATAATAATTTTCTCTCACGATCATAAAGAAATCGAATCCAGTCAATAGAAAAAAAATCCATCTGATTTGAAGATTAAGAAATTTAAATTATGTATTTTTAATTGACAGTTTTTATCTGTTTTATTTTATATCAACTAAATATATAAATCAGACATTGTTCTCCATCAGAGGAATGCAATTTTTTTCCCTTTCAAGCTGGTTCGATTCAATTTTTTAAAAAATTAAAAGCATGAAAAAGTTTTTTAAAAAAGCGAGTTAACAAGTATATATGAACAAAATTAAAGTAATGAAAAATTAGAGCTTTATTAAAAGGCAAAGCTGCCACACTAATTTCCTGGAAACTGCCGTCTCGGTCAACAGAGTACAACGCATCATCACTTGACCATGAGTGTGGCTGACTGAGCTCACAGTATGATTCATTTAATGGAACCATAAAAATTTCAAAAGATCCCAACAAAATATCACTATTATATTTCTTTTTAAGACATTAAATTCTATTAGAAAAAAAGCACGTGCAGAAATAAAGTTTTCATCGGACCACATGCTATTGCTTGTCCATAAAACGTCCATTAGCTAGAAAAAAAGTCACGCTCAGGTTTGAATTTCCATACACTAAACTTTTACCACACCATCATATTATTTTGTTGGGTTCTAAATATAAAATTGTGTTAATTTTTTAGAGATTAAAGAAATTAAATAAGTTAATTAATCATATCATATGTTGTGTATTATTAGATTATATATCAATTTATATATTAAGTAAAATAGTTTAGAGAAAAAAAATAATAAATATAAATATTTTAAAATAATTTAATTAACTTTTTTAATATTGCCAAAAAAATAAATCTGCCTTATATTTATAACCAGATGAAGTACTTTTTAGTCTTCAATTTGCCAATTTGTTACATTAAGTTCGTGGGTTAATGTTAATCAAGTGTTATTATTGTTATTATTATAAACATATCACTGCATATATATTGATGTTTGTAAGAATGATACATATTTTGATGATAAAATTTTTTAATCAGATGATACAATTTGGAAAATAAAATGCTCTACTAATTATTTAAAATGTAAAATTAATCTAATTGATGGTGAATTTATGTCAATATACAACTTTGGTCCTATTTATAAATCTATTTTTAACTAAATCTCATGTATCAATAAGAGATAGTTACCTCAATGATTATATAATAAATTTATAACTATATCCTTATTTATGAATGTATACTATTTAACTCTTTCTTCCCTATTTATCTTTAAATTATTTCTTCATTGATATAAAAAATAGAGGCAAAATTGTCATAATCTTATTTAATACACTCAAACTGAATTTATAAATAACATCAGTTTTTTTTGTTAAAAAATACTTATTAATAAAATCAAAATGGTATGATATAAAACTTGTAACTCGTGAAATATTAAAATATTCGGCTGGTGTTAAATCCCCAAATTAAAGGAAACATGAGCCCGACCATCGTAGTTATTAATTTTAGCTCTCGTTTATGAAAAGCCGTGCTTCTTTTAATACCTTGATACCAAATCCGTTAAGAAAATATTCAGAAGGTAAACAAAATGGAAGAAAATCCAGATAGATAAAATTAAAAAAAAATGTAAAATTTAGAATCCACGATGGAAAAAACTTCATTAATTCATATTAGTTTCACTGAAATTTACGATAATTAGACTGACGATGGAGTATATTTCTCTTTAATTACTTTTTGATGAGGTACTGGGTTTGAAGATCGATGTTAATATGTTTGTGCACGTGTTTAAGCCTGAAAAACTTGAACTTGAGGACATTTTAAGGGTGTGCTTAATTCAGTTTAAAGCAACTTTAATATCTCTGTTGAAAAGAAATATATTATTTAAAAATATTTATACAAAATAATAAAAGGTTAAGAAAATACATATCCCGTCATGAAATGCTTCAGGAACCAGACAGGATAATATAATTTTAGTGGATTCCAATTTCTAAGAAATTGGAAAAATGGGAGGGGGTAGATTATTTGGTGAGATTCCAACAACTTTTTGCACTTGTCAATTAATAATGTTAAAGCAAGTAAGAAAATGGGAACAAACAAAAGAAAAGTAATGAAGGGAAAAGATTCTTCAATCAACTCAAGCTCAAATAGAAACAGTAGATAGAATTGATGCCACGTTTGTTGTTGCACAAGACACCAAAGAACGTTGTCAGGAGTCGAAAGCTGTCATTGTTCTTGGATGGTCACAATTTCTCACAAAGTCACCAGAGAGATTTTCATATAATTTATTGATTAATTTTTTTTTATGGTGGTTTCGTGAACAATTACGCAACTATAACCCATCAAATATATAATAATTAATTTATCTTTTCAAAGAATCTCATAAGCGAACAAGCCACCAGCCTACCTTTTGAAATCCCAAATATGCCAGGGAATACACAAAATTTACATGCCCAACCTCTTCATCACCAAAAGTACTATTAGTATTAACTTATTTTAACCAATTTCATTATATCCCAAAAAACCAAATATTGGTATGAGAGGTGAGACCCTCCCATTTAATAGGTTAGTATTTTGAGATGACAATGTCTAAAGGACATGTACTTATAATATTAGTCAGGCTGATCCTATAAAGAGGGTTAAGCATGGAAGATTCTGATTAGCAAGACACTTAATAGATCTAGTCGATGTTATTGCTGGGTATATTTGAATTTTTAAGAATTAAAAAAAAAGACTATACTTTGATATGCTTATTCCCATAACAAGTAAATTAGTTGAGTGGTAAAAAGGGAATAAACCTCAAGAGAAACAATAAGAAAGGAGTTAGGTGTGTGGTGGAGAGGTAAAGCATAAACATACTACTATATATTGTTAGACAAAGCGATCAATGCGTAAGAGATTAGATTCATTAAATGTGAATGCGATTTGTTTCTCACTATATATATATATATATATATAGTAAAGTATAGAAAAGATTATATTGACTATATGCAAATAATTCAAGTCTCTTATATGACTCTGATCACTCTGGCGGCTAAACGAGAGAGAAAGAAGCAGCCATTATTACACCATCGAATTAACAAGAACCAGTCGGTTTCATCTATCCACAATAGTCTAAAAAACACATATCCACTAATTCCATTTGCATGTAATAATAATAATAATAATAATAATAATAATCCAAAAGTATAAAAAAAAGAGCAATGACGCGAAAGAAACAAACAAAGATAAAGATGTTTTTTCAACAGCTGGGTTCGAGTGAGTGGCATAAGATTAAAGAAGACGCATATTATATATGTACACAGTACACACAGAGAGATCAGAATTCAGTGCATTTATATATATTGAGTTGCAGAATTTTGGAAATTGTAGAAAGCAGTAAGGACCCATTAGGGTTTGATGGCTATTAATTAACGCCGAAAATATTATTGGCGTATATGTAACGTGCATGTGTGTGTATTTCTAGGGGAGTACACCAGTTTCTCTAGAGAATAATTCAAAACTTTGAAAAGAATTTATAATATATATCTTGTCCGGAAGTTATCTGCAATTTATTAATAACATGCATGAACCAAATAATAAGTAATAACTCCTTATATGTGTATTGCAATATTCCGTTTTTGAAACGATTGATGCTTTGCTTTTACTTCATAGTTATTTTTCACTTTATTAGAAGAACTCTTATATTCCTCCAACTTTGAATTATCAAATGGAGAGAAAAGAACATTTCCACGTGATATATAACGCCGGGGAATTTTTTTTTAAAAAAGGATGAATAAATAGAGTTAAATGGCCTGGTTGTAGAAACTTAAATGAGGACGTAGTTAATTTCAATAATTTAACAAGTTAGGAGACTCTTTCAGAGAGGATTTGTGTTTGTTGCGTGCCAAAAACTTGTGTTAAATATAGACACGAAACTTCAAGTTTTGCGTTATATAATGTGATATTTGTAAGGGGATGTCAATATATATAAACAGCTATATGAATGCTAGAACCTTTTCATTTAGTCCACGTCTCACTTTATTTATTCTCTCGTACAACTTCGGAGTGATGAATTAATTATATTGTGGATTAAAATGAATCCAATTCGGTGTCACTTGATTTTGATTGAAAACATCTATAATAAAAAAGCAAAGGATTAAACTAGAGATTATATTCCAGCCGCCCATATATATATATATATATATATATATATATATATATGGTGCATGGCACCCATTATGGGATTGACATGTATATATATATTTCCTCAAACAAAAGAAGGTGGTGAGCAGAGAGCCGCATATAATGTACCGACACACAACGTTAATATAAGCCATTCATTTTGTTCTGCTAATCAAAACATTTCTGAACTTGAAAAAGCACTTTATTTAATAACCAAAGTCGGTGTGTTGTCTGTGTGACCAGTGTATGGGTGTGCGTAGAGACACATGCCAGCCAATTTTGAAACTATATATATATATGCTACATTCACTCCCTAGTATAAAAACTTATAACTAATTTACGAATATTTTAAAAAATAGTTTGATCAGTTATTTGTGATAGATGTGTCATGATTTTCTAAAGTTACCCTATTTAATGTCCATTTGCATTGGAAGTACTCTCTCTGGTCATTATTATAAAGCACTAATTAACAAGTTTTCTTGATTCTTTTTATAAGGTACTTGCAAGTTTTTTATAGAGTATTAAATTTATTTTTCTATGTATATATGCTCATAATTAATAAGGGTATTGAGAGAAAGTAATAATTAATATGATTTTTGAGTTTAGTGTAGTTAGTAGTAGGGGCAATATTGGAAGTCACTTAAATTTTAAGACAAATTTAATACTTTTAACTATTTTTATTGGTTTGTGAGAATTGTTAGTTTGTGCCTTATATTAAGAACCAGAGGGAGTATTATGGAGAGCCTATCTTAATATGTGTAATCAATAGGGATACTTTAGGTAAAACATTATAAAAATATAGGAGGATAAGGTGGATTGACGTCGTATGTTCAGGATCAAATTGAATCCCTTGTGCAAATCTTATACCCCATCTGGTCTTTTTTATAAGTAACTTTTATCTCTATTGAGCAAAACAAACTAACGGTTAAGATTAGTTTAAAACAATAAATGTGTTAAAAATCTCATGTTTCTTACAAATATGCCCATATTTATGAAAATAGCATAAGAGAGAGAATGAGTAACAAATATAAGAGAGTATGGGTATAAAATATGAAAGAAAATGTGTAATAAATGAGTAGATGAAAGAAAATTAGTAGTGAGTGGGGGATAATAAATATACAGATGTGTATTTAATAGGGGTAAAAAAGGAAAAAAATAGTTTGACTTTTATGACAAGAGAAGAAAATTGTTTATAAAAAGGACAAACCCAAAGTGAGAGAAAGTTACTTTTAAAAGGATCGAATGGAGTATTACCCCTTGTTCTTAATATAAGAGCTAGTTAACTTTTTTTAAAAAAAAGATTAAGAAAATTAAATAAGTTATATTAAAGTATGTATATTTATCGTTTTTCTCACAACTAAATTGTCTAACTGATAAATTGATATATAATCTAATGCTATACAATATATGCTATGATTAAGTAATTTATTTAACTTTTTTAATCTCTCCAATAAAAATCAACTAACATGAGAGTATTTAGGAGTTCAAGGTAGTAAGTAATGGGTAACATATTTGCAAAGGATAAGAGTGGGTCTCAATGCAAGTAATCAAACAAGTGCATTCTTAGCTCATTTGGTTTTATATGCGAGTTCGAATTCCACACAAGAGAGTCTCACAAAATCAGAAGTAGAGTTTATGAAAATTTAAGAGACTATCTCACATAACATGCTAGTGGTTTGGAATGAGTTCTTAAGACTCATGCCCTAGCATTAGTTTATGACTGACAAAAGGTTGAGCGATTTTAAGCGAGCTGAGGTTGATGCGTTCATATAGATCGAGAGGGCTGCTTAAAGGGTTCTGATACAAGAAGTTGATTGAAGTGTTGACAATAGTGCAAGTAGGGGAGAGGGGGAAAGAAAAAAAGAAGGAAGGATGGTCCTTGGGTGATAGAAATTAAGAAATAACCGATAAAGAGCGGATTAGGGAAAAGATATATATATAAAAAAGGATATATGATGAAATCCACTTTTAGAGAGAGAAGTGAGTTTATGGGACATTTGTTTGAGGGAATTGGAAGATGCTGATGATGGGAGAAGTCTACGTGCCTGCATGTGGGTACCTTCAAGTTGCCTTCAATTCAATGTTTCACGCGTGTTTATGTGAAAAAGGTCTCCTGTCTATTATTTGATCCTTTTTTCTTATAGTCCTCAAATTCTTGTCTATATACGGCCTTTCATCATCTAGACTCCTCTAGCTAACTCCTCCTCCTGTGTTTTTTATAAATAAATTTTATTTTTATTGTAAAAAATAAAATCACGGTTAACATTAGTTAAAAATAATAAATATGTAAAAGAATGTCATATTTTTTATAAATATGCCTCTTTTTATGAAAAAAAAATATAGGAGAGAGAATGAATAATAAATGAGAGAATATGAGTATAAAATATGAGAAAAAATGTATAATAAATGAGTAAATGAAAGAGAATTAATAACGAGTGAGGAATAACTAATATAAAGATATATATTTAACAAGGATAGAAGAGGAAAAAATAGTTTAAATTTTGAGATATAATGAGAAAGTTGTTTATAAAATGGATCAGAAGGAGTAACATCATTCTTTTTTTTTTTTTTAGATTAATTTAGAGGGTAAAAGATTCTTACCTCTCCTAATAAATATGCTTCCCAAAATTTCTTTTTACAGGTTGAGGTTCCTTACTACATAAATCAACAGCTTGTTGGTCTAACTAATCATATCATTCTACACCATCTTTATAATAAAGAGAGAGATTAGTAGATTTCCTTATCCAGTGTGCACACTTCAAACTTGTTTTGAAAAATCCACTGTGTGTGTGTCTCGTTAGTTTTCCTTATCTGATCTCAGAAAAAGAAGAAGGACGTTTTCAAGTCATTGTCCCCCCTCGTCTGATTACGGCGAAATCAAATGAAAAAATAAAGTTGGGATGGATGTTTGTTCCTAACATTTAAACTTTTGAGATCTTTTTTTTGTTCGTGATAAAACTTTTGTGATGCATACACAAACTACCTCCGATCTGAAATATAAGCCTCAGTTGATTTTTTTAAAAAATATTAAAAAAACTAATTAAATTAATATAAAATAGTTATATCTCTATTTTTTTCTTTAAACTAATTTATTATACTAATAAACTAATATATAATCTAATGATATACAATATATGATATGATTAGATAACTTATTTACCTCCCTTAATCTCTTTATACCAGATGTATATATATTAAGGATCCTAATTCATTACTGTTAAAGTTGAAACATCTGTTTTATAATGGAAATCCAACTCTAAACATCAGTTTCACTTTCACTGTTACGTTCTAATTGTGTGAACTTCTAGGTTTGAAAGAAAACTCTGATGGGTTCGTAGGCCCAAATATGACTAGTATTGGGCTTAGCTAAAGTCCACTTTAAAAGTAGCTAATAATGGGCTGAAACGCGATTTAGGCCCACGCATGGCCTTTTTACCTCATTCTAGATCCATTGATTTAGTATTTGTTTGGAATTAGTTATTATAAATACGTTCACACAAGTTAAAATAAAATTCTTCTGGTTTATTTATTTCATCTACTATAAATTATAATTAAAAAATTATCTTTGAAAACTTCAATTATCATTCCGTATAAACCCTCATGAATTATAATGTTTATGTCTGTAAGTTGTCCGCAACTTAAAAGAATAATAACTCTCGCGCGCATTACAATATTCTGTGTTATTGAAACGATGAATGCTTTGCTTTTATTTTATAGTTCTTTTTTCACTTTTTTTGTCAGAATTTTTTTTTTTCACTTTAGAAGAACTCTCTTATATTCCTCCAACTGGGAGTTTTAAAATGGAGAGAAAAGAACATTTCCGCATCCACAGAAACACTACTAAATTAGGCTCAGTTCATCAGTGGGCATCAGAATACATATATATATATATATATATATATATATATATATATATATATATATATATATATATAATGCGGGGGAATTAAAAAAAAAGGGTGAATAAATAAAATTAAATGGTGGGAGATAGTGAAAAGGAAAAGAAGTGAGTTCAATCATTTAATAAGTTGGGAGTCTCTTTCAGGCAGGATTTTGTGTTTGATACGTGCCAAAAACTTGTGTTAAATAGACACGAAACTTCAAG
The DNA here is from genome assembly GCA_037074505.1 of Albizia julibrissin. Lineage (NCBI taxonomy): Eukaryota > Viridiplantae > Streptophyta > Magnoliopsida > Fabales > Fabaceae > Albizia > Albizia julibrissin. Next base: position 1,407,140 of record CM073480.1, on the reverse strand, counting down.
TTTGCAAAATATAGTGTGGGGTATCAATATAATATATGAATGCTGCTAGAACCTTTTCATTTATTACATACGTTTCACTTTATTTATTGTCTTGTATACTTTGGAGTGAATTAATTGTGAATTAATGTGAATCATATTCTGTGTCACACTTGATTTTGATTAAAAATATATGATAATATAAAAAAGCAAAGGACTGAAGGAGAGATTCCCACCCATATACATCGGTGCATCGCATCCATTATGGGATTGTCATATATGTTTACTCAAACCATAGTAGGTGGTGAGCACAGAGGCGCATGTTAGCGCACGCGCGCGCACAATTTTTAATACTCTATATGCCATTCATTTTATTCTGCTAAACCCACACACACAAAGCTTCTAAACTTGAAATTAAAAATACACTTTATTTAATACTCCTCAAATGCTTAATATAAGACACATGTGAGGAGTAAATATTAATTTTAAATATAAGATATAATTTTTATATTTGTCAACCATTTCATAATTTATCTCTATTGAAGTTCTCTCAACAATAATTAAAGAGGAAATGAAATGAGGGAATTAAAAAAAATAATTAAGGTTTATTAGAAAATACATGTTATATTAATTAACTTCCTTAATCTAACTAAATTAAGTAAATATGTCTAATATTAAAAACTGGAAGAGTAACCAAAATCAACGTGTTGTCTGTGTGATTACTGATTAGTGTGCGGGTGCGTAGAGACACAAACCAGCCAATTTTGAAATTATATATATATATATATATATATATATATATATATAACTCATAAGAGTCGATCTCAATGCAAATCACCAAACAAACACATACGTGGCTCGGTGTAATGAATCCCAGATTAGAGAACGTAACAAGATAAGTTGAGTTTATAAGTTTAAAGTTTAAGAGACTCTCTCACTTAGTAGACTAGCATTTTGAGATGATCTGATTGAGAGAGCTACTGATCACAAAGGGTTCTGACCGATGACGAGAGGCTCAGTGAAGCGCTGATAATTGTGTGTCAGTTGGGGGGGGGGGAATGGTGGATAGGTGGTCCTTTGTGTGATTGAAAGAAATAAGCGGAAAGAGAAGATTGAGGGAGAAGATATATATACAAAAAAGGATATTTGATATATGAAATACATATTTAGAGAGAGAAGTGAGTCTATGTAACAATTTTTTCTTTTTGAGGGAATTGGAAGTTGATGACGTGAGAAGTCTACTTGCATGCATGCGGCTGCCTTCAAGTGTCTCTCAATTCAGTGGTTCACGTGTTTTCGTGAAAAAGGTTTCCCATTTTTTATGATCAGTTTTGTTTATTATTTGCTCCTTTTTGCCTATAGTCTTCGGATTCTTTGTCTCTATACGGCCATGAATTATCTAGACTCATCTAGGTAGCATCGTGATGTTATTTTCTTACAAATAAAAGATGAGGCCTTTTACAACATCAAACAAAGAGAGAGATAGTGGTGGATTTGACCCAAAAAAATGCTTCGTGCAGTAGAGAGTTGTTTTATTGTGCACACTTTAAACTTGTTCAGAAAAATCTAGCAATTATCGTCTTACTTTTCCTTATCTGATCTCAGAAAAAAAAAAAAGGAGGACTCTTTCAAGCCATTGTCCCGCTCGTCTGCTTACAACGAAATCAAATGGCAAAAATAAAGTTGGGATGGATGTTTGTTCCTAACCTTTAACTTTTGAGATCTTTATTGAACTCAGAGAACAGCCCAGAGAAATAAACCTTTATTGATCTGAATGGACAAGTGTCCATACAATAATGGTTCTCCTGGACCTATTTATTGTATATGGGTATTTCAGGAAATAAGACCCATTTACCTATTTACAATAATGACCCTGTACAAACTTGTACAATATTACAACACAATATGCTAAATTAAGACCTATACTTTCCACACTCCCCCTAAGTTGGATACTGGAAAACGTTTACAGCTCCCAACTAATGCAACATTCTGTTTTGAATCTCTATCCCTACGGTCTTTGTGAGTATGTCAGCTTCTTGGTCATGTGACCTTACATGCTCCAAAGAGATCAGCCCTGATTGCAATTTTTTATGAACTAAGTGACAATTTATCTTAATATACTTCGTTTGTTTGTGGAAAACGGGATTTGATGCAATGTGAATTGCTGCCGCTATACTATCACATTGAACAGTGACTGGCCCTTCCCAAGTAATTCCTAGATCTTTAAGTAAACCAGCAACCCACACAACCTCAGACACTGTAGAACCTAAGGCCCTATATTCTACCTCCGCAAATGAACGAGACACAGTTTCTTGTTTCTTTGTCTTCCACTTAATTAATGAATCTCCAAGCTTTAGCAAGTAACTTGTGACTGATCTTCGTGTTGTGTCACATGCCTTGCAATCCGAATCACAATAGTAAGACAGAAACATGCTCTCATCCGAGCTCAGCAAGATCTCGACTCCAACACTCTGTTTCAAATATCTCACAACATCAAGTGCTGCTGCCATGTGCGCTTTTGTTAGACTTTGCATAAATAGAGAGAAAACCTGCACAGAGAAGCATATATCAGGATGTGTATTCGTTAAGTATATCAACATACCCATAAGTCTTCTATAACGCTCCGCATCCTTCACCAAATTAAATCTTCCTTCTTATCTCTCCCTTCATCATAAGCTAACAGTTTCAGATTTGGCCTCATGGGTAGTGATAACGATTTACAACCACTCATGCTAGTGTCTGAAAGAAGGTCAAGCACATTTTCTTTGTGAAAGGAGAATCCTTTTTTGTGACCTTGCCACTTCAATCTTTAGGAAATATTTCATTTCTCCCAAGTCTTTGATCTTGAATTGGCCATGGAGGAACTCTTTTACCTCATTAATTCTCTCTTATGAACTCCCTGTAATCAACAAATCATCTACATAGACAATTATCAAAACAATATCCTCACAATATAGCTTAATATAGAGAGCATAGTTGTATTTACTTTGAGAAAATCCTCCACTTATCAAAGCCTTATACAGTTTATAATTCCATTGTCTTGAGGCTTGTTTAAGATTATATAACGATTTACGCATTTTGCAAACCATTTGCTCCCCTTGGTTATCAAAACCTTGAGGTATCCGCATATAAACCTCCTCATCCAAATCACCCTACAAGAACTCATTATGTATATCCATCTAATAGAGGTTCCATTTATCTACAGCAGTCATCTTAAGGACAGTTCTTATTGTTATTGTCTTAATTACCGGAGAAAAATTCTCATGGTAATCTATGCCTTCTTGTTGAATGTACCCTTTAGCAACTAACCTAACTTTGAACTTATCAACTGACCTATCAGATTTGTATTTTACTTTCTATACCCATTTACATCCTATTGCTTTATCCCCTTTGGGAAGAGGCACAATATCCCATATGCGATTATCCTCAAGAGCTTTCATTTCAGTTTCCATAGCCTGAACCCAATTATCATGTTTAATGGCCTTAGTACACGACACTAGTTCAGAAACTGAATCTATGGAACATAAATAGCACAAATATGAAGGAGATATTGATTCTTAGGATATATAATTCTCAATAGGATACTTACGGCCTTTTTTAACTTGCTGTCCTTTACCTCCTGCGGAGTGACTTCGTGCCACTCTAAAGGTCCTGCACCAAACAAGTATGTGGGAAAAATGCTACTAGACATTGTTGTTCCTTAGTCCATTTTGAAACAGATATAATATTGAATTTCAATAGGGGAGCATACAACACATCCTTTAAAACTATTCCATTATTAAAATGAAAACTTCCTATGTGAGTTACATGCACTTTTCCTCATTTGGTATTTTAATAGTCCTAATGGGTCCAGCATAACTTTGATAATTGTCCAAGAATGCTAAATCACTAACTGGATGTGTGGTAGCACCTGAATCAATTACCCACATGATGCATGCTTTTTTAGGAGGGTGAAAATTAACCAAACCTATATCGGTTAAAGCGTGTACGTCCTCATCAGCACCTTTCTTTAGCAATTCTAGGAGTCTATCATATTGTTGAGGAGTAAGTGAAGGGGAAATCATATTTGCACAACCTTCTGCTATTAGTGGTGTGGAAGTTCCAGCTGCTAGGGTTTGTTGTTTTCCCTTAGGTCCTCTAAAGTCAGGAGGGTAGCCAATCAGCTTATAACAATTCTCTTTTGTGTGCCCGCTTTTCTTACAATGACCACAATCCATTGGGGAGCCTCCTCACCCCATACCTCAGCCACACCCTCTCCTTTTGACTGCCATTGCAACCCCGTCTGTGATTCCTGACTTAGCAAAACTTAGGATTGCTCGTTGTGCTTATTCTTTTACTACCATGGCAAAGGCTTGATTCACTGTAGGGAGAGGGGTCATCAAAAGGATTTGACTTCGGGCTGTATTGTAGGAATCGTTTAATCGCATTAAAAATTGCAAGAACTTTTGCTGTTACACTACATTTTCTTGGATTTTTGAAGCACCATATTTGCAGCAATAACACAATGGACTAGCAAACACAAGAGCTGATTGCTCTTCCCATAATTCTTTTAGTTTGGAGTAATAGGCAGAAATAGACATTTCAACTTACTGGAGTGAATTTCTTTCTCTATGTAGTGCAAATATACGTGATCCGATTACCTTATATAATCTTTCTTTGGGGTCACTCCAAACCATGTGAGAGTCCCTAAAATATACCACACCATTGGCGAGCTCTTTTGACAGAGAATTCAGGATCCATGAGAGTACCACATCATTACATCTCTCCCATTGGTCCTGGTGCTCCCTCTTCTGTGAGTCCCTGGTGTATGTCCTATCGATGAATCCTAATTTGTGTTTACCCTGGAGTGCTATCTGCATTGCTTTACCCACACTAAGTAATTCTCACTACCTGTGAGGATTTATGGAATAATGGAAACGCCTTGGGTATCCGACTGATGGAGATATAAGGGATGTGAAAAATCAATGGCTGTCGCCGCGAACTACCTAACTGAGTCGAATCTCCCATATTCTTGTAGATCGGTGTCTTTGTTCCCAAATTCGATTATTGAGTGATGTCGCAAAATAGAAGGAATCACCACCTTAGTTACGTTCTTTAAGACCCAATCAAGAATGTAAGGATTTATTGCTGCCGGATCAATTCTTATGCCGTTGTTGCTCTATGGGTGTGAAAGATAATTGAACCAAACTCTTCCCTTTGCCCGATGTGGAATCAAGATGCTGAGTGATCTAGGAAAGGATTTGGAGCAGAATTGAGTAATGAAGAAGAAACAGGACAAGCCCTTAAGTAAGGGACAATCGAACGATTTGATTTAGGGTCTGTTTGGGAACGCAGGCAGTGGAGAAAAAAGCTCAGTGGGAGGCAGAAGCTCATTTGGTATGATGGGAACTGTTTGGTATCATGGCAGCTTGTACTGGACTTTTCAGAAAAAAGGAGCTTCTGGTAGAAGCTCCTTTTTATGGCTCTGTTTTGAAACACGTTCGGCCCATCAAAACGCACGGTTTGAAGCAAAAGCCCAGTAGACTTGTTGGATAAGTGTTTGGATCCACGTTGACTTTTTCTGTGCTTTTATTGCAACCGTAGCTTCTACAAGAAGCCCAATCCTTTAGCTTATTCCTACTGCACCCTACGCACATAGTTAAGATCTATCAAGATAAAGTGGGGCCCCCCTATGCGCACATGTAACATGACGGGGTCATTGCTTGTGGGGCCCAAGGTTCTAGCTTCCAAATATGTGTGAAACTGGCTAGATACTGTACAACCAGCTAAATAATACTTCCAATATATTTCATCCAATTGAGAAAAACATCAAAACCCACTGTGTTTTAAAATTTAATAATTGCTTAACAATACCTCTCTGTCTCTTTAATATAGTATGCTGCATGGGAAAAAAGTTTTTACTGTAATAATTAAATCCATTATGTGTTTCTCCTTTTTAAATTAAATATTTTAGTGTATTTTTCGAGAAGCTGAAACACAGAATGTATTTATTGAAGATCATAATGATCCAGTTGATGTAGTATCCATATCAACTATCCATAGATTATCTTCAACACACATAAATGATGTTTATGACACGATTAGAGACCAACTTGTTAGGAGTAGATAATCCAATTATGATACACTTCATATATGTCATTCATATTAAAATATATATTTCTCCTTTTTAAATTAAGTATTTCAGTGTATTTTTCTTTTCCTTCAATAATAATTGAAATTTTTTTTATTTATAAAATTTTATTTACATTTTTTTACATGAATTATTACAATTTATATGTGTGTGTGTGATATTCAATAAGGTTCATGTCATTTTCATTCATTTTTCACTTAAACGAGCTTTTCAAATGCTGAACCAAACAGATTCAAGGTTAGAAAAAAGCCACTTCTGTCACCGTTAATCCAAACACAAATCACATTTACAATCTCACTTTCTTTTCAAACTCACTTCTACAAAAGTCAGATTGAAAAAAAAGTCACTTTTCCACTGCTAATCCAAACATACACTATAACTTCTGAGACGCAGAAGCTCCTTTTTGCTGGTTTGGTTGCTGCTGGTCGAAGAAAAAAGAAGAGTTTTGGTCAAATCCTAACTTGACCAGGGACTTAAATAAAAAATTCAAAAGTTCTCGACTAGGGACTATGATGAAAACTTCTAAAATATGTTTGAGGTATAACTGTAATTTCTGAAACATTTGGGTCTTTTTTATGATTTCCTCAGTCCTTTTCTCCATTCACTTATAATTTTTATAAATTCTAGGGACATTTTTTGTAATTTATCCAGTCCTCAAAATATTAATTCTAACCCTTCAAAATCTCAAATTTCTTATTAAGCACATACAATACAAAATTAAGCACAAGGAAGCATTAAAAGTTTAAGAGATTATTTATCTTAATAATTAAGAAATTTTAATAATAATTGATCTTTTTGTATTTTATCAAATTTTAATTTTAATTTTTCATTTCAATTATCCCAACATATATATATATATATATATATATATATATATATATATATGTGTGTGTGTGTGTGTGTGTGTGTGTGTGTGTGTGTGTAGTATTCAATAAGGTGATCTAATTATAATCCACTTCATGTGTGACATTCTCATTAAAATATATAATTATCTTTTTTTTAAATTAAGTGTTTTAATGTATTTTTCTTCTTTTTAAATAATTATTGAACTTTTTTATTTTAAAAAAAATTATTTACATTTTTTAACATTAATTATAATAATATTTACACAAACAATATATATGTAGTATTCAACAAGATTCAAGCCCTTTTCAGTCATTTCTCATCTAAACGGGATTTTCAAACGCTAATCCAAACAGGTTCAACTTTATAAAAAAAGTCACTTCTCCCACCGCCAATCCAAACACAAATCACATCTACAATCTGACTTTTTTTCAATCGGGCTTTTGTAAAAGCTCCATTAAAAAAGAAGCTACTTCTTCACCGAATTTCCAAACAGGCACTTAGGTGTTAATAGGAGGACTCGATTGATAATTGCCAAAAAGAAAAACCCAATCGATAATTGCCAAAAGGCTGCTATTTTGTCTTGGGAAACAAAAGAGACCCTAACCCGCTCTGCTTCTTCGATCCATACCGACGAAGAATCCAACCCTGGTAGGCACTGTCCTGAGAAATCGATGGACCATATTGAACGGAATTGGCGTCTCTCCATTACCATATTTTTATCCTTTTCCTTTCTTTTCCTGTCCTCTTTTCTTCTCAATTAAAATTTTAATGGTTTCAATTTAATATCTTCTAAAAATATCATAATAATTTTACCTAAAAAATATATAAATAAATATAAACTGTCAACAAAATTTTTAAACAGTTGGTAACTGTAATAAAAAACTTAGAATAAATTTTATAATGATAATAATATACCTCTTTTTAGATTAAATTTTATCAATTTATATTTTTAAATATTTCTTTAAATAAAATTATAACAATATTTTTATAAAATGTTAAATATGAACCATTGATATTTTGATATAAAGGTCGAGAAAGGAAGAAAGAGTAAATAAGAGGAAAATGATGAGAATAACAATAGAAATAGAAAGAAGTCAATTCCATATTCAACTTAGATATTAGCTCAGAAAAATAAACCTTTATAAGTATCCATACAATAATTGTTATCCTGGACCTATTTATAACATATAGGTATTACAGGAAATAAGACCCAATATGACCTATTTATCTATTTACAATAATGACCCAGTACAAACTTATACAATGTTACAACACAAAAAACTATATTAAGATCTATACTTTCCACAATCTTATCTTTTTCGTGATAAAGCTTTTGGTTTTGGGATGTATAAAAGATCTTAATTCATGACTCGGAAAAATGAAACATCTTTTTAATAAAGAAAATCGAACTCAACATCACTCTCACCGTTTCCTTCTTTTCTTAAAAATAAAATCAGATGAAAACAAATCAAAATCTAGAGTCTACATCCACTTGTGCCAAACATAATACATGCCTTGGCAATTTTTTTTTTTTTTTTTGTAGCGAAAATTTAGTGTTAAGGTGTGCTGCCTGAACTTGCCTGAACTTGTACGCTTGAAGGCAAACTCGAATGGGCCTTATTGGCCCTAATATGACCAGGATTGGGCTTAGCTAAGTTCTACGTCATCTACCTAATAATTGGTTGAAACACGATATTGGTTGGGGCCTACCTATGGCCTTTTTACCTCAGAGCAGAAGCCAGTAAAGCACTTCCCATCTGAATCGAAATCATATTATTACTTCTTGTACAAAATACACAATCCATTTGATTTTTTTTTAAGAGATTGAAGAAGGTAAATAAATTATTTTAAGATATTTATTTTTATAAATTAATTTATCTGATTTAAAAAATTAATATATAATTTAATGATGTATAATATATTCTATAATTAAATAATTCATTTAATTTCTTTAATCTCTTTAAAAAAAATTAATTAGGTCTTATATTTTAAAAAAAATGTAAGAATTTGTTTGATTACATTAGGAATTTTGAAGCTACTAACCCGACCATCCCAATTGAGCTCGTTTGAATTAGTTTATGGAAATTTTATAAGTGCTTATGAATTGTGATTCATGGAAAACGAAGTAATTTTTACGGTCTACAAGGTAAATATGTGGAGGAGATTCTTCTCGATTTACGTAAATCAGACTTATATAATAAACCCGATTTATAAAAACGATTCCAAACAAGGACGTGGTTTTTTCTGAAAAAAATAAGGTGTTTGAGTTATGCTTTAGTAATTGAGTTTTTTTTTAAAAGCAGCTTCTGAGAATAAATTCAAAAGTCTAGTTTTTATAAAAAAAATTATTTCTGTCATTATCAATCCAAATATAAATCATATTTACAATATGACTTTTATAAAATTCAAATTAAGAGAAAGTAATTTCTGTCAGCCCAAACAGACCTAATGTTGTCACTTTATTGTATTCATTTGCGGTGAAGATTTCTTGGCCTGTTTGGAATTTCATTGGGAGGGAAAAAAGCTTACTTGGAAGGTAAAAGTTCATTTGACATCTATATACATGTTTGTGAACACATTAGTTTTCACTCGGCTTTTAGAAAAAAAACTATTTTTTTTAGAAGCTCATTGAAGTAGCTTTTGACTTTTTTTCACCGGGTTTAAGAAAAAAAAGTCACTTATCCTACTGCCAATTCAAACATTAATAATATGATTTTTTTTTATTTAACTTCTATAAAAACCACATTAAAAAAAAACATTTTTCCACTATTCCCAAACAGCCACGATTCATGGTCTTCTCCCCTGCGTATGCGTGCTTAACTTGTAACATCCAGTCATTTCACGCCACCTTGTAACCACGTGTCCACCTATGAATATGCCGTGTAATGGACCCTGTGCCACTCGTTTTGGGAAAAATATATAGGTTTTTTTTTTTGCCGAAAGAAAAATATAAGGAAAATGGTTAAAAAATATCATTTAAGCAAATTAATTGTTAAATGGCACCAATGTGCAAGCAAGCATCCATCATATGCAATCAGCATCTATATGTGCAAAAAGCATCCCTGCAAAAGTGCAAACATCATCCCTTGTGTGCAACATATCATCCGCCCGTGTGTAACATACCACCTACCGTGTGCAATGGTAGCAATGAGCAATTAATTTGCTTGTAAGGTTTTTTTTAGCAATTCTCCCAAAAATATATAAGTTAAAAGTCATTTTTCTTTCAGAAATATTTACTGATGATTAATTTTATCTTAAAAATGTTTTGAGTGCTAATTTTATTCTAGAAGTGTCAAATTTAAAGTAATTTTACTCTAACCATTATCCCCATTAAATTTGACCGTTAGCTAACTAAATTCGGAACAAATTTGCTCTTACCTAAATTTTTAAGGTAAATTTATCTCTCAACAAAAATGATATAGACAATAAAATTGCTTTAAAAGTTTAAACTTATGAGTAAATTTACTCGAAATTTGAACAACTAACAGTTAAATTTAACTGTGATAACGGTCATGATAAAATTACTCTAAATTTAACATTTTATGAGATAATATTGGTCATTAAAAAACTTTCAAGATAAAATTAACCTTAAGTGAATTTAAGGCAAAATGACCTTCAACCCAAAATATATTCTACTCATTTATGCCCAAGTTAATATCAAATTATCAATGCTAAATACGAAATTTATCTCATATATGTAAATAGTATCATCTCCTTTTTAATTGTAAAGATCAATCTAGATTAGTACATGATCTTGTTAACTTGTCAATAAAACTCATCACTGTGCCAGTAATTATAATTAGTATATTAAAAAAAAAAAGTAAAGGGGCATTCAGTACCCCGATCTAATTTTGAAGGTGCAATCAGTACCCTAAACTATTTTTAGAGGTGCAATCAGCACCCTAATATATTAAAAATAAAATAATTTAAACCCTTTCACTAACAGAATACTAACTTCGTTTGCTGAAATATTATTTCCTTTCCTCTTTCGTTTATCTTCAATATGTTTATACATTCTTTTAGTATTTAAGGGTACAATCTTACCCCTAATATATTAAAAATAGATCAATTGAACCCCTTCACTAGCAGAATATTAACTTAAAGTTTGGGTTTAAAATCGATGAAAAATGAAAAGAAAAAATGTATCAGCAAACAGAGTGAATATTCTATTAGCTAGTAAATGGGTGTAATTATTCTATTTTTAATACATTAGGATATTCATTATACTTTAAAAATAATTTAAAGTGTTAATTATATCCTTAAATACTTTAAAGTGTTCATTACACCTCAAAAAAATAATTCAGATAATAATTATACCATTAAATACTTTAAGAATATATTAAAGTGCTGGATGGACGTTTAGCCTAAAAAAAAAGCGCCAAGTATAGATGTTTCCTTCACGGCCATTATTTATCACGGCGCCGTTTCCTCCGCTAACGGATCTACCATTCCCATCTCATGCGTTTACCTGCTGCTTCGAGACTATTTGCTTGGACAAAAAACAGAGAGAGAATTCCGATCATCTGCATCAGGAGCTTTGGGTTTAGTGTAAAAGGGTGTCAGTTTCTTTCTCAATTTTTAGTCGATTTTGTTGTTGTTGTTGTTAATCTTTACTTTGTTGATAATTTTTCCTCGGCTTTGGTGCTTCTCAACTGCTAATGTCATTGGTGTATAATGATTAAAATAGTACTGTATGATTATGAAATCTGGTGCTGATCTGATTTAGTGTGTTTACCTCATTTGCTTATAAGAGCTGTGAATCGCGATTCAAATATTAAATCAAGCCATGGTGAAAGACACTATCTACTACGACATATTAGGCGTTAACGTTGATGCATCCCCTGCAGAGATCAAGAAGGCCTACTACTTGAAGGTAATAATTTTTAATCGTGCCTTGTGCATTTTTTGAGAGTATATATGAGTACCGAATTGAGATTTGAGTAGGCTTCTAAGTTCTAATTTTACCTGGTATGGTCCGTGTGTGAACGGTGATGTATTATGGAAGCAGTTAGACAATCATATTCAATTCTTTCATTAAACGGAGACTCTTAAATGGTTAAATTGTGAGGTTTTTGTGAATGGTAAATTCTTCACTTAATTGACTTTTACAATTTCTTTTAGTTTGAATTATGTAAGAATTTTGACCTCAACATAATCAGCAAAAGAATGAGCTTATGATCTTGTCTAGTTATCTTATTCGTCCTTTAAATGCATCCATTAGATGGGAGCTTGCTTTGCATGATCCTTAGAACGTCTAGTTATTTTCTATGTTGGGAGCATGAATTTTTGGTGACTTCAGTTGAAGACAAGTAGAAGAAGGAAAGTGGGTCTCTTGTTCTTAATTGTAGGTTCAGTGTGTAGAAATACTACCTTCATCCTCTTGGTTCCCTTTATCTTTTTCCCTTAATTATTATTCTTTAACCCAAGCGTTATGATTTTAAGTCATTATTACCTTTTATTTCCATTTTCTTGTCTTTGCAGGCAAGGGTAGTACATCCAGATAAAAATCCTGGAGATCCCAAGGCTGCAGAAAATTTCCAGGTGTGCTAAAGAATGAATCTTATGCACAGAGTTTTGGTTTCTTAGAGATTTATGATAGTATATTTTTAAATGTGGTATCTATGCTCAGGTACTCGGTGAGGCTTACCAGGTTTTGAGTGATCCTGAGAAGCGTGAAGTATATGATAAGAATGGAAAGGCAGGAGTGCCACAGTAAGTTTTTACTCTCATCTATAATTGAAAAGTAATTAAAGTTTGTGAGTATTTTATCATTTGGTGAAGTCCTGTCTTTGCGGCTTAAAGCTAAAAGCCATGTATTCATAATGAAACTTCTTAATTATTTTCTTTTGAACTGAAGAAACTTTTAAATTTTTTGTATCATCTTCCTCAGTTATACTTCCTTTTATCATTGTTTTCCTCTGTTGTTGGTCACTAACTCAGTATTTGTAACAACTGGTTGTGATGATTATATATGATGATCCTTGCTTTTGTTTTAGCTTTTATATAATAAAGAAAATTAACCAGGTATTTTCACTATTTGAGAGCTATTTAGGTAGTGTTTAAAATCAGTTTGCTGAAAGCTGAAATATAATTTGATATCATTATGTCCAAGCTGCCATAGTAAAATTTTAGAATTTTGGCAGCGACCAAATTCCCAGGAGTTTTACTAACTGCTGATGAAAATTTTCTTTTGAATTCTTGTAAATGAAACTCAGTATGCAACATTTGGTTTTTAAGTTTCTTTGTCCACGAAGAAACCATGTATTATAATCACTTCCTCCTCCTCCTCCTTCTGTGCAGAGATTCCATGATTGATCCTGCAGCTGTATTTGGAATGCTTTTTGGAAGTGAATATTTTGAAGATTATGTTGGTGAACTTGCATTGGCTTCTCTGGCATCTATAGAAGTTGAGGAAGACACGCATGATCCTGAAACTCGTAAGCAAATAATTCAAGAAAAGATAAAAGTACGTGTCTTTTACCTAATGCTTTAATTGATTTCCTCATTCCCTGTTTCCCTACTCTTCCCTTTGTTCTCCCCATCTTCTAGTAGCTGAAGCTGTTTCCTAGTTTTGTTCCCATAGGCATGGCGGAAGGAAAGGGAAGAAAAGCTCATTGCGACTTTGAAAGATCGCCTGCAACCATTTGTTGATGGTCAAGTAGATGAGTTCACAAAATGGGCAAATTCAGAAGCACGACATCTTTCTGAAGCTGGTAAGTTCTTCCCATTTATACTTTATTTCAACCAATGGCTCTTTATAAGATGATCTGTCAATTTGGAAAGTTTATATAAATCTCATAAATACCTCTTCATATCTGTGCTCCAATGTATGCTAGTCTGGAACTGTGAGGAATCACAGGATATTTGCTGGTCATATTTGTTATGATTTCGTTCTGTTGCTAATAAATTTGTAGTTAACTTTATCCGTTCATTTTGGAATTTTTTTCCTCCTTGATTCATAGGATTGAATAGCTAGCTTAGTGTCTGTCACCCGTTAAATATTTGTAAGGCTTGCTACACTGAAATATAATTTTCAGTGAGGATGAATATCTCTGAAATTTTTCATGATATTAGAGCCCTGCTCTAAAATTGTTCTTATGATAGTTCCTTTACCTGGCATTTTTGCATTTTTCTTTAACTCATGGTACATTTTCAGCTTTTGGTGAGGCCATGCTGCATACAATTGGCTATATCTATACGCGAAAAGCTGCAAAGGAGCTGGGAAAGGACATGAGGTATATGAAGGTGCCCTTTTTGGCAGAGTGGGTTAGAGGTAAAGGACATATGATAAAGTCACAAGTGATGGCAGCTTCAGGTAGTAGATTAATTAATATCTGAGTATCCTTCCCTGTGAAAAGTATCTAAACCTTATAGTATATTTGGGAGGTTTTAATGAATTTGAGCTCTGTTTGTAGGTGCGGTGTCCTTAATTCAAATACAAGATGAGCTAAAGAAGCTAAGTGACGGAGAAAACAAGGAAGAAAATATACTAAAAGTTATGGAAGATAAGAAGGATGCCATGATTAATTCCCTTTGGCAGATCAATGTGGTTGATATCGAAACAACTCTGTCACATGTCTGCCAAGCTGTAAGTTTTAGTTTGAGGCTTTATGTCGCTTGAGAATATTATATTTGTCTGCTGGCTAAAGACTTACAGAAAAATTGTACATAGCAAGCTTAGTGAGATATTTCAAGCATGTCTTCTCTTGCTAGGCGCAACATATGCTATATATTTGTTGTCAAACTACCATTATTAGAGAATGATTAAACTAACAATGTGGTTCAGACCTGTAAAGTAGTGAGTGCACAAATTGGTTTTTAAAAATTAATGAAAAAAACTCGTTGTACATTATCCATTTATCAACCTACCTGAAGATGATACTGAAAGAACAAATGTACAGGAATTTATCATAAGGGCACTCGTGCTGTCTTTTTCTGTATTAAGGTTAATAGCCCTAACAATCGAGCAATCATAATGTTAGTAACTTTAGTAACTTGATTAAGTATATTTGGTGTATCATGAGTGCTGCTAATTACTAGTTGCATTTAAGCTGAAGTGTAAACTTTGTGCTAACAGTTAATTATTTTAAAGCATCGATTACTTGCAAGACTTCACAAAAACTATTCTTGTACCTGCTATTTTTCTTAGGTTCTCAAAGATCCTGGCGTGTCCAGAGATGTTCTGAAACAACGGGCTAAAGCCTTGAGGAAGCTAGGAACTGTCTTCCAAGTAAGTATTATGTGCTGATTTGCAGTAATTGTGCCTTCACAAGTTTACAACAACTTGTGCAATTCTGGAAGAAGAGTGTTCTAGTTAAGCATGGATCAATCGTTTCAATAATCAGCTTCGTCATCTTGTTTAGGGTGCCAAGTTAGCTTACAGTAGAGAAAACAGTCTACGCCATGAAAGTGTCGAAACCGGAGATGCTGCTCCTGCTTCTGCTTCTGCTTCATCATCATAGTCATCTTGGTTCTTTGTGGATAATGGAGATGGCGCTTCATGTTCGTTGTGTTCAACATGTTGTTTTGTGTTGAATTGATTTATTTCTTACGCTATTGGTTTTATGTGCATGGTATGTAATTTTTTTGTCATTACAGTCCTGTATCAGAGTTAGTTGGAATTATTCAGTTCCTGGGCGGTCCCGGGGAAGCCTGGTATGTAATTTTACTTGTAGATTGGAATAGAATCAAGTGTTGTTTTCTTTTTAGATGTACATTAGATTAGATGTGGGCCCCATACATGGTACGAAGCCTAAGGTGAATAGAAATAGTGCGGCTCAGATTTTACGTATATTGGTATTGATACTCTTACCGTGTAAATTTACATTATTGAAGAGATACTTTTTTTTTATTTCATATTATTGATTAAATTTTTTTCCAAGGTAGGCAATACTACCTCTAGTCCTTCCTTGTACAGTGCATATTATATTTTATATTAAGGATATGAGGTAGTACCTACCTCCCCGGTTTAAAAATACATTCAACTGAATGAATGAGTGCCAATGGATTGAATTGGCATTAAAAATAAATAAATGGAAGGTCTAATGTAGACCTTCTTATGGTATACATGGTTGGTACTTTATATTGTTGATGTATTAATACAAGTCAATATTTACCTAATAAGCTTTCATTGGTGAGGCCTGTGGACTACAAAAGAGAACATGGCGGGCAGTATCTAGTAAAATTTAAACTCCTGCATGAATAGAGTGCCCATCCACACACAGTTAAGGGCTTGAGCTTCGCATTATCTTGGGCCCTACACAGAGATGTCCTAAGGACGTGCACTTTATTTATTCCCCTACTCATCCCCTACTATTAGATCATTATTTACCGGGATGAAAATTAGGGATGAAAGAATATTTAAGTGAAAGCTTTCAAAAATACTAATTTTTGTTTACTATTTTGAGAAGCTTTCTTTTCTAATATTCTCCATATTTTCCTCTCATTTTTACTTCCACCCAAACATAGGGTTAGGACATGTGTTGGGGATTGTATCAACTTTAACTAGAGATTCAGGTTCAAGTCTTAATAATGCAACAGTGTTAAATATTTGTTGATATATCTTTGTTATTCTTTATGATCCTACACAACTTAGTTCAGATTAGTCTGCATCTCTGGAAAAATCTTTTAGGTAATTAAAATGAGGTTGGTCTAGAATAACTGTGGATATTTTTTTTTGGGGGGGTACGGCGTTGAAATAATACAAGTTATAGGCGTTGATTATCTCATGATCTTAATATCAACACAAGTCTTGTTCAAATTTAAGACTTCTTTTAATCATTAATTGCAATTAAAATAATAGTGTGATTTGACATCTTGCGAAGATCTCAACCCAAATGATATAAAAAAAAAATTCATGCCAAGTTAATAATAAGAAAGGTCCGCAATATGCAATATAGTGATGATCGTCTCAGCAACATTTAATATTATATAATCTACCTTATATATGTATTATGATATTGGTTTGTGTTGAGAGTTAATTGAGAAATTGTTGAAAGCCTTTATAAGATGATAATGTTTGAATCAGGGAGGCTGAAAGAAAATGAGCATCCTATAGCCTAATTAGACCACTTTTAAGGAAAAAATAAATGAACAAGAAAGGTGTGTATGTGTGTGTTTATTTTAATGTTATTACATTGCATCCCTTTATTCTCCACCATCGTGGTATTGGTGCCTCGTCCTTGTCGTTTAGGATAATTATATATAATTATTTTATTATGCCAACCTAATCTCTCGTTTATATATAGCCTTGCTTTCTAGCTTTCTTTTCCACCCCCTTTAATGTTGTGGCTCATTATAAAAACTGGTATCCTTACTCGTTATATATTTAAAGAAATTTGTATTCTATTCTCCTTGTTTAAGAAATTATATCTAAATCAAATTAGATGATCCTCCACTATATGATGAAAACTATACTTATCAAAACATGCACTATGACTTTCATAAAACGACTAGAAATATTATTTCATACATTGCACATAATTTAAAAATTATTGAGTTCTAATATTATTGATTTGCGAGAATATGCATGTAGATGTAGTGCAACATGATATACATTTTATGATTTTATTGTATATATTGATTGAAAGATTACAAATAGAATTAAATTTGTTGTGTACATGATCAAATTAAACAAGCATTAAATATTTGAACAATAATAATTAATATTATTTTTTGAACACTGAAATAAAATAAAAGTGGTGCACTAGATGCTCTAATAATTCATTATGTTTTATAGAAAAGAATCGAGATTTATATCATCTTTGAGAGTGCATTCGTCATATTTCAACTTTGAAGAGATTTGTGTATATTTTGGTCATAATGATAAAAGTTGCTGTCTAAGTTAAGCATATGCTTGAAGGATTGAGAGATTAATTTACTCTCCAGTTATGATATCTTTGAGTCTTTGGCAAGCAAGAGTACATGTTTCTTCTATTTTAAGTCAAATCACCGAAAAAACTGTTACAAATATTATTTGTTAAACTATTAATTATATATATATATATAACTGAATTAATTTCAATAACATATACTCGAAGTGATTCTATATATTGCAATATTTCTAGTTCGATAATTTGCATAGCATAATAATGAGGGAGAGTAGCCCAATAATTTGCAGAAAGGTCAAACCTCTCAGACATTTTATATGTCACTCCACTACTTTGGAACAGTACTTCAATATTAGTGCCCCAAAACAAAAGCAAAGTGTTTTCCTTTACCTTTTTTTTTTGTAGGATATAGTTTATTAGTAAATTATATTGCTCTAAACAGCTTGCACAAGTGTCAATTTCAATTCAAATCCTTTCTCTTAGGTTTCTTTGGCTTTGGGAAATAATATACATACCAAACAACCATCTAAACATATATCACTCTTGCTTGATCTCTCTCGTTTCAGAAAATAACAGAGTTTAATTATTTGCATATTTCATGCCTCTCATGATGTCTCTCATCTTCAACAAGTTCGGCTTCGTCTTCTTCCTCCTCATTTCTGGATCACTTTTTTCCTCTACTTTTGCAGGTTCGTTTCTTTCTTTCAATTCAGTTTTCTCTTCAGCTTTTGGCTCTGACGATCCCATTGTCACATGCATACACAACAAAAGGAAGTTGAATATATAGATACAAGTGAAACAAAAATTCCTTAACTCATACAAAACATGTACGTGCGTATTAATTAAGCTTGGTTTATTAGCTTTACTTGGTTTGTGGAAAATTGAAGAGTTTTTTTTATTGCGTTATCATATATATGCCTTCTTTTTTGCTTGATGATCCTTCTAGCTAGAATAACGCATGCATAAAGTGAAAGGTGGCCTATGTGAGTGAGCTAGCTTAATGCGTCCATTAAAATTGCAGGAAGAGGATCCAAGTTTGTGAGTAAGTTGGATGCAGAAGAATATCATGTGGAAGAGGTATGTATAATAACAACTAGCTATTCTAATCGTAATTAACTGGCTCATTTTTGGCTTACCATCCAAGTAAATTAATTAAAAAATTGCTTGCTCTTTTTTTTTTTTTTTAAAGTCTATATATAGAGTATGATAGTGTTGTATAATCCATATAACTTACCCTATCTAGTGGGATAAAACTTTATTATTGTTGTATATAACTAGAGATGTTTTGCTGGTTAATTCTTTCTAGCATAATGCGTTTTGTATCAAAGATATTATATGCACGGGAAATGAAAGTGGTATAATTTTGAAGTTTCCGTGCTGTACATAATTTATGGGCTTAGGGACATTTTTGTCCTGAAAGTTTTCATCTAGGGGCAATTTTGTCATGATTTTTTTTGGTAATTTTTTCCTAACAGTTATCTCAGTTAATTTGATCCATTAGTTAACCAAATATACTAAGTTAGTGGTCCATATGTTATCACATCATTTTTGCTAAGATACAAATTTACCCCAAAATTTTTAGATCTAACTTTGATAAAAAAAAGTTAAAGTAGATAACATATGAACTTTCAGCGCAAATTTGAACTTTAACAAAAATGATGTGAATGACATGTGGAGTGTCAGCTTAGCATATTGGATCAACTAACGATTAAAATTAATTGGGTTAACGACAAAGACAAAATTACTCCATTTTTTATACTTTTGGGATAAAATTACCCCTCTATAAAAATTTCCGGACAAAATTACTCCTTAACCCTTTATTTATTAACACACATGCACACACAATCCATATATTTGTTTTGAGGAATATCTTATATGTATATTTATATTTGAACACATATATGGCAGGGAACATGGCAGAAGAAAGAAGAAAGAGCAGTCATTCACGAAAGGGTTCTGTGGGGGGATTATGGAAGATATGATCCATCCCCAAATTTTTATCGGCCTCGCCACAAGATGATCCCTAATTGAATCTTCATTGCCATCTCCTATATATATATAATACTCTCTCTCTCTCTCTATATATATATATATATGTATATATAGAGAGAGTGTGTGTGTGTGGGTAGGTGGGTGAATTACATATATAGATATGTATTGGTTATGTATAATTTCGAAGGCAGCTTGTGGCATGTCCAGATTAATTAAATTACCTGCTGACTTGTTCATCTTCTATGTATATTATTATCATCAGCTTTACTCTATTCATCCTCATCTTATTATCAATGTACTGCACACACACCCTCCACTAAACTTATACAAGAGATTGGAGGGAAATTATCATATAGATGTTTTATGTATTGGAGTAACTTACATAATTATTCTTAATAATGTTTTCTTTGAAATTATGCAAATTACTCTTTTACTTTCCTTAACTCTGGACATCATTTAAAATAAATAAAAAAATTATATAGTATTTAATTTGGGAAAGTCATTATGAGGTTTTAAGAAATGGATGCAATAATCAAAGTCTCATGATAAGTGAGTATTATGTAACGATAAGTTCTAACACAAAAAATGATAATACGTTTATATTACTTGTTGTTGAGACTTATTTAGTTTTTTGTGGTTATATTTATTCCTTAGGGCCTTATAATAATGTTCACTTTTCTCGGACGAAGCTGAGCAAAATTATAACTTTTTATGGAGTTTGAAGAAGTACAAGATAAAAAATTGAATGGGAGAAATAAAATCTCATATATACCCATTATCACTGTATTATTCTTTTTTCAATGGACCCTTCCCCTCATCCCCTTTTTTATGTGTTTAATGCATATGGATCCTCATACATAGATACATACATAATTAATGGAAGTTTTTTTCCTCATTTTTCTTTTTCTGTTTTTTTTTTTAACAAAAAGGTTTAGATGAGTTGGGTTACGAGAGCTCGTCAGGGTCATAGCATACCTCTGGACTCAAAGATCGAACACTTATATAGATATTTACAGATCATTTACTAATAAAGTTCTCACATTTGTGAAATTTGAATCCATAATTTTATGGTTATAAGATAAATCATTTACCAATCGCCGGTACAACCTTTGATGATCCCATTTTTCTTTGCTAGAGAGAGAGAGATTATATGAACCCTAATTTGGGCCAAGTGATCTTAACTGGACCAACAAACTGCAGCCCATAATATGCCTTACTGGATCATCTGGACCCATTAACACAAACATGTAAAGGAGCTTCCTTTCTCAGTTGACCATAAATTGAAGTTGTAATATCTTGTTTAACTTTTGATTTATAACCTTAAACCACCTATGAGCCTTTGCTTCTAAAATTTTGGTCTCTCTCTCTCTCACACACTATTTTACTTCTAGTTTTATCAAGTTTAAATTATAATTTCTTGGCAAAAGAGGTTTACATTATTGTTTTTTCAGTTTTATCATCTATTGCTGGAGGCCAGAGACTGCACTTTTTTTTTAATATCGGTTTAACATATCCGTAATGTTATTTTCATAATAATAAATTGAGCAAAAAATCAAACATAAATTGTCAATAAAAATATTTTTATTTGCCTTGGCCGAATAAGGTATCTAAAAGAGTTATAGATTATTGGAGGGCACGAGGACAAGATCACCTCTCTGATCTCCATCACTTCATTAATGGATAAACCATACATTTTTAAGATTCAAAAATCTATTCCTTGGACGTTAGAGTGTCTTATCACAACACAACTCTATTTTATTGACGTTTGATGTTAGGAGCTAAGGTAGTCGTTCCAGCCTCAAAGAGATATGCGCAGTGGGGAAAAAAAAAGGCATGTCGATATCAATAATCTACATAACAATAGTTTGGGCCTTTAGAAAAATAAAAGGACAATTCATTTGGGATGCTAAATGCTAATGACGACCGCGCTTAAAGGGAAGAAATCAGGGTTTTTAAATTTAAATCAGAGCGGCAGTCCGGATTGGAAACTGACCAATCAGCTGGCAAAACCAGTCCGGTCCGGTATTTTTATTTAAAAAAATTATTTATTATTTATTTTTTTTAGAATTTTATATTAATAAATTTAAAATATTTAATTTTTCACCGATTTAGTCTTGATTTAACCCACTAACCCTTAATCCAATAACTTAACCAGTTCAGTGCCTGGTTCTGATTTTAGAACCTTAAAAAATAGACTAAAGTTCTTGCTCTAGACAAAGCAGCAAGTAATATAATATTATAATTTGTTTTTGCTTCAACCAAGATAAATTTTACCCTGACATTAAGAAATTAGCCTAATTGATAAAAGTGTGATTAAGAACATATGTATAAATTTCTTAGCTATATAAATAGTTTTTGAGCCATAAGATATGTCTAACACAGCAAGGAAACACAATTTTATAGGATAATATATAACAATATTAGAGGATTGAGTGAGTACACACGCACGCTTTAATTTGAAAATATCTTAAAATGTTTACGGAAGGTTAAGTGCTTTTACTTTTTAACAATCAACCATTCCGCTGAAATTTTATGGTGCGTGTTTAAAAAATAAAAATTAAAGAAAAACGGCAACAATTGTACGAAATGAAGTGTTGTCTGTTAGTAGTAAGTCATGGCACCGCTTGAAAGCGACGGAGATGGAGTTCGCCGTTCATGGAGGTCTGGAGGTCCCCTTCAAAGGATGTTCAAAAGACGATTATGCCCCTGAGCCATCCCCGCTTTAATGTATAATAGAAGGGCGTGTTGGGGAAAAAAGGTGGTGTCGTTTCACAACATGAACACGGAGGCATATTTAGGTTGACATTAACGTACGTGTTCACACGTTGGAGTTTCCATTTGCGTGCACAACTCTGCGTCTCACTCACTTCCTTCTTCATTTGCCACCTAAGGACCCATTTGGTAGGAAGAAACTAAGGGAAGAAGAGAGAAGATTCTAAAGTTCTTAATGTGAAAACACGCTCAACACAACCACTAAATTAAGTTTCCACTTTTTTTTATTTTTCTTTAAACATGATATCCTTAAATCCCTCCAAGAATGATGAGAAGATGAAAACTTCTTGGGAAGGTAATTTGATTTGACCAAAATACCCCTCAAAAGTATAGTTATGCAGGAGCTTTCTCGATCTTTTTCTCTCGCTCTCTTTTTTTCTTTGGTTGGGGTATTTGTTTTCTCTTTGGTGGTGTGAGAGAAAGATGATGATAACAATTTAGTTGTGGTGAGATTGGAAGGGAATGTGACAATGGTGGGAGGAAGAAGAGGGAGTAGATGGATGGGGGGGGGGAGAGAGGGTGGTAAAAGAAAGTGTCGGTGCTGAATGAAGAAATGTGTGACGGGTCTAGTTTAGTATGTGGAATGGTTTCATTCTCATTGAAATCAGACGAGGAAGATTATGAATAATACCGACAATGTTAAGTTTGAATTTGAACTTTGGTTGAAATTAGGGGTATTTTAGGTTTTTCACACAATTTTTTCATTTAAACCACTCTATTTTCTTTCAACCAAATATCTCATCTTCTTTCAACCTATACAACTTCCCATGTCAACTAAGCAGGTCCATTTTTAAAACTTCTCTCCTAATCTTTCATTTCTTTCCCTTCCAAAATCTTCCCACCAAAACTTTTGCGTACCAAACGGGTCCTAAGTGGTCTTACCTTTTATATTAATTATTCATATAATTAATAGCCACACTCATGTCATCACTTCGTGTTTCTTTATATTAGTTTATTTGAAGTGTTATCCGAGACTAACGTGTCAGAGTAATTTGGTCTCGTAAAATATAAAAGTGTTTTTCTTAGCGCTTTTCAAATATCCACTTAAATAATAATGGTGGGAGGAGGATGAAGTTAATCCCAACTCTCAGTGTTTTTTTATTTCAAAATTTGAAATTTATAACCCTATTTAATGGATATCAAGTTTCTTCCATTTGACTCTATCACTGTTCACTTTTAATAAAGTTGTTATTTAAAATAATGTTTTAATGTTACACAACCTATATTTAAAAACTTTCATATCATGGTTAAAATTCCGATATCGTAACTAAAGATTTCGAGTTTAAGTTACGAGAATGTATCAATATTAGAATAATTGATGGCCAGTAGAGCTTTACAATTCTTGTGTTTTTGCCCTACTCGATTCAGATTAATTTAGATTCTTGTGTTTTTGTCCTACTTGATTTAGATTAATTTAGACCCTTGATAAATTCTTCCAAATAAAGTAAAATAGGTTTATGATAGTGAATCCTCCAAGCCAAAAAACTACTGTATATACCATAGATTAGTTTTCTCATATTTGGCAAAAAAAAAAAAAAAGTTTTCTCATATTTTCATTATTGGAAATCACAATTGACTGTATAGTTATGTAACCATGGTAATTATTACACGGATGAAGCTAATACGAAAGAAATAATCATTCCTAATCATTTACGTGACGAATGAAGCAACAGGATAATTGAATAATGGGGAATAAACACATATATAAAAAATGCATTGCAGGTATATATGATGGAAGAAATTATGATGAATGACCTTTTTGACAATATGTGTATCATAATAAAATGGTGGGATTGATATGTTTTTTGATTTGGAGAATTTGTAACCGGTGATTTCTCCATCGTTGACTTTGGAAACAATGATGTATTTCCAAGAATTCAATTTAGTTTCAATCATTCTCCACACCATATCCTGTTATTACTTTGAAAATTGTTCTGTCTTGTTTGATTATAAGATGAATTAGTATATTTATAGTTTTACCTAAACTATAACTCATTCCTTAAAATTTAATTTGGTGCAACTCAGTCTAGCTCTATAATTTTAACTTATTTATAATTTAATCTTTAAATTTTGACTAATACAACTCGGTCTATAACCACTTAAAATATTGAACCATGTATTACAGAAAATAAAGTTATATATTTCATTTATCAGATTAAAGTTTTAATTGATTTAAACTATTGGGAAAGCCATGAAACCATGGTTTCAGAAGCTCTTTTCCGTAAATCGAGATAAAACTCATTTCACGTATTTATTTTATAAATCGTAAAAGCTATTCTCCAAAAATTAATCCAAACACATATTAAATTATAGTGAGTTAAAATTTAAAAATAAAATTTAATTGAGTTAAAATTATAAAAATTGAATTACATTAAATCAATAATTAATGATTAAGTTATAATGGAGTAAGAACTATAAAAACAAAAAAAAAAAAATTTCTCATGTCACCAATTTTTATGGTCAGCTTAAATTAAATAGCCCATGGTACGGTTTTCTCCTTGACCTTTTCTTGCTGTTTTTAACCGAGGAGAAAAGTTTGTTTGCGTATTTCTTGCAAATGAAGTGAGTAATTTGAGAAGAAGATAAATGAAATCATTAAATTTTCACGACATCTGGTTTTTAGTCACCTTCCTATTTACTTATCTAAATTCACAAGTTATAATATTTACTTTCTCTATGTTATTTGTTCAATTTGACACACTTTCTCCATGAAAATTAAGAACTCAAAATTTTGTATAGACAAGTGTCTTAGATGGTTCTCTCGAAACTTAAACAGAATGATTTAATTTTCCACTACTTTTTTTTTTCAAAAAAAATAATGTCACACCCCCCCCCAAAAAAAATGATTTCCCTGTTTTAAAAAATATTTTATAGTCATCATTATTCCAAGATAAAAGTGTGTACAATATATTAAAGCCAGGTTACATTAAGAAAAAATGATTGGAAAATTAATAAGAAGACTAAATTATAACCTCAAATGATAGATGCTGCGTAGATATTTGATGTTACCATGTTTTGTGAATAAAGATACACCCACTACAAAATATCTCTCACCTCCCGTGCTTTTTTTTTTTTTTTAACTATTTGTTACTGCTATTATTTAAAGCGAGTCTAACTTTTATATTCCATGACTATTATTTTTATAAATTTTAGATTATGCGTATTGCTTTCTTTATGTATTTTGGGGCTTGCACAAAAGTTTGAGATTTAACTAATTTAAGGGGGTGAAAAAGGAATATAAAAATTAGAAGAAAGGAATTTATCAGAGAGAATAATGCCTTTTGTTTTTTTTAATTTATTTGTTTTTCTTGAAGCATCTCTCATGAAAATATTAATTTTTAGGATGCTTTTGTGAGCTTTTTCAATGGAAAAAGCATGGAATGCGTAGTGCCCACTTCGAGTACAGCACAAGACATTTCCGCCTCAAACCTTTTACCCCACCAATATTCCCCTCTCTCACACTCACATCTTTTTCAAATAATTAAAAAAAAACTAATTTTATTCATTACCACTAGCCTTTTATTTCCCTAAAAAAAAATATTTTCACCTCATAAAAAAGATATTTTCACGCAGTTCTCTGTTCTTGATCACTACCAAATTAGAAACTTTTATTAATCCATTTATGTGATGCAACATCGTTAATCATGCCTTTTTAAAATTACAAATAGTGCACCTCAACTTAAAAATTACTAAATGAGATGGGTTTGTTTGGGATAATTTTTTGGTACTTAAAAAATGTTTATGCACGTAAGTCAAGATAACACTCTTCTTACGCAGTTACTCATATACCGTAAATTACAATTAAAAAGTTACTTTTAAAGACTCTAATAATTATTTTAAATAAGCACAATGTATTGAAAAGGCTTTTGTAATTAAAAAATTAACTGCATAAAACAAAATTAGAGAGCCAAAAAGAAAAAAAGAGACCAAGAAATTAAATGATGTATTGGAAACAATATCCATAACACAATTTTACTCATTTATATTACTAATTTTTAAAAAGTTATATAGGCCTAGCAGATTTGACTACGAAATTATATTGATAAGAAATCTTGAAATTAAATAAAATATAAGAAAATTCATTATTGTAAATAAATTCATATATTTTTCCAAAAAAATGCCTGAAATTTTGGAAGGAAAATTTTGTAGGGTCACTAATTATTAAATTATATTAAATGAATTTCCATATTTTAAGGGTACGCATACATCAGCAACGCAACAGCCCAGAGGAAATGCGGAAAGGTGTCAACTCCTTTTTGTTTACCGGGAAATAGAAATATATAAAATAATTAATAAGTACTTCTATTTTTTTTGCCATGAGAATATAAAATAAGTAAATCAACGAGAAAAAGAACTTTAAAGTTTAAACCGACGTGGCACAAATTCGCATACCACGCACCAATTAACTCCGTCACAGTCATATCCCCCACCGTGAAGAACAGCGCTGCGGACACTATGTAACGATGTTAAGTCCACCGTCTGAAGGCGCCCCTTTCTCCCTCGTCTTCTTCTCTCTCTTCCCTCCTCTGCAACAACAAACATCACTCAGCCACACTCTCGCTCCTCTTCCCTCCCTCCATCCCCTTTCTCTCTCTAGAATTTCCCTGTCCGACTCTAAGTGCGAGCTGGCGGGCTTGATTTCAGGAAAGGTATGGCTTGATCACATGTGGTTCGATCGTATACGGAGATTCATATTGCGATGACGATACGTGGGAGATATTATAGAGGGCTTCCTTTGTTTAGTAGACTAATATTTTTATTTTTATGGAAACTTTGTTGGTTTTGACTGAAATTCCGTTATTTTTGCATTAATTTCGGATCGTCATGACTTTTCAGTGTGGTGAATTTTTTCTAGTTTTGGGCTGTTTGTTGTTCCAGATTTATACTCATTCTCAGTTCTTCTCTGATTATCAGATTGCATCGGTTTCTGGGAGCTTATCTTCATTTTTGACGGATTTTTTTAGTTGATGATGTTTAAGTCCTGCGATTTGTTTGTTAAGAGTATTTGAGGTTGGTGCCATCGCTGATTTTGAGAGTAGAATAGTATTATGTGGATGTGTTTCTGCTCTTCTGTAGAAATTACTCTATTGAACTGTTTGTATTAATTTTGCTGGCGGTACTCTTTTTGACTTAAGATTGCTGTTGCAATTGTGGTTACTTATTTTCTCCTTTTTTTTTTTTTGGGCATGAAAAACTCTTGAAACCTGAAATCATATGGATTTCGATGAACCATCTCTGCAGTCGATTTTCCTCAGTCTCTCACCATTGTTCGTACTTTCTCATTTTGAGTTCCTTTTTTGGAATCTGTAGTGGGATTTTCTTTCCCACTCCTTTTTATGCTGTAATCTGTAGTGACCTCTTGAGTTTTGTAAAGTGTATGTCAAAGAAACAACGGTTTACAGTTGTATGATACAGATGTCAAAATCTGTGTGAACTTGCGTATTTTTTCCGAGTTACTTATAACTGTTGCTGCATTGATCATCTCTACTGATAAAACACCCTTTCCACTAACATTGCAGGCAAACAAATGTATTGACAGTTAAATGGTGCATATTTGTAATTGGAGATGTTATTAGTCTTTGTGTTAATATAACAAGCCAGAAACTGTTGTCTGTTCCAGAATGGGTGCTTCTTGTTGTGTGGCTGCCAGAGATAAAACCATACAAAGTGGATCAGCTAATGAAATTTTGCATAGGAACATCCGCTACTCTCCAACATGGAGCTTTCGCTGGGATCATCGAGGGCGTGTAGCTGGTGAAGATACTTCTATAAATTGGTTTTCTGATGGTATTAGCCGGAACGAGGGATCAGAAAATAAGAATGAATCAACATATGCATCAGAGGATGGAAGCCCTTTGCAGAATTATCAGAGGCAAAGATGGCAGAAATCACCTATTTCTGAAGGAACTGCTGGACAGGCGAGGACATCAACTTCAGGTAACTCCCGTTAAGCCCACTCTTTCATATTATTCTACAAACATTTATTTTAGATATGAGATCTATGGACACTATTGAATTGAATGACACTTATAATCCAAAGGCTATGTGGAATATGTGAAATTGCTACATTTAAATCTGAAAAAATGAGGTGAATCTAAGATAATCAAATTTGTTGTTTGAAGAAATGGCATTTTTTCTACAGACCGGAGCTGTTGCATATGGCAGTTATGGAAGGAAAAAACCGACTCAAAATGAACACTTGTTTTAACCAAGATACAAATCCTCCGTTTTTTGAGTTGCTTAGTTTTATCTGAAGTGATGTTTTTCTCATGAAAAAGATATCTTAGTCAAAGCTGATTTTGAAGTCCATAGTTAGATACAAATCATTGACAAATTTCTAAGTTTACCATGGTAAGATACCATGTGGACAAGACAATCTGAGATCTGCTGTGAGCTTCAGTATGATGGTATTCTGATGCACCCGCTTGCAGAATAATGGTCTGAGTCTCTTAGATTAATCTGAATCTATGTCCAACAATGGAATCAAGCAAGCTCTGTTTGCTTCATTAATCTATGTCAAACATTGATAATATTGCTGATAGCAGTTATTAAAGTAATTAAAAAATGAAGAAACGTTGGAGCTCTTCCGAACAGTAACTAACTATGAAATAGTCATGTTCTTTATTGGTGGTTTAGGAAAAACTGAATTTTGCTGAAGAATTATTAATGTGTCATCTGTCCCATGCGAGACATATAACCTGCTATAAATGTCTTTAATCTGATAGTTGCTAGTGGTTCACTGTTGAATACTAAATCTCTTAACTGGTTGTTTTTATTTTATTTGACATGTTTATAATGTTCATTGCAGAACAATTTATTTCAAGTAATGCCTCCATGGATGTGAATGTGGATCAGGTGAGCTGCTTACAGTAGTGAAGGAACTTCTTGTGTTAAGCTTTTGCTTACTTGTTGCATGTGATTTGTTTGACAAACCATCCGTGCATGGACATTTTCAGGTGAAGGGGTTGGCAGAATCGCCAGTAGTATCATGTCCATCTCCTGCAAAACCATCACTTTCATTGGCTTCAACTTCTCTGTCAGCATCTCCTTTGTCATCTCAAAGCCACCTGCCTCCATCCACTTCAACCACAGTAAGGTGGCCGTGCCATTCCCCAGGACACCCGCTACCATGGCAAGGTTCTGATGGCCAAGTGCCAGGGTCTAAGTCACCAGGCAGCTTCTCTATGTCAGAAGAAAGGCCGGCATTTCCTTCATGGAGCAATGATTCAGGTAGGCGCTCTCATGGTGGATCCTCTGATGGTTGGTCTATACCTGGATTTTCTGAGCTGATGGGCACTTCCCATAGAGAAAGATGGTCATTTGATAGTGAGTCCTTTGGTTTTAATCGTGAAAGGTTGGTTAGATCCAGTAGCCAGATTGTAACTTCACCTGTTGATTTGCAAGCATGTGGCGTATGCTCAAAGCTTTTATCTGAGAAGTCTTCTTGGAGCACCCAAAAGATAATTGCGGGTAATGACCTTTCAATAGTTGCAGTCCTTATATGTGGACATGTCTATCATGCTGAATGTTTGGAGAGTATGACACCTGAGATTAACAAGTATGATCCGGCTTGCCCAATTTGCACTTTTGGTGAGCATCAAACTCATAAGCTATCAGAAAAAGCTTTGAAAGCTGAAATGGATTTGAAGGCTAGAAACAAGAAATCAAGGAACCGGGTTGTGGATAGTGATGTTGATGATGATTCTGCTGTGTTCAGTCACTTTAGAGGGAGAGGGCGCCAAGGTAAAGGTCCCAGGATGGAATCCAGCTCCAGTGGGAGAAGCTCTTTTGGGAATCCCTTTCTAAGGCGACACTTTTCATTTGGCTCAAAGGGTTCTTCTAGAACCTTGTTAGATAATCACCCTACAAGAAAGAGGGGCTTCTTTTGGGCAAGATCCAGTAAGCAATAAGCTTTGTCTGGGCTGTTAAGATGTAAGTTGCTTTATTTCTCTATTTTGTTTGTTATCTTGCGCAGTATTAGCATAAGGAAATGATGTATTTTTCCTTTTGTAGTAAAGGGATTGCTTTGCGTAGATTTAATTGGATTTCATTTTCCCTGGCAGCACAAATTCAGATCGAAACCTTGAATATACCTCATCATGTAGTCTAAATAGTAAAGACTTTAGCGTGCTATACATAAGCAATTTTCTGTGACTTGTATGCGTTATCCTCCTTGTAATCAGATTCCTCTTGTCGACTTCTCTGCAGCCTCAGGCACAGGATTGTGAAAAGGACAAGATGTCCTTCATCAATATGATTTTTGAGCATCTTCATACACCAATCCATGATTTCAACAGGAGTAACGGCTGAAGTTAATCTGTAAAGAAGAAATGTGGAAAGCATACAGAAGGATTCCATGAAGATAATCAAGTTAATGTTTTGAGATCAGATCAGGGGTCTTTTTTTCATTGTGTACAGATTAATTTGTTTATTGCATGGATATAATACATTTATCCAAAATGATATTTTGATGTCTATGGATCTTCCGAATGCTGAAACTTCATGCCACTTGCCTTTTGGGAGTTGCTGGGCAATGTCAATGGTCTTCACATATTGTTAGGCGAGACCAATTATTTTGATTGGCTTTGGTCGCTTGGTGAAAAGCTCAATGCAAATGCAAATGTCGTATTGAAACATGCCCTTATCTTATAATGCTGATATTATCACTATTTGATATAAAATGTGATTTTATAGAAAAGAAATTATAGAGACCTTTCAATTTTTCTTGTTAAACTCCTTTATTAAAGTTCAAAATTTACTCGGATGCTGAGGGCCAGTTTAGAAATATTCAAAAGAGTACCTTTGCGTTTCATAAGATAATTTTTTTTCCCTCGTAGTTACTTCTTACGGGGTAAAATCGTTTAAAATAAGTAGAATCGAACACGTTACTTTTGCTTGATTTAACTTCAAATGGGCAATTTTGCTTAAGCTCAACAGCTCATAAGATTTGAATGTCATTATTATATCTCATTCTTGAAGCTCTTTGCCTTCTTTTTTGTTCACATAGTCCTCTTTCCAACAGCTGACTTTTTTTCTTCTCTTAACAACTGTCGTGTCTGTTTGGATATTGACGGTAGAAGTTATTTTTCTAATGTGATTTACAATATATGGGGTAAGTTTGTAAGATAAGTTTTATCTCGACTTACGTGAACGAGCTTCTCCACCGCCAACTCAAACAAGCCCGTCTTTGTTTCTTTTCTGATTTATAATGTATGACTCAGTTATTTTGCTAATAACATTTTGAT
Source organism: Albizia julibrissin (assembly GCA_037074505.1). Classification (NCBI taxonomy): domain Eukaryota; kingdom Viridiplantae; phylum Streptophyta; class Magnoliopsida; order Fabales; family Fabaceae; genus Albizia; species Albizia julibrissin. Next base: position 1,375,350 of record CM073480.1, on the reverse strand, counting down.
TATTCATAAAAATAATAGGTGTTTTTGCGTTTCATGGGATAATGCTTCTATTATATATTTGTATAAATTATTTAAAATAAGTTAATTCAAACTATAACTTATGGAACCAAACTCAATTTTTTTTCTGGTCAAAAAACCAAACTCAATTATTAACTTTTATTTCATAGTTCAATATGAATAAATAATCGAACTTGGTAATTTTAGGTCTGAAACATCGAAGTGTATAATACTCCATCCACTTATCAGGAGAGGAACGATGAAAGTCACTTCTTAAACTTTTGTACTTTGGCATTAATTTCATGTGTTTTTTTTTTTGCCTTTAATTTCATGTTTTCAAGTAAAATATTTTACTTAAATCACTATTAACGCATTGTATGCTTCCCCTTGAGCCTATAAATTTTGACTGATAGACACGCCCGTTCTGATGCACAGCAAGTGACACGTGTTCTCAAGTCTCTTACGTGGCAACAGGTGTCTATGTCTCTTTGTTCATTCCCCACGTGTACTTCCCAGTTTTGCATGCAAAATCTTGACCGCCACTAATTTTCCACCTTTTAAAGCGAATCACTTCCTTCGTGGTTAAGACCAGAGTGCTTTGCTCCTATACGTACAGAAATCTCTACGTTTGATCCAAACGATCGAAATGGCCGAAGCCCAACTACGAGACGAACGTGGTAATCCCATCCAACTCACCGATCAGTACGGTAATCCCGTCAAGTTAACCGACGAGCACGGCAACCCCGTCCACCTCACAGGTGTTGCCACCCCCGTTCCCGCCGCCGGATCCCACTACGGCTCTCATGCCACCGACACCACAGGAACCCACACCGGTTTCGGGACCCACGGTGGTTTAACGGGAACTAATGCCAGTGGATTTAGCCCGTATGGTACAGGCACTTACGGTGGGGGAGCAACCCAGGGAACCGGTATCGGTGGCGGTACCACGGTGGGTGATTTGATGAGTCATCACACAAAACAGCATCACACTGGTGAACTTCATCGCTCCAACACCTCAAGCTCTAGCTCGGTAATGCATATATATATAGTATATTTGTGTGTGAGCTATTCGCCTTAAGAAACTTCAATGCTATGCTGAGTTCCACATATATATTAACTCTGATGCTAAATATAAGAGTGACTTTGTTTTTAAGGAGAGATTAAGAAAGTTAAATAATTAGTTTTTTTAATCTTATATTTATTATTTTTTCTTAAACTAATTTATTTGACATAATTTAATAATACATAACATAATTTATGATATACAGCAGATACATAATATATGTTATGGTTAATTAATTTATTTAGGTTTCTTAATTTCTAAAAAAAATCAATTGCATGTTATATTACTTTCCATGATAAATATAAGACAATTAATTTTTTTAATTAAATTATTTAAAAGTATTTATATTTATTATTTTTCCTTTAAATTAATTTATTTTATATTTATCATTTTTTAAATTAATTTATTTAACTTATACATAATTTAATTATATATAAGATTTAAGTAGTTTATTTTACTTTCTTGATTTCTCTAAAAAAATCCTAAATATAAGACCAGAGGTAATATTAAGGACAACCGTGGAGTACTCGTACACATGGAATATATTTAGTGCGTGTGAATTAATGAATGTTTTGTGTTGAATTGATGAAACAGTCAGAGGATGATGGGGAAGGTGGGAGGAGGAGGAAGAAGGGATTGAAGGAGAAAATAAAGGAGAAGATACCGGGAGGATTAGGTGGTGGCGAAAGAGAAGAAGGTATACATTATCCTCAGAATCAAGGGCATGTGAAAACGACAACTTCAAGTACTTATACGACAACGGTTGCAACTGGTCATGGCCAGCTTCCGACCCCTACAACCACCACCTCCACCGCTGCTACTGCCGGAAAACACCATGACCCTGCCCATGACCACCATGAGAAGAAGAGTTTCGTGGAGAAGATCAAAGACAAGTTGCCTGGCACCCATCACTGAATCATACACTTGCTTCTGCTACCTGCTCATACATACATATATATATATATATGAAAAGATGCTTTATTCCTTTTATTATTCTGCTGTTTAATTTTACTCGTACGGTTGTACTACTATGGCCTTGTGCATGTTTTCTATCACTTTTTTCATTATGTAATACGGATCAGATATATGTTTCATATATGGCTAACTATATTTTCTTAAATGTTGTGTGTGTGCATATAAATTAGTTTTAATGAAAAGGTGACGTTTCAATGAAGTCTTCTTAATCGAGATTCTTTTTAGTTTCATTAAGGTAGAAATGGAGACCTCTTTTTCTTTTTCTTTTTTTTGATAAGAATAAATGAAGACTTCTGTTCCTCAACGTTATATCTGTAAATTGAATCCCTATAAAGATTATCCAATCATTTCCATAAGAAAATATTATGTTAATATATTATTGATATTTTCGATCTTTCCGACTTTAGACTAATTTTATGTGTTTTAAAATATAAAACTAGAATTTTTGAAAGAAATTTTAAATAGTATTATTTTTTATAAATGTGAAACAGCTATGAAAATAAAAAATAATTTTTTAAGGGATAAATTATATTTTTAGTCCCTGACATATATTTTTGATCTTTTAATTTTATAAAGTATATTTTTAGCCCTATAATTCTAATACCGTTAATATTGTTAATGAAAAACGTTGACTCAATAAACTTGAGTCATGAGTCATGACTATGTAATTAAATTTTATTAATATAAAGTTTAAAATATATGTAAATTAAAAAATATCTAAAAAATTAATAAAAAATCAATATTAAAATTTTGATTTATTAGTTTAATAATCAAAATATATTAATTTGGTAATTTAAATATAAAAACCTCAATTTCTTTTATGGTAATTTATTTTAGTTTAATAATATAAATATATTATATTAAAAAAAACTTAGATATGTTTTTTTAGCTGCACGGTTGTTACTTGAGTTTTTTGTGTTAATATTTTTTATTAACAACATTAACGGTTTTAAAAATATAGGATTAAAAGTATATTTTATAAAGTTAAGGGATCAAATGTAAAATTTAAAGGATTAAAAACATATTTTATTATGTGAAAAATAGGGAATAGAATTATTGAAAAATAAAAAATAATAATAACGAACTTGATAGCATTTGAATTAAGGACAATTTATTTAATTTATTATTCTTTTATATATATATATATATATATATATATATATATATATATATATTGGTACAAAGTATTCTTTTATATTTAGAAAAAAAATAAAAAATAAATACTATTTAAACTCTAAAATCCTACCTCAAATGATTTCTTATTAAAATAAGTTGTCAATTGTTATAATTTTATAGTCAATACCAACACTCTTATGAGTAACAAGAATGATTTAAAATTTTAAAATTCAAGTGGTGTTTTCTTGTTTTTTTCCTTTATATTTATTAGATATCCATTTTTTTGCCAACGTTATAGTACATATTTACACATAAAACCAGTGTTTAAAGAACCGGACGGTTCAACCGGTCAGTCTGTCAACCAGCAACTCCTCCGGCTTGGTTCAGACATGAAACTCGCTCTGAAGGTTGGGCCATGTTAGATTGTCATTTGGCTGCTATTTAGCCGCCGACCATCATAAATCTGGAAACTAGAGTGAGTATATGGAAGCCGTCCGGTCAGAATTCTTTCCAAACTTTCTCCTGAAATTCAAAAGCTTCGACTTCACCTTTTCCTCAAGCTCAACAAGTTCACCTTTTTCTGTTCACAACTGCAAGTCTAATCAACTTATTCACTTTCCTTAGCTAATGTGGTTTGTCTAAGACGAATTTTAGGAGGTGTGTATACATGAAAATAAGGAGGGAAGAAGAGAAATGATGCCTGAAACGAAGAAAGAAAGAGACAAGAAAAAAAAAGGAAGAGAGCAAGAGAGAAGGAGTGAATCATACATGAAAATAGAAGAGGTGGGAGGGGTGACTTTTCAAGATAGTTGTGGTGTAGAGTAGTAGAAGCAGGCCTCAAGAAAGTAAGAGAGAAGACTTGAAAATGACAATCTGTGTGATTTTGTTGTTATTGACCATTGGGTATTAGTTGGTCACTTGGGGTAATTCATTTCTTTTCCTATGGGTAAAGACAAGCAGCCACCATATCTACATTTACATCAGATCTAAAAAGATCTTAAATTATTGGGATAATTCCATTGAAAGTTTCATATTTCATAATATTATATTGCTAATTTTAATTATAAAATATATTATTTTTTATGAAAAAAAATATTGTTGTCTCTAATTATAAAAATATATCTAAACCAATGTTTTAAAAGTCAGACCGGATATCAAGCCGGAAACATCAGTGGGTTATGGTTCAAACCATTGGATTAGTCAGACCGTCTGGTCGAACTGGTACTATAATAACTAAATTAAAAATAATATTAGATAGTAAATATAACAAACATATGAAGAATAATAATAAAACAACATTAAAGGGTGAAGTCGAAGCTTTTGAGTTTCAGGAGAAAGTTTGGAAAGAATTCTGACTGGACGGCTTCCATATACTCGCTCCGGTACCCGGATTTATGACGGTCGGCGGCTAAATAGCAGCCAAATGACGGTCTAACACAGCCTAACCTCCAGAGTGAGTTTCATGTCTAAACCAAACCGGAGGAGTTGCTTGTTGACGGACTGACCGGTTGGACCATTTGATCTGATCCGACTCTTTAAACATTGATCTAAGCGATCATTAATCAATCCAATATATATATATATATTATTTTTTATGATGAATATATTAAACTTTTTTAATGTTGTTTTATTATTATTCTTCATATGTTTGTTATATTTACTATCTAATATTATTTTTAATTTAGTTATTATAGTACCAGTTTGACCAGACGGTCTGAATGATCCAACTGTTTGAACCATGACCCACTGATATTTCCGGCTTTATATCCGGTCCGACTTTTAAAACATTGCATAAAACACTGAATTTTAGCAAAAAAATAAAAATAAATGTCTACAAAACTGAACAGTGGCTTTGAACATGGGCCATAAGAAGTTAAGAACCCAAACCTCGCGGGCCAGTTCAAGACTTGAAGCCTAATGTCTGGTCAACTCAACTGGATTATCCACTTTAGCGCCAGTTTTTTCCGATCGGCGTCACCTCACTTCTCGGCTCACTCTCCTACTCCTCTGTTCTCACTTTCGCTGCCTCTCTCGTCTCTGTTTTGCTCCAATGTTCTCTCAGTCCCACCTTCTTTCTCTGAACCCTACATTTTCGTCTTCCTCTTATTTTTCTTCGAATCGCGCCTCCTTTCCTTCTGTTCGACTCAAATTCCCTTCCCCCAGAGCAATGGCCTCCGGCTCTAAGCTCACCAACGAAGGCCACTCCTTCCCCTTCGGAATGAATGAGTCCGAAATCAATCGATTAGCTGAGGTTGGGAACAAGGTTGCCGACGCCGCCGGCCAAGTCATTCGCAAGTATTTCAGACAGAAAATCGATATTCTTGATAAAGATGATTCCAGTAAGTTGTATGCGCAAGGATTTGAGGATTTATTTTCTTCCTTTTTGGAATGGAGTTACACGTGGTTCTTCTGTTTTGCTTTCCGAACTAGTATTTTAGCAAATGTTGAGAGCTTTCGAGTATTTTCAGATTTTGAGAGACTCGGAATTTTAATTGATTTTCAAGAGAAATTAAAGTAATTTTCAGTCTATTTTTTGGATGATGTCGTCTCATTTTACTTGATATCTTCAGGTCCTGTGACAGTCGCGGATAAATCTGCTGAGGAGGCTATGGTTTCCATCATTCTTGAGCATTTTCCTTCTCATGCGATGTAACTGGTTTAATATATATTTGCCCTTCCCTTTTCTTCGTGCCCTATGTATATATGCCTACTTGACTGAAAGCGACTTGCTCTTATCGCTTAGTGAAATGTAGAAGTGTTTCTTGCATTCTCATATAATAAGAGTAATAACCGGAATCCTATGATGAGTGTCGGTGTGCGTGTTTAAATGGTTTTACTGAGATTCGTTTGCAACTTAATGAAATGACTCGTAACTGTCAATGGGATGGTAGATTCAGTAATGAAAGTACTAAAGTACGTGCCTGAATTTTTCACAAAAGTGCAGTTATGGAGAGGAAAAAGGGTGGAGGTGTAAAGAAGGTAGTGCGGACTATGTTTGGGTTTTGGATCCTATTGATGGGACAAAAAGCTTTATCACCGGTAATTTTCTTTAATAATAACTAAATTCTTATTTTTGTTATGGAGTTGTAAAATTTCATCATGTCGTCTTGTTTTGCCTGCCTTTCAGGGAAACCCTTATTTGGTACCCTTATCGCCCTTCTTCTAAATGGTAAACCTGTAAGGATCTCTTGTACTTGGTTGCTTTTGTCTGAATAGAAGAGTTGCATTTTCTTTTGCCCATTCTAGAGTTTTACAACACATTTCTTGATATTTTCTTTCCAATAATGAAGACAAATCAGATACTTCACCATCTTTTTCATCATTTCTTTGTCATTGTAAATTTATCTGAGCTTTTCTCTTGATTCATAATGATGTGGAAATGAAGGAAATGAGAATGAAGGTGAATGTCTTGTTATTTGTCTATATAGGCGTCATCACGAATTTTTGTAGTTAAATATATTTTGGCATCATCTGGAGTTATTTGAGTTGTAAACTTTCTGTTAAGTGCGGTTTCCTTTCATCAGATCCTTGGCATAATTGATCAGCCTGTATTAAGAGAAAGATGGATTGGGATATCCGGAAAGAAAACTAAGCTGAATGGACAGGAAGTCTCCTCACGTTCTTGTGCAAATCTTTCTCATGCGTACTTGTATGCTTTCTTCTTTTCTTTAGTGAACTTCTTTTTATGAGCAGTTTCTTGATCAAGAGGGGATTCTTTAAACAAAAGAGTCGTCACCTATCTTTTATTCACAGCGTTTTGAGATAATATATGTAAGATTACAAGTCTAACTGATAGCAGAATTTTCTCTATTCAGGTACACCACAAGTCCACATCTATTCAGTGGAGATGCAGAAGAGGCATTTGTTCGTGTTAGAAACAAGGTGGCACATAGCATTGTTGCTTCATCTTAAAATGAACGTTTGGGAAAATGAAATATTTACTCATACTTCAGTGAGACAAACGATTTATTTCCCCAGCAAAATTGATTCTGTAATTTTTACTGAACCAATTATCAGTGTTTTGAATGACACAATAATCCACTTGCTTTTTCATTTTTATCATATCTTGTATATTTTGCTCCACCTTTTACACAAGTCATTTCTATCACCCATGCATGTTATCCAAGGCACCCTTTGAGGAGTGAATTTTCGTTGACATTCAGCTATTCATTTTTCCCCTGGTTTTCTGATGATTTACAGGTTAAAGTTCCGTTATATGGTTGTGACTGCTATGCATATGCACTTCTGGCTTCTGGCTTTGTAGATCTTGTTGTTGAGTCCGGTCTGAAGGTTAGCTAAACTGTGTCATCTCCTTTGACTTTTGAATCTATTTAACACTTCTGGACAAGAAACAAAATTTCTCTTTTATTTACATGCTTAACAGAGAGATTATTGAAACAATAGACAGGTGCCGTATCTCATTATTTGAATGCCTCTGTTTGAGGTAAATGTTAAGTTCTGTGAGGAAATATACAGGCATTTTAAGTCCCATAATATATGGAGCCAATAATATTACTAGCTCTGGTCCTATAGGATCTAGTTGTAGTGTAACAGTACAAACTTGGTCCTACACTTGGGACCAGAGTAGTATAATAATTTCAATTCGCTTTCAAGTCCCATATGGAAAAGGCATATCATGCGTACTGAAGCTTAATCTTACTTTGTCTTTCTTTCTTTCTTTTTTTCTTTTTGGATAATCAAACCTAGTTTTAACTTAAATTGTGTTTCAGCCCTATGATTTTCTTGCTTTGATACCCGTTATAGAAGGCGCTGGAGGTGTCATAACTGATTGGAAAGGCGATGAACTCTATTGGGAAGCTTCTCCAACTTCATCTGCAAGAAGTATGTGCTGATGGAGTTTTACCCTTTGGAACCCTAAAATTTTTTTTTCGTTCCTTTCTTGCTTAATTTTATTCTTGCCACTAAATAAATGCGCTGATAAAGCCATGTAAGTTCCACCCCCTTATTTAACTTGATTAAGCTTTTATTATCATTTCTAAGAGTTGCATGTGCCAGGTTTTAATGTTCTGGCAGCTGGAGACAAACAGATTCATCTACAAGCTCTGGAATCATTACAATGGAGGTGATACCGTTCAAATACCAGAGACCGTGGATTGAATGTAAGTGGACCTCCCAAGGAAGATCATCAGGAGAAACTGGCATTCATCCTTAGACGTTTGTTGTAGATGTATATTGTGAAACAATTGATTGGCGTTTATTTAATAAATTGAGGAAATATTTATGCAGCTTTGTTAGCTGTAGGATTTGGCGAATTCGCAATGCTCAGAGGTAACACAGATGTAACTATATAATCTAATCCTTTTTATAAGTAATTTTTTTTTATTTCAAAATTTAAAATAATTTTTTCTTTTCTATTCCTATTAAATATACATCTTTATATTAATTATTCTTCACTTACCACTAATTCTCTTTCATTTATTTATTTATTACGTATTTTTTTTTTATGCTCTCTTCATAAATAGGGCCATCTTTAGAAGAAACTTGATATTTTTGACATATTTATTGTTTTTAATTCATTTTACACAATAAGAATAAAAATTGTTTATAAAAAAGATAAAAGGATCAGAGGGAGTAATAATAACCATAAATAAGGAACTTCTTCCTTTACTTGAAATTGAAAGAGAAAACAAATGGAAATATAATGTAAATATCAATCTACAGCAGAACGCAAGGCCGAAGAGAATTGGCTGGGCCTGAGGGAGCTTTCTCCGGATGTGGTAGGGCGAGGCCCGACAATAATAAATATTCCTCCCCTGCTCCGCCAGTGTTTTGTTTGGGTAATGAAAGACGAGCAACAAAGCTTTCAATCCTTCCCGAAATCAGCATTATAATGGGCGCTAGATTCTAGTTTTTTGGCTTGATTTAGTTTACGCACAGCCTGAAATAAAGACAAAACCAAAGTTAACACTTAACATCATGAGTGCTTCGAAAAAAACCGGGGGTGGGGGCTCAGTATCTTAGCCCAGGTCCTATCGTCAAACCCAAACTAATCCAGCCAAGATTATTTCAGGCGAGAGTTTTGATGCAACAAGGAAGTTTTGATCTTCTGATTAAACATGCTTGCTTCCGTGTGAACGATAAACAGTAGATTACATATTTTACAATTTAGCTAATGAAAAGCCACTAAGGCAGCCAAATGAACATTATCATTCCATTCACGACAACAACATTATGAATCTAACTAGACTTTTGAAGTGGAAAAGTCATTACCTTCATGAAATCTTCATGAATTACATAGTCACGTTCTGCACGTATGGCAGACATCCCAGCTTCAGTGCAAACATTTCGAAGATCCGCACCATTGAACCCCTGAAGTCAATTAAATACATGAAATCATTAGGCAAAGGATTTTAGAAGTTGTGAAGATTGGACATGAACAGGGATTCTTAAGATCTACCTCAGCAAGCTTAACAACTGCTTCATAATCAATTTCTCCATGTTTTGCAATTCCAGCAGCATGAATTTTGAGGATTTCCATCCTCGATAGCTCATTTGGCAATGGAATTTCAATTTTCCGATCAAGTCGGCCAGGTCGAAGAAGTGCTGGGTCAAGCACATCAGGTCTATTTGTAGCCATAATCATCTTAACCTACATTTTTCGTCCATATTTAATCACATCCTAATATATGCAAATAATTTAGACAGAATTGTTTCACCACTTGCAAATCTTCAAAGAATTATGAACTAATTCGAGCAGATAATTACCTTTCCGAGCTGATCAAACCCATCAAGCTGGTTCAACAACTCCATGAGTGTTCTTTGAATTTCCCGGTCAGCACTTGTTCCCTCACTGAAACGGCGTCCACCAATGGCATCAATCTCATCCATAAATATGATGCAAGGCTAAACAAAAAGGTGGTATTAGTTAAAGTCAATATAATAGAGGCATCTAAGGAAGCATGTTGAATTCGATGGAAGTTTTTACCTGATGATCACGTGCATATCCAAACATTTCCCTAATCAGTCTTGCACTTTCGCCAATATATTTATCAATGATGGCACTAGATACAACCTGAACAACAATAAATTTTCAATTGACAGGACAAGTTTTTTATAGAAGGCCACATGTCAAGCATTTCGTGCACACAGCAAAGAGAACGAAGTCAAACCTTCAAAAAGTTAGCATCTATATTACTTGCTATTGCTCTAGCTAATAATGTCTTTCCAGTTCCAGGAGGCCCATAAAGAAGAACACCCTGTAAAAAACAAAATTAATCAATTCTTTTTCTTCAACAATGTCCTAAGCCATTCGACTATTTCCAGCATGACCATACCTTGGGTGGTTTGATGCCAACCCTTAGAAACAGCTCAGGATTCATTAAAGGCAGTTCTATTGATTCCCTAAGCTCTCGAATCTGATCTGAAAGCCCTCCAACAGCAGAGTAACTAACATTGCCAGGGTCTTCATGAAGCATATTATATACAACTGGATCAACCTGGCACATATGAAAAAAGAAAAAGGTAAACAAGCCAAGAATTTAGAATTGCATGTAGGATGACAACAAACAGTCCAATAGTGGATGATGAAAATACTTCACGGGGTAGAGCCCTCATGATGGTTAGAGTAGTCATATCAAGCACCACTCGAGTGCCTGCAGTTAGCTTCTCCTTGTCAACCTTATGGCGACAGCCAACCACATATCTAGGCCCACTGCTTGCTTTAACTATCACTGAACAGAAGATATAGATGTTATGGAAAAAATTGTTCAAGAGAGATCCTAAATCTGACAGAATGAATGGTTTCCCAATCCAACAAAAGTATGTTACACCTAAACAGCTACATATAATGTTGAATTCATAAACACACAAAACTTGGGAATTGATACAGATAGATGCAGAACAAATTATAATTACAGCGTTCATTGTCAAGAGGCCTCAGAACTTCGCCAATGATTTGGCCAACACTCTGCAGGGACTTCAGATCATCTTCAGTTTTAGAGAAATCCTTCTTTGCTGCCCGCAATTTTTCTCTAACTGAGTACAGTTGAAATCGAAAAATCAAATTAGTAAAAAGAAACGTTAACATACCATCACTAAAGAAGCTAAGCAAAATAGCTCTCAAGTTTTTCCAGCTAAAGTCCTGTCATAAACTTAGTCCCCAGCTACTGTGGGTGATCATGATATATGCGCTAATACTTAATAGTTGAAATGGAATACTGATAACAGAAATTTAATGCAACCGAAATCAGAAAAAAGAAACAACAAACCAATGGAAAAAAGAAGTCACTACAAGCAGAATCAATTTCAATTCAAGTGAAAAAGCATTTAGATTGCATTAATCTCAATGTGGAATTCATTCGGTAGTCCAAAGAGAGAAAATCAAGGGGATGGTGAAAGAAAGAGGGAAGGAGTTAGGGTTTGATGTTGGACCTGCACGAACTCTGGAATCGAGCTCCTTATGCTGGAGGAGCTTCCTACGATACTCAGTTACAGCTACGCGACGTCGTTCAGTTTCCTCTGCCTCACTAGCCATTCCTGAAATTGAGCTTCGCCGGAGAAGAAAGCTATCGCATCAACTTCGGAGTATAAAAGGAATCAGGTTGGAGGTTGCCGCTTGAACAAGAAACCTACCGGTAATATACGTTTTTGTTTAAAAAAATACTTTAGTATTAAATTTTTCTTGTGGCGGGTTGACGGGAGACAATAACCGTAACGGCACGGGTTCGGTTTCTGTCAGCGGCCACTTTCTCCTCATCCCTCAGAATCTATCTATCCTAACCATCTAATTCATCCAAGCATTCAAAAAAGTGCCACGTCATGAAGTTTTTTTTTTTTTTAAATATCATCTGAACTGAATATTCCTGGCTATCTTCCTCTGCCTCTTCCTCATCGTCGTCATCCTATGCGGCACCATGGGCTGCGGCAAGTTCGGTACCATCGAGCAAGACTTCAACGAGAGGAAGAAAGTTTTTTGGAATCCTACAACCATGAAACCTTTGATATATTGAAGCTCATGGTCAATAAAGGAGGAAACGGAGAGAAGTGTATCCAAATACACCTTATAGTCGTGGCCCCATGATTATAGATTGGGACAAACAACATCCTTTTAGTGAGGCTGAAAGGATTGGTACTCTAAGGGCTCATTTAGTATACAGAATTAATTTTGATGGAAAGAAAAGAAAAAGAAACGAAATGTAGGGAAGATAAAATTTTCAACCGTAGTAATGGTTGGAATGCAAAGAAAGGAGAAGAGAATTATGAATTAAAAGAAAATAAAAACTCAAAATATCTAAAACACTTGTCACAATTTGGAAAAAAAATGTTCTCGATGGACAAAGGGTAAAGGCTGAGATTGAAGAGGTGACCAATGTCGTTGGGAAGAAATGAGAAGCGAAGGATGAAATGGAATATTGTTGAGACAGTCGACAACAAGGAGATGAAGATGAACCAGCCATGAGATGCGACAAAGAAGATTAAGAAATTGAAGGAGGGCATCTGACAAGTTGAAGAAGGGATAGGGTTTGAAGAACGAGGAAGATGAACAAGGTAGAGGATATTTTTGTCTTTTCTCAAATTTCCAACTTTGGAAAATTTGTTCCCATGCCTACCAGAAGGAAGAGCGGCTCCCTCATATGCTGCAAAATATGCTTTTTCCGGTGAACAGGTTCTGGCTACCAGACGAATATTGGGAAGGAAAATATCAAATTTTCCTTTTCTATCTATAGATTTTCAGGCTACCAAAAATGGGGGCTGAGAAGATTTTCTCCCTTTGGTTTGGTACTTTGAGGAAAAATCATGAGGGGAGGTGACATGGACGAGGGGAAGAAGATGAAATTTTAAAAACGTGTCATCTTGTGAGCCATCAAATGAATTTGATGGGTGAGATGTGGAGATTCTAGGGATTTGGAGAAAAAGGCCAATGAGATAATCTACTCCCGTAATGGCACATGTGGCTTTACCAAAAAAAAAAAGGAAAAAAAAACGTTAGGAACCATCACGGCGAGCTTACCAGTATCATCTCCGACTGAAATCATCCTTTGTTCAATTTGGTTGAAGATATTCTGTAACTTCTGATACACAATTGATAAGTTACTTAATAAGCAAGTTTTCTTAAAAAAGAAAAAAAAATCCAAAAAATTACGTGATTGCTTAGCTAGCACATTTTGCCTGCAGATGGAATTCATAACCGTCATTTATCTTTGATAATAACCGTCATATGTCTGCAATTATGTAGTAGTGAAAGTTGAATCCAAACCCAATATTATGAGCAAGCCTCCTTGTGTATGCAGAAGACTATCCCTTTATAATAATAAATCTGTATTTATTTTACTGTTCATATAAATAGTGCCTTGAATAAAGTATTGCGTTGAGCTCCGTGAATAAAGTATTGCTTTGAGCTCCGTGAATAAAATAAAAACAGTTCAAAAATATGTTTAAAATTTCAATTGATTAAGCCAAAAATAAAATAAAAAAGAAAAAACAGCTGATTAAAGAAGATCACTCATATGTTAGTGTTTTAATTATCTGTCCTATTACAAAAAAGGTTTTTTATTTTTAGATATAAAAAATGGCTCATATAAATATATACATGACTTATATTATAAATTTATATAAATATTAATACAACATTTAAGTTGATCGCAAAAAATAATTAGTTTTAGCTTTATTCAAAATATATATTAATGTATTGATTTATTCATTGATTATATGCACCCGCGCATCGCGCGGGGGGTCAATTCTAGTTTGATCTCAATATACATTTAGATAAGTGCCATTGATGGTTGACTTCCTTTCTTTTCATAGGCTGCAACTTTATCTCTGTATTTTAAAAAAACTTTTTTCTTGTGCGGGCTTACATTTTTCATTGGGAAAAACCGAAAAATAAATTAAGATTTTGTGTTTGTAATTTTTTTTGAACGTAAGTTAGTGTTACAAATTGCCACCTATTTTTTTTAGGTGAAACAATCATTTAAAAAAGAAAATAAAATCAATTTCTCTTTTAAATTAATTTAATAATTTTTTTAAACCTAATTTTTTATTAAGAAAAACTGATTTACAATAGACAATTAAGATTTTTTAATTATTTTAATTAAATCGTTTAATATTTGTACTATTCTGCATACTTTTTAATTCAAAGAATACGACCAAAATGAACAGAGCTTTACGGTGCTTGTGATTTGTAGATGGATGAATCCTAGAGCAGCTTTTCCTCGGATGATTGGCAAGCAATAAAGGTTGAAGTCTTGGAGATCGATTTGGTAATGTAAATTAGTCATATTATCATGTTTTTTCCTTGGTTTGTTTGCTGTTAACTTGATTAAACAAGAAATTGAAATTTAAGTCTCAATTAAAGAAGGAACCGAATTAATTCATCAAAATATTTATTGTTGGGAGGGGATAGAATTAAGATGCAATTTTGGACTCAATTTCTTTTAAACCAACAAAAAAAAAGGAGTACAGTTTATGACCAATACTCGAATGAGAATAATTGAACCCCTGTTTTTACAGGACTGGAATGTTAGGTTTGAATGCTATATCACTCAAAAGATCAGGCTCCCGAATCAATAAAACAGTAATAATAGATCAAATAGATTCATTATTCAATCCATTCATATCAGACATGTCCGATACATCCCTCAAATTTTTAATGACTTGGGTTTGAGGTAATAATAAATTTATTTACGAAAAGGCACGAACGAGAGGCCTTTGAACGAATGTCACACAAATTGTCTCAGGACAAAGTTAACAAAGAGACATGAGAAAGCTCAGAAACTCTGAAACAAACATTCCACGGGCTTCTTGTTGAGAAACTATCACATACTCATCAAAAAAATGAACCAGAAAGGTTTATACCAGATATATTCAGATTTAGTAAGTTTTGAATATATCATTGTCATTAAATCTATGATTTAAATTTAAAAAAAAAAATCGTTACTGCCTTGCCTTGCTGGAGAAGGAAGTTGTTCAATTAGTTTAAATGAAATTGGTTTTACTAAATTTGACTCATTCTCTCCTTGGTAAATTCTAAAAGAGGGCAAGAGAATGTACCTGAATTTACAAAACCACCTAAGATCGAGTCTTGCCAAATTATTTGCCTAAAAACTGGGAAGCCAAATTCCTGTAACAGAATTGTCGCCATTTTCCTCCAATTCCAATCAAAATCTGGAAATAACGTAAAACAAAATGTAACTGTTCAAGACACAAATTAAAAGATGGCTTCCCTTTTTTGCAAGGTTTCTTGTTCTGTCTGATTCTTACTAAATCCTCCTCATCCTCACCAGGAGGATATGGAGAAGATAGAAAGAAAACCCATAAAATAACTGCAAATTCTTCTTTCCTCCTAGCCATCGATGTCACCTTCAACGGTTGTCCTCCTGGTTATTATCTCTTTCTCCTTCTCTTCCATTGCTTTCTCACAATCTTCATCTGACACCTTCACTCCCAAAGATAACTTCCTCATTGATTGTGGTTCAGATAACACAACCGAAGCCTCAGATGGAAGAAAATTCCAATCAGAATCACAAACCAGTCCATTGTTACAAGCCAAAGATGACTATAAAGTCTCAGCCAATGATGCCAATGTCTCCTCCCCAATTTACTCAAGCGCGAGGATTTTCAAAGATGAAGCTAAATACACCTTCAATTTGACTCAACCAGGCTTCCATTGGGTTCGTCTACATTTCTACCCTCTAAAAAACAATGTCTCCGATCTTCAAAAAGCTTCATTCTCAGTAGATGCAGACAAATACGTTCTGCTTCATAACTTCAATGTGAACAATAACAGCAACCCTATCCTCAAGGAATATCTAATAAACGCAACCAAAGCACAATTCACCATTTCGTTTCTTCCCTTGAAGAATTCTGCTGCTTTCATCAATGCTATTGAAGTCGTTTCAGCTCCTAACATATTGATCGCCGACAAAGGATCTGCCCTGTTTCCCGTCGGCGACTTCAACGGCCTGACCTCCTACGCTTTCCAGCCACTGTACCGATTGAATAACGGCGGATCTCTGATCACCTCTGTGAACGACACGCTCGGTAGGGTTTGGGTCTCCGATCAGCCTTTCCTCGCCAACATTAACACGGCAAAGAGCGTCTCTGTAGCTACAGACGCCATCAGATTCCCCAATAATCCATCAGTTTCTCCTCTAATCGCACCGCAAACCGTATACGCTTCCGCCACCGAAATGGCCGACAATGTGATGAACACAAATTTCAACATCACATGGAAATTCGATCTGGACAATACTTTTAGCTACCTAATCAGACTACATTTCTGCGACATCGTGTCGAAAGGCCTCAACGAGCTCTACTTCAACGTTTATGTGAATCAGAAAATGGCGGTTTCTAATTTGGATCTGTCGGGTATTAACGGAGCTCTGGCGGTACCGTATTACAAAGACATTGTGGTGAATGCTTCATTGATGACAGAAGGGTTAACGGTTAAGATTGGACCAGCGAATTCGGAAAATGCGATTATGAATGGAATTGAGGTGATGAAAATGAGCAATTCAGTGAATAGCTTGGATGGAGAATTTGGGGTCGACGGAAGTAAGGAAGGCGACGGATCAAACAACCGTACGGCGGTGGCGGCGGTTGGGTTCGCCATGATGTTCGGAGCATTTGTAGGTCTAGGAGGCATGGTCGTCAAGTGGCACAAGAGGCCTCAAGACTGGGAGAGAAGGAAGAGCTTCTCTTCATGGTTACTTCCTCTTCATGCAGGTACGTCTTCTTCAAACAAATTAACCCGCGATTACATGAATTAATTAATTAATATTTGATCAGTACCACAAGAGATGTTAAATGATCAATCATCTTATGGATTAGTACAATTTGCATGATTAATTAAAAATCTCTTTTGCTGTGTAATGGAAGTTTACTAATTTCATGTCAACAAATAAAAAAATAAAAATAAAAATAAAAATAATGAAATAACAAAATATTTAGATTGACTTTAGGGGAAAAAGATCCATGTTAAATTCTATTAAAAAAAGATATAATTTTTTTACTTTTATTTCTAATATCTGTTTTTTTTAAAAAAAATGAGTTTTATTTACAAATCATTAGTTGAAGATTTTAAATCTATTATGTTGAAACTATATTTGAACGATGTTGATCTCACCATAATAACACTGATAAACTCTTAAACTAGATCTAAGAAATTGTTTGTCGTGGCTTATGGGATAACTGACTTTTTTATCCATTAAAAACTTTAGAATTAAAGCAAGTTTTTATGAATACTATGTTTTAGTTTTTAACTTTTTTTTTATATTTAAACATTCTAAAACTGACTTTTCAACATTTTACCATAATAAGTTTACGTGAAATTGAATTTTTTTTATAAATATAAATCTCTTTAGATTAATTGACTTTTATCCCAATCCTCACCTTGCAAAATAGGTTAAAATAAAAGTCATTTTTATCATTATTAATCCAAACAACACGTAGTTGTTCTCCCGATCCGGCATTGCTTGAATCCACATTTATGATTTTATTTTTTTATTTTTTAAAAAAACTGAACAGGCGATGGAAACTTTATAGGCGGCAGCAAGTCGTCAGGTTCCCACTTGAGCTCACCAGCAGGCTTAGGTAGATATTTCTCTCTAGCAGAATTACAAGAAGCAACCAAGAACTGGGATCCTAAAACCATAATCGGTGTTGGTGGATTTGGTAATGTTTATCTCTGTACGATTGATGACGGAACTCAGGTTGCTGTTAAAAGAGGAAACTCAGAATCCGAGCAAGGAATCAACGAATTCCAAACAGAAATTCAAATGTTGTCCAAACTAAGACACAGACACCTCGTATCCTTAATTGGCTATTGCGACGAAAATGGTGAAATGATATTGGTTTATGAGTACATGTTGAATGGACCAATGAGAAATCATTTGTACGGCAAGAACTTGCCTCCTCTAACATGGAAGCAAAGGTTGGAAATTTGTGTTGGAGCAGCACGTGGACTTCATTATCTTCATACTGGCACTACACAAGGTATTATCCATCGTGATGTAAAGACCACCAATATTTTGCTTGACGATAGCTTCACAGCTAAGGTAGCTGATTTTGGGCTTTCCAAGGACGGCCCAATGGGCCAAGGCTATGTCAGCACAGCAGTGAAGGGTAGTTTCGGATACTTAGACCCAGAGTACTTTAGATTGCAGCAATTAACACTTAAATCTGATGTGTACTCATTTGGGGTAGTGTTATTAGAGGCACTTTGTGCAAGGGCTCCTCTTAACCCTCAATTGCCCAGAGAACAAGTGAATTTGGCTGATTGGGTATTGCAATGTAAGAAAAAGGGCTTTGTTGAGAAAGTTATGGACCCTTTACTTGTAGGAACATGTGACCCTGAATCAGTAAACAAGTTTGTTGAGGCAGCTGAGAAGTGTTTAGCAGATTATGGAGTTGATAGGCCTTCAATGGGAGATGTGTTGTGGAATTTGGAGCATGCTTTGCAACTTCAAGAAGCTTACTTAGAAGCAAAAGCTGAGACCAAGCCCCCTACTTCTGCTTCTGATGATCATCATGATCGTGAAGAAGCAAATAATGATGATGATGGCGACGCCGCAAAAGAGAAACAAGACGTTTCTATTGAAATACATTCTGGAACTACCATGTTTGATCAGTTCTCTAATGTTACTGCTAGGTGAGAATGAAAATCCCAATTGCAACCTCTCTGGTGGTTTCAAAATATTGGTAATATACTAATAGCCTTGCAGTTTATTAATATAGATACTCACTTATAAATCACGAGTTCGATCCCCCATGTAATTTAGAAAAAGTATTAAAAATGTCGAAAGAGAGTTTAGATAGATCTGACATGTATTGATACATATATCTTGTAAGATTCATAATTTTAAGTAGATTTAGTATTAAAAAATCAATTTTTAGACCTAATATTTGAATAATCGGTCTAAAAATTGATTTTTTAGATCGGCAGTATCAAGGCTGGATCCAGAACCGGTCTATAAAGCGATTTTCACCCGGTCTAAGACGTAATTTTTGTATTAGTGTAGTCATCTTGTCGTATTATATTAATTGGAGAAAAATAAATGCTTTAATGCATGCAAACTCATACTATCGTGCTTCTGGAAATGGAGCTCACAGCAATCCTATTGCTTGTAAGTGGCATCATCCGCATAAGTATATTTCTCTGATTAACGTCTCTCTTCTTTACTCTATACAATTCTGATTCTGAAACCTTGGAATATTTGTTGTTATTTTGTAATATATCCCAAGCTGTGTGGTTTGGATGTTCACTGGTTTTAAGAATTGATGCCAATAATATTACTAGAATGGATGTGTTGTTGGATAGGTGGTTAAATGAAGAGGAATGTAATGATAAAGCAAAGGTTCTAGTTGCCTGTCTGATTTGGTAAATTTGGGAGGCACGCTTGGTACTCAATGGTGTTGAGTTTTAAAGACCAGTATCAAAGCCAGATTATGGATACCGCATTCTAATAACCGATATCAAAGCCGGTATTAGAACTAGGTTCTGGTATAGCATGATGTTATGTTTCGTTAAACAATTGTTGCAATTGATTGAATACAATTTTTTTTTTTTTTCAGTTCTTTTGGTGGTGATGTATATCTACCAGGATAGACCATGGGTCTAGCATTTGGTACAACTGTGTGTGCAAATCATAAGAGCGTTGAATCTTGATAATGCTGAGCTACCCAACCCTGCCCTGCACCCTTGCTCATCCCATCCCCACACCTCTGACCGCCTTGATCCACAGCCCTTTGAGGAGCCATTGCTCGCTCCTACGCCATTGCCTGCCCCGCACATTTTAAACCCTACCTCTGCCTTTGAATTAGGTTAAATTGCTGATATTCACGTACCTTTGAATTTATTACATTGCAAATTACTGGGATTATTGTTGATTAGCACTTGGCACTCAATAATGTTGGGTGACTAATATCGGAGCTTATTTTAGAGCCAAGTTCTGGATATTATGTCAATGCCAGAATAACAATAGCTGATCTATCCTATTTTTATTATTACCTTCCGTCATTAATATAAAATCTTGTCCGTTTTGCAATTTATACCACAGATAAGATCTTATATTAAGGACCAAAAGTAATACAATTATATTTAGAACATCCCTTCTATTGTTCTTTAATACAAAATATTTTCATAAAATTTAATGCAGCTAAAAAAAAATGCAACTCTAACCATTTTCTCATGATAGGATTAGACTTTTCATTTTGTTTAACTTGCTGAGGGTAATTCTGAAAATAATGTGTTTTATAGACTTAACTAGTTTTAATTATTTTCTTTATTCTAGATGAAATAGTCAACAAGTGCTTATAAGGAGGACAAGGAGCATTTGACACGGACTAGTTTCATCAATCCTATTGTTGAAGGAGCAAATCTTGCAATAAATTTCAAGATAGAGTACAAAAGTTGTTGCCTTGTCCTATACAGGGTCGTCTTATATCACTGTCAACCATGCTGAAGGACCCACATCAGTGATCATCACTAATCACTCATTCTCTCCCCAAGGATTGCGACATGGTTGTGTCTGATATTATACTCATCAGACACAATACTATATACTTTATTATATATTTTGCATGCCACAATATTGCAACAGATTGTCTTTATGTTACAAAATCATGTCATTGATTAATGTGGCGAAGTGAACCTTTGGTGCTGGTTTCCAGCAGCTACATAATTAAGTTCTGAGGTCTGAGCTCCAATGGTACCATCTTCCCGCATAACAACGAAGCTATGACGGCTCTCGCTGGACATATAATTACCAACTTCACAATGCTGCAATCCTAATGTCAGTGACACGCCGTTTCCAGGCTGAAACCGCCCCAACTCGGACATTTGGCACGCCGGAGCAACCGCCACAAACCCTGCGCCGCCTTCATTGGTCTGAACAACTGTGTCATCTTGGAAGACACTACAGTCGTCAAAGCTGAGCCTTTGTTGCTCCTCAGTTTGCTTATCAGATCTCAAGTCCTTAGCTTGTCCAACGTGGCTGTTCTTGTCGACTATTGAACTCTGGCTCTGTTGCAAGTCATCACATCCGTCGTCGGAGATCTTGACGTCGCTTTTGCTTACCTTGGATGCTTCTTCAGTTGAAGAACTTGAGTGCAAGTCCACAGTTTCAATTTCTTCCTTGTACATCTCCTCAATCATAGGTTTCCAAAGACGAACTCGTGCATTTATAAACCAATTTGAGACCTGTACCATGCAAAAAAGTGTCAGTAATGATTCTGCCCCTATAACTATATATAATTGCACCCTCCTCTAGAATACCTCTGTCAATGAATCAAAAACTTCAAGTTCGATTTTGTTCTTCAACATGTCCCTTTTTTTGGTTCCTTATTAAAATACAACTTTGATATTCAATGTAAGACATATTTAACTAATTTGATTAGATTAAAGAAGTTATGAAATTTAGTTACTTACAATAAATATGACACATTTTTTCCCGAAACACTTTAATTATCTTCCTTAATTCTCTTTCATCCTCTCCTATTTGAGGGAGTATTAATAGAGGTAATTTGAGACAAAATTGATAAATATGGGAAATAGGTTTAACATTTAGGACCGTGACCAATTCCCCAGTTAGGTCCTACATTAAAGACCTGAGTACAAAAAGTTATCTCAGCAAGTTTCTAAGAAGATGGTTTTAAATTTCTACCTGGCTTCTAGTCAAACCAGTCTGCCTTGCAAGCATTGCCTTCTCAGAATCTTTGGGATAGCTATGAAGCAAGAGAATGTGCCAATTAGACAACTAAACACAGAAAGTATTGGAACAATATCTAAGAAGCAAACAAGAGAAAGAAGAATACGGATGAAGGAAATGTTCAAAAAGCCAAGCGCGAAGAATTGAAACAGAGTTTTCTGGTAGTCCCCTTTGTGGCCTCCATGCATGATGCATAACTCCAAGCTGCTGGAGAGCCCTTTGTTGCCGGATTTGTTGGTCAACGTACCTGAGTCTTGATATTCCAACTCCTTTATTATTTCCTGCAGAATCTTGCTCTCCAAGGCTCTTCTGTGTCGCGCTGATCTGCCCGGTGATTGCATCATGCAAGCACCGGAAATGACGTGAAATGGTTTGGAGAGCCAGCGCCGTGTACGGTTTGGCTGCCCCACGTCCTGCTATCACATCAAATGACGATACCACAATCTGCATCTGATGATAATATTGTTTGTACCTACTGTGAACCTGTGGTAATTAAATGCAGGCCCTTAGAACTTCCTAGAAAAGACAGATTATTTGGCATGCATTCTTGAATACTATGGACTATTAATCTGTACTAGATCATAAAGGCATGTGATAAAGAATGGGATAAAGGAATCTAAGATATTAGGACGATGAAATGTCAGGAATTGATCATAATAAGAATATTTATGATTTACTGGACAAATGTCTATTTAGATATGTGTCAATTAGTTGTTTGTTTATAGTAGTAGTCCTCCATCAGCTATTACTTAAGATTCATATAAATTTTCACGTCTGAAACAGAAGTTGACACTCAAGTCAGCGTAACTATGGGCTAAGCATATGCTAATCCTATTGGTAATGCAAAAGAGGTGTTACCAAATTTATCTCATATTCCCAAGTCTTTAGCAACATACCCAAGAGTTTATGGTTATGAGAGACATCAGTACTTGTAAAAAACCAACTAAAAACCATGATTCCTCCGGAAAAAAAAAAAAAAGTTCCGTCAGCATGCGATTTCCAACACCAATCCAATAGTAGGATGACTTTAAGGTTGAAAATAGGCCACTCTTAGCTCTTTGGTTGTCCTATCTTGTAATTTAATGTTATTAAACTACTAACAGTGTCGGAATTCCACAATCAGCAGTTCCATGTTGCAAAACAGAACATACATGTATAACTTATAAAGTTATAATTTGCCAACCATTGGACCCCACATGTACTGTACGGAATTTTAAAAATAAATCACACCATTCATAACTAACGAATAATGCATATTGCAGAAGATTTCATACTTTATATTGGTGATATTAATAGTAATATTGATGATTTTGGGCTGTTCTACAGGTATATAAGAACTGTCAAGTTCAACTGTGTGAAGAAATTGGACTTGTAGAAGAGCAGAACTCAACTTACCTCATCCAACATAGACAGTAGCTTTGTTAACTTGTTCTGCAGATCCTGTTTTTCAGCATTCGAAATCTCACAAGAGGCGTTGCCGGCTAAATCTTGAGGGTTAGGCTCTCCATTAGCAGGTGCCCTTTCATTTTCCAGTCTTCCATCATTCTCATTATAAGTCTTTTTCTCACGTGTGCTAGGACTTTGTTTTATAGCTTTTTGGATGTCAACAACTTCATCAAGTAGCTCTTGAGCTGCCTTGAGGTACTTGGAATTAGGAATTGTTCTTGAAACACTTGGCATCCCATCATGCAAAGAATAATCCCCTCTATTCAAAACTTGGCTAGCTTCACGCAAATCAGGAGGCAAAATTTCACTGTGCCTCATACACTCATGCCTAGCTGAGCTGCTTTTATGGCCTGAAATTGATGGATTTTGACCTAAAAATGAATCAAAACTTGGATTCGAACTTTGATCATGGAAAGGAGACACTTGGATTCCTGTTGGTGTTTGGGTTCCAAGGCTGAGAGATAATCCCTGGCTCTGCAAGTTATGTCCTTCCATCGGATTTGTTACTAGCATCTCATTTCTCCCTTGTCTCCATGCAGAGAAATCATAGTCCCCGGTTTGTAACCCACCGAGATTCGCTAAGATTTCTTGTTGTTCTGGGGCTGATTGTGATAAACTCATTGGCGGGATCACAAAGCAGCCATTTTGCTCCTGAGAATTGCCAGAGAATGCTTCTGGATATGAACCAGTGTTCATATATAATGTTATATTACTAGAGGTAATTGGTGTCTCAGAATATGAATTTGGCAAATAAGTTGCCATAGTTGTCAAAACCCTCAGCTTGATGCTTTGTGAAGTAAAAGCTGTAAGCTAATCCAAACATGCACAGAATGTTTTTGGAATACAATGAAGCAAAAAGCTGTCTGGAAATTACTGGTTATCCAAAGTCACTCCGGTGCCAACACAGAAGGCGAATTCCGATTTAGATCATTATGCAACTCATGTCACAAGCATTGAGAGAGAATGAGCCATTAAAACTGAAGCCTTTTAATAGCAGAATGCAGATCTTCAATTTCTGGTTTACCACGTTTTATACATCAACTGAAAAGGCAAAGGAAGCAAAATCAATCTACAAATACGCATACTTGTTGCCATCATAACTGAACTTTGTCACTTAGATGCAGTGAAGAGGGTTAATATCATTGTTACTTCTTACAGTTTGATTTTGATTGAATTTTGGTTTTTGGTCTCTCTAATTTCAAATCATTGGTTTTGGTCCCTATAATTTTACAAAGACTTGGATTGAGTTTAAATATAGGGACTATAACCACAACTCGTTAAAAGTATAAGGATGAATTGTTAAATTGAGACCAAATCCTTTTGAAACTATAGAGACCAAAACCAAAATTCGATCATATTGTAAGGATCAACAATGATATTAACCCCTGTGAAAATCAAGGTAAAGACAAAGACCATGAAACTTTTACATATGAAATGATGTAAGAATCAAGGCTCCACTAAATGACTTTTCTTTCCAATCAAACAGATCCTCGGAAGACAAAATAGAACGAAGCAAAGGAAAGAATTAACGATCATAAATACAATTCAATCTAGAACAGCTCCTGTCACATGGCTGAACTTTAGGCTTGGCTCTGCTTAAACTAAATTCAATTAAAGAATGGATAGGACATGAAACAAGTGTATCTTAATGTCGTCAAAATCAAGACTTGTTCTCCACTATATGAAGGTAAATTATTTGTTTATTTTTATCAGAATCAACATGAACAAAATTCAAGGACGTCTTATCCTAATGCATCTGACGTAAAACTCCAGAAGAACAAGAAATTGCAAGAAGAGAAAATTACAAAGAATATTTTCCATTAACGATCAAAAATTTGCTCAGAAGAAACTCCCACTAATAGCTAACTTGTCGAGGGAAAAAACAGGGCAAAATAAACACTGAGTACTATTATTGTATTCCGGTCTAATTCAAATTCAAGTTAAAACAATGAATTCAAAATGATATTAAAATGCAGGCTCTAAGAGAACTCACTCAAGGTTGCAGATGATATGTAAGTACCCAACAAACTTAGGTTTCAGAACCAGAAAGTTCAGACTTGATCTTTCTCTCTTAGACCAGAGAGACAGAGAAAAGCAGTTTGAGGGGGAAAAACCAAGAAGCCTAACTTTAAGAAGAAGAATGTTCAAAACTAAAAGCCTAACTTGCCACTTTAGCTCAGAAAAATGGACTTTAACCAAACCTACATACCATTTTTTCCTAAAGTATCATCAATGGAGCTCTAAGTCACCTGATAAATAAACATACAGGTACTCTAACTCAACACAACAACACGAAGAAGAGTCACTTAATGCAATTTAAAGTGGGCATGTCTCGCATCAGTGCCTCATGTGATGCAGGACTGTGCTCACAGAACACAAAAGACAAAAAACATTAGTCACAGAAAGATAACACAAAAAAGGGAAAGTCTCTCTCACCGGCCGGCGTTGAAGGAAGCTGGCTCCGACCACCAGGTGTACGAACCAAAGTAAGAAAAAAAATGAACTTTTTCACAGAAGGCAGTGAGAGAAAAGAGATGAGAGAAAGTGAGAGACTGTGTAAAGACGAAGAAGAAGAAGCAGAAGGATGACAAAGGAAAAAAATTGCGGACGCAGAGGTTTTGGAGCTTCTGGTTTATTTTTATTTTTTTGCCTTATTTATTTATTTTTTTCCTTTTTCTGGCACTGGGATTGGTGCTAAATCACTGTTGGAGCAGGTCGAGATTGCGTCAGACTGGGCTAATTTCCATGAAAATACCAAAAGACCAGAAGGAAACGTGAAAGTAATCAGACAGTGGAGGGTCAAAACTGTACTTTACAATACCAAATAATGCAAAAGGTGAAAAACTCGACAGCTTTTTACATGGGTAGATCAGTAGATGTAGACGTAGAAATTGCTGATGAAGGAGGTAGGGGTAGAGAGAGAGATGAGATTCAATGGTTATGGTTTCTGACTTTCTGCGTAACTCAAAATTATAAAAATTAGATTCATGAATGAACTCTGAGAAAATAATAATGATAAAACAGTAACTTTATTTTCCCCTCCAGCCAGAGGTTGGTTTTGCTGAAGCAAATCCAGAAGATGCTAGATTTGTTGTGGTTAAAGAGTGTTTCGTTAATTTGTTAGTTCTTCTTGTGGGAAGATAAGTGTGTTTGGTTGTCCTAACTAACAACCAGTTGGTACATCAGACCTAAATATATGCTTTCATAACTTTAAATCTTTCCAAACCTTATTTCCTATTCCTACCTTACTCTTCTTGTATTCTTTTTTCCCCCGTTGGCATTGTACTCTTCTTGTATTCTCTTTCAAGTTTGGGCTTCGTTGTGTCTTTATTTAGTTGCTTTTTAGCTATCATCATATTTTCATATGTGAGCATATTCGTGATTTTTACACAACTAGCCGTGCGACGTTTGTACTTGTACAGGTTTTAATAATTAAACTATAAATCAAACACTCAGTGCAGTACAAATTAAATGCTTTAAATCGTAGCAATATTTAAATTAGTTCATAAGAGTTAATTTGACAATCCAAAATTGTAAAAATGTGAACTAGATAGTTGATCATGTTAAACTTTAAAGGGATAACATGAAGATAAAGTGAGATAACTGAAACGATAATATTAAAATTGATATGTAGTCATAATACAAATAATATTCATAATAATGATAATATAGACGAAATAGTTGGGGTGACATTTTTAGAAAAAAAAAAGGTGAAAAATCATTTAAAATGATTTAGACACATTTAATGAAGATCATTGGTTACACTTGTAAAGAGAGTTGAAAGTAATATGAAACCCTATAAAAAGAAATAGAAGAATACCAAAATGAACTATCAATGAGATTATAAAATAAAATTTTTCAGTTAATAATCTATCTAAATATCTAATTTTTTATATAGTGTAGTGGCACCGTAAAATCTAAGTAACTAATCCTATATAATGAGATAATGCTTTATTGTTATGGTTTTATACCTAAAACAAATCTGGCAGGCAATGCAAAACAAAGTGGGTTTATCCAGGTTTTCAGCTAAGAACATAAACTTCGTTTATTCTTAGAGTTGAGATCAACCTTCCCTTTTTTATGAACATCTCTATATCAATCTATACGTTTGCATGTGCATGTCTTTCTAACTTGATGGAAATCAGATGCGTTACCGTGACGACGTCTTTCCTCTGAGATTAATTAATTGGAGAAAAATAAATGGATATTTTCACTAAGTATTATATTTTACTCTGTTAATGAATAATATAATCATTAATTGTCAGAGGACTTATTTGCAGAAACTTGAAAAATTACGGTTTATTTATTATTAGTTTTAAAGGTGAAGGGGTTATTTATATGTTAATCTAAGTGTTTGTTTGGATTATTTTTGGATATTTTAAAAATGTTATTTATGTAAATTGAGATAAATATTTTTTTTATATATTTACTTTATATATCATAAATTACAATTAAAAAACTAATTTTAAAAGCTTTCATCACTATTATAGACAAACACAACGTGGAGAAACCTTTTAGGCTTTTTCTCCCTCAAAAAAGATGATTTCGTTAACTCGTTAATTAAGTAAAAATATTAATCCTAACAAATTAATGCCGGGAAAATTGTTTATACCCGACCCCTTTTTACCCGCCTCAGAAACGAGGCAACCCGAATCAGACGCTTGCTGAATATCCCACCCTTCGGGCCGCCTTTGCTCACGTTCTCGCTCCATGTCTCTCCGAGCGCGCGGGTGCCTCTTTCTAATGACTTTTCTGTTCTTCTGACCTGAATACGATATTGCCATCAATCACCGCCCTGCAGTGTACATCTTCAAGTTTTGCTTGTCAAGCGTTTTCCTTGTGTTCGAACATGGGGAAGAAGAAAGTGGTTGAAAGTGGAGGGAAAGAGCACTGCCCCTCGACTGTGTTTGTCTCAAACTTGCCCTACTCATTCACTACTTCTCAGGTATATGAATTTCAATACTCCCTTGTTCGTCTAACACTCTGAACCGGAGAGTTGGATGAGAATTTGCCTGCTCATGTATATATATATATATTTTGGTGAAAAATATCAGCTGGAGGAGACGTTTAGCGAAGTTGGACCAATCAGGCGTTGCTTTATGGTCATGCAGAAGGGTAGGGAATAATGCTTACTCTTTGCTCAGTGTAATTTTATCTGGGTTATGGTTGTTTCAGGCGTGTTGTTATTGTAATTAGACTTTTTGCACAAAATGTTTTGCTTATTGTGAGTAGCAGTTGGAACTCTTTCAGTTCTTCACTTGCTTGAACAAACTTATTCAACTCTGTGTTCATGTCTATCAAACGATTAAACTTGGGAGAGAGAGTGGCTGTGTATCCCTTTCCTCCAGTCTAACAGGGCTTGGAAGCTCTTTTCTGGGTCAAACTTTTTAGCGACGATTCGAATTTACTTATTGGCGGTTAGAAAACCATGCTGCATTACTTGAACCGTGGAACTGTAACTTATATACGTGCATTGTAGTGGGTGAAACATGTTACCATCTATTATATACACCAGTGTCGAAGTGCTACTGTGCTGGTATTTCTTTGACAGTTACGTTATCAATACACTATAAGTACGTTTTTAATACGCTTCCACATAACATTGAGGAATTCTTGTTCTCAACATAATTATAAATCATAATTATAATATACGCACGAAATTGCATCAAACAATGTATTTTCATTTATATATATTAGATTATATGTACAATAACCCTGCATGTGTATAATACTCTAATTGGCATCACTATCAGCTAAAGTTGAGCTAGAATGTTTAATTTTTGTTTATCGTTTTCTTTAATTTTCTGATATATTTGCCTTTGTTTAACCATCACAGGGTCATCTCAGCATCGTGGATTTGGTTATGTTCAATTGTAAGTTTATTCTTCCCTGAGAAGTTTTAGTATATTTTCATCCTCCTCTTCCTTTCTTATTTTGCTTAGACTGACGCTTCCTTTCCCCCCATCTTCTGTTGGATATTTGTCTTAGTAGGTTTTGGTGCTCTGTGATAAATCTCTTACCTCCATGTTTATCAGATCTTGAATTTATGACTTGTAACTTATGTTATATTTATAATTCATGTTATCAGCTATGCTTCTGCCATTGATTAATCAGACTGGAGCTTCTATTAAGCTTGAACATTTATCTGACGAACATGAATCATGACAGTGAACTAATATCAGTAAACCTGCATGATCTTGAGACCTCGTTAATAATACAAATACTAGGATGTGTATATATATATATATATATATGATTTTCTCCACACTTTATTCTGGCTATTGAAATGAAGACTTGACTCTTAGTTCTTTTGTTCTTCGTTTTCTTAATCATACTTTGTGATGTCTCTCCCTCCCTCTCATCAGTGCTGTTGAGGAAGATGCTAACCGTGCAATTGAGTTGAAGAATGCTTCAACCGTTGGAGGCCGTAAAGTTGCAGTAAAGCATGCCATGCCTCGTCCTCCCCGAGAAGTACGACAGTCAAAGTCAAATCAAGGTTATTGCTACATTAAAACTAGTTCAGCATACTGCAATACTTCTAGGCAAACTCATACGTACTTCCTGGAAGACATGCAAATGCGTGAATGTTGTCAATATTCTTTTTTCCCCCTTTGTCTGTCTCCTTTTCTGATTCTGACTTTTATCATGCTATAGCGGAGAATGCTAATGATATCCCAAAATCAAAAAATGATGACAATGATGGTGGCTTTTCTGAAGTGAAGAAGCCTTCTTCAGTTATTAAGGAAAAAGGTTGATAACTTGCGCCTGCACATTTTTCTTAGTTGTGTATTAATTTAGTAATCCATCTTATATATCCATTTATTTTCTTACTGTGAATTTCCAGTCGTAAGTAATGAAAACCATTCAAGGAAGCCTAGTGAAGTGAAAAAAGCAGTTCTTTGTAGTGATATAGCAGATGAGGGGGGTTGTTCTGAAAAGCAGAGGTACTTATTATTCTCTCCTTTGTAATTCCATCAAGTTTTTTATTTGGTAGAGGAATTTTCATGGTTGTGATTATAATGAAATAAGAGGATTCTTATACAGTGTCCTGATTTTGGTAGTTCCTTTCTTGCAAAATAATACTTCAATCATAGATTTTATGTGAATTTTTTTCTAATTTTCATTTTATCTTCGGCAGGGTTGCTAGAACTGTCATATTTGGCGGTCTTATCAATTCAGATATGGCTGAAGTTGTTCACAGCCGAGCAAGGGAGATTGGCAGTGTTTGTTCTATAAAGTACCCCCTTCCTAGGGAAGAATTTGAACAGCATGGTAACTATAAATTTTACCTTTTGGACTCTGGTACTGTAGTTTTGTGTCTATGAAGTTTAATATTCATTGAAATTGCCAAAGAGATGATTTTGGGATTGAATGTTCTCACCTATACTATCTGAGTATCACTTCACTATAACATTCTTCCAGGGCTCTTGCAAGAGGGATGTAAATTGGATGCTTCAGCTGTACTTTACACAAGTGTGAAATCAGCACGAGCTTCTGTTGTGTCGCTTCATCATAAAGAAATTGGAGGAGGAACTGTTTGGGCGCGCCAATTGGGTGGAGAGGTAAAGTGCACGCGCATCTGCTAAAAGTTTAGCTAAAAAACCTATTTTATATTTTCTTATGATACATTCTGTTATTTTTAATCTAGAAATGCTCATCTAAAAGTTTGACTGTGACAACTATTGGTTAGTTTCTGCTAGCAGTAACCATTCGCTTAATATGTTGAAAGTTACACAATGCTTCATGTGTTATGCACAAGGTTTTAAATGCCAAAAAGCGTCCGTTCTTTGAAATGCGGAGTGGTGCTCAGCTTCAACTAAGAGCTTATTTGAGATCAGTAAAAGCTTAGTTTTTCTTTTTACCGACAAGTAAAAGCTTAGTTGAAGCCACATTTTATGCACTTAAAATGTAACATTTGAGGCATAAGCTCCACTCCACTGTGTAATCAGAGATGAGTAAATCTGTTTTTTGAAATGTGGACTAGCTCACCGTCAACTGAGCTGAATCACTCTTTTGGTGACCATAATTTGCACTTTGGTTTTTTGGAAATTACGGCCCTGTGATTTGATGATCCAATAATCTGTTACATGGTAGAAGTTAGACTTGAGTGTGTGTTAGGCTTTATCATGTACTTATATATATATATATATATATATATATATTGTTCTCAATCAGCACACGTGCAGTTTTCTCTCTTAACATGTGCATTAACTATTGTGTTAATTTCTGAGAAGTTTTCTCTTATATGTGGACAGGGCTCCAAGACACAAAAATGGAAGCTTATTGTAAGAAATCTTCCATTCAAGGTTTGATACTTAGGATTACAGACCTTGATAAACTTCCCCCCCCCCTTTCCTGACTGGAGGTCATGACTTCTGACCAGTTAACTAAACATTGGTGCAGGCCAAGGAAAATGAAGTAAAAGAAATGTTTTTATCTGCTGGGTTTGTGTGGGATGTATTTATTCCACGCAAGTCTGATACAGGGTATGTTCTGATTTCTTGAATTCAATTGTTTCAATGTAATATTATGTTATATTTTCTTATGCTACCTTTTCCGTTCCCTTTTGCAGACTGTCCAAGGGTTTTGCTTTTGTAAAATTCACTTGCAAGCAAGATGCAGAAAATGTATGAATTTTTGTCAAGATTGTGTTCTAGAGTATTGGTTTTTTTCATTAAATGATGTGGTTAACGCTTCCCCCTTTCTTGCAGGCTATTCAGAAGCTTAATGGATCAAAGTTCGGCAAACGGCTCATAGCTGTTGATTGGGCTGTTCCAAAGAAGATATATAGCAGTGATACAAATGCTAAGCTTGCTTTAGAAAATGGTAAGATTTGCTGGCATCAACTTATAAATTTCAGCTGATCGCATGGGTAATATCTGAACTTTGAAGTAGAATATGCTTATGGAATGCCTGCCACATGATATTTGGTTTGAGAAGCTGTTCCATTCTTGTTCACATTTGCAATTCCAATGTTTCAGCTTTACCTTTGTCTATTTTTTTCTTCCTGACCTAGCTATATAGAAAGGATGAAGTTCATTTGTGCTTGGCTCAATTTCTTTTCATGGGAATCTTCATTTCTGATTTGCAAAGAGATTGGGCAACTCTTTTACACTAATTAACTTCCTAGTCCTTCTGTTGTATTGTTCTGTTCTT
Source organism: Albizia julibrissin (assembly GCA_037074505.1). Lineage (NCBI taxonomy): Eukaryota > Viridiplantae > Streptophyta > Magnoliopsida > Fabales > Fabaceae > Albizia > Albizia julibrissin. Next base: position 1,342,932 of record CM073480.1, on the reverse strand, counting down.
GTGTTTTTCTATTTTGTTTCGTTTTCTGATTTGAGGAGTTCTTATCTGGAACACTTTGTACTTTCTCCTCTTTCTTACACAGTTTCTTTACCCTGTGCATAGCTATTTGTGTAAAGAATCTCTTATGGTTTTCTCAGGACAACATAAGGTAACAGATGAAGATGGTAGTAATTCTGGGGACAACTCAGATGATGATGTTGAGGATACAGGGAAACAGGCCCATCAAGAAGATGATACCGATCGAGATGACTCCAGCTCCTCACAGGAAGAAGAGGTACCATCTGAAGTTAACTTTGATAAGGAAGCTGAGATTGCCAATAAGGTTCTTAAGAACCTAATCACATCCTCCACCAAAGGAATATCCGCAAATGACGATGCTATGTTGCCCAAGAAAAAGAAGGAATCAAAATCCAATAAAAATGTTGATGAGGCAGATAAAAAATCATCTAAGGAGTTAGAAAAGGTTACAGATGTTTCTGAGCCTGAAATCTTGGACAGAAGCAAGGCATCTAATCTTAAGCAAACAGAAGAAGATTTGCAGAGAACAGTTTTCATAAGTAATCTTCCCTTTGACTGTGATAATGAAGAAGTGAAACGACGATTCTCTGGATTCGGGGAAGTGGAATACTTTGCTCCAGTCCTCCACCAGGTGACCAAGTATGTCCAGAATCATAATCTTCTCATGTGTTCTGGTTTTTATTATTTATTCATGCCTTGCTGTTGCTCAATGTAGACGGCCAAGGGGAACTGGTTTTCTCAAGTTTAGAACTGCTGAGGCTGCTGATGCTGCGGTTTCAACTGCCACTGCTGCTTCTGGCTTGGGCATTCTTCTCAAAGGTAGGCCATTAAAAGTTTTGAGGGCTTTAGATAAGAAGTCGGCTCATGACAAGGAACTAAAGAAGGCCAAAAATGACAATCATGACCACCGCAATCTTTACCTGGCAAAGGTTTGTCTTCTCTGTTCCTTCTTCCATGGCTATTGTGACACAGATGTGCAAATAGGGCTAACTTTTGCCTTCTACCAAATGGTGATAGGAAGGACTCATTCTTGAAGGAACTCCAGCTGCTGAAGGGGTTTCAGCCAGTGATATGTTAAAACGCCAGGAGTGAGTGTTTAGTTGGATTGGAATGCAAGTGACAATGCAATTATTTAGAAAAACAAAAACAATTCTTTACATCCTATTCTTAATTGTTCTGTTATGTATTTGATATTCTTTTGTGACGGCTACTCTAAAGATGCTGTCAGGAGCATCAGTTAATTATCATAATTCCTCTGGCAGGTTTTCAGTGCTCTTACATTAGTTTTGGAAACCTGTAGGTTGGAGAGAAAAAAGGCAACAAAGCTACAATCGCCAAATTTTCATGTTTCAAGAACTAGACTTGTTATTTACAACTTACCAAAGTCAATGACTGAAAAAGAGCTCAAGAAGCTTTGCATAGATGCAGTTACCTCCAGAGCCACCAAGCAAAATCCTCAAATTCGGCAGGTTGGTTGAGTAGGTTATGACTTGAAGGCATTCTGTGTCGCTTCTCATGAAAATGTTAAGGATCATCATCATTTATTGTGTTATGCTACCTACGCAGATAAAGTTCTTGAAGGATGTGAAGAAAGGAAAGGTGGTTACAAAATATCATTCACGTGGAGTTGCTTTTGTTGAATTTTCAGAGCATCAACATGCCCTTGTGGCTCTAAGAGTTCTTAATAATAATCCAGGTAAATTCTTTTGCTGATACCTGTAGGGTGGGACTACATGGTGTTTTATTTCGGGTTTAATCTAATGATATCTTCGTTGACTTTTCAGAAACTTTTGGTCCTGAACATCGCCCAATTGTGGAGTTTGCTGTTGATAATGTTCAAACACTTAAACTTCGGAAAACAAAGCTAGTGTCTCAACAGCAGGCCGCTGTTCATGGTGACAGCAATGTTGTGGAAAATGAGGAATCAGGTTACCATACCAATCGAAAGGATAGAAAACGAAAACTACAGGATCACGACAAACCAGTGAAGGATTCAGTGGTCGATAAAGATGAATCAGCAAGGACATTGCCAAATCAAAATGCCAAAAGGCAGAAAGGCAATCGTAATAGTAAAAAGGCAGAAGGGTCATCGTCACATAAGGAAAATTCAAAAGCCTTGTCCATGAAGCCAAATAATCACCAAGATGACCAGAATCATGGTGGTAGGACGTCAAACACTGTTATTGACTCCCACAAAACAATGAATGGTAAGAAAGTAGATCCTGGCTTGAAGAGGAGGACGCAGAATCAGGCAAAAGCTGGGGAAAATATCCCAAGGAAACGATCAAAAAAGAAAAAAGAGCCTGTAGGGAAAGACGTGGTAGATAAGCTTGACATGCTTATACAGCAGTATAGATCGAAGTTCTCGCAGCAGGGTTCGCAAGGGAATGATGGAGAGAAAAAACCCTCCAGACAGCTAAGAAAATGGTTTGAACCATAAATAGTATTGGCAGGCTATCGAACACTGGCTTCTGTACGATCCCAAGAGTTTTGTCACTGCTAGGTTTATGCTACCTTTCTAGCAATGTAATTTTTGAGATGATTTTTTAATGTATTAAAGAAAGCACAATGTGGGGGTTGTTTTGCTGTTTGATTATGCTCTTGGATAAAAGTGATACCGAACTCTTCATTCCATTAACAGTTTGTGGCAAACATCTGCGTCCATCAACACCACGCGTGTGTACGCCAAACACAATAGTCGCTTAATTTTGCCATTTTATCTTGATGCTTAAGTGCGCCATTTTTATGTCTTTTAATGCACTGGGAATTGCCTGAACTTTCTAGAAACTTTGACGCTCCGGTTCTGCCTAAAGGGGAGCGTGCCCTGGTAATAACGAAATGCCCCAACGCGACAATTACCCGCTCGCTGGAATTCTCGCCCATTCTATCTATCGTGCAGAAAAGCGCCCATACTTCGAAATAATAACGGAAGTACCCTAACCTTCATCATCACCGTCCATAGATTTTACTTCTACTGCAAGTCAAGAAAAGCTATCGTTGATAACAGCCTGGATGTGAAATTTGTTTATGTTCCGCGAAGCACCAAAACTTAAAAAGAACCGGAAAACTCGATACTAGTATTTGCTAATTATATTAATTAAAATTTTTAAAAGGAAAAAATTAATTTTTTTCTCTTTTTCGTCTTCCACCCTCCATTGTAGTGAACCTCCATGGGTAAACCAAAGGCTCCCAGAAGAACCCTAGAGTCATACACAGTCAAACACATAAGCAAAACCGTTAGAGGTATATACTTTCTCTTGCTGTTTTGAGCTTCTTTCTTCCTCTTCCAATTTGTTTGGAAAAATTGTTTGTCTGATCTTTTTTTTCCGTCCTCCATTTCTTGCATTCACTCCTTATATGTGCTCTTTCCACTGTTCTCAGCTGGCGACTGCGTTCTTATGCGGCCCTCTGAGCCGTCGAAGCCGTCCTACGTGGCTAGGATCGATCGGATCGAGGCCGACTCTCGAGGCGCCAACGTTAAGGTTCACGTCCGTTGGTACTATCGGCCGGAGGAGTCTATCGGTGGCCGTCGCCAATTCCACGGTTCTAAAGAGGTTTTCCTCTCTGATCACTTTGATGTTCAGAGCGCCGACACGATTGAAGGCAAGTGTACGGTTCATAGTTTTAAGGGCTATACGAAGCTCGATGCTGTCGGAAATGACGATTTCTTCTGCCGTTTCGAATATAATTCCGCCACCGGAGCATTCAATCCAGATAGAGTCGCCGTGTATGTTAATTCATTGCATTTTTATGTGCTTGTTATCAGATGACAATGCTGTTATAGCTAGATAACGTCTGTACATACTTGCTTCTGCTATGCTGATTGCGAAATATTAAGTTAATGTGTTTTGTGCCCTTGTAAATTCTCTGTTTATTTGATGATTAGGAAGCTACTGTAATGTTGTGTTTGAGCAGCCTTAGTGAGAGTTTCTGCATGTAGCTATCAATTACGTTTAATAGTGATCGAATTCTGGAACATAAATTGGTCTCACACAGTTAATTGTGAGGTCACATGCCTGCTCAAGTCTGTGGTGATGTTTATTTCTTACTACTAGTCTTGTAACTTTTATTTGCTTCTTTGATTGGGGCATTGAAAGTGGCACCATCGTTTTAGGATCAAGGAGTTTTAGAATGTGGTGTTCATTTTTTTATATTTTCATTGCAGGTATTGTAAATGTGAGATGCCCTACAACCCTGATGACCTAATGGTTCAGTGTGAAGTCTGTAGTGATTGGTAAGTTAGACGTGTACAGTGATACTAGCTCTATCCCGTTATTTTACTTTGTTATTGCTTTGTTTGGGTTCCATGTTTATGTTCGTTTGATTTCTAGATGGTGTTATGGCTCAGTGAGGAAGATCCTGTGCATCTCCAGGATAGATTTTAATAAATCGTCAGCCTCATGTTTCACCTCTTATCTTCTATTTGCATACGAGGAGAACAGTTTATCTAAGTAGTAATCTTTAAGTACAAAGACATTTGTTTTCTGTGTGTAAGAATTTCCAGTTCTTAAAACATTGGACCATTCATTCAACTAATGTTTGAGTGCTCTGTGTTGCATTGTGAATGCTAGAATTTTTTTAAGCAGCTAGTATCTCTTAGACTCAGTCATACATGAATAATATATTGTTGTTCTGCCTCATATCATTCTCACATTTTGACGTCTAGAAACTTGGTCATTTTAACTCATGCTTTTTTAACCTACCTCTCTTCCATTTTCATTCTTGTACATTTATGTGCATGTACTTTTATATGTTCACTGGTGTTTGCATAATTGCATGTATCTAAATGTCATGCTGATTCGGATTACTGGCATAGCAAATATAATTTTATGAAATAAGTTTTCTTATGATTATGTGTACTGGTAGTTGTACATGACCATAGAACTAAACTTTACCTGAAACCTAAAGAAAGCCATATTTTTGGACTTTTATGCTGCTTGGTTTTTGGCGTTGTCATATGCATTAGTGTGGAAACTGGAAACTTACATGTTTGTGGTGCCAATCTAAGGCAGTAATGAAGTCCAATCTTCTGATTCAGTGAGTCGATTGGAAAATCATCAAATCAGTGTCTAGATTATTAAATAAAGCATAAAGGTTTGGTGCTATGAATATACTGAAATGAAATATAAATGGTGTTGATCTACACATCAAATAAATGAATCCTGCGAAGAAGGCTATTCTCATTTTATGAATTCATTATATTTCTACTTTGGCATGGCATCTCTTTTCCTGATCTGGTATTTTTCTCTCTGTATCTCTCTCTTAATTTAACCCTTTCCTAATTTTGGTTATTCAGCACAGTTTTTTAAATTACTTTAATATTAACAAAATTCTTCAGAAAATTTACTGGATCCAGTATGTGAATTTATAATTTATGGGTTCTTATCACTGAAAGCTTTGTTTATGATGCATTAGAGGCACTCCCATTCCCTTTTAATATATTAATACAAATGTCAATAAGGATCGGTTACTTCAGCATTGCCAGTCAGGTTCCCCGTGGCATATGTGCAAGATCCCTTGTTGCTTTCCACAGCTTCTGCCAATTTCATGGTCATATATCGTATGTTTAAACATTTGTGCAAGGATAATGAGGATCTAGAATGTGGGGAATGTTCTTAGTGTTAATCATATTTTGGCACTCTGAATGCTTTTGTGGGAGACCGAATCTTTCTTATTATGTGAAAGGAATATGATGTGCTCTTATCAAATCAAAACTTAATATAGTAGTACGTAATGAGATTAAATGAGGAATAGATGGCATTTCTAGGCACGACCTCCACTTACTCGGCTAACCAACAACAACAAACCTTATCTCACAAGATGTGGTTGGCTACATGAACTACATGACGCCATTACACTCTATCAACAACAAAATCTTTGAATATGTTATTAATCAAAATGCTCATTCAATAACTTCATTAAGCATTTAAACTGACTCTGCTAGCCCAACTTATTAAAATCTTGATTACCTTATAATGTTGTGCTACACAATTGAATTCAAATGCTAATTTTTAAGATGAAATATTTCATTCTTTGCAATATCTGTCTTCTATCTTTTTAGAAGATTCCCATTTTTGCTTTAAAAGTAACTTAGAGCTTGCTCTTTTAGTGTTAAGTTCTCTGAATTTATTTGAGAGGCGTTATCAATTTTTCAGGTTTGTTGAAAAGCCATGTTAGTGGACTGAGAAGATTGATCTTGGGACTTACTTTCGTGTTTGTTAGTCTGAATATGTAGAAATACCATTTCCACATTTTAGGTTTTGAATGCATAGCATAGCTAGGCGAGTATGATGTGGATATTAGACTTTGAATAAATGCTGTCTTCAGCAAAATATTTTTGATCCAGGTTTCATCCTGCTTGTATAGACATGACTGTTGAGGAAGCCAAAAGACTTGACCACTTCTTCTGTGAAAGTTGTTCTGCGGAAGATCAAAATAAGTTACCAAATTCGCATTCTGCGAGACTTTCAGATACGAAGGTATTCTTATTCTTCGATGATTAGTCTCTGTTGAGCTCTTTATCCGAATTGACTTCCACATGCTTGGAAAGCAAATAAATGATATCTGCTTCTGTCGTGTATTTGTTTATCAATTTATATTCCCACTGCTTCCTAATAGCTCTTTATATGCTAGGTTGATCATTACTATTTCTCAAGCTTGAAATCCATCGTCTCATTCTGATATCACAATTGTGCATCTTTGCTTATGAATTTTTGCAAATGATGAATAGCCTATTTGACGCTTGAAAATTTTCTGCTGGTGAATAACTAAAAATGGCAAACCAGCATGATAGGAATCTTGTCAACAAATTCTCAGAATCTCAAGTCTCATTATGGATAGTAGGGATATGAAGCACTGGTTTACTAAGGTTCATGATTTCTCTGGACATGCAGGTGGATACAAAACGCCGTCGAAGGTGATAGTACATAAGAAGGATTGAACGAGATGAGATCTACGATGGGGGACTGGGAGACCTTGCGTTTCTGATCCTGGGTATACCAAACAAACACGGAGGCAATTGCAGTGAACTGTAACCTTTCTACTTTGACCGAGAGACCGATTTGGAAATATGTTTGTCGTGTTTATTTGTTTTGAAGACTTATCCTGTTTACTTTGAGAGTCGAGGATGTGTTTGCTTGTTTGTAATTATCTATTGTAGATTCCTTCCCCTCTTTCCGTCCTTGTTCATACCAGGACTTCTGTAAAGTTTCATGACTTATTTATGAGCAGTGCAGGACTTTTATCTTTTTATTTAAAGGAAAGCTTTGTACAAGAGATTGCTGAGATGACTTCATTTTTTTGGGAAAATTATAATGTAGAATCATGATGGCTTTTTAAATTAAAAATTTTGAAGTTCTAAAGTTTACTTTTTTTTTTTTTGAAGAGTAATTTTCTCGTAATTTTTTTAAAAATTCTTTGCGGAATTTTATAGATCACACCAAAACGGTGCTTTTTAGCTTGGGGTTTCCGTCTTCGCTTTATGCAAAGAATTCAAATATCAAATTCGAAAGTACTTTTGTAACCTCAAGAATTGCAGCGATGAGTTCAAAACTACAAATATCATACTAAAGAACATTTTCCATCTCTCCCCCGTGCGATGAAAGTATCCAGGAGGCAATGCGGTAAACCCAAGAATCTTAATAATACAAATGGTGAAATGAAACGGAAAAATCGGGAAGTTAACGAAACTATTTTTGCAAATACTACCTCCGGGCCTTAATAAGATTTAGTTTGTAGGTAGTATTAAGCTATTTTAAAGTACTGCTGCTATATATTATTTTCTAGATCTGTCCTTGCTCTCTTCCATACGATTACTGTGCCATAAAAATCAGATGACGCCAGCAAGTTTTCTCCATAGTTCCAGGCAATACCCATGACAGGAAAGCGATGACCCTGCACAAGAATTCTTGTCATTTTGAGAACAATTATACCACCAATACCTTGAATGATAAAGAGATGGACCTGTAGCTTGTTTACGCAGGTATGCTTCGGTCGTGTTAAATCATAGAAATAGACATTTGAGTCCTCACTTCCAGCAACTTCTCATGGCAAAAAGGATGATGTCAGAAATATTGCCATTGTTGACAAATCAACAAAAATATCAACACACTGGCAACTACAAATATTTGCCATTGCTAAAAGAAAACTTAGAAGGCGGGCCTTGGCGCATCTGGTGGGTGCGCTGGCTTTCCGCCCCCAGGTCCAAAGTTCGAGCCTTGGAAACAGCCTATTGGCAATAATGCCACGGTAAGACTGCGTACATATAGGGTCTCTTTCCCCTGAGCCCGCATTGTGCGGGAGCCGCTTGGCAATGGGCTGTTTAACTCAACACTGGGCTGAATATCTAGTTATTGATTTGAAGGCAGTATTCTCTCTCTTTATTTGATAAAGCAGAATAATTGTTAGAAGAACTAAACGAGAAAAGGTTTGACACCAGTGACAGACAGATTAAAAAAACAAGTAATAACTAAGGCACAAAATAGGCTTAATTTTACGAAAGCAGCTTCCCCAGAAATTATTCTAGAAAATGAAAAGAAGTGAAAAAAAATGAAGCAAATACATAAAACATACCAATGAATTCTCCTTTCTCAAGAGAAAGAAGAGGACAAAACGAAGCTTGAATGTTGTGAATACGTGGAGCTAATTTCAGCGAGCAGCGAAGAGTTAAATAACCTTTTACCTCCAGAGCCACGCTAAAACATGCCAACTTTTAGTGAGTGCTTCAAAACAAAAACAATGAAGTCAACCAAATGAAATTAGAGGTTAAGGGCAAGTATGGTTAAACCTGAAGAAAGACAGATTTCCATCCTGAGCACATGCAAGCAACACAGGTCCTCCAGCCAGCAGAGAGAAACTTCTATACTGCACTGTCGTGACAGGAGATTTGTGCCAGGTGCTACTTCGATGACGATGAGATCGGGATAAGACCCCAGAGTGAGAGTTCATAGTTACTGAGTATACACAACCCTGAATACACAAGACAAAAGAAAAAAACGCAGAGATTAAACCTATTAGCGGGGATATACATTTGCGTGTATATAACTGCTCACCTGTCCATCCCCACAAAATATCAGATTTCCTGTATGATCATGGTCCATAGAGGTAACTTCACTGTCAAATACTGTTGTATTAATTATCCTTCCCGTACTGAAATTGAACACCTGGCAAATAAATTAAGACAGAAAAATTAGTATAGTACTGAGTTAAACTGGTCAGATCACACTGAAAATGGGAAAACTTCATAGCATAGATTTTTTTTGGGAGGGGGTACCTGGGGGGCAGTTGTGTGTTCATTAGTAAACAATAATATTCATAACGTGGGGTAAGATGATGGGAGCAATGCATTACATAATCCAGTCAACTGTTATTGTATTACTCATTTTCCAGTGGCCAAAGAAACAATTTCTTCCTCGTCACTTCTTTAACTGTGTCATTGTAATTATACAGTGCCCCAGCTGTTGACTCAATCGCAAGGTTATAGTAATATATAGAATCAGGATTAAGATTGAGTTGAAAATTTAAAAAGAAGCCAAGGCGCCATTGTCAATTTTTCAGAAATTTGTCTATAAATAATATTCCAGGGAAAGTGTGTGCATGAGAGAGAGTAGATCAATGGCCAGAAAAAGAAAAAGAGAGAGATAGAGTAGATCCAAACACATTCCTGTATTCAATAAAGACCGGTCTGCGTACTTAACCGAACACAATAATCATTTGTTCTGTGTTTTATGAAGAATATATAGCCACTAGCACAATCCCATTATGTCATGATTCAATGATATCAGATCTTACAGATAAAATATGGGAATGACAAAGATCAACATGATTCAGTGAAAGAATTGTAGTGAAGGTACTGTTAGGTACATTTCTGTACTTCTTTCATAGCAGGCAAAAGTAAAAAGTGATTACATTGATTTCTTTGTTTGCATTTCCAACTGAAAGAAAGTTGTTATTTACCTGCACCACAGAAAATTGAGCCCTAAGTAGCAACCAAGGAAAAAATAAAAGAATAAATAATGCAAACATATGTAAGTACACCCTAAGCTATCAACATAGTCCCACTGCAATTTGAGGCAGCCTACACTTATTTAACAGGGACCGTAATGCAGACGTTTAGGTAGTAAATACAGCCTCAAACAACATCCAGGTAAACATCTCTGTCCCTCAGTTGAGAGATTTGAAGTCACCAATAAAAAATATCCTTGTCTTGTCCACAGTAAGGTTTAGGCTTTCCCCCATTTTATGCTTCAAGTTCAATTGCCATGTAAGAATATTTGAGAATGACGCAAACAGGAGGGAGTGGGGAAATGGTCAGTTAGAACACACACACATCAGGAGAAAGAGATGGAGAACATTATTTGCTGTTCCACTTATGTTACAAGTTAAATAATTTGATCACACTATCATAACATCTATTGTCCTCGAGTTCTTTCCCAAGCTAAGGAGAGAGAGCCATTTGCCTCCACCATAAAAAAGGGACCACACTGCCCTCCACATAGAGCTTAGGGGGATAGTATTCCCTTGTGCGCACGCGCATGCACGAATATGTTGCACTTACAGGGTGAAAACGGATACACAGTTGAGAAGAAACTCCATATATCACCCGCATGCAAACTCCTTTAGCTATCTCCCATACTCTTACAGTTTTATCCAATGAAGATGATGCAATATACTGGTTGCTCGATGAAAAATCAAAATCTGAAAATAAGGCAGCATCAGAAGAGAGCATTGGTGAATTATTTATATGATAAATGTACAACATCAAAGTTGAGAATTACAGACAGTGGATGCTGTGCCACAAAATAATTTGATAATACAATATGCTCGATACTGGTAGCTACTGTAGTGAAACTATTGTGTTATTAACTTGTACATTCCAAAAATTCTGGTAGACAGACAGAACTTTTTTCAAGGATGGTAACTCTTCAGTAATATGAAAAACAGAAAGAATGGATAAAACCTACCAACAATATACTGAGTTGATTAACTCTAGTAATGTGTGTTGATAAAAATTAATGCATTGGATGATAGTGTCATATATCTTGTGTAAGACATAAGTAAAGACAACAGAATCAATACCAGCTTATCAAACCTGTGATAGGATCCAACCACGCCCTTTACTAGTCTATAGCAGAAGGAAACGTGGTTAGCCTGAGGAAATGGGGTATATTTAATCTGTTGTTTTTAATTAATAATCTGTTGTTTTTAATTAATGACTTGAAGTCAGTGGAGTCAGTTATCAAGTAGTGGCAAGTAGTGGTCTAGCAGTTAAGTAGTTACTTAGGGAAGTTACTTAGGATATAAATATGTGTACTCACTATGTTTCCAGACATGAACAATATTATGCAGAATATATTTCCTTTGGGTTTAGAGTGCAGATTCTGACTCTAAGCAATTCTTCTCCTCTTCTATCTCCCTACCCCTAACTCTTCTCAGATTCTCTTCTTTCTAAAATCTAAATATCCGACCAACCTGTAACATCTTTGGAATGACCGTGTAATTGTTTGATGATTGAAGGCTCCTCAGAGACGGTGCATACTGTCAAGGTACCATCGGATGCCCCATAAGCAAGCAGATCAGATCTCATATGCCCAAACTTCAAAACGGTAACTACACATTAATATTTTAATGATTACTTTAAAAAAGAGAGAGAGACTTCTGGATCAGTAACAGTGATATGGGAGAGGAAAGTCTATATTGGAATCAATAGTACCAGAGGCTTTGCTTTGATCAAAGACGCAATGCATTCCCACGAAAGAATAGGCAGGCTCAACACCTCGTTGACGTGGACGGTCCTTATCACTTACACTTGAGCCAAAACTTGTTCTGTGACCAGATAGTTGATTGGCCCTTTGTAGATCCTACAACAGAAGAAAATACACTAAATTGACACATGACACAGGGAAAGAATAAATAATCAAGCAAATTAAACCACCATTCACTGCATATGAGCAAAGTGGTAAGAGTGCCTATTTTAACAAATTAAACCAAGCTCCTTTTTCACAACAGAACAACCACATTCCTTAAAAGCAAAAAACACAAAAACTCCAATCATATTTAGTGAAAAATATTGTTGTTATATTATTACACCCTTTTTTATGTGCAATTTTCAAAACGGAAAGTCCAAAAAAAAATTACCAAGATCTAGCAAGCTGATGTCTTCTTTATTTATTTTTCTTTTTTTGGGTATAATCAAGGGTTTCCCCTTTTGAAGCTTAGAACTCAAAGGGTTTTTATCTCTCCCAACAAGTACACTTACCAGAGTTCGAACTTGTATTCTCCTTCTTACGGGGGGCCGCTTATCACCTCAACCAACAACTTGTCGGTAGCAAGCTGATGTCTTTAAGATTAAAAATACTTCAACTTTTGCACCTCTAACTTCAGTAAAAGACATGTGTGCAAGTGCAAAACAGTGATAAATTTGATGTCGTAATGAGGTTACATGTAAGTTACATTTGGTCTATAGGCTTAATTCATGATACAATAGTCATGGTCAATTGTGCATTTTATCCCACAATCTTCTGATTTTGTTTTCTTGGTTTCAACCCTCTTTTATGAAATACCTCAGTTATTATTTATTGCTTCATTTAATATATTAGCAACCTCAATTTCTTTCTTTCTTTTTTTGTGAACATAAAAAAATGACCATAGTTTCACTCAAATCTTAATTTCTTGAACAAATAATACACCCAACGTCACAATTTCCATTCTAATGAATTCAGTCCCTTTTTTCCTATAATATCTAATTTATTAACAGAATGCTAGTTTAGAGACCTCTCCAATTCTTTCATTCTTAATAGACCAAATACCCGAATAATCCAAGGCGTCCTATATGTGTTGCATGCCTAGTGCCCCTGACAAAGTGCGGTCTGCACGTAATTAAAAACAGCGTGTTCAAACTAAGCCAATAACATATAGCCTCGCAACTACATTATTAATAAGTTTGCCTTGAATGATTACAGTCTCACAATGAGATATGAATGTAACACTCTGATAACAATACAAGGGCTCTATTTTAAATTTCATTAATTAAATCTATGAATCTGTCCAGAATTTTATTGGACACAGCATGCCACAATATGGCATTGAGATAGCCTGGGCAAGTCCCATCCCTGTCAAATGTAGAGAAACGCCCATACAAAAGGGTAGGGAGACATTTCTCAGTTTCCCCCTAGGAAATGATTTATGCAGGGCAATATGTCACATAGTGCAACAGGCACAATAATCAAGGAATAAAATTGACATGTAGCCACACATACCCGAGAAGAACTCAAGCTGTCCACCTCAGACCAATGAGAGAGTGGACTAGCAGGTAAAATCCAGCGGCCACTGATGCATCAACCAGTAAATTATCCTGATGTCAGAATTGTATGGAAACATAAATTTAAACTAGCACACACAAATGAGAAAGCTGCATCGTCATAAAATCCAGACAAGTTTTACTAAAGCTGTTGCTAGAACTGAAACAATCAGAAAGAAAGAGATAACAAGAAAATAGGGCAAGGGTCAATACAAGAAGATGGTGACAAGGAAAAAGAGCCAAGGGAAATAATATTTTTGTTATATAAGATGTCTTTTACTAGAAGGAAGAAAAGTGAAATGTTGAAGGGTAACGTATTTTCCGCAAATAGTCTAAAACAAAAGAGAAAAGGGAAACAAGACAATAGATGCGTCAACTCAAAAAGAGATCCCTAGTTTCTTTGCAATTAAAAAAAAAATAAAAAAATAATCAATGTTGCTTATCATCTTGCAATAAACGAACAAACGGAGCATATTAAATGCTCACGAAGTTCAGAAACCTGTTTCCTGGAGTGACTTGGAGACTAGGGGCTTGTGAACTTTCCCAATCCCTTGGCCTAGATATGTAATTGCGGTAGGCCACATAACCCTTCTCGTTGCTTCTCCAGTCCTTCAACAGAAATACGTGAATAAACTTACGTCTAAAGCTCAGCAGGCCAGAGTAAAAATGAAAAACAGCCATGTCGACCGAAGAAGGCCAAATAGAAGATGCAAATCTTGCTTTAGCAGTTAACAGAGTAAATTTTGTATCATCAATAATTTCAAACTAATACCAAACAAAGAAAGAAGTGTATACGTTAAAAGCAGGAGCAGGAAAAAAATAAGATCGAGTTAAGAAAATGAATTAATGAACAAGCTAGGTTAACTAATGAGCCAAATTTGAAATGCGAACACATTTAGTTGATTAGGATAATGTCAAGAAATTTCTACTGCTACTAGCTAGTAGCGCTCTCCTCGATCTCAGTATTCCAATTTTAATTCAATCTCGAGATCCAAATATAATCAAATACGGATACTAAACATATATACTACTAAACAAAATAAAACTCTGAAGCTATCCAAGCTCGAAAACAACGAAGGTCGAAGCATACTAAGCGGCGGAGAACGCCGGCCACAGCCTTCCGGTGAAGAAGAAGGCGCCGAATGCCGATGTACTGAGGATCTGCGTCAGCGGTCACGGGCTGAAAAACGCAGCAGAATAGATCTGGATTTGTATAAATCTTCTTCTTCTCATCCTCACGGCTCTGTTGCGCCATTCTATGAATTCTTCATCGGAGGACGCTGGCCAAGCCAAGAACAAGAAACTCCCTCCAAGTGATCGAGGGAGAAATCGAAATGAGAAAACCCGACAAGGAAATTAGATTGGTAGAGAAAATGGAATGCAAGTCTGGAGAATAAATAAATAACTAATAACTACGTCATTTCGCTTTGGTGAAGAGCATGGACAATAACAACGGGTAATGTTACAATTTCGTTTCGGGTCATCCGGGTGACAAATCGACATCCCGCCCCGTTTTCAACAGTATATCTGCATTTGGGCCATTATTTGGGCTAAGTATCTTACTTGGGATTATCCGATTAGGCCCAAAAAATTTTCAAACTAAAATAAAACAATTGAAATTCTAGAGATTTATATCTGTTTATTGTATTATAAAAAATAAAAAACTCTAGCAACCTGAATTATTATTCATCAGTTATAGCTAATTTCTTGAATTCTGAAAAACTCACCAGATCCACATTTAATCTGAGTACAGGAATAGGCGTCTTTTTGCGTTATGAGACAACCCCTCGCGTATTTGGCCGCACAAAGTCACTTAATATTTTTCTATGAAACAAGATTATCCTTCCCATGCGTTGTATGGAGAGCTTGTGCATATGGATGCATTTTTTTCTATTTTGTTTTTTGCCACTTCTTTTTATTTCATACTTTTACAATCATCCTTAAAAATTGGAATTTCAAATATATGAAGTTGTGACTTCATATTGCTCCTCATTTTTCCTTTTGCATTGGTTAGGGTTAAATTTTGAGACAAGTCAAAAAACGACATCTCTTCATCATCTCCAAGGACTTCCGCATTTTATTTAGGACCAAGCATAAAAAGCATCTCCACTGTTCATTAGCATTCAACCCCTGATGAAATAACTATTATATTCATCAAATTATTCGATTTGAACATTTTATGCAATAACAATACAATAAATATCTGAATAAATGAAAGAATCCAATATAACACTAAAAACGGAGGAAAATAAACGTTTATTCTACAGCGTTCTCACTACATCATGAAACTACCAATGTAAAATCAAATTCTCGCTTGCATGTAAGCTTGGATACTTAAATAGGTTGCCCCGCCTAGAACTTATCCTACTTGATACGCTGCAAAGGCTTCAGCCAAAGCTTTGTTATGAATGAAATTGCAGAGGATTCACATCTATCACATTAGTACACTGCTCAATGACTTTTACTATTCACTTCATCACCTAGCTATAAAAATGTGGTGTAAATTCTATTATTGAATCAGGTTCAGAACTACGTCCTCAACCCAAAAATGTGAAGATCATTAAGGCCTCCTATTGTGTAGCATCATACCCTACAGATTTAAAGCACCAGAATTTAAGGATATTTCAAGGAGCTTCAACCGGCTTTCATACTGTGTAAGTCCATGAAATAAGGATAGATAAAGATGGTTAGTAGGATCATATGGACAAAATTTTATTAAAATAAATAACTATAAAATCATTATTATACCAAAGAAAAAGGGAAAAAAATCAATTACAGCTGCAAATGAATAAACATGACTTTGATAAACACGACTTACTGTTAAAAAATCAAACAGAAACAAATACCCCTAAATATTGCATTACTTTCTTATTCTTATTGGCCAATTCTAATTATTCGTGAATACATGCATACATGTATTATTGAGCAAAAAAATACCCCATGTTGACTATAACATGTTTGGTAATTAAATACTGATAATATGAGTAGCATTTACAATTAAATTTAATGATATCATATCTCAGAGAAAAGATATTATAAAAAACTACTCCCTGCACAACAATCTCATATATCTATATGAAGGACAAAATACATTGCAGGACTTTTTCAGCATTTCCTCCTTCAAAGTAGGCCAACATAGATGGCTACTATACCTATAAAAGTAGCCATGTGATGCCTATGAAAGTTGAAATCCTACAGACATTGTAAGAAATCATATAGTTGGCATTCATATAGTAAAAAATAAATAGCCCTTGTCATTCATAAGCATTTAAGAAGAACTACAACTTCAAATCCTACCGATAAATAATCATAAAAAATCTAAAATTAGATCATGAGCATATAGTTGACATTCACATCCAGCCCTACATTATAGTTTACTTGGTTAATTTTCGCAATTAATTCTATAGAGCAGTCAATACTTAGCTTATTCTCATATGTACATCATAAATTAATGCTGAAAATAAACACGTTAAATGAAAGTGGATATGCATTAAAGAGTTAGTTCAAGATATTATGCAAATAATATCCTTAAAGGTTAAATATAATATCTAAGTTTATCCACTAACTCTGAAAATCTGGTAAATATATGTGTGTGTGTGTGTCTGAATGTATGTACAGACTGAAAGAATTATAATACATTTACTTGCTATTTTCCGTAAACATACGTTGGCCAATAGATGTTCAAAGGGCACTGGTACCAGAAGCCAAATCACTATATTATCCCTCTTCCTACATCAAATTAGAATTTAGGATCTTATTTATCTATTGTGTATATCACCAAACTTCTCATTTACTGTTTATTCACTTAATCCTACACCAACATGATATGTAGTGTGGATTCTAAATAAATAATTAGACTAAAGTAAAGACAACTTTAATAGTTACTTATTTTAAGAAAAAACATATGACAACAAATTCATTCATACACACAACATTGACAATTACTATAAAATATATACTGCACAACCAGCCAAGAAATCAAATTGAAATAATAAAATCAACTTTTGATCATTACAATTGCATTCCTAGCTATCTCATAATACAACATATACATACATCCCCTTCAACCATGTTAGTAATGAGTTTCTTGAACCCGTATATATATAGCCATTATAGGGGGTATGATCTACACTAAATCTTCAGTCATCACCCCTCCTCTTGACAACCAAAAAAATGAAGACCCGGCCAATAGGTGAGTTAGAAATCTAAAAACTAATAAGTCCAAAAGTTCCACTATGATTGATAGAGGTGTGAATAAATCACAGAGATGAACAAAGATATTAAACAACATAATTGTAAGATATGCACTCCTTGGAAAAGATGAGAGAAGCAGCTAAAAAATATGTATATGGCTGAAATGACACCAGAAAATGATAAAAAATCTGCCCTAAATCTTCATTCACCCCACATGATCTTTAGACATCAACCCTCTACAGTTCTATATCAAAAGCATAGGTGTCAAAAGTAAAAATTCGAATGCACATGATAATGCAAAAGAAAGGTCATTTCATTAAATGCCAAAACATTTACAAACTCATTACCCTCATGTTCTTACTTCTGCGCATCGCACCTGTTTAGCAAATAGCCTAGAGACTTTCACGACCCCAGAGAGAAGACCAGTAGCCACTTTTTCTGTCATTTTAGCTACAGCCTTAACCCTGAAAAATATCAAGCCGAAGGGGGAAATGCTAGAAATTAGATGGCCAAATTGATCCAACTATACCAAAACTCCAACTTCCTTTCGTTGCCAAAAAAAAAAAAAACTTTAACTTTCTTATCTAATTTAATAGGATATTAAATGTACTACACTGCAGGGTGCAAAAAAAGTCTCGAAGTACTGTAATCAACTCTCCATGTTTAAAATGTTCATACAGAATAACGAAGGATAAAAACTTAATTTCAGTAAGCAATTCCAAATCTATTAATTATAGATCTCAGACTTTGGCCACAAGATAAGACATACATGCTCCTTAGCCAATAGAAAAATATCTTACTACAGGTGGAAAAGGGGGATAAGAGGCCAGGGGAACCTTTGGGAGCCTCAAAGATTAGTTTAGTGACTTGCTCTACTTTCTCTTTCCTTGATTCCAACTCCATTCTTATTTTTCACAACTTATAAGCACCAAACCATCAAACACCTGTAGTCAAATCTTCATTTAGAATTATTAGAATTTAGAATATCTTTATTTCGGATGCATGTTTAAATGTTGAATTAAAATATTTGTGAAAAAAAAGGAACCGTAAGAATGAAATGCTACTCAGCTTTTTCCTGAGAACACAACGTGTTTCAGCAAGTCATTTAATTTAAGTTTTTATAACTGAAAAAGCTCAAGAACCAAACATTATTACGCATACCTTTTAATCCACTTTAATGTTTCAAGACTAATTTCTGCCTTTTCACCTGGAGTTATCTTCTTCAAAACCTCATTTCCCACTTTCAACCTCTCCGTCATCACATCGCCACACCACCATATGCCCTTAATCAAGTGTCCAGACCCTTGTGCGATTAATCTTGCAGCTGTTCCACTATAGTCCTCCACATTTGGAGCTATTGTGGTCCAATATGCAATGCGTATTCCCTCCATCAATTCCTTTTTCACACAGCTGCATTAACACCTCTATTACTTCACTTCATTTGTATGAACATTTACAAACTCACACAGTCTTCCGGAAGGGAGAGGAAGACCCGTAGTAAAGAGCTGCAAACAAATTTAAAGTGAAAGCGAAATTTAAAGTTAAGGGATTGAGATTAGTGAGTTACACCAAAATGAGTTATGGCTATGGCAGACAAACAATAAAGCGATGAGCCACAAATCGCATAGGTTCAAAGGAGAATGAAGAGAAAAAGTCCAAATCTTGTAACTTGCAAGTGTAAAGGGAAAAATGAAGGCTTTTACAGACTGATTGAGCTTTGAGCTCTTAAAGAAATTGAAAAATGGCGCAGAAACCAAACCTTTACAGAGCGGGTCCAAGCTTACTCATTAAGTTATATTTGGAATAGCGGGTTAAATTTTTAATGGTATTTTTTTAATATACAAGGTAGCTTTTATGATTTATGAAGTAATTTTTATAGTTTACGAAGTAAATATATGAAGGGGTTTTGTCTCGATTTACTTGAATCGGACTTATGCATAAACATAACATAAAACAAACCAGTCAAAATACTTGCATTTTATGGTATGTTTGGTTTGAGGGGAGGGGAGGGAAATGGGGGGAGGGGAGGGATTTTACTTCCCCTCCCCTTGATTGGTAAAAAACTGAACTTAGGAGGGGAGGGTAAATTTCTTCTCCCCCTCAAAATCCTCACCCCCCAAATCGGACGGATTTGAGGGGGAGCTTAAAATTTTTTATAACATTAGACTAAAATGTCTCTAATATTTCTATGATAACCCAACCTTACCTTTGATGATTTTTATTCTTGGCAGAGGGTCAGAACTCAGAACCTGTTTATGTTCAACCAAAAACCCTAGCAGAGGACTCCAAAAGCACGAACGAAGACGGAGTGCACGATCGAAGAAGGAGAGACGATCAAACAATTGATTATCTGGGTAGTCTTTTTTCTGTGATTGCCGATAATTTTGATTACTGATAATATATCTGAGCATAATTCCAGGTACTGCTTTTTGTTTCCAGTCGCATTGTATTTGCCTTATTTTATGCTTTCTCTATCCATTTGTGCACCTACTCTGATTCGTTAGTGAATGATGACCACTTGGATGACGCGTTTTCTGAATCTGTCAACTAGTAGTTATACTTTTTGTTCTGTGAATTAATAACTTTTGTCATCTTTTGTTTCAAATTCCAATATATGAAAACCGTGGTTGGGTACTGTATTTCTAGACCTTGTTTTGTATGTATTTCTAATAATATTCCTACATGTGGAGTGGGTATATTTTTGTTTGCTCCCCATTTCCTAGATTTAATATTCCCACTTGAGTTCACGTATTTCTGATAATGTTTGTAAGAAATTTATCTGAATAAACTGATTCAAAGATATAAACAAAAGTATATATTCTTTATTAATTGAATGATAGCTTTACAAGAGCCATGTGAATAATTTTGTGGGGGTGCACACGATTGATGGACACTCCCTCCAAAAGTATATATTCTTTATTAATTGAGAGATTAATAGTTTAGATAATTATTGATGTGAATAGAGTGAGTGTCCTTTTTATTACTGTGCCAACATAAAGAATATATATGTAAAAGCCATACATGTGATCTTCTCCTCATGACTGGTACTGTAACATCCTGTAAAAAAAATGAAAAAAAAAATATAAAATAATAATATATTATATTATTATTATAATATATAATATAATATTATATTATAAAATATTATATATATATATATATATATATATATATAAAGGCTGCGCCTAATGGCGCAGCCATTTTAGAGAATTGGGGGTGGCGGCCACCCCCAATTCTTAATTAAATGTGGTAGGTGGCAAGCCACCTACCACGTGAATGGAGGGGTATATATACCCCTCCCAATTCTCCATTTCATCTCACGATGAAGTGGAGTTTATTTTGGAAAGAAGGGGCTACGAGTTAGCTTTTGCAGTTTTAGAGAGATCAATAAGGTACTCAAAATCTCTTCTTATTATAAAATTTCTTTTATGAAATATTTTCTAAATAATT
Organism: Albizia julibrissin; assembly: GCA_037074505.1. NCBI lineage: Eukaryota > Viridiplantae > Streptophyta > Magnoliopsida > Fabales > Fabaceae > Albizia > Albizia julibrissin. Next base: position 1,321,973 of record CM073480.1, on the reverse strand, counting down.
TTCTCTTTCTTATGATATTAATTTTGTACTGATTAGAGAATATTTTAAGATTAGCATTTTGGACAAATTTGAGTTTTATTAGTATAAGGCTATAAAAATGTAGAGAATAATTAATAGCTAATTTTAATCGGTTTATTTTTCTTATTTAGTTGGTATAAGATTTTATAACGAATTTTCTATATAATTAGTCTATGAATAATTCTATATAGGACTTTTTAACCGATTAAATTTGGGTTAAAAGCTTTATTTGAATTAATGAAGGTATTACTGAAATTTTAATTAGTTTAGTTTTGAAATTTGGAGGATTAAACTGTCATTTATGAATTTCGGAGGACTAAACTGTCATTTATGAAATTTGAAGGACTAAACTGTCATTTATGAAATTCGGAGGACTAAACTGTCATTTTCGATATTTGAAGGACTGAACGGTCATTTCTAAAATTTAAACCCTAAACTGTTATTTTTCAGTTTTTAGAATATATTATATATTATTATTAAAAATTTGTATGTAAGTTATAATTTTGATTATGTGGAAAATTGGAGAGTTATTAATGGGTAGTAAATTGATTGTGGTAGATTGATTTTGGACATTTACTTAAGCTCTTGGATTAGGAGCAGTGTGGTAATAAATAGCTTTGGCGAGATGTAACCACTTTCCTCTTGTTGTGCATGCTTGTATGATGTTTGTGAGTGATTTTAATTATGCAGATTTATAAATTTGGCTATTGATATGTGATGTGGTTTTGGAAAATATGTGGTTAATGAAATTGTCTTGTGGGACTTATTTTCATGGAGAAAATGACTAGCAATATTACATTATATGAGTTGGTATTTATTTATGAGATTGGAAAGATCCTTTTTGATAATTATGAAATGATAATGACATGTCATAATCACATAATATGGATAAGATAGGGGATGGTGGATGTGAAATTAATGGGAGGTTACTCAAAGAGGAAATAAGGGGGTGAATTCTTGTACAAAAGAGGAAATAAGGTGGTGGACATCCAGGTGGACACTGGTTAGTCCTTTGGCCCATTTGTATTCCATAGGGCTATGACACCCCATTAATGTATTTATAGGGGGAACCCATGGTCCGGTCTTGTGCTCTGTGGATTTTGGCCGATCCATATCACTTGATCGGTGAGCTTGTTGAGTTAGCTACCAGTCATATGGGTGAGTACTAGCCCATGGGTTCAGTCAGAGGAAATAAGGTGGAGAGGAAATAAGGGAGGAAAGAAAATAAATTATTATGTATTGACTCTTATACACTTATATGGCAAATATGAGAATGACAATATGATATTGTGAATTATTATGAAATTATTCGTATGGACAAGTGATATTTTAATAATGTTATATTTTTATAACTGTCCCACTTGGCACCTCACGGGCACATACTTGTATGCCCGATGAGATGGATTGTTGGTTACTGAGGCTTTTGTCTCACCCCGTTGATTTAACATTTTTCCAGGTGATAGTTGTCGTGCGGGTCCATCAGGGAAGACTCCGGAAGCTTAAACTACTTCTGATAAAAGTAGTGCTTCCATCTTTTTAATATATGTTGGATTATTGTATAATGCCACATTAGGGCTCATCTTGCATACTCTGATCTATTTTTGAGAACTTGGTGTGTTAACTATATATTTTTAATTACTCCTGATGATGTTGGAAGGCCTAGAGGGCTTATGATGTGTTCTAAACTCGTGGATCCACAATTTGATTTGATAAGGATATTTTAATATCTGATGAGATATTATTCAGCAAGGAAAAATGATTTTATTTTCCATGGTAAATTTTATAAACCATGGTAGAGTTTTCAAACGGTTAGCTGAACTCTTTTTCTACCATGGTAGACTTTTGGAGAATTGAGTTATAATAATAGGATTTTACAGTATTAAGGAAAGGATTTTACAATTTGGTATCAGAGCCCAACGATTCTGCGAACTTTGTGGCATGCATTATATTTAGTGGCAATATACAAAATTCACATATATCTTCCCTGTTAGTTGTATTGTTATGATTCTGTTGACTACTTACTAGTTATGGGGGGTTGCATCCTTAGGTGGGGAGAAGATGGTTCAAACTCGTCGTACTAGTTCTGGTGGTAGTAGGCCTCCACACCCACCTGTCCAACCACAGCAGCAGCAACAACTCCCATTTGATAAGGACGCTTTTATGCAACAACTGAAGGGAGTTGTGGTAGATGTTGTAGACGAACGATTGAAGAAATTTAAAGAAGATAGTGGGCGGCAAGCAAGGGACAAGACCCCTATGGGGAATGGTGATGATCATCAAAGCGTGGGAAATTCAGAAAAGATGCATGAAACTACTAATGAGGGCCATGGTGATTATATACCCAAACAACCACATGTTCCGGCTTCTCGTTCCATTTCCAATGTATATAAAGATTTGGCTCGACATCACCCTCCTATTTTTAATGGAAACCGAGATCCTGTTGAGGCAGAAATGTGGATTGAGGACATAGAGATGTTATTCCAGGATGTGGATTGTACCAGTGAACAAATGGTACAGGCAGTCACCATTCTTCTTAAGGGTGACGCGAATGAGTGGTGGAAGAGTGTGAGACCAGCGGATGTGTCATCTTTGAAGTGGGCGGAGTTCAAAGACATGTTTTATGCGCACTACTTTCCAGAGGAGTTGCAACATGAGAAGGAGTTGGAATTTTACGCTCTTCGTCAAGGTGATATGAGTGAAGATGAGTATATCTATACTTTCATTCGATTGACAAAATATGTCACATATTTGAAGGAGCACAATAACCCTAATTGGAAGATTAGACAGCTAATTGATAAGGCCAGGCCAGAACTGAAGTCATTTATGAGGTCTTCGAACATCACAAATTTTGAGGATGCTTGTACCAAACTACGTATTGCTGCACATACGGTACGAGAGGTGGAAGATTCCAAGCGCCGTGATAGCTCTGGAAGATTCTCCAGCTTTCCAAGGCCAAATATTAATGTGATGAAGAAGCCAAGTTTTAGTACAGGGAGTTTCAGGAGCTCAAGGAAGACTGGAGGGTCTTATCAGAGAGGGTTTCAAGGTAATAAAGCCCCACAGCAAAGATTCCAGAACCAGAGGAGTCATTATAATAGGATTCAGGCGTCTCGTCAAGATTCTACTATGTCTACACCCAGCGTGAGTAGACCATGCCAGAATTGTGGTACAGTACATGCAGGGAAGTGCTGGGAGTGCTATAAGTGCCACAAATACGGGCATATTGCTCGCTTTTGCCCTGAGTTTCCACAGATCCCGCAGAGTGTTCGCCCTACCGTTCCTGGTCGTGTGTTTGCTTTGACCCGAGAAGAAGCAGGAGCATCTCCAAATGTGATCCGAGGTACTGTTTCTCTTCAAGGGCATGATGTATTCGTGTTATTTGATTCTGGCGCTTCACATTCATTTATCTCTGATAACTGTGCTCAAAGATTGAGATTGCATGTTTGTGAATTGCCTTATGATTTGGAAGTGTCCACACCTGCTGGAGCTTCTGTTATGACCGATCGTGCTTGTTTAAACCTTACTCTTAAGTGTGATATTTGTAATTCGAAGATAGATTTAATTTGTTTACCGCTTAAGGGTATAGATGTAATCATTGGCATGGATTGGTTGTCTGCCAATAATGCTCATCTTGACTGTAAGGGAAAGAAAGTGAATTTTCCCTTAAGTCTCGCATATGTTAAGGTGGCTTCTAGCCCCTTGATATTGTCGGCCACTAAAGCAGAAAAGTGTGTTCGACGAGGTTGTGAAGCCTATATGGTCTTCTTTTCAATTAATGCTGACAAAGATATTGGGATCAATCAGATTGAAGTAGTAAAAGAATTTCCAGAAGTGTTTCCAGAAGAGATATCAGGACTGCCACCGAATCGAGAGGTAGAGTTCTCCATTGAGTTAGTACCAGGCACAACTCCAATTTCTAAGGCCCCTTATCGAATGTCGTCATCAGAGTTGGCAGAGTTGAAGAAACAGTTAGAGGAGTTGCTTGAGAAAGGTTTCATTCGACCAAGTGTCTCTCCTTGGGGTTCGCCAGTATTGTTTGTCAAAAAGAAGGATGGAAGTATGCGGTTGTGCATTGACTACAGACAATTGAATAAGGTCACCATTAAGAATAAATATCCGTTGCCTAGGATTGATGATTTATTGGATCAGCTCAAAGGAGCCGCGGTGTTCTCAAAGATCGACTTGAGACCGGGTTACCATCAGCTCAGAGTTAAGGCTGAGGACATCTCAAAGACTGCTTTCCGGACTCGGTATGGACATTATGAGTTTTTGGTTATGCCTTTCGGGTTGACCAATGCTCCAGCTGTTTTCATGGATTATATGAACCGGATTTTTAGGCCGTATTTAGATCGTTTTATTGTTGTCTTCATTGATGACATTCTCATTTATTCTAAGAATGAGGAGGAGCACCGAGAACATCTACTCATTGCATTGCGTATATTGAGGGACCACCAATTGTATGCTAAGTTGAGTAAGTGTGAGTTTTGGCTCAGGGAAGTGAATTTCCTTGGCCACGTGGTATCTGCTGAAGGGGTAGCTGTTGATCCTAGTAAAGTTGATGCCGTATTAAAATGGGAATCCCCGAAGTCGGTGACTGAAATAAGAAGTTTTGTGGGATTGGCTGGCTACTACAGGAGATTCATTAAGGGGTTCTCTCAAATTGCTATGCCTTTGACTAAGCTGACCAAGAAAGATCAACCGTTTATATGGACAGATAAGTGTGAAGCTGCTTTTCAAGAGTTAAAGGCAAAGTTGACTACAGCACCTGTGCTTACCCTTCCTGATCCTGGACGTCCGTACACAGTGTATACGGATGCTTCCTTTAAGGGTTTGGGTTGTGTGTTAATGCAAGAAGGCAAGGTTGTTGCATATGCTTCAAGGTAGTTGAGGCCTCATGAAGAGAATTATCCAACTCATGATTTGGAGCTCGCCGCTGTAGTATTTGCATTAAAGATTTGGAGGCATTATCTATATGGAGCTCAATTTGAAGTTTTAAGTGATCACAAGAGCTTGAAGTATTTGGTTGACCAGAAGGAACTGAATAATAGACAACGCAGATGGATGGAGTTCTTGAAGGATTATGATTTCGAAATAAAGTATCACCCTGGAAAGGCCAATGTTGTGGCTGATGCTTTAAGTCGAAAATCTGTTCATGTTTTCTGTATGAGTTTAAATGAGCACTATTGGTTGGAAAGCTTGAGGGACATCTATATTGTTCCGTATCAGAAGAAGATAGTTGCTTTGAATGCAATCATTGGTGAATATGGGTTTTATCAAGACTTGAAAGACGCTCAAACGAAAGATGATCAGCTAGACAAAATTCGAGAAGAACTAGAGCATGGGGAAGTTCCGGATTATGACGTTGGGAATGCAGATATTTTGAGATACAAGGGGAGAATTTGTGTTCCCAATAACGATGAAATCAAGAAAATGATTTTGGAAGAAGCCCATCGGAGCAAATATACCATACATCCAGGAATCACCAAGATGTATAACGATCTGAAGCGACAATATTGGTGGCCAAAGATGAAGAGAGACGTGACCGACTTCGTCTTGAAGTGCTTGACGTGCCAGAAGGTCAAGATCGAACACCAGAAACCACCAGGACTACTTCAGAATCTAGATATCCCTAAATGGAAATGGGATAGTATTTCTATGGATTTCATCATGGGCTTACCGCCAATCCGGAATATTTATGATGCTGTTTGGGTGATCGTAGATCGATTAACCAAGTCAGCACACTTTTTACCTATTAAGGCAAATTATTCTTTAGAGAAATTGGCCGAGTTGTATATTAAAGAGATTGTACGTATGCATGGAGTGCCGGAGAGTATCATATCGGATCGTGATCCAAGGTTCACTTCGAATTTTTGGAAGTCCCTACAACAAGCCATGGGTACAAAGTTAAAGTACAGTACCGCTTATCATCCTCAAACAGACGGTCAAACCGAGAGAACTATTCAGACACTTGAGGACATGTTGAGAGCTTGCGCCATCGAGCTTCCAGGTAGTTGGGACAAGCACTTGCCATTGGCAGAATTTGCGTACAATAATAGTTATCACTCTAGTATTCAGATGGCACCTTTTGAGGCTTTATATGGTCGAAAGTGTAGGTCACCGTTATGTTGGATCGAATTGAGTGAAAGAACTATTATCGGACCAGATCTAGTAGAGCAAACATCACGGAAGATTGAAATGATACGGCAGAAATTGTTGACCGCTCAGAGCCGTCAAAAGAGTTATGCGGATCGTCGAAGGAGACCGTTGGAATTTAGTGTTGGAGATCATGTTTTTCTGAAGGTTTCGCCTGTTACGGGCATTGGGAGGTCTATTAAAGCAAAGAAGTTGACTCCACGATTCATTGGGCCATTTGAAATTTTGGAGCGAATTGGATCGGATCGCCTTGCCCCCACATTTATCTAAGGTGCATGACGTGTTCCATGTGTCACAGCTAAAGAAGTATCATCCAGATCCGTTTCATATCATTGAGCCTGAAGAGGTTGAGTTAAGAGAGAATTTGACGTATGTGACTGAACCAGAAAGAATTTTAGATGTAAAGGACAAACAATTACGGAATAGAACAATCCGTCTCCTAAAAGTTTTCTGGAAGGGAATGTTTCCAGGTGATGCTACCTGGGAAACTGAAGAGCGTATGCGACGTGATTTTCCTCATTTGTTCGCTTAGGTATATACGTGGTATGTATGTTATATTATATTGAGATTGAATTGGTGTAATGTTGTGTAAGAATCTTATGTTTTGAATTTTGGGGACAAAATTCTATTTAGGTGGGGAGAATTGTAACATCCTGTAAAAAAAACGAAAAAAAAATATAAAATAATAATATATTATATTATTATTATAATATATAATATAATATTATATTATAAAATATTATATATATATATATATATATATATTAGGCGCAGCCATTTTAGAGAATTGGGGGTGGCGGCCACCCCCAATTCTTAATTAAATGTGGTAGGTGGCAAGCCACCTACCACGTGAATGGAGGGGTATATATACCCCTCCCAATTCTCCATTTCATCTCACGATGAAGTGGAGTTTATTTTGGAAAGAAGGGGCTACGAGTTAGCTTTTGCAGTTTTAGAGAGATCAATAAGGTACTCAAAATCTCTTCTTATTATAAAATTTCTTTTATGAAATATTTTCTAAATAATTTTCTCTTTCTTATGATATTAATTTTGTACTGATTAGAGAATATTTTAAGATTAGCATTTTGGACAAATTTGAGTTTTGTTAGTATAAGGCTATAAAAATGTAGAGAATAATTAATAGCTAATTTTAATCGGTTTATTTTTCTTATTTAGTTGGTATAAGATTTTATAACGAATTTTCTATATAATTAGTCTATGAATAATTCTATATAGGACTTTTTAACCGATTAAATTTGGGTTAAAAGCTTTATTTGAATTAATGAAGGTATTACTGAAATTTTAATTAGTTTAGTTTTGAAATTTGGAGGATTAAACTGTCATTTATGAATTTCGGAGGACTAAACTGTCATTTATGAAATTTGAAGGACTAAACTGTCATTTATGAAATTCGGAGGACTAAACTGTCATTTTCGATATTTGAAGGACTGAACGGTCATTTCTAAAATTTAAACCCTAAACTGTTATTTTTCAGTTTTTAGAATATATTATATATTATTATTAAAAATTTGTATGTAAGTTATAATTTTGATTATGTGGAAAATTGGAGAGTTATTAATGGGTAGTAAATTGATTGTGGTAGATTGATTTTGGACATTTACTTGAGCTCTTGGATTAGGAGCAGTGTGGTAATAAATAGCTTTGGCGAGAGGTAACCACTTTCCTCTTGTTGTGCATGCTTGTATGATGTTTGTGAGTGATTTTAATTATGCAGATTTATAAATTTGGCTATTGATATGTGATGTGGTTTTGGAAAATATGTGGTTAATGAAATTGTCTTGTGGGACTTATTTTCATGGAGAAAATGACTAGCAATATTACATTATATGAGTTGGTATTTATTTATGAGATTGGAAAGATCCTTTTTGATAATTATGAAATGATAATGACATGTCATAATCACATAATATGGATAAGATAGGGGATGGTGGATGTGAAATTAATGGGAGGTTACTCAAAGAGGAAATAAGGGGGTGAATTCTTGTACAAAAGAGGAAATAAGGTGGTGGACATCCAGGTGGACACTGGTTAGTCCTTTGGCCCATTTGTATTCCATAGGGCTATGACACCCCATTAATGTATTTATAGGGGGAACCCATGGTCCGGTCTTGTGCTCTGTGGATTTTGGCCGATCCATATCACTTGATCGGTGAGCTTGTTGAGTTAGCTACCAGTCATATGGGTGAGTACTAGCCCATGGGTTCAGTCAGAGGAAATAAGGTGGAGAGGAAATAAGGGAGGAAAGAAAATAAATTATTATGTATTGACTCTTATACACTTATATGGCAAATATGAGAATGACAATATGATATTGTGAATTATTATGAAATTATTCGTATGGACAAGTGATATTTTAATAATGTTATATTTTTATAACTGTCCCACTTGGCACCTCACGGGCACATACTTGTATGCCCGATGAGATGGATTGTTGGTTACTGAGGCTTTTGTCTCACCCCGTTGATTTAACATTTTTCCAGGTGATAGTTGTCGTGCGGGTCCATCAGGGAAGACTCCGGAAGCTTAAACTACTTCTGATAAAAGTAGTGCTTCCATCTTTTTAATATATGTTGGATTATTGTATAATGCCACATTAGGGCTCATCTTGCATACTCTGATCTATTTTTGAGAACTTGGTGTGTTAACTATATATTTTTAATTACTCCTGATGATGTTGGAAGGCCTAGAGGGCTTATGATGTGTTCTAAACTCGTGGATCCACAATTTGATTTGATAAGGATATTTTAATATCTGATGAGATATTATTCAGCAAGGAAAAATGATTTTATTTTCCATGGTAAATTTTATAAACCATGGTAGAGTTTTCAAACGGTTAGCTGAACTCTTTTTCTACCATGGTAGACTTTTGGAGAATTGAGTTATAATAATAGGATTTTACAGTATTAAGGAAAGGATTTTACAGGTACAATATGAAAGTAATTTAATCAAAAAGGTTAATCGTTTCATTCTTGATTCCTTTATCTTGTTTTTATTTTTTTTTAAATGTTAAACTGTGTCTTTTCTTTCTCTACACACTCCAACAAAGGTTTTGAATTGGATCGATAGACAGAGTTTTCACAGTATTTGATGGCTTAACTTCTTATTTCATTTTTTCTTACACTTATGACGATATGCATTTATCATTTCCTTTGCATCTCTTCCTCCTCATTATTTTCCAGATAATGTTTTCTTTTGGTTTTCTGACAAATTGATATTTTGGCCCTTTGTACAATAATTTGCTTGATTCACTGTTTTAATTAGAGACAATTTTTGTATTTGTTAGATGAGTTCTGAAGAGGAATTTGTGATGCAATGGTTCCTAATGCGTCAGAGACTTGTAGCCCAACTTGTTTGTCTTGTTGTCCAATATTTTATGGTTCAGAAGTGTAATAAGAAGAGAATAACTTACAATATTAATTCTGCAAGAGAGAGGGTACGTGAAGAAGTGATGTATAAGATAACTTGTAGTTCTAGGGGACGAGATATTATTAGAATGGTCCCTGAAGCTTTTTTAGGATTGTGTAGTATGTTAGAAACACATGGTGGTCTAAAGCCTACCCGGTTCTCAAGTGTAGAAGAACAAGTTGCTAAAGCCCTTTACATCTTAACACACAAAACAAAAAACCGTGTAGTTATGTTTTGGTTTAGGCGGTCTGGTGAGACAGTTAGCCGTCATTTCCATAATGTGTTACATGCTATCATTCAATTAGAAGATAAATTCATTGTCCAACCAGATGGGTCTAGAGTCCCTACTGAAATTAATGTTAGTGACAAATTCTACCCATGTTTTAAGGATTGTGTTGGGGCCATAGATGGAACACATATTCGTGCCAAAGTATGTATGGTAGATGCACCTCGTTATCGCGTTAGGAAGGATGCCATGTACGTGTTGGATATTTTTTGGGATGCCATGTGGTTAGCGCTTGATATCTTACATTAGGGAGACTATAATATGATGAACTCCTTATTTTGGTAAATGACAAAGTTGTTGGTTATATTATCTTGCATTTAATTATATTCTAATTGTGTCTATATTATATTTAGATTTTGGGTTCTATATTAGATACCTTATTAAAATTTTTCTTGAACTATCCAAATTGGACCCAAAAGGATGGAAGGAAATTGAAATATGTTTTCTATTTGATTAGTGTCTTGGTTAATAATCTCTGGGAGGAAATTTATAGAAATCGATATCAATTTTATATTGATCTTTAACGCAGGCTATTGCATTAGCTGTCAAAGCTAAGATAGGAGTATTAGGATATTTTTGTTTCAATATAGGCCACTGGATTAATTGGTAGAATGATAATAAAATGTCAATTATTGTAAGCTTCATCAATTACAATTGTAGAAAGTAACTTAGGAACATGTAAACTTTCCAATTGCCTTAAAAGAAAATCACTTATGCAGTAAAAAAAAAGTTTAAGTTTATGAAAAGAAAACTTTGATGGAAAATTAATTTTAGGACATAAAAATTTATTATACATTTAATAGAGTTTGGATAAATTCACTTATAACATATAAGGGTAAAATTGTCCATTTGAAAATAATTTTCCTCCCCTCCCCTCTTGAATCAAACAAGGGAACATTAAAATCTCTCTCCTCCCCTTTAATCAATCCAAATAATGGCCTGTTTGGTATGCTTGAATTGGTAAGTGAGAAATGGATTTGGAATTAAAATCCATGGTGAGGGTCTGTTTGGTTTGCATGAATTGGGCCTCCATGTGGAAATGAATTCCATCAAAATGGGCTTATTTGAATTCCAGGTCAAGACCCATGGAGATGAGATGGGTTCCATGGAGGGCATAATTTTCGGACTGAAATACCCTCTGTTATGAAATATATTGACTTTTTTACCCCTTGCTCAATTTAACCATAATCTGTTGGAGAAGAGAAGAGTTGCTCCTTGCTCACGAACTCGACGAGAAAAAGGGTGGTCGGCAACACGACGGAGCATAGTGGTCGGCGACGCAAGTGTTTGACGGTAAGTTTTATGTGGTTGTTCTTGCTTTGCTTCAAGTACTTCCCTTTATTTTCGCTTTGAATTTGGTCGTTATCCCAAAGCAAGAATATTATGCGATCGGTAAGTTTTGAACGGTAATTTTTATTTTCGCTTTATGTGATATAGTTTCTGGTTGTTATCTGGTGAACGTGTATTTTATAGCAAAGCGATCGGTGACGCAAGTATTTGATGATTAAAACTCTGTGAAATGACTTCCCATTGAAGTCCCAAGCGATGCTTTGTTCGTTATCTCTATTCTGTTTACTGTAAAATATCTTGTTCATACTGAACCTTGATAGCGGCTTTGTTCATACTTTTTCAACATCGGTTTTCTTATCTGGAAATTAATTCATGCAATGGAGAAAATAAGTTCCTCACATATTTTTCTATGCACATAATTGGAAAAAATTGATCTTTGAAGCTCCCAAGCACTTGTCTCTGTTTTAATGAGATGTTGTTGCTGGTTGTGCCACCTCCATTTTTGCAACAAGAAGCAAAACTATAAGCAGCATGACAGCTGGTGGTGCTTGATTTGTTAGGGAAATGATTGTTGTGGTCAAATTAACTTGTGGTTTAGTTTACTGTGGTTTAGTTAGTCATGGAAGGCTAATAGAAATATTGATGTGTGCATTGGGTTTTATAAAGTTTCTCTGTGTCTAAATAATTAGGGTGTGATAGTTGTGGGGAAGGTGTTGTTATTCTGTATTGTCCCTGGTTGGATATTAGTTTTTCTAATTGTCAAATCTATTCCAACAGAATTTTTTTCCCATTTACTGGATTGGTGGTCCTTAGCTTTTTCTTCTTATCAACTATATCTTGGCTGTGAAGTAGGAAATATTGGATTCTTAACACTCTCAGTCAGTGCATTGACAATATGAAAGACTATAATGTGAAGTATGTTTTACCTTGGTGATTGGTAGAGAGAAAGTAATAAAGGCTACATCTATAGGTTGGAAACAGAAAAATGATCCTATAATTTTTCCTCGTAATTTTTTTGACCAATTCATTCCTCAAAGCTTTATGGGGATGTGGATGTTATAATATCAAAACTATGCACCTTATAATCTATTTGTTAGTTTCTCTCAAAATTTGTGATTTATTTGTTATCTTTTTCAAATGAGATAACTGAATAATCTGCTAATGAGGTGACGGTAAATTTTTCAGGTTGGGACTTGTTGCAACTATTTAAGGTATGGCATATTCTTATTTTGGGCAACCTTTTTTTATCACAGCACTAATTTCATGATCCCTCTGTATGTTTTTGCTCTGCATGTGATTGTCGTGATTGACTTTGGGCATGAAAGCTTAGCTGAGTAGTTTACTGAAATTATACCATCCCTCAATTTCTTTTGTTTATGAAGTAGTTGTTAAATTATAAGACTGGTTACTATTATGCTAAAAGTACAACATTGTTGGAACTCTAATATGACACCATAATGTTGCTTCTAATATGACTTGCATCATTTGAACTTTTTAGTTAAATTGATTCTGGTTGCAGAAGTTGTATCTGTTGAATCAATTAGTTTGTGGAGTAATTGAGGATCTATTACTATGAATCTATGATTCCTATATCTCTTTTGCTATAAATTTTACTTTCAATTCTGCATGAAAATTATTACATTTTTTTGGAGGTGTTAACTTTGTTGAGTAGATGAAGTTAACTCCCCCATGTGTATGAATAGATGTACATGAATCAACATGCAATGTATCTTGAAGTATAGCTTTGTTAAGAACTTACTATATGTTGTCACAACTTTGTTAATCTCACTTTTATAGTTCCCATACTTAGTCCCCCAACCCTATTTTTGTCAATATAATACCATTTCTTTTAGATTCTCTCTTATATACTTCTTATCTTATATATATACACAGCCATGGATCGTGATAGAAGACAAGTGATTGTGCATATCTTGCTTTGGTGGTTTCATGCTCTATTTATTGTGAACCAATGTTTTATGAGCATATGTATTGCTATTGCTCTTCATAGACGACAAATTAGTCGTAAGCCATACACTTTGGATTTCCATGCTAGGAGGGTTCACCTTCGAAATCTGATTTATAATAGTGATATAACATGCTTTAATCAAATTAGAATGAATAGGATTACTTTCGACAAGCTATGTCTTCTTATTGATATAAAAGGAGGGTTGAAATCTACTAAAAATATGTTAGTTGATGAACAAGTTGCAATGTTTCTCCACATCCTTGCACATCATCAAAAAAATAGAGTTATACAGTTCTATTTTGGGAGGTCTGGTGAAACCATAAGTCGGCATTTTAATTCTGTTTTGATCGCTATGATGCGCTTGAGATATGAGCTTTTTAAGAAACCTCAACCAATTCCGGAGGATTCGACAGACACGAAATGGAGATGGTTCAAGGTATATTTTCATTTATTATATATTTACAGTCATGATTTTTTATAAGTCATTTGAGTGCACTTATATAACATTGAAACTGTTTTTTTTTTCAGAATTGTTTAGGTGCCCTTGATGGCACACATGTTAAAGTAAAAGTGGCTATTACAGACAAGGGACGATATAGAAATAGAAAGGGAGATATAACTACTAATGTGCTAGGTGTCTGCTCACCTGATGCACAATTCATATATGTCCTCACTGGTTGGGAAGGCTCAGCTGCTGATGGGAGAGTTTTAAGAGATGCAATTCATAGGAGGAGTGGAAGCTTACAAGTGCCTCTAGGTTTTATAATTTCAATAATTTGTGTTGTATTATTTTCTAATGTCAATTGCTAACAAGTGTTAAACTTAAATGCAGGACAATACTATTTGGTTGATGCTGGATACACAAATTGTGAGGGATTCCTTGCACCCTTTCGAGGACAACGTTACCATTTGAGTGAGTGGAGAGATGGAAGAAGCCCTGTAAATGCTCGTGAATGCTTTAATATGAGGCATGCTTCGGCCCGCAATGTTATCGAGCGTTGCTTTGGAATGTTGAAACTACGTTGGGCTATTTTGAGAAGTCCTTCATTCTATCCTATTCGAACACATAATCGAATTGTAATGGCATGTTGCCTCTTACATAATTTGATTCGCCAACAAGGGTCGGATCCTCTTGAGAATGAGTTTGAGGAAATAGACACAGATGGTTCTAATATAGATGCTCCACCTATTTCTACAATTGAGCCATCGAATGCTTGGAGTAACTTTCGTGACAACTTGGCAAATGAGATGTTTGTTGATTTTAGGAGGCGTAGGGATAATTTAATAGAAGTGTGACAATTTGCTAACTTAGGTTATTTATTGTTCTTGTAATTGCAGTTTTGAACTTGAAACATGAGTGTTCTCTATTGTGTTCGTTATTATGTTATATTATCAATGTAATGACTTTGGTTTTATATTTCAACATATTTGTAACAGAAATATGGATATATTTTATTATGTTTTTATTGTGTGTTGATTTAGATCATGACAGAGGATGGATCTGCAAAACAAAAATTTCGGGTCTGGAAACAAGAAGAGGATGATGTGCTAGTTGCTTCACTGTTGCAGATTCATGAAGAAGGTGGTTTGCTTGCTGAAAATGGTTTCAAACCAGGGGTATTGAAGCTTTTACATACAATGTTACATGAAAAGCTACCTGGGTGTGATTTACAAATTTATCCTAACATTCAGTCACGTCTAAAGACCTTGAAATTGAATTGGCAAGTAGTAAATGATATGGTCAATGGCACTAACACATCAGGATTTGGTTGGGATCCCGAGAAGAAATGTGTTACTGCTGAAAATGCTGTGTGGGATGAGTATGTGAAGGTAAGATAATGTTATTCAACTTATTTTTAATTAATGTTTTGATATTGAAATTGAGTTGACATTGTGGTTTGGTTATTTTGTAGAGTAACAAGAAAGCTGCTCAATTCCGTGGGAAACCTTTTCGTCATTTTGACGAACTTTGCATTATATTTGCCAAGGACAGAGCTACTGGACAAGAAACATTGGGTGGTCTACAGGCTGACCTAGTTGATAACAATGAAGAAAACCCACATGTTGAGGTTGACGACAATGAAGATGGTCTGAATATTGATGGAGATGTTGAATTTGTCCCATCTTTTGTTGCCACAACTGGAGACACAACTGCTGCCCTAAGTAGAAATAAGAAAAGGAGAAGGAATAGTCATGATCGTGGTGACTATTTTGTAGAGGCCATGGAAAAGATGATGAAAACAACATGTGAAGGGCTCCAAATTGCAGCTGGAAATTTGGGATCTAGCCTTCAAAGGATGGAACGTGCATCTATGTTGGATGCAAAACGTGAGGTCCTCTATGAGGAGCTGTCCAAGCTGAAAGAACTAACTGACAATGAATTGGAAGATGCGTTATTGAAAATTAGCAAAGATGAGGAGCTCCTTGTTATGTTCCCTACCCTCCCATATAAGGCAAAATTGTCTATGGTTCGTAGGCTTCTTGCATAGATGTTAGCTACTTTTGTGTATTTTGATATTAATACAATGCCCTACCATTAATTTTTTGGTATACGGCAGTGTTAATATGTTGGCCACTTTTGTATATTTTGATATTAGGAGAATACCCTACCATTTAAGTTTGGTACATGCAGGGGTTAATATATTGCCCACTTTTGTATATGTTAATATGATGGCCACTTTTGTATATTTTGATTTGTGGAAGTGAATGATGAATATAGTTGAATGACTATTATTTTGTATATCTAAAGGTTAATGGAGGATGATTTATCACCAAGTGCTGCCTCTTTTTGCATATTTTCTGTGTATTTTTATGTGATCAATTTTCTTTACTATTTCCATTTGACTACCAACAACTAGCGCTAATTTGACAAACTTGATGTTGATTATATATGTTAGGATATGATGCTATAATATTTCTGTACTACGTTTTCTGTTGGGTTGCTTGTGGGGGTGTCTATTGTCTTGCAGGTTTATCAACACTAACTTAGGAATCAATTAAAGCAGAAAATTTTCATGCTCTTCAGGCCTATTTTTGCTTCTATATTTTAACTGATAATTACCTGTAGGAAATTAGGTCTAGCCGTATCTATATTATCGACATGCATGTAATGGCTAAATAGCGTTATATATATATATATATTATACAATTAAGTGTACTTTTATGACTTTCATACGAATGCACAATTGTCTTGACAAAACGTAAGCTGAAACTTATACACAATATGCTCCCAAAAAAAAAAATATATATATATATATATATATATATATATAAGTACTGTAAAGTTGGCCTACTTTGTGGTAATATAAAGGAATATGTGTGATAATCAAGTAGCTATTTTCTTCCATCAAAACCATCATAGTGCTAACGTCTCACCGGAAAAAAAAAACACTGGAACGGCCAGTGCCCATATTACTAGTTGGTACACGGTGGCATAGGAAATGAAAATAAAGCAATTAAAAATCAAGTCCTCACTTCTGAACCAAATTTTAAGATCTGCATTACAAAGCATTCCAAGATAACATATTTTAGTGTCAGCAGCCATTGTGCACAACACAGAAATTACACATCATAGAGACAAATGAAGGGTTCAATCATCCCGGGCCTACTTTGGGGATATCATAGTGCTCGCTCATGTTTGCCAAATACTGATTGAAATCCTAAATTCTGTCACGGTGAGATTTATTGGCAATCTTCGCCAATCTATTAACATCAAGTTTTTCTCTTTGTTCTATGTACCGTCTCTCAGCTGGCGTAAGATGATCATCATAATGAGGAGCCTTCTCTTCCCCTGTCGATTTGTTCACATCATCATTGTCATGATCATTAGGATCATTAGCTTGTTCAGCACTTCCACCTGCGTTAGAGAATATAAATGATACAAATTGCATTAGACACTTCAAGACATGCTGAACATAAAAAGATTAAGGAACAATGCAGCAGATAGAACTCATTTTTGGATTAACCACTTTATGGCCAAAAAAACAAGACAAAATGTCAAATTGGTAAATCTCATTTGCACAGCAACTTGCTAAGCCTTGGAAAGTTATCTGAAATGTGACGTTAAAATAGAAGAATGCTACTTTCTTTTGAATTTAGACTCAAATCATTGACCTCCATTACCTATACTTTCCTTTCAGTGGGAGGGATCGCAGTCAATTCTGATTCTAACAAAAACTACCTCTTCTATTTACCGAAAAAGCTAATAACCACAAAGAGATTATATATTAAATGTGAACTCAAAACTTGATAGTAAGCAACACCAGAAATAACTAAGCATAATTTTATTAAACCGTGATCATTAGTACCACAAATTCCACTGGTCCTATTATTCAAGAAATCCAGGCATTTTCTCATTTTGGTCTCTCTTGAAGATAGACAAATCAGCTAACTTACTAAATAGTATAGCAGAAGGTCCTAGTTAGTAGTTACAATATTCTATAAAGTTGATAGAATCACATCAACCCAATTCATGAACTTTTTTATTTTATTATTATTTTTTGGTGATACCATGAGCCATTTACTACTACATATGAAACGTCACCAACTGGGGTAAACCATTTACACGACTTCAACCCAAGAATCACTTACTCAAATAATTAATTGGCTTATAATTTTTAGTGTCAACTATCAATACCTAACCTTGAATGACAACAACCACTTTTGCAATTTGATTTAAGACTTCTAATAAAAGAAACCAACCTTCCAGAAGTTCATTTTCAGTGGATTCTGATATTTGATCATGATTCTTATTCTGCTTCTTTTTCTTCTTCACTCCCCCAGCCTTCACATCCAAGGCCTTTCCCTTGAGCTTCAATTTCCCACCAACAACATTTTCATAAGCTGACATCTCTGTCGAGTAATCAATCAAATCAGTGATGATTTTAAGTCCAATTCTAAAGCATTAAGACTAGAGTAAAATAAACATAAAAACGACTTTAACCACAAATATAAAAAGAAAATTAAGTACTCAATCCATACAAGGTTCAAATAATCCTAGAGTAAATAGTTTAGCTACTCATAATCATAATCAAATTCATCTCAAAGCAAAAACCCATTAAAGAATTCAGCACAAGGAAAAGGAGATAAGGGGAGAACAAGAGACTAATAATTAACGGAATCGAAACAGAGAACAAGAATGAGCCAGTTGCAGTTTACCTCAGGTTCTGTAGATCTGTGCTTTTTACCCTCTGTTCTGATCGTGCGGTGATGAAATATTCTCTCCCCTAAGAAAAACCCCAAATTTGAAGGTTTTACATAAGAGGGGAGGTGACTACTAAAAGACAAAAATACTCCCCTCCCCTCCCCTCCCCTACCTCCAACCAAACACCCATTTTTAATCACTAACCCTCCCCTTCCCTCCCCTCCCCTCCAAAACCCCCCAACCAAACAGACCCTATAAGATCTTTCATTAATAATATTACATAGTCAAAATAATGTGGGGCTTCAATTATAACTTGGTGAGAATTTTTCAGCTTGCCAAGGGCTACACAGTCAAATAAAAGCCTAGCTCCAACTTACAACATGACATACTAATAAGTTAAAATCGAAAATAACAAAAATCTTCAACTACAAAACCTTCCTACAACATAGGATCTATGAAATAAGTTGTTGAACAACTTCTTCTTTAGTATCATGTGGAAGGTTGATAAACTCAACAACCAACACTTTATCTTTAACAAGTTTTAGATAGACATCATGACGCTCCTTGTCATTAATCCCGTCCATTTTCAAAAGTTCATCATATAAAGCCTCAAACTCTTCAACAACATCACAATAAACTTGTAATTCAGTCATGCTTGTTCCAAAAATCTTGGTAAGAGCCTTAAAATGGGGGAAAGATTTTGAACGAACCATTGTAGCTTTCCTGTTGGTCTATAAACAATAATAAAGATCATTATAGTATACCCAAATAAAAGATCACAAACAATATAAAAATAACAATAATGCTCATTATATTTTTGTGATTTCTTACCTTGATGTACTCATCTCACACCTCTACTTCTGCAGTTACACATTTTTCATTAGGATCCCACCCAAAACCTGGGTTATTGGCACTATATACCATGTCATATATCATGAGCCAATGTTGCTTCATTGTTTTCATACGGGACTTAATATCAAGAAGCTTTATCTCATGTGTAGTAACATTTCATTCAGCCTTACCTCTATTTGCTTCAACCACAGTGGTCCTATCAAAGCTCCTTCTTCATTAATCTCTACCAAGCACCTAATGAGCAAATCATCTTCCTCAGGAGTCCACAAGTGCAACTTCTTACTAGCCATATTCTAAAGACAAGCATACTTTAGCCATTTGGGGAAAAAAATATGCAAGCAAAGAGAGAATCAAATTCAGCCATTTGGGGAAAAAAAATCAACTTTAGCCATGTTTCAGATATTATCAAGGCATGCCAATTATTGACTATGGACAAATTCTGTTATCAAGTAATTTTTCGCTGTGCACTATTGTCATCCAAATATCACAAAAAAAAAACCCAAAGATAATTGACAGCAAAATGAAAATCCAATCAGCATTACAATCCCTATTAAATACAACAATCAGGTGTCATCTTATATGATGTTGATTGGGAGAAAAAATCCTATCGCCGGAGGAAGAATAAACGAAAGAAAGTTTCAATAGGAAGAACAAATGGAATAAAGTTTCAGTTGAAAGAACAAACAGAAAAAAAACTTCATGTTGCGAGAAATTGAAAGTTGTGGTGAAGGCAAAAGAAGCTTACCGGAGGAAGAAACTTTGCGAAACTAAACAGAGCTGCCCGCCGCTGTCGTAGAATTCTAGGGTTGGGGAAAGTTGCGATCAAGTTAACACTAGAAAAACACACGCTCAAATCACATCACCTTCAAGAATGATATGGCATTCAACATCGAAGAAGTGAACAACTTGGATTTAGATTCAGTTTCATCTGATTTGCTCCATGCCTCAACAATGAACGCAATGGCAAGCTTCTTCGATTGCTTTTGTGTAAATTGGTACCTCAGTTTATTTCATGACTTTACTGTTAGGGGTAAAACTGTCTTTTCTTACATTTTCATATTTTTAATATACATTTCAAAAAATATATATATATGGATTCCATCTTTATTTCCATCACATACCAAACATCTTTTTAAATATCATTTCCATATCCAATTCCATATCTATTTCCATATCCATTTCCATTTCCATTTCCATCAAAATCAATTCCACTGTACCAAACGGGCCATAAGGTAATATTAAAATTCATTCCCTCCCTTCCCCTCCCCTGAACCAAACAGAGCCTTAAAGTCATCTCAAGGAGGGAAGTTCTTCACGGAAGGGAAAAGAAAGGAGATTTGGAGGAATAAGATGAAGTTTTGAAATTTAGAGGTGTATGTCTTGGACAATAAAAAAGAGAAAATTGTCTCGGGAGAGTAGACAAAGAATAAAGTTTTTTTTAATCAAATATTTGAGGGAATTTAAATGACAAACTGGCGCTAAAAGAACCTCCGATTAAAGGGACACGAAGTCATATATTATATTTGAAAAAGGAACGGCTGGCACGGAGCCTAATATATGTATTTTAGCTTGTAAACAGTAACTTTTATCAATACTAACCATAAGAATATTTGTTGATATATTGATCTTGATATTGATGATTGATGATATTTTAGTCTATCAATCTTATTCTTTAATTTTTAAATTGAGTCATATTTAAAAATTCAAACTACATTCTACAAATTTTATTTATATAACATAAAATGTTAAATATCTCACAATTATCAATATTTCTTCAAACTTAACATGGATATACTATAATTGAAAATAAATGAACTTATGGCAAAAATAAATGGATATATAATAGTTATAATAGTAATTAGATTGGGTAGAAAGAATCTGACTCCTTTCAAATTACAAAATTCTGTAGGTTATTTTTCTTTCATCTTTTTTTTTTTTAACTTTACGATGAAAGCAGAGTTGATTCACAGGCATAAGGGCATGTTTGAGTTGGCGTTTAAGAAGAACGTTCACGTAAGTCGAGATAAAACTCTTCTTACATACTTATCTTATATATAATAAATTACATTATAAAAAAGTTGTAAAAACAGCTTCTACCACTAACTAAATAGTCACTAAGAAATTAGAAGAAAATAGCATCTAAAAGCTACAGAGATATCTCCTGGGCGAGCAAAAGCAAGAGCTTCAATGACTGAGATTTACATTTAATTTATTCGCCGGTTCTTGACAATAGAAGCAAGCCACACGTTTCAAAGTAGAATAATGGGAGAGCTGAAAACTGAGATTGGCATTGACACACATTTCAACTTAACTGACAAGGATTAATCATTGACTTTATTACCCTGGTTATGTTCCCCAAGAGACAGAGAGAATCAATATATATTGATTACTTCGATGGGTGGCTTGTGGAGTCATCAACTGGGTGCCAAAATCTGTTAAAAACCCACATGGAATCAGCCTCCACAGAATACTCATCCTGGTTCCGGTGCCAGCCGTAGTGAGCATGAGTTCGGTTCTTGATGTCAAAAATGGCGTGCCCAAAACTGGCCTCTCTAAATGCAGAGTACGCTGGCTGTGGTTCTGTCATGCTGCACAACAAATGGCCATTATGAAATGAATCAACCTAATATGACATGATAGAAAAAGAAGTCCACACTTTGTGATTTATTTAAGGAGAGCTTACTTGGTTGCCAAGCCTTCAAGGTTTCCTCCATCACCAATGGTTATATATACAGGAGCCGACTGATCCTTTACAGGAGTGCATTGACCGTTTACAACGTTGTACGCCACATTGGAAACCCGTTCCTGATACAAACACAAATCAGTCATCAACAGATGCAAACACTGAAATCTACCTTGACCAGAGAGAATATAATATATATATATATATTGGAATTCATTCAGATGTGTAAACTATCTTCAGAAACTACAACATCCATATCATGAAACAAAAAACAAGGGTTAATATAACTTTTGATCCTTGAAGTTTGTCCTGATTTTGGTTTTTGTCTCTCAAATTTGAAATCGATGGTTCTGGTCCCTGAAGTTTAGCCCGATTTTGGTTATTGGTCCCTTAAGTTTGAATCGGTGGTTTTGGTCCCTCAAGTTTACTTTGTTTATAACTGTTGGTCCCTCAAGTTTGAAAAGGACTTGATAACTTGAGGGACCAAAACTAAAATTAGGCCAAATTTTAGGGACCAATAGTTATAAACAGAGTAAATTTAAGGGACCAATAACCAAAATCGGGCTAAACTTTAGAGACCAAAACCATCGATTTCAAACTTGAGGGATCAATACCAAAATTGGGCCAAACTTTAGGGACCAAAAGTTATATTAACCCAAAAAAACAATAGATTTTTGTAAGGGCATTGCCATAAAGATCATCTATGCCCTGACTAAGAAATTCAAAAGGAAATTCCTTTCAGCTTGGTCCCAAGAAACTGTCAAGATAAATATTCAACTTGTGGTAGGGTGTCTAATAACCACATTAAATTCTCGCCTGCAAAGTTTAGGCCAACCCCTTAGGGCTGGGACTGGAAAAGGTTTGAACTTTGAAGGCAAGCTTAGTGAATTATGATCCTAATAGTTTTCAGAAGCATGTAGCGGAGATTTCAAGAGAGAAAATAAAGAAAAAAGTAGCTTGAGACTAACACTACAACAATTACACCTTAGTCAAGACTCAAGATTATGTATAGAAAAATGGAAACAGCTTGACAGAGAGCTAGCTCTTACTGATCTCTCGTAGGCATGAACATGACCAGCAAACACAACATCAACCTTGTGCTGCACGAACCAGGGCTCATACATCACTCTCATGCTTTCCCCTTCCATATAATGATAATTGTAGCTGTTATACCAAGGAGAGTGCAAGAGAACAATCAGCCAAGGAGTCTCTGTCCTGTTAACTTTTGGTAGCTCTGCCTCAAGCCATTTGTACTGGGGAGTGTATTTTCCTGCAAAAGTAAAGATAATGTTATGTTGGTAATAGAATTCACCTTAAAAGCATAGGCACAGTCCCATGTAAGCACTTGACCCCAAAGAACATGTGGGAAATAAGAAGAAGAAAAATAACTTTACATGGATAGTAGACTATATTACTGAGTCAGCCCTTCACCTTTTTTGTTTTGAGCCAACAACTCAGCCTTGTATTCAGACATGTACACTTTCCCAACACATTTTCAAGCAGCATTTAAGGCTTAGTGTTTGAAGCAAAGGAAACTAATGTGACAGCCAGTGACTTAGGATATCTCTATTACATATTGACTATTGCATGATAACTTAGATGAAAGTATATCAGATCTCTTGATAGAGTACCAAAGCTAGTCGACATAATTTGATCATCTAGAAGTCATGAAATGTACTGTAGACAGCATTGTGCATATGAAAAGCATAGCATCAATCAGGACGTCTCCACACAATCACTGTGTATTAACTATTACGCCATTATAGAATTACCGTATGCTGAGTATGAGGCCAAGACAATGATATGCGCTGAAGCTCTCTTGATAGAATACCAGAAAGGTCTCGTACTCTCTGATGCTCTATAAGGAACATGGTAACGGTGTGTATAAGGCTTGAAGGGTACTTTTTCTCCCTGCAACATATCAACGACACAGTTTTTCAAAAAAAAAAAAAAAAGATGGAAGTACTATAGTGTTGAAGAAGTAATAATGAACCAAAAAAAAAAGAATGTCTCGAGTCAGTTCATATAAGAAGCTCACAATCTCTGGAGCAAAATCAATTTCATGGTTCCCTGCTGTCCATATCCAAGGTTGATAAGCAGTACTTCTTTCTGTGAACCTTCCCCAAGTATCCCACCTAACGTTATCGTGATTTGGATAGTTATCAGCATAAGAGAGGTCTCCCACAAACAGCACAGTTTGCCCTTTCCTAGGGTTCATTTCATAGTGAGTAAGCGTCCTATTTGAATCAAAACTCTGACCAAGATCCCCTGCAACCAATTTTCCCTCGGTTAATCACAAACAAATACGGACACATACTTCGTATTGCTCCAAAAGTTTGTGCGTTTAAAGAGTGTGCACTAGGTAGAGACCAAACACCAGCCACAAAAGTCAAAACCACCAGTTTAAGGAGATCTAAATCTTCTTTTGTTGGTCATTCCTAAGACCCTGGGCATCCATAAGATCATTTCTTTTGGTACATGATGAAATAAAAATTATACCCAAAACTTTCTGTTAATTACTCTTTCCCTCCCCACTAGATCACCCATTACCACGTGTGTGAAAGATCAAACAGAGCCACTCTTTAAGACAACCGATATATGTTCACTTGCAACATAATTTTAACCTGTGATCCATGAACTACAGATTAATACTGGATATGCTTATATAACACACTTACCTATTAGACCAAATGTGTATGGCACATCTGGGCCAACTTCAGGAGGAGTTATAAACCAAAACTGCCTTGTTGTGAACCCAATTCCAACCTCATAGTAATATTTGGTGTTGAACTGCTCAAGAAGAACATTGATTCGTTAAAAGAAACATCTATATCTTCTCATACAGAAGCTTCAAGCTTCGCATAATCGCATTGGAGTTATAGTGTTGAGCAATTAAGAGTCTTACCTCCAAATCTCTGATGGTACAATGATGGATAAAACCAGACGTGTAATTGAAGTATCTATACGTGGTATATTTGCCCTTAGCCACCTTCTTTTCCTTGCTCTTCTCACTCCAGTAATTTACTACACTTGACCCTGGTTCATCCTCAGTCACCCAGGATACAATCACTGCTTTTCCCACAAGATCACCTTGTGTTATATGAACCTAAAATCCAGATCCACCACACATAAAACTCTCTGAGAATAAGACCCGAAAAGAAGAGCAAAAAAAAAAAAAACAGTTTTCGATTATGTGCCATTCTCTCACTTTGCTGCATGTGATTCAAATTTCCATACTTGACATTTCTATTTCATAAGTTTTGAAAGAATCTGATGTAATACAATAATAACAACAACAACAAAGCCTTATCCCACTAAGTGGCGTCAGCTACAAGCAAGATGCCATTGATATTTGATATTTGACCGACTGAAGTTCACACTACTGATATTTGAGAGAATCTGATATAATTTCAGAAATTTCATTTGATATTTGACAATGCTGAAGTTCACACTAACGTTACGGTCAATAGACTAATCCTCATGTTAGCATAATATGATCAGTTTTTGAAACACTAATATTAGCTTGGACTGCTTCAAAAATCAAGCGATTCAATAGGATTGACACAGAGATAAAACCAAGCAGGAAAATGACGGAAAAGCAGAACTACATATCTAACGCAAAAAGGGACATTCAAATTACCTGTTGGGGAGCATTATGGCCTGGAGGTACTTTAAAAACATCACTATCAAGTGGCATATCAACAGCCTTCTCATCTTTCCTAAAGAAGGCGCTAGTTTTGCCGCCATTGCACGTCTCAGGCACATTCAGAAGCAAACCCAAAAGCAGAGCTACTGCGACAAAACATCGAAAACCTAGAAGACGCATTTTATCGAATTCTAAAACCTCTACGAATCGAGGTACCGACCAGCAATCAATTTCGGCGTCTTGCTCTTCGCCTTGTCTCTTTGATATATAGTAGTAGACTAATAGAATCAATTTACAATGGGCATGGCATAATGAGGGAATATTCAAGGTTCTCTACGAATTCAGGTCAACGAATGCCTAAGGATCAGGAATTAACTATGGGATTATCTATATATAAACAACTTCTGCTTTTCTTGCAGTGTGAAATCAGAATCGTTTCATGGAATCACGGACACTACTGAAGATTCGAGCGTATTGTTTGCATATGACTCCGAGTGGGAGAGAAGGCGAGGTATAGTTGACTTTGGAGTCGTGTTTCCCACGAAGACTTGTATTATAGGAGTATTATAGGAATATAGTTATAGAGTGTGAATCATGATTCGTTTTCATGACGTAAAAGCGGATCATTTGACCGCTCACACATTTATATCAATATATATTTTTAATATCATCCACGTAATTAATAAGGTCATTCTTATTGGTTGATTTGGTTTTTTTTTCTTTATAATAAATTCGAAGTATTAAATGTTTGTTTGGTTTATTATTTAAAATTTCAAATATTTCAGAATCTAATATCTTATTTTAGAGAGGGAGTTTCCCATTCAAACGCCTTGTGATTGATAATTGATATTTGATAACCATAAAAAGGAACTGCTAGTATTTAATGTCCATAAAATTTGCATTACCATCTTTATTTATTTTTTAATTATATAAGGTTTTGAACTGACAAATTTTTTCTACCATATTGTAACTGACAAGTTAGAATAAAATGCATTTTATTAGGGTGTTTAGTTTCCGCAAAGTTTTCATCATCTTTTTTTATTATAAGGGTTTGAACCTGACCAATTTTTTCTACCATACTGATAATTAACAAGTTATGATAAAATACAATTCCTTGCATTCGCCGTGTTTATCAAAAAAAAAAAAAACAAAATATGCTCCGGTTGTGAAAAGAATGACAAATAGAAATTAGCCGTATCTTATAACGTAATTAGTATTTTTTGACCGAATATCACGTAATTATTATTACATCTTGAAATTATTTTGATTTGATTTCAAGTTCATCTTTAGGGTGTGCTTAGTAAAATATGCTAAAAATTATTATTTAAAACTTCAAGTTAAATTATTTATACCAATCTGTCATAATAATTTTACAATACAAGTTCTTTAATATAAATTATTTTTTTATTCATATTTTAAATATAGGAAAAAAGATAAATAAATACCCTATCAACTTTTAAAACCCAAAAGTCTATTAAGTGTTAACACTTTCAAATGATGGAGAGGTCACCTGATAGAAATATATAATTTTGAAGTTTATGTGTTTTTATCAAAATACCCTCTTTTTTTCTTCTTTTTATTTCTCAATCCCTTCTCTCTTTTATTTTTTAATCTTTCTTTACTCTTTTCCTCTGTCAAATTTAATCAGAGAAGATGATAAATAATACTTCTTCCGCTTCCCTTTGAAAACCATCAGACTTCGGAAAAAATATGCAAAATAGGTCGTTCCCATAGAGATGTTCTCGAAGCTAAGATGGTTTCCAGCTGTACCACCAGCTATGCCCTTGCCCTCACCGATGTTGCTAAGGCCAATGACACCCTCGACTCTACAACCACTGACATCAAGAAAATAAAGGAAATCCAATCAAGGAGGATCCCAAACATTCTGGTGGATGCGAAGATCTTATCAAGGAATAAGCAACTAAGTACTAACAATTTGACAGACATGTAACTTGCAATCATGAGGCCGGCGGTGAAGTTTCTCATTCCCTTTTTGTCTTCTCTCTTCAACCCCTCTCTTTCCATCACTATGTTTGAACTTGATTACTATGTACTTCACTGTTTGTTTTGAGAATTTCTTTGATTTGGTTTTTCTTTGGTGTTGGAGTTCATTAACTGTTGGGTATAGAAGGGAAGAAGGTTGAAGAAAAGTTTCGGATTGTGAACAATTGAGTAAATGATTGATTAAAAGGGTAATGAGTTTGATAAAATCCGTAATAGTTTTGAAAGTACTGACAATATGTATAAAATAATTGACAAGGAGTTTTGAGTTGTGCTCAATCCAGTAATGATTGAATAGTGATATTGATGAAATTTATAATGGTTTTGACAAAATCAATAAGTACTGACAAAATGTGTAAAAATATCGACAAAGAGTTTTGGATTGTGATAAATTGAGTAATAAGATTAACTAAAAGAGTAATAGTTTTGACAAAATACATAATGGTTTTGACAAGATCCGTAAGTACTGACAATATGTGTAAAATAATTGATAAAAAATTTTGGGTTGTAACCGGTTGAGTAATGATATTGACTAAAAAAGTAATGGTTTTGACAAAATCCATAAATACTAACAATATATGTAAAAATATTAACAAAGAGTTTTTAATTGTGACCAATTGAGTAATACAATTGACTAAAAGAATAATAATTTTGACAAAATCCGCAAGTATTGACAATATGTTTAAAATGATTAACAAAAAATTTTGGGTTGTGACCAATTGAGTAATGAGACTAATTAAAAAAATAATGGTTTTGACAAAATCAATAAGTACTGACAATATATGTAAAATGATTGAATAATAGGGTTTTTTGATCTTTTCTCCCAAACATGAAAACTTAAATTCTCACCACATCCCCTCTCTATCATTTGCATATGTTAAAAGATTTTTTTCGATTTTGGAAGCTGAAACGGTGTTTATTTACCTTTTTCCCTTAAATCTATTCATCTTACATGAAGTTGAGATTTGATGCGAATTTTCTGGAATTGAAATTTTAATCTATAAATTAATAAAACTTGTCTTCGAAGACAAAGAACAATCCATGTGCTCCATAATTGATGGGCAGAACATGGTTTTATAGTAACAAATACTAGTAAGTAGTAACTTGTTAGGAGACTCCTATTAAAGCTTGTACAGGCCAAGAAAAAAAATTCCTATCAGGATGGTAAGGTCGTATTCGGCCAACCAAGTGACTTCCCTGTGCAACTCAAGTCACACCAACATGAATTTAAATCTCATTTAATTTTCCATGAAGATTTTGTTAATCCACTATACTATTAAGCTGTTTCAAGCAGTATTCTTTGAATGTTAAAAACAATATGTTTTATTCTTGATTGGTTCTCGGGTCTCAATTTATTTAAATTCTTTAATTAAAAAATAGTGCATCCTTTATCAAAAATAATTACATACTTCAAAAGTGTCACCATATCTATATTTTAACTAATTAAAATAAAATAACTCATCTCATTTAAATCCTATATGATAAATGAGTCATCTATAAAAATTTAAATTATGTGATTTTAGAGACAATAAGAGGGAATTGTCTCTCATTCTGTATTTGCATTAAGCTGGCTTTAGACAGCTAATATTTAATTGATAGATCCAATACATAAAATAATTTTTTTTTTTCGATACATATCAATAGACAAGATATCTAGTTCCTAATGAAATTAATTATTGTGATTTATGAACGACAGCCCGCGAAAGTTAAAAACTAACAAAACAAAAAATTCTAACGACATGAATGAATTAAAAAGGAAGTCACCTTTCTGATCGGAGAAGGATAGAAAAGGAGCTGGCAAAAAAGAACAAAGACCGAAAGATAGAAAAGCATGTCGGCTACCAAAAGAGAAAGAAAAAGGACGTTTGAATCTGAAAGAGAAGTTTGCACTTTGGACTTTTCTATGGTTAGTGGGTCTGGACGCGTTCGATGACCGAACGCCGTCGTTTTCGCCCCCTTGAAGAGTAAGGACGCCAAGCCAGCCTGGAGCTCTCCATCTCTCTCATGACATCTAGCATTCAATCGGATCTGGTTTTAAATCTGAACAGTTAGATTAATACCTTAACGGTTTAAATTTAATATATTATAAAAATATAATAATATTATTATTTTTATAATAAAAAAATCTAAACTGTTGAGATTATATTGATTTAGATTAAAAAAAGGAGGGGGGGGGGAGAAAGCCGATCCGTGCTTGATTAGCAACGTGGGCGTGTCTCAAACCCAATCCCCTTTTCAATTGGGCGAAAAAGGACATCTCTTTAAAAGAGTTAAGGAGGTGAATTCCCTTCTTGACACTAGAAGACCCCTAGAAAAAGCTGGCACAGCTATTATCGATTTTTTTATTTTTTGGTCAAGAAGAAATGCATTAAACATCAAACCATGTGTATAAAAGTCTTTGTACTAAGGGATAGAAGCTAAACAAACATAATGAAACAATAAAACAGAATAAAAACTAAAACATAAGTTAGAACATGTGTAAACATAAATAAAACAACCAAATAAACAGAATAGTAACGAGATGGATCCAAACAATAAAATCAAAAGAAATTTGTTAAAGCAACCTTCAACACCAACTTCTGTAACTAAACCGAGGGTCGCAACACCCAAATTGAAGGGCAAGACCCATCTATTGAAGCGTTAGCAGTACCCAAGACTTCTAAGGGTCTGTTTGGAAACTCATTAGGAGGGGTTAGAAACTCGTTTGGAGGGTAAAAATTCATTTGACATCTGCAGACACGTTTGTAAACATGTTAGCTTTTACTTAGCTTTTAAAAAAAAGTCACTTCTCCCACTGCCAATCCAAACACAAATCACATTTATAATATGATTTTTTTTTCAATTTGACTTATGTAAAAGCCACATTAGAAAAAAAAGTCACTTTTCCACCACTAATACAAACAGATACTAAATCTACTTCTTTGGGAAACCACTCACAAGAAGGGTTCCTGATAAATTTCCTTGAGATGAAATAGTTCTCAAGGAGAGAATCTCATATTTGGCCTGATGATACCAAATGTTGATTTAAACAAATACTTATCTATCTAATTCGAGATATAAAATCCCTAAACGACCATCTAAGAGCCAACCAATAGAATCTCAAACAAACATACTAATATTTCTCCCAACAATCAAAACATAGGCATAACAAGATATGATGTTTCTAACAGCAAACAGACTATTCTCAAATCCAACCTTATTAGAGCATAAATCCTCCTATAGCTTCTATATAAACCAAGTCATAGAAACTTTCCTCAACTCATGTACACAGATAGCATGACTCAACAGATTTAATCCAGTTCCAATTAGAACCAAATTAGCATCCTTTGATTTCAATCCTGAAGCAACATAAATAGAGAGGCTAAAACGATTGAAAAATCCAATAACCTCAGAACCCATATTACACAGCGGTGTCTTAAGATGCTTCTTATCCAAATACCCCTTCTCCTCCATCGTCAGCGCCGCACCTCCTGGAAGGACCCAATGGAGAGCTGCCTCATCCTTCCAATAAGAGTACCACCGGGCCTTTGTTTGTAGAGATCATACCCTAGTCAACATCCCTTCACTATTCCAACCCCTATTTGACTTCACCCCACCACCAGTATTCCCCTTCACTAGCAATGGCTTCAGTTTGACTGAGCTTTCCTCATATTCTATGGCCTGAGACATTTTGCCTTTTGAGCTCCCACAATCCTCTATCATCGATTGAGCCCAAAGCCGACCCCTCAGTGTCGCTGGCGTAGGCCACCACAATGCCTCGAATACCACCAATAACCTAAGAGGCACCAAACGGAGATCACTATATGAGGTCGTCTCCCAAATCTGAGAGCTCCAAGCCTTCACGCATCGATCCTCGCCCTCTCCTTTCTTTCCTTAGCATCAAGAGCAAAAGAAGGTAGCGAAGTAGGGAAAATGTCGAAAAGCTTCACCAGACAGGGAGAGACAACCGCCCACCACCCGGAACAATCATCTTGACGGAGCAAGAACAAACCTTACGGCAGGGAAGAAAACCCAAGTTTGGGGAGTATTCCACATTGGAGACTCTATTTAAATGTTCTTTTATCGATTCAATCACACAGAGAATAACCATATAATCTCACATACAGTGATATGGAGCATCAGTCCTACCAATAAATTTTTAAATTGGGGATTTTTACCCAAGTTTCAACACACACACACACACACAAAATTTTCATAGTTTATAGGATCCTTAATTTAAGAATCTGCTAGCATTTTTTTTAAAGATTAAGGAAACTAAATAGGTTACATTAAAGTATTTATATTTATCATTTTTTAAATTAATTTGTTTGACTTATAAACTAATATATAATCTAATAATATGCAATATGTATTATGATTAAATAATTATTTAACTTCCTTAATTAAAAAAAGGTCAATTTACTTTTATATTAAAGACAAGCTAATATTGTACTTGTATTTAGTGTTTGTTTGGTATAGCTTTTGAAACCCTCAAAAGTGTTTATTCACGTAAGTCGAGATAAAATTCCCCTCATATACTTACCTCGTATATCGTAAACCATAATTAAAAATCTGCTTTTGAAGGCTTCAATCGCTATTCTAAATAAACCCTTAATAAATCATATTGCGCTGGTTTAATTGTTTATATCAACTAATGATAATCCAAAGTTTTCTTTTTTGACCGGAACCTAAAATCTTTTTACATCAGTTCAACTTTTTTCACATCTCATGCCAAAAAAACAGAGAAAATTTTTCGATATCATTACTTTGTTTTTTTGGTGCACCATATCATTACTAATTGATTAATAAATGTATGGAAGAAAGAATAGGCTTGTAGATTGCTGGGACCAGAGCCTCACAACCTTTTTCTTTTTTTCCCGCTAAGAAGAAGGCCATCACTTTTGATGCCACTCCCTTTATCCGTAATTTTCTCACATCCATTGGTGGGAAAGGGCACGTATTATGCTCATTTTCAAAGGTGCACTTAAGTAGCAAATGTGATTTGATTTCATTGTTTTAGTTTGAATTGACTTATTATGGTTTGGCTTGATTTCATTGCCATACATTGAGCTAAGACTATTATTATGTCCCCCCCAGTTCTTTAGTGGCACTTCATTCGTGGCCCTTCTTTGATTATTTGCCAGATAAATGTGCCCCTATCGCCACGCACAAAAATCTAAAAAACAAAATGTTGAGGTTTATGTATTTTATATATATTAACACTAGTATTGATGAGAAATAGCGATCGACAAGGAAAAGTTGAAGAGAGGCCTCATCAAACTGTTTTACCCTCAAATATTGAAGTGAGCATATTGTGTCAAGCATCTGCCTTGTGAGCCCTGAGCACTTCAATAGCTGTTATTGTTATTAAAAAAACATAGATAATTGTTACTGAAAAAAAAAATCACAGATGATTTCTTTTACTTAAAGTTTTGCAAGAAGTGAATTTAATCAGCCTGTTCAAAAATTATGTCTAGTCGACAATAAATTTTGCCTCAATACTAATGTCAATCAATATATCATATAAAACTTACAACACATGACACAATTTATAAGTAGCGAATAATATATCTCATCTTAGATTTTAGGTAATGTATAAGAATATATGCCTGACAACCAATACAAATGATCAAATCTTTCTATAACATTTATAAGTATTAGTAGCATGATTTATTTCTTAAACTTCGTATACAGACCAGTTTTTCCCCCACCGCCTATAAGACCAGTTCACTGTTTAGCTGGCACAAGCTTCATTTTGTTTTTTTTATACATGAGATGGCTCAAGGTCTAAAACAGAACAAAAACATCAAGGGGAAATGATTCTCAAGCACTCTTCAGACAGTAACGTCTGTACAAAACTAGGACTTGTAGCAAAAATAGAGGATCTAGAAATACCTTCCTTAGCTAGAGCGTCTGCAATTCTGTTCTTTTCTCTTGGGATATAATCAATCTGTAGGTCCCATGAATAGTCTAAGAATTTCTTAATCCTTAAGAATAGCAAACTACAAGAAGCTTGAATAATCTTCTCCCGCAACTTCTCCATTGTACTCTTTGAATCTGATTCTACAAGAACTTTTTTGAAATCCATATCCCAAATCAGTTGGAGACCTTTAAACAAACCCCATTCTTCAGCCTCATCAACACTGCAAGTGCCTACAAAATGAGAAAAGCCAACAATCCATTTGCCTTCATGATCTCTTAAGACACCTCCACAGCCCGCTCGATTTTGCCTCTTAGAAACAGCACCATCCACATTCAACTTAACATATTTACTAGGTGGTGGTTGCCATTTATCATTCCTGGAAATGCAAATCTCCTCACCCATAGGATCTGCTTGTAACTGTACGTATGCCGACCAGCTGTTTAGTATAACAGCAGCAACATCAATCGGTTTCTTGAAATCCTCTTCAAAAACTATACTATTTCTCCAAATCCAGAGTTTCTATATGGCCACTGCCCAAATATGTTGCCATTTAAGATCTGATATTCTCCCCCAACTCCCTTTTTAAATTCATAGCAAACCAATCACGCAGAGATGCAGCAAAAAATTGATTATAGAATTTTGGATCCACTAAGTACCTCCAAAGTTCCTTCGCATATAAACAATCTCTAAGGATATGCAATATATCCTCATTTCCAGCATCACAGTAACTGCATAAAGGTGAACATTGGGACCATGTACTCCTCCAAACATTTGTTGGAAGTCGATTTTGAACAGCAACCCACATAAATACCCGAATATGTTCAGCCCCCTGCCATCTCCAAATAGTCTTGAAAATACTGCTACAAGGACTAGTAGGAGAATTAATAATCATAGAGTAAGCACTCTTAATAGAAAATAACCCATTATTAGTAGCATTCCAAGAAAGAACATCACATCCTGCTTCAGGCAATGGCGGTATCACGGTAATCAATTTTTGAATCAAATCACTTGGCAACAGTGAAGATAATCTCATAAAATCCCACCCCCCATGCAGAACCCAATCAGCCATAGTACTATTCTCTTCTGCACTTGTAAGAGGTCTAAGACATACCTCCTTCAAAGCACAGTTAGATAAAAGCCAATGATCAATAAAAAATAAAGCCTCCTTACCATATCTAATGTTTCATTTTGAGCCTCTGTCAACTAACTCCTTCTACTAAACTATGAATTTCCATAGAGCAGAATCCCCTGGTTTGGCTGATAACAGATTTTCTTCATCCCTCTTCATATACTTACTAAAAAGAACTTCTACCCATAAACCTTGCGATCCGATTATTAAATTCCAAGCTATCTTCGCTCCACAAGCATCATTAAGGGCCGTTAAGCTCTTAAAACCCAGTCCTCCAAGTTTTTTAGGTAGGATAATTTGCTGCCAGCTGACCGGATGAAAACCATGCGCTCTATTACTATGACCCCAAATAAAGTTCCTTTAAATCCTCTCCACTTCATAACAAACAGATGCAGGAAGTTTGGATACTAATATTGGATACAGCGGAATAGCACCAATAACAGACTTAGCAAGCGTAATTCGTCCAGCAGTAGACAAACTTTTTTCCTTCCAGGAAGAAAGTTTAGCTCTAACTCTATCAACAATATACGAGAAGGTTTCCGACTGTCTCCGCTTCCGCGATAAAGGAAATCCTAAATACTTTAGCACAAGCTTCATAATCGCATGGATTAAGCTTCTAGATTGGAATCCAATGCCTTAGGCCCATTTACTTAAGCCCATCAACATGGGTGGTTAAGGTGGACTGGACCAGTCCAATAAGTTTTTGAATTACTGCCTCCTGCACTTAATATAAGACATTCACCAAATTTAATTAGATTAAAGAAGTTTATTCGATTAGTTAATATGACATATATTTTTTGAAACATACTAATTACCTCTCTTATTTCCCTCATTCAATCTCTTCCTTAATTATTTTTTGGGGAATATTAATAGGGTAAATTTTAAAAAGATTAACAAATATAAAAAAATAGGTTTTATGTTTAAAATTAAAATCAACTCTTTAAATAAATCTTATATTAAAGATAAAAAAAAGTGTCATTTATTAAAAAAAACCGTGGGTGATGGAGGGTAAATACTTCCTCGTCCACAATAAATTCTTACATGTTCCTAATATCCCACTACATCTATGCCTTTACCAATGAAATGATAACAACTCAAGTGTATTTGTCCTATCTATCAGCCTATGCGTCTCTTATTCCTTTTACTTTCATTTTAATCATTTTCTACAAGTACGTGTATATTTTTTAATAAGAGGGCGCGAAAAAAATGCGCAGGCATTGTCTAGATAAAGGAAGCTTGTGTCTAAAATCTTTTAAGAGCTAAGAGAGTGACTCTATACTATGTAGGAGAATATTCATTATGATTACATCAACATCTATATATCCATCTGATGGCGTTGGCAAGTCATAGAATTAGTTTATTGATTGATTTCTCTTTACATGAGATCAAAAGTAAAAGTTTAGTCAAATATTAGGAGATGTTAAATTTATCTAATATGACTGTTGATGGGATGATCTTGAGATAGGTTGTTATTTATTAGATGTAAGGCTCCAACATTCACCGTATCCAATTAAGGTAAAGGTCTTCACGAATCCCCCTAATCCAACTAAATACGTGTTTTTTAATATATCCTCCTCTCACGCGTCACTCTTCTGAAAACTCTCTGCCTCAATTAGAAAATTACCAATACCATTCCTTAATCTTTCTTTCCCCTACCCACACGCCCTTCTCCCTCGTATTTTGTATTCCTTCACAATATCTATTTAATTTTGAATTTGATAATCTTTGGTGACATTCATACATAAAAATTAACACAGATTCTTCTGGTTGGCAAGGGGGGAAAAACCACTGATTCTAGGAGGACAACCCACACACAAGAAATATAGTCAGCTCAAGTGAAATTAAACAAGCGCCGAGCAAAAGCAAACACAGTACAAAACATTAAATAGTGAACAATCACTACATTATACCAAAGTCACATTTAATTTCAATTTGCAGTATTTTTTGAGGCCTCGAAACAACATGCTACTAAACTCCAAAGTATAAATGGCTTAAAGTAGAGTGAAGAAACACTTAGACCCAGTTTGGTTTGATCTCATTACACCATGTAGTGTAATATAATGGGATGTTATGGTAATGTAATGTAATGTAATGTAATGTAATATTGATTACATGGTTAGTGCTTGGTTTGATTTTTAAGTGAGGTGTAATGAGTTATTTTTTAATAATTATTTAAAATTAATATATCACACAAAATCTATTTTATCCTTAACATAATATTTATAGAAAAAATTGGTAAGATTCACTTGTTGCCTCATCAAAATCGTCACGCTATCTCGCCGAGAATCATCCGATGGTGGTTGTAGTGGTGGAGGCGATGGTAACAAAGGTGTGATTGCAACAACAACAACATTAACGACATTGTCATACTAGAGGTAGCAACAATGGTGGAGGTGGCAATAGCAACAATAGCGGTAGAGGAGGAGGAGGTAGTGACAGCGACAACAGTGACAACAATTATCATGGTAGAGGCGGTAGCAGCGGCGATGAGGAGCGGCAGTGTAGGAGGAGGAGGTATTGGTATCAGTGGCTGTAACATTTACAACAATTGTCATAGTAGAGGTGCTGGTGGCAACGACGGGGTGACGACGGAGGAGGAGGAGATAGTGGTGGTCGTAATTATGGTGTGGAGTGGTGGGTGGAATAAGACAAGTGAAATAATAATAGATGAAACTAAAGGGTAAATTGGACTTTTTCAATTGGGCATTGGGGTGATAATAAATATTCATAGGAGGGAAGGTAAGAATGGAGATTACTAATTTTTTTGGTAATCATTATTACCATAATAAACTCTATTACTATACTAAAGAGTAACCAAACACTCTCATCTTGATAATATAATAATGATTACCATTACAACTATGGATTGAGGTTGAACTGAACCTATTCTTAATTATTAAGAATTTGTTTGATTTCTCTTGATGTCAAGCCCATGATCACAATACAACCATGCATTTTAACATAGTCAAGAGCCATTTGTAGTGTGGACTCCATGGTATCTACAGTGGCCGCCATTCACACTAATTCTGACAAGGCTATTAGTTCGCCTTAATTTGATCAACAAACTTTCAATTGTGTACATAGTGTATTTTATTTGCATTTCCCGTGATCTTGCCTGATTCTCGCTTCTCGACATTATATAATCAGGTGTACAATATTATCATGATTAAGGTGTAACTTACAGGATGTCTCACTTTATTCAGCTCAGTATGCTTGAAAGAGTATGTAAACTATCCTCTACGTGGAAATACAATAATAGTATAAAAGGGTATTTGTGTAATTTGTAAATACTGAATATTGTGTATTAAGTTTCATTAGTGGGACAAGTCTTTTTGTCCAATTTAGGATATAGGCTATAGGCTATAAATATAGGGTCAATATTGGATATCCGTGTGCAGTTTATTTTCAATAATATAGAATAT
This sequence comes from Albizia julibrissin, assembly GCA_037074505.1. NCBI lineage: Eukaryota > Viridiplantae > Streptophyta > Magnoliopsida > Fabales > Fabaceae > Albizia > Albizia julibrissin. The sequence continues at coordinate 1,284,056 of CM073480.1, read as the reverse complement.
TCCTTTGTTCTCGCACGAGTGATTGCTCAGGTTTGAAGATCTTGACATGGCATCAGAGCTAACGGTGTGATCATGATCCATGTATCTTTAACTAAGTGAGCCACTATTCTTTCTTCTTTCTTTGTGAGTCCCTTTTTTGGTTTCCCTTTTTGGATTTTTCTGGTTTTCCCTTCTTGCGGTTTCTTATTCTCTAATGGGCGACGAAGGTAATTCCGCTTTAAAGACCATCAACGATTCTGGGGATTCTGATCCGGCGAATCTCTCCTTTACTCATCCTCTCTACCTTCACCCCTTCGAAACCCGAGGTTCGACGATTGTCCCCCCATATCCTCACCGGCACCAACAATTACACCGTCTGGAGTCGTGCTATGCGAATCGCCCTCAAGGGCAAGCACAAACTTGGTTTTGTTGATGGTTCTTGCAAGAAGGATGATCAACCATAGGAGTTACAAGATAAGTGGGAACATTGCAATGCCGTTGTGCTTTCTTGGCTCCTCAACTTGATTTCGAAGGATCTTGCCAACAATATGGTCTTTTATGAAGAGGCGTATAAGGTCTAGTCCGATTTGAAGGAATTATTCTAACAGAAGACTAGTTCACAGATTTTTTCTATTCACCATGAAATTTCATCTCTTCGCTAAGGTTCATCTTTTGACTCGGTTTATTTTTCAAATTTAAAAGAGCTCTAAGAGGAGCAATCTATTCTTGTGCATCTCCCTGCTTGTACGTATGCTGCTTTCGCGGCCTCTGTTGAAATGCTTCAGCAACAAAGACTTTTACAATTTCTTTTGGGGCTTAATGATTCCTATGCCCAAGCTTGTAGCCAATTTCTACTTATGGTTCCTCTTCCTTCTGTCAATCAAGCATATGGCATGATTTTAAAAGATGAGGCTCATCGTTCCCTTACCTCTCTTTACAATTCTTCTTCTCTTACGGCATAGCCATGGTAACCAAAGGGAGGGATGAGGCAAGGAACGGGGCCGTGGAGATCCTAGCCTGGAATGTTCTTATTGCCACAAAGCAGGTCATCTTAAGGAAACCTGTTTTTAGTTAATTGGGTATCCTGCTAATTTCTGTGGGCGCAAGGGTAAATAAGTCAAAGACATCACTGCTAATCAAGTCTCTTCTTCTTTGCCAAATGATGAAGAAGCTCTTACCAATACTACAAGCACTGTTACACCATCTCTTACCTACGAGCAATATAAGCGTCTTCTGACTCTTCTTAAAAAGGATTCAGAACCAACAATTCATGCCTTAGCTGGTACATGTTTGGTTGTTCCTTCATCTTATTCTAATACATATGATTGTTCGGTTATAGACTCTGGGGCCACTACTCACATGGTTAGCAATTTGAATCTTTTATCTGATTATAGAGTATATGATGGACCTATCAAATCTATTAAGTTACCTTATGGAAAACGAGTACCGGTTACTCACATTGGTTGTGCTAAAATTGCTAATAATCTCACTATCTCAAACATTTTATATGCACCCTCATTAGAATTTAACTTGCTTTCTGTCTCTCGGCTAACAAAGGAACAACAATTTCTTGTCACTTTTTCCCCTAACTCCTGTCTCCTGTAAGATCTACAGGGTGGCAGGACGAGGGTAGCTGGTAGATTGGTTGAAGGCCTTTACATTTTACAACTTACTAAATCTTGTGATGTTGTTGAAACTGTTAATACTAGTTCTAAGACTCTTAGTTTTATTGATATGTGCATGTGGCACAATTGTTTGGGGTATGTGCCCTATTCTATTATGAAATTTGGGTTTTGTATCTTAGAAGGATTCTATACTTAATGAGAAATGTGAAATTTGTGTGCAGCCCAAACAAACTAAATTTCCATTCACTTCTAGTTATATTAAAACTCATCAATGCTTTGAATTGCTTCACCTTGATGTATGGGGACCTTATCAAACTCCCACACACCAAGAATATCTTTATTTTCTAACCATTGTGGATGACTTTTCTAGAGCTACCTAGACATTTCTGATGAGGTCTAAATCTGAGGTAACTAGTTATGTTAAAAACTTTATTGCATATGCTGCTACACAATTTTCTCTACCTGTTAAAACTATTCAGAGTGATAATGGCTTAAAGTTTGTTAATTTGAACTTTCCAAGTTCCTCAAAGGACAAGGGATTGCGCATCAAACCACATGTCCATATACACCTAAAAAGCATGGTGTTGTCAAAAGGAAACATAGGACAGTTGTTCAAATTGCAAAGGGACTCATATTACAATCAAGAATTCCTATCCAATATTGGAGGGAATGTATAAAAATGGCTACCCATTTAGTTAATAGGATTCCCTCCCATATATTAGCTTACAAAACTCCTTATGAGATTGTATGTGGAAAAAGTCCAGATTTGACTCATCTTAAAGTGTTTGGATCCCTAGCCTATGCTACTAACTTGCAAAATAGTGATAAGTTTTAGGGCAGATCCATTCCTTGCATTTTCCTCGGCTTTCCTGAAAATTAAAAGGGTTTTCAACTCCTTGATATATAAAGTAAACCCATATTTTCAAGTAGATATGTAAGTTTTATTGAAAAAAATTCCATTTAAAGATGTTTCTTCTAATAATTTCGATGGAGTGTGCAGGGATATGCGCAACATGTTCTGGTTTGACTTAGATGAACCTCAGCAACCTAGTTCAGCAAAAATTGTGACTACACTTGGTGAGTAGCAACATTTAGACTCCACATGCACTAATCAAGAACAACACATGCAGACTAGGATTCCTTCACATTCTAAAAATAAAGGACGATCTAGCAGAGCAAGGAAGCTCCCCATTTGGTGTAAGGATTATGTCTTCTCCCTTATACAAGCTGAAAGGAATGATAGGTACCTTTATAGCATTCATAATTATGTTTCTTATGCCAATGTCTCCTCTGATCATATGTGTTTTGTAACATCTATTGATTTGATACATGAACCTGAATTTTATAAGGATTCCATAAAGGATATACGTTGGATTGAGGCAATGAATAGTGAGATTCAAGCCTTAGAAGATAATAAAACTTGGAGTATTGTGCTTTTACCTAAGGGAAAAAGAGCTATTTGTTGTAAGTGGGTGTATAAGGTTAAGTGCAATTCGAATGAGAGTGTAGATAAGTTTAAAGCTAGATTAGTGGCTAAAGGATATAGTCAAAAGGAAAGAATAGATTATCATGAAACATTTTCATCAGTTGTTAAGATGTTAATTGTGAGATTAGTTCTAAAACTAGCTGCTATGTATGAATGGGACTTGCACTAAATGGATGTATGCAATGCTTTCTTGCAGGGGGATCTTGATGAAGAAGTATACATGAAAATACCCCAAGGCTTTGCCATTAAGGGGGAGAACTTAATATGTAGGTTAAATAAGTCATTATATGGACTAAAAGAAGCCTTGAGGCAATGTAATTCTAAACTTTGTGAGGCTTTGTCTTCTAATGGGTTCAAGCAAAGTGAGTATGATCATTCCCTATTCATTCAAAACTGAGATGATGGTGATGTGTTAATACTTGTATACGTTGATGATTTACTCATTACAGGAAGTAGTAAGTCTGGTATTCATGAAATTAAGACTTTTTTGCATAACACTTTTAAAATAAAGGATCTTGGTTTAATGAAGTATTTGTTGGGAATTGAACTACCTAGATCAAATGATGGTATAATTTTGTGTCAACAAAAGTATGTCCTTGACATTTTGGCTGAGACAGGGATGAGTGCTTGTCGACCACTCAGAGTGCCCCTAGCTCAAAATTAGAAGCTTGTGGCATTTGAAGAAGGAAGAAACAAAAGGGATGAGTAGCTCCAAGATCTAGAACATTATAGAAAACTTGTAGGTAAGTTAATTTACTTGACTAACTTATCTTGACATTTCATTTTGTGTACATAAGTTGAGCCAATTTATGCAAATGCCCACCAAAGAGCACATGACAGCAACTTTGGAAGTCTGGGTATGAGTGTGCTGTTGAGTTCCAAAGGCATTTTAGAGCTGGAATGCTTATGTGATGCGGACTGGGGCTCGTGCAAGACCACGAGGAGGTCAGTGACTAAATATCTATTGAAGTTTGGAGGATCCTTAGTAATGTGGAAGACAAAGAAGCAAGCTATCGTATCCAAGTCTTTAGCAGAGGCTGAGTATTATGTCTTGAGTATGGCAGTTTTAGAAATCGTTTGGACAATTGGTATGATTAAGGATCTCAAAATAAGTTGTTGCAATCCTGTCAAAGTTTTTTGTGATAATCAAACAGCAATTCATATTGCCAATAACCTAGTTTTTCACGAACGGACTAAGCATATTGAAGTGGATTGTCATTTCGTCTGTGAAAAACTAAAGAAGAAGGTCATTACATTGCAACATGTTAAATCAGAGAATCAACAAGCTGATTTACTTACTAAGGCTGTTGGTATAGATGTTCAGCACAAATTACTGTGCAAATTGGATATTGTTGATATGTTTCAACCTCTAATTTGAGGGGAGTGTGGAAATACAATAATAGTATGCAGGGTATTTGTGTAATTTGTGAATACCGAATATTGTGTATTAAGTTTTATTAGTGGGACAAGTCTCTTTGTTCAATTTAGGATATAGGCTATAGGCTATAAATACAAGGTCAGTATTAGATATCTGTGTGTAGTTAATTTTCAATAATATTGAATACTCCTTTGTTTTCGCACGGTGGATTGCTCAAGTTTGAAGATCTTGACACTCTAAATAACATTTACAACGTTCTGTCAACTTCTTGACTAACAATGAATATTTAAATTGATTTTATGCAACCGTCCGAGGGCTTCAATTCTGACTTACCATATGTTCTATTTAAATTTTCAGTCACAATCATATAATTCATACCTACATTTTATTGAGCAAATTCCATGATATAAGCTCAACTATCTCGTTAGCAGAGAAACTGACTATGGCTACTTTAGATGACCAAAATGTGACATAGTGAGAAGTTAAGAATTCAAATCTTCCATATATGTAAAAGTAAACCTAACCAACAAGTGTCGGATGCAATGGTAAGCAGTTGACACTCCTGACATGAGAATACGAGTTCGATTCTTGAAAACGCATTTGTAGATAGAGGGTGCTACCCCATCTTGGCACAAAATGCTCTAAGATGCGCTCCACATTATCTCGACTCCGGATTAGTCGGTTGTTTGGATTTACTTGACCTAATTAAAAAAACCAAGGCCCAAAAGAAGTGCCGAATACCAGGGGACTTGTTGGGGGGGGGGAAGGCCCTAAATGCTCTCATTTACCAACAAAAAAAAAAGTAAACCTAGGTCATTATCAAAATTATGCGAATTGAATAATTTCTTTTTAGAGAATTGAATACTCATTAGTAAAATAATAATATTGATATACATATATAATAAGTTTAATTTCCCAACATATAAAACATTATCATTAAGAGAAATTCTTGAATAAATTGGGTGCACACGACATCTATGCACTACCCAACTACTGAGAAAAAAGAAAAACATTAGGAATTTCTCTAATTGTTGATGCACAATACTTGAATAACAGTATGTTCAAGATGATGTTTTAAACCAAAAAGATGCCCATTTTTCAATGAATCAAGGTATTTAGCGCCTGCTATGTCTTCGGCCAACATATGTAGTCAAGGTATTTAACTTGACAACCACACAAGAATTTTCATATCCGTCACAAGGAAACAGCTATTTTGGTCTTAACACTAGATGCATTCTGCTTATAATTATATATTTGCAACAAGCTATCGAAATAAAATTAGCAAATATGCTAATTTACATAACAGTCATGACTCAACGTTTATAAATAATACCATGACTCCTCATATAATAGGTGCTTGTTAAGAAAAGAACGGATTCAGATACGTTGACGCGTTTTTTTTTTTTTTTTTGAAAAAAAAAACTATCGAAGCTGTCCGTTTACTCGTATTCCATATTTCCATCCTCTCGACCACCCAAGATAGCCTTGCGTATCACAACCTAGCGGCTCTAAGAACAACAATGAAAAGCCCACCAATGCAACCATGTACAGGGTGCCGTACTACTTTCCTCAGCACTCGGCTTGTGACGACTGAAAGAACTACACCAACTAGTAGCCGCCTTCAAATATAAAATCCAACAGTCATATGGTCCTCCATTTTATCACGATCTTTTTATACTGTCACCATGCAGAGCAACAAATCCTTCACTGGCCAAAGTAGCAACTGCATTTCTTACCTGCATTAACATGTCTTTGCCTTGTTAATAATGAGATATTCCAAATGGGAGTATACAAACAAAATAAAGTGTCTTTTGGAAAGAGGAGAGGGGTAGGCTTACATCACTGAGGTGGAGTTCACTGGCGCTCTGTTTCTTCAACTCTTCCAGTAACTAAATGACCAAATGTAAACATATTAGAACGTCATTGCATACTTCAGATATTCAGTAGAATACCTTAACATAATAACATATAGAGTAAGCTAGCATACCTCCAACAATCGCATTGATGGTCCCCCAATTTGCATCTTCTCCATGATTATGTTGCGAGTTGCTTGTACCACACTTTCTCGTCTCATCCTTTCACTTGCAGAAACTCCAGTAGTAATAAGATCCATGTCAATGGTTCCTGGGAGAAATAAAGGACATTAAAAGTAAGGAAATTTTGATCTAGTTTGTCTGGGTTTATAAATAGAAGAATCAGGCTCATCATTTGTAAAGCTACCGGTAGAGTGATCAGTGGCAGACTGCTGCATTGCAACTTCTAGAAGCCGAAAAGCCTCCATGACATCCCGCTTTTCCACCTGAGTCCATCAGGTATTTTAAGAGCACTACAAAGAATTCCTAAACTGTGTTTCACTATGAAACTAAGCAAACATAACTAACCCATTCTGAGAAGCGAATCCGAGCCAAGGCTTCGCTAAGCCGTATTAGACTCTCAATCTGCCTTGGTGTTGCTGTAATCACCTGTTTAATTCATGCAGAAGATTGGCATACATAGCAGAGGGTTGAAAATCTTAAAAAGTTGCAATATTAGTGAACAATCTTGTAATCATATCGTAGAATCAGAGATAATAATTCCCCGGATATAGGTTTTCACAAAAGCAGAACAAATGGTGACATTCAATTTGGAAGAACATATATCTAAAATACTTTACCTTCTTGCTGCTCCCTGGAAAATTTCCTCTCCTTCTTATCTCAACATAACCTCTAGTCAGTTCTTCAGCAGCTTCATCCGATAGTTGTGGGTGTATATGCTTCCGAGCATAACTCACATAAGCAGTTAACGTATGAAGATCCAACACATCTTGCTCTAAGCTCTACAAATAGACATATAGCATTATTAGTAAGCAAAACCAATGAACGTTGGACCTTAACCCTGAGTGGGAGGATGTCAGGATTAGACCTCAGGATTCTCAAAGTGCAAGGAAACAATATGCTTGGCAAGTCGTCTATCTGTCTGTTCATCAGCCTTGTCAAGAATCAAGTAGATCAAATCGAACCTGAGCAAGAGAAGGTCAACTCAGATCAGTTCACAACTACGCAACATTTTCAAAAATTCTGTTATTCTGTTATCTTTTCATCCATCATCACGGCTTGTAGTAATAGTCCATTCTTAATGGATAGAAGCAGTTAGGTTCACCATGCCTAGAAGTGTCCTACTTGCTTCATAATGAATCGTGAACTCCATAAAGGCAAGGCTCAAGTTTTTGACTGCCAAATGTTACTCCAAATACCAGGCAGCAAGTCTATAATTTATTTATCAATAGTAAAAGCAATTTTTTAGTCCTTTAAATTGACAACAAGTTTCAATTTAGTCAATTTTATTAAAAGTTTTTAATCCTTTAATTTTGTAAATATAGTCAAAATTTTCCCTTCTGACACTTTAATTTACTTAATGGAAAAACTTGCATGGAATTAAATTAATTTACCTATCATAATTTGAACTTTCTCGCTATGCCAACAAAACGAATAAATTGCACTAATTCTTCTTTCTTACAATTCTGATAAGAATTTTAGTTTTTTAAAACTCATTTTGAATGTCCAAATCTAGGATTTTTTTTAATGAAAAATTCGAGGTGAAGAAAATTAAAAAAATATTAATGACGTTAAAAGAAAATATTTGTTATATCAAGAGAATTTGAATCTTGGAAAGAAAACAAATTTTTACTTTAATTGTTAATGAGAAATTAGCAATGTTAAATAAATTATTTTTTTGTTATATCAAGAGAATTTGAATCTTAGAAAGAAACCAATTTTTTACCATATTTTGTAAAGTATGAAAATTGCAGATTGAAGCCCATTGACAAATGAAACTTCTAACAGCGACCTACCTGGACAGAAGTGTAGGAGGAAGTTGTATGTTGTCAATGACAGACAAGCGGGGGTTATATCGCGACCCACTAGGATTCGCACAAGCCAACACTGAAGTCCTGGCATTGAGGGAGGCAATAATACCTGCTTTTGCTATTGAAACAGTTTGTTGTTCCATCACCTGAAATAAATCAAGACTCAGGGTTATAGACATTCAAAATGCAGAGCTAATAAAATCATGAGACAAGAAATGCTTCATTCACAAGTATACAGAAAGAGAACATGCAATCAACCTCATGTAACATGCTCCTGGCATTCTCAGACATTTTGTCAAATTCATCTATACAGCAGATGCCTCTGTCACTTAAAACTAGAGCGCCACTCTCGAGAACCTGAAGATGGAGCACGTGTTTAGGGTCACCTATGTTTCTTAAGCAGAAGATAATATAATAACACGTGAATATAGTTTATACCGTTTCGCCTGTTTCAGGATCTTTGGTAACATAAGCAGTCAGTCCAACAGCAGAGCTACCCCTTCCACTTGTGTAAATGCCACGTGGAGAAAGTTTATGTATGTATTGGAGTAGCTGGGACTTGCTGGTTCCAGGATCACCAACTAGTAAGATATTAAGATCACCACGGAAGTTAGCGCCAGATGCCAACTTCAAAGCATTTCCACCAAAAAGCTGTAATGAAGGCAGTTAAAAGCCGTCAGTCCAAGCACCGCAAAGAGAACGCTTAAACAAACTGAAGGTAAATAAGTGAAACAAGCAATCAATCTCTAAAAAGAAAAAATATCTAACCTGGCAAAGAAGGCCTTTCTTCACATCATCTAGCTCCCAGATGTTTGGAGCCAATGACTTTGTCAGCCTTTCATATATATCTGGCTGTTTTGAGAGCTCTTTCAGTTGAGCCACCTGAAGCTCAGACACGCATGTGACTAACATGCATAAAAACATGCAGTAGATTTCATGGTGAATAAGAGCAACTTTACCTTTTTTTCATCAAAATGAATCTCTTCTGTATTTCGGTTGCCCAGGCTAGTTTCAACGTCCATTGCATCCTCTGACAGCATTCTTGACTTATCAGTCTTCTTAATATGAAGACAGTCAATGAAAGTCTAAAATGCAAAGGGGACAAAAAAACCTTTAGTTAGAAGATATTGATAATTTGACGATGGAGCTTCAAATATAATTAAATGAAGGATTTGCAACCATAATACATGCCTTGAACAGTGATTTAACAGTTCTTTGAGTTGGTCCAACCCTGACACTCATAGCCCTATATATACCAGTCACCTAATTAAGGAGAAAACAGATCATCAACACCAATAAACAAACAAGGCCAGTTATTTGAAACAAAATATGCCAAAGTATGGTCTGACCTCAACTCTGTCACCTGGCTTTCCGGCATCTACCAGCTTGTCATGCATCAGCAAGCTTACAGTGTGTGGTGTTCCCCCTTCAGGTATCTCATCAGGTGTCTCCTGGAGCCTCACAATTTGCTTATCTGTGAAACTGATTTAAGAGGAAAGATCTATTGAGTTCCATAGTTACTAGAACTAAACTCTAACCTCGAATGAGGAGTAGCCATAACAATTCCACGTATGGGATTCTTTAAGTTCTTAATTTCAGAAATGTACTGCCGTAGAATCACTTATCTAGAAGCACATAGACAATTATGAGTTGCCAGTTATATGCTTATTTTTTAGTTCTTCACCAGAATCCTTTCAATTGTGCCACTGATATTTATTGGAAGTTAATAGCAAAAGAAGCCGACTAGCACCATACACATACTTCCAAATCTGATTCCTTCATGATTAGGCATATTTAACCAACAGCAATAAAAAATCTTCCAAATATCAAATCACTAGTTCTTTTACCACATATATTGGTTGCATTACCTGCATCGGTTGTGAACCAGTGTCATGGAATTTTTCGCTTGACACTCTTCCCTTGGACATTTAGTAGGCTCACTTATTCGCCCTAAAAAAGTCATCAAATTATAACAATGTAAAATGACATAGATTGCTCATTAAAGCCATAGTTAGAAATGTCCATTAGAATATACCTCTCTCTACGGCAACCGGTTCTGAGCAGCATCCACACACGAGACATCTAAATATAGCTTCCCTGATTTCTGGTATAATGGAGCTACATCGAATAATCATTCCCTTCAATGATACCATCCTCTCAATATCTGAGAATAAAGTGAGCATTCTTAACAGACTATTCGTAATATCATACAAGCGCCACATTAAAATCGGGGAAAAAAGACTGAATGATAAACCAAGCTCACCAGATGGATTCAAATTTCTCATTGAAGTCGAGGTTTTAAGATTAAAAATTCGAGTTTGAATGTGCTTTTCGAACAACGGGTTGATTCTACTGACCATATTCATCAGAACCAAATCAAAAATTGCAAGAACCTCGAGCGGGTATCTGACCATTTTTGTGTACAAGTCTGGATCATAATCAAATACATCGTGTGCATCGACGTCTAGTGAATCTCCCTCAATTTCAATGACTTGTTTGATAGCCGTCTCATATTTCCCCTCCATATGCAGCCCATCGCTTTGAGATGACTGCTCTCTGAAGTGCTTTAAAAACCTCTGAATCGCTTCATTTACGTCTTCGACGCTTATATTAGTACCCCAGACGAAGGTAGGCCTGATATCATCTGCATTGTAACCCTCTCCGCCTTCTGATGACATGGGCGCGTCATCAGTGGATGTGGGTGTGGCTGCAACAGGGGTGGACATAGACGCCCTCCGACCACCTCCCCTTTGCCTGGTCCTCGATGGAGATGGGGTAGCATCGGAGGAGGCAAATCGGGTTCGATTAGACGGAGGAGTCGCGAACGCAGCCGGTGTCGATGAACGCCGACGCCCTCTGTGGCGAGCAGCATCTCCGGGAGAGGATAATGTGTTGCCGATTGGGCTGGAAAATGAATCGTCGGGAGATGAAGGACCTGCATAATTTGGCCAAAGTCGTTAGCATACAAACGGAAATTAAATACTGCGAAGAACGTAGAAGGAGGAGAAATACTAACCGTTGTTGAAATTCGGCGGAGAAGAGTCGGAAGCCATGACTATTGGTGAAAGCAACAAGCACACCAGTGGAGAGAGAAAGGAAATGGAGCTCCAAAGGCGTTCTGCAGCTAGATATGGCGGGAGGAAGACATGGTTTTCCCGCCAGAAAATTTGGGCCGACTATGTTTGAATGTGGGCTTTGAAAGTGTAATCGCAAGAGGCTGTATAAAGGCCCGTGTAATTATGGACCTGTGGAAACATGACATCATAAAGATGGAGAAGGCCCAGAAGGGTTTTACGAGGTAAAAAACAGATGAAATTTAATGATAAGTTAAAGGTGAAATTTTATTGCATGAGTTATTACTAAAGAGCAATTTTGTTCTAAAAGATTTTTGAGGGATAATTTTATCTTAAAAGTATTAAAAGGGGAGCAATTTTTTCATAACCATTATTCCAATTAATTTTGACCGTTAGTTGACCAAATATGTCAAACTAGTAGTTCACATGTCATCTATGTCATTTTTGTTAAGATGCAAATTTACCTCAAAAGTTCATGTGTCATTTACCTCATTTTTTAAAAAATTAGGTTTAAAAATTTCAGGGAAAATTTGCACCTTAACAAAAAATTACGTGGATGGCATGTGGATTATCAGCTCAAACTAACAGTCAAAATTAACTAGGATAACGGCCAAGGTAAAATTGCCCCTCAATGAAAACTTCTAAAATAAAATTGGCCCTTAAGTTAAAAGCTTTAGTGATTTACATTTTACAGTTGTTCTAATCCAAAAATTCTAATATTGTGGATGGACAAAAGGAGGGAAATTCTAATTTAGTGGACAGTCATTTAGTTTTTAATACTGGCAACCAATTCAAATTTAACACATCGTCTTGTTAAAATTATTTAAGTTACAAGTTCTATTGAAATATCTTATACACATACATTTTTATTTTCTTTTTAAACACAGGAAATTGGAATTAGGCAATTAGCATTACAACTAAAGCGTCACACACACGCTTTACTAGCAAACTTCGCTGCTCTTTCCTTTTCTACATGGTTTTGTTTCTTTAAGCGCAATATTCTCGACACGAATCCAATAAGTCATATGGGCTATCATATTTTGTGTATTATATATTCATAATCTGAAAACGAGTTGTATATACGGTTGATAGTAAGCTGTGTTATGTATTGATATTTTCCAAAGTGATATTCATTGAATCTACTTATAATATTGATGCATAGCGGCTAGCAGCGTATTGTAAAAGAATTGGTAGCGAGATTCCAAATGAATGCATTTATGGTTTATAAGTACTAAGAATGGCCCACGAGGCTTAAAATTAGGGATATATTCTTAATAAGACCTTGTGTCATAATTGAGAGGGTATCAAACTATCAATCAATTCTTTGTAGCAAAGTGCCGACTCTCCCTCTTTTCTGTTAAAAGCTAATTGAGCGCACACAGTTTACACACTGCTTTACCCCTAAAAGCTAACCTGAACTCATATTCCCACCAAGATGCTTAACCTTTCATTACCTTTAATTTTCTTTTCCCTCTTACTCTTCTTTTGCTGTTTTTTTATACATGTTTATTTGTGTGGCTCCCCCTACCTCGTCATGTAACTAAATCTCGTATTCATTATGTCTGTTCATTAAAATGAGCAGTTTTTAATGGTCTTATCCTTATAAGTTGCTCATTTTTCATGCAAACCATGGATTTGATACAAATAAGATGGGTCGGTTCTTCACCATAAAGCTGAACGTAAGATGCTATTTCCCTTTTTCATGTGTTTTGAAGCATGAAATTAAAGATTGTTTTTTAATTTACTTGAATTATATTCTTGACAAAAAAACATAAAATATCTCTCATATATATATATATATATATATATATCAAACACAGTGTGCTGGGAAATTAAACACATATATGAAACTACTGTGGAAAGAATAAAGATATAACAACCATTATACATGTAATAATAAGGCGTGTTCATAATATCCAAATCTCTGCGTCCATCTTAAACAGCTTTTTGATGTCGTGTTTAGTGGCCATGCATCTTTAAACAAAACTAGTTAGGTTCGAAGAATACTAAGCTCTTCAAAGTTCAAATAGAACATTAATTATTAGTTATGTGATTTATGATTACATGTCGCCGTTGAGGCACCTGGAAACTTTAGGGTTTGAGGTAAGTGAACGCGACGCGCGCAAACCGATCGAAGTGAGACCGAACTGATTTTTTAATATACCAAATCATTAGTCTTTCACTACCATTACTTGCTAGTAAGCTACCAAAGTAGGCACCATGAAACTAAAGGACGGGGACAAATTAAAAGGGACACGAAGTTCGGTAAGAAAATCATGATCATGGAATGACAAAACCTAAGAAGACAAATTGCGAAACCTTCACATCGTGTAGGGACAGAAATGCTAAATTATCTGTAAAAAGAAAAAAATAAAATAAAATAAATGAAACGAATATAGTATATGATGATCAATCTTGTTTATAGTCCAAAACCTTTTCTTGTGTACTCTAAAGTACTGTGTATATTAATGACCACGCACCTATGTATATTTTGCTATATTAACGGAGTACAGCCACAGATCCATTTATTTGGTGTGCATGCGATGTAGAAGGGGGAATGGAATTCTTGTTTTAATTGGGGAGTTATACTTATGTCACATATGTTTATCAAGTTTTTCTAAATTAAACCTATTGATATTTTTCACTCAATAATAAGTAAGTAGAAAAGAGAGCTAGGTAATTAAAGAAAATGATTAAGTAATTTTTTTAAAAAAAACATATTGTAGTAGGATTTGAAAAAATGTGTGTGTGTATTTATGTTTCTCACGCATATATGAGGAAAGTCCATTGGTTGATGAGCTGGTCATACATATTTGGACGAAGCTCCTCCAGTCTCATACGCAGTGATCATGTGCCAGGATTTTGAAGAATTTACACTCCGCTTAATTAGATTGTATGCATGTTGTAACCACTATTCTGAAATTAAGCTCTTATAATTATATATCATCTCACCCACAGAACAAAATTATTCACGTACTAGTCTATAAATTCTGGAATTTCACTGGTAAAATCCATGAAAGATATATATGGTCTGAGACTAGTAAAGAAAAATCCTCCCATATATATGTCTATATAGGCAGCTATAGCTACAGCCTTCAGGTGGATCGTCATAATTAACGAGAAAAAAACAATTATTAATGCCTCCAAAAGAAGGAAGCTGATTAATTGTATAAACCACCCACCAATTATTAAATACTCTATAAATAATGCCCTGTCTCTTTCTTTTTTGGCATGAAACTAAGATTGGGGGTTGGAGAAATAAGGCATAGGAGGTAGGGTAAAAGGGTATGGTGGATATTGAAAGATAGAGTCAGGAGCAGAAGAAGATGATGATAATGGAGGAGCCATTAATGTCGTTGCAGCGTCAATATGGTTCGTCTGTGTGGCTACGTTGGTAAGATTGTTATTATGCTGAAGAACAAGAGGAACTGAAGAAGTCTCACCAAAACCACCATGTGAAGGGCCTTGATCATGAAGAAGACCACAAAACACATGCCCTCCAATCCTCACTGAAGTATGGTACGCAAATTCATTCACCCAATCATCCTTTGATCGCACTTGTACGCAATTAAACATCGCCTTCATACTCACCCATTCTGGAAACTTCAACTCCTCCTCCTTTTCATCTGAAATAAGCAACAAACACTTATTCTAAACATTCATGGTTGGCTAACAATTTCTTAAGCTACCAACATATAATTAATCTAGCGGTGTAAGGTCCTGTTTACTAACTTGAGACCCAAAAGAGACAGTTAATGTTGAGAGAGATAGTTACAAACTCCAAATCGAATACCATATCATAATATAAAAAAACAATTTCTTAAGCTAAAACAGTAAACAATTTCCACAATTTTATTGGTATAGTTCCTGTAAATGAAGTGTGTAACCTGAGTCATGTTTACGGATACTGTTTGTAAGAGCTATTATGTCACAACCGACTGATATAAAGCAATACTCCCTATGATAAAATATATTCTTCCTATAGATACAGGGTGGGCGGCAATAGCAAGACTTAGGTGTACACTTTGTTTGGAGGAACTATGCCAACGAATTCTAAGTCTAGTATAGGCCTTTTTTTAAGGAGGAAGATGAAGCAGGTTTCAATCTTTTATTTTCTAGGTCATAATTAATCAGAACTTAGAAATATTGGTTCGATCTGAATTATTCTAGTTGTAGCTAGCCGATTTAAGCAACCTCAAAGTGAAGAAATAAAGAGTTAACAATTAGGGCAAACCTGGTGGGGGATAGGGGTTGTTGTGTTTGTGCCTTTTAAGGAAATTATGAGGATGATGATGGTCCCTATGGCGTCTTCTATTATATACAGGAACCCAAGTGCTGTGAACATGAGTTTCACACTCAAGCCCTTTGCTCTTGCAGCAACTTCTACATCTCTTGTACTCACAACCTTTCTTCGCTTGGTTCCCACAGTCTTGGCACTTACTCCTCTCTACCTGTCCAGCTTCCATTTATCGTAGGATCAAACTTAAGAGACATGTGTGTGCGTGTGTGTGTGTGTATATATATATATATTCTTAAAGATCACTTAGCTCTTTCTATTCCTGGTCTCTTCTTCGCCTCTAATGGTCTCTCTTTGATTGTGATTGTGATGGTGGTGGTGGTGATGATGGGTATAAAAGGAAGCAAGAACTTTCTTCTTTTTTAGTTTGGAATAACTGTGTATAAATATATTATTATATATAAGCATTTGTGCCGAGTTCAAGAATACAATTGCATTTACGCCATGGCAAACTATACACAACAGGAGAATCAATTCTAGTTTGAATTACATATACGAATCAAAGCCCGATATATATATGTGTGTGTGTGTGGGTGTGTAACCAATATATTGATTTAAGATTGTGGTTGTTACTTGAATGATTGGAGGATTTAACCTATGTGATCTATCAAATACAACTCTTGAGTCTTGATTACAATTGTAGAACTACTTTTATTGTACGTAAAAAAAATCATTACTGCAAGAACTTCCCCATTAAAGGATAGCACAAGTCTTCTGGATATATAGGGAGAAGATGTGTGTGTTTTTTGTGTGGTGGTTTTTTTTTTTTTTTGGCTTAGGATATTCATTGTTGGTAATGGTGACTAATATCCTTACATCATAGAATTCTCAAAAGGGGGTATTTTAATTTATTACAATTGCCACTTAAATATTATGGGTGTGTTTGGAAAAGTTTATTTTTCACTTTAAGGGCTTATAGTAAGGCATAAGCACGATTTAATTGGAGAGATGGATTATTAGGTATTTAGGTGAGCTTTTAAATTAAGAGTTTACAAGAAAAAAAACCAATTTTCATTTAAGCAGGAATAAGTAGTTTTTGGCTTAAATTAAGAGCTTATAAGAAATTTTTAAATTGATGTAGACTTTAGGGATGTATAAAATGAGAATACAGTTAATGTAGATAATAGTCAAGATCAAGAGCCATCGTCAACAAATGATCTTTGGACATCTTCAACCCAAATAAATCATATTCGTAACATCATCAGGAACCTAATTATACGGGACATTTGATCTGATTAGTTATGTTATATTTGACCGTATCAAAAACTTTAATTTTGCATCATTTCTAATTTATTTGCATTTTCATTACAATTTAATAATTATCTATTTTACCATTGTCAAATGTGATTAAATATATTTTTCTCGCTTTTCATATATTTTACAATTTTTTATTTTAAATATCATAAAAGTCACTTATGTAAAAGATAAACCAAACATATTTCACTTTTCTAAAAGCACTTATCCAATCGTCAATCCAAACATAAATAGTTTTCACACAATTTAACTTTTACCAAATTGCAATGAAAAATATATTAACCAATCATAAATAACTTTTTTTGTGGGTTCAAGTATACACCGCTAGTAGTGATGACTAATCCTTTTATATAAAGAAAATATTTTAATTTAGTACAATTGCACTTAAATATTATGTGTTTTTTGTCATATCAAGATAGCTTTTACAAGCCTTCATGCTTATACAATTAAGTGGAGTCTTTTCGTTTATTTAGAACGATCTTTTTTGAAGTGGCCATTTATATAT
Organism: Albizia julibrissin; assembly: GCA_037074505.1. NCBI lineage: Eukaryota > Viridiplantae > Streptophyta > Magnoliopsida > Fabales > Fabaceae > Albizia > Albizia julibrissin. The sequence continues at coordinate 1,266,614 of CM073480.1, read as the reverse complement.
AAATATAACGGGAGAAAATGTAAAAATACACTTTAAAATTTTATGTGACTATCTCTTAGACCCTTTTATTTTTTTTAAATTTAGAATAATAAGTCTTTCGATTATTCTCACTTGATCATTAGATCAATTCGATCTTTTTTTCATTTGGAGATTTGTGCGAAGTTATATTGGGCGTATTTTTGTGCGGGCGTCGTAATTACATTAAGGGGCAATTGTAGTCTTGGAGTTAATTAAAGGGCCAAAAAACAAGTAGACAGACACCTGTCATTTAATGTTCCGTCAAAAAAAAAAAGAAAGACACCTGTAATTTGTTCCTCTTCTATTTCAGGAGGGGAATGGCCAAATTACGGCTAGTGTTTTGAAGCATATTTTTTAGAATGGAGGAGGGTAAATGGAGTGAGGACAAGAAATAGAAAGATGCTTCAACCGTACTGTTGTGAGCACTTTGAATAAACAAACACTTGCAGCATAAATTGACTTTCTATAATGAGCATATTTTATTGTAATAAAATAATGCTATTAATTATATTATGCTCTGATTATTGTACGCATGTTTTATAAATTGTAGATGTCTTATGTCGCTTGATGCTACAACACTAACATTTTTTAACATATGTTATGGGCATAAAAATTAATACCGACTTCACAAAGACGGTGCTTTCCGACCTTCCCCACAACTTATTTTTCTCTTTAAAAGAGCAAATACATATGTCTCATCACAGCAACATGATTTCAAGATTAATTAAGTGCTACAGATTTAGTTTGCCTAAATTTCATATTTTTATTAACTCAAAATACTGTTTTCTGAAATTAACCATTGAAAAAATATTTTTATTTCTTATTCTATACTCATTAAAGAAAGACCAAAAACATATAATCTCCTAACAAGTTGAGTTTTAAAACACACTGTTTTTCACACACTCTTTTACCCTGATTTCCCAAAGCAATTACCATGTATTTGATTATAAAAACAAAATATTAACTTGGGAAGACATGTCTATATATATAATATTAAAATAGTGAAATTGTCGTTGAAAATAAACCTTTCCTTCCACATGGGCAATTAGATCTCAGTCGACAATATTCACTGAACAATCTTTTTCGTTTCAACAAGGGCTGATATAAAATTATGACAAAAAGTACTTGTAATTACACAAGGCAAGACATCAAAGAGAATTAAGCCATTACTGTCTTACTGATATCCAATCTGATACATATATCATACCAAACGACGTCACCTAAGAACTACTTGCAATAAACCAATACCAGTTCGCTGGTCCCTAACAAATCCAAGATGGACGTGTTAGATTTCTGAAATTTCAATACGCAGGTAATTAAGAACTCGAAGTCCGACAAGTATCTATGTAGACTAAAATTCAAATCTTGACACTAAGTCAGATCTAGTGATGAATGATTATGTGTGTAAATATATATAGCACAATGAACATGGCTAAGGTCAAAGAGAGATTACAATTCCATTATTGATCAAGGAGTACTGATGATCAATGAAGTGGCGCTGACAATCAAATAAAGAATAGGGAGTTATTAATTATGATAGAAGCAGCATTGTCTTACAAATAAATGAATGAAACCTCGACTAAACACAAATGACAGCAATAACAGCAACTCAAGCAAGTTTGGTACCCGAGAACCCATCATCTTATCTAAGTGCGGCCCTTAACTCTTTTCTGTACGCAAAACTAACCCCACCCAAAGTATGACAGTTTTATTACAATGAGGGAAAAAAATAAATTCACTCAAACAGTATTTCTTTCTTCCGGACTATACCTAACTTTTACGAGGAAATATTAGTTGACCAATGGGCTTGTATCTTCTGCAGAAAACTGACCCGAAATGAATTGAAAAAATGCTCCTATAGACCAACAGAGAAATCACCTTACTTGGGAAGGTGAACAGAGTAATCCAGAAGCATCAGCACCAATCACTGCAAGATCACACACAGCACAAAGCTGCCCCTCCTGGCTGGGAACAAAACGGGATGTACAATATGGGCATGAGACATCCTTCTGCCCTCGGTAGATTGGTATATGGGCTGCACCACAAGTCACAAATGGGTTTCGGAAATCATAGTTCAATTTTGTGGCATCAGTCATATTTCTTTCTGCAGCTGCCAAAACTTGCCTAGCAGTCTTAGCTTGGTTTTCAATAGTCGGATTGGTCTCAAGTAGCCTCCTGGCAAAATTAGCAGCTGTGGCAAGGTTCTTTGCCTTGTAGCAGACAGACATTGCATTCAGCAAAGCCAGCCTCAAGTGAGGGGTCTGAAGGTTGCAGTGGGTGAAATATGCTGCAAGTTCTTGCTGACGTGCTGGGTCATCCTTCATTTCCCTCCTCTTCAGCTCTATCTTCAGACCCAAAACATACTCCTTAACTATGATGATCAATTCCTTCACATCATCCACTTCTCTCCTTGACTCAACAACAATCAAAGGGATTGTATGAAGGATATTAATGAATGTCCGTAGGGCTTCAGTGAATTTCCCAGTTGTTGTTAACTTATAACCAGCTTTGAGCTTTTCATCCAAATTGGACAATTTGAAAGGAAGAGCAGGAGGGCCTCTTACATTTGGACTAGATGACTCGGTCCAACCTCTTTCAACTGCAAGTGTTATTACTGGAGCAGATGAAAATGCAAGCAGATAGGAATAGCTGCTGCTATAAAGATCAAGAAACAAGGATCGCAAGGGGGCAAAATTTTTAATCCCAAGTTGTCGGTTCAGTAGCCTCATTGCTGTATCAAAATTGCCAGCAGCAGCATGATCAGCTGCAAGAGATGACCTTTGTATCCATATCTGGCTTACCGGCATGCCAGGTTGTGGGGCAACAAAAACTGGAGATCGCATACCAGAGGAAGCTTTTGGAGTTTCAACTTCAGGAGGCAGCTCTAAATCTTCCATCTCCCATCCACCCTCTTCATCATTATCTTCATGCACTTCTCCATCCTCCGAAATTGCAGAAACGTCTCCATTTTGTAAGCCATCCACATCAACCATGTCAAGCTCCTCACCCCAATTCCCATCAGCAGCCTCGTACTCTTCATCAGTAGAAGCCTGACCAATATTGTCAAAGTCCCCTTCAAAGACACCTCGCATGACCCTTAGAAGGGGCCAATCGCCACCACAAATGACAGGTGATGGTGGCATCAAAAGGGATGGCATTTTTCCATCAGGCAAAGGTGGGACATTCTCTCCCAGTTCAGATGCAATACGTTCAGCGACATCATGTAGCCCATGGACTGATGCAGTGGCATAAGCAAGAGGCAAATGACCCACCGATTCCAAAATCTTAACACGCTCGTAGACATCACCCAGGTACAAGGCATTGTGAAACTGACCCATCACATCATTTTTAACTTCAGCGATTTTTAACATCTTGGAAAGTTTGTCCATGTTACCAGTGATGAGATAAAGGAAAGACAGCCTCTCAAAATTTTTGGTCCTCTGGTATGCATACTCTACTATACCAGCATTTCCTTGACGAAGTGCCTCAACCCCCAAACGATACCAATGATCTTTCTCATCAATTGCTGTAGCTGATGCAACTGCTGTTTGAATGTTCCCACTCTCTAAAGCCAAATTAAACCGAGTTCTCTCATCTTTCACAAAATGGAGAGCAACCTCAGGAAATCCTTTCTGTTGTAGATAAGCAATCATAGCCTGCCCACAAAGCTGTGAATTCCTTATCACACTCATGACAAGGTCATATCTTTTCTTTAACAGAGAAAGTTTGAAAATGTATTCAGTCGCATCAATAACAACAGATTTGCATTTACCATCCCGATCTAAGCAGAATATTGTGTTTCCAGAAACCTTCGCAATATAAATGGGGACATCAAGTGTTTTAATTATTCCACTATCTCCGTTAGGAAGACAGTATTTGATGTGATTTAATGTTGTGTAAATAAATACACCATTGTCATCCCAGCCTCCACTTTTTACACGAATTGTTTCATGGAGCGTGCACTGGTGCACAAGCTTCTTACTTGCTATAATAATGGCATGTTTGCTGAGCAAGGCAACATTTTCCATATCATTAGACCAGACAACATACTTAATGAAAGGGGTTTGAAGATCACCAACAATAATTCTCTGCTGAAGATCAAATATAGCAACCCTGTCCTCTGACCTACACAGTAAGTTCCCTGTTCCTGCATAAAAAACAGCATCCGTGGGAAATGGGAGGGCACTTTTTTTAACGAGCTCATTCTTCAAATTCTTTACAAGAACTTGGTTGTTGCTTTTGTCAAGCACAGCAAATCTGTTGCGAGCCACGAAGATTGCTGATCCTCCCAGTCCTTTCCTTGCTTCTTGCATATCACCCCTGCCCAAACTGTCCTTGGATACAGAGTACAACTCATAAGATCCACCATCAACATCCGAACACAGAAGAACTGCATTTTCAAATGGGCTATAAGAAAGAGTCTTTGGGCTTTGATTGAGGTTTAAAGAACCAGGTCGTCGAATTGGGAGTACTTGTGTCTCTCTCTGTGTTGAAAATTCATGAAAACGTAAAAACCTATCTTTTGTGAAGAACAGAGAGTCACCACTAACTGCAAAAGCTGCCCTTTCTCTCTCCAGCTTAAAGACAATCATACCACTGTCATGACCAGCTGCTAACAGATTCATTTCAGGATGTGCCGCAAGAATCCAAAATCGGTCATGCTCTCGGCGGAATGTTTGAATCCCAGTCCGCTTTGTTGCATCCCATACCCGAATGCTTTTATCCTCAGAATTCGACACAATGATATCATGTTTGGCATGGAACATAACGCATGAAACATTATTCATGTGCCCTCTCAACGTGTCAACTTCCCATGCTTTAGTGTCTGAAAAAAAAAAAGAATATATTTTATTAAAAAACAGAGAAAAAGGTTACTTCAGAGTTTTAACTATTACACCCTTTTTTTGGTAAAATAAAGCCTATAAATTTTAATTCATGTAATAACTGCCTTGGACCTGTAATTTCATGCCATCAAATACATGCAAGTTCCTCAAAACTAATGCAAATAATCAGACTTGCATCAATTGCTGGGTAAACACAGCCTTGGAAAACCACTAAACCGTGGGTTGAAACCACGGTTTGCGTAAATCGAGATAAAACTCTTCTCACATACTTACCTCGTAAATCGTAAAAGATATTCTCAAAAGCTAATCCAAACACACACTTTTAGAATAAGAAATGAAAGGCCATGTATGCTTCCACCATTTAGTTAATAGTCAGGACTGCATAAAGTATATAACTAAGTTCAATACCTACCATTCATCCTCCAGATTTTCAATTGTCGGTCATCAGCTCCTGAGACAATGAGAGGCAGAGTAGGATGAAATGAAGCCCAATTGACTCCACGATCATGACCTTCCAAGACATACTTAACAACTGCGTCAACACCACCAAAGAGATCTGTGTTCATTTGACTAAGTCGCAGTATGTCATCTGCAGGAGACCCAGACTTCCTCTTGAGAGCACCAATATCCCATACACGAACAGTCTGATCCAAGGAGGCTGACACAACTAGATCCTCTCTGGGGTGGAACAAAGCACACATAACATAATGGTTGTGGCCAGTTAAAACAGAAATACAGGTACGTGACTGCCAGTTCCAGATGCGAATGGTCTGGTCATCACTGGCACTCACAATCCATGGGTTTTCGTGATGAAATTGCACTGTACGAATATAATCAAGGTGTCCTAAAAGAGTAAACAAACATCTGTGCAACTTGTAGTTCCAAACCTTGATCTTGTAATCATCCCCTGTCCACAGGAAAAAAAAATTATAAAAATCATTGAGAAGTGAAATCCCTCCTTGCCACATGCACCCATTAAGAAATGAAAATCTCCCCCATCCCAAGCAACCCAAAAAAACCCGAACATTAAAAAAAAAAAAAAAATCCAAACATCGGGACAACATGTAACGTTTAAATGTTTTGTCTGAGCCTATATTGATATCAGTACATGGTTTCCAATCCAGAGAGTTCATTTATGGCCCAAGTACATCCCATGCATTAAAGACATCTCAAGTAAATCTTGACAATCTACAAAACTCATTCCATTCCTTATTGCTCTTGGAATTACCTGTTGCACCAACTTGGGCAAGTATAGGACAAAGGAAAAGTGTAATGGAATAAGATGGGGCAACAAAAGTTAAATTGACAGGGAAAATTATTCCATGGTGGACTAATAATTAAGAGGCATCTTGTACGTAATTTTTTTTGAACCTACGTTCTCCTTTATGCAGCTCATCATAGATTTACAAAAGAAGAAAGCAAAAGCATGGAGAACCATTTATTCTTTATCTGACAATCACTCAGAGTAAGGATCAGTGGATCAGATACTGAGCAGTCAACGAAGATAGTCATTAAACATACAGAAAGCATAGTAACACAGCGGCGCTGTAAATAAGGTACCTCCAGAAACAAATAGAGGCTGAGACTTATGGAAATGAACACCTCGAACAGGCCCATCATGCTCGTCGAATCGGTCAATCAGGGTGCCCATTCGGTAGTCCCATAGCTGGATCACGCCACTGTGAAGACTCGCAAGGATCCACGGTCTCTTGCTGTGGAAACTAAGCCCCTTCACTCTATTACTTTTGGTCTCGAACTTCGTCAACATCTTCCTCAATCACCGTATCACAAGCACAGTCTCTGCACAATCCAATTGCATTAGAATTCCCATTCCATCAGAATCAAAACCAGATCAAGCTGAATTCCAACTGAAAATGCAATTCACACGTAAAATCATCAATAACGTTTATCATGAAATACAAAAAAAAAAAAAACTATATGAAACCAAATGAAATCACGGGATATAAAATTTCCAATATAAGAATTAAAATAGCCCAGCATTTTCCCACATGTAGCAACTGATTAGACAGGGGAGGGGAAAAAACAAAAAACCCACCGCATATAATCACCCCAATTAATTTCAATCCCAATGTTAATATGATAACGAAGAAATTTTTACCTCAGATCTAATTAACGTGGAGAAATCACGTTCAGCAAACAACTTAACGGATCAATAATCAAGTTAACCGACAGACCCGCATTAACGTGCATATATGAAGATAGAAGTTGCAGAGATTAGCAGAAGAGGAGAATTGGATCGAGAGTGGAGAGAGGAGACGGATTTTCTCGGATTTTCAGACCTCTCTTGAGATGAGATCTGGGTCTGGCTTGTGTAGTGTCTGTTAGTATTAGCGGAGAATGGGAAGGAAAGGAGAGAGAGACATTGAAATTTTGTAATTTAACAAGAACTGCACACATGGAAATTTCGAAACGCTTTTTTATTTGCATAGTTCCATTTCAACCTGTCTTATTCAGTTATTCTTTCAATTTTTTTATTAGTTTTTTCCCTTTTTCATTTCATGTTTTTTCTTTTTATTTTTCAGGTTGTTTTCGCGGTTGTTCATATTTAGCTTACTTCTTAAGCATGATGTGTATAATGAAGAAATCGATACAAGATTATAGCTTGTTTAGTTTAATTTATATTTATATATAAATTTAATTTACGTAAATCGAAATAAAATTCTTTAACATATTTATTTTATAAATTATAAAAGCTATTTTATATATTATAAATTATAATTAAAAAACACTTTTATATGTTCCAATCTGAAACATATCATAAAATACAATTAAGGAAGCATAAGAAAGAAATTGACGAAGTCAAATTAGTAGTACAATACCCAAAAAAAAACCAAGAAAATCAGATGAATAGAGAAGCAGGCCAAATAAAAAAATTAGGGACACTTTGCGGAAATATTAAGAGAGGAAAAATGATATATTTAATTTTATAAACAATGAAGTACCAATTGAATGAAGTAGGAAAAAATAGGGGCAGTATTGATGATTTTTATTTTTTCACAGGGTTGCATTGCATGTATGCATTTTTACCATCTATTTAAATTAAATTTATAGTAATTTCATTCTGTACTCATTTTGTTATTGTTGATATGGCATCTACAAGCTTCCCTATCACTGAGAGTCTCACATTTTCCTTTAATACATAAAAGATAAAAGATTTCTTTAAAAAGAAACAAACGTTGGAACGGACCAAATTTACAATAGAGATATACAAACTTTTAAACAAATCTTATTATTCATAATTAATAGATAATTTTTATACTTTTGAGTAGCTCATAGAAGAACTACGCTGGTTTCTCAAAAATATAACAATTGAGTAATTTTTTTAGCTCTACTTATCAATTCGAAAATGATTAAATAAAATATAAAATGCATTCATGCATCCAAAATAAAAATATATCGTAAACTTTTTGACAAGTAAAATGAAAATCCAGCTGTTATTATATTTGGCCTTATTAAGAGTAAGCAAGCTAATTGGTCGGTGATTTCTACCACAGCCGAATGGAAATTAAATATAACTGACAATGCAGGGGACCTCAGTCAGCGAAATAAAAGTCTGAATTAACAATACCGTCCAACCAGTCATTGAACTGATTAAAATACTGATTCAAAGATCTACTTGTACTGCAATCTGTGGTCGAATTGAACTTGATATATTAGTTTTTTATTTCATACGTTATAAAAGAGATTTAAAAAAAACATTGTTGATTTCATAACTTAATATTCACTTTATTCGAATCTAATAAAACTCACTCACAATCGCATATTTGAACTCAAAACAGTCATTCAATAATCTAGTAATCTACCATCATAAAATTTATTAAATCAATCTGTAATAATTAAAAAAATGACGGTTGTTTTTATGAGAACAAAAGCAATGACTATAAAGAGTATGCTAAAGTCTTAGGCAGAAAGTTGAACATTTTTTTCGATTTGATGTGTTATATCTTCCACATCAATTATTGTTTTATATAGGAGTATGCACCTCTTGACATAATTTCTTTCACCTTCCTTAGAAAAAAGGTTATATAACATTAAAGTATGGATGAAAAATTATTTATCTCAAAATGATGTTTGATCGGTTTTCTTTCTTGATCAGACCGGTTCTGACATAAGTTTACCGGTTTTTTGGACCAATTTTGATCCGGTTTTCACACCAATGGTAAAAACTACAATTGCCCTGCTTATCAAGCGGACACCCTACACCAATTTGCTGCACTGCTTCCTTTTGTGGGCCCTTTTTCTTTGTCAAGACCCACCATCAAATTGCAATGCTAGTTTCAGCAAAACAGTCGTCACCACCAAGTTTACTGACAAACATGCCAAGCCCCATATCACATTGGATATTCTACAGTAAGTTATCAATGCTGAAATAGTGTTGCTCACATACGGCTCTGGAAAACTGCCATCAATAACACTTAGCTTTTCATAAACCACTCAAACCAAGGTATTTCTTTCTGTTATGACTCTCCTCTAATAAGAAGATATTAAGACTAAAAACATAAATAAACACGAGAATACTTGAGATTGACAAGACTATTACACTGGATTGACCATTATACTTCAGAAACAAAAGATACAAATTACACAGACAGATACAACTCAAAACACACCACAGATTTGCCAATCTTTCAAGAAGAATGGCACTCTCCATCCAGAAGGGCCAAGCCACACAATTCAAAATTCTCTCCTCCTCTCCTTTCTGGATCAGTATGAATATTTTTAGACCCAAAAAGTTACAACAGACATTACTCCTACTCCTAGCTGCACCTAAAGTCTACCCATATAGCTCTTCTTTTCCCTTGTGGCCAGTAACCATTGGATAATCTTTTAAACCAGCAGTAAGAGTTTGGGGCCTTATCACTTTCACAGCCAATCAATTGAAACATTGATTGAGAAAAATAAGAAACATTGCCCAAAGCATCTGGCTTGCATCCACAAGTTTGTCTCCCTGTAAGAAAAATGCTTTTTCAAAAAAAAAAAAAAAACATGAGCATTCTTGTCTTTGAACAACGAAGAAAAATAAATAGCCAAAGGTTGAATTACCCGAAATGTGCTTATTACCTCACTATATATTAAAAACCATTATCAACTAAATAAAAGTAAGAAGGCGGACACAAAAAGGACATTAACAAGCCACGGGGAACTTGTTTGCCATTGCTATCAGTTACTTTATATGCTAAGAGTCGGGGATCAAACAATCTTCATTCCTTCTAAATAGTGACCTGAAACTGTGGTCCTTGTCCACAACTTTAATCATCGTATCTGCGATGGAGAACATAGTAAACCAGAAGCATCTGCACCTACAACTGCAAGGTCGCAAACAGTACATAGCTGCCCCTCCTGACTGGGCACAAACCGGGAACTACAATATGGGCAAGAGACATCCTTCTGTCCTCGATAGATTGGCACATAGGTTGCACCACAAATCACAAACGGGTTCCGGAAATCATAATTTAATTCAGTGGCATCTGTCATATTCTTTTCTGCAGCTGTTAGCACTTGTCTTGCTGTCTTAGCTTGGTTTTCAATGGTGGGATTGGTTTCAAGCAGCCTCCTGGCAAAATTAGCAGCAGTGGCCAGGTTCCTTGCCTTGTAGCAGACGGTCATCGCGTTTAGCAAGGCAAGCCTCAGGTGAGGCATTTGAAGGTTGCAGTGAGTGAAATATGCTGCAAGCTCTTGCTGGCGTACTGGATTATCTTTCATTTCCCTTCTCTTCAGCTCCATTTGCAGACCCGAGACATATTCTTTAACAATGATAACTAACTCCTTCACTTCATCAACTTCCCTTCTTGACTCAACGACAATAACAGGAATTGTATGAAGAATGCTAGTGAAAAGCCGAAGAGCCTCAGTGAATTTCCCAGATGTTGTTGCCCTATAACCAGCTTTAAGCTTCTCTTCCAATTGAGAGAAATTGAACACAAGTGCTGGTAGACCCCTCACATTTGGGCTAGCAGACTCATTCCATCCTCTCTCTACTGCCAGTGAAACCACTGGAACTGACGGAAATGCATGCAGATACGAATGGCTACCAGTATGAAGATCAAGAAACAGAGATTTTAAAGGAGCAAAATTTTTAATGCCAAGTTGCCTATTAAGCAACCGCATTGCAGTGTCAAAGTTGCCAGCAGCAGCCTGTTCAGCTGCAAGAGATGATTTTTGGATCCATATCTGGTTCACTGGCATGCCAAATGTTGGGGCAACAAACACTGTAGAACGGTTATTTACAGCTGCCTTAGGGGTATCTAATTCGGGAGGAAGTTCAAGATCTTCAAGATCCCATCCTCCTCCTTCTTTTTCTTCAGCTGCATCTCCATCCTCCTCCAGTATGCTTGTCACATCCCCATTTTGTAAGCCATCTTCATCACCCGCGTCTAGCCTCTCACCCCAATCACCATCAGCAGCTTCATCCTCTTCATCAATCCCATCCTGACCAATATTGTCAAGCCCACCTTCAAATATGCCGCGCATAACCCTAAGAAGAGGCCAATCACCAGCAGAAAAAATGGGGGATGGGGGCATCAGGAGTGTTGGTACTTTTCCCTCTGGCAAAGAAGGAATATTATCCCCCAGTTCAGCCGCGAGATGTTCTGCGACATCATTCAACCCATGAACTGATGCAGTGATGTAAGCAAGAGGCAGATGGCCTGCATTTTCCAAGATCTTAACACGTTCACTGACATCACCCAAATATAAGGTATTGTGAAATTGACCCATCACATCGTTCTTGACTTCAGCAATTTTCAACATTTTGGAAAGTTTGTCCATGTTTCCGGTTATAAGATAAAGGAATGACAATCTCCCCAAATTTTTGGTCCTCTGGTATGCATACTCCACTATACCAGCATTACCCTGGCGAAGAGCCTCAACTCCCAACCTATACCAGTGATCTTTCTCATCAATTGCTGTAGCTGATGCAACTGCTATTTGAATGTTCCCACTCTCAAGAGCCAAATTGAACCGAGTTCTCTCATCCTTAACAAAATGAAGAGCAACCTCAGGAAAACCCTTCTGTTGTAGGTAAGCAATCATAGCCTGCCCACAGAGTTGTGAGTTTCTTATCATATTCATAACAAGATCATACCTTTTCCTCAGCAGAGAAAGTTTGAATAAATACTCGGTAGCATCAATAACTATGGCCCTGCTTTTCCCATCTCGATCCAAACAGAAGATTGTATTTCCAGAAATCTTTGTAATGTAAATTGGGACATCAAGTGTTTTTATTATGCCATTATCTCCGTTTGGAAGACAGTATTTGATGTGATTTAAAGTTGTGTAAATAAAAACACCATTGTCATCCCAGCCTCCACTTTTTACACGGATTGTCTCATGCAGAGTACATTGATGCACAAGCTTGTTGCTAGCGATAACAATGGCATGTTTGCTGAGCAAGGCAACACGTTCCATATCATTAGACCAAACAACATACTTGACAAAGGGTGTCTGAATATCACCAAGAACTATCCTCTGCTGAAGATCAAATATAACCACCCTATCCTCTGCCATGCATAATAAGTTACCTGTTCCCGCATAGAAGATAGCATCTGTGGCTACCGGGAGAGCACTCTTTTTAACAAGCTCATTTTTCAAATTTTTCAATAGAACTTGGTTGTTACTTTTGTCAAGCACAGCAAACCTGTTCCGGGCCACAAAAAGAGCTGATCCTCCAGCTCCTTTCTTTGCATCTTGCATATCACCCCTTCCATCCTTGGATATGATGTATAATTCATAAGATCCCCCATCTACATCTGAACAAAGGAGGACAGCATTTTCAGTTGGACTGTAGGAAAGAGTTTTGGGACTCTGATTGAGACCAGGTCGTCGAATTGAAAGCACTTGTGTATCACGTTGTGCTGAAATCTCATAGAGTCTCAAAAACCGCTCCCTTATATAGAGTACAGAGTCTCCACTAACTGCAAAGGCTGGTCGTTCTCTCTCCAGTTTAAAGACAATCATACCACTATCGTGACCAGCTGCCAACAGATTCATTTCAGGGTGTGCAGCAAGAATCCAAAAACGGTCATGCTCCCGTCGAAAAGTTTGAAGTCCAGTCCTCTTTGTTGCATCCCACACTCGAATACTTTTGTCCTCAGAATTGGAGACAATTATGTCTTGTTTTAAATGGAACATAACACATGATACATTATTCATGTGCCCCCTTAAAGTGTCCACTTCCCAGGCCTTTGTCTCTGTAAACAAAATAAGAAGCTATTCTATTAATCTTGTTTTAAAATAATGGCAAGCAAAACAGATAAAGAAAGGAGTTATTCCATATATGTTACTGCTAAAAACAGGAAGCATAATGCAAACGTGCTTACTTTCACCCAAAAATATCAGCTAACAATATCCTTATAACACTCTTTTGAGGGACCTAAAACCCTCATATTCATCATAAATTGAGTAAACAGTGACAAGAATTAAAAAAAGGACAACTAATAGAAGGATCCAATAAAAGATTCAATAGAAAATATGAGAGAGAAGAAACAGAGTGGTTGCATAGATATTCTTGTTTTCGAGGCTTACCATTCATTCTCCAAATTTTAACCTGCCTATCATCTGCTCCTGAGACAATGAGAGGGAGTGTGGGATGGAATGCAGCCCAATTGACTCCTCTATCATGGCCTTCCAAAACATACTTGACAACAGCATCAATACCACCAAAAAGATCTGTGTTCATCTGACTAAATCTCAACAAGTCATCTGAAGGAGAAGGAGAACCAGTCTTTTTTTTAAGAGAACTAATATCCCAGACCCGAACAGTCTGATCCAATGAGGCAGAAACAACGAGGTCCTCTTTAGGGTGGAAAGATGCACACATTACATAATGATTGTGGCCAGTCAACACAGATATACAGTTACGGGATTGCCAGTTCCAAATACGAATAGTCTGATCATCACTGGCACTCACAATCCATGGGAACTCATGATGAAATTGCACAGTGCGGATATAATCCAGGTGCCCCAAAAGAGTGAACAGACACCTATGCATCTTGTAGTTCCAAACTTTTATCTTGTAGTCATCCCCTGCCAAAAGAAAACAAATAGAAATTCCCATAATCATTAAATTATGATTAATGAGAATAGATTAATTCTTCTCGATCAAAAACATTTCTCATTCTACAGCATTACCAGAAGAGAAACTTCCATCTTCTGAGTAAAAGTGAAACACAATTAAAACTATTTACAATTTAAACACCAAGAGACAAATCAATCAAGAATATGTATTCTGATTTCTGAAGCGATCCAACTAAACTAAGACAAATGAAATAACAAGTAAAATATATTATGCTCTGATAGACGCATATAGCATACAAAAATATAGGAAGTTGATAACGATCTCTCAACCGTTTCATCAGATACACACACGAACGGCACACTGGGTCTAGTACTGACATCTCGACCTGAACCTCGAACTCATAGTAGTTGGAAGTGTATATTAACGTTCAAATTTTACATATTTGATTTTTTTTTTAAAGGGAAGCAATCAGTAATAACTAAGCTAGATCTACACGTCTTCAACCAATCTAAATAATATGAACCACGATTTTTCCTCCAATAGCAATAAAATTAGCGCTATTGCCAACGAAGCATATCTACAAGTTTAAATTATCGGATTCGCAATAACAAGTTCGAAGGAAAGCCAAATGAAAAGTGAATCAGATACCTCCAGAGACAAAAAGCGGCTGGGATTTGTGAAAGTGGACGCCTCGTACAGGTCCATCGTGCTCGTCAAATCTGTCAATGAGTGCGCCCATGCGATAATCCCATAACTGAATCACGCCACTGTGAAGACTTGCCAGGATCCACGGTCTCTTACTGTGGAAACTCAGTCCCTTTACTCTATTACTCTTGGTCTCGAACTTCGTCAACATCTTCAAGGATCACGTCGTCCCAAGATCAGTTCCCGACTTTCCGCGGTACCCAAGTCAATCAAACACCCTGACGAATCCAGTAGATCACAGAAGCCCCACCCAGCTAAATCAAACCCAAATCGAACTCAACGAGAAAGACTAAACCACTTATTCACGTCGAACAACAAAGCCGTCGGTAAAGAGCTCTGCATTAAAATTCAAAGCTACGCGATAATTTGAAAACAAAAGAATATAAACACATCAGCTTGAGAAAACTCTAACAGGAGGCGAAACTATAACAAAGGATCATGAAAAGTAGGAGGATTTGCGGACACCTCATAGATCTGAGTGTTTTTATAGATCGTATCCTAATTTTAGGGGGAGAAAGCAAGAAAGGGAAGGAGAAGAATTATTAAAGGATTTTGGATTAAAATTTCTTGAAGTTGGTCAGAATTGCACTGATTATGGGGTTAAAATTTTAATAGTATCACCATTTTTATCAACCACAGTGAAAGATAAGAGTTGAAAATATTTCCTCCCTACTATTTATAAATAATTTTTATTATTATACAAAATCAACTAATAGTCAAAAATAATAAATATGTTAAAAATATTATATTTTTTTATGTACGTCCCTATTTATAAAAATAGAAAAAGAATATATAAAAAGTATGAAAGATAGTAAAATATGAGAGAATATATAAATAATATGTATTTAATAAAGGTAAAATAGAAAAAATGAGCTTACATTTTTAAATACAAAGTGAAAGTTACTTATAAAATGGACCAACCTCATAAGAAAAAAAGTTACTTATAAATAAAACCGAAAGGAGAACTATTTTAAAGTTAATGAAACTGAAAATTTATATAAAATTAAAAGACTAGATATATTGTTTTGGATAATAATTATTTCAACGATAGTTAAAAATTGTATTTAGTAAGCACTATTTTATTAAGAAATACAAATTTTAAAATGATAGAGTAATTTTTATACAACAACTATATAATTATTAATACTCTAATTGTACGCTTTTACTTACATTATTACCCACACTACAAGAATGGAGGTTAGAAAAGATCGTGCATGAATTAATTACGCATCCTTTAAACCCGATGGATGACTTATGATGGAGTCTATGGACTATTTGTGTAATTTCCATCTATCCAGTGCGATGCTAGTTTTCAACTGCTGGAATTGTTTCTCTCTGTTTTTTTTTTTTTTTTGTTACAAACTTACAATGATTGAAGAGCTTTGATATAATAGTAGTATTAGACTTAGCAAGTTACAACATTATAAAAGATAATGAGTTTATTAGTTGCGCTGTCAAAAAAGAAACAAAGGAGGATGAAGGTCAAAAAAAAAAAAAAGAGGATGACTTTCAGGGCAAAGAAAAAAAAAAGAGAATTATATTGGAGTCTCATCTAAGAGAAAAAAATAAAAAAAGGAAAATTTTAGGAAAATGCAAGCAAAAATATGAAAGGACAAAAATGTGGGGTGAATTTAGGAAATCCGAGGTCAGTACATCTAGAGGAATCTGTGATATGAAATTTCAGTACAATGACCAAAATAACAACTATTATCAGAGAGTGCACTTGAGTGGGGAGTAGAGAGAGGGATTTCGCGCCATAAAGTGATGAAACCAGAGGAAAGCCACAGGTAAGTAAATTTTAGAGAAAAATTATTTTTGTGTTGTGCTTCTTTAATGTTAATGGAAAATTGGTTATAGTTTGTGGTTGTGGTTTATGATATCGAAGTTTTTGTTTTATGGGTAAGGGGAGTGTTAAGTGAAGATTAAGAAAATGTAGTGGCTTTAAGCTAATGGAACAATGTTGATGGTTGTTTGATCGCTTTCATTATATTTGATTGCATTATTGATGAAGATTTCCCTGTTTTTTATTGTTCGCGACTAACTGATGTTGCATCAGTAGAAAATTTAGGTAAGGTGTCGATAGTAAGGTAGGGGGAGGGTGTTGTTATTAGTGAATATAGATGTGTGAAATGTTATTGTCTTGGTATTAATAGTAGAAGAAGGGTGATGATATGGGGGAAGTATTGTTATTAGTGAAGATGGAGATGTTAAAATAATTTGTGTTGTTAATAGAAGATGCAAGGTGTTATTATTAGTGAAGATGGAGATGTTAAAGTAATTTGTGTTGTTGTTAATAGAAGATGCAGGGTGTTGCTCCCACCAAGGATCCACCGACCTTCAGGAAGGCCAAGAATCAATAGGTGTGAATCACAATTTCATAACAAGAAGATATATCACTGAGTAAGATGCCATGAAGCCGGTCACACTAGAAGGACATGCAAAAATCCAAACACGTACTGATATTGGATACAGTTAGAAGGACCTACAATATTTTTAACTGACACTTTTGAAACTACTGTTTATGTTGTTGTACAGTTACTGTCAACCCACTAATAATTTTTTGGAAGATAGGTTGTTGTCATATGTATAATCCATTTTGTAGTTATTAATGTATTCACAATGTCTAATGTAATCCAATGTTATTGACAAGGAAACATTATGTACTACTTCAATGTTAATGTTCCCTTGTCATTAAATATGTGATTATGCAGACTGTGACCATATAACATCATGTCACACTTTTTTTGGTTTTCAGCTGATTGGTGAATCTAATTATGTTGTTATTGTTGCATATTTGGTTGTTAATATACATCCCGGTATTGTTATTATCCCTGCAACTTCTTATTGTGACACATTTCCTCAGTCAACAATCTTGAGTTACACAAGTCTGAACCCAAATCTAGAGAGAGACAAGCAGACATTTCTCTCAACTTAAAATTGCATTCCATCCAAACAGATTACACCAAATCCATGTGCCCATTATACAAGAGGAATAATAAATCGCCAGATTTCAACATTAAATATCACTTATTCTGTTCCTGGATATATAGTTCTATCCATAACCTTCTACTGTATATATTACAAGCTAAAAGTGACCAGATCATATTCTTGAGGCTCATTGACAAATCAATATGAGCAGGTTACTACCTGCTAGAAGCCAGCTGGTATAAACTTCTCCATGCACGCCAAGTGTTGACTCTTTATATCCTCTACAAAAGGGAGAATCACATCGTGCATCAAGCAGAATATCATCGTGATAAATCGCGTCGAATTGATCTTCAGCTATGAAAAAAATGTTATTGCCGTTTCCCCTGAAAAGCTTGAACAATTTCCTCAGCTCTAGATTCGATGCCTTTCAGATATTCTGTTAGAATACGCTGCTGGTAAGAACCTCCCTCCTTTGTTTTTCATGGACAAATCAAGGGAGCCGCATCAGTTAAAAGGAAGAGCAAGATACAAAGAATAATTAAATCTCCAGACAAGAGGCATAGTTTTGTCTCACAGTTCTAATCAAAGTGCGCTCAATTCGTTTTTTCACGACAGCATCGAGTTCCTCAGGTGAAACTTCCCCTGCGCCGATTGTCAACCCTTTGATCAAAACATTGTTCCATTCTTCTTCAGGGGCTGCAAGAAACCAATAATTAGTCAATGGGACCAATGTAACTGCGTACGAGGATAAGAATGGGCTCGTTATCAATCTAGCTCCTCTGCTCATAGTGATGAAATTTCCGATCACCGAGATGCTATAGCTAGAACCTGCAGGATTGTATATATACCAATTTGATGCCTTTACTGTATTAGTGTCCAACCGAGCTTTTGCACAAGTCTTTCGTCGGACCAAAAATCAACTCTACGTTACAGGCACAGTCAGGAGACGCTACAAACTATGCCTACCATTCTTTTCATGATATCATACTGATTTAACTCATTTTACCTTGCAAATTTATCAACCTAAACGAAATTCTTTAAAAATGAAGTCCAGCCTGGGAATCTTCACTTGAGCACATAAATAAGATCATTTCCTAAGACATGACACTCTGCGGTGATGAAGACACCTTGGATTATAGTTTCAAGGAGATGTTCGGCCTTCAAAACTTCCTCCCCTGCAACAAGAGCACGCAGAGCTTGATTATATATTTATGTCAAGCGACAAGGGTATTCTGTAGTCAGACAGACAATCACATGAATAGATTAGATTAAAATTCCTGCTTTGCACTTGAGCAGATACCAGAAAAGAGACAAAATTTGAGGAAAATGAAGTCTCAACCTAAACCAAAGAACAAGACTTAATTATTCAAACATGGCAAACAATGAAAATCTTAGCGACCCACTAAATTTGACCTGCCTTTTCTAATATAGTGTCCTCTATGTTCCTCCTGTCCGCTTAGGTCAATATATGCTTCCCAAGGAAGTATACTAGGGAAATTGCTACATAAGTTATTTTCCTATTATTTACTTAATTCTTCTAAATATAAATCCCGTCACCATCATAGTCCAATAATAAGCTACATATATGCCAAGTTCTCAAGCAGGGTCGCGATTCCAAAAGTAAATACTCATCTCGTTAGACATAAATACCTGTGATAAGTAGGATGCATCAGCATCTAAAACATACCTTTCTTGGCATAACTACGTTTTGAGAGAACCTTGGAAGCATAGAGCTGCAGAACCTTTTGCAGCATAGCCTCCAGCCCAGGCTTATCTCCATCTTCTTTTGCCTGCGATTGTGTATGTTGAGTACAAGAGGCACAAAAAGGAAACTGATGTAAACATAATATATATCCCAGAATCGCACATGTTGCTGCATTTACACCATGGACTTAAACGGGTTATTTTCATAAGACTGGAAATTTATATGAAAACTGAGTAATAGTAATGCAAATATCAACGCAGGAAAAACTGAAAAGAAACCGAAGTAGTTCAACCCCTCCCCTTTTGCCTATGAAAATCTAAGCAGTTGAGTGCTCTGGGGAAGAAGCTTTGGAAAATTACGCAAATTTCTGATACCTCATACATGTTATATTTTTAAAATAAAACTGATTAACATAATAATATTATTCACAAGGAACAATATTTCGATTCGTTTTTAGAATCACCAGCAACTGAAATAATTTCCGGTAGAATAAAAAGAAGTAAAAGAGATTTACCTTTCTCAGTTGCGCACTAACTTCTGAAAGAAATCCTTCGTCCAATTGCCCTTCCTGCTCTCTTTGGCTTATTTCCTAATTATTTGAAATTATAAGTTGGAAAATTGGTAGGACTTGTTGAAAGAATATACGTTTAAGTACAACCGACCAAAATATATGCTCTTCATTCAGATTAGAAAACTTCAAAACAAAATATACTAATCTGTATGAAGTTTGATCACTTTTGCCTTCAGAAAATACTAGATGATGCGAGATTCATTTGTGCTTACTACATCAGAATATATAGGCAACCATGTTTAGACTTTAGATCACTACTGTTCTTTATTATTGATGACTGCTTGCAGTCTTTATCAAATTCAGTTTCCCAAAAAACTGATGGTGGATCATTGATCTTCAAGAGTATCTCATGCATATTTCAGCTCACTAGATGAAGATTGAAACATACGACATTTGTTGAGATTTTGCATAAAGTTGGTCAGATATCCACGTCTTATAGTCAAATAAGTGATTTAATCACTAAGATTAGGGGTGGGTTATCACAACTCTCAATTAGTCTCTTCACTCAATGGAAGTGCAAAAAACCAGCCTAATTTTGAAGGGTATAAGATGTCCCATTATGCAATAAAACATGTCACTCTCAATCAGAGAGAAGGTGAAAACATACTTTTTCCATCAATGTGAGGGCCTGGGGATCTCTGGGAGGCCAGGGGATCTCTTCAACAACATCATCAACCACAGGTTTTAGTACTCCCTTGAGGACATCTGTAGCAGACTCTATTTTTTCCTGAGTCAAATCATATAAAGGATTATTATCAAAAGAAGCATCAAAGAGAATGAAACAAGCTTGTCTACAAGGTAAACAGAGGTAAGAAAGTACATTGGTCTTGTGCACCAATCGATCCACCATGCTCATCACCGTTAAAGCCAATTCCTCATAATCTTTCTGCATATTCACAATAAATGAAAGCAACTTTTAAATAATGGCATGACTATGAAGATACTGAATAAAGAAACATTCTAAGAAATTAAAAACCCTGCTTTATCATCCTCAGATTTGCAAGTATCAGTTCTTGCTGCAAGGCGGATCCAAAAGCTTGGATTGAAAGCAAGGATATTTTCAACAACAAGTTTCTGAAGCTGTATGCAAAGGAAAATAACAATAATGTCATTTAAAAGAATTATTAGGTAAACTCGGTAGAAATCTAAAAATACTTGTGGTTCTCAGTGAATGGAATAACGTCATATATAATCTCATTCACATATGAACACAAAATTGCATTGCCAATATGATGCAAAGAACAAACAAACTAGCCTTCCATGAATGCCAGGAAAAAGCATTAAATTTGACGGCCAGTTAATGAATTAAGATCTATTGTATCCGCTGGGAAGTTATAGCAGCACCACAGACAACTTACAGAGGAAAACACAATCCATTATTTTTGTGGTTAAAAATAATTTCCAAAATAAGGAAAATATGAAAAGTAATGCTGGGGGGGATTTTGGTATCTATATTCTTACTTCCTGAGGATTTGACTCTCTCAGCATATCTATGAGCCTATCAATTTCCACAGTCTTCTTGAATGCTTCTTCAGCATCTTGATCGACTGCACATATCAAAGTTCTCCTGTTTTAGATCCAAACACGTAAATTTACTAACAACCCCATTATCAATATGAGAACTGTACAACAAAAGACTTGGAATTAGAATAAACATAACATGAGACTCGTTTAAATTAGTAGCTCGAGCTATAAAATTGGGTGCTAGCAAGAAAACAAGTAAAATTATAACTGCGACTAAGTGTCGAGCTACAAATACTACCTGCTTCTCCGATTCAAAGGAAACGATCTTAGCCTTTGCATCCAGGAAATAGCATTGCAACGTTGAGCCAATGAACCCTGAGTTTGGAGAAGGAAATAGGATTAAGAAGAATTACTTAAAGGTTCCATCAGAACAAAGCAAATCAACAAAGAAAAAGCCACAAAATGTAGTAAACATCAAATAAACACACAATTATGCGCAAAGAATCCGTATATATGAACCCTGCTTACATCAACTGCTTGGTCTCAACCACCAAGAAACAAAGAAAAGCATATATTGTACAAAATTAGGTTTCACCCTCACCATGTGCAGAACATGATAAAAATGAGACACAATTGATACTGAAGTACCTGAAGATGTGTGGAACGCGAAGGAGTAGGGAAGCAGCAACATCGATGAAGATATGGAGAAGCTGAAATTGTGACAGAGAATGCAGTCATTGTGGAAGTTAAAGCAGTAAGAACTGTGACTGTATGGCGGGAGACCCTCTAATGACCGTTCAAGGTCGCGCTACCAAATCTCCGAGATATGCCTTCATCTGAAAGTTCTTTCGTACATTTTTTTTTTTTTTTACGTTTTTCTTTTTTAAACTTTCCGTTTATAAGCATCTGTTAGTGGGCGTGTGCCATTTGGATTACAGTGAACTTGAACTTCTGACATATTAAGCTCAGACTTTGTAAGGAGACCCAATGGTGAAAACATTAGGCCCAAAATGACATGATAATAAAAATCTTTTGAGCAAGACAATGTCTAGATATAATAGAGAAGATTAGGCCCACAAAAAAAAAAACAGATACCTTTTGGACCCTCGATTTCTCTCTACTAGTATTGATTTAAGTTCTTAGCTTATATTTGGATTAGCTTGTTTGGAAGGGATTCTACGGGTAAGTATGGAAGGAGAGCTTTGACTACTTTTAAAATGTTAAAACAAATAGGTATGAAATATTGACTTGAAACAATTAAATCCTTATAATTTATTAACTTATAACTGTTAGATATTTTATTAACATGATAATATTATATTTTTATGTTTATTTAAAATTGCATCTAAATATATTTATATATTGATAATATAAAGGATATTCTAGTTTATTATTATTATTAAGTTAACTATACTAGATATTATCTAATCGTTTTAAATATTATTAGTTTAATATATTTGAATAAAATATCCCTGATTTTAAACCACACGTGATTTGGATAGAGATTTGGTTTAGAGTTACATGCTTGGCTGGTAAGTTGTTACACATCTTGATGGGAGGCTATAAATAGTGTATGCCCTCTTAGGGCATGTTTGGTATGATGGAATTGGGGGGTATGGAATTGGAATTGGAAATCAATTCCATGCTTAAGTTTGTTTGGTATGATGGAATTGGAAATTTTTGCAATTCCATGTGGAAGCCAAATCTTTCCAATTCCATCAAATTGGCTTCCACCTAAAAAGCAAAGATTTGCAATTCCATGTACCTAAATCTAGGTCAGGGTACTGGGTTAAGGGTTAGTGGGTCAGATCGGAGTTAAACTGAAGCTAAACCAGGGCCAAACCGGTGAAAAATTGAATATTTTAGGCTTATTAATATGAAATTTCTTTTTTTAAAAAAATAAAAATAATTTTTTATTAAAAAAAACCTAACTGGAGCAGTCAAAGTACTAGGTCAAAGGTTAGTGGGTCAGACTGGAGCTAAATTAGGGTTAAACCGGTGAGAAATTGAATATTTTAGTCTTATTAATATGAATTTTTTTTAAAAAAATAAAAATAATTTTTTATCAAAAAAAATCTGTCCGGTCCGGGTTTAGTAACAATGGTTTTATCTCATTCCACTTTCTTAGATTAGCATATTGGTAGTTTTACATTTTAAATATAAATATTAAATAAAAATAATATTTGAATTCCATGTACATACCAAACACACTTTTAAACCACATTTCCATTTCCATATCCATATCCATTTCCATTTCCATTTCCATATCCATATCCATCAAAACCAATTCCAGTGTACCAAACGGGCTCTTAGAGTAGTAATGTGGAAAACCCACTTACTTGCTCCTTAGGATTCCCTGACGGGTGACGGTTATTTACAAACAAATCATTGTGTCTCGTCTTTCTATTAGAAGAAGCCCAGACATATTATTTTATATGTTAATTCTAACTCTTTCTTGTTATTCACAATTTTCAGGTCGTGAGATACTATATGCAAAATCGTTATAGCTAAAGGTATTTATGCTTCTCTCTTTTATGAAAATTATGCAATATATTTAGGATATATATTGTTAGATTATTCCAATAAGGGCAACTCAATCCGTATAACTTTTTTAGTCAAATACAGTTTAATCTCTATAATTTATTATCTCAATAAACAATGAGGATTGAGATGTAATAATAAGAGAAATTAGTAATCAAGAACTAAATCAATAATTGAGAGAAGTTTAGAGAGTAGAAGTTATATTATCATAAACTAAAATACGTTAAAGGAATCGTACACATGCATGCACGGTCCAGTAAGTGAAAAAACAGCATATACTAATAAAACGACCTGAAATAATATAAAACTTTAATTTTAATACATATTTTTCTAAGAACATAAAGAGTGAGGTTGCATTATATTGCATGTACGTGTGTTCATGTGAAGTATGAAAACGGAATAGGCAAAAAGAGTGTAAGCAAGTTTCGTACCCCTGAAAGCGATCTTCAGACTGAACAAGATGAACATCGCATTCGCAACCATTGGCTCATATTTCAAAACCACGAATGGAGATATGAAAACAGTTCAGTAGGCTTGAAGATAAATGGACTTAATTATCTGTTTGACTGGTATAATCATAGATATTTTTCAATTCAATCGTGACAAAGATGGTAACTACTATCGGTGATCTCGTTATATCAACTCAAGTACTGTGGAAGAAAGAATTAAAGTCGAACCCAGGAACCAAGGAGCAAAATAAATAGTAAATGGCCAGCGCATATTGATACACCTGGCAAAGTATGAGGTCTATGTGCATTTTCATCCAAGTTTGATCCCACCCAGTGAGTGCCAACCAAAAAAGAAAGAAAGAAAGAAATAGTAAATGTGATGGTTGTCCAAAAAATAATAAATGTAATGAACATTTAAAAAAAACATCATAAATTTATTGACAAATATGCTATCCATTCTTTAAATTAAAATAAGATATATTTACCTAATTTATTTAGATTGAGAATGTTAATTAAATTAAATAAAATAAAATATATTTTCTAAAATATCCTAATTATCTTCATTAATTATCTCCTTCTATTTTTTCTTTAATTATTATTGAGAGGTATCAATAATAAAGATAAATTAAGAACATAGTGATAAATAGAAAAAGCATGTCTTATAATTAGATTCAATATCAAATCTTTAAATATATAATATATTAAAGACAAAAGGGAGTAAAAAAGTTTAGATAAGCTAATAAATTAATGTAGCTCAAGCGTTCAGCTTAAAAAGCACTCAAGGGCATTAATTTACAAACTTTTCATAAAAAATAAGTCTCCATGTGGATGACGAAATTCAAATCTTCACCCTTATGAAATACTACACTGTAAGTCATGTTTTCATTAATTGGATAAACTTTTATTTGGAAACTGTTGTTAAGACTGCAACACATGTATTAATTTTTTCATGAATATTGCCACTTTGAAAATATATTACTCCGTAACATCCAATGCGAAACATATTGTATACACCAACCAACCTAAATTTAATTTGGTGCTTGCCCAATTAAATGCTTTTTTCAACTTTCATGTGTTGGGATTCGTACACGTAGGGAGAAAAAATTAACCTTTTAAAAAATTTTGAATCTCGAACACCGGATCTATCAACAGCGTTTAAATAGAGTTGTTAGAATCGTACCTTTTACGTTTTACGTCTTATTCGATCTCTAGGAGCCAACCGCACCAACCATCTCCCTCTACTGGTATCTACACGAACAGGACCCCAACACCGGCAGCGTGCTAGCGCCTTCAAAATTCCTTTATAGGGTTTTCTCTTACGACTCTCTAATACGTCTTACACTAGGCTGTTTGGAATATCTTATGAAAATTTTATAAGTGCTTATGAATTGTAATTTACGGTCTACGAGGTAACTTTTACGGTCTACGAGGTAGCTTTTACGGTCTACGAGGTGCTTTTACGGTCTACGAAGTGCTTTCACGGTCTACGAGATAAATATGTGGAGGAGATTTATCTCGATTTACCTGAATCGGGCTTATATGATAAGCCCGATTCAAAAAAGCTATCACAAACAGCCCATATTGACGGCTAGGGTTCTCTAACCCTAGGTCTTATAACTTATATGTAGGCTGTATTAGATTTTCAAAATTAATCTTAATGAATTTTGAAATTTGAATTAAATTAAATAAATTTGATTTAATTAAATATGTCCAACATATTTAGTCTAAACTATTTATTTAATTCGAATAAAGAGTCAACTGATTTAATTTATCTTTATAAATTAAATATGAGATATGATATCTGTATTATCTTTATTTAATTTATCAAATAAATTAAATATAAAACTAACACATAATAATATTATTATTATCTGTTATATATAATAATATTATTATTATTATTTTTGAATATATATATATATATATATATATATATAATTCGTCCACCCTAGATTAAATATTGTATTCATTGAATCTTAGACACATCTTCGATTCAATGAATCTAGACATTATAGCTCGTGTTGAGCTATTCTTGTGTGCAACCCTGTAGGCCCACATGAAGTTGGCAGTGGGCCAATAATTGCTCTAGCCCACAAGTCGCAAGCGGCCTCTAGCAAGACATTACGACTACCCAATTCACATGAGGATCGATGATACGATGCAACCTATTATACAACCATGTCACGTCTCTTTTGTCATATGATATTTTGGTCAAGGATGAAGTATGAATAGTGTCATCCTCCTGTTCCTGACCATCACTTTCCCGATTTCTGAGTAGTTTGACTACAGAAATGGAAACTCATTTCCATCACAGTATGACCATACATTTCTCAGACTCACTCATCGAGGGGCCCAGTAATATCTCTCTACTGATGTGAGGGACAAATCTCATCTTGACCATTCACATTCCTCTGCATGAAAACCACTAAGCCCGATCAAAGCCTTTATCATCACCCGGTGACTCGGTCAAAGATTAGTGACTCTCATATAGGAAATCATGATGATCTCAGGTCAAAGGTTATTGTGACACGGTTATACATGGATAAGCTTATGACTTAATCCATGCAGCTTTCTCATAGCGGGTCGGTTCAGCACATTGTACTCCTACAAGTGCCTAAGACTTTGATTCGTATCTCCATACCTCATCAAAGTCATATTGGTCTTATTTCATCTTTGTTTAATTTCCACATAGATAACCGACCAGGGACATTTAGGATAATCCTTATGGTTCATCTAAAAATACAGTTATCATAATAAACATGTGAATAATATAATAATAAAGTGAAAAAATTCATTAAATAACAATAATATCTAAAGTATAATAATCAACCCCTAAAACACAATTTCCAACTTCATGCCCTTAAATTTCTATGATATTTTGGCCCTTACCCAAGCGTACGTTCACAATCTAATAATGTGCTTTCGTTGAAGTTATTACAAGAACTGGCCTCCCACATGGTGTCCTGAAATTATGAGCGAGACACAGTCTTATCTTTTGTGCTCACCTTTTTTATGCTGACAACTTGCAAAATCTCTACAAATATTTCCTTTAAGATTCTGCCAACGCGCTCATATATAAACGTGACTCACTCTGAAAAAAGTGTTTACTTGTCGTTTTGTATACACCTCATGTCCTATTTGTTTATTTTGGTTCTTGCACTCTGATCAATTTTATGACGCCAAGTAAAGGGCAAAGTCTGCTGCAACAACCTTGCTTATAAAATTAGAAGACAGAAAAGCTGGAAAATGAGAAGAACTATATATAGCCAGTGGAACTAAAATATTCTGCAATTTGTTGTTTGTATCATTCATAGAAGAAGCAGGGAAAATAAAATTAAAGATAAACATTTAAAATCACATCCCGTATCAACATACAATCCCGGTCATGAATTGAACCTGGACTTTCATCACAGACATTGAGTGCAATATCTTATCATATATCTGGTAGAACTTGTTTTTTTTTTTTTTATGATACAGACTTTTTTCATATATTTATATTGCATAGCACAAAATTCCGTAAGTAAAAGAAGCTGATCCGAATAACTAATAATCACCAAATCCCTCTTGTCACTCTATTGATACGCAGATAATATCTGATAAATGAGTTTATGAAGGATCAATTTGTAAAAGTTATTAATTCACGAAATTTATGTGTTTACGTTGGGATGAAATTCCAACGAGAGGTTGGGTAAAAAGCAGAAGGTAGATTATGTCAAGGTTTTGTTAAAGGAAGCGCGCATATTATCTCTTTTTGTTATGAAAAATGTTACACACGTGTCTTAAATATAAGATTTATTTTATTTTTTAAGAGATTAAAGATACTAATTAAATTATTTTAAAATATGTATATTTATCTTTTTTTCTTCAAAATAATTTATTTTATTTATAAACTGATATATAATCTAATTATACACAACATATGATATGATTAAATAATTTTTTTAATCTCTATAAAAAAAAGTCAACTAGGTATTATGTTTATGACCGAAGGTACAATTATATACTACTATACGCAATATTTTGAAAAAAAATATAATATATAATGTTATTATTTACCTAATTAATGTTTACCTATCACCAAACAAATTTATTTCAATGTACTGAAGAATTTGAATGCCCCGTTACCTTTCATGTATTATTAGTACACACAGAGGTTGTGCCTGGTTCTTTTCTTGTTTGGTTTAAATAACTACTTTTAATGAATGGTTGTTACATGTTACTCGTGATCGTCTTTCCAGAAAGACAAATAATTGTGTTGATTAACTTGTTCACCAAGCACACATAAGAAGGATTTAGGTATTAGGATCCAAATAATGACACATCAGAAGGATTTAACTTGTCTATTGATCAGTACTAAATTAAATACAAGTATGATAAAAATATATTAAAAAAATAAAAGATATTTGAATATTTTGTTGTGTCCGGCCCACGATTGGCCTCATCAATTGCATTCATAATTAAGTATTGAAGCAGTTAAAGTTCAGATTAATAAATGTGAAGATAAATATTGCGGGGCCATGCCTCCCAATTCCTAAATGTTCAGAAGCAGAGACCAGACTTCACTCTTCAGATTCAGACACACTCAGAATGAGAGTGAAACCCTTCCCTCTCCATGGTCCCAACACTCGTCAACTTGGAGAGCTCCCACTTTAAATACTCACAGAAAAATACACACACACACAGATCGGACAAATTGAATTAATTAAGCAGCATTAAGTGTAAGAGTACAGTCCAAAAAAAAAAAAGTGTAAGAGTAAAAATTATTCTCAACCAATGCCTTAAAATCTTAAATACTAGCTTTAGTCATCAATATAATATCTCATTCGCAGGGTGAATTACGCTATAAATGAGATCTTATATTAAAGATAGAAGGTAACGAAATAATAGTATATATTTTTCCCTAATAATCATAAAGAGAAGATGTTCATGTGATTGATCTTCTAATAATACAAGAGTTTTAACTAAGTGTTTGTTTGGGTTGGAGGTAGAAGTTGCTTTTCTGACGCGATTTATGGCGTATGAGATAAATATGTTAAAAGATTTTTATCTCAATTCATATGAACATGCTTCTTCAATACTAACTCAAACACACTCTATGACCAATAGTATAATAGTATATATCAAACAATACAATAAAAGATAAAGCTATAGTTTAGTACAAATAGTACCATTCATATCAAACTTTATGTAAACATACGAGCCACTCTAATTACTTACATGTAAATATATAACAGTTTAACCAATAATTAACAAAAAGATAAAATTACTTACTCTCAAATATGAAGGACCATGTTTGATGCCGGTTATAACTTCACAACGATAACATCTTCCCCCCTAGTTAACAAAAAATTAATTATCACTTACTTTAATTTGTTTTTAATATAAGATATATTTAGAAGTCTTTGTCTTTTATATAGGACCTATTTTTTATATTTATCATTTTTTAAAATTTATTCTTATTTACTCATTCACTAATGATCGAGGAGGATATTGAAATAAGAAGAATTAAGAAAAATGATTAAATTGTTTTAAAAAATATATTTCATATATAAACTAACTTAACTAACTTCATTAATTTAAAGCTAAATTATACAAAATCCCCTGAGCTTTATGTCAGTTGTATATAAGCCACTAACATTTCAAAGTTTAAAGTTAACCCTCATGACCTCTTATTTCTAACCATTAACCCTTGTCGTTAAATGACTGTTATCGTTTTAACAGAAATTGACACGTCAAGTTATGAGGTGACATGCGATATCATGTGTAAATTACTAATTTCATAAAACCTTCATAAACTTTGAACAGTTACAGATAACCCCTGAAATTTGATTATTTACAAATAACCCCTTGACATTTTAAAATTTAAATTTAATTCTCCTAAAATTTTGATTTATAATATTAAAATTTTTTCTATCATTTATTAATTAAAATAGTTATTTTGTATGGAAAAAATTAGAAGAATAATACTTTAAAAAATATAAAATAAATGTTGAACATCTAATTAAAAAAATGCATTACTAATAAAAAATAATTAATGAGGGCAAGAGCTATCTTCTTCTAACAAAAATGTAATTTTTAAATTATCAATGCTCAATCATCCAAGAGTATATTTAACACAAATGATGACACTTCTATACTATCAATACTCAATTAACACAAGAAAATAAGTAAATGTTATACAAATAATGATATTTTTATTTTTATATTTTTTAAAAATTATTCTTCTGGTTCTTTCCATACAAGAAAACTATTTTAATTGATAAAAAATAGTAAAAAAATTAATAAATTTATAAAAATGATTAAAATAACAACATGTGGTTTATTTATTATAAATCAAAATTTTAAGGGAGTTAAAATTAAAATTTTGAAATGTGAAAAATGTTATTTATAAATAATCAAAATTTAAAGAGTTATTTGTAACTGTTCAAAGTTAAAGAGGGTTTTATGAAATTAATAATTTATACAAGATGCTATGTAGGATGTTATGTGTCATCTCATAATCTGATATGACAATTTTCATTAAAAAGATAACGGTCACTTAACGGCAGAGGGTTAATGGTTAAAAAATGCAAGGTCGGGGGGTTAAATTTAAACTTTAAAATGTCAAAAGAATTATATACAATTAACTTAAAGTTTATGGGATTTTATATAATTTAACTTTAATTTAAAATAAATATGTTTTATATTAAATATTTTTAAAATATTAGGGAGAGGAGATGGAGGGGTTGGCGTAAGGGTTCGCCCTTAGTCTTGATAGATTCAGAAAAGGTGAATAATAATGAAGAGGCTAGCTGTTCTCTCTGGACCCCAACAACCATAAGCTCTTGGTTATTTGACGTTACTTTTATGAATCGAGTTTATTATATAAATCTGATTTATATAAATTAAAATAAATTTTTTTTATATATTTATTTTGTAGATCGTAAAAACATCTCGTAGACCGTAAAAATTACCTTATAGATCATAAAAATTATTTCGTATTCCGTAAATTATAATTTATAAACACTTATAAAATTTTCATAAGATAATTCAAACAAATTATTGTTTCCTTTTCTTGCTTCCCATTTCAAAAACCCATATCTTTCTCTTCCCTGAAGATACAGTGATAGAGAGAGAGAGAGATTTTGAGAGAAATGAAGATACTTTGTGATGTGTGTAACAGAGTTGAGGCCTCTCTCTTCTGTCCCTCCGACGAAGCTGCTCTCTGCTACGCCTGTGATCGTACCATCCACCATGCCAACAAGCTCTCTCGCAAACACTCTCGCTTCTCTCTCCACTATCCTTCCTCTAATTCATCTCCTCTCTGCGATATCTGTCGAGTATATTACTCTTTCTCTCTTTCTCCTTATTTGACTCTGCTATTTAATTTATCCACAAAAACAGAGCAAGTTAGAAATGCCAAATTTTGAAGGAGAAAGAAAGTGATTGATTCGAGAATCGGTTTAAGATGCAAATTTGAAAGTTTTTATAAGCGATCTTAGCTGAAATTTTTTTTTTTCGATGTTTTCTTGAAAGTATTAAAACGAAGGATCCAACAACAAACTGTTGGTTGATGTTGTAACCGACCCATCATAACGAATAGAATACAAGTTCGAATTTCGGAACCATATTTTTTGAGAGAGATTAAAATCTTCTATCCTCTAAGCTTGGAATGGGAAAATCTTATCAAAAGAACGAAGCAATGTTGTCCCTCAGTTAACAATCAACGTTAGCTTTTTTTATCAGTATGATGGGGGCAATATTGTTACTTTTTGAAGCTTGACATTAAACGGGAAAAAATTTTTAAGACAAATTTACACCTTAAAGTTTTGAGAATCTGATGTTTCTTTGGGAATATGATGTTATGGTGATTTTGTATCTTTTTTTGTTGCAGGAAAGGAGGGCGTATCTGTTTTGCCAAGAAGACAGAGCAATACTGTGCAGAGAATGTGACGTTTCTATTCATATAGCCAGCGAGCATACTGGGAAACATAACAGGTTTCTTCTAACTGGTGTGAAGCTCTGTGCTTCTATCTCAAGCAATAATGACTCACAATCTAACATGAAGAGACACAAGTCATCAGTTTCAAGTGAGAATGCGAGTTCTTCAATGGTGAATAGTTCCTTGTTGGCCTCAGGGACTGGTTTTTGCCACGTTGAAGATCAGTGTATAATTAGTGATACCAGTTTATCAGTTTCAACAAGCAGCATTTCTGAATACTTGATAGAGAAGATACCTGGTTATTGCTTTGAAGATCTTCTTGATGCTTCTTCTTTCCCTCCACTTAATGGTTTCTCTTAAGGTTTGCTCTAAACCCTGTGAACTACTATTATGCACAAAAAGTTTGTATTAAATGGGCTATGGCTCAATTTTATTCTAAAAATAATCATTCTGGAAGGAATGTTGAGTATCCATAAGTTTTTTAAGATATGATTTTGTTAGGGAAGTAACAAAATTTATCAAATTTTCCCTAATGTCAGTAAAAATATTAACAATCATCATCAATTTTTTAGCCGTCAATGTTAGTTTTTCAACTATTAGAATAAATTTACTGCTTTTTAAATATTTCTAAGATAAAATTACTCTTTAAAAAACTTATAGATACCAAACATTTCTTAGTTGCCACTTCCAAAATAAAATTATACCTTAACCTTTTTTGATTTGACATTTTTCAAACACATTTCAATTTTCATATGGCATTATTCTTAACAACTCTTTTCTTGTGTGGTGTTGCCGTTATTTATTGAAGTATGAGAACCTGCCAGCATTTGAGGAGCAAGATATTGAAGCAAGTATGTATTTGTTTAGAAGCTCAAGATGAATATTCCCACAACTTCAATTTTTGCTTCTAGAATCTTCCTCACATTGGCAATTCGCTGATTGGATTTCAAGAATTCAAGAAATGACTAATTGTTCATTAAAAAACCAATCCTCTATTAACGAAACAGGGTTAGACGCTCTCGTTGATTGAAACAAATTGTACAATCATTTAGAGGATATCGTCTGTTTACTTGCATTTCCTTTCTTATTTTTTCCCCCCATTTTTCTGGGGGAATCTTCTAAGCTTTCAATTTCGCGTTTCAGACTCTTTATTTTCCTTCTTTTGGCAATAGTTGAGGGGAGTACTTTTCATTAGTGTGGCGGTCAATAAGAAAGCTACGTCTCCTGTAAGTCAACAAGATAATTGGAAAGAAATTGTGATATTTATTAGTTTTTTTAATTATTATTCAACAACTTTTACATTGGATGTCTATTTTTCTAGCCGGCATTGCGACTAATTTCGTGTTGGCATTTGATGATGGCGTTCGTTCAAAGTTTGCTGCTTAATAGGCAACGAGATAATATAACGAAAGAATCACATTTACGTGCCTTGTAAGGAAATGTGAACAGTAATAATATATAAAAATTAAATATAAAACTTGAACCGCACATTGAGAGTCGCTCTCATTTTTAGTCATTGAAGACCCGAAGATGAATGTGAATTAGTAATAACATAAAAACAAGAAATAATTAGAAGTCCATATAAACAAGAAATTAAATGTAAAACTTGAACTGCACATTGAGAGTGGCATCTTAATGGTGAAGTCAAAACGGTGATAAATTCAGAGCACAAACCTCCACACCGCCAAAAGAAAAGTAAGGCAGGTATTGCCGAATAATTGTGTAAATTTCCTGATCTTGAATCCAAATTTCTGCGTTTGGCCAAAAAAAAAAAAATCCAAATCTCTGCCTTCTTCAATTCTACGGCAGTTCCTCGCTGTGTCGGTGGCCACGGAAAGTGTTTGAAATGAATCACGAGGAATCTTTTTTTTTCCCTGCTCCTGACGAATAACATGATCCAAATTTGTCCCGGAACTGGTCCCTTGGCACAAGCAGACAAGCTGGACCTTTAATTTTTTTTAAAAAAAATAAATAAAGACAAAGCCCCCTGTGGACACTTTTTGATTAGATTGGCCTTTTCTTAGATAATTGGCAGTTGGTAAGTGGAAAATCGGAGTGATCAACAGTTCTGAAGATCAATCTGAAGGCTTAAGTTCAATTCGGTGTTTATGCATACATGGGACGAAATAACAGTCACGTTTTTTTTTTTCTTTTTGGGCCAAGAAGTACCTGTCATTTTTAATTTACGCGTTAACTTAACGTGACCATGTGGGGAAAAAACTATTACTTTCAACCAACTAACTTGTCATTCAAAAACTTCAAATGTACAATAATTGTTTTATTTATTAAATGAGTAATGATCAATTTTCATTTCACAAAGCCTTATATGGGAATCTATTAGTTCTTAAATTTCAAGAGAAAATTTAATAAGTCAACTTAAATGAGAAAATATATAGAAATCATTTTATTTGATTTTCAACTTAGCAATCCGCTAATCTAATTTCGAATCTTACAATCATGGAGACATCAATAGATCAAATCAAATTTAATATGAAACCACATAATTCACCCGCTATGTAGAAAAAAATGTTAGATTATATTATAAACAAAAATTCTTTTACATATATATCTCTCCAATGCTTTAATGAAGAACCATCAGAACAGATCTCATTGATTCAGTTCGTATGAAGAAATTTAACAAATCCTGATATTCCATTTCACACTAGATGCTTAAAAGCTGCTTTATTATAGATCACTAAATCTAACATACCAGAAAGTTTAGAACCTCAGAGTCTTATAATCAATTGTGTCAACAAAGCTTTCCTCATATTCCCGAATTATCCACCATTTATTAACAATATCACATGACAGGAGATTCTCCTTATGCTTCTTAAAGATTTTACTTTACAAGCTTATCATGTTATTTCACATTCCGTCCATTATCATTTTATTTGTGGTATTTGTTTTGATAGTTTGTAAACATTTTCTTTTTTAAGTAATATCATTTTGTCCTTTATTAAAAAAAAAAAAACCATCAGGACGATCGAATTTTCTGGTACGCTACACGAACAGTAAAAATGTTTGGTACGGCAATCATATTCATATTCCAAGGAGGAAATAGAAACTTACCTGCCGATCTAAATAGCAAAGTATGAACGGAGAACAAACAAAATTATGCTGTGTATTACATAAAACAACATTTTTCATGCGCGTCATTTAGCAATGCTTCTTACACCCATTCCTTTTCCATTTTTACATTTTTTTTCCCACCCCTTTGTCTTGCCGTATTATACAGTTGGGCAGGGATAGAGTAAGAGAAGGAAGATATTTGATATACCTTTACATATAAGCAAACTAATGAAAGAATCGTCGCACTCATTGTCGCATGGAAAATATCAACTCAATGAGGCCAGCCCTGCAAAAATCATTTCAAATTTTATACTCGGAGACTTTGTAAGAATTTAAATATCGTTCATGGCCATTAAAAAAAAATTCAAGACCTTTTGCTGAGGTCAAGAGGCAAAAGCGAAAAGCCTATCTGCTATACTTGTGCGGCAGATTGGACACTCATCACAAGCTAGTGAACAAGATTTACACACTGCAAAGTTACACAAAAGGGTTGTAAGTAATAGTATTAAGAATGTTCCGGTCAAAAGAATAGTCCCTCAAAGTCCTTAATATAAAACCCACTCAAATGAAAAAATTGAACCACAAAATAAGTCTTGTATTAAGATCGAAGTTAGTATATATCAAGAACGTAAACCTGAAGGAAACGACCAAACAACGTGAAGTAAATAGGCTTGGACTAATTAAGAAAACTTACAACAGAAGTGTCGGCATGGAAGAAGAATAGCTGCAGTCGGTGATTCAAAACATACTTTACAAACATGGGAATTGGCATCCCCATTACCAAGATTCTTGAGTTCTTTATCCTTCATCTCTTGCATGCGTGCCTGAAATCATAACGTACAGATTAAAAAACCATATCCAAGACCATTTTTAATATAAAGATTATATTGAAGATCGAGCTTCGCGATGTTAAGATCACGAAAAAGTTTTCTGCGATAGGAATCATTCTGGTAACTGCAGCAGTTTTGCACCTTAAGACGAACGACTAGGGGTTCTTCTGTGGAAACTTCATTATCTGGTTTTGCTACATCGAGAACCTGTTCTTTAGGAACATTGTTAATTTCGAAGCCATTTACTTTTTCATCATTCATTTGTTCTGTCCCATCACCTTTCTGATCAGTGTTAGATTCTGGAACAGAAACCCCCTCTTTCTTTAACTTTGCAACAAGGACCCACATATTTGCTAGGTCGTTCTCCAAAGCTTCTTCCCTTTTCTTAGCCTCTTCAATTTTTCTCCTGAACTCCTCTTCCACAAATTCCTTCTCAGCTAATGCTGCCTCCAGAGACGCCTCTCGTTGTTTCCTAGCCGCTAGTTCCATCTTCAAATCATCTGCATCTAGACTCCATGAATCAAAGTCGTCTAGAGCAGCTCCTGACATATCATTAGCACGGCTTGAAATCCTTCCCTTCCTACCAGATCTTAGGTCATTGTACTTACGGTTAACACCATTAACAGTTTGCAGAACAGAACTTCTGGAGTTCGCCATGTCGCGAGCAGCCATTAATTCTTTTTCCAATTTTGAGTTCTGTAGTGAAAGGTTTGTCACTTCGTTAGCCAAATTCTTCAACTCCACAGCAGCAGCAGAGGCCAGTTCTTTGGCATAAGAAGCTTCTTCAGATAGTTTCTGATTCTGCACACGCAGCCCACTGTTTTCTTCTGATAGCTGAACTTGCTCTAGCTTTAATTTTTCATTTTCAATCTCCTGTAAATGGGGAAGAAAAGTGTCAATTATTTAAGAAGCTGGAAAGAATGGAAAACTGTCAATTGTACGAGAAAAATAACTATGTTGCTGAACATATAGTTCATGCTTCACCCAGAATAGTATTCCATATATACTGTTTCATTTTTTAAAGCCATTAGCAAGGCGAGGCATATGACAATCAGAAATTAAAAAAATCATATTTTTAAATAATAACAGGGAAAAAAAAGAAAGAAATCAAACAGTCAGGTTGAAGTAAACAACAGCACATATTGCATTTGATAAATTAAGAGCATATACTTGGTCAGGCCTCTTTTAGAAAAGAAGGTTTTCAAACTAAGAGTCAAAATCTTTAACGTCTCAAATTCATTAATAGAAACCATATACCAAAAGCACTTTTAAGCTTTTGAAGAAATAGCCCATCCCATCTGGCACATGATCCGTAAAGGTACGCGACTATAGAACAAAAATTTTTTATCATACCTGGGACTGAATTTTCTTTTTCAACTCATCTATGTGTTCATCAGATACAAAATGTTCAGACGATACAGATGAACCACCATTGGCAGCTGCAGCCAGTTGCCGCTCTAGCAGCTTTACTTTTCCTTGCAATTCATTATTATCAGAACACTGCGAACAACATTAGAACATGGAGGGAGGATGTGAATTATCAGTAGAAACAACTTAAAAGAAGATTTCTGCATCACCTTGACTGAAATAAGCTTTATTGGTTAAAAAAAAAAGGAAAAAGGTAAGACAGCAACGGAAAAGGAAATTCATACCTTGTTATTAAGTTGTTCCTGGAGAACACGATTGTCCGCGGATTTTAGCTATACAAATTGTAATGATAAGTTATTAAAAAAGAATGAGGAACCCAATAGAAATATACTGATGACTCTAGAAAGTAGAAACGCCCAAGTATAGCTAAAATGGTACCTACCTCCAGTTCAAAGGCCTTTTCATTACACTGAGTCCTTAATCTCGTGATAGTCTGTTACAATATACCCACACAAAAAATGAAATGAAATGAAATAAAATAAATGACTTTATCTAACCATTTGCAACAATATGCAACCTTCATAACTTAAAGAATACATGAGAGCATAAATGCAAACATTGATACCTGTTGCATTTCAACCAGTGATGCATTAGACATAGTAGCTTCACTACTCTCAGTTATTCTTTGTTCTAACACCCTCATCTGCTTCCTTTTTTCCAGAATGTCATGTTCCAGGTTCTCAATCTGTAATCAAAATTCAAATTTTCTATATAAAGGGCTTCAAAGCACATACGAACGGATATCAGCAACACTAGCAGTCAAGCACTTTTACAAGACGCTAAGATGGCCCTTTGTTCAAATATTAACTACATAATAGTTGCGCAGATGTTGGAAAGAAAATCCAGGTTAAAGGACTCTAGAATCCTGGTTGTCCATTAACATAGCACACCGAACAGATTTCATCAAAGTTCGCTAGACAAATACTCCCTCTGGTCCTAAATATAAGACAGAGTTGATATTTTTTTGGAGAGATTAAAGAAGTTAAATAAGTTACTTAATCATATCATATAGTTTGTATTATTAAATTATATATCAGTTTATAAGTTAGACAAAATAGTTTTAAGAAAAAATGATAAATATAAATATTTCAAAATAATTTAATTAGCTTTTTTAATATCTCTAAAAAGGTCATCTTTATCTTATATTTATGACCGAAGGGAATCAGAAAAAGGAAGAATGAAAAATGTACCAACGAACCAATAAATTATGTGCTTTATGGCCAGATTTGGGTTCATAAACAAATATAATCTGCATGCACACTACACCTACATAATGCGTGAGTGCAGCATAATTGGAAAGCAAGGCAGAATACCTGCGTTTTGTAGCTTTCAGGATCATTTACAGACTGCTCCATCAAGCGCCTCAGAGTGCTGGTACTGAAAGCAATATCTCCAGCAAGCATCTTGACTTGTTCTAAAAGAAGATCCATCTGATCAGACATTGTCATTCCTCCCTACAGTTGCATAAGCAGTCAACATAATGATTTTAAATTATTACTATATCTTATAATAACAAACCACTGGAAGTGCAGAACTGAAATGAAATACAATTGCACCTCTGTAGTACCAATTGTGTATTAGAAACATTAGAACAACTTCAGCGCAATATACATGGAATTCTTGGAGTAACAAGTGATAAATGATACAGGAGGGATGGTTCGTTACCATTTCTTTCAATGCATATCTTATTGACAACGACAGATAAAAGTAACAAAAAACTCCATGAGACATAAGAAAGTAGAAACCA
The DNA here is from genome assembly GCA_037074505.1 of Albizia julibrissin. Lineage (NCBI taxonomy): Eukaryota > Viridiplantae > Streptophyta > Magnoliopsida > Fabales > Fabaceae > Albizia > Albizia julibrissin. The sequence continues at coordinate 1,227,357 of CM073480.1, read as the reverse complement.
GTGATAACTCCTAAAGCAAAGTAATCAACTTAACAAAACCCTCAAATTTGGTTAATATGATATATTTCATAGCATGACCTTAGATACTTGAACTTGGAAACTTAATGATCTGAACCTCTAGTCCAGTCACTTAGAGCATTCATGTCAATAACAGGTAAAGATCAAGGGATTTAATCACAATAAATCTTGCAAGCTAATAATCAGGTTTCTAGTATGTATAACTAGACACGGGACTGATATGTAGTCAGAGGACTTCTATTTTTTGGTACAATAACAGCAGGGTTTCAAAACTAAAATTTCCAGCGCGTTGCTTGTGGGTTTTGTTTATTTGACTGAAACTAGTGCCATACAAATAAAGTAATAAGACAGCAGAATGAATAGATCATGACATTACCGCAGGAAGCTTTGTTCCACTGATTAGTTCCCCAGCTTGTGTTGCTTCAGTAACAACACTACTTGCTGTGGAGAGCTCTTCATTCCATCTGCTTGATGACCTTCTATGTCTACCGTCATGAGATAAATCTGATGACATTGCAGAAGCATCTTTCTCACACTCACTTTCAATCAACAGAGACCCATCACGTTGGATGTCATATTTCTGGGGAAAAAAGGGGAAAAAATATTTACACGTTACAACACTATCCTGAAAATGATAGCTACACAACAAAAGGCTCATTATGTATAAAAGGTTTAAGAAATGATGGATATTGTAAACGTGAGAAAGGTAGAAAAAATACAAGACCAAATTCAGACCGTGTAATAGATGAAACAATCACTACTAAGCTTACTTAAAAGGAACCAGGCGGTGAACAGCAGAAAAACTTAGTCTGTAGGCTATGGAAATTTATAGTATTGCATAGTAGCACTTTATGCATCAAAATTCTGAATAACAGGGGATAGAATCTACACTATAATATTGAAGGGAGCACTAACATCATCCTCTCCAGCAGATAGACTTCTTTGGTGGCTGGGGATATCAGGTAGATATCCAGGAATTGTATTCTTTGAAGAAACAAGAATGAGCTTCGTTAACCTTTGGATTCTACTCATAAGGGCAGCCTTGGCATCTTCCTCTTCCTCCAATCTTGATTGCATTTTTACTTGACCTTCTTCCAACTACTCATAAAAAGGCCAAGCGTGAGAACAGATGTAGTCTGGTTGTACAGCTACAAAATGCCGGTGCAACAATCAGAATATAAAATAGAACTCAGGAAAGCTAAAAACCTTCTGCTTTAAGCTCAGTATCTCCTCATGGTTGACGCCAGCTAGCATGCCCTTCCTTAGTTGATCAAGTTCTTGCTTGAGGATTGAAATTTCCCTTTGGTATTTCTTTATCAGAGATTTTTCATCAATGATCTGTTCAATAAATAATTTCAGAGAGAATCAGGGACCTCGAGTGCATGCTATTGGACTTGCCACTATATAGCTGATTAATAGTATTTAGCAAACCTTATTACGCGAGGCATAGATTTCTACTCGCTTAGCCCGACTGGCAAACTTCAAAGTATTATGAGTTTCCTCCATGTTACTAGATGCCGGAGTGACTGTGCATATAAGCTGAAGTTTTTATGTCAGAAAATATGTCAAGGTATTCAAGCCGGCGGAACAAAAGGAAAAACATTGAAAAATCACTGCAGCATTTAAGTAGCACACTGCAATTGTATGGGATACCAAATTTTGGCCATTGGCTCATTAAAAAATCTGACTATCATATTTTAACGATGAAAATGCACTAAAAGTAGAATCACAAACTCACCGAAACATGGCCATGTCCACTAAGTGAAGACTGCAAGAGGCGGGTAAGCTTTGAATCTCGATATGGAACATGTGATGCCTTCCCCTCACTCAATTTACCTATAACCTTAACAAAAAAATGCATACAAGAAAGGCTGATTATTTCCACTCTAACCAAAACATAGAGGGAAGGTCTTTGCAAGAGGCGGGTAAGCTTTCAACTAACGTGTGCATATTATTTCCCCTTTAACCAAAACATGGTGGGAAGTTTTTGCACTACAAAGCATGAGTGTTATTCAATAGCTGACTTGGTGAGACAAGTTATTATTCAATTGACAGTTAACACACTTAAATCCATCAAATTCATTCTTTCTGGCCGCTACCTTCCCAAAAAAAAAATGAGGCAAGTGCATCAATTCCTTTTTTAAACATTTGCTTCATCCTTTGCCAAGAAAAAAAAAATGCAAACTATACATATTGAACATCAGATGTCCAGACGAAACGCTGTAACGGAAGTTCCATATAATAAAAAAGGCGGACCCCAGTGCCAAGCGGTTCCCGCACAATGCGGGATCAGGGGAAGGAGACCCTATATGTATGCAGCCTTACCCTGACATTATTGCCAAGAGGCTGTTTCTAGGGCTCGAACCTTGGACTTGGGAGCGGAAAGCCAGCGCACCCACCAGTTGCGCTAAGGCCCGCCTTCGGAAGTTCCATATAATAAGAATATATAAATTTACACTTACAGTTCCAAGTGTCAGAAGACTTTTGTTTATATAAGATCCTTCTTTTCTTCTTAGTCCAGTTGTTTCAGTTTTTGAGCTCTCAGATCCAGCCAAATCAATCAAGTTCTGATAGAGGGAAACGAGCAAAAAAATTAGAAGAGACATCTACATATAAATATGACAATGCCAGGAAGATGACCAATAGTTTTCATCATACCAGCTGAGAAAATATCACTCCATCATAATCATCACCATGGGCGCTGCTTTCAATCATCTAAAAAGGTATTAGAAAATCAATGTTATAAACTTTCACTCCAATGAACAAACATAAGACATTTTAGTCACGCACACACGTGGATTAACTTCAAACCAAGAAACAGCAAGTAAACCTGTAGAGCAGTTAGCACCAGCACATGCTCACATGCAACTTAGTCATTCAAAAATTAAAAGAGACCTCTTGGTTGGACTAGGATCCCCCCCCCCGGGAATAACATGAAAGATGGCACAAAAGGGGAATACTGGACACCAACTTTTAATGCTATTACATCAAGAATGTTTACCAATGTAAAAATAGTATGACTTCGGCTGCTAAAGAGATTAAAATTGTTAGATCCAACATGACGATGCTCTGCATTAAACAAGAAGCTTGACAAATTATGATAATCCACTTAGTATTCACAATTGCTGTATCAAAACAGGAAAAAACGTATGAATATTATCTATACACAGGCACCTTCTCCAGCAGCAATAAAGGAAAGTGCATGCCCTGGAGACAAAACAACTTCTTCCTTAATTCCTTCAACATAAGTGCCCTGACATACAAGCAAAACATATATAATCGATTGTCTTGAATGATTTAGAAAGAAAATAAAGGAAATATTCTAAAGAATTAACAGTTCAAAACCAATAATAATTTCCTAGATTCTCCTCAAATAACAAGATTTATGATGGATAAAAAAAGATTTATAATTGTTTTTGAAATTCTTTTTTCTTTCTGCTACAGTTAAGGGTAAAATCCCTTTCGAGACTTAAAGTGTAAAAGGTTTTCACCTCTTCCAACAAGCGCACTTTCCAGGATTCCCCTCCTTATAGGGATGAGGACACTTACCACCTCAACCAACAACTTGTTAGCAATTGTTTGTTAAATTCTAATACAATGAGCACCATCCCATTGGCCAAAGTTGTTGAGGTAAAATGATAAGGGTGTAAGGAAAAAAAAATCTCACAAATTGAACTGATCAGTGATCAATTTATTATGAACACAACAAAACCAATTTTTTAAAGTTGACGTTCCTGCATGGATTTAATATTCCGCATGCAAGTGAGAATATCTATATAGGAACGCCTTTAAGAAGACCAATAAAAACAAAATAAAGTTAGGAACCTGAACATCTTCTCTAACACGCAAATTTTGGCCAGTTGGATCAAGCAAATCATTTATCACCTGATTCCAAGCAGAAACAACAGCTTGCGTGAAAATGTATTTATTAAAACAGGGAAATGGTTAATAAATAAATATAACATGATCTAGCATGCACAATTCGATAATCAGTGCTGTAAAGTTGTCGAGGCTCAATATTAATAGTGAGTATATCCAATTCTACATAGTATGACAGAAAAGGCCACATAGAAAGTATGGACCTCAGTCACATTTGTGTGTGTGTGTGAATGTGTGAGTGAATCAAAGAAATGAATCATAAAAATTATGTAAACAAGATTCTGTGTTTTTACCTCATTGTAGATTTCTAAATAGGATACTCGGAGAAGAAACTCTCTTCCTGGAGTCTACAGCATAATCTCAGTCAGCTATTGCAAGAATATTACTTAAGCATTCATTAATTAACAAGAATGGTATCGCTTCCACAATCATTTTAAGTTGAAGGAACGAATACAAGATAAATCACAGATAATAACCAAGGTTTCTAAAAAATAAGACACATAGCTCCAGGAACAACCTAAATTGAGCATAAAGTCTAAACAGGGGAGAAAACAGAACTGTATCCAAGACAATCAAAAGGGGAATAGTACAGCAAATTGCAACAAAACTATCAAGGGCCGATTCAACTCAAATCCTTCAGTTTTGAAAACCTAGAAATGGTTTCATTATAATCTCCAACACTTCTCTCACACAAATTAAACTATTATACCTAGTGCTGAAACCTAATTTTAATTAAGATAATGGAGAGCACCATAAATTAAACTATTCACTAATTGATTATAGAGGCTTTAACAATATGTAAGGAACCAATTCAATTTTAAAGCTTAGAATGTTAAGTGAAAACTGATGAATAGTTTTATTATTGTCAATCCCAAGGACAATTACAAAGGCATTGTTATATTTTCACTTCAAACCATAACATATCGAACATTGCTACACAGTCATTTGGAGATAAGCATCACAACACAAGTAAACAACGCAATTGACATTTACCAAGTCTGAAAGAACACTTACATCTTGGATAATGCTGAATACATCTTTTATAGCCAATGGTATGATACCAGGAGAATGTTGATCTCCCTGCGCATATTATGTTAAAATTGCAAATAAAAATCACAACAAAAAATATCATATCATAGGCGCAAATTGTTACAAGAAGGAAGCAAGAGATGTTAAAGCGTGAAAACTGATAAGAATTGAAAGCCCACCAAAACTTTGCATATCATCATCAGCCGTAAGGTTTCAGCCTAAGATTACTAGAACATAAGCCTAGACCTTCTTTCACAACCTACCTATTGTCACACAAATGTCAATCATACTCTGAGTAGCACCATTCTCCTAAGAGAATTTCCTATCACTGATAATTATGCAAATGGACACCATAGAGCAAGGTACCACTAAGAACATTTGGCAGAAATTGAGTAAATACATAGCCTCATACTTAAAATGATTGACCGAAGAAAAAAATGTAAACTGTTTATACTGCTGGGGGAACTACATGTACCAGACACTGAACATACTCCATTAAAAAAGATAAATACGTGACTGCTATATTAATGTTCAAACTAGTGTCCCAATTTCAAAAATGTCAGCTCAAATACAAAATTCTATTGCTGAAGCTTGTTGACAATAGAGTACAAAGCCCTTGTTTATATAATAAAATGACACGGTTAGTTATTTTTCCTAGATTTTAATATCATCCGGGCTCTACCTAAGTCATCTCTTAAGCCCCTTCCTCTCCAACATGGGGAAGTTAGTGCTAAATTGCTAATTCTTTAATGCACAACCTCTGTCACAAGAATCGACTATAATCAGCCTCATTAGATCATAAGACATAAACTGCGTCCCGCCCTAATCTTCTGAAGTTATCTTCACATTTAACGAGAGTGGGAAGGTATCCTATTATTTACATTCTTCTCATGAATAGTAACAAAAATTGGTGCTTTCATTTTAGAGGAAGTAATAGTCATGTGGGGTATGTGCTGCCGTGTTAGAAGAAATCGTCAAATCAGCACAAAAATCAATTGAATAGTTCTTCAATATGTTTGGCCTGTAGCTAAATTGAGTCTAATCTTAATGGCATACGTTGAAATGCAATAATATTGCGATACACAGACACTTTCATGTTCAGTATAAAACTAAAAGAAAAAGGAAAGGAAGATTTGAATCAAGCTAACAAACGACACTTACATGCATAGTATGTGTTTTACCGCTACTCGTTACACCATAAGCAAATACAGTTCCTGCGAAGTTCGGGGTAAATTACATTTCGAATTCAACTAGCTCGATCAACAAGAAGTACTAAATTTGACCTTGTCCACACATTAGCAGTAGTTTCAGGTGCAGTCCAGAGACAAACATTACATACCGTTGACGCCTTCCATGGCAGCCTTTACTACGGGTTTGGCTGCAACTTCATACACCTCATCTGAGGTCGTATGCGGTCCAAAAACTCTATCTGCCACAATTAATCATTTCAAAATCCCAAAATCAATGTCCTATATTTCTACGAGTAATGCGAGTTGATCGTAAATTTGCCAATAGATAACAAACTGCTCTCTATGAATACCCCACAAAATTACACCATAGAGAAACAGTTAGATGACAAGATAAGTGGCATGAAAAACAATACCGAATGCATAAAAAGTAGCTGGATTGTACTCATTCCTCACTATCTTATCACCATCAGCATACCACGCGATCTCATCCCCTCTTTGATACTCCCTCTCACTGCAACCAAATGCCCCAAAATCGAACTGCTCAATCACATTTATATCAAATAACAGAATTCTAAAATCAAAAGATTCAATCTCCCCTTATCCCACCGCCAATGGATCTGATACCACAACCTCAGATCTAAGCTTTACCTCAATGGTCTAAACCGAATCGTCACTGAAATGCTATCCCCCGATCTCGGCGTATCCACAGGCTCGGTTATCAGTTCTTCCGTTCCGAACCCAACAGGAGAACGACTTCCATAACCGTGCGGACCACAATACATTGACTCACTACGACCACGACTTGGAGTCATGGATCGGCCAGAGTTGAGAAACGACGATGCAGAAGAGCAGGAGCGAGGCATTAACCTTCCACTCATGAAGGACGAAGATGAGGAAGTGGACGAGTAAGGAGTCGATGATTTCCGATGCGAAAATGGGGAGCTGCTCCTAGCTCGTGATGATGAGGCCATCAAGTTTGCTCACCGAGGTGATGACTCGGCTGAAACCGGCAAAAAATGAGAGGAAGATGAGAGGGGGGGAAAAGGGGGAAGGAGAGGAAGAGAATGTGTCAGAACGCTCACATGGCTATACAAACAAAAGCGAAGAACATTTGGCACACTCTCGTTTTTCTTGCTTCCTTCCTTGCTTGTTTCCTTTGACTCTCTTGAAGATATAATTCTGTGAGGCAAACAGAGAGAAACACGAGAGGAGAGAGTAAGGTTGTTTCGTCTTCTTTAAGACAAAGACAGTTGCTGAGTGAAGAAGAAGATCAATAACTGGTGAGAGAGAGGGCGACACAATGGGGAAGGTGGACTGAATTTAAATTTGTCTTCAATTTTGAAAGTATTTTATCGTTTAACATTTTAATGGGAGAAGGAGAACATTGAAATAATGAAATGTCAGCCGTATATAAATCCTGGATTATTTTAATGGTATTTCAATCAATGAATCCTGCTTTATTTAAAGTTTAGTTTACCGAAATTTTAAGTAAGCCACAAGGATTATAACTGGGAACTAATGATGGAATAATTAAATTAAATTTTTTTTAGTATTAAAAATATGAAAGATTCACTATTTACCGCGATTTCCCGTATGATGACATGGCGGGGGAGGGTTGGGGAGTTTAATTTAAACTGGGAAAAGCCCCCGCTCCCAGCGATAAATAATGGAGGCGAAAAGTCTTTGAAAAAACATGTTTGAGCGGGAATAACAGCGGCCGCCGATCAGGACAAATTAAAAATAAAAATTGCAGTACAGAACAAAAACAGGTAGTGATAAAAAAAAAAAGGAAAATTTCTGTGAGCTCCTCTATACTAAATAAATTTGTGTGAACCCTTAAAATTTTCTGAAATTTTAATATACCTATGGTTAAAATAAAATTAATTTTTATAAGTTAAAAGATAATTATACCCTTACTTTATTTATCTTGTGAATTTGCATATTTATGTTGTAAATGGCCATAATATTTTTAAGTCTCTAGATTCTTTTTAATCCATTTATTTTTCTTATAAATATATTTATTTATCTTGTAAATGCCCATCTTTATATTGTGAATTTTCATATTTGTCTTATAAATGGCCAAAATATTCTTAACTCCCTAAATTTTTTTGGATCCCTTTATTTGTATTGTAAATATATTTATTTGTCTTCTAAATACCCATATTTATCTAATAAATTGCCAAAATGTTTTAAATTCTTTGAGTTCTTCGAATCCATTTATTTGTCTTGTACATATCCTTATTTATCTTGTAAATTTTTTTCTAAAAAAAATAAAAGAAAGACATCAATGTCTTTTCACCCACAAAAATTAATTTTATTTTGATCATGGGGTATGGTAAAGTTATAGACAATTTTGGGGTTTACTGAAATTAATTTGTTATAGAGGAGTTAATTGAAATTTAAAAAAAAACAAAGAAATTGATCTGGGCTGCCATGGCGCCTGCTCGCTGTGTGAGGAAATTGAAATCTACTCGCGGTCAGAGAGTGACAGCTAGTGATCGGGGGCATTTCAGTCATTCAATTGTGACTTTAATAAATGCCCATTTGGATTAACAACGGAGAAGTAGTTTTTTTTGCAATCTCACTTTTGCAAAAGTCAGATTGTATATGTGACTTGTGTTTGAATTGATAGTGGCGGAGGTGGTTTTTTTTCTAACTTAAACATGTTTTGATTAGTGTTTGAAAAGCCCGTTTAGATGAAAAATGACTGAAAATAGCGTGAATCTTATTGAATCACACACACACACATATTATTTGTATATATTGTGATAATTGAAGTGAAAAAATATAAATAAAATTTGATAAAATAAAAAAATTTCAATTTTTATTTAAAAAAAGAAAAATACACTAAAGTACTTAATTAAAAATGGATAAAATTGTATTTAAATTAGAATGCATACATGAAGTAGATCATTATTAGATCACATATCCTTAACAAGTTGGTCTCTAATTTTATCACAAACATGATTCATTTGTGTTAAAGAAGGGAGAGCTAAGAGAAGCACGATGATTGAACCATATTTTTATATGATAATTGATAATTAAATTGGGATTTTAATGCATTTTTTGGGACATTATTATATGATTAAGCATTAATTTGAGTTAGGGACATTCGTATTAAATTAATTGTAATCAGGGGTAAAATGATCAAAATTTGTTAATTATTCATACAAACGATCTCTTGAACTTTTAATGTTACCTTGTCATTAATCTTGCATTGTAAGTGCTTAATAAGAAATTGGAGGTCTTGAAGGTCAGAATTAATATTTTGAGGACTAAAAAAAATTACAGAAAAGGTCCCTAGGATTTATGGAAATTACAAGTGAATGAAGAAAGGGGACCAGGGAAATAACAGTAAAGGTCCCGTATGTTTCAGAAATTACAGTTTACCATACAAGTATTTCAAAAATTTGTATATTAATCCCTCCTCGATAACTTTTGAATTTTGCAAGTCATTCCCTGGTCAAATCTTAATTTGACCAAAGCTTCTTCTTCTTTCTTGGAATAAACCCCAACCAAAAATGAAAACAGAGCAGAGCTTCATTGCATTCATCAACGAAAGGCTAATAACCTCAACTTGGACCGACCCATTAATGGCGACCTCGACTTGCCACCTTCGATGACCCCTTCCATTCAACGGCGCTGATGGTGTGTTGAAGACCCAAGGTTTAAGAAGTTGTCAATCCAGGCTCTATGAGGCAACTAAGCTATGATGGTTTTGGACGAGGAGTAGCTGAGGAGAGTAATGGTTTAGGAGGGACGACACTCGAATGGCATTAAGGGAGTGACTGAAGCTAACCTCTGCTTCATTGTGATGCCTTCACCATTGAGAAAAAGAAGGAAAAGTGGGCTTCTTCAAGAAGCTGCTTTTAAACTTGAAGCCCAGTAAAATCCAACGCTTTCCCAAACATTACAAATTTCTCTCACCGTGCTTCTTCTCTCTCACCCTGCGTTTCCCTCCTCTCACCGCTAACACAAACAGAGCCTAAGAGAGCTGCGGCGGTTAGATTGGAGGATGGATAGGTGGCCATGGAAGAGTAACCCTCCCTTTTATTCCTATCCTCTTTTCTCATTTTCTCTTTTTTATAGTCATTGGATTAATATTTGAACACTTTAGATGTAATTTTTTATAAAATTATTATTAGAATGTTAAATTATAAATAAATAATGAATTAAAGACAAATTGCCAAGTTTTAATAAGAATTGTTTGATACTATAATAAAAAAAATAAAAATAACATTTTGTATAAAATTGAATCTTGGATCATTCAAATATTTATCTTATAATATAAAAATAAAGAGGATGTGGATAGAAGAGGTGGTGTTCCTTTCATGATAGCCTTTAGGTTGCGTCAAGTTGTCTATGTGTATCACTACTACAAAAAAGAAGTGTCACAGCTTTTACTTTATTTTTTTTTAAAAAAGAGCATATACAAGTTGTGGCACAGTTGGTATTGAGGCTAGTATGGTGCTTGGTAGCTTCATGCGCCAATGGCTAGTGACCAAACGCCACACTAACCCCACATGTGGCATCCCCATAGTCAAAAGTGGATTGTCATCCACTTCCACCCAATCATCACCTCTTATCTACTTCCTCTTCCCTCTTTTTAACCCCCGTTTCACCGTCAAAATCGTAAGTCCCCACCAATCCTCCATTTTTCTCATCTTGTTCCCTTTTTCTCCCATTGTTGTCCCCATTTGTTTCCTTTTCTTATTCATCTTTTAGTCCCCACTCCAATATCTAGCTCAAATGAAGAAACATCAACTTTATTCTCATTATAAGTACATAGCTCCCTTTATCTTTTGGTCCCCACTCTCCTTATTGTAATTCACATTTCCTTCTCCTCCTTAATGACATCACCCTACTTATTTTCTTTGATCTTGCACTGTGCAAATATGTAAGTACCACCTATGCCCTTTATCTTTTTTTTAAAAAAAATTTAAAGATGCTACTTTATCAGTTTATCTTTCTATTTTTGCTTTTGTAATTCTTTTCCATGTTTGTGTTTGTAATTTCAGCTCACTCTATTGAAGTTTCTATTTACGTTAAGTTTTTAAATTTTGGAGCTCACAGTTGTAATTTTATTAGAAGTTAATAGTTTAGTTTACTAAATGTCTTTTATATTTAATCTATTATAAAATCTAAAAAAATTATTCTCAAATAAATGTGATAAACATGGTTGTTGTAGTAATAATGCTTTAGCTATTTCTTAAACAATTCCATGTTTAATGTTTTTTCTATTTATTAATAATTTCATGCTTAATTTTTCTGATTTATTTAACTTTACTTTACTGTAACGTTACTATATTTTACTATAATGTTATTTTATTTTATTTCTTTATTCATAATTAACAAAATAGAGTTACATTTAGTCCGTTTGATAGAATTTGTTGATTTTGTATGCTCTTCTAGCTTGAATGGCCTAAATTAGTTAATGGTCAATTTGTGCTTTATATTTTTATCCTTCCCAACATTTAGAATGCCCAAGAAAATGTGGGAAATTGATTCAGCTTGAGTTATATCCTCTCATTTTCCTTTTCCTCCTTTTTTAAGTATCTCGTCCCCTACTCTTAAAATGAATGGTTCAAATTTAACATTTTATAAAACTATTTTAATTTAGTTTAATGATGGAGGATTAATTACTATAACACTACTACAAAAATAATTATTTATTTTTAACATTTGTATTTTATTTGTTGGCTTATAATACTTTCTAATTTACCTATGATATATATTAGCAAATATGATTTCTTTCATTATGAGCTATGAAAAATTATTATGATGCTGCAACATTAATTAATTGATTGTTTGTCAATTAAAAGAGAGGGTTTAAGACTTGAAAACCTTATCAGGATGAGGAAACAATGGTGAAAGATGTTGTAGGTGGCTATGTTGATTAGCTAATAGGTCTTATAGAGCCATGTAAAGAGGTAATTCATTTACACTTCCCTTTACTTTTCCTTTGCACTTCGATCTAAAATTATATGATTTAATTTCATGATTTTTGAAGGTTGGACAATCGCAAGGAAAATAAATTCAACTGCATGGCAAGATTTCAAAGTGTTTGACAATACAACCAAAGTCCAAAGCCTCAGCTAGGCAAAAAAGCAAAAGAAAAATGACCTTATATTGAGATCAATTGGTATTGATTGCACCTAAGTTGATCTGCGAAAGAGGTCTGCAATTACATTTTGATAGACACATCTACAGTCTCATGGTATAGCTGATCATATTAATGGTGATGTGTTGGATGAAATATTTAATCGTGGATAGTTTAGTGCTTTGATTATCAACATTTGGATTACATTCTTTATCATCATTGCTTATCACTGTTATTATTATTTATCATTCAATTTTTTTCGTTTTAATGACATTGTTTGTTTTTTACCAAGGCACTTGTACCATGATATCTTACTGGATACAGACAGGGCACAATACTCATTTATCAACCCTCATCTCGTTGGACAACATGGGGGTAGAGTAAATCTGCATGAACAATCTAATGATCTGAAAGATTACTTTAGAAAGAAAGCAACACCAAATATGTTATTTCCAGTGCTATACAATGCGGTGTAAGTTATTAGTGATAGTATTTCAATGTGTGTGTTTTTATTGTTTAACTTTTACCATAACATGATTGTTGAAGAAAAGTTTTTAAAATATGTTAGGGCACATTGTATATTGATTGTTATCAATCCAACGGAACCTTTAGGCCATCACATTTACTATGTGAATCCTCTAATTGGAGGCCTTCCAGAAAACCGTCCTGATTTGTTGCGATTGCTCAATACACTAGTGCAGAAAAATCATTTTACATGTGACGAAAATGACTTTTTACACTTGACGCACGTCAGGTGTAGAAAGTCTGAACTTTTTACACGTGTTCTAAAACAAGTGTAGAAAGTGGAACTTTCTACACTTGATTTGAGACAACACATGTAGAAAGTCTGGACTTTATACACGTGTTCTCTCATGTCACGTGTAGAAAGTGGGACTTTCTACACGTGTTCTCTCACGTCAGGTGTAGAAAATCTATTTTCTACACCTGTTGTCTCACAACACGTGTAGAAAGTGAACTTTCTACACCTCTTCTTATTCGTCAAGTATAGAAACTCAATTTTTGGAAAAAAAAATTGTTCGTTTATTATGCTACAAACCAAAAAATATGAAAATAAACAACCAAATACCTAACAAATAAAAACAATTACAACAAAACTAATATGAAATATCAAATTTATTGTAAATTTTAATCCAAAATATTAACAAAACCATATCTACGTAACAAACTTGACCTCACTTTTACAATGAAATTTGTACAATCAGAGTCAAATCCAAAACAGTGACAATGAAATTCAATATGTCCAATACCAAATAGTCATTAACATTACATGTTTAACATTACACTTATGACCAAGCTCCTCTTGAATTAAGGCCATTGCTATATCATCTGGAAATGAAGGAACCTTCAAAAGAAAAGGAATAACATTAGAAGCCATTGTCAAAAGATTGGACACTATACTATAATCATTTGACTCCATAATTCTTGTATTGGTATGAGATCTTAGTTCTTTCATTCTTCCTTTCCTTTCTTTTGTTCTACAGTGGCTCTGACTAAAGAATACATAGAACTTGACTTATGAAGCTTCTTCTCATCCATTTTAAATATACATTTTTATCCCAATGCTGAGTATGAAGAAAACTTGGATCAAATTCAAAGGGAACAAGACCATATGCAGGGGAGAGAGCAAGAGAGAGGAGGGGGATGGAGGGAGCACCAGGGTTACCTTATCATAAAGCTTCTGCAGCTCTGTCATCGCAACAGGTGACAGTATAGCCGAATGCTCAATGCTTGACAAAGTTTTATATAAGCTGGACCCAAAGATGTTACAATTTCGCGTAATTCAATGGCCCGAGCAACTTCATTCTGGTAATGGAAAAAGTAAATCAGAATAGCCACCACATAATAGTGAAAAATGAAATTCATATAATGGCTATGAGATGTAAGGAAACTGATGTTGTTGTATATGGCTATGATTTTTAGCAACTACCCAAGAACTAATCTGCAATGAACCTAACTGAACCAGCTGGTGTATCTAATTCTCAGTTATCATGAATTCTGTAAGTAAGGGGCCATTTCATTCTCAAAGTTTAGCCAGATCGAAGAAACAAATGAATGACATTATTAACTTATCTAACACATACCCTCATAGACCACCAAAAGGGGGAAAAACCAAAAGAACTCACCTAAGAATTCCCGCGTGGACATCTTAGTCTCATAAATGTGCCTATCAAGGAAGTAGGGAAGTGGATTCAGTAGACCAGGTACTGTCACACATTACACATTGCCTCCACCTCTCAAGCAGTTTAACAAGAAAACAATTCTAACAAAACCTACCATTTTCCCTTCCCCTTGTAGTTTTGTTTCCATCCCCAACATTCCTTCCATAACTTACTAACAAGTGACTACCTTCAGAATTAATGCTAGTTATAAGTTCTACCATATCAACAGAACTCAAATTGAAGTGGTGTGAGAATATATCAACAGCTCAGATGCTAGGTAGCATGACAGAGAAACTTACCTCCTTAACCTTCTTGTTAATCACATCCCAAAAATCAAGCCAACGCAAAGTGATACTTTAAACATCTCAGGATCGTACCCTGCACATGCTTCTACGCAATTTCCAACTTTCAGCATTTATTCTATTTGTTAATAAATGTAAGTGATTTCTCTTTTCAAATGTGTGAGTCACAATTGAATTGTATCTGAATTGCAAACTGATAATTTCAATTTATTTCCCCCCTCATACATTACCTTAATGGCTTTCATTTGCAACAAAATTACATGCTCAAAGTCACAACAAGTAGCTGCACAAATATATAGAAGCCTCACAAATATCATTCAGTAGTTAGAATGAGGCATCATGATTAGCTTGTTAGAGTTAGACATAAGATTAGCAAGTGTAAATACCTCAACAAGATGAAGCTGAACATCATCCTCAGCAAACAGTGAATCTTTTAAATTTTGTCCTCGAAGGCCTCTCATGAGTGTTGCCAACTGCTCATTTTCTTCCATTTGTGCCCTGACCCTTTTAATCTCCTGAGAAACATCGCCAATTTTCATACTAGTAGTAATAGTAATGTAGTACCTACACAGAAGAAATTACAGAGATCGACAGGCGTCTTCAGGGAAGTTGATGGAGACAGAAGAAATCGCAGAGATCTCGACAAGCGCCTTTAGCCAAGTTCCTCGTTTTCCTCAATAAATCCGATTCGAGTGACGAAGGAGAGATCGTTGCAGTTCCAGACGCTGATGAAGTTGTCGTCGGGGGTTTTGAGGGATAATAGGGTGTCGGCAACGACAGTAAACAGTGGAAACGGCTTCAGGAAAGCAAAATCATGTGAACTAAGAGAGCAAAATCAGAAGGAAATTACGGGTTCTGAGGAAAGCAGAGTTTATAAATTTTTTTTTAAAATCTACACCGGTTGGCACTGAACCGGTGTAGAAAGCAATTTCCTACACCGGTTGGGACTCAACCGGTGTAGAAAGTTAATTTTTTACACCGGTTGCGTCCCAACCGGTGTAGAAAGTGAGCATTATTATAAAAAAGAAACTAAAAACTAAAGTTTCTACATGTGTTGGACTTCCAAGACGTGTAGAAAGTTTTCTACACGGGTTGGAAGCCCAATAAGTGTAGAAGCTTATGACTTTCTACACCGGTTGCACTCCAACCGGTGTAGAAAGTTGTCATATTTTTTTTAAAAAAATTGAAAAATAAAATTAAAGTCATTAATATTAAAGAAAAAATATTTTAAATTTACTTTCTACACGTGTTGTCTTTTTAACACATGTAGAAAGTTTCTTCATCTTTAAATATTTACAAAAATGCCACCGATCACACTTTCTACACGTGTCCTATTTTGTCAAGTGTAAAAAATAGGTGTAAAATCTATATTTTGTACTAGTGATAGGTAAGCATACGCGTGTATGTGTAAATATTTACGTGTGTGATTGAATAACCAAAAGTAATCAGTTTTGGGCTGTTTTGTTAGCACATTGACTGCATATCAAGACTCTTCCTCCTTAACCTATTCTAAAGCTGATGACCCTGTAAATAGTTATGTCTTGAAGAAGATACGGGTATTAATATATGAATTTACTGAAATTTTGTTATTAAACAATTTTTATTCAAAAATCGAGTTACCTATTTTATTATATTGTTGCAGTGCCCTTTCCATCCAAATAATAATGATTAAGGATATTACATCATGAAATTCATGAAGCATGTAATTACTCATAATTAGTTTCCCCCCTAAAAAAGTAAGTCATTTTAGTTGTAATTCATATTGTTTAAAATTTAATTCAGTAGTGTCTGATAATTAAGATTTAGTGATTTTAATTCGTTGTGTGCATGATTGTACATATATGTAGTATTATGAAGATCAACATTATGACAGTTTAACTAACTATCAAGTCATTGAAGTCATCGATGAATGGTGTGAATATTTGCTCAGGAAAATCACTAGTTAGCTACTATTTAATTAGCCTAGGTGTTGTTTTTTGTCAATTGTTGTGTTGTTTATTTAAATTGAATTTGTTGTATTTCATTTACAATTGTTGTAAATATATTTATTAGTGATTTTGTTGGTTAATTATTTGTTTGTATCATTTTAGAGTTATTTTATTATTGTTTGTTTTTCTTCATTTTGCTGTGGATATACAAATTTGTGTTTAAAATATGTTTTTCATTGTAATTATAAGGTTATAATTAAAAATACGAAAATGTAATTTTTAAAAAAATACTTTTATTAGTGCTTCCTTAAAAAATAGCCATAGGAGCAAAATTTTATTTTAAAAAAAAAACCATTCCTATAGCCCTTTATTGAAGAAGCACTCTAGGAAATGGTTCTTTCTTTTAAAAGAAAATATATATTGTGGCGCTTCTAAGTGTACACAGTTTTTTTTTAGTGATGATGGAATATGTGGTACTTTTTAAGTATTACAGTTAATTTAAAAATAAATATCACAATTGCCTCTCTTTTTTTTGGTTGTAGTAGTGTATCTTTATAACATGCACTAATGACGCTATGTACATGTTCATTTTGAAATTTGAAGCGTCAAAATTATGCTGTGCGAATTCTCGTCCACTATCTTAATATCAACTTATCAAGTACTTCGAGAATAAACAAGTGAAAGGCTAATGCATATGTTGTGACCAGGCTAGAAATTAGAATAAAACGCATTTTTTTAGTAGCATCTAAAAGATGCGGACCGGATCGAATCCGGAAGGAGGCACTAAGACCTGATGCCTTACTATTGTGCTACGAGGCGTTAGGCTAAAACGCATTATTTATGATTATTTAAAAGTGTTGCTTGCTAAATATGTTATTAACCCCTATTCCATATTAGATAGATGGGGTGTCATTTTTCGGATTAAAATGCCTAGCTCTTGCTTGTTTGATATACACTTGGTTGGGTCATGAGTGATTTGATGGGAGCTTCCTGAGATAAATATATACCACCTCCTATCATTCAAATAAAATTCAATTAAATTTTTTTAAAAAAAGATTAAGAAAATTAAATAAATTATTTTAAAGTATTTATATTTATCATTCTTATATTAAATTAATTTATTAGATTTATAAATTAATATATAATCTAATAATCACTAGTGCAAAATAGGCATTCTAGACCGCATCATTTAGACCGGTTATTGCGGATAAGGTCTAAAAGAAAGGCGGAGTGGCAATTCAGTAATTAAAATCAATTTTTTAGACCGGTTGTTTAGACAACCGGTCTAAAAAAACCTTATTTAGACCGGTTATATAAACACACGGTCTCAAAAACAAATTAAGACCGGTTGTTTAAATAACCGGTCTTAAAAGTCAATAATTTAAGACCGGTTATTTAAACAACCTGTCTGAAAAACAAAATTATTAAAATGAATAAATAAAACACGTTATTATTAAGATCGGTTGTTTAAATAACCGGTCTTAAAAGTCAATAATTTAAGACCGGTTATTTTAACAACCGGTCTGACAAACAAAATTATTAAAATGAATAAATACATCACGTTATTATTAAGACCGGTTGTTTAAATAACTGGTCTTAAAGTCAATAATTTAGGACCGGTTATTTAAATAACCAGTTTTAAAAGTCTAATATTCAAACCTAGTCAGCCGCGAAAGTTCATTTCATCAGTTACGTTTCATTTCCTTCCCCCTCTGCTTCCACCGCCGCGAACTGCTCAAGTCCAGGATTGTAGGTGATATTCCGCCTTATTCTCCGGCCACCCTTCCAGTCGCCGCCACCGCTTCCACCTTCTTTTCCATATTCTGTTGTCTGCGTTTAAAATACTCCCTCCTTCTCCGTTCGTACGTGCCCGTTGCTGCGAAGAAGTCGCCATGAGTACCATCGTGAAGGGCGGCTGAGCTTCTTATTTCTCCAGCCTTTATCTCCCTCCGGCGTGTTTTCCAGCCATTGTTACCCCTCTCCTCCTGCGCCTCAAGCCACGGTCCAAGTTACTTCAAACAGGTAATGTCCCCTGTCTCAATCCTCCGTATAAATAGACATTGTGTATTCACTGTCTATCCAAGAATAATCTGTACTATAATTGAACTAGAAATTAAAATAGAAATGAAGAAAAAATGACATTTACTCTTATGGAAATTAATTTGTGAAGCTTAATTAACGGTGTCCTGAACTGGTATGATTTGATTATTTGAGGATTAGGGTACTGATAATTGCTAGTTTTCATAGTCTCTGGATTGCTTAAGTTATTGTGTCAAATTTCCTGGCATGTATGCTTATGAATGACTGATTAGAAAATTGTTACATAATATTCAGTTAGTTTTGAAACTAAATTTGAGAGGTGATTTGTGGTCTAATTTAAGTCCTAAAATTGCTAGTGTATGTTAATACATTTTCCATATTACTTGAAGAAAATGGAACAGACTGCAATTATATCTTATGCGGAATTCTAATGAAGAATTCTGTTAAACTAGATAAATTGATGAGTGTAACCTTTTCATACTCTCATCATACTCCTGCCTTTTCCAGGGCAGTTAATATACAGAAGAGAAGAAAAAAAAGGTGTTGAAATATATGGATCGTAGTTGGATAAACGCTAAACGGACTAGTGTTGAATATGATAATGGGGTGAGGGATTTTTTGGAATTTGCTAGAAGAAATTCTAGTAATGATGATAGTGTGATGTTCTATTGTCCATTTGTAGAATGTCTGAATGAGAAGCGACTTAGTGCTGCAGATATATACACACATTTAATTTGTGAAGGATTTTGTAAGAGTTATACAGTATGGGTATGGCATGGTGAAGAAATAGAAATTCCAAGCGCAACTCAACAAGGGGGGTTGCCTTTGATGATAATGACACGGTTCTGAATGACAGGATAGAAGATATTATTCGTGATGTTGGAGAAGAGGCTTTTGAGCAATCATATGCATATGGTAATATGTGCAGTGATTTTGAGAAGCCGCTGTACCCGGGGTGCACAAAATACCAATTGTTGAAAGCTGTATTGAAATTGGTAAGCTTGAAAGCACGGCATGGATGGAGCGACAAGAGTTTTTCAGAAGCACTTGAAGCCTTCAAGGACATGCTTCCAGATGATAACGTGCTGCCTTGCCGATACTATGATGCGAAGAAAATACTGTGTCCACTAGGGATGAAGTATAAAAAGATCCATGCATGCCCTAATGATTGTATATTGTACAGAAAAGTGCATACAGAGAAAGAGCAGTGTCCGATATGTGAAACCCCGAGATACAAATCAAATAAGGCCTCTGCAAAAGTGTTGTGGTATCTTCCTATCATACTGAGGTTCAAACGGCTGTTTGCTAATGAAATTAATGCCACAAATTTGAGATGGCATGCGGATAAGAGAATTTCCGATGGAAAGCTTCGACATCCAGCTGATTATTCTCAATGGAAGAAAATTGATCAGTTGTTTCCTGACTTCGGCAAAGAGCCTAGGAATCTTAGGCTTGGGCTTAACACGGATGACATAAATCCTTACGGTAGCCTAAGCAGTATACATAGTTCATGGTCTGTTCTGTTGGTAATTTACAACTTATCTCCTTTGTTATGTATGAAACGAAAGTACATCATGTTGTCTATGTTGATTTCGGGACCAAAACAACCCGGAAATGACATAGATGTTTACTTAGAACTCCTGATCGAAGACTTGAAAGACTTGTGGGACGAAGGTGTCAACGTTTTTAACGCGAATAAGAAGGAGATGTTTAAAATGCGAGCCTTGATCTTTTGTACTATAAACGAATTCCCTGCTTATGGAAACTTGTCAGGATATAGCGTTAAAGGCCACAAAGCTTGTCCTATTTGTGAAGAAGGCACATGGTACCATCAACTTCAACATGGAAGAAAGACTGTTTATCTTGGTCATAGGAGATTCCTTAGACGGGGCCACCCATATCACAAATTAAAGAAGGCCTTTTTTTGTGGCCAAGAGTTTGAAGATGCTCCAGAGGCTTTGACTGGGGAGAAAGTGTATGAAAAGGTCAAAAATATCAATGTCATCTTCGGTAAGACTTCAAAGAGTCGAAATGAAAAGATATATATGGAAAAATAGGTCTGTTTTCTTTAACCTTCCATATTGGCAGAATCTTGATGTCAGATACTGTATTGATTTCATGCATGTGGAGAAAAACGTGTATGATAGTATTGTTGGGACACTACTCAACATACAAGGAAGTTCTAAGGATGGCGTTAAGGCAAGATTGGATTTGCAAGAAATGAGAATACAGACAGACTTACATCCGAGGCCACATGGTAAGAGAAATTTTTGTCCTCCAGCTTCTCATACTTTGTCCAAGGATGAGAAACAAAGTTTTTGTGAGTATTTACATGGCATCAAAGTTCCCTCAGGGTATTCTTCAAATTTTAAGAAGCTTGTGTCTATGAAAGACTTGAAGTTAGTAGGGCTGAAGTCTCATAATTGTCATGTCTTGATGCAACAACTACTCCCAGTGGCTATTTGAGGCATCGCCGAATATGATCTTCAACACATATTGACCAGATTTTGTTTCTTCAATGCGATTTGTAGTAAAGTCATTGAGACGGAAATGTTGGATGAATTGGAAGATGAAGGTTATCTGATCTTGTGCCAGCTTGAGAAGCTTTTTGTTCCTTCTTTTTTGACATCATGGTACATCTAGTTGTTCATCTAGTGAGGGAGATAAAATTGTGTGGGCCTATCTATTTTCGATGGATGTACCCAATTGAAAGAACTATGAAAATCCTAAAAGGATATGTGAAGAACCCTAACCGGCCTGAAGCTTCTATTGTTCAAAAATATGTTTCTGAAGAAGCCATGGAATTCTATCAACATTATTTGGCAAATGTAGGACATATCGGCCTTCCTAAACGACATGATGAAGAAGGGGGTAGGCGCGGGGCTACTGTCAAGAGTGTGGATCCTGATGAATTACAACAAGTCCACTTGTACATTTTGAATAATGTTGATGCAGTTCAAGATTACATAAATGCTCATAAAGAAATTGTACGGAAAGTGAATAGTCGATTGACTACACAAAGGTTAATTAGGGAGCATACCAGGACCTTTGCACATTGGTTTAAACACAAGGTTGACGGAGAAGAATGTGTTTCTGATACAATTAAATGGCTAGCACATGGTCCTGAGTTTGATGTCATAAGTTGGACTTCGTTTGTGATCAATGGGTATACCTTTTACACAAAGTCCCTAGATGATAGGAGCACTGTCCAGAACAGCAGTGTTATGTTAGTAGCTGAATCTATGCACTTCTCTAGTTCAAAAGATAAGAACCCTACATTGGCAGCCATACCTTATTATGGGGTTATTGACAGGATTTGGGTGATTGACTATGTTAAAATTAAATTTCCCATTTTCAAATGTAAGTGGGTTGATGTCAATAATGGTGTGAGGATCGATAAGTCAGGGTTTACATTAGTTGATCTGAACAACAAAAGTTTTGGAGATGAACCTTTCATTATGGCAGATCAAACGAAACAAGTGTTCTATATTATTGATCAGGCAAATAAAATGTGGTCTGTAGCTCTCCAAGGAAAAATGATCATCGATATTGAAGAGAAAATTCGTTCAAATCATGATCTTCTCGAGACCCCTTCTTTTTCTAGGGGTCTTCCTGCATTGAATGAAGAAGATGAAGCTGATAATGAACACGGCACAAGAAATGATCATCGTGAAGGGATATGGGAGGATATCTCTTTATAAATCTACTTTAAATGTTATCTATCTATTTAAAGTCATTATCGTTATAACTTATATGCAGATTATATATATAGTTATTTTATATCTTACTAACTCAACAATTTGTCTTAACAGTACAGTGACGGATTCGGTGCATCCTACAGCAGAGGATCAGGTGCATCCTACAGTCGAGGATCAGGTGCCTCCTATAGCAGAGGATCAGGTGCATCCTACAACAGAGGATCAGGTGCACCCTACTGCTCAGCACAGCGAGCCTCAGAGTGTTAATCAGGGGCAGTCATCGGGTGAGCCGAGTCACCAGCCCAGAAGGAGGGGCAGGACGGCCACACGGTTGATGGATGTTTCCCTGAGTCGGTCTGCCGGGGAGAGGATACCGATCCAGTTCGATCAATACTGAAAACCGATTGGGCCGAATGCCAGTCATTTTAGGAGTTTTGTTGGCCTCCTCGCACGGAATAAGCCTAGCATATTTATAGAGGAGTGGAGGAATGTCAACAAAAAGGTTAAGCAGCATATTTGGGACACTATTCAGGTATAAAATTCCCTCTGTATATTTCTTTTATCAAATTCGTTTCATTATTGTCACTAACTCTTTTCATTCATGAATAACAGCTCACCTACGACGTTCCTCAGAGTGAGATCTTGTATCACAAGACTATGACGTATTGTTGTGAGCGCTGGAGGAAGTTCAAGACGAATCTGGCCAACAATTACGTGCATATCGAGGTGCCAGCTGGTAAGCCTCGTCCTACTCCTTGCAACAAGTACTCGTACATCGATGAAGCGACATGACAGGAGTTTTTTAGGCTTCGGACTACTCCAGAGGCTTTGGTGAGTTAACTTATTTTGTACTTTATTTACTTATCTTTTGTCTTTACTGTTTGTAACCTTTTTTTCTCATTTCTTATTCGCAGGCAAGAAGGCAAAAGGCATAAGCGAGTGGCAGGAAGAATAATTGCCCCCACACAATGTCTCGTGGGGGATACGCAAAGGCCGAGAAAGACTTGTTGGTGGCCAAACGGAGGAGATTGGAAGAAGCATCTCAATCCGATCCTTCTGTTCTGCTATCTCCACTATCTCCGATACAGCGCGAAGAGTTGTGGTTGCATGCTCGCTGGAAGAGTGGTAGATCCTATACGAGTGACCAGTCTCGTATAGTCGATGAAAAAATTGTAAGTATCATTGTTCTTATTAACTGTTTAATAAACATGTTTCATTACTCATGTGTGTTTTTTGTATATCTCACAGGAGGAACTTCAAAAAAAGAAAGCCGAGGGAGCCTTCAAGTCGGAGGGGAGGAATGACATTCTCACGGTTGCTACTGGAAAACGTGAGCATCCAGGCCGCGTCAGGGGAGTTGGAGGAGGGGTGGGTATAAAGGATTACTTTGGATCCTTCTCACGCAGTTCCTTTTCCAACGTGGTCATGAGAGACGAATTGGAGCG
Organism: Albizia julibrissin; assembly: GCA_037074505.1. Taxonomy (NCBI): domain Eukaryota; kingdom Viridiplantae; phylum Streptophyta; class Magnoliopsida; order Fabales; family Fabaceae; genus Albizia; species Albizia julibrissin. The sequence continues at coordinate 1,203,548 of CM073480.1, read as the reverse complement.
TATGTTGGCCACTGCGAGGGCGGAAGCAAGGGCCGAGGCAGAAGCATCATTTGATGCACTATTGGATGCCCGGTTGAGCAAGATGAAGGACGAGGTATATGACATGGTGAGCACAAGACAAGACACCGCTCCTGTCCAGGCACAGTTGCTCGATCGCCATAAGCAGAGCACCAAAGGGAGTTGTTGCAATGTGGGACAATCATCAGAGGGTCCTGGAAAGGACGATTCTGAGCCTTGTGAATTATATGTTGAGGATCCTCTGAGACGATTAGTTGCACGGGGGAGTGTACACAACCTAGGATCAATTGTTCACCACCTCGAGATGACAGATGATCAGGTTAGGGTGTCAGTTGAGGAGGTTATTATCTCAGACGCACCTGTCCCTATCCCTTCTGAGGAGTTCAAGATTGTGGCCGATGTCTTGGGTACTTTCATATCATGGCCGAAGAACCTTGTTTCTGTTGGAGCTGTAGATTCCCCGATCAGAGCCCCAAGTCCAGCTCCCTTCCCTCGTGAAGTTTCACAGCCTCCACCACTGAATGTGATGCAACAAGTGATTCTGATAGCATTTGGTACATTTTTCCCGACTAAAAATTGGCCTATGGATTCAGTTGTTGGACCGTCAGGGGCGGTATGCTATCTTGAGATGGATGATTTAATGTTCATGGTCGCTCCTAGATAAAATCTTACTATTGCGATTGTCCAGCTTTTTTTGATGTAAGTATCTTCTTCAAGTGGAAGTAAATATCTTAAAAATTACGCTATGTAACCTTAATTTGTGTGCTTCCATTTTTGTAGGTACATGAATCGTAGGTTGGTTTCCTCTGGGCAGAGCGCTAAATTTGGATTCATGTGCCCAGCTCATGCCACGGAGAAAGGGACCACTTCTGCCATCAGACATAGATATTTATCACAGAGGCTCAGTGAAACAGAAACTGACTTTTTCTTGGTTCCTTATGTGCATGGGCAGGAAATTAAACATCAAATTTATATTCTGAAACATCACATATAATGCTTTATATTTGCTTAACATTCATCTCTTTTTTAAAGGGATCATTGGTAATTGGTTATTGTGTAAGGCTAGTTACACAGTGATCCTCCTATGCGGACTTTCCTACACGCTAAGTGTGGTAGGCATATTCGTGACTTAAAAGACCCTACATGGATCACGCAAAAGGTTAGTACATATTTGTTTTCTTTAAGATGTGTTTCATAAGCTATGCTTTTATGCTTGCTTTGATGATATCATGTTCTTTTTTAGACCCGTAGGCAACCACCGGGCTCCAACTTATGTGGTCTTTATATGTTGAGGCAAATTTATAATATTATCAGCCTAGGCACGACTGACTTTACCGAGGAGGTAATAAATGTATATTTCAAATATTTTGTATTACTTTATTGTTTTTAAGTTAGTAAGTTAATGTTTTGTTTGGCTTCGGTGTTACACATACAGATGTTTGATCTTGCTGATCCCTTTCCTGAAGAAGATATTGATTTCATCCGCAATTGTTGTGCTGAATTCATTTATGAGCTTTTACAAGATTAGTAAGTTTTTGAATCCGATCCTATGTTGTTCTAATAATACTTATGGTTTTCATATATATATCTAACTTGGTTTATATCTTTGTTTAGGACAATTTCTTGGATATTGGTGATACTAGTTGGCTGTTGATTCAAGCAGGGGATCACTATTGTAAATTTTCCTCCACTTTTTTCATTTCTCTGTAAAGCTTATAAATTTTTTCCATATAATGAGAAATATTTCTTTTCCTCCTTCTCTTTACAAGCTTTGGGATTGCAAGTTCACACAATGTCGCAATTTTCCTGCTATCATTGTTTAATTGTGGTGTTGTGGTTCAAAACGCCTGATAATTATAAATTGTTAATATTGTACTGTTTCTGAGAATTGAATAAGTTGATCATGTGTTATTGGTAGTCATTGGAATTGAATGTGTTTGTTTTCAATGATTTTTTTTCATAATGTTCATTCTTTGATTGTTGAGAGTCGAGGATTGTAAGGGCCAAGTGTTTTTCCCTTGAACAGACTGACATTTATAGGTTCATACCGATTACGATAACTAAGGTCATATTTAACAAAAGAGGGAAAGGGGAACTAATAAGGATTTTAGGCTTCATGATTCTATATTTGGAGCAAGTTTGCATTCTGAGAAATACCAATTGTTTCTGGAAATAAAAATGTTGTTGTCACTGCTTCTGATTGTCAATATATACATATATGCATGTGTATGTAATGTGGCACAGGGGGGATGTTGTTGAATATGGCTTACTGGCCTGAGTAAGATTGAAACAAATAAAATGAAAAAAAAAACAAAATTTTTAGACTGGTTCTAAAAATAACCGGTCTTAAATATGAATTTAAGACCGGTTATTAAGAGAACCGGTCTTAAAAGATTAAACTTTAAGACCGGTTCTAAATTTAACCGGTCTTAAATCTATATTTAAGACCGGTTATTAAGAGAACCGGTCTTAAAGAAGTAAACTTTTAAGACCGGTTCTCTTAATAACCGGTCTTAAATTCAAATTTAAGATCGGTTAAATTTAGAACCGGTCTTAAATTGTTATTTTTTTATACTGAAATTTCCCTACTCATTCCGTTAGTTAAACTTTAAGACCGGTTGTTGTAGAACCGGTCTTAAAAGTTTATATTTTAGACCGGTTTTTTAACCGGTCTAAAAAATTAAATACTTTTTAGACCGGTTGTATCAAGACCTGATCCAGAACCGGTCTAAAATATCTTTTTTAACCGGTCTTAAAAGTGATTTTTGTACCGTGAATACATAATATATACTATAATTAAATTACTTATTTAATTTTTTTAATTTATTAAAAATAATTAATTGTATCTTATATCAATCATAAAAGAATATATTGGGGTGCCTCTCGTCACGTCAAATGGGACACGCGAGACCACACAAAAAAAAAAAACAAACAAACAAAGGGAATTTGTCAATATCTTGTATCTCACGTCACTTTGGTTATTTGGAAAATTGAAATCGTCTCAGTTTTACAAATTAAATATTTATAAGAAAATAAATCATTTTACTGTGCAAAATAGATAATAGTAGGATTTTATGTATATGGTCTGCATTCTGCTACATGTTTTGTTTGGTTGTATCATTTTTAAAAATATCTATTTCATCATGTGGAACAATATTCAACTAATTCGTTTGAGTTGTTTGTGTTCGCTTGGAAGTTGGACGCTTTTTGTTTCCATCCAATATTTTAAAAGTCGGACCATAAGTTGAGTTGGAAAGATCAACAAATCATGGTTAAACGGTTGTAACGGTCAAGCCATTTAGTCGAACCGGTGATGTAATAATTAAATTTAAAATATTATATATATATATATATATATATATATATATATATATATATATATATATATATATATATATTATAATTTGTCTTTAGTCTAATTTCATATGAAGTTAACAAATTCACAAAATACTATTTAAGGAAGAACATTAAGTCAATCATCAATCTAACAAAATGCACTCACAATAATAATTTCATGACTTTTGAAACATTGATGGCTCTTGATTAATCAAAGCATGAGTTTCTTAAAAAACATTTGGATTATAAATATCATCATTTTCTTGAGGAAATAACCCAAAAAATCAAGACATTCAACTTCAATCTCAGTGCTTCCAATTTCATCCTTAGCTTTATGATGAATTAACCTCATTGCCTTATTCTTCAAAATCATCTTTATAAAATAGTATGCAACAAACCAAATTATTAAAATTAGTAATATATATATAAATAAAATAAAGCAACATGTCTAAAATTTATACTCCATTTTTGTTTGCAACATCAAATTAAAAAAAATTGTAGCAAAATATTTTTTTCCTGCATGTTTATTGGGTCGGACATTTTTGAAAAACTAGTATGGGTTCCGGCCTAACAATGATTGACAGCTCAAAAATGGATAAACGACGGCCAAAACAACTCCCCAAGAAAAATGGTTCAATGCACATGTCCGTCCCGCCTTATGACCAGCCGACGGTCCTGTCCGGTCCAGTTCTCTAAACAGTGTTCCCAGCTTCATCCTTTATACAGATTACTTTTTAAATGATTTTTTCCACTGAAAAAAAATATTTCTTTTATTAGGTATTATTCGTATAATTTGTCGTATCAATGAATCCCACACTCACGAAATTGCATTAGCCAGCACCTAAAAAATATTTGTGTAAGACAAAAGCCGACGGTTTACGATACATTTATGCAATAGACGAGTTTTTTTTTTTTTTTTTGACCGAATGGAATAGACGAGTTGGTATTCTGATTCTAATTGAATATTGTTATCACCAACACATCATTTTATTTTCCTGATAAAAGTTCGCTGATAAAAATTCCATATGTCTAGCAAGTGACTCCACCGTTTCTTCTTTCCCTTGCACTCCGTTTCTTCTTTCACTCTTCCTCTTTGCCTTGTGTTATTTCTTTCACTACCTCTGTGTTGAATTCACCTCCTCATTCCTTCATACATTTGGCACTGTTTTAATCAATTCTTTAAGGGTTAATGTGCAAAAATAGTAATAAATTATTTCTCAAAGTGCACTCAATACAACTAACTATTTCAGGGTGTAAAAGTAGATATTATGAATTTTTTTGAGTAAAAATAGCAATTTTTGCATCACAAAATACATAACGAAGTTGCTATTTTTGCTTCAAAAAAAATTCATAATGTCTACTTTTCCACCCCCAAAATATATAATGTCTACTTTTGCATTCTGAAATAATTAGTTGTGTTGGGTGCACTTTAAAAAATAGTTCTTTACTAAATCTACACCTTAACCCATTCTTTTTTAATACTATCAAGACGTGTATAAGGCGATACTCGTAAGGATTCTTTAGCAAGTATTCAATTTTAGACCTAGTATGGTTAAAAAGGGATCTATACTATAGATCCTATTAGGGGAGAGCATGATAGCAATTAATGTGGCACCATTCATTTCATTTTTGCTATATTTCCACCTTTAAATATCTTTGCCTTTTTTTTATAGGAAAAATGGTTTAAAAATACCTTATAAAAAAATTATTTGTTGATTGGTACCAGGGGTGCAAACAAACACTCCTTATGTGCAAACATCATCCACATGTACAAAATGCATCCCTGCGAATGTGCAAACATCATCCCTCGTGTGCAAAATATCATTCACCCGTGTGTAACTTATCACCCACAATGTGCAATGGTAGCAATTAACAATTAATGTGCTTGCAAGATAGTTTTTAACAATTCTCCTTTTTTTTTATTCATGTTCGCTTGAGAAGCAATTGCAAATCTTTTTACCTCTCCTAGATACATCTTAACTGTGATCAGTATCATATTCGTTTTATCTTAGAAATTTATAATTTATTGACTTAATTATTATGATGGTATTTGTTAGTGTGGATATTCAATTTATTTTTTTTATGTTCCACCTTTCTACACCTTTATTATAAATATTAGTTGACATGTATTTTCTTACTTCTTGTCTTGCTAATCAGTGTTGGTTTGAAATCCTCCTTTATATTTTTCAAAATATTAAATTGAATTATTTTTTTCAGGAAAAAAAATTTTTAATTACTTGTTTTTTTACCTTCTTTTCAACCTCTCTTTTTGATTAATTAATTTGATTTCAAATTTTCTTTATGTTTAAAAAATTTGAAAAAATTATTTTTATGAAGGAAAGATATTTTGGGAGGTATTTGTGTGTGTGTATAATTGATAAAGTTTATATGTGTGTGTTGGTGAAACGGTTATTCCTCACCATGTTTATGTTGATAATTGGTATTTGAGATAGATGGATATATAAATATAGATGGGAAAGTTATTCCCACTAAAAGATATATGTATATAGTATATAGTATATGTATTGGTGAAACTGTTATTCTTTACCATGAGTTATATGATGATGACATACAATATATAAAATAGTATATAGGTAGAACGGTTATTCTCTATTAGAATTGATATTGAGTGATTGTGTTAGATTAAAAGATTGTAGTTGAATATTTGATTTTAATGATTTTTTTATATTTAGTGAGATAAGGGATTAATGAGCATTTACCCTCATTTTTTGTTTTTAACTCTACATTTGAATTTTGTTATATTTATTTATTTGGAGGAAAACTTATTGCAAAAAACTTTGAGTGCCTTTGCTTCCCTTAGCACCAAGGTTTTGAAAACTGGACCGGTCACTGAACCGGTCGGGGTACTGGGTCAAGGGTCAGATCGGAGTCAAATCGGAGCTAAACCGGAGCCAAACCGGTGAGAAATTGAATATTTTAGACTTATAAATATGAAATGCTAAAGAAAAATTTTAAAAAATTGATTTTTTTAAAAAAAAAAAAAATATTGAACCGGTTCGGTCACTCGGACCGAACCGGTTCCCGGGCCAGACCGGTCCGGGTTCCAAAACAGTGCTTAGCACACTTTATTATTTATGTTTTTACTGAGTCAGTGGTAGACTCATTTCTCTCTCTATATTTTTTTCAGATAAAGTAACTAATGAGATTGATTGTGATCGAATATGCTTCAAAAACTTAGAAAATATATTGTAATGTATTGGTGAGCCTTGGGGAATTCCGTGATGTCATAACTACTATATATAATTATATCAAAGTCATTGTGTTATGTAGTAAAGGAGATAGCATGTGTATCCCCACATTTAATTGTTATGGATTTGTTCTCTCATTGCAATTTTTATATGATAGTACAATAAGTATTGTTATTGTTGCATAAATTTTTGTTCAATAAATGTACTTTGTTTGAGGCTTACTGGTCTAAGTGAAATTATATATTTAGCTTAGCCTACGCACTGATCATAACTCGGATATTTTGGATCGTGACAATATTAGAGTTTAGAGAATCACTTTTCGTTAGCGCTTGGGGAATTAAAAGATGTTACAAACAGGCTAATGATAAAATCTGCTCGGGCATATTGACAATTATGTATATTTTTCTTCACATCACAGTCACTTGTTGCTGGTTAAAAAAGATAAAAGATATAACAAAAAAAAAACCAAGATAATTGATAATTTATAAATCGTAAGTGCCACACAATTCATATGTGATAAATTGATTGATATATTGATGCATGAATCGGCATCAAGCCAAACATTATAAGTTAGTTTTATTGTGGATCTTTTATTTGTTTTCAACAAAGCACGTTCTTGGTGTACATGCGTGTGTACTCGGATAGACATTCTTTTACACGTTACTCAATATTTTTTTGAATAAGTTTGACTTTTCTAAGTAAGGCTCGGCCAAGGAGACGTCGGAGATAGTGAGAATGAAATCAGTGAGATGCTCAGCGTCACCGACAGAGAAGGGTTAGATAGATTAGTGAGTAATATGCAGACAAGAAGGCCGAAGAGGGAAGGAGAAAGAGCAAAAGTCGTGGGCAAAAGGGTTCACCGTTTTTTTTTTTTTTTTGAACCGAGTTTCATAGAACTGAGTTCCGTTGAGAACTGCTTCTAATGGACCAAATAAGCAAAAATGCGATTCTACTTCTATTTCTGCTTATCTCCCCCCCCCCCAAAAAAATTGTTACGTTGCTACCAAATAAGTTTACCCACATCTCATGTTTGATTTCAAAACTCGAAACATTAGATTATGTATTAATCATATCAACGGCCCAGAATCAGTATTGAGAGATGGGTGTAGACAATGTCAAGAGAGGTCCGACTAGAGAATGTTATTTTGTCTAGTTTTTCAAATGAAGATACCGCGGTGATATTTATTTATTTATTTATTATCTTCTTTTATTGCCGTTAACAACCACCACTGGCTATGTTTATTGAGAAATAAGAGTTTAATACAATTAAGTTGCCATCATAGAAAATCCATAGCAATTGATTTGACCGATGTGTTGTTTTATTGCAGTTAAATATTTTATTTTTTAATATTTATTTCACATCAGACAACTACTTTATGCATTTGCCACATCCATTTCCATGTGAAGTCTAATAATCATGTAGCTATCTTAAAATTAAAATGATACTAAAATTTTTCACCTTCCATGATTCCATCCTTTACCTGATCATTTTTCATTGTTTAAATTATGTTGTGTGTGTGTGTGTGTCTGAGAGAAAGAGAGATTTTTGATAGCGTAAAAATCAAATTTGTCATGCGGGATCGGTAACAAATAACATGGTATAAAGTATGTGATTAAATGCTTACTACTATCTTAAACCAATAAACAAACTAATTTAATTGATACAAACTTATTTTTAAAACAAATTACATCAAAATTTATTGGCAGAAATTTTTTTTAATTAAGCATAAGTATTCCCCTGTTGAAAATTGAAGGAAGAGGAGGAGTTGTTATGCCTTTGGTCCAAATTAATGCACACGACTCATTGTCCCATTGTCCACTTGAGTTATATTTATTTGTTGGCTGTGTGGAACTTCGAATATATATTTGATAATTATTAATAACATAAATGTACACCCAAAAGATACAAATATCTTAGATAGATAAAAATAGTCTTGTAATTTCAAGATAATGAACGAAAAAGGCTTCGAAAAAACATTTTTTTTGCCAAGCGAATTTGGATATTACATACTGTTTTCAAACATTACATCTCAAAAAAGCGAATGAAGATCTTCACATATAAGAGGAACACATCCCGAATAGAGAGCTAGTAACACTACCAGACTCTGAACTAAGCTCTAAGTGTCCTTTGCAAGATAATCATCACATCTGATTATCTCTCATGGTGCATAATAAAGTTCAAAGTCTCATTCAGAGTAAACTAAATCCCGAATTACTGTAATTTCTGAATGAAGCGGATGATGAATACCTCCGTCCTTCATCATCAGGTGGTATGCCTCCAACGAAAACACTTATACCTAAAGTAGAAGAGTAAAAATGTATCCCAAGTAGAAGAGTAAAAAGAACATGCATGGCCTTGCACGAAAGAAAGAGTAGCCCGGGCTTTAATTTTGATACAAAACCCAAAAACCGAATAGTTACTTTTGATCTTGTGTCAAAGAAGACAAATCATTGTGTTGATTTTCTTACTCACGAGGTCACCTAATCCTTGAAGAAATGTGAGGCTTAGGCTATGTTTGGTTTGAGGGGAAAGGAGGGGAGGGGAGGGAGATATGTTACCTTATTTGATTTGTTAGAGAGGTGAAAATGGGATCTTTTGTAATGAGAGCTAAAAATAAAAGAAGGAAAAGAAATAAGAGTCAAAATTTTAGCTTTCCTCCCATTCAAAAATTCAATCAAAAGCCCCCCACCTCAGACTAAACACACCCTTAGAAAGTAAGAGGTTTTCACTTTTCTAATAAGTACGTTTCTTAAAATTCAAATTTGTATTTTCCTCCCTACAAGCTTGTGTTCTCCTCCTTACTATTTTTTTTTGAAATGATCATATGTGGTGGTAAAAAAAAACAGGTTAATGTACAAATTAGTCCTAGAATTTTTTCTCCGATGAGCAATATTATTTCAAAAGTTTTTTTTTGTTACCCTGGAAGTTTGAAAAATGAGCAATGTTGCCCCTTCCTGTTAAAATTTTAACAGTCAACTAGAGCCGGTAAAACCGGTTGAGTGCCAAAAGTGGCAAGCTCGGCTGGCTAGCGAGTTGCACAGGCCTGCCCCATTCAGCCGCTGGCTCGCTTAATTTTTTTTAGTTTTTCTTATAAAATAAATCCAAATACCATTAACGTCTTTCCTTTGATGTTGTATTTAACTACTTCATCATACTTTTTATTTGATATTTTTATTTTCACATTATATTTATTTATTCTACTATTATTAAATTTAAAAGAGATGTGTTTATATGATTTTGTGATGTGAGTAGATGAAAAAAAAAAGGAAAGTGAGAATGAAATTGTCTTCCTAACACAAACCTATAAAAGAAAAGAAATGTAATGTGAGTAGGTGAAAGAGAAAAGAAGTGATAATTAAAAAAATAAGGAGTGAAATAATTTTTTTCTTAAAAGCAATTAATAGGTGGTATGGTAGGCTCGAGTTGGCATTTTGTCAGCCTATGGGCTAGCCCGAATTGCCAGCACTACAGTCAACGTCAATTTTATAGTAGTCAACGTTAGTTTTTTAATGGTATGGAGCAACATTGCTGCGTTTTGAACCTTTCAGGATAATATTGAATCTAAAAAAACTTCCTGGACAATATTGCTCCTTAGCAAAAACTTATAAAACAAATTTGCATGTTAACCTAAAAAAAATAGATAATCACATACATGTATATCTTTCTTTTTTTTATAAGTTATAAATTTTGAAAGGAAAAAAGAAGACTTTAGCAAAGAGATAACATGCTATAAACGAAGGTAATTAGTAAGAATTTCAAAAAATATGAGTGAAGCCCCTAGTTCTATAAACCCACCTACAACTACTCTTATTTCCTCTTTTGTTCCTAGAAACCTTCTTTCTTCTGTAAAAAAAAACTTTAGCTAATAAAATAAAAACCTTGTAGAAATTAATCATTTGCCTGAAGATGCCCAGATTAGTGAGACTACTTTACCTCTTCTCAGCCATTACAGTATCTATCATAGATCTAACAGTCTGACTAGAAATATCAGAACTTTCCTGGCTACTCGATGACCTCATGTCAAAGAAGTCATTCAAACTACCAGGATGGACCTGTATTCTCTCCTTGCTACTACAGAAGAACAGTACTCTACCATAGAGATTTCACAACCCCTGATCAATCAGTGTAAATCTGAAGGATACACTCATTTTCATATGGGTATCATCCGTCTAATCCTTACCCTCTATGGAAGAAAAGACATTTCTGCCACTGCTAAAGTTGTTCTTGTTGACTCCACCTATAAAGCTTATCATCCGTCTAATCCTTACACTCATTACAGTATCTATCATAGATCTAACCGTCTGACCAGAAATATCAGAACTTTCCTGGCTACTCGATGACCTCATGTCAAAGAAGTCAATCAAACTACCAGGATGGACCTGTATTCTCTCCTTGCTACTACAGAAGAACAGTACTCTACCATAGAGATTTCACAACCCCTGATCAATCAGTGTAAATCTGAAGGATACACTCATTTTCATATGGGTATCATCCGTCTAATCCTTACCCTCTATGGAAGAAAAGACATTTCTGCCACTGCTAAAGTTGTTCTTGTTGACTCCACCTATAAAGCTTATCTCAATTCTCTTGTTGGTGCCTTTCTTACCACTTTGAGCAATGGAAGTATTATCCTCACTCTTCAACCATATTTTACCATTAGCCTAGCTGATCCTACTCTCACCAACAGAATCAGGGTACAAATTTATATTGTTGGAGTTGAATAAGATCCCAAAGCTATCATGGCTACCTTACAACACCAAGTTATTTTTGGACTCCAAAATTATTCTATTGACCTACACCTTCCTAATTCAACCAAAGATGCCCTGTTTGCCATATCTAACAGATATTATGATACTTCTATCATCCAGAATTCTAAATAGATCCTTCGAGAATAACTCTCTCAATTAATGATACTTAAGTGGATTAACAATTATAAAAGACTTTTTTATGGGTATCAATCTAATGTCCACACAACCACGCCACCAATCATCCAACGACTTCTAGATGGAACTGTTAAAATCATTTTTGTTAGACCAAGCCAATAAGGACTAGTTATCCTTCTTGGTAGCATTCTCATCCTTTCACCAGCCTATATACTTGCAAGAAAATACCCTCCTATAGCCTGGGTAGACCAACATGTTAAACCCTGCTATATCTCTTACCTAGATGGTTATTTCTTATGGGATGCACTTGGCTCAGGCATGTGTGACTCTGACTGCGAGTGTGACACCCCAGAATGGTGGGAAGAGTTTGATGATGATGAAAAAGGACTTTACTCATATAAATATACAATCAAACAGGCTAAGAAAAACAAATCCTTTAAAGGATCTTCTTGTTATCATAAGAACTTTTGTCGCCATGAAGATGATGATAATCATGGCCCCAAGCAATCTGTCAAGAAAAGAGGTTGGCAACTTCCTCCTTCTGCTGAAATATCTGCTAAAGACATGTCTCTTGTTGAATTGATGATTGAGATAGGACATTTAGATCTTGTTAAGAAGTTATTTCTAGAACCAGAACCAGTAATTCCAGTTATTTTTCTTATAACTGCTCGACCAATTCCTTGCATAGGGATGATTAGAAATCCTTATGATCAAGAATTCCCTCCACTTGAGAGAAGGACATATGAAAATACTAAGGTCTCTGCTCGACCTTATGTTACTCTAAATACAGTTGACTCTCAAGGACATTTCAGACCTGCCTCTGCAACTGATGAAGTGCTAAATTGGCATACTCAAAATGTTATTTGTCAAAATACAACATTAACCAGAATTGACTCTAAGCTTGATTCTTTAGCAATCAAGACAGATGGGTTAACTTTACAAATGAGACCGGTATCTCAAGAAGTTCGAAGGCTTTATGTTTTTCAAACAAAGCAAGCTCAGAAACTGGATATAGAATTGAGAAGATTTATTGATAGGGGATATGTAGGACCAGAATTCATATAGAAGGAAATAGAACTATCAGAAATATTGAAAGATTTACAGAGAACAAAAATAGATATGGTCAGAAAACAAATTCAGGTCATACATGAGTCATATCCCTCATACCCTTAAATACCACCACCAATTTATCCATAATCACCTATAGCTTATCTTGAAGATGCTGATTATAGCAAAGTATTTCATATGAATTACCCTTTGTTCCAACAAATTCAACAATTACCTCCTATTCAGTTCAAACCTATTTCACGACCTTCCTCTAGAATACTAGAAAGACCTGCCTCTCATTGGCCCTCTTACTTTACCTATGAAACAAGAGCCTTTTTAGGTTCGAAAAAGTCTACTCATACAGGTATCAAAATCAATGAACCTATTGTTTCCCAAACTATCCCCCAGCCAACCATCTCTAAAAAAAAAACAAAAGCAAAAACAAGTTGAGACCAAAATCTCTCAACCTTCCCAGCCTACTATTCTACAATTAGCCCAACCAACTACTAAACCTCAAGATTCCACTATGGCAATTCTTTATAATCCCTTTAGACCTCTCCAGGACTCATCTAGTTCACAATCAGATGATTCTTTTGTATCCACTTTTGATGATGATTCAGAAGAATATTTTGCTGATATTTCTAGAATCACAATGGTTCAACCAAATGAAGAAGATAAATAATTTGAGGAATCACATATGGAACATCCACCTAATCCTCCTCAACATTATGACTTTACCTATAAACCAACTATTGGCCCTTAGTTCACTTTTGATGATATTCTACAAAACAAATGGTGAGATATACTCAATGAGTTTGGAGCATGGATTGATTTACAGCTAACTGGACAACAAGTAATTCTTCAGCAAGTTCTCCAAGAGTTTGTTTCAAAATTTACTAGAACTCTACGACACTGGTTTCAGCACCTTAGTAAATATCAAAAGTTACAAGCACTACAAGTTCAAACTGTTGGTCTTCTCTTAGGAACAATTCACAAAAAGTTCATTTGAGACTTCAACATAATTGAAAAGAAGGAAAAGCAATAATTCTTTGAGATAAAATGTTGTTCTCTTGATAAAAGAGATTTAAAAAAATATTATTAGAGAATGATTACTAAGTATTATCTGTTAAATGGAGATAATGATGTCAATCTTCAACATACATTTATATCATTCCTTCCTGATGGAATTCAGTCGGAGTTACACAGAAGTCTTAATGCTCTTCGAAGAGATATTTCCCAAGTTTCTATTAGAGAAATCTATCAGTTAGCTCTTACAAATATTGATAAGCTATGTGAACAGCATTAATACTTCAAATATATGTGTAAAGGCACGAAAAAGTTAAAATATGCTTGTAAAAAGCCATATATGAAGATCAAATACAAAGATCATAAAGCTTGCCATTGTCCTATAAAGAAGAAATATCATTATCGCCACTATGCCAAATTTACAAACAAGAGATTTCCTCACATACTACATTCAAGAAGAAAAGCTAGGTTCTTTAAGCCTAAAAAATTCTCCACCAAGGGATCAAATGTTTTGTTTGCAGAAGAAAATGACATTTTGCAAGAAATTATCCTATAAAACCAAGAAAGATATCAAGATAATACAACAACTTCACAACATCTTGATGATCATAGACAAGGAAGTAGATATTGAAGAATTCCTTGAAGAACAACCTTTCAAAGATAAATATACTCAATATGTTGTTCCACTCTAATGAAGAAGAAAATTCAGATTCATCTGGTTTTGACTCTGAATATGAGGTTGAGTTATAAGAAGGAGGAGTTTATCCAAATAGATCCATTAACCTTATCAGCCTAGCCTTACCTCCAAACCAAAATATCCATCTAAAAGATGCATCTCTCCCAAATCCATTAGATTTACCAAAATCCTTTCTTAGATCTCTCAAATCTAATAAGAGGGAAAACCTCAACATCCCTCTCCCAAATATAAAAGTCTAAGTCCTTGCTGATAAACATTCTAAACCTATTTCTGCCATTGCCTTCTTTGATACAGGATCTTGAAAAACAGTGATGAAACCTCATATTCTTCCTCCTAAAGAATGGGTCCCTCATGACCAATATTTTCTCACTACCAATGTAAAACATTTCAAAATTGATCTTATTTCTATAAGAAAGATTGGAATAAAATTCTTCCCAGGATGCACTTTGAAAATTAAGGTGTTAGGAAGTGATCTTCCAAGAAAGAATATCTTATTAGGATTTGATGCCTTTTACCATACTCAAAATCTCATGGTACGCCTAAAGGAATAAAATGGAAAGGGAACTTCAACTCTTATACATAAATTCTTAGTTTGTTTGAACTTTAACAAGCTCTTCCCTAGTATTCAAATGTTAAAGATTAATTGCTTCAGTACTGTGCAAAAAGTCATGATCAATTTACACATCCCTCTTCATTATGGAAAAATCAGGAGTTCTTCATCAAGTTGCCTTTCAAAAGGAATGAAGATATTAACCCTACAAAAGACTCTCATCCTATAATGAATCTTGATGATTTGAATTTAGCCAGGGATGAATGCTCTGTTATGCGAAAACAAGGACTCATCAAGCCTACAAAATTTGATTAGGCATGCCAAGCCTTTTATGTTGAAAAGAGATCAGAGATAAAGTGAGGAAAGAAGAGACTTGTCATTGATTATAAACCCTTGAACCATTTCCTACAAGATGATAAATTTCCATTACCAAAGTCGAATACTCTATTTGCCTATCTCAAAAAGGCCCAAATCTTTTCCAAGTTTGACCTCAAAGCTAGATTTTGGCAATTAGGCATTCACCCAAAAGATAGGCCTAAAATTGCTTTATGTATACCTAATGCCTAATACCAGTAGACTATTATGTCTTTTGGCCTCAAAGTAGCCCCATCCTTATTCCAAAAATCCATGACCAAAATCTTTGAGTCTATTCTCCATAATGCCCTTATCTACATTGATAACATTCTTCTGTTCTCTGATACTGAAGAATCTCAAAAACTATCTTGGCCCACTTCTCCAAGATCATGAAACAATATGGTATCATGCTTTCTTTAAAGAAAAGTGAAATTGGTGTCAAAGAAATTGAATTTTTGGACATGCATTTTAAAAAAGGTCGATACAGTCTAGAACCTCACATTGCAGAGAAACTATAAAATTTTCTTGATGACAATCTTTCCCCCAAACAAGTCTAACAGTTTATTGGGATTGTGAATTATCTTAAGGATTTTATCCTTAATGTGTCTCATCATACTAGCCAATTGTCCAAACTTCTCAAAAAGAATCCTCTACAGTGGGGAAAATAACAAACAGAAGTTGTTCAATTCCTCAAAAGAATCACTCAAAAACCTCCACAGTCGAAGATCCCACATCAAGGAGAAATGATCCTACACACGGACGACGGTGATGAATTTTGGGGAGTAATACTTCTTGAAGAAGTAAATGGCAAAAGATACTATTATGAACATGCCAGTGGATAGTTCAGAGAACTAGAAAAACATTATCATGCAACATACAAAGAAATCCTTGCTATCAAGCGAGGAATTGAAAAATTTAGCTTTTATTTGAGCTCATACCACTTTATTATGGAAATAGACAATACATCTTTTCAACGACACTGACCCAAAGAAAAAGATCTTGTTGGATGCTCAGCTACTCAGATGGAAAGATTAGTTTTCTCGCTATAAACTCACAGTTTGTCATATGAAAGGTCACCACAACACCATTGTAGATTTCCTATCCAGACCTCAGAAGACTTCTACTTCTCCAAAAATCATCTCTTCCAAACCCCTGTACATTTTAACCATCTCATAAAACTTTCCTGCCAGAACCATGTCTTATTTCAACATAGCCACTCTTTTCCCTCCAAATACCCGTCTTAACAACCAATAAGGCATTATCTATTATGCCAAAGATAATCTTTATCATTGGCTTCACCTTCTCTTTGTCAAAACCAATCTTTTCCCAATAGCCCAGCATTTCAGCCTAAATACTCCTTATGTCACCTTACCTTTTGTCTAATGCCCTATTCCTGAGGAACTGCTCTGGTACATTTGGTCATTAACCATCATCTTTACAAGTGCCATAGCTCTTTCACCTCTACCTGTATATCACTACCTTTGTGATAAAAAAAACATGAAAAATTCCACCTTCATCAACTCCTTGAGCTTTTTACCCCTCTACCCTACTAGTGAGGAACCTTGTATAAAAAAAATAAATGAATATGATCTTTGGAAAATTGGGAAAAAGAAACAAAAAAGATTTTCTTGTGTTTTCTTTTTTAACATGTCTTATTTTCTTAACCATGATAGAGACTCTTACTTCAAAACCCATGCCAGCCTTTAACATTCCCTGTTTGACTGGGTCAGACAATATGTCAAAGAACTTCAAGACATAGGTGACTACTTGGGACTAGTCAACAAGCAACAAAAGAAAGAATGCAAGCTCCTCGGACCAATTCCTTATGAATGATATGTTTAAGAAGACTTGTAAGCTCTTAAGCCCTCTTACTTCTCTTATCCAGCCTGCCTCTATGATAGTCCCTCTCAGCCACCAAATGTTTCCTATGAGCCAGATCCTACAGATCCTAATTTTCAAGACTCACAAGATCCTTATGAAGATTACACCCATCTGAGTCTGTCCATTCCTGGCTCTTCAACTCAAGTTTTCCAAAATTCGCAGCCCAAAGGTCTTGATCTACCTCTACCCACTTTTTCTCAAAACTATCCTCCTTACTGTACACAAGACCCAACCCAAGCTACAGAATCTCCAGACTCTTTCTCAAAGTCCTACTATAGGAACTCACTCCAGTATGCTCGTGATTTACTTTAATTTATGACACGGATAATGACAATTTGTCTTCTAATGATAATCATGAGTCTATAGTGAAAGATTGAGTCATCAAAATAAAGTTTCGGCAGAGCATCTACTTTGTAAAAAGTTACTTCTAGCAGTATGCCTTTACTTTTCATAATGATTGTACTATGAATGTGCTCTATTACAGTATGCTGAGTCATTAGCTTTACAAGTATCCAACTTTATCAATCACGAGTTTTTACTACTTAGTTCTTTTATGAGTCACAGGCTATCCTGATATAAGCCCATGT
Organism: Albizia julibrissin; assembly: GCA_037074505.1. Classification (NCBI taxonomy): domain Eukaryota; kingdom Viridiplantae; phylum Streptophyta; class Magnoliopsida; order Fabales; family Fabaceae; genus Albizia; species Albizia julibrissin. The sequence goes on along the minus strand of CM073480.1, from coordinate 1,185,959 downwards.
GTCTGTATTCTTAATCAGTGTGTTTTGTCGTTTCTTTGGTCCATCTTCTATATAATTGATGCTCCTCTTCACTTTAGAATTATCGAGAATTGTATTCACCTTTATGAATATAAGTGTACTTTCCCAGATGACTCCCTTCTAAATTTCTCTCTTTTCTTCTGAAAACCTAAGTTCTTAGCATGCAGTCTTCATCTCTATAAAGATTTAAGTATGCTCTACACTTACCTCTTTTAGAGGAACATGTGCATAAAAAATAATCAGATCATGATCCTGTGAGAGTATTGGGAAACAACTAACTGATAAGTACAACATATGAATGAAACTGAAAAGAATTTGGAATCCTAAAGTGTCCTTAAGTAGCGATGAGATGAGAAAGCTCGGACTTACCTGGATTAGAATCTCATTTTACGATCAATATATTTCTGGATCAGTTCAGTTTGCTATTTCTCAGTTCATTTGGTATTAGATGGGATAGATCTAAGTCCCAATAATTTTGTTGGTGTCTATATTTGGATCTTTTAGTCTTATTCATATAAGACACCATATAGTCATAAGAATCCAGATACATCCACCCAGTGTTTGAAAAGAATCCGCACTTCATCTTTATTAGTTTAAGATCTTGCAACTAAAGAAGTATTCCTCTTTCGAAACCAGAACGCCTATATTCTCGTCTTCACCATATTCGATCATTCGTTTCTTCTTCCGCATTAGAAAACCACCGTGACATAAAAGTTTGACGCATTACTTGGGAATTTAGGATTGCCTAGCATACGTGAGTTTCTAGAGTTTCCAACAATATATATAGTGATCTGTTGAAGATGGTTTTGGAATGTCTTTGAGACCCGAACTGATAATTCTAAAATGTGTGTGTGGGGGGGGGGGGGGGGAGGTCGGATGGAATTTTTGGCGAAATTAAATTCTCTATTTACTCCTTTTAGCAAGAAGGCTCTAAGGTAAGAGACATTTTTTTGTTTTTTTTGTTTTGTTTTTGTTTATGCTGTGGATGACGAATCCTTTGATAATTTATTCCTATATTGTCCTTTTGCAAAAGCATGTTGGTTTGGTTATAGTTTAGGCATCAGAACTGATTTTCCACCTGCAAAAACCTTGAATCAGTGGGTAACTTTATGGTTACAGGCTCTTTTACAATCCCCTGATTTCCTTACTTTTTTGCCTTTTCATTTGATGGACTCTGTGGTTTGCAAGGAATAGTGTTTCGCATAGAGGTAAAAAATTTACTCCACAACAAATTATTTATATGGCTCAATCTAGGACAAGTGCAATAGTTTTCCACTTGAAGCAACAACTGTACCCTTTGGGAGAACAGAGAAGATAGAGCAGATGTCAGGACTGCTTCAATCTAGCTTGTTTGGATTAGCTTATAAAAGCTCTATAAGTGCTTATAAATCTTGATTCACGGAATATGAAGTAGCTTTTACGGTTTATGAGGTGGCTTTTACGGTTTACGAGGTAAATATGTGGAGGAGATTTATCTCGATTTACGTAAATTAGGTTTATATAATAAACTCGATTCATAAAAACTCATCAACGTTACTTGCTCCAAGTACTGTATACTGGCGAATATGCTTCAAGCTTATAACAACTGCTGCTCGTGCGCGAGATATGCAAATCCAAATATACTTCAATCATATGCTTCATGCGGAATGGAATTTAATTCCTTCAATCCGATTAGTTCCTTTACATCTTCAGTTGTTAGCTCTGCGAAGTGTATTAGCCTTTGTCCTGAGCCAACACCTTATTTCTCACCCACAATCCTTTCCAATATTTTGTGTACTTGTAAAGAAATAACATGCTAAAATTATAAACACTAGACAAGTTCCATGGCCTCTTTCCAATATTTTGTAGCATGTAGTATGTAGACTATTGCAATTCTTTGTATCCCCTCAGTTTTGGTTATGAATATATTATGACCTTTTTACCAAAAAAAAAAAAAGTAAAAGACATTATTAACGTTGTGCCACGACAACCTTTTTCCCTTTTTTTTTTTAACAACTTAACATTACCACTATAATTGTGAATTATAGTTTTTTACTTAAGTTCCCACAGGAGTGGCACACCGGATCTTCTACTGTTAATGATGTATACCTATTTCCGTTTTTATTATACTGAAAACGGGCGTGCATCCAGGGATATAAGATAAGAATGAAAAACAAGACCCAATATTTAGTTAGCACGTCTGAATCATTTATGCAAGGAGGAACAACAAGAATTTAACCAACCTGCCAAAATTTAAAAAAAATATATACAGTACAAAGTTTACATGAATTTTGGGTGAGAATTATATAACATCACTCCGGTTTCTATTATAAATTACTTATAGCCATATCATTCGAACCAAATAGAGGTGGTTAAGTAATTGAATTTATTTAAAAAATGAAAAAAAAAACAATTTTACCCTTATTAAAATTAAAAATTGTATCAAACTTCAAATACTGTCAATCTTTAAAAAATATAACTATCACCTCACTTTGCGACTTATACTACCTTCGGTCTTTAATATGAATTTGTACATAACACAAATTACACTATGAATAACATCTTATATTAAAGATCGGAAGTAATAATAAAGACCATATATTCCTTACAGAGACTCACTTATAAATTATAATAAGCAACATAGTGGGTATTAAGCAAATATTAGAAATTGAAGGTTGTACTAGTCCTTCAGCTCTCTATCACTTTTTTTTTCACTGCTCAGCTATAAATTATCCCCCTGATTTTTTTTTGATTTTATACAATGCATTAATTCAATCGACATCATTTATTATTGATAAATTCTCTTAATTATTTTTTTACAACATAAAAAATAAGAATAAATGTTTAAAAATTTTTTTATTAAAATCTGTATGCAAAAATATTTTTTACAAATTAAAATAATCAATGATAAGTAATTTGCTTAATTAATACATGATTTTGTATTGCTTTTAATTTTTTATCAAACTATGTGCGGGTTCCACACACTATTTACCTGCATAAATTTGATGTTTAATATTTATTGGTATGGGTAGTACTAATAAAGAAAATAATTTATCAATTTCTACAGCAAAACAAATGGAAGAAAGTTAGTCCATTGCAAGTACTAAAAATGATTGGTTTCTTGTGCCTGACTTAAAGAACCACACGCTCCCACTGGCCCGACCAGCGATGTTGATTGTGAAACTTGAAATAGTTTAAGAAATAAAATAAAAATGTAATTCAAACAAATCATCGGACACAAATTTAAGGTCAGGAATCTCTCATTTGCCCCTTCTTCTTATTGTGCCTCATTGATTTAAAATGGTGCCATTAGACTTTAAAAAAACTAAAACTAGATAACGTCTGTTTTTTTTTCCGTTCTATTGTAAGTTTGTGGTCTGAGCAAATTCGTTTCAATAATGAGGGAAATTCTTCATTTGGTCACAACAACAAAAACTTTGTAGGTTGGTTTGAAATTTGTTTCCTCCACCAAAGCCGAATATTCTTCTTTTCCATCGAAGGAACTTTGCAGGTTGCAATTGCTGGTGTGCATTTGAAGAGATTCTTGGGTAGTTTTTATTTCAACTCATCCTATTCTTTATTCGTTATGTATCTCTATTCTTTATTAGTTTGTATTTATCCCTTTTTAGCTTTTTACTGGTTGTTTGTTATAATCATTAAACAAAAAGAATAATAGAAAAGAAGTAATCGTCTCAGTCATATGGGTCCGCTAGCAATGTTTATGAAGAATGGAAACTTACCACTACTCTCCAAGTGAGGATGCAGATATAGGCGGCAGAGGCTGAAATGGATTTGGTCAGACCACATACCCATAATAGGACACACAAAAAAAAAAAAAAGAAGACTGTGTCTACTTTTATTTTTTTAAAGCCAAACGACATCATTTTAAATTAATGGAGACATAACAAAGAGAAGTGGCAATAGTCTCATGCAAACTCATTATATTGGATGATTTGTCCGGTCATGTCACGTTACGATACCTGTTTCTTCGGGATATATAACTTACAACCAATATTTTTTTTACTTCAAAACTCGATTTTGGGGATGTTTGTGATAGCTTTTTTAAATTGGGCTTATCATATAAGCCCGATTCACGTAAATCGAGATAAATCTCCTCCACATATTTATCTCGTAGATCGTGAAAGCACTTCGTAGACCGTAAAAGCACCTCGTAGATCGTAAAAGTTACCTCGTAGACCGTAAATTACAATTCATAAGCACTTATAAAATTTTCATAAGCTATTCCAAACAGCCTCTTTAACAAAATTTAGAACCCGTTTGGGTGTTGAAAAATGATAGTAAGCATTAAAATTAATGGATGGAAATAATCGAGAATTCGAGATAATGGGTTATATCAAGCCTGCCTGCTATCGCAAGAAATGGAGACGACGATTGAAGTGAATGAAACGGCATAGGAAGGCTTCACTGGCATTGATCAAGTAAAGACTTTTATATTTTTGTTAAATATATGCTTCTTACTGTAAGAGCCAAAAAATCAAACTAAATAAATAAATAATTTAATCTCTATTATTAAATTATATATTAATTTATAAGTCAAACAAATTAATTTAAAAAACGATAAATATAAATATTTTTTTTATAGATACAAGTAATCAAGTATTCTATTATTAAAGGCAATCATGTTTAAGACTCTGTTGGATAGTAAATATAAGCACATCTTTTAATAGGGATTTAAGTCTTAATTTATCATGTTAAGAGTGACTAGTTTTTTTTGTCATGATAAATATAAATATTTTAATGTATTTTTTTAATTTTTAAAAAATACGAATTGATTTTGATAGTAAAGAGAAGGATTCCATTACTTTATTATTCTTAACCTTTTGTGTGATTGTCTTGTTTTTATATATAAGCATTCTATATGTGTATATATTGAAACCCACATTATTGGGCAGGATCTGAAGATGTCCCCAGCAGCACGTGAGCGAGTTTCAAAAGTGGAGGTGACAGCTAATTGCTGTTTGCTTCTTCTCTCAGTCACAAACATCACCAAAAAGTGAGGACCACTCTGCAAAATTCAAAAAGAATCGTTCCATGCATGTGCCTCTCCCATCCCATATTCCCATGACGTGGACTCAATCTACCAAAAGAATCGTTCCATCTTCTTTCACATGCAATGAAAATTTTTATTTTTTACTTAAATACCAGTTAAACTTTAAAATTTTAAATTAGTAATTTTTTAAAATCTTAGTTATCAATTGTTATACAGTTTTTGTCAATTATAGTATTCTTATTATTAACAGAAACAATTCAGTATTTTGAAATTCAAATAGTATTTAAATATATTTTTCTTAAAAAAAATCCAATTGAGGTCTGGCATTTTTATGTGTGTGTATTTTTTCCCCCTACCGCTATGACGTTAATAATAACACATGCATGGTAGTTGGTTAGTTGAAACAAACCCATCTTTCAGTACCTGTGAATGTTGCTATATTTAATTACGATGACGATTCTTAACACCACTGACACTTGCAAAAATTCAATTGCAAAATTGACAACTCTATTAGATAGGTGCTATATGGACAGAACGTTTGATCGAAAGTGACGACGCCAATCAAAGTCCAGATAAGTTGAATCCTGGACGAGGGTAGGATAGAGCTCTCAAATCAAAGTGTGTTATTTATTTAACAAACAAACAAACAAAAAGTGTGTTACACATCATGAGGGAAATCTAAACACACCCTACATGGGCCAATTCTTGAAGCAAGCCCACTACTGGGCCCAATATGCATAGAGAAAAGCGCCTTGTACACGTTTTTAAAAAAAAAAAGAAAAAAAGAAAGGGCCCGGGTATTTCAAATTGACTCGAACATTTGAAATATGTATATAAAAGGAAATCTGCTCTGAGGTGTGGCTTTCCCACCATTGTTTCTGAGGTCCCTTATCCGCGCCAATTGGGTGAAAAGAAGAGTTCAGAAGAAGAGTATGGCGGGGAGTATATCAATGACCTATCCAGCTAATGCCATTTTGGTTTCTGGTTCGTCAGTATCCGAATCTGGTGCTATATTTCTATGTTTGTAGCTTCAGTGTGATTCTTGTTTTCTAACTCTTTAACCACCGGAGTTTCTGAATTCCGATGGCCTGGACCTTAACAGTGTTGTTTATGTTCTTCAGCATCGGAGGATGCATTCTCTTGACGACTCGGAGCATAATGATCGTTTAAATTGATTTTCAGGAAATAGGTTATGCAGTACTTCTAGAAAGCGAAGGGAAATAGCAATGTCTCTTGGAAGCAATAAAGAAAGGCCAGAAGTGGTTGTTCAATCAGGTGATCAAAGGCTTTATCTAGGTCTGGACTTTGGCACATCTGGTGCGAGGTTTTCCGCCATTGACAAGGACGGTACAATTCAAGCCGAGGCCAAGAGAGAGTATCATTGGTACAAGGCACGGATTCCCCCCCCCCCATCTATCTCACACTGTTCTTTTTTCTTTCTTTCCCCCCCCCCCAAACTCTCGACCGAGCTTTTTGTAGTATGTTCTTGTGAGAGTATTATTACTGGTTGCTATATCATGTCTTTGAATAAATAATTTCAATTAAAAGTAATATAGTTTCAGATTTTGGTAAAATTGGATAAGCTGTATCACTATATTTTTTTGTTAGGAAGATAATTTGTATGGCCTTTGATGAATGTTACTCAGTTATTAAAATTGCATGCTCAAACAATATAATTTTCACTTCGATGTTTCGTGTGCCATAAATCGCACTGAATTTATGAGAAGAATGCAATTACTATATGCATGAAGCGCAGATATGAGTAGCAACACCATAGAGATACCCATGGCACCGCAAAAAATATATAGTGTCCGCATTGCATTTTGAAGTGACAATTATCAGACTCAATACATCTTATTTTATAAGTCTGGTGCTTTGTAGATTATGCGCAAAAAATTTAAATTCCAAATTGATGTCTCATGTGGCGTAAATCTCATTGAATTTACTGGAAGAATGTAATTACTGTGTGCACAACATGTTAAGAAGCACAGATGAGAGTCAACAAGAAAATGTCGTTCTGGTTCAGAAACAGGAAGCTGTACAGCATGTGCTCTGACATGAGTCTGAGGATATTAAGGAGAATGGACAACTCACGTCTGAGTTCAGCTCTTCTTTTGTTGGCTCCCTGATGTACTTAAGAAGTGGTGGTTAAATTGTCGTCATAGTTTAGATTTAAGTTGTTAGTTTTTTTGCTTCTGTCAGATGTTGGTAACCGTTAGGCGTGTTGTTGGTTGGTTGTGGAGTATTGTTTTTGTTAAGGTCATTTAAATAAATAAATAAAAAAAAAGAAACACGGATGCAAGATCCAAAACCATGGTGTTTGTTTGGAATAGTGACTGTAGTTTTTAAAAGCAGTTTTTTAATTGTAATTTACGGTATACGAGATAAGTAAGGCTTGTTTGGTTTGAATCGGGCTTATGCATAAGCTTGATTCACGTAAATCGAGATAAAACTTCTCTACATATTTACGTCGTAGACCGTAAAGCTACCTCGTATTCCGTAAATCACGATTGAAAAGCACTTATAGAGGCTATCCAAATATATCATATGTGAGAAGAGTTTTATCTCGATTTAGGTGAAAAACACTTATAAACCCTTGAAAAGCTATCCGAAACAAGCTTTAGACTCCATGAAACTAAAGAAATACGTTTTTCTTGCACAATGCGTCTTGTTTTATTGGAGAATTTATGCTACTAATATTACTGCCGTGGTAATGGAATTCCTGTTTCTGTTGTCTAGGAAGAACGGAGAAACACAGGACTGGGTACGGTCATGGAAAGAGACACTATTCCTGCTACTTGAAGACATTCCATTAGATGTCCGGAAACATATTGTGTCTATTTCTATTGATGGGACTTCTGCAACCACGCTCATTGTTGATAGGTGGACGACTTGCATTTTGTTGCTTTTCAATTTATATCTTGCTCTATATTTAAACTATATCTGAAGAAGGAATGTGAATGATGGATTGCAGTGAAACGGGAAAGCCATTAGGGAGACCCTTCCTTTACAACGAGAGTTGTCCTGATGCTTTACCAATGGTGAAATCCATTGCTCCTCCAAATCATACAGTTTGCTCTGGCTCCTCCACTCTGTGCAAGCTCGTCTCATGGTGGAACCATGTTGATTCAAACAAAAAATCTGCTCAGTTGCTACACCAAGCAGACTGGCTTTTATGGCTTCTTCATGGAAAGCTTGGGGTTTCAGATTATAACAATGCTCTGAAGGTATAATTCAGTGTTTCTTCACACCTCGAACGTATGTTAATATTACTTAATGATTAGTAATTATGTCTGTGATAAAATTTTTAATTTGGAAGATCCAATCGTTTTTCAACGTTTTGCAGGTTGGCTATGATCCCGAAGTGGATTCGTATCCAGCATGGCTAGTACGTCAGCCATATTTTCATCTTTTGCCTTCAGTTGTGGCTCCAGGAACTCCAGTTTCTTGTCTAAAAGAAGACATTAGAACGAAATTTGGTGTGCTTTTCCTTTATTAATTACACTTGTAAATGGAACTAGGTTCAAAGAATTTGTATTCCATTTGATATGTGAAAATATTGAATTCAAATTGATTAGATAAGTTAACACAGAAATTAAAAGAAAAGAAACATGTAACTTAGCTTGCAACTAAATCTAGGCGCCTGAATTTCTTTATGTTTCCTGCTAATCAAAATTTTGGAGCTCAAAAGTTTAAATTATCAGGTTTTCAAAACGATTGTGTTGTGTGCACGGGAACCACCGACAGTATAGCTGCATTTCTTGCAGCCCGTGTCTCTCAACCTGGTGACGCTGTAAGGATTTTACTGCACTTGTCTCTCTTTAATTATCGAACTAGAAAAAATCATCGACTATTTCTAACGTATTATATTTTTGAAAAATACATAAAAATGTTCACAATTAACCTTTGCATGCCTTTTAGCATGCAAGAAAGATGTATAGCGGTAATCACTTCAAACACGGAAATTTTGTTGTGCCATTGTTTGGTCTAAAGTGTTCCAAGAACTGTGTCCACAGCTAGTGTTTTTCTGACATGTTTGTTTCATTTCTTGATTAGGTTACGTCACTGGGTTCAACACTTGCCATTAAACTGTTGAGTAATACTAGGATTGAGGATTCTCGGTTTGGGGTCTACAGTCATCGGCTGGATGATAAATGGCTTGTTGGTGGTGCTTCAAACTCTGGTGGAGCTGTTCTTAGGCAGTTGTTCACTGATGATCAATTAGAGAAACTAAGTGAACAGATCAAACCCTTGGAAGCCTCCCCCTTGGACTACTATCCTTTGCCAAAAGCCGGGGAGAGATTCCCTGTATCAGATCCAAATTTGTCTCCGAGGTACTTAATGCAATTTACTTTCATGAACAAAAAAGAGTAATCATGACTCTGATTAAGAGCTTATATGCATAATTATGGGTAAATACAGCTAACCTCGTGCCGTCTGATCCAAAATAAGTTGGCCCCTTGTGGGTTAAGCAATTACAAATGAATTACCCTGTAGTATTTTACATATAATTTTGAATAAATATAGTGGCATTAAAATAATATATACTCATATTTTGAATATTTGAAGTGCTCGAAAGTTACTGTTTGAGATTAGATCGGCATTTCAACCTTAATATATTAGCTCGCTTTCATTAATTGCCTTCAAGACAATGACAGTACAATAATAACATCGTTCAATATTTTATTATTATTTTTCACTTTTACACGATTTTTTCAGTTATAATTGAGGGAAAACAATATTGAAGGGTGGTTAAATGGCAGTGAAACAACAAACCACGTGGAATTTAAATGAGATGCTTCAAACCACGAGGGGCCAAACTTGTTTTGGACCAGATCACGGGGGTTAAACATTAATTTACTAGTATATATTATCATTGTTAAAAGATGCAATCCTCAATAGTAACTTTCAAGTTCTCTTGTTCGGGGCCGTCCATTAAATTCTTGCACTGATTTACTTTATTCAATTTTTTTGGGTGTGTTTCTTTTTCGTTGATTCTGGATCTGGATAAATGAGCGAAATTCAGGTGAGTCAAGTGAAATAGGGTAAAAGGTGCGAAGACCTTAACGTAACAAAGTAGATTTCTCTGATCTCTGCTCTCTGCTCTCTGCTCTCATTGGCGTGTAAAATACTCAAACTAGTAGCAAACGGTGTACATGGCGTGACCCCAACTGATTAAATTCTACTGTTGGGCAGGCTTCTCCCAAGACCAGAGAATGATGCCGAGTATTTGCATGGGATTTTGGAATCCATTGCACGTATAGAGGTAATAATCTTGCTGGTTTTCTCTAGTCTCTTTGTTTCATGTTTTGCTTTAAATAATTCTTCGGAGTGTTCTACTTTTTACAAGGGTAAACCTTTTTACCATCATCATTGCAAAATAATCAAGGTGGTAATATAAGTTGCATTAGTATGAAAAGTCGTGCTTTTAAAGAGGTCGAGCTTTGTAATGCATCAACATTAATAATCCAAAGCAAGAAGCTAAGATTTAATAGAGGTCGAGCATTCTATTGCAACAACTCATTCATAGTCCAGAGTGACAATCTCAAACATATGTAAATGTAAGAAAACTCAATTTCTTAAGACATTGCTTTCTATAGAATTTCTTTTCGCTTGTCATTTGTTTTGTGCCTTTAAGAAATATGTGGTAATGCAAGGATTTAGATACCCTCAATTTTTTAGAGTCGTGTGTGGGATTCATTGGAATGTGTAAATCTCGATGTATATTCCATCCATATTGCATCATGTGATTACTTATCCTGTCAATATCAATTTCTTATGAAACTGGGAGGATCCAAATCCCACATGAACTAACGAGAGAGCCTAAGGTCATGGAGTGCTGCATGGTGGAATGTAGGCGAAGGCGTACGAGTTACTAAAAGAGATGGGAGCAACCCAAGTTATAAAAGTGTTCACAGCGGGGGGTGGAGCTAAGAACGAAAAGTGGATTACGATACGAGAGAGGGTGCTTGGCTTGCCTGTGAGTCGTGCAACTCACACAGAGGCGGCTTATGGAGCTGCATTATTGGCTGTGAGAGGTGCCAATCAAAATATTTTGGTAGGCTGATCATTTACTCGCAAGCTGGTTAATTTTAGTAAAGGTGACCGAGAGAACGCCTATCTTATCAAGGGTTGATTTTAGAATTCGTGTATCATACATAAACCATTTCTATCGTTTATCTCTTGCTTCTCACCTAAATGTTATCAACAAAATTAGGTGGTTTATAACCTTCAATTAACCATCATTTTATGCCCAAAGATATAGTCAAGGTAACAACGAAGAAGCCTATCTTGTCAAATTTTGATTCTAAAAAGAGCGCGGGAACAATATAATATATATTATATATCAGCTACTTAAATATTTCATATCTCCTTGTTTATCACCAAAATATTTTCAACAAAATAGGGTGTTCTGTAACGTTTTTATTTTAACACAAGTTATTATTGACGCCCCAGCACACAACCCAAAGCTTTTTTATAATGTCAGTCTTCATTCGATTTCATTTTTTAAAATAAATATGCACTTTTATTTCTGACTTCATTCCAGATAGCATTTAATATAGTTTTATTAGAATTTGATCCATTAATTGCATCTTAAATTTCACTTTATTTTAAATTTAATTTTGTTAGATTTCATGCTATATTATGACAGCACAATCTTTTGGCAAAATATATTAAATCTTAAACATATTAAGTCAATACGGAAACAAGCTTTAACCACTGCAGGAACAATTATAAATCCTAACAGAATCCTATTATACTAAGAAATAGCATGTAAAAATCATCGGTCATCCTCGTTCAACTTGGACAAGATACCCAAATTGAATCACCTTTCCGTTCTGCTAAAATGATTATATATTGTCAACGGCATAATACTCCCTAAAACTATGTTTGGAACAAGGTAAAATCGAGGAAAATCAGGAAGAAGGCTGTGAAAGAAAACTTTCAAAAATAGTTATTAAAAAAAAAAAAAAAAAGCTCACAATTTTTGGGTAATGAACAGTTCTCATGTAATAGAATGCAGAATCGAAGTTACCAGCATATGCTGAACTAGCACTACATAGTTACTGATCAAAAGAATATGAAATCCCAAACCTGGACCTACCCGTTATATAACAAACTTCAATTGCGTCTGCGTATCCTTTCTAGTTCTGGACTTGCTTAACTGAGTACGAAAGAAAGAGACAGGCCTCAATAAAAGAATTTCAATCAGAGGTACAAAACAAGGGAATGAACAGTTCTCTTGTTATGAAAACTAACTAGACAAAGATACATATCAGTTGAAAAGCACAAGGGAAGCGTAGGTATATATATCACAAAGCAATTCATTCTACGGCAAGAACACATTATCCACCTTTGAGCACAAAATAGAGCATACACACGTACAAAATCCACAGGGTAAGAAACCAAACCCAAGAGGAAAACCTAGAACACTTCTGCCACTTTGCTTGCGAGGACCCGTTCCTTTCTTTCAATATAACCAAATGGAAACCAACCAGCTTTTCCTTTGCATTCACCCTCAGCCCATCCATTGTTGGTCACCTGTCAAAAACCACATTAGAGTCTTGTAATCCATTTGACGACAAACAGATAAAAGGATTGAGGTTTAACTCCTCCGCCTAAAAGCAAAAACAAAAACAAAAAAACAAAGTTTGTTCTTCAGCATGAAAAGAATCATGCACACACTGTACTTGGCACACTTAAATAATCATCACCAAGTGCATTACATAGCATATGACAAGTCAGCTAACATTGGTTGGAAGTTTGAGCTGAATGGATTCATTCTTTGTATTGAGATGCTAGTTCTATGCCATAAAATTGTTTAGAATTTACCAAAGTAACACAAATCAAAATCATTTCTCCTACCAAAGATATAATTTGCAATCTAGTGTTTAGCATTCAGCAAGCTACAAACCTTCCGAACAACAACATAATCACCAACTGCAAGATTTAGCTCCACGTCAGACACAGCATGGTATGGAAACATCACCTGCAATTAGAGTAAAAATACAACTCAAAATCTGGTATTTGGCCACTTACTTTTTCTACAAGCAATTTAATAACCTCATTTGCAATATTTACATACCTCTCCTAAGAAGTAACCCATGCTATCTGTTGATCCATTATGAGTCTGAGAAGCATAGACACCATTAGCTTCTTCATATGACGGGGGTGGAGGCATGCTGCTATCCATGCTAGGAGTAGGAGGGGCTTCAATACGTTGCCGTTCAGATATCATCTTTCATATCATTAAATATAAAATAGCACACAATCGTATGTCAGCAACAAAATAAATGACCCAGCTTTCTGATGTCACATTCAACTAAAAATGCAAAAGAATAGTTTAAAAGACCAAGAAGTATGATATCTAACCTCTCCCTCAAGCTGATCAAGTATTTGGAGAACTCTCTGATGATAGGCGCGCTCCGCTTCAACCTTCATGAACAAATAAAGAATGTTGGATTATCTGGGAGTTACAATTTCTTTTTGCTCAGACCCATCAAATTGAATAGCTACAGCACCACAGGGTAAACCAACAACAACAATACCATAGCTATAAGACGCTGAAGGGTCAACCTCTGCTGCTGCGCTTCAACAGCAGCCATTGCCGCAGCTGCTTCCTTCCCCAAAATGGCCATGTTTGACTTCAGATCTTGCAGCTTTACTTCAGATGCTTCCAATTTCATTACATTCTCAGGATTGCTTGGTGTTTCCCTTATTTTTGCCTGGCGCTTTGAGACCTCAATAGCCTGTCTAGGTTCAAAAAACAGTGTCATTACAAGTTCAGTGAGAAAACAAAAGCTAATTTAGCTGTTATCAAAATATAAAACAATGATTTCTGACATTTGTTGGAAAACAAGACAACTTAGAAATAAATGCCTGACAATTATAAAGGAAAATCTTTATGATAAAATTAAAAAATGAAAAAGAAAGGAATGATCAAATTCCAGAATACCTGGGCTTCAGCTTCTTGTCGCATTCTGTCGTAACGTTGAGCTAGATGCCGAGCATCCTCCAATGGAGCTCCCATCACCATTGCTCTTAAGGGCTCTGCAACCTAAGCAGTGAGCAAGACTTTAATAACAGAAATATTAAACCATAAAAATGAAGCCAAGAACACATTGAAAAAATCAACAATCCAAGCTAGCATAGAATTACAGCGAGAAAGCTCAGCATGCAAGGCTACGAAGTTAAAATCAGGCATTCGTATTCATACGAGTAAAACCTGTTAAGTTAGAGGTAAAAAAAAAAAACATGGCATGACTCAAGAAAAGTCAGGAATGGAATCCAGCAATTCTACAAACACAGCTACCTACCTGATGAACTCATACATAGCACCAAGGAAAAAAGTTTTGGTTAATCTCACAAGTCCCACCCCTTTCCCCCTTTTAAAGGGTATGAATATAAATAATGATAGGAGTAAATAAGCAGAATATCCATGTACAATATATAGCAGAAACCACAAAAACAAAAAAGACTTCAAAGCAAAACTGTGGTAATTGATCACATAACATTGACACTTTAACCCTATGTTTGGATGGAGAGAAAAGTGGGGGGGAAATAGGGGAGAGGGAATACTAGGAAGGAAAATTTTCAAAAATGGTAAAGAAATGTACTGTTTTTGGGAGTTTTCCCTCCTAGTATCCTTTCCCCCCTAATTCTCTCTCCACCTAAACATAGGGTAAATTTCAATTGGATGGAAGAAAACAAGCTAAAATAGAGCACACTGGAATTGCTAAAATTCACTCCAATCAAGAGAACAAAAGACAGGAATCTTAATATGTTTAGACTGGCATCAAGGAGCTTGGATATAAGGAGTGCATCAAAAAAATTAAAGAAGGAAAAAGGCAGTAACTCATCGTACAACATAACAGAAGCTACTTTAGACTGCTTCAAGCCTTATTTTTTGCACCCAACCATAAGTATCGAACTGAAACCTGTACATGTGTAATTTTCATCAAACCTGTGTGCCAAGGGCTTTTAGCAGGTTCCCACGCTCCTTTTCCATTTGAGCACGTGCACGTGCATAACTTAGTGCAGCTCTAGATAACGTATTACCACTGGTACACGTATTTTCTGCACCATATTTCCTGCTATCTTCCGACAACTTTGTTCCTGTTAAACATAATGCACATGATTCAATAACATGCTCAAGTTTTGTGAATTAAATGTCAGAAAAATTAATTAAAAAATTTCACCAATATTACTTACCTATTTCAACTTGCTTGGATCCCGTAACAATATAACCTTCCACCCCACGGACAATATCCCTTTGGTAATGCTGAGCACCAAAAACACATGTTGTCAGCAGTCAATTGAGGTAAAAGTAAATGAGAAGAAAAAAACTAGCATGGGAGGACCAAGTAACCTTTCCCGCACGTGTTGATATGTAGAGTTTCTCAAGTTTCTGATGTTGCTGGAGCTCTATCTCATCAGTAATCACATTATCTGAACCTCCATACCCCCCTGCCCCAAACTGTTTCAGGACAGCCTATATAACAACAAATATGATTTAACACCTTATCAGAGGACAGAAGCAATTTAAGAACAGGAAAAAGGAGCAAGAAAATCAACATAGAGTTGGTCTAGCGGTGTAAGACCCGCGAGATCCCTTTAGATCTCGACCAAAGGAGATATTTGTGTTGGGAGGGGCAGCCACGAAGCCTAAACCGGATTCCAGGTGATCATATCAAAAAGAAAAGGAGCAAGAAACAAGTTATAGCCCAATCACTAAATTTGAACTATATATGTTATTGTTTAATAATATCTTAATTGTTTTAAATCCTCAGTCATGCCATTATGTTAAACTTTTAAAAACAGAAAACTTGTATCTGTGTATCATACTATATAAATTGTGGTACTTATGCGTATCCTTGAAGAGCAGCACAACATAGGATCATGGAATATAGCAAGTACCATGGATGATTTACTAAATTTTTAGATCATGGTTGTTAGAACTTTTGCTACTCTCAGAGTTAACAATATGGCCGTACTCCATATAGTCGTTTTTTTCAATGGATTGAATGCTTGAATCCATTCATCCCCATTCAAAAACCGAAACAGCTCAAACGAGTGACTCAGCATGCAAGTTATCTCCCTTGAAGTCTTCAGCACGTCTACAGAAGATGTCTGACCTATTTTACATGTTGGTTGGCAAAACGAGCAACAAATTGTTTGGGAAGCTAAGCTAAGCTAAGCTGCTATCTTAAAATTCAAAAGCTGTTATGGATTAATTACCGCAATGCAAGTACCAATTTCGATGGATCCAATGCATGCCGGTACCGTGTTCGTGTGAATAGTAATTATAGTCCAAGTTAAATGCTACTTCGCTACATTTAGAATATCGTGGAAGATGTGAGAAGAAGAAAATTAGCAACAGACGGTGGCAGTAGTGAAGAACAGAACGAAATCCATTCGAAGATAAAATGAATTCATATGAATTTATAATAAGATAAAAAGTCTTTCAAAGATTTATTTTCACCGATCAAGGAAAGATCTGGCTAGAAATCTATAATCGCGCGAACGAAATAGGTTTTTGCTTCGAGTGAGAAAAAGAACCTGTTGTTGGCGGGCGACCTGTTCTCGGAGCTTGGAGGCTTGCTTTCTGATAGCATCCATTCACCGGCGAATGGATTGAATCTGCTCGCCGATCGGTTTCGGACCAACGCCACCAGCAATAAGTTCGTATTAGGAGAGAGAGTTTTCAAACTTGTATTGGAAAAATAACATCTGGGGATTCATTTGGGCTTCGGTCCCTTGGCGGAGACATTTCTGTTTGTTTTATTGTCATTTAATTTAATTTAATAAATAATTAATTAAATTAAATTATTATCCTAACTTTTTGACATAGAATGATTGTCCTAATTATTTTAATTTTTGTTGGTAAAATAATTATTTGAATTTTACTCCCTAAAAATAATCATCAACGTCAACATATATTCATTATCATTACTATCACCATAATCTGTACATCGAAATTGGTATGGTTTTTCTAGCCATGTCGGAATTGATCTTGTTGGTGCCAAAAAAAAAAAAAAAGGACATAAATCCATTCAATGTTCAATCTATATACTCCTCTTGTCTTAAATATAAACATATATATTTAAAGAGTTACTCTTGACTCTAACTATTTTTTATACTTATCAAGGTTTTTTTTAATTTATTATTATTAATGCTCTTTTAATAATAATAATAATAATAAGAGAATTAAATGATATGACTATAATATTTTAAAAAATACTTATCATATTAACTAATTTAATTAACTTTCTTGAACTAATCAACTTAAGTTAAATATGTTTTATATTAAAGATAAAAATGAGTAATATATAAAATACTACCATCTAAACACACTGTTCACAGGCTAGTGATGATACTGCTCTATTTAGTCCTTGAAGCTTCTTTTGAAAAAATGAAACAAATCTGGATATACGTTGATCCGAGTATTTTATTTTTAGCTTCTTCGGAAGAAACGGTTTCCAAGCATTTGAGTGAAAATTGAGCAAAGCAACGCGACATAATCTAAACACTGAAGATTCATCGGGAACAAAAAGGTACTACTGTGTTATATAAACAAGTGATATAGATATATAGAGATGAAATATAAATCTTCCGTGTCATCGACTATAAATCTCTTAAATATTAATATTGTCGTTCCTGTGTGTTCAAATGTATGAATATATCTGGCAAAAAAAAGTATGGATATATAAATGTAAACAATTCACTTTTGTCTGATAAATACTAACTATTTATTGAAGCTTGTCAAAGAAGGGGACTCTTATAAAAAGCCATGGCAACCAAAAGCCTTGCATATTACGCCTTCCTTCCAGCGTTGCTTTGCCAATTGTCACCCTTCGCGAGACTTTAATGCATATCTTAGGGTCCGTTTGGGAAAGAGTTAGCAGGGGAAAAAATGCTAAAAAAGTTAAGAGGATAAAAAACCAGTTGCAGGACAAAATGGTTTGTTTGGAAAAGTTTTTTCTGTAAATGGGTTTTTTTTAAAAAAGATGCTTCTGTCAGGCTGCCTCCAACAGTTTTTTTTTTTAAAGTTATTTATGTCACCATCAATCTAAACACAAAACATATTTACAATCTGACTTTTATCCCATCTCAAAATTGTAAAAATGAAATTAAAAAAAAATCATTTCTACTACCACTGATCTAAACAAGCTCTTATAATGCATGTTCACTGCTTTGTTAGTCACTAAACCAAGAAGGGACACAACATAATTGGTGCTTGTTTGGATAGTTTTTGGGACCTCCAAAAATGTTTATTCACGTAAATCGAGATAAAACTCATCTCACATACTTACATCATATACCTTAAATTATAATTAAAAAATTATTTTTAAATATTCTAATCATTATTACAATCAAATAGAGAAGGGGGTGGCATGATTTTCTTTCTCCACTCCTCACGAGATTCACAAAGTTCAATATCACTAGCTATGACATATGAGCCAGTTCATAGTAGTCCCTCCTCTTCTTAATATATAAGACGTTTGTGATTTGATTAAATTAAAAAATTAGTTAATTTAAGACATATTTGCTATTTGATTAAATTAAAAAGGGTTGGTTAATTAGTTAGTATAACATATATTTTTTTAAAATTACTAGTCATCTTCATTAATTCATTTATTCTCTCTCATCCTTGATTATCATTAAGTGAATATTGATAGGGATAAATTAAAAAAATGGATAAATATGTCATATATTTATGATTCAAATCAACTCTCTAAACATGTTTTATATTAAAAATCAGAGGGAGTACGAAGTTTTAATCATGCGAATTGGTATTACTTTATACTCCCATGTGTCATATATTTTTGAAGAATTGATATTAGTCTTAAATATATGATATATTTTTTATATTTATCAATTTTTTTCTACTTTACCCTTATTGATACTCCCTCAATAATAATAAAGGAATAAAGGGAAAGAGTGAATAAAGGAATATGTCTAAAGTCTTTTAGAAAATACATGACATGTTAACTAACGTAATTAATTTATTTAATTTAATCAAATTAAATAAATATGTCTTATATTAAAAATGGAAAGAAATAAAACAAACCACTTTAATATATACAACCAATAGATCTTTTTTTTGTTGTAAAAGTTATAAATTTAACAGACAAAATGAATTAAACTCTTATATTTATGGAGAAAGTAAGCTATGTATTCATGGTTGGGGTGAGTAACTACAAATTCTGCGTTTGAGGTGGCTTTTAGAGCTTCTAAAAGTGTTTATGCATATAAGTCAGGATAACACTCATTTCACATACTTAACTCATATATTGTAAATCACGATTGAAAAGCTGCTTTTAAAGACTTCAATCGATATTCCAAACAAATATTAAACTTGTAGGCTTTAATTAGATGGTTTATTACCTCCATTTATTTATTTTTCCTTTTTTTTTTGTTGCTAAATATAGGTATCCTCCATATTTGAGGCAATCTTACTTGATATATTGTACGGCACTAATAGCTTGTTTGGTTCACGAAGTCAGATGGAATATAATGCAGTGTAATGAAATGAAATATAATAATGATTACATAAATTTGTTTTATTTGTTATTAAGAAAAAAAGATGATGCATAAGTATACAAATATTTGGTTGGATTATATTAAATATGAAAATATATAAGAATAATATAGCAAAAGATAAAATTACCCCTATATGTATGTGTGTGTGTGATAGATTAAAGTATCTATTTTCACCAAATATATAAAATAATCTTTTGTGTGTGTGTAATAATTAATTGATTGATTGCAATAATTAAAACTATCTATATGTATAATATAACAAGTATAATAGTTGGGTTTATGGTAATTTTTTCTTTCTCTGCAGTTAGGTTCATAGTAAGGTTTTAACATTTAATGATGGGAATATTATTTAATGGGATGATTCAACAATTTTTAATGGTGAAATATAATTTTTAAAAATTTTTAATGGGGAATATTTTCTTAATTTTTTATATTATTAATTATTTTTTAATTTTAAATATTTAATGGCCATTATGAGTGGGCACTTTGACCAATTTAAAAAAATATAATGACTATTATATTTTTCACTTGATTACAAGATGTCTATGTTTTCATTCATCAGTCTTAACAGTGTGATATTGATTATATCAATTATTATAATTAGGATTACAAAATATAATCCTCTTTATATTACATAAGTCCAACCAAACATCCTAATCAATTTAATCGATTCGTTACAATAAGATTATATATTATATATAATCATGTTACATGGAATTGAATTGGACTTATCATATTTTGTTTTAGGTTACTTAGTCCAGTCAAATTTCAAGGTTTGCGCAATCGTGTGTATGTATATCATCAGAATCGAAGGGCAGGGTAACAGTAACTAAGTTTGGGCTTCAACTCCGCTGCGTGAATTAATTAGACCGATCTAATTTACTAAACAGGCCATCCTCACTTTGTACTTGGGATT
Source organism: Albizia julibrissin (assembly GCA_037074505.1). Lineage (NCBI taxonomy): Eukaryota > Viridiplantae > Streptophyta > Magnoliopsida > Fabales > Fabaceae > Albizia > Albizia julibrissin. The sequence goes on along the minus strand of CM073480.1, from coordinate 1,165,491 downwards.
TTTGCACTGGATTTGATTGTCCGTTTCGGTCTTGGGCTTTCCAATTTGGTTTTTATTATATCATTTATTTTATTCGTTTGCTATTTTATTTACATATCTATGATTTTCATTAAAAAATAAAAATTCGTGATTCATTCATGAGTTATAAAATGGAAGATTGCAATTCATAATTTTCTATGTCGTAGTCTACATTTTTGTCTATTTTCTATTATCTATTTTTCAAAATTTACACAGGCCAAATGCCCTAATAGCCATATATATAATTGGTGATGATAGAAGAGTAGAATGGTTAATCTGGTATAAATTTTTTTTTAGATAATTTCGTGTGATCGAGTGAAATAAAGTCTTAAATAAATCCTTGAGGTGACATTCATATCGTCAAAATTTATAATTCTCAAGTTATGAATTTACGAGGGAATTTAATACTACTAATTAGCATATGCCAGCTTGTTAAACATTGAGCATGTTTGGGGGCCGACACAGTTCACTGCGAAGCAAAAAAAACGTATTCGCAAACAGATGCCACGATACAATTACAATTAGACGTTATATTTAATAATCATTTTCAGCTTTCTCTTTTTTCACATCATTTTCAACTTTCTTTATATCATATTGAAAAGAATTTATAAATTATTTTATACTATTCATTTTTATCTTTTCCCTATAATCTTATTAAATTCCCAAATCACGCATAATAAAACATATTTTTAAGGGCTGTAACTTGTGAAGTTGAAAAGCCATGTACGTATAAGCTGATTAAAGAGATCATGCGAGGATAAGGTAAGAAAACTTATTCAATAATGAGTAAATAATATTTCATATCCAGATAATAAAATAACATCACAATAATTCGACACTATTATAATTCTTTTTACGGATTATTGTTGGGAGATTTTAAAACAGGAAGCACGTTTTTTCAAGTCTAATCGAGTGAACATAGATATTGCAATGTGCAAAGTTTCTTGTAAACATGTAATGTCAGATGGTTCCAGAAGTTGTTTACCAACAAACTACCAATACCAAATCATTACGTATTTATGCTGGATTGCAGTGTAGAAATAGTATTTTTTATAATCTATTTTTATAATAGTCAGATAGGATAAAAATCATATTGTAAATGTGATTTGTGTTTGAATTGATGGTGATGGAAATGACTTTTTTTAAAATTAAGACTTCTTTTAATGATTATTTGAAAATTAAGCTTAGATGAAAAATGATTAAAAATGGTATGAATCTTATTAAATAATACAAATAATATTTTTGTAATGTAATTTATACTTGTCATATTTTAATTAAAAATGTTAGTATTAATAACTTTGATTTTGATTAGTCAATTATAAAAATTAAAATGTTGTTATAGTTATTAATTGACAAATAATAGTGACTTATTGACTTCCTCTTACCTCCACGATGAACAAATGAATAATCATTGCCTTAATTTCATGTGCAAAAAATGATGACTCAATGAGGGAGAAGATGGGCATATAAGAACTTCTAAACCCATTGACACCGCAAAATTAATAAAAAAAGCAACAAAAAGTTGCTTCTCACCGGCTTTTTAAATAAAAGTGCAATAGATTGTACCGCTCATCCAAACATTCTTATAATGTAAAAAGTAGTTTTTCAAAATAAAAAAGTAATTTTTCCCCCTTCAACTATGATCCAAACAGACCTTTATTGGGAAAATGTGACCGACCAGGAGAGATATCAGGGATAATTACTTGTGTATTGCTATATAAATAATCTAATCCCTAAAAAAATATTTGTTTACATATTGTTTGCAAAATTTTTAATAATTAAATTACTTATGAATGTCTTTATGTATGTATATAGAGCTACTTATTCTAGACACGTTTAATATAAAATTTATTTTACATATTTAATTCGTATATTATAAATTACAGTTAAAACAATTACTTTTAAAAAATTCAATCATAATTTCAAACAACCCCTATAACAATTCTCTCAACATAGTATTAGAATTTGACAACCAACTTTAAAATAATAACCAAGGATTTTAATCATCTATTGACTTTTATAAAAATAAAATTTGCCCAGAATCACATTGTTTACTTACATAAAATCTGAAATATTTGGAAAGCTACGGAAGTTTGGAATTTATGAGGCCAGAAAAAAAAGTTGGAAACCGTTCTAATTACGTTTGGAGGGTTATGAGCTTTAATTCATCGGGATGTTCAACTTTTATATGAGAATATGAGTGTTAAGGACTGAAATACTTAACATAAAAAATTCTGAAGATTAAAATGGTGCTATCCTTTTTATTTGTTACGAAAACTTTGCTCACCCACTTTTTTTGTTTTATCTTTCCCTCATTCTTGGTTTCGAATCCGCGACACATTCACTCATAAGATATTTTGAATTGGTTGGGGGTGGTTTTTGGAGGGGGTATAGAGAAAGTAATAAATAGAGTATTAAAATAATTGATTTGGCCAGCGAGGAATGGTTAAGCAAAGTTGAAATTTGAAAGTCAAATAATGGGAAGCGCGTAGTTCAGCATTATCTCGTGGCACCTACCACGTGAGTGCTCATGAGTCGTGACATAATGGAGAGATTTGTGGACACCCACTACTCTCACAGGGATTCTATCCGCTTATCTTTCTAGTTGTCCCTCACTTGCTTTGTTTTTTTGTTTTTCCCTCTAATCACTGATATCTTTTTATTAGAGGTAATATTATTTAAAATATTATCAATTTTATATATTAAATGTAAGTATGTATCCCAATAAAAATTTTAATTTTAATTTATCAAGTTATAAAGGATTAATTCATTTTTTTAAACCCAAACCCTATGGCCCATCACTTACTTTCTCTTGTAATGGTAAGTCCACTTTTTGACGCCAAATCCATGCTCGGAGTTGCTTGATTAAAAAAAAAAAACTGCCTTTATCTCTTTATGGATTCTTAATATAAAAAACTCACTTGCGGCTAGCCTGTTTGATTAATAAGGTGAATTGGGAATGTAATAAAATGTAATGATAAAAAAATATAATGTGATTAATGGAATGATGATCGCAGAGCATTTCTTTGATGTCCTATCAAGAAATCATGAAAATGAAATTTATATTTCATCTAAGAAGATAAAAATAAATGTGAAACAATCTTTTTATCTGTCCACGCTCTGATTCATGTGAGCTTGCCCTGAGCCTAGATTACTTAGCCAAAACTATATGTAATGGGTATTATCTTATTTTTTTCATAAACCATCGTAATCAGGATTACATTAGATTTTTTATCATGCCAACCAAACATACATTAATCGGCACATCAATACATTATAGGCTAAGTAATCTTGATGCAAGGATTAAATCAAATGCTCTATTAATAAGAATGAAAACATGCCAAGTCTGTTTAATAATATGTAGGCCTGAGCCTAACTTGTGATTTGTTATTGGCTATTTTTGTGGTTTGAGCCTGGCCTATACAAAGACATTACTTGGCCTGAAGCCTACTAACAAGTCTAAATTTTTTAAAATATTTTAATATTTACTTTTTATTATATTATATTATATTATATTATATTTTTTTTTCATTTTTCAATCTTTTTTCCTCTATCTTTTATTTTTATTTTTCAGCTCATTTTATTTTATTTTTTAATATTTTTTATTTTTAATATAATTCTCTTATTTTACATTATATTTATTTGTAATATCTTGTTGATAATTTTGTTACTTTAATAAATCATATTTTAGGTAAATTACTGTTACTCAGTTAATTGCATGATAAAATCTATTTATTATGAAATAATTATTACATATGATAATTAAATCATATAAAAATAAAAATTAGGATGTTACATTTAATATTTATTTTTTACATAATATTTTATTATATATATCAATAACAAGCTCAGATCGACCTTACATGCTTAATAAGCTTGTCAACATGCCAGCACCTGGCTTCTTAAGTGAGACAGGCTTTCTAACAAGCCTGAGTCTGCTACTATTGTCAAACAGGTCAGGCCAGACCAAGTCAAATATAGGCTAGGCCACAGGCTCTTGACAGGTCGTCTGCCCTGTTTCCACCCCTATCTATTAGTGAACCAGTGGCGCTCTTAGCATCGATTTTATTTACAATCTTTGTATCATTATTAATACACATTCATGTAATTAAAAAATGCAAAGGGAAATCTTTCGGTCCCTATAAATTTAACTTGATTATAGCTCAATTATTGCAGTTTAGCTTGACGCAACTCGTTCTGCGTACTCAGTCCTTGAATTTAGACTCTTTGCAACTTAATCCCTGTATTTTTAACCATTTTATAATCTAGTCCATGTACTTTATTATAATATGATTTTACTTCCTAAAACATAGAGATTAAATTATAAAGTGGTTAAAATCATATAAACTGAGTTGCAACGAGTCAAAGTTAAAAAATTTGGTCATAACCAAGTTAAAATTATAGAGATTGAGTTAAACCAATTTAAAGTACAAAGACTTAATTATAATTGAGTCAAAATTATAAGTACTAAAGGATTAATTTTCACAAGTGTAAATCCATATATTGTTTTATCATATTTTTTATTAATTAAGTTATTATTTTAAATCAATTCATTGAACTTTATTGGTTTTAATTTTTTTGGCGGTAATTATGATTTTATTTTTTTATGGCAATAAACGCATACTAACTGACTACGCAGTCACATCAGAATTATGATTTTATTTTAAAATCTATAAGAATGTTAAAAAATACAATTATTACATATAAAATGCTCTTCTTAACTCTTAGTTATACTTTCATATGTTGGCAAAAAAAAAAATTATACTTTCATATGAACATGGTGATGTGCCGCCTTGTCACGAGAATGGTGAGGTGGCACAGTGGCTGCATGAAGCCTTCACTTTCTATAAATTCTATAAATTATTTCTTGCCTCCAAATGGAATAATAATCCCAGCAAGCACTGATCATCTTCCATTTTTCCTTATTTTAAAATTAAACATTGGCTCCGGCCTTCAGGATATAAATTTAAAAGTCAAAGATTGTCCTGGTTAAGTTTTAAAGGTCTAAAAAAACACAATAACGTTGCCCATTCTAATCACACCTAGTAGAATATATGGTTGTTTAATTTGTTGTTGTTTAGTCATATCTGTAGATAAGTCAAGTTTTAGACTAAGCCTGTACAATTCCGCCAATTTTGTATGCTATATATCATATCAGTATATTAATTTTATTGTCTAAGTGTTATTTTTAAACTAAAACCAAATTAACATACTATCCCCTCAAAGTTTCAAACTAAAATAATTTCCATTTCTGACAAAAAAAACTTAAATAATTTCCCTGAATTTTTCACTTTAAGCTTGATTAAAGTAAAAGTAACAATTTGTTTCCCAAATCCTAATCATTAGATTGATTCCGCTTTAATATTAAAATAATAAAAAAGTTAAATAAATTATTTTATCATATTATATGTTGTGTATATGTAAATTATATATTAATTTATAAGTTAAATAAAATAGTTTGAAAAAATAATAAATATAAATATTTTAATATAATTTAATTAATGTTTTTAAATTTTTTTTAAAAATTAATTTTATCTTAAAGATATAAAAATTCATTTTCCCACAAACCCAACTTTTTTTTCCCCGAGCCGTTCATATATCCATTTGCACTTTGCATGCCAGCTATTGCTAAGAGTGCATAGATAATTCAACAAGCAACGCGCTGGGGAATGCTTAACGACACGAGTCGATGCTTCCAAAAGGCCACGAATCTAACAAGCTCAGACTTTTAAACGTATGTAACAGGTAACAAACAGATCTTCACCGTTCGTTTGAAAAGAATTCAAAGCACTAGCCGTTAGATGCTTCACGCGCCAACAGTCAGAATTGTCTGACGTGGTCATCGCCGTCTTTGCATTGCATTACCCAGTTTATAAAATTAGCTTAGCACGAGGCGCGATCAACGCGGCGACGCAATCCCTCTCTCGTAAATAACTAAAACTTGACGGTCAGTTTTCAATGTCCCCTTAACACAGAAGTTAGAACCCCAACGTAATTTGGGCGGTTTCCTGGGGCGTTCATAATGACGTCGTTTTTGAAAACGGGTAGCGCCAATTTAAGCTGTATGTACACAGGGCCAATCGCAGCCGTTCATTTAATCGTCCAGTATGCTTTAATCGACGGCCCCGGTGGATGTGCAGGATTGTAAGAGTCAAAACCGGCGTGTGATTTTAACGTTTTTGTTCGAAACTGGTTGGACTGGACCAAAGCCACCATTTTTTGGTACGGTCAAGAGATAAAAATCATCGCAGAAATTTCCAATTTGCGAATCAATCGTCAATCAACGAGACAAAGATCCATTTCCAAAATAAAAATACATTTATTAATATATTTATATTTATAAATTAGTCAAGCACTTCCCTTCACATGGCCAAATGTCTCACGCTTAGAATATCGCTCTCTCGTGGAAATTTTTGGTAGTGCATATTTAAATTGGAAAACAGTACAGACATAGTAAAAGATAGGAGGAAGAAAGATAAAGATAACCCAATAAACCCGCACCACTTTCGCCCACGAAACACCCTCGTTCGTCCCGGTGCTTCAACCTACGACGAAAACTCTCGTGTAGTTTTCTCTTCTTCGTCGTTTTTATCAGGTAAATTTCATGCAAGAGAGATAAAAGGGGAAGTTTGTTGTGGTTTGTGGGAATTGTATTTGAAATTTTTGGTTGCGACTTTGTTGTAATAATGATTTATTTTGTGTATAGAAATGGAGGTTGTGGTAGCGAACGCGTTAAAATCGAGTTTGCATAGAGAATTGGCGGGTCTGAAATCGACACAGCAAGCCTTCAGCGAGGAAATTTGGTGCTTCAATTCGAATAACGGTGTTGCCGGTGAGGATTTCTCGGTGGACGACCTATTCGATTTCTCTCAGAGTGAATTTCAACCTGAATATGAGGAAGACGACGAGGAAAAAGACAGTCTCTCCGGTTCCTCCTCACATGACCGGAGCGAAGAAGACACCAACTCCAATTCCTCTTCCGGTCTCGGCGATTCTGGCTTCGTTTTTTCTGGCGAACTCGCCGTTCCGGTGAGTCCTTATTCTCGACTTTTACGCTCAGAGACATAAATTTTATTTTACTTATATAAATTTTAAATTTGTTTGTAAAATAATTCATTTCAAATTATTACAGGACGATGATTTGGCTGACTTAGAATGGGTTTCTCATTTCGTTGACGACTCGGTCCCGGAGCTCTCTCTTCTGTACCCTGTCCGTTCCGAGGGAACGAGGACCCGGTCTGAACCGGAACCTAGCCCTGGCTTTGCGAAAACTCCTTGTTTTCCCTTTGAATTTCCTGTCAAGGCGAGAAGCACTAAGCGTAGAAGAGCCAGAACGTTCGGCCCTTTGCTTTCCCGGCCATCTTCGCCGCCGTCTTCGTGTTCATCGGTATTTTCCTCGTCGTTGACTCTTATCACCGTCGGCGCGGCTCCGAACACCGCCTTTGCACATGCCGTTACGGAACCGCCCTTGGAAAAGCAGAAGAAAAGGGCTGAGGCTCAATCCGGTAGTGGTGGTGGGTCCCAGATTCAGCGTCGGTGCACCCATTGCCAGGTGCAGAAGACTCCACAATGGAGAACAGGTCCGCTAGGCCCGAAAACCCTCTGTAACGCTTGTGGAGTCCGGTTCAAGTCCGGTCGGCTTTTTCCGGAGTATAGACCGGCCTGTAGCCCAACTTTCTCAAGCGATGTTCACTCGAACAGCCATCGTAAAGTGTTAGAGATGAGGAAGAGGAAGGAGATGAGCGAACCGGAATGTGGGTTGACTCAACCTCAAACTGTCCCGAGTTGCTGAGCTTCTAGATTCGGAATCATGATCCGGTCTTACCGAGTTCGGTTTTGTAAAATAGATACTGGTTTTCGAATTTAGACTTGTAGTGCTAGTCATTAGTCTGCTAGGCAGGTAACCGAAATTAGGAATGAATTGATTGTTTGTGTTCTTATTTATTAAAAGTAGTTGAGGGCATCGAAATTTCTTTTCGAGGACGTTTTGGCCATATTTTTTTAGGGATTGTTGATATTTACCATAACGTTATTTCTTTATCTCTCTCCCTTTCAACTTAATAGCATTTGAATTATTCTACTTTGTGTTCTTCAGTGAAGTGGGTTTGCATGCCTGGGTCAATACAATACGTACGCATCCTCTGAAGTTTTCGTATTTCTAAAAATATAAAGTCATTTCATTTTAAATCTTTGTACTGAATAGTATCTCTCGTTGGCCAAAAAAGAAAAGAAAAGAAAAGAACAGAAAATAAAAGAATAGCGTCTCTCAAGCTGGGGACCTCATGTTAAAAAAATCTTTAATTATATGTAAGAAAATATTTTTTAGGTCAAATGGCTTTCCATGCGGTTACTCTCGGTTGCTTACATATTTCTGTTTGGATTATGAAATTATGAATTTATGTGACATTCAAAATGAAATATATACATTAAACTTGAGGGGTTGCGGACAATGAATTTCAAAGTTGGGCTAACTCAGATAACAATTATGAGTGAAATATGAGTAGAGGGGAATAATTCTAATATGGACATCGCCCAGCAGTGAGCGTCGAGTGGATCTGGAAGTCATCATTATTCACTGAATTCATCCAGAACGCTGAGTTAAGTGGTTGATTTTGAAATTTGGGATGGCAAGCAATTACGAAAAGCATTGAATTCCATGTAATCCTAGCAATTCAATGCGCCGTTGTATGGAATTGGATGTAATGAAGCCAATTTCGTTGGATTACGTTCCTTGAGAATTCTGCTGTAACATGCAAGAGCATCTGAGCATGTAAATAGATCAGGGACATTTTTTAAAAAAAATTCATTTATGCTCACTTAATTCCTATATACCAAAGCGAGGCATTAGTGCATTTCCGTTAAAATTAGTTTCTCAAGGCAAGTTTAAATAAATTGGAGAAAGAAATAAAAAAAAATTTGGATTACCTTTTTATACGTAGGTTGCGTGAAATGGAGGAATTGCCTTATAATTTCACACAAGCAATCTAATTTACGTGAGAATATATGATAATTCTTTCAATAAAATTTATTTTTTCAATTCATATCACATAGGTTAAAAATTTCATATGTAAAATCTAATTAATTAATCTGAGTAAATAAAAAAATATTAGTTGAATTAGTTAACATGATTTTTTCAAAGCACAATAATTATCTTCCCTAATTTTCCCTCTCTCTTTTATTTGGTTATTGTAGAATAAAAATGGGCTAAATGTTAATTTTGTCTTGAAAGTGTTAAATTTGGAGCAATTTTGCCTTGACTGTTTTTCAGTTAAGTTTGACCATTAATTGATCAAATATGCTAGGCTGATAGTCCACGTGTCGTCTTCGTTATTTCTGTTAAGGTATAGTTTTACTCTGAAAGTTTTCATTTATGAGCAAATTTGCTCTGAAAATTTTTTCTCAGGAGCAAATTTATTCTAAAATTTAGTCAATTATCGGTCAAATTTAACTGGAATAACAGTTGTGAAAAAATTGTTTCCCATAAGACTTCCAAGAAAAATTATCCTCTAACCCAATAAAAATTGATAAACATATAAAACTGGTTTTACATTTATTGAGGATAGGAGTAGTAGTAAACATTTTAATTATAGTTCTTGATTTTCTTAATCTAAACTTAGGCTAGCGAACTCATTCATTTTTTTGCTTAAGGTTTTGTAAGGTACGAGGGATTTAGAGGGAAAGAGAAATGAGGGAAAAATTTTATGAATTAATTTTAAAAAAATTTAAGAAATAAGATTACAAAATTTTAAGAAAAAGAAAATATAAAATAAACGAGTAAGTAAAATCAATTAAAAATTTTTTAACTTTATTTCTCATATTTTTTAAAATCTAATTCAAAAATATTTTCTCTTAACTCATTTTCCATCCACTTCCCTCCACTCTTACGAAACAAGCACAAGTGATTCATTACTCATGAGGCTGGACCAGAGTTGACTTGTGTCGAGTATAGAAGTCAATGAAATAGTCGTGTCTGTAATTGATGGCGGCTTGCAAACATGGGCTGCCCCTCATGGGTTGTTCTCTTGTTCTTGGCATCATCGATGAATAAAAGGCGTTTGGTAAGTGGTGAAATTAACAAGGACCCGTGAATGACGTGTAAATTGTAACGTGAATGCATGTGGGTGAGGTGGTTGTTACTTGTTAGTCAGACATTGGATGATTTGAGTGATTCCATTCCATGTTAGGATATGGGCACATCAATGTGTGAGGATCACCTTTCACCTATACTCTACCAAGATTACGTGGATTAATTATTATAATGAATGCTAGTCATGAAATTACTTCCAATGTTAAAATTAAAACCCAATATCAATCACACAGTGGAGATTAATTTCAGATAAAGTTAAAAAAATCTTCAATAAGATTTTTGGTTTAATTGCACTGAATATGTTTCAACCCAAAATAAAAGGGAGCTATACAAGTTGTATCTAAATATTTAAAAGCTGACAATGAATCTCTGAAAATATTAAATTTGCTCAAATGGTTCTTTTTACATTAAGAGTGTGTTTAGATATAACTTTTGAGAATAGTTTTTAAAGAAAAAGTTAAAAAAAAAGATTTTGAAAAGTGAGAGTGTTTGGATATTATATTGAGAATCACTTTTTTTAATGGTAAAATTACTAAAAATGATATTAGCTTTTGTGATAATTACATATAAAGGAAAATATTATATTTTATGTATTATTTAACATAAAATTTCACCATAAATACCAAAAATGACATAAATTTATCTGAAAAATTATAAATTGTAATATCAAAAAAATAAATCAAACATGCATACATAGAAATATATATATATATATATATATATATATATATATATATATATATATATGTGTATGTATATAAATTGTATAATAAAAATAATTCATAAATAGTTTAAATATATATGTATTAATAAATTGTATGGACAAAAATCCTTTATAAATAGTAATTATTTAAAACTATATCTCTGAGACGTAATTTATTGGATAATTAATTATTTGATTGCTAAAAAAAATAAAGTTTGTGATGATTTGTTAACTGACAAAAAAAATTGAAAATGGCAAAGATGAGAAAGAGAAGTAGTGAGAGATTCGCAAAGAGGAATTTCATGTGGGAAATAAAATCAATGGTCATGCATGGAAAGAGAAAATGTCGGGTAAAGAAGAGAGAAATCACGTGGAAAATTACTGTTACACTGACCAAACACACTCAAAAAGGAAAAAAATATGGCTTTTTCCAAAACCGAAATTTAAAATCACGATTTCAGGAAAAAAAATTGCTTCTGGACAAAAGACTAAGGCTTGGGTAATATTTTCCAAAACCTAGGTTTGGACCTAGAAGCATTTTTTCCCCCTCATCCAAACACACACTAAAACTTTTGGTGAAAGAACTAAAGAGATAAAAAATAAGAATGAGCAAATTAAAACTGAAACCGAAGATTGAACAAAACTGAATTCAATTCTGTTTTTTCGGTTCAATTAGTTCAATTTTCAGTTAAGATTCGAGTTTTATTTTTTGAGAATTTTGGTTTTTGCTTTCGGTTCGTTTTTTTTTTAAATAACTCAGTTTAAACCGAAATAAATATACTATATTTACATTTAATAAATACTATTTGATAAGTGCATTTTTTATAGGTATAAACTTTGAATTTTATTAGATAAAATATGCAGATATTTTAAATTTATTTGATTTATTTTATATATTTCCTCCATAAATCTAATATTATGGATAAAAAATAATCTTTCTACAAAATTTATTTAGATGTTTTTTATTTTGTAAATAATAAATTAAAAAATTGGTTAATTCGGTTATTAACTGAACCGAACCGAAATAATTTAGTTTCGATTAATATAATTAATTGGTTTCAGTTCGGTGTTCAATATTAGTTCTATTTGATTTTTTGGTTATTTCAGTTGAATTGAAAACTGAACCGAAAAATCGAATGCTCGCCCATAATCAAAAGTCCCGTCTTTAGATAATTATCGTGCAAAATAATTTTATTCTGGATAAATTATATAAAACCCCCTTCAACTTTTGGACAATTTCCGTATAACCCCTGACATTTCAAGTTTAAATTTAACCTTATGAACTTTAATTTTTTATTATTAACCCTTTGTCATTAACTGATAGTTATCTTTTTAATATAAATTGTTACGCTAGATTAACAAATGATATGTGACATCTAATATAAATTATTTATTTTATACACACCCATGAACATTGATCATTTACAAATAACCTCCTAACATTTTAAAATTTAAATTTAACCCCCTTAAAATTTTGATTTATAATGTTAAACCCCATATCGCTTCTTTTATTATTTTAATAAATTTATTAAGATTTTTATCATCATTTATCAATTAAAATAACCTATTTGTATGTAGTATAATAATAATATTTAAAAAATCAATTTTAAACCTCTAATTCAAGAAAAAATATGTATCAGTACTAAAAAATTAACAAGGGCAAAAGTTATCCTCTAACACAAATGTGACATTTAAACTATCAATGGTCAATTATCTCATGAAAATAAGTAAATGTTATACAAAATGATATTTTTATTTTCATACCTTTAAAAATATTATTCTTCTGGTTTTTTTACACACAAGAAAGCTATTTTATTTGATACATGATTAGAGCCAAGAAATAGGAGCGAGCCCGTTTGGCCAGTCTGTTTAGGCTCAAGCCCATAAAGGGCCATGCTTATGATGTAAAGCCATTAAAAGGAGTTAGACCTAAGAGGACCGACCCTTTTAGGCCCGTTTAATATTTTTTTTAAATAACTAAATAAGGCCATAAAGGTAACTAGGCAGGGCAGTGGGGTAGACTTAATAACCTAACCCTCAAACAGTCAGACACTCTGACACTCCACTCAGACCTCACACATCAACAATGTTTGTGTTTTATTTTGGTTTGGACTTAAGTATCAGTTTTTGTGTTTTATTAAAAATCGATAATACTTGATGTTTTAACTTAGTTTTAATAATATTTATGTTTAAAATTAAGTATTTTAATCTTCGAGCATATAGCGGGTCGGGCCCAACAATTCTGTACTTTTTCAAACTCCTCTTTTTTTATTTTCTTTTTTGTCTATCTATATTTTTAGTTGGCAAACTCTAAGTTTAAATCTGTCCTTGAACCTTTGTTGGATTCATGCTTTGGTGCTTGATTTTATTGTTTCATGAAGTTTGCTTGAGTTGGACTTAGGTTTTAGTATTTGTGTTTTGTTAAGTATAGATCATATTTGATATTTTAACTTATTTTTTATGATATTTATTTTTTAAATTTGTTATTTTAGTCTTCATGCGCATAAGAAGCAAAAAATGTTTTAAAGGGGCTTCACCTAAATGGGTCAAGCTGCCATTTTCAATGGTTTTTTAGACTCGGGCCTAAATGGGTCACAGGCAAACCTATTTTCCTAGTATTATATATGATAGTAAAAAATTTAATAAATTTATTAAAATGATAAAAATAACAACATTGGGTTGAATATTATAAATTTTTTTTCAAGGGGGTTAAATTTAAATATTGAAATGTCAAGGGGGTTATTTGTATCTGATCAAAATTTTTGAGATTATTTGTAACTAATCAAAGTTTATGAGGTATTTATGAAATTAATAATTTATATATGATGCAATGTGTCATATGTTAATTTGACATGACAATTTCGATTACAAAAATAATGGTCAGTTAACGACGGCAGGTTAATAATATAAAAATAAAATGTCAAGGGGTTAAATTTAAATTTTAAAATATGAAGAGTTATATGCAGTTGATCTAAAATTAATAAAGGTTTTATATAATTTATCCTTTTATTTTCCCACCAAACTTTTAGTTTGATTCGGTACAATTAAGGTTTAATTTAGAGTATGTTTGAAATAGTGATTGGAACCTCGAAAAGTGCTTTTCAATCGTGATTTACGGTATACGAGGTAGGTGTTACAGTCTACGAAGTAGCTTTTCCAGTATACGAGGTAAATATGTTGATAAGTTTTATCTCTATTTACGTAAATCAAACTTATATATAAACATAAACTAAACCAAACATTTGAAATCTCATCGAAGCACGAAGCTTGGAAATTATGGTACTGACCTTCCTAATCACAAGGCATGGATCATGGATGCTGCGAGTTGTCTATGCATTGACAAAGGACAAAAAGATTTTTTTCCATGAGAAATGAAGACGGCCAAATTTAAGAGCTTGTTTGTTATCACTTATCTGAATCGGGTTTATATAATAGCCCGATTCATGTAAATTGAGATAAATCTCCTCCACATATTTATTTTGTAGATCGTGAAAGCACTTCGTAGAATGTAAAAACACCTCGTAGACTGTAAAAGTTACCTCATATACCGTAAATTATAATTCATAAGTGTTTATAAAATTTTCATAAACTATTCCAAACAGCCTTTAAGACTGCTCAAATTCAAAATAGCGGATTCACCGCCAAAACGTCCTCTAAGACGGCCAGTTGAGAATGAAGAACGCGATTGAATAACAAATGCCTTTTTCCAAAATCGATGCAAGACAGGAGAAATATATTTTTATCTTGGAAAATCCTTTTCTAATGATTTTTAAAGTTTTGTCATATTTAATAAGTGATCAATTTAAAAATATTGTAAGAAATGAAATGGCACAATTTTTTTTTATCTTGATCCCAGGTCCGTGTTTGATAAGTTACACTATTTAATTATAAAATAAATAGTCTTATTAAATGAGAATCAAATCTTACACAACAAAAAAAGAAATAAATTAGTACTAATTATGGATTTATTAATTAAAAAATAAGTTACTGTATATTAGAAAGTTAACAAGAGTTAATTTATTGATTGTTTCTTAGAGGGTAAGTAGGAGTGACATAACTTCTTAATTAATAGTCTCTATATACCTATATAAATAAGATGTGCATCCCCCAGTTGAACCTCATCTTGAGTTATCTAGCAATCTCTTATCTTCTATATTTTTTTATTGTTCTGATGATTTATTGTATCAATCATATTTAGACTCTAATAATCTAATAATTACATAAACATTTTCTTATTGAGTTCTGATAATTTAATAATTGCGTTAGCATTTTCTTATTGGAGTTATAAAGCATTTGAACGTTGATCCGTCTGGCATGTAAGTCACTTCTCTCTACTAACTTTCCTTATAGTTTATTAAGAGGATGCACCTTGCCTTTTCATCTCTATCATTGATTCCCATTTGACTATTTCATTCGAGGCTTTCACTAAAAAAGATTGAGTATAGCTAAAACGTGGTTTGAATTTATGATATAAGAGACATCTACATTTAATACTTGTCTCTTTTAACTTTTTAAAAATAGTTTTAAGATGTTTGAGATAAATACATGAGAGGATTGCTATTCCAGCTTGCGATATCTCAAACAAATGCTAAATGTTTAATGTGTGTTTGGATTAATTTTTAGAGAATAACTCTTATAATTTATAAAATAAATATGTTAGATGAGTTTTGTCTTAATTTACAAAAAACTTTTAAAATCGCGATTGGAGCTTAGATAAACACTCACTTAATTGTGTCTCAAACATACTCACCTCTGCTAGGATGACACATATACCCAAGAAAAAAAATTGCCATCTTAGCACCTGTTTGAGATCATGGTGGATAAGTGAATTTTTTTTAATGTGACTTTTGCAGAAGACAAATTGAAAAAAAATCAAATTGTAAATGTGATTTGTATTTGAATTGGCGGTGGGAGAATTGACTTTTTTTTAACCTTGAACATGTTTGGATTAACGTTTGAAAAACCCATTTAGATGGAAAATGACTGAATATGGCATGAACTTATTGAATACCACACACACATATACATATATGTATATGTATACATACATATATGTATATATATATATTGTTTGTATATATTGTGATAATTAAAGTGAAAAATTAAAATTAAAATTTGATAAAATACAAAAAGTTTAATTATTATTATTAAAATTTGTTAATTATTCATATAGATGATCTCTTCAAATTTTAATGCTATCTTATGCTTAATCTTGCATTATAAGTGCTTGATAAATTGGAGATTTTGTAGGGTTAAAATAAATATTTGGAGGATTGGATAAAATTACAGAAAATGTCCCTAAATTTTACAAAAATTACAAGTGAAGGAAGAAAAGGGACTAAGGAAATCACAGAAAAGAACCTAGATGTTTTGAAAATTATATTTATACCCTAAAAATATTTCAAAAAATTTCACTATAATCCCTAATCGAGAACTTTTGAATTTTACAAGTAAATCCCTAGTCAAATCCTAATTTGACTAAAGCTTCTTATTCCTTAGAACATAAACGCGAAACAGAGCATTGAGAATGTGGGAAAAGCAAAACTTCGACAGACACCGCCAATCTTCTCATCGGTGAACCACAGACAGAATACGCCATCACCGTTGCTGGGAGTGCAGACCAGCGACGGTAAGAAGCGAGGAGTTTTCTGGATGAAGCTAACCGAAACAAGCAAGGAAAAGAAGTTGACCACGATGCGGCAGGAAAAGAAGCTCGAACTTTGAGCTTTTATCAAACGTAGAAGCTAGGAAAAAAGCACAATTAACCTCACTGTGAACTCAAACACTCATTCAACTTATCCATTAGGTTTTTTTATTGAACTGCACGTTTGGGTGTTGCAACTGTGGTTCCAAATAGACCCTTATGCTTTCATGGTCAAAGCCTTGATTTTGACTAAATCTATTTAGGGGCACGTGGCCTTTTGTGGAGCGCCAGATGAAGCCATGTTCTCGTCAAATCACAGCCCCTCGTCAATATCGAGTGCAAATCTTTTATTGGGCTATTTAGTCTTATTGGGCCACGAAATTGGACTTCTGCAGAAGTAAACTCAGATTCCACGGGGTTTACATTCCTCAGGCTTGGTACTTGTTACTGGCCTTCAGATCCATTTTAGAACCCCTTTTATTATTAAGGAAAAAAACTCAAATCTGAGAATATTTTGCGGTGCGTGGTTCGCCCTCCTTGAATCCTAACGTCCTCTGATCCTCACTTCAGCTTCTTTTATCATTCCTCTGATATCGTTCGTACTTACCTCTACTGTCCATAGCAGAGCTCAGGTTCATTATCACTCTCCTCTCTAACTTGAGATTTTGTGCTTTCTCTTCGGGCTATTTTTTAGGGTTAGGGTTAACTGTCTGGGTTTGCCTCTTCCGGGTTGTAATTTTACTGTTTGGACGTGGTTGCTTTGTCATTTCTCCCATGTCCGGATATTGATGTTTCGTTTTTTCTCATTCTTTCGATTGAATGTGGTTCGTTACATATGTCGTCGAATTGAATTGTTTCTTTGCTTATGCTTCCTTTGGGTATTGACTTCGAGAGGTATTTGTGATCTAAATAGTTCTATGGATGAAATATGACGAATTTATATGTTTTGTTCGTTTTCTGGCCTTGATTGTTGGTATTGTATGGAAGCATGACTTTTTATTTTTTCTGCTGAAAAGTTTTACAAGTGAGCAGCGTTTATTATCTATTGGAAATCTTAGTTGTTATGCCCATTGCATGATTTTTAATCATTGTCTTATGATACAAAGACGTAGTGTCTTAATATTCTTGTAATCGAACGAATTGTGAAATTTGTGTTCTACATTCACTTGCTGTATGCTGGACGTTAATATTGTCTAAGAATGAGGAGTAGAAGAAGGTGAAAAAAGGTGAAATCGTAAGTGAAGGCTTTGTTTAGTCATGTAAGTAAGATGCTAATATTAGATTTTGGGTTTTGTGAAAGTAAAATTCCAGGGCGCTATTTAATTCTGAAACGTCTGAGAAGTTGAGTGTGAAATATTGAGTCAGACAAAAAGCCACATCAATTGATAAGGTCATCCATCTGATCTTGCTTTCATAGTGAACTGCCTTGCTTTGAGAGCTAGCGGAGTTGAATATCTTATGTTTTCAGCATGAATTTAAAATATTCATTACTAATATCTGCATATGGTTAGCGTCCCAAAATATTATCTCCCATCTTTAACAATAACATATCAAAATTGTAAGAGGCAGATAAGGAAGAAGAATTCTTATTTTCTAGATTCTTCATGACCCGGTTTCGATACCATTAGAATGTGCCTATGGCATTGTCAGTTTGAAACTTGCCGGTGCTTGAAACTTAAAAATGAGAAAGGGGAACTTGTATTGGATGGTGTCAGTACTCAGCAACGTAATTGTGCCATGTGCTGTGGTGAAGGGGTGTGAGATGTGGTGGAGAAGTTTGTTATTTGTTGAAGCAGTTCAATAGATGGAAGGAGTCCAGAGCAGGGAATATTATGGGACATGAATGTTGCTTTGAGATCCTGCCCCTTATGACAACTTGTGGTTTAGCTGTTTAGGATAATGGTCTTGTATTTTCTCTTGAGGCAACATTTTATGTTGTTGGAATGGTAGATAAGCAGATGTATATTTCAGTAAAAAGAAGATATACAACTCTTATAATAGTTGTAGATGAATAAACTGGCGTGGGAAGTGGTTCTTTTAGGAGAGCAAATCTAGGAAATGATTATATTTCGGATGTTTGGATTATTATACTAAGATGTAAAAGCCTCCAATTATGGACAATTGGCTTTCCAAGAATACATGTGCATTTTTCCAATAAAATTGTGAATTGTCACTTCCACTGGCAAGATTCAGCTGCCTTTTGAGTTCACCTTATGAATTTGTCCATTTCTCAGTTGTCTTTTCCTATGATCTATTTCTGCATACCCTTGCGAGGAGAAAACTATTGCTCATGAAGTTTACCTTTACTTAGGGTGTGTTTGGTTTGAGGGGAGGGGATGAGAGGGGTCCTCATTCCCTCATTTGGTTTGAATATTTGGGTGGGAGAGAAGCCAAAATTTTGGCTCTTATTCCCTTGTCCCTACCTTTATATTTAGTTCTCATTACAAAGGATCCACTCCCTCCCCTCTAACAAACCAAACAAGGTAACATACCCACCTCCCCTCCCCTCCCCTCAAACCAAATACACCCTTAGCGTCCTGTGTGCATCAATCTCCAAGTCTTTGATATTCATTTATAGATAACCATTCAACCCCATTACTGACAAGGTGGAGTTATATCATATTCCCTTTTCTTTTACCTACACTTATCTTGATTGGGGAAACATAAGGAGTGAGCCAAGGACTAATCCTTTTTTTTTGGTGCTGTGTACAGTGATCTTTGATTGATGTGAGATGGATTGCTTGTTGAAAATTGCATACTCTTTACTGTTGGAATTTGGGGTTTTAATGTTTGGAAGGGGAAGTAAGGGATTTGGTTTGGCTTGTGGATGATCTTGGATGTGTGGTTGTGATGTGGACAGGGAGGAGGAGGAGGCGGCGGCAGGTGGTGTTGGTTGTGTTGGTAGTTTTGCTGATCAATTGTGGTAGAGTTTAGGAAAGGTGAATTTTGAAATGAGTTCAGACAGCAGGAGCCGGAGCCGTAGCAGGAGCAGGAGCCCAATGGATCGGAAGATTAGATCTGATCGATTTTCCTATCGTGATGCGCCTTACCGGAGAGATTCACGACGGGGCTTCAGGTTTTTTAGATTTTCACTATTTACTTGCTGTTTCCGTTGTCTATTATATGCACTGGTTAGGGAGGCTGAAGATGGTCGAGACTATGATTTCTAAAAGGGGGCCTTGGATCTATATGATTTATTCTCTAAATATATGAAGTTTGACCTGGCAAGGCTATCATGAATACAGTTGTTATAGTTTATGTAGACAGAATGTTGTAGCTATAAGGAGCTGCGTAGAATCTACATGCAGTATTTCTGGATTTTATTTTTAGACATGGGGGAATTGATACTCTGAATTGAATTTTTGGATATTTTATTAATTTGGGTACTTTTTTAAGATATGAGAATTTTTTAGTTTTATTTATCTTTGAGTAATCTGTCTTCTTTCTTCCTGTGTCTGTTGCTTTGAGATTTTATGAATTTGTTTTAGTGATTTTGGCTTCATAAATTCTAGGAGGCTCCTGACAAGCCTTTTGATTTAGAATACATGAACTCTTATGGTGCAATTATAACCCTTATGTGATTTTTCTTTCAGCCGAGACAATTTGTGCAAGAACTGCAAAAGGCCTGGCCATTATGCCAGAGAATGTCCTAATGTTGCTATCTGCCACAACTGTGGCCTACCCGGGTATGTAACTCATTATCTGTATCCTAATAACTGATCAATTGATTTATAATGTGGGAATGACCTAATTAAAATGACTTGGCTATGACGTTATTTATTTCATTTCCATCTAATGCTTCCATGCATTTCCTGCTCTATGATTTACCGCAGTTATAATTTGACATATTTATCATTTACATGCTATGATTGTATCCATTATCATGCCTTTTGACTCCTGTGGCTAATATGTATTGCTGTGCTTTTAAATACTTTGTTAGGCACATTGCTTCTGAATGCACAACAAAATCGCTGTGCTGGAATTGTAGAGAGCCTGGTCACATGGCCAACAACTGTCCCAATGAGGGCATTTGCCATACCTGCGGTAAAGCTGGACATCGTGCCAGAGAATGCACTGCTCCGCCACTACCTCCAGGGGACTTGAGGTTGTGTAATAACTGTTATAAGCAGGGCCACATTGCTGCAGACTGTACAAATGAGAAGGCATGCAACAACTGTAGGAAGACTGGCCACCTGGCACGTGATTGTCCAAACGACCCCATCTGTAACTTGTGCAATGTTTCTGGGCATGTGGCTAGACAATGTCCAAAATCCAATCTTCTTGGAGACCGCAGTGGGGGTGTTCGTGGCGGTGGGTACCGCGATGTGGTATGTAGAAACTGCCAGCAATTGGGTCACATGAGTAGGGATTGTATGGGGCCCTTAATGATTTGTCACAATTGTGGGGGCCGTGGTCACCTGGCATACGAGTGCCCTTCAGGTCGTTTTATGGATCGTTACCCAAGGAGGTACTGATGGATGACAGTTGGTGGGTTTGAGGTTATAGGATTATTTTTCTCTGATTTTTGCTGAGCTTGGATTGCTCAAGGTTTTAGAAAATCTCGAGATTGAACCTAATAGCGCATGAGTTGGTTTTGATCTTTTGCTTGGTAGATACGTATGTGGATTTATTGGTATTCTAGGATTTGATTGTGCTTGTTATTCGAATAATATATTTGCTACTGATCAGAGATGTTTTATCACCTGTTTTTGTGTTAACTTGTGAGGCTTTGCTATGACTGCATTTGTGTTCTTTTTTTTTTTTGCTTTTGGTGTAGAATTACACATGTTTATGTGAAACTTTGAAGTAGATGAGTTAACTATTGTACCCGGGTGGTGGACATATTTGGTCCTTTTATTATAGAATATAGATAATCAGATGATGTTGCTCAAGCCCATCTAAATTAGGAATTCTGCCAGTCCTGAGTCAGCTGTGCCTCATTTCCTGATTGTAAGTTGATTGGTGTTGGCCTTTTCGCTGGGAATGATTGAATTTACCGTTTGTTGGTTCTTAGTACGACTTGTTCTCCAAGTAAACGCAAAACTCTGCAAAATTCGAGTGAGATTGCGGGCATTTGTGAAGAAGTAATATCTTAATATCAACTGGGACATGCTCTAATTTTTTTTAAAATCTTAAACTATTGTTTAAAGAAGTTACTAAGAAGTAAGAATTAAGTTGTTGAAAAATTTAACTGCTTAGAATGTCTGACATCCTGAGAAGTACAATTCTCTCCCCCATATTGAAGGGGATATTGACTTCTCAAAATAAAAAAAGAATAAAATGATGGGGGCATGTTTGGTGTATCCCTCCAAGCCTGATTGTGAGAGAAGGATACTCTAGGAACTGTTTCGGTGCATATCTAATGCTTATCTTATCTGGACTGTTCAGATGAGATTTGGAAGGTTAAGATTTAATCTTTTTAAATTAGTTATTTTTAAATAAAAAATCATTTTAAAAAGAAATATTAGTTAATAGATTATTTTTATTTTAAATTCTGTACCTATTAAAATAATTTTTTTTTAAAAAATAAAAAACTAAATTTAAATAGTTTAAATGAGAGGAATTCTTTCTGCTCATCCAAAGAACAAGTAAGGAAACTTGTTTACTAGATACTTTACATAATTCTGGTACTCAACTCTTCACCATGAAAAGCTAACGTACGCCATTTCCTTCCAAATATACTAACAGATGCCACCACCAGCTTCACCAAAACCCCTAGGCCCTAATCCTACATTGTTTCCCAACACTCTTCAAGACAACATTCCTCATTGCCAATTTCACCCACACGCACCACAATAGCTATTGCTCAATTGTTTCAGGTTTCTGGCGACAAACTGAGCATGTAGACTATATTTGCTGCACTTCCTCTTGTACTTTGCAGGAGCCCTTGAAACTGTCCTTTTCTTAGAAGCGTTTACCCCTGGGAACAAAAACATGGCCTTTAAAACCCCGTATGGCGCACACTTGATTGATTACTTGTAAGAGCATCGATGGAAAGGAATATAATGCAATAACTATAGCTTAATTTTGATTGATCGATGATGTAAACCAATTTATTGTTCATTTCTTAATTAAATAAAAATAAGTTTTAAAAAGATTGAAATGCTCCTTCAAGGACAATGAAGTGATGAACTGATAAATAGAGGCGGATGATGGCTAGCGTCAGAGGACGTAAATGATGGTGGCGGACAATGGCCGAGGGTAGAGAAAAGCTGGCAACAAAGGAAGACATGGCTGATAACAAAGTTGGATGGTGGCCTGCAATGGGACGATGTGGCTAGTGGTGGACGATAGCGAGAGTGGTGTTTAGTGGTGACCGACAGCCGTCAATAATTGAAGAGAAGGACGAACACAGTCAACATTAGACAAGGAAGGAGAAGAGAGAATAACACTACAATCTTTTAAGAAGGATTATATTAATGTAACTTACCTTTCACCCTAGTTTTGTATATAAAGAAAACTACAACGTGTAATGTAATAAGACTTATTTTAAGGTTGATTAGCACGTAAAGCACCCTTAGTGTCATTCTATGAAAACTTCTCTATGAAGTTGGTTAATAAAAGCATATTAAAATTGTCAGAAGTGGGATTTGAACCCACGCCCTCTTTCGAAGACCAGAACTTGAGTCTGGCGCCTTAGACCACTCGGCCATCCTGACTGTTTGATGAGGTGGGGTCTGTAATATCCTAAGTATGGTTTTGGAAATAACGCAGCATGATCCGTATTCCGTATTCGCAAAACCCTTCCTTCATGGACGCATCGAGGATTGCTGGCGCCTTGGCTGATTGACGCATCTCTCCGCACATGGTTTAACCCTTTTACTTTTTCTGAATTTTGACTCGTTACTGTCTATTTTATCCGCAAATCATTATAATTATAGTTTGATCACTTTGCTAGTTCGTGATCCTTTCTGTTGGATATGGACTAATTTTCAGGCTAGCACATTACGGTTATACTTGACCTGCATAAGGAACACACTCGAGGCTGCAATGTGCTTGCAGGTACGCATTGTTGTGGAAGTTGTGAATTTTTAGTACGATGATTGTCAGGACTATAATTTTGCATTGCTTTGGAGAGATTTAGGCCAATATTGGTATAATCGATTCTTCTATATATATGTCCTTTAATGCAGCTTCTCGCGGTTACTTAAGCCCCTGCAAAACCATCTTCTAAATCGTACATTTGATTCTGACAGATCTTATAACATGTTTTTTTATGTCTTCATATTGGTTGCAGAACTTTCCATGTCAGGAGGTTGAAAGGCATAACAAGCCAGAGGTTGAACTAAAGTATGAACTAATTGTTTACTTCCTTTTCTTGTCCCCCTTTTACTCCCTGGAGCGGGCTGTTTCTTCTGTAAACGACTTTGATACAAAAGTAACGAAAC
This sequence comes from Albizia julibrissin, assembly GCA_037074505.1. Lineage (NCBI taxonomy): Eukaryota > Viridiplantae > Streptophyta > Magnoliopsida > Fabales > Fabaceae > Albizia > Albizia julibrissin. The sequence continues at coordinate 1,141,651 of CM073480.1, read as the reverse complement.
AATTAAGCTAACTTGTTCTGACTTCTGAGTGCTGAAGTGATTAAAGGGATAACAGAATATACACATATTTGATTTCGGATACTCCTCACTCTGGACACTAGTCTCCTTAATGTGATTCACCAATGTTCGAATTCTTTCTTCAATTGTAACTCTTTCTTCATTTCTGTGCAGGACTATCCCCGAACTCCTGCTAAATCCTGTAAGGTCCATCTTATTACATTTTTTGGAACAAAATTACGTTCTAAAATCAGCTCCAGTATAATAACCAATTAGCTTATATGCTTCATTTCTTCCTTTTGAGCTTCTGCGTGCTCTGAAATTTGCCTCATGGGATGGGCACTTCGTCAAAATTCCAATGTATAGATCTTGCAGTTAAATTCTGAAATTCTAAAAGATACTCTTTTTGTTCTCAGCATATATTTGATGAAGTGAGAAGGCAGGGTCTCTGGGTTGTCTGAGTATAACTGTTTACATTTGTATTGGCCTTATTTTGAGGTTGTATGGGTTAAGGCAGAATGATAGCTTGCTATTGTTTCTTCAATTGCTTCCCTTTTATCAAATCTATTAGTGCTTTTAGATTCTAGAGTCTCATTTTGGGATAAGTTAAGATCTTTCTCTTGCAAGCTCTTTTAGATGTTCAACCTTGGGGTGTTAACTGCTTTCTCCTTAATGAACCATTGATCTGGGGCTTATTATCTTCCTCCTTTGTTGAATTGATTGAAGTAACATAATTAGGTCATTTATCAATTTTAGATATTTAAAGCATTGTTTAGAGTTAGGTTTTAAGCTCAAAAACTGTGTCTTCCACTTGCTGGTTTGGCTGCCTTGCATGTGTGGACCAGTTTCTAAACAAATACTTACATGTGATACGAGAAAGACCATACAAGTTCTGTGCAGCAAAAGCGAGTGGGACCCTTGGATGTAGCTATTATATTCTGACATCATAGCAACCTTGTTCAGATTAAAGATGTTTGGCAATGGCTTTTTGGTTTCTTGACTTGGCCACCTCTTGTTGGTCATTATCAGTTATCAAATCTGAATTCTTATTTTTTAACCATACCCTTTCTAATGATGTTCAGTTAACTAATATGTTCATCACTGCTGCTTACCAAATGTCTGTAACTGTTGCAGGTTTTGATCTGTCGAAATGAGGCTGAGAAATGTTTGATAGAAACATCTATTAATTCACTGCGGATAAGCCTCAAGGTAAAATTTGAAATTATCAATTCATTTGAAACGACTTCTAGTGACGTATCTGCTCAGGATGGTTAGTGTTGGCTGCACACAATGAAATGGTTGAAATGTCTAGAAAGAATCGAAAAGTACAATATATGCTGTTCAAAGAGGACACTGCCCAAATAGTGGAAGTTGAGAAACAAACTTAGAATTTTATTTTCTGGAAGTTCAAACATCTTAGGATGAGATCGTTTTGTTTGGAGACTAGCTTTGTTTTTTCTGGCCTGAAACTAGAGCATTGTGAATGGAGTTTGATCAATTTAGTTTCTCATTGTCAAGATATCTTTAGTTTGACTTCAGTTGGCTTGCACCACTACTGAAGGCAGTAAATTCTTTACACCATTTAATTTTGTGTGTTGGCTAGCTTATGACCTTTGAATGAAATTATCTTTTTTGACCATAATGCGCACACACTAACGTTGACTGCAATTTGTCCTCACTTTTTTGAACTATGACTTCATCTTGTGTAGGTTAAGCAGGCTGATGAACTTGAAAATATTCTGACCAAGAAGTTTCTTAGGTTTTTGTCTATGAGAGCTGAGGCCTTCCAAGTATTGAGGAGAAAGCCAGTGCAGGTTTGTATCTATTGATCAATTAGACCTTGGATTTTCACCCTGGTGGTGCATGGTAATTATTTTCCCGAGCAAATTACTATGTATATACTATGTACCATATGTTGTTTTGACTTCTTGATAATGGACATGTTATTGACGGCAGGTAGAAAGGCAGGGTAAACACCCCTTGCTGGAAAACAGAATTAGTTAATATTTAGCTTCCATGTGTAAAAATTATTAAATATCTCTTGAGGTTTCTTCATAAATATTGTGAAATGTTTGTTACTTTTTTTTTTCTCTTCCTTCAGTGGAAGAAGGAAATTTATTAAAAAGAGAGATACTTGCAAAGGAGGAGATATGCTCCCATAAGGCAGAAGGATAAACTCGAAAGAGAAGGGGAAGGGGAAAAAAGACATTGAAGATGCAAAACTGCTGCCCAATGTTTTTGCATATTACAAAGACACACCTTCAAATACCATCAGTATGCCAGAGGGAACCTTAACTCTATCCTATCTCTCAAGCTTTGGAGGGAGCCCTAAACACTTAAAATGCCAACATTTCTCTCCTAGTAAATACCACGTACTGCTGCAAAAACTGCATACTGCCACAGAAATTGGCTTCTTTCCTCTCACTGAAACCTTGTTCCTTATCAAGAGAAAATGACTTCATGGTCATAGGGCATGCACATTGTTCACCAAAGAGGCAATGACACCAATCAACTAATTCCGTGCAAATACAGCTACCCATTTAGAAAATAATGCGTGGTTAACCCCTTTTTCTCTTTTGTTGGTAATAAGTTTGAGAGAGAGAGAGAGTGAAGGAGGGGCAGAAAAGAAGTTTGGTGAAGAGGAATCTGAATGACATAGCCTCACTCCACATGTTCCTGTGTGCATAGAAACATTCAGCTAATCTTTAGTGCATTTCAAGTACTTTTCTTAATTCCAAACGGTGGAGCTATTTGCTTTCAGACAATGTTGTGATCCTGATGCAGACCAATTATCACTGAATACAAGTTGCAGCAATGCAGATGCACTTTATACTCTGCATGCTGTTAGCAAGTGTGAAGTGTCAATATTTTCTGATGCAATTGGTAGAAGACAACTTCGTTAATTTATGTAATTTATTTAGTAGCATCTAAATTGCTTTTTCTTGCTGCTTCACTTGCAGGGATATGACATAAGCTTCCTCGTAACGAATTACCATTGTGAGGAGATGCAGAAGCACAAACTCATAGATTTTATAGTGCAATTTATGGAGGCAAGAGTTTACTTAATCCCTTAAGTTGGATTTGCGTTTCATTTTGTGACTAATAATGCACAATAAGATAAGCCTTCACAAGCTTTAAAATTTTTCATGAGCATTATCTGAATGCAATAAAAGGTAATCTAGTTATGAGATGGGAGTGGCAAAAAATATTCGCTTTTGATTCGGGAGATCATAAATCTCCTTTGTAACTGGTCTGCATAGAGATTCATTAAAGAACGGTAGGTGACATCACAAGTTATAAACTTATCAACCCTGTATCATTTTTTATTGACAGCTTAGGAGACTAAAATGCGTTTTAACTTGCAGGATATTGATAAAGAGATAAGCGAGCTTAAAATGTCAGTGAACACACGAGGGAGGCTGGTAGCTACAGAGTTTCTGAAGCAATTTATCTGATGCTTGAGGAATGCCAAATCCAAGCCTAAAAAACCTTTGTTTTATGCTGAAGATTGTTATAATTTTAGCATCTGTGCAGAATTTTGTTTCTAAAGTTTAAGGAGAACATATGAAGGGCCAAAAAACGACGAGCAATTGCTTTATACAGAGAAAGATGGTTCGAGCTAGCTAATGATTCGAAATTCTCTTTTCCCTAGCCTTCCGCAAAAGTCAAATCTAGTTTCTCCATTCGACCTCCAAGAGAGATGGGTTCGGTTGGTCCAAGTTAGAAGAAACGTGTATATGTATACACGTGTGTCTATATATATATATATATATATAACCGATATTGTAAATTAATAATTTAAAGTGAAATGTTAATAATATAAGAATTAAGAACTAAAGGCATGCTAGAAAACTATCTTAAGTTTTTCTTAACCATGTGTTGTTGAAGTTAGAATTAATAAGGATTAAAATGCAAATCCCATCCCGATAAAATAGTAACATTGACAGTTAAAAAATTATATTGAGAGTTAAAATCTTTAACCATATGCAACAACATTGTTTGTGAGTGAAAATTTTTGAGGTAAATTTGTACTTTGATCTTATTAGGGAATATGCTAAGCTATGGGGCATTTTATTGTGAGTGTTTGGAATAGCGATTGAAATCTTTAAAAGTGATTTTCAATCATGATTAACATCATACAAGGTAAATATATGAGAGGAGTTTTATCTCGATTTATGTGAAAAACACTTATAAAATAATTGGCCGCTGATCCAAACATCGATAACAAACACACACACACACACCACCTCTGGTCTTTAATATAAAATATATTTACTTAATTTGACTATATTAAGAAAGTTAGTTAAATTAATTAATATGACATATATTTTCTAAAATACTGTTGTTATCTTTTTTAATTATCTCTCATTGATTATTGTTGAGGGATCATTTATAGAGTTAAATTAGATAAATATTGACAAATAAAAAAATTATATCTTATATATTTAAGATTAAAATCATGTTTATAATGGTGTAAATATTAGTTGTAGCATGCGCAACTTACACAATGGTGTAAATATTTCAAAACAGAAGGCAAAAAAATTTCTTTTGAATCAATAAGAAAGGTTTCATCATCTAAACTCTGAAACTTAATAAAGTCTTTTTTTTTATCTTAAATTCAGACGGTATTTCATAGTCGATAGTTAGAGACTAATCCTATCGAGATATAAAGATTATCAAAATGGATTTGCCTCTCCTAATGAGGCATTTTTATGCACATGCTTTGGTTCAAACACAAGACATTATATATAAGGAACACAACCATCTACCAACTATCCCATACATTTATTGATTTATTTATTTTTTGATAACATTGATTGATTGATTTATTAAGTCATCACTCATTTGCCCCTCTTGAAATTAGATTGGCCCAAAATAAGTGGGCCTGATCCAATTTTAGATGCTGGTACATTCATTCATTTCAATACAACAAAAACCGAAAGGGAGGGAGGCCAAAAAAAAAAAAAAAAACCAAGATCACATTACATTCTGATGCCCCCCGAATTGCAATCGGAAGCTCGATTTCACCACAGGAATGACAAACCCTGCCGGGGATCCTCCCTTGCCCTCGCGGTGCATCCCGCCGCTGACGTCGCCTGCTACCGTCGAAGACATGCCACTCGCCCGGAGAGATGACGCTGATGAAGCAAAGACCCTCCTGCACAGTGACGAAGCGGAAGAGAAACCATCCTATCCTTCTGTTCCACCTGCTTCCAGGTTGGTTCTTGGTAGATAGTTATTGCCTGCTTTACTTGAATTATATGAAGGGGTAAACCTAAGAACCTGAAAATGGAATACCATCTGTGAGACTTTCTTTTTGATGTTCCCTCTATTTTTTTTTTCATGTCAATCTCTTCACAAATTGTTCTTTTTGTTATTCCTTTTCTTTTGGCTGGGAGTGGGGCGGCGGGATACTGTTCTTTTTTATGGAAAGATAGAACTGCAGACTCTCTTTTTGTACATAGTGCCTGGTTTGTAGGCTTGTATCATTCCTTACTGCCGCATGGGCACTTTTGTAATTTTATTCCCCGTTTTGGTTGCCCATTTTGACGTTCTAGGGAAGTGTCAGAGGAAATCAATGTAGCTGACATTGCTGTGGAGACCAAGAAGTTGGAGGAGGAGGCAGGCGAGGCTGTCATGTCAAATGAAAATGAGGAAGCGGAGAAAGTAGTTATGGGAATGGAGACATCTGACTTGTATGCAGCTTGCAGCTTAGGCGAGACAGCTGAAGCAGCGGAGGCATGGAAAGTGGAAGAGGAAACCCATGTAGCTATCATTGCTGAGGACATTACAAAGGCAGAAGATGAAGCCAATGTAGCAAACACTGTCGAGGACATTGCAAAGGTGGAAGAGGAAACTGATGTAGCTAACATTGCTGAGGATAATAAGAAGGTGGAACAGGAAACTGATGTTGCTAACATGGCTGACGATAATACAAAGGAGGAGGAGGAAACTGATGTAGCTAACATTGTTGAGGATAATAAGAAGGTGGAAGAGGAAACTGATGTTGCTAACATGGCTGACGATAATACAAAGGAGGATGAGGAAACTAATGTAGCTAACATCGATGAGGGCATTACAAAGGTGGAAGAGGATGCAGATGTAGCTGACATTGTTGAAGGGGAGGTTGATGCTGCTGCCATGTCATATGAGAAAGAGGAAGCAGAAAATGTTGTAGCTAGGATGGAGCCAGCGGACGCACATGTGGCTTATTCCCTAGGTGAGACAACTGAAGCGTTGGGTATCAGGGAGGTGGATGAAGAGGCAGATGAAGAGGGCATGCCAGATGAGAATGAGGAAGCTGAGAAAGTAGCAGAGGGGATGGAGATGGAAGATGGGTATGTAGCTTCCACCCGTGGCGAGACAACTGAAGCAGGTGGAGTTGTCATGGAGGCTGAAGATAAGGAGGAGGCAGCAGAGGTGTTGAATGGGGTTGGCATAGTGGAAGGTACAACTGACACAGAAGAGGATGCTGCTGGAGCTGGTGGAAGGGAGGAGGCCCTAGAGGCAGAAGAGTTGGAGGTAGCCAATGAAGCAGATTTGATGGAAGAGGAAGTAGATGTTGCTGAAGTGGCAGAATATACGGGGGGTGCTGAGTTGACTGAAGAGATGGAGATGGCTGATGAGCAAGGTAGAAGTGTCAGCAGTGGCAAGAGGAAGCGTGGGAAGAACTCAAAGTCTGCGGGGAGAGTTCCAGTTAGAAAAAAGGTGGAAGAGGATGTTTGTTTCATATGCTTTGATGGGGGTGAGCTTGTGCTTTGTGATCGCAGGTGAGATATTTATTTATCAGGGCATCTCTATGTCATTTTTTGAAGTTTAGTTTGCAAATTCATTACTTTTTTTGGTGATAATCAGGGGATGCCCAAAAGCTTACCATCCTACATGTATTAATCGTGATGATGCTTTCTTTCGAGCAAAGGGTAAATGGAATTGTGGTATGTTTCTTTCTTCTTCTGTCCTATCACTGTTTCTATATTTTCCGGATACTAGTTGGAGGGGTTCTAAATGTATGGATGCATCTATGGGGAATTTTACTAATTACTAGACTTTATATACTGAAAATATTTATTTCATTTTACATAGAAAGCATTTTGTTTTGTGTCCCAATTCCTTTTTGTTTTTCTTTTTATTTTTCCCTTTCTTTTTTATTATCTTTTGGTCTCAGTAGCAGTTGCCTTGTTCAGCAGAAAACAGTTCACTTAAATACTATTAATTTCTTGATTTCAAAATGTAAATGAGTTCATTTCAAGTATTGAAATACCAAATCTTAGCAAAAGTTCTTCATTTTTAGAATGCTTTACCCGACTTGTCATATCTTTTGATCATCATGATTCCAGGTTGGCATCTTTGCAGCAACTGTGGGAAGAATTCTTACTACATGTGCTATACCTGTACGTTCTCTCTGTGCAAGGGGTGCATCAAAGATGCTGTCATCTTGTGTGTTAGGGGAAAGAATGGCTTTTGTGAGACATGCATGAGGACTGTAATGCTGATTGAACAGAATGAACTAGGGAGCAAGGACAAGGTATACATCCCTTCCTACTCTTGTTGTGACCTTTTTATCTTGTAGAACTATTGCTTTAGCATGATGCAAATATTAATGAATACAATATTTGTGTCTTTTCCTGCCTTTATGTATTTCCTTGGCAGGATGTCTAATCCTCCTCAGTCTTAATTCTTATTCTTGTTAATGACAATAACAATAACAATTATCCCCCCAAAAAAATCACAATAACAATTTCTTATTTGTAAAAAAAAGCAAAACTCTTCAATGGTGGTCATAGCTGTTGATGTGTCATTAACCGATGCCCCATGCCATGGATAGTTGGGTAACTCCGCTTGGCACACTGCTGTGGTGTGTGCCTTTTGCACTTTTTGCCATGGCCCATGGGATGCACTATTGGTGCAATTTGAATTAGGGGTTTTCTGATATAGGCTTCTTAAAAAAATTATGGTTTAAATTTTTATTAATTCCATTCACACAGCCAACCCTAAGTTACATCCCATTCTCTCACGTGTGATATACTTTGATTACCAGTTTACAGCTGGTGAATTTGTGATGGATTTCTGTTGTCCGGAAAGCTTTCTTTGTTTCTTTGTTTTTTTTAGTGAGCGTGAGGAATACCTTCTAATTCATACCTGACAACTAGATGATACACTTTTGGCAATGCATTGAGAATCTATCCATTCAAGTGTTTGTGTCCTCATATATACATGTGTTATTTTGCCATTTTTTATTAATGTGGATTTGAATCATATATTTATGTGTGCTGCATTTTAGGGTTGCCATACACTGCAATTTGCTGTTCAGAATGTTTTTTTAACTTCCCATTGTCACCTATGATGGTGGTGGCAATTATTAAACATATAGTAATTCAGACATCATTGAAATTTCAGATTCTGAGGTTATTCTTTCGTTCTGTGGTCATCTTTTTAATTTTGCCTGCTTGTTGTAGGGACAAGTTGATTTTGATGACAAAAGCAGCTGGGAGTATCTCTTCAAGGACTACTACACAGATCTGAAAGGGAAGCTATCTTTAACATATGATGAGCTTGCTCAAGCTAAAAACCCGTGGAAGGGATCTGATATCCATCTTACCAGGCAAGAATCACCTGATGAGCTCTATGAGGCTAATAATGACGGGGGATCACATTCAGATAGCTCTTCGGAAAATGTAGAAAGAAGTAGTGTTAAAAGAAGAAAGGCCAATAAACGATTGAAGTCCCGTTCCAAGGAGGTGAATTCACATAGCACAATGACATTGATTGGTGACAAAGGGCCATCTGCAGATGAGAGGTCTGATTGGGCATCAAAAGAGCTTTTGGAGTTTGTTATGCACATGAGAAATGGTGACAAATCTATTATGTCTCAGTTTGATGTGCAGGCTCTTCTGCTAGAGTATATTAAAAGAAACAAGCTCCGTGATCCTCGCCGAAAAAGTCAAATAATTTGTGATGCAAGGCTTCAAAATTTGTTTGGTAAACCAAGAGTGGGTCATTTTGAAATGTTAAAGCTTCTTGAATCCCACTTCCTATTAAAAGAAGATTCCCAGACTGAGGATCAACAGGGGAGTGTTGTTGATACTGAAGTTAACCATTTGGAAGGTGATGGCAATATTGATTCCTATCCAAAGACTGGAAAAGACAAGAGACGTAAAACACGAAAAAAAAGTGATGAAAGAGGACTTCAATCCAATATTGATGATTACGCAGCTATTGATAATCATAATATTAATTTAATTTATCTAAGACGCAACTTGATGGAAGAATTACTTGAAGATACAGATAAGTTTCATGATAAAGTTGTTGGGTCTTTTGTGAGAATAAGGATCTCTGGTAGTGGTCAGAAGCAAGACTTGTATAGGCTGGTTCAGGTTGTAGGTAAATTTCGGGGCAATAACAAACCTTCATTCTGTGTTATTACTTTCAATATGGAATAAGATTTTTATGGTAGTTCTGTGTTAATTGTCTTCATGTTCAGGAACATGCAAAGCAGCTGAGCCATATAAAGTTGGTAAAAGGATGACAGATACCCTGCTAGAAATCTTAAATTTAAACAAGACAGAGATTGTATCAATTGATATAATCTCAAATCAAGAGTTCACAGAGGTGATTAAATGAACAGTATAATTTTTATAACAGTTTACTTTTCTCACCTTCCTTTTTGTCCCAATATTTGCCTTGTTTTAGAAGTACCCTTTTTCGATTTAAAACAATAAACTTATTTTCGCTCTAATACCCCAATACAAAAATAATTTTATTATTATGAACAGTATAATTTTTTTAATTAAAATAATTCTGTGCCTCTTAATATTTCATGGAGGGTGATATTTAACTGAGGCTTATCATTTAAAAGTCAGCAATATCTATTGCTGGTTGGTCCTTATTCTCAAAATACAATCTAAAGGCATCATTGCCAATTGTGTATTTAACTATCTGACGTCCAAAGTAATAAAATTATTTCTGTATTGGGGTATTAACTTGTACTAGAGGATTTATTTTATTTTTTATTTTTTTAAATTAAGATAATGACGTGGCCTTTTGACTGTTAGGATGAATGCAAGCGACTACGCCAGAGTATAAAGTGTGGGTTGATAAATCGGCTGACTGTGGTAATTTTTTGCTCAGTTAAACTTGGTTTTCAGGCTTCCGATACTTTAGTCTGTGCTGAGGATGACTGTTTGCTTGTAGGGTGACATTCAAGACAAAGCAATGACACTGCAAGCAGTCAGAGTAAAAGATGTGAGTTGTTTTCTTTTGTGCCTTTGTTTCTTTTGAACCTAACATCATGACATGTTCTTATACTTGCTTCTGAATTTATTGTTTACTTGGACTGTCTTCATTTGTGCAACTTTTGCTGCTGCTACTGTGTTAAGTCTATCTGGCTTTAGCCCTGGTCTAGGGCTGGTTATAACTAGTTGACCCAGCACTTAACTCATGAGTTATAGGCATAGCTTCTGTACTTCGAAGACAAAAATGGAAGTTGATACTTCAGTTTAGTTCCCTTTTGCATACTTCACCTTTAAATTTGTTACTGGATGGATTTATGCACATGGCTTATCGTTGGCGCTTTGCGCACATTCTTCTCAATGGAACCAATATTTCTTATTTATAGAGACTGGAAAGCTAGATAGCACTGGAAAGGGATCTTGTTACTTTACCCGTTTTGACCATTTTCTTGTATTTTCTGGTTGAGAATTTCTTGTACTCTAGTGGACATTCAAGGTGAGGAACCCTTTGCCAAAAGCTAATTATTGAGGTGGAAGGATCAATCCACTTAAGTGCTCCATAGATTTTCCTATACTAAATGTTGGAACTTAGGCATCCTATACAACCTTAGTCAACATGAATTTGTTGCCCCCTTGAGAATTGATGCCTCTGGATACTCTTCTGCAACATTTCACTTGGCTTTTTCATTGGTCAAATCCCTCCACTAATCAGAACCCCAGGCAAGTAGAGTTGGGAAAAAGGGTCGGCCCTTCACGGGCCAAGGCCTGGAAAGGTTGGCCTTTTTAGGCCCAGCTAAAGAAAAATAGTCATTTTTCGAAGCCCGGCCCGTGAGCATAAGGGCTAGGGCCAAAGCTATTTTAATAATTTTTACTATTTTTTTAGTTTTTTAAAAAAATTATAACAATGAAAGTCCTAATTTAAAACATAAATGTTGTGAAAATTAGGATGGAAACGGTATGCATCATGCAACAAACAAACATAGTAATTAAGTCATAATCAAAGGTAAACTATTGTCCACATAACACAATTATAAATAATTAATGAGAAGACTTAACAAAATTAAAAACACTTCTTATAAATATGTCTTGAAAAGTGTAATTAATCAACAAAATAAATAACACAAGATATAAACAAAACAATAATTAGAAAATAAGTCAAAAAATACAAAATTGGTAAGAATATTTATAGAATAAGAAATATCTTTTATAAGTTTTTAATTTTCAGGGTTTTTAATACAAGATATTCTCATGAAACTTAATTCTAAAAAAGATAATAATAACTAAATATTTGCAACATCATTAACAAAGTATAAAAAATAAATAATATTATTATCATATAAATAATTTTAAAAAATAAAAATATATATACGGGCCTAAAAAATAAATAATATTATTATCATATAAATAATTTTAAAAAATAAAAAATATATATACTGGCCCAGGGCCTTATAGGGCTGGCCTTTTTAGTCCCGTTTTCATTTTTGAAGCAAAAATTTTGAGCCTGGCCCTTGCAAATTCAGGGCCTAAACAGGCTCGGCCCGTTTTCCCGGCTCTACAGGCAAGTAGCTCTTTTTGAAATTGCCAACCACTAATTCTGTTACCAATTGGTGGGCACTGAAGTGAGTTGGGGATCCTTCTGCCAAATGCTAGTTATTGAGGTGGGGTCTAAGTCCCACATTAAACGTACACCTTGTTGTAAGTATCTCATGATACCTTAGTCCCCATCATGCTCCAACAAGATGTACCTTTAATGTGGGACTTAGACATCTCATAATACCTTAGTCCCCATTGTACTCAAACAAGATGTACATTCCCCTGTCCAATTATATTCTTGCATTTCTGGAAAATAAATTGCTTAGTGGTCCAATTGTATTCTTGCATTTCTACAAATCCTCTTGGACATTATCGTGAGGCTCCTTAGCTTGCCAAAGAAGAATAATTCATGTTGGAATATAACTAATTGTCCTGTTTAGTTTGAGTTGTTAAAGTGAATGGCTTCTGCTCTGTGTTTCTTGCTCATTCCATTTTTCTAATTCATATTACTTTTCATCTGTGACTAATTGAAGTAAAATTTATGGTCCTTGTTATATAATTCATATGTTTCTTTCTTTCTTTCTCTTTTCATTGCAGTGGTTAGAAACAGAGATAGTGAGGCTAAGTCACCTCCGTGATAGAGCCAGTGAGAAAGGACGGAGAAAAGAATATCCTTGGGTCGTGAACTTATTTATTTTTAAGTATAATGTATCTACTGTTGTGCTTATCAGCTTCCTGTCTGTTCAATTTATCAAAATGTTTTCCAAAGAAATTCAATTTTATCCACCAAGTTAATGTTTGGTATCATTTGCATTGTATAGGAATGAGGTTACTTGTTTGTGGAGACAGAAATATGTGGATTCTTTGAGTTGTTTGTTTTAATTGTCTGTCAACTTTCAATTGGGGATCTTGCTATGTGGAGTAAGAAAATCTTCATAGTTTTAGTTTCTCGTCTTCAGTGGAGTCAATTTTGTAAACTTTACTCCTTATAGTGAAGTTCTTAGATTTATAAAGCATCAATGATAACATTTTAAATGCGCTGTGGTTGTTTGTATGGCTTATTTTCTATTGAAGTTGACAAAACTATATTAACGTTGATCTAGTGGAGTTTAAAATATTCCATGATCTCATTAATCATTATTGAGCTAAACAGAAGAGGTGGGCTAAGTTCTTTTGGTATTGATAGTTTTCATTTTGATGCTAAACATGTTTTCTCATGTATTAAACAAAGTCTATAGTGAGTTGCACATTCCATGACCTATGAATAATGTAATATGCCATATACCCGATATTGTGTTGATTATTTTGTTGATCATAAGTATTTCGTTTTGTCAAGTTATTTTATGATATGGTTATTGAAGTATTTATTCATGAAACAATTTTTCATTTATTCAAAATGATCATGAGCACTAATTGTTACTTTGAGATAATCCTTGACTTAATCTCACGCTCAGAGAGTGTGTGGAGAAGTTGCAGCTTTTAAAAACACCTGAGGAACGTCAGCGAAGATTGGAGGAAATTCCAGAAATACATGCAGACCCAAACATGGATCCAAGTTATGAGTCTGAGGAGGAAGAAGAAGAAACTGATCCTAAACGACCAGGTATTTGCCAATTCAATAAATTATTCATTATTTCATATGATAATGATCCTTTTCTTAACAACTCAACCTTGCGTTGAAATGATCTTGATTTATTACCAAAACCTATGTGCCTAAGTGGTAAGGGGTTTGATTGTTGCCGCCATCTATTATCGTAATCATAGTTTAGTTTCATCACAAGGTATGACATGCGTGTGCTTTACCTATGCTTGATGTTCAAAGGACTTTTGTGTAAAGTGGCCTGTTAGAGACTATAATAGACCTTTACTTAACTTAAGCATTTGAGTTGAATTGGGCCTTGACATATGAAGTGTTTCCTCTTCTCCAAAATTTACATGGTTATATATTTGGTTTATGTGCCTGCAGAGAGTTACATGAGACCCAGAGGAATGGCATTTGAACGAAGGGGGAGAGAAACGGTTTCTCCTAGAACAGGTGGTTCTAATTCAAATGATTCATGGAGTGGAGCAAGGAACTATTCTAATATTAATCGTGAGCTAAGCAGGAATTTATCTAATAAGGGACTCTCAGTTAAATTTGATGACGTGTCTAATGCATCTGAGGTATCGAATGATAGTCAAATCCTCTGGGGGAGAGAGAGGGAAACACAACTATCTAACAGCTGGGAGGGACAAAAACTATATTCAAGCTTAGAGAGTAGTGGCAAAAGTATCCAGCCTGTGGAAGCATCCGAGTCTCTTTCTACTACTGTGTCCAATGCTTCTGCTGTATCATCAACTGGCATAGCACCGCCTGCTGTGAAAATTAATGAATCAGAAAAGATTTGGCATTACAAGGATCCATCTGGAAAAGTTCAGGGACCATTTTCAATGGCACAGTTACGTAAATGGAATAACACTGGATATTTTCCTGTTGATTTGAGAATTTGGAGAGCCACTGAGATACAAGATGAGTCTATACTCTTAACTAATGCCTTGGCTGGAAACTTTTCTAAGGAGTCATCTGCAGTGGATAAAACTTTTCCGAAGGCTCAGGTGGTGCATAATTTGAATTATGCAGCTTCACACTCCGGGAAGCTTCATTTGCCTGCACAAGGTGTAGATACTCAAGTTGGAGGAAGATCGACATTTGATCAGAGCAGTGAGTCCTATAATTCACATAATGCTATCGGTTCTCTGGGCCAAACTACTGGAGGAAGTTGGAGATTTGAAGATAATAATTCTGTTGCAAGTAGGCCTTCTCCAATGGCAGTTGAGATTCCCAAGATCCCTTCTAATGTACGGGGGCCTGATGCTGGTATTACAATTGAGTCAGTGAATCTTCCTTCACCTACTCCTCAGACTACCTCTTATGGGGCTAAAGCGCAGGCTTTTGAAAATAAATGGTCACCAACTCCTGTCCACCCTGCTGGTTCTCTTGTAGGGAGTCCTTTTCCTGCAGAGAAAGTGATGCAAAGTGCTGAAAGTGGTTCAAGTTCACAACAAGCTCAGATTCCAGCCCCAAATCCTGGTATTCCTCTTGGTCATCCTCAAGCAACAATGGTGGCACCTATTACAGCAGATGCCTCGAGAAATACTGGCGACTGGAATTCTCATGCTGAAGCTCAAGGTTGGGGATCTGGATTGGTTCAGAAACCTGAAATGGCTGGTTCAATTCAGATACGAGGGGGTGAACCACAGGCCTGGGGAGGTGTCCATTCAAGGGTAGAATCAAATAATGCTGCTGCTATGCCTGCCCAACCCCCGCCAACTCATGGCCACTGGGCAGATGCTTCATCTATCCAGAATGCTGCCTCATTTAACACTGGAAATCCAATGGGGAATTTACCCATGCCAGGCATTCAAGACTTGAGACCACCAACTTCAAGTAATCAAGCCAACATTCCTGCTGCTTTGCCACCCAACATGCCTTGGGGCATGACTGTTGCAGAAAATCAAAATGCTAGTTGGGGGGTAATGCCTGGAAATCCAAATCTAAATTGGGGTGGACCTCCAGCTGCCAATATGAACATGAATTGGATGCCTGGCCAGGGTCCAGCACCAGGAAACGCAAATCCAGGATGGGCGCCTCCCAGTCAGGGACCATCTTCAGTAATCCCTAGCGGTTGGGTTCCACCTGGTCAAGGCCATCCTAATGCTAATGGAGGTTGGGTTGTGCCGGGTCAAGGTCCGGCACCTGTTGGTGCTAATCCTGGTTGGGTTGCACCGGCCGGGGGCCAAGGCATGTGGGGAAATGAACAAAATCATAATGGAGACAGGTTTTCGAACCATAGGGATCGTGGTCCTCATGGTGAATCAGGTTATGGAGGAGATAAAACATGGAACAGGCAGTCTTCATTTGGTGGTGGAGGCCGGGGAGGAGGTTCTTCAGGGCCTCCTTTTGCGCAGAGAGGAGTGTGCAAGTTCCACGAGAGTGGACACTGCAAGAAAGGAGCTTTTTGTGACTATCTGCACACCTGAGTCGTAGGATTTGCATAGAATGTCCTTTCTTACTGTACAGTATCTATCTTCCCATTGCATGGCTCAACATTGTACAAGGATTCTTCGTACATGTAGAACTTGTGCATTGTGGCATCTCATGTAATTTTTGTTTTATTTAATTTAATAATCGCCTTTCATCTCTGTTTTCCCCCCCGAGATGTGTGAAGTTGGTTGCTGGTGGGAGTAGGTGGCTTTACGTAGAATTATAATGATCATTGGGATCATAGGAATTTTTTTCCCCGAATAATCAATCAAAAGATGAACTATGAAAAGGTTTTTAGTCATTGAATGGAATGGAATGGAATGAAACTTTGAAGAGATGTTGAAGTTTCTTACAAGTGAAACTGAAATTGTGGGTGTAATGCCTTCAGTCCAACCGTAACAGTAAGGTGACCATCTATGTGTATTGAGCTTTGCTTAGGCTTTTTCCCATATGAATGTTACGGCGATTTATTATGTTCAACAATTTTCTTTTAAAAATGGATTGAATCTGTTGCGTAACTGGTCAGAATTATACATAGAGAAGAATTTTAACATTATGAATTTGAGAAAAAATTTATCCCATGTATTTAAGAGGCACATTCATCCTTGGCTGAGAGAAAGTCAACCGTCAATTAAAAAAAAAAAGAGTAAAACTTGATGTAATAATTGATGTTAACGGATGTAATCGTTAGTAAAAAAATAAATCAATAAAAAATAAATAACTGATCTAAATTTTTTCATCGCCAATCAGATTTGAAATGAATAAAATCTTTTTTTCATTAGGAGTGCCTATGCCGACTAGTTACTTAAAATTTTTTATGGTTATTTATTGAAATTTTAGCTGCAAGTAATATTTTTCTATTTAATTAGAAGTGCCCGCAGCTGATTATGCCGACTGGTTACTTAAAAATTTTTATGGTTTTTTATTGAAATTTTAGCTGTAAGGAATATTTTATTTTTTTATAAAAATAAAATGATTTTTTTACCCAAAAAATTATTGTTTTACAGAAAATGATTGTCAGAAAAATAGTTTTTCAAAAAAAATTATGGTTTCTATAACTTTTTAGACAAAATGATTTTTTCAGAAAAATATTTTTTTTCGAAAAAAATTTTATGGTTTTTTCTTGATTTTTTTTTCCGGAAAGCAATATGTTATTTTTTTCTAAACAGAAAAATAATGGTTTTCCAAAAAAAGAAAAAGAAAATAAAGGTCTTTGGTTCGCCGACCAAAATTTTAAACAGTTTTGGATCATATCTCCTTTCTTGGTCCAAATTCTTGTTTGCATTCGGCCTGTGTTATGTCATCAACATTTGCTTTTTAGATGGTAACCCACCGAAAAAACACTGAAAGTATATCGACCCCCCCAACCCGCATACTTCAGAAAAGATACTGCAAGTATATGGAAGCTGTGTTTGCTGAAAGTAAGTTCGTGCTTAATTGATGGAGGGGAACAATAGAGACCAGGGGGAAGGAGACCAAACTCGAGATCCTTTTCCTAATCGTAACCCTGGCTCTCCCCAAACCAGAGGATTCAAGGGAAAATCGTGTAAAGGATGTCTGTATTACTCATCAGTTCATAAATCTAAATCCAAGAATCCCACCTGCGTTGGCTTCTCCCGAACGCTTCAGCAAGGTTTTCCGTCTGCGTTAGCTACTTTTAATCTTCTTGTGTTCTTTTTCTATTTTCTTGGAAGCTCGATACCTGGTGTGCTCGCTAAATGAAGTTAAATGGTATTCATTTTTGTTTGATGATGGGCGGAAGTTTCGAGCTTCGTTATGGGTTATGTCGTGTTGCTCTTTCTGAACTAAAACAGGAATTCGTATCAAATCGCGGTCTTAACAATTTATTTACTTTCTTTGATATACGGTAGGGTTTCTTCTAATATATCCAGATAATTAGGAATTAACTCAAAGACATCGGTTTTTAAGACGGAGCATGTATATTTATCCTGAAAAATTTGTGAATGTAAATGTTTTGACAGGTTTTAGTTCCGTCTTAATGTATTTGTGTATTTCGTTGATTTTCAATGCATTTCAAGGATATTTCTTTATACTTTATGGCGCTTTAAATTTATTTTCTGGATGTTTGAAGTGTTTCAGGGAAGGTTAGGAAATTTTTCTTAACTCATTTTGACTTTGTCCTAGAAATTTTAGACAAAAGCAATTAAATACTCTTGTGGGTTGGCTTCTATAGGGTTTTAGCAAGGTCTTTTTTAATTCTTTGCTGCTCCCTTTTATCTTATTTGACATTTTTTGGTCTGTGTCTTTAGTTGAATACAGAAAATGGAGGGAAATGAAATTGTATACCTATTTCTTTGTTGATGGGATGAAGTTTTGAGCTTTTTTAGTCTTATGTTATGATGCTTTTTCTAAAACCAACATTGGCCGAAAAAAAAAAAACAGTAACCAAATGCAATTAACATCAGTCTTCACTTGTACCTATTTTGCATGGTTTTGAATGCATATTAATAATAATATCAAGGTTTTGAAAAGGTCATAAGCTACCACAATCTAGTTTTATAGTGTTGCAGTTTGCGACCATCAGTAAACATTTCATTCCTTTTTTTAAATGTTTTGGTAAATATGGGGACCTTATTTCAACCTGAAGTTGACTTTATAATTCTCCCGTTCTTGGTGTTACTGCTTCTCGAAGGATTCATTAATTGTTGTTTTGAGCTTACAAAGTTGCCATTGGTACACATAACCAATCTTTAATTCTTTTAAATATGTCTTTCTGCACTGTCTTTGAGGATTCGTTTTCTTTCTTGGATGCAGGAGTCAAAATTGAAAATTAGCTTAAAACTCAGGGATATGAGATTGTGATGTTTTTTTTATGCATATGATACCTGCAAAATGAAAGGCATCCTATGCTTCCTGGCCTTTTGGACACCTTGTTGAAGATGACTTTTTTATTTGGTAATGTAAGATAACTTTGCTAATTGCCTCGGAAGTAACTTCAATAGAAAGATCACATGTGAAAAATTGGCCTTGCTTTCATTATCTATGATAGGGCCTTTCCTTGATATTCTATTTCTTGTTTTATGCTATAAACTTTTGTAGCTTTAATCATTTGTTGAAATTTTGTTCTGTTGTTCTTATGGATATAACCAGTACCCTCCTCCGTTGTGGGGGAAACTGAGTTGGAAGCAACAAAAAAGGGCCGTAGTCTTACTGATTTCAAGTATGCGTGTGTTGGATACTCTGTCTACCTAGACAACAAAAATTCTTCAGCTGATCCGCAGGACAAAACAGCTATGTTGCCCTTTTGCCTTGGTCTAGAGGTTTTATATCTGAACCTTCCCCATCTTATTTTATGTAGATGCAAACAGGGTTTATTTTGTACTGAGGGTTTCCTGTAACTTTATATGAAATCGAGACTTGTATTATAATGAAATCAAACTAGCATCAATTTTGTTATTGATAAATTTAGCTGCAGAGAAAATGAGGAATGTAGCTTTGCAAGTGTTTTACTCCTTATGGGACAACATTTTCAAATATCAACAAACAGATTTATTGGCCTTAATGGCATCCTATATCGGGTTTAATTATGTGATTATGAGGATTAATAAAAAATTTCTGGTGACGGGAAAAGATATTAAGGAACCAAAATAACACAATGGCTTGTTTTTAGGAGTTGCTTGGAGTAAAGAGAGGGGTAGAGAGTTGTGGATTGGATTGTTGGAACAAGTAATTCTTACTATTGTTTCCCAAGCAAATGTTGCTTGGTGTTTCTGACATTATTAGCACTTATTTCAGGTGTTGCTAGATAAAGTACCTTCATCTACGACTGCTGGACATGTCCCAGCCACTGCTCAGAAAAATGATGGTAATACATTTGTTGATATTATTTGTTTACGTGCTGCTTCTAAGCTCTGTTACCTTCTCTTTCAAACCCCTTCCTGTAGGTATTGTTGTTAGAATTAAAGATCTTAGTGACAGTAAAAGTTGTTTTTTTTTTCCTGGATGTTCATGCCCATAATAATTAATAAGTTTAAGATCTTTGAATTCTATTCCTAAAGGCAAAATCTGTGGAGTTGGTCATATTTTACGCACAGGGCACCTAAGTAGTAGGGTCATATCTTCTGTAGCATGATCTCGTCAAGCATTTTCATGATGCTGCTTGCTGTTAATGGTGCTAAACTGCTTGACATATGCATGATCAAGATAGCAAGAAATCCCTAGCTATATATTTAAATGATAAAAATTGAATTACATACATTTCATGTGGGAACTTACCACTCTGGTACTATTTACAAGTCTTTTTTTAAGAAAAATTTTGGTCCTTATGGCTATTCCATTTTCAGAGTAATAAATGCGATTTTTACAATTTTTTCTCTATTAATTGTAATATACAAAAAGAATTTATTCATGTTTACTTTTAGAACAATTCATAAATGAAGGCAAAATTGGAAATTAGTCTTAACTAACTCTCCTTGATATATGGGAGTTAATTAATTGGGACTTACAAATAGGACTAGAGTGGTACTTGTTTTTGTTTCATTGCCCTGGAAGAATCTTCAGCTTAATCAGAGATAATCATAAAACTATACTAGGCAGTTGAAGCTCTTGTTTCTATTGGCGATTCAAGTGATTGCATTTTATACTTGCTGTTTCTTGTTATGGTTGACCTCTTGATCATTTCATGGATATTTTCCTGTCTTGTGCAGAAAGTGAAAATGCTCAGCCTCTACCTCAACCACAACCACAACCACTACCAAGGAGATATAAACCTCCAAGCCCCACTAAAGAAGAATATTTTAACAGGCAAGTACATAATATATTACTCCCTCCGGTCCTTAATATAATGACATATTTATCTAATTTGATTAGATTAAGGAAGTTAGTTGAATTATTTAATATGACATGTATTTTCTAAAACATCCTAGTCATATTTTTTAATTCCCTCATTTTCTTTCCTCCTTGATTATTATTGTTGATGGAGCGTTAATAGGGTAAATTAGGAAAATGTTGATAAATACGAAAACTGTGTCTTATATTTGGTATCATGATTGACTCCCTAAATATATCTTATATTAAAGACCAGAGGGAGTAGCATGTTACAAATTGGCGCTTTGAGAAACAAAAATGTTTAGGGATTATTACAAGAACACCTAACAAATCGAAGATTTTTTTTATTGGGCAGGTTTCTGAGAAATGCAGACTTAGTAGCATCAGGTGTTGTGAGGAACTTGTACAGGGTGGGCAACTATGTGAAGGATACCGTAGATGACATTCTATATCCTTATCGCAGGCGACCAAAGTGATTCTGATTGTTTTTTATTTTTGGTGCCAAATGAAATTTCAATTTTGGACATTTTACTATTTCTCTCATTATCAAGATCTGGCATGTTGATGTGTTAGGCTTAAAACAATGCAAGCGACCCTTGTAATTATAAGAGAATATTTCAGTTAGCAGTCAAGTTTCGGGCCAACCACAAAAGAGTTGGCGATCCAATAATAATGAAAAACACTTGACCTTTAGCCAACAACACAAGGATTATGTCAACCCAATTATTATTCAAAATTTTCAACGTTTTTGCTTAATCCAATAATACGTAAAGGGTATTTCAAGGTTCAAACAACCAAGGAGCAACCAAAATTTCCAAGAATAACGCTAAATGATTTTGATGCTTCTCAATAATTAGAAGGTGTGTTTGAAACTCCAATAATGAAAATAAGGCTTTCCAAGTTCCAACTTATCCGAATTTCAAGTGGGTCACGACATACATGAATTATGGATATTGGGTTTCTTACTTCCTACATATTCATTTTATATTACATATATTGATTAGATTTCGGTTATGCTTATGTATGTGTGTGCATGATGTGATTGTTTGAAGTACAATTGTCCATGTCACGTCTCTGTTTTGGACACAATGGTCATCTACAAAACATTTTACATTAGGAAAATTACACTTTAATACCATATGAACATTGAAAACCCTTAAAAGACCACAAAAATATGAAAATGATAGATAAGGGATGGGCTGAGAATATGTGATTTTAATGTTTAGGGTGAAAGACCAAAATGCCCCTTTAGAAAAGTTAGACAGTATAAGGTGTGTCTACAAAAACAGGGAGATCCACACACTGAAGGTGATGCAGCAACTAGGCAATCAACATGGAAGAAAGGGAAGCTAAGAAAAGAGTAAAGTGTAAGTAGCTTTTCGACAACCATTATCATTTTCAAGGTTAATCGAACCATACCCATGTTATTCCCATTATTGAGGTTGCTCTGTTTTGGGTATGGTTGAGTGGGTTTGAAGATGTATGAATAACAAAAAGTGGGGGGTTTACGTGGGCCGTGAGAGATAATTTATTTGAGGTTGTCAATAAGGGGACCCAACAATAACAATGGTGCTGTGATTGTGGGTGATTTATGTGGATTTTGATTATGGGTAAGTGAGTTTGTAGGTAGAGGGGGAATAAAGGTTGAGACTTTACGATGTGGTGTTGGGTGGAGGGAAAAATTGACATGTGGAGGAGCTGTATATGGGAGTTGGGTGGGGATTGGAAGGCACATTAGAAGAAATTAAACGTTTAAATTTTTTCCAATCCTAAACACAGATCTATCAATGATGTTTAAACCGAGTAGTTAGAATCGTACCTTTACATTTTTCGCCTTTCCGATCTTTAGGAGCCAATACCTCATATCAGCTCCCTCTACTGGTATCCACACGAACATGATCCAACACCACAGCACCTCTAATGCCTTTCTAGGGTTTTCTTGCGACTCTTTATTTTTCTTCTACCTTAGGGTTTTGTAGCCCTACGTTTTTATAACTAATAAGAGCTATATTGCATCTTCAAAATTAATCTTAATTATTTTTTAAATCCGTATTTTATTAAATAAATTTGATTTAATTAAATCTGTATAACAGATTTAATTTAACCTATTTATTTAATCCGAATAAAGAATCAATATATTTAATTTATCTTTATAAATTAAATTTGAGATATGATATCTCTATCAACGTTAGCTATTTAATTTATCAAATAAATTAAATTTGAAACTAACACAACATAATAATAATATTATTATTTTCTTTTGTCCACCCTAGATTAAACATTGTATTCAATAAATCTTAGACACGTCTTATATTCAATGAATCTGGACATTATAGCTCGTGTTGGACTATTCTTATGTGCGACCCTGTAGGCTCATATGAAGTTGGCAGTGGGCCAATAATTGTACTAGCCCACAAGTCGCAAGCGGCCTCTAGCAAGACATTGCGACTTCTCAATTCATATGAGGATCGTTAACACGATGTAATTTGTCATACAACTATGTCACGTTTTTTTTGTCACGTGATATTTTGGGTAAGGATGAGGTATGGATAGTGTCATCCTCCTATTCTTAACCATTACTTTCTCGATTTCTAAGTAGTTTGACAATAGAAATGAAAACTTCTTTCTATCATAATGTGACCATACATTTCTCAAACTCACTCATCGAGGGGCCTAATAATATCTCCCTACTAATGTGAGGAACAAACTCCATATTAACTATTCACATTCCTATGCATAAAAACCACTAAGCCCGATCGTAGCCTTTATCATCAACCGGTCAAAGGTGACTTTTGACTAGATCAAAGCTTGGTGATTCTCATGTAGGAATCCATGATAATCTCAGGTCAAAGGGCATTATGACATGGTTATACATGAGATAAACTTATAAGTTAATCCATGCAACTTTCTTATAGTGGATCGGTCCAGCACCTTGTACTCTTAAAAGTGCCTAAGACTTTGATTCATATCTCCATACCTTGTCAAAGTCATACTGGTCTTATTTCATCTTTGCTCCCGCATAGATATCGACTATGGACATTTAGGACAATCTTTATTATTCATTCAAGGATACAATTATCATAATAAACTTGCAAATAATATGACAATAAAATGGAGAAATTCATTTAAATAATAATGTTCAAAGTACATGATTGACCCCTAAGGCACAATTTCCAATAGGGATAACATGGGTGTTTGATGCGGATGAGTTGTTAATAGTGAAAATTTATTGCAACTACTGTATATAGAAAGGAACATGTTGTTTGGGCTTGATGATTGTATACAGGGAATGAGTAATGTTCATAAGCAATTTGACCATCTGCATAATAGTTGTTGTCATGAGCATTTATGATTTTTTATCAATGGCCTCATTGAACTTGTCATTACCATTAATAACTTTGTCATAACCATTAACAATAAAAGTAATCAGGCTATTGGCAAAACCGTGAAGAATTTTGGCAACATCGTTATTCAATTTGTGACTACAATTACTTTATTTATCCAAAGTTATTTACTCAATTTGTCATCACCAAGTCATTGCTTTGTAAAGGTTTTTTCAAAACCTTCAAGAGTTTTGTGAACTCCATTATGAAATTTGTTAATCGCATTACTTTATTTGTCATAAGTTTTTAACGCAATTAGCCATGACCATTTCATCACTTTCTAAACTTTTTGTCAAAACCTTTAAGAGTTTTGTCAACACCAGTATGAAATTTGTTAACCAAATTGCTTTATCTGTCAAAAGTATTTTTGGCAATTTCTCAATACCATTTATCACTTCCTAACCCTTTCGTCAAACAAATTAATAAATTTGTCAAGATGTTTATCAAATTTATGAATCTCATTACTATAATTGTCAAAAGTAATTTACGTACTTTGTCATCACTGTGTGATCACTTTCTAAAGTTTTTGTCAAAACCGTTATGAATTTAAAAAAAACATTATGAAATTTGTGAATCCCATTATTATATTTGTCAGAAGTAATTTACACACTTTATCATCACCGTGTGATCACTTTCTAAAGCTTTTGTCAAAACCGTTATGAATTTTGATAAAACCATTATGAAATTTGTGAATCTCATTACTACATTTGTCAGAAGTAATTTATGCATTTTGTCATCACCGTGTGATCACTTGCTAAAGCTTTTGTCAAAACCTTTATGAATTTTGACAAAACCATTATGAAATTTTTGAATCTCATTACTATATTTGTCAAAAATAATTTATGCACTTTGTCATCACCGTGTGATCACTTGCTAAAGCTTTTGTCAAAACCTTTTATAAATTTTGATGAAACCATTATGAAATTTTTGAATCTCATTACTATATTTGTTAGAAGTTACAGCCGATGTTGCCCCATCTGAATCTGCTCAGGTTGAAGCGAATGGAGCTGAGGAAGGCAACGAGAACGATGGTGCTACTGAAGTTTTAGACAAAGAGGAGCCTTTAGAGAAGCTTCTTGAGCCTTTTATGAAGGAGAAACTCTATACTCTTGTCAAGCAAGCTGCAAAGAAGTACCCGGATTTTATCGACAACGTCCGTCAGCTGGCGGACATCGAACTTGCCCACTGAAAAATCTTTATCCACGGTCTTCACTGGGATACCACTGTTGAAACCCTTATGAGTGTTTTTTGGAAGTATGACAAGATTGAGGATTGCAAGGCTATCACCGATAGGATCTCTAGGAAATCAAAAGGTTATGCTTTCATCGGAGTTTTGAAGGAGTCTGTGTATCTTGTTTCTTTTTTATAATGGGTTGAAGGGCATTTTGGTCATTTATCCAAAACTTTCAAAACCCAGATTCTCACCCCATCCCTTATTTGTCATTTGCAAGTTATAATACACTTTTGAGGGTTAAACAAGTTTATATCGTATTTTAATGGGATTTTCCTTTTTACATATTCTTACATTTATGCATGTGGATAAACATTAGATCCAAATGTATTTAAGCTCATATATATGATTATTATGATGTATCAATACCAAAGTCACGTCATGTCTCGTGCATTTCAACATCATTGCTTCTATCATACCAAGAAAATAAAAAGGGAAAATCACTCACAGATCCCAAGGACCCCAAATATTAACAAAAAGTCTCAATACAAATTTCCAAATCAGAAAAGTCTCTAGGGAATTTTATGTGATTAGTTGACAATGTGAAATGATTATGTTTCCCTTAGTGTAATTCAACACAGAGTTTTGGCAGGAAAAATTCAAAAGGGAGTGTCTTGACAACATTGGATTGTCGGAGTTTTTATGTTTTGTTCCCTGCGTTTTGCGTCCTTCCATCGTCCGAACCCCCAACGTGCTTTGCTCCTATGTGCCTTCATGAAAACTGAACAGAGGAAGATTCACGATTAACCCCACCGCTTCGTCACTCATCTTATTGGTGTTCGGCAATCATCTGACCACAACCGACGAGTCCGTCCTCTGCCCAAATCACCCCTCCCTCTCTAATTTTCCCCTCAATGTGTGCGTGGCTGAGAGTGTAAGGGAGTATTTTGTTTTGATTCTCCTCCTCCTTGCTGGACGTGTTATACCCTGAACCCCCAGCCTCCTTCACTCTCCGCCAACTTTATGTTATTTTGTACGAAAGACTTTTTGTAGGAAATGCAATGATATAAGGCTATTTTGATAAGTTATTGAGTTATTCCTAGATGGTCTGTCACAACAGCTTATTTGATTTCTAACAACAAATTATTCCTTATTTTACAAGTGCATCAGTCATATTTACAGCAGCATGAGTTATTCCTTGAGGAGTTTATAATTTTACAACTCCATATGTCACAACTGCTTATTTGGTTTGTAACAACTTCTTATACCTTGTTTTACAAGTTCATGAGTTATATTTACAATTGAATTGTAATTCCCGAAGGAGTTTAGGATTTGGATAAGCTCCTACTTTCACATCTGCTAATCAAAATTTCAACAACATGTTTTGTCTATTTTGACAAGTCCTTGAGTCATTTTGACAACTGTTTTTTTATACATTGGGTGCATTTCAAATTTTACAAGTCCTAACGCCCATAACTGCTTATCATAAGTTTAACATCTGCATAAGTCATTTTAACAACTTCATTAGTCATTTTCACAACTCCATTTTCATACATTGATTGCATTTCAAATTTTACAAGTCCCAACGCTTACAACTGCTTATCAGAAGTTTAACATATGCATAGGTTATTTTAACAATTTCATCAATCATTTTCACAACTCTATTTTCATTCATTGAGTGCATTTCAAATTTCACAAGTCTTAACGTTCACAATTGCTTATCAGAGGTTTAACATCTTTATCAGTCAATTTAACACCTTCTTTTGCCTTTTTGTACAAGTGCATGGGTCATTTTTACAATAGCATGATTTATTCCTATAGGGTTTATAATAACAACTAATTTGGTTTTTAACAACTTTTTCTGCCTATTTTTACAAGTGCATGAGTCATATTTTCAACAGTATGAGTTATTTCTGGAGGAGTGTATAACTCCCACATGTCACAATATCTTATTTGGTTTTTAATAACTTCTTGAGTCATTGTTACAAATGTATGAGTTATTCTTGGAGGAGTATAGAACTTGACAATTCCCGCGTCACAACATCTGATTTGGTTTTAACAACTTCTTTTACATTTTTTAACAAGTTTATTAGTCATATTTACAACATCATGAGTTATTCTCGTAGGGTCTGTCACAAAAGGTTATTTGGTTTTTAACAACTTCTTATGCCTATTTTAACAAGTTCCTGAGTCATTTTTACAACTGAATTGTAATTCTAGAAGGAGTTTATAAATTTTGCAAGTTCCAACTATCACAAACGCTTATCAGAATTTTAACACCTTATTGTGCCTAGTTTTTTTTTTTGACAAGTCATTATGTCAATTTTAATAACCACAACAATAGTAACAACTATAACTGCACGTATTAACAATATTTTATTTATATCATATCAGTATTTTGTAATCAAACAAACCACCATCACATTCAAGCATTCTCACTTAAAACAAAACAATCCCTCTATTACCTTGCCAAAAAAATAGAGCAATCCCTCTTTTCATTGCCTAAAAAAAAAGCACATGTTCTGTATTAACAACTATAACTACATGTATTAATAACACTTTTTATATATCATACCAACGTTTTCTCAGCAAACAAACCACCATCACATTCAACCATTTCCACTTAAAACAGAACACTCCCTTTGTAACCTTGCCTAAAAACAGAGCATAATAAAATTCATACAACTCAATTACGGTGAAACCCCAACTTTAATGCTCAAGATAATATCTTTAGCAAAATCTTAGCATTAGTTATCTACCTCCTAATACATAGTCCACTATTAAATCTAAGCTCCAACATTTGACCCACCTCTCAATCTCAATGCAACCAACATTCACAACGAAAAAAAAAATCATAAGCATTGTTCAAGCTCTCTGATAGTAGATAAAGGTTGCAAAGTCTAACCTTTACTCAGGACATGAATACTATATTTAATCCTTTCAACGTTGCAGCTGCAACCACCGTAGCCTTCCTCCGCTTTCTCTCTCTCTTTTTTTGATACAATTCGTTTTCTCTCTCATTGATAAGAAAGACTTGTCATCCCTCTTTCTCCTAAGCCTTTTTTTTTATTCCTAAGGGGTAAGTTAGTCATTTCACATTGAAAATTAATCACACAAAAGTCCCTAGAGACCTTTATGATTTTGAAATTTATATTAGAACTTTATTATGGGTTTTTTTTTTTTTGGTTCCTTATGACCTATTAGTGATTTTGTCAATAAAAAAACATCAATGCTTCTCACGCGGTCGCTATTACAGTTATAACGGCATAAATTAATGAATTATTCAATTTGGAAGAATTATATTCGGGTTTGAGACAAAAATAAAAAATAAAAATAAATCGTGAATGTTGTTGTCAGTGAATCCCATTGAAAGGCTTATCTTAATGCATTGGATAAAATGGGGGTTGCTACAAAACCCCACACACAAAGCAATTGAGTCGTTGTGAATTTCAACCTCATAACTTCATGCTTGCCTACTTATCATTGAATTAACTCAACTGTCACCAATGGAAAGCTACATTAATATGGAGACCCAAAAAAATCATCTTTACATACCAACGTATTTATAAAATTTTCGAATAAAAAACTACTTATGAGTCGAAAGAAGTACAACTTATTTCATGTTTCATATAAACACATGAGACTTGCACTGGATTTATTTGGTTCGTTATTGATTTAATCTAACAAAAAGCTTAGTTATCATGTAACACTAGAGTATGAGTGTATGAAGACTTCAACGAAATTAGAAATATTCATTTCAGTCTTATTTATAAGCAACTTTCTTTTTGATTGTGTAAACCGAATTGGTAATTAAAAGTAATAAGTGTGTCAAAAATGCCATGTTTTTTTTTTCCATATATACTCATATTTATGAAAACATAGAAAGATTGTATGAAAAGTATGAGAGATAATGAAATACATTTTCTCAATGCTTTGTTGACTTCATTCACCTAGTGAGTTCTTTTTTTCTCTTTATCTCCCCTGAATATAACTCTTGGTGCGTGTGATAATTAATTATAAATAATATATATTTAATAAGGGTAAAATAAAAAAAATATTTTACATTTTCAGACACAAAGTGAAAGTTGCTTATAAAAGGGATCAGCTCTCTGAGAGAGAAAGTTGCTTATAAATAGGACCGGAGAGAGTGACTTCTTAAAGTTGGCAGATAAATGTGCAGCTTGGTTAAATTCATGCCAAATTAAGAAATAAAAAATAATATGAAAAATAAAATTAAGTAAATGGCTCATATCATAAAACAGAATCCTCCTCCAACATTTAATGAAGGACCTAATTGGGAGGTGATATTAATTCTAAATACAATACTTATTTCCTATGGTTGTCAATTTTTTTTAATAAAACTTATTTTTCATATTTATCAATTTTTTTTTTCTAATTTACCTCTTAATAATAATCAAATAAGAGATTGAAGGAATTAGAAAAAAAGATAACTATGGTCTATTAGAAAAAATATATCATATTAACTAATTTTATTAATTTATTTAAATTAGATAAATAGATCTTATATTAATAATCAGAGAGAGTAAAAGCTAGTAATCCCACGAGTGCATGACCTTAAAAGGCTTCTTGCTGGTGAAATGATTGGCAAGGCAGCAAAGAGCTCCAAACTTGAGGAAATAAACTTACATTCAGTTCTTAATATAAAATTTAGTTTGTAATATTGTTAGTTAAGATTTAATTTATAGTGTAAACTAGTATATCACTTGACGTTATATTTGATATCTTAGAAGTTACTATGTGACCATGAAATTACGTGCTTAATTGAAATAACGATTAAAATCTTTAAAAGTAATTTTTCAATCATGATTTACTGTATACGAAGTAAGTATGTAAGAAAAATCTTATATCAATTTATATAAATAAACACTTTTACGATCAAATCATGATCCTAAACAAACTTAAGCACTTAAGCTCAAACTAAAGTATACATGGAGCCAAGAATGATCTGTCCTTAGTCTGCTAACTCTTTAACTCTAAACTATGTACGTTGTGGTTATCATTATCCTTCAGGGAATGTTCAGCTCAAAAGGCTACTGTCCCTTTAATTAACTTGTACTGTTTCTTTATTATTTTCCACTTTTATCTGAAACCAAATTGGCAACATCTCCATTAAAAAAGAAGAAGAAGAAGAAAAATGATGATGAAAGTTGTGTAAAGAGAATGGTATTTGAACATAATTTAATATTTGGATCCCGTTTTGTCCGCCTATTAAATTCTCTCCTATCATATCCGATGCCCTTCTCTCCCACCAACTGGTATCTCCTTCCTGCCATTACTCTTTTTTGCGTGAAGTTGCAAAACACGCCCTGTTGAAATTGAATTAAAATATAATTTATAATTATATTGATATTAGTTATAGCTTAATGATATTTTAAATATTAGATAGTTTGGTATCTACAATTAATTTTTTAATGTTCACTTACGAATAATTCTGTCTTATCATTTGTCCCAGATGCCTTATCCTTTTGGTGTGGGAGTTTAGAAACAGGCATACGCCTAAAAAAATGATTAAAGAAAAGAAATGAGAAAATTACAGTTAAATTTTGAGAGATAAAATAAAAAAATGGTTTGAAATTTTAAAATGAAAAAAATGATCTCATTAACAGTTCCAGAAATAGGTCATTAATAAGTCTAGAGACTCTATTAATAAGTTTTTAGGACCATCCTTTTATTTTAAGATTTTAAAAGATTATTTTTTATTTTATCTCTTATTTAAAATCTGACTATAACTCTAAAAAAAAAAAAGTGAACAGTGTGGGAAATAACCTAACCATAATGATTGTTTCAGGTTAAGGTTTGTATCATGTAACATATGCCATATTGTTTGTTGCTATGGATGAACAAAAATGGTCTTATTGAGCATTATGCAACATAAGATTCCCGTATTAAGTATAAACTATTAATTCCGGCAAAAATTAAGTATAAACTATTAAGATTAATACTAATGATATGGCCAAAAAAATAAAATAAGTGTATAGGACTAATAAGTGTGACACTAGTAATAATTGATTAATTAATGTTATAAAGACGCTTGAGAGGGTCCCACAAATAATGTTCCCTTACTTCCACCACCTCTTCTTCTTCTTCACGCCGTGCCTTTGTGTTCCGCATGTGACTTCCCTGACAACTTCACCTGTGGGCGTGTTTACCCCTCCCTCTCTCTCTTCTTAAATTGGCCTTTACGTGTCAAAATTTGAGTCACTTTTAATGACTTTATATTAAAATTTAGAAAAAACAATTAACTAGTTAAGTATTTAATTAAAAAATTTGATTTTTTTTTCCAATTTAAATCTGTCTCTTCCCCCTCTTTTATTTATAGTCAATTTGCATAACTAATAAATAAAAATAAAATTGACAAATGGTAATCAATAACTTTCTATGATTTATATTATAGATAAAATATTTCTTCTAGAAGATGTCCTAATTTTGGACATGAAGGAGTATACGATATAATATAATTATGTTTATATGTGTGTGTATATAAAAGGTTCATCGGGATATATATATATATATAAAGTTAAAATTGTTCCCTCCAACACACATGGATTATCTCATTATTTTCTAGTAGAAAATGATTATCATTGCAAAAATAGCGCAATTAATAAGGTGATTTTCATGTTATGTATCCCATCAATATCCAACAACCTCCGCCTTTGTACAACAAGATGCATGTTCATCAATAACATAAGTTGAAGTTTGGGATTATCACATTAACATAAAAAGTATTATATATTATCTCTTGGAGTTGTGCTTTTTAGAATATACTACATCGATCACTTTAATAAA
Organism: Albizia julibrissin; assembly: GCA_037074505.1. Taxonomy (NCBI): domain Eukaryota; kingdom Viridiplantae; phylum Streptophyta; class Magnoliopsida; order Fabales; family Fabaceae; genus Albizia; species Albizia julibrissin. The sequence continues at coordinate 1,109,719 of CM073480.1, read as the reverse complement.
AGAAAAAAAATTGAATTATCAAGTGAGTGTTATAACCCAGAGCTAGTATAGTAGATTTTGTTCCCATGTATCCCCTTCCATTAATTGTATCTACTCCCAAAATTTCGTTTGACCTCCATTTGAGATGGAACATAATTTTGCAAAATCCAACAATTATGCTAAGAGAAATGAATTAGATCTTGCGAGAAATTTGATATATAAAATTGACCCCAGAATACACACTTTCGTTGGCTTTATCAAATTTTATTGTAACTTTCATTCGCCTAATCTAAATAAAAAGTATGAAACCGGGAGACTCGCAGCTTACTTCTTTCCGTCTGTTTTAACACGAAGGATCAATATGGCCTTTCGTGTTGGTCGAAAGTTAAAAATAATAAACTGCTTTATTTTTCACCTTTTGCGCCTTTTTTTCTGGTTCATTCCCTCCAAAATCACATCTCAGTCTCTCTCTCCTTCACTTTCAATTCTAAGCCCGTGAATCCCTTCTAACTTAACGCTATAAATAGCAGTTAAGCTACTGAAAAATCACCAGAATCACTCCCAAAATCCACAATGAGCCTCTCAATTCTTAATGGTAACCATCATCTTCTTCCTCTCTTTCTCCTCTTCACCGCCGGTTTCTTCGATTTGAGAGCAGCACATGATTACCAAGACGCATTATCGAAGGCGATACTGTTCTTCGAGGGCCAGCGTTCGGGAGTGCTTCCTCAGGACCAGAGGATGAGCTGGCGGGCTAATTCCGGCCTGAGTGACGGATGGACCTACAATACGGACCTCACCGGCGGCTACTACGACGCCGGCGACAACATCAAGTTCGGATTTCCGATGGCCTTCACCACCACAATGTTGGCGTGGAGCGTGATTGAATTTGGGGAAAACATGCCTCCCAGCGAACTCAGAAACGCCTTGGTCGCCATTCGTTGGGCCACCGATTATTTGCTCAAGACTGTTTCGGAGCCGGATCGCATTTTTGTTCAGGTAATTAAAATCTATTCGTTTAGAGTTAGATTCTCCTGTTTTGATAAAATCTAGGTTGGATTTCTTCGGTGATGATATTGACACTCACTTCGTGCTTAGATTAGCTTCTTCTGCTAATTTGCTTTGATTTGATCTCTTCTATTTCCCTCTCACCTTCACACTGAAGAGTGTGAAGACAAGGGTCAGTGTGGAAGAGGAGTGGGAGGCTGGTCTGGTAGCTGTAATTAAAGTTCGTACATCATAATCCATTCTTTTATAATAAGTATTGTCATCCGTTTATACCTCTGGTATTACATATAAAAGATATATTTAAAGAGTTAATATCAGTTTTAACTCTTAAATATAATATCTAATTTTTATATTTATTAATTTATTTTTTTAATTTATTTTTACTAAAACTTTCTCAATTATTAAGAAGGCGGAGGGAATAGGGGAATTGAGAAAAATTACTAGAATATTTTAAAAAATATATATTATACTAACCAATTCAACTAATTTCTTTAATTTAATAAAATTAGGTTTATTAAGGACCAAAATTAAAAAGAATTTAGTTAATTATAAGATTTCCTGTGTATTTTATTTTCAAAATATTCATAAGAATGTAGTTATTATAAGCATGCAAGTTTGAGGTGTTTAAATAATATTTAAACGATTTATTGTCCAGTAAATTAATCTTTCAAACCTTATTATAAAAATTCTTGTAATGTGTTACTAAAATTAATAGTAACATCAGTCATCACTATCATGTTTTATTATGAGAGAATACAGTATTAAAATACGAAGGAATGTAAAATGAATATATTTCAGTTCAGATAACTATTGGAGAACATGGGGGAGGATTTGGGATTAGATTCATGGTCGTGGAGGCTTGGCTCAACTAATCCTTGGATATAGGTTACGCGAAAATATTGCTGGGCCCTCCTCAAGCTTTAGTCATAGTCCTCTCCTTTGTCGTGCGTAGGAATTTGTGATCCGTTCCAAATACCTTAAAGACAAATCCAATTATTTGCAAAATTGATTAAAAGTTTTGTTTGAAAATTTCATTTACGAGAAGGATTTGAATTTGAATACCGATATTTTTTTTAAGTTCTACAAATTACTGATATCTTTTATTTAAATAAGAAATCTTCATTGATTTTTTCTATTTTTTAACATTTTTAATTTATTATGAATTGAATTTATAAAAGTTAACTTACTGATTTTATTATATAAACATTTTTTGTCTAGTTTTATGCAAGTAAAGCACTATCAAAATATTCAGAATGTTATTTCCAATTTTTTTAAAGAAAATAAACTTACGTTGATACAAATTATAATCCGTTTCTTATCTACCACGCAAACTCTTTCTTTTGCCCCCTTCAACTAATCGAATGAAAGCAGCTCTTGGTATGCGAAAAGATGGTCCATCCCAAATTATTCATCATTATAGTACTCACTTTGTCCTCAAAGTTCGTGAACTTCGCGCTTTTAGGTATCGCATCGTCCTTGCCAAATAGCTTGTTTATATGGTTTTTATAAATATTTTTTAATTGTGATTTATAAAATATAAAATAATTTTTACAATTTATGAGATAAATATGTGGAGTAGTTTTATTTCGATTTACATAAATCGGACTTATACATAAACCCGATTAAAACAAACAAGCTTTAAATTAAAGATGCAACTAGCGGAATCCCAAAAATCAACTTATTCATTTATACACTAATTCGTTTGGTTATTTATTGTATTACTACACAATCAACCATCAATATAGAGTGCATTGATTTGAAAACTTCTATTTTAGTCTAGGTAGAATAAATAAATGATCCAACTATTGAATTGTGCTCTTTGGCTCATTTATATACTTGTAATTGCTGAAATAATAGGTGGGTGATCCAAGTAGTGACCACAATTGTTGGGAGAGACCTGAAGACATGGACACTGCCAGAACTGTTTATGCGGTTGATGCACCGAACCCGGCCTCCGATGTGGCTGGTGAAACTGCGGCGGCACTGGCAGCTTCTTCCATAGCATTCCGGTCATCGGATCCGGGATATTCCGATACGTTGCTGAGAAATGCGATGAAGGCCTTCCAATATGCAGATAACTACAGAGGTGCCTACAGTGACAATGCTAATATTAAGGGTGGTGCCTGCCCTTATTACTGTGACTTTGATGGCTATCAGGTAATCTGACCGTGACTCTATCCATTATTAATTGCTTTCCCCCACTTTTTTTGGTCAAAATAATTGCTCTTTTTCCCCCTTTGCACACAAGAATATTGCAGTCTCGAGGATAACGGTTCATGTCATGGGATAATGAAAAGGATGTGATTACACCCACACATATACATGATTTCCTTCATTAGTTTGATGAGAGATTTCTTCCATTGATTTGTGTTTCATTTTTTTGCAAAGTATTTTAGAAGTGAATTTAATTATGTATTAGAACAATACAGGAGAAGGTATACTCGAGAATATAATAAAAAAAGTTAATTTCAAATAAAATTTAATGACACTCTAGCTTTATACCAAACAAAGTTATACATTGTTTGAATTCACAGGTGCCAATGTGACTTGCATGTGATTAATAAACGACAAAAATTGGAATGTGATTTTTATATGAACCTGCAAGATGCTTTTTTAATTAATTGACATTTGTGGTTTTTGCGCGCGCGCGTGTGGTGCGATGATGAAAGCTGGGGATAGATGGAATATTAAGAAATTCAACCCGTGATTTGGATTACCATAATACACACACACTAATTCATACATGACACCAACAGCCCAACACTGTTTTGATTGGTCAGTGGTCATATATATGCGGCTTTAACAATAGATTGAAACATATGTATATCTCAAGAATCTTTGGGATACTGCCAAACAGACATGTGATTTGTGATCAATCACCATCAAATTGATTAAAAAGAAGAGAGACAGGTTCCTAGTGTTTTGTAAACAATTATATCCTCCGGCAACTTCTGTATAGTTAGAAAATTAAAATAACTTAGAATTGATGGGTCAATTCATATAGCTATAGTATACACATATAATAATAATAATATTACTTGATTATTGATCATTATTGATTAAAAAACATGAAAAGGACGAGTTATTATGGGGAGCGGCTTGGCTTAGGAGGGCCACACAGGACGACAGTTTTCTGAATTACATACAGAGTAATGGCAAAACCCTTGGTGCCGATGACAACATCAATGAATTTGGTTGGGACAACAAGCATGCTGGCCTTAATGTTCTTGTCTCCAAGGTACACTCACCTATTTCTTCTTCCTTCTCTATACAAGTAGCTAGTTATGGATCCTTCACATGCAACATTTTTGAAACAAAACAAACTCAATGAGCTGATATAATAACTCACACACACACACATTTAAGAATTAATTATAAACACTTATACTCTCTTGTTCAAGCTTGTTCAAAATATATATTATCTGCATATTTTGAAGACTATATTCGTACTTGATCAGAATACAACCAAACATATCCCCATTAAATTTTTAGTCTTTAGGTGTGAAGGGATATGGCTAGATTCATTCTCTGTTATTCTGATACAAAAACAAAGTTGTTCTGTGTTTTTAGGAAGTGGTAGAAGAAAATACGTACTCTTTAGATTCCTACAAGGCATCAGCAGAGAGCTTCTTGTGCACACTAATCCCAGAATCATCAAGCTCCCACATCGAATACACACCAGGTGGACTCATATACCGTCCAGGTGGCAGCAATTTACAGCATGCTACTTCCATCTCTTTCCTCCAACTCGTCTACGCCAATTACCTCTCTCGCACTTCCCAATCCCTCAACTGTGGAAATCTCAATGTTGCCCCTCAAACCCTTCGCCTTCTAGCCAAAAGACAAGTGGATTACATCCTGGGAAATAACCCCATGGGATTATCGTACATGGTTGGATATAGCAATTATTTCCCTCATCGTATTCACCATCGTGGCTCTTCTTTACCTTCCATTAAGGACCATCCTCAGTTCATTGCCTGTAAAGAAGGTTCCTTTTATTTTAATTCTTCTGACCCTAACCCTAATGTTCTTGTGGGAGCCATTGTTGGAGGACCTGAAGAAGATGATGTTTACGTGGATGATCGGGCTGATTTTAAGAGGTCTGAACCTACCACGTACATTAATGCACCGTTTGTTGGGGCGTTAGCTTACTTTGTTGCTAACCCAAGTTAATTAAAACATAAACCCTTGGTTAATTATATTATAACTGCACAGGTCAAGGTATTTTTGTAAGTATATATATAGTATATATAGAAGGGCAAAATTAAGATGTCTCTCGTCTTGAGAAGATGCAAGAGGGAAGAGGCTTGATTGTGTTTGGTTTTCTTGAATTATTGTATTGTTGAATATTAGTATATTTGAATTTGAAGTCTCACAAGCTAAGCATTGCTTAATTGTAACTGTTGCAGTTGGTGGTTAAGTGGTTTTAACCTTGTAATCAAAAGGGGTTCAAAAGAAAACTTCACCCTTCATGGGAGTTTAATTAATTCACCTATTCGGCAAAAAAATTGTGTACCTTTGTTGAAAAAGTAGTTCATCAATCATAAGGTTATTATTTTGTTCTAAAGTTAATTGTTATGTTGGTTGATTGCCGATGGGAAGAATATGTACAAGAACCAAAAAAAAAAACAGCAACGTACGTAGTAACTCATTCCAAAAGATTCCTTTCCCGGCAAACACTCTAGATTGTTATCTCATAAATATAAATGAATTACAAAAACCTAGGTTTATATTCACTGCATTCATTGAATATTCATGACTAGGATCCATTGCAGAGCTTCCCATTGAGGAGAATGCTTCCAAACTTCATTGATGCAAAATATAAAGTATTCTTAGTTTGTCAAATATAAAAAGTAAAACAACTATAAACTCAAAGAAAATTTGTCATGAATTCTTTATGATATGTTACTCGATTTTTGGTACATTATAAGTAGAGAAAAGTAAATCAAAACAACAAATGAAACTCGGCTCATTTAAATAATGTAATATAAGGACGTACGCTTATGGATATGTGGGGAACGAAGTTATGGTTTCTCAATGGCACGTGAATCTTGGAGGTTTTGCATGTGACAAAGGAAGAATATATAGCAAATTGTAGATACAACAAAGTTTGTGCAGTCCGTGATCTTCTTTCCATTTGCTTTCTTCGGAAAGTTGATTTTTTAATTAATTTTATAATAAACAACTTAAAGTATTATTTATATATTTTAGGTTATATTCTTGGGAGAGTGGACAAGTAAAAGTTTTTTTAACACAAACTTCTGAAGTTTTTAGATACAGGGATTTGTCTTATATAATGGCGTTGCCTCAAAAGCTTCCACTGGCACATGCAGAACACCGAATCACACACCTTACAAAAACATACAACTGACATAACCTAACAAAAGTGTATTAATTTGTCCAAACTCTAAATCAAATGCATCGGTAATTCAATTTAATTAATTTCCAGCTTATTTTGTCCACGATCAATCATTAATAAACCCTTTTAGTACATAATCAGGGCATGCACATGACAACATTAGCGAACAAATTAAACAGAGAGTACGTACAAAATATCAATAGTTATGTCTTAACTTTCCGTCACTCTATTATATGTTGCTATTTTGAAATAAATATCGGAGTACTCAATACCAATACAGATTAATAATTTTTTTATTATGAAGGAGGCACAAATATTATGATTGAGACGGAGGAAATAAAATCATTAAACAAATATGAAAATAAAGAGCACACAAGTGGGGAGAGCTGCGTAAATAGGTTTCAACAAATGGCAGTGGTTGGAGATAGATTAATATAACTGAACTGGCAGCCACCAAAAAATTAAGGATAGTAGCTGCTTCTATCTGTTTTGCAACAACCACACTGTATGATTAACGGCCTTGCACTAATTTCAGATCGTTTGAGTTAAAGGTGGTAGGAGTGACTTTTTTTTAATATGAATTTTATAAAAGATAGATATGATAAAAATCATATTGTAAATGTGATTTATGTTTGGATTGAAGATGGTAGAAGTGACTTTTTTTGGAAAAGTCAGACTTTTGAGCTTTTTAAAAATTGTTTTTAGAGAATAAAAAAAACCTCAATTGGCAAAACACCAACCCAAATATCCTAAACCAGCTGCCACCAAACTTTTTTAAAAAAACCATATTTGAGATAGTAGAACGTCATCCCAAATAGACTCAAAATAAAATAAACGAGATATTAGGTCATTGTCTTCTCAACCAATCTCTTTTCTTATTATTTTTTCTACTCCCTACTTTTCTCATTTCCATTAATTCTATAACAAAAAGAATATTATTATATTTTTTAGTGTTAGGTTACAAGGAAGCACTTCTTCGCCTCTAGTCCTCATTAATCAAGTTACATTTTTTTTTTTCAAAACAGCCTCTATTTAAAATCTCATTGATTGTAATTTCTATGATTTCTTAGATATACTGGCACTACTCATCTGCTAGTATTTATATAGTACTTCTAACATTTTTCATATAAATTAAGGAAAACCTTAAACTTCATTAACTTTGTTATAAAATTTAACAACTTTTCAACCCTACCCTCTCTTAATGTACGTAATATCACATGATAATAAAATCAACACAATAATAAAAGATGAGTTAAATTGTACATTCACCTAAAAATTTTAATAAAGTGTCTTATAAATAGGAATAAAAAAAACTTCATTCTCTACCCTGTAAATATGACTAGAGGGATAGTTCATAATATTAAATAAAGATAAATTTATTTTTTTTCATTTTCAGACAAATTTAACCACTTAAAAATGTAATAGGTACGAAAAGGAGTAATTGATTTCATGAGCAGCAGCAGAAGCGTTGTAGGGCATGGAATAGGGTAGTTAGGTTTGTGTGTTGAGGGTTGTATAACCCTTTTGGGTGCCTTCTACGACTATGTTTAGGGTCTCCTACACCCAAACCTACAAGACAGATTTATTCAGATGCAAAATTATAAAGTTTTGTGTTGCATTCATTCAATTCAAGCGAGCCTTCATTTATTGCTCCTCTCTCAACCCCAACCTCCACATTTCTGTATTTCGGTGAAACCATTCAAGGCGATCGATGACGGTGAATAGTGCCACTACCCAAACGGACCATAATATAAATCACTTTATGTGTTGTTAATGATTTTTTTAAAAAGTTTATCCTTAGTATATTTTTATAAGGAGAAGCTTGGAAGTCTAATACAATGTTTTTCTATATTTTTAAATATAAGTAAAGCTGAAAAAGGTTTCATTTTCAAATAAAGTTTGTGAGTTAAGTAGTTAACCTCGTTTCCTTGATGTTAATGAGATTTTTAGAGGTAACTATTGAAGAAAGCACACTTCTCATAATCTGAATTTAAGAATATCTGGACAGTTTCATGTTGAATATAATTTAGGATAGTGCGATTTTAATTTTTGAAGAGAAAAAATGGAATCTAAAAAGAGGAAGGCCCATATTCTGATGGAGCGAATGTGAGAAGGTTGTGAAGTTGGGCTTCCTTTTTGAGATGCAAATGTACATTATAATAAAAGCACAGAGGGCCTTGTACCCCAAAAAAATAAAAAATAAAAAATAAAAACTATGTATGATTGCATGATTCTTTCTTTTTTCTTTTTTTTCTTTTTTGATACAATAAGGCAACAACCAACAAATGACAACAAGATCTTATCCTTCACATATGTATGATCGCATGATTCTCATTTTATGGACCAGTGGAAGATAACCATTAACAAGGCCTAAGCTCTTTCTGGAAGTAACTCAAAACCTAACAAAGAAACAAATATGCTACTTATCAATCTACCCTTAATCTAACAACACGTCCCAAGCCGAAACTCCAAACAACTAACCTATCCTGGGATTAATTTCCCTCGCATGTATGAATTTTGAGTGATCTTCAATTTTCCTTTTATGGATCCAATGACTAATTCATTATAACTTCCAGGACAATCACATACCCAAAATCACCTCATAGAACTGTCACATCCTAACTCCATATAATTATCATGCATACTTTCTTAATTTACATTATAATTATGAGATAATAATCCATACACTCATATTCAAAACGATACATATTCAAAATTTGTCTTTTACCAACAAAAGATTGGTAAAAAGTTGGCTTATAACTTATAAGGTTGTCAGTTCAAATTCTGCTTCTAACGTGAAAATCTTGTTAGTAGACAATCTGTAAATACCTAAGCAGAGCCTAAAGGTATGTCTTGACCTTAGTGAACCATCGGAACCGAACTTATTTAAATATTTTTTAAATGAAAAAATTTGTTTTTGTTTTTTTGGAGAACACAGGTGGCTACAAGCCTCTTATAACCGACATTATCATTTAGGTTTAGCCCAGCAACTGTACATCATCATGCAAATAACGTAAACATTATTGAGGTGGGTTATCAAGGATACAAAAGCTTCCTTATTCTTGAACATGCTTCTGATTCCTTCAACAATGAGTCCCAAGGAACAGTACTTGAGAGATTATTACCAGATATATTAGAATCTTCAGATTCAATCACTAACCACTTCATCCTCATAGTCTCTTATCATGTAAAATGTCAATGACGTTTATGCCCATCACAAGTGCCCATTGTATAGAGGCTGAAAAAACCAGAGAATTCTGGTAAACGGTTAGGTTAGGCCGAGTGTTTGGAAGGGTAGATTTGGAGGCTGTCTTTCTTACCCAACTCTTCTGGAAACTTGTTTAACCACTGGTCCTTCATTCTTTACATTCCTCTGAAACTTGCTCATGAACTAGCCCTTGCTTCTTGCAACTAACTTGTGTTCAATAATATCAAATTGGCACATTCTTGTCCTGTATTTTTCTTTTGAGGCTGACTTTCATTCAATTTCTACTTTGAGGGAGCTTGTTTCTGTAGGCCACTAATATTCATAAAAAATGTGATATATACGTCTTTCTATAACTCGGCTAATATCAATCATTGAGTTGAGACTATTTTCACAAACACTGCATTAAATTTAAAAAACAAAAAAGAAAAAAATTTGAGAGCCCTCCGTGAGAAAAATCACATGGTGGGCTGTGATATGGCATGTTATAAACCGTAGAGAAGGAGAAGCTCAATCCCACTAAATCCTGCAACTAAACCACAGCCATTAATCACTGAGAAGAAGACAAGAACAGGGTTAGGCATTTCATAACCTCATACTTACTTTCCGAATAAAAAGACACTAATTTGGACCCATTCTCATGCATGTTAACCATTTGTCTTCACCAGTAACGCACTAAGGAAGCAAAATATCCCAAATTTTCCCACAATTTTCAAAAAAATTTCTCAAGCCTGTTTTGCGAGGTGAGGATAAAACCATCGATTTCAACCACGTATGCAGGTTGCAACGTGCCAAATCAGCAGGAAATTATCATCCACATGTCAAAGGAAGATAGGTTAGCTCACAGCAGCCTCAAATGGGACATCACTTGAGAAGTATAAATACAAGAGAGGAGCGATTTCATGTGGCAAGGAAGCGAATAGCAGTGGAGGGGTAGAGATAAGCTTACAGCGAAGAGAAGAGAAGAGAAGAAAGAAGAAGAACAAACAACAATGGCCTCTGCTTCTGCTTCTCTGCTCAAATCTTCCCCTGTTCTTGACAAGTCTGAGTGGGTTAAGGGACAACCCCTTCGCCAATCTTCTGTTTCTCTTGTAAGATGCAACAACACCTATGTACCCTTCACTGTCAGAGCTGGTGCTTACCAAGATGAGCTTGTCAAAACCGCGGTACGTTTTTAGTCTTCATAAAACTACTTGGTTTTCTTCTCATTATTAGCTTGAGACGTACAATTTTGATGACGTTTAGGTTCAATTATGCGTTTCACGTTGTTGATGTTGTGTTTTTTCTGAATTTTACCTACTTAGCAATTCTCACCAAAACTTTAGCCTTCCTTCTGTGTGTGTTTATTGATGAAGTTCTGTTCTAACTCTATTCGTATATGGGTACTAAGCAATGGACTTCATATGGTTGATGAAATGTTCCACTGAATTATTTGTTCTTTCTTCGTGCTTTATATAATCACTAAGCAAGGATTTTCACATTATGAATGTTATGTTTTACTTGATGAAGTTTAGTTAAGCTATTCTTATGTATCCACTAAGAAGTTGGCTTCACACGGTTGATTTTATGTTTCAGTGATTGTTTATGTCCTCTTCCTCTGTGTTTTCTTGATGAGTTTCAATTCCAGTTAAGCATATGAACCCACTAAGCATTTGATATCACATGGCTGGTGGAAATCTTTCACTGAATCGAAATTCTTCATTGATTTTTTGTGTTTGACGTCTTTCTCTTTGTTCTCTGATGAAGCTTAGTTCCAATTATCTTTGTTTACCCACTAAGCAATGGATTTTACATGGTCGATGGAAGGCTTCACATAAATTGTTGTTCTTTATCTTGTTTATTTGATAAAACACAGTTCCAGTTATCCTAACTCACCCACTATGCAATGAATTCCATATTGCCCATATTGAGTCTCACAGGTTGAAGTTCAGTTTCTGTTATACTTGTTTTCCCACTAAACAATTGATTTCACATGGTTGATGTTACCTTTTACTGAGACTTGTATCCTTCCAGTGTATTTTCTGGCTGAGGTTTAGTTCCAGTCATCATCATTTACCCATTAAGTAATGGACTTCACATTGTCAATGTAATGCTTCACTGATTTTTCCCCCTCCTTTTCTGTGTTTTGTTTGCTTGTGTGTACACAGAAAACAATTGCCTCCCCAGGGCGTGGTATTTTGGCCATGGATGAGTCAAATGCTACCTGCGGGAAGCGTTTGGCCTCCATTGGGCTAGAGAACACTGAGGCTAACCGCCAGGCATACCGTACCTTGCTCGTGTCAGCTCCTGGTCTTGGTCAGTACATCTCTGGTGCCATTCTCTTTGAGGAAACTCTCTACCAATCCACTGTCGATGGCAAGAAGATAATTGATGTTCTTGCTGAGCAAAATATTGTTCCTGGTATCAAGGTCGACAAGGTAAGCTGTTTGGAAAAATGAACTACCTTTTCCTTTAATGATGAAGCCCTTTTTTGGTACATGACAGAGCAGATGCTTCAGTTTGAGAATTTCTGTTAACTCTTCGCACTCTTAGCCACTCTGCCACAGCTAGTGGCATTTAGCTGCACCCTTTGGTTGATTGTTTTAAGACTGTGAAATATATGAACATAACTTTCCTGCATTACTTCAATAGATGTTTTAGTTTAATTTTAGTATAGTTTGATATATATTAGGCAGACTCTCAGATAAGAGTCTTTTGTATAACCGATCTGAAGCTATTTCACGCCTCATAAACAAAAGTTATATGCTAGAGTTATTGAAAATAACATGTAGTCATTTGCTTTTTAACTTGAGCAAATTTTTAGTTGATGAGTGAAATTAATTGTTTGGAATCTTATGCTGCATGATAGCTCATGCAATATCTGATATATTGTTAACCCCTTAGATACAAACATGTAAGTAGAAACATGTCCAACCCCTGTAACATCTCTCAATGCAAAATCTCTGGGATGTTCAATGTAAATATATTAATAAACTGTGCGTCAATGAGAACAATAGGGTTTGGTTCCCTTGGCTGGTTCCAACGACGAATCATGGTGCCAAGGTCTGGATGGTCTTGCCTCTCGCTCAGCTGCATACTACCAGCAAGGTGCCCGCTTCGCCAAATGGTTAGAACTTAGAACCTAAGCCTGAATCCTAATGTTTAGCAGAAAATTTTTTGAAGGTCATTCTCATCTTTACTTTACTTCAAACCATCATAACTGCTATTCAATCAATATTTCAGGCGTACTGTTGTTAGCATCCCCAACGGTCCCTCTGCTCTGGCAGTGAAGGAAGCAGCATGGGGTCTGGCTCGCTATGCTGCCATTTCTCAGGTGAGAAAAACATTTAAGTTATTAAAGAAACAACCAACAATTGAAAAGGGTACTTGTATGTGGAAATCGATTCTTCATGTTTGGTTTTCTGCTGATGTTCTGTTTTGTTTTAAAGGAGTAGCTTTCTTGGACTTGCAAAGAGATTGGTCTGTGTGCTTGAAGTCCTTGTGACTAACTGCTCTTCTCTATTTTTGGAATTTCAATTTAAGGGATTTCTATCCTGCTACTCAATGACCCCCTTCTTTCTTGATGATGTTTTTTCGGCTGCCGAGATAAAGATACTTGTTAGGTACTTGTATTCTACCATTCCTGATGAGAATTCATTGAATTGTTCAGGACAATGGTTTGGTCCCAATTGTGGAGCCTGAGATCTTGCTTGATGGTGAGCATGGAATTGAAAGGACTTTCGAAGTAGCACAGAAGGTTTGGGCCGAGGTTTTCTTCTACCTTGCTGAGAACAATGTTACGTTTGAGGGTATTCTGCTCAAGCCCAGCATGGTTACCCCTGGAGCTGAGAGCAAAAAGAAGGCCTCTCCTGAGCAAGTTGCTGCATACACCCTCAAGTTACTTCACAGGAGAATTCCCCCAGCTGTGCCTGGAATTATGGTAAGCACCAAATACAGACTTGAAAGTTTCATATTTATGACTCTTCAATGTTAATGAATCCAAGTGGTGTACACTAAATTGTTTCATGGTCTTGTACTTGTGCAGTTCTTGTCTGGAGGGCAATCTGAGGTTGAAGCAACCTTGAACTTGAATGCAATGAACCAATCTCCAAACCCGTGGCACGTGTCATTCTCATACGCAAGAGCCCTCCAAAACACATGCTTGAAGACATGGGGAGGCCGCCCGGAGAACGTGAAGTCGGCACAAGAGACTCTGCTGATCCGTGCCAAGGCCAACTCGCTTGCTCAGCTTGGCAAGTACACCGGTGAAGGCGAATCTGATGAGGCCAAGAAGGGAATGTTCGTCAAGGGATACGTCTACTAAGCTGCTTTTGTAATGAATGGTATGAATGAATGATACTTTTGAAGAAACAAGTAGATGAAGATGGTGATGGAGGATGAAATGAAAGGCTAATTTAAGATGTGTGTAATGCGCTTGGAGACTTATTTTTGTTCATCATTACATGTACCTTTTAAAACTTTGTTGTTAATGAGTTAGGAATCCAGTACTTGGATATGCATCATCTTGATACTAAATCTTGCTTTCATTCCCAGTGCCACTGTGCCAGAGCCATTATTTATATGCACTTGTGAGGAATAGGGATGATGGTAACCCCAATATTCAAGTTTTCATCTGCTCTCATGATTGATTAAGACCAAACACACAAACAAGGGAGTATCTAAAATACTCTCTAAACTCAAAAACAGTAAGACATCGGATTTAAACTTATAACCAGCTAAGGTTCCACATAACAGTAAGGTATTACCACACAAAAAGAAAAGAAAAGAAAAACAGTAAGGCAGGAAGCTCGTACAGAAAACAGAGAGATCAAGCAGTCTATGCAATAACTAACATTAAGCCAAATCTAATGCGTTGTCCTGAGTTTTGACTATCCAAGATGGTGTATTTCAAATATCCTTTTGGGATATATTACAGAACCAAATCAAAACACGGGTTCAAGATAGAACATTAAGAAATACCTTGCAATTTCTTCTCCTCTCTCTGTTTTTGTGTTTTTTTTTTTTTGGTTGCCTTGGTAAGATCTTGTGTAGCTATTTTTATTGAGGGTGTTACTTGGAATCTCGTGAACCAGGAACTGGAACAAAGGGATAAATTAGATATCTCACAAGTCACAATCTTCAAATATTACTAAAAACAAAAGTTAAGACTTAAATGCAAATGATCTAGAGCCTGTTTGGGATTGCGTTCTGCCATCCTAAATGTGGTTTTTTATAAAAAAGCATGATGGTATCTGGTTTTTTAAACATTAGGGTGTTTGGGTTGGCATTTTGGCAATTAGGTTTTTTTTTTTAAAAGTAACTTTTGAGAAGAAGTTCAAAAGTCTGACTTTTTGAAAAAAAAAAATCACTTCTGTCATCGCCAATCCAAATACAAATAACATTTACAATCTAACTTTTATCTTATCTTAAATTTATAAAAGTCAGATTAAAAAAAAGTTATTTTTGCTACCATTAACCCAAACAGACCCCTAATCTTGTTCAGTAAACAATTTGAACTTGAACAAAGTTTTAGACTAGAGGCTTGTATTGGGATTTAAAAAGCATGTTCACATAAGTTAAGTCGAAACAAAACTCATCTCATATGTTTATCTAGTATACTATAAATCATGTTGAAAATACAGCTTTTACAGATAATCCAACACATACACTAAATTTGTTAAATTTAGTAATTATGTGAATTAACATTAATTAATTAATAAGAATATTCACTCTTATTCTAAAATAATAATTATCACAGATTTCACGTTCTAGTAATATCAACTCCCCTTGCTCACCTACCAGCCAAAACACAATGACTTAGGCTTGTTTGTTTGAATCGGACTTATATATAAGCCCGATTCACGTAAATCGAGATAAACCTCCTCCACATATTTACTTCGTAGACCGTAAAAATTACCTTGTATTCTGTAAATTACGATTGAAACTTTTAACATCAAGAAATTTCATGACATCATAAATGTCAACCTTTTGTTGGTTAATTGAATTAAAATGAATCACCGAAGGAAGAGATATTTATAGAAGTCCAGTATTTTCAATTGTCTCGTTTTGTTTTTTTTAAGGGTTAAAGGTCAATTTTATTCTGTAAGTTATCAAAAGGGAAATTTTGTCTCAGAAATTTTTCAAGTGGTAATTTAGCGTTGGAAGTGTCAAATTTGAAACAATTTTACCTTGACCGTTATCCTAGTTAAGTTTAACCGTTAGTTGATCAAATATGTTGAGTTAGCAATCCACGCATCATTTATATCATTTTTGTTTAGGTGTAAATTTACCCTAGAAGTCGACAAATCGTAGCAATGTTTTCTTAACAGTTATCTAAGTTAAGTTTGATTCAAATATGTTAAGTTAGCAGTGTGAAAAGTTTGAAAAAGAAGAAGATACATATGGAGAAAGAGCTCATATTAGTAGAGAGTAATGAAGAAAAATATTCAATCACTAGATGTATAACACACTAAAAAGGATTCCCAAAAACAAAGCCATCGATAACTGTTTGCCACTGTACTCCAACGACGTCAAAATGGGCAAATACCTCTTTAATTTTCTTTTCACCGTATAAGATATTTTCACCTCTATAATTATCTCTAATCCTTTAAATGGGATGTATTTTAAAAAAAATTACTTATTTTTAAATCTAACTTTGAAAAAAAAAGTGGATGGCACATGAACTTGTTAAATAAACATATTTGGTCAACTAACAGTTAAACTTAATATAAATAACAATCAGGGTGAAATTGTTACGACTTAAAAACTTTGATGGCAATATTGCTTGAATTAAAACTTTTAGTGTAAATTTAGACCTAAATCTAGAACAAAAATAACATGAAAAACATATAGATTATCAGCTCAATATATTTGATCAACTTATGATTAAACTTAACTAGTATAACAGTCAAGATAAAATTGCTCCAAATTTAACATTTTTAGGACAAAATTACCCCTCCAACACAACTTCCAAGCAAAATTAGTCTTTAACCCTTCTTTTAACTGTCTACTCGTCATTTTTTTAGGTAACAAGCTTACTCATCATATTGGAAATTCAATAAATTCTATTACAAATCAATCTCGTTCATTTTATAGTAATGTTTTGAAAAAATTAAGCCAGTTTGTTCACCTCACACATCTTTTTTAATCATAATTATAATGCATTTAATTAAAGGATATACTAGTATATTATAGATTATTCCTTTCATTACTTACATGCCCCTTTCTCCCCCTTGACCTCGTAATATTCAAAGTAATTTTAAAAATAGTATGCCAATAAAAAAAAGAAAAAGAGCAGTAATTAAACAATAAAATAACAATTAGGATTTTCTACCTTTATAACGTACATTAATAATTTTACCATTTTCATTATGTTTTTATTTTTTATAATTCTTATCCGAAAAATCAAACTAAGTTTTATAGGAAAAAATTCTTAGTTACTATGATTCAGACAAAAAAAAAAATTTGCACTTGGTTTGCTTTTTAGGTATGCTGGGGATGACAAGTAGCAATAACTTAAGTTTAACAGCATAGATCCATTTACTGTATTGAGAGATCGTTTTGTTATCGCACTAAAATTTCTCTTCATTTAGTGAAATTCTCATGGGATTAGTTTAACTAAAAAAATTGGCCGAGATAAATGGATATGGAAGGTTGCGAATTCTTAATCTTGTCAAGATGCAGGATGTGAAAATCAGCAGTCAAAGAATACCTACAAGACAAAGTTGAAAAAGGATTAGATTTAATATATGATAAGAAAGTGGTAAACACAAAAAATGAAACATAGATGTGATAGATAAACATTTGCATCTAACAGAGAAAGATAAAATTTTAATCTTGACCCAGTACTGCCTTCACCATTCTGCTCTATTATTAACTAAAGCCACCAAGTGGCTATCAGCTAAAGCCACCAAGTGTATTTCAGCAGACCCTTGCTTGGTTTATTGAGAGGGAATAACACCTCATTTTCAATTTAAACCTAAAAAAAACTATCAGCTAAAAAAGCCACCAAATCTATTATCAGCTAAAAGACAACAAGTGACGATCAGCTAAAGCCACCAAGTGTATTTCAGCAGACCCTTGCTTGGTTTGTTGAGAGGGAATAACACCTCATTTTCAATTTAAACAAAAACAAACAAAAAATTGAAGGAGATTTAAGCATAAGGCGGAACAATATAAAGAAAACGTTCACTCCATTTAAACATTCATTAGCCTCTTGAGTTCCTATAGCCTTCTGCTCTATTATCATCCTCGGTTTCCTTTTAGCATTTATCTTTCCAGTGAAGAAATGTCATTCATGACGCATTCTTATCCTAGGGTGCCAATGGTGTGTGCATCATTCACATATTATTAGTACAATAGCAAGAGCATCATGCCCACAAGAATGTCAATACATCATTTAATTCTGTAGCCTTCTATCACTTTCCAATTATATAAATAGAATAACTTGAAACTAAAGCGAGTACTGATGTGAGTTGATATTTTCTGCATCATCATTTGCTCAAAAAACTACATTAAAGAATAGTTATATATAACAAAAAATTGTCTCGATGAATCTACTCAAAGATTCAACATTTTTCAACTGTTATCAATTTAGAAGTACCTTCATTTCTTCACAGCCTCACATTTGAAGGATTCTATTGGTACCACAGATTCATCATTATTGCCACTTGAAATATCCATGGCTGGTTCCTGAAATAAAAACAGAATATATAACACTTCACCGAACCAAGTACCAAAACTTGTCAGGTAAACTAAGAAAACAAGTAAGGTAAGGGATGGAAAATACAATACAGTACCAAATCAAAGAACTAAAATTCATATGAGCATTGGAAAATAATTACCTGGTTGTTTGATGTTGGTCCATTTAACCGTTGTGGTCTAGTATTAAGATCAATTAGTTTTTTATCCATCTTTCCATGATCATCAACATTATTTTCTAGAATTGAAGCAGGTGAGACCCTATGACTCTGATGGCCATCTCTTGTTATTAGCTTAAGGGGCTGACTTTGGTCCTTCTTTAATTCATTTTGATCAAGGGGTTGCAGCCCTAGTTCTTCCCATCGACCAGGTTTGTCACCTGGAAACTAAAGAGAAATGACCAAATAACATTAAACAAACTTCAAAAGATCTACTTATGAGCTAGAAAGTCAGAAGCTTCCTTGGGGTGCGGCACAAACCTCAACTCTTTGCCTCAATAGAAGATATCTTTCATGGGTTCTTTTACCACCAACATGTACTATCATGTCACATTGAAGACACAACGAACTACCATCTATCTCACAATAAAAGAAAGCTACATGCAAATTTCAACCAAATCGGTGAAAATGTTAACTCATTTATGTTATATCAGAGCCAACAATCCTGCAAAGTTCTTTTAAAAACAAAAAGGCCTTCCATACCAGGTGCATTTTCGCATATGTCACAGCGGGGAACATCAGTGGGGTCAGCCAGCCCAACTCGCACATGTTTACTAGCAAGCTTGTTGCATGTATGGACCTGAATGTGAATCACAAAAGCTGACATCAGAGAAAAACTATACCATTCAGTACTTCTATTAAATTTGATATGAAATTATGAATGATGGTGCCAAACGGAACTTCAGAATCAGCATAAGCAAGTGGGCCTCTGGTAACTACAACAGCATCCTGTCCAAAATACAAAACTCACATACAGGATTTGTTGTTTAACATGACAAAGTTCAGTGAAGATTGAAAAAACCATACTCAAACGGCTGGTTCAGACTTTAAATGTCACTAAGCACATAGGATTGTACTAGTTTCAAGAGGGTCTCAACCCCACCACTATGCATGTGCCATCTATTTCAATCAAGCTGATCAATCTCCAAATTTAGATTCTACAAACTATGAAGGGGCTTTTGGTATGATGGTTCAGAAGAATGCCCAATGCCCATAATGTATAAGAGGGATAAAGCAGGAAAAAAATGCAAATTTTATATTGATAAGATTAGGATCAACGTAACCAACAAGGAATTGAAAGCCAGCAATGGTAACAACAGATCGCTACATATAAAAGGAAGGTCAATGCAAACCAATAGTAAAGGTGGATCCGAGAGAAGAATGAGAAAAATAATAAAAATTTATGAGAGAATCAGAGAGAGTAGCGGCTTCAATTCTGTCAAAATGACAAATAATGATGAAGCCAATCCAGTTAGCCTCGTATATCTTGCTTTGTATATGAAAATTTCAGCAAGACCCAACAGACAGTTCAAAGTGCAAACGAGAATTTCATAACTTCGTGTGCCGCAGTTACTCCTAGAAACACAATTTTAAAGCAACTTCATTTCCTTTAAAGAATTGCTCTTTCTGAGCATAAAAATTCGACTAAGTTTAACAGAGCCTCAAATCACTAAGCAAATGCAACGATGAAAAGCATTAATTAGATTCAGTAATCGAAGACAAAATGATAGGAAGCAAAAATCGGTAGCAGAACCTTTTCGTCGCATGCACGGCATAAAGCAGCCTCGTCGGCAGCACAGAAGATGATCGCTGCAGCGCTCTCACAAACATCACAAAGTGTTCGCATTATCGCTTCCACTGCTATCAACTTTGGGTTTCTCCAACTTTCAACTGCTTTCCATCGACATTTCTCCTTCAATGTTTCAATTTTTATCGGTTCTTCTTCACTTTTAGTATATTTTTGCAGATAAAACGTACAGGATATCCAGAATTTGACAAATTTTATCAAGAATTGTGGATAGGGGAAGAGAAGAAAGGGCGCGAATCGCGAGAAGAACAAGAAAAGGATTCGACTCCGCGAAGAAATTGTAGAAAGTAGGAGTACCTTGCTGGTGGTCGCAGCACGCCTATTCGCCGCTCTGTATACGACTATCGACCACTCGCTTTGTCTCCAACACAACATCAGGGCAAATACGTAAATTCCCTTGCCTTTCATCCCATGAATTATCCTCCATGTCAAAATTAGAGTCAAGTATTTACAATTTAAAATGTGAGCCAAATAATTACTTAGAGGTAATGGGCCAACATTTCTATAAATTAGATTACTCGGTTAGTAGTAGTAATGCTGGATACTTATCGATTAATCCAAAAAAATTGTTAGCCAATAGATAAATTTAACTTTGTCTACTTGGTGATTTGGACATAAATGTTTTTGAAAGCTATGTAATAAATAATTGATTATGATAATGGCAAAGTTCATAATAACAAGTTTTTAAAAAAAAATAAAAAAGGATTAAACTCATCACAGTACATTCACTTGTATATACAGTAACCAACAAGTCATGATAATTAAACTCATGCAAGAACTCCATAGATATGGGTGCTATTGGCCCAAGTGTATATGTACAAATCCGGATTATAAGAAAAATGCATGTAAAAATACTTGTATATCTCAAAAGTTGTTAAACCTACCAATCAAATTAGGTCTAGCCAGTAAAATGAGTTAGTAAGTTCCAATTAGCACGAGGGATTAGTGAGTCGATCCCTCAAAATTTGAATTTAAATCAGAACAAATGTTCGATAGTATCTGATATAGTATAAAACTAAGGCCGCGTATGGATAAGCAGAATCTAATTACTAGTACCTCAGGGAATTAAACTCCTAATATATAATTGTAGTATCTATTACTGGACACTAGTATTTTGTAATGCCACATCCCCACACGCTCTTCCCAGTGGTTGGTGGCCAGTTCCTGCCTTCTAGTCATTTCGGTACCTAAATTGTACCCACCTTGATTCCTCAAATAATAGGACTACTGATGCTAATATAGAGAACTTGTTGTTTTTATGTTTAACAATCGTACGTTTTTAATAAACATGCACGATCATTTGTAACATAGGATACCAATCCCAGAGGACAATCATATATATTATGAATATGAGTGAAGTGTTGGGCAGGGTTGTGGAAGTAATAATTGAAGAAACGTGAAGCAGCAAATGAAAAGAGTAAAAGAAAAGTTGGAGGAAGAAAGCAACGTGGTAATGTTTAGTGGGGTAGAGGGAAAGAAGGGCATGTGAGGTATGCCGGAAAGTATAGGTAAACGTCAAAGGTAAGGTCTCTCATATGAAGATCGAAGGTCACGTATATATACAAAAATATTTATTTATATTAGTGCTAGGATTTACTTTTTTAATTATATTTATGGTATATAAGATAAATTTGTTAAAAAAATTTTATTTTAACTTACATAAATAGATTTTTTTTATCGTTAATCCAAACAGATCCAAAAACAAAATGGTGGTGACGAACAACAAGACCAATAACCAGAAAAAAAGGCATGCATGCAAGTGGACAGGTTGGCAAACAAAGAGTTTGGTGTTAGCATGAGGCAAAATGGGAAATGAGATTTGATGAAGTAAAAAAGTTGAGGCGGATCGTGAAACGTCCTTATAACCCAATAACATGTAAGATTCTCACTTGTAGGTGAGAGGATAACAAGATTGATATAGTTTATAAGCTCATGTCATTAGTAATCACTACTTATGACGATTCCCATTAGCTGTTGAATGCGATTTGATGGCTACGATCTTCTCCCGTTCTCACCCACAAGTTCTTCTCCTATCTTCAATTCAACAACAACTATACTGATTTGCATTGGTGCATCTTAGATTGTTGGCTTGTATGTTGCCTACAACACTATAGGATCTTGTAGTCACACATACACTCGCATCTTGATTTTCTCTAAGTATACAAACGAATTAAATGAAATTAAATAAAGAAAGGACTTACTAAAAAAAACGGAAAAAGCATGAAAGGGAGAGGTGAAAACGACAGATAGTAGAATGTCGTCCACACGTTGTAAGTACCAGCTTCTAGTAGCCCCAGTGCCCCACCCCTGTACTTTTACGACAGATTCTCAGCCCCCTCTTCTTTCCTTTTTCTCTCCTTTTTATATTTAGTGTAAAAAAACACTAGCAACAAAACATTAGGGGCCGTGTTTCAACTAAGGTTTTGAAATTTGGATCAGATATTGAATTGATCGGAGTACTGAATTAAGAGTTAGTGGATTAGATTAAAGTTAAATCAGAGTTAAATCGGGTCAAATTGGTAAAAAATTAAATATTTTAGGTTTATTAATATACAATTTCAAAAAATAAGAAAATAAAAAAAATTTGATTGAGTGTGAAAGTGAAATAATGAAATGTGAATGAACTAATGAACAATTAAGTGATTTAATTTATTGATCAAAGGCGCGAAGCTTAAAGGAAACTAAAGTTTAAATGTAAAAAAAAAAAAAAAAAAGTTAACCCGAGTCAACTCAGCTGGATTAACCAACATACCGGACTGGTTTTTCGACCGGTTCATCGTTTTCCGGTCCAGATTTCAAAACAGTGGTTTAAACTAAGTTTTGGAAAATAGTTTCTGAAGGAAAATAAAAAAAAGTGATATTAGATAATAGATTTTGGAGTATAGCATTTTAAAAGATAAAAAAAAAATTTCAAAAAACTATGGTTTTAAACCTCCAAACTATAGTTTTTAGTCAAAATTTTGGTTCTACAAAATTTGACAGTATTTAAGTAACTTAACCTAAAATATGATTTTAGAGAAAAAAAATGCTTCTGTCTATTTTTTTTTAAGTGTTTGAGTATTTTTTTTTTCTAAACCATAATTTTGACGCCAAAAATATTTATTATTATTATTCAATCACGATTGAACACGACTTTTTATCCATATAAGAGAGATTTCATGTTGAGTTATAGTCAACTTTTTATCATCTTCACTTGTCCAAAAATGATTGCTCCCCACTTCCCCTCCATCTCCCACTAGATGCTTCTATTATTCTTTCTCTTTTTTCTTTTTTTATTAAGTATTAGAGATAATCCTGAGACACTATCAAACATTAAATATGAGCACTTCTTTTAATATGTGATTCAAACTTTGATTTATTTCAGAAAACCATGGTTTTAAACCCTCAAACCGTGGTTTTCAGTTAAAATCTTGATTCTGCAAAATTTGAATAACTTAACCCAAAATATGATTTTAGAGAGAAAATACTTCTGTTTGTTTTTTTTCAAATGTTTGGATAATTTTTTTTTCTAAACCATAACTCCAAAAATATTTTTTATTATTATCCAAACACGATTGAACACGACTTTTAATCCATATAAGAGAGATTTCATGTTGAGTTATAGTTACCTTTTTATCATCTTCACTTGTCCAAAAATGATTGCTCCCCACTTCCCCTCCATGTCCCACTAGATGTTTATATTCTCTCTCCTTTTTTTTTTTATTAAGTATGGAAAGTAATCCTGTTCGAAATACTGTCAGACACTAAATGTGGGCACTTCTCTCAATAGGGGATTCAAACTTTCATTTTATTTCATTACGAAGGATTAACCTCTTCCACTAGACCCAATCCCTATAGTACATGCTTCTATTTTTTCATTTTTTTATACAAAACTAAGGCCCATATTTTGTGACAAGTTCTGGGCCTCCGTGTCGATTCATTCCTGGGTCCTTACTTATTGGAATTTGGTCCAAACTGTAGTTTCTAGGCCCAAAATCTTGTTGTAGGAAAAAACACATATTTGGATAAAAGTGGTTGCAAATGGGCTCTTCTTTCAAAACTTTGACTAGGTTGAAAGCCATATTTGAAAGAGATAGCCTCTTAGATTTTGCGAGTGTATGTGCTTGTTTATTTTGGGAACGAGTGAATACTTTAAAGTGTGTGGTTCATACATGAAGAAATGTATGTTTTTTTAATATGTTAATAGGATGAGTTTATGGTGCTTGGGAAAATGTTGTCATTTTGAGAATATTTATTTTTATTTCTATTTATAAAGATAAAGACATTCTCATTCTTTCCTCCTATATATTACCAGACAAAGTTGAGGTTGATAGTATTCTTTTTTATTCCATGTTTATTCCTTTCGTCTCCCTTTTAATCATCTTTCAGGTAATCAAACAGACCCTAATATAGTTTACCTAAAGCCCTTGACAATGAAAGGCAACTAAATAAATAGAAAAGAGTAGTTTTTTCTTTTCAGGTTTTGTTAAGTTGCTTATGCAGTTGGTAACCCTATGAAATTAGTTAATTCAACTGTAGTAATTAATTATTAATTTGACTGAGAACGCATGAAAAGGTCCTTATGATCATTCTTGATAGATTATTATTTAAATCCCTAAAGTTAAAAGCTTTTCTTATGTTTTACTCCAAGGCGTTTGGTATTAGATATATAAAAGGAGGGCAAGATGTAAAGGATAAGAACAAGGCCCAGCAAATGTTTTTAACGAAAATTAATTAATTGAATTATTCAGTTACAATGAACACACAGCAGTCAAATGAACCATGGTTCCAGAGATCTCATCAGAAATCTTTCTGGCAAACTGTGCAGATACATCTTTCTTTTTCGAAAGCCATGTCCTCTTTATATATAGATATATAAGCTACTCTATGTCTCACCTGTACTGTAACATCTATAATTATTTTAGTAATTGGATTAATTTT
This sequence comes from Albizia julibrissin, assembly GCA_037074505.1. Classification (NCBI taxonomy): domain Eukaryota; kingdom Viridiplantae; phylum Streptophyta; class Magnoliopsida; order Fabales; family Fabaceae; genus Albizia; species Albizia julibrissin. The sequence goes on along the minus strand of CM073480.1, from coordinate 1,084,763 downwards.
TTGTTGAGGTGTGTATATATGTATACATATATGTGCCCTTTTTAACATACTGATATTTGGAGTCCATAACTTCTGTTATCATTCACTTAATCCTTTTTCTACAGCTTCTCTCCTAATCTCAGTGTTGAACTCCAAAACAGGAGAATTCTCTCTTTGGTTTTTTTTTTTCTTTTTTTCAATTTTCTTTCTGGTAAAGTTTTTATAAGATCTTGTTTAAATTATTGGAATTGCGTCAAAGACGCATTGTGGATAAGAATTTTAATTAGAGCAGCAAATAAACTATAATCTGGTAATTGTATTTTTTTGTTATAACTATAAAAGGTACATTATGAACACAAGTTTAAATTGCGAGTTCATCATTTTGAAAGACTATTCCATTAGTTGAGATAACCTGTTAAACTTATAAATGACACTTTATTTATGATGCTCTAAGATATGAGATATTTTAGCCTAATTAAAGGTGTACATGTCTAATGAAATCTACAAATTCTCTTGTATTTTTTTTTTCCAAAAAAATATTTATTTGGAAAACGTTATCTGTAGTTCACAACAATGATGGCAGAGAATCCAACATTGATTTCATTCCTAATATGTTATCCTTGTTCAATTAAATTGAAGAAAGCTGTCTATATATGTTGAAGTCACTGTGTGTGGGAAAGTGAAAAGTTGGGAAGGAAGGAGAAAGAAAAGGCTGCAAAGTGCAAAGGGAAGAGGGAAGTCACATGGAGAGTGGACACAGAAACAGAAGGCTGAGAAAACAAAAGCAAAGAGACATGAAAATTAAACTCAATTACTTTATCAAATATTAAAGGCTCTTTAGTGTGTGAACCCACCACTTTCCCTTTTTCTCTCATGTGCTCTCATCAACGCTCTTTCATCGTTATAGATTTCCTTCTCCATTTTCCATCAACAACATAGCATGTTTTCTCTAATACGATCAATTTAAATACACATACAAAATATGCCAACGCAATACAGTTGCTCATCCAAGTGTGGTGGATATTGATTCTCTTATTCTTTTGGGTTTTTAATACGAGATATATTTATCTAATTTGATTATATTAAGAGATCTGGTTAAATTAGTTAATATAATATATAATTTCTAAAATAATATAGTCATATTCATTTATTATCTTCTTTCCTCTTCTCTTTAATTATGGTTGAATGAGTATCAATAAGAATAAATTAATAAATATAAAAATTATATATTATATTTAAGATAAGATTAATTTTTTAAATATATTTTATATTAAATACCGTGAGAATGTAAGTTTATAAGAGCATGTTGTTAATAATATTTGAATATACGTTGAAATGCAAGTTTAATTTCAACATACCTTAATCTAAGCCCAAATTTTTCCCCATTTCAAAGCAACAGGCTAATATATTATATATATGTAGTTTTTTTTTTTTGGCAACCAACAGGCTAATATATATCATTACTTAATTGAATCTAATCATAAACTACAGGTCCTCTGTTTAATATTATAATGCTCGTGCTCCATTTGCACTTACTAGCTTTCATATTGAGCAATCTAGTTAGTCATGGGCCCACCAAAATCATAGTTACGCGTGAAACTGTTGCCTTTAACTCCAATGGATAAAATATTATAAGTGCGACTTTATTCTGAGAAAGTTAAGTTATTGGTTTAATTCACTTAAATTAATTTATATTGTTAAATCTCTCTTAATATATTGGTTTCACATTCTAAATATATAATCCAAACTAATTATTATTGACTCAAGTCATTCAAAAAAATTGTGCGTGTCATGCATACAGGTTATTCTAATTTCATTATATATATATATATATATATATATATATATATATATATATATAACAAATTCATCTTTATAAATCACTTCTATTTAAAAAAAAATATTGTTTGATTTTTCCTGGACCATTTTTCTTCCTTTGTCAGCACTTACACTACCTTTAATTTGCATCATGACACATGATGGTGGTTTTTTTTTTTTTTGGTTGAACATGGAAGTTGTTTAGTGCATTCTCATAATTATTTTATTCATATTTTAATTAAAAAGTTATGATCTCTAAGACTAAAAATTTATCTAGCTAGAATCAAGTGTGGTGGGGACTGGGGTGGGGTGGTTTTTTCCTATAATATTCCTGTATGTATATATAAGTTTCAGTTGAGTCTCGGTACCTACTAAAGTCAAAACACACCTCAAGATTTAAAATATGATTATAGATCGTCCGTCAATTATATTCAATTATATTGTCTTCACATGGCTAATAAGATTTAAACCCATAATTTTTTGTGTGTTATGTTTTAACTTCTTACCACTCGGCTTTTGTTTATAAGTCTTTTTTAATAAAAAAATTTTGATCCTATTTATAAATACAATTTTAATGTAGTAAATGAGATTGTGACAATTTTATCCCTATTTATTATACAAATAAAAAAATAATTTAAAGATAGATAAAGAAGAAAGAGTTGAAAAGTAATTATTTATAAATGAGGGTATACTTAGAAATTTACTCCATAATTATTGAATTAACTATCTCTTTATACATGAGATTCAATTAAAAGGGAATTATAAATAGAATAAGAGTGATAGTAATTAGACTCACTTTTGTTGGCTTTATATTCTCTCCGATCCATAATATAGGGCATTTCAATTATATTGCGAGAACTAAAAAATGATAGTTAAGTCATTTAATATGTTTTAAAATGTAAATTTTTTTCACTTTTATCCTTCTTAAGAAATATGTTTAAGTGTATTAGGAATGTTATTTTAGAGAGAGGGATACAATGAATTGATAAAATTAGAAAGTGAGTATTAATCACATGGATAAAATTTAAAAAAAAAATTTATTAAATTAAAAATAATTTATATTCTACAGGAGGGAGTATTATGTTTTGCCTCGTGCTTAACCTAATTCACAAACCTACAAAAACAAAAACACTGGGTGCAACAACCAAACATATAAAAGCTGCATTTGCTTTTTTGACCTGGGATGCCACACGCAATAATTAATGTCCGGTTATTAATTGTAATTTATAAATCATTGTGATAGTTGTTTCATGCCAAGAGGAAAAAACCAATGTGGATAAAATCGGACAATTCGACTATGAGAATTGTTGAATCGGTCATTTAATCAGTTCGGTTTAATTGATCCGACCGATTTAATATTTATTACAAATTTTATAATTTTAAAAATTTATATCTGATTTTATATATTTTTAAAAATTATAAATTATGACTCTATAAAAAATTTGTGATGTCTACTTTCTAATACAAAAAGAATCACTAAAAAATATTATCATTTGATGCTAAATATTATCAAATTCTAAAACTATTTCAAAAAATATTATCATTTAAGTTTACTTCTTCACCGCTTTAGCCTCGATTTAGTTCTGATTTGACTACAATCGGACCTATTAACATTTGACTCAATACCCTAATCAATTCAATGACCGGTCTAAATCTAATTACCTTAATAAAAAAAAAGCAGCAGCATAGTTGTTGGCTGCAGTTTCATTGTCCTATTGGTAAATATAATTATCTCGTTTCAACTTGATTTGCGGAGTGAACGTAGGTTGAACCAATAACAACCCCACCCACCCACCCACAACACCCCCCCTCCCAAATAATGGAATGCATATCTTAATTAAATTTTTTTAATGTAAATCACCCTTTGTGTGTGAGATTTATTCTTGCTCTCCCCCTTTTTTTTTTTGCCCCATGTACTTATTTTCTTTTCATATCTCTTTTGCTTCGAAAACATTTTTCCAGCTTGTAATAACTTTCATGAATTAAGATCTCAACAAACAACGCAAATAAATGAATAATAATGATAATCTTTGAGGGGAAATATATTTTAGCCCAAATTTAAAAACAGAAATTAAGCATATGTACATCTATGAATCATTCTCTATAATTTAAAAACTATTTAATTTCCTTTTGGAAGAGTGTGACAATCATTGCTGATGGCTGATGATAGAGCGAGAACAACCGCAGCAATAATTATAAATTTATATAACTGTGAATTAAGAACCCATTTCCGTTCCCTTATGGATCAAGCTGTTTATGATTGTACGTCCACCGAAAAAGAAAGAGAACAAACAAGGTCAATTGATTGTGATTGACAAAACTAACAAAGAAAATATCGATAACTATATAAACTTAAGACCAACGATAAAAGTGTTGTCCTCAATCTTCTTGAACGCTTTTATACAAAGAAAAAAAAAATCAAATTGTCATGATTAATATATAATAGGATTCAGAAAAATAAGGGATTGTTTTCTGTCTGCTTAATATTGTATTTACCTGTCATTTATGTAACTTGACATTTTTCGAGCAGGAATATAATTTTCAGACTAATAATCATGGTTGCCATTGACTTCTCTTAGGTCTTGGGCCGTAATTAATATTAATAGATCCTTATCACCTCAATTTTCACTTGATGTTTTCCTGTTTTCCCCGGCAAAAAGTGATTAAGCCAAACCAAAAAGATTATCATCACAATATCATGTTTTACCTTTTGTTCTTGTCAATAGAACTCAGTCTTCATAATATCTATACCTTATTTCAATGAGCGTCAGTTTAATTAATGCAAGCACTATTTGGCTTATGCTTTGTGTGTTAAGGTTCTCTAAAATAATTATTTTTTATTTTTGAACAATTTTGGTAAATTGTGTTTAAAATGCTCACCAGACAAAGATTCTAAAATAATAATTATATTTAAAAAAAATAAAAAATGAATTCTACGTAAAAAATAAATTTTAAAAGCTCGTCAGCATATTATTGTATACTTAATTACTTAATGATGAATCTCTAAATTAATTATTTTGTTTTGATTAGTGATCTACTGAGGTGAGAGAGAATTTGCTGGATTGATATTCCTCTCTCACCCTATTTATTATCAGTTCTATTATCTGTATCTCACTAATAATTATGGGATGGTGCGTGTGGTATAATCTAAGGTAAAGATTAGCTAAGATCCATATAAATATAACTTGGCTTTAATTTTCCTTTTTGTTTGTATTAATTTCAACTTTTCTATTGGTAACAGCTCATCAACATTGACACGTATTGTATTTTTACGTACCGATAGCAAATGATATTCTTGCGTTTATAATTTATAGTAAATAATAGGGAGAATTCTAAAAAAAATACCATATAAATTTTAAAATCCTAAATAGGTGATTTAACAATAAAATGATTTGTTAATTGTATTACTATTATTGTTAATCCCATTACCGAACTTGTTAACGGGATTTTAAAATTTAAATGGTATTTTTTTGACATTCTCCTTAAATAATAAGACTTATTTTTCAAACCTTTTATATTACGCAAGACCCATGTCTAGTTTAGCCTAATGTAATAATCAGAACATGATTGTTAGAATTCCTTTTAAATATTGTTGAACCATTAATACTTAACCATTAATACTTATATCAAATATTAATATACAATGTAATAATATCTTAACAACAAAAATTTCAAACCGAAAGAGAAAATTAACTTTGTTTTCTTGAATAGCAAATCAGTGTGAGTGAATCAAAATAATAAAATTTTGAATTTTATGTTATTTTAGATGGAAGATAGAAACAAATATTTAATGAAGTTATAGAGTATGATTATTTTAATAATTTATTTAAAGATCTAATTTTTAATAAGACATAATAATGTCATGAGCCAACTCATTTAATAAAATATAACTTTGTCGCTGTTATGTTGTTTTGGATCAAAAGATACAAAAACAAAAAAATGCACAATAAAGGCTTTCAGCTAATACAGATCGATGGAATTAAATTCGTGGGGGGCGTGGTGGAATAAAGTAATAAACTATGAATGATTTTTGCACCGAAAGGAAGCAGCGTTGGGCTATTGTCAATGTTTAATGTCGCAAGGTTTGTTGGTAGTTAGTTCACAGTACAGCCAAAAGGAAGCTACGTCGTTTAGTTAAGTTTAGCTTATTTTATAAATCTGATTTATGTAAATTGAGATAAAACTATTTTATATATTTATTTCTTACATCGTAAAAGCTACCTTATAGATTATAAAAACTACCTCGTATTTCGTAAATCACGATTGAAAAATACTTATAGAGGCTATCCAAACATATCATTAGCCCGCTCCCTCCTCAATTTCTTCTTTACCATTCATTTATGACAATTTTTTTTTCAGAGAATTACCATGAAGTATTAAGAAAGTGACTTAATTATTAGGAGGTCTCAATAACAACTAAAAAATATATAATAATAAGTTCTAATATAAAAAGTTTATTAGTAATTAAGTCTATTTCTTAAGACTTCAAAGTAATTCCTATATTATTTTAATGTAAGCTGAAATTCATTATCACTACTTTATAATGAAAATCTTTGGATGGAAACCCATATATACCTTCATTTAACCATGTATTAATAATCTTTGTCACAATCTTATAACTAACATTGCATAATGATTGTACTACTTTTGACGTCTTAAACTTATAAATGAGAACTTGGGTGATATTATTGAGAGCTTAAACTCTTTGAGGTTGTTAAAAATTTATTTGATTGACTTATAAATAGAATCATCAATCATATGTCAGCACTCATGATATAATAAGGCATATACACCATCTAGTCTCGGTTTTTGAAAACTCCAAGCTCAAAAGTTGCCGTTTTTATTTCTTTATTTATGACAAATTTTAGGGAGAATCTCACCAATGGATGGCAGAAGAAGGATAATTTATGGAAAAGACTAATGAATTATATATGAAATTATTCTGCAATATTTGGGGACTCAAATGAAATTAATTTTTATTGCAAAATAGGAAAATTAATAAGTGGTTCTTCTAATTTTACTTCAATTGTGATTTAGTTTTAAAATTTGGATTCAACATAATCAAATCCCTATAATTTTGATTATATTAAACTTTAAGTAGTTCATGAAATTCAATTCAGTTACCTAAAATAATTTATCCATTTAAAATATTAATACATAAGTTTAAGAAAATAAATTTAGTACTCATAATCTTATGTTCTAAAATGCAGAGAACAACATTTTAAATGTTTAAAATTACAGAGATTATGTTATATTGAGTTAAAGTTCAATGATTGGGTTTTAACTAAATCCAAATTATAAAAACTATATTGTATGGAATTTTTTTTTGCCATCAAATTGTATGGAGTTAAAGTTTAAAAATTGAATTATAATTTAGAGAAAACTCTACTAATTAAATAATTAATTATCTTATAGAAAATTGGTGAAAAGTTTTCCATTAGAAATTTAATTGGTAAGGAGAGCATGTTAAATTTTTATACGCACAGTACTAGTATTCTAATTAATTTTCTTATGGGGGACTTTCTCCCAATTATCTCTTTCTTTTTTTAAGATTAAGAATAAACTCTAAAATTAAGGACGTGGCATTTTTTTTAATTATTTAGAGCTTCCATGAGATGACCGTTAGAAGTTTGGCAGGATAAAATATTCCATACGGTTTTACCGTACTTCGATCCGGTTCCCCAGTTTCGCAGAATGGGCCAACCGTGCTCCCGCACTTGTCCTTCTAATCACGTGACATCTCCAAAGGCAGAGGCTGAAACAAGGGCAAATTGGTCATTCATGCATTTCTAGCCCGGTACCGTCAGTATATAAAATAAAGAGGCAGAGTAAATTAAAATTTAATGTTTTCATTCAATAAAATCTAAAAGCAATTATATTACTTATGACTTGAAAATAATATAAATAACTTCTTTATCAAAATAGTAATATTTCTTGCAAATTTATATTTTATATCATTGATTATTTTTGATAAATTGCTTTGACATTAATATTGATAGATATTAATGTTAATTCATGTAATTTTCTAATATTCAATTAATATTAACAAATTTCATCATGAACTTAAAATTACAAGATGGTATGTGCTTCATGAGCAAGAGAATCAAGTATCAATTATTAAGAAAAATGAGATCCCGGTATTATTACTTACTAGTATTATCTAAAATCTCCAAAACCAAAAATAAATCCAAGTATCTATTTTATCAACTAGTTTTTTGGCCTGAGTATTAATTAAACTCCTTAAGTGAATAAATTTAATTTAATGCGAGATGAATATAGAAACAAAAAGAACATAAATGAAAATAATTAAAAAAGGGAAAAGTAAAAGAAGATTTTGAAACTTCAACGACGTCGACAGCCCCGTCAGATATTGCAGTGCCCAGGGTCTCCATTCCATCCCTTCCCACTGCGTGTGGGAGAGTTTTTGACGGAGGAACCGACGACCCTCTCACATGGCGTCGTGACTTTGGTAGTTTTAATCCTTCCAGATCGTGGCTCTTGCAAATTTTGGACTATTTCTACTGTTTTATCCTTTAGGTATTTCCTCTTTTCTTTTACTTCTCTGTTCTTTGTCACTTTATTCCCATTGATAAAAGTTTCAGCATCTTTATCTTTTCATTTCTTTTTTGCTAAACTAAATCTGGAGCTCTAAACTTGGAAGCTACGTCACACTGGCTGTCGATGGCTTCTGGATAAAATTCGTCAAAGCTTGCCGAGAGGATTCAGATGATGTTAGTGGCTCTTGGATGTTAAGCGACTCAAGGCTTTAGCAGTTTTTGGGGGTGTTTTTTGAAGAGGTAAGTGAGTGACTTTCGGATGGCGTGTAATGAATTTTGAGGAGGACCATCGAGATTAATGCGTGGATTTTACTCCTGGACCATTGAGTCGTTGTGGTTGATTATTTCGAATTGACTAAGTGGAGACGTTGTTTCCTGGGGTTAAATGACAAGGTGACAGTTCGTTTGAACAGAAGGGCACGTTCTTGTCCGATTCTGGATTGTGGATCATGGTAGAAGCAGATAGTAGTGTAGTCTTCAGAAGTCATTCAAATGGAGTTGCTCTATAAATTTGGTTGTGGTTATTTTCTTTTAGCGCTTCGTGAAAATGACAGGGAAATTGAGGTAAATTTCTTGAGTTTCTTCTACCAGTCAAAAACTAATATCATGATTTTTAAAGTAGATCGTCGGAGAATAAGTGTCTCACTATATGAGAAGCAGATAGGTAATGAGGGTGAAAAGGATGGAACTGTCTGTTTGGGACCAGCGCTTTGGAACGCTTTAAGTCACTGTCAAATGCAAAATTTACGTTAAAACTCGCTTACTTCATTCTCAAGCATTGTGGGTCGCTCCTATCGGAAGTTTTCTGTTCCTGCATCACAATTGGTCATTGTTGAAGGGAGGATTAATATTCGGAATCTTGCTTTTTATGTTTTGGTCCCGGCCCATTTGTTTTTTGCCTAAGCCTTTTTTTGGTGGTTCCTCTCGTTTTATTTCTTGCTCTTTCCCCCTTTTCTCTAACTGAACCTGGCAGCAAATAGTTAGAAAAACAACCCGTGATAGGTCTTCTCTGTCTTCCCTTTTATTTTGTTGGAAGGAAAAAATTGTGTGTGTTCTTAGATAGTGCTAACGACTGATAATTTTTTAGATGATGGAAACGTAATTAGTTAGCATTATATTTTGTCTTGGTCTTTCCTTCTGGCGGTTGGATGAAATCTAAAGTTAGCTTGCTGTCACTTTTATTGATTTATCAGCTGAAATTAATGGGTCGTTATCTTCTGAGTTTGGTGTTTATTATCCATGATTAGCTTCTTGCCAATAATGCTCAAATTAGGGCTTATTATTTTTAACTGCCAGCTATTTCCTTTGTCTGAGACTTAAGAAAAGTAAGAATAAGGTTAATAAAGAAACTCCTCTTGTTTTCCTCTATCAGGGTTTTCAGGTCATGGGCTTGTTCTGAATAACTTGTGAATTGAGCTGAGAAGAACATCACGCTAGAAGTGAAGAGAGAAATGGGGGCCATTGATGGAGAACAGATGGTCAAATGGGAGAAGATGCACAGTGTAAGTGGTCGTGAAGAGAAGATTCTTGTGCTAGTAAGGCTGAGGCCTTTGAGTGATAAGGAAATAGCTGTGAATGAAGTAGCAGATTGGGAATGCATCAATGATACTACCATGTTGTACCGGAATACGCTGCGGGAGGGTTCCACATTTCCAAGTGCCTACACATTTGGTAAGTAAATATCTATCCATGAAGTTGCCTCAATTTTGGCAATTTTGTATGATCATTAAATCTAAATTATATGATTTGTTGTCTTCTTAGCATTGTCAAGAATTTAGATCTGTGGAATAAGTGTTTAATTCAGGAATTAGGCAAATTTGTTACACACTCATGCACACTCACTCTTATTAAGATGGGTGTGTGTGTGTAAAAGCAGTAAAGAATTGCTTTGTCTTACCAAGAGAAAAAAGGTTTAGTTAATTGATTGCTCTCAAGACCATTTTTGACATGCTTTGGTGAGGACATGCTCTCTTTACCTTATAATCCTTGGTTCAGTTTTTGAAAATTGTCTCTTGGTGATGCAAATCATTTATTAATTCTATAAGACTTGCTTATTTGAATCTGTATACATCAGTTGCTAAAGTGCCAATATCTTCTATCTTTGTTGTTTGTTTTCTCTTCATTTTGAATTCTTACCTGTTTATTATTCTTAAAATTATATAACATTTAGTTCTATTGCAGGATAGTGTTTAAAATTATTGTTTGAGACATATTTGTATCGGAGGTCCATTTATCATATAAAGAGTGTTTTTTAATTTTGGTTTTTAATTTGGAGTTAGACAGAGTGTTTCAAGGCGACTGCTCCACAAAACAGGTATATGAGGAAGGAGCTAAAGAAATTGCCCTTTCAGTTGTTAGTGGCATTAACTGTAAGTAAATGGTGTTTACTGGCTAGTTTCAATTTACTTTCCGCTTAACGCCCCCAAATGCTTTGACTATAGGCATCATTATATTCTTTCAGCAAGCATATTTGCTTATGGACAAACAAGCAGTGGAAAGACATACACTATGAATGGAATAACTGAGTATTCTGTAGCAGATATTTTCGACTATATAAATAGAGTAAAACTACTGATTCATTGATCTTTTTCCTAAACTGTCCATTACCTTTTTTTTTTTTTGAACTCTCAACTTTCAAGTTTTATTGATCCTTTTCTGCACTGTTTTAGCATGAAGAGAGAGCATTCGTATTGAAGTTTTCGGCAATTGAAATTTATAATGAAGTTATCAGAGACCTTCTTAGCACAGAGAACACTGCACTAAGGCTTCGGGATGATCCTGAGGTAAATGCCTTTAATATATCGAGTTGAAGGTTATTCAACAAACTCATAAATGTATATTGTTCTCATGAACTCTCTTTTAAATCAGAGAGGAACCATTGTGGAGAAACTCACAGAAGAGACTCTACGGGACTGGCCACATTTGAAAGAGCTCCTGTCTTTTTGTGAAGGTAGAGGATTTTTCAAATTCTTTTTGTTATAAGATGATTTAATAATTATATTGCCTGCTATATTTTTGCAGCCCAAAGACAGGTTGGAGAGACATACCTGAATGAAAAGAGTTCTAGATCTCACCAAATTATCAGACTGGTATATGCCTTATCCTCCCTTGCTTAAAACATTACGCTTTAGTGTTTTTACTTGTAGAATTTTAGTCATGGTTTGAAACCTTGCAGACAGTTGAAAGTTCTGCCAGAGAATTCTTGGGCAAAGGCAACTCAACCACCCTAGCAGCCAGTGTGGTACATGTTTATAACTTCCCCCTAAATAAAATGTTGCTCTGATTTTATATCAACTAAACTTGTTTCTATGCAGAATTTTGTTGATTTGGCAGGGAGTGAGCGTGCATCTCAGGCATTATCTGCTGGAGCGAGATTGAAAGAAGGATGTCATATAAACCGGAGTTTGCTTACTCTTGGAACTGTCATTAGGAAGCTTAGGTGTTATACCTATTCCCTTGTTAACAATTTCATCCTTTGATTCTTAATTTTTCTTATTGTAGTTAGCATTTAGCCATGGTACATTAGGAAAACTAAAATTTCCGGCACTTTGATATTTGTCTGCTTCTCGAAATCATTGCTGTTTAACCTCTCAATTATCTAATTTATCATTTGTCACATTGCTGGCAGTAAGGTTGCCTTGTCTGTTCTGTGAATCTGGGGGTGTGAAAGCTGATTAGCAGTATTTTACTATTTTATCTGTTCACACGTTAGGTTCATTCAATTAGCAGAATAACATGTATCTGGGATAGTTTTTGTTAAAATCCATTAGCAATTGAAGCCTTTCTGGAGATATGATAAGATGAAGACTAGTTTGTACAATGTGAGTGTCACTCAGATGGAATTTGAGCTAAATACTATCATTTTTTTTCTATTGTCTAATTGGGATTTTCCATTGGAAAACTTTATCAGATGAAGATACTCCTATTATAATGCTTTTCATATGTAAAATTTAGTTTCCTTATTTTAGCTTGTTTACCAAAAAAAAAAAAGAAAAATCAGTCTCCATTGATAATTTGGTCGGATGCAGTAAGGAGAGACAGGGCCACATCAACTACAGAGATTCCAAGTTGACTCGCATACTGCAGCCTTGCTTGGGTGGCAATGCAAGAACAGCCATCATTTGCACTTTGAGCTCTGCTCGAAGCCATGTTGAGCAAACTAGAAACACACTTCTTTTTGCTTGTTGTGCAAAGGAAGTGACCACTAAAGCACAGGTTAATGTAGTGATGTCTGATAAGGCCTTGGTTAAGCATTTACAAAAGGAGGTGGCAAGATTGGAGAGCGAGCTAAAAACTCCTGCGCATGCTTCCTCCAACTGTGATTATGCAGCACTGCTGAGAAAGAAAGACCTGCTGATTGAAAAGGTTTTAATTTTCTGTTGGACTTGTGCTATTCTGTTGCTTAGTCGGTCTATATAACTTAATACCTGATTGGGTCGCACCATGTTGTGGTAGATCTTAAAAAGCATTATTTGTTTTCTTTTTGGTTGCATGACTGTGTTGTTTTTTTGTTGTGAGGGAGGGCGGGAAAGCATTTTTGTGATTGGGGATGCTTGTTAATTTTCTTTGGCAATACTCGTGCATGCTCAATTTTATATAGACTAAATTTTTTGCCTTTTTGTGAAATTAATTAAGCTAAAATTTAAATCACCTGATCAAGTTTCACCTTTTGGCAAATAGCTCTGACGCTCCCATATCCCAACAAGCTCCTTCCCTTTTTTTTTAATTTTGCCAATTGACTTGCTGAAACTTCCAATTCAAGGCAAATAGCTCATTTCACCCAATGTTCAAGTTTATGAACTCTGGATAAAAATATAATTTGTCTAGAGTTATCAAATTGAGAAAACTTCTCCTAGTAGCACACTTGGTAAATTTATTCCTTCAAATGATAATTTTTTCTTCATTTATATTATTTAATGATCTTGAGCCCTATAAAAGGTGTAAAGGGAAACCAACATGGACACTCAAGAAATTTATTGAATGGGATCTCATGGTGAATAATAACATTAAAGAGTTAGTTGTTGATGGAGTGTAATGGCCACATGCGACCCATATAGCTGACTTTACTTAGTAGGTTAAGGCTGCTTGTTTTTTTTATTTTACTTCATGATCGTTTGATAGAAGGGGCTATATGTCACATGTCAAACATTTTAAGGGGATGATTGTCAGAATTGAAATTACAGGAGCTAATTTACCTATTGATCAAAGTTGAACTTGTAGGAGGTTACTTGTATTTTAGCCAAATAATATATCATGATGTAGGGTCTTGGCACAACTGGTGGGTGTGCTGGTTTTCCGCCCCCAGGTCCAAGGTTCGAGCCCTGCAAATAGCCTCTTGACAATATGTCAAGGTAAGGCTGCGTACATATAGGGTCTTCTTCTGCTGAGCCCATATTGTGCTGGAGTCGCTTGGCCCTGGGGTCCGCCTTATATTCTAATATATCATGATGTAGCCGCAGCTTGATTGCTGCATATTGATGACAAATTTTCCAAGCAATAGCTTGGTGCCTCTTCCTTTCTCCTTAGATGTTGGTAACATGGATTCCAATTCTTCAGATGGAAAAGGAGATTAGGGAGCTGACTAAGCAGCGTGATCTTGCAGAGTCTCGTGTTGAGGATTTGCTACAGATGGTTGGAAATGACCATAAATCTACAAAAGTAAGTTTTATACCCTAGTTATCGAAAAAAAGATTGCACATGGATGATTATGGTATTAATTACTTTTTTTCCTTTAAATTTAAGGCTAGCATTAACAATCATCCTATTTTGCAGGAAGTGGATGATACTTGGGAGGATGATTGCTCAGTGTCAGAGTCATCAAGCATTTATGGTCCTCCTCATGATTCACGCTTTAGAGAGTTCAACAACCCTCGCTTTAATGATGGATACAATGGAGGTAATCCTGATGAGTATTGCAAAGAAGTTCAATGTATTGAGATGGATGATTCTAACAGAGACAACTCAAGAACTGATAATGGGATCTCTGCACCACCTTTGTCTGGAGAGGGTAATACTGGTCAGGAAATGATGAGTCCCCCTCTTCACGAAGGAAGCGAAACTAGCCAAATCCAAGACAATTCAGCAGATGGTGCTCTGGAGCAGAGATCTAATGATGTACAAATGACCGTTGGTTCATCAACTAGGAATGCTAAATTAACAAGGAGCTGGAGTTGTACAGAACATCTCATGACTGGTTCTCCTGAGAGGTCAGGGGAAACAGAGAACACACCAGCTAATGGATTTACGAGAGGCTTCCTTGGAAGACCAGAAGGCTTACGGAGAAAGTTACCTCCATTAGTTTATGGTGATGCCGCAAGGTTGTCAAGGGATGATTCTCAGTCTTCTATTGGAACACCTTCCAGAGACGAATTAAGGGTAAACAGCATGAGAACATCGGCTGATGAGGAAATTACTAGCGTCCAAACTTTTGTTGCTGGGATGAAGGAAATGATCAAACTTGAGTATGGGAAGCAGCATGTTGATGGTCAGGTAAGAATTACTTATTTTAATTGCCGCTAGTGATCTTAAATTTGCGGGAGAGGATCCGTTAATTTTTTTTCCCTAGGTAACTGACTGTTATTATACTGCTTACTGATCTTTTAATGGATTAATAGTGCAATTTTGGTTTATCTTTTGCATTATGTCGTAACGTTGCATTTTACTGTTCTTCACAATTATGGCTTCAAGAGCTAGTGAACTTGGAGAATCTTGAACTTCTTCCATAGGAAGACACGCTTCTCTTCATGTCATTCAATTTGGTGCTCAAAAAATTGCATTTGGGTGCTCATATTAGTCCCGGACAATTTATATGCTTTTGACTAAGTTCTGCTTTCTTAATTGTAGGTTCAGCAGAATGTGAAAGATGTAGGCATAGGCCCAATGTTAGAAGCACCTGGAACTCTTTTAGATTGGCCTCTACTATTCAAGAGACAGCAAAAGGAGATATTCGAATTGTGGCAAGCTTGTAGGGTATCGCTGATTCATAGGACATACTTCTTTCTTCTGTTCACGGGTGATCCAACAGATTCCATTTACATAGAGGTAGAGCTTCGAAGACTGTCTTTCCTCAGAGATACATTTTCTCATGAAAATAAGAACGTGAAGAATGGGCAGATAGCCACACTTTCTTCCAGGTTAGAAATTGAGCACTGCTCTAGCCTCTATGGAATGTTGATTGTTTCGGTCTTTCTCTCTCACATTATCATGTTTTTACAGTGAGAAGTCTCTTTGCCGGGAGAGAGAGATGCTGGTGAAGCTTATGCAGAGAAGGCTATCAGAGGAAGAGAGGAGAAGTCTGTTCAAGAAGTGGGGTATTGGATTGGATTCGAAGCGCAGGAGGATGCAGCTGGCGAAGCGTTTGTGGAGCAACACAGATATGAACCATATCATAGAAAGTGCTTCAGCGATTGCAAAGTTGGTGAGGTTCTCAGAGCAGGGGAAGGCTTTTAAGGAGATGTTTGGGCTTAGCTTCTCCACACCCTATCAGTATCACAATCAGACTAGGAGAAGGTCTTATCCTTGGAAAAATAGCACTGCTTCACTTCTGTAAGCTTTGATTCTTTTGGTAATGGGAGTGAAACTATGGCCTAAATTTAGCATTGGAGAGATAAGTTGTGTTTGGTTGTTCTGCCCCGTTTAGCTTTCTTCATTTAGGCATGGTGGCCTCTCTAGTTTTGTTGTGCCACTTCACGTGTAATGTATTATTATCTTAATACCTTCAAATTTCTAGGTTTGTTGACTAATTAATCCCCATCCTCTGTCAAAGCAGTCCACCTTACCGTCCGGTTTTTCTTTCTTTCTTTTTTATAAGACTGTTTACAATTTTTTAATAATTTCTATATAGTATTAAAGAACAATAATGGAAAATGTGGGACCCACGGTGAAAAATGGATAATGAATGTAGAAGATACTGTGAAAACAAGGTGGGTGTAAGTCTTGTAATGAAATTATGAATTTAATTACACAAATTATAAATTTAAAACAACTTCCAATACACATGGCTTATTATTGAATAATAGAAGGGCCAAGACAAATAACTAATTAGAGAAGATAACAGAATCATTTTCCAACGAAAGCCCAAAAAAAGAAAAGAATGTAAAGAAATTCGGCTTAAATTTGTGTGTTTTCAAATATTATTTAACTTAATCTCTTTGACAAATACATGAATAAGATACATTGGATACCTGGAAAAATTTCTGAAAAGATATGGATAAAGATTAGTGTCAGAGTATTCATTTGTTTAACTTAGATTGTCAAATACCAAACATTGAGGTGGTTGATTATAGAAACTAACAAGTTAAAACAATTTTTTTTTGGGGTGGTTTGACCTTAATTTTCGCGTCCGGCTTGCGTCCGCTGCGTGACTGTCCGCTGCAGCAAAACGGCGTCGTTTGGGCGTGAAATCTGAACCGTCCGTCTTTAACAATTAAAACGAACGGTGATGAAAGGGTCATAGAGGGGAAGTTCGCGAAGTGTGAACCACTCCCGTGCCAACTGAGTTTTCCGGCGAGCTGAGTTTGCAGAATTTCCTGAAAAGACTCCATTACATTTCTTTTTTGCTCCTCTCTGCAACCTTCACAGGTACTCCTTCATTCTTCTCTCTCTTTCAATCTCGCTTCTCCGCTGCAATTTCCTTTTCTTTTTCCCAATTTTCGATTTTTCAAGCAAACCCTTGAGTTGCACGACGGAGTTTTTTCTAACTTTGATGTTGTCTTTGAATTTAACGGTTCAATATTGTGGGCGCTGAGTTAACTGTTAATTGCTGGCATTAGTTAGGATAGCATCAACCTCCTTCGCATATCTTTTTCCTTGAAGATTTATGTTCCCCTGGCTATCTCAGAGCTGAAAAACTATGGGATTTGCTTTTGTTTTTCACCACGGTGTGCGAATTCCAACCAATTCTGATCTTGGCTTGCCCAGTGTTTCGCAACGAATTCTAGCATGGAAATGGTCTGGGGTCCACTCTCATGCCTCTCGCTTTTACTCAGGTCTCTTTCTCCCCTTTGCTTAACCACTATATTTTTTATACTTGGTATATGTAAATTCTTACTTCTGACAGATTTTGGATGGCGGTTTATCATTGTCGCCGTGCTTATTGTGTTCCGATTTCGTGCTCCAAAGGGACTGACCATGATGATGATTTATCTGCATCAGGTAGCTGCCAGCATCCCAAGAGAACGGGAAAAATGAGTTTTCATGATTGAAATATTGTGTTCTGATGACGTTATCAATACAATTTATATCAAATTCACCATTTTTTCCGCTTTTGGCATTGTGTTGTGGCTCAATTTTGCAGTATTTCTTGCTTCAGCTGTCTGTTCAACCCTTTAAATTCTATTATTTGATCTCTTCACTAGCTCCACATCCATGTAAACCCATATTCTTGACGCTTGAGCATTCGGTGAAACGGCACCGAAGTTCGAGCTCTTTATGCTTTTGTTACCTACCCTTTATCAATGCACTAAATAGACATTTTGTTTTCATATTTGTAATCAAACATATAACTAAAAAGGGCTACAGTCATGACTTGCGTTGTTCTCAAAATTTAACAGCCCAATCATCTCCTGCACGCAAAACCACGTCTGTTATTGGAGACTTGGCTTTTCAATTTAATGCTGTTATCTTAAATTTGTTAGCTTTCTTGCTTCTATTTTTTTAAAAATATTTCTTTAATTGTGTCGTATTGATGATCATTTTAAAGGGAAGAGGGTCAGTGCTCAGCCACGTGATGGCATTGGCAACATTGAGACACCTCATGCTCATACATCAGTTGATACTGCAAAGGAATCTCATGGAAATGAAGCTTACACGTCCTCTATTAGAACAGTTGCACTATGGTGGGCAGATCTCAAATGAATATGATTATGGTGCTTTCTTTACATTTTCTCCAATTGTTAGGATTCTTTACCTTTACATTAGACCAGTTGTATTTCTTATAGGTGGGCACTGCTGTGGCATTTGGTGTTGGTGTGGGCCTTAAAGAAGGTGGTGACAAGGCAACTGAGTTGTTTGCAGGGTATGCAAAATGATTATTTTGTAAACTATAAATTTAGCTATTGGCAGTTTTGTGGGTCTAGTTAATTGGTTCCAATATTTAGGATTAGTCAAAAACAAATAACTTGCAAAGTCCCCACCAATGTACTGATCAATTAATGTCTTTCAGAAGCAATGAAAATGTTGACTTTTGAATCTTTTAGCATACAACATCTCGTCTTACCAGGGAGCAAGGAAGCATTATTGCTTTTGCTTCTATACTTAAGACAATTATTTTTGGACATAAATGTTTCCACCGAGCTTATAGTTTTCCTAAGTAAAATTTTGACAACACCACTACTTTCTACTTTGTTTTCACTTTCTTGCATTTTGTGGTGGGTGGATAATCATGCCCACTTTTTTCAGGTACACATTGGAGCAGAGTCTGTCAGTAGATAATCTCTTTGTCTTTGTCCTAATATTCAAATACTTTAAAGTTCCAATAATGTATCAGGTGATTTATGGACCTTCATTCCAACTTCTAAACTTTTTAGCAATGAGTTTAGTATGTGGGATTTTCTATACTTTGCTTTTTTTCAGAAGTTTAGCAGTCAAACTTTTGGACTCAAATGGAATAGTCGTGTTACTCTGCAACTCCCTAATTTGTTGTGCTTAGTGATTTTGTTTGGATTGCAATTAGATATATGAAGTGAGGATGATTAGTTCAGAAGTTAATTGTCCTGATCTCCTTGCCTATTCTAAACTTTTTCTGGTTCTTCGAACAATCAACCACTTCTTATTTACTGTTTGACGCAATTAATAAGGGGTGGGAGAAATTTGCTCTCATGGAACTCTTCGCAATTGCATGACATGATAAAATTCCTCTAGCATTAGAAAGGAAAATAACTGTACTTTTATGAATTAAAATAATAGCTAACAATCACAGTCGTTGCTCTCTAACCATCAGTCTACTATTTTTAGTGAGCTCACAGTCAGTCATAGTTCGATTCATGTGAGAATAGATCCTATATTATGCTAGAATTTTTAGGAATACATGCATTTCAGATTACAGGAAGGCTATTTGCACTAAAATGTATGGTCCTGGCATTCTTTGATAATTCTGTTAACTCCTGTTCATGTTTGAGCAATTACTAAGGAGGAAGGCATCCCTTTTATAAGTGTCACTATAGTGCATAGAATAGTTAATATAAAATTTAACGATGAGTTTAGCATGTGGTACTTTCTACCAGTTGCTTTGACCTGAAGTTTTAACAGTCGAAGTTCATGAAACATTTTGTTATATCAAAGTCTGCTTGATTTTTTTCAATTGGTTCTGTACTAACGATAAATATCATGTTATTCTGCGGCTCCAATTAATTGTGCTTAGTGAGATTTTATTCTTCATTGCAGTTAGAGCTTGGGTATTTGATAGGAGGTGATAAGGTGAGAAATTGATTATTCTAATTCCTTTGCTTCTTCCTCAGGCAGTTCATGAAGAAATACTGAAGAAAGACATAGACTCAATGAAGGAAACTAAGAAGGGAGGTAGAATGGAATTGTATATCTATAGTGGTCCTGTGACAAATGGCGGAGGAAGATATGCCCATATACATTTTTTTTTGGCTCATAGTTGTTTTGATTGTTATTTAAATTAATTGTTTAGAAATAAACTTTAGAAACGCCAATTTCCTGGTTAGCAATATTTGTTTTCAATATGATGGGTATTTTGAGGGTTGTCTGTAGTTAACTAAATTTCAACAGAAAATCAAATCTAAGAAATACGAATTAACTCAGGCCTACCACCTCATGATGCCCTTGCGAGTAAACCAACTCCATCAAAAAAAAATCAGCATGATTCTATTCAAATTTTTTTGAAAATACTCATATCTATTTAATAATTTTTCATGAACGAAGTTGGTCAAAACATTTCATGTTTGTTATCGTTAATCCAGCAAGTCGCCGAACTCCATTAAATCCTTGTTGAGAAGTTTCAATATCTCTGGAGTTTGCAGGGCTCACCTTTTGAAAAGGCACAATACCAGATTATACATTGATTATATATTGATAAATCATAAATGTAAAAACTAGATTATAAATCATAAATATAAAATATTATTATTTTACTCACCAATTTTTAATATCTAATTCTCACAAATTAGTGCTTATTGATTGTCTTCTCTAATAATATAATACATTGCATTATCTTCCAAAACAGCACAACATGTAGAAACTTTCTTCATTTCCCTTTGCTTTCCCTTGGAAGAAGATGAAGATGGCGCCAAAGGAGGGAAAAATGACGTCTGATGTGTTAAAAACGGGAGCTGTGGTGTGGGGAATTGAATGGACGGCGGAGATTGATTTAGAACTTCAACGAACGAGATCAATTCATTAAAACGACGTCGTTTCATTTATGACGCTTCAATCACCGTTCATTTAACAAACGCGCAGCGGACGACCCAGATTGAATGAAGAAACGACGTCGTTTGGAGCAGCGGACGCGCAGCAAATCTGAGATGCAGCGGACTGAAGCGAATTCCTTAATTTTCCAACATCCAGGTTGTTGCTAAGCACGTGTCAGTGTGGTAGCTGCATTCATATGAATTGCAACGCCATGGCAGATGCTATGCGTGAAGAGAACTATGATCTTCATAGTTAGGTTGGTCATACCAGCAACGTTTGACATAAAAACAACAACGTAGCACCCAAAGCACAAACAGTGTCTTTTGTACATACAACATCTTGAGACTACCCGTCCTCAGCTCTCCTCGTTAACTGCCATTGGATGAACTTCCTTCGTCTTTTCCAATGACCAACTACGTTGCCATTCCCTATGGAAATTCTTCATCCTATCAATAAATCCAACAATTATCTCTCAAAAATATAGAATAAAAAAGAACTAAACTAACATGTAAAGTTGCTTCTTCTTGATCTTGTAACCCTCCCTACTTGAGATGTGGATCCAAACCCCACCAAATGATTCTCTTTCAGTTTCTATTTGATATCATTAATTAATACCCCACCCTGCCAAATATTATCCCTCATCACAATCACCATAAATACCATAACTTTAAAAGGATCAGTACACAGCCACGACTTTCAAAGTGTCGTTTCAATGGAATAAAAAGAAAAACATGCTCCAAGCAGATCGAGTTCAGACACTGACTTTATAATTTAATCTCAAAAGCTCTCAATAAGCTTCTTACACCAACAAGATGGGTTCCCACTACCAGTTAAGCAGAGCCAAGATTAGGAAGATCTTCCCTAACACCAACCCTGTTACTAAGGCAATATTGTTGCGAATTTTCAGCTCTCTGGTAGCCATGACCTTGCTGCTATGGACAATTCGATATGGATATGAAGCTGCCACTGCAACAACTGGAAAACCAGCTTTATATGGCCAATGGGTCTCGCGGTTTGGAGCTTTGATCATGCTATTTGCCTTCTTACTTATAGTTGTAGGACTTCCCATAATTGCAGACCTGTTTCTAAGATTGTCAGAGGAGCTACAATACCCAGAAGAATCTGACTTTCAGCAAAGCAAGAACCCAAAAGCTGGTATTTCTGTGTAATTATTTGTTGTTTGGTATAAACTACAGGTAGGAAAACAGAGAATTATCTGTATTTGATCCTTTCTGGTTTCTGCTTTCATTAGCTGCCTTGAAGCAGTAGATCTGGCTTCAATGCTTGCAGATGAATTTCGTGTTAGAATTACTGGCATATGTAATTTCATGTAAAAAGAAAGATAAAGGAGTTTGTATTTTTCAGGAGGACTAGACTAAAACTACCACTCGCAGATATGACAAGCTATGTTCAATTGTTCACCATATACCAAGAACAGAAACCACTACAAGAGTCTTTTCAGAAAACAATAAGACGACGACCCTGCAACTCAAGAAACCAAACACGCATTTTTTTGGATGTGCATAAAGAAATCTTCTAGTGGTTTCAACCGACTTACATCTTTTATCAGGGAATGAACAAGTCTTGTAAACATTCAGTGGTTGTACTAATAACATTTTATCTGTTCCGATAGACTTGTCCAACTTTTTCAAATATTTGCCGAAGTACTAAGGAAACGTTGCTCAATGTCAAATTACAAAGTGAATACCCTCTCAAGTCTATATATCATCAGAATTATCGTGCTCTGAATATCCACTAGAGCTAGCAAATGAACCGAACCAAAGGCAGCACACACTGTCAACTAATAGTTTCCAATTGAGTCACACGACTCCAAGTTGTTGCTTAATGGTCTGGTGATAAATTGTGGCAAACTGATAGCGATTTTGATCACAGCCCATGAACCCAAAACCATTTTTCACTACGATTATCTTCAAAACAATATATTATAGACAATCAATAAAATTTCGACCTTCCTTTGGATGTCTCGAAGGAATGCTCAAAAGCATCCAATTTTCAATGAGCAGCATAGAGTTACAGGGGACAATCCATTGATGTCTGGAAAGCCAGGAATAGACTTCTCT
This sequence comes from Albizia julibrissin, assembly GCA_037074505.1. NCBI lineage: Eukaryota > Viridiplantae > Streptophyta > Magnoliopsida > Fabales > Fabaceae > Albizia > Albizia julibrissin. Next base: position 1,061,956 of record CM073480.1, on the reverse strand, counting down.
GCTGGATTTTATTTTTTGAATATATATCAACGAAAATAAAACATAAAACAGAAATGAATATAGAGGCAAGATAGTCTCGAAGCCAATCAAATTCAATAAAAAGGGTGATGAGAACACAATTAATCACAACTCACACCGTATGAAAGTTAAACCCTCCGCTTCTTCAGATTCGAAAGCTGAGCCTACTAAACTAAAGACTAAGAAGGAAGGCAATTTATGCGTTAGCTTAGGATCAGATAAGCTTGAATGGAAGAGGCCAAGGAGTAGACCTAGGAACTTCGACCTTATCCTTAATGCGCTCGATCTTCTTTTCTTTCTTGGGCCTTGCGTTGCCATAAGATCCCTTGAATCTCTTCCCTTTCTTTGTCTTCTTGTCCCCACGCCCACACAATATCGGCGCCGCTCCGGCATGAGACGGCGTCGCCGCCGGTCTCCCCGTCATCACCAGCCGCCTCGCTACTGCAGCAAACCACTGCATGATGCCACCCCTACCTGTCGCTGGTCGCTACTCTCGTCCGTCTATGTTTACACTTCAGTATTGAGAAGGCAAAGAAGATCCTTTATGGGCTTACATAGGCCGGGCCAAGTTATGAACTTGCAAATTCCTGGGCTGCTTCACAGGCAGCCCACTGCAATAAGGTACTGTTTGGGCCTAACCTAATTAGATACTTGATTCATATTCTGTGGTCCTGATTATCATTTTTTTTCTAAAAAAAAAAATCTGCGGTTCTTTATATATATATATATATATATATATATATATATATATATATATATTCATCTTTTCTAATATTTAAGTGTTTCAAAATCATCAATCTAACATGTCATATAGGCAAACAAAAATCTAGCATGTCAAAAGCGCACGACAAATACAATATATCAAGAGTGATCTAGTTTGTATTAATCATAAGTAGTCAGTGGTTGGACTCACTTAGAGCTAAAATTTATATTAAGTATTGATGATTTGAAGAATTATGGAGGGGTATATCTATCAAGAGAAAATCGATACATATAAATTTATATGCATTAATATATACAATTTTTTTTGGCCAAAAATCAATACTAACGCGTGCAGTTTAATTCATAAAAAGGTCGTTATAAATATTAGTTTATGACATAGGTGACAGAAAAAAGTCAGAGTGTCAAATGGTCGTATGTTGAAGTGTTAGATTATTTGATAATAATTTTTTAATTATAATTTGATATATGAGATAAGTATATATAAAAAATTTTATCATGATTTACGTAAATTAATTTGAAGCCAAACGAGCAATATGATAAGCGAAACGTGGAGCATGAAGTTTGATAATTGTTGTCGTCCAAATTCTAAGCATGAAAGAAAGAAAGAAATGAGTGATGGATATGATAATGGAGGAGATTGTGGTGTGGCTTGAAATCAAACACGACAGATGAATAACTTTATTAAGCTTTTATTTACATTACCACTGTACGGTCCCACCCCTCAAACCAAGGAATCGAACTCTTCTGAACTGCCACAACCACACCGAATTAGCTGCAAAGGCTTATCAATGGGAATTTCTGGAGCCACAGTTCTGACGTGGTCTCACAACGTCTCTTCCTCCCTCCGTGTGGCTCCACGCTTCTCAGTATGCGTTTCCTTTATATTCAATTCTTCATTTCCCCTCATTTCTCTTATCACGCATTCATTGCTATCCATGTTTTTCTTTTCTTTCTTATTTTTTGATTTTTATTAGACCCCAGAAGGTAGGGGATTCAAGGTGTGGTGCAGCTCTGAAGAAACCCAGAAGGTATTTGTTTAAAGTTTATGCCTTTTGTTTACTAGGGGTTTTATCCAGTTTTGAAGTATGTAATCTGAAGATGTTACTCATTTTGAAGGGACCATCATTGTGAGCACAAATGTTCAATGAATTTAGTAGATCTTTTTAGGAGGCCCCAGTGACCATAGATAGAACCTATCTCATTTTTACAGTACGATGGTTGGCTGTTTACGGACTACGGTACCCACCGTTTCTTTTTTGGGATCAATATCAGCAATGCAGTTCATCCAACGATACACCTAATCCGAATTATAGAGCTACTACACAATCAAACCCAAACGAACAAAATGTTGAATTGAATCATACCAGTCTCTACTGGGGGTTATTACTCATTTTCGTACTTGCTGTAGAAGAGTCTTGGGATGACATATAATGCCCAACAGTGAAGTTGATTATCTTCTGTTTATAGTAGGACGTGCTTTTGTGGCCATTCAAGTTAGGCTTATCTTGATCTTGTTTTGGCGAATCTGACACTTTTAGGATTGTTTTTTACTGCCCTGAGCTTGATAAATATGCATCAATATTTAAGTTTTCCTAATTCCAAAATTTGAAGAGGGGTGGTCTGCTCATTTTCATTCCATATATCTCATGGTTTATAAACATCATTAATGGGCTTGTTGGGAAGGTTGCCATTATAATTTTTGAGGTCGTTAGTGTCAGGTTTCGAATAATCTTGGTATACTTTTGCTTCTTTCTAATCACTGGTCAATAAGTGATTTCAGGAAAACCAAATGATCATATCAGTAACTGGAGCAACAGGATTTATAGGTAAAAGATTGGTGCAAAGGCTGCATGCAGGTTATTATTCTCTACCCATGGCTCCAACTAGCTAAGTCATTTGAATTTGATATGTTATAAAGCATATATCATTGTTAATGTATATTCAAGTTCTGTTGTAACCTTTTTAAGTATGCTCTCACATACATTTGACGTCAACTTTTAATTGCCCTTACTTCAAAATCCTTCACCATGAAAGCATTGTGGTTATACTATTCTGTTAATATTTCATTTGGATTATATAGCTGTATGCTTATATAGCTGTCATAGATTTACCCCCCAGCAAAAATAAATAGCTTACCTGGATTTTGTTATCCCTTGCCTGCATTTGCATCTTTCTTAAATTCTGATCTTTGGCTGGTAAATAACTGAATAACTAAGCTAACATTCTCTTCCTCAAACTAATGACTTTTTTACAGACAATCATAGAATCCATGTCTTGACACGCTCTAAATCCAAGGCAGAACAAATTTTTCCGGGTAAGAAGGTAATGATTAAATGTAATAATTTGCATTCACACACGTACACACACTGCAAAAAAAATATACTCATCAAACTCTTCTAGTTTAAGACAAGAGATGAAGATTACGCTTCCATTTCACTTAAAAATGGCAGAATAATGTATCTTCATTTCTAAGTACCATAATTCATATTGTCACTAAACATTTATAGATCATTTTGGGTTCCTCCCCTAGAGGAATTCTATTATTTTCCTAGTAATGGTAGAAAAAGTAACTTCTTTCTGTATTCCAAGATACATCTTAATACATATATAGCTTTCTGGTTTAACTAATTAGCTGTTTGGTTTTACAGCAAAAGACTTTCCAGGAATCAAGATAGCAGACGAGTCAGAATGGAAAGAGTGCATTCATGGCTCAACTGGTGTTGTTAATTTGGCTGGCATGCCCATAAGTACAAGATGGTCTTCTGAGGTATAATCATATTCTTATTTGATCCACTCCCACTCCAAGGTGGTGGTCATTAATAGATGACCGATATCTTTCTTTTAATATGAGCACACGCATTACATTAAACTGGTAATATTTATGCCAATACTGTAGATTAAAAAGGAGATCAAGGAAAGCAGAATTAGAGTTACGTCAAAGGTTAGCATTTGATTCTCTTACAAAAATAAGTGAAAACAAATACTTTACTTTCTAAAATGTTCATATCAAAAGAATTAAGAGGTCTATAGAGTTTTAAATTCTTATTCTTTGTCTGACACTTTCGTCTCAAAGCAAAGGTTGTAGAATGCATAAACAGTGCACCAGATGATATTCGGCCCAAAGTTTTAGTCAGTGCAACAGCTGTTGGTTATTATGGTATGCTTGTATCCAAAGTTATTTCTCTGTTAATAAATACTTTTATTGCTTGTTGGGTTTTAATATTAGTGGTTATTACATGTTTTGGTTAGCAAATGTAGAGCATGCTCTATACTCACCTGACTCATTAAGTTGAGGTTGCTGGTTTTGCATATTGTACATCTCTTTTATAGTATTTTATTCTTCTGATGCCGTGGCAGGCACCAGTGAGACAAAAGTGTTTGATGAACAAAGTCCCTCAGGAAAGGATTACTTGGCTGAGGTAAACAAAATTGTGTCATATTCTTTAATATCAGGCATTCTGTTAGTGTGTTGTAGTTTGCACTTGAGCAACTACATTGCTTCGACGGAAGCTGCGCAAATTCTTTCAGGTTTGTAGGGAATGGGAATCAACAGCTCATAAGGTAAATGGAGATGTAAGATTAGCTCTAATTCGAATTGGTGTTGTTCTTGGCAAAGATGGTGGAGCACTAGGTATGTACATATAGAACTAATGTGCTTCTCGCATTAATTTCATTCTGAAATGTCCAATATTACTGCATTGTAAGTAATAATTATCTATTTGTCTAGCTATGGTTTAAGGTGTCTTGTGCTTCTGAATTGAATCATAAACAGAGATATCTAAATGTCAAATCAACCTTCTGACTCTGACATCCAAACTATATTTTGAAAATGTCAGACTTTGAAAATGAAACTGATACATCTTTGAACCTCTGCAGCTAAAATGGTCCCTCTTTTTATGATGTTTGCTGGTGGACCTCTGGGCTCCGGAAAACAGTGGTATTGCAATCTTTACCTTGTACTCGTACGAGGTTATTTTGTGGTATTATTAATCTGTTATCATGACATGAAGATGTTTGGAACCAGATCCTAGCTGACAAGTACCTATTCTGTTTTACTTGATCGACCAATCTGCTATAGAAATAATGCAGAATTGTGATGCTTTGGTTCTTGGTTTTGTTGTTATTCTTTTAGGAAGGTGCAAATTTGACTGTTCACTTGTCTGTACAGGTTCTCTTGGATTCATTTGGATGACATTGTCAATTTAGTCTACGAAGCATTATCAAATCCATCTTATAAAGGTGAACATTCCTGTATACCCAGGATGAAGTAACTCCCATCAAAGCCACTCTTCACCATTGTCATCACATTATTCAGTTGAACTCCTACTTCTTTGTTAATACTTGTTATGAACCTCGGTCAAGGGTCGCTTCTTATCGGATTTGTTGGCTTATGCTATATGTTAGGAGTTATCAATGGAACTGCACCCAACCCAGTCAGATTGGCAGAATTGTGTGAACAACTGGGAAATGTCATTGGTCGCCCATCATGGCTCCCTGTACCTGATTTTGCGCTCAAGGCTGTCCTTGGTGAAGGTGCTACCGTGGTAAAATTCTATACTCCCTCCAGTCATTAATATAAAAGCTTCCTAACTAATTGGAGTAAATTAAGGAAATGAAATAAATTAGTTAATTATAACAAATATATGATTTGATCTCCCAAAAATACTCGTGTTTAATGTTACATTATATGTTAGTTTATAAGTTTGGTAAAAAAATGATATATTTAGCATCAAATCCAACCTCCGAACTTGCTCTTGTATTAGGGACCATAGGTAGTATCATGTCTATTTATTATTTGCTCTGTCCTTATAGTCACGAAGAATTCTTAGGCAGACAAGTATGTAAAAGATTTGTGGACCATACTATTTTTTTTTTTTTTTTTTGGACCTAGAAGACCATACTAATTAAGAATAAACATGTGGCAAGGTAGTTCATCAAGTAAATAAAAAAAATGTAGCGAGGTAGATGGGGGTTCCTCCAAAAAAACAAATATATATCTGGTTTGTGTACAGGTTTATTTATGATTGGTCTGGTTTCTGTGTCTTTTATACACTGGATTATTGTAATATTTGCATTAAATCCCTTAAGTTGTTTGCAGGTTTTAGAAGGGCAAAAGGTGCTGCCTGCAAAAGCTAAGGAGTTGGGTTTCCCTTTCAAATATCGTTATGTGAAAGATGCCCTCAAAGCAATCCTTTCATAAACACCAGTTTTGACATCATCAACAACTTCTGTATTCTTTATTCTTTGGATTCAGGGCATTGACATTTCCAAATATCAGAGGCATCACCAAGGAAATTTCACAATTCAAGCAAAACATGCTATCAAAACCACTAAGTGGATTTTCCTTGTAGCTGAGCTAAAATATAGAATTAGTATAATTATGGTTAATTGTCGCAATGTAAATAACTGTGTGGGGCTACTTTAGCTTCAACTATGTACCCTTCTGATTACTTATTAATATGAAGTTTGAAACTCAACCTATGAATAAATGGGTGTGTTCTCTTATTACTGTAAGGCAGTCACACAAGCCATAGGCTTCTTATTGCATCATACTGTGTCATATTCTCATTACATGTATGCAGACAAGTTTAGTAAAGTACAGTAAAAGTTCAAAACACTTGATTTAATATTTAATCAACCCCTTAGAGAGTGCTTCTTCCCCATAAAAGCCCGAAATTTTGGCTCTTCTTGTTGAGGAGGTCGTCGGTTGGATTCCTTCCCCTGCCAAGTGTGAGAGACATAAAGAATAAGAACAGGATCTTAGATTGAAAGGGATTTACGTCTTCTTAATCTTAGAGCAATCGACAGTGCTTTATTGTGAGGTTTATTACTCATGTAAAGTCTTCAACTTGATACTGTCAATTTTTAAGAGATAAAAATATTTGAAAGCAGCAGCAGAGTTACCTTTCCTATGTCTGTCTCACGGTACACATCAGATCCAAAAACAATCTTTCCTTGAGATTGACGACGACTACTTTGAGAACCAGGAGTTGCAGAAGACACTGAATTTCCATTTGAAGGAGATTGATACTTCAATGGTTTTCCATCCAAACGTTTTCCACTACCAGAAAAAGGCTTGAATTTAGGTTCTTTGTCAGCTTGAGCCTCCTTGGCTGTAAAGAAAGAGCATGAAGTTAATCTAATATCATACTACTACCTCCAGTTTTTAATATAAAATCTGTTTTAATAAAGTAATTGAATTACAAAGTAGATCTTATATCAAGGATCGAGGTAGTAATATTTATGAATAAAAATGAACTATCACTATATTACTGCTGCAAGTTTCATCTAATAAATCCCCCCATAAACGCACCTTTCTTCAGTGCAGATTTCATGTAATCCAAGGGAATAGCCAGGTCCACCTCACAGTCAGTGTTAACTATGGTTATTGCATTAGCAGGCTTGGTTTCTATAACATCTATGCAATACTTTTTGTTGTTGTATTCCACCATGAAGCTATCTCCAGTGGTTAAGCAGGTAAAATTTCTCAGACTGGTCTCTAACCTGCATTTTAACCCCAAAACAAAAAGGGTCAATTATCTAAAAAGCATTCACCACACAAGTGTAGGGAGTATAATTCTATTACATAAATAAAAAAAGGGGTAGCCTAGTGCATAAGGCTCCCATCAGGTGGGTCTGAGGAATGATAGATGTACTCGGCCTTACCCCCATAATTGGAGAAGCTGTTTTCAGGATTTGAACCCGTAACCCCCAGGTCACATGGCAGCAACCTAATTCTATTACATAAGACAACAAAAAACAACAAAATACACCAGATTCAAGATTTGTTGTCTTGCTACTAACATAGAGTTGGTTTAGTGATATAAGGCACTGCTAGATTCCTCTAGGTCTTGATTTTAAGTCCCAGAGGAAAACACTTGTGTTGGGAGGAGGAGCTATGAATCCTGAATTAGATATCAAATGATAATATTAAAAAAAAAGAGATTTGTTGTCTTGCTGTATTTGTATCAGTGACTATGCCTCTTTGTGTACCTTGCATAAAAATACAAATCCTTGTTTGCTCTATAGGTTTTATATCATAACCATGTAACTATGGAACAGAAAGATGCATATAATAGTGCTAAAGAGCAATCAGGTTTATGATAGTTACGAATGAATAAGCATGACAGAAAACAGCATACATATGCTTTTGAAGATTTTAGAAAAAGCAGATTTGATGATTTTTCATTAATAAATTAAACATAATGATCATCAAACGCACATAGCTTTTGGGTTAGAAATATCCAAGAAGTCCTGGGTGTGAGGCTGTAATTTAAGATATGTTCCCTTGGGAAGTTCTGCGTTTTTCACTCTTACAATGTCTCCCTCTTGTAAAAGCATGTTCTGCATCATCTGCACAATAATAACAGTCCAATCAATAGCAGCTTCCAAAAAGGAATATGTATGTGTTTAAATTTGGGAAAATCGTTGTTAAATCCCACATAATTACACAAATCACTAAAAAGTGCCATAATAAATTAGTAGTATGAAATGACAAGTTTCGGTGCAAGAAATAACAAAAAATACATGTTGCTTATTTATTGTAGGACATTTTAGTGATTAGATTGCTTACGTGGGATTAACAACAGTAATTTTCACTTTTTTCCAAATTTTAAAATGTGTACCCAGTAAGGCATATATATCATGCCTTCCTCTGCAATGAACTCCAGCACCCCACAATGAGAAACACGATCAGCAGCATCATTCCGGAGTTCAAACAACATTGGATAATTCATATGTAGAGATGCTGCATGGTTTATATTTAATATTAGCTTCCCAACCTTGTTAATAAAGATGGATCACATCAACCATAAAATGATACGTAAATATGACTAAGATGATTAGCTTCATTTAGTTATTTAGGACAATTATATTCGTGAATAGATATATATATAAAGAGGGTAAATTGAAACAACTGACCTAGACGATGAAGGGCTGATGGAGGCATTATAACTGAAACAAGAAGAATTTATATCATTATTAAACAGTTAATTTGCATAAGTTTTTTTTTTAAAAAAAAAAAAGAATAACCAGGACTGCACGAGGAAACTTACTTTTATCACCACTTTCAATTTGGGGCTGGAGGATTAATGAACATTTAAAAAGAGTACGATGGTTAGAATAGTTTTTGGGGGAATAAAAAGAACTTGAATTAATGCTGGTCATTTTTGCATTATATTGAATTAAATATAGTAGGTCAAATATATTCCCTATTCATTAACTTGACTATAAACTCAATCAATCTTAAAAAATAAATAAAAGCATGACAACCAGCTCCATGCATGTTGGTCACGAGAAACTCGTGTGGTACATTTGAACGATAATCGTAAGTACTATGAAATCTAATGATTGATCCAACTACATAAATGGAATTCACAAATCACAAGGTTGTTTTCTCTGGCCATTAATTGCATAAGAAGGATATTTCCCCGTGTAAGCTCAATATTTATCTTGCCATTTATACATGAACAGTCACAATAATTACAGCTTTAATTTAATTAATTACCTGTTGATTAAAACTTCTAAACCATGCGTGAGAATAATAAATACTAATCAGGAAACCTGTGAAACTAAACCAACAAAATAACGCAGACCTTATCAATAAAAGCAGCAGAGTAACATCGATATGACTGCTCCAATGATGCCCCACGATTCCCATATTCGTAATTGGAAAACTGCTTCCACAAAACACAACAACCAACATATCATAAGGCCACAAATAATTATACTTTTAAACGCTATGTAATTAGTTAAAATCGACTACACATATCATCATATCATCGGAAGAGTTCATTAATAGAACAAATGAAAGTATACAAATGAAGCATGAGTTGAGACTGAAACAGAAAACATAGACTTTTTTTTCTGAATGAAATATCAAATGTGCAAAGCTTACCATTTTCTATTGTAACTTTCTTTGAGCAATCCTCCAATAACAAGGAAAGCCGCGAAATGAAAGAAGCAATATGAATTAGGTGAAATAGGATATAGGAAATTAGTGGCAAAAAACACCAGTGAGATTTGTATAGCAGAGATAGCGATGGAGTAGTAATAATAATAATAATAGTAAAAAGGAGGAAGAAGAGTATACCAGAAATTAAAAGAAGAAAGATGTGGTTGGAATATATATCTTTGTGTGTGTAGTTTGATCTGAGAATAAATCCAAGACGTCTAGAATTTTAACATTGGAAACCAAAAATGGCTTGCGAGAGGAGCAAGCCGACATGCCGCGTAATGTTCCCGCGACGTCGTTTTCTTGTCCTCATCGAATATATTCATAATAAATATATGCTTTAATAACATTCTAGTAACGACTTCATAACTTTCTGGCAAAAAAAAAAAAAAAAAACTATTTCATAAATTTTTTATTCTAATATCAAAATTTTACGATTTTTTGTGGTTAACAAGAATAAATTTGATATAAGAAAGTCTCAATTTTTTAAAAACTAATTAATTTCTAATTTCTACAAATAAAATTAAATTTATCATAATTTTCAAGTGATTATTTCTTTGTTTAATTGCATTTTAAAAATAAAATAATTTTTAATTGAAAAAATTTAAACAAATTTTTTTACAAATTACACAATCCTATTCAAGCAATTGAACATAGTGAGGATATCATTTATGACAATCCAGATCCCTAGTTATTAAGCAAAAATAGGTTATCTACTTGCTTATTATTATAAATGTGATATGTTTTTAGATGGGACTATACTTACACCAGCATCAAGTTTGTAATTACATAAGATCATATGTCCTTTTTTTTTTATGTCGGTTTATAGTTAAATGATAATAATTCAAAAACACGATAAATAATCATGTATGTTAGGAGAATTTAACGAAATAGATATAAATAACTCCATCTAAGTATTTTCTTTTTAGATGTTAGTGAAAGAGAAGGATGAGCACTTTTCTAGCCTGACTCTAATAAATCTCAAGACCAATAAATAGCGACCAAGGATTAGATCAAAGTATCGGATTCGTTCCATGTGGTGAGATTATTTGAACTTAATGGATGATCCATATTGCATTGATTATATATATTACGTACTGACTAATCTCTAAGCTTTTCTTCCTAATAAAGTCATGGGTTACAGCTAATTCAATTCGACTAATCAAAAGGTCTAATAAATTGCGCTATGGAATATATGATAACCTATATAGTAAGCCCCACCCAGCAATATTCCCATGCACGTAGTATTTTTCCGATGTGATCGTCTTTCAGTTCATGCAAGGGCAGGCTAAAAATGTGCTCCGCCATCAATTTCAAGCACTGTACGTGCACAAAATTATTTCAAATAAAAAATTCTTGATTATATAGGCCTCATAATATTTTGTTGATTTCATTTTCAAAATATATTATTACATATAAGGGTCCCTCTCTTCAATTCCCAACTTCTCTTAAACCAAACAAATGATGTTAAATTGTAATAGAAATATATTTAGTAATTAGTGGTTATTAAATATTGTATCATACTCTATGAAAATCGCCAACATTTAGAATCAAACAGACAGTACATATGTCAGAAATTTGTATATTTAAGAGTGAAGAAAATACAGCAAATCACAAATTATTCAATACAATATTATAAAGGTTTATGAGTTAAAGGGAGATTTTTTGCCCTTGAACTATTCTCTCAAGGCACAGGGTATTGCAAACTATCAAGGACTATATCAAACATATGTTATTTTGATACTTAAATTAAATGATTGAGAAATTACAAAAGAAAAACCTAAAAAAATATGTGTGTGAGAAAGAGAGAGAGAGACAAGCACTCATGTTATTTCTTACCTTAAAAAAGTGGAAAATAACCTCTCCATTGTTTAGTATCTCTATTTTCTCTCTATTGCTTCAAAACTACGTCATTTTGATTATGTGCGATCTCAACCATTGATTCTCCAATTAATCCTAGCCATTCATTTACAAACCTAATCTTAAAGCGGAACCAGTTTCCCTGCTCATCCTTTGGATGAGCAGGGAGAGCTAGTCTCCCTCTAGACCGTCCAGATTTAATTTTTTTTTAAATTGAGGATTTTTTAATAAAAAAATATTTTTTAAAAAAATATTAGTTAAGAGATTATCTTTATTTTAGATTCTGTACCTATTAAAATAATTTTTTTAAAAAAAATAAAAAAAAAATAGATCTGGACGGTCCAAATTTCCATGCTCATCTAAAAGATTGATTCCATCTTAAAGCTAATCATGTGTGTGGTTGATGAAACATCTTGGGAGCTGTGTGCCTTTTGTCTATTTGAGAAGGTAATTCAACACCTTGTTTGTATTGCTTTTTTCCCCAGTTTAGCTTTATCCTCAATTTTGATTTGCGCAAAGCTTCTTGTATCAACTTACACAACCATCAACCGACTTTTCTCAAATATGCTTTTTCCTTTTACTAGAAACAAATTAAAATAACTATGAAATAATAAAGTCCTGAATGTAAAATGGTTGCTTGTGCTTCTTCTTCTTCTTTTTACCAGGTATCCATATAACCTTTTTGAAATTAAAAAAGCTATGAAAATAATAAAGTTCCAAATGTAAAATGGCTACTTGTGCTTTTTCCTAGTAGAGTACATAAGTTTTTTTGCATTCAATTATGTTACTTGACTTTGATTTTTTTTCATTTGTCTCTTTTACATAATATTCCTTAATCTTGACAATTAAATGATATATTTAATTTTGACTGAACTTATTATTGTTACTGAATGAGATTTGTTTACTGTACCAGTGTTATTATCAAATGGTTCAGGAAAAATTTATTGTTATTTAGGGAATGTCAAAGTCCTAAAGAATGCTAATTTATTATTGTCAATCATGTCACCTACTATCTATTCCTCTTCCAGAGTCACTTTATAGTCCCTAGACACGTGAATCAAGTAACTATAACTTACAACCACATATTTTGTTCATTTCTCTCACTTTCTCTTGCTTTAATTTGATTGTATTGCTCATGATGGTTTATGCTATATTGCAGTTTGACATATATCAATGTAGGTATAGTGATGATCTAAAGAATGCTACTAATGTCATAACTGCCTTTGGTGAGATGTACGTATTTAGGAAGCATCATATTCTTTTGCAGAAGATTATCTGCTTAATACAACGATTTACAAAATAAAATATGATTAATCAAAATAAAGAGTGTTACATTTTCTTTTGCATATCATTTCCGTAATATTTGGTGGGATTACTGGTCTCTCTCTTCTAAAGTATCCTTCTAGCTCCTGCCAAAAAAAAATTATCAACTGGGTTGTAGTGGCAAAGCTTGAGACTTCAACTAAAATTTTACGATAGTAAGTATTCATGGTTTGGTTACAACGGGATTGAGCCTTCCTCTTCTCATTCATTTTGTCAATGTGTGTCTGTAACATGCAGACAATATAATGTAATTCTACTATAAAGGAATTTTATTTATTTGAATATAATAGTTTCAATCTTTCCAACATCTTTTTATTAGTGATCTGATATACATTTTCTAAATAATTGACTAAATTCTAATGCTTCAAGTGAATTTACATCATTGTCCAATTGAGCCTACAAGCACAAAAGTTAAAATGAGGTTTCGTGGAAAAATCAACAGCCCAAGAACTTCAAATATTAAACGTGCATGAAGCAATATAAAACATGAATATCAAATTGAAGACAAATTGTGGGAATCATATTTGTATCTATTACTCAAAGTCGAAAAAACAAAAGCAATCAAAAACATGAAAATCCTAACTTAATGAACAATTTTTCTCAAAAAATTATGTAGAGTGAAAAATTAAATATAAAGGCACAACTATTTTTCCTTTCATCTAAATGAGCATCTCAAACAGGAAAAAATTATCTCTACTAGGAAAAAGCACAAGCAGCTGTTTCACATTTTTGGAACTTTATTATTTTCATAGCTTTTTTTTTATAACAATCATGAAACACTACTAGACTCCTAGGTCCAGTTTCAAATTCTTATGAATACACTCCGGAGGATCAAGAAAGGTTATATGGATACCTGGTCCACAAAAAAAAAAAAATACAAGCAAATATTTTACATTCAGAACTTTATTATTTCATAGCTTTTTAAATTCGTTTCTAATAAAAAAAAAAGGCTACTTGGGAATTTCCTGTTGATAGTTGTTTAAGTCATTATAAGAAGCTTTGCACAAATCAAAATTAAGAATAAAGCTAAACTGGAGGAAAAAGAATACAAGCAAGGTGTTGAATTACCTTCACAAACAAACATAAGGCGTGCGGTTCCTAAGATGTTTCATCAAGCACAAACATGGTTAACTTTAGGACTAGTTTACAAATAAATGGCTAGAATAGTTAAGGAATCAATGGTTGAGATGGCACATAATCAACATTGTTTTAAAAGAATGGAGAATAAATGGAGACACTGAATAATGGAGATGTTGTTTTCCATTAAAAAAGACTTGCAATAATGATAAATTGCATCCAAATAATTACTATATATTGCAATAGTACAGTAAAAGCCATTATTATTCTTCTTCTTTTGAAAAGCAACCACTAAAGATCAAGTATCAGGTCCGATCCGAATTCATATTCAAGCTATAGCCACATCCCACCATTTGTGAAGCTCGTGGGCATATAAGATAAGCTCTGGAAGCCATTATTCTTCAAGAGGAGGCAGAGATGGAGATGATGAAGAAACCAAATAAGTCATCATGTTGAAGGAGTAAGCCAGGGGACTAGCCAATGATGAAGCAGTAACCATACATTCATCATCGTCATTCTCTTCCTTCACAAACTCTCGTACACAGTTTTTTAAGGTCTCAAGCATGACTTGTGGCTCATATTGCATAACCTCAAGGACGTCACTACACAACGACCCTACCGTTGCCTGAGTCACTGTAAACCTATGTGGGCCGTCGCTCTGTACCACTCAAACACCAGTGGGACCCCCAAAAAGGTTATGAACCCCACCTATTGCCTCCTCGTAGGCCACACCTAAAAACATTCCCACATAATATTTTCTGACACGGTCTCTCAGTTCATACAACGCCAGGCTTGGCTCGTCGCCTATAAACTTGTTTACCTTACCATCACTGTCACATGTTAAATCCGATAATATCCCTCTTTTTGTTGGTCGTTCATCTAGCCGATGAATGGGAATTATAGGAAACAACTGTTTTATCCCTTTGAATTCATCAGGAATTGAGGTGAACACAGAGAGATTCACACGGTATGGTCGAACTAGTGGATCCTTATTTTCACTACTAGTTTCCTTATGAATCAACTCAAACAAACCATCTACAGTAGCAAGATGTTCAATCCTAAGATACCCTTGCCTGAATTGTTCAATACAACGTTGCTTTAATTGCTCCGTGTAAAGCAAACAAGTCTCGTACTCGCCTTTAATGGCCGCAGGAGATAGATTATGATAATGAACACGAGCTTCCTCCGACAACGCACCAATCAAATGTTGCAGCCCAGAGGAGGACAAAGTCAGTGATTCATATGTGGTAGAAGAAATAACCTCAAAGATCAAGATGGAATGATGAGACACAATAGCTCTTCCACTTTCACTACAAATTATAGGGTGTTCAATGGAATTACGATCACAGGCACATTGAATTACTTGAACAACAGTTGTGGCATACTCTTCCATAGTATATCCGACAGAAACATTGGAATCGGTCCACTTAGAACCGTCGTAATCAATGCCAAGACCACCTCCGATGTCAAGAACTTGCATGTGAGCACCCAATCGAACTAATTCACAATATATCTGCGTAGCCCCTTTTACACTATCAGCGACACATGTTGTTGAAGGGTTTTGAGAACCTATATGAAAATGCAACAACTTCAGGCATTCAAGCATACCAACTTGTTCAAGCTTTCTCATAACATTCAAAATCTGAATTGTAGTGAGGCCGAACTTGCCTTTCTCACCCGAAGTTGATCCATAATGACCAGAATGTTTTGTCCTTAATTTAGCTCGAATACCAATCACATGCTTAATGCTGAGCTTCTTGCTCAATTCAACAATGACATCAAAAGTTCGTCTTCTTGTTCGATAACGATGAAGGTGTTCAAGGATGGCTTCCTTGCGATTAAGGCCAGAGAGATGTACTCATAGTCTTTGTAGCCGTTGCAAATCAGAAAGGCCTCAGGATTAGCTTCACACAAACAAGTCATAGCAAGGAGGAGCTCGGCTTTTGAACCGGCCTCCAAACCGAACAGGAAAGAGAAATCGAATCTCACGATGTCCTCTAAAATGAACCGGTTGGGATTGCTTTTCACTGGGTAAACGCCTTGATAATGAGACTTGTAGCCCTGAGACTGGATTGCTTGTCGGAAGGCCAAGTTAAGGGACTCGACCCGGTCCTTTAGTACGTCGGGAAGTCAGAGAATGAGAGGGAGTTTCAGCCCATGACCACCGGAAGATTTTGGATCGGTGACATTTTTTCACAATGTTCAATAAATCGATCTCTTGATGAGGATTGGTCGATGAGGCATGTGGGAGGATTGATATGTACCAGAGGAATTCACAGAAAAGTATGGAGGCCCCCATTTATCAAGATTATAAAGGGAGGCAGACAATGAGGTTGTCCAGCATGAATTCTCGGCAGCATTGACGGCAGTGACAGTGTTGCCGGTGGCATCGTCGGCTGTCGTCTGAGACTTGCCAAACATTACGTCAACGGCCAGAAGAGGGCTATCCTTAGTGGAGAAAGGAAAGCCGAGTAGGGCAATTGAAGCACCAATAACGGCATGAGACGAGGTATGCTTTATCTCTTTAGTATAGAGGTTCAATATAACCGAAACGGAGGACAAGTCAAGGATGGAGCTAGCTCCCCGCTTAAAATGCAAATTTATTTTATAAGTTATCTTAGAAGTTTTTTAGGTTAAATATTACTACCGATATTATCATTTTTTAAAAAAAAGTTAACGGTAAACGTTAAAAAATAATATAAGGCAGCATTAATATGTTTTAAAATTTGTAGGATGACATTGGTTATAAAAAAATTTTTAAAATAATATTACTCCTTAACAAAAATTTTTAGAACAAATTTACATCTTAACTTTTTTTTTTTTTTTTTGTTCCAAGGTAGCTCATGCTGCATCTTCTATACATTACTCCCTCCGTTGGTTATTATCAGCTTTAAACGCAGTTTGGTAATTTTTATAAGTTTCATTTTGGAAGAAGTCAATTTAATTGATTTTTTAAATTTTTATATATATTTAATTAGTTATATGTTTCTGTCATTTTTTCATCAATCTCCTCTTTCATATTATTTTAATTTTATATGTAAGTCATTTGTATCTCATTATCACGTATCAAAAAATACATTAAACTGATAAGATTTTTTACATATGCCCTTATATTAAAATTTTTGTCACTATGTATTTACATATCATTATAACATGTTTGTTTGGGCGTTTGGGCATTTCATAAGCTCGATTGGCACTGTGCAATGGTTTTAAGGTGTTTGGTTAGACATTCAATTCACTTAGCTTATCTTATCTTAAGCTACTTTTTAAAAAAGCTCCCCCCACCAGCTTTAAGCTTTGAGCTTATAGAATTTATTACCCTTATTGCTAATAAATGATGTCTGACCTAAGTTTTTTTTCATTTCTCTCTCTTCTCTTCTTCTTCGTGTGTGGTGTGTCTGTGGCCAAAGAAGAAACTGAAAAAAATCTCGTCACTCTCATTGCTGGTCTTCCATCTCTCAGCCGCCATTTAAACGTGTTGCAGCTAGATCGTTACTTATCTTCAGCCTTCAGTTGTGGGCCATGGTCGGCGGCAGCGGTGATCAGCCCTTTCCGTGTGTTTAGCCGTTGCTCAGAGTGTTGGAGTCCGACGAGGCTGATGGACTCCGACGGGAAGGTTCTCGGTCTAACGGTGGCCGATATGTGCGTGGTTGGAAGTTCCAGTGACTTTGCTCAGGAAAGTATAGATCTACTCTCTCATCTCTCTTCTTGTGGTCTCTGCTTGTCAACACTCTGAGCTCCAGTGTCTGGTGATTCGTCTTCCCTCCGGCAGTGTGTTCTTCTGGGTGGTAAGGTTTTGAACTTTGTGTTAACCAACATTTGCGACGCTACTGTTCTGGAGATTTATTTCTGCTCGCATGTTCCAAGAAATCGTGTGCTACTATGTTGCTCTGTTTCTTGCTATTTTTGGTATCCTACTGTGGTTGATCTGCTTCATGGGATTTTGAGAATGCTAATGTTGTTGATTTGCTTCATTGCATTGTTGTGCCATATTGATCTTAGATTGCTTGATCTTTGGTATAGCCTTGAGTCTTAGTTTGGTCACCACTCTCAGCATTTGGGTGTTTCCGGTTGCTTTTGAATTGATCTGTGGTGTAGCCTTTGTTGATCCATATGCTCAAAGTTAATTTTAAATCTTAATTATTTAAAATTAATCAAACAATAAAAATAAAAAAGTAGAGGAAAATAAACAATAACAAAAATGAAGAATTCTCTCTATGAGCTTCCTATGTGGGCTGGAACCCTTCTAAGCTCCCACATATGAGTATTAAAAATCAAACTTGTCATCTCTTACCAAAACAAAATAAAATCATACTAGTCATCAAATGTAAGGAACTAATGTTTGAATTCTCATGAAAAAAAGAGGTGTTTATATTTAATATCATACAATACCTCTAATAACATGATATTTATGTATTAAAAAAAATGGTGCTAGTCATCAAACCTGTTAAAAGCTTTGGTTCAACGATTAATATCTAACCATATTGGACCAGGGTCAAATTGTTGACAGTAATTAAAAACTACTCGTATGAGTTTATTTTTAATTATATACTAATTGTTCAAGATAAAAAAGAAGTCAAGCTGTAATATAAAAATTAAAATTAAGTAGTAAGAGAATTAAAGTGAATAATAGCAATAAAATTAAAATAAAGTTTAAAGAGTTTAATTGTATAAAAATATATTTTAAGAAAAAAAACAGAGAACACAAATAAATAGTTATATATTTTAAATTAGAAACTTAGATTCATTGCCCAATTACAATTGTAATCAGGGTACCTCAAAGACTCAAAGTTGCCACACAACTTGAGGGAAGTCCACGCACCTGTGCCACACAACTTGAGGGAAAAAACAAAGAAATTTAGTGTCTGATTGGTTCACGAAACTGAAAATAATATAATGATATTTATATAATTTGTTTGGTTTGTTATTAGGGAAAGATTATACATATATATAAAAATATTTGGTTGGATTACATCAAATATAAGAATAATATAGTAAGGGACAAAATTACCCATTTTTACATATATAATAATGTACACGTTAGGTTTATAATAATCTTTTCATTCCGTGCAGTGTACATGCTGAGTTCATAGTAATTTTTTAATATTTAATGGTGGAAATATTATGTAATGTATATATTGGATTCATGTTAAGTTTTTAATATTTAATGATCGGAATATTATTTAATGAGATATTTTAATATTTTTTAATGGTAAAATATAATTTTTTAAATGTTTGAATGAGTGAATATTTCTTAAATTTTTATATTATTAATTATTTTTTTAATATTTAATGGTGGTAATTAAAATTATTCAATATCCAACCGCATTTATGGGTGGACATTTTAGTCAATTTAAAAAATTATAATAACAATAATGTTATTTTCACTGGATTACAGGATGCCTGCATCTTCATTTATCAGTCCTAATAGTGTGTGTAATCCTGATTACATCAAATGATGTAATCATGATTACAAAATATAATCATCTTTACATTATATAAATCTAACTAAACGCTATAATTATACTATTACATCATGTTAAATCTAATCATCTTTTATTTAATAGAACAAAACCGGCTATTAGATTAATTGACTTAAATTATTTTTTCGTGATTAACGCCCCCTAAACACGTGGGATAATGGGAATGGAAAAATATGAAACTTCACAGTAGAAAATTAATTAAATTGCCAACCGTACGGCCACGGGAATAGACAACATTCTCATATTTTTGTGTTCCTTCCATGCATGTGAAAAACATTAAACTCGTTACCGTCTTCTCTTTTGCCCCATAAACACGGGGAAGGAGTAAGCCTTCCAGCTGCTAAAGAAAACATAAACATTAACCAACTTTGACCCGGACCCGATTTCTTAATAGTACTTCCTTCTCAGTTAAATATAAGAGTTTAATAATCAAATTACACAATTTAAAAAAACGGTTAAAATTAGTTAAAACTAATAAGTAGGTATAAAATAAACTTTTTTTTAAGTATGTTTTTATTTATGAGAGGTAAATAAAAAAGAGAAATAAAGTAATAAAAAATTCTTTTGTTACTTTTTATAATAACCCAAAAAAGTTATCTCAATATTTAATGATTTTTTTTCCATTCATACTTCTCATTAATTATACATATTGCATTGATTAAAATGTTAGTGATACTTATACTTATTCTATTCCTCCCTCTTACTTGCCCCTAATAAATAAGGGCATAGGGGTGAGCAAATTAGAACCGAAACCGAAAACCGAACCGAACTTAATTCGGTTTTTTCAGTTTGGTTTTTGGTAAAATTTCGGTTTTTATTTTTCTAAAAGTTTGGTGTTTGGTTCGGTTATTAAAAAAAGATTCGGTTAAAACTGAAAAATCAAAATATTTATAATATATTTATATTTAATATATATTATTTCATAAATGCATGTTTTTATAATTAAATAAGTGTATATTTTGAATAATATTAGATAAAATCTATAGATATTTTAAATCTAATTAATCTATTTTATTTCTTTTACACCTAAATCTAATATTAAGGATAAAAATAATATTTTTTTAAATTTTTTTTATATATTTTATTTTGCAGAAAATAAAAAAAAATCGATTAATCGGTTATAACCGAACAGAACTGAAAATATTTCGATTTATTTTATTAATCGGTTTCGATTTGGTTTTTAAAATTGGATTTATTTAGTTTTCACCGAAAAGTCGAATGCGCACATCTATAAGGGCATACTTAGAAAAAAGTTTATTTCAATACATATTTATTATTTTTAATTATTTTCTTAAACCGTGCAATTCGGTTATTAAGCTATTATAAATAGGGACGGAAGTAGTATAAATATCACTAACTTTTTAATTAATGCAATACGTACATATAATTAATAAGGGGTAAAAATAGAGAGAAAACTCACTAAATGTTCAAATAACTTTTGTAAGGCTCTTATAACATAGAACAAAATAATTTAAATTTTGAATTCTTATAAAAAAGATTAGAGGGGTATAAAATATTAAGAAACAAAATAATTTAAATTTTAAACTCTTATAAAAAAATACAAGGAGTATAAAACGTTTTTAACTCCATCATCTGATTAAAAAATGAATAATTTAGATTTAATATTTTATAAATTTATTATTATTATATTTTATAATTTAAATTTTTAAATTTTTTTATATTGTATTTATTAATTGCATATATTAGATTTTAAAAATTTAAATTTATTTATATTTAAAATAGTAGGTTTATAAAAAAATAATTGGGTTAATATAAATTTTGGTCCCTGAAATTTAGCCCAATTTTAGTTTTTGTCCCTCAAGTTTGAAATCGATGATTTTGGTTCTTGAAGTTTGGCCTAATTTTTGTTTTGGTCCCTCAAGTTCAAAATCGGTAGTTTTAGTTCCTCAAATTTACTCCGTTTATAATTGTCGGTCCCTCAAGTTTTAAAATTTTGTTTGTATTGTATTTATGAATTGCATATATTAGATTTTAATAATTTAAATTTATTTATATTTAAAATAGTAGTTTTATAAAAAAATAAAATGGTTAATATAACTTTTTGTCTCTTAAATTTAGCTAGATTTTGGTTTTGATCCTTTAAGTTTGAAATCGGTGGTTTTGGTCCTTGAAGTTTGGCTCCATTTTAGTTTTGATCCCTCAAGTTTAAAATCGATAGTTTTGGTTCCTCAAGTTTACTCCGTTTATAACTGTTGGTCACTTAAGTTATTAAGTCCTTACCAACAGTTATAAAAGAATAAACTTGAGGGACCAAAACTAAAATCAAGGTAAACTTTAGGAACTAAAAGTTATATTAACTCAAAATAAAATCAAAACCATCTTTTTTTTTTTTTTAAAATGAAGGTGGATATAGTGATATACGATTCTAAAAAGAAAAGGAGGCAATAGATCCCAAGAGAACCCAAACTCTACCACCATAATATGAGCCATTTTCTTTTAACATGATTTAATTTGAAATTAAATCATGTTTAAACTTAATAATCTCTATAATATTTAATTTTTTTTTTACTATTTTATCTTTCTGTATAATTCAATTCGAAAAAGTGACAAATTTTTCTCATTAAAAGACTATTTTTTTTATAAGTCTCATTAAAATTGGAATTTATGAAAATACTTTTTAGTCTATACTTAATTTTTCCCATCAAATGACACATGCCTGAAATTAAATCATGTTTAAACTTGATAATCTCTATAATATTTAATATTTTTTTTACGATTTTATCTTTCTGTATAATTAAATTCGAAAAAGTGACAAATTTGTCTCATTAAAAGACTATTTTTTTTATAAGTCTCATTAAAATGCGAATTTATGAAAATACTTTGAAGTCTATACTTAATTTTTCCCATCAAATAACGCATGCCTGTGAACTCGCACTTTTTTACCTGGCATTGACCAATCGCCTTGATCGCCTGTGTTGACCAGTCAAAAATAATTTTTATTAAAATATTAAAACTACCAGTTCTTAATACAAGACTCACATTAATATATAAATTAAACTACAAAGTGGGCAGGAGAGAGTAATACTTTAGCATTTAGAAGCCAAATATGGCAGATTTACAAGTAAATCTTCAAACAAAAATCATGATAAACCAACGTCATTTTTTATTGATGCCACTTAAGAAGATAATTAGTTTTTAAAATCACATATGTTCACCATCAATCCAAACGCTCACTTAGACGTTACAAGAGTGAAAAATGAACGCTGATTTCAAAGTCTACTATGGCAAAAAGGCTATGAACACATTGATAATAAAATCATTACAGGACCACTAGTTCCCACAACACAAAAAAACTACTATATCAGTTCTAAGATCATGTGGCATAATACATTGTCGAGGAAAAGAAGTTAGCTTTCGAAGCTTTATTGGCCAAGCAAAAACCTACCTTAAACAAACAAAACAACACCCACTGGCTGATTTTGAGCAACTACTTCCACACAAATCATTATTAAAGCCTGCAAGTGTTGTCCAAGTGCATCGCTAACTTAAGAATATCTACGAAAATTACCCCCTGTTCCCCAAATAAAAAGGTAGAAACATATAGGCAATGAAAGAATAATCCTGCAACACAGCTCCTCTCCTACTCAGCTCTGGACTGGCCAGCACGAGAAGACAGGATAATACCAACAATGAGACCGTACAGAGCAAGAGCTTCGGCAAAGATCAGGATGAGAATCATTCCAACAAAAAGTTTTGGCTGCTGTGCATTTGCTCTGTAGAGGAAAAATAAATTGCTCAATGGCGATATAAGTTTGCATAATCAATGGCACGAGAGACATGCATCATATTCATCACATCAAAAGAATATGCCAGCAAAGACAAATTTATGTTCCATCCAGGAGCATGCGACATTTGACATCTGTCCAACTCAAATAACAGAATGCACAGCCACAATAACAATGTCTTTCCTACACAAGTCAATTGACAAGTTTGTTTTTTGGTACTATCAATTCAATTGATAAGTGTTTAGTATTGCTAATACTATGGGGATAAGGCCAAAACAACTTCAAATCAAAGCAAGTTAAGAAAAAGTAGTAGGCGAGATTCTCAATAAACCAAATTAAGAGAAGACTAATATATCATACGCTAAGGTACAAGGGTCATACCTCACACCAGCATCGCCGACAATGCCAATAGCCATTCCAGCAGAAAGGCCAGCAAGTCCACAGGCAAGACCAGAGGAGAGATGTGCATACCCATCAAAGAGGTAATAAGATTTGGCCTTAGGGTTTATGCCAGTACTAATTATAACAGCAATAATAAGGCCATAAATACCCAAAACTCCAGCCATAACAACAGGAACTATGGACTTCATTACCAACTCAGGTCTCATCACACCCATCGAAGCCACACCTACACCACTCTTTGCTGTGCCATAGGCAGCTCCCATACCTACAATACAATCAATGTAAGTCTGGATCCGATCTCCCACGGGGAAATAGAGAATCTCGAACATTTTTAAAAATCCAAAAATAAATCAACGATTCTATAATTTACTTCCAAAGTTCACCGAAGATACTTCTGTAGCCATATCAGGTCTCCTGAGTTTACTAGGATAAAGATAGGAAATGGATTTCAAACCGCTTGAAAAGCAACGGTCGTCAAACGAAAAATTCTTAATCCGATCTTCATATTGATTGGAGTCGTTTTCGTTTACGTATAGTATAAATGGATATTCAGATTTTTTAGTAGGAACCGATTTACGATTCGCAGCAGTTTCTCGAATCCTACGATGACGATTTCAAAATAGATCAAAGCATAGCCGAATTGATCACAATTACTTCCTAATGACATACATACAAACTCATAAAACAAGGCCATCCTCTTCCCAACATTTTTCCCAGAGAAATACAAACCGAAATCAACCCGAAGAACAAACTCAGCGGAACAGACCCAATTGTTTTTACAGGATCAAAGATAAAATACATATTCGATCACCAAATCACGAGGAAACAATACAGATCGCGAAAAGAAAGAAATAGATCTACTTCAAAAAAACACTAGGCGATTGGGGAAAAAAAACATGAGATAGGGAATAAGGAGATCAAATTACAGGAGAAAACGAGCGCTGCTGCGGCTCCGAGGAAACCAAAAAAAGGTGCCGTCTCATCGCCGCTGAACGAACCCATTATCGGATACGGATCTACAACCACGTCGGATAGATCTGGAAAGTATTATTTCTTCTCAGAGATCTTCAAAGTTGGCTCTCTCTCTCTCTCTCTCTGTACGAGTACGTTTACCGGTGAGGAAAGGAGGGACGTGGAAATCATGTGTTCATCAGTTTTATAATTAGACGCTCGGGTCCCCAACTGAGTCCGGGTCAAGGGATCCCAAATATTGGCTAAACTCAGGAGAGCTCAGGGTCCAATAATATGTTTTCTGGCAAAACAAGGTCCATTAATAAGTCTTAAATTGGCCCACACTTTTTGGGCTTTCTGAATCTTCATTAGCCCAAAACAAAAAAAAATTATGCATTGCCGATAGGATCTTGAATTATTTCCAATAGAAAGATTTTATACTTATAAAAAATTGTAAGAAAATAAATGTATATTTATTTTCATTTTAATAAAATTAAAATATTTCAAATAAAAGTTTAGATTCATAAATGAAATATTGGGATGATTGAAAAATTAAAATAATGTGTCTTTTTCAGAGGAGAGTGTCTTCACTATAAAACGCCCCTCAAAATTTAACATGATATTTACATCATTAAAATCCCTTATTGGTATGCTGTATGCACTGAGATGTAAGGAGATATTTTCCCTAATCTTTAATATAAGAAATGGTTGTGGGCAAAAAAAAAAGGGAGAATTATTATACAGTCCCAAGGAAGCAAAAAAACGTAGAATCAGTCCCACAAAATCATATAATCACTGTCTGGTCCCAAAGGATTGATTTTTAATAAATTACAATTGGGAAATTACTCAAATGCCCTAAATGAATTTGAGACTGTCCATAATGAATTTGATTCCCTCACCCGCGGCATTCTTCATCGGCTTGCACAGACAGTTGCCTCCACAAGCCCTAGCGTCGGCGATCGCGTCTCTGTCCTGATTTCGTCTCGCGTCTCTCGTCTAACTCACGGTTGCCTGAATCGTCACCATTCTTCATCCGCACAAAGAGGAAAGCTATTGTGAATCCGAAACTCGCCATTACTAGCTGTAGCGTCGCCAATCGGCATTTCGTCGGACGCATCAACTATGGACAACGTAGCTCGTGATTCAGTTTGTAATGAAGCACAGTTGCTGCTAAATCCATACCCTTTCATCTTCGCAGGTACCTTATCTGCTTGCTTGTGGTATTGCATTTCGGCCATAGCTTTTGATTTCATAGCCTTTGTTTTTCGAGAGAAAACCGTAAGAAAAAGAAAAAAGCTCCTAAACAGAGCTTGAGGAATAATCAAGAACACTGGCAATGACTTTTGTGTATATATATAAACTTACATGTATATAATTTATACGTACAAGAGCCGACAACTTATGGTTGGGTGAATGGAGTGAAAGGGAAGTGAACGTGGGGAGTGTCGAAAACTTAGGGATTTGCAGGGTTCAGGGGTATAGAATTTGACGGAGGAAAAGGGGAATGAATGTGGGTCTTGAACTTGTTTATGTGAAAGCAATAAAATAATACATGAGTTTTGTGATTACCAATGTAAGTTGAGCTAGTTGGAGTGCGAAAACGAGGGCAGGGTGAATTAGAAGAGTTGCAAAGGTAAGCATGAAAAGAGGGGAAGTGTTGTAATGAAGACAAAGCACAGGGTGTTTAGCCATGGGAACAGGGACCCATCACTCTTAGGTGGATTAATGGGTTTCCTTGGATTCTGCCTTTGCCTTATGTCCTAAAGGCCAACATTATCTGCTGTTTTTGTGGCAACTTGTTTAATGATCAATTTATTTTCTATTAATAACAGTTTGATAACTGAAGATATGTTGTAAGTAAAATCAGTATCCTTTTGAGGCTAGATTGGGTTGGTGGTTCACATATGTTAATCTGGACTTGTTTATTTCATAATAGCATATGATATTGTTGTCCATGTTTTGTCATGTTGTTTCTTAGAAGAAAAATGAGTTGGAGGATTAAGAACTTAAGTACTAAATCATTTTTCTGTTCTTTGGGTGAGCAACATGTAAACCGGGGTTATCCAAGAAAATATGTGTGGTTATCTAATTAGGCTTGAATGCTTTTAGTTATAATTTCATTCCTTAGTAAGAAGTACAATGAATGTTTTGTACTTAACAGGTTAATGAGCCTTGTATATTTGGTCAGGTAAAGAAGGTGGATAATGCAAACTTTTACGTTAAACTTGGTAACCAAGCAGTAACCTTTGCATTTACATAAAAGCATCCTTCTTGAAATTCTGAAAGGAGGCGTATTTTGCTGTTCCATCAAGTTCTTCATTGCATCCCCTATATGTATAATATTTTGATAGTGAAAGTAATTGGAAAGAATTTCCTATGTGCATTACTATTAAAGGGAAAAACCCAACTTGAGTTATGTTTTGTTAATTTCATTTTAATTTCCTCAGTCCAGTTGCAGTAAAAAAACCAGCAAAAATTTTTCAGTGAGGTATTACTTGTAATTGCTGAGGTGCTTTAATGTGTCTTTTGTACTCTGCGATTATGAAACTTAGTTGGAGATTCACTTTTTTGAAGTATAAGTTATATACTACACAACTAAAGTGGTGTAAATTTGTTTTGCAGGGGAAAAATCTGTACAAGCAAAAACATAATCCGGATAGAGGGAAGAAATCAGGGAAAAGCGGAATGGAAAAAAGAGGTCCAACCTTCTCTGGATACAAGTTATTCACCGAGGAATTTTTCCTCCACAAAAATGACAAGAAAAAGCAGAAAGATAAGGGTAAACAACTAAAAGAAGCATGGAATCAGCTTAGTGATAAGGAGAGAGCTGAGTTCTCAGCCCGGGCTGAACAATTAAGAGCCCCGGGAAAAGGGAAGACGTATGTAGTTCCCTTCTTGACAAGATCTGCACCAAAACAGTTTATGGCTGTTTGCAACAACTTGAAGGATCGGCCCGATATGATGAATAGGCTTAAGAAAATTGGGTTTGACAAGTTGGTCAATGTTAGTTGCCCTCAAATCAATCGTGATTTGTGTGCTGAGTTCATGACACACTTTGACCCTCCCACCAAGCAAGTTTCAATTCGAGGGGAGAGCCGTGGAATTGGTCCTCAAGATGTCTCAAAAATACTTGGTCTTCCTCACGGTGGGTCTGAAATACAGGTACAAGTCCATGAAGAAAATGTACTTTTCAAAAATTTCAGAAGTATGTACAAGAACATCAAGTACCAAACGATTGGTGAGTGGTTGATGGGCCCTGCTGATGAGAATTTTGAGTTCCTTTTCATCATATTCGCCTTAGGGACCTTGTTGGACCCTACCGCAAGTATTTATGTTACTGACCGTGTGTTGAAGTTGATGACGGTCACGAAGGATGCACTTGGTCAGTTTGACTGGTCATCCTTTATTCTTAAAGAACTTTGCCTTGGGATTCAAGAGTACCAGAGGGACTTAAGGAAAGGGAAAGGACGAGGGAGAAAGACAGTAGGAGGTTGTCTATACTTCCTTATGGTAAGTAGCAATCAATTATCTGTATGTCTCTTTACTTGAAGTTCAAATTTTAACATATAAATCTTACTTGTCCTTCACATGTCATGCAGATGTTTTGCCTCCAATATTTTCCATTGGGCAACGTGAAAGCCCGTAAAGATGAGGATGCCATGACATTTTGGGATGAGGAAAGGGTCAAGGGGAGAGTACAAACTGAAAAACAAAGCAAGAAAGGCCTACTCTATGGGGCCAAACACGCTGGTGGCCAATCATCAACCACATTTAATGCTGACACAATGCTTACTCACCCTGTAATTTTCACTGTTTTGTTATGTTAGCTGTGTTTATAATTACTTTTCACCAAGTTTGTCATGAACTCTATTGGCAAACCAAATCTGACCAACATGTTCATGTTCCAGGAAATACGAAAGACTTATTACAAGCTGGTTGACATGGTGGGGGAGGAGCTCCTTGCCCTTCAGAATAGGTTGGAGGCTGATCATCATAAGGAGGATGATATTGTTCGAGAAGAAGATGACGAAGAGGAGGCTGAAGACGTTAAATGTTCAACCGACGAAGCTGAAGGTCATGAAAAGGATGCTGACTCTGAAAAGGAAGAAGATGGTGGAAATGAAGAAGCTGAACATGGTCAAGATGCCTCCGCAGAATCTCAACAGAATGAAAAGGATAAAGAACCTGATGAAATTGAAGAAGTTGGGGGTCAAGCTGAGGACAAACAAGTCCTGAAGGTGGAAGATGAAGGGAAGTTGCCAAAAGGGAGTGACCTTGATTTAAGAAGGTCAAAACGAGTCATAACTCCCAGCTGGGTCGTCAAATCTCCCTGGCTTCATAAGACCAAGAAGTTTAAAGGGAAGAGGAAGGTGGACGACAAGGAAGTTCTGTATGAGTTGTGCACAACAAGGTGTAATGATGAAGAAGGCGACAAGTAAGTTTAAAATAGTTTCTTGGTTTAATTAATGAATTAAATGTTTTTTTTCAGCCTCACTCACATGTTTGGTTTTTTTGCCCCTTTTTCTGTCATTTAGAGAATTTGTGGATATGTACAGGTACTTCATCACGAGGAGGGAACTTTATTGTCTCCGACCCAAGGGGTGGATAAATGATCGGGTAACCTAATGATTAACATTGAAACACATTCAGTTGATATAGTGGTTGTGGGTACTAATATTTTTCTGTTTTTCATGAAGGTCATGTCAATGGTTGCTAGGACTTTGGTTGAGGACCAAAAAGTAAACGATGGTACAGTTCGGCGACACATATTCACACCGGACTTCATGCATAAAATTGTCTCCGCTCCACTTACATGGTCTTCAGCCGATTATGAAACACAAATCCTCCCTGAACATATAGGATACAATATTGGGGATTGTGAATTTATATTTGGTCCAGCTGTGCTACTTGATCACTGGTTTTGTTACGTTGTTGACACAAAGACAATGAAATTCTACGCCTTGGACTCATTGGTTGATACCCTGACGTACATGAGGAAGCAAAGGGAACGTCAAGAGGCAAAGAAATTTGTGAACCCACAGAAGGCCTTGAAAAAGATGACTACCAACCGGAAAGCACAGCTTGACCCCAAGGAGTTAATGGCAACCCGAGTTGTATGGATGAGTATTTTTTAGATGTGTGTGGGGAGTGTGTTTTTATCTAGCTAAGCGACTGACATGCTCTGTGTTTGTTGCAGCGTAAATGTTTTTTCCATATTATCCGTCGAGTTAAGCCCGAGTTGTTTGCAGAGGAGCACAAATTTGAGAAGGGTGTGACATGGGCGAAAGTTCATGTCCAATCAGACACGTTAGTTTGTTTATTATTGTATGATCTTTACTTCAGTGGCATTTGTTCTCTGATTTCACATTTATTTCACTCATATATGCAGGGATTCATGTGGTGTTCACGTGATGTCATGGTTACAAATGTGGGATGCAACTGTCCAAGATGAGGATGATTACACAATGCCATTCTACTCAAGGGAAGACCTGCACGAAATGAAGGTTGGGGTTTTGTGGTGGCTTGTTACCCATCCCCAAAATACACAAGCCGGAACGGTTCTGTCCTTAATTGAAGACATACGAAAGAGGAAGAGAACCCACTGACATCCTTGCTTACATAAAGATCAATGTTGTATAGTTTGATTGTAATTGCTTAACCCCATCACATCATTTTGTAACATGTTTTGGATAACTCGTATAAATTCATTACTGAAATTCAAACTAACTGTACCATATCATGTTTGGTACATGTGGATATACATTTATGCTGATGTTTATTTCCAGGATATGGAATCAAAGTTACTGTACCATTTTATGTTCTCTACATGTGGATATACATTTATTATGATGTTTATTTCCAGGATATGGAATCAAAGTTACTGTACCATTTTATGTTCTGTACATGTGGATATACATTTATTCTGTACCAGGATATGGAATCAAAGTTACTGTACCATTTTATCAAAGTTACTGTACCATTGACAACCCCAACAGCACCCATTGAAAACCCCAACAGCCACCATTGACAACCCCGTCAGCACCCATTGACAACCCCAACAGCACCCATTGACAACCCCAACAGCCACCATTGACAACCCCGTCAGCACCCATTGACAACCCCGTCAGCACCCATTGACAACCCCGTCAGCACCCATTGACAACCCCAACAACACCCATTGACAACCCCAACAGCACCCATTGACAACCCCAACAACCACCATTGACAACCCCGTCAGCACCCATTGACAACCCCGTCAGCACCCATTGACAACCCCAACAGCCACCATTGACAACCCCAACAGCACCCATTGACAACCCCAACAGCCACCATTGACAACCCCGTCAGCACCCATTGACAACCCCGTCAGCACCCATTGACAACCCCAACAGCCACCATTGACAACCCCAACAGCCACCATTGACAACCCCAACAGCACCCATTGACAACCCCAACAGCCTGCATTGACAACCCCAACAGCACCCATTGACAACCCCAACAGCACCCATTGACAACCCCAACAGCCACCATTGACAACCCCGTCAGCACCCATTGACAACCCCAACAGCCACCATTGACAACCCCAACAGCCACCATTGACAACCCCAACAGCACCCATTGACAACCCCGTCAGCACCCATTGACAACCCCAACAGCCACCATTGACAACCCCAACAGCACCCATTGACAACCCCAACAGCCACCATTGACAACCCCGTCAGCACCCATTGACAACCCCAACAGCCACCATTGACAACCCCGTCAGCACCCATTGACAACCCCAACAGCCTGCATTGACAACCCCAACAGCACCCATTGACAACCCCAACAGCACCCATTGACAACCCCAACAGCCACCATTGACAACCCCGTCAGAACCCATTGACAACCCCAACAGCCACCATTGACAACCCCAACAGCACCCATTGACAACCCCAACAGCACCCATTGACAACCCCAACAGCCACCATTGACAACCCC
Organism: Albizia julibrissin; assembly: GCA_037074505.1. NCBI lineage: Eukaryota > Viridiplantae > Streptophyta > Magnoliopsida > Fabales > Fabaceae > Albizia > Albizia julibrissin. The sequence goes on along the minus strand of CM073480.1, from coordinate 1,030,439 downwards.
GTCAGCACCCATTGACAACCCCAACAGCCACCATTGACAACCCCAACAGCCACCATTGACAACCCCGTCAGCACCCATTGACAACCCCAACAGCACCCATTGACAACCCCAACAGCCTGCATTGACAACCCCAACAGCCACCATTGACAACCCCAACAGCCACCATTGACAACCCCAATACCAAATATGAATTTACATCAATTTACATGGAGCTGAAGTTACAAATTAATTTACATCAATTTACATCAACTTACAAACATGCTGAACTAATAGTGGAAATTGCTGAAGTTACAAACATGCTGAAGTTACAAATGAATTTACATCAACTTATAGCATATATATATTAGGATTAGGATTGCTGTAAATCACCATAATTGATCAACCTGGATTAGGATTGCTGCAAGTCTTGATAGTGTGACATGCCTCGTTGCACCTCCCACAATGATAAACCCTTTTGTTTTGGAATTGAGATTCAATCCTTCTTTTCTTGGGCCTTCCCGGGGGTCTTCGTGTGATTGGTGGCAGTAATAAATTATGTGTCATCAGCTGTGTCACAGTAAGGGATTCAGGACGGGGGCAATCATGCGTTGCTACAGGCCTCATATGGTTTGCATATATCTTATGTTGGGCAGCAAGTTTGTAGCAGTCATCAACAAATGAGTACACACTACGATTAACTAATTTGATTGCAGCACATGCATGTGAACAAGGGATTCCGCTCATCTGCCATGCCAAGCAAGTGCATGTCTTAGCTGTGAGGTCAACAGTCAGATTGCAGACTCGGTTGTTACACAGTGTAGAAACTGAAATCATATCGTCCCCATAATGTTGACACTCTAAGTTCTCAGCCCGGCTGACTTTTTCCATCAACTTGGACTCAATATTGGGTCCAATCCCATTCTTCCAATTTATCATGGTTGTTTCGCATGCAACCATCTTGTTTGCTAACTTTTGTCTATGCTCATTGATGAAAACATCAACATTGTGCTTCCTCTCTTTCAATATCCAAGCGTTAAATGACTCCGCTACATTCGTTGTTAGTTTATCCCATCTTTTGTGAGGAAATTTGCTTTGCGCCCATCTCTCCACATCTCCTTCAGTCTCAACCCACTGAGCTAACTGTAGAGAAAACATTTTCAGCCTGCCTAATGCTACATTATATTCATGTTCATGTCTTGCATAAGCAATTGCATCAAGCATGTTAAGTGCATCTTCCTTGTTGTTCGCAGAATTTCTGCCCCTTCCTTTACTCAGCTTTACAACCTGTGAACTGAAGTTTTCTTTCACGTGCCTGTAACAAAACGCGTGCCTCTGAGATCCAAATGTGCCACAAACAGTACTTATAATGGCAACATTCCTATCTGACACTATTGTAATCTCCCTTGTGCCAATGATATCCTTCAAAGTCTGCAAAAACCAACTCCAATCATCATGTGTTTCCCCACTAACTATGGCATATGCCAAGGGAAACAATTGATCATCAGCATCATGCGCATTAGCTGAAAGCAACGTTCCCTTGTAAGGACCACTGAGGTGACATCCATCTATATAAAGTATGCCTCGACACCCTTGTAAGAAGCCTTTGATCGAGCATCCATAAGCAATGAATACCCTCTCAAATCTGTCACTCTCAGAGAATTCACACCAGGCAACCGTGTCTGGATCCGTCTCAACTAGCGTATCACATATCCAAGGAATGGTCATGTATGAGTCTTCAACGCGACCAAGTAATTCTGTCAACGCTCTTTGTTTCCCCCGGAATGCTTGACTATAATTTAGACGCACCCCATAATCTTTATACATGTCTCTCATAATCTCGTTTGCATTTTTGTCTATGTTACTCCTCAAATCGTCTATGATTACTGATGAGGTCAGTTTTGACCTATTCATGTGAGGAATAAGTAGATTATCTTGTGCAGCATGTATGTGGTCACCATTGAATGTTCTTATAGTGAGGAATTGAGTGTCTTGCCGTTCTCCCATTGAGTATGCTCCCAAGTACCATGGACAACCATCAACCATGCATTTAACAATGATCTTTTGCTGATTGTTTTTCACATATCTGTATGCAAACTTGTTCGCAATGCTGAACTTGTACAATGTTTGCCGAAGGCTATCCGCATTGGCAAAAACCTGTCCCTTCCCAATGATCACATCCTTCCACTTTATGGAGTTCATTTCAGGTCTTGCTGCAGGCATCATTTCAACAGCGCATGGCAATGGAGCTGAATCTTCAACACACATAGTACCTGATCCTCGATCCACACCTTCTGCGAAGTTATCAAACCTGGAGCAAATTGGATAGTACAACATGTTAGTAATGACAAGTTAGCATCACCTCATACACTAGTCAATTTTTATTTCGAAATAAAACTTACACATATTGGTCATCCCTTATTGTCATTCTATTATCATCTTCAGTTTGTCCTGCATCTACATAGACATGACCACTTTCTTCACTAAAATTAATTAAATGTTCAATTGCTTCATCATCTAGTATGTCCACAAATGTTGTTCTATCAAATGTCAAGGTGAACTTCATGACAAGTCCGGCACTGTCTTTTCCCAAAATAGAGGATACCAATGCTTTAAACTCTTCATAAGTTGTTCCTTCCTTAATCGTTCTTGATCTGACCCTTCCCCCAACATATGTCATATCACCTCCTCCACTCACTGCAAATCTTCCCTCTATATGAAGAAAACATAGTAGACTCTTGCCCTGTGTGCTAGCCATGACAGTTGTCCACCTGTACAACACAATTGTCATCAACAACCTTACCACCTACATTAACAACTATAGCTGCATCTGTTAACAACACATTTTCACTAAGTACATGAGGACTCTCCCACCCAACTTTTACACCTTGTTCATTATCTCTAACTTTTAATGAGTTCAAACACCTAAAAATACCAAAAAACAACACAAAACATCAAACCCTTCCCACAAATCATTACACCCTTAGTTAAACATTTAAATGATATCTACAGTTGTCATTAACCATGTCAGTAGCCATATTAACAACTGTCGCTGCATCCATTAACAACACATAATTTCAAACCCTTGCCACAAATCATTACAGCCCAAGTTAAACATTTAAATGATACCTACAATTGTCATTAACCATCTCAGTAGCCATATTAACAACTTTCGCTGCATCCATTAACAACACATAATTTCAAACGCTTGCCACGAATCATTACAGCCCAAGTTAAACATTTAAATGATACCTACAGTTGTCATTAACAATCTCAGTAGCCACATTAACAACTGTCGCTGCATGCATTAACAACACATAATTTCAAACGCTTGCCACGAATCATTACAGCCCAAGTTAAACATTTAAATTATACCTACAGTTGTCATTAACAATCTCAGTAGCCACATTAACAACTGTCGCTGCATGCATTAACAACACGTTTCCTCCGCTTTCAGGTTATATAATTACAAACATTGCAACTTCATCTTCATTCCTTTCCCTTCTTTTATACAAACACCCACAAGAAACCTTCATATTTTACAGGTATAATACAAACTACTAATCATAAAAGATGACAGCTTTTTCCCTTTTTCCCAACCAAGCCATACACTCAACAATAATACTCCAGACTCTGTTTTAATGGTGGAAGAGAGAACATGAACCAACAAGAATAATGACAACACCAGAGGTATTTCCATCAAGATCTTACCTCACTCTTCAGATTTGCTTCATGATCACAACATTGCATTCAGTTTTCCAGCCATCATCTAGATGAAGAGAGAACATGAACCACCAAGCCATACGCTCAACATTGCTTCATGATACCTCAGACTCTGTTTTAATGGTAGAAGAGAGAACATTAACCACCAAGAATAATGACCATACGAGAGTTATTTCCATCAACATCTTCACTCACTCTTCAAACTTGCCTTAAGAAGATGGCATTGCATTCAGTTTTCCCGCCATTAATGCCGTAATCCTTCTGAGTGCACCAGATATTGCCCATCCCTCTATCTGTCTATGTTATTATAGGGCTATTTAGATCATTTTACAATTGCATTTTATTACAAATGAGTCCCTTGGGACCTGACAGTAATTATGTTCATTTTTGGGACTGAATCTCTGTTTTTTTGTTTCCTTGGGACTGTACAGTAATTTTCCCAAAAAAAAATATAAGAAATGATTAGGAGTTAAATTTAATGTTAAATATAATATTTTAATTTATTCTATCTCTTATATATATATTATTACTTTTTAAAATAATTTATCTGAGTGTAAAGTAAATGTGACCATTATTATTATTATCGGAAGACCTTGTGTTTTTTTTTCCACGGATAATGATAAGCAATGCCACGAGGTTCTGGAAGTGGAGTCCCCCACGCACGGACAAAGAGCATCACAGAAGCCGAGAGTATAAGTAGCTGCGGAAGTGGACGAAAAGAGCCGACGGAAAGAGAGTGGGAGGGTGAGAGCAAAATGGCAATAACGCTCAACAATGGCTTCAAGATGCCGATAATCGGTCTGGGTGTGTGGCGCATGCAAGGTCAAGAAGTCAGGGATCTTATCATCAACTCTATCAAGCTCGGTTATCGCCACTTCGATTGTGCTGGTATCCTTCAAAACTCCCATAGGTTTTGGGATTTTTCAACTCCCCTGATGTATTCGTTTCTTCTATTTATTTTTTTATTGGATCTCTATAATTTGTTTTAGTTTTCTAATGATCCAGTTGTTTGCTGAAAACAAACTTGTATTACCCATCATTCTTTGCCCCAGATGCGGGATCGTACTTCTTTGTCTTCCTTGATTTTTCTTGCTTCTTAACCAGTTGGACTAAACGGTTTAAAAGCATGCTAATCCTATAATTGGAGTTACACACCTTCCCTTTTCTTCCTCAAGGGTCTTCATTGTATCAGCTGTAGAAACTTTTGGGTTTTGATTTGCTGGCTTAATTACTTTGATTTATTCAGATTTTCTGTTTGGTCGCTTGTATGTTATGGGGCTATGAAGCTTGTATACTTACATCTCCATGTAGACAACACAAAATCCAACAGTGGTTTTGTGTAATTTAACATACAGCATTTTGTGTAATACTAGTACTTATTTGGGTTGAACACACACAGGGTTGGTTTTTATAATGTCCATGCTTCGTAGCTTTGAACCATTAACTGATATATCCTTCTACGTGTTCAAAAGCATGTAGTGGTTGACTGAGATTTGGATGCATTTCAGCTGTTTAGTCTCTTGTATTTCATCAGGCGATGAAAGCTTGGATACTGACTTTGACACTTTTGTTCCAAAAATCTAAAAATTTATCTTTTGTAATTAAAAAGAATGCATTCTGTGTAATACTAATACCTAAGACTGAGATTTTGATGCATTTCAGATGTTTTCTTTTGGTTGGCGTATGTACTCCATAGCATTGATGCATTCACTTTTTAACCCGCCTGTTTATTAATACAGCATTTGGCGGTTGACAAGATTTTAAATGTACTGCAGCTGATTACAAAAATGAAGCAGAAGTTGGAGACGCTCTTGCAGAGGCTTTCAAAACTGGGCTAGTGAAGAGGGAGGATCTTTTCATCACTACCAAGGTTCATTTCCTATCGAATCCTGGACTGTCTTATCTGTTTGATGCTGTTTAAGATGTCATTGCTCAGAGAATAATTGTAGCTTTCCTTGGCATTGTAAATTTGCAGCTTTGGAATTCTGACCATGGGCACGTTGCTGAGGCTTGTAAAGACAGTTTGAAGAAGCTTAAGTTAGATTACCTGGATTTGTATCTTGTTCACTTCCCTGTTGCCACACGGCATACTGGTATGGTCACTTTGTTTGGTTTGATGCCTACTTTTTTGCTTATATAGATCGAAATGTTAAATGTTAATCTTTTTTCAGCTTCAAAACAGTAATGATCAAATCAAGTAATTGGTTTTAATATGGCATACAGCTATACAATGAACGTAGGCTTCAACATTTTAGGATCAGAACTAAATCTCTTTTCAATATTCATAACTATTAAAAATGAGCATTTTGACAACTAATCTCTGTTTCTCATGTGGTTCATCTCCCTTTCTTCTCGTTTGGAGTTAATTTGCCAATTTTTCCAAGTTAGTGTCTACCAGATTAAATTGGTCAAGTTTAAGATCTACAAGTGATTTCAATTACACGTGTTTGGTTTCTTGATGATTTTGTTATAATCTCCATTATTGCAGGAGTGGGTACAACTGACAGTGCTTTGGGTGATGATGGGGTCCTGGACATAGACACAACCATATCCCTGGAGACTACTTGGCATGCTATGGAGGAACTTGTTTCATTGGGCTTGGTTCGTAGCATAGGGATCAGGTGCAATTTACTCTATGAACCATCACACTTGTGTATATTAGCCGAGTGCGAGTGAGAAATATAACAAGAAGCATCAATCAATTTTTTCATCTTTTCATATGCTTGCTGTTATTGCATGCAATCTCTTCAAGTGATTACTGATTATATACCACCCATCTTTACTTGATCTGCATCACTCTTATATATGAATATTCAAAAACTATTATATGTTTGTTGATATATCCATGTCAAATTTCAAAGTACTCAAGTTTTCTTAGCTACTAAACATCATTTTTATATCACCTGATTCAAACCAAGTTATCCTTGTTAGTTTTAGACTTCCAGTGAAATGTATGAATAATGAAATATGGATGTATCTGATACACCATCTATATGTCAGGAGTTAGCTAAACTTTGGTGTACATTATTAGTTCATCTGTGCTGGTCTGTACTTTCCTGGGGTTGACTTGAGAAAGCTGATCTTGACATACTTTATTCTATTTATTAAGTTTACTGCCTGACAAAGAGCTCCTTGCAGCAACTATGATATCTTTCTGACCCGAGATTGCTTAGCATACTCCAAGATAAAGCCCGCAGTTAATCAGATTGAATCTCACCCATACTTTCAGCGCGATTCTCTTGTCAAATTTTGTCAGAAGCATGGAATTTGTGTCACGGCCCACACACCACTGGGAGGTGCTGCAGCAAACACAGAATGGTTTGGTTCAGTTTCATGTTTGGATGATCAAGTTCTGAAAGTGAGTTTTACTACTTTATGCATTCTTCTTTTGGCCTGAATACTTTGTGAAAGTGATTTAATTAGTTCATTTCCCATATTCCAGGGTCTTGCTGAGAAGTACAAGAAGACTGCCGCCCAGATTGCTCTTCGCTGGGGCATTCAAAGGAATACTGTGGTCATTCCGAAAACATCGAAACTGGAGAGACTGAAAGAGAATCTTGACGTCTTTGATTTCAAGCTGGCCGAAGAGGACATGGAACTCATCAAAGGTTTGGACAGGAAATATCGAACGAATAACCCTGAAAGGTTCTGGGGTATACATCTTTTTGCATGATAGATGATAGTTTCAACTCTTTCTAGTATGTAATGCGGTCCTAAAAATGTGCAAAAACCATCACAGTTGTTGGATGGCACTCCCATTTGGTGTAGTTTTAAACATTTCATGGTTTTTATCTGTGTAAGTGCATTTCTTATGTCGGCATTTGGCATTAAACCAGCGGAAAACTAGACTATTTTGTCTCTTGAATTTTGTCACTTTTCCCCATCTGTGATCCTTTTTAGGGTCCTTTGTCTAATTGTCATTGAAACTTGGTGACTCTGGGGTGGGCCTAGGTGTGAGAGCTTAAAAGGAATTTGAAGACAAATATAATGTTCTTGCGATCATGTTCACTGAAAGTTCAAATATGTAATAGGGTCAGTTAAAAATGAATCTTGTAAACGGATACACATGATGGGGACCAGCGTATAGCGTCTTGATTTGGCAAACTTATCTGAATTCGAGTGTCTAGCAAATAATTTTTCATGATTTTAAATCCTAAATGATAGGACTTTTCAATTTCTTACCCCCAAGAAATAAGTCACGCTGTTTGTTTTAAAACTTTAAAGCAAAAAATTATTCATATCGTCTCAATCCCGTGCGACACACTGGGATCATCTTTTAAGAAACACCATTAATAGTATTAGGAACATTATCACAGAATGTGGTCAATTACCTATAATCATGCATTTAAGAAAAATAAATGTACTGTTGTACAAACTTGCTACCTCAATTTAGTCATCACATACATGGACATCTTTTACTTTCCTAAAGTTGAAGTAATTTTTTATAATACCTTACTTTTAGCATTTCTTCATATTTCAATCTTCTGAAACTAACTTTTTAATATATTATCTCAACAAGTTTTTATTAAAGTAACTTTTTTGAAAAAAAATATATAAACCTGTTTAAACATAAATAAAATTACTCATTAACTTTTATCCCAACTTCGAATTGCCACCAAACAAGCTTTAAGTCAAGTCTTCTAGTTTTCTTCACTTGTTCTTATCCTATTCCATTGTCATTTAAGGGACAAAATCACATAACTAAATGCCACATGCATGTAGGGAGAGAAATTGTAAATAGAATTAGAGAAAATATTTTATGCAGCCCAAATATTAACATTTAAATGCAAATATCACATATTTTTTGAGGGAAACATGGAGGCAATAAAAGAATTGATTTGACAACGTCCCAATATGATAATGATAATAATGCATTGGAGTTGCTTGACGACGCCGTATTTACAGAAAGCGGATGGAAATGACAAAATGGGCTTTCGCTGTCTCAATAACGGGCCTGGGCATTAGAGGTGGGCCCACTTTGGAAAACAGTGGATAAGCCCCGCATATCTTCCCACCTTTGACGCTAATCTACTGCCACGTGTGCGTGTCAAGCAATGTCTCGCTCCATCAACACGTGGTCGTCATAAAGGCCCCCGACATTTAAGTCAAACCCCCCGACGTCACGTATCACATGGGACCCAATTTACCACTAAAAAAATTGATGGATAATTATACTTTATACAGCATTTGTAGTATTTAAAAAATATTTTTTTAATTATAATTTATAGTATATAAAATAAATATATTTATCTTAAATTACGTGTATAAACATTAATAAACTATTTGAACACTCAAACAAACAAACTAATAATATGCTCATAACATTCAAATAAAACAATAAAAAAATACTGCTTAAATTTTAAAATAAAATATTTGTCAATCACTATTTAAATATAAAATATATATATATTTTTAGAAGTAATAAGACTAATTTAAGATTTTAAAATTTAAATAAATTTTTTTACCATTTTTCCTAACATTGAAGTAGAGGTGTTAATATGGGTTGGGACCTCGGGCTGAGCCCGCTCAACCCGCAAATATGGGTGGTTTGGGTTCTGAAAAATTGGAACCATATGAGAGCGGTTTTTTTTTTGCCCAAACCCATATGGTCCCAACCCATAACGGGTTGGACCACCGGGTTGGTGGGTTGGCCCATATTTTTTTTTAATGTTGTCTAGTGTCTATTGGACAAGGGAGATTAGGTAAAGGGCCAAAGGCAAATAAGACTCAATCCAATTTGCGTAGCCTTTTGAATCATTTATTATTGTCCATTCCATTGATGTTTTTTGGGTTGTGACTTGCTGCCAGTTGTCTAGTTTAAGTCTTTGAGAATTAAGACGTGGTATTCGTAATTTAGTATAATACTCCTCCTCCCTTGGATTTATGTTTTTTTAATTTAGTATAATAAAATATTGATAGCTTTTGGATTTTTTTTTTGTTTTTGTTATGTGTGGACTTGTGATTAATGTTTAATTTTTAATGAATTTTTAATTTCTTTATGGTTTATGTTTGTAGAAAAAATAATTTTTAGTATATTGTGTTAAAAAAAATTTTTATAAAAAATAATATGGGTTGGGTGGGCCAACCCACCAACCCAGTAGTTATGGGTTGGGTTGGCTAAATGTCAACCCATATTAATGCGGTTCTTTTGGGCCTAACCCATATGGTCTCAACCCATGGTGGGTTAGCCCAAACCCAATAGACTGGACCATATTATTGAAGGAAGGGAATTTGATTTTTTGCGATAAAAAAATTTATTGTTTCGTCAAACTATCAAGTATCCTCAAATCATATCACAGGGTTTATGATATTTTGTTCCAAAGTTATTTGTTTAGCTGCCATAGCTTTCTTAAAGAAAATTATGAAATAATGTATCGTATAATCTTTTGAAACTGATGCCACATTATTTTTGTTCACGTCAACATTCAACAAAAATAGTTTTTTTTTCTTGCCATAAAATAAAAATGCTACATTCATTGTTCACATCATGAATATTGTCGAAGTAAATAAGTAATACAGCAAATAATGTTTTGACAGGTAAAAATAATAATACTGTCTTTATACAAAAACTAATGGGCAACTTAAACATTAAATTCTTTTTATATTTTTTGTTTAATTACTCATGATTTTAATATTTTACATTTTAATGTAATGTGTGTGAGTAAAATATTCTAACTACTTATTTGTTTTACTTTAATTATATATATCTCACTTTCATTTTAAAAACTCATACAGATCTCCTTCAAAATTAAAATATAAGTTATACAAATATTTTTTATATTTTAATATTTTATTTCCATCCAACTAAATCTTTAAGTTTAATTTTTAGACTTTTGTTTTGTTAAAATGCTTATTTTTAACATTAGAATTATTTAAACATATTTATATATATACATTGGCAAAAAAAATTATACCCACCAAATTTTAATTCTAATATATTTTTTAAATTTCTAATATTTAAAAAATTTATTAATTTTGAGATTATAAAATTTATAATTTTATTTTTCACCATCTTATTGAAATTTATTTATTTCTAGTTTTTTAAATAACTAAAAATATATATCAAACACATTTTTTATTATTAAATATGTATAATAAAATATTTATATTTAAGAGATTGTATAAGTAATTTAAATTTATAATTTCATATATTTTTTTTACAAACATTTAAAAAAATTATTTAAATTTTTAAAATTTTGTGATATTTACAAGCTGTAAGTTAAAATTTGAGATTTAGTATATTAAGGGTAAATTAGTAAATAAATTTTATTTTTATATAAATAATAATTAAAAATATATTTTTAATGGAGTTAAAGGCTTAGATTTAAGTGTACATTTTTAAAATAGGAGAAAATAAAAAAAAAGTCTGTGTAATTAAAACAACATATAAAGATGGTTAGGATATTTTATGATATATATATATATATATATATATATATATATATATATAAGAGGATAAACATAGTGTATAATTTTTTAAATTTTTACAGCAAGATCATTATAAAACTTTAAATTCTTCTACATCTCTCGGAAACTCAAAAGTTCAAAAGTTCAAAAGTTTAAAAAAATTATATACGTCGCGTATCTGTTGGGAATAGCTGCAAAAGCAATCGCCAACGTTCATTCGGCCGTGAATTATGGAAGTCGGAATCTTGGTGGGCCCACTCGGGGCTTTTTTGTTTTATTTTTTAATTCGCTGTCCTTATCTCGTTTAATTTAATAAAATGATTAAGAAGTTCGAAGTTCTAACATTATACTCGTCGTCCTCGTCCCCCTTTTATGGATTAAAAAGGCAAAACCTTAGCACGAGATCTATCAACTAAATGATGTTTCTATATTTTAATTAAGTCCATGATCCCCATCAAATTATTTATATGCCATCCTTCTTTTTTATCATTATGTCATGTTAAATATATAAAAATTCATTAATAAAATGAGAAATTTAATACAATACTTTACAAACCAGCGCGCAACTTGAACGAATTGTATATACATATTAGGAAGCAACATGAGTAAAAATTGGACGCGGCTTCCCTTTTTTTTTTTTCCCCTTAATGATTCCCTGCCATTTTTTACTATTAAACTCCACCGTCTTATTGCAAATTTCACATACTGCTCACTTTTCCTTTTTTTGAAAAGTAGGGTATTTTTTTTAATACCAGTTAATACTTTAAAATATTTTTTCAATATCCTCAAATAATTATTCAGTATTTTTCAATATTTTAAAATTATTTTTTAATACCAGTACTCTGAAAACATTTTTTTAAGATCTCAAATAATTTTTTGATCCATTTATCGCTCTAAAATATTTTTAAATACCACCTAATATCTAGCATCTAACACCTTATAACTTTTTTTTTCAGTAGCACTAAGTATTTTAAGTTATTTTTTATTGTATCTAGCACCCCAAAAAAATTTTAGAAATATTTTTTAGTAAGATTTAGCATTTTAAAGTGATTTTTGGTGCAACATTTTAAGATGTTGGGAGGATTAAAAATTACTTTAGAATATTGGATAATACTGAAAAAATTATTTTAACATTTTAATAAAATATTTCAGAATGCTGACTAATACTGAAAAAATATTTTAACATAATAAATATTATTTTATAAACAAAATATTGAGCAGCATGTGTATTTTGCATCAATACGGGGCAGTTCAATGTGCAGTTTCATAGGAAAGGACGTAGTGGACCATTCGAGAAAAAAGAGCAAGCCGTAAAAATTCGGGGGTAAAATTTGATTATGACAATTATTCATTTATCGTAAACGAAAAAGTTAATGTTATCTCGTGGAAAGATGGTCACGTGTGATGCCATGTTAAACGAAAATAATCAAAATATTAATATAATTATGTAACTTGAAGAACACATTGGCTTTATTGTATGTGTATGTGCGGAAATGTTTTATTTTTATCGTCTGGCCTTCAGAAATTGACGACCCTTGCATATACAAACAGGCTGAGACAAAGAGAGAACCAAACTATGGCTATGTTTAAATCGGTTTGGTTTATTTTATAAGTTTGATTCACATAAATTGAGACTAAACGCTTCCATATATTTATTTTGTATATCGTAAAACCTACTTTATATATAATAAATCATAAATAAAAAATATTTTTATAGATTTCAATCGTTATTTCAAACACATTTATATATGTATGTTGTATTTTAATTATATAAAAATTTGTATATAGTTTCACACTTTAATTTCGCAAGAAAAAAGAAAATTGTATGGCTGACGACTCAATCCTATGTTCTATTTCGTCAACTTAAAGTGTTCATAACATTAAAATAGAACAAATCATACAAACTGCACGTTTGGAAATTCTACTAACAATCAGGTTTATTTTATAAGCCTGATTTACGTAAATCGAGATAAATCTTCTCCACATATTTACTTCGTAGACCGTAAAAGCACCTCGTAAACTGTAAAAGTTACTTCGTATTCCGTGAATCACGATTTATAAGCACTTATGGAGTTTCTATAAGCTAATCCAAACGAGCCTTTTAATACTAATCCAACAAATAGGGAAACAACACAAACCAACCATTAATATATAAGAAAGGGGTTAATATAATATTTTACTCATAAAATTAGCTCTCATTTTAATTTTGATCTCTCAAATTTTAAATAAAAGGTTTTAGTTCCTCAAATTTTATTCTATTGAAAATATTAATTTCTATAATTCTATTAAGATCCCAAAACTAATGGAGGTATTTTAAATCAATTTTTTTTTTGAAATGAATAATTAACTCTTTTGTTTCGAATAACCATGGAGGCTATACAGAAAGAAAAATCCATTTTTAAGCCAAAGTCGTACATTTGCCATGAAATCAATTTAAATAATTGAAAATGACAAAAGCAAGTATGCCTTAGGTTGGCTTGATGAAAAGAACAAGAATGATAGTTTTGATATCATAGACATGGCCTTCTAAAACTTCCTGCTTATGATTGCACATTTGCACGGTAGTTTAGAAACGAGGAAAGGCCTTAAAAAGAGAGGCAAATGCTCCTTAAACATTCCTGTTCTAGTAAAATAAATTTAAAACAAACAGCATAGTAAATAAATAGACAAAGGGTAAAGAAGCGAAGTTATTTCCCAGTGTTATCTAACACATCAATGTTACTTGTCGGTGGCATTATTTACCCTATTATTATTTATAACTTAGGGTAATAATGGATGCACTATAAATATAAAATTAGAGTGCTGAATACAACTTTATTTATAAATAAATAAGCAAGCAAGCGCTAAGTAGGAAAAAAAAAAGCTGGAAAAACAACATTATGCTTGGAAGACCATGATGGTTGAAATCATTACAACGTTGGATTTGTAAAATAGTGAGAACGGTAACTAAAAGTACCTGCGCTGCTTCATCCTGATATTTCATATAGCCCTTTAAAACGATTCGATAATGAGAGCAGGGCTTCTCTCTTCTAATTTTTCCATCAGCTTTCCTCCACTATCTTAAAACGTAGTTTTATTTTAAAAAAAGGGTTGATATAGTTTTTAGTCCCTAAAATCTGATCAGGTTTTGGTTGTTGTTCCTCAAGTTTGAAATCAGTGGTTTTGGTCCTTAAGTTTACTTCGTTTATAACTGTTTGTCCCTTAAGTTTGAAAAGAACTTGATAACTTGAAAGACCAACAATTATAAACGGAGTAAATTTGAGGGACTAACAGTTATAAACGGAATAAACTTGAGGGACCAAAATCAAAATCGAGTAAAACTTCAGGGACTAAAAGTTATATTAACCCTTAAATAACCAATCACTCATAAATATTTTACAGTAAATCTTAAATTAATTATTAATATACTAAACATCTTAAAATTTTTTAGTGACACCCATTATTTAACATCCAATACTTTAAAATATTTTTTAATAGATACTAAATATCAATAAAAATATATTAAATTGATAAGTGTATTAAAAATTAATTTATGATATTGAATGTTATAAAAAAAATATTTTAGAATATAACTTATACTCTCTCTTTTTTAAAAAAAAGTACTTTTCTTGCTTTATTTATTACTCCAAGACTACACGGTTTGGGATAAAAACCGGGGTAGAGAAAATCGACTAGATTTATATGTACCGACAATTGGGTTGACCTTTTTCAAAATGAAAAAAAGAAGAAGATTATTTATTTATTTTTTCCCGTTAGGAATAAGAAGATTGATAAACTTTACATTGGCTTCTAATATATCTCTGCTTTTTTGTGTTTTTGTCAAAGATGTGACTTATCTTTTTTTATTTTCAACTCTACGTGGACCCTAAATTTTTTCTTTCTTTTTCTTTATTATCATCATTATTTGTTTTCCCAAAAACATTAAAACATTTAACGTTAAAGTAGGCTCCTCCATTTCTCATTCTTCCTTGCGCCGTACTCCAAATTTAAACCCAACCACGGTCCACGGATCACTTTCTGTCCTCTCATAACCCCGTTAATTACTTCTACAATCCCTCTGTTTAATTATTTTTTTATCACTTTCAATTTCTTATACACTTTTTCAATTTTTATTTGTCTTGTATTGTAATAAAATTTATCCATTTTATAAATCAACTTGACAATACAATTTAAAGAGAACAAAATGATCTACAAAAAATAAACATCAAAATTTTTTATTATTGTTTGAAGGCATGCAAGTCAGGATAAAATTCATCTCACATATTTTTTTCATATAAAAATTATTCTCAAAAATTTAATCCAAACATATACCACTAATTCTCTTTCATCTACTTATTTAATATACATTCTCTCTCATATTTTATACTTGTACATTTTTATATTTGTTATTCATTTTATTTTATATACTCTTTCCATAAATATGTGTATATTTAAAAAAATATATAATATTTTTAATACATTTATTATTTTTAACTAATTTTGACTGATAGTTCATGTTACACAATAAAAATAAAATTTTCTTATAAAAATAACCGGAGCTGAGGGAGTATTGTTTTAACTGACATGACAAATTAGACACAAATAATATGCAAGTCATTTTCTTATGACCTACGTCATTTATGCATAGATATTTAACTTTTTTTTAATATAATGATAGTGAATATAAGACAATGACTTGGATTTAATTGTACGTTTATAAATATTCCGAGTTGGTGAAAAAGATAATAATAAAATAATTAAACTGTATTATGAGTCCGTGCTTTAATTTACATAAAAGTTGGGGCGAGTGAGAATCACACAGTTCATGTGTGTTTAAATATTTTTGAAGAGATTTATACACACACATATACACATTTATTCATATGTAGTGACGTGTGTGTAGATCTTGTGGGTGAAGGGATCATCTCTGCAGATATTTAATTGAGTTTTTTTGGGCAAACAGATAATTATATTAATGGAAGATGATGCCATGCATGTTGATGGAACTAGACGAAGGCTTTTCTATCTGACGCAACTTCTTGGCCCTCCCGTATATAAATCACGCAAATTTATTTGATATTGATACAAATATATCTTTTTTTTTATTGAGACACCCCCTGACACAAACATATATATCTTTAATCTTATAATTTTATACATATATATTTTAGTTTGATTCCTTTATTTTATAAAATATGTTTTTATCTTCTAGCTTTAATACTATTAATCTCAATTTTGTGAAATAAATATATTATATCTGCATTTATAAGTATTTAGTCAATATTTAAACTTTTAAAAACATAGTGAAAAACATCATAGTAATCTGACTAAAATATCTCCCCTGCCCATCTTCTCTATCTGGGCACTACACAGCCTCGTAGAAACTAGGAAATAGAAAGAATCAACGAACTCCGGTTTTAAATTGATTAAATCGATAATTTAATAGTCAGAGGCTTCGTTATTATTATTATTATTTTTTGGGTATTCTCAGAACTGCATTATCCAAATACAAAAATCACATGCGGTTCCATTAAAAGAGACGATATGATTTATTACTACATTAGGACACTTGAATTTGGTTTCCAGTATATATTGTTTTCTGCTTATATGATTGTCTTTTATACAAACAAACAACAATAATAAAGTTTTTAACTCATAAAATGGGGTCGATTATATGAATCATATAATATTATTGTGTTCTATTAAAAACTAAATCTTTAAATATATTATTAATTAAAAGATCCCTCTCTATGATTTTATTAAGTATTTTGTTTCAGCTTTTTTGACTTCTATTTATAAAACTTCATACTACTTGATCAATCCACCTTACCTGTATACTTAGTGGCATTCTTTGAACATGTTAAAACTAACGGTTACCATTTTTTCTTCGCTTTTGTTTTTTTTTTAATTTTTTTTTTGAATGAAATTGTGATTTATGCATATGAAGTGTGAATGCACACAAAATTCTTGTTCTAATTCACTTTGTACAATCCCAGTCGTTGTATGCCAAATGGAGCATATTGTAATTTATGGGAGGGAGGAAGATTGCAACTAACTCATGGGACTATCCATATATAGAGTACGTGTGAAGCAATGAATGAATACTAAAAATTCCCTCTCATTCAATCAATAGGCCGTGTTGATTTTATTTCACTTTATTTTATTTTATTCCTCTGACTCTGCCAATGCCTTCAAATTCAAGTTTCACACTATCCAAACTAAAGTCCTCTCAACACATGCCTTGCTCTTCTCCGCTCAACTATCTCAATTAATTATCATTATCTCCTCTTTATTTTTTTTAATTAAACTTGGGGAATGTTTCCAATATATAAATTTTGATATCTAATATAATTCCTTGTTTCCAAATCTCTTCCCATGAACATTATTTACAATATAAATATAATGGTCTAATTTCACCCAAAAATGTACAATTAGCTAATGGCAATTCCTGTCATTGGAAGAGGCAACAATCATTTTTTTGGGGGTCTAATTTTACACCATCAAACACATCCATTAACAAATTAAATTTCAACATTTGGGCACTATATAAGTATATTTTTATTTTTAATTTGAGACTGTAATAATTTAAAAATAATCTGGAAAATTGATGGTGTTTTAATTTTATATTGTTATTTTTTCATCAAAGGATTTGGTTATTTATAAAGTATAATGATATTGTATCCAACCTCAATATCAATATGTATATATGTAAAAATGTATGGAAAGCTAGTTTTTAAAACCACGGCATACAATAATAAAATTTCACTTATTAGCTTCTTCTTCTTCTTCTTCTTTTTTTGGTTGCCAGCACACTTTTAGCTTTTATATGATTTGATACCCATTAATCGTTCCATTATCCCTTTATTTTAAATTGTGGGATATGTTCCCATTGAAATTAGCATATTGTTCTGGCAAAAAAATGAAATTAGCATATGGTTTTTCATTGGCAAAAAAAAAAAAAAGAAAGAAAGAAAGAAAAAGAAATTAGCACATTGTTTTTAATGTTTGTTGACCTCATATTGTTTTTAGTGTTAATAACACGCAATGTAAAATATACTATAACAAATTGTATCATTTATATATCATAAATATCATTTTTTTTTTGCAATAGCATTTCATTTCTTAAGTTGGCAAAAAAGGCATTTCATCATTTCTTAAGCTCCTCGCAATTTGAAGAATATCATGTATATTTTATACGTTACACAAAAACTATGTATGAATCACATATATGAATTATATTACACAAAAATTTTTGAATTGGTAAAGTGCCATTTACAACAATCATTAGTCAACAATACGTCTGTTATAAATGATGCCAATGATTATTTACATGCCATATAAATAATCGAAAAATCAAAATTAAAATAAAATGAAAGGACAAAACTGGGTGCAAAATTAACATGAAAATGCACACTTGTCATTGCTACTCGCCTACCTATTTACAAAGTCGATCGTATTTTCAATTTTAGAATTTTTAAATTAAACTTTTTATTTTTCAATTATTTGTACTATGTATTTTTATGAGAGAGAGCGGGGAGATCATAGAATTTACAAACTTGTATCTTTGAAGAGATAAGTTATCCTATTTAGTACATCAGTGACGAAAACTTTATTGTTCAACACAAAATTTGTAAAATCACATTTAGAAAAGGAAATCTTGAAAAAACCTTATCCATATCTTCACCAAGGTGGGAAACTCTTCCAATTACTACTGGGAGCAAATATCCCAAAAAATAACTCCTGCACAGAATTGCACATTAAAGCATAGAATAAGGAATAAGGAATAAGGGGGAAAAACATCTATTTATTACCACACTTAAAAAGAGTTGACTCAGTTACACTCCAACAAAATCCCAAATCGAAATCTATCCGCAACATGAGAGTTAAAATGACACAGAATCATCCTCTTAATTCTATTTGTAAATTATATTATTAAATTTTTTTATAAATATACAATTTTATCATTCATTTACTGTCTTAAGTTGTAAACATAGACTTTTTGCTATCGAGGCAGAGTGTATATTAAATTGTAAGCCATTAGTTTTTTTAGGAGAGTGATGGGAGTTTTTAAAAATAATTTTTTAATTGTGATTTACGGTATACAAAATAAGTATGTGAGAAAAATTTTATATCGATTTACGTGAAAATCACTTATAGTGAGTGTTTGAAATATTCAAAAGTACTTTTCAATCGTGATTTACGGTATATAAGAGAGGGGTTTTATCTTGACTTACGTGAATCACACTTATAAAATTATAAAATAAAAGCTATTCCATATAGACATGCTTGGTCTCAATGCAGTATAATTTTGTTTAAGGTAACTTCACTTTTAAGGGTTAATTTTATTTCGGAAGTGTTAAAAGGAAAATAATTTTGCCTCGACCGTTATCTTAATTAATTTTGATATTTAGTTGACAAAAATACTGAGCTGACAGTCCATATATTATTCACGTCATTTTTGTTAAGTTAAAAATTTGTCTTGGATGTCTATGTCATTTGTTTCAGTTTTTTTCAACGTTAGATTTAAATTTTTAGGATAGATTTGTACTTTAACAAAAATGACATAAATAATATGTGAATTATCAACTCAATATATTTAGTCATATAATAGTCAAAATTAATTAAGATAATGGTTAAGGTTTAATTGCCCATCAAATAACTTCCCTGCTAAAATTAACTCATAACCCTTTTTTTAGTTCAATAAAAAATATTGATGATAACTTATAATTAATGTAAAAATGGTAGATCTTTGGGAGGGGTAAAAAACGTTTATTCATTACCATGAAATTATTTTTTTGGGAAAAGATAGAAAAATATCTCCTGAACTTTAAAATTCGAAGTTAAATTTTTTTCTTACAAGAAGATATTAACTATAAGGGCATAATAATTGATAACTCATTTTAATAAAAAAACCATTAATTTGAAATTATGAAGTTTAAATAGTATTTTTTTTATCATTTTTGTTATTTTTATGTTGAAATTTTGTTGGATTATATGATGCAGAGGTAAAATAAAAACCTCTCAAATATTATAAATCTTATAATAAAAGAGGGTACAAATAAACATTTATAGAAAAATAATTTTAGAATATAATTTAATCAAATCAAATAAAATTAAATTAAAATAATTAAGATATAATATCATAAAATATAATATTCACATATAATCCTAAGATATAATAAAAATCAAATAATAAAATAATAATTAATCTAAATAATCTAAAATACTGTCTCCGCTCCCCTTACTTCAAAAGTCACCCAACTTTCTTTTTCAAAAGAAACCACTCAACATTTTTTTTCCTTTTGAAAAATGGAAAATATGGCCTGCCCGTAGGAAAATACAACGGGGATATGCAAATAAAACAGAAAAATAAAATGGTTGGCGAATTTCTTATACGGGAGTAGTAGGCGCGTGGAAACTGCACAGTGGGTCGGTGACCTTCTGTGGCAATTAAGGATTTTATTACAGGCACAATAATGCTGTAATTTGAGAAAACAATACTCTACTTTCAAAATAGTAGTGTCCAAGTAATATGCGCGGGGAGCATAGAGTAGCATACATAGCCAAATGAGGTCGGAATGAAATTGAAATGCCAACCAAATGCAAATTCGGCGAAATGAAATTCATATTAAATTCACGCGTAGTTAGTCATGATATCCGTGTAGTAGTAGTCATCGTCGTCGTTGTGGAGAGAGAAACCAAAGGAGAGAGAAAATATTGCTCTTTTTTATTTTCTTCCTTAGCCTTCTTTTCTTCTCCTTCTTCTTCATCCAGAGAGAGACAGAAAGAGAAAGAGGGAAGAGTGAGTGAGCGAGTTTTGGAGAGATAAGCGCCTGCTTCTTCGGCATTTCCGCCAGATAAAGTTAAAAGCTAGAGCTGGATTTATGGACGGATGCTACTATTAATGGCTGGTCTTAAATCTTAATCTTAAGTTCATTGTTCAAATTGCGTGTCCAACATTACTGACTTGCTTCTCGGTTGAAATGGAGATTACTTTTTAGGTACCTTATTTTAAGCTCTATTACTTGCTATAATTTCGTAAAATGATATAGGCACATGCCCAACCTTTTAAGCGTCAAAAGCTAATTAATGCGTATTTGTGCTGGTTGTTCGTCTCTGATTTTGCGCACGATTGCTGTTTTCAGGGTTTTGATTTACTCTATTCTGTATTCCTTTTGGTTGGAGCTTAAGTTGGTTGAACTAGGGTTCAGGGCTATCGACTTGTGAATCGATATCATCATATTTGTGAAAGCAAAATGGGCGATACTGAAGAAGCCCACACTGATATGATGCATAATCTTCAATCCTCGTTCGGAACTTCATCATCTTCGTTTCTGAAACAACCTTTAAGCATGGACCAACTCAGTGTACCTCAATTCAACCCCTCACAAATGCGCGCGCGGCATTTTCAGCAGAGCTTTGGCGGGGATGGTAATAATAATAAGAGACTGGGCATACCACCGTCACATCCCCACCAGATCCCTCCGATTTCCCCATATTCTCAGATCCCTGTGTCGCGACCCACGTCACAGCAAAATGTTAGCCCAGGACCTACTCATTCGCGATCATTATCACAGCCGTCATTTTTCTCGCTCGATTCTCTGCCTCCCTTAAGCCCCTCTCCTTTTCGAGACTCCACTTCAACTTCCATGTCAGACCCAGCTTCGGCTGATGTATCTATGGAGGATCGCGATGTAAGTTCGCATTCTTTATTGCCACCTTCACCTTTTACAAGGGGTAATCCTTCACGGGTTGGTGAAAGTCTACCCCCGCGTAAAGCACATAGGCGCTCTAACAGTGATATACCATTTGGTTTTTCTACTGTAATGCAATCTTCGCCTCCTCTTATTCCTCTAAGAGGTTCTGGTGGACTAGATAGGTCATTGTCTGGGAGAGAAAATTCAGGTGCAGGTCTAGCGAAACCTGCACAATTAGTTAAAAAGGAAATGAGTTGGGACAGAATTGTTGACCACAATATAGAGGGATCAGGTGAGAAGAAATCTCCTGAAGGGGAGGTTATGGATGATCTTTTCTCTGCGTACATGAACTTAGATAACATTGATGCACTTAACTCTTCGGGGACTGATGACAAGAACGGCAATGAAAATCGTGATGATTTGGATAGTAGAGCGAGTGGAACAAAGATAAATGGAGGTGATAGCAGTGATAATGAAGCAGAAAGCAGTGTCAACGAAACTGGGGCCAATATGCAAAGACAGGGAACCAAATCTTCAAATGAAATGAAGGAAGGGGTGAAAAGGAGTGCGGGAGGAGATATTGCACCCACCACAAGACACTACAGAAGTGTCTCAATGGATAGTTTCATCGGGAAGTTAAACTTTGCCGAGGACTGTCCTAAACTGCCGCCTTCTCCAGGTCCTCGTCCTGGGCAGCTTTCTCCCACCAATTCAATTGATGGTAATTCATCTGCCTTTAGCTTGGAGTTTGGAAATGGAGAATTCAGCGGGCCTGAATTGAAGAAAATTATGGCCAATGAAAAACTTGCTGAGATTGCTTTAACAGACCCTAAGCGGGCAAAAAGGTAATTTCTTTGAATCACTAACAAATCACATTAATGCCAACCAGTCTCTGATGAATTGTTCTTGGTTCATTTTAGGATTTTGGCAAATAGACAATCAGCTGCACGTTCTAAAGAACGGAAGATGCGATACATTTCTGAACTAGAACACAAGGTTCAGACTCTGCAGACTGAAGCTACCACGCTGTCTGCACAACTTACCTTGTTACAGGTAGGAATATAATTTTGCACCAATTATTCATATCGTTATATAATTTGGTAATTGGTAATTGTGGACGTTGTCTAATTTCCTCTCCTTTATCTAAACGCAGAGAGATTCCGTGGGGCTCACAAACCAGAATAATGAGTTGAAGTTTCGCCTTCAAGCCATGGAACAACAGGCAAAACTCCGAGATGGTATTTCTGTTCTCCTTTTAATTTTTCCTTGCGGTATTTATTTTTGTTTCCTGATTATTTGGGTAAGCAAGGACTGTGACTTTTTGTTTCTAGGTCATGGTGTCAATAGCTAATGGCTTTTGCTTGTACATAATAAACCCTCTTATACTATAGGCTTGCGTGGATAATGTTCTTAAAGCTTGCTTACTTAAGCTAAGTATAGGCTCAGTGTGGAATTTTCTTAGGTTACACCTGAGAATCTATTGCACTTAGAAGCAGTTGTAGTTTTGGTTTAGTCAAGATAAAAGAATCAAAATCATAAATTAAAACATAAAAATGCTATTCTACTATGATGATGTTTGTTTGCATTCAAATTCAGAATTCATTTTTGTATATATTTCTCACGATTTTATCTGCTTTCACACCTTGTTTCTTGCGAGTAATAGAAGCTCTTTTATTTTGTTGTCTCACGTTTTGTTTTTTCTTTTTGGGTTGATCTTATTGACTAGACTGTCTTGAAAGATATGGTCATGTAGTAGTCCTTTTAGGCATGATGCAAATGTTGTTGTGTTGTCAACTTGTTTCTTTTGGCTAAATAATAAACTCTGGCACATATATTGCATAGAGGGATCTATAATTTTTGTGGGGTGGTTATCTCATCAAACCCATAAGTTAGAAATGCAAATAGCTGTTGTTTAATTCAACCTGCTCTTCTTCATTAACAGCTATTATTTCTGATAGTGGATTGCCAGGGTTTGGTCAGTATTTCCTGGGTTAAAAACAATATTGAGGTGATATGACCTTTTATTATATTCCTTCTGAAACAAGGTGTTGTGAGACTAATTTGTTTTCTGGGAGGGAGGAATGAGATGGTTATGGATCACCTCATCATTTGTCGTATTTCCTGCGGGTGTCATAAAGGTTCAAGAAAGACAAAACTTCATATTGTAGTCAATTGAATTTTAAAAATTGGAACATATGTGATAAAAGAAGCCATTTGCACTCAGTCCCCTGCCAACTTGTCTGAAAGTTCTTTGCCTTTTTCATATTTTTGTAGTGATCATGCGGTTGCTATTTTCTCTATCATCTGAATTGAGTGATTGGTTTATAGTTTGAACTGACTGCTGTTGCAAATTGTAATATGACCTCACAGCACTAAATGAAGCTCTAACTGCTGAGGTTCAACGACTTAAACTCGCTACGGCTGAGTTGAATGGCGAATCTCATGCTTCTGGCTGCATGATCCCGCAGCATTCTATGAACCCTCAGATGTTTCAGTCGCAGAGGCAGCAATCACAGGCATGCCAATCAAACATTCAGATGCAGCATCAGCAGAACAGTAGTGCTCCGTCTAAGACCGACTCAAAACAGTAGGCTGTGAAGACTTTTGCAGCTGAATGCTTCTGGTGGCTCTGAAAATTTAACATCATTTCATTGCATTTATTCATAGTTTTTGCATTTTTCAAGAATTCTCTCAAGTTATGATGTTCATAAAGTTCGATCCGCTTTGCCTGTCCAACTCGGGCCATGGTTTGAAGTCATATATAAATATATATACAAGTCCTAATTCCAGCATTATATTTAAGTTATAGCTTATATTTAATTTAAGTAGATATATGCTGAATTGTAAACATTTCTTTGGACATAAATTGTTTTATATTGACGTATTATGGGTTAAAGTACTGTACAAGCTGTTTTTGTGAAGGAATGATCATTCCCTAGTGGCCGCTGATTATCGTTCTGCTTTCTTGTTTAAAATAAATAAATTCTTTCACAGGCTTCTTTATATTTGGGGTATGTACAAAAGGGTCAAAGCCCTAAAATAAGACCAAAACTAGGGGTAAGAATTCTTGCATAGATTTTGTCTGCTAAACTGGAGGGCACAAGCAAGCAACCTTGCCTTGTATATTCATGTTCATTGGCGTGGACACATCATGGGTATCCATGAATTGGTAGATCAAAGTCAATGCTTGGATTTCTTGCGTGTTTCCACCTTCAAATGAGATCTTTAAGGGACTTAGGAGTGTGATAATATTTTGCCCAAGTGGCGCTTCACAATCGAATACGGTTGTAGATAAGAAAAAAATTGAATATGGACAAATTTCCTCTAATATACCTACTTTATAAATTATTGAATAACTTTTAAAGAACTAAAACAAAATGGTACTAAAATTCAAAGTAAAATTGGATTTACTGAAATTGGAGAAGTTACTGTAAAATTTTTTTTAACATTTTAATGTTACATCTTCCCATCATTAAAATTTTATAACCCTATGTTTCTTTTAAATTGAATTTATTAAAATTTTTCCTCCGATCCATTCTTCTCATACATAACAAATCCTTAAGTAATTGTGAGTGTTTTTTTTTTTTTTTTTGTGTAAGGGGCTGTTTTGAACTTTAGATTGAAGAAAGATAATTAAATGACGAAGATGGGATAGATATTTATGAGAGGCGAAATTAATGAGACTTGAAAGAGTGCCTTTCCAATGATAAGATAGTTAGCTAACTAGTTCCTTTATTTTATAACAAGTTTCATGCCTTATGTTACTTCGTTAATTATTTGTTAAGCCACAGAAAAACACAAGTCAGGATGGCCAAGTGGTCCAAGGCTCTGCCAGACTCAAGTTGTGGTTCTCCAATCCCACTTCTGACATTTAGGGTCTGTTTGACATGAGGGAAATGGAGGAGAAGGGAGTAGAGTGAAAATTTTTTTGAGTTGGATTTTAAAAAATTGAAAAAGTGGGGTTATAAAATTTTAATAAAGATAAGATGTAAAATAAAAAAGTAAGAAAAATTAACTAAAAACTTTCAACCCCACTTCTTCAATATTTTAAAATCCAAGTCATAAAAATTTTTCCTCCCTTCCCTTCCCCTCCAAATCTCTCATACCAAATAACCCCTTAGGCACACAAACTACGTAACAACCTTTCTATCCCAACACGTATTCATGTTTTATTGGGAGAGTCTCATTTAAGTTTAAAATAATATGGGATAAGGTCGATATTTATTCCGAAAATTTTTACATAGGAGTGCTGGGTACACGATAGTTTTTCTTTCCTCAATTTTGCTCTAATTAGAGCAATTTCACCTTGACTTGACAGAACCAAACTGTCAAAGTTACTTGACTTAATTATGCTGAGATGGCGTTGCCATATAGGATTAAATGGCACATAATAATCCACCCATTATGCCACGTCAAAACCTCATCCATCTCTCTCCTCCCTCTCGCCTTCTTTGTGCACGCAGGCGTCCAGAGAGTTCTTACTTCTTCTTGTTCCGGTTTCGTTGCGTCATTGGAATCACGGCGAGATCCCACCATCATCATCACTTTAAACTCCTCAAAATAAATTTGGCCGTCACCGATGCTATTGACGCTGTGAATCATTGGCCAGCACTCCGCCAACAAGTAGTCGTCTTCGAGGCTCTTCATCACCATTTGAAGCTCCTCCACCTTGATTTTCCCGTGGCTGTTGAGATGGAGCTGAACACGGATTTTGGATCACTGACACAGTGGCCGCCAATGAAAACGATAGGGGTACAATTGGGGAGGGACTCATATCAATGTCGAAGGAGGCGGAGAAAGCATCGATCTTCACGTTGGTATGCATCTCTTAGCCACTGGGTGTTGATCTCCGCCATCAACGATGAAGCCCTTTTAAGTGCTCTTCATGATGGTGGTTTCAGCTTCACCGTCGTTGCTTTTCATCAGAGAGCCTCCATAAGCTGCGATCTCCCATCTTCCTCTAGAGACAAAGATCTCCTCTTCTACAATTATTTCTTAGTTTTGGGGTTCAAATCTCCCATCTTTCTTTCGTGATTGTGGTTCAATTTTTTATTTTATTCTTTTATTTCTATTGAAAGCTTCTGGATGGTTGTTGATTTCTGATTTTTATTCCTCTACGTACAGGATCATGTTAGCTGGTCTAGATTATGGTTTATGCTTTGAAGGACGTTTTCTTAATTTTTCAAATGTTATTTTAATTGGGAGTTTATTCTTGTACGTTCCCATTCTCATTCAAAGAACAGGATTAAGACCAATCTCCTTTGTTTATATTAACACTTAAGCTTGCAGCTCATGTATTAGTGTCTAGTTCTGAACTGATCTTGCAATGGGAGGAGATGAGTGATGCGAGCTAGGAACCCATTGTTTGAACCTGAAAAGATGGAAGAGCTGCGGAGGTTGAGTGTGGAGCCTACGCCTACTTGATCTTAGTCAAAGCTGAGGTGGAGCTTTCTTTTTCCCATTTAGCTTGCCACCTTTGCATAAGCTAGTGAAAAAAAGCATATTTAAAGGTAAAATTTAACATTGATTTATAAATTTTTAGGATGAAATTGAGCCAAAAAAAATTTATGAGTACCAAACGTTTTTGGGTAAAAATTTTCAGGATAAATACAAACCTTATCCCAAACAAATATTGACAAGTACCCTAACTTGTTAATGTTTGTTCTTCATTTGCCAATGAGACTTTTATAATATTATTTTTTATAATTAGAACTTTAATGATATTTTTCCTATAGATTAAGAGATAATTTTACTCCGGAAGTTTTTTAGGGGCAATTTTATTTTGGAAGTATAAAAAAGGGAGCAATTTGGCCCTTGCTGTTAACCCAGTTAATTTTGATCATTAGTTGACTAAATAAACTGAGTTGACAGTTTACATGTTATTCATGTCATTTTTTTTTATGGTAGAAATTTGCACCGAAAGTCTATGTGTCATCTATTTCATTTTTTTATAGTTATATCTAAAAATTTCAGGATAAATTTGCACCTTAACAAAAATAACGTAAATGACATACGGATTACCAGCTAATGATATTTGGTCAACTAACAATCAAAATTAATTAAAATAACGACTGGACCAAAATTACTCCTGAAAAACTTCCGGAGCAAAATTACCTCCACAATACAAACTTTTAGGTTCCTTATTTAGGTAACAATTTTCATTAACGTAGACTTAGAATTATTTCCTTACTTTTTTTGGGCAATAATTATTTCCTTAATTTTTTGGGCATTCTAATCTACCATGAAAATTTTCCAAGCAAAGTTAACTTTTCCCTTAATCATTGGCAACCATATACAATGGCATTCTAATCTATCATGAAAATTTTCCCAGCAAAGATAGCTTTTCCCTTAATTATTATTTCCTTACTTTGACACCCATATACATTGGCATTCACATCTGTCATGAAAATTTTCCAACAATGGTAGATTTTCCCCTAATTAATTGGTACTTTTTTAATTAATGGTAAAAACAGTTTTTTCAATAGATTTACGATTTACGAGGTAAATACGTGAGAGATATTTTATCTCAACTTACGTAAACAAACTTTTTAAACATAAATCCGCTCATTCTTGTCCAACTATGACTTTGATAGACATGAATTATTTCCCTACTTTGACAACCATACACAATGGCATTCTAATCAATCATGAAAATTCATGTTCCCCCTTTTCCGATGAATTGTAGGAATTGCCTAGGCCTTAAAGGTACGAATAGGAATATTAGAAAAAGAAAAGGGGTAAATACACTGCCCAAGACGACTGTTAATATGTGGAGAATTATGGCTCTGTTACAAGGGATTGTGCGTTCACAGTTCATCAGCCAACTTGTTCGTCAAAATGGGTTTGATTTGACAACAGCCACATTATGAGTTACGACAATTAATTACCATGAACTACAAGGAGGGTATATTGTAGGAGGATATTTCAAAACATAAAATCAGATCAAAAACTGAATCCTTAATTAAGCATCGTACATTCTAAATAACTGAAACTCTGAATAAGATTATCCAAGACTGAAGCTGAGCCCAAAACAAGTTTCAAGCATTTGGTCATTCAAGGAAAAAAAACAGAATTAGTTGAAAAACACCCAAGTATTGCAGAATCACAAAATAATACTAGGATTGTCAGAGACCAAAGACCTCTGCCTCTTTAGGACTTGGATTTGCATGAAGCCATCCTCCATCAATAGACTCCAAGCTCCCATTTAAGCCATCATCAACAAAGTCACCAACCCTCTTCACTAACAGATCTTTAGGTTCAAGAGGGTAGTTCCCAGAGAAGCAGGCATAACAGTAATTAGAAGAATCATGGCCTAACAACTTCTTCAAGCTATCGAAAGGAAGAAAAGCAAGTGAATCTGATCCAATGAACTTCCTAATTTCCTCAGTACTCATCCTGTTAGAGATCAACTCATCAGGACTTGGTGTGTCCACCCCATAATAGCATGATCCTATCATTGGTGGACTAGCAATCCTCATGTGAACTTCTTTAGCACCTGCTTCTTTTATCATCCTCACTATTTTGGAAGATGTTGTTCCTCTAACAATTGAATCATCCACCACCACAACCCTCTTGCCCTCGAGCACGGCTCGAACCGGCGCCAGCTTAAGCTTCACTCCAAAGTCTCTGATCTTCTGTGACGGCTCAATGAATGTCCTTCCTACATAGTGAGACCTGATTAGTCCTTGTTGGAAAGGAACGCCGGCTTTTTCAGCATAGCCGAGCGCAGCCACAACACCAGAATCAGGAACTGCTATCACAACATCACAATCAACTGGGCTGTCAGTTGCCAAAATTTCACCAAATTTTCTTCTAGATTCATACACTGATCTTCCAAAAACGACAGAATTTGGGAGGGCAAAGTATATATGCTCAAAGATGCATTGTTTTGGCTCTGGATGAGACATTAAACAGAAAGATCGAATCCCATCTTTGTCAACCTCTATTACTTCACCAGGATTCACCTCTCTTTCGAAGGTTGCTTCAATCAAATCAAGAGCACAAGTTTCAGAGGCAAACACTATAGCTCCATTGCTTCTCCTCCCCATAACCAGAGGACGGAATCCATGCGGGTCCCTCACTGCAACAATCTTATCCTCAGTGACAAAAACAAGACAATAAGCCCCTTGAATCTGCTCACAGGCGTCAACAATCCTCAATATAAAAGGCCTATGCTTTGAGGTTGCAATTAGATGGAGAACAACCTCAGTATCAGAACTAGTGTTAAAAATCGACCCACTGTTTTCAAGTTTGGCCCTTAAGCTTCGATAATTCACCAAATTACCATTATGAGCGATACCAACAGAACCAAATCGATACCCTGCAACAAAGGGTTGAACATTCTTGAGCATCGATTGGCCTGCGGTTGTATAACGAACATGCCCAATGGCCAAATTTCCAGGTAATTTATCGAGCTTAGACTCGTTAAAAACATCAGAAACAAGTCCTAAACCCGTAACCGATTGAAGGATATTGTCATTAACAGAGACGATTCCGGCACCTTCTTGACCACGATGTTGGAGTGCGTGAAGGGCCAAATAACAGAGACGAGACGCTTCTGGATCACCATATATAGCAACCACACCACACTCTTCGCGGGGCTTTTCGTCATCATCATCGAAGTACAAGGATTCTGATTCTGGTTCAGGTTCTGGGTATGGCTTATCCTGTCGAATGAGACCAGTAATAGGGTTTTTAGATGAAACTGTGAAAGATGTGTTGTGGGAGTCTGCGGCGGCGAGAGAAAGAGAGGGTTTTGGTAGGGTTTTGCCGCAGAAATAAGTATTGGCGGTGGGTGTGGTGATAGGGAAGGAGGAAGGTTTTGAAAGGGAAGATGATAAAGTTGAGAAATTTGAAATCGTAGCCATGGGAGAAAGAGAAACCTGGCCTGCTATGTGAACACAGAAGGATGGGAGGGACGATATGCAGAAGCAATGTCTACAAAACAGTTTGTGGGTTTCTAGGTTTTATAAGAGTTCAAAGCTTCAGACTTTCAAAATTCAATGCGACCAGGAAGGCAAAGTACCTTTCTAACTTTCTTTACGATATCTCGGAATATGTGGAAATTTCGCCTGCCCATAGTATCTTTTATATTTTCCAGTACTTCTGAAAATTTTATAAAATACCTTTTAAATTTTGAAATCAGTAATCATATATGATTACTGATTTTAAAAGAGTATTTACATAGTAAAATATCTACTATAAGCATATGAGAATGGGTGAGACTATAGACAAAATAGAAGTTAGACAAGAAGACTTTTATACCCGTGTCTTTCCCTCCTAAAACAATTACACAATTATTTCCTCTTGAATCTGAACTCAAAGCTTAAACAAATTTAGCAGACTTTTACACAGTTACATCAACTTTTATTATATTTGGATGGTCTCTATCAGTACTTTTCAATCTTAATTTACAGAATACGAGATAAATTATGTGGTGAATGTTATCTCGATTTATATACAAAATAAGTTATGTGGTGAGAGTTATCTCGATTTATGTATATAAGCCTATAAATACTTATAAAAAGTTAAAACAAACATGCCTTTGATGACATTTTACTTTTAAAATCAATAATCATACATCCTCTCAAACTAACAAAGACAGCCAATTGTCATGTCTTCACTAGTTTAAGATGATTAATGACTACTAATTTTAGAAGAGTATTTGCATAGTAAAATATCTAAAATATAAATATACGATAAATGGTGATATTACAAATAAAATGGAAGTCGCTCTTGTCTTTCCGTCATATCATAAAAGTTGAAATTGTTCTGGGCAAGAACGGGTTCTAAACTCGTACCTTTTCTCCAAACACAACTACACAAGTATTTTCTATTGCACGCGAGCTTAAAACTTAAAATCCAAAAAAATCTAATACACCTTTACACGATTAATTCTATGTCGGTGACATTTTGATATTTTTGTTTACTGTTTGTTGTGTAGTGGAAGAAAAATCTTATTATTTTATATTGTATAAAAAATCGGACCGGACCGACTAATTGAATCGGTGATCGGTCAGTGGTCCGGTCTAGTGTAGGCATCAATCCGTGAAATGGTTCACCGGTTGGATTGGTTGCATTTTTTACTTTTTCCTTTTTTGTGAAAATAAATTTTTATATTCTTCTAACTACTATCTTACGTTATTTTTTAGGGAAAAATGAAAGTTTAAAAACCTAGATGAACAGAAAAGTAGGTAAAGAAATAACAAATCTAAAAAGAAGAAGATTTTGAGGGGATTAACAATTAATTAATTATAGAAAAGGAAATATCATTATATAAGTATAAACACCATAACTAATACTAATAGATTTTAAGCATTTTTTTTTTCTAAAGATCTTCATTTTTATCAATAGAAGATTAAAAATATATTAATACACATATTGCCACTAATAAATTGTAATATTTTAATATAACCGATCCGACCCCGATTGACCTATTGATCCTTGAACATATGTCATGACCAGTTGATTGTCCGATTCGATTTTTTATTCCTTGGTATTTTCACCTATTATCTTAGGAAAAAAATAATAGAATATTAAAATTTTTCAACCTTTTATCTTAGGAAGAAGTAATAGAATATTGAATTAAAGAGTATATAATATTGATATTGTTATATCTTAAATATAAGACATATTTGATTTTTTTGGAGAGATTAAAGAAGTTAAATAAATTACTTAATTATATCATATTGTGTATCATTAAATTATATATTACTTTATAAGTTAAACAAAATAGTTTGGAGAAAAAATGATAAATATAAATATTCTAAAATAATTTAATTAATTTTCTTAATATCTTAAAAAAATCAATATTATTTTATATTTAGAATAGACGGGAATATGCTTTTTGATTTGCGAACTAAGGACAAAAATTATTTATTTTCATCCGTTTCTCCTTTTTATTATGCTTTTAGTGTTACAATAGGGATATAGGGTGTATCACTCAAATTATAGTATTTTATATACAACAGAATATTGAATACTCTTATCATTAAAACAATGACAGATTTTCAAGTATAATGTCTGAATTTGAATAATGAATATATATGTGAAAGCATTTCAATTTTGAAAAGTGAGAATGGAGAAGATAATTTTCAATATTTAAAATTGATTAAATATTTATATATAGCTCAATAATGAAAGAATATTTGCTTCTTTATTTTTTGTACGAAAAAGAATCTTACATTGCATAATTTACTCAAAATAACAAAATATGCAAATCTGATAATGCGCGGATATTTGATCTCACCTTGTTTTGGTCGGAGTAATTTGAGGCTTGTTTGGTTAAATATAAGCCTGATTTATGTAAATCGAGATAAAACTCCTCCATATATTTACTTTATATTTCATAAACCGTAAAAGTTATATCGTATTCCGTAAATCATGATTGAAAAGTACTTAAAGAGATTATCCAGACATACCAAATATGCTAGATAGAATCAACTTATTTTGTTTTATTGAACACAAAAGTATTTATACAGAACCTCCAATCACCCACAAAATTCTCATAAAAATCGATAATTTTATAATGGGCTGTGGTACAAATTTATTTTAAATTTTTTTGTTAAGGAATAATATTATTAAAAAATTATTTTTTAAATTTAATATTATTTTAAAAATATTAAAATGAAGCGGTGAACGTTAGTTTTATGTTTTGAAACTTTCGTATAATATTGAATTTGAAAAACTTCCGGAACATCTTTTCTCTCCGACGAAAATTTTTGAAACAAAACTACACATCAACCCTTTTATAAAAGATTGAGTTTGGGCGGATGAACTCATTCATTGAATAATGTTTAATATAAAAAATGAATTTAATTATTATTTTTTATATGCATGGAGGTGGTCAAAGATGGACAGCGGTGGTGGTCCCGCTTTGGTGCAAGTAGAGGCTAACAGAAAATAGTAACATCATTGGCGGTATGATTTGTTTGGCATGAAAAATTTTTTGAAAACGAGTTATACATATATTCTGAGAATTACGTGGAGGGGCTGATTAGGAATTTTGATCACGAAAAGGGGCCGACATGAATAAAGTAATGTGGATGGGCAAGAAAAACCAACTAGTGGGGACGATAACTTCGAATCCACAGATTCTTTGGGGCCCATATTGAGAATTTCACCTTGTGGTCAGGTCACTCCATCTACCAACAAAGATTGCACTGTGCTGATGCCATATACTCCGCCAGTTGTGCGTATTAATGTTAATTACTTTTTTGATAAGATATTAATATATTAAAGGTAATGACTACTGCCTCGGTCTCTCCTATCAAATCATGTTGACCAGTTGGATTTAGTTGACCAGTGGGATTTAGTGGTTGTTTGGATCAACTGTCGGATAGCTTGTTTGTAATTGTTTTTGTGAATCGGGCTTATTATATAAGCTTGATTTACATAAATCGAGAAAAATCATCTCCACATATTTATCTCGTATACCGTAAAAGCACCTCGTATACCGTAAAAGCTACCTCGTAGACCGTAAAAGTTATTTTGTATTCCGTAAATCACAATTCATAAGCACTTAGTGCTTGTTTGTTATCACTTATTTGAATCGGACTTATTATATAAGCCGATTCATGTAAATCGGGATAAATCTTCTCCACATATTTATCTCGTAGACCGTGAAAGCACCTCGTAGACTGTAAAAGCACCTCGTAGACCGTAAAAGTTACTTCGTATTCCGTGAATTACAATTCATAAGCACTTATGAAATTTTCAATCGCTATTTCAAACAAGCTCTTATGGAGCTTCCATAAACTATTCCAAACAAGCTCTTAAAAGTGTTTATTTACTTAAGTTGAGATAAAATTTATCTCACATACTTATCTCGTATTCTGTAAATTATGATTAAAAAATTATTTTTAAAGAATCTAATCACTATTTAAAAAATAATAAAATACAAAACGGAAGATGTGAATCTATGGTATCTCCAAGGTTATAAAAAAAAACCGTCGTACCTCTATTTTGATAAAAATAAAAAATTCATTGTATCAGTTATAATTTTTTTAAAATTAATTTATCTAAATTATAAATTGATATATAAATTAATGTTATGTATATGTATTTTAAGAAGATCATCAATATTTTTTATGATTAATTAATTAATTTTCATTTTCTTATTTTTTTCTAGATTAAGTAAGTAGCTTCCCCCCCCCCCCCAAATTAAGTAACTATTATATCAACTATATGAATGAGTATTTTAATTAGAATGTTGGATTTTCTTAGTATTTAATCAGGCAAAATGTACCTTTTTTAGGACAAAAAATTGCTTGGGCTCAAGGTGTTACCATTTTTAAGTGTGAAATTCGTAAAAATTTAAAACACGGCCCTCTTATTTATATTTTTTAGGTGTTGAAATTGTTAAAAAAAAAAGGTTGTTGTAAAATGCGTTAATGAGATGGTGAAATTCGGTGAAAGTATTATAAATATCGTTGGTATTGTAGTGAATGATTTAAAATACAACCTTCCTACTTGAATTTTCCTAAGTGTTAAAAAACTAGCATTGTAAAATGCGTTGGTGGGATAGTACAGTGAAACTTGTAGTTTGTTTGGCAAGCAATTTGAAACCATGGTTTTGCTCAAAACCATGGTTTTAAAGAAAAAATGTCAAACACCCCATTTTATGAGAAAAGCATGGTTTGAGAAAAAGTTAGAATTTGTAGCTTTTTCTCTTTTTCTCTCTCTCTCTTTCTCTATTTTCTTCTTTTGGAGATTATTTATTTCAATATAAAATATAGTATTATTTTGAATAATTACTATATATAATTTTTTTATATAATTTATTAATGCATATATGTTTGAGCTATTTTTTATGATGTTATATAATTGCCCAATGTTATAATTTTAATTTTTTAGACAAATTTATTTAATTTTAGGTATTGTTATGAAATTTAATGTTGAAAATATTTAAAATAAAATATTATCTTTTTATATGTAATTATCACAAAAGCTAATGTTCTTTTAGGTAATTTGATCATTAAAAAAGTGATTCTTAACCCAATATCATTTTTTTCCTATAATATGTGTGTGTGTGTGTTTGGTTTTTTTTATGTTAGATAATTGATTAATGTTATAATTTTTAATTTTTCAGATAAATTTATGTCATTTTTTATATTTATTATGAATTTTCCTATTAAATAATACATAAAATATAATCTTATCATTTATATGTAATTATCATAAAAGCTAATGTCCTTTTCAGTAATTTGACAATAAAAAAAAGCTATTCTGATCAAAATACCCAAACACTCTCATTTATCAAAATCACTTTTTTCACATAATCTATTCTGCCAGAATCTATTCTCAAAAATCACTTTTTTCACTTTTTTTATATAAACTATTCTC
This sequence comes from Albizia julibrissin, assembly GCA_037074505.1. Taxonomy (NCBI): domain Eukaryota; kingdom Viridiplantae; phylum Streptophyta; class Magnoliopsida; order Fabales; family Fabaceae; genus Albizia; species Albizia julibrissin. The sequence goes on along the minus strand of CM073480.1, from coordinate 994,314 downwards.
AAAAGCTGATTTCAAACGCGGTGGAAGTGTTGAAAATGCCTTTGGGCATTTAAAACATAACCCTCTTGCTAGTATTTTTTTTTCAAGTGTTGAAATTGTTAAAAAGTTGTTGTAAAAGACGTTGATAAAATGGTAAAACTCGGTGAAAGTGTTGAAAATGTCATTTATAATGTAGTAAATGATTTAAAACATGTATCTCTTAATTGTATTTTCTTAAGTGTTGAATGAAACGGCTCTTTCTCATCAGTTATTATTTAATATAATTATATAAAATCAGTAATTTTTTTAATATATTTTTGGAGCTTAGTGTACAGAATTCGCCCACAAACCCTTTCACAACATATCAGAGTTTAGGTCACAAACTTGCCCACAAACTCACTACAGATAGATCTATTATTATGATCTCACACCACAATTAACTCACGAAACACAAAATAATTTCTAATACAGTTGTGGTTGTGAACCTACCAACATATCAAAGTATGTAACATAAAATCTCAAATCTAATAAGCATTTATTCTAAAACAGATATCCAAACAGTAAACGTGACATTTTAAAAACATTAGGGCCCTAAAGTGGCAATATAGAAATTAACACAACACCAATACCAAAAGAGGCCTACAAGATTCTCAACTTCCAGGCCTCTGGTTGCTTCCCTTGGCCTCTAACTAGATTATAGGTCTCGCCTGAAAATTATTTATAATGACGAGGTGAGACATAAAGTCTTAGTAACCAAAATCAATTTACAAAATATGCAGAAAATGATTGTAAGTCAGATAAGCATGTTTAACTGATATAATAATAATATTATTATTATCAAAATTAAAAACTTAACATAATATAATCAATGAATAAAATCATTCTCACTCATTCATCCTGCTCCTCCTTATCTCCTCTGGACTGGTACAGCCTATCAATGCTAGTATACCCGGCCAAATGTTAACTAGTCATATCAAGAATAATGCCCCCTCCCATGCTACCACCAATATACCGTAACAGGGAAGTGTCCGCCTAAAACACTCAACTCAAAATCCGGACCAAGATTGAGAGAGCCGATGGGTACACATTTCATCATATCTCTTCCACATAATCCAACATACCCCATAATATAAAAATAATAAATTAATACATCTTTCAAAAACAATTACGAGATTCTCAATTCTTATACAACATTCCATCCCAAACAATATGTCCATCACAACAGTAACAATTTAATAATAATTTCCATTTATACATGTAAATTAGAAAATACATTGCCTCACTGAAATAAGTTTATATTCAAACATAACAAAATATTTCAAAATACATACAAGCAGTATAGATAAAAGTAAGGTTAAAAAAACACCTTATAGACCAAAGCAAGGATATAAAATAAATTAACCTCAGTTACCTCGATTCCAAGCTTAATCTTAATTTGGATAGTAAAACCTGTGTAATCACCGATCACAAGAAAACTCTACATTATTAATGTAGATACCAATTAACCACAAATAATAATAAAATAATTAATTTACATAATTTAACTCCTACAACCCAATTTTCTCTACAACTATTGTCCTCAATTATTCCAATTTCCTTAAAAATCATTAATCATAGATCATTCCTCATAAACTCAAAGCACTCATTAAAATCCTTATATAACCTTTAACATATCTATAATTACTAAATCCTCAATATCAACTTTTTAAATAATCAAATCTATTTTTCATAATTTATATGGGTATAATCCAATTATTAAACAACTACTCAAATCTCTACATAATTAAAATCATATCAAATTCTAATTTAAATATTAAATCCTGATTCATATTTTGTATAGAACTCAGATCTAACAAAATAAACCAATTAAAACCTCAATAATGCCTCCAATAATCCAAATAAATTATTCAGACAAATTTTGATCGGTAAAAACGTCTTAGGGAGATTAATTAATATCCTATTTATAAAAGAAATTAATTATAAAATCACATAACAACTAAATAATAAATCTAAATAAGTTAAACTTAACTATTAATTATTCTTACATTTCTACAGTCTTATACTGACAAAACTCAAAACTTGCATAAAATCATATCCCCAAAGTATTCTCTAACTAGCATAAAATCACTATCATAGGAAAGAGAAAATTATTTATAATATTTTTCATAAAAGAAACTTTGTGATTAGAAGAGATTTTATGTACCTTATTGATCTTCAAAGAACAAAAAACACTCCTATCAAAACCTCATTCCTTATGTCTTTCCTCAACACTTCACGCTGGAAGTGTTGAGAGGGAGGGATATTTATAATACCCCTATAAATACCCCTCCGTCAATCAATTGACGCCTAATTTTTTATTTTTTTAATAGATAAGGGGGCTCCCTCCTTGTCTCAATTGTTTCTAGGCGCCTAGGCGCCAATTTTTTTTTTTAATGGATAAAGGGGCTCCCTCCTTGTCTCAATTGTTAGTAGGCGCCACAATTTTGATTTTCTATTATTATATTATGTCATAATATAATATAATATTATTATATTATAATATTTATTATTATTGTAGTTATTTTTATTTTTAAGGATGTTACATTGAACTTGTTAAAAAAATAGTAGTATGAAACATTGATAAAATGGCGAAACTCTGTATTTGTCTGGGATCATTTATGGGATCTTAAAAGTGTTTATTTATGTAAGTCGAGACAAAACTCATCTCTCATACTTATCTCGTATATAATAAATCACGATTGAAAAGCTGATTTTAAAAGTTTTAATCACTATTTCAAACAAGCGAGCATTGAAAATGTACTCGTTTGGAATAACGAGTAAAGTATTCAAAAGTAGCTTTTCAATTGTGATTTACGGTATACGAGATAAGTATGTGAGAGAAGTGTTATCTCAACTTACATGTATATACACTTATAAATTTTTTATAAGCTAATCCAAACATGCTAACCATGGTAGCATAGTAAATGACTTAAATGACCATTCAACTTGTATTTTTCTGTGTTAAAACTGTAAAACAGAAAAAACTGTTATAGATGACACTGTCTCGATGAAAAGGCAAAACTTATTTCAAGTGTAATAAATTCCCAAAACTAGGGCGTTTTCTGTCTCATATATTATTATGCATTATATTAATAAATAGGTTTGGAGGCTCACTGATCACCAAGTTTTTTTATCCGGCACAAAAATTATAGTCATTTTCGCTATAGCTAAATCTAGGGATTAGGGTTTAGTCATTGTAAAAAGTAAAAACACATTTCAAAATTACATGCGGTGATGTTTATTGATTTGAGATTTTGTAAATTGGCACTACTTTCTTAGGATTTGGACTTTCAAATGGTTTTTTTTTTAAAAAAAATTTCCCTCAAATTTATAGTAAAAAAAAAAATTTATGTTTTGGGTAAACTTGGTGGTTATATCATGCCTTTTTTGTCTAATGAATAATAATGAAACATGGCCTGGTAAGAGGAAAATAGCTTCAAATCAAAGGATCCTTTTTAGTTTTTGGAGTCTAGATAAACGTCTAAAGATAATTGACAACTTACCCTATCTAATATTAATATCATATAGAAGGAAGGGAAATTTTACTCTATCCTTATACTGTGGGTGAGTCCAACCCCCTTCAAAAATTTCAGTATAAAAAAAAATAAAAGAGCCTCACAAAAATTCAGAATTAAACATCTTAAATCATCAAAATATTTAAAAGGCCCAAAGTCCTTTTTTCCTGTTATGGGAGAATAAAAAAAAAATATCCATGATCGTTCAGTTAAATCCACTAGTGCAACGATGTCGTTTTATGCGTTTTAGTGTAGCACAGGACAAGTCACCCTCTCCAATACATTAGGGTTGGATATTGCCGATTTGTGCGAGTCCCGATCTATTTCGTAGTCGTCTCCTTCCTTTCTCCTCTCTGCTCTCAAACAGTTCCGACAGAACAATCATCCATGGCGCCCCCACCAGGACCTTATTCTGGAACAAGCACTTTAGCTTTGGTATGCCCCTGTGTTTCTCTTGAATAATAATATGCGTTGTGTAATCGTCCTCTGCTACGGAGAGCTACATTAGTTTTCCTTCTTTCCTGTTGTGTTTGATAAAAAGATATTTTATAGTAAATTGAAAAAAAAAACTATACGTTGGCAGGTGGCTCGGGCGTCTGCTTTCTCTTTTGGCGTCGTTTATGGAAGCATCAAGCTGAAGTACCTGAAGGTATTCTAGCGAATTGTTTATATTAGTGCATCGGATCGTTTACGTACGAATGCTCAATTCATGTTTAATTGATCTTTCATGGTTTTCGTTGAACCGATCTGAATTTTCTTTCAAATGCTTTGAACATTTAATTCATCTTTTTTAGTTTCTATCGAAATGAAGTGTCACCCAATTTTGATCCGAATTGCATTTCAAATTGTTTATCACTACAATCATTTCAACTATGGATCAGTTTTTCACTTTCTTGAATTGTAATGGACTGTCAAGCGTTACATACAATTGTGCTTTTGTTGACTTCTTAGTTAATGTGATGTGATTGCTGGCGATTTGTTTTCCAAATACATATAGCAACATTCTCTATATTGGTGTATAAGAAAGAAGTCTAAAAGCAAACTGGCCTCCTCTCCCTTTAGTATTGCCATCTTGACATATCTTGGATGTGAGTCTACGTCTAAAATGTTAGCGTTTAGTGGACTGATATTCAAGATAAATGGCATCGTACAAGAAATTAGTCTTATAGGATGTCACCATTTAAGTGGTATTTCGTGGGCTCAAACCAATAGAATACCGGAGATCTCACATCACACGCAATTCAGCTTTTAATTTTTCTGTACCACTCGTGTTCTTCTTATGGAAACTTTCAATTTCAATTGTCATACCGAATATGAACATCTTAAGTACCATGGCACGTATTACGTACTATACTTTTAAGGTCCGAGTATCAAATGAATGTGATATAGCGGTCTACCAAACACCTCGACTGCCTACTGTCATTGTCATGTAGCTAGCTGATGTGAAAAGGTTTTAAAGGCTGTACTGTCAGATTTTTAAATATTTGTTATAATTCAAAAATTGAACTTGCAGATCTTTATCCTCGCCGATCTGTATACTTGAATTCAGTTAAGGTCCTTCAGTTGGTTCATTATTTGGTAGACTTGTGGTCAGTGATCCTCATCTGATTGCCAAGTATTTTACCCTTTCTCTGATGTCCTCAGTATTTGATCATTCTTTAACTTGCTTTCACGTTTGATGATAATTATGTGCTCAGTAGAACTTATAGTGTTTGCATTCGTCCATTGATGTTTGAACCTTGTTTATTTGGTATTTCACCTCTCAGTTCAAAGCCAAATCTCATCAGAAGGCTGAAGCAAAGGCTCATCACTGAAAGCACTGAGATGGACGTGATTCTGTTCATGGAGTGAGGAGAATACAACAATAATTCATGAGAAGAAACTGTAACATGTTTACCCCCATTTTTTTGGAAGCTTTTAAGATTAAGCTTTGGATAATGCTATAACAGTCGAATTTAGGGAACCGTAATAGAATTGATCGTGCTTTTTAGTTGTTATAATAATTAGCCTGTCTGTTTTCTAAGCTTCGAATTTCTATTGCAAGCTTCTATGATACCTTAGTGCATCCTCAACCTTTAAATTGTAAAAGATGAACACGGTATCTTACATCTACTGCCCTTTAACAATTGCTTGTTTTGTTGGCCTTTAGCTTTGTATTGATAATAGGTGTTTTGGGGAGCATAACGTTCTAGAAACGTTAAAAAGGTTAGCTCCGGAAAAAATTGTTTTCTCTTGCTTGGATAACCAGAAGAATTGGCATTTCACTTATTATTCGATGTTATTTTCAGACTCATTCAAGATGATTTTCCATTGAATAATCCATTTTTTTTATAATTCCATTTTTGTCAAAATGCTTCCAGTGAGCCAAGCGGGGCTTATAAATCCGATCATGGGAACGAGAACTAGTTCGTTACTTTGGCTATATGATCCGGTACTATGTCTGTGAACTTAAATAATTGTGCTATATCCTTTTTATCTTATTTGTCTAGTTTCGGCTTGTTATGGGAGAAAAACTGGGGAAAATATTGAGAAAATATTAGGAATAAAAATTCCAAAAATAGTAAAAAGTTGGGTAAAGGACCCAAAGTGTATGAAACGGAACAAGTAATATGTCAAGTTAGAAACTCATATGTCATCCACATTATTTTTGTTAATGAATAAGTTTTTAAATCAAATTTTGACATTTCCGGTTAACTAATGACTAAAATTAACTTAGGAAATAGTCGTGACAAATTGCTTTTTTTTTCATACTTTTAGGGTGAAATTACCCCTTAAAAAACTTCTTAAACAAAATTACCCCTTCACCCTATAGATATTCCATCTCCCCTAATTTTCTTGTCACCCAAACTAAGGTAAAAGGTCCAAACCCTACCAACAAGTGTCCTTCCTAGTGGAAAGGACTTTGCTTGCTCAAGCATGAAATAAGATATTGAGTCCAAAAAAATGCCTTTGAGAAGTATACTTCTAAATGAGGTTGACAATACTCAAATCTATCATGTCAGATATAATTCTAAAAATAAAAAAAAGATCAAAATCTTACCGAATCTAGGACAACTTGATATACTGTCACAAGTATTCAAGTTCCACCACCCCAAAAAAAAAGTCGACCTACAAAATTTGAAGTACCCGCACTTGACTAGCTCGTGAGCTAAGCTCAAAAACTGGAAGCAATCCCTAGTCAACTTCCAGAAAGCAATATATACTGTTCATGTGCTCGGTACTGCACATATATCTGGATATCACATGTAATTGTTGGAAATTTCCCTTGTAAATGTGCATTAAAAAAACAAATTGGGGATTAGAGATAAATGACAAATTTATACAGTACGCGAAACTCCGTAAAGCACAATAGTACGCCATTAGATGTTTACATTCTTAAGTTAGCAATAATCTATACAAGGAGAGCACAAAGCCAAAATTTGGTCCAACTTCCAATGAATCTGCAGACGGTTAGGTTTTGTGTCAAAAACAAAATATATGATTAAAAGAAAGGAGAAATTCTATTTTACTAAGCCAGAACAAATTAATTACAGAATTTGTCCACAGGTCCACCTTGAAATGGAATAAAACACTAACAGAGGCCACTTAACTGTAATCCTAAATTCCTAATGGAGGACGCTTCCCGTGGCCTTGTCATTTAATAAAAAAAAACCACCTAGGAATCCTAGTCGGGGTGGCAACATGTAGTTTTTCCCTTAAAAGTCCTATTTCATAAAATACCAGCCAAATCTTGCAGGTTGATTTTCGGGGTAAAGAAGCACCTTAGAAGTTATGTAGTGAGAAGAAATTAAGAATGGACCAACTAATATACCAAAAAATCTGTGAAATTCATCAACAAAGAGCACATAAGGATTGTCCAGGGTATTCTTGGCAAGTTGAGTTGTTAGGAACTTACCGGCTAACAAGCAAAAGCTCTATCCAAATACAAACAGGCATCACGTTCATCACCTAGGATGTAGCTATTCCACATAAATTATGCCTTGGTCAGGGTCTTCTTCATCATCCCACTCACTGTCTTCTTCATGTACTGCTGAAGAATCTGATTGCTCTTTTCTTTCTGCACCTTTTTTCTCCTCCTTAATTTTGTCTAAAATTGCAAGCACCTGAAATATTAAATTAGTGGATGACACAAATCAGTATATACTTATAGGATACTCAATCAAGCAGCTCCCTGCTACTGTCTCAAACATTGTATAATCCACAATTTTCTAATTAGAAGCCAAAACAAGAGCTAGGGACCAAAGAAAAGGGAAACAAGTGAATGGGAATACTAGATGCATAAATTATCCTAAATGTATGAAAATCAAGAGCATCTCAACCTCTGCCCAGGATCATTGTCCTATTTATTAGTCCCTTAGTAAACAAACCTAAAGAGCAGAATCTCAATTACAAGTATAAATTTAACCCTTGGAAAAGAAGCAAACTAAACATTAAAAGGAACAGCACATAAGGAGAAAAAAACTGGAAAACATCGTAATTCACATGATTGACAGTATAGCTATACTGTGGGCTGTGTAATCTGTACAAAGGTGCTAGCGTTCAATTTTGCTCTTTAAAATTGATTTGGAAACAATAAATTCTGATTCATCCCAAAAAATTTAGAGTCAGATCACCCAGTTTACGCACACAACCTAGTAACCATATTAAAAAGAATTGGTATCCTCATGTTACCCTGCTTCCTCTCTCCATTGATTCATCCTCAATGAACCGTATCTCGGGAGTCAGCCGCAACTTCATGCGCCTCCCCAGCTCACTTCTAACATATTTAGCCTTTGACTTCAACCCAGCAATGGCAATTTCTTTCCCTCTTTCATCTCCAAAAACAGAAACATACACCTTAACCACCTATATATATACAGAGAGAGAGACAAGTCAGCATCACATAACTCTATCAAACATTCAAACCACAACAGCCCTTGAGACTGTGACAATTGTAGGGAAACTAAAACTTTACAATGTGACAGTTGAAAATTTAGCTTTCAAACATATCAGAAGAAAATATTGCATCAAGACAAATATATTATATATGATGTAATATAACTTGATTATGTTGCTTTGATTAACCTGAAAACGGTAACTATCTCCATATTTAATGTAACAACGAATTTATCATGAGTTTCAAACGAGCATAATGGCAAGAAGAAGTCACGCCAGAACGGTTTCTAACAGACATAAAATTACCCGGCAAGGCTACATTCGAGTCACAAAGAATTAACATGCACGTTGCCAAATTCCAGTGTTCAGTTCGCGTTTATGCGAGAAAAATATATTTCTCGTATCCAAGTCCTAGAGTCAGCAATACAACTCGGAAGCCAGTATGTCCAGGCAATTACCAAGACACCATCCAACCAAAGCATGATGAAAAACTATGAAGTACAGACAGTAGACACCTGAACAAAAGTAACCTTATCCATGTGCAATGTGCAATGCATTTTGTACACTTATATTATACATTTAAAATTAAACATAGACTCTCAAATGCTTTTCATGTCGTGATGTCTGTGTTTTCATCGATGGTAAACAATCCTTGAAGCTATTATACTAACCGATTTCTTCTATTGAAGAATCCAATGGCTATGAATATCTGATGGGTACATCCGAAACCAAGCAAACTACAAAAATTACTTGCAAATAAACAAACGCTCAAATTCACCGAATCCATACTCCGAAACACTGTCACAGACAAATTCATAAACAGCATACCTGCAAATCAGCGGAGACTTCAACTTCACTGATGGTGGTGAGGGAGGATAGGTATCGATCAGCTCCCAATGAAGCTTCAGGTAGAACAGCATGCTGCAACACCTTATCAGTGATAAGCATATCAGAAAGTTCCCTCATTATCTGCTTGGCCACCATTTTTACTCTTCTCGGATTGGCCATGCACCTTATTTTCCTATTCGTCTTCGTCATCGTCACCCCAACAATCGACTTGTCCACCTGGTTGCCCCAGCGAGCCAAGCTAACAAATTCATGGGTCCGAATTGGGCTGACTGAGGTTGTGGTGAGTGGTAAAGGGATGTGAATCCGAGAAGGACATGTTGCCAGAGATGGGTGGAGCAAGTATGGCATTGCTCTAACTTTGAATTAAACCTGCTTCTATGACTCGAACACTATTGCTTCTCCGTTATTTCTCCAGTGGCTTTGGCGATTTCCTTTATCGAATTCTTGCGCGTTCCCCGGAATAGCGGGTTTTGAGATTTGATGGAAAAAGGATAATTCGCATTTGATCCATTATTATCCTTTGAGAGTGGACTATAAGTCTTAAAGCCCTTTATTATTTATGAATCAATCAGACAAGTAAGACCCAGAAGGCCAGAAAAAGAACAGAGATTTTGGCCCAAAAGAATGAAGAGAGAAAATCTTAGACCAACAATCAACCAGAGGGGCGGGAAAAAAAAAAAAAAACTAATGACACTGAAGTAGCAAGTTCTTCACGAAATGACAAAATAAAGTTAAGATTCGAATTCCTGCTGGAAACGGAATCTACGTTTAGTGTCCAACTGTAAGTAGAATAGAATTGCTTGTAATATGAGAATACATGTAACTATAAAAACAAGAAAAAACCATTTTTAAATTGTATTTTATTTTATAAGAAGGAAAATGAAAGAAAAGATGATTCTATATTAACATGCCCAAACTGAGCTTTGTAATAACTGATTGCTATTTTGAAAATTTTTTGATAGTGTGCCGTTTTATTCTATAATATAAGCTGCTTCTAATTATCCCACCATAACTAATAGGGGTGATTAAATCATTAAATTTGTTTGATTTTTTTTAAAATATATATTTACGTTTATTTAAAATAAAGATTAAACTGATTTACGATAAAGATTAAAGTGATGTTTATATATTTATAGAAGAATATCACAAACAATTTAGTAAGACAAAGCATAATTGAAGTTTTACCCTTTACCCTTTACCTCCATACTAATTAAGAAGGTAAAAATTAGTGTAATAACCCCACAGATTACCCTCCCTCCCTTGTTTCTCCTGTTGCAGTGAGCTTGTCACGCAACTGGCACACAAATAATACTACCTCGGTTTTAATAACGACAGTTTCAACTTTCACCCTTCAAGAATCACTTGATCCAAACAAAAATAATGGGAAAATCTCGGTCACCTTCTAAAGACCAGAAAAAAAATATAAATAATGTTTTATTGTAGATTCTTTTATAAATTTTTTTTAGTATCTTATTAATATAGTTGGGTTTGTCAATTGTTACTCTATAATTTATTAATGTAGTTATATACACTTGTCAATAAAAATTATTCTAGTTAACATAGATAAGTTTGTCAATGGTAATTGATCTTGTCAAAGGCCAATCTATAATTTATTAATATAGTTACATATACTTATTAACTGAAACTGTTTTAATTAACATATATGATTTTATCAATAACTATTCTATGATTTATCAATGTAATCACATAACTTTATCAATAAAATAAATTTACATTTGAAATATATATCCGGTCCTTAAAAAAATTTTTATCAAGGAATCTAGAATGAGATATTTTTTTAAATATTTTTTCAAGACTGAATGAGATTTTCCAAAAAAAAAGAGAGAACGTAGAAAACACGGTGGTGTAATTATCTACAACTCCAATGGCACTTTCTCTCTCAGCCATGCCCGCCTATATATTCGCCCTCTCTCCCACAGCGAGTCTTCGTCAATTCCATACTCTCCACACAAACGCTAAAACCAAAGCCACTTTTTCTCACATCAATGTCGCCAGCCGCCGGAACCTGCAGTAGAATCCGCCACATTGTTCGAATCCGGCAAATGCTTCTGCGGTGGCGAAAGAAGGCATGTTCTATGGGAGCTAAATCGCGGTCGTCATCGGATGTTCCCGCCGGACATGTGGCCGTGTGCGTAGGAGCTAGTCGGAGGAGGTTCATCGTGCGGACGACGTACCTTAACCACCCGATCTTCCAGAAGCTTCTGATGGAAGCGGAAGAGGAGTACGGCTTCTGCACTCAAGGTCCGTTAACGATCCCCTGTGACGAGTCGCTCTTCGAAGAGGCCCTGCGAGCCATTTCCGGATACCCGACCCGATACTTGAGCCTCGAGGATTTGCAGAAGCGTTGCCACGTGGACGCCTTCAGTAATTTTGATTTTGTTGGAGGAGAATCTCGGCCGTTGCTTCACGATGCGCCGATCTGCTGAAGCATGTTTCCCTTCTCTGTGACTGTGCCTTTGTGGCTGTACAGTGTACACTTTGGGGACTAGCTTGCGATTGAGTAACTAACTATTATTTTTTTTTTTCAAAAAAAGGATTATTTTATAACTTTTCCCCTGTAATTTTCGATGTTTAGTGGGTTTGTTATACACAACTTGTAGTTAGAAAGTGAAGAGAAGAAGAAACTCAGGTGTTGAAGTGAGCTTAAAGGATAAAAATGGTGGTTGTATATGGTAAAGCATCTCTATTGATCATATAGATTTGAACGCTTTTTTGTCTTAACGTGGATTCTTCTTAATTTCTCTCTTCGGCTGAGAAAGTTGTCTTGATTAACTGGGTTTACCAAATAAGGCCCATGATTTCGTTTTTATCCATGGTTTATAGGAACCGGGAGTACGAAGTAATTATAAGGATCCAAGTTCTCAAAATTAAAATTCATGTCATATTTGCATATTCAATTCGGTTCGTTTTGTCTGTTAGAAGTAAGAATTTAAGATTAACTAACGGTACTTTCTGCTTAGGTATTACTCTACGTCTATAGGTGCCTGTGTAAGTACTTGATAAAAATTGAGAAACTTGCGGAAATATTGCCACAACAAAATTTACTGTTCATATAAATTTGTTTGAGGATACAAGTACGACTTATCTTTAGGATAACCATATATATGGCTAAAGATATATTACACACAACTTTAAAAAAAAAAATCAATTTTCCTAAAATTTATTTGTTGGCCTCACATATATACTAAACAGAGAACTGTATGCGTAACAAGTTAGAATTTATTGCTGAGTTGAAGATTAGACTAAATTTAAAGCATGATGTCTATGGATAACTTGACAGAGTGCTTATGGATAAAGTTAAAATCCCAGACTCACATGCAAACCATTGGGAAATTTTGTTAACAAGTATTGAAGAATAACATCTCACTTATTATAGATATCTATAGGTCAAACCAATACAAATATTTACGTACGATCAATTGCCGAGTTATAAGCAAAAAGGTTAAAATAATATACGTCGGCATTAGGTCTGTGATTTTTAACAATTACCACTTACCAGCGTTTGCGTACACTTTCTCGTATTTAATGGATGGAGAAAACAAGTTGCATTTTTCATCCAAAACTTGACATAAAAACCATCCAGTATATAGTTAAGTCGCTTCAAATTGAGATCAGGAACCGGAGTGGATAATTTTAATAGGTTGTAATATAGTGAGGGTTTAGAATAGCGATTGAACCCTTTAAAAGTATTTTTCAATTATAATTTACAGTATATAAAATAAATATGTGAGAAAAATTTTATCTTGACTTATATAAAAAATACTTATAAAAATAATTTTAAACTTATCTAAACCTCATTTGTATATGGCCAACGGAAAGTCGTTTCCACAAAAAGACTACACGATGTTGAAACTTGAAAAGTAGAAGGGAAAAAGAAGGAAGAAAAAGAGGAAAAATGACAAGGATTTCTCTATCATTGCTATTTTAATAAAGCAACGTTAAGTCTCGTTCATGACTCATGAACACCATTATTGTCCACATTATTACATCCAAAATCAACACAATGAAATTAGGTTTATGTATATTTCCATGGAGTTGATTGAGATATCTCCACCCTTTCGGAATTTAATGACATTGGTTGGGTTCCCTCATTTTTACTCATGTGATTCTATTCAAAATAATTCAACTTTCCCTGGCTAGCTACTTTGCTTAATTAATTAGTTTCTATTTTATATCTCCAGAATCACGGTTTTAGCTGAATCCTTACTTGATTTTTAATCATATTTATTATTTACCATATTCGCTTATTTATTTCAATTTGCAACCTTTTTTTTAAATCACGGGTTTAGTTGACTTTGCAATAAATAGTTTTGCTTCAATAGACCGCATTTTGTAAGCGACTCTAGTATTTACATATAGTTAATGACTTAATGGCACGAGGATTTGAAATGATTAATATATTAACTAACAATTTTGCATGTACAGTAATTATTCATTAATTTTCTTACTGAGTAATATAATAATTATATTGCATCTGGCCACAAGATATATGCCGTTTAAACTGCTTCGATGGATGAACAGAGATGATCGAGCTTAGTCACAAGATGCTATTAGACATGGGTTAGGTGAAACAGCCTTTGAAAATGTTAATGATAAATTTGGCGTTTTTAAGTAGAAAACGTTGGAATTAATTAATATATTATATGCATGGCGTTGTTTGTTTGTTATTATCATTCAAAGAATCTCATAATAATCTGTCATCTCTTTATAACTTGTTACAATTGTCACTTGAAAAACATGGATTCTGATGAAGATTTGGGTTCTTCAACATTCATATAACTGGAATACCTAAAGTTTTAAAATTTGGACCGGGCACTGAACTTGTCGGGCTACTGAGTTAATGGTCAATGGATCAGATCGGAATTAAATCAGAGAAAAATTGAATATTTTAGCCTCATTAATATAAATTCTAAAAAAAAAAATCAGACCGGTCGATTCAGTCCGAGTCTAAAAACCCTGAGAATACCACATAATTAATATAGTCATAAGTCACTTTTAACTTGTTAGAACTAAATATAGTTGGCTAAATTATTAAATTTGGTTGAAAGTGAAAAATATATCCAAATGTTCTCTAATTCAAAGAAGTGACTTATGATTATATTAATTATGTGGTATTTCAGCTATTTAAGTATTAAAGAGCTCAAGTCTCCACCAAAACCCATGTTTTTCAGGTGACATTTATAACAAGTTATAGAGAAACGAAAAATTACGAGGTTCCTAGCAACATTTCAATTTTTATTTCTATTATTAGGAAATGATTTATTAAATAATTTGAGGTTTAGAGCAGATCAAATGCATTATTTGAGATTTATAAACATAAAATTAAGAAAATAATTAAATATGATTAAAAAGTGAATGTCGTATATACATATATTGAGTTGTGTTTATTGAAATTATTTTATGGTAATTGAAAATTATCATATAATCATTTGAGTAGAGTACTTATCCAGAGGGGGTTAAATTTTAATTAATGGCACGATGCCAAATTATATTTTTAGAAACGAAACAAAGAAAGAAAGAGAAGATTTAATAAAAAATCCCTTATGCGTTGTTAGAAATTTTCTAACTGTAGTTGTAATTATAAGATTGATAATATGGGAAATGAGAGTTATTAATTCTTTTATATGTTGCTGTAAATTCCATCTTTGTTGTTGTAAATTTCCTAATTGTAATAGTAAATTAGGTTAAGAATATGAGAAATGAGAGTTGTTATTAACCTTATGTCTGATTGTAAATTATCTTCTACCGTGTTGCAAATTAAACTTGCTAATTCTAGTAGTAAATTAGGTTGGGAATATGAGAAAATAGAGTTGTTAATTTCCTTATGTCTTGTAAATTCACAACACAAAATAAAGGACTTTACAACGAGGCATATAAGGGAATATAAAACAAGATATATGAGAGTTGACAACAAGACATAAGCAAATTAAAAACTCTCATTTCTCATATTCTTAGCGTAATTAACAATAACAATTAACAAATATACAACAAGATATAAACAACTTTATCACACAATATATGAGAATTAACAACTCTCTTTTCTCATATTATTCCCAACCCAATTTACAACTACCATTAGCAAATTTACAAGACCAAGAGGAATTTACAACACAATATAAACGAATTAACAACAAGACATAAGGGAATTAACAACTTCTATTTTTCATATTCCTAGTCTAATTTACTTTTACAATTAACAAATTTACAACAAGATATAATGGAATTTACAACATGACATGAGCAAATTTACAACAAAGCATAAGAGAGTTTGCAATGAGACATTAGCAAATTTGGAACAACACATAAAGGAATTGAAAACTCTCATTTCTCACATTCCCAACATAATTTACTTCTAAAATTAGCAAATTTACAACAATAGAGCTGTAAATTGGAATTGTAAATTCCCTTTTTGTGTTGTTAGAAATTGTCTAATTGTAGTTGTAAATAAGGTTGACAATATGAGAAATGAGAGTTATTAATTCTTTTATATGTTGTTGTAAATTTCTTATTTGTATTTGTAAATTAGGTTGAAAATATGAGAAATGAGAGTTTTTGTTTCCTTATGTTTGATTGTAAATTACCTTATGTCATATTGTAAATTTGCTAATTAAAGTAGAAAATTAAGTTGGGAATATGAGAAAATAGAGTTGCAAATTTGCTTGTGCCTTGTTATAAATTCCTTCATGTCTTGTTGGAAATTCGCATCATGACATAAGGGGACTTACAATGAGGCATAAGGGAATTTACAACAATATATAAGCCAATTTACAATAAGACACAAGTGAATTTGCAACTCTCATTTCTCATATTCTCAATGAATTTAACAATTACAATAATAAAATGAAATTTACAATAAGACATAAGGGAATTAGCAGCTCCCATTTATCATATTCCTAGCTTAATTTACTTTCACAATTATCAAATTCACAATCAGATACAAGGGAGTTGTAAATTCCCTTACGTATTGTTATAAATTTGCTAATTGTAGTTGTAAAAAAGGTTGACAATATGGGAAATGAGAGTAATTAATTCTTCTATATGTTGTTGTAAATTCTTTTATGTGTTGTTGTAAATTTCCTAATTGTAATTGTAAATTAAGGTTAAGAATATGAGAATTGAGAGTTATTATTTTCCTTATGTTTGGTTGGAAATTCCTTTCTGTCGTGTTGTAAATTTGCTAATTGTAGGGAATTTACAATGAGGCATAAGAGAATTTACAACAAAACAAAAATGAGTTTACAACAAGACATAAAGTAAATTATTAATAACTCCCACTTCTCATATTCTCAGTGTAATTTACAACTACAATTAAAAAATACTCAACAGTACACAAGCAACTTTATGACAAGACAAATGAGACTTAACAACTTCCTTTTCTTATATGCCCAACTCAATTCATAACTACAATTGACAAATTTACAACAAGACGTCAAGGAATTTACAACACTATATAAACGAATTTACAACTCTCATTTCTCATATATCTTAGTTTGGGAATATGAGAAAATAGAGTTATCAATTCCATATCTGATCATGGGTACCTAAAAATGGTTTTCCATATAATTGTTTGATTGATAGATGAAAGCTTGTGCAATTTGAGGGGATTTTGAAATACTGCACATTTGCTTGAGTCATATACACACACACATAAAATTTAAATTACATTTGTAATTTTATTTTTAATGTCTTGTGCTTTATATTTCATGAGCAGATATGTGTGTATCATCAGTATATGTATGTATGACAAAAGGATCGAAACAGAACGAGGCGTGCCTTTTGAAAGGTTGATTTCAAAGTGATTTAAGTGGTATTAGACATTAATCTTATCTGATCTACTTTTCATCTCATCTTGTCCCCACAAATATCCATAGCTGTATTTGTATGAATGTTGTCTAATTTGATTTGACTGAGAGTATTATGTTTACTGTTCCTTCAATTATTCACCTGAAAACAACTTTATTTCATGGATTGCACCAAAAAACATGGGTCTCTTAAAACACCCTGTTCGCCCAAGGTTTACGAGTATCGATGATGGTCACAAAAAGTTAAATTTCAATGGATTGATTATCAATAGATTCATGATTCAAAGATATGAAAATCCCACCATGTGTCTACTCAGCGGAACAGAGACTGAAAGCAGATTACATAATACTACTATTATGAATATAAAATTGAAGAATGATATATACAGAGAAAAGAGCAAGATAATAAGTTCTTATGAGTATAAGATAGCGCTATTATTATGTTTTATGTTTGTCAGGAATAGCAATGGGAGTTTATAAAAAAAATTTTTTAATTGTGATTTATAGAATACGATTCAAGTATATGAAATAAGTTTTATCCTGATTTATATGAAAATCATTTATAAACTTTTTTTAAAGGTAGTACCAAATATGCTAATTGTGGTTAGGGGTGTGCATCAATTTTCTGTCCCGGTCTTCCCGTCTAATCCCGAGTAAATCGGGATAAGATTTTCCCGTCTCAAAATTTTCGGGATGGGAAAATTTCGGGATCGAGATGAGATTTCCTGATCCCGACTTTTTCTCGATCCCAAAAAGATACATATATTTATATTTTTATAAAAAAAATATTTAAGAAGATAAGATCAAATATAAATAAAATATGAAAATTCATAATACCCTCAAAGTAATATCTATTCTTATAATTTTTTTGTTAATTTCATTTAGTATTTATTAAATAATTCTAATTTTTTGTTCTTGTCATTGTGTTTTTTGTAGATGAATCGACAATTTTAAATATATATTGAACTAATTATATATTTGTGTTGAACTAATTTAGTTCAATATGATATTAAATAAATTATATATTTATCTTAAACTAAAAAAAATTAAAATAGAATTTAAAAAAAAAACGAAGGGGGTTCCCGATCGCGTCCGTCTTGAGAATACCCCTAATTGTGGCATCAAAAAAATCCGATTTTTTAATCCAAAATAGCAGAGAACATGAGTGGGGACACTTGCAAGATACTCTGTTTTTTTACTTTGGAGGGAAGATCTACCCAGTAAAGTAAAAGACAACAAATATTTGAAGCATTATTATAAAAGGAATCTGGAAATTGTAAAAACACTGGTGAGGGAGAAATAGGAAACTTGTGAAGGCTGCTATAATTAACTTGAGCATCATAATGAGATTGTGTGTTTGACCCAGCAAGCATCGAGTATTGTGTTGTGAAGGGAGGTTGGTGGAGACAGTTAAGAAAGGGAGGCCATGTGGGTTAAACGGTCAAAGCAACAGAGGAATCAGAATAAATAATAAATAATAAAATCAGAGAGGGTAAGGAAGGAGGCAGGCTTTGCTCTGTTTCTCTTTTTCTCTGCTTCAAAACAAATGCATTGTTCCTTGTCAGCTTTTGCTGCGAGCCAAGTTGCCTCATTTACAACCCCAACACTTGCGAAATCTGACGTCTCTGCTTGCTTTTTATTATGCCTCCCTTTGGTTTCATGCTTTCAATCATGCAATAACTTTAAAGGCCAAATTTACTGTGCATGAGTGCCAGCCAACTAACAATCTTGCATATAAATGGATTATAATCTAAATTTCAATTGATACTGCTATGAGATTCAAGTGCAAAATCATCTTAATGTCTTTGGTCTTTGACTGGTCATTGACCTTTAGGAGGCATTCCATGTGCCTCCTGATTTTCCTCTTTAGATTTTAGATTCCACCATTTCCCCATGTCAAAGTTTATATGCTTTGTTTCTGAGTTGTTTATTATAAATATATCTATATAAATTATATTTATTTTATATATTATAATTTACGATTTAAAAATTATTTTTAAAAACTTCACTTATCATTTTAAATAACCTCTATGGATGTTCACTCATGATTTTGGTATTTAGAATTTAGATTCCTTCTGAGTTTCCAAATAGCCACTTCCCCACATCAAAGTTTAATGTTAGCTGTAGACTCCTGCTTCTGCGTCACTGATAACACACGCGCACACACATTCCATTAATCATATTACATACTACACATATGTAATAAAAATCATTTTTTTTTTCCTTCTGTTTAGTAGGGGATAAGATTTCCCTACGCAATAATGTCCATCAACATACACTTTGATTCTGGTCATCATCAGATTGGAACTCACACCTGATAAAAGGCACAAGTTTCATTGGCATCTCACTCACCACTTGTGCAAATTGCTTTGCCTTAACTTCTTTTGTGTCATATCAACCCCTCGGTGTTGCAGCATTTCCCCCCATTTCCATCATTGCTTTTTAGTGTTTTGGTCTATGAGTTTAAGTGTGTTAGCGTTTAAAAAATATGTACATAAAACTCCTCTCATATATTTATTTCATACGTCATAAATTATGTTAGAAAAATAATTTATACCGTTAATCTAAACATGCACTTAATTTGATTCTAAATGGTATTTAATTTTCTCTCAATCAACTATATTAATTATTTCTCTCTTATAATATTTTCATTTATTAGGAAACTTTTATTTCTACGTATTAAAATCTAGTGCATGTTTATTTTAGCTTTTCAGAAATATTTTTATGATTTATAAAATAAATATGTGAGATAAGTTTTATCTTATTTTATTAAAAAAATATTTAAAAAAACATTTTTAAGATGTTCCCAGATGAGAATCTAATCATCAAATGATACGGTATTATTGTGCTTCTTTTAATCCTATGGGCTATGAATTATGACAGATATTTTATAGATGGAGTATGAAGTATTTGTGTCAAGTAAAAGGTGATTAATGAAATAGACAAAAAGGACAATTATGTGGGTCTTGCTGATATGACTGGGTTTTGCAAAAGTAGTAATCGATTGGGTTGTTAAAGTTACATTAGGTGGGTTTTACTACCGCCAGAGCAGTTGAAGAAGTTTTTGGAAAAAGATTCGGGATCATTAGTGAGAGCTCCTGATAAGTTAACTATTTTTGGATGTATATACTTTATTCAGTAGTTATTTTGTATTATATACTGTTAATGTCCCTTGATCTTTGTAATGTTTGATACTTTGATGAGACTAATGAAGTTCTTTTCGATGGCACCAAAAAAAACAGGGCAAAAAGGACAACTTATTATATGAAAGTATTAGAAATATTACTGGAAAAATTGTTAAAAAATATTTTTAGAGTAAATTAATTGTTAAATATTACTATGAGAGATATGTTACACACGACAGATGATATTTTATACATAACGGAAGATGTTTACACACCTATAGAGAAGATTTATATATATAAGAAAGATTAATTACACATCACAAAAGATCTGTTACACACAACAAAAAATAATTTATATAAGATAACATTTAATAATTAATTTATTATAAAAATATTTTTTAACAATTCTCCTGTTATATTTGAGATTAATATATTATTGTTGAGGTGGGACATTCTCTTGTTGGTGCCGGTGGGGTAATAAAGGGCAAAACCAACTGTGCACACACGATAGCCGTACAACTTTGGTACCGACCTTTCTCTGACAAGCTATGCACGCGCTGTTTCCTACTTTCCTCATTCTTTCCTTCTTTTTTTCCCGCTTTACTAAATATTCATGAAGTGTTGGTCTTACTGTGTACGAGTATAATCTTATTTTATAAATGATAAATCTTAATTTTGCAAAACCTCATGTGGATAAAGAGAGAGAGAAATAAAACAAAGTCTGGGCGCATAATGTGACAAGATTACCAAGCTCTCATTGACGCAACCAACTTCTTGACCTCTGTGAGAACTATCTCAGGCCTTTACACAATTTTTTTTCTTTTGAAATGCTCACGGGTCCTTAGTAGTCACATAATAAACAAAGAATGAGACGAACTAAAAAAATCAGATGAAGAATTGATGAGTGAGAACAGAGGAAGAGGTCGACACGTTCAGAAACAGAGAGGGCAAAAATTGCAGCTTCATCTTGGTCATCGTGAACATCTTCTTCCTCCTCTTGTTCTTCAAAACCATGAAGAATGGTTGAAATTTCATCGAAGCATTTGGGTGAGAGACCTGAAGACAAGTTCTTCACAGGGAATAGTGAGACCCATAGAGTGATGAAATCCAAATTCCTCTTCAGCTTGACTTAGAAGAGATTGGAATTGAGGATGTGTCAAGAAGGAGATAGGCACAATGTACCTACTTCTGTTCTCACCCACGTACACTGCAAAATGGCCCTTTGGTACGTCCAATGGGATCATCTCATCATGATAATAACCTTGTTTCTTTCCTAAGCTCGAACATCTCTTCAGGATTTGCTTTATTACTGCACTTTGTGGAAGCTTGTTTGCTTTTCTAATGGCCATATTTTGTGAGACAGAGACACAGAGAAAACTGAGGATTTGAAGGATATGGGTTTCGGAGAATGAGGAAGAAGAAAGAGCTTTGGTGGTGGTGATGGCAAAGAATGGCTTGGATGAATGGGGTATTTATGATGAGCTTGGACCTTACACGACACAAGAACCACATCAATTTTTTTTTCCTTGGTGCTTTTAAAATATTCAATTCAATTACATGAGCATACAAATTTATGGATGGACATCGTGGGACCCAACCCCACTGGGCATTCCTATGCTATGTTGCTCCTTCTCATGCTTATGGGCACCATGTAAATTTATTTTAGAAATTTTTTTTAGGGTAATATTATTCTGAGAGTTTTTTAAAGTTTAATGTCTTTCGGAAGATTTTAAAATGTAATAATATTGTACCATTAAGAAACTGACATTGACAATTAATTTCTTAACATTAAAAGATAACATTACTCTATTTTAACACTTTTGAAGTAACACTGAACCTAAAACAACTTTCTGGTAACATTGTTCATAAGCGAAAGCTTTCAGAGTAAATTTACACCCAAATCCTCTATTTTTCTTGTCCATAATATTTTTTTTAAATAAAGAAGATATTTTTACTGTTATAACAAACATAGCATATGTGGATTCTTGTATGATAGAATTTGTTGGCCCCCTATTCACGTGCTGAGCAAATAAAGGGCTTGTTTGTTTTTGAATTCGGTTATGCATTGAGATATAAATCACGTTGATTGTGGAGTTATAATAAGGGTGATGAGCCATTAGAGTAAGCTTATGTGAAAGGCATGAATATGATTGATACCTCACTTCATTTCCACCAGAAATTCACTGACCCTACAAGAATTAAGTGTACTCTTTAGGTACAACCTGTGAATGGTTGTGAGGGTTTTGGCCTTTTTCTCATTCTGTGGACCCCATCACATCACTTCCTCATAACAAATCTCCTCCTGGCTGCACTAATACCCATATTTAGAAACCTAAGTTAAATTATCTGGCAAGGAAAAAGGTTTAAATCCATGACTTATGACTCTATAAACTCTGTTTCAGACACAAGATTTGTATTGATGAGCTCTTAAAACAGAATTCATGGAAACTTTTCCTTTCCATAATGAAGATCCATGTATAGGTCACTCCTTCTGTCCTGATTTTGACCTCATTAGATGTTGCATCTTCACATCAAACATAGTGCGTAGCAAATTGTTGACATGATTTATACTACAATATCTGCTCATATAGGATCTGTTTCTTTGCTCATCCATGATCACAAGCCTATCACTATCTGTTACTCTCTTGTCTCTGTATCCTCTGTAATCTCCCTTTCAATTACAATAGTACATGTAACACAAGTAGCTTATGTAGTTATTATGTTTCACGGACAAAGATAAACCAGCTAAACCTATAGTATATGAATGGTTTTGGTTCGTATAGGTTGGTTTCATTGAAGGTAGGTTAGTGCTTATTAGGGTGTTTGGAAGGGCAGTGAATGTAAAGGAAGGGAAGAGAGAATGACAAAAGTGGAAATGAAAGGAGCAAGTGCATGCTTCAACCTTGGGACATTTTGGACCATCCACTAATGCTCTGTTTCTTTCTTTCTCCCAAATTACTGTTTTTCAACCATTCTGCCTTTCCCATGTGATCTTGTCTCCATGCGGGGTATGCTTTTGGTGTCTTTTCTAATTTTTTTTTTCAATTTACAATTTTCAAACACATAATTTTACTTAAAGGGTATTCGTCCATTCCACTTAACTATTATTTGGTGTGTGTATTTTACTTACAATTGCAAGCATATCAAATTTTATATCGGCTAGCCCTCTCACATCTACCAATTGAAAGAGAAAGTAAAGGTATACAGTATTAAGATAAATCTTATTAAATTGTTTCAAACTATTTCAGTAGGAAGACAAACTTGATCCACTAAATTCTAATATGGTATCAAAACCATTTGATATAGGGGCAAAAAACATTCAGATTGTGGAAACAAAAAATGAAAATTGAAAGAAAGAAAATGAAAATAGAAGATTGTGCATACGAGACCTTTGAAACTAAAAATAGAAGTATAATCACCAGCAAAGAAAAAAATGAATGAAAGTTGAAGAGAGAGAGAGGGAAAAAAAAAAAAGAAAAAAAGTAGTAGGAAAGATATTAGAATTTAGCCAAACAAATCTAATATATACCTAATTTACTGAATTCTAATACTATTTCATGTAGACAACTCAAACTCATCTTGTTCCTTGTCTGGACATGTTTCCAAAGCTCACAAGATGATGTTTGGAACCAAAATTTCAGAGCATTGTCCGTCATTTCTGTTATCTGTCCTTCATGCTGCTAAGTGCCAAACACTCGTGAGGAGCAAAAATTCGAACAACTAATATGCAATTTGCGCATATAAGACACACCCTTCTATCTTTAGTAGTAGTACTTAAGATAACCTCTAAAATCTATGTTCTCTGTTCATTTACCTCATAATTCAACACCGTTTATTTATCCATTCATTCATATTCAGCCCTTGTTTGTTTGTTCTCATTATTATTTGGATGCAAGAAAGCGATCGGCTTTAGATTTTGATTTTATGTGGGAAAATAGTTGCCTTCATGCTGCATGTCGCCATCGTTCTAAAGACTCTTCATGTTCTGTGAATGAGATTCATTGGACAAATTTGAAAGGCCCACCATTTTCTTCAATTTGTGGTGCTCTGTAGAATCAGAGAAATCCTCAGATACAAAAAATATCAACTTATTGTACAACCAACAAAAGGTGTCAGAACAAACTTGAAAAACGATTAAATTGCTATCAAATCAAGAATTCTTCAGAATAGCAAGTGCTAATAGAGAGTTCAAAGTAATGGAGAGTGAGACAGAGCAAAATTATGCAGGAGGCTCACACTCTGGTTTTCTTAGAAGTGTATAAAGATTGTATAATAATAAAGCCTCAGAAAATACCGACTTAACGTATCAGTAACATATACGGGTTTAGAATTATTATGAGAGAAAATCAAAGGATGGATATTCTTTTTGAGATGATGGTGACTTGACCTATCCTTGAGCACATGAAGGCCATGTTACTCTTGCCTCCAAGTTCCTCAGGCCTGGTCAGGACAACATAGCAAGGAATACTGTGAGATCATTTACAACCACTTGAAAAAATAAAAAACTTTTCTTCCTCTAAATAATCTGTAACTTCCATCCCCACCACTTTACCCATTAGGAACATCACATCATATCAGAGTGTTTCTGTAGCAGGTGAACACATTGTGGTTTGTACGATTTACCTTTTTGTCATTTCTCTGTTGCCTTTTGCCGTGGAATCGAATCAAGGCTAAGAATATAGTATAAACCACCAAATGTGGGTATGTATATCCTAAAATGTTGTAGGTAGGTGGTTGGTTATGGTTGGAATCAGAGAAAAGGAAATGCAGTACTTAGTTGTTAGTGTGTGATATAGTCAGAACCATGTGATACACTAGTGGGTTTGTGAGGAAAGCTAGAATTAAGACTTGGGAACCTTCCCAATCTGAAGCCTACAATTGGGTGACCCATGTTCTATTTCTACAGTTAGAGATGAAACCACCTTGGGGCATATGAGAAGGTGATAGGGTAGGCTCGTATAGGTTAGGTTGCTGTATGATTCAAATGAATAGGAAAGGTGAAAGTGTGAGGGAGTAGAGGCAGTTCAGTAGCTTTCATTAGGTGGAGCTTAAAGGAAAATTAAATATATATAGTTTTATCCCTATAAACGGAGATGATGTTTTCAAGTGAAAGTGTAAGTATGTAATTACAAAATGTTATTTCTAAAGTAATTAAACTTAGACCGGTCACTGAACTGGTCGGGGTACTGAGTCAAATGTCAGTAGGTTAGACCGGAGTCAAACCAGAACTAATTTAAAACCAAACTAATGAGAAAATGAAGATTTCAAGTTTATTAATATGAAATTATAAAGAAAAATTTATTTATTTATTTTTTTTAAAGAGACCGGATCACTACCCTGGATCGGACCGGTTTCTCGACCGATTCTCTGATTTCTGAGCCGAACTAACTGGTTGGATCCAAATTTGATAACTGTAGTTATTTCTATCTAAAACTCTGTCATACATTAAACATGTGCACTCCTTTCAATAAAAATTCCAACATTAATTCATCACGACAAACTATCCATTTTCGTCAGACCCATTTTTCCTATAATTAAACCAATCAAATCAAACGGTGAATCACATGCAGGCCATCAGAAGCCATGAGTAGTACCAACTAGAGGACCTACCGTCCGAACAAACAAGGGCCCTCCTGGTCTCCTTGGATAAAAAGCACTCTTCGTAGTTCGTACATAAAAAAAGCATCACGGTAGGATCCTTTCTCAGTACAAAACCCACCAAATTAATTATGCATGTGGTAGCTACGTTTCAATTTAATAATTAATTGCAAGAACCTGAACACCAAATACTTCAACCTAACTCAACCCTGTACGTATAACAAGTTCTCTAAGTAATTATGATATTTTATCACATGCTTAACATTTTCTGACCAACTGAATAATAATATTAAGGATATAAAAAGAGATACATATACGTTTTAGCCCCAATAATAAAAACGTGGCACACCAAAAACTAATACAAAGCCATAAACTTAGCCAATACAAAAGTCTAAGTACTCCAAGATCACAGTTATACTGATGCAGTCTATTTATCAAACTTATCCATTATCCAAGCTTAGGTTTTATGAGCTTGAACACTAGACATCTGGAATTGACTTAACGATTTCGTCATAAGCTTTCAAGAGTAGAATCATTCAAAATCTTCAAGCAGAAGCGTACGCACTCAACAAGAAAAAGAAAAGAAATTCAATCTCACTGGCTTCTCATTTTCATCAATCTACATATAAAGGATTCAGCAACTTATCAAGAATGAATACGTCTAGCTTAATGAAAATGGTCTAGGATTTAGAGAATGCAATATAATTTCAGTATTACATACACTGGAATTTGTTAGAGAATAAGATATAAATAACGAAAAACTCCAGTATTTCTTAATAATATCTCATAATTACAGTGAAAGACTTGGAATTACACATAATATCTTTCGAATAAAACAAGATAAATTCCTTAGGGCAAGTGCAAACCTTCTTGTTCCCTCAACTAATTGTGTGAGATTGACACGGCCATGACAACATTATTATTTGAAATTTTGTTCTGATGACAATTTGCAGCTGGAGACTAGATAATCACCCTGTTCATGTTCCTAATGCTGGTGCGGTATGTAAGTTAACAGTTTACAGCGTTTCTGAGCATCTAAGACCCGTATAAAATACACAGTTCATATTATTTGGATGTATCTCAGGCAAAATATGTCAATTGGCAAATCAATGTTCAGCAATTAATATGTTCTAGTTGCTGGTTCACCTTCTTTTGGTACAGAGACCAGTGTAACAATATTCAGTACTACCTCTGATCAGATGAATCTTCAGAATTTGGAACAGAGGCCTATCATGCTCAGATAAAAACATTACCTTAACCATTTCCAAGCAATTTAGCAATCAACATGTCACTTGAACCCAACTGCAGCCAACATCTTTTTTTAACCCTCTTTCTTTAATCAGCACCCTCCTCAACTTCCCAATCTCATCCCACATGCCGAATCGGGCATATAGGTTCGATAGCAAAACGCAAATCCCAACATTTTGGGGATCCAATTCAAGAGCTCTTTGAGCTGCCAATTTGCCCATTTCAATATTCCCACTATCCACACAAGCACTAAGTAGTGCTCCCCACATGGAGATGCTAGAGTTTCCCATTCCCTTATAGTGTTTCTCATTCATTAGTTCCCATGCCTTCTGCAATTCACCAGACCTGCAAAGCAAATCAACCATGCAGCTATAATGCTCTGGACCAGGATCTAATTCAAAGTCATTAGACATGGATTCAAAATACTCGATTCCAGCTTGTAATTGGCCGGTGCGACTACAAGCTGAGATTACTGTCAGAAACGTTACCCTATCAGGTCTAATTCCTTCTGCTAACATATCATTGCACAAAGCAAAAACTTCCTTGTAAAAGCCATTTCTTCCGTATGCCCCAAGCATTGAAGTCCATAGTACAATGTCCCTACTTTTTTCTCCTCTAATTTGCATTCCAGCCAACTTGAACACCTGCCAAGCCTTCTTACTCAGGCCACACTTACCATACATTTCAACTAAAGCACTCAGGAGAAACACATCACCGTCTACCTTATGCATAGCACGAAGCAAACAACCATGTACTTGTCTACCCATTTCAATTGCAGATAATCCAGTGCATGCACGTAAAGCAGCTGATAATGTAAAGTGATCGCATTTCAATTTCAACATGGGCATTTTTCTAATCAGTTCAAGTTCTTGGACCCATAGTCCAGCCTCACCATAACCAGCCAAAAGTGCATTGACACAGACAGTATTCTTTTGGGGAATTTCGTCGAACACAAGGGCTGCATCTTTTACATTTGAGAATTTTGAGTACAAATCAATGAGAGCAGAACCCACAAAAACACTAGATAACCAACCTGATTTTCCTGCAATGGCATGAATCTGTTTTCCAAATGTAATATCTTTAGTTCTCGAAGAGGCAGTCAAAGAACTACACAGAGTATACGAATCGAACGGGACTCCGTTTTCGTGCATGAAGGAGAGAGTTCTGGGAGCAAGAAAAGGGAAACCTTTTTGACAGAAATAAGATATTATTACATTGAAGTACAATGGAGTTGATGAGTTGATGCATTTGAAGAGATTAATCAGAGTTTGAAGCTTGTTCCTGGGAAAGAATTTGGTATAAGTGGCTATGAATTCAGAGTGAAAGTCATGCGAAACAAAGAGCATGCCCGTTGTGAGCAGATAACCATGAAACTTCTTGATAGCTGCGAGATTCTTAGTTCCATGACATTGTTGCAAAAATTGAATTGCAGAATCGAATATTTGAGTTGATTTGGAGAAATTCACGTTGGACATATAAAATCGGAGGAATTACAATACGTGCTTATTACATTGAAAGTTCATCCTCATTTTCTAAATCAATTACAGAAAAGATACTAGTATAACAATATTTTCCCTTTCCGCCTACAAAATTTACTTTTTCCTCTTCTTCTCATTAGTCTTTCCTCTCACTTCCATGGTGCTGAGGATATTGGAAAGAATTTGATATTGATTGAATAACTATGACCAGGATTATTTATCAAAGCAAACTTCGAATTCTGCAATTTAACTACAATTTAGACTTTGGAGTACGTATGCGTATCCATAATCTGTGAAATGGTTGGGCACATACAAAATTTGCGACATTCAAATCTCGTTACAGAAAAACATGAAAAATTAGTCTAATAGAATTATTAATCACACCCTTAAATTTATTAATTCATACTCTTAGATTTTTCAATAGAACAATTTTTTTATTTTTTTTAGAAGAGACCTGAATATAATTTTTCAATAAAAAAATTTCAATCCATATCACATGCATATGGACATATATTAAGTATAAATTTAATTGGCACATCACTTGAGGCAGAAGAAGGTTGTGTTTTGCCAACGTATTTAGCTACAGTTTGCTAACGTGACACCCACAAATTGGAAAACAAAAACCGAAAAATAGCATGAGAAGTCGCTGTACACGATAGTCCCCACCAAAACCTAATCGTTTTCAACAGTAAATCTTTCATAATCTTCTCCACAAATTGGAGACAAGGACAGAGTTTGTAAGCTGGCATCCATTATTTTCAATTTTAGTTAACTCATTTTAGTCCAAAATCACTTTTAGTTTCTATCATTATAATCTCTTACACATCTTTTTGTCATATTGAAAGAAATTCAACTCATAACAGAGGGAGAAAAAAAATTATGAATGCAACAAACAGGAGAGAAACAAGTGTAGAATGAATGGAATAATTTCATCTCAATATCATTCTCTCAATTTTAATTGTACATTTCGTTTCATTCACAAAATCTCTGTAACAATTCACTCTCCCTCCTTAAAGAATGTGGGAAACTGAATGATCATGTCTTGTCTCTGAGAGCTAGATGTTACTGGCAAGTCAATGAAGGCTTTTGCTTTGAGTTCTGAATAATCCTCGATTCTTGCCTCGGCTTCAACCATGAAATCTCCTGGAGCTGAGCAGAAAGCTGCTTTTCATTGTTCTGCCACTTATATCTTCATAAGTAGTCTCCATTTTTTGCAGCCACATATGCAACACAGAAACATTTATGGTACCAAGTGAGAAGTGAGATTGATGAAGATATCTTCTCTGCAAGGAATTGTGAGACCACCCATGGGATGATCAAATCCAAATTCTTGCTCAGCCATGCTCAGCAATTCCTGGAATTGAGGTTCATTAAGGAAAGATATAGGCACCACAAATCTCTTCTTTTCCTCTTCTCCAACGTACACTGCAAAATACCCTTTTGGAACCTTGGAAGACATGGAAATTGCTTCTTTCCCCCTTGAAAGAGAACGACGCAAGATCTTCTTAAAAGCCATTGTTGCTGTGAGGGAAGTTTCTTAGTTTGTTTGTGAGAAATGTGAGAAAAATTGATGATGAGAATGGTGAATGGTTGTGTGTGTATATATAGTGATGAATTGGTAAGTATGCAAGCAAGTTGTGATATCTGTACTATGTGGGGTGTGATTGAGGTGAAATGACATTGGAGAGACATAAACAAAAGCATTTAATGGATCACATGGTTTTGTCTGGAAAAGCCAACGACCATATGTACATAGGACCCAACTTATCTAAGAAGAAAGCAGAGGAGGCTGATGTACAAATTGCTTGTCACTCTGTCCAGCCATGGCTGAGTAATTAGGCACTACTTGTTGCCAAATTGTTGCCAAATTCAGAGACATATATGTCTCAGATTTTATTTACAGTTTAACTGTCGCCTGTTTGTGTTATTACCATGCTGCTTCATTGGACTATTTACCATGTTCTTACGCAAATATCTGGTAACTTGGTCTCCTAAGAAATCTTGGTTGAATCCAAATGTTTTATCTATTGTAAACAATAATTTATTATTAATGAAGTTTTTTCTTTTTGAAGATTCTTCTTGATTTACTTAGAGCTTGTTTGGAATAGCGGTTGAAAATTTCATAAGTGCTTATAAATTGTAATTCACGGAATACGAAGTAACTTTTACTGTCTACGAGGTGCTTTCACGATCTACAAGATAAATATGTGGAAGAGATTTATCTCGATTTATGTAAATCGAGCTTATATAATAAACCCAATTTAAATAAGTGATAACAAACAAACACTTAATATAACATAAGAGCTCGTCATGTTCTAATATTCAAGGGCCTATGGACTATGGGCCCACAAGTCACAAAAATGTAATGTAGTTAAATATAGAACTTATCTCAACTTTGAAAATACCCAACATGAACTTGATCAACCAAAGGATCATTTTGAGTTCATGTTCTTTAACTCGATTGAAGATATTCATCAGGAGAAAACACTAGAAGCTTTAATTTTATTTTAGTGAAATTTAACTCAGATTAATTTGATTTAAGTGAAAAGTACATGCCAACTTGTGTCAGAAGGTGCATAGAGAGGCAGAAACTGGTTACGTCTTTTAGACGTCTTTTGGTACGATCACTGTCATTGTTGCTTTTGTTAGGACCACCACTTGGAAGACAAATAATAACCCGTGAAGAACACGAGAGGTCATTTCTAACATCGTCCCCACCAAAATCTTATTGTCATCAACATTAGTAGCTCCCTCAAATAAAATTATTGGAGACAAGAACTCTATTTATGAGCTGGCATCAATCACTTAACTTTTAATTGTGTTGCAGTCTTTGCTTGTTTGGTCAAGTTTTTTAATCAGATTTATTATATAATTCCGATTTATATAAATTGAGATAATTTTTTTTACATATTTACTTCGTAGACCATAAAAGCATTTCGTAGACTATAAAAGTTACCTCGTAAACCGTAAAAACTACTTCGTATTCCGTGAATCACGATTTATAAACACTTATTGAGCTTCTATAAGCTAATCCAAACGAGCTGAAGTGTGTTTGAAAAACTACTAAACCGTGGTTTGAAACCACGATTTACGTAAATTGAGATAAAACTCTTCTAACATATTTACCTCATAAATCATAAAAACTATTCTTTAAAACTAATCGAAACACATACCAAATATCTTAGGTTTTACTTTTAGGTAAAAAAGTACTCATTAACTATAACAAACCTTGACAGCGATGCCCATGATATATTCTATAAAAAAAAACAAATTTAATTGAAGTTTAAGATAATTAAGGGATCGGTCAGCAATAATGGGTGTGTTTGGATCAGTGTCAAAAAAGTGATTTATTTAAAAATAGATTTATGGATAAGTTAGATTGGATAAGCTCTAAATTGTGTAAATTATTTATGTTTTGATTGACGATTGAACAAATGCTTTTATAAAAGTGAAATGTGTTTGATTTAACTTTTACATAAGTGACTTTTATGATATTTAAAATAAAAAATTGTAAAATATATGAAAAGTGAGAAAAATATATTTAATCACATTTGACAATGGTAAAATAGATAATTAAATTATAATGAAAATGCAAATAAATTAGAAATGATACACAATTAATGTTTTTGATACAGTCAAATATAACATCACTAATCAGATCATTTTGAGAATTTTTTATTTTCTTTTTGGTATATTTGCTCAATGCACATGATGGTAAAAATATCAAATGGGTCTTCATTCCATACTACTTTACTTTTATCGTTCT
Source organism: Albizia julibrissin (assembly GCA_037074505.1). Lineage (NCBI taxonomy): Eukaryota > Viridiplantae > Streptophyta > Magnoliopsida > Fabales > Fabaceae > Albizia > Albizia julibrissin. Next base: position 962,019 of record CM073480.1, on the reverse strand, counting down.
CTATAATTCTATACAAATTTTTTTTATATTTTGCAATTAAATGACATTAAACAGTCCCCGTCATCTCAATATTTATTTTTGCCAAACACCATATCTAAAAACCACCACTTTTTTTTTTAATCCAATGCATCACCTAGAAGAATTCAAAAACATCAGATAATAAGGAAGGAAATAGATGAGATAAATTGAGGGTTGGTGAAATTTTCAAAACACATTTATTAATAGTAGTTTTATTCTCCTCACCCGTTCTAATCATGAAAAGCTCTAATTTGTGGTTTATGAAAAAAACTCTTTTTCACCCATAAACCCAATTCTATAAAAGCCCTCCCAAACATATGTTTAAGTCAAAATTTTTTAAAAGTTATTTTTGGTCCTTGATAAGCTCATATGGGAGGCTTTTTAAGCCCTTCCAAACATAACCAATGTGTTAAGTTCAGTTCCTAGAAGTTCCATGAAGAAGTTTTATTATTACTTCTCATATTCAACGCATGGGGCGGAAATTCGATATAAATATACAGATGAAGGAGTATAATTAATTCAACAGTTCTGACATAGAGAAAAATAATTCCATTAATGAATGGAACTTTACAATTCACATAATCCATGTGAAAATTCAATTTTCTGGATCAAAGAATGAAGAGAATCCTTGGGGCAGCCCTGGTTTTGTGTAACTGTGTCTTGGCTGAAGAGCTAGACATTAGAAGCAGATCAATGAAGCCATCTGTGTCACCATCCTTTAGATGAAGAATTACAATACTTGTTCCCCATGGTGGCATATGCTTCAACCATGAAACCTCTCAGAGCTCAAACAAGAAGTTAGTTCGCTGTTCTTTTGCATCTTCCCAAGTTTTAGTCTTTGAAGTTGAATCATCTGTGATCTTGACATGGTATTTGGAACCTTCATGACCAAGTAAGTGCACTTGGAAAAAAAAAAACATTATGGTACAAGGCGAGAAGTGAGATTGATGAAGATATCTTCACTGCAAGGAATTGTGAGACCACCCATGGGATGATCAAAACCATATTCTTCCTCAGCCATGCTCAGTAATTCTTGGAACTCGGGTTCGTTCAAGCACGATACAGGCACTATGAACCTCTTCTTTTGCTCTTCTCCCACGTACACTGCAAAATACCCTTTTGGAACCTTTGGAGACATTGAAGTTGCTTCTTTCCCTCTTGAAAGAGACCTACGTAGGATCTTCTTAATAGCCATTGTTACTATGAGAGAAGAAGGTTGATTTGTTTGTAAGACAAGTGAGAAAACTTGATGAGATACTTGGGGGATGAAATGTGGGTGTATATATATAGAGATGGATATTTAGTTTGAGTGAACAGACTGTGATATCTGAAATGAGTGGTGTGCAAGGAATGTGAAGAGTCATGAAGCATTTGAAGGGTCACATGGCTCTGTCCTCCAAATGTAGACTTTATATTTATGTGGGGACACATTGTGCTCAACATATCATGTAAAAATTCAAGTATATAGGACCCCACTTTTCCCAAGAAGAAAGTGGAGGTCCTTGTCGAAGTAGGAAACCAAATTAAGTCATTTTCATGTTGATTGAAGTAAGGGAAGCAGAAGGATCACTGCATGTGATTCTGTCCAGTGATGGTTGAAAATGGATAATTCTAAAGGCATATTACTTGAGAGAGATTTTGAGGTCACCCAACAAATCTTGAAATGAAGTTTAGCATGACATGGAAATTAATTTTACCTCCGACATGCACTGCTAAATTCCCTTTAGTTTTTCTAGATGTTTGTTCATGCCTTGTGTTACGTCTGCTCTTTTTCAAGGCATGTTTCAAACTTTGCATGGGAAACTTATATTTGTGTAACAGCGCGCGCACACACAAAAAGTACAAACTGTGAGTAGAAATTGGGTGATAGTTGCAGGCTAAGTCACTTTGTGGCAAATATTTATGATAAATGTGGAATATCTATTGGACAAAGTACAATGTCATCTCATTTTATGATGTTGTCAACCATAACAGAACCTTACAAGTCTCTTAAACGGCAGCTGAAATCAGCATTTTGTTTTATTAAATGAAAAGAGGAGTAAAGGACTAACTGGTTCTCCTCTGTTCTAACCTAACCATGTTATGATGTTATCAGCCATCACAGAACCTTAAAACTCTCTGGGAAAAAAGTTTAAGTCGGCATTATTCATGGTGAGAATGTAGAAAAGAGTGACAGTTTAAAATGAATCCCAAGTAATCTCGCCTTTTCTGCTAAATACTAGTATTGTTTTACTGATAAAGAGACTAGAGCCCTTGGCTACCCATAGTGTTTATTCAATTACATAGAGTATGCACCAAGAAAATGGTTGATGATAGAAGTTCTTGAGTATATCTGTGTCACTATGTTTTTTGAGTGTGTTTTAATTGTTAGAAGCAAATCAGGTGAGGCAATATCTTACTTTGAGATTGTAAACTTAGAAGGAAGAATAATCTGAATTCCTTGAATTAAAACACACATACAAGTCTATATATATACGAGTAATACCCCTAACATATTCCCCATTCTATAAAAACATGTTCCTTATTTTATGGAAACATATCCCTTATTCTATGAGATTCTAACACTCTCCCTCAAGTTGGAGCATATATATTGATCATGCCTAATTTATTACAAAGATACTCAACCCGTGTCCATTTAAGGCTTTCGTCAGAAGATCTGTCAGCTGTTCTTTTGATTTCACGTGCCCTGTGGATACAATATTCTCTTTGATCTTGTCATGAATAAAATGACAGTCGATTTCAATATGTTTCGTACGCTCATGGAACACAAAGTTTGATGCTATATGTAGTGCTGCTTTATTGTCACACCATAGCTTTGCAGGCAATGTCGTGTCAACGCCAACTTCCTTCATGAGTTGAAATACCCACACACTCTCTTGCACTAATTGTGACATGGCTCTGTATTATGCTTCTACACTTGATTTTGACACAACACCTTGCTTCTTACTTCTTCATGATATCAAATTTTCACCAACAAACACAGTAACCTGTAGTGGACCGTCTTGTGGCCTTAGATCCTGCAAAATTTGCATCACAGAAGCACTCAACTTTAGTATGCTCATAATCTGTATAGAGAATGCCATGACCTGGGGAACTTTTCAAATAATATAAGATATGTTCTAAGGCTTCCTATTGTGCCACTATTGGAGATGTCATAAATTGACTAAGTACACTGACCGAGAATGTTATATCAGGACGAGTTACTATCAGATAGTTTAGTCTCCCAATGAGTCTTCTATATTTCTCAGGAAATGCAAATAGCTTCAGCTTCTCTAGATCAGTCTTCTTCTTCAAGTCATCGGGTAGCTCATTAAACATACTCTCATTAAGATCCAGGAATGGATTCGATATCATAGGAATACTGCTTGGTGTAGCTCCAAGCTTTCCAGTCTCCTTTAGGAGATCGAGGACATATTTCCATTGAGTCAAAAGGATACCCTTCTTGCTTCTCAAAACCTCAATACCAAGAAAGTACTTTAATGGTCCTAAGTCTTTTGTCTGAAAGTGGGAATTAAGAAAGACTTTAAGTTCCGAGATTCCAGAACTGTTACTCCAAGTAATCACAATATCATCAACATACACTACTAAAATAATCATACCTGCATTGGATTGTTGATAGAACACAGAATGATCACTCTTACATTGACTCAATCCGAACTTCTGAACCACATTACAAAATCTATCAAACCAGGCACGCGGACTCTGTTTTGGACCATATAATGACTTTCTGAGATAGCACACTTTCCCACACTCCCCTTGAGCAACAAAACCAGGAGGTTGCTTCATATAAACTTCCTCAAGGAGATCTCCATGTAAAAATGCATTCTTAACATCCAACTGATGTAAATCCCAATGATAGGTGGCAGCTAGAGATACAAGAAGATGAACAGAAGTAAGCTTAGCAACTGGGGAGAAAGTCTTGGAGTAATCTATACAGTAGGTTTGAGCATAACCTTTTGTAACAAGTCAAGCTTTCAACCGTTCTAACGAACTATCAGCCATAGTCTTAACTACAAACACCCATTTACACCCAAAAGCTTTCTTCCCAGAAGATGGATCGACAAGAGTCCAAGTACCAGTCTTGTCAAGAGCTATCATTTCTTCTTCCATTGCAGTACGCCAATCAGGGTGGGCTAAGGCTTGGTGAAGGGTGGTAGGGGTGGAGATGGACTCAAGGGTGGCTACAAGGGAAGTGGAAGCAGGGGATAAGTGCTGGTAGGACACAAAGGAGGAGATAGGATAGGTACATTTAACATATCTTTTGGGAGGACAATGAGGACGAGTACCTTTCCGGAGGGCAATAGGCAGGTTATCAGATGGATTAGCAGTAGAATCAGGGACAATTGGATAAGGGGCAGGAGTGTCAGGATCTGGGGAAGCAGGAGCAGGTACATGAACAGAATCTATTGTCGAAGCAGTCACTGGTGAGGGCAGGGCCTGGGTAACATCAGGTCCATTGATGATATCAGGTTTTGGAACAGTAGCCTATACTGGTGAGAAAGGGACACGATAAACTAGGACACCATCAGTCTTATCAATGATAGAGGGAGACTCAGATAATACCGGAAACTCAAAGAAAAGAGACGACTTATGAAAGATTACATCAGTGGATACAAGATAACAACGAAGACCAGGAGAGTAACACCGATAACCTTTTTGAATTCGAGAATAACCAAGAAAGAAACACTTTAAGGACTTGGGATCGAGTTTACTGACACTTGGATGGACATCCCGAACAAGGCAAACGCAACCAAAAATTTTGGGATCAATAGGAAACAACTTAGTTGTGGGAAATAGAACGGAATATGGAGCATCCCTACTAAAAACAGTCGAAGGCATGTGATTAATAAGGAAACAGGCAGTAGACATGGCATCAGCCCAAAAGGATTTAGGAACACAAGAGTGAAACATGAGAGTTTGGGCAGTTTCTAAGAGATGACAATTCTTTCTTTCAACAACACCATTTTGAGCAGGTGTATCAAAATGCTTGCCGGAATCGAGAAATTTCTCGCTGGAAAATTTAAAAGACTTGCTGGAATTTGGAAATTCGTCACTAGAAATTTCAGAAAGCTCCAGTCTCTGATACCATGTAAACTAGGAAACTCTGTTTCCAATCGGGCTTATTTTATAAGCCCGATTTACTTAAATCTCCACCACATATTTACCTCGTAGACCGTAAAAGTAACCTCGTAAATCGTACAAGTTACTTCGTATTCTGTAAATCACGATTTATAAGCACTTATAGAGCTTCCATAAGCTAATCCAAACGAGCCATTAGAAGGAAGAAAAATCTGAATTCCTTGAATTAAAACATATATACAAGTCTATATATATACAAGTAATACTCCTAACATATTCCCTATTCTATAAAAACATGTTCCTTGTTTTACAGAAATATATCCCTTATTCTATGGGATTCTAACAGAGATGTTGATGATTTTTTGATCTGGCATATGGGTATGCATGAGAGAAGCAATACATTTGTTCTTGAGAGTTTGAACTATTATCAATGATCAATTAAAATAAACTAACCCTAGAACGATTATGAGGGAATCATGTAGAGTCAAGAAGATAACTTTTGAATTAGGTAAACATGATATAAAATACTAACGATAGTTATAAGCATTAAAATAAAATGAAGTCACCATCCTAGACTCTTACAATTCCTATGTTTATCGCTGATGGTTTAAGTAAGAGTGTGACGGATGATATGCCTAGTATGCATTATCGATAGCAAGAAAATTGCCATTATTGTCCTAATGATTTACGAGAATAAGAATTGTTGGTGAACAAAGAGAAAACTTGGTTGGTTATATGGGCATATTGAGTGCGTATATCTATCGAAAAAGATGCTTGACAAAAAGTTTAGGAAGCTGAAAAATTAGTTGTGTGGAGGTAAAAGCACAAAAATGGCGAGTCTAGCGTTTGATAGATTGGTCTTATGATTTTTTATTTCAATGCATCTTCAAGAACTTTATTGTGATTGAATCTGCATATATATGATTGAATACAGAGTGCTCCAATTTTTCTACATATATATGATTGACATGGTCAAAAGGGGATCTCATACTAACCCATAGAGATTGAGAACGAATTATGTTCAAGTTATACTAGGTTTTTTCCTTAGTGAACATGAAAATCAAGTTCTTGATCTTTCCCAAAGAAACAGTCTTACCAGTAAATTAACTTTATCAGTTAACATGTGCAGTTTAGGCAAATCTCTAGCCAGAAGGATGGCTAATATAAAAGCTAAAGGATTATTAACTTGTGTACTTCTGTCCAAACTTCAGCTTATTTTGGATTGAACAATTCAAAGAAGAAGCACTTACTAGTGGCATTGCTAGAAGTTAAGCATAGAGAAGAGGAGAATAGTTAAATCATTCATGATAGCGGTATTCTGTTATTCTGTTAACATTCACAATTGATTGCCTCTCTATCAGGTATGAAGAGAATATGCAAGACAATGGTTGTGAATATAATAATTGAAATTGGATAAATTCATTTAGATTTGAGAGAAAAATGAAATACAAGCAAAATTTTCTGTTTATAACTGACAGGTGAAGGAACAGACAAAAAAAAGTGCCTTCTGTACAAAATTGCCTCAACTAATCTATAACAATCCAATTCAGCTAAAATTACAGCCCATTCCAGCGAGAAGTGAGGTCTAAGAACACATCTTCTGTGCATGGAATTGTGAGACTACCCATTGGATACTCGTATCCAAATTCTTCTTCAACTTGGTTTAACAACTCTTGAAATGAAGGTTTACTCAATTATGATATAGGAATCACAAATCGCTTCATTTTCTCTCCAATGGAGACTGAAAAATAGCCCTTTGGGACTTCCATAGCCTTGGAAGCTGCTTGAATTGTAGAAAATGATGATCTTTTGATGCCCAGTAACCGGAATCCCATTTTTAAGAAAATATTTGACTGATAAAGAAGAACTTGAATTCTGATTCTTGAAGAAGCTAATAACTCGTGTTGCTTGAGAACTTCATCATGTATATGTATATAGTTATAGATAAATGGATCTGTAACCTGCGGATGCCATTGTCTGGAGTTTTGGTGAAAGGGATATCTGGTGGGATCTAGTTTGAGGCATTGGCTTATGACAGATCACATATTCACATGGTATTGTCTTAAAGGTGTTTGAGATTTCATTTTGCATCATTTAAATGATCTGCTGAGATAAATTCCTTTTAGTGAAGGAGACCTTACAGCAAAGAGCCTAATTATTGTTTTGCCAATGTGATGGCCAACTCCTTCTGTTCCATACATGCTCAAAACATAACACTTACGTTGTTCATATATTGATAGATATTATATTGTGGTGTTCAGAGGTGAGAAAAGGACTGCATTTTAGTGACATTTTCCTAACTGATATTTTTTGTATTTAGGCAGTATATGACCCTCCGCATAAGCCAAACATCTGACAGAAAACTATAAATAAATTTCTACTTTGGAGTGACTAGCTATATAGATGTTTTTTATTCAACATCTTAACAAATTTCTTCAATAACAATATGTCTGAGTATATATATCTATTTCTTTATTTATTTTATAGTCTTTTATAACAAATGAAATTGTAGCAAGAGATCCATCTACACTATAATTGAGCCTCTGGAGATATTATCTGAAATTCTTGTAGATTTACTCAGTTACTTTGTGAGGAGAAACCTACATGACAGCAGTATGAAGACAAAACTGCAAGGAAGAAGAAACCTTCATGACCCTAAGTCTTACTATTTGAGCCGTTTAGATACAAGGGAACATCTTGATTTTTAACATATTTGCTTAAAACATTGTTAGGGTAAACAAGTTGGAATTTTTGGTTTACTTAGGGTAAACAGAAGAATTAATTGAGTGCTGAATCCGTGATGATTAAATGAAAAGCTAGAGAATAATCTATTCATGAATATCTCATTATTATTAGATAAGTTTTCCACTTCATAAGAATGGAAAACAAAAGTTCTTTACAACATAAGAGAACGCCTATGTTACAAGATGTCTGCTGAATCCATGTCAGTCTACTTCACTAAACTTTATAGCTCATTAATACGAGAAGCGATATTTAGGAACACATCTTCTTTGCAAGGAATTGTAAGACCACCCATTGGATGGTCATATCCGAACTCTTCTGCGGCTTGATTGAGCAAGTCTCGAAATGAAGGCTGGTTAAGGTATGATATATGAATCACAAAACGCTTAAACTGTTCTCCAACATAGACTGCAATATATCCCTTTGGAACTTTCACAGCTTTTGAAGCTCCTTGGCGAGCATTGAATGAAACCCTTCGGATACCAGGTAAATAGAAACCCATTTTTCTCAAATAGAACAATAAGGTAGTTTTTAACTTTTAAAGCTTGAGGATGGAAATGACCTGTGTTGCTTGAGAAGGCAAGAGGGAGTATATATACATATATATAGTTGCTAAAAGTCTCAAGAGACCCATTTTCTAGAAAAATGATTTCAATGGCTAGCTATAGGATTGGGGTCTAAAAAGAGACAAGGCTTGTGTGTGTTCCATGAAATATCTCATGGTGTTGTTTTCTGGGTCTCTATCAAGCATTAAGAAGCTGGATATGTATGAACACACAGCACACCTTGTAAACGAACAGGATATGTTCAAGTGAGTTCTGATGTTTCTTCATGCATCTTTTTTCTGTGGCTTCTGCATTTTGTAAACGTGCTTTAGAACATTTCACATGTTTCTTCATATTGATGCTACTACTGAATATTAAGACACAGATGCCATCTAAGATATGGGTAGAAAGCAGAGAAGCTTGCTTTTGTGACAAAGACTTAAAGTTGAAAGAATAAGGAAAAGGAAGATGGTGATAGCTTCCAGAATTTTAGAGAAAATTGTTCTCTAAAATTTTAACATTGTATTGATAGAATTGATTGATAATTCCCTCTGCATGTTAACCATCATTAGCTAATGAGAGGACAATCCAAGGAAACTTTTTCCTTTAGGAATAAACTTATGTTTTCCCTTAGCCTGATTCAGAAATAAACTTTGACCCTATAAGAAAAGCAGCATAAGTTTGACTTAAAAATTAATTTCTTGAGGTCAATGGCAATTATGACAATCAACCAATGATCATCTTATGCTAAACAAGTTTCCTTTGCTATCGCACGATTTTTTGACACAAAAAGAGTGTTTCTTTGAATTTCTCATTCAGGCAAAAAAGTTGCACTCTTTTCAAGGATGCATAACTACTTTTGCAATAATGAGAACATTTTTGCAAAAGAATGAATTATATAATCTTTGAGATTGACAGGATTCCTTGAAGTTTAACAAAAATACAAGTAAAAGAATAATTTTTCTCATAATCAAATTCAGATGACTTTTCCCCCAACAGAACAAGGACAGTCTGAAGTTTCTATTGTTGTTAGTTTTACCGGTTCTTTTATCCACACATTTTTCAGATTTGAGATAATGTTATTGATGAAAACAAAAATGATGCCAGCTCTTTCCTTATAAAATGGATTTACTAAATTTCAGAGAATAAAATTTATTCATTTTTATTATAGGATTTGATTGATTATGAAACGTCCATCTATTTTTATATTTGTGCTTAAAATGTTTTGTTAATGCTCGTGGAGGGCTTCTTAATATTTACTTGCACTTCTCTGCAGAAGCCTCTGCTATCCCCCAAGGAAATTCTTGATTGCATTTTATCGGAACCAAGAATACAATTATGTTTTCTACAATTTTGCAAAACGATCAGAATATAATTTGCGTCATCTAAACTGAAAGTTCAATGTCATTAATAACAAAATGAGAATTCATGAATATCTCGCTGAACACTTCCACTTCTCAAATAATGAAAAGAGAACAGGGAAACAATCTTTACAAAACTGTATTGTCATCTCATATATGTTAGTCTAATTCCTACACAAGTTAGCATCAGTTGAAGCTAGAAGTAATATTGAGGAAAACATATTCAGTGCAGGGAATTGTGAGGCCACCCATTGGATGATCAAACCCAAATTCTTCCTCAGCTTGATTCAGCAACTCTTGAAATGAAGGCTGGTTTAAGTATGATATAGGGATCACGAACCTTTTCATTTCCTCTCCAACATACACTGCAAGATATCCCTTAGGCACTTCACTAGATTTTGAAGTGGAAGCCCTCCTGATCCCAGGTAAACGAAAACCCATTGTGTTGAACTGTCAAAGAAGATAACAAGAAGCAAGTGCTTCAATCTGGATGCTAGAGGATATTGTGAAAGCTTTGTGTTGATTTGAAATTTATGCAAGAATAAGTATATATAGATGAAAGGCTTTCTTTTGCTTGAATTATTTGCGGAGGGCGAGGCTATGTGATTGGGCTGATAAAGAGAGACAAGGCCTCATGACAAATCACATGGTATTGTCTTGAGAAATCTTTCCCAAGAATCAACAATATACTATGCCCCACCTCTTGAGGCCTAATGTGATCTGTTTCAGCTATGTACGAATAAACCTATTGCATTATTGATCTGCTTAGTTGAGATATCTCACGTTTTTTTCCTCTCTGGCAACAGATATATAGGGAAACTTGTGGTACACACGGGATGTATGGTTGAAGTATAATGCTGCCTTCTTATTAAACAAACTGTCATTGTCATAGTCTATGTTACTGGTAAAAGCTGCGGCAATGTGTGCTATTTTTTTGCTATCTTTAGCTCCTGGTTTTTCTTTTGCTTTGAGTGGTTCAATTCAAACCTAACTTATGTATAATATTTTTCGTCGTTGTCATTACCATTACAAGACATGTTTAATATACATGTTATCTTTCTTTAAATTTGTTCTCAAAAACTATATAGCATGTTCCAGCAGTGTTTAATTGAATCCAAGTAATTGTTGGCATGTTTTCAAATAAAGAACTTTGAGCCTTTTGAAATGTCTTCTGTGAAACAAACTAAGAGTTATAGATGAAGAGAGTACTTTAGAAAACCATTTGTTTAGTACAATTCAGAACCGAATGTCGCTCTTCTCTAATGTTTTCCATTGTTATCATATTAATTGTAATTCATGATTATGACATCTCATGTCTTTGTTATAGCTTGATCAGGCAAACTGATATAGTGTGTTTCAGTAACACTTAATTGAGGCCAAGTAATTGTTGGCATGTTTTTTAATATTGTAAAAAAAAAAAAGTTGAACCTTTTTTAATTTTCTTCTATAAAATTACAATAAACTAGCTTCTATAAAATATATTGGTGGAAAGCTGATAAACTTGCTTCTGTAATGATGGGCCTTCTGTTTCTCTCTTTTTAGGATGGCTTCCAAAATTTCAGACAACAATGTTCTCTAAAATTTTAACATCGTATTGATAGAATTGGTTGATAATTCTCTCAGCAAGTTTAGCCATTATTAGCTAATGGAACATGAGGTTTTGAACCTCTCTTAAAGCTTGGAACTTTCTTGTATAATATATGAGCCAGCAATGGAAGGACAATGCATGGAAACTTTTCCTTTTAGAAATAAAAACTTATGTTTTCCCCTAACCTAATTCAGAAAATAAACTTTGACCCTGTAATACAGCAGCACAACTTTGATTCATGAATATGTCATTATTATTCATAAGTTTTCCATTTCACAAGAACGAGCAATTCCTCCTTCACACATTGCGCGGGGAGCATTTTGTCCGACATTATTTCTAAATTACCAAAGTATTTCATCTTCCACCATCCATTGCCATTTTTTACGGCAAGGGTACTATATCACAATCAAACCACAAAAATATAAACATTCAAGTTGAAAAAAAATAACCAGCAGAAACAAATCAAGCATTCAATTTTGTAAAAATGTACCGACATGTGGAACACATATTTCATGGGACAACAAAATCAAGTCAAGCATTTAGGTTCCTAAATATCTCCTCGTAAACTACATTTGTTGTAGTCCTTCGAGCATCATTCCCATAGGCTTACACTACATTTGTTACACAGGGAGATCTTTGACCATATTACCAACATCCCTATTGTAGCTAAAGTTGTGCTTATCAAGGATGAAAAGAAAAGAAAATATAAAGGAGAGGGTAGCCTGCACGTTAAGCTGAAAAGAAGCGGTTAGTCTATCAAGAAATGCACAGGGAGCTTGTAATTCCAGATTAATTACACCAATTTGGAATTTTTGCTATCATTCAGTGACTTGAGATGCTTTCATTAGCTAAATTACAAAGACTTACAGTTGAAAGGAAGATGATGGGCCTGCTATTTCTCTCTTTTTAGGATAGATTCCATAATTTCAGACAACTTTGTTCTAAAATTTTTTAACATTGATTGATAATTCCCTCTGCATTTTTAACCATAATTAGCTAATGGGAGGACAATCCATGGAAACTTTTCCCTTTAGGAATAAACTTATGTTTTCCCCTAGCCTGATTCACAAAATAAACTTTGACCCTGTCAGAAAAGCAGCATAAGTTTGACTTCAAATTTACATTCTCTAGGTCAATGACAATCAACCAATCGTCATCGTCTGTTGTAAAGAATCCTTTGATATTGCAGAAGTTTTGACACAAGAAGTGTTTATATGAATTTCTAATTTGCAATTTAGATTCCTTGAGGTTTTACAAAAATACAAGTAAAAGAATAATTTCTCTCATAACTAAATTCAGATGACTTTTTTCACCAACAGAAGAAGGCCACTATGAAGTGTCTGGAGTTGCTAGTTTTACAGGTTCTTTCATCCACACATTTTCTGATTTCAGATAATACTGTTGATGAAAACAAAAAATGTTGCCAGCTCTTTCCTTATAAAATGTAATTACTAATGTGAGAAATGAAAATTTATTCATTTTTATTATTGGATTTGATTATGAAACGTACGCCTATTTTTATGTTTGAAACAAAAATGTTCTGTTAATGATTGCGGAGGGCTTCCTAAGATTTACTTGCACTTCTCTGCAGAAGCCTCAGACATCCCCTAAGCAAATTCTTGAGTGCATTTTACTGGAACAAAGAATACAATTATGTTTTCTCCAATTTTGCAAAATGGTCAGAATATAATTTGGGTCATCTAATAATCAAGAGAATTCATGAAGGTCTCGCTGAACGTTTTCACTTATGAAATAATAAAAAGAGAACAGGGAAACAATCTTTACAAAACTGTATTGTTGACTCGTCTATGTTAGTCTAATTTCTACACAAGTTAGCATCAGTTGAAGCTAGAAGTAATATTGAGGAAGACATCTTGAGCGCAAGGAATTGTGAGGCCACCCATTGGATGATCAAACCCAAATTCTTCCTCAGCTTGATTCAGCAACTCTTGAAATGAAGGCTGGTTCAAGTATGATATAGCGATCACGAACCTCTTCATTTCCTCTCCAACATACACTGCAAGATATCCCTTTGGAACTTCACTAGATTTTGAAGTGGACGCCCTCCTGATTCCAGGTAAACGAAAACCCATTGTTCTGAAGTTTCAAAGAAAGAAGAGAAAAAGAAGCAAGTGTTTGAATCTGGATGCTAGAGGATATTGTGAAAGCTTTGTGTTGCCTTGAAACTTATGGAGGAATGAGTATATATAGATGAAAGGATTTCTGTTTCTTGAATTATCTGTGGAGGACGAGGCTACGTGATTGGGCTGATAGGGAGAGACAAGGCCTCATGGAAGTTCACATGGTACTGTCTTGAGAATTGTTTTCCAAGAATCAACAATATGCTATGCCCCACCCTCTTGACGCCTAATATGATCTGTTTCACATATGTACGATTTGACCCATTGCATTATTGATCTGCTTAACAGAGATATCTCGTGGGAAACAGATATATAGTGAAACTTGTGGTACACAAGAGTTTTATGGTTGAAGTCCAATGTTGCCTTCTTATTAAACAAACTGTCGTTGTCATAGTCTATGTTACCAGAAAAAGCTGCAGCAGTGTGTGCTATTTTTTTTAGCTATCCTCAGCTCCTGGTTTTCTTTTTCTTTGAATAATTCAATTCAAGCCAAACTTATGTCTAATATGTATCGATGTTGTCGTTTTAATTACAAGACATGCTTAAGATATGTGTTATCTTTCTTTAAATTTGATCACACAAACTATATAGCTTGTTCCAGCAGTGGTTAATCGAAGCTAAGTAATTGTCGGCATGTTCTCAAATTGGTGGTGTTCTGCGTTTCCTTCCCTCCGTTTGAAAGTCTCAACCTCCCCCAACGCCTTCTCCCTTATTTCTGAGTTGTCGTCACCTTAAAATGATAAAACCCTTTCCAAATCCGTATCAGCCGGCCAAAAAATCAGGTTGAGCAGTGAGAAATGCTAGTTTTCGGATTTTATTTTGGGTCTTTGTTGCAGTTTTCAGAGGTTCTGGGTAATTTATGTAATTTTCTCGGTCCTTTTCTGTTCTAAAGGTGACGGCTTATACTACAGAAAAAGGCCTTCTTTTCTGACATAATTCCCATCTGGCAAAAAGAAGAATTTTTCTTTCATTTTGGTCGTTGTATTACTTTTTGGTCCTTAAGCTTCAATTTTCTTAAAATAACCTACAATGCAAAACAAAATTATACAACATCATATATTCTAAAAAAATCAACCCAATTAATAGCAATTGTAATATTTATGAAAATATTACTTTTTTAAGTTATATTTTCACACAATCATCATTAATTCAAATTAGTAATAATAAATACCATTTAGCCTAAAATTAATAATAAAATCCCTAATTAAAACATCGAATTCCATAACAAAAGAGGGATATATATCAACAATGCATGGAAACTTTTCCCTTTAGGAATAAAAACTTATGTTTTCCCTTAACTTGATTCAAAAAATAAACTTTGACCCTGTAAGAAAGCAGCACAAGTTTGACTTCGAAGTTAATTTCTCTAGGTCAATGTCAATTATGACAATCAACCAATGGTCATCTTATGCTATAAAGAATCCTATTGTATTGCAGAATTTTTTGGCAGAGTGTTTCTATGAATTTCTCATTCGGGCAAAAAAGTTGTACAGTTTGCAATTATGAGAACATTTTTACTGTAATATGTTTGAGATTGAGGATTCCTTGAGATTCAAAAAAAATACAAGTAAAATGATAATCTGTTCATAACTAAATTCAGATGACTTCTTCCACTTGGAGAAGAAGGACCTTATGAAATGTATGTAGTTGCCAGTTTTACAGGTTTTTTCATCTAGACATTTTTGTAACTCGAGATAATATTATTGATGAAAACAAAAATGATGCCAGATCTTCCTTATAAAACGTAAAAATATATTCATTTTTTATTATAGGTTTTGATTATGGAACATATGTCCATTTTTATTTTTGAAACAAAAATGTTTGGTTTAATCTTGTGGAGGGCTTCGTAAGGTTTACTTGCACTTCTCTGCAGAAGCCTTTGATATCCTCCAAGCAAATTCTTGATTGCATTTTACTGGAACAAAGAATACAATTATGTTTTCTCCAATTTTGCAAACTGATCAGAATATAATTTGGGTCATCTAAACTGAAAGCTCAATGTCATTAATAATCAAAATGAGAATTCATGAATCTCTTACTGACCACATTCATTTCTCAAATAATGAAAAGAGAACAAGGAAACAATCTTTACAAAACTGTATTGTCATCTCATCTATGTTAGTCTAATTTCTACACAAGTTAGCATCAGTTGAAGCTAGAAGTAACATTGAGGAAGACATCTTGAGTGCAGGGAATTGTGAGGCCACCCATTGGATGATCAAACCCAAATTCTTCCTCAGCTTGATTCAGCAACTCTTGAAATGAAGGCTGGTTCAAGTATGATATAGCGATCACGAACCTCTTCATTTCCTCTCCAACATACACTGCAAGATATCCCTTTGGAACTTCACTAGATTTTGAAGTGGAAGCCCTCCTGATTCCAGGTAAACGAAAACCCATTGTTCTGAAGTTTCAAAGAAAGAAGAGAAAAAGAAGCAAGTGTTTGAATCTGGATGCTAGAGGATATTGTGAAAGCTTTGTGTTGCTTTGAAACTTATGGAGGAATGAGTATATATAGATGAAAGGATTTCTGTTTCTTGAATTATCTGTGGAGGACGAGGCTACGTGATTGGGCTGATAGGGAGAGACAAGGCCTCATGGAAGTTCACATGGTACTGTCTTGAGAATTGTTTTCCAAGAATCAACAATATGCTATGTCCCACCCTCTTGACGCCTAATATGATCTGTTTCACATACGTACGATTTGACCCATTGTATTATTGATCTGCTTATAGAGATATCTCACTTTGTTTTCTTTCTCTCTACGGCAAACAGATATATAGGGAAACTTGTGGTACACAAGGGATGTATGGTTGAAGTATAATGTTGCCTTCTTATTAAACAAACTGTCATTGTCATAGTCTATCTTACCAGAAAAAGCTGCAGCAATGTGTGCTGTTTCTTGCTATCTTCAGCTCCTGGTTTTCTTCTTCTTTGAACAGTTCAATTCAAACCCAGCTTATGTCTAGTATTTATCGTTGTTGTCATTTTAAGTTCAAGACAGGCTTAAGATGTGTGTTATCTTTCTTTAAATTTGATCACACAAACTACATAGCATGTTCCAGCAGTGTTTAATTGGATATAAGTAATTGTTTGCATGTTTTCAAATACAGAACTTTGAGCCTTTTAAAATGTCTTCAGTGAAATAAACCAAGAGTTATAGATGGAGAGTGTACTTTAGAAAACCATTTGATCGTGAAATTGTTGGTGGAGGGTTAGCCAAATCTTTGAGAAGGATCATGTGATGATGTCTTGAAATGTCTTTGTCAATTTCTCAAGAATGATAATTTGTTTAGAGCAGTTCAGAACCTAATGTCTCTCTTCTCTAATGTTTTCCATTGTTGTCATATTAATTTTAATACATGCTAAAGACATCTCATGTCTTTGTTATATCTTGATCAGGCAAACTGATATAGCGTGTTCCAGCATGACTTAACTGAGGCTAAGTAATTGTTGGCATGTTTTTAACTAAAAAATTGAACCTTTTTTAAAGTTTCTTTTATAAAATTACAATAAACTAGCTTGTGGAGCTCAGCCTAACATGTTTTTTTGGCTTGTTTTTAGGAACGGCTAAATAACGAAAATGAATAGTTAGTTTGATTAAAATTGGAAGTATTAGTACTGAAGATAATGACAAAGTTCGATGCAATTGATGAGGTTATGGATGGAAGCATAGTATAGTCGACACAACTTTAGCTGAAGACATTGAACTTGGTTATGATTTCTTTTCGCCGTTAATTCTTTCTGATTTTTTTTAACAGAAACCTTAGAATCAACACTACAGAAATAATTTCTCTAATTTGTACATTGTCTGTGAGCACTTTGTCCTGCAAGGGACCGTTTGATGGTGATGAACTGCCATGAAACATTCTTCTTCACCTAAACTATACCTTGGCTGTTATAAATTAGTCACTAAATCCTCATAGACTAGTTATATGGGATTTGGAATTATTATCTCACAATTTTATTTTCATTAATGATTGGTTCAGAAACATAACTGAAGGGAGGTTAATAGATCAATGAATCTATGGATGAGGATACTCTTTTTCTCCAAAAATTGGCAACATCTTTAACACCATAGCTTCATTTTTTGTTGCACTAAAACAAGAAGCAAGTTGATACCAGAAACCCAATGAACCTCATATTTTATTTGAAATCTAACACTAGTGGCTGTTTACAAACTTCTTGTCTTTTATGGATGAAATGTGATCTCACATCACAAAGGACTTGCTCCAGTAGGCCACAACGTATCAGAGAGGATGGTCTAAGAAAAATCTAGAAATAACAAAGTGGACCATATAAAATCAATACAGTAGCTAGTTCTGAAAGTTCCTACGTTCACATGTTTTTGGTAAATTTGGTAATATTAATGAAGATGCAAACAGAAATGATGCTAGCTCTTCTCTTATTAAATACTAGTACATATATACTTGAGAAAGATAAAATACAGCTAACCTTTTCGTGGATTCCATCGTCAAATTTAGATTTTCTTACTGAATCTTGAATACGAATGCTTTGTTAATTCTTGTTGGGGATTCAAGCCAAAATTGAAAGTTTTTTGCTTGCCAAGAACTTATGTCCAATATTCTTAAAGTCACACTTCGGTTACAATCTGAGTTAACTAAGATGGGAAAAATTGAAGCTGTTACAAACTTAGTTTGCCATTATAAATGGTTCAGCATTAGAATGACTTGTTCTTTTTTCCACTTAAGGGAATGATACTGGTTAAAATTTAGGCTTCTTTACTTGTTTTCTTTTTAAAAAAGAATCCCCATATTTGCAATTACTAGTTTTTTATGCATGCACAGAAATAAAGAAATCACTTGAGCTGTTCGGTTCATGATATAATATAATTAAAACAAAACCAGAGACTTTATCTGTTTACAAACACCTCATTCAGATGGACAAGTTTTATACTAGCTTCTTAATAATGGAAAACCAAAAAAATATTTACAAGGTAAGTGAGTGCCTATGTTACAAGATGTGTACTAAATCTATATCAGTATCCATCACTATGCTTTATAGGCCATTGATTTGAGAACTGATATCTAAGAACACATCCTCAGTACAAGGAATTGTGAGACCACCCATTGGATGGTTGTAACCGAACTCTTCCTCAGCTTGATCCAACAAGTCTTGAAATGCAGGTTGGTTAAGGCATGACATAGGAATCAAGAAACGCTTAAATTGCTCTCCAACATAAACTGCAAGATATCCCTTTGGAACTTGCATGGATTTTGAAACTCCTTGGCTAGGTACGAATGAAGCCCTTCGGATTATAGGCAAACGAAAACCCATTTCTTTTGTTTCTCAAACTAGGACAATAAGGCAGTGTTTAACTTTTGATTCTTGAGGATGGAAATGACTTGTGTTGTGAAGGTAAGAGGGAATGTATATTTATAGTTGTTCAAGGTCTCAAGAAACACATTTTTTTGAGAAATGATTTTTAAAGGTTGGCTATAGAATGGGGTCTACAGAGGGACAAGGGTAGTGTATGTGCCATGAGAGATCACATGGTACTGTTTTTGTCTTTTAAAGATCTCTATCAAGCATTAAGAGGGATAAGTAGGGTATCCACTTGAAATTTATTGGATATTCAAAGGAGAGTTACTAATAATGTTTGTTCATGTATTATTTGATGGATATTTTATTTTTTAGACATCTCTTATGTTCCTTCTTCAAATTCATGACATTGCTTTCTTTCTTTCTTTTTTTTTTTTTGGCCAACGAATTGATGATCTTGCTGAATTCTGATACTATAGCTACTGACTAACATCTGGATGAAAAACTATATCACAGTTGATTGGTTGTTGATTATAATGCATAGTGACCTACGTATTTTAAGTTGTAGGGAAATAACTTTTGAAGAGTTAAGAGCCTTTTATTCTATTCATCAAATTTCGGTGGATGACTCTCTCTCACACACAATTTTTAGCTGAAAAACATGAAATTTTGAATCTCCTCTAAAGTCTGAATTCTCATGTAATATTTAAATTGTAATTAGAGAGAAAGAGAGAAGAGTATTCTGAGTAACTCGTGTCTATTCATAATCAGAGTATGTGTTTATATACAAGAACGAGGAGCCTTCACATTAATTGACTTATAATGATAATTGACCTAATCACAATCCCTAATTATCCTCTATATTTACAATCCTTGATTTCTAGGTAATAATTCCTAATTATTTCCTAACACTCCCCCTCAAGTTGGAGCGTAGATGTTAATCAAGCACAACTTGTTACAAAGATAGTCAACACGAGTTCTATTTAAGGCCTTAGTCAGAAGATCGCCGAATTGGTCATTAGATGATCGCACATGCCCTGTAGAAATAAAGTTCTCCTTGATCTTATCGCGTAAAAAGTGACATTCGATATCAATGTAGAAATAACTCCGAACGATTTTTCATTAAATAGAGTAAGGTGGTATGAGAAAAATCACCAAAAAAAAGTAACGAAATACTTAAAACTAGACTTGGGCTCGACATGACATAGACCCCAAATATCAAAGTGAACTAAATCAAAGGGGGATGCAGCCAGTTTATTAACGCGAGGTGCCAAATGAACACGATGATGTTTAGCAAATTGACATGACTCACATTCTAAAGATGACACATGATGAAACTGAGGATACATCCTCTTCAAAGAGGACAAAGACACATGACCCAGCCAACATTAACTTCAAAAGGAGACAAACCACCAAAGCAAGCAATTGACTACGGAACTCAATCGTTAAGAAAGTAATGGCCGCCAGATTCATATTCCCTTCCAATAATTCGTATCGTCGTGAGATCTTGAATCAAACAATGGTCAGGACAACAATAAAGCCTTTATTCCACTAGGTGGGGTCGGCTACATGGATTACACTACGCCATTATGCTCTGTTAAAAACCATAGATTTTGATATATTATTAATTAAAAGGTCTCTCTCTGTGACCTTATTGAGCGTTCGTTTCAGCCTTCCTTGACTTCGTCTAATAGGACTTCATACTGCTTGATCAACCCTTCTCACTGGAGCACTCAATGGCTTTCGCTGAACATGTCCAAACCACCTCAAACAATTTTCTACCATTTTTGCTTCAATAGGGGCCACTCCAACTCGTTCGCGTACATGAGTATTACGAATCTTGTCTTTTCTTGTATGGCTACCCATCCATCTCAACATCCTCATCTCAGCTACCCCCATTTTATGTTTATGTTGTCCCTTTAAAGTCCAACATTCACTACCATATAACATTGCTGGTCTTATAGCAGTGCGATAGAACTTTCCTTTTACCTTATTAAGTACTTTACGATCACAAATAACTCCAGTAGCTTTTCTCCATTTATACCATCCGGCTTGAATTATATGATTGACATCTCCATCAATTTCACCATCTTGTTGTATAATTGATCCCAAATATCTAAATTTTGTCACTTGTAGGATGACTTGCCCTCCCAATTTAACTTCCACTTCTTTTTGGCCTTGTCTCTTATCAAACTTGCAATGCATATATTCAGTTTTGCTCCTACTAAGACGAAAGCCCCTCAATTTCAAAGTTTGTCTCCATATCTCAAGTTTAGAGTTAATTTCTTCCCTGGATTTAGCCAACAGAACTATATCATCTGCAAAAAGCATGCATTTAGGGATCTCCTCTTTTATAGGCTCAATTAGCACATCCATCACTAGATTAAACAAATAAGGATTCAAGGCTGATCCCTGGTGTAGTCCAATCCTTATAGGAAAGTCCTTTGTAACACCTCCAGACGTTCCAACATTGGTTGTAACCCCCTCATACATGTCCTGAATGGCTTTGATATATACAACCCTCACCCCCTTCTTTTCCAAAGCTTTCCAAAGTACATCTCTTGATACTCAGTCATACGCTTTTTCCAAATCAATGAAGACCACATGCAAATCTCTTCCTTTACTACTATACTTTTCCATAAGCCCCCTTAATAAATAAATTACTTCTATTGTAGACCTTCTTGGCATGAATCCAAATTGGTTTTCAACAATATCAATCTCCAACCTCAATCTGTGTTCAATCACTTTTTCCCACAATTTCATTGTATGACTCATTAGTTTAATTCCTCTATAGTTTACACAATTCTGGATATCCCCTTTATTCTTATAAATGGAAACCAAAGTACTTTTTCTCCACTCATCCGGCATTAACACACCCTCTTCACCCAAACATTTCCAAACTTCAATAGGAATATTATCAGGTCCAACAGCTTTACCATTATCCATTTTCTTAATGGTCAAGAAAAAGTGAGATAAAATACTTTAATTGTCAAGTAAACTTGCTAGGAGAGAGAAGATTAAAGGCAAGGTTAGGAACATTAAGGACAGACGATAGGGAAACAGATGGGGTAGGTTTAATAATGTCAGATCTAAGAACATGAGAGTAAGAAGTATTGACAATTGTTATCAAAGAGGGGTTGGCATAAGATGCATACATAGAGAACAAATGATGGTTACTTGTCATATGATCAGTGGCACTAGAATCGATGATCTACTTCGACGAAGAAGTAGCAAGGCATGAATCACAGTTGTTTGTAACGAGTGCACTTGGTGTTGATGGAGCATTATCAAAATTATCAGAGGACTATGCCATACAAGCAGAACTACTACGTTGCAGCTTATTTTGCAACTTGCAACAATAATGTTTGGTATGACCAGGTTCCTTACAATAGAAGCAAACAATCCTACCAGTACCAGAATTCTGAGTGCTTTTTCCTTGTCTTGGGAAGCTTTGGTTCCTATTATCGGTAGAGACAAGATTTAGGGTACCATTTCCTTATCTCAAAAAACCCTGATTCCTGTTATCAGTAGGGCCACGGCTAGCTAAAGTACTAGTATTAGAGTTAGAAGCCGGTTGAGGTAGATTATTTGCACGCAGAATGCAAGAGTACACACTTGAAGTGAAGGAAGCTCAGAGCTAGACAGAATCTGAGATTGAACTGTCTCATAAGCTGGATCAAGGGCAGTAAGAAAGTTGATCATCGTCTGTTTTTCCATATTATCCACTTGTGCCGGAAGATCAGTTGTAGGTGGCGTTAACATTTTCATTTCCTCATACATTCGCTTAAAATCCATGAAGAAATTCTTCAGGGGCGGCCCTGTTGTTTGTCACGATAGAAACCTTTACAGACCTTGTAAATACAAGTAATGTTCCCTTTCCCATAATACAGGAACTCTAGATAGTCCATAATTTCTTTAATGACATTACAATGACTAACAAAGGGAAGAATGTCGCTCTCAAGATAATTTTGAATTTTGCAAGAATAACCTGGCATCTGTTCTAGCCCAAGCCAGCTTAGGATCATCCTTAGGAAGGCCTCAGTCAAATGGCCCTTCTTTTCAATATTTAATAAGTACATTTAAATAGTTTTTTTCCAATCCAAATAGTTTGTCCAGTTTAACTTATGATCAGTAATTTTGTTAGAAACCAGGACAACCTCAACCGTCACACTATTCTTAGAATCTGCCATGAAAAATAAGAAAGCAAATAGAAACCATAGCACCTAGATTACCAAGAATGAGAAACCACAAATAGCCATAAAACCCAAATAACCAACAAGGGAGCCTAAATAAAAGACTCCCAACAATTTGAAATACCAAACTAGAGAAGAAATTTTCCAAACGAGGCTACAAGATCCTCCAAACACAACAGCAAATATCACACTAGTGACCGAATAGAAGATTTTCACAACCAAAAGCAAAAAACCAATGAACCAGAGGCCAACAAAGAGTAACACGAAAAGATAACTACAAGATTAGGCCACGAAAACACCTAGAATAGACCAAGTTTGAGGAGTCGATGATGGGAAGGGACATCACCTCCAGAAACAAGTCGCCATGCGCTGCCGGAAGTTCTATATTTGCGTGGCACATGTGATCCACATGCAGCCAAAATTCGATCAGTCCATTGGGGATGAGTCGATCGGAGGGTGGGGAATCATTCTAAGCGGCGCGTGTAACCAAAAGAGACCGCTTTTGAAATGCACAATGTCACGTACTCTCTTTCTTTGTTTGAACTAGTGACAACAACGGAAAATTTAAAGCAAACAGAAACCCTAAAAGTCTTAGAACTCTAATACCATGTAATCAGAGAGAAAAAGAGAAGAGCGTTTTGAATAATTCACATCTATTCATAATCAGAGTATGTGTTTATATACAAGAATGAGGAGCCTTCACATTAATTGGCTTATAATGATAATTGACCTAATCACAATCCTTAATTTCTAGGTAATAATTCCTGATTATTTCCTAACATAAATGATCAATGGGAGGGCAATATAAACCCATGAAACTATATTATACATTTCAGAATGTGATGTTTTATTTTTTTTCCCCCCTTAGATCTATTTGGTATGAGGGACTTGAAGGGGAGGGGAAGGAAAATTTTTATGAGTTGAATTTAAGAAAATTGGAGAAGTGAGATTACACAATTTTACTAAAGATAAGATGTAAGATAAAAGAATAAAAAAAATCAGTTAAAAATTTTAATCCTACTTCTCTCATTTTTTAAAATCCAACTCAAAAATATTCTCCTCCGTTCACTTTCCCTCCCCTCTCCTCATACCAAACAAGCCAATGCCATTAAGGAAGGAGCTTATGTTTTTTATCTTCCTTGGTTCTGATAAAATTTGTGACCTTACAGCAAGAAGAGAACCATTTTGACCTCCAAATTAAGACTGAAGGTTCTTTTGGACAATGTTAATTACAACAGTCCACCAGGCTCTTGCCATGACTTATCCTTGAAAAGATCATAATTAATTAATAAAAAAAATTCCTTGTAAAGCTATGAAAATATCTGCTGTTCAAAATCTGAAGACCATATGAAAGTCATTGTTTCTGTATATTTTCATTGAAAGTGGAAAAAATTTATCGACATATGACAGGACAAATCACTAATTTCTGTTCATAACTATCCAATTCAGATGATTTTCTCCACTTACAGAGGAAAGACCAAAAGGAAAAAATAATCCTTCTATACAAAATTGTCTAAACTAATCTATGTTAGTCTCCTTCTCAGTGTAGAATTATAGCACATTCTTGTGAGAAGTGAGATCTAAGAACACATCTTCTGGGCATGGAATTGTAAGACCTCCCATGGGATGATCAAATCCGAATTCTTCTTCAGCTTGGTTGAGCAATTCTTGAAATGAAGGTTGGCTGAGGTATGATATGGGAATCACAAACCTCGTCATTTTCTCTCCAACATACACTGCAAGACAGCCTTTTGGAACTTCCAAAGCCTTGGAAGCTGCTTTGGTTGCAGAAAATGACGACCTCCTAGAACCAGGTAAACGGAAACCCATTGTTTAGATCTGTCAAAGAAAAGAACAAGAAGCAGGTTTTTGAATTTGGTTGCTAGAGGATATTGTGAAAGACTTGTGTGTTGCTTCCAAACATTTGAAAGAGTGAGTATATATAGAAGAAAAGATTTATGTTGCTTGAATTATTGGTGGAGGGAGAGGATATGTGATTGTGTTTATAGAGAGATAGACAAGGCCTCATGAAAGTTCACATGGTATTGTCTTGAGAAATCTTTTCCAAGAATCAACAATATGCTATGCCCCACCATCTTGAGGCCTAATATGATCTGTTTTAGCTATGTATGATTGGACCTATTGCATTATTGAGATATCTCACTTTGTTTTCTTTTTCTCTCCGGCAAACGGATATATAGGGAAACTTGTGGTACACAAGTATGGTTGAAGTACAATGTTGCCTTCTTATTAAACAAACTGTCATTGTCATTTGTCATAGTCTATGTTACCAGAAAAAGCTGCAGCAATGTGTGCTATGTTTTGCTATCTTCAGCTCCTGGTTTTCTTTTTCTTTGAATACTTTAATTCAAACCTAACTTATGCTAATATTTATCGTTGTTGTTGTTTTAATTTCAAGACATGCTTAAGATATGTGTTATCTTTCTTTTAATTTGATCACACAAACTAGATAGCATGTTCCAGCAGTGTTTAATTGAAGCTAAGCAATTTCTGGCATGTCTTCAAATCAAGAACTATGAGCCTTTTTGGCAAAAGTGGGAAATATCATTAATCACCAAAAGAATACAGAGAATCTTAGGGGATTTTTTTATTAACATCTAGCTTACAAACATAGTAGAAAGGAAGTAAAAGATCAAGGAATCTGTGGATGAAAAACACTCTCTTGGATTCCTTAACAGATCAAGGAATCATTATTTTTTGTGACCTATAACAACAAACAAGCTCATGTGAGGAGGCTTCTAGACTCACTAGAGAATTGAAGAATCACTTCAATCATAAAGAAGTGGGGCCTTTCAAGTGATATCTATTAGGTCTATTTGTTGATACTAGAATCTAAACGACCACAAATTTTATTAGAAATCTGACAAGTGGCTGTAACTTCACCAAATTTACAGAATATCTATTGAGGATCTTCCAATCATACTTCAATGGATGAAAAATGATCTCATGTCACTAAGGACATCAATGATCTCATGAGGCCTCAATGTGTACAGAATCCTGATGAAAATCTATGAATAAAAAAGTGGGCCATATAAAATTAATAAAGTTGCTAATTTTACAAGTTATTACGTCCACATACTTTTATAAATCTGAGACACATTGTTGATGATGGAAAAATAAATTATGCTAGCTCTTCCCTAATAAATTGTAACTGTAAGTTTGAGAAAAGAGAAAATATAGTCATTTTTATTATAGTATTTAATTATGAAATGTAAATCCATCTTAAAGTGTCAAATAACGATGTTTTGCTTAATCTTGTTGAGGGTTTATGAGGATTCCTTAATGATAATATAAGATAAGAATATAAGTTCAATCGTGTATAAACTGTAAGTCCAATGCCTTTAGTAATCAAAATGATAATTAATGAATTCCTCGTTCATATGAAAAAATTTCACTCCTCAAACAATCTTTACAAAACTGTATAGTCAACTCATCTATGTTAGTCTAATTTCTCTACAAGTTAGCATCAGTTGAAGCTAAAAGTAACATTGAGGAAGACATATTCAGTGCAAGGAATTGTGAGGCCACCCATTGGATGATCAAACCCAAATTCTTCCTCAGCTTGATTCAGCAACTCTTGAAATGAAGTCTGGTTCAAGTATGATATAGGGATCACGAATCTCTTCATTTTTTCTCCAACATACACTGCAAGATATCCCTTTGGGACTTCACTAGATTTTGAAGAAGAAGCCCTCCTAATTCCAGGTAAACGAAAACCCATTGTTTTAAAGTGTCAAAGAAAGAAGAGAACAAGAAGCAAGTGTTTGGATTTGGATGCTAGAGGATATTGTTAAAGCTTTGTTGTTGCTTTGAAACTTAATGCAAGAATGAGTATATATAGATGAAAGGATTTGTGTTGTTTGAATGATTGGGAGGGAAGGTAGGGTCCACAAGGAAGACAAGGGCTTGCTAGAGGTCACATGGTGTTGTCTTGAGAGGTCCTTTCCAAGGATCAAATATATGTCCCCTCCTTATTGAGGTCTAATATTATCTGTGATGAAGGATCATGTGATGATGTCTTAAATGTCTTAGTTAATCTATCAAGAAGCATAGTTTGTTTAGTTCAATTCAATACATGCTTAAGACATCTCATGTCTTTTGTTTTATCTTGATCAGGCAAACTTAAGACATTGAACTTGGTTATGGTTTCTTTTGTCAGAAGGTATGGAAAAACCTTGTTTTCAGACAAAGTTAGGAAAGTTATGCATTATAAATAACTCATGGAAGAGGAAAATACTCTTTGTAAGCTTAAATAAGTCTATGCAATGAATTGGAAGAATGAATTTTCCCACTAATATTGATGTTCTTTTTAATACATGCTCTGCTGCTCGTATGATCCAAACGCATACTGTTAGAAACCGTTTCATGAACATGAACTACCATGAAACTTGTTTTGTTTTTCAAAACCATAGCTTGGCTTGATTGTTATAAGTTGTTCATTAAATCCTCGTAGGTTTGTTCCATTAAATTAATGCTTGGTTTAGAATCATAACTAAAGAAAGATAATAGTACTCTTTTTTTTTTCCAAAAATGGGCAAAATCTTTAATATGGGTATAGAAGACACCATAGCTTTATTTGTTGTGGCACCCACAAAACAACAAGCAAGCTCATGTGGAGATGTTGTTACTTTAGATCTATGGTGTTGCTACTAGAAATCAAATGAACCTCATATCTTATATGAAATCTAACAGAAGTGGTTGTTTACTAACATCTTGTCTGTCTTTAATTTTATGGATGAAATGTGATCTCACGTCACATAGGTCTTACTCCTGTGGGCCACAACGTATCAAAGAGGATGGTCCAAGAAAATCTAGAAATAACAAAGTGGACCATATAAAATCAATGTAGTTACTAGTTTTGAAGGTTCTTAGATCCACATGTTTTTGGTAAATTTGATGATATGAATGAAGACACAAACAAAAATGATGTTAGCTCTTCTCTTACTAAATATATAAGTATAGATTTCAGAAAAACAAAGTACACTTATCTTTATCGTGGATTCGATTATGAAATTTAGATTTTGTTTTTGAACCTTAAATACAAACTTTTTTGTTATTTGTTGAGGGATGCACTTGCACTTTATGCTAAGCCTTTGGTAACCCTTAGTAGATTCATGAATGGATTTTATTGGACCAAAGAATATAGTTCTTTTTTCCTCAATTTTGCTACAAGCTAAGAATATAAATTCAATAAGCTAATTTAGTAACCAAACTGAGAATTCATAAATTTCTTCATATGTACAATTTTTCCAGTTCCTAAGTAGGAGAAAAGAGGAAAGGGAAATACTCTTTTACAAAACTGTATTATAGACTCATCTATGTTAATCTAATTTCTATCCAAGTCAGCACCAGACGATGAAGTTAGAACTTAGAAGTGATATCCAAGAAGACATTTTCTGAGCAAAGAATTGTGAGGCCACCCATTGGATGATCAAACCCAAATTCTTCCTCAACTTGACTTAGCAACTCTTGAAACGAAGGCTGGCTCAAGTATGCTATAGGGATCACAAATCTCTTCATTTTTTCTCCAACATACACTGCAAGATACCCCTTTGGCACGTCTCTCGATTTTGAAGATGAAGCTCTTCTAATTCCAGGTAAACGAAAACCCATTGTTGTAATATGTCAAAGAAGAGAGCAAGAAACAAGTGTTTGAGGAAAAGAATTGTGTTGCTTCCAAAACCAGAAGCAATAGTATATATAGAAGAAAGGATTTGTGTTACTTGAATGATTGGTATAGGGAGGGACAATGTAAAAGGGCCTAGAGGCAGAGACAAGGCCTTGTTAGAGGTCACATGGTGTTGTCTTTAAAAGTCTTTTTCAGAAATACACTATCTTACCCTTTGCATTATTCAGATTCTCAATAGAGGTATCTCATATAATTCTTTTCCCGACAAATGGATATATAGGAAAACTTGTGGTGTTCAGGAGATGTTTGATTGAAAGTCCATTGTTTTCTTCTAACTCAACAAGCTGTCTTTGTTATAGTCTATGTTAACAGTAAAAGGTTGGAGTAATGTGTGTTATTGTGTTCATTGTAAGGTTATTAAACCAGAATCGGTCATTGAACGGTCATTGAACCGGTCAGGGTACTTGGTCAAGGATCAGTGGATCAGACCGGAGTCAAACCGAAGCTAACCGGTGAGAAAATGAAGATTTCAGGCTTATTAATATGAAATTATAAAGAAAAATTTTTAAAAAAATTATTTTTATAATTTTTTTTTTAAAAAAAACACACACACACACACATACCGGGTCACTACCCCGAACCGAGCCAGTTTTTGGGCCGAACTGGCCGGTCCGGTCCAGGTTTAATAACATAGGTTCATTGTATGTATATGATTAAACTCCTACTTACTTTTCTTTTCTTTCCTTGAAAAATGGGCAATATCTTTAATATTGAAGTGGCAGACACCATAGTATCATATGTTGTGGCCTTAAAACAACAAGCAGGCTCATGTGAAGATGCTGCTTCACTAATTAGAGAATTGAAGAATGGCTTTTATCATAGAGAAATGGGGCCTTGTATAATTAAGCAGAAAGTGAACACCAAAGAGAAGTCCATGTTATATTGGATCTGTGGTGTTAATATTAGAAATCAAATCAACTTCATATTTTATATGATATCTGACACCAAGTGGCTGTGACTTGCCCAAGTTTGTAGAATATCTAGTCTTACTTTTATGGCTCAAATATGATGTCATGTCACACAGGACTTACTTCAGTAGATACAGTATGCATCAAAGAGGCTGGTCCAAGGAAATCTTATATAGATAACAAAGTGGTCCATATAAAATTAATACGGTTGTATTTTTGGTCAATTTGAGATTGAGATAATACTAAGGAAGATGGAAAAATAAGTGACGCTTGCTCTTCCATCGTGAAATAAAAGCATATATTTGAGAAAAACAAAATTATGAAATGTAGATTTGTTTACTGAGTTTATATAAATAAAACTAGATCAATCTGAAAAAAAGGGAAAAAATCATATCAACTAATATGCATATAACTAACTCCTAATGCATTTATTACCACTAACTCTCGTTTATAATGTAAGATCTATTTGACTAATTTGAGTAAATTAAGGAGATTAGTTATCTTAGTTATTTGTAACAAATATATGTTGTTTTTCCTAAAATAACCAAATATTGTGTAATAATAAAAACCTCAAGCCACTTTTTTTCCCAAATTTATAATTTAGGTAGTATATATTTACAATTACAATGAGTGCAAATAACAAGTGTTGTGTAATGATAAAAAAAAAAAGAGTAAATTGGTTGTTGTATTTATCAACATCCTCAACAATCAATATACATGGGATTATTTCTATCTCATGTTTGCTTTTCCCAGTAATGCTAATGAAATGCTATTTGAATATTTGCTCAAAAGAATTTTATCGAAATAGATGTTTTATTAATTCAGAGTGAGGGCTTCTAAGACATCCTTGCACTTTTCTGCAGAAACCTATCATACTCCCAGGATAATTCATGGTTAGATTTTATTAGACCAGACGATATAATTATTTGTTCCTGAATTTAGCAACAAAATAAGAATATAAATTCAGTAAGCTAAATCGAAAGTTAAATTTTAGGAATAGTTTTTTTTTAGAAATTTAGAATCTATCCTTATAGTTGTTCTATTACTACTATACATGTAGGATAGTTGCTTCCTGTTTGCTTTCTGTTGTATTTGACTTTCATATTAAAAACATACCCAAAAAAATAAGGAAATTGTATTTGACTTCTTATTCATATGAACAATTTTTCACTTTCCAAGTAAGGAAAAGAGGAAAAGGAAATAATTTTTACAAAACTGTATTGTTGACTCATCTAGAAGTGATATCCAAGAAGACATCTTCAGCACAAGGAATTGTTAGGCCACCCATTGGATGATTAAACCCAAACTCTTCCTCAGCTTGACTTAACAACTCTTGAAATGAAGGCTGGTCCAAATATGATAGAGGGATCATAAATCTCTTAGCTTTCTCTCCCACATACACCGCAAGATACCCTTTTGGCACTTCACCAGATTTTGAAGATGATGAAGCCCTTCTAATTCCAAGCAAACAAAAACCCATTGTTTTAAAGAGAACAACAAGAAGCAAGTATTTGAATCAGGAAATAGTGGAGGATATTGTGAGAGACTTGTGTTGCTTTTGAAGCAAGCATGATATATATATAGATGAATGGATTTGTGTTGTTTGAATAATTGGAGGGAGGGACTATGTGATTGGATCTCGAGGAAGAGACAGGGACTCCTGTGTTGTCTTTAGAGGTACTCCACCCGGTCTTTAATATAAGACATATTTACCTAATTTGATTAGATTAAGGAAATTAGTTAAGTTAGTTAATATGACATTTATTTTCTAAAACACCTTAGTCATCTTCTTTAATTCACTCATTCCCTTTCCTCCTTGATGATGGTTAAGGGAGCATCAATGGACATAAATTAAGAAAAGATTGATAAATATGAAAACTATGTTTTATATTTAAATTAAGATCAACTCTCTAAATATATATTATATTAAGGACCGGAGGAGTATTTTTCAAGGACCAATATATGCCCCTTCCTTCAGACCTAATAGATATATTATCTGTCCTAGATATGCACTACCTTGCTTATTGCTTTATTCATATGCTTAATAAAGATATCTCACTTTTTTTTTCGTTTTATTTTGTGTCAAACAGAAATTTAGGAAAATTTGGTGTGCACAGGAAATGTTTGATTGGAGACGTGTTGTCATCTTTATAAACAAGCTATATCATTATAGTCTATGGCACCATTGCAAGCTGCAGTAATGTGTGCTATTCTTTTTCCAGTATTTGTATCTTAAGCTCTTGCTTTTCTTTTCTTTCTTTTTTTCCCCTAACCTCAAATCAATAGTATTCATACTCCTTTTAATGATGTGGTTTGTAACAGTTACTTATTTTATCAAAAGCCATGTTAAATATGTTGTCCATGAAAGATGTTATGCGAATATTCTTCATCGATTCTTGTTTGAAATTGTAATTATTAATGCTAAGTTCTTTAACTTACATAATTTACTGAAGTCCAACCAACAAATACTTTATTAGTGTTCTGTAGCAGGCATAACAAAACTAGCATTCTGATATCTTTATTTTGGTTGACTCTTAAAAATAAGATGTCTTCATTTTTCAATATAATCATTAGCCTTTTGATTCTCTCCATGCTGTAATTAACAGTGTCTTGCTTTGATGAACTCATGATTCAAACTTCCTAACAAGTTGAGAATTAACTTATTAATTTGAATTCACTTATCTATATATGATCTTCATTGGTCTAGGAAAAACAATCAAAATAGATAGGTCAACATCCTCTGTAGATCTTTAAGGTTTTGAATTTGATCCTTATTCCATAGCTAGGTACATGTACTATGATTCTTCTTCAGTCAATTTTAGTCCATCAAAGATGAATGGCCATCCAACTAACAATGAGACAAACAAACTGCCAATGAAAATTTCATGAAGTGAATACAACAAATTAATAACAGAAAAATCTGTTCATTAATTTCTGTTTAAGAATACATCATTCTATTTCCCAGGAAGGGACAACAAAGAATGAAAAAAAAAAAAAGATCTACAATATTGCTAGACCTTGTCAGTTTTTCAGATTCCTGGTCTCTTCATGACCTATACAAGTTTGAAGTGAGATCTAGGAAGATATATTCAGCACAAGGAATTGTAAGGCCACCCATTGGATGATCAAAACCAAATTCTTCTTCGGCTTGATTCAATAATTCTTGAAATAAAGAATGGTTCAAGTATGATATTGGAATCACAAACCTCTTCGTCTGGTTCTCTCCTACATAAACTGCCACAAGGCCCTTTGGGACATCCCCAGTACGCCTTCAAAAACCAGGCAAATGAAAACCCATTGTTTTGAATTTCTATTTGGTGAAGTAGAAAAGATCAATAATTTCATAGGACTTGATTTAAAGAGATTATTTGATGCTCTTAAAACGTAAGGGACTTAACTTGCTAGTCAAACTAATATTAATGACCCCATATATAGGTGAAGAGAGGACATTAGAAAACCTTATGGTAGAGAAATTATTGATGAAGGGTTAGCCAAATGGCATCTGGTTTAAAGACAAATGTGATAACGATCATGTGATGATGTCTTAACATGTCTTTATCAAATATCAAACCCTTAATGTCCATCTAATGTTTGTCATTGTCTTCATTTTAATTTGTAGAGACATGCTTAAGACATTACTTATCTTCCCCTTATCTTGATCACACAAATTCATATTGCATGTCCCAGAAGTATTTAATTGGAGATAAGCAATTGTTGGCTTGATTTTAAATTAAAAAAATGTGAGGCGTTTTGAAGTTTTGTTAGGACATTAAATTGCAAGAAACAAACATCATCAGCTCAAGTGAATAAATGTTCTGAAATGTTAGCTTCTTAGGGGGATTTGGCTTGGCTTATTCTTAGGTACAACTAAATACTGAAAACGAAATTAGGTGACTTGATTAAAATTAGAAATTTCTCTGGTGTCAAAGAGAATGACAAATTTTGTTGCAATTAATGAAGATGTTGATGGAAGCATGCTTGCTAAAACTGTTAACTATGTACTCTGCTTTTTGTACAAACAAAATGCATCCTACTCTTTGCCATTATTTCTCTGCTAGTTTTTTACAGAAACGCTAGAGTTAACACTACAGAAATACTGAATAGTTTCTTTAATTTGTAAACAAGAGTATACTTAATAATGTTGTATGAGGATGTGACTTTTTGAAATGTAAAACATGCCTCTACGTTCAAAGTAAAGCTTCCTTCAAAAACTAAGTTTGCTCTGTTCCGAATTCTACCAAATTGGCCCTAGATGCACATAAGAAAGTGAAACAGACCGAACAGAATAACTATAAGAAGAGTTTTTTCCTTTTTAGTTTCATAGAGAACAATTGAGTTTGTCATAAAAGATTCAAATGTATTATTTTAAGTTCTATATTCTTGGTTGAAAATTGTAGACAAATCATTTGCAAAGTAATGGGGGAAAAAAGTAGCTTTCTAGCAATCAAAGGTGACTGTTTAACTTAACTGGATAAAACTTTAATTAGGAAATAGTTTGGTGGGCAAATCAACAGAAAATTACAGTAATTCTGTTCTTAAGCTTATCATTTAGATGGACAATTTTCCTAACCTCAGGAGGACAAAAGAAGGGAAAATAAAGCAAAATCTCCAATGCTAAGTTTTGAACATTGTGTTTTGACCAAGACTTACTGATTAGATGTCATTAACTGTGTTGTGCTGTTTAGGCATCATGAACTGAGGTATCTCACAAACAGAATGGCTAAGCCATTCCCTTTTGAAAGCTATTCATCATGTCCAGCAGATTCACTGAAGAAAAAGCATTATATTTGCTTCCAGATCCTTTCAAGTATAGTAGTTATGTGCAGCACACTAGTTGCCTAGGAGAATGAAAATGTGTTCATCACTAAGTTACATCTATCTGCAGTAAATAATGTCCTCTAGAACTAGAAGCACCAGTTAGTGGTCCACTTGAAGAGCAAAGCAAAAGGGGATTTGGTATGCAAGGATCATGATCAAAACCACTATCACGGGAGAATTTGTTTTCTTGGTTATGATTCATGGAACTTTTATGACTATAAGTGACTATAAAAAAAAGTATCATCATGACTGAGGTGACTCAGCAAAAAGAATATGGTCAACACTGCACCAGAAAAATCTGTTAGGAAGGATCTTGTTTCAGGATAATTGAGGGTCCATTATCACTCTAGATGTTGGCTTTCACTTGTTATAACAACGGTCTAAATTCAAAGCTCCTTTTGGATAAGCAAGACCAAGCCAATACAAAATCCTATTGAATTTCACAGTCACACTAGCATGCTATGTCAAGAGCATGTTTAGGGTCAAAAAGTTCAAAGCAACAAGCAATAGTATTTATATAATCTTTTAAGGAGAACCACACTTTTCTTTTTGGCTCCTAAAGATAGTGGGTCCTAGTGTTTTGGCACAAACTAGGCAAAATCATGTGAACCTACCTCTAGTCCTTCACCTGCTATGTTTCTGAATATTCTGTAGCAACTACTTTATGGCTTTGCCCATCTCTGTGCGTGTGCATATATAAATTCAGTTTGTAATGAAGAGTTCAATTCAACCCAAGCCTTTCAAACTCTAGACTGATACTAGTTTTAAGATTGTCCAACCATGAAGAAACTGCAGAAATTACAGAGAAGCCTTTCAGCGAGAATCAAAATGGCTTCAGCCAATAATAGTGATGTTCCAAGAGGGCATTTTGCAGTGTATGTTGGGGAGAGATATAAGAGGTTTGTGATTCCTATATCGTATTTGAATCACCCTTTGTTCAGAGATTTGCTGGATTGGGCTGAAGAAGAGTTTGGATTCAATCATCCTAAGGGTGGTCTTACCATTCCATGCACTGAAGATTACTTCATCAACCTTACTTCATCTCTTGGTTATTCATAGTGTGATGGGTTTGATATTTATTTTGAATGTTCATTTTCCAATTTCGATTATTACCGCAAAGATTGGAACAACAGAGCCAGTCTCTAAATTTGTTTTGTACTGTGGGATCCACACAACGGTGGATTATGAGGTGTCTCTTTATTGTATATAATTCATTTAGCATTTTGTTGAATCACATTGATAAATGACTCTTCTTTTTCTTTCCCCTCACACAACGATCTAGTATGAAATATTATTGGATTAGATGTAAAATGCAATGATAAAATGTGATACAGGGCCTCTTATCCTCTGTACTAGGCTAAATCATCGCAAATTATTATTAGTTCTTTTAAAATATCTTTAAATATCATTTGCACTTGTCTAATTAAGCATTATAAGCTGAATGGCCAAAAACATTTAAGCATTATAAGCTTTACAAAGAAATAACAAAGACAAGTAGTTGGGTGGTTGCAGTCCACGGTCACGATGTCAAAGTTTAAGATATTTTATTATCATTTGAGGGTTGAATTCTTCGGATCGGATGATGTCAAATATGTGTTCATATATGCCATATAAAATTAAATTTAGTTATTATTATTTATTTATCACTTGCTGATGTGCCATTAAAATCATTTTTCTTTCAAAATAATTAAATACTATTGGACGAAAAACATTTCTAATTGTGATTAAAATCATTCTAAATGGATAAGTGAAGGAAGCCAGTAGTGGATCCTAAAGTTTCCTAAGAATCTTCTTTTAGGCAAAATAAAAAAGGATATATTGGGAAAATCCCATATAAGTCTACTTCAAATAGAGAAATTTTAAATTAAGTAAATTTAATAAATCTTTAATTAAGTTATCAACCTAATTTAGGATTTTAAAATATAGGTTAAATAAATTTATTACTCTCTTATTGTCTCATCTCTCATCTTAAAAAGGGTTTTAGTGCTTCCTAACTTATTTTTTCAATAATATATATATATATATATATATATATATATATATATATAACAACAATAATGTATACTAAAATAAAATATGATTCGCTTAAGTGAGTGTTTGGGAAGGAAAATGGGTGTTTTCATTGATTTCTCTCTTCATTTCTCAGTAGTGTTTTTTACTTGAATTTTTTCGAATGAGAAGAAAATTATATTATATTAATATAAAAATCTTACTTATGTGATATTATATATAAAATATTTTCATTAATGGAATTTTAAAAAAAAGTTTGTAAAAAACCAAACTAAATATCACACATGTGACACATGAGAATTTTGTGATTAATGAAGTTTGGTTTTATTTTTATTAAAAAATAAAATTTAAGTGTAGTTCTCCCAAAAATAAAATTTTTTATTGACAATATTTAAATAAAAATCATTTAATTGATATTGGGGTTATGTTTTTCTTTTTATTTTTTGGCTTGAATTATTTATGATAATTCTTTCAGAAAATTCATTTGATTTACACAAATCATATTTTGTTTTACTATATATTAATGTTAATACACACACACATTTATTTAAAAAATAAGCTTTTTTATCTTCTTATTTAAAAACTAAGTTTCAGTCTTGCAAAATGAGAAAACTCTTTTAAGAGATAAAAGATGATAGAGGAGAACAAAATGTAATAAAATTATTTTATTCATATTTTAAAATCTTAAATTAGGTCACTAAATTAAGGATTTATTAAATTTGACAACTTGATTTAGAATTTCTCTATTTCAAACAACTTTATATATAATTTTTCCTATCTTTAATGTCAAAAGAAAAGGAAAACAGAATAACACAAAAGCATACCTTTTTTTTTTGGGATAAAAAGCATACGTAAGATACAAAGAAAACAGATTGAGAGTGAGAAATTAAATTCCACTATTCCAGTGTGAATTTATTGTGGTGCGGCAGGTATAATACACAACTTGCCTTTTTCTTCCCTCCATTCTAAACATATATATATTTTTATTAGAAGTAATCTTATTTTAGATATTATCAGATGAGTATTTTTTTAATAAGAATTTAAATATTAATTCGTCATATTATAAAAAACTAACCCCTTCTATCATACCTAATATATCGGTAACTTGCCAAAATTGAAGTAACAAAAGAAAATGAGGATAGAAATGTCGAAGTGAAGCACCAGTTTTATTGGGCCTCCACTATAACACACGATTTGGGCCAGTCAATAGATGCTCATATAGTTGAGAGCTATTCGATCGGTTCATACTAAATTTTAAAGCTGGGTTTGGCATTTTAAAAGGGGTTAAAATTACATTTAACATTGAGTATTTTTTTTAGTACAATTCAGTATCATAAAATTTAAAGTGTTCATCATTTCTGCTGAGAAAATACTTTAAGAACAAAATTACACGAAAACATGAGTGCTAAAGAATATGGGCAGTTCTAAAACCATATATAGTATAGAGAAAAGGTGAGAATCAGTGGGCGAATTGGATTACAAATGACTGAAATGAGAGACTTGCCAAGCTGGATGTATCGCTATCTATATCACAATGTCGTCCCATTGTGTAACATGACACGACTAGGGTACGTTGCATGTTCTGTTCTGATTCGTCATCATCGTGCATTCTATTTTTACGTCCTTTCCTTACTTTTTCTGCTTTCCATTTTGCTTTTTTGATTCATCATAAGTCACGACCAAGAAATGTATTGGTTCCGTGTGTGAATTTGATTAATTAGCGAATGCAAAAGTTTCCTTTTTATAATGTTGCTTGACAATAATATAAAATATTTAGACAAAGTTCAAAGGAGATCTAATTATAAGGGGAAAAAATTTTGAAAATAAATTTATGTGAGATGCATTAACTAATACTCCAATTATGAGGGCGACGATAGAGATTAGAGATGCGTGATTACTTATTACTTAATTAGTATTATTTGGCTGGAGTTGCATTATATATGTTTGAGAGGGAGAGAATCTGAGAATGAGGGAGATATTTTGTCAAGATTGCCCATTTCTGGTTATCTTCTGACAATAATATATACTTATATATAGAGGTGGTAATATGGGTTGGGACCACGGGTCGGGTCCGCCCAACCCGTAAATATGGGTGGTTTGGGTTCTGAAAAATTGGGACCATTTGTGAGCGGTTCTTTTGGGCCCAACCCATATGGTCCCAACCCATGACGGGTTGGACCACCAGGTTGGTGGGTTGACCCATTTTTTTTTTTAATATTGTCTAGTGTCTATTGGACAAGGGAGATTGGGTGAAAGGCTAAAGGCAAACATGACTCAATCCAATTTGCGTAGCCTTTTAGGTCATTCATTATTGTCCATTTCATTGATGCTTTTTGGGGTCATGACTTGCTGCCAGTTGCCTAGTTTGAGTCTTTGAAAGTTAAGACGTGGTATTTGTAATTTAGTATACTCCTCCTCCCTTTGATTTATGTTTTTTTAATTTAGTATGCTAAAATATTGATAGCTTTTGGATTTATATTTTTTTTGTTATGTGTGGACTTGTGATTAATGTTTAATTTTTAATGAATTTTTAATTTATTTATGATTTATGTTTGTAGAAAAAATAATTTTTAGTATATTGTGTTAAAAAAATTTAAAAAAAAATAATATGGGTTGGGCGGGCTAACCCACCAACCCAGTGGTTATGGGTTGGGTTGGCTAAATGTCAAACAATATTAATGCGGTTTTTTTAGGCCCAACCCATATGGTCCCAACCCACGGCTGGTTAACCCAAACCCAGTGAGTTAGACCATATTACCACCTTTACTTATATATGCCCGACATCTCCCCATCTTCTACTTTTGTCCTCCTCAACTTTGCATATATAATATGACCACATGGTATCAAACTTCTTATCTACATTTTCTTTTTCAGCTTTCACTACTTTTATTTATGTTCTCTCGTAAACTTGGGTGACACGTCAACACATTCTCTTTTGTTTTTTATGCATAAGTTGACAGGGAGATCAAACCCCCAAAACTCTTTGGGTTAAAGGTTTTTTTTATCTTAGAAGTATTATTTTAGGGGTAATTTTATCCTGAAATTTTTAAATGTGATGCAATTTTGTCATGACCGTTATCGTAATTAAGTTGACCATCAATTAACCATATTTAGAAGTAGATAAGGCTATTGAATATAGTTAAATATAAGTAACAGAGCATATATAATACTTCAATAAGTACGTCTGATCTGAACAGGTTTTATAGGAAATTGGAAACTCAAATTCAAATTAATTAAAAAGTTTGTAAATTATTACTCAATCACCTTCTAATTTATAAAAAAATAAAGGCCTGAAAGACTTGTCTTGAAGATAACAACGACAACAATAATAAAAAAGTTTATTTTTATTAGATAAAGTCAGCTACATAAATTTTATAATGTCATTGTGCTTTATTAAAAACTAGATCTTTTGATAGTTTATTAACTAAAACATCCCGCTTTATATAACTCTTAGCCTATATTTTATAGTCGGTCCCAAATCCAAATAAAAGAAGAAAGTTGTATTAGGCCTTTAATAACCATCTTAAAACTCTATTAAGAAATGTGTAATTATGGAGCAATGGGTATTTCGGTTTTCAGTGTGCGGAAGGCACCCAGTTTTGGTTTGGGACGTCTTGAAAAGAAGAAAGAGAAACATGAAGATACGTGTAGTGATGGGCCCTCTAAAATACTACTATATCACACTTATAATTTTGTCAGCATTTTCATCAACTTGCACTCACACACCATTCACTATATAAGTACAATACCGCCGAACCAAATCCTTCACTTCCAAGGCAAAATATCAGTCACACACTACACATACAGATATATATCGGAGAAAATATGGGTGGTCGTCTGCTTTGTATGGCTCAGCAAGCAAAGAAAATATTGAAGTGGCCACAGAATCATGTTCATAGTCGTCGTCGTCAAAATCACGAGTCGTCTTCATCGTCGATGAATAATAACAAGAATGTTCCGCGGGGACACGTAGCGGTATACGTGGGAGATCTGCAGAGGAAGAGGTTCGTGGTTCCCATATCGTATTTGAACCATCCCATGTTTCTGGATTTGCTTCAGCGATATGAGCAAGAGTTTGGGTTTCATCATCCCTTGGGTGGCCTCTCTCTTCCTTGCCACGAACACCAATTCCTTCATCTCACCTCCCACCTCAAATCATCATCCGCCTAGCTTCCCTGTTTCTTTTCATTTTTTGCCAAATTAAAACCTACGTGTAATTAGTTCCCGGCCACTTCTTCAAATGATGCATATGTAATTACTTATTGCATTCCAATCATCCTATTAAATTAATCCTTCATCACTGTACATTATTACAGATTGGGAATTTAATGTCTCTAATCCCTTTTTAAAAAAGGGAAGTAAAAAATGGACGTGGTAGCATTTACATAAATATA
Organism: Albizia julibrissin; assembly: GCA_037074505.1. Taxonomy (NCBI): domain Eukaryota; kingdom Viridiplantae; phylum Streptophyta; class Magnoliopsida; order Fabales; family Fabaceae; genus Albizia; species Albizia julibrissin. The sequence continues at coordinate 921,229 of CM073480.1, read as the reverse complement.
GAGAATTTTTTGTCTCTTTAAGCGTCTTAAAAACAAAAAAGGATGCTTAAAGAGGCACATTAGGCGTCCCTTCTTTAAGAAGGGACACCTAAAAGGTAACAATAGGCCTCCCTTCTCTAAGAAGGGACGCCTATTATTTTGCACGTCAGCCATTAGGCGTCACTTCTTATAGCGACGGCCTCCTCCTCCTCCCTCTCTCAAGAAGCTCATCCACCTCGATCTCACCACGGTATAGCTGCGCACACTGTTCGTATCCCTCTCTCACTGTCTCCACCATAAGGCTTCAGTGAACCTCCTCCCTCATAAAGGTACAGCTCGCGCCTCCCTCTCCCTTTATCTTTGACGCTGCAGCCATTATTTTCTATGTTTGTCGTTGGTATGGATTTTGCATTGGTTTTTTTTTTTTTTGTAGACTGGGATTTTTGTTATGGTTATTTAAGAGTCTGTTTGGAATATGAACAAATATCAATTATGTCTTCATGCCGTATGGATTTTTACTTCTCCTATTTCAGTTTTGTAATACTGAACATGTACAAGTGCTTATAATTATCAATATGCATAATTATGTCTTCATGGATTTTATTGAGACTAATTATTTTATATGAAAAAAATGAAAAATACTCTCAAAGTTATATATATATATATATATATATATATATATATATATATATATATATATGCACACACAAAAACTCATATTTAGTATAATGATAATTTTGATTCCATTACATGTCTCTTGATATAGTTCACTACAAAGTTAAAATAATTGTTGTGTCATAATAATAATAATATAAGTCTAAATTTTTTAACACTTCCTTTTGAATTTTTTAGTTTAATGATGAAAAATTAGTTGATTGTATTATTGATAGTGTTCTATGTTCGCTAATGGGTGTACCCAAATTACTTTTGAGTCTGAGAGTAATTATTTTCAAGACTTATAACATGTAAAGAGTTTTCTCCTCTATGCTTTTCAAAACCTGAACTCGTATTTTTTAGTTACTCCCTCTCATTCTTATAATAAGGCACTAACTGCTATTTCTTTTAAACTAATGAAGGGAAGTTAAGTCATTAAATTGGTGTCCAGTTGATAAAAATTTTCACCTCTACCCCTACTTTAATAATATGGATTTAAGAAAATTACAAGTGAGAAAGGATCACATTTCAGCCATTAAAATAGACAGAGAGAGATGATTGAAAAATGAAAAAATGAAGGGAAAGATATAGACTTGAAACCCATCGGGAAATGAAGACTTAAATAGGGGGGAGAAACATGCTGAATGGAGTGAAGAATACAATAGTCAATTAACAGAGTATGAAATGCATGACATACGAGGAGTTATTCAAAAAAATGAGGGCATATGAGTTTTATTAAAACACAATAGTAAATTATCAAAAAAGGGTATAATAGGAAAAACATAATAAATGAGTCAATTAGAAGCAGGTGGTGACTTATATTAAAGATAAAAAATTATTGGTAGTCGGTGCTTTATAAAAAAAAGTACCTAGTTGGGATTTCTTCTTATTCTTATGTGATCGGTTTGGAATTGTTTATTATGCCTCCGCCACAACAATGAAGCAAGAATTAAATTATTTACTGTTATGAATATTAAATATGTGGATGTCTGTTAGCTCATATCCAAACCAATTTGTTCCTCCAGTCAACATGATATGTAAGATTAAATATCACTGTACATCACTGTTCATTACTGTAGCAATGACGGCTGACACTGTGCCAATGACGGCTGTTACTGTGTCAATGACGACTAGCACTGTGCCAATGACGACTGTTATTGTGCAAATGACGGCTGGTTACCATTCACTTGTTTTTCTATAAATAGAGGCTCTGAGTGATGTATTCTGACATATATAAATGAATAAAAAATCTCTCTCTAATTTCTCTCTGTAGATTTTCTCTCTTCTTTCTCTGATTATCCATATTTTTATAACATTTACTATGTATTTCTTTTTGACTATCAAATCGGAATCATCACATTATGATGTCTCTATATGAGATGGTGAGGTTCCGCAAAGATGAACCTTGATAGAGTACTAATAACCAAAACAATTATTGAATCATCTAAGCATTTTAAAATTGAAATAATAATTGTACATGCATGTACCCCAACCAAGATTATACTGCCTCCAATTAAAGGATATTGTGTCCATGAAAAGAAAATAAAGAAAATTATAATAAGGTCTCAAGTAGATGAAAATATAAAAAAATTGGTCATAAGGGGTTGTTAATGACAACATGAGGATCCTCCATTAACAACATGCTGATAGTCATTAACAACCCCTTATAATCATTTCTTCATATTTTCATTTATTTAAGACCTTATTATAATTTTTAAAAAAAAATAAAGATTGCATGTTTTCCTTTTTTTTATATAGCTCATAGATATCCTTTAATTGGAAGCAACCGATATAGTCCGCTATTAAATGTGGGACCTCTTTCACGGATGAGTCACTATTTTCATTTAAGCTTCTCTTCTTCGTAAATCATATGGAGACCATTTGTTCTGTTGCCAGCATGCGTCGACGTCGTATTCCCCATTCACTTGGTTCAACTTTATTTTCTCTAAAATGATCAAATAAGTGTGTGTGTGTTTTTGTTCAACTTGATTATTCTCGTGTACTGTTGAATAATTTTGTACTATTATACATATCCACACCCGATTTTATTCTTTTTATCTATATACAAAAGTATATGGAAATATTCGATTTCATAGACTGGACTTCTGTAGTGGCCCCCAGCCCACTTGCGCCCGGCAAAAATGGACAATGCGGTGCGAACTTTTTTTAATAAGTAGCCGTGTTAGGTGGAGCATCCTCAGGACCCCACGTGTCCCGTCCGCAAATTGATTCGTGGTCACCTGCGTTTACGCATCCTCTCGCAGTCTCGCCAGCAGTTCTGTTTATGTGGGAATATGTTTGGAACTTTTAAAAATATTTATTTATATAAATTAAGATAAATTTATTTTTATAAATTTATTTTATATATTATAAATTATAATTAAAAAATTATTATTAAAGGTTCAAATCACTATTTTAAATAAATATAAGATTATTTGTTTTATATGAAAGTACTCACCTTGCTCCTATATCAAATTAAATTATTAATATCAACTAATTTAATTAAAATAAAATTTAAGGAGATAATAATTTAAATTTCACGTGCGTTCAAGAAAGTTTTGAAATTTTTCCCTCATTCTAGATGTCACTAAAATCATTAGCATACAATTCAAATTTTAAACAAGTTGTGCATTTATGTCTAAACTTTGTAGTTATCATACTTGTTTGTTTGTTTTCTTTTTCCAATTTAGTATCCGGTTTTAGATTTATAATTGCCCTTCATAATATAAATATTTTTTTAAGAGTAGAATTCAAGACCTAAAATCTAATACAACCTTACACCATTAATTATATTAGTTGCTTGTTTGCTTTTATTCTATATATGTATCATAAACGTATTTGTTTATTATATTATTTTGCCTTTTATAAAAAAAATGGTGTATCTTGTGAAGCAAAAGAAACTGAACCCCAAGCCCATAGATAAGCTAACAAATGTCAAACCATTATCAACATTTTCCTTTGTAAGATTGTTAACATACTCTTAGCCAGGTACATATTCTATTTTACAGTTAAGCGGACCAAGCTTTCAACAAATTCAGCTTATATTCTACTCCATATGGTAATTAGTATTTTTTTCTCTTCTTAATATAAGATATATTTATCTAATTTAATTAGATTAAAAAAGTTAGTTAATATAACATATATTTTTTAAAACATACTAGTTATTTTTCTTAATTCCCTCTTTTTCTTGATTATTTTTAAAAGAGCATCCATAGGAATAAATTAAAAAATGATTGATAAATATAAATAATTTATTTTATATTTAGGATCAAGATTAATTCCCCAAATAATAACTAGAGAGAGTAGTACTAATTAGACTCTTTAATCTAAGGCTTTAAAAACAGTTAGAAAAAGGAAAAATTATGTTCAGATCTCAGACAAAAGAAAAAATAAAAAAATAGTCTCTTAAAATCTCAAAATCACCAAAAAGTCTTGTGAAACTTTTTTTATAATAAATTCAAATTCCATTTACAAGTCTATAGATATGTCATTGACAAGTTCAGAGATGTTTATTGACAAGCTTATGATTGAATTTATTGTAAAAAAATCTCAAGACTTTTGGCAATTTTAAGATTTAAAGAGATATTTTTTTATTTTTTTTATTCAAAACCTGAATGTAATTTTTACATAGAAAAACACTAAGGTGAGGAATTTAAAAACCTATTTAAAGTGTTGAAGAAGGAAGTCCCATCCAAACACGACCTATATGTCACGGACTTGGAACTCCCTTCCTTGTACCGTGCCGGCCTTAGCTTGATCCCCCTCCTGATCTTGGCTAAGTCAGCCGAACCCTCACAAGTAGGCAAAGAACTCAAAGACTACAAGAGAACTTCTAGAGAGAGAAAGAGGATTTTAGAGAGAGAAGCTCTTGAATTCACAAATGCTTGAATTGCTTTCGATGGTTTACAAGTGAAGGAGACACCTCTATTTATAGCCTTACACCTCCTCAATGAACGGTCAAGATCTAAAACATCTAACGGCTAAGATTGGTTCTCCAGAACCTTCTCCCAGAATATCTAGATATTTACATCTTCGCTTATGTCATCGCTTACATCGTTGTGTATCTAGAATTCTCTACATAAATCTAGCAATATCTACACAACTTATTACTTATGCAGAGTGTCTTGCATACCGAATATCTAGTGTTCCCTGCAGTGCGTGACACTCTCCCCCACCTATTCCAGTGACGTCCTCGGCACTGACTCGTCTCTATACCGATGTAGGTGGTCTTCAAATTGCCAAAGGTCCTCTTGAGTTTCCCATGTGGCGTCGCTCTCTGGCAATCCCTTCCATTTGATCAAGTATTGGGTACTTGGTGGTACCCCTCGCCTTCGCACTACTCGATCAGCTAGCACCTCTTCTACCTCTCGGTCAAAGGACTTTGTCATGGTGGGAGGTGCTCTTGCCGAGATGGCTCGTTCTGGATCATCCACATCTTCATGAAATGGCTTGAGCATGCTAACATGGAAGACGGGATGTATTTTCAAGTTTGAGGGTAGGTCCAACCTGTAGGAAACCTTTCCTACCCTTCCCACAATCTTATATGGGCCCTCATACTTGCGAATAAGGCCCTTGTGCACCTTTCGGAACACTTTGAATTGATGAGGAAGAAGCTTAACCATAACCATGTCCCCTACTTGGTATTCCGAGGGTCGCCTCTTCCTATCAGCGAACTTCTTCATTCTTTTAGCCGCCTTGACAAGGAAAGATCTTGTTACCTCAGCTTGTTCTTGCCAAGACTTTGCCATGTGGTAAGCTCCTGGACTTTTGCCCTTATATGTTGTTGCAAGGGCATGAGGTGTTAGTGGCTGTTGTCCCATCACCACTTCAAAGGGACTCTTTCCCGTGGCCTCACTCTTCTGTAAATTATAAGAGAATTGAGCCACATCAAAGAGCTTAGCCCAATCCTTCTGGTTGGCACTAACAAAGTGCCTTAGATAGCATTCTAACAAAGCATTCACCCTTTCTGTCTGCCCATCAGTTTGTGGGTGAAAACTTGTAGAGAAGTGCAGCTCCGTGCCCATGAGCTTGAATAACTCGGTCCACAGCTTCCCAGTAAAACGGGGATCCCTGTCACTAATGATCGTCTTTGGTAACCCCCAGTATTTTACCACATTCTTAAAGAACAGCCTGGCCGCTTCCTCTGCTGTACAATCTGTGGGAGCAGGTATGAATGTTGCATACTTTGAAAATCGATCTACCACCACCATGATAGATCCATGCCCCTCAGATTTTGGCAATGCCGAGATAAAATCCATGGAAACACTCTCCCATGGTTGCTCGGGTATGGGTAAAGGCTCCAGTAAACCTCCAGGTTGTTGATTCACTATTTTGTCTTGTTGACATACAAGACATGTCTTTACATAGAGCTCTACCTCATCCCTCATTTGCGGCCAGTAGTAAGCTGCCTCCAATAGAGCAAGTGTGCGTCTTTGTCCCGGATGACCAGCCCATTTGGAGTCATGACACTCCTTGATGAGCTCTCTTCGTAGATTTTCCCATTTTGGAACAAAGACTCGCCTTCCAATAGTATAGAGAAGGCCATCTTCTAACCAGAACCTCTTGGTTTTTCCCTCCTTGGCCATCTCTACCAGTTGCCGGGCTACATGATCATGATCCATTCCCTCAATGATCTTTGTCGTCAGATCACCCTTGGCTTGACTCACCGCTGCCAGCTCTGCTTTTCGGCTTAATGCATCTGCCACTACATTAGCCGTGCCGGGTTTGTACTCCATTACATAGTCAAACTCGGCTAAGAAGTCTTGCCAACGGGCTTGTTTTGGTGTCAGCTTCTTCTGAGATTGGAAGTAGCTGGTCGCTACATTATCTGTCTTGATCACAAACCTCGATCCCAACAGATAATGTCTCCACGTGCGTAAGCAATGCACCACGGCTGTCATTTCTTTTTCTTGGACCGTGTATCGCCGCTCGGCATCATTGAGCTTCCGGCTCTCAAATGCAATTGGATGCCTCTCTTGCATTAATACTCCCCCAATTGCAAAGTCTGAAGCATCCGTGTGAACTTCAAAGGTCTTGGAGAAATCCGGGAGAGCCAATACGGGTTCCTCCATCACCGCAGCCTTCAACCCTTCAAAGGCACCTTGGCACTCCTTCGTCCATTCCCATGGCTTGTTCTTCTTTAGTAAGTCCGTCAAAGGGGCTGCCCTAGCAGAGTAGCCCTTGATAAACCGTCGATAGTAGTTTACCAGCCCAAGGAAAGACCGCAGCTCAGACACTCGGGTAGGTGGCTCCCAATCCTTGATAGCTCGAACCTTCTTCTCGTCCATCATAAGGGTCCCTTGGCGAATGATATGTCCAAGGAAGTGCACCTCCTCCTTGGCAAAAGAACATTTTTCCTTCTTGACATATAACTCATTCTTCCGCAGGATATCGAACACGGTCTGTAAGTGTTTTACATGGTCTTCCAATGTGTTACTGTAGATAACTATATCATCCAAGTAGACCACTACAAACCGATCCAGGAAAGGATGGAAGATTTGATTCATCAAAGTGCAAAATGTCGCCGGTGCATTGGTTAGACCAAAGGGCATAACCAACCACTCAAAAGACCCATACCTCGTCACACAGGCAGTCTTCGGCTCATCTCCTGTGGCGATCCGAATTTGATGGTATCCCGACCTCAAGTCTAGCTTGGAAAAGTACCTCGCTCTGCCAAGTCGGTCGAACAAATCTGCTATCAAAGGAATAGGATATTTGTTCTTAATTGTTACCTTATTAAGGGCTCGATAGTCGATGCATAATCGTAATGATCCATCTTGCTTGCGTTGAAACAAGACAGGTGCCCCATAAGGTGCTTTCGACGGTCGTATGTGCCCCGCATCAAGCAACTCTTTCAACTGTTTCCTGAGTTCCTCTAACTCAGGTGGTGCCATGCGATAGGGTGCCATGGAAGGTGGACGTGCTCCTGGCTCTAACTCAATTTTGTGATCCACCTCTCGCCTAGGTGGCAACCTCTTGGGGAGCGCAGGGGGCATGACATCCTCGTTCTCCTTCAGAACTTCTTGGATAGCCGGGGGAAGATTCTGACTCTCCAGTTCGTCAGGGTCTACCTCTTTTAATACTGCAAGGTATGTAACTTCCCCTCTTTTAAATCCTTTCTCCACTTGTATTGCTGACAAGTGAACATTCTGATCCTTACTTGTTGCAGGAACCGTGCAAGCAACCCCTTTTTCCAGGATACACATGGAGTCATAATATGGCATGAGGAAGGCTTTTGCCTTACGCAAAAAGTCCATGCCAAAAACCACATCGAAGTCATCCATAGGACCTACTGACAGGTCCACGGTCCCTTTCCACGTTCCAAGGCATAGCTTCACACCATTAGCTACACCCTTCAGGGGTTTAGCGGGAGCATTGACAGTCTTCATCAATCCTCCTCGAGGTTGATCAACCGAGAGGCCAATCCGTTGAGCCTCTTCTGGAGTAATAAAGTTGTGGGTCGCACCGGTGTCCACCATCACCTTCACTGGCTTCCCATTCAACGTTGCCTCAACATACATGAGTCCTCTACTTCTTGGCGTTGGTTCCACAGGTTTCGCCTTCAAAGCATTTAGGACTCTAAGCGATCCCATTTGTGAGCTAGGTTCTTCCTCACTGGGCTTATCTTGTCCTTCCATGATGGAAGACAAGGTTCCGAGCTTGGGGCATTCCACCATCCGATGCGGCCCTTTGCACACAAAGCAACTCATCGGACGATATCTATTTTTCCTCTCCTCATATTGATTTCTGTGAAAGGATTTGCCAGCTCCTCCCTGGTTGGTCCCCTTACCCTTGTCTCCCCCACCTTTTCCTTGATTAGGTTTGAAAGGTTTAGGTTTGGAAGACTCACCTTTCTCTCCTTTTTGGTACTCCGTAAGGCTCTCAGCAATGGCAATGGCTTCATCCACGTTCGTCACACCACGTCGTTGAAGCTCATGTTTGGCCCAGTTTTGGAGACCGTCTATGAAGTAGAACAAGGTTTCCTCGCCGGAGAGATTAGGGATCTGCAATATGAGGGTGGTGAAGTCCCTGACGTACTCAGCAATCGTGGTCTTGTGCTTGAGTTCTCTCAACTTCTTTCGAGCCTCATAGACCACGTTCTCGGGATAGAATTGCTTCTTTAGCTCCCGTTTAAAGTCTTCCCATGTTGTGATGGTGCAAAGGCCCCTTTCCATGTCGGCATGCTTCCTACGCCACCATAACATAGCATTGTCAGTAAGGAATAAGGAAGCAGTGCGTACCTTGACAGAATCATCGCCCAGGTTTAAGCTCTCGGCATATCGCTCCATCTGCCATAAGAAGTTCTCAACCTCCTTAGCATCACGAACACCTTTAAAGTCCTTCGGCTTAGGGAGGTCCAACCTTACCTCCCTTACTCCACCGACACCGTCTGCCGATGAAGTCCTAGCTTGCCTCTCCAAAGAAGTCTTGAGAGAGTTAAGCTGCCCATGCATGGCGGTAATGGCATCCATCACCGTTGCCTCGAGTCGTCTCATAGACTCATCTCGTTCCTCCTCAACATTGAGGTGCGAATCAAAGTCCGACCTCAAACTATCCAGTTGTTCTAAGGTATGGGTTTCGAGTGTTCCAAAGTCACTCTCCACCTTTTCTACCTTAGAGACCACCCCTTGTAAGACTTCCTCCAAGGTAGCCATCCTTGCAGTCAAGGACGTAATGTCTTCAGCCTGGCGGGACTTACTCGTGCCTCGAGTTTTCTTTGATTGGTGAGGAGGTTGGGTCTCCCTACCCCTCTCTTCCCCAGAAACAACAAGGTCCTCAGTTGTGCCTGACATTCTTGCCTAAGAAATGGCTCCCACGAACCACGTCCAAAGCTTCGAACCTGGCTCTGATACCACGTTGTCACGGACTTGGAACTCCCTTCCTTGTACCGTGCCGGCCTTAGCTTGATCCCCCTCCTGATCTTGGCTAAGTCAGCCGAACCCTCACAAGTAGGCAAAGAACTCAAAGACTACAAGAGAACTTCTAGAGAGAGAAAGAGGATTTTAGAGAGAGAAGCTCTTGAATTCACAAATGCTTGAATTGCTTTCGATGGTTTACAAGTGAAGGAGGCACCTCTATTTATAGCCTTACACCTCCTCAATGAACGGTCAAGATCTAAAACATCTAACGGCTAAGACCTTCTCCCAGAATATCTAGATATTTACATCTTCGCTTATGTCATCGCTTACATCGTTGTGTATCTAGAATTCTCTACATAAATCTAGCAATATCTACACAACTTATTACTTATGCAGAGTGTCTTGCATACCGAATATCTAGTGTTCCCTGCAGTGCGTGACATATAGCTTTTGCCACACATGCTGTGTTTGGCCTTCTTAGGAAGTAATAATTCCTCATATTCCTTCGCTATGTTGGGATGCCATTGCTGGCCCATAGCATTCTTCCTTCATCTTCTCACTTCTTCTCACTTGTTAATGTTCCCTAGGACTCTTGCACACGATCACAAGGTAGCTTTCAAACTTTTGCTCACTCCAGCTCCAAGTTTCGCAGCACTCACAACAGAGCAAAATCCCTATCAGCTGTACTACTAAGTTGTAACGTAGAATGGAGGCAGTTTTATCAAGCAAGAGGAAAAGCTTCGCAAACGGACAGGTTCTAGATGGTTCCAATATAACGGAGTTGGTCGGGAACCATCAAGTATTCAGCAATTTCGTGGACCATAAGTTTCGGGAGTTGGATAGAGACGGTGACGGTAAGCTCTCGGTGAAGGAGCTGCAGCCCGCCGTCGCCGATATCGGTGCTGCTCTCGGATTGCCAGCTCAGGGCACAAATCCTGAGTCCGATCACATTTATTCTGAGGTTTCTACTATCTACTCGATATCTCTCCTGTTTTGTAGGCTGGGAATGTTCTAGATGAGTTCTGGAGTTCTCTTAATGTGGTTATTACGCTGAAATCGCTTCGATTTTTAGCAATGTTGTGAGGTTGGTGAGTTGAATATGACAATAACATAACTTAATTAGGTCAATTTCTTTGGATTTCGAGCGTGGGCTCTGCATTATGGGAGAAGAAACAGTTACCAGTTTTAATTAATTATTAAGGAAGAAGAGGGTCCCTGGAGATGAAATTGCAATTCTAAGAGAAGGATGGAAAGATAAATTGTAGCTTATCAATCCTTATTGCTAAGATGAGGTGTTAGATATGCTTGGACCTTTGCTTCTGGTTAACTTCTGGTTGTGGAATTATTATGTCATTTCAATGTTTTCGTAATTATTATGATTCCTTTAAAGAATATTTGAATTATTATCATAATCTCATTTGTTTCATTCTCTTGATTGTCGGTTCTTCTGGATTATAATGTTGTTTCTGTGGGTTTTAAGTTTTGTTGTGACGTTGGAAGGAACTAGTCATCATGTAGTTTAAAGTACTATCAATGTAGAAATCTTAATAGGAATCTGTATAACTAAGATGACATAATCTGTAAATACACAACAGATATGTATACTATAGAAAAATTCACAAGACTGCCGAAAATGATAATGAACTTTGATAAAATCCGAGCCCAATGTACGTTGTCTCCTTAAGACAATTTGTTCCCTCTATATGGATGCTCAAGGTGCTCGAACAATTGTCTCACAGGATAGAACGGATTACGTCTTCAAAATGATGGCACTATCAATCAGAAGCCTGAACAAACACAATGTGACTGCTTTCAGAATCGCACAGGATATGAAATGATTGCAGAAAGTACTATGCAATATATGAGAGAGGAGAGTTTTTAGATTGATTGATTTTTTTTGTCACTAGCACGTCCTATTTATAGATGACGGAAATTGATCTGATGGACCTGACTCTTGTGGGCAAATTGGTGCGTCGTGCGAACAGAAGCGAATGGTGACTCTTGCTGGTGAACTGGTGATTCGTACGAATAGACACACCAGAACGGAGCGAACGGATGCACAAATTATTTTTTAATCTCACACGCGCATGGACTGGATCGGACCGGCGGAGGCGACCGACCGGACGGGCACGGCGGCGCACACGTGTGGTGGACCAAGGCCCATCTATGTCCTCACTCCTTCACAAGGGTGACTCTTGTTGGCGAACTGGTGCGTTGTACAAATAGACACACCAGAAAGGAGCGAACGGATGCACAAATTATTTCTTAATCTCACACGCGCGCGGACCGGACCGGCGGAGGCGACCGACCGGACGGGCGCGGCGGCGCGTGCGTGTGGTGGACCAAGGCCCATCTATGTCCTCACTCCTTCACAAAAGTAGATTGGCCCAAGGGCCCATTTTAGAGGTGTGAAGTTGAGTCTTATATACACTCTTACTTCTCTTGATTTGTCCAATGTGGGACTTCTATCCACACACCTTTTTCTCCTTCCTTTTCCCTCTTCTCTTCCAACCTACTTCTTATTCATAACCCATGGAATTTAGACCCAAAATTCCAACACATCACTCTCTTCGACTTTTCCTACGTCTCTCTGGCCGCTGTAAAATCTCCTAGTTTGATCCTTTAAGATGCTTAGGCAGGAAGAAACTAAAATTTGTTTTGCTTATGATAAATATAGTTGATATTCTTTCTTCTAATTTAATGCTAGTAATATTCTTCTTCCATCAACTTCGAAGAACAAGATTTCGACGTCTAACTGCCCCACAAATATCCTACCTATGATAGCTTGGTCGGTCAGTACTATGGACTCTGCTTTTCACATTCAATTGCTTTTCCTGCTCCAATGTGCCTTTTCTCAAGATTAAACTATCCTCAAATTTCATGCACTTGCACAAATTGTTAAAATCATTCAAAATTTGAAAATAAATTAGAAAGCACATATATTATCAATACATAGTAAGATAATATCCGATCATTATACTTTTATATAATAATATATTGATATATTGATTGTTACCTTAGTATTTTAATCTATTTATAATTATTTGAATGAAAAAATTCAGAATTCTCATGACATGTTAAATATAAAAAATGTTGATCTTTTCATAATTCTCATAGATTACTTTCTTCAGGACTGCATCTTGTTAAAGCAAAAATGAAACCTAACCAAATAATGCAATTCCTGTCTTTCTTAACTGTATCATAAAATAAGGTAAATACTTAGAATATGTCGTTGATTATTAACTCATGGTGATTATTGCTGTTTAGACTATATTAATAGGATTGTAAACTTTACTATTCAGAAGTTTTTGTAAATGGATTCTGAAGTTACAAGAAGTCAATTTGCTATTGCATGTAGTCAATGATAAACTTGTACCCAAGCTTCTTTTTGAAGGCATTGCTCTTGTGGGGAGTGGAGACAAGCATAGTTGTTCCTATAATGGCATTCTTTTGGGAAAAGTAAATTTCTTACCTACTATGTGCTTAAGGTGGACAAACAATAAATATATAATGCTAAAGATGTCCCGGCCACAACAGGAAAATGAAGTAATATAATTCTACCATAATTACTTGTTCTGGACCAAGTCATTGAAGTGGGGTTTTTTTTTTCTTTCTGGCCTCTTTTTCCTTTTCCTTTTTTTGCGCCTCTCAGTTTGTGATATGTGAAGCACTATGGTCATGCAGAGAAATATGCAGGGGAAGACCAAGCTCTATGCAATTCCTGGAGTTCCTTGGATGATTTTTTTGCAGTTTGCTTGTTGAATTTTCTATGCATGTTAAACTTTCTGTTGACTTTTTCCATAGGTGTTGAATGAGTTCACCCATGGGAAGGTGGAAAAAGTGAGCAAGGCTGAGTTCAAAGAGGTTCTCTCTGACATTCTATTGGGCATGGCTGCTGGTTTGAAGCGAGACCCAATTCTGATACTTCGCATTGATGGAGAAGATCTATTTGAATTTGTTAATGGTCCAAGTTATGAACCAGAAATGGCATCCATATTCTTCGAGATTAAGTCTCCTAACTCATCACTCCATGACCATATAGTTGAAGCTATGGGGAAGCTTACTGTTGAACAAGGAATTCCTCCCACTTCTGATTCTTGGGTAATTTATTACCTTCACTTTTAATATTGCTGTACAGACTTGGGACTTAGTTTTCCTGCAAATCGTTGATTAATTAAAACCATGAATATGAATTTAATGTGTTTGTAGGGGTCTTAATTATTTTCCATTTCAATAGTGAGAAATTCTCAATCTTGCTGCATTTAGGTATTTAACAACATTGTGGATCCTGCACTACAATCTCAAGCTGCCCCTGATTGGGATGACCCCGTTTCTCAAGAGATATTTTTGACGGAATTTAGGAAAGTGGTTTTAAGGGTGGCTGAACAACTTAAGGAGCAACCTGTCATTGTTGCCCACAGTCAAAACACTTTTGATGGAACTGGTGTTAAGAGACTGTTATCCAGCAAGTTAGAGTTAGAGAAGGTGTATTATTTTTATTGGATTTCTCTGTAAAATCTTTCATATTCTTGATTTACTTTAGTTGGAGTTCTGTATGTGTAATTTTTCAATCTGTAATGAATTGTAGACCTTGCACTCGGCTTTGGAAAATCTGCCAAAAGATCGCAAAGGAAAAATCTCGAAGGACCATCTACGGGTGGCTCTTGATGTGGTGTCTCCATCTGCTGGTTTGCCTCCTTTTGGTGTCATTGAAGAGGTAACATTGCAAATGCTCACAGTAAATCCATTCTCATATTGCAAATTCTTCCATTTTACTTTATCTTGTATGTTACTGGATGACCTTTGAAGTAAACAAGCATACCAGATGACAGAGAAATTTTAAGGCCTGGTATATGGTTGCTATATATACTGAGTTTCAATTTTCAATTCAGAGGACGAGTATGTATAGTATTTTTCTGGAGTGATTCATGTAAAACTCACTTGTATGATTTACAGATGGATAAAGTTATAGGGGAAGTCTTTAAGATGATAGATGCAGATGATGGGAAGATGGTTAAGGATGAGGAATTCAAGAAAATTTTAACTGAGATACTGGCAAGTATCATGTTGCAATTAGAGGGCAATCCCATATCAGTTTCTTCAAATTCTGTTGTGCATGAGCCATTGGGTCCTTCCACGCTCTTGCAGCCATCCTCTGGTGTAACAGCCTAACTACAGATCCACCCTGGTTTAAGTATTATCATGAAGTGTAAAAGAAACTTTATAAGTATAATAATCTTCGTTTTTTTGTAAATTATTGCGGCTATAATTTGTGTTTTGGGATGTAGATTTGTAAGATGATTGGCTGCTTTAAGCTGAAAATGCAGAATGCTGTTTAGATTTTTTTTTTTTTTTTGGTGTGCTGGAAACTGGAATACATTCATATAACAAAAATAATTACATCAAACAAAACAAAAAAACTATTTAAGAGCTATTTTTCATCAACCTTCTCCTCCTGCTCCTGCATTTAAGGAGGAGGTTGGTCAAAGATGCAAAAATTACCATCTAATCTACCACAGTATTTTGCTAAACTATCTGCAGGGTCATGGTTTCCCTAAGGCTATGTTTGGCTCGATGAAGGGGAGGGATTTTAATGGAGGGGAGGGTTTGAGAGGGATTTTGTTTTACCTTGTTTGGGTTGACAAAAAGATAGGGGAGGGGAGTGATTTTAATAGTGTCATGTTTAGTATAGGAGGGGAGGGGAGGAGAAATATTTTTATATGGACAACTTTGCTCTTATTTCATTTAATTTGTAATTAATAAATTTCTAACATATTTAATAAAATATAATTATATAAGGAATTTAATACATAAAATTATAATTTTATAATTATAAAAAGTAAATAAATATAATTATAAATGACATTTACTATATAAAATTATAATTTTGTAATTAAATAATTAAAAAGGTATTGTGAGAATATTTTAAAATGGCATGGACATATTAGTTAATTTGAGTTGAAACATTAACTTTTCCCTCTAAATTCCCTCACTTTTGGAGGGGAGGGGAGGGGAGGGGAGGGAGAATTTTAGAAAATTCTCCCTCCCCTCCTAAAATTTTTAGTTATCCAAATAAGGGTAGGGGAGTAAAATCCCCCCCCCCATTCCCCTCCCCTCCCTTATCCTCATATCAAATAAACCCTAAGATCATAGGTTATCACAACTTGTCAATCCTAGTTCAAAATATATCTCACTTCATCAATCACATCCTTGAAAGGGTGATCTTGATCACACCCTTCTAAGGGAATAGTTAACAGCTTCTACACAATCCGAAAAGAAAATAATTTTTCTAAAACCTATGGAACAACAAATGTCAAGTCTCTGTATGAAGCCAATGATTTCAGCAATTGCTGGGGAACAGTGGTTAGTTTACATCTGAAGCCGCACAGCCACATCTCATTTGTGTCACGAACATACCCCCCTCAACCACTTCGCCCGCTAGGCAAAACGGAGCCATCCATTGACAATTTAATAAAATTATCATCAATAAGAACATTGCTATTGTTCGGTCCTGACGAGCTTGAATCTTGATGATATCCTGATCTGAGCATGCTTTGAAAAAACAGGACTTAAGCTGATAATCTTGCATCTGAATTTTCGTCACCAAATAGTTTGCTACATCGAGAAGTCCATATGTCCCTGCATATGTAATCGAAGAGTGTTGGCTAAGGCACCTTCCTTGTATATGGCAATCCCGCCTCATGAATAATAAGGTTCCATTTCACCCACTCTGCTTCCTGCATGAAAAAGAAAAGGTCCCATTGATCTTGCTTCGCGACTTCTTTCCAAATCTCAGCTGTTACTCTACAATCTCGCAGTATTGAGTCTTTAGCTCATGAACTAGCTAAATGATTTTCTAAAGTAATATTTTGCAATAACATGATTTTTTGATTTTTTACAATTCAATATACTTATAATTTCAGCTATTATTGTTATAAATTGTTAAACAAATACGCTAGCTAATAATTATTTATAATAATTGATTAAATAATTATACGTTTTTAAATAAATATATACTTACAAATTATAATAATAATAATTTTTACGGTAAAAATTCAATTCATTTTATTTTTTCTTCTTAATACAGTTTTTACCATTTTGTCAATTTTTTATATTACCGTGTTGGTTTGCCCCAAGTTACCATTTTTGTGTCCGCTAGGTAGAAGATACATGTTCACGTAACTGACTATTACCGAATTGTATAGAAGAAATCCACAATTTGCTTTGCACTTTTCGGGTTGTTGACCGCATCGCACAAAACATAGATATTTTCTCATCTCTTCTTCTCTTTTATTTGTTAATTTGGGATTTACAACTGAAAAAGTACGCAAATGACAAAATGATTTAAAGCATGAAAAATTGGAAACTGTGATATGCTCATTTTGCAAAACACAAGGCCCAACCTAACTTTAAGACATCACCATCTCCACCTACACAAACCGAATCCTGCATTGGCAAGTTGATGGACACAGCATAATACAAAACACATGCCAAGAAGGGCCCAACCCAGAAAATCCAATGCCCATTCCACAGTGGGCCTCCTTGAAGCAATGCTGGGCCCAAACATCTTGCTGGATTCAGGCCCACACCTGCATACCCAGCCTGCCCAGTCACAGTAATAGACACAAACACTGACACAGCCATGGCCGCTGCCACCACCACACACACCATTGGCAAACCCAAGTCCTTTGACCTCTTCTTGTCAAAAGCCGAAGTCACACCCACAAAAAGAACTACAAATGTGCAGCAAAATTCTAACAACAAAGCTTTTTGTTTCTTCAAGTCACTAATTACACAGCCTCCTAAGTAATATGAATCTGCCATTTTTTGCATCATGACGGTCTTAATGATCAAGAAGCAGATTATGGAGCCAATGCATTGTGCGAATATGTAGATGAGAGCTCGAGAGAGAGATATGAGACCCTTAAGAGCAGCTATGAATGTGAAAACTGGGCTCATGTGGCCTCCAGAGAGAGGGACAGTGACAAGTAAGAAGAGGAAAGCTATTATGAATACTGCAAAAGGAACAAGAAGCTTTGGATCAGTCTCGTGTGAGTCCAAGCATGCTATAATGGAAGTGGTCAAGGTGAACAATAAGCATGTTGTTGCTATTAGCTCGGTCAAAGCTGCCTTCCACATCTGAAACATAAAATATTAATGGTAGAAAACCTCAGAACAAGATGACAGACAAAGGCAGGAGTTCTTGGAAATATGCCTTTAGTGTTGAGCCCTTGTTGCCTCTTAATTCTTAGACTCTTCCCAAATGGTTTTTTCATTATTGTTGTAATCATTATATTCTATTTGAAATAAAAGTAACACATTTTAATATCTCATAGATAAAAAAAAAAAAAGAGATGTTTTTAATTTTTATATGATTTTTAAATGATTTAAGACTATGAATTAAAAAGAAACTATACAATTTTTTGAAGTCTTAAATATTTTAAAAATCATAAAAAAATAAAAAAAATTATTTTTTCTCTCACAAGATATCAAAATATCACTCGTGTAGAATCTAATGACTAAAAGAAATTTAAAAAACATTTGGAAAGGGTCGAATATTAACGGATAACAAAGACACAGCACCAAAAACACATCAGACACTCCCTACCCAACATACAAACCTAGTCTTGTGTTGATCAAATTAATGTTGTATTACCTCTGGACAGAAGAATTCATGAGCGCCTATGGAAACAAGAAGCTTCGATCCTAAAGACCTGTTTGGCTCGTGGTTTTGATCAGAAGACCTGCTAGGCTCATCTTCTGCGGCAACTGGAGAGTTAAGCGATTCTAAATCCATGAAAGCCTTGACCTCAAAATCAAGAAATAAGATGAACCATTTTGTACCAACCCAAAGGGATATTTATATAGCTCTCTCTCTTATTTCATCGTGCTTCTTTTTATATCGTTTTTACTGATGTATTAGTATGGTTTCCAGATTAATAACTCCAAAACGTTTGATTTTACAACGTCAAAGTTTTATGTTTTTTTTCCCTTGAAAGCTCTTCATAAATAGTAAAACAATTCTTATTCCTCTATAGTTCTTCTCCCAGTGTTACCTATGAACAAAGCCATATCTACAACTATAGAGAATATATAATTTTATGTATTCGACAGTAACACTGAGAGACACGTGTAAAACAAAACGTTACATATACGTTTCATACAAAAAGCGAATTCGCCACTATAAAAGATAAATAGTCTTATTTTAAAATGAAGACAAATATTTAATGATTATGGTTATAATCCTATGCGTTTGTAAGTATACATAAGTCTCATTATCATCTGCTACTATAAGTCCAGCTCTGCGTAGTTTTAAAATAATAGGAATAAATGGATTATTGCAAACTGTGACTAGCATACTCAAGGTATAAAGGCATATGCTTCACTAAGTCATTGCATTATCATCTTCTGTTGAAGATGAACGGTGTTTGTTTCTGCAGAAAAGAACAAGAAATATGCTTAAAAGATAGGGATAGCCATTATCATGAAGAAAGGTATGCTCCTTAAATCGACGTATCGTTCAAACGAAAGCTACTTTTATGTAAACATGTAGCGTTCAAATGTCCTCAAGTTACAAGATACCGCAGAAATGTTGCATAAGGCGTAAAATTATATTTAATTATATAGCAATATGATAAAGTTATATGTTCCACATTGAAGATATACATGACATTATCATGAAAAGTGCATCTTCCGTAAAATTATACATGTCTCATTCAAAGTCATCAAGTTAATGCTTATCTTGAAAATGTTTTGAGATGTAGAGTTATATTTATTATAGGGTTAATACAATGTTTAGTCTTTATTTTTTATTTTCATTTTAGTTTTAATCTATATAGTTTTAAATAAGAGGTTTTGGTCCTTCAAGTTTCCCTTCATCTAAAATATTAGTCCTTGTAGTTTAATAAGGACTTTAACTGTGTTAAATAAGATGATGTTGCACTAATACTATCAATTATATTGATTTGACTTGATGACTAGGCACATTAACTACAATTTTTGTAGCTTATTTGGCCGAGTGATAAAATTTAAAAAAAAACAGAGATATATATATATATCAGGGAGAGAACGCCATCCCCAACACTCACAATTCTTAGAGGATTTCCAACTCTGCACCCCATGGCGTTCTCTCTCTCTTAATGAAGATGATGATGAACAGTGGAATAGCTTAGCACGATGTGTTCTCTACTTCTCCCGCTATTCCCACCCCCCCTTTAAGTTTAACACTTAGCCAAGTAAGCTACACAAATTATAGTCAGCGTGCAATCATCAAGCCACATCAACCTAATTAATGATGTTAGTGTCATATCATCTTATTTAATATCATTAAGCTCCTTATTAAATTACAAGGACTAACATTTTAGACAAAGAGAAATTTGAGGGATCAAAATTAAAATAAGAACAGAGTATAATGACCAGACATTATATTAACCTTTTATTATATATAGCAAATGAGTAGAGAATGAAACCTCTAATGATGTGTGTTATGTTATCAAAAAAGTATAAAAAAATTACAGACATACAAAAAATATGTTCCTTTTATAACTATTTATATAGTCATTATTTTTATTTCATTGAAGTTAAATCAATAATTTAGTGGAAGAATGGTTAAGTAAACTCACTTCAAATTTAAAAGAGAGTAAACTCAACTCAAACCAAAACCTCTCTGGGTAAGTTCAAAGAGACTACATAATAGATAATGCAGGCTAAGAAGGGCCCAACCCAAAAAACCCAATGTCCATTCCACAATGGGCCTCCTCGAAGTAAAGCTGGGCCCAAACACCTTGCTGGGTTTAGGCCTACACCAGCATATCCAGCCTGTCCAGTCACAACAATAGACACAAAAACAGCCAAGGCCATGGCTCCTGAAATCACCAAACACACCATTGGCAGCCCCAAATGAGTGGAAATTTTCTTGTCAAAACCAATGGTCACTCCCACAAACAAAACCACAAAAGTACAGCAAAATTCTATTAACAAAGCTTCTTGCTGCTTCAAATCACTAATAGCACAGCCTCCTAAGGAATATATATGTGCTAGTCTTTTGTCCATCACAGTCTTAATGATGAGAAACCCAATAATAGAGCCAATGCATTGGGATATTACGTACATAAGAGCACGTGTAAGTGTTATGACTCCTTTTAAAGCAGCAATGAAGGTGAAAACAGGGCTCATGTGCCCTCCAGAGAGAGGCACAGTGACCATTAGGAAGAGGAAGGCTATTATGAATACTGCAAAAGGAACAAGAAGCTTCGGATCAGTCTCATGTGAGTCCAAGCATGCAATAATGGAGGTTGTGAGACTGAACATTAATAGGGTTGTTGCTACCAACTCTGTCAAAGCTGCCCTCCATACCTTTCGACAAGAAACAGAAAATAACTAACCTCTCACAGAATAGTAACATCATCAATTTTAACAAGAATTAATGGTTATGTTACATACCTCTGGTCTGAAAACATCATGGGCTCCTATGTAAGCAAGACTACGTTTGGACCATACAGGTTTCTTGTTAACCAAATACTTTTCATCATTCCCATGAATTCTATCAGAGTTACTTTGGCGTGAACTGTAAGATAATTGTTCGTCTGCAACTCTGGAGTTAGATAAATCCATTTGGCCTGAACTAACTGTAAGAGAAGGGGAGTGACTGCTTATATATATGTATTTTTTTTCAAAGAGCCACATTGCAGAAGAAGATAAAAACACATAATTTGGATTTTAGCATAAATCTTACGTTAATTTTCCTGCAATATTATTGGCGTTTTTAGGTGGTCGTCGACGAGGCCATAACATATTGTGACAAACTAGCCTTCCACGAGGCCGTAATATATTCTGGTTTTAGAAATTATGTAGCTAGAAGTCATTTATTAAAGCAATGATTTTAGTTGTTTTGCGTACTAAGGAAACTGATTAAATGGTACATCTTCGTGGATGTCCATGATGTAGATAGGTTTAAGCTTCACTCCTAAGAATATTCCCAGGTCACCCTACACAAACAAGGTAATATGATTGATAATTATATATCTGCCATTTTTCCATAGATCATGGCAACTTGTTAGACCATTATATCCGTGTAAGAAAATTTTTCTGGGCGCCAAAAAAAAAACAAATTAAATATTCTATGACATTGATAAGTTTCATGTAAAATTATTATTAGTTTTATACATATACATATAAATTAAAGCAATTTTCCCAATTCATAGACTAAGTATATACCTAAAGCAATTAAATATTCTTGTTTTTTCCTATTTATCCCACCAATCCACTAAAAGGGATTAATGAAATACAAAATATTACATTGAGGTGCTGAGCAAACCTAACCTGACAATTAATTCCAATCCTTTGCTAAGATAGGTTTAATATTGTCAATGAAGCAATTATTAAATATTCAAAAGTAAGACAAGAGTGAATCTCTAGTCTGTGGAGCTTATATATCCCAAGTCTAATAGGACAATATTTACTCCATCGAGTTCTCCATCCATAAATACATACAAAGTTTCTTTTTGTGATTCATACCACATGTTACTAACTATGACAAGCTAAAATGTTTTCTCACAACTGTGATGATAGTATATATAATAATATTACCTATTTAAATTGGGCGTATAAGAACAAAATTTATATGTAGCATAATTGATGAAAGTATGTTGAGAAGATAATTAACATTTGGCATCGAAGTTTTTAAAAAACTCATAAAATAGATCTTATACTAAAATTTAGATGGGAGAGTATAATTTCAACTTGGACAACTTAAATATTAAATTGAACCCCACCCCACAAAAAAAAAAAAGCTTCAAAACTTGGTTTAAATATATATTTGGATACTCTCCTTATCTTTTTCTCTTCTTCTTCTCCTCATCCTATCTTCACCTTTAATTTAAAAATTGAACTATTAATATTTAATATCTTATAAAATTATACTATAATATCACATAAAATTTAAAAACAAATGGATATTTTACAACTATAGCCTATCCGTATTTCTAAACTCAAATTGCATAACATCTTAGTCTATCTGTTGAATGCTCAGTTGTATAGAAGCCTGACACAAATGGGAACTGATCGAACATTACAACTGGTACAAATATAACCAACCCTATTAGGTAATTATATCCTCTTGCTAGTGCTCTCATGGACAATCACATTCCAATGCTCTTCACCACAAGCCTACACGCTTCTGTTATCTGCTGATGCAGCTAACTCATTTTCAATTATATAATGATTTTCTAATACTATTTAATTAAAATAACTAAAATTTTATTTATGTTCATACACATGAAAAGAGATAAATAGATGAATATCACATGACGAGTACTCCATGAATGAAGATATTCTTCATCTTTATGTTGAAGTACTACTGAGTACTATATTAATCCAAATGTCAAAGAAAAAGATTACTTGAAACCACTATTCGTTCGCTTCATCTTTTTCCCTGGCACTTTTCCATCAACTGATTTGCTTTCTCCATTTCAACTAAGCTTGAAATCTTCATATAATGATCTTTTTCTCCACTATTTTCTACTACTCAAAGCATGAAGGATTTAATAAGGAAATGAGTGAACAACTAATAACACACAATGAACCACATTGAGCCCGCACAAGGATATGTGTTGGAGACCTCAACAAAATAATGCTTGAAAAAATAGAAGGAAACTTACTATCATTATCACTATTGACATAAAAGAGGACTGTTCATGATTGTGGCATATAAATGAAGGAAATAAGAGAACAATGATATTTAGTGACATTGAAAGCATTTTGGAAATACAATTTCTGTCCATATTACATACTGTCATTAATCAATTAAAGATCATAAAACACGGTATTGAAAAATCTTTGCAGATTTTTATCAATCCATTAATTATTATTAAAAGTTTGATGAATTTCTAAAATGTCTGGGCAAATTTTTAGCAATCTATTAAATATTATTAAAAGTTTGATAATTGTCCTTAATAATTTCCTAATTTTTCAGCTAAAAATTTGGAATGTTATAATTATGTGTTACGAATCATTATGATTATAAAATGTTGATGATTGTCAAGACACTGGGAAAAAATGGAATCACTATTTATAAATTAAATCATTAGAATTAGGACATAATTTATAGGGATGGACAAAACAGAATCCTCATTATTTATAGGGATGTAATGTCATTGATGGAAAGATAATTTTCACACCTATATTGCCGATTTTAGATTTTTTTTTTGTCAAATGGAGGAAGTTATGAAATAAAGAAAATTAGGGAATTTTAAAATTATCAAATCATTTTCAAATATAATTGATTAACCAATCAAATATGAAAATATAAATAAATAGAATTAGGAAATATTATGAAATAATGATTAATATGGAGTATTTAATGATGGATGGATTCAACCATTTTCTTATGAAACGGGGTATTACAAGTTTTAAGGATATAGTTGATACTGAGTTAAATGAAGTCACTTGAAACTAACTAATGCAAATAAACTACCTATTGAACTTGCTGTCACTCATGGAGGGGTATTGTCTAATATTACTCCTCCAGTTTTTAATATAAGATAACTTTAGAGAGTTGATCTTAGTCCTAAATATAGATATAGTTTTTATATTTGTCAATTTTTTCATAATTTACTTATATTAATGCTCCATCTACAATAGTCAAAGATAAGAGGGAATAAGAGAATTGAGAAAGATGATTAGGATGTTTTAAAAAACACATATCATATTAACAAACTCAATTAATTTTTTTTAATCTAATTAATATATCTTATATTAAAGACTGGAAGAATATTATTTTGCCAAATCCCCTATTAAGGGGAAATAGGATGTACACTGTCCTCCCAACAAACAAATAGCAAAATTATATAACTAGTACTAACTCCTCCGATTCTAAATGTGTTGCGCAACAAACTAGCAAAAGTTGTGTAGGAGAATTTGACCTTTTTTTCAGCCAGATCCCACTAGAAGCCCCATGAGGCTACGGATCAATCTCAATCCACTCAAGTTTTGATAACTGATGGGCGAGCATCAGTAAATTTTGTTCAATTAACACTCTTCATGTCTTTAATATAGAATCATACTGAGGAGTTCAGTTTTACGTTAAATTATCCATATTGATACTAACCTAGATAAGAGAGAGGAAGAGCATTAAAGAAAATGATTAAGATGTAAGAAAAACCTGTAGTATGTATTATAATTAATTAATTTATCTAATTTCTTTAGTTTAATTAAATTAGTTAAATAAGTTTTACATTATTAAAAACGGGAGTAAGAATTTTGTTAGCCTTAATTTGTATTGACGTGTATTTTAGAGCTTGCATTTGTTCATTTCTTAATTGCCGGATTATTCATGGCTGGCAGACTCACTTTCTTATATGCAATAATGACCTACGGTTTTTGACCTTCTCTCTTGTAACCAATTCTGTTATTTCACTCTTAAAGCTCAGAACTTTGACTGAGCATTTCGCCAGTTCTCCTCTCCAGTTTCTTCTGTAGTTCAGAATAATTAAGAAATGATGCCATTCCACCCAATCACAATTTGCTTAGAGCCTGAAATTCTGTTTAATGGTTTTATTTGGATGAGGAATATATTTCTAAAATATTAAGGCTAAATTACACATAAGTCTCATGAATTTTAAGTCAATTGTATATAATTAATTTAAAAATTTAAAATTAACACCCTCATTTTTAGTATTTTGACCACAAACTCCCCTAATTCAACAGCATATGCCACATGTCACACTAAATAAACAACACATGGCAAAGACAGTGTTTGATGATGTGGAATTGAATAGGATGTACTTCTCTGTCACGCTGATAAGCTTAGGTCCTTTAATGAAATTTTAAAATTTTTTAGTTATGATTTGAAATTAAATCGATATATTGGCATGTAGTTGAAAAGTAGAATATGTTTGTTTTTCTTGCTAACAAGCTTGAGTTTGAGTACGAACTATGAGCCGGCACTGCACAAGAAGATATTAAATGGGACAAAATGGCACGCCTGATAATCAAATTCTGCACGGACAGAAGTGGAATCTTTGGAAGTTTCTTGGACCATCCTCTTGGATATAATTCTATTAATTAGAGTGGGTTGATATTTCCAATGATCTTTGGTTTGATCCCAGTCAGATAAGGAGGAAGATCACATAACGGATTTCTCTAGACCCACATAACTTAACTTCTTCCCTGATAAAGTCGACTCCTTCCTTGTCTTGGATTCTTGTGAATGATGCTGAATCTTCATCGCCAACCGCCTCGGGCAGTGAAGTTAATACTGCTAGTTGCCTTCTGCACTTTATCAGGCACTACACTTTTCATTGCTCAGTTTGCAGAATCTGCAATTATGCTGCTAACTGAAATTCTTATTTTCTTCTATTGTCTTTTTACCTTTTCCATTTGGTTCTCATCCTAATCTGCAGATTGCTACGATCCCTTGGATCCAAGTGGGAACATTACAGTAACCATTGACATTTACCAAAGGACAGACGATGGGTATCTGGTCAGTACTCACTGCACAGTGCAATCACTCAAACTTCAATTTTCGAACCACCTATGTAAGGGATATAGATTTGAAAATGAAAAATTTAAGTTTTCCAAATAACTTGTCAATGTTCCACAGGATAGACAACAGTTCTGAGTTGATTCTTTCAACTCCAACTGAAATAATTGATTAGCCTTGATATTTTGCATAAAACATGAAGTTAAGAGACAAAACTGCAGCCTAGCATGAACAATGAGCGTAATGTGCAGGCAAGGGTGACTCTGCAAAACTATTATCAGTATCGTCATGTAACCAAACCTGGTTGGAAGCTTGGATGGACATGGACTAACAAAGAGGTGATCTGGTCAATGAAAGGAGCCTTTGCCATTGATAGAGGAAACTGCTCAACTTACACAAATCCAATACCACACTCCTGCATGCAAAATCCCACGATAGTTGATTTCAGTTCAGATGTCTCAGAAGAAAGCAGGACAGAGAATTGCTGCCGTGGTGGCCTTCTTTCCGCTTGGGCTATCAATCCTTTGAATTCCCTCTCTTCATTTGAACTCAAAGTAGGCACCTTGGCAAATGATTCACTAGGACACGCGCCTAGTAGTCTCACATTAATGGCCCCAGGTCCTGGTTACACTTGTAGCCCACTTCTTGATACTGATCCCACGATCATCCCAGATTTTGGGGGGCAACGACAAGTTCCTGCTTACAGTAAGTGTTCATGACATGTAGACACTATGGGATGTAGCGTTCAGAAAGGATTAGTGGTATTTCATGTGTTGTAGCATTTAAGGAAAGCACATTCATTTCATCGCTAATCAATGAGTTCCTTTGCATGACTATGAAAAAAGCATGAGAAACAAGGAGCAAATTGCATATTAAGAAAATATTTATATGGTTGGACAAACAACATAAAATTATAACAAGCACGTATAAGTGCAACAACATTCCTTTCTATCAGTCCTCCTAATTGCATACAACATTTTGCAATCCAGGAACATGGAAGTCAACATGTACGTACTCCAGTTTTCTAGCATATGAATCACCAGTATGTTGTGCTTCGCTCTCAACATTTTACAATCCTACCATTACATCATGCCCCAGTTGCAGTTGCGGATGCCCAAAAGCGGAAAAAGGTACAGAGACTTGCATAAGGTACACTTTCTAGATCCTCATTTTGACATAATGTTAGGACAATGTCTAAGGTCTAGCCTCCACTCCTCTTATTCTGTGTTTATCTAACCAGGCCAGTTGGCTTCTCATCACCATCAAATTATGACAATGATCACGAGATAATGCAATGCACTGACCACATGTGCCCAATTCGAGTCCATTGGCATATTAAAAACAACTATAGGGATCATTGGAGAGTGAAACTTACAATTTCTAACTACATCCGCAACAGAAACTACTCAAACTGGAATCTATTGGTTCAACATCCTGGATTCAGCCAGCCAGCAACAACGTATAGCTTCAACAGCAGAGTGCTTCCCACAGTTAGGTTTCAAGGTACTTAATGTAGAGTATTTCATTGATCATATGCTTCATTAAATAATATCCAAGTGTGTCCCGTTGCTATGTTGCTAAGCCATGTTTCAGCTCCAGATACTTTCTTACCCCATACTGTAAGAAGTGGTAAGCCCTTCCGCAGGTTTTTCACCCTCTGAAATAATACTTCTAAGTCGAATATTTCAAGAGATATGAACTCCCTCCAGCGCCACTACACAAAATTCCACGGCCATTAGGATCCATTAATTGTTCTTGGAATACTCAATACTACTCCCCCAACTTATCATTTGAATTATGATGTTCTAGCTTTTTCAACCTTACCGTAAATTTCTAGCTACTTAGATCCATGAGTCGCCCTGGAGATGTCGAAAGCCTTCTTACGAGGAAATGGTACTCTCTTAAACTCGTTCAGCAAATACTTCTGCACAATTCTATCACCCCTAGTCAACCCGGTCACACCCACTCCATCTGGATCTTGCAGAAGTGGATTACGCAGAGGGTTCAGAGCATCCAAATTGGACTTCAACATCTTATCCTTCCTTAGAAAGTCGCCCTTCTTATCGAACCACTCACCCCAACCTTCTCTCAGTGGCGAGACTCTCCTACCCACTTTCAACATGAGTAAATCCTCTATACCCATCACCTGCATTGCTTTCCTCCTAACCTCTTCGTCCACCGGCACATCATCGGAGCCAAATGCGGTCTTGCTACGATCTTCCGTCCCAGATCCCAGAAAAACCCCTGTTTGACCATCGTCCCATTCCTCAATCGAACGTCTGTTAAAAGCCTTCCGGATGAACCCGCTGACATGATCAAAGAAGTACCCACTAGTCTTGATTTGATCGAACGATTCCTCCTCTTCATCGACTTCAACCGATCTTAGATCATCGACCTCCTGCTGTTGCTCTTCCACAAAATCGAGTGCATCGATCTTGTCTTCGCCGCCCAAGATTTCGTCATTGGCGGAATCTGACAGAAGGGAGTCGTAATTGACCTCGTACGAGGGTCTGGGGTTTCGGTGGAGGTAATTGTGGAGGTGAGCGTTAGAGTGAGAGAGGCGTGTGTAGAGTAGGGACACAGAAAGCAAGAGAAGAAGGGCCGAGGAGGCGGCGCAGATGAAAGCGCCGTAACGGAGGCGACGCCGCGATCGGATATTTCGGAGCATGTTAAGCTTCACAGGAGTGATGGGAAAATTAAAGGAGTTCCCAGAGGCGAAAATGCTCGAGATCGGAGCAAAATTGAAAGTAGAAAGTAGAAACGAACCGAATCGGAGCACATGGATGATGGATGGATCAGTCGAAATTCGAAAACACATTTATTTTATTTATTTATTTTGATTTTAACATGCCCCGCTAACATGCCCCGCCATCATGGTGGCTTGTTTGATTTGAATCGGGTTTATATATAAGTCTGATTTATACAAAATGAGATAAATCTCTTCTATTTATTTACTTCGTAGATCGTAAAAGCTACCTCATAGACCGTAAAAGCTACAACATAATCCGTAAATCACGATTTAAAAGCACTTATGGAGGCTATAAGTGCTTTTAAATCGTGATTTACGGAATACGAGGTAACTTTACGGTCTATAAAGTAAATATGTGGATGAGATTTATCTCAATTTACGTGAATCGGACTTATACATAAGCCCGAATCAAACAAACAAGCCTATAAGGTAGGATTGTTAGTCAAGGGTTCGGTATTGTTATTTCAAACTAAGAGAAAGGGAGAGTTGAAGGGCAGAATTATCTCTTCACCAAAATTTCAAAATCTCATATTCATCTATCATACTAACACCTAACTAATTTAGGATTTTTCAATTTTATTATATTGATTTGTCCTTTCCCATTTTTAGCTGTATTTTTTTAAAACTTTCCCAATTTATTTCTCAAAAATATTTTAAATTTGTTTAAAATTCATATACGACTCTTCTTTAATTACACCCAATGTTTGCGGCTAGCGATTTTTCAGCAATTTTCCTATATAATAATTATCATAAATCACTCATAGTGGGATAAATTTGCTAGTTTGTGATTGAACTATGCAGAAGGGTTGGCACTGTTCTGGGGAATAGAATACTACAACGAGGAACTGGTGCATTCTGATGAGGATCGCTTGGGGTACGTGACCACAGAAATATTGTTGAAGAAGGACCTTCATAGCTTCACTCTCAGCAATGGCTGGGCCTTTCCCAGAAGAGTTTACTTCAATGGAGAAGACTGTCAAATGCCTTCACCTGACACTTTCCCTGCCTTGCCCAATACTACCCCTCCTCTTTCTAATTCCCTTCTTTTCTTCTTCTCTTTGCTCCTCACTATTCTCCTCCATCTTTAGAGCCTTCCATTTTTGTTGCACTGATCATTCATTGAAATTGTACATCCCTCCTTGTTGACCTTCATGATATAAACATGTAGGGTCATAATCTGGGATTTGTGCCTCCACTTTGGACTCTAGTTTCTCATTCTATCTGTTTACTTTTTGAATTTAGCGAGTTCTCTGTTCATTTCATTTCCTTATGCTGGCATGTCATTTGGCTATATTTTTCATCTTCTAACCCAACATTCCTCTCTCTCTCTCTCTCTCTGTGTAGGTAGTTTCTTTGTGAAATTGATAGAAACTTGAAGCGCACAAGATTTTTAACGGGCAGAATCAAAAAAATAGAACACCAGGGTGATAGCTGAGCCACTTGGTCTGCAACTCTGCCAATTTTCACATTAGAATCACATGACGAGAGAGTGAGAATTCTTTAAGTCAAGAAAATTATGCAAAAATTCGAATGAGAGTTTCTTTTCCACCCCCAAAGGAAGATCATCGCTTCAAAAAACCCCTCTTCATGTAAGCATTTCTAGACAAATACCGCCCGATAACCTTTTTTTTTTTTTTTTTTTGAATCTTACCAACGTATTTTCAGTTAGTTAGGAATTTGGGCCATGGGTCTGGATACCCAATGGATCAAGAGTAGATCCAACTAATAAAATCCAGCAGATTCTTTACCCAGTTTCACAATAAAAATATTTGTAAAACTTACAACATGATTGTGTCTAATAAAAACATGCATATACTTGGAAAAAAAATACTTATAAAAATTAAAAACCAGTCTTAGATTCTTTGTGACAATGCCTAGACATCCTAGTCCCACGGTCGGTCACGGTGTCCTGAAACAACATAAAACTTCCGGTCTTGATTTTTTTTTTTTGGTTGAGAGCAAAGATTCTGCGTGTCGATGTAGAATGTGACAAAGTTCATGCGCACACATGATGGCACCGCATGCTCCTCCTGCTCAGCGCCTAGTTATAATTCATTATAATATATGCTCTTTAATCCTTTTTTCCCTCTCCTGTCCTTTTCTTTTTCTTTTTCTTTTTTTACCCCATATAATGATATTTTCATTACTATAAAGACATAAAGCCACCACAACAAATGAGAACACTCAACGACAAGAAAATAAAATGGCCGATAAATTAGGGCCCACAACATAAAACACTAAGAGTATCCATAATAATAACCAAACTCAAAAGAGCAGGCACCGACAAGTTCACCAACAGAGCGTGCCATCTCTTCACCGGATTCTGCAGAAAGGAAATCATCGTCACCGACAATAACGCCATTGTAAGGGGTGGTGATTAGGAGGAACCAATCCCAAAGGATCCACCCACTCTTGTAGGCAAAGAAACCACCAATAATGGTTTTTGAATAGTATGAGAAGAACTCATACAAACAGAACACCCACAGACACCCAGTACAAATTTAACACCTGAGCAGGAAGAGAACTCATCGTCAACCACACACGAAACAAAACCTCTTGATGAAGCATATGCCCTAAGCTTTGGATTCGCTACCATCTACCAAACCTTTTATCAACGCTTCGGATTAGCCATCATCAAACAGATTCAAAAAATGTCCTTTGAGATGTAGAACATATGGTCACAAAGAAGCCCATCAACAATACCCTTCCCCCAAAAACGCTAATTCTAGTCGCTAAATCAGGATCTGGTCGTCATATCTTCGATCTACTATCAAAGTAAGAGGTACCACAAAAGATCTCCTCAAATCTGCTTATTGCAAGACAAATATAGCTCACCACCACTAAAAACCCATCAACAAAAAAAGGAAAACAAACGACAATCGCCACTCCACCGATGAAAGCCGTCAGGGAGGGAGACACGATACCACAAGCTAGCCCAAAAGCGAGGGAACGACTCTCACCGCTCAATAGAAAGGGAGAGAGAGGAGCTCGCTCACGACGGAGAAAAGCTCAGTCGCTCCTATCCTTTTCTTTCACTTGTCACATTTACAACTTCAAACAATTGTCAACAGTGACAGGTTATATTAAAAGCAACAACTCTCACATTATAATAACATGTCAGTTTGAACTATTAAGGGTTTGTTTGAAAATACAGTAGGGCAAAAAAAAAATCCCAATAACTAAAAAAACGCTCAAAAGTTCAGTTGGTTGTGTTTGGGAACGCAGCAGGTGGCACTAGGCTTACATGAAAAACGGAACTTTTAATAGAAGCTCACTGCAGCTGCTTCTAAGTTGCTTCTCATCAAATGCTCCCTCGTGGACCCTATGGGCTTTTTCTCATCCCACCATTCTCTTATATTTCTCGTCAGATGCTCTCTCGTGGGCCTCACCGACTTTTTCTCATCCCACCATTCTCTTCTATTTTTCAAGCAAATGGACCAACAGTACATGAGAAATAATGTTTTATTTTAAATTCAATATATATATATATAATATTTCAAATTCAAAACACACACACACACACACACAAATAATATACAAATAATAATTGAACTTTTTTTTTATTTACATTTTTTCACTTCAATTATCATAAATATACAAATAATATATATATATATATATATAGTATTCAATAAGATTCATGCCCTAAGTCATTTTTCATCTAAACGAATTTTTCAAATGTCAATCCAAATATATTTAAGGTTAGAAAAAAATCACTTCTGTCACCGTCAATTCAAATACAAATCATATTTACAATCTGACTTTTACAAAAGTCAGATTGAAAAAAAAAAACTATTTCTCCACCGCTAATCTAAATACGCACTAAAGGGCTCTACCGGGGAAGTGGGACTATGCACACAATAAATAGGCAATAAGATGCAAACACAGTTGAAATCAAGTCATTACTAGGCACTTCATTAATTGAATACTCGGGGCTACTACTCTCTAATGCTCAGAAATAATGAATTGACTGTTATTAAATGAGTTTATTGTAGGTGATTTAATGGTCATTTCAGAAACAGCGTTTTGATTGTTATTGAACAAGTTTGTGGGTGATTTAATGGTTGTAACATGGTTAAACAATACAATTTAATTTCATAACTATCAAATAATTATATACGCATCAAAATCATGTAAAGATTTGAAGGATGTGTTACTTACCAATAAGTTGAAAGCATCATAGTAGATTTATTTATGAAATGAAAAATTAATAAAGACCCAGGCGGTCTTAACTCTTAATCACTTGTCCCTCCTGCTGAATCCCAAGCCATCGTTTTTTAGTTGGGTTTGTAAACTCACTTTCTCTTGTAGCTTGCTTCCACTATTCTCATTTTCTGATCATGCAAAATTATGGTATCTTTTAGGACCAAGCAATACTTAGGACTTATTTAGATTAGCGTGAGAGAAATATGTTTATATAAGTTAAGTTAAAACTTCTTTAACATATTTATCTAATATTTTATATATCACGACAAAAAAAAAACAATTTTTACTGTCAACCTAAATATATAAAAGATCCTAGTTGTGCTTTCTCAGCCTCTTGTTTCTTCTTCTCCTAGTGTTTTTGTGTATCACGATTCTTTTACTGCATTTATGATTTCCCTGTTTTGCTGTTGAGCTTCGTGGGCCCTACATTAATCCTATGATTAAAGTAGCCATCTGACCTGTTCCTTTGTGGTTCATCCCCTCACATGGAATTGTTTAGGCGCGAGTTCAAGTGCTGGTAAAGTAATTTGGTACGGTGGAATTGAAGTAATGGAAATGACAATAGAATTAAAACCCATATTAAGAGTTTGTTTGGACTAGGAGTTAGAAAATTTCATAAGTGCTTATGAATTGTAATTCACGGAATACGAAGTAACTTTTACGGTCTACGATATAGTTTTTACGGTCTACGAGGTGCTTTCACAGTCTATGAGATAAATATGTGAAGAAGATTTATCTCGATTTACATAAATCGGGCTTATATAATAAGTCTAATTCAAATAAGTGATAACAAACAAGCACTTAAATATCTGTTTGGTTTGCATGAGTTGGCTTCCATGTTGAAATAAATTCCATCAAAATAGGTTGAATCGAATTCCATACCCAAACTATGAAAATGAGATGGGTTTCATGAAGGCTATATCTTCAGACAAACATGTCCTCAATTATGAAACTTATTGACACTTCAACCCTTTACTCAATTGATCGCAGTGAGACAATGGTGAGGCAGCAATGATGGCGACGGCACAGATGCAACGGTGATAGTGCCTCCAACTCATCCTCTTCACATATCTCACGCTTCCTCTTCAACTATGTCTCCATTACAGGACTTGAGCTCATCATCACCAACCTTCGACCTACCTCACTCAAGTTGCCATCACTAGTTCCTTTTTACAAACTGTCAGATTTTCGATTCTCACAAGGGATATGATGAGAATATGAGTTTTCAAAACTGAGCAAACATTAAACTTTAGTCTCTCTTCAACGACTAAAGTTAAACACTATCGCCGTCATTTCAACGACTCCTCGCCACTTTCAGTCTTCTTCTGGAAAAATAAATGGCCTTCGCGAAGCTTCTTCTGCAGCCATTGAAAATGGTGACAATAAACCTTTATCAGATTTGCAGAGATCACAAGCTTCATCATACCTGTGCTGAAATCACAAGCTTCATCATATCTGTACTGAAATCACAAGCTTCATCAAATCTGGATTTTCGATTTCACTTTCAAACACTCAAAACCTTGCTACAGGTACAACAATGGCATTAAATCTATAGAATTTGCAAGCCTCACGATGTTGCTGGTCTGATCTCTTTCTCATTAACCAATGGGAGCAAAATGATAGGGATGGGTTTTGTGATTTGGTTTCATATTTCTAAACTGAAATATTCATAATTTGTAGCTATTTTGATTATAGTGGTCGCCTGTAGCTTCCGGGAGATAACCATTGAGAGGAGTGCCAGGGTTGACAGTGGTGATTATGTTAGGTTTTTTTTAATAATAAAATTATTTTAGACTTTTCATAATAAAGATATATAAATTTAATTAAATTTATATAAGAATTCTATAAGCATACCAAACACATTAATATAATATCAATTTTTATTTTTATGAAAATCAATTCTAATATAATATACCAAAGAGGCCCCAGTGGCAACAACAAATGGTATGTTTGGGAACACTTTCAGCACCTAAAAAAGCTCATTTACAATGAAAAAGCCAATTTACCTTAAACATATGTGTTTGGAAATTCATCAAAAAGTAATGGACTTTTCCTATGAAATGAGCTTTTTTTAAAAAGCTCCATCAACCAACTTTTCCCAGCTTCTCATCACTTCTTCTAACTGTTAGAGATTAATTACCATTTTAGGGCCCGTAGAAACTGAAAGGGGAGAAGAACAGAGGAAATTGACAAAAGAATGTTTACTCAGCTAATAATAAATACAATGCAACTATATAGTTATATATATGACATAAAGCGGCTTTGTGTAGCTCAACGTGGAACTATTTATATATGTCCTTTTTTTTAATAACTTGTTTATATATGTCCTTTTGTGATGAGGAATCTTTTTATTTTTTTTATTATTAGAGTTATCGTTTGATTTTATTTTAGGCTAATATGTTATCTTTCTCATTGATTGGCACTTGGCCAGCGCCCAAAAAAAAAAACAGGGTGGGGTGTTAAAAAAAAAAGTGGAATTGACTTGGTACTTGTAAAATTTTACTTTTTGTTCCCAGGGAAATCAAAATTAAATTGCTAAAAATAAGTGTTTTAGTTTATTTTTAATTAAGTGTTTTAGTTATATCCTTTTTTAATTAAGTGTTTTAGTTTATTTGTCTTGTTTTTCAATAATTATTAAACTTTTTTCATTTTTAAAAATTTTATTCACATTTTTTAACATCAATTATAACAATATATACATAAACAATATATATGTAGTATTCAACAATGTTCATGCCCTTTTCAGTCATTTTTCATCCAAAATGGCTTTTTAAAAACTAATCCAAACAGGTTTTACTTTAAAAAAAAGCCATTTCTCCCACCGCCAATCCAAACACAAATAACATTTACAATATGACTTTTTTTCAAACGGACTTCCACAAAAGCCCCATTAAAAAAAAACCACTTTTTCACCGGGTTCCCAAACACGCACAAAGATGACGGATATAAAAGAGACAGTTTGTGCATGTTTGGGATGACTTTTAGAACCTCTACAAGTGGTTATATATGTAAATTGAGATAACCCTCCTCTAACATATTTACCTCGTATACCGTAAATCATGATTAAAAAGTTATTTTTAAAAACTCCAATCGCTATTCTAAACAAGTGGAAAAAAAAAAAATCTTCTTGAAGTTGTATCTGCTATAGCCTATACCTTGCCTATTTTCCCAAGTAAAGTAGGCAGTAATCTTCCCAAATTATAGAGTAAAATAACTGGAAATGTCTGATGACCCGTACTCAGTATAAACTATAGAAAATTAGACATTTAATAAGACTTAAATAATATAATCTAACTTGCTGGCAGAAAACAAAAATAATAATCTAGCTTATTTTAAGCTCTCTATGCATTAAGGGGGTACTTTTTAGAGATTATAAATAAATACATTTTTTGGGATTCAGATTTTTGTCTTCCTTCTTATAGAAGTGAGACCCTTTACTTGTTGGTCATTTGTTTTAATTTTAAATTCTACTTGTTGAATTGATATGCAGTTCAAAGTAACTGTATTCATGAACATGCAATTCAAATTAAATAGGAAAGTAATCAACACTGCAAATTCAAATTTATAATTAAAAAATGAAAAATAGATACATTTACATCATTGGGTTTAAGGAAAAAAGAGCACAAGAACCATTCAGAATTTCATACGAATTTAAAAATTAAATATAAAAATTAAGATGAATTGCTGATGCCTGATGGAGAGATTCAAATTCCATGTCGAGTAAACAAATGTATCTTCAACTTTCGTAAAAATCAAAACTTTTATGGGAGAATTGTTAAAAAATATCTTTAGGAGAAATTAATTGTTAAATGCTATCATGAAAGATATGTTGCGCACAACAGAAGATATTTTGCACACAACGAAAAATGTTTACACCTTTGTAGGGAAGATTTTTGAATACACAAAAGATTGTTTGCACATGACAGAAAATTATTTGCACACGTGGTAATATTTGATAATTAATTTGTCCCAAAATATTTTTGGAAAAATTTCATATAAATACCAAACGAACTTGCAAAATCTCCAAAAGTCTGTTAATACTTCAAAATGATTAAAGGAGACATATATTAAATTGGAATTTTAAAATGTTTGATACTTTTACTATTTTACCCCTTAATTAAAAAATTAAAAAAGGCCTCACTGGAAACCACCACCGGGCAGTTGAGACCCTCCAGCGGCCGGAACTCTGGCCATCGACCTTCGGAACTCCGGTGACCAGAGTTTTTTTTTGGGGGGGGCCCTTTTGTTAAGGGGGTGGGGTGGGTTCGATCCCACCCCTGCCTCCTTTTAAAAAAAAACCCTCTCTCCCCTAAAAAAACTTTGGTCATTGAAGTTCCCGCGACCGGTGGCCAGAGCTCACACCGTCGGGGGATTTCTAGCCGCTGACAACCGCCTGGTGGTCTGTGGCCGGTGGTGGTTTCCAGCAAGGCCTTTTTTATTTTTTAAATTGAAGAGCAAAATGATAAAGGTGTCAACATTTTAAAATTTTAATTTAATACGTATCACTTTTAAATTATTTTGAAGTGTTAATAAATTTTTGGGGTTTTATAAATTCTTTTGATATTTATATAAAATTTTTCCAATATCTTTTTACAATTTTCCCAACTTTCATAACATCGTGTGTGTGTATATATTTTGTCTTGCCCATGTCTTAGGCCTCGCTTCATCACGTGTGGGTATAAATACACATATACTGATTTTTTTTTGACAAACACATATACTGATTTGATTTGGTGGTTATCTTCACAATAATTAGCTATCGACCGGTGTTTCGTGCGTACTGATTTCAGTTTCCTCAAACTCA
Source organism: Albizia julibrissin (assembly GCA_037074505.1). NCBI lineage: Eukaryota > Viridiplantae > Streptophyta > Magnoliopsida > Fabales > Fabaceae > Albizia > Albizia julibrissin. The sequence goes on along the minus strand of CM073480.1, from coordinate 883,499 downwards.
AAAGGTTATAAGTAAAATAGAAGAAAAAGTGAGATAACGCAATTAATAGCATAAGGCTTTATCAAGGCCTTTGGACTCTCGAAACAGCTGTGGCTCTTCGTGGCGACCAATCCGAAGCTGGGAAGGAAGCCATGGCTGACCAATCTCAGAAGCGACCTGTTTCCACCATCGTCTTCATCATTGGTAATCTCCAATCACCGACACCCTCCTTCTTGTTCTCTGTTTTATTTGTTCTATCCCTGTCTCTTTATTTATTTTTTTGGCGATTTTGTTTTTGTTGTTGACTACGTTAATTTGGATCAACAGCTATGCAGACTGAGGCGCTTCCTGTTGTGAATAGGTTTCAGCTCACCGAGGACACTAACTCTTTGTAGGTGTTTATCTTATTGCCCATTGCTTTAGCCTCTCATAATTTATAGAATGCTTTTAGATGGTGTTTGTAGATCATTTTCTTTGTTTTGTTCAGGTCCGGACACACAAGTTTTTTGACCTTTTGTTGTTGAATCAGGCTCAGCGCAGAAAGAGAAAATCTTTAGCTATTGTGTTCCTTAGATAGCTAGCTTCGAACTTTTTGAAGACTAAATAAATGACTAGTCTTGAAAGATCATTATTCTCTTAATTGGGTCTTTAAAAATTATTTTTTCTAATACTTTCATTTATTAAATATAAAGCCTCTATTTAATTCTCTGAACATGTTCTCAATGAAAATATCCCATCATTAGGCAAAGCGTGGATTGATATACACTTTCTCAGACATGTTAAGCTTCAAAATGACATTTTTGTATAGCTAGTTCTCGGTATATCAAGGAGCTCCAATCTCCAAATACTTTTTATGGGGTCCATTATGAAAGGGGGAAAAAAGTTTGGGGAACAAAATCAAGGGACTCTTGGAGGATCAAGTTCAAAGAATGGGATCTTCCAGGGAGTAAATTGAGAGGTTTTGTCTTTTGAGGGTCAGTTGGGGAGAAGAATGATCTTTCATTGACAATCATTTTTTTACTGAAGAAAAAAGGACTAGGTGAAGTTCATTACCTGTGGATGAATGTGTTTAGAAGCAGTGCTGAACCATAGAAAATATTTGCTTTTGATAGTTTCATTGCAGAACTTGATGGTAAACACTTAAAAATTGTATCCAAAGTTTGTCCTTTTATTAGAATAACGTATGCATGTGCGTAACTGACATGCTAAATTTAGTTATTTTTCCCTCTTTATCTAGTCGATAGAGGTAAAATAGACTCTTGCTGTGGATTTTGATGTTTTCAATATATTTATATCTATATGCCTTTCCACAATGTTGCAGGTTTCCAAAGGGGTTCCCTTGGGTTCGCTACTATGGTACATACAAAGATCTCAATATAAATGTAATCTGGCCTGGAAAAGATCCAACTCTGGGTAAGCTTTTGTGTTTTTATTTCCTACTACTTCTGGACTTACCTGTCAAAGGATATAGATGCCTCCAGTATAGGCACCCATTTGTTTCAGGGATTTTAAGTTCAGAATTATGTGCTGAGTCCTGCGCCCATTTCTTTCAGGGGTTGATAGTATAGGCACGGTATCATCTTCTCTTGTAACATATGCTGCTATTGAAGCATTAAAGCCAGACTTGATCATAAATGCAGGTACTGCTGGTGGCTTCAAGGTAGGAATTTTCGTCCCCTCTCAACAAATTCGATATGATTTTTCTTTAATTATTATTTATGACATCAACTTGCATATTATATTGTTTTATTTCTTTGAATCTTTCTGATTTATTAGTTTTGGATCTGTTTGATACTGAATCTTGTTTCTTTGTTTCTCATAAGTCAACTCTTGGTAATGGTTGCTATGATCAATTTTCACTCTACTTGAGCTTTTAATTTTGCTTTTGCTTGTGAAGGAAAGAGTTGCTAACTATTTTTATAATACACCAAATACCTTATAGAATCATCCATGTTGCTGAAAAGATTCTGATGTGGATATGTGCACTTGTATGAGCGCAAAGAAACTTGGTTTTTCTGATGTACTGTTCATGTATATTTTCAGGCCAAAGGAGCAAGTATTGGTGATGTTTTCATCATATCAGATTGTGCTTTTCATGACAGAAGAATACCCATACCTGTGAGTCTTATGTTACTCTTTAAATGTGGTCAATGGTCCTGGTTTGTCTATTGCTCTTCTATGTTACTTATTCATTGCATGTATGTGAGTGCCTTCGTCACACGGCATGCCGCTCCTATCTTGGTATGGTTTCCTCAGGGGTCATAGTACAAGCTCAGCACCTGTACAAGGGGAGTGACCGGTGGCACTCTGCTGGACTACTCTATCCCTCAAAGTGCAGAACCAATTGAGCACCCATGATTTGGCTTCTTTTTCTAAATAAAACTTGGGGTGTTATATTAGGGACTAGTATGCTTTCCTGAACTTGCTCTTTGATCTCATTTCAAAATTTTAAAGGCATTGTAGTGTTTATAGTCTATAAAATTATATTTACACCTGGGCTGGTAAATAAATCTAGGTATCATATGTCATCCATGTGTTTGATGCTTGTAATGGGGCTTTTTGGCTAGCTGCTAAAAGTGACTATGGGGATTTAGTTGCTTTACATAGTTTCAAGCCCCCCCCCCCAGGGTTTTTTTTTTTTTTTAATTCAGTTTGATGCTTTTATTGTGAATCTCGAAGTATAAAAATTAATTTGGTATCTTTCATTTAAAAACTTGTGCTTTATTTTGCTCATAAATTTTGATGTCCTCAAAAGCTTGTATATTATGGTTAACATATGCCACGTGTGGTTTACCCCTAACCTTGATTTTCATGCATACCAAACAATATGAATGTGCTTATGCAGTCATGCATGCAATTTAAGCTTTGCTATCAACAAACAATCATATTTAACTTTCTTTTGCAGGTTTATGATTTGTTTGGAGTTGGTTCACGTAAAGCTTTTGGAACACCCAATCTTGTAAAGGAACTTAATCTGAAGGTACTATGTGCTAAACTGCATATATTCCAAGTGGGTATATATAATTAATTTGGTCTGGATAAATAACTTGAGTCAACATACAAAGCTTTGTGCTGCATCATAATGCTATATTGCTATTGATGGAGTCTGTTGAGTGAATATAATAGCTCATTTGAATGAGATCTGGATCCTAGTTTCATGTAAATGATTGAAGTTATCTAGTGAACAAGATATATATTCTGTGTGAAGTGCATGATAAATGGTGAAACACTCTATATCCTCTGATTTACTTATTTTCTCTGGCTATTTTAACTAAGCTTCACGTCAATGCTCCATACCACTACAACCCACCTAACTCTTTGAAATTCCTAATCAAGCCCTTACGTGACTTCAGGCTATTGTTTAACCTCAAACAATGGGTGTGAATATTTCAGGTTGGTAAGTTGTCTACTGGTGACTCTCTAGATATGACACAACAGGATGAAGCATCTATCATTGCTAACGATGCCACAGTTAAAGATATGGAGGTAAACTATTTTGTTCTATCTCTTATAAAACAAGCGTTAGAAAGGCTTTCTGCTCTCCTATTAGCAATTTGTGAAATCCAAAGATTCTTTTCTTTTTCTTTCCCTTTTTTGTTTTCCTTGTCATTTCTTTTCTTTTTGGTCAGAAGAAATCTACGTATTCATAGATTGAAAACTTTTCATATTTGCGCTATAATTTCATATTAGGCTATGCTGTATACAGAAGTTTGAAGATGCTGATTATTGTTGACATCACCTGATTCTATATTGCACTTTGATTTATCAAAACATTCTCTCCTAATCAAAGGCAAAGTCTATAAATCCTAAACCCTAGCCCTAATCCTAACCATTCATTCCCTCAATTGCCCAACTGAAGAAGTCAATAGAAAATTACAAAATTGATGAAACTCTGGACCAAGTTTGTTTCTTATGGTTCCAATATTATGGAAACTTATCTGCATTTTACTTCCTCCATTACCTTTGTTTGCATCTCACGTTGCCCTGCTCTAAACAGTATATTGTTTTGAATTCCTTGATTTGTGTTTCTGTATTTTGCTTTCCTGCACCATGCCTTTGCTTTGTCCTCTGCCATATATCAGGACTCATTTTTTTAGTTAAGCCTAAATCACTTCTATTGATTAGCTAATGCGCCAGAAAAATGGGCCATGTGAAAAGTTAAATTAGTGCCTCTCTTTCTTATGTAACTAAATCCATCTTTATGTCTGTTTTGCTTTGTTGAATCAAGCATTTATTCTCCATTTGAACTCTTTATCTCCAGGGAGCCGCAATTGCCTATGTTGCTGATATGTTGAAGGTCCCAGCAATTTTTGTAAAAGCTGTAACTGATCTTGTTGATGGTGACAAGCCAACTGCAGAAGAATTCCTTCAGAATTTGGCTGCTGTAACTGCTGCACTTGATGAGGCAGTGGAGAAAGTCATTAATTTTATCAGTGGAAAGTGCCCATCTGAACTTTGACAACCTAATTACGCCTTACACCCGATTTTTAATATTATAAGGTTGCATTGTTGTATTACACTACATTTGTTTGGGATTTTATGCTTTTTTATGCAAAATAGCAACAATTTGTAGGTTGATAAAGATGGATATTGCAGTGGTGTCCGTGCTGAGCTAGCTAAAGTGCTGGCTCTCATCCTCCAGATGTCCATTGACATCTTTTGGTGAATTGCATTATTAAGCCTAATGGTTCATTGTTTCTGCTAAGAATTATTTATGATGAAGAAATTATGGTTCGAGAAGCTAAATTTCTTAGTGGATGGTTCTTATTAAGGTTAAAAGTTGTTTTAAGTTCCTTATTAAGGTCATGGTGTGGTTTACTTATTACTATCTCTGGTTTTTAACATAACATCCACTTGTGATTCAATTTTTTCATTAAAGTTAATCTTATATTAAGAACTGAGGTATTATATTACATTGATCCAAACACCTCAAGTTTATTGGACCACAAAGTTAAATGTTAGCTGGTAACCATGGTCAATTTAGTCCCACCAGTAATTTTTATTCTTATTAATCAGTTCGTACCATTGGCATTACCAGCATTCTCGTTCAGTGAATGTAAACTGTGAAACTTGCGATGAGGATATGATAACTAACGTGATCAAGTGGCTCGTTATTAACATCATTAATGTTTAATTGTCTCTTTATAGGTTGTTGTTACATGTTACCATTGGATTTTCTGCAGTTTCTCCAAAAATTTTGCGAACAAAAGTTATACCATTAGAGCGTCATGAAAACACTGAAAAGTTGCAAACAACGATATTGAATTTCATGGAGATGACATCTTTATATCAATTTGGTTATAATTCACCTAACAGGCTCAAACTAAAACTAAACACCTATCCATTAACTAATAGCGTACTTACTCTCCATGAATTTCTTGCTTCCCATCTAATCCACATTTTATAAAACAATTGCAAACTTCATGTCTCACCCAATACAGTATTGTCATGCCTGAGATCTAAACCATGCACATGCTTGTCAGATTATATAAGCCAAGAGTCCTGCCTTCTGTGCGTCACTTCTGTGGAAAACATTCACTGCAGGTGAATTAAAAGAAGTAGAAATATGGGAGAAAAGGGTACATTTCAGAAAAGTGTAACAAAGCAGGCTAACCCTGGGAAGGCTACGATTTTAGCTCTTGGCAAAGCTTTTCCTCATCAGCTTGTGATGCAGGAATATTTAGTTGACGGGTATTTCAGAGACACCAATTGTGATAATCCTGAGCTCAAGCAAAAGCTCACTAGACTTTGTAAGTTTCTACCTCCAAAGACTCAGCTTTCACATGCTTGTTAACCATGGCATTTTGTGAAGCTTGCTTGGCTTATTCACTGAGTTTATTATGGTGTGAACAAACAGGTAAGACAACTACAGTTAAAACAAGGTACGTGGTGATGTGTGAGGAGATACTGAAGAAGTTTCCAGAACTGGCGGTTGAAGGGCTTCCAACTGTAACGCAAAGGCTAGAAATATGCAACGAGGCCGTGACACAAATGGCAATTGAAGCGTCCCAGGTTTGTGTCAGAAACTGGGGCAGGCCATTATCAGACATAACCCACTTGGTTTATGTCTCTTCAAGCGAAGCCAGACTTCCCGGCGGTGACCTTTACCTAGCCTCAGGTGATGTTGAAATCAATATCACAATAAGAAATGCTCAAACTCCTCACCAATCTCTCACATAATGAATCTAAGTTAAGATCTTGTAATAATATTTTCAGTTGTAAATATAAGACCAATTAACCTTTTAAAAAAATTAACGAAACTAATTAAATTACTTTAAATTATTTTTATTTTTATTTTTTTCTTCAAACTAATTTGAGTGACTTATGAACTAAAATATAGTCTAATGAAATATAACATATGATATGGTTAAATAACTTATTTATCTTCCTTAATCTCTCTAAAAAAGGTCAAATAAGTCTTATATTTATGACCGCAGAGAATATTTCAGTTAAACTTCATAATTCTAATCTCACCTTTAGTTTAGTCACCATGGGGAAGATTTGCCTTGAAGGTTTGTTGTAAATTTTTAATTTCGTGCATAAAAGAGGATAAATAAAACAAATGATTAATATGTTTCATCTTCTTCTACTGCGTATTAGGCCTAGGACTCAATCCTCAGACCCAAAGAACAATGCTTTATTTTATGGGATGCTCTGGAGGTGTCTCTGGCCTACGTGTTGCAAAAGACATAGCAGAGAACAACCCAGGAAGCAGAGTCCTTCTAGCTACTTCTGAAACTACAATTATTGGGTACAAACCACCTAGTGCGGATAGACCCTATGATCTTGTTGGGGTGGCACTATTTGGGGATGGTGCTGGAGCCATGATAATCGGGTCGGATCCTATAGCGCGAATTGAAAGGCCTCTCTTTGAGCTTCACATAGCAGCACAGAAGTTTCTGCCACAGACACACAAGATAATTGATGGGAGGTTAACAGAGGAAGGGATAAGCTTCAGGCTAGCAAGAGAGCTTCCTCAGATAATTGAAGACAACGTTGAAGGATTCTGTGACACGTTAATGGTAGATGCTTTTGGGTCCAATGAGGACAAGGATTATAACAAGCTGTTTTGGGCTGTTCATCCTGGTGGTCCTGCAATTTTGAATCGGATAGAGAAAAAGCTTGATTTGATGCCAGAAAAGTTGAATGCAAGTAGAAGGGCTTTAATGGATTATGGAAATGCCAGTAGCAACACTATAGTGTATGTGCTTGAGTATATGATGGAGGAGGGTCTCAAAATTGAGAGGCATGGGAGAGAGGCTGCTGAATGGGGATTGATTCTGGCTTTTGGACCTGGGATTACTTTTGAGGGAATTCTTGCCAGGAATTTGACTGCCTAATGATTGTTTACTTAAAATCAGCAAGTTCTGATCTTTAAAATAACAATTTGACAGCCACAAGTTTATATCAGTAACTTTTAAAAATAAGTATCTTAGTTTTATTTCCAACTTGTCCTTCATTATTCTATTCTGCGACTTAACTATATAAGAAATAGTAACATGGGAATGGGAAGGCAGATTTACATTTGCTGCTAAAGGTTATTAAAGCTTGAGCATTTCACGTTAAAAAAGGAGAAGAAGAAAGGGAAAAAAGAAAGAAACTGAATGCCGAAAGTCTAAGCAATTATAAATCTTGTGTATAAAGTATGTTGGACTACAGAATACAAATAAAGTACTGCTAAGTGTGAACAGAAACATTCAGTTAACTTTTTTTTCATCAAAAGAAAGAATCATCTTTCGCATCACGAGACATCAGACACCTAAAAGTGCATCAACACAAAATGCTTGAAGCGAGGATGGCCAAAACGTGTTGGCAGATTAAGTTAAATCCAAGTGAGATTGAGCTCATCGCAGAAGATCTTCAAATCACACCACTCCAGAGGGAAGACGGAGAACAAGCTGTCCCCCAAGCACACTGCCATGGATCAAAAAGAATAAAATTATGTCTAAGAATGTTATTTAGTGAACTAACAATCAAATCAAACAAGGTTACTTGTTCCTTTTGTCAAGGAATCTAGAGATGCTAAGAACACCCACACGCAAACATTTGAAATTTTCAAAGACCAACTTTTTACGGACATTCTAAATAGGCCTTGAAACTCATGGACCAACTAGTGAAAGGTGGAAGATGACAAAAAAGCTGTAAAAGTCAACCAACCTTTTGACGTAGTAGTAGCAAAAATCTGCCAAGATGAAAGTCTGGACAATTTCTGAGATGAGAACCATAGATGGCCATAAACCATATCCCAGGGCAACCAACAAATGCCCACGGCTATCTAACACCTGTCACAAGAAAGTAACATGTTATTAGTATCATAGCCATTAGGACTTCACATGCATTATTACAAGTCAAAACTCAAAACACACAACATTGAAAAGGTAAATTAGATGTGAATGCAAAGGAGTACTGCTACTATTATACCATAAAAACTTTGCCAAACCCAAATTTATCGACTTAAAAGTGAACATTTAAGTATTTGTCAACAATAGGTGACTAAAGCATATGAATCAAACAGGCAAGTAGGGCATTTCTATTAACCAACAAAGTTGTACCTGAAGAACCCAATGAGCACAGCTTAGGAATCTTGCTACACCCAATGCAAATACATAATGAGCTGTGAATGGCTCAACAATCTGAAAGTATAAGGTGAAATGAGAGATATAGAAAGGTTAACAAAGTAGATCCTATGACTGTAGGAACAGTGTTTTTGAGTTAAGAGAATGTACTTTGGTGTTCTGCATGACCCGCAGTTGGGGTAACACTGAAACCGCTTCTAGGTATACACAGAATGCCCAAAAGATCCTGTTCAATATATGATGAGAAGTAGATGGATGAATTAACAAGGCTAACGCAGCACAGGGTATCACCTGCAATCAATATTCAAGATAAGAGTACGTCAAACTAATGTTATAGAAGAATATTGTAAATTACAATCACCCTCAAGAAAGGAAAATAATATCGAAGAAGCTTCTGATGTTTACCACATAGTATATTGCAAAGTTGTCCTTCTCCTCCATGTAACTAGACTTGAGCTTAAACCGTATCATAAAAATGACCCACAGGGTTGTCGCTAAAGTAGCTAAATCAAGTAGAGTGTGTATATCAAATTCCATGACAAAACTGCAGTACAGCCTAACAGCCAAAAATATAGCTGTTAATTCCTGGGATTTGAGTGACAGTCCTGTACGTCATTCCAGAGAATTAAGTGTTGAGATGAAACAAACATGGGAAGAAAAAAGGTCTGGCATTCACATAGGAAGATGACATTATCAAGAAAATACCACCATGCCCATAATATTAGCAAGATGGAAATACCAACCCATCAACAAAATAAAACAATAACACATATCAGTCTCCTTTCTATTCAATAACAATTATCAAGAAATCGAGCAAGGCAATAAAAAAATCCAGAAGTTCCAAACAAAGTCACACACACACATACGATAAAGTATGCTCCAGGCACTTAACATTTATGGAATTAGTAAGTTTGATTAGCCCTACAGAGCTTTAAAAGAAAAACAAGTCTTAAAGTTACATATATCGACAAAGTAACGATTTGAAATGTTTGGAAACTCAATCTACAACCGGACTTATTTTATATGCCCGATTTACGTAAATCAAGATAAATATCTTCTATATATTTATCTTGTAGACCGTAAAAACTACCTCATAGACCGTAAAAGTTACTTCATATTCCGTAAATCACGATTTATAAACACTTATGGAGCTTCCATAAGCTAATCCACACTAATAAAATATTTGAGTATCCAAATATTTATGAAGGACATTCTCGACGAATTAGATTATATCAACAGAAACTCGGAATAAAGAATAACTGTCAGGATAAAAATGATATGAAAACATGCTCGCTGTTGTTTGTGTAAAGAAAAGAATGGGTAGCCTCTAAAAAGAGAGGAAATGGATAATTATTAGCCAGGCTCAATCATGTATAAAGCATTTTCAAACGTAGCTGCAACAAATGAAAATTTCAGTCCAAAAAGATCAATCTTTTTACTCATCTAGACTACTTTGAGCGCCAAACTAAACACGAGGCGACTTCAAATGACCAAAACAATTCCCAATTATATGTTTACCGCAGAAAGATAGGGAGGGGAACGAACCAAACCAAGGAGCAGGAAAATTGGGCCAGCCCCATTCAATAAAGCCAAAACCCAAGAAAGGGAAAAAGAAAGAAAGGAAATTTCTTGTTTGAAGCTAAACCAAATGCCGGTTTATAATCAAAACCTTTCACCACGAAAATATTTGAATTCTCACTGCAGTCTCAAAAATACTAACATTACCAAGAATCAATCAAGAAATGAAATTATCACAGTTAAAGGGCAAATCTGTTTACCAGCACATGTCTTCTCTTTCATAAGCTTATAAATGAGAACGGAAATTCCTAAAGAGTGAACGGCCTCTGCTGCAACGAAGAGGTTATCATGATCGTGAACAATGACTCGAAGCAACACAAGAGCCGCCATACCGGTAACGACGGCCAGAAAAGCCTTCACCTTCGGCGGTTGTCGCCTGACCCATATTGAGACGGTGTGGATCGGATTCTTCTGAGGCCTCATGACGACGTCCTTTTGTGACTTTTCCGTTGTCTTCTCCCTCTGGATTTGCCTGCAGATCTTTTACTTTATGGTGGCCGCAAATCACAGCGAATCGAAGAAAATCGATTTTGCTTGATCAATGGAACCGGAGATTGAGAGTGAGTTGATTGGAGCGTCAAAAAACCTTTCACTTCTGGCCCCCAATTTCTTAAATAGGGTTGAGTTTGAGCCTCTGCTATATTCGAGCGAAACTGCAGTTGCACGGCGATGAACAAGGGGGCCAAAAAACAGAGAAGGATTTTTTTTTATTAAAAAAATTTATTCTTTTGTACTACTAGGAGTTCATTAATAGACCACCTTATTAAGTTTTGGTAATTTCGTTTCCAGCAAAACAAAACAAGCTCATTTATAGCCTGGTTTGTTTAGAATATCTTTTCTCCCCCCCATTGTGTTGAATGTAATTTTAAATTAATAATCAAATCTTGACTGATTATTTAAAATTAACTTGACAATTTAAAACCAAAAAAAAATCAAAATGGGTTATGAAAATTAGACTAAAAATTAAAAACATTTAAACCAAAAAAATATTCAGTTTTTTTAATAAGAAACCTAGACCACTACTCAGTTCTTCCATAGGCGATAAACAAAAAATGTGGAATATGGTCTGTATAAAAAATGTGAAAGGATCTAAAATTTGGTAATCAACTTCAGTACGTAAGTCAAAGATAGAAAGAAAGTCGCGTGGGATTGAGAAAAAGATAGAAGACAGATAGGTACTAGTTGGTGAGGTTACGAGATTTCATGGTTCAACTACCTATGCCTAAACCTTCGCCAATGAATCTTTTGAATTTAAAGAATTCCACAATTTGAAGGTGAGGCATTTGGGCTAGACACTGATTTTGGGCCTTTGGTGTAGTAAGCCCACAAGAGTTCAGTTGTAAAATTAAATATGTCTTGTTTATATATAAAAAAAGTAAATTGTATCAAATTCATCATTTGTAGGATAAATAAGTTTATTTCATTTTTAATTTTCTCGGTTTATTTTTACAATATAAATAAAAGGTTTTTCATGTTAATACAAGGTAATCAAATAATGTTGATGAAAAGTTGGTATGATATAATAAAAAATTTTAAAACATCATTATGTTTATCAGTTCAATGCATTGGACAAGAAATCATATATTATGAATGGGGGAAAAAGTATGCAGCTTTTGTGGTTTCGAACTTTCAATAAAGCCTGTGGGAGAGCATAGCTCCTTCAGTAGGTAAAAGGATGCACACATTATTTTAGTTGAAAAATACTTATTTAAATTAAGGTGTGTAATAACATCAGGGCAGATTTTAAGAATAATAATTTAATTTGTGTGGGTGTACATTGAATCAATCACGCATCTATGGGCTTAGGGCCAAGTCATGCTTACAATAAAAAAGTACGTGTCAAAGGCATATAGAAAAAGTCAAACAATTGGTCTTGTGATTGGTTAAAACATAAGATAGGGTTGGTTAGTCACACATTTCGTATTATAGTATGCAAAACGGAAAGGAAAGATATGGCAGAGGTGGTAATTTAGGCCGGGTTATAAACGGGTTCGGGTTTGAAAGTCCGAGCCTGTTTATTTATTCGGACTAAACGGGCCCGGCCCGTTTAACCCGTTTAAAAAAATAAAAAAAATATATTTTTATATTTTTCAAATAAGTTAGATCTCAATGTTTTCAGTTCTTAGTGATGTTATGTTTAAAGACTTCCTAATTTTTTTATTTGACACTTTTTTCATATTATATCTATTTATTTTACTATTATTAAATTAAAAAAATGTATTCATATGTTTTTGTGATGTAAGTAGACAAAAAAAAAGAATGTAAGAACAAAATTAGTTTTGTAGCACGAATATATAAAATAAAATAAGTATGACATGAATGGATAAAAGAGAAAATGAGTAAAAAAATTTAAAAAAAAATAAATTTAAAAAATAAAAATAAAAAAAGACGGGCTCGGGCTGGCGAAATGCCAGCCCGTTAACCCAACCGGCCAGCCCGATTTTCCCGTCTAGATATGGAGAATGAAAAAGAAAGTGAAGACAAAGATTATAAATGGGAAATGGTTGCGCCATTAGCAATCATAGACGTGGCAAGTATATATGTCCCACTTGAGCTCAATGATTTCCTTTTTGCCCTTTTTTTTTTATTGACCCAAAATAACTTTATTTTTTATAGGATAAATTAACTTTATTCTATATCATTCTATTCTAGAACATTAATAATACTCAGGTACTTTTTTGTTTGATAGAAAAAGCTACGTCCAACAATATTAAATTTGAAAGTAAAGAAGATGCAATTACAATTTCAAAAGGTTTATTTGTAGTACTCTGACAAAATTCTATTATAACAAGCCATTTAATTGTATTTTCCCCTAAATATAAATATAAATATAAATATAAATCTCACATATTATATGAAATTTAAAATGAATCACATTACTTTAGGGTTATAAATAGTATAGTTATGCTTTAAGTTTATCCTTGCTTATGGAGCAACTGCTCGGCTTTCAACATTATTAAAAGTGGTGGGGTTGCTTTCGAGCAAAGCCGTGAGATAGAGACTTGCAATTCGTCTCTAGTGTTGGTCGGCATTGCTCATTATCACAAATAAAGTTCTTTAATCCATTAATTATGTGGTCACCTTACCTGTACATAACCTATATGACACTCAGATTTTATATCATATTAAAAGTTATACTCATGTTCAAGAGATTATTGTTTTCATCAGACTATCACAATTTTTAAAATTACTACACAAGACTCTAATTAACTGACTCGGGTTGAAAGGGACTGCAACAAAATTCTTCCAATAAATACTATTCGTTCTTAAATATAAAAATTAATTAAAATTTTTTAAAAATATTAAGAAATTTAATTAAATTAATTTAAAATTTATATTTATCTTTTTTTAAATGATTTTACTTAATTCATAAATTTATATATAATCTAATTATATATAATATATGATATAATCAAGTAACTTATTTATATTTTTTAATCTTTAAAAAAAATCAATTTAATTTTATATTTATGATCAAAAGGAATACTACTTATTTAACACAGCCTCTTAAAAGGAATTCATCATTGAATCTTCAAAAAATTACTACTAAACTTTGAAAGACTCAATCATAAGTAATTTTTCAAACTTAAATCTAGTAATAATTTTTTTTTTTTTGAAAAATAGAACTTCAATACGTATAGGTTTTTTGATAAATAAATTTATGGGATTTGGACCTTAAAATGTAATTTTTCCTTTTATCAAGATATTTTTCAAACACTAACCCCGTGAAAGAAGCTCAGCAATTTTGTTTCCTGTTGATAGCTTTTTTGAATCGGGCTTATCATATAAGCCTGATTCATGTAAATCGAGATAAATCTCTTCCACATATTTATCTCATAGACCGTGAAAGTACTTTGTAGACTGTAAAAACACCTCGTAGACTGTAAAAATTACCTCATAGACCGTAAATCACTTATAAAATTTTCATAAACCATTCCAAACAACCTTAAACCTTTTGCTCATTTTGCGGGGCAACTTAAGACGCGTCTTTATATCACTGCTTTACCTCTCTCTCATAGTGGGTTTCTCACTTCCGGACTGATATTCAAACCTACCTCCTCAAAATCAAATCTTTTCCTTTACCTTCCGACAGCTAGAAAGTTCTTCATCCATCAATGGCCTATGGTAGAAACTCCTCTGTTTTAGATGGGTTCACTCTGAACCCTCTCCCATATCCTGTTCTGCTAATCTTTGCCGTGTTATTCGTCTTCCTCGGCACCTCATGGTACTTCTCCTACGAGGAAGTTGTCGAAAGCGCAGAAGAACAATTGGGTTGGGTTCTATTTGCTACCCCAGTTGCGATACTACTCTTAGCTCGGTGGCTATCTTCCATAGATACTTCAGATTGGTTCTTCTTTGGTTCTTCGCCATGGGAAAGACAGAGGAGGACTCATCATCTACCATCAGAGGGAAGCTCGCCATGGGGTGTGGCTGCTCTTATTGTCGTCTTGCTCATCATGGTTCAGTACCAATCTTCCTTTCTTGAGAGCTGGTTCTTTTAGTATGATTTTGAATTCTGCTCTTTGTTTGTTTGTTTTTAGAGGTTTGATTTTCTAGATAAAGTTCTGGGTAGTGGGTAGTTTGGAGAGTTTGATAGTAAATGTTTCATAACTGATACTTTGTTTAATTTTGTTTGTCAGAGGCTCAAAAACTTCGGATCTATGTTATAGTATAGATCTTGTGATTATTGTAAATATATGATAGAAGATGGTGTTGTATGGATCTGGTTTAAGATATGGAATCTAATTTATCAGAAAAAGAAGCTCTGAATCCTCCGCACCCGGAGTTTTTATTTTTTATTTTTCTAAAAATATATTTCTTATTTTTGTTAATATTCCTATTGATAGTCAAAACCTGACCTGCTTGTCCACGGAAAAGAAGGAAGAGAAACGGAATTGTCTCGCACAAGTTTTGTTTTTTGCCATAAGATATTGAAATACGGTTTCACTTATACTTGAGAATTGAATCATAACCAATCAGGGCAGCCAAACTTCTGTTCACCTTCCTTAAATAAGCAACTAAGCATATTTCTTTTTAATGACAAATAATATAATGCACCGGTGTGTTACACAATATAGATAAGAACATGAGCAGAAAACAACCTAGGAAAAAGCTAAGACACAAGGTTCTGAAGTTACCACGATGTACTAGAATTCTATGTATATCTTCTGTCCGTGGTAATGAATCTGACTGACCTTCAGAAGCCAAACCACTTTGATTGAAATGAAGATTGGTACCAAAGCAAAACCAGAAGCAGAAGCACCAAGACAGCTACACTCCAAGAAGAGAAAGACACACCAGCTAGTTGGAGTGAGTCATGCTCAGGTTGGGTCAGACGAAAACAGAGCTTTCTAGAATATGAAATAATGAGGAAAATCAGTAAGATGGGCAATAGTAAGAGGAACAAGTGAAAGCTAATGGCTGCATGATGAAGCTTAGATTTGTAATCTTTGGATTGGGAGAACCATAACAAGCTAATGACAATGCCAAATATCATAAGGAAATGGAATGAAGGAGCAGAAATGGAGGACATGGTGTGCCCTGTCCAGCCCAGTTTCCATTTTGCACCCCTCCTCTTTGGATACAACCGTTCCATTATCTCTGATCTCTCTCGCTTATTCAGACACAGATGGAGACAAACCAAGTTGTGGTCTTTGATTTATATCATGAACTTTGTTTGCTTCAGTACTAGGTTGGCTTTCTTTGGCATATATTCTTTGAGTGTAACTTGTCTCCGAGTAGCATGTTTTGTGTTGTACTAGTCCTTGGAGGTGTCGCCAAAGTAATGTCTTCTCTCTGAAGGATCATTTAGTTATCAATTAAGGTTAATGAATAAATTTATTCTGAAAATTTTCACTAAGGAACTATGTTATCTTGAAAGTTTTTTAGGTTTAATTTGTTCTGGAAATTTCAAAATGTAGCCATATTACCATAAACCATTAAAAAACTAACGTGATATTGACTATTAATTTTTTAATGGTAAAAAATATTATTTCATTTTAATACTTTCGAAACAATATTAAACATACAAAAAAAAAAAAAACCTTTCAGGTAACATTCTTCATAAAAACTTTTGAGATAAATTTGTGCTTTTACCCCTATCAATCACTTCTGCTCCAATTATTAGGGCGGTTTTTTCATCTCTGTTGTTAAATTATTTACAGATTTTGTGGAAATAACAATCGTTGCTTTAGTATGATTTTCTGTACGATTCAAGTCATATCTCCTAAGATTCTTTAAATCCGTCCTTATTCAATACTCAAACCACTTTATCAAGATGGTTGATAGGTGAACATACCTCCCCAACTCTTCGGGGATTCATGTTGGCCATATTTCAACGGCTAGTTCTACAGAGCCAAATCAGCTAAATATAAAGATACTGAACATAATTTTGGCATACAGCTAATCACCATAGACTCATAACTTTAAGAATCAAACTCTCTCTCTCTCTCTCTCGACCTGGAAGAATCAAACTCTATTCATACCAGAACACTAGATGTATCCTATCTAATAACTTGTGTGAGCGTGCGTGTGGAATCGACTTGAATGCATGTTACTCATATATCATATAGGGTTTAAATTTTACACATGACATTCAGAATTTATGAAATCATAGATCCGTAGCAATCAAATAACTAGATATACTGGAATTGAAATGAAGTCTCCATATACGAGACCCAGGAAATATTATAACAATTGAACCTGCCGCTTCTTCTGATTGAAGTTAGGTAGCATTTAAAACTTGGAAACTCTACATCTTATCTTTGAATTAAGGCCTAAAACCTTAATTAGGTCTTGAACTCTTGATTCAAGAGTTCAATGTGATGCCTCTTATGACTGCTTGTAAGACCTTCCCAGACAGTAATAGAGAACCATAGTGACCTAAGTGAAACTTGCTGGCAACCTTTGTAAGAATGAAGGCAGAATGATCAGCTTCAGAGTATACTCAAAAAAAAAAAGTACCTTCTCTAAAATTGAATCTCTTCTCATTTATCAGCTTTTCTGCTCCCAACTACGCTACCTGATGAGCTATCCTGTACACTATGAGAGGAAGAACACCTGCCGGATGAACTCCCTTCCATGCAGCTGCTTTCCTTCGTGGACAACCTGCTGGACTTTCTCTGACCAGAGGACAACTCCTGAAAAACCCAACATGTCGACAGAAGTTGAATATAGAACCTTTCATACTTATGCTAAAAGACTTCTTAAAAAACTAAACCTGAGAAATAACTAACCTGATCAGTAGCAGATCCAGGAGTTTTCAACTCCAGGTCTGTGGTGACATCATTATTAGCACATTCATCATTTTCAACCTTGCTCTCCCCCGGTGATTTGTTTCTGGAATCTTGTGTTCCTAACGCTTGGGAATTGCTACCTGGAGGAAGTGGAGGGGTTACATATTGTGTGGACTGATGTTCAGCAAGAGTATTCGGGGCAAGATAAGGAACAAATGTTGAACATGGATTTGGAATGACCCCAGGATTTTGATTTGCAAAGAAGGGGTATGGCTGCATGGACGGATGCATGGGAATTGGACCAGGAGGGACTGCCACTGGAACTGGCACTGGATATGGATATGAAGGAGGAGCCATCATAACTGAGTGATCCATCGCAGTCCAAGGGAACATGGTCCTGAGTCGTTGTTGGTATTGGTTACTCAAGCTCTCAATGTCCGACTTAAGAGATGCCTTCTCTTCCCTAAGATCATTTTTCTCCAGAGTCAACTGGATTTAACAAGATGAGATGGTTAGCTTTATTGCTTAAGTGACACAGCTAAGCTACAAATAAGTAAGACTACTATTACCTCTTGGGATTCTTCAGTCAGCATAGCATATTCCTCTTTGAGTTTACCAACTTGCGAAGTAAGGTCCTTGAGCAATTGAATTGTGTCAGCGAGAATGGTTGCTTTGTCATTTTTGGGCCTATCAGGATCTGCATTTCAACCACGTTTTTTCGGTTCCTAACATATAATGACTATCATATGCATGTCATATTTTAAAAAGGCAAAACAAATAAAATGTTGAACCAGAGTACTTCAGAAACCAGGGTGTGGATACAATATCGAAACTTTGCTATCTAGGTTGACAATTACTCTTTAGAGCCTCATAACATGTTGATGAAGAAACCCATAAACAAGCATTATCAACAGGGTATAGATATGACCCACCAATAACAAAATTTTCAGCATACAAGATGCTGTTGTAATCATGACTCATGGAAATATTTGCATGCAAAACGGTCCAGGAGCCAAATTAATCAATATTAAGAATGCAAACGTTACATCATCAATCGAACTCGACGCCACAAATAGCACTTTTATATTTCCAAGAACATTTAATCACCTAAAATGCTACCCAATTCTACAAACTGTTCATTGAGCCGGTCCCTCCTCAGTTTCTCTCTGTCAGCCTTTTGAGTTTTTCTAGCAGCTGTACAATCCATGGACTCAACCTCTCAATCCTTCGGCTGCAAATATCAGTTCGGAAACGACAGCTAAGAAGAGTTATGCCAATGATTTCAGAATTGGACAAGAAAAACAAACAGCTTGCTTAGTGTCACATTTCAAAATGCAGATTCATCCGGAAGTCATGACCGTTGCATTTGCTTTTAGGGGGAGGAAGGGGACTCAGAAATAGTTCTTTTTCGGTTCTGCTTGCATATTATGTGGGCAAGACTCAATAGGATCACAAGAACATATCAAAAGTCACAACTATTCAATGGAATGAAAAAAACAAAGAAGGAAAAAAACGTAATTTTGATATTAAAAAAAAAAATCTTTGTGCACCTTTCAATGTAACAAAAAAATATTAGAAATTGGACATCGTCGTTACAATATTTCATTGACAAGATGCAGTATTTTACTTTTCGAGTAGCACATAGATATAGATGTGAAAAATTGAAATGCATGAACTTTAATCTAAGAAATATCAACACATAAGATGAAAACAAAAGACGGATAGCATCAATACAAAACCCCAGGTCTTTTAACCTATAAAATGATCAATTGAAAGCAAATCATGATAACACAATCATCTTTATACCCGGAATTCTGTCGGAATCGGGTAAAGGGAACGCAATGATAGCGGTGTCTGACGAAATTTAGAGAGAGATAATAGATTAAACTGTGACGAGAAAATTGTGTTCTAGGTGATATATGGCAGCACAAGCGCAGCAAAACGAGCGTTCCCCCACCGACGACCTACGATAAGATTTCGCCCCCAAGTTTTTGTCGTTATCTGAAACACGGCTTCCCCAATTGATCGATCGTCTTTTGACCCAAAAAAAAAAAAAAATTGATCGATCGTCGTGTGCTGACGAAACGAGCGTACGACGTTAGAGATGGTGTCGTTGTGTAGAGTTTACTGTTGAGGATGGACAATCGGCATTGACATCCAAATTTGCTTAATTACGCATAGGTTTTAAAGAATTTGACATTTTAATATTGAAGTAACTAACATATAATTTGATTTTCTCCCAAAAAAAAAAAAAGAATTTGATCAGCATTATGACTTATATCCACCTCAAATTTATCTCACAAGTAACAAAACTCCCTAACTCACAATAATTTTACTTTAAGCTAAACCCTTTTTTTCCAGACTGAAAACTAAATTGTTTAACTATCATGAAATATAATATAACATAAAAGGAAAAACAAAATAAAATCCAACTTAGATAACAAAATCTCAAATCAATGACTTTTTACTAAAATGAGTTACCTATTGTTGCACAAGTGTAATTAATATTTACACTCTTATAGATAATAAAAGATTTGAGATCTTATGGTATATTTGGATAACCTGTATAAGTGTTTTTCAATCGTAATTTACAGAATATGAGGTAGTTTTTACAGTCTACGAGGTAGCTTTTACGGTCCACGAAGTAAATATGTGGAGGAGTTTTATTTCGATTTACGTAAATCGGGCTTATATATAAGTATAAGTTCAACCAAACAAGCATTAAGAGCCTGTTTAGACTAGTGGTGGAGAAGTAGATTTTTTTTTAATATGACTTTTGGAAAAGTTAATAAGATACAAGTCAGATTGTGATTGGCGGTGGCAGAAGTGACTTTTTTTCTAATCTTGAACATGTTTGAATTAGTGTTTGGAAAGCTCGTTTAGATGAAAAATAAATTAAAAGGGCATGAATAATTATATATATATATATATATATATATATATATATATATATATATATATATATATATATATATAAGTTGTATATATTGTGATAATTGAAGATAAAAATTTAAATTTAAATTTGATAAAAAATTAAATTATTATTTAAAAATTTAAAAAACTCTAAAGTATTTAATTAAATATATTATAATGGATAAATTAGAATACATACAAATGTATATTTAATAGTACATTATTTATTAGATCACCTATCCCTAACATTTTTCTCCAAAAGTTGAAAAAGTCACCCATAAGCTAGAAAAAACGACTTCTATCATAAGTCACTTTTTTTCAATAAGCCCATCTGAGACCAGTGCAATCACAAACGGTCCTTTTTTCTCCGTTGGGCTTAAATCACTGTGCGTTTGGCTTTTCTCTTTCCCACCGTGATTGCAAACAGACCCTAAATAGTTTTTTTTGTTATGGTGTAAAAATACCCATAAACTTTTTCTAAAAAATGCATCCAATATCATAAACTTTTTGTAGGTGAAAAAATGCTTATAAACTTCTCAAAATGAGGCAAAAATGACAACAACGTTAATTGGTACAAACGTTTGTTTTGTGGGATCCACATTATTATTTTTAAAAATGTAAAAATACCCATGAATTTTTCTCAAAAGTGCACCTAATACCATAAACTTTTTTGTAGGTGCAAAATTGCCCATAAATTTCTCAAAATGGGGCAAAAATGCACACACAATTAACTGATACAAACTTCTATTTTGTGGGACCCACATTTTTTTAATGATTATTTATTTTTTTTTTAAAAACTCCCCACCCCCGTCTCTCTTCCCACCCATCTTTCTTTGATCTCCCATGACACCCTTGTCACTCCGACTGATGATTCACTTTTCGTTATTCTCAAATTCTCCACCAAGTTTTACGCTTCTAGCATACATTCAATAAAAATACCAATGTGATGATTACAAGCCCAAGAGAGATCTCATCTCAAAAGGTTAACCTAGTGGTAGGATGAGCCCCCTTGAACCTACAAACCCTATTCTACTTGTGAGATTTCTCGATGTGGGACTCATAACACATTGCAATAATTTTTGTCATTTGAATTCAAATAATCAAACTATTAAAGATATTGGGGACATGTGACGGGACATTGATGGATGATTTGCAGTTAGTGACTTTGGGGCTTTTTTCTTTTAATGCTCTATTAGCTTAGCTAAATGAAGAAGTAGGGTTATTCTCTACATGACTAGGCCTAAGTTGGCAAAGAAACGTGAGATGAAGAAGGATGACGCTCCATAGAGAGATTGAGAGCGACGAAGAGTGAATCGTCGGAGTTGAGAGAGTTTCACAAGATATTAGAGGAAGAGGGGTGGGGAAGAGAGGGGGATTTAGAGTTTTTTTTTAAAATTAAATAATCATTAAAAAACAATAATGTGAGTCCCACAAAATAGAAGTTTGTACTACAGTGTGTGAATTTTTGCCTTATTTTAAGAAGTTTATGTACACTTTTGCTCCCCCAAAAAATTTATGGATATTTTTGCACCTTAAAAATAATAATATAGGTCCCACAAAATAGATGTTTGTACCAATTAACGATGTGAGCATTTTTACCGTATTTTAAAAAATTTATAGATATTTTTAAACCTAAAGAAAATTTATAATATTAGGTGTACTTTAAAAAAAAAAATTGGATCGATATTTTTACAAAGTAACCCTTTTTTTTTTAAAAAAAAAGCCCGAATAACCCTTGAAAATAAATTGACAAACAAAAATATAGAATACACGCCGAAACGACAACAATGCTTAGTTGAACTTGAACCAGAAGAATCAAGGATGTGCTACTTCGGGTCTCTGCCCCTCGATTTTATGTGTTTCCAGAGCCCACGAGGTCTATAATTGTCATCCCAGAAGTGTAAGCCAACCCTAGACCTTGGCCTTTTCTCACTCATGGCGTCCCTCAACAAAGTTTGGATTTTTTGTCTCGCTCTCTTCCTTCTCGCATCCCCTCTTGCCCAGGGTATGTTGTTCGGATTATAGATCTAGATCCGATTTAGCATCGGTGTACTTTTACAATTGTTGGTCAGCTTGGTACTTGCACTCTATACATTCCTTCCGATTTACCAGATTTTGATTTTGTTTCTCGTGTTGTTTAATTAATATAAGAACGATGCTTGCATGCGTAGTAGGATATCGATGTTTTGGATTGTGGAAAGTAGACATTTTTTATTCATTTCAGTGCCGTTATTTTCTAATTTCGGATCCAATTCAGTTGGAGCAGGATTTTGTTTTTTGATCTGAGTTTTTCCTCGTAAATATATTATTCCCGGGGTCTTAACCGTCGTTGCACCATAAGATTTTCTTCGCTTTTATGGCTTATTGGACGTTCGTCTTTAGCATCAGTTAAGTACAAGTTATAGATAGGAGTTTTCTTTGTTAATATTGGCCATTGTATTAGCATGCACTTGCATTATATGTTTGTTTTTTTATTTTGTCAGTCTGTGACGGTTAGTTGATGATGCCTATAATCGGAACCAATAGTTAAACTTAAAAGCATTCAATTGCATTTAATTAAATTCAATCTAGGTGTATCTTTATTACAAATAAAATTCAAATCGAATTGTTGGTTTCATACGGTTCTGATTCAGAATCACTTAAAATGTTGGTCAACTGTATGCAACTGGATATTATTTGTATTTGGTTTGGTTTATTTCATTTTAAATTTGATGTTAACACTGCATCTATTCTAACGTAGCATCTTTTTTAAGCTGGGAACTCAGTGCAGCTTATATATTATCCTCTTTGAGACCCTACCACTCATTCCCAGAAATATGTTGCTAAACCTTCTTTGATTAATATTATGGTGCATTCTGTGTATGGTCATCATAAATGCACTTTGTACATGATGATAGTAAAATGTAGTTCTTCCATTTCCTAGTTGTTAGGTGCCAGTCAGACACGAATGATGCTGCAGAGACAACTGAAGAAGCGAGTGACCTCGGCATTGTTGGTGATGATGTCCAAGATTTTGGCGATGGGAGCTTTCCCTCTGCTCCTGGAATTGATACAATTTGTCTGTTCCCAAAAAATAGCGCAAAATGTAAGAATCTTCTTGTGTAGCTCACAAAAGTAAGGTTTACCTGTTTTATATTTATAATGTTATTTCGTCAAAGAAAATTGTGGTGGTTACCTTTCCTTGCTCATTTGATGCAGTGGTAACAGCTGGAGAAGAGTCTGAGCTACTTGTTGGCATTAAAAATGATGGTAATTGAATCTAATTTGATGCTTATTATAAATTTTGTTATTCAGCTTCATGCTCTGTTTTGCTTGTGGCAGTTATTCAACCTTTGTGTGTTTGGTTTGTGTTGTATTACTATTTCTGAATATAATATCTGCTTAAAAGATTTTTTGCATTGTTTTCTTTCCAGTTCCATGGTTCCCCTACGTTTGGAGCCATTGGGGGTGTAAGAAAAACAGAAAAGAAAATATAAGTTATCACAATTCAGTTTATTCACTTTATTGTTTGAACTAAAAACAGGGGAGTCAAGCTTAAACGTGATCGCAATTAAGGCCAGTGTTCATGTTCCATATAACCATCGTCTTCTTATCCAAAACCTTACTGCTCAGGTAATACTTTTTACTGGATTTCCTATCTATTATGCGAAGGAGTTGTGATGTTCATATTTTATTCTAGTATTGTTGTGCTGGTTCAGAAAATTGTACTATTTAAATTATTTAAGTAGCAGCTTGTGCTTTGATGGCAGGTTTTTAACAATGGTTTGGTGCCAGCTTCATCACAGGCTACTTTCCCTTACCTATTTACTCTGAGCAAATTATTCCAAGTAACTCCCTTAGTTTGGAAGCTTAACCCAGATTCTCTATAAATACACTCAAAGTAATTCACTATTCAAAATACCTAACCTGTTCATTGTGCTGTGCAGCCTGGAAACTTTGATCTCGTGGGTACCATTGTGTATGAGATTGAATCACATCCATACCAGAGCACTTTCTATAATGGAACTATTGAAGTTGTTGAACCTAGTGGTTTCCTTAGCATGGAATCTGTTTTCCTTGTTACCCTTGGAGTCGCACTCATTGTCCTCTTTGGGCTATGGGTCCATGGTCGTATACAGAGCCTATCTAAGGTAATGCAGTTCTTATTCTTCTAGTTTTCGTGTTCCATGTGGCCTTTGCTGATTCCTGTTTAAGGAGTGTCATGATACTTAATAATTCAAAGGTTCATCCAAAAGTGAGGCTGAGCACTATTTTCACACTAACAAAGATTTCATGCATAAGTGGCACATTAGTAAGAGTATTTGTGTACATGTTGCTAATTTTCTCCACACTACATCCAATACTCCCTCCGTCCCTATGTATAAGAGCATTTCAACCGAATCATGAGATTCTAAAAAACAGTTAAATGAAATAATTGAAATTTATTTTTTCCCAAAATACCCCTATTTATGAATGTTTGAGAGAGTATAATAATGAGAAAAGGATGAAAAAGAATGTATGTAGTATAATAATTAATTGAGGGCAGAATAGAAGAAAGTGCATTTATTATTGAGATAAACTCGAAAGGGATCTTACATTTAAGGACAAGCCCATTCAAAAAAAGGCTCTTATATATAGGGAGTAGGGATGGAGGGAGTATCAATTAAGACAATAAGCAATTGCTGAGAAATTATGATTTGGAGAGAGATTCTTAGATGACCCAGAAAATAAGAGAACCCGCCTGGACAAATCTGAAGCTGTGAAGGAAAAGAATATGTGCGGTGCTTTAAACTTATATATGTGGTAATTATTGAGCTTTGCTTTGTCACCTTGAACAATGCAGATAATTCATTTGCTTCCAGAATATATAAAAATTTCTGTGGTTTCCTCTTCAATAATTTTGCACTTCTGGCGGACTTATCATCTAGCCTTGTGCATTTTAAATGTCAAGAAAAGCTGATTTTGAATATTTTTTTGTTAAAATAACTCCTTGGTTATTTTTCCCCCACTGAACTCACTTGTATCATATATTCTTGCTCATTCATTTGCATTTTGATATTTGCTTAGAAAAAGAGAGCTCCAGCTGTTGAAGTTGGGACAAAGACCACAGATGCTTCGATGGATGAATGGCTTGAGGTGTGTATTTGTACTTCTTTTTAACACTTTTTTCTGTTCGATGTCATCATGATCTCTAGTCTTCTGTTTTTTAAGGCTTTGCTTAACATCCCCCCCCCCAAAAAAAAAAGAAAAAAAGAAAAACAAAAGGGAAAAACAAGGGCCTGCGAATGCCATTTCTTTTTACAAGAAACAATTATGCCCTTTTACTGGTGTAACCTTTAAGGTCCCTGCGCTTCTGATATCTCTCTCTTTCTCCTACCTTTTGACATCCAGGGAACTGCATACGCTCAATCACAGTCAAGCAAATCAAAAAAGAAGAAGTAGATAAATAATTCTTGTCCAAATTCAGCTGTACAAGACTCCACCTTGAGGTGCAGATTCTTGTAACAGGCTAGGTTGGAGAGTTAGATAGAGCGCGAGGATGTAGTTCTATAAAGTATAGGCTGGAGAAACGTGCCTTTCTGTTGTAGCCTATAACAAAATTTTTGCACTTTATTTTTCACTTGGGTGGACTAATGGATATTTTTTATTTATAAAGACAAAAAATAATAATAATAATAATAAAGAGGACGAGTTAGCACGGGGAAAAATACAACTTTTTGAGACCAACAAGATTTCAGTTAGGTCATGTTTATTCCATCAAAATTATGTTCTGCTCCTTGGTGAATTTGGTATTTTGGTTTCTAATCAATGTGTTGTGGCACTTGGTTTATTTGGAGTGGAGAATGGGACAGTCGACATGATTGTTTGGCTCATTGATTTGGTCATCTAAGGCCATTGGGCATGAATTGAAAGGTGCAGCTAGAATGAAGAGAAGTCCTAGTAGGGGAGGACATTACAAGTAAGGTTTTAGCTACCTGTTGAACTGCGGATTCTGAACTTTGGCATCACCTTCGCTGTGGATTTGGTTACTGTCTTCGGAAGGCAGAGTGGGAAATCCGTGCAGTTCACCGTATAAAAGCCCAACCCCATCTTCCTCTTCATTCTCACCATACATGTTTATGTTACTACTCTATTACACTCACCTTTTTTACGTGAAGTTCCAAATAATAAGTCTTATCTTACTAGAATGTGGCCGGATACGTAGATCATTCGACATCATTATGTTTTATCAATAACAAATTTTTTAATTAAATTGTTAGCCAAGGCTTTCAAACACAGTTGAAATTATATAAAATATTCGCCTAAAAGTCATCTGCTTGAAGTCAAAGGGGAAGGGATATGGGCTAATGAGCTCCTCCTTGATCTCTTGAAGATAAATACCCGTGATTAAATGCTAATCAATTTCGAGGAGATGAATGAATGATAGAGAGCTTGACAATGCTCGCGGTGAGTTTCCCTCTCTGTTGAGGGGAGACTGAATTTTTAACTGCCCAAATCTTTTTGAACAAGCAAAACGACCCTGCTTTTACTAAATGGAGAGAAAGTGGAGAGGAGATTGAAGGGAGACAGTCCCCATCGTTGTGAAACTGCATGATTTGAAATCTCTGGAGGCATATATTTGGCTCTAGGTCCTATCTCATTTTCTCCGTTTACAACTGATATTCTGTTGTTCTTTTTATTTATTATTCTTAGTGCTCCGCTGAACTGAAGTATCCAAATCATTATCCTGTTACCACTCTGCTATTGATCTTCTTTGACACTTGTTACTGATGAAAAATACTAAATAATGACTGCTTATATGGCAGCACTAGCATTCAAGTAGCTGTTCACATGGATTATATCACTTGTCAATAGACTCGATACTAAATTGCTATGATCCAGTGATGAAAGGTTTATGTTATCGAATATTTAATGTGTTAAGAGTGTCTCTCTCTCTCTCTCTCATGTATATATGTATCAAGAAGAGGAGAGTGTGGAGGACAAAGTGAGGACATAGTGGGCAAATAGAATGAAATCTTTTATCAACTAATGTGAAGCTAGGGATATGGGTCACTACCTGATGTAGTGTATGCTAATATTGTGGCCGCTCCTTTTTGTGATTCTGTGGGGGTATTCATCAGAATCTTTGCAAAAGGAGAGAAAAAGATTATCACAGTTCTGGGGAGGGGGCGATTATGTATGGGTAGTGCGTTGCATGATTATCAGTGTCAGAGACTTCCTCGGTTGGAAATTAAGGGAATTCCTTGAGGGGTATGGCCCTGCTCCTTTGCTAAGCATCTTGTGTTTGTTCTCTCTTTTTTCTTTCTGGTCAAGCACTATCAACATCCTCCTTAAATACAATTTGATTCTATGTGGTGCTTTGTTTCAACTTTAATTATAAAGCACCATCAACTTTCACAGCTTTGTTTCAACTTTCAATTTGATTCTGTGTTGAAAACTCCAATCATGTGCTTATTCTCTCTTTCTTCTTTCTGGTCAAGCACCATCTGTAGGACAAAATTCATGAATTCACAAATAAATCATAAATTAGAACACATGAATTTTCCTACATCAATAGCGGAAGACTTGTAAGAATTACCTCTCATCATTGTTAAGCTTTAATCAGACAGAGAACTCACAAATGCTGATGAAAGAGAAATGTAAAAAGAAGTGAAAACAGAAGATAATTGTCAGGTCTCTTTCTGACTAGTTGTGAGGCACAACAATGACAACTGGGTTAATAGCCGTCACTAGTCAGGGAACCTTAGATGAGCAGACCAGGTTTTTCTTACGCTCATTTCATTTGGCCGTAAACTTAATTGTATATTTTCCACCATCAGAAAAATTACATTAATAGCCAATAACCCTAATATTAAATTGGGCCTAAATCTGACTTACAACCCACATTTATGATATTTTAATTAAGGGTTAAGATGCAGATTTGGTAAAGAACTATTACCCAAAGTGCACCCAACACAACTAACTATTTTAGGGTGCAAAAATAGACATTATGAATTTTTAGGGTGCAAAAGTAGACATTATGAATTTTTTTTTGGAGCAAAAATAGCAATTTCATTATCTATTTTCAAGTGCAAAAATTGTTATTTTTGCTCCAAAAAAATTCATAATGTCTACTTTTGCATCATAAAAATTCATAATATCTATTTTTGCACCCTAAAATAGTTAGTTGTGTTTGATCCACTTTAGAAAATAGTTCATTGTTATTTTTGCACCTTAACCCATAATTACCTAATTAATAATAACTAATAATAATAATAATATATTAAAATATCTTACATTCTCTCACTTGGCTTGTAACTATATGTCAGTTTCCTTGTCTAGATTAATTAAGGTTATGCTGCAAGAATTGTAACGGCACAGCTTCTCCCGGACTGTCTTTACTCAGCCGGGTTCATGACTGACCGGGGACTTGCGTCTTTACTCGCAATCCCAGGCTCACCCCGCCCCCTGCAGAATTATCGCCGAAGCGAGCCTCCCCAGGTCTCGAGGACACTACCTGGGGGTAAGTAGTTCCTAACGTGAGACCTGGTACCATTGAGCTCAGCGCAAGTGGTTACCAGGTTGCTCTTAAGGCTCGTACTTACCCCCAGGTTGAGCCTTCGAGCCCTTGGGAGGCGTATTAAATCCCCATGGGGAAGGGACAATTCCTGGCTGGGAAAAGACCTCAGTAAGGTGGGGTGACTCAGTCCGGCACCGCTAGGGACCCCGAGTGGGAGACGGGAGACGCCGTGCCGTTACATAAAAAGGCGCCTTTTTATGTAACGGCACAGCTTCTCCCGGACTGTCTTTACTCAGCCGGGTTCATGGCTGACCGGGGACTTGCGTCTTTACTCGCAATCCCAGGCTCACCCGCCCCCTGCGGAATTATCGCCGAAGCGAGCCTCCCCAGGTCTCGAGGACACTACCTGGGGGTAAGTAGTTCCTAACGTGAGACCTGGTACCATTGATATTTTAATTAATTACCTAATTAATAATAACTAATAATAATAATATATTAAAATATATTATACTATCAACATCCTCCTTAAAACGTTATCATACCACCAAATTAACTGCGGTCGCACATGATTGTAGATTTCATGTTAACTTTTTGTAAGGGCGGAGTAATAACTTTGCAGATTGTTTAGCTGGGAGTGCTCATTCTTTTGATGGTGGTTTTCTTTCTTTTGTAATAGATGTAAAGTAACTGTTGTTAAGTTTCGAATTGACCATAGCTAGTAGCGGCTTCCAAACATAATTAGGTCATATAACCTAGTGACCTGAAAATTCCCCAATAAGTAAAATGTCAGGTCGTAAGTTGGATCTCGTTTCTTGCTATATTCCATGTTGTTTGAGCCTATGACATGTGATGAGGAAGTTGTTCCTTTCAACCAACCAACATGACATTCAAACATTGACGTTAGATCTCATTTCTAACTTAGGATAATTAATGCCTCTCCTTCTAAATTTTAAAAAGAAGGTTAAAATATAAGGTTATCAAACCTAGATTGGATCAGCTGGGTCAGCCCTAAAAACCGGTCCGGGTAGGTCCCCTAGCCTGGAATCTTGTGCAACCAGAATTGATCTGTTCCCAACCCGACCATCTCAGCCGAGTTGCTGGGTTGACCCGTATGCCTTTTTTTTAAAAAAATTAATATTTTTTATGGGGTAGATTACAATATAAGTCAAAGTTAATGATAATTTTTGTGTTAATGAATAATGACTACTAGTTTAAAGATTAAAGGATTGTAGATAGGAATATTTTGTTATCATATATCTATTTTGATAATTTACTAGGAATAATATTTATGATTATTAATTATATTGTTATAGGATGATTGATTGATACTAGATGTCAATATGTCCAAAAAAATTGTAAAGAATGTGAGAAAAGTGTATGATTATTTTGTTAGTAATTTAAGATATTGAATTGATTTTGGATGATATGATACTATAATGAGAATTTCAATTATTTTTTAATTTTTTATTCATCACCAATCTAACCCTCAGGTTGACTTTGAACTGACCCACTGAACCTTAACTGTTAAACGTTGTCCAGTTGTACAACCTTTGTTAAAATAGTACTCAAAATATTAAAATGGAAAAAACCATAAATCTTAGCTTTATTTTTTTTACCATGTACTCCCTCCGGTCTTATTTATAAGTAATTTTCTCCTTAATTGCGTAAAACAAACTGGTAGTTAAAAATAATAAATGTGTCAAAAATGTCATGTTTTTTCCATATATGTCATTATTTATGAAAATATATATATAGAGAGAGAAAATGTATAAAAAGTATGAGAGATGGTAAAATATGTTTTTCCAATACTTTGTCAGACTTCATTTACTTATAGTTTGTTTGGTTCGATTACATGAGAGAGGATTGCATGTAATCCTGATGTAATAATGCGATTACAGTGTTTGATTACACTTATATAATGTAAAAAGGATTACATTTTGTAATCCTGATTGCATCATTTAATGTAATCAGGATTACGTTACTAGGACTGATGAATGAGGATGCATGCATCCTGTAATCTAGTAAAAATGACATTGTTACCATTATAATTTTTTAAATTGACCAAAGTACTTACCCATAAATGCGACTAAATATTAAATAATTTTAATTATCACCATTAAATATTAAAAAAATAATTAATAATATAGAAATTTAAGAAATATTCCCCATTAAAATTTTTTTAAAAAATATATTCCGCCGCTAAAAAATATTAAAATATCTCATTAAATAATATTACCATAATTAAATATTAAAAAATTGACATGAATATAATTTATACACTGTATAATATTTCCATCATTAAATATTAAAAAATTTCTATGAACCCACCGTGTACACTGCACGGAATGGAAAAAATTATCATGAACCCAACGTGTACATTACTATATGTGTAGAAAGGGGTAATTTTGTCAATTGTTATGTTATTCTCATATATTATCGTGTTTTATGTAATCCAACTAAATATTTTTATGTATACGCATCATATTTCCCTAATGCCGAACCAAACACATTACATTGTATTACATTCCATTAGATTACTTCCAATTCCATGAACCAAACGAGCACTTAGTGAGTTCTCTCTCTCTCTCTCTCTTGAATATAACTTTTGATGTGTGTGATAACTAATTATAAATAATATGTATTTAATAAGGGTAAAATAGAAAAAATAAGCTTACATTTTCAGACACAAAGTGAAAGTTGCTTATAAAAAAGATCAACCCTATGAGAGAAAAAGTGGTTTATAAATAGGGCCGGAAGGAGTAAATCTTACCTTACTTCATCTCTTTTTTTGTCTTTTTCTTAGTACCTCTTAAAGACCTGACAAAGTGACCGTTTGGGATAAATCTACACCGTCCGATTTTATCTACGTTGGTCCCTGCATTCAATTAAGATTTCGAAGCATTCATCACATTTGTACGACACACGCCCATGAGCAAACCTCTCTTATTGCCCATAAGGAAAACAAAGCCAGAGAAGCGGCGCTTGGCTTCTTCAAAGTCTGCATCTTGAGTCACCTACCTTACCCATAGAAGACAAGTTACAACTCACAAGAGCATATCCTTCTGCTAGGATGCCCCCTATAACAGTGGTCAATTCTGAACTTAACTACGTTACTATGCATTCGTTACATTTCTGCCACGTGTTTCAATCCAACGGTCTGTTCCCAATATGTCATGCGCATAGAGTCCTATATATACTTGGTCTCGCTCCTGGTTCAGTGCAGTCTCATTATGCATAGTGAAAAGCCCTTGAAATCAGTCCCCGACAGAAAAAGAAAATGTCAAACCCTAAGGTCTACTTTGACATGACCATCGGTGGCCAGCCCACCAGTCGTATAGTCATAGAGCTCTTTGCTGATACCACCCTAAGGACCGTCGAGAATTTTCGTGCCCTCTGCACCAGCAAGAAAGGATTCGGCCGCAGTGGCAAGCCCCTTCACTACAAGGGCTCCATCTTCCACCTTGTGATTCCTAACTTCATATGTCAGGGCGGTGACTTCACTGCCGAGAACGGCACAGGTGGCGAGTCAATTTACGTGCCAATTTTAAGGACAAGAACTTCGTGAAGAAGCACACTGGTCCCAGAATGCTGTCCATGACCAATGCCGGACCCGGAACCAACGGATCACAATTCTTCATTTGCACAACCGAAACATTGTGGCTGGACGGCAAGCACGTGGTGTTCGGTTAGGTGGTGGAAGGCATAGACGTGGTGAGGGAGATCGAGAAGGTCGGGTTAGGGTATGGGAAGACCTCAAAGCCAGTAGTGATTGTCGACTGCAGTCAACTCTCTTAGAGAAGTGCGCGACTCTGACTCTTATGGTTGACCTAATCTAGACAATCGTGTCTTCCATGCAGCTTCATTTTTCTCTTTTTATAAACTACGGGTTTTACTAGTTGTTATGATCACATGTTAATTTTTTTCTTCTCCATGTCAGTACGTAGTCCACCGAGTGGAGTCTTGTGATGGTAAATATGAATCACCATAAATAAAGTTATGAGATTATTGACAATAATTATGCGTTTAATTTGATGTTTTGAAAGCCAAGTGGGGATGTTGGGGTTGGTTGACAATTAGGGAGATATTCCAAGTATGAATTTTTGTGGTTGTGGCTTGGAAATAAAGGTAGATGTTCATATTACAAGGGAATGATTTGATGTTATTCCAAGTAAGGTTAGTAGTGGGTTGGGAATAAAGGTAAATGTTCATATTACAAGGGAATGATTTGATGTTATTGGCGGGAAATGGAAGGTAAGGTTGGTCAAGTAGTAATAGTTGGGAGATATCCAACTACGTGCTTGTTTATGATAGTTTTTGGGACTCCTAAAAATATGTATTTATATAAGTTAAGATAAAACTCATATCATATATTTACATCGTATATTGATCATTATTCTAAACAAACAAGTAATTTGCATAAACTAATGGGTGGTGTTGTAACGAAGTTGTAAGTAGTTAGTTGAAATGGGGGTAGGAAAATATGTAGGGTCTATAAAATGAGGGAGAATTAGGGAAAAGGGAACATGTGTTTGGCGTGGAGAAAAGAGGGAGGTCCCCTAACTGGGCTTCTCGTCATATTTTGAGTATTCTCGGCTTCTACATGAGCCCATTGTTGGCCATTTGATTTGCTTCAAAAACACTTGGAGACAATAAGATATATAATTATATTATATATTGTGTATCATTATATCATATATCCGTTTATAAATTAAACAATTTAAAATAAAAAAAATAGTTTAAAATAATTTATTTAGCTTCCTTAATCTAAAAAAAAATTGTGTCTTATACTTAAAGTTGGAGATAGTACAAAATTATATTCTCCCAGGTTAATGGAAAAGTTTTGTGTCTTTGATCATCCGCCTCCTTTTCCCTAGGAGGAGGTGAATGATGAAGGATAGTGGGTTGGTTAGTTTTTTAGGCCATTTGTTTCAGTAGCTTGTTGTTGCTTTGTACTCTTATTTTGAGTAATGTATTCCATTTTTCATTCAAAAAAACAAGGAGATAAATCTTCCTTAAAATGTCATTAGATGGAATTGTTCAACTGAAGAGTTTCCACATGAAAAGGTGCTTGTCAGGAAGTAAAATGGACCAAAGGAATTCTCAAAATGGATCAGTGGTTAGAGGCCAACTAATATGATTTTGCAAGCATTTAATGAAGCCGGCTTTTATATTATAGATCCTTGAAGAATTGCCACTCCATATGAGTTGCTAGTTTTTTAGGTAAATCCTTTGCACACAGCACGCTTGTGTACGTACGTGTGTGTGACTTCAGACCAATTTTGGCATCCGAATAATGTTTGGCCATAAAATATATTCGATTCCATTACTACATGCACCTTTGACTAGACGGGGAAAAGCATATTCTCCACTCCAGCCTCACAACACAGGCATCAAATCAATTTTTAAATCCTATTAAAGAAAAATATGCTTATCTATGCAATCAAATAAAATATAATGTCACTGGAGATGAACTGTTCGGATCAGTATGGGCTTCAGAGGCCCATAACTAGTCCAAAAATTACATGCATG
Organism: Albizia julibrissin; assembly: GCA_037074505.1. NCBI lineage: Eukaryota > Viridiplantae > Streptophyta > Magnoliopsida > Fabales > Fabaceae > Albizia > Albizia julibrissin. Next base: position 849,210 of record CM073480.1, on the reverse strand, counting down.
GGGATGTATACTGCTAGTTCATTTAACATCCCCTTTTTTCCTAGCTCCTCGAGTGATAAAATATAAGATAAACTAAAACTTCTATTATCCTCACTGGAAAAAAAAAAAGGAAAGGAAATATAGGTTGTTGGAAAGCAGAAAAGAACCCGAATTCTCACTCGTGATCAGATAAAAGATTGAGATCGTCTTATTTTATTTTATCTTTTTTTATAAACCTCTCTTCAAAACAAATGATTTCTCACATATCAGAAATCAGATGAAAGCTACACAAGAATTTCTTAACGGCAATAAGTAAATATATCTATCAAACGAGAAAGTAAACAATCTATCTTCATATTTTCATTTTGAGAACGTACAAGTCCGACAAGAAGCAAGCAACGACTAGTCTGTTACTCGAAAGTCCTCATTCACCTTCACCTTTTCTTTTCTTTTTTCCCCCCTAGCTAGAGGATTCTTGTTATCATGGGATGCTGAGTTATCATTTCATTAGAGGAGTATTATAGTCTTTAACAACATTTTAGGGATTTGTTAAAAGCACATGCCTAAATTTGAATTTCGATATTTCAATTAGATTAATTGAAATTTTCTTATTTTATATCTAATTGCATGAATTTGTTCTAAAAATAAAAATCACAAACATAAGATCACTGTAAAATTCCTATTAATCTTGCAAAGCATATATTCTTTTTAAAAAAATATGTCTTCTTCCCATATTTAATATATTAAAGAAAAATATAATCTAATCTAGTATGAATTATATACGCAAAAAAAAAATATTTATTTACTATATATATTTGGGAAAATGCATTTTCATGGGTTGCTAGTTGTCACTTCATTATAGAATTAGAAATAAGAATAAGCTTTTTTTAAAAAAAAATTTTAAATGCATAATCGAGTGTTTTTCTTAAGGGTAAATATAACTTTTTGTCCTTGAAATTTAACCTGATTTTGATTTTGGTCCCTCAAGTTTGAAATTGGTGATTTTGGTCCCTCAATTTTATTCTGTTTATCATAGTTGATTCCTCAAATTTGAAAAGAACTTGGTAGCGCTTTTAATGGCGTTACTTCATTCGACGTAGTGCTAATATCGTTAAATTCGTCTAGTGGTTTTGGTCCCTGAAATTTGCCTCAATTTTGGTTTTAGTTCATTAACTTTGAAATCGGTGATTTTAGTCTTTCAAGTTTTCTCTATTTATAACTATTGGTCTCTCAAATTTGAAAAGGACTTGATGTCTCGATTTTGGTTTTAGTCCCTCAAGTTTGAAATAAGTGGGTTTGGTCCATCAAGTTTGTTCTGTTTATAACTATTAGTCCCTTAAATTTAAAAATGACTTGATAACCAGGTTATGAAACCCAAATTGGACCGATCGATTCGGCCCTAAAACTGGCAAACCGGTCCGGTCCAGGAATCAACTCGATTCAGCATTTTAAAAAAAATCGATTTTTTTATTTTCTTTATAATTTCATATTAATAACTCTTAAATATTCACTTTTTGATCAGTTTGATTCCATTTTAATTACGATTTGACTTCAGTATGATTTACTAACCCTTGACCCAGTACCCTGGCCAGTTCAATGACCAATCCGGGTTTAATTACCTTACTTGGTAGCGCCTTTAACGGCGTTAATTCTTTCGATATGGCGCTAACACCATTAAAATAACTTATATGTCATGCCTTTTAGGACAACTGATATGACAAATATATTATAATATATTATATTGTGCTAAAAGAAAAGGTAAAAAAGGCATCAAAACAAAACGAATGAGCCTAAAAGACATAACATATAAGTTATTTCTAACTTGTGCATTTTGTTTTGATACCCTTTTTTCTTTCTTTTTTTTACAGCTCAATATAAATATATTATAATATATTTTTTATATTAGTTGTCTTAAAAGGTATGACACATAAGCTATTTTAACAGTGTTAGCGCCACATCGGACGAATTAAAGCCCTCAAATGCTTCACTAAGTCATTTTTAAATTTGAGAGACTAACAATTATAAATGGAGTAAACTTGAGAAACCAAAATCACCGATTTTAAATTTTAGGGACTAACGGTGATAAACAGAGTAAATTTGAAGGACCAAAACTATCGATTTAAAACTTGAATGACCAAAATCAAAATCGGACCAAAAATTATATTTATCCTTTTCTTAAATTTAAATTTAAATTTAAATTTAAAGGAGACGTTTTCTTTTTGTTTGGGGCCCAAAGGGTAATGTGTGTTTGGGGAGACCAAAATCATGGTTTTAAGAGATATTTTTCATAAATCGAGATAAAATTTTTCTCATATACTTACCTTATAAATTATAAAAACTATTTTTCAAAAGCTAATCCAAACATACCATAAACCGAAATGATAACCGTATTTGGGATTAAGGGGTATTTTCTTAATTGGAGATTACGCCGCCGTGGCAAAGACTTGATGAGTTCCAGGCTGGCCAAAGGGAACGTGATAATACGTTCCGACATACGAATAACACTTGTCAGGACGGAAGTGGAGCTCAGCTGGACGTATTGCGAAGCGGAGGATCACTGCCTCGATTAACGGGAAACTTCCAACTAGACGACGACGACGGCTTGATAATCAGAGATACGTCTCAAAGGGTTAATTCACAAGCATAAGCACGTCTATCTGCGGCTTAATAATCTCTTTATCACTAGCAGTCAACTGCGGTCTAGTTCCCGTGATTCGAGGGCTTTCACACAGGACACCTGGGCAATCTTCTTTCCTCTTTGATTTAATTTCCCTGGTTTCAATTCGATTCGATCCCTTCTTGGCGGGAAAGCTGAGCACGACGACGTCCTTGTCGTCATCTTCCACAATTCAATTGAAGTTGACAGGGACCGAGAGATATAGATGGGAGTTTCCGAGAATTCTAAGGGTTTGATACTGGCTGTTGCATCTAGTGTATTCATAGGGTCAAGCTTTATCTTGAAGAAGAAGGGTCTTAAGCGTGCTGGTGTTCACGGTACTCGCGCAGGTCAACCTCATGGAAATTCTAGTTTATTTATTTATTTTTGATATCTTCCAAATGCTCAGGGGCATCTTCATGTATTGGTTCTTTTCTGTTGCTTGATCATTGGGTGGTGAATCATGAAGCTATCTGCGAAGCAATCTCGTGTTTGATAAATTGTCTGGTGATAGGAGAATTTATGTTTTTATGTTGTGGATTTTTATTTCAGTGAGAGTGATTGTCCCTTCTTCTCTTCTGCTATTCTAGAAACTCTTCATTGTCAAACCAGGGTTATTATGGATTTATGAGATGAATGTCTTTTTGACTTTGTTAATCACATTGGCGTTTGTCATAATTGGGCTTGAGGAGCTGCTTTGGTACCTTTTTTTTTTTTTTAATCCCATCAACTCTGCAGTTTAAACCTCTGGTTGAGACACTCGTCAATCTAAATTTGTTGTTTCTCAATTTTTAGGAACCTAAATAAGAGTAAAAAATCGCATCCTCTTGTTGACTGGAATCTTAGCATTTAGTGTCGTTAAGCTTGATTGGCAAGTAGGTTTTGATGCAGAATTCCCCTAGAATTTGTTTGGTCATGATGAATTCCTGGCTTTTGTTCTAAATGAATGATGAATTATTGCCAGGCTTGTACTTAAAAGCAGATTCTAACCTGTTAAGCATGCTGGTCAGGTTATCATGCAAGAATGCTTTTAACATGAAAACAGCAGTGTCAATATACCTATTAGTATTTATCTTGGTGATATACAACTTTTTTTCAACTTCATTGATCCTTTAGGCTTCATACTTTGCCACTATTACTTGAGGCTTTTGAGCTTGTCATTCAATTTTGTTTTGGAATTTGCAGGAGGTGGTGGTTATACTTACCTACTAGAGCCACTATGGTGGGCTGGCATGGTGACTAGTATGTTTAGGATTTTTATCTCACTCTGGTTTTAGTGTGCTTGAAAGATGAAACAAAATGGTAATGAATCTTGAAAATACTTGGTTTACAGTGATTATTGGGGAGGTTGCGAATTTTGTGGCCTATATCTATGCTCCAGCAGTTCTGGTTACCCCCCTTGGAGCTCTGAGCATCATTGTCAGGTAAATATGCTAGTGCTTAATCAATTGGAATACTTCCTGGCTTTGATTTTGTGTTGGAACTAACGTTCAGTATATATTGCAAGTGCTGTTTTGGCTCACTTCTTATTAAAGGAACAGCTTCAGAAGATGGGGATATTGGGATGTATATCCTGTATTGTAGGATCAGTCGTTATTGTTATTCATGCACCTCAAGAACAAACTCCAAATTCAGTGCAAGAAATATGGGATCTGGCCACTCGACCAGGTTTAGTTTGATCCTTTTTTTCCTTGCACACACTAAATTTTTACTATCTGCTAACTGACCCTCTTCTTTTCTTTTGACAGCATTTCTAGTTTATGTTGTGGCAACGATTTCAGTAGTTTTAGCTTTGATTTTGCACTTTGAACCTCGCTATGGACAGACTAATATGCTGGTTTACTTGGGAATTTGTTCTCTGATGGGCTCACTAACGGTAAATATGTTCTTACTAAGCATCTGGATGGAAGTTTAATATTAATGTCGCCATACATGATTTTAACTACCTATGTTTTGGTTCAATGTTAAATTCATGTAACTATTCAGGTTATGAGCATAAAGGCCATTGGAATTGCAATAAAGCTCACGTTTGAGGGAATTAATCAAATAACTTATCCGCAGACTTGGTTTTTTCTCACAGTGGCAATAATATGTGTCATTACCCAATTGAATTACCTGAACAAGGTGCGTGCAAAGATACTAGGGTCTGATGCAACTTATAACCAGAACTGTAAATTACCGATATTATGATGATGAATTTCATGAACTAGGTCCTGTGAGGCAATGATTGTTTTTTGGTCTCATATCTCCTCATACTGTAGGACCGAAACTGATAGAGAGACCTTGCCATAAACCCCCAAGTCCAAGAGCAAGTTAACAGAAAAGACACTGAAGTACATTAAATTTAAACAAAATAGTTGTACTCAATTACTGGGGATATATGCAAAGCTTGCTCTGCGGCAATGTAAATATTGGATGGTACCTTATGCTGTATTTGTATGTTTAGTGTTGGAAATTTGTTAAGGGAATTGCCTGTTTAGTCTTGATAGCTTTTTCTTTTATATACTTGGTCCATCATTTGCTGACTAGTGAACCGATGAGCACAACTCAAGTAATGTTCTATCTAATGAGCTGCATGTTGGAATTCTTACTATTATGACTCTAATTATCAGCCATCAATGGCCTATCTCTAACTCTCTGGGACTGTATAACTAATTTTGAGTGTACTTTGCACCATTCAATGATGTTTTAGGCACTAGATACGTTCAACGCAGCAATTGTTTCTCCTGTATATTATGTCATGTTCACAACTCTGACTATTACTGCCAGTGCAATAATGTTTAAGGTACAATTTCAGATTCATATTCTTGGGAACAGTTAGTTATGTGCCAAAGTTTTCCTTGTGGCAAATTATCTTGACTTTATGCTTTCTTCTATGTTTTGTTGTAGGATTGGTCAGGTCAGAATGCAAACTGCATAGCATCCGAGGTATGTGGCTTCATCACCGTTCTTTCAGGAACAATTATATTGCATGCTACAAGAGACCAGGAACAATCTAACAAGCAAGGTATAGTTTTAGCAACACCTTGAGAACAGACGCATTTTTGTTATCCATTCATTTGCTGATAATTCATAGGCTTATACGGCCTTGAATCTTTTCAGTTTTCACCATATTTATCCTGCAATAAAATTTTCTTTTTATAAAGCAGGGACCTTGAAGTGGTACATTGGTGAGGATTCGATGAAGGGCCTCGAGGATGAACACCTGATCCTTATAAATGGTTCAGAATATGTTGAACATTGAATTTTCCCGAGGTTGGTGACTTGGTGTAAGAGAACATGTTTTGGCGGCAATCATGCAACAGCTTGATCCCATCCAGTTTCGCAGTTTGGAGTGCTTGGCTTGTCACTGATTGTGGGACGTAGATCTGTGCATTTTGGATTCCTCTAAGTTTCTGACCATTTCTGAGCTGTTTGCTGCTGCTGCTGCACAGGCATGCAGATTGTGCAAAGGATGTGTGACGAACCACCCAAGATTCAAGAGCGCAAAATCCAATTGAAACTGCAATGGCACTTGAAGATGTTTGGGGGTGATTTCACTTTGTTTAAATCCTTGTAACTTGCTTGCCCATCGGGTAGTAACGCTAGGCATTGTTTATGTACAAAATTTACCGTTATGATTTTTTATTCAACTACTATTCTATTAAAATTTTGAAAGATACACTAAGATTCTCTAGAATATCTCTAGTGTTTTTCCGGTGAAAATCTTATTCTTTTTCTTTATACATAACCTCATTAATAAAATATTTAAATCTCAGTGGAATCGAACTTTGAATATATCGTATCAATAGTTTCCAGATATAATCTACACTTCCCTTATACTTTATCTTATCCCACAAACTAATATTGATATAATTCTATGTATAATAGATACCATGCTTATATCAGTTATATGGTTTCGGATGTTTGGATGTGCATGTTTTTTTAGATAAGTTTAGATAAAAAATTTTTCACATATTTATTTTGTATACTATAAATCATGATTGAAAAATACTTTTAAAGGTTTCAATCGCTATTTCAAACACCTACTAAATATAGCATAAAATGTTGAACTTCTATTTTTAATTTTTAATAATTGTATAATTGTAATTTATGTAATAAATTCATGCTTTACACAACTTTAATGATCAAAGTGATGCTATTTTCCTTATAACATTTATGGAGGGAGATATAGCTTTTATGAGATGTGTAGGAGATTTTAACGTCAACTGAAATAAAAAATAATTCCAAATATAACAAAAATATATAAATGTACATAATTTTAAATTAATTTACTTTACCCGCAGGAAAATATAGTTCGAGAGATAGCTTGTTTGGAATAGCGATTGTAATCTTGAAAAGTAATTTTTCAATCATGATTTACGGTATACGATGTAAGTATATGAGAGAAGTTTTGTCTCGATTTACGTAAAAAACATTTAGAAGTTAATTTTGTGGGTGTTTGAAATAGTGATTGAAATCTTCAAAAATAATTTTTCAATCATGATTTACAGAATACGAAATAAATATATAAAAAAGTGTTATCTCAATTTATGTATATAAACGTTATGGAGTTTTTAGAGTTGTATGGTTATCACTTTGTATGCTTATCACAAATCAGGCAAGATTTGTTTTTAAAACAAAAAAGATAAAATCATATCTTACCAAAAAAAAAAAAAAGATAAAATCATAGAAGGCGCCCTTGACCGGCCGACCCAAAGTTAAGGCAGAAGCACGTGTCGTGATCAGACCTTCGACCGTCCGACCCAAAGTGATATCACCCACAGATATATTTATTCATCGCGCACGCCTGTTTTCGCTGAGAACTAACGCGACCTCGAAAGGAAGAGAACGAAGGATTCACAGAGAGAGAGAGAGAGAGAGAGAGCACAGGCATAGCAATGGCGGCTCCTGTATCTGCCTGGGCTAAACCGGGAGCATGGGCGCTTGATTCCGAAGAACACGAAGCCGAGCTCCTTCAACAGAAAGACAAGGATGATACTTCCCAATTTCCTTCTCTTTCTGTCGCCGCTGCCACCAAGCCAAAGAAGAAGAAAGCCCAGCCTATATCTTTGGCCGATTTCACTACTTACGGAGGCCCTAAACCATCCCATACCTCTCATTCCGATGCCTTGACACATGAAGATCTCATGATGCTGCCAACCGCTCCTCGCCAGCGAACTGCCGAGGAACTTGAGCGCGACCGGAGTCGACTTGGCGGTGGTTTTAGGTCTTATGGTTCCTATGACCGGCCCAATAGGAATTATGGGGGGGACGAGTCGTCCAATTCTCGATGGGGTTCTTCTAGGGTTTCTGATGAGCCCAGGAGGAATGGTTCCTTTGGTCGGGATTCGAATCGCGAAATGGCGCCTTCACGAGCTGACGAAATAGATGATTGGGCTGCTTCTAAGAAATCGATCGTTGGGAATGGTTTTGAGAGGAGGGACAGGGATAGAGGAGGCTTTTTTGATTCACAATCGAGAGCTGATGAATCAGACAATTGGGTATCTAATAAGAATTATGTGCCATCGGAGGGGCGTAGATTTGGTTCGAATGGTGGGGGGTTTGAGAGAGAGAGGAAGGTTGGATTTAGTTCGAGCGGTGGTGCAGATTCGGATAATTGGAACAGGAAGAAAGGGGAATCTAACGTTGGTGGCGGCATTGACAGAACCGAGACCCCGAGTGGAAGACCGAGACTTAATTTGCAGCCTCGATCACTGCCTCCGAGTAATGGAAGCCAAGAAGGTTCTGGGAATGTGGAAAAGCCCAAGGGTCCAAACCCATTTGGAGACGCAAGGCCAAGGGAGGAGGTTTTGGCGGAGAAAGGGCAGGATTGGAAGAAGATTGACGAGCAGCTGGACGCAATGAAGACTAAGGAAACAGTCGAGAAGAAGGAAGGATTTGGGAGGAGGGGCTTCGGATCTGGCAATGGACGCGCTAATTTGCCGGAAGAAAGAGCTGAAAGGAGTTGGAGGAAGGCGGTATCCGAGGACAGTCGTCCAACAAGGTTTGTCAGTAAAGAGAATAGGAAACAAACTTTGTAGTTTCATGCGTTAAGTGTTCTTGATTGGCTTTATTAGTTGGTTTGGACATGGTATGCATTTATCCTTTTCTTAAATTTTTACATCGGTTAGAAGTTTGAGATGATTTCAGGTAGAATTATATTATGTAGACTTCTTTTGATACTGAGAGGAGTCTCTTTGTTCGTAGCATTTTTTTTCTTAAGGAAAAACATTGAAGAAAAGAGAGCCAAGACGTAAAAGTCACGAACTTTTAATTGGCTGCTTGTGCTGTACTGTGCAATGTTGCTTTTCTCGTTCTAATTTGTTAGCCTTCTGCTAGATCCTTTTTTCGGTTTGGCGAAAAAAAAAAAGATCCTTCTTTCGGAAGTCATGCTACAGGTCGGTATCGTACATTAAGGGGTGCTTGAAATTTTATGTGAAGTCATCATTGGCATTGTTGTACTTTCTGTGGTTAGGACTTGGGAGGATCCGTTAAAAATCTATTCCAAGTTTCCGACCACTTAGCGACGTCTACTTGTTAAGGCTTAGTCACTTATTCCCAAATATCTGATTATTTGAACCTGACTAGCTATGAATCATAATCGTTGTCTTGGAGCCACTGGGTTGAACATGGTCTTTGATTAATAATGCATCGGTCATGTCCTTAATTCATATGCCAATTAGGATTTTGAGCAGAAAATGGTATATTTTTTCCTGAAGCACCATAATGTACTTGGGCTTTGAGTCCCTCAGATGGTTTCTTATATTTGATTTCTGGCCACATCACTACCCGATAGATTTAATAGTTGTTGCTTCTATTGATATGGCGTCTCTCGAGATCTTATTTTGATTCTGTTAATTTGTGTACTTTCTGATGCAGCGCTGAGAAATCCGAGGATGGACACGTTGAAGAAAACTGAAGGATTGTGAATTAATTTTGTCCCTGCGAAATAGACCTGTTGAAGAAATTAGGAAATTGAATCCTGAGCTTCCTTTTTTTCGTGTTATTTAAATTTGTCATAACTTATCAAAACGCTTCTTTTCTGAGACACTATACTGAAACGGTTACAGACAATTTTGGTAGGTCTGCTTGTAGCTTTAAAGAGCCTTAGCTGTTATATTTTTGTTTATAGCCCATTGTGGCGGTAATTTTCGCCATTTGAAAATCTATATTAAACATATATTGGGTGGTGAACTTATGATTTTGGTTTTTATTTTCAACTCAATAATATCTGTACGTGCGTTGGACAGATCTGATTCCTCACCGTTGTTGATTTCTTGTATTTTATTCTGATTTGATCCGATTCGGTGGAATGACGCTTGTGTTCTTATTGTATTTTTTTTTAATATTAAGACAAACTTCATTAAAACATAGGATAAAAAGATTACATTATAATTGGGCTACTTTACATGTGTTCTTATTGTCGGTTAATGAATGAGCGCGGGCGAAGCTGGCTTGACATCTTTCTAAGCAAAGAAAGATATTGCATACGAATGTAGTTAAGATGAAAATAACAGTTTAAATTGTGTGGCTTAGTTTCTCAGTCTTATTTTTGCCACCAGCTAAGTGCTTGTTTGAATTGTTTCAAGTGATTGTGAAAGGAATTGTCCTCTAAAATATAGGAGTATTTTATTTTTTTTAATAAAACACTGGATATCATTTCTTTTTCATAGAAGAGATGACAAGAGTTTAATCATACCCTCATCTTTGGCCAAAAAAACAAAAAAAATCACCCTCATCAAGATCCACCCTGGAGTGGTTAAGTGGAGATTGATGAAGGATACAAGTGTCCTATGCTATGCGAAGATTTCGTTTTGCCTGCATACATATTTAAATGACATTTGCTAATCCTTATATAAAACTGGCCTAACATCATCAATAATGTCTTTAAAGGAATTATTAATATCAATACCCCTAATACAAAAGTCAGTGGCTTCTATCTGGTCTGAATAAACCACAATGTTCCTTAGACACTTAGTTCAACACAAATTTAGCCTATTGATAATCCCCACATTTTAGCACATTTATTAATGTAGGCTGTTTTATTAAATTATGTAAACAAAACATAAATTCAGCACATTTATGTTTACAAAATATGCTTGGCTGAGCAGAATGTTACCTCCACTGGTCATAATCATAGAGGAAAAAGTCACTTCATAGCCTTAGTACTAAATATTGGGCAAAGTTGTGGTAGTTAATTTTTTTTTTTTTATCTTGCCCTTTCTTGATTGCAACAAATTATTCACAAATTTTTAATCCTAAACAACACTTTATTGTGGTTATTAATTTTAATAAAGCGACAAATTAAAAAGTTATACACCGTATTTTTTTAAGCTTAACAATATTAACTACTATCTCTTGAAAAGCTCAAGAATATCAACTACCCCTACTATATCTTGAAAATCATAAAATTATTATTATTATTTTTAATTATTTCCTCTCACTGAAGAGAGGCAGCGATAACAACAAAAGCCAGCATTGGCATGTGGTGTGAGGTTGAAAAGGTAATGATATAAATGGAGTGCATGACTTTGAGGTAAATTGGATTCCTCCTTTGATGTTGGGTTCACACTCGAACCTTTTTTTTTTCCTTCAAACATGGCACTTTGCCACTACTTGTTCATTAATGTTCATCTCTACCTTGACGGCCAACTAATACCTATCATCACCATGGCAATATCAGTTCAAAATACAGCAGCTATTAAACCACCCCCACGTCTCCAAATCTTAGATCAGAATCTTAACAGTTACTTTCATTAATCCCATAAGTTTTTAATATTGATGGCGACACTCTTTCTACCATATTAATTCATCCCTCATATTTCATAATCATTCATTACTGTTTTGCACTTGCATTGATGCCTATTGTCATGACAAAAATTTCCATGTCTCATGTGATTCGCTCTTAAATTTCTACTTATAGACACTTCATTAGACGTTTAGAGCCAATAACAAAGACATTAATCAGACTCATTGATGGGCTGCCATTTCTGTTGCCCTACGTTTCCTGCTTCTGTGACATCTCGTGAACTGTGAAAAAGGGTTGAGTTTCTACTTTATAGTCATAATCCATTGGTTTATTTTAGCAGAAGACACTGGTTTCACTGATTCGATTATGATCTCTTGTATATAAAAGATCTAATATATAAAAATTCAAAGATACAACTAACGACAAATGCCCATATTAATTCAATGAAGACTATTAAAATCCTTCATAATTTTATAAAATAATGGTTTTTGAAACTTTTTCTTTGCCAGCACTGATTAATGAAAACCGTACACTTATTCCTTTTTCAAAAATTTATTTTCTACATACCTCATTAATTCTGGCAGTTGAAGGTTGGATGTATGTACTATTCACTGCTCATTTACTGGTTCTCACTTGCATTTAAGTGTTCATCCCACTCTCAATATTAACAACCCGTGCCTTTGTGATTTTGCTTTTGCCTCAGTGGCGTCCTTTAACAGCGTCCAAGATTCATGGACTTAAGGGAGAAGCTTCTCTTTGCAACATTACTCATTTTTGCTGTGATCCATGGAACTCAGGCAGATGCTATGGTCACCGGCACCGTGTTCTGTGACCAATGCAAAGATGGCCAAAGATCGCTTTTCGATTTTCCTGTTAATGGTGAGGTCCATTGTCCTTCACTCATTTTGCTTCTCTTTTGAATCTTTATGTCTTTCTTCTGCTTGTTGAAAGTACCAAGTAAAAATGTCCCGAGCCAAAGGATTTGATACTTTAGGCCATCATTTAAGGAACAAAGTCTTAGATGAATGCACCTTTAAGATTATATACCTGGTAGAAAATCTAGTTGTGGCCATGTTACCAACAATATTATTAGCAATGCATAGAGCAACTAATCTTCATGACCCTTTTGGATTATCCAGTAAAATTGCAGAAAACTGTCTAGTTGGTTGAGATGTGAGAAGAGAGAGTTTTAATCCATGGTCACCAGGATGTTCAAAGCTGTTTCTCCACTCATCACTGATCACTGTACTAAAGAGATCCGTGTTTAATTTGAAAAGTTTGAACTGTAGTGATGGTTTTTTTCCCACTCTTGTTTCTTACAGGTGTTAAAGTGACTATGACCTGTGCTGATAGCAATGGACAAATAAGTATGTCAAGAGAAGAGACAACAAATTGGTTCGGAAGCTATGCGATGAGGTTTGATGGCACGCCGGACTTGAATGGCTGTTCTGCTCACGTGTCAGGAAGTGGAGAGGGATCAATGGGTTGTGGTGAAGCTTCTGGTCCTGCCCAGAAGCTAAGACTTATGTTTAGGATGTTTGATATGGAAATGTACACAGTGGATCCTCTTTTGGCTCAGCCTGCCAAGCCAATGCAACAATGCTCTTCATCTTCAAGTCCTGTGCCATCACCCCCAACACAAGGCAAGTCCCCTCCACCTTTCAGGCTCCCTCCAATTGCTGGAATTCCTTCCTTGCCACCTTTGCCTCCAATGCCAGCTCAACCACCTCTTATCTCTGCACAAGCTTCAGCTTGTCCTTACCAGTAAGTTCACAATCCTCTTGCTTCATTCTCAGATTTAGTAAACCTTGTTATGTTAGATTTTGTAAGGTGTTTTATAAGATGTCTGTATATGATGTGTTGATATCTAGGATAAGATGTCTGGTGCCATTTGAGATAATCAGATGGTATAATTCAGGATATCTTATACAAACCAAGATTTAGGTTGATTTTTTATTTGTTAATGTTTGAAAAAATACCAATTGTATTCAATCACCATACTAGAGGGTGAGCCTTGGGCTAAATAGCAAGGTTGTTGCCATATAATCTGGAAGTTATAAGTTTAGATCTTAGAAACAGTCTCTCAGTCTATGAGGATGAGACTATATACATCTATTATTCCTAAACCTCATATGGCGGGATCTTATACACTGGGCTGCCTTTTTTATTCAATTGCCATACTAAGCATGAGAATGGAGTGAAAATGCCTCAAATACCTCCTGAGAGTGTTAAACCAATGGATCAGCAGGATATTTAATTATAAAAGAAGGCTTAACTTTAAGTCTTGCGCTTTTCCTACACTGTAACAATGGACTAATTACTTTGCTTTTTAGGAAGTGGACAATGCCAGAATACAAATGCTATTGGAGGTGGGTGAACCCAGAAACAAAGGTGGCAGTGGCTTTTGGAATGGCTGCAGCCAGGAGATATGGAACTGATATGACACTGTGGAATGGTTTACATGGAAGAGGAGACCCTCATAGGACTCTCCTTAGAGAAGGAATCACTGCACTTTTGAATTCATACAACAGCTTTCATTTCTCTTACCATCCACTTGGTGTGGTTCAGCACATGAATTGGGCCTTGATGGGTTCAACCAGGACTGTCCTAATCACTGCTCTACACTTCATGCGGGCCAATTCTGGTTCTGGAAATGTTACCTGCAACTTCACCCCTTGCAAATGACTTATCTATGCCTTACCTGTTTCCTGAACTATTCCTACACTATATTTGTTATTTTGTTTTATCTTTATCCTATATGGAGATTCTATGTTGTCAGATTTATACCTACAACACCTCATAGTAAAGCAGAGTATTTTCTATTATAACATCTCTGCTGTTCTTTATGATACCTGATGCAAGTAGACATTATATTTATATCACATAATATACTACGAATTCTCTCTATGTATCTATCTCTATCTATCTACCTGCCTACCATGGTTGCAAATAAGGAGTTAGATCACTGTGCTTGGGAAATAGTTTTTATGTGTATCCAAAAACTTGCTGTTTCCCAAACCACATGACTTATGCTGTTTGCCAAACCACATCACTAATTATCTGGAGTTAATGTCAAGTAAGCTCAACATAATTTGACTAAGAAAATTCACTACCACCTGAATATTATTTGCTAGAACCTTCTTTAATGTTCTGATTAAAATATAGTCAGACCTGATATAATAGTAATCACATCAACTGATTAGGCAACCTGACATAAATAAATTAGTGCTGAATCTCCTAAAGACAACAAAGCATGACTTAAACTGATAAAAAGAAGAAGAAAAATAGTACCTACATGTATGTGTCCCATTAATACGCTCCATTACCTACACTTGTACCAATACACTGATCTAATCAATTTATATGAAAAGCAGATAGAAGGTTACGTGGCTTTACTCACTGAATGTCTGAAGGAGACACATTGTTTATCACTTTACATAAAGAACATTTAAAAAAAAAAAAAATCATTTGTGTAGCTTTTGATATATTTGAACTTTTCTAATTTTTCGTGTTCGTTATGTATTTACGATCAAGTCATTAAATACGGTCTTATTTATATCTTTTTTTCTACATGTATTCTTAAATCAATTGGAAATAAATATACTGAATATAATGATAACATAAGTAGGAAGCCAAATTTAGTTCTAACATCCATAAGGCTTATGGTTATGTTTGGGTGTAGCTATTGAGGTAGATTAGGCATGTATGGAGGTCAACTTTAAGTTGTTTACTCCAATTTTATCCTCAAATATATTCTTGTAGTGGTGCTCAAATGTCTCCGCTGTACCTTATTGCCCGATAAATAAGTATGTGCCCTTGCAAACAGTTTAAAATTAACTTGTACCCTATGGAAGAATATTAGTGTAGAAAATATTAAATTATATGATATAAATGTCAACAATTAATGATGGTTTAAAAATTTATGGAGCCAAATCTTGGGTGTTGAATTTGAATATAACAACACTTACCTAGTTGTCTTATGGTGTGTTTGGAAAGCACCGAAACCATGGTTTCAAACCATGATTTGTGTAAATCGAGATAAAACTCTTCTCACATACTTACCTCGTAAATCGTAAAAATTATTCTCAAAAACTAATCCAAACACATACTTAGTTTGAAAAGTACGTACCCTAATTTAATCGGTAGAGGTCCCCATGTTGAACATGGGGTTTCAAAATATACAACAACAAAACAGAGAGAAGTCAACTGAACAGGGAATAGCTCAATCTCATCCTAATTACGCAAAGAACTTGAGTCGTTCAAATATAAGAAAGAAAGGGGAAAAAAAAGTATTTCAGTACACTAATTGACATGTTTGACTTCGTATTGGAAAAGTATGTTCACGTAAGTTAAGACAAAATTCTTTTCACAAATCTACCTCATATACCATATATCACAGTGGAAAAATAGTTTATACCGATAATTCAAACAGACACTTAATTTGTGTGGGACTTGGATATAGTCCTTTATTCTCATGCTTTCTTCTCATCCTCTTCCTTTCTACTACTCATCATCTCAGCCATTAGATTAAAATGTTGGTGATTCAGATTTAATGTTTTATAAAAAAAATTTTATTGTAGTTTTAAATTAGCATAACTAAAATTTAGCAGTTTTTGAATCTATTTTTTGAATTTTTAATAATTTAGTATTTTATTAATATTATTATAAAATATTAAATCTGACGAACTCAAATTTCAATGTATTGGTTAAAATGAAAAGAGGAGGGGAAGATAACAGTAAAAACAAAATGTCATGATCAAGACACTATATACATAGAGGGGGGGAGTTTTTTTTGTTTTTGGCCAATAGTACAAGACATGGAGTTGGAAAATATTTAAAAAAAGGAAGAAAAAAAAAAGAAAGAAAGAAAAGTCCACCGAATAGCTTCACCATCTTTTTCCCTCGTATGGTTAAAGAAAATGTCATATATATACACCTCGATAGAGAGGCCTGCAAGGGAAAAAGTGAGTTTGTTTTGAAAATTGATCTTGCGATCAAAGTGATGCACACATGATTTCAAAGAAAGTGACAGATACAAGAGGATTTTGTGTGTTTTTAATCATGTGGCTTTTATGTGCATTAATCCTGCCAATTGTAGAGTGATTTAGCTGAAATTCTTGACCTTTTTCTATTAAACAGGGATTAAATTTCATGCCAAAACCTCTGGATCTTGGTTGAGCATGGTTGCTTTAATACAGCTAAACGACCACCGGCACATGGCAACCACAAATCACCATTTGGTCAATTGTTGTTGAACGCTCTTTAGAATCTCGTGCATCCATGGAACAAAGCCTTCATGGCCTTCATCTATATACACACGCACACACAAACAAGTTAGCACAAGGCATTTCGTAAGGACTCTGAATCTCTGTGTGCTGCGTTTTCTCTGTGACTCAAAACAGAAAAAAGATGTCAAAGCAGGCGTTTCAGATCACGATGCTTGTTTTGTTAACGGTGGCATTAAGAGCTGCTGCTGCTGGACCGGAGACGAAGGAGACCGTCACTAACCTCCATTTCTACTTCCATGACATTGTCAGTGGAAACAACCCGACTGCTATTCGGGTTGTTCAACCCGTGGATACATACAAAGTCACCACCCTCTTCGGAGCCGTCGTGATGGTCGACGACCCCCTGACGGAGACACCCGACCCTAACTCGAAACTCGTGGGCCGGGCCCAGGGTCTTTATACATCGGCGTGTCAGCAGGAGCTGGGCTTGCTCATGTCCATGAGCTTCTCCTTCACAGATGGCAGCTCCATCAGCATTTTGGGTAAGAACTCCGCCATGAACCCCGTCCGAGAGATGGCCGTCGTGGGTGGCACCGGCAAATTCCGGCTGGCACGTGGCTATGCACTCGCCCAGACTCATTGGCTCAACCCCGCCACCGGTGACGCCATTGTTGCCTATAACGTCACAGTCGTCCATTAATTTTGCGTCTTATTTTCCTTTTAGATGTGCTTTCATCTCTTAACTGCACTCAGTTACACGTACGTACGTCTTAAATTGCCACCGCATGTAATAGTTATTATATTTTATATTAATGTAATTGGTTATGTATTGATAGTGATTCTATATTAATGCAATAGTTATTCTATATTACTCCTGTTAATACATTTGGACGCTTCTCACGGAAGCGAAACGACTTGTGGTCAAGTTAAAGCAGAATAGAATGCACGTCACGAGCATTTTGGATCACAAACTGAACAAGTGCTGCACCAAGGGACAATTTATTGAGTGCATAATGTCTAGTTGGGTAAATAGCTTGATGCAAGGTTCAGCGAAAACTGACTATTCGTATCGTTGCTAAACTTAAACCCACACGAAAGCCTGCTCATATAATTTATTTAACTCAGACCCGAGAACAAGAGTCCTCTAGGCAGAACGCCAAGCACATTGCAATTGACCCAAAGTTATGGCAAAAGATGCCTTTAAGTGATAATGCACATTGCCCTGCGTCAAAAGCTTATTTGCGAGCTTACCTGGAAAAGCCTTCCCCATGACCTTACAATATTAAGGAACATGTTTCACTGACGACACAAAACAATCTTATATTAGAACCTATAAAAGTCTATACTATTTATATGTTTTAAACAATACTTCTTATGGTTTTGTTCACAAGTCATTTCTAACATTTTTGTCTGAAATTAAGTTAATTCTATTTAAAAATAAAAAAAATCCTATGTTGCCCATATTAATGTGGTGTTTACTATAAATGACTATATATACCCATCCTTTAAGTACCTTGTAAGATAGAATTGGAAGAGAAGTAACACGAGCCACAAATTGTGTTTAAAATGGATGATCAGCCTCTCTGGTTAAAATAAAAATCCAGGCGAAGCTGAACTTTACTATCATTTTATTCAATTGGATTACGACAAGTGAGCCAGCTTGTTTCAAGGGGTCAATTCGTCAACAATCTAGTATAAATTTACCATAAAAAAATGAGCTTAATCATATTTCTATTGCAAAAGGTCATCAAATATCCCAAATGGCATGACCACGCGTTTGGTAACAGCAAAACAGACAAGTGCAGTGTAATAACATAAAAAATTACATTGACGATCCAGTGGGCATCCAACGTCTATTCTCCTTCCCAGTCTTTGTCCCTCCATTCAGCAACAGCATGCCTCGGGCATTCGCCATGGCCGAAGAGTAACCATACTATGTTGAATATATGGTGACAAGAATAGCCGGGATATATATTATTAATCCAGGAGCCATAAAATAACAACAAACGAGAAAGAATGATTCTGGGGGGATGAAAAATTATTGAACTGCGTATCAAAACCAAGTGACAACACCACAGGATAAAACCAATAAATTCACACAACCATAGGTAACTAAAATAGACATTAATCAAAAGATGCATTACTTGGAATCCAATAGCATAAGGTAACAAAAATACCGGAGGTGAATATCTAAGAAAGGAAGCTTTAAAACTAAGATCAAAGAAGAGATACTTGTGGGCATAAAGCACATGAAGCAACTCAGCATCACTCATTTCATGGTGACCAGCAAGACATGCTATCTTGAAAGTTATTCCTAATAGTATTACCCTGCAAGTGTTGCAGCAGAGAAAAGCTAACTTTATCATTGTCGTCATTGTCCGAATTGCAGCTGTTGAGCATAACCAGTAAGCTTCTTGAGTAGAGGGACAAGCCCAACCAAAACAATTTGAAGTTGTTCTGAGCTATTTAATCTAATACTGATTTGTCCCGCTCCTCTGTTGTTCAGATTGGCACGGGCAATAACATTTGTATGCCTTCCAACAGGGATCTGTGATTGTACATTACAGCCAACCGCAAGGTCCCCATGCCAATCCATAACAGATAGACCAAGAGTTGACAAAGAGCGTCCAAGAGGATAATCTTTATCTCTCAATTGAGCCTCCAAACTGCCACCATAAGCAACATCACCACGACTTGTCATTGCACCCCCGGTTAAAACCACCTTGAACCGTTTATTAGCAACCAATTTATCTTCAACTTTGACTCCACCGGAAAATGAATCACCCAGGAAAGTAAAGGAGAGCCCAGCAGTTGCCTTATTTCTCCAAAAATTACAAAGTCTTGTCTCACTACGTAAGGTATAAGCTAAGTCCTTCCCAACAGTCTGCATGTCAAAACCCAATGAAGTTGCTTTCCCTTCCCCATGCTTTATGGAACTGGCTACCTCCATCTGGACGTTAGCATCCTTTTTATCCTTTGAAATCTGACCAGAGAAAGACAACGGTATCTTGTCTCTAAGAACAAACAACCTTTCTACATTTATTCCTTCATAACCCACATCATGATCCCATCCGTGAGTTTCAAGGACAGGTCTCACAAGCCACTGGTTGGATGAATCAAGATACCGATAGCGGTGAGTGGGATTATCAGAATCAAAAGAAGCAGGCAAAGCTAAGTCTGGCATAGGAACAGGTACAGAAGCAGCGCTGCTACTTTCTTCTTCTGCAATTTCACTATAGTCACTTGGCAAATCTTTTGCAGATTCTGCCATTTTCTTCATCATCTTCCGCTGCTTTTTTTCTTCCTTCAATTGTTTCTTCATAAAAAGCTTCTCTCTGTATTCTAATTCATCAAAATATGCTCTCTTCTGAACTTTAGACAGTTTTTCAAGTTGGGCCTTTGATAAAGGTTTAAATGGCGGCAAGCCATTAAAATCTGGTTCATCATCAGAATCAGATGACTCATCCAGTTCATCATCAATGCTGTCCTCATCACCAAACTGCTCATCTGGTGTCTTTAACTGTGGCCTTGACTGAAGAAGAGATGAGAGTAGAAAAGGTAATGGTGGAGCTCTAGCACGAGCTGTGTAAGGATTTCCAGGTGGACTATCTTGCAACTTAAGAAGAGCATTTGCTTCGGCAAGAATTTTCGATGCAAAAGACAGAAGCAACAAGTGAGGTTTCCAAACCTGGCCATTTGGCAAAACTCTCTGGCCAGCCCTATTTGTTCTGCATGCAGAGTGGTTCTCTACCAATGATACAGGATTCATGAGTCGCATATCTCCAGCAGCTTGGCGAATGGCTTGTTGCACAACATGAGAACGTTGGGTGACAAACATGTCATAGCTAGAGGCTGTACCATTAGGTCCATCAGGAGGAGCAGATGCCGCATGAGTCAAAACCACAATAGCATTGAACCATATTGATGGCCCAAAGATCTCAGTAATAGTGCGTAGCAGGGGCATATCACTAAAATCCCTGCTTTGCATGTCTAATCTATCAAGATACAACACAATATCTGGTGGTGTTTTCTTGATAAACTGTTTGACAGAGTGAAGGATCCTCTCATTATGGCGCTGATCTGACAAGGGAGGTAGAAGCCCTGGTGTATCAATGACCCGTACCTTTATGCCCTGCACAGTTCCCACAATATCCTGAACTTTCTTCGTTCCCATGTGAAAAGCATCAGTATTGAACTTAACCTCATCAAAAATAGAATTGATTGTAGCACTTTTACCAACTCCAGTTTTTCCAAGAACCATTATTGTGCAAGAGAAATCAAGAGGCTCCTGACCTGATGCTTCAAGTTGCTCAGCCATAGCACTAGCACGATCAAAACTAAAAGCACCAACACGGCCCCCGTTTCTTCCTCTGATCTGCTCTGCCAATCCTAATCTATACAAAACTTGTGCTACAACAACATTATGTGGAGTCTGTCCAAGCCTGTGAGCCAGCCGCAAAAACTTCACCCTGATCATCTGAAGTTTCTCACGGGTTTCATCGTTCTCCTCAGCCTCAACATTTGAGGACTCCTCACTTTGTTGAGACTGCATACCAGATACAGTACCATTTGCTCGAGGTTGTGGCACCGCCCTAGGTGCAGGTTCCAATAATGGTGCCGCATGCCCAAGGCCAGCCGGACGAACAGGGGAGGGATTAGTAACAGCTGGTTTTGAAGAAACAGGCTCCCCAGCATGCTGCGCATTCTGTTTTTGAGTGATCTGAGGGGCATGCTTCTCTTTGACATTATCCTCCTGTAATTTTTCAGGCTCCTTCACAACAGGGGAGCTGTCACAGCCTCCACCAAATTCTCTGTCATCCATTTGAGATGGACAACCTTTGTCAATTCCTTCAGTAAACTCCACAGTTGTAGCTCGAACACTTTTCTTATCGGTAGAAGAATTTTGTAAAGATGAGCTTCCATCATCGAGATTCATTGCCCTTTCCCCCACAGATTTGAGTAGATTGGGAGAAGCTTCTCCAAGTTCAGTTATTTCTTCCTTATGCTCGAAGTGTGATCCAGCAGTAGCATCCTTTGTATTCACATAGCAATGATCTTCACATTCAGTACTCTTATCGCCAGATATACACAAACCTTCAGTATTGTTATTCTCGTGGCTTATATCAGTATCAAGGACTTCGTACTCTACACCCCCAGTTATTTCAACCTGATGTTCTGCATTCATATGAGCTGAGTTTCCATGTACTTCATCACTACTATTTGCTACAATTTCATGATGAGGATTACCTGAAGCATTAGACTGCTCATCGGTCCTGCCGTCCCCAAATGTAATATCCTCAGCACTTTCCTCCAAAACTTCATCCTTAGACCCAGCACCTTCATCCAGAATCTGCTCACTGGGCTCGGATTCTGTATGAGATTCAGAAACAATATTATCCACCCTGACACATTCATTTTCCAAGACTAGACCACCGTTTGCTCTCGGAGTTGAAAACTCCTCATTTTCAGTCTTTTCACTCACCAAACCAGAGTTAATATTTGCGATGCCAGCATTCTCCCTAACAACTACATCTGTGTTTAACTCAGATACCTCCTTCCCAGGATTATCATTACTATCCTCCAACTCATCCTTCCCTATACTGTATGAATCATTACACAAGACTCCATCCCTGGTCCCTCCAGAATCAATTCCATCCAAAAGAATGCTGTCAGGTCCCTCCCCATCCTTGTCTACCCTCTGATCAACAATTACTTCTGCGTCCCCCTCCATGGATTCGCCAATCTCATTAGCAACCGCCTCCTCAAAGTTCTCCACCTCTTGCGGAGCATCAGAATTTTCATGCAACAGACTAGAAACTGAAGCACTAACCTTGTCAGAAGGATCCTCATCCCCAGCAATATTATGCTCGTGATGGCTGTTTACTCCCCGATCATGGGAATGCTCTCGAGCTTCTGTTGCCTCCTCTGGCGTCTCTTCTGCTTTCAAATCCTTCAATTCGTCAGACCCTGCACTAGTCTCCGTAGGAACCCCATCCTCCACGCTCTTTCTCTCTATCTCTTGATATCCATTAGAAGACTCAGCACCATAATCCATGACAAATATTCAATGATACTTCCAACCCTAGATTCACCGAAAAAAAAATATAGAAAAAGAATCAGAAACCTAGTTATCGATGAGTCTGTAATAGAAGGGGGGGACGGAAAGGAAGCACGACTATCATTCAGACGATTCACGATCAGAGGCCTCAAGAATGAATTGAAATAGACAACCTATATCAAAACGTTAAAATGATGACGAGATAAGCCACAGTACCACAAAAAATGGATCTGCACCGCTGGGACAATCAATTAATAGAACGGCGCATGAATACCAGATCCTGAGCGCGGTGGCGAGTGGGGTTAGTTTCTATTAGGGTTTTTCCAGAAGCAAGAAAAAGCAAAAACGAAAAGAAGCATTCAATTACAGTGAGCATACCTGATGATGGCCGGGCGAGAAAGAAATGCAAGAGAAAATACGAAAGACTCAGTGTGGTATAGAGGTCAAAAGAGAGGATCTTCCTTCTCAGCTCTTATCTGCTTCTCCCGTGTTTCCACTTTCCAGTAAATTGATCGACGGGCGAAGATGAGTTGGGGGATTTGAAAGATCCGACGGTGTAGATGCGATGATCGGGAAGCACCGCGAATATGGCGACGTGGACTAATGGAATCTGTATCTATAATGAATAAAAAATAAGAGAATGAGGTGAAAAATGGTAAGATTGATGAGGATCAAATGGGGCCTAACGTTGTGCTTGGGTCTGGATCCAATCTGGCCATCAGTTTCATGCAGCCTATAGACCCTTATGGTTCATTACTATAAAGTTGGATTCAAATTAAGATTGAGAACAAGAGAACTGAAATATTTTAGAGTGGAAGGATAGCTCTATGCTTCTATATCTAGCCCAAGTTCTTGAATATGAGTTTTGTTAGGGATGACATGATATGTGGGGGGGGGGGGGCGGGGGTTACTAAGATTTACGGGCTGTTGATTGTGTATTAATTTTACAAACCATTTCGGTGAGCCAAAATATTGGCAAATAATTATTGTTTTAGGACAATATTCCCCTTGATGGCACTCCAATCCGTTTGGGCAAATCGATACCAATACATTTCACATCACACAACCTTCCCGGCCGGGCAAAGATCATCAAGATTATGAAATCCCACTACAAGAGATAAAATGGTTATAATGGACTTGTTGCATAGAGATTGAAAGAAAATTGCCAATAGGGAACCTCTGTTGAGAATAAAAACTCCAGAACCAAGGGAAAAAAGGGAACCCTTTAGCTAGATCTTCAATACTTCCTTCAAAAGTTCAAATAAGAGAATCAACTTTCTTCATTAGCCTCATCAGTCAGCACATGTTTGAAAACTCAATCTAAAATCGGGTTTGTTTTATAAGCTCGATTTATATAAATCGAGATAAATCTTTTCTACATATTTACCCCGTAGACCGTAAAAGCACCTCATAAACCGTAAAAGTTACTTCGTATTCTGTGAATCACAATTTATAAACACTTATAAAACTTTCATAAACTAATCCAAACAAGGAATCGTAATTTATAGCCATTTTTCCCATGAGCCGTGATGTTGATAAATTCGTCCCCAATTGAACGAAACTCTCTGGGAACACCCATTTTTCAAGACTTCAATGCACTAAAAACTTTATATTATTCAGTGACAAACTTTTTATTAAGAAAATATATTCTTGAAGAGAACACCTGATCCGATAATTTATTTGGAGAATTGTTAAAAACTACTTTATAAGTAAATTAATTGTTAATTGTTATCATTGTATATGATGGGTGATAAGTTGTACATGGTGGGTGATATATTGCACACGAGGGATGGTGTTTGCATATTTGCAGGAATGAATTTTGCATATGTGGATGATGCTTGCACATAAAGGGTGCTTGTTTGCACCCGTGGTACCAATCAGTAAATAATTTCTTTGCAAAGTATTTTTGAACCATTTTCCCAAATTTATTTTATTATTAAGAAAGAGGATCATTTAATTAAGAGAGAGAGAGAGTGTGTTTCCAATGCATGATATGCAATTATGCATATACTCTCTCTTACTCGTCTCTCCCCCTGAGAAACAGTTTATACAATTATGCAGAATATTTATACAATTAGCGGGATTATAAGAAATAATGAGAGATAATGTATGGCGAATAAATGATACGAGATTAATTGAGAGCAAAATAGATAAAAGTGTATTTATTATCAAGACAAACTTAAAAATGATCTTATAAGAAGAAAGAAGCTCATTCAAAAGAAAAAGGATCTTATATATAGCAATGGGGGACTAATATGCATATCTTTATTATTATTATTTTTTTTGGCCGACCGCATATATAATAATAGCCCCATAAAAATGCTACCAGCTCTCTTAAGTATGTGTTTGAATTAACTTTTAGAGAATAGCTTTTACGATCTATGAAGTAAGTATATGAGAGAATTGTGTCTTGACTTGTGAAAAATAGCTCTTAAAATTATGGTTTCAGTGTAGGCCAAACACCTCCTTAAATTATGAACCGGGAACTGAACTAGAGCCGTGTGCTGATCTCCTTTGAAAAAATCAAGTTATAGAGCCTGATATAAATAAAATCATTTATCCAATGACCTTATCCATCAGCACATATATGTCATAACAATCGATATATGGATATTTACCTTTCGTCTTTCAACAGAGAACCATAATAACAGTACCCATTAGTCCGCACCACAGTTACAGGCATATGAGTTGGTTGTGATCAATATCAAAATCAAAAGGGTGCTTTTTTTTAATCCAACCTAAAAAGTTTGCGAACTAGAAGTCATCAGCTACATCAATAACTAGCTATGACACTTGGATGGATCCCTAAAAGTAACGACAGGCGTTTAAGGAGTACCTGTTTGAATACTACGAATGATAGCTAAGCTGCTAAAATGATGAGAAAGGGTGAGGAGATCTGAAGGTGGCGAATTGAAGGGTATATAATTTGTGGCATTGGCCTCACTGTTGACGTACATATTCACGTGACAATAATAGTCTTATATATCCCACCACTTGGCCCTGTTAGATCACTGATGCGCGCAAGTGACCTAATTAAAAAGCAACCTTTTCATTCATGCCAAAACAAACTGTATAATTAACAAGGCCTGCAAATCATGACGTGCATATAGAGCCGTTGTGTGTCGTATATGCTTGTTGGGAACATCATAGCCAAAAACTGGATCCGGAACTTAATGCGAACAGCCTTCCCCATGACTTGTTGTGATAATTAAAAAGTTGCTGCATTCATTCACATTTGAGACTTGACACCACATTGAGTCTTTTTGTCTAAATCTGGATGGATGGATTTGCCTTAAAATTGAGGGCACACAGTTACCATTTTATTAATCCCCGTGCATGAGTAGTACAGGAGGATCAAAAAGTTCCCTAATTGATTGATTCAACGGCGGTGCATGAATATATAACAGATCATTTCACTAGTGTGCTCGCTCGTGAGTGTGATTGGCCTGCTTGCAAATTGAAATGAACACATACATCAAAAAGAAATTAATGTGAGAGGAAATCTTACACATGTAGGTTTAGGGGTTGGGGAGGGAGAATAAAGTGAACGGTGGATGAAAATGAGAGATAATAAGAAAGTGGTCTCTCTATTACCTTCTCTTTTTATTTTCTCTATATTTAATATCTTAACTATCAGATCATATTTTAATAAATAATATTTAATTATAAATTTTTATTATATTTAATATTATAATATTATTTAATACATAATATTAAATCATACCAAACATAATTCAATAATTAAAGACATTAGATAAAAAAAAAAAAGTGGTAGGGAAGTTAGTATAAAGAAAGACCCTTTTCCGTAATTGGGGGGACATGTATGATTGGAAAATGCGCCGAGTTTTGGTGACGTGGACGAAAAGCGAAAAAGCACGTTGCCTCATTTCCTGGCGCTTCCTTTTACGTGGGGCCAAAAGGTGAGGAACCACCATGGAGATCTCAACCGTCAATGCCATCGTGATGGGGTCCATTCATGCAATGTTGCAATCCCCTCCTTCTACGGTTCTACCACCTCTCATTCTGTGTTTGAATTAAGAGAAAAATATTTAAATATTATTTAAATTTTAAAATTTTAAATTAGTTCTATTAATAATAAGAGTAATGAGATTGACAAAAATAATATAATAATTGAAAATTCATATTTTAAAAAATCATTAATTTAAAATTTTAAAATTCAAGTGATATTTAAATAAAATTTTCTTTTAAATGAGGGAGGATTTTTTTTCTTTAAAAAAAAAAAGAAGTGCAGAAATTCATTACCTCAACAAAAACAAACCAGCTACCCCTCGTCAATCTCTAACTCTTTAGGTGAGGGTTAATTAAGGATACAAACATTTTCTTATATGCAATGGGATAATTTGACCAACTAATCAGCAAAATAGAGGTTTTATTCAACAGCATGCATGGTTAAGCAAAACAGAGTAAAGAAACAAAAAGTAAAAATTTTAATAATCCCTTCGGATCCTCTAACTATAAAATATGTATAGGAGAGGAGAAGGAAAAAGAGACAAATCCAATCCATTTTGTTTAGCTTTAAAGGGACCTCCCGTTTTTCGAGTCAAAATAATTAAAATTGTTCCTCCAAATCCTTGCCCTTCCTCATCCTTACAACCAAACGGGGTTTTAGGATTATGTTAGTGGTTTTGGGAAAAAATTAATTCTGTTTTTGGGCAAAGAAGCATATATTAGCTTGATATTATTTTTCGGAAGTATACAGCACCTTAATTTTATTTATGATATATCTAGTCCTTTGATTCATTTTAATTTATTGGTGCGTATATTATTTTTCACCTACATCTAAACGCATAATGTAGTAAATGTGCTATAAAAAAATTAGAATATCCACATAAAAATAATATCATATGGTAAATACATTATAAATAAAATTTGAGTGTTACATACAATTATAAAATTATTTTAGGGTGTTACTTGGTAAAATTTAGAAAAAAAAAGGGATGTTGTTATGTCACCCTTTCATCCCTAAAAATTCAATTATTGGCGAACTGAAGATTTGGTCATAATTTTAAGGTCCGTTTGGTATGATGGAATTGGGGAGGTTGAAAATAGAATTAAGTCTCAATTACATGAAGAGGCTTGTTTGGTATGATGGAATTGGATCTCAATTCCATTTTCATATGGAAGTCAAAATTACCCAATTACATCAAAATAGCTTTCACCAAAAAAGCTCATATTTGTAAATCCATGTCTCCATTTCCCACCTTACCCTCTCTCCCTTCTTAGTCACCACCCACCATGCTCGACCGACCGACCGACCACCTGGGACTCACCATGCTCACGTTGTCTCACCCCCTGTTGGCAACAACAATACCTCTGCCAATCCAGGTGAACAACAGCAATGCGCGCCAGATCTGAACTCCTTCTTCATCCCCTTTGACGAAGGCTAGTAGATATGAACTCCTTCTTCAAGTCTCTTCACCGTCAAGCTTCTCACTCCAACCGCCGGCAAGCTTTAAAATCTTCGACCGGGTTAACCAACTCGGTGGCCACGTGGAAGAGCGACTCAGCTTCATTGGGCAACAAATCGACGAGTAATGACCTCTGCGATGGCGTTTGATGGGGTTCTTGACAACATCCAAATCACCACTTGCAACAACATGGTGGAGATGGAGGGGGCTGATGAATGCGACCTTGAGTTTTTGAGATTCCTTTAAGTGGAGACAGTGGATTGTTATTCTGGGAAGATGAAAATGAAGATAGGTTGATGTGTTATTATGAGTGGGGACGTGGAGACAGTGAGGATGAAAAATGGGTTGACGTGATGTTTTGGGAATTTTTTTAAAAAAAATAGGAAGGCATTTTGGACTTTTGATAGAAAAATTAAGTCTCATTTTTATAACATACTAAACATACTTTTAAACATCATTTTCATCTCAATATCTATATCCATTTTTATTTTCATCAAAATCAATTCCAACGTACTACACGGGCCCTTAGGAAAAATATGGATATTCTGTTTGGTTCACGGGTGGAAGGCCTATCAACTTAAACGCTGATCACTGGAGCGAAAACAACGCTATAAAATACATTATATTTTAAAAAATGATGAAGATATGCAGTTAACGCACAATCTCAACAAGATCTGCCTAATTTAAAATAATTAATTAATTATGAATTTCAACTTATGGACTAGAGCCGGTAATACGGACTCAACCTGCGAGCCCGCAGGTTGAGACAGGGTTAGGGTTGGGGAAATCCCAACTAGCAAAAATGTGAGCCGCACAGGCCTGCACCGCTTGGCCCGCTTTTTTTTAATATAAAAAAATCTATAAGTTGTCAACTCCTATCTTAATACCTCCCAATCCAAATAGAAAAAATCTTAGCCTTTTCCCTTATCCTTTAAATAAAATTTTTATATCTTAATTTTTTGAGGATGATTTTATGTTTTATGTGTATAAACTTTAACAGATTTAATAACTTTATCTCTTAAATTGTGGATTATATTTTCATAAGAAGAATGATTAATGTTAGGAAAGTAAATTTAATAATTCGTATATATGTATTTTATATTTTTTACCGTCTTAAAAAATAAAGATTATTTTTTTAAAAAAAATGTGAGCCCGCGGGTTGGTCAACAACTCGTATGGATTAGGG
Source organism: Albizia julibrissin (assembly GCA_037074505.1). Taxonomy (NCBI): domain Eukaryota; kingdom Viridiplantae; phylum Streptophyta; class Magnoliopsida; order Fabales; family Fabaceae; genus Albizia; species Albizia julibrissin. The sequence continues at coordinate 819,943 of CM073480.1, read as the reverse complement.
TTAACATTTTACTATCCCACAAAAATACAGGCTATACAGGCTCACACCGTACGACCTGAGGGTTGGTGCAGGTCAAGTACAACCTACAGTTTAGCCCATTTTAACGGCTCAATGGACAATTTCGATACTATAAAATATTTCAGGTATACGTAAGGAATAAAGAATTCAATATCGTGAATAGCGGATCTAACAAGAGTATTATTTAAATGCGACACTCATCGAGACACGAGGCCTTTAAGTGACAATTCACACGGTCAATTATGCTATCAAACACATGAAGATTAAGTGCTTGTTTGGTAGAGCGATCTTGAATCGGGTTTATTATATAAACCCGATTCACGTAAATCGAGATAAATCTCCTCCACATATTTATCTCGTAGACCGTAAAAGCTACCTCGTAGACCGTAAAAGTTACTTCGTATTCCATGAATTACAATTCATAAGCACTTATGAAATTTTCAACCGCTATTCTAAACAAGCTCTAAAACATAAGTAAATAAAAAGATAAGCCCGTAAATCCAGTGAATGGGTCCAGTCTGTTTGAGAGGTGGAATAAGTCAGTCTGCTGACTCCAGGCTCTACATATAAATATAATACCGTGTAACTGTCTAACTGAATATAATTCGACCTGTTAATACTCTTTACATTTGTCTAAATTAAATAAATGTTTACCTTTAAAATAACTTTTAAATTATAATTTACGATATACGAAATAAATATATGAGAGAAATATTATCTCAATTTATATATATAAATATTTTAAAATAATTAATCATAATCCCAAACATACCTTAAATAAATTTTACAGCTGCGTGAATATAAATTTAGCATCATCCCTTATTCTTGCGTCTCTTTTCCTTCACGTAAAAAGAGAAATAATTGTTTTTTGCCAAAAATAAGCGAGGGAGGAATCATCGTAGCAAGTAGTCAAATACACAAGAAAGGAGAGCATTGAATTGGAAAAATACTAACATAGAAGGAGACGTCATCTTAACTCGATTTAATAAAATAATAATAACTTATATAATCTCAATTATAGTTGATAAATAATTTATATAAAATAAAATTTAAACTTAAGTTTATTTTTTAAAAAAATATGAATTTATCATTTTGTTTTAGTTTTTCTTAAATTAAGATGCATATCTTTAAAAATTAAATTATTATTTTTTAATTGAGTCACTTATCATATCAATTATGATTAAAATAATCTAAATTATTATATTGAGTTTCGATAAAGTAATCTTGGAGCATGTAAGAATTTGTGGATTGAATCGATCATAAAGCAATGGAGAAAACACAGAAGAAAAGAACCGATTCTGGCGCAAACTTTGGATATCCAACAATCTTAAGATGCACATAATGAGAAAAAGGTTTCTTCAAAAAAGAAAAAGAAAAAGAAAAAGAAAGCATGCAAGTTTCCATCGTTGTTGTCCAATTTAGCATATCCAATCCCAGAGGCAAGAGCAGAATCGATGAGGAGTAGGAAGAAGCGAAATATCTTCCTCTCTCACGTGATTCATTCTCATCCAAAAAAAGAAAATGGGCTCTGCGATTGCTACACAGATTGAAAGACGAAACACACTCGAAATCCAAAATAGAACGCTCTCAGATCTAAATCTTTCTGGGCAAGACTTTCCTGGCTCTCGCTACCATCACTTAGATAGAAAAAATTGGATGTCTACGCTCGACCCAGAAAATCTTCATATCTATAAAATCGTTTGGCCTGGGACCCACGATTCTGCAACCGATAAAATCGGAATTCCCTTCATCTCTCGCCCTTTTGCACAATGCCAAACATTATCAGTCTATCAACAGCTCGTGATGGGCACGCGCGTACTTGACATTCGTGTTGAGGAGAATGGAAATGTATGTCACGGAATTCTGATCACGTATGGAATTGAGGTTGTGATGGATGATGTGAAAAAGTTTCTCTCAGAAACAAAGTCAGAGATCATAATTCTCGAGATTAGAACAGAGAGAGGGAAAAATGACCCGCCTGGATTTGATAAGTATTTGGTTCATCAGCTTGGGGAGCTTTTGATTCACCAGGATGATAATGTATACGAGAAGACGATCGCGGAGGTTTTGCCGAGGAGGATTATTTGTGTTTGGAAGCCGAGAAAATTGAGTCGGCCGGAAACAGGGCGTGCCCTATGGAACGCGGCGTATTTGAGGGATAATTGGATCAATACAGACTTACCTTCCACGAAATTTGAGAGCAATATGAAGAATTTGAAGGAGCAGCCACCGGTGGGGTGGAGGAAGTATTTTTATAGGGTGGAAAATACGGTAACGCCGGTGTCGGATAACCCAGTTTTGCATGTGAAACCTGTGGCAGAGAGAATTCGTGGATATGCGAGGCTCTTCATTGCTCGGTGCTTCTCCGAGGGGTGTGGTGACAGGCTTCAGATATTTTCCACGGATTTCATAGACCAAGATTTTGTTGATGCATGTGTTGGTCTCACTCACGCCAGAATTCAAGGGACAGCCTGAAACTTGTGTATATTCATAGTTCAGTTCTTGCATATAGTCATATACCTTCTTCACTCTTTCCTCTATACGTGCTCGATCAATGTCATTGAACAGAAAACTAACCATGCTTATCAAGTTTCAACTTAACTCTCTGCTTCTCCATGAGGCAGTAGAGAGGGTCGTTCCGCACATTTCCCACTTAAAGTCCACTCCAATCGCTAGAACCATTGCGTTTTGTGTTAATTAATGGTGGGCATTGCTACATTATGCCTACATCTATATTTCCCACTTACCACTATATAGCCCACAACTCATCATATGATCTTGTATAGTCTCCCCCCCCCCCCAAAAAAAATTTTTCATCATCCTCTCATAATGCAAAGGAAATCCCAAATATTTTCCCAAGTCCAGGGTACAATGCACATATATTTTACCTTTTAAAAAAAAAAAGGCGCATGCCCTCAAGTCTTCAAGAAGTTCTTTAACTGAATGAGCAAAACTTTACTTTTGTTGCCTCCTTTTAGATCACCTTTGGAGTTTTTAAGATGTTTGATTACGTAAATCGAGATAAAATTTATCTTACATACTAACTTTATATATCCTGTAAATCACAATTAAAAAAATATTTTTAAAAACTCTAATCTTTATTCTAATAAAAAGATATGAGTTCCAACTCCCAAATTTCAATGGGGGCATAAATTGTTGTTTGTCAGTGAGCATAAATTTGATTGCAGAATATGGTTTCTGGCGGCACAGTTATTTATTGATTATTATCATGTATAAAAATTGGATTTTTTTTTTTTTAATGACTCGTGAATCCATGATCATCAATCAGATTTCAACTTGAGAAGCCAGAATCTCGACCAGTCCTGTTAAGCTGCAATAGGGTGTACCGTATATATGTACGCATGCACGCCTTTCTGTTACGTAATGCAAGGCAAGAGCTCTCAGATATGAGATCCACACATGTATGTGGTTGATTGAGATAAGGTTTGGGGAGAATTACAATGAAAGGCTCAGTTTAAACATAAAAAATATTCTGGAAAGATGAATTATTGGAGTATAGCCACATGAGGGTAGCTTAGAGATGTTAATTTTTCAGTGAGGAGTCTTGTCAACGATCTCTTCATTTCTAATCATTCTTTTTCCCTATCATAATTTGAGTTCTTTTCTAGTTTTCTTTCTCTGGATTGATTACCTATTTGTCTTCTCAGATGAGGCTGTCTTGTGGATTCCGCAGCAAGGTTTAGGTTTGTGTGCTGGCACTATTCGCTTCCACTTCTATCAGATAAGAATAGGATTACTCTGCTTTCCAATATTTATCCTCAAAGCTTCGTGTCTGGGTGATAATGAGATTCCCTATTCCACGCCACAATCATCACACACACTAAAAACGCGCAAAAAAACCTTGGAGTAAAATTCGGTCTTGTGAAATCATGTCATTACTTTTTTGGAAAAATCATGCTATTTGTAGATCAACTACCAATCATCGAAATTCTTAGGAATGAGGGTTATAAATTTTTCAGCAACTATTTTTTAATAAGTTTTTTTCCCCTAAAATGTATGTGAAAAATTCAAACTCCTAATCCCATTCGAATCTTGAAATTGATCACCTTTCTTTGTTCTCAAGAAAAGAACATCCCTCCATTGTTCATTGGTTCCCATTAAAATGCACTATGCAGCATATGTAATTTTAGAATAACGATTGAAATCTTCAAAAGTATTTTTTAATCGTAATTTATGGTATATGAGATAAGTATATAAGATAAGTGTTATTTCGATTTACGTGCATAAATACTTATAAGTAAAGGTGGGAATCAGGGCCGGCCCGCAAGGCCGAAAACCATTTTCATAAGATTGAACTATACATCTACACGTCTTATGCAATAAAATAAATACAGATATTAATTCATAATCAAAGGTAAAAAAAACTATCTATAAGTAACTCATAGTTTTATACAAAATATAAGAAGGTAAAACGCTAAACAGTCTAAACAACATGATTATGACGACCATTGTTTTATCTTCTTCGCTACTATCATCAATTTCAAGAAATTTTGATTGTATTTCACTTTAAGTAGTAGACTTTGCTTAAGGGATAAAAATATCAAAAATTAATAAATTAACATCATATGTAAATTTGGTAATTTTAAGGTTCTTAGGGAGAAGTCAACAAAGACACATCAGTAGGGGCAAGGGAATTAAAAAAAAGCTAAAGGGCCTAATGGGCCGGCCCTTGGCCCTACAGGGCTGCCCTTTTAGGCCTGACCTCCTTCTAAGATTCTATTTTTCAAACCCAACCCGTGAATTAAAAAAGCCGGCCCAACAGACTCGACCCGATTTCCCGACTCTATTTATAAGCCTTTCAAAAACTTATCCAAACTAACTTACACTATCACGTTTTCTTACAGAAAGGGCAAGCCCATCCATTCTGACAGGTTCCTAAATTGAATATTACAATGATGCAAAAAATAATCTTATATTTTAAAAGTAAATTTAAGTTTTTGCATCCACAAAATTCAATATACATACTTGTATATAAGTATATTAGAAAACAGAAGAATAATAAGTAGTATATAGATAGATGGAATGTGAGTATTAAATACAGTTGTATTATTGTAGATCTTTGTTATTTAATTATTCAACAAACTATTGTAAAGTAAATAGAAATTTGTTTTAGAAGATGCAATATTTAGAAAAGGCTGATTTTGATTAAAGTCCAGGCTCTATATAAACTCACACTTAATTGAAGCGTGGCCACCCAAAAAGTCTATTATCTCAAGCTTGCTCTGTTTCCATTATCAAAACTGTGTTCCTCTGCTACCAGAGAGATGGCCTCCGGTGCTTCCTTTTATGAGGTGCTAGGGATTTCAGTAGGATCGAGCTGCCAAGAAATAAAGAGTGCCTACAGAAAACTGGCAAGAACATGTCACCCTGACGCGGTGGCCATGAACCACAAGGCGGAATCGGCCAGCGAGTTCATGAAGATCCACTCGGCCTACTCAACCTTGTCAGACCCTCATAAGCGTGCTCAATATGACAGACAGCTTTACAGCCACACAAGATCTCCTCAGTACTCATCTCTCCCCTGCCAAAATATGGAATCCATGTCAGGTTATCATCACAGATTTGGCCATAAATGGGAGACAGATCAGTGTTGGTAACAGAACCAGAATCTATGTGTGGTATGTATATAGTAACTACAGTATTGCGTTTACAGGATCGTCGGCCCTGGTTAATCTATGTGTGAACTAATTATGTAATGTTGCAGCATGTGACCGAGAAAAGGTGAACAATAATATATCTCATGTTCCCGTGGCTTGTAGTGTAGCGGGCATATGAACCGGGTTTTTGCTGCATAATTAACAGTAATTAAATTAAATTTGATGCTCATGTTGAAAGTGGGATGCATACAATAGAATCTTTGGATGAGTTTAAAATTATTTTGTAAGTGTTTTTTATGTAAGTCGAGACAAAATTCTTTCCGTATAGATGTTTGGAATAACGATTGGAACCCTCAAAAGTGCTTTTTAATCGTGATTTACTGTATACGAGGTAAGTATATAAGAGGAGTTTTATTTCGACTTACGTGAACCGCACTTATGCTGTTTGGAATGTCTTATAGATTGTATAAGTCCGATTCATGTAAATCGAGATAAAACTCATCCACATATTTACCTCGTAGATCGTAAAAGTTACCTCGTAAACCGTAAAAGCTACATCATATTCTGTGAATCACGATTCAAAAGTACTTATATAAGCTATGCCAAATAAGCTAGGTTTGAAGGTAAATCATGATTGAAAAATATTTTTGAAAGTTCCAATCGCTATTCCAAACACCAACATACTTACTTCGTATACAGTAAATCACGATTGAAAAGCATTTTTAAAGATTTCAATCGCTATTCCAAGCACCCAGTGTGGCTTGTTTGAGATAGCTTATATAAGCACTTATAAGTGCGATTCATATAAGTTGAGATAAAATTTATCTCACATACTTATCTCGTATACCATAAATCACAATTAAAAATTATTTGAAGATTCCAACCCGAATTACAAACACCAACTAAAGTGAGCCTTGATGACAAACGCAAATGGGAATGTGCGATGACAAAGACCAGAGAGAGAAGGCAGACGTCTGAATCAGCTGGCACTTTATTATTGCTGGGTGTTGAATAAAATCTTTGGAGCCCAATTGCATAAATTTGAGAACTCCCAGGTTTTTTTTTTTTTTTGAGTACATAGGGGGGAGGGGGGAGTAGCCTAATGGCTACTTAGATGACCGCTGCACCTAATGGTGCTGGTCGATCTCCCAGGTTTCGGTTGTATAAGGAAACCCTAAACATCATTGTCTAATGTAATCCATCCCTTTAAATCTAAAAGATTCATCATACAAGCTTCAGCTTGCCCTTGTTTGGGCTCTTACCCAAAATGCCATTTCGGGAAGGCCCAACAACATCGCAGCAGACATTGCAAATAATCCTCAACGCGAGGGAATACAAAATCCCCCTGTCGCCGCACAAATCACACCAATGACACCACCAACACCTCTTCCATGCTTTCAAAGTGCTTCACCAATTCGCGTTATTACTATTTACCACAGCTAAGACGCTCTCGTTTCAATTCTAATTATAAATATTTATAATTATATTTATTCCGTTTTATATTCTGATTTCTAAGCTTCATTTCATTTTATCATCATTAATTTTGTATGGAGTAATTACTTAACATTAATATTTCTGAATAATCTTATTTATTTATTTTTTCCAAGTGACTAATTTTATTGAGAGCATCATCATAACTAAGCTCCTAATCAAATTGTCAAGGATTGGGAAAAATGCGTTGACGGTTCCTCTCCCCATCAGCATCTCGCCCTGTTAGTAACGATCCGACGATCAATATTCAACAATATAAGATTGCTGGCCGTTGGATCATCGCTTTGGCAAATCTGAAATGGTCGCTGTCACATGGATCACCGCTCGTCCTAAATGGATGGCCCACAAAAGGCACAGAGATATTTATCGGCCATTTAATATTTAATATTTAATATGTTGATACTTGATGATCGCGGGCCTTTACTGATGGGTCGAACCCTATTTCTTGTTGTTGCAATATAAGTACCGCCGCGCTGGTATCGTGGTCCAGGCGCTAAAGCGAGAGAGAAAGAAGGAGATCGGAACCGAGATGGGTGAGAGGGTGACTGGGAAGGTGAAGTGGTTCAGCGACCAGAAGGGTTTTGGCTTCATAACCCCTGACGATGGCGGCGAGGACCTCTTTGTTCACCAGTCTGCGATCCGTGCTGAAGGATTTCGCAGTCTCGGCGATGGAGAGTCTGTCGAGTTTCTGATCGAATCCGACTCCGATGGCCGTTCCAAGGCTGTCGATGTCACCGGCCCCGATGAGGCCAATGTTCAAGGGAGTCGACGGGGCGGAGGCGGTCCTGGGGGGAACAGATCTTACGGTGGCGGCCGAGGTGGTGGTTTCGGCGGTGGCTACGGGTCTAGCGGCGGTTTTGGTGGCAGTCGTGGTGGAAGAGGTGGAGGTGGCGGCGGTTATGGCGGTGGGGCTGGCGGCGGAGGAGGAGGCTGTTATAACTGTGGTGAGGTTGGTCACCTGGCCAGGGATTGCTACCAGGGAGGAGGCGGCGGCGGAAGGTACGGAGGCGGCGGAGGTGGCGGAGGCGGAGGCTGTTACGCCTGTGGGGAATCTGGGCATTTTGCCAGGGACTGCCCAACCGGCGCTCGCTGAGCCTGTTGTTTGCTCTGAAGTGTCTTTACTCGATCTTTTTGTGGTGCCGTGATGGGTGGATTCTGCTTTTTGCTATGGGGTTCGTTTTCTGCTATAATTTTAAACTTATGTTTGGAGTAGGATAGGGATTTTGGGGTTGAATCTCTTTAGTTGTGGCTTTATTTTCAAGTTAATAGGATAAGCAGTTAGACTTGGGATTTTGTGTTTCTGGCATAGTGAAATGGAGGGGTTATGGTAAAGATCTGATATGTATACTCTCTGTTTCGAAGTGTTAATACACATTATGAACAAAATCTATCCTGGCTTATTCTTATCTTATAATTATGATCTCTTGTATGTTCCGGTGGTATTATATTGCTGGCTGAAAAAAGTTTTGATCTTTTGATATTTGGTGATTGATACGGATGTTGATATGGTCTCTCTTAGGTGCGTGATATCCAAGAGAGACCCACAAAAGATTCTGGACATGAGATTGTAATCTCTCAGGGCTGGTTTGTATCAATTCTATTGTCTAGAGGGTGAAAATAACATAGCTGTCTCTAATTGCGCTCATCTTAGCTTCAATCCCCTATATTTATGCATCTTAGGAAGGGTAGCGTTGCTCAACTCTGCCTGTAAGTAGAGTCTGTTATGCTAGTTCTTACAGGAAGCTGTAGTTTTGGAGGCACTTGCTTCTTGCTTGATTGCAGTGAAAGCAAATGAAAGTTCAGGCCAAAAAATAGAAGAGCGATGGTATAAGCTGTATTTTTGGTTGGTAAAAATCCTGAATGATAGTGGCAGCCTTAGCTGTCGTGTTTCTCAGCAATTTTAGAGAGGCATGGCAATTTGCTGAAAGTTTAGCCTTGTTGGCATCAGCCCATAGGGAATCCACTATAATCCTGTGGGACTATGATGGAGTGGTTCTTGTGGAAATGGAGACATGTGAAGGGTCGCATTCTCCATGGGTCGCCACTGGGGTTTCAATCCCATCGTCTGGCCTGTCCTTGCAACAATAGCTTTGCATTTTAAAGAATTGTTTACTTTCCAAAAGCTGAGGCAATCAAACAAAACTTTAATCAACATGTCATTTGATTATCTTACGGTCTGTTGCCTATGTACATAACATTCTTTTTTATCTGGGTGCAAGAAGAAATCTTATTTGACGCAATTTCTCCATCTGACAATAGGTCTAATGAAGCGACCATTTATGGGCTACTAAGATACTCTTCTTTTATGAAAAGACAGTGATATTCATTTTTTTTTTGGGGTCCGAAAAGTGATACTCATTAAGCATTGAGGTTATATAGTGCGTAAAAGGGAGAAGCGCAGGATGGCTTATTTTGATTACAGCATCGGTAAATAAGCTCAGGATAAGTGGAAAATCCAGCCAAACGGTATTCTTTGTTGTAGAAAGGGTCAGTCCGCTAGAGAGAAATAAACTGCTTTTGGAATGCAAATGATGCGTGGCCTGTGAGATTGTGGTGAAGTAATCCCTGAACGGAAGTCCGGCTGAATAGATGCATATTTTGTGTGTTTATTTTTTGAAAGGATAAGTGCCCAACTCTGCTGGGAGTACTATCAGTAATATCAAGTGATGAGGGAAGAGGAAGAATGTGAGGATCATGAGTAGAGAAAGCTAAGCACCAGACGGATTAGTAAAACCAGTAATTTCCTTTGTGACCGATACAGGATGCCAGAGCCTCCCTTTATGCAAAGCCAATATTATGTTAGAGCCATACCATCTTTAATAATATGATAATGCCACACAATAGATTATTATGACCATCTTTGTGTTGCTGAAGCATGGTAATCTTGAGCCTAAATGTGGAGTCTGGTAACTTGATCATAAAACAGCCTAACCATAGATTTTACAAATGGGCAGGAGATAAAGAGATGTTCAAGTGATTCTTCCTGAGAAACGGACGGGCTTAATCTACCAACTCCTTGCGGGCTCAACCCATAATTAAAGCTCGGTTTCCCTTAAATCAACCAATTTTCAAGGCTTGATCCTGATAATCAGGGTTTAGAGCCAAGCTCGAAAGTGTTTCTTTTTTTTTTTTTTTTTTCTAATATAAAATTCACATTTGATTATTAAACTTTCACATACAGAGTCTAAAATTTACATGCAAAGTACAAATAAAAAAAATACAACAAAGCCACATGTTTTAGAATGTGTTTAAAAAGCGTGGAGTGTAATGAGAAGATCCAGTGACGAAGTTTCACAAGGAGATCAAGCATGACAGATGAGTGGGTGAGAATGGGTTGAGCTGAGGTAGGCAGTGAAATATATATATATATATATATATATATATATATATATATATATATATATAGATCCTTTTTCCCCTTCTCAATTTTCAAGTAAGCCTCTAGAGACTTCTGTTAAAAAATGCACGAAAAATGGGCCAATCCTATGAAGGCAGCCCGAATTATTGGCTATATCTTTAAGGGTGCGAGGTAAGTTGGCAAAAAAAGGTTCTAAGTTGAAACTAGTTGTCAATGATAAATTTCAACAAAGAGATAGAAATGGAGCCCAATAAAATCCATGAGATTGAATAGTGGAAGCGTATAAATTATAGAGCATTGGTCTCCTCCCCAAAAAAAAAAAATCTAGACATAGGGAAATAGAGATTATAATTGGATGGACGATTTCCTGCTCATTTAAGATTTTTAAACCTATTGAATTCATTGACATTCAGATATATATGATCGAAGCTTAGATTTTCTCACTTTTCAAAAGGGTTTTAATCCCACAGTTGCTGTAGTTACATAATTTTTTTAATAAAATCAGTGATGACAAATGAAGTCCTCAACTCAACTAACAAAAAGGGCTATATTAAGAGACCTCAGCAAAAGAAAAAAAACAAAAACACATTATATTTTGTTGAGCTTAGCAGACCGCCAAATGTGGGCATTCTAAGCATGTATCAACGGGGAGGACGTTGGTGAGGAGCCGGCGAGGGAGCGGTGGTGTTGAAAATTATTTGTGGCGGCGGAGGAGGAGTCATGGGCGGAGGGATGGGGCACTGATAGCACTTGGTGAAGAGGCCGAAGGTGTCAATCTGGTGTATGAAGTTAACCATGCTGGCCCACCCACCAAATCCAAACCCTACCACCATCACCCACACCACCACTATCACGTTGATCGTGAACGTTCCCACCCACCTTCCCACGTACTTTGGTGGCTGCTCCACCGCATTCTGCAATTCAACACATAACCGTTAATTAGCTAATTAATAAGCTGCGTCTGTAAATGTAGGAACGGAATCAATGAACTCATAGGGATGAATTCCTAAGTTGACAGATACAATGCGGGGAAGGAGGTACCTGGCGGGAAGAAGGGGAGAGGAAGGTGAAGATGTGGGCAAGGGCAGGGATGATGTAGACGGTGAAGCTGACGAGGAGGGAGCCGACGGTGGAGTTGATGGGGCCGAAGAAAGGGAAAACGATGGCCAGGAACCAGATGGGGATGACGACCGGCAATCGGACGGCGGCTCGCTTACAGAGGCTGGTGGAGGAATGCATGCCGATGGCCTTCTCCCACACCAAATACAGAGGGGTGCTGGCGAAGCCGAAGGTTATGAACTGGTGGATCAGCATCAGGATGACGGCGGCGTCTCGGAAGGGCGACCGGGGAAGCAGAGAGAAGGCGTTTGAGTGATCCAGCAGCAGGTCGCCGAAGGCCCAGTACACAGCCGCCGCCGATGGAAGCGTCAACGTCACCACATAGGCCGTCGCCAATAAGTATATGCTCTTGAACTTCTCTGGTTTCCACATTGCGTGCATTATCTCCCTGTCCAATTTTCCCCATCAATTGCTGCTTCATCACAAATTCAGATGCATGTTGTATGATCACTATTCTAGTTACAAGTCGATTGGTATAAAATCTAGTTGATATTTTTTTTAAGATATTCAAAAAATTAAAATAGATGAGTTAATCCTAACATATATTATGTATTATTTGATTATATATTAATTTATAAAGTATACAAATCAATTTATTATAAAAAAGATAAATATAAATATTATAAAATAATTTATTTAACTTTCTTAATTTTTTTAAAAAATGAAACGAGAATTCTTACTCTCTCCATCAATAATCCTTTGCTGCAGTTTATATAATTCAAATCCTCTGAAATATGAGGTTTATTCTTAAGAATATGTATGTAGAATATAGAATTAATGAATGTCACGTAAATTGTTATAAATTTTGGAAAATCCAACACACACACATGAGGGGAGACACAATTGGTGGCATGAAAGGAACGTGGGCAGAGGGTAAAAGGGAAAGAGAAAAAGGAGAAAGCTTTTGGGATGACAAGATAAAACAGAATGATTGAGAGAAAGGGAAAAGCTTTGACAGGAAAAATGGGAGTTTCTTTTGCTTTTAGACCTCCCACGCCGGACAAGGGCATTTTCGGTACAGATCGCATATAGAAATACAGATCCCTTGTTGGCGTCGTTGGGAAGGAGTTATAATAAAAATGAGGTTCGGCCGGAAAGAGAAAGAAAAAGACGTAGGGCCTCAAATGCAAAGCCAGAATATGAATATATATATATATATATATATATATATATATATTGAAGTGTCTTACACAGTAACAGCATGTCCGCCGAATGTGTAGAGGATATTGGTGGCCCCAGTGAAGTAGAGCACCAACTTGGTTGGACCTGAGTGTGTTACTCCTTCCACCTACCCAAATCAATTCATTCAATTATATAACTAATTGTTATGATTAATGATATATACTCGTCATTGTCAGAAGTGAATAAATATGATGATAAGAACCTGGCCGTGCAGGAGAGACGCAACGGTGAGGTACCAAGCAGTGTAAGTGGTCATGAGAAGACCCAAGAAGGACCAGATTCTGTAATTGTGGAAGGAAGGAATGAACACACTGGTGGCACAGCATGCTCCGAATATATAAGTCCACGTCCTCTTGTCCAACTTATCGTTTATGTAATATATGTTGCTACTCATACAACAACCAGAAGCCTCATCAGTCATCACACAAACATATACTTCGTTTCTGGTTCACCATTAAAAGAAACATAACTGATATATAAAGATGGAGGGAGGGAGGGAGGCACCTCGCGCAGGCGATGAGCTGGATGACAGCGCCAAACAGCAGAAAAGTACAGTTAAATGCCAAACCCACGTTCCTCCAGTGCTTTCCAAGCAGTCCATCCAGAACTTCGAACCACTGATTGCCATAACAACAAACATGCTTATTGATGTCTCAGTTTAAAAAAACATACTTCTAGATGGATGGGATTGAAACCTGGATGACATGGTTTCTGAAATCCACTTTCTCTCGCTCCTTTCTGGTTCTGTACTCTATGTAGAGAATGCTAATGAGGTAGGCAGTCCAGCTTCCCAGCAAGCCGTATAATAGTTGAAAAAGCACACCTGACAGCATTCCCAGCTGCGAAAATGAGTAGGGCAACGTCAGCAACACCTGAGCCACCTGCATAACCAAACCAGATTATTATGAGTATGTGTATGTATGTATAAAAACATGACACAAATGCATTAATTAGAAGCAATAAGTAAGTAAGAGGAAGAAAAAAACAAGAGAACCTGGTTGGAAGCACAGCTGAACCAGGCATCATAAACAGAACCTCCATGCCACAAGAGCTTGGAGAGCCTGGATTTCATGCTCTTGGCCTTTCCTTCGCTTTCCATTTCCACATAGTTTCCTACTATCACGGTTTCCACCGCCTTCTCTGATTCCATTTTCTCTATTAATCAGCACTTGCCTGTGAGCTAGTAAGCCACCAAGGCTCAATATATATAGAGCCACCAGTTTGTGAAGGATAGGTATCCGTGTGTTTTGTTTTGAGGGTGACTCAGCTTCTTTCTTTCTTTATTTTTTTTTTTTGGGACGTACAGGTTAAAACCTGCCCTAGCTCTTCATACTAAATTCATTGATCATCGAGCCCTCTTTTTGAAATTAACATAACTTTTGTTATTTTGCTAACCCCATCACCCAAACATATCTGCCCTCTCAGTTTCTTTTTCCCCCCCTTAAAACAATCTTTTTGATTAGAATCTTACATAATAAATCTAACCAAAAACACCGTGTAAGACCACATATTTTAGTTGTCAGAGAGCGTGGTGGCTGGTCCACACGAGCGGCTGTGAACCTTCTCGGTTTGGTATTTCAATTCCCAGCTAGCGTTTGCCTTTCTAGCTAGTTTCTGCCATATATGGCACCACTTTTAGCTTTTAGGTCTTCACTTTTGGACATTTCTGTAACCTTGACTTTTGGCCTCTGTCACTCTTTACGTCATAACTTTCTCTCCATTAAATTAATACTACACCTTCACATTTACACCATGTCACATAATAAAACTCACTTCTATTCACAAACCACATAGATTGTCCATGCATACATGCTTTGTAATTTGTATTGCATCTAAAGTAAGTTCTACTACACATGACTTGTGAATAGTTTGGCTTTGTATGAGTTTTATGTTATACATAGAATAGATTGTGCTCTAATGTTTCCTTGTGCTTTTGTGCTCTAAATTCAAGGATTTTACGACTTTGAGTGGCATTCATTCTTAATTACATCTGCCGAGGTTGATTAGAAATATTGTTGCCGGTTAACAGCTATAACCCACAACAGTGTTTGACGGTTCAAGCATTGAATTTTCTTCCGCTTTTTCTTTTTGGCTTTGTCAAGTGCAAAACAGAAGAAACATTGATGTTTTGTAGGAGGACGAGGTAAACTTATATAGGAGAAGAGGAAAAGCAATAAAAAAAGAGAGAAAAGAGGAGAGAAATAATAACAAAATAGACCACATGATTGCCTCCAAACGGGCGTGGTCTCTTGGGGACTCCATGAACCTTGCTTTTATCACATGCACCAACTCTAGAATCCCCTCCCTCATTCTTCATTATACTGTTCATGCTTTTCTTGGTACCCTAATATTCTCTACTCTATTGTCTCCTTGAAATTCCAAAACATTAAAATACTGTCTTGTTTACTTCTTATCCACTGTATATAATAATCATATTCATCCAATGTCTTTCCCCTTCTCAAAGAAAACTGCTGTCTCAAAGATTCTCTTTAACAAGCCTCTTTCTAGCTCTGCTCTGTTTTTGTTATCAGATGAATAATAAATCCCACTATAATTACTCTTCATCACCTACCAAACTACTTGTTTTTAGATATTGAATCACCAAGTATGTATGAATTTTTCCCAAAGAACACTGCATACTGCATCATTGGGTAAAGAAACGAATATTTCTTTAATCCTCTAGATTTATTTTTGCCCCAATATCTAGAAATTCTCTGACACTATTGAGGAAAAATACAAATTACTATATCAAATTTGTCTGGCAAATCCTGAAGAGTGTTTTCCCCCAAAAACAAAAAATGAAGCTTGGGTAGAAAGTCCTGAAAGTGTAGGGTTTGTTCAAAACATATTGATGAAGAATGTTGATTGCTCAACTTCCACTCCTTGTCAAGTGTATGGAAGGAAACATTCTCTGTGATTCATGTCTCCTTGAGCATGTTCAATCTGCTGTGAAGCTTGTAGATTTTTCAAATTTATTCTAAGCATAATGAATATCATATGCTCACACTGATAAATATCTGCTCTTTCTGAGGCCAGGAATACTAATATTCATCTTTTCCACCGTGTTTGAATCAAGTAAAATTTATTGTCAGGTGAAAGTGGAGGTTAATGTGGGTGTCTGCATAATTACCACGTTCAGTTTTGTTGTGCACGTTTAGAAGCAATTTCGAAGCAAAAATGATGTTTAAGGCAAATCCCGTGTTCTGTTTCAATCATGAAACTTTTGGTTTGCGTGATTAGTATTATTTTTGTATGACAGTTTCGCTTCATTCTCACGCCAAAAGCCTACAGTTTATTTAGTGGTATAATTTGACCATTTGGAAACCACAACCCTATAGTGACCATTATTGTCATTTTGCTTGAAGTTGCTTTTGAATATAGATTTCTCAAGTGAAGAATGAAGACAAAACTTGATTGTGAATTGTCATTAACAAAGATGATTGGTGTCTATTGCAACTATAACATATCAATAAAGAAAAAAAGACAAGGAATGTTGGTTATTAAATGCTTTGTCTCTTGAATCATATCATTGAGTGTATAAGGTAGGACACCATAGATAAAAAGTTGACGCATTGGAATTTATTGGTAACTTTGCATGCTTGTAATTGTCGCAATCAACACACACCTAGCAATCCAGTATTGTTCTTAAAGGAGTGAAAGAACTACAGGACATAGCTTGCTTACGTTCATCATTCCAATAATCATCTGTGTCCATTATAAGCAGAAATATCTAAATTTGAAGTTTCATAAAAGGTTCTGAGGTGAATTCTGTAACTATGTATAGATTATAGCTCATGTTAATTTATGGGTATGGAAGCTAAAACTTGAGGATATGGCAAAAGAAAGGCGTATGGGCCAGCGAGTGAAGCTGCAGTGAGTTGTGTATAGATTTCACAAAGCTCTGTTTGCATAATTGATGGGAGCTCATTTGATGCACAAACATCATAAGTGCTCATCTTCAAGGCCTTCATGCTGGGACCTCCCCTGTATCATCAACCTCTATCTGCGCTTCACTTTAATGCCTTCTTTTCCCCTGTCAAGATCCGACAAGATATTTTAGTGCATGATATGGCTCATTTCAAGAGAAGTGTAGAATCATGTACAATATATTGAGGAATTCATGTAGATTGCATACAAGTCCTGATGAATCACTTTCTTTATATACTTAGTATTCCAAGTTTTTATGGGGTAGATATGTATGAGTATTTCTTGTGACTATTGTGCTGTCTCAGGTGGCACGTGGACAAACAGGAGGTGGACAGGTGTCCATTTATAAGTGCATTGCGAGGGTTTTGTTGTCTGTTTGTCTTCAAATGTATGGTCTGGCCTACTGCAATGCCACTCTTATAGCTTCTTACTTTGAGGATTTGAAACTTAATTATAGCAGCAGAATCTCCTCCACTTTATGCCTCACTGGCTCTTTGCTTTCAGGGAATTTGAACGGTATTTCTCATTTGTCTCTTTCTTTCTTCAAATCAACATTGGCACTCTTTGATTGCTGGAAAACGTAGTAAGCAAAAGGAATTCATATTCTTCTCGAAGGAAGTTTGAACGGTGATTCTCATTTGTCTCTTTCAATAGGAAGTTGAGCTTCAACTCAGGGGAGAATCGGTATATTATGATGAAGAAAGATGGTGGGGTTGTGAAAAGTGTTGTTAAATGGGATGAAACTCGGCAAATGGTGGTCGCCGATGAAGCTGCCTCTCAAGATGCACACTGAGCTGCTCATGAATGATAAAACAAGGGAGACGATAGAGGAAAGAGGACCCATTGCATGATATATTTGTCCAAAGGCAAAGCGCACAAGGCAGCTACAGCTCTCAGTGAGGGATGAGGTAGGGCCTTCCGAACGTGGGTTTTCTTAAGAAAGGCCCAACAAACATTGTAAACATTTGAAATGGGCTCATGGGATTGGGCCACGAGAGGCTTTACAATTCCTCTTGACTCACCCACCAACCAGTCAACCCCCCCCCTCTTCATCCTTTGGAAAAGATTACTTTTTTCGTAACAGAAAAAAAGGGCGGGTTCTTTAAAAACGAAAGAAAAGGGGAATTTTAAAAAGAGAGCAGAATTACGACTTTGTGAATTATTCATGCCTGGGGGGCCATACATTCATGATGCCATATCCTCAAAAGTATGGTGAACTGGTCTTCCAAACCGTGCGTTTGGGGGCATCCTCATCATTCAATGTTCCTTCCCATGCAAATACTAATATACACCACACTAGAATAAATATAACTGGCAAATACAAGGACAACGGCAACAAGAGGATATTTTAGACTAGACTAGACATTGCAAGTGTTCCTTGAAAGACGGAAGCCTAAAGGCTAAAACACCAGAACGGCGTTTTTTCTTATTTGATGTTACTATTCATGTAGAGATACTAACAATAACAATATTGGGGGACGTGTTTATTATTATAATAATGAAGGTGAAAGACGTTGGTTGCTGTTTTTGTGAGCGAAAAACGAAAAGTCAAAAGACATTGAAAACTACAATGAGAAGAAGATCATGAAAAGAAGAGACTAGTATTGTGATGGAATCCTATGCCTCTCCCAACAATTCAAATTATTTGGTTTCTTCAGTCTTCACACAACTCAAATTATTTAGGGAAAATTGCAATCAAACCCATGCTAGAGAAAATATCACTCAAAGGTCCTTTAAAATCTCCAACTTACAGACAATTCCTATAGAACAATTAGATAATTTGCTTGTTTGGCCAAGCTTTTGTGAATCGGGCTTATTATATAAGTCTGATTCACGTAAATCGAGATAAATCTCATCCACATATTTACCTCGTAGACCGTAAAAACTACTTCGTAAATCGTAAAAGCTACTTCGTATTCCGTTAATCACGATTTATAAGAACTTATGGATCTTCCATAAGCTAATCTAAACGAGCTAAATATAATCTAATTGTCAAAAGATTAAAATACCCTTAATAAATCCAACTCAAGATTCTCAAAGCCTTGGATCCCTAACTCTCTCTCTCTTCATTCCTTCACGGCTATGTCGCTCACCACCATGCTTTACTACCTCCTACCTCCATCCATTTCTCGTCGGCACCATCACTCCAGTGCTTGTAAGCTTGACGGTGATGCGGTGACGCCACTGTCATCGCTTCTGTACGGTACTTCATATTGTTGTCTGGAGGCACCGCCAAGTTTCTGAGAGATCTCTATCGCTCTTCGATGCTTCACCACAAATTGAAAAGGGAGGGGTCACTGATGCCTTATGGGGTGTACGCCCTGCCACGTGGCTTCACCATTTGGACTCCGCCATGCTTAGTACTGATAATTTGGGCCAGCCCAAGCCCGACGAGCTATTCTCAGCCCGACCTCTAGCGGGCTGCCATTTGGGCAACCCAAGCCCAATTAATCGGGCTAGTGGGTTAACTTGCCAGCCCGCTTACAATTTTTTTTAAAAAAAAATAGTATATTAGACCCAACCCAAGCTACAATTGTTGATAATCATAACATGCTTTACAAACTTTTCAAAGTAACTTGACATTGTCCCAGTCCAGATGGTAACAGGCAAAACATTAACAAAGAATGGGCAATCCTATAATAACAGTAAAAGGAAAAAAAGTTAGAACTTTGGTGGTTCAGATACTAATCCCATATCCTACCCCAACGACGCCCCAGTATAGACACCACAGAAAGAAGACAACAATAAAACCATAAGCTGGAAACATGGCATCTACATTAAAGGAGCTCTTATAATGAAAAAGGTGTTTGGCAAGTGTCTCATTTGGCATATATTCAGCCACAAACAGCCTCTCATCACCTTTACAACAACAACCAAGCAAATTTGCCAATATTTTATTACACAGCTGACCAACTAATTTTGCTTCCTCCTATAGTTTAGAATTTCAAAACCAAGCAAATTGGCCAAGAAATTTTCAAAACATCATAGAAAGAAAGGGGACCAAAACTGCAACCCATACAACCAAAATTCACTTGGGCAAGAAGAAACAAACCCACTACCATCCACCAGCAAGCGAGAGCGATGGTCGCACCAGTGCACCACCTTCTAGGCGAGAGCAAGCCGATGACTCGATGAGGAGGATTAGGGACTTAGGGTTTACTAGCAATAGAAGATTAGGGACTTAGGGTTCACCACTGTCCACCAGCAAGCGATGGCCGCACCTATGAGAGACGAGAGGAAGAGTCGAAGAGGGAGAGGAAGACGGCGGTGTGACCGATGTCGTCACTTGTCATCATCATGTGAGGGCCGAACTCGAAACTAAGCGAGAGCGACTGTGACTTCGTGAGCGTGAATGAGACTATGATAGTGAGAACTGAGAAGTGAGACTGAGTTCTGATTATTGAAGATTTTTTTTTTAATTTCGGGCTAAATGGGCTATCCTGTTTAACCCGTAGGCTAAACGGATTGAATCCGTTTAGCCCAAAAACTTAATGGGCTTTTATTTCTCAGCCTAAACCAGTTTATTTTTATGGGCTAACAGGGCCAACCCGTCAACTCGGCCCAAATTACCAGTTCTAGCTTGGCTTATCTTCAATATTTGCACTTGTCTCGAGCCATTTATTTGGCTGGAAACAAATCCCGAAGCTCTTACCTCTGACGCAGGAAGCCTATTCAGATTTTGATCATCGCATAAAGCCTTCTAATTACTTAGTTCACTCTCGATTCTTCCTTTTTGGCTTTGATTTAAAACATTTGGTCGCCTTAGGCTAAATCAAAATAAACTAAATTATGCAGTGAATGACGCAATTTGGGTGGTGTTCTTTTAAAGAGCCTTTTATTTAATTCATAGGCTAAACTAAGTGACAAAAATATTGAAAGGAGTTTTGAAATTAATTAATTTTTATTTTTAATGATGAAAAACAATCTAAACTACTATTTTTGTTTGGATTTTTGATAAAATGATGAATAAAAATATGATATTAGATTTAAAGAATAATACAATTAGGGCTGGGAATTCGGGATAGCCTGCGGATTGCAGGTTGGCCCGTTGCGAGCTGTAGGCCCGACCAACCCTCCCTTTCGCAGGCTGACAAAATGCCAGCTCGAGCCTGATAAGGCGCCAACCCGTCTTATTTTTTTTAATTCCACTTGTTTTTTTTTATTTTCACTCTCTTTCTCTTTCACCCACTCACATTACACTTCTTTTCTTTTATACATTTGTGTTAGGAAACCAATTTTATTCTTACTTTCCTTTTTTTTTCATCTACTCATATCACAAAAACATATAAACACATCTCTTTTATATTTAATAATAGTAGAATAATAAATATAATATGAAAATAAAAAGGATAAGGAAGTAGTTAAACACAGCATCAAATGAAAGATGATCAGGGTATTTGGATTAATTTTATAAGAATTAAAAAAAACAAAAAATGGGCCAGCTCATTTAGCCCGCGAACTAGCAAAAGTCGCCAATTTTGGTGGGCTGACGGGTTGGGCCCGCCAACCAGCCCCGTTTTTTGGAGAACTAGCAATAAATGGAATATTGTTTGGAAGTAAACTTATGGCTATCATAGCTTGCCTAATGTTATGGGAGTTAATTAATTCATCAAGTCTAATTAAAAACCTCAAACACGGTTTGAGTCAAGTGATTCTTAACAGATAATTTTTCTAAACACTAGATAACAATCATTTATTAAGGAAATTTTGAAAACCACTTAATGTACAATTTAAATTAAGTCAGTAAAACTTACTTTCTTGGTGAAGAATACTCAAAGAGATAATCAATAGCAACACAAATCAATTGTCATACCTAACAACATGCTACATAAAACAATTTCAATGAAAATATATTAAATTCAAAATCCAAGTCTTATAACTCAATCCAAACTACAATAATCCAATTAACAAATATTATAACACATAATCTTAGTTTTAAATTTAAATCAAAATAGTTCTAACAAAGAAAAATCATCAAATTCAAGATAAAATTAATTAGAAAGCAAATATTCCTTTTAATTGAAGCGCCCAAACTTAAAACATAACATCCACTCACTCCAAGAAGCACAAGAGATTTAGCTACTCATGCGTTTAATTTCAGCCACAATTGCTTTGAAATGCCAAGCACCCATTAGTTGAATGAGGAAGCTAGAAGAATCTGGAGATGAAGTGATCAAAGCCGACGGAAAGAGAAGGAAGTTGAAAGCCATTCTCTCTCTGCTTTTTAGAACCTTGATAGGCCCCCTTGGTGAAGATGACACCGATGATGGTGGAGAGAAGAAGACGGTGGTGACAGTTATGGTACCTCCAAAGACGAAGGCGTGATTCCGATGATGGTAGTGAAGGAAGTCGTCGATGATAATAGTAGGTGGTGGTCTCAAGTCTTCCTCTCTCCTCCGTTCCAAACTCTCCGCTTCTTGATGCTTGAAATCTAGGCGTTCTCTTTTCTCTTGTTCTCCGAAATCGACTTCTTTTTTATTTCTAAATCTGCGTCAAAAATTGCTCTACAAGTCACACCTCTTAGATCTCAACAATGTTGGCCACTTTTAGAGCGAAGATACCCAAAAATTTAGATTTGGTTCCATCCTTTTCCTTTCCCATGTTTTTTGAATTCATTGTTTGATTAAAATATATTTTTATAATATATTAAATCTGAATTATTATATCTTAGACTAGATTAAAAAAAACGAAAAAATACGGAAGCCGGTTCCCAAAAATTTGTTCAGATTCGGCTTGATTCAATAAGCAAGAACGCTGATTTCAATTCGAGGCTCGTTTTGTAATTTTCAGCAGATGGGTCCTTTTTTTGTAATTTTTTCTGATTCTGTTCTGTTATGTTCTAAAAGTGACAGCGTATATTACAAAAAAGGACCCTTTTTTTGACATAATTCCCAATTGACCCTGTAGAAATTCCTTTTGATTTTGGTTCTTCAACAATGTTTTCTTTTTTACTTTTCGTTTTGATCCCTCGAATATTATTTCTTATTCTCGATCCTTTCCCTTGCCTTTTTCCTCAATTATTTTTAACTCCAACCTTCCTAAATGACCTATAGTGTAAATCAAAATTAGATAGTAACTTATATTTTAAAAAAATTAATTTAATTAATAGTGATTAAGATATTTATGAAAATATTACTCTAAGTTCTATTTTCACACAATCATCATTAATGTAAATGAATCATAGTAAATACAATTTAATCCAAAATTAATAATGAAATCTTCAATTAAGACATGAAATGTTATGATAAAATATAATATACCATGCTTCTATTGCTGGGATTGGGAATTCTTAACTGCTCTTCTCCTCTTTAGTGGATCTTCCTAATCATTCCCGATTTCAATTTCAATTTCAATTTCTTGCCCTCCCTTGATTCTATCTCTTTAATTTTCCTATACTCTGCTTCGGATCAATCCGAAATTTCATTTGAGAAGAGTTGTCTTGTTCTATGAGAGAGAAATTAAACTCGAATCAAGGAGAGAAATAACTTGGCGATTGGCGGCGGCACTGTTCTGATGAAGACGTACTAGGTGGTGGACGATGAGTGCACCAATGACATGGCAAGACTTTCGTGGTGTGGAAGCAAGCAGATTTTGCCAAGGATTTGCTTCCCTAATTATTTTAAACACAACAATTTCTCCAGCTTTGTTCGTCGTTCATCCTTCCTCCTTTTTATTTACATAATTAGTAATTAACTTGTTCTGGAATTAAACAACATGACATCTACTTTTTGAGTCATACTCTGTTCAACCAATAACTCTTTGATTACGAAAGATTTAATCCATAGCAATCATTTATAATTGTAAGTTTGTTTATATGAAGTTTGGGATTAGAGAATTAGGATTTCTGCTTTGGCATCCTCCTCCTTATTCTGTGTCTCAAATCCCATTTTCGGATATTCTTGGGTTTGATTTTGGCTGCCTATTTCTTTGTTTCACTGAGGGTATTTTAGTCTTTTCACAATTAAATTATATCAACCAAATGTCCTAAATTGAAAATTTTAAGGGATATTTGAGTTATTTTTTCTTTAATTTGGGACCTGAGTACAATTTTCCCAATTATTTACTGGTTACCGAGGGATATAGTTGAGATTCAGCCCCCCTGTCTCTCTAAATATAACCCTATGTCATAAGGCTGTAGCGAAAAAGAATGGAGGATTTTATTTTAACATTAATTCCATCTACATCTAACAGATTTTGTTGTAGATACTTTTCCTTAGAGGCTTCAAGAACATCCAATAAATGGGGATAGATATTTATAGCTCGTTTGGATTAGTTTATGGAAGCTCCATAAGTGTTTATAAATTGTGATTCATTGAATACGAAATAACTTTTACGATTTACGAGGTTACTTTTACGATCTACGAGGTAAATATATAGTAGAAATTTAAGTAAATCGGGTTTATAAAATAAACCCAATTAAAAATAGAGTTTCCAAACAAGTTATTAGTTTTAGTGAATACTTGGAGGCATCAGTTTTGATGCTCATCCCGTATAATTCTGTCACATCCAATAAAATGTCATCCATCTTCATGTTTGCATCATTGCAACACTCCCAATAACAACTGCTTTTGCGAATAAGGATGTAGGGCATGATGAAAAATACTATTATAGAGGTTGAGCTTCGTTGAGCAACAATTTTGAGATATTTTTAATCGGAATGAATTATATTCAAGATATAATTTGGGTTAATATCGTGGAGAACATCTAAATGTATTCGTAATGTAATATTTTTTGACTAAATTTATGTATATCGGCACCATATTATTTATTTTATCTTTTCTCACTTTTTTCTAATATAAAATATCTTTTTTTTACTACAAAAACACTTGTGCAGTCCAAACAAGTTTTACTTTTAGAAAATCACTTATAAAATTTTCAATCCAAACATAAATCAAATGTATGTTTGTAATAGCGATTGAAATTTCTAATCATACTTTTCAATCGTGATTTACAATATATGATGTAGCTTTTATGATCTATGAGGTAAATATGTGGATAAGTTTTATCTCAATTTACGTGAATCGGTCTTATACATAAGTAGAAGCCAGAACAAACATGCCTCAATTTACGTGAAAAAAGTCATTTTCCCTATTCCAAACACGCCAATAATCTCACCACTTATTGTTTTTTTGAGATCATGTTTTATATTCTAAAAATGTTTATTTATGTAAATAGAGATAAAACTCCTCTTATATACTTACTTTATATATCATAAATTACGACTGAAAAGCTGTTTTTAAAAATTCCAATCAATATTCCAAATAAACCCTTAACCTCATTTATAATCTCAAGTTGTCAAGTGTTTATTTCTCTAATTAAAAACATAGTCTCAGTAACAAATTAAATCCCACCCTAGGTTTATCTCAGAAGATGTTTGGAATAGCGGTTATAACTTTAAATCGTACTTTTCAATTGTGATTTACGGTATATGAAGTAGCTTTTACGGTATACAAAATAATTTTTACGATTTACGAGGTAAATATGTGGACGAATTTTATCTCAATTTACTATGCATAAGCCCAACCAAACATCAATGTATGTGTTTGTTTCAGCGTTCAAATGATTTATAAGTGCTTATGCACGTAAATCGAGACAACACTTCTCTCACATACTTACCTCGTATACCGTAAATCACGATTGAAAAGCTGCTTTTGAAGACTCCAATCGCTATTACAAACACACCTAATAGCAATTAATTAAACACATTCACGTTAGCATTCAAAGAGAATTTAGCAAGCCCCTGATTAGCCTCTTAGCTGGGGCATCCACTTTCTAACTATTTACAAAGGTAATGGAAAAAGGTTTGGGAAAGGGTGATCAATGTAAAATTAGGATCACCCTTCCAATGCATGCACAGACTCTAATCAATTGGTTTTATTACTCATTGCTAATAACTAATCAATAATATAATTCATTCAATTTTATAATATTATCACAAATAGATACAAATTATAATAATAAAAGAAAAATATGTGGTTCACAATATTCAAGTCTCACGGGTATTACTCTATGTTAAAAAAAAAGGTTAAGATGTAAATTTAGTAAAGAATTATTTTTTAAAATACACCTAACACAACTAATTATTTTAAGGTGTAAAAATAGACATTATGAATTTTTCGGGTGTAAAAGTAGACATTATGAATTTTTTTTATAGTAAAAATAGCAATTTTGTTATTTATTTTGGGGTGCAAAAATTGTTATTTTTGCTTTAAAAAAAATTTATAATATCTACTTTTACACCCTAAAAATTGATAATATCTATTTTTAAACTATTAAATAATTAGTTGTGTTAGATGCTCCTTATAAAAAATAATTCATTACTATTTTTATATTAAAAAAATAAAAGGAGAATAAAATAATAAAAAAGCAAGCCCGTAATTAAGGAATGCCGTTACGGGGTTTCCCTCGCTGGTAGTACATTCTCACCTGCCTCCGACTTATTAAAGCTGTTTCCCATGATCACTTTTGTCGTTTCTCTCAGTCACTGCTCAGTACTCACAACTAGAACTAGCTTTCACTGAGAAGCCATTACCAATACCAGAGCTCCTTCCCCATTCCTCAACCTCACCATGGATTCCATTCCTCCCTCCCATTTCACTCTCTTCCTCACTTGCCTTCTCCCACTCCTCTTTCCCTCAGGTATTTACACTCTTCTCTGTCTCAATGCTTCTCTTTATGCATGCCTTAACAAACAACACACTTTATTTTAATCTCCCTCTTTGCCTTTGCAGGTGTTCTGGCCACTTCTTTTACATTTGTAAACAGATGCGAGTACACTGTTTGGCCGGGTATTCTTGCAAATGCAGGAAGTCCCAGGCTCGACACCACAGGATTCGAGCTCCCCAAAGACACAACCCGTTCTTTCCAAGCCCCGACCGGCTGGTCCGGCCGATTCTGGGGTCGAACAGGCTGCATTTTCGACGGATCAGGGTCCGGGTCTTGTCTCACCGGCGACTGCGGCTCCGGTAAGGTCGAATGCGACGGTTCCGGGGCAGCCCCTCCGGCCACGCTCGCTGAGTTCACTCTCGGTACCACGGGTGGTCAAGACTTTTACGATGTCAGCCTCGTGGACGGCTACAACCTCCCGATGATCGTGGAAGGAACGGGCGGGTCGGGTGTCTGTGCTTCAACCGGCTGTATTTCCGATCTCAACGTGCAGTGCCCGGCGGAGTTGAGAGTCGAAGACGGCGGCGCGTGTAAGAGCGCGTGCGAGGCTTTTGGTAGTCCGGAATACTGCTGTAGCGGCGCGTATAGCTCACCGGCGACGTGTAAACCATCTGTTTACTCCCAGATGTTCAAAGCCGCTTGCCCGAGGTCGTATAGCTACGCCTACGATGATGCTACGAGTACGTTTACTTGTGCCGGTGCAGATTATACGATCACCTTCTGTCCATCCTCTCCGAGGTAAACTAATCTTTTTTCCTCCTCTGTAAATGGCCAAAGATCGAAACTTTGACGCTTACGATCATAAATATCTTGTTCATTTGTTAGTTGGAATGAGTGGGTCTTTGTTAAGGTTGGTGCTTGTGCCGTTGATGTTGATTATGACACTAGCTCTTTACTGAACAACCCATTATTTGAGAGGAACTTAAGTGAAGTCTTGATCGTTCTATGTGAAACAAAAGTTGATGTTTGCTTATTAATGTGATTTTGCAGCCAGAAATCTTCAAGAGACATGACTCCCCTGAACCCAACCATGACACAAGGGTCAAGGGCAGGTGTGGTAGCAACTGGTACCGGGTCCGGGTATGGGTACACTGACCCGGGTTCTATGTCGAGTACAGGATCCGGAGAAGCCGTTCTAGGAGACGGGTCATATTTAGCTGGTTTGGCCATGGGAAACTCTGCCAGGACACTCCCCTTCTCTGCATTTATCTTCATTTCTAGCTGCTTTTTACCTTTTTTGTGTTTGCTTTAGCTCTGTGAAGCTTCATTTTCGTGGCTTATCAAATGTAAATGAGTCGTAGGATTTTCGGGGTAAACGGGTTCTTGGATTTTGGCTTGCCAGGAAATCTGACAAATTATTCCTGATTGTAGACCTCCCACCTCAAGATTCTCCAGAAAAATATATTCTGTGTTCCATATTACTTTGTAGCGTATTTAAGTGTTCCCTGTTCAGATTGATATTATTTTCTTTATCTCTTTTTCCCGAGCTTTTCTAAGTTCTATGATTGTGGCGTTCATGGAGCGAACATATTCCCGTGATTTTAAGCTGGCTTTGTTGGTTTCACATGGATAGGTAGGTGACCATCTCAAATACATGGACAATAATTTCTATTATTGCTTGTCTTGTAAAGAAGAGAGACACATGTTTCGCTTTCGCCAAAGATTCTCAGTGTGAATATTTTGCCAAGCAAATTATCTTGTGTTTGTGGTAGAGACTTGCTTTTTCGGTCTCATAAATTGTTTTTTTCCCGGGCTTTTACTTTTTGTCTGCTGGGGAAGAAGGATGTGATGTGCTCATTTGTGTGTTATCAACTTATTATTAAGTTGAAGAAAATTTACTCTAAGGAAACATTTTTTATATGCATGGTGAAGATCTGTAGAGCAATAAAGTCAATTAGAAAGATCATATCATGCGGAAAGTTGAAAATATTCTCGAGTGTCATGCTCCTAATTCGCCATGTTTTTAAATAAAGGGCTTGAACCTTTTCAGCAAATTTCCAAAAGGTAAAGATTATTGGCCCCAATCAAGTGCATTAGTCAAGAGCGCCGAACTTTGGCATGCGTGGATATATTGTGGGGTTTTTTTTTTGTAAAGAGGTATTGAGTGCATTAGTTTAGTGATTGAGATATAAATAAATTAAAATTTTAAAAGTTAAAAGATTAATTTTAATAAAAAGAAGTTTGTTGGGTTTAAATGTTTTAAAACCAATTTTAAAAATTTATGATTATTTTTACTCTAAAAAATAATTTATAATAAAAATTTAAAATTATTTTAGTACCTTAACTTCTTTTAAAAAACCGCATTTCAAGACTTTTTCCGTACTATTTAAAAAGAAGTTCTCTTGGACTGCTAACTCATCCTCTTAAACAACTAGCCTTAAGCTCAACATTTTGAAACCAGAAAAAGCAAAAGGAACTGTTTCTGGCATTATAAAAGGATACAGTTAGGAGATTTACATCATAGAGATTAATGCAGCTACAAAGGTAATAAATAAAAATAAAACTATTATATGTCATGCAAGATTAAGATGCGGCTGCTGCAGGATTAATCAAAAGAACATTGAGGCGAGTCACAGTGTAACCGTAAAATGTCTAGTTTCTTGACCTTGAGAAAGGGAGAAAGTTGAATTTGCAGTCTTGTTGCCATATTGGACACTGATTCTATATTCTCCTAAGAACCCAAAAAAGTTAAAGGAACCGTGTTGATCTGTCACTCCCTTTACACTGCAAGTTTTCCATTCTTGAAGAAGTTTATCAACCACATCTCCTGCTGGAAGATTCCTGAAACCATTGTCGGTGAGGCACATCTGATAACACCCTTGAGGATGAAATGCTGTCCACAGCATTATCCCATTCACACTAGGGTGAGAGAATCCTTCCCTCAACACGTCTTCCAAATAGCTAGCCTGCATGCACAGAATCCATGGTTCAATTATATGTAGTTTTCATTCAACTAGTATAATCAAATCACAGAAATTAAGAGGAATTAAACCACATTCAGTCAAGGGAATCAGAGAAATTGATGACCTGTGTATATTTATCAAGAGTTTTGCTGATGTCAACTTCAGTAAACCAAATGGGAATTCCAAGTGTTGCCAACTTGTCTAGGATAGCTCTGATAAGAGGAGGATTTGGTATTGTGAAGTGACCTTCTAAGCCAATCCCATCCATAAAGATACCATTTTGCCTCAATTCTTGTAGTCTTGAGATGTAGGAGTCAACAGTGGAATTCACGTCACAGCAAGTCTCAACAACATTAAAGTCATTCATGAACAAGGTTGCTAGTGGGTCAAATGTATGTGCTGTCTCGAAAAAATGCAAGGTGGCATCAGGACCAAGTCGTCGTTCATAGAAATTGAAGTGAAGCATCTCGTTGCTGACATCCCAGTGTATGAACTCCTCTTTGTATTTGCCCATTAAACTTTGAATCCGAGAACTCACAGCAGATTGTAATTGGGGACCAGTAAGGTTATGAACCCAAGATGGTGTGTATTTAGGATCTTCCCAGAATATGTTGTGGCCTCTTGCTATGAGCTTGTTTTCTCTCACAAATTGCATCATCTGATCAGGAATGGTGTAATCGACCTTGCATTGGTCAGGCTCTGTTGCGTACCATTTGAGCTCATTTTCAAATACTACAGCGTTGAACCGCTTCACAAACCAGTTCTGCATACACAAAAGGAAAGATTTCCCTTTTTTGTTTTTCATTTCGATGTTTGACAAAAATGTTAAGTATTTGACCCATTTATGAATATATGGGCTATGAAATATCTAATAAGGCCCAATCCATGTAAAGACTAAGTAATAATGGCCCTTCGGTTCTAATTTTGTCATGGTGCTCCTAGGAATGGACTAGGAAACTTGTGGATATAAACGAATGGAGGAGGAAGAAACCTGGTATGGCAAATTGCCAAGAATGGTCTTTGCTATAGCAGATCCGAAAGGGAAGTCTTTAGAGACCTGCTCTACAGTGATGGAAGCTCCTGGCAATCTGCTTCCATTTGAATCCGACACATGAATAGTTACGGCTCTCTTTCTTTTCTGTGAATTCTCAAAGTCGGAACAAATTTAAGTTCTGTTAACACATGAATCAAATATATGCAGAAGAAAAATACTAAACCTAAATGCACTCACAGTGTTGATGATATACTGTTGATTAACTCTCCACTGCTGTTCGGTAAATGGCTGCAAAGAAGGACTAGCCAGGGCTATTTTAATGTCACTACCATCAGCCTTCTGCAGCATTGGAATTTAGAACAACCAATCAAATATGTTAAAAGGATTGAAGCTGTTTAGGAAGCTGCAAAATTTCAACAAATTTTGAAAGGTACCTGAAAGAAGAGTGTTGATAGTTTTGAAGAGGAATCGAGAACAAAGCCACCTTTAAGAAAAGACCAGCACCCAAGCTTGGCCAAAACTGTGCCTATGCAATCATATACCACATTTTCCGTTTGGAGGGTTGCCTTTATTAGACCTGAACTTCCACTAGCAGCTCTTACCCAAACTGCAAAATATCATAGGCATCAGCATCATCACAGTGCAATACCAGTATACAACACCTAATCTAACCCTTCTATCACATTACAAAAATATAGTAGGAGAAAAAGAGTCTAGAAGCTAAAATTTATAGATGTTAGGTACACTACAAAAATGAAGTAGGAGAAAGAGAGTAAAGAACACCACCCAACTGGAGAAACAGTAGATTGTCCCGTGAGTGAGGTTGTGCAAGACCAAAGAAGGCATAATATAACCATGGCTTTCCTCAACACTTTGATTATGAGAGGAAAACTGAGGGACATGATTGCTCAAAATTCCTCCCCTGTAAAGTGGCTCTTCTGGCTCCCTTTTGCACTGTCAAGAAAACATGTAGATTGGAAATAAACACAACCTTAATCTTTTCAAATCCCATGTTGAAAATATCTTACCTCTGTGTACGCAGTGGAGTCATAGATGGGTCCATCTGCAATGCAGAAGACAAAACAACATCACACACTGAGAATCCCAGTCAACTTAGTACTTAACACTCGAATTAGGGGAAAAAAGAAAGAGAACCATATGAAGTGGAAACCAAGGAAGCAGAGGCGAAGAGAAGCAAGCAAAAGAATGGAATAACATTTCCCATGTGTAGAACTCTGGAAGTTGAAGGGGGTCACTTTCCTTTAGGAACAGTAAAAGCGATTGAATTAAGAAGTCCAGACTGTGGTGAAAGGGAATGGTTTAGCATATATACACACAAAGGCCCCTGTCATTGTCCTGTCTCTGATCCATTCTTACTGGGAAAGAAAAGTGTACTTTTTAGTTGCTTAAATATAATTTTTTGTCCATGAATTCTAGTCTGATTTTGATTTTGATTTTGATCCTTTAAGTTTGAAATCGATGATTTTAGTCCCCTAAGCTTATTCCATTTATCACCGTTAGTTCCTCAAGTTTGAAATCGGTGGTTTTGGTCCCTCAAGTTTACTCCGTTTTTATTGTTAGTCCCTTAAGTTTGAAAATGATTTAGTGGCGTCTTTGACGGCTTTAATTTATCCAATGTAGCGTTAGTACCTTTAAAATAGCTTATGTGTCATGCCTTTTAAGACAGATGATATGACAAATATATTGTAATATATTATATTATGTTGGAAAGGAAAAAAAGGGCATCAAAACGAAACACACAAGTCATAAAATAGTTTGTGTCATTCCTTTTAAGCTTGTGCGTTTTGTTTTGATGCCTTTTTTTCCAGCACATTATAATATGTTATAGTATATTTGCTATATCAGCTGTCCTAAAAAGCATAACACATAAGTTATTTTAACGGTGTTAGCGTCATATCAAAAGACTTAACGTCGTTAAAGGCACAACCAAGTAAGGTAATTAAACCTGGACCGGTCACTAAACCGGCCAAGATACTGGGTCAAAAGTCAGTGGGTTAGACCGGAGTCAAACTGTAGCTAAATTGGAACCAAACTAATCAGAAAGTGAAGATTTAAGAGTTATTAATATGAAATTATAAAGAAAATAAAAAAATGATTTAAAAAAAAACTAAATCGGGTTGATTTCCGAACCGGACCAGTTTACCAACTAGTTTGCCGGTTTTTGGGCTGAACTGATCGGTCCAGCCTAGGTTTCATAACTTGTCCATCAAGTCCTTTTCAAACTTGAGGAACCAATAGTTATAAACAGAGCAAACTTGAGGTACTAAAACCACCGACTTCAAATTTGAGGAACTAAAATCAAAATTGAGGCAAACTTCAGGGACCAAAACCACCGAACGAATTTAACGGCGTTAGCGCCACGTCAGACAAATTAATGCCGTCAAAAGCGCCACCAAGTCCTTTTTAAATTTGAGGGACTAACTGTGATAAATGGAGTAAACTTGAGGAATCAAAATCAACAATTTTTAACATGAGGGACTAAAATTAAAATCGGGCTAAACTTCATAAACCAAAAATTATATTTACTTTTTTTAGTTTTTAGAGGTTAAAGACAATGAGAGGTGGTATCACAAGGGAACAGGAAAATCCTGAGCACAGACCCGTGCTAGGGTAGATGATCACATGACTCTACGTGAAATAAAGCTCCATGTGATGGTGATAAATATATTACTAGCCTCTCTGTTTTTGTGTGTGAAACTCTATAATGCTTTGTAGTTGGCAAATTTTACCACTTTGGCTTATCTTTTCATTCATTCAATTTGCCCGTCGCACATGATTTCGTAACGTCATTTATAACTTTACCAAGACGTACAGTACAATTTCTTCATTTGGCATTATCGATCCTAACCTATTCTACAGTCTTTCCCTCTTTTTTGCATTTTCATTGTTTATATACATTTGGACTGGTTTTTTCCCATTAAGAAGCTGGATTTAGTGGTTAATAATGGTGGGTGCATATTAGGATCCTAATGATCTAGCAGCTAGGCCCAATTAATTCGTATCTAACTCATTCAAAGCTAGTCATCCTCCAAACCTTAGTTTGAAGTGGTTGGATCAATTATAGAGAGGGGACATTAAAACTAAAGGCCTTTTTTTTTTTTTCTGAGAATTGAGAAGCAGAAACAGTTACAACGAAGCTTCCATGAATGCATTAATTACGCAGTCGCTCGCGTGCGAGCTCCCTCAGGGGACAGATGGATATGGAAAATTGAAATCGGTTTGTGAATAGTGAAAAGAGTAACAGGCATGTGTTCATCACAAATATTCTTCATTTCACCTTAAAAAGGAGAATGTTACACATATGAGAAGGGAACAATGAGCTCATAATCTGGCTAATGCGTCTTAAAGATACTAGGAAATCTCTACAGACACAGGAAAATTCCCAGATTACAGGGCTACACAAGTATAAGCACACTTCCAATCTTGTTTCGAACACACAACTGCAATTTGCCTTAATTTTACTAAAAGAATGATTGAACAACAACAACAATTCTGACTTATTCTGGTTAAATTTTTTGCCACGAAAAAAAATCAGGATATCACCGAGCAAAAAAGCCCATCAATCCTAAGATCCTCGAGCCTTCGTGGTTACTGATGGGCTATCTTATATTTTTGCTGGCTGAAATCTTTTTGTAGATATTCTTGGTTCTGACTGACAATAAAATGTCCAACAAGAAGCCAACGATGCAGGCGGCGGCCATGATGATGAAGACTAGCCGGTAACAGTGGGCTCCGACACAGGTGTTGCCGCCTCCTGCAACGACGGTGGCCTCCATATCATACAAAATGCCGGCGAGGAGGCCGGAGAAGAGGAAAGATCCGAGGGGAAGATTGAGGATGAGGATGTTGTAGATGAGACCATAGTATTTGAGGCCAAATAGTTCAGAAGCTGTGGGAACGGTAATGGCGAGACGCACGCCGTAGCAAATACCGACCACCACGGAGCCAGTATAGAGAGAACCAGGCAAGGCCATGGCCATGAGTATGTATCCTACGCCCATCACAATCTGAGACGCTGCGTTCCATAGAGGTCTTGGTGTTGCAGCTTTCCTGTCCACATATACATGAGCCACTTTGTACGTCAGACGTGTTCATACCAAATTAGAACCGAAACCGAACACGAAAATAAAATCGACCTCAATTCAATTTTTTTAATTCAGTTAATTCGGTTTTTAACTTTTATTAAAAATTCAGTTTTTAATATTCAAGAATTTCGGTTTTGATTTATGGTTCAGTTATTAAAATTATAATTTGGTTAAAAAAACTGATATATATATATATATATATATATATTAAGTACATTTTTTATAAATAAATAGACATAAATTTTAAATTATATTAGATAAAATCTATTTGATTTATTTTATATATTTTCCCCCTACATATGATGTTGAGGATAAAAAATAATATTTCTATAAAATCTATTCATATATTTCATTTTTTAAATAAAATGAAAACAAAATTCAGTTAATCCAGTTATTAACTGAAATTAATCAAAATATTCCGGTTAATTTAATTAATTGATTTTGATTCGGTTTTTAAAATTAATTCTATTTGATTTGTCCGTTATTTTGGTTTTAACTGAAAAATTAAATGTCAGCTTTCCTTTGTCACATTCCTTTTGATTTCCCACGTTTCACCTAACTTTGTTTCTTTCACCTTCCACTTGTTTCTTTAGTGAGTGTTTTTGTGAAACTAAAATCAAAATTATAGTTTAAAAATCTTTTTTTATAAGTTAAGATAAAACTTTTATTATATATTTATCTTATAAATTATAAAAATTATTTTTTAAAAAATAATCCAAACACACGTTTAGTTTTACCGCCACAATTCAACACACAACTTAAATCTCCAAATTTCATACCTTTTTTTTAATCTTTCCGCATGAGAATTGATTTTTTATAAAAAAAAAAAATCAATCCTGATTTAGCATTAACTTTTTTATGAGGTTTGTAAGTTACCATTCTCCCAAAAATATATATGAGGCTATATAAATTAAATCGTTACATATACCCAATACATGCAAAAGATACCCTTTTTTTATCAAAATTTGATTGATCACAAAGACAAACATTTGGATCAAATTTCTTATATATATTTCATGGAGTATCTGTTTGGTAAGGTTCTCAAATCACATGTGACCTATGTTTAAATTATTATTATTTAAATTATAAACTCATATAAAAAAAAAAAAGATGCAGTCATATGTGACGGTCATGGGAAAAACTTTTTCCCATCAAATACTAATATTTTTATTTTTAATATACAATTAGATGAGGGAATCATTCAAATTCAAAAACAAAAAACCAAAAAACTCAAAATCATGCACAAGTAAGGAGAAGTGGAAAACTCATAAAACAAAAGAATAAAAAATATAATGGATATAAAAATCATATTAGCTTATAATCACAAGATTAATCTTTTACGAATCAAACTCTTGTGCAAAGCATCTCCATGCAACCAAAGGTAGCTTATAATTACATAGTAGCTGCAAGGACCCTTTTACACGGATTCAGACAGCACTTGGGGAATTAATTATTTGTAAATATAGTGCAAACTTTTCATTAAAAAAATCATATTATATTGTGTATACAAATATATAGCTTCATATGACTTGGTCTTACCTATAAGATACAAATTTTTAGGTGGTCTTCTATTTGTAAAATACATATTCGAAGAGTGTCAGAAATTTTAACCAATATTTTCCATTTTCACCCTTTAATTACATGTTATATCATTGCATTAACTACCTATCAAATACAACATTTTCCTACCCATCTTCTCCCTCATTCACGGTCTCTCCATAAATAGAGACATTTAAAAAAAACAAAATAATTTGGAGAGAAAGACAATAAAATACCATTTGAATTTCAAAATCCCGTTAACAAATATGTTAATGGGATTAACAAAAATTATAATGCAATTAACAAAACATTTTATTGTTAAATCACCTATTTGAGATTTTGAAGTTTAAATGGTATTTTTTTAGAATTCTCCCAATAATTTTTTTATCTATATAACTCAGTTATTTATATGTTATATACAAAATAAATAGGGCGATTAATAAGTAATGCTTATATAACTCAGTTGTTTTTGGCCGAAATCCCGTTTTTTTTGTTTTATACAAGCAAGAAATCGTGAGTGATGGAAATTAGGGTGTAGATCAAGGCAAGATAAGGTGGGTGACTTACTTGATGAAGTATTCGGAAACCGAACCCGATATGATCCGCCCGAAGAAACCCCAAATACTTGTAAGAGACACAAAGAGGGAGACGTCAGAGTATCCGAGTGCCAAGCCGATTTGACCCATATTGTTCATCACCGCTAAGCCCGTTCCAACACCGCACAGAAAGGACACAAACAATATCCAGAAATCAATGGTGCTCAGCGCCTCCACTACCGTGTGTTCCTCTCCCACCACCGGCCTCCTCTTCCCTACAACCACCTCCGCCGCCGCATCTTCTCTCACCTTCACCTCATTCTGAAGCAACGACTCTTTCCCGCGTTCTTCAATATCCAGAACCGGCAAGCCTTTCAAGTATGAGTGCACCGGAATCAGC
Source organism: Albizia julibrissin (assembly GCA_037074505.1). NCBI lineage: Eukaryota > Viridiplantae > Streptophyta > Magnoliopsida > Fabales > Fabaceae > Albizia > Albizia julibrissin. The sequence continues at coordinate 783,086 of CM073480.1, read as the reverse complement.
ACCGGCGACGCCAGCAGAACCAGTAAACCACCGGCGAACACTCGAGACACGACCATGCTGGGGTCGGGCACGAATCCAAAAACCAACAGATAAACGGCGACGATGACTGCAACGCCGTTCAATATGCCGAAATACTTGGATTCTTCTTCGTTCTCGGCGGCCGTAGAAGCAGGGGGAGTCTCACGGAGGAAAAAGATTCCAGTGAGACAGACGGCGAGGGGAATTACAGAGAGCATAATGAGGAAGGATGAGGGATCGTCAGAAAACAGAGCGGAACAGAGATAGGTGAATATACCAGTGCTTAACCCAACAAAGCCTTTCAGAATGCCAGAAACCGGTCCTCTGTTTTTCCGAAAATTTCGTATGCACGTCACTAACACTGCCGTGTTCATCCACGTCGTGCTATTCCCTCCCAAGCACAAAAATATGCACATCTATACAGAAGCAACAAGAAGTTAACTACAGAATGTTGATTCATATATGGAGATGAAGTAATAAATAAATATCTTCCCCGGAGATAATGAGGCCCACTTGGCAGTTACAAAAGTAATTAGATTGAGCGTATTGATTGATTACCTGCCAGTAAGGAAGGGGTTGGATCCGTTGACTAACGACAAGCCATTGGACGCCGTAGCCGATGAGGCCCTCGAGGGAGCCGATGAGGAGGATAGCCCAAGTGGGGAAACGGTCGGAGGCGAGGCCGGCGAGGAGTCCAAAGGCCTTGCCAACATCTTTAGCGACGGAGAGATTGTTGAGCTCGAGCTGGGTGAGATGCATGAGGGATTTGAGGGCATGAGAGTAGTTGGAGAAAGTGTAGTTGTTGCCGGAAATGGATTGAATCCAGACGGCAGTGACGAGGCCGAGCCATTTGGCGGCGGTGGAACGGGAAACGGAGGATGACTGGAAGAAGCCCATATGGAAGGGGGAAAAAGAAAAGCAAGACCAGCGTGTAATTTGGGTTAGCGTTCGCAGAATGAATATTTATAGCGATGGTTTTAAGACAAGTTTTTTTTTTCTTTTGTTTTGGGACCAATGTTTTAAGACAAGTTGAGTCGGGTGGGCTGAAGAGAAAGCGACGATGATGATAAATAAATTCAACAAAGGGCGGGAGATAGAGATAAGAGAGAGAGAGGAGGCGGGAGTGAGCACGACGGCTTTGGAACATGGATGGGGCCCACGGGAGGCCGTACCCACTCATCTCATTTAAAGAACGAAAAGTATGGACCGTACGCTACTTGACGCTGGTCCGTAAATGGTAGCCGCTTCTCAGCTGTAAGCAACATGATGAGTTGAAAATTGAAGCTGTTATGTCTCTTGCACTGATAGATCTCGTTCATAGTACTAGTATGTAATTAATTAATTAATTAATTATAACAATTTTGTTGAGATCCGCAGGAAAGCAGCGCGAGAAACGCAGACAATATCCCGCAATATTAAACTTAAAATGCCATGAACATTATATTATAAAGTGCATGCTATTTTGCGCGAGTTCAAATTTCGATCACCGTAACAAAAGCACCCGTTTATCTCATATTAATTCCCAGCAAAGTGGTGGGGCTACCTTCTAGTTTTTAATTCGCTAATCCCCGTACGTTGTGAGAACTATGGGCAACAGTTTTACTTAAAGTTAATATTTCATTATTATTGGTAATGTTTTGTTTTCATGTATTTGTTTGGGGACTGGTTGGGCAGAAAATTTCCAAAACTCAGGCAACAGGGGTTGGGTGTGTTGAAATTAAAGCATGGGAGAGAACAAACAAAATTAATCAAATGTGGATTAATTTTTTTTTTTCACGTCTAGTATCTTTCCAGGGAAGGCGACAGAGACATAAAGTGCTGATTTCACAAGCCTCTGTGAAACACTTTCAACGACGGAACCACATCCATGTTACATCAAGGTTGAGTAATATATATTATATACCTCTCTGCTGCGTCATTCTTTAATTTATTGTAATAATTTCAAATCCAACATGCATCAGATTTATTTCCTACTTGCACAAGTTGTTCGTCTCACTTTAATTTTAAATTACCTTTGATTATGATCCGTTAAAAACCCCACCTAATTTGGTCTCTCTCCCACACAAAGATTATAAAAACTACAACATGCCTAGATTAATATATGATTTTTGGCAATCCATAGATATAACCTAGTCAGTATATATGAGCTCCAATATAAAATATATATCGAGTCATGTAATTCACAAATAATAATTAACATTACCTATTCCTCAATTTATAAAGTACACGAAAAAGTATCATAATTAGTTTAATAGTTTAATTTAATTATATATGAAAATGATCTTGGTGGATATCAGGAATTACAAACTATCTCAGCAATGCATTCATCCCAAGCATTAAAAAGATTATTTGTGTCGTACGAATTATAAAAATGAAACCAGTTTGAATGCAAACTATTTTAATATATATATTTTGTAGTTTATATATAGGTTAAAACAAAAAAAACAAAACCAATCATCTATAGGCAGTGCGTGTTGAGTGCCGCCGCTGGCATGGGTTTTGAACAAGACAGTGGCGTTTCGGGTTCCAACGGCGTCCACCTCACAAGCCGCCACTGATACTTATCGCTAAATCCATTGCAATTTGCAAGCTGTCATTGGATTCTGCCCTGTCCCCAGTAGATAAATGACCCTTTGCTTTTTTTTTTTCTTTCAAAATGATGGAAGTCTATTTAATTTGGTCCTGATTTCTGTTGTTATTAGTAGAGTTATTACACTTAGATCGGATTGGTAGGTCTGGTTCAGGATTTTTTTAATGTTTTTTTTGTTTTTAGAATTTTATACTAATAAATATAAGATATTCAATTTCCTCCACCGGTTTGGTCTCAGTTTATCTCCAGTTTGATCCACTGACCCTTGACCTAATATCCCAATTTATTTATTGACCGGTCGGGATTTAATTACCTTGGTTATTAGTACTCCCTCTCAGCTGTAGTTGACTTTTTTTAAATATATTAAGAAAATCAATTAAATTATTTTAAAAATATTTTTATTTATCATTTTCTTCAAATTATTTTACATAACTTATAAACTAATATATAATCTACTAATACATAATATATTATATGATTAAATAATTTATTTAATTTTATTAATCTTTAAAAAAATAAATTTTATCTTATGTTTAAAATAATACGGAGTTTATGATTCTGATCGTAGCCACCTGTGCCTTCCACGGCAGCCCTCACCAACTTATCATGCCAGATCCGCTTCCACGCGCTTCTCACCACGTCTTTCCCCATATAAGCGGTGCCTCTTCCCACCATGTGATGGAAGAATATTCTTTTTCTCTTCCTTTTAATTGCCTTCTTTTATAATAAAAAAAAATTGATTTATTTAATCGTTGAATCAAATATCAAATATGGATTGGATTCATTCATCTTGTCATCCAACTGGCTTATGCAGTTTAATACTTTTTTCATAATTAATTTAATTAATTAATATGGATGTTTGGAATAACGATTGTAATTTATAAAAGTGTTTTTCAATTGTGATTTATTGTATACAAGTAGTTTTTAAGGTGTACGAAGTAAATATATAAAAAAATTTTATCTCAATTTATATAAATCGGATTTATACATGAGTAAACCAAACATCCTCAATGTGTGGCAATCATGATTTTTTTTTTAGGCAAAAAAAGAATATAATTTTTTATACTTTTCATGATCAAACTAGGGAAAGATCACGTGAGAGCCTGCCGCCGTTGGCTGTTTAACCTTTTTTTTTTTATAAAAAAATCAGAAATGGTTGCCTGAATATTGAAGCAAATAATAATTGTTATGATGAATATATGTATGCACTCTTAAAAAAAATCGGCGAAACGTGTTAGTTATGGAAAATGAAACAGTACCACACAGGAAAAAGCAACGGCGGCATAATGGTTATGAAAGAAATAGTGTATGAATTGAGAAGCCGATGACGAAAAACATAAATAAAATAGTCAAAAGTTACAAGAGGGAAGTAGTTTTATTTCGTAAAAGACCTGAAAAAGGAGCAGTAAGTTGTCATTGGTTCTGAAAATGAAGCCCGCACAAGATTTTTTAAGAAAGAAGGAAAAAGAAGGCGTCATGGTTGTGAGGAGCGTGAAGGTGATGTTTTTGGGGAAGCGATAAGTTGTGGGGAGGTAGATAAGTAGACAGACAGAAGGCTCCAAATAACCCAACCCCAAATTTAGATCCCCGACCTCGTCATGTTATATAACATTAAATCTCACTTATTAAAATATGAGAGACTAAGTTGGAAAGAAATGGAGAGAGGCATGAGGAAGACACCGCCCTCCCCACCTCAGCCTCCACTTTTTATTTTATTGTCCTTATTCTCATTATTTAATAGTGGTATTCATTATTCAGTGAGCTGTCCCTCACACCCCATCTCCTGTGGTCCTGCTCCCCCTGTAATATCTTCTTATATAATCTCAAATATATATATAAAAAAATATATATTATCTTTCTTTTTGTTCCAAATATGATTCATTGCCAATAGGATACACACTCACGAATATCTCTGCCCTCCCCGAATATGAAGGGCATATTCTTTAATCCTAACCTAATAGTCGCATATTCGGACCCCTGTGGCCAACATTGACCAAAAGCCTCCCGCATCTATGAGCTTGTGAGCACATCCGTAAAACCTCGTAGATCCGCTTAGCAGGGAATGGGGGACTTAAGAGACGGAGGGAGGGATTTGACGTGACTTAATAATATATAGACAATTACTAGACACCTACCCACTACCCAGCTCATGCTGCTGTACCTGTAAGTATGGATAAGCCCCCCACGACTTGTCCATCATCAGAGGCCCCCCCCCCACACACTGTTCAAACAGTCTTAAAAAATTACAATATTTACAACTAATTTTTTAATTGTAAAGAATTTTATCACGACTTAAATTATTCTAAATATAATAAATATTCTAATCATACTAATTTAATGGGTAGTTTATTTTTAGTTTATAAATATTTTTTTTATAGAAATTGAGATAAAACTTCTCTCATACTTACCTCGTATACCATAAATCACGATTCAAAAACTGCTTTTAAATATTACAATCGCTATCACAAATAAGCACTTAGACGTGTGTGTTTGAATTAGCTTTTAAAAAATAACTTTTATGATTTATAAGAAAAATATGTAAGAGAAGTTTTATTTCAACTTATAAAAAAAACTTCTGAAACTACGGCTTCAACGTTTGACAAATACTAATTAAATACGAAAGAGTATAGGAACCAGGGAGCGAAGCGGGAGTACGAAGAGGGGGTGGGGGTGATATGGATATGCTATGAGGATGGAATGGTGGATTGATCCATAGACATGAATGAATGAGGACGCTGTCCCTCAAGAATGAGCCATTTACGCAATCTACAGAAATCGGACAAGTCACATGCTGCAGCGTTTGCATGCAATTAAAATATTCTTATCATATCAATTCAATTACAACACATGGATTTTAAATAATTTGAAGTTTTTTTTGTACGTTCCCCATATGTATATATACGTCATCACGCTTATTACAATGGATCAGTTATGGGACAGCTAGCCAGCCTTGCCGATTTGAAGTTATTATTGCCGCCAAGCAATTATCCAAATTGTGATGAATCTTGCACGAATATGCCTCTCTCCCGCACCTGTTGCTTGCGGATTTCTATCCGTTTGTTTGGATATTCTTTATAAATGTTTTTCAGTCGTGATTTATGGAATATGAGGTAATTTTTATAATTTATAAAGTAATTTTTACGATCTACAAAATAAATATATGGAAGAGTTTTATTTTAATTTACGTGAAACCCAACCAAATAAAGCTATAGGTTTGTTTGGTTGAGTTTATGCTTATGTATGAACCCGATTCACATAAATCAAGATAAAATTCTTCTACATATTTATCTCATACACTGTAAAAAACTACCTCATATTCTATAAATCATGATTAAAAAATATTTATAGAGACTATCCAAACAAACTATTGTTTGCCAATCGCCTTCTATATCTCCCTTCTTTTTTCTTTTTTTTTTTTGGAATTATATATCTCCCTTCTTTAACCTTCTCCCTTCACCTCTTATCAATGTCTACTCAACAAAATCCCACCTTCACTATTACTCCACTTTGGCCTTTTTTACCCACCCTTTTAATTATCTAATGTTGATCTAAATTTTATATTTCAAATTTAAAGATAGGAATGAGGTGTACCCACGTGGAGATGCATTATTATATCATTATTCATGAACACGGGGCTCAAATCTGACTCGTGGGGAATTCAGGAGCCACCAAAACCAAAATATAGGGAGCCCCGTTTTACATGTCCCCACTGTACTTCGCTTGTCTTTTTCGCCAAGGCGCTACCGCCATCCATAGCATGTCTGACCCACACCCACATGCTTATATTTATTTGATTTGTTTTGTGGGTCTCCTATTGTCACTCCCAATCAGGAATTATCAAAATTCCGATGCTTCAGTATGACCCGTTCTAATGCGAATAAATCCGATCTGGTCCAGTTCAAAAATATGCGGCCTGAAGTAAAAAAAAAAAAGACTAACCACATCAGACTGACTGGTCTCATTAAGTTAGAATGGACTGTGAGATATTTTAATTATAATATGATTTATTAGTTATTAATTAATTAATTAGGTTTAATTAAAATATCTAGAGCGTGGCCCGTTAGTCAGATCCAAATCTAACTACAGGATTAGGGTAATTAACTGATTGGCTATTAATGTTTATTTCTGATGGTGAAATAAACACAATTAAGTTTTTAGCCGTCAGTGAAATTGAGAGTACGAGTGAAAACCCTAACAGCTCTTTGAGGTTCCTTAACTGGCAACGGCTCCCACCCAGTTGCCACCACTGTGCCTTGCAGTCAGTCAGAAGAGTACCTGACAACCTTCTGACGCTTTTCTGTTTTGCAGTTCACCGCAAGAACTCGTGGATTTTCCCCCTAATCAGAAATTAACAATGGCAAGAGGTATTTATAAGTCTTCCGCTGTAGTTGTGAGATAATTTGTGCTTGTTTATGATATATGTATGATGTAAAAGCATGAATTAATCTAATATGTGGCATCAGAGTCAGGTTCTCTGATTCTCTGTCTTCTTCCTTTTGATTGGGGATGATCTAAGCGTGGAATTAATAATTATACCGTAGTAATTTTTACACGGATTCCATTTATTGGATCAGAGATCGCAATTTGTCTGAATCTTACTTTGAATCAAATATCTGTGGCTCTTTTAATTGTGGGTTTTCAAAATTAATTTCTGACCTCATTGTTGAATCCATACGTGAATCGACTATAATAAACAATCTTGGATTCAAATCTATCATTGTTTCCTCGCAAACATGTGTATTGAGTTATTTGAAAATCGTTCTCATGCTGTAATCACTATCGTCACTTTCGATTTTATTTTCTGACCTGAGAACAATGTTGATTTGAAACTCAAATCGGTAAATTATTGTATACGTGAGAATTTTGTGTGTTTTGCATTTTTCTGTGGATCACCGCCGTCGGTATCGCCGTAAATACTGTCATCTCTGATTTCATTGTGTTGATATGAGTTTTAATTAAAATTTGTGTTTAATTTGTTGTATTTTGCGTTCTGTATGTGTTTCATTGTTTGCCGCCGTGAGAAACACCGGATTTGAATTCTCCGATCGTCTGGAAAGGGTTGCCTGAATCGCGGGTTGCGGTAACCTGTCGGGTTGCTTCATGCAGTCGGGTCGGGTAGGTTTTCAGAAACGGGTGGGGAGGATGACCTGAACGATGTCGTTTCGGCTTGTTCAAAAACGTCGTCGTTTTGAGTCCTACCGTAGAGCCTCCTTTCGATGCGTGAGACGACGTCGTTTTCTGGCACAATGAAACGCAGCGTTTCACTTATCTGGGTGGGCCAGAACGATTTTGGGCCACGAAATTTTTTTTTGGTCACATGTAAACCGCAACAGATTGGGCCGTACGGAACTGGGCCAACAATTTTTTTTTGAATGATTTTTGTTTCTGGGCTATTATTTTGGACTTTCCAGAAAATAATTTGGGCCTTTTTGATACTTGTACTCACTGTTTAAACAAAATATTTTGTGTTTCATGTAATTTTCTTTATAAATGACACAAAATTGTTTAAATAAATGAAAATAATTAAGTTTGACAATTTTCACATACTGGAAATTTGTAAAATTATTTTTCATGAATTATTTAATTGTTCTAAAATTGAGGCAAATTAACTTTAGATAATTATTTAATAATTATAATTTTGCAAATCATATTTTGGGTTGAAAAATGTCAAAATTAATTTTTTAAACAATTTTTGGATACATAAAACAGTGGGAGGGATCTAATTAATTATTGAGTTTATTAAATTAATTAATCTCTCCATTAGGATGTGCATATTTTGATTAAATGCACTAAAATGATATTAGTGATTCGCATGCTACTTTCTCCAAGGAATAGCCACATCATCCTTTAGTTTTGCATGCAATAACATCACATATGGAACTTATAAAATATCATATTGTAATTAAATATAGAATTATAATTGATCTTAGCCTACAGGTAGACAATTATGATTATATATTTAATTAAGGTGAGATAGTTTGGTTTTATATTTTCTAAGTTGCCCACAGTTATTAGGAAATGTAAATTATACACTATAGGCCCACCAATTTGAGATAAATGCATGCAATGCTATATTCTTTGCCCACAGGTAGAATTTAGTGATACGCATTTATATATGTTGCATGTTTCCATTAAAGCATAACATGCATACAAAGGCACAGAATTTGTGATTGTCTCAAATTTAAATCTTGTGAGCTAACTTAAGTTTTTAAATTGCAGCACCTACTGTTTTCCCTAACCCTTTTGCTGAAAACACTAGCAAGATCATACTGGATGGTACCAATTACCCTGAGTGGAGGGAAGAAATTTATTTGCAGATTGATATGATGAACATGCATTTTTTCATAGAGAAACCCAGACCTCCCAAACCAACAGACAGGTCAACTAAGGATGAAATTGACTATCAGGAGCGCTGGGAGCACTACAATCGCATGTGCTTGTCTTATATTAAGACCAGGATCCAACGAAGCATTAAGGGAGCAATCCCCAAGTGTGAAATAGCTAAGGAGTTCCTCGAAGCCATTGATAAGCAATTTAAGCGAACTGACAAACAAATGGGTAGTTCCATCATGTCGGAGTTGTGTGCAATGAAGCTGACAGGGATGGACGGAGTCAAGCAACACATTATGAGGATGAGAGACTTGTCCTCCCAACTAAGAACCTTTGACATGTAACCGACAGAGCAGTTCCTGGTGCATCTGGTGATGAACTCCCTTCCCCCTCAGTATGACGCATTTAAGGTCTCCTATAACACACATAGGGAAAAATGGACAATTGATGAACTGATGTCCATGTGTGTTCAGGAGGAAACAAGGCTTCAGATGAGTGGAAGGGATGCACCTAGGGCAGCTCATCTGGCTGAAAGTTCCTCCAGGACTGGTGCCGGAGGCAGGAAGGACAAGGACAAGAAGAAGAAACGGATTCCTGCTGTGCCATCCATAAAGAAAGTTGAAGCAATTTGCTTCTTCTACAAGAAGAAAGGGCACATGAAGGATGAGTGCGTGAAGAGGAAGGCATGGCTGGAATGTAAAGGTATGTATCATTCAAGCTTAGCTTTTGAATCTCATCATATTAGCATTGATAGTGATACTTGGTGGATCGATACGGGTTCAATGATCCATATTTCTACTATCATGCAGGGGTTTCTAAAAACCAGACCTCCACTTCTCAATGAACCTCGAGTCCTTTCAGGGAATGGGAAAGGAGATCCGGTCAAAGCAATTGGAACTTTTAGAATCGTTTTCCCAAATAAAAACGTGCTGGATCTTCTTAATTGTTTTTTCATTCCTAGTTATAGGAGAAACTTGATTTCTATTTCAAAGATTATTCCTTTGAACTATGAGATTTATTTGCATAAAGATTTGATGTATTTCAGTAAGGACCTTGTTCCAATTGCGAAAGTTATTATGATTGATGATTTGTTTAAAATAATTCCTGAACCGCCCCAAGTTTTTTCTGTTACGCATGGTATTAGACAAAGTATTATTGATGAGAATTCTATTGACTTGTGGCATAGGAGATTAGGACATATCTCCGTGGACAGGATCAAAAGGTTAACTAAGGATGGAATCCTTCCATCTTTAGACCATTTAGAACTTGATACCTGTGTGGACTGCATAAGGGGCAAGCAGACCAATAAGTCACAAAAAAGAGCTAAGAGAAGCTCTGAGCTACTTGAGATAATAAATACTGATATTTGTTGCCCTGATTTATCCACAAACAGTCAAAAATATTTCATCACCTTTATTGACGATTACTCGAGATACACGTATATCTACTTGCTTGATAATAAAAGTGAGGCACTAGATGCCTTTAAGGAATATAAAGCTGAAGTAGAAAAGCAGGTTGAAAAACCAATTAAAATCGTGAGATCCGATAGATGTGGTGAGTATTACGGTAGATACACTAGTGAAGGACAAGCGCCAGGTCCTTTTGCAAATTTCCTTCGAGAGCATGGGATAGTTGCCCAATACACCATGCCTGGTTCATTAGACATGAACGGTGTTACAGAAAGAAGGAATAGAACCTTGCTAAACATGGTTAGGAGCATGATGAATGGCTCTAAACTTCTACCATCCTTGTGGAAGGAGGCACTCAAGGCAGCTGTGTATATATTAAACAGGGTTCCAACAAAAGCAGTGCCAAAAACACCCTTTGAAATCTGGAAAGGATGGAAACCTAGTTTAAGACACCTAAGGATATGGGCTGCCCTGTGAAAGTAAGAGTCTACAATCCACAAGAGAAGAAACTAGATCCTAAAACCATTAGAGCTTACTTTGTAGACTATCTATGTATGACTAAGGGTTATAGGTTCTATTGTCCTTCACCTTCTGCACGATTTATAGAATCTAGAAATGTTGTTTTTCTTGAAAATGACGTGATCAGTGGGAGTGATCAAACAAACGAAGATCATATGGAAGTAACCCCTGATTTACATAACATTGGGTATGTTCAGATTTATCCACCTCCCACATATCAAGAACAAAGATAAGTTGTGGTAGATGATGCCCTGAATGAATAACCTGAACCAACTCAAGAGGTTGAATTAAGAAGATCAACCAGAGAGAGAATACAACATTACCTAATGACTACGTGGTGTACTCTACTGAGATTGACTGTAATATTAGCATTAAAGATGATCCACTAACATTTACTCAGGCTGTGAAGAGTGAAAACTCTAAGTTATGGCATGATGCTATGACTGAAGAAATGAATTACATGGAAAACAATAGTGTATGGGATCTTGTGGAGTTACCAAGTGGGTCTAAAGCCATTGGCTGTAAATGGGTTTACAAAACCAAAAGAGACTCTCAAGGTAACATTGATCGATACAAGGCTAGGTTGGTTGCCAAGGACTTCACACAAGTCGAAGGAGTTGACTACAGGGAAACATTTCCCCCTATATCAATGTATAGTCATGGCATTGGTTGCACATTTTGATCTAGAGTTGCACCAAATAGATGTCAAGACTGCATTCCTCAATGGGGAACTTGAGGAAGAAGTCTACATGAAGCAGCCTGAGAGATTCATTGCAAAGGATAAGGAACACCTGGTATGCAAGTTAAAGAAATATATCTATGGCTTGAAGCAAGCCTTACGACAGTAGTATTTGAAATTTCATGAGGTAATCACATCATTTGGTTTTGGTGAAAACATCATGGATGAATGCATTTACCACAAGGTTAGTAGGAGTAAGATCATATTTCTGGTTTTGTATGTTGATAACATACTACTTGCAACCAATGATCTAGGACTATTACGTGAAGTGAAACCGTTTCTGTGTAAGAACTTTGATATGAAGGATATAGGCGAGGCGTCCTATGTTATTGGCATCAAGATCCATAGGGATAGAGCGCAAGGCATTTTAGGCTTATCTCAACAAACCTATATCAACAAAGTTCTTAAACGATTCAGGATGCAAAACTGTTCAGCTAATGTAGCTCCTCTTGAGAAAGGGGACAAGTTTAGTCTAGGTCAATGCCCTAAAAATGAGCTTGAAAGAAAGCAAATGGAAAGGGTCCCATATGCATCAGCAGTGGGAAGCTTGATGTATGCACAGGTTTGCACAAGACCTGACATAGCTTTCGCTGTTGGCATGTTGGGAAGGTACCAAAGTAATCCAGGGGAAGCACATTGGACAGCTGCAAAGAAAGTGTTTAGATACCTACAAGATACTAAATACTACATGCTCACATACAGAAGAACAAAAAACCTGGAAGTGGTCGGTTACTCAGACTCTGATCTAGGAGGATGTTTAGACACAAACAAGTCTACTACTGGTTACATCTTCCTACTAGCAGATGGAGCTATATCATGGAAAAGTGCAAAACAAACACTTACAGTTCCCTCTACCTCCCTCTACTTGTGATGCTGAGTACATAGCGTGTTTTGAGGCAAGTTCACAAGCAATCTGGATAAGGAATTTTATTACTGGACTTAAGATTGTGGATTCAATCTCTAGGCCAATTAGGATGTATTGTGATAACACAGCCGCAGTAGCCATTGCAAATAACAAAAGGAGTGGAAGTCGAAGCTGATAGGTCAAACTGAAATTCCTAAGTTTAAAAGAAAGAATTGCAGATGGCGAAATTTCGGTTGATCATATAAATACAAAGGACATGCTAACTGATCCTTTGACTAAGGGATTGATACCGAATGCTTTTGTATTACACGTCCCTCAGATGGGGGTTAGACCCTCATTCATATAGAAGAGATACGCAATGAAATTAATTATGTGGTTTATTATTTTAATCATTATATGTATACATTATGTTGATGAAAATAATAAACATTAAGTTTGGAACCGAATAAACGTAGAAGTTTATTCATAAAGACATACCCATTAAGTAAGGGTGTTGCATGTAATGCATGGAAGATGATACTCGACCAAAGAGGACTTATCGCCATGATTCTTGCAGCATAGCCTTAGTTTAATCTGGATAGGGCAACTGGCATCAAGATACGGGCCAAGTGGGAGAATGTGAGATATTTTAATTATAATATGATTTATTAGTTATTAATTAATTAATTAGGTTTAATTAAAATATCCAGAGTGTGGCCCGTTAGTCAGATCCAGGCCCCACTACAGGATTAGGGTAATTAACTGATTGGCTATTAATGTTTATTTTTTATGGTGAAATAAACACAATTAAGTTTTCAGCCGTCAGTGAAATTGAGCGTACGAGTGAAAACCCTAGCAACTCTTTGAGGTTCCCTGACTGGCAACGGCTCCCACCCAGTTGCCATCATTGTGCCTTGCAGTCAGTCAGAAGAGTACCTGACAACCTTCTGACGCTTTTCTGTTTTGTAATTCACCGCAAGAACTCGTGGATTTCCCCCTAATCAGAAATTAGCAATGACAAGAGGTATTTATAAGTCTTCCGCTGTAGTTGTGAGATAATTTGTGCTAGTTTATGATATATGTATGATGTAAAAGCATGAATTAGTCTAACATGGACTGGGGACCAAGTATTGGGATTAACTGGTCTGGTCTGGTCTGGTTTGGTCTGATCTGATCTGAATATATATATATATATATATATATATATATATATATATATAAATATTTTTAAATACATTCCCTCTTTGAAATGCACTAGTTTAAGACTTTGAGAACTTTTCAATCCCTTGCAACTCTTTCAGTCTCTCCTCTCATTGCACCTGAAGAATAAGCGCTAGTCGTCCATTGTTGTCTCTCCTCTCATCGCCAGTAGTTACTACCAGTCCGTAAGCCTCGTCAATCTCACTCTCGCTCTCATCCTCTCTCTCCTATTAACTCTAAACTCTCCCTCCATACTATTGTAGCAGCCTCTCCATCTATGTCTTCCACATCGAGTTCGACAATCGGGTAACTAGATCTAGATTGTGTCTTTTCTTTGTTTATCTTCAACTCTATGATAAGTGGGTGGGTCTCCTTCAACTCTGACATATGATGGAACTTGCTGCCTTCTCTCAGTATGATTTTTTTATAATTTAATTAATTTATACCCAATTACCTTAGAGTTTTATTTAAATAGGCCCTAAATAAAGTGGCCGCTTACACTATGCTATTCTTATGTTTAACATTATGGGAGAAAAAAAATATGAAATTTGGACTACTTGAACTAGTTCATCAATCCAGTGGACTAAGTCCGATCCAACCCAACCTCAAATTCCTTCAAGATTGGATTAGACCACAGGTTGCATTGTTCAACCCGGTCTTATTTCTAAACCAGATTTTGGGTTTATACTTGATGTTGCAGAAGCGGGATATATAGAGCGTAACCGATTATACTAAAAAATCACAATACTAGAAAACAAAGTTTCTAGAGGTAATTTAATAATATAATAAATCACAACTACTATATCCAATAACAGCTAATAAACAATAAATAAGACAACAATAAAGAAAATACCAGAATCTAATTTCACTCTAAACAATTTATAAGTGAAATACTATAAGAGAGAAGGAAATACAAAATTCCTTATAGAAAGAAGAAGGCAAGTTGAAGGGATGATTAAAATGAGGGAGGATGACCTTCTATTTATACTCAAAATCACCGCCCCTCCCTTACAAAATTTCTGATGTGGGACTTTTCCCACATATTCAACAAATATCCACCTTAGGAAAATTCTTACATTCTCAATTTCTTCTAATTACAAATTTGTACTAATAATTCAATAATCAATGTTCAACAATGTTGATCAGATTCAAACAATGTTGAAATTTGATAGAAGTCACCACCTTTGTCAGCATATCAGCAGGATTTTCAGTTGTCCGTATCTTTTGTATCATGACTCCACCTTCTTCCAAAATTTATCATATGAAGTGATATCGAACATCAATGTGCTTCGTCCTTACATGGTAAACTTGGTTCTTTTTTAATTGAATAACACTATGACTGTCACAATAAACTATGATGCTTTCTTGACCAACACCAAGTTCTCCAAGCAATCCTTGAAGCAAAATTGCCTCCTTTACAGCCTCTGTAATCGCCATGTACTCTGCCTCTGTGGTAGATAAAGCAACTGTTGACTGTAAAGTTGACTTCCAACTAACTGGTGGTCTTACAAAAGTAAACACATAACCAGTAATTACCCTTCGCTTTTCCAAATCACCCGCAAAATCTGAGTCACAATACCCAACTAAAGATCGATCACCTTCCTGCTTAAAAACCAATCAAACATCTACAGTATTACAAATATACCGTAGAATCTATTTCACAGCTTGTCAATGCTCCTTCCCTGGATCATGCATACACCTACTCACAACTCCAACAGCTTGTGAAATGTCAGGTCTTGTACAAACCATTGCATACATCAAGCTACCAACGGCATTTGCATATGGTACCCTTGACATATACTCTCATTCATCTTCATCCTTTGGCAGCATATCAGCACTGAGCTTAAAATGAGTGGTAAGTGGAATGCTAACCGACTTCGTTCTCTCGTTCATACCAAAATGATCTAGCACCCTCTTCAAATACTCATTTTGAGATAAAAAAAAGAGTTTCTTTGATTCTCTATCTCTTGTTATCTCCATACCGAGAATTTTCTTTGCCTCGCCTAAATCCTTCATCTCAAATTCCCCTTTTAGTTGAACCTTCTGCTTCTCAATTTCTGCCTGATTTTTGAAACTATCAACATATCATCAACATATAAAAGGAGATATATAAAGGATCAATCTTCAAGCTTCCGCAAATAGACACAATTATTGTATCTACTTCTTCTGTACTTATGTTGCAACATAAACTTGTCAAATCGTTTATACCATTGCCTCGAAGATTGTTTCAATTCGTGTAACTATTTTTCAAGTTTACACACCGTATTCTCCTTTCCAGCAACTCTGAATCCTTCCGGCTGAGTCATGTAGATTTCCTCCTCCAAGTCTTCATTTAAAAATGCAGTTTTTACATCCATCTGAACTAGTTCCAAATCTAACTGTGCTACCAAAGCCAACAAAATTCTAATAGATGAATGTTTCACAACTGGAGAAAATACCTCATTGTAATCAATTCCCTCCTTCTGAGCATAGCCTTTAGCTACCAATCTTGCTTTGTGGCTCACATCACCTTGGTTAGAAAATCCTTCTTTCTTTGCATATACTCATTTGCAACCAATTGCCTTCTTATTCTTCGGGAGTTTGGCCAATTTCCACTTACCATTCTGATGAAGGGACTACATTTCTTCATTCATGACATTCCTCCACTTTTCCTTTTCTAAGCTCTGGATAGCCCATTTATAAGTTGAAGGAATGTCATCAGCTACAATTGAGGTTGCACAAACCACTATGTCTTCAAAACGAGTAGGCTTTCTTATTGTTCATTTTGGCTTGCTGGTTGCTATTGATTCACATTGCTGTTGAGGTCCATGAGTCGAAACCTCCCTATCTACTAGCTCTTCTTCTACCTCATGAAAGTCTTGTCTTGTTTCCTCGTCTACTCCTTGTACTGAAAAAAAAATCATCTTTCCTTCAAACTCCACCTGCTTTGAAACACTATCACCTTGTTGGGTATCTTCAGCTGCTACCTGTCTTACCATGGCAGATTCATGAAAGGTAACATCCTTACTGAATACAATATTCTTTGTCTCTGGACACCATAAACGATATCCTTTGACTCCAGAAGTGATCCCCAAGAAAATAGCTTTCTTTGCTCTTGGATTCAATTTTGATTCTTTCACATGATAGTATGCAATTGAGCCAAATACATGCAAATAATCATAATTTATAGCAGGTTTACCATACCATTGTTCCAACGGTGTTTTACCACTAATAGCAGTAGATGGTAGACAATTAATGAGGTGGCTCGCATCTGTAATTGCTTCAGCCCAAAATTCTTTGCCCAAGCCAGCATTGAACAACATACACCGAACCTTCTCCAGCAAAGTTCGGTTCATACGTTCTGTCACTCCATTATGCTGTGGTGTATTTCTGACAGTGAAGTGTCTAACGATGCTATCATCCTCACAAATCTCATGGAAAGGATCATTCTTGTATTCTCCTCCGTTATCTGTACGAAGACAATTGATCCTCCTGTCTGTTTGTGTTTCTATCATCGTCTTCCATTTGAGAAAAATTCCCAACACTTTATCCTTAGTCTTCATCGTATACACCCAAACTCTTCGAGAAAAATCATCAACAAATGTTACAAAATAATATTTTCCTCCTAATGATGGTGGTTTGGAAGGACCCCAAATATCAGAGTGACCATAATCCAAAATACCTTTTGTATTATGGATAGTTGTTCCGAACTTAACCATTGTCTGCTTCCCCTTCACACAGTGCTCACAAAACTCTAAACTGCAATACTTTAATCCTTTTAACAACCCTTGATCTGAAAGTGTTTTTAAGGATTTTCCTCCAGCATGTCCCAAGCGCATATGCCACAATCTTGTCACTTCTGTCTCCTTCTCATCACTGGATGTCACTGCTGCTATTCCAATAACCGTACTACCTTGATAGTAGTACGTATTATTGCTCTTTCGAATACCCTTCATTACCACCAGTGCACCAGAAAGTATCTTCATCACTCCACTTTCTACAGTGATCTTGAACCCCTTTGAATCTAGAGTTCCCACAGAAATGAGATTTTTCTTCAAATCTGGTACATATCGAACATCTGTCAATGTTCTGATCAATCCGTCATGGTTCCTCAATCGAACTGAACCAATGTCATATGCGGTAAGTGAAGTGTTATCTGCTGTGTGGACAACTCCACATCCTCCTTCTTGGAAATCAGTGAACCAGTCTCGGTTGGGACACATATGATGACTGCAAGCTAAATCCAACAACCATACGCCTGACGCTTTTGATGACGTCACTGTAGATAATGAAAAATCTGAATTTTCATCATCACAATCAGCTACATTTGAATCCATAGCAGCCTTCCCATTGTTCTGTTTGGCTTTGTTCTTCAACTTTGGACAATCCTTCTTCCAGTGGCCCTTTTCTCGACAAAAGGCACATTCATCCTTACTAGGTCTGGACCTCGATTTGAATCTTCCTTTCCTTGATCTCGTTTGATTTTCAGCACTCCCTCTTGTGACTAGTGTTTCTGCTTATCCGCCTCTTTGTTTATCCCTCTTTCTTTGTTCATAGCTGTATAGCGCAGAACAAACATCTCTGAGAGATACTTCCTCTTTTCCGTGAAGTAGAGTAGTCTCCAGGTGTTCGTACTCATCAGGAAGTGATCCCAACAACATCAAGGCCAGATCTTCATCTTCAAAAGTCACGTCCAAATTCTGCAAATCTGTTACCAACTTGTTGAAGCTGGTGATATGATCATTCATTGTGGTACTAGGAACATAAGTGAAGCGAAACAATCTTTTCTTCATGTGAAGCTTATTCTGACTACTTTTCTTTAGGAATTTATCATATAATGCCTTCCACAATCTACAAGCAGAAGTTTCCTTTGTGTATGGGTACTTCTATTCTCTGGAAAGGAACGATCGAATAGTACCACAAGCAACACGATTGATGATCCTCTAATCTTCCTCCCCCATTTTATCTGGTTTCCTTTCTTCAAGAACAAAATCTAATTGTTTTGTAAGAAGTACATCAAGAACCTCGCTTTGCCACATCCCAAAATGTCTCGATTCATCAAAAATTTCAATTGCAAACTTCGCATTGGGCATAATTCTCGTCAGAAGCGAAGATGTCGGCCACAAATTGTTGACACTTGATGTGGATTCTTTAATCTTTTTGTCCGTCATTTCTGCTCTAAATATTATTTAATAGCTGCAAATGCAAAACCTTAAGGTAATTCTTTTCTGATGTGGAAGTTTAGATTATACTGCAACCACAGAGCATACTCAGACAGAACCTTGGCTCTGATTCCAATTGTTGCGGAAACGGGATATATAGAGCGTAACCGATTATACTAAAAAATCACAATACTAGAAAACAAAGTTTCTAGAAGTAATTTAATAATATAATAAATCACAACTACTATATCTAACAACAACTAATAAATAATAAATAAGACAACAATAAAGAAAATATCAGAATCTAATTTCACTCTAAACAATTTATAAGTGAAATACTATAAGAGATAAGGAAATACAAAATGCCTTATAGAAAGAAGAAGACAAGTTGAAGGGATAATTAAAATGAGGGAGGGGGCCTCCTATTTATACTCAAAATCACCGCCCCTCCCTTACAAACTTTCTGATGGGGGACTTTTCCCACATATTCAACACTTGACTCAGTCTGATTTAGTCTTTACTCATCCCTACTCACAATTATATTATCAACGTGACCTAATGAGTTGGCCTTTTTATTAATATCATCCCCACACTAAATGAGCCTGCTTTGTAACATATTATGTTTGGAACAACGATTGAAAATTCTATAAGTCCTTTTCAATCGTGATTCATAGAATACGAAGTAAGTTATGTGGTAAAGATTATCTTGATTTATGTGCATAAGCCCATAAGAACTTTTAATAAGCTTAAATAAGCTTCTCCAAACACAACTCCCGCCCGCCTTTAGCTTTACACGTACATGCATACTGCCTCACTTGTATCATCTCTCTGTATTATTATTTCAAGATCATCCCCTATAAATTTATTTTCATCTTTAATATTAAGGGTCCTCCTTCCCTTGTCCATTCATTAATTGGACCAAATAATTTGAAAAAAAAAAACATAACTAACTTGGCGCCGTCCTTTCTGGATTAATCAATCATCATGCATGCCCAGACAAGATCTGGTACTTACCCTTAAAAATGGACGACTTACGCATTCCGCCATTCCGCCTACCTAATGAACCGTTTATGAAAACAATCTACTACTGTTTCTGCTCGTTAATATAAAATAAGGATGTTTGAAGGTATTAAGAAATTTAATTAAATTATTTTAAAATATTTATATATTTTTTTAAACTATTTTATCTAAATTATAAACTGTTATATAATTTAAGGATACACAATATATGATATGATTAACTAACTTATTTAACTTCATTAATCTCTTTAAAAAAAACTCTTGTTTATATTTAGAATTAGAAGGAATAACAAACAACAAAGTAGTTAATATGTAACTAAAAAGCTCTCTTACTTCGGAAATAACTGTTTGTGCAGCAAAACCCAATCTTTGCATCGGCCTCGCATGTATGTCCCTAATAATATGTCTATCTACAAAACATTCGTTTTTTCCCCATCAGAATCGGTTGAATTTGCAGATGTTTATGCTTTTATAAATTATTACAGTAATATAGATCAATTTTATAAAAATGAAGTATACATATTTAACCGTAAAGTTAAAAGAAACCGCTTATTGTTCTTAATATAATGATGAACAACAAAAGAGCCACTATTTCATTCATTTAAAAGGACTGATTGACACGTACGAGGCGGTGCAAACCAATGAATGGGAAATAACTAAGTCTTTGTTTAGATTAGTAGTAAAAGTTATTTTTCATATGATTTATAGTATTTAAAATAAATTTAGAAGAATAATTTTATTTTAATCTGCATGAACGTATTTTTTAAACATTAATTTAAATAGGTTTTGAAGCTCTTAACGTTGCTGTGCCGCACGATTCCGTAATGAACCCCGCGGCTTAAGATAGAATTATTGCTTATGTATGAAAAAAACATGGCGATGCATAACGCTGTTTACTGTTATCTGTTGAAACGTCACAAAAGTTGGAGGGGGAAAAATAAATAAAACTTACGATTTCTTTCTATCACGTGGGCTCCATCACTTAGCATTTCCTAATGAAGTTGTTCCCATGAAAAGAAAAAAGAATTTGAATAAAAAAAAAAAAGGAAAGAATCAAACGTGAGAGGAAGAGCGGGGAAAACAACAAAATTACATAGGAGTCCAGCACGACTTCGTTTTGGGGTCCCACACGCCGGGGATCAAGAACTTGTGGCGTGCGACTCCGTGGAGGTTGTACGATCCGTAAGTCCTGCGGTCGATCATCACCTTCCCTGGGTTGCCCGGCGATGATCCGCTTCCGAATACCCCCTTGCACGACGCCGTTGCGTCCACCTCATCGTTCCTGAACTCTGTGTAAAACCCCTCCCCGTGTGGGTTGGTCACCGCTCCCATCAATCCCCCCGCCAACGACATCACCATCGCGTCCGCCGCCAAGTTCGAACTCGGAGGCCTCAGCACTGGCGACCCTGCAGGCGCGTGCACGTCGCTCACGAACGGCCACGCGCATATCGGGCACTCATTCTCCGGATTCCCCACCAGCACATACGCCTGTGGCTTGTCATTTATAGCTGCGCCATCATTCAGTGCAATCATGTTATTATGATATGGTTATTAGTGCCGCATGCAAGATCACAATTACTCCTCCATTCTATTTATAAGTTGCATTTGATTTTTTGGACATATTAAAAATACTAGATACATAAGTTACTTAATTTATGCATTATTAAATTATATATTAGTATATTTAGAACAGGATGTATGCGGTATTAAATATATATGTGTCAAAGAATAAGGCATGCATGAGGAGAAAGATTACTTAAACTGCCGTGCTGCCAGCAGCTTCCAGCGCACATGTTTTGGACGGTGACACCGTCGGAAGCGACAATGATGGGGAGAATGTTGTTGTTGCCGCCGGTGAGGCCGGGGATGAGCGCCATGATCATATCCTTAATCAAGACTTTGCCCTGAGAATAATCAGGATCCGTCTTCTGGTTCACCAGTTTGACTCGAATGGGACCCGGGGGTTTGCCAGCGAAGGTTTGGTAACTCTCGACGATCTTCCACCAGGTGTTGACGTTGGGTTGGGGCGGCCTTACTGCGTTGATGGACTTGATGAAGGCGATGATCTTGTTCTTTTGCACCTTGGTGACGTTGCCATACCACAAAATGGCGACGTTGAGGTTGCCGGTGAGCAAGTCGCCGTCGTTGTAAGTGAGGGGAGGCAAGGGCCTTTCAACGGTGAGGTAGAAGGGTGTGGCGGTGGGGAGGAACAGTGCCAGAGACAGGAGGAGGGCGACGTTAGCAGGCGCCATTATTGGTGTTGGTAGTAATTTGTAAAAATTAATGCCAACGCTCTAGCCAACGTTACATAGTCATGCCTATATATGCCTCGATTGGGAGGATATTGCTATTTGTGGGCATAATTAATACCTCAGATTCAGGTGTTAAGGCTCAATATAGGGTTAGTGGAGCGTGTTTCACGGAGACCCAAGTACAAGGTGCCATGACTTTTGTCGGGTTTTTCCAGAATGGATGAGTGGTGTGTTTTAATTGGATGGCCAAAATGTTTTGAATCAAAGGAGCGGGTCAACGCTCCTACAATAACATTGCAATTGGTCTTCAAAGAGGAAATATGACAGAAATCCCCTCTATTACTTCAATTTTTCTGGTGTTTTCGTTTTTAATTATATGAATAATGATGCCACTCAAATTTTTACTTACCAACCAAAATTATACTTCGGTTATTTTAATTTACTCAATTTTGCCACCCGATCTATCACGCATACCTTCACACAGCGTCAAATTAAATAGTCATTTTAAATAATAGTATCGTTGTTTACCTATTTTTACGTCTTTGACCTGAAAAACATACTCCGTTTTAGCGCACCTACGTTTGTGTCAATATTGCTTTCTTCTTTTGTAGTTTGCTTGAGAACTTTCACGAATTCCCCCGCTCTTTTTGTTTTTTTGCCTAATTCTTACCCCGGATAGTTTTATATGGAGCGATCAAGCTAAGTGTAGACTATATTAGCATGGCCTTTTGTTCTTCTTATATGATATTATATTAAGTAAATTCACATCGGGTCTAAACAACGACTTATTAATTTGATTGATATTAAGTTACACAAATTATATATGTGCAATGTTGTTGTTTAAAAATATGTTCATGATACTTTAAGTGATAGACGTGATAAACATACCAAAAATGGTTTTTACTTATTATTTCTTTAGATTGAATGAGATTCTTGTCCAAACATTAAGACCTAAGTGTGAAATTACTCTGGGCCACGTAAGACCTGAATTTCAACAAAATAAAGTGACTACTGGTTCATAATCTAACCCACACACTGAGTAATCTTATTGCGGGGATTAAACGGGTTATCGGGCATAGGACAGAAAAAATAAAACTTGCTGGTTTAAAACTAACTTTACTGAGACTTTGATCCTAATAACTTGGATAACCACCAGCAATCTAATTCTAGTCCATAAATATATGCTTATAGAAGAATGATTTTTTTTTTTAAAGAAAAAGGGGGAACAAATACGGCTTTTTCGACAAAATCTACATGAAGATGCTTCATTCAGTTCGTAACTTTGGTATCTGGGAGTCATAGGTGATCTTTTATCTTTTTATTGGAGGTAATTCTATTTGATAGGATTGGCTATGATCCTCTGTTTTTACTGTTCTCTTCTCATCATCTTCCCCTTATTACTCATCTCAACCTTTAGATTAAAATCTGAGTGGTTCAGATTTAATATTTATAAAAATAGTTAAAAAATATCAAATTATTTAAAAATAATTAAGTAAATTAAAAATGTTAAATTTTAGTTATGATAATTTAAATATGTAATAAAAAATATTTAAAAATAATATTTTTATAAAATATTAAATCTAAACCATTCAAATTTTAATCTAAAAATTAAGATAAACAGTAGAAGGGAAAAGGATAGAAAAAGAACCGTAAGAACAAAGGACTATAATAATCCCTCTGTTCATGACAGTAAATAAATAATTCTACATCAGTAGGTTTGTGAAAAGGCGGAGACAGTGAATGTATTGGACTAATGGTAAGACTTGAGTTTAGGTGAAATTGGGAAGAAACCATTGGACTTGTGCGATAAGGCCTTGGGATTAAACAAGTCAGTCCTCCCATGACCATTAAATAGAATATTTTGTTACCAAAAAGAATTGACAACATTAGGCTGCTCTCCATCCCTATTTATTTTCTTAAACACCTTTATTTTCAATTTTTGTCTATATTGTATTTGTACTCAGTATTTTTTCTGATTTTTAAATAAATATACTATTTATTTATTTTAAACATAAAGGATTCATGTTATTCTTAATTAAGATAAAAAACACTTAAATACCACTTAAACTTTAAAATTTTAAATTAATGATTTTCTAAAAACATAAGTTGTCAATTGATATATATTTTTTTGTCAATCTCATTACTCTTGTTGTAAATAGAACCAATTTGAGATTTTAAAATTTAAGTGGTATTTAAATATTTTTTTCCTTATTTATACGAATTGAAATGGAAGCCTCCACTTTCAAAATCTTACGGATTATGTTTCTTTTGGATTCAAATTTTCCTTCAAAGTATAAGCTTTTTAGATTCTTCAAAAAAATAAACACGCAAAGGCTTCAAGCAACAAACACTATTTAATTGTTAGAGAGAGAAAAATGGGAAAAGTACATTGTAGTCCTAAGGAAAAAAAATGAAGAATTGGTCCCAGGAAATGGCATAATTACTCTCAAGTCACATGGAACTAATTTGTAATAAATTTCAATTAGAAAATGACCTAAATAGCCCTATAACATAAATAGAGAGAGGGATGGGCAAAATCTGACAGAGGCAGAAGGAACACGTCAGTAATGGTTGGAAAAACTGAATGCAATGGTGTGATCATAAGGCAAGTTTGAAGAGTAAGGTGAGATCTTGATGACAATACCTCTCTTAACTTCATTATTCTAGTTGGTTCATGTTTTCTGTTCAGCCATACAAACAGATTTTGAGGTTTTGTTGATGAATGTACGTTTTGGTTGGAAAAAATGGAAAAAGCTGTCATCTTTTGTGATTATTAGTTTGTATTATACTTGTAAAATATGAAGGTTGAGCTAGGTAAATGCAATGGATATGTTTTGTGTGTGATTTCAATGTGTTTGGGTATAGTTTAGTATGTTGTGTTTTTGCAATCAGTATGCTCTATTTTTTGCGTTTATTGTGGGTGTTTCTGGAAAAGAAGGGCTAAGGAATGAAGATAAAGGTGAAAGGTTTATGATTATATAATCTGATAGCGAAGGAAAAATGTGTTGTTAATGGCTGTAGCGACAGTTGTTAATATAGCTACTGAACTTGTTCATGACAACTATAGGTAATAATTAAATATTTTATCTTCATTTTGGTTGGAAAAAGGGAAAAAGATGTAATCTTTTGTGGGTATTTTCTCCATTATACTTGTAAACTATCAAAGTAGACCCAGGCATATGCAATGGATATGCTTTGGGTGTGGTTTCAATGTGTTTAGGTGTAGTTTAGTATGCTCTATTTTCAATGTGACTGTGCTATGTTTTCACTAAGTATGCTCTATTTTTGGGTTTATTTTGGTGTGTTTCTACAAAATAAGGGATAAGAAATGAAGATGGTGATGAAAGGTTTGTGGTTATATAACCTGATGGCGAAGGAAAAATGTGATGTTAATGGCTGCAGCGACAATTGTTAATATAGCAACTGAACTTGTTAATGACAACTGTATATAATATTTAAATGTTTAACTTGGGGTGTAATATTTTTTAGCAAGGGTTTGAAAATTTTCTATGTTTCTTGGTATTTTTAGCTATTTTAACTCGTTAAAAGTTAGAGGTACTGAACAAGGTGTAAAAGTTGTATGAGTGGAAGTCCTCATGTACTAAGTCAGAATGTCTTGTTAACAGATGCATGGACAGTTGTTAATGAAAGTGGGCATGTCTATTTAGATGAAGGACAAATTGAAGATGACAATACAACGACAATAAGGGATGACCAATATGTGTAAGTTTTATTTCGATATGGAAATTAAGTAGTGAATGAGGTAATGTTAACTTCTCATTACTAACATGATGTACTATCCAATTTGGTCCAGGTTTGATAACTGCTCAGAAGGTCAGGATGGAGGATCAGGTACTATGTGTATTGAAGATTCACCTTCATTGCCATGCGCTGTCCTTATGATGCCGACACGAAGACCTGAAATGAACTTCACAAAGTGGAAGGATGTGATCGTTGGGAAGAGACAAGTTTTTGCCAATGCGGATGGCCTCCGGCAAACATTATACAAGTATAACATTACGCACAAGTTTGCATACAAGTATGTGAAAAACAATCAGCAAAAGATTATTGTCTGTGAATTTGTGGGAGGTACAACGAGGCTGGTCACACTGTTAAGACTTGTAGCAATCCTAATCTAAGATGATCAATTATGATGGCTTGTGTTCTTTTGTTTTTGGTATGTGCATGGTATAATATTTTTTTGTAAATCTCAATATATAGAAATCCAGACAACTTGTTTTTTGGGGAGAGTCTGTGAATTTTTTGTTAGTGCCTTGTACATGCATTTTCAAATGTAAATGAAGGTTGGATATACTATGATTTTGTATCCAACTTTCCTTTTCAGAAATTTGTAAGCTGATGTAAATTCAGTTGTCAGTGGATGCACCTTAACTTGTCAATGGACGCCCCTGCAGTTGTTAATAAATAAATAAGTGTGTGTGTGTGTATTCATGCAATTATGTTTAAATATTTAGATTCCACTACTAGTTCTGCAAGTATGTAATCTGATATAAATTAATTGTCAATATATATACATGAAGTAGTCAGTGGATGCATATTCACTTGTCAATGGACGCCCATACAGTTGTTAATATATTCATATGCAGTTAAGTGTACATTATTGGACTCTACTATCAGTTCTGCAAGTTTGTAATCTGGTGTAAATTCAGTTGTCAATAGAGGCTCAATGTCTTGTCAGTAGAGCCTCCATATGTTGTCACTGGAGGCTCCTGAATTGTCAATGGATGGTTTAGGACTTGTCAGTGGAGGATTCAGGAGTTGTTAGTGGAATCTTCAGGACTTGTTGAGGCTTCACGACTTGTCAATGGAGGCACCAGGACTTGTCAATGGAGGGTTCATGTCTTGTCAGTGAAGGGTCCATGATTTGTTAGTGGAGGCTCCACGACTTGTCAGTGGAGGCACCACAACTTGTCAATAGAGGCTCCTGGAGTTGTCAAGGGAACATTTAGAACTGCAGGGGTGTCCATTGACAAGTTAAGGTGCATCCACTGACAATTGAATTTACATCAGCTTACAAATTTCTGAAAAGGAAAGTTGGATACAAAACCATAGTATATCCAACCTTCATTTACATCTAAAAATGCATGTACAAGGCACTAATAACAAATTCACAGACCCTCCCCAAAAAGCAAGTGGTCTGGATTTCTATATATTGAGATTTACAAAAAATATTTGGTATGTTTGGATAATCTCCATAAGTGCTTTTCAATCATGATTTATGGAATACAAGGTAGCTTTTACGATCTACGAGGTAAATATGTGGAAAAATTTTATCTCGATTTACGTGAATCACCAACCAAACAAAATATGCACATACCAAAAACAAAAGAACCCAAGCCACCATAATTGATCAGCTTGGATTAGGATTGCTGCAAGTCTTAACAGTGTGACCAGCCTTATTGCACCTCCCACAAATTCACAGACAATGATCTTTTGTTGATTGTTTTTCACATACTTGTATGCAAACTTGTGCGTAATGCTATACTTGTTTAATGTTTGCCGGAGGCCATCCGCATTGGTAAAAACTTGTCTCTTCCCAATGATCACATCCTTCCACTTTGTGAAGTTTATTTCAAGTCTTCGTGTCGGCATCATTAGGACAGCGCATGGCAATGAAGGTGAATCTTCAATACATATAGTACCTGATCCTCCATCCTGACCTTCTGAGCAGTTATCAAACCTGGACCAAATTGGATAGCACAACATGTTAGTAATGAGAAGTTAACATCACCTCATTCACTGGTTAATTTCCATAACGAAATAAAACTTACACATATTGGTCATCCCTTATTGTCGTTGTATTGTCACCTTCAGTTTGTCCTTCATCTATATAGACATGGCCACTTTCATTAACAACTGTCGTTGCATCTTTTAACAAGATGTAACGGCACGACGTCTCCCTTGGGGTCCCTAGGCCCATGGCCGTCTCCCACCGGGGTCCTACGTGGTGCCGGACTGACTGTCGCCCATAACAAGGTCCCTGAGCCAGCCAGGAACTGTCCCCTCCCCACGGGGATTTAATACGCTTTCCCAGGGCTCGAAGGCTCAACCTGGGAATAAGTATAAGCTTTATGAGTAACCTGGTAACCACTTGCGCCGCATTGAAAATATAGCATACTAAATTACACCCAAACACATTGAAACCACACCCAAAGCATATCCATTACATATGTATAGGCCTACCTTGATAGTTTACAAGTATAATAGAGAAAATACCTACAAAAGATTACATCTTTTTCCCTTTTTCCAACCAAAATGAAGATAAAACATCTAAAATTATGGGAAAATTACAATAAGGTCCCAAGAAAATGAAAATATGAAGAAATGGTCACAAGGGGTTGTTAATGACCACATGAGGATCGTCATTAACAACCCCTTGGACCATTTCTTCATATTTTCATTTGCTTGGGACATTATTATAATTTTTCCTTTAATTATTTCCTATAGCTTTCATGAACAAGTTTAGTAGCTATATTAACAACTGTCGCTGCAGCCATTAACAACACGTTTTTCCTTCGCTATCAGGTGTAACATTCTCCTTAAATTACCTCAAAATCCACCATTTCATCAAACATTAAATAATATTATATAAATATCATATCAAATGAGCTCTGTCCACAGTACAAATTCCAATATGCAAAACATTCTATATATATACCATGATTGGCCAAAATGCCCTTAAGTTTGACAATATACATTATACTCGTGAAACTAAACGAGACCTACAATTTGATATCAAATCAAGCCTCGTTCGCTTCCGCCTAAAAAAATAATAAATTGACGGGATGAGTCATATAGACCCAGTAACCACTTTTATTTTAACAAGTATGAAGGGAATGATTACAAGATAGTTAAGCGGACAATATAAATAATATAAAATATAATCTTTCAAATAAACATTATTATTTCAAAAGAACAAGTTAATATGTACTCCCTCAACCATCCTTATAATCTCCTTAACCGCTGACAGAACCCATGGGCTACATCACATAACATGTTTAGTCTCTTTAAAAAAACTACACCAAGCTCACTGATAATGAGGTGTAGCCCGGCCAAAGGCTACAGAGCTCATATCAGACCATGTGTTCCTTTTCCGTTAAACTTGGAAAGGTGTTACCTGTCCCTTGAACTGACCCTTATCCCGGCCAAAGGAAAAGGGTGGTACCAAGGGCTCTGACAATGCCAAAGCCATCCACTGTGCACATAGCAGTGGCTATACCACGTGGTATAAAAGAACCAAATCTCCTCCAATCACACCTCATCACATTCAACATCTCAACATCACCATCATCAATAATTTATTCTCATATATATCATAATCAATACTATACATCATCAATCATTCCAAATCATTCAGGCCCACTTAATTAAAATTTACTAAAAACATAATTCATACTATGATTGTACATTTTATATATAAAATACTATAACATGTTTCTAGCAATTAAAAACACCAACATATGCTTATAATCACATCAACAAGCATACAAGATAAATTGAAAAGTGGTTACCTCAAGTTCTTGACAAATAGAGAGAATTCAAGTTCAACAAGCAAAATTCATTCTACAATAAATATATATTCATAAGTTAATAAAATTAATAATAATTGCTAAGTAAATTAATCCCCATAATTAGCTCACTTAATTCTTTTAGAAAAATAACAATAATTTATCTACTCCTCAAATAAGAATTTCTAAAATTTCCTTAACTCTATTTTGCTCACTAAAATCATTAACGATAGTAATTATATAATTACCTTAACTTCAAGTATTTTAAAATTAACATCAATATCCTAAATTAATCAAACCTCTCTTCTAATTTATATGAGCATAACATAATTATTAAATAATATTAACATCTCCACATATATTAAAAATTATATCAAACTTTAATTTCTAATATCAAATTATGACATATAAATTTTATAACACAAAATCTATAAAACTAAATCAATTAGAACTATAATAATATCTCCAATAATCCAAATAAATTATTTTATCTAGATTTAATCGGTTAAAAATTCTAATATAGAATTATTTTTATATATAAAAATTCATTATAAAATCTTATAACCACTAAATAATAAAAGTAAACCGATCAAAATTAACTATAAATGCTCATCTACATTTCTATAGTCTTATATTGATAAAACTCAATTTTATCCAAAATCCTAATCTTAAAATTGTCTCTATTCAACACAAAATTACTATTATAAGAAAGAGAAAATTATTTAGAACACTTTTCATAAAACAAGTATTGTGATTAGAAAAGAATTTGAGTACTTTATTGATCCTCGAAGAATAAAAACTACTCCCATTAGTACTCTTAGTTTGCGTTTCTCCTCCTCACCTCACCGCACCAAAGGCTTACGAGGAGGGGTATTTATAATACCCCTCAACCCGCAGCAACTGGCGCCTTAGGCGCCAATTGATTGATTAATTTTTTTATTGATTAATGGGGGTTGGCACCGCCACCCCCATTTAATCAATAATGAGGCGCAGCCTTTGACTATATATATATTTTTTATTTTTTTATAATGTTACATCAGGTTATATAATCACAAACCTTTCCCCTTTATCTTCATTCCTTAGCTCTTTCTTTTCCAGAAACACCCACAATAAAGCAAAAAACAGAGTATACTAATTGCAAAAACACAATATACTAAACTATACCCAAACACATTGAAACCACGCACAAAACATATCTATTGCATTTACCTAGCTCAACCTTCATATTTTACAAGTATATTACAAACTAATAATCACAAAAGATGACAGCTTTTTCCATTTTTTCCAACCAAAACGTACATTCATCAACAAAACCTCAAAATCTGTTTGTAGGGATGAATAGAAAACATGAACCAAATGGAATAATGAAGATAAGAGAAATATTGGCATCAATATCTAACCTTACTCTTCAAACTTGCCTTATGATCACACCATTGTATTCAATTTTTCCAGCCATTACTGACATGTTCCTTTTGCCTCTTCCAGATTTTGCCTATCTCTCTCTATTTATGTTATAGGGCTATTTAGGTAATTTTCTAATTGAAATTTATTAAAAATTAGTCCCGTGGGACTTGA
Source organism: Albizia julibrissin (assembly GCA_037074505.1). Lineage (NCBI taxonomy): Eukaryota > Viridiplantae > Streptophyta > Magnoliopsida > Fabales > Fabaceae > Albizia > Albizia julibrissin. The sequence goes on along the minus strand of CM073480.1, from coordinate 751,920 downwards.
GAGTAATTATGCCATTTTCTAGGACAAATTCTTTGTATTTTTGCTTCCTTAGGACTAGAGTGTATTTTTCCCAAAAAAAAATACTACATCTGCTCTTAAATATAACATCCAATTAATTCTTTTTGAGAGATTTAGAAAGCTAATTAAATTATTTTAAAATATTTATATTTATCATTTTTTAAATTAATTTATTTAACTTATAAATTGATATATAATTTAATCATACACAGTATAATGTATGTCATAATTAAATAACTTATTTAAATTTTTTATTTTTTTAAAAAAAAGCTAACTAGTTCTTAAATATAGGTGGGGTGGTATCCAATTTGTCAAAAAGAAAATTTGGATTCAATTTCCTCTATAGAATTGTATTTATAAAAAATCATTCCTTCGTTGAGTAGATCAAAAAATGAAGATTTTCATTTTTAGTTTCTTTTAGCCTTTTATCATTATTTGGGCATTTTACTGTGATGACTTTCGCAGAGCTTCTAAATTTCCACAGCATCTCAGTTTTGGATTGAAGAAGAAAAAAGAGAGCCCCAACTGAGGAAGTTCGCTGCCATGGAGCATCACTAAGTTGCGATAATCTGATGGTTGGTTCTTCTAAAGAAGAGAGTGACGAAGCAATGCGGAAAGAGATGTCCTTTCTTGCTCAACCGCGCTGCCTCCTTCTATTCCTTGTTCTTTCAGTTTTTCTGATTTTCGCCTTCTCTGTCTCTAAGCGGGTACGATTCCTATTTTCCAGCCATTCATGTCTATACTATTAGCCTTTCGTTCGATTTGGATAATTGCGCCTGGCTGTGGGCGAACTGTTTCATCTGAGATTAAATGTTCACAGTGAGTTTGATGGCGTTTTGATTTGATTTGGGGTTCACGGATCTGAATGCTCAGTACCAATTTTCCTGGCCTCGTGGGAACCGTTTCCTTTCCTTAATTTGATTTCTCTTTCCAACATGGCGAGATAAAAATTCCTGCTTGCGCCACTGCAGTTTTGCTTACATTGTACTAGCGTCTTAACTAACTTAACTCCTCGGATGAAACTAAATTCTTTCACATTGTTGAATTATATTCTGCTACAGCTCTCCATCGCCCACTGAATTTCAATTGATTTCTTATTGGTAGATTTATGCAATTCTAGTTCTCTCATGAATGAGGGCTCTTGTGATTTGATATTTAGATTGATCCTATAAATGATGCTGTAGCTTGACTTTGCACCTGTAAAGCACCAATTTTTTAAAAAGCTAAGAAATATTGTGTATGATACGTACAGGGTGCTCATGTCAGAGATATATCTGGCGCCCAGATCATGTTTTCTATCCGAGTTAGGGATTGGTAGCTTTGAGCTGTGTATTGCCTGACCTCCTTCTGCATGACCATATTTATTATTATTGATATCGAGTGAGTAATATGACATTGATCGTGAAGTATTTGTATCCATAGCTACTTAACTTGCAATGGATAGAGATACACTGGACGGTGTTATGCAGAGATGATGGCATACACATTTTTGTTGGTCACATGCAAAAATTAAGAATAACAAAGACTAGCAACGACCTCTGTTAGGTTAATGACTATCAGGTTGTTGACAATGTGACATATGAGCAAGAAATTGTAAAAAAGATCTTGCACTGATACAGAAAATTGTATTTGGTTTATTGATCATTGATCAGTACGTAAAGGTACTCTGATCATCACTCTGGTCTATCAAATTATTGCTACTAGTAAAATTGTGGAATGGGTACTGTGTCATAAAACCTATATAGCGTGAAGTGGGTTTATTTGTTTATCTGTGTCGCCATTCCTATGTTAGATATGCTTTAGCTGTGATGAGAACCCTTTCAGGCGCACTAGCTTTGTGGTCTTCCATTTAACCTACCTCTTTGAGCATAAAACCTATAGGAACATTATAAAATAGTTTTACGATGCTGCTCTTGTATCTTAGGATTCACCAGATATACTACTTAATTTCATAGGCGGGACCATGGGAGTTGATTTCAGGCTTCACCTCTTTCTCTTGTTACATACCACCTGTTAGAGAAGTCAAGAACTTTGATTTTAGTTGAGCTTGAGACATTTATGTAGAAGCAACTCCTGATGTTTCTTGTTCTTGCTTTTTCTTTCCAGCTCTTTAAAGACCCACCAGAGTACCCTTGAGAGATATAATTTAGTATTTAGGCATGTTCTGCATCAATCTGATTGGAAATTGATAACTTATTTAATTGTAAATGCACTTCACTGAAGATTTCCATAACTTTTTGTTGATCTTTAGTCAATAATGAATTGCTTGTCTCTGATGTAGGTTGAGGAGAAACCAGAAGAGGAGCCTGAAATTACACAGAGAGTATTTTTGGATGTTGATATTGATGACCAACGGTTAGGTGTGGAACCATTTGTACTGGAAACTTTTAGTTAGTCGCTAACATTCAGACCAATGTGGTTTACCTAACTCATAAAAAAGGTGTAAGAACCTTACAAAATAGGAATGAGGGAAGGAAATAAACTGACAAATGCAACAATAGGTGCTTTCTGTTAGCAGTATATTGTTATCCTTTGCTGCTTGGTACTTCCTTACAAGTGCAAAAATTTCTGCAGGTAGGATCATTATTGGATTATATGGCCAAGTCGTACCAAAAACAGTGGGTATGTGATGCACTATTGATTTCTGAGTTAAAGTTTTTTGGCCTGCGACTTTGTTATCTAAATTGCTTAAAGTGGGAGTTTAAATTTCATTTTCACGAGTCAAGGGTGCCAACCTCCATTTCAGTGTAGTGGGTGTTTCTTGTTTGTCACTTGTCTTGCCATGTGGCCGTATTTCAAGCTGTGTGGTCAATATAAATTTATGAAGCCACCTGATGGGTACTCTAGTGGAATGGGGAATCATCCCCCAAAAGCCAGCTTAGTCATTTGTAGGCAGCCTTATCCAAAATCATCGATCACCAACTTAATACCAATTGATAGAGATACTTAGGTGGGATGGGAACTCTACCTCAAAAGCAAGTTAATGAGGTGGGAGAACTAGCAAACTGGAGTACTCCATAGAGCCTCTTATACTTGTTCATCTGGGACTTATACACTGCATGCCATCTTAATTTCCATCACTACCTCATTGGGGTGTGCATGTAATTCGCATATGGTAATGTTAATGATAGCCTCTTGTCCTGCAACATCTTGACGATTGCTTTGTTTTATCTACAGAGAATTTCAGAGTTTTGTGCACAGGTATTTGATGTGTTCTGAAATGTCACTGTTAATTTACTTTCCTTTTGATATTTTCCATGCACTGATTAGAGTTCGTTATGTAATATGCAGGGGAGAAAGGCAAGAGTTCCAATGGCGTGAAACTTCATTATAAAGGAACACCATTTCATCGCATAATATCTGGTTTCATGATTCAGGGTGGAGACATTTTTCATCAAGATGGCAGAGGATATGAATCTATTTATGGTGGCACCTTTCCTGATGAGAATTTCAAGATAAAACATTCACATGCTGGTCAGTAAAATCACTTACTCAGTGAGATGCATTCATTTTGCTTCATGTACAGGGTTTTCAATGCCTAATACTTGATTCCCCCCCAAAATTTCTGAGGTTCACTCATGGGTTATTTCTTTGAAAATTCACTCCATTCTCGCAGGGGTTGTATCCATGGTGAATTCTGGACCTGATTCCAATGGCTCACAGTTTTTTATCACCACTGTGAAGGCTAGCTGGTAAGTTATTCTGTCATGAGGTTAATTTATTGCGCCTGTACAAATCATCGTCTCCAGACAACGCATGGTGTTTGGTTATGTACAAAATTCTTGGATCAGTGACGAGTCTCAGAAGCCCTTTTTGGGGCCTGAAAGAATTCAGCTTAGAGTCTCATTTGGTATTATGAATAAAATGAAATGGGAAGGGAAATGGAAACGGAATGAAAGAAGCGAATTTTTAAATGACAAACGTCATTCTCACCCTCAACTAAAAAGTAACAAAAAAACATGCAGTTATTGTTGGATAGTAATAACAAGAGTATGATAGATATTGCACGTCTCCATTTCCATTGAAGTAATGAAACGCCAATGTTATGTTTAATAATCCTGATTACTATAATTTAGGTAATGTTTTAACACGGTTTCATCAAACACTCCTTATGAATTTAGTGTGTTATTACCCCCCCCCCCACCCGGGAAAAAGAAAAAAAAAAACCTGTTCATAAGGTATGATGCCATTGCATTGGTGCCATTGTTGGTTGTTCTGTGATCAATGCGCGTGAAAACTTTGCAGGTTGGATGGAGAACACGTTGTATTTGGGAAGGTAGTAGAAGGTATGGATACTGTGTTTGCTATAGAAGGAGGAGCCGGAACCTACAGTGGCAAACCCAGAAAGAAAGTAGTAATATCTGACTCTGGAGAGATACCCCGGAGCCAGTGGGACGAGCAAGGACGAATCTCCGTGTCACAGTGACAACTATTTCTCCCCCCCTGAAAAAATTGTTTAGTTACCTGTTGTTTTATGTTCAATTTCCTCTGTGAGAGGTGTCATGAGACATGATTTTCTAGATATGACAGTCTCAGGCATTGGAATAGAAAAACAAGGGGAGTTGAACCGTTGAAGTAATGGCAGGTGTAATTGTCCCCGTTCACAATCTTTGAAAGTGATGTAGGTTGTATATCTAAATATACGCACACTTGTTTGATAAGGTCCCGATTTAATTCATAAGAAGATGTGCGATCAAACATTTGATGGTGCAACATTGTAGATAAATGGGCCATAAAATATCAGAAGAGCCTCAGATAGAAGTAGGACCTATGGTCAAAAATGAGAAGAAGAGCCGCAGCGGCCAAGAGCAACCCCCGATCCAAAGGCGATTATATTCATTCAATACTGTAATGAAGTTTTGCATGAGCTTGCGGGGGATTATTTGAACGGGAATGTTCCAATTTCTATATGTAATTGGCCGAAAAGAAAGTTGCATCGCAGTGTGTAATCTATGATTAATAATATATCAGATAGATTTCAGGGCTTCAACAAAAAGTGTCGTTGTTAGTGTATTTAAGTGCTTGTGTAGTGAGGAGCAGATGTCGGATGTTTTTGGACAAAGGAATGGGACTGGCAATTAGTGGGAGTGGGCGTAATCATATGATGAGTTTGATGAAGTGAAGGAGGTTCAGCCATCCATTTGACGGACTCTCGTGTATTTCTTGGGTTTTAGTTTCATGTGCTTGGTTTCACACAGACAATGAGACAAGTACGTCGCAAAATTAAAAATACATTTTCTTTTGATATTTATACCTCAATTAAACCCATATCTTTATATTGGTTATTCCCATTTTTCACTAATTCTTTCATTTAATCATTTATTACTCATTCTCTCTCCTACACTCTTTTTATAAATAAGGGCATATTTAGAAGAACCATAATATTTCTGAAACATTTATTATTTTTAACTAATTTTAATCACTAGTTCGTTTTCTGCAATAAGAAAAAATTTGCTTATAAAAAGAATTGGGGGAGTATAAAACTCAATTGACTAATTTTAAATGTATAATTTAATAACACATTATATAAGTATTTCAAAGAGATCGGACAATATATATTATAATTAAATAATTTATTTAATATTTTTAATCTCCCTAAATAAGTCAACTAAGTTTTATATTAAGGCCAGAGAGGTAGTATTATACTATTATTTTTGTATTTATTCACATGCATCCAAATATATGTTGTGACCTCTCATGTATAATGGACATTCTATTTATTAAAGTTTAAAATCACTAGCCTATCTCCAGGTAAAAAAAAAAAAAAAAATCACTAGCCTATCTAGAGTATGTGAAGCTATATCATCAGGTGAGGCTTAAGATCGATGGAACTCTAAAATATTGGGGGATAGAAAACAATTATAGAGACTAATCATGGTACCGTGAAACCTTTCATGATTGAGTAAAACAATTCAAAACTTTACATACTCTGTATGACTCTAAATTTTGAATCCTTAACAACTTACTTGCCGTGATCCATCACCGTCTAAACTTGTATTTTATTATTTCACCCTTATCTTAAGCAAAACGATCTCATGTATGATATTGTATTAGGCTAGATAAATGAGAAATTAAGTAGAAAGTGAGGGGCATAAGAGTCAATGGAGAGGGTGAGATTAGCAGAACTGTAAATAAAAGGAAAGAGAGGGGGCGATTTGAAAGAGGCCCAGTTTTATATATAGACCCCACCTCAATCCCGTCCTCTGAAACAGAGTTGAAAAGTGAAAACAGAAAGAAGCTCTGTTGCTCATCCGTAGGCTCTGCTCAGCTCACAAGGCGTAACAATGGCGATGGCTTTCAAGATGGTAATTTACTCTCTGTGTTTTGATTATTCTCTCTCTCTCACAATATATATATATATATATATATATATATATATATATATAAGAGGAATAGTAAATTTCATGGTGTGATATGAAGCGTATATTTATTATGGTGGACAGGCGACTACTGGAATGTGGGTGGCGGACGAGTGCAAGAACTCGTTCATGGAGATGAAATGGAAGAAAGTGCACAGATACATAGTGTTCAAGATCGACGAAGGGTCCAGGGTGGTCACCGTGGATAAGGTGGGCGGCGCCTCCGAGGGCTACGACGATCTCGCCGCCTCCCTTCCCAATGATGACTGCCGATACGCCGTCTTCGACTTCGATTTCGTCACCGTCGATAACTGCCGCAAGAGCAAGATCTTCTTCATCGCATGGTACTTCCATTCATACAATTCCAAATTCATCCAATACACATTTTTCTTTCCTCTCGTGTACAAGTTTCAGCATATGAAAACAGATTGACTTAGTAATTAAAAATCCAAAATAGTAGCAAGAGAAAATGACTTGCGAACACGATGTCATGGGATGAGTAGGTGGAAGTGGAATTAATTAATTCATCAAAGGAATCTTAATTAATGATTTAGGTTGGAATGAGAATAGTGTAGGTGATGTACTAAGTAAAAAAAGGAAGAGAGACAATAATGAATGAATGTTTCAGGTCACCAACAGCGTCGAGGATAAGAGCGAAGATGCTATACGCAACCTCAAAAGATGGGCTGAGAAGAGCGCTGGACGGTATCCACTATGAGCTGCAAGCCACTGATCCAACTGAGATGGGATTTGATATTATTAGAGACAGGGCCAAGTAATGAAACATATGCATATAGCACTCAATTATAATTAAGCTAAGGCCACTAGCTAATTATAATCATTTTGTCCTTAGTCATCACATGTGCTCTTCTTTCTTCCTCTCTTCTCTCTTGGGTTTTGGCACCAATACATTCTCCTCCAAGTGGAGACCCTAATATATATATATATGTGTAATATGCTCTTAATTATTATCTATGTATGAATCTGTCGGGTGGTTGCTGTGACTTAAAGACAACAAACCTTTGGGTTTTGTTCCGTTTCAATCATTCACATTTGCTCACGAGATGCATTGGCTTTAACTTTTTTCAAAAAACATATAAAGTTGGATCCACTTTAATTAACTTTTCCATTTCATTCTTATCTACCCTCTTCATGAACAATCGTAAAACAGGTATCTGTCTTGGCTTCTTCCTCTCCATTAGTACCTTCATTCTCTCTCTCTCTCTCTGTTTAAAGTTTAAATCAGGCCACGTAAGTCATAATCAAGCGGTTTGAATGTTTTTAATAGAAAATTTATAATTCTACTCCCCCAAAACAAGTAAAGGCTCTAACACACGTAGGAGTATTCCATCCAAATTAATAGTAGTTTAAATTGCACACAAGCACACATACATTGCCTGGATGAGAACAAAAACATGGTGTTAGGATTTGAATTTATTGAATACTATTTTCATTTTTAAGTTGTCGACAATTATAGGATAGACCATTAAACAACTAACCGTGTCTTTCTATCTATTCGTGAATGAATTAGAATTGACGTGGGAAATCCCATATAAGATAAAGTTCGGAACGAAGGAAGAGGAAAAGAAACTAATGCAGAAAGGGTGTTTGATGAATGAGGAAGGCCACGATTACGAATGAAGAAGGTCACTTAGAAAAGGGAATATTGCATGCATTAATCAATGAATGAAGTTGTAAGGCATGGAACATCCATTATGAATATTCATCAGCAACCGCAACCACAGCCCCACACTGGAACTACTCCATTGTGCGTGCTGATTTCACTCACATCATGATCATGATCCAGCCTCCCATTCATCAAACCTATAGATCCATAATTTCAGCTGATAAATGTATGCATGTGTGTGTTTTAAAGTTTTGAGGAAGCCAAGGGTTCATTATATATATTCTATTCATGTGAAGAACAGAAGGAAAAGGAAGAGATGAAAGGTGGGTGTGATGATGTGTTTGTTGAGAAGTGGAGAGTGAATGAGGAGAGATGGGGGAGAGAGGAAGCATCCAAAGAGAAGAAGAAGGGGTCAATGATGAGGGAATAAGAATCTCAATCAAGAGGGAGAGAGAGCAGTGGTTGGCTAATGATGATCACTCCCACCTGTGTCTCTGAGATGTTTGGTGAGTGATTCCTCCATTCTATTCCCCCTCTCAGCGCAAGCATCGGGGGATGGACACTCCATCTTTCTAATTATATCTCTTTCTTCTTAAACAGAGACGCATGAATGATTCAACTTTTGGAATCTGTGGCATGAGAAGGATGCGTATGATGTGAGGCATTGAGTTCCATTTGGTTGACAATAGGAGACATAAATGTATTTATAGACTGATTTATCATATGAATACCATACGAACAAGGGTGGTGAGTGGTGACAGTCCATAGGGAAGGAGCAAATATATATTGGGCTGAGTAAAGGCAGTAACAGAATTGGGTGGACGAGGGCATTTATGCCTGACACTAACTCAAATAAGACTGCCTTCAATCAAAGTGGATAAAGAATTATAAAAGCAAAAGGCAAATATATAAATAGGATGGAAAAGGCCCACTGGTCTGGCATCTCATACAGATGACCTTTTCTCCTTCTGAAAAAGTGAAAATAAGATTGCCATCCCCTGCGCTGCGTTTAAATCCACCATCACATTGATCCCACGGTTCACACTATTATTTTAGAAATGTGGATGGAGGGAGGGCAGTTTTGTCGTCATAACTGATATTTCATCTGTTCAGAAAAGAATCAGACTCCTTGATGATAATTTCTAATATCTCAAGGGTCTATGTGTGTTTCATTATTATTTCTCTTGTCTTTATTGCCATTAAAAGAATTACATTATTCAAAGGCAAGTCATAAAATAAAATGTAGGGAATTAAAGGGAGGAATGAGTGTAACGCGTGCTTTTGCTTTTTTATGGCGGTTCTTACGCTTACAAGGAATGAGAATGGTCAAAATCAAAGGTGGGCCAACTCTAAGATGCCTTGTCCTCTGAAAATCCTGCGGTTCTGAGAGACAACGAATGGTGGACCGTCCGATGTGGGAGAGAGGGCAGTTGGGCCGTAAATAAATTGCAATGTACGGTACCCACGCGACCTGGCAGTGAGAGTATTCCTCACCCATTCAATTCCAAAACACATAATCCATCCATCCATGTGCTCCTCCAACTTCCTGTCTCCCCCCTTTGACCATCCCCCCACCTGTCAATACTTTTGATTAACCACTCTTTGTGATTTCCCTCTTTTTTTCTTTTCTTTTCTTTTCTTAAATCAGTGTTACTAGCATAGTAGCATGTTTAATCAATGATAACGTAAAAAGTTTGTGTTTGCAATAGTTCCTTTAAATACAAGCAACCCCCAACTATTGTCCCCTGCATGCATGAATCATGAGTTCATTTATAAGGGAAATTCATCAAAATAACTAAATGACCCAAATATTTGAAAGGTTTTACCAAGTGCTGACAGATGGATCTACAATGTGGTTTAACAAGCATTAATATAAGTAAGTTACTTGAAGACCTCTAGAAATTGATGGGGTAGATTCTGAAATCTGCAACCATCTTCAAACTTTGATCCTTCTTCTTCCTCTGTTTGAACAGTTTGGACGCATATATTTGACCAATGTTCCCTATTGTTATAATTGGAGTATATAATTGAATCCACATGGACTTTGACTGCGATTGCGATAAGCCGATAAGAGAAGAGAGCCGTAGTGTGGGGCCCCAAGCCCCATGCTCTCTCTTTTCGTGCCTTTAAATATCTGCATCTCATATCTCCCTACCTATTGCTGCTACCTTCGTAAAAACGAATGAAAGAAATCAAAATTGGATACATGTGTCAAGTGTGTCGGTGCTGTCATTAGTCTGCAGCATAGTAAAATCCCAATACAAATAAATGGACAATTGGAATAAGTTTACATTCCTCTCATGAGGAAAGAGTGAATGCAAACACAAAAGCAGATGCAATTTTAAAGCTGCGACTTGCATGACCCATCAGTAGGCGACTCTCCCCATTGGCATGAACCCACAAAGATAGCCCATCCCCTATTCATGATCCCAAATGCCATACTTCTTTCCCCTTTTCTTCTTCCCCAACGACTAACTCTGCTCTCTCCTTCTCCTATTACTTGCTTAAAATCCACTCTATGTAGTAAATATTTTTTTTTTATACCTTTTTGAAAATGAGTTTGTCTGTACAGGAATGAGATTGGGGTCAAAGCTAACATAAACTACAGAGCTGACAGAACTGACAATAGATACTACTCCCTCCTATATTTTTTTTCACAAACAATACATATAGAATATTAGTTAAAAATATAAATATTTTTTTCAATCATACCATTGTTTGCAAATAGGGTACGTGAGAGATTATAAGTGAATATTTATTACAAAAGAGATAATATTTATTGGGAAAAAAATAAAAAAAAATAGTTTAAAGTTTTAGATAAAAGAGATTTGTTCTAGGACAATCCTTATGAGAGATGATATTCCTTATAAATAAAAAAATCAAAGGGAGTATATTTTAAAATGTATGATACCTCTGACCAAAATTAAGAAAAGTAATTTCAATACTTTGTAAATATACAACAAGCATAGAATATAGTATTGACGTAGGTGCATGATGTTCATAAATAGGCATAAGGGGGAGTGGGAGGGGGACCGGGGTGGATATATTTTGGGGAGGCTAATCAAGTCATTATTTAATTTGGGGGTTGGATTGGGGATATGAATATGATCGGCTTGCAATCTCATATTTGTCATTTGTTTGCATTAATCAATGATGGCAAACGATTGCATCAATTAGGATAATTAAGGTATGTTTGGGATAGCTTAAACTTATTTTATAAATATTTTACATACAAATTAAAATAAAACTTCTCTCACGTATTTATCTTATATATTATAAAACTTACTTTATATATTATAAAACTTACTTTATATACCTCATAATTTAAAAACATTTTTTAAAGTTCCCATCACTTTCTAAACACCATTTAATCTGTTTCATATAGCTTTATAAGCCGTATCCTGCAATTTATAGAGAGACGTAACAACGTCACATCATCATTTGATTCTGCATGATATGCATAAGTATAACATTATAAATGGTTTTCCCATTCGCTCCTAATGTTCTTAGTTACGGCGTCGTCTCAAGCATAAAAACTGAGTAACTTGGTCCGGCTCACATGGGCCCCCCTCACCACAAGTCCACAAATCCATAAAACGCCTCCGAACTTTCCTATATCACTTGTCAGCTATCTCCTTCTCACTCTCACTCCCCCGACCTCACTCCCCACTCACTCGCCATGCCTCCACTTCTCTTGTTTTTCTTCCTCCTGCTCTCTCATTCCTTCATCTCTCCCTCTTCTTCTCTCTCCATTCCTGACACTCCCAAGACCTTCATCTTTCGGATTCATTCCGATTCCAAGCCCTCCATCTTCCCCACTCACTATCACTGGTACACCACCGAGTTCGCCGACCCCACTCGCATCCTTCATGTTTACGACACTGTTTTCCATGGATTCTCTGCTTCCCTTACTCCCCAACAGCTTGACTCCATAAGACAACACCCCGCCGTCCTTGCCGTCTTCGAGGACCGTCGCCGTCAGCTTCACACCACTCGTTCCCCTCAGTTTATCGGCCTCAGAAACCAGCGTGGCCTCTGGTCAGAATCCGACTACGGCTCTGACGTCATCATCGGAGTTTTCGACACTGGGATTTGGCCCGAACGCCGCAGCTTCTCTGATTCCAATTTGGGTCCCATTCCCCGTCGCTGGAAAGGGGTTTGCGAGACTGGGGCGAGGTTTTCCGCAAGCAACTGCAACAAAAAATTGATTGGTGCTCGATTTTTCTCCAAAGGTCACGAGGCGGGGGCGAGTTCCGCTGGTCCCTTGAACCCCATCAACGAGACTGTTGAATTCCGATCTCCTCGAGATGCGGATGGTCATGGGACCCACACAGCATCAACTGCGGCGGGTCGGTATGCTTTTCGAGCAAGCATGTCGGGTTATGCGTCTGGAATTGCAAAAGGTGTGGCGCCCAAAGCAAGATTAGCGGCATACAAGGTGTGCTGGAAGAATTCGGTTTGCTTCGACTCTGATATTCTGGCTGCTTTCGACACCGCCGTAGCTGATGGTGTTGATGTCATTTCCATATCAATTGGCGGTGGTGATGGTGTGTCCTCCCCGTACTATCTCGACCCCATTGCGATTGGCTCCTACGGTGCCGTTTCCAAAGGGGTTTTTGTGTCGTCTTCAGCTGGTAACGATGGGCCCGGAGGAATGTCAGTGACAAACTTGGCGCCCTGGTTGATGACGGTTGGAGCAGGCACTATCGATAGGGATTTCCCTGCCGATGTGATTCTCGGTGATGGCCGCAGATTATCCGGCGTGTCTCTTTACTCAGGGGCGCCATTGAATAACAAAATGTATCAACTTGTTTACCCTGGTAAGTCAGGTGTTCTGGCCGATTCACTGTGTATGGAAAATTCACTTGATCCCAACCTTGTCAAGGGGAAAATTGTGATATGTGATCGCGGAAGCAGTCCGAGAGTGGCTAAAGGATTGGTGGTGAAGAAAGCTGGTGGTGTAGGAATGATTTTGGCTAACGGTCTTTCTAACGGTCAAGGTCTCGTCGGTGATGCGCATCTTCTTCCCGCCTGTGCCATTGGCGCCAACGAAGGAGATGCCATTAAGGCATATGTCTCATCTTCCGCAAATCCCACGGCCACCATCGACTTCAAAGGCACGGTGCTTGGAATCAAACCAGCACCGGTTGTGGCTTCTTTTTCAGCCAGAGGACCAAATGGTTTAAACCCAGAGATATTGAAACCGGATTTGATTGCCCCTGGAGTGAACATTCTTGCTGCCTGGACCGATGCAGTTGGTCCCACTGGGTTAGATTCTGATTCGCGAAGAACTGAATTCAACATCTTATCCGGTACTTCAATGGCTTGTCCTCATGTAAGTGGTGCAGCGGCGTTGTTAAAATCGGCACATCCAGATTGGAGCCCAGCTGCTATAAGGTCGGCGATGACGACGACTGCAACTCTACTGGACAACAGAAACCAGCTTATGATCGACGAAGCCACCGGGAAAGCTTCCACACCATATGATTTCGGTGCTGGGCATCTTAACCTGGGTCAGGCTATGGATCCTGGTTTGGTATACGATATCACTGACAAAGATTACGTGAACTTTTTGTGCGCTGTTGGTTACGGGCCGAAGCTCATTCAGGTGATGACTCGATCACCGTCGAACTGTCCGGCAAGGAAGCCATTGCCGGAGAATCTGAACTACCCATCTTTTGTGGCTCTGTTCCCGAGCTCAACTAAAGGGGTATCGAGCAAGACGTTCATCCGGACGGTGACGAACGTCGGTCCGGCGAACTCAACTTATCGGGCGAGAGTGGAGTCGCAGCCGCAGGGGGTGAGGGTGAGTGTGAAGCCATCCCAGCTGACGTTCTCAGGGTCAGTGAAGAAGCGGAGCTACGTGTTGACGGTGACGGCAGATGGCCAGAATCTGAAGCTGGGCTCGGTGGGGGCAGTGTTCGGGTCGATTTCATGGAGCGATGGGAAGCATGTGGTTCGGAGCCCCATTGTAGTAACTCAAATAGAGCCTCTGTAACTAAAGAGCGCCGCCACCAAGACGAATTGCCTCGCACAGTAGACGGCGGATATCTTGGATTCCATATCCATCTTTTCCTTTCACAAGCAAATTTAATTTTTACCTTTTTTTTTTTATGGCTGAATGTTAGTGTGATTTTTTTTTGGGGTCTGTTTTCGCTAGTCTGCCATAGTTTCATGATGTATTTATAGACTCTAATAAGGATGTCTATTTATGCAGAGCATAAACAAGTTATTTAACTGATGAGCGAGTGTTGTAAAATTGAGAGCATTTGATATGGAAGAATGAGTATTTGTTTGGGGGTGAAGGGGATGGGGATAGTTATGCATAGGTTGGTTTGATGGGATTTGTCACCAAACATTGGAATATCTGTGGGGGTGCTACAATTATTGCAAGTTGTAACCATGGAGGGAATAGTTGGTGAACATCATATCATGCATTTTACTACTGCATAAGTTTGACCCAAAATCAAAATAAATGCAGGTCAATTAGTGTTAGCTGCATGATAGGGATTTCTGAAGAAGGGAAGCCAGAAACGGAATTCAAGTCTGGTTTTGTTTTTTGTTTTTTTTTGTATAAATACATACATAGAGATCAAATGTCAGTATACAAGCAAGCACAAGGATTATGAGGGTAAGGTATCTTGGATGGGCTCTAGTGACACATGATTATTGTGTCCTTGAAGTGGGAAAAGAGGTGGTTCGAGATGTCCTTCCATTTCCTTAAAGCCCCCAACTGGTCCCTGCTTCATGGTCCCTCGAGAGAAAAACTCTGCATCATTGATTCTCTGGCCCCCACAATTTTATTGAATCCTCTTCACTGTCCCCACAGGATAAACAAATTAAGTATCCAGTGAATACCAAATACAATAGCTCTTGGGTCCTGCTATGGTAATTAGATTTAGTAGAAAATCCGCCAGAAAGAGTAATAAGCAATTCCTATCTCTGGTTTCTTAGCAGCAGAATCAAAGTTTCGATTCGAAGCAAACAGGACCGCAGAACGTGGGGACTGGCAGCCTGTATTGAACCCCAAAAACACACGACTCACACCAAAAGCAGAGTGGGGCAGAACTTGTAATGTTTGGAGGAACGTTGGATGCCATTGTGCTTCAAGGTGTGTTTGGTTGGAGGGGAGGGGAGAAAAAATTTTGAATTAAATTTATTTCCCTCCGTTTATTTTATACTAAGGATCCCTCCCCTCCTCCCTTTCTGACAAACCAAATAAGGTAATATATTATCCTTTCCCTTCAAACCAAACACACCCTTAGGTTCAAAAGCTGCTTCTTGAAGAAGCCCACATAAGCTGCTTTTCCTGCTATTTCTTTGCAGTGAAGGCGTCACGGTCAAGCGGAGGTAGCAGAGCATTTAGTCACTGAGTGAGACACAAGAGCTCAGGGGGCCACGGACTTGAGAAGCAAAAAGAAGGCCGTGAGATTCAATCTTGATCCCCCTAAAAATCCATCTTCGCCTTCTTCTCCTCTCCTCGCCGGTGACCTTAGCTACACCGTTGCCATACATCTTTGTCGTCGGCGAGCTTCATAGTTTGAGAAGATAAGGATTAGAGGGAAGACCATAGACGAGGGAGCTGCCGCGATAGACCTGGTCTTCCCTCTCAAGTTGGAGCTGTCGCGAGTAGAGCTCACCTGACCCTTCTTCGCTGATCTCACCTCCACCACCACAGGACCACTTCTCTCCACTTTACAACCACCATCACACACTCTCCCCCAAGCCATCGTTGAAGCGGTCACTGGTGAGACTAGACTAAAAAGCTTTGAAGTTCGACCACCACGCGACCGCCATTGTCATCATCTCAACACTATAACAAGCTCTTTCCCTCCGTCCTTCATTGACCACTACAGAGATAGCAGAGTTATAGGTGAGTTTGTGGACTGAGAGACAGAGAAGCTCAGGAGAGGCACGAAAAGATTGCGAAGAAGAAGATTCTGCAAATTTGTTGCCAAGTGAGTTTCTGGAAGAAGCGACAACAAAAGAGAGAGGCTTGGTGGTTAGTTGGTTTCCACAAGAGAAAGTGTTAATGCACCGTTTTGTGTGTTACTTTTATGACTTATTGTGGGTAGAACTCAACGGTGGAGACGGTGGTTGTCAGCGTGCCGGTGATTGCTTATCCAAAATGGCCGGATCAACCGACAAATGCAAAGCTTTGTGAAAGTGTTTTTGGGAATGGGGTGAAACTGAAATTTGAGGAAGATGGAAATGTGAGCGCATAAGACTTAGAGAGATGTATCAGAAAAGTGATGGATGAAATAGAAGGTGAGAAGATGAACAAGAAGGCAATGAACATGAAAGTGTCAACAACAAAAGCATTGGAGGAAGGTGGCTCATCTCATAATAATGTTTAAGCTTGTTTTGATAAGCTTTTGAAAAGTTTATAAGTGATTTTTTTTACGTAAATTGAGGTAAAACTTCTCTCACATATTTACCTTATGTATCGTAAATCACAATTGAAGACTCTAATCGCTATTCCAAATAAGCATTTAATCAAATCATTGCTGAATTGGTTCATGCAAATAATGGATAAAAGAGAGGTTGAATAGGAGAAGATATTTTGACCACTCTGATATCTCTTTTATGTTTCTTAATTATATTTTGAAAAAAACTAGTAGTTTATAAGAATTAAAATGAAATGAATCTAAATTTACAATCTTTAAGAGCGGGGAAACACATAAATATTTTTATGATACAAAGAGATATTTAGGAATCTTGATGTATCATCAATTAAATATTCATGGGAGTAATGATACTCAATGAAGTGGCAAAAACACAAGGAATATTAGATGATTCAATCATGATTTACTTCATGTGTCCATTCTAATTGAAATATATATTTATCTATTTTTAATTAAGTACTTTAGTGTATTTTTCTTTTTTTCAATAATAATTGATTTTTTTTTATTTTATCAAATTTTATTTACATTTTTTCACTTCAATTATCACTATATATATATATATATATAGTATTCAATAATGTTCATACATTTTTCAGTCATTTTCTATCTAAACAGGTTTTTCAAACATTAATCTAAATAGGTTTAATGTTAAAAAAAAATCACTTCTGTCGCCGCCAATCCAAATACAAATAACATTTACAATATGACTTTTATCCTATATGACTTTTCCATAAGTTAAAGCTATGTTTGGTTGGGCGATTAGAAGACTTGTAAATGTTTATGCACGTAAGTCGAGACAACACTCCTCTCACATACTTACCTCATATACCGTAAATCACGATTGAAAAGTTGCTTTTGAAGACTCCAACTGCTATTCCAAACAAACTCCAATCGTTGCTTTAGATTGAAAAAAAAAAAAAACTTCTCTACTAATACAAACAGACACTAGATTTAGAGGCGTCCGCTGGTATTGATCCTGAAGCCATGAAACCAAATCAGAGATTTTATAATCCGTATTAATTCATTTTATTAATTTCCAACAACTTAAAGGTTTGGGGAAAATATTCCCTTCTGAGCGAGCTGCCGTTTGGGGTCTTCCTACACCGTTTCTTGACCAACACTTCCTACACCATTTACAATGAGGGAAATTAGTAGTTTAAAAAAAAATGATAATAAGTCATACTCATATAGTTATATGCGGAGATATGGCCTTATATACTCCGGATCTTGAGTAACTGTATCAAAATGAATCAAGCTTTCCTTCATTCTATGGAGAGGTTGGAGTGTGGGGTTTTTGTTTTGGCTATACGAGGTTATGAAATTTTTAACAGGGGAGACATGCAAGAAAAAAAAAACGTAAAGAAAATTAATTACAAATATAAACCCATTTCTTTATTTTTTTAAAAAAATCTAATTTAAAAAGATTTTTCCTCTTGGAGTAGATTCTCTAAGAAAAATTATTTTTCTCCTCTTCTTCTCAAAATCTCATCTCCACACCTAAATAAAAAAAATAATTTATTTAGATTGAATATTTTTTTAAAAAAATCATTATAATATTTTAAAAATTATTTTTTAATTTTTTTTAATCAAAGTTATGATTTATGTATATAAGATTTTAACCATTTAAATTTATTTATTTATATTTAAAATAATAATCTATAAATATAAAAAAAAAAATAGTCCCTAGAGCAAGCTTCTCAGAGTATCCACGTCAGCCTCTAATTTGAAACAATCTTGCTTGCATGTTTTCTACTTGCATATTCGTTACTGTTATGCTCTTGGTCCCCCACGTCAACCTCTACGTCAACCTCTAATTTGGCTGATAGTGTGAAGGAAATAATATTATATCAGGCCATTCGAAGGGATCATATGGAAGTAGTTAATAAATATTTCATAATCTTAAATTTGAAATATGAAAAAAATAAAAAAAAAAGTCTAATAAAATATTCTCAGGTGTATCAGAAAATAAACGAGGCTAATAGAAAAAGAGTGGCAAAATATCTTCAAATATTAAATTATTTATAAAATAAAATAAATATATAATTCCTATATAATATTATATTAATAAAAGTAATGGAAGAGAATAATAATTAATATGATATTTGAGTTTAATTAGTGTAATTGGTAGGGGCAATATTAAAAATTATTTAAATTTTAAGATAAATTTAATATTTTTATTTTTTTTATTGATTTATAAGAATTGATAATTGGATCTTTATTATAATAACCAGAGTAAATCGCAACTCCCTCCTTTATCTCTCCCTCTATTATTGCATTTTTCCTATTTATTTGGAAAGAGGGAAGGGAGGTTCATTAGAGACATTGACTTTCCCACCTTCCAATGTGCTACATCCAATTTTTAACTCATTTTGATCTTTTAGTGCACAAATCTTCAAAGAACATATGTCAAATATTGGCATAAAGAAATTATCAATAAAATTACTGTCTAAAAAATTATTAATAAGGTTTTTCCTAAATGCTGCAATCTAGACTTTGGATTATTAAGAGGCTGTTTGGATGAGTTTTTTGAATCGGACTTATTATATAAGCCCGATTTACATAAATCGAGACAAATCTCCTCCACATATTTATTTCATAGACCGTAAAAGTACCTCGTATACCGTAAAAGTACCTCGTAGACCATAAAAATTATTTCGTATTCCGTAAATTATAATTCATAAATACTTATAAAACTTCTATAAGCTAATCCAAACAGCCACTAAATTGTGAAGCTCTTTACCATATAATATCTTAAACTCTTTATGCTAGAAAAATATAACAAATATTGTTCTTAATACATAGCTAGCTTTGCAAAAGCCACTTTTTGGCAAGTTAGACCTATTGATTTAACACATGTTACGGGTTTACCTATATTTAATTTGTTTGTTGTATATCCTCTTTTGCATGTGTGATACCATTTATTTATATATTTGAGTTTCACTTAACCATTTTGCCTGTGCTCATTTTGTTATGTTGTATGTTGGGTGAAAACATGTTAGACTGGGCTTTTACCTTAATAGCTCAGACTTATTTTATAACAAGATGACATGAATCTGACACCTTAATAGTTCAGACTTATTTTGTAACAAGATGACCTGAATCTAACATGTAGCCTGTTAGAATTTTATTTTATTTATTTTTATTGCCTAAACCTGACCTTACCTATAACTTGTTAAGGAAGCTTGAAATTTTGAAAGATTTTAAGCAGGCTAATAGGCCTACTTTAAACAGGCCGATAACATGCCCAATTATATAAATTAATACTAATAAAGTAATGATTCAACATATATCATAAAACATTAAACCAAATACAACAACATAACAATTTTCAATATAAGTTTACCAATTTAGACCGAATCAATGTAAAGCCAATGGCCCTTTTCACCTTGATATCAAATCTTCAATATAATTTCTTATTCTCATTCAATGACCTTAAAAAAAATTACCTTGATATCAAATCTTCAATATAATTTCTTCTTCTCCTTCAACGACCTTAAAAAAAATCAATAAAATATATAATATTAGAGTATAAGACAATTTAACAAATAATATATATAAAAAATGATATTATTTTAACAATACACAATTTATACATTTTGTTTCTTCTCAACCTTCTTCCAATCCTCATCTGATCGTCCATACTTGTAATGTGGTTCTCAGCTGAATTATCAATAGATCCTGATGCAAGCTAAGCTTCCATCTTCGCAATATCATCATTGTCTCTTATCAGAACTCACTAACGAAACCATTGGTTCCCAAAATAAATAACATGTTATAGAATTAACCACAATATTATTCAAATCGAAACCATTGGTTACCAGAATTTCACTCAACCTCAATATTATCACTGTCCCTTACCAGAACTCATTAACAACAATATTATTCAATTCGAGTTTTTTCTCAAGTTCACCACAACTCATGAATTTCGATAATATATTAGCAACAAAAGCAATGTAATCCTATTCATTCCCCTCACTCTTCTCTTTCGATTCGAAAGCTATTTTCCAGAAACAGAGCAGCAAATAATAGAGAAACAAATCAAAATAATAAATGGGCAGAGCAGCAAATCGAAAGAACAAATAGACAGAGCAGGAGATCTGGAGATAGAAGAAAGAAGAGAAGAAATAGAAAATCGAAAGAGAAGAGTGGACTTACTAAAGTTGGAGATCTGCCGCTGCTTCCCCACAGGCCACCGAGGAAGAGAGAGTTGAAGTCGGAGGAAGGACGACCGACGGAGAGAGTAGACGACGGTAACTCTCGGAGGAAGGATGGGCGACGGGTTAAGGCTTAGGTTCGAATCTTCAAGAATCAAGGCAAAGTTTGTGATTTTGTGATCATTCGGGTTTGACTGTGATTTTGTGTCTCTGAAACTTTTTAAAAGTCTGAAACGTGTGACTGTGTGTGAGGGAGAGTGAGGGGTAATTACTGTTTCAACCTCACTTTTTTTTTTTTTAATATTAACGTGCCAGTTTGATAGGCCTAAAGGCCGGTTAATAAGCATAAGTCTGACCTATTAATTTTTTTTTTAAAATAGATTTTGATCTAGTCTTTTATTTTAACGGGACAGGCTAGATCATACTTAGAATAGGCCAGGACGCTTTATCTGTTTACACCTCTAGTTGTATGCCCTTATTTACACATTTGTAATTAAGGTTTTAAAACTCAAATCGAACCAACCGATTAGGCCTGAAAATTGGTGAACCAATCCGATCCATTCTAGCATTAACCCGGTTCATTTTTTTTTAAGAAATCAATTTTTTTTTAATTTTATATTAATAACTCTAAAATTTTAATTTTTTATCAATTTGGTGTCAATTTAACTTATAAAGGAACCTTATTTAAACCCACGCAACGCGCGGGGTAGTTTTATAAAATATGATACTATGGATTCATGCTGTGTCTCCTGAATTCATGCTGTCTCCGGAAACTCTCAGCAATATTTTTGGTCCATTGATATAATCCAACATCAGAGACAGTGCTACGTAGAGACAGCCCTTGCGGATAAAAGCAAACTCAGTTTTTATTTTGGTTTGTTTGTTTGTGTAGTTTTTGTAATTTTGCCAATTAGTTCTCAGTAGCCTTAACTGCGAAGACTCAGAGGAACACGTCCACGGTCACCACACGCATGTGTCTCCCGCGTTGCTTGCCACCGCATGTACCCCCTGACACTTGCGTTTTTGTCGGTTTATCACTTTATCTAATCTCATCCTATAGATTCGATCCGTTCCCATTATTTCCCCTAAAATATCTTCTGGTTCCCTTCCGATTCAATCATCAATCTTTCACCATGTCTCTCTATCCCAAAGTTGATTCTACCAACCCTGCCGCAGATTCTCCATTCACCGTCAAACCCTCCTCCTCCTCTTCCTTGTACCCCTCCGTCGACGTCGACCATGTCGCCGAAAACCTCTTCGCCGAAGACGATTCCGTTTCGCAAAACCAAAATAAAGTTCACTCCTCCGAAGATGTTCTTATCACAGTCCCCGGTGTCATTCTTCATCTTATCGAAAAGGATTATAGCGTCCAGCTTGCTTCCGGGGACCTCACCATTGTCACTCTCAGTCAGAACGGTAACGTAGTTGCAGCCCTCGCTCGTATTGGAGATCAAATCCAGTGGCCCTTGGCTAAAGATGAGGCCGCCGTGAAACTCGATGAGTCCCACTATTTCTTCACTCTTAGGGTTCCGGCAGGGGAAAACGAGCACGATACCGGGTCCGGAAACGGGGTGGATTTGTTAAATTATGGATTGACCATCGCGGCCAAAGGACAAGAGGGTTTGTTGAAGGAGCTCGATCGTGTTTTGGAAGGGTATAGTTGTTTTTCGGTTCAGAAGGTGGAGGGTGTGCGTGGGTGGGAGGTGTTGGATGGCTCTGTGTCGAAGGAAACGTCGCCGGAGGAATTGAAATCGAGGAAGAAAAAGGAATTAGTGGAGGAGAGCTCTGCTGCGTACTGGACAACTATAGCTCCGAACGTAGAGGATTATAGCGGAAGCTTTGCGAGGTGGATTGCCGCCGGGTCGGGTCAGGTCATCAGGGGAATATTGTTTTGCGGCAATGTCACCGTGGATAGGTTGAAGTGGGGGAATGAGTTCTTGAAGAAGAGGATGGAACCGGGATCTCAGGTGGAGATGAGCCCCGAAGCTATAAAGAGGATGAAAAGGTTGGGAGTTCGTTCTATACATGATTTCTTGTTATCCTTCTTGTTTTTCTGATGATTCGAAAAATCTTAAATTTATTTATTTTTACTTGGGGCAGGGTGAAGAAGTTGACGAAGATGTCGGAGAAAGTGGCGGTTGGGGTGCTCTCAGGGGTCGTCAAGGTGTCTGGATTCTTCACAAGTCCTGTAGTGAACTCAAAAGTGGGCAAGAAGTTCTTCAGCCTTCTCCCAGGAGAAATAATCCTTGCTTCCTTGGATGGATTTAGTGAGTGATCCGTATCTTGACCCTTTTTAGCTCAATTTCTGTGTGTGCATTGTGGTGGCGGTCAACGGAATGTGAAATCTAATAGACGTATGGCTATTATGTGCAAACTAATTTATCATTAGGAGCATGCATATTAATTTGTAGCGGGTGTATTTTTTGAACTTCACAATTCAGGGTATGGATGATATGCAAGCAAAGCAATCATTCTCGTTCTTCCCTTCTATTAAAATAGCACCTTGGTGGTGCAGTGGCATGATGACCATCATAGTATGGCCCTTATCAGGGTTCGATCCCTGCCAGCAAGCACAGTGCGCTTGTCAATAAAAAAAAAGCTCTGGTGGCGTTTGGTAGTTGAGTGAAGTGTTTGGTAATCTGTTTGAACAGAGTTCAAAGAAGCTTTTGAGATGAATCAATTTTTCATGTGTTAGTCAAATGTGGATGCTACTTTTACAAACTTGCTGTGATTGTGTTATGCATATAAACTGAAAGCTTCTGGGTTTTACTGATGGCTAATGTTGGTGCGTGTAAATGCAGACAAGGTGTGTGATGCTGTTGAAGTTGCGGGAAAGAATGTCATGTCTACCTCATCAGTTGTGACCACCGGGCTTGTTTCACATAAGTAAGTGCATTCTCTGAATTATGATTTTCTCAATTTTTATACACAGTACTGAATATTTGTAGAGAAGCTTGTGATGAAACCCTAAGCAACCAACCAAGGCTTGTAATTTAGCACTAATTGCTTAGAATGGTGGAGCTTTTGATGAGGTGACATGGGAAATTGCAACAAGTTTTGTCTTGAGGTGGAGAAATAGAGTGTCCCTAGGTTTTATGGGCGTGTGTTATTGGATCAGAATGGTATGTGATAAGGCAGGACAAGGAGGCATATTTTGGTTTGTGTAAGGTGGAGTTATAAATTAAGTGAATATGAATGAATGGATGTGTTGTTGTAGATATGGAGAGGAAGCAGCGAAGGTGACAAATGAAGGGCTAGACGCGGCAGGGCACGCGATAGGAACAGCGTGGGCAGTCTTCAAAATAAGGAAGGCCCTCAACCCCAAGAGCGTCATCAAGCCTACCACTCTCGCCAAGGCTGCTGCTCAGTCTCAACTCAAGTCCAGATCCAACATCAACAGCAAGACTTAACACTCATGCTTTCTTCTTCTTCCTCCTATTTTTTGTACAAACCGCTCAACAACATTTGATTGCCTCTTGTATTCATATCTTTGCTTCATTGAGTTATTGTCGATTAGTTTTCACAGTGTGAATACTGAGATATTTTGTTGTGGGGATCCGGCTCTCTCTGTTTTTTGGCACGCAGCGTCTATAGCTCATATTACCATTTTTGCTTTTTAAAATGTGTTTCCTAGTGATTATAGGAAATTTATGCTAAGCATACGACTCCTCTGGACGTCCTTAAAATTTATGCTGTGATGAACTCGTTCTGTGCGACTCTGATACGTACTTGAAAGATGTGTAATGGGACAACATTTTCTATCAAAGCTCTCAGGGACCACAACAGACGGAGAGAGATTAAATTAAAGTCGTCTTGCATTTTTTTTAAAGAAAATTATGTCACACCTTGTTTCTTTTTATAGAGAGACAAATTTGTAAACAAGGATTTGGATTCTCTTCCATAATATTTAATTACATTTCAGTATTTAATTCCATCCGGTTATTTGATCATTCATTTGGATTGACGGTATAAAATTACTAATTATGGCATTAAT
The DNA here is from genome assembly GCA_037074505.1 of Albizia julibrissin. Classification (NCBI taxonomy): domain Eukaryota; kingdom Viridiplantae; phylum Streptophyta; class Magnoliopsida; order Fabales; family Fabaceae; genus Albizia; species Albizia julibrissin. The sequence goes on along the minus strand of CM073480.1, from coordinate 727,363 downwards.
TTGGATCCCTTTTATACTCTCTCTCGCCATATTATTCCATGTTTTGGCGTAATTTACATACTTCTATTCTTAACAAATCTGATTCATTCATTTAACTGTTCATTTGATTTAGCCGTATAAGATTGCTAATTGTAATATTAAACTAAATGAACTATTTACTCAAGTATTATCACAAAGAACCATTATGATTTTATCTTCAGAAACATTTAAGTGGTGATGATAAATATGTATTCATTAAACTAAATGGATAATTAAATACATTGATGGAATTACGTACATACGAAGAAAAGAAATATAAAGATGATTTAAATCTGATAACAGATGTAAGACAATTAAATTAAATAAATAATTATACAAAGGGATGAAATTGTGTACGAAGTGATGTATAGCTAAGAGGTTAGAACTCAAATAAGTGGGCACCTCATGCTTTTTCTCATAGAGAAAGTTGTAGGTATGGGTAGGCACGTGATGAGTTTGTGGGTTTTAAATTGTCCAAATCTCAGAAGAATATGTTAGATGCTTCTTTTTGTTGTATTATTTAAAAAAAAGAAAAAGATGACCCTGGCTGTTTTTCCCCCCTGCCGTTTTTCTATTCCAAGGTTTGACAATTAATTAATTTGGAGTCGAAATACGCGTAGGGAGGAGATTATTTTATATTCAAGTATCTTTTTCCTTCTGATCTATTATTCTTATCCATTGAAAGGAATGTTGCTCTCTACTGAAGAAAACCAAAAATCGAAGATTACATTCTATGAGACCCCTCCCCCCTTTTTTGAGCCATAGTACTCCATGAGACACTTTACCAGATCCAAGCACTTAGGGCCAAGTAAAGCCCAATTCTTGGATAGAATCCCAACCTTTCAAATGAGCCCAACTCGTAAATAGGCCGAGGGGGAATCTATGGTCGTGTGGAGAAAGCTTTGATATAGCAAAGGCATTCATTTATGGTGGCACAAAGGCTTTAAGCAGCATTTATGTACGTACCAATTCACAGTGACTCGGAAGAAGCTGTTCACTTGAGAAAAAGACATTAGGGACTTTCTCTGAGGGACTTGCTGTTTTGGTCGTCTTTGCTGGGTTGCGTTGTTCTAATCTGATGGAGTGTTTAAATCCCTAGGAGTGTTTTGTACAACTCGATCTCTTTGTATGGATTTCTATGGCCATTCACTCAAAAACCTAAATGGGTTCATCTAGCCCTTGGATCCATTTCCTGTGATTACGGCAACTTTCTGTACTTCATGCTCAAAATCCTTTGTCATAACAGCACATGATGGATTATGAATATGCTCAGAATTTGTGTGTGTTGCATTTTCTTCATAAATGATTCCATAGGCCGTCTCAGAAGGGGGTCGAATTCTTCAAGCAGTGTTCAGCCTGTCCTTTGTCTTGAAACATTAACTAAAGAGACCTAATTTGATTGTCCAATTGAACACACAAAGCATCATTTGGTTAAACAGAGGAAACACTTTGTTTTGTTAGCCTTCCTCTCAGAGAGTGAAAATGGTCTGGACTGATAAAGTGCACAAAAATAGTTATTTGATTGGTTGTGCTTAGTAGCTAGCAGGTAGGTAGAGCTTTAAGGCTCTCATAAATTTGTCAACCCAACAGTGAGGGGTTGTTAGGCATTCTTTCTTGCTTCCGAAGCTGAGTGCGTGTGGCAAAGCTGTTGGATACCTAATAATATTAATGGCTTCGTAAAGTCAGATCATCCGTAACCATTTTGAAATCATCAGTGTCATCCGTGATTCCATGTGGGAATGAAGAGGGCGACGTGAGGCTTAAGAAACAAACCCAAAAATAATTCAACCTTTTCCTTTTCTGCGTCATTATCAGATTGAAGACGAGAGAGTTGGTGTGTCCCTCACCTTTTAGTTAAATTGCTGGATATAATGGCCCTACACCACGTGACGCCACATTCACTAAAAGTCCCACCTCTTAAATTTCGCCTAATAACAATATTTTGGAACCTTAGCTTGCTTAGATTTCCAAATCTTGGACTTTCTATTTGCATGTTCGGCAAATTCGCCCGGCCGGCCTCCTCATCACTTTACTCATAATGCGATGCAGCTCTATCTTTCTCTAAACCCAGTTAAAAAAAAGAGTAACTTCCATTTGAAACTCAATCAAGATTCAAAACCAACCCTCAACAAACCGGCCAGACCAGGTATTTAAGCCAATATCACTTGGATCTGCATTAAGAGGAGACTTCTCTGTAGGTGTAGTTGGGGAAGATTCAAGTTACTACTTACCACCTTTCTTTACTACGTCAATAATTTGCTCAGATACGGAAAAAAAAAAAAGGTTATTACTTTAAAAGTGTACACGATGAGGCTCAGTTATATATGGGAAAGGAGGAACAAGGAAAGTGAGTTTTGGGGGTGGGGGGTGTTTAGCTGTGTGCCTTCTCAGCTGCTTTAGTGCGCACCCTCTGCTACGCCTTAAATTGAAGATTTTTTTCTGAATTTATTTTTATGGTTCTTCTACTTATTAGAATCTACATTTTAATATTTTATAAGTAAAAAATAAAGATTTTTTATTTTTTTTTAAAGATTTAAAATTTTTAAAATTGTATAACTTCTTTTTAATAAGTGTTTGAGTGTGAAAGGAGTATAGTGTGGAATATGGTATGGGATTGCCAAATCACCCAGACCCAACCAACCACTACCTAACAATATGGGCTTCCATGGTTATCGGCCACACACTTATCACATATATCCATCATCATCATTTCTTCACGGACATCTCACCAAACTTCCTCCAATTTATCCTACCAGATTCCTTTCTGCTATCTTGCGCTGCATGCGCATATTAATTCTCTTCCTTCTGTGACCATGTCATTGTCGTCACTATTTGGTATAGTGAGACCCACCATAACTGGTCCATCTCCATCATTCTTACACAACACACACACTCTTCTCTAGCTATATGCCTCTGATGAGCATATAAAACACATGCACATCATTAATGACAAGTTAAACTTCCGGCTGAATTTCCTACCAACAATAATAAAAACTATCAAAATGGGATTAATGTTTGTGATTTAAAGGTCTCTCATCTGGGTTGGGATATGTGTTCTTTCTTAGGGGTAGAGCCTGAGGTCCAAATGTAAGCAGCTAGCTAGAACTGGCAGGGTAATGATATATGTAGATACGATCCCTGCTTATGTATGATATAACTGAAGGCACTGTCCTATATCTCAATATGCCTGCCAGTCCTTTGAGTTAAACAGAAGAAGAAAGCCAATTTTACTTGTGGGTTATTTTCCATAGATCACGATCGACTCACAAGAATGATATATACACTGATCATAACAAACTTTAAAAAGATTCGTTTTTTTTTAATAAATGGACATACGATCATCATAACCAACTGATCATATGTATCTGTACTGTATAATAAATGGACCCTTAAATAAGTTGGGTTCCAATTTTAAGGTCTCACGCATGTTGCCATATTCATGGATTTAATTGTTTTAGTTATGTCAACATTATGTGTGGTCTACAATAATTACAAGCAAGCGCTCCCACGCATGTTCTATCTCTAGCTAGAAGAGGCTATGGATATATATAATCAACTAAAAATAAAGGTCATTCTATTTTAAATCAGGATTAAAAAATTATTTTTAAAAGTTATAATTGTAAACAAATTCTTTATTTGGTAAGCAATGTGGTTGGTATTCATGTACGCAAGTCAAGTCTGTATGCTGGAGATCAATAAGCAAAAGGAGATAGAAATTAATGGAAAGGTTATTAGAGAGCTTGAAAACCGTAAAAAGAGAAAACATGTGTAGCTGGCGGAAGTTTCTAATGTCTCTACCTAATACCATTGAAAAAGGGGAAAAGGAAGTTGAAAAGTGAGGCTCCTCATTATGCGTAGGAGGGGCCATAGTTTTGTGAATCTTGCTTCCATATCTGAAATCTTACATCACCCTCTCTCTCTCTATATCAGTATCAGTAGAAATCATTAATTTAATAATTTTACTTCTCCTTTGGCATATTCCTTTTCGGTTTTTTATATCTTCAATTATTTACCCTTTTCTCGTAGCCAGCAGTTCTGCTTCTGCATGATAAAATCTGATTCATATTAGTTACCTTTTAAAAGTTTCTTTCAATCAGTTAGTACGCAACGTGATTATATATTTTGAGAAAGAATAGTTCAGCAAGCATCAACTTTACCATAAATGATAAATGCAAGGGAATACGTTTCTGAACATCACATTTAATCTCCAGTTAGGGTGGTGGGTGGCCTGATAAAAACACCAGTGCCTAATTAAAAAGATTAATATAGCTCAGTCACGTCTGTCAAAGATTTATATATATCAATCATATTTTATTTTGTCATTAAATTTTAAAATGCCCAATTTAATTCCTAAAGTTTTAAGGTGTGATCATATTCCAATTTCAAATCTTGATTCTGTCAAAATCTGATATAGAAAGAAATGAGTATGTCTTACAATTTACATGAGCCTATCCCTTCTCTTTTTAGCTCTTCCATGTAGACACATATGTATTTAGGGTAAGATATATAATGGCACCATAAAGTGACTTTTGAGAAATTGACAAAATAAATTAAAAGAAAATGATGGATTCTACCAAATTTTAATTGGTGGTTTTAATACACACACACACAAACCAAACAAGAAGGGTGCCAACAAACACTTCCCCTCCCCTTTTTTCTCTTCAAGACATGATTCACAGCCGCGCGCATGCATGACTTGTGGCTCAATGCACTTTTTATTGTGTTGATTTTAAAATTTCCTTCATTATTCTCCTGATAATCAGCTCCCTAATTGGATTTTACTTTGTCAACTCTTGTGATCTTGTGTGGGTTTAGTGGACCCTAGTCTGCAGACTTTGTAATCAATTCTAATTAATTATTGGCAAAAGTTTATTATCGAGAGTCATATATATAATTATAGGAGACCGAGAACCCACTTTACGTTGGTAAATCGGCCGTGCGCGCGCATATCATTAATTTATGCATCCCTCTAGAGTTTAATAATAAATATGTTGTTGGCATTATTTGCTTAGGTATTCGATATTCATTTTTATATAGCATCTTTAATTTGGTTAGAATGATATCCAACACACACAAGGTAGATAAAGAACGATATCTTCCTGTGAACGCAAAGTTCGCGTAATACATATATATTTATAGGTAAAACACACGGTTGTTCAAGAGAAGGTATAATATAATTTACAAATGCCCACTAACAAATTAAAAAATAACGGGAATGTAAGTGGATTATATGGTACCAGAATTAATCTAGGTTTTTTTTCTCTCCGTGTGTGTATTTACATCTATCCAATCACACACAAAAAAAAAAAACAGTTAATGAAGTTAGTTGGGATATGATCTTAAAAAAATCATTTAATGGTAGTTGGTAGAGTAATATATGCGGGGGGATTAATGAGAACTGTATGTGTTAGTTCATTCACGCACTTTAGCCGCACATTTGTTTGTAAATCTGTACTAAGATCAATGAAACTGTTCCCACTTCTCCATTTGCTTTGCATGAACAATATCCATATCCATCCTTCTCTCCTTTTTTTGATACAATTTTATTTCTTTTCTTTACACAAACATTAACCTCACAGGTCTCCACAAAGATGCTGACGCCAGCATCAAATACAGCGAATCAAATGGTCGCCCCCACCCTCGTTTTGTCTTCATAGGCCTCACATGAACCAATAAAAGATGCATATTAGCAGATTCCTCAGATATAGTGCCAATATATATAAAAAGAGTAGAATTTTCGGGTCTCCAAGCATATTGCTAATCCATAAAAAAACACAACAATGAATGAATATCAACATGATTTCTTTTTGTTGGTTAAAAAAGCTCATTGTTCAGATATGAAATGTCGTGATACTATAGATATATCCTATATGCATCCGTAATTAATTAACAAATTATACAAACAAAGAAAGAAGAGAGCTTGAAAATGATGGGCAAATGCACACGAATCATTCTGTGAGTGTTGTCCAATCTAATTGGGTTACGCTGCTCCTGCAATCCAAAACGCTGCTTTTCAATCCCAAGAAATCATAACCATCGCCGGCCGTACTGCTCCCACTATGATCTGGTTGCTTCTGAGGATGATGGGGAAGGCTGATGGATAGCTCAAGATTCAAGTCGGGGCATACTTCTAAGACGCCGCCGGGTCGTTTGGAACTCGCACCCGTATTCAGAATCTCCGACGACCTCGTCTCTTGATGTTGAGGAGCAGAAGCAGAAGAAGCAAGAGATTGGTTCTGAGAAGAAGGGTCGTTGAGAGGCCTGTGAGTTGTAGGGTCGATTCCTCTGCTCAGAAGCTTCCTTCTTATATGAGTATTCCAGTAATTCTTTATCTCGTTGTCCGTTCTTCCCGGTAATCTCCCTGCTATCAGCGACCACCTACACTCACATTTATACATGCATACCCATTAATTGAAACCCCCTAAACCAACTACTCATCACTCCATATTTAACTGCTTTATTGTTCTCTGCTATATAATCTCGTTAAAAGCTAGTCCACTGCCATCTATTGTGAGGCTGCTAGGGAGGGCAACGCCTCTAAATACCTCCCCTCTTGACATGTTACGTTTTAAAGAGAAAATCGCTGGGATGTTACATATATCACCCTCTTCAGATCTCAGTTCACATTTTAAGCTGTTAATTAGCTGATCTACTACTAATGGGCTGTATTATCGAAAACTCGAGTTTTTAGCTAGAAAATCACATCAAAGATTGATATATATATATATATATAAACAGATTCGAAGAAAGTTGACTAAAAGAAAGGAGAGAGGAGAAGGAGGTGGAGGGAATAGATGAAGATGAAGAGTTTGGAGCTTACTTGTTGCCAAGGAGACTATGGAGCTTGATGATGAGCTCATCTTCTTCTTCAGTAAAGTTGCCGCGTTTGAGGTCGGGGCGGAGGTAGTTGATCCAGCGGAGGCGGCAGCTCTTGCCACAACGGAGGAGTCCGGCGGCCTTGGGGAGAGAGCGCCAGCAGCCCTCGCCGTGAGCTCGAATATAAGCAACGAGGCGATCGTCTTCTTCCTTGGTCCATGCTCCTTTGTTAGTGTGAGCTTTCTCGCAGCAAGGAGACCTTCCCATGTTTGGCACAAAGGCTGGGCCTTGCAAGAGGAGCTTTATATATAGCGTTTTATTTGACGCAAAGAAAGGAGGAGAGATATATAGTAATACATATAATATAGAGCAGGTAAGACAGGTATTGAGGGAGTGGCCGATACAAAATATGAATACAATATATCACCATCAATTATTGAATATGAGTTTATAAGAGCATTAATTATGGGTAACCTTTAGGTAGGTGTAAAGTATGATGTATTTTAAGTATGGGCAAGCCTAGACAAGATGTGAGTCATCTCTGCTCTTGCACCCCCTAACCTTCTTCCTTCCTTTTCCTCCCATTCCCTAAATTATTAAAAATATAAAGTTGTCCCTCTTACCTCAAATCTAATCCACCCAAGCAATCCAATAATTCCAAGATTATTTATCCCTTTTTTTTCTTCCTGATATTCCGCCCGGGGCTGTTCTAATCATATATGCTTGATCAGAAGAATCGATCATCTAATGTAATTTAGCAGTAGAAACAAAAGTTATATATGTCCAGCTTCACAAGAGTGTTTCATAGAAATCAAATCATTAACAATCAAGGCATGATTTTGATGTATATGATTAGGCTAATGATGGATTTTAGGATTGGTAATAGAAGTGGTTAGGACGGGAATGATTATGGGAGTACCTACCACAAAAAGAGATCAGCATCCGAGTGGGTTCTGGATCCTAGCTATTAGTCTGGAAAATCAAATTAAAAAATATGTATAGGAATTACTTAGAGATGCGGTAATGGTATTTAAAATGAGTTATTTCAGTCAGTTAGTTGCGGTGGACATGCCTGACAGAAATGTGAGAGTAAGTTCGGTTATTCATTTGCCTAAGTACTGAGATGGCAATGGTAGTTGTGCTTCTTTATTCTATTGCTTCGTTATCATGCGAGAGACTGGTGGGAGGGTTTCTAGAAGCACTACAGTTTGGCTTCAAGGCAAGAATAGCAGCAAGTTTGGGAGTCGGGTCATTAGGTTATATCTAACTAATTTGTATATATTAAAAAAAGGAGTTAAATTAACTACTTATAATAAATGGTTGTTGGCTGGTTTTCCTAAAATATTTTTTTAATTATCCCCCATAAAAATTTTTTAATATATATAATTAATAGAGGTATTTTAAGACAAAAATTATAAATACGGTAAATAAAATAGATTGAAGTCTTATATTAAAAAAAATTGATTATCAATCTTTTCGATACGCACACATATAATAATATGGAGAATACTTTTCCCAAAATAATTTATTAAAGAATATAATATGATGAAACAGATATGCAGACCTTAAATATCAAATTTCTTGTGTATAAAAGTTGTGGCATGGATATTCTTTTGAGGATTTTCTCAAGTTGAATAAATAATTAAATATTACTATTTTCTCTTTAAGTAGAGATAGATGAAAAATTAAATTCAGGCATATAATAGTTTGATTTCACTTTCGGCCGGGTTCTACCATATATATCTCTCAAGTTTAGGCAAGGCATCAAGAGAAAGGTTGGGATATTAATTGGATAGCTTCATTCACCTTATTGTTTTATTGGCTCTATGCATATTCAGAATCTAACATTAATTCCTCAAGTGGATGGTAAGAAAAGAGTTTAATAGGATGGGTATAAGTTGCTTTCAAACAGGATAACCTACAAGACAAAACAGAAATAATATTCAACCCGCCCTTTTCACTACCCTTGTCCTTGGACACTCTTATTGTAATTCTTCTCCTACTCTCCTTGGTTCTCCTGTCATAAGATATTAAGAATACATGCGGCTTGATTTAAACCCACAGCCCTAGCTTTTTTAGGCCTACTATAAATATGATACCGCCCAATCTTCACATATTTAATTATATGTAAATCACTTTTTGGGATAATCAATTAATAAAACATGAAACCATGTGTGCCTATGAAAATAGACTAACAAATAGTTGATTTAGCAGTGTAAGGCCCTGTTAAATCCCTCTGAGTCTCGAATTCAAACCCCAGAGGAAACACTTGTATTATGAGGGGTAGTCACAAACCCCAAACCGGGCTAATAATATCAAATAATAATAATAATAATACTCCTTATTGTCCTAATATATGAGCTAATTAGAAGATTTACTTTATTCTTAAATATAATACATCAATCTATTTTAATTATTGTCTCCTAAATCTATAACTTTTTTTTTTAACTATCACTATTGAGTGCATATAATAAAAAGATTTCCATAAAAAAAAATTCAATACAAACGATAATCAAATGAGGTGCTTTAAGAAAATGAATATATATTTTTGACATATAATCAATTTAACTGATTTTATTAATCTAACAAGAAGAAGTAGTAAAATTAGCAACAATAGATAAAGGGTGGATGAAACATAGAGTAAGAGTAGGAACAGCCATGGTTGAAATTAGCATCACCGAGTGGGTCGCCGTCGGTAGAGATGCAAATGCAATTACTACTGTTGGTCAGCCTACGTTACCAAATGAAGGAGGAGCACCTCCCCAGCCCCTATTAGGATGCAGTGTACCAAATACTTGCCCTTTTTGAGTTGTTAGGTAGCAAATACAAATTATCATATCATTTATGAATTACCGCATTCATAAGTATATTATTCTCAATCAGCAACATAATATAATTTTGATCCAGTCATAAGTTATCTTTGTATGGCAATGGTAAACCCCGCGCTCAATTAATTAAAGGAGAAATCGATATCAACTCAATATTCAAAAATAATAAAAAAAATCTAAATAAATAAATAATACCTAACCATAACATACGACTCCATAATTAGAGGTGTTAATATGGGTTGGGACCACGGGCCGAGCCCGCCCAACCCGCAAATATGAGCGGTTTGGGTTATGAAAAATTGGGACCATTTGGGAGATGTTCTTTTGCGCTCAAACCCATATGATCCCAACCCATGACGGGTTGGACCACTGGGTTGGTGGGTTGACCCATTTTTTTTTAATGTTGTCTAGTGTTTATTGGACAAGGGAGATTGGGTGAAGGGCCAAAGACAAACAAGACTCAATCCAATTTGCGTAGCTTTTTTGGTCATTCATTATTATCTATTCCATTTATGCTTTTTGGGATTGTGACTTGATGCCCAGTTGCCTAGTTTGAGTCTTTGAGAGTTAAGACGTGATATTCATAATTTAGTATACTCCTCCTCCCTTGGATTTATGTTTTTTTAATTTAGTATACTAAAATATTGATAGCTTTTGGATTTATGTTTTTTTTGTTTTGTGCGGACTTGTGATTAATGTTTAATTTTTAATGAATTTTTAATTTCTTTATGATTTATGTTTGTAGAAAAAATAATTTTTAGTATATTGTGTTAAAAAAATTTTAAAAAATAATATGGGTTGGGCGGGCCAACCCACCAACCCAGTGGTTATGGGTATTAATACGGTTCTTTTGGGCCCAATCCATATGGTCCCAACCCACGACGGGTTAACCCAAACCCAACGAACCAGACCATATTACCACTTCTACCCATAATCTTAGTCACCAAAAATTAAATACACAACTAACGTGATAAGTTATATATGCCTACTCAATAGTTGCAATCTACCAAATGCGAAGGCTAGAGGGGAAGTATTGGCGTAGGATTTGGCTCAGCATAGTGAGAGTGAGTGGCATGAAACGAGTCTGTCATGTCATGTGATGAGGTACTCGTGGAACCAAACAACCCTGTACCTACTTCTCTTTCCCGTGTCCTCCTCCACAATTTATTTTTTAAAATACGGGTCGCTAAAATTATTGCTCGCAAATGTTAATCCCAATAATTTTATTTTTCATAATAAGAAAAATACCTTTGGTATCATTATTGACAGACACCAACAGCAGATATATCTCAACCTCTGCTACACGTTTCTATTTAGGTATACGTTTTCTTTTAAATTAGAACATGATGATGTCCACCAACCTATGGGTCACATTCTCATTAAAGGCCATTTGAATTTATTACTGACCAGAATGCATTTTTGGGCATTTTTAGATTAATTTTTGAAAAATAATTTTTATAATTTATGAAGAAAGTATATGAGAAGTTTTATCTTTATTTGTGAAAAAAGACTTAAAACTACAGTTTTGTAATTTTTTTCATTTCAATTACCAGTTGTCATCAATTAGCACGTTCTCTGGTGTTATGCTTGTAATGTGAACCCCCAGATCAATTTATTACTCTTTTACATTATAAAAATAAGCCTCACACCCAAGAGTACAAACTGTAGGGTGCAGCTCTGTTTTCAATGCTAAAATCTCTAATAAAATAAGCTTCATCTATTCAACCCAGCTTCTCAATCTGCCTTCACAATTTTCAGCACATGCCATCACCTGAGGCCTAATCTGTATTTATGTGTATCATCTCTGACCGCTACTTGCCTGCACGTGCTGTAATATTTAAACTCTAGAAATCCTACCCTTGTTACATGAGTGTACTCTCAACTATGCTAATACGATTTGAAGATATTAATATGACTAACATGACTTATTAATAATAAAATTACCCTCAAATTTGTGTTCCTGATTGATTTACCCTGTTGAGGAGCTCACAGCTCATGTCCCTATGATGACAATTCAAAAAAGTGCACGAGGTGGTCATCAATAATTTCCCTTGCACAGGATGATTTTCACACTAAGCAAGTATTTTCTATGCCATGTCCCACTGGGGGCATCCCATTAAAAAGTTTTCTTTGTAATGATTCACTCGCACCAACTACTAACGTGAATACAATCTTCTGAAGACTGTATTTTTAGTCTATTTGTATACTCGGAATGGCTATTACATTATTCTAGTTGGTAATGAGAACAAGTACGCAGTAATAGAAGTCCATGAACGAACCCAATAATGCCCATATCATGGGTCACATGCACTTCGAATCTAACACAGATCAACGGAGTCTACTTGGCTCTCTTGCGAACTTCATACAGATATCCGAGGATCACCACAGCAGCAGTGACAGCAACTCCAACAGCGCTTTGTGCCAGTATTATTCCATCCTTGATTTTTGCCTTTGAACTTGCTACAAACCCTAGCTCTGAAAGCTTCTTATGCGATTCGGCATAGTCTCTCAAAAATGCATCCTCGTCCTGCCAGAGAAATACAGCGTGAATACAAAAACACATACAAATTGCGATGGACAAAAACTTAGTTAGCACTCCCTCAGGACTGACTTTTGCTAAAAAATCCCCATTGACGTTCCAGGTTAGTTAGTCAAGTAGACAACAGTTGGTGGTGCTAATTGCCTCGTGTTATTCAGTTCCGTGTGGAAGTTTACCTCTATAGGGCAGGTGTGAAGCTGAGGACAAGACAAAGAATGTTCACATACATATGAAGGCCCAATAGATGAGTCCAGTCTCACATGCTGTTATTCATTTATTCCTTAATTCTAGAATCTGTGAGCTGTCGCTCTCTGATTGGTGTACATTTTCTATATATGACAAAGGAATGCACAGTCCCTCTCACATTGAGAGAGGATCAAAATATTCTAGTACTATATTTTTCTGGACAGGAAAACCAGAAGGGAAAACCAAGACCTGGAGCTGGAAGGTATGGTCTGAAGAAGGCAAAGGTAAGAAGATTTACTTGAACCTCATCGCTTAATGCCTAATGGGAAAGAGTAACCCCGAAAACACATCCAAGGAAAAAAAAGCACAACACAGAAAGTCCTAGTGGGAAAGACAATGGAGAGGAACTAATAGAAGTGTCGCATATCAATAAGGAAAATCAATCTGGTTGTCCTGCCACTCAATTTGCCGAAGGGAGAATAATGCGTTATCATCTACAACATCAAGATGGCACAGATAGCACAGAAGAATCCATACCATTGATAGCATAATGCTTTTCAGAAAATTTTAAATAAATAAATAAATCCTATTAATAAACCCATACTAGACACAGCTGCCTCAGACCTAAGGATTAAACGATGGAAAGCCAACAGCTCATGCCAATATGTTGTAAACAAGTAGACTTTAAGAATGCTATTTTGAAAAACATAAATTGCTTGCACATGGCATCAGAAGTATTGGAAAAGAAATTTAAATAACGGTCATTTGGATTAAAGATATCCCAGTTACCCGTGCATAAAGCTCAACATAGCGACGAAACTCAGGATCCTCCAATAATGCCTTGTCTGTTGGAAGTTTGAGCAGCCCCTCAGAATCTCCTTTTAACAATTCCCTGATACCAACAACGATGTTTAACTTAGATGATTTGCATGCTCTAAAAATGTTCATGTAGGAGTCCAATGTGAACTTTGCAAGCAGTTCAAATCTTACACAAAGTATGAGTTATCAAATTTCAGAGGTTCCTCTGTCCAAGGACCATCGAACCCTGATCTCTCTGGATGTGCCCTTCCCTAGTAATACAAGAGCAAATGAACTTAGAATGTCTGGTCATAACCATAGAAAGTCAAACAAGGATATAATAATAGAAAAGGAGGTTTACCAGTGTGTGCCCCCCGGACAATGAAACAATATCCTTGTCAGACAGGCCCATTCGATAAAAGATATCACGCAGATGAGGCACACCTACCAACCGCATTCAGATGTTTATATTCAATCTCATAGCATTCAAACTCATCAAATTATGTAACGACCTTAAAATTAAATATCAAACAAAACACCTTTTTTAGGTCTAGGAAGAAAACACAGGGAAAGGTGGAGGACACACAAAGATTGATGAACTCACCTTGGTTGGCATCAGGAAGACGTCCTGCTCTGGGACATATATTTGAATCCTTCCCCAGGGATAGACAATCACATGTATCAACAAGAAGCGCATGATGATACCATCCTTTCTCAGGAAGTAAAATTATAAATAAATGCCAAAACTTACCCTTCTCCCAGGAACAAAGTCAATTGTGGGACCTCCAGTAACCTCAACGGCAACAACACCGGCAAGCTGGGAGCACAACAAGCAAGAAATAACAATCGGGTTCCTTCATATTTACATAACTTATATGGCACTTGCACAATTATTTACTTATGAATTCAAATCTTGCTTTGCAAAAGGCACAGAATTTATGCAATTAACAAGTAACAACCCTCCCAGCCAAGCTGCACATAAACTGAAAGTTGAGGTTGGCCTGGCTACGTTGGACCAGGCAAAAAACTTCAGGACTGTTTCTGGCTTGGCCCAGCTCAATCAATATAATTATAAATAAATTATCAATAATCAGGATAGCCAACGGAACGCCCCAATGAATATGATGTAGACATGAGAGGGGGAGAGGGGTAGAGAGATGTAAAATGTGTACTTTTGAAGTCAAAAGCAGCAGTACTCTTCCCACACAAAAAAAGAAGTACCAAGAACGAGTTTTCAATTCAAACTATCAACCTTCATGGAAGTGTGTTTGACCATTTAGTCTAGAGTTATATACCCAGTAGTGGATGAAGAAACTTATTTTACCCTATGCTCTTGTTCTTCATCTATCTGCCCAGCGGAAAACCGGGTGCTAGGTGTGTGAAATCAAGATTAACTAATTGGCCACTCAAGTTATCTAATTAATTGGTAGCAGGACTCCATGATGCCATTGTAATCTTCAGCAAGTACTGAGTGTTACACTCTCGGATCTCATGGACCAACAAACCAATGATTAGTTGAGAAAATATGCTTCAGAATAGTGAAGAAATTAAGATTCTCCCTTCAAAGGGTTTGCCATTATATATACCGTTCATCCAAATTTAAAGCATATCGTAAGACAACTTTATCAAGACTTTCAACATTCACACCTTAGACATAGAGGCCTAGACAAAGACAGAATAGCCATCATCAAATTAATTTGATTAGACAAAAATGGCTTTAGAGTTGTCAAACTTAACGAGAGGAAGGAATGCACGCAGCCTTTACATCATAGGCATAACCCTCATAAAAAACTGACAGAATAAGGACTCCAGGGCATCACTTCAGCTATCACATCATACATCAGATTAAATCTGTATATTCGAACCGGAGCTACGTCCCTTATACTTAATAACGATCAAGAAGGAAAATAGAAACATAAAAATGGATTTATTAATTTCATCTAAGTACCAAGCAAGAACCTAAGCACAGCATTGATACAAGTTGAGATTTAGGAATCACAGATGTTAAAAAAAAAGGCAATCATTCGGATTGCAAGGGAAAGACAATAAAACCCCGCGCCTAAGATCAACAAGGGAAAAATTTGATAGTTCTGGTAAGATCATACAAAGATCAACGAAACGGGAAGTCCATTCAACGCTTTACATCAAACAAAAAATACGTTCATTCTTCTGGCATCAAATAAATTATTTAAGACAGCAAAGATTTTCATTATGGCCTAATGAAAATAAGGATCACCTGGTATAGGTCTGCATATGTTATCTTTGGACGCTTTACCTTCACTTCCTCTGACATCAGAAAAATGAGGTGGTTTACTATACTACTTTTATGGAAAATCGCAATATGTAGCATACTGGAATAAATCCTACCTCAACACAAAGCATTACAAGCTAAGAATTTAGAATTGGATTTGCAAATTTATAACTACAGTTCTATGTAAATCCACCAACTAGAGCATGATTTTTCATACTGACGGTTACTCTCTTCGACAGATATGTCACATACAACAAATACACTTTAGTATCCTTATATTTGAAATATCAGCTCCATAAACCGGAAAGAGTGCCCACAGTCACAAATTATATCCACAAAGATGCATATGCAGGTGTTTCTAACCTGTCACGTATGAGGGTAAAACTTACCACAGAAGTCAATAGCCTTCTTCAGGCCATTGTTGGAGCCATGCGAATACTCTTCCTCGTTCCTTATGGAGCCATTAGGGCCACCCGTCTTAGTCTTGGCATCATAAGTTCCTGCATCGTGCCAACTACACAAGCACGTAGATTAAGTAAACAGAAAGATCGGAAAATTATATGATAATAAAGAGGATAAAATCCATGTTTAAGAACTGCTGGAAAAGCCATGAAAGCGTAATCGAGAATTGGATAGTCCACAGCAGTTCCGTTGACCATAGATGAAGATCAGGTGATTGTTAAATCCGAATGATCCATTCGGGTTAATCAGCGTATAAGAAATTAGCGGGAGAATAAAAAAGAAAACAGAGAGAGAGAGAAGCGGAAGAGAGTTTTACGCCAAGCGCAGCATGATAGGAGCGCAGCTCCTGCTAGCGATGAGAGCGCGGAGATCACGGCGGGCCTTGTCGATCTCTTTGAGATATTCAGTGTCGACGACGGGAAACGCCATTGGGAAGTATGAAGCCTCAACTGTGTTGGTGGTGGTGGAAAATGGGAATGAGCAGAAACCGTTGAAGAAGAGGGGAGCGTGGATTTTAATTGGCAGAGCAGAAGCAAACAAAATGGCTAGGGGCAAAGAAAGACCAGTAGTGGGCGTTGCGATGAAAGGATAGGATAACCCGCGGGTGGCGCTCTCATGCGGCCGGACTCTCCTTCGTCCCCATGAATCTCCTACGTGTCACCCCCTGCAAAATCTCAACATTTCTTGCATGCGAGAGCGAGTCCTAATATGATCCGATTTAACTAATTCAACCCAAATAATTCATACTATCTTATTTGGTTGAAAAAGGCAAAAGCAACTGAAAGGATAGATATTGTGTTGATTGGCAACAGCGATTGGAATATTTAAAAATAATTTTTTAATCATGATTTATAATATATAAAATAAATGTTATCTCAACTTATATATATAAACACTTATAAACTTTTTAAAAACTCATCCAAACAAGCTTACTAACATATTTAAAGCGGGCAGGGCAGCTATGAAGATACTATTAATTCAATATGTATTATTAGTTTAATTATTTACTATTTATCATAGTTAATACTTAATAATGATTGTAGAACTTAGAAAATCATTATGTGGCAAAGAATGCAAACTGAAATCATGTAAATTATATTATGATTTTAAGAAAAAAATGTAAAGAATATAGAAGCAATTTATATTTGTAATAAATTTCCATATGTATTATATATTGGTGAGTTAAACAATTCTTAATTAATATCATATGCAATCTTAATAAAAAAATAATCCTTGTCTACAAAAATGCTCGCTTTTTTTAATAATTCGTTCCAAACAAGTTATAATTAAAAAATACAAACGTTTATAATATAAATATTAAGAATTATTTTCTTTTTGTTAATGAAAATTTAATCAATTTATACATATTCATTTACTCAATATGCACGCAAACCTGTGTAGTTTGAGTGTGTGTGTGTGAGTACATATCATTTTTGTCTTTTTATGGGGCTCTCGAATGAATGCGGGAAATAATATTCTAGGTGAGATTTATTGGTGCTTTTGCTGTCAAATCATTAATTATACGCTTGTATGCATGGTTACTGCTTACCCACAAAGAGGCACAGTACAGTACTAACGAGAGCCTATGGATTGATTCGAGTAAGTATAGACCTATTGGCCCGTAGGTTCTCTATCTTCCCCCTGGATAATTCTATTAGGGTCAATTCAAATTCATCTATGCAGCTTTCATATTTCTTGATCAATTTTTTTTTTTAAAAAAATAGAATTTATTGGTTATAAGAAATGAGCAGAAGGACCATTCCATAATTTTAATGACGAAAGACAAACTCTCTCAGATTTACCCCATGAAGATTCAGAATCAACCTCTATCTAACCTAAAATATGAGGAAGTGTTATAAAAACAATATTTACTCAAATTATATGCTTTTATCATAGAAGTAATTTGAGAAACTAATCATTTGCTTCATATTTTTTATGTATAAAAACTCTACTGATTGTCTTCTCCCCAACATTCACAAAAATATTTTCCTCAATAATAGATCAAGGGGATCGTTAAATATCAAAATATAAAAAATTTTCAGTAAGAACTACTAACTATAGTCGAATCAAATCACCGTCATTATACAAAAGCATTATAGATGAAGCCAAGCCAAAGCAGCAATCTGGAAGGTCATCATAATTCGATTTAATGAAATACTATTAAAGCGACTAGGGCAGATGCCTGTAGGTCCACAACTCATAATAATCCATAAGCAATCCAAGTGCCTTTTGCTTTCAAAGCAGCATTATTAGTTATATAGGCATGTACATATAAACAACAAACCCAATCTACCGGACGAAAAGAATTCAAGAACGCTCCTCAGTTCCTTCCATCTCCCCAATGAACACGAGAAACTAGTTTGAAAAAAAAAACAAAAAAAACAATGATGAAAAAAAGGTGGGGACGGGGGAGAGTGTACAGAGAATGTTATCAGCCAGCTTACGCAGTTCTCCACTGCAACTCTATCTGGATGCGACCATTTTTTGAATCTATAAGATGGTACTTTTCATTGATCCTCTTGTTAGAAACAACATCCGCAAGACTTATGTCGACATAACCCAGATATTCCTAATGCAGAAACGATGTGAGAATTGTTAATAAAACTCTAATCACATCAAGTGCCATAAAAGGCAAAAACAAAATGATAGCAGAGTCTTTGAGCAAAGCTCTACTATTTATTATGATGATAGGTCATGTCAATGCAAAATCTATGTAACGTCTCTCACAATCTATGGAGTCAATTTCATAGGCGTTAGGAACACAAAATCATTTCCAGTATGATCATAAAAGATTATAAACATTCGGTTTGATATTAAATGCTAGTGCCGAATCAACAGACAAGTTTATCTGCTCTCAAGCATTCAAAGGTTCCTTGTCAAAACCCCTTCACATCAAATGATCACAGCGAAAATCTTTATAACATGTTTTGTTTTACTGTGCGTTGCCATGTTAATGATAATCAACAATAAATTTCGATTTTAAAAAAAGTAAGGTACAGATTACATACCTTTGGATGCAGTATGTAGCGTGCTGAGGTGCTGACAACCTCTACATGTAATCTGTCGTTAGAGGGAGGCTCATCCAACATAAATGTGAACTCTTCCTCCCATCTAGGATCTCTGTTCTTTTTCACATGCTGTAATAGTAACCAAAGTAACAGTATTCAGTATCAAACAACCTTCGTTTTAAAAGTACAGCTCAAATATTACTAATGGTAGCGAATTACTAGATCAATAAATGAGCTTCTGATATCTGCATCCACAATGGATCCAATTATTTATTTCTGATTATACTTCTGGGCAAATCAAATTCTGTGCTAGTTGAAACCATCACTTGCATTATTGTAATCAATACGAAACATATTTTCATGAAATTCGTATTTTATTTTCTGTTAGTTATTTTAGAAAAATGAAGTTGAAGAAAGAATTACTCACAAATTCATTTGATCACACCAAACGAAGTCAATACTATAAGATTCAAAATATAGTTAGCCTAGCCTACAACATGTTGATTTAAAAGCCTCAAGGAAAAAAGGGGGCAGAGAACATGAGGGGCAGCTTTCAAGTATCCATGGGATACCATACCTTGGTCTTTTTCTCCTCGCCTCTGAAAATAATCCGTACATGGGGATTAGTGTGGTACTTTCCTTCAACATCTTGAGCTTCATGGACCACAACTACAAGCAGACCTCCACCAGCAGGAGTACCTTCAGGAGCCGTAGCAACAGTTTGTGTCTCTTCAAAACCCTTAGGCATCTCCTCCTCCTTGAAAGGTTTATATGTCAATTCCAAAACAATCTGCCCGCGTGATTTCTCATTTTGGACATCGTTGGCATCCATGTTTTTTAGAAGGTTGAGTGCAAATTCTTTAGGCTCATTAGGGGTAAGTTCTTTCAATGGAATTACGTTCATACCCATCTTGTCATGCTTCCCAACCTAAGGAAAGGTGCCAATGCAACACATGATTCAGGTGCATAACAAGCAACTATAGAATGAAAACTTTCTGCCAAAGATATATACCTGCTCCCAGTCATAAACATAAATCTCTAAAGCCTGGGACTCAGGATCTTTAACTACCATATTAAAATCCTCATTCCACTCAGGATTCAAGTTCTTATGCTTCACAGTGGTCTTTTTGGAAGGTAGTTTATCCTCAGTAAGCTTTAGTTTCACATAAGGGTCGGATGCACCAAGCAGGTCTTTCTTCTTTAGCTTCATAGCTCTCACCACCTTCGCATTGAGTATTCCAACAGGCCTCTTCAAGGCTCTAAGATTCCCGACAAAAATTTGAGTAAAATTAGGGTTTATGAATAATAATAATAATAATAAACATGTTTAGGAAAAGCCTCCTCAGAGAAAAAATGCGGAAACATACTTTGACGGATCTATAATTGGAACTTCAAGAGTTTTGGGCCACAGATACATGTTTGCAACCTGGTCTTTAATAAGCTCCTGCACAACAACACTCATTAAATAAATCATTTGAAAGTCATTGATCCTTCAATACAGAACATTCTTCCCTACCCCCCCTACATTACATTTTTTGTGTTCATCATCCTTGAACATTAGACTCCTAAAATATTAACTCTTAAGTTAGCTATCAAACCTCTAGTCACATGCGTACTCCCACTTTGGTGGGTAAAGTTGCCCTGAAATAGCTCTGTCACCCATATACAAGCACAAGATTTTGGACAAAAAACATTACATGCATAATTACCAACATTAATTTATTTGTACCACAGTATAACTAACTATTATGCAGCTAAGCTACCAGACTGCCGGGAGGAAAAAAACCCCGAAGTTGCAGAAATTTGGTGCCACGGGTGGGGGTGGTGGCCGATTTTAAATACATACCTGAACCAATCGGTAGAGACCAGGAATAGACATGAGATCAGCACCTACAAGCTTTAACCCAAAGTCAACATGTGGCTGCAACATAAAAGGCAACAATGAAGTTGAGAAGATAAGTATCAATCATAAAAACCATAATATCACAAGCAATGATTTGAATATAAACACAACATAGGGAGACAAAACATGTACTTCATCCAATGGTTTCCAATAGGAATTGCATTGTCTAATGTCTATAACCAGATTTGAACGAAAAGCCCAACCTAAACCTTCCTTGACACAGAAATCACTTTACCATCATTCAGTAGGCGGTTACTAACTTCCTAAAAGCATTGGTGCCAACTAACAGTCGCTTCTTTTAGTGCTGAAATTTGCTTTTAAACATGATTATACTTGATTGTAGTCATTATAAAGAGCAACCAAAATACTCTACTACATGTAATTGAAATACCTAACATGCTTTAGACAAGTTCAAATGGTCAAGCAAAGTAGGAGGAACCATCAAAAACCTTTTCCATGAGAGACACATATATGTTGGCAAAGCAAGGAAAGCTTGGAACCAAAGGCTTCAAAGTGATACGAGGCAAAGCGAAAACTTGCAAATCCACCACCTGAAACAATGTTGAATCCTCTGCATTAAGAAGAGTCAATCATCTTTCCCCCCCCCCCCAAACTACCCCACTCCTCTCTCTCACCCTCACACACACACACACACACACATACATGCACACGCACAATCACACAGATCAACAGTAGCATTACCTGGATGGTTGCTTTTAACCCAAATGCCTTCACAGCAACAGTGATATTAGGATTTCCAGCCCATTTTACAGAAGGCTCCATAATTAACTCCTTTTCATCAGTCACATAAACTTTCATTCCTGTCAAGAATAAGACATACAATGAAACAAGTATAGAAATAATTCATTGTGCAGCACAAACAATTTATCAGGACATTGAGATATAAATCAAGAGGATCAAACAGCACATAAGTTGTTATCCCTTGTGCAGAGAAGAGAAAAGATCATTCTGATAAAGAGATTAACTAGAGCAACCATATCAACAACAAAAGAAATGTGGCAAGTTACGCCATTTAATCCATCAGGTTTCTTTTAAATTTAACCAGAATCCATTTCCAACTGATCCAATTCAAGTTCAAGGAAATCAGAACTACACTGTATCTTGGTTTCAAGTCTTAGAATTTAGATTTTTTTGTTGTGAGAGGAGAGGAGATTTATTTAATACCAACATAACCCATAAATCAAGACTTGAGACCTTAAAAATGAAGTGGAAAATAAGCCATCTATTAAGAACCAACATTACCAATTAACGGCTAATTTATTACCATTATCATTCCCAAAACCAATAACTCATCTAGCTGTAGCAGGTACTTTTGAAGTGCGTTTAGAAACCTGTCTCAGTGGAACTCTTAATGGATCGGGAATTCATATTTGCATATAAATTCAGTTTATCTTTAAGGGTTCTATGTGATCTCTATCTTCAGATTATTCCAATTAAAAGACAAGGGGAGCTGCCACAGTATGCGTGAGTTAGACATTGCAAGCTAGCGTCCTCATTGCCTCACCTTATTTCGGTCTTTACCTTGAAGTTCACGTAGCCTATAGTTTTAGGAACAGAGCTCCAACCATTTCTCTGAGTAAGCTTCAGCTCCTCCTTTGACAAATCCCTGGTTTATATTGCGCACCCCCTTTCTAGAACCATTCCCAGACTCTTTCAATTTAAGATCTCACTGTTTATGGAGTTTCATGTTTTCCCTAGCATTTTCTTTAATTATGAAACTCATTACAAAGCTTTGGTGTTTTCATTTAGACTACAAAATGAAACCAATGTAAGAAATTGAAAATTGTTAATTGATGAATGTGGCAAGTCAATACAGGTTTTTAAGTTTTGTGATTGTCATTTTAACACAATGTTTCAATCTCCCTAAATGGTAATAAGGCGCTCCCATGGCTGTTGCCAACATGGAAAAATAAGGGCTAAAAATATGAAATGCTCTGGTAATGCATGGCTTCAGCAACAAAAGGGCAATGCAGTTTTACCCAAATTGGCAATGCGCTGTTTAAATACCGATAAGGCACTTATTCAAGAATGCATCATGCCCATATCCACTAACCTTGGAAAGTTGGTGGCAAGGACCCTAGTGTGAGCACCTCAAACTCAACAGACTCGATTTTATATTTTGGAATTTGCTCAGCAATTATGGGTTTTGCAATGTTCTTGGCTGTCTTGCAAATTGCCTAATAAAAATTTTAAAAAAAACAGAGAGAGAGAGAGCAGATAAACAATTGATAAAGAGCACATAAAACCCAGATTATTTAATCAGACATTTGAAAACACTTTTACCTTGTCAAGGTAAGGCCACATATATTCAACGAACTTGTTCAGCCAGTCGAGCTATAGAAAAAGCACAAACAAATGAAAGTGCAGTTGTGATAACGAAACATTAAAATGCATAATCCATAAGATGGAAAGGCATATCAAACTCCACAATTGAATACCCGATCAAAGTCTGGGTTTTTAATCCAGAGCGGAATCTCCGGAAACATTCGTTGCAAAGTTTCTGAGTCTTGCTCTACCAATGGACGGATTTTAGGATCCTGTCCAAGACAGCAGGATATCAGTAACACTAAAATATTCAGGTGATCTTAATTTATGATTTCATTTCATAATCATTATGACAAAACTCAAGTCTAGTCTAGCCCTGTCTATCTTAGGTTCGAATGCAAAAAAGACCAGCCGTTTGGTTATTTAAGCAATAAAACCATAGTGCCAAAAGCCAAAAAGCGGACCATTCTCATGTGCGACCTTTTGGAACGAACTAATAAGATGCCTGGCTTATGTCCATGCTCCTCCAGAGTGATAAGCTTTTCATTACCTACAATCACTCGCATGAACAAACAAAACCACCTAGTACGGCCTAGTTGCACAATTTAACCTAAAAAGATAAACGCGAGCTCACAAGGTGATAGTGTTTTAGTTGCTCCTCTTGCTTTCTCCAAACCAAACAGAATTAGACAAATGTGTACGACTTCCCGCCAAGGATGAAAATGGTCGATGATGATAAACCAAGATAAAGCGTTAAGAATCCTAGATGTACCTTGACATCGGTGGGTTGAAAATAGATGAAGAGAAAGTAGCCAGCAACAAGACCAACAGAAATCCCGATTCCGAATCCAAAGAAGCCCAATACAGCGCTGAAGAAACCCATCTGAAATCAGCTTCCGGCAGGTCACCCGACTTTCTTCCCAGACTAAGGTCACGCAGAGCACGGATTTTCTCCTCCCAACTCCCCTAGTAAATGCATCCCACGCGAAACGTCATTTCCAGAGGGCCAGAGTTCACCACTCTATCCATAAAACGGACGGACAAAGATAAATAAAATTAAAAGCAAATAAAAAAAGTAAAAAAGGTGGAAAGTTCATACAATGAAAGTAGGTTACTTTCAAACGGGGCGGGGCAGTCGGCAAATGAGTGAAGACAGATGGAAGGAGGCGTCGAAGAAGAGCAGTTATGTTGAGCCGTGACGGTGACGGGCGAAGGAGGCAAAGCTTCATTATAGTTAATTTTGAATCTGACGTTACAAAATAAAAATATGGAATTAATTTACCGACAATGCAGTTGGTGCGGCTTACCCAAAGGAAAGAATCGGATGCGGCGTGCTGAATCTACACGTGGCGTGTGCTAGAAATGTCGGCAAGTTCCAATTAGCAAAGTGACACGGCCCGATCCTGCGGGTCAAGTTCTTGGATGGGACAGTCTCGCGGATATCTATCCCTCTACTGAAATATCAGGCGTCAAATTCTGAAATTCACGAATCCGGTTTCTCTCCATTTTCTTTCCGTCCATTTCCTTTCTATTATTCAAAAATCAAAATACTGTTGTTTTGGGTATAGGCTATATAGCACCTGAAATATTTTTTAATAGTACTCAATATTTTAAAATAATTTTTGATATATTAAATATTTTTTTAAAAAAATAACTATTATCTAATAAATTATATTCTAAAATATTTTTTCAATAACACCCAGTATCATAAATTAATTTTTAACTCACTTAATACCTTAAATAATTTTTCAATAGTAACTACTGCTTAGAAAACTACACTCTAAAGTTTTTTTTAGTAAAATCAAGTATCATAAATTAATTTTTAACTCATTCAGCACCTTAAATAATTTTTTTCAATAATACTCAGTACCCTTAAATAATTTTTTTTACATCTAATCTCTTGAAATATTTTTTTATCAACACTCTGTATTTTAAGTTTAGACGGTTCATTGCAATTAGAAAAATATTTTACCATGCTGAATGCATAAAACATTATTTTATAATATTAGGTGGTACTTCCTCTTGTCCTTATTATAAGGCACCAACTACCAATTCTCACAAACCAATAAAATCAGTTAAAAGCATTAAAGTTTTCATAAAATTGAAGTGATTTTCAATATTACTCTTACTAACTATCATAAACTTAAATATCATATAAATTATTATTCTCCTACTACCCTTATTAAATGTGGGCAAACATGAAAAGATAAATTAAATGCATCTTGGAAATTTACAAGTGCTTTATAAAAATGACCAAGAACGTTTGTTTGTTGGTGCATTATAATAAAGATTAGATAGAGTATTAGAAAAATACTTCATAATGATATATATACTTTTTTTAAAAAAAGTACCCAACCTCTCCTTTTTTTTTTTAAACCCAAAACGATAGTGTTTTAGATAAGGGAGAATGCAAAAGAAAATATCATTTAAATTTCAAAATTCCGTTAACAAGTTTGGTAATGAGATTAACAAGAATGATAATGCAATTAATAAATCATTTTATTATTAAATCACCTATTTTAAATTTTAAAATTTAAATGATATTTTTTAAAAATTCTCCCATTAGATAATAGGGAGGAAAGGGACTGAAAGGTAATGGATTGAAGCCGGATTCCAGATACGGAGAGAGGAGTATATCTAGATCCGTAAATTCCCTATTTTCCCCCTTTTTTATCTGTTCATGTTCTTAGGAGTATCCACTTAGATTCAAACACACACACAACAGTCTATGTGTATCAAAAAAAGAAAAATACATGACTTGTATGTTAAGACTTGTTTTTTGACCAGTGTATGTTAAGACTTGTTAGGACTTATGAATACACTGGCTTCTAATTAAAAATATAAATATAAGAAATTTTTTTCAGAAAATGTTTGATCAAATTATTTTAAGAAAAATTAACTTGCAAATTTTTATAGCTTCTCCCAACTAAAGCAACTCACTTACCTATTGCATTAATGAAAGGTCCAACACACACAACTACTCCTTTCAGTTATTTTTATAAGTAATTTTTATCTTTATTACGTAAAACGAACTTAAGGTTAAGACTAGTTAAAAATAATCAATGTGTTAAAAATGTCATGTTTCTTTTAAATATACCCCCATATTTATGAAAATAGCATAGAAGAGAGAATAAGTAACAAATATGAGAGAGTATGAGTATAAAATATGAAAGAGAATGTGTAAAAAATAAGTAGATGAAAGAGAATTAGTGGTGAGTATGAAATAATAAATATAAAAATGTGTATTTAAGAGGAGTAGAAAAGAAAAAAATAATTTGACTTTTGTGATAAGAGTATAAAATTGCTTACAAAAATGATCAATAAAAAAAAGTTACTTGTAAAAAGAACAAAAGGAGTATATGCTCGTAACCAATGTAATAGACCCAGGACCGGACCGGAAATCGACGAACTGGTCCAATCTGGTCATCAACCTGGTTCGGTTTTTAAAAAAAAAATCGATTTTTTTTTAGAATTTCATACTAATTATCTTAAAATCTTCAATTTCTTATCGGTTTGGTTCTGAGTTAGCTCCGATCTGACTCATTGACTCTTGACTCAATACCGCAAGCAGTCCAGTGGCCGATCCGGGTTTAATTATCTTGCTCGTAACACGTAGAGAAGTGCTATTAGTGAGTATAATGCAACTAAATAGGATTGAAGAATCAGTAGTGAATAAGTCAACAAATGTTGGTCTAATCCGTAAAGGATTGGCTCATAACTATGAGGTTATGGGTTCAAATTCTATGGATGTGAGGATCTTGTTGGTGGGTGATCTGTAAATACCTTTGTAAGCATTCTTTGAGCCAAGAGACATATACTTTGGTTCTAATAAGCCCTTAGAATCCAACTCACCTAAACTATTTGTAATTTAAAAAAAGAAAAAGTAGTAGTAGTGAATATAGATAATAGTTTGAAAATCTACTCATAAGTATCAGATAAAAAATTTAATCCCTATAAATCAAGAGGAATTCAATTTTGTAGAAGTTTAATTTGCAAATGACACAGTTTAAATTATAAACATAGAAGTTTAGCTTGTAAGCATATTAGATTGTTTGATAAAAGGTTAATATAATTGTTGGTTCCAATAGAATTTTAATTTTGGTTCATATACTTATTTAGTCTTTAATAAAAGGTATTTAATTAATTAAATTAAATTAAAAATATTAATTAAGTTAGTTAATATGGTACGTGTATTTTTTAAAACACTCTAATCATCTTTCTTAATTCCCTCATTCACTATTCTTCTTGATTATTATACATAGAGCATCAATAAGGGAAAAATTGATAAATATAAAAGCTATGTCCTATATATAAAATAAAAATTAACTATTCAAATATATTTTATATTAAGGACTAAGGAGAATATATAATCTTAAATCTTTAGTTGTGGCCCCAATAATTTTGTAAGATTTAATTTGAATTTAAGTATTCCCACTAAAATCAAAACAATGATATTAATACTTTTAAAAACATATAAGTTGGATTTGTTGATGTGAAGATTTAAAAAAAAAAAAAAGGCTAAAAATGAATGAAGATGAGGGAGCAAGAAATGTGCATGTGGTTGATGCTGTTTTGGCAAAGTGATGATCACATCAAAGCTATGAGCAATGAACCCCTCTCCCGCCCCAACGCCATATGCTGAAAACCCGTTTTTCTGCTCGTCCAAGCAGGGAGAGTTCGTCCGTGATTATGTGGGCCATTTAGATTTAATTTGGATGATTTAGATTTTATTTTATTTTATAAAAAATTATTTTAATAGGTATAAAATCTAAAATAAAAATAATCTTTAAACTAACATTTAAAAAAACAATTTTTTATTTAAAAATTATTAATTAAAAAATAAAATTTAAATCATTCAAATTAAATTTAGACAGTCTTGATACTCGCCTAGACGAGCTCTCCGAAACGGGTTCCCGTATGCCATCCCCATCGCCTTTCAATCCCATTAATACCCCTATCGCCCCATTCCCTGTACATTTTTTTTTTCCAAAACAAATAAAGAGTTTGTTTGGAATAGCGGTTTAAAATTTCATAAGTGCTTATGAATTGTAATTCACGGAATACGAAGTAACTTTTACGGTCTACGAGGTGCTTTCACAGTCTACGAGATAAATATGTAGAGGAAATTTATCTCGATTTACGTGAATCGGACTTATATAATAAGCCCGATTCAAAATCGCTCTACCAAACAAGCACAAAAAGTGACTTTCTGTTAAGTTTATCACTGTGCCCCTCGTCAAGAATAAATGGCATAGCTCGTTTGTACAAATATACTGATCCTACTCTTTATATATATATATAATCATCTGGTATCGCTTTGTAACTATTTTCTCATCAACACGAACATCTCTTTTAAGAAACTCAAAACCTAGAAAGTATAACGTGGTCAGAACAACTTTATAACTAATCTCACACTAATTGCATCTTAAATATAATTCTGGAGGTCAGATTTTAATCTTGGATAGTAAATTATGACCGAGCTATATCTTCAGGGGTTCCCCAAATTTATCAAAACATAAACGACAATACTTTTGAATTCTTCAATATTGTAGGTGTATCATGAATGTTTTCTTAATCACCAAGTTTTCATTGCAAAATAAAAATAATATTTAAGTAGTCAGTGCTTTCCATCATGGAGCTTAATTAACCTAACCATATGCATCAAGCCTCGCGCTACTCCACAGATTTATTCTGCCACAAAACTCCACATTCTTATATGTGATACTAAAGATACTCTGACAATACTTTGAATATGATTACTTCCAATATGGGATACCTTGGTGGAAAAAACAACTATTGAGCCATGTTATTATAAATTTTGAGTAACATGGGTCTTTATTTTTATAGAATTAAATTTGGAATAATAGAAAGAAATCAATAAAGAGGAGATCAAAAGGCAATTTAAAACACGAGGGTATGTGATGAACAAGCTACGATTGGTGCTGAAAAAAGGGAGAAGTCGATGCAGTAGAGTCATTCGAGATAATACAAAGGGATGGATCTGTGAATTCATTTGTAACTCTCAAGTCTCAACCACACCACATGACATAGCTGATTGGGATAATCACATGATGGACTTCATTTATGTTGGGCAAAGGGTTTGAGGAGAACAGCTATCTTTATTGATTGTATTATGGTAATTACGTTGATAGCGAGAAGTTGTGATGGTGGGCATCCTCCTACAGATATTATATAAACGAAGTTAGATTATTGATTTATCGGGATTATATTGATTGGTCGAAATCCGCCATGTTCAAAGAGAGAACGATTTTCTTGCGGATCACTTAAAGAAGGCTGCTTATGGATATTGAAGGAAATTTTTTATCGTTAATCAACTATATATCACCTCTAGTGTAGGTTGACGAGGGAATTTATGTTGTCATTTGTTTTCTTTGCCTGCTCCTCTTTATGAATACATAGACATCAGTTTTCACCAAAAAAAAGAACACAAGCTAAGGATATTTTGTGAAGGGATCGAGCTATCAATGATCAGATAGTGGTCTGTCATATGTTGGAAAAAAATAGTGGTCTGTTATAAAGTGAGATAGGATGAGTGAAGGTGAGATTGGTACACTCTCAACATGACTGGAACGAGGTAGTTACGTTCCTCACAAGGCACGAATGCGAGCAAGTTGACGATATGATTTTTGAGATGCTGCCGACTATATGGGTTTAGATTTTACAATGGGACAAAGGGACTGAGGTTTTAAAGTGGGCCGTCCAATGTTAAGCCTAATAATTTTATTTAGGTATTTAAATTGACTTCTTTGGAAGACGTGTAATGAAGAAGGCAAGGATGACCAAATGGAAAGAGAGTACGCTAGCTACCTTGGCTTGAAAATGAGATCACATCCAAGTCCAACTGTACACTTAATAGATGTATAGAACGAAGTACTTTTATTTTGTCGATGTGAGTGAGATACAGGGAAGGGAGAGGCCTATTGCTTACGAATTTGAAGCTTGGTGATTTAGGAACGAATAACGGAACATTCATGTTGAAAAGGAACAAATGCAAAATTAGAGAGATTGATCTTGTCTCGTGTTTGGATCCGAGGGAAGAGAAGCATGTATTCTGTAAAAGAAGGTTATAGGGTTGCTAGAGGTGAAATTCTTAAAATAACAGAAAGCATCCCTTCATCCTCCAATGATGCACAGGATCATGTTAGGATGGAAATATGGGGGCTCAAAGTGTCATACAAAGTCAGAAATTTCATGTGAAACATAATAGTAAATGCGTTACCGATAACTTATGTAAGAGAAGAGGTAGATCCCTGTTTGGTTTGTCATAAGCATAGGAAGACAATGGAATATCTTTTCTGTAAGTGTGATGGATCCAAAACCACTTGGTTTGATAGCACATTTTCTTTTAGATCCAGCAATCTTTAGAATTTGAATATGGGGCAATGGGTGAGGGTATGCTTGGGGGGATCAGATTTTGATGACTGGCAAAAGGCTCTGTATGTTATGATCTTGTGACATATTTGGAAGGCTTTTATTTTTAAGAATGTTAATCCTGATCCTATTTTTAATTTTACTCAAGTATGAAAAGTCCTCCAAGAATTTTGGGAAACTCATGGTTGGATTAGAAGAGAGAAAAGGCTGGATACGGATGTGCAAAGACTAAGCAGTGATAAGGAAGCTTGGAAAATACCGACAGGTAATTCCTTCAAAATTAATACTGACTATATCTTTTCACCGAGAAAAAACAGGGATGCTATTGTTTTTGTGGCGAGAGACTCTAATGGGTGGATGATTGATAGGCCTCTAGAATTATTGAAGTAAATTCGGTTTTTATAGCATAGACTTTAGCTGTTTTGGATGCTATTAGGTTTGCCTATGAAAACCACTTAGAAGATGTATATTTTGAGTTAGATAACTTTATGTTGGTTAAATGTATAAAGAATGACTCTTATTAAAATGATTGGAGGTGTATAAATATCTTTAATAATATTCAAAAATCCATAAAACTAATTCGAAACCATTATTAGAAACAAATTTAGTAATCGACTAAATGGCTGAAGCTTCTATTGAAGGATTGTGCCCAAACGATTGGGGTTGTTTATCCTCCGGATCATCTGAGAAGATTGCTAGACAGGGATTTGAGACTTTTTACAAGGGAGCCTGATTGATGATTGATGATTGATGATTGATGGGAGGGCACCTGATCTATTTGTTCCGTTTTGCTGTTATCTTTTAGTCGTAGTTTCTGCCGTTTAATATTACGCTCTACATATTTGTGGATGTAATGTATACTGGACCTTAGTTATCTTTAATGAATGGATTCACTGTTGGAAAAAAAAAAAAAAAAGATCTTGTCTCGTTTAATGGACCGTGGGCATATATAAAGGGCAAAACTCCGACTCCATTTCTTTGGAATGGTAACCATATTTTACACACAAGATATGAGAAGAGATAATCATCAAAATAGGAGGCTGCATTACGGTTTTCAAAAAATGGATAAAATGTCTTATTGAATGAAAGAAACAATGTCATCTCAAGTTATCAATCTAAAACAGAACATGCATGATGGGTAAAACCCCAAAACCTAATCCATCGCGCCCTTAAATAAGAGAAAGAAAGAAGAAGGGGGAAAAATGTGAAGCAGAGCAACCTCTCTACTTGAACCTCCAAGGAGCAAATATGTCTAGTCACACTTCAATTGAATGGCGAGAGCCAAGGGCCTTCCTTGTGGGCAAGGGTTGCCAGAGATAGGGAACAAGGAAGGATCCATAGGAATGGTACACTTCTGTTTGCCCAAACAGTGCTGCTCCACAACTTGCCTTGCCGCCGGCGAATCGCACGTCCCTACCGCATAGTTTCCACAAGCACCTTTAGGATCGCCGAAGCTGGCGAATTGCACAGCCGACACCTTGGTGTAGATAGGGCACTTTAAAGTTGCTTCAGTCTTGGCCTCGTCCACTACTGTGTGGAATCTCATCTTCTTGCTGGCGAATGACTTCACATTGGGCGGGTGTGCGTCTGTGATGTAACTGCAAATCGTGTCTCTATCCACCAGCATGATCTCGATATTTTCAGGGTTCGCTTTCTCCTCCTCTAATACGACCAGCAGATTGTCTTTCTCATTCAGGAAAGCCCTAGGGATGTGGTAGTCCGATTGACTGGGCTGTCCCAGGGGAGAGAGGTATGACATCCAGTGACGGCCGATGCTGTTACCGTTTACCCAGATCTGTCCCTTTCCCATACCGGTCATCCTGATCGCCACCGGATTCCTTCCCTCCGGCGTCCCAAATCTTGTCTGTAAATTAATTCAATATTAGAATGAAAGATGAATTCAAGGTATATATTTGCTTAATCTATTTTGATATTCAGGAATGTCATTTTATCACCTGAATATTAATTATTTACCTTGTACCAGGAGACAGGGCGTCCCTCTCCTTCGGCCTTCTTCCAATGGAACTTCTTTGCGCCCTTTTCCGTGAAAATCTTTTGCTTTTCACCTGTCAGAGAAACCTGAACAAAATCCACGACGTTGACTGTGTATTATTTAAACGAGTTATTGTGTGATTGAGAAATGAGAAGCAGTAGAATTTACCTTATGACCCCAACCATTGTCGGTGAGATCGATTGTTCCGGTGTTAAGACCGAGGACAGTGACACGAGTAGGACCGGCGAACCTGTGCTCCATGTATGCACCGCTGTCCTGTTATATATTCATCAAATTTGGTTAATTATCAAAAACCAATGAAAGAGAATCATTCAAATCATAAAGTTGAAAGGCACTTACGGGCAGTCCAACTGTGTAACATAAGAAAGTTATGTGATTAACCCCAACCGAAAGGTTTGCAGACACTTGCAGTCCAAAACCTTTCTCTTCATGGCTACCGTGTGCAGATCCTTCACAACCATTACATTACAAGATTAACACCTAGTGATGATTGAAGATATATAATATGAAATGACCTATGTGCGGTTTGCTTACCGACGAATGCACCGTTCACAAATGCGAGCATTCCGTGGCCATTACTGACCACACGAAGAACGGGGAGTATGCTTTTCTTCCTGGGCAGGTCTTCAGGACCCAGCTCGATTCTGCAATAATAATATGTTAGGGATGGATGGCGCTGAGAGGAAAATAACTACGCCATGAATGATTGATAGAATGAGAGACACGTAGGGAAAGGACTGACTTTGTGGTGTACCAAGCATAGTCACTAGCGTCTTTTAGCAAGGTGTAAAGCTCTTTGGGTCCATCGGAATTGACCGGCACCCCCTTGGTACTCGGAATGCGTGCGGAATACACCTCCCACTCAAGTTTCCCTGCCGCCTCTGATCTTTTAAAGTTCCTCGAATTATGTTGTGAAACAATCTGGATTATATTGGCCCCATATATAGTTATTAGGAGGAGTTTGCCTATATATATATAGAGTTTTGTGTGTTTGTAAAGTGATAAACAAGTTACCGTTTGGGTGTTGTATACTACGGTCTTGCAGTCAGGGAGGATGCTAATGGAACGAGGGGGTAGATGATATTCCTGACCCCTGAAGTTTATGGTAGCAGCATTCTCTGTGTGGTTGTTGGTTAAGAAAGCAGCACACAAGTCGCTTCCTGGCCTCTCGTACACTCTAATCTGCACTCATTCGTGTTTAATGCATCATCTTTAATCAGCCCTGTAATGACCTCAATTCTGACAATGATATATATATAATTATCCGTCCATGAATGCTCACCTCATGGAATTCGTTCACCTTTTCCGTGGTGGATGTTCCTTGCAGAAGAGCCTTCTTGCACAGGTTTATAGCCCTATGAACATCCCGAAGGTGGCTCCATTTGGGTCCTTTCTGCAGACCATATTCATCCAGAGGGGCTTCGTCGTAGTACCGAGTCATTGTGAAGGCGGAGGTTGTTCTTCCGAAATTTGTTCCACCATGGTACTGTACAAGTAGGACACATAATGCAAGTTTCAAATCTTGTTTTGAGGGGGCAAGAAAAGAAAAAAAGAAAAACCAGCAACAGTAATTGCACACGAGTTTTTTCGGACTAGACAAGTTGAGTACCATATAATAGTTAATCATGGCTCCATTCTTAGCAAAGAAGCGAGCGACTGAGTAGGCAATGTCTTCTGCAGATCTTTGGGAGGGAGGATCTCCGAACACTCTGTACCTGTAATTTACAAATTTACCTCCAAATGAGTTTATTTATTGCCATTGCTTTCATGTCTTATGAAGTGAAAGATGAACATGCATGCGAGGGAATGAATATATTTATATTGTGGGAAAAGCTTATTACTGAGCCGTCCAGTTTTCAGTCCAGATGAAAGGCTTGTATGGCTTGTTTGGGCCAGAGAAGGTATCACCACAGTGTCTTCCGTTGCAAGCGTTAATCTGCGGAAAGCTCAAAGTTAATCATGTCTATGGAATTGAAATTAAAGAACAAATTAATAAAACTGATTACGCTTAAACAAATATTCCAGGGAACTCACCACAGGATCAGGTGCATCCTTTTGCTTGCACATGACCCAAGGAATACCAAGATTCAATCCTAATGCGAGTCTCGCAGACCACTGGACATAACTATCTCCCTTCTCTCTGAATGCTCTTTGGATATGGTTGTACTCATTCTCAATCTGCAGCAAACAGATTAATTAAATGTATACCCAAGGTTTCTTCAAATTAAACAAGTAGCTACATTCGGCCATGCATGGATAGGAATCTCATCAGATCCTAACCTGTCCTATGATGATGGGCCCTCCTTGAGGAGCGAACAGATTCTCGCCCTTCAACTTTTCAACAATAACTGACACGAACTCTTGCATGTGTTTCTGATAGATGCAGATATCAAATAAGATTTTCAATCTTTAATGATTTGCTCAGTCGTCAAAACCGAAGCTTGCAAGTTATGGAGAACAGAGGGGATTGACTACGTACCTTGAAAGGTTCATTGTCACTACGAAATATGATATCTGGAACCTCTCTCAGCCAGTATGGAAGTCCTCTTTATTAGAAATTATCAGACATCAGTATTTTCATAATTACGTTTGGAAACGATCGGCATATGTGTGTGTGTTGTAAATGTTATGAGAAGAAATTAATATTCGTACCCGTGATTCCATTCAGCCTGGATGAAAGGACCAAGTCGAAGACATGCATACATTCCTTTCTCCTGAATCAGCTTAAGGAACTTCACTACATCATTTTTCCCCTCAAAGTTCCACTGCACCATGAAGCAGACCAGACGTTTCACCAGAAAAACGCTTGATGAGACTCTAGCCAATCGTAAAACATTTACATTTACATTACCTGGCCTCTCACGGGCTCATGAGCGTTCCAAAACACGTAGGTTTCGATCATATTTAAACCGCCATGTCTTGCCTTATCAAGAAGGTCTGGCCACATCTGATCCATCAACAAGGCGTGCATATTAATATTAATTATTATTTGTACGCTTGGGCCTAGCCAGGAACCAGAGGAAGTGAAAGAGAAGAAAGCAAACCTCAGGGGGGCTTCGAGTGTAATGGATGCCACCCGAGTAAAAAAGCTCTCGCTTTCCATTTACCATCAACGATCTTCCGTCATAAGTTACTGTGATGTTGTTTCCACGATAAGCGTACGACAATGAAACAATGATGGCAAGCAAGGTAGCCAAAAGGGTTATTCTGCTCGCAGACGCCATTTAAGCGCGCACACGCATGTATATCTCTAGCCTCTCTATATTACTACGAAAACAGCTTTGAGTTCTCTTTTCTTTTTGTTAGTCGGAAAATAAAAAAACTTGAGTTCTTGTTTCAAACCATTTATGACAAGCGAAAAAGCTGTTTGTCTCTTTACAGAGTCGAAGGCATTAATATAGATGACAAGAGAACTGCTTCAATGGGACAAAAATAGGGGTGGAGTTGATAAAACTGAGGGTTTAGAAGAAATATCGCTACTCAGCCTTTCATTCTCTGTTGGGTTCTATTTTTAAGTAAAACGGAGAGTAAACGTGGCATTTGGAGGAGCAATGTTTGCTCGAGAATCGGAAACAGAGGCTGGAGAATGAGAATATAGAGTCAAGGGTCTCCCATTTACTTTTTTTTTAGTAAGTATTGTTTGAAATAATAATTAGAATAATTAAAAATAATTTTTTAATCATAATTTATAGTATATAAAATAACTATATAAAAAAAATTTTATATCGATTGATATGAACAAACCCTGCAAGGATTTCAGAAATAATCTCAAACAAACAGTAAATTGGTCTGAATAATCAATTACCGCGTCAAATTGCTTTTAATAGATTTTACCATAAAATGATGTTCTAAAAGGAACTAACTTTAGCAAAAAACAGTTAGCCAATACTATTTGTTGAATTCAGCGAATTTATTAATATAAATATAGATGCTGTTTATAAAATTTTATAAAGTTATAATAGAATAATTAATTAATTTTCATGAGTGCATGTATTTGACTATTTTCCCTGTAGGACTATAGGTGTTCTGATCAGGAGGAGTGGGCTTTTGTGTCTTTTGGGTCTTTTGAAACTTGACAGAGTGGGCGGACATATTTGAGTAATTTACAAATAAATATTTTCTTATTTCCTTATTAGGATTTGATGTCATTAGCAATCGACTAATCTATTTCTTAAGATGTAGGTTCACAATGAAAGAAGCCTCGTTGTCTTCAATTAATTATCATGGCTGCGTTAAGGGCATATATCAATTAGTGTTTTCCATTTTTGGTTTATTATGATTTCCACTTGTAATGGTAATTAATGAATTGATGAAAATTTGCGGAGTAGACGATTTAGTTTATTGTCATCAAAAGTTGTATCTTCAAAACATTCAATTACATGTTATTAATTTTTTTTCAATCAGTAATCATATTTAAAATTTTATTTAGAAGCTATGTTTGATGGTAGTTAAGGGATTAATGAAAACATGCAGTAAAGATTTTAAAAGTTGTATTTTCAAAATACTTTTTGAAGCAATTAATTATACCTTAATAAGTTTTTGCAATCAGTAAAAAAATCCCATTTATATTTTTATTTAGCAACTCTATTTAATGATAATTAATGGATTAATGAAAGAATGCAGTAAAGATGTTTTAAAAATTTTATTTTTCAAAATACTTTTAAATTAATTAATTACATGTTACTAGTCATTTGCAATCAGTAATCCCATTCATATTTTTATTTATAAATTGCATTTAGTGGATTAATGAAAATGGGTTCTAAAGACATTTTAGAAATTGTATTTTTTTTTTGGCCAAATAGAAATTGTATTTTTAAAATTTCCATTTTTGCCTTATTAATTATGATTCTCACATTTAATGAGGATTAATGAATTGATGAATTTTTTTGGTAGAAGAATTGGTGAAAATTAATTATCTACAGCACAGACATTTTAGACACTTTCATTAATCTCATTTATATTTATATTTAGACATTGTGTTTAATAGTAGTTAACGTATTAGTGAAAACATGTCATAAAGAAGTTTTATAAATGCTTAATGGTAATTAATTGATTGATGAAAACAAGCACTAAAGCGATTTTAAAAATTGTATTTTCAAAATTTCTCATTTCTAGGTTATTAGTGATTATTGATGTAATATCCCGAATTTTTTGACTAGAATATAAATAATAAGTCTGAATAAAGTAAACTACTAAATCTAATTTGATAAACATCACAAACCACACTCTGAATAAAATATGAATTTCGTTACGAATTAGTTGAAGGAAGTACCTGATTCCGTTAGTGTAATATTTATATTTATATTTATAATATATAAATATAATTTAAAAATAAATATTTATAAAAAACAAATTTAGTAAGTAAATTTTAGAATAAAAAAATAGATTTAGTTAAAATATAATTTTAAGTAATATATATATATATATATATATTAAAAAAAAGTATTGGGTAGCGCCAAAAGCACTGCCTACCATTTTTTATATTAATAGCACCTCAGTGTCACTAAGTCAAATATTTTTTAAAAAAAAAATTGGTGCCATTAAGCACCATACGAGGGAGGAGATGTATTATGAAGACCACACCCAATAACCACTTCAGGCAAGTGAAGTGTGGTGCAAAGGGGTAAATGATGGAGGTATTGGTAGAAGTATTTTTAATTTTTTGGAAATTAATAAAGTATTTAAATTATTTTCTAATCAAAAAACTTCCTGCATACAAAATGTTCTAAATAATTTCCTCTTTCTTATGATAGTAATTTTGTGTTGATTATAGAAAATTTTAAGATTAGGATTTTAGGCAAATTTGAGTTTTATCAATATAAAACTATATGAATGTAGAAGACGACTATTAGTTAATTTTAATTAGTTTAATTTTGTTATTTAGTGAGTATAAGATTTTGTAATGAATTTTTTTATATAACAAGTCTATAAATAATTCTATATTAGACTTTTTAACCTATTGAATTATGATTAAACAATTTATTTGTGTTATTGAAGGTATTATTGAAATTCTAATCGATTTATTTTTGTATATTTTGTATTATATGAAATTATAAATTATAATTTGTTATTAGAAATTAGAGTTTGACATGAATTTAATTATGTGGAGGTTTCAATATTATTTAATAATTAGGTTATGATGATATAAGCTAGAAAAAAAGATTTAATTAATTTAGGATGTTGATATTGATAATTTTATGACCCTTGAAATTAACATGTAATTATATATTTATTATAAAGTGAATTTGACTTGTTAAACTTAAATTATCTCAAGTTTAGTTGTCAAGAACTCGAGGCAACCACTTTTTAATTTATCTTGTATGCTTGTTGAGGTGATTATAAGTATATGTTGGTATTTTTAATTGTTATAAATATGTTATAGTATTTTATATGTAAAAAATGTAAAATGATAGTATAAATTATATTTTTAGTAAACTTATTAGTTAAGTGAGCTTTAATGGTTTTAAATGATTGATGTTGCATAGCATTGAATATGGAAAATATGATAACAAATTATTGATATTTGTGATGTTGAGATGTTGAATGTGGTGAGTTGTGATTGGAGAAGGTTTAGTTCTTTTATACTACATGATATAACTGCCACTGTGCATATAGTTGATAGGTTTGACATTCTTAAGGCCGTTGGTATCACCCTTTCCTTTGGCCGAAATAAGGATCAGTTCAAGGGACAGGTAACACTTTTTTCATGTTCAACGGGAAGGGAATCCATGGTCTGATATAAGTTATGTAGCCTTTGGCCGAGCTACACCTCATTATTAGAGAGTTTAGTGCAGTCTTGTCAAAAAGACTAAATGTATTATATGTTTGTAGCCTATGAGTTTTGTCAGCGGTTAAAGAGATTATAAGAATGATTGGGGAGTTCTATATATATTAATTTGTTCTCTTGGAATATTAATGTTTTATTATAATATTGTACTTTATATTATTTATATTTTGCTCGCTTAACTATCTTGTAATAATTTCCTGCATAATTATTAAAATGGAGGTGGTTACTGGGTCTATGTGACTCATATCATCGATTTATATTTTTTTTAGATGAGAGTTCAAACGGTGCTATAAGGGGGAGGCGCACGATACTTGATTTGATATCAATTGTATGTCTTGTTTAGTTACATGAGCATAATGTATATTGCCAAACTTAAGGGCCTTTTATGCATTCGTTGTATATGTTGAATACTCCACTGTATATTGGAATTTGTACTGTGAATGAAGCCCTTTGATATGTTATTTATGTACTATTACTTAATATTTTGATGGAATGGTGAATTTTACGATAATTTAAGGAGATTGTTATATTAAGGATGTGTTAGAATAACATAAAATCTAACTCGGATCAAAATGAAAAGGGAAATGGTGTATAGAAATAAGTAATAAAGAGAACTAAAAAGAACTAATAATACAAGAAATAATATTGACATAATCAAGGGTAAAATAGACAATTATCATTTGATCTTAAGGTTAACGTTGGAAGACAAAATAAAAGGTCAAGATTTAGTCTTCAAAAGTAAAAATAAATTATGAGAATGAAAAACAAATCTCATCTCCTTTTTAAAGCTACAAAAACCGTTCAAATTAAGGGGCTAAGTAGGAAGAAAAAGAATTGGTTAAAAGGTTAAAGTATCATCAAAGTTTTCTAACTTGGAAAAATTTGACCAAAAGCAAGACATTAATAGTATTTTGATCAACATTTCCTTGTCCTTTTTGAAGGGCAATTTCAGTCAAGTAAAAGAAGAGAGAAGGAAGAATGGAGTTGAATTAACCAAACCACCATAGTTAATTAATTCGTTCACTTTTTCAATAAGCCAACAAATGGTGACATGTCACCATTTCTTAATTTTGGGTAGAGATTTTCAACTAAGCAATTGCAAGAAGGTAAAGAATGGATATTTAAAACATCTCTCCCTCCCTCACACTCATTAAAGTCAGCCAAGTAGAGAAAAAAGAGAAAGAGAAATGAGTAAAAGGAAGAGCAAAGAAATAAGGTAAGTGTTCTTACTTCATTTTTACCTCCTATATCACATTTCTAGCTCTTGAGGCCTCTATGAAAGTTGTTTCCCTTAGTAAGAGCTTCCTTTCTATGATTTTAGTTTTTTGAATAGAGGTGTTTTATGTTGTCTACAAAATGTCAAAGTTGGAGAAACCAATAACTTGCTCTAGAAAGGGCAAGAGGTGAGTATAAGTTTTGATTTAAACCATATATTGTGTTGATTGGTTGAGTTTTGTGGAATCCTCTTTATTGCCCTAATTTTGGTTGTAATATATTTTTAGGGTTTCATATTGATTTGATTATATAAATGGTAATATATGATGATTCTAGCAAGTATTGTGGCTAAATTTTTCAAGAAGTCACTTTGTGACAATTTAGGGTTCTATTTGGTCAGAACAAGGCATGCAAAAAGAGCATGATTTTGGTGTTTTTGAAGTCACCAATAGTTTAGGCAAAATTGTGTGGGAATAGCTCCTGGTTATGAATTATGGATCCTTGGAACAAAATCCCTAAAATTGGAATTATGTTACCAAGTTAGGGTTTCTATTTGGCAGTGTAAATGTGATGTGTTTTTGAGTAATCAAATGTTGTCCAATGAATATGATATGTTTCAGAATAAAATTAGACTTGTCAAACTTTAATTTGATAGGTCATTTGTGTCATTTGGACTAGTACACTAAGCGATATGAATTTTTGAAGTTAGACTTGTAAAACTGGAATGATTTTGTGGCAGTGTGCAATAAATAGTGATACTGGAATTCTGTGCTCATAATTGACTAAATGAAGTATATTTCCTTCAAACTATACTTAATAAGAGACACAGCTTTAATCATTACAATTGGACATCTGTACATAAAGGGCCCGTTTGGTACACTGGAATTGATTTTGATGGATATGGATATGGGTATGGAAATGAGATTTAAAATTGTGTTTGGTATGTACATGGAATTCAAATATTATTTTTATTTAATATTTGTATTTAAAATGAGAAATTACTAATATGCACTAATAAAAAACCTAACCAACACCACAAACATCAAAACCATTATTATTATTATTTTTATTAATTTTTTATATCCTCTTCTCTTTTTATTTCAAAAATTACCTATTAATTTCATTTTTTTCTATTTTTTAAATAATTATTTTCAAGTTATAATTATATTGTAGAAATAAAACTAAGGATGTTACAGTTGTCGCCGGAGTGGGGAGAGGTCGCTGTTGTTACTGGACAGAAGAGGGTAATTGATGGAAATGTGAAGGTGGAATTACGAATCTTAGCTTTTGAGATATAATTCATTTTGGTGGAATTGGCTTATTTGACTTCCATATGGAATTGAAATTGAGAGCCAATTTCATCGTACCAAACACACCTCCTCATGGAATTGAAACCAAATTCAATTTCCACTATATGTAATTCCAGCGTACCAAACAGGCCAAAAGATATGAATTTTCAAAGTTTGATGCAAATTCTGATAGTTTTAAGTTAATGTGCGAAAATAAGAAAGTAATGGCATGATGTAATTACCATGAACTCTAATGGTAGTAATAAGCATTTTAGGTTAGTTTTATCACATTGACTATTCATTTGGTTTAGTGCATTAACATTAAAGATAATCAACCCTAATATCTTGAGACAATGAAGAATTTGGATAAGTAATAACTTGTTCGTCTATGAATATTAATTTATAGGGTTTGACATTTGTCCGGGACACCCAAGAGACAGGGAACAAGATCAAGAATTGGAATGACTTTAAGGTAGTAACTTTTCTCTCACATACTATGTATGCCTTTGCATGCATGTATGAACCACTGTGTTATCTGTGTTGTGAACATGAGATAGACAGTAGGGTATAGTGGATTATTGGATCCTTGAGTCGCGAAACCTATTAAGCATTCAAATGAGAAGGGCAGAGGCCCATTTGAATACCCAACATTGTGGGAATGGACCGATAGGTCCTATGATTGTAGTCGATTCTACATATCATGTTTTATCTCTGAATGTTGAATGTGTTGTATGTTATGATTGATGGTTGGCTTGGCGTGTTCATTGTATGCATTTTATATGAGTGATAATTGTTACTGTTGAGATTCTTTTAAATCTCATCCCTTTCCAAATAACAAATTTTACAGCATGAACAAGCAGTTTTAAGGGCAAAAAGGTAATCATGAACTATTAGATCAAGACAGAAAGATATTTTGTTCAATTGATTATCTGTTTTTGCATTGTAAATTATATAAATTAATATACGATAAGACTAGTACTAGCCGTAGTAGTAGTCACGTTAGTTGTAGCATGAATACTGGTAATTGAATGAGATAATTAAAACGAAATTGGGTAATCGTACATATAGGGCCCATTAGCTATCAAACGCAGAATGTGGGTATCCGCAGAGAACACTTTGGGCAAACATTCTGATATTAATAAACAGAACTAAAACCGTATAGGTTGTAATGAAATTGCAAACCAGTTGAGACCACATTGAAAATATTTTGAAAATCCATCTAACTGCAGGTTCTAACCTTGTCTTGGAGTCTGGATCTCTATTATCTATAAATGATTTATGGTCTCTGGTTTGAAGTCTTTATCTGTTTGAACCCATCCCAACGCTTTGAAAACTATGGTGTTACAATTCCCACTTTTTTTTGTGCATGGTGATTCCCATTTTTAATGGTGATTATAAAGTATACAAAAGGCCCAAAATTTGAATTTCAGCATTTCCCCTTCTCTTTAGATGCAACAAAAATTGGATTCAGGTCCTTAGGCAAGTAGGTAACTGGTTTGGAAGGAAGGAATGGAAAGGGATGGTAGGGCGATAGAGGAAAGGGGGTTACCTTATTTAGTTTAATTAAATAGTAGGGGAGGTGATACTTTTAGAGCCTGTTTGAGAAAGCGGTGAGGAAGAAAAAAATCACGCTAAACAAGGAAAAGTCACGTTGAAGCTCTACTATATAGCTTTTGGATTGACCATGGACAAGATGCGTTCCTAATTTAAAGCTGGAATTTATAGCTTTTACTTATGCATTATGAGAGAAAAATGTAACACATTGGAGAGAGGATAACGGAGATAGGGAGGTGACGCATAACAAAAAGGGAAAAAAAAGATGGTAATAACCTTATGCAACATTAAGGATCACATGAAAAAAGATAAAATTATTTTAAAAGACCAATGACCATATATATGAAAAGATAAATTTTTTATCGTAAGTCCAATAATTTGATATTAATTATGCAAACAAGTTTTGATTTTTAAAGTAGAGATAAAAGTTTATATACCTTCTCATCCATTAAATGTATTTAATTAAGTATTGGAAAGATTGCAATCAAATCCCAATTAACAAATTTAATGGTAACCAGGTCCTTTGAAATCATCAAATTACAAAAAAGCTCTAAGGGATCTGGGTATAATTAATTCCAAATGTAAAAATACAATTTTACCTCATATTGAATTTGAAAAAAATAGTTGAAATTTTTAGGCTTAGCCATATTGGAAAAAGTCGAGTTCTTCTCTCTCACTCAGACATTATGAGGCGTGAGCATGGAGATATGAGGAAGAAGAGCTCAATTTTTTAAAACAGGATTGAGCCCCAAAAATTTCAACTCTTTTCAAATTCAATAAAAGGTGAAATCATATTTTTTACGTTTAGAATTAACTGTACCTAGGTCCCTTGGAACTTTATTGTCATTTGATGACTTCAAGGGGCTTGGTTGCCATTAAGTTGGTTAATTGACAACTGGTTGCAATTTTCCCTTAAGTATTTTAGTTTTTTCAATAATAAATTGAATATTTTTATTTTAAAAAATATTTTAATTTTAATTCTTCTCTTAGATTATCATAATATATACATATAATATAAGAAGAATTTCATTAAAGGACCACTAGACCAAATTTATTTTATTCAAAGATCAAAACATTTTGAAATTTTTGTACAGGATCAAAGACCAAAATGAAAATAAGTTTTATTGGTAAAATGACAATAAGCCCTCTTGCTTTGTGTTTAAAAAAACATGTTTGATCATCGTTGGAGCTCCAACTACTGGAAATTAATGTGTTGTTTATAAGAGAAATTTTTTAATTGGTAAATGAAAGTTGCTAAAACCTAATAAAATGTCATAAATTTCTTAATAAAATTTATTAATGGGTTTAAGTAAAAAATAAAGTCTCAACTTAAATATAATTGTTTGCGTAACATATATTAAAATGCATTAGTAGTCCAATGGCCACCATTGTTTTAAGTA
This sequence comes from Albizia julibrissin, assembly GCA_037074505.1. NCBI lineage: Eukaryota > Viridiplantae > Streptophyta > Magnoliopsida > Fabales > Fabaceae > Albizia > Albizia julibrissin. The sequence continues at coordinate 682,617 of CM073480.1, read as the reverse complement.
CACAAACTTGTGCCCCCACCATGTCATCAATTATCTCCGTCAAAGCTGCAGTGGCCGATTGGCCACCAAAGCTTTGGCGCCAAGAGGGGGGGAGGTCGCCGGCAGTGTAATACTACATTCGATCTTAAATATAAGACTTAATTAATTTTTTTAGAAAGTTTAAAGAAACAGAATACGAAGTAACTTTTACGGTTTGCGAGGTTACTTTTACGGTCTACGAGGTAAATATGTGGAGGAGATTTATCTCGATTTATGTAAAGCGGGCTTATAAAATAAGCCCGATTGGAAACAGAGTTTCCAAACATGCTATTTTTTTCTTCAAATTACATTGTTTAATTCACAAACTGATATATAATATAATAATACATGATATATGTTATGATTAAGTTGTCTATTTAGCTTTCTTAATATCTCCAAAAAAAATTAACCATGATCTTAAATTTAGGACCAAAAAAAATATTTTTTAAAAAAAACAAATTATATAAAGGCATCTGTGTCATTTGCTTTAAATTTTAAAGAGGATAAATCAGGTATTAACATCTCTTTGATACTATAAGTATTTGAGACACCATTTTGTCTTTTCCTTTTTTTTTAAAGTTCTTTTTGTGGAATTTTCCCTTTAACTTAATTTATTATGAAATGAAATAAATCAATACATGAAGAATTATGACAAGCGACCCATGAAAAAAGAATTATGGTAAGTGAACTTTTAAAGTTTAAGAAACTAATGTACCATTTAAAAAGGGTATGATTTGATGGAATTTTTAATTTTACACACACATATCTTTTAATTTTTTTTTAGTTTTTTTTTTGGGGTTTCTGTTCCCTCCAGAAATTTCACGCCTCCCTCCATTTCTTGAAGTTCGAATTGATTACAAAAGTTCCTAAACTAACACTCATATACCCCTGACGCGCCACCTTCTTCCTCAAGAACCCTCTGGATTTCGATTGTCAGGAACCATGTCAAAACACCAAGACGACCTCGACCTCGATCTCCTCCTTTCCCTTCAAGACAGAGTTTTGGAAACTCCTCCGACTTCTCCCTCACCCCATTCAACGGGTACGCCGTCAAATCCTCATTTCTTTTACATTTATTTGATGAAATATTGCTTCAAATAATGACTCTCCCGATTATGAATTCCCACTGCACCCAATAAAAGAACATTCGTATTCGAATTTTCAAATCGTGGGTCCTCATGCATTTCTCAAATGGCAGGTTACTATTCCGACGATGGCTCGACCAGGCAAAAGGAGACGGCTGACATGTCAGTATTCAGAAATGCTGTTCAGGATTGTCTTGAAGACGAAACCAAAGCAAATAAAAAACCTGAGAAGTTGAATGGGCCGGTGAACAAGAAATCAAATCAGACCGAGGTCGAGAAATTTTCTGGTCTTCGAATAAGGTTGACGTGGGATTTTAATATTTTATCTGTTTACTCAAATCGAATACATCGAATCTATGAGATACAGTTTGCTTTTAGGTTCTAGATCTATCGGGCATTGTAGCTTAAGAGAATAGAGTTCATCCTGTTTATAAATGATTTGGGCATTCTAAGCAGTGATGGGAAACGGGCTAAATTTTTTCACATACAGGAACCAATTGGTAACCTCTGCAGAGCTCAGGGAACGGTTTTCAGACATTCGTTTCGTTCGGCTATCAGTAATCAAGTAATCTTCTTTACTTTGTGTCCCACTATGAAAGTTGTCTTCACGATACAACTGGGGTCTCTCTAGAACCTGTCAATATACTTTTGGCATGCAATATTCTTGGCCACGGCCTGAAAAACCAGAATGATTTTGGATTCAGGAATTTGCTGATGGGGGATACTATTTCTGGATGTTGGGCGACGATTGGAGTACTGACAGAGAAAGGGAGTCCAAAGACAAGTTCGACAGGAAAGAGCTTCTGTATATGGAAAATTGGGTGTTTGGATGAAAGTAATACTTCTCTTTTCTTGTTTGGAGATGCTTATAAGAGGAACTCGCAAGAACATGCAGGGACAGTCTTTGCATTGTTTAACTGTTCAGTACGCAAAGATGCTATGGTATTTAATTGTAATGAATCTGTTAGGTACCCTTTATACTGGTTTGCCAAACGTATTTGGATATTTTATTTGTTTTTGCAGGGTAATGGGTTCTCATTGAGTGCATTTTCCCCAAGTCAAATTTTGAAGATAGGAACTTCTGTTGATTACGGAGTTTGCAAGGGAAAACGAAAGGACGAGATGCCTTGTACGCTGGTTATAAATAAGTAAGAAAATGAGTATCGATGCAATGGATACACTGTTTTTGACTTTGTGAGGGAAGTTTAGGTGCTTAGAACTATGGAGATACGGCATATACCTTAAATTTACTGTCATATATGTCAACTCTAGCAAAGAAATCTGGCATTGCTTTGGTTACGCATGATATAAGATATAAGTCACCCAGAAAACTAGTCTAACAAACCTTTATCATAAGCTGAAAGAAATTTGGCACTGATCTAATCTTGGAAATCCCAAAAAAAAAAAAAGCATTTCCCTGATCTTCGAGGGAAGGCCAGGCTTTTTTTTGGCTTTGTTTTACGTTGATCTTTCAAAATTGTAAAGATCGATCTTTGTTATTTCAGGCATCAAGGGACATATTGTAAATATCATAAATCGGTAAGCACCATCAAGTCGTTCAATGTTTCTTGTCAATATTCTTTGCAAAAAGGTTATGCATTTGCCAAACTACCTCCTATTTGTTGTTATCTTGCAGAGATCATCAAAAGAGTACTCCACAATGCGAACTGAACTCAAGGGAGGGTGGGTGACGAGTGTTTACTATTTTCATCTTTTTGTTTGTGAACTACTCGCAAGTGTCTTGATTAATTTCCCTTGATTATGTGTAAAATTGAATTTTATTTAACAGGAACTTAAGAACAGCATTTAGGCCTTCGGATTATCTCAAGTCAGAAGGTATTCACTTAGTTGATCCTGTTATTGGTAAAACAAACTCAACGAAAACTCAGCCACTGAAATTGCTGTCAGTGGATGCTCTTAAAAAGGCATTGAGGTTTGTTATACTTGGTGCAACTAATCAGCTGTTTTACTATATTTGCTGGTAATGACTTTTGGCGCCATGAATTAATTGGCATCTCTATACCAGCAATGCAGACAAAGTGACAACAAATAAGCATTCGCAAGGGATAAGATTTCTTTCGAAGATCACAGGTCATCATTATATGGTCTTGTGCTTTTATGGTTTACTACGTAGCTCGATGCTATTGTGTTTTTAGCCACTTTTTACTTCCAATTGCAGGGAAGCCGGACTCTGAGGCATTGAAGAGAAAACAAATGATGCCAAACGAGCAAAGCATGTGCATTGATAAGAGGCAAGTTTGGAATAAGATTTTAAGTTGATCTTATTTGTCTCATATAGTAAGCAGTACAAGTGTATACATGGTCAGTGAAAGTATGCTAGTCTAACTTATATCTTACGTTGCTTCAGGAAATCGTCTTCAGTAAACGAGGGATCTCCTGCAACAAGAGGCAGACATTTAGGTACCAAAAGAATAAAAGCTGAAGGGCAAGCATTGAGTGATAAATCCCCAAGGGGTAGTGGAAAGATGATTGAATTAGACATTGTTAGCTCAGATGAGGACATCTGAGACTTGTGGTCTGAGCACGATCCAGCTGATTCTGTTGTTGAGGTTTATAATATTGAAGAAAATTTACTGCCTGGTTAGAAAACGAAGACTTCTGCAGGATGGCAAGTGATGGTGAAATGGCGCAGATCAGTGGACATAGAAGCTTAACACATTGAAGAGGGTTATTATTTCTGCAAAAATGCTAAATGCGAGGACGGGAATCAAATTTTGGGATTCTCATGTTTGGTTAGGCTGAATTCGATTTTATTGCTTTGGCAGGGGAATACTTACTGATTCACCACAATTGGTGAAATGGGGATTGATTTCCAAGTGTCAATGGCTGCATCTGCATCCCTATTCCTGGGAACAATTTTTTGTTTGGAAAAAATGCTCCCTTGTACGGCTGCGAAATGCTCAACAGGATTATTTGTATTTATTTGATTAAAGGGTTAAAGGTCAATTTTGCCCTATAAGTATTTTTGGGAGTAATTTTATCTTAATTGTTAATCCCGTTAAGTTTGACCGTTAGTTGATTGAATCATGGGCAAATTTGCTCCAAAGTAAAAATTTTCAAGGTAATTTTGTCATTCATTTTACTGTTGTTAATGTGCATATTTGCCTTAGAAATTTTTATTTTAGAGCAAATTTACTTTTAATTCGGTCAATTAATAGTCAAACTTAATGGGGTTAACAGTCAGGACAAAATTACTCAAAAATTGAAGTTTTTGGGGGCAAAATTGCCCCTAAAAATATTTTTAAAATAAAATTGACCTCGGTGAATACTTCCACAACCAAAATGGCTTTTAACCCCTTGATTAAAATTCCACTTATGTCTCAAGTATCGAAATGTTTGGTTGAAGTGTGCAAAAGCATTTTAAAATGATCTATTTAAGTCCCAAAATCACTTTGCCTGTTTTTTTGTAATTAGTGAGATGAGATAACATGAAGTCACGTATTACTTTTATGACAATTTAAAAACGTTTTTCAATTTCAACCAATTAAAAAGCAGTTTAACATTCATATCTAGCATATTAAAATCTTAATAATAAAAAAGTAACAACAAATATTATTATAGTCATTTAATTTTTTATTTTTATTCAACTAAGTTCAAATGAGTGGGAATGTTCATTTTCTTTCCGGACATATTGAATTTAATCAGTTCATTCCACTAATTATTTTAGGAATGAGTAAACACAAGACTTTCCGGCTATTTGTTGGGTAAAAAAAAAAAAAAAAAAACAAAACAAAGCCAAGGAGCCATCTGCGACTTTTATTAGTGCCTCTCAAATCACCAATATTTATTTAAGGATTAAATAGCAAATTTGTCCGGAAGTATTCACGAATGAGTAATATTGTCCTGAAAGTTTTTTTGATCTTAATATTATCTTGAAAATCCTAAAACGTAGCAATGTCATCTTATATTAAGAAATGTTAAGTGTGACCGTTTTATTTGACTGAGATATCTACATGGCACTGACACATGGCATTCAATGGTCCAGTTCATCACCACCTTAGCATCTTTATTTGTTCCCCCTCTCATTGTGTTTTGGTTAGCTGCAATGCTTCCTCTTCATCATCGTGACGGCGCCGGAGATGGAACATGCCCCATCCCCCACTTAGTGTGATTCGATTGATCTCTCTTAAGCTCTCTGCTTGTCTTGCAATCTTGATCTCTAAGCCTGATTGGCTCCTAGAGCTTCATCGATAGATACATCTTCCTCTAAAAGGAAGTTTGTGGAAATCACGGTGGTAGGAGGGAAAGATGATGGTGTCGTAAAGAGGCTTGGGAACGAAGACGTTGGCGTCGCGTCGTTGACAGGTAGCCTCCACTACTACATGTTGGCGTTAGCACGTCACATCGTACATATTGTTAGCATCAGCACCTGTTAAAACACAATAAACAAATAGTTTGATCACGTCCAATGATGTTGTCCTTAGGAGAGATTCAGAAATCCTCCTAGTAGATTAGGAAGCGGCACTCCCTAGGATAAAACGAACCCTTCCTGCAGAAAGCAGGGTGACAGAACTGCAGAAAGATATCAGTGTAACTTAGAAGAAGAGAGATAAAGGAGATGAGCTCGAGGACCTCCGTGTCACTAGACCTCAGTTCTATTAAATTTACTCCGTACATTGCCTTTTATAGGTAGAAATCATATGACCGTTGAGCAACAATAATGACCATTTATGACTGTTTAATGCCAATTAAAATGACAGTTACAAAAAAAAGTATAAATGACAATTTAATATAATAAAACCTTTTAAATATCATTAAAACCAGTCAATTAAAAATCCAACGGTCAACTCCAATGATCAGTTCAAAGACTCCTCTTATCAGTATTTTTACTAACTCAAGCTCATATTTAATTGTATACTAGGGCGTTCCCAATCTTGAATTATACAAGACTTCTTCTTTTGACACACTCACACACAATATTTACAACAATCCCCGCATGTGTCAAAGGAAGCTCGTAGCCTCATTAGCCGAGTTACATACATGTATATAACTATTGTATCTAGTGATCATTTGGACTATGAACTAAACCTAGACTAATAACACTTAATACACAGAGATGCCAGTGGTCTTATGGACTATGAACCAATACCTTTTAGGCGTATACCAGATGCATTAATAGTTAGATTATACCCCCTATATTTCTTGCTGTTAGCACGTTTTTGCTTGTTAAAAGGGCCATGCACGTGTCCTGGTATTTAACGAATGCTCTAGAGATTTCGCCAGGATCTCATAGGAGCGGCCCCACTCCTCATTCATATAGGCGATTTCATAATATGTACCTGCAATGAGTACATCATCCCGTAGGATTATGAAATCATTAAGAACTTTCGCTTAACCTCACCATTATGCATTCTAGCACTTTCTCTTGACATAGGAATTAACTGGTAATTTTTTTTAGTGCTAGCAGAACTAACAAACGACTTGTTATTACCTATTGAACCTCCTTCATGGGATCACCAATCATAGATGTTGGGTTGTCATCGCTGTTAATTTCAAATTGGCTTTAGTCCCATTCCCCTCAGTTAATTTGATTCTTCCTAGAGTTTCTTAACGGATCCGTAGGTCAACTTTTGACCTCACAAAATCGATTGAGATAACTCCATAATTTTTAAGCTAGCTTATTCATATAATATCTCAAACGATGTTTACTTACACAATTGCTCTTTCTATAATGGTTATTGTTATTTAGCCATTACAACTTGTCAACATAAAATGTCGGTTTTACACCCAAACTTTTTGCTAAGATGTTTTCAATAACTTAGCCTCCAATTTTAGCCAATTCCAGAGTGACATACTCTGACTCACAAATAATTTATTTTGGCTACTAGTGGATTTTCTCATGCAAAACTGAAATTCAGTTAAATATCTGTATATCTCAATACAACGAGAATCCACTATTTATGATACCAATGTTTATGGTACCCCTTAAATATTTAAATCTCCTCATGAGACTGCATATTTATATACGCTCAATCTTCACATAGCACAAGCTATATCACAGGAATTAACATCCTTTAATGCAACAAATTCTCAACAATTTGTGCATATCCAAATTGAGTAGCAAAATCAGTTTTTAAATCACTTTAAAAACTGTTAGAATCATAAGGAATATTCACAATAGTTCTTAAAAACAAATTTCAAAAAACATTTTTCAATATTGTATATAATCACTGTTCCTTTATGATTTTAACAACTAAAATCACATTTGCTTCACACGTGCTTTCATATTAAATTTTGAAGCCACATTAAAACACATATGCTATCTGCATTATAAATTCAATATTCACAATAGTCATGCATGTTTATACTACTATAAATATATACTCGCAAATCATGAAATTTAAACACATTTATCTCTACACTAGATAAATGATCAAATTTTCACACCAAACAAATAATTCACAAAATTTGCTTTCTGCAGCAAATAATAAAACCTCCATAATTAATTTTAAACCACAACTTGTTTTTACCAAATGAAGTTAGAAACAATTTGCAACTTTAAAAATTTTTAAGGCACCCCATATGTTAGGCACCCCTACACTTTCAAATATCTCAAAAATATTTTCACAACTTATAATAATTCTAATTTAATTAGAATCTCACTATACAATTCCCTTCCATTTTAATTACATTAGAATTTCTTAGAGAACTTCCACTAAAAGGGGAAATAAATTCCAAAAGCTTACAAATATCATGTTAAACATTGTTCCCCGTCTCCAATAAATATGTTGCCATGGATTTCCAAATACTACATTTATTTGAAAAAACCCACACGTCTATACTTAATACAATTTTATTTTCCATAAGTTCTGCTCAGAACTCACTAAACTACAAAAAACCAAACACATACAATTTATTATACGTCAATGATGGACGTTAATTGTAACGGCACAGCTTCTCCCGGACTGTCTTTACTCAGTCGGGTTTATGACTGACCAGGAACTTGCGTCTTTACTCGCAATCCCATGCTCACTCCGCCTCCTGCGGAATTATCGCCGAAGCGAGCCTTCCCAAATCTCGAGGACACTACCTGGGGGTAAGTAGTTCCTAACATGAGACCTGGTACCATTGAGCTCGTTTTATTGCCTTTCCCTTTTCAGAGGAATTTTATTTTAAAAAAAATATATATTATGAGCAGGCCACATGTTTATATCAACTAAGAAGAGATATATAGGCACTACAATATTCAAAAGCTCATTTAGCAAATCTAGCAAACAAAAACCACCACAATATTTATCTATAATAATTTTTGCTAACCATGATAAGAATCTCATATCATTCAAGTATATATCTAAACATGGTCATAGAAGTAAACATTAAAATTGAGACACACCTGTTTCTGCCATGTTTTTCTCTAAGGCCGTGAGTGCTGAGTAATTATTCATCAATACTGTAATGGTAAAGAGTAGGCACACTTTCCCCTTAAACTCTGATTCATTCAAAGGTTAACGCTTATGAATGCATAATAGCAATACTATGACAGTATTTCTTCAATATATTAAAACACCTGCTCCTACTAACATTCTTTGTAAAGCATTGAAAACATATTTTTTGTGAAGGAAAGCATGATAATAGTCATCCATGATGCAACTTAACATTTTTATTCTCTTCATTAATAATCATTGACCATTGGTACCTCATCACAAAATTACCGTTGCCATAAATTATTTCAGGGAGGTTAAAAACAATTTAAGCCAATTAATATTCTCATTAATCACATCCAATGAAACCTCCAACGTAAATGATTTAATTCACCAAAGGAATACTCATTATTACCAAAAACAATAAAACCTCCAACATATTATCTTTCAGACGTCTCATACAAAACTATAAATTGCTTGTACAATCATTAGAATGCCCTCCAGTAACTTTAAGTTCTAGATTTGATGTATGATACCTCACTGTCACATATATTAGTGGCTTCACTTTACTTGAAGAGATTGAGCATCATAGTTCTTTGTCTCGCCCACTATCATGACTCTTAATGCAGTAACTGATAAGTTATGGTTAGACAACAATATCAATGAATTATAAGCTGTTACTACTTAATCGCTAATAGCTACAATAAGTTTTTGGAAATAGGTATAAATTCTTCAATCTATAAAAATATTCTGACAATCTATCATTTGTTTCAAGTTAAAATTTTGTCGACGAAACTGTCAAAAAACACTGAGTTTCAACTTCAGGCATAAAGCTATCAAAGTACGTACCTGTGGCGAGAAATCAGGCCATGAAAATTTCAAGGAAGACATGATCAACAGTAACATATAAACTATCTACGTTCAATAGCAAATCCTTTATTGCTACATTTCTCATGAAAATAATCCTACACAAACATCTTAAGGATATATAGGATTGTTAGAGACATTTATCAGGATTATAATGCTGTAAAATGTTACAAGTGTACCTTTCTTTTAAACTCTAATTTCACTTGAAGGATAATTCAAATAGTGATATTGTGCGAGAGTGTTTCTTCATAAGGGTATTAATCTTTTCACAAAAAATATTTTGCACTCACCGTGAGTAGGTCCTTCATTTCTTGAAAAGAAAACTGATTAATGATTACCTCAGGAAGTAATATGATATCTACTAGCTGCCACACAAGAATATATCCTAAGATTGTTGGCTTTAGCACGTCACACCATACAAATTTTTAGTAACAGCACTTGTTACAACACAATAAACAAATAGTTTGAGTCACGTCCAATGATGCTGTCCTTAGGAGATATTTTGCAACCCCCCTAGTAGATTAAGAGCGGCACTCCCTAGGATAAAATGAAATCTTCCTGCAGAAAGCAGGGTGACATAATTGCAGAAAAATATTAGTGTAACTCAGAAAAAGAAAGAGAGAGAGAGAAGAGGAGCTCGGGGACCTTGATGTCACTAGATCTCAGTTCTATTGAATTTACTTTGTACCTTGCCTTCAGAAATCACATGACCGTTGAGCAGCAATAATGACCATTTACAATGGTTTACTGCCAATTAAAATGATAGTTACAAAACAAGTATTAATGAAAATTTAATATAATAAAATATTTTAAATGTTATTAAAACCAGTCAATTAAAAATCCAACGGTCAAAAATCCAACTATCAGTTCAAAGACTCCTCTTATAAGTCTTTTTACTAACTCAAGCTTATATTTAATTATATACTAGGACGTTCCCAATTTTAAATTATATGAGACTTCATTTGACACACTCACACACAATATTTACAACACTACAGTCATGGAATATGGTGTCATATTAGTGCCATCTGACGGTGGCGCGTACTTGTTGAGATTAGAATCAAAATTAGCATCTTTTCAAGCTTTTTTTAGAGGTAAATTAGCCTATTTTCAAGATTTTATGGCTCCTAGTTATGTGTAAGAGTCACAGTCTTCGATTTTTTCTTCTTTATGTGTCTTCGTCAAGCGTCACCTTCATTATCTTCCATGGACGTCGGCGACTGGACCAGAGGACATTAGAGTGGGTGGAGACGTGTCCTGATTCTCCTATTTTTTATTCAGCATCTTCATATTGTTTTATGATGTGTGAGGTTGATTGTGAAACCATTGTTGTTCTTTGCCTTCGGCATTACCAGAAAGGTCGCCAACAAGTCATCATGTTCATCTCTTTACACAAGTGTGTGGATTTCATTTACTTATGTGGTGGATGTTGGAAATTGTGCCTTAGGGGCCAATCATTGTACTTTGAATATTGTCATTCAATGAATTTCTCCATTTGGTTATCACATTATTCGCATGTTCACTGTGATAATTGTATCCTTGGATAAATCATAATGATTGTCCTAAATGTCCCTGGTCGGTCATCTATGTGGGAGCAAAGATGAAATAAGACCAGTATGACTTTGATAAGGTATGAGGATACTAATCAAAGTCTTAGGCACTTATAGGAGTATAAGGTGCTGGACCGACTCGCTATGAGAAAGCTGCATGGATCAAGTCATAAGCTTATCTCATGTATAACCATGTCACAATGCCCTTTGACCTGAGATCATCATGGATTCCTACATGGGAGTCACTAAGCTTTGACTTAGTCAAAAGTCACCTTTAACCGGGTGGTGATAAAGGCTACAATCGGGCTTAATGGTTTTCATGTAGAGGAATGTGAATGGTCAAGATGGAATTTGTCCCTTACATTAGTGAGAGATATTACTGGGCCCCTCGATGAGTAAGTCTGAGAAATGTATGGCCATACTACGATGGAAAAGAGTTTCTACTTCTATAGTCAGACTACTCAGGGATCGAGAAAGTAATGGTCAGGAATAGGAGGATGACATTCTCCATGCCTCATCCTTGACCGAAATATCGTGTGACAAAAGGGACGTAATATGGTTATACGACAGGTTATATCGTATTGTCGATCCTCATATGAATTGGGTAGTCATAATGTCTTGCTAGAGGCCGCTTACGACTTGTGGGTTAGTATAGTCATTGGCCCACTGCCAACTTCGTTTGGGCCTACAGGGTCGCACACAAGAATAGCCCAACACGAGCTATAATGTCCAGATTCATTGAATCTAAGATGCGTCTAAGATTCAATGAATACAATGTTTAATCTAGGGTGAATGAATTTTAAATATATATTTATTATATACACATGTTGTGTGAATATTTATTTGATAAATATTTATATGTGTTATATATATATATATATATATATATATATATATATATATATATATATATATATATATTTATATTTATATTTGGAAAGGAATATTAATAATATTATATACACATATGTATTTTTGAAATACATAAATACATATATAATATATATTATTTGATAATATATATTATATATATATGATAGTATTATATTATATGATCATATGATAATATTATATTATATATATATAATATATATTATTTGATAATATATATTGAATATATGATAATATTATATTATATAATGATATTATTATATTGTGTGTATATATAAAGATATTATATGATAATATCTCATATTTAATTTATGAAGATAAATTAAATTCCATTGGCTCTTTATTATAATTAAATAAATATGTTAAATTAAAACTGTTGGACAGATTTAATTAAACCAAGTTTATTTAATTAGCTTATTAAAACAATTAAATGTTAATTGATATGATAAGGATTTTGAAATTAATTAAGATTAATTTTAAAAATCCAATATCCATCATAAAATAGATAACCCTACTAGTTATAAAAGATGAGAGCTAGGGTTTTCTACAGATGATGAAAAACTAGAGAGCCACAAGAAAACCCTAGAAGGATATTAAAGGCGCTAGTACGCTGCCGGTGTTGGGGCCCTATTCGTGTGGATACCAGTAGAGGGAGCTGATATGAGTAGTTAGCTCCTCAAGATTGAAAAAGGCAAAACTCCAAGAAGAACTAGTTGACATGTTGATGTTGGGGATGGTTAATCTCATACTCATAGAGATTGATGCTCTTTTAAGAAGAATTAGCGGACATGTAGATGCCGGGGAAATTATTTCAGGAGCAACCAAACATGGAGATTTGTGAACTCGGAATACGTTGATGATTGTGGGAATTCAAACAAACATGAATAAGGTACGACTCTTTCTAACTTGATTTAAATGCTGTTGATAGATCCGCAATTGGGATTGATAAACTTTTGCAATTTTAATTTTATTTAATTCTTCCGCTGTGTGCCTACCAATCCCAACAGTGGAGGGGTTTATGTGGGATAACAAACCAATTGTTTGAGTTTTTTTTTTTTTGGGTGGCTGAAATTATGTGCGTGTCTACCACAGAGATGAAAGATGGAGGAGCAAGCTTCCATTGAAGCGTCAGAGTTCTTTGTAATCTCAGAAAGGCAAAGGGATGTTATTTCCAAAAGTTTTTTAATTTCCACCTACCTTCCAAAAAAGTTTTGAGAGATTTGGTGTATGGTCCAGAGTTGAGAGAATCAAAATGGGGCAGAGGTAGAAGAAGGGGCTATGGGAGGAGAGGGGAGTCAGGGTGAGATCTGAGAGGGAAGATAGATGCAATTTTTTGAGGGTGTTTTAGTAATTTCAATCCTTACCCTCCACATGCACCAAATATTTGTTCCATGAGTACCACGTCACTTGCCAACTCTGCATTTTTTTGGTTAGTTTTTTTTAGGTCAACGTTAGTCAATAGTTAAATAAGGATAATATTACTAAGTTTTAAAAATTTCAGGACGATATTGACACCAAAAAATACTTTTAGAATAATATTACTTATTCATGAATATAGCTATGCTACTTAATCCTTTATTTAAAAAGGTCATAAATTCAGAACCAGTGTCCAAGCATAAAAAGAGAAGACTATTATTTCGGCTTCTTTTTTGCATCTCCATGTACGCCTCTTTTTCTGATAATAAAATCAAAAGTTCTAAAGGTTACCTATTGTGTTCGCTTTATTATTACTTTTTTTTGGCCAAGTATTCGCTTTATTTTAAAAGGATTGAATATGTTGAAAAATAATCCCAATCAAGTATAAATTTATTTGGATAAACTTTTAAAAATTTTATAAGTGCTTTTCATATAAATCGAAACAAAATTTCTCTCACATACTTATCTCGTATATCATAAATTAAAATTAAAAAATTAATTTTAAAAATTATAATCACTATTCTAAATAAATATTATGTTTTCAATTGTATGTAACAAGTCAAAACTCTCTCAATGAATAATTTATGTTTGACCTGAATGTTTGAGTTAAAAAGAAAAAATAATTATCACGATGATCCTTATACAAAATTCATGGTACGGATATGATTTGATGAGAAATGCTTATCTATTTCAGGTACGCTAACTTACTATATTTTGACTAATTAAAATATAATAACTTATCTTATTTTAATCATACATAATAGATGAGTTATCTAGATAAATTTAAATTTTATGATTTAGGAATGAAGGAAGAGAATTATGTTTGTTATTTTTCTAAATTAAGAAGTTTATGTTTTTTAAAATAATAAAATTTAAATTTCTCCAATGACTCATCTACTGCTATGTAGGATTAAAATAAGTTGAATTGTTGCATTTTATTAAGTCATAGCATAAATGAGGTGAATCATAGAAGTATTTCTCTGATTTAGTGTAGTATATTAGGACTTATATTATTATAGGGAAAATTTCAGTTAGCCCTTGCTAACAAATTAATTTTAGTCCTGGGCAAAAAAAAAATAATAATAATTAACCCCTAAAACTTTCTGAAATTTCACTGAATCCCATGGTCAAAATGAAATTAATTTTTATGGTTAAAAAGAGAATGATGTCCTTATTTTATTTGTCTTCTAAATACTCATATTTATCTTGTGAGTTTCCATATTTATCTTGTAAATGACCAAAATATTTTTAATTTTTTAGGTTCTTTTGAATCTCTTTATTTATCTTATAAATATCTTTATTTATTTTTAAATGCCTATATCTGTCTTGTGAATTTTCATATTTATCTTGTAAGTGGCCAATATGTTTTTAACTCCTAAGGTTCTTTTGAATTCATTTATTTGTCTTGTAAATGACCATAATATTTTTAATTCCCTGTGGTCTTTTGAATCCCTTTATTTATCTTATAAATCTCTTTATTTGTTTTATAAATGCCCTTTTGAAAAAAAAAATAAAAGAAGGGCATTAGTATCTTTTTACCTGCAAAACTTAATTTCATTTTGATTGTGAAGATGCATTGAGGTTTCAGAAAGTTGTTGGGGTTGATTGAAATTAATTTGATACTAAGGGGTCTAACTAAGATTTTCCTATTGTTATAAAGGGTATGGGACCCACAGGGGTCACACTATTTTTTACCTATTTTTTTCCTGGAAAAGAAAAAAGAATTGATGATCTCCACGGTGAAAAATCCTAGATGTTACTCAGTTTATGTTACTCACTTAGAGCCTGTTTGATTCGATCTCATTATACCTTACAGTGTAATGCAATGAAACGTAATGATAATGTAATGTAATATTAATTACAGGGCTAGTGTTATGTTTGATTTTTAAGAGAGGTGTAATGAGTTATTATTTTAACAATTATTTAAAATTAATATATTACACAAAGTCTATTTTACCCTTATTATAATCTTTGTAAAAAAATAGTTAAGAGCCATCGCACTACCTCATCATAACTATCATGCTATCTCGCCGAGGATCGTCAAATGATGATGGTTGTGATGGTGGAGAATGGTAAAGGTGTTGTGGCGGTGACGACGAAAGGTGGTGATAGCAACAACAATAGAGGAGGAGATAATGGCTGCGATGACAAGGGTGACGACAGTAGAGGTGGAAAAGGAGGAGTAGTGGCGGAAACAATGGTGGAGGAAAAGGTCATGGTGGCTGCGACGACAATGGTGGACTTAGTGGTGATGAGGTTTGGCTGAGAAGGAGGAGGTCATGGTGGCGATGGCAATGGTGGAGGTGGCGGCAGCAGTGGGGGAGAAGGTATGGTGGTGGAGGGGGATCGAGTAGGAGGAGGTAGCGGCAGCAGCAACGGTTGCTGGTGGAGGGGCTGCGGTGAAGGAGGAGGAGGTAGTGTCGGTGACAGCAGGTGGTGATGAAGTAGGAGGAGGTAGTGGCGGCGGCAATGATGGAGGAGTAGATAGTGGTGGTGGCGGCGGCAGCAGTAGGGGGAGAAGGTAGTGGCGGCGGGAGTGGCAGAGGAGGAGGTAGTGGTGGAGGCGGCAGGTGAAGGTGACAGTGGTGGAGGAGGAGGAGGAGAAGGAGGTAGGGGCGAAAGCGGTTGTGGCGTGATGTGGCTAAGTAAAAAGATATAAATAAAATAAAGAGAAATAAAACTAGATGATAAATTGAACTTTTTTAACTATGCAATGGAATGATAATGAGGATTCATAAGAGATGTATGAATAAGGATTATCAATTTTTTGGCAATAATCATTATCATGGTAAACCCTATTACCATACTAAAACGCAATCAAAAATTATTCTCTTAATAATGCAATCATGATTATCATTATAGACATGCAATGTAGTTGAATCAAACGGACTCTTAGAGCCCATTTGGTTCAACCCCATTGCATGCATGCAATGATAATCATGATTGCATTACCATGAGAAGAGTGTTTGGTTGCTCTTTAGCATGGTAATAGGGTTTACCATGGTAATGATGATTACCAAAAAATTGGTAATCCTCATTCATACCTCCCCCCCTATGAATCCTCATTACCATCCTATTGCATAGTTAGAAAAGTCTAATTTACCCTTTAGTTTTACTTCTTTTTATTTTACTTATATATTTTTATTTAGCTACATCGCCACAATCGCCACCGCCACCGCCGCCGCCTCCTCCACCACCGCCTCCTCCTCCTCCTCTACCACTGCAGTCATCTGTCGCCATCACCGCCACCTCCTCCTCCACCACCGCTGCCACCTCCCCCTCATCTGCCGTTGCCGCCACCGCCACCACCTCCTTCTCCACCACCACCGCCACTACCTCCTCATCCTCCTCTACTGCTGCTACCACCCGGCACCTCCGCTACTACCTCCTCTTGCTCCGTCGTCGTAGGCCCCACCACCACTACCTCCTCCTCCTCCCTTGCCGACGCCACTACCTCCTCCTTCTCCGTTCTCGCCACCCACTACCGTCGCCACTACCTCCTCCTCCTCCTCTGCCGCCGCTACTACCTCCTCCTCCTTTGTCGCTTCAACCACCACCTTCTCCTCCTCCACCACCACCACCACCTCCTCTGCCGCTGCCCCCACCGCCACCCGGCATCACTACCACTACCTCCTTCTCCTGTGCCGCCGCCCGGCCCCGCCGTTACTACCTCCTCTCCTCCCTCGCCGACACTACATCCTCCTTCTCCGCCGCCACCCGCCACCGTCGCCACTACCTCCTCCTCCTCCTCTTCCGCCACCGCCGCCACTACCTCCTCCTCCTCCTCTGTCGCTGCAGCCACCCACCACCCGGCACCGCCGCCACTACCTCCTCCTCTTCCTCTACCTAACTCTTAACTTTCTTTTTGTAAAGATTATAGTAAGGGTAAAATAGACTTTGTGTCATATATTAATTTTAAATAATTGTTAAAATAATAATTCATTGCACCTTACTTAAAAATCAAACCAAACACTAGCCCTGTAATTAATATTGCATTGCATTACCATTGCATCGCATTGCACTGCACTGCAGGGTGTAATGGGATCGAACCAAACGGGCCCTTAGTATTTAAAAAATACTACCACATATTAATCAATTTATAAATAGCAAAGCTTATTTATATTGTGTATAAAATATATCCGGATGACATCTAAAAAAACCCCTGAATATTCCAGGAGCCAGAACAAAGGATAGCTTGATAAATGATAGCATCATTGTATTGTATATTATATAACGTACAATAACTTGTATGCAATCTTGAATATCTCCATTGCAAGTGATTAAACCAGTATAATCTAGAGCAAGTTGTCACGATCTGTTTGGCATGACCGTGTTAGACCAACAAAAAGACGGGTCATCTAGTCTTGCCATTGGGTGATGGGAGGGCGACATTAGTATTTGGGTGTTGTTCTCCTTAGATGCTAAGGTCTCACTGTGAGGGGCTTAAGTCAATCTAAGGATTCAACTGGTCGGGGGCTAATGTCGTCCCCCTGATAAGCCTATGGCAGGGCGAAACTAGTTGGCATCATATCTGGTAAGACTGGTCCCTGGGGGAAGTGGTACCTTGGGATGCTGTACGGGCGTTGTAAGCTGCGTCGGACTCTAAACTCGTAACAAAGTGGTATCAGAGCCTACCTCGCTCTACGCTCGGTGTGGTGGCCTCCCGTGGATGGAATGGGATGGACCCCTACCCGGTGATGGGGGCATCACTTGGTTGGGTGGGGGAGCTTGTCAAGGGTTTTAGGGCCTATATAAGGTGGGGCACTAAGCACTCACGAAGGTTTTGTGGGAGGGGCTGGGACCATTACAAGTGCCACGACCCTAGCAAGTCCCACATCGGCTGGTTCGAGGTAGATCCTTGGGCAGTGTCCTTCTCCCCCATAGCATGAGGGCGTGCTAGATGTTGGGTGTGTGAGAATGTCACGACCTATTTGGCGTGACCATGTTAGACCAACAAAAAGATAGGCCATCTGATCTTGCCATTGGGTGATGGGAGGGCGACATTAGTATTTGGGCGTTGTTCTCCTTAGACGCTAAGGTCTCACTGTGAGAGGGTTGAAGTCAATCTAAGGATTCAATTGGTCGGGGGCTAATGTCGTCCCCCTGATGAGTCTATGGCAGGGCGAAAACCGTATTTGGTAAGGCTGGTCCCTAGGGGAAGTGGTACCCTCAAGACGCTGCACGGGTGCTGTAAGCTGCGCCAGACTCCAAACCCGTGACAAAGTGCTCTCATAACTCAACTTATGCATCAACGACGTCAAGGACATGACGCGCTACGAGATCATGTCGAGCCCAAACAATAAGCCAATTTGTTCCATGAACTTGTTTTATTCACTGGCAAATTAGTTTCAGGTTCATTAAACCTAGAAATGGTTATATTACAATCTTCTTCGATGCCATACACTTCCATCAATGGACGATTGCTTCTCATATTAGACTTGCAATTTTTCATCCACAGTTATTGGTACTTTGGGAGGCAATGAGATTCACCTCACGCAAGGCCACGTGGATCTTCCAAGTACTTTTACTATCCATTGGAAACTTATCAAACAATCCTACGAAAATCATTACAAGTATAAGAATGTCCATTGGAATCTATAATTGTACTCTATAACGTGGATATTCGGAATAGATGAGAATATTTAAAAATATTGTTCAATTGTGATTTATGATATATAAGGTAAATATGTAAGATGAGTTTTGTCTCGACTTACATAAAAAACACTTATAAAATAATTTACCGCTCATCCAAACATCTTTAATATCTTTTCAGGGATGTTTGTATATTAGTATATTACTAGGATACTTTGTAAATTAAGTTTTGCTGTTTTAAATGCATAGTTATGTTTTATAAAAAAAAAAATCATAAAATAACTTGCAGGCACAGTTACTAGATGTCTTAGATAGTATTGGCGGGAAAAAAAACGTATTAGATTTTCCAAAATTTTGCTAAGTTCCTTTTCTTAAGGGAAAATTTTAAAAAAATATCTTTTAAATTTTAAAATCCTGTTGATAAAGTCGTTAATGGGATTAATAAAAATAATAATGTAATTAATAAATCATTTTATTGTTAAATCATCTATTTAAAATTTTAAAATTTAAATGGTATTTTTTTTCTTAATTAATATTTTTTCCTTGCTAAAAAAAAATTCCGATTGTTTTTAAACCAAAGAAAAAAATGATTTTCTCCCTGAGGCAAAGGGTTGATAAATTTAGACTTGTGGACTGTTTATCCGGCGACTTCTATAGAAAATACTGATGATGTTACTGATATTGATATATCCTGTTGATTCACAATTTTGATTGGCCATGACTGAAGCATACAGACATCTTCTGTGAGTACCTATAGATTTGCCGAGCCAGTGACTCTTAATTGTGACTTTTGGAAGCAATTGTGTAGAATCTCTGAATCTATCGCCTTGCTCTGGTGCGTCTGCTTTTGCTTTCTGTAATGCTGCCTTTTTAATTTAGGGTTTCATGTTTCCATTGCACACTTCCCCTTCGTCTCGTGCACGCTCCTCGTAGCCTGCTCATCTTCTTAGGGTTTTCACGATACCTCTGTTTCTTTGTTCTGGACCGTATTCGAATCAAGTAAGTTGCTTTTTTGTGATAATTGTGCAGTGTTTTGTGTTCTTTGTTTCTCTGATTCGCACTAAGCAGATATTTCATTTCTTACTTGATTGCTGGTTGGTGAACAAGTTGCTTGTGGCCACTGTGGAATGCAATCTGGGGTGCGTCCCAAATGTTAAATGCTCATGGTGTTATTTTGATTTTTAATTTAATTGTTATAAAAACATTTTATGATGCGTGATCAATTTCTTTGCTTTTTTGGGCTAATTTGTATCTTTCATGAAGTTTCCCTTTTTTCATCAATTGCATGCTATTGATTTTATGAAGCAATTGAATCTTATATCGATCGAGTTTGTTGTTGTAAATGTCTCCCTTTTTTGTAATCAGGTCCAACTCTTCGTTTAATTGGAATTTTGCTCAATGGACGACGGTGAAGTGTTCTCGAGCCCAAACGTGGGTGAACTTCCAAGCAGTTGCTCAATGGATAGTTTCTTCGAAGAGCTTCTTAAGGATACGCATGCTTGCACTCACACACACACTTGCAATCCTCCTGGCCCAGATTTTTCACATACCCACACTTGTTATCATGTGCACACCAAAATTGTCCCCGCCCCTGCTGAAGACAAGACCGGGACTGATGACACTGCAGAGTCAGTGGAAAAGAAATCAAAAAAACGTCCTCTTGGTAATCGCGAAGCAGTTCGCAAATATCGTGAGAAAAAGAAAGCCCGTGCTGCATCACTGGAGGATGAGGTTGCAAAGTTGAGGGCCTTGAATCAGCATTTAATGAAGAAGTTGCAAGGCCAGGCTGCTTTAGAGGCTGAAATTGCAAGGCTAAAGTGCTTACTTGTGGATATTCGGGGGAGAATTGAAGGGGAGATTGGTTCATTTCCATATCAGAAATCAGCTAATTCAAACCCACCAAATCCAAGCTTGCCTGGTTCATATGTGTTGAATCCTTGTAACATGCAGTGTGATGATTTGGTCTATTGCCTTCGTCCTGGAGCAGAAGGTGAAGCTACAGAAGGCACACCGCCAAATGGGCAAGGGTTTAATGGTTGTGAATTTGAGAGTCTCCAGTGCCTGGCAAGCCATAATATAGGGCTTAAAGATATTCCTGGTTGTGGAGCTGGACAGACAGTGCCTAAGGTCAATTCTTCTACAGAAAATAAGAGCAAAGGTGAAGCCTGTTAACTCATTCATTCTATGTTGAATTTGTTTTCTGTGAGAGGGAGAGAGGGAGAGCACTTGAGAGGTGCATTATATGCTGTTTGGGGTGGCTAACTGCTTGTATTTGATTTGGATGATATAATACAGGGCTATGAAAATTCAGTTAGTCCTGCTCGAATCCTTATTTTATATCATGTTAGTACTAAAATTCCTAGTCACCGTTATGCTATGGTGCTGATGAGTGGTTGCTAGAAGCAATCTTGAATTTCTGCAACAAAGGGAGATTTTAGAAGGATCGATGTAGTCTTATGAGTTAGTTCATCTCCGTTAAGATGTAAATGGATTAATAGTACAACTAATAGTTTGCATGGTTCCATTGCTACTTAAGATTGATGACTGCAATCAGATCTTGCTGAAAAACCTTTAATAGGAGAGGAAAGATGTGAATGAACATCTTTCTTCCTAACTTCATCAAGTAATCTCAGACAATGTATCCTTTTCAATGTTTTGGTGATAGTTTTTGTAAATTGGCATACTAAACCCTTTAGCAGTAGTCTGATGTGTTTGATTGCAAATTCTTGGTCATTATTCTTTTTTAATGATTATATCACTCTTAATTTATTAGGGGGAACCCGTGCCAGTGCCACAAGAGCCTGTTGAAGAGCCAATTTGGTGGTAGTTCTCATCGTCTTCCCAGTACATAACTTCTGCCAATAACTCATTTACAGTTGCAGCATCAGCTATCCACCTGGTCAATTTGTGGATCTGATCTTCATTTTTTCCTTTGAATAATTCTTTCCTTTTTTTTTTTTTTGCCCCCTCTGGGGTTATTGGCTTGAGATGGCTGTTAGGGGATGGAAGATCTATCTTTGCTGGGTATTGCCTAGATTGATGCAGTTCAATGAATGCCAAATCCTACATTGATTTGTTAGGCAGAAAAAGCAGTGGATCTGTAGCCAGCAGAGCTTATGGCAGAGACAGACTGTGTTCTTTGATGAAATTAAGTTTCTTTTCAAATCTTGGCATGTCTTTTGTTCCTGGATTCCTTGGGTGGTTATGATTTATGCTTAGCGTTTCATGAATTGTGGCAGTCTTGCAGTTTTGGTAAGATGGTATGTTTCATCTCACATGAGTAAAGGGTTCAATATGGAGAGAGAGTTCACATATGCATGTTTACTTGCTCGAACACTTGGATTTATTGGAAGACGAATCACTCTGTAACCTATTACTGAACGTTATGCGAGCATGAAATGAATAACAAGCCTGGAATTTTATATTTCGTTTCTTTGAAGTCTGATTATATTAGGCAAGACACCGTGGCACCATTTGCAACTTAACCGATCAAGCTACCATCAGCTCATGATCGATTCATTGGCCTGTGGAGAAACTTCATAAGCTTCAACTTGTTAAAATTAATATTTTTATCACTTGAACGGCTTTCAGAGTCGATCACATCAACTACCACCGTTCGAATTATTTTGATTGTTTTAGGTTTTATTTTATTTTAAAACTATTTAAAAGACTGATTCTCTTCTTCCCAAGCTATACATAAAAGGGTAGAACTTCTAACGAAATCGAATCCTCGCGACATAAGGCCATATGAATACGCAAATAATGACCAAGATACTTCATGCGAATGCCGTCATTGTTTCAACCGAGTACGATCAGGTCAAAGTGAATTTTTCTTTGGCCAACAAAAGTCGAACACAGTGCAAATTGAATACAAGTAAAGACGACAATACAAGGCGTTGCCTTTAAACTGGGTCTATGCCTAGTTCTTGCATTCAGCAGTCCACATGTCATCGTCATCACCGTCATGGTAAATGCTCTCGGCCATTTTCCAGACCTGGAAAGAGTTGTCTTCGGCTACACTGGCGATCACCCATGGCTGATTTTTATTCCATGAAAAGTCTGATATTTTCCCTTTGTGACCCCCGTGAGAGAAGAGAAGCTCAGGAGGCCCGTCGTCCCCATCCCCTTCTAACTGCTCATCCCCAACTCTGTTGTCATGAAAAATAAAAACAAATATTCCTTACTCTATGTGCACGTCTCTAACATAAATCGATGCAACGAATGCAAAGAAACTATCAAACTGTACAATCCGGAAGAGTCCGTTATCTTTTAAAATACCTGTTAAGGTCCCACACCATTAGCCTTCTATCAGCACCAGAAGATGCCAGCACGGTCTCATGATTAGGATCCCATTCTACTTGAAATACCTCATCTCTGCACATATTTAATAGTAAGCCAGATCAGTCCATATAAAGATTGGTTTTTCCTCGGCTATGACTCGAGAACCATGTAATAAAATAGTATCCAAGTATATCAGTTTCGACCAGTTGCACCCCCCTTGACATGCGCCAATACAAGGGTTAATGGTCTAAAGACCCTAAAAATAATGAGAAGTTGACGAGCCCTACGCTTTAGAGGGGAGCTGGCCAGCAAAGCCATGACACCACCTTCATTAGTTTATTGAGCTTCCATTCGCACCAATCAACAAATTAGGACTATTAGGTCATTCACGGTTAGCCTCGTATACTGGTGCAATAGAAGCATGCATTTATAACACAATCACGCTAAGTTGCAAAAACCACGAATTCAAAACCAATTTTTTTGGCCCAAAGCCAATTAGTGTCTACTGCAGTCATTAGCACCGTCATTACCACTTACATGTAAGATGTTTAATACGTACAAGGCAGACAAAAGAATAAGGATCATGAATGAACCGATAGCTCAAGCCTGAGGAAGGATAACTAAGCTGGATTTATTACCAAGGAAAACTCTAACCAAATTGACAAATAAACTTTTGAATAGCATGACAGGCATTCTAAATAAAAGACATTTATACATAAATTAATTAAATAATGTGTCATGCAGTTCAAATAACAATAGGCATAACGTATCTACAAAGAGCTGCAGAGGGATTCACTTTATTGAATATCATCGTTTTGCCTATAGGGAACATCCCCTTACTACTAAAAGCTTGGCAAGCTAGTGGGCTGCCTTGTTCTTAGACCAAGGAATCCAATGAAGACTGAAACTGGGAACCTTTGTCCATATCTTATATTACCAAGAATAAGGACATGGCAGGAAGAGGATCCTAGAATATTATAAAACAAAATACAACATCATAGGCAAAGGACTTACGTGTGACTGCTTAGCATGTGAAGTGGCTCTGTCAGCTTCCGTGTATCAAAGAGACCAACAGTTGAGTCCGAAGATGCAGTTGCCAAAATCCATTCATTGAATGAGTTGAAAGAGAGAAAGTTCACCTGAATCAGAAGAAAAAGTGGAGATAAAATAAATATCAACAACAAATCATATTCCAGTCAGCTGTGCCGCGGCCTCTCTCTGACTCTCACAGCCTGTATTTCTAATCATGAATCATGAGGGAGGTGGACGAATACAATGAGAATCCGTTGTATTTCATACCAAAGTTAGAGTGAGATGTCAGTTAACAATCATATATATATATAATGCATCCTTTTACATTTCAGGATTTCAGCAAACTTCTCTGGGAGCAAGAATTAGAAAATAACAAATATCCTATATTGAGTCATCAAGTTTAATTCATATACACGTCACGCACCGCACAATCCCCGCTAAAAGTTACTCAGTGCAATGGAACATATTGTTTAAGCGAAGCAGCAATTGACAGCATTTTCCCCCTAAACATGCCTGCATTACTGTGATACAAAACTCAAAGCTAAAAAGCAGAGTAAAGCGAGCAGCAAAAGTTCTAAGTGCACATACCAATAAAAATTCTTAGACACATTATGCATGACGTCTGATTTCTTCAGATTAAGATTTAAACTTCAAACCCTTGTTACATGCATAATAAATAAGGGACTCGATAAGAATGACAACTAACCGCATTACCTCCCTATCATGTGCTTTAACAGATTGCTGGGCTTGGTTTGTTCGCAAGTCCCAAATAATCAACTTACAGTCATCTCCTACAGACCCAAATAGATTCTCATTCTTCATATGCCATGATACATCTTCAACCACAGTTTCATGAGCCTGAAGTAACATTTACGAGTCCAAATTCATAATCAAGTACCAGCCAATAAGACAAGATGATCAGTTTTGCATATCAAAGAATAAACATGAAGTTTCCGCATTACCTCATAAATGTGCATAGCGTCGAGCACGTTCTCCTGAAGAGAAGCTGATATATCCCACAGGCAAACCTTATGGTCGTGGGAACCACTTAAAAGGTACCCTTGCTTAAAAGGGCTCCAAGACAAACCATACCCTTCTTTGTCATGACCCCTCAATCTCAAATCAGGGTCACAACCAAGTGCTTGCTGCTTCCCGAGCTGTTTGGCAGAATCGAACACATAAACCTCGGAGCTACTAGTTTTGGCGCCAATAACATTGGGGTTTTGCGGCATGCACCGCGCTCGATTCACCTCCCCGTCAACGGCAATTCTTTGAGTGATTTCTATCTGCAAAAGAAATTATGAAGAAAAAGGAAAACTAAAACTGAGTCAAACTGACGAATTTTATCGAACATTTGGTACGCATAAAGTAGTTCAGCAACATGCCAGTAACTGAGGCAAAAAAAAAATTACCCTAGGGGTGGCAGGATTCTGGGAATCGACATTAACGACGGCATCAGATGTGTTGACGGGGAGCGCAGCTTCAGCGACCATGAGAAAGTTGGGGACACCTTCGGAAGTGTGAGTAGCGAGTAGAAGCTTGTGGAGGTTGAAAGAAGGATGGGGGTGGGGTTGAGGGGAGGAGGGGACCCAATGGACGGTAAGAGAAGGCCATTGAAGTGGGTGGGAAACGACGAGATCGTAGAGGATGGGGGTGTTCTTCTTCCAAACGGCGAACTCTTGTTCCACCTGCTCCGGGTCCTGCTCGTGATCTTCCGCCATTTCTGCCTTTTCCCTCCAAAACGAATGAGCTTGTAAGTAGTACTACGACGGGGTGGTTGCAAAGTAACCTCTCTTAAAAGTTAAAGGTCCTTGATCCTATTTGGGCCGGGCCCAAAACACTCAGACCACGCATAATTATTCTTTGCTAAAGCTCCACTTGCTCTGGCCCATTGTTTGAACAGTTACCATACAAGTAGAACTCGGAAGGACATCTGTAAGTAGCAAACAAAAAAAAAAAAAAATCAATCTCTCTATTGCTACCAACAGGGTTAGTTCTAACAAATGAAGAACTTGGTGAACCAAGTTTTGAATCCTCTTTGAAAGAGGTGCTTATATACTATCTAATATGTCCTCCTTGAATAAGAAGATAAATGAAGCTACAAAAATATGAATAGAGAGCTAATTCGGAGTTCATGATATATGCGAGGCTTTAATTTGCTTAATTACGCGGCAACAAAAGAATGGCAGCAACACGTAGGCAGAGGAGTACAAATTAAAGTGAGGGATGGGACAGGGCATTTTAATTTGGTGTCAGTCTGTCGCCACCACAACGCACTCCTCTAGAATTAGAATTGATGGATAAGGAAGGAGTAGTGGATTGTTTGGTTGGATTTTAGGGCTATGGAGTCAAGGGGTTCCCACAAGTGCGTTTCGTGTCACCTTCAAAAGCAGCTCACATGAGAGGCCTGGCCTCACCGCCCTACAACTTTTTGTATCTTTACAAAATCCCCCCTCCATTTTTACATTTTTACCTGTTCCATTTTCGTCCTCTTCTGCAATTCTAGCACATGGAGTGACTTGAAGGGATAAAAGGCAAAAGGCAAGGGGTGATTCATCTATACTACTATCATGCTGATGCTGTAAACCACTAGTAGGTCTGAAGGAGCTGGCTAGTCAAAAAGAAAAAGAGTGTTACGTGTTAGTGTTGGCCTTTGACGCATATGATCTTAACTCCTCCACACGCTTTCACCCACTCGTGCAAAATTTAACTAATACTATTAAATAATACATGCAAATGCAACCCCCTCTTCATATATATTAAACTAATATATATTACAGGAGTAGTTAGTATATTCTTTTCTTCTTTTTTTATGAAGATCAGAGTAGTTAGTATATTCTAATCCTAAGTTATGATCCATCAAATCTGCGTACGTGCTTGTTTGATTCCCCTCACAACTATAAATTAAATGTCAAAGTCCCATATTTACATCATGCCCCCACGTCTTCAGCCAATTTCTAATTCAATTATTTTATCCACTCAACTACACACACACGTACGCTCACCATTATGTCTGCCCTTTGTTTTAAATTTTAATTCCTGCTATTTCAGAGTTCAAATAGGAGAGCTTTTTTATATTTAAACACTTGGTAGGTACACACTTATTTCAAATCAGACCAAAATGAGTAGATTTCAAATTCAAAAGAATTGTAGTTATAAAATAAGTATTGGATAAAAATACATTTGTTTTGATTTTATTGGAATTAAGATTTAGGGATAATTAATAAAATTTCATGCACCTAAATTTAGATAAAATAACTCAGATTAAGATTAAATGTGTACCCCCACACACTTATATATATATAATTATAAATATGTAGGGACTTATATAAGTTCTAAATGATTTGTCTAAAGGTATAACATCTAATTAAATATTCATATTGTCACCAATAAATTTATAGTAAGTTGTGATCAAACAAGTTGACTCCGCCATCTACTCAATCCATTAGCGTTTTTCTCTTTTTAAACAATTGCGTTATAAGTTTTATAAAAAATATGTTAGTGTGTTTGGAATAACGGTTGAAACTTTCAATCGTGATTTACGGTTTACGAGGTAGCTTTTACGGTCTACGAAGTAAATATGTAGATGAGTTTTATCTCGATTTATGTGAATCGGGCTTATGCTTATTAATTAACGTTTACACAAGAAAATTAAAGTTGATCAAGTTGTTGAACAAAAACAGGTTTATTAATTGAGAGCTATGTTTGAAAAATTTAGTTCAGATCATCATTATCAAGGTGAACGAGTAGACGTGATTTGAGGTTATTTTTCATAACGCCGACCAGTTACCACCATAATTAAAGCATATTTATTGCGGAAATCACAGCAATCACGTAGGTCCGTTATCCATGCATGTGTGATTCGAAACACAATAATACTGGACCCAAAGAAAAAAAGAAACACGATAATATGGAAGAGAATGATAATATATATAGACTTGATAAAAAAAGTAATGATTATGTAGATGGTAAATCGGATAAAAGATAAGGAGACTTTGTCTTTATCGTGTTAAGGAAAGAGAGGATTTGGTGCCATAACCATCCAAACTTGGCCATTCAATATTCTTTTTCTCTTCATATTCAAACTTACGCCGACAAGTCAAACATCCATCTCCATGCCTCGCATATATATATATATATATATACACACTTGCTCATCTCATGCTCCCCTTTCTCCTTCAAACTCATCCCTTTTTCTCTTACTGTCTCACTCAATCCTACCTCCTCCAATCTGAATAACATCTCATAGCAAAAATTAAACCTTGTATTTTGATCCTCCTGGTATTTGGAATGGCCATTCAAGTTGGGTTCCCACAAACTTCACAGGACTTGATTGCTCTCAATGCTTGTGATGTCGCTGACTTCCCTCACCCCTCTTTTTACCCTCTCCAAATACAACCACAACATTATTTCAATGTCACACAGACTCACCCAAACATGCTTCACACTAATCTTCCTGTTTCTGCCTCAACACCAAATACCCCTTCACTAGTTCCTAGTTTTGAAAAGCACGATCATGAGATTGATCATTACATCAAATTGCAGGTTGGTCTTATTTTTGCCTTCTACATTACCTCATGTATTCAGAATACTTTGTTTGGTGCCAACGAGTTGGAAGATTGTCTTGACTTGGTTGTTGTAACAGGGTGAGAAACTGAGCATGAAATTGCAAGAGCAGAGGAAGCAACAAATGGCGACGGTATTGAACGCAGTGAAATTCAAAATGCTCAATTTGATGTGGCAAAAAGATGAAGAAATAGCGCGGGCAGCGAAGAAAAGGATGGAGTTGGAAGATCTTTTAAACAGAGTAGAAGAAGAGAATCAAGCATGGCGGAGAGCTGCTTTGGAGAGTGAAGCCATGATATTATCCTTAAATAACTCGCTAGAGGAGGTGAAAGAAAAGGTTGAGTGTGGTTTCAACAATGTATGCGCAGATGAGGCAGAATCCTGCTGGGACGAAAGCAAAGAAGATTACAAGCAGATGGACGGTGATGAACAGAGAAAGAGAGAGATGGCCTCTTGTGCTTGCAGAAGTTGTAAATATGGCAGGTCGTGCGTTTTGTTCCTTCCTTGCAGACACCTTTGTGTGTGCAAAGCTTGTGAGCCTTTTCTCCAGGCTTGCCCTGTCTGCAAAATGCCAAAGAAGGCAACTATAGAGGCTTCGATTTTCTAGCCTTATTTTCCGGGACAGAGTAAATACATGTACATGGCAACCGGAAAAAAAAAAAAAAAAACAGAGAGATATCAGATATATTCAGATGGATTAACTGCCAGCATTTGTTCATAAATTTCCTTTATAGTTTGTTGTTTTAGATATTTTTGTTCATGGCTTCTAGTATATGCTTAAGGGTTAAGGCGACCACATCTGATAGAATTTTTACCAAGCAGAGCATCTTTCTTTCCCAAATTTTATCGCTTTTTCGTCTTCTCTTTTCCCTATCTTGCTAAGTTGAAAATAAATACTCGTAATTTCGATATATCAATAGATGGAGATAAGCAAGGCATAATAAACCCACTGGGAAAAAAACCGTTTTGCGTCTTCAGTTTAAAAATGTATTCGATCCATAGTATTCACTTTTTTTTTTATAAATAATAATCACTTTTACACTTTTAACTAACAAATTCCAGTCTGCAGGATTATCTGAAGACAATGATTTGTCTCCTTAAATTAGGGGAAGCAAAAGGATCACTAATAATCAGTGGCACGAGACTATCTCTCATTTCAACTATTTTCAATCTCGAACAGGGTTTTGCTGCTATTGAAGGGGGATTCCCAGCAATATTTCAGCGACTCTTGCCACCGCAGGAAGTGACAACTTCATTTATCAACTGGCTTAAGTATCTTTCAAAACAGCAAGATGATTGTTAGCATTTCATATTTTTACCAACAGGAAAAAACGAGATTTGATTGAATTGTAAAGTTATTGATGTGAGCATTGGTCAGAGAAGCATTATAGTGGAGCTCTGCAGCTTCAGAAAACAAATGACCCTGCCTATTCTAGAGACGCTTCATCTTTTAGCCTATAGAAGGCGGAGAGTAGATTCTTGGGCTAAACGTTTTAATCATAATTAAGGAGTTATTAGGAGATTTTTGTTGAAAGAGTCTAACAGGGAAGAGCACTTTGAAGAAGCAGCTAAACACTAATTCCTCGCCATCCATCTCCATAGACTTGCTGGATAATTACAAAACAAAATTCATCCTTTCTCTCTTTTATTTTGTTCATTCTCCTTCACCCTTTTCCATTTCCGATTAAGCTCTGAAATTTGTAAGCATCTATATCTTACTATTAAGGACCTGAGGTTGGGCCATGATTCATTTCATATGTATAGCAGGATAGAAAATACATGAAAAATGAAGTAATCAAGTAAGTGCGTGCAAGTAAGAAGAATGCAAGGCACATATGCAGAAGAGTTCACTGAACCTACATAGATGAAGTTGTAACAGCCGAGACAAGAGACCGTGGCAGCAACCAATCTCAGATGCTGCGGGAACAATAAACTTACTCTAAACAATCCAATATCTCTCAGGTCCCTGCTTTCTCTTGACTTCATTAATATGCTTCAAAAATAGAGAGACCTGTCTTAAAAGATGCATTAATAAAGGCTAAACCCAAAAAACTGGCTAATGAGGATGGCAAATCCAAGGGCTATTGCAACAAGGGAAGAAACCCAAGTGAGTTTCTCAGTTATTCTAGGTACTTTATCCTTTAGAGCCTCACTACATGAACCTAAGAAAACTGTATAGCTTCCCATTGCAACTACTGTCCCAAGCAAGAACATCATAAGAAATGCAGCACCTGCCAAGCGAGAAGGCAGAGCAAGTGCAGGCAATACCATCATCAATGCATCTGGCTGAAGACCATGAACTATTCCTGTAGCAAAAGTAGTAAACCCGATCTTCTTCTTTCCTCCAGTTGGATTCTCAAGTGCCTCATACGCACTCACATCACATTCACCATTTTCTAAGGCAACGCATGGAGTAGGCACTTCTGAAGCTTCCCTAATTCCCATAGCACCAATCACAAGGAGGGTAAGGCCAACCACCCGGCTGCCCCAAGTTTGGATAACCTCGATGCGAAGTTGATCTTTCAAAAGTAAGAATATCAAGCCAAAGATGACCTGACCAGCATCATGGCCACAACCCCACAGGGCTCCAACCGCAGCACTCTCCATTCGGGTACGGCCAATGGACAATGGAGCCAGTGCCGCAAGATGGTCAGGCCCTGATAATGTGTGCAAGCAACCAGTGAAGAAACCAGTCCAAGCACTACTCAGCAGCTCAGTTTGGATTAGTTTCCTACCAACCGCAGCAGCAGCAGGACCACCTGCCTTTGATGTAGCTTGAAAGGTTGCCATAGCTGGTGGTGCAAAAGCTGGTTGGAGTAAGATCATAACAAGAGCAGAGAGTATTACAAATGTCTGAACAGTTATTGCCTGAGACAAAAAGTGTAAGAGGCCAACTTTTAATAAACCTGTCAAGTCTGAGCATCTAACAGTAAACAACTTACCCCATGGGTATTGCATGGGGTTTCAATGGAGCACAATCAATCCAGTAAATTTCTATTGGCACATGGTACTGATATGTGAGACATTTTAGTTACCTAAGTATTAACAGTCTATACAAACCCTTGTGTTCACAGGTTATCATGAATTTCACCAAATGAAAATGATCTAGAAAAAAATGTCAAACCCATCCAATTCAACGAAGTAAACATCCAGCAAAAATTATTATATACCTTAGCTTTCTAATTCAGAAATGCATGGTCCAACACCAGGCCATTATAATTAGCTAGTGGCGTCAATAAGGTAATTTCTGACCCAAGTTCAGCCATGTCAAAACAGAAAAGGCTAGTAAGTGTAATAAATGCTTATGGTGGAAAATCAGCTACAGGCTACCAAATGCAGCAGTCCCAGAGTAGGGTAGACCCAAACAATAAAAGAACCTGCAGTATATAAGACATAGGAAACAGGACACTTAAGTTTCAATAGAAGACTGTATACCTTAAGGACAAATTTGCCCAAAGGCACCAGTCAGGTAATCAAGCTTAATTGGTCAGTAATATTTTAAAATCAACGAATAATCACATTTCTTCATTAGATTAATTTGCTAAAAAATAACGGAATAGGCCATGCTCGTATAATTTGCTAATCTACAAGTAGCAATCAGATGATTCCAAACAGAGCAGTAAGCAGATGTCAGATGCTCTCTGCATCAACAGAAAATAAACAAGCCTGAGGGGTAAGATTCAGTGTTCTAATTCAGAAATTGATTGAAATCACAGCATAGAATTTCCTTTTGACACATTCGTAATATTTAGACCTCATCCACTCGAAAATGATGACATCTCAAAGCAGAGATAGCCCAAGGCCATGCTCCACGTCTATGAGAGCAAATGGCTCCATAAAAGCAAGGGATTCTAATCAGATAAACTTCTATAATCAATGTCAATGCCTCCTATAACTATACAATTGTCTTGAACAACAATGCAAGGACCACGACTAAAAAAAGAAAAATAAATCATAAACAACTAAAGCCATGGACTGACAATATAAGCGCACAGGACTTAAGCCATCATTGCATAAACACCCAGAAAGGAAAATCGGCCTTTCATGACAATGACCACAATAAGTACATACTTTTCGTTTATGAAAAGCCCCATTCCTAATCTGATTGATAAGAGGGGATTTGGGCGCCGAACTGTCTGAAGAACCGCCTGGGGAAGAGGAAGTAGACCGTAAACTATTGCGTAGCCGGGATGAAGCAAAGGAGGGGGTGTTAGTCAACAAGGAAGGAGAGGTTTCGTGTTTACAAGAAATGGAATTGACCCGTCTACAGTCGGAACGCTTTGATGAGGAAAAAATGGGAGTAGAGGAGTCAAACCGAGAGGTTCGTATGAGCAGAGTTGAAGGCTTCAGACTCAGCTTGAGAGGAGTTGGAGAAGACGACGATAGAAGCCTATCCATGGCTTCTATCTGCAGAAGAAGGCAGAGGCACAGGAATGAAACGAAGAAGAGAACGTACTGGATAAACTGATAAAGTTTCCGTCCAGATGGTGGTAAAACGATAAGTGGAATACTTACATGGAGCGTCACCTCACTTGTATATTTTAATTTTGATTAGAGCTGGTTTGGATAAGTTTATGGAAGCTCTATAAATGTTTATGAATTGTGATTTACGGAATAATAAATAACATTTATAATCTACGAGGTAGCTTTTACGGTCTACGAGGTAAATATGTGGAGGAGATTTATCTCGATTTACGTAAATCGGGCTTATTATATAAGCCCGATTCATAAAAGCTCATCCGAACGAGCTCTAATTAAAATATAATAAATTCTTTCATTTTAATCTCATATGATTAATGAGTCATTTAAAAAAACTCAGATTTTATGATTTTAAAAAAATATAAACTTCATAATTTAAAAAATAAAAAAACATAATTATCTCTCTTGAGTTATTATTTTTTAAAGTTTTAAAATTTAAATATTTTTAAATGACTCATTAGTTATATAGAATTAAAATAAGATAAATTATTATATTTTAATTAATAAGTGTATCATGCGATAAAGTATGAATTATTATTTAAAGTTGAGCATGCATAAAAGAGTAATGTCTTTTACCACCACTCGTTTGAATCAGAAAATTAACAAATGTAACCATGTTGAAGCTTTAAGTAAGCACTCGCGATAGTTATTTGAAAGTAGCTATTTGTCACGACCTGTTTGATGTGACCGTGTAAGACCAAATAAAAGACGGGCTATCTGGTCTTGCCATTAGGTGATGGGAGGACGATATTGGTATTTGGACGTTGTTCTCATTAGACGCTAAGGTCTCACTGTGAGGGGGCTGAAGTCAATCTAAGGATTCAACTGGTCGGGGGCTAATATCGTCCCTCTGATGAGCCCATGGCAGGGTGAAACCAGTTGACACCGTATCTGGTAAGGCTGGTCCCTGGGGGTAGGTGGTACCCTCGGGACGCCGCACAGGCGCTGTAAGCTGCGCCGGACTCTAAGCCCGTGACAAAGTGGTATCAAAGCCAACATCGCTCCATGATCGTTGTGGTGGCCTCCCGTGGATGGAATAGGATGAACCCCTACTTAGCGATGGAGGGCATCGTTTGGTTGGGTGGGGGAGCTTGTCAGGAGTTTTAGGGCCTATATAAGGCGGGGCGCTAAGCACCCACAAAGGTTTTGTGGGAGGGGCTGGACCGTCACAAGTGCCATGACCCTGGCAAGTCCCACATCGGCTGGTTCGAGGTGGATCCTTGGGCAGGGTTCTTCTCTCCCCTAGCACGAGGGCGTGCTAGATGTTGGGTGGGGGAGAATGTCACGACCTGTTTGGTATGACCGTGTAAGACCAAATAAAAGACGAGCCATCTGATCTTGCCATTGGGTGATGGGAGGACGACATTATTATTTGGGCGTTGTTCTCCTTAGACGCTAAGGTCTCACTGTGAGGGGCTGAAGTCAATCTAAGGATTCAACCGGTGGGGGGCTAATGCCGTCCCCATGATGAGCCCATGACAGGACGAAACCAGTTGGCACCGTATTTGGTAAGGCTGGTCCCTGGGGTAGGTGGTACCCTTGGGACGCCGCACGGACGCTGTAAGCTACGCCGGACTCTAAGCCTGTAACATAGTGCCTCAATAATGGGCCTACATTCCCTGACTAGGCAACTAGTAACCCCGGATATCAATTGATTAATAAAAAAGAGTAATGTCTTTTCACTTTTTCTCACCCAAGAATTGGCTGCCATGAATCATGATTTAGTTTAAATAAATTATATAGGATAATTCACTATTTTTATCGTTTGGCTTTGTAATATAAAGTAAGTAACATGGTTTTGTAAAATAGTGCAGCTCAAATAATAATTTTTTTTTGCCAACAGCTGAAATAATAAATAGAACTTATTTAGAGCACTGTCAAACAGTAAAAATAATTATTTCTGTAAGATAAATGGTCTATTAGATCATATTTCCATCCAAGAGCTCCGTTTCAAGATATTAGGAATTTATACCCGGAAATAAACAGGAAAAATTACTCAAAAGAAAAAGGAAAACATAGAATTTTGGCATAAACAAGATTTTTTTTTGGCCATCTGAAAACAATATTTTACTCTCTGTAATAATATCCCATGTCTTTTTTTTTTTGGGCTAAATATAAGTATTCTCCTATAAAAGATAATTCTATTCAAAATATTTTCAGACAATAAATATGGACATGTTGTAGATTGATTCTCCAGTTTAAAACCATCGTTGCAAGCAGTACAAATCATGGGCCCATTAAAAAAAATGAACCAAGTCTAATGGGCTTTCATGTATTGGATTCTAGATAATATAGTAGGCGTTTGAAATAGCGATTGGAACCATTGAAAAAAAAAATAGCGATTGGAATCTTTAAAATTATTTTTTTAATCTTGATTTACAGTATACAAAATAAGTATGTGAGAGGGGTTTTGTCTCGACGTACGTAAAAAGCACTTATAAAATAATTGGCCACTGATCCAAATATCTCTATAATAAATTTATACATATGCTAGAGATTAAAATAAATTGCACTATTTATTATATGTGATATTTTTCCTTTGACTTAAAATCCTATAATCACTTTGATATCATTCGAACTATGCTTCTGCACATCATATGAATTTTATTATATGTGATAGGCATGATTTATCATGAGTCTTTTAGATATGTTGATATTATCCGTTAATGCCTCAAAGGCCCATAACAAAATGTTTGACGCAAACGAATGCATGCTCCCAATAGGCCGATATTAACACGACGAACTGTTGTAAGTTCCTTACGTATTTAAGTAGGATTTGTGTGGTTTGGAAAATCCG
Organism: Albizia julibrissin; assembly: GCA_037074505.1. NCBI lineage: Eukaryota > Viridiplantae > Streptophyta > Magnoliopsida > Fabales > Fabaceae > Albizia > Albizia julibrissin. Next base: position 646,661 of record CM073480.1, on the reverse strand, counting down.
GCCATTTAGCAAGCTGATGTTTAATTTACATGTGTTAGAACCAAGTCCTATATTGGTGGGTTGAGAATGTAAGAGGGGCTCCTTAGGGTATAAAAGGAGAGCCCCTCCTCCCTTCCAGATAACCTCTTCAAATAGTCTCATTAGACATTTGTATCTTCTCCTCTCTTGTAGTATTTCCTTGTAAATTAATTTTATTATTCTAAGTTTACATGGTATCAAAGCATGGTTCTGTCTGAGTATGCTCTGTGGTTGCAGTAGAGTCTGAACTTCCACATCAAAAAAGAATTAGTTAAGGCATTTGCATCAGCAACTACTGTTCATTGGTACTGTTTTGGGGTACTGTTAGTAGGTACTATTTTGTACTGTTAATCAGGGTCGTGTACGGTTTATTGGTACTATTCATCAGTGTTGTTTGTATTGTTCATCAAGGTTGTGTGCTGTGTGTATCTGTGGTGCTATTCATCAGCACTATTTCATCATTGTTCATCTCGATACGTTAATTCTTTCCATGGTTGAATTAAAGAAGTCTAATATCATCAATTTGCTTAAAGCTCTTGACTCGTCTTATGGGAATATTTGTTCTCAAATTATGTCTAGTTAGGAGCTTCCATCTCTTGAAGATGTGTTCTCATGGGTTCTTCGTGCTAATAATTTGGTTCGCCCGACTGTTGATCATAATGCAAGTACTTTGGCTAGGCATGGTTCATTTAACAACAAGAATTATGGGTCTAAACAAGGCCCTAGTACTCCGAATATGTCTTCTAGCAGTTTTATCTGCAATTATTGCAAGAAACCTGGTCATAGTAAGAAAAATTGTCGTAAACTACAGAATAAAGAACAATGTGATCAGCAGCGTAATGTTTCTCAGATATCTGATAATTCTAATTCTAGTCCATCATCTACAAGGGGTCTAGCTACAGGTAATTGGTTCTTTGGTCTTGCTACTTCTTCCACGAAGTGGGTCATTAATTCTGGTGCTACCGACCACATGACAGGTAACCATAATTTATTTCATCATATACTCCTTATGCCAACCCATCTTCCATATTCGTCGCTAATGGTTCCTCGATCCGTGTACTTGGATCAGGCACTGTTAAACAAACTAAATCCATTTCACTATCTTCTGTTCTTAATGTTCCTGATCTTACATTTAATCTTTTGTCTCTCAGTAAATTGACTCGTCATTTGAATTGCTCTATCACACTATTTCCTGACCACTGTTTAATTCAGGATCTTTCGACAAAGCAGATTATTGGTAGGGGTATAAATCTGGTGGATATTACATCCTTGATGATCAGGTTCCGCGTTCTGTTGCTTGTTCTGGTGGGTCTTCTCCCTTTGCTGTCCATTGTCGTCTAGGTCATATGCCACTTTCCTCCTTAAAAATGTTATATCCTCAGTTTTCTTCTGTATCTGCTTTAGATTGTGAGTCGTGTCAGTTTGCTAAACACCATCGTATTCATTTGGCACCTCACGTCCATAAACGAGCTGCGTCCCCCTTTGAGTTAATTCATTCTGATGTTTGGGGTCCTTGTTTAGTTTTGTCTCAAACTGGTTATCGATATTTTGTCACTTTTGTTGATGATTTTTCCCGCACCACTTGGCTTTACTTAATGAAACATCGTTCTGAATTGTTTACGTATTTTCGCAATTTCTGTGCTGACATTCAAACTCAGTTTAATACTCCTATGAAAATTCTTCGGAGTGATAATGCGAAAGAATATTTTTCTGCCCCATTCATTGATTATATGCACAGTCATGACATTCTTCACCAATCCTCTTGTGTTGATACACCTGCTCAAAATGGTGTTGCAGAAAAAAAGAATCGTCATCACTTAGAAACTGCCCGAGTTCTCATGTTTCACTCTTGTGTCCTTAAATCTTTTTGGGCTGATGCTGTATCTACTGCATGTTTCCTTATTAATCGTATGCCTTCGGTTGTCCTTAGTAGGGACGCTCCATATTCTGTTCTGTTTCCCACCACCATTAAGTTGTTTCCTATTGATCCAAAAATTTTTGGGTGTGTTTGCTTCGTTCGTGATGTTCGTCCAAATATCAGTAAACTCAATCTCAAGTCCTTGAAGTCTGTCTTTCTTGGTTATTCTCGAATTCAGAAGGGTTATCGGTATTACTCTCCTGATCTTCGTCGTTATTTTGTGTCTACTGATGTGACTTTTCATGAGTCGTCTCTTTTCTTTAAGTCTTCGGTATTATTTGAGTTTCCTTCTATTGTTGATAAGCTTGATAATGTCCTGGTTTATAATGTCCCTGTCTCACCAGTATAAGCTGTTGTTCCAGAACCTGATATCATCGATGGTCCTGATGTTACCAATGCCCTGCCCTCGCCAATGACTGCTTCGCCAATGGATTCTGTTCATGTCTCCCTAGTCCCTACTCCTGCTTCCCCAGATCTTAACACCTCAGATCCTGACACTCCTGTCCCTGATCCAATTGACCCTGATTCTACTGCTGATCCATCTGCTAACCTACCTATTGCTCTCCGGAAAGGTACTCGTCCTCATTGTCCTCCCAAAAGATATGTTGAATGTACCTATCCTATCTCTTCGTTTGTGTCCTACCAGCATTTGTCCCCTACTTTCACTTCCCTTGTGGCCACCCTTGAATCTATCTCTACCCCTAGCACCCTTCACCAAGCCTTAGCCCACCCTGGTTGGCGTGCTACGATGGAAGAAGAAATAATGGCCCTTGACAAGGTTGGTACTTGGACTCTTGTTGATCTACCTTCTGGAAAGAAAGCCATTGGATGTATGGGTGTTTGTAGTTAAGACTAAGGCTGATGGTTCCTTAAAATGACTGGAAGCTCGACTTGTTGCAAAAGGTTATGCTCAAACCTATGGTATAGATTATTCTGAGACTTTCTCCCTTGTTGCTAAGCTCACTTTCGTTCATCTTCTTGTATCTCTAGCTGCTACCTATCATTGGAATTTGCATCAATTGGATGTTAAGAATGCCTTTTTGAATGGTGATCTTCTTAAGGAAGTTTATATGGAGCAACCTCCTGATTTTGTTGCCCAAGGGGAGTATGGGAAATTATGTTATCTTAGAAAGTCATTATATGGTCTAAAACAGAGTTCGCGTGCCTGGTTTAATAAATTTTGTAATGTCGTTCAGAAGTTTGGATTGAGCCAAAGTAAGAGTGATCATTCTGTGTTCTATCAGAAATCCGATGTAGTCATGATTCTTTTAGTAGTATATGTTGATGATATTGTGATTACTGCAAAATCCCTACCTTAACACTGTAAAATCATATTATTATAACTCAATTCTCCACAAGTCTGTCATGGTAGAAAAGATTACAGCTCATCTTTTAAAAAATTAACCATGGTAGAAAAAGAGTTCAACTAACCATTTGAAAACTCTACCATGGTTTATAAAATTTACCATGGAAAATAAAACACTTTTTCCTTATTGAATAGTATCTCATCAGATCAAATTATGGATCCATAAGTTTAGAACACATCATAAGCCATACAGGCCTTCTAACATCATCAGAAGCAATTAAAAATATATAGTTAATATATCAAGTTCTCAGAAATATATCAGAGTATGCAAGATGAGTCCTAATGTGACATTATACAATTATCCTACATATATTAAAAGATGAAAGTACTACTTTTATCAGAAGTAGTTTAAGCTTCCGAAGTATTCCCTGATGGTCCCGCACGACAACTATTTCCTGAAAAATGTTAAATCAATGGGGTGAGACAAAAGCCTCAGTAACAAACAATCCATCTCATCGGGCATACAAGTATGTGCCCGTGAGGTGCCAAGTGGGACAGTTATAAAAGTATAACATTATTAAAATATCACTTGTCCATACGAATAATTTCATAATAATTCACAATATCATATTTACCATATAAGTGTACAAGAGTCAATACACAATAATTTATTTTCTTTCCTCCCTTATTTCCTCTTCACCTTATTTCCTCTGACTGAACCCATGGGCTAATACTTACCCATAGGACTGGTAGCTAACTCAACAAGCTCACCAATCAAGTGATATGGATCGGCTAAAATCCACAGAGTACAAGACCGGACCATGGGTTCCCCCTCTAAATACATTAGCGGGGTGTCATAGCCCTACAGAATACAAATAGGCCAAAGGACTAACCAGTGTACACCTGGACGTCCACTACCTTATTTCCTCTTTTGTACAAGAATTCACCCCCTTATTTCCTCTTTGAGTAACCTTCAATTAATTCCACATCCACCATCCCTCTCTTATCCATATTATGTGATTATGACATGTCATTATCATTTCATAATTATCAAAAATGATCTTTCCAATCTCATAAATAAATATCAACTCATATAATATAATATTGCTAGTCATTTCTCAATGAAAATAAGTCCCACAAGACAATTTCATTAACAACATATTTTTCAAAACCACATCACATATCAGCATCCAAATTTATAAATCTGCATAATTAAAATCACTCACAAACATCATACAAGCATACACAACAAGAGGAAAGTGGTTACCTTTTGCCAAAGCTATTTATTACCACACTGCTCCTAATCCAAGAGCTCAAATAAACGCCAAAATCAATCTACCACAATCAATTTACTACTCGTTAATAACTCTCCAAAATCCACATAATCAAAATTATAACTTATATACAAATTTTAATAATAATATATAATATATTATAAAAACTAAAAATAACAGTTTGGGGTTTAAATTTTAGAAATAACCGTTCAGTCCTTCAAATATCAAAAATGATAGTTTAGTCCTCTAAATTTCATAAATGACAGTTTAGTCATCCAATTTTCATAAATGACAGTTTAGTCATCCAATTTTCATAAATGACAGTTTAGTCCTTCAAATTTCAAAACTAAACCAATTAAAATTTCAGTATTACCTTCATTAATTCAATAAAGCTTTTAACCCACATTTAATCTGTTAAAAAGTCCTATATAGAATTATTTATAGACTAATTATATAGAAAATTCGTTATAAAATCTTATACCAACTAAATAAGAAAAATAAATTGATTAAAATTAACTATTAATTATTCTCTACATTTTTATAGCTTTATACTAACAAAACTCAAGCTTGTCTAAAATGCTAATCTTAAAATATTTCTCTAATCAGTACAATATTATCCTTATTATAAAGAGAAAAATACATGGAATAATTTTCATGAAAGAAATTTGCTGAAAATAAGTTATTTTAGTTATCTAAATAATCTTATAAGATAAATAACTTACCTCAGAAAACCTTAAATAAGCTCCTTGTTCTCTCCCTCTTTCTCTCGCTTTTCTTTTCACAAAACCGCACAAGAGACCGCACCTCTTGTGTGGTTTTAAAGGAAAGGAAGGGGGACGATTGCTCCCCCTTCATATATTTTATATATATATATATATATATATATATATTATAATAATTTAATTAATTAATTATTATTATTATTGGATATTACAATTACTGGGAGTAACACCTCTAGAATCTCAGAACTTAAAGTCTTTCTTAACTCCCACTTTCAAACAAAAGACTTAGGATCATTAAAATATTTTCTTGGTATTGAGGTTTTGAGAAGCAAGAAGGGCATCCTTTTGACTCAGCGGAAATATGTTCTCGATCTCTTAAAGGATACTGGAAAGCTTGGAGCTGCACCAAGCAGCGTTCCCATGATATGGAATCCGTTCCTAGATCTTAATGATAGCATATTTGATGAGCTTCCTGATGACTTAAAGAAGAAGATTGATCCAGAGAAGTTGAAGCCGTTTGCATTTCCTGAGAGATATAGAAGACTTATTGGAAAAATGAACTATCTGACAGTAACTTGTCCTGATATAACATTCTCGGTCAGTGTATTTAGTCAATTCATGGCATCCCCAACAGTGGCACAATGGGAAGCTTTAGAGCATATCTTACATTATTTGAAAAGTTCCCCAGGTCGTGGCCTTCTCTATACAAATTATGGGCATACTAAAGTCGAGTGTTTTTGTGATGCGGATCATGCAGAATCTGAGGCTACAAGACGGTCAACTACATGTTACTGTGTGTTTGTTAGTGGAAACTTGATATCTTGGAGAAGTAAGAAGCAAGGTATTGTGTCAAAATCAAGTGCAGAAGTAGAATATAGAGCCATGTCACAATCAGTACAAGAGATTATATGGGTATTTCAACTCATGAAGGAAGTTGGCGTCACCACGACATTGCCTGCAAAGTCATGGTGTGACAATAAATCAGCACTTTATATAGCATCGAACTCTGTATTCTATGAGCACACTAGTGCAAAATAGTCTTTTTAGATTGCATCATTTAGATCGATTATTACGGATAATGTCTAAAAAATATGACCGGTGGCAATTTCGTAATTATAAAGAATTTTTTAGACCGGTTTTTAAAATAACCGGTCTAAAAGATATTATTTAGACTGATTATCCAAACAACCGGTCTAAAATATCAAATTAACTAAAAATTAAAAATTTTTAAGACTTTTTAAACCGGTTGTCACTAATAACCGGTCTAAAAAATAAAATTTTTTAGATCGGTTGTTGATAATAACCAGTCTAAAAGATGTGAAATTTAAAAAATTAAATATTTTTTATTTTTAAGACCGGTTATAACTTATAACAGGTCTAAAAGATGAACTTTTTAAGACCGGTTTTGTCAAATAACCGGTCTTAAAAGTCCGTCCTAATATTAAAAATCCTCTCTCGCGGCCTTTAGCTCGCGCCTCATTTCAATTTTGAAATCTGATACTCATCAAGCTTCTTATAAACCCCTCCCTCGTGCCGCGGCAGCTCCCCCTTCCCACATCGCTCCTCCATCCTTGACCATCTCCGCCGTCAACGCAGAGGTACGGTGGAATCCATTACCGTAAAGCTCAGCTTTTCTTCCCTCCGATTGGTTTAAGGTAAGCGCTCTACTTAATTAGTTTTATACATACTTCAAATTAGCTATTGTCGTATACTTCAGATTAATTTCTATTGTAAAATTTTATACTCATATTTGCTTCAGGCTTATGATTGCGACATTTGAGAGAGCTTACAAATCGGATTCTTCATTAAGGGCCGAGGTTAGTGTTCTCTTCTGTCATTTACCCTGTTTCTAAATATTTATTCTCCGAAAAAATTTCTTAAATACAAATTATCTTCCAACTTACGTTCTAATTACTTTCTTTTCTAACTCATTTCCTAATATTATTTCATATTGTTGAGTCATTCACAGTTCATTATGTATTTGCACTGGGTGTTGCAAGATTCATTAGCTATATTCATTGGGTTCTTCATGTATGACTCCACCAGGATCTATTCGTGATAAATAATTATAAGTATGGCCTTGGAAGCATGCTTTTAGGATATGTACAGATTGAGTATATTAACATAATCAATGGACAAGAAAAAAAAAGACACTTTTTAGACCGGTTATTTGAATAACCGGTCTAAAAACTCATTTTTTAAACCTTTTGTTGGAACAACCGGTCTAAAAAGTCACACTTTTTAGATCGATTGCATAACTAGTCTAAAAAATATCACACTTTTTAGATCGGCTGTATCAAGACCTCATCTAAAACCGGTCTAAAAAGTCATTTTTACCCAGTCTAAAAAGTCATTTTTCTACCGGTGGCATACAAAGCATATTGAAATCAACTGTCACTAAGATCAAAGAGAATGTTGTATCTACAGGACACATGCGATTAGACGATCAGTTGGCAGATCTTTTGACAAAAGCCTTAAATGGGACACGAGTTGAGTATCTTTGTAACAAGTTGGGCATGATCAATATATATGCTTCAACTTAAGGGGGAGTGTTAGAACCAAGTCCCACATTGGTGGGTTGAGAATGTAAGGGGGGCTCCTTAGGCTATAAAAGGAGAGCCCCTCCTCCCTTCCAAATAACCCCTTCAAATAGTCTCATTAGACATTTATATCTTCTCCTCTCTTGTAGTATTTCCTTGTAAATTAATTTTATTATTTTAAGTTTACAACATGGAATTTAGAACCGTCTGTAGCAATTTATATATTATCATAATTCACATATTTATTATGTCATGTATAGAGAATTTGAACTCAAAACGTCACATTCAGGCAAAGTAAAAAATGTTGCTAATAAATTTTTGTACAAGTTCAAATTCCTTGAGGAGTAGGAGACGAGTGTCAATTTCAAATGAGTGTCCTTTTAGTTGTTTGTGTGAGGAGAGTGTTATATACTATTTGAAGGATTGTCAGAGAGCAAAACAAATGTGGAAGGAAATTATTAATCCTAACTAGCATTCTACATTTTTTTCTGATAATTTACAGGTATGGCTACGATGGAACTTAACTCATCAACCAGTAGTACGTCAATTTGCTAGATGGCAATGGCAACGTATGTTTGGGTATACTTGTTGGTTGATAGGGAAATATAGATGCCAAAAAGTTTTCCAAACACAAGTTGCATTGCTTAGAGAAATAATTCATCATTGTTTGTATCTTCTTATGGAGGAAGTAAAAGAAGGCAAGTTGAGGCATATGGTATTTCAGGGTAGGGGTGATATGAAGGACTATTGGTTTCCGCCTCAGAATGGCGTAGTTAGGTTGGATGTTGATGCATCTATTATGCAGTCAGATCAAATAATATGTAGAAGAGTAATTAGAGATGCAAAGGGGCATTGGTTAATGGGCTTTAGAAAGAAGTTAGACAGTTGTCCGATAACAATAGTAGAACTTCTTACTATTAAGATAAGATTTTGTCCATTTTTAAAGTACGCTAATGTGCAGATTTACTTTGATTATTTGGAGGCATTCAATTTATTATTTAGAGATTCTCTTATGGATCATTCCTTTCGAAAGGAGATTGAAGTAGTGTGACATCTCATTTTATGATGAGAAGTCTATTCAAGTGTTTCATTGTCACCAAGGCTATCAAACCCGGACCGGTCACTAAACCGATCGGGGTACTGGGTCAAAGGTCAGTGGGTCAAACCGAAGCTAAATCGGGGCCAAACCGGTGATAAATTAAAAATTTTAGGCTTATTAGTATGAAATTATAAAGAAAAAATTTAAAAAAATTAATTTTTTTAAAATAAAAAAAATAGACCCGGACCGGTTTACCGGCCGATTTTTCGGTTCCCGATCCGGACCGACCGGTCCGATTCGAATCTGATAACCCTGATTGTCACATAGAGGCTATAAGGTGTGTTGACATCTTAGCGAAAGAAGCTCATGAAGAGGGGATCGAATTTCTCTGGTACAACTAGTACCTTATAGTTGTAAGAGGCACTTTATTTTGGATATTAAATATACAAGAGAGATGTACTCTTCATAACTTTATTTCAAGTGTAACACTTGCCTTTGTAATAAAAAAAAATTTGTACAAGTTGATAATTCTTTAAAATTTTAAAATATAAAAAAATGAAATCCCATATATAATATAGTAATTTTAAAAGAAGCTTTCAAAAATAAAATGAAAATATTTATCTTCAATATTTTAGGGATAATTAATATATAAGCCTTGATAGTTTTAACTGATTTTTAACTAAACTGTCATATATATATATATATATATATATATATATATATATATATATATATATATATATTATCATATTATTATAATTTTAGTTATTTTTAATCAAGTCTATGTGGTTTTTATGTTGAGGGTTGGAACCTTGCGTGTTTTTTTTCCATGGATGCTTATCTCTACATACTTTTATTTTTTCATATAATATAATTGGCTATGTTATAAAAAATGAACTTCTACAAATTAAAAAATTTTATAAAAAAATACTGGCTCAGATTCTGACTTTCTTGACTATTCCAAATCGTATGGTCTGTATGAGCCTATGAAAGGGTACAAAAAAATTGATTGGTAAGATGATGTTTAAAAAAGAAAAAGAGAGGAAAAATTTGATTTGTAAGCGACAAGATGCACAAAACAAAATAAGGGGTCCAGCGAAAAGGAGTACTTAGTATTTCCATTCTAATATAGTACTGATCTCCAGTCTCATTGGTTTCAAAATTAATACTAATATTTTTCGTAAAACTCACAACTCTTCTAAAATAAAAAATAAAAAAAATGAAACCATATACATATTATAGTAATTTTAAGAGAAACCTACAAAAATGGTATAAAAATATTTATTTTCAATATTTTTTTAAGGATAATTAATCTGTAAGTTCTTATAATTTTAACTGATTTTTAGTTAGGTGGTTATAGTTTCTTTTCTTTTTTTATCAAATTTTTATATTTTCACTTGTTATTAATTAAGTCCCCATAGTTTTTATGTTAAGACTTGGAACAGTGTGTTTTTATTCCCTATGTATGTTTATCTTTACATACTTTTCTTTGTTCATATAATATTTAATTGGTCATGTTATAAAAAGAACTTGTGCGATTTTGAAAATTTTATAAAAACATGATAGGCTCAGATTCTGACTTTATTGACCAATCCAAATGAATAATCATACGTGGTTCGCATGAGCATATGAAAGGGTGCATAGTGGTAAAAAAAAAGAAAGGGTGCATAAAAATTGATTGGTGAGCTGTTGAAAAAAAAACGGAAAAGTTTATTTGTAAGCGACAAGAGCCGCAGAATATTAAAAGGCTGTTTGAATTAGTTTATGGAAATTCTATAAGTGCTTATGAATTGTGATTCACGGAATATAAAGTAACTTTTACGGTCTATGAGGTAGCTTTTACGGTCTATGAGGTGCTTTTACGGTCTACGAGATAAATATGTGGAAGAGATTTATCTCGATTTATATGAATCGGGCTTATCATTTTACCAAACAGCCCCTAAAATAGGCAAAGGGGTCCAGTAAAAAGGAGTGTTTAGTATGCTATCTTTCCAATATACGAATCTCTACTCTCATTGGTCTTGTTGTGTCCGTCACTAACAAGGGTTTTAAAGCCGGATCGGACCGGTTGAATTGGTCCGGCCGTCACCCGTTCAGTGCAGCGGCTCCGTTGGAGCATTTGAACCACTTAGATAGTTGAGCCGGAATTCGGAGCGAGTTTATGCAAACCGGACGGCTCAATTTTTTCTTCACTTACTGTGTTGCTTAGTGATTGAAACGGGTAACAAACTTTGGTGAAAAAAACACAGGAAGACTAATGGAGAAGATATAAGATAAATGGAGAAGAAAGGAGAAGGACAAGTGTCGTGCTCCTTACCAATTTGGCGATTAATATCTTCTATTATCGAATATCACCGTGGTTGCTTTGAAGAATCTCCTCCTTCCCTTCATTTCTGATTTCAGATCTAAGCAGAAGAGATGAACTGATGAAGCAATAGTGAAAGTATCATCAATGACCGATATTTATTCCTTTAAATATTAACGGTTCAGATTGCCTTACACTTTTACCTATACTCTCGTTTCCCGATATCCCAACAACATTTTCACCGGCATTTTACTTTTCTCTTTTCCCAATAAAAATTCAATTAGATATTTAGGTGTAATCTCTTTTGACCAACGTACAAGGGTGTGTAACTCTTCTCTATTTTCTTCGGATAGAAAAAAGCAACTCTTCCCTATATTCAAAATACATAATTTATATTATAATACTGCTATTTTTTAATTATAAAAATATATTTAAGTATATCATGTATACATAATTAATTATTTTATTTTTTTTAATTATTACATCATCTGTCCCACCGAATAGCTCGACTGATCTGATCGTTTGAACAGTGATCCACTAATTTTTTTGTTCAACGTCCGGTCCAACTTTTAAAATATTGATCACCAAGACAAAGAAATCAATGAGGTTGCGCCTTACCATTTTAACACTTACTATTAAATCGAGAGATAAATATAAAAAATATTTTTTAAATTTTAAAATTTTAAATCAGTTTTATGTATTGACTATAAAAATATAATAATTGATAATTTATTTTTTAGGAAGTTAATTATTTAAAATTTTTAAATTTAAGTATTTTTTTTCTTTTTCCTTTTAACCAATCTAATTATCAATACTAATCCAAGCTTCTATTTTAATATTTTAAATATCAAAAGAATAAATAATCATGGAGGATTATTAAGCATCTCTCTTTTTTTGCCATGATTATTAAGCATCTCTCTTTTTTTGCCATGATTATTAAGCATCTCTAGCCACACACGTGGGAGAGAAGTAGACGCCGCGAAAGCGCAAAACTTTGGTAGCGTTGTTTGTTGGCAAGTTGGCATCTAGGAATAGGAGGCACTTAAGAATATATTTTTATAAATGTCTAAAATTTGATTTATTTTGATTGTTTTTATAAGAAACCAATAATAATTGTTTCAACATTTATTAAATTTCCTCACATATTTTAGCCCCTCAATTTTTTTTCCATATTACATTATTTTTCTTACTTTATAATTTATTTATTGTTATTTTATGTTATAAATAGTACAGGAAGGAGTCCCACCAAACTCACCTCAGCTTTTTTGGCCTTACTTTGACTGAGGGATGAAGGTTGCCGGAGCTTGAATATTCCTTTGGTTTGGTCCCCGGTATGGAGGATCGAGAAGGCGTCTCCGGCGATTCTTCTGAGCCGCCTCACTTGTTTGTTCATCGCAGACCTGCCAGAGTCGCTTCCCTTGACGTCTTCCGGGGCCTCTCTGTTTTCGTAAGTAGTGTTTAGTCAACGTCTCTCCCCTCTTTGCCTTCTCCCCAAAGAAATTAAAAGACCCCTCCCCATCTTCTTTCCTTCGTTTTTTCAGCTGATGATGCTGGTCGATTATGGTGGCTCCATCTTCCCCCTCATCGCTCATTGCCCCTGGAATGGTCTTCACTTGGCCGATTTTGTCATGCCTTTCTTTCTCTTTATTGCTGGAGTTCCTCTCGCCCTTGTTTATAAGGTACCAACGAGTCTTTTAATTCCTGCATTCTCATATCTCAGATTTTCCTTTCTTTATTTTCCATTCCTTCTTTTTTACATCTTTTTTAGAAAAACATTCATTGGATGATGGATAGTTATTAATGGAACAAAAGTTCTTACCATTTTATATAACATCAGAGAGGACCAAAGAAAGGAGAAGCCACCTGGAAAGCTGTACTTCGAGCTGTGAAACTCTTTTTTCTTGGTATCCTTCTTCAAGGTAATACTATTTTTGTTAACAAAGTGGTCATCCCTTAGCTTCAATCTGCTATATCACTCATGTTATTTATGAACTATACTAAGACGAAGCCAAGTGTGTCATTGCATAATTACATATGATTCGGATAATTATGAGATTAGTACCAAATAGGAATATCTTATGTCAGTCAATATATTTTTCCCCTTTCATCTCCATTATATAATTCAGATATCTTATTCATTTCAGGCGGCTATTTTCACGGAATAACTTCCTTCACTTACGGTGTTGACGTGGAAAAAATACGATGGATGGGGATTTTACAGGTCTCAAATCCTTTGTACAATCTCTAAGAGAATTTCTTGTTTACTTTTCATACTAGATTGATTAATATTATATGAAAAATACAAAAAAGTTTGTATTTCATTCCTGGATAACAGCTATAGTGGACTAACAAATTTGACGATGCTACGATCAATCAATCCAGAGGATATCTTTTGGATACATTGTTGCAGCTCTTTGTGAGATCTGGCTTCCAGGTAGAAGATGGGAAGAAATAGGTTTCTTCAGGAGCTATTACAGGCATTGGTAAGGTTCTCATGTCCTTTCATTGTAAATATTTTTGGCTATTAACGAACTATATCATTAAATGGTGTTCATATTCTTTTTGTGTGTGTTTTTCTTCTTCAGTCACCTGACAATCCTAATCATTTCTTTTATATATGTAGGTTTATTGTGGCATTACTGTTGGCAATTTATTCAGGTTTACTTTGTGGTCTATATGTTCCAGATTGGCAATTTGAAGCATCAGTTTTGACCTCTTCTCCGCACCCAATGAATGACCGCAATACTTACACTTTGAGAGTAAGCCTTTCGATCTTCCCTTTTCTTTCCTGCAATCTCAACGAAGCTGTGCCTTTTGTGCATTTTATCTTGGACTTGACCTGCTTTATCTGCAGAAAGAGCTCAGGGGATCACATAATTAATTAGAAAAGCTAGTTGTTCAAGGGACCGGTCTAAATTATATCTAGAGAATGCGTTTACAGTTTGAATCACGCTACTTCTTAGGGATGATCTAGTGTTAAAGTTATCATCAAGTTTAACCCTGAGGAATGCTGGTTATAAGTAGGAAAAAAGTCTGTTCATCAACACATATAAAATATATCTTGAACTACGATGTCTTTTTAATCTGAAATACATTTAGTTGTGACACTGCTTGCATTGTTCTCGGCTTGATAACAGGTAAATTGTTCTCTGAGAGGTGATCTTGGACCTGCCTGTAATTCTGCTGGAATGATTGACCGCTACATTCTTGGTCTTGACCATCTGTATAGAAAGCCTGTTTACAGAAACCTCAAGGTTTTTTGGCAGCAGATTCTACTTCTTTGTGCAGTTATCTTCAGCACTATGCAAACACATTAATGCCTTATTCATTATCAAAATTCCAGGAGTGTAAGATGTCTGCTAGTGACCTAGTTTCAGACAGTTCACCCTCATGGTGTCTTGCTCCTTTTGATCCTGAAGGCATATTAAGGTGACCATTTTATTCTTTTGGTTTTGATCCTTATAGATTCAAATCATAGTATTTAGTTCCTCAAGTTTCTCTCCCTAAAATGTTAATCCCTATATTTTAATAAATACTTGGACCATTTTACCTCTTGAGGGACTAAAACTAAAATGAAGATAGATTATAAGGACCAAACATTGTATTAATCTTTATAATTATATTGATATATTGAAAGCCGGTTTTATTGTTATCTTGCTCGCAGCTCCTTAACGGCTGCAGTATCTTGTATTATTGGACTTCAATATGGTCATGTTCTTGCCCGTCTACAGGTGACACCATGTTTAAATTTACTGAACCTCTCTGGCTTATAACATGTTTGCAATTTTAATGATGCTAGTTCATTAATGCAAAACTTATCATAGACTCTCTATGCTCGTATAATCTATGTGCATTTGTACCTAATCTTGGCACCCAACGTCTGCCTTCTTAACAGTAAATCGTACATGTCCCTGTCGTTGATTGTATGGTGGATCTAACCCTTTACTTTTCTGCATACTTGCACCGTAGGACCACAAAGGGCGCCTAAAGATCTGGATGTGGTTTTCTGTTTCATTTTTGGCACTTGGTTTGTTTATGGCTCTAATAGGTGTGCACTTTTATCAGTTGGCTGACAGCTTCAGTTTGTTTGGGCTTTTGGCCAATGTCACATTGACTATTTATCCTCCTTTTCAGGCATCCCTGTAAATAAATCCTTGTACACAGTAAGTTATATGCTGGTGACTTCTGCAGTTTCTGGATTCACATTCTGTGCTTTATATCTTTTGGTGAGTTATAAATGATTGCATGATATAAATTCCGTTATATTTTCATCCTGGAACGCTGAGTAGTATATAAACCTTCAGTATTTTTTCTTTTCCTTTGCCCTAAACCAAGTCGTAGGTATGTACTGAGAATATGAAAAAACCACCTAAATAGGACTAATGAATAGCCACAGCTTGTATGTAAACAAGTTTCAGCTACAATGTAGTACAACTAGGCATTGTGCTTCGAAATGACACATCTTTTGGTGGCCAGTCGTTTTTTCTTCTAAATTTCAGACTTGTCATCTTTCTGTGGTAAATTGAATAATTACGAACCACATTCTGTAAACCCCTTGAGATCAAACTTTGCAACTCTGACTTGTTTAATTCTACAGCGATTCTAATGAATTCAGAGAGATTAGAGACAAATAACTGACGCATTCCATTTGCTTGAGCATAGATCTTATGTAAAATGTTTGTCAACAACTTAGTCAAGTTGACATCTGTCACCTTTTCCCTTTCTCAAATCTACTAAATTATTCAGGCCATACGTTGTAGTGTTTGGTCAGAAAGTTTTTGTTTTTGTTTTTTTTTTTCAGGTAGATGTTTATGGTTGTGGACGTTGGACGCGTGTGTTGGAGTGGATGGGAAAGCATTCATTGAGTATCTTTGTAATTGTATCCTCTAACTTGGCTGTCATCGCTGTAGAAGGATTTTACTGGTCCACACCTGAAAATAACTTGGTAAGTTATTGGTGTGTGATGCTTAATTTTACCGCAAAGTTGGTTGCCATTAATCTACCTTTTCCCAGTTAGTTTAATACTTCTCTGCCTAATAGGTCCACTGGATAGTGACACGCTTTGTCCAAAAGTGACATGATCTCATTCTGAGTCTGCATATTCTTGGACACGCCTTCGCCATGGGTGTATACCTTCATGCATCAATATTAATGTGATGTTTGGATGGAAAGAAAGAGTGAAAAGAAAATAAGGTGAGGGGATGCTATCAAGGAAAACTTCTAAAAATGATAAAATAATTTACTATTTTTGAAAGTTTTCCCTGTAGTATTCTTTACTCCCTGATTTTTTTCCCATTCAAATATAGGGTAAAAGAAGAGAGGCAAAAGAAGCACTTTCATTGCAGTTGGCTTCCTTCCATAATGATCACAGGTATTTTCCAAAAGGGAGAAAAGAAAGCAGAAGAAGAAGCGTATGTTTTTGTAATTCTATTTTCATGAGCTACAAAAAATGACAAGCTCTTAATCCGCTGTATGGAGGAAATAATCCTGTCGTCTGCCGACTAATTAGCCATAATGTTCCGCTGCTTTGTGGCGTTTGTAATAAGAAGAAAGTAAGAAACTACAAACTAAAATTGCATTTTTTTTGGGTTCCATCATCCATCCATGGCTCTCTTATTTAATTATTTTTGCTGTTTTTCGCACAAGCCACCCACCTCAATTCTCATTCCCATTTTTCACTTTTGCCCTTTTCGTCAGCCATTAATTATTTTCTGTTGTCTGTTAGCATCAATGAACTTTGAATTATTATTTTACGTATTCCTGTATCGAATCGCATCACTAGCTATTCACTACCCCTACCCAGCTGTATGCTATTTTTCTACATTTTTTTATATAACACATATTTATCTAATTTAATTAGATTAAGAAATTTAGTTAAGTTAGTTTATATAATATGTATTGGAAAAATTACAATAAAGTCCCAAAAAAATAGAAATATTAAGAAATGGTCACAAGGGTTGTTAATGACGATGTTCATGTTGTTAATGGAAGATCCCCTTAGAACCATTTCTGCATATTTTCATCTGCTTGGGACCTTATTGTAATTTTCTCATATATATTTTTTAAAACGCCTTAATCATATTTATTAATTTTTTTTTTATTATTTTATTTATTTATTAATAAAAAAATATCAATATAAATAAATTAAAAAAATTATTAATAAAAAAATATCAATATAAATAAATTAAAAAAAATTGTTAATTATGAAAACCTTACGTTACATGGACATCAATGTCAACTTTCTAAACATATCTGTAGTAAGGACAGGACGGATTAAGTGTCACCAGAGATGAATGACGTGGGGCGTCTTAACAGGATTAACGGGCTACAGCTTTGAGGACCACTGCTTCCTTTTTTTCTTTTTTCTTTTTGGTTAGAAATCTTCTTTCTACATTTGGGTTTTGGCCTTTGAAGAAGAATCGGTGGCCCCGCTTGTCGTTTCCCCAGAACGAGTTGGTGGAGACTTGGCCCTCCTCCATCGATCAAACAATGGTCACTTCGTTCAACTTTTGCCTTGTTTTGCTCTTCCCATCGCAACATCGCAACAACTATCCTCACCGTTACAGCAAGTTCAGTAGTGTGAAAAGTTGGTTGTATTGTTTATGGTTCACAAGTAATAATTTGCCACAAATTTTATTTTATCATTCTCATTTTATTTTAATGTGAGTAAATTGAGAAACGTATATACATGTTTCACTAAATGAAATTCTATATTTATGAACCTGAAAGTATAGCTCATCTTTTTGCTGAAAATAACACCTTTGTCTTTCTTAGAGGCTGCGATTCATCCCGTCCTTAAATAGACCAGAAACTCTTCGCTGCTCTCAAACACAATTCTCTTGACCAACCTCCACCTATCGATAGCACGAGATGTCTAAGGAAGGAGCCGAAGAAGGCCGGACCCACCACCATGGCAAGGACTACGTAGACCCTCCTCCTGCTCCTCGATCTCTTTGACCTGACTGAGCTCAAGCTCTGGTCCTTTTACAGGGCCCTCATTGCCGAGTTCGTCGCCACCCTCCTCCTCCTCTACTTCACCGTCGCCACCATCATCGGTCACAATAAACAGCCCTCTCCATGTAATGGCGTCGGCCTTCTCGGCATCGCTGGTGCTTCGGCGGCATGGTCTTCGACCTAGCCTACTGCACCGCCGACATCTCCGGTAATGGTAATAATGATAATAATTCATCTCCTACACCAACTTGTCGAGGAATTCTGTTATTTTTTTATATGTTATCATCCAGCATCTGGTTTAAAGTTCATAGCTACAGCTACAGTAAGGGTACTGCTCTAGGTGGGCACCTTTGTGGTTGTCTACACCATCTTCTCCGCCACTGACCCTAAGAGAACTGCCCGTGACTCCCATGTTCCTGTACGTAATTAATTCTTAATATAATCTTCATGCACTACTTATATTTTATTATATTACTTGTGGCATAGGTGGCTGAATGAGTATTAATTCTTGATTCAGGTTCTGGCCCCACTGCCAATTGGTTTTGCTGTTTTCATGGTTCATTTGGCCACCATTCCCGTCACCGGAACCCAGGTAGCTAGGAGCGCAGCTTTGGTGCTGCTGTTATCTACAACAACCACAATGTTTGCTTTACTAACAATAACATACACGCACGTCACTTATAGTGTGTACAGTTAATTACATGGCGAGATCCTTAGAGTGTGATGGATTGATAACGAGGTATACGATGTGGTTGGCAGTGGATCTTCTGGGTTGGCGCCCATTCGTGGGAGCATTGGCGGCTGCGGCGTACCACCAATATACTCCGAGGGCAGCAGCAATCGCAAAGCGCTGGGATCATTCAGAAGCAAACCCACCAACTAGTTAAGTATTATAGCATGTTTGGGATCATTTTTTAAAAATTTATAAGTGTTTTTTTATATAAATTAAAGATAAAACTTATCTCATATACTTATCTCGTATATCGTAAATTATGATTAAAACGCAGCTTTTAAAAGCTCCAATCGTTTATTCCAAATAAAAAGATATTTATCACACCAACAATCAAATTACAATATATTAATGAGCTGTAATTCCTCATTAATTTATTCTTTAAATTTGCTTCATCGCTATTAGATGATGTTTAATTAATCACCATAATAATCCATCATCATTTTCTCATTAATTTCGCAACTTATTTTGGTGTTGCTAGCTTGGAAGTGAATCCATAATTTGTCCATGCTCATGGAAATGCTGTTGTATCTTTTCTCTTCTTGGCATAACTTTAATACGACTTAAATGTTTTAATTTCTCAAGTTTCTAACTAATGAATGATCCATAACATTAGTTTAAAACTAATAGAACTTGTTTGAAATAGCGGTTGAAAATTTCATAAGTGCTTATGAATTGTAATTCACGGAATACGAAGTAACTTTTACGGTCTACAAGGTAGCTTTTACGGTCTACGAGGTGCTTTCACGGTCTACGAGATAAATATGTGGAGGAGATTTATCTCGATTTACGTAAATCGGGCTTATATAATAAACCCGATTCAAAATCGCTCTACCAAACAAGCACAATATATCAAACCGCATTTTGTTCCCGAGTGGGTGGAGTCATCTTTGAGTAGTGTAACTTATGTACTCCATATGCGTGCATTTGTACATATGAAAGTAGTATCTCATTGCTGTTGCGCAAGTTAATGGGACCTTTGAATGTGAGATACAAACATGTGTAAAAGTCACTTCTGATTACAATTATTAATTAACCTGCATCAACCCCCCATCTTGTTGCAAGGGGGTGATGGTTGAGAATACGATAATTTATTAGAAAAATTTTATTATTGGACCACATGATTAAATTTATTTTTGTTAAGGATTAAATATCCTGAAATTTTAATACAAGCCCAATTATGGGTGTTTAAAGTATCTTGATTTCGATTGTCCCGGCTCGGTCCCAGACATTATGATCCCAAGAATTTACCGTCCCGGCCGGGACTGAGATTTTTTTTTTAATTTTTTATCTTATCAATTAAGTTATTTTTATATTTTTATATTTTTTATCTCATAAATTAAGTTATCGTTTGATAAGATATGTATCACATCTTTAATTAGAGTTAAACCATATATATCGTGATATTAATTATAACTATATAATATATAAAGATAATAACGAAGATGATGATGATCATCATAGTAATAATAAAATGTTATTTTTCAATTTTATATCAATTTGTGTGATTATTATGACTTTGTTATGCGTTAAATAATCACTTTAAACACTAAATTATAAAAAATTTAACTAATATAATAATATATTTTAAATTTAATTTTTTTTAAAAAAACTGGAACTGGGATGAAATTTGCATCCCGGCCAAAAACTGGGATTGGGGAATCCCGGTCTCGGCCTGAATTTTGAACACCTCTAGACCCAATAACCAAAATGAAAATAAGTTTTGTAGGTAAAAAGATAATAATACCCCTTATTTGGTTGTTTTAAAAAAAGGTTTGATCGTCACCAGAGTATCTCATGAACAAGTAAAATAGGTAAATGAACAACCAAAATTATTAGGTTTACAAAAAAAATATAGGATCATGAATAAGTCTCATTTGCAAGTGTTCAACTCTTCATGAACAAATAAATTATACATATGAACAACACAAATTGAACAAGTTGCATTTTGCATTTGCAAGTGTTCTACCATTTTTGAATAAGTGAAATCCTCTTAGGAACAACACATTAATTTCTAATAATCGGAGCTCCGACCGGTCGGCGTCAGAGCTTTGATGGCTGACTGGCGGTGGTCGCTCTAGCTTGGCGGTTGCTGGTGACTGGTCGCCGAAACTCCAACAACGACCAAATCTTTTTTTTTTTAAGAAAAAAATAAAGTACAAGATATTATTATCTTTTTAAATATAAAATTTATTTTCATTTTAGTCTTTATTCTATAATAAAATTTCAGAACATTTTAATCATTGATTGATTGAAACAAATTTTGTCATGTCATCCTTGACCGGAATTCTCCCTAATTTCTTGACTGTTTTGCCCCTTTTTTTTCTCCATCTCTCTCTACATCCAGCCTTTACTTTTTTATTTTTAATAAAAGTAGAGCCTTTAGAAAAGACTGTGATGGTTGCTTGAAATATAGTTATATTCTAGTAACATGGTATGCGTTTTTAATGACAAAAGAAAAACTTCTTGGGTTTAAGACAAGGATTGACTAGTTAAGTGGACCTAACGAAAAGAACAGATCGAAGATTGAACATGAAGAAAAATTATGGGAAAATTATAATAGGTCCCAAATAAGGAATAAAATAAAAAAAATGGTTTCTTTAACAACCTAAGAGTTATTCACAAATTCTTAAGATCATGTTTTTATTTTATTTTTTGTCTAAGACCTCACTGTAATTTTCTGAAGAATCATTAACTTGTTTCTTTGATCATGATGCCTGATTTAAAACGAAGTTGACGCGGCGCATTACGATCTGATCGGCCCTCAAATGACGTTCACACGAAACCAAATTGAAAATACTTTTAACGAACATTAGGAATTAATCATTCAGCCGAAAGCCTGAAACATCTCAATTACCTACCATCCTCGCTGCCTAAGGCTGGGCCACCAATTTTATACGGTAATCTTCAAGAAGGTGGAAGTTAAAATGCCAGAATCTTACAAGTGCGATTGAAAAGCATTTATCAGTGTTTTTATAAAAATTGAAATAAAACTCATCTCATATACTTACTTTTTATATAACGTAAATCACATTGAAAAACATTTTAAAGGTTCCAATCATTATTCTAAACACCAACTGTCTATCGTTTGACCAATTAAATTTTAACCAATAAAATATTATAATAATTATTTTATTAAATATTAAATCTAAACTATATATTTTTCTCCATCTAAATGTAGAGATGGGATACAGATAAGAGAAGAAGAAAAAGAAAAAGGAGAGGATCTACTCCCAAATAAAATGTTTTGATTTGAAAGGCTAACATGCCTTTTTGGGATAGGGAGAAAGCGGCAATTGCTGTGTTTTACGATTATTTCTTATTGCCCTGCTTTGCAATGGATGCTAGTTTAAAAAGCAATCTAGCAAAAATCATTGCCTGCGCTGCATAAGAAAGACTTAAGTAGCCTATATCATCCATTCTAGCTTTACAAAGAAATAACACGAAGAATTCAAATCATACCTCCGTGATTACTGATGCAATCTCAGCCCAATATTTGTGTGAAAATCTAAAATCTAAAAATATTCCCTAAATATGCGTTTGACCCACTACAAAATATTGCTTACATGTGTTTAATATTCTACTAGTCGAACGCAATCAAACACGATTCACATGCAGTTTGCACAATAGTTCTTCGATCAAGGATTTGCGATTCCAACTATCAACCTTGGAATTGATCATCGACATGCTCTTGTCCAGTTCACAAGACCTCACCTCCAGCACCCTCAAGCGATCTTGGGTCTCAGCAATTCGGTTTTTAATAGCAGCAACCTCCTGCTCTTTCTGAGCCAACGTTTTCAATTCTGATTCAAGCTCCTCCCTCAATGATTCTACTTCACTGTCGGAGTTGGCCTTGGCCATCTCTACCGCTTGATGCTGACTGATCAGTTCAACATATTCAGCAACTTCATTGAGTATGCTTTGTAACCAGCCTACTTGGACTTGGGCAGATTCTACATCCTTAAGGATAGCCATCAATTCTTTGACTTTGGATTTTGTTAACTCCATTATAAAGGTGGACTGTAACTCTTGCACAACAAAGCATATGCATTCCATGTAATATGTGCGCATGACAGCTGATTCTAATTGAATGCTTGATCCTATATCCCCATACTTGTTAAAAATAGAGCGCAAAATAGGAGCATAGCTTTCTCTCACGCGGTACCCTCCAATGGGAACATGGGGCTCGGATGCAAAAGACTCTGTCTCTTCCTCACAATCTTCATCACCATCAGTAATACTAATACCTGACAAACTAAAATCCAATAATCCACCAGCTGAAACAGAAAGACGCTCACCTGTGTCATCAGCATTGGCACATGGAACAACTTTATCTAGAGCTGTTCTTTCATCTTGATTTGTTTGGGTGTGGTTATTGATAAAGTGCTCAACATCATCCTTTGCTTGGTCTTCTTGATAGTTAGGCTGCCAAGAAACGAAAGTACAAGACACAAGTTCAATATAAGGCTAAGATGGGTGTGTCTGCATTAACCACAATAAACACACGGGGGCGTGCTCATAGAGTATGAGAAGGAAAAGGCCACTACCATCACATCTTGGATGTGTTTTTCCGTAGAAACTGCCTCAGAAGACATGTGCTCATTGGTTTCTGTTTCCAACTTTTTCTTTTCAGAGTGAGAACTTGCCCTGACTTTTGAGGCTGGGGTTCTGTCTCTAACAGGAGGAGGTTCTGGCTTGGAACCTCGGTTCTTTTTCCATCCAAACTTCAAAGGAACGACACCTGTAATTAAAATGGACTAAAGTCAGCAACTACTAATCATTCTATGTGAAAGCCTCTTGGGATACCGATGACCTGAACATAGCAAAATATTTAAACCAGTCAAACAGATTAGATGAACCCTGCTAGCAGTTTGTTTATGGACGCCAAATTTATTTACGCATAAACATTAATTTGTTCTGTCATTAATTAGGTAACAAGTCAAACATCTCATCAGGATATTTCAAATGATGAGATGGATGGTAGAATTTTCGCAAAAAACAACTGATTTATTACCAGGGGAACATTTAAATCAAAATTAGAATGTCAATCATGTTTTTATCATTTGAGCACAAACAGATAAATTATATCCAGTGGTACCACAAATCTTTTTCCATCTCCAAGCCGGTCTGATTCCACTTTCAAAACAATCATAGTAAATTCCATAATACTTTCGTTAATATCAAGGAGGTTGGCATACATTTTAAATTGAAGCAGTACAGATTTCTTATTCAATGCATTAGTGGAACAAGAAGTAACTCTCAGGTTTCCCTTCTTTCACAGTTTTGCCAAAAATAATAATAATAATAAGTAAAGAAAGAAAGAAATAAAGATACTAAAATTCTGTCCCATGCATTGGAACAGAAATGAAAAAGATTCCACATGTGTTGGGAGGTGGGCAGCTGAAACGAATCTCTAAGAATTATATAGTCCCAAACATGTCGAATTACAACATTGCGGTCAAGAGGAAAAGGCATGTATATTTGATCATGTTAAAATTACTTCCAGTTCCATTAGTCATTCTAAGCGGGTAATGATAGATGGTCACACAGTGGAAAAAGGAACAGTATCAAATGAGCAAGAAAACATAGCAAATCATCTTTATCGCACTCGTGAAAGTTTTCACGAAAAGAAAACGGCCATAAGACGGTCTTGTTGAATTCATATTTATTTTATATTATTCCAACCAAAATACAATGAGAAGACAGAATTGAGTAGACCTGAACTCTTCTTTTTTTTCTGTGGCGGGGCCTCCCTGATCTTTCTCAAGCAAGTTTCGGTGCATTCATGGTATGGATTAGCCGCATATGAACAATCAGGGTTAACTCTGACGTTCTGAGCCATTCCTTCGTATGTTTAACCTGTGGTACCAACAAAAGTGTCACATCAAGAAAACAGAAAGATGGTAAACTTTTGCCAAACATTAACTCCGCAAGACTGGCAGTTGTGGAATCAAGCTTTTAACGAAAAGAATTTTAATTTCCGAAAAGAGAACCTAACGACCAGAAATCAATGGCATGCAGCCGAACAGTTGGGTCGATCCCCCCGAAGCCTGGCTTATATTGGAGACTCATAAGGGTTATTAACTAAAATACATGGTTCAGAAATTAATACCCCTCTCACCGAAACTTCCCTCAGAAATTGAACACGGAATGAAGACCCAATGTGAATTACTAAATACACGGATAAGATGCCGCAAATAAAATTCAGTTCATAGTATATCAAGAAACCTTGAAGAGCCAGGAGACAGAAAACAAGAATAGTGAGCAAAAGCAGAGGGGAATTGAATCAAAGAAAAGAAGGATTACCCAGAAAAGTGAAGGGGAAATCAATAAAAACGAATCCCAGATAGGCGACGGAAAAAGAAAGAAAAGGGGGAAGCAACTCCGAATCAAAGGGGCGAGAATGAGCTTATTCAGTGCGTTTTCTTTCTTTAACTGACTGTTCCGAATCAAAAGATCAAGAATAATGCCTTGTTCCGTCTCTCTATTTCTTCGGCCTGTGGCCGGAAATCTCTGAGATGGGCCTCTGAGCACGTAAAGGATCTCTGAACACTCATGTATAGACAAAAATGTAGCAAGACAAAGCATCCATTTTTAAATATTTTTTCTGGGTTCTGCCAACTGTGTTACTTACGTGTGCTCGAAAATATTCTACTAATTATTTTTTATTTTCATTATTAAAATGTTTTTACTTACGTGTACTGAATAATCATTTAAATTGTAGTTTATTTCAAATATAAAAATTATTATCAAATTTTACAAAATTTATCATCACTTCTTCTTAAAATATTATTAGTAAATTTTGAAAAATGTAAGAATTTAAATGATTTTAAAATATATTTCAGTTTTGTAAGATATTTTTTAAATTATAAATTTGAATTTTTTTACTTTTAAACGATTTTTTGCCAACCAATGTTTTAATATTTAGATCATATAATACAAAATTTCACTATGTAATTATTCATATAAAGTATTAAATTTATACAATTACGATGGATTCAGTGTATTAATATATATTTTATGAAAATATTATTAATGTGTGTGAAATATAAAATACTGATAATAAGTTGGACGGTTTGAAAATACCGTGTATAATTTTGTGGCGGAAATTGAACAGCGGGGGGTCAACACTCGACTGATTCCAGAAAGCTACTGATCGCTGATGATGCTCGCTCATACATGCGTGGGCATATTCGTATTTACGGGTGGTAGGAGCTAATCCTCTTCCTCGCACTGAATGCCTGGCGCCACGTGGCTCCATCACCGCTATCGCTGGTTGACGCATTTAATAAAACGGTGCGCATTCATTCAAATTGCAAATAAGTCAGACACTAATTTGCTTGCCTTCTTACTCCTCACATGCATTAAAGTATCATATATAACAAACACAACATTAAACAAGACCCTTATATCATATAGAGTATGGAATTCATCTTCTTCATTTAGCCTCTACCCTCTTCTATGCTCATTCTGAAACCCTTACCGCAATTTAATAGTGACGAAGGATGATGCCATGTTGGCAAGCTTGAATTGAAGCCAGTAAACTTTGTCCTTTTTTTCCTTATAATATAATATTCTTATTTGAGTATGTGTCAGAGAATGAATCTCTCATATTTTCTCTTCCATTTTCCTCCTTTGCCGCGCATTGCCGTCCCCGACCTCCCTTGCAAAGACAGTGAAATGGCCTCAAGATGGAACAAGGTTCGCTGGAGAACGATCAAGAAAAAGAGCGCAACACAAGAAATGAGCCTGCCCTGCCTTCATGATCTGATTCATTTAATCATAGACCGTTTTAATGAAGCCACGTAATGCCTCTCATTCAGTGCGAGGATTAGTTCCTGGCACTGAATTCAAATCCCATTGTATTTAATTACAATTATAAGCTTGCCTCTTTTTCAAAGGTTACCCATTTGGCTTAGCTTTGGGAGTTGTGACGCAATCACTACGCTCATCCATATGCTCCAACTTAATAATGTCACTGCCACGCATTTCATGGGTTGTTGCAGGTACTGATAGAAAATGTCATGTATCATGTATGGTATTTTCGTAAATAATTGTTAATTTCCACCCCTATTGATAATGATTGGTGTTCAAATTGGTATTGTCATTTATTAAGGGAGAATAATATATATATATATATATTTAATATTTCTCATTGATGTTGATATGTTTGAATTAGGAAATTGCTTGTAAGGAAAATATAAATAAATAACGAAAATTAAAAATAAAAAAAAATATCTCTTATTTATATTGATAGGTTTGAATTAGAAAATTACTTGTGGGAAAAATAATAGAAAATTTCAAAAAAAATAAATGCTCTCATTGATGGTGATTAGGTCAAACTAGGAAGTTTTATTAATAAAAAAATATTAAAATTAAAAAAAATCTCTCATTGATGGTAATTGGGTCAAGTTAGGTAGTTTTATTAACATAAAATACAAAAAAAATTCAAAAAATAAAAATTCAAAAAAGAATGAGTATTTATAAAGAAAACCCTACCTTGATACTATAAATAGGAGAGCAAAAGCATAACAAAAAAAAAATGGGGAGAGAAAAGACAAAAAAAATGGGGTGAAAAAAGACAAAAAAATGGGACGGAGCAAAGACAAAAAGAAAATAGAGAGAGCACATACAAAAAGAAAGGAGGAGAGTGAAGTCTATTATTCATATTTTTTTATCTTGTTTTTCCTCTTACAACCAAGGAAAGCATACGCTCTTATAGTTGTTGTCACATATGTGATGCTTTAACACCAATGGTTAGAGGGAGGAATCTAATATAATATGGATTAATTCATTTTCTTATTGTTTTTCATTTTTCTTCTCTCTTTTATTTTCTTTTTCTTATCTCTTTTTTAAAAACTCAAGAAAAGCTTATACTCTTGTGATGATTATCACATATGCAAGTTTAAACATCAATGGCTAGAGGGTGAATCCAATATGATTTGGATCATTTATCTTGTTCTTCTTTTCCCTTCTTTTTCTCCTTATATCTCACTTCTCTATTAGTTTTTCCTTTTTCTTATGTTTTCAATTTAATCTTTTGTCTCATGTGATTGTATAACTCACCCCTCTTTCTTTTTATTTCTTTCACTCCACCACCTCAACAATATTTATGTTGCTCTCTTCTTGTTGATATTGCAAGAATATATCCAATATATGTGTGTGTTACTTGGGCCAGAATAAGGTATGTATCCTTCAATCACTATTTGGGTGTGTATTACCTATGTTATTTTCATCTCTCCCTCTAACCTAAGCTTTCTTTATAAAAAGAAAAAAGAAAAATGATTGTGACCCAATCTCATAAATGAAAATAATAAAGAAGAAAGTTTCTTTTTTATCAAAATAAATGAAATTGATTTTAAAGGGATTTCTATCGTGTGAGGTATTTAGAGTATCCTCAGGTAAAAATTTATTACTCTTCCGTGTGAAATTATGAGAATCTCTTCCGGAAGTTTAGTCTAAGAGCCTTACAAAAACCTTTCTGTTATTCAATAAAAAAAAATAGAAAATTTGTTTTCATAAAATAAAAAATACCAAACAAATAAAAATCATTTTCTTGAATAAATTAAAGGAACAATTTCCTTAAAAAATATAAACAAAGTGACACGCATTTCTATTCTGAACTACGTGGGCTTTGATCCCTCTAAAGGGTACGTAGGCCTTAGGCTTTCATTCTAGGTCAAGTCAAACTTTGTAAATAAATAATTTTTTCTTTATTAATTTCTTATTTTTTGTAAATATTTTCCTAATTTCTTTTCTTCTTTAGATAATTATAATAAAATCAAATATCATATTCATTTTTAAATAATTGACTTAGGGTAACCGTTCTTATAAACGAGTGTTGTGGGGTGCCTAACACATTCCCTATGCACAATCGACTCCTGAACCCCACAAAAAGGGTTTCCAAAATTATCCTTTTTCAAAATTTTGGTGGCGGCTTGTTAACATCATGAAATTCCTGTCAAAGTGGCATATTTACCTTTAGTTTTGCATACATTTTGGGTAAATTCATAGATAATTGATGATAAATGTGCAAAGGTAATGTGCCTAGGGGTATTGATGATAAAAATATGTAATTTCTCTGTTTAAGCCCCATAATTGTATTAAAATCACATCAACACTGTTTTTATAGATTTCATTATGTTGATAGGTTAATATTGGAGCTAAAAATGAGTCATTGGAGGCACCAAATGATGATCAAGAAGTGGGAATGGAGCTAAGGAAGTCAAAGCACCATGGAAAAGTAAGAAAAGGATGAAGAAGACCAAAAAGCTTCATATGGAAGCTTGGACGCGGCCAACGAAGCTCCAGAGACTTTTTGGCTGCGGCCAACATTTCTTGGCCGCGACCAACGCCCAAAAACAGCAGAAACACATTTTGATGATAGCACGGATTATATGGCTTATAAATATAAAATTAACACATCATAGCCTCATTCTGGACCTGGGAAGCGCCGTGGAGACAATGTTCTGCTAGGGTTTGGAACTTGGAGGTGGAGATTGGGCTAGATGTTAAAGATTTGAAGAGATTTAAGCTTATCCTCTTGGTTTTTCCTCTCCTTCTACTGTCTTTCCCTTTTGCTCTGCTTTGTAACTGATGTATGCCATGTTTCTTCTAGGTTTTATGAACATGTATAGCTAGAGTTTTATTGTTTGGATTGTTTAGAACTATTGTATGTATTAAGTACTCATTTCCCCTTTTTTATTTATGTTGAATGATTGATTTATGTTGATTGCACTCTATTCTTAATGCTCCTTGTTGATTGGCCACCAATGAGGTTGTTGGGTTCACTTGGTTGATGCTTGAGAGAGCTAGATTGAGTGTAGAACTTGGGTTTAATCATGTGGGAACTTGAAATCCATGAGAGGGATGTATGGTTTTGTTAATGAGGTAGAGATACACTTATTGACCTCACATAGCCACATAGGTCTTGCAATGTAGGTTGGGCTTAATCCTTCAATTAAGAGATTAATGAACCAATTAAGCTAAACACCTATTTGGAGACTTGAGATAGCACTTATGGGTAAATTAGTGACATTGGTTAACATAATCCATCATTAAGAGCTGTTATTGTGGGGTTTTGAATGAGTAACTATGAAATGCAAGGGGGATAAACAATCCTAACTTCTACTGCATCTTTCCTAGTCCATGAATCACTTGTTTATATTTTACTTTTATTTTATAATTCTGTTTTACCTTCACCGTGATAATTGCCCAACTCAAATTAGGCGAAAGTGCGATAGTCACTACTTAATCGGGTTTTGGAACCAAATCCTTGTAGGAATGATATCTTACTCATCAATTTATTACTTGGCGCGACCCGTGCACTTGTGGATTTGCGGACACGGCTCCATATTTTTCCAAATTTCGGGCGCTAAAGCTTAAGATTAGAAATAACTCCCTAAATATATCTTATATTAAGAATCTGATGAGTATTTAATATATCTTATTGATTGAATTGTTTTTCAAAATTTTCTTATGTAGTAATTAGTATTGAAAAAAAATGTTATACATTTTTTTCACTTACCTTTTCAATAGGGTTAACTTTAAACATAGTAATTAATAATTGTTAGGGTGAGTTTATATTCAGGACAATTTTTTTACCAAATAGACTTATTACAACGCCCGATAACCATGTAAAAAGGTGGATTAAGTTTTTTTAACCTTTTTTACATTGGTTAAATGCTACATTAGTCATTAAACCAGTGTTAAAAAATTATAACCACAATAAAAAAGCTATATAAATTAAAGGGTTAAATGCCATTTTTACCCCAGAAGTATCGGCTCAGGGGCAATTTTGCATTAGAAGTTCAATTTGGGGCAATTTTGCCTCGAAAGTTTCATCTATGAACAATTTTTCCCCGAAAGTTTCAAATTTGGGGCAATTTCACCCTGACCATTATCTCAGTTAAGTTTGACCATTAGTTGACCAAATTGAGGGGCAAAATTACTCTTAAGTGAAAAATTTCAGGGCAAATTTGGTCTTAAGTTGAAACTTTCAGGTAGAGCCGGGAAAACGGATCGAACCTGTCAGGCCAGCCTGTTTAGGCCCTGAATTTGTAAGGGCTGAGCTCAAGATTTTTGCCTTAAAATTGAAAGTAAGCCTAAAAGGGCCAGCCCTGTATAGCCAAGGGCCTAAAGAGGCCGACTTTATAGGGCCGATGGCTTAAAATTTCCCTGGAAGTAGAGCTGGGAAGAAGGGTCAACTCGGCCCTATAGGGCCAGAGCTATTTTAATAATTTTTATTATGTTTTTAGTTTTTTTTAAGTTATAATAATAAAAGTCCTAATTTAAAACATAAATATTGTCAAAATTAGGATGTAAATTGTACGCATCATGCAACCAACAAAAACAGTAACTAAGTCATAATCAAAGGCAAACTATTATCTACATAACACAATTATAAATAATTAATGAGAAGACTTAGTAAAATTAAAAATACTTCTTATAAATATATCTTAAAAAGTGTAAGTAGTCAACAAAATAAACAGCATAAGATATAAAAAACAATAACTAGAAAATAAGTAAAAAATATAAAATTGGTAAGAATACTTAAGAAATAAGAAATATCTTTTATAAGTTTTTAATTGTTAGGATTCTTAATATAAGATATTCTTATAAAATTTAATTCTAAAAAAGATAATAACAAATAAATATTTGCAACATCATTAATAAAGTATAAAAAATCAATAATATTATTATCATATAAATAATTTTTAAAAATAATATATATATATATATATGTGTGTGTGTGTGTGTGTGTGTGTACATACATATATATGTACATATATACATGTGTGTGTGTGTGTGTGTGTGTGTGTGTGTGTGTAGGCCTAAAAGGGCCTACAGGGCCAGCCATTTTAGGCCATCAGCCCTACAGGACCAGCCTTTTTAGGCCCGCTTTCATTTTTTAGGCAAAAATCTTAAGGTCGTTCCTTAGAAATTCAAGGCCTAAACAGGCTGGCTCGACGGGCTCGGTTCGTTTTCCCTGGTTTATCTGAAAGTTTCAACTTAGGACCAAATTTGCCCTTGAAGATTTCATTTAGGAGCAAATTTGCACCTCAATCTAGTCAACTAACGGTCAAACTTAACTGAGATAACGGTTAGGGAGAAATTGCTCACAAATAAAACTTTCGGGGAAAAATTACCCCTGAGCTGATACTTTCGGAGCAAAAATGACATTTAACCCTAGATTAAATACTTGTTATAGACATAGTGCTAAGGATCTAATTTTGATCTTTATTAAAAAAAAGTTAAAGTATACTTTCAGTCCTTTAAATTTATATAAAATATACTTTCAGCCACTTAACTTTATAAAGTATATTTATGGTCTTATAATTCTAACACTGTTAATGTTGCTAACAGAAAATATTGATACAACAAACTCAAGTGATGACTATGTAAGTTTAAGTGATGAATGTGTAATTAAATGCTATTAATAATAAATTTAATGCCTATATAAATTTAAAAAAATTAAAAAACCTAATGATGCGGCCAATATCAAAACCTTAATTGTATTAAGAAATTTTTTTAATAATCTAAATATATAAGTTTAATAATTTAAATATCAAAACTTCGATTTCATTTACAACGATTTGTCGGTTTATTTTAATTTAATAATCTAAATATAATATATTAAAAAATTAAAACTTAAATATATTTTGTCAGCTGCACAATCATTACTTGAGTTTGTTGTGTTAACATTTTTTGTTGGTAATATTAACGATGTTAGAAATATAGGTTTAAAAATATACTTTATAAAGTTAAGAGACTAAAAATATACTCTCTCCGGTCTTATTTATAAGCAACTTTCTCCTTGGTTAAGCAAAACGAACTGATAGTTAAAATCAATAAGTTTGTCAAAAATGCCATGTTTTTTTCGATATATACCCCTATTTATGAAAACAAAGAGAGAATGTATAAAAAAATATGAGAGATAGTAAAATATTTTGTTGACTTCATTCACGTAATGAATTTTCTCTCTCTCTCTCCTGAATATAACTTTTGGTGTGTGTGATAATTAATTATAAATAATATGTATTTAATAAAAATAAAATAGGAAAAAAGAGCTTACATTTTCATACACAAAATGAAAGTTGCTTATAAAAAAAGATCAGCCCCATAAAAAAAATTGCTTATAAATATGACTAAAAAGAGTACCTCATATAAAATTTAAAAGACTAAAAGTATATTTAAAAAAAAAAGAATAAGTCTATTTTAGACCTTGTTGGATATGAACTGGGTCGTTATCAAGTAAACGGACTTTTATTGGCTTTCAATATACTACTATCCTTTTTTTTTTGGTGACCTGACTACTATCCTTAATTTACCCCTTCTCTTTTCACAAACTTCTGTGTCACCTTCGACCTACGTCATGTCTATGTTTTAAAACACTTATGCCTAAAAATTAAATTTTTTTGATACCGAAAGTGTTTTTTCTAAATTAAACTTTGAATTCTTTTGAAAAATAATAGTTTAATTTTGTGGAATTAATTCAAATGTACATTTTAATGGAATAAATTAAATCCATATGAAACAAGACCTTGTCCTTTACGATAAATCTATATTCTACAGACGTTCTTGTGAAGTTGTAACGCCCAAAGCCCGAACCCCCAAGTGCCAGATGTGCTCCTGCTGCCATGTGTTGAGTCCGGTTGGCTTTAAATTAATACAATACAGTGCTTGTCTTTTATCATTTTTTGAATTTTAATATTATTTATATAAATCAAGATAAAATTACTTTCATATAATTATTATAAATCATAATTAAAAAAAAATATTTTTAAAATTTTAATCACTATCACACACAAACAAACAATATTTTTTAAGAAATATCATGGTGACCTATAGTATTCTAGTAATAAAACAAAATAAATTATTTATCCCCCTTTCTAATCTTATACTCCCTCCTCATTTTTATCGACACCCCGTGGGTTGCACTGGAAGGTCAAATATTAAGTTTAAATTGATATTTGATATAAAATGATTTTATATCATTTCATTTTATACTATAGACACATGTGAGATGGAAAACTATAGACAACTTGTTGACGAGTAAGTTTAGTTTAGCAATATTGAATATTCGCCAAAATATACAGTGATGAGCAAAGGAAAATCAGTCTAGAACAAAATTACATTAAATCAACATCTTCAAAGACCTTTATCTATTTTATTTATAGGGTTTATCATTTTCCCTCAAATTAATTTAGGAGATTAAGGAAGTTAAATAAATTATTTAATTACAATATACCCCATTCGGTCTTTAATATAAAATATATTTATCTAATTTGATTAAATTAAATAAGTTAGTTGAGTTAATTAATACTATGACATGTATTTTTTAAAATACCCCAGTTATCTTCATTAATTTCCTCATTTATCTTCTCCCATATTATGTTTGATGGAGCATTAATAGGGGTAATAAGTTAGAAAAATATGTCTTATCTTTAGAACCAAAATCAACTCCATAAAAATGTCTTATATTAATTACTGGAGGGATTGTTTGATATGATCTTTTTAAAATACTTCTGTCTAGCATTAAATTATATATATTAATTTAGAAATTAAACAAATTAATTTGGGAGAAAATGATAGATAAAATGGATAAAGATATTGCACTTAATTAGGACCAAAATCCAACCCCAAACTATATCTTATATTTAATACCGAAGGAGTATTTTAAATATGCATAACTATGCATACATATAATACATGGACTCTGACTAATAAATTTGTAATACAACAAGCGTAGCTAGAGGCCATGGTTGGAATCTGGCTATGTATAAGAGATTAAATGTCGGAGTAGTTGTGTGATGTTGACACACACACACACGTGGGATGCAAATGTGGGGACGGGCTACGACTAACATTGGTTGGTAGCTGCAATTTTTAGTTAGTCCAGTCTTTCCAATCAACCACCACAAGTAACGTACTATGGACACCATTCATTTATTTAATGGATGAGTGATGACAATGATATGGCCTTCTCTTTTGGATTAGATTTTGAAATTTCTCCTGATGCATGCCTTTTGGTTCCTCCACTCGCGACAACGTAGAATGTGGTAGCAATATGCCAATATCTAATGTGAGTTGGTGTTTCCGAAAGTACAAATACTTGAGAACGAGGATGCCAAAGTGCATATGCCTCCGAGGCGGTGCAAATGAACCAATACTTCCCTCCCTCTCTCACCTCAATCTCGTTAATTACGTTCATGAATTGTTATTCGTCTTCTTTTATGAATTACGAGCGAGGCTCCTCACAACACTTGTAATGGTTCGAATTGGTCATATTATAGTCTTGGCCCTACAATCCAATGCCCCCTTCACCCTCCACCCTCACTCAATACAAACATGAACTGACATAAAACCAAGGGTACCTAGCCATCTTTGTCTACAGTATCGACTATATATATATATATATATATATTTTAACTTGCTTCTCTTTAAAACTCGTGTGGATTTTATGTCCTATACATTTAAGAAACATAAACACACCGCTGCTCGTGAATAATATAATTTGTTAGAGTTTATTTTTTAGTGATAAATTGAGCCTTTCTTTTTAACTTCTTTTAACAAATCAAAACTCTTATCCAATGAATAGATACATCATATATAGCTTCTCTTATCTATTTTCCTATAAACATTTTATCCTTTTCACTCTTCGATTCTCACATTCTCATTTGTCTAAATTTTCAAAAATAAAAAATCCTTATTCTCTTTAAATTATTTAATCCTGCATCACTATATTTCCAACTTATTAATTTGCTCACACATTACAGGGGAAAAGATGCCTAATTTGAGAGAAGAGTTAAAAAGAACTCGAAAGAAACCTCCCCACAAGACTTGCAAAATTTGAAATGGGGATGCCGTGATGGCTTTGGTTGCCGAGAAAAATCAAGCAGATATGAGTTTGGGGCCCAAAAAGATGATGAAAAATGGCCCAAATAAGAGAAGCCCAGAAAAGACAAATTATAAAATAAACTCTCATTTTTTCCAAAAAAACAAAACACACACGAAATGACTTTGGTATGGCGAAAAAAAAAATTGAATTTATAAAGCAATATAGCTCCGCAAAACCCTGCGCTAAGAAATAAGAAACCTCCGGGGGCTGATTTCTCCGTTCTTGTATCTTCTTCGCTGGTTTGACAATGGCGGGTGGCCGATTCCGTCAGATCGTGAAGAAGTACGGAAAAGTTGCGCTTGGAGTTCATTTTTCCGTCTCAGCTGTTTCCATCACAGGCCTCTTCATTGCAATCAAGAATAACGTCGATGTTGAATCTGTTCTTGAGAGGTTCCATATAGGTGGAGTCTCCCCCAAAGATGATGATCACAAGCCAACAATTCCTTCGGGAGAAGCTGATGGTTCTTCTGTGTTCCACGAGACACCTGTATCGGCACCGGTGACCCAAGAGAAGTCTAGGAATCGGACGGCTGAGCTTGCGGCCTCCTCGGGTGGGGCTTTCGCCTTGGCTTTGCTCTGTAACAAGGCTCTCTTTCCCATCCGAGTTCCGATCACTATTGCTTTAACGCCTCCTATCGCGAGGTTCTTGGCCAGGAGGAATATCATCAAGACTGGTTTTTGAGTTCAGTCAGTTTTCTCTCTCGCTAATTTGAGCAACTGTTCCCCATTGGCCCTTTTGATTTAAGAAAATATTATAGATTTTGTAGCTCTAGTTTATGGGATTGATTTCAGCATTGGGTTTTGGTCAACATCGATTATTGATTTGAATGCGTCATACTGCTATTGTGTAATAATAGAACCAGAAGGAGTCTGAATGATTTTGCTATTAATATGGTGAGAAAACAAATAACAAAAGCATGTAGATGCTTCCTTGTCTGCAGAAGCAGTGTTCCACCGTATGTGAGCCCATAAGCAGCTACTTGATAGGCTAACATATGAGTAACAACTAGCTTTAGCACCATATTGCTCTTTGTTCTGAAATATTAAAATTTTATGGGTACGGCACATGCATATCTGCCTTTGGAAACAGCAACCCCAAATTGCCTAACAGCATGCCACCAGTGGTGAAAGACTCCCTACTTCTAAAGACCGGATAAAACCACCCAAGCACCATGCTTTTAAACTGCTTTTGGCATTAGCAATAAGCAGCTATTAATTTTACACTACGAAAATTGTAAACACAAGAGAATCAATAGCCATTAGTATTTCGTTAAATCAAACCCTTAAGGAACGTCGCTTTGGTGGATCACTTCAGGTTTGAGCGGTTATTATTATTTTTTTCTTAAACTTTTGGTAAAAGTATGAAGATGTTGTGCTCATCCTTCTCTAATCTTGGCCTGAGAAAAGCAGTGTTATCACTTGGGGGCAAAAAATATCTACTCACATCCCTAGTAACCCATATTTGTCCGACAGATATTGACTGTGTCGGCCTCCATGATAAAGGAAACCTGATGCAGGTGACATTGGCCTTGCTTTAGGCAACTGTTTAAGAGAATAAATTAGCCGACGAGATGAGTATCTTAACCTTTTCACCTACACTTGGTCACTGAAGTTTTATCTGATTTCATTTGCTTCACTTCGGCACGGTTATAAATTTTTACTTTTCAGATTCTTCGTTTCGGAAACAAGGTAGGAAGTAGGAACTTGTTTCTTCGTTTTGGTTCGAAAGTGTTTTGGTTTCAAGTGGAAGCAACCACAGGGTATTACTTTTTACTCGCCTCCCTCTCACTCCGAGAATGTGTTCCTATACCAAGTTAACAACTTCGAAAAACATCAATGTTGTCAAGGCACGGGTAAGAGTAGCCGAAACTGGACAAATGCTGACTCATGTTTCATCATGCGAACAAATTATAATGCTTCCAAATAATATGACACTTGCATACGTCAAAACCCTTTGCAAAGAATGGAGGGGAGTCCCCTCAATTATACTCCAATCCCCAGATCCAGTCAAGCAGGAGGCAATCAATCAATGCAAGACCACCAACAGGCTTAAAAAAGAACCAACACTTTTTTCATTCTTTACCTTGAAAACGGGGGAAAAAAGAAAAATAGACAAAACACAGTAAATCAAGGTAACATCTTCCTCCGCCAAGTGATGGAATGTGTGATTTCCCAGCCTCTGCTAGTGATTGCTTCTCTTACAATAGCAACCACTTGCTATTCCCACAATACCCACCAATTCTGTTCACATCTTCAATATGCTTCAACAAATGAATTGGGAGCTTAAAGCAAGGGAAATGAAAAGGTCCCAACGTGATCAAAGACAACATAGACAGAAACAAGAGAACCTTTCAGATGACCTGTTGAAATTAAAGAGATACTATATCTTTATGATTTAAATTCACGCTGACTCTTTCAGATGCTTAAATTCCTCACAATCAGCTCCAACCTCACTTAGTGCGAAGAAAAGCTTTGGCATTATCTTGGATAACCCCAGCTTGAACCCAAGAGAAGTTGAATTCTGATCAGTCTTGTCACCGATAGACGCATCTCTAGTCAGAGAACCAATCAAGTAACCTTTCATGTATGCATCACAAGCCTTGAGGATATAATGACCACGCTTCCGGAAATGTTCCATGATGAGCACTTCAAAGTCCTAGAAATTTCATCAGCACGATAACAGTCAAATTATATGGCAAAATCAAAAGAAACTACAGGATCCACTGCCCAAAGACTCACGACATTAAATCCACCAAGTGTTTCTAGTATTGTAGATGCTACAAAATTTTCACCACATCAAGTAGTAATTTTGCATTCTAAGGCATCGCAAAATGCCACAATGAGTAGAACAATTTGAAAAGTAATTCAATAATAATAATAAAAAAAAAACCAGCTCATCTTTGTATTCTGTTTATTCAGACATTATTTGATATTTATGCTTGTACTAAATTTTTAATGTGTTGCTTCGCAATACCCAAAACTATAGGAATTATTGACTGGTATCAAGCACAGATTACAACCTAATTAAGGTACTAAGTGTGCATAACACAATAGTCCTTTATCTATAATCTTAATAGAATAGGAAAGACTTTCCTGCATGATATGTTGACGAGAATGAGCAAAACCTACAAGGTCCGAGGATGCTTCAAGAGACATTAAAAATGTATTTTATGCATCTTATTCGTAATTACCTTGGGGGGTCTCCGCATAAGATACATAATTGTCCTGCAGTTATCTAAAAACGTATGTTCATTGTATGACAAAGAATTTTTCTCCCCTTCAGCTGTTCCAACCTGCTTGTCATATCCAGCCTCGTTGAAGTATGGCTTTGAGTTGAGCACTAGCCCTTGCAGTGAAACCAGCACTTGAAGAATGCTGGAAGATTTTGGATCCCATACTTCATTTCCTTTGCCCGTCCATGTATTTAGAAGGCTTAAACACACCTTCCCTTCCTCATATAAATTAGGGTTGATTCGCAAACCACCAGAATGATAGTATGCTGACTGCAGCATACAAGAAATTGTTCAAAAAACACATGATATTTGAGTAAAATCCAACAAATTGAATAAACAACTTCTATTTAGCTATCCTGGATGATAAAAAACTTATAGCATAACTTGAGACTTTAAAACATGTATTTCTTACTGGTGGAACATCAGGGTACTCCGATGGAAGGTGAAAATCAAAGAAAAAAAGACCATCTTGGTAAGGGGTCCCAAATGCCCCAACTATAACCGCTCTTAAGAGATCCATTCGATCTTCATAAACTCGTACATATATTCCATCTGTCAAATTTTTTCAGTTGTTTACATACTGAAGTGTGAAATCAGTAAACTTCGAATTTTGGAGAGTTTGTTACCTGGCAGGTTATTCTGTAGTATGCTCCAATCTTGCTGGACTTTCTTAAACCATTTGCGACTGTTAGTCTGAAAGTGAATAAAAAATTATGCAGTGGTATTCATATGATATGGAGAAAATACAGCAAAAGAAAGAAACAAAGAAAATTAAATGTATGTATTTACATAGTAGCATGATTGAATAGCTGTTGACATGATTAGTATTCTATCTAGATTTTTAATGCCACATAAACTTGTCAGTGCATCCATGTGTGTGTCTCAATATTCATCAAAGAATATAAATCATAAAACTAGAAACCTCCAGTATCATTTTATCTTATCCTAACTCTAATGTCCCATATAGCTATCAACATATCAACAAAGCAATACCTGTCCATTTGCACCAATAAAATAATGGTCTGTAGGATCTCTGGTTATATCAAAGCGTTTGAAAATGCAGTCATTGTCAAAACTTCCTGGAGAATCTTCAGTCCTCAAGCCACATAAAGTCTCAGATGGTTCTGTAGAAACATTTTCCTCACCTTTTTCATTTTTATTTTCCGAATCATCACTGTCAACAATTGTAGGTTTCTGACAACTAGATTCATCACTAACTTCTATTGCCTCAGAAGCTTTTGTAATTTCCTCTGATGGAAGTTCACTTTCACGTTTTGATTGCAAGTGAATTGGGTCTACATTTCTTTGGCCTCTCGAGAATATTCCAGTGGCAAGTCTAGTAACAAATCGGAATGCAGCCAAGGGGACAGAAAGAGCTGCAGCAGCCCCAAAGTCATTCTCTCCACTCTCTTCTTCCTCAGATACATCACTACTTGAATTTTCCCTCTCAATATCCTGCACCCCATTATCTTGTAAAATTAAAAAACGAGCTTCATAACTTTGATCAACATCTACTGCTTTGATTAAGAACAAGTAGTTGACAAATAATAACATCAACCCCAATACATATGTATTCATCTGAGGAACTGACCAGAAGACATCCTTTTAATGTGAGTAAACAAGAATTTCTTTCTGATATAACAAATTTTACAAGCACTTCATGCATCAATTATTACGAAGTATATTGTCATAGATATCTATACAGAGGAAAGGAGAAAAGCTGAAAAGCATGATTTTTAAACCAGCAAATTTTGCAAGATGAACTTTATATTTCCATAGGTTTCCTAAGAGAAAGAAACAACATATCTACTAAATATTACAGAAACATGGCAATGGTAGGAAATAAGCATACCTGTCTGGAATCCTGAAGGACTTCCTTCTCATCATCATCTACAGTTTCCCAGCTTGCAGCATCACTTAAGTCACTCCCAGAAGCAATTGATTCATCATCATCATCTCGACCAACAACATAGATTGCTTGGGGTCCAACCTACGCACAAAACTAATAATTAATTGACATAAGGACAAGTTATATCATCAGACAATTGGAAAATCTGACTAACGTCATGTAGTTCATGGTTATCAGGGTAGTTTGGGTATTCTTTTTTTACTCTCTGCTCAATATTTAGACTTGGACATCTTTGGTCTTATTAGGTCCTTTATGCCAACAGATTAATAAACAAGGGCCCTAAATTTAGGTTACTCGATCCTCAAGTTTATACATTCCTTCTAACTAAAGAAGAATTCCAAGCAGTCAAATCTCTGAAAAATCCTTAAGCTATAGTACAAAATAACCAAGGTATGCAGATTCCTCTCCTACTCTATTCCTCTAATATTCCTTTCAACTTTTGCATTACACAACCTTCATATTTGATTCATACGGATTCAGGTCCTAAAAGACTTCCCCTGATTTTGCAAGCCCGATCACATCCCAAAATAAATTTCCAATGTAATTTCAACTTTCACAAAGGTGGGTCTTCATATCCCCATGAAGGACCAGTTCCTTGTTTGTAGGTATTAGCATATAGTTCTTGCATCACCAAAACGCACATAAAATCATTTTGGTCCAACCAAGGCCTGACTATGTTGAAGTTGTGCAAATTTTAGCAGAGATTCAAATCAGTACCAAATTTCAAATAATTAAATCAATTCTTCAGCTCCTCGTCAACCAAAATTATATGGAAGAAGATGAGCAAAGCATTGCAGTAGTACCATAACGGCACAAACCTAGCAAAAGTGCAGCATTCATATTTATCTAAACAGGAAAAAAAAATACAGATGAAACAAGGGATATAATATATACAATGAACATACCGTTGATACCATCCCATCAGCCCAAGTAACTTCAATATCTCCCTTCTTTAGGCCAGTAATATTTCCAACCCAAGAGAGGTCCGAGAACTCCATATGAGTTTCACCATTGGACGCATTTTCCACTTTACTGCTATGTATTTTGTATTTCATTCCCCTTTTAACTCCATTTTCCTCATTTTTATGCTTAGATATCTCAGCAGCCTCTCCAGCACTGGTATCAGAAGAGACAGACACAGGTAACAGCCGAACAACCACATCCCCATAGCAGTAATCATAGTCAGGATGGCCCTCTAGCTCATATACACTGACAACTTCTTCCCTGTCAAACTCTTTAGGATCTTCTGCTCTAACAACTGGTTTTAACCACCTCACACAAGCCGTCCGCTCTTTGGCATTAACACTTTTCACAACCCCAACACGCCTAATTTGACAATTATCTTCACCACCACCATCGGATATCTTCTCTACCACATATTGTTCTGCAACAAATTCATGATCACCAGGATTGTCAACAGGAATCAAACTTGTAGAATGTAGTCCAGGCTGTATTGTTCCATCTTGCCATGCAACATCCACTGTTGTTCTTGTGTTAACAATCAAAAGAGCTTTTTCAAAATTCTCTTCTTTCTTCCGGGCCCTTTTGTCTTTCCTGATCACAACTTTTCTTATCTTCTTGCGGTGTAAAGGCCAGGCTTCATGGGTATGATCCTTTGGCGCTGAGACAGAACTACAATGTGAGCTAGAATCACGTGAACAATTACTTCTGACATTTCCATCATTCAATTCATTCCCTTCCAAGGCATCCGCTGGGTCAATCTCCATGGCATCCCTACTTCCATTAAATTCCTCCACTGTAGGTTCTTCTGAATCACATCCACTTCCTGTCTGGTTAGAATCTATTTCACTGTTGACCAAATCATGAGGTTCTGATTTGGATATGCTTTTCTCCGAGGAAATTGTGGGCAACAGTGCCAATGAGGGTAAGAGACACCAGTCACCCAATTGCCAATTTGCGTGAGCAAAACAAGACAACAATTTTAAGTTTTTTGGACTCTGTTCTTCAGCTGGGGCAGTTGAAGAATCTGGTCCATAACCTGCAGATGCTATCCAATAAACAAACACTGATCCTACCGTAACCTTGGTGACAGTTCCTTCCAGCCTATTAGCTTTCCACAAGCCAGATAACCACCTTGAATTTTTAAAAACTGATGAAGAGCTAGCCCTTACTCGTTGCCCTGGATAATAAGGGAAATGTCCATCTTCTAGAATATTCTTAGAAATTGGCTTAAGTTGCAATGGATCTGCTTTGGTGACTTTACACACTGAACCATCATCAAATAAGACAGTCACATTATCTAAAACATCATCAACTCTGCCCAGCCAGGGCCCAAGCACCACATGATCACCAACAGTAAAATCTCTAATACGTTTCAAGTCTTTTGTCGAAACATCTTTTATTGTAGATCCATCAGGGGCTAACAAATCAACAGATATATTCACATCAAAGACTACACCCACTTGCCCAGTAGGGTCTGAAGCAGTGGCAACAAAATCCCCATGTAAAAATCCCCGATCAACAACTTTTACGTCACTAAAATTTTGGGTGGATTCAGATTCATCCATCCACAGTACCCGCAACTGGTCAGCCAAAAGTGGAACTGTCTTAGAATGCCCCTCAGTCCTATCCGAATTTCCACTGGCATTATTATTGGTGTCACTATTGCCTTCCTCAATATTATCCTCATTGTCAACATCGTCCTCGTCATCCTCTTCATCCTCATCAGTGATGCTGCTATCTGAATCTGAATCACCAGCAACTTCTGTCACAATCCCAATCATACCGCTGGAATTATTCTTCACAACATCTTGTCTATAGATATAAGGGGTATTACTTTTCTGACATGAACAATCACCAGGTTTGTCAACTTCACTGCTTTCAGTATTTACATTTCGTTGGATAAGAAACCCGCTTGTAAGATCGCCTTGGCTTGAAAAATTACTGTGCAGATCATTCATAGTAGGCTCATTGTCTTCAGAAAGATTTATATGCTGTTGAATTCCCATCTGAAAGCATATACAGAGATGTCACAATATATTCATTTTAAGTCTTGTTATTCAACTTAAAATCAACAACAGAAAGTTAGAAACAATAATTCTTCAACAAGTTCTACTAATGCTCTATATACAGTGAATATTGTCCAAGATTTGATGCCAAAAAGGAAAAATAAATAAATCCAATTTGCCCCCCGTCCACCTCAGGGGATGAAAAAAAAGCCTAGCATGTTGGCAAACGAACTCAGTAATTACGTATTGGGCAACTTTCCTTTCAGT
This sequence comes from Albizia julibrissin, assembly GCA_037074505.1. Taxonomy (NCBI): domain Eukaryota; kingdom Viridiplantae; phylum Streptophyta; class Magnoliopsida; order Fabales; family Fabaceae; genus Albizia; species Albizia julibrissin. Next base: position 602,577 of record CM073480.1, on the reverse strand, counting down.
ATCAATAATACAAGGCCAGAATTCCAAAATCACATGAATGGACAGTTCTTGTAATCACTTCAGGGCTGAAGTTCACAAAAAGAATGACAGCAGCCAGAAGAAAAGGAGTATTAAAAGGCATAAACATGCCAACTCAATAAATTACATGTCGGCCAAAGGGAAAAATTTTCTTTTAGTCGGGAAAAAATAGAGTAACAGGAATCAAAAGAAAAGGAGAACTAGAAATATATATACGGCTGCATTGATCAATTGTTCGACAATCGCAAGCTACACGCGCAAAGGATCTAAATCACACGAAATAATGAAACAAAAATCTGGTTTAGTTGTCATCTTAAACTTGTTTGCGAATGTAAATGCACGCGCAAAGCATTATAAAGAAACCACGTATCTGAATCAGATAGTAGCATGCTTCTCATTTTGCCGAATGAAATCCAAACTCCAAAGATAAAAAAAGAAAGAAGAAAATGCTTTGGGGCAGCTCAAAAGAATAAAAACAATCGGGAAAGCGATGCAAAATCAAACAAATCGATCGTCTAATAAAATGAGAAAAATAGATGAATGAGCTGAATTTTGATGCTGCGCCGCCTCCTCAGGAAATTGCAGAACGAAAGAGATATAAACATAAAAAGGAAACACCAACATTAACCTTTTTATATCTTCAAAAAAAAAACTTCGGTCACGACAACAGATTATTCAAGAATACCTTGAGAAAAAAGAAAGATGGGTAAATTAATCAGTCAGTAGCAGACAACGAAGGAGAAGAAGAAGAGCTCGTGTTTGACAGGGACGAATCGCTTCTCTGTGCCGCAGGGGTCATAGAGGAACAAGAAACAAAATTTGAGAAACAGAGAAACGGGAAGCATCGGCCGCATTGTGTTAAATATGCTGCATTGTAGGGGCACATACGTAATTTCACAGGCATCCAATTGCTTAGTATGTATTTGAAAACTCTTCAAAGTTTACGTAAATCGAGATAAAATTCTTCTCACAAACTTATTTTATAAATCGTAAAAATTATTCTAAAAAGCTAATCCAAACACACATTAATTTAACAATTGTGTGATAAAATGACTTGATTACCCTTGTTTTTTCCATTTATTCCATCTGGATTGCGACGACTTTCTCCATTAGCCATTAGAGAGAAAACCCTTAAAATTTGAATTATCATTCGTTTTATTAATGTGGTATATACATCCCATAGGGATGTTTCTTAATATTGGCCCATCTTAGAGAAAATAGGGAAAATATTAAAAAAAAATTTAAAATTATAAAATCTCAAATTAAATTTGCTACTAATATTAATAAAGTAATGCTGAGACTTGATAATCAATTCATAATTTATTTTATGGGAAATATCTTATTTAAGATTTTACAATTTTAAAATTATTTTTCTATCATTTTCCATAAAAAATAATGGGAGAGTTTTATTTAGAGAGAGAGAGAGAGAGAGAATGAGAAGGAGGAGGAGGGAATTGAATTTAGGGTTGAGTTGCCAAAATTCTCACTGGCCATGCTAAGCGGTACAATAGATAGAAACAATTAGTATGTTTGGTTGAACGTTTATTTAACTTATAAGTGTTTATGCACGTAAGTTGAGATAACCCTCCTCTCACATATTTACATTGTATTTCGTATCTTACGATTGAAAAACTACTTTTGAAGACTACAATCGTTATTCTAAACGAACTAAATAGAAAAAAGAAATTAAGGATGCTTTGCTTGGATGGGAAGAAAAATTAGGAGGAAAGAAAATGAGAGGAGGGAAAATGGAAAGAAGAGAAAATTGGAGAGAAAATGTCATCACCTCTTCTGCTTGGATGAACAAGGGAAACTAGAGAGGAAGGAAAATGAGTAAATATCTAAAAGACTAAAACATCCTTCTCTTTATATCAAAATGTATCATGTTTAAAATCAAATTAAACATCACAGTAATTTAAAATCAAATTATTTAGTAAGGAGAATTTACTCAAAATGATATTAAATTTCAAGGACTTAATATCAAGCCATGATTTTAAGGAAAAAAAGTGGGTTAAGTAAGAATAAATAAAGATGTTGAAATTAATTTTTAAAAAAATATTTATTTATATATTATAGGAGATTGTTTAAATACTTTTTAGCCTAATATATGATTTTGTGAGCAAAATAGAATTTAATAAAATAAGTTAAAAAAAGAGGAAAAGAGCTATGGGAAAAACTTAAATTAAAATTTATAAAAAACAAAAAATGGGAGCAACGGACGGAAGAGATGTAGTACAACCACATCAATCATTTTGAATCATAACTTTATTTTATTATTCACTTCACTTGGGTCCTCCAAGGGTGACTCTGTGAGAGAGGGGCAAAAATGGAAATGAAGTTTTCTCCTCCAAATCTTTCCATAGTTGGAGAGAAAATTGGATGAGCCCCATACCTTATTTTCCTCCTAACTTTTCTTCACTTATCCAAACAATGAAAACCCCAATTTTTCCCCATTTTCCTCTTTAATTTTCTTTCCACCCTCATTTTTCCTCTATAAGAGGTAATAGCTATGAAATAAAATGTATATTATAAGCTATATCTATCAAAAATTAATAATCTATCATTTATATTTGACCGAATAAAGTGGGAGAAACAAATAATGGGGGAATCCTTCCAAAGAAAGACAGAAATCAAGTCTAGCGGAAGCAAAGAAACGAAAGGGTTCCTTTGGTCATGGGCAGGAAAAGTAGCCTTCCATGGCAAGTATGAGAAGATAATGTAAACTTGTTTCCACATACAAGTGGCAAACGCAAGGTATATTAAATTATTAATAATATAGATGGATGAAGTTTTTTTTTTTTTTTTTTTGCCAACAGATGGGTGACGTTATTTAAACTTTAAATTATTTAATTCATCACCTGAAATAATTTAAATTTTAAGAATCTAAACATGACATTTGACTGCTCTTTCTCTTCAAATAAAGCTTTAGATGTGTGTGCACTATTCATGTTGCATCCATTTAAAAATGTTTGGGTAAGCCTCAAATTGCGGTTTCAAAAGTTTTTTTTTGTAAATCGAAATAAAACTCATCTCACATACTTAGTTCATAAGTCATAAAAATTATTTTTCAAAAACTAATCCAAACACACACTAAAAGAAAAATATCCATTCTCGGACTAGAGAGCAGCTGTTCACTATGATTTTTTTTTTCCTTTTTATTCGGGTCACTATTTTGTTTTTCATTTTTTGATACGCATAAACCCGATTTTTTTGGTTCTTTTTCTGACGTTTCTTATGTTCATCGCTTGATCAAATTATCAGGTTCGTTTGCATGTTTCTCTGAAAGTAAACTTTATTATTGGCTAAAAAAAAAGAAAAGAAAAGAAAGTAAACATTATTATCCTTCGGAGGATATTGCTACCATAAATTTGATTTTTAAAATCTCGTTGATATCAGCTTATTGTGATGCAGTTAATTTAAGTTTTGATTCAAAACTTTTTTCTTTTATGAATTTAGTTGTAATTGAGTAACGATAATAATTAAAATATTTTATTTAATAATATTTTGTTTGTCTGTTTTTCAAATATAGTTTATTTGTTCCTTTAGGTAATTTAAACGACCTTAATATACTCAAAATTAACCGTTTTTTGTCTTTTTTACCAAGAATCAAAATAACTCATGTTTTAACAAATTGAAACAACCTCAACTGCTCTAATAGAAAATTAAATTGAGTTGAATGATGCAAACTGAATACCAGATATCATTACAATAAGATTTCGTTATAGAGACTTCATCTTTAGCTGGGTAGGACCTTTTTTTTTTATTGGCTGATTTATAATAGAGTTAAGAAGTAATTTTGCCTTGAAAGTTTTTTGGGAAGCAATTTTGCCCTGAAAGTGTTTAAAATGGGACAATTTTGTCATGACCGTTATCTCAGTTGATTTTAACTGTTAGCTGACTAAATATATTGAGTTGGCAGTATATATGTCATCCATGTCATTTTTATTAAGATGCAAATTTGTCTCCAACTGTCAATTCAGCGTATTTAGTCAACTAACTGTCAGAATTAATTGAGATAACAGCAGGGGCAAAAATGCCCCTCTTTTGAGACAAAATTGTACCCCAAAAAACTTCCTAGACAAAATTCTCCCTTAGAAAAAACCTCAGACGCAATATTACCCCTTAACCCCATAATAATTCTATTCTCCTTACCTTATTATTATATATTTTGTTTTTTGAAAAAATTTGGCATCCCAGTTGTTTGATAACTTAGCGAGACATTGTGATCTAACAACACATTAACAGAATTAGTTGGGGGTCTATTATCTCTTATGGTTATTATGTTTTTCCCCTAAATTATTGTTGTAGTTTAATTTTTGTACATATATTTAGATTTTTTTTTTGAAAAAATTGTTCATGAATACCTCATTAGAAACTTATTTACCAAATGAGACATTGGTGTACAAACAATATCCCTTATATGGAAAAAAATATTCCATTGTGTTTAACATATATTCTCTATGTGACATTTTCTTGTATTCAAACAATCTTTCTTTATAAGCAAAAAATCTTCCCTTAAATATTTTCAGGTCTCATTTAGTAAATAAATTTCTAATGAAGTATTTATAGACAATTTTCTTTTTTTCCCCTTTAATCTCATTGTGTTGCATGTGTGTCACTCAGCATGATAAGTGGTAAAAAAGCTTTCTAAATTTTCTCAAAGTAATTGTCATTTTAGGTTTTTGAAAATCATCACATTTTGGTTTTTCCCCATCAAAATCATCACATTTTGTTAAAACTAAAATTGTTCATTAGCTTGCTTAAATTGTGAACTCAACCCCGAAGTAACAATTATTTTGGTGTCAAGGGAGTAAAATATTAGATAAATTTTTAAAATATCATTTGATTTTAACTAAACTTCTTTAAATAATTGAACCATTGACCTTTCCTTAGACATATCACGAGGATAAGAAGATACATAAGATACAATGTATTCCTAAACTTAGTTGAAGTTACAACTAAAAAGATGGTCATAAAGAAGTTATCATTACACGATAGCATTAAATACATAAGAATGCTGTTATATTTGCATATTTAATAAAAATAATGTTAACATTAATCAAGCCTGATTTGGATAGAATTGAAAGAAGAGCCAATACGCATGAACTATTTGACCCCGTCTTTCGGCTGAAAGAGAACATCGTTAAAGATCAAAACAGTGTCCAGGTTCGCTTTGCTTCCCTGCAATCATTATCATTAATTTCAGCGATGAATTGTTCTTAACGTGTGGTTGTTGAATATATAATTTCAGGACACGAAGGATGAGAAACCTACACATCAAAACTTACGTAGCATCACAAGAAATATATTCCAAACAAAAACCAAACCAACCAAGAAACGTCATAAGAATAGGATAGGATGTTAAACCCAAACTCAAACCGCATCTCAATAATAACTTATGGTAATAACTGCGGATCTTAGGAAGAGCACCTTTTACTCATCAAACAGAAAATAAAAGTTCCATGTGGATTTGGACATGACCTGGGTAAATCTTGTCTCAAAGAAAACCAGGAATGGTATAACTTTGAGGATAAATGCTGCCACAAGATTCCCCACACGTAACCACCAGGTAATTAAAAATACTAAGCCTGCTCTTTTAATAAAAAGAAATATAAATCGAATCTTAGGGAGAATCCACCAAGCATCTTGACTTCTCCATTTTTAATTATCCTATCTGCTGTCTTTGAACTTATCCTCATATAACTGAGGCACCTGCAAACATATTTAGGATTCAATAGATTATGGGGGAAGGAAAAGATGCTAATTAGTTGTCAATATGCAGACAATAAAAAAAATCTAAGAAATCCAGTCAGTCAAACGCTACCATGAAGCTAGCAGTGATCATCTTCCCAGCAAACCACCTCCCATGCAGAGACCGCTGTGCGTTTATAGCAGCTTGAGTATTTTCAAATCGTAAGTAGACAAAGCCAGCAGTGTTCCTGTTTAGCGTAGAAAATAAAATTAAAAAGTAACTACACGTGAAGGTGCGCACTCGCAGGCGGGGCGCCACACCATTCTAGCCTTTTGGAAGGAAAAAAATGGAAAGCGTAGATCACCCATTTACTCACTTGTCGACATATACATGTGTCAACGTTCCAAACTTAGAGCATTCTGCTTCAACATCTTCTTTAATATCCAACTCAAAGTCTGGTTCCTTCTGTTGCACGTGACATGTTAGAGATATCACAGAACAGAACAAAAGTATGGCACAGAAAAATTCATAGTATAGGTGCAATCTAACCACCTCATCTTTGGGATCAAACATATTCTTTAACAATAAGCATTCACTTGGAGCACCAATTGTATCAATAGTAGGAAATGTAGCAGTAGCAGTGGGAATTTGTAGACTTCCACCTGGAAACCCAGCTGCCGAAGGAACTGAAGCAATCGGAGAAACCAGTAGAGAACCCACAGAGGCAGCTCCCGCATGTGCTGTAGCTGGTAGGTCAAGGCCTGTGTTATTGGTAGCAGACTTACCTAGGGAACCAGTGATACTGTCCACAAAAATATATGATGTGAGATATACTTGGATCTCAAAATTAAATTAGATAAAAACAAATAAATGTGAAGGTTCAGACAAACCCTGATCCAGTGCTACTACGATCCAACTTCTGCATGAGTAATGCCCGAGAACATGCGTTTAGGGACTGAAAAATGCATGTAAGTCAGCTAGATCACACATTTGTACCAAAACAAGTTTCCTTAGTCCAAAATAAATATTGGCATGACCTCTGATAATATCACCCTTGATAACTCGGCTTTCTTTTTAATTTAAACTGCTCATTTTATAACTCATTTCCCATTATTTTCAAAATTACGCCATCCCCTCAAGAATTTTGATGAAATAAGCTTCCCCACTATTCGACAGGTAGAACCATTGAAGCCTAAATAAAATACAATGATATAAAGTAACTGCACTTAATTACAAAATGACCGCATTTATAAAACGCAGTTATCTTGTCATCCCTTGTTAAATTTATTAGTGGAGATTCATGAATGCTTTTAAATCGAAGACCTAGTTTTAGTGAAATACATTTTTTAAAAAAACAACAAGGTTAGTAATATACTCAAGTAAGAGATTACTCACCATGCCACCATCATCATCATCATCAAAATCACCAGTATTTCCTCCAACTTCTAGCATTCCGGTTTGATCAATAACTGCAGATACCTATATCAGAAATAAAAATGTGCAGGAATGAGGTTGAAAAAAAAAACATTAATCTATCCTGATGAGCATGGACAGGATGTCTATTTTCCTGGCAATTGTATATTATGTATTGTTCGTTTACACATCAGAACGGCATTATAATCTAATAGTTTTCAAAGCCTCAATAGTGATGTTATAAGAATTATATTAGACTATCTACCAATCTGTGCCTCGTGTAACTAAAACCTTGGTAGAGTCCGAAGACCAAGAGATACTCGGTCCCCATGGTGAAAGAACAACTGGCAAAACATTTACTATTTTAATAATTGGAAAGGCATTGAACCCAATCAAGACTTATCTTTGTAAATTAAATATAATATCTTAATCATGAAAATTGAAATGCATTGTACCCCCAAATTGTACATCTAATATGGTTGGATCAAAAAACACAGATTAAGGTCATCCATGTTGCCAACAAGAGACTACGGGATTTCCCTATGATTGTCTTGAATGTGGCCAAGTAAATGGGCATTTATAGATGCGAAGGCAGCTCCAGGAGATAGAATTACAATAAAGGACATAAAAAACTAATGAGATATCTAAAATAGAAATAGCTAGTATAATTACGTTATTTACAACTCTAGCACTTTCAAACACTCCTAACAAATGTCCAATGCTCATTTTGACATTTCACTAATGTAAATTCTCCAAAAGAACAATACCTTTATTGTCCTGCCACCAATTTCCAGTTGTCCATTTAAGCTCTGGGCATTCCTTGCATCTTCAAGGCGCACAAACTGCATTAAACAATTGGTTCAATTAACTTAAAGTTCCAGAAGGTTTGCAAACTGCAAGAAGAATCACATAAAGTTATGTAGTATAATGGCATTGGAGTCCTATCTACAATGATTGACATTATTCAATAGCTTTTTATGGCTCAATCTGATCAGATGATAGAAGTTGTCCCTCAATTCTGTGAGCTGAATGATTACTTCTAAAATAGCAATTAAAAGCTATGTTGTTGCTAGGAATATGGTTTATAGATTTAAATGATAGAATTAGCACATAACAATACAGTAATTATTAGTTATCATCAGATTCACCTGCACAAAGCCAAAACCTTTGCAGTGCCCAGTTTCATCAAGAGGCAGCTGGACCAGCTCAACCTGACCGAATGCTTCAAAAACCTAAGAATTTGATCAAGGGACAAAATAAGATAACAATCAATTGAAGGCAGACGGGGAGCTGCAGTAATATAATAAGATCATCTACATGACATAGTGCCATGAGAGCCCCTTTAAGCAAAGAAACCCAAGCCAAGAGAATCAATTATGAAATGAATTCCTAGATTTCCATGGATAAGTAAAAGGGGGGAAAAAAAGAGCATACCCCACGAATATCTGCTTCAGTAATACTGAAATGCAAATTGCCAACATAGAGCCTTCTTGCTCCCCCAGAATAAGGGCCCAATTATGAAATGCATTCCTAGATTTCCATGGATAAGTAAAGGAAAAAAAGTAGAGCATACCCCACGAATATCAGCTTCAGAAATACTGAAATGCAAATTGCCAACATAGAGCCTTCTTGCTCCCCCAGAATAAGGGCCCATAAATCCAGTGGATCCACTAGATACAGATGTAGTAGACTGAACCAAGTTCTTTTCCGCTTCTGATGGCTTCACCATCACTGGTTGGCCAAGAAGTGGTTGGCTAGAAAGTGCTATTGCCATGGGGACAGACATGACATCATAGAACTCGATATACCTGAACCAGAACACAAGTGGGATGGCATTAGAAGACAATGTATATACCAAGAAATCGATACACCAAAACAATATAAGTTAACATAGATCAAGATGATAGATCGAATGGAGTCTCTAGCTTCGCACAATCTCAGTTGAATCAAATGGGCAGTTTATTTGCAGGGACACAACATGTTTTTCATGTATTATTATCTTCTATCTAGTGTCTATTCCGAACATCTCTTTTCCACCCAACACATTTTTGTCCATGAACTTGAACTTAACCTTAAAGCCAAAATTTTACTATGGTAAGAGCATTCATTTTTTTTTTTTTTTGGATAAAAGCATCAAAGTCGGTTTAAACAATTAGAAGACATAATGGAGAGCAGAATCAAATTGATTAAGCGCAGCAACTCGGCATAGTTATGCAATGCCTACCCAACACCCTTAGATCGACGGGAATTGCGGTCCATTATCAGGCGAACATCTCGCACCTGAAAATATTTAAAGATGTAATAAATAACTTGGACAAAAGCAGACATTTCATCCCACAAGCAAATGAGACATCTACGTTATTAACAGCTGAAAATATTGCATTTCTTCTAATTACTTTTTTGCTAAAAAAATCAAATAATGAAATAAATGTGTTGAGATCTTTAGAGTACATCATGTAGCACTCACACTCCTTAAAAGAAATGAGGAGCTGTTGGATTTAAAGGTCAACAGGAAACAGATCCCTTTTCCATACATTATTGTAGGAATTAATAAATTAATATATTATGAGAAATTTTCTGAGTTGTTAATTCTAATTATGTGGGTCAGTTGTAAATATATTAAATTAGATTTTATTAGGTCAGATTTTATTCCCATTAAAAAATCAACTACCCTGATTAGTGTGTATATCTATATATTCATTACTCTAATCAATGAATAATCAACCTGGTGACTCATAATTAATCTCTAAATTTCCTACATGGTATCAGATTTTCTTAGGAATTAGAGACCCACCACGAGTACTTGAGCTAGACACGAGCGACTGTGAGATTGTGAGCTAAACACGAGCGATTGAGAGCAAGTGATCAGCCTGACGTGAGCGACCAAGAACGCAAGCCTCTCAGCCGCGACTCCCGTTCGATTTCCTGTCAGCTTCGTCCCTTGTCATCGCCAGAATCAGCCGCACCGTGAGTGAGAGTTCAGCCCGACACAAGCAACCAAGTGTGCGTGACCCTTCAGCTGTGACTCCAACCGCTACAGTCCCCTCGATTCCCCGTCAAGCCTCTGCACCACGTGACCATCAGCTCTACTGCCGGCGACGTCGCCCATTCCTGCGACGCGAAGCGTTCTATCCTCTCATCATTGCCAAACTCAAACGCTACTCATGGCCTCATCACAGCAGCCTGCGTCGTCGAGCGAGATACCCAGCCCTCACACACCTTCCTCTTCTTCGGCGGTCGACTCCCTCAGTCATGTCGCCCACCGCCCCATTGTTGACCTCAAAGTTTTGGTGGTTTTGATCATTCCGTAGAGACTCGCCGGTGATGGGGAAAACTTCCAAGAATGGGCTCGATCAATTCGCCTTGTTGATGGCAGGGGTTGACTCGGCATTCTTATTGGGACCACCATTGCTCCTCCTCTTACCGACGAGCCAGCCTATCAAAAGTGGCAGTCTGAAAACATGATGGTCTCCTTGTGGCTTATCAACGCAATGTCACCTGGTCTCCAAAAAAGCTTCATGTTCCTTCCCACGGCACACGACATCTGGGAGGCAGTCACCTAAGCCTATGGAGATGGAGCGAATGACTCGTTGATCTTCAACTTAAAACAAAAGGTTTGGGATCTTAAATAAAATTCTCTTCCTCTAAGTGAATATTATCTGCAGAAGACAGCATTATGGCAAGAAATTGACCTTATAAACGATGAGGTTGAATGCTGCCCCCCACACACACAACCACCTACTAGAACCGCGTCTCCAAAGAACGCCTTTTTGAATTATTGGCAGGTCTGAATCCGACCTTTGATCTTGTCCGAGGTAGGATACTTGCTCAAAATCCCTTTCCTTCTGTACGTACTGTGTTTGCTATTCTTCAAGATGAACAAACCCGGAAGAAAGTAATGCTCAGAGGGGCCCATGTACAAAATGAATCTTCTGCACTCGTAACCAGAACCAGTGAACAGAGGAATAATAAACCCAGACCAACGTGTGATCACTACAAGAACGTTGGGCGCACAAAGGATACTTGTTGGGAAATTCATGGTAAACCAGCAAATTGGAAACCAAAAAGAGGCCGCGATTGTGGCTATGTGGCTGAGACTACTACATTGAAGGACAATGAATCTCCACCACCTGACACCTTGAGTCTGATTCTTGAACGACTTGCTCCGTTAGAAGGTACTCCTCCCACTACGAAACAGCCAAGTGCCACTATAGCTAAGCGAGGTAATCTTTCTATTACATTTACTATTGCTAAAGGTATGACTTCTCCAAGTTGTTGAATTGTTGATTCCAGTACATCTGATCACATGACTGATGACATCACATTATTCTTTAATTATCTGCTAACCAAGAAAAGACTTACGGTAAAAATTGCTGATGGCTCTCATTCAATCGTTGCTGGTATTGGAAGTGTGAAGACATCTAATACAATAACTCTTCATGCTGTTCTACATGTCCCGAACCTAAAATGTAAGTTGTTGTCTATGGGAAAATTAGCAAAAGATATGCGCTGCCATGCTAACTTCTTTGCCATTGATTGTGTTTTCCAGGATTTGCTGACCAGGACAAAGAATGGAGTTGTTAAAGAGTTTGAAGGGCTTTATTATCTAGTTAATTGTGTCAATAAAGGTGTCAAACTATGCAATCATGTGTCTTCCTCTAGGACTAGTGATTTTGAATTGTGGCACAAACGTGTAGGACACCCAAATTTTCATTTTATGACAAAGTTGTTTTTATCTATTTCTTCTAATCAAATCTCTACTCAATTTCATTGTGATTCGTGTGAACGCGCTAAACATCACCGAACCTCTTTTTTGCATAATCCAACCATTCACTACAATTTATAGTGATTTGTGGGGTCCTTCCTTAATTTCTAATAGGTCCCACACAAAGTGGTTCATTAGCTTTATTGATGATCACACCCGAGTATGTTAGGTATATCTACTAAAAGAAAAAACCGATGTGTACGAAACCTTCGTCAATTTTCACACCATGATTTAAACTCAGTTCAACACTACCATCCAAATCCTTCATACAGACAACGGTACTGAGTATTTCAACCAATCCCTTTCCAAATTCCTCACAGCTCATGGCATTCTCCATAAAAGTACTTGTCCCCATAGTCCCCAACAAAACGGTGTGGCTGAAAGAAAAAACAGACACATCCTAGAAACTACCCGGGCTATCATGTTCAATAGTAAACACTCCTAAATACCATTGGGATGATGCCATTCTTACAGCCACCTTCTTTGTCAATTGTCTTCCCAGCAAACCACTGTCTTATCGCACCCCTTACATGTCCTTCATAGCCACTACAACCGGCCCTACCTTGAAAACACCTTACCATTACGAGTCTTCGGTTGTCTCTCATATGTCTACCTTCACCATACCAGTAAATTAGATCCTAGATAAGTTAGGTGCGTATTTATGGGGTACTCAACAACACAAAAAGGGTACAAATGTTATGATCCAATCACTAAACGGCTATACATTACTTGTGACGTCACCTTTTACAAATATATCCCTTATATTCTCAGCCTGAAATTCAAGGGGAGAATGGTACTCGGAACGAATTCTAGCCTACACACCAATTAGAGTCAACCCACTTCCATGAGTACACACCTGAGCTTGAACCCATACACACACCCGAAGCAGCCAAAACAGTCCCTAGACCACATAAGGAAAATACTAATTGAAACGGAGACACTTGCAACACCTTGAAAGTCTATACACGCAGACACAAAACAGAAATTGCCCCTCAAACAACTTGCACACGACATGAGTCTGAACCACAAGAAGATCTAGGAAGACTGCCACCTGTGAGCCAAGAGACTCCGACACAAAGTGACCTCGACCTTTCAATTGCAGTCAAGAAGCAACCCAGAAAATGCACCAGACATCCAATTGAGAGGTATATGTCATATCAGGCTCTTTCTTCCAAATATCGTGCTTTTGCATCTCATCTCAACAACGTCAAAATCCCTAACAATATAGACGAAGCACTAGCTAGTCCAAAATGGAGACAAGTAGTCATGGAAGAGATGAAAGCCTTAGAAACTAATAACACGTGGGACGTAGTAGATAAACCCAAAGGAAAAAAACCAATAGGCAGCAAGTAGGTGTTCACGCCTAAATACAAAGCTGATGGAAGCCTTGACAAATATAAAGCAAGACTGGTTGCAAAAGGGTTCTCACAGGTATATGGCATGGACTATAATGAAACTTTTGCTCCAGTAGCAAAACTAAACACTATACAGATATTACTCTCACTAGCCATGAATTTGGACTGGTCACTAAATCAAATGGACATAAAAAACGCATTCCTTAATGGGGATCTGAAGGAAGAAGTTTATATGAAGATGCCTCCAGGGTTCCCAGGAAAAAAGGGAGATCAGGTATGCAAATTAAGAAAGTCACTATATAGACTGAAGCCCTGGTTTGAGCAGTTCACTTAAGTATTGAAGACACAGGGCTATACACAGGAACAAAGTGATCATACTCTCTTCTTTAAGAGAATAAAGGGGAGAATTATGATCCTTACAGTATATGTAGATGACATAATTCTCACGGGTGACAATGAAGATGAAATAAACAAGAAAAAGAAGGCTCTAAACCAAGAATTTCAAGTAAAAGATCTCGGTGAGATGAAGTATTTCCTTGGAATGGAGGTTGCTCGTTCTGCCAAAGGAATCTACATTTCACAGAAGAAATATATTCTTGACCTTCTCAAGAAAACAGGAATGTTGGATTGTAGACCTAGTAATACTTCAATCAAGGTTGTAAAGATCGATGACGGTGAAGACCTAGGCAAAGATGTGGATGTGGGAAGATACTAGCGTATGGTAGGAAAGTTGATTTACCTATCACATACATGCCCTGACATTGCATTTGCCGTTAGTATGGTAAGTCAACATTTCCATGACCCCAAACGAAAACACCTAAATCAAGTATACAGAATTCTTAGGTACCTAAAAAGCTCACCAGGGAGAGGACTCTTATTTAAGAAAACTAATGAGAAAAATGTTAGAATGTTTACTGATGCTGATTGGGTAGGTGACCAGGAAGATAGAAAATCTACCTTAGGATATTGCACATTTGTGTGGGGCAATCTGGTTACCTGGTATGGTAAAAAACAGAATGTAGTAGCTAGAAGCAGTGCTGAGGCTGAGTTTCAAGCCATAGCACTTGGAATCTGTGAAGGTATATGGGTTAAAAGAGTGCTTGAAGAGCTTAAACTGAGTATGAACCTGCCTATAAAAATGTATTTTGACAACATGGCGGCCATCAACATATGCCAATGAAACATGTGGAGATTGATAAACACTTCATTCATGAGAAGATAGATGATGGGATAATCGATCTTAGATATATACCATCACGACAACAAACAACAGACATCCTTACTAAAGGACTTGCTACCGACAAATTTGAATTCCTAGTTGGCAAGTTGGAGATGATCGACATCTATGCTTCAACTTGACGGGGAGTGTAGGAATTAATCAATTAATATATTATGAGTTAATATATTATGAGAAATTTTCTAAGTTGTCAGTTCTAATTATGTGGTGATGACTTGTAAATATATTAGATTGGATTTTATTAGGTCATATTTTATTCCCATTAAAATCTCAACTACCTTGATTAATGTGTGTGTGTATTCATTACTCTAATCAATGAATAATCAACCTAGTGACTCATAACTAATCTCTAAATTTCCTACCATTATTCCATCCCTAACTATACTTTCAAATATTAGATTCCATGGTTAATGTCAAAATGTCAACAACAAAACAGAAGAAAAGAATACTCTGATGCTAACAAAGAAAGTAAATGGAATATTACCTTGCCAGCCCTTGAGAAGAACTCGTATACATCTCTTTCATCTGCCTTCAGAGAAATCTGATATGACATGACAAATTAGATTTGACATAAAATGTACAAGATCATGCAATCGCACCAATATAATGCCTTCCAACATATTTATAGTACCTGATAAGCAAACACAGTCCTCTGATCCCGTTCAGGGTCAGCCTCAGGTTCTGCTGCTTCTTCCTTTTTCTCTTTATGTCGCCTGTGGCATAACAGAAGCACATATTTATCACTCAAGTTAGGTTACTGGCAACTTCTTCAAAGCATTTCAGATGAAAATAAGGCAAGGCATAACATCTACTGCATATTGCGTACACCTTGCAAACTCAACTATAAATTACCTTTTTTCCTTTTGTTTTCTTTTAGGTGCTCAATTCCATAAATCATAGGCCTTAGGAGAACAACAAAGTTAAAGCAAATGCCACAAGTGACAAATTTGAATTTTTAAGAATTTGATCTTGGACCCAAAAATTAGCAAGACCTGGAGAATGTGAGAGATTCTAATCAAGGGAAAGAAAGTCATCCCATTGCCAGTAAAGCAGGATTTTTCTATCTTCTATAAACAAATAAATTAAAAGCTTATAGGGACACACACCACCAAGTTGAATTGAAACAAAAAACCTAATTGCATTAAGTTGAAATCTGTTAAAAGCTTGTATATATGATAAGAGAAACACAAACATGAACATTAATGTTGGTTTTATACAAAATGGCTGAGTTTAGTTTAAAAGTCACTAGTGACATGATGAATTTGAAGGAAAGAAATGGGAGAAAAAAGTAGTACACAATGGGAACAAAGAAAGCCATTCACATGATGGAGAAAGCACTTCAAGCCCAGATTATTCAAATTAAAAGATCCGCATTTATCAGATTAATTCAAATTCAAGGTGCCTACAAGAGAGTGGCCAACACTAGCCATAAATAACAGAAATAGATAGATCTCTTCTGATTGTTACAAAAGTCATTGACTCAGACCGCCAAAAGGAGTGTAAGGGACGCTGTTTGGAAAACCTTCTAAATTCTTGCAATTTTACAATTAATAGCCCATCACTCCCTCACCAACATTCTGCAACAGAATAAATGCAATAAGGCAATTGTGCTCAAAGTTGAAAACAAATAACGTGACAATATCATGGCGGTTACAAAAAATCCAAATCCCCCCAATCCTGCAATGCATGCTTTCAGATACACCCCGGAAGGGAGAAACTTTGAAACCCATGATCTGAGGTTCCGTGCCTGGCCCAATTGCCAGAAAGACCATCTGAGGATTGCTCTACCACATCTGCGAGTTCCCAGAATCTAATGTTCAATATTCAGAAGCTTTAAGACTATTAAACTGCACAATTAATTATATGCAACTCAAAAAACCATTATTCTCAAATTTAGTTTTGATACTATCATCTACATATCCTGTTAAGCAATTAAACAGTGATTCTCACAATAGAGATGAAAGATTGAAAGGTAAGGAGTGAACACGGATATAACATTCTTGAGCAACAAAGCTAATAATGAACTGGCATCGTATCAGGCTCGAAAGAGATTAATAGTCCTCTACAAAATGAGAACAGTAGGGGAACTGCACTCTACTAAGCCAAGAGGATAACTTATTTACTTGAATTAGACATTTGAATTTATCCTTATATTTTTATATCGCCACCTTAACCTTAATATTTCATTTACTTGACAATTGGATCAAACATGGTTCATGATCAGGTCAGAAGTCTCCAGAGGCCTTTCGAGTTTGCCAAGTGGCATGCAGAAATCATTATAATAATCAACAACATAAAAGCAGTCACCTAGTTTTGAATTGAAAATCTGAGACATTTGATATGATAACTTAGATGGCATCTTCATAAAGAAAGGGTTCAACTTCACAAAAGAAGGGATTCGAAAGAATCACTATAGCACGGATAATGGTTGCCTCACTGTTAATAAGCCCAGCCTTAGGAATCGCACTACCAACTAGGTCACACAGGCAATTAATTTAAGCATATCTGTATTAAAAAAAATGACAATGAAGATGACAGGAAAAGAAGAGTATATTAGAAGCAAATGAAGGAAGGAGACTATAGAGAAAGAACTTCTCAAAGAAAGAGAATACTGATGACTAAAGGGGACCCATCAAATACCTAAACCTATGTAAGTAAGAAATGACCCAAACAAAGAACACCAATCATAACTCTAGCTGTCTCTAGCAGATTTCCAAGCACAGAATGCATGTAGGACTTCAAATATGGATAATTTAGAAGCTAACTACTACCTGGGACTGACACTACATACAACTGCATTCTAAAAGTTCCAATTATAAGGCAGTTTTAAATTGAACAACCCTCCATTGATCCACAGTAGATGAAATAATTCCAGAAATATACAAAATCCTATTGTAGCCAAATAATCATCAGCATAATTGTGTTTACACTTAATAATAACATAAAAGTACCTGCTATCTCTATCCCGCTCCCTTGATTCTCTCCCCCTTTCTCTGTCTCTGCAATCCTTGTCCCGGCTTCTTTCTCTATCTCTGTAGTCTCTGTCACGACTCCTCTCTCCATCTCTTTCAGATATACTTCTGCTTCGCCGTGAGTGGTCCCTCTCTCTTTCTCTTTCACCCTCACTTCCCCGGTCTCTTTTGCCCCTTTCTTGGTCACGGTCATGTTCTCGGTGTCTGTCTCTCACTCTACTATGCTTCTCCTCCTTGTCTCCATCTCTGGATGGTGACCGATGCCTAGAAGATCCTCTTTCTTTGTGATTGTCATAACCATGAGAATCATCTCCAGATTTTAATTTCTTGGAATGGCGGTCAACATCAACAAGCTTATCAGTAGCTTTATGCTTTGAGCTCCAACTATGATCTCTCTCTTCAGCTTTTACAGTTCCATCACTACCATTAGTTTTCTCCTTATGCTGAAGTTCGGGATTTTCAACTGTCTTCTCTAAGTACTCATATTCATCAAAATCCATAACAACTCTCTTGCTCACTAGTTTAAAGAAGAAAACTCTTTTTCAGCAAATATCAGCACTTCTGCAGGGAAAAAATTGCATAATCTAATTTTCTTGGGTAGACAGAGAAATATAACTACAACGCAAAGAGAGGATATACAAAATAAAGGACGACAGGTAGGATATTCTCCTGCACAGAGAAGCTTAAACAAACCCAAGATGCTTAAAAACGCAATGAAAAAAGAGGGGGAATCTCCTTTTGGATAAAATAACACTTTATCCAAGACAAAAGATTGAATATCTTTTAGGATGAAATACAATCCAAGGACATAAGTAATGAAGTTCTGGAAAACTTTAAAGTGCAAAAGAGCAGTCCAGATCTCTCTGCATATCTCCAGCACTTCCTGGTAGATGCAATGAGCAAAACAAAGACAACATGAATCTCATTGTATTATTTTTTTAAAAAAAAAAACTTCAAGAGAAAAAGAAATATGGAAGCCACATATCCATAACTCTGTATGGATCACAGGAACAAATTTCAAATATCACTGTTCAATACCATCTGTCAGCCTCACCCCAAAGTTGTCATAGCTCATTGCAATTTCTAATCCCTGTATGCCACAAACACTTAAACCCATGTTTTTGAACTTTCTGCAAAGTGGCGATGCACTTGGAATGCTTTGTGTATGTTAAAAGCTTGTATTTTAGATTGATAAAGAGGATAAGAATAAAGGACTCGTTAGGGAATGCTTCTGAAAATGAATATAGTAAAGCGTTCAATTTCTAGAAAAAAGGAAAGAAATCTCGAGCTTAGAAAAACTGTATCATTGCCAAGGAGGATTGGGTGACTCATTTCATGACAACTTCATGATCTGCAATGAGCGGCTTGTTAGCTGAAGACTTGCGTTTCCATAACAAACTGAAATAATTGATGTATTCCCTTCCTTTCTGCTTGCACGCCCAAAAACAACTAGGATGATCTCTCAAACAAAACCTAAGGGAGCAGGTACTCGGTTAACTTAATGTCGCGAATAAATAAGACGTTTCATACCGTTCCCACAACCAATAATATAGTAATATAAGCCTCTGAATTCTATCCTTCACACCGGTTCTAAAAAGCCAAGCATATAATTTGAGGCATGTTTGACCTAGTGGGATAATGCTTATTGGTGATGCTTCAACTCCTAGAAAAATAAGAAGCCAATTTCCAGGCTGAGCTCCACGGCTAAGCTTCATAAAGTAAACACGATATAGAATTGCAACAAACTAGTGATTTCGAACTAAAGCACAGTGAACACAGTCAAGAACTAGCCAAAATATAATGGAAGGCAGATAATCAGAGAAGAGTAATCAACGTGAATGCACAAGAGACCTTGGACGAGCAATTGCCCAACTGTCTGAGATATAAAATGGATTGTTAGGGTACAAGTCTGAACTTTTAAAGCCTAAATTAAACATGAAAAATGACCTTGAATGAATAATGTCACTGGAACAGGTTGTCTGGTTTACGAGCTTGGGTTCTTTTTTTCTTGGCTAACATAGAATTAACCCGCGCAGGGGATCCGATCCGATCCCCGCTAAATAAGATATGGATTGTGGAGGCAAATCAAATATTCAAGGCAACCAGCTTAGGTTTCGTGGATTGTATCCCTTTCATTGGAAAACAAAATTAATAATAATAATAATAATGGAAAATGACATATAAATACCACATAAATTTTCAAAACCCCAAAAACACCATTAAAACTTGGAAAGGTCAGAAAAGGAATAAGGTAGGAATTTGGGTTTTGCATGTTTTGACAAAAAGACCAAAATGCCCTTAAGATCATTTAAAGAAAACAGAATTAAAGGATGTAGCTGAAATATGAGTCTTCGTTCTCTCCTCCGGCGTGGAATCTCCAACTTGCTATTGCTCAAACCTACTTACCTCAATATCGTCCCCAAAATGCACTTGTTGGCAATCGTGGGTCCAATCTTTCTCAACTCATCTTCGTTCTCCCAGCTTGTTTTCGTCCCCGAGAGTTGTTGATCTATTTTGCCGAAATCTATCTTCTCTGTCTTAGCTTGATACAGACCCCAAACATTGGGCTTCAGTCTTTCCTCTAATGTCGAACCTCCAACTTGTTATTGGTCAAACTCTCTCACCCTGACATTGTCCCCAAAATGCGCCTATCGGCAATTGTGGGTTCAATTCGAAAGGGGTTGGCATATATAGTTGCATGAAGAATATGTTATATGGTGGGAATGACAAGAAAATAGTATGTGAAGGTGGAATCGTAATGTTTACTTGTGATTTAACTATGTGTATTATAGTTGTTGTCATGTAAAATCTGGTTTCTTGTAAATGTCAATACTGTACTTGTTATTACCATTACTATTTTTGTAAATGGTGACAATTTATTGTAAGTAATGTATATGGGCGTGATCATGTTCTTTAGGATGGATGACTTGTATACATTAGGTGTACGTGGAATGAGTAATATTTACAAGCCATTTAACCATTTAAATGATAGTTGCTATCATGAACATTTATGATTTTTTGTCAACGGCATTATTACACTTGTCATTACCATTACTAAACTTGTCAAAGACGTGGAGGAGTTTGACTGAGGAGGAGAGGAAAGAATATAATGTACAAATATTGACATAGGTGTGGTCTTTTGTGATGTAATGTTAGCGAATGACTTACTAACAAATTGTAATGGTGTTGACTAGATTTTTAATGATGTTGATAAAATTCATAATGGGAATGTCAAATATTGAATGGCTTACTGATTAATTGTGTAAAAGGTATGGCCACGATTGATGGACTCACACCAATTGAGTACTGGGAAAAACAAAGTGTTAATGGGTTTGATGACATGCATAATGAGCATAATAACAAGTGCATGTCTGATGCAATGGTATATTGATGTTGCCTTAAAAGGGTGGCTACTGACAAATTCAGTAATGAGAATAACAAAAGTTTTAATGAGTTTGACGAGATGTATAATGAGAATAACAACAAGTGCATGTCTAATTCAGGCCTTTGTGAATATATTGCCCCAAAGGGATGGCCTCTAACAAATTTAGTAATGGGAATAACAAAAGTGTTAATGGTTTTGATGAGATACATAATGGGAATGACAACAAGTGCATGTCTGATTCAGACGTGTGAAGATGTTGTCCCAAAGGGGTGACCTCTAACAAATTCAACAATGATAATAATAAAAGTGTTAATGGTTTTGACAAGATTCATAATGAGAATCACAGGTTCAGTGATGATGTTGGAAAATAACCACAAATGTTAATGACATCAACTATTGTGCAAATGGTCAAATGGCTTGTCAACATTAGTCATTCCAACTAAACCTAATGTAAACAAGTCATGAAGGCAAAATAAATAACATGTCCCTCAGTTGTACAGGTGCTAACAATTAGGTGTAACCATTAACAAAAGTAGTACTGATAATGACGAATACAATATTGGGATTTACGAAAGCCAAATCCATCAAGACAACAACTAAGACATATATAGGCAAATAACATGTTCACATTACTCATTCCACCTACACCTACGGCATACAAGTTTTGACCTCAAAAGAAGTTGTTCCTTTTTGTATACATAACTTACAATAAAGTGTAACCATTAACAAAAGTAGTAATGACAATAACAAGTACAATATTGGAATTTACAAAAATCAGATTGTGCATTACAGCAACTACCATATACATAGTCAAATGACAAGTGAACATTATGATTCTACCTACACTTGATATTTTCTTGTCATTCTCACTATAGAAAATATTTTTTCCCTATACAGTATTTACAGAAAGGGCATCCTATATGCCAAAACCCTTCTAACAAAAAATATGTGAGCTGCCGAGTGCCGATTGCGAGGAGAAGGGAGAATCGGAGAAGCCGAGAACGAGAGGATTTTGGTGTTATTTGATTTGAGAAGCCGAGGACGACGAAAAACCTAGATTTTGAACTGAGACTTGAGAATAATGAGATGATAGTGATATTGGAGTGAGAGGATTTTGGTCATAGACGCCAGGAGGACGAGCTTTGGACCAAAAGCTCCCACTGACAGCAATGGAAGTACAAGACGGTTGCCGAAGGGAGAGGATGAATTTGACGGAGAGCAGAGTGCAAAGAATAGGTTTCATTTGGGTAAGAGTGTGAGAGTATTAGTGTGAAGGACATTTTGGTCTTTATCCCTAAACTTGCTAATCCCAGATTCCCCCCAAAACTCTTATTTGTCATTTCCAACTTATAATAGACTTTTGTGGGTTAAGGAAATTTATTTGGTATTTTAATAAAATTTTCCCTAATAATAATAAGGTGCCCCCTGAAATATATTTCTATATGTCTCAGTTTTTTTATAGTACATTCCATTTCTTGAAATATTTTTAAGTTCATTTATCACTTTAAACTATATTTTTGTGTAATTTTACTCTTAATGATTTAGATAATTAAGGTCAGATTCATTTAACGAAATATTTCAAAATAGTAGATGCACTGAAAAATAATTTAGGGCGACAAATATTGATTATACTAAAAAAATAATTTAGAAAGCTAGTTGCACCTACCTTTAAAAAAAAAACTCTTTTTTGTTTTTATCCATTAAAAAAGGATGAAAAACTATATAAAACTCACTTTCAAATAGAAGGAAAAAAATCACATTGCAAGGAAGAGTTATTTTTACTTGAGCCATGCAAGTAAATGCCAAAATACTTTAAAAGCAGGATAACTCAATTCGTGCATGCACATAATTTTCCCGATTTTTGCATCTTTATTCATAACTTCAACTCCAAACTCATACTGTAAATTTCGTTAAAATCATCTAAAATTTGAAAATACAAAAATAAAAATCACGTGGGAAAAATAATTAAGTAATTGTGCTAAGTGTTTTATTTCTAGTAAAATTTCAGAAAAATACGTTAGAATATATAAAAGAATAAATCAGATCTGCAAAATTACAAAATTACATATCAGTATGTTGTAAGTACAATTGAAGAATTTGAGATTATAAAATCTCGGCAAAAAGACGCCCCTGCCCTTTATCTTCTTCTCCCTTTCTTTCAGCTTGAAATAACAATACATGTTTTTTTATTAACAATATCATATTTTATATTAACAACTCCATTTTTTTTGTTTCACAACTTCGTATCTAAAAAACAAACACATTCCCAAAGATATGTTTAAAATTGAGATACGAAGTTGTGAAACAAGAAAATAAAGTTATTAATGTAAAATATGGTGTTGTTAATATTAAGACATGGGTTATTATTGGCCCTAAAACTTGTTAATTTCAAACTTATCATTGGTATGTGTTAGTTTTTGAGATACGAAATTGTGAAACAAGAAAATGAATTGTTAATGTAACATATGGTGTTGTTAATATAAAGACATATGTTGTTATTAGCCCCTGAAACTTATAAATTTCAAACTTATCCCTAGACATGTGTTGGTTTTTGAGATACGAAGTTGTGAAAAAAAAACTGGAGTTATTTATGTAAAATATGGTGTTATTAATAAAGAGATAGATGTTGTTTAACCCTTAAAACTTGTGAATTTTAAATTTATCTCTGGACATGTGTTGGTTTTTGAGATATGAAGTAGTAAAAGATGAAAGTTGAGTTGGTAATGTAAAATATGATGTTGTTAATAAAGAAACAGGTGTTATTATTCCAAGCTGAGAAGGAGGGAGAACAAGATGAAGGGCTCAAGGGTAGAGGCATCTTTTCATCGAGATTTCATAATCTCAAATTCCTCTACTGTATTGTCACTATACTGACATTTGACATGAAATTTTATAATTTTGAAGTTTTGATCTGTCCTTTTCTATATTCCATCTCATTTTTTGGAATTTTCCCTTTATTTTTTAGATAGTATATTGATTGATAAATATATTGATATTTTAAAATATTTTTTAAAGAATTTTTTAGATATAAAAATGTTTAAATATACCTGCGGGACAATATGTACCTTTATTATCATCTGAAGTCACTTTTCTATTTTGAATTTATATCAATGGGTCACAAGACTGAAGACCGACCCAATGTGGGAAGATCGTTGCGGAGTGAGAGCCTAGGGTTCATGTCAACCTTCCTTCTTAGAAATGGGCCTAACTAATAACAGTGAATGGTCCTGCTGCAGAAGGACGCCATGTTTAATTTCTAAGATAAAAAATTTAATTATGAGTCGCAGGAAAATTTTAGGAAATTTATTGAATAGGATAAGAAAATATGCGAGTCCATTGTAAGTGCAGATAGTGAAAGCGTTGGACACCTTATAAATGAGCTCCCTAAGATGATTATACAAAATCAATAATACCATTTGAGTTATTTTAAAAACCCTCTTGTGATCCACATAACAAAAATAAAATGAAATGAAAAAAAAATGTAGGAAAACACAGATTATTTGTTTACGGAAGGCTTGGCTCTACGCTACCGGAGAATTATTAATTTACAGTGTACAATCACGTGCCAAGCCATCAAACAAAACCAACATTAAAGCCATAACTAAGCATTAGTGTGGCGAGCAAAATGGAATAAATGTGCGCAAAATGTAAACAACACGAGGCCATGAAGCATTAATTCGATTAGGAAGGACTCGAATGTCAAACTTACAAATATTGTAGGTAGAAAATTATGCTTTGAAAGCCATTCTTAGTTTGTATTCAACGATATTAAAAAATGACAAGCTGTTTTCCATCACGGAGATTATTGATTCCTTAATTCACACAAGCTACTTTCTATCAGAGATATGCCTCCCAGCTTGGCATTCGTATTTCTGGGTCTTCTTACTATCAAGAACGTGAGTCCCTAAAGAGGTGAAGCATAGTGATAAATAATAATGGATCAAAAGAGTTATAACATTTAAGTCTTGCAAAGCGAGCTTAACGCGAGAATAGATGAATTTATGAGGGGGCACCATAGCTTGCACTAGAGTCCGTAATATAGGTTTAACCTGCTAGTCTATGAGTTGGGGTAGGGTTATGGTTGGGATTTTCCCAACTCTAAAAAATGCAAGCCGCATAGGCTTGTACTGCATGGCTTATGGGTTGATGCGGACCAACCCAGGGGTTAGTAGGTTGGCCCGCACTTTTTTTTTTGTATATAATAATTTCATAAAATTGACAAGTTACCCACTCCCATCTTAATACATCACAATCAAAAAAGAAAAAAAATATTAACCTCCTCCCTTCTACTTTAAACAAAATTATTATATATTAATTGCTTGATGATGATTTTATATTTTTTATTTATAAACTTTAAAAAATTTGATAACTTTATCTCTTAAATTGTAGATTATATTTTTAAATTTTTATAAGAGAAATTATTGATACTGAAAAGATAAATTTAATAACTCATATATGTGTGTGTCTTGTACTTTTAACCGTCTTTAAAAAATAGAAAATTATTTTTTTTTAAATATGGGCCCGCAAGCTGGTTTACAATTCTCACATTACGAGATAGGATTGACATTTTGCCAGTCCCTAGATTGGTCTCCATTCTCAACTCTAACTTGAACAAATCGCCTAAGAATTCCTTATGTTCCTAGTACCAATGCACGATGTATAAAAATCAATGAGTGAATGATGAAAGAGCTAAAAAGAATCTCTAAGGAGTCTGGTGGTTAAAAAAATTGGGAAGACACAAGTGGCCGGCAAGTGAAGCAGAGGCGTTGAAAGCGAGAGGCTCGATTTTCGTATAATGTGAATAATGTATGATTGAACAAGTCCGGCGTCTAGGTTAGGTCACATCGTTTGCAATTTGCCATGCGATTGATGAAGTTGTGAGTGAATTTAATTTGTTTTTGTATATGAACATATGGGAAGGCTATCATGGTTCATGGAACTAATCATTTGCCGTTGCCCACTTTAAAAAACTAAACCTTAAAACTTGTGATATTTATATCAATGGACAGTGCTCCTCGACGCGTTTCTCATTAAAACTTGTGATCATCACGCACATAGATAGAAACTCATGAATCTCTCGCTCAGTTTCATTCATTCCCAGATCAGCTTCTGATGATCTTGTTGTTCCCAAGTAATTCTAAAGTATAAATTTCAATAAGAATCTGTATAACTAAGATGACATAATCTGTAAATACATAACAATTATGTATACTATAGAAAACTCACAAGACTGCCGAAAATGATAATGAACTTTGATAAAATTTGAGCCCAACGTACGTTGTCTCCTTAAAACAATCTGTTCCCTCTATACGGATGCCTAATGTTCTTGAACAATTGTCTCCCATGATAGAACGGATTGCGTCTTCAGAATGATGACACTAACAATCAGAAGTCCGAACGAACACAATGAGATTGCTTTCAGAATCGCACAGGTTATGGGATAATTGCAAAATGCACTATGCAGTATATGAGAGAGGAGTGTTTTGAGATTGAGTGATTTTTTCCTATTATTAGCACGTCCTATTTGTAGATGGAGGAAATTGATCAGATGGATTCGAGTCTTGAAAGCGAACCGGTGCGTCGTGCGAATAGATATACCGGAACAGAGCGAATAGAAGCGAATGGTAACTCTTACTGGCGAACTGGTGCGTCGTACGAACAGACACATCAGAACGAAGCCGACGGACGCACCAAAACGGAAGCACTAGTTTAGTCACAGCGTTTCGCTACAGCCGCACTGTTGGGAGAATCACAGAGAGGTAAAAAAGGAATTAAACAAAAGTTCAGAGATTGTACAAACTAAAAAATAATTTAATAAAAAAAATTATTATTATTTTTTAATCTCACACACGACCGGACCGGCGGCGGCGCCGCGCGGTGGACCAAGGCCCATGTACGTTATCACTCTTCTACAAAAATGGATTGACCCAAGGGCCCATTTTAAAGGTGAGAAATTGAGTCTTATATATACTCTTATTTCTCGATTTGTCCAATGTGAGACTTTTATCCACACACTATTTTCTCCTTCATTTTCTCTCTTCTCTTCCAACCTACTTCTTATTCATAGCCGATGAAAATTAGATCCAAAATTACAACACATTGGTCGTGTCACATGAATGTCTTCCAAAAAACGACTAGCCATTCATTGTTGGGAAGGGGGCTGTGACCTGTGAGAGCCCTTTACCTGCTTGCATACATTTCACATTTTCCACACAAAAAAAGAAAAAAAAAACTTCGTTCTGAATAAAACATCACACAAGACTGTGTAATTCATTATTTAAAATTATGAGCAAGTGGTATTACTGATAAGACGTGGGAATATATACATTCAATATTTAATATAGTTATGCAACCCATTATCCATACACAATTGTAATAGTCTTAAATCACAACTAATATATTTGATTTGAGAAAAAATAGATGTATGCAGTTTTACTTGCAAACATGACAACAACCCTATCATTAGGGTAAGCTTCATACTTTTTCATATAGGAGGGAGTATCTTGTATCAAACTTTGTGTCTAAGCACAAAACTGTAGTCAACTTATGATATAATTTATACTTATCTCCGTTATAAATATAAGTTACTTTCTAACAAAAATTTTGTCATACATTATGATCTAAGTTACTGGAAGATTTATTAATAGTTATTTAATAAATTTTCTCTTATAATCAAACCTTAAATGTAGTTTCTTGTATTTTTTTCATCTCCCCTCTAAACATCTTTAATAGGGCTAAAAGTTGTTTTTTTAATTTACCACAGATAATTAAAAGTAGTTTATATTTTGAACATAAGTGAGTACAGTTGAACACAGCATGCTATATATGTGGGTGTTTAAAATAACGATTGAAACCTTCAACAATACTTTTTAATCATGATTTACGGTATACAAGATAAGTATGTGAGATTAGTTTTATCTCGACTTACGTAAATCGAATTTTTAATTATATTGAACATTGAACCAAACACCAACATAATATAAAAGGAACCAACGTTAGAATCAGAATGAGATCATGTAATTAATTATATTTCCCAAAAAATCATGCATTGAAAACGGAGACTCCTCTTATGCTATGCATAGGGGTCAATAATATGTGGAGGGACCGAGCTTGTTTGATTTGATTTATATTTATGCATTGAAAACGGAGACTCCTCTTATACTATGCATAGGGATCAATAATATGTCGACGGACCGAGCTTGTTTGATTTAATTTATGTTAATGCATAAACTCAATTCACATAAATCGAGATAAAACTCCTTCACATATTTATCTCGTAAACTGTAAAAGCTACTTCATATACTGTAAATTATAATTGAAAAGCACTTTTAGATATTCTTATCGTTATTCCAAACATACTATCAAGATTCACTGATTTTGAACTAGATTGGAGTGTGGGTATTCTTTTTGTATAGTTAAAATAAAGATATAAAAAGAATGAGTAGTTTGTTTTAACTTTCTGCGAATTGTGTATATGTGATTTGAAGAGGACAATTTCTCTATTTGAAGGATCTCACGCCGTCCAAAATAAAAATCGCATTATTACCTCGTGGCTTTGGAATAATGAGCACAACTGCACAAGAGCCCGAAGCTATATGATTATTAGTTTCTTTCTTTCTTTCTTTTTTTGCAACAAAGCTATATGATTAGTTATTAGCTTGACTTCTGACAAAAATTAGTTAGTGCCGGATTTATTTTGTTTGACCGGAATTAGCATCATATCTAGCATGAGTATTAAAATTGTTAAAAAAATCAAGGGAAGCAGTTAAAAACATTAATTAAAAATTGGAAGATCAACATCATATGATAATATGTGGATGATATACATCAATTGGTGCGGGTGGGCATTTATCTTAATCTGCAAATAAATCGTGGAAAATTAAAATCAATAGCAACTCAAACCTCTTGGTCGTCACATCTATTCATCACGGTCACTATTGTAAAAAATATTTTTTAGATCGGTTAAAATAGATATTTTAGACCGGTTTTGGAAACGGTCTTGATATAACTAGTCTAAAAAGTATGTGACTTTTTAAACTGGTAAAAGTCATAACTTTTAAGACCGGTTGTGACCACAACCGGTCTTAAAAGTCTGATAATAAGACCGTAAACTATAAAAGTCCTTAATGTCACGACCTTTAAGATCGATTTTGTTGACAACTGGTTTTAAAAATATGATTTTTTTAATTGTTTTTTTTGTTTCAGCCTTGCCCATATCAGTAAGCCATTTTAACGACAATCCCCTTTCCACACAAGCAACAACACATATATATTAACAATCAAAAGTAATGGCAACAACATTACTACACCCACATTTCACAGAAGCAACATTATCAATAAAAATCATTCAAAATCAATACATTCAATTCCAATGACAACTGATAACACATTATCAACTTATTCAATTTTCAGCAACATTATCAACAATTTATCATCATCAGGCATTTTGAAACACAATGAAGCACAATTTAATAATGATAGAAGGAAAATCTCAACATTGTACACTTTCAATCCCGAAACTTATAAGGAAAAGAGGGAGAAGACAAATTTCTTATTATGTGCAAAAAATTTCTAAGCTTTACAGAAAAGTGGAAGAAAATATACAATAGTGATCCCATGACTGTATCAGCAACCGCAACGAGTATCACCAATATACCAGAAATTGTTCTAAGCAGAGATATAAGCCAAGTTATATATAAAAACCATAAATATTATTAGAACAACATTGGATTAAAAAACTTATTAATCTTGTAAAAGCTTATAGATGAATTCAACACAACAATTGTGGATGAAATCAGTATCTTCTTCAGAAAAGGGATAAGCAAGATCAAACATCTGTATGTGTAACACAAGCCAAACAAAACATTAACTTACTAACTTTAAAACAATAAAGTAATACAAAATTTTTTAAATGTACATTTATTACCTATTCGATAAAATCAGTCGTGCCTAGGCTGATAATATTGTAAATTTGCCTCAAAATATAAAGACCACATAAGTTGGACCCCGATGGTTGCATACGGCTTTGAAAAATAATATGAAATCATCAAAGCATAGCTTATGGAACACATCTTAAAGAAAACAAATATGTACTAACCTTTGGCGTAATCCATGCAGGGTCTTTTAAGTCACGAACATGCTTACCACACTTAGCGTGTAGGAATATCCGCATAGCCCTATCATCAAAATCACAAAGATTACTTATCTTATACACAAAATTTGCACACAAAAGGTAATAAAGCAAGAAAACTTACGAGTTCACAGTCTTCTTCAAGTCACTTCCCGATTTCAAGTGGAGGGAGCA
Organism: Albizia julibrissin; assembly: GCA_037074505.1. Lineage (NCBI taxonomy): Eukaryota > Viridiplantae > Streptophyta > Magnoliopsida > Fabales > Fabaceae > Albizia > Albizia julibrissin. Next base: position 572,436 of record CM073480.1, on the reverse strand, counting down.
TATGAGGATAACTGTGTAACTAGCCTTACACAGAATAACCAATTGCCAATGACCCCTTAAAAAAAAGAGACGAATGTTAAGCAAATATAAAGCATTATATGTGTTTTGGAATATAAATTTGTTTCTTACATATGTACATAAGGAACCAAGAAACAATCATTTTCTGTTTCACTGAGCCTCTTTGATAAGTATCTATGTTTGATGGTAGAAGTGATCCCTTTCTCTTGGACTTGATAAGGGTACATGAATCCAAATTTATCGCTTTGCCCAGAGGAGACCAACCTACAATTCATATACATACAATAACGCAAGCACATAAATCAAAGTTAAACAACATAATTTTTAAAATATTTACTCCCAATTGAAGAAGATACTTACATTAAAAAAAGTTGGACAATTCCAACCGTGAGATATTGTCTAGGAGCGACTAGGGGCATTAAATCTTCCCTATCAATATAGCATGTCGCCCTTGACTTCCAAACAGCTGAATCTGTAGGCTAACTTCTTGGTAGGAAGAATGTATCGTATGCCATCATAATCACTTGTTGCATGACATCTAATAGAGGCTGTGAAACTTCATAAGGGAATGGATCTGGACTTAGGGCTCTAATAAGGGATTCCTTCTCTTCTGTATATTTTTTTCCCTTGGAAAATGCAGGAGTATGATGAGAGTATGAAATCATTACACTCATTAAGTTACCTAGTTTAATAGAATTCTTCATCAGAATTCCTCATCAAATGTAATTACAGTCTGTTCCATTTTCTTCAAGTAATTTTCCCCCTTTCACAGAGTTCTTATTTCTATTCAAGGGGCCACTACAATTACATCTAATTTTGAAGACATAAATAACGAAATTGATAGACTCAAGAAAGAAAATGATTCAACAGATTAAACAGGTTCATAACATCTTCAAGGGACCACTTCAACAGATTCAACAGAAAGAAATCGATAAACAGCCCAATTATATCTTCAACACATTCAACATAAATAAATTGATATGCAAAATGCGAAAGGTCAAGCACCTGTGATTGAACAGATTCATAACATCTAAATTCGTAAATCATATACCATATTATCAAAGAATTAACTGAGATAGAGGAGACATTACTCTTACTTAGAGGTAGTGACCTTTGATTGTGGCTTGAGGAGCGGCTGGAGAACATGGAGGAGATAACAGTGAAAAGACAGTGCACAGTCAGAAATTCTGCGGCAACAGGCGCAATGACCGAAGGCGGGATGATTTTAGGTCAGAAAATAGAGAAGGAGGAGGAGGCGTGGCGGTGGCTGGAGTAGAGGGCGGAGAAAATGGTGGAATATGACCAAAGAAGAAGGTGCAGAGCTGAGATGAAGCTTTCGCGGCGGTGGAAATGACGGGGAGGGAAACAAAATGGAGGGGGATTATGTTTGAATTACCAAACTTTTAAGACCGATTATTTAGATAATGGGTCTTAAAAGTCCAGTATTTAAGACCTGTTATCCTAATAACCAGTCTTAAAAGTCAACTACTTAAGACTGGCTATAAGATAGCTGGTCTTAAATAGTGGACTTTTAAGATTGGTTATATATATAACCGATCTTAAAAATAGACCAGATTTTTTTTTAATTTTCTCAGTTAATTTTTAGACCAGTTCTAAATGATGATCGGTCTAAAAAATGGTATATTTTAGACCGGCCTAAAAAATTTTAAAAAAAATTTTATCTTTAAATAATTTTTATTTCTGTTATTTTTAAGATTGATTATTTAAATAACCGGTCTAAATAATTGTTTTAAGACCGGTTTTTTAAAAAACCGGTCTTAGAAGTTTTACTTAATTACAAAATTGCCACTGCATTTTTCTTCTAGACATTTTTTGCGAAAATTGGTCTAAATGTGGCGATATAAATATCATTTTTTGTACTAGTGGATTTACGGGCCTAATCTGTTATATACTCCCTCCGAATCTATTTATAAGCAACTTTATTTCTCATGGGGCTGATCCTTTTTATAAGCAACTTTCACTTTGTGTCTGAAAATGTAAGCTCATTTTTTCTATTTTACCCTTATTAAATACATATTATTTATAATTAATTATCACACATACCAAGAGTTATATTCAGAAGAGAGAAAGAGAGAGAAAAAACTCACAGGTGAATAAATTCAACAAAGCATCGAGAAAATGTATTTTACTATCTCTCATACTTTCTATACATTCTCTCTCTATTTTCATAAATAGAGGCATATATGGAAAAAATATAGCATTTTTGACATATTTATTATTTTTAACTACCAGTTCATTTTACGCAATAAAAAAGAAAGTTACTTATAAATAGGACTGAAGGGAGTACTTTATTAGACGAAAATAGAAACTTGAACAACTCTGATAATGACTCTAATTAATTTGATTTTATTCTCTTATTAGTTTTTCTCTTACACGTATCACCTTCCCTGGATCTTCCTAGACAGATTCCGAATTTGACCGAGATCCTTGATTTCAAAGTGATTGTGATTAGATTCATTTTTGGACCCTCCGGCATAAGTTGTGCGTCATCCATAACGTCATGTCATTGCCCTTCCATCCTAATTTAGGTTCCACGAGCCTTAATTTGGAGTCTTGGACCAACCTAATTGAGTTTAATAACACTAATGATGATGATATGATAATCAGCGAACTATATTTCGATTTCAAGCTCAATTTAAACGCAGCCCCTCAAAAACCACATGGAATATGATAAAAAACTTAGCAGCCATTGTGTCATTGATCCAAAAATTCCAAGTCAGTGGTCAACTGTGAACGTCGAGCACAACCACCAGTGACCCAATCCAAATACTCAAATCATAGCTCAGGCCCGCGCCCTTATTCAGTTGTTGCTATTTCTATGTAGGGTTGTTTGAGAAACCATAAAAAGAAAAAAAGCACCTTTTTAAATATTTTTTTATAAAATAACATAAAATTCTTTTTACATGTTTATTTCGAAAGCCGTAAGAAATACTTCTAAGATGTTAAAACAAACACGCAATACAAACGAGATTTTGGCATTTAGTTCATTTGATTAATCTTCACAATAATTAGTGGACGTTGTTCGCTCTGAGCCCTGCTTAGGCTGGCCTTTTTCCGCTTTGGCCATTTCATTAATTGACCTTTCTTTCTCTGACCAAGCGCCAACTCTTGGTTGATCTAAATTCGTTATCTACCCCCAAAAAAGAACCCAGAGATGCAGATGTAATACCCACAACTTCAAATGTGTCCTTGGAAAAAAAAAGGCTCATTTTTTATAAATTTAAATTTAAAATTATTAATTATATGTGACAAAAGCGGGACTTTTAGGACGAACAGAGCAAGCAAAGGACGAAGGTAACGCAGTGGGGTGTGTTGAATGTGGGAAAGTCCCACATCGACAATATGAAGAGGGAGGGGGCATGGAATTTAGTATAAATAGGAGGCCCCCCTCCCTCCTTCAACTCATCCCTCAAATTGCCTTCTTCCTTCTATAAGGCATTTTGTATTTCCTCCTCTCTTATAGTATTTCACTTATAAATTGTTTAGAGTGAAATTAGATTCTGGTATTTTCCTTATTGTTGTCTTATTTATTATTTATTAGCTGCTATTAGATATAGTAGTTGTGATTTATTATATTATTAAATTACTTCTAGAAACTTTGTTTTCTAGTATTGTGATTTTCTAGTATAATCGGTTACGCTCTATATATCCCGCTTCCGCAACAATTGGTATCAGAGCCAAGGTTCTGTCTGAGTATGCTCTGTGGTTGCAGTATAATCTGAACTTCCACATCAGAAAAGAATTACCTTGAGGTTTTGCATTTGCAGCTATTAAAAAATATTTGGAGCAGATATGGCGGACAAAAAGGTTGAAGAATCCACATCAAGTGTCAGCAATTCGTCGTCGGCATCTTCGCTTCTGACGAGAATTATGCCCAATGCGAAGTTTGCAGTTGAAATTTTTGACGGATCGGGACATTTTGGGATGTGGCAGAGTGAGGTTCTTGATGTCCTTTTTACACAACAATTAGATTTTGCTCTTGAAGAAAGGAAACCAGATAAAATGGAGGAGGAAGATTGGAGGATCATCAATCGTGTTGCTTGTGGTACTATTCGATCGTTTCTTTCCAGAGAACAGAAGTATCCATACACAAAGGAAACTTCTGCTTGTAGATTGTGGAAGGCATTAGAGGATAAATTCCTGAAGAAAAGCAGTCAAAATAAGCTTCACATGAAGAAAAGATTGTTTCGCTTCACTTATGTTCCTGGTACCACAATGAATGATCATATCACCAGCTTCAACAAGTTGGTAACAGATTTGCAGAATTTGGACGTGACTTTTGAAGATGAAGATCTGGCCTTGATGTTGTTGGGATCACTTCCTGATGAGTACGAGCACCTGGAGACTACTCTACTTCACGGCAAAGAGGAAGTATCTCTCAGAGATGTTTGTTCTGCGCTATACAGCTATGAACAAAGAAAGAGGGATAAACAAAGAGGTGGAGAAGCAGAAGCACTAGTCACAAGAGGGCGTGCTGAAAATCAATCGAGATCAAGGAAAGGGAGATCCAAATCGAGATCCAGACCTAGTAAGGATGAATGTGCCTTTTGTCGAGAAAAGGGCCACTGGAAGAAGGATTGTCCAAAGTTGAAGAATAAAGCCAAACAGAACAATGGGAAGACTACTATGGATTCAAATGTAGCTGATTGTGATGATGAAAATTCAGATTTTTCATTATCTACAACAACGTCGTCAAAAGCGTCAGGCATATGGTTGTTGGATTCAGCTTGCAGTCATCATATGTGTCCCAACCGAGACTGGTTCACTGATTTCCAAGAAGGAGGATGTGGAGTTGTCCACACAGCAGATAACACTTCACTTACCGCATATGGCATTGGTTCAGTTCGATTGAGGAACCAAGACGGATTGATCAGAACATTGACAGATGTTCGATATGTACCAGATTTGAAGAAAAATCTCATTTCTGTGGGAACTCTAGATTCAAAGGGGTTCAAGATTACCGCAGAAAGTGGAGTGATGAAGATACTTTCTGGTGCACTGGTGGTAATGAAGGGTATCCGGAAGAGCAATAATACGTACCACTATCAAGGTAGTACGGTTATTGGAATAGCAGCAGTGACATCCAGTAATGAGAAGGAGGTAGAAGCAACAAGGTTGTGGCATATGCGCTTGGGACATGCTGGAGGAAAATCCTTAAAAACTCTTTCAGATCAAGGGTTGTTAAAAGGATTAAAGCATTGCAGTTTGGAGTTTTGTGAGCACTGTGTGAAGGGGAAACAGACAAGGGTTAAGTTCGGAACAGCTATCCATAACACAAAAGGTATTTTGGATTATGTTCACTCTGATGTTTGGGGTCCTTCCAAAACACCATCATTGGGAGGAAAACATTATTTTGTAACCTTTGTTGATGATTTTTCACGAAGAGTTTGGGTGTATACGATGAAGACTAAGGATGAAGTATTGGGAATTTTTCTCAAATGGAAGGCGATGATAGAAACACAAACAGGCAGGAGGATCAAATGTCTTCGTACAGATAACGGAGGAGAATACAGGAATGATCCTTTCCAGAAGATTTGTGAGGATGATGGCATCGTCAGACACTTCACTGTCAGAAATACACCACAGCAGAATGGAGTGGCAGAACGCATGAACCGGACTTTGCTGGAGAAGGTTCGGTGTATGTTGTCCAATGCTGGCTTGGGCAAAGAATTTTGGGCTGAGGTAATTACATATGCGAGCCACCTCATTAATCGTCTACCATCTACTGCTATTGGTGGTAAAACACCGTTGGAACAATGGTATGGTAAACCTGCTACAGATTATGATTCTTTGCATGTATTTGGCTCAATTGCATACTATCATGTGAAAGAATCAAAACTGGATCCGAGAGCAAAGAAAGCTATTTTCTTGGGGATCACTTCTGGAGTCAAAGGATATCGTTTATGGTGTCCAGAGACAAAGAAGATTGTATTTAGTAGGGATGTTACCTTTGATGAATCTGCCATGGTGAGAAAGGTAGCAGCTGAAGATACCCAGCAAGGTGATAGTGTTTCAAAGCAGGTGGAGTTTGAAGGAAAGATGATTTTTCCAGTACAAGGAGCAGACGGGGAAACAAGACAAGACTTTCCTGAGGTAGAAGAAGAGCCAGTTGATAGGGAGGTTTCGACTCATGAACCTCAACAGCAACGTGAATCAATAGCAACCAGCAAGCCAAAACGAACAATAAGAAAGCCTACTCGTTTTGAAGACATGGTGGCTTGTGCAACCTCAATTGCAGCTGATGACATTCCTTCAACTTATAAATGGGCTATTCAGAGCTCAGAAAAGGAGATGTGGAGGAATGCCATGAATGAAGAAATGCAGTCCCTTCATCAGAATGGTACGTGGAAATTGGCCAAACTCCCCAAGGGTAAGAAGGCAATTGGTTGCAAATGGGTATATGCAAAGAAAGAAGGATTTCCTAACCAAGGTGATGTGCGCCATAAAGCAAGATTGGTAGCTAAAGGCTATGCTCAGAAGGAGGGAATTGATTACAATGAGGTATTTTCTCCGGTTGTGAAACATTCCTCTATTAGAATTTTGTTGGCTTTGGTAGCACAATTAGATTTGGAACTAGTTCAGATGGATGTAAAAACTGCATTTTTAAATGGAGACTTGGAGGAGGAAATCTACATGACTCAGCCGGAAGGATTCAGAGTTGCTGGAAAGGAGAATATGGTGTGTAAACTTGAAAAATCGCTATATGGATTGAAACAATCTTCGAGGCAATGGTATAAACGATTTGACAAGTTTATGTTGCGACATAAGTACAGAAGAAGTAGATACGATCATTGTGTCTATTTGCGGAAGCTTGAAGATGGATCCTTTATATATCTCCTTTTATATGTCGATGATATGTTGATTGCTTCAAAAAATAAGGCAGAAATTGAGAAGCTGAAGGTTCAACTAAAAGGGGAATTTGAGATGAAGGATCTAGGTGAGGCAAGGAAAATTCTCGGTATGGAGATAACAAGAGATAGAGAATCAAAGAAACTCTTTTTATCTCAAAAGGAGTATTTGAAGAGGGTGCTAAATCGTTTTGGTATGAATGAGAAAACGAAGTTGGTCAGCACTCCACTTGCCCCTCATTTTAAGCTAAGTGCTGATATGTCACCAAAGGATGAAGATGAACGAGAGTATATGTCAAGGGTACCATATGCAAATGCCGTTGGTAGCTTGATGTATGCAATGGTTTGTACAAGACCTGACATTTCACAAGCTGTTGGAGTTGTGAGTAGGTATATGCATGATCCAGGGAAGGAGCATTGGCAAGCTGTGAAATGGATTCTACGGTATATTTGTAATACTGTAGATGTTGGTTTGGTTTTTGAGCAGGAAGGTGATCGATCTTTAGTTGGGTATTGTGACTCAGATTTTGCGGGTGATTTGGACAAGCGAAGGTCAACTACTGGTTATGTGTTTACTTTTGCAAAAGCACCAGTTAGTTGGAAGTCGACTTTACAGTCAACAGTTGCTTTGTCTACCACAGAGGCAGAGTACATGGCGATTACAGAGGCTGTGAAGGAGGCAATTTGGCTTCAAGGATTGCTTGGAGAACTTGGTATTGATCAAGAAAGCATCGTAGTTTATTGTGACAGTCAAAGTGCTATTCAATTAGCAAAGAACCAAGTTTACCATGCAAGGACGAAGCACATTGATGTTCGATATCACTTTATACGAGAAATTTTGGAAGAAGGTGGAGTCATGATACAAAAGATACGGACAACTGAGAATCCTGCTGATATGCTGACAAAGGTTGTGACTTCTGTCAAATTTCAACATTGTTTGGATTTGATCAACATTGTTGAACATTGATTGTTGAATTGTAAGCATAAATTTGTAATTAGAAGAAATTAGGAATGTGGGAATTTTCCCAAGGTGGAGATTTGTTGAATGTGGGAAAGTCCCACATCGACAATATGAAGAGGGAGGGGGCATGGAATTTAGTATAAATAGGAGGCCCCCCTCCCTCCTTCAACTCATCCCTCAAATTGCCTTCTTCCTTCTATAAGGCATTTTGTATTTCCTCCTCTCTTATAGTATTTCACTTATAAATTGTTTAGAGTGAAATTAGATTCTGGTATTTTCCTTATTGTTGTCTTATTTATTATTTATTAGCTGCTATTAGATATAGTAGTTGTGATTTATTATATTATTAAATTACTTCTAGAAACTTTGTTTTCTAGTATTGTGATTTTCTAGTATAATCGGTTACGCTCTATATATCCCGCTTCCGCAACAGGGTGGACCATGTTGTTGAATGCAAGCAAAGTTCAACGTGCAACCTAGACCAAGCACATTGTTTTGGCTCCAGACATGAATCTTCATTTAGTTTTATATTAATTATATCTGACCTTAAGACATGGCTGTTTAGTCCGTGGGTTGAAGGGCACAATCTGCAATTCTGCATACTCCCTCCAATCTCATTTCCTGTGGCCGGTGGTTCCGATAAGAAGGCTCACCGAACGTTCCGTACTGCGTTACAACTGTTTATATCTTTTTTTTCTTTTTTCCTTCCCAATTTTTTTTTTTTAAAAAGTGTTTCTTTTCATCACCTTCCAGGAAGCACAGATAATAATAATTAATAGTAGTTCTAATGAAAAAGGAGATAAAATATGAAGGGAGGGAAGCAAAAGTTGGAAGGTGCTTAATCATAAGTGGTCTATTCTCACGTGTGGGGCGGACATATCAATAAATACGAGCAGCTGATCTATTCCAAAACTGGGTTCCTTTCAATCTGTTTTGTATTTTATTATTTACAAACGTTTTTGTTTGGGATTTTGATCAGAAAGGCTGAAATAATGGCAATAATGCAGAGAGTTTTGTTGGATCATCAATTTCCACTTGCGAGCCCCATTTATTACACAACAAAATGCCAAGTGGTGTATACTTGTCACTTGAGGCTGCCCTGTCACTGATTGACATGTCAATTTTTTACAAGAAAATAAGAAAAAGTGAACAAGATATATACGAATAGAGAAGGCACATGGGAGGAATCATGTCAAAATAATTCGTGTATTGTTAGGTAAAAGGGACGTATCTGTTCGATATCCCTGCTTTTGCCCTTATCCACCATCTTTCCCTTTATCAGTATGAGCTTGTTTGAAATAGCGGTTGAAAATTTTATAAGTGCTTATAAATTGTAATTTATAGAATATGAAGTAACTTTTACGGTCTACGAGGTAGCTTTTACGGTGTATAAGGTACTTTCACGATCTACAAGATAAATATGTGAAAAAAATTTATCTCAATTTACATAAATCAAATTTATATAATAAACCCGATTCAAATAAGTGATAATAAACAAATATTAATATTATTGTCATATAGGCTATGGCTCGTAGTAGCTAGCAGGGGTTTGGCTTTGTCGTATTGAATGTGGAGAAATAGTGGGTGGGTAAAGAGAAAGAGGTGAGGTCAGTACTGAAATATGACAACCTCTGCCTCTCCCTCCCTTGTCATTCTCAGGTTCAGTGAATCTGAAAGTATGTGCTCCCTCGTCTTCTTGTCCCTTCTCAACTCTGAATTCCCTTCCCCCTAAAGTAAAACATATGCTACAGAAGAATTACTGTTCAAAGAAGGAGCTTGACTAGTAATTATCACAATGATTCTGGCTCATTTTAATTTCATTTTATTCTTGGTGTTTGTGTGGGAAACCCTTAAATCATATATTGGGCTCCTGTGGGGTGGTGGTAGAAAGACCTATTTAAGTAAGTCTAGATAAAACTTTTCTTATAAATTTATCTCGTATACTGTAAATCATATTGGAAAAAATAACTTTTACTGCTAATCCAATTAGACACGTAATTTTAAAAGTCTTTTTTTTAGATCGAGACAAAACTCTTCTCACATATTTACTTATCATAAATCATATAAGTACTTTTTAAAAAGTTAAAAAAACAGAAAATTGGTTGGATTGATTATTTGGAGGCAAGCGAGGACTGGGTGAAGTGTGGCTCCTGGATTCTATCCTTGCACGCTATCCATTGTCAGAAACCACACAGCATCAGCAAGAAGGCCAGTAATTTTCCAACCTAATCCTGCAGATCCAATCCCATGCTCTTCTTTTAAATGTAATAAGTATATATATATATATATGGAATACTTGTCTCAAATTTATAAATACATGAGATAAGTCAGGTTGATCTCATGGCTCTGAACTACGAATCATATACACATACTCAAGTCGCCGGGGCTCAATAGCTCATTGGTATCTAATTTCCTGTGTTGCCGTCAGCAAAGGAATCATTATTTATTAGGTCTAATATACGTATATTTGAGCACATGTAGAATTCCTTTATATAATATAGAATTATGCGTTGCCTGTTATTTCCACGTCTTCACTGTATGAAAAATTGACAATTATAGTACGTTCCGGTCCGCGTAGCATAATTTCCATATTCATATAATTTTAAAAAGAATACGATTATTGGCTCGTTTAGATTAGTTTATGGAACCTCCATAAGTGTTTATAAATCGTGATTTACGGAATACGAAATAACTTTTACGATTTACGAGGTTACTTTTACAGTTTACGAGGTAAATATGTGGTGGAGATTTAAATAAATCGTGGTTATAAAATAAGCCCGATTAGAAAGAAACAGAGTTTCCAAACATGCCTATAGGGGTTGAATATTTATTTATGTGGAGCAGTAACCTGCTAATCCCATTCCCATGTTCACCTCAGAAAACACATCTCTTGGGTGGCATAGGACTCTATCCTACAAAGCAACACGTGTGTAGGGGGAAGCATGCAGCCAGCGAAGCACCCTGTTCCTGTTGGGAATGAGTTTATAGGATAGATAATGAAATTTGGACAGTCTAATGAGATTTAGATAGTACATATTTAAATTTTTTTGAAATTTTTTAATAGATATAAAATCTAAAATAAAGATAATATATTAATTAATATTTTTTTAAAAAATAATTTTTTTAATTAAAAAATTACCAATTTTAAAAAAATCAAATATAAACAGTTCAGATTTATACAAACTCTCGGTGTCTATCTGGCATAAAAACTGGTTCCGTTCCTATTGATAGAGCTTAACATCACCAAATATCAGAGTAGCATGTTTGGAAACTCTGTTTTCAATCTAGCTTATTTTATAAGCCCAATTTACTTAAATTTCCACCACATATTTACCTCGTAGACCGTAAAAGTAACCTCATAAATCGTAAAAGTTACTTCGTATTCCGTGAATCATGATTTATAAGCACTTATGGAGCTTCCATAAACTAATCCAAACGAGAATATATATACCTTATTGAAAGTTCACATGACAAAACTTGCGTATACTTTATTTATCAAATTTAGATTGGTAATGTGATAAACTGTGGAGATTAATGATATTGGCGTGCCGTTTTGACTTTAAGGGGCTGTTTGTTAGGAAGGATTTGGAGGGAAAAAGAAGGGAGATAAAAATTTTATAACTTGGATTTAAAAAAATTGAAGAAGTGGGGTTATAAATTTTTAGTTAATTTTTCTTATTTTTTTATTTTATATCTTATTTTTATTAAAATTTCATAACCCACTTCTCCAATTTTTTAAAATCTAACTCATAAAAATTTTCCCTTCCTTCTCTTCCCCTCCATTTCTCTCCTACCAAACAAACCCTAAGAAAAATGGTCAGGTCAGTTTCTGTTTAATCTATTTGCTCTGTTGACCTCATTTCAGTGTGTGTTTGGAAACTCTCCAAACCATGGTTTGCGTAAATCGAGATAAAACTCCTCTCACAAATTTACTTCGTAAGTCGTAAAAGCTATTCTCAAAAGCTAATCCAAAACACACACTCAATAGGAAAAACAAAAAAATAGATCCGCCAGCCAAGCCGTCTATGATTAGCCAAGCGGAGATCACAAAAGAAATTGAGGAAAGAGATGGTAGGAAAAAGGAGAAGGAGGTGAAAATATGTAATATATCATCCGCCAAACATAAACAAGTTGGATTCTGATCCCATTTTAAATCCAGGTAAAAAAAAAAAAAAAAGAAGCCCATTTCAAATGATCCTAATGAAATATTTCATTGAAGTGGAAAAAAAGATAGGGCAATCCAGTCGGAAAAAAAGTTATCGATAACGTGTTGGTTTGGATTAGTGGTAGAAATTATTTTTTTAATGTGATTTACAGTATATGAGGTAAGTTAGTGAGAGGAGTTTTGTTTTGACTTGCATAAATGGAGTTTTCCACCGCCAACCCAAACAGACCCAACATCTAGTGTTTATTTGAAATAGCTATTGAAACTTTTAAAAATAACTTTTAAACTATCATTTACTGTATATACGAAATAATTTTAGCTTATGTTTATGCATAAGTCTAATTTATGTAAATCGAGATAAAACTCCTCCACATATTTACCTTGTAGACGGTAAAAGCTACTTCGTATATTGTTAATCACGATTGAAAAACACTTTTAGAGGTTCCAATCACTATTTTAAATATATTAAAAATAAAATTTTTTTTATCTCAATTTGAGAAAATAAACACTTATTCGGTTATAAAAACACAAATTCAACCTGCCCTCTCCTACGAACCCCATTTCACGGAATGCCCATAACGTCACCTTGCCCTTTATCATTTTCCAGACCAGATTACTTCATAGACTCTCTCTCTGGCATTGTGGTGTGGAGCCCAGCGCTGGACCTCTGCATTGCTGGCTCCAAGCTCGCCATTGTTGGTCTTTTATGTGGTTTGTCTTCGCAGACCCAAGGCAAAGCCAAGGGTTTCAGTTGGCCAAATCTTCCAAACGCACCCCAAATAAAAAGTTTTCATTTTAAACTTCCTTGTCTCTATTCTTCAACAATTTCATCATCTGCTCACCACTAACTTGTTAGATAGATAGCGGAAAACACCTACAAAAGCAACCCACTCCTACTTTCTTTTTCCTCTTTGATTTGATGGATCCACAGATCTAATGCTGTCACCCACACTTCACTTTCTTCTTCCTTCCAGATCATTCTCTTGCTCAACCTGGCCTCTCAATAGCTAATCAATACTCAGATTATTGGGTGAGATCTCCCTCTGGAATTTGTTTTGTTAAAATGAACAAAACCTTAAGTTCTTGTCATTATTAGCTCTTATGCTTTGATTTCCAATGTGAACAACAAGGTTGGGTCTCGAACGAGCTGGCCAGCCTTCTCACAGAAGAGAAAGTGGGGTTGACCTCTCCTTGTGCTACCAAAAAAAAAAAAAAAAAAAGAAGAATTGTCTTAAACTCTTTCTCCCTTGTTGAATTATTCAACTTTAAAGGCCTTACGCGGTCCTTTTTTTTTTTTTTTTCCTTGCAAGAAACGAAGTCGAGTTTGTGTTAACAAGAGGAGCTAATTTATGTGTGATAAGCGGCTTGTTTAGGGCAACTCTGTTGCGAGGTTATATTTGACCCGTAATTGAATTTACCTTTATTTGCTTCTTGATTGTCTTGTAGCGGATCGTCGTTATTGTCTGAAAAGTTCAGGGCTGTCTCAATCGTGACCGAAAATTCTGAGGGCGTAGTAGTTTATCGATCGTTGATAGATGTGGAAACTCTTGAAGGTTGTTTGGTGAGATGAGGGATGTTATCAGAGTTGATGAACTTTCTGAGGACCTGCTTCCGGCCAGGTTCGGATCGATATCCGCGAACAGGTTCAGATGGTGGAGGTAGGCAAGATGGGCTCTTATGGTACAAGGACTCTGGGCAGCATTTAAACGGTGAATTTTCAATGGCTGTGGTCCAAGCCAATAACTTGTTGGAGGATCAGAGCCAGCTTGAATCTGGCAGTTTGAGCTCCCATGAATCTGGCCCTCATGGAACCTTTGTCGGTGTCTATGATGGCCATGGAGGGCCGGAGACATCCCGGTTTATCAACGATCACCTGTTTCACCATCTCAAGAGTAAGTAACCTCGTGGTTCGAATTATGTTCTCTAATCAAACGATCACCTGTTTCACTCGTGAATATTTTTTGAACTCAGCACCATATGATTGGCCTCCTTATGTTTTGATTGAAAACCTGATGGGAAGTGATCACAAAATTTCATCCTCTGTGTATTTGCATATCGGGATGTGACATTTTCTCTGCTTTGCTATTTCAAACTTCTTCAGTACTTCAGGTTGTTTTTAAGTTGACAAGATGTATGTAGGAGTTTGTGGTTTAAGATAGACTCAAGGGAAGAAAACATACATCAAGCCCATTAAATGATTTTGAAAGATTAAGGAATATAAATGTTTTATTTCTTTGCATTATGTATTCCTTTAATTTCCAAGACACAAGAATTTGCTTGGTGAAACCGAATAGGTCTAAATAAAGGACTCTTTCATCGCATGACCAAAAGGACCCTTTCATTTTGTCTTTCAATTCTCTTTTCTTTCAGATTAACTGTGAAAGTATGGCAGATGACATGTTTTCAATTGTTTGGTGCAAGAAATGGTGGCGGGGGTGATTTTCCTTCATAGTATGTGTTTGTATCTTACTATTGTATGCAGCGGGTTAAGTTTATATAAGTTGTCCAGTATACACGACATTGTAGGGTTTTAGTACCTGTCTGGCTGCTTGACTGTTAATCTGTACTTGGATTATTAATCTCCACCTGGTGATTGGTTGAAAGAATTCTTGCTCAACATTTAATTGCAGGGTTCATTGCTGAGCAACAATCAATGTCGGTAGATGTAATTCGTAAGGCATTCCAAGCAACAGAAGAAGGATTTATTTCACTTGTAGCCAAACAGTGGGAAATGAAACCACAAATTGCTGCAGTTGGGTCGTGCTGCCTTGTTGGTGTTATTTGTAATGGTAGCATTTATGTAGCAAATGTTGGTGATTCCCGTGCTGTGTTGGGAAGAGTAGTCAAGGCAACCGGAGAGGTTCTAGCCATGCAATTGTCTACGGAGCACAATGCAGCTTTAGAGTCTGTTAGACAGGAGCTGCACTCTTTGCATCCTGATGATTCACAGATTGTTGTTTTAAAGCATAATGTGTGGCGAGTGAAGGGCCTTATACAAGTGAGTCATTTACAGCTCATCATTTAGTGTTCCTGATTACCTAAGCCAGTCATATTTTTGCGCTATCTGCCTTTTGTACATGGTGATACTGATACACATCATGACAGATACTCCTTTCCTACACTCAAAGCATTCATCTAGTCCTGCTACAATTTGAAACATTTCACAATTGGAGTTAAGAACTTTGTAATGTATTCTTTTGGAATGTGAAGAATGACTTCAAAGTCTAGACAGTAAGGAAAGAAAATAAAAGAAGGCAAATCAAAAAAGAAGCTGGTAGGGCCCCAAGGGGATGAGAGGAAGAAAACTAATATGTAAGATTCTTGAAGGGTATCAAATTCCAGGGTTGTTGATAGAAAGGGGCCTTAGGTTTTTCCCTCAATTCTGCAGATGTTTCCATGGCTTTTATGCTTGGAATTGGTTTTTATTACACAATCACAATAATGACTATATATAACCAGAATTTCCATTTGCCTGCAATAATCAAATAATTCTTGTTATCTCATTATCATATGGAATTCCTGCTTATTTCTGGGATCATCTTGAGTTCTTTTAGGTTTCTTCGAGGATTATAATTGTCATGCTAAACAAATTAGTAGTATCCCTCAATTATAGTTATGATTTCTTGATCACGTCTCATCAACTTTGAAATTATATCAGCATCAGCATGACTTGAATTGAAGAAAAATAAATTTCTTAACTCTTGTTTTCCTCTAATTGAATTGCATCATAATGGAATCCTTTACCTCTCAGGTTTCTAGAGCTATTGGGGATGTATATCTGAAGAAGGCTGAGTTCAATAGAGAACCTCTATATGCTAAATTTCGACTTCGTGAGCCCTTCAAGAGGCCAATACTGAGCTCAGAACCATCGATATCAGTGTATCAGTTGCAGCCACATGATCAGTTTGTTATATTTGCATCTGATGGACTCTGGGAACACCTTAGCAATCAAGAAGCTGTTGATATAGTTCAAAACAATCCCCGCAATGTAAGATATGAATTTATATACTACAAACCCTTGGTTTAGATAGATTAATAGATTATGGCTTTTCTAGACTGAAGATTATAATCTTCTACTATGTTTTGGTATAGCAGTCTAACTGAATTTAAAGTTTGCAGTATGCACCCAAAAATTTGTTGCCCGATATCATTATCCTCTAGAACTTTAATTCTGGATCATAAAGCCTTCCCTTAGATTTGCTGACTCTTGCAAAATTAATCACCTATGATGAATTTTTAATTTTAACATCAATGTTCAAAGATTAATGGTAAGCCAATATTTTTCTGGTATTGCCCTTGAAGCTACAGGCTTCTGTCGGATACTCTTCATATGCAATGAGTTAGGAAATGATATTGCATATAATAGGTTTCAACTATCTAGTTACATCAGATGTAAAAAATTTTCTCCTGATTAATGTATGGCTTGGAAACGCCTTAAAGCAATTGTTATGATCATGCGTTTGGAGTTGGTACTGCATACAAGAAAGCCAGCCTAGTTGAGAATTGATGGATATTTGATGTATTATGATTTCAGGCAAGTGCTAGGAGACTGGTGAAAGCTGCCCTTCAAGAAGCAGCGAAGAAGAGAGAAATGAGGTATTCGGACCTAAAGAAAATTGACCGTGGCGTTCGACGACATTTCCATGATGACATTACTGTGATTGTGGTATTTCTTGACTCAAATCTGGTTAGTAGGGCAAGCTCTGTCAGATTCAACAATATATCAGTTAGAGGGGGTGGCATTACCCTTCCTCCTAACACACTGGCACCATGTGCGACACCAACAGAAGGTGGTGATACCTGATTTAAGTTGTATTTCTATCTTTTTCTCCGTATCATTGTCTAGTGTGAATACCAGGTATCATTAAATGGCAACGAGAGGAGGAGGAGCGCTTGAATTCTTTATATTGTGAACTGTAACTTTACTTTAATACTACTAATACTCGTGCCTAGTTTTTTTCCACTACTTCAAAGAACAGAAAAAGATCTGATCTTCATCATTAATTATAATGAACTGCCTTGTCAAGCGCCACCCCGCCCCCCAAAAAAACTCTTTATTATGATATCTTTTTTGTCGAGCAAAACTTGTGATTTGAATTGCAAGAACTTCTATGATTCTGTCCAAAATATATATATATATATATATATATTCGTGAGAACTTTTATTGATATCTACTGTAAATGAAGGCGAATGGTTCTAGGGGGATCTTCACCTGAGGCAATGTGGGGAAACTTTGAGCGAACGTTTTGATATATTGAATGACTGGAATAAACCTGATTCACTAAAATTGAGATAAATCTCTTTTATATATTTATTTTGTAGACTGTAAAAATTAACTCGTAGATCTTAAAATCTATTTCGTATTTCGTAAATTATGATTTAAAAGTACGTATAGAGGCTATTATGCTGAGAGGATGCGATTTATGTAAATCGAGATAAAATTTTTCTACATATTTACTTCGTAAACCGTAAAATTACCTCGTATACTATAAATTACAATTGAAAAGCATGGTTGGAAATTCCAACCGCTATCCCAAACATCCTCTAGATATTTACGTTGTGTTGCGATGCCATGATGAAAGCTAAAATGTACAGGCCAATAAAAGACGCCAATCAAAGAAAAATCATAAAGCAGAATGAGACTGAAGCATTTCTTAATACAATAGAGAGAGGAGACTTGGAGCTAGCTTCAATCATGTCAGATTTATGGATCCAATAAATTTAACACCTAGATGCAACCAATACCAAGAGAGTAATAATGGTTGCGCTAATAGAAGTATGACAAGGTAATTTGATATTTGAAAATGGATAGGGAAATTTATGATCCGTTTGGTTCAATCCTATTATACCTTATAGTGTAATGCAATGTTTATTAATTATAGAGATAGTATTTGATTTAATTTTTAAGTAAGGTATAATAAGTTATTATTTTAACAATTATTTAAAATTAATATATCACACAAAATCTATTTTACCCTTACTATAATCTTTGTAAAAAATATAGTTAAGAGTCATCGCGCTACCTCATCACATCTGTCATGCTATCTCACCAAAGATCGTCAGATAGCTATGATTATGGTGGTGGAGGATGATAACACCGCTGTGGCGGCGGCGGCGGAAGGTGGTGATAGCAACAACAGTGGAGGAGAAGGTAGTAGCAGTGATGATAAGGGTAGCGACGGTGGAGGTGGAAAAGGAGGAGATAGTGGTGGCAGTGGCAACAATGGTGGACAAAGAGGTTGTGGTGGTTGCGGCGGCAACGGTGGTGGAGGAGGAGGTTGTGATGGCGGGGCGGCGACAATGATAGACATAGTGGTGACGAGGTTTGACTGAGGATGAGGAAGTCATGGTGGCGTAGCAATGATGGAGGTGGCGGTGGCAATGGAGGAGGAGAAGGTAGTGGTGGCGGGGGGATGGAGTAATAGGAGGTAGTGGCGACAGTAATGGTGGGGGGTGACGGTGGTGGAGGAGGAGGTAGTGTTAGCAAAGACGGGTGGCGGCGGCAACAATAGGGGAGGAGGAGGCAATGGCAGTGGTGAGGGGTGGCAGAGGAGGAGGTAGTGGCGACGACGATAGGTGGAGGTGACATCAGTGGAGGAGGAGGAGGTAGTGGCAGCAGCGATTGTGGCGTAATATGACTAATTGAAAATATATAAGTAAAATAAAGAGAAGTGAAACTAAATGCTAAATTAGATTTTTTTTAACTTTACAATGAGATGATAATGAAGATTTATAGGGGGAGAGGTATGAATGAAGATTACTAATTTTTTAGTAATCATCATTATCATGGTAAATCCTATTACCATGTTAAAGAGTAATCAAACATTATTCTCTTAATAATACAAATATAATTATTATTATAGGTATACAATGAGGTTAAACCAAACAGACTCTAATATTCAAAAGCTGTGTTGGCCCAGAATGACAAGAGATGTTAATTTTTGTCAGGTATTTCTAATATGAACTGGACTCTCCATCGATTGATTTGGTCATGGGATTTGACTCTCCATTGGAGTAAAGAGCCCATGGAATGCCCAATAAGAACGTTACCAGAGAAAAACCACAGGAGGGAAAGGTAGACTAGGTAGTTGCTAGTAATTTTAATATTAATTTAATATAAATATTTTACCAAATATTATCTTTTTTATTTTAACTTTTAATCTCTAGTTTCAACAATTAATGTAATAAAGGTTAAAAAAATAATAATAATGTAATACCTGTTTTACCATCCCAAACACACAAAATCCTAGTTTACGTAAATTAAGATAAATTTTTTTTCATATACTTATTTCATAGATTATAAAAATTATTCACAAAAGAAAATTCTAAACACACTTATTTCCTGTGCGTTTACACCTCACACTGACACTGACACAGCACTAGATACTCCTCATTGGGTACTGCCTAATGCGTAAATGTAATAAAGTGCAGAAATCTTTTGCATGTCATCAAAGTGCTGGACATATCTAATCTATTCACTCAGTGGCTTACTTAGGGATTGATTCGTCCTTGTATTTGTAGGCATGAACAGTTTCGGATATTTTATGTGCGGCTTAACTCTACCTAATCACAATTTTATTCTTTCATTAAGCATGTGCACCGCCATACTGAGACACAGTTCTTAAGTTCTAAAAAACATAATCAATTACTGATAATTCCCTTCGTCTGCCTTGCTCACACTCTTTTTCATTATTTTCAGGGAAAATGACATTATAATCTTAATTAAAAATAATAATATTAAAAAAAATTTATAATTTAATTTGTCAATTATAAGTAAAAGAATAATTATTGACAAGTGGATAAGCTATTATTAATAAATTTTGAGGTTTTTCTGATATTATTTTTCTTTAACTGAACTTTAATATCTTTTTTTTACTTTGGCTCCCCTTTTTCCTCGCAAGCCTGCCCCATATGGAGTATCTCTTTAATTTTCCCCTATAAAACTTTCCTCCTTGGGAGAATTTCAAGACATAACCTGCTAACAGTTTAATTAAAAATCAGGACTAATTACTTTATGCCTGTTTGAATTAGTGATAAAAGTTATTTTTTTAATATAATTTATAATATATGAAATATATATATAAAAAAAATTTTGTTTAAGCTGAATGTGTTTTTAAAACGGTAACTCATACAAATAATTAGAGGGTGTTTGAAATAGCGATTGTAACATTTAAAAGTGCTTTTCAATCGTGATTTATGGTATACGATGTAGCTTTTACAGTTTACGATATAGCTTTTACAGTCTACGAAATAGATATGTAGAGAAATTTTGTCTCGATTTATGTGAATTGAGCTTATACATAAATATAAGCTAAACCAAACATTCTCTTAGTAAATTAAGTACTTATTTAGATTAATGGTAGAAATTGTTTTTTAAATATATTTATGGTGTGTGAAGTAAACATGTAAAAAATATTTTATCCCGACTTACATAAATATATTTTTTAATAAATAAATAAATAGGCCTTAAATGTCTAATTACCCTGGTTACAAAAGAAAGTTTTTATTTATTTATTTATTTTTTTGGTGAATGCTCCATCTTCTTCTCAATTTGAAGCGAGTTTAATCATTTATCTTACAAAGTTATTTTTTATTTGAGTCCAAAATGCTTATATTATCATATTTTGTTGATCCTAATTTTTAATTAAATTGTTGCAGGGTCCTGGATTGAAATTCTTCTCTCCTTTTACTTTATTTATTTTAAATGCCCCCTAAACTGAGAATATGGCTCACCATGACCGTACACTACCTCCAAGAGCAATTTTTGCCAAACACTAGAATGTTGTCCTGTCTTTTTCTCTCTCCTTCTCGAGCCCCTACCAAGTACTCCATCAACACCATCTCACTCCCTCTCCCTCTCCCTCTCCCTCTCCCTCTCTGGGTCTCTGCTAAAACCCAGTCCGTGTTTTGGGCTTTTCAAGGCTACCTATGCTAACACTACAGTTTGTTTAAAGTTACTCCATCTTCTCATCAAGACACTAACAATAATGTCTCTTGTTTTTAACTTGACTATCCTGTTCTTGCAGAATATTTTTCCATCATTTGCCACTGTTTAGTTTTTTATTTCTGTGCTTACAAGATGGCCGAGAGTCGGATGGAGTGAGTTGTTCTCAAAGTTCTCCAATGCCTGCATTTCTACCCATACTAAATCTTTTAATGCGCCGAAGTAGAAAAAGCTGTGCTTTTTAACATGTTCCTTTAAAACCCAGTGGAAAGCATCTCCTTCTTCTTCTTCTACTACCAAGGGCCTTCATTTTTCTTACACAGAAAGAGAATACGCACGCTTCTCCAAGTAATAACCTTTCTCGTCCTATTCTTCAAAAGCGGTCTAACTTTACTGTAAACCTAACAAACTAGTGAGAGAGAGATGGGTTGTGTTGCCTCTAAACTAGAGGAAGAAGAAGTTGTAACTATCTGTAAAGAAAGGAAAAGCCAGTTAAAGATTGCCGTGGAGAAAAGATACGCTCTTGCGGAGGCACATTGTAAGTATTTTCATTCTCTGTACGCGGTAGCGGCAGCCATAAATCTCTTCGTGGCTTGCCATTCTTCTCCTTCCTCAGCTTTCCTCATAACACTTCCCCCACCTTGCCCTGCACCTTCAGAAACAGAAAATGTCATAAACAACCCAATGTTCCTCCAGCAGACACCGTTTGAGCCCAAGCATGAAACTATCACTTGTGATTCGGCTGCTTCTTTAACAACAACTTCAGAATCAGAATCTTCTGAGGAAGATAGAGAAGAAAAGGGGGAGAGAGAAAATGAAGTTAGGAAAGAAGAAGAACCAACTTATGGGTACTATTACATGCACATGCCACCATCAATGCCATCACCACAGAGAGATTTCGGGTGGGATTTCTTTAACCCATTTGAGGGCATGAGGACAACAGATGTTATAAGTGGGTACCGTCGAAACTCAGACGACGATTTGAGGGTGGTGAGAGAGGAAGAAGGGATTCCAGAGCTAGAAGAGGAAGGTGAAAGAGACGATTTTGAGCAGCAAAAGGTGGTGACCTTGGAAGAAAATGAAGGTGTAGTAGAAAAAGTAAGTGGGAATGTTGAGACTGTGAATGTTGTAAATATGGCTGCTGAAAGCAAAAACCAGAGGGAACAGAGCGGACTTGCTGTTATTGATTCACCAGAGGAGGGGAGGGAATTGCTGGAAGCTTTGAAGGATATTGAGGACTATTTCGTTAGGGCATGTAATTCTGGAAAGAATGTGACCAGAATGCTGGAGGCTAATAGAATCCCCCTTCAGTCTGGTTTAGAGGAAATAAAAGGTGGGTCCTGACTGTATCTTCAGAGTGTTTGCATGTAATACCCAAAATTCGGACTTGTTATGCTTATCTTTTTGTGCGCAATTTGCGAATATCAAATTTATGTTGCACTCAAGTTTCTCGTCTGCCTGCAAGGTTTAGTTCATCCTTTTCCTTTTCCCTTTGCTTTTTTTCTTTTTTCTTTTTGTTTTAAATATCGGCGAAGAAGCTTGGGCTCTATATTCTCGTGGAACTGTTCCCGCTGAGACCATCTTCTTGTACCCTTATATGTATCGATAAGGTCATGCGCATCGAGCACTGAAATTCACTAAAAATTTCAACCTTTGAACAAGTTTCAAGGTTTATTTGAACTGCCAGAAAAAGAAGGGGGGCCATTACAAGATTAATCTAGAAAATGCCACTCTCTGCCTTTTTCCAAACCATCAAAGAGAGTGAAAAGTGGGAAATTATACTCATTTTATCATATGGTGTGATCTGCTGGGGTAATCCATTTTCGGGTTAATCCAATTAAAGTTGATATTTCACCTGCTTTCATATTTTCCCTAGCTATATATTGATCTATGTTTGTCACAGTATGTAGTGAGTTGTTCCTAAATTCTGTTCTTTTCCTTGAGTCAATGTTGTTTTCCTGCTCAGAGCAGTTTTTAATTTGGATGTACTTTCCGCTCTTTCGAAACTTATTCATGTCGTTTGGAATGAATTCCAACCTTAAGGTTTCAAAACCAATAATATGTTTATGTATTTATTCTATTCCTTCATACGCATAATGATGATTTCCTTATATATTTGTAAGCTGATCCTGAACTTTTCAGTTTCAGCCTCAGAGAATTTGATTCATCTGATCTCAATGCAGACAATTCAATCAAACTCATTCATGCAATAACATGGCATCGCTCCACTTCCAAGTCTTCATCATCATGCAAGAGCCTTGTGGTATCAGATCCAAAAAATTCTTCAACTTGGACGGAATATAAGAATGAGCTATTTGATGATTATGGGGGAATGGATTCAGGAAGCCATTCATTAACCTTAGGAAGGTTATATGCATGGGAAAAGAAGCTATATGAGGAGGTTAAGGTACGGTGGTTTTGTAATTCCTTTTGTTAGAACTTGCATATTTTGTTTTCATAATGACACGTATTATGTGATGAATCAAGATGATCTGATATGGCTACTTGGTTTCTCTTACATTTTGCATGTCTTGATCTCTGGGCGGCAGGCATTTCTTTGTGGTGCTTAGTGTCATGGAGTTGATATGAATTCTTATCATATTGTTATTAGTTTTTTGTTTTGATGATAACATATCTATTGTAACTTTGAACATTGAATTTTGTGTGTTTGTATGGTGCTAAAAAAATAAAATAAAAAAAAGGCTTGTACCAGATGTGATAATGGAGAAAAATGTGTGAAAGCCAATCATTTTATAATGGATCATTGGATTGCTTCTTTCTTCTACCGCCATACGTATAATTAAATTTAAAGAGGGACTTGTGAGCTCTTCCGTTTGTGAATTGTACAATTTATTAGCCTCTTTCAACTGCATCATGTCTCATGTGCTATGATGCAGCTGCCCTTGTTTTGTGATGTTTTGCTTATTTCTTGATAAATTTCAAGTTTAAAGCTACACAATGTACCGAAACTTACACATAAAAATTGGTAAATTGCTCAGGATTTTTCCAAGTAAACTGACGACTTTATTGTACTAGTCTTTGTTTTTATTGGTTCCCTGCTTGCTACATCTTACTTTCAATACTAAATTTTTTTCTTACCTTAGGCTGGAGATGTAACGAGGAAAAATTATGAGAAAAAGTGTGCACAAATGAGAAACAAGGATGTCAGAGGAGATGATGTGCGAAGCATGGATAAAACAAGAGCCGCAGTGAAAGACTTATATGCTGGGATCTTGGTTGCAATTCGGCGTGCAGAGTCAATCTCAAAAAGAATTCAGAAAATAAGGGACGAAGAATTGCAGCCCCAAATTGTTGAGCTTCTAAAAGGGTGAGATATTGCATCAGGAACTAAACAGACTAAGATAATTGAGTTTTAATCTGGTTTTTTACTTTTCTTTTTCCTGATGCAGCCTATTGCAAGCATGGGAAGTTGTGTTGGAATCCCATGAAACCCAGAGAAAGATTCTCTCAGAAGTGAAGTCTTTCACCTGTCCCACGTATGGGAAATTCTGTAATGAATCTCACAGATTGGCTACTGCAAGGCTTGAAGCTCAGCTTCGAAATTGGCATGTGTGCTTCAGACAGTACATTGCAGCTCAAAAGGCATATGTTGATGCTTTGTATAAATGGCTGAGCAAGTTCGTTGTCCCTGAAGTTGAATTTTACTCCAGAAGCAAAAATGTTGCAGCGCCATATCAAGCGAACGGGCCACCACTTCTTGTAATTTGCCATGATTGGTTAGCTTCACTGCAAAAGCTGCCCGATGAAATGGTAATAATTGCATTGAAAAGTGTTGTGAAGGATGTGAGAGCTGTGTGGCTTCAACAAGGTGAAGAGCAGCAGCAGAAAAGGAAAGTAGATAGTCTGTCAAAAGACTTGGACAGAAGGCACTCTGGGTTGAATAAGGTGAAAAGTAAGATGCTTGAGTTGAAGGTCACAGACCATAAACCAGAGGTGGGAACAGAGCATCAAGAAGAGAACGTGCTGGAGAAGAAGGATCAGTTGGAGGCACTTAGAAGAAAACTGGAGATAGAGAAGGAGAAGCACCAGAGTTGCATGCAAGAAACACAGAGGATCACGTTACATGGATTGCAATTAGGGTTTTCTCAGGTGTTTGAATCATTGACAGAGTTCTCCAAAGCATTCAGAAAAGTGTACAATGACCTTGTGACATTCAGTGAAAATGCTGATAAGGGTGGGGGCATGTCTTATATGGAGGGTTACGATGGTGAAAACCACCAGAGTCAAACATGAAACTGGTATTGTGGGGATATTTGTGTAATTCAGTTCCTGTGCATTGTCGTGTCAAAGCAGCTCGCTGAGACACCAGTAACTTGTAAGGTGTTGGATTTGTATTAATCGTTATTTGTTGCTGTAAGAACCCTAAATATTTGTTTGCACTTCCTTACGTCTCCCTTCTTTTTTGTGCTTATTTATTTTCCTGGTAAGATCACCTCAAGCCGTCATTGGCAATTAAATATGATTATTGAACAAATTTATTTATACAAAGGCCATTGTGTTTTTGTTTTCCTTTGATAAAGATGTGAAAACTGTTTCGCACTTTTATCATTATTTTATTTTTTTGTCGGTAAATGATATGATAACCACTTGTGCCATGACAATTTTGATTTGAGAAGCCTTCCTTCCATCTCCCTCTCCCTCCTACTCCTAATTCTCGCCCACTCCATCAGTGAATTTGGCAAGAGATGGTACTGCATTCTTTCAGACTTCATAGTTTTGTACAGTGTGCAATGATTCACAAGCTACGGGAAAAACAAAAGCTTGGGTATGAACATGCATGCCAATGGATAATTACAAGGTTTATCTTTTAATTTTATACAAGACCACTTGGCCCTCCTGCTTACCTATCTCAGGTACAGGGAAACCAAGAATTGAGAGAGAATTATGATCTCACCAACCACAGTAGCAGGAGAATGCATGCCCAGAAATGGAACAATATCTACTTGCAACCAATTCTCTACAGCCGAACCAATCACCGCACCAGCTATGAGCCCTCCAATGGTTATAACAGTGGCCTTCCCTGCAAAATATAACAGCGCAGAAAAACCATTTAAACTCCACAGCATGAACTCAAGCAGAAGCTAAGCCCATAGCAGCATCAGTAATATCAAATCTTTTCTATTAACCCAGAAGGCTAGAACCAAGCTTTATAAGAATCGAAAGAACTGTGGTCGATTCAACAGGTAGAAGGACCTTGTTCTTGCAATTCTGACGTGCTAATTAACCTGGCACTCACTGTTCTAGGTCTCATTACAATGCCGGTGATAGTTTCAGCACATGGTGATAGATAGAGAATTAGAAGGATAAATCTTTATTAGATTATGAAATCAAAATTTAACTCCATAATTAATAAAGACAATTCTTTAATAGATGTGCAAGAATCTTAGACTGATGGACGAAAGACAAGGGAGAATCTTCCATAATCACAGAAATAATTCTCTAAATTTTTCATCCATTCCTGAATGACTTTTACACATGCGAGAGTCAATATTTATAGATAAAGAAGATAACAATGATTCCTAAAAAGACTCCTAAAACTATCAGATAAATAAATAAATAGAAATATTAATTTAATCTGCAAGTAACAAACCCACTAATCCACTGATCTTAAACTTAAGGACCACTAATAAGTTAAAAAATATCTAAAATAATATTACTAAATATTTATTCTTAAAAATCTCTAACTTTCCACAACTTCCATTATCTCACGCTAATTCGATACTCTATCACACGGCATGTTATCAAGCATCATGAATGGATAGAAAATGAAGTTGCTAGTCTTTTCTGGAATGTCAGAATCAATAGCATCATCTCAGGAGATGATCAAGAACTTTTTCTAAGTCGTACACAAATTAACTAACACATGAGGTCAGTTCATACCAGTCATTGCCTCCGTCCTCCCGTATTAGACACCTCTAAATCTACCATCAAATTCTATAGTTCTATTAAATAAATATTAAACAAGGAGAAAGTTAAATTTTCCATCTTTATTTTCTTTGATGATTGTTTTCCCACTCTTCATGGTGTTTGTTTCTTTGCAACATCTACGTGAGGCAGCAACCCGCTTTGACTCACATAATTTCTAAATATGTAGGCGATGACATGAAGAGTCATTCCCACTATGGCCTCCTAAAGAGTAAGCATCCACTAAAGACAGCTCCACTTGAGTTGAGATCAAAGACTTTTTCTAATTTCACGAACCTAAATATAGGGGCACTGTGAAAGAAAGTTTCTTACCCAACTTGACATTCTTTTTGGTCATGAAATACAAGGAAGCCCCAAAGCTACCAGCCAAGATAAGTCCAGGAATATCAGCTCCCGCATAAGGTGCAGAGGGTGAAGAAACTCCATTAATATAAGTCAAACCCATCAAAGCACCGTATACTCCAGCTTGTACACCTAAATCACCTGTTGAAGGAGTCTCAATAGAAACAGGCGAACTCTTCATAGTTGCTTGCAACCATTGAGGAGTTGATCTCAGACCAGAGGGCTTAATGGGTTTGACATCTGCATAACGAATGCTACTATTCACTACTTTTCCTGCTCGCCGCTGAGTTAGGCTCCTCATAAGTAACATGTCGTATGCAGCCTCGACCTAGAATATCATCCACCAATGTTATCAAAAGGCGGATTGATTCCATGAAGAATTTATATGGAGTTAAGCATGTATATAAACTTCCAATGCCACGCAGACTAGCAGGAAACTGTAACAAGGTTGGATCAGACCTTATCGTTTTCAAACAACAGAGAATGTAATACTTAATGTTGATAAGTTTTGTTGAAAGTAGTATTTCAAAATGATACACTTGTCGCTTGCCATGTTCTTCGGTCAAAGGAGCATCAAGCAGTGGAACATCAAGTGGAGGTACACACAAATGACGGAATAAACTAACTTGTCGAAACAAAATGAGTATGCTTCAGTTTTCAATTAAATCAAACATTTACAAAAATGTGTGGATACTCTGCTTCACTTTGACTAAAATTACATGGCTATCTAAAAGGGAAAATCTGAAATCAACTCGAACTACCGACCTTTGATCCGTCTCAGAAGCAAAATCCAGTTATTGGATCAGGATTTCCTGGGAAGAATACAGAAAATTCAAGCAAAAAAAAATTCTATTTTTATAAACGAATATCACTGATTACAAGATTTTAGCAAGAAATAACTAAGAAAAATGAGATTAGTCTCGCAACCCAATTAATACATTTTATTGCCGACGAGAGGACGCCCTCAAGAATGAAGGAGAGGGGAAAGAATCGAATTTACCCAAAAATTCTCCGAAAATCGCATAGAATAGAAGAGTGCAAAAGAGCGGATAAGAAAACCTGTGCAATTGATTCCTGGTCATCTTTACAATTGGCGAGGATAGAGTTCTTAGCGCGGAGTATGTCATCGAAGGAAGCACCCTCAGAGACTCCAAGCAGCTTGAGGGCGTTTTCGACGGACATCTCGTAAGGCGCCGAGTCATCGGCTCTTGAGCCCGATTTAACTGGCGGTGCCGTCCTCGTTGAGGAGCGTCTACTGGATACGAGCGAGACTCTCCAGGGTTCGGTGATTATAGAGTTTCCGATGAGAGACGAGTGAAGTCGTCTGACCAACGGTGTGGGGAAGGCGGAGCCGGGGGAGAGACGGTGGGGCCGAGCAGAGAGGGTGGCAGCCATTTTCTCAGAGAAATGTGAGGCTGAAGTGACTGGCACGCCCCGAGGGTACACCCAAAGATTAAGATTAACGGTAACTGTATTATGCATCAGCCAGATTTTTGTTGGGAGCCGTGAGATCATTGGCTATGGAGCTGACGACCATACTTTCGTTTGTGGGTGGCCGCAATATGCTAACTTCATTTTTACAGATCGACAGTAGTATAAGAAAGAGGTAAAAAAGACGTGAATTATTCTCTTACAGTGAAAGGGAATGTTAGAATTGTGATTTACTTTAATACATAAATCAACCTCCAGGATTAATAAACCAGATTTTAATGGCAGCTTGTTTGCTACGCTGACCTGTTTCACCCAGTTCATCATTGGATTTTTTCTTTGTTTGTTTTTTGTTTTTTTTTTGACCTTTCATCATTGGGTTGGAATGTTATCCTTGCACCCAGACTTCCGCCGCTATGAAGATGAAGGTACTTGATTACTCGAGCACTTCGGCCATTGCTTACACGAGGAGGAGCTCCATGTTTTTTTGGGGTTATATTATGCATAACGGATTGGTTATCTAAGTTTTGCCCAACAATAATTAATACTACATTGATTGCAGTAATTTAAATTGTTTATTTTTATATAGATATTTGACTGGATTTGATTCAAACATTCCCAAAAACATTTGTCTGAAAACTGGTGGTTAGGGTAGTTGATTTATTCTATTTGTATTAAATATTTATTAGGATTTGGATATTAGATTTTGAACTTTTTATGGTGAGGATACTAAATTAAATACTATTTTTAGTGCTTAATATAATGTAAAAGTTAGTTAGGAGTTTGATTTAGATTAAAATAGAAGATATCAATTTACTTTATCTCTTAAATTTATAATTTTTTTAATAAAGCATTTTTTATGATGACTCACGTTGAAGGTTCATAGCCAATGATAGGTATTTTATAAAAATCAAGTCATATTTATTACGAATACTTGAATAATTAGTTTAATTAATTTTTTTATTTAATTTAAATTAGTTATCTAATTTTTATATTAAAAAATTATGAAACTATTTATCTTATTACGATTATCTATTGCTTTAACATGTGCGGTCATCAATTAGTGGTCGAAACATTATTTAATCAAACCCCGTGCAAGTGTGTTGTAAACTCTTCTTTTGTTATCTGCTGAAGTACTTTCAGAGCTTTATGCAACATAAGCGTCAGTTGACCACATAAAAGGATTAACAATATAGGGCAACGCCCAGAAGCTCAATTCAATGTTGTCATCTCACTAAACTTCTAGATTTTCATATTTTACGTGACAGAAGCTTTCAGATAGAAATAGAACTCATTCACCATTAACGCAGGCATAATAATAGCGTGTTTGGATGTTAAAACCAAACCATAGTTTCAACTTCAAACTATAATTTGGGTAAGAAACATCCAAACACTAAAAAAAAAATGCAAAAAGCACTTTTATGGCAAAACTATGATTTTGGAGAAACTAATATTTTCTATTTTTTTGTATTTGGGTCATACTTTAATTTCTCTCTCTTCATTTTCCCTCTTTCATTTCTTCTATTTTTATCCCCATGTTCCCTTTTTTTTTTCCAAATACCTATTGCAAAAAAATTATTGTGTGATTTTTTTTAAAGAGTCATTATTCATGTCAAAATTTATTATTCTCTTTATAGTCTTAAATATAAGATAAATTTAACTTTCTTCAAGAGATTAAAAAACTAATTAAATTATTTTAGAGTATTTATATTTTAATTTTCCCCCAAATTAATTAATTTGAATAATAAACTTATATGTAATTTAAAAATACAAAATATATGATACGATTAAGTAATTTATTTAGCTTCCTTAATATTTTAAAAAAATCAATTCTATCTTATATTTAAGACCGGAAGGATTATTTATTTCAATCTAAAATATAGTATTATTTTGAATAATTACTATATATAAATGTTTTATATAATTTATTAATACATATATGTTTGAGCTATTTTTTATGATGTTATATAATTTCCCAATGTTATAATTTTAATTTTGTAGACAAATTTATTTAATTTTAGGTATTATTATGAAATTTAATGTTAAAAATATTTAAAATAAAATATTATCTTTTTATATGTAATTATCACAAAAGCTAATGTCCTTTTTGGTAATTTGACCATTAAAAAAGTGATTCTTAACCCAATACCCAAACACTCTCATTTTATCAAAATCATTTTCCCCCTAATATATATATGTGTGTGTGTGTGGGTTTGTTTGTTTGATTTTTTTTATGTTAGATAATT
Source organism: Albizia julibrissin (assembly GCA_037074505.1). Taxonomy (NCBI): domain Eukaryota; kingdom Viridiplantae; phylum Streptophyta; class Magnoliopsida; order Fabales; family Fabaceae; genus Albizia; species Albizia julibrissin. The sequence continues at coordinate 541,516 of CM073480.1, read as the reverse complement.
GATTAATGTTATAATTTTTAATTTTTTAGATAAATTTATGTCATTTTTTGTATTTATTATGAATTGTCCTATTAAATAATACATAAAATATAATCTTATCTTTTATATGTAATTATCACAAAAGCTAATGTCCATTTTCAGTAATTTGACCATGAAAAAAGCTATTCTGATCAAAATATCAAAATACTCTCATTAATCAAAATCATTTTTTTCACATAATCTATTCTGCCATAATCTATTTTCAAAAATCACTTTTTTCACTTGTTTTCCATAAACTATTCTCAAAAGCTGATTCTAAACACACTCAAAACAAGGGAAAATTTTACTAAACCAGACTTTATTTCACTCAACCTCAAAAAATCAAAAAATTTGAAATTTTAATGGACTCTTTCGGATCAAAATAGAGTCCCTGGATGTGGGAAGGGGAGGACTTCATGAGCACTGTCATAGCTACCCAAATCATGTGGGTGTTAGAAATAGTGATTGGAACCTCTAAGAGTGTTTTTCAATCGTGATTTACAGTGGGTGTGTTTGGATTGGCGGTGGAAAAAGTGACTTATTTGAAAAGTGACTCATGGATAAGTCCGATTGGGTAAAAGTCAAATTGATGTAAGTTGTTTATGTTTGGATTAGCAATTGTATAAGTGCTTTTATAAAAATAAATGTGTTTGGTTTGACTTTTCCATAAGTAACTTTTGAGATATTTAAAATAAAAAATTGTAAAATATATTAAAAGTGAAAAAATGTATTAGAAATAATTTAGATAGTTAAATTGCAATGAAAATGTAAATAAATTAGAAATAATACAAAGTTAAAGTTTCTGATATAGTCAAATATAATAGAACAAATCATATCAAATGTTCCCTACAATTAGATTCCTGATGGCGTCACGAACATGATTTATTTGGGTTGCAGATGTCCGAGAATCATTTATTGATGATGGCTCTTGTTCTTGACTATCATCCAACAAAATTGTATCCTCATTTGCTGCATAAATTCTTTTAAGCTCAGTTGGTAAGCTAGAGGAAGGAGCTTATGAAATAAGCTCTTATTTTATCATAAGTCAGTTCAGAAAAAGCCTAAACCAAACACCTGAACAGTACCCAACCAACTTATAACTTCTCAATTGGTCTTAATAAGGGCTTATAAGCCCAACCAAACACTTTGTTTGGATTAGCTTATGGAAGCTCCATAAGTGTTTATAAATCGTGATTTACGGAATACGAAGTAACTTTTACGGTTTACGAAGTTGCTTTTACGGTATACGAAGTAAATATGTGGAGGAGATTTATCTCGATTTACATAAATCGGGCTTATAAAATAAGCCTGATTATAAATAGAGTTTTCAAACATGCTTATATGAAGTATATTTTACGGTATACGAGGTAAATATGTAAGAAGAGTTTTATCTTGACTTACGTGAATCACACTTATAAAATAAGTAAAAACCATGCTTGCCTAAATTTAACCCTAAAAATAACTGATCAAGTTCAGGGTCAATCTCCAAGTCTTGGATAATATGCAGAGCATAAAACTCTTTCTTCATTTTTGCAAACCAGACTAATCTTAGGGATATAAATTATTTTAGCATAACTTTAGAATATTTTTTCAAACAAAACTAGCAAATTGGAGATAAGTAAAAATCTTCACAATAAAGGAAAATTTGCAATAACAAGAATAAAAATGAAAAAGCTTGAAATATTTTACAAAATAATAGTACCCATACTTATTATTGTAAAATTTGAATCACAACATAATTGAAAGTATTTTTTTATTAGACATAATTAAAAGTATTCTCACATAATGTTTTACAATTAAAAATATTGTTATAAATTTCAATTGAAATAAATAATATCAAAACAAAAAGTAAAAAGACATCTTATAGCAATACTAAATATACATTTATACTACTATAAATAACATTTATCTTAATAAAAATGCAGGGCCTCAGGTCACCGTATCGTGTTTTTCAGTTATAATAAAAAATTAGAAAATATAATCCCCGGCAAACATCGCAGGGGATATCAAAAAATTTCCGCGTAGTTCAAAAACAAACGTGGGAGTTTGAAAAAAAAAAAAATCAACAACGTGGAAGTACCAGTAACTTCTCCTAGGAGTATTTTATATTTTTTTTTAACTTTTACGTATATATGGATTGATTGAATTATTATATTATATTTTTTTGTAGTTGATATTAGATCTCTCTTCCACTCCCGTCTTCCATCAATCATCATATTCCTCTTCAGATCAGAAAAAGAGGTAAGCCTTTCTCCCGTTGAATCCCTTTTTCTGATATTGTAAGATGACTTTCCAAGCAGTTTCATGCGCCTCATTGCATCCAAATACAGTTCTTTCACTTCGATCTTAATTTTGATTGCAAGGTATTGATTTTATCGGGGGAATTTCTCGTCAACTTTAATATTCCCTGATCTTGTTATTTCGTCTCTTGCCGAATTTATAAGTCTCAATTTTCTGTAGTTAGAGTTTTGAACAAGGCTTTTTCTTGGTCCGTAACTCAGAATCTGGTCAATCGTTGAGTGAAATAAAAACTGTGTTCCGAGAAATTTAAGAGATAACGGGGCAGTTTTATACTGTTCAATAGCTTAATTCTCTAATGACTAACTTGGAATGAGCCAGTTAAGGCCTTTCAATCCAGTTTGCGCTCTCCATCCCATCTTACTCCGTAATATGGGAGATGGGGTGATATGCAGATAAGAAAGAATAGTTTTTGGATTATTCCACTTTGGTTGTACGCTTGCGTTTCGAAATTTTAATTACTCTGCTGGTTTAGCAGCATAGTTCCTCTTTGTGTTGCCCTTTAAATATTGGTCTTCACTTGTATATGTGGACTGCCATATATTGATTTTTGCACGGTTTTTTTGTCTGCCCTTTTGAAGCTAAAAGATGGGTGCTGCGGAGAACAACCTCGATATGGAGGAAGGAACCTTGGAGATAGGGATGGGTACGTACTTCTCTAATTAATTTTGAAGGAGTCCTTGACTAAATCAAAGATGATATCTAACGCTAGACTTTATGGAAAATGTCATTTTGGTAGAATATGGATCAATCTACATTGATAAATTGTGACGTTCTATTTATTTTCTGTGCAGAATATAGAACTGTATCCGGAGTTGCTGGGCCGTTGGTCATTCTTGATAAAGTTAAGGTAATGACCATGTACTTGTGAAATGCTTATTGCATATTCTAATCGTGGATCTCTGTCAATAAGGATTTTACTTTTTGAGTTCTTTACTAAATTCAAAATTATCTACTGGTTCAGGGACCGAAGTATCAAGAGATAGTTAACATTCGTTTAGGAGATGGAACTACTCGCCGTGGGCAAGTTTTAGAAGTTGATGGTGAAAAGGCTGTTGTTCAGGTGAGTGCTTATGGAATTCATAATCAACACGAGTTTCTCTTGGTAGAATAGTTTCTAAAAAGTGTCTGGGGATTCTTATTTTCTCACTATTTTTGACTTATTTATGGTTCCTCGCTGATGACTTAATTGGGTGCGCTTCCCCTTTGCTGACATTTTTTTATTGTTCTATCAGCATATGACTTCTTCACTGTTTATTTTTGTCATTTTCTGTTGATATCATTAATGGGTCAAAGTTTACTCACCTTTTTGAAGTACTGGTCAGGTCTTTGAAGGTACATCTGGGATTGACAATAAATTTACAACTGTACAATTTACTGGAGAGGTATGATTCATTTCTCTTGCTATTTTATGTATTATTCAGAAGCACATATAATATAATGAGAATGCACTTCAACGTAAGCACATATTTTCTTCTACAGTAACCTACAATAGAATTATAATCACTTGTGCCTTTTCCCTTCTCAGGTGTTGAAAACTCCTGTCTCACTGGACATGCTCGGGCGCATATTTAATGGTTCTGGAAAACCAATTGATAATGGTCCACCAATTTTGCCTGAGGCATACTTGGATATATCAGGTAAGCTGAGTTACTTTGGAGATCAATTACTTGTTACTTGTGTGTTTTCTTTCTGTATACTTGTTTGTCTTTTATTTTTTCTAACAACGCTCCTAAATTCAGGAAGCTCCATCAACCCTAGTGAGAGAACCTATCCAGAGGAGATGATACAGACAGGAATATCCACAATCGATGTCATGAATTCTATTGCTAGAGGTCAAAAGATTCCTCTTTTCTCAGCTGCTGGTCTTCCCCACAATGAGATTGCTGCTCAGATATGTCGTCAGGCTGGGTTAGTCAAGCGATTGGAAAAATCTGATAATCTTCTTGAGGTATAGTTTATTTATTTGGTTGCATGTTCATTAATATTTTAAATGCTCTGAACGACCTGAAGCATGGTTTAGACATTGGTGTTATAATCTAAATATTCCTTATTTGCTTTTTAAATACTTGTGAGGTGAGCTTAAGGTCCTTTGGTTCGGTCTCTATGATTTTCCCTTCCCCCATATCTCAGGTCTTGTGGATCTCTGTTGGAACAACATAAATAAGTAAAAGGCTAGGATTTTTGTGGCTTTTTATTCTTGAAAATTCTATAATAAAGAAGCTGAAAACATATTTGAAATAATCAAGCTTGTTGTTTTGTACTTCTATTGCTGACAGATGTTGTAGTTCTTGTTGGTTATAGCGCTATAAAATAACACCATGTTTTGTCTATTAGATTAGTTATACTCGTGATCTTGATTCTCTTACTTTAAGGCGATATTCTCTAAGAAACCAATCTATATACAGGGTGGGGAAGAGGACAATTTCGCCATTGTGTTTGCGGCTATGGGAGTTAATATGGAGACTGCACAGTTTTTCAAGCGAGATTTCGAGGAGAACGGCTCAATGGAGAGAGTGACCCTTTTTCTTAATTTGGTAATCTTCTAGATCATTATAATTTACTTGAAAGAAGAAAATCATCTGCCTTGTACTAATACCATCTGTTAAGTAGTGCTTTTTCTTAAATAAATGCTATCTTATAATGGCAGTATATATTTCGATGAAAATAGTTGTTCAGCTTAAAAAAGTTCCTTTGCATGAAGGTTGAAAATGTTTCTTCTTTTTCTGCTTCTACAGGCAAATGATCCTACTATTGAGCGTATCATCACTCCTCGTATTGCTCTTACTACTGCTGAATACCTGGCGTATGAATGTGGGAAGCATGTTCTTGTGATACTCACAGATATGAGTTCTTATGCTGATGCTCTTCGTGAGGTAATGTAACTGTATTGTAATTTATTGTAAAAGGGCCAGTCGTGGAATGAACCAAAAATTAAGGATGATAAATTTGTTACAGCCTCGGACATTCTTTTGTGATTTTTCATTGTTTTATGCCTAAATGAATTTCATGAGGAGTTCAAGACTAATTGGAAGTAGACATTGCCCATCTTTCTATCAGCCTTTACTCTGTGTACTTGAGAAGTAACACATAAATATTCAAGTGTTCCTGGAAAAATTTACACGAGACAAGGCATTGACCACTATGATCCCCTATAGGTATCTGCTGCTCGAGAGGAAGTACCGGGAAGGCGAGGATATCCTGGTTATATGTATACAGATCTTGCAACAATTTATGAACGTGCTGGAAGAATTGAGGGGCGAAAAGGCTCCATTACACAAATACCTATTCTAACAATGCCTAATGATGGTAATGAACTTACTAAACTCTATTAGCTTTCTTGTGTGAGGCAATTCTAATGCTGAATTAGTCATCTTTGTTGAACTTCTGTTGTGTAGATATTACTCATCCAACTCCTGATCTTACGGGGTACATTACTGAGGGGCAGATATACATTGACAGGCAGCTGTATAACAGACAGGTATATTATATTTACAGTTTGGTTTTGATGAATATTTGCTACTTACCGGATCAGCCATCAAGATCAAGTAAAGGTTGAGATTTGGCGTAGAATGCCTACTTAACCCTGAATGTTATGGCATACTGTTATTAATACTATAGGAGCTATCGTCTTGTTTTTGTTATTGAAAAAGTTAGCAATTTAATATTCTTTATGTGAGAAGTTTGTCAGTTTTTCTCTACCTATAACTTTTCATTCTAATCTTTAATGGCTTTGGTGAATATTTTGAGGTTGAGTTAGATGTGTTTAGGTGGAATGGTGTCACTTGCTTGGATTGGTAATGTTAATTTTGTTGACTGAAACCAAACATTCAAATTCTTTTGAATTGGCCAGATATACCCACCAATTAATGTCCTTCCATCGCTGTCTCGACTGATGAAGGTAAGGATAATTTTATGGATTGCATGATTTCAAGTCTAATGATCATTTTGCTATTTTATTATAAACAAAATGCGAAATTCACACAGTAATGGTGTGCCCTTGATCACTCTTGCAGAGTGCCATTGGTGAGGGGATGACTCGAAGGGATCATTCTGATGTGTCAAACCAGGTCTGGTTCAGTTAGTCGTCAATTTTGCACCCCATCCCCACAAAAAAAAGTCTCATGATCTAAACCGGTTTTGTATTTTGGATTTTCAGCTCTATGCTAATTATGCCATTGGAAAGGATGTCCAGGCAATGAAAGCTGTGGTCGGAGAAGAAGCACTTTCATCCGAGGATCTGGTCTGTTGACATTTTTCTAGCTGTACTTTTCCCGTATCAGTAATGTTTTTCCTTGAAGTGGAGTTAATGTGAATATATTCTATGGTTTACAGCTGTATCTGGAATTTTTGGACAAGTTTGAAAGGAAGTTTGTCACCCAAGGAGCTTATGACACCCGCAATATCTTCCAGTCGCTAGATCTTGCGTGGACTTTGCTTCGGATTTTCCCTCGTGAACTTCTCCATCGTATACCAGCCAAGACACTTGATCAATATTATAGTCGGGATGCTGGGAATTGATGGATTGGGCAAAATCACATACCTTCTACTGCTCATCATGGCCCTGGGAATTCAAATTCATTCATTCAGTCCATCGATTTCTCCACCAAAGTGCATAATTATTAGCGGTTCTGAGTTTGTTTGACTGCTGCTCACATGTCAATTTCCCCATTTTCGTTATCATGCTTGGGGATGGCATCAAGTGAATTTTGGTATATTTTCACCATGGTCGGGACTGTATGGACTCGTCGAGCCTTCTTTATTTTTCGTGCTTCATATTCTCTTCTCCCTTGTAATTTCATAGTCGCGGTATCTATTAGCGAGCAGGTCGGACGCTTCCTTGGATGTATACATCTGTTTTACTCAAATGAATAATCATTGAAGCCGGCTTTTAGAATTTGTACTCAACACTTTGTATTCATGTTTACGAACATATTGTTGTTGATTGTGATCTTATTTAAATTTTTCTCAGGTGCCAAAAACTTAGTAGCGACTTATGTACCGGAAACCTTGTATGTTCAAGACATTCTGGCTGTATTTATAAGTTTCAAATAATTAAAATTTTCAATTCAAAATAGTTGGTTAAAAACAATAAATATATGAACTTATTTTTTCAAAATACTCTTATTTGTGAGTCGAGAAAGAGATGAAAGAAACCTATTGAAAAAAAGGGACGACGGAGGCTTATAATTAATTAACTAATAATTATCATGAAAAACAGTAAAGGGTAATTGAAACAAGAAATGGGTATGGGCCTCCTTCGGTCCAGAATTAATTTCTGAATTAATTCAAAGAAGACAAAGGTTTAAAAGTCCAAGCTCCATGGACATGTCAACCCCGCAAACAAGAAAGTAGAAACCCAAATAGGCGAATCGCCCCGCAGGCAGGAATCGCTGCTATTTTATTTTATTTAAAAGGGTCCGTCCTCCTCTTCTCTTTTCTTCGCCCCCCAAAATCCCTCACGCCCCTTGCTCTCTTAAATTCTGCGGAGTTTCGAGTCTTTCATTGTCGGAATCCGCTAAACATGGCGGCGACTGCTGCGTGGCAGCCTCAAGAAGAGGGCTTCAAGGAGATCTGTGGATTGTTGGAGCAGCAGATTTCTCCTTCATCTGCTGACAAGTCTCAGATTTGGCAGCAACTACAGCACTACTCTCAGTTGCCTGATTTCAACAATTATCTCGCTTTTATACTTGCACGTGCTGAGGTAATCACCAATTGCCTCTACACCCCTCGTGTAGTAGATTCAGTAGTTGTTTCAATAACAAGAATGTGCCTTTTGTAGTTCTGGCTCCATCGGGATACATTCTTCTTTCATGAAACGGATACTTATTATTTTTGCCTGCGGCGTTAGTCAATTTCCTCATTTCACATTTTCCAACTTGTTCTGGATATCACTTTCAAATAGATGAGTGTTTCTCAAATGTATTAAATTATTCAAATGTACAATCTCCCTGCCATTTCTTTCATATATGTTTTGACTATTTTCATATGGAAATGTAAAGTTTGATCTTGGTCATTAAATTTTTATAGATACATTGTGTACCAGTGCATGTATCTGGGATCTACCTGCTGATGGAGCTCTTGACTTTGGGTTAATAATTATGCTGCTCTGAAAATTTGGCTTTGAACAGGGAAAGTCAGTTGAGATTCGGCAGGCTGCAGGCTTATTTCTGAAGAATAACCTGAAAACCACGTATAAATCTATGCTTCCTGCATACCAGCAATATGTGAAATCAGAGTTGCTGCCTTGTCTTGGAGCACCAGACAGGCACATCAGGTCTACAGTGGGAACTATTATTAGTGTTGTTGTTCAACTAGGAGGAGTTCTGGGGTGGCCTGAGTTGTTGCAAGATCTTGTAAATTTCTTGGACAGTAATGATCTGAATCACATGGAAGGTGCTATGGATGCTTTATCTAAGGTATGTTCTGCTTTGGCTATATATATAAATATTTAGGACGTTGGATTCTGTTCTTATGTTAGAAGGCTTCACCTGTAGTAGATCTATTCTGTGGAATTTATGGTTTTAATCAGTACATACTTTCTGTTTGATGCCATTACTTGGCGTCAACAATTTTTTTTGGAGCTACTGGGTTTCTCTTTGGAGTTCTACGCAGGGAAGGGAACTTAACATATTGGTTTTTGAATAAAAGAGGAGAAAAAAAGGAAAAGAGAAGAAAATATCTTCCTTGTAGATGGAAAAAAAATTATAAAGTCAAAACAATCACCGCATTTATGTAGAAGTTCTTTCCTGATCCTCTGTATGTCTACAAAAGATATAACCTTATAGGGAAGTGATGGGCCTACCATCTCTACTGCCACTAAGACCTATAATTGAAGAAAATAAGGCGATAAAGAAACGAGACTTGGATTAGTCAGGGTGTAATGTGGCTTTTGAAAACCACATATCCTTTACGAAAGGGAAAAATTTGGGCCTGAGAGTAATAGTCCAGCAGCTGATTCATTGGTATATTCTAGAAAAGCCAAAAGGGATCCAGGTGCCAAGGGTATAGGAAAGAAATTAAGGTCTACTATGAGATGAGAAATTTAAGTGGTTGTGTTGGAAGAGAGTGAAAAAGGCTGTTGGAGGAAATAGCATGAAGCTGCGATCTGAGGAAGGGGATAATCTTCTGAAGGTAATTCTGGGGAGAGAGCCAGCCTCTAAAGCTATTGATCTATCTTAACTACTTTCATCTATTTTCTTTTTCTATTTCATGCGATAGTGACTTCTATTTTGCCGTTTTTCTTTCTATTGTATTCTTTAAATTTTCCTAGATTCATATACTGGTGTATGATTACTGGACATCTTTCTTGATTAATCTATAAAAATACCAGAGTGTTTTCTCAGAAACCTTAAACTAAGCATCAAAGCAAAACCTTGGAAAGAATTCTGTGACGAAGCAAGTTTGAGGGTAAAGGTTTTTGCTTCAAAATCTAAGTTTTGCTAGAGAACCCCCAAGAATGGAAGCTCATTTTCATAAATCACTGTCCTTTTTACTCCTGCCAAAAGCTTTAAACTTCATTTACTTAAAGCTATGCAGCAGGTTCAAAGTTTACCAAAAATCTGAATAGTGTAAGGAAGATGGTGCCTTTAAGGTACTAAAAGACTATAATGCCTTTGGTAAGATTTGCTTGAAAGACACCATAGTTTGTGTGACTATGTTCCCTTGTTATTTACCCATAGATATGTAACATGTTCAAAGTTTACCAAAAATCTGAATAGTGTAAGGAAGATGGTGCCCTTAAGGTACTAAAACACTATAATGCCTTAGGTAAGATTTGCTTAAAAGACACCATAGTGTGTGTGACTATGGTCCCTTGTGAATGGCTTTCTTGTTTGCCCCTCTTTCTTTTTGTGTTTACCAAACCCTAAAAAAATATCCCTAAATAAGATTTTGAAATAGGAATAGCTCTTATCATCTGCCTAAATCTCTAAGGCTGTGCTTGGCTTCTAGGATTATTTTTGTAGTTTCTTATTTTATCCTATAAAGAGGCTGAGCTTATAAGCTAAGACTTCCCATTTGTTTTCTATGTGTTGTATTCTTAACTGGGTGAAGATGTTCTAACCTCAGTAACTGGTACTCTTACACTTTCACAGTGTTATATAACAATACCTCTCTTTAACACTCACATTATTACTATGCACCTCAGATCTGTGAGGATATTCCCCAAGTACTTGATTCAGACATTCCTGGGTTAGCAGAACGGCCTATTAACATATTTCTGCCCAGATTATTTCGGGTAATATGCATATTTTCTTTTGATATTGTTATCATGTACCTCCTTTTTTGAAATGTATCCTCCAACTATTTCTTGATGTGCTTATTTCTATTTTGTTTCAGTTTTTCCAATCACCTCATTCTTCATTAAGAAAGCTTTCATTGGGTTCTGTAAATCAGTACGTCATGTTGATGCCTTCTGTAAGTATATGCTGAGAATCTATTACCTCGGTTCTCAGGTTGCGATATTATTATTTGGAATTGTTAGTGATAATCTAAGCTGCTCTTTGGTAGGCATTGTATGTATCCATGGATCAATATCTTCAGGGCTTGTTTATTCTTGCAAATGACCCTGCTGCAGAAGTGCGAAAATTGGTAAGCACTTGTTGCTCAAGTATATCATATAGCATCAAGAGAAACTTATTTTAAGTATAGTATCATTGCCACTTTTCTGATTAATGTAATTTTTACTCGTTTGAATTGCTGATCCTTGAAGTTAAGGCCTTCCCCCTTGGCCTCACATCCATGTTTTCTCAATTTTTTATTTTTTTTTCTTTTAACAATATTGTCTTTTAAAAAGACTAGACTCTTGACATTTTTTGTTTTTTGTTCTTTTGATTTTGGAGAGCATGTGATAGGTTGCAATTTGGTCCTCTGTCAGTCTTCTAGAGTCCTCACTGCCTGTTATTGGGAAACTGCATTTTTGTGTGTGAGCTGTTAAGAGATTATGATCTAATATTGAATCCATCCTTCTGGTTTTCACTGATGACTAGGTTTGTGCAGCATTCGTCCAGCTAATTGAAGTCTGCCCATCTTTCTTAGAGGTGGGAATATTGTCCAGGTTCATTATAATTTCAATTCGAAAATTGGTTGTAGCCCATTAAATTGCTGAATCCTGCTTATTTTTCTGTTGTGCTACTCTTTATCTCAGAGTCTTTGTCTATTTGTTTTTCTTTGGTCTCTAATTTGCTTCACTGATTCAATTCTTAATTACATTGCAGCCACATCTGAGGAATGTAATTGAATACATGCTACAAGTCAACAAGGACAGAGATGATGAAGTTGCTCTTGAAGCCTGTGAATTTTGGTACTATTTTAGGAGAGAATAGTGAGAACACCAGGGACTTCTTGTTCAATTAATGTGCAGTTACTTTTGTGGGACTGGGCTGGGGTGTAGGCAGGACTATTTTTTCCAAAGTGGAATATACTTTATATGCTACCAGTACAGAAATATTAAAAACCTGGTCCCTGAGTTGGACCTTTTCTTTAAATACGATCCTTAGGCTGTTCTTATTTCAAATCACTTTAGTTCCCAGGTTTGCTGTTATAACCAGCCAGAGAATTTTTCCAACATGTCCAACTGCAGATACTTTAATCTGAAACTTATGTCTGAGATTGTAGTGCAATAAGGAATGAGGTTTCCTTAATTTGGCCCACTTATTCTGACAGTGCGTTGGTCAGCTATTTCCTGTTTCTATGATAATCTAGTTTATGCAAATGCGAGAGTTGTTTATTTTAAATTTAAGGCAGTGCTGAAATTCTTCTACTTTTTCTTGCCCGCCAGGAGCTTTTTGCATCAGAACAATCATCTTTGTAAATAAAAAAAGTTGGAATTATGCTTGCAGGTCTGCTTATTGTGATGCTCAACTACCTCCAGAAAACTTGAGGGAGTTTTTGCCCCGACTTATTCCTGTAATTCTGGTTAAACTTACTTTCTTTTAGATAAGTTGAGAGATGTGTAATTTTCCAACCGTGGCTGTTGTATATTTGTAGGTGTTGTTGTCAAACATGGTTTATGCAGATGATGATGAATCACTTGCTGAAGCTGAGGTTTTCTCTTGGATAAATTAGTTTTTTTTAATAGATTACTTCAATCAAACATTGTTATTCTATTTGACATGTATTTATTCCTTTTTGCACAATTTCTTGCAGGAAGATGGTTCCCTACCTGATCGAGATCAGGTTTGAAATTTTTCTTTGGGTTGAGTTGCTCAGCTTTCTTGGTTTCAGAGTACCGATTTAATAACTTTAATAATTGATATGTTTTGCAATGCAGGATCTTAAACCTCGATTTCATGTATCAAGACTCCATGGATCAGATGATGTTGAAGATGATGTATGTTGTTACATATTTGCTCTCGTGATTGGTTATTCAAGTTACTTCTGCATTTGATTCTACTGAATAGAGCTTACATAACATGATCATAGGAAATTGCTTTCATGACATAAATTCATCTTTTTTTTTGGTTGTTTTTTTACTTCTAATTTTTTAGGATGATGTTGTCAACACATGGAATTTACGGAAATGCAGTGCAGCTGCTCTAGATATTCTCTCAAATGTATTTGGAGATGAAATCCTTCCAACATTGATGCCCATTGTTCAGGTAATTGAACTACTCATGGTCATTTATGAGTACAAGGTTTGAACTGCCCAGGTAGTGAGTTCCTGGTGAATTGGTCCTCCCCTATTTTTAGAGTGCACGTGTTAACTTCTTCTGAGCCTTTCAACGAGTTGCTTCTATATACAGACTATTCCAGAATTCAATTTTTTCAGTAAGATAAGCAATTTCTAGGATGTCTTAATTTCTAAGATTATGTGCAGACGAAGTTGTCAACCACTGGTGATGATGCCTGGAAGGAAAGGGAAGCTGCCGTCTTGGCTCTTGGGGCCATAGGTGAAGGTTGCATCAATGGTCTATATCCTCATTTGCCACAGGTATTCTGAGTTAATTGATTCTGATGACCTTAATCCGTAAGCAAAATGTTTGATTAAGGACAAAGCTTAAATTGATTTGAATTTAGTAAAGCTATGTTGTAAGCTGATGTGATATTGTAATTTGGATATATTTCAAATGTTAGTTGTGTTAATTAATTGGGCGAGTGTAATTAACCATTAGTGGCACTAGTCGTTTAGGATTGACATTAGCCAAACATGGCCTTACCCGTGCCTGATTGACTAAAATACCCTTGATTAGTAGTAGGTAATAGTGTTAGGCTTGTTAGTTGTGATATTAACGTTAGTTATTAGCATGGTTTACTGCCTATAAATATATGGCAGCCTCCCCTGTACAAATTATGATTTGTGATTTGTCATTAATGAAACCGTACCATTCAGTTCATTTTGTTTTTCTCTCGTCCTCTACTCCTTCCCTCTCTGTTCTGTCTCCCTACTCTCTTCCTTCTTCTCTAATCCCCTATGATTTCTATCATATTCTACCCTAATTCCCAATCTCATGCACATTCATATTATGAAACACCACCAGTGGTATTAGAGCTTGTGATTCTTGGCCTTGGCTATCGGTCTTTCACGATTACTGTCGCATGGTGGAAACCCGTCGGCAAGAAAACTCAAGAATTATGGAAGAAAGGGTGCAAGCCATTGAGCAACGAATTGAGACAGTGGACGCCCTTCATGACGTGTTTCATGGCTTCAGGGAAGAACTGCAGTTGGCACAACGCTGGATGCAGCAGCACCTGGAGGCTCTCAAGCAAGAAGTGCAAGCCTTAGCAGAGGTGGCGCCAAGAAACCCACCGAACGGCCATCCCATAATTCAAGAAGGTGGGAATGGCCGATGAGGCTACCAGAGACTGACTCAATTCACCAAGATGGAGTTTCCACGATATTCAGGTAAGGATATACACACTTGGATATTGAAGGCAGAGTGATATTTTGCACTGGATCATACACAGGAAGAATCGAAGGTGGACATGGCATTGCTGAACCTCGACGACAATAGTTTTCAGTGGCATGTTGCGATGGAGAATAGGTGGCAGGGCCGCCGACCAACCTGGGCTGAATACAAGGAACTATTGAAGATATCGTTCGGCCAGCCTTGCAAAACGCCCATGACAGACTTTACACACCTCAGGCAAACGGGTTCTTTGGCCGAATTTAACGTGCGCTTCGATTCCATCATGGCGAAGTTACACATGCCGGAAGAATATTTGGTGGACGCGTATATCAGTGCGTTGAAAGATGAAATCGTTGATTCTGTGATTTTGTTCAATCCTAGGACGCTGGTCAAGGCACGGCGGTTGGCGAGGGTCCAAGAGATCGGATTGAATCGCCGTAACGCGAAGGCTAGTATGGACCAAACCCAGAGGCCATATTTGGCCAACTCGATGGCGTCGACTTCATTGTCTGTATCAAGTGTTAAGAATGTGTCTTTATCTAGTGGGTACCAGTGCAAGGACCAAAATGCAACACATAAACCGCAAAATTCCCATTTCTTCCTCAAGACCATCACACGCCTCGTTAAAGCTCTCACTGCAAAAGAAGCAGCAGAACACAGGGCAAATAATCTCTGCTTCTGCCATAGGAAATTCTCTAGAGATCACAGGTGCCCTCAACGGCAGAAAATGCAACTTCATTTGGTTCTTTTGGACGGAGAAGAGGATGGGGCTGAAGCTGTTTCTGAATTGCCAGAATCAAGGGGATGGAGGCAAGTTAAAAATACATGGAGTTTAGCATGGGTTCCGGTGGAAAATGCAAGGTTTGGACTTCACTTTTGATTTCCGAATCATTGAGCTGCACACGTATAATATGGTATTAGGCTTAAGTTGGCTTAAAAGCATCAAGAATGCCTTCTGGGACTATGAATCCTTGTCTATGCACTTCTGGAAGGATGGACAACAAGTAAGGTTGCAGGCTAATATCCCTCATTCTTTGGGAATTGTGGCGCTGAAAAGAGTGGAAACAAGTTGCCTTAAGGAGGAGTGACTATTCCTTATGCAGCTGGTTGAAGTGAAGGGAGATAGGATGGGTTGCTTTGCTATTAGGGATACTGATTCTCAGTTACCAGCAGAGATACAGGAGGTTTTGGGGGCTTTTCAAGAGATATTTGGTGAACCTAAGGGGCTGCCTCCATTCGTACCGGGGCATAAGCACCCAATTGTGCTTGAAGAGGGGATGAACCCCATCTCCTTGAAGCCTTACAGATACCCAGTTGCACAGAAGGATGTTATTGAAAAATTGGTTGCTGAGTTGTTGGAGGCTAGTGTGGTGCAAGAGGGTTGTTCTCCATTTTCAGCCCCTATAGTGCTTGTTAAGAAGAAGGATGTCTCTTGGCGTATGTGTGTGGATTATCGTGAATTGAACAAGAAAATAGTGAAAAATCAGTATCCTATTCCACTAGTTGAAGATTTATTTGATGAGTTGAGCAAGGCAAGATGGTTCATAAAGCTTGATTTGAGGGCTGGTTACCATCAAATCCGGATGGTGCCTGAAGAGGCTTACAAGACGCATTCAGGACACTATGAGTGGCTAGTGATGCCCTTTGGGCTTACTAATGCACCTGCCACATTTCAGGGAGCTATGAATGATATCTTTCGTCCTTTTCTTAGACAATTTATTTTAGTCTTCTTCGATGATATACTGATTTATAGCCCGATTCTTGCTGATCATCAAGAGCATTTGAGGATTGCCTTGCGAACTTTGCAACAACATCATTACTTCATCAAGGAAAGTAAGTGTACTTTCTCTGCTGCAAGTGTGGAGTATTTGGGACATATTTTGGGCAATGGAGTGGTAGCAACCGACCTCAAAAAGATACAAGCAGTTGAAGAGTGGCCTCAACCTACTACCGTGAAGCAGTTGAGGGCATTCCTGGGGTTAGCTGGTTGCTACCGGCGTTTTATCAAGAGTTATGGGGTGATTGCTCGACCATTGACTCTCTTATTAAGGAAGAATGCATTTGAGTGGTCGGAATCAGCTAGTGAAGCCTTCAATCATCTTAAGCAAGCCTTGGTTTCAGCTCCGGTACTTGCTCTTCCTGATTTTACTAAGGAGTTTGTGGTAGAATCTGACGCATGTGGAGTGGGTATAGGTTCTGTTTTGATGCAACAAGGTCAGCCTCTTGCATTTTTCAGCAAGGGTCTCTCTCCAAGACACCAAGGGCTATTAGTTTATGAGAAGGAATTAATGGCAATAGTGCTGGCTGTGCTTTATTGGCATTAATACCTTGAAAGAGGTAAGTTCATCATTTGTACTGACCAACAAAGCTTGAAATTTCTGCTGGGTTAGCAACTCAAAACGCCATTTCAGATGTTTTGGGTAGCTAAGCTTGCTGGTTTTGACTATGACATTGTGTATAAGAAGGGGGTGAATAATTCTGTAGCTGACACTCTTTCTCGCCTTCCTAATCAGCAACTAATGCAAATGAATTTTAATACTACCACACCAGAATTGTTGTAGAAAGTGAAGGATAGTTGGCAAGCGGATGAATTTACTAGTTCCTTACTTGAGAAGGTGCACAACATGAAGGGGTATGGAGCCATTTTACTTGGGATGGTTCTCTTTTAAGAAGGAAAGGTAAGTTGGTTGTAGGCAAGGTGGAAGCTCTTAGATTGCATATTCTGGAATGATTTCATGCAAGTCCTCAAGGGGGCCATTCGGGAATCCAAGCGACTTATCAATGGATTAAGAGTCTCTTTTGGTGGAAGAGGTTAATACATGATGTTGTGGAATATGTGAAGAAATGTGGCACATGTTCTAGGTGCAAGTATGAGGCTTTAGCTACTCCCGGATTACTACAACCTTTGCCTATACCTAGTAGGGTGTGGGAATCGATTACCATAGACTTCATTGAAGGTCTTCCCAAGTTACAAGGAAAAGATACCATATGGGTAGTCATTGATCGAATGAGCAAGTATGCCCATTTCATACCTCTTGCTCATCCTTTTTCGGCATCTACCTTGGCACAACAGTTTTTGGATAAGATTTATAAACTCCATGGTGCGCCGGCTGAAATTGTGAGTGATCGTGATTCTCTATTTGTTAGTAGCTTTTGGAAGGAATTTCTTCATGTGTTGAAGGTGGACCAAAAGCTTTCTACGGCATATCATCCTCAAACAGATGGGCAATCCAAGGTGCTAAATAGTTGTTCGGAGACCTATCTACGGTGTATGTGTTCGGAAAAGCCTAAGGAGTGGGCTACGTGGATTTCTCATGCGGAATGGTGGTACAATACAACATACCACACAGCAACAAAAGCTACACCATATGAGTTGCTTTATGGGCAGCAACCTCCTTTACATACTTACTCCCTATTTACCGCATAATTCAGTATTGGAGTTGGTAGATAGAAGTTTCACAGCTAGGGAGGAAGTTCTAGCACTCTTGAAGCATCATCTACAACGGGCAGCAAATCTAATGAAGCAATGGGCAGATCGGCATAGGTTGGATTGTGAATTTCAGGTAGGGCAGTGGGTGTTTCTGAAACTTAAGCCCTATCGTCAGATTTCTGCTGCAACTAGGGGGTCTCAAAAGTTAGCTCCTAGGTTCTATAGGCCTTATAAAGTAATGGAGAAGATTGGAGCTGTTGTGTAAAAGTTAGACTTATCTCCGGAATCCAGAATTCATCCTACATTTCATGTGTCATTGTTGAAATTATACCCGGATCCTACTGTTAGGCCTAGGCATCCTCCAACTGAATTTCCAGAGTTGCCTCCGGCCATGGAACTAGAACGAATTCTGAACCAAAGGACTGAGAAGAGGCGCAAGAGAATGATCACATAAATCCTAGTTCAATGGAAAGGGTTACCGGATGAAGAAGCATCATGGGTTATTCTTTATTTGTTTCAGCAACAATATCCTAATTTTGTGGTTCCTAATCCTTGAGGTCAAGGATGTTTAGGGGGGTATTGATGTGATATTGTAATTTGGATATATTTCAAATGTTAGTTGTGTTAGTTAATTGGGTGAGCGGAATTAATCATTAGTGGCACTAGCTGTTTAGGAGTGGCATTAGCTAAACATGGCCTTACCCGTACCTGATTGACTAAAATACCCCTGATTAGTAGTAGGTAATGGTGTTAGGCTTGTTAGTTGTGATATTACCGTTAGTTATTAGCATGGTTTACTGCCTATATATATATGGCAGCCTCCCCTGTACAGATTATGATTTGTGATTTGTCATTAATGAAACCGTACCATTCAGTTCATTCTGTTTTTCTCTCGTCCTCTACTCCTTCCCTCTCTGTTCTGTCTCCCTGCTCTCTTCCTTCTTCTCTAATCCCGTGATTTCTATCATATTCTACCCTAATTCCCAATCTCATGCACATTCATATTATGAAACACCATCATAAGCAAAGTGAATTATTTGTTTGAAAACTTCCAATCACAATATTTTATTAGTAGCTTTCTTGTCATCTGCTTTATTTTTTTTTTTGTTCACATGGTTGATTTTTGTTTCCTTTTTACTTCACTATCTTTATTGTTACCACCAGTTGCTTATTGTCTAATTCATAATATTAAATCATTAGTCATTCTGCATTTGTAGATTGTGGCATTTCTCATCCCTCTTCTTGATGATAAATTTCCTCTGATACGAAGCATTTCATGCTGGACACTGTCCCGTTTTAGCAAGTTTATTGTTCAGGTATGCATTCAGTTTTATTCCATCGCTTGCAAGTGTATTATACTTTGAAGGATATATCTCCTTATGTACCTTGCCACCTTGGTATTATTGAATATATGTTGATTCATATAAAATTATTAGCACCTGCAAAGTCTTCTTGGCTGAGAGGTAGGGGAAAATTAGGGAGGGAGAACACAATACTTAAATGACTTGATAGGTATTTTATTTCCCAAATGGTAGCCTATGAAATCAAAGTACATGGTGATCAAGTATTCCCTCAGTAGGCAAAACAGCGAAACTAAATCTGAATCAATAAAGCAATCCGAATGAGTAAATAATTAAAAGATGCCAATATTTTCCAATCAGTATTTACTTGTAATAATTATAATTAGATAGTTACTAATTCTTACAAATAAAATCTATATACTAATACTTATATCTTAATATCCAATCATTCCTTTTTGTTATTATGAAAACTGTACCGGATCACTGGAAGTTCTATAGCTGATGATTGGATGACTATGGAAGAGTTTGGTGTATGAGATTTATCTGGCTCTGAAAGATTTTGTTAGTTGAATGTATTATATTTGGTATGTTTCAGGGTATTGGACATCAGAAAGGCTATGAGCAGTTCGAAAATGTTCTTATGGGTCTTTTGCAAAGAATTTTGGATGATAATAAGCGTGTGCAAGAGGCTGCTTGTTCAGCTTTTGCAACACTGGAAGAGGTTCTGGCTGCAATTTCTGTTCATTACTCCTTAAAGAAGGGAATCTGTGATTACCTTTTTTAATTGCAATTTTTATAAATTTCAAATACGATTGCTTATACAGGAGGCTGCAGAAGACTTGGCACCACACTTGAAAATTATATTAAAGCACCTAATGATTGCATTTGGGAAGTATCAGGTGATTTTCTTGTTCATTTTCCTTATAAATGAACTGTATATGGATGAGGGCTGCCTTTTTATCGTTATTGTATTGTCTTGTGCTTCTTCCCATCTACTTTATGCTTAAGTACTATTAACTAAGCTTCATTTTTCTAAATTTAGAGGAGAAACCTCAGAATTGTTTATGATGCTATTGGAACTCTAGCAGAGGCTGTTGGAGGTGAGCTACATCAGGTAATGTCATTGTTAATGATATATCATACGGAACCTTCCCTAACCAAAACAATCTTTTTCTTCCTAAGTGTCATTGATTGCTATAAAATATCTATATGCTAACTGTACATCTCTCCTCACTGCAGCCTGCTTATCTTGATATATTGATGCCACCATTAATTGAGAAGTGGCACCAACTTCCGAATTCTGACAAAGATCTTTTTCCACTGTTGGAATGCTTCACATCTATAGCTCATGTAATCATCTTAGTTTCTCTCCATTTTTTATTGAAAAGAATATTCATGTTTTGGGTCTGAGATAGTTTTGCTTTATAAAGCATTTATCATATATATTCATATTTCGGTACCCTTACACTGGCATCCTTGCAACCTTGGTTGCTCTGTGATCAATAAATTCTGAATTCTGACAATTTTCGATGCATAGTTTGATTGTAATAAGTTGAAATTTGAATTATTGAAGTCCCACATGTGCTGCTTATTTTTCCTTGCTGAAGTCATACTTTGCAGATTACAACAATTGCTCAGCATCTTGTATCCAACTGTCATTGCTTGACAGTTATTGCCCGTTTATAGAGCTTGGGTGATGCAGTTAATATTTTTTAAGTAGTATCCTATTCCTATGTCTTAACTGGAAAACTTAAATTCTATGTTTAACCAACAACAACAACAACAACAAAGCCTTTATCCCATTAGGTGGGGTCGCTACATGGATCGCACGACGCCATTGTGCTCTGTCAAAAACCATAAATTTTGATATATTATTAATTAGAAGGTCTCTCTCTATGACCTCATTGAGTGTTCGTTTCGGCCTTCCTCGACTTCGTCTAATAGGACTCTATCCTGCTTGATCTACCCTTCTCAACGGAGCATTCAAAGGCCTACGCTGAACATATACAAACCACCTCAAACGATTTTCTACCATTTTTTCTTCAATAGGGGCCACTCCCACTCGTTCACGTATGAGTATTACGAATCTTGTCTTTTCTTGTATGACCACTCATCCATCTCAACATCCTCATCTCAGCGACTCCCATTTTATGCTCATGTTGTCCTTTTAAGGCCCAACATTCACTACCATATAGCATTGCTGGTCTTATAGCTGTGCGATAAAACTTTCCTTTTACCTTATTAGGTACTTTACGATCACAGATAACTCCAGTAGCTTTTCTCCATTTATATCATCCGGCCTGAATTCTGTGATCGACATCTCCATCAATTTCACCATCTTATTGTATAATTGATCTCAAATATCTGAATTTTGTCACTTGTGGGATGACTTGCCCTCCCAATTTAACTTCCACTTCCCTTTGGCTTTATCCTTTATCAAACTTGTAATGCATATATTCAGTTTTGTTCCTACTAAGACGAAAGCCCCTCCATTCCTAAGTCCGTCTCCATATCTCAAGCTTAGAATTAACATCTTCTCTGGATTCAGTCAACAGAACTATATCATCCGCAAAAAGCATGCATGTAGGGATCTCCTCTTTTATAGGCTCAGTTAGAACATCTATCACTAGGTTGAACAAATAAGGACTCAACGTTGATCCCTAATGTAGTCCAATCCTTATAGGAAAGTCCTTTGTAACACCTCCAGGCGTTCTAACATTGGTTGTAACCCCCTCATACATGTCCTGAATGGCTTTGATATATGCAACCCTTACCCCCTTCTTTTCCAAAGCTTTCCAAAGTACATCTCTTGGTACCCGGTCATACGATTTTTCCAAATCAATGAAGACCATATGCAAATCTCTTCCTTTGCTCCTATACTTTTCCATTAGCCCCCTTAATAAATAAATCGCTTCTGTTGTTGACCTTCCTGGCATGAATCCAAATTGGTTTTCAGCGATATCCGTCTCCAACCTTAATCTGTGTTCAATCACTTTTTCCCACAATTTCATTGTATGACTCATTAGCTTAATTCCTCTATAGTTTGCACAATTCTGGATATCCCCTTTATTCTTATAAATAGGAACCAAAATATTTTTTCTCCACTCATCCGACATTTTCTTGGCTCGTAAGATTTCATTAAATAATTTTGTGAGCCATAACACACCCTCTTCGCCTAAACATTTCCAATCTTCAATAGGAATATCATCAGGTCCGATAGCTTTACCATTTTCCATTTTCTTAAGAGCTTCCTTAACCTCGCCAATTCGAATCCTGCAGTAAAATGACAAATTGATATCACTTTCTCGAGTCGTCAAATCTTCCGTGTCACAATGCGACCTTTCCCCACCATCATCGAACAACTTATAAAAGTAGGCTTCCCACCTATCCTTAATATCTCCATCAGTAACCAAAACTTTTCCTTCTTCGTCCTTTATACACCTTACTTGGTCCAAATCTCTTGACTTTCTCTCCTTGTTCTTTGCGATCTTGTAAATCTTGCGCTCCCGCCTTTGTTCCCAACTCCTTATAAAACTCCTCATATGCTTTATTACGCGCCTCACTCATGGCCTTTTTAGTCTCCTTTTTAGCCATGCGATACCTTTCCCAATTTTCAGCATTATTATATAAGTGTATGACTTTAAAACAATCTTTCTTTTATTTGGTTTACTCTTGAACACTTTCATCCCACCACCAAGTCTCTTTGTCTTGTCGGCCAAGACCTTTTGATTCTCCCAAAGTTGCTTTAGCAACCTGATTGACTTTTTTAGACATATTTTCCCACATAACATTAGCATTACTCTGAAACTTCCACTCTCCTTCCTCCAGGAGAGTTCTCTTAAAAATCTCTATTTTCTCTCCCTTCAATTGCCACCACCTGACTCTTGGGTTTAAAACTTGCCGGCGCTTTTGTTTTACATACTTAATATTCACATCAATGACCAAAATCCTATGTTGTGCTATCACGCCATCCCCCGGGATCACTTTGCAGTTAGTACAAAAACGTCTATCAGAATTCCTTACAAAAAAGAAGTCAATCTGTGTCCTTACGGCTCCACTCTTGTATGTTATTAAATGCTCATCTCGCTTCTTGAAGCAAGTGTTAACAATCTTGAGGTTATATGCAAGGGAGAAATCAATAATAGATTGACCTTCATTATTGAGCATCCCAAATCCAAAACCACCATGAGCCCTTGCATGAGGTCCTGCATCCTTACCAACATGTCCATTAAGATCTCCCCCAATAAAAATCTTTTCGGTTAGTGGGATACTTTGAATTAATCTCTCCAAATCTTTCCTAAATTTTTCCTTAAGATGTGCAGCTGCCCCTACTTGAGGTACATACGTACTTATAATGTTTACAGTATCCTTCCCAACAATCATTCTTAAGGAGATAATTCTATCCTCAATCCTCTTAACGTCCACCACATTCTTCCAACATTCCTTATCAGCGATGATACCAACACCATTCCTTCCATTGACCTTTCTTGTGTACCAGAGCTTACAACCATTAATTTCCCGAGACTTTTCTCCTGCCCATTTAGTTTCCTGGAGACACATGATATTAATCTTTCGATCTTTCATTACTCCCACCACCTCCCAAGATTTTTCGTTTAGAGTCCCAATGTTCCAAGTGCCAAATCTGATCTTGTTCTCATGAATTAGCTTCTTTAGCCGCCTCTGTTCAGAAGAGAGCGGTAGCCCTTGCTCATTTAACACTACATCCGGGCGACGATGCATCGGCTCTCACTCACTTCTCACTGTACTCGAGCCATACAGCGCGTTACTTACAGGCAACAACCTAGCATTAGCACAATTTCTTCGTTGATCCATGTTCATAAGAAATTCGACAGGGTTTTACGTTGGCTGTCGAGGCCTAACACAACCCTCCTCCTTTACCCAGGCTTGGGACCGGCTATAAACATAGGCGGAGTTAAATTCTATGTTTAACCATTTATTGATATTTAGGATGCCTTCTTTGTCATAAAATTCTTTGACTGTAGCAGTGCCAAAATGTTCATGAGGTTTCTAGTAAAGTTGATAGGAAGTTTCTTCTTAACTTACAAATAGCTTTTAAATTAGGTGAGTTTATAGTTGTGGTTAGAAAATGGGTTTTCATTCTCTGGATGTTATTTATACATGCAATTAAAGGAACTTGTCTGTATTATTCAGAATGCTTTACATGGGCTGTGTCTGTACCAACATCTATATTTCATGCTTGTGCTATGAACTGATTACATTGTATTTCTTTCAGGCATTGGGTACTGGATTCACTCCATTCGCTGAGCCAGTTTTCAGAAGATGCATAAATATAATCCAAACTCAACAATTTGCGAAGGTTCATATGTCATGTCTTTTTAAAAATTCCCACTTTTAGCTTTTTTTCTTTGTTCTAGTTAATACCGACTGTAATTTCGTTTGTCTTTGTTGGTAGTTATTGTTTTTTCTTGCTTCAGTTTTTTTGGCTACCAAATGTGATAGAACCAGCTTCTATTCTGATGTGAATTAAGGCTAGAAGATAGACAATAGGAAGATCTAGAGCCATAATCTGAAATCTCAAGAGAAAAGGATAAACTTTCAATATACTTCATTGATAATCTTTATAAGTCCTAAACAAGTATATATAAATTCTGACATACAGAGAATAATTGCTAAATAGAAAGATAAGATAAAATAACCAACAATAGATAAACTGAAAAACCATCTCATCCTATAAAGAAACCTCCTAATAAAACCACCCTATGACAGATGTTTCTTTCTCTGGAATAAACCAGAAAAGGGCGTGGTAATCTATCATTACTCCCTCCCTGAAAATGAGCCTTGTCCTCTAGGCGAAAAAGAGGGAAATTGAGCTGCTAAAGAATCATAGGATTCCCAGCTGGATTCTTCTGAAGGACAGTCTTTCCACTGCACCAATAATTCTAAATTTGGATTGCTAAAAGGATCTGCAGTGAATGTCTGACAAGCGTGAAGATAATATCTTTTCAGGTTCTAACTGGGACACTAAATCATCATCAATTGGTAGAGGTGCCAAATATGTTGATGAATACCCATGTGCCAATTTGAGCAAAGAAACATGGAAGACTGAATGGATACAAGAATCAAAAGCTGAAGTTCATAAGCAGATGAACCTATCTTGTGCAACACTGGGTAGGGACCATAATAGCGAGGAGCCAACTTCTCAAATTGTCGTTTGGCTAATGAACACTGCTTATAAGGTTGAAGTTTGAGAAAGACCATGTCACTAGGCTGGAAAACCAATTCTCGTCTACAAGAGTCAGCATAGGTTTTCATTTTATCTTGTGCACGATGTAGATTGTCACGGATAGTAGTTAAAACAGCATCCCTCTCTTCAAAATAATCTTGTAGTTCAGCTAGATTAGTATCCCCTTGAGAAAAAGGGATAATAGAAGGAGAATCTCGACCATATACAATCTTGAAAGGAGTGGAGCCAGTAGAAGAATGATAACCAGTATTGTAAGAAAGTTCTGCCCAATGAAGAAAACAAGACCAAGACCTAGGGTGATCTTGAGAAAAACAACGCATATATGTTTCCAAACAACGGTTGACAACTTCAGTTTGGCCGTTTGTTTGGGGATGATAAGTAGTACTCATCCGAAGCTTGGTTCCACTGAGCTTAAACAACTCTTGCCAAAAAGAGCTCAAAAAATACGGTCAGACACTATTGACCTAGGAAAACCATGAAGTCTGACAATCTCTTTACAAAACAAGGCAGCTACTATCTTAGAAGTGAAATGACGAGGTAAACCAAGAAAATGAACGTATTTGCTCAATCTGTCCACCACCACTAAAATGATTTCCCAACTGTTAGATTTAGGTAACCTTGTAATAAAGACAACAGAGATATCTTCCCAAATTTGCTGGGGAATATTCAAAGGTTGGAGAAGATCCCCTGAAGCTTGGGGAAGGTATTTGTTGCGTTGACAAACAAGACAATTCAGAACATGAGTCTTTACATCCTCTTTCATATTCTGCCAATAAAATTGGCGTTGCAAGCGCTTAAGGGTTTTAAGATAGCCACCATGACCACCCAAGGGTAAAGGGTAAAGATCTAGCTTCAGCAATGAGTAACTTACTCAAATTAGAAGAAGCAAGAATAACCAATCTGTTCTTGTAATACAGATGATCTGCAGAAAGAGCAAGGTGAGGAATAGAAGAAGGATCATACTGCAATGAATGTATAATGGAAGATGTATAAGGGTCCTGCTGCAACAATTGTGGAAGTGCTTCAAGGGCAGTAGCATTTGGGACAGCTAAGACAAATAAATCAGCAGAATGAGGGCATCTAGATAACGCATCTGCACCCTGGTTGGAAGAACCAGTTCTGTAGCGGATGGTGAAGTCAAAAGGCAATAGTTTCAGCAACAATCTCTGTATTCTCACACAGAGTTGTGAGAACCTCAAACTTATGCCCCAGGAGATAATTTTTCCATTTTTGTAGTGCAGAAACCAAAGCAAACAATTCCTGGTCATAAACAGATTTATGCCTTTTAAAAGCAGAGAGGCCCTTACTGTAAAAGGCAATAGGATGACCATCTTGTTGTAAAATAGCACCAATACCCGAAGAGGTGGTGTCACATTCGACCACAAAAGATTTGGAAAAATAAGGAAGTTACAATATTGGAACATTGATGAGAGCATCTTTCAAAAACAGAAAAGCTTGTTTAGAAAGATCCGTCCAGATGAATGCATCTTTCTTGGTCATATCTGTGAGTGGTTTTGCTATTTGGCCATAATCCTTAACAAACCTACGATAATAACCTATCAGCTCAAGAAATCCTCTTAATTCAGAAATATTTTAAGGGAGGGGCCAATTTGTGACAACAACAATTTTTTCTGGATCCATTGCTACGCCTTTCTGTGAGATAATGTGGCCCAAAAAAGACACTTCAATGTGGAAGAAATCACACTTTTTAGGATTAGCAAAGTAATGATATTACTGCATAGTATATAAAATAGTGTGAGAACCATATGATCTTCTAAATTGCTACTGTATACCAAAATATCATCAAAGAAGACCAAGAGAAATTTTCGGAGAAATGGGCGAAACAAGTCATTCATGGCAGCTTGAAATGTTGTAGGAGCATTTGTGAGTCCAAAAGGCATAACTACAAACTCGTAATGTCTAGAGTGAGTTTGAAAAGCAGTTTTATGCACATCCCTTGGTAAAACACGAATCTGGTGATAACCAGACCTTAAATCGATCTTTGAAAAATATTTGGCCCCATATAATTCATCAAACAATTCATCTATATTGGGGATGAGATACTTATATGGGATGGTAATTCGATTTAGCTCACGGTAATCGACACAAAGCCTCCATGAAGAATCTTTCTTAGGAACAAGCAATACGGGACTAGCAAAAGGACTCTAGGTTGGATGAAACCTTTATTCAACAAATCAGCTACTTGCTTCTCAATCTCATCCTTTTGGGAATGAGGATACCGATAAGGACGTATGTTTGGAGGGACAATGTTAGGAAATAGAGGAATAGCATGATTATGGTACCGGAAAGGAGGAAGATTCTGAGGTTCTACAAAAACATCTGAATACTCTTGTAACAATTCTTGCAATTCCTCAAATTGGCTGATTAACTGATTTGTTCTGTGAGAAATGCCTGAATTAGTTGGTTCCTCTTGTTGAATAACCTACATACTGCGCAGAGATGGACTTGAGTTGGTTGAGGAGTCCCTTACAACTTGTAACGCTGACCATCAACCCAGAAAATCATAAACATTTTCTGCCAATTTGCCTCAACAATATTTAAAGAAGCCAACCATTTAATGCCTAATACCATATCAACGCTGCCCAATTTGAAAGGCTAAAAATCATCCTTAATGGTCAACTTCTGAACAAAAACCTCAAGCTGTTTGCAAATGGAAGAACAAGATAACATTGAACCGTCTCCCACCTAGACGCCAAATGGAGGAAGCTGCTCCACTGGTAAACCCAATTCAGTAACTAATTTTGTTGGAAACAAAATTATGGGTTGATCCAGTATCAATGAGAATTAATACTGGAAGAGAACGGAGGATGGCTTTGACTTTCATTGTAATAGCATAAGAGTTACCAAGAATGGCATGTAGAGATATTTTTGCTATAATGGCTTTAGGAGGATTTTCGTATTCTTCAACCATGAGGTCTTCTGGTGAATCTTCGGTAATCTCCATTAGCTTGAGTGATGATGGTTTACAACGATGACCTAGAAAAAATTTATCTCCATAGCAATAACATTGGCCCTTATCTCTTCTGATTTTCCGTTTGGATTCTGTTGGGTTTAGAGCATGGGAAGTTTATTTTGAAAATTGGGGAAGAATTAACCGAATTAAAATTGGGGAAATAATTTCGTTTATTTTGAAAATTGGACTAACGTGGCACAATTGTGTTATTTTCTCGCCAATTATTTGAGTAACCGCTGCAAGAAAATGACGAAGTGCGCATGTTTGGCCGATGGGCTTGTTGACTTTGTAGTTTAGCCTCAAATTCCACGCCTTGTATACAGTTCTAGGTTTTTGGATTTTCACATTGGGCTTTAATTCTTCCTTCAGCCCATTAATGAAGACAGCTAATAAACAATGCTCTGGCCAACCTTGAACCCTAGAAGACCTTTGAACAAACTCCTTACGGTAGTCTTCAACATTACCGGTCTGCTTAATTTCTCATAAGTAGACACATGGATTTTGAAACTCAGCGGGACCAAAGTTGTCTTGAAAAATCTGTGTGAGTTCTTCCTAATACCGTATAGTACGGCTTGAAGAAACCCAAGTAGAGACATCAAGGGCATCTCCTTCCAAATTCATTGTTGCAACTTCCACCTTGAGATCCTCTGGAGTTTGATAATAATAGTAATATTTTTCTGCTTTCATAATCCACTCTCTAATATCGCCTCCCTCGAATTTGGGAAATTCCACCTTAGTATAGGGTCTCCGGTTAGGATTCTTACTCCACCAAGGACTGTCCGTTTCATCCTCTTTAAAATCCTCTTGAATCTGTTTTCCTTCCTTCCCCGGTTTGTCTCTCTCTGAAGTTGATTATTGATGGTTCTTCATCACTTTCAAATCAGCATCAAGACTCTGAAGTTTGCTCACAATGAAAGATAATTGTTGAGCCATATCGGTTGGATCTGATGGTAACTCTTGTTCATGTGATTTTGATGATTCTGCATCCTGGTTAGGGATGGCAGAATCAGAAGTTTGTTGTTTCTTGCAATTATTGCCCATAACTCACAATTGGCCCAGAGATTAAACAATGCTCTGATACCAAAATGATAGAACCAGCTTCTATTCTGATGTGAATTAAGGCTAGAAGATAGAAAATAGGAAGATCTAGAGCCAGAATCTGAAATCTCTAGAGAAAAGGATAAACTTTCAATATACTTCATTCATAATCCTTACAAGTACTAAACAAGTATATATAAATTCTGACATACAGAGAATAACTGCTAAATAGAAAGATAAGATAAAATAACCAACAATAGATAAACTGAAAAACCAACTGAATAACCATCTTATCCTATAAAGAAACCTCCTAATAAAACCACCCTATGACAGATGTTTCTTTCTCCTGGAATAAACCAGAAAAGGGCGTGGTAATCTATCAAAATGTCACATTTGTTGGTAACTGAATCAAATTGATGTCCCACCACCGTTTTCTGCGTTGGTGGAAGATATTTGGTTAAAAGTGTGGTCTTTTATGTTCTATAACTGTCCTAGAGATTTGTTATGTTCTCTAACTATCACTGGGGATGGAGAATTTTTTGCTATGTTTGGTACTGTGGAAAGAGAGCTTGAGAAAGGGATAGGGTGAGGGGGAGTAGCTTCCCTTGTGTTTGGTTGGTGGGAGACACTCTTCTTAGGGAAGCCAACTTTCCCATGTTTAAGGGAAATGGGTTCATATGAAAAATAGAGCAAATGTTTGATTTTCCGTGGAAAAAAATATTTTTATGACAACAAATATCCTCATCATATTTATAATTTTTTGAATTGAATTTGCCACTTGCCTTAATTTCCCTATCTCCATCACAGAACCTATTAAGAGCTAAAATTCTCAACTTGTGACCCAAAGCACTCAAGTGAAGGAATTTCCTTGAGTGTCAAGTGACCTTCACACCATTGGAGGTGGCTATATTGTTGATGTTGCTACTGAGCAACCCTTATGTAACTCAATCAATGGATGAAAGACAATGCAACCTCCATCACCTACCATATCTTATTGTGGCCGTCAAATCTTCGTCACTCATGGTCTTTGATGGTGGTGGGGGAAGCTTCATCACTGGTGTTGCCATTCACTATTGGCTCATAGAGCCCAGAATTCATTGATACTAAATGAGTACATTATGCGTGTGCATTTATAGGGAAGGAAACTGAGTAGTGCAGGAAGAAAAGAAACACTAGTGGAGTGAATTAAGGGTAATGTTGGAGACATAGTGCAGAAAAATAAGGAATGTTTTAAGGCACTTGCAAGTCCACTAAGTTGTGTCTACATATAAAGCTTTTTGTCTTCTAACACTCTCCCTCAAGATGGAGAGTATATGTCAATCATTCCCAGCTTGCACCGAAATTCTTCAAACTTAGTTCTACCAAGAGGTTTTGTCATTATATCTGCAATCTGATTTTCAGATTTGATATGGAATAGACTCATGATGCCTGCTTCAATTTTTTCTTTGATAAAGTGCATGTCTATCTCAACATGTTTTGTCCTATCATGATAAACTGGATTCTTAACCATTTCGATGCTAGCCTTGTTGTCGCACCAAACTTATATTGGTCCCTCGTGTGGAATTCCCAACTCTTTAAGTAATCTGATGACCCAAATTCCTTCACAAACTCTATTGTTAACTGTTCTCAATTCTGCTTCCGCACTACTTTTTGACACCACAGTTTGTTTCTTGCTTCTCCACGTAACCAGATTTCCCTACACATATGTACAATACGCTAAGATGGATCTTCTAGTCTCTGGATCCCTTGCATGGTCTGCATCAGTGTAGATTTCGATATTTCTGGTGGTTCCTTTTCTAAAGAAGATTCCTCTTCCAGGATTAAATTTCAAATAGCTTAGGATTCTATACACTGCAGTCATATGTTCTTCTTGTGGTTGGTGCATGAATTGACTTACTATTCCAACCGTATAGCTAATGTCAGGGCGTGTGTGAGTTAAGTATATGAGCTTCCCTACAAATCTTCTGTATCGTTTTGTGTTGACTGGGACACCTTTTGGTTTGATCTCCAGATGACAACCTTCTTCCATCGGTGTTCCTTCAGGTTGTGCTCCCAACATCCCTGTCTCATGTAACAGGTCTAGTGTGTATTTCCGCTGAGATACACTGATGCCTTTTTTAGTTCTTGCCACTTCCATGCCTAGGAAATACCTCATTTGTCCTAGATCTTTTACTTGGAATTCAATTGACAAGTTCTGTTTTAGCTGTGCAATACAATCTTCATCATTTCCTGTAATGACTATGTCATCAACATAGACTATCAAGATGGTGACTTTTTCATTAACACGTTTGATGAATAAAGTGTCATCTGCTTGTCCTTGGATATACCCAAGTCCCTTAATTGTTTTGGTGAATCTACCAAACCATGTCCTGGGTGACTGTTTAAGTCCATATAACGACTTATTGAGTTTGCACGCAGAGTTGTTAGGAGCAGAAATTCCATCTGGAATCTCCATATATACTTCTTCCTCCAAATTTCCATTCAGAAAGGCATTTTTCACGTCCAGTTGATGCAGTGACCAATCCAAATTAGCTACTATTGATAGTAGTACCTGGATGGTATTAAGTTTAGCTACTGGAGCGAATGTCTCCTGATAATCAATGCCATATGTCTGAGTATAGCCTTTTGCAACAAGTCTTGCTTTGTATTTGTTGATACTTCCATCAGGATTGAATTTAGGTGTGAAGATCCACCTGCATCTGACTGGCTTCTTTCCTTCAGGGAGCATTGTAATCTCCCACGTTTTATTGTCCTTTAGTGCCCTCAATTCTTCTTCTGCAGCTTGTTTCCATTTTGGATCAGACATAGCTTGTTGGAATGTGTCGGGAACTTTTATCTGTGCACTGTTTACAACAAAACTTTGCATTTTCATAGACAAGTTATGAGACAAAGCGTTAAATTGGATGTTGAGTGCAAGTTCTTACCCTTTTTCTCAATGCAATAGGCCAACCCAGTTCTTTAGGATTTAATCCTGAATTGGAGTCTTGGTCGTTCCTTTGAATGGGGGAGATAGTACTATTAGTGTCTGGTTCTTCCCTTCCTTGTAGTCCGATATCCAACTCTGAATTGATCTCAACATTTGTTTGCAATTCCCTAGGTGTGGGTTCGGGTTGAGGTGTTCTTTGTTCAGGTTCAGATTGAACAAACGAGTCAATTGTGGTTATTGGATTAGGTGGAGGCAGTAATGGTGTATGTGTCAAGCCCTTAGAGTTTTCCAAACTTAGCCATTCAATGTCAGTATACTCCCCCTGAATGGGTAATTTAGGATAAAATGCTTCGTCTTCCAAGAAAACAGTATCCCGGGAGATTATAAGTTTCTTGGAAGTAGGACAGTAGCATTTGTACCCTTTTTGAGTCGAGGAGTAGCCAAGAAAGATACACTTGTCTGCTCGAGCAGCAAATTTATTATCATCATTTTTATGAACAAAGACAACACACCCAAACACCTTTGGAGGTAAAGAATTGATCAATGGGCAAGTTGGAAATTGGTCAAGTAGTTTTTGGATAGGAGTGGTGTAATTGAGGACTTTGGACGACATACGGTTAATGAGATAAGCTGTAGTGAGTACAGCATCACCCCAGAAGATGGTAGGCACATGTCGTTCCATCAATAAGGCTCAGGTTACTTCCAATAGGTGACGATTTTTCCTCTCAGCCACTCCATTTTGTTGAGGGGTGTAAGGGCAGGAAGTTTGGTGATGAATTCCATGTTTAATGAGGAAGTCGTTAAAGGCATTACTCATGTATTCTTTTGCATTATCACTTCTTAAAACCTTAATAGAAGTATTGAATTGAGTTCGCACAAAGGTATAGAAGTTTTGAAATACTTGAGCTATTTCAGACTTGTCTTTAATTAAATACACCCACATCGTTCTAGTATGATCATCTATGAGAGTAACAAACCACCTGGCATTGGTGAGAGTTTTGATTCGGACAGGACCTCAAATGTCACTATGGATTAGTGTGAATGGTGAGGAGGGTATGTAAGGCTGTTTAGGATATGAGGACCGAGTTTGTTTGGCAAGTTGACAAGTTTCACAATGAAAAGGAATGGAGTTTTTATTGAATAAAGTAGGAAATACATGCTTCATATACTCAAAACTAGGATGACCTGAACGACAATGCCACAAGTGTACATTATGACTTTGAGAATTGGAGCTGACCAGTGTCCTTTCCTTCCTTGCATCGATCTTCAAGTTTGATCCTTCAAGATAGTACAATCCATCCCATTCTCTAGAAGTCCCAATCGTCCGCCTCGATTTTAAATCCTGAAAAAGACAACAATCACCATTGAATGTTACTCGACATGATTGACTTCTAGTCAATTTACTCACAGATATAAGGTTACAAGTGAGTGCTGGCACAAACAGAACATTTTTAAGTTCCAAGTCGTTAGATACTATGACCTTGCCAATTCCCTCAACCTTTGTGAAAACACCATTGGCAACTTTTCCTTGAAGAAGTTCATGACAAAGTTTAAGGTTGTGGAATAAGGTGTTGTTACCTGTCATGTGATCTGTAGCTCCTGAATCTACAATCCAAGTATCTTTACTAGTTACTATAGTGTTAAGGGCAATAATTGAATTACCTGATTGTACTAGATTCACACTAGGAGTAGATTTGGACTTATTTTGTTTTTCAAGCATTTGACGAAATAGCTGTACTTCTTCAAAGCTTAGGTATGCATTATCTTCATCTCTTTGATATGCTGCAGTGAAGTTGACATTAGGCGACAAATGTTGTTTGTTGGTTGGTGGCTTACCATGTAACTTCCAGCATTCCTCTTTGATGTGGCCCTTTTTCTTGCAGTAGTTGCACCATTTATTATTCCTCTGTTCATCTTTTGTTCCTTTCGCTGCAAGAGCTGAACTTTCAGTTTGGATGGAAGAACAGCTTTGAGTCAGTAGTTTCCTGCTTTCTTCAAATTGCACTTGGTTGACAACTTCACGAAGGGAAGGCAGAGGTTTTAGTCCCATGATTCGACCTCTTATCTCTTCAAAAGAGTTATTGAGCCCAAGAAGGAAGTCATATATTCTTCCCTCGTCCGTTAGTCTTCTATGTAACTGGGCATCTTTGATAGTATCCCATGGATGTATATCGTAGAGGTCTTTTTGTTGCCAGATTTTCATCAAGGCATTATAATATTCTGTAATTGTCAAGTTACCTTGCCTTAAGTCTTGAAGTTGTCGTTTCAAGTGAAGTAACGCAGCGATGTTTTCAAGGGAAGAGTAAGTTTGTCTTGCTGCATCCCAGATTTCCTTTGCTGTATCTGCTAGAAGATAGCTTTCACTAATGTCATCTGTCATAGAATTGCACAACCAAGTCATAACTTGATTGTTTTCAGCAAACCATGTGTCAAAATTTGGATCATTTGAAGTAGGTTGAGGTGCTACTCCATTGATATATTTTTCCTTCCGCTTCCCACGAATATACCTTAGCACAATTTGAGACCACTGAAGATAGTTTCGCCCATTGAACCTGTGGTTAATGGCCATTATTTGACTATCTGAGAGTTCTGGAGTCGTCACCGTTCTGTTGGTTGAGGTATGAGTGGTGGAAAAAGATTCTTTTTTTTTTCAGAATTTGTACCTGACATAAGTGCTACTGGAATAGCCCTGTTTTTGGTTGAATTTTTAGGAAAAGAGCCAAAAAGAGGAGGAAATTCAGAGGGGTTCATGGTTCTGAAAAAATGGTCGCTGGAGAACAGTACGGAGGGTGGCGCGTGAGGTCACGCGCCGGCAGTTGTGGAGGCGCATGGGGTCACGCGTCGGCTCCTTTTGACGCCGTGCTTCTGGGTTCCACCGACCGACGGTTTCCGATCGTCCCTGTGGTGGCGGTGAGACTTCACTCACCGTCACTCACAATGTTTCAGCTCTCACCGTCCCTCTCGCTGTTTCTCTCTGTTGCTCAAATTCTGGCATCAGTGACTATCTCACTGTTGCTTCACCCTCAGTATAGAACCTGCTCTGATACCATATTGGCTTATAGAGCCCAGAATTCATTGATACTAAATGAGTACATTATGTGTGTGCATTTATAGGAAAAGAAACTGAGTAGTGCAGGAAGAAAAGAAACACTAGTGGAGTGAATTAAGGGTAATGTTGGAGACATAGTGCAGAAAAATAAGGAATGTTTTAAGGCATTTGCAAGTCCACTAAGTTGTGTCTACATAGAAAGCTTTTTGTCTTCTAACATTCACAATGGAGGACGTTCATGGTGAAGAACATTTTTGATGAAGACCCACTGCTAAGCAAGTTGGGACTCCCCCCCCCCCTTTTTTGAGATTTATTTATTTATTTATTTTTTCAGTTGGGTCTTTATAATTGGCCAAGTATGAGGTTTTACCAAACAGGAATACTAATTATTTCCTCTTTTCCATTTATTACAAGCATGATTTGGGCTTTTCTTTAGCACTCCCTCTCCCTTAAAAAGGCTTCCCTCCTATCCAACGTGGCCTCAGTGTCTCACTCATAATTTTATTGTTAATTCTGAGTTCTTACAAGTATATTGTATGAGAAGATCAGAGCCAGTATTTGTGATTTGAACAACTTATTACAGGAAGAATATGCTATTATCTTTGCTGCATGTTTTCCTTTCATTAACTCTGTGAAGCGCCAATGGTTCTTGGAGTAAGTCTTTAGATGAACTCCTGAAATCTGCCAAGCCTCAATATTAACATGTCTTTAATATTGCTTGGTATTTTCTCTGTTTGTGTTTACTATCATTTATTTATTTCTTATACTTATTTCTTGGCACCCCAATTTGAAGCTAAAAGTTCCATTTTCCTTGCCTTCTGTATTGCTGCTTGCTTCGTGAATTGTCTGACCTGTATTATATTCAAATGAGGGGACTGAACTTGAGTTTTTATTTCATTTTTCCTTTAAGTTGATTGAATACTTAATTTCAGGTTGATCCTGTTGCAGCTGGTGTTCAATATGACAAGGAATTTATTGTATGCTCTCTTGATCTGCTTTCTGGACTGGTGGAGGGTCTTGGCAGTGGAATAGAGAGCTTGGTATTCCTCTAAAGCTCTATTTTTAAGACAAGATAAAAAAGTCCTGTTGTTAAATCTTCATGTGTCTCCTTGAATTAATATTTTCTTGAAACCTTTTTCTTATTGCAAACATGTAATCTTTGTCACTGCCACGTGAATTCTTGTCATGAAATGTTGCATCTCTGATTTTTCATATGCTTCCTGGCATCTTAATATCTGTATGAATTTAATCAAAAATAGGGTTGCATGGTTGCTTGAGGGTTGGAAATTGGAATAACCATAAGTTTTATTCCGCAGGTCTCACAATGTTCTTTGAGCGACCTACTTCTGCATTGTTGTGTGGATGATGCTCCTGATATACGACAAAGTGCCTTTGCTTTACTTGGTGACCTTGCAAGAGTAAGTTGAACTCATACTGCCTCTACTCAAGGAATGTACTGACTGAGGCAGCCTCTAACATGATCTCAGTTTGTGAGCCTCGAGTCAGAAAGGGGGATGGTATTCTAACTCGCTTTTGTAATCTTCCTAGGTGTGCCCAATTCATTTGCACCCTCATTTGTCTCAGTTTCTTGAGGCTGCTGCCAAGCAGCTGGTATGTTGGTACCTAGTTTAACTTTTAGCTTGTAGAGTTGCATTTATTCAACCTTTTGGTGATTTATCACGCATATTGTACAGGAAAGTTCTAAGGTAAAGGAAGCTGTTTCAGTAGCAAACAATGCATGCTGGGCTATTGGAGAATTAGCAGTTAAGGTATGTCAGTGCTAAATGTTGCATTCTGTTCATACTGGGTATAATTGTTTGGCAACTGGAACTTGGCACTGCTGGACTGTGGGTTCACATATTCTTCAAATTGTTTCATGTGTAATTTTGGCCATACTGTAAAGATACTTAGGGGTAGTTTCTTGATATTTAGTATTAAAAATATGTCAATAACGTTCCATAGCTATATTTATTAGCCTCTTTGATGGAAACTCATTCATTCATGAATGTTTTGTGTGATGATTAAATGGAAGGAATTCCCTATAATCTTAAATCTCCTTCTGTGCAGAGAGAAAACATAATATTGTCCAAATTTAAGGCTTTGGATGTTCTTATTTTCCAACCTCATTTGCTAGCTTTTGGGTCGTTGTTCATCGAAAGGTTCCTATGATGCATTTAGTTTAGCACGATTAATCTTTGGTGGCTAATGGAATATTAGTGCGTGGTTGTTGGTTTTAGCATGCAGGAAATGATTGTATGATTTAATGTTTTATAATGGTTTTTATTTCTTGTTACTGAAGTTTCAATAAAAATGCTGCTGAAAAAACTGAATATTTTGTAGCACTATATGTTATATGTATCTGACTATTAAAATTCCATACTTTGATTCCAGGTTCATCAAGAAATTTCTCCCATTGTTTTGACAGTTATATCATGTCTGGTCCCAGTTCTTCAGCATGCAGAGGTTACTTTAGTATCACACACAATCAATATTTCAATTACTACTCGTGTTTTATTGCTGATTGTCTTGCTGTTTATTAGGGAATCAACAAGTCACTTCTAGAAAATAGTGCAATAACTCTGGGGAGGCTTGCATGGGTTTGTCCAGAGCTTGTATCACCGCATATGGAACATTTCATGCAAACTTGGTGCATGGCCTTGTCAATGTGAGATGCTGCTTTTTGAAGCTCTTTCTTTTTTTTTTCCTTTGGTATTGTGACCATTTATTACTTTCGCTTAATGATCTACAAATCTACTATTTCCCCCCTTTTACTTTGTGATGATGTATGCCCTGTTCTGGTCTATGATACAAATGATTGGTCGATAAATCATAATCATTTTATAGAAATTTGTGACTCCATTCTTCTTTGTTCATTACTTCCTGTTGGACTTGGTTCATGTTTTGATTGCTTCGTATGTTCTGGGGGCCAGAGCATCCGAAGTATTTTCAACCACCCTGTTTTTAAGAACTGTTTATTGTGGTTTGTTCTGGATAATGGCCAATTTCAAATGAAGTAACAAGCGATTAAAAGATGGAGAAGATATGATTTGGTGGTCTACATAGTAGTTCAGTCGCATCAATTAATTGGCCCATGGGAATCAATGAAAATGTTGGAATTGTATTCAAATCCCCTGAAACTTGACATACAATAGAAAATGCAATGCTTTTAGAATCAGACTAGTTATTGAACTGAAAATAAGCAATTAATAATCAATCATCATAGTGCTTTTCTCTTGGTGATTTAGAGCGGCAAGAAACGGTGGCACCCTTAAATGCTATTGAGCTGGGTGTTAATAACATGCTGGAAAGACCAGTTGAGGCCCATCTGGAGGATTGCTGAATCTCAAGCAGTTTTATCTAATATTGCATCTACTCATTGAGCCTTTAGGTGCCAGGAGGAGGGGGTGCTGCTAAGCAGGACTTTGGATTATCTTAGGGAAACTCAAACTCATGCCCTTGGGTGAGGGCGAGTTCTTGTCTGAATCCTTTAACCATTTATGTCAATCCATATTGGCATCCATCATGTTAGTAATCATTGAGTCCTTGATTATTGATAATTATATAGGAAAATAACACATAATATTTAGGGAATTTCAAACCCAAATATAATTTCATTTTTTAATATCAACTAGGAAACAAGTTTGAATTAGTTGAACCCAAGGGTACTTCGTCTAGTGGTGGACTAGCTAGATTACAAAGTGGGCGAACTAAATTTGAATCCCACTTTGTTCAAAAAGACTCCTAAGGAGAGGCATCCTAGTCGCAAAGTTTCAATTCGGATTAGTCGGTTTCTAGGATAGCTGGTAATATGATTCCAAAAAAGCATCAGACACCAAGGCCAAAGGGTTATAGGAAAAATGTTGAACCAGTTGAAGCATTAACTCGTTTGGTTTTTCAGCTTTTGCCCTTTTGTTGAATTTTTAAAATATCAGTTCGTGTAATTGTCCCCTAACCACCCACTAAAAGCTGGTTTGTTTTAAAATATCAATAGAACTTCACTTTCCAACATGAGCAATTGCTAGATGTCCTCTCTTTCATCTCAAGTTATGTTTCTTATTGATTTGTCTTGAATTATTTGTGGCAGTATACGTGATGATATAGAGAAAGAGGATGCTTTTAGAGGGCTATGTGCTATGGTAAGCACTATTCGCTTAGAGTTTGTAATATACGAACTGCTCATGTGATTGGAGCTGTCCATGTGTTTTCAGGTCAGAGCTAATCCTTCTGGAGGTTTAAGTTCGCTTGTTTATATGTGCAAGGCCATTGCAAGTTGGCACGTATGTATCCCATATCATCGTCATCTTCAAATTATGACGCTTATAGGTTTTTGCAATAAAAATTTGTTGATGCATGTCTGTAGGAAATAAGGAGTGAAGAATTACACAATGAAGTCTGCCAGGTCTTGCATGGATATAAACAGGTTCATGTTACTTCTCTGCCAGTCACATCTGTCTAGCAATTATTAAACACGATTGAAGCAAAAGCACATGCATATAAATGAACTTCTACTATCCAGTTAATGATCAGTATCAATTTTCCTTGTTAATGCATTTAGATTAGTTGATAGCTCCACAACTTTTTAAGCCATTTTGTTTGATTTTAAC
Source organism: Albizia julibrissin (assembly GCA_037074505.1). Lineage (NCBI taxonomy): Eukaryota > Viridiplantae > Streptophyta > Magnoliopsida > Fabales > Fabaceae > Albizia > Albizia julibrissin. The sequence goes on along the minus strand of CM073480.1, from coordinate 501,803 downwards.
CCAGCAATTTTGTCGTAATCTTGTCCGCTAATTTTGATCCAATGGTGGTGACTAGCTCATCTCTCATCTTTTCTCGCAATAAGCACTCCTTCGGCTAGATATAGAATCTGTCTAGATTATGTGAACTAACTGGTGAGGAATGTGATCTGTGGTAGATGCTGCGCAATGGAGCCTGGGACCAGTGCATGTCTGCTTTGGAGCCCCCAGTAAAAGACAAGCTTTCAAAATATCAAGTATAATGGATATTTTCGAGATAACTTCATTACTTGGCGGTGAACACCAGTTTGCATTTTATGAAGTTTCTACCTGCACGGGCCTTGTTAGTCGTTGTGCATTAACCGGCAATATTGGAGTGATGATTCATTTTAAGCCAAGGGTATATAATCTGTCCAAGTTCTCAATTACAGGCATCAATACTTCATCCAATTCATTTGAACATGTTGATTAGAGGTTACTCAAAGCTTACAAGATCCCAATTCGTGCTTCCATGGGAAAAATTCTGTTCATGGACGAAACGTACCGTGATGTACAGGGAAGTCTTTCAAACTGTGAGTGCTGTATCCATTGTCTTGTCCGTATGTTTAAAGGCTAAAATTTTTATTCGAGCCTTGTGTTCATTACAATGTTTGATGGGTAATTTTAGTTGATAGGTCTTCAGCCTTGAGCGTCTACAGAAAATGATAGGTTTTGCGTCTTAAATTATTCGATTTTGCAGAGATGAGCTGAGCTTGACATTTTGTAATGTCCTTCGTATTTTAATTTAATGTTCACATTGGTTGTAAGTTGTAAAATATAATTTCAAACGGTGATCTGGTACATATGCTGCCTTGAACAGTGTGGCAGTTGGATTTTAATTTGAGGAACAATAAATACTCCAACACGTGTGACATGTTTATAGAACTACTTTACCTTACCAAAAGAAGAAAATACCAGTTATTTGTGCAGTTTAATTTTGTTGGCATGTCCGGAACCTCTATAATGCAAAATATCTTTTTAATTATCAAATGAATGCGTAGCCACCGTTCACCACTACAAATATGATTATATATTTTACTCTTCCACTCCTTGATACAAAATTTAAAGGGAATAAAAAAATAAAGAAATGTGTAAAAACGTTTTCTTTTTGGAAAAAAAAGTGTTCGAGTATGCAGTGATCTTTAGATAAAAAAATCATGCGTTTGGTAGGTGATATTTTCCCCCTTGTCGTGCCCAACATTTAGTTTAGTAAGAAATCGGTTCGTCTGTTTTCTCTCATAGAAAAATCTTATGTAGTATTTGTTTAATCAGTTATATTCAGGGTTTAAGTTGTCATGGTTTAGATATATCTTCGGTCTAGAAAGAATGATAAGATTAATGGATCTGATAAAGGAAGGACTGCCAGGCTACAAGCATAATTTTTTATTTTTTACCCCTGTGAATATTCATCATTATTGTTCGATCAATATAACTGCAAATTTGGCATATTCACGTCACCCCATATGATCATATGTATATTATTACTATATTTTAAAATCAAAATGTGGAAAAGTGATTTGCCAACACAGATTTGCTTGCAGTGTAGATCAATGGGAGACACATATAGAGTGTGGTGGGTTGAGGTTAAGAAACTGAGTCTTTGTTGCTGCCATTTCATCTATCATCTGCCATCTCTTCCTTCGCTTCAAATCTTCCTGACGTGCTGCTGATTCTCTGGCTTTCATGTCTTGGAGGCTCTTGGAATACAGAACGGGATCCATATCTTCAAGCATTAACTTGACACTCTCCGTTAGTTGCCTCACGCTCTTGCTCCAATGCCACCTTAGGTTCTTCTCCATGCCTTGCACTATCACCGGAAATACTTCCACCATCGTCGTCGACGCCATCCTCACAAACTGCTCGTTGTTCCACACATACAGTGCTCGCTCTGCTACCTGCACCGAATTTTACGTTTCATCTCATCCATCAAAATAACTGACTCGGTGACTAAGCTTAATTAATAGTAATAAAGATGGCTGATTTACCTGGGAATTCCAACTGTTGATGCATTTGGTGATCTGGGTACATAGGGGCAAAGCCAACTTTCGATAGTGATCAGGGTCTAAATTCTCCACCAGATCTTCCAACTGCCCAATCAGCAAAACCTCTTTTTGACAGTTTGTGAGGGGCCAATATCTCAGAATCCCTCCCAGCATAGGCTCCTTCTGCACAAACTGTGACACACAGTAAGCCAATTGTCTATGGTACATTTGCAGCCCTTTGGTCTTGTGCAGAGGAATCAGCACTCCCATGAGGAACAACTTATGCTCTTCTTTAAGTGGCACCGTAAACCCATTTATTATAGTTCCCCATATCTCCAGCAACTCTGCTATCCCCGCATGCTTCTCTGTCTCGAACACGTAGTTCAACAGCACGTCGTTCATGGATTTCCTCATAAAGGAACGCTCGCTAGTGAACTTGGAATATATCTTGTGGTACACATTTTTCAAGCTCTCCCGTTCCCTTGTATCTTCAGACTGGAATAAAGCCAAGAGCTTGAGAAGGAACGGATGATCTATATACTCCTTGAGCACATTTGGGTCTGTGGTCAAAACAAGCCTGAGGAGAATTTCGTATACAATTTGGAGATGTGACCACATGGGTGAAAATGTGGAGATGGGATCTTCGTCGTCGGGCCAGTCTGCGAGGACGGACGGATTGGCCGGAGGAGGGAGTGGCCGGAACAGATTAAGAGAGATCATTGAAGCTAGGGGCTCCAGAACTTCGTTTGAAAGCGGCTTCTTCGATGACTTGATGATGGCGAGAAGCTTGCTGAGCTGGAGGCGCTTGAAGTCTTGCAGTGAGGGAGACTCTGAGGGGTCAACGGAGGTCAACACAGAGGAGCAGTATGAAATAACAGAGAGAATGTCTTCGTTTCCTGATGTTGGAGAAGATACGTGGGCGTTGCGGCAGGGGAAAGTTGGTTTGTCCTGCTCAAATAGGTTCTGAAGTGTGATTGAGTTCTTCTTGGGGCTAAATGTTGTGGGTGTTTGATTTCTGCGGGAGGCCATGATAGTGTCGTATTGGTGTGGTTTGGCCGGACTTTTTGGCGGTGTCCTGTTTGTATCTCTGACAAGAGCCAATGAGATAGAGAACCTGGGAATCTTCATTCAACTTCACTGCTAGCTAGCGTGGAGGATGTAGACAAGAAGGCGACGATACAGAGAGTGTCTAGGCACAAGAAGCGTTGAAAACTCCGAAGCGTTAGCGAATCTTAAAAGCTAGCGTCTACAGCGTATTGTATTGGGGAGAGGTGCGAGAGCGAAGAAGGTGCGGCATCTTCGTACGTTGTTTCTGAAACTTCCATTTGGGGGGGTGTTAGCCACGTGGGTGTGCTGTGTGTGCGTGAACCTAGTGGTTGCCGTCAACAGGTTGTAAGGGACTGAATTCATAATCAGAGGGAATGGGGTGGGATTAAAGGGAAGCAACAAGACAAAAACTGCTGATGGAGATATTATCATGCAAGGCATGTGTGGGGCATGAGTGAAGGTGGGTGCCACATACAATAACAAGGAAATTAAAACGTCGGCTTGTCAGAGGCTAATATGTTGTAATAATCTAATAATAGAGAATAGAGATCCAAATATATTGGATAAATTTTATAAACGAGAGTAACCGTGGAAGACTTGATGAGATATTTTTAGTCATAGTGATTTTGTGTATAGTATCTTACAATCTTATATATTGTAAAGAACAAGAACAAGTAAGAATTAACATAAAATAAAATAGGCTATGACTTCTTCTAACGGGAAGATGAGACACAGTGATGGTCTGAAAATAGTTATCACCCGTCAAATAACCCCTACTGAGCAATTAAGAGTTTAACATATTGCTCTAAGACTCAGCCTAGGCTATTTACAACCTCCTATCAAGGCTTGTAACAGTTTTACCGGTGAGGCAGGTGACCCTAAACCAAATCTCTATCTAAATCATTTTGTAAGATATAATTGAGAGATATTTTATCCAAAATATATTAAAATGATAATATTTAAAGCAATTCGATAATATTCAGAATAATTACATACTATCTAGAATATTTAATTTGATCAAAATAATAAATTAGAATATCCTTTATATGATAAATCAATAAATATATCTAGATACAGTTTGAATAAGATACAATAGTATCATATTAATAAAATATCTAACACTCTCTCATTTAGCTGGTAACATAATTTCATTTGATGAGTCAGTGTTCATTTAAGCAACACTACAAAAATCATGATGGTAAGTCATCTTTGTTCGAGTATTACCTTCCATGCATCACAAGTAGCATCCTTACTTAATGGGTCAAAAACTTCTAAATGATTATTCGGTTCCAACTTAAATGTTTGCTAAGATCTTATAATTTAGGTACCCAAAAAAATTGAAACAACAAGCTTCAACTTGAATTTCATCACTTAATAATGTCTCATTTAGATCACTAGATGTGATTTATTCCTGTTAAGATATTTGATCCTTTTGATTTCTCTAAAAGTATACTCTTTGTTAAAGGATATATGCTTTATATGTTTATAACCTATTGACTCCATGGTCATACAACACTTTTAATTGTTTTGAATTAATTTAATACTTCCAAAATCCTTTGATGCAAATCTTTAATTGGCAATCTTATAACTTGCTTTCGAGAATGACTAGGTCAAGCAATCCATGGTAGAACTAAGCAATCATTGATTGCTTGGCAATCTTATATATCTCCATGATGCAACTTGTTCAACAAGTGTAAAAATGTATCATAATATTAACTTTTCTATAGTTAACTCATCTTACAAAACTAAACAAGCTAATCATTATACTATATATAAAACATGAAACTTAATATACATTTGATAATGTACCACATGACCTGTAGCTTTTCAATTATTATTTAAACAAGAATATGCTTGACAATCCTCCTAAAATTCCTTTACAAAGACATTATCCTTTGTGCGCACATTTAAGTAAGTCAACATCTTGAAATTGAATTAGAAAGAACAATATGATATTAGAGACATGTGGACAGTCTAATTACATTATCATAATAGACGTTACTCACAACAACTACCATTATCCATGAATGTTCAAATGTTTGCAATGGTAGGTTATTTGTGATATTCTCAAATATTTTGAGAATAATCTCTTTACGCATTCCAAAAAAGTACAATACCCAACAAGGTCATTTTACAACTTTAAACAACGATGACTTAGTCATTTATGACAACTTAAGTTTAAATGCACAACTATAAATGAATAATCCTTTTATACCATATAAATGACTCAACTCCCATTAATCCAATGATATAATAAAACTTATAGTGTTCTCAATGTGGTCCTATATGTAATCACATCATGATACCTTAACTATTACTATTGTAAGACTTGTTTATGACAAAATGAACTCTTAATTTTGTTGACAAAGTTCTCTTTATTATTTATGTGATCATCTCTACTAATTCTCTCTCTCACACACACACACACACACACATATATTCTTATGTTTAAAATGGAAAGATACTAATGACATCCTAAATCAAGATAGACATTTAACTACCATGAAGATATGGAAGGAATTATACATGAATATAGGAGGAAATATCTCACTAAATCATTTTTTTTCGCCAACTAAATACATCACTAAATCAATTCCCTCTTCATAGAGAAGTTATAGCAAACGACTTTATTTGTATTACTTAATATTGGATACTAGCAACTTTATAGATAAACTTATGTTGTTGCTTATTTTACGTCTATAATGAATTAATGCCTTCATTTAGAATTTATGAACACTCTTAATATTTATGTTTTAGTGAAATTTCCTGAAGTACATCGTAAAGTCTCCATGGATGGCTAAATTTTAATCACAATTGGTCTCAACTTAATATGTTAATAGATTGAAGCTCAACAATACAAGTTCCATGTAAAATTAATATTCTACAAAAATTAGAGATGACAATCCTCCCAGATGTGATCACTCACAATGAGTTTGATTACTCCCACTAATTTTGGCATTCCAGAATAATCGGCATTTCAAAATACTTCACAAAACTGTAAAATAAAATAGACAACTCACTTAAATTTCTAAGACATTTCTGCATTTTCACCAAAATATTTAGTTTCAATTTCTTAGAATATTCTCCTTCCATACTTTTTTTATAAGACAATTCTATATAAGAGTATATTTTAAATTAAGCTTCCAAGCAACCTTTGATATTTCAAGAGGATTTAAATATAAATTGTTGGAATCTCATATAAAATATACATAATTGTCTTTAGTGTGTCCTTCAAGAGGAAAATGGTATCATGTAAAATGTCTATTGACATTATATTTCTTCTCGCAACAATTCCACCTATATTAGGTGAGTTTAAGTAAGAAGAAACTTTTCATATAGATTAAGTTTTAGATCATTAATGATGTACTTATCATGTCACCCATCTCTTTCAATTAATTTAACTGTATTAATCTGTTTATAAGAGTAACCACCCAATTTTACTTTATATACTCTAAATTCGTTAAATGACACTACTAAATTATAAAATAGATAGAATTTGGGTATTATGAAAGGTTAACTGTAAAAAGAGATGAATTAATATTAGTATACTGAATCGCCTACTTTATCATAAAGTAAAAATAAGATTACGGTTGGGATCAACAAGATCAATTATGAAAGGTCCACTGTAAAAAGAGATGAATTAATACTAGTGTACTGAATCAACTGATTTATCATAAAGAAAAAATAAGATTACAGTTGGATCAACAACATTAATATATGATAGAATTTAAATACAAGTAATATGTAAAGGCATATATAGAAGAGAAATATATATATCACTCCCCATCCTAGATATAAGACTTGAGCGCAGTAGTCAAAACGTTATGAACTATTGCGGGAATGGAAGCAGTGAATGACGAAAGAGAGGCAAAGCCAGATCATGGATCTCCAAAAATATCTGCAGAGTAGGGACATCAAACATGTTTTCGTCAGTCGGGACATTTGGATTGAGCCAGAACAAATAGACAGGCCCCCCAGAGTTTCAATTTCAAATGCTAAATGATTGAGACGGAATAGAAATTTTTCTATTTTGTAATACTACTTTTATATAATAAAGTAAAATGTAGGACCTGCATTTAAGATTAAAAAAAGGTTAATGCCAAAGGAGCTTCCCTTATATAAGTTTACGATAAACAATATTTGAATTCTCCTTAAAACATATCTATATTTAGTATTGAAAAATATCTATATTTAATATATATCTTTAAAAAGAACACAAGTGCTTCTTAAAAAATATTTGGGGGGGGGGGTGTTTAAAAATCCAGTTATTAGTAATTAATTAAAATATTTGAGGGCGCTTCATAAACTGAACTTGCATGGCATGTGGGTTGCATCCTGGTGTTGGCCTCACCCTGAAATAATTGGGACTCGCTACACCGCCTGCGCCTCTCTCCTTTCTGTACCTCCTCACCATTCCATTATTCCCATTACTATTACTATTACTATTCTATTCTATTTAATAGTATAATAATATTATTATTATTACGGCGCTTCTCAATTTCAATCTCTGATTCTCAATTCAATTGCCCTTCTTTTCTTCCTAAACCTTAATACTCCATGTTCCCAACAGAGACATGATAGCTAGAGCGGTGGTGGAGTATACGAGTCTGAGGGATATAATACCGGAGCATCCGAGGCCGCCGGCGATCGTGCCTCCGCCGAACAGTCGCAGCTGGAATGAGATCCCCATCAAGAATCCGCTAGTGAAGCAGGCTGCTCTGGCTTATCTCCAGGCCACGCCCGCCCCGCCTGATGTCGCCCGTAAGGGCCTCTTTCGCAAGTTGAAGGACTTGTGCTTTTGTCCAATCAGAGGAGACTCTGCATGCTTTGACTTCCTCAACGGCGTCGTCTTCAAGGCTATCGCCCAATTTTTTGTTAGGTTTTGTGAAATAAGAGGAATGGATGATAGTGACGAAGACGAAGACGACGATGACGACGAGGGGGAGATCGTTGACTGAGAGATCGCAATTTCCTTGCTCTGCAGCATTTGGTTTGACTATTAGATGAGATGTTCGGTCCACTGTAAATATTAAAATGATTTGTTCCCCTCTCCTGCTGCCACGCAACCGTAAACAGAAGCACGACTGCGCACTTGCTGTGGCTTTTCAATACCTTTTTTTTTTCTTTTAAATGAAATTTTGATTTTCATTATAAAATGATTATCACCTCAATGTTTAGCACAATTGTGATTATTAATAACTAATATAAGGACTAATTAATATATATATTTTTAAAAAAATATGTTTGAAATTTCAGGTGCAATAAGGACATTTTCATGCGGTTTTAAATGGAGGTACCATGCTTACTCAGGATCAAAGCACTTTGGAAGGACCAATCACATATGAAACTTGGGCAAGGCGGCTACCACCGCCATGGTAACTTCATGTGAAATTTTTGGTGGGAGGGTCACTCACTAGTAATGTTATTAAAATCAGACTGGATTGATTAGTTTAAACTGAAAACTGATGAATTGGTAGTTTGATTAGCCGATTTAAAAGGTTAGATTGATTTAACCTTTTTAACTCCAATCTTATCCGAATTTCATATAAATAACTTTAAAATTTTTATTTTTTTACGGGTCTAACCCTAGGTTAGCTTCCGTTTAACTCTAATCTAACACATTGACTTAGTACCTCGATCGGTTAATAACCAGTCTAAATTTAATAACCTTACTTCCTAGTTAAGCCATTGCTTAAATCTTGGTATGTCTTTTCGTAGGATTATTCTCCGTATGCTGTCAGTTATTAAGGAAAAAAAAGGGAGGGAGGTTATGGAACTGGGCTATCATTGATTATGTCCATCAACAATTGTTGCAAGACAAAGCATTAAAGATCCAGTCCAAATTAAAGCTGTATGATGTAGGTGGATTGTTGGCCAATATTATAGAAAATGACATCCTAGTCTGTGTATGAATGTTATTTTTAAGGTTTGATTTTTACAGTCTCAAGTGAAAAATAATGGAAAGCAACGCTTCCTTGACACATGATGTTATAGTGTCCAGAGAAATAAATTATCAAGAGCAAATTTATCACTGGTCATTTGTCTGGATTGGTTGGATAATGTATACTCTGCCACTGTAAATTGCTTCAAATAAAAAAATGCTAATTTTTACATGATTGTTGGGATTATCTTGATAAGTATAAAGCATGGATATAAAATTTAAGTTGGTCTCGCTTCAACTACTTTTTGGCTTCCTTTTATAATCGGAAAATAGTATTCGCGTAAATGCTATATTAATTTTGTTACTTAATTCTAATAAAATGTATGTATGCATGTATGTATGGATGCATGCATGCATACATATATGTATGTATACATACATATAGATGTGTGTGTGTGTTTGTAAAATAGTTATATACATTATATAATTTTTATTTTACAAATATCTATATGATTTTTCAATTGAATGATGTATTATTAGAGAACCATGTATTATGATATTTTAATTAAAAACTCAATAATAAATATATAAATAAGTGTATACTGTGATAGCCGGGATTAATATTTTATGCTATTCAAGGTGAACCCAGCTTTTTGCAGTATAAGTGTAACACTAGCTGAACTTTAATACAGCATAATTGAGACTTCTGAAAATTGCTATAATTCATAACTGAGATTTAAGGTAAGATTCTCATAGATTGACAGATAGCAAAATATGGCTTTAAACATGGCTGAGCTAGATTTTGACATTCTTCATTAACAACCATTTGAAGGGTAGCTAAGGTGAGGCGGTCCCCAGAAAAATGTTTCGGTGCTATCCTTTCATTCATCACATTACAGTTTACAAATAACAAGGCAATTTTGGTATCAGAAACAAAACAGATAACCAAGATAATTTAAAGGAGGGATCATTTATCTGAAAACTAAATATATGCTCCAACCCTCACCCCATATAAAAATAATAAAACAAAAGACGGATATTGGTTGGCGCCGTTGATTAGTAATTTTGTTAATTTCTATGGACGGATGAATATACAAATGATTTAAGTGATATAATGCGCAACCTCCATGGCTGTTGTCATACAGCTACTGCAGCATATGTAATTAACAATCACCAGTAATCACCACAAGAGCAGTGTCCATCTTTGAAGTGATGGAAGACTTTAGAATCCCCTACTATAATCTCTCTTCTGGCATTCTTTGAAATCTTCTTTACAAATATATGGCAATCTTTACATATTCTTGTGTTTTTCCTCACCAGAATAGGATTTTCAATTGTTGCAGATATCAATCCATAACATATTGCCAATCTTACACTGTGGTTCTTCGGTAAATTTGCTCCTTTTCTAGCCACATCTGTTGGCTTGAACTTGGTGAGACCAGAGATGCAATTTCCATCACCAGTGTTCCCTAATAAAATATCTCGAACATTATGGATCATGTCGGACTCAATTTGAGATCTGTCGCCATTTGTAAACCTGTGCAGAGAATGATTGGTCTCTATTAAGCTGCAAGCCACAGTTCTGTCTGATCCTTCTTTCTTCATAATAGACCTTATGTGCTCCACATTCTCCCACCTCCCGGCCTCAGCATACATATTTGAAAGTAAGACGTGACACCCAGTATTATCTTGCTCTATCCTAAGGATGCGCTCAGCAGTAAGTTCAGCTAATTCTATGTTTCCTCTGTTTCTACCAGCATTCAATAAAGATCCCCATATGCGGGCTGTAGGCAATACTGGCATTGCCTCTATAAAACTCACAGCTTGATCCAGATCACCAGTTCTACCAATAAGATCGAGCATGCATCCATAGTGCTCTATCTTAGGCTCTATTCCATAGTCAAGTTTCATTGAATTATAGTACATCCATCCATCATCAACCATGCCAGCATTGCTACAAGATGATAGCAGTGAAACAAAAGTGCTATTGTTAGGCTGGATGCCTTGTTTTTTCATTTCTGAGAAAAGTTCAATCGACAATTTCCCCATACCATGAATGGCATAAGCCATCATCATAGTATTCCATGATATGATATCCCTACATGACATTTGATCAAAAATTCTCCTTGCTGTCCTTATATCTCCAACACCTGCATACATATAAATAATTGAATTCAAAACAAATGAATTTGAGTGGTACTGTAATTTCATGATATAACCATGAATTTGCTTGCCCTCCCTTAATGATGCCAATTCAGCATAGGCGGGAAGGATGCTTGCAATAGTAAACGCATCTGGTCTGAGATTTTTGCTCATCAGTTCTTCAAATAGTTTCAAGGCCTTCTCGTACCACTTATTTTTTACATACACGGCAATCATGGCATTCAATGTTATCAAGTTCTTGTCTTCCATTTGATTAAAAATCAGCTCTGCCAATTTCAGTACACCGAATTCTCCGTACATGCCAAGCAAGGCAGTTTCTAAAACTGGATGAGGAAGAAAACCTTTCCTAATAGCAAGTCCATGGATAGACTTACCCACCAAAACAGCTCCCAATTGTTCACAACAAGGAAGCAAATTTATTAGTGTAATATTATCAACTGACAAGTTATCAGCCTCGAGCATCTTTCTCATGGAACCCAAAGCCTGAAGTGGTTGACCATTCAGTGCATATCCACCAATCATTGCATTCCAAGCCACAACACTTCTTAGAGATATTCTGTCAAAAACTCTCTCGGTATAATCTAGCCTTCCACACTTGCTGTACATGTCAATAAGGGACGTCTGAACCATAACGTCGGATTCAAACCCCAATTTGAGCGCGATACAATGTGTTTTCTTCCCCAGTGACAGAGAAACACCCAGAGAGCATGCATCAAGCGCATTTATTATAGTGAACTTATCCGGTCGAATCTCAAGTCCCAGCATTTCTCGAAAGCATCTCAACGAGTTCAAGTGGTCCTTGACCAAAGAATATGCACCAATCATAGAATTCCACGAAACCAAATCTCTCACAGGCATTTCTTCGAAAACCCTTAACGCCAAATCAACGAGTCCAAGCTTCCCATACATAGCAATAAGAGCATTGCAAATATAAACATCCATGTCTAATCCCACCTTAAATAACTTGCCGTGAATCTTCTCTCCCAACGTCAATGCCAACAAACAACCACAAGCTTTGATTGCAAACGGGTAAGTGAGATTATCCGCAGGAACCCCTTCAAGTTCCATTCTATGATACAAATTAAGTGCCTCTAGAAACAACCCTTTATCTGTATAGCCTCTGATCAAGGCATTCCAAATAAATGTGTCGAAGTGGTTCATTTTCTCGAACAGGTTGAGTGCGTCTTCCATAGACCCGGAAACAACAGTCTCCACCAGAGCCCTTGTGAGTAAGGAATTGGGTGGTCCCCTAGAAGCTTTAAACTTCTTGGATCGAGCGTGGCGAAGTTGTCGGTCAGAGAATCCTGGTTCATTTTCGAGATCCAACTTCTGGTGGGGTTTTTGCTCGGTCACTTGTTTCCGCGAGTACTTTTCCGGTTTGGTGGAGTTCAAGAAGAAGCTATGGCGGCAGGCAAGCGTTGCAGCCATGTCTGAACGGCCGCAGAAGTGAGCAGCACCCACCGTCGTGTCACTTGTTTTCGGCGAGATAAGATGGCCGTTAAGCCCTGCGGGGTGAACTATTAACTAAACTACCTGACATCCATTAATTAATAAGAGATATTTCTTTTTGTGGGTAGTCTTGGACTCTCGGTCAAGCTATTTCTACATGATTTGGGCCTAGGTCAGGCCCATCACATCTCTTTTGTATTTTTCGAGCCTTTCAAAATTTCTAACGAAAGAATTGAAGAAATCACCAATAACAATGGTATAAATTGAACGGTCGTGGTCTTGTAACAATTGGATTTCCAATTACACGAAGTTTCTCTTTGAAGTCTTTTATTTTTAAGTGTGAGGTTGTGAGTTGAAAGTCTCTGAATTATGATTAAAAAAAGTGTTCATTGAATGTTGGCTATATATAGACACACATACACGCATTAACACTCATGTCATTCGGTCTTTTTTTTTAAAAAAAAAGAAGCAACACACATGTAAGTCTTTAAACAAATGGTTCCATTCATACTTTTCTTATTCGAGGTGGAGAAACATTTGGTTCTGCAACCCAAAAAAAAAAAAATCCACAATCACCACATGAAATGGACCATGTTAGTTTGCACAATCACACATTTTGAGTAATTAGATGTGTGATTATGTGGATAACAAAAAAATGTAGGGAAAAAGTAAAATAAAATACATGGAATAATGCACAGAGGAAACGCCAGTAGTGTTGATGGAATAGATAGAATGAGAAGGAAATTAATGAATGGAGGAAAGAGAGGAAGCTGAAAGCTATTCACTCGGGGATGCTTTGAAGAGCAGGAGTCCAGCAGTTGTGATGATGTTTGGCCTTCATGGCATTGATTGTTGATATATGCTTTCTCCTCAAGGCGTTCAATCGTTGCTCCGCCGTCAAGGACGAGTAACTGGCGGCGGCGCCACCCATGGCTTGTATCAATTTCTTTAGATCGCTCTTCTTCACCATAATCTTCATCGTCACCACCCCATTTTCCTCACTGCACGTAACTACTCCTCCGTTTGCCTTGGCCACGCCTTCCAACGCCCTGTTCCTTCTGTTCCTTTGATTCCCGCCGCCTCTCAGAAACCCAAGCCCTCTCTTCAACGATGCCTTCCCTGCAACCTTCATCAGTTCCATCTCCAGCTTTACTCTACGTATGTCTGTCTGTTAATGAAACTTCAGGTTGGCTTCACCTCTATATATATATACACACACACACATACAGGGTGATTCCATAATACCTACTTACGAATTAATAATAATGATAATAATAAAATAATGGTAGGAATTAATAACAAGCTCTCGACTTGATTGGAATATAATAATGGACATTATAATTAAATAATGCGTGCGTGCGTAGCTCTCTCCTCACTTTGAATTTATTATATATAAATAATCTCATTAAGATGAGAGTCAATGGCTACGTAAATGTGAAGCGAAGCAATCATAAGTTTTAGGAACTAATATGTGAGTAGTTGATTAGTGTGTTGGGGGAGAAACACACGCCAACAGCTCAGCCAGCACATGACAAAGAGGAAGAAGAGGGTCGGAGGAATTTTTGTGACAAGGACGCGTTTGCATGAATGGGGCCCCGAGTACAGGCCGGTTCCTCTATTTATATATGCATCTGCATAAATAACAAGTTGAATTCTCAGGTAGCTAGGCAGAAAATTAAAATTCTTCAAACCTTATCATCAATATTATCGCATACTATTATTATTATAGCGAATTACAGTTGGCATTTCAGGGAATATAGTGGTTACCACCTAAAACCTGTATAACCATTTTTTTCAAATGATTGAGCTGTACTTTCTTAATGAATTCTCCCTTGAAATTCTTTTTCAAGCGCTACCCTCCTGGTCCTAACTCGTTAACTGCCTGTCTAAAGGGTTTAAATATTGGAGAGGAAATTACTTGTTATTGCTGATTTAGTTATTATTAGTACTGCATGTCAACATCCGATATTAAATAATAAATTCATGGCGGTTTTCATTTCTGCATGAATCAGATTCAGAGATTATATGTTACGCGCCAATTATGAATTAGCACCTATATATGCACAGGGCCTAATAATCTGATGATTGAAGCGCGGCGACTAGCTACTACCAGAAATTTAAGTCTAAGTTGTTGAGCTCAAGCATAAACAAGCGAGCACCGGTTGACAAATACTGTCTCAAGTCTCAACGACTAGCTACAATATTGTAATCAGGCCTCGTCCTTAATTAGCTGTTCTTTCATTCGATCAACAAGGATTTACAAATATATCCTCTACAAAACACAAGCCTCTATAGCTGTTAATTTTCATTCTGTTAATTATATAATTGGCAAAATCAATATCCTCATTCAATTTATGATTTATATAGGAGGAATTATATTTGCTTTAAACTAAGCCCTAATAACTTCCAGACAGATCCCAGCGCAAACAACATATAAAACTTATCCTCTAATGAGTTACAAAATAATTAACATTTTAAAAAACATTTAGGTCACGTACAGTTTTTTATTAGCTATATATATATATCGATCAAAATGCCCATATGTATAGTATAGTGGCGTGGAAGTTTCTCTTAGGGGGTCATAAGTTTGATCATTATCTCAAAGTGCTGGCTTGTCCTAGTAATGAGAAAAATAAAATAAAAGTTGAACAAGCAAGCAAGATATATAATACAGTGTGTAGAGGAAGCTAAGGATGAAGGAACAAGACATGAATAATTGGCAAAGATGGCGTTAATTAAGGGATGACATATATAGATATATAGATGGCGTTGGGCAAGCACTAATTGGCTAAATTAAAATTGGAGTGAAACACGGCTCCTCCCTACTAAAACTATTTTGGCGTATACTCTCTATTGGAAGCTTTGTTTAGAGCCACCGACCACATGTCATAGGCTTTTGTATTCCGTGTAGGGCCTTCTTCCATATACGCTAGAACTAGTAGCCAAGTCTTTTGTCCCTATTCCCTCAATATATAATACAGGTGTTACGTTGTTTGTATTATACTCGACGTTAGCGTAACTGATTCTCAGCATGATTTATTGATCTATTTATTGGGGGTAAATAAAATCAATAAATCACAGAGCTGTATGTATAATAGACGCAGAGGATCGGAGGACCTAAGGTGAAGAACATATACGCGCGGGGTGTTGAATGGGCGATAAATAAAGGTCGCGGGGTTAATTATTGGATATGATACAATCACTCTTAAAACCTGGTAATAAATTGGCTTTTACAATAGTCAATACTCAATAATTAATATTAAGAGTATATTGTCGGTAGGGTGAAATAGGGTAGGTTTTATTTAAATAGGTTTGGTCTTGTAATAATAGAGATTTAAAGCTTGAGCATGGAGTTGAGTCTATATGTAAACTTTTTTTTTTTTTAATGTATGAGCATGGCCCTTTAAAAGGGTTGCCAATGTCTGAAGTCTGTTTAAAAGCCTATTTAAAATGTAGGCCATTAAATAATTTTTAAAATCTATGTCTCCAAATTTATATATAATAATTTACATTTATTCATAATCCTACATTATGTCTTAAAAGTCTAACATCCATTCTCGTAGTAATATTAGGGTTTAGTAAGAAAAAAAATGTCTAGTAACAATAATTGTCCAAACAAATAAGAATAAAAAAAACTAATTATCTATTAACTAATGAGATATATTTTCTAAAATTGACCAAGTATAACAAGCCGCATGTAAAATTAGATTTTACCTTTTACACTTCCCATATAAATTAAGATAAACCCATCTTACTAAGATTATAATATTTCATATGTCAATAAAATTAAATCATAACAATTATTATACTTTAGTGGATGATGGAAATCAAGTGAGAGGGAGTGATCGTTAGCGTCGCCATCTCGAGTGATCAAAAAGAAGATGTGTAAGGTGAATGATTGATGTGAAAACAAAAATTGAGTATAATAACGATGAAATATGAAATTCAGAATTAAGGTTAAATTAGTAAATTTATAAATAATTTATAAAATTATTTAAATGATATCATATATACTTATATAATAGTATAAATTTTAAAAAAAAAAGTTAAATATGCTAGATATGTAAGCTTGTAGATTCTTATTTATCTAAATAGACTTATTAATAGACCAGAGCTTAAATTTCGTCTATATACTAAATAGATTAAACTTTTATATAGGTTAGACTGACCTATGTTAGGACCTATTTTATTTCCATCCCTGATTGTGTGGAAGCATATTGAAGAGCGCCGAGTGGGATGCCATCCCAAGTTGTACTAGTGAGTTATTGGAAAGTGAAGGAGTCATGTTTAGTGACAGAAGCATCCGATTTGGCATGGAGAGGCAGAAGAATTGAAAATATGAAACTTTGAAAGATTCAATAAGATGCTCCAACAGCTAGCTAGCGGTACTTTGTAGTTGGATTAATTTTTATAGAATAATTTTTATGATTTAAGAGATAAATATATAAAAAAAATTTTATCTCAATTTATAAAAAATAACTTTTAAAACTATAATTTGAGACTTACTCAACTACTTAGATGGAATACGTAATTATTGCAGCCAACCTCCTTTTTATTACATATGCACACATGCGTACGCCTGCCTTTAAAATGTCTTTTCACATTCAGGTGAAATCACATATGTCATATTTTATAGTGTTTGTTTGAAATAACGATTTAAACCTTTAAAAATAATTTTTTAATCATGATTTATGATATATAAGTTAAATATATAAGATAAATTTTTTCTCAATTTACATAAAAATCACTTATAAACTAAAAATAAGTTATCTCAAACAAACTTATAGATGTTGATGTATGGAGAGCAACCATATTCTTGAATGAGCTCTCTTTCAGTTTGCACGATTACCAGCATTCAGCTTCATATATATAGAGAACAAAATTCAGCTTTCAATCCGAGAATCTAATTTTCATCCATATATATGCAGCACAGTTTGCCTAGAACTAGAGTAATATACCTTATTCAACTAACTTCCCGAGATTGCTCCTAGCTCTAGAAGAAATTCGAATCAAACCAGATTGTAAGCAAACTCTGACCAGGAAGAATAATAATATACGAGGGTTGCTTTCATTTAACATGCAAGTTTAGTTACTCCATGATAAATCTTAAATTCTATATATTTTATTCTACCTTATTCATTTATTTTAAGTATTATTTTAGGTTAATTTAGATTTATTAGATAATATTTAAATTGTTAGCTAATTTTAAGAGATAATATAAATATGAATTAATTATGAGATTATTGGACTTCAGTTGTTAATATTTTGATTGCATATTTTGTGATTGAATAATATTTTTAAATATATGATAGATAATGATCTCATTTAATGATTTTGCAAGTTAAGGAAAAGTATATTAGGAAATTCTATGGTGCAAAATTATTTTTTTAAAGTTTAAAGAAGATCTAGCGGTTGAGTTTGAATTAACCAATTCAATTCTAATATATTTAAATATTGTACCTTAAGCTTTCTCATTCTCCTATAAGAAAATACCTAACAACCACATAATTATTCACGCTCTCCATTAAGAGCTTACACTCACACTTTTCCATGGAGTTAGGAAGATGATAATAGAAGCTTGAGCTAGCTTAGGAGATAATTTGGGAGGAGCATGAAGGAAGTTATAACCTAGGACTTACATATGAAGATTACAAGGAAGTGTCTTTTCTTTTTATCAATTTATTTCAAAACTTGAGATTATTTAGTTTTAGATAATCTTGAATTGTATTACCTGAGAACAATTTAGTTTTAGAGTGTAAACTTATTATTTAATTTGGATTAAATTGATATTTTTGGAATGTTTTGTGCTTAAGACATTTGCCGGGAATTTCTATTTACAAACCTTTACATTGTCAATTTAATTATAATTGATTTTTCATTATTAATTTAATTGTCAATTTGGTTTATTCTTTTAATTGTTTAATTGGGTTGGCTAATTGTCTAGTTGTTTAATTAGACAATTGTAAACATGATTTTTAAAATTATTTTAAAATTAATTTTGATTGATTTTTAATGAGTTTAATTAGTCACCGCTTATTTCATTATGATTTTTTTAGTGGAGTAAGTGTTATTGAGTTTGAGGGTTTCCCATACTTCAATTAGGTGATTAAATTTATTAATTCCTTTCTTTTATCAATCTCCCTTTGGTCTAACTAATTAATTTAGGTTAAAAAAGCTAACTTTATGTAAATTCTAAGTTTTTCCCTTCACCGTACCTGAAGTAAATCTTCGTTATCTTTTCTTATTATTTGATTTTCTTAGTTATTAGTTGATTTCTTTTTTCTTAGGATTTTAATTCCCCCTTTTATAAAAACCCGCCTAAAAATTGCATTTACATTCATTTATGTTAGTTTCATTCTCATATAGGTTTTTGGAGTCATTTACATTTTGTAATTAGATAGTAGAGTCTTACATTTTGATTTAGGTTCATTATCACCTAAATTCAGTCTATAGAAAAACTCAGATATTACTCTTTAGGAAAATGACCTAAATTGTTACTATATTATATTATTAATTAGTCCTAGTTTAATTAATTTCTTTAATCACAATGTGTGTGATGTTGGAATTTTGAACAATAATTACATGGGTTATGAATAAGAAGTAGGTTGGAAGAGAAGAGGGAAAAGAAAGGAGAAAATAGTGTGTGGACAAAAGTCCCACATTGGACAAATCAAGAGAAATAAGAGTGTATATAAGGCTCAACTTCTCACCTCTAAAATGGGCCCTTGGGCCAATCCACTTTTGTGGAGGAGGGAGGACATACATGGGCCTTGGTCCACCACACACGTGCGCGCCGCCGCCGCCGCCGGCCGGCTCGGTCGTGTGTGAGATTTTTTTTAGTTTGTCCGAACAATCGCGTTTTATTCTTTCGTGATTTTCCAAACAGTGCGGATATGTGACCGAATGACCGAACCAGTACATCTGTTTATTCTGGTGCGTCTTCTGGTGTGTCCGGTTGCTCTGTCCTAATGTGTCTGTTCACACGACACACCAGTTCGTAGCAAAGAGTCACCATTCGCTTCTGTTCACTCCGTTCTGGTATGTCTGTTCGCACGACACACCAGTTCGCCAACAAAGAGGCACCATTCGCTTCTGTTCACTCCGTTTCGGTATGTCTGTTCGCACGACGCACCGGTTCGCCTCAAGAGTTGAGTTCATCTGATCAATTTCCGTAACTATAAATAGGACGTGCTAGTGACAGGAAAAAAACTCTCAATCTCGAAACACTCCTCTCTTCTCACATATTGCATAGTGCATTCTGCAATCATCTCTACCTGTGCGGTTCTGAAAGCAATATCATTGCGTTCGTCCGGGCTTCAGACTGATAGTGCCATCATCCTGAAGACGCTATCCGTTCTATCCTGGGAGACAATTGTTCGAGAACCTTGTGCATCTGTATAGAGGGAACAAATTTTCTTAAGGAGACAACGTACGTTGAGCTCGGATTTTTCCAAAGTTCATTATTATTATTATCTTCGGCAGTCTTGTAAGTTCTTATACAATATACATAATTTTTCCGTGTTTACAAATTACGCCATCTTAGTTATACAGATTCTTATTGAATTTTCTACTTTATAAGTACTCGGAAACAACAATCTTAAGACAATTTGTAATTGGTTTGTTCTATTAGCATTGGAATCAGCTAAAGTTAATTCATACCGTTGGTGTCTAGGAAAGTGATTTAATTTAGTGGTTATTTAATTAGTCACCGTTGCACCAGCACGGAGAGACTCCCACTTCATTCACACTTACCTGGCCAATTGCTATAATTAACAAAGCTGGTTTCATGTACTAGTAGAAATGTGATTGTAGCTTTTCACTTGATTGTGTTGAATCTGTGTTTAGTATCTTTAATTTTGATTATTATATTGTTCTTAGATTAATCTGTGTGATTAATCAAAGTTTCTGTTTGAGTAACAGAAATGGCAAGTTCGAGTACAAACTTGATGAACCCAATTGGTTCTGCTCCAATGCATAGTGAGAAACCTGAAAAGTTCAATGGGAATGATTTCAAGAGATGGCAACAGAAAATGTTTTTCTACTTAACTACCTTGAACTTGGCACGGTTTATTACTGAATAAGCTCCGAAATTGGAAGAAGGACAACCATTAGACAAGGAAAAGGTTGCTGCAATTGATGCTTGGAAGCATTCTGATTTCCTATGCAGAAATTATATTCTCAATGGTCTAGACAATACGTTATATACTGTATATAGTACTTTGGAGACAACCAAAGAATTATGGGAAAGTCTAGACAAGAAGTACAAAACTGAAGATGCTGGCTTAAAGAAATTTATAGTTGGCAGATTTTTGGACTTCAAAATGCTTGACTCTAAATCTGTGGTAAGTCAAGTTGAAGAACTTCAATTGATTGTGCATGAAATTCACGCCGAAGGGATGTCTCTTAGTGAGTCTTTCCAAGTTGCTGCATTTATAGAAAAATTGCCACCATCTTGGAGGGATTTCAAGAATTATCTCAAACATAAGCGCAAGGAGATGTCACTTGAAGATCTAATTATAAGATTGAGAATAGAAGAAGATAACAAGATTTCTGAAAAGAAATTTGGCAGCAATCCTATAGTTTCAAAGGCTAATATTGTTGAAGATGGTCCAAAGTCCAAGAAACGGAAACACTCTAATGAGGGATCATCAAAGCAAGCCCAAAGCAAAGGCCATAAATTCAAAGGAAATTGTTATAACTGTGGAAAGCCTGGCCATCGTGCTAAGGATTGTAAGAAGGCAAAAGACCACAAAAAGAAGAAGAACACTCAAGCCAACATTGTTGAAACTACTACAGATATGATTGAAAACATGAATCTTTCGGCTGTTGTGATGCAATGTAACTTGGTTGGAAATACCAAGGAGTGGTGGGTGGACACTGGTGCCACTAGGCATGTGTGTGCCAACAGATGGATGTTTTCTTCTTACACCCCTGCGAAGAGAGATGAACAACTTTACATGGGTAATTCTTCTACTTCAAAGGTGGAAGGTGTTGGGAAGGTGGCCTTAAAGATGACTTCTGGAAAAATCGTGACACTTAATGATGTGCTTCATGTGCCTGATATTCGCAAGAATTTAGTTTCTGGATCCCTCTTAATCAAGAATGGCTTTAAGCTTGTATTTGTTTCTGATAAGTTTGTACTTTCTAAGAATGATATGTATGTAGGAAAAGGTTACCTTAGTGAGGGCCTGTTCAAACTTAATGTAATGACTGTAACCAATGATGGTGTTATCAATAATAATATTGCTTCTGTTTATGTGCTTGAGTCTTCTAATTTATGGCATCAAAGATTAGGACATGTTAATTTTAGATTAATTAAAAGTTTAATTCATTCAGACTTATTGCCTAAAGTTGATTGTTCAAATCATGATAAATGTCAAGTATGCATTGAATCAAAATTTTCTAAGTTACCGTTTCCTCCTGTTGAAAGATCAACTGAATTACTAGATTTAATACATACTGATATATGTGATATGAAATCTGTACCATCTAGGGGTAACAAAAAATATTTTATTACATTTATTGATGATTGTAGTAGATATTGTTATGTGTATTTGCTTAATAGTAAAGACGAGGCTATTATTGCTTTTAAACAATATAAAAATGAAGTTGAAACTCAACTTAATAAGAAAATTAAAGTAGTAAGGAGCGATCGTGGGGGAGAATATGATGGCCCTTTCGAAGAATTCTGTATAGAATCTGGTATTATACACCAGACGACTGCTCCTTATACTCCGTAATCAAATGGGATTGCAGAAAGGAAAAATCAGACATTGAAAGAAATGATGAATGCAATGTTGATTACGTCCGATTTACCACAGAATTTATGGGGGGAAGCCATTTTAACGGCTAATTTTCTTATTAATAGAGTGCCCCACAAAAGGATACAAAGCATACCTTATGAAATATGGAAAGGAAAGAAACCTTCCTTGAAATATTTGAAAGTGTGGGGGTGTTTGGCTAAGGTTGCAATTCCTAAACCCAAAAGGTTGAGAATTGGACCTAAGACAGTGGACTGTGTGTTCATTGGCTATGCACTTAATAGTAGTGTATATCGGTTTTTGGTTTATAAGTCCGATGTATCAAATGTATGTGTTAATACAGTTATTGAGTCAAGGGATGCTACGTTCTTTGAGAATATATTTCCGTATAACAAGGGAAATGAGGCAAGTGATCGTAATAATAACAATACAGTGATACCATGGGATGCTACTACTAATGAGGGTTCTGTTGAAGAGGAACCTAGACGTAGTAAAAGGCAAAAGATCGCCACATCCTTTGGGCCTGATTTTCTGACTTTTTTGTTAGAAAATGAGCCTCAAACATATGAAGAGGCTATGGGCTCTCCTAAAGCACCATTCTGGGAAGAGGCTATCAATAGTGAAGTTGAATCCATTCTGTCAAACCATACCTGGGAATTGGTTGACCTTCCTCCTGGCAATAAGCCTCTAGGAACTAAGTGGGTCTTCAAAAAGAAGATGAAAGCAGATGGCACTATTGATAAGTACAAAGCTAGGTTGGTAGTAAAAGGCTACAGACAACGTGAAGGCCTAGACTACTTTGATACCTATTCACCTATTACAAGGATTACATCCATTAGGATGTTAATCGCATTAGCAGCATTGAATGGGTTAGAAATACATCAAATGGATGTGAAGACAGCTTTCTTGAATGGTGTTTTAGAAGAAGAAATCTATATAGAACAACCTGAGGGATTTGTTGTCTCAGGACAAGAACGGAAAGTATGTCGATTGATAAAGTCTCTTTATGGACTTAAGCAAGCCCCGAAACAATGGCATGCGAAATTCGATGAAGTTATGTTATCAAATGGCTTTAGCATTAATGAATGTGACAAATGTGTCTATATTCGAAATACTGCAAATGGGTTTGCAATAGTCTGTCTTTATGTAGATGACATGTTGATAATGGGTAGTAATAATCAAATGATTAAAGCTACTAAGCGATTACTTACAAGTAAGTTCGACATGAAAGATATGGGTCTAGCAGATGTTATTTTGGGAATTAAAATCCATAGAACATCTGAAGGGTTGGCTTTATCACAAGCACATTATATTAATAAAATTCTAGAGAAATTCAAGAGTTTAAACATAGTTCCTGTGAAGAACCCTATAGACCCTAGTTTTTGTTTGTTGAGAAATACTGGAAAAGCTGTAAAACAAAAAGAATATGCTCAAGTGCTAGGTAGTCTTATGTATGTTATGAACTGCACTAGACCTGATATTGCCTACGCTATAAGCATGTTGAGTCGCTTTACTAGTAATCCAAACGAGTATCATTGGAAAGCTATGGAAAGAGTTTTGGGTTACTTGAAGCACACTCAAAACTTTGCTTTGCATTACGAGAAGTATCCTGCAGTGTTAGAAAGGTATTGTGATGCAAATTGGATCACCAGCTCTAATGACACAAGATCCACAAGTGGATATGTTTTCACCCTTGGTGGGGGTGTTGTGTCTTGGAAGTCATCCAAACAGACTTGCATTGCAAGATCAACTATGGAAGCAGAATTTATTGCTTTAGATAAAGCTAGTGAGGAAGCTGAGTGGATTCGTAATTTTCTTGAGGACATTCCTAGTTGGCCAAAGCCGGTACCGGCAGTATATATACACAGTGATAGTCAAGCAGCTATTGGTAGGGCCAAGAATGTCATGTATAATGGTAAGTCTAGACATATACGTCGAAGACATGATACCGTTAGACAATTACTCTCTAATGGAATCATCTCAATTGATTATGTGAAATCAAAAGAGAATATAGCGGATCCATTGACTAAAGGAATTCCTAGAGAGTTGATTAGAAATTTGTCGAAAGGAATGGGTTTAAGGCCGATAAATTGTTGATCATTGCGGTAACTCTACTTAGATGAGTGGAGATCCCACAAACTAGGTTCAAAGAGACAACTAAGTAATGATAGACTGTAAACACTGTGGAGATTTAAACTCATACTCATTCCTATGATAAAACAATGCATATATATATATTAGGGTAAGCATTTAGGCTTTTAATGGTTTCTTAATCTGATGTGTTCAGATGATGTATATTGATTTACATCGTAAGGAATCACCTATGTGAGTGTGAAGTGGGGCCGCTTCTACGAGAATTTAAAACGGTCAATTCTCTAGAACACTCGCAGAACCAGGCAGGTGTCCAGGGCCAAAATGGGCACAACATGAGAACCAATGATGCTAGAGGAGCAATTGTGTGACTCCTATTGTCTTGGTATACATTAAAGGTTGACGGTTCAAGACAACACGTCCACCGATTGACCGAGTATATCCGATAGGTTTTACTAGAGAAGGTTCAAAGGTGACCCCTACCTATCTCGATGCAGATGCTTCTCGTAGAGGAATCGTACTTTGCATACATGTTCATTTGCATTTGATCATTATGGACTAACTTCTTATCCATGTGGGGGATTGTTGGAATTTTGAACAATAATTTCATGGGTTATGAATAAGAAGTAGGTTGGAAGAGAAGAGGGAAAAGAAAGGAGAAAATAGTGTGTGGACAAAAGTCCCACATTGGACAAATCAAGAGAAATAAGAGTGTATATAAGGCTCAACTTCTCACCTCTAAAATGGGCCCTTGGGCCAATCCACTTTTCCACCACACACACGCGCGCGCCGCCGCCGCCGTCCATCCGGCCGGCCGGCTCGGCTCGGCTCGGTTCGGTTCGGTCGGTCGCGCGTGTGTGAGATTTAAAAAATAATTTTTATTAAATTATTTTTTAGTTTGTCCAAACAATCACGTTTTATTCCTTTATACCTCTTCGTGATTTTCCAAACAGTGCGGATATGTGACCGAATGACCGAACCAGTACATCTGTTTATTCTGGTGCGTCTTCTGGTGTGTCCGGTTGCTCTGTTCTGATGTGTCTGTTCGCACAACACACCAGTTCGTAGCAAAGAGTCACCATTCGCTTCTGTTCACTCCGTTCTGGTATGTCTGTTCGCACGACACACCAGTTCGCCAACAAAGAGGCACCATTCGCTTCTGTTCACTCTGTTTCGGTATGTCTGTTCGCACGACGCACCGGTTCGCCTCAAGAGTCGAGTCCATCTGATCAATTTCCGTCAACTATAAATAGGACGTGCTAGTGACAGGAAAAAAACTCTTAATCTCGAAACACTCCTCTCTTCTCACATATTGCATAGTGCATTCTGCAATCATCTCTACCTGTGCGGTTCTGAAAGCAATATCATTGCGTTCGTCCGGGCTTCAGACTGATAGTGCCATCATCCTGAAGACGCTATCCGTTCTATCCTGGGAGACAATTGTTCGAGAACCTTGGGCATCTGTATAGAGGGAACAAATTGTCTTAAGGAGACAACGTACGTTGGGCTCGGATTTTTCCAAAGTTCATTATTATTATTATCTTCGGCAGTCTTGTAAGTTCTTATACAGTATATATAATTTTTCTGTGTTTACAAATTACGCCATCTTAGTTATACAGATTCTTATTGAATTTTCTACTTTATAAGTACTCGGAAACAACATGTGATCACTCCCTAAGGCGAAGAAGCAGCGGATTCTGGTTTTTTTGCAAAGAATTATGTGCGTGCATAGGGGTGAAAATGCTGGTCTCGCCACCTTTCCCCCGACGTGGATCCTTTGAACGCTCAACAGACAGATACAGATGCCATTGGATCAAGCAATAGTTTCCCCTCCTTATTGGCGGCCCAAACGGCCCGGTCATTGAATTTCAATCTTGGACTTATGATTTGTAGTGGATTATGCTTCTAAGTAATTCTCTTCTATTTTAACAGTGAGTTTGGATCTAAAAGAAATGGTTAGTGCTTTATAACTCAGTGAGTAAAGTTTGAACCCAATTAAAAGAGGTGTCCACATTTATTGACAAATAATACTTCAAATAGAATTGCTTCCACCAAGCTGGTAATTCCGTTCTAGTGTGTTCTTAATGGCACGTGATGTGGCCATTGCAATTACTTCAATCAAAAACTAAATGATGACCCACAACTAGTAATATCAGCTTATCTCCAACCACTGCACTCAATCTCAACGTAGACTTTGTTCTCCCATAATGACACTAATTCCCATCTCCAATTTAATTGTCCGCTATTTTAGTTGACTTGTTACATTTATTTATCACCCAGTTAATAAAGAATCAAATATATATAATGATCAACTGAGAGGCAAAATATGTTTGTCAATATATAGCTAGTTTTCCCCAAAAAAAACCGCATTTAATTAAATTTTTAGATCTTTCTAAAATAAAATATTTATTGAGAAAAATAGTAATATATAAGCATACTCATCATTTATTATTTCAAATGTAATTTTTTTCCCAACATACTCCAAAAGTAATTTTTACCACATCCAATGACATTATTTTAGGACTCTCAGCCTCAACACTGCCACAACCCTCAAATATTGACTTGATGCTCATTACAGCGATGTGCACTATAATAATCACAGTTGTGACAAGTTTTACCCCAAATACAGTATATATAGTTTCTACAATATAGGCATAAATTAATCAACTAATAGTTTTTAAATAAAAAATCATTTTTTTGAAAAAGAGATTAGAGAATAATCTTTATTTTAGATTCTATTCATATTAAATTAACTTTTTTAAAAAATAAAAAAATAAAAAAGTTGAGATACTTGGACAGCCCAGATTTTGATCTCAGCCACGATCAGCGTTGAGACCTAGAGGCGAGCTTCATCGGTTTTGCCTTTTATTTTATTTTATTATTATTATTATTATTATTATTATTATTATTATTATTATTATTATTTATAGTAGGCTTTAGGTATATTATGGAAGTCACTCTCCGTTGTGTCTTAAAAAGTATTAGGAGGTAAAGAAAACCGAACTTTTGGCCAAGAAGAAAAGGGAAAAGAAAAAAGAAAAAAAGAAACCGAAAGATATGGGAAATGAGAGCATAGATGACTTGAGTACAAAAGCGTGTCGTGCCCCTATTAATTCGGTGGCGTTACTCGTTGGAGTTGCGCGGGGGGAGAGAGAAATGGAGAAGGAGTTGAGGCAGCTTTTGGTGACGGTGTTTCTGTGGGGGACGGCAACTTTTATGGTGGTTCCGGCTATAACGGATGTGACGGTGTCGGCGCTTTGCCCCGCCAAATATCAGTGCTCTCTTGCTATTTATCTCACCGGATTCCAACAGGCCGTTAAGTATTCCTATTCTTCAATATTCTACCTCTCTTGCTATTTATCTCACCGGATTCCAACAGGCCGTTAAGTATTCCTATTCTTCAATATTCTACCTCTCTTGCTATTTATCTCACCGGATTCCAACAGGCCGTTAAGTATTCCTATTCTTCAATATTCTACCTTAATTTCGTCTCTGCTGCTTCTTCTCAATTTGACATGATCCAATTGTACGTTTAGTTTCCTAAGTTATTTCTCTTTCCCCATCTTTATATAAACCAACGTTTTCATGTTTGTATGCGCGCGCATATATATCATAATGCATGAAATGGTTTTGACTAGTGCCGGCCAAAGAAAAAAGTGGTTTCGACCGGTGACTCCCTCAGTAGTATTTAAATTAAATAACTTCACGTTTATTTAATATTATAAATTAGATTCTTAGAGTTTTTAACAAAAGTATCTGTTTCAGATGCCCAAATCTCCAAGTATATTCGAATTCCCAGCCTATGTCTACTGTGAAATTAATTTTCTTGAAACGGTATAGCTGCCGCCTGCTGGAAAATGGAAATTAAACCCCATAAATATGTGAATATTTGATCCAATTATGATTTAGAATAAAGTGGGATATAAGCCGGCCCTTTTTAGGTGTCCAACTTGTTAATATTTTTGTTTGCCGGATTTATTATGGAATATGGAGCGAGTCTGAGCAGAACTGTGCATTAATTGTAGAAACAGATTGGGTGTATATTTATGAATGAATGAGTTAGAGTTATGTTGGAATATAATTAAATAATGAATGAGTGCAGATAACGGGGGTGGGTGCGGTGGTGACGACGCCGTTGGTGGGGACCTTGTCAGACAAGTACGGCAGAAAAGCTCTGCTCACGCTTCCACTCACCCTCTCTGTCCTTCCCTTCGGTTCGTATTATCTTTGTCGTTCATTTCTCCTTTCTGTTTTCATTATCGTTTTGCGTTTGTTCGTAAACTACAAAATCTAGAATATCTTTGTTGGGATGGGACCACACCTGCCCCTACGATCTCGCCACGTCATTCTCAAATGTTGGTGGGGTCCACCACTTTCGGCCCTCGTTATCATTATTCATTAGTCATTGCAGTATTGCATACCGGGACCCACACACCCTCTCTACCCCTTGCCACCTACAATTTTCTTTAGGGAGAAAAAGGCTGCTGAATTATATTTCTTGAGCTCCCAATGTTTCACAAATGACTCACTTCCAATTACTGAGCTAGATTTTTACGAATGATGCGTAAAAGCGACGCTAATCCTTCCCCGCTCGTATATATATATCTATACATATCCCCCTCTCGCAGCCCATCAAATATAGTTTGGACGTACGTCTTTCCCTTGATCGCGTGTAACTAAACTAACAGAGCTTGTCCTGAGACTTTCGTTTGTTGTATTGTGAACAATATATATATATATATATATAACATTTTGAGCTTCATGATTGCAGCGATATTGGGATATAGCAGGGATACAAACTTCTTCTACGCCTACTATGCGGTCAAGACTCTAACTTCCATTGTGGGCGATGCCTCTGTCAACTGCCTTGCTCTTGCCTACGTGGTATCAATTTGATGCCTTTCCCTAAATGATTTTTATCAATGACTTGTTCCCATGGTGGGTTTCAACTTTCTAAGTACTGAATTGTTACTACTGGATATACGATGATTAGGCTGACAGGGTTGGAGAGATAAAAAGAGCATCTGCTTTCGGAATTCTCGGAGGCGTAACCTCCGCTTCATTCGTCTTTGGAACCTTGGCTTCTCGATTCCTTTCCACTGCTCTCACCTTTCAGGTTTTCCATTTTCTTCTTAATTCTCTCTCACTCACCCCATCGTGGATTACTTAAATACTTGCTCCTCCTAATAATAAATGAATGATGGGCTTTAATTTCTTCACCAGGTTGCTGCATTATTTTCCATGAGTTCAGCGGTGTACATGAGAATGTTTCTGGAGGAGAGCTTCGTTATTGGTGGTGGTGTGAGGCGGCCTATGTTGAAAGACAGTGGCACGCCATGTGATGATGAAGAAGACATCAGTCACAACTTGGACTCATCACCACCAATATTCAAGACCCTGCCCTCGCTCGGGGATCTCATTGCCTTGCTCCACTCCAGGTACGTACGTACTAAACCAGACTACCATATATAATCCACCTTACGTTAATATATCCAGTGTTTTATAAAAATGACGAGAGAAGCTTCACTTGTAATTTGCAGCCGCACGTTCTCGAAAGCAGCGATTGTTTACTTCTTTAACAGTCTCGCAGAAGGCGGTATGCAGGTTTCGGTGCTGGTAATTTATAATAATCACATCACTAGCTATATACAGCATGTACACACACACACGACTTTTACATCAAAGCAGAAAATAGTTTATAAAGTTTTTTCAGACAGTTACTTGTAAGTTTGAGATTTTTCCCACGCACGTCATGCATGCAGTACTACTTGAAGTATCGATTTCAATTCAGCAAGAACCAGTTTGCTGATCTGATGCTAATTAATGGGGTTGGAGCAACTTTAGTGCAGGTATGCCTTCAT
The DNA here is from genome assembly GCA_037074505.1 of Albizia julibrissin. Classification (NCBI taxonomy): domain Eukaryota; kingdom Viridiplantae; phylum Streptophyta; class Magnoliopsida; order Fabales; family Fabaceae; genus Albizia; species Albizia julibrissin. The sequence goes on along the minus strand of CM073480.1, from coordinate 471,553 downwards.
ATGATCGATCGATCTGTTCCCCAATTTTGGTTTCTCGATCCAATTTTTCAATATATATTGCAACGGCTCGAATTTATTTGGTTCGTTTTACATTTACAACTCTGCAGCTTCTATTAATGCCCGTATTAGTAGCTGTTATAGGAGAGGAAAGGTTGCTTCCAATATGCCTCTTCGTTGGCAGCATCACTGTAAGTATCAGCCTCCCATATTGTTCTCCACACCGCATCTTGTCAAGCCATATGTTAACACAAATCAGAAGAGAGTATATATTAATGCTTCTCCATATTCAATCTGTTGATTGCAGACTTTAGTTTACAGCTTATCCTGGGCGCCATGGGTACGTAGTTTTCTCTTCAATCGCTTTGACCATTGTTTATGTAATTTCTTCACAACTAGAGTAATCCTGTGCAGTAGTGAAAAGCCATGGTATTGGCTTGCAAATTAAACCATAGAGCTTCCTACGTACACTTTATATTTTATGGTGACAGTGATAATTCTTGAAATCATTTGCAAACCGTGCAGGTCCCGTATGCCCTAGCAGTGTGCACTGTCTTTGGAGCTTTAGTGCGCCCCAGTGTACGTTGCTATACATCTCTTATTTGTTTCATTAAACTTGTGCTTTGTATTCTTATTCTAAGCTCTCTAGTTGGATATGACATACAGATCAGCAGCATTGTATCTAAGCAGGCTGGACCTGCAGAGCAGGTAACAGGATATTCTTCTTCTTCTTCTTAACACTTCATGAGCGTATTATAGCTTTAACCTTCTCTCCACTGATTAGTAGTGTTTGGTTTAGGGAATCGTTCAAGGATGCTTTTCAGGAATTAGCTCCTTCGCCAACATCATTGCACCGTTAATGTTCACTCCACTGACAGGTACGAAGCTAGGTTTATTAAAAGTTGGAGTACTGACCAGAAAAGCTAATTACTTGTCCGTCTGATTCCTGCAAGCGCAGCCTTGTTCCTGTCGGAAGAAGCACCCTTCTATTTTCCAGGTTTTAGCATCACGTGCCTTGGGGTATCACTGGTCAGTGCTCTGAAATAGTTTTAATAACCATAAGATCTTTAGCTTCTCAATCTGGCTGCTTATATTAGTTGCTTCATGATTGCAGGTGATTGCGTTTATCCAGAGTATATGGATCCAAGCTGTTCCTTCTAATACGATTCGCGAGTGGCAAAATCAACCAGCATAACAACACCAACAGGAATGCCTCGGGATGATGGCAACACAATGATTATATATAGGCCTCGATTGTCAAATCCGTTTTGAGCAAATACTAAAGAGATTATAAATAAAGTTATAAGAACATGTCCACAGAATAATTTATTTTATACACACATGTACACAATTGCCACCGTTCTTTGAAGCCAAGAACAGTGTTATTAAAATGAACAAGTCCGCCTAGCCGGTTGTCTCCCCCATCATCGTTGCCGGAGGCCTCATCATCAGCAGAATGGAATCTTGAGATCAACTCCAAAAACGCCCGTCGTAGAGTCAAGTTCTGTTCAATGCCGTCTATGCTAATCCTCTGCCTGGGAAGTGAAAATCGTTGCAGTTCTTGAAAAGTTATCTGGGAAGCCCGCCGCCTAGCTTGTGAATTCTGTCAGAAACGCAAGTTATCATCATTGCAACCACCGAGCTAAAATGATCTATCAACATAATCACTATTATGCACATCTGGCATAATTCTCATCATAATCACATCAAATACAGCAACTTTGGTCAAAGAATTAACTCTAGCGTAATGGGTTCCTCTGCCGCCCAAACGGCTCAAAGAACATGTTAAACCTTTACTTCTCTGATCCACCCACAGAAAGTCCAATAACTAGTTCAATCCCTTCTAAATGCAAGGTTTATAGCGTCAATAGAAAGTTGACCTGTTATGTGTTTTATATTTCATGTCATCTCTAGCACACGGTAACAGAAATCCATCATGTCTCCACCACCACACTTCTCACAGTTTTACCAAGAAGCCCAAAATTCACAAAAGTTAGGACTGGGTCACGCCCCTTGATTACATACAGTTCATAGTGTGGACTGTGGGTGAGATCAGACTTTTAATTCCCAAACTTGTGGGAACAAAATGTTGAGATCACCTGCCAGGGGCAGGAGGAGGAAAGAGGGCTGAAAAGGATTTTTGGAAATAGATCCTAACAGCAGAAAACATCTCACCATTTATTCGGCTTCTAGTGTTTATTTGAAAATAATATTTTTTGGAAAATGGTTGCAGAGTTTATAAGGTTAGAAGGCACGGTTCTAAATAAAACCTAAAGTGCCCTACACATAAAAGACATGATGCCCCTTAATATCATTTTGCCCACCATCTTTCGACTTGCACAAATTAACCCAAAAAGACTAAATTCATACCTGGTTTATATTTTTTTGGTAAATTAGCTTTCTCCAGTGCTGTGGGAGTCCATATTTTGATGTCATTATCAATCCCACTGCTTGCAAGAACCATTGTATGAGGATGAGACTCAATGCAGTTGACAACTGTCTTATCTGCTTCCATTACACGGAGAAGCTTGCCACCTTTCTTTCTCCATATGAAAATCCGACCACAATCTGACCCACTCACCACATACTCACATTTAGGACCAAAAAAGTTAACACCCTTCAATATCCTGAAATTCTTGTGGCCCTTGTAAACTTGTACAGTAATTGCCTCATCAACATCACCATTAGACGGTGATGCTGCAGAAACATGATCACCTCCCAATCCATTTGCATCACTGTTCTTAGAAGGAAGAGAACCAGGAACAGGGTTTGGACCTAAACCCATATCTGGTGTAAAAAGATAAATGAATCATCATTGTAAGATACAAGCAACTCACTCAGTTCAGAAAAGGCCAGGCCTGTTATTCCCACTTACTCATCACCAATCAAGTGCTGAGGGCCAAAGATGTCGGTGGGTTGACCAAAACCAGTAGATCCATCCCAATTACACCTGCGAATATAAAAAATTCGAGCATACTCATCAGACCCAGCAACTGCAAAAAGATTTGGGTTTCTTGGATTAATTGTGATTGCATGAAGATGGATGAATGGCAGGTAATGCTTTCTATCATTGGTTGGCTGGCATGTAAAAAGTTCTGTTGCAGTCCCAGTTCTCAGATCAAACTGCAATAATACTTGCCGTCATATGACTAAGCAACAAGAGAGTAGAATAAAATTTCCAATTTAAATAGAGACTGAGGGAATGTCTGGCCACATTAAGACATAAGAGCACAGACTTAACAGTTGACATCGATATTATATTCATCTCTAGCACGAGAGTCGCCAACCAACCAACATTGAGGCTTGTCAGCATTTTTCAATCTCCGTTTCTCTCACTATAGGATGAGTTGCGTGGCTCACACACCAAAAGAAAGTTAATAGCTAAAAGGCTAAACCATTTGTAGTCATTAATGAAACTGTCAAAGAAGACTGAAGAATAAACAAGCTTGTTATGGCAAAGAAAACATTTCACTTGCATGTTGTACCAATCCATCTTCACCACAGGTATAAAATGTATGGGGGCTGCCAGGCTCAATAGCCAACTATAAGCCCTTCCATGATGCTTGCCCAGTAACTTTATTTCCACATCTCCACGTTCCGGAATTTGAGCATGTCTCACCTAAAATTGAGAGTATGCTACAAAAAAAAATGAACTTCATGCATATATAACAAATATAAAATTGTCTTTCTCTTGCTTCCAATGTAGATGAACAGTTTTGGTACATAATTATCCATCCTGATACCATATTTCATTTTGGCGATTCTCTACTTATAGCAAATGCAAAAGTTAGGGAGCCATAAGTCAAAATATGTATGCATTCCAGATTATGGAATTAAGTATTATTAGAATCGACTAATCATAATGAGATGGATTTATAACAAATGGTGACTGCTAAAACAATCAAATGGAATAGGCATTGTCCACATCATGAAGTAACATGATGTACCTGCCCATCAGCAGCACAGGTCATAATGCTTCTATCATATGAGAGGCATAAAATTTGCATGAAAATTGTTGTTACTGTGACCAGAATCAAAAGATAATTTGATATTCCCAGTTTTCCAGTTCCATAGAATAACACTCTTGTCATCGGAACCTGACACCAAAATGTCACCATCTACATTGAAGCTTATAGTATTCACACAGCCTCTGTGCTTTTCAAGTTTCCTGCATATATCAAGTCGGAGGATAAGATCCTGAAACAAATCCCATTGATATGATTTCGATGATGACCAAGGGATATAGGGAGGGTGATGATGATTAAATTGATATCGGAAAGGGTCGAAGGGGAAGAGTATTTGGATTCTTGTAGATTCCTTGAGGAAGAGGACGCAGGGGTAAGGTCTCCCGCATGCAGTGTAGGACAGACACTGGAATTTACACCTTTTTATACCACGGAACCGATTACGTGTTCTCTCCTCGGGTTTTTCGCATTTGTTAACCAAAAAATAATTAACTGATCTTTGATTAAAAAAAAAAAGAGTTAAGATATAAAAATATCTATAAATTTTTTTGAAAGTATATTCACTATCATAATTTATTTTTTTAAAAATAACCATTAATTTTACAAAAGAGCGCAAAAGTAACACCATTATCAAAACAAACTCATGGACATTAATTTTGAAAATACCAAAATAATACAAAAACGAGAGGAAAAAAAAAAAAAAACTCCCCCTGAATCTGATCCATTGTTGCCCAGATTACGTCTATTATCAAGGAGGCATTTCTGAACCGATGCTCCTCAGAAACATTAGGTGATGGCATATGCAAAACAATAGTAGAAAATAATTCACCCCCTATCTTCATTAGTGTAACATTCCAAATTTTATTTTTATGATTTAAGTAACATTGAGATAAGATTATTTTATGGTAAAAAAAAATTTATTGTACAATTATTGAGTAAGGAGAAATTTATTTAAATTGGGATTACGTTTTAATCACTTAATCCCAATCCATGATTTCCAAGAAAAGGAAAAAATCAATAAATAATATGGATGCTATTAAGTAGGAATAAATATAAATGTGTAAATTAAATTTATTAAAAAATATAACACTCATTTATATAATGTGGGGAATGATTTAATTTTTTTAGACCAAGATAAGGAATCATAAGCAATTGAATTTTAGCAAAATATTTTTTTTTTAAAGGAAAGAGCATCTCAAACAAAAGCAAAGTTATTAAACCTGGGTCAGTCACTGAATCGGTCGGGGTAGTGGGTCAGACCGGAGTCAAATCAGAGCTAACCTGAGGCTAAATCGGTGAGAAGTTGAATATTTTAGACTTATTAATATGAAATTCTAAAAAAATAAAAAATCAATTTAAAAAAAATAAAAATAAAAAAGGTGACCTAGACCGGTTTACCGGCCAGTTCGCCGGTTCCTGGTCCGGACTGGGTCTGAGAACCATGAACAAAAGAATTAAATTTGAAAAAGAAAAACAGAGTGACGGGATTGGGCAATATTGTGGGGGACCCGCATCAAATCAATATAACCCCCTAAACAAGGTTCATGAACTCAGACCATACACTGAACCGGTCGGGTACTAGATTAAGGGTCAGTAGATCAGATCGGGACTAAATCGGAGCTAATATGGAGCCAAACCGATGAGAAATTGAAGATTTTAAGGTTATTAATATGAAATTCTAACAAAAAATTTAAAAAATAGTGAACTAGATCGGACCGGTTTACCGAACAGTTCGCCGATTTCTAAGTTGGACAGGTTGGTCCGATCCAGGCTTATGACCAATGCCCCTAACACTTGAAACATAATCTCGCACATACTTCCTCTTATAGCGTGGAAATATGATAGGGCAGGTCAAACTTTATTCTTAACAAGCTAGGTATATATTGTAACAAATTGGATAGAGCCTAGTTTATAGCTTGTTATAAGGTTTTTTTTTCTTACTTGAGCCTCGTCTGACCTGAAGCCTGTTTTTCTTTTTTTAAAATTCATTTTCTATTACATTTTTTCCTATTTCTTTTCTTTTTATTTTAATCCATTTCTTTAATTTCTTTTTTTATCTATTCTTTTTTATGATAATTATTTTATTTTATATTATTTTTATTTCTAAACTCTTTTTAATAGTTTCTTTTATTCTAATAAATTATGTTTTAGGTAAATTCTTATTACCCAACTAATTACATGATAAAATCTATTTATGATGAAATAATTATTTTTTAATGATAATTGAATAATAAAAATAAAAATTAGGATGCTACATTTAATACTTATTTTTTCACAATATTTTATAAGATTATAAATCTATAACAGGCCCAAGATGGTCTGATAGGCTTAGCAGGCTTCTTAACAGGCCTGAGCTGTAAAATCTTTTTCTTAAAACAATAATTAAACAATGGTTTAATAAAACCATTTGCCAACACATTCTCATACACCGAGTTGGGCTTTAAACTTCACAAAATTTAACATAACTATTTACTATTCAGTTTAAACTCTCTAACTGAATAATATGTCATCATATATTAAAATTATTTATCTCATACCAAATTGTGGATCTACAAGTTCAAAACACATCATAAGGCCTTTAGGCCATCTAGCATAATCAAGAGTAATTAAAAATATATAGTTAATGTATCAAATCTCCAAAATAGATCAGAGTATACAGATGAGCCCTAACGTGGCAATATAAAATAATCCAACATATATTCAAAAGATGGAAGGACTACTTTTAATAGAAGTAGCTTAAGCTTCCAGAGTCTTCCCTGATGGATCCACACGACAACTATAACCTGGAAAAATGTTAAATCAACGGGGTGAGACAAAATCTCAGTAACCAGCAATCCATCTCATCGGGTATACGAGTAAGTGCTCATGATGTGCCAAGTGGGACAGTTATAAAAACATAACATTATTACAATAACACTTGTCCATATGTATACATAATAATTCACAATATCATAATCTCATCCGTATGTTTATCACATATGTATACAAGATTCAAAATACAAGAATTTATTTTCTATCCTTCCTTATTTCCTCTCCTGCCTTATTTCCACTGACTGAACTCATAGGTTAGTACTCACCCTTATTACTGGTAGCTTAACTCAACAAGCTCACCAATCAAATCATATGGACCGGCCAAAGTCCATAGAGCACAAGACCGAACCATGGGTTCCCCCTCTAAATACATTAGTGAGGTGACATTGCCCTTCTAAACACAAATGAGTCAAAAGAGTAATCAGTGTACACCTAGAAATCCACCACCTTATTTCCTCTTTTTGTATAAGAATTCACCCTTTATGTCCTCTTTGATTAGCCTCCCATTAAATCCACATCCACCATCCCCTCTCATATCAATATAACATATTATTATCAATTCATAATTATCAACATGATCTTTTCAATCTCATAAATAAATATTAATCATATAATATAATATTATTATTCATTTTCTCAATGAAAGTAAGTCCCACAAGACAATTTCATTAACAACATAATTTCAAAGTCCTCATCACATATCAATAGCCGAATTTATAATTCTATATATTCAAAAATTACTCACAAACATCATACAAGTATATACAATAAGAGGAAAGTGGTTACCTCTCATCAAAGCTAATTATTACCATAATGCTTCTAATCCAAGAACTCAATACACGCCAAAAAATAATCTATCACAATCAATTTACTATTCATTAATAACTCTCCAAAATTCCACATAATCAAAATTATAACCTATATACAAATTTTAATAATAATATATTATAAAAACTGAAAAATAATAGTTTGGGATTTAAATTTTAAAAATGACCGTTTAGTCATTCAAATATCAGAAATGGTAGTTTAGTCCTACAAATTTTAGAAATGACAGTTTAGTCCTACAAATTTTAAAAATGACAGTTTAATATTATGAATTTTATAAATGACATTTTAGTCCTATAAATTTCATAAATGACTAATTAAAATTTTGATAATATATTCATTAACTCAAATAAAGTTTTTAACTCACATTTAATCAGTTAAAAAGTCTAAAATAACATTATTTATAAATTGATTATATAGAAAATTCATTATAAAATCTTATACCAACTAAATAACAAAAATAAACTGATTAAAATTAATTATTAATTATCATCTACATTCTTATAGTTATATACTAATGAAACTCAAACTTGCCCAAAATGCTAATCCTAAAGTATTTTCTAATCAATATGAAATCATTATCATTAGAAAGAGAAAATTATTTAGAGCATTTTTCATGAAGGAAATTTTGTTATTAGAAAAGAGTTTAAGTACCTTATTGATCCCCGAAGAATTAAAAAATATTCCTATCAGAACCTCACTCTTCGTCTTTCTTTACAAACACTTCACCTATATAAAGTGTTTAAGGGAGGGAATATTTATAATACCCCCTCTCCTGCTTTGACGCCTAATGACGCCAAATCATACATTTTTTTTATTAGATAAGGGGGCCATCCCCCTTATCATCTTTGGTGTTAGGCGCCGTTTCGGCGCCTACCAACTTTAATTTATTATTTTCTTATATATATATATATATATATATATTTATTTTGTTATTATTTTTTATGAGGATGTTACATGAGCCAAACCTCTTAAATGAAATAAACCTTCTAAAAGGACTAAACCTACTACTATTTTTAAATAGGTTAGATCAAATTAGGCTAAGCTACAGATTAATTGACTTATTTCTACCCTGACTCTGTATGCATATAGCGTCTCTGTTTTGTTTTTATTTCTTCTTTTGGCCTTCTTGTGTGGCACAGTGATTGAGTGAATGAGAAGGTGAGGTTGAATTTTGGCACGTATAAAGCTTTCTAAGGTTAGGTAACTATTATACCTTCCTTTTTCTCATCTCTTTTCCCTTTGTTTTTGGATTCTTGATGCTGAGGGAAAAAAATCTAGAGTTTGATTGGTAATGAAATTTTTAGGTTTCTAGTTTTTGATTTTGCTAGTTATTGGACTATTGAGGTTTAAATAATAGTTACATGGTTTAGATTTTTGTTTGAATGGTTAATTTGAAAAAATGAAGTTAGGGTTTGGTTGGGGAAGTTATGATTTTTGATAATGGGGTTATTAAATTTGAATTTTATGAGTTAATTATATTTATTTGGAGTTGTATTTAAGATTGATGGTTTAGTTTTAAGAAGTGTGTGTGGTTATAAATATGGAGGATTTTTAGTTAGCTTTCAAGTATTGGGAATTTGGTAGTTTGAATAAATTGAGGAAGTTGTGGTTAATTTATTATTCTAACGAATGAGAAGGAATTACTAGATGAAAGAAATGGGATTATGATGATGATCTGAGGAATGTTTGATTTATGAGTAATTTTCCTAAAGACTAAAGTAAGCTAAGTTTGGGGTTTAAGGATGAAGGGAGGAAATTACTATGGTCAATAATTTTAATGAATAAAATAGAGATTATTGGATGATAAAAACATGAATTGAAATAAAAAATAGAGAAATTGAGTTATGGTGGAAAATTGAGAATTTTGGTAATTTGTATTGAAGTGAACAGTTTGAAAGTTATATGAAGATTTGATATAGAGTTTGATTTTTGGAGTTTAATTTTGAGTTAATATTGATAATGTAATTAAGAAAAATGACGTTTGGTGATTGGGTTGATTAGGAATAATCAAATATGAGAGTTTGTATTTCTTAAAAGACTTTAAGTCTCTTATTTGTTTTTGTTAAACCATTAATTAGTTTGAATACTAAATTGTGGTTCCAATTGATTATTATAGATTGATTGTGCTTGTAGCTTGGATTTTTGTGGTAAACTTAGTTTTGATGAGAGGTAATCACTTTCCACTTGTTATGCGTATTAGTATGTTGTTTGTAAGTATTTTATGAAATGATTATGCGAATAAAAATAGTATATGGATATTGATTAAAAATATCAATGAGTACTTTTAAATGTTTATTGAGATTGAGAAAGTTATCTGTGAAGCTAATGAGTATTTTGATAGAAATTGTCTTTGTGAAAACTTATGATTTGAATAGTGAAATGTGTGTGTGTGTGTGTGTTGATATGATGGGTTGGAAATTAAGATATTATGAAATGCATATGAAGATGATTTCAATAGTATTGAATAAATGTGAAAATTTTGAGAAATTCTTGCTGAATAATTTATTGATAATTATTGTGATAATTAGATTGGAATGAGATTGAGTAATTTATTTTACCATGTTGTATTGCCTCCATTGTGCATGATGGATGGCTTGCTTTTGTCCCACTGGTTCAATGAGGGACTTTCCCACTAGTTTAATGAAGGACGGCCACACTGATTCAACGAGGGATTGCGACACTCCACTAGTTCAACGAGGGAAAAAGACCTATGATTTGGACATGTGTTCTGTGGATTTTGGCATATTCTTATCACATGACCAGTGAACTTTTGAGTTGACAATAACATGGATAGTAACTTATCAAATGAGTCTAGTCAGTAAAAATAAGGCGGTTCAGTTGGATTGATAGAATGCAACTTGGGAATTATGATTTAGAAATTGTGATACAGAATTTTTGATATGGAATTTGTAATATGAATTCTTGATATAGATATTGTTATATAGAAATTGTAATACATAATTTGTGATGCAAAATTCCTAATATAGAATTTGTGATATGAAATTGTGATATATAAATTGTGATATGGAATTTGTGATTTGGAAGTTTGTGAATTATATTTATAATACTTTATTATATAAATTGTTTCATTTGGCATCTTAAAAGCACATATTATCATGTGTCATGAGTTGGATAGCTGGTTACTAAAGTTTTTATCTACCTCGTTGATTTAATGTTTTTCAGGTAATAGTTATTATGCTAGTCAATTGGGAAAAGCTTTGGAGGCTTGATCATTATGATAATCTTTGTAAAGCCTCCTCCTTTTTATTTATGTGATGAATTATTGTATGTTGCCACTATAGGGCTCATGCTACATACGTTGATATGATATTATGATTTGGATTATACTATTTTTTTATAGTAAATAAGTAACTAAAGTGGATATTTGAAAAAAAAAATTATTGTTTAAGTATTTTGATAATTGAGTTTGATATTAGGCTTGTGGTTAAATGATTATGATATGGACTTTGAAAAGTCCACGGGCTAAAGGTTTTGATTAATTATGGTTTGATTTATAAAGCAATGATAAGAGTTTTATTATTTATGATAAATTTTAAATGACTAGTCTATTCTTTTTTATTATGGATAAATATTTGCAGTGATTTAAATCATTTATTATTATGGTAGTGTTCTTAAAAGGTTAGTTGAACTCTTTTTTTACTATAATTAACTTTTAAAAGATGAATTGTAATATTTTCTACTATAATAAACCTACTAGTTTAATTTAGGGTAAATGTACAGTTATGGCCCAGAACTATTTTCAGAGGTGCAATTTTGATCTTGAACTATTTTTGTGTGTAATTTTGACCCTAAAGTAATAAAATTGGAGCAATTGTAGACCTCAACTAACGGAAGTGAAACTCCGTTTGCCACGTCATCATTTTTTTGAGAAAATAATCATTTTGCCCTTACAATTTTGTGAAATTTTGTAATTTTGCCCTTAACAATTGTGTGACACTTTTAAATTAGTAAATGACCTCCAAAAATTCTGAAATTTTCCAGAATAAAAGTAGACATAATAAGATTTAATTTGATATGTCATATGAAATTTTATTTGGTCAAAATGACTATTTTGCCCTTGCAATTTTTGCAATACTTGAAAAATTGGCAGATTTGTCATCGAACCTTAAAAATTCATATATAATTGTATAGATATCCAATTGGGGTGGTTCCAAAGCCTATGTGACCTTTATTAAGTCTAGTTTTATGAAAAAATATAAAATTTAGCTAATATAAACCTTAAAATTCCCAAAATTTTTATTTTTGAAGTCTGCTTCAGATAAAAGTTTTTGCCCAGCGAATTTAACGTTTTTCTGGAGCAGACTTCAAAAATAAAAATTCTGGGAATGTTGAGGTTTATATTGGCTAAATTTTATATTTTTTCATAAAACTAGACTTAATAAAGGTCACATAGGCTTTAGAACCACCCCAATTAGATATCTATACAATTATATATAAATTTTTAAAATTCGGTGACAAATCTGCCAATTTTTCAAGTATTGTGAAAATTGCAAGGGAAAAATGGTCATTTTGACCAAATAAAATTTCATATGACATATCAAATTAAAGCTTATCATGTCTACTTTTATTCTGAAAAATTTCAGAATTTTTGGAGGTCATTTACTAATTTAAAAGTGTCACACAATTGCTAAGGGCAAAATTACAAAATTTCACAAAATTGTAAGAGCAAAATTGTTATTTTCCCCAAAAAAAAAGATGACGTGGCAAATGGAGTTTCACTCCGTTAGTTGAAGTCCACAATTGCTCCAATTTTATTACTTTAAAGTTAAAATTACACCCAAAAATAATTCAAAGTTAAAATTACACCTCTAAAAATAGTTCAAGACCACACATTTACCCTTTAATTTTTCCCTTTTGTGTTGTACAATTATTTAGTATCAGAAAATTTGACTAAATGTATAAAGAATTGAGTATGAAGAAGGGAAAATGGTTAAAAAATATCATTTAAGCAAATTAATTGCTAAATGGTACCAATGTGCAAGCAAGCATCCATCATGTGCAATCAGCATCCATATGTACAAAAAGCATCCCTGCGAAAGTGCAAACATCATCCCTTGTGTGCAACATATCATCCGCCCGTGTGCAACATACCATCCACCATATACAATGGTAGCAATGAGCAATTAATTTGCTTGCAAGGTTTTTTTTAGCAATTCTCCCTATAAAGAATTGAGTTTTGGAGAAATGTGATTGGAATCATATTCAACCAAAAAAAAAAAAATAATAACATAATGGACCATCTCCATAATCAAATAGAGACAACGGCTAGCTAAAAGAAGTCTCCCTCTAAAAACCTCAGATCCATCTTCTTCCCATTGAAGCACCGGAAGCACACAACAAACATAGACGAATAAAAACAAGATTTTCTTATACAATTGGCTTTTAAATTAACTCCAGAAAACAGTAAGAACCCTAAGAAGGAGTGGGAAATTCCTATCCGCCAAACGAACTAGATATAGGAAGCAAAAGAGAGAGCATTCGCCTCCCGATTTTGCAAAAAGAAACGTACAACCTCGGAGACCAAGGGATATGAACAGTGATTCTTCTTCAAACACAGAAGCACTGGATATCAATTCTTCTTCCCATTGTTTGGGTTTAGTGAGGAGGGTGGAATAACGAAGAGATCGACGTTGCTATGAACGGAGTCGCTGAGATCGATGGCGCCATGAACAGAGTCGCTGAGATCGACGGCTAGCTGAGAGAGGTGAAACGTGAGAGTGAAGAAGAAGAATGAGACAATAAGAGTGGATTTTTTTTGGGGGGGGGTGGTCGAAGGTCGCTGCCTTCTCTTCTCCACACCACGCCGTCGATCTTGCAGCCTCTGATGAAGATGACATCGCCATTCTCCTCTGAACGAGTTGTGACGACAACAGGGTAGGATCGGTGAAGATGAGGAAGAGGAAGCCAAACATTCGCTATGCTTGATTCTCCGCCACCATCACCGAGATTTGAGAAGGAAAAGATGGAGTCGAAAGGGAGTGACTTGGCTATCCCCCTCTAGTTTTACCCTTCTGTTCTCTTCCTCCTTCCTTCAAATTCAAAAAGGTTGAATCTTGAGCGGTATAGATCTAATGTTTTATAAAACTAGTTCAAATCCCGTGCACGGGGTAAAAATTTGTACCATTGTAGTAAATTATACATTTGTTGTTAATGTTGGACAATATAATCTATCTCATATAGAATCAAGTTCCAAAAACTTTTTAATAATTAATTGGAAGTATATAGTCATAAATATGTGACATTAGGCTGTTAAATTATATTTTAATTGCATTTAATTAGATGGTTAATATATTATATGTCCCCAAAATGTTGCCTTAAGATAGGTTTTTGTATCTACACTTTGCAAGCAAAGGTTTTGTTGCTTCTAATTTCATTATATTTAAAATACTAGTTCTTGTAGCTGATGAAGAAGTAAGACCATTTAAAACCTAAAGGATACAAAGCCACATATTTAAAAGTTGAGGCTCCAAAAGTAAAATGTGAGCAAACTCAAAGTATAACCAAAATATTGCATCAAACGGTCAATAAAAATGCTATTTATTTGTGACAATAAATTAAGACTAAAGCATACAATTAGGATATGTGTCCCGCAACTTACATCTTAATTACGATGACTAATGTACCTAATCTATAACATTGAAAAACACTTCGTTCTAAACAACATTTGTAGTCCTATTTGTTACTTTGTAAGCATTGTCCAAAAGTAATATCTTGAGGCCATCTTTATGTCACAACAACAACATACAATTGGCCATGCGTGAATAGAGGTCTTAGAAGGTATAATCTAATTGACATCAAACTCTGTCTTTGGCTTTTGTTTATTGTCATTACAAAGGATGGCATAATGGGGAATTACCAACGACACAATGTGAATGGCAATGATGTGCCAAATGGTGGTAAAGTTATTCTAGGGATTAAGACTCTAAGTCTAACATTGTCAATTGTCATGATCTTTGCTTGAATGACATGCCTCTCAAAGCGATTTAAACTCAACCTTGTACTACTGCACAGTCCGATTGACTTATTAAGATTGCGCATTAGCATAATGAGACAACCAACCTTAAGTCTCAACTGATGATTAGGAACCCCAAATATGAAGATCATATTTAAAAATCCGATAGAGTGCATAGCAGCAATGGAATCCTGCAACACATCCTGTCTAGACACATTGCCAACACTTAAATATATCCTTTCATTACCAGGTAGCCTATCAATCATATAATTGTTAACCTCTTCAACCACCGTCAAACTCGAGGCCAAAATTGCACTATCCTTAAAATAGTCATCATCACCCAAATGATCGAGTATGTTAGGATAAGTAAAATGTACAATACATTCTAATTGAGATGAAATAGGGTGTAGCAGAAATTTATTTGGTATTGTAACAAACTATGTAGTACCATCAATTATTGGAATTGTTCCATCACCTATTGCAACAATCCAATCTGCAAACATTAAATCTAAATATTAAATTATTAATAAATAAAATTCAGAAACTACTAAATATTCATGATAGTTTAAAAATACAATAAAAATACTTTAAAATTATTTTAAAAAAATTAAATCTAAATAATTTATATTTTAAATATAAATGTTGATATGAGTTTGAAGGGCAAGAGGAGGAGAAAAGAAGAGTAAGAGTAGAGGAGGATAACCAAATCTGAAAAGAAGAAGGGTGAATCTGATGAGAGAGGGATGGAAGGAGTAAGAGGAAGGGTAGTAATGAAATTTAAAAAAAAAATTTTGATTATTTTATTTTTTAATAACTAGGGCCCACAAAGAATTTTAACATATATTAACAGTAATATCACTTTTATCCTTTTTTTGAAAATTTACAATATTATGTGTATTTTTTAAAAAAATTTATGAATATTTTTACACCTTAACCTATACCAAAATAATTAACTGATCGTTGTACCATTCAGCCCATCCGTTGCATTAATTAATGAAGAAGAAAAGGGATTATTAATTAATAATTTATTTTGGTAGGAAGGATTAAGGATTTATTATGTGTCTTCGCTGTACTAGGTAACAAATGCGGCAAAAAAGTCACGTATTCCAGTTCAGCCTAATAAACAAACTCGGGGGGAAATCGTGTCATGGGAAACAGGTTACTCAGTGACTTGCATTGATATGCCTCGAAGACGCAAACCTCTTGTGGCTCATCCCAATAACATATCTCTGAAAAATACATAGGAGACACAAGCAGAAACATTCATTTTTTTGTGACCACACATGTAAATTCAAAATTTTACGCATTCATTAAAGGAAGGTGTGAGGCTATAAACAAACTAATACAAGACGTTTTCTTTCGAGTTTCAATTCTGGACATCAGTATTCATGGCAAAACAAACAAGCCTGGACGCAGGCAACCTCTGCTAAGCAGAACAGAGCGTCAAGCTGCATTTTGTCACGTTCTTTCCCAACAAAAGCTTTCTTCTGCACACCCACCTCCTTCATAATGTGGTCAAATTCCAATCTTTCAGCAAGTGTGCGACAATAAGACCATCTTAGAGGACAGATCAATGCTGTCCTCCCTTCTAGTCCAACCCATGTCACTAAAGAAACCTGCAGTAGGAAAAAAAAGTTTTTCATTGACTGAAATAACGTGTTGCGTTCCCTGATAAGACGATCAACTTTTTTTTTTTTTATAAAAAAAACATGTACAATTCAAAACTTATTACTCCACGAAATCAAACCAAGAAAACATTGCAACAGTGCAGTTCGTTGAGTTTGATCTAAACCTTCCCACTAACAAACTCGTAGGTTGAATCACCAGGTGGCACGTTGCCAAAGAGAAAATGTCAAGAACTCTGGTAGGAAAAATTAATTATTATCTTTACTAAGAGAGACGTCCGTGAGATACAATCACCCCTGTATGCTACTACATCTATGAAGCGCAAGCACTCACACAGACCACGACAGAACAAGGATATAGCGACACTAAAACACGAGCAAGACACATTCTAGACAAGGAGATCAGATATAACTGCTCTGTGAAGAACATATATATGACACTTCAACACTAAAATGACATAAGGAAATGAAACTAATGACATCATACCTGTCTGAATTTTTTCTAATCAGTTGATTACTTAAAACCACGGCATCCACCATATATACATCTTTCCAAGATTCTTGTGAGAAACTGCTTCAGCAATAAGCCTACGAGCTTGACCTTCTACAGCAAGAGGTAATGATGGGGCAGCCCCAACCCCAACTACCACTCCTTGTAACCTTGCCTCAATGTTACTGATGGCACGCTGGTCAAATTAATCAATAAGCTAAGTTATAACAAATCTAATCAATTTATAACACCAACAACCACTGCTTGGAACCTTAATATAATCATAACAGTGATAAATTATAGCAGAACTACTCTAATGATATTTCGCAAACCATAACCAAGGAATCTAGTATCTAGTATTTACTCTAAAAATGACTGCAAAAAGTGCGAAAGGTACATTAATCACGTTGTCTTGGAATTTAATCTATTCTACATTATTGATAATTGCAACCTTGTCTGCCAAATGAGCTGCTGAAAGCAAGGGCTCTAGGAAAATTTAAAATGCCCCCAACAAATCACAGAACCAAAGTCACCATTAAGGTGCAGCATAGTAAATTCATCAAGACCAAACAAATTCCAATAATGAAAGAAAATAATACTAGACCTGTGCGTGTGGATTCTGAACTTCTACTCCACTTGATTTATGAGACTTTGTCCATTCAACAAGTGGATCATGGATGAAAGTTTCAAGCACGCTCATAAGAGTCTCCCTGTGTGTCCTCAGTACAGAAAGTGTGATTTCACAAACCCTCAAAAAAATACCCTCATATCCAGTGATGCCTAAGCCATCAATCATGTTCTGTAGGTTGCATCAAAGAATTCACGAAAACCAGGTGGTCAATTTCCAGAAAGAGTCAAAAGAAGTAAATCGTATAAATAATCACTTTTAAGTGTCGTTAAGTTTAAAAAAAAAAGAAAAAAGAAATGGGTCATAGTCACTAACTCCTGAATAACCACTAATATCATAGTCTCATGGGAGTAGAGAAAAAGAGGTAGACTGGATTTGAAACACATGAAAGTCTGAAGAAAGACATTTAAGTTTATAAATTCTATGTTTCACTAACCTGGGTTAGCCTAAAGGGCACAAGCTCAGGCTTCTCCAACTGCAATCCTTTGTCAAATAAACAACTGAAATCAACATGAACACAGTCACCACTGGTTGAATCAAAAAGAATATTTTCACCATGCCGATCACCCAGTCCCACAATGTGCCCAACCATGGACCAAACAGCAGTAGTGTGAGCATAAGCAACACGTGCTCTGAACCATGCTGCAGGCTCAGAAAATGTGGTCAAGAACCATCTGTGGAAAACAGGAGGAAACATTGGCAGAATTTTGTTCTTCAGCATCTCATCTTCGGGCATTTTACCTTGGCATTGATCATAAATTCGTTTGATTTGAGGGTTAGTTTTCAGCCTATCAAACTTTCCACAAGTAATGTATATGTCTTGAAGAATTTGTCGTAGTCCACGAGTGTGAGGCACCCACTCCACCATACCACAGTCCTCTGTCAGAGGAATCACAGCAAATGTACGAATATAAAGCTTTCTTCGACGGCTTTCAGGATATTTGGATAGCAATCGGTTGATCATTGCAGTAAACTCCATCATGCGGGCATCTTTGCGGAGATCATCTTTGGGTTTGCAAAGAAATGGATGTTCACGACCATCACTGCCTAGTAAAATCATCTGAAGTACACAGACACACCTATTACATTGATGATACATACTACAAACTGCAACTGCAAAGATATCTGCCCCTAGAGCATTCAGTACCAAAAACAAATGATGACGACAACGAAAACAATAAAACATTTAATTATCTCAGAAATCTTTCATCCTGAAATGCATTTTCCTCAATGATGATACACTCACTCTTCAATTATCTCAGAAATTTTTCATCCTGAAATGCATTTTCCTCAATGATGATACACTCACTCTTCAATTAAATAGGTAAGATTTTAGGGCAAATACATGCCATGAAAGCTTGCTACTCCAATTGTTAGTTAACTGTACACTAAAGATCTAAGATTATCAAATTTTAAAAAAATGAAGATATAAAAACCATGTCAACATACTTTTTTAGGTCGCTGAAGAGAAGAAAGGATCTCAGCCTCATCAGAAATGCCTGATATAGTAGGAAGATCCGTGTGGGAAAATATATTACACGTCAGTGAATCACTCAGGTTTCCATCATATATAGGTAGATTAACAGTCAAAGATTGTTGAACGGGCATGATAATTCCCAGCGGCATCATTCTCTTAAGAGCACTAAACTCAGTTGAAATATTAATTGTCCTTGCTCTTGGTTGGCCAGCATGGAAACACAACTTGATCAGATGGTCTATCAGGCTAGCAAATTGAACGAACAAATTGCTCTCATTGCTTCCTGGGCTGAAACTTTTACGTGCAGCTTGTATTATTTCTGCAGCTGCTTCCCTCCTTGAAGGAACAGTTGACTTTGAAACTGCTGCCATAATCCATAGTCCCTGTTGTGGGTACTGGCGGAGAACTGAGGTAATAATAAGTTTGACTAGTCGAACAATTTCTTCATTCTGGTGGCATATTCTTGATACCAATTGAGGTAGCACCGTCAACCACTGATATGTTGGTAAATCCTTCAAACAGCCCCTCATAATACTCATTACCTACCAAAGTGAAAAAAAGGCAGTAGTATCAGTGCCAAAGAAAATGCATACGAAGAACTTCAATGCAGCAAAGAGAACAAAAATACGAGAGAAATTCTCCGCCAACCTTCCCTTGCACATTCTTCAAATCCTTGTTAGATGAACCACTTCTTTGGTACATGCTCCCAAAGTCAAACCACAAGGTTAATAACCTTGGAAGTGCCTGAAAAAGATTTTTGTGTCCCCTATGAAGCCCTTTTGCATAGAATAACAGCACATCAGGCACATAGGACCACCAACGCTTCTCAATATTTGAGTTTGAACAGCCAACAACTGAAGCTGCAGGAACATGTCTAGGGCCAAGTTCAAAGTTCTCCTCCTGGCGTTTCTTAGCATCAGCAAGCACTTCATCACAATATTTAGCCATATAGAAGTACCCTTTCTCCCACTTGGGTTGCAGTTCCCTTACCCTGGTGTAAAGACTTATTACATCTTCCTTCTGCTTCTGCCCAGTGTAATGAGTCCATCTTGAGTAGAGAAGAAGGGTCTTGGTTATATCTGTGCTCTCATTTATAGCTTGACTATCACAGATAAGAGGTGGTGGATTAAGTGGTACTAAGGAAAGGCTAGAAATGGATGATATCGCAGCAGATCCTAAAATCTTAACAGGCATGTTCAACAGTGATTGTTGCAACTCTGCAATGGCTCCATCAGACCGACGGGTGCTCCAGAGAAGTTTAGCTTTCTCCCTGGTGACATTAGGTGAACCAGAGACCTGGGCTTCTAAAATTGCTCTGTTAGCTGTTTCATAATGACCATCCGTGCGGCATAGTTTTGCATACTGGAGCCAGCAATTCCCAACTTGAGCTCCAAGACCACTAGCACCAAAAACCAGTCTCCTGAAAGCCAAAAGTGGCTCCCTAGCCCAAAGTGATGGCTGTGTGAATCTAAGTCGGTCTTCCCAATTATTCATCATTTTAGAGAAATCAAAATCATCCAAATTAAAAGATTTCTCTAAGAAAGAGCTACCACCCAAAAGAGAATGGAAGTCTTCCAGTTCCCGTAGCAAGTGAAGTTTTACAACAAAAGGGTAAGCTCGCATGTATGAATCCATGCCTGCAGCAGCTAAGGGAGCAATTAGTGAATGCTTAGATAAAGCAAGTTTCTCTGCAACTGAGAAGTGGTCCTTCTTCATCATGGCCTGGAGAATCTTTGCAACGTCCAAGTCAAATGAAGCATTACTTTCAGAACAGCTACAAAGTAAACCTTTTTCTTCAGCTCCACTGAGGTACTCATCCATCAATTCCCACCTGCCAAGCCTCCAGGCTGCCTGCAAACCTTGCATGCACCATGCTTTCTTGTACTGAGGAATCCTAGAAATTAGACCATCAACATGAGTGGCCATCGCCTGAAGATGGCACATGTTTAGCAAACAGTTGAGGACGTCTGAATGTCTCTGAACTGAGTTAGGCTCCATTTGTAAAGCCTGCTCACAGGAAGTCAAAACATCAGCCCAGTTCCCAGATTTTTTATTTATTAATAGCTGATCCTGCAACCTCAAAGAATTGCATAGACATGCCAAGCCAGATAGTCCATCTGGCTCATCCAAACAACTGTATATTTCCATAAGATGTGAAGTATCTTTATCCTCAAAGGTGCCACTCCTCTCAGCAGCAGGGTTGAAAGCACCTGACTTTTCCCTCACATGAGATTCAAAGTACATCAAAGACCTTGCATAAGCCTGACACCTAAAGGAAGCCCTAGCAAGAGTCACCTTTGGAACAGCAGATAAAAGCTCTGAAACATACTTACACTGAACAAGGAGCTGTTCTTGATCAGCCAAAGAAATTAAACTTTGATCCTTTGATTTTTGTTGCTTAGCTGATGAATGAGATGACTGGGAAAGAGCAAGCTCTTGTTCAATATCATCCACCCACTGTCCAAGATTATCAAGAAGAGTAAACACAGCTTGAATACAAACTTCACTTTGCCCGCCACTGAACCCATGAACTGAAGCACCACTGTTCTCTGATGCAGCTGCATCAAGAACAGAGAGGATTTCTTCTGTTATGCCACAACGTGCCTCCTGAGTACCATGACAGATAGCATCAAGAACTAAGTATGGAAGTAAATATATTGCTGTTTGCATATCGTGACGCACAATACCTCGGCAAGCATTGAAAATGCCTGAACGAGATCCAGTGGCATGCACAGTTAGCTTTCTTATCCAAAAAAATATCCATCTTCTAAATGACATGGAAGGGCGGTAAATAGGACCAGAAGATGTTGAGTCCGCTACATTAGGAAGCTGAAATCTGGATGTTAGGCATGGGGCTATTATTTCTTTCACATAATTAGAGAATCGATCCCATAATCTCTGGCCCCTATTATTCATCATCCTCCTACCATCAGTACCCTCAATCTCAGATGCAACAGCTACCAAAGTTTCTTTATCCTTTTGTGCCTGTGATGTAAAAGTTGATGCATTTACATCAAGTGATGCCCCACAACCTGCAATTTTTAGAAGCTCCTGTATAGCCAATGCAGCTGAGTCTTGAATAACAGTATCTGGTGCTGATCTGAATGCCCGAGCTAGGTGTTTGTGGATCAGCTCAAATATGAGGTCATCGTCAGAGCATTGAATTTTGAAACGCTGACACAAAAATCCCTTTACTTTAGCAGGGTCAACAGCACCAAGGGCTCCAAGACAATCAGCACAGACCAACTTTAATCTCTGACCAACTGCCGTTCTTGATTCTTCTGCACACCCTCTAAGTAAAGATGTGATCAAAGAACTCAAAATATCCAAGTCAGAACTGGTTTCAGCAATGATGAGAGTTGTAACATCCTTCCATCTCAGGTTCAGAAGCTTATGCAACTCACACACTACCATATACTTCACATTCAAGTTCTCATGATTTAAACCATCAACTACATCTCGCAATTGATCCTTCAAGGTCGTTGATCCACGAGCTTTTTCAATTGCTCTGTTCACTTCTGTCAGAGCAGGTATGCTAGGCAATAAAGGGACCTCGTGTATATGCTGATTCAGAATGACACTGTTCTTCAATACAAGTTCCTCTAAAATTTTTACCACTTTGTCAAAATGAATTGAAGGATTTCCTCTGTCTCTTTCCAAGAAAGGAAGAAGGGAAGCCAGAATTTGAGAAATTATATGCTTAATGCTAGATGGCAAAACCTTGGCCAACTGTTCAATGAAAAAATGCAAAACAGTTAGACCCTCCCCTTGAAGTGATTCTTTGTCTATGGCATGCATAAGGAGAACCATCAGTTTAGGCACGTAAGTATTAAGGTGACAACCCATCATTTTAATCAACATCTCAATACGTGTCAAGGCTTGCCTCTGAAGCACAAAATCATCAGCGTGGAGCATTTTCCTATCTATACTATTAAGAAGGCCAACAAAGTGATTCCTCAAAAATCCTGGAAGATCTTCCCCACCCGTCAGAACTTTAGCAATGTCTTTGATTAGTTGAGGCACTCTTGCTAACCTGTCAAATAAATACAAGAATGCCATGCAGTCTAAAATTTACGTTATTCAGTTTCTTAGAATAGCTATGTACTCCAATAAATTGTCATTTTTTTAAAAAAGAGGAAAAGTTTAGTATACAAGAATTCTGTGCAGAACTTGATAATTGCTGGTTATAGCCACAACAAGTTCACATAGTTTTTGTTACTAAATGGCAAGACAGTAAAAGCAAAAAAAAAAAACAATAATATAACACTGTATATAGAATTTTGATGGTGCCAAATAATTTGGGCAAGTGCATTCAATAATTCACTGAGTCAAGGCTAGAATGCTACACAATAGTACATCAAATCAGCCCTCTTGGACTTGGGATTTATTGTTAAAGGTTTTCAGGTTGTTAGAGCTCTTGGGAAGAGTTCAAGTCATTTGAGTTCAAAAATTTCAAAAAGAGCATTTTGGGACTTCTTGAGGGTCCCTTTCGTCTGATCCTAAGTGCAAAGAAACCAGCCTTGCTCATAGATGCGCAAAATGCGCTTTGTGCAGGATTTGTCAACTGATACCTGACCAGCATACTGTTGGAAACGACTACCATTTCATAATTGATCAGTCAACTGTCAGTGTTTCTCTTCCCCTCTTCCTTAAACTCCAGAATCTCTAAGGGGTAGTTGAGGACAAGTTGACTGGTACAGTGCTGAAAAGCAACTGCATTTTTACAATAACTCTAACTTAACTTTCCTCTTCTCTCAAACAGCTCTATTGGGATTTGTGATATAAATAGGAGGCCTTATGAAATACTCCTCGAAATATTCCTCTTCTCTCAAAAATCCATTTTATTTTTGGCACAGCATTCAATTAGTGGTTTCTAGAAAATGTCATTTAGTTTCAACTTTTTTTTAAAGCACCCAATTCACTATACCCCTCCCTCTTGGGTGTCTAACCATTCCTAATTGATAGTATTCCGTATGATCCAAAACATAAGTAGCCACATTTAATCTCGTACAAAACAATGCTCATAAAGATTTTATAGCAAAAATCAACGGTTCAGAAGTAGCCCAAAATGATATTTATAAATTATACCTAATGACAAAAAGAATTAAGGCTGAACTTAATCCCCCTAAACTTCAAGTTATGTGCAAATAACCTTCGTGACCTTTACAAATTTTACAATGAAACCCCCCCTAAACTTTTACATTCATGCAAATAACTCTCATTAGGGGAACCCTTTACACATAACTCAAAATTTGAAGGATCATCTGCACCCCCAAAAAAATGTTTAAGGAGATATAAGATCAATAACATATAATATTCCATTGGTGAAATAATGACAATTGGAGTTACCAGGATTCCTTGTCAACATTGAAAGGTCAAGGGGGTTCATTGCACATAGTTCAAAGTTCAGGGAAGATTTGTATAATTTAGCCAAAAATTAGCATCAGACTCATAAATTCACTCAAATTACCTTCTGTTTATTTCATCTGCATCATCAACATCGGCAAAGCATACAAGTTCATCTAAAAGTGCAGGTAATGCAGCTGCAAATATCTCCTGCTTGTCAGAACCAGTCTGTGCATGGTAAAACTGCACAGCAGCAAGTAACTGCTGGTCATCTTCTTGATGAAGAGCAAAAGCAAGGACTTTTGGCAACCAGTTAACTATTAGAGGCACCATATCAGTGTTCAAGCACTTGGCCAACTCATATAAGGTGAGAAGTGCTTGACTATTATCCTGCTGAGATACCACAAGCTGAGGGAGAACAAAAGGAATCATTTTCTTGACAAATTCTTCAGTTTCGACACCAAAAACAGTTTCAGCAAACTCCCTCACTAAGAGTGGACGCCTGGCAAGTCTCTCAGAGAGGTAATTAAAGAGTTGAGTTCGAATATGAACATTTTTGCAAAGAATTAGCTCAAGTCCTCCTTTAAGATGCAGATAACAGGATTTATGTATTAACCTTGAAGCATTCATTCTTATAGTCACACGTGAATTATCAAGCTGATCAACCAATAGTACAAGGGAACACAAGAAAAGTGGGTTATCTATACCAACAGCACTCATGATCTCTGATGTACATTCCATAAGAGTCTCTAATATTAGGGGACTTTCAGCTGCTGCCACGGCATGTTTAATTATATCCAAGAATCTTTTTTCCTTACTTTTATCAGTTTCTTCTGGAAAAATTAAACTCAAAATACAATCCTCTACAAAGGAACTGATTTGACTGCAAAATGCTTCTCTCAAGTCCTTGCACTTGTTGATTAGTAAAAAATCCAAACATTTTATCCATTCAGACCTTGTTCTCAGCAAAACATCAGGAGCTCCATGTGCAAGAATACGATTTATAACTGCCACACAGGAAACTTGGACATCTTCCAAGGACCCATCAAAAAGAAGTTCAAAAAATAATGACTGCAGTTGAATAAAAGTACAATCAAAATTGACATCTCCATGGGTATCCAACCGACAAATGATAGTAGGATGATGGTCATCACGATTGGAAATTAATTTTCTATCGCATTTTGAGCACCTGAAACCTTGCAGCAAACAATCTACTGTCCAACATGTTTTTTCACTTGCATTTAGATATAATTTGCATTCATTTGCGTAACCAGATACAGATCTACTACATCCGCAAAGGCATGACAAAAGACCAAGAGATCTAGCAACAATTTTTTTTACTTTTGCATTATCTCTCTTTAAAGACCTGCAAATTCAATATTGAAAAAGTAAACAACCATTAGATTTTGAAGTCGTGCTGATTAATTTTCATTTAGGTGCATGACTGAGTGTATTTGTATATATGCATCACATCTGACAAATCCCTTCCCTTGAATACTTCTATATCTAACTTACAGCAAACTAAAACCTATAGATCATGCTGTGCCTAGCAATTCTTAGAGCACTTTTTATTAGAAACAAATAAATACCCAACACAAATTGAGAAAAACAAAATTATAAAAAGGGACAGATAGAGCCCATCTCAATGGACCTTTCGCCAAGACCTACAACAGAAAAGGAAAAGACACAAAGAAGAGGACCAAAAATGAAATGGTTTCAGGCACTGTGTGCTGTCCATCAAAATGATTTTCACTATAGAAGCGAGGATCAGTGCCGAGATCGATCTCTGTCAGAAACTTGTCTCCCACATGATTACCACGAATGCCATTTTTTGGTGGAATATGAGAATCATTCCAGAAAATAACTAGGAAATGGCCCCAGCACTGTGGTATCAGAAAATGACCGCCTCTACCTGATGAGAGGTAGTGAGATGAACTGGAAGTAAAAGACGAGGGAAGAACTGCTGATGGATTATGAAGGGATGAAAGGGATGGTGGGATGAAGAAAAAAGTTGAGTGACGGGGAAAGGTTTGCCTTTTGAATGCAGAATGATGGTTTCCCATTTTCTGGGTGTCTTGCTTTCTATATCATTTGTAAACCAGCCTACAAAGTGCTTGAGCATTGAGCAATTTTCCACATACATAAAAGATAGTTGCCTTGAGTAGATATACTTACTTTTAAGATAAAAGAATACCCACTGTGAACAAAATAAAAATTAATAGTTTAACCAGAAACAGGAAGCTGCATAGGAACTACATCACAAATAAGAATCAGGAAATTAAGTGTTAATGACTAAAGAAAACCAAATCATAAAGTATTGATAAAAAGATGGATCCATTGAGACAGATCATTCCAAGGACTAAGATCCAAACTTTGAAACTTCAATGCACCATATTCATTCAAACTGGACGACAATATCAAAAGGAAAGTTCCAAATCTACTAATATTTATTGACCCTCAATCTGAAGAATGATATGAAATCATTAAACCTGAATGATTGTCCACATGAAAATTTTGACTTGTTGGATTAGTTAAAAGAAAAACCATGAAGACATACAGAATTGACAGAAAATGCTTCAATTATATCATCACAGGAAAGAAAATGGTTCATGTATGAACAACTTATCTATAATTCTCATTAAAATTAACACAGGAGAAACTCAATGCCCAATCATAACTGTGAATCAACTAACAAAAAACAATTTAGATAAAAATACTGTAATCATGCATACCAGAAGGGAAAACTCAACTTCAACTATTTACTTACTCCATCCTTTGAAAGACTGGAGGTAATAAATCATGACCAAACCACAAAACCATCACTGGCATAGAAATGACAGCTTCAATCCTTACTTCTTCAGCTTCATCAATAAGACCCAAATCTAGAACCTCTAGAACAACCTCATTGTTCAAACTTGGACCTAGCTTAGATGCAACTTGAAGAGATAGGCATTTTGTTTTCCATGGACAATGATGATCAACAGCCGGAAGCCTGTGAGTCCAGGGAAGTTTCAGCACTACATGTAAAAGGTCTGCATCATGATTGCCATGTAATAATTTGTTCTCTCCAAATGAGGCACCTAATTCATCAGTCACAAGGTCAAAAACCGCACAATGCTCAAGCATGAAATGAATGTTATAGTAAACTAAAGGGACGTTTAACAGAATATAACAAGCTTGGTTGTCCATCAACAGCCTGCAGCTCTAGAAGAGCCAAACACTAACCACCACACATGACAATACGCAGAAGGAAGAAATTAACAAATGCTTAAAAGAAACCCATACATACGATGTAAGACTTGGGAAGTAAATCATTTTGACAAGCCTCTCAACACTAACATATAAGTTGAACAATGATTCTCAAACAAACATATTTAGAACTTATCATAGAAAAACAAGCTTCATGCCATGAAATTTTGGGTCCAAGCATATGCAATGTTATAAGTGATGCTTATATAAGACTACTTGTCTATCAAAAAACTTATTCAAGCACCAAGTCTATAGTTCGAAAAATAAAATTTCTACCATAAGAGAATGACAGCAGTCCAAACGTTTAGTTGGAATCAATAAAACTCAAAGGCAAAGTTGCACATCCCCCTAAAGAAGTGCACGTGTATATAAGTGTAAAACTTGATCAACAGTCTTAATGAAGGATAGGCTCAAAGCTTACTTTGTGAAAGCAACATGCTGTGAATTCCTTCCAGGTAATCGGAGATGTTAACATTAATGAATTTCTCATGTTTTGCCTACATTGACAGAAAACGTAATTAGTCAAAAGGAAACATACCAGATAACATGAATTAGTAACTGCAACATCAATGTACCTGCTCAACTATCCAAGGAAGCCATGAAAGCATCTGCTGGAAGATATTGATTGACAAATGGGTATCTGGATACATAGAGAAGACAATGCAAAGCCTGCTAAGCGCTGATAATGCGATATCCGGTCTCAAGGAAGAAGGTTTGATAGAAGGAACATTTAAATTTTGAATAAATGACAGAAGAGATTTATTCATATTGTGAGCATAATCTTCTCTCATTGGTAAATTAACCATATGAAGGTATTTGCATTGCATCTCAATATTGGCATCAGCAACAACATCTTCATTTAATTTTTGCCGTTTGGTCTTTAATTGGCCCACCTCCTGAATGGGCCTCTTTTCTCCAACTCTCTGGCTATCATCATGTGTTGACATGGTTAAAGTCTTATCGTAAACTTGCGTTCCCACAAGATGTGGACCAAGATTAGACAAAGCTACCAGAAAGCACTCTATTAAAGGCAAGAATGGTTCTGGATGATAAAGCGCAGATACCAGAGATTCTAGCTGCCAGGTATGAGGAGGGCAAACTTTAACAATCCTCACATATGCTGTGCATAGCGCAACCTAGGAAAAAAGTACTATTAGATTCCCGTACACAATTTACCACCCCAATCTATCAGCTCTCAGAAGAAAAGATGACTACCTCTACAGTAAACCAAGCTAATGTAAGGGAATGTAAGTATTAATCTTAACCTTGAGTTCTTTGCTTTTTGTTCTCAACAATGATTGCAGGAACACATGGACTAAATCAGCAGCTGTTGATTTGACAACATCTTCTGAGCAACTGGAGTAGAGTGAACTGAGGCAAATACCCATGGATGAATCATAAGCCATGTTTCTGCAGGTGAAGCCCAAGTTATGAACAAATCTAAATGGATTTTTCTTTTGTTAACTTTGTTTTGTTCACATAAAAATTACTTCCAAAAGGTCAACAAAATTTAAAAGTAAATAAATACAAGTAGAAATTTTGCTGAAACGGGAAGCATGTAACAATCAGAAAATCATTTACCAAGCAAACATCCCCAAATTTACTATTAAAGCCCAGTCCTAAAGGAATCATTGAACAGAGCGAACAGTGTCAAACCTGAATACAGGAAGCCCCTCTTTGTCCACACTCAATATAGTAATTATTGACTGGATAAAATTCTGATAGGGTACAATATGATAGTTTGCCACCGTTACAATGATGCCCACAAAGTCAAAACATGCCTTCCAAAAAGCCATAATTTTCAGAGTTAGATCATTTTTAACTCTAATAATTCAAATAAATCAATTCAAATACTGAATTCCAAGTTTTATCAGCCAGCTGATGAATGTTTAAAGATTTGTGATTAACAGTTACCCACCATATGCAGAGCTGCATCCCCATAGCATAAAAGAGAACATGCAGCATGGACAAATGATGTGTTGACCAAGCCTTCAACATACAGTGTTCCTTCTGTTAGACATTTACTGAGAAGCTTTAAAATCCAAGTTGCAAAAAGTTGCCATCTCCTTTCGTCACTCAGGTCAATTAATAAACCACATCCATCAACAGGTTTGTTAATTGATGGGAGATCTCCAATAATAGCAGGATCGCTGACAACTCCTTTATAGGACTCACAAAAGCACTTTAACCTTAGCTTAGTGGATTGTGTACTGCTAGCATCATGGAGACAGAGAGAGACCAGGTGTATAATATCTGCGAAGACAGCATACATTTCAACATTATCAATCAAAATCAATAACATGATTTTTCATAGAAAGATCAAAGATCCAACAAAAGAAAAATCATTTTAGATAATCCCTTCCATCCCCTTGTCCTGATCAACTATTTAAGAAAAAGGTGATACACTGAATATTGTAGTTCATAATTTTCACATTCATACCTTCAATGACTAACATGGCATCAACACAAAATTGTCTATACGCATCTCGTGCTCCAGTGCGAAGCAAAGATAAAAGTGACCCAAGCGTTTCAAAGATTACCCCATGACGAGATCTGAAATTGTATATCATTCTTCAGAAGCAGCTATTTAAAAAAAATGAAAAATATTCAGGTAAAAGACAGGGAATAGTTTCAATTAACAGAAAATGAGTAAAAAGATAATTTTTCCTTTACATATTACCAAATCAAAAACAAGCGAGGATAAATTTTATGTGGCAAGCAACACCATGAAGGCATCATGTGCCCAATAAAACCTTTCAAAATCATACAAACACGAAAGTTCATATATTGAACAAAAACCTTAATACTAAGTTTTGCCACATGCATTTTTTTCAACCTTTTAATGTACACAGACATACAAAGTTGTAATAAAGAAACCAATATCTGGATTTTAAAGCTGAAAATTTGAAAGAATTAGTAGAGAGAGGAAAGCTAAAGACTTCACTATTAGAAACTGATATTTGTGATCACAGCATTCCAAATCCCTTACAATAGTAACAAATATACTTGTTAGATTAATAACAATATTCACTAGGGGATGGGCTTCTATGATCAACCAGTAGACAGTTTGCAGAGCAAAAAAAAAAATTCGAGCTCAGGATATGATGGATTTATAATTTCTCTATAATTCAAGTCCAAATTACCTTCGCAAGGAGGGGTGTGTTGGAGATATTCATAAAATAATTCTTGGCATTAATACACAAATAACTAACAGCCATGCCAATAGAAACCAGAAAAAAGAGAGAATAAGTCCAAGCTCCAAGGTTAAAAACTGAAATTCCTCCGAAATAACTTACCCAAACGCGGGTTCTGCAAAGAAAGGTAATATCCGGCCAATGATTGGTAATAGGGCACCCGCCTTGCCATGGTAAAAGACTCCGGGAAAATTTCTTGCAACATTAGATATAAGCTTCACCACAGCAATCACTTCTCTCTCATTTGCTGCCAAACAGAAAATCAACTTTATACTCCAAGTGTCTCAGCTCAAACGTGAGTAAACTACGGTAGTTGAGCTTATGTTTCATCGATCAGAGTGGCACCACCGTTTTATATTTGTGGCTTCTTTACTAAGCTCTAACTAAGGCTTCGCACATTTTTTTGGTTCGCCGATGCATAATGCGAAGTAGAAGAGAAGCCGAAACATTAACTAGCTCGGTAATGCAAGAAAGCATATCAATTGCGAAAAACAAGGTCGGTAATACAAGAAAGCATAGCAATTGCGAAAAGAAGTGTTTTTGTTCCGCCAAAGTTTTCTGAGGAAACGGTAGAGAAGATACAGAAAGATAGGAATGGAGAGGAAGCATACCGGAGGAACCAGGGATGACATGAGCATGAAGAAGATTCGGGAGGACAGCGCGGAACCTGAGCTCCAAAGCACCGTCCTCAGCCTTATTGGGGGTAGGCGATGATGAGGAAGCTGCAATGCGTTCTCGTAGTTCGTGTAGAAGGCTCGAAAGGTTAGTCATCCTGCTCTCATTCTCTTCTCTATTTTCTTCCCTCTCAAGGTTCAACAGTCAACACCCAAATGATGTCTGCGCTTATGGAGCACCTGGTTCCCCCTCCTTTCGTCCTTCTGGCTTCTGGCTCAATCGCGCCAATTTCTTTTGCGCTTTTTGTTTTTTTCAATTTTCAATTATGTCTTTAAAAAAAAATTATATACTCGCTATTCTCCTAAATATAAAATAGAATTGGTGTTTTTAAAGAGATTAAAGAAATTAAATAAGTTATTTAATCATATCATATATTGTGTATCCTTAAATTATATATAGTTCATAGGTTAGGTAAGATAGTTTGAAGAAAAAATGACAAATATAAATATTTTAAAAAAATGTAATTAACTTTCTTAATATCTCCAAAAAATCAACTATATCTTATATTTAGGATACGAGTGAGTATTTGAGTTCTATGCAATATTTTAAAATCCGGATCAGACGTTGAACCGGAAAGACAAGCGGGTCATGATTCAAACGGTCAGATCGGTTAGACCGTTCGATTGGACCGGTGACGTAATAATTAAATTATATATATATATATATATATATATATATATATATATATATATATATATATATTACTCTGGTTTAATAAAAAATATTTAGTTACATATTATCCTTAATATAAAACTCAGTTAACTTTTTTGAGAGAGATTAAAGAAACTAAACAAGTTAGTTAATCATAATATATGTTGTGTATTATTTGATTATATATCAATTTATAAATTAGATAAATTAGTGTGGTATAAAAAAATAAATATTTTATACTATAAAGTAATTTATTTAAAATATTAAAAATACATTTTGAATTATAATATAAAAATAAGTAAGATTAAAATATTTTAGTATTTCATAACATATACATATGCGGGTATATTGTGTGAACTATGAAGTCTAGCTATTGCATACACTATATTTGAGGGAGAATAACTGGTTTATAATAAAACTATAGGATTAAAAAAATGAGTTTAAAAACATAGAGACTGAGAAACCTTCATCCCATGACTACTTTTTTTCAACGAGTCTGACAAAGAAATTGACACAAGCAAGGTTTAAAAAAGTTGATGAATAATATATATTTGTTTCTCTCTCTTTCATTTGTCTTTCTCCGTCGTCTTTCTTCCTCCTTCTTCTTCCCGTTGATTTTTTTCATCCAGTTTCTTCTTCGTCTTAGACCGTCTGGCTACTTTAAAGCTGCTCCGGTTTCCAGCTAAACAACGATTCCCGGCTTAAAGAGCGGCTCAAAACGGCTCAACAACAAAAACGGTTTTCAAGCATGACTCGAACCGCCTTCTTCTCCGGTCGACGACCAAACCGGTTCCAAAAACATTGGTTCTATGAGAAGGAAAGGTTCGTTATTTAAAAGATATTATAAAGGGTTAATATAATATATGGTTTCATAAGTTTACCCTCATTTTGGTTTTGGTCTATTAAATTTCGAACAAAAGGTTTTGGTCATTCAAATAAAAAAAGGATCCATATTTTTATTTAATGATAAAAACCATTATTTTAAAGGGAATGAAACTTGAGGGACCAAAATCTTTAGTTTAAAACTTGAGAGATCAAAACCAAAATGAAGGTAAATTTGAGAGATCAAATATTATATTAACTCTATTTTAAATCAATAAGTTGTTGGTTAAGATAGTAAGCGGTCTCTTCCTGTAAGGAGGAGAATACAAGTTCAAATATCGAGAAATGTACTTGTTGGAGGGTTTTAACCTTAACGCTCCTAGAACGACAGAGATTAGGCTCAAGTCTAAAGTGAATTGGGATACTCTGGGTTCATGCCAAAAAAAATAGATGAAATGAATTAGAATTTTTTTCGGTTGAAATTAAAACAACTATGCAGATGGAAGAGTGTAAAATGATTTCTTTATACCGAAAAGGATGACAATATAATGTCTAATTAAAAAAATAAAATAATTAAAATGTTGAGGGGGAGATAGATTAACAGGGTTCACGATGAGAATGGGTAATTTAATTCATGAGATTGGGAATCATGATTTGAGGTTTGAAGAGGGTGGGGTGATTTACATATTTGTGGTATTATATTTTTTTACCAGAAAGATGGTGTCAAAATAAAAATGCAAACAGCTCATTGATTGAACCTATTTCATTTCTAGAATGGTTTTACGGATTTAGATCCGTATTTGAAGAAGAATTGGGTTCTTTCAACTCAGCCTCGGGATGGTTAGGCTGAGTTTTGCCTGTGTATAAAAAAAATATGTATGTACAATACAAGCATAAAAGTGTATTATATGGTATTGCATAATATTTAAAAAGTATTGGTGCTTTAGCATCCAACCCATGTCATCATCTCTATCTCTCTTCTCTCCAAGATTATTTTTGTCCTGCAACTATTTGTTAAAAGCATATGTGATTGCATTCTTGTTGGGGACAATGAATGAAGGTGATGCATAGGGCTGAACATGAACTAAACCGGGCTGGGCAGGACATTAACCCGTGGTTTGGTCCAAAAAGGTTGATTGGGCTGGACATTCCAGTCTGAAGTCCGGTCTTACCTACCTAATATTATTCAATCTCAGTCATTCACATCTTTATTAGATAAGCATGCATTATTTTCAACTGAATACAATATTTCTACTTTTGAGCATGGTGGGCCATCAAATAAATCATTTGTACTCCTAGACAATCCATTTTTTAAATGAATCGTCGTGGTTTGATTTAAATACATCAACGACACAAATAAATGAAACACTTGAATCTCAAGAACTTGATGTACAACAACAACAATGAACCCAACATATCCTAAGGAAACCTAGATGTGGTATAGGAAGTCACTATTTATAAGGTTAATTCATTTTCATTTTTCAGTCATATACACTTAATTATTATTTAGTATAAATTTTTTAATACGTTATTTGATCAATGTACTATTTATCTTATTTTTGCAATCATTACTTCTTTTATTATGTAATTATTATTATTATTATTATGTAATTATAATAATTATTATTATCACTATATCATGATGATCATTATCAATCACTAAGCAATCATTGTTTTTTAATGTAAATTAATCATTACGTAATGATGAGGAGAGAATGAATTAAGAAAGAGAAATATACTGAAGTCGTTCTTCAGGTGATGAAGTTTAGAAATCGTTCACCTAAAGAACGATTTTCATTTGTATAAAAATTTGTGCCGATTTTGTATCATTGAAGAAATTGTTCTTCAGATGAATGATTTTTAAAATTCATCACCTAAAAAACGATTTTGAGTATAGCATATTGGTAAATATTTCCCACGGTATAGTATTTTGATATGAAAATTTTACTGGTTGTAGTATATTAATACAAGGGAAAATTACTGTACAGTCCTAAGGAAGCAAAAAAATGAAAAATCAATCCCATATAATGACATAATCACTGTCAAGTCCCAAGGGACTGATTTTTAATAAATTGCAATTGTACAATGACCTAAATAGCCCTACAGTAATTTTCCCATTTTTTAATCCATGGCTTCTCTCTCTCACTTCACTCTTCTTCCACTCTCGTCTCTCACCACATCTTCATCTTCCTCCTCCTCTTCCACCTTCCTCTGTTCTTGTTCTTCCACATCCTCTCGGTCTCTTCATTCCAAATTCCAATTTTCCTCATTGCCTCGATTCCTCTCTAAGAGTAGACCCAAGAAGAAAGCAACGCATCCTGAAAGGCTGTTGATGATCCTCAATCCCATTTTTCTGTTTAATGGTGTAAGTACTTCCAGTTTCAATTTTGATACCCAGACCCTTCTCACCACTGTTAGTGTTCTCGCTGCAATCACGCTCTCATTTTTTTTCTTGGTTTTAAGGTAACAATTTTGTGTTCCCTTTCTGTTTTCTTCTGTTTTATTTTTGGGCTATTTATTGTAGAGTCTACGAGCATCACTCTATCACTCTCGGTTTTGTTTCAATGTTACGGAGCTCTGGCTTATCAATGAAATTGAAACTGAGTTAGATTTTGAGCTTGTATAATGAAGTTATACAGAAGATTATGTTAGGGTGCCATTTACATTGGGCTCATCTTTGGAGTTGCAAAAGGGATTTTATTCTTTTTTTTATATCACATGATTTTTTTCATATATCTCGTTCAGAAAAATGTGCAAAATGGATATGAGTTGCACCCGTAGATACATTCAATATTGCTTCCAATTTTTTAGATTGCTTCTGGTAACAATGTAGGTCAACGTTGTTTCTTCTTCTTCTTCTAATATGTGTTGAGGTTTTTACAGGGGGATCATGTGCCTTGTGAGCGTTATGGCGGCAACGGTAATGATCTTTCTGTATTTTGACTTCAGATTGTTGTGCTTTACTCACAATGGGCATTTTCTGTTAACAAATGCGGACTAAGTATACTTGATGGATGGAAATATTGTTGCTCTGAACCTTGACACCCTCTTCTATTAATTTTTTTAGTTTTCTCTCCGTTGCTTCTTTGACCTGTGGCAATATCTGGATGAAAAGCAATTTTCAATTTTTGGTGTTGATGACATCTAGTTTTGGATTTCTCTTTGCTGAAGATATTTGAATTATTCTCCAATTCATTCTTTTGAAGTCTAGGGAATACAACCAACAGGAAACTTATTTTGACTAAATTAATTCTTAAATTTCTTTTTATTTGTTGTGTCTTGAATCAATGTTATGTATGGACAGTGACATACTGCGAAACCCTTTTCTACAATCTCTTAGTGAATGATACGTTTGAACAGTTAGTTGTTAATAGAGTACAATGATTTATGGAGTCAGCTTCATTTAGTAGAATCAGACTTCTTGTTTTCTCTGGCTATCATTTTGTTTCATTTTCTTTTCCCTACCACCA
Organism: Albizia julibrissin; assembly: GCA_037074505.1. Taxonomy (NCBI): domain Eukaryota; kingdom Viridiplantae; phylum Streptophyta; class Magnoliopsida; order Fabales; family Fabaceae; genus Albizia; species Albizia julibrissin. Next base: position 435,352 of record CM073480.1, on the reverse strand, counting down.
CTCTTATCTCCCTTAGAAAAAAAAGTCATCCAGAATATGGATATGCATAGAATTGTAATAGGTTACTGTGACAGAAGGCACTCACCACCTTTATCAAACATTAAATCTCATTTCATTTTTGTACATTGTCTTCTCAATTCTGTTGTACTCCACTGACACCAAGTGCTTCTTAATTGTTTGAATTTATTCTTCAATCCTCATTAAGTTGAACCTGTCCTGATTTGTTTACCGAACGAAAGTGCTAAATTGTTATACCATTTTTGATAAGCAGGCGGAACAAAATGCATTTTTTGCAATAATGGTAAGATGGAGCAAGACAGTAGGTTAATTGACTGCAGAGTATGCAAGGGTGCAGGTATTTCTATTTTCTTCCGGGCCTTTTTGAACATGCAAATACTATTCTATCTTGGATTCTGAAATGCTTTGGATGGCCGCTGAAATTATCTTTATTTGCATCCTTCAATTAATATTTTTGTTAGTTTGTTCACTTTGATGAACTTGATGAGTACTTGTACCTGTGTGAACACCTGCTGTAGATTTCTAGTGGTGATGTTGATATTTATTTTCCTGACCATATTATGACACTTCTTGAATCATCAGTTTTATTCCTTAGCCTTTACGCTTTTCAAGAGGTATTTGGTTCTCTGTTTAGTGATGTAACTATCTATAGTTAGTGCAGAAGAGAATATATTGCTTTGAGTCATGGATGAGCTCTATAACTTATTGTATGCACCCAAATGTTTGCTGGTAGCTAGAGTCCTGGTTTATTTAGGTGTAGATTAATAAATTTCCAGGTATGGAGATCAAATTGTTGCAATTAAGGTTCTACATCGTGGGAGCACTTCAGAAGAAAGAGCAGCCCTTGAAAATCATTTTGCTAGGGAGGTTAATATGATGTCCCGTGTCCATCATGAGAATCTAGTTAAGGTGAGTGCCATTGTTAATTTGTTACAGCTGTGCCTGAAGCTTTTATTTATGTAGTGGTTCTATTTACTTGGGTCTAGTTATTTGACTTGTGGTTTCATATTATGCGACTGAATATACTTCAATATTTCCAGTTTATTGGAGCTTGCAAGGATCCTCTAATGGTTATTGTCACAGAGCTGTTACTAGGGATGTCACTGAGGAAATATATGACTAGTATACACCCTAGTCTATTAGACTGCCAGGTGGCTATAAACTTTGGGGAAAATTACCGTGTGGTCCTAAGGGCATGACGTGGGCGAAGGTGCATGTATAAGCAGACACGTAAGTTGGTTTGTAATTCTATGACTTTTACTACATTTCTATATGTCTGATCTGGTTTGTCACTTATTTCACTCATATATGCAGGGATTCGTGTGGTGTACACGTGCTGTCATGGCTACAGATGTGGGATACAACTGTGCAAGGTGAAGACTGTAACAACCCAACCCAAATAAAAAAAATTTAACCAAAGTATTTGACATATCGTCAATAAGGATGTTCAACATCTAAATCATCAAAATACAAAATCAGTTCAAATAAAACCCATATCACAGTGTTAAATCAAGTTCTCAAAATATTTCAACAAAACAAAATAAAATGCGGAAGTTCAGGGTCATGGCAAATAACAACAACATAACATATGCTCTAAAAGCACAAAAGAGCCTTCAAGGCTCACTCCATAGGTGTATTCACTTGCTCCCTACTAGAACAATCACCTGAAAAATGTTAATGTAAAGGATGAGATTCCACGTCTCAGTAACTACTAAAAGTTTCTACCGTACACAAGCAAACCATATATGAAAAAAAAGGGAGCTGATTATGTATATATTTATATGTATCATAATCCTCATACAAGACTATTACTAATTTAATTATCATCATGTCAATCTGTATTTCCATCACAACAAGTAATATATAATTATGCAATATGCAATATGCAAAATGCAAACTCCCTTATATCACCGTCCATCCTTATTCCGCTGACTGGAGCCATAGGCTAACACATAGTCCAACATAAACTCATCCATTTGACTGGATTGTCCCAAGCTCACCAGTTCTTAAGATGCACTCGGCCAAAGGTGTAGAGCTTAAGTCTGGACTATGGCTCCCCTCCTTAAAAGAATACAACTAAGGAGGTGTCACGTGTCCCACAATTCCAATGCAATCCCGGCCAAAGGAAAACATGGAAGAAGGGGCCCTGACAAGTGTCATCCACTGTGCACCGAGTGATGGCATACCAAGTGGTAAAAGATCTCAACATGCAAATTTCTCCTTACTCTAACCCATCATAAATGCAACCACCATGACAGTCATATTTAATCATCAATAAATATAAATAAAAGATAAGGTACAATAAATCATACTTCCATTCATATTAAACATCATCAATATTCAAACAAGCCGAAAAGGAACCAATAATCCAATCAATACATTAATTATAATTAAATTATTAACTATGTGAATAAAAATGAGTTATTAAGAAATTTGATTGTAACATTATTTATTTAAGAATTTATAATACATACACGTATACATATAATTCAAACCATTTTTAATAAAAGATATTTATTCACAATCATACACAATTTACAAGTATATGAGAGAATATTCAGAGTTACCTGCTACTCCCTAGCTCACAGGTAATCACACAAAGAGCTATTCCGAAGCTCTCAATGAGAGTCTACAAAATCACACACATAAATATTTATAAATACACTAGTTAAAAACTATTATAAAGTTACTCTATTATTACTCTAAACATAAATCTACCCTTCTAAAATTAATATTATATAAATATATTTTTATTGGTTGTCACATATTCATTTTAAATTTTATGCCTAATTCTTATCGAAAGGATCATGACACGAGTGCATAAGATTTAAACATAAGGTCCTTGTATGTGTCTGCCGAAGAATGTCATATATGAGTGTGTTTATATATGTTTTTTAAATAGACACAGTTTAAAAAAAAAAGACGTGGGTATTTATTTTCTTTAAACCTTCATTTAAATAATTGTATCTAAAAATCAACAAACCCAATAATAGAATAAGATAATATATATAAAAGTAGGATTCAACATGATTTATTTAAGAAAATTATAAATACACACAAAAACAATGACTCCTGCGACTATAAGGGAAAAACAAGAAAAGAAGAAAATAATAATAATAATAATAATAATAATAATAATAGGACGTTGGAGGAATTGTAGGTAACACATTTAGGTACCAAAAAAATAACAAAGCTTTTGACTATCAAGTATATAGCTGATGGAGAGAGAGAAAAGAATAAACATGGTGATTATTAGTTATTGATGAAAAGAGCCATGTTTGCTAAAAAGTGGAGAAATGCAAATATATATATATATATATAGACACATATAGTGAAAAGACGTTGGGGGTGGGAGAATGATTTGACTCTGAGCTTGTTTGGAATAGCGGTTGAAAATTTCATAAGTGTTTATGAATTGTAATTCACGGAATACGAAGTAACTTTTACGGTCTACGAGGTAGCTTTTACGGTTTACGAGGTGCTTTCACGGTCTACGAGATAAATATGTGGAGGAGATTTATCTCGATTTACGTGAATCGGGCTTATATAATAAGCCCGATTCAAATAAGTGATAACAAACAAGCACTCTAAGAAGCAATGAATGTTGTGGTGAAAGATGAATGGAGGTGGGGTCAAGGCGCTGTGCATATTAGCATTTTAAGGAAGAAAATAAGTAATGACAATACTCATAAGAAAACCAAATGAGGAACCATGGAAAGAAGATAATTTTGACCAGATTCAAGAAAGAATAAGAGCAACGCCGAACAAGAGAAAAAGAAACGAGGGAGGAAGAGAGCTACCTGAGTGCCTGTAGCTGATGCGACGGCTGAGAGTGAGGAGTGACAAGAGTAAGGGCATTTTATAAGGGTAGGGTTAGGGTTCACTTTTGATTAAAATAATATTATTTTTAATAAAAAGAAATAATAATAGTGTAAATATTGAGATAACATTTTTTTTATGTTACTATTCCAATAATCAGACACATTTACACACATATATTTAAAATAATTATTTAAAGGATTTTCATTTGTATTTTATTTTTTGTCTTGAATTAAATATTTTGAACTTAATGCTTCTTTTAAATTATGAACTTATTATATACTATTTGACTAAATAAAATCTAAACTACGACTAACTCTAAGCCCCAAAAATCAAGGATGTTACAAAGACGGTTACACAATGCCATTCTACTCCAAAGATGACCTCTATGAAATGAAGGTTGGGGTCTTGTGGTGGCTAGTAACCCATTCTCAAAATACACAAGCTGGAACAGTACTATCCTTAGTTGAAGACATACATAAGAGGAGGAAAACCCACTGACCATGCTGATTTACATTGTACATCCTACTAGTGATGGGTTAATGATTTATTTGTATCATTTTTAAATATGTTGTACACAAATCCCCCCTGAGCTCATTAGTGAATTTTAGGCCAACATAAGTAGTTATTTTGATGTATTTCCCCTAGCTTTGGAATCAACTTTACCAGTACACTTTATGTTCCGTACATGTGGATATAGATTGATTCAATTTATTCAAAATTATGTGCATTGAATTTTGATGTCGCTCTGGGCAACTTAAATTTTAATGGTCATCAGTGAATTGTGGTGTAAGCTTTGATGCAATATTTTAATGTAATCTTTCATACAATATTTGAACAAATACATGAGTGACCCACTCTTGTGAACTGTTTGGTTCCTCCATTGACAAGTTGTGGAGCCTCCATTGATAAGTCATGGATACTCCATTGACAAGTCGAGGTGCCTCCATTGACAAGTTGTGGACCCTCCATTGACAAGTCATAGATACTCCATTTACAACTCCTAGTGCATTCATTGACAAGTCGATGTACCTCCATTGACAAGTCATGGAGACTCCATTGACAAGTCATGGAGACTCCATTGACAACTTGTGGAACCTGTATTGACAACTCCTGGTGCCTCCATTGACAAGTTGAGGTGCCTCCATTGACAAGTTGTGGAGCCTCCATTGACTTGACAAGTCGAGGTGCCTCCATTGACAAGTTGTGGAGCCTCCATTGACAAGTCATGCAGACTCCATTGACAGGTCGAGCTGCCTCCATTGACAAGTGGTGGAGCCTCCATTGACAAGTCATGCAGACTCCATTGACAGGTCGAGCTGCCTCCATTGACAAGTGGTGGAGCCTCCATTGACAAGTCATGCAGACTACATTGACAGGTCGAGCTGCCTCCATTGACAAGTTGTGGAGCCTCCATTGACAAGTCATGCAGACTCCATTAACAAGTCGAGGTGCCTCCATTGACAAGTTGTGGACCCTATATTGACAAGTCATGGATACTCCATTTACAACTCCTAGTGCCTTCATTGACAAGTCGAGGTACCTCCATTGACAAGTCATGGAGACTCCATTGACAACTTGTGGAGCCTGTATTGACAACTCCTGGTGCCTCCATTAACAAGTCAAGGTGTCTCCATTGACAAGTCATGCAGACTCCATTGACAAGTCGAGGTGCCTCCATTAACAAGTTGTGGAGTCTCCATTGACAAGTCGAGGTGCCTCCATTGACAAGTCATGGTACCTCTATTGACAAGTCATGGAGACTCTATTGACAACTCCTGGTGCCTGCATTGACAACTCCTGTTGCCTCCATTGAAAGTCCTGATGCATCTATTGACATTGACAAGTCATGGAGCCTCCATTGACAACTCCTGGTGCCTCCTCCTGGTGCCTCCATTGACAAGTCGTGGAGCCTCCATTGACAAGTGATGATGCCTCCTTTGACATGTGGTGGAGTCTCCATTGACAAGTCCTGATACCTCTATTAACAAGTATTGATGCCTCTTTTGACATGTGGTGGAGACTCCATTGACAACCCCTGGTGCCTCCATTGACAAGTCATGATCCCTCCATTGACAAGTCGTACTGCCTACATTGACAAGTCATGGAGACTCCATTGACAAGTCGTGCTGCCTCCTTTGACAAGTCGTCCTGCCTCCATGGACAAGTCATCCTGCCTCTATGGACAAGATACCGTCCCTTCACTGACGAGTCCAAGACCCTCGACTGACAACTCCTAGTGCCTCTATTGACAAGTCGTGGTGTCTCCAGTGATAAGTCCTGGTACCTTCATTTACAACTCATGCAGCCTGCATTGACGAGTCGTGGTGCCTCTACTGACGAGTCCTTATGTCTCCAGTTGTTACTAACAAAGTCAGTAGCCATATTAAAAACTGTCGCTGCATCCATTAACAACACATAATTTCAAACCCTTGCCACATATCATTACACCCTAAGTTAAACATTTAAATGTTACCTACAGTTGTCATTAACAATGTCAGTAGCCATATTAACAACTGTCGTTGCAGCCATTACCAACACATTTTTCTTCACCATCATATTATATAACCACAAACATTTCACCATCACCTTCATTCCTTATCCCTTATTTTACAGAAACACACCAAAGTAAACCCAAAAACAGAGCATACTCAACGAAAACAGAGCATAGTCACATTGAAAATATAGCATACTAAACTACACCCAAACACATTGAAACCACACACAAAGCATATCCATTCCATATGCCTAGGTCTACCTTTATAGTTTACAAGAATAATAGAGAAAATACCCACAAAAGATGACAACTTTTTCCCTTTTTCTAACCTAAACAAAGATAAAACATGTAACTACTACCTATAGTTGTCATTAACAAGTTAAGTAGTCATATTAACAACTGTCGTTGCATCCATTAACAACACATTTTTCCTCCGCTATCAGATTATATAATCACAAACATTGCACCTTCATCTTCATTCCTTTCCCCTTCTTTTATAGAAACACCCACAAGAAACGTAAAAAACAGAGTATACTAACAACAAAAACACAACATACTAAATTATACCCAAATACATTGAAACCACACCCAAAAGTGATCCATTGCATTTACCTAGGTCAACCTTCATATTTTACAAGAATAATACAAACTAATAATCACAAAAGATGACAGTTTTTTCCCTTTTTCCCAATCAAACCATACGCTCAACAATAATACCTCAGAATCTGTTTTAATGGTAGAAGAGAGAACATGAATCAATTCCTAATGAAAGAAGAGTGAAGTGAGAGACGAGAGTGGAAGAAGAGTGAAGTGAGAGAGAGAAGCCATTGATTAAAAAAAGGGAAAATTACTGTAGGACTATTTAGGTTATTGTACGATTGCAATTTATTAAAAAGCAGTCCCTTAGAATTTGATAGTGATTATGTCATTCTGTGGGACTGATTTTTCATTTTTTTGCTTCCTTAGTACTGTACATTAATTTTCCCTTAATACAAAAACCTAAAAGCTCCCTTTTTTTTTTTACTTGGTCACGTCTTCAACGAAGGCAAGTTTCTTATCTTTTTTGCTTGTTTGTCTTCTTTATGCCTGGTTTGTATCACAAATTTGCATTGGAAAGAGAGATGAGGATGCAAGGGAGGATCCGACCTACATATCTCACAAATTTAGGCCTTCGCAGGTGCAGCCTTGAATTCAATTTTTTAAGGAACAAAAAATCGGACCGGGCAATGAACCGGTTACAGCACTGGTTTAAGGGTTAATGGTTCAACCGGAGTCAGACCGGTGGTTCAACCGGTCATATTAAAATATTATAATTTATTAATGGTAATATATATATTAATATATTTTTAAATTTCCATAGATTAAAATAAAAATCTTTAGGAAAAAAATGCTTAAAATATATTATTATTAGTTATGGTGCCTATATTTATATAATGACATCTCTTTTCCTATAATTAATTAATTATTATATCCTCTCAAAATCATTTTTTTAAGATTTGTTATTTTTTTACTTACTTTTCTCTTCATCCTGGTCTTCAAACTTTCATTTTTCCCTAAAAAATAATGCCTAATAGTAGGTAGAGGAATAAAAAAATGTATTTTATAAAAAATAAAAAAAGGCAAACCGGTCGGACCGGTTGAACCGGCCGGTCCGGTCCGGTTTTTTTTTTCAATGCAATATTCTATCATTTACTTAGGGCTTGCCCTCAATCTTTCTTTAATATGTAGGGTCAGTTTGGGATCCCAAGAATCCACTAAAGTTTAATGAGCTTGAAAAAGTATTTTTTTTTTATAAATTCACTCACTTTAAAAAAAAAATCATTTTTCTCATTGTCAATCCAAACACAAATCACATTAACAATATAATTTTTTTTTTTGGCTTTTACAAAAACCACATTAAAAAAAAACAATTTTCTACTGCATTCCCAAACAGGCATGTAATCATTTTACATTTTTTTTACACCAATAATAAACTGCATTGCTTTCAGAAAAAAATAATAATCCAATTGGGAAACATGATTCAAAGAATGAAAGAAAAGTCCTGCTTTTCAGACAAATGCAAATAACAATTTTAACCAATTCATATGATTATTAGTTTATATGAAATCTTAAAAGCCGTCTTAAAAAGGTATTAATATATTATGTTACATTAAAATGTTGTAAAAACACAAATTACTTTAGCCAATAGTCCATCCAAACTCAATTTGAATATTTTTGCAAGACAAATATTATTTGATCACATTATTATATTCACTTCCATTAATTGTTTCATACCAAACTCCCAATGCAAAAGAATATTTCTGCTTTCTTTCTATCTGTCAAATACATTTTTGGCCCAAAAATAATTTTTTTCATAGAAGCATCTTTTTCTTCCAGTTTTCCTTAAAAAATAAAACCATCCTACCAATCATGGCCTTAGAAGGAGAGAACAAGGAAGGCATGCGATGCAAGAAATATTGCACAGGTCCATATCGTCAGCTCCATAAACTAATATAAAGTATAATAAATAACCGGAAAAACGCACTTTTTTTTTTCTTTATACATAAAAACGCACTTTCTTTAATCCTATCCTGCTGAACAAACAAGACTTTCCAGCTCAAGTTCCCCCTATTAATCAACCTGTGATGTTGGCCCAACTTGGGGGAAGCCGTTCAGAAGTGGTAGGCATGCTTCTGATGTTAATATCAAGAGGAAGAAGACGGTACTGGATGTCAAGCTCCCGGAATATCCTGAGCAGCTCTTCGATCAGAAGGGATCTTCTGATAAACCTTTCTCCCATGTCTTGGTGGTTCATTCTATGAGTTGGCCAAATCGATATCCTAATCATGTTTAATTGTTCCAGATCCCTGAAGACTAAAAAAGATGAAGGATACCAGTGCTCCTTCTTGTTATCGATGAAGCTGCATTGTAGTCATTACAAATTTCATGTTAGATATGCACACCACAACACCACCCAGCATACAAACAACACAAGAGAAACCGTTTGTTCCTGCCCATACCTGTGTATTCTTTGTTTCATGAGTGCAATCTTTTCAGCTGGGGTAGACACATGCATAAAGAAATCAATAGCATCTCCCATGTCAGGACTCCGGTAGTAATTATGTATGGCCTTAGTGGCAAGGACGCTGTTGGGGATGATTATTTTTTGATTGTCATATCTTAAAAATATGGTTGTCAGTATATTCATTTCTTCCACAACCATCTGCAATTAGATAGTAAAGAGGTCAAAAACAGAAGTTAGGCCTTTGCATAAGAGAGAACAAAATCTTTAAACGCTTAAAGAGCTAAGCATTACCTGAATCCCATCGATTTCACATCTATCCCCCACATCAAATGGGTGCATGATAAATAAGAAAATAATTGCTTCAAATATCGTCTTGCAGGTATTTCCAAATATAAACGCAACCAAAACAAGCTGTGAGCTGACAAAGAGAAGAAATTTGGTGGTGGCAATTCCCAGTATTAGTAGCCAAATAACCAGTATAATGATGCCAACTATAAAATTGAGTATCCGATGAAGTTTGTTCACTGCGGTTTTGGTATCAGTCAATGTCAAAGCAAGTGCTCTCCTCTCTCTGAAGGCATTAACCTGGATTTTTACAATAGAGAACACTGACATTAGTAATATATAAGCAAACACAAACAGCTGTATCTAAATATAAATTGAAACCTTGCATCAATAAACCATAGACCAAGATCACCAGTTGGAAAATTTATTCCCCTCAAACCATCATCATTAAAAGAATACATAGTAGTTGCATGAACAGGTGAAGAAGAAATAAACAAAAAATGGCAATTAATATCAATAGCATCGGGGTCATTCATATCTGCACCTGTGTACCTTAGGGAGAGAGGACATGGTGAGGCAAGATTATTTCATCAACAAGCTAAAATGCACTAGTTTCATAAGCAGCCTAATCAGAAAGACAGCATTGTAAAACTTAGCTCTTAATCAGAAAGAATTCACGCAAACAACCCAGTTGTTAATAGACTACAGAATAAAATCCACCCCAACTTTTGTTTTTCAAATCAAGCTCCAGTTGTAGCAAAACTTCTTACCACCCAGTTCTTCAGGGCAGATTTGCTGATCTTCCCAGACTCAGACGCTCCTTCGAAGAGATCCATGGTTTTCTCAGCTTCATCTTCCCGCATAAATCGCATCAAATCCTCCAGGTAAATGAACCTGAAAAGAAAAACAAAAAACTTTATCAGTTAAGTTTATGGATCCTCTAGAGTTCTCATCTGTTAGGCAGAGAAGAAAATATTACTAGTATAAATCATTGCCAAGTTATCAATCATTCGTTCAATCATTAATGCATACAATATAAAGGACTAAAACAAGATCTGAGGTTGAACACAGACATTAACCATTCTTGTTATTTAACCAAACACTCAATCATGTTGCACGTTAGGAACAGTTTTCTCTTATACAATTGCAATCAAGCCTTAACACCAGCGACCAGACTAGTCAAGGAATCAGTAAAGCTTCCAAGACTCAGCCCAACCTTCAAGAATCATTTTATGAACTGCAATACTATGTGCGTCAGAGATTAAGATTTGCATATGCATATAAGATGGAGAAATGAGAAATTAGTTCAATACATACAATTAATTTATAAGGATCAAGGAATAACCTGCAACCCCGCCTGGCAACATTCTGAAATATTTTCTTTGCCGCGGTTTTTGCCTCATTTTCACTTCTAATCTGTGTGGCATTTTCATCATCTTCAGTTGAATCAAGTATCTGCTCATCCAGTGTAGAAAGAGTGCCATGCCGGACCATATTCATTAACCTTTTCATATTCCAGGCAGAGACATTTTTTGGATTCATCTTATGCAGGTGATCAATAGTAATCCCATCATCCGATTTATGGGAGAGTGGACGAGAAAAATTTCCACTTATAAGACGAGGGCTTTTCTGGAGCATTCCGCTTTTCGTTGTCCTTGGACTCTTAGTTTTGGAGAAGGCAGCTGCCCTTGGACTCTTGGTTGTGGAGAAGGCAGTTGCCCTAAGCTCAGGGGGAATGCTAACCCCAGCATTCTGCAGTTTCTGAACCTCATCAGCAAGTTTTTGTTCCTCTTCCTCTGACTTTTGAATTTCTATCAGAGGTGGCCCAGACAGTGTTTCAATCACAAACTGATTAAACAGTGACTCCTGAATCCTATCAAAGTAGGTGCTTGTATAGAAGGAAGAAGCCATAACCTTAACCACAAGAGTTTTTGCCAACCACACCAAAGTACCCACCAAGAAACAGACCAAGACCTTGGTGACATATTGAAGGGCGTTGCCTCTAGTCTCCCTCTCGACCTTCTTATCGAACAAGAGATGCCAAGCAATCAAAACAAATCCCAACCATAGACAATTTTGAACTGCCTTCTTCACACCGTAAACAAAATAAAGGACTCTCTTCCGCAAAAGGAAATTTCTTTCGATAAAGAACACCAAAATTCGAATTACCCAATCAGAAACCAACCGACCACATATTAGAACCAGGATCATCACCTCCCATTTCCATAACTGGAGCTTCCAGAGAATCTTATTCCTCAAAACTGGGATACTCAGCGTGCATGCAAGCGCAGCAACAAACAAAATCAAACTCAACCACTCCAGCAGAATCCATATGCTAAAATGGGTCTTTTTAAACTCGTCCGGCAAGTCTTCCTCCAAAAAAGGGTCGTCGTCCTCCTCCTCCACTTTTTTCCCTAACATCCCCGAAAGCATTTGCCCTGATTTTGCCACCCGACCAGACTTTCGGTCCGGCTCCTCCGGCGGGTCCAACAATCTGGACCTATTTCTGGCCTTCAGCAAGGCAGATTTCCTCTGCAACGAAAGATTCCTTTCAACCGAGGCGTTGGAGGTACATCTTACCACCTCGCCATCTCCCGCACCAGCATTGCCACTTTGAGCAACAGCCGGCGATCCACGTTGATCGCTTTGCGGCGATTTATGAACTTCGGTGTTACCCGGCGACTCCCTGTACCTTCGTCTAACGGTATCACTTGCCGGTTCAACAACATTGGAAGTGGGTTCCTCGAACGAGACTTTGAGGTCCTTGGAAATGCAATTGAGCCGCGGAGACTCTTCCACCGGAGGCAATTTGTAGTCATGCTGGAACTCCTCCATTTCTAAATCCATATCCAGAGACAGATCACCAGACGCTTTCTGTTTGTGCAAGAACTTACCAATGAGCATGGAGGGTGGATCCTCGGAACCCGGCCCATGATGCCGGAAATCAAAGCTATCCTCGTCATTACCACTAGTACTAGCACCAGCACTCCCGTCACTAACACTCTTGCTCACGTCTCCATTGTTCCAGAAGTCATAGCTAGTTTCTCTCCAAATATTGCCACCTTGTTGCACTGCGGGACCTCTGGAGTCACCTTCGTCGATTTTAACGACAACCTCGGGCCGATGCGGGGAAGTAGTGGAGGTCATTGATGAGGGAGCAGTGAGGTGAGGAGGAGGGTGATCGTAGGGATTTTCTTGATCCAGGAGAATGGGAAGCTGTTCGTGGCCGGATTCGGCGTCTGTGCCAGCAGAGATCTTTCTGGGGTGTTTGTAAGAATAATAGGACTTGAAGGATTTTCTGAGGGAGTCCATTGAAATTTAATTAGGCAGGGGGAGATGTGAATTAAAATAATAAACTAAGATTAAAGTAGGAAAGCGAGTGTTTGGAGACCCAGAAATTAAATGAAATCGAAAGTTCTGGAGTAAAAAGTTGTGGGACGCGTGTGGGGAGTGAGGATCAGAGCAAAGAAAAAACGTAATAAGAAAATTGAAGCGGGTGTTGGGGGACCTCTCAGTCCTGAGAGTCAAGAGACACAGAAAGGAACTTGTGCGACAACGCCGAGCACGCTTCGGCTTCTGCTGTCTTTCTTGCTTACCAGGTTGGATTAGCTCAAAATGCCGCGTAATTACTCAAAATACACCCTCCGGTTCTGTTTTCGTACTTCCAAATCAATCATCCATCATTAATGAGCTTCTAAAATATGAAAAAAAAAACATTTTCTCTATCATTTTTAAAAAAAATAACAAGTACTCAAATAACACAACTGGGATTAAAATTAATTAAAAGCAATGGTTATATAAAAGATTTTTTTTAAGTATATTGTTATTTATACAGAAGATGAATAAGAGCAGATAAGTGGGGAAAAATTGAGAGAGGCACGTGATTAATTAGAGTTAAAAATAGAAAAAGGTGTACTAAATTTTTAAATATGATAAAATTGTTGCTTATATATAAAATCACACCCATAAAAAATAATGTTCTCATAAATAGGGTTGCAAGGAGTATTTTTTTTTGGGGGGTGTCTTGACAAAGGTTTTCAAGCTTGTGATTTTACTAATAAATTTTTTTCTTAACAAAAATTGTAAAACTCACGAGTTTATTAATTAGTGTTTGTTTATAATGACGTTTAGAAGATTCAAAAATAATTTTTAAATTATGATTTGTAGTGTACATAAATGTGTAAAAGGAATTATGTTTTGATTTGCAATTTTGTATGAATAAGTATTTTTGGAGTGTCTATTTGTGAACCCAATCAAGCACTAAACTTCAATATCATAATAATTTACTTATATCAATAAAAAAAAGCTATTAAAAGCATATAATTAAATTATTAAAAAACAAATAAATAATAATAATGTGGTTCAAATATAACTCTACCATAATAGCCTATTTAGTCTGATTACATGAGACATGATTACACGTATTCCTGATGTAATAGTGCGATTACATCGTCTGGTTAAACTTATATAATGTAAAGAGGATTAGATTACATTTTGTAATTCTAATTACATCATTTGATGTAATCAAGATTATATTACTATGACTAATGAATGGGGATGCAAACATCCTGAAAAATAACATTATTGCCATTATAATTTTTAGATTGACCAAAGCGCCTACCCATAATGCAATTAAATATTAAATAATTTTAGTTACCACCATTAAATATTAAAAAATAATTAATAATATAGATATTTAAGAAATATTCTCCATTAGAAAATTTAAAAAATTATATTTCACCATTAAAAAATATTAAAATATCTCATTAAATAATATTTATATAATTAAATATTAAAAATTAACATGAATCCAATATGCATACTGTATAATATTTTCAACATTAAATATTAAAAAATTATTATGAACCTAATGTGTATACTGGATGGAATGAAAAAAATAATCATGAGCCCAACATATACATTATTATATGGGTAGAAATGTATAATTTTGTCCATTGTTATATTATTCTCATATATTCGATATAATCCAATCAAACATTTTTATTCATATGCATTATCTTTTCTTAATAACGAACCAAATAAATTATATAATCATCATTATATTCCATTCCATTCCATTATATAAATTCCAAGAAAATTAGAGAGGGTATTGAATTTTTTTTTTTTTTCGTTACAAGAGTATTGGTCAAACTTTGACTTATGATAGGGACAAAGGGGTATTAATTTGCATTAAGTTGTAATAAGGAGGACAAACAGTGAAAGCCAGTGCGGTTACGAAACATGATGGAAGTGTCAATCACGGAATGAAATATGATAGCGGCACACAAATAGGAGAATACTCTTGGGTCTTTGGTGATGGGAAAGCTGAGGCTGAAGTAATTCATGAATAAAAAAGAAGAGAAAACAAGAGGGGAGATTCAAAGAGTTGGTCAACAAACGCACTAAGGTCGAGGGAAGATATGCGTGCAGTGAGTTTTGAGTTGGAGTAAAGATTTGATTGAGGAGGGTGGGGCTTACTCGCCATTATTTTGAGTGATAAGTTAATTAAGTATGCTTTGCCTTCAAATCAAATAATCGTTTTAAATAGTGGAAGGGGCGGAGGAAGGAGCGGCGTCGATTAAGGTATGCACAGTTGCGTAATGGGAATGAGAGCCAGAACTGCCTTTTGGGGGTGTGGACAGGAAGAAGCCAAATACGACACGTCGCACCGCTATTTTATCCTTAAATACGGACATGCCAGCCTTCTTATAACCAAGAATTCCTAACCTGTTGAATCTACTGGTCTTAACAGATAAAATTTGATTCATATACTTCAATCGTCTTTTTGCCTCATACAACTTTATCTTTTGGAATAGATTTTCTCTTTGCCCAATGTAATTTATAAATCTGAGGATTTATAGGAAGAGTTTAACTATTTTTAAACTGGTAAACTTACAATGGACGGGTAACAAAAGAAGACAAATGAACCGAAAAGTAAAGTAAATGTCGACATAGGCTGGCTTTTAAATTAAAAATACAGCTAATAACCGGCGATGGTGGCCACTAAGGCTATGATGGCAGCGCCGAATGTGGTACGTGGAACCAATCCTCGCAGGAGCATGACCTCATTCATGAGCCTCGCCCCTGTCGCTGTCCCTTTTCTTCCCTTATTTTTTTGGGGTCATGGTTTGGTCTCATATTCCCGACTGACCCAAAAGCATACAAGACAAAAGGAATGTCCTTCCATACCCTTCCACCGCACACCACCTCTACTTTCCCATCACATTAACAAATAACAATAAGCAGGTGTTCTACCAGTCTGGGCTTTTCCCCCCACATTCTTAGCAATATATAGCAACTTGTAAAATTATACTCTTTTAGTTTGAGTCGTTATAAGCTGCAGAGTTCTCCTAGTTTTTAATCATGTAATGATACATATATTTAGACGATTAATTCAAATTTTATTACAGTTCATTAAAATCATGGCTCGAACAGTATTTTTTTAAAAATACTGTTTATTTAAATTATTTGGATCTGATATCATAAATTTTAGATGAGACATGCTGTGAATCCTAACATGGATAATTCATTGAGGAATACGGAGGGAAGGGACCTCGAAGAATATAATATATGTGCCCAAGTAGTAGTAACGAATGGGTTCTGATTAGAAATCTGTAAGCATCGACATGGCTTGATTTTTGTTCGCGTGGAAAAGAAAAGGATGTGGGGGAATGCATCCTGTGAGTAATGATAATGCTTCACTTCATCGGGGAAGTAATGTTATGACGAGAGATGAGAGGCTTACGATCCTTTTAACTGTGATTCGGATGTGAGTGGGTGCGTGGGGACCCCTAACTCTTTCGGTAGTGCTCGTCTCATCTTCATCTTCATCTTCATCTCCAGCTCAGCCTCTGCTTGAGACCGTTAGGGCCTCATTTTCTTGTTCACACGTCATGCATCTTCACACTAACAACGTACACTTGCACCGCATCATGCTTTCTGTGGTACAATCATTATACAATAAGCGGACATCACCAATGAGTCGGTTGCCTCATAATCCAGATTGCATTCTTCATGTTGCGTGCGGTTTCTAATATACTAATACTAGGATGTGACTCTTGAAAGCACGTTCTTGTTAGCAAGTGCAGCTTCTGGTATAGGTGGCAAGCTTCTAGCCCTATGAAAGGGCAGCGACCTGAAAGCGTGAAAGCCTCATTCCTAGGCCTCGCCCTTAGTAGTTAACTGGCGGACAAGCATAGTATACCGTGTGCATAGACCGGCTCCATAACCCCAAATTGGATTGTCCATATTCAGAATTAATGCTCCAAAATAGTTGCCAAGTTTAAACTACAAGTTACCACTTCATAAATTTTGTAGGCTCATCAAGTTACATGGCCCACCCACTCTACTTATAGAAGGTGAATATAATTGAGAGACGAGCCTTATCCTTCAGCCAGCATGCTCGTTCAATCAAATAAATGCCATCAATCCATATGCTCAAGATCATTGGATACGCTCATTGTCAACATTCATTGAAATTTAAATTTCTTTATCAACTTAAATAATTTCAAAATCATGGTGGTTCAATCAATTCATTCAGACTCTGAATTAACAAGGCTATTCCCCTCGTCGACATTTCCAATAGGTTCGTGGGATTGTTATATACACGTGTATGATGCATTCTCTATTGCACACTAAAAACAACGGGTTCGTGGGATTGTTATATACATGTGTATGATGCATTCTCAACTGCATCCTAAAAATAACGGGTTCGTGGGATTTTTATATACATATGTATGATGCATTCTCTATTGCACCCTAAAAACAACAGGTTCGTGGGATTATTATATACATGTGTATGATGCATTATCTATTGCACACTAAAAATAATCGACCATTGAAATAGTTGATAAAATTTCAATGAGATTAATCACATATTATCCATATTTGTGCATTGCTACATATCACGAGTCGAGAATGCTCATATTCAATTCACCGAACCCTAAACGAATGCGTGTGTAACTGTGTATTAAGGAGTTGGTTTAGTAACATTGCCGGGTCAGTAACGCCTAATCGTAAAGCCAATAGTTGCTCAAGTAAAAGTAATTTTTGATGATGTTTGGAATAACGGTTGAAACTTCCAATCGTGTTTTTCAATCTTGATTTACGGTATACGAGGTAGCTTTTACGGTCTACGAAGTAACTTTTACAGTCTACGAGGTAAATATGTAAATGAGTTTTATCTCAATTTACGTGAATCAAACTTATACATAAGCATAAACCCAACCAAACATCCTCGAATCATCCCCTATAGTGGGGTTAAAAGAAAAAAGTTAAAATCAGCAATTTTTAACTCTATTAATATATGTATATCGTTATTATATCGTCATTTCGGCTCTTTTTACAATACAAATGCCCTTGCAGAAGTAGAAGAAATTCGTATTTGGTTTTGAAAATTCTGTGGAGGCGAATAATCTACCGGAAAAAGCACTAAGATAATGTGAAGAAAATACTGTACACGTCAATTAAAAAATAATCAGGACATAAACCTTTTGATCAAATCCTATGGATAGCGTCAAATCCCATTTTATTTTTCAGTGATGACCTCGCCTGAGGACAGAGAAAATTCCTCCAGATTTTTCCTTGCGTGCATCCTCTCCATCTCCAACCTGTTCCAAGCAAAATGTTCTAGTTCCATGAGACGGTCAATTTGATGCAACCTTTAAAGCTAACAAATAAAAAAATTAATATGATTATCCTAATTGTCAAATCATAATAAAGTGACTCGTTATACCTCTTTAGCCAATCGTTGCAGAATGTCTGTAATTTCAGAGAAATCAGGTCTTACTGTTGGATCTTGCTGCCAACATCTCTCAAGAAGCTCAACAAATTTTGGATGGATATTCTTGGGGATGGTGGGTCGTAGACCCTGAAATTCATGTAAAGCAAGAATTAACAGATAGTCACCATCCATACCTTTCCGCTTAATCAGTAGTTCCAGACAGAAGTAAGATGACGTCATCTTACAGTTAAATCTACAACAACTTTCTGAAGTTAGATATGATTACCTTTTGAACCACTCCTATAGCTGCCTGTAGTGGGGTCAAATTCTCATACGGAAGCTGGCAATGGGGAATAAAAAAGTTTAAATAAAGGGTTACGTGAGTAGTGATTATCAATATCAGAGGGTAAAAACAAGAAATACCTTTCCAGTTAGCAATTCCCATAAAACAACTCCAAAACTAAATATATCAGCCTTGTGATCATATGGCTTGTGTTCAATGACCTTCAAATCAAAATAAACGTGTTAAAAAATTATGCTGACATGAGCCATTCCTCACTGGCCAAAAATAAAAGAGCAATTTCTCATATAAATTGTACCTCTTTTCAGAGGAGAAACACCCCCCCCAAAAAAGGGAAAAAAAAAAAACATGAAGATCGTCATGAAAAATTGCCCATACAAAAGGTTGCTTTTATAATAAAAATCAATTTACTCATCCCACTAGAGGCCCGTAATGTGTAACTTGGAAAATATGCAAGAACATTACTATCCCTTCTTTCAGTTCACTCTACCAAGTTGCCTTCGCCTCTCTTTACACTGATGCCAGTATTAATGCACGAGGTCACAAACTCATAAAGCTTCTCGCCTATTGTAATCTGTATATCAGTTATTGTACTTAAGAAAGTTCAAGGTTAAAAGTGTTGACCTAGACAATTTTTATCCCCTTTTCAAATGTACATTTTGAAATTTCAGTAGGAATATCATAGTTAAACAGAAAATTAACCTTTCAAAAGACCAAATTATGCAGCTAAACCATTTGAACAAACTAGTGTTTCTGTTAAAAGAACATTAGATACCTCGGGAGCCATCCATCGATATGTTCCAGTTTCTGCTGTCATAACTCCAGATTGAGCTTTCACTCTAGCAACCCCAAAATCAGCAACCTTGACCACCTGCAAAGCAATGTGTGCAGAACTGTCATTTCAGCGTGTCTGACTAATTGAATTGGTTTTATTGACAATAGCATGATTTATAATAGATGAAGCATCATATTAGATCATCGTAATCATAAAGTTGGAGGAATTCATACACAATTTTCATCCATCAAAAGATTTGCAGCCTTCAAGTCTCTGTGGATAATGTTATTTTGGTGCAAGTAATTCATTCCCTTAGAAACATCAATTGCTACTTTGAGCAGGGATGGAAATTTAAAAACACCCTTTTGCTTATGTAAGTAGTCATACACACTTCCGCCGGACATAAATTCTGAAATTGATAATGGAAAAAACATTATAAAAAAGGATGATTATAGCAAAATATTCAGGATTACAGAAGTCTATTCCGTCATGGTAATGAATGAAATGACGTAACTCACTGGATTTCACCTGTTACTATGCACAAATATGGGGGCTTGGTACATGCTCCTATAAATTGTACAACATTCTTATGCCGAACCTTTCTGCAAGCTCAAGAAATAAGATTATACTATACATATGGATAGAATGAAAAATATAAACAAACTAAACAGAAAACAATATCATCATCACTTATTCCTCCTTTTACTCACAGTTTAGTTAGTTCATGATAAGTTTGGCATGTGGAGTCTCACACCCAAAAACATGGTTCAGAACTGACTTGTTAAAGCAAGATAACCTTGACGAAATGCTTATTTGAAATTTTGAATTGGACACTATGATAGCTGACTTCCTTAACTTCTTTATGTTTTCGAGCCACCCTTGTTTAGCATAGCATAAGCAGATTCTCATATTTTTCACCAATAGAAACTCTGGTAGATCAAGGAAATGTTAGCTATGTTAAGAGGTGTTAAGAATTATAAAAAGTCCAGTAAGTCAAGAAAATAGTTGCTTGAAGTGCACCTAAATAAAGAGTATAAGCTGTCACAAAAAAAAAAAAAAAAAGAGTACTAGTGTCTCTATGTGGTTATAAAAATATTAGTCAAAATAGGGGTTGCAAGTGTTTCAAAGTTACATTGCCAATAATTTGGTCCTTTCCTTTTCATAAACTAGATTTCTACATATCTTGTCAGAACAACAACAATTATATGTTTTTGCTGCTCAATTACCTTGATACTACAAGATAGGAGTCGTACCATCACAATGAACAGAGCTTTTAAAAATGTAGGTGTAGTGATATTTAAATGGCAAGGTTAAATGAAACACAGGGCCCTAATCGCACAAACAAATTCCATAATCAACTTCTAACGCGAAAAAGAATTTTCCCATTGAATGGCCGGATTGAATCCCTCTCAATAAACAGGTAGATAGATCCCCAATGGCCAACAAGTGCAAATCCAATACAAACCTCATGATGTAGACTTCCTGGGCAAACTCCCTCTGTAAGTCTGAATTTACATGCTCAGCTTTGAGAACCTTAATCGCCACTTCCTGGCCACAATATGTACCTTTAAACCTGTTTAAAAGTACTGGTTAATTGAACATTAATATCAATAATATCTGCTCATAAACAGAAAATATGTTGTACCAACAAAAAAAAGGAATATTTTGATAGACATGTACTCACAGATCACCATATGATCCAGACGCAATTTTACTTCCAAATTTCAAATGTTTAGGATCTATTTCCCAAACATCCGTCCCATCATTAGGTATTGTCAAATGAGCGGGATCACATTTCACACCTTGATCAGGCTCACCAACAGAAGATACTGATTGTTGAATCAGCCATGCCTGCCTCTGAAAACAACCCCAAGGTCACTTAGCAACAAACCATTTGAAACACAGAAAACTGGAATCCAGAAGAGAATAAGAGTATAAAACATTTTGGCAAGTAATCAACAATCAAAGGAGATTTAAAATACTGAAACATTAGTCAAGCAGTGGTCTATGAACACAATAAGATGACTGACTTGCCTCAATCAACAAGACTTCTTTCTCCAAAACTGCTTTAAGCTGTTCTGTTTCCTGTTTTATTTTAACCAGTCTGTCAAGCAGTGGCCTATGAACTGAAACGTTCACAATCTTAAATACTAAACGAGAACAAAGTAATGGCAAATAGTAATATACATGGTATACTGTATCTCAGAACTCAGAAGAGAAAAGAAGAAGCTTTGAGCTAGTAAGTTAGCCAGGTAAGTGCTTGTGAACTGAAATGTAAGTTCTAACATGGTTTAGATGAATCTGGATTTCATAGGATTTCAGCAAGAATTTCAGTAACTTACAATTAAATATAGGGTTGACTACATTAAAATTCAGAAGAATCTATCATTTAGTTCAATATTATGAATCCAAGGTATCCAAGTCTATATATCTATATCTATTTATAATATAGAGTATATACATAATCACGCTACTCATAAGTTATGAACAATGCAGTTCAGTTCAAATGGACCATCTGGATTAAATTTGGATGGTGTAAATTTAATTTAATTTTGTTATTATGATTTAAATTTAAAATAAACATAATTTCCCGATTGTCATATTTTAAACAGTTAAATTTATTATTTAAAAATCACAAATTTAAAACTTTAAATCTAGACCACCTAAGAGCTTGTTTGCCTCCACTTTAAAAAAACACTTTTACAATTTACGAGACAAAACTCCTCTCTACTATTTACCTAATACAATACAAAATCACTTAAAATAAGTGAAATCAAACTTCGCCAAAATTTGGACAATCCAAATCTCATCACAGTGGTGGCACATATGATGACCACCCAATGTGGACCCAGCATAGGACCCACATTCTAGTGATAGCAAATGATGCACAACATACCTCATAGGGCCATCCATCAACAACAAACACATCTAATGAGTAACCATCCGTTGTGGAAAAAACATGCGCCTCTTGAATGTTCAGTCCAATCTCAGAAAGCAAAGAAGTTAACTGCAAATAAAACAAGACCTGTGAATCTCCTAACACAAAAAATACACTCCCATTCAACACATAAGGTTCAAATTTCAAGTAGGGTGGTTATTTGTATTTTAATAATGGAATTTTCAAGCATTTCTGCCCACCAACTAAAATACTGTTTAGAACCATCAATGATGCCTGTTGCATGTGCAAAATTAATGGACAGAGAAGAACCAATCTGCTGGCAGTTTATGACAGTTCTGACATGCATATTATTTTCACTGCAAAAGTTATCTTATACCTGACTGAGAAGCTTTGGCTTGTCTTCTGTTGAGAAGGCAATTTCATGCATAGGCCTACAACATTGTCAATGACAAATATATTTTACATCTCAAAGAAATTCACAGGGCAAAATAATAACAAACAACTAAACTGGAAACTACAGAAATCATTAAAATTTTATCATAATGTCTATATATAATTTTACATATGATACAAGTTTGAACAGGCTTATCTCAGATAAGTTAAGTTTGTAATATTGACAGACTGGACGACTGGTGGATGAATGATACTTGTCAGTACCTTAACCTCGGGTATCTTAGAGTGTGTGCTATGTAACTGGAACTTGGTATATAAAAGTTGAGATATACCAGATGAGTAACGTCTTCAGATACACTCTTGCATAAAAAGCAAGTATAAGTAAAATATTACCGTGAATATTGTTCGCCTGCATAAACAGAGCGTTCCACCTCTAGATCTTCACTCTTAGTTGCTTCAAGTGCCAGGGCTTCAAGGTTTGGAGACGAACCAAAAGCAGGAGGTGGATGTATACTGCACAAAAATTCCAGGGACATAAGAATAGCTCACTATAAGCATCAAGCTCTAAAATGCTTAATCAGTACAGCTCTATACATGTATATAACTGGAGTTTGAAGATAATTTCATCTAAAATTTCTACTGGAGCCTTAGGAGACCAACAAGAAGGTAAGAAAATAATACCTCTGTCTCCCTGAGTGCTTTGAAGAGATTTGACCAGTTTCATTACCAGGAGCTTCTGAATGGACAGAATCAGCTAAGTTTCCGTCAGATATGGGTTGAACCTGCAATCAAGTTATTGTTCTATAGCTTTTCCCTTCTCACCATTACACTTAATACTAAAAGTAATCAAGTTAAATCAGATAACAAATAAAACAAAAATATAGTAGTTCATAAACCCAAAAAAATGGGCATTATTAAAAAAAAAAATATTCCTGTTTTGTTTTAAGTTCGGTCTAAATTAATTCAAGAAAATACGAAGAAGCAAATTTTTCAGGATGCTTTACATTTAGAGCTACGCTTAGTTTCCATCTAAAATTGATTCCAGCCAACCATTGCAAGCATGCAAATCTCAAATCAATATAAGATAGGTTAGTTTTGGCTCTGATCCGGTAGAATTTGATTTTGACTTCTGCAAAGTTTATTGTCATGAGACTATACAAAAATGCACTCTATAGCTCCATGGGGCCAAAATTAACTCGTTCCACACGCACTTGAAATTATTTTTACGGTTATTCTAATAAAAAAATTTATTTTTAAGGTCATAATCAATAGAATATGTTGTTCCACAGGATACCCAATGACACTCGCAAACTTCAGAGGTTTTTTATTTTTTATTTTTTTAACGTGAATACTCTTCAGGGGTTAGATCGTTGTAATGTACATGTGTTCTTTATCTTATAGTAGAGGTGACTTCATTAGATGCAGTGCCCGTCTGAAATCCATTTCTGAACGTGGTCAGCCAAATATGACATCGCATTGCTCTGGAGGAGAAGCTTCGCTACGTATTCCAGAGTGAATGCAGAATATATATTGAGTACGGGTATACGTTTACACTGCATAATCAAATAATAATTTACGGCTAAATGGAGTCTACAGCATGCCATAAGAAATTATGCCGCATGGCCGCGTGAAGGCACTAAGAAGTGCAAGCACGTCGATTCCAAGCATCAAGAGCAGGCAAGCTATAATTAACCAAATCAACGGCGCTCACCTGGACCA
The DNA here is from genome assembly GCA_037074505.1 of Albizia julibrissin. Lineage (NCBI taxonomy): Eukaryota > Viridiplantae > Streptophyta > Magnoliopsida > Fabales > Fabaceae > Albizia > Albizia julibrissin. Next base: position 410,920 of record CM073480.1, on the reverse strand, counting down.
GGCGAACTTCAATCGCAGGCCTATTAGCGGGATCCTGTGCCATATGCAGTAGTTTCTTGTGCATCAGAACATCCGCAGCCCTTTCCACATTCACATCCAATGCATACCTGTGAAATGCATCCCGCCAGATTTCTCAAAACAAAGCATGAAGTGGAGGACTAATGGAAGATCTCACAGCAAGAAAACAGAATTCACAACAATCTCATAGTGGATTGAAAGGGAACTAGACAGTAGAATCCAAGAGGAAATATAAGCCATGAAGTAACTGGAAATTCTACTCCATCGTTTTCTTTTCTTCTTCTTCTTCGTTTTTTTTAAGTATTATCAATATCATCATCATCAGATATAAAATTTGAACGAGGCTTAAAGGCAGCCAGCGTGGGACTAACGCCTGGAACACCGAATTGAATAGATGGATAAAAGGAAAAGGAGAGCAAAAGTAAAGGGAGAATATGAAGGAAAGAGAAAAGATGAAGTAGAAACAGGTAGGGTAAAAATGTAGGAACCGTGTCGGAAGGCGGTTGAAATGAGCCCAGAGCTGATGTTGGAAGCCAGGCTGCATAGCCACTTCGTTGTTGGACTCCTTGAGGCGACGAAGGACCTCATTGTACACTTCAAGTTTCTGTCTCTGTTGCCGGTTTTGAGAGGGAGACGACGATGTTTCCTGCACTCCGCTCGCTCGGCTCTCGTTATCCTCCATCGCCATTCAATCAGAAAGAAACTGAAGGTTTTTTTTATAGCCCAAAGCATAAAATAAAAGAAAAGAAAAGACAATGATTTTTCACGTGAGATTGGTTCGATTCGAAATTGGTAAAGGAAAAGGGGAGAGAGTATAATATTGAAGAGAGCAAGGATTAGCTGGGTTTTGAATGGAAACTCCGCCTATTAATTATGTTTAAAATATTAAGAAAAGGTTTAGGAGTTTATCCTGATTCATGAATCCCAAAATCTGACGTTTTATTTTATTAATACATAATATTTTATTATTATCGGGTGGGAGAGTATGCGCTGTCGAACGGCGTCATGGGTGCTAAACACAAGTGGATTTATTCAGATAAACACTACTGTCTGCGCTGCGATCTGTGGGCATCGTCGATTTTACCAAACACGTGATCTGAGTGGAATAATTATGTTAATGGCGATATTAATTAGAATAAGGCAGAGGCTGGGCCATGGCCGTGTCTGCCCGATCAGTCGGACACGTCGGTTCCCACGGCATATTCTGGGGAAGTGCCCACATCTCTGGGATAACTAAACCCACCTGCCCAGTCTCTCTGCTGAATCAAATATTAACTTCCATCCCTTTCTCCTCGTTTGGCCACATACATGCCTTCATCTATAATTTTTTTATTAAAATAGTCCGTGACAACCATATGTACTCTTCTGTCTCTGTATACAAGAATCTTTTTGTCGAACAGTGAGATTATAAAAAATAGTTAAATATAATAATTATGTAAAAAAATTTTAAAAAAAATTAAAAATTGCCTTTATTTATGAATACATAAAAGAGAGTAATAATGAAAAAAAAAATATATATATATACTATAATAATTAATTAAGAGTAAAATAAAAAAAATATATTTATTATTAAAACAAACTCAAAATTTTTTTTACATTCAACCACAGTCTCATTCAAGAAAAATACTCTTACACATAGGTACGGTGGGGGTATTTACTATTTAGTATGTATGTGCGTGATCAGAGAGAGCGAATCATATGGTCAGGGTGCAGGCATTTAATTTTGAACAAAATTTATCCACTGTGAAGCTTAGAAGTGAGTATGAAAGCGAACGTGGAGATAATAATAGAAGGAAGAGAAGGAGAGTAATTGTGGTTTCGCGTCCAATACTGTGAATGGGATATCTAAAATAACACGGGGGGTCGAAGAGCGAGGATATAAATAAATGGCCATGAGGAACCAGGATTTGGGGACTGTTTAAAAATGTAAATATCACATAAGACGATAAGATTAATTAATAGATATAGGCGTGGGACGAGGAAACCCGGCATCGCATCGCATATATATATATGCTCATGCTCGTGAACACCGCCGCGGAAAAGTGGCCCTTGAAGGGAATGAAGCGGCGGCCCTCCTGACTGTGGGTCAAACAAACGCAGACCCCAAATGATATTCCATGGTTAGTGCTTAATACTGCTAACTAAGGGCCTGTTTGGGATTTCATTTGGAAGAGGGGAAGCTTATTTGGAGGGTAAAAATCCATTTGACATCTTTGAATGTGTTTGTCAATACATTAGTTTTCACTGGGCTTTTAGAAAAAAAAGCTACTTTTTATAAAAATTCATTAAAATAACTTCTAGCTTTTTTTCACTGAGTTTAAAAAAACAAGTCATTTCTCCTACTGCCAATCCAAATACAAATCACATTAATAATATAATTTTTTTTAACTTCTATAAAAATCACATTAAAAAAACCATTTTTTCACTGACTTCCATAAATTAGTATGCTTTCCCATCTTATCCGAATGGAGTGGCCCTGGTTGTTGGAAAATTGTTTGCGAGGTCTTGATGTCGGAAAAAATCAAAATTTAAAAGTAGAGAACAGCGTTGAAGTTGACCTGCTTCTGGTCCCTTCATTAACGCGGAGCCTTGCTTATGAAACGGACGGTCGCGGTAGAAAAGCATTGGATACGTGTAAAAAGGAGAGCATGTGACATTAAGTGCTTGTTTGATTGAGCGATCTTGAATCGGGTTTATTATATAAGCCCGATTCACGTAAATCGAGATAAATCTCTTCTACATATTTATCTCGTAGACCATGAAAGCACCTCATAGATCGTAAAAGTTATCTCGTAGACCGTAAAAATTACTTCGTATTCCGTGAATTACAATTCATAAGCACTTATAAAATTTTCAACCACTATTACAAACAAGCTCTAATCAATTCGGAAAACTCTGCTCACTCCTTCATTTTCGTAACTTCTCTCAATTGACCATCGAGCAGAAGAAAATATCTCATTCAATCCAATCAATTTATTTGCTGCTTCTCAGATAAAGGTCTTATATCTGGTACTATATTTTCCCGAATCCCACATCTCATACCCAAATAAAATGATTTTTTTAAAAAAATGTACTTTATTTATTAAAAGTTAATTAGCTCTAGAAGGGGGAGGATATTTTAGATATTAGACGTTATTAAAAAAATATTTCATGATACTAATATTATAAGAAAAATATGTTTAAATTTAGAATTAAAAATTAATTAATTTAAAATACAGAATGCTAACTGCTAAGTATATTTCAGGGTATAACATACAATTTAATTCAAATAAATAAAAATATATAAAAAATTTAAAAATATCTCCTGACCTCAAAATTAGGGGATGAACATGCCCTATTCATATATGCCATGAGCAAGCATGCAAACCCATATTTTCTCATGTCTTCCTTACTCCTATGTCCCATCATTAATTATCTTTGTAGTATATCATACTTATCTGATTAAAGAGTGTCACCAGTTTAAGCAAACTCTTATTGAAGATGAAAACTCTGTGATCTCGTAAAATTTTATTTGTGTCAATAATATATATTCAAAGTGTATAAATAAATAATTAAAATATAAAATGGTTAACAATTTGAGTTAAATATATTTTAAATCTAAATAATTAAAATTAAATCCATCAAAAATTATAATTTATCATGCACAATAAATAAATTTATATGAAATTCATATATAAAGACACTAAATATAATCAAATTAAAAAAAGTTAGTACATATTTAAAAATGAGTTACAGTGATTTTGTAAGATATAAACTTAAAAATAATAAATTTATTGTGTAAATTCGTGAGTTCAATCAAATTTACAAACTACAAGAATTTAAGAGTAAGTTAACACGATTTTATAAGATTAAATGGTAAACTTAAGGTGTCAACCATCGAGTTTGACAATAATGATTATGGTATTTAAGATAAAACCTACTTATATAATTTAGGAAGATTAATAAGATTAAATAAATTGCTTGATCATAGTATGTGTGACATGATTTCTCTAAAATATTAATGTGTAACATTATATTATATATTATTTTATAAATTAGGTAAATTAATTTAAAAGAAATGATAGGACAAAGGTCTTACATCTAAAATAGATGACATCACGGGTGTAATTCAAGGAGAATTATTATGAGATATTAAGGAGCTATAACACTTTATTACTAAAAATATCTTAATGACAAGTGAAATGTCATTATTTATTATACCGAAATTTATTATTACATGCTCATATGTTGTTCTGGGGACGTATTGCATGCTCATGGGTTGCATTTTTTTTTTGGGGAACTTATTGCTAATTCCCATTCTTAAAAGCTTAGTAACTCCCCAGTAATTTACGTTTAATACTTGCTTTATATGATATCCTCCCAAAGCTCAGAGCCTCCATATGTTTTTTCCCCCTCCCATAAGTCTCTTTTATTGTGTTGATTTGATAGCTACTCGCACTGTGTTTTTTTCGTCACGTGGAGCTTACAAATTTAGCCTGAGTATTTAAATTCAAGTATATATATCATGAAAGTCACACTGAAATAATATAGTTTGTTTATTTTTACGGATTCTCCAATCAAATATCATTATACTTTTTTATATTTCTTTTAATTTTTAGGTTGTTAATGACTTCTGACTATTATAACCCAAATCTAAATTATCTAACATGATTATTTTCTAACCAGCTTTTGAATTCCGAATGAAATAGATTCAGTCGCCAAATATGCTAATACAAGGTGTTTCTGCACAATTTATATATGTTGATTATATTCTTAATCAAAGGGCTAATTTATTCATGGTTGCACCCTCTCGTCTTTTTTCTTTTTCGGCATCTATTGAACATTGACATGGCATTTGTTGATATATTGGGATAACAAGTAAGCTCATGAGTCATATATAATTATATTGTGCCAGTTTGAATTGGCTTGGATTATTGTTTAAGAAACACGTTTACGTAAGTGGTGATAAAATTCATTTCACATACTTATTTCATATATCATAAATTACGTTGGAAAAACAAATTTTATTGCTAACTCAATTAGGCACATCATTACGTGCATTTAATTTTTTTTAATGAAAATGTGTATTTCATTCAATAACTGAAATCACCTAGGTTCTGAAACCCAGATCAGACCAGCAGATTCGGCTTGGAAATTGGCGAATCAGCTAGTAAACCGGTTCGGTTCGGGCATCTACCTTATTCGCTGTTTTTTTTTCAAAAATCATTTTTTTTATTTTTAAAAAAATTTCATATTAATAACTCTGAAATCTTCAATTTCTTACCAATTTGACCCTGAGTTAGCTCTGATTTAACTACAGTCTGATCCATTAACCTTTGACTCAGTACCCCAACCAATTCGGTGATTGGTTCAAGTTTCACAACCTTGAAAATCACATAGTAAAATTATACATGCCACTATCAAAAACTATACATCCAGTGAGCTAACTAAACTAGCAGATTTACAGAATACCCCTAAGCAAAGAGAAACTTCGTAAGGAATGGGCAACAAAAATTCGCAGCTGGGCGAGTATCTCATCAACATTGAAATTTTCTTGAGCAAAAATGCGACGATTCCGCAGCTCCCATAACTTCTAACAAGTTATGCATGTGCCAATCTTTCAAGAGATATCCAGCGATCGGTTCTTGAGATATCCAGCCATTGGGGATAATGCATACCCAATTAGCTATATGTGCCGCAAAGAAATCATGGCTCAAATCAGATGGTAAAATTTTCTTCCAAACTGATGTTGCTAAAGGACAATCTCGGATTACATGATTCAGAGTTTCCATCCCACTTTGGCAAAAGGAACATGTTTGATCTTCAATCATACCCCTCCTATGATGCTCAACGTTTGTTAACAAGTGACCTTTTAGAAGTAAACATATGAAAGTTCAGACTCGTTGAGTCATTGGTGGTTTCCATAACAATGTCCATTTGTTATCTTAAGTATTCTAGTTCAAAGATTCCAGTGCCTGGTAGGCTAATTTGACGGTGAATTTCCCAGATGAAGTTGGTGACCACGTACAAGTAGCAATCTAGCTAGGATAATTGTCTTGTTGGTGTGCTCAGTATTGCTTGAGTTACTTCAAGTGGTAGTAGTAGTTCAAACATACATATCCTTTTTCTACTTACCATTAGCATCAATAAAATCAGGTAATGTCCTTAATAATTTAGATTCGGGTATGTCAGCATAGGATATTAACTTAAGGGGGCCATGGTTGCTTACCCAACAATCTAACCATAATTTTGTTGAAACACTTGGTTTCCATTTGATGTGTGAAATAGTGTCCTCCTATACTTCAGAGATATTTTTCCAAAAGTAAGAAGAGTGAGATCTAGTTACATCTTCCATTCTATCCAACATAGCTTACTTCTTCTTCAACACTTAGACCTATAGTGTGTCTTGTAACATCCTCCATTTTAAGCGCTTAGAGTTAGTTGTAGTTCGTATTTTATTTAGTCAAAAGAGTATAAAGTAAATTAATAATTTTAGAAAAAATATCAAGTAAAAAAAAAAGTCTACAAAAAAATATACAAATAAAATATATCCTTAAAATAATTATTTTAATATATGAGCATGCGTGAGTAAGCTTTTCTTACTATTGGGAAGTAATAAAGAACAAAAAAAGAAATGTCTTTTTAAAAAAAAAAAATATTATTTTAGTCAAAAACAAACCCTAACCCTAATTCTCTCACTTATAAATACCATATCTTCTTACTCCATTGTGATCCGGAGGCGCAACTGCTCACTCAGGTTTACTTTTCTCTCTTCTTCATCTTGCTTCACTGTGCTCTAGACTTCTAACTTCCCAACAATGAATGTTTGTCTTATCAAACCTCCTCCTTTTTCCTCTATTTGTCTTCTCATATATTTTCATTTCAGCCCCTCACTTTATTCTTTCCATTGTGTGAGTGTGTGCCTTTTTCTTTCGGTTGAAACGAACATTTACTTCCCTCGCATTGTGCAATGTGCATCCCCTTCACTTATTCACATCCTTAATGTCTACCACACATTCATCATACCTTATTCCCACATTCTTTTCACAAAGCATTGCACATTTCCATCCAACACACATTCATCATACCATTGATATGCAAAAACATTAAGAGATTCCGTTTTGTTAACACCATCACCCTGTATGATCCAAAACACAGTACATCATGCACAAAAAATAGGTCCCTCCCAAAAAATTAAACATTTACCCAACACTCAAACTCATCCCTCATACATTTGTTCTTCACAACAACTACAGAATATAAACCCACTGTGTAACCTACGTTAAAATGCATACCACCACACTGAGAATATGAAACATTCACACATTCAAGTGTAATTGACATCATGTTTGCAATCCTCTACATATTATGCACCTAATATTTCACTCCAAATTTCTGAAAACCTCTGTATATACAACATTAGTTGTTGTACATTTATCCACATCCACGGTGTCATGAATAACAATCTTCAATCCTTCCTTGCTTCTTACTCTTGACAGCGCTACATACAATTGGGCATGACAAAATACAGGCCTTGATAGATATAGTCAAAGAGGTAATCCGACGAAGGGTAAGTTTCCAAGCGCGATTTCACTACTAGAAAAAACACTTTTAACGTCCCTTATATGGGACTTTTAACGTCCTTTTATGAGGGGACGCGTATGCCAGCGACATAGTAAATTTGGAGTTTAGACGTCCTTTGTAAAAAGACGCCTAAAGGGCTGGGTTTAGGCGTCCCTTTGACCAAAAGGGACGCCTAAAGTAATGAGTTTAGGCGTCCCTTTGGTCAAAAGGGACGCCTAAAGTCCCCGTTTAGAATTTTTTTATTTAAAAATTAGGGACTTTAGGCGTCCCTTTGGCCAAAAGGGACGCCTAAAGTGTTTTTTTTTCAGAACCATTTTTATTGTTTCTGGCCATATCATTTTGAAAGCAAACAAAAACGTATACACAAAAAGGAAACATACAGCACGCAGTTTATAATTAACAAAACACAACATCCACCTCTAATGAAACATTATGCACTACATTGTTGACAGAAATGTTGTCCACTAATATAATAAACAACTACTAATAAGTAAATGTACAGGAAACGATAAACTTCTACAAATCAATGTGTTGAAGAATCCTCCCAGCCAACAAGTCTCTGATCAAATTAATGTCTTCATATAAGTAAGCAGCATCATTATCAAAGATCTACAAATTAGAAAATATGATTATATATACGAAATCAATGAAATTAAAGAATTGTTTAGCAATTCAATTAAAATACAACCAAAATATTATCATTTGATTACCTGTTGAAAATCATTTGTAAAGCCACTTTGAATGATATTATACATGTAAAGTAGAACATAATAGCCACATTCAGTACCACCTGGTTGTTGAGGGCACTATAAATCAAAAGCAATTGGTTAAAATCAATAACATACATCATTTATAAAACAACCGTAAATAAAATAACTTAAATTATATTGAAACCACATACTTTGGGATAGAACCACTTTGGCTTGCGAACAACTCTACCCTCACGTGACCCGCCAAGCATTCTATATGTTTGGGTCGCGCTACCATTAAAATGTAAAACATTTTAAGTTAGAACCATTAAAATGTAAAACATTTTAAGTTGGAACAATTTATTGAAATCAAGCATTTCTTTAATTAATAAAAAAGAAATAACTAACGTGTTGAAGACTGATTTTGTGTCTTTGTCTGGCTTTTTTGTCAAGGAATCAAACCAATAGATTTCATTGAGGCGTGGGCAAACAACACACAAGCTCCAATGGTAACTAAAACAATACACAGATTAAAATGAAGTTTAGATTAGAAGAAAATTATTTCTCAAACATCCAAAAATAAAATTTTTTACTACATACCCTTGAACAATTGGCGCTAGATAACATCGCAATTTGGTCGCTGCCATTGTGAAGCCCACATAATGCGTCCTTTGTGCGACATCATTTTTATCTGATGTCGTATTTGCCGGACACAAGAATCCGTATAAATTTGATCTTTGCATATCAATGCACATGTGGTAGAAGGACCTAAAATAGAAATAAAATGACCAATGAATTATTGAACTTATGAAATCTTGAACTTAGAAAAGAAACACTAACCAAATGCCAAGTTTGACCCATCCTGCATCTATCTCCTCCAAATGCATAAACTCCTTAAGATCTTTATTGTCGATCGTGTAGGGATACGACAATTCTGTACCCACAATCCCTGGAGGCATATTGAAGTTGACTTGGGGAATACCTTTGTACATCTGTTGGAGCCGTGCTAAAAAGGGCCATTTTTTCGCATGTTGCTCCTCCTATAAGCATAGAAAACAAAACCAATTATATTACAATGATGCCAATAAATGTCAAGTGATATGAATATAATTCCTACCATTGGTGGGGTTCCCAACGTGCCAATAAGATATTGAGGCCAAAGGATGAAACCTCCAATTGCCTGACCCAGCGTGGCAATCTCAACGTCAGGGATAGGGATGGCTGCACCTTCTTCCCCCTCATGAACACGTGTCACTGTCACCCTACGTAAATACTGTGGAATTTGATTATGATGGTGGGTGGTAGCTTTTGTGTAAACGAGAGCATCGGCTACAACACGAATCATGTCTGTGGTGTCCAAATAAAGGATACACGATTCACCCGACTCCGGAGTGGCAGAAGGCTGGCCCAGTGGTTCTGTTATGTGAGAAGGCTGGCCACAGGGTTCTGTACTATGGGAAGGCTGGACAAGACTATGGAAAGGAGCAGCAACAAGTTCTGGAGTATGGGAAGGCTGGACAAGGGGTTCTGAATTGTGGAAAGCCTCGGCAACGAGTTGCGGAGTGTGGGAAGGCTGTACAAGGGATTCGTCCGGCGGGTTGTGACTTCCTTTAGTGCTGGGGAAGGCCGGGGATTCCTCGTTTCTAACCCTAGTAGCCTCCATGTGATGAAAATCAAACCACAATTTCATTTCACCACGTAGTTGTGTCATTAGCTTATCTCGGAGCTCCTCTCGGATTTGATCGCGAAGCTTATCCACAAACTCTTGACTGGGTTCAGCTTGTGAAGAATATAACGAGGCTTTACCAAAATACTTCGAAATACCAACTCCCCTTGGCTCCCCTCTAACACGGCCTGGGTATTCAGCCTTCCCAATCGCCGTGGCCAATATGTCCATCCGTCCACTTGGAGTGAACGAACCTTGGCTACTCTGCTCTTCGAGTTCGTCCTGTAGCATACAATTCGTTATGAATACCCATTTAAATGCTAGAAATGTGAAGAATTTTACAATTAATTACTTATGCTATTACTACTTACAATCCTCGAGGCAACCTCAGCAATAGTAGGATTTATATATTTCCCACCCTTAATCCTCCCTGCTTTCCATTTTTTGTGACGTGGAGGAGGAGCTGGCTCTTGCACAACAACGGAAGGATCCGATTTCGCAGCGTCCTTCATTTTTTCCAGCTCTTCTGCCATCATCATCCGCTCCAGCTTCCTGTAGCCACCCCGAGACATGCAATGCTGGTACTGATTTGCTTCTTGCCTCTGTGTGTTCGCCGCACTTAATTCCTGTTTAAGGGAAAAAGGGAAAAACAAGTCATTAGTGCATTAACTATATTGAAATTATAAATTTTCATACTGAAGACAGAAAATTTACCAAAAATTCAGGAGCTTGTCGTTTAGCTACAAACAACCTCCAGTCCTCTGGAGATAGATATGAATATTCCTGACAAGGATCAAGATGACTCTTGTCACCTCTAAGGTACTTCCTGGAGAGCTTATTTTTAAAATCCTTCCAGCGCAAACGAACCTCTCCCATCCAGTGGTTGTACATGTCTGTGGTGTCAGGAACATCGAACGTTTGCTGCAAAAACGGAGACAATTAAACTTGAATAGGAAGAAAGGTCTAAATACATAAAATGTATCGAAAGTTATGTACCAAAATCTGTTGCCATATCATGGCTTTCGTCTTTTTGGGAACCTGCCTCCAACTATCATAGATGATTCGGACTTTGCTTCGACCCAAAAAACCAAGATAACTAATGAAGTGGTCTTCCTCAGGACCCATTGGATTCATGTTGGCATCAAACTCTATGTGAACCCTCTCCTGTTCATTGTAGTGGCGCTTCGCCAATACAGCCATCTTCGTGACACCTCTTGTTCTTCTCGGAGCGGGTGGCTCTTCTTGCCTTCCATTATGCTGCTCGCTGTCGCTCCCTGAGTCACTGGAACTTGACATATTCCTAGACAAAAAAAATCATTGTCAGAGAGGTAAGAATCATGTCAGAGAGGTAAGTAGATTGCAGGTATCTGTATAAACTACATTAAGGGAAAAAAGCACATATGACATAATACAGTTTTATATAGTTAAAGGTCTTACTTCATATTGTTTCCCATATTCCTTCACAATGATCATTTCTTGCAGAATAATCTTCATCATCTACTAACTCGACCTCACTTCCTATAGGTGGATTTGTTGTCAAAGGTGGTGTGTCGTCAAGGTTGAAGGTTGGATCACCATACTTTTGTTTTTTGCTTTGAAGTACAATGGACATATTTTTATTTGCAGGATCTGTGACATAAAACACTTGCTTCGCCTGGCTGGCTAGAATGAAGGGCTCATCTCTATAACCAACTCTTCGAAGATCGACTGAGACAAATCCAAATTGTGGATCTATTACCACAGCAGCATTGCTAACCCACTTACATTTGAACAAACCAACTTTGAACTTGTTGTAGGTCATCTCCCATATTTCTTCTATAACTCCATAATAAGTCATTGATGCACATATGGGGTTTTTGTCTTTCGAACTGGAAAAGTGCATAGCTTCAGCTTCAACCATCACCCCACTATTTTGCATGGTACTTCTGTCATCTTGCTCTTTTGTGTAGAATGAATACCCATTTATGTCATAACCAGTCCAAGTAACAACCTGAAATGAAGGCCCCCAGGCTAGCCAGTTGATTGTGTCGGACACACCGATCTCATGCGAAACCTTCTCCTCAAACCACTGAACAAATGTCTTGTTTTGCTCAATAGCTATTTGCATGTCACTCTTCTTTGGATTCAAGTTCTTCAAAGTCTTTTTGTGCTCATCTATGTATGACTGAACTTCTTCCATATTATTCAAGATATACAAGTGTGCTTGCAACACCTCTTCACGCTCCGCAGTCTTCACTTTTAGTCCTTGTGTTCCCTTACTTCTCCCCTCTTCATGCCGAGACTGTTCCTTTTTACCAGATAGATAATCTTTACAAAAGTCCATAGCCTCTTCAACTACATATCGCTCAACTATTGAGGCTTCAGGTCGATAAGGATTTTTAGAATATCCTTTTAAGATCTTCATGTATCGCTCAAAAGGGTACATCCACCTTAAATAAACTGGACCGCAAAGCCTTACCTCCCTTACTAAATAAACTACTAAATGCACCATTATATCAAAAAATGATGGAGGAGAATGCATCTCTAGTTGGGACAGAATTGTATAACCCTCATTTTCTAGTCCATCCAACTTCTCAGTGTCGATGACTTTGTTACAGATAGCATTAAAGAAAACACACAATCTGGTTATAGTAGTTCGCACTTCTTCTTTCATAATGCCTCTAATGGCTACCGGTAACAATTGTTGCATTAACACGTGATAGTCATGGGACTTCATTCCCACTAACTTCAAATCGTCCATTGACACACACCTGCTAACATTAGAAGAGTAGCCCTGTGGGACCTTAATTTCATGCAGACACCCACACAAACTTCTTTTCTCCGCTTTTGATAGCGTATGCGCAGCTGGCTCCATATATGCCCTCCTACCATCATCTCTTAGTTGTGGATGCAACCGATCTCTTATTCCCATATCAACAAGGTCAAGTCTCGCGCTCATTCCATCTTTGATCTTACCTGGGATGTGCAAAAGCGTACTTACAAGGCTGTCACACACATTTTTCTCCACATGCATCACATCAATACTGTGTCTTACATCAAGACAATGCCAATACGGAAGATCAAATAAAATTGACCTCTTCTTCCATATATTCTTCTCACCCTTAGTCCTTTGATTTTTACCAAAGGTCACATTGACACGTTCTACCCGACTATAAACTTCCTCCCCGGTTAAGGCCCTTGGTGCAACTCCATGTTCTGGTAAGCCATCAAAACGCTTTCTCAGCCTACGATATGGGTGGAATCGAGGAAGAAACCTCCTGTGGCCAAGGTACACTGTTTTTTTGCAATGCTTAAGTTGTCGAAAGTGTGTGTCTCCTTCACAGATTGGGCATGCTTTATGACCCTTCACACTATACCCTGACAAATTTCCGTATGCGGGGAAGTCGTTTATCGTGGTAAAAATCATTGCACGCAACTTGAAAGACTCTTTCTTATAAGCATCGAACACATCCACACCTTCCTCCCATAACTTCTTCAAGTCCTCAATCAAAGGAGCCAAATACACATCGATGTCATTCCCTGGCTGTTTTGGTCCAGAGATCATCATAGAAAGCATAACGTACTTGCGCTTCATACATAACCAGGGAGGTAAGTTGTATATTACAAGGAGAACTGGCCACGAACTATGTATACTAGTAAGAGTTCCATACGGATTTATTCCATCTGTACAAAGTCCAAGCCGAAGGTTTCTCGGCTCGCTGCCAAATTGAGGGAACATTTCATCTATCTTTTTCCACTGTAGAGAGTCGGCCGGGTGCCGAAGATATGTTCCGTCACAAATTCTCTCATCAGAATGCCATCTCAACTTCTTTACTTTTGTTGCGGTCGCAAACAAACGCTTAAACCGTGGAATTATTGGAAGATACCATAACACCTTCGAAGGTTGCCGTTTACTTGTTGTCCCTTCTCTACAACCACCATCTTTCTTCACTTTATATCGTGATGTTTTACAGTTAGGACACTCACTAAGACCTGCATACTCCTTTCTATACAATACACAGTCATTAGGGCAAGCATGTATCTTTTTGTACTCCATACCCATCGTAGACAAGATTTTCTTTGCCTCATACATACGGTTTGGAAGTACATTATCTTCTGGAAACATATCACACAATAATTCCAATAGTAATGTAAAACTACTATCGGTCCATCCACAAGTTGCCTTTAAGTTCACCAAATGCAATGTTCCCGTCAGTCGTGTGTACTTACTCCCAGGGTATAATGGTGTCCCCGTATCACTCCGCAAGCTGTCAAATTCATGTGCCTGGGCGAAGGATTCAACCTCGGCATCGTGAATCATTTTCTCCATTCTATCTTGTTCCATAACATCCACTCCTTCCTTCTTGTGCGACGGACAATCAGTAATTACTTCCTCACCATGCCATATCCACCTTGTGTATCGAAGATTTATTCCATCACAAAGTAGGTGATCCCTTATATCATCAACATCTCGTCGACTCTCGTTTAAACAATTCACACAAGGACAAAAATACTTCCCATTTTTAGTTGGAGCATTCCTTCTAGCAAATTCAATAAACTCTTCCACCCCATTCTCATATTCTTCACTAGTTCTCAAAGCATTCATCCAACTATGATCCATTGTTTTACCACCTAAACCATTCCCAATAACACTCAAGTTTATAACAATTGTTAACTATGAGATTGCCTTTTATCACTTTTTTCAAAAAACATTTCGGGATCATTTCTCATTAAGTGTAATATCCCACAATTGTAATAACAAACCATTTCACCTTAATTCAAACAAAAAATAAATAAATAAAGTAACTTAGGCAATTAAGGACAATATCAACAATTTAAAATATCAATTTTTCTTTAGAGAACTAATATGTTTAAATTAGTCAAGTTAAAAGTTCTATGCACCTACCTAATATATTAAAAGTTCTATACATGCATTATTTCAAACCAATAAAAGTTCTATAGCACTCAGAGCTTCCTACACATGTTTTATATAATTAAATAAATTATATACTTATTTAATCTAATAAAATTAGTTAACTAGCAAAACTCCCATATGTACTTATGGAATCTAGCATACATATGTACTTATGGCATATATGAGTGGCTTATAGTTTCTAGCAAAACTACTATTTTAAATTAAACTGTCGATCATGACATTAACTAAAGTGAAATAAAATAAATCAAAATAAAAAAAAAGCTTACAGGTTGGAAGAAATTAAAATGGCGTGATGATGAAGAGGTTGGGAGGGAGGAGGCGCGCTAGCCACCGTGAGAGAGGGAGCTCCGATGCTGCAAACAATGAAAAGATCAAGGAATATGAGGCTTTCACTGGTGGGGATAGCTGATTAGCTAGTTGGAAAAAAAGAAAGAAGAGATCGAACTGTACCGTAATACTTCTCAGCTGATCAGCTCGCTGGAACAAGTTAGTAAGGCGGCGGAAGAGAAAGATACAGGGGGTGAGTATTGAAGTGAGATGATAGAAGGAGGAGATGAGAGAAAATGAAGAAAGAGGGATTGAGCGGTGGAAGGGATATTCGGTGGAAGGAGGCTAAGTGTTTTTTATCAGAGAGGGAGGAAGTAGAGTGACGAAAGGAATGGAGGGAAATGATGAAAATGTGGAGGGAAATGATGTTTAGGCGTCCCTTCTGTAAGAAGGGACGCCTAAACATATAAATAGGCGTCCCTTCATAGAGAAGGGACGCCTAATGTCCCAACATTAGGCGTCCCTTCTCAAGAAGGGACGCCTAATGTGGGGTGCATGCCAGCCACGTGGCTGGCATGCACCCTTTAGGCGTCCCTTCTGAAGAAGGGACGCCTAATATTGGGTGCATGCCAGCCACGTGGCTGGCATGCACCCTTTAGGCGTCCCTTCTCAAAGAAGGGACGCCTAATGTCCCGACATTAGGCGTCCCTTCTCTAGAAGGGACGCCTAATGTCTCCTTTAGGCGTCCCTTCTTCAATAAGGGACGCCTAAAGGTTAATAAGTCTCTCTTTATTTACATAAATGCCACCGCGTACACTTTTTACTTCCCTTTTTAAAGAAGGGACGCCTAATTGTGACGTTAAATCCCTTTTCTGTAGTAGTGTTTGATGCCCTACAGTCAAGCTAAGAGGCATCTTTTTCTTATACCAATATTGCCAAAAATGGTTGTTCCAATGTTGAGCTTTGCTTTTGAAACTTTTAAAGCAATCAACAACATTTTCGCCTGAATTCCAAGCCTCCTTTACTAAGCTTGGGAATTCGGGGTGTAAGAGCCAAGCTGCTAGAAACCTAAACGGTTTTTGCTTTGAATTGTGGTAGGCTCTTAACCCCAAGTTAATTGATATTGCCCGATGATCTGAGAGGATTTTGGGAAAATGGTCCACCCAGCTATCTTTAAAGAGATTAACCCATGAAGAGTTGCAAATAGCCCAATCCAATCTCACTAAAAGGTGCCTCTTCTCCATGTAAATTTGGGCCTATTAGAGCCTAAATCAAGAAAACCATATTGGAAAACGAAACCTTTAAAGAGATGATAGCCATGTGATCTTCTGTCAGAACCTCCGCTCTTCTCCTCCAAACTAATTATGGCGTTGAAATCTCCAGCTAGCAACCATGGAGTAGATTTATTTGGCGCTTGGTTAGAGAGGTCTTGCCATATGAATGTCTGATATTGGGGCTGAGGATTGCCATACACTGCTGTGAATAAGAACTTCAGATTATTCTTCAGATAATTAACTTCTATATGTACAATTGAAAGTGGTTTTCAAGAAAGATGATTTCCACTTTGCTTGACCATAGGATCCAAATTCCTCCAGAAAATGCAGAAGCTTCAACATGGTGGTAATGAAGGAAATCAAGTTTTTTAATGACTTAATCTGCTTTAGCTCGTGAGATGCAAGGTTCTAAAAGAACAAAAATGTTTAAAGCAATTCCAGGTTATTGGAATAAAAACTTAAATTAAATAAAAGGGGCAATGTTGAAATCCACTCCCTTTAGAAGCATGGCTGCATCCTGCTCATTAAAGTCATTCTGGACTGCTCTAGCGATCTCCTTCGTAACTTTTATGCCCTGTTTGGTAAGATGGAAAAATTTTGAGAGAATTGGAAGTGAAAATAAAAGTAGAATTGTAAAGTGGAAATTGAGATGGAAGTGAGATTTAAAAGTGTATTTGGAATGATGGTGGAAGTGTGATATAATTTTTAATCAAAATATATATTTGTAATATGAAAATACTAAAATACCCTCCAACAAAAAAAAAATCTTCTTCCACTTAAAGACCATAGTCATCATCGAGGACCGCCGCCGCCACCCTTGTGGTGGAAAATCATGGTTGCCGGTGAAGGGACGAAGAAAGAGTGGGAGGGTAGTAGGGGAAATAAGCCCAAGGAAGTGGAGGTGAAACTCATTTCTATAGGATGAGTGATGTAACTCACTTCCATCAATTTTTATGGAAGTAACTTCCATAGTACCAAACAGACAAAATTGTGGAATTCACTTCCACTTCTTTAACTTGAGTTCCTTCCTATCAAATAAGGCATTGTTGATGGCCTTGGGGAATTAATATTGGGCTTTGAGCCAAGATTGTAAACTAAAAGCCCAAAAGCTATTTTAATTCCTCTATTCTTAGCCTTTGTATCAGGAGGCCTAAGAGGAATCAATGCATGGTCTAAGTAGGGTTGGACTAGAGCCGGTAATACGGGCTCAACCTGCGGGCTAGGACAAGGTTTTCCAACCCATAAAAATGCGGGTCGCACGAGCCCACACCGTGCAACCCGCGGGTTGATGCAGGCCAACCCACAACTCGCAGGTTGGCCCGTTTTACCGGCTTTAGTTTGAACCATATTGTGTTAAGTGTGGTCTATAGTCATTAGATTACCTTTCCTTTTTGATTGCTTTTGCGGCATTCTTGCATCGTCAATGGAGACAGCTGAGTTGTACTGTACATCCAAATGTTTAGGGTTATTAGTAGCTGCTTAAGCTCTAGTGGTAAAAATGGAATCCCTGTTATTGGTCGCTTGAGAAGCTGGCTTTGCTTATATCCCTATCCGTTCTTCTTTATTCCTTTTGGTTTCTTTCCCTTTCGGCGTGCAGTGGCAACTTCACCCATAAGGGCATTTCTTACAGGTTCGTACACTTCATTCTTTCCTTCGTGCCTACTAGCCTCGTCGTTTAACACGCTAAATCTTGATGCTGTCACAACGGTTTTTGCCCTAGCCGCACTACCTCCTTTGACGTACGTACGTCTTCTGCTTTGGACCTGTATCCACGAGCCAAATTGTGCTTTTACACGCGCTTCAGTTTGAAGGGAGCTCTCATGCGCTGGAATCTGGCTTGGGTTCACCAGAGCTTTACTCATGTTCTCTATTTTTTCTGGGCACATTCAAATTTTTTACTATGATGTAAATCATTATCTGTGGTCGTACATTTGTTTTTGGGCGGCTATTTTCTCTTGACCAAAGTTTTTTTTCCATCTATTGAATTCATATATTTGGACAATAACAGAGCTAATCAAGTACATTGAACTGTTTTTTAACGTAGAACTGTATTTTAATGGGCATTTTAAGACTTTTCCCGAGGAAAAAAATCATTGCGACTTAGAGTATTCTCTCTCTCTTTTATTTTTAACGGAAGATATATTTATTTAATTTTATTATATTAATGAAATTAATTTAGTTAGTTAATTTGATAAATTTTTTCTGAAATATTATAATCATTTTCTTTAATTCCTCTCATCTTTTTCTTACTTATTATTGTTGAGAGGACATTAATATGTGTAATTTAAAAAAAGATTGATAAATATAAGAAATAATTAATACATTTAGGATCAAAATCAATTCTCCTATTAAGTCCTACATTAATGATTAATGATCATATGGAGTATTTAAGATAAAATGCAGTGTATAGTTTTTCTAAGACATCAAGAAAATCCAATCAACCATGACATTAACCTACCATAAACACACAAGTTGATGATTTAGCAAGTCATATATGAAAATATTTTGTATCGTAAGTCTCTAATATAGGTTCGATTCATCCACACCATCTATACTGGACGGTTGAAATTTTAATTTTCGTTGTTATTTTTATACGAATTTTTTTTGTTACATGACATCAAAATTCTAATTATCAATTGACTCAACTAATGATTTAAATTAATTCATACCAGTCATATATATAATGCTCACGTTTGATATTTATTAATATTTTTTAAAATCAAGTCTATTGATGCTCTTTAAATAATAATTAAATATGAATGATGAGTAAAATTAAGAAAGATGATTAGAGTGTTTAAAATTTTTTTTATATTAACTATTCAAATAATTTCCATAATTTAATTAAATTAATTATATATATCTTACATTAAACACTGCATGCGTATAAAAAGAGATAAAACTGCCGTGGCTACATATTAATATCACTTGATTAATCTGAAGGTTCAGATAACATGTCCCCGTCAGGTTAAAAAAAAGACGAAGAAAGAGGATAACATGGATCCAGGGTTCGCATTCCTTGAAAAGAGGCCCCATCCAAACTCGAACTACAACTTTGTTTGGGCCTAAACAAAAAAAGGTCCCCCATAGAAATTGAGAAGAAAAAGCTGGGCTTCAGGTTAGATAGCTTCTTCCAGTCAGAACAAGCGGGCTCACGACACTTCCAAGTACCAACTTTCTGGATCATTCGATTCGAACTTTTATCCCTCACCCATTATCCCCTCTCCCCCCCCCCCCGAAGTGTTGGAATTTCTTCCGTAGCCGTTTAGAAACGTAGCAAAGAAGTGATTTTTTTAACGTGGGTTTTATAAAAGTTAAATTAAAAAAAATTATATTATAAATATAATTTGTATTTAGATTGACGATAAGAGAAATAATTTTTTTAAAAAATTGTGTGTCAGAACTTATTAAAAAAAGTCACTTTTTTACCTAAAGTTCATTAAAGTCTAATAGATTTCCAAAACAGATGAGTAGTAAGCCAACTGAACTTAAATATAATGAATGGGCTTTTTTTTTTTTAGTCCAAATAGAATTCCAAACTGACCCGGTATCTTCTCGCTTCTCCAATCACCTGAAAGCTTAGAAGCCGCCGTCTGCGTTTCCGTTGTAGGTTGGTTGGGACTTGGAAAGGCAAGCGAAGCGTTGGTGCTCCAAATCATTAACGCCTGCCGGACGCTTTACGGTGGTTGTGGTTGCGATCCCCGTAGAGGATTCGAATCCTAAAGCATTAAGGATGCCGAAAAAGATGGGCGTTAACAGCAAGGCTGAGGTCGCCAGGGCTCGTAAGAGCGCTGTCGAATCCGAGCGCAAGGAACGCGATACTCGTGAAAAGGAGGATCAGTATTGGCGCGAAGCCGAGGGCTCCAAATCGCGTGCTGCCAAGAAGCGTGAGGAAGAGGCCGAGAAAAAAGCCGAAGCCGCCGCTCGACGGGCTGAGGCCCGTCGCTTAGCCGAGATGGAGGAGAAGGAAATCGATAAGTCTATTAGAAAGCCTGACAAGAAGGCTAACCGAGTCTCTATCCCGGTGCCAAAGATGACTGAGGCTGAGCTCCGGAAGCAGCGTGAGGAAGAGCAGGGGGAAATTCAGAAGAAGGCGGACGATGCTAAGAGGCGGCAGGCCCGCACTGCAGCGGAGGAGGAATATGAGAGGATGGTGCTTGTAACGAATACCAATCGCGACGATTCTATCATCGAGGCAAGGACAGTGGAAGATGCCATCGCTCAGATGAATGTCACTGATAGCTTGCCGGTTGATAAGCATCCGGAGAGGCGCCTTAAGTCGTCCTTCAAGGTTGGTTTGATTTTCGTTTATTCATTACTACTGTGCTGATTTCAATATAATGTTGTTCCCTGTTCCCGACTACAAATTCGGGATTTAGTTTGTTTTACAACATAGTTGTGATTCTATGAGTTTGGGCTTAAACTAACTTAACTCGCGCTGCAATATATATTGTATGATCAGAAATGTGTTATGATTATTTATTAAATGGATGGTGTTGCTTGTACGTGATAAATCAATCTCTTAAACTTATTTGGTTGATTTAAATGCTATGTGACGAGATAAGAGTAACAACTTTTTTTAAAGAAGCAGTAGTAATAATATGCGAGTAGAATAGAAATCTGATGAACTAATCTGGTTGATTTTAATGCGATGCTTTGGTCTTTTGGTATCTGGCTGCTTGTACTTACTGGCAAGAAGAGTAGAGTGGTATACTAAGCTGTTGCTGATCGTATCAGTGGCTTTTGGTTGAGTTTGTAAACCATGGGGTTTTGTATTTAAGGGTCTGTTTGGTTTGAGGGGAATGGAGGGGAGGGATTTTGCTCCCTCCCCTTGATTGAGGACAGAATTATTTCCTTAAGAATGATTGTTGGAAAGGATACTATTAACATTATCAGTGCGTATGCACCTCAAGTAGGGGCAGAAGTACATCTTAAGGAAAAATTCTGGGAAGATTTGGAGGGACTAATTCAAAGTATCCCACTAACTGAAAATATTTTTATTGGAGGTGATCTTAATGGACATGTTGGTAAAGAGGCAGGACCTCATGCAAGAGCGCATGGTGGTTTTGGATTTGGGTTATTCAATAATGAAGGTCAATCTATTATTGATTTCTCCCTCGCATATGATCTCAAGATTGTCAACACTTGTTTTAAGAAGCGAGAGGAGCATTTAATAACATACAAGAGTGGAGCCGCAAGGTCACAGATCGACTTCTTCTTGGTAAGGAATTCTGATAGACAATTCTGTACTAACTGTAAAGTGATCCCTGGGGATGGCGTGACAGCACAACATAGGGTTCTGGTCCTTGATGTGAATATTAAGTATGTAAAACAAAAACGCCAACAAGTTTTAAACCCAAGGGTCAGGTGGTAGCAATTGAAAGGGGAAAAAAAGAGATTTTTAAGAGAACTCTCTTGGAGGAGGAGGAGTGGGAGTTGCAAAGAAATCCTAATATCATGTGGGAGAATATGTCTAAAAAGGTCCAGCAGGTTGCTAAAGCAATTATGGGAGAATCAAAAGGTCTTGGTTGGCAAGATAAGGAGACTTGGTGGTGGGATGGGACTGTTCAAGAGAAAACCAAGCATAAGAAAGATTGTTTTAAAGCCATACACTTATGTAATAATGCTGAAAATTGGGAAAAATATCGTATGGCTAAAAAAGAGACTAAAAAGGCAATGAGTGAAGCTCGTAATAAAGCATATGAAGAGTTTTATAAGGAGTTAGGGACAAAGGCAGGAGAGCGTAAGATTTACAAGATCGCAAAGAACAAGGAGAGAAAATCAAGAGATTTGGACCAAGTGAGGTGTATAAAGGATGAAGAAGGAAAAATTTTGGTTACTGATGGAGATATTAAGGATAGGTGGGAAGCCTACTTTTATAAGTTGTTTAATGATGGTGGAGAAGGGTCGCATTGTGACTTGGAAGATTTGACAACTCGAGAAGGTGACTTCAATTTTTCATTTTATCGCAGGATTCGAATTGGCGAGGTTAAAGAAGCTCTTAAGAAGATGGAAACTGGTAAAGCTGTCGGACCTGATGGTATTCCAATTGAAGTTTGGAAATGTTTGGGCGAGGAGGGTGTGTCGTGGCTCACAAAATTATTTAATGAGATCTTACGAACCAAGAAAATGCCAGATGAGTGGAGGAAAAGTACTTTGGTTCCTATTTATAAGAATAAAGGGGATATTCAGAATTGCGCAAACTATAGAGGAATTAAGCTAATGAGCCATACAATGAAATTGTGGGAAAAAGTGATTGAATATAGGTTGAGGTTGGAGACTGATGTTGCTGAAAACCAATTTGGATTCATGTCAGGAAGGTCTACAACAGAAGCGATTTATTTATTAAGGGGGATAATGGAAAAGTATAGGAGTAAAGGAAGAGATTTACACATGGTCTTCATTGATTTTGGAGAAAGCTTATGACCGAGTGTCAAGAGATGTGCTTTGGAAAGCCTTGGAAAAGAAGGGGGTGAGGATTGCATATATTAAAGCCATTCAAGATATGTATGCGGGGGTTACAACCAATGTTAGAACGTCTGGAGGTGTTACAAAGGACTTCCCTATAAGGATTGGACTACATCAAGGATCAGCTTTAAGTCCTTATTTGTTTAACCTAGTGATAGACGTCCTAATTGAACCTATAAAAGAGGAGATCCCTAAATGCATGCTTTTTGCGGATGATATAGTGCTGTTGGCTGAATCTAGGGAAGAAATTAACTCCAAACTTGAGATATGGAGGCGGACTTTGGAATTGAGAGGTTTTCGTCTTAGTAGGAGCAAAACTGAATATATGCATTGCAAATTTGATAAGAGACAAAGTCAAAGTGAAGTGGAAGTTAAATTGGGTGGGCAAGTCATCCCGCAAGTGACAAAATTTAGATATTTGGGATCAATTATACAACAAGATGGTGAGGTGGATAGAGACGTCAATCACAGAATTCAAGCCGGATGGTATAAATGGAGAAAAGCTACGGGAGTTATTTGTGATCGTAAGGTACCTAATAAGGTAAAAGGAAAATTCTACCGCACTGCTATAAGACCAGCAATGCTATATGGTAGTGAATGTTGGGCTTTAAAGGGATATCATGAACATAAAATGGGGGTAGCTGAGATGAAGATGTTAAGATGGATGTGTGGCCATACAAGAAAGGACAAGATTCGTAACACTCATATACGTGATCATGTTGGAGTGGCCCCTATTGACGAAAAAATGGTAGAAAATCGTTTGAGATGGTTTGAACATGTTCAACGAAGACCATTGAGTGCTCCGGTGAGAAGGGTTGATCAAGCAGAATGGAGTCCTGTCAAACGAGGTCGAGGAAGACCGAAACGAACGCTTAATGAGGTCATTGAGAGAGACCTTTTAATTAATAATATATCGAAATCTATGGTCTTTGATAGAGCACAATGGCGTCGTGTGATCCATGTAGCCGACCCCACCTAGTGGGATAAAGGCTTTGTTGTTGTTGTTGGACTATTTTACCTTACTCTTTTTTGATATCCCCAAAATACCCCCTCTCTTTTACTCTCACCGAATGCTCCCCACTGTACTCACCTTGTATATTCACCTCAGGAAAGCTTGCGTGCCCTTTCTAGTTGAGCTTTGTACTCTCTCATCATCATATCTGTATATGCTTCCAACATATGCTTCCAACTCCCCTTTTCTCATCTCTCTTCTTCCTTCTTTTGTTGACATTGAGGAAAGAACTCCTTGGGTCTTATATCCTTACAAAATTTTATAATAATATTTTATAAAATATTAATAAATATATTGAAATATTATAATATTTATAAATACAAATATAATTATAAATATAATCTCTTAAACCTACTAATATTATAATTATAAAATTATAATTATGTAATTATAATTATAAGGGTAAAGTTGTCCATATGAAAATATTTTATCTCCCCTCCCCTTTTAAACCAAATAAGGTAACATTAAAATCCCTCCTCTCCCCTCTCTTCCCCTCTTATCAATCCAAACAAACAAGGTAATATAAAAATTCCTCCCCTCCCCTCCGTCGAACCAAACAGACCCTAAGGGTAATTGTTTTGGTTTTGTTGTGACTACAAATTCTGTTAATGTCATTGGCTAGCAGAACTTGATTTCTAAATAATGACACAACGACACAGGATCCTCGAATAATGGAATTTACTTGCGTAGGGATAAATCTTTGAAGCTGCCATTCTTTCCCAGTAATATAAAATGTCATGCTGTGAGTAGTTATAAAACACCATTTTTTAATGTAAACATGTTAATGAAATATCAATTTCTTAATTTAATATTTATTGCAGTCTTGGCGATTTATTTGAGTTCCGTCTATTTTGAAGATCTGTGTCTCTGCAAATTTCATTACTGCCTGAATTGGTTGTGTTTGCCTCAATATCATAGGTTAAAACTCTTCTTACTTGCGCTCTCAAGGGCTTGATTGGGGGTGTTTGTCGAGAATGGGGTGGGGTGGTCATGAATGGAGGCGTGAAGTGGGATGGATGAGACAACTTTGATAAATGAGGTGGGGTAGTATTGAAGGGTTAAATTTAAAACACTATCTTTGTGATGTTAGCCATCTTAATGAAAATATCGAGACAAATGAAGTGCGTGTTTGGTTTTACTGGGAAACCGCCAAAAACATGCATGTTTTTGGATGTTACCAATGTGAGATTAAGCATGCTCAAAAACTTATAAAGAACCCAAACCTGCCCAATTTGGACTTTGGAGCGGTTCTTGAATTGGAGTGTAACGGTTTTGGGTGCTTTTAAACCATCTTAACCAGTCCACTGCATTAACTCTTAAAATTTGAACATTAAATCAATGGAGCAGATGCCCAAACAATCCCACAAACTAGCCCCACTCGCTCCCAAACTATCCTTCCTATCAAGCCCGTAATGCACTCATCTGCTTCTTTATAAAATGCAATTAATTTGCAAACAAAAACTGCGGTTTATTTTTCTGTTCTGATTGGCAACCTGGAACACGCTTCTGCTAGGGTAGTAGTTTGCTAGTAGATTTTCTACTTGATGCGTATTATGATGAGATTTGTCAGGTTATACTTAAGTTGTATCTTGAGTTCTTTTTGTCACTTGTGTGTTGTCTCTTTGGTGGTGTAGGCATTCGAAGAGGCTGAGCTTCCTAAGTTGAAGGAAGAGAAACCAGGCCTTACGCACACTCAATATAAGGACATGATATGGAAGCTATGGAAGAAATCTCCTGACAATCCTCTTAATCAAGTAAGTAACAATTTGTTTGCTTGGATGCGAATCTCATGGTCTTGTGGGTGCTTCAGAATGTTAATGTTAATGTTTTGCTTGTTACTACAGTCTTGATTCCCGAATTTTCTTTTTTCATTTTTAGGTTATGGCTTGTTCATGTTATAAAACTTCCGTAGTTTGTTGATTCAAAACTAAATCTGGCTTACTCTTGCATTTGCAGATTGCCGAGTGAATAAGCTACGGTTGTACCTGAAAGCAGATTTGTAGAGAGCTTTCATTTGGCTCGGCAGTTCATAAATATATCATTTACGTGGGATGTATGACCTACAGCAGAGCTTGTATATTCACCTGATACGAGTCTGAATAAAATGTAGTTTATGTCGTCCTTTCGGGCTATGTCAAATTTTACCCACATCATTGTCGAGCATTTTACCCGGAGCTTTATTTCCACCATTGTGATGTGTACATGCAAAAATATTATACCGTCAGAATATGAGTGATGGAAACGTAATTAGGATTGTTTTATTATTATTTTATGATAAATCATATTTATTTAAATTAGTATATCTAGAGTATTTAGATTACCTTTTAGATTTATATTTTTTTGTTGGAATATGGATTTCAGTATCATCGATTAATTTTAAGTATTGTGAGGCTTAAAGAGGTTTTCTAGCGGGGTTTTATCTATCTACAAGGTTTGCATTTGTAAATTTAAGGGCAAAGGAGTAAAAATGCCTATGATTATTTGTAAAAAGAGTATTAGGCATCATGTAAAATTTTTTTGTTCAAAATTGTTTATGTACATTATAAAAAGGATCTTAAATGGCACTACCGTTAGGATCTTCTAACGCCGTTAATTAGTGCATGTGGGTCCAATGGGTGATGGAGCAAAAATGTCCATGATCATTTGTAAAAGGAGCAATATGTACCATGAAATTTTTGTTTCCCTCTAAAATACTCATGTACATTACTGTCCATTCGACTTGGGTAACTGACATATCCTAAAATTTCAAATTTATGATAAATGAGTCATTACTCATTCAAAATTCGTTCTAAACTCATTTTGTTGGTTATCTCGACTCAAAATTGCTAATTGACCAAAATGATCTTGGAGAATCGGTCTAAGCCCCTTTATACCCGGTCTAACTATACTTTACAAAAAGTTATGACCCGAGCTAATCCTATATAATTTCGGGTGTAGAATCCAATTTTAACCTCAAATTTGTCAAAATATACTCAAATTACGAAAATACCCCCGACAGCCACTATGTTAGGGTTTTAGGAGTAAAATTGTCATTTCACACCCTAAAGCCTTCATACTTCATAATTTACATGTTTCCTACACAAGTTTCCATTCTGAACATAATGGAATCATTAAAAGCACCAAAATCTAGTCTAAATGCAGTGAAAATAGCTTCTAGACGAAAATCATATAGGATTTTAGCATTTTTGGTGATTCTATTATGTTTAGAATGGAAATTTGTATAAGGATCATGTGAATTATGAGTTATTAGGGTGTGAAATGATAATTTTACCCCTAAAACCCTAACATAGTGGTTGTCAGGGGTATTTCATAATTTGAGCATGATTTTGACAAATCTAATGTCAAAATTGGATTCTACACCCGAAATTGTATAGGATTAACCCGAATTATAATTTTTTTGTAAAGTACAGTTAGACTGGGTATAAAAGGGCTTAGACTGGTTCCATAAAGGTATTTTGGTCAATTAGCAATTTTGAGTTGAGATAACCAACAAAATGAGTTTAGAACGAATTTTGAATAAGTAATAACTCAGTTATCCTAGATTTGAAATTTTAGGATATATCAGTTATCCGAGCCGAATAGATAGTAATGTACATAGGTATTTTTGAACAAATTTTTTTTTATGGGTGATGGAGCAAAAATACCCATGATGATTTGCAAAAGGAGCATCCAACACCATGAAAAACATTTTGGTTCAAAAATGTCTATGTACATTACAAAAGGGTTCAAAAATACCACCACCGTTAAATCCTGTAACGCCGTTAAATATTTTTCATGGGCAATGGAGCAAAAATACCCATGATCATAAGCAAAAGGAGCAACAGGCACCATGAAATTTTTTTTTGGTTTAAAAATACATATTTACATTACTATCCATCCGGCTCGGGCTAGTGATATATCCTAAAATTCCAAATTGATGATTCCATTGATTTATTACTCATTCAAAATTCGTTCTAAACTCATTTTTTAAGTTATCTCAACTTAAAATTGCTAATTGATCAAAATACCCATGAGGACCCGGTCTAAGCCCCTTTGTACCCGGTCTAACTGTACTTTACCAAAAATTATGACATGAGCTAATCTTACACAATTTTACGTGTAGAATCCAACTTTGACCCCATATTTATCAAAATCATGCTCAAATTATAAAAATACCTCTAGTAGTCATTATGTTAGGGTTTTAGGGGTAAAATTGGACTTGATTTTGGTTTTTTTGATGATTCCATCGAGTTTATAATGGAAAATTGTGTAGGAAACATGTGAATTATGAAGTGTGAAGGCTTTACGCAATGAAATGACAATTTTACCCCTAAAACCCTAACATAATGGCTACTAGGGGTATTTTTATAAGTTGAGCATGATTTTGACAAATCTACGGTCAAAATTGGATTCTACACGGGAAATTGTATAAGATTAGCCCATGTCATAATTTTTGGTAAAATACAGTTAGACCGGGTACAAAAGGGCTTAGACCGGGTCCTCAGGGGTATTTTGATCAATTAGCAATTATAAGTTAAGATAACTTAAAAAATGAGTTTAGAACGAATTTTGAATGAGTAATAAATCAATGGAATCATCAATTTGGAATTTTAGGATATATCACTAGCCCGAGCCGGATAGATAGTAATGTACATAGGTATTTTTAAATAAAAAAAATTTACATGGTGTATGTTGCTCCTTTTGCTTATGATCATGTGCATTTTTGCTTCATTGCCCATGAAAAATATTTAACGGCGTTACATGATTTAACAGTGATGGTATTTTTGAACCCTTTTGTAATGTACATAGACATTTTTGAACCAAAATTTTTTTCATTGTGCTGAATGCTCATTTTGCAAATCATCATGGGTATTTTTGCTCTATCTCCCTTTTTTTATTGCTCCTTTTGCAAATAATCATGGGCATTTTTGCTGCATCGCTTATGGGACCCACATGCACAAGTTAACGGCGTTAGAGGATCCTAACGATAGTGACATTTAAGATCCTTTTACAATATTCATAGGTATGTTTAGTCCTTTGCCTTTTAATTAAAGTGGTACTAAGTCTCTTATTTGATTGACTATCATTGTCGGGGGTGTCATCTTTATCTTTCTAGATTTGGATGGTTTAGATCAATTAGGATTAGTGCCCATAGGGTTGTTGATTTGTTTTCTTGGCTATTGAATTTGAGTATTTTAATTTCTCTCTGTCAATTCTTTCTATTTCCGCCTCATATCCCTATTTCTTTTTACTCCTTCACTCCTCTCTCATGCTAATGTTTTGAAGAGCTGGGTTCTCTATGCTTATTGCGCGCTCCTTTTTCCAGAAAACTAAAACACTTGTTGGAACCTTAAAACCCTCGCAATTAGAACCGAGCTTAATGTCAAGTTGTGAAACCACCACCACTGATGTGATCTTGCTTCGAATCTAAGGGGAGCTACGAAAGTAATTGCTGGAAGCCGCTAGATACGTTGTCAATTGTTCAATTGTTAATGGTGTCCCTCACATGAGTGCTTAATGCGCC
This sequence comes from Albizia julibrissin, assembly GCA_037074505.1. Taxonomy (NCBI): domain Eukaryota; kingdom Viridiplantae; phylum Streptophyta; class Magnoliopsida; order Fabales; family Fabaceae; genus Albizia; species Albizia julibrissin. The sequence goes on along the minus strand of CM073480.1, from coordinate 381,548 downwards.
CTTGCCCTACCATGTATGTTGTTTGTTGTTAGGGCTCTCCACGTACTTTTTTATGGTTTCATTCATTCTTGCCCATATAGGTTAAGGCCTGTAGACCCTTATTTGTATTTATAACCGTGGTTAAATTCTATTATGATCTTGAATATAAGATTTAGTTTAAAAGTAAACTTTGATCTTAAATGTAAGGAGATATTTTTTTTATTTTATCTTTTATATTTATAATTTTTTTTCCAAACTAATTAGTTTCACTTATAAACTGATATGTAAGCTAATGTTACTCATAAGTCATATATATTTTAGAGAGATCATGTCACGTTTGCTATAATTGAGTAATTTATCTATATTCCTTAATTTCTCTAAGTTAAATAAATAGGTACTCCCTCATGTCTTAAATCTAAGACAAAGTTGACTTTTTTTGGAGAGATTAAAGAAATTAAATAAGTTACTTAATCATATCATATGTTGTGTATCCTTAGATTATATATTAGTTTATAAGTTAATCAAAATAGTTTGGAGAAAAAGTGAAAAATATAAATATTTTAATATAATTTAATTAGTTTCCTTAATCTCTAAAAAAAATAAACTCTATCTCATATTTAGGACATGATATAGTATTATATTTAAGATTAAGGGAGGAGTAACATGGAGTAGTAACATGTAAATCTCAGTACCCAAGCTTGTGGAGGGGAGTATGGAAGTGGTGTCATAGGGCGTATGCAATCCACAGATTTGAGCATGTATGGACGTCATTGAGTTGATTGCATCAATTGACATTTTGATCGTTGATGGATTGTGTGAATTCGATGAGATGAAAGTATGCTGGGTAGAACTTCTGATGAGTGTAGGTGATGTAGCGAGAAATTGTGAAGTGAAACAGGAAGAGTGTAGGTGTCAAATAGAGAAGGCAAACAGAGAGATTAAAGTTACAGGATCAAAACTAGAAAGAAATAAATATGAGGTGTGACAAATGGAGACTAATTCAGTACTAATGGTGTTTGTTTAAGGCTTTGGAAAAGAGGTCAAACCAGAAGATGAAGATCAACTTGAAGGGTTTGATGGATTTAACAGCGAGAAGAATAAAATCAAGCTGCTTGGGGAGTGATATATTTAGAGGCAAAACAAAATTAGATGTTGATGAAATAGTTGATAGAGATGTGATAAGTAAAATATTTGTATATTTATTTTTTTTATATGATAATTTTGTAGACAATATTTGAGCTTAATATAATGAATTTGGGTGTAATGGATAAATAAATAATGATTTTTTTTCTGACAGGCCGTACAACACCATATTAAAAAGATATTGAAAATGCATTTAAAAGGGATGGTATTGTAGCAAATACTGTTTATGTAACAGCACGGCGTCTCCCGTCTCCCACTCGGGGTCCCTAGCGGTGTCGGACTTGAGTCACTCCACTGAAGAGGTCTTTTCCCAAGTCAGGATATCTTCTATTCTCCAAACAATTCCTTTCGCCTCCCCAGTGGATCGAATCCTCGCCCTGAAAGTAAGTTATGGGATCTTTCTCATGACCACAGTGCAAGTGGCTCCTATACACTAGTAACAAGATGCATATGAACGATCAGGACAATAAGAAGCAGAGGCACGTAGGGCGTCAACGGAATAGAAGCAAGCGGGGCCAGAGTGTTCAACAACTGTGTAGCACCGTGGTACGAACGGATCTCTTACTTCATTAATGAAAACCCCACCGTTTCTGGACTGCATCTCAAAGCCATCACTGTCCTCAAATTATATTCACTTGTAAAGTGGCCAAGCTGCACCACTCACTCACGGCAAACATTCATCCTTAAATATGCCTCTTTATCTTATTATGCCATTATCTGTCATGCGTGGTTTTTATAGCTTTTTAATATTTCAATACATTACAAAATGCCCCCTTCCCAATTTTTTTTTAAGAGAAAAATACTTTCAATTTCAAATTTCAATGCCCTGCATTTTCTTTCGCTATTCTCAATAAAATCTTATCACCATCCGCGTTGGGTCTAGTAGAAGAAATATGTTCTCATAGTGAACTAATATTTTAAATTTTTGATAGAAGTACTCACATTTACTTGTATAAAAAGAAAAGGCTCTTAGCTTGAAGTATCTTGTCAGGCCAAGCTATATTTTTTTTTTCGGTCGACAGCAAAAAGCCTGTGGAAGGCAGATTTTGAAAAATATTGGGTTCACCCTTGATGTATTAATTAAGACTCAAGCCTATAATCCCAACTCATCAAATATTAATTGTATCTATAATGACTTAGTTATCCAACTCATATCCAAAAGATGTGAATAAGTAGTAGTTTTGACCCACAGGAGTTGGATTTTGTGGCAGAAAGTCATTTGCTTTTACATTTAGCAGTTTAAATTTCTTGAGTGGAATATTGTTTCGAGCGTCGTCCATATACACGTATATGCCAAAGGATAAACATTACTAGCTTGAATGGCAACATCACAACAAAAAAGTGACAAGCGCATGACTATATATGAATCTGGGATTTTATTACAGCACTAAGTTTGAATGCCCAGATCAAAAGCTACACGGTCCCTAATCTGCAGTGTAGACATTACATATAGAAAGCCATCAAAATGTCTCTAAAAGCCACGGATTATGGCTTGTTGGTGGCCTTGTGGTGGAGCAAGAGAAGATGACGCAAGGCCATGACAAGTAGCCATTGAAGTGATTAAAACCTTCTCTACTTCTTCTGGGACTTTTTCTTTTACCAACGAGATTACATATTCCAAGACGACGCCTTCACAAGGTAACACGAGAGGTCCGTCTGAAGGGAGTCCAAACTCTTCCTCAGACCATTTGAGCAGCTCCTTGAAGACGTTGCTTTTCAGATACTTGAGGGGAACCACAAATCGCTTACGATCCATACTGTAAACTACGAAGTGACCCTTGTCTGCCGCGTCCCCGTCGTCGTCTCTTGTGTATGATATCCTCTTACGTTTACCAGCTGCCATTTTCTGCCACTTTCTTGCCATATCGACAAGCCTTTTGGCGCTGATCATGGCTATTTTTCAATGATTGAACTTGAAGAAGCGACTCACTGATAAAGAACTCTAGATAGCAGAAGGAGGGAAGAATTGGCGATGTACGAGACTCGCTGATTGCATCAGGTATATATAGTCACACAAGTACACAAGTTCTATGAACTGTGTTGTTCATAGTGTTGTGCTGATATGGCGCATTCCCATGTGCTATCTTTCGCTACTCGGAGTTGAGCTTGTGGTCTTAATTGTATGTTTCCCAGCAAGCTAACACAAGTTTGGGTGTAGGCATTTCCTTCTCCAGGACTTGTATGCCAAGTTGCCAACTAACCACCACTAGTTTTAATGTGTGCAATTCCCTTATTTAGGACTTGATGCCACGTAGCTTGGGTGTCTACTTATCATCAGGGCATTATTCATGGACATTTTGGGCCCATATGGGTCAGGTCACTGCAACGTCATATTGAATGCACGTCTCATTTTTTCTAAAGCAATTACAGACCAGGGGGGAATAAAACCATTGGTTGAAATTAAACAGCCAATTAAATTCGCAAAAAAAGAAAAAAAGAAAAAGAAACAATCATACAAGCAGGCGTGAAATTATTGTTGATCTGTTCCTAAATGTTGTGGCATTCATCTGTCAAAAATTTAATTTATTCTTTGATCAGTCAGTAGTCATTGGAATAAAATCAAATATTGCTAATAATGCGTTAATTTTGAGTGTGAGTACCATCTGCGTCGGGTGACTTTTTTTTTATGGGCGAGCGATAGAAAAATGTCACTGAAATTTACATTTCCAAATCCGACACTTTGAAGATTACTCCTCTCATCCAATTTATAAAGTAGAGAGAAGAAATTTCTTGAATTCATGTGTTCATAATGTAGTACACGAGTCACAAATAATAGTATAGTGATAAAAAAAATGTCATTTTATAAGGATTATAATAAAAATTAACTAATTATTGTAATCATATTTTTAACTAAGTTGAATGAAATCATTTGAAATTGAGTTATTTAAATAAAGAATTTTGATGAAAACAATAAAATTAGAGTAATGGAAAATTAATTCTACTTCAATAGTTATAAACTTATAATTACTTACACATTGTATTTCATAAAACTATGTAATTATTAACTTATATTGATTAAATAAGTCTATATGCTAGTTAAAAGTTCTAAAATCATCAATCAAATTCTCTTAAGTCAATATTGATTTTTAATTTTTATTAAAAATATTCAATATTTTGTTTATAATTAATAAAAACCATATTTCCAAAGTAATCATTCAATAGAGGTTGTAAGATATATCTCTATTTTAAAAATAAATCATTAATTTAATCCCTAAACTTCAAGTCTAACACGATCTTTCTTAAGTTTTACAATCAAAATAACTCTCTCAAGCATCTTCCATTTGAACTATTCTAATTATGTGGTGATCAAGCACAATATAGCATTAAACACAAAGAAAAATCAACATATATACTCATTAACCAACAAAAACAAGATAATCTAGTAGTTTAAATTTATATATTGAGTAACAATAATACTGAATGAGAGTTTTTAGCCATTCATAATCTTTACATGGCAAAATCTCAACATAAAAGCATCAACCATATTAGCAAAATAAGTGAAAAAGGGAGAAGAATAAGAAAAACCTAAAATTTTCCACTCAAATCTCTTTCAAACTCCAACTCATGGCTCCAAATCTTCAAGGCTCTCATTTTTCACTCTCTCCTTGACTAAATTTTGGCCTCTCCAAGTCAGAATGGTTAATTTCAAGGCCATCTATCAAGTTTTATATAGGTTTTTTGCATCAGCAATTTAAAACACAACTTCATTTTCTAGCAGTTCGTCGTCACTTCGCCATGGCAAACTAGTAGTAAAATTGCACTGAGGAATTGGGCAGAAAGGTCACCGATTTTTGCTGTGGTTTTACTGTGGCAAACGGTTAGCAAAATAGCACTGAATTGAGGCAGAAAGGTCACTGATTTTCTTTGTGTTTTCGTTATAGCAAACCAGCGGCAAGTGCATGCATCATCTTTTTCCTTTTTCATCTGATTTCTTGCATTCGTTTCCTTCTTTCCTAAGCTTTCCATCATCTTCTCAAGCATTTACATCTAATCATCAACCTCTTACAAAAAAGAAGATTTTATGAGCTACTTAAAAGTCATTAAATAGTAAAAATTATTCACTTTTGACTCAATATTTTTTAAAATTTGAATATTATTTCACTAAATCACATTTTTCTTTACGTATGTCTATTTCATGCACAAATTGATACCAAAAACCTATAAAAGTGTTGGAAAATGTGTTGAAATGTATGAATTTCTAGATATTATCATCATGTCATTAAAACTTTTATATGAATTTATAATGTTATCCTTTCATTTATTATTGTATTTTGTTCTCATAGGTTATAATATATATTAAATTAAATAAGGATAAAATTAGGAAGTTGTTAAATTTTAAAGTAAAGTTAATGAAATTTAAGATTTCTTTATATTGATATGAATGATAGAAATAATTTATAAATAGTACTAGAAAAATATTTTGAAATTAAGTTTTGTTGTCAAATGAATTCGTTGCGCATAGCTTCCTTAAATTCCCTCCACCAAAGATCTAGCCATTGGAGAACTATGAGACGGAAGTGATATTTTGAGATTGATGAGTACTTCACTTTAAACTATAACTTTATTTATATGAAATAAAAATAAGGTTTTAGCAATAGCAATACTATTTTAAAAAGTTATGTATCCCTTAAATATTACGGATAAATGCTTTATTGTCATTTCATATAATAAATGTTGTTATTTAAGTGGACTAATCATTAATCTTTGGATCACTTGCTGGTTGTCATTATTGCTGAGACTTTTGTTGTCATATATTAAAGTTTTTATTTCTAAAAGTAAAGTAGCATTTGATCTTCATGTTATAATTTTTTTTCCCCAACAAAGAAAGCACTCCTCATTAAACTTAAATTAGCCCTTAAAAAGACGGGAAACAACAGAAACCGAAATTAAAAAAAATAAGCAAAACAACTAAAATAGTAGCCCTCCTAAAACATTCACAAAACTATCCATTATCAAAAACAGATTTTTCATGATATGCTTCAAGTAACTTGTGGAAGTTTGATGAAGGTCTTCAAATCCAATCAACCAGACATAACCCCTATAATGAAATTTTGGCAACCCAATCAGCGATCAAATATGTTTTGTTGGAAATCCACATACAATAGTAATTTCTAATAAGTTTCATTGTATCAAGGATATTTTTTAAGATTATATCGCATCTCCATTGTGAAGAAGCATGGCCCCTGTTTAGGCAATCAGCTAAAGCCAGATTATCAGTTTCGAACCCAACATCATGTAAATGATTTTGATGCGCATACTGCACAGCTTTCAACAATGCAATACGTTCACCCATAAATATCGATGAAACTTTCTCAATCAGTACCTGACCATCCAACAACCAATTATTGTGATAACTTCCCATTTTTAATAGATTGGAGATATATTTTTGATATATTTGAGAAGTTATCAATCCTAAATTAAACAATTAGAAGTTGTAGGATTTTGAGATTTTGAGATATTACTTTAGGTACATCATTTGTAAGATTCAACTTAGAGTACAAGTTTTAAGCTTAGGAAAGAATATTCATGAGGAGTCTAGGTTATCCTTCTTGACATCATAATTTGTTCTCTATGAAAAGTCTTTGTTATTATTAGTTTCTTTTTTTTATTTAATTTTTCTTCACTCATATTAAAAATAATTATCATTTGTTCAATTTAAATAAAACAAGGAAATTTAATGCTTAATCATTAGTTGGATTGAGTTTTTGTGAGACAACCTTAATTTGTCACTTACTATTTTTATGACCCATATATTTACGGTGTGTGATTGGCATCTCTTGCAACAAATGCCGTTGTAGCCATATCATAATTCATTGAATAAGCACAATAGAATTGATTTTTAATGCATTACCTTCAGGGGCTTTCCGCTTGGTATGAACTGTAGCAATTGTCACACTTTGATCTTGAAGCCCCTAACCAGTAGCCTCCCAAAATTCATGGGTAAGATTACGCTCATGAGTAAATGCAAACATAGGATTGGGTTTAATATTCTCATGTAAAAAAACACATTGTCCTTTCCAAATTAACCATAAAGTCATTGCAAATAAAGCTTTATTCCCCTCAGTCCTGGTTAATCATGCCCAGGAACTAAACTCACAATTGTTATTAGCATTGCTAAAATTAAATGAAAGATTGCTGCCAAACCAAGTCATTCTAGCCCAGTCACAATGAAGAAACAAATGGCTTTCAGATTCCACTGATTTTTTACAAATTAAACACACACTTACTTTACAACATCTCTTACATAAATTTTCCATTGTTATAATTAACACTTCAAAGTCAAACCTAATTTTTTAAGAAAATTAGTTGTCATTGTTAACATGTTTGTTATCATTGTAGGTTTTTTATTTTTTTAAAATGAAGTGTTCATTAATTTTAACATTACCTCCTTTCCAATAATTCTTCATCTATCGGTAGTCAGATTTCCAGTTGCTAATAACGGATTATGGGTTTTTTTTTCTAAACAAGTTTGGGTAATTAATCATTTTACAACAAAGTTTAATTCCAAGATAATCATTATGAATTTCAGAATAATTAGGTCATTTCAAAATTTTAGTGGTATTTTATGCTATTCTTCCTTTTGTTGGTATGTTGGGAAGGGGAAAAAAGTTTTGGTCTATAAATGTTTACCATCCACTCTTAGCTGGGTTGTGAATTCTTTCTTCTTCTCCTCTGGTACTTCTCCAATCACAATTATGATCATTATGAGGCAATTTACTTATCTAGCAAGTACAACAGTTGGCTCAGGAAATACCATTTTGGAGGAAATTCTTCTCATCCTTATTTTCTTGAATAAATGTTGAAGTAATTAGCTCTTTTTATTATTTATTTTCTTGTTCCTCATTGGTGATTAAGACTTTGAAATGTTTGTCTTCTTATTAATATCATTTGCCTTTTTATAAAAAAAGTAAAATGTACTAGTCTGGTTGTGAAAGAAATTTAAAGACCACTTTACTTGGTTCCAACTTCCATGTTCCAAGGTTACGAAATTTTTCCCGAGTGTAGTAGTAGGCCTGTGTGGTGAGGTGGAGGCCACGTTAAATCTGGGCTTCGAGCCACTTGCGTCTCCAGCGGCTAAATGGTTGGATTGCCTCTCAAATAAGGCTTATCCTCTCCCATCACACCAACGGATTTAACCGCCAATTTTAACGCTTAATCCAGTTTGCGGCCATGGAAAGTTTGAAGATTCTTCATTTCCCCCAAAATGATCTCTTCCCACTTCCCATTTCCACTTCATTCCCAGTATCAACATTTCTTACCCCCCGAAACCGCAAATTTCCGGCCTCGACTGGTAATTTATACGCTAAATTCTTCAGTTTTCCTTGTAATTCTTCTCTCACTGCGAATGATTCTGTGACCTAATGTCCTGGCATCTGAAGACACGTGCTCATCGACTGAGCTCTATCCTTTTCATAAGCTGCGAAGCCATTTGCGTGTTGACTGTTGATATGTTACTTCTCTCAAATGAATAATTTCCCCCCATTTTTCCTTGGTGCTTCTCCGTCGACTATTGGATTTCAGCTCTGAAAATTACGACTTGAATATTTCCATGACTTCCTAAAGTTGCTAGCAGTTTACTGATACTTCAGGGACTTGTATTAATAATATGCAGTATTCCTTCTTTTTTTTTTTTTTAAATTTCATGCAGGCAGATGTTCTGGATTAACTTGACAGAGGATAGTATGAAATAACAAAACTAGCGGCAGTAAAATGCAACTCTCTGATATATCTTTGGGCTTCTTTTGTTTCTTTACCTGTGCTATTAAATATGTGCTTCTTCGGCTGATGCTGCAACTTGATGTCAATCCTTACCTCTTTGGTACTAGTGCAGGCCTTGTAACAGAAACTTTATCATTTCTATGTTCTAGCAAACCGTTGCCCGGCACTCGAACTGTTAGAGAACGACGTGGCTTTCTGTTTCGTGTGAGGAGCACATCAGGTTGCTATAGTTAGTCATGTAAATAGTCTTAATCTTTCTTAATGTTCCTTACCTTCCATGTCCAAGGGATATGATAGTTCCCGCGTGGCTTTTCAGCATCGTCGCCACCGTTTACTGAAGAACTTGTAGTGGAAAAATGGAAGGACAACCCTGTGAGTGGAGATTCCATTCGCCATAAATTTCTTACTTTTTATGCTTCCCGCGGTCATAAGGTCCTCCCTAGCGCTTCTCTGGTCCCTGATGATCCCACAGTTCTCCTAACCATAGCAGGAATGCTTCAATTCAAGCCTATATTCCTGGGGAAGGTTTGAAAATTGTGCACTATTAATGTAAATTTCTATTATTACAGTCGAAAAGTTACAAGGACCAGAGACAGTATCAAGTTTCAACTGTATAAGCATATTGTGCTCAGGTCCCAAGAGAAGTACCTTGTGCGACAACTGCACAAAGGTGCATACGAACAAATGATGTGGAGAATGTCGGCCGAACAACTCGACATCAGACATTTTTTGAGATGCTTGGAAACTTCAGCTTTGGCGATTACTTCAAAAAAGAAGCAATTAAATGGGCGTGGGAGCTTTCAACTGTGGAGTAAGCTTTAAGTGTCATCTAATTTTGTGAACTATACTCTGTTTTCTTCGTACGGTAAATGGTTTAGAGGATTGAAATTAAATTGCCCTTGAAATAAATGTTTTGGAGATAATCTCCACTTTAAGAAGAGAATACATGAGCTCATTCTCTCTACACTGCATGCTGTACCCAAAAAAACAAAAAACAAAAAACAAAATTTTCACCGCTGAATATACTTTTTTCAATTGAACTGCAGAACTCCACTTTTAAATTTTGAAAAAAAAAATGATATAACTGTAAAGTTGATCAATATGCATTTTTTGTTTCTTTCATTTGACGCATGGGCCTGCAATCAAGTTCTTGGTCTTCAAATAGCTGTATTACCTTGCCTTTTGACATGTAACATTTTTATGGTGTTCATATTGTGAGGGTTTTGACTAGAAGCAAGGACTGGGTTTCCAAATATTACTAGAAGTCTAGAACATCTGAATAACATCAATCGTGTCATTTTTTAACAGTGTAATTCTTGAAAGCATGTTTCTTGGTCACACACATAACCTGTTTTTTTTTTTTTTTTTTTGCCTTCATGCACATTACATTCTGAACTAATTGTAATACATCTGTTATTCCTTATGTAAAAGGTGATAAGATGCTGCCTTTTTGAATAGTAGTATTTTCAGAATGTTCAAAAAAAAAAAAAAAAATTAGCATTTCCTTCATTTACTTACAGGTTTGGTTTGCCAGCCAACAGATTGTGGATTAGTGTTTATAAAGATGATGATGAGGCCTTTGCTATATGGTCTGATGAGGTTAGCTTTAAAATGCATTCCTCTGAGCATTATTTGCTAATTTCTTAAAATATTTCTACTTAATTGTTTGAGTTTTCATTTGGGCATGATCTTTTAATCGACATATCATAATGGGCTAGGCACAGCATGATATATTAACTACACAACTTTGTTTCTGCAGGTGGGCGTTCCAGTTAATCGTATAAAGAAGTTGGGTGAAGAAGATAACTTCTGGACCAGTGGAGTAAGTGGTCCTTGTGGTCCTTGCTCAGAAATTTACTATGATTTTCATCCTGAGAGAGGACATGAAGACGCTGTAAGTATAAATTGTTTAAAGTGACTCAAAAACACATCAAAGTGATATCTTACTATATTTTTCAATTTTTGGGTGGGCTGGGTTCGGGGATGAAAGCAGGATCTTGGTGATGATACAAGGTTCATAGAGTTCTACAATTTAGTTTTCATGCAATACAATAAAAAGGATGATGGTTCTCTTGAACCTCTAAAGCAGAAAAATATAGATACCGGGCTTGGCCTGGAGCGTTTGGCCCGCATCCTCCAAAAGGTATCCATTGGTTTGCACTGATGTGAAAGTAACTTATCATTAGCCAAATCTTTTCTCAAAAGTATATCATGACGAATAGAGGTATATCTATAAAGTTCTCTTTGTGTTTTATTTATATTTTTGGCAGGTTCCAAACAATTATGAAACTGACTTGATCTATCCCATAATAGAGAAAGCCTCCGAGTTAGCAAATGTTTCATATGCTGCTGCTGATGATCAGACAAAGATGAATCTGAAAGTATGACCATCTTTAAATAACACATACCATGATTTCTGATAGTAGGCTTTAACCACTAGTTGCTTTCCTTCTCTCACTGTGCATCATTTTTCTTTTTATATATTAGATTATTGGTGATCACATGCGTGCAATTGTATATCTCATATCTGATGGGGTTGTCCCATCAAATATTGGGAGAGGTTATGTAGTTCGACGTCTTATCAGAAGGGTTGTCCGTACAGGCAGGTTGCTTGGTATAAAGGGTGATAATTTGGGAAGCCTTGAAGGAGCACTTTTACCTTCCATTGCTGAGAAAGTAGTGGAGTTAAGTGCGCATATTGATTCTGATGTAAAGAACAGAGCACCCCAGATCTTTGAGGAGCTGAAGAGAGAAGAGCTTCGGTTTGTGCAGACATTGGAGAGAGGAGAAAAGTTGCTTGAGGAGAAACTTGCTGACGCGTTATCAAGTGCAGAAAAAACTGGGACTGCACCTTGCTTGTCTGGTGAAGATGTGTTTCTGTTATATGATACTTATGGATACCCAGTTGAAATAACAAAGGAAGTGGCTGAAGAACGTGGTGTGATTATTGATTTGAATGGTTTTGATATTGAAATGGAGAGGCAAAGGCGTCAATCTCAGGCTGCACATAATACTGTCAAACTTGCTATGGGAAATGGGGCAGATATTGCAGAAAATGTAACTGACACTGAATTTGTTGGATACGACAGCCTTTATGCTAAGGCTATAGTAGAAAGTCTTGTGGTGAATGGTGATCCAGCAGTCATGGCTAGTGAAGGGAGTGATGTGGAAGTTTTGCTCAATAAGACTCCATTTTATGCAGAATCAGGGGGGCAGATTGGAGATCATGGTTTTCTATATATTGCTGAGGATAAAAATCAACCGAAGGCTGTTGTTGAGATATTAGATGTTCAGAAATCCTTAGGCAACATATTTGTTCATAAGGGAACAGTCCGAGAGGGATTTCTAGAGGTTGGTAAAGAAGTGGAGGCAGCAGTGGATGTAAAACTGAGGCAGCGAGCCAAGGTACCAAAATGGTTGGCTTATCTTTTCTTTTGCAAATAAAAACTTCTTTACTCTTATTATGCAATAAAATCAAATCCTTACATCCTCTTTGATAATTACTGGCCACTTATTTCTGTAAGTCCTCTACATTCCATTTATGTTTCATTGTTTCTTTCAAGGTTCATCATACTGCTACTCATTTACTGCAAGCTGCACTTAAAAAGGTTATTGGTCCAGAGACATCACAAGCTGGTTCTTTGGTGTCATTTGATCGGCTTAGGTTTGATTTCAACTTCCATCGACCGCTTCTTGACAGTGAGCTTGTAGAAATTGAAGGACTAATCAATGGGTGGATTGGTGAGGCAACACTTCTTCAAACCAAAGTGATGCCTCTTGTTGACGCTAAAAAGGCTGGAGCTATAGCAATGTTTGGAGAAAAATATGGAGAAGAGGTTTTACTGCATATTTTCTGATATTGAACTTCAATTTTTAATTAGGTTGCTTCTGTTCTAGTCATTTTGAATCCTCCAACGCTGGCTTCAATTACCATTTTTACAGCTATCGATTCCCAATCATTCCTGGAAGTTTGCGTATCTTCAAAATATATTTAACTGAGGATGTCATTTGATTAACCCGCTTTATCCAACCAAAAAATGAATCAATTAAGAGTTTGAAAAGCTTGCGAAAGTAATGACCTTTCTAAACAAAGTTTGATCCTATGGTCTCCCCTCCACTTTTAAGGTTGGGTATCTTCGTGCAACCTCTTGTGGTTCTCAATGAATATGTTGTATTGCAGGTACGTGTTGTAGAGGTTCCAGGTGTATCCATGGAGCTTTGTGGCGGGACCCATGTTAGTAATACTTCTGAAATCCGTGGTTTTAGGATAATTTCAGAGCAGGGTATTGCATCTGGAATCAGGCGTATGGAAGCTGTAGCTGGTGAAGCTTTCATTGAATATGTTATTGCCAGAGACTCTTATATTAAGCAGCTCTGCTCCTCTCTTAAAGTATGCTTCGTGATCTCTGCCTCTCTCAATTCTTTGTTTTAGCAATTTATTATTGATCCTAGAGGGAATTGGGTATGAGGTATCATTCATATTCATGTGCATGGACTCCATGTGGTTGCTTACGTCCATCTGTTCATTTTGACCATTTCTTGGAATAATGTTCTTGTATACAATAGCATAAATAGGCATTTCCTACTTAAAATTGATATGATGGATATCTGCATTAAGTATTAGGGTTGTTTATATTCTACAAAAGCGCTTATGATAGGGCAAGATCTTACTCTGGAAGATGTAATTATCAGTTTTTTAATTATTTAGACTCCATGCTTATAATTTTTATCTGAAATCTAATAATTACAAAAACTGTCATTTGTTATTCAGATTTCAGAATATGTCGTCATTCCTTTCCTCTAAGTGCACTCCAATCGTATATACTACATGTTCTGTAATATTGAGTTGTCTTGATTGTTTCCTTGGGAAGGTGAAACCTGAAGAAGTAACAACGAGGGTAGAAAACCTCTTAGAGGAGTTGCGGGAAGCGAAAAATGAAAATTCTGCTTTGCGTGCTAAAGCAGCTGTCTACAAAGCATCCGTTATTGCAAGCAACGCTTTGTTGGTGGGAAATTCTAAACAGTTCAGGTAATTTCCTTCATATGTTTCCCTTTGTTGCCTAAAGTTAGGGTAGAGTGTATTATATCCTGTGAACGACAATGAATTTTTTTTTTAAATGGTTGAATGCTTAATGTTAATGTCCCTTGCAAATTACACAGAAGAGAAAGGGTTCTATGAAATCTGAGTCTCAATTTTTTTCCTTCTAGTTCTCTGGGTCTTAGCCATGGAAATCTGACAATTAAGAATCAGTGATTGCATCCTATCATTGATAGTTCATTAAATATCTATTATGTAAATGCAACCATAATGGCTAGAACCCCTGCACGTATGTATTTCCTGATATTTTTAAAAAGTTATTGAACAAATTAGAGAAGGGGGAGAATGAAATGCTTGCACTAGGGGTGTTCATGAAGCCCAGATGCCCAGTGCGTCCTGCCCGGTAGGTATATAATTATATATATTAATATATGTGTGATGTGATGTAAATAGTTTTTTATATAATAGTTTATATACTTATATTAAATTATATGTTTTATTAGCCATTAGGTTAGGCTCTTTTCTTTGCTTTACATTATATGTTTTAATAGCTTGGTTCTGTTTTGCTTCCAGGTTACAAGGCTTTAATTGCAATTTTTTTGATGCCTTGTTTTTAATGGATTTTAGATGTTATTTAAATCTTCAAGTATGGGTATTTGATTATTTCTTAAGACATATGGTAGTCTTTACTCTTTTTTACTTCAGTGGACTTATTTTGGAGTGTTCCAAGTGTATAATTATGGAATACATTTGAAGACCATATTATTTATTGGTTATAATTGAAGCTGTTTATTTTTTCCTACATAAGGTGTACATAGGGCATTTTTTTTCCCACCACAAAAGATCAATTATGAACCTATTTGTACTCCCTTGAATTTGAAGAGTGGAGATAAATGTTGGACAGGGCGAAGCGCCTTGCCCAGCCTAAAAATGCTTGGGCTTCTATCGGGTAGAACTGGGCATTATGATCCTTCGAGCAGGGCATCAGGCAAGGGCTTCGCCTTGCCTAGCCCTGCCCATGAACACCCTTAACTTGCACTATTGTGGGTAGATGTATGGCTTCTATTTCTTGATATCTTAAAATTTTGTTTCAGGGTACTAGTTGAGTGCTTGGATGATGTTGATGCTGATTCACTAAAAAATGCAGCAGAATATTTAATAGAAACACTACCAGATCCAGCAGCTGTGGTAGTGGGGTCATGTCCAGGAGAAAATAAGGTTAGTCTGGTTGCTGCTTTCAGCCCAAGGATTGTGGATGAAGGAATTCAGGCAGGCAAGTTTATAGGACAGATAGCAAAGTTATGTGGTGGGGGTGGGGGAGGAAGGCCCAATTTTGCTCAGGCAGGCGGCAAGAAGCCTGGGAATTTAGCAGATGCCCTTGAAAAGGCTCGATCAGAGCTTGTAGCTATTCTATCCCAAAAGGGAAACTGAGATGAGATGAAACATATTAGCAGCTATTCTTGAGTGTCAAAATAGAGTCACTAGTTTTTCCGGTGACTATCACAAGTTAGAGGGACATAAGCTTGGGGAAGACCCTTGTCTTTACAGGATGTCCAGATGATTGGATTGGAGTAGTGTAGCGCATGTACAGTGTTAGTTTTGCAAGCGAGTTGGTTCTCTTGAATGATCATGATGGTCTTTGCCATATTTGATTCGATGCATTTCTGCTGCAACTTCTAATACGAAGCATAATGCACGAGATGTATCATAAGCGTTAGTTATGAGAATGAATTAAGCTAAGCGTGCCCTCCTGTGCTCCTTCTGCTCAGTATTCACTATTCACTATTCACTATTCACGCCTTCCTTTGCTTGTCAGTGGGGACATCCCTAATATTTGAAGCAGTGTTGAGTTTTGACCCTGAGAAACATAAATTATATGAGAACCTTCACATTCTTCCAAACCCTATTTATTTTATTCTTAGAAAAATTGTGCGATTATTATTTCATCATTACTTGATTATATATTAAGTTTGTTTAGCTCATGATTCTTTTTTTAAATATGACTATCTAACCGAGGTAGATTTAAAGTATTGTCGGACTTAATTATTAATACCCTTATCAAAGACGATCTAGCTCACGATTTATAATACAAAATTGGCAAAAGATGAAGGATTATGATACTTTAAAAAATTATTTTTTTTAATATGATGCTACAATTAAATTGTGCCAAAGGATATAATATTTTCTGAACAACTTAATCAACACAAGTGTTAATTTATTTAAATATTTAGGAAATTGATCTTGATCCTAAATATAAGATATAATTTTCATATTTATTAATATTTTCCTAACCCTCTCTTATTGATGCTCCCTCAATAATAATCAAAGAGGGGAATGAATGAGAAAATTAATGAAGATAACTAGATGTTTTAGAAAATACATATCATGTTAACTAATTCAATTAACTTTTTTAATCTAATTAAATTAAATAAATATGTCTTATATTAATGATTTGAGGGCCTAGTTGGTCTCAAAATTTCATTTTCCTCTCCAAAAATGGTGAGGAGGAGAGACATGAAAGTAGATATTGCTGTGGGTTTTGATCACATTGGCTCGTTTAGTTTCAAAGGCTTACCAAATCCACCCAAAGATCACTTTTACTGGTGTTTATATATTTCCTACTCTCCACTAACGAGTTCCTTGCAATGTAATGATATTTTAATCCAAACTCTTGCAATGCAACATTTATTTGTGGCTGCTTGTAACTTTTTTATGTGGGACCAAAATAGCTGCTTGTAACTTGGCGAATTGGGAACTGCAACATGTGCTTAGTTTCAGACATCATCAACAGCCATTAAGTTATTGCGTCTTTCTTTTTCTAGGCACTTCCACCAAGCAACAACAATGATACTACATTAAAATAAGCAAGAGATATGATATCACAACCCATTTATCATTGTATTCATGCAGTTGTTGCTGCATCATCATCAGCCAGAAATCCGCGTCCAGTGCCGTCTTAACTCTTACAAGTTCATCTCTCGTTATAATCTTGATTTAGTGCAATACAAGTCTCAAATATACGCTTCTCATGCCACAGTTAAAAAAAAAAAAAAAATCTTTTCAGAGGAAAGATGTTTGATGCTACGGCTATTAGCTCGTTTGGATTAGTTTATAGAAACTCTATAAGTGCTTATAAATCGTGATTCACGGAATATGAAGTAATTTTTATGGTTTACGAGGTTGCTTTTACGGTTTACAAGGTACTTTTACGGTCTACGAGGTAAATATGTGGAAGAGATTTATCTCGATTTTTATAAATCAGACTTATAAAATAAACTCGATTCTAAATTGAGTTTCCAAACATGCTATATATTGCTTCCCATTAAGCGAGATATACCTCTTTCCTCCTTAGGGTAAAGGTGAAAACAGGAAAGGCGACTTCGCTCGGGAAGCAGAATTTCCTGATCTCCAAGATTATTAGTTTGAAATTGTGATAAAGGAAGTGGGACGAAACAAAGATGCTCATCTGCGTTTCCACCATCACACGCCCATCTGCCCATCTGCCCATCTGCATCACCGCTGTATGTGCTGATTCGCAGTGTACTCAAGAGACTCCACTAAGTTAACGCGTCTTCTTTTCATTCACTTCCACCAAGCAACATTGAAATTAAAAGATATCATATCATATTCCATTTAAGTCTTTTTCCCTTTTTCATGTTGGTGGGTCTTAGTTACAGGAATACAAGAAAAAGGGAAGAAGAAAAGAGTAGTGTATAATATTTTTAAGACGTATAGTAACATTTTTTTTTAAAGTTTAATTCACCCCACCTATAAGGTGTACTTTAAATTGGTGGGTAAATTTTGTGTATGATACAATAAAAATGTTTAAGTATAAAATATGCTCTCAACATTTAAATCAAGATAATAATAGCTTTTACAAAGTGATAATTTGACTCTACCTTTATTTCTACTCAAAGACAAAGATAATGAATTTGATCTCTTATTGTTGTATGGTGTAGTGTCTTATGTGTAAGTGGACTAATGGTAATGAGTATTTATTAGCCATGAAGTAGTGCCTCTCAAAGTAATACATCTTTAAATAAAAATTATAACAATTTGTTAGATTCATGAATATCATATATTTATTTATTACCAGACATATGAAAAGTTATAACTTTATATTATATAAAGTTTTTTTATCAACAAAACATAATATTTCACCAAGTGCACATTTGGCTATAACATTTTATGTGTCTTTTAGGAATTAAAAAGACATAATCTTAATGATTTTTATTACAACTCTTTATATAAATCACTTAATTTATATGAACATGAATTTTTTTTTTTAAAAAAAAACGCTTCCCTTTATTTTAAAATATTCCAACATTTCCCACACCTCTGGAGATGCGAACTTCGATGCAGTCCAAGCTCCCAATTTAACTGGACTATGCCTATATATACCAGCTCCACCTCTCTGTTTTCCTCATCACAAAAACATGGCTTTCTTCCTTTACTTTTTCTTCCTTCTTGTTTCATTTGCTTCTGCTTGTGATCGCTGCGTCCACCAAACTAAGGCTGCCTATTTCTCTGAAGGCGCTGCTCTTTCCTGTAACAACGATTTGCTTTTCTCATATTGTTGAGTTAATTGGAATCTTTAAATTAAACAGACACGCAGGAAATAACTTAGTTTTGTGAAAATGAAGCAGCTGGGGCATGTGGGTATGGCTCCTTGGCGTTGGAATTAAGTGGTGGACGCCTTGCAGCTGGTGTTCCTTCCTTGTACAAAAATGGAGCCGGTTGTGGTGCCTGCTTTCAGGTGAGTAAAAATTACATCTAAAGATGTGGATTTCCAATATAATCATGAAAAGTGTTATCGAATTATGGATAATTTGTGCAGATAAGATGCAAGAGCTCAAGTCTGTGTAAAAAATCAGGTGTCAGAGTTGTTTTGACCGATCTCAATACCCATAATGAAACTGATTTGGTGCTAAGCAGAAGTGCTTTCGAGGCCATGGCTCAGAAGGGTAGCGCTCAACAACTTTTGAAGCTTGGAATCTTGAATGTTGAATATAAGAGGTAAACTAAACTCGAATCAGTGCACTTCACTTCAACTAACATAGTGGTGCTGTAATTTTTTATTTCATTTGTCGTGTGCCTTTGTGGAAGCAGAGTTCCGTGTGAGTATAAAAATAAGAACATGGCGGTGCGGGTGGAAGAATCAAGCCAAAAACCCTATTACTTGGCAGTTAAATTTCTGTACCAAGGAGGTCAAACAGAGATAGTAGCCGTTGACGTTGCTCAGGTATGTCCATGTGCCAAACGAGAGAACTCCATTCTCATTGAGCCATATATATATATATACATGTCGTTGACAAATGGGTTGCAGGTAATTGAATCATCAAACTGGAGCTTCATGAGCAGAAACCATGGGGCAGTGTGGGACACAAGTAGGGTTCCAGGAGGTGCACTGCAAATGAGGATGGTGGTAACATCAGGGTACGATGGAAAATGGATGTGGGCAAAGAAGGTGTTACCTGCTGATTGGAAAACAGGACAAGTGTATGACACTGGTGTTCAGATCACTGACATTGCTCAAGAGGCCTGTTCTCCCTGTGATCATGGACCCTGGTCTTGAAACCTAATCACTTCTCAATCATCTCATAATGCATTCCCAAACTTTACAAGTGTTTTTTTTTTCCCTTAATAAAAATGTTCTAAAAGAAAAACATAAGTACCTTTCTCCAAACTTTGTTGCTGACCGGGAAACATGAAGGACATCTTACTAGTTATGCACACTGATAATTGATGTTGTTTGGATGTTTGTGATATAAGATACTCAATGTTTACTAGGTATTAAGGATGTCCATGGACCAAACCGGATTAGGTTTAGGTTTGGCCTCAACCTAAGGTCTGGTCTTGATAAGACCTTGGGCTAGATAAATTATAAAAGGCATTTTAATGCATAAAATTATAATATTATAATTATAAAATTTAATAAATATAATTATAAATGACATTTACTATATAAAATTATAATTTTATAATTAAATAATGATAAGGGTATTGTGAGAATATTTTAAAATAGCATGGACATATTAGTCAATATAAGCTCAAACATTAACATTTCCCTCCAAATTCCCTTAATTTTGAAGGGGAGGGGAGGGAGAATTTTAGAAAATTTCTCTCCCATACTAAAAATTTTAGTTATTCAAACAATGGGTCCTCCAATTTCCATCCCCTCCCCTCCCCTCCCCTTGTATGAAACAGACCCTAAAAATTCCTTTATTGCCAATAAATGTTGGTTCAGTTAGTAATAAGGTTGGCTTATAATTACAAAGTTATGAGTTTGAATTCTACCAATGTGAGGACTTTGTTGATAGGTGCTCTATAAATACCTATGTAAGTTCTCTTTAAACCTGGAGGTATGTCCTATTCTTGGTGAGTCTTGAGACCCAACTTATCTAAAGCATTTCTTTGTACAAAAAAAAAATTCATTTATTAAACAAAACTTTTGATAAATTATTGTTTGGTTTAGCCTTATATATAAGCTTGTTTGGAATAGCTTTTCAAGAGCTTATAAGGCCTTGTTTGGTACGTGGCACTGAATTTCGATGGATTGAAATTGATGATTTAAAAATATGTTTGATACGAAGTAATAGTTTAAGGGAATAATTTCATTAATCTTATTTAATAAATAGCTACTAATTATGAAAAGACTCAAAACTCATGACCTAAATCCCAAACTTAGTCACACTTGGCAACGACCTATCATACGATTCCTTCTTGCAACCTATATCGATGGAACAAAGTTTTCGTCGTCCCCGGAGAACGATTTTAATGTCATGGCTCCACACCATGTTGTTCTCCATTCCGCGTGGAATTCTTATCTGTGTCGTTGCTCATGGCTGAAGCGGCGAAAATCTTCTCGGAGTCGTTGCTCATGGCTGAAGTTTCTTGATCGGATCTCAGATAAGAAGTGTGGTCTTGGGGCTTCTTTCCCTTTCTTGGATCGGGTCTACGACGATAAGGAGCAAGAATGACAGTCTCTAGCTCTCGTGTTGCGATGATAGCTTAGATGCAAACTCCGCCTTCACCATCTGTTGTAGATGGTTTTTGTAATTCGACGGTGAGGGAGAAGAGATAAAGGGGAAAGGTGATTGGCGGTACGCTAATGAGTGATTATGTCATTGGTGAGGAAAAAAAAGAGAGTGATTATGTAAGAGGAATGGATTTTAAGTTAAAATCAGGGGTTATTTTTATCCGAAAAATATTTTAATCAAGGATATTTTTGTCTCTATAATTTTGCAATCTAGGGATTGAAAACACAATAATAAGGGGGAGGTGTATTTGCAACAATCTCACTTTCATGGTACTCACAATTCCTAGTTATTTATAGTCACTCATACCAAACGAT
The DNA here is from genome assembly GCA_037074505.1 of Albizia julibrissin. Classification (NCBI taxonomy): domain Eukaryota; kingdom Viridiplantae; phylum Streptophyta; class Magnoliopsida; order Fabales; family Fabaceae; genus Albizia; species Albizia julibrissin. The sequence goes on along the minus strand of CM073480.1, from coordinate 360,315 downwards.
ATAATTCTGACCCAATCCCTAATACAATCCTAGTCCCTACCCCCAATGCTTCGTAGCAAACAAGGCCTAAGTGTTTTTTCCACGTAAATCGAGACAAAACTCGTCTCACATACTTACCTCGTATACCGTAAATCACAATTAAAAAGCTTCTTTTGAAGACTCTAATCGCTATTCCAAAATAGCGATTGAAACCTCCAAAAGTATTTTTAATCATGATTTACGGTATATGAGGTAAGCCAAACTTAACCAACCAAGGCCCATGAATACTTATAAGTACTTATGCACGTAAGTCGAGACAACACTCATCTCACATACTTCATATACCGTAAATCACAATTAAAAAATTAGTTTTAAAGATTCCAATCACATTAAAATACAGTTGGCTAAAAAAAGATAAGCATTAAAAATACAACTACATGGCATTGGGAAATCAACCTAGAAAAAAGTTACAATATTGGATTAGGCTGGAACATGGCAGTACATAGCCCCATAACAACGTGTCCTTTTGTGACATATATATATTAATTAAATTAATTATATACAGCTTAATCATTTTGTTACATCCTTCGTCAAATTAACTCCTTAAAAAAGGTATACAAAAATAAATCAAATCATAATAATTAACTTTTACCAACTTTTAAAACACACTTTTAGCAGATTATAAACAAAACACACGCCAAAAGCCATAAAGGTCAGATCCTTATAATACTATACTATCAATATCAATCATCAATATCAATATCAATATATATATATATATATATATATATAATATCTTTCCTTTTTTACTATTCTTAAGCCGTGTCATATTGTAAGTTTTATACTGTTATCATTGTTCATAAGCCACTTGGGTTATACATCAGGCTCCGTAAAAATCATATGAAGAGCAAAAATTCCTTCTAACTGGTATGTTTTGAGCAAAAAGTTTAAATTTTGAATTCATACCAAACTTTTCACTAGAAAAATAGATTCCAAATATCAATAAACAGGAATAGTTACCATTCTTTTGGTTATAGCCTACTCTTTCACGGAAGTACGGGTCCCATTCTTTTGATTCATGTCATGTGTCTTGTCGCTTGAATTTTTTTAGAGAAGGATTTGGATCCATGATGGAAAATTATACGATTTAGTTAATTAAATATTACATTTTTCATATTTTAATTGTAGAATTTGATTGCAACCATTAACGAATAAATAAAATTCGTTGGGTGATTTAATTAGTGGTATAAGTTCAAAATGTCAAAAAAAGTAATTAAATAAGTCATTCCTTAAAACAAATCTTGAACATTCATTTAAGGAATTAACACTATTGTTAAACCTTATAATTTGATCGAGTTTTAGTCTTAGCCTTTATAGATTTATAAAGATTTAATTTGATTTTAACTAATAGTCCTTATATTTTTAATGAGTTTTGACTCAAATCAAATCTTATTAAAATTGTAGGTATCAAAACTAACAATTTGAAACTATAAAAACTAAAACTAAAATTCTTTCCAACTATAAGGATCAATAATAATATTAACCCTTGATTTAATAATGAAAACATCATATAAATGATTTATCCAAAATAATACAATATCATCGAATCAAACCAAATTGTAAAAATAAGCTATTAACTAATTTATCTCAATAGTTATAAAATTTAAAAAAAATTTACTTACTAAAATTTAAACTTTTGGCTTATATGTTTAATTACTGTTGAAGAGGACAAAATTGGCATAATCAAATATGTTACATTTTGCATTATTGTCAAATATTTGGCTCTAAGTCAATATCATAATAATTAACACTTGTCCTTTGTATCGTGAATTGCAATCATGTTCACAAGAACTATATTGATCGGGGGCCACCTTTTTGTATGTGTGTTCTTCTTTTTAAAAAATTAAGCACAATAAAAAATAATTATATGAAACTTGGCATAGAGAAATGGACGTTGTAGACAAATATGCTTTTGGTGCGTCCACATACTTTCATTCCCCTCTCTCTATTGTTCGCATCCATGCTCTTCACATGACACATCTAAATCTCATCTCTCTCTTTCTCTCTCTATCTCTCTTTCATATCACAGTCTAATTTGCAGGTTTCAATGGATATTGGCAATGTTGAAATTCAAAACTTCAACATATTGTTGGGCATGAAAATTATACTTTCAATTTCATTTCTTGCCTAAATTACACCATCAATTGGCTTAGTTTTTGTCTACCTAAAGACATTAAAGAAGGGTTACCCAAAAATTCTTTTCCTTACTCATTAATCTTTCTTTCCAACTCACTGAAACACATTGCACTGCGTTAAAAATGTTAGTTTTCATCATTTTCATGGAGGAATCTAGGAAGAGCTATAGCTATCGACTTGGAAGAATGAAGACATTCAAGCGTTTAGGTCTTCCTGAGGATGTACACTGGATCATTGAAGCTAAGGTACGTTTAGCAGGTAAGATTCACGAGTCATTTATTAAACCAATGCCAGGAATGAGAAGAAGTTTTTACTCCAAAAAGAGAAGAGCTAAAAGAATGAATGTCTGCCATAAATGTGCAAGGTGGACATGTAATAAGCGTTGTCAGAGAAAATATATGATTTCTATAAATCGAAAAGATGAAATTCAATTCATAAATGATAGACTGAGTAAGGAGTCATTTGATGATATTATTCAGACTCTTGAGACGCACATTAGTGGTGATGTTCATGCTATTCTTCTTGATTTAATAAACTTATGTAATAAAGAAAAAGAGCGTTACTGTATTGGGAATCTGACATTAAAAGATCATGTTTTCCAATTTATAAGAAAATTGGATGGGAAGCAAATCCTCGATTCATAGAAATCGTTTCAGTCGTTACTAGATCTAAAACCAGAGGAAGATGTGAGCCATAATCATAACTACTATACATAATCATGCTTTTGTCTATCTGTCTTATCTTTTCAGTAACTTTTGACTTTCTTTACTTATTTTGTTTAGCTTCTTCATATAGCATTACACCAGTCATTCGTGTCGTAAATTTTTTCAAACTTCTTTGAAAAATGCATGATTTGGATGATTTTGTTGCCATTGCTTTAGTACTATAAATATGCACTCTTCCACTTATAAATATAAAATATTTGAGAGTAAAGAAGAGAAAAAGGGTATCACACTAAAATGTAGATTTAAATCTATCTGTATTTTTTGTGAAACTGACTTAGGAAATGATGGAGAGTTTCTACCTGCAGCAAGAGAACTTGGAAATGCATTAGCTGCTAGAAAGATCAAATTTATATACGAGGGAGGCATCTAGGGCTTAAGGGGAAGTGTGGTCATTTCTGCAAGCATTAACGAAAGCAAGGGTTTGAATGTTCGTCTGAAGGAGTTGGACGATCACATCTTTTCTGTCGGATAGGAATTGTAAGTTTCAAGCTTGGCTAAACGTATGGGACCTATGTTCTACCATGCTGAAGCTTTTATTGCTCTACTCGGTGGTTTAGAAACGTTAGATGAGATTTCTAGCATTGCATATTGGGCTAAACTAAACTTTCACAAAAAGCCATTAGGATTGTTAAATGTTAATGGTTTTTATGATAATATGTTGTCTTTTTTTTTACCATGCTGTGGAAATGAGATTCATACTTCAAGCAACTCGCCATACCATAATTTCTGCACCAACTGCTGATCAGTTGATTGATCAACTGTAAATCTATGAACCCAGATCAAATCCATTAGTCAAGAAAATAGATGGGCAATATTCAAATAGTAGTCAAAAGCAGAATCCAAATACCACTCTCCGGTTGTAACTTTCCTTAATCTTATGGTTTTACTCCTAGCATTTTAGTTTATTTTTAAATAAAAACTTTCTTTAATCTCTACAAGACATTGAGGACAATGTATGATTTATATTGGGGAGAGGAGTATTTAAAAAAAGCCTAATTTCTCTATTAGATAGTTAGTTAGTAAAACCATTAGATGCATGGGGTAAAGTAAAGAGTTATTCTTAACTCTTCAGACGCATCTTGTTAGTTGCATGTTTTTATTTCATCTTTAAAAAAAAGGGTCGACCTAAAAAAATAAAAAATCTTGTCTAGGTTTTTTTCAATGATTTTAAGAAGTATACAAGTTTTAAGCATAGATCAATTGAATTTAAAGATTTCATATCATGATTGAACAATTGATTATTATAATTGGTGATGAATTTTGAGATTGAATGAGCTAAGTTTAAAAGCCCATGACAGTGAGCTTTTGAGCCTATTTGATCAATAACGATTATCTTTCTTGTGTGTGATATTTACTTATTAAGTTGTCATTCTAAAACTTGCTTTAAATCTTGTTGAGATTACATTTCACATGCACATTAAAAAATGATAAAGGTGTTAGATATGATTAGTTTTGATGATGACAAATTTAGATGTCAAATATTAAGCATAAGAAATTTGCATAGTATACTTTTCTAATACATTGACTAACTATTTGATGTTGCATATATTGTAGATTAGTCAAGCAATGGAAGAAAGAAATTGAGGAATAAAGAACTTGCAAGAATTAATGAAAAATATGAAGATTCAAGTTTTATGGGTACTGTAGCAGTGGGCACTGTAGCAATACATTTAATGTAGCAATTGGCACTGTTTAGCACTGTTTGGAACTGTAGCAGAGTGATTTTAATAAATCACTCGAGTGATTCTGAAAAAATTGAAATCACTCGAGTGATTCTGAAAATCACTCGAGTGATGTTCAGTTTTTCAGACTCTGTTCTTTGTCCAGCTGAGTAAGGTCTGGTTATTCGATCATATCTCTTAAAATACAACTCTAATTGAGACCAAACTAGTTGCATATGAAAGTAGACTCTCAATGCGTCAGTTTGACATCAGAAACATCAAAGGAGCTCAGATGAGGGAAATATAAGTATTCGAATTTGGCCTTCATGTCAGCGTCACTTTCTGGAACAGGTTTAGTATTTTGGATATAACTCTCAAACCACTGATCCTATTAAGCTGAAACTTGTGCCATATGAAACTAGAATTCAAGATCTTTCCATTGATATATAATACAAAAATTTTGAAGCTATATTCTAAGAGTTATGCCATTTGTAATTTGACCCCTGTTTGCTGTCGAATTGGAAGTGAAATTTTGAGTCCAAGTGATCTGAACAGAGAGCACCCGAGTGATTTTTACAATCACTCGAGTGATCAGGAAGATCACTCGAGTGAAATGCGTCAGAATGCATATCACTTCCAGTGGCGCAGAAATCACCGGAGGAATTTTTCACTGTTCTCAATATCACTTCCAGTGATATGGAATTCACTCGAGTGATATGAAATTTTCTGCAGATCACTTCCAGTGCAAGGAGAAATCACTTCAGGAATATTTTACTGTTTTAAAAATCACTTCCTTGTGACATGAATTTCACTCGAGTGATCGTCCATTTCAGCTGATCATCTCCAGCACCGTTCTTGATCACTCCCAGTGAATATTAGTTACCTCATATCTCTTCCAGTCAATGATTATTCAGTTCACTCTTCATAGTTCTAGTGACAGTAAATCAAAATCACTACCAGAGAATCAGAATCACCTCCAAGAACTAAGATCACTTCCTGCAAGATAATATTCAATGTTTAAGGTAAATCACTTCCAGTGTTAGCAGTCCAGTGCAACTCCAACATCCCATATCACCTCCAGTGAAATGCTTCTGAATTCGAGTAAAATGTTGATTTGAGAAAATCACTTCCAGTGGATTGTATAATCACTCGAGTGATTCAGTTCCTATCAGAAAACATCTTCAGAAGCTGACTGAATCAAAGTGAATTTCAGAGTTCAATCTCTAATCAGTATATTTACATTTGTTGGTATACTTAAACATCATTTAATATTTATTTCAAGTATGAAACATGAGATCAAACATTCGGATTACATCTTCATATACGAAGGTTACTCACGGATAATATTGTCAATGAAGATGATGAAGTCCCAGAGTGCAGAAATCTTGTCTTTGATTATTGATCAAATTTAATCATGACTAATATTCTATTATACCAGTGGTTGAAGTGTTTCTCCAGATTAACCATGAATAAATCATGAGAAGAGCTGAAAAGTTGTTTCACGAGAAGCCAAGCGTCCACTGACAACAACAATATTCTCAAGTGTATTACAGTTGTACTCCATCATCACGCACATGACAAGTAACTGAACTCTCCATTCAAATGACAACTATTCGTGGGCGGCAGCAAAATTCATAAGTAACGGAAGACAAATACTATTGCATCTGTCAAACACATGATGGGCTTTCAACGGAAAGATATTTGAATGCTCCAACGGCTCTCAACCTATCTCATATAAGCCGAAGCATTCAAGAAGAAGATATAGAGATTTACAGAGAAATACTACAGCGAACATAAATGATGAAGTAACAAGTACCCACTGCCAACATGCTGCTGTCATGAATCTTCATCTCACATACTCTCCGTTGATATTTGTTTTCATTATCATGTATATTTGAGAGAGTGAGAATATTTTGTATTGTACTTCAGTGAGTATTTATACACTCTGTGAGAGAGCTTGTAAACACTTCATCTCTATTTCAGAAGTGTTCTCAAGGTAGAGGGACCTTGAGAGGATTGATCACCTTACGATGGAAGTTGTAGAGTGAATTGCCAGTAAGAGTTTCTGCCCATAAGACTTACAAGGTGCAAGTAGTAGAGAACGTTGCTGCTCATAAGACTTGCACGGGTAAGCAGGAGAGAAAGGTCTTTGGGATTGCTTTGCTCGACTTGCTGTAAGAAGGAGTAAACCTTACAGTGTGTAAGGGGGAGTTACTCTTGTGAATTTGTAGAGGCTTTTCTTGTGCCCGGTTAAACAAGAAGATAGTGGATTGAAAATCTCAGGAGGAGCATGGGGACTGGACGTAGGTCATCGTGGATTGGACCGAACCAGGATAAATCACAGTTTGCACATTCTCTTCCTTAAGCTTTTACATTTCCAGCATATATGATCTATATATCTGCTTATGAATTTATAGTTCCATATGTATTGATTTGATAAGTTGCGAAAAGATTTTAAACAATCAGACTTTCTTATCGTACACCCAATTCACCCCCTCTTGGGTATCAGCCAGTTCTAACAAAAGGCATTCATTTTCTTTCTTTAGCCAGAGCAAAATAGATAACCTTACAATTATATCATTGATAAGTCCATTTGAGCCTAATTGATTGTTTCTTTGTTCTCAACTCATTAACATGTGTTTTAATGATATATCAATTGCCTTTACCTAATTCGGAAGATTAGTAGAGCATTTAAAATTCTTGTGAAATGGAGGATTTTGACAAGTGTAGGGGTGTATATATCATCAACTTTAGAGTTGCAGAAGTTTTCAAAAAGAAGAAGAAGAAGAAGAAGAAGAAGAAGCAAGATATTGAGTATTTGAATTAAAATTGTGGGTTATTGTGATGAGATAAATTTATTCATAAGTTGACCCACTTTTCAATTGCTCTATTTATTCCTTAAATGTAGCCCTCCATATCACCTTTTTATATTCCTTTTACCTTAACCCCATTACAAACCCTCAATAAGTCATTTTTATTTGAATTATACATGTAAATTTGGTAGTGAAGATTGAGATTTTTAGCAATCTTATGGTAGTGCAATTTCTCTAGTTGAATTTGAGTGAAACACTTACCCTTAAACACTTGAGAGAATTAGTCACAATTACGAATTCGGTTCATTCATTTTCAAATAAAGTTACCATTTTATACTTTTTGTTAATTCATGAATGATATGATCTCTTTATTCTTCAATTGTGTTCTTACTTATAACTTTATACTTTTGATTTTATTGGAAGAGTAGTAAGAACTTGTTAGTCACTCTTTGGTGTCTAAGGATGTCTAAAAGCTACGCTTGGGAGAATTTGATGAGTAAAATATTTGTATATTCATTTTTCCTTATATGAAGATCTTTTTAGATGATATTTGAGCTTGTGTTTGAAGGTCACTTCCTTTACTGTGTTATTACAAAAGATGCATACGATTTACCTTTGATTGTTTAAAATGTATTATGTAGGCAATGAAGATCGTGGAGATGATGGTCACCAGCACGTTTGCATAACAAAGTGATACCAATTAATGGCAACGCTGGGAGTTGAATAGCAATTTACTTTCTCTATTACGTGTTGTTTAGATATTACTGTACTTCATTTAATGTTGAAAACATTTTGTCATTTATTACGTTTTATTTATTTCCCTTGTCTACGTCATCCTTTGTTGGTTGTGTGGGACAAATTTCTTTGACTATGCTTTCTATTTAACGCATTAATGTAATTTAGCTACCTTTTAAATTTTGCTTGTCTACGTTTTCATTTATTTAATGCATTAATTGCACAAAATAATTAATAAATAAATTATGACCATTTTTCCCTTAATTGAAATTAATTCAATTCAGTTGTTCCTAACTAAAATTAGTACTTAATCATGCAATTGTGTCCTAGAAAATGCATTAAAATCTTAATTTAATTATGAAAATCATATCTAAAAATATGGTTCAATCAATGGGTATTTACAGAATTTATTGAATCAATGCTAAAGCTTTTATGTATACTGGAAGCTTATGTGTGTTTTTTGATATATGTAGAACCTCTTTTTAATCCACTTTGCAGTTTTAGTAACTATTGATATGTGATATTTAATTCATTAATGTATTTCTTTAGAGGTATCACTGCCTGAAATATAATAACTCATTTGAATCATGCTCATGGATTATAACATCTTAACATGAAATATGTCTATTACTTGGTGATTTGAGGCCACATTTGACATGAGATGAATACTGTGTTACTTTGTAATTATTTTACATGTTACTATCATGCACGTTTTGTCCTCAAAATCAGGCATTGAATCATGAGAAATTGTAAACAAATCCTATTTTTTTACTTCGTGAGGCAGTTGCTAAGTGTGAAAAAAGAAGAGCTACAAAGACATGAATCAAACTTCTCCATTACCAAGTATGCTTCAGCATAGTAATAATTACTAATTAGCAACAATAAATTTTTCGTAAAATTTAGTAATAATTGACATAACTCAATAGGATCATGCATCAATATTCTTAAATATCTCCTTGTGTTGTAAACAGTAATTGTGTGCTTACTTACCTAGGGAGATTGTAAATCTAGAGCCAATAATAACAAAGTATGAAATAAAAGGAAAAACATATCAATATGTATAAGCTCACCGTGAAAATATAAAAACTCATGATTTATAAGTTTTTCGTACAACACAGGGGAAACACATGCTAATATAGGTTGCTTTATTAACGTTTCTTGATATATAATCCTTCACATTTTTAATTATTAGAGATGCTGCGTCCCACTTCTATTCTTTATTATTTTTTTATTTTTTTTTCAGTAATCTTATATTACTTTTCATTGTATTTTTGTTTTTGATAAACCTTATATTATTTATTCATAAAAAGTTAATTAATAGTGATAGGACTATTGATATCGTGTTGTTGTTGTTCCATGCTACTTATGTTATAAATAATATAATATGTTTAAAATATAAAAGACAATGATTTAATTTAAAAAAAATGATATAATTAAGCATTAAACTATTCTATAAATACAAGCACCCGTGTAATGCAAGGAGGAGCACAAGCTAGTTCATAAAATGATAATCTATGGATAGTGACATAGTGTTAGTTCGTGATTCATAAAATTATATTTTATTAAATAGTTATGTTATTTTCAAGGGCACCGTTTTTCTCGGCCAAATAAGGTACCATTTTAACGCAATAGTATTTCATTATCTAAAAATAGTTCTATGCGCGATTCAATTTAAAAACGTAAACATACATATTTTAACGCAATACCATTTTCTTGGCCAAACATTTAGCATGTTTAGAAACTTAGAGCTTATTTGGAATAGCGGTTGAAAATTTCATAAGTGTTTATGAATTGTAATTCACGGAATACGAAGTAACTTTTACGGTCTATGAGGTAGCTTTTACGGTCTACGAGGTGCTTTCACGGTCTACGAGATAAATATGAGTTTGTTTGGAATAGCGGTTGAAAATTTCATAAGTGCTTATGAATTGTAATTCACGGAATACGAAGTAACTTTTACGGTCTACGAGGTAGCTTTTACGGTCTATGAGGTGCTTTTACGGTTTACGAGGTGCTTTCACAGTCTACGAGATAAATATGTGGAGGAGATTTGTCTCGATTTACGTGAATCGGGCTTATATAATAAGCCCGATTTAAGATCGTTCTACCAAACAAGCACTATGTGGAGGAGATTTGTCTCGATTTACGTGAATCGGGCTTATATAATAAGCCCCATTCAAATAAGTGATAACAAACAAGCACTTAATGTATAATCAGGCTTATTTTATAAGCTCGATTTACGTAAATCGAAATAAATCTCCTCCACATATTTAGCTCGTATACCGTAAAAGCAACCTCGTAAACCGTAAAAGTTACTTCGTATTTCGTGAATCACGATTTATAAACACTTATGGAGCTTCCATAAGTTAATCCAAACGAGCTAATTATCTTTGCCAAAAAAATCAAATATTAATTTGTTTTTTATAAAAAGATAATTTTACACGCGCACACATCACACAAGCAGATATTACAATTAATGCAGAATGGATTATGTATATAGGGACAAATATAAGAAGAAAATAAGTTTATCAGGAGTTAATGATAACTAAGAGATCATCGCATTCGATTATGAGCAACGTCTGAACCCCGTGCACAATTCACCTTATAATAAACCGAAATGATTGGTGATGAAGTCTCAAAATGTTGAGAATGCAAACTAAATTATGTTATTGTATTAAGAGCGAACATTGTTATTAACGTAATTTGCACCCAAATTAGGATGATGAAGATGAATCAAGCAGAGAAAGTGTTAGCTGCATCTGGAACATGTTGTGCACAAATTCTTTTTCATCTTTTCTTCAATCACCAGTGACATCACATGGAAAAAATTGAATGGAGTTGATAAAAAAGGGCCCCACTAAGAAGATGGTCCAGACGTTATGGAGGCTGGGAGGGCCCACTTTCCAAAGTGGAAGGGAACCATATCATTTCACGTCCTGATTGGAGAAAAAGATTGCTTATCACTTGGGTCAGGGAGCACTTGCTCTGCTGTGAGAAGAGCTCAGCGGGTAATGGCGGCCGGAGCTGCTACCCCCAAATGGGTCACCCACTCAAAATCTGGAAAATGCAGCATCATGATTTTTGCAGCCTCAAAGTCAAGCACGCAATCCCTTCGTCTTATGCGTCATCACGTAATTGAGCTTCCTCTTTCTACCCTCCTGTATCTCTCGCATATTAATTGTTAGCAACATCAAGCGTTTGTGATCTTCTTGTTTTGTGTAGAGGCCTAAATTCAAGGCATGCTCTCTTTCCCTGAATGGTTGCAGACCTTATGGAGATATTCAGCATCCAACGATGCCTGTGGGTACCATTGAAACACGCACTCTCTCATCAGTTGCATCGCCGGCAATGGCCATGGACGCCCTCAACTCCACCGTCTCCCACCTCATCTCCCAACCTCCTCTTTCTACCTCCGGCATCATCCGCCTCCAGGTTTCCTATTCTTTGTTTTCCTTTTGAGGCCTTCCCTGCCCCGCGTGACGCACTTGGTTTGCCCTTGTGGCCTTATCTCCTTTTTTGAGTGAAATGGATATATTTATTCGTTATTAAACCGGAACGGTTAGTGAATTGATTGGGGTACTGGGTTAAGGGTCAGTAGATCAGATTGAAGTCAAACTGAAGCTAATCCGGAATCAAATTGGTAAGAAAATAAAGATTTTAGGTTTATTAATATGAAATTATAAATAAAAATTAAAAAAAAATTGATTTTATATATAAAAAAAATAGATTGGTTCACTATCCGGACCAGACCGGTTTCTTGTCCAAGTTGCTGGTTTCCAGGTAACCCTGGTATTCACAGATATATACAAGCTACAGACACTTGTATGTTCGCCCAATCACAAAAATTATGGTGAAATTCTTTAATATAAGTTGAAATAAAACTCTTCTCATATTTTTATTTCGTAAGTAAATCGTAAAATTTATTTTTAAAAATTAATCCAAATATATATAAGGAGGATTAAAGTTACCCCCATTTGGTACAATTCTGTATTTTGCAAATGTTTTTTCATTGCGTTTCTTCCCAATGCCTACTCACTACTTTTTGTATTATTTAAACAAATATACATTGCACATGGAAAACTAATTCTTTTTCCCTCTTCCGCGTTCTCTGCTCCAGTTCTGAATTTTTTTCAGTGAACTGGGGGCCATCTTTTAGTCCTGGGTATCGGATGATAGAATTTTAAAAATATTAATATAGTTATTGATTGATTATTGATGGGCTGCTTAAAAAAATCTTAAAAATATGCATAGTCATGCTCAAAAAAAAAAAATATATATATATATATATAAAGTCTGTGAGAAGAATATAGACAAAATAATATGTTCTTAAGATAGCACAATATATAATAGATAGTTGTTCAGTTGCTTGTCAAATGTCATGCATATTTAGAAGCTGAAACATCGTAATGAGTAATAGACTCGGGCTTACATGTTCCATTCTTTTAAAAAGAAAAAAATTACTGGTTTTTGCGGGGAATAGCTATCAGAAAGAGGCTATCAGTCTAGCACAGTGCTGAATATTGTTTCATATATTTGACGTTTGGATTGAAGGTGGCGATCGAAGAGCAGATTGAGGCTATTGATTGGCTCCATTCCCAATCCGAACTTTTGCTTCCTCGCTGCTTTTTCTCAGGTCGAACGACGCATCCCTTTCTTGGAAATGGTCATAGTTCAATGTCTCTTGCATACGAACACAAATTGACCAGCGTCGCCGGTGTCGGTTCCGCCATCTTCTTCCGGCAGCCGCATCCTTTTTCATACGACGACTGGCTTTCCATTAAAAGGTTACTTTTTACCACCTAAATCCACGTGCATTGACCCCTCAATTCTCATCGTTCTGTTTTAAACTTGGCTGTGAAGGTTTCTTTCTGAGAGATGCCCATTGATCCGAGCTTATGGAGCTATACGTTTCAATCCCAAAGCTAAGTTGTCGCCCGAGTGGCTGCCTTTTGGTTCTTTTTACTTCATGATTCCTCAGGTAACCTACTTTGTTCTCTTTCTCCAAGCCAATAGCTATTCTATATCATTGTGATGTTTTTCTCCTTAGTACTTATAGCATCAGCAGCTAGAGATACCCAAAAAAAAAAAAAAATGACAGGTCGAGTTTGATGAGCTTGAAGGAACGTCGATGATTGCTGCAACTATTGCGTGGGATAATGATCTTTCCTGGTCATGGGAAAACGCAGTCAATGCACTCCGAGCAACACTTTGCAAGGTCCATGCATTTATATTTTGTGTTTCAAATATAGAAACGGATTTTGTTGAAACCGTACTTCTTTGTGCCGCAGGTTTCTTCTTTCATTGTGAAGTTTCCAAAACAAGCTCCTCGAACATCCATAATAATCAGTCATAACATTCCTTCTAAGGTAGAATGGGATCTTGCTGTTAACAGAGCTTTGCAGACGATACAGAAAAACCACTCCTTACTAACCAAGGTTAATTCGCATTCCACGCTCGCTATTTTTTATGATTCTTCCCGCTTGTCTTGCTTTACTGCTATAATGCTATTATAGTTTTATACCATAACATAAGGGAAAATCAGGTTGTGCTAGCTCGAAGTACCAGAGTAGTGCCTACTGATGACATTGATCCTCTTTCGTGGTTGGCATCCTTACAGGTAGTTGAATCTAATCTTACCTTACTTTAGTTATATCTTCACAACACTTCACATTTATCAAGTATCTGAACCAAACCCATTGAAGGTTGAGGGTGCAGATGCTTACCAGTTTTTCCTACAGCCGCCAAATGCACCGGCCTTCATTGGAAACACAGTAAGCATTACTTCATCTAACTATGAACTACAATGGCTTATGCAATTTATTGCATAAATCGTTTAATGCGATCCTTGATGGCATGCTTCAGAAATGAATTTTAAGATCTACCTGCTGAATTGAGTCAGCAATGATATATTGTTTTTCCTCTGTTTCATTTTTGATTTATATGAACTTCATGAATAGCCAGAGCAACTATTTCACAGAAAATGGCTTCACATAACTAGTGAAGCCTTGGCTGGAACCCGTGCCAGAGGTGCAACAACAACATTAGATCGTCAAATCGCACTAGATTTACTTTCCAGGTTCTCTTTGTGCTTAGAGCTTATCAAAACTTCTGTTTTAGACTTGTTTTCCTGATACCCTCAATTTCTGCTATTTTCATCTGTAACTAGCTCCCTGTTTTCCTGATGCCCGCAATTTCTGCTATTTGCATCTGTAACTAGCTCCCAATTTCTGTCATTTAACTTGTTTGTCTCTTATTTACAGTCCAAAGGAGGATATGGAGTTCACTATAGTAAGAGAGACCATAAGAAATAAATTGGAGGTAAACTTATCTTTGTAATCATTATTAGATTGTATTGCTGATCTGTTAGAGGAGAGAAGATGTTAGCTTGTGCTTGTTTGGTTTTTGTTTGTGTAAGAATTTGTCCTCAAATCCTTTGAGAATCATCACTGAGAGCGAGATGTATGGAAAATAATATGTTTTAACGCAATGTTTGCATATTATGTTGTGAAATTTAGAATTTGGTCCTAATATCACGGCTTCACACTGTGCAAGTAAAGAATCTGATAGAACAACTAATGGGCTAATTTAGAAAGTATTCCCAACTACAATTTATAACCTTATTTGTCCTTGATTATTAGTTTGTGGCCAATGCAATCTAAGTTAAAATATCAAAACAAAACCATCTTGGTTCTATATGATATTACACTCTATACACTAATGCTCTATACTCTAATTTATTTTGCGCGTCACTCTTCATCTTATTTGTAGTCAATTTAGACCTTCCCTTGGTTAGTTTAGTTACCATGAGGGGAACCCTTTGATCCACTAATATGCTTTAGCCTGATAATGGTATTTGTATCATTCTGCTGAGCAGGCGGTATGTGAGAATGTACTGGTGAAACCAAGCAAAGCAATAAGAAAACTCCCAAGGATCCAACATTTATTCGCTCAATTAACGGGCAGGTTAAGAAGCAAAGAAGATGAGGTGACAGTAAGACAATATGAGTGCTAGACTAGTCACGGAAGTATGCTTATTAAGTATTCTTCATTTAACTAGGCCTTTATCTTCTTTTCCAGTTTGAAATTTTGTCTTCACTTCATCCAAGTCCTGCAGTTTGTGGGTTTCCAACAGAAGAGGCACAAATTTTAATTGCAGATACAGGTACAACAGATCCTGTACTCCTTATGCTATATTCGTTTGCAATTAAATCATATAGCTTTTGGCCCTAACCATTTTGGTTAGCCAGGGGATAAGTCATGTAGCTTTTGGCCGAAAAATAAAAAAGTCATAGCTTGTAATGGTAAATGCAATTATGCTTTATAACTGTACACATTGAAAAAGATAGGAGTAACATAGTATGTAGTCACTTAGACTAAAAATGGGGAAGCATAACTATGCTTTTTGATTGATAAATTTGTGGCTTCTGTTCACTGGGGAAAAAGTTACCTTGCTTTCAAACATTATTTTCAGAAGTATTTGATCGAGGAATGTATGCTGGACCCGTTGGTTGGTTTGGAGGTGGGGAGAGTGAGTTTGCTGTTGGCATCAGGTCAGCTTTGGTGGAAAAGGTTGGCTATAATATGTTTAATGATGTTTTGATCATATTCCAAAGTTATGCTTCATGTTTCTGAGACACTGGAGAGAATAGAATGTCATCATATCTCTTGTTTTAGTACGCAGAATAACTGGTAAACTGAATATAGGGGAATGACAATTTGGGACCAAAAGAGCAAATTAATGCCAATGAAGAACCAACACATTTCAAAATACAAGTGATCAAAATTTCAAAGTTGATTTACTTAAATACACTTACTAAAGGTTTTCTTCCCCCCCCCCCCCTCATATTCTATGTTTAATATTAGAAGCTCAGTTTAAAAATCATTCCATAATCAATTGTAAATTTCCAATAATGGGTGCTAAATCTCTGCAACTCGATGAATAACAAGATTATTTTCATAGGATATGGGAGCATGGATATATGCTGGAACGGGGATAGTGGAAGGAAGCAATCCTTACTTAGAGTGGGATGAGCTAGAACTCAAGACATCTCAGGTGAGATTCTGGTGTGCATCTGCATGTTTAAACTCAAAATTCTGGTACATGTAAATTTCTACAACCATCTACTGCATGAAATAACTTTCAGTCTATTTCTTCACTCTATTTTTGAGCACCTTGCTACAATTACTGACTGCCTTCATGTATGTTGATCTATGTTGTAGTTCACCAAGTTGCTTAAACTCGACTTGCCTCAAAGACAAAAGGTTGATGTATACGAGCGTTGATCAGCATGCATTGATAAGGTTTGTTGCTCTGTATTTTACTATCTTCTTTATATATATAAATATGTCGGTTTACGGATAGTTGTAAATTAATCTAAAGGGAGGAAAGTGGCAAGTGACCATGGTTAGTAGAATACCATTGACCAATTTCCTAAAAGATATGTTTATCTTATGTTTGGAGGCATAGATTTCATCCCATAGCACAAGTTTTAATCTGAACCTATTGATCTTCGTTTCTTCCTAGTAAATTAAGTTGGGTGCAATCATGTTTCACTGTAGCTTCCTCTGGTATCAGCATGGCATCTTTACGATCAAAGAATAACTGGGAACACCAACAGGTGACTGTCCAGCAATGGCAATGTCCATGTTGAAATGGTGTTTTGGACAAACGGCTTACAATGAACAACATGCCGGGCCTGCCTGTTGCTCATTTGAAGTACAACGGGTCATGTTTTTAAAAAATAAAAAATAATTCTTGGAACGTTTGTCAATAATTTGCTCTTATGTAACCTAAGCCGAAAAGCTATAGCTCTGCATGAATTTTCATATAGAACACTGTTGAACTAGTTTAGGTGGTTATGTATGATGAGTGTGGATGCAAGTAAGGCGCCTCAACTAAGAGGTGCGAGAAGGCAGGCATTCCATTAGTATGGTTTTAAGTCAAATGGAAAGTGATATAATGCTAAATTTACTTGTGAAATGTATACCAGTTCACTGAATGTTCATGCAGCTGGCGGCATAAGAAACATAACTGGATTAGGGCCGACCTAAGTCAATCTGCAGCCCAGTCTAGCCCATGCAAGCATCTCCCTCTCAATTCTTTTGAGCTGAGTCCGATATATAACTTACACCACGTGATTTTGGGTCTTGGAAGCCCAAATCATGAAATCCATTAGTCTTGGAAAAATGTGAGCATTGACATATTATTTTAAGTAGGTTATTAGGCTCTTGGAAAAAGGGCCAAGGGGAGTAGCATTAGCACGTTGATATTATGAGTGAATGTACAGAAAGTCCCCTGTAGTCCGTACCAAAGAAAAAAGCAAGTGCAACTGAAATTTGATGGGGAGGGGTAACGAAATGGGGGAGATTCATTTGTCCAAAAAAAAAAAAAAAAAGGGGGAGATTCAAAGTGCTTTTGGAAATGAAAGCACATGTCTTGTGCCTGACCTCCAGGGTTGGACGCGCGAACACAAGCATCTTGGAAATGTTACGGGGAGACCAAGTCCACCCCACAATTTCTTCAGGCATTGACTTGTCTTCCCTTGCATGTCAATTTTCCTACAGTCAAGTCATGCGATTATACTTTCCACGCAATAACATAAAATGAAATGTCGTTTTATATTTTTTTCCCTATATCTGCGTATATTCTAACATTATAATTGTAAACAAATCCAAATGGATATCATTTGATTATATGTAGAGCAACTCATAAATTAGAAGATCCAGGGACATGTCTTTTACAGTTTTTAATCATGACATCCAATATCTTCCTTCAATAATTTTATAACCTCGGCAATTTTAAGTAGCTAGCCGTACATGGAGTTTGGGAAATTGTTTTTGGTATGGAGAGATTGATGGGGACAAGGTGTAGGTGGTGGGGAGCTCTTTTAAGTGTTGTGCTAATGGCGGCAAGTATAGTACTTTGTTAAATTAAATGCCCAGTAATAGACATAGAGGTGGGATGTGTCAAAAGGAGTACCGAGAAATTTCCAGTGCGGTGCGTACGTGTGTGGGGTACTTGTCTGCTTGTATCCATTCTTAAAAATGGAGGGGTGAAATTCAGATGCAGTTGAAGGCGCAAGTAGATAGCAAAGTAGATTGGACACAAATTAAAGAGAAAATTCGAGGAAGTAGCGGAGGAAGCTACTCATATATTAACAAGTCTCGTGTGTACCTACGTACTCTCATACAAATCCCATTACTTTCATTGCGCTCACAGGTATCACATGGTGCTCACTGATAATATTGTCTACTTTAAACACTCATGGAGCCTCCTCCTCCTCCTCAATATCATATGTCAGTTTACACACACACAACTGATAAAAAAACGCCATACTATATATGTATCGACTATCAATAATATTGTTCATAATATCAAATTCTATACAAGTATACAAAATTTATTTTAATCATTAATATGTGTGTGTATTATTTAGCATCTGTTGGTCTTGGTTAAAATTAACTTTATTTTTAAAAGCTACAAAAATTCGTTTGCAATAGAGATTTTCAAACATACTTTGCATCTCGGAAGGCTTTCTGGCGTGGAGAGATAATCTAGTCTCGGCCACAATGTCACCTGTTTGAAACGCAACACTGGACTGAGAGCGAGAGATTTTCAAACATTAAATTTAAGTTGTATAATTCATATAAAATTATGAGACATCATCTAACCTTAGAGATTTGGTTTTATTTCTGGGACAAGAGAACCTTAGAGATTTGGTTTAATATAGTACATATAGATAAGAAAGACCTAAACCCAGCTCATCCCAAATGGGAAAGACTTACTCTCTAAGTCTTGGCGCAAGACTTGCAAGTCAAAGCGTTTGATCATAGATAGATATGCATGAGAGAGAGAGAGAGTGAGGCTTAATTGGAAACGAAAATAATGTTGCAAACGCGTATATGCCTTTGAATTAAGAGAATCATATCTCTTTGGAAAAACCTATACCATCATCTCATTCTTCCTCTTTTTTCCAAGCTTTATGCTTTCGCTGTGTCATCACTCCCTCAATACACAACAAATTGACTTCGTCAACCATCGCCCAAATAGTCATTTGGACTCGTTCTTCTCTTCTCCATCAATCACTTACACATCCCAATTACTCGTAATTAGCAATTAGCATGCATCCCCCTACAAATTAAATTGTTTTTCTAGGTTAACTATTAGTTAATTTTTAATTTCCTTAAATGTGACATAAGAGAATCATATATAGCCAATATATAATTTATTTTTTCTTTTTACTCTTGTACGAACTAAAAACTGAATTTACACTGTTTATTTATATAATATTCCCATAATTTTTTACGTTAATATCGCAAAATGTTTCTAACTAACTAAAATGACACATCACATACTGTATTGATTGTCAGCAACTCAACATCATTGATCATATATTATATATTATATATTATTCTATGCGTATAAAGCATATCCGAAAGTGCAAGTAATTTACTAAAAATTCCATCGAGAACGTTTAGATATGAAAAGGTAAATGCCGCAATTACCTAAACTAATCATCATCCATTTATTTATTCATTTTAGAAAATTGAATGGGAACGATATTATGTGACTTTCAGTTTCAGACACGGATCATAAAAAATGGACATTTTACAGAGAGTTAGGTACGATTCCGGGAATCAATATGCCTAGAAGAGACAAGGTATTCTTCACTCTTTTGGTCCGTAATTTTGCATCCCTCCAAGTGAATTGCACCTTTTTCATTTTGGCTTCAATTATTCAACTAATTGTTAACCTATTGACTCACCAAACCAATCAATCTTAATTATCACACAAGTTCGCGAAACATGTTCACTTTTTTTTTTTTGGATACGATGGAAAATGAGCAGCGCCAGAGAAACAACTCAGCCAAGTTTGATATACCGTGTTTGGATCCGTGAGGGTTGATGGATATGGTAGTAACAACGCAACGTGGCAAGGATGGTAGCCAGACTTCGTGTGTGATCAAAAGTGTGTTTTTGAAAGGGTATCAATTAAGTGAACCATTGGATTATGATCTCATGGTATCAGAAGGAAGTTTAAAGAAAATAGATAAAAGTATGCACCTCAACACAACAGCACCATCAAATAACAATTGAATGGTTAATATCCCTCAATTAAGGGATACAGATTAGATAAAATAAAAACCCTATAATGCGAAAAGCCCAAAAGGTGATATTATATATGCTAGCGTATGTGTTTGTTTGGAATGGGGGATATGTTTCGTTTTCGAAATCCACTTGCTAATACATACATGAAATCCATTTATTTGAATAGCACAAGGTTAGGACGAGATATAGATCATGCGTGAAAGAAAACATATATAATCAAGAAATTTTAACAAATCTAATAGTAATAGAATTCGTTGGGGAGAAGGAGAATGCGGCACATATATTTTGGTTGAGCAGGATTTTTGTGGGTTGGGGTATGTAAACGAGAGGAAATTCCGGGGAAGAGTCCAAAGACAAGTGAATGGGGCCCCAGAGAGAGAGAGAGAGTGAGTCTGAGGAGATTTAACGCAAAGCCGCGTGGGTCCCACCACTCCCGGCCATCAGTCTAATCTTGAATTAAACCCGGTCATTGACATCCCAAAAAAAAAAAAAAGAGTGGAATAATCTGGAGCGTTGAGGGGGGATGAGGGAGATGGGCATTGGTGTTGGTAATGGTAATATATAAAGAGGAGAAGGCAGAGGGAGGCTTTCATGAAGGAAGAGAATGACATCAGGGGAAGGAGAAATGGAACTGCCAGGATTCCGATTCCACCCCACCGAAGAAGAACTCCTCGATTTCTACCTCAAGAACAGCATCCTCGGCAACAAGCTCCGCTTCGACATCATCGGTTTCCTCAACATTTATCACCACGATCCCTGGGACTTGCCTGGTATGTCTCCATATCCCTCCTCTATATATGTGTATTAGTCCACACACACTCACTCACTCAATCAAAATATTATACATACTAGGCCTTGCGAAGGTGGGAGAGAGAGAGTGGTACTTCTTCGTGCCGAGGGACAAGAAGCAGGGGAGCGGCGGGAGGCCCAACCGCACCACCCAGAAAGGGTTCTGGAAGGCCACCGGTTCAGACCGAAGAATCATAAGCCTCTCGGAGCCCAGGCGGCTGATCGGGCTGAGGAAGACCCTGGTGTTCTACCGAGGGAGAGCCCCCCGCGGGTGCAAGACCGACTGGGTCATGAACGAGTACCGCCTCCCCGACTCGTGCCACCTCCCCAAGGACACTGTGCTCTGCAAGATTTACAGAAAGGCCACCTCCTTGAAGGTCCTCGAGCAGAGGGCCGCCCTTGAACAAGAGTCCAAGCAACTCCCTACAGCTAACGTCTCCCCCTGCAGCTCCAGCGACACCCCCTCCCTCCTTCTCAAGCAAGAATCCCCTGACCATGATCACAAGGCCACTTCCCTCCCACCCAAAGACCTTCCCATTATTTCCATGGACTGGACCCAAGACCCCTTCTGGACTCAATTTAACAACACTCCTTGGCCCTCCCTCTTAAACTTCTAATTCCTTCACCCTTCCTCCTTTCATTAATTCCCACCCCCCTACACCCTCCCCTCTTTCTATCCTTATCTGTACATATATTTCAATTTATTACTCTTGTGCTTTTAACCTCTTGTTCTCAGATATCATCACGCAGGAAATTAAAGCCTTCCCCCTATTAATTAGACTGTTTCTTAGTATTACTACTGCCTATATTAGTCTTCGCCTTCTTGTTTTGTTTGCACTGTTCCAACATGAAAACTTCCTCTCACTTCATCGAGAGTGTTCTTCCATTCATGTTCTTGCACATTTACGTAATATGGCCTTTCCACTTAATTTAATTTACACTATCAGATATCTTCACATAAGTGAGTAAAACCAGCCGTACGGATCAAATGGGCTACCTGTGGGTTTTCTTATTGTTCTGTGTACCCGTCCGTGCTGTGTCGAAACAAACATCCAAAGGCCCAAAAGAGCAACTCAAGGAGAGCCCACGCAGAGACGAGAAGAGCATGGGCTTCTCAAAGCCCTCTTGTGAGTAGGCTCGTAGACTTATCCTCTTCGAGAGTCAAGACCGTATGGGGCCTTCTATAGTCCCCTGACATGGACTATTCCATTATTTTTTAACCCAAAATGGCAAAACCACCGGATATCTTACCATGGAATTACATACCCAGCATTAAAATTTAAAGTTCCGGATTAATATTCAAATCTTACTGTGTTGACATGAGAACCTTATTTTTGAACAATTTACAAGTTCTTTTATAAACATTTTTGGAAATGAGAAATTTGCTCTAACTATACTCCATCTATTCATTGCTTCATTGCGACGAGGGACCTTCGTAAGTATGACATGTTTCTTTTAATAAAAGACAATTAGAGGCTATCTTTAAACTTTTTTGTTACTCACTTATTTTACCCCATTGAATAGCACATAGTACTCGCATTTAATTCTCACTTTCTTTCTATCCACCACCACTCTCTCTTTTTCACATGAATGAAGTTATATTCTTGACAAACAAATTACGTTTTTTTTACTTGTTTATTATCTTCAACTAATTTTAATCGAAATTTTGAACAACGTATTTCGATTATTTATCACTTATAATAAGAAATGGAGGTAGCATTAAACTCTAAAAAAAAAGTAAAATCAATAAATATGAGGTGGTTGATACTGCAAATATGAAAAATGTGAGTGACTGAAAATTAATGTATAATAATGAAGTATACAAGAACCTAAGGATAACATTATGTCACTTGTAACCTGAATGACATTAAACACGCCTTTAGCGTTTGTTTAGTTAGACGTTTTTTGAGGTGAGGTGAGGTGAGATGAGAGTTGGAGATATAAAAACCTTGATTGGTTGGAAGGAGGGGAGGTAAGGGGTAGAAAATTTTTTTATCCTCTTGTGCTCCCTTCCCCTCCTTTCTCAACCTTTTAAATTTGAGACTTTTTCCTAGGTGAGAGAAGTTTTGTATCCCATCATAATCAAAATGCCCATGATAATTTTTTGATATTTCATAGTTACCTTTCTGAACTAAAAACCCTATTTTCCCATCATATTGCTTGTGCCTTCACTCTTATCCACTTTGCTCCTCTTCTCCTTCAATGTCGTTAATAAAGCCACTGCTCTTGGTTCCTTCGTCCTCTCTTTTATTGCCACTTGCCATTTACCTATAGATCTGGGCCCAATTATATTCTTATAAAACATCTTCACAATATCTCAAAATGCAAAGATAATTATTTTCTGTTACTCAATATCTCAAAAAAAAGAAAGAAAGAAGAAGTAATGAGTTTTCTTCTACAAAAAATGAAAGCAATAAATTTGGTCATGACTATAATTCCCAATTGAAGTTTATCTATTAAATTTGTTCCACTTTTGTCTTTCATGATGGCTAAGTTAGAATTCTATTAATAATTTAAGAAATAATAATTTTAATAAAAAATTATAAAATTAGAAAGAAAATATATAAATAAAGAGAAAATAGTACATTTGTCTACTTCTAATTAGCTTGCCTCACTTACCATTCTGAAACAAATACAAACAAGAAACCAAACATTACCTCCTCTCTTCTTGAATCAAATAAAGATATAATCTCCCCTAACCTAATTTTAATAAACCTCACCTCCGTCGAAGCAAACAAAACCTTAAAGATTTTTTAAGCATGAGGTTGTGATTTTAAACCTATACAATGTAGGCAAGGGGTTGTGAGGGAGTAAATAGGCTCGAGCTGGCTCAAAATCATCTAAAGAGAGAAGCAAGCTACCTTTCTTTGATCCACCTTCCTAAGCAGGGAAGAGAACCTAAATAATAGGGATGAGCATGGACTGGGTTGAACTGTGTTTGACATCAACCTGAGGTCTGGTTTGGAGAGGACCACGAGCTATACAAGGAAGCCTGCGATCTAGTCTGATTCAGCACCAACCTGAGGCCAGGCTGGACCAGATCGGGTCTGGTGGATACCTAGACTAGTCCAGATAGTTTAGGCCCTAAATTTAGTATTTAGTATTTTAATTTTTTCCATTTTGCAAGGTGAAATTTGAATCTATTACACACAATTATGACTATAAAAATACCTATAATAATATAAAATGCATCACATAAAATTAAACATCATAAATCTATAATAATATCTAATAACAATAAAAAAAATATGTTGGAAAAAAATATTTAAACATGATAAATACAATTAAGACAATAAAAATACCTATAATCATATAAAAATCATCATAAAAAATAAAACTTAATTATAAATCCTTAAAAAAAACTCCAACAACATTAAATAAAAAATAAAAGGGAAAATTTCAAAAAAATACCTTTTAAACTTCAAAATTCCGTTGACAAAGTCGTTAATGGGATTAACAAGAATGATAATGCAATTGACAAAACATTTTATTGATAAATCACCTATTTAGGATTTTGAAGTTTAAATGGTATTTTTTTAAAATTTTCCCAAAATAAAAACTAACATCTAAATTGCAAAAATATTTTTAAAAAAATTGACTTGAACTAGACCGAACCAGTCCAAGTGGTTTTGTATCTTGGTCTGGAACCCGGTCCAACCCGACCAATTAGTCTGATCCATTTTAGTTCGATTTCATTATGTTATTTATTTGGACTGGACTAGATTAGATCAGAGCAACTTGAATTAAACTAGACTGAACCGGACCACTGAATTTTTGCCCACCCCTAATAAATAGTTCGCGGATGGTGGTCGTAGTAGGTTCAAGGATCTTACGCGGCGGGCATGTGAATTATGACAAGAAAAATTTCTTGTGTATGTGTGTGTAATTTTATGATGACAGAAGTGCATCTATGTTTTGGGCAATAAGATCCTGAACTTTAATTTAGGACCGGTCGGATATAATAGAATGGTTTTGAAAAGAATTGGAATAATAAAGGGGAATAGAAATATATATAGAACAGGAAATAAAAAAAATTGTATTTTGGAAGGGTATTTCATATTTGGTATGTAGGATTGTAGACAGTAGATAAAATCTTGGTATAGTCTTATTTTTGTAATACAAAGTGAATATTAAAAAAAAATCAGAATGCCCTTAACATGTTTTTGTTTTTTTTGGACCTTGGTGTGTCCCTCATTCCATCATTTGCCAGATTTCCAGGGATCATCACTAGAAATTAGAAACATACCATGCCATGTATTCAATAAATTACAAGGATGTTGGGTAAGCACAGCTGGATCTTCTTCGGTTGGAAAGGGAAGATGTGATGAGCTCCTTTTGGGAAAAAAGCAGAAGACAATAAGGATAAGGAAAGAGCATATCCGTTGCTCATCGAATATAATATCAAAGATGAATCCTCGTGGAGAAGATGTGAAAGAAACTGTCAAAAGTTAGAGTTTGCAGAGGGTATATATAAATGAGAGATTAAAACTTGATCGTGATTCTTTGAAATTTGGCCTCAATCGGCTGTGCCAAAGTTAATCTCTTTCCAATTCCCTTTCCTTGTAGATCGATATATATCTCGGATTCCAACTCTAGCATGCCATTATATAACCCATCTCTTTTCACTAACTGTACAGTTGGTGCCATTGGAAGAGCATAAAAATGTAGACATATTATAAGAGTCCTCCTTACCTGGCAGAGTCGTCCCATCTCTATCTCTTTCCTATAGCATGGAGTGAGGTTCTTCCTTTTGTTTTGTGTGTTTTAAATAAGGAAGGTGAAGCAGATCGAGAAGATATGTCAAGGAAAGCTAATTAATGTCCCAAAAACTTGAAAGATTGCCATTTTCTCACTCCCTACAAACCTCCCTCACCCCCTCTGCATCGCAACAAATGTCCATCCTCATCTTGTTCCAGTGTGTATGTGTTTATCCAAGTCTTAAAATATATATTATCCCATAAATCCTCCCTCCATTAAAATCCTCGCCTCCTTGTGTTGAACCACCACGCGTACAACAGTCGAATTATATTCCATATAAAAATAGATGGTCGTTTAATATTACAATAGTTTTCTTATCTATCAGTACATGATAATACTTTACTTTTTTCCAAAAATATTAATCCAGTAATTTAATTTTTAATTATAACACAATATATATAATATCACCTAAATAAGTAAAAATAAAGTATATACAACATAATACATACTCTCCCCGCTTCAGGTAGTTGGGGATTTATTTTAGTTATAAATATAACTCTTCAATTATTTTCCTCTCTGATTGATTAGTTTTTTTTCCTAAACTATTCTTATATAATTAATATGCATGAGCTATAATGTAATACTTGAAAGAATGAATTGAAAAGTGTGGGTGTGAATTGTTTGGGCGTGGGGAGAGGTGGAAATTCAAAATGGGAAGTAGTGGAGATTTAATTTTATTGAAAAAGACAGAAGGGGAGGGTGAATGGTGATCCATGAGATTAGATGGGGGCGTGGAGGAGTGAAGAGGAAGAGCCAAAAGGCTTCATGGAATAGCAGTCGAGGTTGGAGCTATACCCCATTGCGAGTAAGTCGCAGTATCTCTTGTAAAATCCAATGCGATCCTCAACCCTGGGGTCCTTCTTCCCTCTCCCACACTCCAGCCCTCCCTTAATGATGTTGGTGGTGGCTCCGTAGCCAGGAAGACGACCCGCCGCCCTATCAGCAGCGGAGGGTGTCCATATCCCCGTCATGACGTCATGGCACGATGGACTCTTTGTCCACCCAGGTGCTGTCATCCAGAACCACAGTGCCGTCTTGAAGGATATCACAGCATCAGTAGCAACCAGGTCGGGGCTGTTGAGCAAGTCCACTCCTATGGCTTTTCCGCACGGCCCGTAGTTGAAGTTCCTACATATCATTCACTCACTCACTCATCCCGCGTATATATCAAATAAATTAAAACTATGCAGATATATGTGTACGTACCAGGAGATTTGGAAGGGTCCGCGGCCATAGTATTGCCTGCCTGGAACACATGGAAATTGGCGGGAGCTCATGTCACAGAAACTGCTGCTCGGCTGCGGTTCCTTGTTGAAGCAGTAGCCCCATGCGTAAGGACCGTCGGGAGCGGTGGGCCAACCGCCGCTGGTCTCGTGGGAAGTCTGGCCCAAGAAAGCCGCGATCTCCCTCTTGCGCGTTTCAACATCGCCGGTGCTGCCGAAGGCCGGGAAGGACTTGGCGGCTTCAATGAAGGCATCGTAGGTGTAGAAGCCTCTGGCCTGGCAGGCAGAGTCGTCGCGGTGCATGAGCATCTGGTTGAAGGTATCCCTGGAGACGGTGTCGGAAAGGCCACCGGCGGGAGGGGGAGCGCCGCGGCATTGGATTTGGCAGGTGCCAGAATTGCAGTAGTCAAAAGTGGAACCACACCAACCGAATTGGCTGCAGCAGAGACCGTCGGGGCACAAGGCACCCCCCGCCTGTCTTCCGCATCGCTCTGCTAAGCCTCCCGCCGCTATGAAGCACAGCAGCACACCCAGGAGTAGCCACGGCTTCTTGTTAATGTCATCCATCTTTTATCTTTTGGATTTGAACTCCTCCTTATATATTTACGTACAAAGAGTGTTGGATGAGGAGGAAATGTAGCTTATTCGCTTTGGATATTCCTTCTAAGTCTATAGGGCGGAGGCCGGAGGGTGAGCATGTTGCATAGTGGTACTTGCGTTGTCCTTCTTATCTTAATGAATGTTATCATGGGGCTAATTAAGCGAAAATTACAGTCATTTTCTAAATAAGAGGGAAAATAAAAAAAAAAGTCCCTTAAAATCTTAAAATAAAAAAAATGGTTTTAAAAATTTGTTAGTAGAACCCTTAAACTTGTTAATGACCCCTGAAGTTGTTAATGAGATATTTTTTATTTTGAGATTTCAAAAAATTATTTTTTTATTTTGTCTTTTGTTTAGAACCTAATTGTAATTTTTCCCTTAATTAATTAAAAACACTCACATCGCCCTCATCCCGAATCTTCCCTCCTTCCTTTTATTTACTTGTAAACATTTTACACCATATATTAGAAGAGAACCTATAAAAACACAATTTGGATTGACTTATGGAAGCTCCATAAATGCTTATAAATCGTGATTCACGGAATACGAAGTAGCTTTTATGATTTACGAGGTAGCTTTTACGGTCTACGAGGTGTTTTTACAGTCTACGAGGTAAATATATAGAAAAGATTTATCTCAATTTATATAAATCGGGTTTATATAATAAACCGGATTTAATTAAACTTATCCAAACGACCAAAATAACTCAAATCTTCTCTAACATGCCGTTGGAAGAAAAACATGTAGACAATAGTTTTGAAAAGCAGGTCAAGGGAATATATTAAGCTAATAATAAGATGGTCACGTGCAGACAGGAGAGCCCCTCGGTGCACGGCATTGGAGCGTGGAAAGATTAGACTGAACCAATTTTCTAACTCTGCCCAAACTTGACCCACCAACTTTTGACTTTCACATTTGATGACATGTGCATCCAGCATCCTCCTCTTTTTCCAAAATAAATCTCGATTATGTTCGTGAGGAGGATAAAATAATACAAGGAAAACCGAAATATGAAAATGTCAAAACGATCTTTTTTTTTTTTTGGACGAACAAGATGATCTATTGAAGTGATTGACTTAGTGGGTATTTAAAATAACTATTAGAAACTTCAAAAAAATTTTAAGTTATGATTTATGATATATGAGGTAAGTATGTGAAAGGAGTTTTAACTTACGTGAAAAATATTTATAAAATAATTTTAAACTCATCCAAACATACTTTTAATTTTTATTTTTAAAAAATCAATTTTTTTAAATTTTTTTTAGAATTTCATATTTATAAATCTAAAATATTCAATTCTCACCGGTTTGGCCCCAGTTTAGCTCCAATTTGACTTCAATCTGACCCACTAACTCTTAATCCAATACCTCAAATGGTTCAATCACCAATCCATTATCAGATCTTTTGCTTTGGGCAAATCTGCATCTCATGTTGGTTTCATCTTTTCCTTATGTGGGACCCACGTTTTTTTTTTTAGTTCTCTTTTAAATCCCATATAACTATAGTATAGTATATTATCTTTCTATATGTCTTGCTTCACGTCTCATGTTGTGTTGAAGAATCTCTCTTATTGCTCTTCACGTAAGGTCCATGACTCATCCTTTTCTTTCTTTCTTTTTCTTGATATCATGACTCATCCTTTTCTAATCCAAGGTAATATCTCCTTTTGTAATCTATCTTGCATATATATATATATATATATATATATATTCTATCACCTTAATATTTCTTACAAAAATAACATAGGATATGAGTAGATCTTTTATCAAAATCTCTTATTATCTTATATTTGATTTAAGAGAGATTATATATATATATATATATATATATATATATATATATATATATAAGATAATTAAATAGATATAAGATATTCATAAATTTAATTAAATATATCTCAAAATCTATACCTATTTAATTATAAAATATATACTTATCAAACTCCCCCACACACTTAAACATTTGCTTGTCCTCAAGTAAAAGAAATAAAATTCATTATTCGAACAAAAGGAACATTGTGTATGAAATTCCTAAACAAAGAGTAGCACACCACCACACTTAGATCATGCTATCAAGTTTTGTTCAATTTAATGTGTTATAAGAATAGGTCACTAAGCTAACAACCTTAAAAAATTGTAATCATCTATTGACGTCCCATGATCAAAGGATCGGCAAATAATAAGTACAACAATAAGATTAGTAAAGGAATATTATGCTACTAAACTCCTCCTGAAAAAATTGAAATGCCCCCACTTAACCAAGCTTTTCATTTAATATACTGAGGATCCTCAGGTAGCAAACTGCTTCATTTATTTTCTTTTTTTTTTCATCTTGAGCTGTTGTAGGTCCCCTTTTGACGTGACCCTACACATGGGTGATATAGCACCGATTACTTAGTTACTCCAATAGATACCTCAAGAGGCTTTTAGCCCAACTCATAGCACTATTTGACTTAACCGTTTGACGCGAGTGCCAACATTGATGATGAAGTACTCCCGATTACTAAGTTAAGTCTAGATAAGCCATTGGAATCGTGTTCTTATTATTTGCTTTGCTTTTTTTTCACTTGAGTCATTTCCTAAAACAAAAGCTTACTTAGCCAGAAAAGGTCATCATCTAATTTCTTAAGACAATCATGTAGCAAAATATTCATAAACTAATAATTTTTTGATCATATTACAAACTACTCCTTATTCTCTTAGTTCATCTCAAGATTTAAACAAAAATTAAGGCTTAGAGGCTTAATTGAAACATTCTTTTCTATTTTAATTTTTTTTATTAACACTCTTTAAGATGGGGAAGGTTCAAAGTTAAGGTCAATTCTAAGTAATGCGAAAATTTTTCCAAAAACAAATTCTTTTCAATTGCTTAAGGACAAGCACAACAACAAAAAATCATATCCCTTCCCCACACTTAAATCAAACATTGTCCTCAATGTTGCAAAAATAAATAAAGAAGGAGAGAAACTAGTACTCTCCTAGTTTATGTCTCTGATTTTGTTGTGGAGTTATTTCTCTAATGACTTCAATAATGTATCAAGTTTTTTAAGGAGGAAAGAGTGCTTGAGCAAGAAATTGTAGGCACGAGAGGAGCGAATAATCTCTGAATCTTCATAAAAATGGAAAAGAAAAAAAAATAAAAAATGAAAACTAAACTTTGGGTTGCCTCCCAACAAGCGCTTGGTTTACGGTCCTTAGCCTGACCGTGGCAGCATCTCAAGATTCAACTGTTAGGGTAATGTAGTGGTTTGACGGTCTGCACTAGTACAAAATATAGATTTTAAACCTATTTTTTACAACTGTCAAAAGAGGAAACGTGTAGAAAGTGTGACCGGTGGCATTTTTATAAATATATGAAGATGAAGGAACTTTCTACCAGTGTTGAAAAGACAACACGTGTAGAAAGTAAATTTAAAATATTTTTTCTTTCATAAATTAGCATTTTTTAAATGTATTTTTAGAATCATGCGTGATTAATGATTTTAATTTTTTTTTAATTTTTTTAAAATATAAATAATGACTTTCTACACTTGTGGGGAGCCCAACACATGTAGAAAGTTTGTTTTCTACACGGGTTGCATCCAACCCGTGTAGAAAACAGACTTTCTATATGGGTTGGGCTTCCAACCCGTGTTGAAAAGTGTTTTTCTACACCGGTTGTGTCTAACCGCCGTATAAAACACACTTTCTACACCGGTTGGGATTCCAACCGGTGTAGAAAAACATTTTGTACACGGGTTGGAATCCTAACCCGTGTAGAAAGTGTTAAAAAAATTAAAAACTCACCTCCAGTTCCCTCGCATTTCGTTTGGGCGTTTCATCTTTATTTTATTTTTGCGAGTTGTCTCTCCCAAACTTGCTGTCGAATTCCCACTTGCATTCATCCCAAATAAGCGGTAGTAAGTTTTTGGAAGGTCTGGTCTGAGAAGGGTTTGAATTGGCTTCGAAGGTTAGATCTTCAAAGAAGGTTGGCTTGGCTGATTCTTCTGCTTCTGCTGAATATGTTCGTGCTGAGTTTGACCTTGGCTTAGGGAGCTCTCTAATGGCAATGACTAATAAGGGGACGACAGAGAAAGAAATTCATCCTTGGACTGCGAGTGTCTTCAAACCTTGAACTATCTCTTCTCTCACATTATTTCTTTGTTTCCCCTCTTTTATTCTCACAGAAACTGGGTCTTTGTTGTTTGGGTTTATGATTTTGGTTGATTCGGATTTTGAAGGAGGATTTTAATGTTAAAATGGATTCAATTTGAAACACTACGCTTTTGCTTTGTCTTTGATTCAACAGCTTAAATCTCTCGACTGGGTCTCTATTGTTTGGGTTTATTCTTTGACCATGATTTTGTCGTTATCCCTTTGTTCGTAGTTTTCTTCCCCTTCGTTCGCTATTGTCTCGATAGATATGTTTCGAGGTACTTAACAAATCATGGTTTTTCTCATTATTTCACTGCGTTTCCTGGGGATATCTATTCTGGATTTTTCTTTTTTTTTTGGATATCTGTAATATGATTTTACATATTACGAAGGGTTCTGTGACAATAACTTGTCTTTGATTCCTCAACCAGAGCTACTTCCTGCAAAGCATAACCATTCCCATCCACTCTCATTACCAGAGGCAGAACCGGCGGCCTTGACGGTGGTGGTGATCCCATTGGATTGTTGAATGCCACCCAGAACTCTCTAGTTGAGTTCGTATTGATATTATCTGGCCTTCCTGGAAGCTATAAGTATATTTCTGATGTGTTTTGTTTGTCACCTTTCAGCCATAATCTTTAGACTCGTTTAGCCGTGAACTCGCTTCCTGGTACATATAAATCGTCTTTGCTTACAGCTGCTCTAGATGGGACTGTAAGATCTCTAAACAAATCACTAGTTTCCATGGTTCTTGAGTTGAATTTGACTAGGCTTCCTGATTTATCTCCACTTCCAAGTAGTGTTTGTAGATCTCTGAAAATTTTATTCCGTACATTAGATGTTTCAAGTATCCAACGAGTCATTAGAACAAACATATAAAATGGTACACAATTTACTAAATCCACCGTGGTTTCAATAATAAGAAGAAGGAAGTGTGAAACAATCCCAGTTTTTTAGTTTCTGATCACTTTTGGTCGGTCTGCCTATTTTTTTATTAGTTCTCTAGCTCTTAACTGGTTCTTCCATTATTTTTTAGGTGTTATGGCTAGGATTATCTGATTTGTAATCTCTTCTGCAGATTTAATAAGAAGATATACTATTTGATTGAGCTAACTCCTTTGAGCTATCAGTTGGCTCTAGTATTTATCATGTGCAATGATAGTATCAACATCCCCATCTATGTAATATGTGAAGAAAACCAAGAGGAATGAATTATTTACCTAATCTGGTAAGTGGAGCCAGCTTTTGTGAAATAAACATATCCAATTTCAGGGTCTATTTCCAAGCCTGCAAGAAATCGAAAAGGCTTGCCTTCTACACAAGAAACAACTTGGGTTGGAGACCCTCCAGAGGAAGGCACCTTCATGAGTCCAAAATAAGCATATACTATGTATAGTTATCCTGTTTGATAATTGAAAGCCAATCCCAATGGCCTCCCACATGGGTTTTGTGTTTATTTCTTTCTTTACCTAATTTTTGTAGTTTTGGGCAAGTGGAAGAAGCCTTAGCTTTTAATTTTCCCCCCTCATACTGTCTTTTCTAAATTCCCCAATATGGTAATTTCCATTTCAGATTCCTCTGAATTTAGAGTAATGCTAATTTTGGGATTTTTCTTTGGTTGTATTCAATGTATGTGCTAATCCTTTTTTGGCTTGTGATCTACTTCTATTCACAAATTTTCTCTCAAAACTCAAAGAAAATAACATTCAATGATTTAAAATTTTGATACAGAGGTAGAGCATTTTTCTAATGTGATTTTGTTGTTTGTAATTGAAGGTTGTTGGTTATTTGCATTCAACCATTTTGTTCATGCTAAGCGCATGTCTTTGCATATTGAGATAGAAGCAAAATTATTGATCTTGTTTAGCACAATAATAGTGTTTTGCTTTTGTTTTGCATCTTTGTTAGCATAAAGGATGAATACATTGAATGCAACCAGTACTAAACTTGGTCTTTTGGTTTTTATATTTGAATAAGGCTTAAATCAAGCAAATAATAAGCAGGGCAATAAACAATGGTTCAGACATTTTGAGTAATGGACAATCTGGTAGAGCTGAGAAAGTTGACAAATATTCAACCATATTGACTTCCAAAATATTCAAGTTAAATTATTATGCCTTTTCTTCTCTAATTTGAAGTTTCAAACCATTATTGCATTTATTATGTGTACTAGGCTAAATTGTCAAAATATTTTATGCAATAATATTTTGAAAAGATAAATTGTTAATATACATGTCTCTTTTAGCAAAATATGTTATACCCCCCAGATACTAGCTAAAATGAAATGAGTAAGTCCTACCCTGTCCTCCTCCTAAAGTAAAACCAATAAAGTATATGAGTTTTTCTTTATTGTATATGAAACATTTTCCCCACTTTTCACGTGCTTTGTGATGGGATATTATCTGATTGATTATTTTATGTCCTACTATCTCTTTAAAATATGATATCTAGAGCTCCATCTCCCCTTCTCATCCTGCATCACTTTGTTTATGCCATTTACAAGTACCTATTATTTCAATTCTGCAAAGGATTACCATATCATTTTTGCTTTGTTGATAGTAAAAGGGTATTCTATAAAACATGGCCAATTCAAAATTTATGAGGAGAAATCAATTGGCCATAATTTCTTGGATTAATTTATCGTGGTAGAAATGGAAGGAGGAATTTTGATATTATTGAAATCCAGGAAATTATGGTGTAAAGGAACTTCTTACTAATGATTTCATCCTTTGTTTTTTAAACCTTCCTATCTATGAAGGACAAGTCTCCACTGTGACTTAAGCATTTCATCTGTCTTTCTCTTTCGGAGTCACCGATGTCCAATTGAGTGACACAAATGTTTAAAGTCTTGAAGCTATACAATGTAAACTTATTATGCAAAATATAAAAGCCGATTAGCTCAAATTTCTAAGTGAATTATTGAGCTCATACTTGTGCCGTGCTTAAACCCTTTTCACCTATGTATTACAATGTTAAATATTGTTTAGAGAAAAGGAAATTCAGAAGACCTCAAAGATTGAGAAGGGATAAAAAAGGTTACCCATTGTCTGTTATTGGGATATATGTATGTAAAGTGGTCAATAGCAACAGTGATATTATCTCTAATTGATCAATTCATGCTTGATTTATAGAAGATGTTTTCTTTGTGTTAGAAATAACCAATTACTCTAAGTGCTTAAACATGTATTATCAGGAAAACATGAACTGTCATGGGATGCTTGCACCGTTTTTGCAGGGAATGCATTGACAATTCAACGAGACTAGGGTAAATCACAAGAAGCCATCACTGTTTTTCTCTCTGGTTGATATACTTTTGATGGTTGCAATCTAGGGGTTTTGTGTTGCTTCTCATTGAGCTTACTCTTGTTATGATGTATTTATGTGACCAAATTTATTATTTTTGTATTGTCTAAGGAATAATGAATTCCCTGCTTGCCGCACATATTGTGCCAGTTGTCATTCCTTGAGAGATAATCCAAACTATGATGCTAATTGCTGCTCTGTATCCAGATATTAAGAAGTATGAGGAAGAGGTATAAGTTGACTTGTTTATTTTTTCATCTCTACTACACACACATGAATCTTTACTTAAATATAAATAGCAACACCCTTGTTTGTCTCATTCTAGGAGCTTGAATTTCGTGAAGAGGAGAAGACTCACAATAAGAAGGTGAGTACTTTTTTTTAATAAACTTGTCAGAGCATGGGGCCGCCTTCTAGATGTGTGCTCACTGGTTAGACTAGTAAGGCCTTCTGTAGTCTCAAGTTTATTTAACTTGGTTTTACTCCTTGTCAATAAAGGTTACTCCACTATAGTCTGATGGGCGGAGTGCAGAACCAAAGAAAAAGTAAAAGAGAGGGACAAGAGTTCGTCTTTCCCAGCCTTCCTCATCAATGGCAAGCCCTAATGGTGGATTATTGGTTTATAGAAAGTGATGTTGGTGTAATCAGAGAAAATTGAGGAATTTCTTCAAGGTATCTATCAAGACCTCAGAAGCTTACATAGGGAAGGGGTGGTTTTAGGAGTTGCACTCGACATGGCAGTGGCAGCGATGGCTCTAGAAAGAGTTCATGTGTTAGTCGTGTGTCCAAGTTCGTTAATTATTTAAGAAGTTTGTTTACCTGTATTGATATAGCGTTGTTAATGTTTTGGATTGGAATTTATAATAAATTTAATATTTTAGATTAGTTTTGTTGTAATTATTTTTTCCAAAAAATGAGTTTCTACACTTGACGTGAAAAGTCAGGTGTAGAAAGTGGGAGTTTCTATACCTGACTTCTCACATCAGGTGTAGAAAGTGAGACTTTCTACACGTGACATGAGACGTCACATGTAGAAAGTCCTACTTTCTACACCTGACATGAGAAGTCAGGTGTAGAAAGTATGGAAAGTGGACTTTCTACATGTGACATCTTACATCACGTGTAGAAAGTGAGACTTTCTACACCTGACTTCTCACGTCAGGTGTCGAAAGTCCACTTTCTACACGTGTTTTAGAACACGTGTAGAAAGTTCAGACTTTCTACACCTGTTGTTTTTACACCTGTTGTATGTCAAGTGTAAAAAGTCTTTTCCGTCACATGTAAAAAGTCTTTTCTGCACTAGTACTACTTCACCACCCCAATAGTGCTTCAATCTTTGCCTATTGACTTTGAATTTCTCTCCACTTTTGCCTTCTACCTCTACTGCACCATGATCAAACACTTGAATAACAGTGAATGGTCCCGACCAACGAGATTTTAGCTTTCCTGGAAACAACCTCAACCTGGAATTATATAAGAGCACCTGTTGTCCTGGTTCAAAGGTCTTGAACACAATCTTCTTACCATGCCGCTTCTTAGTCTTCTCTTTATACAACCTAGAGCTTTCATAAGCATGAAATCAAAATTCCTCTAACTCAGTCAATTGCAAGGGTCTCTTTTCTCCTACAGCCATAGCATTAAAGTTGAGCTTTTTGATAGCCCAATAAGCATTATGTTCTAACTCCACCGGAAAATGACAAGCTTTCCCAAATACCAGCCGATAAGGAGACATACTAATTGGTGTTTTGTAAGCAGTACGATAGGACTATAATGCATTGTCAAGTTTCATGGACCAATATTTTCTTGTGACACCCACTGTTTTTTCAAGAATTTTCTTAATCTCTCGATTATAAATTTCAGCTTGCCTATTAGTTTGAAGATGATAGGCTAGGGCTACCTTGTGCCTAACACTGTATTTATTTAAGAGATTTTTGAACTGGTTGTTACAAAAGTGGGTGCCTCCATTACTTATAATAGCTCGTGGTGTACCAAATCTAGTGAAAATATGCTTCTTTAAGAATTTTACCACAACCTTACCATCATTGGTTGGAAAAGTAGCTATTTCAACCTATTTGGACACATAATCTACTGCCACAAGAATATATTGGTTGTTGAAAGATTTAGGGAAGGGTCCCATGAAGTCTATTCCCCAAACATCAAATAATTCTACTTCAAGCATGTTAATAAGCGGCATCTCATTCTGTTTAGAGATATTTCCCAATCTTTGGCACCGATCACACTTCAAGGCAAACTCATAAGAATCTTTAAACAAAGTAGGCCAAAAGAAGCCACATTATAAGACATTTGCTGCAGTTTTATTACCTTTAAAGTAACCTCCGTACTCGGATGAATGACAACACTTTAATATTTCCTATTGCTCATTTTCTGGTACGCATCTTCTTATCAATTGATCAACACAATGATGAAACAAGAATGGTTCCTCCCAATAATATAGCTTAACATCATGCAAGAACTTTCTTCGGTAATGATAATTCAATTCAAGAGGAATAATGTCACAAACTAGGTAATTAATAAATTCAGCATACCAGGGGGCATCGGAGTGGCTAACAACAAATAACTGCTCATCCGGGAAGGTCTCATGAATAGCTTTGTCAACTTCTAGTTGAGCATTAGTACTCAACCTCGATAAATGATCAGGAACTTAATTTTATGTACCCTTGCTATCAATAATTTTAAGATCAAATTCATGTAGGAGAAGCACCCAGCGAATTAATCTTACATTTGAATCTTTCTTACTGAACAAGTATTTAAGAGCTGCATGATCTATGTGTACAATGAATTTGGCTCCCACCAGATAAGAACGAAACTTTCTGAAAGCAAATACCACATCAAGAAGCTCTTTCTCCGTAGTTGAATAGTTTTCTTGAGCATCATTAAGTGTACGACTGGCATAATAGATCGGGTGAAAGACTTTATCTCTCTTTTGGCTAAGAACAACTCCCACAATAAAGTCACTAGCATCATACATTACTATGAAGGGTAAACTCCAA
This sequence comes from Albizia julibrissin, assembly GCA_037074505.1. Taxonomy (NCBI): domain Eukaryota; kingdom Viridiplantae; phylum Streptophyta; class Magnoliopsida; order Fabales; family Fabaceae; genus Albizia; species Albizia julibrissin. The sequence goes on along the minus strand of CM073480.1, from coordinate 322,281 downwards.
TCTGAGGCCATCATTACAGGCGCAGTCACAAGGTTTTTCTTGAGTTCTTCAAATGCTCTAAGACAAGCATCATCAAACTTGAATTCTGCGTCTTTGTCAAGCAAAGCACAAAGAGGCTTGGTAATGTTGAATAAGTCTTTAATGAAATAACGGTATAAACCAACATGGCCAAGAAAGCTCCTCACCCCCTTAACATTCATTGGTGGAGGAAGTTGTTCAATCACTATAATTTTTGCTCTATCTACTTCCAAGCCATTCTTTGAGACTTTATGGCCCAGCACAATTCCTTCTTTCACCATAAAGTGACATTTTCCCCAGTTAAGCACTAAGTTGGTTTCTTCACAATGTCTCAATACATCAGCCAAATTAATCAAGCACTCATCATAGGAATCTCCAAAAACTGTGAAGTCATCCATAAAAACCTCTATTGTTTGCTCAATCAGATCAGCAAAAATGGCTATCATGCATCGCTAAAAGGTAGCTGGTGCATTGCATAACCCAAAAGGCATACGTTTGAAAGCGAAAGTCCCATATGGACAAGTAAAAGTAGTCTTCTCTTAGTCTTTAGGGGAAATGGAAATCTGATTATAACCAGAATATCCATCCAGAAAATAGAAGAATTCCTTTCCAGCAAGTTTATCCAGCATCTGATTAATAAATGAGATAGGAAAGTGATCCTTTCGAGTTACTGCATTCAACTTACGATAATCCATGCAAACCTTCCAACATGTAACAGTACGAGTAGGAATTAGCTCGTTGTGGATGTTAGCCACTATAGTCATACCACCCTTTTTGGGGACACATTGAACTGAGCTCACCCAAGAACTGTCAGAGATAAGATATAATATGTCTGTGTCAAGCCATTTAAGAATTTTCTTCTTCACAACTTCTCTCATGATTGGGTTCAACCTCCTTTAATTCTCAATGGATAGTTTATATTTGTCTTCAAGGAGGATTTTATGCATACAGGTAGAGGGACTAATACCCTTAATATCAGCAATAGTCCAACTAATGGCTCTTTTGTGAGCCTTTAAGACGTCAACCAATCGCTCCTCCTGTTGAATAATGAGATCAAAAGCAATGATAACAGGAGGAGTATTATTTGTTCCTAAGTAGACATATTGCAGGTGAGGTGGTAAATCTTTTAGCTCAAGTGAAGATAGTTCTTCTAGAGAAGGTTTCATCTTTGATCTGTCTACAGAACCCAAATCAAGTGATTCAAATTGCATTCGTCCTCTAGGATAAGGAGTCAATACATCCATGATAGCTTCGAACTCCTCTATTATAAAATTTTCTGAATCAATCCCAAGTATCACAGCTTTAAGTGGATCATCAATCATACCTTTTTCACATTCCTTTTGTACCATAGGATCGAGTATGTCAATAAAAAAAGTCCTCTAGAATATTCAGAGATTTTATCAACTGATTCATATTGAAGGTGACCTGCTCATTAGTTACTCTTAGAGTTAACTCACCTTTCTTTACATCAATCAACATTATAGCAGTTGCAAAAAATGATCTCCCTAATTGCAAGGGTAATTCTTTATCTGCTTCAAAGTCAAGTACAATGAAGTCTGCTGGGAAGATAAACTTGTCAACCTTCACTGGTACATCTTCAATGATTCCACGAGGTTGAGATAGACTTCTATCAACAAATTGAAGAGTAACTGTCATTGGTCAAGCTTTACCTAATCCCAACTGATTGAAGACAGACAAAGGCATGGGGTTAATATTAGCTCCAAGGTCACACATTCATTTTTCCAAGAATTTATCTCCAATATGGCAAGGAACAAAAAAACTCCCGAAATCTTTTAACTTTAGAGGCATATGCTTAATGATATCAGTGAAACTCTTAGTCATAGCAAATGTCTCAAACTCACTGAATCGTCGCTTCTTAAGCATATGTTCTAAAGCTTCAGTGAATGGTATGTTGATATGGAGTTGCTTGAATATCTGAATGAACTTCTTGAATTGGGAATCTTCTTGATGTTTTTTAAGTTGCTGAGGGAATGGTGGTGGAGGCATATATTTTAAAGGGGAAGTGCAGGTCTTCTCCTTATTCTCATCTCATCTATTTTTTCAAAAGCAACAGATTTCTCCATAACCACCTTATTAATATCTGCATGTATTTCATCTTCTTGCCCAGTAGTAACCGCATTACTTGCACTCTTTTTCTCTCTACTCGGGCTAGGAATGTCATCCAGTTGCTTTCCACTTCTCAAAGTCACTGCTTTGCAATCTTCCTTACCATCTCTTCTAGGATTTAGAATGGTATCACTGGCCTGGGTAGACTATTTATGTTGAATGTGTTCATTTAAGATGTTATTTGGCCCACTTGTATCTCAAGATTTCTGATGGCCGTATCATGAAGATTAACCTTGTTTATCATACCTTCTTGGCTCTTGAGAAGCTGCCTCAAAAGCTGGTTTGTCTCCGAATCACTTTCTCTACATTTTTGTTGTTGATCAAACCCTAGTAGTGCCATCGGCTTGCTAGTAGAAATATAGTGATTAGGTGAGTTCTCACTCAGTCCATTCTTCCAAGAGAAATTTGGATAATCCCTTATACCCTGGTTGTAGGTGTTAGAATAGGGGTTGTCACGAGGATATGTTTGATTGTTGTTCAAGTAATGTACTGTCTCCATAGTGTGTGGGCAATCCTCATAAGAATGTGCTTCTCCATAGATTTCACAAGAAAGGCTTGAGGCTTGGATAGCATGAGTGCCCCTAGAAGTAGTACGCTCCATTTTCATTTCAAGTTGATCAAACCTTTTGGCCATATTTGCAAGTTGAGTAGCAATGTCTTTAGATACATTAGACACATTGGAAGTATTTGGCTCTTTATAAGTCTTGTAACCAGCTCGTGCTTTATCAGACTGTTGTATAGTGCTAAAGGAAATTTTATCATACAGCTTTAATAACTCAGACACTTTCTTCTTACCAATCCCACCATTGCAAGCATTCTAGACCATAGAGACGGTGGGTCTATCTAATCCTACCCAAAAAGCTTTTAATAACACGCAAGTCTTTTGCTCATGATTATGACAGTTACTCCATATCTTTTTGAATCTCTCCAATGCCTCATGAAAAAGTTCACCTGGTTCTTGTTCAAAACCTAATAATTCAGCTCTTCGTACTGCTCGTCGACCTCTTAGAATGAATCTTGCTTTGAATATAGAAGCCAGAGTATCCCATGTAGAGATGGAATTGGGAGGTAGAGCTTGAAATTTTTACACATTTGAACAAATTTTGTCAAATGCTCAATTGGATCTTCATTCTGATTTCTCGTGAATGTGCCAATCATCTAAAGCATCTGAAACATAATTGGCTTTACTTCAAAATTTTTGACAGTAATAGCTAGGAATTGAATGCTAGATTGATAGATAGTGCTCTCTTGCTCCATATATTCATCAAAAGTATGATCCATATCCTCATCATTAGGCCCTGATTGGTACGAAGAACTAGAGGGTAGGGATAGGGATTGGACCAGGGATTATGCTAGAATATATCGTTTCGTATGAGGGACTACGGATAACTAGGGATTGTGAGTACCACAAAAGAGGGATTGCTGCAAAGCCACCTCCCCCCTAGTATTGCATTTTCAATCCCAGGATTGTAAATATCAAAGACAAAAATATCCTTATTTATAATATTTTTTGGACATAAATGCCCTCTATTAATTTTAACCTGAATCCCGAGACTTTGTTTTTTGTTATTTTTTTAATAATAAAGATATTTTAACCTTTTCATAATTTATGGAGGATTATAAAATAAAATTAATTCAAGTATTCCATTTAAATATCATCGCATACCAAACGTAATTTTAATTCCTCAGTCCCAGTCCCAGTACTAGTGTCAATCCCAATACCAGCCCCAATCTCAATCCATCAAAATCCAGTGCCTCGTACCAAACAAGGCCTTATGGTGTGCCATGTTCTTTAGATTAGGTGACGTCGGTTCTTCTGATGATTCTGATTCAGACTTAAGTTCCTCTTTTTTCAGAATGATGCTCTCTGTCTAGGTTGTTAAGATGGATTACCCATGCGCTACTCATACGCCGAGAGGTACCTACATATCCAAACAATAACCGAGGAATATCAAACTTATAAAATAAAAATAAATAAATAAAAAAGAAGAATTAAGATAAGAATGAAAATACTCAAACGTGATTAATAACACAATTAAGATAACCAGTTTAATGAGTTTTTTGCCAAAGTCCCCAGCAACGGCACCAAAAACTTGTTAGCCGTCTAGCTTTATCGCAAGCGTACGAGTCACAAGTAATATAAAAAGATTGTTCCCACGAACACTAAGGAAAGAAAACTTGAGTTAGTTATTGCAATTAATATCTTAATTAGGTTGAACAATTTTTTAGTTTTAGTTTTTAAAATAAAAATCAATGGAAATAATGGAAAACAAACTGGACTTAACTTTACGAGTATTAAAGAATTAGGATTATCTATCCTCTTTCTATTTCTTGAACTAGTTAATTTACCCTCAATAAGCAATAAACGAATATATGTATTTGTCTAAGATTCAAAGACATTTGACAATACTCTCTAAAGTCAAAACCAAATATTTACCCTAATAAACTGATCAATCTCTTGCATCAATTAATAAGGACTAATTTTAGACGTCAATCTTAATTTGAAAATATTAGGTTAGTAGCTATATCTCTATGATAGTAACAAACCATCCGTTTATTTCCTAAATTTTAAGTCTAACATCATGATTTTACCTAAGTTCTACACTTAAATTATCTTTCTCAAGAGTAATTTAAATGAATAAGACAATTAAATGGTGATAAGGCATTTAGAGGAATTAAGAGCAAGATAAAATCAATACAAAAATTCATTAAATACAAAAAGAGAGTAAATAAATAGTTCAATCTATAAATAGATTCAATAAAATCATAGAATTGAGAATATTAGCTACTCATATTCATCAAAATCAAATCACAACAGTAATAATAAATCATTCCAGAGTTCAGATTTAAAAAAGAAAGAAGAATATTAAAGAATAGAGTGCTAATACAATTTATCTCAAGCTTAAGCTCTCCCAAACCGTCTCCTTTTTTTAATAATCTGACTCTACTTCCTCGTCCCTCTACGCCAAGTTCCTCACGTTGTTGCCGTCCGGATTCTCCTGTTTTGTGCGTTAGCATCCTTCCTCTTTTCGTGCGTTGCTCTCGCTCTTGCACGAAGAAGCAGGTGGACCCTTCTCTGTGTTCCTCCCGTCTTCCTCTTGCTTCCTTATATTAGATATAATTTAGGGTTCCTTTTTGCTGTGGGCTCTACGCATCTATTCCCATTCTTATAGATATGATATCTCCTATACGTTGGGCAAATATATGTATCTCATATTGGTTTCATCTTTTCCTTATGTGTGGGACCCATTTTTTTTTTAAAAATTCTCTTTTAAATCCCATATAACTATATTATATAATATATTATCTTTCCATATGTCTTGCTTCACGTCTCATGTGGGGCAATCTCTCTTATTGCTCTTCACGTTGGGTCCATGACTCATCCTTTTCTAATCCAAGATAATATTTTCTTTTATAATCTATCTTGTAATAATATATATATTATTTCTATCACCATAATATTTCCTATAAAAATAAAATATGATATAAGTAAATCTTCTATCAAAATCTCTTATTATCTTATATTTGATTTAAGAGAGAAAAATATATATAAGATAATTAAATATGTATAAGATATTCATAAATTTAATTAAATATATATCAAAATCTATACATATTTAATTATAAAATATATACTTACCATATTTATCTTAATTAATTAGAAATTTTTATAATTTCTTTTTATTTTAAATTCTGCCCAAACTTCATTTACAAATCAATATATCAATATACCGTGATAAAATATAGAATATATTGTTTTGGGAGAATTGATCATAAAGACCTTATTAGAAACTTATTTACTAAATAGGACATATGAAATATTTTTTTGTATATAAGGGAAGATTGTTCGCACATACATAGGAATGTATATTGAACACATGGAAGATTTTTTAAATACAAGAAAAAATCTTTTATACACGGAAAGATTGTTTGCACGTAAATGTCTTATTTGATAAATAAGTTTTCAATAAAGTATTTTTGAAAAATTTTCTTAATTATTTTTATTGTAGGAGATTTATTTTTACTTTGAGGATACAAATTAAAGATGGTAGCTACTAACATAGCTCGGGAACATCCAAAAGATCAACCGGAAAAGAAGTGTCATTCCATGAACTCGAGGATCCTTACTTTTTTAAAAAAAATTGAATTTGATTGTGCATAAATTAATTTTGATGTTGAGAGAGAACAGAAAGACCTTATTTAATTTTAGGGTACATGAACTTGAGGGCGTACCCAAAAGATCAACCTGGAAAAAGTGTCATTACTTAAATTCGAGGATCCTTATGAAAATATTTTGAACTTGATTGCGTATAAATTTCATTTGATGCCCCATAATATATAGCCGCAGGGTCATTTCTTTCTCTCTCGTTGACAACCGAAAGGCCTTTTCTAGTCAACGTTATGAATTGAATGAAGACACATTCTTGCTTCATCAAAGAGTGGTGAAATGTCCGTAGTACTAATTAAGAGCCACCACGCCACCAGCATTCGTTTGAAATAATTAGGATGGACAATTATAATGCCATGAGGATGTATATAACCAAATTGACTAGTGCTCTCTAAACTAGAGAATCCGTTTAGGTGTCTATCTAAAGTATAGGTATCGAGCGTCTATCCGGATTTGGACCGTCTAGATCTAGATCTGAATAGTCTAAATTTTATTTTTTTAAGATATATGATTTTTAAATAAAAAAATATTTTTTAAAAAAAAGTTAGTTAAGAAATTATTTTAATTTTAGATTTTGTATCCATTAAAATAATTTTTTTAAAAAAATAAAAAAAATATTTTAAATCTGGACCGTCCAGATAAATATGGACGGTTCAGATTTCTTTTGAATGGGTAAGGAAACTAATTCCCTAAACTAGTGGTTAATAAGTGTGGGAGAGGGAGGAAAAAATGAAAATTGGAAGAAGCGGGGGGAGAGAGGGAATGCATTTTGGTGCCTATCTTTTGGATATAGACTAAAGTTTGGATCGTCTGATGTGATTCAGACAGTTTAGTTTTAATTTTTTTTAGAAAAAATTATTTTAATAAATACATAATCTAAAAGGAATATAATTTTTTAACTAATAAGTTTTTTTTAAAAAAATTATTAAAACATCACACATTTAAAAAAAATCAAATTTAAATAGTTTAAATCTAAATTTTAATGGTCCAGATCTCACAAGCTCTCGGCACTACAACTGGTTCGGGGAAGAGAGATGATTTTATTCATTTATTGAATAAGAGAAGGGCCGAGGCCAGGGATACATGAGATTAGATGACGTCGATGAGAGAGGCAGAGCCGAATGGCCTCTGGGAATAGCAGTCCAGGTTGTTGCCGTAGCCCACACCAAGTGTGTCGCAATACCTCTTGAAAAATCCGATACGATCCGCAACCCTCGAGTCCTGACCTCTCCCACACTCCAGCCCTCCGTTTATGATGTTGGTCACCGTTCCGTACCCAGGAAGTCGACCCGCCGCCCTGTCCGCACCGGAGGGTGTCCATCTCCCCGTTATGACGTCGTGGCACGACGGCTTCGGCGACTGCGGCGTCATCCAGAACCACAGCGCTGTCTTGAAGGAGATCACAGGATCAGTAGCCACCAGGTCGGGGTTGTTGAGCAAGTCCACTCCTATGGCTCTTCCGGCTGGTCCGTAGTTGTAGTTCCTATTGTTCACTCATTTCGATCACATCAGCATTATATTTATCAAATAAATTAAAATTAAAATTGAGATCAGATATAGATATATACCAGGAGAGTTGGATGGGTCCGCGGCCATAGTACTGCTTGCCTGGAGCACATGGATATTGGGCGCTGGGGGCACAGTAATCGCTTGGGGTCCGTTCCTGTTTGAAGCAGTAGCCCCATGCGTAAGGACCGTCGGGGGCGGTGGGCCAACCGCCGGTGGTCTCGTGGGAAGTTTGGCCGAGGAAAGCTGCGACCTCCCTCTTGCGCGTGGCAGCATCGCCGGTGGTGGCGAAGGCCGGGAAAGACTTGGCGGCTTGAATGAAGGCGTCGTACGTGTAGAACCCTCTGGCCGGGCAGGCACCGTCGTCGCGGTGCTTGAGCATCTGGTTAAAGGTGTCCCGGGAGATGATGTCGGCGAGGCCACCGGAGGGACCGGGAGGAGTAGGGGTACCGCCACACTGGCTTTGGCATCCAGGGCCGCAGTATTCATTGGTGGAACCACACCAACCGAATTGGCTGCAGCAGAGGCCGCCGGGGCACAAGGCACCGCCTGCCTGTCTTCCGCATTGCTCTGCTAAGCCTCCCACTGTGAAGCACAGCAGTAGACACGAGATCATCCAAACCTTGTTAATGTTATCCATCCTATGCGGAAAATGGAGACATGAGAGCTCCTTTATATACAAATGAAAGAGGGGTGATGAAGGAGGAAAGCTGGCATGCGTGGCTTTTATTCAATGGCGGTGGCTTATTCTCTTGGATATCCGATCTATCTATGGGCCTTCTTTAGTTTAGGGCCGGATTGAAAAATAGATGGATGTTTACGCAGATAAATTTTTTTTTTATAGATTTATTTTATAGATTATAAATCATATTAAAAATATTTTTTACTATTAATTTAAATAGATATTTAGTGTTTGAAAAGTATTTTAACGTTAACGGAGATAAAAATACTCTCAGTCCTATAAATTAGTTTGTAAAACAACTTTTGACCAGCCTGACAAGCACTAAGTCTCCGAGGTCAAGATTATGCATTATGTTGTGGGGCCCACGGAGGCTGATCTACCGTGGTTAATTAATCAAACATCTCTCCTCTTTTATTTAATACCAACTAAAACCCACGCTCACCGGGTACGCAACCTGCGTACCCCAAATATGTTTGATTCGAACTTGTTCAGTCTAATACTTTTTGTGTACTTCATCTAAATTAGGTTAACTTCCTCATCAATTACGTGAAGTGTAAGATCTTGTTCTATTTTTAGTTGGTTTTATATAAAGGCATAGTAGGAAAGGAAAGCATTCAGGCAGGATTCAATAGTAAGCCGTTCAATCCACTTTGAAAACCATTCAATGGTAAGTTCATTTTTTTTTATCATTAATAAATATATTATTTATAATTAATTATCACACATAGTTATATTTAGGAGAGAGAGAATTCAAAGCATTGAGAAAACGTATTTTATTATCTCTCATATTTTTTATATATTCTATCTCTATTTTATAAATATATGAAAAAAATGACATTTTTGATATATTTATTATTTTTAAGTACTAATTCATTTTACGTAATTAAATAAAAAATTACTTATAAATAAAATAAGAGGAGTAATAAAATGATGACATGCGGACAGGAGAGCCCCACAGTGTACGTCATTGAAGCGTGGAAAGACTAGAGGCCCGTTTGATTGAGAGAATATGAGAGAAGGAGAAGGAAAAGGAAAAATTGGATTTTTCTGTCAGCCAGGAAAATATTCTCTTAACCCATCAATTTTCAGCTATATATTTAAAAATGAGTTCTTATCAAAATTGGTGGAAATCAATTTTCAAGTGAAAAAAAATGCCTAAAAAACATAAAAAAACCCTTTAATATGAATGTGATATAAAAAAATAAATGAATTTTATAGACATTTAAATAACATTTTTACTCCACGATAAAATGATCTTTTATCTCATTTTCCTACTTTATTCTCGTCAAACCAAATAAAACTTTCTCTATCAATCCATTTTATTTTTTAGTGTAAAGCAAATATCTATGTGACAAAATATTTTTTATTCCTTTCCAACATATTCTTTATCCAAACGGGGCCTAGACCGAACCAATTTTCTAACCCTTACCATCTGTTGAATGCCACATTTGATTGCATGTGCATCCTCGTCCTTTTCCAAAGTCAATGTCAATATGTTTATGGAGAAATTTTGTGGGAACCCGGAGTGCCAGCTTATTTATGGACTAACCGATAAATTAATGACAGCACAAATATTTTTAATCCTATGTGTCAGTCTGCTATTATTTTAATTGTTTTTCATTGAAGTGTGTGATTCATTGTCGACCTTATAGATTGAATGAAGACACATTTTTGCTTCATCAAAGAGAGGGGAAAGTGTCCGTATTAATGAAGAGCCAGCAGCCGACCAGCATTAGTTTGAAATAATTAGGATGCACAGTTATATCACCATGAGGCACCGGAGGATGTATACGGTGGAGCAGGATATAACAAATTGACTTGAGTTCTAAGTATTTATTGGATTAATGATAAAAGTTTTTTTTTCGAATAAAAAAAATTTATTTTTTTTAAAGTGAATTATGATATATAATATAAATATAAGAGATAAATTTTATTTCAACTTTTAGAAAAGTTATTCAGAAACTCAAACAGACCCTAGATAAGGGTGTGGGGTGTTGTGTTGGGGGAGGGAGGGGAAAATGAAGTGAGAATGGGAAGAATTCAAACAGACCCTAGATGACGTGGATGAGTGAGGAAATGCTGAATGGCGTCTGCGAATAGCAGTCCATGTTGTCGTATACCAATAGTTGGTTTGGATTAATTTATGAAAACTTTATAAGTATTTATAAATCGTGATTCACAGAATACGAAGTAGCTTTTACGGTCTACAAGGTAACTTTTACGGCTTACGAAGTAAATATGTGAAGAAGATTTATCTCGATTTACATAAATCAAACTTATATAATAAACCCGATTTACCACCACTCACCCAAACCAACTACAAGTATGTCGCAGTATGTAATGAAAAATCCAATACGATCCGCAACCCTCGTGTCCTGACCTCTCCCACACTCCAGCCCTCCATTTATGATGTTGGTCACCGTTCCGTACCCGGGAAGTCTACCCGCCACCCTGTCCGCATCCGACGGTGTCCATCTCCCCGTTATGACGTCGTGGCACGACGGCTTCGGCAACTGCGGCGTCATCCAGAACCACACCGCTGTCTTGAAGGATATCACAGGATCGCTCGCCACCAGGTCGGGGTTGTTGAGCAAGTCCACTCCTATCGCTCCTCCGGCTGGTCCGTAGTTGAAGTTCCTAAATATCATTCACTCATCCCGCATCCATCAGCATTATATTTATCAAATAAATTAAAATTATGCAGACAGATCAGATATATACTAGGAGAGTTGGATGGGTCCGCGGCCATAGTACTGCTTGCCTGGAGCACATGGATATTGGGCGCTGGGGGCACAGTAATCGCTTGGAGGGTTCTGTTCCTGTTTGAAGCAGTAACCCCATGCGTAAGGACCGTCGGGGGCGGTGGGCCAACCGCCGGTGGCCTCGTGGGAAGTTTGGCCGAGGAAAGCTGCGACCTCCCTCTTGCGCGTGGCATCATCGCCGGTGGTGGCGAAGTCCGGATCCGGCGGCTTGAATGAAGGCATCGTAGGTGTAGAAGCCTCTGGCAGGGCAGGCACCGTCGTCGCGGTGCATGAACATCTGGTTGAAGGTGTCCCTGGAGATGATGTCGGCGAGGCCACCGGAGGGACCCGGAGGAGTAAGGGCACTGCCAGACTGGCTTTGGCATCCAGGGCCGCAGTATTCATTGGTGGAACCACACCAACCGAATTGGCTGCAGCAGAGGCCGCCGGGGCACAAGGCACCCCCTGCCTGTCTTCCGCATTGCTCTGCTAAGCCTCCCACTATGAAGCAGAGCAGCGGACACGAGAGCACCCAAGTCTTGATGGTGGTATCCATCTGATGTGGAAAATGAAGACATGAGAGCTCCTCTATATACAAATGAAAGAGGGGTGATGTGATGCGGGGGCAAAGCTAGCATACGGGACTTATTCCATTGGATATTCGTTCGATCTAAGTCTACACGGTCAGGATTATGGTAATGGAGGGGAAGAGGACTGTGGGAATAAAGAACGGTAGCCAATCCCCAAGATTAGGCGTTATATTGGGGGGCCTCGGCGGCTGAGCTACACTCGTCGGCATTATCTTCATCAATGTTGTCCCGTGGTTAATTAATTAAACACATGCACTCACATCGAATCGATCCCGGATCTTCTCTCCCCTTTTATTTAATACTCATCCGCTCCTATTTATAAACAGCTTTCTTCTTGATCACCTAAAACGAACTGATAGTTAAAAATAATAAGTGTGTCAAAAATACCATATTTTTTTCATATATGCCCCTATTTATAAAAATAGAGAGAGAATATAAAAAAAATATTAGAGATAATAAAATATGTTTCCTAATATTTTATTGACTTCATCCATCTATCTCCTGAATATAACTCTTGGTATGTGTGATAATTAATTATAAATATTATGTATTTAATAAGGGTAAAATAGGAAAAGCGAGTTTATATTTTCAGACACAAAGTGAAAGTTGCTTATAAAAGGGACCAGCCCCATAAGAGAGAAAATTACTTATAAATTGGACCGGAGGGAGTACTAACTAAAACCCACACTCATTGGAGGCGCTACTGGGGATCAGGGTTGGTCCTTGACGGGTCAAGATCTAAAAGAGCTGGCCTTGTAGGGCTCGAGGTAAAAAAAATTGTTGTTTTTTAAAGTTCGGTCTAAGAGCATGCGGGTCAAGGCCAGTTCGTAAGACCGGAAGTTATTTTCATAAGATTTAACTACATGTTTACACACCTCATGCAATAAAATAAATAAAGTTACTAATTCATAATCAAAAGTAAAAAAATAGTGTCCACAAATAACTCACAGTCTCACACATATCATAAGAAAGCAAGAAGCTAAACACTCTAAGCAACTTGAGTATGACGACTATCATTTTCATCTTTTTTGCCACTATCAGTAATTTTAAGAAAATTTGATTATGCTTCACTTTGAGTAATAATCTCTGCTTGAGGGGTAAAAATATCAAGAATTTCTTCTCTTGTATTATGAATACATTTATAATTTTTATCTGCAACAAATAATAAACCAAAATGATAAATAACTCTATAAAAAATACAAAATACAAATAAATTAGTAAATTACCATCATATGTTAAACTTTGGAGTAAATAAGAAATATCTAATGTATTTTTCTTATAAAATAAGAAATATCTTTTATAGATTTTTAATTTTTAGGAATCTTAATACAAGATATTCTTATGAAACTTAATTCTAAAAAAGATAATAACAACTAAATATTTGCAACATCATTAAAAAAATATAAAAAATCAATAATATTATTATCATATAAATAATTTTAAAAAATATAAAAACATATACGGGCCTAAAAGGGCTGGCCCGTGGTCCTACATGGCCGCCCCTTTTAGGCCCTCGACCCTATAGGGTTGGCTCTTTTAGGCCTATTTTCACTTTTGAGGTAAAAATCTTAAGCCTGACCCTTGTAAATTTAGGATCTAAACGAGCTGGGCTGACGGGCTCGGCCCGTTTTCCTGGCTCTAGCGCTGCTACCTACATACCCCAATTATGTTTTAATTTAACTTTTTTTAAACATTTTATTTGGTCATCATGTTGTGTTTGATTCAAACTTATTCCATCTAACATTTTTTGGGGTTAAACGTTATTTTTGCCTTGGAAGTATCGGCTTAGGGGCAATTTTGCTTCAAAAGTTTCATCTAGGGCAATTTTATTCCTGCAGTTTCAAATGTGGGGAAATTTCGTCTTGATCGTTATCCTAATTAAGTTTGACCACTAGTTGATCAAATTTAGGGACAAATTTGTTCTAAAGTGAAAACTTCCAAGACAAATTTGATCATAAGTTAAAACTTTCAGAGTAATTTTTTCGTTATTTCAGAGGCAAATTTGATTTAGAAATTTTCACTTTGGAGTAAATTTGCCACTAAATTTAGTCAACTAACAATTAATTTAACTGCGATAAAAATAAAGGCGAAATTGCCCATCAGGCAATACTTCCAAGACAGCAGGAAAGGGAAGACCTTTAACCCATATCTTTTGTCTATTTCCTTAAATTCCTCTTCAATTACGTGAAGTTTAAGCTCAGGTTCTATCTTTTTGTTGGTTTTATCTATAAAGGCAGCAGGAAAGGGAAGGTATTCATATTAATACAGAGTGCTGCCAATCAGAGCACCCATACGCCTGTTCAGGCGGGTTTGAATAGTAAGCCGTTCAAGTCACCTTGAAAACCATTCAGTTAGTTCCAAAGTTGGAGAACAAGATTTCTTAAAAACGGTGGAAATAAACTATATATGTATTTTTATTGTTAAGAAAATAATGTTTTTTTAGATACTTTGAGTGGACTTTAATTTACTGGTACCAATAACTAATTACCACATTTTGTCATCAGAAAAAAAAACTATCTAACATTTGCTCATTTAAGTTTTTTATATAGGTTTGAGAATCAAACTATTAACTACTATACCACTCATACTAAAAACATGATCCGTTGATAAAAAACATTTTTTCCTTAAATTTGATCGGGGCATCATCCTCTAGTCCATTTAATTTGAACTTGAGACTGGTCACTAGCTATAGAGGCTTAGATAAAGAATTATTGTCTTTTCTAACTAATCTACTTTTCTAGAATTTGAATTTGTATTCTCTTTTTGATAGGGTGAGACTGCTTATCGCTCTAACTAACAGTTTGTTGGTAAATTTTTTTTAATAAAAAAAACATTTGGTTTGATTGGGAATATTAACTAAGTTATAAAAGATGCTTTAATTTGTTTTGTCACAAAGAAAAGATAATCAATTGTCTTTGATATTTGTTTAGCTTCTCTTAAGTACATATATTCTATATTTTTTTTTGCAATTATTCTATATTTATTTTAAGTGTTAGAGGTAGTTCTTTTTCTGTTTTTAATAATTTCACATCATAAAATTGAATTTGAATTTATATAATATAATAATTTTACGTCATATTATATTATTTATAATTGTTAAACATATCTTATATTTGCAAATAGTAAAGTTTATATGATAAATTTTATAATGCATTATTTAGTTGAATGGTTTGAACAACTGGGGGACAAAACAAAGGGGTAGGGGCTTTTTAAATTATAGACACATATTTCCGTCATTTATTAGATAACTAGGTATGAGTGGATAAGGGAGGAAAGTGTCAAGGCTCTCATATGTTGAAATAGAAGTAAAAGAAGACAAGGGAGGAAAGTGTCAAGGCTCAAAGCACATGCTAAAAGAAAAGTGAGATTATAAAACGATAATGGAATTTGTGGTCCTTAAATTTATCTCAGTTATCAATTCAGTTTTTGAAATTTAACTTTCATCAATCGAGTCCCTAAAATTTTATAAAAACACAAATTTTGTCTTTATAGTGGTTTAAAGACATATTATCCTAGCTAGACACATGGCATAGCCTTTAACGCAACCTCTTTATGTATGGCAGAAAAATTGTTAATCCTTATTTGGCTGGGTTGTGCTTGGTTTAACAAGGGGAGTGATTTTCATGATCACTTATTTGATTGGGGGAGGGAAGAGAAATGAGGTATTTTAATGATTTTTGTTTGGTTCATGGAAGGTGAATTTATTATAAACAGTCAAGTATAAGAATTTGTTATTTCTCTGGTTATTTGCTTAATATTAATATTTTATTTTATTTTAAAATTTTAACTTCAATAATGGAAAACAAAAATTTTATTTTTTTGTTAAACAAGATTAATTTTGTTATAGAAGAATAACTACGTTAGGGAAAATAAGAATATAATATCCCAGCCAAATAACATTTTAAAAGAGTTCAAGAAATGGATTGCCAAACAAATTAAATAACTTGGACGCCAAATAGTTGGTTTCTTTTGATTTAATGTAAAAAACAATAAATAAGACAAAAATTGGAAAAATAAATTGAGGAAAAGTAGAGAATCACGTGGGGTGATGCGATGGCGGATAAGTCATAAGCGTTTATTTTTCTGGGTCAGTAGGGAGTTGTGGAATATTAAAAACTAGGAATGGGTGTTTTAGTCCAATGCGGCAAAATATTTCGGTCCCTACATTTAGAGGGGAGGGGCGAAAATAAACCACAGCAGGATATAGGAATGCTGCCCAAGTTTTAGTGATGCAACAAAATCAAGAATCCTTAACTGAGCCCATTTACATGTTGCTTAATTAAGCTGTTTTGATCAGGTCTTCACGCAGCAAGTTAAACACTTAATTGGTCCTAAACAAGCACAAACTCATCATGGAGTACCAAAATAGTAAATGTGAAGAGAAAATAAAAAAGACGAAGTCATGAATCAATTCTCGTCACTGCCTTGCAGCAACTCTTGGTAAAGCCCAGCACATGTGCCTGTGAACCTCTCCATGGCCTCCAAAATGTGCAGCAAGCTTCCCTCTAAACTAGTGCTCACATTACCCTCACCCTCTTCATTATCTTCTTTATTAATATTAACTTCCCCGAGTGCCGGCACCATTTTCTGCTTTACTTCCTCTATTTGCTTTTGTAGCTTCTGATAATCTCTCTCTTCATTTCCCTCAACATCTTTGTCAAGCATTATTTCCAACCTCTCTTGCTCCCATGTCTGAATCACCCTCCTCATGAACACACTCATACGCTCCACAACTTCCTTCTCACACATTCTCTCCACAGCTTGCGACCATCGATTGCATATAACAAATACAGGAGGGGCTCCCATTCTACCCGGGGAAACACCACCTTCTGCTGTTTCTTCCATGAGACATTTCAGAAGCCAATTATTCAGTGCTCTCACATACCTTTTTTGGGCACCTATCCAGCTACAAAATTGCACACTCCAGTTCATCACCTCTTGTTCAACTTGCTTGGTCGCTTCATGAGCAACTCCACTCTTCTTCCTCTGTCCCATCCATCCAAGATTTCCGGCTTCTCTAATTGCTTCACACTGAATTCGGTGGCACTCTAGCATCGATTTCCACATTCTTGTTAGCCTGAAAATTATAAACAAATACCTTCAGAGAAAGCAAGACATACTAATACCATACTCTACATATATACAAAACATCACATGCGTGCTTTATTTCCCAAAGGATATGTAAAAATCAAACACCAAAACCACAAATAACACTAGAACAATAAATAAGGACATGCTGGAGCCATCATATCTAAGGAGTCTACCAAACTAAACCTGGAAAATTTACGCAAGATTCTAATTAACAGTTTAAGTTTGGTCTTAATGATCAAAATTCAATAACCTCCGCATTTAATATCATTTGATAGTCATATATGTGTCCATTCATATGCCATTGATGCGTAGGCATGTATGGACATGTACAAATTCACGAGGCTGTCTTTAAATTTTAACAATCAATTAATTAAGCAGGAAAGCATACCCACAATAACAACTACGTTTAGTCAAAAATTCATGGAGAACCTCTCGTGTCAGATAGTATAAAAACATAACACACACACACACACACACACACACACACAAGGGAGGAATATACAGATCGAGACATATTCATGAGATGTATAATCACATACCCCTGGATCAATTCATTCACTTGGGGCCACAGCTCTTCATCCCTTATCTTATTTATCTTCTCAGAAATCAGATCAACAACCTGAATGGCCATTTTTATTTTTGTGGACAGATTCTTAATTGAAGTCTGAGTTGTATCAACTTTGCGAAAATCGGCGCCCCTTTCATCCAAACGCTTCAGCATACGACACTTTCGATCATGCAAGACTCGTATCTTTTGCTCTGCCTACCAAAAAAAAAAAAAATCTAATGATTAACAAGACACTGTTTGCGGCAAAGAAATAAAAAAGATACAACTCACCCAACCCTAAAATACAAGTAATTGGTTACAAAAAACTACAAAGAGTTAATAGATAGGCTATTTAAAGAGAAACGAGATACTTATAAATTTACCAAAGATGGAGTTAAATGCATATATATTGTGGAAGAAACTTCTGACTACTTGGTGAAAATATCATGAGAAAGTTGAAAAAAAAAAAATAAAGGCATACCTTTACTTCCTTGTATAGTTTCTTCTCCCAAAGATGTAGTTTGTGCAATGTAGAAGAAAGACTGCGTGAACTGGTCAACAGATCTCCTTCAAGTTCCAAGCTCCTAGGACCAATCTTGTATACTTTGGAGATGGGTGGTCGTGATGACACCATTAACGACAGTGGGAGAGCAACTAATTTCAAGATCTTGGAAAAAGCTGGTTCGTTCATATGGATTGCTAAAATTCAAATTAAAGTTCAGGGGGAAGCATGATAATTTGAAGTGAGTATATATAAAAAAACCCAAGTTGAAGCCATTGACATGGTAACTTCATGTATATGTGCAATATATACGATGGAAGGAGTTGTAGTGCTTAGCACAAATTAGCGATGAGCACGAAGGCCAGAAGGAAAGCTCTCGAGTAATATAATGCACAGATCAAGATAACAATTAATGGTTAGTGATGACTTGGACTAGAAAATATTGAAGACGACTTAATTACCTTGGTGAGCTGCATGTTTAGGATAATATGAAAGAGGTCGTGCGTCAAGTATGGTAGCGACTTCCATGGCAGACTCAGAAGCCTTTCGGAACTGAAGCTCAACCAGCTCGCTGGCTACCTCAAAAGCATCCCTGAACCTCTCTTGATCGGCATGCACTCGGTGTTCCAATTCCTCCATGGAAGCAATGGGCATAGTTTGGTTGAGCGATACCTCTGCAAGGTCAGTATGGTTGTGCTTTGTGAATTTCGGATGGTTCCCAGCTCCATCTGGTCTGACCACTTCATACTTGTCGTCGTCGTCTTCCAAATCAGGAATTCCCTCCTGCTCTCTTATTTGCTCCAACTCCTGGCTCGTTCTGTGTTGAGAATAAAGTCCATCCTCATCATAACAACCCCAGGGTGAATAAATGCTTGGAGGTGGGTGAGAGGAGGAAGCAAACGGAGAAGACTGTAGCCCGTATGGAGAGGCTGAGCTATAATAGGCGCTACAGGCACCACCAAAAGTTTGATGTGGGTAGTAGGGAGAAGGATTACTAGGAATGGTACGAGAGAAGGAAGAATATGGGCCCATGGGAAGAGCATGGGGATCACTGGTGGTCATCTGCTCATACACCTGGGAAGGGGCAGCATTGTGCTTCATATAAGCAGCAGCAGGAAAGGGAGAGTCATTGTGATTGGAATGATCAGAATCGGAATCGGAGGAGTGAGGGGGCAACTGGAGGGAGAGAGCAATAGATTGGAGGGAGTTGAGGTAGGAGAGGTGAGCAGCAGAGAGAGCGCGGGAGTGACGAATGGTTTCATGGAGAAAGGTACAACGTTGACGGCAGAGGGCGACGGCCGGCAGATCATTCAGGTTGGAGGAGCTGCACCCCATTTTCTGGATTCATGAAACAAACCCTATTGGGAATGAGTGGAATCTATGCCAGCGAGGAGCCGCTCCATGACTCTCTCACTGTAACTGAAAATAAGTGACCAGCCTCTCATGTAGCTGTAGAAGTGATAGAGTGGCATGTCATATGGAAAGCATGCATGTTTTATATATATAATTCCTATTTCTTCGATATATAACCATCAACTTATTACAAGAGAAATAGATGGACGGAGCTAATAATTTCAATATAATTCCTTTCTGGAACGAATGGATAGTTTGAGAATTTTGAATTTCAATATAATTTCATGTTGTCTTATTAGAGTGGATCCCGCCGGGTTTGTGCCACTCAACCGCCCTCTAAACTATAACCTAAAAAACCCAACAATCATCATTACACTTCCATATATTCATTACCATATTGTAACTGCATATATTTTTTAATTTATTATCTCAGGTAAGTATTATTTGGATACCATATTTGTTGACGCAACATATTGATAGAGACAACAATGTCTTGGCTGACACCCTGGACAAGAAGGCGCTGAGTGATAGTCCGGGCCTTCTAGTTCTCTATTCCGATGATGTTGCTAGGATCATGCTGGCTGATGGTGGAGACTATGTTCGTGATCATTTTCAGTTTATCAAAAAAAAAAAAAAAAACCCTACTAGCCTCGTCTCTTAATTAATCATTAACGTCTTCCATCCCATTAAGAGTGTTCCCCTTGTGTTAACCCTGTGGTTAATTAATTAATTATAATTAACCAAGTATAAACCTAATGTGATTATGCATGACCGACATATTTATTACTACTATCACTAGTACAAAATTACCTTTTTAGACCGGCACATTTAGACCAGTTATAGCGGATAAAGTATAAAAAGTATGACTGGTGGCAGTTTTATAATTATAAATAACTTGTAAGATCGGTTCTTAAAATATGTGGTCTAAAATAAATTACTTAGACCTGCTTTTTTGTAAACCGGACTAAAAGTTGAGATTTTTAGACCTGCTTTTTATTTTAACCGGTCTGAAAGACTTCCCTAAATATCAGCTCCTCCCGCGCCTAAATTGAATCCTCTCTGAACCTTGCTTCTCTTCTTGTCGCCATTTCTTTGTGAGCTATGTTGCTTTTTGAACTCCTCCATCGCGCCCCTCCTTGTTTCACACATTGCTCCTCCGTCAATATTGTCGCCGTTGTTTTGTTTCTGAACTTTGCCATTGTACACTCCTCTCCGCCGTGACCACGCTCCTTTGTCATGACTTCCCTTTGTTGGTGTCATGAATTTAACCTCCGTCGACTCTGCCATGACTGTGGCTGGAAGCTAACTCCTTGGTCTTCAATCGGGTTAGTGTTCTCTTCTTGAGTTGTTCTATAATCAATAATGTTGTGCTGAACTTCCCTTGATGTTGTTTTAAGCCCTTAATTCCTACAAATTGCTGTTATAGGTGGGTGGAAATCTAACTGTTTTGTGATAACGTATTCTAGAAAAAAAATCTACACATCTAATTTAGATGCTCTAATGTATTCTCACAAGTCCCTGTTGTTCTATTATGTTTTGAGCCCTTAATTCCCACAAGCCGTGACTGTGGTTGAATTTTATTGCATGCATTGCATTGGGACCCTACTTTGAACTACATATTACTCTTGGTCCATTGAAATTAAGATTTCTTATCACTTTTCATAGTGAAATAACTTTGCATTATCTTTGTTGCATTTTGAAATTTTGATGAACATTTTCAAGTTAAACATGAACTATTTGACTTGGGAATTTTGAATTTATTTGTTACATACAAATGTTAGTACTCCATTCACTGTCTTATTTGTGGCAAAGTTTGAACTTGAAATTGGTTAGGGTTTTCAAATTTTTTAATTGATGGAATATTTTTTAAGCTCTCATTAATGATCATGGAGATTATTTTATCTATACTTTCTTGTCTTGGATTGTCACATTATGATATTTGCTAGGTGGGTTTGAATTGAATATAAAGTTATGAAAATTCTAAATAGCTTTGCAAATCAAGTTTTGAAACTCTTATCTATATACCTTTATTATGAAAAGTTGGATCCAGTTGCCATGTTTACCTTGATAATGCATATAGCATTCAACTTTCCTTTATTGAAAGATTAAGTGCAAACTTTCTAATTATGTTGATACTGGGTTCTGCATTTACTATTTGTCCATGATTTCAAAAGTTTCTAACTTCTCTTACTCTAAGTAGCTGCATATCCAATCTGAAACTCCATTGTGCTTCCCATTGGGTTTGAAACTTAATACCATTATGTAGTAGTTAAACTAGGTACTTGATGAGTGTAATGATTCCGTGCTCTCATCATACTCCTTCCTTTTTCAGGGGAAAAAATAAAAAAGAGAGAAAAAAGGTGTTGAAATATATGAATTGTAGTTAGATAAATGCTAAATGAATGATTGTTTAATATGATAATGGGGTGAGAGATTTCTTAGAATTTGCTAGAAGAAATGTCGATGATGACAGTGTGATGTTCTATTGCCCTTGTGTAGAATGTTTGAATGAGAAGTGACTAGGTGCTGCAGATATATATACACATTTAATTTGTGAAGGATTTTGTAAAAGTTATACAATATGGGTATGGCATAGTGAAGAATTAGAAATGCCAAGTGCATCTCAATAGGGGGGAGTGACCTTTGATGATAATGACATGGATTTGGATGATCGGATATTATTCGTGATGTAGGAGAAGATGCTTTTGAGCAATCACATATATATGATAATATGTGCAGTGATGCTGATAAGCAGTTGTACCCGGGGTGTAAAAGACATTGTACAAAAAATCATACAGGACCAACCGGTGAACAAGTTAGTTGTCTAGTTTGATTTACCTATTGGACCGTGAACCTGTATGAACAGGCTAAAACCAGGACAATCGATGGTTTGAATGGTTGGACTAGGTTACATTTTTTGGTTCTTCTAACTACTATCTTGTGCTATTTTTGAGGGGAAAATGAAAGGTTAAAGATCAAGATAAAGATAAAGTAGGTAAAGAAAGAACAAATCTAAAAAAAACAAGAAGAAGATAATGAAAAAAATTATTTAAAAGGATATGATAATTATAGGAAAGGAGATATTATTGCAAAGTATATGCATCATAACAGATACTAATAGATTTTAAGTATTTTTTTTCCTAAAAATCTTTATTTTTCTATATATATATATATATTACCACTTATTTTTTTATTGTCATTTAAAATTTAATTTATATTTTGGTTTTTGTTTTTAATTAGTTTATCTAAAATATTAATTTTTACATTTGAATCAAATTATATGTTTTAACTATATTTTGATGTTACTTATGAGTTTTGTTTGAACTTTGAAGAACTAACTAGGTATATTAACTATCTTGATGTTAGTGATGACTTATGAGTTATGAATGATGATTATTTTGTTATTGTCAATTAAATTGTAATATTTTAATATAGCTGGTCCGACCATGGTTAGATCTTGATTGACCCATTGACCCTTGAACCTGTATCGTGACCGGTTCATTGCCCAATCCATGTTTTTGTTTCTTGGTAAAAAATATCAATTGTTGAAAGCAGTATTGAAATTGATAAGCTTGAAAGTACGACATGGATAGAGCGATAAGATTTTTTCAGAAACATTTGAGGCCTTTAAGGATATGCTTCCAGATGATAATGTATTGCCTTGTCGATACTATGATGCTAAGAAAATATTGTGTCCACTAGGGATGAAGTATAAAAAGATCCATGCATGTTCTAATGATTGCATATTGTATAGAAAAGAGCATGAAGAGAAGCAGCAATGTCTGATATATGAAACCCCGATGTATAAATCAAATAAGGCCCCTACAAAAGTATTGTGGTATTTTTCAATCATACCAATGTTCAAGCGCTTGTTTGCTAATGAAATTGATGCAAAAAATTTAAGATGACATGTGGATGAGAGGATTTCCGATGGAAAGCTTCGACATCCGACTAATTCTTCTCAATGGAAGAAAATTGATCAATTATTTCCTAGCTTCAGTGAAGAACCTATGAACCTTAGGCCTGGGCTTATCATGGATGGCATTGATAACTCTCCATTTTTAATACATTTGAAGAATATTTTAGATATATTTGGAGAGTTATCTAAACAAGTTTTGAATGATTTCTATGAGATTTATTGGAGATTATGGTGGGATATCAATTGGATACATTATTTGTGGGATTTTAATTTAAAAAAATAGAAGTTTTTAAGATTAATAATAATGAGAAGTTTTTCTCAAATTAAATTTAAAAAAAATTATTATTATTATTGTTCCTTGGTTAATATGCATGTTTTGACCAAGGGATCCAACAGCATTTCTGGAGCAACAGTGTAGCACGTGTAGACTTGGGCTGAAGCTATTGAAGTTTGGGCTGAAGCAATTAAAAGGAAAAGGTCCAGTGATAAAGCTAGGTGGGCTGAAAGAAGAAAAAAAAATGGAGGACCCGAATGATTAAGGAGGCTGCTGGTTCTGGAGATTAAAAGGAACAGAAAACGAAAGAAACGGAGGCGCCGCGGGGATCTGAAAGAGAGAAGAGAGGGCGGCTGTTTTGAGGGAAGAGCTGAGGAAATAAGGAGGAGACTACCTCCATTTTCATCATCCTTCTCCATTCCACCATTACCACACCACCGTCATTCCATCACCATCAACCTCAGCATCATCTCTACATAATTTCAGATCAGGAATTACAGCAGTAGAGGAGAGAAACATAGAGCAGAGAGTTACAGCTCGTGAGGAGGAGAGTGACGAGCTGGAGATTGCTACGAGAGGCGGCAGCTGGTCTAGGTGGATTATCATCATCATCGCAAGCCCGAGGGGTCTCTCTCTAGTGAGCTCAGTGACGGTTTTTGGGCATTATGGCAGAGCTGAGGATTCGAGAGTGAACTGGAGAGGCTGCAGATGCAACCGTGAGAGCAGCAAGAGGAAGGTGGCTACGTTGGTGGCTGATCTTCACCATCGCTGAACAGAAGAGAGCTTCATGGAGATTCATCGGGGGAAACAGAGCAGAGAGCTAAGAGTTTAAGAGAGATCAGAAACCATTGCGATTGAGGAAGCTGCTGTTTTGAGAGGAGACGGCTACTGTGGGGGTCTGATGATCAGCACCATCACTGAACAGAGGAGGAGCATTATTTCGAGTCTTGAAAAAAAAAGAGCGGAAGCTTGAGAACCAGAGGCAGCAGACCTTTTGAAGAGGAGATCACCACGGCAAGTTTCATCATCTTCTTCTCCGATGCTATTGACTTTCTCATTCACAAGCTCACAGTTTCAGCATCACAAATCTGAGTAAAAGCTACAGGAACAGAGGAGCTTGAAAGTGAAAATACTGATATGTGAACAGTGGCCGTGTGTTCCTATTCTCATTTATTGTTCTATATTTTGATGGCTTTTGGACTGATTTGCTGTTATTCTGATGACTGGAATTAAGGCTATGTGTGGCTAATTTGCTTAAATTTAGAGTAGCTATGAACTAGTTTGGGGTTTGAGCATGTATGAATTAATTAATTGTGCTTATTGTTATTTTAGTTTATTTAATCTTGTATTATTTTGTCTATTTAGTGCTTGATCACCACTAAGTATGATTTGGGGAATTTAGATTAGCCTTGGAAGAGGGATCTTAATTGGACCATAGGATTAAGTAATGTGGGATTGAAATTTATTCTAATTTGCCAATAGGATAGGAATATACCTATTGGACCCATATAATCATTTTAGAGTGAAATTGGACATTTATTGCCTCTTGAGTAAATTAGTTAGGAATAACAATTTTAACTTGAGAGAGAGATATTAGTAACTGGAAGATACTTATATCCATTTAAACTCTAGATTAACAAATTAACATTAAGTGCATTTAATTGGGTAAATACATGCTCTAACCTTGAAAAAGGGATTAGCCACTCTAGGTTGTTTTCCTCCATTGAGCTCTCCCAAAATATTAACTTAGGACTTTTGCTTTTGTTTAAATTGATTTTCAAATTATTTTCTTTCTTGATTTGCTCAACTTAAATGAACATGGGAAATTTAATGCCTAATCATTAGTTTAATTGAATTTCTGTGGGATGACCTTGATTTGCTACTATACTATTTCCACGGCCCGTACACTTGCAGTGCTCATTTAAAATTCAGTAGCATCAGGCATGAATCCTTATGGTAGCATGAACATTATACATAGTTCATGACCTGTTCTATTAGTAATTTATAACGTATCTCCTTTGTTATGCATGAAATAAAAGTACATCATGTTGTCTATATTGATTTTGGGACCAAAACAACCTAGAAATGACATAAATGTTTACCTATAACTTTTGATCGAAGACTTGAAAGAGTTATGGAACGAAAGTGTCGATGTTTTTGACGTGAATAAGAACACCCTTAGATAAAGTTATGTTAAGCCACTATTTATTGTTAAAACTTTAATTGTGCTAATGGTCAGAGTTTAAGTTTCTAGTGATGCTCGTTAAATAAATATTAAGAATCATTACTAAAACCTAAAAATAACAATAGAATATATGATGTTTATATAGAAATTAAATTATAAATTATATTATATATAAACGTAGACAATACAGAGTTTAGAAAATTAGGTTTGTATTATTTATATCCTAATAATTGGTTAGGATGTTTATTCAAATAAGATTTTCTTAGAATCTTACAGTTTTCGAGTTAAAGTTTCAGTTTAAAATTGAATCATCATTTTATTATATTGTCTCTCAATTTAAATGATATTAAGGAGTAAGTATAATAGAATGTTATGAAAGACGATGGGTTACTTTTTGAGAGAATATTAGAGAAAGAGACTCTCTCTCGGATGCAGTGTAGATGCCCCCACTGCCCACTTGCGGTGGTGGGGGGTTTTTGTACCTGGAAAATCTTCTTCAAGTACCGGAGAGTGAAATGAACAAGGGTGTGACTTAGTATGAGAAACATGGAGTGCACAAACGATGTGAGAACATCAATGGGACTAAAAATGGAGAGGATCTAATTCATCCCTAGAAAGTGAGCGAAAGGCCAGAAGAAAACAACAAGATGATGGCTACAGACATAGAAACGTAGGAACCACCGTTGACAAAGGGGCCAACAAAACAACCAAAGGACTCAATCATGGAGGAGTCTGAAGCTAGTGAAGAGAAAGTTCACATGGCTAAGGAGCAATAACAACCAATGGGCAAACAAAGAACCCAAATCTCATACAAATCAAAACTCATGGGTCAGGGTAAACCGGCCTTTGAGAGAGACTTTGAGGAATAAATGCAGGAGTGGCTTAATGAAGAGAAAAAGGAAGCACCAGAGTTGACTGAATCTCAAAATAAAATATTTGATGAGTTACCGAAGATGCAAATACCCGATGATAAGCTGAAGGACTTATGTAGGCCTTGGAAGGATGTAGTAATTATATCCTTGTTGGGTAGAAGAACAAACCTAAAAATGATAAAGGACAGAGTAGCAGGGCTGCTGAAAACGGACAATTTTGAACTCATTGATTTGCCAAATTGCTACTATGTCTTTCGATCAAATGATATATCTCTGTATAAACATCTCTTGTTTAATAGACCATGGGTGATATAGGGCCATTATCTATCTGTGCAACGATGGAGTGCAAATTTCAAACCATACTATAACAAGCTGAAGAAGCTAGCCATTTGGGTAAGGATCCCTTTGCTTCCTATGCATTGCTATATTGAGGAATGTCTTCTTGAATTGGGAAACCTCATCGGTAAGGAGATTAAGATTGACCTTAATACATTGGCCTAGTGTAATGACATGACGCATACTGTGGAGAGATGCAAATTCGCTTGAGTAAGCATTAAAGAAGATTTAAGCAAGAAATTGCAATCGAAAGTTGTAATTAGAACAACGATTGACCCGGTGGAGTACAAGGGATTAGACATCATTTTTTTCTGGTATGATATGTATGGCCATTACACAGAAAATTGCCCCTGAATAGAAAAGGAAAAACACAAACGACATGGGGGAGAACACGCTAGAAAAATGATCGACGCCGAAGACTCAACCAACTACTCCAGTGAAACCAATATGTAGCATCTCAGGTGTATTGGTAGAAGAGATGTACGATGATTTGATGGAGGCCACAAAGACCTTTAGGCAAAGACCACAGAAGATAGATTCTGAAAAGAGACAAAACTCAAAGCCACAAATAGAAAATAATTTGTCTAGGACAAAGAAAGGAACCCCAGAGGGCTTGAGATATGATATCCTGCAGGAGGAGGAAATCCCCATCAAATCAATTGGGAAGAAGGACACTAGCAAAGGGAAAGCACCACCAACCGAATGGAAAAGGAAAGAACCTGCTAAAAACCCATAGAAAGGAAAGGTTAGCACATACGAGGGTATTCAGAAAAAAAAAGGGAAGCCACCTATGAAAAAGGAGAGAGTAGCGACATTAAAATGCACCAAGGAACCAGTTAAGCACGCCTCTAACCAAATCGCAATGGGAAAAAACGTGATAGCTACAAGTCATCGTAAAGAATCAATGAACAACCTTATCAATGAGAGGAATGGGCCTGGCCCAATATTAAATAAAGTGGGTTTAAATGAGGGGCTAAAAGTCAGCACCAATATTGGTCAAGAAGCCAGTGAATATCTTGATTTAAAACTGGGTGAAAATAACAAAAGTTGCTCAGAATATAAATAGCCTGACCTAGTAATGTCAACTTAAAAGGAGATCCTAGGCCAAGCCCAATGAGTGATGATGACAGATTAAGAAGGAGAGAGATAGTTGTGAGAAAGAAGAGAGGTATCCTTACAAGGCCCAAGATCACTTCCCCCATCCTAAAAAGGAAACATATTAGCAGAGTCTATAATCTAGTTATTATGTCAATGCATCATATTAAGTCCATTAACTATGAAAACACACATCAAATACCAAATGTTTTGGCCCAGGTTGACAACTTGGAGGCCTCATATCGGTTTCCATAACTAAATACCAGGTTCGATGTTGGCACCAAGAAAGCTATGGATTCAGAAGGATTGGAGTCAAAACTTTATGGGATAGCATCCCAAATCATGAATTCTCCTAAATCAATCCCAGACCCATCAAATATTTTGGATTTTTGTCACCTGAACATGGATGTGGCCGAGTTTGCATATCTCAGTTATGAAACAGCCAAGGATATGGAAGGAATGTAAGCAGAAGATGGTTCCATGGAATTATCTGATTCTGGCCAATGATTTGACCCCTAGATAGTAGGTTCTTTCCCTTTCTCCATTATGTTACCTATGAATTTAAATATTCTCTCTTGGAACTGTAGGGAGCAGCCTCCAAAACTTTCCTAACAGATTGAGGGATGTAATTAAAGGACACAGTATTGACCTTCTTATTCTCAATGAAACTCGGGTGAGTGGGAGGAATGTTGAGCTAGTTGAAAGGACATTGGGTTGTGAAAATTGGATTTGTGTAGAGGTGACAGGGTATGCTGGAGGAATTTGGCTTCTTTGGAATGACAATAATTTTTCAGTGCAATATATTTCATCATCTACCCAATCTCTTCATGTCAAACTCTTAAGTGCTGATGTTAATGTCTGGTAATCATGTATATATGCTGAACCAAGCTATGCTTTGCGCCAAACTCTTTGGGATAAGCTCATTAATTTCAAAAATCATGTCAACAGTCCATGGATTGTTATTGGCGATTTTAATGCATACTTAACAAGTGATGACAAGAGAGGGGGGTCTGGCCCAAATATACGAGCTATGAGACAATTTAATGATTGTATTTATCAGACCAAGCTCATTAAAGTTTTTTTTTGTTACAAGGGAGGGTTAGAGCCCATTAATTAACTCAATAAGAAAAGCTAAAGGGGATTTAATCCCATACACTCGTTGTCTACTAGCACCCTCAAATGAGGAGGGCATGAATGCCAAAAAATTGATTTGGATAAACCGTCATTGGCTAGCGCATCAGCAACTTGATTTTGGCTTCTGGGCACATACCCCATCTTCACCTCCTATGAGTGATTCAAAATTTCCTTAATCTTGAGGAACAATAGGCTATAACTATTATTTCCTTGACTCATATTTAGATCCTTAATAACGGTGCACGCATGTGACTGTAAAATGATTCTCTTATATCCTAGATCCCAGATAAGACTGCTACCTTTAAAGATTGCCCATACCTCTACTTCCGCTACATCGCATGTCCCAATAAAATTACTGAATATACAAATCCAAGTTCCTAAGTAGTTTCTAACAACACCACCACAAGAAGCCTTTTGCAAAGATGATGCTACAACTTTATCAACGCTAATTGTTATCCAACCCATTGTGGGTGGTTCCCAATTAATGTTTAGGGGATGGTTTTTTAATTGAGGGAGGTAGTGATCATGTACCTTGGTAAATTGGTGCCAAGTTCTCCCAATAATGAATGCTGGGTCTGATGGTTTCACAAAATCTGGATAAAAAATAGCACTACTCCCCCATATCCAAAGCTTTCATATGGCTACTCCTCATAGTAAGCTCCAACTTGTATCATGTTTTTCCCCATATCTCTTTTGAGATTTAAAGCAAACTAATCCTTGCGACTTACTGAGAAAAATTTTCTTGAGTATCGTTGATCCAAAACATGATCCCATATTTTTCTTTCATAATTACAATCTCTAAGAATATGGAGGGTATCTTCAACACCGAGTCACAACACAGACAAATAGCTGGTGTATTAGACCATATACTTCACTTTTCATTGGTGGGAAGCTTATTACTAAAAGCTATCCACATAAGCACCCTTATACGTTCCACACCTTGCCATTTCCATATAGCCTTATAGACAACACTATAATTATTTTTAGGATTTTCCTCTATTAAGAAGTATGCACTTCTTAAAGAGAATATCCCATTTAACGTTCCATTCCAAGATAGCAAATCATGACCAGCTTCTAACATGGGAGGAATCATTGTAATCAGTCTTTGAAAAACACTGTTGTGCACTAAAGTCCCTAACCTTTGGAAATCCCATGTTCCAAATTTGACCCGCTCGGCCACTAAGCTATTTTCTTCCTCACTTGACAGTAGTCGGAGACACAATTCCTTAATAGTTTTGTTTAGAAACAGCCAACAGCCTTTGAAGAATCTGACAGATTTTCTATTCCTAATAGTCCACTTTATGCCTTTCTCTATGATTTCCTGTTGTTACGAGATAAGTTTTCACAATGCAGAATCTCCAGGAAGAGCTTCTAGAAGATTACTCTCATTTTGAAGTGTTAGATTTTGGGTCCAAGTTCACCCTTAATGGGTTGGACTTTTTGATTAGGATACAAGTATCCTAATCAAATAAGAAACAAATCAGCATTAATTATGGATTATGAAATAAGTTAGTATTAATTATGAAATTGTTAATTGAGAAACAAGTCATCATAATTTAGGAAATTAGTTGAGAATTAATTCTCTTGATTACTAATTTGGAAGGCAAGAAGGAGTGCACATTATTTCCTAATTATTAGTGGCCACCCAAAACCACTATAAATAGGAGGTGCCTCCTTTTGTTATAAAAAATCACTGCCATTGAGCTATCTGACAATCTCTCTTCTCTCTTATCATCTTTCTTGTTCTGATGATCTATGTGCCAATCCTAATTAGGCTCTAGTAATCAAATAATTGCATGAGCATTATTATGTTCAAGTAGTGGAGCATTGTAGTTTTGACCCGTATCTAGATGTGGTTTCGCCCCGGTACGCAAGTCTTTTCTCTCTACTTATTTTTCCTACACAAAGCATATATTTATGCATTAATATTTCTATCCACAAGCCCTCAGCACCATTTATAATCTACCATGCTAACTTTGCTCCATATGCATGATTCAAGGAACCCAACTTCCTAAAGCCGATACTAGAGCTGGTAAAAAGGGCCGGGCTGGCCCTTCACGAGCCAGGGCCTAAAAGGGCTGATTTTTGTAGGCCTGGTTAAAGAAAAATAATCATTTTTTAGGCCCGACCTATGAGCATATGGGCCCCTATAGATTCGAAGTTATTTTAACAATTTTTACTTTTTTAAAAAAAATTACAACAATAAAAGTCCTAATTTAACACATAAATGTTGTCAAAATTAGGGTGTAAATGGTACGTATCATGCAACAAAGAAACACAATCACTAAGTCATAATCAAAGGTAAACTATTGTTCACATACCACATTTACAAATAATTAATAAGAAGACTTAACAAAATTACAAATACTTCTTATAAATATGTCTTAAAAAGTATAAGTTGTCAACAAAATAAACAATACCAGATATAAAAAAATCACTAGAAAATAAGTCAAAAAATACAAAATTGGTAAGAATATTTATGAAATAAGAAATATCTTTTATAAGTTTTTAATTTTTAGGATTCTTAATACAAAATATTCTTATGAAACTTAATTCTAAAAAAGATAATAACAACTAAGTATTTGCAATATCATTAACAAAGTATAAAAAATCAATAATATTATTATCATATAAATAATTTTAAAAAATAAAATATATATATACTGGCCTAAAAGGGCAGGCCCTCGACCTTATAGGGCTGGCCATTTTAAGTCCGTTTTCACTTTTGAGGAAAAAATCTTAAGACATGCCCTTATAAATTAATGGCTTAAATGGGCTGGCCTAACAGGCTCGGCCTGTTTTTCTGGCTCTAGCTAAGACCCCTTTGCATTTTAGGTAGGCAAACCCTTTCCCATGCAATTGGATGGAAACCAAGCAATTTTTTAGAAGTTCCCTATATGAAATTTCTCTGAAACCTTTCAACTTTATAGTTGATTGTAGCTAGTAGTTTAGTCACCATTATTGAGTATAAAGGAATAGTACTCAGGACTGATTTAGCTAGAGTAATACAACCAGCCAGCAAGAGGGAGTTTTCTTTTCATGTTGCAAGCTTTGTTCGAACACGTTCAATTATATATTGGAAATTTTCTGATGGCCTCCTTTTTCTTGAAATTGGAAAGCCCAGATATCTCCCTATTTCTGTAGATATGTTCATACCTGTAATCTCCTTGATTCTTGTTCTAACATTAGAAGGCACTTTAGGGGAGAAGTAAATAGAAGACTTGATCTTACTAATTTTCTCTCCTGATGCAAAGCAAAATTTATTAATACAATTCATCATGCAAACTATCTGTCTTTCTGAAGCAACCCCAAATAAGAGAATATCATCTGCAAACATTAGGTGAGAAATAGAAGGACCACCTTTAGTTACTATAATTGGTTTCCATTCCCTTGAATTGATTGCATCACTAGTTATATGGGATAGTTGATCCATGCACAACACAAATAAAAGAGGAGAAACCGGATCTCCTTGGCGAAGACCTCTTGAAGGAGAGAAAAATTGTGTTTGAACTCCATCCACAAAACATTATATGAAGTTGTATAGACACAGATCCTTATCAAATTGATAAACATATCATCAAAGCCAGCCTCATTAAGTACTTGATATAGGAAGTCCCATCGAATACAGTCGTAGGCCTTCTTGAGATCAATTTTCCAAGCCATCATCCCCGTTCTCCCTCTTGCTTTCTTCATGATATGCATAATTTCCTGCCTTACTATGATGTTATCCTGTATATGCCTTCCTTTAATGAAACTAGCTTGAAAGGGAGAAATTAAATCATTCATCACACTTCTCGTACGATTTACAACAATTTTAGTCACACACTTATAATGCACAGTACACAAGGAAATTGGTATGAAATGATTAACAAACTTGGGTACCTCCCTTTTTGGAATTAAGGAGATAAGAGTTTCATTTGCTTCCTCTCAAAATCTGCCTTTCTAAAAAACTTCTTGAACAAACTAACACATAGCAGGGTCTATTGTAAGCCAATTAAACTGATAAAATATTGGTAGGAAACCATCCACTCCTGGGGCTTTATAAGAACCCATTGAGAATATTGCATTTTTAATCTCATCAGCACTATGAGTAAAACATAAATTATGCATTTGAGAACTATTTAAGATAGGAAAATGAGTAGCAGTTCTCAAATTCCTAGCACTTTCTTCAATTCCCATGAATAGGTTTTTGAAATAATTAACAACTATCAACTTTAAGTTTTCCTCATTATCAATCCATTCCCCACTTTCAATTTTTAGAGATAAAACATTATTCCATATTCTTCTCATTCTAGTTTTCAAATGATAATATATTGTATTCCTATCCCCCATGGTAATCCACTTAGTTCTTGCCTTTTGAAACCATTTAATCTCTTCTAATCTCAAAATTTCTTTAAGCTCATCTTGCAAATATTTTTCAAGAATGCATAAGAATGAAGAGTAAGGATAAGCTTGAGAATTTTGGGTTTCATTTAGTCGTGCCAATAGAATTCTTTTTTTCCTCTCCACAAGACCAAATAAGTTTTTATTCCACACCTTCAATGAATTCTGTAATTTTCCCAAAGACCTATTAATATCATCTTCATCAACAGACTAATTGTTAGTCAGAAATTCTTGAAAATTTGCATGTTGAAGCCACATAGCCTCAAATCTAAAAGGTTTAATTCCCCTTTCATTGGGATTATGTAAATGAAATTGCATAGCTAAATGATTATGGCTCGAGAAGCTAGTTCGAGGGAGTACCTTAACAAAACAATTTGGTAGCTGCGATAGGAAGCTATGGTTAGTGAGTGCTCTATCCAATTCCACGTACAAGCAAGAATAACCAATAATTTTCAATCCTTTCCATGTGAATTTTGGGCCAATAGTTCCCAAATCAGATAAACCACAATCAGCCACCCTCTCTTGGAACCATCTGATTCGGTTATAATTATAGGAAGCTCCTCCAATTCTTTCAGATAGGGACATAATATCATTGAAATCCCCAACAATCCCCCATGGAGTTTGAATTGTCGAGGATAAGTTCTTCATTTTCATCCATAAACTTTGACGTAGATTTGAGTGAGGTATTGCATAAATACTAGTTAATAAGAAACACGCTTTATTGTTGAATTGAACTTCAAGGTATAGAAACTGTTTATCTTCTTCGATTACCTTGATAGAAATCATCAAACTCTTCCAAGCTGCTACTATACCTCTGGACCTTACAATGCTTGGGATCACCTTTATTTCATCATACCCTAACTTTCTGAAAGGATGGAATCGAGACTCCCTCTCACTTTGTGTCTCAGCAAGGATAACCAAAGTGGGGTTTAAACCATTAGTAATTATTTTCAAATTTTGAGAAAGGCCTCTACTATAGGCCCCTCGAGTGTTCCAAAATATGATACTATCCATAAAAAATTGTAAAAAACAATTATGGAGAAAATAAAAAAAAACCACTCAAGACCATTAATGAATTGGGTCTCAGGCACCATAATGTCATTATCACTTTCTGCAATATAGTCTTCTCTTGTAGTTGGTAGGTTAATAAAAGAAGGCCCATTTGGTGGTTTTCTTAGATCCAGATCCCCATTACCCATAGTGTCCACTTTAAGGCCCATAAGATCATCATCCTTAGCCATGTTCCCATCCCTATGACCCATATCTTTTTGGAACCTAAGAACCGTTTCTTCCACCTTACCATCTGCCTCTATGTTCTTGTTTTCCTCATTCATTTCACCCATTGTCAACATTAGAATTTCTCCACTTTTAAGGTCATCCCTCAACATTTCTCTTATCCTTTTTCTCACCTTTTTTCTTCCCCTCATTCCTTCGCAGGAGCTCATTTGCATTATCAAGCACTACACCTTCCGAATTCCCACTTTTCACATTTTTTTTCTTAGGACCACTTCTATTTTTCGCTTTTTGCATTTGTTCCTTAACGTAACGCTCCCCCAGAGGTTGGTGTTGTATCTCATCTAGTACCTCATTTTGTACAATCTTTTCATGCACGACCTCATTATTGCCTGCTCCACCTTGTATCTCCTCCATGTCAACTAGCACACCAAATCGGGACCCTCTGTTTTCTTGTCGAGAACTTTCTCCTCTGTTTTCTTTTGTTTTCCATCTCTGACAAACTTTCTATACAAAAAGACATTGTTCTTAGGGTGTTATATACTCCTTATTAATCTCTCTTCGTTGTTCATTATCTTTGTTTATCATATCATCAGAGTCTTTATTTCGAGCTATTAACTTAACCTTGTTTGGACAGGTCTCAACTCTATGACCGTAAATATCACAACATGAATAGAGTTGTGCAATCCTTTATATTCAATGAAATAGTCTTTACCATCTAGAGAAAATCCAAACATAAGTTGTTTGCTCAGATCAACTAGAACATAAATACGAGCGTAATGACCTCTCAATTGACATAAAGTATTCATATAAACTTTAACAGTCTCTCCGATCCTATTACCAAAAATAGTCAGTGCTTCTTGATCATAATACTCAAGTAATACTTTAGGAATCCTCACCCATACTGCAACCTTGTCAATCTTTGCCTTTTTTTTGGATGAAACATAGGCTCCTATAGTCTAACTGTGAGATAATGATCATATATCATCCAAGGTCCCTTAATTAGAGCATTGAAATAATCTTCACGAATCGACATCTTCATAATGTAAAAAACCATGACCGATGTTAATAGTACTAATCACTCCTTGTTTTGCCCATAAAGTCTGCAAGCATGACAACAACGCCTTGTAACCTATGCTTCTATCCAGTAGCTTCACTATGAATGCTTTCCTCCAGGATCTATACAAGCATTTCTTCATTTTTCCTAAGAAGAAAAAAGATGGAAAGTTACGCTTAGGATCTTCCCTTATCTTGCACAACGGCTCCTCTATTTCTTCATCCATTAGAGTATCTTCAGATAAGCTATCATCTGGATACAAGCCCTCATCATCATCCATTTCTAAATTTGAGTTCTCATTTCCTTTATGGATACCTTTAAGCTTATCTACAAAAGATGGGCCTCCAATGGCGTATTCATATCCCTTATAACCCAAATTTGGCCATGATCCTTACTACGTTTCATTGTTAATCCTGTCGCTTTTGTTCCCATTCTTTACTTTCTTTGAACTTCTCGCCAGTAAATCATCCTCCTCCTATGTAGGAAGAACCATCGTTTGCGTTTTTCCAGAGAGAATCAACTCATTGAAGTTGACTGCGTTGGAGACCACTACACTTAGTAAAGAGGCCTACTAAAGGAAAAAATTGATTGGGCTTTCAAAACTCAACAATGGAATCAGATTTGTACGTTCACAAAAGTCCACCACCTCAATAAATTTGGCTTTAATCACCGCCCTTTGTTGCTTAAGACCTCTAAGGATAATGTCAACAAAAGACACCATTACTCCTTCTGCTTTGAAGCTACATGGATTTAGAGCATTGATTTGAGGACATTGTTAAAAATTAATGGAACAGGAACAGTTGGGTTGACAAAGTGGAATCGTTGGCCAAGGAAGCTATAGAATGGAATCAAACAAAAGTTGGTAACCTTAACCATAAGAAGTAAACCTTACTAAGAAGAATTGAGGGTGTAGATCAATCCAGGCGTAGAAGAGATAACCAATATTTGGTACAAGTAGAAATAGAGCTGTGGAAGGAATACAACAAAGTCTTAGCTCAGGAAGAGGTCCTCTGGTTTAAAAAATCAAGATGCAATTGGCTTAAATTGGGGGATAGAAATAATAAATTCTTCTATACCATGGCCACCATCAAGAAGTGAAAAAATATGGTTGAGGGTTTGCAGAATACAGAAGGGGAATGGATATTTGATCAACAAGAGTTGAAAAACATGGCGATGACTTATTTCAAAAATTTATTCACTATAGAGCTGACTTTATATGTACCAATGACTACGAATACTTGTTTCCCAAGATTGAGCAATATAGATGAAGCTTTGTTATTGGCCGTTATTATAGATGAAGAGATTAAAGTTGCGGTGTTTCACCCGGATGGGCTTCAGGCTTTTTTTTACCATCAATACTGGACAATCATTGAGAAGTCTATTTGTGACATGGTTAAATATTTATTCAAAAATCCTAGCTCCATTAAACGGGTCAACAATACTAACATTGTTCTCATTCTAAAAATTGAAAAGCCAAATACCATTAAAGATTTCAGGCTAATCTCCCTTTGTAATATGAGCTAAAAATCATCTTAAAGATTCTCAGTCATCGATTAAGACGAATTATGGGGAAAGTGGTTGGCTAACATCAATGCAGCTTTATAGCTAGAAGACAAAGTAGTGATAACATTATCATTGCATAGGAAATAATCCACTCTATGAAGTTGAAGAAGGGTTCTAAGGGATGGTTAGCTGTAAAGATTGATTTGGAAAAAGCCTATGATCATTTGGAGTGGCCCTTCAATTTTGGATACTCTTCGTTCCGTAGGACTTAACGAGAACATGTGTGAAGTAATCATGGCATGTATCATATACTCATCCTTCAGAATTATTTGGAATGGTGACACCTAATGAATTCTTTCTTCTCGGGGCATCTCACAAGGTGACCTAATCTCACCATATATTTTCACCTTATGTATGGAGAGATTGAGTCACATAATCAAGGATGCAATTGAGAACAAATCTTAGAAGAGATTGGGTCACATAATCAAGGATGCAATTAAGGATGCAATTAAGAACAAATCTTGGAAGAGATTTGGTCACATAATCAAGGATGCAATTAAGAACAAATCTTGGAAGCCGATCAAGATTAATTTGCCCCCAAATATCTCACTTGTTCTCTACCGATGACTTAATTCAATTTAGAGAGGCTTCAAACTCTCAGATAGATGGGATGCTTGAATGCATAAACAAGTTCTATGAAGCCTTGGGTATGAAAATGAACAGGTTGAAGACAAAAATGTGTGCCTCCAAAAATGTACACTTCTTATGTACACTTTTGCTAAGCTAAAGAATGGGAGTGGGATTAACAAGTGATCTGGGAAAATATAGAATTCCTTTCATCCATAGTAAGGCTTCTTATGGGCTCTTTATGCCCCTAATAGAGAAGATGAAGAAAAAGCTAGCATGATGGAAGAGAAATTGCTTGAATATGGCTGGTCGTACTACCCTCATCAAATCGGTTCTTTCAACCCTCCCATATTATCATATATAGATGATGCTGCTCCTTAAGAGAGTCATCAAGGAATTGGAAAGGACAATTAGGAACTTTCTATAGGGGGATAATGAAGAGAAGAAGAAAATACACCTAGTTTCTCAAGAACTTGTTTCTAAAAATAAGGAAATTGGAGGTTTGTGACTTAAAAGTCTTGGCAAACAGAATGAAGCTTTCAAAATGAAATTATGTTGGAATTTCTTAAACAATCATGAAGCATTATGGGTCCAGATATTGTGAGCACAATATAACTGTGGAGAAGATCATATGCCTAAGATCCACAAAAAGAAATCATCATTAATGACATAACAGAGTATATGTGATGTTTGGGATAAATTTAAGAAGGGAGTCCGAATCAAGATTGGCAATGGCCACAGAGAAAATTTTTGGGAAGATAATTGGTCTGAGCTAAATATTCCTCTAATAAGCCTCTTACAAGGTCAGAAACCTTTTATAGATAAAAATGAAAAATTCAGTGACTATGTGATCTATGGGAAGAATGAAACAGTTCCAAACTAGAGTTTTGGTTCCACACTGAAACGATTGATCACATCATGAGTGCACACCTACTATGTGAGGAAAGAGGAAAGGATAAATGCACTTGATTACCATCTACTGACGGTTGTTTTTCTCTTAGAAGTGCCTATAATTTCCTTTTTGCAGGTATTCATCAGCAGGAGGATAATTTTTGGAAGGTATTATGGAAGTGGAAGATCCTGGAGAAGATAAAGTCTTTCATATGACTGATATCCCATGACAAAGCTCATCCTGCACAACTTAGAATAAGGAGGAGAATCACCGAAGATGCCAACTGCCCCTTTAATTACACGAAAGAAGAGGATACCATGCATTTATTACGAGACTGTTCCAATGTTAGAGAAAGATGGAAAGCTATGGTCAACCCTTCACATTGGGGAGTCTTTTCAAGCCTAAATGGAAAGGAGTGGATCAAATGGAATCTCAAATATGAAGTGGGCCAAGGATTCACCAAGAAATTAGAATGGGCTACTTTATTTGACTATATATGTTGGGACATTTAGGCTTCAAGATGTAATAGGCTATTTAATGAAGAGTCTAATTATGAATATGCTTTTTTTTTATTCCAGTATGTTCAGGGAAGGTTGGGATAATGATTTGATGTTCAAGTGTTCCTTCTATGACCTTCACTACTTGAAGGAATAAGAGGAGAATGCTGCCCTTATAGACTATGTGAAGCTAGAGATAGATGCATCAGTCCTACCTTTAGGAAGAAGTGGATGTGGAGGAGTATTTCGTGGACAACAGGAGGAATGGCTCGGGGGCTTCCTTTGCAAACTGACAACAGTTCAAGTGACTATTGCAGAGCTATTAGGCATTATCCATGGTCTTCAGTTATGTTGGGCACGGGGGTACAAGCAAATATTAGTAGTCTCTGATTGTACTGAAGCGATCAACCTAATCCTTCAAGGAAGTGATATCAACCTTCCCTACAAGGACGTGGTTGATGAAGCTAGATTACTGTTTCATAGAGATTGACATCTTGTAATCCATCATGTTCTTAGGGAAACAATTAGCATAGCGGATAAGTTAGCTAAACTTGCTAATAATCTAGTAGGTAACTTTTGCATCCTTGATCAACCATCACCTTTACATTAGGAGATGGTTAGTGATGAAGGATTTAGGATAGATAGAATTTTTCTATTTGTTGATGTTGTTTTGTCGTTGTAATTTCTCTTGATTTATTTAATGATATACAGTTTTCATGCAAAAAAAAAGACAATGGATTCAGGTAAAAAAATAAAAATAAAAGACGACGGCTTATGTTTACTTTTTGTGCCAATAAAAAGTAAAACTAGGCCCTAAAACATAATGAAAAAAATTCATCGAACCCACAAGTCATCCAAGACCATAACAGAACAACTTAGCGATGAGAAAAGGACATCAGTGAGTAAAACCAGAAATCGTATAAACAATTGTCGACCTCCTAACAAACACCTAAACCAGAAATCATAGTTCAGTGGTCATTAGTGGGACGGTAGAGATGAGGACAATGGTAGGCGTTCTCCTTACTCGCCAACTATGTTGTAGACTTAGCCCAGGGGGAGATCTGACGTCGTCGATGTGTGGTGATTTTTTTTTTTGGTACAAGATGTGATGATTTTTTTTATTTTTTTGAAAGCCTAAGGTATTCATCGTAGGTAGCAGTGACTAATCTCCTCACACCCCGAATGGGGGGTTTTAGTGCTGGCTATGAAACATTCTCCATACACACCGCCACAGATCGAATCTTTAACTAAATGCTTAAGGAACTCAATTAAATGTTAGATGTACTATGCCTCATGGTTAGATGTGTGGTGATTTTGATCTCGATATTTCATGAAAAGTAGGAATCGGGCCTAGCAGGGGAATCAAGAGTCATACATAAAAATGGCAACCAAACACATCATAACTAAGAATGGAATCAGGTTTCTGATTCACTGGGATAGGGAGAAAGGAGCCCAATAGGTCCTAAGATTGAGTCTAAAGTCTAAAGCTGTTTGAGTGGGTTGGCCGGATGATTATCTGTTTCTTGTATACCTGTTGGAGATGAAAACTTTTGTTAGTTCAAAGAGAAATCCTTCCATATACTCCCTTTGCGTATAGTTATATTTCTGGATCATTAGATTTTATGCAAGACCTGTGGATTTCTAATTCACACAGTGAGCTCTTCTAATGAGTCGGGACTTGCTACTTCCTAGGACCCAAAGAAGCCGAAAGTACAAGGAACAATGGTTCTGAATTGAGTCTCCTTTTTGCTTTGTCCAAGTAATAATTTGATATAGAGAAATATATATATATATATATATATATATATATATATATATATAAGAATCTTATTTCCTGTTCACCAAGACACAACCCAAATCACACCATCTGCTGCCACATGCAATAAGGATGTTCGAAATTGCGAGGGGCGGCAGAGAAGACTTGAAGAGATTGCATATAGAAAAATCACCAATATTCCCTTCCCAATTTAGCGTGCATATGAACAGTTAATTCCTATGAGTTGGTCAATGAACCAAAAAGTAGGTGTGCCATCTAAGCAGAACAATGTTGAATTTAGGTAAATTCAATATTTAAATTGGGGAGCTCAGCTTTTATACAAACTTTGGCAAGCTCGATCACGCGTGCAAATTGCAAGCGACCAGTGTCCAGTACTATGCGCCTCTGCCTCCTCTTTGCCTCTTTTCTTCCAAAGCAGTAGCCTCATTCAACATATCAGCAGCGTCCTTTTGCATGTCCAGCTTCGCTAGAGCAACTGATTGCATGTAGAATGCTGTAGGCCAGTCTGGATAAACACATTGTGCTTGCATTGCATCTCTCAGCGCAGGATCTGGTTGATCGCATAACAGATAGCATAGACTGCGCCGAGCAAAAACCGTTGGCGACACCATTGTTCCCACATCGATAAACTGCATTAACCACAAACCATAAGGATCTCTATTTCAAATCTCAGGCTCAACAAACATGGGCAATGTCCAACAACTGCTGGGTTAGTTGCACCTGTGAATAATTTTCAATTGCTGTCTTAAAATCTTTGTCACGGAATGCATAGTCTCCGCGCTTCCTTGCTTCCAACATATCCCTCATCCGTTGGGTCCACTCTTGGAAAGACAACTAAACCAACCAAAAATTCAAAGCTTTAAGCAAAAACTGTAACATGCGGATTAGTATTGAAATTGTACCTAGTAATTACCTCAGTTCCTTCATCATCTCTGTAGTGCGTTGCAACCAAGATCTGATGTATTGCAGTGAGGTCCATCCTTGAACAAGCCTCACCCATGGCTGAGAGAGGGCGTTGTGGGGTTGATGGAGCTTCCTCATGCTTTGGAATTCCAAGCATAACGTAAGAAGGTACCTAAAAAAAAAATCAATGAACTATAAATGACGTTGTTTGATTCCTTTTTAATGCCTAAACAGGCAATTAGTGAGTATGGGTATTCATATCAGGCACAGGCTAATGGTGATATCTTTACTTGTCCTAAAGCTCAATTTGTTCAACTGCAGCTAAGTCTATGATCTAGTAGGAGACACACAAAATTATTCCAAAAAGGAAGTAGCAATAATGACAGAATAAGATGCAAAAAGCATGGAGATGCAAAATTCTATGCAAATTTAAGTTAGAATGCACCCTAAACCCAGAAATCACGAATTTTAACGTATATCATAACCAAACATCAATTGGAGTTATTTTTGGGGCATTAGAATATCTGCGTATCAAATGGCAAATGCCAAGAGACTCTACTATGCATATTCTTAATTACTGACATGTAGCTCTGGATAGCCAAAGCACATATTCACATCATTTGAAGGACAGTTGGCTTCCAGAAACTATCAACTAAATAATCTTGAAATATATGCATAAATCCAAAGTTCACATTCATAGAAGAATAATCAGATTTAAT
Source organism: Albizia julibrissin (assembly GCA_037074505.1). Lineage (NCBI taxonomy): Eukaryota > Viridiplantae > Streptophyta > Magnoliopsida > Fabales > Fabaceae > Albizia > Albizia julibrissin. The sequence goes on along the minus strand of CM073480.1, from coordinate 279,550 downwards.
CTGACGACACTAGGAAAATCAAAGAATAAAATGAATGTGCAGGGAAATCAGAGGTCCTGCATGTAATGACTTGAGATGTTTCAAGCTAGAGAAAAATATACAAATGGAAAAGGTATACTAGCCTAGCTACATTGATGCCAGCCAAAGGCCGCCAATACACAATACTGTTGCAGTCATCAACCTTGCGCAAGATGAGTATGGCTTTGTCAGTCGAGTCACTGTGTGTTATTGATCCAACTAAATGCTTTTACATCATTAAAAAGCATAACAACAGACAGTCTTTGTGTAAAACAATTTTTAGACAAGTTCGATATCACTACATATACAAATAGCATGTGAAAAAATGAACTTTCTAGGGATGGGAGTGGAGGTGAAGTACATGCTAAAAACACTTGATTGTAGCCCATATTCTGATATCACATGATCATATCACATATTAATATGTTCATAAGCATATAAAAAGTTTGTATATCAACACCCATTATCAATCTATGTGCAATGATGCATTTGTATGCTAATCTCTTGCTCATATGCTTTACTTAAAAAAAAGCCTTGAGTAAGTTCTAAATGCACCATAATACATGATTTGCATTCATAAAATGAAAGAAAAGAATGCATAATTTTCTTTGGACTGTTGATCCTGATTAAGATGATATCAGACTTTGGCATCTATGAGAAGTGAGGAAATTTAGTCCCGATTAGTACAATTTTTAAATTAATGTGAATTAACAGAGGTTCTGTCTGCGTGGAAACATAATAATAGTAAAAATGAGATATCAAGTAGTACTTGCTTTACAATCTCTCATTTCCACAAAAAATAATGTAATTGTGTTCTCTAGACACTCATTTGAAAGGTTGTATCATATACCAATTTCAATGAAGCAGATTCGTCACTAGATTTACTTAGATTTTCAACTTTGAGTTAATAAAGTTTATCCATTTAACTCTAAAGCCAGCACTAGAGCTGGGAATCAGAGTCGGCTCTTAACGGGCTAGGACCTAAAAGGGCCGGCCCTACAGGGTTCGGGGAAAAAAAAATTGTTGTTTTTCAAAGCCTGGCCTGAAAGCATGCGGGCCAAGGCCGAAATCCATTTTCACAAGATTTAACTATACGTCTGCATGCCTCATACAATAAAACAAATACAGTTATGAATTCATAATCAAAGGTAAAAAATATTGTTCACAAGTAACTCAGTTTCACACAAAAAGAAGGCAAAAAGCTAAACACTCTAAGCAACATAATTATGACGACTATCGTTTTCATCTTCTTCGCTACTATCATCAATTTCAAAAAAATTAGATTGTACTTCACTTTAAGTAGTAGACTCTGTTTAAAGGGTAAAAATATCAAGAATTAGTAAATTACTATCATATGTAAATTTGACAATTTTAAGGTTCTTAGGGAGGAGTCAGCAAGGGCACGAGTAGGAGAGGCAGGGGAATTTTAAAAAAAAAAAAAGCTAAAGGGTCGGCCCTACAGGGCGGGCTTTTTTAGGCCCAATTTCCTTTTGAGGCTTCATGTTCAAGCCCGGCCCGTGATTTAAAAGGGCTTAAACAAGCCGGCTCGACAGGCTTGGCCCGATTTCCCGACTCTAGCCAGCACCAGTCTTGCAAAAGCCAAACTGCAAGTCTACTAGAACAACACATAGCTACTTAAATATAGCAGGCATGAGGAGCCCATGCTATACACAAACCTCGACCACATTATATAATACTTGATACTTGTAAAATAAAAAAGTCTATGATCTAAAGAAACCCCCTTTTTGAGTCATGTGCAGATCACCTGGCTTGTATTTTTACCCAAAAAAGCATTGCCCTAGCCTAAGATCTAGGTCGCCAAATTAGATTCGATTTAGTGATAATCAGTTCAGGTGTCTCATATAAGCGAATTTATTAGACTGAGAAATTAAGGAAATAACTTAATTAATAGTAAAGTTGTATGAATTGAGTAAAAGATTTGACCGGACTGCAGCATCCTATATCATCGTCTATTCAGGGGACTAGGTGACAACAGAACATCAAACAGAGCTCTTCCAGCCACAAATGTTCAATTACTGGATGAACTAATATGACAATAATTTGTGGACTAAGTTATTAATTTATTCCATGAAATATCACCTTCTCAATTTATTACAAATAATTAAGTCTCCTAATTTAGTGCTCCATCCAAAAGGGCCCCTTGCATTAAGACTTGGTTTCTCTTCACATTGTTTCACATTTACAAATAATTATTCCCAACGGTTTAGATTAAATTTTAATGATACAGATTCATTTGCACTTCTAAAAACTATCAAACTTAATCCAAATGTCCACAGTTGCAATGATCTCCAATAAGTGGAAAGAAACCGTTTCCTTTGTATTAAGAATCATAGCCACTTGATATTTATAGACTACTTGGCACAAGACAAACAAGAGTCCGTATGACTGTCAATTATGATGTGGACATGGACTTGCTCAGATGTCATATTCTCAACAAAATTGTTTTGCCTAATTTAATGATCTTGCTGGACCAGGTAGCCTTTGAGAAATCAAGCAAAAGTATGCTGTTTGAAAGAATGACAGCTGCTTTCCTTGTTTCTACCACTTCTGTTGAGTGATTATGACTTTACCTATTGCAGAGGACCATTTTGATTGGGGGTCTAATTGAGAGAAGGGCGCTCTTATGAATCAAATCATTAATTTACTCTAATTTATTTCATTATCCAAATTGCATAAGGATCCTTACATCAGGTTTTGTTTGCAATGGAGCAAGTGTTGTCACTAATTCCTTTGTATCAGGCCGCTCCCTGGGTTCATATTGCAAACATTTAGAGGCCAGATTGACAACTACTGCTGCCTCTTCTTTAGAGAACTTTCCCTCTAAATGTGAATCCATAAGAAGCATGTTGGCTTTCCCCTGTATCATGTCAAGTGCCTGCAACCAGAATCAGATAACTCCACATGGCACCAATGAAGATCCACCATCAAACAAGTTAAACCTATATATATATATATTAACTTTCAAGATGGATACATATCAACACTAACCGCAAACTTCAACAAGGCCAACCATTAAAAGTGAAGACAATATTGCATTTAACTGACAAACAGCGACTTCACTTTTCTCGTATCACTCAATTTTGACAGCACATGTTGGTCAAAACTCTAATACCACTAAACAGGCATATTAGATTACTATTAAATAATGAAAATAAAAGCTATAAATTCAATACTGAAAAGCTCAGGGAAAGAAGCAAGGCTTTTGATGACTAGTGGGAAGAACATGCATAAGTTTGACAGCAAGCGAGGCCACTAGGAACTATTGTTGAAATATGGTCAGAACGGCAAAGTTGGCATGGCTTCTGTTCATAAATTGATATTTATTCTATGTTGGGCAGTTGAGCAAGCTTAACAAAAGAAATTACCACTCAACATCGTAATGTAGTAGATAAATGAATAGCTGTAAGTGACATGAAAAATGAAACGCTGCTCAAAATTAAAATATAGTAGCATATTGAATAACTATTAAGATATTATATTACCGTTGTAACTACCAAATTTCTTTCTACACTCAACCCACCATCTATGGTAGTTAATCTATGTTCGCTAGTTAAGTAGCTGTTTCCTAATGGCAAGTATAAATATCAAGTCCACAAGGAGGAAACTAATTACTAATACTAATATTCATTATATGTCAACAGAAATTTTGATAGAAGCTCCAATGGATGACTTAATTGTAAAAAATAAAATTATAGACAGCATAGACATGATCAGGTAAACAAGAACAGAGAAACAGAAAAAGTATTAGCAGATTTAAGCCACTCACATGACTTGGAGGGATGTGTTTTCCACTTAGTAGGTCTAGGAGAACAGTACCAAAGCTGTAAATGACACTTTCAGGAGTGACCCTTCCTACATTTTGATGAAGTGAAGATGAGATAACTACGAGTATAATAAAAAAGGAAAGGTAACAAGAAAGATGGTCATGATACATATTTACCGCAATTCTTTTTCACAAATTAAATTATACTTTGACTATGTAGAAGAATAAAAGAGAATCTACATAATAGAGGTGAGGGCAGCAAGGACCAGTAGTACCATTTCTTAAGTACTCAGGAGGTGTGTAAGCAAGATTCGTGCTATAACTTTTTCCATCCCTACTGTTCTTCATCAGACCAAAACACGACAGACGTGGATCACCTTCCTAAATGATCCATCAATAAATCAGATGATCATCACAATATATCATTAATGTCAAAAAAATAACAAGTATACTTTACCTCATCAAAAAGAACCCTGTAAGCATTCAAATCATGGTATAATGGGCGACCCTCGGAACTACAGTAATTTAAAGTTTCTGCAATGGAAAAAGCCACTCTTAAGCGCATGGCCCACTCAATAGTCTGGTTTTCCCCTGAAATAAACAACAAAAACTGAAGCTTGAACTAAGATAAACAGCAACCCACCTGGTTTAACTCTTGATTCCATCGTGGGCAACGAAATAGACTTGTGTTAATAAAAAATATATAGATTTGATTAACCTTAGTATCATCTACACCAATGATCTCCGAAGATTGTGAAAACATGGTTGGGAAAACTTGAAAAGGAAACTACTGCAGCAGCTAATAAGCAGTAGTCACTCAGATTTAGAGGTGAAAAAATAGCAAAGCTTGATTCCTTTTTAGATATAATTGTTTGCCAAAAGATTTTAGATGGATAGGTGATAAGAAAGGTCCAAATATACACGGCTAAAATTGGTGACAACGCTTGGGCCGAAAAGTGAGAGCTGATAAGGCACACTTGAACTGAAGTGATCAAAGCCAGTAGAATGTTTGTGAAGCAGATGATACATACAGTGGAAAAGATGCTTAGCGAGAGTATCATTGGGCATGTATTCGGCAACAAGCAGCCTCTCATCTCCATCACAGCAGTAGCCAATCAGATTAGCAAGCCTGCGATGTCGCAATTTTCCTACACCTGACGCCTCATCCTAAGAACCACATAATTTAGCGAGGAGATAGGTATCGAAATATTTTTGGAAAAAGAAATCCCCCAGAAATTTGATACTTGAGAAGAAAAGGGGACAGAAGACGAAAGGTACCACAAATTGTTTAGGATCAGGCCATGCAGCCTTGGTGAACTTCTTGACGGCAATCCAACTGCGGTTGGGGAGGCGACCTTTATACACAAGGTTGGGTGCTTTCTCTCCACTCTCGGACACAATAAAGTCGGAGCTAAAATTATTGGTGGCTGCTTTGAGGTCGGAGAAAGAGAACTCGGAGAAAGAAGGAACCCCACCGGCGGCGGATGGGTCGGCAGTGAGAGAGGGTGGCGGGTGTGGTTGGGTATGGATGTGGTTGTGAGTGTGAACATGGTGAGGGGGTTGTTGATTTTGCTGCTTTTCTGGGTGAGTTTCGGTCAGAAATGACGATGGGCAGCAACCCATGGCTGAAATGAGTACCACAACCTTCTCTGCTAAGGGATCGCACAAACCATAGATAACTGACAGCTGATGCCGATGCTAACGCTATTTGTTAAGCACCAACGAGCTGGTTTTTGTTCTTCGCGTGGTGGTTCTGTGTCTGAGAAGACAGAGTGGAACTCGGTGTCTCTTTTTTGGCTTTAGAGGGGGGGAAAAGGAGTCTCTAGTCTTCACCCCCTGGTCTTCACTGTAAACTATAGATTCTTCATTCCCCACAGTTGCTTGCGAGCTATGAAGATGCGACACGTGCGGGGTACTGCGGTAATAAAAAGAGCAAACAGTTGTAGCAGTTGAGGCCTATTAATACTGGAGATCTATTTCCATAACCTCAATTAATTCTATTTATCGAAGGTCACCCCTCTCTTATCACTTGCAAAAGTTGGTCACAATTACGAATGCTCTTCATTTATATCCATATTCCTAGATCTCCAATGATGCTGCCTTTTTTAATCTTTCATAGCAATCACTTTTCTTCTATCAAAATAAATTTATAATTATACTTATATAAAATAGTGATTAAAATCTTAAAAATAATTTTTTAATTATGATTTATAATATATAAAATAAATATATTAGAGGAGTTTTATCTGAATTTATATAAATAAACACTTTTAAACAATACACGCATGATTTCAAACAAACGAAACCGGGAAGCGTTAAAAATCAGTATAGTATTGCTATCACCACTCACTTTCTTTGGTTGCAAGAGATGATGATCCCATACCCGCAGGAGGAGTCAACGTCGCGAACCTTCCGAGTACATCCAATCCACTTACCTCGCACCCCAACGTGACTCTCCCACAATCAATTCATTTTCCCATGTGGTGGCTTCGTGGCTACTACTGCAACCATTTTATTCGCGCTTTCTTGTTATTTTGGTCCTCATTGCGTCTATCATTCTTCTAAACTCAACATGATTCGCTTTTCAACTCTCAATTTCCTCTGTTAAAGTAAAGCAAGGCTTCTCAATCCTCTTCCTTTAATTATTTTTCTCTTTTTTTTTCTTGATTTAAGATAAAATGATATTTAAGTAAAAACAAGTTTTACCAGGACCTATAGGTAGAACACCACTATGAAAACTAAATAACTTAAGAAAATAAGGTAAGGTAATGATTTTGACACCAACAAAACTGAAATTATGAAGCAATGCCAATATCTCCTCTAAGTTATAATTAACAAATGAGAGGATTGAGCACGATACAATTGTAGTCTCTTTTTATACAATAAATTGTGAGAGGCAGTTTTACACTAGCTGTTACTATATTAAAGTTATAAATCTAGAATAATAAGGCTCTTAAATATTTAAAGATAAAAGTTAAACTTATTGTCGATCGATTTATCTGTAAGAATGTTTTAAAAGAAGTATCTTTATAATAGATAATTCTATGACAATAATGCCTATTGAACCTTTTGTATTTGTAGAAGATAATGTCTCAACCTTCAATATTAAGAGAGATCAAGGAATTAGATAAAGAAACCATACCAATCTTGATTAACTAAAGATGAGTCATTGTAGGTCATAGTTGTAAAGGATGTTAATGATGTTATTTCTTTCTTATAGATCACATACCTAAAGGCCTCATTCCTTCCTCATCCAACTTGCTTAGGCTCGGAAATATTTAGTTATTTAATACATCTATCACCATGTACTATTGAAACCAACTCACAATAGTCTCTATTCGAATTCCATACTAGAAAGCTTTATTATCCAAATTCCTTTTGGAAAAAGGAAAAGATGGCAGGCATATCATACCATTATTGAGTAGGGCCCGAGATATAAATTAAATAAATTAGCAGTTGTTGTCATTCCCTTCTCCACGAAAATGCCTCTCACCTCATACTTGGAAGTTCATTTATTCACACCTCCGCCATTCTACTACGTGTGTTTGGGGAGCTTATAACAGGGCCAATAGTATGTTTTGAGAAGTCAATCGGGCTGAAGAAATTTCTTTACTTTTCTCATATATTTGGTTGTACTTTCTTACAATTGAGCTTAAGGCTCAAACGTGATTTTTAACAATAAGTTACAATTCGGAGCTTATTGGCGGCTTATTAACTAGGGATTGGTGAATATTTATTAAAAACCCGTTATTAATTCTTCAACCTCATTCCAAAAGTAATTATTTCCTATGTCCCATGTTTTCTCATTACTCTCTCTCAGCTTCTCTTTCTTTAAACTCTCTTTTCTTTTCTTTCTCTGTCTCAGCTTCTCTTTTCTTTTGTGTCACATTTGTTCTACTACTTATAATTATCAGTATACTATTCAAAGGAGAGAGTCTGTCTAGGGAGTCAAAAAAAAAAAAAATCAGTCCCCAAGGTACCGATCTGTTTAACTAAAATGTGTTTAACTAAACATTCTAACCCTTAATTGATCTGCTTTACACTTTGCTTCACATGAGAATATGTTCCCAATCCAATAAAAAAATGATTTCAACATTTATTAGGTAAATATTATTTGGTTGATGTTTCCTATCCGACACATGTTGGGTATCTTGGTCTATACATATGTGAGCGTTAATTTTTTAGCAGGCTGAAGTTGGGAATATAGGTCATATAGATAATAATAGTGTAGATGAAGAGCCTTCCGTGACAAATAATGATTGGCGATCTTCCATCCAAATGAATCATATTTGTGACACAATTAGAGACAAAATTGTACGGGACATGTGATCCAATTAGTTATGTAATATTATTTCATTAAATTATATATTTTTTATTTCCTAATTTCCTAACTTTAACTTTTATAAATTTTTAATTTAATTTCTCTCTTACCATTATCACAAAAGCCACTTATGCTAAAGCCAATCCAAACAAAATCTATTTTTACAAAAGTCACTTATACAACCGCTAATCAAAACATAAATCACAATACATGACTTTTACCCAAAAATAAGATTATAAAAAGTCAGATTGAATAAAACTATTTTTACAATCGTTGTTCTAAACGCACACTCTATTTCTATGTGGCAATTGCTCCTACTCCTAGTACATGTAGGTTACATATTTTACCATTCCTAAGCTAATCTATTACTATTTGTAGAATGTACAAGGGTTGTTTGGGTTAACGGTGATAGAAATGACTTTTTTTTAAATTTGACTTTTACAAAAGTTAGATAGGATAAAAATCAGATGGTAAATGTGATTTGTGTTTGGATTGGCGGTAGCAAAAGCGGTTTTTTTTTGGAAAAGCCATACTTTTGAGCTTCTTCTCAAAAGTTGCTTTTAAAAAAAAATTCAAGTTGTCAAAACGCCAACCCAAACCAATTTTCAAAAGGCCATAAGCCACTGTGATTTTTTTTTAAAAAACAATCCTGTTTGGGATGGCAGAACGACATCCCAAACATGCACTAAATAGTTTTATTTTTAAGTCCTAAAGAAGACATTTGTATTAGAAGTGACAACCATAAATCTTAAACCGGATATTGGATATAAAAATAATAATAATAAATAGTTTTGTTTTATCTAATTTGCTCAATCAATGAGTTTCGTTCTTTGAAATTTTGGTCTAGGTCTGGTCAAATTTAATCACGTCCATTAAGTGAGGCGCTTCGTAACAGGAAAAATACGCATGTTAAACGATCTAGTAAAGGAATATGAAAAAGGGAAAAAACCATTCACACAACTCACATAAACTTTTAATAACAAAAACATAAATCCTTTATATTGTTGGTGGGACTAAATTTCTGAGTATGAAAAAAAGAAATGAAAAAGAAAATATTGCACGATGTTTTTAAAGTGTGGACAACACTTTTTTTTATGTCTAATTCGTCCTTACTTATACTTATCTTATAGAGTGTATGTTGGATTGACAGACGATTTTCTTGCATGACACAATAAAGACACTTAAATATGAATCACACTTCCAATACTCAAGTTAAAATAAAAATGACTTTTACAAAGTGATAATTTAACATTATCTTTGTGTGCACTAAAAAAATTAAGACAATGAGTTTGATCTCTTGTTATTGTATAATGTGTTGTAATGTTGTATGTCTAAATGGACTGGTGGTGATAGATATTTATAAACCATGAAGTGATATATTAAAGTGACGTCTTTTAAAGTAACACATCTTCAATTAAATAAAAGCATAAACATATGTTAGATTCATCAACCCACATAAACTGACATAACTTAAATAACTAATGGATATTTAAAATAGCTTTTCTATAAAGAATTACCCCTTTATAGTTTGTAAAGTTTTCTTAAAAACAAACACAATATTTTACAAGAAACCTTTGTTTATAACCATCCACAAGTGTCTTTAAGAACTAAATAGATATGATTTTGGTGACCTTTAATGTCATAACTCTCCATACAACTCTTCACATAAATTTCTTAATTTATAAAAACATGACTTTACAAAAATACATCTTTTTATTTTAAAATATCCTAACAAATGCAGCCTAAATAACTGCATATGGAAGTTAATGTTTTCTCTTGGATCAAGTTTGCAGGTGGAGTTCAAAATCTTCTACAAAGGTTTCTTCAGCTATATATATCAACTCCCTTGCACCATAACTTTCCTTCTCTCAACGACTAGACTGCTTGGATGAAGAAAATTGAATATAAGGAAATTATTTATTATTGTAGATTGTTCATCAGTTGGATTCTCAAACTCTGAATAGCATCTTAATGAGGAAGTAAATGAAAGATACTTTGCTATTCCATTTAATGGCTTCCAGTAAGTTTTCTGGTGGATTCTTAACTGCCAAAAGAATCACAGCCTCCCTTCTAAGCTCGATGCTACCTTGCATAAAATAAATTTGTTGTCTATGAATGCTTCCCGAACAAATGAAACAATGCCATTGCAGTTGACATTTCCTCTCTACTCAGTCTTATCTTTTTCATTGTTTTGAAGTTTTTGTATTTCATGATGATATTTTTTTCCTCTAATTTTGGCTTTTTTTCTGAGTTATTCCTAGTATACACTTGGTGTATTAGGAACCCAAGGATGTTTGTGTAAATGGATTATAGAGGTTTTTCTCTATTGTTTGATTTTTTTTAGATATTATTTGATTAAAGAAAAAGGAAATAATATTGTATTCTCCCTCCCATCTTTAATATAAGACATATTTGGGGGAGTTAATCTTGATCCTAAATATAAGACATAGTTTTCATATTTGTCAATATTTTTCTAATTTACCTCAATTAATGCTCCCTCAAAAATAATCAAAGAGAAGGGGGAATTGAGGAAGATGACTATGAGATTTTAGAAAATACATATCATATCAACTAACTCAACTAATTTTTTTTATTTAATCAAATTAAATAAATATATTTTATATTAAATATATAAAAAAAAAAGTGATATCCAATATCCATCTGACGATACGGGGAATATGAAAGATTAGTTTTTGAGAAGATTGTGATGGTAACTCCCTCTACCTAATGGAACTTCTCGTGTTCTGTAAATCTCTCCTATTTCTATATGAAGTATTTGTTGTGTGACATGATTAAGCCCTACTTGTGATTGGGATTTGCATGGGCTACCGCTACTTCTTTGTAGACTTCTAGGTACACCTGGAATTCTTCATTGCTCCTGGTTAACAAATGATAATTATGTGCTTTAATATTTTTTTTTTGGTTGATATATGAGTACTATAATTAGCTACATTATATCTTCAAAATGAGGGAGACTATCGTCTCCCTTTCCATTGCTTCAATTTGCTTCTGTATTAAACAAGCACAAATTTCCCCGCGTTTTGCGCGGGTGCATCAACTATATTACATATAAGCACATACTGACATTTTACTCATCCAATGTGATCAACACAAATAATAGAATGAAATGCAACATCCTTTTATCGGCTACCAACAACATTATATTACAACACATCATCCACATAATTCAGAAAGCCATCTATAAAAAGTAAAACATTAAACACACACAAAAAAGGATAAAAATTAGAACATAGTTAAAAATGAAAAAGAAAACAGGGAAACCATTTAACGAAGCAGTACATTAAAAATGCCAATAAACTCTTCCAATGAAACAATGTACCATTAATAGACACCAATCAATCAAATTAAGTCAAATTATTCCACAATACTCAAATCCTATAATTTAGGATCTACTTTTACCACACAAAAAAAGAGAATATACTATTAATATAAAATGTTATTAGGTCATTAATATACAATAATCAAATTAAATCAAATAATATCTGCAAAATAGGTAAATAAATAAATAAATAAAGCCTCAAAATGAGTATGTAAGTTGAATTTCTGATATTTAAATTTGAAAATGATAGAGGGAAATAAAAGTAGCTATAATTAATATATAATGAAGGTCAAACAAACAGGAGAAAAATCAGGGAATATATTATTATTATACAAAAATCAAATTAAATCAAATAATCCCACCTTATTAGCACTCATCCCTACAATCATTAGTTAACTCCATTATGGCAATTGTGGTAGAATCTATGTTTTAATGATAACAAATAATAATGAATTGTTATGCAAATGAATGACAAAGTTTAATCAAGAACATACAGTTATATTAGTTGATGAATGCATTGCACAAGTTGACAATTCCATATTCTGGAAAATAGCTGACGTACTTGAGTTTTAGAAGGAAACTCGAGTTCTGATTGATGATGAACTCGAGTCTGGCAACTACACTCAAGTTTGGTGTCTATATATCAGTATAACTCTTGCAAGTTTTGTCTAACACTCAAGTTGTGCACATTGCAGAAAGTGATCTTAAGTTGAAGGACTCGAGTTCTAGATGAGCACTCGAGTTCTGACCTAAAGAGAACTCGAGTCCTGGAAGTTTTACTTTGAGAGTTTTTGCCCAAGAGTTTTGGTGTTATTAAGACCAGGCAGAGAACTCAAGTTTTCAATAAGAACTTGAGTTTTGGACAGAAGTACACTCGAGTTGCTAGTTAACTCCAGCGAGTTTGTTCCAGAAACTTAGCCAGAATATTGCATTGATTGGAGAACTCGAGTTTTGGAACAAAGCTCGAGTTGTGGTCTGAAGGAAACTCGAGTATGGTTCTAAACTCTCACAAGTTTTACACAAAAGCAGAGCCAGAAACTGAAGTTATAATGTGAACTCGAGTTTTGGGACAGAACTCGAGTTCTGGTTCAAGTTGCACTCAAGTTTGCATTTGCACTTTCAAGAGTTTTATCCAAAGACTTGTCCAGAATCTTACAACACTTGAAGAACTCGAGTCTGAAAGTAAAACTCGAGTTCTGGTGAAGAATGAACTCAAGTATGGATTTGAACTTCCGCAAGTTCTCATCCAAAGATTTGGTTAGAATGATGAAGTTCCTGGAGAATTCGAGTTTAGTGTTAAAACTCGAATTATGGTCTTAAAGTAACTCGAGTTTGGTTTTTCACTTCCGTAAGTTTTATCAAGAGAAATACTCAGAAGCTGACAATATAGGAAGAACTCGAGTTTGGGAGCAAAACTCAAGTTCTGGTGAAAGGAAAACTTGAGTCCAAAAATGAACTCCCACAAGTTCCAGCCAAAGACTCATGCAGGAAACTTGAAGTACAGGGATAACTCAAGTTTATAGAGAGAACTCGAGTTTTGGACACTTTTGCACTCGAGTTTGAAAATGAACTCTCGCAAGTTCTTGGTAGAGACAACTTGGAGAAGTGTTAACAATACTGAGAACTCGAGTTTCTGATAGAAACTCAAATTTGCCAGTAATTGAAGTAGAGTGAATTACAGAGATCAATCCGAATATGATTAAATGTCATTTATTCATTATGTTTATACTTGATTGATATGGAAATACCAATGATGTCATATAGCATGATTATGTTCTGAACAACAATCCGAGAATCATACACTGTGAGAAAATAGAACAACACCCTCTTCTCCCATGAATTAAACTACTTATAATGATAAAATATAAAGCAAAACATGTTTGAAGATAATTCCACATGAATTAACCACAACTACCGTTATTAAAAGGAAGTAAGAACATGCATACATTACCAAGTATGATTATATATTGCACAAAGAACAGGTATACTAGATATTATGAGTACACCTACTTGATACCTATTTAAAAATTAATTTCAACCTATAACTGTAGAAGTTAATTATTGAGAAGGCATATTTCTATTTTCTTAAAAGATCAGAACTCATAAAATTCCATCATATGACTTGTGAATTCATAGTATATAGCTTCTACCTTATTTTGTTTATAACATCCTAGCATACTCTTGAATATACTCAACATATTTTAAAAATAACTTCCCCCAACATAATGTAAGTATTTGACAACAATGGCATTACTTTGTCATACTCATATGGTAAGGAATTCATTAGACCTGTAAAAATTATAGGCCCCTTCTTATAGTTTAATATCATTCATAACAAAAGTGCTTACATGACAAAATATCTATTCAAGAGCTGTTACAAAAATACTAGATAAACAAAAAGATTATTGCTTAAAAAGATAAGCAATACAAAGGGAAGAGGAAACAACTACTTAAACTACTGAATTAAAGTTATTTTTTCTACTCAATTCTTCTCTAGCTTAATCGACTTCAACGGTTTTGAAGATGATTTTGCTGGAGATTCTAGGCCAAATGCATGAGTCTTGGAACCAAAAAGCTTCAAGCTTCCTACAAAATGTGGTATTACCTACTCTCACATAAAAAGAAACACCTATCACAATCTTATATACTATTTAACCAAAAAGCTATATAATGTATCATACTAAATCTTGTGGCTATATAGATCATGGAGCCAATAAAATCAAGAAATGGCATACTTTGCATGTATATACTAGAATATTTTGAACAAAATAGAGATACCCAATATACAATAACCAATGTGCTTCTATCTCTATATACTCAATCTAAGTAACCTAATAATATCAAAATCAAATGATTAATAACCAATTCATTAAATATAGATACAGGAACCGATGTAGCATATCAAATTTAAGATTTTGTTTAACTTATTTAAGTAGCTTGATAATTCTTAGCTTTTTGCAATATGTAAGATCAATTATGTTTTTTATTCAACAGTAAAAGCTGCTGGATTTGGTGTTAAATTTTCTCAATTAGATATAACTTTGTCAACCGGACCTAAGGGAAACCTTTAGACAATTTGATATTATTTTCAGCTTAAGAATATTAAAAATATGACTTCCTTAATATTTAATTTTAATTTGTGCCATATTCCCTACAGCAGACTAATATAACAGCAAAATCCTTTTAGTTTAACCATATTCAATCAAACAAAGGATGTATGATGCTATATTCTACAGACTAATCACTATAAGCAAATCGTAGATTGCTCTGTACATACGAATCAGCCTACATGACTTAAACAAAGGAATGCACTCTACAAATGAGTTAACCTAATGTCTTTATTATGGTCATTTTAGTGACACTGCAAACATATTAGTTTGGAAGTGACATTAAGTTAGCTCGATCCAGGCCACCAATTTCCGAAGTCCACATTGCAAGGTCTAACTACAACATCATCTAATGGACAATAGAAATAAGTTTCTATATGACATGGGACTTGCTATTAAATCATAAATAGTAAGATATAAGTCCACTTTCATATACATCATGATGTCTATCCAATCTGTAAAATGTATAACCTATTGAGGCTACACAACTAAGGAAAATCTTCCATTATGAAACAGATCTGCAACATATTTTGACATTTGACATATAGATATTTTCTGAAGATACTACATGATATATAAAAAAGTTCTAAGTACACCTACTGTAAACCTATTCAAGAACTGATTTCAACCTACAATTGTATAATTTATTTAATTCAGAACTCATCTTCTCAATACCTTATCAGTACACATCGATAGACCCTTGATGTCAATTGTTCAACACATATCTTATAGATTAGATATGATCCTAGAAAGATCATGATCAATGCATGACCATGAATTGTGAAATCATATCTTGTGAGTAAATATGAAAGAACCATTTTTTGCCAACTATTAACCTTTTCATCATCAGTAAGTCTGAAGCAATATAAGTTTAAAAACAATTCAACATGGCTTAACTATAGCCAAAAATATTAAAAGGCAGCTAATTTGTCCAACCACACTTCCAAACCTCCACTTACTATTAAAGTATGACTACATGACCAATTGACCTTATTCAAACTTTGTGACTACTCTGAACATATCTAAGATGGTTTCAGTACTCATAATTATGTTTATAACATTCTGGAAGACTTAGCAATACCATTAAGGTGTCTTGGTAGACCTTTGAAAAAACCTTTAAGATACTATTTTGTGATATCACTTTATGAAATTAATATGCTAAGAAATTTAACAGACCTGTGCAAATTATAGATTCCTCCGATGCATACCTTGTTGGTACCTTAATTTCATTCATAACAAAATGCCTTACAAAACACAACATCTATTCAAGAGGTGTTATAACCTCCACTACATAAACAAAAAGACAACTGCTTCCAAAAACAAAAGCGTCGTGTTACACTAATGACATATATAAAGACATTGCATGAACAGGACCACAAAAAATTAAGCAATACAACCAACATTGATCATTTCAAACCCGCCATTAACACCAATGAATTAGCTCACAATATCAACACACAACAAACTGCTTAATACTAATAAAAATTTCAAACTAAACTGACTTATATAGAAGAACTCAATCCAATACATTCATTCACTTGATGACACGGACATTAGTTTATTAGTTTATAAGGTATTATACATTATGACCTAGTATTAAGGCATTAGGAATTAAAAAAAAAGTAGCAGTATGTTGGAACTATGGAAGAAACAGTCACTGTTCATACCTACTTCCTTAGCCATCATAGTCAAAAGCTATACCAAATTGTCACATCATATAACTTGTCCTGCATTTAAAATAGACCAGGAAAAAATCTTGATGAGGACACATTAAATGACAAGCATTTAATTTTTACTTAGTTATACTATAAACAATTACCTACTCCACCGAGCTCAGGATTTGCAATGCCTTAGACCACTTCATTGAATGTACTTCTTCCTTAGACCAGTCTAAGAAAAGAGGAAGAAATTATCAGTTTAAGCGGCCTTAGATGGAAACCCATACAATCCAAGTTTACTATAATAAAAGCTTCAAATTGTTGATGATCAAATCGTTAAGTAAGTATTTACCGCCCCTTCCCACATCAAATAAGTTCTCTCCAACAATTGCTTATTGTAAAAAAAGGTCACTCCAATGGTTTCTTCAATCTGAAGTCACAATTCATTTTTTTTCCAACACATATCTCAATTGCCCTTAATCCCTTTCATTGTGACTGAATGCAAATGAATACCAACAATTCCTAATAATAAAAAACCTACATTTTGACATAACTGCAAACTGAAATCATAATTCACATTTTTTATATGACAAAAAAAAATGAATTTCTCTTAACCCCTTCTATTCTAATTAAATATAGTAATAGAAAAACTCAATGAGATTTCCTTACAACTATATAAAAACTATTAGGAACAAAAATTTGGCCTGATAAAACAACTATACCTTTACTTTTAAGATTTGAAACTTTACCGTCTATCTACAACCACAAATGCAAGCTCATATGTCATTATTCCCCTGAACCTAACTTTCCTCAAAGGGCCAATCCTAGAAAGGAAACCTATAACATCTGAAAGAGAACAACCATAAATGTCATTAGCAAAGTAAAGGTATATGGAAAAATAAATGACATTTGAAAGATATAGTTTTTCTTCAATATGCACCAAAAATGAATTTGTAGACCTCAGAATCCTCACTTGTAACCTTACAAGGATGACAAAACTGCTCTTCTAAATTGACTATATTCCACAGCTTGAAACAATGCATGGGCAACAAAGCTCGACATTCCACTACCTTTGAAGTCAGCATTAGTTTGATATGGAACTTGTCGTGGATGCCTTCACCACAGTATGCCATAGCAAGACCTTGGATAAAAAACCCTCGGCCCTCCTTAAGTAGGTTAGAGAATTGGTCGATGACCTTGTCATCACTTAGCCTCATTATCATACGATCCCCCTTTTCAACATGAATCAACAATCAACTAAGTAAAACTCATTAAGTTGTCAACCGAAAAAATCCTAAATCTAGGAATTTAAAAAAAAGTACCTTTTCATCGAAGACAACATAATAAATAGAAATGATCTTCCTTGGATAACCACAATTTGACCCATACATATCGAAATTTGTCCTCCAACACTCTCGATCAACCTTCACCAAAAGTGTGGCTTCATTATTGTGAGGAGCTACTGCATCAAGCCTTTGGTAGTGCAGAACCATTTGCAGAAATGGACATATAGAACAAACAGTATAAGTGTAAAAACCTACAAAAATTTTGTCAGAATGCAAAAGCAGAAGAAGGAAGAATAGAAAAACCAGGTACTTTGTGACATAGAAGTATAAGTGAAAAATACCAACATAATGTTGGCTGAATTCAAAAACGGATGGAAAAAGAGCAAAATCGGAGCATATTCGAAGCTCCTGGAAGAAAGACATCACTGTTGAAGAAGAGCTTAATTTCCTTTTTTCAATCGCAAACACTAAATGAATACCAAGTAAAAGCGTTGGCTTTGGAAAGTCAGAGCTTTACCCACTCTGATTGAATGTCAAAAACTTGAAAATGTAGAAAAAGAAGTGACAATGACTCACAATTCACTTTTTACAACTAAGATACTAATTCATGTTTAGTTACTCCGGAACGAAGCCAACGGCTATGAGAACGGCTTGGCATCTTGGAGTCGTTACTATGCTTGTAAACAGTGACATGTGAGACAGAAATACGGGAAATAAATGCATTTGCTTATTGTGCTATTACTCTTAAGGATATATTGATGTGCTCTTCCAAATTAGAAATTACTGTATGGTGACTTGCCTTACAGTTCCAATTACACTATTGCATTTCATACGTTGAATGTTAATGACAATGTTATTAAGCCCAGACTAGACCGATTATGTAATCGGTTTGGGCAAGTCCTCAACTTAAGGTTGGGGTAACCCGGTGAGTTGCGGGGTTAGCGCAGTTTACTTTTTTAAAAAATTTACCATGTTTTTTTGAAGCATAATAATTATGTTGCTAATGACTATGACTTTAGTTATTAAAGGATTGTATTGTAGGTAGGGATATTTTATTATCAACTATCTATTTTTATATTTTACTAGAAAGAATATTTACTTATTCTTTATAGTTTAATTTATGATGTCAATATGTTAAAGAAATTATAAAAATGTTGGACAAGTATATGATTATTATCTTAGTGATTCAAGATATTTATTGATATTTAAAATTTGGATAGTATGATAAGAATTTATTTTTTTTTTATTTCCTCATTGGTCTAGATCTTAGGTTGACTATGAGTTGACCCACTGACCCTTAACATGCTGCCTCCACCGCTTCAGAGGTGGATATAGGTTTAACAACCTTGGTTACAGGGTAGTTACTCACTATTACTTCATTTAATTTAATAAAAGATGAAGGAACAACTAACATCCTAAACTATTTTTAGGTGTGTAATTAACACCCTGAAGTATTTATTGGTTAAAATTTTAGACCTAATATATTAAAAATGGTGCAATCATCACCCCCAACCTAATAGACATTAAACTTCATTTTCTTCCCCCACTCAACAGCCACGTCTCTAATTATAGCTCAAATTCCTTGCATCCATGAAGTTGGAAATGAAATTGTTCCATCAATTTGTGGAGTTGATTTTCAGTCCTCACAAAATTAAAGGCTCTGATTTCAGTTTTGTCCCAACAGAGCTCAAGCAGAAAACGGAGTCACTCTGCAACCTTGCCGTGGTGTCTCGAACTAATGACGACACCAAAACAAGAAAGAATCAGAAAGGTTTCAAACCATTATCTCCTTTTCAAGAGAAAATCATGGAAAAGTTAGACGCAATCGTGAAATTCTCCGGGTAAATTATGACTTTCTTGGCCCAGTTGAATTAAGAATCAGATACTCCGACAAGTTATTGGAATTTCGAGTCAATTATCAGAACTCAAATGCGACTTTGTCGGCAAGTGCTTGAGTGGAGAACCAAGAGAGCAATGGAGCTGCAAGGCATCCATTCTTGCTTCCTACTCCTCTGAATAAGCTCATAAAGACGTCTCCTCGGTGCATCTGTGATTGGATAAACTCAGACGAATTCAAGGAAGAAGATGAAGAAGAAATCAAAATGAACAATGAAAACTCAGCGAATGAGAGGATTGGTAAATTTAAGGGTAAATTGGGAATTCGGAGATGGTTGAACTAAGAATTTGCCTGTTGCTCAAGAAAATTTTCTCTGAAAATGTTGTTTTGAAAAAAGGCTTCTTATTTATTGGTGGATTTGGGAAGGTCTAGTCCATAATGAAGAGGAAGGCGAAGAAATGTTAGAAATAACGAGCATTTCCTCCCCACACGTTGCACGGGAGCACTACTTCCATCTACATTTTCCCTTGCTTCATCAATTACACATTCATTACCATGATCAGTTTAATTTGACTATCAACATATGCAGCCAACATCAATTAACACATTTCGGATACAGTTACATCATGTGGAACATACATGTAAATATGTAATTGTACAACACAAACAAAATCAAACATGTAAGTACAATAATGACAACGGAGAAAACTAAAACTAAAACTTAAAGGACTGGAAATTTAAAGACAATAATGAAGATAATTGTGTATGTGAATGAGCAAATCACATGACACAAGGCCATTGGTAATATGAAATGTCAGATTATGACCTTAACCAAAATACAACAACCAAATCAATATTCTACTTTTCTTGCTTAACAACCTTCAGTATGCGATCGTTGGCATTTGGGGCTACTTCATATTGTCTTTCAGTGGCTGTTCCTTGATCAACCATGGCTCTTTTACTGTAAGCCTTTCTTTTTCCTTTAGGGGGGATGGTAGTAGTTCCAGAGCTATATATGGGTTCATTTGTACTATCTTTCGTAGAGGTTACTTGGCCAGTTGCAGTATCATTATAAGGTGTGGGCACTTCAACAACAGGCTATAAAGTCACATGCTATGAATGGTTATGGGGGGAAGTATAATCTGTTGTGGAAGTAGAAAAGGAGTTTTCTTGTGCCTAACCTCATGGGTGATGGGAGTTTCATTCAAGTTTGGTCCATCACTCTAAAAGAATGTGTGAATGAGTCAGTTATAAAACTTAGAAGTCAGAATATATGTTAATTGCATCATCAAGTTAGATTATAACCACGCCTGCAACAACTTGGTTGAACTGTTCATTCAAGTCCTCACAATGTGTGAACTGCTGAACACTAATGCTAGACCCATTGTGTTTGGCATTGAATTCATTACGCTCCAGCTTAAGAAGCAATCTCTTCCCAACAACTGAGTCACACTGGTCAGGAAAATCATATTCACGTTGATCCTGTCATAAGATAAATGCAAGCAAGAAATTGTTATAATGGAAGGACCAAACTAAAAATATTAAAGTGATGCTGTTGATTAAATAGAAATGCGTCCCGTACACTTATCAGAATCTGCTTAAGTTCTGCAGCTGATTTTTGTAGGAGTTGAGAAGCAAGCCTGTGCCAGAAAACTATATAAGCACTCCCTCGTTCATCACTAACTGTATAATGCACCTTTAACCTGCACTGAGACATAAACTTGTCAACCACATAGTGATGGGTCATGTATTTCTTCATGCATACTAAAGTGCAGACATGCTAGAAACCTATATCCTTACTTTGGTTCAATAATTTCAGTCTTCTTCTTACAAATATTATCATATACAATTCATAAATTATTATGGTTCATATGCATCATTTTTGCCTTTTACAATATATTATTTTTATAAACTTAAAAACCCTTACAACTGGCATTTTTTTATGGAACACAAATAGGTTGGTAGGCCAGTCAAAAGTGTTTATAAAGATTATCACATACAATTCATAAATTATTATGGACCATTGCAATATTTTTTTGATTCAATGATGAAAAAAGAACCGTCACTTTAATTGTATGAATAAGTTACAGATTTCAATCAGTCACAAAATTGTAGTTTTTTAATACTCCCCACATAGCTGGGGAATAGTTCAAACTGTTGTACTACTGACCTAAGTGAGTTGGAAAGAAGTGTTAGGAACAGGTGGCCTAAGTATAAACATGTAAGCATCACCAGCTAAACGCAGGGCAGATTATCACCTGCATAATTGTAAGCTATATCCTGACAAGACATTAGGTAAAGTTTGTCAAAAGTAGGCAGGGTAATAAGGAACTTTCATGGAAATATTAAGAACAATTGCAACAGATAATGACTAACCAAGATGATATCAATTCCGGATTTACCTAACCACAAATAACAAAAGCAAGTCAAAGAGGAAAATGACAGGACAAATGCTGGGATGCATCAAAAAATCAACCTCAGTCTGTATTGATATCAAGCAATGCATAAAAAAGGACATGATAATGCTTGTTATTCATGTTTAAGGTTTGTACTTACAATGCTTTATAAGAGGGAGTAATGGGCATACCATAAAGGTGCAAAATATATTTTCCTATTGTAATGGCACAAAATAACTTTCTTGGAAAGAGACCAAATGCAATTAGACAAAAGAAAAGGTATGGCATTTTTTTCCTACTTGCATATGGACAAAAGCCATAAAGGTGAAACACCCTATCTTTGGACAGAGATGACAAGCTGAGAATCACCCAATGCAAGGTCAACATAATAGTAGACGTAGGTTACTTGCTTTATATCCTGTATTATCAACAGACTAACATTAGATTAGTTACTGCCTAAAACAAAAAGTTTTGCAAAGGGCTCCAGATGTATTTAATGTAATAGGACTAAATGGTGAAAGTATTGAGATAAGAATAAGAATAAAATAATACAATGGTATAAGGAATTGTGAAGTTAAGAGACCAATGCAATTAGACAAAAGAAAAGGCATGGCATTTTTTCAAACTACATCCCAGTTTTCATTTGAGAATGCAAGTGATGATAGATAAAGAGATAAAAACAGAAACGATTATTGCTTTGGAGGTTTGTGGCCATAACTTATCGATATAGAAGCTTATCAACTAATTGGCATCGTGATATAAAATGTTAAGGATAATATTATGGCTTTTAAGACAGAAAAGCATGGTATAGCATCAGATACTAAATGATTGATAACCATTTAATGGAAAATAACGAAGTTGTTGTATGGGAATAAAAGAAACTAAGAATCCACAAGTGATAAAAAAAATGCATGTGAATTGCCATATGAAGGACATTAATTTCTGTAACACACACATATTCTTCAGCACAATTCCAAACAAAACCCATATGAGAATTCATTGACCACGGAAATCAAGAATAATATATATAGCTAAAGCAAATATGGAAAAAATTGTGGTAAAACTCAAATAGATCAAAAACTTGAAATAGAGAAAAATTCATCAAATGTATGACATGTGATTGACAAGATGTAGGTAATTCACACGGAAGGTTGTTTGAAAAGTTATTTTACATAAAGTGTATGGAAAATATATCACCAAAGTATGCAAGAGGCTTGAATATAATAAGACAGGTTGGACTAATATTGAACAATTGGAACAGCTTTTTGTGAAGTCCAACATATGAAATCCTCTAAAAAGGATAAAGCTTTATCACACACAAATCGATTTAACATCATTGTAAAACCAAATTTGTTTTGGACGTCGTTGACAAAGCCAGCTGTTGGGTCAAATCAAATCACAAAGTCCCATTGTTGCATGAATATAGATAAAGTATTAGGCAGATTAGAAAAGTAACTTCTTAAAAAATGAAATTGAGAGCAGACAGAGGTCCAGAACAAAACCAAATGAATCAAGAAAATGATATTGTTGTCATATTGTTCAACTAACAATATATCTGCATAATTTGGTTCAATAAAACATGTAAAGACCAATGGATGAACAAAACAGGTAAAGACCACAAGGTAAAGGCAACTTAAAATCCAATGACAGTTAACCATTAAACAAAAATAGGATGCATCAGTCAGGATATGTGCATTGGAGAAAAACATAAAGCTAATGAAGAACCACTATATAAACCACATAGTTAGTTGGTCAAGGGAGAAATTAAAATAACTTGAATCCATTATTAAACACAATTGGTCAAGGGAGAATGCAGATGATAGGGGGCGAGAATGAGGGGATGATTTTCCTGAACTTCTGGTGTCGTTCTTATAAGAGGATAGCTCCAAACACGCCTAGGCGTCGCCGTCAGAACATCACGACCATATATCGCTGGCGTGAGGTCATTGAAGTTCCCAGGGCTGAAGAAGACATAAATTTGCCGACAAGCACCAGTTAGGGGCAGAGTTAGGGTTCGTTGTTGCTGAGGACGAAGGCATTAATGCCAACAACGAACGAAGAAATTAAAAGTTGATTTCAGACGGAAAACCATTTTGAGCCATGACATTAATTATAGATATTAATGGTCAGCTTTATAAAGTTTTTTCCTTACTTTTTTGGCTGTGACGAATCTGTGTCACCAGTCACCACGTACCCTTTTCTTATGTTTAGGTGGAAACATGTCAAAGTCTCTCATAGTGACTTAAATTTGGGTTTTTCCGTTGCACTGCAGGTGTATGTCTTGGACAAGATATTATTTTATTTTACCAATATAAATACCGGGCCTTTAAATTGTAATAGTATGGGAAAGCCCAAGCATATATTTTGCCCACAGCCTCAGTATGGCGAAAGGTAGAACTGAAACACATATATAAAAATAATAAAAACAACATGAGATAGAGGGTTAACAACACAAAACGACAAGCCCAAATAAAGACAATACAGATTACAATTTAAAAACTAATATGACAACACACAATTTGACTGGCAATCTAAAAGTAGGTCCTAAAAAGTAGCTTCTAAACATACTAAGGACGATACAAATAATGTCTTATGTTTTTCTTGATTTTCCTGACCCCACATACTTTCAACCAGATTCCACAACATGACTTTTTTTCGAAGTGCTCAATACTTGATAAGCTTTACCCAAAACCTGCGAAAACCAGATGAAATAAATAAATGACAAGTAACCATTTCAACTAAAGATGCATCCTCCTAGTCCTATATTACTACTTCAGGTTAGAGAATGTGTACTATAGTTTGTTTGGCTGATGAAACATCAGTTTATATATACATACACATGACATTAGAAGCATAAATTTTTCCTATATGATAAAAATGCAAACATGCCTATCTTTATATTATGGACATAGCTGTCATCTACGGCTAAAAAATGCCCCCCTTAAAACGAAGGGGACAATCCAATATTGCCTAATATGCTTGATAAAAATAAATTATAAAAAATCTAACAAATTTTGCCCCATTAGAACTGAATCTGAGAGATGCTCAAAAATAAATAAATTAATGCATGTTTGTCAGCAGTTGTCTTTCTCCTTGATCTAATGCAAAAACATGCAGATCTATTTATGGATGTAACTTTTCTCACTCAATGATCTTTCTAGAGTTCGTTTTGCACCCCTAAGGCATTCTTCTTTTACCATAGCAGCAATCAGCTCCATACACACACACACATATGTATATGTGCATGTATGTATTTCTGTAGAAAATCCAGCACAGACATACGTGTGTGTGTGTAGAAAATCCAGCAACAATTAGTAGTAGTATAAGGAGAAGAAATCATACCATACATAAGGTGATCTGTTGACAAGCATGGCAATTTTTGTTGGATATCTCTACCACATTCTCTTCTAAACCCATCTTAAGTATAAACGGTAATGAAAGTAGACACATATTAGATAATCTGAAGACAACAAGTGATGTTCATGTATCTCATGCATCACTCATGTTAAATAGTGAGATGCCATATGTAGCACTGTGCATCAAACTTCCAATATATTGTCTCTAAAGATTCAATAAGCATAGGATATGCAAATCATAAAGGTAAATGACTGCTAAAAAAATGAATAAAGCATTACTTTTAAAAAGGCTTTATCCTATCATTACTGGATAAAGTAAATTGAGCTTTTTCCATATTCTACTCATTTTCAAAACACAACTGTTGATACTGCACAAATAAACACATAACAGTGCTACAATACAACACTTTGTTGGACCTATAGTGTTGATAAAGTTAAAAAAAAAATCAGGGGAAAAAAGGGCAACCATGCTGAAGGTTGTAACGGTACACGAAACTGGTTATTACCCTACGGCCAACACTCCATTATCTTCAAGAAGAAGAACTACCTCCTTTGAGACGATACCTCCAGAATGACCCAAACTTGGCTCAATAATATTCTTCAAAATGCCATAAACATCTGCACATAAAACGTATAACTTCCTTAAAAAATTGATATGCATTAACAGTTAACATAGACTCAAATTTTATCATTTGCGGCATGAGTAGACCTACTATACTCTATGCGTTATGAACACAACTCAGAAGATGTGAAACGGTTCGTAGGTTGAAACAACAGACTCACACATTCCTTCACGGAGTTCCGTCAGTCAGAGAACCTCGCTTGAAGTTTCCATGACAGTGATCTGCAGTATACAATCGAGAAGGGCAGATTAAGGTACTGAACAGAGAGGATATTATGTGTCTTTTACTATTAAATGGTTAATGATATATATAGTGGGAGGAAGGAATGGGTTAGCATTAAATCCTACAACAACCCAACAACCATTCTGTAGTATAATTAAATGGGAGAAATGTCAGGCACATTTATGTTGACAGACTAAGGAGCAGAGATAACTTAAGATGAGTATATATTCTAACCTCATTGAGCTTGTCATTTGATTTTGCAAACTAAGTCAGGCCATTCTGAAGGACGTAAGATGAGTCCGCGTACACGTATGTCAGCCATGATTTGTATGAGGTTCTGCCGCAAAGGATTCACCTAATGAACGATGTATTATGGAGGGATATAGGTTCAGATGCGAAGGACCTAATGTGAAGCACATAAGCAATTGTTAGATGCTGGTTTGGGCGAGAGGTTTCAGAATGAATTTGAATTTTCGAACCACTTCACGTTTTTTAATTGGCACCAACAGGTCTAGTATTCTAGCAGCTTGGTTAGGAGGCAGAGGAGGAATAAATTATTAGAGAAAAATCGTCAGCCGTCCATTTATTGTGAACAGTGTTTCTTTATGATTGATGTCGTCCATTTATTGTGAACAGTATTTGGTGAAAGAGTATTATATTATATATTGATCATATTGGTATTGATATTGATTTGGAAGTTAGGTTAATTATGCCTCACCTTATCGACACTTGACGGGCGCCCAACTATAAAATAAATGTAAAATTTATCCTAGAAACGGAGGCTAATGTCGGTTAAATTGGAGGTGCTGATTGCACCATTTTTAATATATTAGGGCTAAAATTACAGTAATAAATATTTTAAGATACTAATTAAAAAAAAAAGTCGGAGGTGCTGATGCCCAATGAAAACCAGCGGATTTGCAAAGAGTGGAAAGGAGTGGGACACGTTTGCTGCAGACCTCATCCACTCCTCATCCAACGTGGCATCATTATGATCCATCACCTCTTCTTTTTCCCTTCTTCTCCTCCATCCTCCTGCTGCATCGCAGTGAAATATGGCGCTGAGGGCCGCTCAGCTTCCAATGCCTGCCCGAGTTCCCCTCACCACTCACCACTTTGCTGCAAACGCCCAACTCTCATGGTGTCGTAGTGTATCGCCCCACCCAATCCTCCTTCTCCCTTCCCTTTCCCTTTCTCCTTCTACGGGTTCGCTCCTTTCATTCTAAATTTTGCGCACTTATCCAGATTCAGGTGATACGGATTTCTCTGAGATCTGCATTTTACGATATTGTTTACCAGGAGCAATATTGCATACAAGTGCCCCGGTGAGATGCTCGGCGCAGGGTCAGACCGCGGGGGCGGTGAATCTTGGTCCTGGGACACCTGTCAGGGCAACAAGTATTCTGGTGGTTGGGGCTACGGGGACTCTGGGAAGGCAGGTTGTGAGGCGCGCGCTTGACGAAGGTTACGATGTTAGGTGCCTCGTCAGGCCTCGCCCTGCTCCGGCTGACTTCCTTCGAGACTGGGGAGCCACTGTTGTCAATGTACTTGTTCATCCTATTTCTCCATGTTTTACCACCATTTCTATCTGGATCTTCCATTCTATGTTTTCTTTCATTCCCTTGATCTTGTAGAACTATGGCAGCAAGCGCTAAATTAGTTTCTGAAGCTCATTGTTTGAGCTTCTCAACTAAGAGGCCAATTTCATAAATGCTTTTCTAATATTTTTTGTTATCAAAATTAGAAGCAGCACAGCTGCAGCTCTTGCGTAAATCTGATTAAATTTTCCATTATCTATCATTCTTATTCAGAATCTTCTGTAGCGTTGATTTTTAGGCATTCAGCGGATCCCCCTCAACTGTAATACTCGTATCTCTTGACTCCTACAAGATATACATTAGTTACTAAGTCTATTTCCTTTGAGCAGGCAGACCTCAGTAAACAAGAGACCATCCCCGCCACGTTGGTTGGAATACATACGGTGATCGACTGTGCCACCGGACGTCCAGAGGAGCCCATTAAAACTGTAGGCTTCGGATTGTACATTAACTTCTCATTTTGTTTTACCTTTCTTTGACTCATTCAGACTTGATTTGTAAATATTTTGATTAATGATATATCCTTTTCCACTAAAAAAAAAAAAAACTGTTGGTTTTTATTGCTTTCTTTCTTTATGCGGACTTATTTTATGAGAAGACTCTGAATAGTAGTCTTTATCCTTTCATTCTGTTTAGGTAGATTGGGAAGGAAAAGTTGCTCTTATACAATGTGCTAAGGCAATGGGAATTCAGAAATATGTCTTCTATTCCATCCATAACTGCGATAAACATCCAGAGGTTCCACTGATGGAGATCAAGTATTGCACCGAGAAGTTTCTCCGTGATTCAGGCCTCCAACACATCATTATCCGTTTATGTGGTTTCATGCAAGTAATTCATTCCAGAAATTAATGTTTTGGGCTTTCTTCTGTAACTTTCTAGCACATTTTCAACTTTCAAGCCATCTTTTTGAGAGATTAACATTGTTGATACTAGGAAAATTTTGTGGCTAGGAAGCAATTTAGAAGAAACTAACATTAATGTACTATCACTTTTATAATGTCACGTCTTTCCAACTGTTTCCTAATATGAATGATGTACGTAAACAAGGCAAAGTTTCTTGGAAAGGACATATTCAGTGGTGATGCATTTTGAATCCTTTGATTAAAAGCATGGATGGAAATTCATATATTAGATTTTTCTTCTCTGCTGTTAACAATGAAATGTTTGACTTAAAATATTGCAGGGTCTTATTGGGCAGTACGCGGTTCCAATCCTGGAAGAGAAATCCGTTTGGGGTACTGACGCCCCGACAAGAATTGCTTACATGGACACTCAGGTTGAGTAAAGCATCTCTGGCTCCTTTTTTTCTGTTCGGTTTCTTATTCCAGGTCTCTAATCAATTTCTAAATTTTTGTAGGATATAGCTCGCTTGACATTTATAGCCATACGGAATGAGAAAGTAAATGGGAAACTTCTTACATTTGCTGGTCCTCGTGCATGGACAACGCAAGAGGTATACATATGATGAGATAAACTAAGTAACGAGTTTGCTCATAATCGTATACCTTGCTCACCGATCTCTTTCATTCTTGATTTTAGGTGATAACGTTGTGCGAGAGGCTTGCAGGTCAAGATGCTAACGTAACTACAGTTCCGGCCTCCATTTTAAGACTCACTCGTCAGTTGACCCGGCTTTTTGAGTGGACAAATGATGTTGCTGACAGATTATCTTTTTCAGAGGTATCATTTCCTCAGAAGATATTTTTTGAACAAAACATGACTTGTATCTCAACTCCTGCACTTATTATAAATATTAAAAACTTGGTATCTCTGATAACCTCCATTGACTTCATACACATACGTGTTTGTGAAATTTCTCTGTGGTGTACTCACCTCACGCTACCTATTCATTGTCTAAATGTTGCCACAGCCTTCCTGTTGAAATCTTAAACAAGATATTCTTTCTGGTTAAGCAAACATGTCGACAGTTGTAGCTTACTTGAGTATACTTTCCCCATGGTGAATTCTGCTTTAGCTTCCTGGCTGGATATTTTATTCCATTGCTAAATTATAAAACAATTGTGAGGATTCCATATTGGATGTTCAGACCCTGAAATTATTATACACGTTTTACAAAATAAACACAAAATTTGAAAATCATATATATTAAAATATGAGTTGTACAGCATGGAAGTTGGCATGTTCATTTTTTGAGCTGTATATGTCGTCTATTTGAATTATCAACTAATTTTGAGCACCTAGTTTTCTATGTATATATAGATAGCATTGAACTGGTGGTTAAATAAAACTATAGTGGGACTAATCGTTTAAATGGGAAACTATATAGGTGCTAACAAGCGACACAGTTTTCTCCGTTCCGATGGCGGAGACATATAATCTCCTTGGCGTGGATCAGAAAGATATAATTACATTAGAGAAGTATTTGCAAGACTACTTCACAAACATACTGAAGAAATTGAAGGATCTTAAAGCACAGTCAAAGCAAACGGATATATACCTCTGAAAGATGAGTTTGTGAAAACTGAAAACAAGGTAATTTATGCAGAAAGTTGGATATATAGGTAACACGGTTTATCTGTTTTGTTGGACTGTAATTAAATTTGGTTCTTGTACTGCCTCTTCCCTTTCTTCTCTTTCCAATTCAAAGGGGTACCGGTGCTCTGCCCTGCTATTTTTCTTTTTTCATAGTTAAGCAACTTGAGAATAATTTTTATGAGATACTGAAGTGCATTCATATTGCTTTTGAATAGTGAATTATGCGTGGCTCAACCGCTAAATATGAAACTTACCATTACAACTCTTGTACGCAACAAAAAGGTCTTTCGGGTTTTGACCAGGAAAAAAAGGTCTTCTGGGCGGAAAAAACGAAGAACAAAAGAAAGGACAAGTAGCAATAGAAGAGCTTGGGGAACATTCTAAAACATAATTTAGTATATTTGCACGTTGATCTTATGGGTTCTTTTTTTTTTTTTTTTTTTTTGCCTGATTTGGTTCTTTTGATTGATTGAGTCAAGTGAATTGACCTGAATATTGATTGTATGTGATTGACTTTTTTTTAATTAGACGGACTGATTCAATAGAGGCCCTTTTTTCTTCGTAAGAAACCAGCCATTCCAAGAACTGACGATGGTTTAACAAGATTTTCCTGTCTAAAATGCCGATGGGAACAACTACCTCCTGTCCCAATAGAGGGTTAGATTGGTTCTAATTAAACATCAATCCACTTTGTTGCCCATATTTATATTATTTTTCTAAATTATTTCAATATTTTTATTAATTACACATATTAATGGAGTTTACATGAGAAACTAGTTTCAATGCAGATGATTTAAGAATCTATTTTATAAAAACCAATACATACTTTTAACAACTAACTACTTTAACTATATTTTTTAGGGAAAATGACTTAAAAATATCTTGGAAGCAAATTAATTGTTAAATGTTACCACGCGTGCAAGCAAACATCCGTCATGTGTAATAGAGCTTCCCTTGTGTGCAATCATTTTCCGTGTGTACAAAAAGTTTTCATACGAAATTGCAAACATCTTCTGTTTGTGTGTAACATATTACCAGTCGTGTGTAATGGTAGTATTTAGTAATTAATTTGCCCCCAAGATAGTTTTAAACAATTCTCCCATTTTTCTAATTTAAATTAATTAAATAGATGTTATATTAAGGAATAGAGGGAGAATCTAATTAAAATATTCAACGCTATTATTCTAATGAACTTTCCAAGTTTTGTCCTTCCTTAAATATCTTAGTTTCGTGGTTTAGCAAGGTTGAAGGCCTCCAATTCTTTAATTTATACTGCTTGATCCTTGTTATAAATCTAGTTTGCCAAAAATTTTGAGTTTTAGACAGCCGTTAATAACTATTTTTCAATATTAACTCTATTAAAAATGTAGGGAGAATGTATATCATCTTTTTTTATATATATATTCATTTCTTTCTCTGTTGCTTTTTATAAGATAAAATTCTTAATATGCCATGTTCCTTTTATAAAATAGGATTAGGGGATATATAAATATTTTTTTATGTAAACTCTCCATTTTACCCTCACTTAATTACAAAAATTACTCATACCACTATTCTATTTAATTTTTACCACTCTAGTTTTATTTATAAGTCCTAATCAACTTACTTTCACATACCAAGGAGAATTAGTCAACTCATTAATGATAAGCTAAATTTTCAATTTTTCCCTCATAAATGGTTCCAAGAGCCAACATAAATAATTTTTTTTTATTGCAATTAATGGGGGTAAAAGTGTAAACATCACATTTATTACTCTGAAAGTGGATTTATAATAAGGAACAAAATATTTCCTAAAAAAGACTTATAAATAAGTACAGAGTGGTATGTTTAATTAAAGCACTCAATATACTCCCTCCAGTCTTTTTTATAAATAATTTTCTCTCTCTTAGGGCTGATTTTTAATAGGGTTAAGGTGCAAAAATAGCAATGAACTATTTCTTAAAGTGCACCCAACACAATTAACTATTTTGGGGTGCAAAAATATACATTATGAATTTTTAGGGTGCAAAAGTAGACATTATGAATTTTTTTGGAGCAAAAATAACAATTTTTGCACCCTAGAATAGATAACAAAATTGCTATTTTTGCTCCAAAAAAAATTCATAATGTCTACTTTTGCATCCTAAAAATTCATAATGTTTATTTTTACATCCCAAAATAGTTAGTTGTGTTGGGTGCACTTTAAGAAATAGTTCATTGTTATTTTTGTACCTTAACCCTATTTTTAATATAAACAACTTTTTTTACCTCAAAATATAAAATGTTTCTTTCTTTTTTAACTTCTATTAAATACATATATTTATATCAATTATTCAACACTCATCGCTAATTATTTTTCATTTAATAATTTATTACATATTCTCTCTCATATATTTTTTACTCATACTCTCTCTCATGTGTACTCTTTTCATAAATAGGGGACATATTTGAAAAAGATATAACATTTTTGATACATTTATTATTTTTAACTAATCTTAACTGCCAATTTATTTTATACAATCAAGATATTGTTTCTTATAAAAAGGACATGAGAGAATAATATATTCTCTCTTCCACATAAATAAGGATATTTTTTAAAAAAAAATTCATTTTAAACATATTTATTATAATTACCTTTTTTTTAATAACAATTCAGTTAATCGTATCTTATAAAAAAGAATAGAAACAAGAACAGGAACGATGGGTATTAAATAAGGACTAATTTAGAAAAATCAATCAATTTAAAACATATTAATTGTCTTAACTATATGTGAGATTTTGTCAGACTAGACTTGTAATTACAAAAATCAGATGTCAAGGAAATGATAGTTGACCGTCTTTAAATGATCTGATTTGATTTTTTTTCCAACTTTAAAACCTCAATTAATAACAAAGTAAAGTCGGGGAAAATAACTAACGTGGCTGTTGGTGCTTCAACATTCCAAGGCTTCCATCTCAATATTACCCACTTCAGACCTAGATAGCATTTAACAAATATGCAAATGTGACGGAAATGTTCAACATGCACAAGCGCCTTGTCCGTTGCAGGAGTACAAATTAGCTTGTAAGAATGAAGGACATTGCATATCAAACTTTAAGCTCAGGTTGATTTAGCGAGCTGTGGACCTTTTGATCGCAAGGAAGGCTGGGGGGTTGTGGGCGAAAGATGAGTATGAGATTGCTTCTCCGGACGCCAGAAGCTAGTCCTAGGATTTCAACACTGCGTCGGGGAAAATAATAGAGGCAGGAAAACAACAGAAATAATTAAATTTAATTAAACTTAACAATTTCTTTTAAGTAAATTTAAATAAACATGACTTTTTCTCAGGGTTCTAGAACCCGAACCGGATTGGGTGGTCCAACCCGTGAACTGGCGACCCAGTGGCAACACCGGGCCCGTTCGGTGACCGATCCAGTTTGCATTTTTTAATTTTTTTTTTAGAATTTTATATAAATAAGCATAAAATATTCAATTTATCACCGGTATGGCCCCGATTTAGCTCTGGTTTGATTTCGATCTGATCTACTGACCATTGACCTAATATCCCGAACGGTTCAATAACCGATCCGGATTTCAGAACCTTACTTTTTTTTCCCCTTTTGAATATAACGTTAAAATTGAAATTCTACTTTTTCCCTTCCGTTTTACGTTTGTCAAGGAAGACATGTTCTGACAAGTCCTAGAAAGTAAACTTGATCATAAATCAGCCCAGGCCTGTGAAAGGAGAAATTCCGAGAGCTCCACAAGGCTTCAGCCATCGACACGAAGGGCTATGGATGGAGAGCTTGGCTCAGTTTAGAAATAATGCCTCCACCTAGTTACTTAACAAGTAGAACTAAGTTTCGATCAAAAGAATCGTATAAATGTATACTAAAAACCAATTATGTCAATATGAAATCGAAACACTCACTTCCCAAACAATAGAAACGCTTGGGGGAAATATAACATTGTTGACCTGTGTTGCGAATTCTCAAGCAATTAACAAGGGTGGAAATTAACAGTGGCGTAAGCAACAATAATAAATTCAACCTATATCATCTCCCTCAATCTCAAATCTTGAACCGAGAGAGGGTGAGGCTGATTTGGGCATACCAAGTGCATTTGAGAAAAACAGTGAGATCATGTGCCAAACACTCCCAAGTAATTATGCAGCCTATAGCATATTGTCTCTTGGCACGAAAGCCTTTTTTTTTTTTTTAGTGAAAAAAAGATATTGCCTCTTGTGCACAATATTGTCTCTTGGCACGAAAGCCTTCATTGCAAGTATTTCAGCTGAAAAACTATCCGGGGATGCAATTACAAAATAGAAAGCTGGCATAGATGCAATGGATATCAATTAGTTACCAAAGGAATAAACACCAGTAGATTGCAAGGAGATATTCATTGCCATGTACAACCCTTACTGAAGTATTCATCGGCATGAAGTACGATTAATTGCCAAAGAATCTTCCCAATTAAATGGCATCACCTCACCATAAACTTTTGCCTCGGAAACCCAGTTAAACACAATCAACTGCTGACTCTTGTCTTTAATCTAGATCGACTACTTGTCTAATTAGATATGATAAAATACCTTCTTAACTGGAGATTCGTAAGAGCAAGTATACATGGACATTTCTCCACAATTAGAATCAAGAAATATCGCAATAAGGGGTATTGGTCGTACAAAGTCATTATATGGCTTTAAGCAACACCCTGTGCTTTGTTTGAAAGATATGGTAGTCGAAGGGAATGTGGACCATCAATGCGAGACAGATCACACATTGTCCACTAAAATTGCCTCTAGTAAAGTTGCCATCTAAATTTTTTATGTAGATGATGCAGTCATTACAAGAAATTACTTGGGTAAGCTCGAAAGATCAAAGGAGGACCTTGTGACAGAATTTGAGTAGAAGGCCTAAGAAGCTTTAAATGCTTCATAGAGATGGAAGTAGCAAAATCTAAAGAAGGCATAATTGTTTCTCGAAGGTATTATACACTAGAATTATCCATTGAGATTCTCATGAAGCCAACAAGAAAATGGGTCACAAAATAAACAGTGCACTAATGGACATTAGGATGCACCAAAAACTAGTAGGAACAAGCGATCAATCTTACTCATACATGAGCCAACATTTGTTTTCCTATAAGCATGATGTCGATTTATGAATAAACACAGAAGAACACATAGAGATTG
This sequence comes from Albizia julibrissin, assembly GCA_037074505.1. NCBI lineage: Eukaryota > Viridiplantae > Streptophyta > Magnoliopsida > Fabales > Fabaceae > Albizia > Albizia julibrissin. The sequence goes on along the minus strand of CM073480.1, from coordinate 244,349 downwards.
TCAGATAGCTTACAAAATATTGAAATATCAGAAGCTAACACAAAGGATTGGTATTTTAAGAGGGGAGCACGTCTAGAAATAGAAGTCCACACAGATCTTAATTAGACATGATCAGTCATGTACAAGAGATCAACCACTAGTTGTGGTTCATTTGTCTGGGGTAATTTGATATCGTGGAGGAGTGATTAGGGCATGTTTGGTATGATGGAATTGGGGGGTATGGAATTGGAATTGGATATCAATTTCATGCCTAAGTTTGTTTGGTATGATGGAATTGGAAATTTTTGCAATTCCATGTGGAAGCCAAATCTCCTCAATTCCATCAAATTGGCTTCCACCCAAAAAGCAAAGATTTGCAATTCCATGTACCTAAATCCATTTTTGCCCTTCAACTTGCATGGTTTTATCTAAAGTTATTAAACTTGGACCGGTCACTAAACCAGTCAGGGTACTGGGTAAAGGGTTAGTGGGTCAGATCGGAGTCAAACTGAATCTAAACCAAGGTCAAACCGGTGAGAAATTGAATATTTTAGGCTTATTAATATGAATTTTTTTTAAAAAAAATAAAAATAATTTTTTATTAAAAAAAAAACCGAACTGGAGCAGTCAAGGTACTAGGTCAAAGGTTAGTGGGTCAAACTGGAGCTAAACCAGGACTAAACCGGTGAGAAATTGAATATTTTAGTCTTATTAATATGAATTTTTTAAAAATAAAATAAAAATCATTTTTTATTAAAAAAAAAATGTCCGGTCCAGGTTTAGTAACAATGGTTTTATCTCATTCCACTTTTTTAGGTTGGCATATTGGTAATTTTACATTTTAAATATAAATATTAAATAAAAATAATATTTGAATTCCATGTACATACCAAACACACTTTTAAACCACATTTCCATTTCCATATCCATATCCATCAAAATCAATTCCAGTGTACCAAACGAGCCCTTAGTTGTAGCTAGACGTAGTGATTGAAGCAAACTAGAACTGGGAATTCACTAAGGCTTGTGGTTGAGAAGACTACTTATAAAGTTTGAGTGTGGACTTAAAAGCACCAATGAAAAGTCCCATGTAAAAGAATGACTACCATAAGCATTGCATAAAATTTCATACATCATGACATAAGATTGGTCCTAGTTTTACAGAAGAAAAGATTGAATCAAACAAAATCGGTCTCTCATAAAAACCCACAAATGCAAAGGTGACAGATTTGATCAAGATCATTATTTCTGTATCTTATTTGAAATTGTTTTTGGCCCAAAAAATACCAATTTAGTTTTTTTTTTTGGTATTTCTTTACTTGATTTTTCACTATACTTTTTTTTTTCCTTAAAAAAAACCTAGATGGTGTTGAAAGTACTTTGCATGGAGTCTAAAGTAAGCCACATTATTTATGATTTATAAATATTGAGACCTCCTATAAATTTTATATTTTATATATTAGATATTACCTGTATACCTAATTTTGAGATAGGATGATCCGTTTACTTCAAATCCTTTTAATCTGGACACTTTTTTTTTTTTATTACTTCAAACCCTAATCTGGACACTTCAAAAAAAAAAACAAAATCAGAAAGCCTGAAGTAGCATCTTAACACCGCCTACATTGACAGACCACTAATGGTAGCCCTCTTGTAAGATCTGAATACATTCAACCAGGAAATGGAGCACATGACTTCAAAAGAATCTGGACACTCTTTATGACAAATAAAACTGAAAAACAGAGTTCAGACTCCGACTTCACCAAAATTAATTTGGCCTATCTCAGAATTGACAATGACCACTGACCAGTGAAAGGCAAGTGCAAAGTACAAATACCACAGCTTTAAAGAAAGATTCAAACTAACCTTATTCTTGCTAGCAGGATTGCACATTAGAAGGCAGAAAATTTAAAAGAAACTGACAAAAATCACCTTATAAACATAACTTCATGAGCAATGTCTCATTAATCTTTCTAGCACGTCCACTTAGATCAGGTTTTGGAAAAGGAAGGAAAAAGAATAAGATATCACTGATCAGAGACTAACTTCAAATGAGACAATGCTTCTCAACGAGTGAAACTTACCACTGAAATAAAAATGACACAAAAACAGCTGTTACATGAAACTAAGAAGAATGCAAGCGGCAATCCAATTTCTTTATAACAAGGACGAGTTGTATAGCATGAGATCCTGAACCCCTTTCAGACAATGAACGTTGAATGAATATTGACTCTGATGGTATATTACCTCATTGTCTGTGTTATCATCAACAATTTGGCCTGCCGAAATGGGCATACAATCTCGTCTGAACTATTGAGTTGAAGAAGAACAAGCATTGCCCAAACCCATCTTCTGTCCCAACATTGTCAGCTGCTCTACAAAGTCCTCACCAGTGAGAATTTCTGTCGTTCCATATATAACATGCTTGACGGGCTGCTGACGCTGTGCAAGCTCTTGTAGACTGCCATATTCGACATAATTACCACCACCAATCATGAACACAATTGCCTCCTTAAATGGTCCTTTCAAATGGCTGCCACCTGCTCCTGAGCCAGACTTAGGAGCACGAGGATCAAAAGCAAGGTATGAATCTATTTCGGGATTAGGCCTCCCTTCAGTCAAGGCTTCAACTGTCCTTGTCAATGCTAGCTGCCTGTCATTAGATAAGAGATTCTTGACACCAGCTGTCACTGCACTAATTGACTGCCCATAGAGTTTCTCAGCCCAGTCAACAATATTACTTCTGCTAGCAGAATTTGCAGATGCCAATGAAACATTCAATGATTTGATCTTCTTCACATACTGAAAAGCAGCGGTATCAACCTCAGATTCCCTCAGTGCCAATTCCACAGCTTCCACTTCTGACTGATTAATGCTTTCAGAAGAAATTAGATACATGATGGCAAAGCGAAGCTTATCAATCTTCGTCCCCTTCCCTCTGAGCACAGCAAGTAGTTCATTGCGTTCAACACCCCCCCTAACCATCATATCATTTTCCTTTTTTGCATAAGAATCCAGTGATCTCTCCTTGATCTCACCCAACAACACAGTAGCAATGTTTGTGTGCTTATCAATAACCTGTTTTCTTTCAGTCAGCTCGGGCAGTGAATTCACAGCATTCATCAAATGCTTTGTGTTACCAATCAAGTCTGTCCCATCAAATTCTGCACCATTGGTTCCACCAGTCCTCTTATTTACCTCATCCACGTCTTTCTTATACTTATTCAGCTGGGTCTCAATCTCCACTGCAACTTCAGGAAATTCTAATGATCCATTTGCAACCCAAAATGAGTCTGAACTATCCAACTCGTAAGATCTCATCCCACCTTTTTCTCCTTGCACACTTAACCTATTCAACTTCAATCCAAGAACATCGTGAACAAGGGGTCGATAACGAAAATCATGCTGTATAGCAGCTGATAACTCAAAATTCCTATCAAATATACACAAAACTGGGCGCTGAAAGGAGCTAACAAAATTACCGCCCTCTGTAAACAAATTGTTCTTTGCCAACATATGGTCTCGCAATCTCTGATCCAATGCTGATGCAACCATCTCTGCAGGACCACCACGTGGACACCTTATGATTGGCACAACAGCAAGCGTAGCTAATACACAAAACAAACCGCTAACAACCTTCTCTATAATCTCCTCAATTTCACGATCTCCAGCTGAAGGATCATTCAATTGGACATAGGTGGACTTTTGAGACAAGGAAAACAAATTATCTTCCAATGTCACAAACTCCAAGTACTGATCATGCACCTTGGATATCCGATGAGTTGAATCTGAATTCAGAGTCCCAGATGCAAGATCCTCGAGAAGTGGACGAGGGATGGAGGTTGAGAAATTGAGGTGAAAACTATCGTAGAGTGAGCGGGATGCATCGGCGATGATCCGCTGGATATTAGATTGGTTAGGTTGAACGAAATAGACGGCAGGCACGTCGTGGACAGGTTTTCGGTCCTTGTCAATGAGAAAGTAAAGGGTTACGCCATGCTTGCGGAGGTCCTTAACATGGATCAACGGGGAAAGGATGTTTTGGCAGAACTTGTCGTAGATCAGTATCTTGTACACCTCTTCGTTTGCGGTACCCGTTGCGTTAATTGGTTGGTTCAGATTCAACATGCGGACTATGCATTCTGTGCCACCAACAAACAGATCAGGCTCGAGAATATCAATACGCGGAGAAATGATCAAGTTTTTGATTCAGAAAAAGAATTCGAGGGATTTAATATTTTAATAATCAAAATTAATTGCACAAGGCATAGGCGTAATCAGTTATGGCTAAAGAAGATGTTTATTATCTGTAGCAAGAGATTGAAGCTCTCTTGGCCTAAACTTTCACAAAAGAAGAAATCAAAAGCAAGATGAGAATTACCGGTTTGCTTCTGGCGAAGATTAAGAGACATGACTCCGAAGCCCGAATCCTGGCCGTATGAGTTTTACTTCGTTCTTCCTCTACGCGCAGGTGAAGGGACGTAAGAAGACGGGAAGGGGCAGGTGTTCACTTGATCCTTGGTGGGGGACTGGAGGGCTTTTCTCTCTAGTCCCCTTTATGTCATGCCTTCGAGGAATCAGATTGGTAATTACAAGGACCAGTACGGACAGCTATTTGCTATAGCGAGATCTATATGGTATAAATAAAATTTTAACGATGTAGATTTTAAATTGATAAAATTTTATATAAATACCAAACAGAATTACAAAACCCCTAAAAGTTTGTTAACACTTCAAAATGGTTTAAAGGTAATAGGTATTAAATTGAAATTTTAAAATGTTGACACTTTTACCATTTTGCCTCTCAATTAAAAAAATAAAAAGGGCCTCGCGCGGAAACCACTGCCGGCCGCCGACTGGTGGGACCCCCCGACAACTTGAGCTCTGCCAGCCACTGGCCACCAGAGCTCTGACAGCCGGAGTTTGTTTGGGGGGGAGGGGTTTTTTTTTCAAAAAGTTCCAAAGGGGGCCTTGCCGGAACAACCGCCGGCCACCAGCAGCTAGCGAGTAAGACCCCCGACGACCGGAGTTTTTTTTTTTTTTAGGGGTTTTTTTTCAAAAAGTTCCCAATGGGGCAGGGGTGGGATTGAACCTACCCCACCCCCTTAACAAAAGGTTTTAGTGGCCACTGGGCCACCAAGCTCTTTTGATATATATACACATTAATAAATATATGTATAACATAAATGAAGGTATAAAAGCGTTACCAAAATCAATAATGGAAATAACAAAGCCCGTAATAGTTTTGACAAAAACGATAATAGGAATGACAAGTAGCGCATGACCTCCTCACCAAATGTGTGAAGGTGTTGGCCCAGAGGGGCTCTAACAAGCTCATTTGATATATATGTGTATATATATATGTATATGTATATGTATAACATAAATGAAGGTATAAAAGCGTTAATAAAATCAATAATGGAAATGACAAAGCCCATAATGGTTTTGACAAAAACAATAATGGGAATGACAAGTAGCACATGACCTCCTCACCAAATGTGTGAAAGTATTGGCCCAGAGGGGGCTCTGACAAATTCACTAATGGGAATAATTAAACCTGTAATGGTTTGGTCGAAACCCCCTCTGGGCCAACACCTTCACACATTTAGTGAGGAGGTCATAGTTGTCATTCTCATTATTCATTTTGCCAAAACCATTATGGGCTTTGTTATTCATACAAACATGTGTGTGTGTGTGTCAAATAAGCTTGTTAGAGCCCCTCTGGGCCAACACTTTCACACATTTGGTGAGGAGGTCATGCGCTACTTGTCATTCACATTATCATTTTTGTCAAAATCATTACTGACTTTGTCATTTCCATTACTGATTTTGTTAGCACTATTATACCTTCATTTATGTAATATATATATATATATATATATATATATATATATATATATATCAAATAAGCTTGTTAGAGCCCCTCTAGGCCAACACATTCACACATTTTGTGAGGAGGTCATGCGCTACTTGTCATTCTCATTATCGTTTTTGTCAAAACCATTACAGGCTTTGTCATTTCCATTATTGATTTTGCTAACGCTTTTATACCTTCATTTATGTTATACATATATTTATTAATGTGTGTGTGTGTGTGTGTATCAAAAGAGGGTCACCAAGCCCTTTTGTTAAGGGGGTGGGGCGGGTTCAATCCCACCCCTGCCCCCTTTTGAACTTTTTGAAAAAAAAACCCTCCCTAAAAACTCTGGCCGCCGGAGCTCTGGTAGCCAATGGCCAGAGCTCCGGCCGACGGGGGGTCCCACCCGCCTACGGTCGACGATGGTTCCGGTGAGGCCCTTTTTATTTTTTATTTTTTTAATTGAGGGGCAATATAGTAAAAATGTCAATATTTTAAAATTTAAATTTAATACATGTCACCTTTACGTTATTTTGAAGTTTTAACAGACTTTTAGGGATTTTGCAAGTTCGTTTGGTATTTATATGGAATTTTCCCTTTAAAAATTTTAATTATTGATATTTTAATCAAAAAAATCATTTTTTAAAAAAAGTTGGAATTAAGAGATTATTTTTATTTCAAATTTCTTATTTTTTAAGAAAAAAATAAAAGTAAAAAACTTTAATATACATTATTTAAATTAGATTTGAACGGTAATAAATAACTCTAGGAACTTATCATTATAATGAGCATTGAAACTGATTCCTCCTCATGACATGTAAGAGCTGAAAAGGAGAGAAATGACCATTGTAGCTGTATCTCATTACTTCTTCAATCTTACAATTAATTTGTTAGTTTATTATTATAAAAACAATAAATATGTATTACCAAAAAAAAAGGAAAAATATAAAAAAATACCATTGAGCTTCAAAATCTTAAATCAATGATTTCTTATTAAAATGAGTTGTTGATTGCTATACTCTTGTAATTAATACCTATATTCTAATAGGCAATAAGACTTATTTGAAATTTTAAAATTTAAGTGGTAATTTTTTGTCTTTTCTAAAAAAAACTATGAAAAATCAAAATTTTAAGGGAAAATCCTAAAAAATTCGTTTAAAATAGGAAAAAGACAAATTAGGGAGTCCAATATTACAAATCTCAAGTTAAACATGTTAGAGAAATATGAGATTTACAAATATTTACAAATGATCAATATGCCCTTGACAACATTTGAGGAGATCAAATAGTCTATATATATCATGGTAATAGAACCCGGACTAGACCGGTCGGTTCGGACCGAGAACCGCCGAACCGGCTAAAAACCTGGTCCGATTTGCATAATAAACTGGGGTCACATTGACCCAGTTGACTAAGACCGGGTCGGTGTGACCCAGTATTAACCTGGGTGACTCGGCTGGTTAAGCGAGTCGCCCAGGTTACTTTTTTTTAAGCCTGCCAAGGACGAAACGACGTCGTTTGTCCTTTTAAATTTTTTTTCTTAATGGACTAAAAAGTGAAAACTGAAATTGAATTGAATATTCAATTCATTCATTCTTCAATCCCATCAATTTCGGACCCACCCCGCCACGCCTTCTTCTTCTTATTCTTAAAGCTCTATCAATCCCTCGGTGGTCGAACGTGATGGGAGCCTTCGCTTGAGCTTTAGCCAGACTTTTCAGGTGTTAGGTCGCTGTTTGCTTCGCTGGAGTTTGGCTTCGCCGTTCATCTTCCTTGTTGCTTGAGCCGTCGTCGTTCACTAATTCTTTCTTCTCATTGCGGCCATCGGACGCTATGGCTATGGCCGGTTGCAAGCTTTGAGCTTTGGGGTCATAAAGCCTTCAACTTGCTCCTTCACTGTTTCTTGATTCTTCAGCCAATTAAAGCCCTTGAAGAAGGGTTTGGCGATTTCAGTTTGGGTGACACAACGAACCACGGCTGTTACAAGGATGGAGCTTTGCGGTTTGGTTTCTATGTCTTTAACCTCTCTTTCTATTTCCTACATTCATTAATTTTTGATTGTTTTGGTTTGCTTCAGAAGTAGTTATCTATGGCTAATGTTATGATGCTCTTTTTTTTTGTGGAAAAATAATGATGCTTTGTTTTAGACTTTTAGTGTTTTTGGCTTTTTGTTGCATTCATTAATTTCCAGTTTTCTGTATTCATAAACCAGACAACGTTTGTTCTGCCTTTTAATCTTTTTTCTTATAATTCAGCAACAACTCGTTTCTTAGCTTATCATGATGTATTAGTATGCTCCCCATCACTTTATGGTCTTGTATTAAGAAATATTTACATATAAAGCATTGGCACATTTTTGCAGTTTTTGTGGAACAAGTCTCCTCTAGATCTTATGGTTTTATATTTGAAATTTTATGTTAGGTATTGTGTGAATGACTCATGTTCAGCTAAGCTTAGATATTCTGAAAGCTTAGATATTTGAAATAATGGAAGGACATAGTGGAGATGTGAAAAAACAGACCCAGCTTGGCAATATGTTTCAGTTAAGAAAGAGGGGAAAGTAAATGTTTTTTACATGTCTTTTATGTGGTTCAAGTTACAAGGGAGATGTGATTAATAGGCTGGAACAACATTTAGCCGGTGTGAGTGGTCAATTGAGTTCTTACAAGAAGGTTTCCCATGATATTAGAGCTAGAATGAAAGAATCTTTATTAGAAGGTTCAAAGAAAAAAAATGTTCACAATGATAAAGTAGAAGATGACATTGAAGATATAGAGGTTTAGGAGCCGATTGCTTCAAAGAGGAAAGCTCTTATGCCTGGGAAAGTTGACACTTATTTTGCACCTAAGACAACTCATTGTGCCCAACCAAGTATAAAGAGTGCATGGGCAAGTCAAGAAGCTCACTACAATGCAAAAATGACATTTGTTCATTGGGCTTATATGAATTGTGTTCCATTTAATGCTATGACTTGTCCCTTATTTCATAAAGTTGTTAATGCTGCTACTGCAATTGGGCCTGGGTTTAAGGTCCCTAGTTTTCATGAGTATAGAGTTAGCATGTTGAGAGATTGCAAAAAAGAGCTCTAAATAATTATTGATAGCCATCGAGTTAAATGGAAAGAAAATGATTGCACCCTCATGACTGATGGTTGGACAGATGTTAGACAAAGAACTTTGATTAATTTCTTAGTTTATTCATTACATAGCATGGTATTTGTGAAATCAATTGATGCTTTGGATTTAGTTAAAGATGCCAGCACTTTATTCTTATTGTTCACAGAAGTTATTGAGTGGGTTGGTCTTAAGAGTGTAGTTCATGTGGTGACTAACAATGCTGCTAATTATATAGCATGTGGTAGATTGATTAAAAAAATATAAAATCATTTATTGGTCGCCTTGTGCAACTCACTGTTTGAATCTTATTTTGAAAGACATTGCATCTATGCCTCATGTGTTAGACCTTGCAAAGAACGCATCCAAAACCACTATATTTTCATATAATCATATGGTCTTCTTGTCATGGTTAAGGAATAGATCAGGTTGGAAGGAAATTGTATGTCCTGGTGCAATAAGATTTGCCACCACATTCATCACCCTTTATAGCATACATTTGCACAAACATAACTTACAAGCTTTGGTTGTTGATTAGCATTTTGTGCAGCACAAATTATCAAGTACTGAACTTGGGAAAACTTTTAGTGCAATCATTCTAAATAATCAGTTTTGAGACGATTGCTTTGAAGTTGTAAGACTTGTGTCTCCATTGATAAGATTGTTGGGGATTGTGGATTCGGATGAGAAACCTTCAATGTCTTATGTCTATGAAGGCATGCAGAAAGCTAAAAAATGTATAAAGGACATGTTTCAGGGGAAGAAGGAACTATACAAGCCTTACACAAATATTATTCAAAGTCGTTGGGATAAGTATTTGAAAAATGAATTACATGCACCGGCATATCTATTAAATCATGCATTCTTATAAAGTCCTAACTTTGTCCGAAAGCATAGACTGATGGATGATGTGGTCAATTTGTTTAAGGCACACTCACCTGACAATGATGATCATTTTGTTACAATGATGCAACAAATCAGTGTCTACTGTGACTGTAAAGAATCGTTTGATAAGGTTTCATGTGAAAAAACAGCCCAAAAATTAGTCCCTCGTAAGTATATTAAGTTTTATATTAGAAATCACATATTATGATTATTACTTATTAATACATACTAAATGTCTTTTATTTTATTTTGAAGATAAGTGGTAGTTGTACTATGGGGGTTCAGTACCAAAATTGCAACAAATTGCTATACGTGTTCTTAATCAAACTTCTTCTTCTTCTTCTGGCTGTGAAAGAAATTAGAGCTTATTTGAGCGTATCCATACTAAAAGAAGAAACAGATTGGAGCATCAAATGCTTAATGATTTGGTTTTCACAAACTACAATTTGAAGTTAAAGTTTAGGTAATCTTAAAACTTAGAAGTCTTAACTTTTGAATAGTTGTTATATAGTTTTATTAAATATACATTTCATTAATATTGATCTTCTATCATGTTGGCATTATAATAATCAATTGAAGAATAATAAAGATAATTATGATCCCATTGATTATGAATCAATTGATAGACTAGACTTTTGGGTGCTTGAAGAAGATCCAACTCCTGAAATTAATGATGTAGAAGCAACAAATCTTCAATTTGAACAAATGGCGAAAGACTATAGAGGTTTCTAAATTCTAAATATCTCTTCTCTTATCTAAGATTATATTCTTATTTCTTACACAAAAGAATATAACCATGTTTTTAGCTATTACTAATTTTATTCAATTGATATATAGGAGATGATTATATTGCTGGGGCTCCACCTTCACATGATGACTCTGTTGCTCCTAGTGCCTTTACTTTTCCTCCTACGGCCCCACCTCCTAATGTCTCAGTATCTAGAGAGTTAAATGATGTAGTTGATGCTTATTTTAATGATGATAATTATTAGTTTACTAGTTTAGTGATTTAAGGGGGGAATATTTTGTTATCATAAACATGTTTTGGTATTTTGTTATGATGAATATTTTAGAATTACATATTACAGCGGCCAATAGGTGTCATTAGGTGGTAAATATATGATACAGTGAGGCCAATTTGTCAAGGAAATTGTAAAAAATATTTGATAACTATATGATTATTTTCATATTTTTAATATTTTGTTAGTATTTGGAATTTGAATATATAGTATTCATAATTTAGATGGTGTGATGAGAAATTACTTTTTTTTTTACTTTTTACTCCTCATCGGTTTGGTACCGGGTTGACTCTGGTCTGACCCATTGACCTTGACCCAGTACCCCGACCGGTTCAGTGACTGGTCCGGGTTTAATTACCTTGATATATATACTGAAGTTGTTAATTATAGTTTTGAAGTTATTATTCTATGTACTTCAGTTGATTACGAATTACAATTAACAACTTCAATATACATATTGACAACCTGAGCTCCCAAAAATACCAACTTCATGACAACTTAAGAATCGCAATTAATAACTTCAGTATACATATTGATAACTTGAGCTTCCCAAATGCTATCAAAGCAGATTGGTCATTTGGAAATATTTACAAATCCTAAATTTCTCCCATGGGTTTGATTTAGGATTTGTGATATTGAACTCCCTGATTTATCTTTTCTCTATTTTAAATAAATTTTTTGAGATTTTCGCAGATTTTAATTGCCAAATCAATATCGATAAATCAAATTTATAAAAGGGAAAAAATATTTAAATATCATTTGAACTTCAAAATTTCAAATTGATTTTGTTGTCAATAAGAGTAATGGGATTGAAAAAAAAACTATAGCAATTGATAACCCAAGTTTTTGAAAAAATAACTGATTTAGAATTTTAAAATTTAAGTGGAATTCTCCCTTTATAAAATGTCTCATCATTCACACATGATAAATTGTGCAACTCCTTTCAAACTCTATGCAATATATAAATTTGATATTTAATTTTAAATTAATGATACTTTTTCTATTTAGAATCCTTGGTACAAGAGATTTAGAAGGCTAGGAGGGGGAAGAAAATTTTTATGAGTTGAATTAAAAAAATGGAGCAGTTTGGTTAATATTTTTAGTAAAAATAAGATGTAAAATAAAAGAATAAGAAAAATTAATTAAAAATTTTTAACACCACTTTTTTAATTTTCTTATATTCAACTCAAAATTTTTTTCCTTCCGCTTATTTTCTCTTCTCTCCCCTCATACTAAATAAGCCCTTAAGGTTAAGGGTCTATTTTACTTTGGAAGTTGTCACGGTGAAACAATTTTGTCATGAAAGTTTTTTGAGGTGTAATTTTGCCCTAAAAGTTTTCAAATCATAGCAACTTTGTCCTGACCGTTATCCTAGTTAAATTTAGTCGTTAGTTAATCAAATATGATGAGTTGATAGTCAACGTGTCACTTTTGCTAAGATACAAATTTTTCCCAAATATTTTTACTTAATACTACCTCAGAAGTTTCTAAATCGTAACAATGTTACACTGATAGTTATTCAGGTTAAGTTAACTATTAGTTAACCGAATATGTTAAGCTGACAATGTGAATAACATTGAAGAAGAAAATGTTACATATGGTGGAGGAGCTCACATTAGTTAGAGAGTAATTAAGAAACAAATTCACTACAAAAAAGGCATGTTTTTGTAGTGGTCAAAACAATGTTAGCTATATGCATAACACTTTAAGGATGATCGCTGAGAACAAGGTCAATGAAAACTTTCTGTTGTTGTACCCTAGTGATGCCAAAATAGGTAAGTACTTCTTTGATTGTCTCTTCATCATACAAGATGTTTTCACCTCTTTGATTGTCTCTAATCCTTTAGATATGATTGCATTTTTTTATTAAAAAAATTTACTTATTTTTAAATCAAAATTTGAAAAAAAAAATGAAGTGGATAATACATGGACTTGCTAAATAAGTATACTTGGTCAACTAATGGATAAACTTAACATGAATAATAGCCAAGGTGAAATTACTATGATTTGGAAACTTTTAGGGCAACATTACTTCTGAATGAAAACTTTTGAAGCAAATTTGCACTGAAACCTAAAACAAAAATGACGTGGATAATATATGGATTGTCAGCTTAGTATATTTGATCAACTAATAATCAAACTTAATTGAGATGATGTCTAGTGCAAATTAGTATGATTTAGAAACTTTCGAAGCAACATTACACCCCGAAAAACTTCCATTACAAAATTGCTTCACCATGACAATTTCAGAGACAAAATAGATCTTTAACCCTTCAATTTATTTTAAGAGTATAATTATAACACAAAATATGTAAAAGTACAATTAGTTTTTATACATAATTTTTCCGTTATCTGTCATGTTATTTTTTGTTCGGAAGTAAAACTATCTTTTATGCATTGTTTGAATTCTATCATATAAGAAAATAGAGCAGTTCAATTATTTCATTTCCTTGGAGGTCACACATTATTTCATTTACTCCACTAAAATACCTTTGTGCCACTTCAAATCTGTTTGCAAAGCCTTTGGAGCCTAGCTTCTTTCTTACTCTTTCCGATATTTAATATAAGATCTATTTACTTAATATGATAAAATTTAGTTAGTTAATATGACATTTTTAAAAGTACTATAGTCGTCTTCTTTAATTATCTCATTCTCTCTCCTCCTTAATTCTTATTAAGAGAGTATTGATAAGGGTAAATTAAGAAAATATTAATAAATATAAAAATAAGTATTATATTTATGATAAAGATCAACTTCCTAAATAAATTATATATTAAGAAGCGAGGAAATATTTAATTTTGGATAGTGTTGGTGAGGGCTGGCAGAGGCCTGTTAGACTTTCTTCCGCTGGTTCTCCACTTACTCATCTTAATTTTGTCAATGACTCGATTCTACTTGCTTGAAAAGTTTTGTTTGTATTGCCTCCAGACATAAAGTTAATGTTGCAAAAACTAAACTTAATTGTTCAATTAATGTGTATTCAATCACCCCACTTATTTTAGTACAATGATAGTAGTTTCTCTCATCAATAATCTGAAACAAATAAGTTGGCTTCCTCTTATTACATAAGAGAAAAAATAGAAACATCTTCACCTCTAATTTAGAAAAGGCTAATAGTCACCTTTCTAGTTGGAAGGGAAAATTTCTTAATATTGCAGAAAGGACGATTTTGTTAAAGACATTTTGTCTGAGCTTCCAAATTATTACAAGAAAACAACACTTCTACCTCTGATAATTGTTAAAAATCTCAACATAAAATGCCATGGATTTTTTTTTGGAATTCAATTGATGAAGAAAGAAGAGTTCATCTTGTCTCATGAGATAATATTACTATATATAAAGGTGGAGAGGAGTGAAAAACATCAGAAGCCAAAACATAGCTTTCATTTTCATGATATGTTAGGGCTTCATAACCAAAAGGAACAACCTCTTGCAATTGGAGAAGTATATGTATTGTTTAGGATAAGTTCTTTGATGAGATTAGTTGGAATATTGGTAAAGGTGATACCCTCTCTTTCTAATTTGAAAGATGGACTCTACTGCTTGAGCCACTTATTACTCACTACAGTAACATTGAACAACCCATTCATAAATAAGTTTAGGACTTCATTGCTAGAAGTGGTAGTTGAAGTCGGTTAAACTTAATCAATATCTCCTATGGAGGTTGACTCAAATCAAACTGATCAAATTATGAAACTATTTTTTTTTTTTGCCATGATCAAATTATGAAACTAAGACCACGCTGATGAGTCTATATGTTAGAGATTCTCACATGACAGAAATCATTGCACAAAGGCTGCATATAGAAATATTAGAGGAATAACGAGCCTATATGGAAAAATTTCATGCCACTGGGTTATTAAGATTGTGGTAAGTGTTAAACCACCAAACAGTCAGAAAGTCAGAAAAAAGATAACTGTTTGAGAAAATTCTAAATAAAGAATTTTAAAAATAGTAAATGACATAGAGATACTTCCAATTTTAATATTCCTATAAGATGTGAGTTTTTAAAATGGGATATTCAAAATTAATGCAAAAAGACACAAATGCCCTCGTATTAATAAAATAAAAACCTATCAAACAAAACTACTCCACTCTTCTCTCATGGTTCCCATCATCTCATAACTTCTGACTAACAATTCTTCTAATTCATCGCTTTTTCCGGCAGCCGCGACAATATTTCTTGGGGGGGCTAAGACTTGTAATTCTTCCAATTCACTGCCTTCTCTGACAAAAAAACAAGTACACCTCCATTAACTTCAACCACATCTATGACAAAACACAGCAGCTCGGCTTCTAACACCAACCTTGCTAAGAACCCAGTTTTATTGCTTCTTCCTCATCTTTGCTTTCAATGTGAAGTGTGAGTGCTTTAAGGTTTTAATTTTAATCGTCTGATTTTTTTCCATCTATATTGATTTTGAAATGTTGAATTAGCGGATTTGGAGTGTGTTTTGTACAATACATTCTATGACACTTCTTCTTTATACTCCCATATATATATTTTTTTTTACTTGCTTGATTATAAATTCTATATGCTTCTCCCTTCATGCCTTGAAGATGTTTGATGAAATGCTCCTGACTCTAATTTCATTTTTCACGCAGGCATATCGTTTGAGAAAATTCGTAAAGCATTTTTATATGCTGAAATGCCTGGTAATATATTTTGGTTTGGGTTTTGAAGTGCGTGTGTGATGTGTTGTGTCAGTCATGGATATACTTTCAACTGGTTGTGAATATACTTGAATTAATTCAACTGCTTGTGAGGTCTGTGGGTTACACTCTCAGTTAAGCGAGAATGTGTTTAGGTTGATTTGAAAAATTATGGACGAATTCGTTTCTTAGTGGTTTATGAGGTGTAGTCCTTTTCTAAGTAGATAAATGAATCTGCAGTCTTTTAATGCGCATCAGAAGATGGAAGCTAGTCCTTGTTTGGAATAATGATTGTAGTCTTTAAAAACAGCTTTTCAATCGTGATTTACGATATACGAGGTTAGTATGTGAGATGAGTGTTGTCTTGATTTATCTGCATAAGCACTTCTGGGGGACCTAAAAGCTATCACAAACAAGCAAATATCTTGTGACTTGAGTGTTTGGATAAGCCCCAAACCACGGTTTCAAAAGTCATTTTCTACAAATTGAGATAAAACTCATCTGATATATTTACCTCGTAAATCGTAAAAGTTATTTTCCATTTAAAATTAAGCACTTGTGAAAATTAGAAAACAAACATGGATTAATTCTTAGTCTTGATATGAGATTACCAACTTTATATTTGATTTAGCCAGGTTCGGATATAAATTTCACAATTCTCCATTTAAAATTGAACATTTGTGAAAATGAGAAAACATATATGAATTAATTCCTAGGCTTAATATGAAATTAGTAATTTCATATTCGATTTTGTCAATTTCGGATATGAATTTCACAATTCTCTTTTTAAAATTGAACATTTGTAAAAATGAGAAAACAAACATGAATTAATTCTTAGACTAGATGAAATTACCAACTTCATATTTAATTTTACCAAATTCGGATATGAATTTCACAACTCTCCATTTAAAGTTGAACATTTGTGAAAATGAGAAAACATGAATTAATTCCTAGACTTAATATAAGATTACTAACTTTATATTTGATTTTGCCAAGTTCAAAAATGAATTTTACAACTCCTCATTTAAAATTGAACACATGTGAAAAATGAGAAAACATATATAGATTAAATCCTAAACTTGATATGATTTCACTAACTATTGATTTGATTTTTGTAAGTTTGGATATAAAATTCACAACTCTAGACTTTAAATTAATTGTGAAAATTTGAAAACAAGCATGTATTAATTTATACACTTAATAAACTTCGAATTTGATTATACCAAGTTCAGGTTTGAAACAAACAACTCCCTCCCGTGACTGTTATAAAAAAAAGAATCGATAATTCCTAAACTTTGTAAGCTATTGTTTAATTGTGTAGAAGAAATCGTCGGGAATATCGAACCATGCCTGTAGAAGAAATCGAAGATTTGGTGATGGTAGATCCAACGTGCCACAAAACCAACAAATAACCCAGATCAAAAACCAACAAATCATTAAGCAAAATGAAAAAGAAATCAAGGAGGCCATCATCAACGTCTTCAACTTCAAAGAGGTTTGTGGTGAGAGAAGAGGGCCAAATCTGATGAGGTTATGGTCGTCGAATCCAACTCTGCAGAACAAGGAGAAAAGAAATCACGAACTCCAGGCCATCTAACCCAAATCTCTGCTGTTGTCGCCATAGAGGTTGCTGCTACATCCTCCTCATCCTCATCATCACTACTGTCCTCACTATCGCCGCCGTCGCCACCAGGAGGGGGTTGTCTCAGCCACATCATTGGAGAAGAGGATGGAGAAGTGTCGAAGGATAGAGAAGTTTTTTGTCAAGGCATTTGTGTCATTTTATTTTGATTTTAAAAAAAGATAAATCAAGGTCTAACACTTGTATTATAAATATTAGAAATATCTATATTTCTTTTAGTATTTTTCCCTAGCTTTTTTGCTGGCAAAATGCTTTTGATGTTAATTTTAGCGTGCGTGCTGCTTACAAACTGATATTCAAGCAAGAGCGCAATGTAAATGCTCAGCGGAGGAAGGGTGGAAACTACAAATTCTTGAAAAATCATGTTCTTCCTTTGGCAAGTCTTCCATGAAATACTGCCCACAAACTCACTCAGACAAAATCACTAGTGAGGAATGTCTGGATGTTAGAGAGAAGAAAATACTTTACATATTCTTCTTGACTGTGAGATGGGCATAAATGTGTGGTTAAATCATGTTCATTAAAATTGGCTTTCCAACTTTTTTGATCTAACAGGTTTGGCTAAAACCTAAAACACAATATGAAGAAAGATATGGGGAACTCAAAGGCTAATAGATGGCCATGGATTAAGGCTTTGAGCAAAGCCAAGGAGTGTGTGAATTAACTGACTCACAATGCATTAAGAATGAATTTTAGTTCTCAACAAACTCTCTATCGCTGTAAAGCAAAGAGATTTTATGTGCTGACAAAGGTGATGAGCAAACATACTAGCGAGTAGCAAACACCTGGACTAATCTTTGTAATCTTTTCCCCATAGCCCGTGTTAAAAATATAAAAAGGACAAGAAATTGTTCTTTGAACTTTTACGTTAAACTCAAGATCAAGATTGCATTTGCACGAGGGAATTTAAACATTGATGAGAGCGTATAGAATCACTAACGTTCCAATCAAAAGCACCAAATTAATGAACATGCGGGAAAGACATATGTACCTCATCTCAACAACCATTAAATTTTTCTTCAGCCATGGCAACTGCAAGGAGCAGCCAGAATAAACATCTATACAAATATCAAGACCCGTCTATCACAGAAATGGTACAGGAACAGGATCATGATCCCCCGAACGAGAAAGAATTTACTTTCAGAAAATTTTTGTCCAGGACTCTGATGCGCCAAATGTAATAAAACCATCCTCCCCCCCCCCCACCGGGGGGCGGGGGAAAAAAACCAAAACAAAGAAAAAAAACAAAAAACCCCACCCAAAAGGCTCATACATCAGATATCAGGGCTTGGTTCTTCACCACAAAAAATTTTCCAATTCCATAAGCTATTCACTAAAATACTTGTTACTCTTTGGTAACCCACCTATGGCCTCTAACCTGATATCCCCCGTAGCTTTGATCACTACTACTCTCTCCTCCACTCTCTGCACTCACATGCCCTGATTTTCGGCGGTGCTTCTTTCCCCTTGATACCCCACTGTCACTAAAACTCCCAGTCAACAAAGGGTCATCTATTCCCCGGATCACCCTCCTTGTAGGAGATGATGTTGAAGCAATGCAACTATCGTCCTTTGTTCTCTTTCTGTCTTTGTCATTCTTCTTAATGTTTTGAGAAATCCTATGTAGTTTCTCATTAAATCGAGTGATCCCCTTTTCTACTGGCTCCACTGCTTGATTGACTGTGAACCTCACATCTTTCACAATCTGAATGTATGAGAAATAGTGAGGCAGACACAACATAAGAAGGAACTGAAAAATTAATATGAAATGCACTGAAGGAAATATCTAATCTATAAATTATGGTACAAATAAAGAAAATATTGGCCAATTCCGAGGCTTCACAGAATGTCCTTGCTTTACTAGCATTATGTTTAAATAAAATAAACAGAAGTACGAGCTTAGGAAAGTAACTACAATTATCATAAGCATAATTCAGTGAAATTAAACTCTACCCACATTTTCACCAAAAATTATTTAAAACTTCCCACACATTCCATATACCTTTCAGGATTGCATCTTTATCAAAGAATTTGAATAAATATTTTTGTGATTTTCCCCAGTCTTGTTTCATTCAACATCAATATATTGATGGACCCGATACTAATGAGCTCTTATCTATTGGGCCAAGGCCAGGCCATGTTATGGGCTCTTATCTATTGGGCCAAGGCTAGGTCATGTAATTTGTGTGTGTGTGTGTGTGTGTGTTGAGAGAGAGAGAGAGAGAGCTGTGAGATGTATATATTTGTGCAGAGGGTTTTAGTGTGTTGTAGCGAGTGTTTGGGAACTATGGAAACCATGGTTTCAGAAGCTATTACCAGACTAAGAGTGAATTATTTTCTCATGTTTCTTTCATTTTTCAGTGTGTTTTAGCTTTTTCAAGGCTAAAGGAAGCATTAGGAATTGTATTCTCTACATTTAACAGTAATAGAGGATACAGAGTTTTATTATTTCTTCAAATCTGTCTTAAACTAGTCAGCCCTATCAGATAGTTTGATAGCTTCTCTTTAAATACTATAGCATTAACAAGGCAGTTTATTTCACTTATGAGCGGATTATTCGCCAATTACTCCCACTTAGACAATTATAGAATTTCTTCTTTAAATGTTCAAGAATATCTTTATTTATTTGACTTAGCTAAGAAGGGGCCTTTACAAAGTACCGATCAACATCACATGCCCAGAAGTAGTTCAAGTATTGCTAAGATATAGGAAACTTACATATTCCCCACCACCAATAACGACATCACGAACACTCTCTCTGATTGTCATCCCACTCCTGGCATTAGCATCAGGGTTAGGAAGGCGCAGCTTAGTTGGGCGCTCACTGTCTCTAATCTCATCAGGATCAAGAGGACAGTCAGAAGAGTAATCTCCAAGGACTGAAACACTTCCAGGAAAGCGATCTCCCATTAGCTCGTAAGGCTTTGCTGGAAACACATACAGGTGAACTGCAGAAGCAACGCCCATCTGTGCTGGATGAATAAAAAGAGCTGTCAAACTTCACTTTACCCCTTATCTGGAGCAGTCATAGAAATATAACATGTTATGGAGATAGGAAAAATGATGATGATTCACAGTGCAAAAAGATTCAACTGTGAATTCAAGAAAGTGTGAAAAAACCAGAGAACTTGAGTATTTGATGAGCACATGAAATACCGCATCAGAGCACTTAAGATTGAGAAAATATAAAATCCTGAACCTTCTAGCATATTCATCCCATAGCCATGGGCCGTCTGATAATCTTAGATTAATCAAAGGGCCTGGTGTTATCAGCATAACTATCAGTAAATTGAGGTTCATAACAAATATCTTGTTCCATAAAAACAATACTACCTCTGGTCCTCGATATAGGATCTCCTTCATAGAGCCAATCAGACTACGAACAAGATCTTATATTAAAAATTGAATGTAGTATAATATAAATGCTTGGTCACAATATACTAATGCAACATAGATAAAATAGTTGTACATGCACCTATAGACATGAAACTGAACAATTAGCAACAAATCAACATTAACCATCAAGAGAGCTTTATGCACAACTTATTTTGCAAGCCACAGTCACCTATACAAAGATCTACGCCCCTGGGCCATGGAGGAAGCTGTTTAAGCCAATTAAAGTCCACCTCCAAATAACAAACAGCCACCAGTAAATTGAAACAGAGCAACAGCACAACATTTAAATAGACATCCAATTGTAGCCTCCCAACTTAATTACCCATGCCAGTGCTCAAGCTATCTCCAGTGAAGGATATCTACCTCGATGCAAATGATGAAATCTTGGACACTAGACTTCAACTGAAAGCCTTGTGCTATAGGACTTCTGAACAAACCCAAGGCATAGAGGAGAGCAATTGCCACCCCTTGCCACCAAGTGAGGAACACAATAGATTTAAACGTCAAAAATTTAGCCAATGGCTTTATATGTGCCAATTCATCCTTTGTAGCAGCATAAAATTGAACAAGACAGTACAACGCCCATGACTGACTGAAGTTCAGAACCACTGCCAAATAAGGGTACCTACAAAAGTTAATGCAATTGATATAACTGCAGATTTCGCTTACCTAACATTATAACAGCATACTGGCACAAACTTAGCCTATGAAGACATGAAACATGAATACTTTCCTTTAAAAAGCCCAGAATGATGGTATAATTAACATCCCTCCGAAAAGGTGATTAACAAGTCATTGACAATCAGGTGCAGACACAAACAACAAAATCTCATACAAAAGGTATAGTTTGAAATATCCTAGAGCTGAAAGAAGTTATACTTCTGTATGTTAAAGTTCCAAACTACTCTTAATGTTGGTGATCTCAGGTAAACAGGCTCCATATAGCCAAACAGTGTACAGATACAAATTTAATATGCCACGCTTAGAATTTTCAGCTGCATTTCCCATAGTTACCTCAAAAATCAGTACAACATTCAAAAGTTCCATATATTTCCTAATTAATTTATCTCTTTTTCTTTCTATAATTTTATTTGCTCTTTTATCTTTATGTGAAATTCAATTTAAATAACTTCTATCTCTCCTTAGAAGTAAAATTAATGGACTCTGAAGATCTTAACACTGACATTTAAGATTTTGTATAAAAATATACATGTTATATCTAGAAAAGCTAGAATTCTGAATGCAAGAGACCACCTGAGGTAATCCCTTTATATTAGATGGACAAAAATTATTCACAATGCAGACTAATAAGATACCTCGAACACAGTGGAATGCAAAACAAGAGGCAGCCATTAATTATGACAACCAAATGGCAAAGGTGAAGTAAAAAGTATCTACCTTCTACACAGTCAAAAATCAAAATCTATACATAGGGAAAATTTTATACTACCTCCGGGCCTAAAAGTTGGACCTAGCTTGTAGTGCAATTAACATTACAAACTAGATCCTCCATTTAGGAGCGGAGGAGTACCTTTTAAGGAAATAACCAATTAAAAGGAATATACAAGAAAAGAGTAAATAAACAAGTTCTTCGAGGCACATAAAACAACGACAAACACAGAAAATAACATGGATCAGAGCTAGTTCAACATGCTCATGTAATTTGATGAACCAAACTACTCTTATTCCAGCCATTACAAATTTCTTACCCACATCCCCATTTAAATTCTCCTTCACAGTAAACTCCAAAGGCTTCAAGGATTACTGCGATAATAGCACTCAGAGATTTTATAATCATCTGTAAGGGAAAGCAAACATTTTGGAGGAATTAATATAAAACAAAATATTCACAGAAAAAATGACCAAAGAATATATTATCTGAGTAACAGGAGCATACATATTGAACAATTCCAAATTTCACAATTTGGTAAAACCACCGACCAAGCTTCCAGGGTTTAAGGAAGTACTTCAAAGGAAATGGATGCTTTATAGTTCCCTTCTCAGAGCTATGCTCTAATAGAGGCATTTTTGAACTGGCACGGCCTTCTCTTTCCATAAATTCAATGGTCCTCTCCTCCCCACCTAGAACATAGACATTAAAACATTGAATGAACTTGATCCTCCCAAGCCCAACTTGTAAAGGTGGAGCAGCTACATGTCTAACTCAAGAATATCAGTTTATATTTTAAAATATAAATATTACAAATCATTGAAAAGAATCACGAAATCAATTAAATATATATTCTGTAATGCCTAAAAAAGTGTCAATCAAAAAAATAGAATGCCGTATAAACAAAATGTGACATATGGTTCAATGGAAAACGTCCAGCTCACCCTTTCCCTAAAGAGACATAAGCACAGCTTTCTCCCCAGCTCCCAATTTTGGGGCCAGAAGCAAGTTGTGCATCTCAAATATCAGCATATTAAATATATAGAATTACTAAAAAGACATAAGCAAACAACTTAGATTTCCAAGACAGTGCATCTGTGGCAATTGCACATCATTAAAACAAGTTGATAAGCATATTTTATCCACTTGATATGATTTTGATAATAAAATTAATATATATTATTATAGATATTTAATTGTTTTTATATATAATCCTTCTCATATTTATTTGCAGGAAATCGGAATTTGGAGGCCATTTAATCATTATAAAGCTGGGATTCTCCTGTATATAAATGGGGACTAGCAAGCATCGTCTCAAGCATTTGATCACTTTCCCCCCAAAAAAAAGTACAAGCTACTGCAACGTACCCAGACAAGCAACAAGGTATCTTCCAAAGCAATACATGGCAAAGGATTCGTAGCAATCCCGCAGTATTGCACAGTCAACACTGATTGATGGATCCACCAATGATATGAACTGCTAACATCAACTTGAGTCAGAAGCATTCAGAACAGGGTAGTTTATGCCATAAGCATAAAACAAATGAGGAAAACAAGGACAGGTTTCAAATTTCACAAATCAACTACAAGAATGGAAACCACGATCCATAGTTATATTTTAAAATCTGTATCTTCTTGTCAACTGGTCCTTTCAGAAATACTATATTACTTCAGCATTTCAGACAAATTGTAACATTAATTCACATAACTTACTGATTCTACTGCATAGCATGGAACCATTAGGATAACTCCAATCAAAAATTTTTGCTCCTAAGAAGGGCAAGGGAAAATAATTGTTAATAATGTAATGACAGATGCACGCATGCAAAACAACAACTTAGAAGTTAAACATTGAAGGAGGAGAACCTCAGGATTCTTGTATGCAGAAAGGTGCTCAAACAGGAGATACATTGACAGAGTAAGAGTAATGATGACAAAGGCACCAGCAGTTATAGCTGCCCATGTAGGAGGTGAGTAGGCCGACTGGATAAAAATACTGAGATAACCTGATGTCTTCATTAGATGAGGAGATCTCATATGCAATGAGCATAATTGAATTATAAATTCAATATAACTTGCATTTGGACGCTAAAGAAGAACAATGCCATAGGTATTTCCTGTTTACATAAAGTATTACAAGATGAGAGTTCATCTAGTGATAATAGGCCTCACAAACATACAACTTCTACACAATACAAATGGGATATGATTAATTAAAAATTGGAGAATTTGATGTGATATGTAAAAGACCAAAAGATATCCAATACTGGACATTCTCTGATTTAGTTGAACAAGAAACATCCAAAAGACCCGCCAAGAATTTACTTTAAAAGTGCACAACTCTCGCCCTTTATTTCCTTTTATAAGATGAAAAATAATTCAAATGCAAACTACCTTGATAGATCAGTCAAGAACTTACTTCGAGGGGTTACAAAAAAATAAAGCTTTCTGAAAAAGTATACAAAGAAAGAACATATGGTACCATATAAGTCTATCCATGATGGAACCGACCAGAACTTGAGCTTGGTTTAAAATATAAAATTTCAACAATTTGAGCGCAGTACACCCAAATAATAAATTGCACCAAAACATTAATATAAAAGCAATTTGAACAGAACAGATTGTTGGCCAAATATATATGGTATGTATGTATGTATGTGTACCGAACAGGTTAAAAAATAGAAAACCTCAATACGACAATATGCCTGAAATCCATACAGGAGTTTAGACCCTGGATGGAACAAGGAAGCAATAAAAAGTGGTAAGGGCAAGAGGTAGTGCTGCTATAACCTAACAGAAAACTGATATTAAATTCAAGGGTGAGAAAAAGTGGGTTTACAAGCAAATCGGACCATCATACAGTGTAATTCATACTATTAGGATCGTCTTCATCGACAAGGAAACGATTGACAAAACCGTTTCCTACTCCACAACACTTTGGGTCCGATAACCAAACTTGGCAATTCCCTCTCCTCGTAGTCTCTCTCTGTGAGCGTATCTGTCAATGGAATTATGCCGAATTGTCGATGGTGAAATGAGACAAAAATGTTGGGAGAGAAAAAAACGAGAAGGGTTAAGCTGCAAATATGGGGGAAAAATTATGAAATCACTAAATCCTACTCTTTTACAAGACTTGGCTTTCTTTTCTTTTTTTTTTCCGTGGTTGTCCATTTCTTCTTTCTTTATTATTTGATCAAAATCTAACGGTTCATCATTTAATATTTTATAAA
Organism: Albizia julibrissin; assembly: GCA_037074505.1. Classification (NCBI taxonomy): domain Eukaryota; kingdom Viridiplantae; phylum Streptophyta; class Magnoliopsida; order Fabales; family Fabaceae; genus Albizia; species Albizia julibrissin. The sequence goes on along the minus strand of CM073480.1, from coordinate 219,184 downwards.
AATATTATTATAATAAAAAAGAAATGGAAAAACGAATGTAAAGAAAATATTAAACATAGACAATTAGATTTTGGTTATGAGAGGAAAAAGGACAGCAGCGGGCGAGAAAAGAAACAGAAAGAACTCAAATCCTTTTTTCAATGGCAAAAATACCCATCTAACTTTCATAATAAGAAGAAAAATTACCCAACCTTAAAAGCACATATGCCCTATTTGGTAGTATGGAATTTGGGGTTAGAGAAGTGGAATTGAAAGTGAAAGTAAAAAATAAGGTTGTTTGGTATAATAAATCCTACCTCTACGGAAAATAGGGGTGTGCAACATTTTCTTGTATCGGTCTTCCCGTCCTGATTCCGAACAAATCGGGACGGTAAAAATTTCAGGATCGGGATCGGGAATGGGACTTCCCGATCCCGGCTTTTTCCCAATCCCGAAAATATATACATTTTTTAAAAAAATATTTTAAAAAGTAAGATTAAATGTAAAGAGAATGTGAAAATCATTAACACCTTCATGATAATATCTATTTTTTTAGTTTATTTATTTAATTTAATTTATTATTTATTAAATAATTCTAATTTTTTATTCTTGTCTTTATGCTTTTTATAGTTAAATCGATAATTTTAAGCATATATTAGACTAATTATATATTTGTATTGGAATAATCTAATATAATATAATATTAGATAAATTATATATTTATTCTAATCTAAAAAAAACACAACAAAAAATTTAATATAGAAATTTTTTTAAAAAAATTAGGATCAGAAATAAAAATCATTCTCAAGATCAGAATCAGGAATGATATTTCCTAATCCTGTCTCATCCCATCCCAAGAACGCCCAAACGGAAAACTCATTTCCATTAAAAAAGTTGGAACTCACCTCCTCCATGAAGAATGACTCCCTGACAATTTTACTCATCAATACACTCATCCCTCCCGGCCAGTCTCTACACCGCCTTCACGATCACCATCTCCAGCACCCATCACTGTCACAGTCACAGACACCTAACTCCATCATCGTCTCAGCTACCCACCACTGTCACCATCTTCGCCACCCATCACTCTTCTTGTTTTAATGGCTTTTTTGGCGATTTCCGATGGCCTTTCTATCGCCACCAACTGCTTCTATCACAAATTCGTCCCTTATTGTGGTTGGCAGATGATTAATGGCTATATTAAGTCTTGGAAGTTCGTTTCACAAGTTCCTTCCTTTCTATCGGTTTCGTCTTTTTGTATAAATACATTTTCCCCCACATTTTTTCACTCCATATCTCCATCACAATATTTCTTGTCTTCTTCCTTAAAAAAATACTCATAGAAACATGGTCTTCTCCTTCCACTGTGGTTTTGGTGGGTTTGGAATCCCACTATTGAGCATTAGTGACTTAGGTATGTATAGGATAATTTTTCTATCAAAATGACTTAAGTCAATTTGACAGGACCTACCATTGTGTTATATAATGTGGGACTTCAAAATGACTTCAAAGTTTATGTAATTAATGTGTGACTTTTCTTGATGTATTCTAATATTCTCCCAGCTTCTTTTTTCCCTTTTATTTTACCCTGGCTTGTATTTTTTTTTAAGTCTCAGAGGCCTCAGGTGTGACACCTTATATCCAACAGCCTCAGATGAGTGCAGAAGAGTAATGAAATCAATTATGAAACCAGAATTCGATCCCAGACTAAATGTACTTTGGAAAACGTTTACAAACTCCAAATCTATCCCAAGAGTTGAACCTAGGATTGGAATGGATTTTTTAGTGAAATAAAAATTTTCCAAACAATTTCACAAACATTCACTATCCCACTGAGTCTCATAGGTACTTAGATCAATTTTATCAGAGTTTGCGAGCATGTCTCTGCTTACGTTTCATGATATGTTCTTTAGTTAATGTTTCTTCATTAATCGGAAGCGTTGTCCCTTTACCGAATTACCGTTCATTTACTAAGCTACTGGCATTACCAGTTCCACTACCGTATCATTTTCAGAGTCACAAACTATTTAATTTAGTCATCATCTTTTCTCTTTCCTTACTTTTTACCCGTAAAAGGGCTTCTTGAAATGGAGAAATAAGAGGTCTTGTATTGTCTTCATCTATTCCCTTCATAATTAGTATATAAAGGCTTCTTTATGACAATTATTTTTGACTTTTCAACCATAATTTTTAACGGGCTAAAAATCACTCCCTTCTTGATTCAATCTTGGCCAAGCGTTTGATTTCTCCATTATTTCCCTTTGCTTGACCGAAATATCAAGGGAAATGGGAAATATTGATTGCTTCTTGCAGTATTGGCAAATTATCATTTTGCCCTTACATTTTATTATTTTTGTATTAAATCATGTCTTTCTTCCTTTCTCCTTATTTTGGTCGAAATTGGGGCAATATATTTTGGCTAATATTTGTGCTATTTCATGCTCCAATTTGGGTTACAATATTAGGCCTTTAAGTAGATAAAAGTTGCACATTTATATCTTAGCTTAGCCAATTATATGTTACTACTGATTAGAGTATTTTCATAATTTCATATACACAACAATTCATCATTTTATTTCTCTAAAGGTCACAAATACATGCAATGAATATTAGTGAATAAAAGTGGGGTATTACATCATGTGCACAATATTTTTTTTTCAATATTCATTTTTTTCTTCTTCTTGGTTTTTTTTTTTGTCCCATTGAATTGATGGCTCTGTTACCATATTAAACATTAGTGAGTTAGGCATGTATAGGCTGGTCTTTCTATCAAAATGACTTAAGTCAATTTGATAGGACTTACCATTACCATATTATATTTAGTGATTTAGGTATGTATTAGGATGATTTTTCTATCAAAAGTACTCGAGTCAATTTGATAGGACCTACCATTTTGATTATATACCTTCAGTCAAATGTTTTTGTAATCAATAAGAGACTTTTCTTAATGTATTCTAATACCTACCAACTTGATCTATATTGGAGAGTTAATGGAGGTCGAGAGGGTGAGGCCATTAATGTTCCTACAGCGCCGAATGCAGAGTCTAAGAGTCACATTTGTAAGGAATATAATGAGCTTGTCTATCTGAGTTTGCTTTGGCCGGTAGAGAAGAATTTTCTGACCATGTGGATTTATACAGGAAGAGGGACTTTTTTTTTCACTTGAAAAGGGTACTTTGATAGTTTCATGGTAAAATTATATTTTTTTTTATTTGAAATTTATGCATCACTTCCAATCACATATCAAATATATTTTTATCTCATTTTTTATTCTATTTCCACTTCTGATTCCACTTTCTTTAAAAACACTATATTCTTCCACAAAATGTAACCAGTGTTATGTGATTTTAAAGTTTATGTCATTTTTCTCTAATTTTTTAAGTTCATGAAATTTTAACACCCAAGAAAAAGGGAAATCTCACATAAAAAAACATTACAAATGCTAAATGATAGAGAGGTAATTTCAATATTTATAATATCTTAAAAGTATTAGGGCCTCATTTATCACAAAATGAAATTACACAAATGCCTTTAACAAAATCTACTTCTCCATCCATGGACAAAATCTTCTCCTCCAACAACATTGGCATCAGCCTCCTCTAGCAACAGCGATGATTTCTCCAGCGATAGCGGCCTTCAAAACTTCGATTACTACCACCATCTCCAACTTTCCCATCAATCAGGGCTTATATCTTCTGCAATTTCTCCAGCTCCCACATCAACACCGATCTCTGATCTAAATGAGAGGTTTGAGGGGCAACAACGAGGCAGAGATGGCGAGCTATTGAATGACTCTCTTAACATCCAGACCTTCGTTCGTTGCAGTTTTGAAGTTGTCACCATAAAACTTTCAGCCATCACTATTGTTTCTGTCATACCAACCCACTTTATTGATTCTTGTAAAAATGTGGCAATGGAGGTTGAACTGTAGAGATGGGTTTTCCGATGGTGAATTTGGGGACCCGTTCTTCAATGTGTTTCCAGCGTATCCCAAATTGCTTGCTATTTGTGAAGGAAAGTGCACGAATATGGGTCTATGAGCTTTTAATCGTACATTGGTGGTTTACTTTGGCTCAAGCTTTAAGTTGATTGTCTCATATTAATTACCATGTGATAAAAATCTGAAATTTGGCGCGCTTAGAAACAATATTGATCTCCCAGTAAATAGAATCTTTAAGGCCTTCTTTGTTTCTGGGTATGGTCTTTTAATTTTTTTTTTATTCCTACCCTATTTGTTCCCATAAAGTTAATTTCCTTTGCTTGACTAAACTCTGAGTAGGTGATGGTGGGTATGGCCTTTTATTTTCTTTCTTCCCATCATGTTTGTCTGGCTAGAACTTCGGTGGTGAATTTGAAAATAACAACTTTAGATATAGAAATGTCAACCATACATTTAAAAATGGTCACTTGTTAAAATGAAAAAAAGACAAGCATAAATTAATTCCTAGAATTAATATGAGTTTACAAAGTTTGGATTTGAAAATAATAACCCCGGATATGGAAATGATAGATATCTATTTAAAAATGATAACTTGTGAAAATGAAAAGGTATGCATGAATTAATTCTTAAACTCGATATGGGTTTACCAAGTTTAGATTTGGAAATGACAACTACCCGTTTAAAAATGACCACTTGTGAAAATAAGAGGGTAAGCATTGATTAATTCTTAGACTCGATATGAGTTTACCAAAGTTTGGAGTTGAAAATAACAACTTCAGATATAGGAAGGACAACTATTTATTTAAAAATGATCATTTACTCCAACCGTACCGATGTTTGCTAGCTCGGTTGGGTATGGAGCTGGCTGGCAGCAGTCCCCAATCCCCGGCGAGGGTAGGGGTTACTTTTTGGAAGAAAAAATTGTGTGGAAGGCTATCATTTCTTTTTAATTTCACAAAAGACAAACAAAGCACTAACATATTATAGAGCATGTTTGGGAACTCGGTGGAGAAGTGACTTTTTTTTTAATGAGACTTTTACAGAAGCCCAATTGAAAAAAAGCCAGATTGAAAATGTGATTTGTGTTTGGATTGGCGGTGGGAGAAGTGATTTTTTTTTAACTTTGAACCTGTTTGGATTAACGTTTGAAAAACCCATTTAGATAGGAAATAACTGAAAAATGTATAAACCTTGTTGGATACTACATATATATTGTTATAATTGATGTTAAAAAATATAAATATATTTTTTAAAAATATAAATTCAATGAAAATGTTCAAAAGCCCATTGATAAAAGCTCAAAATGTAATATTCTTTTAATAATAATAATAATAATATAATATTATAAAGTAAAATAATATTATATTATATTATATTAATATATATAAATATATATAGATCGGCGCCTACCATGACGAAAGGGGATCATCCCCTTTTGTCAATCAAATATATGTATATATATGTTGCTTAAAGCAACAAATTCAGAAGCAGAGGGGGTATTATAAATACCCCATCAGCTAAACACTTCACGCAGGTAGAGGTGGTAATTTGGGCCGGGCTCGGGCTTGAAAGTCCGAGCCAGTTTATTATTCGGGCTAAACGGGCCGGGCCCGTTTAGCCCAAGAGTTAAACAGGCTGGCCCGTTTAACCCATTTAAAAAAATAAAAAAACATTTTTTATATATTTTTCAAATAAGTTAGATCTCAATGTTTTCAGTTCTTAGTGATGTTGTGTTTAAAGAATTCCTAATTTTTTTATTTGACATTTTTTTCATATTATATCTATTTATTTTACTATTATTAAATTTAAAAAAGATGTATTCATATGTTTTTGTGATGTAAGTAGACAAAAAAAAAAGAAGGTAAGAACAAAATTGGTTTTGTAGCACGAATATATAAAAGAAAATAAGTGTGACATGAATGGATAAAAGAGAAAATGAGTCAAAAAATTTTTAAAAAATAAACTTAAAAAAAATAAAAAAGGACGGGCTCGGGCTGGCGAAATGCCAGCCCGTTTATAAACGGGACCAATGTCCCACCTCTACACGCAGGTGAAGTGTTTGAGAAGGCAGACGGACGGTGAGGTTCTGATAGGGATATTTTTTGTTCTTCGAAGATCAATAAGGTACATAAACTCTATTTTAATTACAAAGCTTCTTTTATAAAAAATGTTCTAAATAATTTTCTCTTTCATATGATAGTAATTTTATGCTAGTTAGAGAATATTTTGGGGATATAATTTTAGGCAAGTTTTGAGTTTTGTCAATATAAGACTGTAGAAATGTAGAGAATAATTAATAGTTAATTTTAACCGGTTTAGATTTATTATTTAGTAGTCATGTGATTTTATAATTAATTTATTTTATAAATAAGATATAAATTAATCTCTACAGGGCATTTTTACCGATAAAAATTAGTTTAATTATTTTATTTGGATTATTGGAGGTATTATTGAGGTTTTAATCGGTTTATTTTTGTTAGATCTGAGCTATGTGAAAATATAAATTAGGACTTAATATTTGAATTAGAATTTGATATGATTTTAATTATGTGGATATTTGAGGAATTGTTTAATAATTATATTATATTCATATAAATTATAAAAAAGAGATTTAATTATTTAGGAAGTTGGTATTGGAGATTTTGTAATTATAGGTATATTAAAGGTTATTTAAGGATTTTTAATGAGTAATTTGGGTTATGAAGAATAATCTATGACTAAGACTTTGTAAAGGGAATTGGAATAATTTAGGATAATAGTAGTAGAGGAAATTGGGTTGTAGGAGTTAAATTATATAAGTTATTTTATTATTATTTATAATTAATTGGTATTTATATTAATAATGTAAAGTTTTCTTGCGATCGGTGGTTGCACGGATTTTATTATTCAAATTAAGGTTTAGATTGGAATTGAGGTAACTGGGGTTAATTTATTTTATATGCTTGTTTTGGACTGTAAGTTGTTTTAATAACCTTACTTTTATCTATATTACTTGTATGTGTTTTGCAAAATTATATTTATGTCTGAATCTGAATTTATTTCAGTGAAGCAGTGTATTTTCTAACTTACATATATAAGTGAAAATTATTATTAAATTGTTACTGTTATTATGGATATATTGTCTGAGATGGAATGTTGTATAAGAATTTAGAATTCTCATAATTGTTTTCGAAAGCTGTATTAATTTATTATTTTTATATTACGGGATTTGTTGGGTTGTGTGGAAGAGATATGGTGAATTGTGTGCCCATCGGCTCTTTCAATCCTGGCCCGGATTTGGAGTTGAGTGTTTTGGGCGGACACCTCCCTGTTACTGTATATTAGTGGTAGCATGGGAGGGGGCAGTATTCTTGATGTGACTAGCTAATATTTGGCCGAGTATACTAGCATTGATAGGCTGCACCAGTCGAGAGGAGATAAGGACGAGCATGATGGACGAGTGGGGATGATTTTATTCATTGATTATACTATGTTAAGTTTTAATTTATAAGAATATTACTATTCTAACCTGCTTCTCTGACTTACAATCTTTTCCTGCATATTTTGTAAATTGATTTTGGTTACTGAGACTTTATGTCTCACCCCGTCATTATAAATAATTTTTCAGGCGAGACCTCTAATCTAGCTAGAGGCCAAGGGAAGCAACCAGAGGCATAAACGTTGAGAATCTTGTAGGCCTCTTTTGGTATTGGTGTTGTGTTAATTTCTATATTGTCATTATAGGGCCACATGTTTTTAAAATGCCATATTTACTGTTTGGATATCTATGTTGGAAATCATTTTGTGACCCATGGGTTAATTGTGATGTGAGATCAGAATAATAAATTTATCTGTAGTGAGTTTGTGGGCGAGTTTGTATCCTGAACTTTGATATGTATTGAATTGAACTCTGATATATATATAAAAAAAATTATCACTGATTTTGTATAACTGTATTGAATAATTGTTATTTGTGAGAAATTGTCGTTTCAATTAAAAAGGGTCGTTACACCAAAGCTAAAAAAATGAGCTTAAGGAAAAAAAACTTTTTTTTATTAAAAGCCCATTATAAGCTAATGATTTTCCAAACACTTAGAGCTTGTTTGGGAACACATTTACTAAGCAAAAAAGCCCATTTGAAGCTCTTAATAACCTAAAAGCTCATTTGATATCTTAAAGAGATGTTTGAGATCATTGTTGCTCATGACGAGCTTTTTAAGAAAAAAGAGCTTTTTCTTAAAAGCTCATTTTTTTAGCTTCTTCTACTAATGAGCTTTCAATTGGGCATCACTTAAGCAACTTTTTCCTCTTAACTTCATATGCTATTTTTTTTCTTTTTCTTTTTTTTGAAAAAAACACTCATTGGTTGAATTTTTATTTTTTAATTTAATTTGTTTCTGTGGGATTAACAAATTTTGAACTGAAAAGCTGGCACCAAAATCAATGACGGAAAGGGAGAATCTACGAAGCTAAGTAACTATATATATATATATATATATGTATATATATATATTCAACAAGGTTTATATCATTTTCAGTTATTTTTCATCTAAACGGAATTTTCCAATGCTAATTCAAACAGGTTCAAAGTTTAAAAAAAAAGTCACTTCTCCATTGTATTTTCAAACAGGCACATAGCTTTTGGTCCCAATTTCTCATCACTTTTTATAATTTGCATCACTTTTTATTTTAGGAAAAATGATATTAAAAAGATAAGTATTAAGTATGGATTTTTTTTTGGTTAAAAATGAGTTATAAACATAAGAGTTTTAGTTGCAATAGAGACTCATTTGTAACTTATGATCTGGCAAAATTTTTTGGGATGTAACTGTAGTTAAATTTAACTTTTAGGAATTAAATGTATTTTTTTTTTCTTTTGTTGTTTTTTTAAGAAAAAAAATCATCCTTATCTTCATCACATATGAATCATGTTCGTGACATGATCAGAGACGAGCTTATTAGGGGTAGATGATCCAATTATGATTCACTTCATGTATAAGATTCTGATTGAAATATATATTTATCCTTTTTAAATTAAATGTTTTAGTGTATTTTTCTTTTTTCAATAATTATTTAAATTTTTTATTTTAAAAAAATTATTTATATTTTTAACATCAATTATAATAATATATATACAAACAATATATACGTAGTATTGAATAAGGTTCATGCCCTTTTCAGTCATTTCTTATCCAAACGGGTTTTTCAAACGCTAATTCAAACAGGTTCCTTAAAAAAAACCACTTCTCCCACCGCCAATCCAAACACAAATCACATTTACAACCTGACTTTTTTTTTCAAATGGGCTTTTGTAAAAGCCCCATTAAAAAAAAACCACTTCTCCATCGAGTTCCCAAACAGGAACTTATCATGTGTTCTAATGGGCTTCTGATATCGAAATGTACTTTTTTTCTTATCTAATGTGTTTCCAAACACACCCATAGATTTTTTGAAATTGGAAACACAAGTTGTCATTTACTATTTGTATTGGTTTTTATGTGTCTTTTTTCCAAAAAAAAAAAAAACACCGTACTTTTGCACATTTTATATAATTTCATATATATATTTACATATTTACCTAAAAAAGGGCGAGACAATAATATCTTTAAAATTAGGATAAAATTGCAACAAATACCAATAAATTTTTACTTGTGCCAAACACCGCGTTTTTTTTAAGATATAAAAATTTCAATGAACATGTAAAAATGAACAATGGTTAAAATAGTGTAACGATCATTACTTTTTGTAAAGTACCAAAATGCCCCAATTAAAAAAAAAAACTTTTGGTTTCATCCTTGGATTAATCTACACTTTTAGAAATTCATCATTAACAATCCATCAACCATGAATTAAATTAGAAATCAAGTACAAAAAAACAATCAATCTCTACTAAAAGCAAACAATAGAAACGGTCAGCAATCTCACAAAAAAAAAAAAAATGAAGAAGAGATGTCTAACATGTCTAATTTGTATGAAATTTTAAATTGATTTTTTTATTTTTATTTTTATTAAATATATGTAACTCATTATCTTTATAATAAATTTTCACCCACTATCTCTCATATACACTCTTTTTAAGTAAGGGTGTAGTTAGAAAAAAATGTAAATAAGTTACACATTTATTACTTTTAACTAACATTTTAAGATATATATTTTTATTAGTGGTTCTTTATAAAAAGAATAGAAGGTCATAGGCCTTTTATAGTTGCCTAGCTACATCCACTCATAAGGATAATCAATCAATGAATAGTTAAATTTCTTGTCCTAATATAAATAAATAATAAAATATCAGTATTCCTTGATTCATGTAATATATTGTATATAATGCTCATTCTATCCTTAATATAAGAAATATTTGGGGAGTTGACATTGATTTTATATATAAGATATAATTTTCATATTTGTCATTATTTTCCTAATTTATCCATATTAATACTCTCTCAACAATAATTAAAAAGGAAATGGAATGGAGGAATTAAAGAAGATGACTAATAAGTTTTAGAAAATATATGTCATATTAACTAACTCAACTAACTTCATTAATCTAATCAAATTAAGTAAATATGTCTTATATTAAGAATAATGAAGTACTAATTATTCCATTACAAATGATTTTACACCTTTACAAATGGAAGATGACCTTATTCTATTCTAGATACCGATCAAATTATAAGTTGTGTTTATATCTCTGTAGATTTATGTAAATGGAAGTTAATTTAAGAGTTAATACTTAATACAACATTTTCTCCCTTAAATTTATTCTTATTTTAATTTTGATCACTTAAATTTAAAACATGGTTTTTTATCTGTCAAAGGGCAAAATGGTCCATATCTTTATTTTTTTTTGTTATCTTTCTTGGATATAAAAAAACTTAGATGAGTTGGGTCCCAGGAACACACTAGGCCCAAAGCATGTCTTTGAGCTCAAAAAATACTTATAGATCGTCTACCAACAAGATCTTGAAATCGGTAGAATTTGAATATACGAATTTTTATTTAATTATAAAGATCGATGTTTTAAACAAAATAAAATTTTAAAAAAATTTATTGTTTGAAATGACAAAAATCTAAATAAAAACAAATTTAAAGATTAAAAATTGCATTAACCCTTAATTTTATATTCATTCGCGCATTTAATCAACTGCAGCGTATTGCTAGGCCGGTATTTTGTTTTTTGCGAATGTGTTGAATGTGGAATATAAACAGATCAGACTTAAGTGCTTGTTTGGTAGAGCGATCTTGAATCGGGTTTATATAATAAGTCCGATTCACGTAAATCGAGACAAATCTCCTCCACATATTTATCTCGTAGACCGTAAAAGCACCTCGTAGACCGTAAAAATTACTTCGTATTCCGTGAATTACAATTCATAAGCACTTATGAAATTTTCAACCGCTATTCCAAACAAGCTCTTAAAATGAGGTGTTTATCAGGATTGGCTTTCCTCCGTTTGGCTTCCAATCCTTTTCCTCTCATTTACCTTCTTTTTCAGATTTTTATCGTTAGATTAAAATATCAATGATTTAGGTTTAACATCTTATAAAATATTATTCTAATATTACTTAAAAATATAAAAAAAATCTAAATTGCTAAAATTTAATCCGAAGAGCTTATATTATTATTACAGGTAGAATTTATTTGCATAATTTTCGCTGCAATTGTCAACTATTCTGATTAAATTTTAGCAATTTAAATTTATTTTTATCTTTTTAAATAAGATTATAATAATATTTTTATAATATATTAAATATAAATTATTAAAATTTTAATCTAATAGTGAAAATGTGAAAAAGAGGGTAAATGAGAGAAAAAAATATGGGAAGGAAAATGGGGAGAAGCCAATTCCGTTTATCCCTTGTTGATCAAAATGTCTCTTGAGAACTCTGGAAAGGCTTCTAGTTTTTGAAGTATGGTTGAGGGACTGCCTGTTATCAGGTTCACTGGTTAGTACAACAGCGTAAGATATTCTGCAGTAAAGACACTACATACGACCCAATGATTGATCAATGAAACTCTAATACATACAGGCAATGCTTACTCCATTGTGCGTGTAATCGAAATAATTGGGAGAAAAAAAATGCAATTTCCATCTGCCAGAGGGAAATGCGAACAATCTACAATACCATAAACATTGAATCTCCACCGACATAAACAAGAAATTACAACCTACACCATACAAGAATACTAATTTACTAATTACACTCCTTATGACCAACAGTGAACAAAAAGAATCAAATCAAAGAAGGTGCAAGATACATGAATAACGAACAAACGAATCGCAAAAGCCAAGTGGAACTAGCTAATTTTCATCATCTGGAATCTTTATTATTCCAAAGCAGCCAAACACTTCGCAATCATTCAAGAGACAGGGCGCAGATGGATTTTCAGAAATGATTTGCACCGAAACTCTTGGAAGACCTGTAGGTCTGGGGAAGAGCCATTTGATCAGAGCCAAGGAGCTTTCTAATCTCAGATCGGACCTTAAGGAAAACATGCCTCCAGCTGCCCCTGTCGTGGGATCCAAGAACCTTGGTTTCCTGCTCGTTCAGTTCGAGATCCCTAGCGAAAAAGGGTTTTCTGGAGAGGAACCAAGCGGAGCCCCAATCCCACCATTTCCTGAGCGAGGTGCCAGCGTAGTCTCCCATTGATGAGAGGGACTTGGATCTGGGAAATGACCACGAGGATGCAGCAGAGGTGGCCTGGATCTTGAGGGACAAGGACGAGAGCCGTCTGCGAAGGCCTCCTTGGTGTTGTTTGGAGTCGCCAGTTTGTGAGAGCGGAAGGGACGGCCTGCTTGGAAAGAATCTGTGATTCTGAGCCAGAAAGCTCATTTCTGGAAATGTCAGTCAGAGCCGCAGAGAGATCTGGTGATTGGAGAAATCAGAGGGAAGCAAGAGAAACTTATGAACATGAACTAAGGAAAATGGTGAAATGTAGCGTTCGCGGCTCTGTCTGTCACAGGCTGTTATATTCCTCCCGTGGGGTCCTTTTTTTGGTCTCAACTCTCAAGTTCCTTGTGCCTTCCTGACGGGGTGGGATTGGAGTATACAGGACTATTCGTTGGCGAAAAGAAAAAAAGGAGGGGGGGGGGGGGGACTAGTTTTCCGCGAAGGAAAATGGGATGGCGCGCCCACCTACTCCCATTTATTTATTTATTTGTCACATAAGATTTAATTATAGGTTTTTTTTTTCAGAATGAGAATACACAAACATTACTTATGGAGCGGCATCAAACCCTTGATATGTTCTTTTAAAAATACGAGGGTATCCGAAAATTAATAATACCTGAGAAAAATCTAAGGCTTCTTTCGCCAAAACATCCGTTGCAGAGTTTGAATCCCTGCTACACCATTCCAAACAGGCATCCCAACTGCGATCCAAAACTTGTCGGGTTTGTCCAAGTAACACATCATCCGGATGATCATTATTCCATCCACTAGATAACAGTTCCAGTACTTCCCAACAATATGTTCCTACATCTACTTTCTTCCACCCTGAGTCCTATACATGCCTTAACCTTAACATCATTGCCCATATTTTGGATTGTACACAGTTGCCTCGTACCAAGCAAAACATAAAACCTCCTAGCGCTTCACCTTCATGATTCTTTGCTATCCCACCATAACTGGCTGCACTCTTATCAAAACTACATGCTCCATCAACATTCATTTTGATCCAACCAACGTATAGCGCCCTCCATAATTGGTCTCTCTGTTGACCCAACTATGATGTATGTACGCTAACACTAGCCCATCTAGCTTAGGCTCACACTTGTGCCAATATTTAGTTCATACCCACCGCCTTGCGATAAAAAACTCCAGCATTCTGGTTCAACCAAAGCTGTCTACACAATAATGCAAAATAGATCGGCCAACTCACACCCATACTCTCTTATTTTTGGATTAGATTCCATTCAATCCATTCACCTACATTCGAGAACCCATAGAAGTGTTGACATAAGGCATTAAGAACAACCTTATTCCAACACCTTGTAGCTACCCTACAATCGCGTAGAACGTGAGCTATATCCTCCCTATTACCCTCACACAGACTACAATCCATACTTGCATGGATATCCCTCGAAGCACACAAGCTATTAGTCATGAGTCTCCCTCTTACTGTCAACCACAAAAACGTCTTATAGCATTGCGGTACGTGTAATTTCCAAATCTTGCGCCATAAGCCCTGAGAGTTACATGAATACTCCCCACTGATAAGATCATATGCATATTTGATTGTAAAATTCTCATTATGAGAACAGTGACAAATCGGAACATCTTTCGCACCTCTATGACCCTCATGTAAGTTTCTTTTAATTGCCTCTAAAACCTCATTAGGTAGAAAGGAGTCAAATTTTGCCTAATCCTAGCTTCTCGAAGGGGTCATATAATCAACCACTATGTCCTCCTTTGAACTGGTTGGTAAGTAACTAGTACATAAATCAATAAGTTTACCATGATTTGGAAGCCATACATCATTCCAAAACTTAACCCGTTGGCCTTCTCCTACTCTTAATCCCAGTCCTTTCTCCACTTTATCCCAAACATTTATTATGCCCTTCCATGCTTGAGAGCCTCCTTTTGACGAGCCAATATGTAGTAAGATATCGTCACCACATTTATATTTCTCCCGCATGAATTTGACCCACTGTGCATCTCTTCGTTTAACTAAACCCCAACCTAGCTTCATCATAAAAGCTTCATTTTGTTTGCGTGCATTCTGTAATCCCAAACCTCCTGCATCCTTCCTCCTACAAACTTCCCCCCCAAGCCATCAAATATGATTTTCTACTCACTCTTGTATTGCCCCATAGGAATCCTCGGCATCTTTTATCTATCTCATCACATGTAGACGAAGGTATCCACGTTTATTGTGTCACATAGGTTGGAATAGTCGACACCACCGAAGACACTAGTATGTGCCTAGCAACCATTGACAACGAATGGACTTTCCAGTCTTTTAATCTATCATCCATCTTATTTAATATATATTGGTACGTACTCTTAGAAACCCTTTTATGATGAACGAGTATTCCTAAGTACTTCCCCAAATCCGTTGTTGGAATAAAACCCAAGAAAGAGCTAATCTCAAACCTCCTGATGTGACAAACATTATTAGAGAAGAATATTCGAGATTTTGCTTCATTTACCTTTTCACCGGAGGCATCGCAGAAATCATCCATACATGCCTTAATAGTTGCTTCCTGATCTAACGAGGCTTCAGCAAATAAAATGAGATCATCAGCAAAGATGGGACACTAGAGTATCGTTCTTCTTGAGGTGAAACGGTAACCAATTCTGTGAGAGAACTTCATTCTGGATCAGATGGGCAAGCTTATCCATGATTAGAACAAACAGGTAGGGTGATAAAGGATCTCCATGTTGTATACCACGAGTAGGAATGAACGTCAGACCAGGTTCTCCATTCCAAAATACACACATTTTAGCAATATTTAAGCAACATGTAATTAAGTCCACACATACTGGTGGAATACCTAATTCCCTCAAGCATATTATAATGAAACCCCATTTCACTCTGTCGTATGCTTTCTCTAAATCAATTTTTAAAGCCATAAAGCCTGTTTTCTTTTTCGTCTTCTTTTAAAATGAACAATCTCCTGAGCTAAAATAATATTGTCTGAACTTTGTCTTCCTGGCAATGTTTTAAAAGCCGAACCGAACGTTGAGCCAGAAAGGTAAGCGGGTCATAGTTCAACCGGTTGAAATGTTCAGTCGGACCGATGATGTAATATATATATATATATATATATATATATATATATATATATTAGTCAAATTTCATAGGAAGTTAATAAAGTCACAAAATACCATTTAAAGAAGAATATAAAGTCAGTCATCAACCTAACAAAATATACTAACAATAATGATTTTATGACTTGTCAAATATTGATGGCTCTTGATTGATTTAAGCATAAGTTTCTTGAAATGTATTTAGATCATACCACTCTGATCCTATTTATAAGTCCTTTTTGACCAAAAAAATTGGTTCTATTTATAAGTTCAGTTTCAGTGTAATAAATGAGATTATGACAATTTTACCCATATTTATTGTACAAATGAAGAAATAATTTAAAGATAAATAGAGAAAAAAGAGTTAAAAAATACTCATTCATAAATGATGGCATAATTGTAAATTTACCCCATAATCATTGAGTTAACTATATCTCCTTGGAATGTGAGATTTAGTTAAAAATGACTTATAAATAGAACTAGAATGGTAAATGTTATAATCTTTTTGAGGAAATTATCCAAAATCAAGACATTTAACTCTAATTTCAGTGCTTCCAATTTCATCTTTAACTTGAGAATGAACCTTATTAGCTTTTTCTTCAAAAGCATCTTAATAAAATAATTTGTAATAAACCAAATTATTAAAATTAGTAACATATAATATAAATAAAATAAAGTAATATGTCTAAAATTTATATGCCATTTTTAAAAAAAATTTTTGCAGCATCAAATTTTTTTTAAAAAGTTTGTAGTAAAAAAAAATTTCGCATTTTTTATTGGACCGGACAGGTTTTGAAAAACGTGTCCGGTTTCCAGCTCAAAAATAGTTAAACAACGGTCCAAAACGACTCCCTCAGAAAAACGGTCCAACGTACATATCCAACCCGCCTCAGTGACCGGCCGACGGTATGACCGTCTGGTTCGGTTCGGTTCTCTAAACAGTGCTTCCTGACATAAAACTACATTGATTCGGAGCCACAACAAGTGGCATGGCAATCTTCATTCTGTTGGCTAGGACTTTAGTAATGACTTTGTACATCATATTATAAAGGTTGATTGGTCAAAAATCCAGGATCGTCTATGGGACATCTAACTTCGAAATTAATACTATATTTATACCATTAATTCTTTTAATCTCCCCTACATTCTGAAAGATATCTTGAGCTAACTCCACCATTGACTTCCTAACTACCTCCCATTGGCTCTGATAAAATAGCAGATTTAAGCCATCCGGACCTGGAGCTTTTGTATGGACCCATACTGAATAGAGCTCGCTTGACTTCTTGTTCTGTGACTAATGCCCCAATATGTTGATATTACCCTCCGGAACAGCTGGGTAGCTTCCCCCAAAATTAACTGTAACTACTTACTGATTTTCTTCCGTATAAAGATTCTTAAAGAAAATTGTACCTTCCTGTCTCAACTCATCCTCATTATACATCCATTACCCATCCTCTTTTTTAAGGGCTTCAACTGTCTTTTGCCTTCTTCGACTCTTCGTAATTGTATGAAAATACTTGGTATTCTTATCCCCATTCGCATACCAATTACACCTTGAGCGTTGTAGCCACATAATCTCTTCCTGTACTAAGCACGCCTCCAACTCCTCCCATACTCATTTCTTTTCCTCCTCTGTCCCTCGAGAGCCATTAAGACAATTGAGGTACTGAAGCCTTGTTATTAACCTAGCCTTCTGATAATTAACATTATCAAATATTGATTTATTCCATTCTATCACCTCCTTCTTGAAACCCGCCATGTTCTCTTCCCATCTACGAGAACCTCTCCAAGAATTCTTTACTAGCTCGCTAAAACCCTCATGAGTTACCCATAATGCAAAAAATTTAAAGTGGTGTCTCTGTCTCTGGCGGCCTGGCTGAGTTTTTTAAAAAGTAAAGGGCAGTGGTCAGATTTAAAACACGAAAGATGAAGTAAAGATACCTCATTAAAGCGTTCTAACCAACCGAGAGTTGCAACACATCTATCAAGTCTACTAGCTGAGCTATTCCTCATCCAGGTAAACTCAGGGCCTTGAAATCGTAGCATCTCCAACTCGTTTTGTCGCAACCACTCCATAAAACCGCGATTAGGTTTCACCTTGGTTTGACTAGTAGAAATTCTTTCACATTCTTTGGTGATGGCATTAAAATCCCCTTCAATACACCAGCTCGCTACACCTTTATCACGAATTTCATCCAATTGCTGCCATAACTGACGACGAAGGACAAATTTTGGATGCCTATATACCATTAAGAAATCCCACTTATTATCCTTCCCTTGATTGAAGACCCCATGCAAAACTTGTGAGGCTTTATAAGTTACTTTAAAATTAATATGATCATCCCAAAAACACCAAATTCCTCCACTAAAACCATTTAGCCCCCACCACATCCATATTACGGAACCCCAATCGCTTAGCAATACCCAAAGCTTTCACACTATGTTGCCTAGGTTTGCTAAAAAATCAAAGCCATATTGACGTTGCATATCCACCAACAAACCAGCAAACGACTTGCCCCTGGCCCCTCTACAATTCCAAATCATTAAGTTTATATCCATAAAACTAATTGGAATCAAACGAGTCAAGCTTATGCTTACTAACCTATACTACTACCTACTTCTAACTCAACCATTGCATCATCTCTCAACTGTTGCGATACCTTGTTATAACGAGATTTGAATCCTCTCACCATTTCAACACCCGGATCCCAAGGATTATCTGCTTCGAGTATCGCATCCAATAACTCGACGTCATTTCCTTCCTCCTCCACGTCATCCCCTGTGCTTTTTGCATCCCTAGAGATTTTAGATTGAACTAGCATTGTTTTTGGGTTGAATTTCGTCAAAAGTACTCGTTCCTCCGACTCAATGACGTTATTCTTGTGATTTTGGCTCGTTGCTACTATCTCACCCAATTCCAAACTCTCCTTAGTTGCTACCCATTTTTCCATACCAAGACTGACCTTCTAAGATGGACCCTTTTGTTTTTCCACATAATTCTTACTTGCTGGCCCAACCTTCAATTACCCAACGAACTTAGTCTTTTCTTGTCCCTTGTCATGGCCCTGATAAGACGTAATAATTGGCCCCTTATTATTAAATTTCTCTTTCTCTACCATAACACAATTTGAAACATCCTCCAAAGACTCCCTAACACGTGTACTTTGCGACTCATTTACTGCTATATTATTTGATTCCACATTTAGCGTGCTGAATTAAGAGCCTATCATATTCCAACTAGTATTTTTTCGTACCTCTCATCTTCCCAAAACAGATCCCCCTGCATTGTTCTTAGTCCGGCGAGGTCGCCGGGGACATTGAACTAACATCCAGCTATCATACTTCAACGTCAACGTTGTCTCCCTTTGACCCCTTACTCCTCCTTCTCTTCTCATTCCTGATCCTGTCCCAGCCTCATTCACCTTGTGTCTCCCCTCCTCTGTCGCCGTATTTATTGACTCCTCACCATTGCCTTCACTCCTTACCTGATCTCCCGACCGGTAAGGGAAATGATCTACATTGTGACCATACCGACCACACTTGAAACATATGGAATGAATACTCTCATACTGGATTCATGTTACCTTCCCATTAATGAGGATGAAGGGTCTCAGAGGGGAAGATAGATTTAACTCTATACAAATTTGGGCAAAACACCCTTTCTTACGTTTTAACGTAGCCACGTCTAACTTCAGAGCACATCCCACCTGAGAACCCAACATATACAAAGCACCTTTGTCATAATAGTCCAACGGGAGCTTTACGAAACGTGTCCATGCAGCAATCTTCATCACAACCTCTCCCTCCGGATCAAAATCTTGTTTCCACAGTTGGACTGCAATATAATGATCAAACAAAAGCCACGGACCACCAGTTTAGGCTAGGTTATAGTCCCTCCTGTCAGTAAACTGGACCGCAAAACGTCTAACTTCAGAACACGTCCCACCTGAGAACCCAACATATACAAAGCACCTTTGTCATAATAGTCCAATAGGAGCTTTGCGAAACGTATACATGCATCAATCTTCATCACAACCTCTCCCTCCAGATCAAAATCTTGTTTCCATTGTTGGATTGCAATATAATGATCAAACAAAAGCCACAGACCACCAGTTTGGGCTAGGTCATAGTCCCTCAGTAAACTAGTAAACTGGACCGCAAAGTAACTGGCCCTTACATCTATCAGTTCTACCTCTCCAACTTTAGCCCACAACTATTGAACTTTCTTAGCAAAATAAATTGGATCCACCGTCGACCAAGAAGTTTCATAATTAAAACATTTTCCCTTTGCTTTACCAAACGCTCCTTCTCAGCCGAAAAGATGACATTTGGTCCCAGTTCCGTCATACTCACGGTTACCCTTTCCTTCCATCTCTCGTCACTCCACCATTCCTCTTTGAAAGATTTCCACTTCTTTCCATTGACACCTTCATTATCCTTGTGGCCTTCACCATCACCTTCCTTTTCCGATGTCAGCATCCAATCCTCCACTTTGGGTGTCAGCTGTTGATCACCGGAAAACTCACCCACAAAATCTCTTACCTTTTTTTTTACTTCGATCCAATACATCCCTCTCTTTCGTTGACCGCGCCGGATTCACTTGCTCACGACTCCGTGAGCGGGAACACTCTTTCCCGCTCATGACTCCGCTCCCGCTCTCTCATATTTTCTCTTCAAGCTCGACAGATTGAATACACAAACTGAGATTTCAGCCCAAACAGGCCTTACGTGCCCAGATCAAACGAATGATACTGCTGTTGGAAATTGTGCCCTAGGGGCCAATCATTGTACTTTGAATATTGTCATTCAATGAATTTCTCCATTTGGTTATCACATTATTCGCATGTTCACTGTGATAATTGTATCCTTGGATAAATCATAATGATTGTCCTAAATGTCCCTGGTCGGTCATCTATGTGGGAGCAAAGATGAAATAAGACCAATATGACTTTGATAAGGTATGGGGATACTAATCAAAGTCTTAGGCACTTGTAGGAGTACAAGGTGCTGGACCGACCCGCTATGAGAAAGCTGCATGGATCAAGTCATAAGCTTATCTCATGTATAACCACGTCACAATGCCCTTTGACCTGAGATCATCATGGATTCCTACATGAGAGTTACTAAGCTTTGACTTAGTCAAAAGTCACCTTTAACCGGGTGATGATAAAGGCTACAATCGGGTTTAGTGGTTTTCATGCAGAGGAATGTGAATGGTCAAGATGGAATTTGTCCCTCACATTAGTAGAGAGATATTACTGGGCCCCTCGATGAGTGAGTCTGAGAAATGTATGGCCATACTACGATGGAAAGGAGTTTCCATCTCTATAGTCAGACTACTCAGGGATCGAGAAAGTAATGGTCAGGAATAGGAGGATGACATTCTCCATGCCTCATCCTTGACCGAAATATCGTGTGACAAAAGGGACGTGATATGGTTATACGACAGGTTATATCGTATTTTCGATCCTCATATGAATTGGGTAGTCGTAATGTCTTGCTAGATGCCGCTTACGACTTGTGGGTTAGTATAGTCATTGGCCCACTGCCAACTTCGTTTGGGCCTACAGGGTCGCACACAAGAATAGCCCAACACGAGCTATAATGTCCAGATTCATTGAATCTAAGATGCGATGCGTCTAAGATTCAATGAATACAATATTTAATCTAGGGTGAATGAATTTTAAATATATATTTATTATATACACATGTTGTGTGAATATTTATTTGATAAATATTTATATGTGTGTTATATATATATTTATATTTGGAAAGGAATATTAATAATATTATATACACATATGTATTTTTGAAATACATAAATACATATATAATATATATTATTTGATAATATATATTATATATATATGATAGTATTATATTATATGATCATATGATAATATTATATTATATATATAATATATATTATTTGATAATATATATTGAATATATGATAATATTATATTATATGATGATATTATTATATTGTGTATATATAAAGATATTATATGATAATATCTCATATTTAATTTATGAAGATAAATTAAATTCCATTGGCTCTTTATTCTAATTAAATAAATAGGTTAAATTAAAACTGTTGGATAGATTTAATTAAACCAGGTTTATTTAATTAGCTTATTAAAACAATTAAATGTTAATTGATATGATAAGTATTTTGAAATTAATTAAGATTAATTTTAAAAATCCAATATCCATTATAAAATAGATAACCCTACTAGTTATAAAATATGAGAGCTAGGGTTTTCTACTGATGATGATGAAAAATTAGAGAGCCACAAGAAAACCCTAGAAGGATATTAGAGGCGCTAGCACGCTGCCGGTGTTGGGGTCCTATTCGTGTGGATACCAGTAGAGGGAGCTGATATGAGTAGTTAGCTCCTCAAGATTGAAAAAGGCAAAACTCCAAGAATAACTAGTTGACATGTTGATGTTGGAGATGGTTAATCTCATACTCATAGAGATTGACGCTCTTTTAAGAAGAATTAGCGGACATGTAGATGCCGGGGAAATTATTTCAGGAGCAACCAAACATGGAAATTTGTAAACTCGCAATACGTTTATGATTGTGGGCATTCAAACAAACATGAATAAGGTACGACTCTTTCTAACTTGATTTAAATGCCGTTGATAGATCCGTAATTGGGATTGGTAAACTTCTGCAATTTTAAATTTTTTTTGTTTTATTCTTCCGCTGTGTGCCTACCAATCCCAACAACTGCTAGGCTTCTAATTACACACTAATATGAACTTCAATTCTGGGAGAAATTAGAAGCCGAATATTTTTGAGGTCTAACTGGAATCCGGAAGTCTAAGATCAAAAAGAGAAGAACCTGGAACCTGAAATCCGAGTAGCGACGGCGATTAACGTCGGTGCTGGCAGTCTGAAATCTGAAATGCCCGAGAGCTACGGCGAGAACTCAGAGATACCGACAGACTGCGGACGGTGACGGAAACTGGTGACCTGGATCTACTCTTCCCCAACACGGTGAGGGTGAGAATGAACTTGAAACGCCGAAAAGCGACGGCGAGATAGAGCTACAGTACTCAGGAAAAACCGAGAAGCCCGAAGAGCTACAGTATACAATCTGGACAAGGCTTCTCTTAGCACTACCACGTGTTGCACTTTAATATATGAGCAAGCTTATAGCCATTTTTTTTAATATCATACAATAATGCCCCACATTTAATATATTACTTATTTATTTGATAATTTCTTAAATTTTAAATATATAATTTTTTTAATATAATATTTTAAACGTACATATAAAAAAATTTAATATTAAAATTTAGCATAATGAAAAATAAATTGATTGATATAGTTTATGTTGATTCTACTTTAAAATTTATTTATTTTAATATTTATATTTTAATTTTTTTCCAAATTAATTACTTAGAATTCTTTAAATTGTATAAAATATAGAGAGGGGGAGGAGAGATTCAGATTAGACACTTAGATGATGAATATAAATTAATAATTTTGAATTTTGAAATAATTTCAATCGGTGAAATTAAATATTTTTAAGTTTATAACTATGAGTTTTGCTCCCTTAAGAGTCAAGGGTAAAATGATCTAGGTATCAAAGATTATATTAAATGAAATAAAATTTGAAAGACTAAAACATGTGGTTTAAAATTTGAGGATCAAAACTAAAATGAGAGAAACTTAAAGTATCAAATATTATATTAACTTTATATTGTATTACAGAGTTTATTGAGAAAAGTTTTCTCAACCAGGTTTATAAATGAGGTTTTACAGTATGTGTGTGTATATAATTTTTTTTTATAATACACACACACACATTATAGTTTCTGATATTTAATATAAGAATTAGTTGACTTAAATTATAATATATGTTGTATATTATTCTTTCAATCTTAAATATAAGACCCTGCTGATTTTTTTTAAAAAAGATCAAGGATGTTAAGTAAGTTACTATGTTAATGATATCATATGTTATATATCATTAGATTATATATAAATTTATAAGTCAAAAAATTAGTAAGGAAAAAAAATAAAAAATAATAAAAATTTTAAAATAATTTAATTAGTTTCCTTAATCTTCTAAAAAATTTAACCGGGTCTTATATTTAGGACTGAAGGTAGTATTAGATTATATATCAATTTATAAATTACGTGAATTAATTTTTTAAAAAATAATAAAGATAAATAGTTTAATGTAACTTATTTAATTTTTTAAAATTTTTTTAAAAAGTTTAACCGGCTCTTATGTATTAACGAATGGAGGAGGTATTATATGTTAATGTGTGGGTCCAGATCCTCTTATAGTGTGTTTGGATAAACAAAAAAAAATGCTTTTACAGAGGAAACCATGGTTTTAAAAATTATCATCCAAACACACAACAAAAATCCAGAATCACTTTTTTCTATAAAACCATGGTTTTGTATTGCAAACCATGGTTTATAGAGAATCTTATTTTTTCTACTTTTCTCACCTATATTTTTTCTCTTTCCTCATTCTCCTGTCCTTTTTGACTTTTTTTCTCTATTGTAATGCCAAACCTCATCTATTCCCATTGTACATGAACATACCTATACAAAATTGTTTTTGTTTTCGTTTTTGCTGTGATGCGAAGGCACAAAATATATTTTTTTCACTTGAAGAAAGAACAAATTTAATGTCACTGGATGTGAAATATATCAATTTCTGATCACTTCATGTAGATAAATTTATTCTGGTATTATAATTTGAAATAATATATAAAATATAATATTATTCTTTATATGTAATTATCATAAAAGTTAATGTTCTTTTTGGTAATTGGACCATTAAAAAAGTAATTCTCAACACAATATCCAAACACTCTCAGTTTATCAAAATCATTTTTTTCCTATAATATATATATATATATATATATATATATATATATATATATATATATATATATATGTTTGATTTTTTTATGTTAGATAATTGATTAATGTTATAATTTTTAATTTTTCAGATAAATTTATGTCATTTTTGTATTTATTATGAATTTTCCTATTAAATAATACATAAAATATAATCTTATCATTTATATGTAATTATCACAAAAGCTAATGTCCTTTTCAGTAATTTGACCATGAAAAAAACTATTCTGATCAAAATATCCAAACACTCTCATTTATCAAAATCACTTTTTTCACATAATCTATTCTGTCAGAATCTATTCTCAAAAATTACTTTTTTTCACTTTTTCTCCAGAAGCTATTCTCAAAAGCTGATTCCAAACACACCCTTAGCGTCGGTTTTCTCCTCACCTTCAGAAGCTCGGAATCCTATATGTCCAAACAATCTAAAAGCTCACAATGCACCACGTCATCAAACTAATCTCTCATTTTCCTTCACTCCTCTTTCCTCTTCCGACTCCTAAGCACCAAGTAGCAAACCATCTCTTCTTCCTCTATCTCCCACCTTTTTCCCCACAAACATACCCAGGATTAATCTAAGGTTGAGTCATCACCACCGAAAACAATCATCAAAGTAAAAACTAAGAGTTCATCTTCTTTATGAACTGACTAATGAGAAATATATGAGAAGCAGTACCTTGAAATAATTAATGAAATACTTGTTCTATACAGCTTTATGAAAATCTTCACTTCATCACTCTAAAATCCGAATCACTTTCATCTGTTAGATATGAAGCCAACCAATGGCTTTTGCTTAGGAGAAAACTGATGATTAGAGTATTTGTTTTTGTCAATGTGTGCGTCTTTCGTTGGCCATACATTTTTATCATTGGAAGGAATCATTTAACCATCAACCCATAATGAGTTTGTTTGATGAGTTATATTAGTGCAATTCTAGACATAATCATCTTAAATATTTACCTCAAATTCCATGAAATTACTTTTAGAAAGATAAAACAAGTATGAATAGAGAGTGTTTGAGTAGTTTATCTTAAACCATGGTTTTAAGTAGAGCTGGGAATTCGGGCTAGTCCGCTAGTTGCAAGCTGGCCCAACATGACCCATAGGCCAAATAGGGGTGGGTTGAAAAAACACTAGCCCAAGCCCACTAAGGCAGATTGGTGGGCTAGCCTCATGAGCCCCCTATTAATATTTTTAATTAAAAAAAACTCAAAAAATGGAAGAATGTTGGCTTTAGCATGTCTTCTTTTTTAGCAACATAGGATCAAAATAATCTATTGTGAAAATTATTTAGGGAGAATCTTAATTAAATCCTGTTGAAATACCTAAATCTAAATTCAGGCCTACACTTTTAACAAATTCATATTAAGGCCAAAAAAATGAATTAAGGATTTTCTGAATGTTGTTAAAATATTACAATGCCCTTCAAATAAGATTTAAAATAAACATATTTCTGATTTATTAAAATCATATATACCTGTACCTAAAATTTCAAAGGGTAATGCTAAAACTGCCCAGTAAACTAATAAAGAATTTAAAGTGACGAGAATTGAGTCTATTTTATGATATATGCTTCAGACATCTATTTTTTCTACCAAAAAAAAAAATTCCACTATCATAGAGTGCAAACTGTGATTGTTGTTCATGGTTAAAAAAAACTTTCATTGCTATATTTTTTGTTTGTTGACTTTAATCCATACAAAGCTTGTGTTATGATGAAGATGACCTTTTGTCTTCTTTTTTTCCCTGCTTTTTTGCTTGGAAGATGACCTTTTGTCAAATTGCCTTGTTTTCTACGCAATAATTGCACTTGCAAGATGAAACTCCGTCATAATTTATAGGCAAGAGAAAAGAATAAAAGAGACTAGCGAGGAAGCAGAGGAAAGAGATGGAGGACGTGGGACAGAGAAAAAGAATAAAATTAAGATAGGAAGAAAAGAAAGAGGGAGCGGATGAAAGGGATGAACACATACACACATATATATAAAGAAGACAGGATGACAATGCTGACGGTATATTCAGGAGGGGAACGCTAGAGTTGATCTGGTCAGGCGAAAATCAAAGAGAGCTAGGAAAGGAGAAGGGGAGGTCGCATTAAGGGCTGAGTGAGTGGTGAATGTAAGTATAATAAATACATCCAAACTTAGAAATATATTTGTTTTACATCTCATCTCAAGGGCATTCTAGTTTTTAATTAATATTTATAAATTTTTAATTAGACCTTTTAATTTTGTTAAAAATTTGTTAAAAATACAGGTCTAAATTTAAATTTAGACATTTTAAAAGGATTTAATTGAGATTCTCCCAATTATTTATTAATAAACCACAATACATATACATACATTCATATGAAATTGATGTTAGCAAAGACGTTATGCTTAATTTTAATATTTTACACACAAAAGCACTCTTTATTTTTTTTTATTCTTTGCATTAAGCCTTTTAATGTTTCATTTATATTTTAATCCTATATATTTTAAGTCTTATGGTTCCTCATTTATAGAGAAAAATAAAAAAGAAACATAGTTTAGGTAGGTGCCTGTTAGCTCGTAACAACCTGCAGGCTGGAGCAGCCCACATTTTGGTGGGCTGAAACCAACTTGATCTCATCATTTTTAGGTGGGCTGGGCTCGTGAGCTGAACCCATTTTATCAACTTTTTTAAAAGTTAAAAGCTATTTTGAGTTTTGATATATGGTGTGACAATTTTACTTTAGGCTTGTTTGGTTGGGCGATTGACAACCCAATAAGTGCTTATGCATATAAGTCGAGACAACACTCCTCTTACATACTTACCTCATATATCGTAAATCACGATTGAAAAGCTGCATTTGAAAACTCCAATCGCTATTTCAAACGAGTACTTTTAAAATCACGTAAAACCTAACACACGTAAAGTGTGTTTGGATGTTAAAAGGAAACTATTGGTTCAGTGTCAAACCATGGGTTGGACAAAAAATAGCCAAACACCAGATTTTTTTTTGACAATCCCTTTTATCACCAAAACCATGGTTTTGGTGATCAAAATCGTGGTTTCCGACAATCCGCAAGGCACCTGCTTTTAGCATTGGATTCCACTCTTTTATGACCGTTGAGGGTAATTATTACTCTCCCTCTCTCTTCTGCTTAGACCCAGACCTTCACTCTGTATTATTCCTTTTCCATTGTCTCTTCTCCGTACCTCGTAAATCTCAAGCTCTCATAAATCTCCAGCTCTCGTCCATAATCTATGTTCCCTTTCTCGTCTTCCCCGTCACCAAGCTCAGATTAGAACCAAGAAGCTTTCATCTCCGTCTGTGTTCCCTTTCTCGTCTTCCCCGTTACCAAACTCATATTATAACTAAGAAGACGTCAGCTCCGTCTGTGTTCCCTTTCTTGTCTTCCTATCGCCAAGCTAAGATCAGAACCATTTCACTGTCTGTGTTCATTGTATGTTTTGCATTTTTGAATCTTTGAACTGTTTCTCGTTCACCGATAATTTTTGGAATTAATTTTCTATGAACTAGAAAACTTTGTGTTGTAAGAGTAGTGCTTTCTCATTAGTTATGATCCTTTGATTAAAATTTGTTCTGTGCTTGAATTTCATATATGTATAATCAGCTGTGCATGGTTGAAAAGAAGCAAGTGTTATAATTTTTTTTTGTTCGTACGACTTATCATTGGGCATAATTACAATGTTATGAAAAGCCTTCTTAGTAGATAAAACTAGCAGAAAAAGTTAAAGAGATGTATTGCCCCTCTGAGGATCTTTAAGTTTGTTGCTTTTACTATGTATTTCAATTGTAATGCAAAGTAATGTTGCTTATTTTTTGGATGTCTCTAATTTAGGTTGTATTAAGATGCATGGCTTTTCCATTTTCATAGTTTACTCCTTTTTTTAAAGTGTGAGCCCCTGCTATATAAAGATTAGATTAGTGGTTGTTATATTTTCCATGTTTTTGCTTTTGTTTCTTGTTATGTAGTGAAAGGAATTTGCATTAAGAAATGAAAGGACTATTGCACACGAGGTGGGTTGGTGGGACATATTGATTCTGATAATTTTTCAAGAAAAAGATGCATTAGGCATTGGTATGATTAACCTTGTTGGATTGGATTGTTGTTTGTTGAGTTTCTAGGATATCATTACCATATATGGACCATGTTCCATAATTGTGTGTGTGTGTCAGATTTATGGATTGTAGCTAAAACGTTTGACATATCAGATCTGTGTGTGTATATGTTGACATATTTTTTGTTTCGCTATTGTAAGTTCCTCCTTAGTTAGGTTGGATGGGATAGTAGCAACAACACCATTATCGCCAATCATGATTGGTGGGACAAAAAATAGCGTTTAGTAACTTACTAATATGAGCATAGTTCAAGCTTTCATCCTAATGTGGTGTTACATAATAAATGTAATAACTTCGGTGATGTATGTATATGAAGTTCTAGGGTATGATAAATTCAGAATTAGAGGTCTACAACACCAAGAAGAATTAACCTAGTTGTTTTCTAGTGTTGCGGCTACGGGAACATAAAGTTGGGCACCTTCATCGATGTCACTTCCTACTGAGCCTATCCCTGATGATTATATGCAATAAGATTCAGGAGATAGCAATGATAGAGTAACCAGTTCATTGGGGGTGAGGAAGAGGGGTGCGTCAATGAAAAAGAAAGGGCCTAACTGCGCAAAAATAGCCGAGGCCTTAATGAAGATGGTTTATGCAAATGATATTGATGTGGAAGCTTCACGCGCTGAGAGGATTGAAGCCTGGGCTGAGGCGGAAGATACATGGGCCGAGAGGACGGCCACAGAAGCCTGAGCTTATGAGGTTTTAATAGGCGGAGTGATGAGTCATCTCAATCAAATTTCAGAGGTTGTATGTGATGATGACTTTTATACTAGATGTGCCCACCTTTTAATGAGGGACCAACCTACGCGCGAAATGTATGCAACAATAAAGAATATGAAGCACAAACTTATGCTCTTTCTTAGGCGTGAGTGTTACGGAAATGAATGAGATATGTGTTTAATGATGGTGGTTGTTTGTTAATGTAATGTAATGCATGTAGCATTAACTGTTATGTGTGTGGCTTTAATTACTATGTACTTGTTGTCCAGGATATGTTTGTGCTTTTAATAACTATGTGTATGTTGTTACGGTTATGTGATGTGGGTGGTTTAAATGACTTTACTAATAATGTCTTTAATGACTTTATAATGACTAATGTATATGTTCATAAGAATAAACAAGTGTGGACTTGACAATGACACTACTCGCTGAGTGTAGGAAGCGGCGGATGCGAAGAGTTCGGAAAGTGGCTGCACTTGTTGGTGCATATTCTTGCCTTTATTTGTGTAAACAACCACGACATACCAGTGAGTTCACAAGTGCTGCATGGGTCTGTGATATCTTACGCTATAATTCTAGTCGTTGTTACGATATGTTTAGAATGGAATTCAATGTCTTTCATGAGCGTTGCTGTGAATTGTAACGACATAGTTTGAGAAAATTTTGAAATACGGGTATTCATGAAATGCTTGCGATTTTCTTAAACACCGTTGGATTTGCGTTGTCAAGTAGGATGCAACAAGAAAGATTTCAGCGCTCTGGCGATACCATTCACAGGGAAATGCATTTTTTGTTAAATGCATGTTTTGTCTTGCAATAGACAACATCAAACCCTTAGATGATAAATTTGAGAGCATTCACTCAAAGATACGCCTCAGCAAGAGGTACTGGCCTTTTTTTAAAATACTATCAGAGCAATTGATGGTATACACATTCCATGCAAGGTCGAAGTAAGGGAGAAAACAAAAAATATAAACAGAAAAAGTTTTGCCTCACAAAACGTGATGTCTGTTTGTGACTGGGACATTTGTTTCACCTTTGTATTAGCTGGTTAGGAAGGTTCGACACATGATGCTCGCTTATTTGATCATGCAGTGACAACGCCGGCGATGGATTTTCCACTTCTACCTACATGTATGCTTGTAATTCATACAACTTCAAATATTTGTATTCATATTAACCGTACTATTTGAACAGATAAATATTATTTGGTGGATGCCGGCTATCCAACCCCAATTGGGTACCTTGGGCCTTACAGAAGCGAGCGTTACCATCTCCCTGACTTTCATAGGTCATCTAGGCTTGAAAATGTGAATGAGACCTTCAATTACTTGCATTTAATTTTTAGATGCACCATAGAAAGAACTTTTGGGGTTTGGAAGAACAAGTTCGCAAATTTGAAGGATATGCATAGCTACAAGTTCTCGAAACAGGTTAAAATTGTCTGTACCATGTGACATCCTTATTAAAAAAAGAGAGAGAGGAATAAAAAAAAATAATATTAATTAAATATTAATTATATTATAATATATTATTTTATTATAAAATAATATAATATTAAAAAAAATTTCAAAGTTGGCACCTACCAACTTTGAAGATAAGGGAGATGGCCCCCTTATCATTAAAAAAAAATTTATATGCTTTGGCGCCATCAAGCGCCAAAGCATGAAGAGGAAGGGGAGGGGGTATTATAAATACCCCGTCAGCTAAACACTTCACGCAGGTGAAGTGTTCGTGAAGAGAAGAGAGAGTGAGGTTCTGATAAGGGTATTTTCGGTTCTTCGGGGATCAATAAGGTACTCAAACTCTTTTCTAATCACAAAGTTTCTTTTATGAAATATGTTCTAAATAATTTTATCTTTCCTATGATAATGATTTTATGCTAGTTAGAGAATATTTTGGGGATATGATTTTAGGCAAGTTTTGAGTTTTGACAATATAAGACTATAGAAATGAAGAGAATAATTAATAATTAATTTTAACCGGTTTAGATTTATTATTTAGTTGTCATGTGATTTTATAATTAATTTTTTTTATAAATAGGATGTAAATTAATCTCTATAGGGTGTTTTTACCGATCAAAATTTGTTTAAATAATTTATCTGGATTATTGGAGGTATTATTGAGGTTTTAATAGGTTCATTTTTGTTAGATCTGAGCTCTATGGAAAATATGAATTAGGATTTAATATTTAAATTAGAATTTGATGTGATTTTAATTATGTAGAGATTTGAAGAGTTATTTAATAATTAAATTATACTCATATAAATTATGAAAAAGGAGATTTAATTATTTAGAAAGTTGATATTGATGATTTTGTAATTATATGCATGTTAAAGGTTATTTAAGGATTTTAATGAGTGTTATGGGTTTATGAGGAATGATCTATGATTAAGGATTTTTAAAGAAATTGGAATAAATGAGGATAATAGTTGTAGAGAAAATTGGGTTGTAGGAGTTAAATTATGTAAATTAATTATTTTATTATTTTTTGTGATTAATTGGTATCTACATTAATAATGTAGATTTTTCTTGTGATCGGTGATTGCACGGGTTTTACAATCCAAATTAAGATTAAGCTTGGAATCGAGGTAACCGGGGTTAATTTATTTTATATGCTTGTTTTGGACTGTAAGGTGTTTTATAAACCTTACTTTTATCTATATTACTTGTATGTGTTTTGCAAGATTATATTTATGTTTGAATATGAATTTATTTCAGTGAAGCAGTGTATTTTCCAATTTACATATATAAGTGAAAATTATTATTAAATTGTTACTATTATGATGGATATGTTGTTTGAGATGGAATGTTGTATAAGAATTTAGAATTCTCGTATTTGTTTTCGAAAGCTGTATTAATTTATTATTTTTATATTACGGGATATGTTGGGTTGTGTGGAAGAGATATGGTCAATTGTGTGCCCATCGGCTCTCTCAATCCTGACCCAAATTTTAGAGCTGAGTGTTTGGGCGGACACTCCATGTTACGACATATTGGTGGTGGCATGGGAGGGGGCAATATTCTTGATGTGACTAGCTAACCTTTGACCGGGTATACTAGCACTAATAGACTGTACCAGTCCAGAGGAGATAATGAGGAGCAGGATGGATGAGTGAGGATGATTTTATTCATTGATTATATCATGTTAAGTTTTGAATTATGAGATTATTATTATTATTATTATATTATGTCAGTTAAACCTGCTTCTCTGACTTACAATCTTTTCCTGCATATTTTGTAAATTGATTTTGATTACTGAGACTATATGTCTCACCCCATCATTATAAATAATTTTCCAGGCGAGACCTCTAATCTGGATAGAGGCAAAGGGAAGCAACTAGAGGCATAGACGTTGAGAATCTTGTAGGCCTTTTTTGGTATTGATGTTATATTAATTTCTATATTGTCATTATAGGGCCACATGTTTTTAAAATGCTATATTTACTGTTTGGATATCTATGTTGGAAATCATTTTGTGACACATGGGTTAATTGTGAGGTGATATCAGAATAATAAATTTATTTGCAGTGAGTTTGTGCCCTAAACTCTGATATGTTGTAAAAGGATTTGTGGGCGAGTCTGTGTCCTAAACTCTAATAAGTATTGGAAATAAAAAACAATACTGGTTTTGTATAATTGTATTGGATGATAATTGTTGTAAGAAATGGTCGTTTCATACCACGATGGCTATGACAATTTCATTAGAAGAACATCTATTTCTGATCATGACTTCCAACACCATGACCGAGAGGATATTGTGTGTGGTGACGATGACGATGATACTGCACAATCATCAACAGTACCTTTATCAATTGCATCTTCGTCAGACATGGCTTCTCTTCGTGATTCTATAAGAGATCAAATCTGATATTACACGCAAGAGCATTAATCATGTTTTGTTTTCAGGGTTTTGAAGTACTTTATTATTTTATTCAGTGAACTGTAACTTTATCTCTATTATGATGTAATGAATTATTAACAAACTATTAAATGTTAATGTATCCTTTCCATGATGAATTTGAGGTTTATAGAAATGCTGTTAGCACCAATGTATCACTTATTAGTGAAAGAAAGACAATGTTCAAAGAGAAAGGTAAAAACATATTGTATTAACTGCACCAAAAGAGCTGCTCCTTGTATTAATTTTAGATATTAACTATTGAATTACGAACTTTCATTGTACAATATATATATATATATGTGTGTGTGTGTGTGTGTAAATTATTTCATTTTTTTGTCACAATTTAAAATTTTTTGGATAAATTTAAAGAGTTTTTGGTTTTTATTGTTGAATTTTATGTTAAATAATACATAAAATATAATTTTATCCTTTATATGTAATTATTATACAATCTAATGTCTTTTTTAATAATTTGACTACTAAAAAAGTGATTCCCAACCTAAGGTTCAAACACTCTTATTTTATCAAAATCATTTTTTCTCATAATTTATTCTTTTCAAAATTTATTAAAAAAATCATTTTTTTCCACTTTTCCTCCAAAACTATTCTTAAAAGTTATTGTATTTGTAAGGCTTCAAAACTAAGATTTACATAAATCAAAATAAAACTATCTTCAAAAGTTAATTCGAAACCCACCACACAATCGTAATGCGTGGCGGAAAAGCGCTTTTTGGCGGCTGGCGGAGGGCACGACGCAGGAGTCAGGACATTTGTTTTGGGAGTTTCGACCTCAAGGCACTGACACACGGAGGCATCGGTCTGGCAAGGAAGGGGGCAAAAGAAAGAAGAAGAAAACCAAATTGATATCGGATTCCTCCTCTGCGAGCGGTGGTTCAGAGTTGCCTTGAAAAACGCCTTTTTTTTAATCTTCGGTTGAACAGTAATTGAGCTATCTGTAGAAACGTGAAATGCCCTCTTTGGGCATACTCACTGGTTTCTGGCAAATCCTTCCAGCCCTAGCTTGCGAGAATGATAAACCAGTGCAAGATTTCGGAAGTGCTTACTAGGTAAAAGGCTTTGACACGGCAGAATTTCGGATTTTGGTACTGCACTGCACTTAGATTGTTGTTCCTATTATCATATTTTGCGGACTCAAGAATTCTTTTTTTTTTTTGTCAATTTAATTTTTTTCTTCGATGCAGTTTATCTCTCTTAGCGAAAAGGTGAACAATTGTTATGCATTTGATCGTTGAAACTTGAAACATATGAGTGGCACTAGACAGCGTCCCTTCGGCAGCGGGGCGCATTATGTACTGGACTATCTGAAGCGCATGCAAGCAGAGAGCTCTGCTTTCTTTTACGCAGTTCAAGGTGATAATGATCACGGCGGTGGGAACATATTTTGGGTTGATGGAACATCTAGAATGAATTACTCTTATTTTGGGGATGCTGTTATATTGGACACAACCTATAAGACTAACCAGTACAAGGTGCCTTTCGCCCCTTTCACTGGTTTTAATCATCACGGACAGCCAGTTTTGTTTGGTTGCGCTTTGATTCTCAATGAGTCTGAGTCTTCATTCATATGGCTCTTTAGGACTTGGCTCCAAGCTTTGTCCGGACGCCACCCTGTCTCCATAACATCTGATTTGGATCCGTTCATACGTGTTGCTGTTGCCCAAGTTCTTCCTCAAACTCGTCATAGGTTCTGTAAATGGAGCATATTTAGAGAAACCCGAGAGAAGCTGGCGCATCTTTGTCAATCACATCCTGCCTTTGAACCGGAATTCAAGAAATGTGTCAGCGAGGGTGAGACAATTGACGAGTTTGAGTCTTCTTGGGAATCACTGCTAAATAGATACTACATTATGAATAATGAATGGCTTCAGTCATTGTACAATGCTCGGCAACGTTGGGTCTCGGTTTACTTGCGGGACACTTTCTTTGCGGAGATATCTTTAAACGAAGGAAATGAATGTTTGAATATTTTCTTTGAGGGATATGTTAATGCATCTACTACCATACAGATGTTGGTCAAACAATATGAGAAAGCCGTATCAGCTTGGCATGAGAGGGAATTAAAAGCAGACTATGACACTTCTAATATTAGTCCAGTTTTGAAAACGCCGTCTCCTATGGAAAAACAAGCTGCAAGTCTTTACACGAGGAAGATATTCATGAAATTTCAAGAGGAGTTAGTTGAGACTCTTGCAAATCCTGCAACAAAAACTGATGAATCTGGAGCTTTGATTACTTATAGGGTTGCCAAATTTGGGGAAAATAAAAAAGCACACATCGTTACTTTTAATTCTTTTGAAATGAAAGCTAGTTGTAGTTGTCAGATGTTTGAGTATTCAGGAATTATATGTAGGCATATACTAGCAGTCTTTAGAGCAAAAAATGTTCTTACACTCCCTCCACAGTATGTATTGAAACGCTGGACAAGGAATGCAAAAACTGGAGCATTGTTGGATCAGAATGCATCTGAAGACACTAGTAATTCTCACGAGTCTTTAACAGTTCGTCAGAACAATTTGCGACAAGAAGCAATCAAGTATGTGGAAGAAGGTGCAAAGTCTATACACATTTATCACATTGCAATGAAATATCTGCAAGAAGCGGCTAAGAAGGTTTCTGCTGTGAAAAATCAAAGTGCTGGGACAACAGAGGGTGCGGCACTGGCTGACGGAGGAAGGGGTGGGATGCTTGCAGCTAATGAAGATGAACTGCTGACCTATACGTCTGTGGTTAGTTTCTTTTAACTTTTGATTTAATTTTTTTGGTCACAAGCTTTTAATATTAAGCAGGAGAAAGCATCAAAATAATCATGCACACCTAGTCACACTTGAGGGTACCTGAGTTTGTGTATGTATTTAAGGGAAATGATATATATATTTTATTTTTGAGCATGACAGGGGGCATTATATCATCCGAAACTTATCATTTAATAATATAATATTACCCCCTTTTTCCATAATCAAAGTTTAGGGGTTCAGAGTTGTTCTATATTACATAATTATCTTAAAATGAAAATATCGTTATCTTGACTGTGCTAATCTTGAATTTTATGTTTTCTTTGAAGTTGTGTTGTATATCTAGATGATAGATCAGCTAGAAATCAACATTGATTGGATCTTTACATTTAGCGTCTAAAAAATTTAGGTTCAAAAGCTTTAGAATGCATGTTTTCATTTCTTCACGTTGGGTTACTCTCGCTGAGTATGCTTGATTTACAAGCTGGCTAAGTTGTCCAAAAAGGGATATATCTATTCTAGGATCTCCTGTCTGCCGCAATCTGTATAGGATCAAGTAATTTATCTTGGCAATTTGTTTGGTTTAGTGTTGATCCTGGCATTGACATGAAAGAAACGGAATAAATAATTCAATGCGATCTGCATAGGGTCAAGTATTTGGACGTTTTTCTTTTTTTTTTTTATCTTAAAAAATAATTCTACGAAGACCTATAAACAATTTATCGGTGCTCTGGCTTCAAATATGGCATGTCTGTGTTGTTACTAGGATGAGAGCCACGTCTTGTACACATGTTTTCATCTATATTTGGTCCAGCATAAAACCTTTCCTCTTTTGGATCCTCTTTCTTCAGGAGGAGAAGCAAAAAAAAATCAAGGAGTTGACCGCTGAGTTGAGGAGTACAAATCAACGATGTGAAGTTTATAGGGCAAACCTGCTGTCTGTTTTGAGGGATATGGAAGAACAAAAGTTGAAGTTATCAGTGAAGGTCCAAAATGCAAGACTTAGTTTGAAAGAATAAATGCATTTGGTGTGAAGGATATGAGCACTTTTTCTAGGGATTTATCCGCTTTTGTGGCTGGAGGCTAAATTAGATCCACTAATGGCGAATTACTTTCGCTTTTCATGCGGAAGTTTCTCGTTGGGTGGCCAAAATAACTCTTCTGGATTCAGTATTTGTGACTATTTCTTGATGAATACCCAAAGCTTTGTTGTCGTAGACTGGGATGTGGGTTTCAATTTCATAGCCGTTTGAATTTGTTCTAATAAAATAGGTTTATCAAGACCATTACTCATTTGCTTTATAAAAAAAGATGGGAAAACTGGGGAAAATTCCTCCATTCAAAATTTTATTAGTGAGAAGGACTTGCAAATTTTGTATGTATAGGGCATCAAAGTATCAATACTGTACTCTATAAATTGTGCGTATACAGAATATTATCACTCTAATTTATATCATTCTCACTAATAAAATTTTTAATGGAGGATTTTTCTTCAATTTTTCCAAATAAGTTAATCAAGACCATGACACCTCATGATCATCAGGGTATTTTTTTTTTGGTAATAAAATTTTAGGAAAGGGGTGGGGTTTACCCACAGTTCAAGAGCAGGGTGTCTAACTCATAATCCACGTGGTGAGAATACATCTAGGACTAAGAATACACATGCTTCCACCTCAACTTGATCCCGACTACCGCCAGGCTCAATCCCACTTCACTTAGCTTTGGGATGCCTCCCCCAATGCCGCAACGGTGTCAGGATTCGAACCCTCTCCATTTGTAAGCGTTCGAACCTTTGACCGCTGAACCTACTGAGTCAAGGTATTATACATGGATTCTTTTGATCTTATTCTCATTTTGAAAACTACCAAAAATTGTATATTAAATTAACATCTCTTTTTTTTAAAAAAAGTTTTAAGACTTTATTTCCTTCAACTCAATAATTAATTAGTCATTAAACTCTGCCTAGTAGCCTTTCTAAGGCTATAGTGTCGTACTCCTATGTGATGGCCTCTTCAAAGAACATTTTTATTTTGATCAAAATATTCCCTTTAGATAAAATGTCAAGGTTGTGGATAGATAAAAATGACATTTTAAAAGTGAAAAAAAGGTTTGTTTAACTTACATTTTGCTTTCAAGGAAATTTAGATTGTAGTTAAGGCTAATGTGTTGTAGTTAGCCCTCTACGTCAAAACTTTCTCAAACTTACAACATAATTACAAATTCTCTGGTGAAAAGAGTAGGTAAACGCTAATATATTGTGGTTAATACCAATTAGGTTATAATTAATGACTAATGTGTTTCCCATACATTAGAATTTTGTTAAGCTCGTAACAAATTTGTAATTTGTGGTGAGAGGAGTAGGTAATCACTAATGTTATGTAGTAAATAGCTATCATATTGTAGTTAATAACTAATTTGTTATAGTCATTTTTTTACTTTAGAACTTTCTTAAACTTGTAACAAAATTGTAAACTTGGTCAAAAGAGTGGGTAATCACTCAACGGAATAGCTATTACATGACTAAATAATTTGTTGTTTGGTCAAAACTTGATTGTTATCTTATATATTATTTTAAACTATTTTTCTAAGGCGCTTTAGTGACGGAAATGGTGTATATTTTTGAAAAACTTAAAGGCGGAGTGATCAAATCCTACCTCGACCAACTTTATCAAAAATTGTCTAGATATTTTATTTAAAAAATTGAGGAGTAGCGTGTTAAAAAATACAACATTCAAACTGATTTGAAATTTGTTGAATTGGGTAGCTAATTTGTGGTTTGTCATTACAAAAGAATTTAAATGAGATTTCCCAAACATGTATGTTTGTGTATATATCAAGATATTAAAAAATGGACTAGCAAATGAATCGACCG
The DNA here is from genome assembly GCA_037074505.1 of Albizia julibrissin. Taxonomy (NCBI): domain Eukaryota; kingdom Viridiplantae; phylum Streptophyta; class Magnoliopsida; order Fabales; family Fabaceae; genus Albizia; species Albizia julibrissin. The sequence continues at coordinate 180,282 of CM073480.1, read as the reverse complement.
AGATAATAGTTCAATGGTTAGTAGACCACATTGGGGTCAACTTGGAATTAGATTGATAATAATTAAAAAATATATTTTAAATAAAATGCATAAAAGTACATGCTAAAAACACATATATAGTACATATATAGTAATATATTTATGTATAATCAATATAAAAAAGAATCCAACCAATTTAAAAATTTCTATCTTATAAAAAGAACTGAATTAGCATATTTTTATATATTATCAATATATTTTTTTATCTCCTTTTCTATATTCCTTCTCTTCTTCCTCTCATTTCTTCTTTTTCTCACTAAACTTCTTTCTTCTTGTTGAAGTTCTTGCATTTCATGTGTTTTCTGAGCACTTTTTTTGTTACAAAAAAAGTGACTCGGGTCAACCCCAACCCAACTGTTTTACGCCGGATTAATTCAGTTTACCTCGAGTTAGAATGGGTCACACTGGGTCAACGCTCTTCTAGTTTCTCTGCTCCTTGGACAGGCCACATGACCGGGCCTCGTATTTCCGGGTTAACCCTTTAATACTATGGTGTGTGTGCCAGACTGCCAGTTGAGTAGAACTCATTAAACACCGTCGATGTCTGTCTGAGTATTGGCACTCTTTCAAATTAAAAAAAAGGTCGGTCTAGATTAGTTCCCTGGCAGGTTGGCTTGTTTTACAACTTCTATCCACTTCGGCAGTTTTTTTTCCCTTGTGGGTGAAAAGTATTAATTCAGTGACTGGTTCATCAATTTCTCCTTATACTCCTATCATATTCCCAGGGATTACAGATCTTGTAAACAATAACTTTTTCTTTCCTTTTCTTGGATTACAAAACAAGAACCATTTGTCCGAGTTAGTTGGAACCTCGAGTTTAAGGTCCTTCTCGCTGTACTCTTCTACTCGTTCCGGATAGTTTTTTCCGTGGTTAAAAAATGGCACGAAAGCCTTACAAAACTTATGAGACAAGTCAGTGTTTGGCTTCCTACAACCATTTAACATATACATGATATTTGTTACTCTTTCAGTCCTTAATCTAAGAATTACTTTAATTTTTTTAGATCTTAAAAAAACTAAATAAATTACTTAATTATGACACATTATGTATCATTCAGTTACACTAAGTCAAATAAATTAGTTTGGGTAAAAATGTTAAATATAAATATTTTAATGTAATTTATTTAATTTTATTAATTTCTTAAAAAAAGGTCAATTGACTTTTATATTGAAAACATGTGGTCGTATTATGCTAGGTGGATCTCAGAGTGTCTGTGCTGGTTAGTGGTTACCCCTGTTTTGTGTTGAAAAATAACAAACAAACAAAAAAAGGTCTGAAAGGGATCATCCGTCTATAAACCTCGTGTATGCATGATATTTCAACGCTGCTTTAAATGAATTTTTCCATTTACATAATGTCACAATCACGGTCAACCAACAGCATACACCCTACAGCACCACTGTTTTGTGTAAATAAAAAATAAAAAAAAAATATATGGCCCATGAACGACTCTAGCCTCAGCATGTAAGGATAATTGACTGCTATCTCGTGACATTTCATCTAAGATATACCACCAAAACTCAGTACATTATCATTGGACCTATGGATGAACGGAAAATGTTGCTGAGGGCAAGTTGAACTTCTCCAGAAGCGTGTTCACACCGCACTAGATCTACCAACAAATGAAAGAAGCGTGGAATGTACTTCCTGAATGAATCCTTGTTCAAAGCACTCAAGCCTTGCAACGCTGAGACAACTAGAGACGTCCGAGCTGCTATTTCCTCCTTTTTTCCTGAGCTCAAAGGATGTTTCCTATGTAGCACCAGCCGGACATCCGACTTGTTGTAGGTGGATACAAAGCCAGTGCAATTTAGGTAAATAGACAATATATTTTCACATACGGCTACAAACTCTGGTTCTAAGTCCATCTCATCATGCAGAGAAGGATCACAGATAAGTAAAGTTTGAAGAAAGTTAAGATAATTCAAGTAGGACTCGTTTTCAAAATGAACCATGGGTGGACCAGATAACTCCAGGACAGAGCACGCCTTCTGCAACTTCTTGAGAAGGACTGAATCAGTGTTCAGCTGATGTGCATGAGATGCGATGGACGAATATAATTCAAGGAGGATTTTAATATTGACTGCTGCTGATAAAGACTGCTGGTGCATTTTGCAGAGATCAGTTGCAACCTGTGGCCGGATCACATAAGGATTTTAAAATTAACTCATTCAACAGCTAAACTTAGGAATCATTACGTGGTCCCCACAATGAGCTTCAAGCATGAGAATATGCGGACATAACATTTAGTCCTGAGCAATAAATTGATATGATTCCAACGAGTCAGATTTATAGAAGCACACATCGAAGTGGCTTTCCTTGATAAAGGTGGGCCGAGTCTAATTCTGACTATTGACAATAAAATTATTACCTTAAGGAAATTTACTATTAAGAGAGGACTATGCAGAGAAGGTCACGGTGAAGGTAGAGGTCAAATTATCCTTTTGTCAAAGGCTCCAAAGGAAAGCAAAACACAAACGGGGCCATAAACACAAGTGCCCTTTGCATTTATGAAATAAATGCTCCCCTAAAAACAACGAGAATGACACAATAGTAATACTACAACAGTCCTTTTCCACAACAAATCTAATAATGTTGGCGTGATCATCCCTGATGGCTAGAAGCGGTTCTGAAGCATAATACCAAGCTTTGGCATAACGCATCTATGAAGGGATGTGGATACAGAGACTCTTCGCAGAATTTAAGATTGAAACTCAGTCCCAAATGAAGGTGGGTGAGATATGGCAATTATTGGGATCAAGGTTATTAAATCTAGACCGGCCACTGAACCAGTCAGGGTAGTAGATCAAGGGTTAATGGATCATATTGAAGTCAAACCGAAGCTAAACCAGGGTTAGATTGGTGAGGAAGTGAAGATTTAGGGTCATTAATATGAAATTCTAAATAATTTTTTTTTAAAAAATGAATTAAATTATTTTTAAATAATAGTGAACCAGTTAAACCAGCCGGACCGGACCAGTTAGGTGAAACCGGCCAGTCCGGTCCGATTTTAATAACTATGATTGGGATTGTCAACAATCTCATTCATCATGATTAAACAAAGCAATGGAAGCATGTTAATATTGATCGATATTTAATCAAGGAGAAAATGGACTCTAGAGTACTTGATTTGAAGCATGTTCATACAAATAACGAGTAACTGACTTTCTTCCTAAAGGACTCTCAAGAGCAAGATTAAGAATTAAGCAACAAACTCCGAATTATGAACATCTATTCTCCAGTTTGTGTTCTGTCTCACGTGATATCTTCAAAACGGATTTAGTCATTCAAATATTCTGTTTTTATAAACTGACCATTCGGACCCAGATATACAAGTAGATTGTTTTCCTTTATCTGTAATTCCTTTTTACTCCCTATTCAGATCTGAGTGGCAAACCTGTTACTATGGGTCCCATATTAATCTGTTCTGCTAAACAAATAGACATTGAAAGATGATTCTTTCTCACCTTCTCGCTCAAATAATATGAAAGAATCATCAACAAAATAGATGGCATTAACCAAAGACCATGGGCAGCATAGTTCCATAGAGCGTCTTTATCCCAAAGCTCCAAAAAATAATAAATAGCATCTTTTGGAAAACAAGATCAAACTACCCAGTTCTACACCCAATAAGAAGAAGAAAACTGACTAACTGGTTAGCTGCCCAGTTCAAGTATGCCTGTTAAATCATGACGTTCGAAAACCAGTAAATAACCAGGTTGAACTGGCCAGGTTAACAGACATGCCAGGTTAACAGACATGTCAGATTCCAGTTTATGTCATGAACTAGTCAGTTGATATTCCAAGTCTAAATTACGCTTCTATTCTTCTTGTTTGCCAAAAGTCCCAACAACTTTGAAAGAAGGAAGCATTGTTACATCATTGAAGTAAAACTGTTTAGCTCAAGCACTTTATCAGTATCCATGCTCCAGATTCGAGAAAGCCAAATTAATAATAAAATATAACAGGCTAATTTGCAAATAATCATGGATGACACTCATTGAAGGATGATAGAGGGGGTGAGAGTTAGCAAGAGGGAGAGAGAATCGAGGGGGTTGAAACTGAAAAAGGCAGGTCAACTTAGTCCCCACTAAAACCTACATCATAGAAGCCAGTGAAGTTTTATACTCAAGCTAAATGAAGTGCAGAGAAAAGGGGAAAAATGAAAAAAAAGGACAGAAGTATCAAATCAACTGACATGTCATGAATCCATTTCCATGTAACCAGGTACTGTATGCATTTGTGTAAACAAAGGGGAACAAACCTGGGCAATAAGTAGCTGTGTAGCAATATGATTCTTCATTCTTGACACAACATAAGCAGCTGTTTGAAGATTGTCATCATCAAAATCATCATTTGTCAATTCATGATCTAGAGACATTTCCACATCTGCAGAAGACTGAGAAATGTAGGGAATATCTATATTATTCATGGTTCTTAAGACCTTCATGAAGGCAGGAACAGTTGAAGCAGCTGCATCTTTCAAAGCAAAAAAAATCTCCTTCCATTCTTCTTCTGAAAACCTGCTACCCAGGACACCTGTAAGACGCACTAATCCGGCGACTCCAGTACTAGCTGGACCTTGAACAGGACTTCTTATAAATTCCATCAATACTGACACCACACCTGGCAGATGAGACCTCACCATGTCAAAAAATGAGACAAATAAATCTATTAAACACTCGGCTGCTACTGCAGAAGTCTCAGAATCCCACAAGCTTCCTTCAGGATTCCCAGATACAGAAGCTGAATGCAGGTCACTCGTATCTCTTTTTCCAGATATGGAGCTGTACAGCGGTAAAATAACAGAACAAAAAAGGCTATCCCAAAATGAGCGAGAGAATAGATGACCGTGATCCTTTAGTATGTTAAAAAGCACCTCCAAGGAACTCTTTCTGATAGCTGATCTTGGATCACATGTTAATTTTGACAACCCTGGAACAGAAACAAAAATAGGCTCAATTGTCCAAAAGCAGAAACAAATGATTTAGCAAACTATTAAAGCTCGATATACAGCCTACCAAATGTAAAAATTACAGTGACCTTGATTGTTGTGTTTGTGAGGAATATGAAAAGTGATTCGCATAAGCAAACCATAATAAAGTAATGTATACAGCTATTGAACAAGAAACCGATCGACTTTCAAAAATGCATAGTGCATAACCACAGTTCTACACATATGAAGCTCATTACCTGATAGCAATGGATTCCAATAGGATACATGATCATCTTTATCAGTAGAAGATTCCACAACTGGAACACCATTAGCTACAGCAATTGATGACCCATCCACACTGCTCTTCTTATTACACACAAGGCCTCCATCAGCAAGTTTGACCGCACAGAAGCGAAGAAAAGCAATTGCATTGAGGCTAACATCACTGTTAAATCGGCTATTTGTAAATGTTAGAAGGCATCTAACACAATCAGTGAATGTTGTCGTTTCTGTCTCAGTAATATAAGGGAAATATTCACGCACAATTTTTTCCATGGTCTCAAATGCTAACAAAACAATATTCTTCCTCTCATCTTCAGCAGCAACAGTGAAAACCTGAACCAAAATTACTGCGTCAGGAAGCAAGATTTTTTATTTTGTGGCCTCTTGTCTACTAGCAGTGAGATATGTTAACCCTTGCTTTGAATTTTAGGTTTTTCATTTTCCAGTGTAATCCACCCCCCAAGTGGGGTTTTAGGCAATATACAAACACTCGACAATAGGTTATCTAACCAAGCATCATCACACTAATAAAATCATGTCTAAGAAACCATAATAGTTTGGTGCCATATACTTCTTTGACATACTTTTCTTCCTTTTTTATTTTTCCAAGAAAAATAATTTTAAGATATTTAATGAATTAAGCATGTAGGACATGTAGAATATGAGAGAAATATGAGTGAAGAGATACGAGAAAGAACAAGAGAGCATGTGGGAAACGTAGTCAGTAAGTATTGAATTTCACAAGTCTCTAATTTATAGTGACGTAAGACAACATATAAATGACAAATAGTTACAAAAACAATCTCCCAAATTATTTGAGGGTAAGACAACATAAAAATGACAAATAGTTACACAAATAATCTCCCTGATTATTTACGACCAATCACAATCAATTCAGATTATTTACAATCAAATCCTAATCAATCATCGTCAAAACCACTCAATCGTAATTCACAAAGCAATTAAGAAAATTATCAGCACCTGTAGCTTATACGTGGCAAAATTTTACATGTGAATCTCTTAGCAGTTAAGAATATAAAGAGAATATTAAACAATAGCAAGTTTCAGCCTTTGTAAATAACAGTCAGGGGTATTCCACTTAATAAGTTGAACTTTGAAAAAATGAACATCGCAAGGAAATAATGAAAACAAAGCCAGAAAAAACATACCATAAAAACACTTTTCCAGCCAGATTTCACATTACTGACCCTGCTGAGGACCATTTGTGAAATGCAGCGAACTATTAATTCTCTAATTTCTACAGAACTGCTTTTCCTCATAACAATCACAAATGGTCTCAGAAATTCATTCTGGAAATTGTAATTAGCTAGCTCCTCACGTTCCAAAAACTTCATAGCAAGTTGCCGCAAGGAGTCCATCACAAAGATTGCAACTGATAGGTTTTCAGATAATCCAACGGACACAAAGAAATCTGATAGAACATTCCATATGCGAGACCACACTAGTCTGATGCGGTTCATATTATAATGCCTGCAAATGAACATGTTATAAACACACTGCAACACCTACAGGTGCACAAGGCCTGTCTAGGTCTAGTATAGGAACTGATATGAAAAAAATTAATTTTTTCGGTAGATAAATATAATTTTACAAGGACATATGAATCTGGTCATTTTTTTCAGTGGTCAATCGATCAATATATCAATATACTACATAAAAAGCATAAGAAATTGCACTGTTCACAGGGCTATGAACAGTGCAGCTTATCTTAGGTTTTGTCCAAAATTTGAGAAAATAGCCTGGCCAGAGTTGTTTGCTAAACATGTTATACCCCATTTCCTCATATCAACATCATTTATATTTAAATGGTTTAAAGTTTTTTGTTATGGTTATTGATGAACACACTCGAATCACATGGTTTTTCCTTTTAAAAGGAAAATTTGCAGTTGAAACTACGTCTCAGCATTTTCATGAATTCAAATAAACTCGGTTCCAATTCCTATCAAAATTTCTACCATTGTGCCCTGCCTCACACAACTGGGTGTCATACTCCTAAGTTCTTGAGTTAACACGCCCCAAAAAAATGGGGTGGCTGAAAGAAAGAACAAACACATTTTAGAGATGGACAGGTCCCATATTCATGCCTTTATTGCCCTAAAATTCTATGGGGGAAGGAGCAATGTTGACAGCCACTTACCTAATTAGTAGGACCTCTTCAAGAGTGTTAAATTTCCTCTCACACAGAATACAAGCTGGGTGGCTCAAGAGGAGAAAGGATACTGGAATTATTTGTGATAAAAAGGTACCAAATAAACTTAAAGGAAAGTTTTATTGAACTACTATAAAACCGGCAATGTTATATGGTAGCAAATGTTGGGCTCTAAAGGGACAACAAGAGTATAAAGATAGGGTAGCAGAGATAAGGATGTTGAGATGGATGTATGGCCATACAAAATAAGATAAGATTCAAAATGATTATATCAAAGGAAGATTAGGCATGGCACCTATTGAAAAGAAAATGGTTAAAAATCGTTTGAGGTGGTTTGGATTTGTACAAAGAAGGCCGTTCGAGGCTCCAGTGAGGAGGGTAGATCAAACAGTATGGAGTCCTGTGAAAAATGGTAGAGGAAGACCGTATAGAATACTCATTTAAGTCATTGAACGGGACCTTTTGGTTAACAACCTATCTAAGGACTCAGTTGTTGATAGAGCACAATGATATCATACAATCCATGCAACTGACTTCACTTAATAGGACAAGGCTTGTTGTTGTTGTATTAGAAAAAGCCCCTTGAGGCCTTCCCCACAAATCAAACCATGCACACACTATCTTTTGTAAGTTTTTGGTTGTGCCTCTTTTGTGCACTATGATCTTTGAGAGAAACTTGAGACAAGAGATGTGTCTTCATCAGGCATACGGGTATTCTTCTAGCTCAATGACCTAGCCGGTCCAATGATGTCAAAGCAAGAGGTGCTAGTAAAAGAAAATTTGGGTAGGGTCAGGACTAACATGCCAACCAGTTTGGCCTGACTTGACCTAGAGGGTCTTCAATATTAAAAGAAAAAGGTGCTTGGGAGCATATTGTAACTAGAAAATAATTTAAACGCATTTTATGACAGAACTTGGATTCTTGAAGTTATAGAAAGATAGAAGAAGAGTATTTCTAGAACCAGGATCTGAAATTCTAGACCAAAAGAGAGGAAAAGAGTTCTGGATAATGATTTGTCATAGATAGCACTTCTGAAATACATAATAGGTTTATATAATAACTTACAATAACTGACTCCACACATAATAACTTCCTATTGTATAACTGACGCAAACTGATTGGTAACAAAGATAACAACAGAAATGACCAGAGACTCAAACTATGACTAATTTCCCCCTAAATCATACATCTCTTCCTAGAGTAGACCAGGAGAGGCCGCTGGTTCCTATCTTTACCAACACCCCCCCCAAACAAAAAAAAAAAAAAAAAGGAAAGAAGCCTTGTCCTCAAGGCTGAAAGAAGGGAATTGTGCAGCAATATGATCATAAGACTCCTAGTTGGATTCTTCAGAAGAGCGATCCTTCCACTTAATTAAAAGCTCCACATCTGATGCACTGTCAGCAGCAACACAAGAATCCACCACCTGTTCTGGATCAAGAAACAACTCCCAGTCTTCATTTACGGGCAGATCAGGAAGAGGAGCTAGGGGGTCACAACTGTGAACAAGCTTCAATAAAGAAACGTGAAAAATAGGATGCACACAAGTGCCTAGAGGTAGCTGCAATTCATAAGCCACTGCCCCAATTTTTTTTTATAACTGGGGATGGACCAAAGTAACGTGCAGAAAATTTCTCAAATCTGCATTTGGACAGAGACTTTAGCCGACCCCACCTAGTGGGATAAATGCTTTGTTGTTGTTGTTGCGTTTGGACAGAGACTTCTGGCAGAAAGGTTGAACTCTTAGGAAAACTATGTCACCAACTTTGAAAGTAACATCCCTTCTGTGTGAATCCGCCTGCAACTTCATGCGGTGCTAAGCTGCTTATAAATTAACCTTTATGGTGTCTAAGACTGCATCCCTTTCTAGGAAGAAATCCTCTAACTCAGTGAGACGTGCGTTGTCTAGTGTAAAGGGCAAAAGAGAGGGTGGTTCCTTGCCATAAACCACTTTATACGGTGTGAACCTAGATGAAAAGTGGAACCCAGTGTTATAACTTGATTCTGTCCAATAAAGAAACCGATACCAAGACTTGGGACGATCTTTGATAAAAACACCATAAGTAGGTTTCTAAGCAACGATTCACCACCTCAATCTGCCCCTCTGTTTGAGGATGGTAAGATGTACTCATTTTCAACTGTGTACCACTCAATTTGAACAATTCCTGCCGAAAAGAACTCCAGAAGATAGGATTCCGGTCTGAAATGATAGAGTGAGGAACCCCATGGAGGCGAATGATTTCTTTACAGAACATGGCAGGAACAGTTTTGGCAGAGATTGGTTGAGAAAGGCCCACAAAGTGAGAATATTTGCTGAAACGGCTGACCAACACTAGAATGACATCATAGCCATATGATTTAGGCAAACCAGAAATGAAATCTAAGGAAAGATCTTCCCATATATGATTTGGTTCTTCAATTGGCTGCAAAGTCCCTGCAGGAGCTTGAGAAACACACTTCTTTGACAAGGGAGGCAATTCTGCACAAAATCTTGCACTTCACTTTTCATGTTGTGCCAATGAAAATGCTGCTGTAAGCATTTCAAAGTCTTTTGCACCACGCCATGACCTCCTAATGGTGAGGAATGAGCTTCTGCCAGTAAAGTAGCTATCATTGGGGATTTAGCAGGTAACACCAAGCGATTCTTGAAATATAACCTGCTTGAAACTAGAGTAGTGAGGGACTGAAGTAGGATCCGATTGAAGGGATTTAATGATTGAACTTGTGAAAGGATCCTGCAGTAGTTTCTCGGGTAGATAATCTAGATCAGCAGCATGAGGAACCACTAGAGTGAAAAAAATCTCCGGAATGAGGGCAACGTGAGAGGACATCTGCCCTTTGATTAGAAGTACCAGATCTGTACATAATGGAAAAATCAAAGGGAAGTAGTTTGACTAACAATCGTTGTTGAGTAGGAGTAGTAACCCGTTGTTCCATCAAATACTTAAGACTGAAATGGTCAATAAGGACTTCAAATTTCCTACCCAAAAGATAGTGCCTCCACTTATCCAAAGCCATAACCAGGGCAAGTAACTCTTTGTCATACACAGATTGGTGCTGGTAGAACTTAGACAATCCTTTACAATAGTAGGCAATCAGGTGTCCGTGTTGCAGCATTGCAACTCCCCCCTTAGAAGAGGCATCACATTCTACCACAAAGGTCTTGGAGAAATTTAGAAGTTGTAAAACTGGGACTTGAGTTAGTGCCGCCTTAAGATCTTCAAAAGCTGCCAAAGAGTGCTTATCCCAAGAAAAGGAATTTTTCTTTGTCATATCAGTTAAGGGCTTAGCAATTTGGCCATAATGAAACACAAACTTTTGATAATACCAAGTGAGGCCAAGAAAGCCTCGCAGTTCAGAAACATTCTTTGGTAATGGCCAATTGGTTATGGCTGCAATCTTGTCAAGATTAACCGAAACACCCTTGGCAGAGATTACATGCCCTAAGAAAGAGATATCCAATTGGAGGAAGTCACATTTTTCCAGGTGAGCATAGAATTGGTGTTGCCGTAAAAGCTGCAAAACTGAAGTAATGTGCTCAATATGCTCATGAAAAGTTTTACTGTAAATGAGGATGTCATCGAAGAACACCAGAGTGAATTTTCTTAAGAATGGACGAAATAAATCATTCATCACAGCTTGAAAGGTGGATGGAACATTTATAAGGCCAAAAGGAATACCACAAATTCATAATGACTCGAATGAGTTCTAAAAGCCGTCTTGGGTATATCACTGGGAAGGACTCGAATTTGGTGATAATCAGAACATAGATCAACCTTTGAGAAATATCTAGCACCATGTAATTCATCAATTAGCTCATCAATTGAAGGAATAGGAAACTTATCTGAGACTGTGATATGGTTTAGCTCCTTGTAATCCACACATAATCTCCAAGTTGAATCCTTTTTATGGACAAGTAGAACAAGACTTGCAAATGGGCTCACACTTGGTTCAACAAAGCCTTTTTCCAATAACTCATCAATCTGTTTTTTCGATTTCATCCTTTTGTGAGTAGGGGTAACAATAAGGACAAATGTTAGAAGGAACAACACCATGATATAATGGGATAGCATGACTGACTTCCCTTTTGGGGGCAAAGATTGAGGCTTTTCAAAAACATCTGCATACTCCTCAAGTAAGTCTTGCAACATCTCAAGTTGCCGAATAATCACCATACAAGTGTAGCTATTTAAAGAAGCCGAAGTTGATGGAAGAGGGACCCCTTGTAGCTTGTAACGATGGCCATTAAGCCAAAAAACCATAAACATCTTGTGCCAATTAGCTTCTACAGTGTTTAAAGAAGATAACCACTTGATACCCAAAAACCATGTCAACACTGCCCAGAGAGAATGGAAAGAAATCACTTGTGATTTTAAAATCTTGAATGTGCACGTCCAGCTTTTTGCAAATTGAATCACAAGTAATCATTGATCCATCACCTACTTGGACCCCAAAAAGAGAGTGCCTTTGCATTGTAGTTCCCAGCTCTTTCACCAACTTGCTAGAAACAAAATTATGCGTAGATCCACTGTTTAAGAGAATCAGGACAGATTTTGATCCAATTTTCCCTAGCACCTTCATCGTAGTTGTGGATGAATCTCCCAAAGTAGCATGTAACGAAATCTCCACCATCTTAGACTCGAGAGTGGGATCTTCTTCTTGCAGCTTAGGGTCATCGTCCAGCTCCTCTGTGATCTCCATAATTCTGAGCGACGATCCTTTACAGCGATGCCTAGGAGAGAATTTCTCTCCACAGCGATAACAGAGCCCTTTATCTCTTTTGTTTTGCCTTTTCGATTCTACTAGGATAGTTGGAGTCACTAAAAGTGGAGAATTTGTTGAAACCGCCCAAGATAATGGCTTGGTATATGACGTAACGGCCTGAGAATTCGAATTATTATTTTCACTCTAAGGCTAATGTGGCGAATAATAATTCTTATTATTTTCTCACCAATTCCCTCCTCCTTTACTGCCACGTGGGTTCGAAAAGCGCTGAGAAACACGTTGTGGAGGTTGGCTCTGCAATTTGGCTTCAAACTCTATTGCCAAGCTTGTTACTTGATAAACCGTAGGAGGTTATTGTATTTTGACATCTGATTTCAACTCTTCCTTCAATCCATTGATAAACACGGCCAATAAACAGTGCTCTGGCCACCCTTGTACCCGAGATGAATGGCACACAAATTCCTTATGATTCTCTTCAACGGTCGCCATTTGTTTGATGTCATAGGTAAATATGTGGGTTTTGAAACTCAGCCGAACCAAATTGCTCATGAAACACCTGAATTAAATCATCCCAGTACCGAATAGTCCGACTAGAGGATACCCATGTATAAACATCAAGGGCGTCTCCTTCTAGATTCAATGCTGCAACCTCTGCCTTTAAATCTTCTGGTGTTTGATAGTAACGAAAATCCTTCTCCGCCTTCATCACCCATCCTCTTGGGTCCACTCCTTCAAATTTGGGGAAATCAACTTTAGTATGAGGATGTTTGGCAGATTTCTACTCCACCATGGGCTGTCTTGCTCAAACTCATCGTCTTCTACAAGATTTTCTCTATTTGGATTGCTGGTTTGTCCTTGTAGAAGCACTAGAGACTTTTCTCCTTTAATTCTACTATGTTTGCATCCATTAAGTTGAGTTGGTTAAGGATGGCAGTGTGTTGTTGATGTATGAGTTTTGTTATGACGCGTTGGAAGGTGTCGTGTGGGAACAGAGTCATGTAATGACTCTGCGGTTGGATGGGAAGATATTGGAGGATCTGTTTGATGATTGAAATTGCGAGTGTTCACCATTTTACCCAATAGAGTGTCGGATCTTCTGCTTTGATACCAAGTTGATAGAACTTGGATTCTTGAAGAGTTATAGAAAGATAGAAGAGAGAATTTCTAGAACCAGGATCTGAAATTCTAGACCAAAAGAGAGGAAAAGAAACAGTATCTTCAGCTTTGATATCAAATTGAGATAGGGTTTGAGGGTTTATTGGGGAAATAAACAGTAATTATGGTTAGGATTTGACGTACCTAGTAGGGTAATTACTATGTAACATTTATATTACTTAGATATTAGGGTGCCATTTGAACATAAAAAACAGTCCTTGCTGCATATTCACTCACCAATTTTTTGCATGTTAGCCAGAATGATATTGCCAAAGAATTAATTTTGCAAAAGAGCAACTCTACCTAACAGAAAGAAAAGAAAACTTACGCAATTTCTACTATTTTAGTGAGGCTGAATACACGGGGATCTGTGGGAGATTGCAACTCCAAAATGGAAACCTTACAAAGTGCTTTCACAAAAGCTACTATTGCCTCACTGTTCAACCTTTGACTATGAGCAAACACATGATTTAATTCAAGGCTCCCAATTTGGTCTAGTAGATTTAAGTTTGAAATGAAGTTATTAATCTGTTCTGGTGTTACTAGTCCAGAAGTGTTGATCCCAACACTTGTGCTGTCATATGAACCACCACGAACAACAGCCACCACAGCTGGATTCTGAAGGGTTCCTTTCTTCTTCAAAGAAGGAAAACCTGAAGTCTTTGGCACTTTCTCCTCTAATTCAACACCAGACAAAGTAAAGAAGGATGCATCAGGCAGCGCACCCTCACCTAAGAGTTGCAAATGCTCGATACGAGAGAGGCATGTTAATATGTGTTCCCATGCTTCATGCAGATAATCCCCATCTTCAATGGCAATTGAAATTATAGCCTGTAGAGAAAAGATGCAGCAATTATAGTACTACCATGACAAAAAGACATTTGCATCGAATTAAAAAATATCCTGTGGGATTATTACATATTTATTTTCGATAATTTAGAATAATTTTTATAAAATTTGATATTTAATATATCTTAGGAATAGATATGGATATATTATATCTTAGGATATTATATGTTAGCTATTTTAATTTGACAAGATTAAATTAGATTTTAAGGTTAACTTTAGGTTCGCCTATATAAAGGCCCATATGTACCCTCTTTTATTCATGGATTCAAAAAAATTTTCTCTCAAATTGTCCACATGGTATTAAAGCAAATGGTGAAGAAGAAGAAGAAGAAGAAGAAGAAGAAAAAGAAGAGAAAAAAGAACAATGAAGAATGTTCATTAATCCTGCCTCTCTCTTCTCTTCAAACCCGACAAAATCCAGTCATGTGATCTACCATCATCGCACCCAACATCTATCGATCTCCTCCCCACGTCCGGAGAATTAATCGACCTGATAGAATCCAGTTATGCGATCCACCATTATCGCACCCAACATTCGTCGGTCTCCTCCCCACGTCCGGAGAATTAGTCAACGTTTCTCAAGTCTGACAGTGTCATTCGAAACTTTAGGAAATAGTAGTTCGGCCCTTCAGTCAGCTAGCGTCGAGCACTAGGTCTGTGATCATCGCTTCTAGTGACGGTCTCAATCTTGACACTCAGAGCAGTCAGTCAGCATCAAGCACAAGGTATGTAATCATTGCTCCCAATGACGATCTCAATCTCAGCAATTAGAGTTTTTCTCCCCAAAACATCAGATGATCTTTACTCCAATTTGCAGTCCTCCTCTTAGCACTACACAAGTGTCGTTGACTACCAAGCAAGTTAACCTCTCCTCAGCATCGTCGGCATCGTCAGAGTTCACCGTCCATATCGTCACAGGTCAGTTCATCCTTATAAGTATAATCAACTACAACCAGAGTCGATTCCTTCTCAACATCGTCGGCATCGTCAGAGTTCACCGTCCATATCATCACAAGTCAGTTCATCCCTATAAATATAATCAACTACAACCAGAGTCGATTCCTTCATGGCTTGCTTCTCATGGACTTATCGTCGATCGCCATCTTGTTCAGGTGCACTCAACCAGTCCGTTATCCCCTCCTCTCGTAGACGCAGTCACAGCAAAGAGCCTCCAACGCCATCCCTCTCGTCTGATATCAGGTCCCCAATAGCGGGTAGTATTATTGTCTTTAGAAAATTTTTTTTACTCTTATAAGGTCAATATGACTTCTATTACTTCCTCTGATCATGAAGTCTCTTCTTCGGTGCCAAGGTTTGCTCCTAGTGATGCCTCAACGTTTCTGATCATTTTTGAGAAACTTACCAACGACAACTACAAGGAGTAGGCTAAATCCATGTCTCTTGCTATTGATAGAAGTGACAAACTCATGAATATCTCCGGTGAAATTAAAACGCTTCCATCATCAGACACCAAAGCAATGAGTATGGAAATCTAAGAATGCTTTGGTCTCCTTATGCCTAGTCAATGCTCTGTCACCATTAATCAGGAAAAGTTTCATGTTCCTTCCTTTAGCCCGCGAAATTTTGGAAGCAATTCAAGAGGCATATAGTGATACAGGGAATAGGTCCCACATATTTGACATTTACGCAAAATTGTGGCAACTGAAACAAGATCACAACTCCATCAATGACTACTATCTTGATGAAAGTAACGCTCGTAGTATGTCTCACTTATCTAATAAAAAATCTTCAAGCTACGGATATGTTGACAAAGGGATTGCTCAAAGCAGCATTTGAAAGTTGTATAAGCAAGTTGGTCATGATCAACATCTATGATCCAACTTAAGGGGGAGTGTGGGAATATTGCATATTGATTTTGGATAATTTAGATTGATTATTTAATAAGTTTGATATTTAATGTCTTAGGATTAGATATGGACATATTATCCCAAAACTTCAGGGATTATTTTAGATCTGAAATTATAGGAGAAAAATTAGGATAATTATTTCTGATTCTTTTCTGATTGTATAGCATAAGATCGGGATCACATTAAATGACCTGATTATGTTTTTGAGTATATATGTAATCGTGAGATGTGAATAATACATCGAATCATTCAATCCTCCAATTTTCGTCATGGCATCAGAGCGTTGAAGAGATTAATCAGGGCTCTTCTTTGTTCAGTTCGGTCTGATTAGAGATTCACAATCGGAGTTCTTCTCAGGCTCAATTCATTTTGAGTTCTTAGTGCTGTCAGAAAGCTCAGTTCACGTTCTCGGCGGGTTCTTCTCAGGCCCGATTCAGTTTGTGTCCTTAGCCCATTCAATACACGTTCTCAAAGTTATCATCAACACCCTCGATTCTATCTGCACTTTTGAAGTCCTCGGCGTTACCTCTCAAGTCCAATACTCTACTGTTGATCGACTCTCTTGATCAACCTTCTCTTCCAGTTCAGATTCTTGGATTCTTGTTAGAACGCTGTCGGGTTAATTGTTTTTCCCAAGCCTCTGATTCTCTGAAAGTCTCTTGTCACCAATTTTTGATTGCATATATCGAAATTTGATCGCTCAATCAGTATGTCAACTGTTTTTGACGTCTCTTCCTCTGTGCCATAATTTGATTCTAATGACATCTCTACTGCTCTTATTGTCTTGGAAAAACTTACCAGCGACAACTTTAGGGGATGATCTCAATCCATGATCCTTGCTCTAGATGGTAGGGACAAACTCGAATATATAAATGGTGAAGCTAAAATGCCTCTAGCATTAGAAACAAAGGCGTTTCGAGTATGAAAATCCGAGAATGTGTTGGTTTCTTAATGGTTGATCGATGCGATGTCACCACCAATTAAGAGTTTTATGTTCCTTCCTTTAGCCAAAGAAGTGTAGGAAGCTCTTTGGGAAGCATATAGTTCCATAGGGAACAGGTCTCGCAAATTTGATGTTAAGACAAAATTGCGGCAGATGAAACAAGACCACGTGACTCTTAATGACTACTATCTTTAAAAATCAGCCCTTTGGCAAGAATTGGATGCCTTGAAAAATAAAACTCATCATTGTCGTGCTGATGCTACTGAAGATTGCAAGGAGAAAGAAGAAAGAGTCTTTGAGTTGCTGGCTGGTCTTAATGTGATTTATAATGATTCTCAATCAACGATTCTTAGCCAAGAACCCTTACCTTCTGTGCGTGAGGCTTACTCCATTCTGCGCAATGAAGAGGGAAGGCGCAAATCTATACTTCAGAATAATTCCGCTGCTCCTACTCCTTCTGAGGCCTCAACCCTAGCTGTTTGTTCTACTGAATCAAAAAATTCCAAAGGGCGACCTTTTTGTGACAACTGTAAGAAGCATGGACACACCAAAGATACCTGTTAGGATCTTCATGGTGAACCTGCTGATTGGAAACCAAAGAAAGGGCGAGGTAAAGGCCATGTTTCTGAAGTTTCCAAGATTGACGAACTATCTCCTCAAGGTGATCAGCTGAACAAAATCCTAGAAATGCTGACAGCACTACGGCATACAAAGCAACCTACTGCTATAGTGGTTAGAAGAGATAATTTTTTTTCAAGCCTTGACTGCAATTCAAGGATTATGTACAAGAACTTGTTAGATTGTTGACTCAGGTGCTATGATGGTAAGACTCTATTTTCATCCTATACTTCTCTTAACAAGGGACTAACAGTAAGAATTGCCGATGACTCTTAAGTCTGTGGTAACTAGAATTGACAATGTCAGAATTTCTGCTACGCTTACTCTTCATTATGTGTTACATGTTACAAATTTGAAGTGTAATTGTTATTAGTGAGTAAATCATCAAGTAATGAAAGATGCCATGCTAACTATTTTGCTACATACTATCTTTTTCAAGATCTGCTGATAGGGACAACGCTTAGGAGTGTGAAAGAACTTGATGGCCTCTATTACCTTGATGAAAGTGATGCTCGTAGTGTTAGGTCTTGCAATAAAGTCTCTCCTTAGGACTAGTGAATTGGAGTTATGGCACAAACGTTTAGATCATCCAACTTTAAATTACATGTCTCAGATATTTCCATCTCTTTACTCAAATAAAGATGCGTATGATTTTCATTGTGATTCATGTGAAAAGGCTAAACATCATCGAACTTCTTTTCCAAAAATTCCATACCAAGCATCTAAACCTTTATCCACTATTCATAGTGATTTATGGGGACTATCTCTCACACCAAACCGAACCTACTCAAAGTATTTCATCACATTCATTGACGACCATACACGTGTAAGCTGGGTTTACCTATTGAAAGACAAAACCGAAGTGGACCAAACTTTTATCAATTTTCACAATATGATCCATGCCCAGTTTCAAACTCAAATTCAGATCCTACACACTGATAACGGGATTGAATACTTCAATCAAGCCCTATTTACCTTCCTTACTAATCATGGCATTGTCCACAAAAGCACATGTCCTAATACACCCCAACAAAATGACATTGTAGAGAAAAAGAATCGTCACATCCTTGATACTACTAGAGTCATTATGTTTAGTAGCAATGTTCCAAATTATCATTAGGATGACGCTGTCTTCACTGCCATTTTTCTCATAAATCACACACCTATCCTACAAAACACCACCTCAACTACTTCACAAATACTATAATCTTCCATATCTTGAAAACACTTTGCCTCTTAGGGTGTTTGGTTGCACATCTTATGTTCACCCTCACCACACCAACAAACTTGACCTCAAAGCCCTTCGTTGTATCTTCCTTGGATATTCAAACTCTCGAAAAGGCTACAAATGTTATGACCCAATCTCCAAACGTCTCTATGTTATAAGTGATGCTACCTTTCATGAAACTACATCTTTTTACTCCCTGTCTGCAATTCGAGGGGGGATTCCAGACAAACGAGACGTCACTACCACTAGAGGATGACCTAACCTTCATTGAATATGTACCTAGCCCAAATAAGCCCAATCCTGATAATCCAAATAATCCAATTGATAATCAGGATAATATGCTTAAGGAAAAAAGTAAAGCTGGTCCAGAGGGAGACACAAACAAATGGGCTAATACCTACATACGACGACACAAGAAAGGTAATAAGACACAAAGTATTAGCACTTGTCAAGTGTCAGAACTGGAGGTAGGTCAAGGAGAAACAGTGGTAGCAGAAAGTTCTGATCTTGATCTACTAATTGCAGTACGAAATAAGCCTAGATCATGTACTCGACATTCCATTGAAAGGTTTGTCTCCTATAAGGCCCTTCCCTCTAAATATCAGGCATTTGTCTCTCATCTTGACAGCGTCAAGGTACTAAATGATATTGATGAGGCCATGGTTATATTTAAATGGAGACAAGAGTCATAGAAGAGACGGAGGCCCTCAAACGTAATGGGACGTGAGATGTAGTAGATCTACTTCGAGGGAAGAAGCTTGTTGGTTGGGTGTAAATGGGTATTCACTCTGAAATATAGAGCAGATGGAAGTCTTGAGAGGTATAAAGTTAGGCTGGTTGCAAAAGGCTTCACACAAGTATATGGGGAAGATTACACTAAAACATTTGCACCAGTAGCCCAGCTGAATACAATTAAAATTCTCTTGACCATTGCAGTTAATCTGAATTGGGATCTACACTAACTCGATGTAAAAAATGCCTTCCTTAATAGAGAACTCAAAGTAGAGGTGTGTATGAAGTTACCTCCAGGGTTTCCAGGGACAAAGGCTAATCAAGTTTGCAAGCTAAAAAGGTCATTATATAGGCTGAAACAATCACCATGGGCTTGGTTTGACAGACTCACTCAGGTTTTAAAGAGACATAGATACACTCAAAGGTAGAGCAATCATACTTTGTTCTTTAAACATCATAAGGGCAAGATGGCCGTCCTAGCAGTATATGTTGATGATATAATCCTTATAGGAGACGATGAGGTAGAAATTAGTCAAATCAAAGTAGCCCTTTCACGAGAGTTTCAAATCAAAGATCTAGGAGAAATGAAATACTTTCTTGGAATGGAGGTTGCTCAATCAAAGGGAGGAATCTACATTTCCCAAAGAAAGTATATTTTAGATCTTTTTGTTAAAAGTTAGAGGGACTTCCGGTGCAAGCCAGAGATTCTTGACTTGCATCGAAAGCCTCTTTAGATCTGTTAATCATTCCTGCAATTACTCTTGTTCTTCCCGCGTCCTCACCTCTGTTTTCTTTCTATATATATGTGTGTAATGTAATCTCAAGTTGTATTAATGAAATGAAAACTCTAAGAGCCAATATGATATCAGAGCTGGACATGCAAATCTGCGGTCAGGGTCTGTGATAACCGCCGTGAGTGACAGCCATGAGAAAGAGAGAAAATAGTAAGAGAACGAGAAACAGAGAGCTGGGTCTGAGTGTTTTCCGACGAGTGAGAGTGCACCACCCATCTAGAAGAGATCAGAAGGTGCCGACTAGCAAAACCCAGAGGTGCGACGTTGAACTGACCGGCGCATGCGATCCACGCGCCTTCACAGTTCCCAACGAGTGAACCCCACGCGCCACCACTTTCACCGGTGTGTGAGCTACACACGCCACCACTACAGTACTTTCTGGCGACTTTTCCTTCAGAAAGTGGATCCCTCCAAATTTCCTCCTGTTTTCGGCTCTATCACTAGAAATCCAATCACAACAAGGGCCGCTCCAATGGCATTAATGACTGGTACAAATTCACAAACTCAAAGCTCATCCTCTCCTTTAAATACTTCTGTTACTAGCAGTACAGTGACAACTCCAAATCTCTCTGATAATCAGATTATGGCTCTTAGTCATAGGTTCAATGGGCAAAACTATCTCCAGTGGTCCCAAACTGTGTTAAGGTATATTCGTTGAAAGAGAAAGGAGAAATATATCAATAGAGCAATACCTCAACTTGCTCTAAATGATCTAAATTTTGACACATGGTTTGCTGAAAACAATCAAGTTATAACTTGATTATGCAATTCTATGACAGATGACATCAGTGAAAGTTATCTCCTAGCAGATATAGCAAAGGAAATCTGGGATGCAACAAGATAAACTTACTCTTCCCTTGACAACACTGCTGCACTACTTCACCTGAAACGATGACTACGAGATTTGAGACAAGGTAACTTTACAGCTATAAAGTATTATAATGCCTTGATGAAACTCTGGCAAAAAGACCTCTACGATGTACATCCATGGGATATAGTCAAAGATGCCCAGTTACATAGAAAACTAACAGACGAAGGAAGAATCTATGACTTCCTTCTTAGACTCAATGATTCGTTTGAGGAAATAAGAGGTCGAATTATGGGATTAAAACCCATGCCTTCCCTACGTGAAGTTGTCAATCATGTGCAGTTTGAGGAAAGCCGGAAACTCTTGACTTAAAGCAGCTCCAACACAATTGAAAGTTCATCCCTTGCCGTAAAAGGACAAAAAGACGAACGAAGAAATAATGAATAGTGCACTTACTGCAAGAAAAAGGGTCATATCAAAGAGGAATGCTAGAAGCTGCATGGCAAGCCATCAACTAGCAAACAACACCCATCTTCCAATGTCATTACAACTGAGCAAAGAGCAGGAGATACTGATTTCCTAAGCTAGGAAGAAATACATATGTTTCGTTAGATGCTTGACAAGTAGAACAAGTCTAATATTGTTCCTAGTGTGAATCTAGCCCAATCAGGTAATTCCATTGTAGCTCTCAACGTAGTGATGACTAGTAAAGATACTTGGATTGTTGACTTCGGAGCTACTAATCATATGACGAGTAACAAAACTTTAATTCATAACCTTAAACTTTGTCATGAACACCTTAAAGTAAAAGTTGCTAATGGTGTTTTCACAAGGGTTGAAGGAATTGGCAGTCATATTATCTGATCACTTGGAAATAAAAAATGTTTTGTTTGTACCTGCACTCACCTATAATCTAATATCTATGAGCAAGCTAACTAGAGGACGAACATGCAGAGTAATTTTCAATGGTGATCTTTGTATTTTTCAGGACTTAAAATCGAGGAGGACGATTGGGACTTCTAGAGAATGGGATGGGCTGTACTACCTTGAAGGATCAAGCTTGGAAAATGGAAGGAAGGCAAGAAGAGCACTGGTTAGCTCCAACTCTCAAAATCATGATGTACACTTATGGCATTGTCGCTCAGGTCACCCTAGCTTTGAGTACATAAAGCATGTATTTCCTACTTTATTTAATAAAAATTCCATTCCTTTTCATTGTGAAACTTGCCAAGCAAACTAGAGCTTCATATCCCAAACAGCCCTATACACCCTCCTCACCATTCACATTAATCCATAGTGACATTTGAGGTCTTGCACGGGTAAAAACCCTGACCAATAAAAGGTGGTTTGTTACTTTTATAGATGATCATACTAGAACCACCTGGGTATATTTAATGAAAGACAAATCCGAAATAGCCAAAGTATTTGAGAACTTCTATACCTTTGAACACACACAATTTAACACTTCCATTAAGGTACTACGAAGTGATAATGCCAAGTAATACTTGAGCAATACCTTTAAAGAATTTCTTGATCAGTAAGGAATTCATCACCAAACTTCCTGCCCTTATACCCCTTAACAAAATGGAGTGGATGAAAGAAAGAATCGTCACCTATTGGAAGTAACCCGAACTTTATTAATGGAATGAAATGTTCCTACCATCTTCTGGGGTGATGATGTACTCACTGCAGCTTATCTCATTAACCACATGCCATCGTTCTCAATTACAGCACACCGGTTTAAAAACTCCTCGAAAACTTTCCAAATTGTCCACTAGTTAATACATTACCTCCAAAAGTGTTTGGTTGTGTTGTCTTTGTCCACAAAAATGATGGCAATAAATTTGTTACTCGAATAGATAAATGTATATTTCTAAGCTACTCTTCTACTAAAAAATGGTACAAATGCTAATGTCCTACTTCCAAGAAGCTTATTATCTCTTAAGATACTGTCTTCTTGGAAGAAGCATATTATCCTCAATTACCTATTCACGGGGAGTATATCGACATTAAATGGCTAATTCCGGAAGAACACAAATCCAAAGGCTTATCACCACCACAACCCAAACCTAACCATATAGCCACCATTGACCAATTTGCTCCAACAAAACAACCTAGTCCTATCCAATATGATTCTGAATATAAACATAGTCCAACCTAATCTGAACCCACACCTAATGAACTGCAAACAAATGTTGAGATCAATTCAGGGTTGGATACCGAATCACGACAAGAGGAAGAGTCCAGGCTGCAAATTAGAGATGAACCAAGCACTAGTAGTACTATCTCTCCCATTCGAAGGAACGACTATGAATCCAATCGGGGATTAAATCCTGAAGAACTGGGTTGGCCTATTGCATTAAGAAAATGGGTAAGAACTTGTACTCAGCATCCAATTCAACGTTTTGTCTCATATGGTAACTTGCCTACAAAAATGCAAAGCTCTATTATGAACAGTGCACAGATAAAAGTTCCAGACACATTTCAACAGGCTATGGTTGATCTGGAAACAAGCTGCAGAAGAAGAGTTGAGGGCACTCAAGGAAAATAAAACGTGGGAGATTACAACTCTTCCCGAAGGAAAGAAACACGTGGGATGTAAATGGATCTTCACCCCAAAATTTAATCCTAATGGTACTATCAACAAATACAAGACGAGACTTGTTGCAAAAGGATATACTCAAACATATGGAATTGATTATTAGGAGAAATTTGCTCCAGTAGCCAAACACAATACCATTCAAATACTGCTATCAATTGCAGCCAACTTAGATTGGTCATTACATTAACTAGATGTGAAGAATGCCTTTTTGAATGGAAACTTGGAGGAAGAAGTTTACATGAGAATTCCAGATGGAATTCTCGCTTCTAATAACTCTGTGTTAACTCAACAAATCATTGTACGGGCTTAAGCAATCTCCTAGGGCATGGTTCAGTAGATTCACCAAAACAGTGAAAGGACTTTGGCATACTCAGGGACAAGCAGATGACACGTTCATTAAACATGTTAATGGCAAAATCACCATCTTGATTGTGTATGTTGATGACATAGTCATTATAGGAAACGATGAAGAATCTATTACTCACCTAAAACAGGACTTGTCCGCTGAATTCCAAGTCAAAGATCTTGGACAAATGAGGTATTTCCTAGGCATGGAAGTGGCAAGAACTAAAAAGGACATCAACGTATCTCAGAGAAAGTATACTCTAGACCTGTTACATGAAATAGGAATGCTGGGTGTTCAACCAGAAGGATGTCACTAATAGATCAAGCTACAAAGTGTACCAGTTAGCTCAAAAAGATACAGGAGACTTGTGGGAAAATTAATATACTTAACCCACACACGTCTTGATATTAGTTAAGCAGTTGGAATAGTAAGTCAATTTATGCATTAGCCATAGGAAGAACACATGGAGGTTGTATTCAGAATTTTGAGCTATCTGAAACTTAACCCTAGTAGAGGAATCTTTTTTAAGAAAGGCACTGTCAGGAATATCGAGATCTACACCGATGCAGACCATGAAAGGGATAGAGAAACTAGAAGGTTAACCTCAGGATATTGCACATGTGTGGGGAAATCTGGTTATGTGGAGAAGCAAGAAACAAACTGTAGTGTGAAAAAGTAGTGCAGAAGCAAAACTAAGAGTTGTTAACAATAGAGTATGTGAAGGAATTTGGGTCATCAGATTATTGAAGGAGTTGGGAATTCCCCATGAAGGACCAATACAAGTTTGGTGTGACAATAAGGCAAGCATTGAAATGGTCAAGAACCTAGTCTATCATGATCGAACAAAACATGTTGAGATAGACAGACACTATATTAAAGAGAAAATTGAAGTAGGTATCATGCGTCTATCCTAATATCAGATCTGTAGATCAGATTGCAAATATAATGACAAAACCACTAAGCAGAACTAAGTTTGAAGGATTTTGTTGCAAACTGGGAATGATTGACATATATTCTCCAACTTGAGGGGGAGTGTTAAAAGTTAGAGGGACTTTCAGTGCAAGCTTGAGATTCTTGACTTGCATCGAAAGCCTCTTCAGATCCGTCAATCACTCCTGCAGTCACTCTTGTTCTTCCCGCGTCCTCACCTCTATTTTCTTTCTATATATGTGTGTGTAATGTAATCTCAAGTTGTATCAATGAAACGAAGGCTTTAGGAGCCAATACTTTTAAAGGAAACATGGATGACAGGTTGCAGGCCCAGTGACACACCTACAAGGGTTGATTAAACAAGTGAAGCAGATCTTGGCAATGCTGTGGACATGGGAAATTATCAACGAATGGTGAGGAAACTGATATATCTTTCTCATACCAGACCAAACATTGAGTTTGCAGTTAGTATAGTCAGCCGACATTCCCATGATCCTAAACAGAAGCACCTAAATGAAGTTTACAGGATCCTTCGATACTTGAAGGAATCCCAAGAATGTGACTTACCATTCAAGAAAACTGATAGACGAGATGT
The DNA here is from genome assembly GCA_037074505.1 of Albizia julibrissin. NCBI lineage: Eukaryota > Viridiplantae > Streptophyta > Magnoliopsida > Fabales > Fabaceae > Albizia > Albizia julibrissin. The sequence continues at coordinate 154,663 of CM073480.1, read as the reverse complement.
AGAATTGTTTATAGATGCTGATTGGACATGTGATCAAGATGATAGGAAATCCAAATCTAGTTACTATATGTATGTGTGGGGTAACTTGGTCACATGGAGAAGTAAAGAGCAGAGTGTGGTTGCAAGGAGCAATGTCAAGGCCGAACACAGAGCTGTAGCACTTGGAATCTGTGAGGGCATACGGCTAAAGCGAGTCCTTCAAGACTTGAGGTAGTGCATGAATCTGCCTATCAAGGTCTATTATGACAACATGGTTGCAATCAACATTGCTCATAATCCGGTCCGCTATGACAAAACCAAACATGTTGAGATAGATAGGCATTTTACAAGAGAAAAGGTTGATGAGGGTATAGTTAACTTAAAGCATATACCTTCTAGAGAACAGACTGCACATATCCTCACTAAAGGGTGGCCCAGGGACAAGTTTGAGTATTTTATTGGCAAGTTGAACATGATTGATATCTATAGTCCAACTTGAGGGGGAGTGTAGAATCCCAAAACTTCAAGGATTATTTTAGATCTGAAATTATAGGAGAAAAATTAGGATAATTATTTATGATTCTTTCATGATTGTATAGCAAAATATCAGGATCACATTAAATGACCCGATTTTGTTGTGTAATATGTAACCGTGAGATGTGAATAATACATCGAATCATTCAATCCTCCTATTCTCTTCATACTATATCTTAGGATATTATATCTTAGTTATTTTGATTTGTTTAAATTAAATTAGATTCTAGGGTTAGCTTTAGATTTGCCTATATAAAGGCCCATATATACTCTCTTTTATTCATGGATTCCAAATAATATTTCTCTCTCAAATTGTCTACATATCCATTAGTCATGCTTTTCTTTCCACAAAAAAGATTAGTCAAATAAAAAGAAGCCAACTACTACCAATCTATGGTGCGAGCACGACGCTAGAGGGTTGCTAATGGTGGTAAGCAGTAAGCCATTATTGTTGCACATGAAATGACCATATTCATTCTTAAATCATTTCTCAACAAGTACCCACTGTCATGCTTTTAGCAACCTTTCCACAGAAGGGATGAATGTCCGGTAAACATGGCAGCTTATTCTTTTTAGGATGGATCAGATTCTGCATGACATCAAGTAGGATGATCCGAATGCTCTTTGCCATTAAGAAATGGAAATATAAGCCACTTTTCCGGCTTGGGGGCTTAGGGCGGTTTTATAGAGACTCAGTAAAAAACTGATGCTTCTTTGTCTCATACCCAAACATTGATTAGGTGTCTGGGGCCATGAGGAAGTTGAAGCCAAAATAGCTACCCACATCCGAAGATAGTGTAGCTGTATGGTACAATGGGAATCACTCTAGTCATTGTACATCTATTTATTGGATAACAATGAGGTCAAGTATCACATGCTCACCATCAAACAGACTGATTATCACAACCAGAAGATACAGATCGAGCAGTTAAAATGCCCAAACTCTAGTTCAAGACCATAGGTTGCGTCTCTAAGTAGGACCTTTCCTCCCCTGGTATGGCTAGGCCAGTAGGATATGGCTTAGAAAGCAAGACAGCATGGCACACAACCTGACATACGTCGATCTGACTATCAATGAATGAGTCTTCGATTGTGCAATAGGTTGGAAAAAGATTCTCCCAAGTCTTTGACTTTTGTGCTCGGTCTTCTTTCCATTCCCAGACAATTGAGAATCAAAGCCCACTCACGTACCCAAGACGGATAAAGGACTCAAAAGAGCTTTATTTACATCGTTCCCTTCTTTATCGAATAGGGAAGGAGGCCGTCACTTCAAATTAGACTAGGGATGAGAACAAGAGAACGCTCTCCACTAAGACTCCCGTATGATATGCGGGTGAAAGCTCCCGTTTCAGATGCATGCATTGAAGGCAAGATGCCTCCCTCTTATGTCAGAACCGTAATTATCAAATCTAATGGTCAACAGTAACAAAACTACATCATGTTTACCTTGACAGCATCCACATTTTTCTGCTTCATATCTGCAGCACAGTGCAGATACGTAAATTTGGCAACAGATGTAACGAAAGCATCCCTCTGAGTCTGCATGCCCATCACGGCTGTAACATGCACAGCATGTCGAAATCCCTGCAAGCATTCAGAAGCGGCTATCCTGTCGTCACTCTGGTCAAGTGTTACACTGAAAGCAGCCAGCATAGGACCCCAGCAAACTTCCATCATAAACCTCAATATTGCCACGTCTGTGACAGCATGATAAACAGATCTGCAACAACAGGTAAAATTGGAATCCACACAAATGGGTAGCATATACGAAATGTAGAGCCTTGACACACTACAATATTTGTTTGAAAGTAACAGATATTATTGAAAGCAGCCAAGGTGGCAAAATCAAATAGAAAATGTACATGAAAGAACAGCATAAAAACTCTAAAAAGAAAGAATTAGTATGATTAGCTTTGCAAGAGAGTATATTTCCACAAAAACATTCCCAAAAGTGGTCAATATTTTATCTTACTCGGATTTTCCTGACTTAGACTTAAACTGCTCCTGAATGTGACGAATGAGAAGACCGTTTGCGCCCACCACTTTATCCTCATTCTGCTGCCAGTTCATAAGATTGAGTAAACCATCCAAACCCAGCAATCTATTAAAGCTATTTGCCTGTTTGCTCTGAGGTGCAGAAGAATCAGCATTCATCTTGATTTCACTTTTAACAATTTGATCATATAGGGCCCCAAGATATTCTTCTGGCAGATCCTTTCCATCATCTATTCCACGGTTGTTTCGAATAAAATCAGCCTTTGTCATCTGGAAGGTCATCAAAACACAATGTAACCCAAAAACTCATGCCAAACCCACATTCAACATAATCAGAAAATAAGATAACAAAACATTGTCATTTAAAAATGCACAATGAGTTTTTTGAACATATATCTACTATTTGGCATTATTGCCACCCATGAAAGGAAAAAAAGAGACATCAGATGACATTTTTCAAGAAAAAATTACGTTGGCTTTACAAGATGATGTTCCCATGAATTATTATATATTGGTAATGATTATATGGTATCCAATACTATTGACTATTGAGCATGAATAAAAATTACATTGCCAATAGTTCAAGAGTTAGTGGTCCAACTGCAATTGTATCAGTCATGATTAAAATAATACTCCTCCGGTCCTTAATACAAGACATGTTTGGGGAGTTGATCTTGGTCTTAAATATAAGACAAAGTTTTCTTATTTGTCAATCTTTTCCTAATTTACCCCTATTGATACTCCTTCAACAATAACTAAAAAGGAGAGGGGATGAGGGAATTAAGAAAGGTAACAATGGTGTTTTAGAAAATACATATGATATTAACTAACTTAATCAACTTCCTTATTCTAATCAAATTAGGTAAATATGTCTTATATTAAGGACTTGAAGAGCATAATCTAATTAAAATATAACTTTGAAATTTTCACCATGAATTGGGGTTTAGGGAATGCAAGAACCTAAAGTTGAAAGAATGAATTAGGAATGTCTTTCCTTTAAGTTTTTTGAAAATATCAAAACAATGCAACACGGTTGACCACCCAACCCACTAGGTTACCTTAGTTAACCGGGTTGGATTGATCCTTGGTTGATTGACTGATCGAATAGACCAAGTGACTGGGTTACCAGTCTAACCAGCCAGGTTGGTACAAGCTCAAATACCATGCTATTGAGTCAAATTCAGGCGTTGTTAGACCCCAATAAGAGTAAGCCTACCAACATGATTTTTTTTTATCAACAAGGTCCAAACTTACAACCTTATTTACAAGGTATCGAGTCCCCTCAACTCAATCCAATCACTGCTAGTTTAAAATAGTATGAAATACTCAAGGTTCAACCAGTAATAAAAAGAATGGAGCCACACTTAAAGAGCTGATGTTCTAACTGTAGGCCAGAAACATTAAAAAAGATTAAGCACTCAAACCTTATCTTTCACCATGCTATTATGAGCATCTGTATTGAGCATTATCACGGAGTAAGCCAAAACATAGGCAGTATCTGCACTACTAAAAGAACTTGGATTGCATTTACAATAACGCTCAGCAAACTTCTCCATGATGCGATCAATCTTCTGTGCCTCACCAGGCAGCCTGAAGCCCCGAAGAAAAAACCTTAAGGCTTCACCAAAATCCATCCCTTTGAAATTAAAGGAGTCAACATAAGCATGCATAACTTTGAGAGAAAATTCCTCTCTTTCCCCCAAATAGTCACCAATCTTGGTTTGATCAAGGGAAGTAGTGTTCTTAAGGAAAAGAGCCACTTCTTCTGGAGTGCTGCCAATTTTTTTGTTGCTTGTCAAAAAATCAATACCCTTGGAAGGTTTTCTATTAAAAAGTGATATACCTTTCTGCATTGAACCCAAAAAGATCATCAACAAAGATGCAAAATAAAAGGTCAGAAAGATGAGAGGATGCATTTCATAAGGGCAGATGAAAAATATTACAGATACAATGCAGGTGCGTGTAGAAATATAAAACCAAGTAGTAGATACCTATGATGCACAAGTTACTAGTATATAATCAATACAGGTATACAGTATAGTAATTTTTTCATAATAAACAAACAACAGCTAATACTAAGAAAAGTTTAAAACAATTCAATTTTTACAACATAAAAAGGAGCATAGCCTTCTTCGATATGATGTGGAAGTTCATGTAACTTTTTTGAAAGTAAGATTTAATTTTCAGATCTGAGACTTCAAGCTTGAAAGCATAATAATAATTTACTCAATATGCAGCCAAATTAAACTTTACATTTTTTTAAGAAAAATGGTGCGTGCACTCTCTCTCTCTCTCTCTTACTACCAAAAAAGTACCCCAATTCACATGCATATCCAGTAAGGGTGCCCCTTGGACTTGGAAGTACCCATGCTTCAGAGGTACAGACTCAATGCTGTATGAGATGATATTTCATATTGACAACCATATAAAAATGTCTTCCTCTATGTGATATAATATCAACCTGAAGTTCAATTTTATATGCGCGACGTTGCTCTAGAGTAGCAGCATCTGAAAATTCAGAATTTACATCAGGATGAAACTCGTGGTCATAAGCATTTCCTTCTTCTCCATTTGGACTTAGATGATTCTCTGACGTGCTACTGCTTTCAGAGATTTTGGGCAAATATGAATCCCCAATCCTTATTTGCTGGTCCATCCATGTTCCCATTGACTTTATGATGCTGACCAAACACTTCACAGACTCATGTCGGAAAGTAATATCCTGTGCTGGAGACAAAGCTGTAGTTGAGCCGGCAGGTGGCCCCAATGCAGTTTTAAGAAGGCCATTGACAATCCTGCAAGCATCTGATGGAATTATAAGAGTTTAAATACTAAAACAAGATGCAGAAATCAAAGGGGGGGAAAAAGAAAACAGATTTGCTGGACTTAAGCGTGATTTGGTTAACCATACAAGATAAAACTTGATATCACAAGCAGCAATAGACAGTATCGTCTAAGTTATTTGCTGGATAAGCCTTATATAATATCATACTGCATCAATGTTACATTTGGAATAACACGACAATGTATTTGAAAGTAGGATGAAAATCATATTGTATATCTACATTATAATACACTCATGTCACAAAACAATAATAGTTATAGGAAGTAATAGTGACGGAGGAGAAATAATCACTTCACTGTTGGTGGTGCCAAGGCATAGGAAGTGGTGGAGGCAGTAAGGTCACATATCACACAAGAAAGGAGGCCCTAGAAAGAGGAGGAGAAAGACTTCCATCTATAGTACAGTATTGGCTATAGTAATGACAGTAACAAATGACGAAGTGATGGTGGTGGTGAAAAGTTGGAGGTAGGAATGGTCGTGTGATGACAACAAATGGAATAATGATGGTGACAAAGGCAGGATGAAGGTAATAACAACAATGTATCATGACACAAATAGTGTTGGCAACATTGGTTAAGGCAATTGAAAAAACTAGAGGATTCTCATTCCATGCTAGAGGTCCAAGTACTGGGGATAAATTGGCTTTGATCAAAGATCCTATGCTACTCACCCAAAATTTTCTATCCATTAACCTCCAATTTTATTCAAATTAATAACATAATGATAAAATAAAGTCTAAACTAATTTTATGAAAAACAGAAAATAATAAAATCAACAAACGATAAGGGATAATGAGAGAGAAAGGTGGTTCAATAGCTAATTTGCTTGTTAATGGGCTTCCATGGTTTTCAACACTCTCCCTCAAACTGGAAATAAATATTGATCATTTCCACCTTGCCCTTTAATTTCTCAAACCTTACTCTTAAAATAGCCTTGGTCAAGAGATCAGGTACTGGAGCATTTTAGTGGATGTAGGTCAAATCAACTATTCCAGCCGTCATTCTGTCCTTTATAAAGTGCTTGTTAGTATCTACATGCTTTATCCTATCATGGCCACATTGTCACCAGTGAGAGTGTATGGATTTTCATTTCCTGTTCTAACCTGAGTATCCACATTCCCTCACAAATTCCCAAGGCTAGTGACTCAAAAATACATCTTGTCACAATGCTTGCTTCTTTCTTCTCCACGTGACCAAGTTGTCCTATACATGTGTGGAATATTCAAAAGTGGATCTTCTATACACTAATAATCCTCCTAATCTGCTTCTTATAAACTTCTACACTTCATGTTCTTCCTTTTGCAAAGAACAACCACTTCCTAGGTGCCTTCAAATACGTTAGAATTTCATACACAGCCTCCGTATGCTCATCTTATAGTTTATTCAAAACTAGCATGCCATACTTTTTGGAACGCCAATAGTTGGCCTAGTGTGGGACAAGAATATCAATTTCTCCACTAATCTCTATTGTCTGAGTACCTATCGATGCACAATCTAGTTAGAAATCCAATTTGCAAGTTATATCCTTGGGAGTTTCTACAAGCTTAGACTCCAAAATTTACATTTCCTTCAAAAACTCTAAAGTGTGTTGCCTTTGAGATACATTCATCCCTTTCACTGCACCTAGCTACTGTAATAGCCAAGCCCAAGTACCTTAAAGGTATTTCCACTAAAAATTCCTCTTCCAATTCACCATTTAAGAATGCATTTTAAACATCTAGTCACTATAGAAGCCAATCAAAGCTAACTACTAGTGAAAGTAGCATCTTCATTGTATTAAACTTTGCAATCAACGAGAATGTCTCCTGATAGATTATTCCATGGCTTTAAGCGTACATCTCCATCAAAATGATGGAATTTCGCCTCCCACCACCCCCAAAGGAAAATTCGGATTTTCTTGGGAAGCCAATTTTGATGACCAAAATACCCCTAAACTTTTTTCAAATGTTTCTCTATAAATCTAGAGTTGTTGATTTCACATCTATAATTTTGTTAAACCTCATCTTAGAACCGAGAAGAATCAAGAAGGAAGAATCAACAAGGAACATCCAAGAAGATAATACAAAGGTTGATTTGGCAGCAAGATAGAATGAGGAACTAAATTTTGCAGCACATATGATAGCATTCAATTGATCAAGTAGCAACAATAGAAGGTGATCCAATCTAGTAATGTCGTATCTCCATGGCAACAAGATAGGAGTAGATCTAACGGAGCTAGTCCCAAGGATAGGGAGGAACAAGAATAAACATAGCTTTAAGATCTATCTTCCTTGGAGGAAGCCTTGTATCTTGGAAAAGCACAAAAAACAAGTTTTGACTAGATCTAGTGTTGAAACTGAATATCATGCCATGTCCCAAGCAACATATGGACTTAGTATGGAAATCAATTGCTTCAAGAACTAAAATTTGAACAAATTGACATTGATCTCTAACGATCAAGTCACTCTTATATTGCCTCCAGTCCAGATTTTCAAGAGAAAACTAAGCACATTGAAATTTATTGCCACTTCAAAGAAAAGATGCTCCAAGGGACTCTCAACACCATCTATGTTGATTTTAATGATTAATTGGCTGATATTCTTACTAAGTCCATAAGAGGCCTATGTGTTTCTTACATCGGCGACAAGTTTAATGCATCATATTTTTACATTCCATCTTCAGGGAGAGTGTTGAGAGTTAATGTACATTGTAAATTTGAGGTGTAGTCAGCTAGGTTATGACTACAATGCTAACTAGATAGCACCTATAGAGCTAGTTGTACATCACTACAATTAAGCTAACATTTGTAGAGTCTTTAATGTTTTGTCATGTATCTTACCTATAAATACAGTGTCGTGTAGCTCAGAACACATCAAATAATTTTTCTTCAAAAAGTTTGCTTTTCGTCAACCTCGTCATTTTATAAAATTTAAACCTTGTTTTACAAATAGCTCATGGAAAAACTGCTGCCTCCTGTTAAAGCTTCTTACATCTAGAGACGAACAGTCTCAATCTGGTTATGAGAAATAAATTTGCAGTTTCCAGCGTTTACACCATTCTTAATTGTGTCCCAATCCCTGAGTATTTACTCTCAGCTTGTACCAAATTTCTGCTGGACGCTACCAAACTGAGAAGTCTGATTGAAATTACAGCACCTCTTGGACATTTAATTCATAAGTAGGTAACAGCACAATTTGTGAATAATAAGTGGACGGATTGCAGCCCTTAAAGGAAGGATTTATATCTGTCAGTGATATGACAGTTTATAACATTTTAAGTTGTATAAGCCTTTTTTTTTCACTTCGTTTAATGCTGCATCATGTCTTTTGGTTTGAGAATATCTTATCCACCATCAACTTGTACCCCCTCTTTAAATAAGAATTTTTCTCATCATTCTTTTACGAGGAATCCTACAACAGATATTTGAATGATATCTCTAATTCAATTCACAAAGTAACCCATCTGGAATTCTATTTCATGTCTTGTCTCTATGCTAAAATGGCTATTACAGAGCAATTTCTATGGTAACCTTTTTTTGTTAAATATGTATTCATAACACACTTCAACTTTCAATGACTAAATTTTAATATATTAGCCTGCCTAGTTGAATGATATTGTTCGGTTCCATTCCCTGAATTTTCATTTCAGTTTCCCTCATGTATTCTAGCAGAATTATTCACAAACATTGCAGATAATCTACTATTAGTAATATAATCTTCGCAAAAAAATATTGTTGTCAGATAATGGCCACTAAGTACACATGATTTTGCTTCAACGATAACACTTTATAGTCTATGCTTGGGAATTTATAAGTTGATCTACTGATTCTATCTAAAAAATTTAGAACATACTCGTATTGCCCATTTGAAGAGAAAAAAGGCTGCTTTAGAAATGTTTTTCAAATAATAAATTCCACATTACACTCAATTAGTGTTCATCACACTTGAAGGCACCCATTCTTATCAGTAAATACTAAAATTCAATGATTCAGCATTAACAAGCCTACTTTTTTGGCAAACAGAAAAGTAATAACCCATGTCTATTCTTCTTTAAAGGAGGTTGTCAAGGCATAATAAAGAAAGTAAGTATAACAAGAAACATGATACCTTTCAAATATATTCGAAGCATCCACATCGCAATCATAGTTGACAAAAATGTCAATGATAATTTGAGGATCCTGAGCTAACTTGTCCAATAAGTTGAGGACAGTCATTTTCTGCAGAAAACTTGGTTCAAGAACATTCTCAAGAACCCGGAGGATAAGCATGGGAAAAAACATGCCAATCTCTTTTTTCAACCCCGATCTGAACTTCAATAGCAAGTTCATGAAAATAGAACATTGAAGCTGAAAGATGGCCATGACTGACAGGGCACTGTTCTTTAACAATGACAAGCAAAGATATTGTTTGATGACATCCAGGAACCTATAACATGTTAAAGTAAATCAGTTTTATGCCATATTATTAACAAAAGAAGGACATAAATTATAATCAACACAAAAGGCAAAATAGGCAATTCAATATTCTTTGAAATACTGCACTTAACTGGCAAATAAAAAATTAAAAGATTTACAGACTTGATGGTAAAACAAGACCCATTTGAATTTTCTTTTTTAACTTCAATCACCAACAAACATGCTACTAAAGACTGGAGCTGTGATAAAATCTTTAGCAATAAAAGGATACTTAGAATCCTACACAGTCATGTGGTAACTTTATGCATATACAGCTACCGCATTATACACTTGAAACATATAGCCACCTGTTTATTATCAGAAATCAGCCTATATTGCAGATTTAATTCCATAGAATATATGGTCTCGGCTAGGATGCCCCTGAGAGGGGGTCAAGTACAGTAAATGGGACTAATAATCTTGGTGATTCACAAGCTTGTTGAAATGCAAATGTTATCTGAGTTACAAGTTTAACACTACTTGCCTCACATTCACGCGCCAAATTGAGCCAGCGTTATCCATCACAACCTTAAGGAGCTCCAAGGACAAAATTTTACCTCTCAAGAGGATGCGATCGTCAGAGTGCTGTTGAGATGAAAATTTCATCGTCAATTTGCACAGATTTTTGAAAAGAAGAATACCGTCCTCCCTAATCTTACTGACACTACCTCCAGCCTCATTATCAAACTCCCCATTACTCGGAAAACCTGTCTCATCTGTTGCTTGCGACACTGATTCAAAGCTATTTTGCAATTGCCGTGACGATGAAATGGACAGTGTCTTACTATTAGGAAAAGGAACACCCTCACTAGCCTCCACTACCTCATTAATGAAATTTTGGCAAAAGAGTATGGAATTCCCCTCGTTCAAATTCTTGTCCGTGAATTCCAAAAGTTGACTGACAGAAGCTCTTTTAACGCGAACATCCATAGAGTCTTCCTCGACCCTTGTGAAGACAATGATCATAATCTGGGCAAGAACCGATTTTGCACAGATCTGATTGGTACCGTTTACCCCGCCAAGGTACACATTATAACAAGTTCTAACAATATGAATGAGACAGTCGGCCCGGATCAAAATGCAGGGGGATCGTACAGCTGAAAGCAAAACTCTGAGCACGCCCAACTCAATTGCCTCCTCCCCAAGGCCGCCTGACTTACAAACGGCATCAATGATCCTGAAGACAACTTTGGACTGTGAATCAGTCGCAGTGGTACTGCTATCAGTGCGATCAATCTCGCCGTGGAAAAGGCCAAGAGAGATCAATTTAAAGGCACATTCAAGAGCAGGTTCAACAACCTTCGCATACGCGGAGTCCAGCGCGAGAAAGAGAGGTTGAAGCACATATTCTGCGTCCGAAGATGAGAGGCCTGAAAGAGGAGATTGGGCATCGGATGGAGTAAGGTCAGAATCAGACAAGGTTTCGAGCTTGTCTAAGGATGATTTGCAGGCGGAGACGAGGTGGGAGTGCTTACGCCAGGCCGCATTCTTGATTATCTTGTCCAGTGATGGACCCAGAACCCGGCCGCAACGTGAAGGACCCCCCAGGGCTAGGGATGCGGACATCTTTCAGAGATAGAATGTACAGCGAGAGAGATTGGACCATAGAAAATGTTCGCATTAACCGATCTATGTCAATGAGAACCAGAAGTGACGAGTGCCACCGTTCAAAAATTCGATCTTCCTTTGGTTGGAATTGGGGGATTGGGAATCAGTATGACATTTTACAGGATGAGAGGCTCTGGCTCCTGTGGCGACGTTTCCGCGAAATGAATTGGAGTCCTGTTCACGGCACTTCGGATGCTTAGATCCAGATTAGTAGAGTCCGGGGGGAGTGTTGCGGAAGGGGAATGTTTACAACCTGGCGATTATACTAAAAAAATCATAATATTAGAAAATAAAGTTTTTAAAAATAATTTAATAATATAATAAATTATAATTATTATATTTAATAACAGCTAATAAATAAATAAATAAGATAATAATAAGGAAAATATCAGAATCTAATTTCACTTTAAATAATTTATAAGTAAAATATTATAAGAGAGAAGGAGATACAAAATGCTTATAGAAAGAAAAATGCAAGTTGAAGGGATGATTTGAAGGAGGGAGGGGGGTCTCCTATTTATACTAAAACTTCCGCCCCCTCCCTCTACATTTCTTCGATGTGGGACTTTCCCACTATCAACAAATCTCCACCTTGGGAAAATTCTCACATTCCTAATTTCTTCTAATTACAAATTTATGCTTACAATTCAATAATCAATGTTCAACAATGTTGATCAAATCCAAATAATGCTGAAATTTGACAGAAGTCACAACCTTTGTCAACTTATCAGCAGGATTTTTAGTTGTCCGTATCTTCTGTATCATGACTCCACCTTCTTCCAAAATTTCCAGTATGAAGTGATATCGAACATCAATGTGCTTCGTCCTTGCATGATAAACTTGGTTCTTTACTAATTGAATAGCACTCTGACTGTCACAATAAACAATTATACTTTCTTGACCAACACCAAGTTCTCCAAGCAATCCTTGAAGCCAAATTGCTTCCTTTACAGCCTCTGTAATTGCCATGTACTCTGCCTCTGTGGTAGACAAAGCAACTGTTGACTGCAAAGTTGACTTCCAACTAACTCGTGCTCTTGCAAAAGTAAACACATAACCAGTAGTTGACATTCGCTTGTCCAAATCACCAGCAAAATCTGAGTCAGAATACCCAACTAAAAATCGATCACCTTCCTGCTTAAAAACCAATCCAACATCTACAGTATTACAAATATACCGTAGAATCCATTTCACAGCTTGCCAATGCTCCTTCCCTGGATCATGCATATACCTACTCACAACTCCAACAGCTTGTGAAATGTCTGGTCTTGTACAAACCATTGCATACATCAAGCTACCAACGACATTTGCATATGGTACCCTTGACATATACTCTCGTTCATCTTCATCCTTTGGCGACATATCAGCACTGAGCTTAAAATGAGGGGCAAGTGGAGTGCTAACCGACTTCGTTCTCTTATTCATACCAAAACGATTTAGCACCCTCTTCAAATACTCCTTTTGAGATAAAAAAAAGTTTCTTTGATTTTCTATCTCTTGTTATCTCCATGCCGAGAATTTTCCTTGCCTCGCCTAAATCTTTTATCTCAAATTCCCCTTTTAGTTGAACCTTCAGCTTCTCAATTTCTACCTGATTTTTTGAAGCAATCAACATATCATCGACATATAAAAGGATATATATAAAGGATCCATCTTCAAGCTTCCGCAAATAGACACAATGATCGTATCTACTTCTTCTGTACTTATGTCGCAACATAAACTTGTCAAATCATTTATACCATTGCCTCGAAGATTGTTTCAATCCGTATAACGATTTTTCAAGTTTATACACCATATTCTCCTTTCCAGCAACTCTGAATCCTTCCGGCTAAGTCATGTAGATTTCCTCCTCCAAGTCTCCATTTAAAAATGCAATTTTTACATCCATCTGAACTTGTTCCAAATCTAACTGTGCTACCAAAGCCAATAAAATTCTAATAGAGGAATGTTTCACAACAGGAGAAAATACCTCATTGTAATCAATTCCCTCCTTCTGAGCATAGCCTTTAGCTACCAATCTTGCTTTATGGCGCACATCACCTTGGTTAGGAAATCCTTCTTTCTTTGCATATACCCATTTGCAACCAATTGCCTTCTTACCCTTGGGGAGTTTGGCCAATTTCCACGTACCATTTTGATGAAGGGACTGCATTTTTTCATTCATGACATTCCTCCACTTTTCCTTTTCTGAGCTCTGAATAGCCCATTTATAAGTTGAAGGAATGTCATCAGCTGCATTTGAGGTTGCACAAGCTACCATGTCTTCAAAACGAGTAGGCTTTCTTATTGTTCATTTTGGCTTGCTGGTTGCTATTGATTCACGTTGCTGTTGAGGTCTATGAGTCGAAACCTCCCTATCAACTGGCTCTTCTTCTACCTCAGGAAAGTCTTGTCTTGTTTCCCCATCTGCTCCTTGTACTAGAAAAATCATCTTTCCTTCAAACTCCACCTGCTTTGAAACACTATCACCTTGCTGGGTATCTTCAGCTGCTACCTTTCTTACCATGGCAGATTCATCAAAGGTAACATCCCTACTGAATACAATCTTCTTTGTTTCTGGACACCATAAACGATATCCTTTGACTCCAGAAGTGATCCCCAAGAAAATAGCTTTCTTTGCTCTCTGATCCAATTTTGATTCTTTCACATGATAGTATGCAATTGAGCCAAATACATGCAAAGAATCATAATCTGTAGCAGGTTTACCATACCATTGTTCCAACGGTGTTTTACCACCAATAGCAGTAGATGGTAGACGATTAATGAGGTGGCTCGCATATGTAATTGCCTCAGCCCAAAATTCTTTACCCAAGCCAGCATTAGACATCATACACCGAAACTTCTCCAGTAAAGTCCGATTTATGCATTCTGCCACTCCATTCTGTTGTGGTGTATTTCTGACGGTGAAGTGTCTGACGATGTCATCATCCTCACAAATCTTCTAGAAATGATCATTCATGTATTCTCCTCCGTTATCTGTATGAAGACATTTGATCCTCTTGCATGTTTGTGTTTCTATCATCGCCTTCCATTTGAGAAATATTCCCAACACTTCATCCTTAGTCTTCATCGTATACACCCAAACTCTTCTAGAAAAATCATCAACAAAGGTTACAAAATAATGTTTTCCTCCCAATGATGGTGTTCTGGAAGGACCCCAAACATCAGAGTGAACATAATCCAAAATACCTTTTGTATTATGGATAGTTGTTCCGAACTTAACCCTTGTCTACTTCCCCTTCACACAGTGCTCACAAAACTCCAAACTGCAATGCTTTAAGCCTTTTAACAACCCTTGATCTGAAAGAGTTTTTAAGGATTTTCCTCCAGCATGTCACAAGCGCATATGCCACAACTTTGTTGCTTCTACCTCCTTCTCATCACTGGATGTCACTGCTGCTATTCCAATAACCGTACTACCTTGATAGTGATACATATTATTGCTCTTCCGAATACCCTTCATTACCACCAGTGCACCAGAAAGTATCTTCATCACTCCACTTTCTGCAGTAATCTTGAACCCCTTTGAATCTAGAGTTCCCATAGAAATAAGATTTTTCTTCAAATCTGGTACATATCGAACATCTGTCAATGTTCTGATCAATCCGTCATGGTTCCTCAATCGAACTGAACCAATGCCATATGCGGTAAGTAAAGTATTATCTGCTATGTGGACAACTCCACATCCTCCTTCTTGGAAATCAGTGAACCAGTCTCGGTTGGGACACATATGATGACTGCAAGCTGAATCCAACAACCATACGCCTGACGCTTTTGACGACGTTGTTGTAGATAATGAAAAATCTGAATTTTCATCATCACAATCAGCTACATTTGAATCTATAGCAGCCTTCCCATTGTTCTGTTTGGCTTTGTTCTTCAACTTTGGACAATCCTTCTTCCAGTGGCCCTTTTCTCGACAAAAGGCACATTCATCCTTACTAGGTCTGGACCTCGATTTGGATCTTCCTTTTCTTGATCTCGATTGATTTTCAGCACACCCTCTTGTGACTAGTGCTTCTGCTTCTCCGCCTATTTGTTTATCCCTCTTTCTTTGTTCATAGCTGTATAGCACAGAACAAACATCTCTGAGAGATACTTCCTCTTTGCCGTAAAGTAGAGTAGTCTCCAGGTGCTCGTACTCATCAGGAAGTGATCCCAACAACATCAAGGCCAGATCTTCATCTTCAAAAGTCACGTCTAAATTTTGCAAATCTGTTACCAACTTGTTGAAGCTGGTGATATGATCATTCATTGTGGTACTAGGAACATAAGTGAAGCGAAACAATCTTTTCTTCATGTGAAGCTTATTCTGACTTCTTTTCTTCAGGAATTTATCCTCTAATGCCTTCCACAATCTACAAGAATAAGTTCCCTTTGTGTATGGATACTTCTGTTCTCTGGAAAGAAACGATCGAATAGTACCACAAGCAACATGATTGATGATCCTCTAATCTTCCTCCCCCATTTTATCTAGTTTCATTTCTTCAAGAGCAAAATCTAATTGTTGTGTAAAAAGGACATCAAGAACCTCGCTCTGCCACATCCCAAAATGTCCCGATCTGTCAAAAATTTCAACTGTAAACTTCGCATTGGGCATAATTCTCGTCAGAAGCGAAGATGCTGACGACGAATTATTGATACTTGATGTGGATTCTTCAATCTTTTTGTCCACCATTTCTGCTCCAAATATTATTTAATAGTTACAAATACAAAACCTCAAGGTAATTCTTTTCTGATGTGGAAGTTCAAATTATACTGCAACCACAGAGCATACTCAGACAGAACCTTGGCTCTGATACCAATTGTTGCGGAAGCGGGATATATAGAGCGTAACCGATTATACTAAAAAATCACAATACTAGAAAACAAAGTTTCTAGAAGTAATTTAATAATATAAGAAATCACAACTACTATATCTAATAGCAGCTAATAAACAAATAAATAAGACAATAATAAGGAAAATACCAGAATCTAATTTCACTCTAAATAATTTATAAGTGAAATACTATAAGAGAGAAGGAGATACAAAACGCCTTATAGAAGGAAGAAGGCAAGTTGAAGGGATGATTTGAAGGAGGGAGGGGGGCCTCCTATTTATACTAAAACTTCCGCCCCCTCCCTCTACGTTTCTTCGATGTGGGACTTTCCCACTATCAATAGGAAGCACGTAGTATTGACTCGAATTTTTCTTACATTCCACAGTTATTGTTCAACGCATGGCAGGGGCAGGCGATTCGCATCCTCAAAATGTTACACCCCCTAGAGTAATCCAATTGAGACATAAGTTTATTTCTTATATTTGTCAACTTTAAATTTACCATCGAAACTTCTTCAACAATAAATACTCGCTTGAATGATTATTAGAGTTTTAAAAGTAGTTTTTTAATCATGGTGATTTATTATATATGAGATAAATATATAAGAAGGGTATTATCTCAACTTATATGTATAAGCATTTATAAGCTTTTCATAAATGATATCAAATATATTTTAAGGAAGGAAGAAAGAGATTGAGAAGAAAATAATTAATGTGTTTTTAAAAAAATCATATTATTATATTTATTTTATCATCTAACTTTATTAATCTAACTTGAGATTATATTATAGGGCGCTGGCCTATGAGGACAAAAAGAAAATGTACAGGCAATCAACCCTTTTTTTAGGTGACGAGGACACTAACTCAACGAAGATAGCCGAGCCAAAAGGAATGGAAAGAAAAAAAGGACAATAAGTCCCTCGATCTAGGACAAGAGCTCTTCTGTAGAAGAATATCTAGTGCATGTTTGAGATTACGTTTGTGACCTTTATAAGTGTTTATTCACTTAAATCGAGATAAAACTTATCTCACATACTTACCTTATATACCATAAATTACGATTGAAAATCTTTTTTTGAAGACTCCAATCATTATTCCAAACAAATACTTAGGATAGTGATGAGGCTTAAAGAATAAGGACTGAAGATGAGAAATATAACATCCTTTATTTTTAACACTTAAAATTAGAAGTAGTTTAGATTTTATTTGGTCAAGGAATTATAAATAAATTTATAATTTAAAAGAAGTATCAAGTTCAAAAATTTTATTTAAAAAGAAAAAAAATCAAATGAAATACATCCTTAAAATATTTTTTACCCCACTTTTATGACCTTTTATTCTCTCTCACATATCTGTGTGTATGCTGGGAAGCTGTTTTTTTTTCTTTGGTATATCCTATTGTGAGTACACACAGCTTCCTATTTACACAATGCTTTCAAGATTCTATTAAGTCTGTTTCACAATTATTTTTTTCCTCTCCTTCTTTCAGTTTTTTTTATAATATTACCTTACAAGCAAATCCTCTTCTATTATAGCGTCATATTGGGACTATTTTTTTTTCTTTTATGTTGATATATATTGAAGAGTTTGAGTCCTCCTTTTCTGTTTCATAATTCATTTAAATTGATCTCTCCCCTTTAATTTGCACACACATATGCAGTACTTCATATATGATTTCTGATCAATTTGTATAATTTACACATGCCCATGCACGCACACATAGCACGCTCTTGATCTATCCTCTTTAATTTGCACACACACGTGCGCTCACACACACACCCAGCCACACGCTTATAGGTGCACACACCCCCATAGTGGATGCACGAGCGCGCATGTGCACACACAACCATGAACCCTAAACTGTCACACTCCAAAAATTGAAATGTGATTAGTTCAGAATATGAGAAGCCCACATCCCTTTTAGCCTTGCTGATGTATAAAATTCTTCATTCATATTTATGTACATACTTACAGTACAAAATATAAAGTGTTATATACTTTACATTAACAAAAGTCATTAGTTATCTATAGAAATTTTGGTAGAACCTTATATACAATTAGGACCTCTCAAAAAGTTTTACAATAGCGCATTTGGCAACAATCCCACAAAAGGTTCTATGCTCCATACTAACAAATATACAACATGTAAGACGAAAGGCAAGGATCATAACTACAATATATGTGAAGCTCCTATAACAGAATTTACAAAATGTAATACATAAATTTAAATTTTTCATTGAAAGGAGGACTGTTAAGGACTATGATTCAACTCTAATTTAGCACAAAAGCCCCTCAATGATGAGTAGAAGTACAAGTTTAGTTACGCTATCTAGAGTAATGTCGAGAAATATATTGATAAATATTTATATTTGTGATTTTATAAACTCTCATTGAAAGCTTTAGAGTAACTTTATGTGATTACTTATAAGTTAAGGAATAACAGATAACTCTGAATATTCTTACATATACTTGTGAATTGTGTATGATTATGAATGACTATTTTTATAAAAAAAAATGGATTGAATTATGTGTGTGTGTGTTATCAAAAAAGTAATGTTACAAGTAAATTTCTATATTGACATAATGATGATTAATTTGAAATCGCTCTATTTGAAGATTATGATATATGCAAATATACATGTAATCAGTTCCTTTTTTAAAATCATATACGGTTTGTTTGTGTACGGTAAAAACTTTCAGTAGTTTCTGAGACGTGGAATCTCATCCCTTTTTATTAACATTTTTTAGGTGAATATTATAATAAGAAGTAAGGGAAGGCATATGTGGAGTAAGCCTTGAAGGCTCTACCGTGCTCCTGAAACACATGTTATGCCACTTTATATTTGATTGCCATGACACTAGGATTATTTTTGTTATAAAATCCTTTAATCAATAATTTTTTTAAAACTAAATCTCTCGAATAATATTTGGAACTATTTGGTAAATGTCTTTTGGACTTGTATATTAAGTATATAATGCCAATTTGAATTAGCGGTGGAGAAGTAGCTTTTTTTGCAATCTTACTTTTATAAAAGTCAAATAGGATAAAATTCATATTGTAAATATGATTTGTGTTCAGATTGACGATGACAGAAGTGGCTTTTTTTCAATCTTCAACCTGTTTGGATTAGTGTTTAAAAAGCCCATTTAGATGAAAAATGACTAAAAAGGGCATGAATCTTATTGAATACTATATATATATTGTGATAATTAAAGTGAATAAATATAAATAAAATTTGATAAAATAAAAAAAGTTCAATTATTATTAAAAAACATACACTAAAGTACTTAATTAAAAATGGATAAATATATATTAAATTAGAATGCATATATAAAGTAGATCATTATTGGATCATCTACCCCTAACAAGTTGGTCTTTGATTGTATCACAAACATAATTCATTTGTGTTGAAAATAATCTACGAATAGTTGATGTGGATATTACATCAATGTGATTATTTATTGTGTTGTTAATTAAACAATGCTCAAATTTTTGTTGTTGTATTGTTTCATTCAATAAAACATGTGAAAGGATGAACTGAGAGAGAGAAGTCTCACCAACAACATAACGGCTCTTCTATGGTAGTTCGGCGCCATCGATCTTCCTCTTTACTGTTAATCTATCAGATTTTTATCCATGCTTCCCCTTCATTTCTCATTTTAGATCTATAGTTTACGCTATACTTCGTTGGATATGGGCGAATAAAGAATGGCTATTTATAGTTGTGTTCCCAGATCACCATAGCCGTCACTTATCTCATCCTTAGGTGAACAAATTGAATCACGACGGAGCTGAGCAAGGAGAAAAAGGGTCTCCAATCACTGCAAATTCCTTATACAGAACCGTTTCACACCCCACTCCTAAAAATCGAATTGCCAACTCCAACAAGCTGCTGTTTGAGCCGTCATCGCCAGAGACCTCACCAACCTGATATTCGACTTAGCCAAGTTCCCTTACATTGTACGAGATGACTTGGAGTAAAATGGCACGAGACCAATCAAGAGCTCTAGATCAGGCTCACCACCAACATCACTACCATAAAACTAAGAACCTCGATCCAGTAATGGCAATTCTTCTTCCTCTGAAGTGGTGCCACTAATAGTGTTGTTCAATTCCTCAACCGCCTTGTTGTCGTACTGCGGAGAAAAAGTACCATTTGTGAGCTTCTTCCAAAAGCTACTTTTGGTGTAGAAGTCCAGTAGAGGAAATCGTGAACCCAAACACCAGTTGTTTACCATTACTGTGCTTTTAGCACTGACCATGTGTTTTAAGCCTAGAACCGCTTACCCAAACATGCTTATAGATTTATAAGAATAAGGTGTTACAGGAAAGGA
This sequence comes from Albizia julibrissin, assembly GCA_037074505.1. Taxonomy (NCBI): domain Eukaryota; kingdom Viridiplantae; phylum Streptophyta; class Magnoliopsida; order Fabales; family Fabaceae; genus Albizia; species Albizia julibrissin. The sequence goes on along the minus strand of CM073480.1, from coordinate 134,117 downwards.
GGAATATATTTTGATTAGAGAAGGTACATAAGCTCAAGAGTCATTGTCATCGACTCACACACAACTTCGAATCCTTATAAGATAAGAAAAGAAAGATAATTTATATAGCCTTATATGGTTGAGCAACTGAACTTAAGGGATAAGGAAATGGAACCCCTGGAATAAGCGGTGGGGAAAATAGACCTACAACCTTATAACCTACTTATAATATTTCAAAAGTGTAGAAGACTATTTGGTTACGTGCTCATTTAAAACAGTGATTGGAGTCTTCAAAAGTAGCTTTTTAATCGTGATTTACGGTACACGAGCTAATTATGTGAGAGGAGTGCTGTCTTGACATACGTACATAAGCACTTATAAGCCTTTCATAAGTGATATCGAACACATACTAAAAGACCTGAAGGCTTAAAACATTTCCAAGAAAAAGATAATCAAACTTTGAGGAATAACTGCTAAAAATATTTCTTTTATAATCTTTTCCTCTCACTTAAATAAAGTGATATTAACATGAGTAGCTACAACAAGTGTAAAGTAGATCTCTAACATATATATATATTAAGAATCGGTAGGAAAGACCTTGCAATCCTGTACTTATGGAATTTGGAGTTCAAAATCCTTTTCTGACAACAAACACAAATTATGTTGCAAATGCACTGGAGGAAATATTATAGTTGTAATTATTATTATATTTATTTGATAAGGTATCATATCACTTTACCTTCTAAATTATAAATTTCTTTTTTAATTATTCCTATTAATTGTATTTATAAATAAACTTTGGGTTAATGTGCATTTTTGCCCTGAAAATTTTCACTAAGTAGCACAGGGTATCCTGAAGTTTTTTTGGGAGCGATTTTATCTCATAAGTTTTGAGTGAACAGACTCGACCCTGTGCTGCTGTTCTCTCTTCTTTGAGAGTATTTTAGGGTTTGTCTTTTTCATCCTCATTGAGGCGTCTTCAGCCCTGTGCTGATTTTATTTACATCTTTTGTTTTCTTTTTGGACATCAAGGGTTAATATTGGGTTTCGTTGGAAGTGGAGTTGTGAGTGTGCTTTTTGTTTGAGAAAGACTGAAACAAAAAAGTAGAGTGTGAAGTCTAGTGGTGGTCTCTGCAATAGAGCTGACTGAGGTGCCAAGCAAGGAGCTTAATATTGAATGGGCTGGTGGCCATGAGGAGGAATACAATGCAAAAAGCTTAGTGGAGCATGTAATTTCAAAGACAAGACTGGGTTTAGGTTCCTATTAGGGAGAATGTTCTCGTAGCTTGGAAACTAAAAGAAGATCAAATGGAGGTGTTGAATATAGGTACTAACTATTTCTCTTTCAATTTAAAAAGGTAGAAGATACAAGAAGGGTGTTAGCAGAAAGCCTGTGGGTGGTGAGACATAATGTTCTAGTGCTTCAAAGAAGACATGCTTATATGAGTGACTGTGAGATCTAAATTAATATTTTTGGATACAGTTACATAATATGCCTCTTAAAGGGAGAAGAAGACTTTTGAACTATCATTTACTTCCGACAAATATGGGTGCTATTATAGAAGTAAAGGATCTAGGAAAGGAGAAGATTAAAATTAAAACCTTTGGGAGAGTGTGTGTAGAAATCAACATTGATGAACCTTTAGTCCCTGGATTTTATATTGAACGCCCTGTGAAATCTAGCAACAAGAAGACAGTTTGGATTCAAGTTAAATATGAAAGACTTTTAAGATTCTGCTATGTTTGTGGTCAATTAGGGCATAAAGAGAAGGGATGTGAGACTAATGTGAATGGAGTAGGGGAAGCAGTGATGAAAAGGGAAGATTTGATGCCAACATGTGTGCTCCACCGGTTAAGTTCAATTTTACTTCGTTAGAGCAGGTACTTAGCAATCGGACGACTGAGAGTAAGGTGGAGCAAGAGAACGTGAAAACATTAATTGCATGCATAGGGGAAGGATGGGATATTGAGTCAACTGAGGTAGTTGGGGAATATTCTCAAGGTAACAACGAGCGGTCTTCTGTTGAAAATCCCAAATCCTCCATAAATGAGAATGTACCAATGAGGGGCTAAGTGGAGGTGAATAGAGGGGAAGTAAATATGATTAGCAGCATATGCGTAGAAGAATTGAAATCACCAAAAGTAGACATTCAGGTCAAAAAGCTTATAATTAGGCTGGTTTGGTTTAGCCTAAAGTTACGATATCTGAAATTAATATTAGAGAGTTTTCTTTTCAAATGGGCCAAGAGACTTTCAACCTAACTCATCTTGCCCAACAAAATAACAACAGGGGAGTAAATATTGAGGAGCTAAATGACGACGAGGTTGAGGACCATCCAGGTGAGATAGCAAATCAGTATGGAGAGGAGGTGGGAGCTTCAGTGACGTAGGTGGAAAAAGGTAAAATTAAAAAGGGCATCGGATGATAAGTGTCTCCTATAACCAAAAGGAAAAAATCTCAATCACAGGAATCTCCGGGAATTGAGGAGGAAAAACAGTAAGCTGAAAGATATCAACAGAAGGTGGCCGAAAGAGAGAAGATTTTGAGTAGGGGTGGTCTTTTCATCAATGATGTGGATAATTTAGTTTTGGGTAATGAGGTAATTCAAACTGCTTCTGCATCTAATTTGAAATTTTCTTCTGGGGATGGGGATAGGCAAGAAAGGAGAAGGGCAGGGGAAAGAGAGAAAGATAAAAAGGTTTTATTTCAAGAAGGAAGTATGTCTTCGATTAATGAAAGGGGGCGATGACTGGCCTTCTCTAGTCACCAAGGAACCATGATTTTTGCTTGGAACTGTCGAGGTCTTGGAACCACCTCGATGGTTTGAAATCTAAGGTTCTAGTGCTAGAAGTATAAACCAATGATCGTTTTCTTATCAGAAACTAAAATACAAAGGGATAGAATTGAAAGGATTATAAGGAAATTGGGTTTTGATTCTGGTACATATTTTTATCATATTGGTAGATCAGGGAGCTTTATGGTGTAAAGAGGGGGTAGAACTAACTATAAGTGTTGTTAGTAGATTTATTATTCATGTTGATGAAATCTTGATTGATGGGAAGAATTTTGGTTCGTTTACTTTCATATATGGACCATGTGACCCATTACTGAAACGACGGTGGTGGTACAATTTAAAAAATCTCGAGCCTGCCTTCCAAATCCCATGGACAGTGATAAGTAACTTCAATGCCTTACTGTTTCATTCGAATAAGGAAGGAGGGCTTTGAGTTCTAGAAAGAGATTTTAAGAGCTTTAGAGATTTCATGTCGGGATGCGAACTGTTAGAGCTGGAAACTAAAGGAAACAGATTTACTTGGATGAATATGAGAGAATGGGAAGGGCTAATTAAAGAATGTCTGGATAGAGTAGTCATCAATGGTGAATGGAGAAGGATGTTTCAAAAGGGTTTATGTAAGGTTCTGGAGCCTATTGGATCTAACTATGCACCTCTTCTACTACATTTTGAGTACAAAGATGTGTCAACTCCAAAAAAATTTCGCTTTGACTAAAGATGGCTTCAACATCTGGGTTTTGAAAATATGGTGCAAACTAATTGGGAGGCTGAAGAGGTACATATGAGTCTAGAAGATTTTGCTGATAATCTGAAATATTTAAGCTCAATTTAAGAAAACAGGAGTAAGAAGGAATTTGGGAATCAATACCATTTGGTTAAGAAATTGATGAAGCAGATTAATGACTGTATGTCAAGAGCTAATAATGATAATCTTATTAAAAAGCTATCAGATTTGAAGAAGCAACTGGATGAAGCTTGGAAACAAGAAGAATTGTACTGGGCACAGAAATCACGGGTGCAGTGGTTGAAGTATGGTGATCAAAATACAAAATTTTTTCACCTCACTACAATAATAAGAAGATGTCGGAATAGGATTGCCATATTAAAGAATGAAGATGATCAATGGATTGAAGATGTAGAAGCTATTGGTTATTGTTTTAATCAATTTTACTCAGAGCTTTTTGGATTAACAAGAACTAAGGATTTCGATGATATTCTACAATACATAGAACCTAAGGTGTCAATTGATGATAATGAAATGTTGATGAGAACTATTACTAAGGAAGAGGTTAGAGATGTTGTTTTTTGTCTCGGGGTCATAAAAGCACCAGGACCAGATGGTTTACAGGGAGTTTCTATAAAAAACTGGCATATCATTAGAGATCAAGTAAGTAATTTAGTTGCAGAATTTTTTGAATCTGGTTTCTTATTAAATACCATCAATCAAACTGATTTGGTTCTAATTTCGAAGTCTGAAAGACCAGAATCTGTTAATGAGTATAGGCCCATTAGTTTATGTAACTTTGTCTATAAAATTTTAGCAAAGGTCATGGTTAATTGGTTTAAACCTCTTCTTGATGAGCTCATTTCTGAGTGTCAAATGGCTTTTGTAACGGGGAGACTTATTCAGGACAACATCATTCTTGTCTATGAGGCCTTCTATCATCTGAAAAATAAAAAAACCGAAATGGTTATCAAGCTCGATATGAACAAGGCTTATGATCGTGTGGAATGAGATTTTTTGGCTATTCTTATGCTAAAAATTGATTTTTCTAATAGCTGGGTTGAAAGGATATTGTAGTGTATATCATTTGTTCATTTCTCCATTATGTTGTCTGGTAAAAGAATGTTTGAGGTAGAACCTAGACAAGGCCTGAGGCAAGGAGATCTCTCTCACTATATCTATTTATTTTGGTGAGCAATGCTCTGTCTTTAATGATTGAAAATTGTCAATCTAGAGGACTCATTAAGGGGATCAAAATTGCACGAACAAGTCTAGAGTTAACCCATTGTTTGTTTGTGGATGACTTTATTTTTTTCCTGAAGGCAGATATTGATAATTGTAGAAATATGTAGCAAATTTTGAATATTTATTGTAATGCCTCAGGTTAACTGATAAATATTAGGAAATCATGCTTATTTTTCTCTTATCAAGTTTCGGCCCTACTAAGGGAGGAAATTAAGCATATTTTTCAAATTGTAGCTGTTGATACTCCTGGAAATTATTTGGGATTACCAATTATATGGGGAAGATCTAAAAGACAAGCTCTGGACTTTGTGATTGATAAAGTTTAAAAAAATGTTGGGATGGCAAAGGAGTTTTCTTTCAGATGCAGGAAGAGGGGTACTTGTTAAAGCAGTTGCTAATTCAATACCGGTTTATTCTATGTCATGTTTTCTTTTCCTAAAATCTGTTTTAGCAAAGCTGGATAGTCTTGTTAGTAGATTTTGGTGGAAAGGTTTTGTTAATAATAGGAAAATTCATTGGGTTTCAAAGCAAATTTTAAAGAAACCAAAAGAAGGAGGAGGAATGGCTTTCAAAGATTTTGAATCCTTTAATCTTGCTCTGTTGGCTAAAATTTGGTGGCGTATCTTGCAAGAACCAGACTAGCTATAGGTTCGAGTGTTAAAAAGAAAATATTTTCCAAGAACCAACTTTATGAAAGCAAAACAAGGTAGCTCATCTTCATGGTTATGGAATAGTATCTTGGCAGGAAGACAAATTCTTGAAGGAAATGTGGCAATAAGTGTGGGCAATGGTCTTTCCACAACAATTTAGAATAACCCATGGATTCAGAAGTTACCAGGTAATAAGCTGATTGCATAATTCCCTTTCCCATCTTTTTCTACTATTCAAGTTGCTGCATTAATAAATAATTCTAGGTGGGATTTATCTCTGATAAGGGAATTTATTTCTAACAAGGTGGATGATGCAATAAGAAGTATGCCTTGGATTTTAAGTAATAGAGATGATAAATGGATTTGGATTAGAGGGTCTAAAGCTGCATATTTTGTTAAGGAAGGTTATAAATGGATTAAGTCTTTTAATCTGAGTACTAGTGGAAGTAATGGAGCTGTAATGAATGGAAACAATTTTAACATTTGGAAACATGTGTGGAAATTAAAGGTGTTGTATAAAATCAGAAATTTCATATGAAGAAGCCTATTAAATGCACTTCCAACCATGTTAAACTTGGAAAAAAGAAAGTGTGTTGAATCTGATATATGTTTCATTTGTAAGAATGAAAGTGAATCAATATCTCATTTATTTTTATCTTGTGATTGGACACAAAGAGTCTGGTTCGGAAGCCTGTTTGCTTTGTATACCCACAGCTCACAACATGGTGATTTGGAAAGTTGGTTGAGTTATCTTTTTTCTCTTCCCTCCATGACTGATTATGATACAACACTTATTGCAACAACTTTGTGGCATATAGGGAAAGCAAGGTATAATTTTATTTATCAACATCACCGTCTTGATCCAATGCATACCCTTAACCAAGCAGGAATTATGGTGGAAGAGTTCTAGCAAGCTAATAATTTCTGCCCTTCTTTGATTATGCAAAATATAGAACATATGGATACCACTAATAAGGAAAAAAGATGGAGATTACTAGAAGGAAACACTTTAAAGGTAAATTTTGATCGTGCTTTTTCTATGACTGTAAGAAAAGGTGATTAGCTTTTGTAGTTCGTGACTCCAATGGTTTCATTCTTGATGGCAAAGCATCTTTGATTGAGGCTAATTCTGTTTTTATGGTTGAGAGTATGGTAATGTGGTTTGCATTATGCTATGTAAGAGATAATGAGTTAGATGATGTGATCATTGAATCGGATAACCAATATCTTATCCAATGTGTGGAAAAAAAGACTTATCATCCTGATTGGGAAAGTTTAAATGTGTTGGATAATTTTTTATAAGGAACTCATGAAAAGTCCAATGTTTCAAATGGATTCTGAGATAAGCAAATAGAGTTGCAAATTAGGTGGCTCATGCTTCGTTGCATGGTCTATGTCTTAATAATTAGGCTTGGAGACCTCCTGCACAATTGCAAACGTTGCTAGACAAGGATTTAGAATTTCAATATGAGAACAATGGCATATGATAGTTTGAATCTGCTGCACGGCTGTTGTTAGTATTTTATTTTCACAATATTTAGTTTTTGAGTTTTTCTGTTTGCTTTGTAAGGTACTATTATTATGAAATGAATCAAATTATTCTGTTGACAAAAAAAAATCTCAGAAGTTTTCAAAACATAGCAATTTCGCCCTAATATTAAAAGATGTTAAGTTTGACTGAAACTCCTATGTGGCACTATTATATGGCACTCAATGTCCAACTCATTACCACCTCAGCATCTTTATTGTTCTCCCTCTCGCATCTTTCGTCATCTTCGATCAACCTCTTCTTCCTTTTCTAAAAAAATGAAAATCATACTAAGTACCCCCTCATTCAAAAATTAGATTTTGATCCATCGCTAATAGCTGTCTTCAGTACTTTCTTCTCGTATGAAGGAGACCGACAAATTCATCCTTACCTGCGTCGCCTTTGCTTCAAGGATGTCCTTTGTTCAATAGTGTCGATGGTGGAAGGCATAGCAATGGGTGAAGTCTTTGTTTATGTTGGTATTATAGATCGATGTTGATGGCGTTATGATCTTCATCTTCGTCACCTCTATTACTTCATCCATTTTAGATATGAAAATCTACTTCATCAATGTCCCTTTTTTCGCTTTTTAATCTTGCATATTCATTTAAATTTAATGATTCATATTTTGATTGGATTTTTTTGATTGCAAATTTGTTTTATGGCTCAAGTTTTAGAAGTGTGCAAGCTCTAACAATGGCAGATCTGGTTTTTTAAAAATTGAAGTCATCGTGACCCAACCTCCATGCCCAATTCCAATAAACCCATATTTGGAAAATATGGAAAGTGTTGGAGGAGAGAAATTCAAGAAAAATACTCTGGCTTTATATGTACAATGCTGTAGATTCATTGCGTTTTTATTTTTGACAGCTGCATATTCATTGCTAAAGTAGCTTAATTTCCACCACAATGACTTCAACTTCTTCTCTTCTTTCCAAATTGCTTTCTTCTCCAAAATTACCTGACCACCATTTTTTGTTTAGCTTTCAACTTTTTCCAGATTTGGATTTTCTAAGGGTTTGGTTGGTCGAAGGTTTTTTTGAGGTTAGGTGAGTGTTGGAGATATAAAAACCCTGTTTAATTTGGGGAAGGGGTGGGAAATTTTTTTGTCCTCTTGTGCTCACTTCTCCTCCTTTCTCAACCTTTTTAAATTTGGGGTTTTTTCTAGGGGAAAGAAATTTTATATCCCATCTTGACCAAAATGCCTATGGCAGTATTTTGATATTTTATACCTACCCTTTAGACTAAAAACCCCATTTTCCCCATCTTATGTTTCCAATCGCATGTGCTTTCACTCGCTTGTTCACTTCACTGCTCTCCTCCTCTAGCGTCGTCACTGGACAACCCAACAAAGCAATAAATTTTTTTCTACAAAAAATGGAAGCAATAAATTTGGTCATGATTGTGATTCCCAATTCAAGTTGGTCTATTAAATTTGTTCCACTTCTGTGTTTTCATTATGGATGAGTTAGAATTCTACTAATAATTTTAAAAATAATAATTTTAATAAAAAAATTATAAAATAAGGAAAATAAATAGATAAAGAGAAAATGATATATTTGTCCACTTATAATTAGCTCTCCTCACCCACCCTTCTAAATCAAATAAGAAACCAAACATCCCTCCTCTCTTCTTGAACCAAACAAAGTTCATAACCTTCTCTAACTTAATTTTACTGAATCTCACTTAACGTTACATCTATTAAACCAATCAAAACCTAAAGTTTTAAGTTTGTAAAGTGATAAGAGAGATTATGAGAGGTGAGAGCCATGACCGATGAGAATCAGAGAGAATCATAAAGAGAAGGAGAGAGGAGGGAGTGTGTACTTTTTTTCAAAGAAAATTGTTTGATTGTAATACTTAGTGCCACGTGTATCATATACAAGCTATGTTTCTTGCCTCTGTGCGATTTTCAACGCCTCTATGTCACTTTAACAGTCAATGTTAGGGTTCTGTTAACTCAAAGCAAAATTGTTTCTAAAAAAAATTTCTAGATACCCATTGTTCTTTAGCAAAAACTTTCAAGATAAAAATGCACCGTAATCCATAAACTTTTATCATAATGTGTTTGTTTATTAAAGGGGAGGAGAGAAATGAGCACTAGGCATCCCTTCGAGGACTTGTGATCAAATTGGAAAAAAACTAGTACTTGACTCAACGTCACAATGTATGACCTTTAGTTTCAACATTGTAATTTTTGAGTTTAGCAATGATTTGAATTAGCTTAAAAATGTGATTTTGAATGAAGATCATTTAAAAAAACATGTAATTTTAGAAAAAAATTTATCTTTATTTTGGAAGGCTTAATTTTATTTAGACATTATATATCCAAAATCATTTTTAAATATATAATTACTTGAAAGAGTTTGACTTTCATCTCTCTCTCCAACTCACCTTTATTATTTTACTTAATTAATTATTAAATAAGATTTAATAAATATTATGAATATTGCAATACTAAAATATTTTCAATTGAAATATATATATCTTACATGAAGGAAATCTTGAATAAAAATATACCAAGAAAAAATTGAATAAAAAGTATCATCAAAATTAGTAGTAAGAAACAAATCATGGGTTTTATGTACAAACTCCTACAAGTAACTAGTAATTAAGGTCCGACTCTGTGTGTTGGGAGCAGCTTCTCTCTGCTTCTTTTTACATCCGTTGAGGTCCGCTGCTAGAAAATAATGGCGATTTAATCAATTCAAAGCCCACTAACACAATAGCTAAGTAGGGCGATTTTTTTTTCGTCTACACAAGTAGGGTGATTGTACAAGCCATAAAATGAATCTAATAACTCGATACATTTATTTTGGTTATTTGAGATAGTTTTTTTTATTGTTTTTTTTAAATTGTTAATCCCAAGGAGATTTCGTTAATTATAAATATTAGAAACAATAGTTCCTACATCTATAAGAGTAAGGGACGTATAAGCTTTCATAAAATGAAAAATAATTTTTTTTAAAATAAAATATATGAGCATAATAATATGAGTTAATGCTCATCCAACACGTTGAAATATTTTTCTAGGTTTGTTTGACACACTAAATTATTTTTGAAGTTCATCCAATACCATGAAGTATTTTTCTAAGTGTATGTTTTAGGGTGCTGGATAAATACAAAATACTTTAATACATTGAACATACTTAGAAAAATAATTTAGGGGTATTGGATGAACATTATCTATATTATCATATCATAAATTTTACTTTATCATTTTATTGTTAAAAAAATCTCTAAGTTTTATTTTGCATTTTGTGAAAACTTATATAGATTAACAATTTATTTTGTACCGACATAAAGTTGATCTAGCGTTGTAAATGCCTTACTAGATCCCTCTGGGTCTCAAACTTAAGTTTTAGAGGAGATACTTGTGTTGGGAATGGCAACCACAAACCCTATACGAGATACTAGATGATAACATAGAAAAGTTTATTTTGTTAAAAAAAATAAAAAAAATTATCTCAAAGAATCAAAATAAATTTGTTGAGTTATTAGATTCATGGTGTGCCTTGAACATTCACCCTCCTTGGCAATTGTGTTAATTCACCCTCAATTGATTAAAACTCCCTTATTTTTTTGCAGCAGACGGCAGCGAATATAAAAAGCAGAGGAGAGAAGCCACTCCCAGCTCTGTAATTACCTTAGGGTTTAGGGTTTATGGTTCGGTTAAAACTATTTTAATCGCTAATACGATTATTATTTTTAGGGAGTAGGGAGGTGCTTTTATCTTGATGAAGTATCTCATAACTTGATGACCCTAAGGTATGATGATTCTCGCTTGGTTCTACTATGTTAAAAATTTGGACCAACTTGTTGGGCTGGAATTGAAATTGGTTGAAGAGAGTATCTGAGATATATGTTTACTACCTTTGCATGGAAAAGCAAAGGAAAGAAAGGGGGTCTAAATGAAAATGGAGTTGGTATGAGATGAAACTCTCCAATTAATTATTATACCGTTGTTTGAGAATTAGATTTTGCCTTTTTATGTTGATTATGAGGCTAGTTTGTGGTTGAATTTTTGCTTTCTCACCAATATCAATGAGTCTATTATGGATTCAGTGATATATTTGAGTTGTGATACTCTTTATGCAATTGAGTTTGCAAAGATGAATATTGCTGTAGGTTCTTGGTTTGACTTTATTATCTGCAAGACAAGGATTTCTACAAACTCAAGACAGATTGTTGTAAAGAAGCAGGATAATTTGAGATGGGTTCCACTTAGAGGATAGGATTGTCTTCTTAAATCTCTGGTTTTATTCTTGGTTGTTATAGAAAGAGTCTTGTGTTTAGATGTTGGTTCTCGTAAGTTGAATGATACATGGGCTAGTTTTTGTATGCTTCTTATTTTGGAGGTCTATTGTGGCTTTCAGTGCATCTGTTCCTCTCTTGGTTTAAGGGAGTAGATTAAAGCTGCTATTGATGATACAACATTGACTTTAAAGAAGTTGGGCTCAATTGTTGAGCAAGTCGATGGACTCCCACCTTCTATTGTTATTTTCTTGTTCATTGAAGCATTGGTAGTTGACTTGCATTATTTAGCTGCAGAGTGTTCCTTTATGTTTTCAATTAGAGTTGTTGTTCGTATTTTGTTGCTAAACTTTGTTAGAGTTGTATTTAGTGTTTTGTAGACTCTTATAGTTGAATGATATGAATACAAGTTTCTTTGAAAAAAAAACAGTAATTAAGATCCAAATCAAATAAGAAATGGGAATACTCACAACCCATATCTATAGTTTACTTGGAATAATCAAACTCTCTAGATCCCAGTTGATCAAATTGAACTCACATCATTCACACATTCACAAAAGCCCTGTAAAGTTCCAATTCAAAATTTAGATTGGCATAATCAAACAATACCCATCATCTCTTCCTCGTACGATTGAAGAAGCTTCTTTTGCGAGAAAGGGTGATGATGGATTTGATCCAATAACCCATACCATCGTTGTCTGACTGTGTCACTTTCACATGAAGCCGTCAAACCCACACCGCTATCGCACGCTTCAACGCAAAAGATCCATTTTTGTCTAGTTTCAGTTAAGAATGGTGGGTATTTGGAAGTCTTTTTGAGATTAATATTACCTCGGAAGTGTTAGCAACATAGAAAATTTGCCCTATCATTAGAAAAGTTTATTTTGAATGTTAGTCTGACTAATTTAACCTATCGCATCATCATACTGACATCTTATTATCTGCGACCTCATCATCTATTACTCCGGAAGCATATTCTCTCAACATCTTTCTTTTCAGCGTCTCTTAGTATCTTAAGATCGTAGCTGTCCAAAATGATCCAAGAGCTAATTAGGAACCACATCATCTAGGCTATTAAAGATAAAATCTTCATCAACATTCCACTTCTCTCTCCTCTTCCGACTGCCTTCTGTCTTATGTACTGGTTATTAAATTAGGAAGTATGTGGTCTAGTTGATTTCACTGCTACTTTGCACTGATATGGATTGATCATTTCACTAAAATCTACATTAAAATTACAAATAAACAAAAACAAGATCCAAGAAAATGTAGAAGTGAAAGCCCTTAAGCAACGACATACACACTCAATGGCTTCTTCTAAAAATTCAAAGACAAAACAAACGAGTGAAGCTCTAAACAACACCAAACCAACAAAGAAAGCTGCTGACCCAGAAAAGAGAAGCACTTGGACAAAAAAAACAAGACTAATAAGAAGAAAAAACTTAACAATTCTGATGTGAACAAATAAATAAATCATTGTTCCATTTTCCAACACCGAGTCCATGAAAAATCCTAAGAAGAAGAGTGTCAGGAAGCCAAGACCAAGACCACAAATGGCATAATAGTGCAACCAAACCCAAAAAGTTAAAAAGAATTTGATGATGAAGACAAAGCTGAAGGGAAAGGAGACACTAAAGGCAATATATTTCCTGAGTCGTATCTGGACCATAATTTGGGGCAAAGATCTTGACTTGCATAATTCCTAGGAAGCTATATTTGTCATTAACAAAGCCACGATATTTTTATCTCAATATCTAATTTGTTCTACAATAGGTGACCCCTTTTAAGTTTTGTACATAAATCCTAAAGCTAAGTTTGGTGCTGAGACTTGATTCTTTAAGAGTGAATTGTTGTTTATATTATGCTTGTTAGCTTATGAGAGGGACTTTGACACTTTTTTAAACTGAATTTCATTCTTGATGTTTTTTTATTTACTTTGAGATCAGCTTATGTAAGTTTACTCCTAATATTCACTGCAGCAGAAATTTCATTCTTAAAGATCATATATATCTCTCAGAATTTCTATTTTATCCCTCAAGAATGCCAGATAGGCCTCTATTTCTAAGAGAAGGTGATAGAGGCACGAAAGAGATCCAGCTACAAAGACTTGGTCTATAGCCGAATTCAAAATAATGCTTCGCTTGTGGCAATGGCTCTGAGAATGTCACCACATACAATATTGGAGAATGGCCAATGTTGTGGGAATTAAAAAGGAGGATGAGGAATAGCCAAGGAAGGCACGACAGAGATGGTGGTTAAGGTTGGGATTCAGAAAAGGGGAGAGAAGCTGAAGGCTGAAGATGATTCATTTTTAATGGGTTAATGACTTAGTGCATTTTGAGCTTTTAGGTCATCTAGACGGTCATGATTTAGGACTCTGAGGGATGAGGAGAAAAAGGCTTCTGAGACAATCCGGACCCCTATTACTCCTCCTCCTCCTCACCACTCGAACCTGTAATGGTGAAGTGTGAACCTCTCCACCTTTCCTCTTCCAGTTTGAAGCTTCTCTTCACCGCCTTTCCCCCACTATTCTCTGATAACCCATCCATCACCTCCAACACCATCCTACTCACCTCCTTCCTCTCTACCACCAGCCCCACCTCCACCCTAAGAGGCTATAAGTTCTTCGTCTTACGTTGTCCTTGGGTTTTTGTTATTCATACCTACTTGCTCTATCTCTAAATCAATCGTATCCCTCTCACAAGTTCCATAAAAGCCACCGCCTTCCCCCCTTCTTACTTTTACTGCCTCTATATGCTCCTTCTTCCTTTTCTTTTTTCTTTGTTTTTGCATGCTCATGAGAAAACACACTACCTCTACTTATGATTTATGAATGTATGTTTTTTCCTTCATATTTTGGTTACCAGAGCATATAGCCACAGAGAAATCTTTTAATTCAATCTCCATCTATGAGCTTTGTCAGCTCCTTCGTAAGAACACCTACAATGTCCTTTTCATTTCCGTTCATTTTCATCGTCATATTCTTCATACTTCTCATCGATGTATTTTCCTAAGTGAGATGAAGTTGAATAATGGATCAGAGAATGTTTTCTTTGTAATTTTCTATTGATTTAGTCTTTTAAGTTGCTGGATATTTTATTGATTTGCATTAGCTTTTGTTATTATCTTCTGACAATCTCTTCTAGATATTTTTTCAGTTGGGTGTTGGTTGAGTGCTTCAATTTTGTTCTTTTGATTTGATTCTTGTCTAATTTGTAAAATGCTGAGGATGTAATGCTAGCCGATCTGGTTATGTCAAATATCTATGGAGAGGAAAAGGGAAGGGGAGAAAGGATAAGTGATTAGATAATGAGGTGGCTGGCAGGTCAATGAGGTGGAGTCAAACTAAACTAACGGTCAAAATAAATTTTTCTAACTATTGGGTAAAATTATTACGTTTTTAACATTTTGAGGTAAAAATAAACTTTATCTTCCATATAAATGGCACATTCATTGGTATGCAGAGAGACAATAGGCCTTTTGGTAGTACATGTTTAGGATTTAGTTTGCAGAAATAGATTATTGCCACTCAATAAATATTGATTCGGCTGTTCTAGTTTGGGAAAATGGTACGGATTTTTCTGGAGTTTGATAGTGGGTTCTTTCCAAATTCATCAACGTCCTATCTCTGCTTTATCCATAGTTTTTGGGAGTTATCAATGGGAAGGAGGGTGCATATGTAAAGAGGAAGTTAAGGATAATGATCATTAGCACCTATGTAAAGGAAGACGGAGTTGATGGCAAGGAAGAGAAAGGGGATATATCAGTCAAATTTAGGGTTAAGGTACATATTTAGCAAAGAACTATTTCTCAATAAGTACCTAACAGAAGTAACTATTTTGGGGTGCAAAAATAGACATGATGAAATTTTTTTGTAGAAAAAATAAGAACTCATTTATCCAGCCTTAACATCCGTCCAATGTAAGTATTGTTGGGCCCATAATTATTCTATGTGGCTTGTTCTGGTTAGAAATGGTGTTGAAATGTGGCATATTATTATGAAAAGTGATAGATGGTGTATTGAATATACAATTAAATATGAAATACCTACCATTTCTTCCCATATTTCCCATTTATACGACCCCAATGATAAATCAGATCGACGAATGAGTTTGACGGATTTGAAGGAGTAGTGAAAAGGAGGTGTTTAACGGAGATAAAGGAGCAGTGAGAAGGATGAGTTTGAGGGAGGTAAAGGTGGAGGGAAAAGGACTCGTTTGACAGAGGTGAGGAAGCATGGAAAAGGAGGAGTGATCTGGTACGTCTTCTTCTTTAACCTCAAAAGCATCATCTTTTTAAATTCAGGGGGCAATTCGATGGACTCATTGTCTTCTTTGACAACGACAAGATATTGAAGATGAGTAGCTTTGCTTAGAAAACCTAGTTGGGAGGATGAGTATGAAGCTCCAAGGAGGTATTGTCACCATAGATTGGTCGCCCTATGATGGACAGCATGGACCGATAGGAACCCAGGTAGGAGGTTCTATGGATACCCATACTACAACTAGGTATGAGATTATATTGAGGTTCTTTGGGCCGTGTAGGAATGCATTTTTTTCTAACTTATCTCCTGGTTTGAAAATATTTTTTATGACTCACAGGATGGTGGCTACGGATATTTCTCATGGCTTGATGGTGAGTTTGGGGAGCAGGAAAACAGTATGATTAAAGAGCTACTAGATGATGTTGATAAATTGTATGACAAAAATAGAAGTATTAGAATAGGAGATCATGGGCAGAGGATCAATGAAGAAATAGATGCAATTTATTGTGACATAAGGAATCTTAAATGCAGACATGAAATGAATGAAGGTAAACTGAGGATGTGGCATTAAAGTTTAAAACAACAATGTCAATGTTGTTTGTCTCATGGGTTTTGTTTATTGTATTTTCATTAAGAAGGTAGTTGATGAAATGTAGTTATGAATGATGTATAATGTGGAGTTTTGGGAAGAATATTTGCGTGATAAAGGACCTAGAAAATCAATTAAAATATGGAAATTAATTGTAAATAACATATGCATGTTTGCAATACCTCTCAACTTTTTAAGAAGCTATGTATGTAAACATAATACTTAATTGGAATGGTATATACAGAAAATAACACAAGTAAGTTGAAGTGATAATATCCCATTACATAAAATACATTTGCCAATGTCATATGGACGTAGTGGTCTCAAAAGAGTTAGAGTATGTTGCCACATAATGCAAAAGACCAAAAAGGTAGAGTATGTAGCCACATAATTCAAAAGACATTTGTTATAATCCTATAGTTAATACTAATCTATTACTAAAATACATAAGACAGAAATACTAAAAGACATAAGCAACCTAAGCATGGGACTTATCAGAGTTCATCTTCCTTCTTGTCATCATCCTTTGAGTTTGAAGTTGGAGGTGGGAGGTTGTGATACTTGGGTTGCCCTTTCACAAAGTGTTGGTGGATGAGAAAGTATGTCATTCCCTTTGAATTGTATCTTTCTTGAAGCAGCTAGTGCTGAAGAAGAAGGATGTCTTGACATTCTGATCTCTTTCTTATCTAGGATTGGGAATTTCTTATGGGGGTCATCATAGTGGGCTATATATTCCTGAACAGAACCTTCCTCAAGCACCACCTCTGAACTTAGTCCAGGCTAATTAAACACAAACATAACAAATGATTCAGACATGGGATAACAAGTCATTGAATGTCCAACGTAAAAATTAAGTGAAATTTTAATGAAAAAATTTAAGCCACACTCACATTGTATACGGTTCGTCCAGTATCTTCATCGAACCTCATGCCAAAGCCAAATGGAACTCTAAATTTGTAAAAACACTTATTTTTTCTTGGCTGATTGGATGGTTGGGAGGGTTTGGGTAGCTGATTTGAATATAACTGAGATAGTTAAATGGAAATTGGAGTTTTCCTTGGTCTGCCTGGGCAAGCATTGCTTGATTGGGGTGCATAAATCAAACCATATGATAATATGTTAGATATTTGTATGATTATAGATGAAGAAGACATGGAAACATAACTTACCTCTTTACAAGTACTTCTGTTGTGTCCCTCTTTTCGGCAGAAACTACATCTTAACTGTAATACCTTATTCCTATAGCCTCAAATGAGTATAAATGAGTAGTAAAATCACTAGTGGGACCAGGATTCGAAACCCGGATTACCCAACTCTTAAAAATGTTCACAAATCCCCAATCTCAACTCAGGAGTTGAACCTGAAGTTGAGAGGGTTTTTCAGAGGGTAAAAAAACATTTCAATTATTTTCGCAAGTTTCACTACGTCACTAAGTCTCATTAGCTCTTAATTTTATCTTATCAGAGTATGCGAGCAGTTCTCTACTTAAGATTCATTCATGCATTCATATACATACATATCAAATGTATAATCATAAAATAACAAACGTATACACCAAATACAAAAGGTAGTGCCTTGCACTGCGATCTTTATCGTCGTAGTTCCTCCTTGCATATTTCCAGGCATTCTTTATCTGTACTCAACATACCTATATGTTTGGGTGAGGAAGAGTGAGATTCAAAGGAATCTCAGTAGTAAATAATACCACTATGCATGCAAGATATATAGTGAATGCATGACATGCTTGCCTACCATACTTCATGCTAACATAATGACATTTATGCATGCTCAATGTTATGACATACACATGGTCATTGCACAAATATAACAGAGTTTCAATCAATCAAGTATGTTCAACACAATTAGGTAAAGCAGTCACATAATCAATGCAAACATACATATCAAATACATGCAGACAAGGTAAGTTCACTACCTCTTGGACTTTATGTCCTTCTCTTCTTATCCCTTGATCTTCCAACCATTGCTTTTTCTTTGTCACTTCATGGCCCTAGATATGTAATGACATTATTAGAGCCATGAAAAGTGAATGCCCAATAGGCCACATAAGCCCTAAAGGCTTACTTTCACCCTTGGAGTTCATACCAATTACATTTGTGCTATTGAATCATAAATTCATATAAGACATAAAGCTGACAGATTTTTTACCAACTTTGAAAAATCATAATTAATTCTATAGAACTCCAGTTGGGGTGATTCAAAGGTTTATATGACCCTTGTTAAGTCTGGTTTATAGGAAAAATAATTACTCTTACAGTTCCCCTGCCCACAAGTTTAGATTTCATGATTACCCTCCATTGTCGCAAGACAGCTTTCAGATTCAATGTCCAACTTTGAAAAATTATAAATAATTTTTAAAAAAATCAATTTGACTGATTCCAAAGCCTAAATAAAGATATTCAATGTAAATTTAATGAAAAATATTTAGTTATTCCCAATATAGACAAATTATTCCCAAAAATTCGTCATAGGCCACTGTTCCAGATTGCTTTCCCGATTACAAGGCTTAACTTCAAAAATCCACCATTAATTCTAGGAAACTCCAAATTGAGAGGTTCAAAGCTCTATTTAACCCTATTTAAGTATATTTTAAGATAAAAATATACCCATAAGCTAAATAAACTCACAAAATTACAGAGTTCTATTCATTTGAACACTGCTCCAGAAATTCCCAAATTCATATACAAGCATCCAAAAATCATGAACACTTGTATACCTACACAAATTTGCCTCCTAAATCCAATGGAAGTATCAAAATTATAAAATTATTAGTCTATTACCATGACACATAAAGAACATAAAATTAGAATTCTCAAGAAGAATTTGTCAGTTTCTTGTTTTCTTTGGCTTAATCACTTCTTTTCTACCTCTAATCAAATGATTAGATATTTAGACATCTGTTGGACAGCGTTTAGCCATCTAAAACACCCTTTAAACAAGATATAAATAGTACCCAACCTTCCCAAAACTCATCTAAATAACAAACTAATCTGTTCAAAAGGAAGCTTACGCTTACCTCTACACGTTTCCGTAGACGGTTCGGAATTCCAGCAACACTCCAGCCAATGAGACGGCGCCAACCACCTACAATGAAGAATCCAAAATCGTAGAAACAAATCTTGCGATGAGTAGAAGAAGGTTCGTAAAGAGAACTTTGAGAGAAGACGCTGATTCGGCCATGTTTTGGCTGCTTGAAGTTTCTCTCTCTTCCTCCTCTATTTTCATCCAACTCCTTTCTCTCTCTTATTTCTGATTTTGCATGCAGGAAATGGCTAGATGAATAACATGAATAATGGTTAAATGTAATTAACCAATCACTTTCCAAGTGTCACCCCTCTATTGGTCCAAATATCCCATTTTCGCACATAATACTAAACCTGGCAGAAACTACATCTTAGTTGTTGCCCTTACTTACCGAATCTCTCAATTTGGGGCATGTGTTGTGCGTCTTGGTTTCTCATAGAAGGAGGACAAGATTTTTTCTTTCTATGCTGGTCTTCCTCTGTTCTTTTTCTTTTCTTTAGAGGTCTCCCAGGTAATAAGGATACGGGTGGAGGATGCATTGGGAGGAATTGTTCTACATCCCAAAACTGTTTGCCTCTAACTGATTCAAACTTGGTCCTATAGCTAGAAATGCAAGTATCTTTGTGGTAGTACTTCGATATTTAGATGAGTGGGTCAATTTTCGCATGATACATGGCACATATACTATGCTGGCATGGGATTCCAATTAAGTCACATGCCTTACAAGTGCATATTTTACTACTCAGAGACACTTTGTGCCTATCCTGACCCTCACTCACCTCATAACCCTCATCCCCATTAAACCAAACTCTACATTTGACAGAGAGGTATCTATTTGTCTCAAATAACTCAAGACATTTAGGACTGTAATTTCCCTTCCAAGTCCTTACAATTTGTTCACTTACAGCCCACTTTTCCATTATCCTAAGCCTAATTCCATCAAACATCCTAATTACTGGTAGGTATCTATACTCATCGATCCATGCATTTAAACTCTCACTTATATTGTTATCTACAACCCATGACATGCACCTACTTAAAAAGTAAGCTCTTACCCAAGCTTTTATAGGGTACTCCACTCACATGTGAAGAACTTCTTCTTTATCTTGTTACCCCTCCACTTTTTTAACCAATTGGCATAAATATGCCTCGCACAAAGTCTGTGTTTAACCAAAGGGAGAATTTCAATGACAACATTTAATAACCCCTGCATTGAAACCCAAGTTAATAATTATATTCAAGCAATTTCGTAATACATAAGATTATAACCAATAGAATTACCACCTTTTGCATGTTTGACATGAGTGTGACTTTAGAACCATCATCAAGTTCCGAAGAAGATTGCAGACTTTGTATGAACCAACTCCATTTAAGGCCATTCTCCTTTTGTGTGAGACCAAAAGCTAAAGGATATAGAGAATCGTTTGCATCTACTCCAACAACCGTTAACAAAATCCCCTTCGCTTTACCATTCAAGAATGTTCCATCCAACCCAATAAACGGCCTGCATCCAAGCTTCCAACCAACCTGAACCAATGTGTCAGCTAACTTATTAAGACAAATTTGATAACTACCTTAAAAAAGCACTTACAAAAACACTAACTTTTGCTAAAATTCAGAACAGATTTGCGTGACAGTTTTAATTATCACTTTGCCAACTATGTAACAACCTCCTTAAATTATTGTAAAGTTCACCATTCCATCAAAACATTAAGTAATATTACATAAACAATATATCAAGGGCTCCATCTACAGTTCAAATCCCAGTATGCAGCAGAGTATTTAGCATATACAACGAATGCCCAAAAGGCCCTTAAGTTTAACAATATACATTATACTTGAGACATACAAATTGATATCAAATCAAGCCTCGTGCGCCTCTCCCTTGGTAACTCTGTTTGAACTCTCGCCTAAAAAAATATAAATCGACGGGATAAGTCACATGGACTTAATAACCACTTCCATTTTAACAAGTATGTAGGGAATGATTACAAGATAGTTAAGCGGGAAAAATATAAATATATGTAAAGTATAATCTTCCAAAAATATTAATATTCCAAGAAAACAATTTAATGTGTATAAATCTTCCTCAACCATCCTTATAACCTCCTCAACCACTGACAGAACCCATAGGGTACAACATATAATAAGTTTAGTGTTTTTGACAAGACTGCACTAAGCTCTCCAATAATGAGGTGTAGCCCGACCAAAGGCTATAGAAATCATATCAGACCATGGGTTCCTTTTCCATCGAACATGGAAAGGTGTCACTTGTCCCTTGAGCTGACCCTTAACCCAACCAAAGGCCTTGAGAATGTCAAAGCCATCCACTGTACGCATGGTAGCGGTTATACCACGTGGTATAAAAGAACTAAACCTCCTCCAATCACAACTAACCACATTCAACATCTCAACATCACAAATATCAATAATTTATTCTCATATATTCCATATTCAATGCTATGCATCATCAATCATTCAAAATCATTCAGGCTCACTTAACTAACAAGTTTACTAAAAAATAATTCATACTATCATTGTATATTTTTCATATATAAAATACTATAATATATTTATAGCAACTAAAAATACCAACATATACTTATAATCACGTCAACAAGCATACAAAATAAATTAAAAAGTGGTTATCTCGAGTTCTTGACAACTAAACTTGAGAAAATTCAAGTTCAACAAGCTAAATTCACTCTACAATAAATATATAATTATATGTTAATAAAATTAATAATAGTTGCTAACTAATACAAAATAACCCCCCATAATTAGCTCACTTTAATCTTTGTAGAAGAATAACAACAATTTATCTATTCCTCAAATTCCTTTTAAAAATAAAAATTTCTTAACTCCATTTCACTCAATAAAATCTTTAACGATAATAATTCTCTAATCACCTTAACTTCAACGGTCATAAAATTATGAATATCAACATCCTAGATTAATTAAATCTATTTTCTAGCTTACATGAGCATAACATAATTATTAAATAATATTGAAGCCTCCACATAGTTAAAACTATATCAAACTCTAATTTCTAATATAAATTATAATTTATAATTTCATATAACACAAAATCTACAAAACTAAACCGATTAGAATTATAATAATACCTCCAATAACCCAAAAAAATTATTTAATCTAAATTTAATCTTTTAAAAATTCAAATTATATAATAATACCTCTACATTCTTATAATTTTATATTGACAAAACTCAAATTTGCCCAAAATACTAATATTAAAATTTTCTCTAATCAACACAAAATTATTATCATAAGAAAGAGAAAATTATTTAGAATATTTTTCATAAAGGAAGTTTTGTGATTAGAGGAGAATTTGAGTACCTTATTGATCTCCGAAGAACCGAAAATACTCCTATTAGTGTCCTCACCATCCACCTCTCTGCACCATACTTCATACGGTAAAGTGATTATGGAGGGGGTATTTATAACACCCCTCCTCCTTCATATAGCACGTGATGGCACTATTGTTTTTAATTGACTTTGACATTGAAAGAGATGCCATTAGTAAAAAATTGTGAGTGGTGCTTTCGGCACCACCTACCACACATTTTTATTTTATTTCTATAATTATATATAAATATATATTTTTTATTTTTTAAATTATATTTTAATCAGATATTCTTTTCTTTTTATCCCAAAAATTACTTACTAAATTCAGTTTTTATAAATAATTATTTTCTAATTATATTTATATCCTATAAATAAAAATCAAGATGTTACAAACTAACTTAGCCTAAATTCATAACATATTACAAAATTAAATGAAGCTTACAAATAGATAATGAAGAAAACAATGAAACAAATACATTGGCAGAATGGAAACATATAAACATCCTTTTGAAAACACGCCTCCCTTACTCCAATGCCTCCTCGTTTAACTTAACTCTCACATCTAACCCTGGATTTGTCACTTTAAGCTCATTACAGTAGGCTTCTAGTTTAACAACTTCGGCCACATAACTACCATCCATGTCTTATATGATTTTCCTCTTTGCCCTCTTGCACTTATGTATGATCATATGTGTCATCAACTCGCGCTTTACCTCATTCTTCATCTTACTGATTTTGAATTGTAGCCTCTCTTATATTTTCTCCTTATAATGTTTAGCTAGCCATGTCGCACTTGCCCTTCTATTCTTGTAAACCCTAGCACACATATGCTCATTCATCAAAGTCTTGACCTTCCAGCCCACATTTTCCCCATCTTTGGATGCATATAACCTAAAGGGGCAACCTACTTCACATGTCACTATCAATATTGTCTTGTTACTTCTAGATATTTTCACATTAACACCATTTTGGATAGCATATCTATCAATAGTCCTTCTCAAAGCATCCTTGTCCAAGGTCATCCCTACCATGAAAAAAGGCCTACTTCCCTGCCCATCTAATTCATTCAGCCAATTACTCTTATCTACAGGCCCAACAACATGGTCTTGGCCCACATCCTCCTCTTACTCATCACATTCACTTCCATCACAACCCTCTACCACCTCATAATCATCATCCAAACTCTTATCGGTATCTGAGCTATCACTCTCTCCCATATAGCTCTCATCCTCACTGTATGAGCCATCTTCATCTTCACCCACACTCTTATTATCACCCCCAGATTCAACCAACCCACTTACTTACTCCTTCCTTTACACCTACAATATCATCAAATTCAGTTCTAGTAATTTCTTCAATTCCACTCTAGTCATCAATAAGGTCAATATTCCCTTCAACATCATCTGTTAACCTAATTTCATCTAAGTTAGCATCAAACTTAACTATACTAGAATGCCCCTGTCTCAATTTTTCCTTCATTCTAGCCACACCCTTTTTAGTTTTAACAACAATGTCATTTACATTTCTCAGTAGCCTCAAATACTTCTCTTTAGAAGTATCCTCCTGATTCCCCTTAGCTTTATCAATCGTTGCCTCGTCATTCCCATCTTCACGTTTTGTTGCCATTCACTGTGAAACAGATCAATGCCCAAATTAATGAAGGGCTTCGACAGGATTTCATTATTGAACCAAAAAAGAAACAATTTTCAGCATAATCGATACTTACCTATGAGGAATCTTTTGTCACTTCGTTAGCCCTAGCAGAGAATCTCTATTTGCTCGTGGTCCATACTTGCCTCCTTTCTCAAATTCTCTAAAACCCTAAAACAATCTCTCAGACTCTCGCTTTATTGATTCCTTGTTACCCTTTCTCACGACAAGCCAGCGATTCTTGTCGCCCTCTTACTTCTTCAACTCTCTCGGCCAAATGCTTCTTCAACGCTTGAAACCCTTTCCCCGTTGATTCCCTTTTTCTTAATGTTGCAATCTTGTTTTTAAGTGTTACACTTTATTCCTCTTATCTTTTCTTTTGCTACAATATAGGGTTATAAATAATGTTTTCTTTTACATGTAGCCACGCGATTAAGCTTTGAAATTCAACTATTTCACGTCATCATTCAAATCTTCACCACATCACCCATTTTAATCAAATAATTTTCTCCTTCCATGTAGTTAACGGCTGGATAACGGAGTTCCTATTTTTCCTATAAAAAAATTCATCATGTCTATTTTTACACTATAAAATAGTTACTTGTGATAGATACATATTGAGAAACAATTCATTACTAAGTGCGTGTTTGGGAACTTGGTAGAGAAGTAACTTTTTTTTAATGGGGCTTTTGGAAAAACTCATTTTTTTAAAAAAATCATATTGTAAATGTGATTTGTGTTTGGATTGGCGGTAGGAGAAGTGACTTTTTTTAAGGAACCTGTTTGGATTAGCGTTTGAAAAGCACGTTTGGATAAAAAATGACTGAAAATGGCATGAATCTTGTTCAATACTACGTATATATTGTTTGTGTATATATTATATTAATTGATGTTAAAAAATATAAATAATTTTTTTTAAAATAAAAAGGTAAATAATTATTGAGAAAAAAGAAAAATACACTGAAGCACTTAATTTAAAAAGGATAAATATATATTTCAATCATAATCTTATACATGAAGTGAATTATAATTGGATCATCTACCCCTATCAAGTTCGTCTACCCTTAACAATTTCGTCTCTGATCATGTCACGAACATGATTCATGTGTGATGAAGATAATGATGATTTTTTTTCTTAAAAAAATAATAGAAGAAAAAAATGAAATTTAATTCCTAAAAGTTAAATTTAACTACAGTTACATCCCAAAAATTTTTGCCAGATCATAAGTTACAAATACGAGTCTCTATTGCAACTAAAACTCTCATGTTTGTAACTCATTTTAACCAAAAAAATTTCTTACTTAATACTTATTAAATTGATCTTCTTAATATCATTTTTCCTAAAATAAAAAGTGGTGCAAATTATAAAACGTGATGAGAAGTTGGGACCAAAAGCTATATATGGTAGCTTATGAAAAAAAAATACTTTTTAAACTAAAGCCCATTAATATTTAATGGGTCTCCAAACATTGAACTTTAACCCAAATGAGCTTATAGATCCCAAATGAATTTTTTTTTATCCCAAATGGGATTCCAAACAGACCATAAATCTGCACCTTAACCCATCAAAATTCTTCAATTTGCATTCTTAACCTTACTTTTAATATATTTTTAAATGATTTTACAAGTTGATATTAATTTGAAAATAAATATATGCAAGATATAAATTTCAAAATATTACATGTGATTAAATGATTTAAAGCAATTTCATAGGAGTATTATATATACGTGAATATTGATGATTAGAATTTAGCCCGAACACGATGTGAATAATGCGGGATGGGGCAGGTGATAGTGAGTCGTCGGGCGGCGGCGGAATTTTTCTTTTTTTCCTAAAAATTCGAGGGTACTCATCCATGGAGTGAAATTTTGAGAGGAAAGTAGGAAACCCACCTCTCAACTCTCATTTTCTTAAATTTTCAATCTGAACATTAAAAATATATAAAAGAAATATCACAATAAATATATTATAACACTATTTTGTAATCGAACTATAAATATTCCTATTAAAAAATTATAAACATATAATACACATTAGACTTCTATTGAAATTCTTTATGACAAGAACATAAAAGTAGGCGTCCAATGTCTCTTCAGAAAAAAAGAAACCCTGAAATCAACAAATCCCAACTCAAACTATAGACAGAATGCCCTCATCAAAACACCCGCAAAATGACTTGTCAACTTTATAAAGCTGACCCTTGACGCTGAAGTTTATGACAAGCAACGATGTTTGCAATCATACAACATTAATGCTACACTTGATTAGTGCCGCTTCCAAAGAGCATCCACTGTTCAGATTTGCAAAGATTTGTTTTATTCTTCTCTTTCTGCCTTTGCTGTACAACCTGTACAAATGGCACGTCAGAATAGAGGACGAGTATGCAGCTGGATTCTAACCATCAAAGGATTGAAATATATACTAGAATAACCCCACATGGTGTTGGGGAAAAAAACAAAAAAGAACCCTTCAAGGCAATAAATGTTCAACAGTTCTAAATGCCATGTTAAAATGATGGGCTAATCTAGTGGCAACTTCGGATAAATCATTTAGCAACAGAAAGTGCTTTTGCAACTATAACAAGAAGCAAAAATGAGATTTTCAAATACCAGATCAAATCAGCTTACATTCTGCATGTTCCTTTGTGTATAGATTGAAGGTTACTAAACAAAAACCGTTCAATATATACAAATTATCACTCGAACAATCAAATACAAGCATGCATTAAACATTCCTTCTAGAGCTTACCTTACCTTGCCTTTTCATGACTAACTGAACATTTTCATCTTACCTTGCCTTCCCCCCACATCTTGCTGAGGCTAAGGAGAACTGCTATGTTCAGTCCTTTACCATCTTGGTTTGCCAAGAAGGCACATTCTTGGGAACAATAGCTAACTTAGCCACCAGGGTTCCTAGTCATAAAGGTCTTTTGCTTAGCCACAAGGCTCTCTTTCTTTGCCTCAAGGGGCACACGATAACATTTCATCATACCAACTCAACTCATAAAATGTTAAACTCATGCACATGCATGCATTCAAATCACTCAAGAAACAAACATACAATATAGTGGTATTAGTCCAAACACATTTAGAACTTCAATATCCAATTGTGAGTGATAAGTTGAAGTGCTTGTTTGCCTCCACTTAAAAAAAGCAGTTTTACATTTTACAAGATAAATCTCTTCTCACATATTTTACCTTGTAAAACATAAAAATCACTTAAAATAAGTGAAACCAAACACTCACGAAGTGGGCAAGTTTAACTCCATGCAAGTGAAAGAGTTCAAAAACACCTAGTCTCTGAGGGAAAATACTCTTAGAAAAACCATGTATGGTTTACAATATTATTCATGAATATTAGTGTCACCTCCAATGCAGAATACAAATGTCCTGCTGTGAAAATGGGCTGCCTTGCATAATCTGTCGTCCACCACAACCAAGATAACTTACGGTCCAACATAGGCAAACCCCAGATCAAGTCCATAGGCAATTCAGTCCAAACATTTCACGAACAAATAATGATTGGAAAAGGCCTGGGGCCTCCTAGATTTAAACCTTCAGAAATTGGCCTTCTAAAATCTATCCTCACATCTTTTTTCACGCCCTTCCAATAAAAATTGCATGAAATTCGTTTGTAAGTCGATGTCATCCCTGAATTAACCATATCATGCATCTCCTTGAAAAAGTTGGAATGACTCTCAAATTCTGTTTCGCACCCACCACTAACTTCCCATCTTTTCAGCAAATGATTAGCCCTCAAATACTTAAGGTTGAGAGTAAGGGTGCTTTTTCCGGCTGTGCTTCGAGACCAAGTAATTTTTCATCTTCTTCCCTCAGACCATAGTTAAATATGAAGCCACTGTAGTGGCTACTGCACATTGAAATTCTTTTTGGGGATGCTCCCTTCTAGAAGGAGCATCAACAGCATCACTCTCCTTTCCTTTCTGGTACAAAATCTGTTTTCTTCTGAAACCGAAAGTAACTCCAGCTTTCTAAACTTGCCATTCTGATTGTTGTGCTACTACCTGCTCTATGTCCTTCATTGGGAATTGGCCTAAGTTTGGTTATTTGTTTGTTTATCGGGTTGTGACTTTGAAAAATGTTTTCTTTCCCTCCATAAGAACAAGTGTCTCTATCATCTCCTTCAACAATTCAAACCCTTGTTAGCTTCCTCATTCTTCTTTGATAATTCAGTCAAGCTGTATCTCATTTCTTCACAACCCTCCTGTAATGACCAATTAGGCCCAAAAAACTCCTCAGCCTTGATAGAAGACTACTGTTCAGGCCTTCAGGGCATGAAACAATAGCTCCTATTTTCTTGAAGAAAACTTCATCAATTTTCTCAGAGAGGAGGAACATGTAAATTGATCAGAATGAATTGATATTTTGGATTTTTTTGGGCTTATGCCATGAATCAACTGGAATCAGCCCGAGTCTGATTCTTGGCAGAAAAGGTGGAGCTTTAGGAGAAGCTCAACCAGGAGCCTTCTAAACACAATCTCGTGCAAGAGATGAAGATTTTTCCTGTGTTTGGTTGAAGGGATTTGGTGTGAAGGGTATGGGAAGGGAGGGATTTTGCTTCCCTCCCCTCATTTGGTTCAAAAAATATGGAGGAGGGGAGGGTCCCCCCTCTCCTCTCCAAAAACGGGGGGGATTTGGTTTCACATGACCAAATTAATCGCAGAACTTTTACCATTCCCATATTGGCCCTAGCAAATCTTTTTGGAAAAAAAAAAAATCCTCATGTCATACAATCTATCATGGTTCCTTCCCTGATGCTTTTGTTATTTTTAAACTATTTATATTGTAATATGTAAACTGGAGCTTTACGCTTTTGCTACTATTAAAATTTTATCATTTGTACTGTGCCTTTGGTACCATATTTTGTTCATAATATTTGTAATATACCCTATGCTTTTGCTAATACTAAAATGTTAGCAATAAATGGTGAGATTGTACAATCAAATTAATCTAACATTTTTTTTAAATACATTGATAAAAAATTTATGATAAGTAATATATGATATTTGCGTCATGAAGTGAAAAATACTGACATTTCTAAAATGAAATAAGGATGAAGTGTAATATAACTATTTTATAGGTTTTCTTAACAAGAAAAGAGAACATAAATTTGACAGAGGTAGAATAGTCGATTTATTATTTTTTTTGTCTTCCCCTCCCCTCTCAAACCAAATAATGTAACACTAAAACCCCTCTTCTTTCCTCCCCTTTAACTAAATCAAACAAGAAAACGTTAAAACCCCTCCTATTCCTCCACTTCTCTCTATTAAAATCCCACCTCTTCATTGAAGCAAACAAATTGTACATGCGGAAGTATGAGAAAGCGGAAAAATATCTAAAGGAGCAGCCCAGCATTAGATATGCGCCCTTTAAACACCACGACTTTTCTTTCTTTCTCTTTTTCCTTTTGGGAGATTGGAGAGCATAGAGTTGACTAGAGTGGCCATTGAAGAAAGTGAAGAAGAATATGCAAGCAATGAGTTTGAGGCACAAATGGAGGTTTTGGTGGAAATTAAGCAGAGTACATGCTATTAGGCAACTTGTGTGCTCTGCTTCATGAAATTAGAGAGGGTACTCAAGAATAACTCCACTACTTGACCAAAATAATTGAAAGAGAGTAGCACTAAAAGCTGCTATAGGCCTGATATAAAGCAACAGAAGTGCTCATGCTTTGTTTAAAGCTCTGAAGCTAATGAACTACACTATAGACACAAGTGAGAGAGAATTAAGTGCAGCAAAAACAAAGATGATGTAACTACATCATACCGTTGGCAAAAAAAAAAAACTAACTAAATCATGCTAATGAAGCTGATTCACAATTGCAAGACGTGTCATCCATAATGTCTTCCCAATATCATTAGCAATAATCTGACATCAAGCTTCCTACAAATTGCAGAGGCATATAAGCTGGAGGCAGAATATTTCATTTTGAGGAGCGGACTCGGTTATTACTTGTTAAAAAATATTGGCTCATAGAGCCCAGAATTCATTGATCAAATACCAAATTACATGATGTGTGTATATATAGGAAGAAGCAGAAGTAGTGCGTAGGAGGAAGAAATGAAAAATAATGATAGTGGAGACAATAGTGGGAAACATAGTGAAGTTAAGGATAGTGGAGTGATTTAGGGAATGTTTTGTGAGTTTGTGACACCACTGAAGTTCTCTGTCTTCTAACACTCCCCCTCAAGCTGGAGAGTTTATGTCAATCATTCCCAGCTTGCACTGAAATCCTTCAAACTTAGCTCTACCAAGTGGTTTTGTCATTATATCTGCAATCTGATCTTCAGATCTGATATAGAATAGACTCATGATGCCTGCTTCCATTTTTTCTTTGATAAAGTGTCTATCTATCTCAACATGTTTTGTCCTATCATGGTAAACTGGGTTCTTAACCATTTCGATGCTGAACTTGTTGTCACACCAAACTTGAATTGGTCCCTCATAGGTAATTCTCAACTCCTTAAGCAATCTGAAGACCCAAATTCCTTCACAGATTCCATTGTTAACTGCTCTCAGCTCTGCTTCTGCACTGCTTTTTGACACCACAGTCTGTTTCTTACTCCTCCATGTGACTAAATTTCCCCAAACATATGTACAATATCCTGAGATGGACCTTCTAGTCTCTCTGTCCCTTGCATGGTCTGCATCGGTGTAGATTTCGATATTCCTGGTAGTTCCTTTTCTGAAGAAGATTCCTCTTCCAGGATTAAATTTCAAATAGCTCAGGATTCTATATACTGCAGCCATATGTTCTTCCTGTGGTTGATGCATGAATTGACTTACTATTCCGACTACATAGCTAATGTCTGGGCGTGTGTGGGTTAAGTATATGAGCTTCCCGACAAGTCCTCTGTATCTTTCTGAGTTGACTGAGACACCATTTGGTTTGATCTCTAGATGACAACCTTCTTCCATCGGTGTTCCTTCAGGTTGTGCACCCAACATTCCTATCTCATGTAACAGGTCTAGTGTGTACTTCCGCTGAGATACATTGATCCCCTTTTTAGTTCTTGCCACTTCCATTCCTAGGAAATACCTCATTTGTCCTAGATCTTTTACTTGGAACTCAGTTCATAAGTTCTGTTTTAGCTAAGTAATGGATCCTTCATCATTTCTGGTTATGACTATATCATCAACATAAACTATCAAGATGGTGACTTTATCATTAACATGTTTGATGAACAATGTGTCATCTGCTTGACCCTGGGTATATTCAAGTCCTTTCATCGTTTTAGAGAATCTATCAAACCATGCCCTAGGTGACTGTTTAAGTCCATATAATGACTTGTTGAGTTTGCATACAGAGTTGTTAGGAGCAGAAATTCCATCTGGAATCTCTATGTATACTTCTTCCTCCAAATTTCCATTCAGAAACGCATTTTTTACGTCCAGTTGATGTAGAGACCAATCCAAATTAGCTACAATTGATAGTAGCACTTGGATGGTATTGAGCTTGGCTACTAGAGCGAATGTCTCCTGATAATCGATGCCATATGTCTGGGTATAGCCTTTTGCAACAAGTCTCGCCTTGTATTTGTTAATACTACCATCAGGATTGAATTTTGGGGTGAAGATCCACCTATATCCGACTGGTTTCTTACCTTCGGAAAGTGTTGTAATCTCCCACGTTTCATTGTCCTTGAGTGCTCTCAGTTCTTCTTCTACAGCTTGTTTCCAATTTGGATCAGCCATAGCTTGTTGAAATGTGTTAGAAACTTT
This sequence comes from Albizia julibrissin, assembly GCA_037074505.1. Taxonomy (NCBI): domain Eukaryota; kingdom Viridiplantae; phylum Streptophyta; class Magnoliopsida; order Fabales; family Fabaceae; genus Albizia; species Albizia julibrissin. The sequence goes on along the minus strand of CM073480.1, from coordinate 102,288 downwards.
TATCTGTGCACTATTTACAACAAAGTTTTGCATTTTCGCAGACAAATTACCATATGAGACAAATCGTTGAATTGGATGTTGAGTACAAGCTCTTACCCCTTTTCTCAATGCAATAGGCCAACCTAGTTCTTCTGGATTTAATCCCGAATTAGAGTCTTGGTCGTTCTGTTGAATGGGAGGGATAGTACTACCAGTATTTGGTTCATCTCTTCCTTGTAGCCTTATTTCTTCCTCTTGTCGTGATCCGATTTCCAACTCTGAATTGATCTCAACATTTATTTGCAATTCACTAGGTGTGGGTTCAGATGGAGGTGTTCTTCGTTCAGGTTCATGTTGAGCAAATGAGTCAATTGTGGCTATGAGGTTGGGTTTAGGTTGTTGTGGAGGTGTATGTGTCAAGTCTTTTAGCCATTCAATGTCAGTATACTCCCCTTGAATGGGTAATTTAGGATAAAATGCTTCTTCCAAGAACACAGTATCCCTGGAAATAATAAGTTTCTTGGAATTAGGACAGTAGCATTTATACCTTTTTGAGTAGAGGAGTATCCAAGGAAGATACATTTGTCTGCTCGAGCAGCAAATTTGTTGCCATCATTTTATGAACAAAGACAACACAACCAAACACCTTGGGAGGTAGAGAATTGATCAGTGGGCAAGTTGGAAATTGATCAAGTAGTTTTTGGATAGGAGTGGTGTAATTAAGGATTTTGGATGGCATTCGGTTAATTAGATAAGCTGCAGTGAGAAGAGCGTCACCCCAAAAGATGGTAGGCACATGCCGTTCCATCAATAAGGCTCGGGTTACTTCCAATAAGTGACGATTTTTCCTCTCGGCTACTCCATTTTGTTGAGGAGTGTAAGGGCAGGAAGTTTGGTGATGAATTCCATGTGTATCAAGGAAGTTTTTAAAGGTATTGCTCATATGTTCTTTTGCATTATCACTTTGTAAAACCTTAATGGAAGTGTTGAATTGAGTTCGCACAAAGGTATAGAAGTTTTGAAATACTTGAGCTATTTCAGATTTGTCTTTTAGTAAATAAACCCACGTGGTTCTAGTATGATCATCTATGAAAGTAACAAACCACCTAGTATTGGTGAGAGTTTTGATTCGAGCAGGACCCCAAATGTCACTATGGATTAGTGTGAAGGGTGAGGAGAGTATGTAGGGTTGTTTGGGATATGAGGATCAAGTTTGCTTAGTAAGTTGACAAGTTTCACAATGAAAAGGAATTGAGTTTTTATTGAATAAAGTAGGAAATACATGCTTCATATATTCAAAACTAGGATGACCTGAGCGATAATGCCACAAGTGTACATCATGATTGTGAGAATTGGAGCTAACCAGTGTTCTTCCTGTCTTCCTTGCATCAGAAATCTTCAGGTTTGATCCTTCAAGATAGTACAGTCCATCCCATTCTCTAGAAGTCCCAATCGTCTGCCTCGATTTTAAATCCTGAAAAAAACAACGATCACCATTGAATATTACTTGGCATGATTGACTTCTAGTCAACTTGCTTACATATATAAGATTACAATTGAGTACAGGTACAAATAGTACATTTCTAAGCTCCAAGTGATTAGATAATATGACAGTACCAATTCCCTCAACCCTTATGAAAACACCATTAGCAACTTTTACTTGAAGAATTTCATGACAAAGTTTAAGGTTGTGGAATAAGGTTCTGTTACCCGTCATGTGATCTGTAGCTCCTGAATCTACAATCCAAGTATCTTTACTAGTCACCTCAGTGTTAAGAGCAACAATGGAATTACCTGATTGTACCAGATTCACGCTAGGAATAGAGTTGGACTTATTCTGTTTGTTAAGCATCTGACGAAACAGCTGTACTTCTTCAAAGCTTAGGTATGCATTATCTTCAGCTCTTTGATCTGCTGCAGTGAAGTTGACATTAGGCGACAGATGTTGTTTGTTAGTTGGTGGCTTACCATGTAACTTCCAGCATTCCTCTTTGATGTGGCCCTTTTTCTTGCAGTAGTTGCACCATTTATGATTCCTCCGTTCATCTTTCGCTCCTTTCGCTGCAAGAGCTGAACTTTCAATTTGGATGGAAGAACAGCTTTGAGTCAATAGTTTCCTGCTTTCTTCAAATTGCACATGGATGGCAACTTCACGTAGGGAAGGCAGAGGTTTTAGTCCCATGATTCGACCTCTTATCTCTTCAAAAGAATTATTGAGCCCAAGAAGGAAGTCATATATTCTTCCCTCGTCCGTTAGTCTTCTATGTAATTAGGCATCCTTGACAGTATCCCATGGATGTATATCGTAGAGGTCTTGTTGTTGCCAGATTTTCATCAAGGCATTATAATATTCTGTAACTGTTAAGTTACCTTGCCTTAAGTCTCGAAGTTGTCGTTTAAAGTGAAGTAATGCAGCGGTGTTTTCAAGGGAAGAGTAAGTTTGTCTTGCTGCATCCCAGATTTCCTTTGCTGTATCTGCTAGAAGATAGCTTTCACTAATGTCATCTGTCATAGAATTGCACAACCAAGTCAAAACTTGATTGTTTTCAGCGAACCATGTGTCAAAATTTGGATCATTCGGAGTAGGTTGAGGTGCTGCTCCATTGATATATTTTTCCTTCCGCTTCCCATGAATATACCTTAGCACAGTTAGAGACCACTGAAGATAGTTTCGCCCATTGAACCTGTGGTTGATGGCCATTATTTGACTATCTGAGAGTTCTGGAGTCGTCACCGTTCTGTTGGTTGAGGTATGAGTGGTGGAAGAAGAGTCTTCTTCAGAATTTGTACCTGACATAAGTGCTACTAGAATAGCCCTGGTTTTGGTTGAATTTTCAGGAAAAGAGCCAAAAAGAGGGGTTCATGGTTTTGGAAGAATGGTCGCCGGAGAACAATACGGACGGTGGCGCGTGAGGTCACACGCCGGCAACTGTGGAGGTGCGTGGGGTCACGCGCCGGTGATGTGGAGGCGTGTGGTGTCACGCACCAGCTCCTTTTGACGCCGTGCTTTTAGGTTCCGCTGATCGGCGGTTTCCGGTCGTCCCTGTGGTGGCGGTGTGACTTCACTCGCCGTCACTCACCACCTTTCAGCTCTCACCGTCCCTCTCGTTCTTTTCTCTCTGTCGCTCAAATTCTGGCATCAGTGACTGTTTCACTGTTGCCTTACCCTCAATATTGAACCGGCTTTGATACCATATTGTCTCATAGAGCCCAGAATTCATTGATCCAATACCAAATTACATGATGTGTGTATATATAGAAAGAAGCAGAAGTAGTGCGTAGGAGGAAGAAATGAAAAATAATGATAGTGGAGACAATAGTGGGAAACATAGTAGAGTAAGTTAAGGATAGTGGAGTGATTTAGGGAATGTTTTGTGAGTTTGTGACACCACTGATGTTCTCTGTCTTCTAACAAAAAATAAAAAAAAATGAAAGAAACACTTGATATAAAGCAGAAGTGGAAAATTAAGCCTGAGTGGAGGCCAAATCCATAATCTCGGTTTGGACAATTTATGCTTACTGAAATGATAGATGAGGCAAGTTTCACATACAAGCTCATACTGACAGCAATGGGATTATCTAACCCATCTTGGAAATTCATGAGAATCAATCGTCCAATCAACAGAACAGAGAGCTTAAAATCTAAAGTAGCATTTTAACCAAAGATTTTTTTTTTTTTGGCTAATAGTATTTTAACCGAAGTTACACAATGTGCATAAAACCAAAGCTATTAATTACCTGGTGCATCCCTCATGCTCAAATTGAGACTGTTGCGCATAGTCCTCCTTCCAACTCCAGCATTGCCTTTTTGCATCATGGCAACAAATTCACCATAATCAATCCTTCCATCCTAAAATAAAAGATACAAATTCAGTAAGCATCATTAGATTAGGAAAGGCACAGGAACTTCATGAAAATTTAAGATGCAAGAAAAATGCTAGACTATTTGAGAATAGATATTTCATGGGATCATGGGATGATGATTTCAGTATACAAGTTTTGTGTTTGTTAAATAATATATTTGAACAGAAGAAGTATAATAGGAAGATCAAGACTATCAACCCAAAAGTTTAAGTTTTGAGTGAACACCACAAAGCATGGGCTTAACCTAGAAGAATGAGCACGAAAAAAATGTCATTCATTTGGTTGTAGAAGTTCTAATATCATATCAAAAAATCATTTCAACCAAAAAAGCTTAAGATATAAATATCTTTAACAGAGCATATGTGCTAACTGCATAGAGTCTAATCCTAATCATTTACATCCATACAAATGAACATTTGTTTCCATCAATGACCTTTCTCTTTCTCTAAGCAAAGTTGTATTGTTTCATAACAATCATGAAGATCAGTAAATATAACAAATTAGTTCTCTTAGCATGCATATATCGAACTAGTTTTTATTCATTTACTGGTGTAGCATAGTACCATGACAGTGAGGCAACAAAATACTACATGTTACCAAATCTCACTTTTTTATCAACATAATCTGATTAGACTTCAAAGTTTTGTTTTGTTTTTCTTAAATAATATGTCTGATCGGAAGAAGTTTAGTAGGTAGATCAAGCCTATGAACTCAAAAGTTGTAGAGTGAACAACCAATATAGATATTGTTACCACAATGCCTCACACAAAAGCCCTTTGGACTAGAAGCTTGAATAAAGCATGGGCCTATCCTAGAAGAATGAGCACAAAAAAAGGGGAAACCCCATTATTTGGTCGTAGAAGTTCCAATATCAGGTGAAAAGTCATTGCAATCTAAAAGCTTAACGCCATCGTGCTCACATGTCTTAATGTGATGAGATAGATTTTATTCACTTGTCCTTTTTTCTTTTTATTGTTTCTGTTTTATCTTTTTAATATTATATCTTTATTTTCAAAAATCCCTGGATTGTAGGTATCCAGAACATTAGATTAGAAAGATAGTATTCTAAACAATAAGCAATATATACTGCACTAACTTTGAGGAATGATTTTTTAAGTCAAGCCAATCATGTTCTTCAGCTCACTGGTTTTGGAACAGAAAATGTATAATTATTAATCTTCAACAAAGCATTTGTGCTAGCTGCATAGAATCTAACCCCATTCATTTGCATCTATATAAACTGTTAGGGAACCACGACCCCTTCTGGTATATTCCAGAAAGTGGCGTATGGTTCAGGGGTAAACTTGTCTTAGAATTATGTGTTGTTATAGTTATTGTGTTGTTAGTCATATGTGTGTAGAAGTTACGTGTTGTCATGTAGAAGTTATTTTTTGTTATCGGGAGTTATTAGGCAGTTATAAGTCAGTTATGCTATGTTGCTCTATATATTCTGGTTGCAAGACAGATTATGATATGTGAATTATTATTCAAGAATGACTTGTCTCTGGTTATCCAGATTACAGATTCTGGTCTAGATATTTTATCTCCTCTTTTCCTTTGTCTATCTTCCTATCCTTCTACAATTTGAACTACTGGGCCTAACATAAACAAACACTAGATTGTGTCATTGTCCATTCTTAGTTAACACTGTATGTGGTTCACAATAATCATGCAGATTAGTCAATATAAACAGACTCAGTTCTCCTAAACTCATACACGTAGGTACTAGGACAGAAGTCATTAAAAAAGTAATAGATGTTACTGCTTCTTCCTCCTAACCAATATATTAATCTAGCTGCAATAATCAATAAATTTAGTTATCAGAACTATTTATCATCACATTATTTCAAGGCATCTCCTTTATAAGCACAGGAACAACTATATAATAAATAAGAAGTTATTCTATATGCACTAGTTGATGTTTTATGCAAGTAGTTTGTTTCATATATTAACTATCTCAATGACTCTATAACCAATATCATAGAGATTTATGAATAGCTTACTCAAAAATGGGCAAGAACGAAAACCAATTAAACTATAAACAACATTTATAATTAATTGAACAAATCATTAGTCCCTTATGATATCATATGGAGAATGTGCAGGGGACTTAAGTAGTATGGGATGTTCAAGTCCCACATGATGTAGCATAGAATATTCAACGATATATTTGAGTGTATCCTACTTCAATAGTTAGCTTTTGGGGGAAGTTTCTTCCTACCTCTTGAGTATCCATCAATTGGTATAAAAAATGGTGGTCAACAGTTTTGGAAAGAGCTACTTGTGCATGGTTGAGGACTCTGACCAGTAAGGAAATTGGGTGAAGTCAGGACTTTGGCTCTCCAAGAAGAGCCAACTGACGGAGACTAACCCCTTATTTGGTTGGAGGTGAGGTGAGATATTAATGAGTTTGATTTTGAGAAAAATGGATAAGCAAGATTATAAAATTTTCTTAAAGAGAAGATGTAAGATAAAAAATTAAGGAAAATCAACTAAACTTTTAACTTCACTTCTCCATTTTTTCAAAAAAAAATCTGGACTCATTAAAATGAACAAGTGAGAAGCTTATGTCCCACATGGAGTAGTACACAAGGCTCTATGGGGTACTTGAGAGGTTTGGTTCTCTCACCTCAAAAACTAGTATTTTTAGGGGAGGTTCCCATCCCACTTGAATACCCATTAAAATGTAATTCAAATGCAAAAATAAAGATAACTTGAGCTAACATGCATAACTAGTTTAAGAAAATAAAGAACATAGTTTTGATTTGTTGAACACAAATTCAAGAACTTAAGTCACTCATGTAATTATTTTTATCAACATATCCATGCTAAGTTAAATATAAATAAATTTAATATGGCTTAACCATTGCTCTCAAGATTGTCAACACTTGTTTTAAGATTGTCAACACTTGTTTTAAGAAGCGAGAGGAGCATTTAATAACATACAAGAGTGGAGCCGCAAGGTCACAGATCGACTTCTTCTTGGTAAGGAATTCTGATAGACGATTCTGTACTAACTGTAAAGTGATCCCTGGGGATGGCGTGACAGCACAACATAGGGTTCTGGTCCTTGATGTGAATATTAAGTATGTAAAACAAAAACGCCAACAAGTTTTAAACCCAAGGGTCAGGTGGTGGCAATTGAAAGGGGAAAAAAAAGAGATTTTTAAGAGAACTCTCTTGGAGGAGGGGGAGTGGGAGTTGCAAAGAAATCCTAATATCATGCGGGAGAATATGTCTAAAAAGGTCCAGCAGGTTGCTAAAGCAATTCTGGGAGAATCAAAAGGTCTTGGTCGGCAAGATAAGGAGACTTGGTGGTGGGATGAGACTGTTCAAGAGAAAACCAAGCATAAGAAAGATTGTTTTAAAGCCATACACTTATATGTAATAATGCTGAAAATTGGGAAAAATATCGTATGGATAAAAAAGAGACTAAAAAGGTAGTGAGTGAAGCTCGTAATAAAGCATATGAAGAGTTTTATAAGGAGTTAGGGACAAAGGCAGGAGAGCGTAAGATCTACAAGATCGCAAAGAACAAGGAGAGAAAATCAAGAGACTTGGACCAAGTGAGGTGTATAAAGGATGAAGAAGGAAAAATTTTGGTTACTGATGGAGATATTAAGGATAGGTGGGAAGCCTACTTTTATAAGTTGTTTAATGATGGTGGAGAAGGGTCGCATTGTGACTTGGAAGATTTGACAACTCGAGAAGGTGACCTCAATTTTTCATTTTATCGCAGGATTCGAATTGGCGAGGTTAAAGAAGCTCTTAAGAAGATGGAAACTGGTAAAGCTGTCGGACCTGATGGTATTCCAATTGAAGTTTGGAAATGTTTGGGCGAGGAGGGTGTGTCGTGGCTCACAAAATTATTTAATGAGATCTTACGAACCAAGAAAATGCCAGATGAGTGGAGGAAAAGTACTTTGGTTCCTATTTATAAGAATAAAGGGGATATTCAGAATTGCGCAAACTATAGAGGAATTAAGCTAATGAGCCATACAATGAAATTGTGGGAAAAAGTGATTGAATATAGGTTGAGGTTGGAGACTGATGTTGCTGAGAACCAATTTGGATTCATGTCAGGAAGGTCTACAACAGAAGCGATTTATTTATTAAGGGGGATAATGGAAAAGTATAGGAGTAAAGGAAGAGATTTACACATGGTCTTCATTGATTTGGAGAAAGCTTATGACCGGGTGTCAAGAGATGTGCTTTGGAAAGCCTTGGAAAAGAAGGGGGTGAGGATTGCATATATTAAAGCCATTCAAGATATGTATGCGGGGGTTACAACCAATGTTAGAACGTCTGGAGGTGTTACAAAGGACTTCCCTATAAGGATTGGACTACATCAAGGATCAGCTTTAAGTCCTTATTTGTTTAACCTAGTGATAGACGTTCTAATTGAACCTATAAAAGAGGAGATCCCTAAATGCATGCTTTTTGCGGATGATATAGTGTTGTTGGCTGAATCTAGGGAAGAAATTAACTCCAAACTTGAGATATGGAGGCGGACTTTGGAATTGAGAGGTTTTCGTCTTAGTAGGAGCAAAACTGAATATATGCATTGCAAATTTGATAAGAGACAAAGTCAAAGTGAAGTGAAAGTTAAATTGGGTGGGCAAGTCATCCCGCAAGTGACAAAATTTAGATATTTGGGATCAATTATACAACAAGATGGTGAGGTGGATGGAGACGTCAATCACAGAATTCAAGCCGGATGGTATAAATGGAGAAAAGCTACGGGAGTTATTTGTGATCGTAAGGTACCTAATAAGGTAAAAGGAAAATTCTACCGCACTGCTATAAGACCAGCAATGCTATATGGTAGTGAATGTTGGGCTTTAAGGGATATCATGAACATAAAATGGAGGTAGCTGAGATGAGGATGCTAAGATGGATGTGTGGCCATACAAGAAAGGACAAGATTCGTAACACTCATATACGTGATCGTGTTGGAGTGGCCCCTATTGACGAAAAAAATGGTAGAAAATCGTTTGAGATGGTTTGGACATGTTCAGCGAAGGCCATTGAGTGCTCCGGTGAGAAGGGTTGATCAAACAGAATGGAGTCATGTCAAACGAGGTCGAGGAAGACCAAAACGAACGCTTAATGAGGTCATTGAGAGAGACCTTTTAATTAATAATATATCGAAATCTATGGTCTTTGATAGAGCACAATGGCGTCGTGCGATCCATATAGCCGACCCCACCTAGTGGGATAAAGGCTTTGTTGTTGTTGTTGGCTTAACCATTGCTCACTAAAAGATTAATAGAACTATACTTTTGACAAAACTAATCATTGATCACCTCAGATTTTGCACACATCATAATCAACTCCCTGCCACTGACAGGCACCTAAAGTGGCTATTTATAAGACTAAGACAGCAAATAACAGAAATAGAATCCTAATATAAGCTAAGTGGATAAATGAAATAGTTAGTGGCTTAGTGTCTCAATACGTGACTTCCTCACATGCTTCTCCCTCATCCCCATGATCTCCACTTCCCTTTTTATTCGCTTCCCTGATCTCTCAAATCAGTTGAGGAGCAACCCAACTCCTAAGTTCCATTTTCCAATCTCCTACATGATCTATGCTTAGAGTAGGTAGTTAGTGGCCTCTTATCATTTACTCATGAATGTTCTAATATCATATGAAGAACAACTTCATCCCAAAAGCTTAAACTGTTAGGACTTAGGAAAGGGCCCAGGAATAATCTTAGAATATGAAACCAATTACATGAATCGAAATATTGAATGCATAAAATAGAAGAATTATAAATTACTTACATTATCTTGATCCACTTCCCTAATAATATCTTCAAGAAAAACATCAGTCATGTTATGTTCTATACAAGCTTGTTGGAGCTCATCAACTGTAATATATCCACTTCCATCCTTGTCAAAATATTGGAAGGCAGCAATTAGATGCTCCTCACGCTCTAATTTGTTTAGATGAACTGTTGCGGCAACAAACTCTCCATAGTCTATAGTTCCACTGTTGTCTACATCAGCCTGAAACAACCCAAGCATTTCAGCTGAATGGAACATAATCAAGTGCTTAAAATAGATACAAGCAACAATACGTATATTTAGAGCTGCAATCATCACTTTAGATGAACAAAACCAAGATATGTACAAAATTATACACTGGTCAATTTGCATCCATGTAATATAAAAGCTACTGCTTATATCGTACGAATCATATGAAAACCTATGCCAATTCCCACTAAGACAAGTTCTAAGGACACAAGCAAAAACAAAAAACAAAAAATCATTTAAATGGGAAAATTGAAAACGTCCTTCTTTGACTTTCAGCGCTCATTTTTTAGATGTAAATTTAATTTGTAATGAAAAAGATACAAGCAATTGAAAAACTGAACTAGAACAAAATACAAAGTAAGAGAAAAAAAAATAAAAGGAAAAGATTTCTTTTCAGAAAAGATCCCCCCCCCCAAAAAAAAAGAATAGAAAAATAAAGAAAGCATGAAAGTGCATGTTTTTTGGAAATGGCATCCTACTGCTTCCATAAGATCACGAATTTCTGTATCCTTAAGGGTTGATCCATATCTTCTCAAACCAGCCTTGAGTTCATCAAAAGTGATTGCACCACTGTTATCAGTATCCATGGCCTTAAACATTTCTTTTAGACCTGCAATCTCCTCTTCGGATAGACTTTCAGCAATTACCTAGGAAAATAAGATAAAACAGGCAATTATCAATTTTTTCACCTTGATCTACAGTAACACCTAGGGCAAGGTGAAAATCAGTGTTCCATATCAGAGCTGTCTTCTTTTTAAAATTGGCAGGAAAAGAGGAATATTCATAATAAGAAACACAAAATCAACAAGACAAAAAGATAAAGATGAAGATCAACACACAAGCACAATACAACATTGTTCGTTTGGCCTCCAAGATATGCACAAAGATGTATTGGCTTCATGACCCAATAACGAATCAATAAACATTCATGTAACTTTGACAAGGAAAAAAGATGCATTGTCATATCAATTTGAAAAGAATTTATGATACATGACTAAGGGCACAGATCCCAATACACACGAATGAATAAGTATTATTATCAATCATCAATTCATCTTTCACATTTATGCTTGCATGTATATGTAACATTTACACATATAATTATTTATGCATCATTTAGCTTTTCTTATGCACAAAGAATGTACGACCAAGAGCAATGATACCATTAGAGTTGTATAAGTATTTACACTTTACTTAGCTTTCTTACCCGCAAAGCCATTTTCTTTAACTTATTCATCGCAGAGAACTGTTTGAGACGAGAAAGGACAGCAGGATCCAGTGCCCTATCAGGGGCAACTCCATTTTCACATATCCAGGGATGACCTTAAAAGGCACCAAAAATGAAATTTTGAGTTTTTAACCTTTGTATTATTTTTTGGAATGTGCACGCTCATATACACATGATACACACACACACTTGCAAGAAACTACATTGAAAATAGATATGATACACACACACACTTGCAAGAAACTACAACGAAAATAGAACAGTGAAAATCTTGGCATGTTAGTATTTAATGTCTTAATAAATATATGGAAAATATTAACCCCATAAAGCTGAAGAATGTCTGATCTCAAGGACCAAACAACTTTTATCTGTATGTATCTAAAAGTTTGCAAAGAAGGACTTGGTCTTCTATGGAAAGAATCTACCATGAATGAAGCAATGCCAGTGAGACTTCAATCATTTATTGAAACCCCGAGTAATTTGCCATCCACTTCTATTAGATGTTATTAAACATCCACCAACGATAACAAGACAAAAAGGACTTAGCATCCTTGCCAGATGGCCATCACTTTTCATTTTCAAATGGTGAGATAGCAAAGAATATTATAGAGGGATGAACATACATAACACTTCATGGGCAGTTAACCGTTCTGAAGGTTGAGAACATAGCATCTTCCGGATCAAATCTTTTGCACTATCAGATATTAGAGGCCATGGATCTGATTCAAAATCTATGTGTCCCTTCAACACTGCATCAAAAATACCCTGCTGGGTTTCTGAACTCCAAAAACAATGCCTTCTTAGTGATGGAACAGAGTAAGGAGGAAAAATTAAGAGTGTCTGCCATGGCATGTACCTGCCCAAAATGGTGGCACACCACTAAGCAATATGTACAGTATGACACCCGCTGTCCAAACATCTGCTTCTGGCCCATAATGCTTGAGAAGAACCTCAGGAGCAACATAATATGGACTACCAACAACGTCAGTGAAAATTTGACCTGAAGCAGTAAGGTTTTTTTGAGTTAAAATTTGAAGAAAAACAAAATTAAAATGCCATGGTCTTTCCTAATAATTACTTTGTATACTCAACACATAAAATAAATGGATTATAATCGAGTGATGTATTAAAGACAGGGCATCAGCTCCAGAGTATATTTTTGCAAATTCAGAAGAACAAAAAGAAGATATTGCTTGAAAATATGCCCAGGTAGAGAAAAATATAGAAGTTCTTATGAGGGGAGGAGAAGCATAGGATAGATCCTACTGGAGAATCTTGTTTTCAAAATGCTTCTTTGCTCTTCTCCAAACTACAATTGTTGTAAGAAATCATATTAAGGAATAACAATTACCTGGTTTGAAGAAAACAGAAAGCCCAAAGTCTATAGCTTTAAGAGAGAAATCATCATCTTTGTTGACCAATAAAAAGTTTTCAGGCTTGAGATCTCTATGCATAACCCCAAGGGAATGACATGCCTCAACAACACCTACAATAATTTTGGTCAATTCTGCAGCCTTTCTTTCGCTGTAGTGGCCCCTCTGGATAATGCGGTCAAACAACTCTCCCCCAGAACAGAGCTCCATGACAATATGCACATACAATGGATCCTCGTAAGCACCCTTTATTGTAACAATATTCTTGTGACCTGCTAAATGGTGCATTATCTGAATTTCCCTCCTAACATCCTCGACATCTTCCTTAGAGATCAACTTCCTCTTAGAGATGGACTTACATGCATATTCAGTGCCAGTGGAATTCTCAGTGCATAAATAAGTGGTGCCAAACTGCCCCTGCCCTAATTTACGGCCTAGAGTATAAAGATCACGGATATTGGGAGTCTTATGACCCAATACATAATATGCTTGGTTATCAACCCCCCGCCTCATGATGGCGTCTTTCTTGGATGGAATAAGGAAGGGTAGATTACTGTTATTGCTGTATTGATCTGTACAAGAGTCGTTAGTAATATCTTTGTTTGGGTTTTCTTTGGTTACGGGCTTCTGGGAGTTCACGCTGGAGGCGTAATAATCTGAGTTGGAGCAATCAGACGAAATGTTGCGCTTGGAATGAGCAGTGGATTGGTCTTCGGGCTGGCTGAAGCCCTGAAAATGTTTCCCTTTCAAAGATCCACGGCATGAGTTGCCCATGAAACAATCAAGCAGGTATTTTTACGCCCTTATCCTCATCCAACGATCTGTCATCAGTTAGTACTGAAGATTGAAAATACAAAAGTAAGTCTACAATAAAAACTAGAAAAAGATATGAGATGAAATCATTTTAAATCTTAGGAGAAAGGATCCTTTCATTTCACTACACAACCAAATTAAAAAAGAAAGCTGAAAAAGAAAGAAAGAAATTGCACATTTATTAATCAACAACGGAGAGAACAAAAGAAATGAATTAACGTAGCGTGAATATTTACATCTAAATAAAAATAATCTCTAAAGAAAACAAGGAAAGCAATCATTTACAGCCGTCAAATGTGAAACTAGAATCCTGAGCCGCAAACAGCTTCAAACTTGTGCAGATTTAGTAGAGGTGGCTTACCAAATGATGAGAATGTAAGCAATTGAGAGAGGATGGATAAAATAATTGCCTCGCGCTGATCTGAAATCTAAGTTTCCATCGAAGTCGTAATTGGCTCTCTCTTTTTCTCTTGCGCCTCCCGCAGATGCGTCTGCCTCCGTAGCTGTCTGGCCTAGAAAAGAAATTTAGTCTGATTCTCTTAATTTATGGTTTCGTTAATTTTAGAATGGTTGCTGCCGAGGAAGATCGGCGGACAATGCTGACCACCTTCGGTTGCTTGATTTCTAATTCTAAAGTCTTCCTGGGTTTTTTTGTTAGGCTTTTAATATCAAAAAAAAGAAATAAATAAATAAATAGATAAAAGGATGCTGAGTTGCTGACCAATATCCCCACTTCTCTCGATAGAATTTTCAACTAAACTCGACGCGGCTTTTCTTGTCTCGTATGTAAATTTTTGACCCATCTTGTATTCCCCCCCCCCCCCCCCCACAAAAAAAAAAAAAAAGATCCCGTCTTATTTTAGTGCTGACTGCTGAGGTAAGGTCGTGACTTGGGCGCATTGTGGGGCTGGGGCCGGGGCCATTGAAGATTAAAATACATATATTATGATATGTAATGAAAAATGAAAACTCTATAACAAATTATATTTTATTATTTAAGAAAAAATTTGCATCCATTTCTTTATATGCTCGTTGTATTATTCTCCAATTATCAGAAACATATGTGCATTTTTTAATACCTCACTCTTCGAATCCAGTCACTTGGTTTAAGACCGACGACAAAAATGGTTTCCCAAGAAAAACTTGTTACTTTCCTCATTAAGCAATGTCCCCGTCCCATATTTTATCTCCTCCATCAATCAACAATGGTGTGAATGGACATCCGTCACCATCCATAATCAGTCAATAACCTTCTTCAGAATACCCCCTTTAAAATTTACAATAAAACGTCTTAGCAACAATAAAGACGGGAGCGCTGGCAAAAAATAAAAAATAAATAAATAAAGTCAAGAGCACAATTATCGACCAATTTTCTGTTGTTAGAATCATATACAGTATAATTAGGGATTTTATTAGAATCATATCCTATATAATTAGGAATTGTAAATCAACATGATTAGGCAATCATATCGCATTAATTAGAAAGATACACACTTATATATATAAATAGGCTTACTTGTATATGTTTTGATTTAAGGAATTCAGATTTATAATTTCCTTATCGGTTTATTGCTTTACATGGTATTAGAGCCATCTAGGGCATTATGAAGTCGTTTTTTTTTTTCCGGTGTCGTACTGTTCAACACTGTCCGTTATTGTTCGTACTGTTCGCGTACCTGTTTAGACTATTTATGCACAGTTCGTCATCACTATTCACACAAGGGGGTACTGTTCATGTGACACTGTTCATCCGATTCGCGCTCTCTCTATTCTATCATTTTTCAGCACTGTTTTTCACAGTTTGTTCCAACCTACCTAGTTCTAGAGGTTTTCACGCTCTAGCTTCACATTTCCAGGTATGGGTTTCCTGACTCTGAAACTATTATTTGCCTTTGATTTGTGCAAGTCTGCGACTTTGGTGTGGTTAGCGATTATGCTCACTTTTGGTGTTTCTGTTGATTGCTGGTTCCTCTCTTGAATGTGCTTGATGTCTTGTTATTGTGATTCTTTAGTTAATCTTCCAAGGTTGAATCTAAGACTTCTGATATACTGCCCATGTTTACTAAGATTACTAATTCAAAATTGAACTGGACAAACTATAATGATTGGAACAAAATTGTTAGGGTTTATCTTTTCGGTATTGAGAAGGAAGCCCATTTAATTCAGGATCCCCCTTCTGGTGATAATGAGAAAAGTTTGACTTGGTCTAGAGCGGATGCTCATCTCTTTTTCCAAATTTGAAACTCTATTGAACCACGGATTCTATCTTCTGTCAGTCACTGCAACATTGTGAAAGAAATTATGAATTATCTTAAATTTATATTCTCTGGTAAAGGGAATTTCACTCGGATTCACGAACTCTCTAAGGGATCATACCGCTCTCAGCAGCAGGGTTGTCCCTTAAAGAATTTCTTCTTAGACTTTAAGAGGTTGTATGAAAAGATGAAGGTACTTATGTCTCTACAGACGGATCTTTCGAATCAAAAATCTAGAGTTTTAGGCTATCGTTAATTTTCTTAAAGCTCTTGACCCGTTTTATGACACCATCTGATTTCAGATTCTGTCCAATCAAAAACTTTCATCTCTTGAAGATGTGTTCTCACGGGTCCTTTGTGCTGATAGTTTGGTTCGTCCGTCTGGAGATTTGACTGCTAGTACTCTGGCTGGGCGTGACCCCTTTGAAAATTAGAATTATGGCTCTAAACAGGGCACTAATACTCTGAACGTGACTTCTGGTGGTATTATTTGCAATTATTGTAAGGAACCTGGTCATATTAAGCGGAATTGTCGTAAATTGCAGAATAAACAGCAGCGTGGTCTTACTCATATTGCCCAGACACCTGATCAGTCTAATTATGGTCTATCATCTACAGGGGCCCTAGTTACAAGTACTTTGTCCTCTGGTCTTGCTACTACTTCTACAAAGTGGGTTATTGGTTCTGGTGCTACCGACCACATGATAGGTAACTATAATTTATTTTCATTGTATGCCTCTTATGCCAACCCATCCTCCATATTCATCACTAATGGTTCCCCGGTCCTTATACTTAGATTAGGCACTGTTAAACCAACTACATCCATTTCGCTATCTTTTGTTCTTAATGTTCATGATATTACATTTACTCTTTTGTCTCCTAGTAAACTGACTCGTCATAACTATTTTATCTCACTATTCCCTGACCATTGTTTAATTCATGATCTTTCAACGAAGCAGATTATTGGTAAAGGCTATGAATCTGGTAGGCATTATATCCTAGATGATCACGTGTCATGTCCTGTTGCTTGTTTTGGCGGGTAATCTCTCTTTGAGGTATGTTGTCGTCTAAGTTATGTATCACTTTTGTTTCTCAAAAGGTTTTATGCTCAGTTTTCTTCTGTGTGTACTTTAGATTGTGAGTCGTGTCAGTTTCCAAACACTATCATGTTCATTTGGCACCTCAAGTCAATAAACGGGATGTGTCCCCCTTTGAGTTAGTTCATTCTGATGTTTAGAGTCCTTATTCAGTTTTGTCTCAGACTGGTTATCGATATTTTATCACTTTTGTTGATGATTTTTCTTGAACCACTTGGTTTTATTTAATGAAACAACATTCTGAATTGTTTACTCATTTTCGTAATTTATATGCTGAAATTCTAACCTAGTTTAATATCTTGTGAAAATCCTTCAAAGTTATAATGCGAAATAATATTTTTCCACCCTATTCACCGATTTTATGTATAGTCATGGCATTCTTCAACAATCCTCCTGTGTTGATACATCTACTCAAAATGATGTTGCTGAAAGAAAGAACCGTCATCTCTTAGAAATTTTCCGAGCTCTCATGTTTCACTCATGTGTCCCTCAATCCTTTTGGGCTGATGCCATGTCTACTTCATGTTTCCTCATCAATCGAATGCCTTTGGTTGTCCTTAGTTGGAACATTCCATATTTCGTTCTGTTTCCCACCACTGAGTTATTTCTTGTTGATCCAAAAAATTTTGGATGTGTCTGCTTTATTCGAGATGTCCGTCCAAGTATTAGCAAACTCGATCCCAAGTCCTTGAAGTGTGTCTTTCTTGGTTATTCTTAAGTTCAGAAAGGTTATCAGTGTTACTCTTATGATCTCCATCATTATCTTGTATCCATTGATGTGACCTTTCGTGAGTCTTTTCCTTTCTTCAAGTCTTCGATATTATTTGAATCTCCCTCGGTCGTTGATGAGCCTAATGAAATCCTGGTTTATCGTGTCTCTGTCTCACCAGTACAAGATGTTGTTCTGGTACCTGATATCATCGATGGTACTAATATTACCAATGTTCTGCCTTTGCCAGTGACTGATTCGTCTATGGATTCCATTCATGACTCCCTAGTTCCTGATCCTAATTCCCCAGATCATGTCATTCCTGCCCCTGATCCCATTGTACTTGATTCCGTTGTTGACCCATTTGATAACTTGCTTATTGCCTTTAGAAAAGGTACCCATCCTCATTGTCCTCCTAAAAGATATGCTGAATGTACTATCATATCTCCTCTTTTATGTCATACCAGCATTTGTCCCATGTTTCCTCTTCCTTTGTGGCCACCTTTGAGTCCATCTCCACCCCTACCACCCTTCACCAAGCCTTGACTCACCCTGATTGGCATGCAACGATGGAAGAAGAAATGATGGCCCTTGAAAAGGCTGGTACCTGGATTTTGTTGATCTACCTTCTGGGAAGAAGGCCAATTGATGTAAATGGGTGTTTATTATTAAGACTAAGGTTGATGGTTCCTTAGAACGATTGAAAGCTCAGCTTGTTGCCAAAGTGTATGCCCAAACTTATAGAATTGATTACTTGGAGACTTTCTCCCCAGTGGCTAAGCTCACTTCCGTTCGTCTTCTTGTCTCTTTGGCTGCCACTAATCATTGGGATTTACATCAATTAGATGTTAAGAATGCCTTTTTTTGAATAGCAACCTCCTTGAGGAAGTTTATATGGAGCAACTACATGGGTTCGTTGCTTAAGGGAAGAATAGGAAAGTGTGCTACCTTCGAAATTCGTTTTATGGTCTGAAGTAAAGTCCTCATGCCTGGTTCGATAGATTTTATGGTGTGGTCAATAAGTTTGGGTTGAGCCAAAACAAGTGTGATCACTCTGTGTTCTAGCAGTAGTCCGATGCAGGCATGATTCTTTTAATAGTTTATGTTGATGATATTATAATTACTGAGAGTAACACCTCTGGAATCTCAGACTTTAAAGTCTTCCTTAACTCCCACTTCTAGAGAAAAGACTTGGGACCATTAAAATACTTTTCTTGGTATTAAGGTTTTAAGAAGCAAGAAGGGCATTCTTTTAACTCAGCGGAAATATGTTCTCGATCTCTTAAAGGAGACTGGAAAGCTTGAAGCTGCACCAAGCATCATTCCTATGATATTGAATCCGTTCTTGGATCTTAATGATACCATGTTTAATGAGCTTCTTGATAACTTGAAGAAGAAGATTGATCCAGAGAAACTAAAGCCGTTTGCATCTTCTGAGAGATATATAAGACTCATTGGGAAGCTGAATTATCTGACAGTAATCTATCCTGATATAACCTTCTCAGTCAGTGTACTTAGCCAATTCATGACATTTCCAACAGTGGCACAGTAGGAAGCCTTAGAGCATATCTTGCATTATTTGAAAGGTTCCCCAGGTCGTGGCATTCTCTATATAGATTATGGGCACACTAAAGTTGAGTGCTTCTGTGATGCGGATCATGCATAATCTAAGGCCACAACATGGTTCACTATGGGTTACTATGTATTTATTGGTGAAAACTTGATATCTTGGAGAAGTAAAAAGTAAGGTGTTGTATCAAAATCAAATGCAGAAGCAAAATACAGAGCCAGATCACAATCAGTATAAGAAATTGTGTGGGTATTTCAACTCATGAAGGAAATTGGTATCGCCACGACATTGTCTGCGAAACTATGGTGTGATAATAAAGAAGCACTACATATAACATTGAACTTTGTGTTCCATGAGCGTATGAAGCATATTAAAATCAACTATCACTGTATTTGTTACAAGATCAAAGAGAATGCTATATCTATAGGGCACGTACGATCAAACGACTAGCTGGAAGATCTTCTGACAAAAGCCTTAAATGGGACATAGGTTGAGTATCTTTGTAATAAGTTGGGCATGATCAATATATATGCTCTAATTTGAGGGGGAGTGTTAGAATCATATCCCATATAATTGGAGATTCTGTTAGAATCATATATCGTATAATCATAAATTGTATATTAACATGATTAGGCAATCATATCGCATTAATTAGGAAGATACACACTTATATATATAAATAGGCTCACTTGTACACATTTAAGAAATTTAGATTTACAATTTCCTTCTCTATTTATTGCTTTACACCCATAAATCAAAACACCCATGGGTTATACAAATCCAGACAAACACAACCTTGCATTATTACCTTGCTTTCCAAGTGCCCATTTGGGTTAGCGGTAGAAGCTTTTTTTATAATGTGATTTACGGTATACAAAATACGTATGTAAAAGAATTTTTGTCTCGACTTGCATGAATATGCTTCTTAAACGCTATCCCAAACAGGCCCCATGTGTGTGTTTGGATTAGCTTTTGGAGAATAATTTTTACGATTTACGAGATAAGTATGTGAGAAGAATTTTGTCTCAACTTATAAAAAAAAGCTTCTAAATCCACGATTTTAACATTTCCCAAAGACTCACCAAGTTTAGGATGCGATGTATCTTTTCTTGTAAGCTTGCTAGGCAATATTCCAATCGCTTGTCATTAGTTGGTGGCTCAAATAATGTCAAAAAAAATTTTAAAAAAAAAAGAAAAAAGAAAAATTGCTTTTAAAAAGTGGGGCTTATAAATTGGTATTTTCCCCTTTCTTTGCTCCCTGGCGAAAAATTGTTGGAGAATGATTTGGATTCTAATTGTAGCGGTTGGGCTGAAAATATGGGCTCCAACTTCTAGATGGGTTGTACAGGCGCTAGCCATTTTTTTAATAAGCTTGGATGAAAGTACCGTCTACATCCTAAATTAATTTTAAAGGTGTAATTAGTATTTTAAAGAATTTAAGAGTACAATTTTATCTTAATTAACACCAACTAAGCATTCAAAACAAGGTTCTGAAATTCAGACTGAGTATTAAACCGATTAAGGTACTGGGTCAGGGTCAGTGGGTTAAATCAAATTCAAATTAGGACTAAACCGGTGAGAAATTGAAGATTTTAAGTTTATTAATATGAAATTCTAAAAAAATAAAAAAATTAATTTTTTTAAAAAAATACTATATCAAATCGGACCAATTTATTCTGATTTATGGCCGGTTTCCTGTACCGATCGACCAATCGGGTCTGGAGGCCGGTCTGGATTCTATGACACTGATCCAAATAAAACCCACCCTTCCTGCGCTTTTTCTCTCTCTTCTTCTTAGCCTCGGCTCTACTTGTCACAAGCAGCTGCAGCTCCCTAAGTTTCCCAACACTGATTTCAAACTAGACCCAATGGCTCTCTTATCGTTTGCCACAGTACCATCTTTCATGTACTCCGTTAAGTCCTCGTCGGCGAGTTGGGTATTAGGCAATAAGCTAACCTAAGCATGTCGGCATAGTAGAGAACACAGAGCAAAGGTCCCTCCTTCGCCATTGTCATCTGCTAGAAGCACAATGAAGGCATACTTAACCAGGGGTATGAGCATAAAGGTCCATAACACTAAAGACAAAACCCCGAATATTTCTTCATTAGTCTTTGAATGTTGAATACCCTCGGCAAAAGTGCTTTAGTAAATGTAGAGAGGGGAGGGGCTCAAATCTCCATAGACAACTCCAAGGCTTTGATAAGTCAAAGTCAACACGATTTTCCATTATTCCTTCTGCAAAGAAGTAAGCATGATCAGAAAGCAAAGATTTATGCAGGTGGATGTCCTAATACTCAGTAAAAGAGTGCTAGAAGAGTTACCCTAATCGGATTTCTATGTGTTAGACTCCATATCCATCAGGGGGTATCTCAAAAATACAGAGCACTAATTTCTTCAGTTAGTTGTGGGAGGTAATAAGATAAAGACAAGTTCTCCTGAATTAAAAACCTTCCCCAGTACAAACAAATCGAAGAAAAACCAAATCGTTGGATATCTCCTTATTTTTAAAAAATAAAACAAAATGAAGAGTGGCAATATTAGCTCAATGGCCAATAATGAGGACAAAGCAAGAAAGAACAGGCTCGGAACATCACCAGTATAATATAGAGAACAACGTTAAAATAATGAAGGGTTGTTCGGATGGGAGCTTTGGGATGAGAATACAAGTGGTTGGTGGGTGCGTGCGCTAGAGAGAGAAGCAAAGCTAAGGCTCCCAAGAAGAAGATGAAGAAAAAGCGGAGGAGGTGTCACTTGAAATATGTTAGTAAAAGGGTGAAATTGAATCTATTTTACCCCTAAAGTAAGGGTGAAACTAAAGTAGTTTAGTTTGGGGTGGTCAATGTACGTTTATCCAATAAATTTAATGAAATCCAGCGATTCGTGTCATGGTTTTTCATTTGTTTTTTTGATAAAAAGATGGATTTTATAATATTGACAAAGTTATATCATTAAAGTTGGTACATTAAAATTCAGTAAATGTGCAATTAACATAACATTAGTTTTGTAAAGAGGGTGATTAAAAAAGATTAAGCAGCAAATGAATATCATTTTTGAAGGTGGCATTGAATTTTGAATGGAGGAGGAGATTATTGAACAAATTCTTTACACAATGGGTTAAATATTACAGGATAGAAAGGAGTTCTTTACAGCTGGGAAAGGGTTTATAAGGGTGAAATATGTTAGTAAAAGGGTGAAATTGAATCCATTTTACCCCTAAAGTAAGGGTGAAACTAAAGTAGTTTAGTTTGGGGTGGTCAGTGTACGTTTATCCAATAAATTTAATGAAATCCAGCGATTCGTGTCATGGTTTTTCATTTGTTTTTTGATAAAAAGATGAATTTTATAATATTGACAAAGTTATATCATTAAAGTTGGTACATTAAATTCAGTAAATGTGCAATTAACATAACATTAGTTTTGTAAAGAGGGTGATTAAAAAAGATTAAGCAGCAAATGAATATCATTTTTGAAGGTGACATTGAATTTTGAATGCAGGAGGAGATTATTGAACAAATTCTTTACACAATGGGTTAAATATTACAGGATGGAAATGAGTTCTTTACAGTTGGGAAAGGGTTTATAAGGCTACCCATAGAAATGAAATGGATCCCAGTGGTCGGCAGCACTCGATCACAGTTCTACTGTTTAAAAACTTTCTATTATAAGCCTTTTCTCTCTCTTTTGATCTGGGTAATTTTCAGCACTATACTTGTCATGTTTTATATTTTATTACCCTAGAAGGTTTGGATATAGTCCAAGATCCGGTTTTTCTCTCTTTTTTTTAATTTTCTTAATTTAATCTGTTGGATTAAGATCTTAATAGTCTAAATTTAATATATTATAAAAATAATATTATTATTATAAAAGTTTTATAATAATAATATTATTTTTATAATAAAAGAAAAGTCTGAACCATTGAAATCTTAATCCAACGATTCATATTAAGAAAATAAGGGAAAGGAGAAAGGAAGAAAACATATTTTTCCACCAGCTACCACCGGATTATCAACGAATGATGGAGGATTAAGAAATAGCTTTGAGGATATTTAGAATAGCGGTTAGAACTTACAATTGTGCTTTTCAATCGTGATTTACGGTATACGATGTAGCTTTTACGATCTACGAGGAAAATATGTGAAGGAGTTTTATCTCGATTTTTATAAATCAGGCTTATACATAAACATAAGCCCAACCAAACATCATCTTTATCACTAAAGTTATGTACCTGTCCTCTTGTGACGATGATTTTCCGTATTATCAAGAAAAAATGCCACCTATTTCAAGCTCCGACTTTTCTTTCTATTCCAACTTTAGTGTGCTTCTTATATATTTATATTTAGAATTAATGTGTAAAAATAATCATGAGCTTCTATCTCAAATACGTTGTGCTCTATATTTTTTTAGAAATGTAAAAATACCCATTAATATTAAAATTGAGAGTGAAAATGCCATAATGGTTGAATATAATTTAACACCGTTATTTTTTGTGATGGGCCAGTACTATTTTTTATATATGTATGTATAATAATGTTAGGTTATATTCCCTTCCGTCATAAATAAAATATCTAGTTGACTTTTGTTAGAAATTTTAAGGAAGTTAAATATATTACTCAATTAGAATATAGACTATGTATCATTAAATTATATATCAGTTTATAAATCAGATTAATTAGTTTTGAGAAAAAAATAGATATAAATAATTTATTTAGTTTTCTTATTCTCTAAAAAAAATCAACTGAATCTTATATTTAAGATCGGAGGTAGTATTTAACTGTCCTGACATATTAGACACAGTTTTAGTAAAAACTAATGAGTATTTTTACACCTTAACTCATATATTTATATTTGTATCTAATCATCATATCTAATTTTTGGATGAATTTGATTGAGAGGTGAAAAACGAATCTGGACTTGAAAGAGAGGAACATGAATAATTAAATTAAATGTAGCAAAAAAATTTTCCCTCATAATTTACGCAACCAATATCAAGGAACAAAAAACCGGACCGGTCAATGAACCGGTCACAGTACTGGTTTAAGGGTTAATGGTTCAACCTGGGTTGAACCGGTGGTCAAACCGGTCATATTAAAATATTATAATTTATTAATGGTAAAGATCTTTAGGTAAAAAATTCTTAAAATATAGTAATATTAGTTATGATGCCTATATTTATATAATGACATCTCCTTTCCTATAATTAATTAATTATTATATCCTCTCAAAATCATTTTTTTAGATTTATTCTTTTTTTACTTACTTTTCTCTTCATCTTGGTCTTCAAACTTTTATTTTTCCCTAAAAAATAATGCCCAATAGTAGATAGAAGAATAAAAAAATGTATTTTATTTAAAAAAAAAGGCAAACTGGTCAAACCGGTCGAACCACCGGTTTTGACCGGTTCACCGGTTTTGACCGGTTCACCGGTTTTTGCCCTGAACCGGACCGGATCACCGGTCGGACTGGTGGAACCGGCCGGTCCGGTCCGGTTTTTTTTTCCATGACCAATATACTCGCTGTAATAGATTCAAGGCCACAATCTTATATTCAAAAAACCTTAAGGAGTTGTTTGGTGTCATTTGAATTATAAGACCCAACAAAATTCAATCATAATTAAATAAAGTGTCTGTTTGGATTAATGATGAAAACTACTTTTCTAATATAATTTATAGTATATGAGATATATTTGTGAGAGAAAATTTATCTTAACATACGTGAATCAATTTAAACATACCCTAAGATTATTTGAGTAAAAGGTAATTAGGATATTAAAAAAGACAGTTATTATCATACCAAAGAGTCAAATTAAAATGGTGAGGTTCAGACATTTCAGTAGGTGAAATGTAATTCCCAAACACTCTGATTGAAAACTATTAATTGCTTTTATCTTTTGCTTCCGTATTTTCTCCTAATTTTATTAATAACATTTGCTCTTTGACGAAAATTCATTGGAGAGAGAAGCATCGCCTTTTTTGGTTTCAATACCTGAAACACCTCAAGTAGTTCATTTACCCTATGAACTAGCATCATTTCTCCAGCATTTTTTACTTCCAACTTCCAAGATTAGTTTAATGTTAAGCAAATTTAACATTTCACTATCAATAAATAATATGTCCAATTTCTTTAATTTATCTAATAACATAATCATGTTAGTTAGTATTTAAGAAAAATTAATTTTAAAGCTTCTTTTAGTAGTAGCGATCAGTAATTTATTATGAATATTGTCAATAATATGTTATAATCAATGTATATTTGGATGTAGAGAAAAGTTATGGGAAAATGGGAGAAGAGTCTCTCCATTTCCCTAATCATCCAGTTCTCTTCATTTATTTATTTTTACCATTAGATTAACTGAATGGTTGATATTCAATATCTTACAAAAATATTATTATAATATTAAATTACAAAAAATGTATATATAAAAATTTAAATCATTAAAATTTGATATAACTAATTCATATATATATATATATATATATATATATATATATATATATATATTTTGAGTCTCAACTGTTCAGAGCTAATCTACCGGTGAGAATAAAAAAGTGAAGTGAATAATAAGGGAAATAGAGAGGCCCCTCTCCCAGGAAAAATATGCAACGATGATTCCCTTTAAATTTAGATGCAACTCCGTATCATTCCATTTCAAATAATTTGAAGAATGTTGTTATACAATCATCACAACTAAACAATAAGACACCACCGTCCTTAGCGTCTTCAATTCTCCATCAGAATATTGTGCATTCTAGGCGTTGGTGTTCTGTTTGGCTTCCCCAAATATAGGCAATCAGCGAATCGTCAATACCAAGGTTTCTAACCCAAATTACGATGCGGAAGGAAATAAGGCATCCCAGATTCCTGCATCACGCTAAAGTCAAAAACTTAACAGGAAAAATGCATCGCACTTCATCAATAAGACAGAAGCAATAAGCATTATATAAAATAAAAGAAAGAATGCGGAGCCAATTGGTGTAATACATGGTCTCCACTTAGGGTAGAGGACATAAAACAATATGCATCTACTTGGATTGTCTGGAAGCCATAAACTTGATTACTCGTGGTTGCGATAACACCCACCCGTTCAGAGATATTGTGGAGGAAAGTTAGGATGCTTGTTTACAAAGATTGGCATGTTGTATTCAGCCATCTCCACAGGAAACAAAATAATTTTGCTGATTATTTTGCCAAACTTTTCATGGATTAGTAGGAAATTTTGTAACTTTGATCAACAACCACCTTAGTCAAGAGGTGTTCGTTGATGAAGGACCCTAGGCTTGTTCATCCCTTTCGTATTGCTCTTTTGAAGAGGCAATAGACTCCGTATTTATTCAAAATAATAATAATAATAATAATAAAAGAAAGAATCAAGACAAAATGGTCAACTTAGGCAGGTCTCTACAAGATAAGGATGCTCATAATTTGTGTTCCACTGTAATTTCATATCAAACACTGGAAGAACTTCAACGCATGGTAATGTATTTATTTTGGCAGTTATTTGACAAAGCTCAATAGCAATGCTGATTACTCAGTACTAATACTTGCACTAGACCAGAAATATAATCACTGCACAGCTGAAGTAAAATATCAAGCAGAAGAGGGCCCTCCAATTGGTACCCCCTTCAACAATTTCTGAAAATAACTTTTTTTTTTTCCCAAAGGTGATCATGGATAGGGATATGAATGTTCATTTACCTCATCCAGCGTTAAGCATCTTCTATCCGAAGTAGCTTCAACGATTCTGGACCAACAAGGAATATGCGTCTTGGGGTTTGATATCTGAAAACCACGATTCCCTTGTAGGCCGTCCTGGGCACACCGTCCTGAAAAGTTCAGAAAACGCACACGCATTTAGATCTTTCTAGGGCATAAAAGCATCAACACTAGATGTTTTCTCGATATGGTATAAATCACATGCAAGCGTATGTGTAGCCAATAATAAATATGCAAACAAGACACATAATTTTGAATGAGTTCAGGCAAGGTAGGTAGAAAACTACTTAAATTACCTTCCATTCTTGAAAAATACCAAATTGGCGCGCGATGTTTTCAAAGTCAGACCGATCCTTATACTTGATACGCACATCACCGTCTATATTATGTGCCTTTAGAACTAAGTCAGCTCCATAGACAGGTTTAGCTTTTCTAACAAGGCCGGAGAAGTGCTTGGTATATTTGTCCTGGAAGGAGCAACCCAAGATTTAAAAATCAAAACTGTTGACACCCATGCTTTACATTACTAACCAAAAAAAAAAAAAAAAAAAAAACCTCACCTCCAACAAATAGCTCAAGTCCATTGACTTCCAATCAACCTTCCAACAAAACAGGTAATAAAGCATCATTCCAATTTATAAGGAACATGTCTAGGGTGTATTCAAATAAAACAATATACACATACCTGGACATCATTCAATTTTATTGGCTCAAGATATTGCTTAAAAAATTGTCCCATACTAGAACCCTGGAGAAAATTACAAGACTTAAGAGGGGCATTAAAAATCCCATCAGACAAGACGTGAAACACATTACATGTGTTTTCTTTTTGAGCCTTCGTTGGCCACAATAAAACAATTCAGCAAGCCGAAGATAAAATAAGCATTCCAATATTTGAAAATAGTATTTATATATCTATGCAATAAATTTATACTAGCTTAGAGGATGCAAGAGAAGAGCACAGATGCTTGTAAGGGAGGTGAAGCAACAAAATGGAGAATCTGAAATGCACTAACAAAAAGAAAAATATGAAGAAATATCATTGACCATGTGTTTCGAATTACCAATGCTCTCTGAAAAATAATATAGTTGGAATCTCGTAATTATATGATCATTATCATTTATATTCTGATTGCCGCTTGTTCACCACATGAGATTTTGGCATCATAGACATAGCCACTTTATTTTTTCATGTTTATTCCATTAATGGTGCTCTCCTTATTAAATACTTATTTCCTTGTTTTCTCCTAGGTTTATGAAATTGGTTGGCTGATTTCTAGAGTCAACCATTTCTTTCATATGTATTGCTTTTATTTCCAAAAAAAAAAAAATCATAATATTATATATGCCACTACCAATTAGATTCAAGCATTATTTAGCCCAATTATGGATGACTCTCCGGACATGATTTTTTATCCATAAAGTTTGAACAGGTCCTAACCTTATTTAAAGGGTATTGAGTAACTTCCACTTGACCCAACTACTCTTGGTATTTCTACACATAACTATTATTGAATTTAAAAAACATCTTAGAAATAAAGAAGTTACAAATAAATAGCATTTTATAGTATCTAGAAAATGTTACTGAAAACATACAAACAGCTACCCTACAAAGTAGCCAGTACATGATGGAGAAATAAAAAGATAAATATCAAATATAAAAAATAGGGTGTGATCCCCTCTAAGATCAAGCAAAACCATTAGGCCAAAAGCTACAGCATTTAGCCATGGGGCAACTCGGGATTCAAACCCCATGATCTCTCTAATACCCCTTGTAGGATCAAGCGCAATTGCTAGGCCAAAAGTTATAGTAGTTAGTCAGGCCACAACTTTATTTCCTCAAGTCATCCTAAGGGGCTGCGCTAATTATCGATGTCTTGAATTGGGATGTTAAGCCCATTAAATTACAAGGGAGATGCTGACCAAACCTTATCAAGCATGGTGATACAAGATTTATGGTAGGTACTATTTAAGATATAAAGGCAATGATACAGTTGGAACTTTTATAGAAGTTACCAAAGAAACTTAGGGACTCAAGGTGGCTTTAGATGCTTAAGAAATGAACTTGTATAACACCTTCATGCAACTAGAATACCTACGTACAGTGTACCGACACAAGCATATAACTCGTATAGCTAAGAAATTTTGAGTATCTTTGGAGAAGATGGAAGTTTACAATCAACTTGCTAATTTCTTGAACAAAAAAAAATCATCTTAAAATGGTGCTCTCTATATAATGTAATGCCACTAAAGTTCGTAAGACCACCATCGAATACAACGACAATACTTTAAGTACAATAAGAAGACTTACATGCTCGCCAAAATTATATGTTCTGCATACTTCTGGACGGATAAATTGTCGCCCTTTGTGATTCTCTTTTAATCTCAACCAGTCATCCCAATAAGTGAAATTTTGTCAAAGAAAAATTATATGCGTGCATAATATTAATAATAAGGATTAATAAAATATCAAGGATATGCCTTAGGCCATTTTGGCGATAGCTCATCCCATGTATATCTGGTGAGCATCCATCCTAATCCGGGAAAGAAGTCCGAGCGATAAAGTTCATCTGCAGATTACATAAACTAATAATGTACCTGAAAAGCAGTAGCAATCTTCACCCAAATCGTTTTGCCCCCATCATAAGAACTTCAGGAGCACGAGTTTCTTAATAAGAAGGCATTTAGAAACTTAGATACTTGATAATTTTAAGATAGTGTTTGTAAAACAAGCTACTAAATTTCTAATAGATTATCTCTCAAGTAAGAATCCGTTCATATGCCTGTATGACTTCATGCATCTGTGGATGTCTTAGATACGTTTTTGATAAATTGAAACAAGACAGAACAAAATGGAGAAAAACAAATATTTAATTCAACATGCTCCAATCCCTTTGCATGTCAACAAAGGACACTTTCTCATAATAACAATGAGTCGAACGTCAAGAGGCCATGATAGCAATTCTACCCCCAGTAAGGTCCTTTTAAATTGGCCCAACGGGAAAGTAACAGCACTCATCTACTCCAATAAGAACTGATGAACCATTTTTTATATATTCGGATTAACTTATTATGAGCTTATAGAACTCTAATTTATTGATGATTTCAAATGGGAGATTACATTCGATATATATAGAGTAAAAACAGAGTAAGAGAAAGAGAGATTGGCGGGAGAGACAGAGAGGCTAATGTAGAGTGATTAATGGAGAGATAGGAACAAGTCAACAATCTCAAGCTAATCAAAGACTTGCACCGAAAAATCTTCTGACTTTTAACACTCCCCTTCAAGCTGGAGAGTATATGTCAATCATTCCCAGCTTACACCAAAATCCTTCAAATTTAGTTCTGCTTAGTGATTTTGTCATTACATCTGCAATTTGGTCTACAAATCTGATGTAAGACAGACTCATGATACCTGCTTCAACTTTCTTTTTGATAAAGTGTTTGTCTATCTCAACATGTTTCGTTTAATCGTGATAAATAGGATTTTTTGTTATTTCAATACTGGCCTTATTGTCACATTAGAGTTGTATAGGTCCTTCATATGGAATTTCTAGCTTAGTCAATAGTCTAGTGACCTAGAGTCCTTCACATACTCCTTCGTTGACAACTCTTAGCTCTACTTCAGCACTGCTACTTGAAACCACAAATTTTTTTTTTTTTTTTGCTTCTCCATGTAACTAGGTTTCCCCACACATATGCGCAATATCCTAAAGTTGACCTTCTATTTTCTCTATCTCTTGTATGGTTTGCATCTGTGTAGATTTAGATGTTTCTAGCAATGCATTTACTAAAGAAGATCCCTCTTTCGGGATTAAGCTTCAGATAGCTTAGAATTCTGTATACAACCTCCATGTGTTCTTCTTGTGGCTATTGCATGAATTGGCTCACTATTCCAACAGCATAGTTGATATCAAGACGTGTGTGGGTTAAGTACATTAGCTTCCCGACAAGTCTTCTGTATTGTTCTGAGTTAACTGAAATGCCATATGGTTTGATCTCTAAGTGGCAACCTTCTTCCATTAGCGTTCCCTCAGGTTGTGCCGCCAACATTCCTGTTTCATGCAACAGATCTAAGGTATACTTTCGCTGGGATACATTAATGCCCTTCTTGATTCTCATCACTTCTATGCCTAAGAAATATCTCATTTGACCCAGATTTGTTACCTGGAACTCAAGTGACATGTCCTCCTTCAGTTAGGCAATAGATTCCTCATCGCTCCCTTTAATAACTATGCCATCAACATAGACAATCATGATAGTGACTCTCCTATTGTTATGCTTAATAAATAGTGTATTATCTACTTGCCCCTGTCTATCCCCAAGTCTTTTTACTGACTTGGTGAACCTTCCGAACCAAGCTCTTGGGGATTGCTTTAGTCTATACAAGGATTTATTGAGTTTGCAGATAGAGTTATCTGGAGCTTGAACTCCATTAGGAACTTGCATGTAGACTTCTTCCTCCAAGTCATCATTCACGAATGCATTCTTAACATCTAGTTGATGTAGTGACCAATCCAAGTTAGCGGCCATTAACAACAGTACTTGGATTGTATTAAACCTGGTTACAAAAGCAAAGGTTTCCTAGTAATTGATTCCATAGGTTTGAGTATACCCTTTTACAACCAGTCTGGCTTTGTACTTGTTGATACTTCCATCAGGATTAAACTTTGGAGTGAAGATCCACTTACACCCCACTGTCTTCTTTCCAGTGGGAAGAGTTGTGATTTCCCATGTTTTGTTCTGTTTTAGTGCCCTCAATTCTTCTCCTACAACTTGCTTCCAATTTGGATCGGCCATAGCTTGTGGAAAAGAGTTTGGAATTTTGATCAGTGCACTGTCTACAACAAAACTCGGCATTTTCGTAGACAAATTGCTATATGAAAAAAATCTTTGAATTGGGTGTTGAATTCAGGATCTTAACCCTTTTCTGAGTGCAATAGACCAGCCCACCTCTTCAGGATCTAATCCCGGGTTAGAGTCATAGTCATTCCTTTGAGTGGGAGAGATAGTTATACCAATATCTTCTTCTCCTGGAGTTTGTTGTCTAGATTCTTCTTCTGTATCCATACCAAAAGTGATTTCAACCTATATTTCCAAGTCATTAGTTGATGGGACAGGTTCTGGTGGGTTGCTTGGAAGGGTGGTATTGGAGGATGATGATGATGGTAAGTTATCGTGAACTAATGGCAAGGTATCATTTGTAACAGAGATTTTTGGAGTGGGATCAGATGAAGGATCAAATGAAATTAGCCATTCAATATATGAATTCTCCCCCTGAATGGGTAATCTAGATAATAGGCATCCTCCTCATAGAATACAGTATCTTTGGAGACAAATAGTTTCTTTAAGGTAGGATAGTAGCCTTTGTTGACTTTCTGGGTAGACGAGTATCAAGGAATATACACCTTGTGGTTTGCACAGCAAATTTGCTTCCACCTTTGGCATATACAAAGACAACACAATCAAATACTCTTTGAGGTAATGGGTTAATAAGAGGACAATTTGGAAAGGTGTCAAGAAATTTTTGGATAGGTATGGCATAGTTAAGGACCTTGGAGGGCATTCGATTGGTTACCTCCAATAAGTGGCGATTTTTCCACTCAGCAACCCCATTCTGCTAAGGTGTATATGGACAGGGGGTTTGGTGATGAATTCCTTCTTTATCCAAAAACTCCTTAAATGTACCACTCAAGTATACCTTAGCATTGTCACTTTGTAAGACCTTGATGGAGGTTTGAAATTGGTTTTTCACAAAGGTATGAAAACCTTAAAAAACTCTGGCTACTTCGGATTTTTCTCTCATGAGATAAACCCACGCGACTCTGGTGTGATCATCTATGAAAGTAACAAATCATTTGGAATTTGTCAGGGTTTTGTTCTTGCAGGACCCCAGATGTCACTATGGACGAGTGTATGGCTATTTTGTGTAGGAGGATCGGGTTTATTTGGCTTATTGACATGTTTCATATTGAAAAAGAACAGAATTTTTATTGAATAATCTTTGAAACACGTTTCATATAATCAAAACCAGGATAGCCTGAGCGACAATGCCATAAAAGTACCTTGAGAACTTGAGCTAATCAATGCCTTACGTGCATTCTAAGTATCTTTATTCTGCAACTTCGATTTTTTCAGGTAAAAAAGTCCATCCCACTCTCTAGAAGTCCCAATCGTCTTCCCCGAGCTTAAATCCTGAAAAAGACAGTAATCATCATCAAATATCACTCGGCATAAACGACCTTTGGTTAATTTACTTAGATATGAGATTGCAAGTGTGGGTAAAAATAAAACATTGTGAATTCTTAAGGAATTGGATAGCATGACTGTGCCAATTCCTTCAACTTTGATGTACACTACATTAGCAACTTTGACCTGAAGGTTTTAAAGGCACAATTTGAGAGTTGTAAATAACGTTCGATTACCCGTCATGTGATCTATTAATCTTGAATCAATAATCCATGTGTTCTTACTTGCCCGTACAACATTGAGAGCTATAATAGAATTACCTGATTGCACTAGGTTGACACTAGGCAGAGTTGGACTTATTCCGTTTGTCCAGTATCTTGCGGAGAAACTGTAGTTCTTCTTGGCTTATGAAATCAGCATCTTTAGTTCTTGGCTCAGTTGCAGTGAGATGACTTTGTTTGCTAGTTGATGGCTTTCCATATAGCTTCCAACATTCTTCTTTGGTATGGCCCTTCTTGCAATAATTGCACCATTTATTTCTTCGTTCATCTTGCTGTCCTTTTGTTGTGAGAGCTGATCTCTCAATTGAACATAGGGTACTCTGACTTGAGAGTTTTCTGCTTTCCTCGAATTGCACATGGTTGACGACATCAAACAAGTATGGCAAGGGTTTTAATCCTAAGATTCAGCCTCTTGTTTCCTCAAAAGAATTCATATATTCTTCCTTCGTCTACTATCTTCCTATATAATTGAGCATCTTTAACAATCTCCCATAGATGTACTTCGAAGAGGTCTTGTTGTTGCCAAAGTTTCAGCAAGGCATTAAAATAATCAGTTACTGTCAAGTTACCTTGCCTCAAATCTCAAAGTTGTTTCAAGTGGATTAAGGCAGCGGTGTTGTCAAGGGAACAATAGGTTCATCTTGCTGCATCCCAGATTTCTTTTGTAGTGGTCGCTAGAAGATAACCTTTACTGATGTCATTAGTCATAGAATTGCACAACCAAGTCATAACTTGATTGTTTTCAACAAACCCTGTGTCGAAGTTTGGGTCATTTGGGGCAGGTTGAGGTGCTGCTCTATTGATATATTTCTCCTTTCATTTGCCACAAATATATCTCAGTACGGTTTGGGACCATTGAAGATAGTTTCTTCTATTGAACCTATGGTTAATGGCCATGATCTGACTATCAGAAAATTCTGGTGCCGTGACTGTACTACTGGTAGTGGAGGAATTTGAGGAGTAGCCTGACTTTTGAGTTTTCAGATTTGTACCGGTCATTAGTGCCATTGGAGTAGCCCTAGTTTTGGTTGAATTTTTAGGGATAGAACTGAAAATATGAGGAAATTTGGAGGGATTCATTTTTCTGGAAAAATGGTCGCCGAAAACCACCGTGAGCAGTAGCGCATGTAGCTCATGCGTCGGCTAGAAGTGGTGGCACATGTAGCTCATGTGCCGGTCAAATTGATGGCGCTCCTCTAGGATTTGCCGGTCGGCAACGTCCGTCTCCTTTTGGGTGGGTGGTGTGAGATCTGAGCACACCGCCGATCCTCTGTTTTCTCTCACTCTCACTGTTTTCTCTCTCTCCTCGCCGTCTCTCTTGTCCACCGTCACTCTCCCTAGCCGCGAAACATTTCTAGAGTCACTCTGATACCATATAAGCTTATAGAACTCTGATTTATTGATGATTTCAAATGCGAGATTACATTCGATATATATAGAGTAAAAACAGAGTAAGAGAAAGAGAGATTGGCGGGAGAGACAGAGAGGCTAACATAGAGTGATTAACAGAGAGATAGGAGGAAGTCAACAATCTCAAGCTAATCAAAGACTTGCATCAAAAAATCTTCTGACTTTTAACACTTATTATTAGTGCATCTAATCACTCCCCCAACTGATTTTAGCTTAATTTTACAAGCTTCAAATCCAATCTCATGAAGATATGCTCCTGTTAAAGCTAAAAAATAACTAAGGTAGAAGAGACGCTTGCAATAATCTTGAACAAAATAATTGTCAATATTTTCAGCTAAAGCACTTCTTAGAGTGACCATATGATGAATTTCCTTCAAGTATTATTACTACAAACAAATATCTACCAATGCAAGTCTTACAGCCCATTTGGTACAGAGAAGAGGTTTTAAGGGAAGAGAAGATGAACAAGTTCCATTGTTTGGAACACGTTTAGCGTCCAATCTTCCCAGGCAAGCCCACCAATCTTCCTTTAAAGGTAGGAAGATAAGATCCCACCAAACTTGGTGTCAACCCAACTTTCCTATGTGAACATAGACATATTTACCCCTTAAAAAATGGTTAAAATCTGGCTGGACAGGATATGGCTACTTTGGCAACCAGTTTCATGGCGCCACTGATGACTGTTGCGGTCAACTCGAGTGCAATGGAGTCAGCAGTGCAACTCCAGCATCTCTAGCTCAATTCAGCTTCATTATTATTATCTACTTTTCTCCCCACAAGAATGAGTTGTCGCCTTCGCTTTCTCACAGAATATCCCAAAAAATTCCACGTCCAGTCGACACAAACATGTACGGCGCTTCCTTGGCTGATTTCGTGTGGGAATCCAAATTGCCCCCCAATTTTGATGTTCTTTTTAAGAAAATCTCAAGTGATTTGCTTATCAATTCGGGAAAGAGAGGAATTTAAATTGCAAAATACTATTTCCCCTATTTTATTGCTGAAAAACAGGGACTGCTTTGCCATCACATTCGAATTTGATTATTTAAATAAAATAGAAAATATCTAAGATAATTTAAAAACATGTGTTCATAATATTTCTCTAACTCCCGATATCATCCATTATCCCACAACTATTAATGATCTATCGAATATTTATATTTATTTAAATTATAATTTTTCTTCATTTTATGTTTTCAATGTGTAACAATATATTGTTGTATAGTCTTTTAATATTCTTCACGGCTAGAATTGATGATTTCTCTCCTTCCTACAATAAGGGCTACTACAATTCAAGGGCATTCATCTTGAATTTATGAAAAAAAAACATTTTTCGTTTTCATTTTTAATAAATTACTTTTAAAGGTAAAATAGGTACTTCTCACTTCTTTCCCAACAGTCCACCCTCAATTTTTTTCTTACCAAACAACTTATCTTCCATCACCTTTCACAATCTTCCCTTCCCTAAAATTCCTTTCCCTACTCAAATCTTCCCCGTACTAAATAGGCTATTAGTAGATAGTTATTGTTAAGAATAGAAAGTTTAGAATTAAAAGATTAAGTAATATTATTAGGATTGATTACTTAGTATTTACTATGATTAGATATGAATATTTTATCATTATGATTTAATTAGATTAGATTCTAGGATTAGGGTTGATTTTATTTATCAAAGACCGCTTTGTATTTTCTTTTATTTTTAAGGATTAATAATATTTAGAGTATTTTCCTATGCTTCAATGTGATCATTTAATCTAAACATGGTATTAGAGCTTAGGATTCTGCCTAAGGTTCTTCCCCTTTTGAATTGCTTCTTTTTTCCTCTGCTTTGTCGTGAAATAGAACAGTGTGAGGGGAGGGTTGACCGTCGAAATTTTCCATCGCACTTTCTTGTGTCACAGCCTTATTCAACCCTCTTCCCTTCCATCGATTTGGGCCTCCACAAAATCTCAGCATAGATCTCACGCACCACCTTAGAGTCAACTGGGACATCATTCTCTTTGATCTCTAGACGACAACCTTCTTCCATTGGTGTTTCTTCAGGTTGTGCCCCTAACATTCCTGTCTCATGCAAGAGGTCTAAGGTATACTTACGCTGGGATACATTTATGCCTCGTTTTGTTATTGCCACTTCCATATCCAAGAAGTATCTCATTTGGCCGAGATCCTTGTCTTGGAATTCATGGGACAAGTCCCTTTTTAGTTGGGCAATAGAACTCTCATCATTTCCTGTAATGACTATATCATCAACGTAGACTATTAGGATAGTGACTCTTCCATTCTCGTGTTTGGTAAACAGTGTATCATCTGCTTGCCCTTGTCTATACCCAAGTTTCTTTATTGCCTTGTTGAATTGGCCGAACCATGCCCCTGGGGATTGCTTTAATCCATACAATGACTTGTTAAGCTTGCAGACTGAGCCACTTGGTGCTGGGACTCCATCTGGAACCTCCATATAGACCTCTTCCTCCAAGTCTCCATTCAGAAATGCGTTCTTTATGTCTAGTTGATGTAATGACCAATCCAAGTTAGCTGCAATTGACAACAGTACTTGGATTTTGTTGAACTTGGCTACTGGAGCAAAAGTCTCTTGGTAATCGATTCCATAAGTCTGTGTATATCCTTTTGCAACTAGTCTAGCCTTATACTTGTTGATGCTGCCATCAGGATTGAACTTCGGGGTAAATATCCACTTATATCCTACAGGTTTCTTTCCTGAGGGGCAAGGTACAATTTCCCATGTTTTACTTTCCTCAAGTGCTTTTAACTCTTCTTCCGCAGCTTATTTCCACTTTGGATCAGCCATAGCTTGATTGAAGGTGTTTGGGAATTTAATTTGTGCACTATTTACAACAAAGCTTTGCATCTTGGCAAACAGGTTACCATAAGAAACAAACCGTTGAATCGGATGTTGAGTACATGACCTTACCCTTTTTTTAAGTGCAATAGGCCATCCAATCTCTTCAGGATCTATTCTCGGGTTGGATTCATGGTCGTTCCTTAGAGTGGGATTGACATTTCTTCCTGCCTCATGAGATTGTTGTCTGGTATCTCCTTCTAATCCACCTTCTTCATCCACCCTAGTCATGATCTCAACCTGTGTTTCCAGTTCATTAGGGTTGGTATTAGGAGATGTGAAAGGTAAGGTGTCGGGAACTAGTGGTGAGGTTTCAGTGGGAGGTAAAGTGTCGGGAACTAGCGGTGAGGTGTCAGTGGGAGATAAGGGATCGACGGATTCTTGTGAAATTAGCCATTCAATATCAGAGTACTCCCCCTGAATGGGTAATTTGGGATAATAGGCATCCTCCTCATAGAATACGGTATATTTTGAGACGAACAATTTCTTTAAGGTAGGACAGTAGCACTTATAGCCTTTCTGAGTGGAGTACCACCCGAGGAATATACACTTCCGGGAACGTGCCTCAAATTTGCTTCAATCATGGGTATGGACAAAGACAACACAACTGAAGACTTTCTGAGGTAATGGGTTTACAAGAGGAAAATCAGGAAAGGTGGTAAGGAGTATTTGGACGGGAGTGGCATAATTGAGGATTTTAGAGGGCATTCGGTTGATAAGGTAGACTGCAGTCAAGACTGCATCTCCCCAGAAGGAAGTAGGCATATTGCGTTCCATCAGTAACGTTCTAGTTACCTCCAACAAATGACGGTTCTTTCGTTCCGCTATCCCATTTTGTTGAGGTGTATAAGGACAGAATGTTTGATAGTGAATACCTTGCTGATCAAGAAATTCTTTAAATGTGTTACTTAGGTACTCCCTTCCATTGTCACTGCGGAGGACTTTGATAGGGGTTTGGAATTGGGTTTTTACAAAGTTATGGAAGTTTTGGAACACTTGAGCGACTTCTGATATTTCTTTCATCAAGTAAACCCACGTGACCCTAGTGTGATCATGAATGAAAGTAACAAATCATTTCTCATTAGTCCGGGTTTTTGTTCTTGCTGGGCCCCAGATGTCACTATGGACTAGTTGGAATGGGGTTTTAGGCCCATGATCCTGCCTCTTATCTCCTCAAAACCGTCATTGAGCCTAAGGAGGAAGTCATAGATTCTTCCTTCTTTCACGATCTTCCGATACAATTGAGCATCTTCAACGTCCTTCCACGGGTGTACTTCAAATAGGTCCTGTTGTTGCAAAGTTTTAACAGGGCATTGTAATAATCAGTTACGGTCAAGTTACCTTGTCGCAAATCTTGAAGTTGGCGTTTCAAGTGAATTAACGCAGCGGTATTATCAAGGGATGAGTAAGTTCTTTGAGCAGCATCCCAGATTTCCTTCGCGGTATTTGCTAAGAGATAGCCTTCACTAATTTCCACAGTCATAGAGTTGCACAACCAAGTCATAACTTAGTTGTTTTCAGCAAACCATGTATCAAAAATTGGATCATTAGAGGCTGGTTGAGGTGCTGCCCCACTAATATACTATTCCTTACGCTTGCCACGAATATACCTTAGTACACTTTGAGACCACTGGAGATAGTTTCTGCCGTTGAACCGATGGTTAATGGCCATAATCTGAGTGTCTGAGTATTCTGATGCCATCACGGTATTGTGGGTAGTGGACGAGTTTGAGGAGGAAGATGAATGTTGAGTTTCAGGAGTAGTACCAGACATGAGTGTGGTTGGAGTGGTCCTGGTTTTGGTGGAACTCTCAGGGACAGAACCGACAAGAGGAGGAAAATCAGAGGGATTCATGATTCTGGGAAAAAGGTCGCCAGAAACCGCCGTAGGCGACGGCGTGTGGTGGTCACGCGTCGGGAGAGTGTGGTCAGATTGCCGCCGCTCTTCGGGGTTTTGCCGATCGGCGCCGTCCGATCACTTCTAGGTGGGCGGTGTGCTCTAATGCGCCGGCATTATCCAGATCAAAGCAGACCGTCCCCCCTGCTCTCTCTCTCTCTCTCTCTCTCTCGTGTTTCTCTCACTCCTCACCATCTCTCAGGTCCGCCGGCGTTCTCTCTGGCAACGGAACATCTCTCCTGGCTTTGATACCATATTGAAATGGAGAGCTCAATATTATTCACTCTAATTATTTCAACATGATAGTTTACAAGGTATATATAGGCTAGATGTTGCTGATAGACATAATGAGGATTAATGGAGAATAATGAGAATGCAATCATGATCTTTCCTTATTTAGGGACCCTAGAATCAGGGATATGATTTAGAGATATGATATAGCTGAAATTATGGGATTTCTAACAGGTCCCTAGTGTTTTCAGGCTCTGGGTCCGTGTTTCAAATGTGTTTGAGAGTTTTATCTTCTTCTGGTTGTGTTCTTTTGATTTTCACCCATGGTGAGGTCGTTATAAGTTGTTTGGTTTGATTATTCGTTCCTGGAGAGATGTTTGGTTTGGCTCTTTTTGCTTTAGCTATTTTATGTTAGCATTGGAAGTGTTGTTTGGTCCCTGGTGAAGCCATTCGTTGTTACTTTGGTCCCTTGTGAGACCGTTCACGATTGTTTTTAGTCCTTTATGAGACCGTTCGTTGATGCTTCTACTATGGTTTGGTACTCTTTGTTGTTCAGCTCTTGGTGAAGCTAGTGGTGGACTTTTATTAATTGAGTTCAGGACTATGGATCCGACAATCATTATTTCCTTGGTGATCAATTGCTGCTCATATACAAGTTGTTTCCAGCTTGAGGGGGAGTGTTAAGAATAGAAAGTTTAGAATTAAAATATTAATTACGTAATATTATTATTAGATATGAATATGTAATCATTATGATTTGATTTGATTTGATTAGAACAGATTCTAGGTTTAGGGTTGGTTTGTCAGTTCGCCTATATAAAGGCCTTTTTGTATTCTCTTTTGTTCTTAAGGATCAATAATATTCAAAGTATTTTCCTGTGCTTCAATGTGATCCTTCAATCTCAACAGTTACAAGCATAGCAAATGAAAGAAAACAACACGTGCCACAAAGAGACCATATTCCTAGCACTTTGGGAGGCTAGACTCTCCCACCACAAAGAACATATCATGTGCTCTTTCACCGAACCCACCCCCTTTTATTTCACTGGGCTCATTATTTCCTCTCCTCCTTGCATATGCTATAAGACCAGCAATGATATAAGGCAATGAATGTTAGACTTTAAAGGAACAACATGAACATATAGTGGGAGTAGTTAAGAAGAGGATATTGAGATGGATGTGTAGTCATTCAAAAAAAGATAAAATTTGTAATGAACTTACAGGTGGAAGGGTTGGAGTGGCATCTATTGAAGAGAAAATGGTAAAAAAATCTTTTCAAGTAGAGGAGGGGAGATCAAGCGATAAGAGTCTTTTAAAAAGGGCTAGAGGAGCACTAAGGAGGACACCCAATGAGGTAATTGAACGAGACTTTTTGGTTAACAATCTATCCAAAGATTTGATCATTGATAGAGCACAATAATGTCATGCAATCTATATAGCAGACCCTACCTAGTGGGATAAGGATTGTTGTTGTAACTGCCTTGAGTACACGGACACTAGTAGCTTCTTTTGCCTTTCAAATATCAACGGGCTCTCAAGACTCTTACCCCTCTTTTTCTTACTCTTCCTAGCATAAGTAAGAACTAAAGGCCTATTTCCATCACTACTCAAATACCATTTAGCTTCTTTAGACCACTAACAAAGCTTAACTCATAAGATTTTCTAAGATCAGCACTTCTAGAAGCTAAATAAAAAAAAAGTTCCAGAGTCAGTAGATAAAACTGTTAATGTATTTAATATGTATTAGGGCTTCTAATTCATAATGGGCCTATGTATTCCAAGGCCTCCTACTTATGTGTATATATACCCCTTATACATATGAATGAAACTATCTCTTTGATTCACTTAGGTTAACATGGTATCACAGCTAGGGAAATTCTAGGGTTTATTTGTTATGTGCTGTGCGTTCAGTTTCTTGGTATACTGTACATACTGTACAGTGAGAGCGAGAGCTAGAGCGGGAGAGGGAGGAGAGTTCTGTTACGCTGTCTTTCTACAGAAACGCGCCGGCTCAGTGGTATCCCTGTCCCCAGACCGGCCAAACCCAGGTGGTCCGGTGAACTTCCGACGGCGTTTGGACGGCGCGTGACCTACACGCGCCTGACACACAGCGGCTATTCTTCGTCCCTCTACAGACACGCGCCGGCTCAGTGGTATCCCTGTCCCCAGACCGGCCAAACCCAGGTGGTCCGGTCATTTTCCGGTGGTTTATGACGGCGCGTGACCTACACGCGCCACCCCACACAGCAGCTCTCTCCGGCGCGTGACGGCGCGTGACTCAACGTTTCCAGCAGCGTTTTCTTCCTCTGTGGTCGACTAACTCTCTGCAACGTTCTTCAGTGGTTTTTTTTTTGTGTTGTGGGTTCAAGTTCTGGACTCTCTTCTGCCTCGTTTTTACTGAGCTTCTGTACTGTTGCAGCAACTTTTCTGATTTGTCTGGTGCACCACTTACTTCTTCACTGCTTATTCAGTGTCTCTGGTAATTTCTGACATTTCTTCGCTTTTGGTGACTGAGTTCTGTTGGTTTTGTGCTGGAATTTGTGATTTGGTCACTAGGGTGTTATTTGGTGCTATATTGTCTCTTTGTTATTGGAGGATATTCAAATCACATTTGGGATATTTTACCTCTGGGTTGATAATTTTTAGCCTGCTATCTGGTGGATATTTGGATTTTGTGATAGTTTGTGGTTTTTTACTCTGATTTAGTCTTAGTTCTATCAATTCTGTGGGACTGTTCTTTCTTTATGGCGGACTCTAAGCCTAGTATGACTACTGAATTTGTCCCAGTTTCTAATAAAATTACTGATCATAAATTAAATTGGACAAATTATGTGGATTGGAGTAAGACTGTTCGGATGTATTTGCTGAGTATTGAAAAGGAAGGTCATTTGACTGAACCACCTCCTCGAGATGATCCTAAATTAGCATGGGCTAGAGCTGATGCTCGTCTTTTCTTACAAATTCAGAACTCTATTGACAGTGACATTCTTTCCTCTGTTAGTCATTGCAATACAGTCAAAGAACTTATGGATTACCTAGAGTTTTTGTATTCTGGGAAAGGGAACATTACTCGAATACACGATGTCTGTAAAGGTTTTTATCGTGCTGAGCAACAGGGCCGCTCCCTGAAGAATTTCTTCATGGATTTTAAACGAATGTATGAGGAAATGAAAATGTTAATGCCACCCACATCTGATCTTCAGGTACAAGTAGACAATATGGAAAAACAAGCAATTATTAGCTTCCTTACAGCCCTT
The DNA here is from genome assembly GCA_037074505.1 of Albizia julibrissin. NCBI lineage: Eukaryota > Viridiplantae > Streptophyta > Magnoliopsida > Fabales > Fabaceae > Albizia > Albizia julibrissin. The sequence continues at coordinate 59,532 of CM073480.1, read as the reverse complement.
GATCCAGCTTATGAGACAATTCGATCTCAGATTTTGTCTAGTTCTGAGCTTCCTTCGCTTCAGGATGTGTACTCTCGTGTGTTGCGAGCTGATAGCTTGTCTCAACCTACTTTTAATCCTAATGCTAGTGCTTTAGCTAGCCGTGGTCCTATTAACTACAGGAACCAAGATGTGTTGCGACAAGCAACTGTTACTGCGAATCCTGTCTCTAGTGCTAACAGGAGTCAAGGCCTCTCAAGACAAGGAACCAATCAGGCTGTCTGCTACTATTGTAAGGAACCTGGTCATACTAAGCGTCATTGTCGGAAGTTACAAAATAAATTACAGCGCCATGGATCAGTTCATATGGCTCAATCTTCCGATACCTCTGACAATGCTTCATCCACTCCTAGTGCACTTGCTACAGGTAACCTCAATTCATGTCTTGCTACTTCCTCCTCGAAGTGGATGATCGATTCCGGTGCTACTGATCATATGACAGGTAACCATCATTTGTTCTCAGAATATACGCCTTATGCCAACCATTCTTCCATAACTGTTGCCAATGGCTCAAACTCTCGTGTTCTTGGAACTGGCACTGTTAAACCTACCCAGTTTATTTCTATGTCATCTGTTCTTAATGTTCCTGACCTTGTGTTTAATCTTTTATCTCCTAGTAGACTTACTCGCCAATTGAACTGTTTTATTTCATTTTTTCCTGACCATTGTTTGATCCAGGATCTCACGACGAAGCGCATTATTGGTAGGGGGTATGAATCTGGTGGTCATTACTTCCTTGATGATCGAGTGCCTCGTCCAGCTGCTTGTTCTGGTGGTGTGTCTCCTTTTGATGTTCATTGTCGCCTAGGTCACTTGTCTTTGTCCTCCTTAAAAAGGATGTATCCTCAGTTTTCTCATGTGTCGTCTTTACAGTGTGAGTCATGTCAATTTGCTAAACATCACCGTGTTCACTTGCCACCTCGGGTCAATACACGGGCTATGTCCCCTTTTTCTTTAGTTCATTCTGATATTTGGGGACCATGTCCTGTTGAGTCTAAGCCTGGCTTTCGTTATTTTGTTACTTTTGTTGATGATTATTCTCGAACTACCTGGCTTTATTTAATGAAGAATCGTTCAGAGTTGTTCTCTCACTTTTGTAATTTTTGTGCTGAAATTCAAACTCAGTTTGGTGTCTCTGTGAAAATCTTACGGAGTGACAATGCTAAAGAATATTTTTCTGCACAATTTCAAGATTATATGCTACAACATGGCATGATTCATCAGTCCTCTTGTGCCGATACACCAGCTCAAAATGGTGTTGCGGAACGTAAAAACCGGCACTTATTAGAAGTGGCACGGGCTTTAATGTTCCAAATGCAAGTCCCTAAACCTTTCTGGGCCGATGCTGTATCCACTGCGTGCTTTCTTATTAATCGTATGTCATCTCCTGTTTTGAGTGGAGACACTCCATATACAACTCTGTTTCCGTCCAACCCCTTATTCCCCATTGAACCAAAAATTTTTGGTTGCGTTTGTTTTGTTCGAGATGTTCGTCCCACTGTTTCAAAACTTGATCCAAAATCTCTCAAGTGTGTCTTTCTTGGGTATTCTAGGGTTCAGAAGGGCTATCGTTGTTACTCTCCCACTCTTCGTCGTTACCTTGTGTCTGTTGATGTTACCTTCCATGAGTCCACTCCATTCTTTCCTGTCCCACCTCGATCGACTAGTACTGCCGAAAGTTGTGATGATCTTTTAGTGTATACAGTTCAGGTACCACCAGTGCAAGCATCTGTTCCGCCACTTGTGTCACCACCTCTCACTCATGTTTATCATAGACGTACCAAGGATAGTAATGTCGTCGATCATGTTCATGCCCCTCCAATGCCTGTTTCGGCGTCTGATCCAGAACTCACACTTCTTAACCCTACTGTCGACACAGTGCCTATTTCCTCTACTTCTCCAGATACCCCTGATCTTGGTTCAGCCTCAATGCCAGCTACCTTTGAGTCTTCTGACGACTTGCCCATTGCCTTACGTAAAGGTAAGCGTACTTGTACCTATCCTATCTCATCTTGTGTTTCCTATAACCGCCTATCTCCTTCCTCCTACTCCTTCATCAACTCCTTAGACTCCCTCACCGTTCCTACTACTCTCCATCAAGCCTTAGCCCATCCTGGTTGGCGTATTGCGATGGAAGAAGAACTGATGGCCCTTGATATGGCTGGTACCTGGAATCTCGTTGATCTACCTCCGGGCAAGAAAGCTATTGGGTGTAAGTGGGTGTTCACTATTAAAACGAAAGCTGATGGGACTTTAGAACGTTTGAAAGCTCGACTAGTTGCCAAGGGTTATGCTCAGACTTATGGTGTGGACTATTCAGAAACCTTCTCCCCTGTGGCAAAACTATCTTCTGTCCGTCTCTTTATCTCTATGGCAGCCACGTATGGTTGGGATCTCCATCAGTTAGACGTTAAAAATGCCTTCTTGAATGGTGACCTGCTTGAGGAGGTATACATGGAGCAACCACCTGGTTTTGTTGCTCAGGGGGAGCGAGGGAAGGTATGCCATCTTAAGAAGTCTTTATATGGTTTGAAACAGAGCCCTCGTGCTTGGTTTGATAGGTTTAGTTGTGTGGTTAAAAAGTTTGGTCTAAACCAGAGTAAGTGTGATCACTCTGTGTTTTATCAACAGACAGATGCTGGAATGATTCTCCTAGTGGTATATGTTGATGACATTGTTATTACGGGTAGCAATACTGTGGGAATCTCATCACTCAAGGCCTTTCTTAATTCTCAATTTCAAACAAAAGATTTGGGTTCATTGAAATATTTTCTTGGAATTGAGGTTATGAGAAGCAAGAAGGGCATTCTCTTAACACAAAGGAAATATGTTCTTGATTTGCTAAAAGAAACCGGAAAACTTGGAGCAGCACCAAGCAGCTTTCCCATGATTCCTAATCCTTTTTTGGACATTGATGACCGCATACCGTTTGACAAGCTTCCTGAGGATGTAAGGAAAAAGGTTAATCCTGAAAAGATCAAACCATTTGCGTATCCTGAAAGATACCGAAGACTAATCGGAAAGTTGAACTATCTCACAGTAACTCGCCCTGATGTGACTTTTCCAATTAGTGTATTAAGCCAATTTATGACAGCACCAACTGTTGCTCAGTGGGAAGCATTAGAACATGTCTTACATTACTTGAAGGACTCACCTGGTCGTGGTTTACTCTACACAAATCATGGCCACAACAAAATTGAGTGTTTTTGTGATGCAGATTTTGCAGGCTCAAAGGCTACCAGGAGATCCACTACAGGATATTGTGTATTTGTGGGTGGGAATTTAGTGTCTTGGAAGAGCAAGAAGCAGAATGTAGCCTCTAGATCTAGTGCAGAAGCTGAGTATAGAGCTATGGCTCAGTCAGTACAGGAGATTGTGTGGATTCACCAGTTAATGAAGGAAGTTGGTCTCACAACCTCATTGCCTGCAAAATTATGGTGTGATAATAAAGCTGCCTTGCACATAGCCTCTAATTCTGTGTTTCATGAACGTACAAAACACATTGAGATTGACTGTCACTTTGTACGTGATAAAATCAAGGAGAATTTTATATCTACAGGACATGTGAAGTCTAGCGACCAATTGGGTGATCTCTTGACTAAGGCACTAAATGGGGTTCGAGTTGACTATCTTTGTAACAAGTTGGGCTTAATTGACATTTATGCTCCAACTTGAGGGGGAGTGTTAATGTATTTAATATGTATTAGGGCTTCTAATTCATAATGGGCCTATGTATTCCAAGGCCTCCTACTTATGTGTATATATACCCCTTATACATATGAATGAAACTATCTCTTTGATTCACTTAGGTTAACAAAAACATTTCCCTTAAAAACATGTGCATTTTACTATAAACACTTTTCCTATGAAAAAATAGAAAAAGAACAAAGGAAAGCATCAATAGCATACTGCAAAAAGAACTCTATGCTCTAAAAATTAATCAAAGTTAATTGCCTCAAGCTCTGAAACTAAGAGCACAACTAAGATTCACCAAACACCAAAAACTACTATAAAAGTAACTAGCATTTTGGAAAATGGACAACATAAATGTTCACCGTTTCCAAACATGAAAATGAGAGGATAGCTTGGCGAGTTGGCTTTTCTGAACAAAAGCTCCCCAATAGAAACAAGAACCGGTAAATGTTAAGGGAAACAGAAAAAGTAAACAAGGATTTATGGTGGGGAGAGAAACAAAACAGCCCTGCTACAAAATAATCCAATTGCTATTTGCATATTTGAAATAAATCTCAGCAGTCTCAACTCAATAGTGCTTTCCAAATAAGTTGTTAATATGCCCTATAGTGACAGCTATATGGGCATAATCTTAAATTCCAGGTTTTCATTTAAGTACTGTCAATTAAGTATACATTATAGAACAGACATGAAAACTGAACTAACTTACAAGGATCGTGTACAAACTGTTTTTGCCCATTGTCATTCCATGAGGAAACAGCCATAATGGACCTAAAAAAGACAATATTAACTTTTAAACATAGATCATAGAGACTTTATAAATATATAGAGAGTCAAGGGCAAGAAAATGAGCACTCCACTCTTGAATACTGTTAGAAGATATTATGCATTTATTAGGATGATTAGGAAATATTATGTATTTATTAAGATAACAAGAAATCAGGGATTAGATGATTAGGATCAATTGTCTTAATTAGCCCATTTAATTCTAAGGGCTCTTACTCATGTATAAATACCCCATATGCATATGAATCAATATACAACGTAGAATACATATTCTCTCCTCTATTTGTCTACATGGTATCAGAGCGATCTGTGTGTTGAAGCTTCTGTCTGGCGATTTTTTTTCCGGCGACATTTTTCCGGCGTGCACAGTGTCAGAGAGAGAGAAGGCGTTTTCCGGCGACCAGTTCCCGACCGTTTCTGCGACCACGCGCCACCTTCCCGTACTCAGAAGGTCCTGATCGGCCAAACCCCTCTAGCTGCATCCTGTTTCACCAGCGCGTTGCTTGCCACGCGCCTCCCTGCTGTCCGCCGGCGCGTGAAGGAATTTTCCGGCGATTTTTCCGCCGGTGATTGCTGCATTTGGATCGACTTGGTGTTCCCGTCATATCCCCGGTAGTTTCGTGTTGTGGGTCATCTGTTTCAGAATTCCGGTAGTGAACAGTGACCGCGTTTTTTGGCATTTGGATCTGTTTTTGGAGTTGTTCGCGTTTTTTGGCATTTGGATCTGTTTTTGGAGTTGTTCACAATTTTTTGGGACTGTTGTGGCTCTGATTGGTTGATTATCTCCTTGGTTGAGGTTCGTATTCTGTCAGTTTTTTGGCCACATTATATATCTATGGCTGATTCCAAGGCTAGTGTCACTGAAATTGTTCCGATACATAACAAAATCACTGATCATAAGTTAAGTTGGACTAATTATATGGATTGGAGCAAAACTGTCCGTATGTACTTGCTTAGCATTGAGAAGGAAAGACATCTAACCGATGCTCCTCCCAGGGATGATCCTAAGATGGCTTGGGCCAGGGCTGATGCCCGTTTATTCTTGCAAATCCAAAATTCTATAGAGAGTGATATACTTCCTTCTGTGAGCCATTGTAATAATCTTAAAGAACTCATGGGCTACCTAGACTTTCTCTATTATGGGAAAGGAAATATTACCCGTATTCACGATGTTTGCAAGGGATTTTATCGTGCTGAACAGTAAGGCCGTCTCTTGAAGAATTTTTATATGGATTTTAAGATGTATGAAGAGTTAAAGATGTTGATGCCACCTACCACTGACCTTCAGGCGCAAATTGACAATATGGAAAAACAGTCAATTATTAGTTTCCTAACTGCGCTTGATCCGGCCTATGAGACAGTTCATTCCCAGATTTTGTCGAGTTCTGAACTTTCGTCGCTTCAGGATGTGTATTCACGTGTCGTCCGTGCAGATAGTCTCTCCCACTCAACTTCTACTCCTACTGCTAGTGCTTTAGCTGGCCGTGGCCCCAATGATACCCGCATCCAGAGCTTCTCGAGTCCCGGAAGTAATACATCGTCTTCTGTTGATACAAGGAACGAAAGTCTTCCACGTCAGGGCAACAATCCTTCGAATCCTAGCCCTATTGTCTGCTACTATTGCAAGGAACCAGGACATACCAAACGTTACTGTCGTAAGCTGCAAAATAAGCTGCAACGTAGTGGTGCTGCTCACATGGCTCAATCCTCTGATTCTCCTCATATGGCTCCATCCTCGGCTGCTTCTCCCACACCGGCTGCACTTGCTACAGGTAACTGTGATTCGTGCCTGGCTACTTCTTCGTCTAAGTGGATCATAGATTCCGGTGCCACTGATCACATGACAGGTAACCATCATTTGTTTTCTACATATGCACCTTACGCTAACCCCACCTCGATAACAATCGCCAATGGTTCCTCCTCTCATGTCCTTGGATCTGGCACTGTTACCCCTACATCTTATGTTTCCTTGTCCTCCGTCCTTAATGTGCCTGATCTTGCATTTAATCTTCTATCTCCTAGCAAACTTACTCGCCAAATGAACTGTTTTATCTCACTTTTCCCTGATCACTGTTTGATCCAGGATCTTACGACGAAGCGGATTATTGGTAGGGGCTATGAAGCAGGCGGTCATTACTTTCTTGCTGATACGGTGCCGCGTTCTGTTGCTTGTTCTGGTGGTTCATCCCTTTTTGATGTTCACTGTCGTCTTGGTCATATGTCATTGTCTTCATTAAAGAAATTGTATCCTCAGTTTCATCATATGTCGTCCTTAGAGTGTGAGTCGTGTCAGTTTGCTAAACATCACCGTGTTCATCTGACACCTCGCTATACCTAATGAAAAGTCGTTCTAAGTTGTTTTCTCACTTTTCCAATTTTTGTGCTGAGATCAAAAATCAGTTTGGTACCTCTGTGAAAACATTGAGGAGTGATAACGCTAAAGAGTATTTTTCCGCCAAGTTTCATGACTATATGCTTACCCATGGCATGATTCATCAGTCCTCTTGTGACGATAACCCCGCCCAAAACGGTGTTGCCGAAAGAAAGAACCGACACTTATTAGAAGTTGCTCGGGCCTTGATGTTTCAAATGCACATTCCAAAACCTTTTTGGGCCGATGCTGTGTCCACGGCTTGCTTTCTTATCAATCGTATGCCAACTCCTGTCCTTCGTGGTGATATTCCATACACTACCCTGTTTCCTTCTAAACCCCTGTTTCCTATTGACGCAAAAATATTTGGCTACGTTTGTTTTGTTCGAGATGTCCGCCCTACAGTTACCAAACTTGATCCAAAATCTCTCAAGTGTGTTTTCCTTGGCTACTCTAGAGTTCAAAAAGGTTATAGATGTTATTCTCCCAGCCTTCGGCACTATCTTGTCTCTACAGATTTAACCTTTCATGAGTCCACCTCATTCTTCCCTGTACCTGCTACGCCCCCTTCCTTAGCCACCCCTACCGGTCTTGATGACGTATTGGTCTATGAGGTATGTTTACCACCTATGCAAGCAACTGTGCCAGCTCTGGGAAAACCTCCCATCCATCATGTTTATCAGAAGCGTCCCAATGAAAGTAATGTTGCCGCTCCTGTTCATGACCCACCAATGGTGCCCGCTTCGGCGTCTGATCCTGATTCAGTCCCTTCCACTCCTGCCTCTGTGCCAGATCAGCCCACCATCCCTGACACCTCTGATAATGACTTGCCTATTGCCCTCCGTAAAGGTAAACGCTCTTGTGCCTATCCTATTTTCTCTTTTGTTTCCTATAATCACCTTTCTCCTACATCCTGTTCGTTCATAGCTTCTGTTGACTCCATTACCATCCCTACTACTCTCCACCAAGCCTTAGCCCATCCAGGTTGGCGTATTGCTATGAAGGAAGAAATGATGGCCCTTGATCAAGCAGGTACCTGGAATCTTGTTGATCTACCCCCGGGCAAGAAAGCTATTGGTTGCAAGTGGGTCTTCGCCATCAAAACCAAGGCCGATGGCACCTTAGAACGCTTGAAAGCATGGCTCGTTGCCAAGGGCTATGCTCAGACCTATGGTGTTGACTATTCTGAAACCTTCTCCCCTGTGGCCAAATTGTCCTCTGTCTGTTTATTTATTTCACTGGCAGCTACTTATGGTTGGGAACTTCATCAGTTGGATGTCAAAAATGCCTTCTTGAATGGTGATCTTCTTGAAGAGGTTTACATGGAGCAACCACCTGGCTTTGTTGCTCAGGGGGAGTGTGGGAAGGTATGTCACCTTAAGAAATCACTATATGGCTTAAAACAGAGTCCTCGTGCATGGTTTGACAGATTTAGCATGGTAGTTAAGGACTTTGGTCTAAATCAGAGTAAGTGTGACCATTCTGTGTTTTATCAGCAAACAGAAGCTGGCTTGATCCTATTAGTGGTATATGTTGATGACATTGTTATTACGGGGAGCAACGCATCTGGAATATCATCACTAAAAGCCTTCCTGAATTCTCATTTCCAAACGAAAGATTTGGGTCAATTAAAATACTTTCTTGGGATTGAAGTTTTGAAAAGAAAAAAAGGTATTCTTTTGACGCAGCGGAAATATGTTCTGGATTTGCTAAAGGAGACAGGAAAACTTGGGGCAGCCCCAAGTAGCTTTCCCATGATTCCTAATCCTTTTTTGGAAATTGATGATAGCATACCATTTGATGAACTACCAGAAAATGTAAGAACCAAGGTTGATCCGGAGAAGATTAAGCCATTTGCCTACCCTGAGAGATACCGTAGATTGATTGGGAAGTTGAACTATCTCACGGTGACTTGTCCTGATGTTACATTCCCAGTGAGTATGCTTAGTCGATTCATGACAGCACCGACTGTGGCTCAGTGGGAAGCTTTGGAGCATGTCTTACATTACTTGAAGGGATCACCTGGCCGTGGTATACTCTATACAAATCATGGTCACACTAAGATTGAATGTTTTTGTGATGCGGATCATGCTGGGTCAAAGTCTACCAGGAGATCCACTACAGGATATTGTGTGCTTGTGGGAGGAAATCTAGTGTCCTGGAGAAGCAAGAAGCAGAATGTGGTTTCGAACTCTAGTGCAGAAGCTGAGTATAGAGCCATGGCTCAGTCGGTACAGGAGATTGTGTGGATCCACCAGTTAATGAAGGAGGTTGGCCTTACCACATCATTACCTGCAAAATTGTGGTGTGATAACAAAGCTGCTTTACATATAGCTTCCAATTCTGTGTTTCATGAACAAACGAAACACATTGAGATCGACTGTCATTTCGTACGTGATAAAATCAAGGAGAACTTCATTTCTACAGGACATGTGAGGTCTAGCGACCAATTGAGTGATTTTTTAACTAAGGCTCTAAATGAGACTCGGGTTGATTACCTTTGTAACAAGTTGGGCTTGATTAACATCTACACTCCAACTTGAGGGGGAGTGTTAGAAGATATTATGCATTTATTAGGATGATTAGGAAATATTATGTATTTATTAGGATCACAAGAAATCAGGGATTAGATGATTAGGATCAATTGTCTTAATTAGCCCATTTAATTCTAAGGGCTCTTACTCGTGTATAAATACCCCATATGCATATGAATCAATATACAACGTAGAATACATATTCTCTCCTCTATTTGTCTACAAATACATACCTATCCTTGTCGAGAATAGCTGATGCTGCTTCAAAGTAATCAAAGAAATCAGGTGCTATTTCCATGTCATCTAAGATTGAGCAAAGGTATAATAAGGTCCAATATAAATGAATAAATAAATACAAATAATTCTTACAGATAAAAAACCCATTTCACCTTCAAGAATGATTACCCGGCTGAAATTATGCTTATAGAATAGCTGATCCAGAGCCCATTTGTAATGACCTGAGAAAGTCAAGCGTGAGCATAAATAGTTATGCAGATTTTTTTTCTCCAAGTGACAGAGAGTCTGCACCAATATGCAGGCCTGTTCATTATGAAATCTTTTAAACTACATAGAAAAATTGTATATGCAACCTTCTATTAATTTGAATACACAAAACTTAAGAGAGACAGGGAAAGCTAGAGGATAACTCTTACGTGCAATCTTGTAATAAGCTATTAACTCCCCTGGCCTTTCAGTATGCACTAGTTCAAAATCCAAATGCTGCATCAAATTATTATTTGCATGAAGGATTGTTCCAACCGGTAAACTATAGCATACAATAGCATGCATAAACAGAATTATTTTGGTCAAAATAATCACATTGATGTTGTTTATAACCAAAAACCTGTGTATTTTGTGGGTGCCACTGGTTCTATATTTTCAAAGAATAATCAAATACAATCTGTACAGATTTTGAGGTTTAGAGATATGAGAATATCTTCCTAACTTATCAAGGATGTCCTAGGATTTAATAAATAAGAATTAAAATCAGAATAAAAAAAATAGCAACATAAATAAATAAAAATAAGTACGAGACATTATGAACCACTCTCCAACTTCCTCGCAAGCTAGACAATGAATATTCAACATTCCCAGCTTGCTTCATAGTTCTTCAAACTTCACTGTGGCCAGACTCTTGGTCAATATATTTGCAAAGATCACTTGGATGAGACATATTTCAGATTCATGATTCCAGCACCTAGCTTCTCCTTGATTATATTCTTTCCAAGTTCCATATGTTTTATTCTATCATGATGCATAGTTTACAATGTCTCAAAAATCATTCTTATTAAAAAGAAGATACCATTGCCAATGTTCATCTTCAAGTATCTTAATATTCTATAAACTGCAGTCATATGCTCTTCAGTTGGATTGCTCATGAATTGACTGACTATGCTAACTGGGAAGCATGTGTCAGGCATAGTGTGTCAAACAAATGAGTTGTCTAACTAAGCTCTACTACCTTTCCTTATCAACTGATGTCCGATGGACTATCTTTATGAATACTGTAGAATCCCCAAACTTAAGGAGCAAGATCAGAAACTTAGGGAGCAAGTTTAGATCCAAAATTATAGGGAGTGATTAGGATAATTAATCTTGATTATTTCTTGATTTGTATAGTATCATATCAGGACCTAATTAATGTCTGATCCTATCATATGTGTATATATATGTAATCTGCCAGTGTGAATAATATATCGATCAATTCAGTCCTCCAATCCTCTTCATGGTATCAGAGCATCGGAGAGACTAATCGAGGCTGATTTGATTCAGAAAAAAGGGGTTAGTTTTTTTCTTACTCGGGAGTTCAATCGTCTTCCTTGGCAGAGTTGTCGGCAGCCTCTGCTCTCTCGACAAGATCAATTCATAGTGAGTCTACCCTCCCAGTCGAAGTCTTGGCATGCCTTTCATCTTCCATAAACCACTCTTGAGTTTTTCGGCGTGTCGTCCATCTCACCTACTCTGAAGATCTCAGTTCTCGGCAATCTCTATCCGTCTCGGCCTGTCGCTGCAAGCTTCGTCACCAGCTTGCAATCTCGGCATTTTGGTCCTCCCTCGGCATTACCCTTGATTTCTTCAGCATTTTTCAGGTCACTCATTCGACATTTTCCTCAGGGTAACACTGCCAGGTTGCTCTTCGGGTATTCATTCGGCGTCTTCGAGTTTACTTAGTGCTAGGTATTCATTTTTTTTATAAAGAAATTAAACTAATAATTTCTTCTTCAAGTCATTATGTCTACTATCTCCGACGCCTTTTCCTTTGTGCCGCGATTTGGTTCTAATGACATCTCCACTGTCCTTCTTGTCTCTGAGAAACGTACTAGTAACAATTAGCGGGAATTGTCTCAATCCATGATTCTTGCTCTCGATGGAAGGGATAAACTTGAATATATAACTGATGAAGCAAAAAGACCCCCAACATCAGAAACCAAGGAGTTTTGAAAATGGAAGTCTGAAAAATGCATTACTATCCTCTTGGTTGATCAATGCAATGTCATCCTCAATTAAGAAGAGTGTCATGTACCTTCCTTCAGCTCGGGAAATTTGGGAAGCCCTTCGTGAGACATATAGTACTATAGGGAATAGGTCCCGCATATTTGATGTTAAGAAAAAGTTGTGGCAGCTTAAACACGACCATATGCCACTTAATGATTATTATCTTGAAAAATCAGCACTTTAGCAAGAATTTGATGCCCTAAGGAATAAAACTCATCATTGCGAGGCTGATGCTAAAGAAGATTCCAAAGAGAAAGAAGAGGAGAGAGTATACGAGTTGCTGGCTGGCCTTAATGTGATTTATGATGATGTTCAGCTTGGATTCTCAGTCAAGAACCCATGCCTTCTGTGTGTGAAGTCTACACCATTTAGTGCAATGAAGAGGATAGGCACAAATCAATGTTTCAGAATCAAAATAATTCCGTTGCTACTCATGTACCTCTTGAGGCCTCAGCACTTACTGTTTGGTCCATGAAATCAAAAGGTTCTAAAGGCCGACTATTATGTGATCATTGTAATAAACATGGGCACACAAAAGACACTTGCTAGAATCACCATGGTAAACCGTCCAACTGGAAGCCGAAGAAAGGGAAAGGAATGGGTTGTGTGGCTGAAGGTTCCAAAGAATCACCCCAAAGTGACCAGGTAAGCAAAATCATGGAAATGCTAGCCACACTATAGACTACGAAACAACCTACTGCCATAGTAGTCAGAAAGGTAATTTCTTTCAAGCCTTAGTTGTGATAAAAGGTTTGTATACAATATATTGTTGGATTGTTGACTCAGGTGCCTCAGATCGTATAACTGACAATAAGACTCTCTTCTCATCATATACTCCTATCACCAATGGAGTGACTGTGCGGATTGCTGATGACTCTGAGTCTGTTGTGAATGGAATTGATTCAATCAAAATCTCTGCTCACTTACTCTTCACTCTGTATTACATGTTCCAAAGGTGAAGTGTAATTTATTATCGGTGAGCAAATTAGCTAATGATAAACGATGTTAGGCTAACTTATTTGGTATTTATTGTCTTTTTCAAGATTTGATGATGGGGACGATGATTAGGAGTGAGAAAAACCTCGATGGTCTCTATCTTGATGAAAGTGATAGTCGTAAGATTAAATCTTGCAATAAAGTGTCTCGTCCCAAGACTAATGACTTGGAGTTATGGCATTAACGTCATCACCTGTGATGTCATCTTCCATGAAAATACTCCCTATTATTCCTTGTCTGGAATTCAAGGGAAGAGAGATGGTGAATTCCAGACAAAAGAGACACTAGAAGATGACCAGCCAATTACAGTTTATACACCTATCCAAACAGAACCTGATCTTACTCCTGATACCTCTCATAATCCTAATACTCCTGATAACCTTATACCCCCGATAATGTGCCAATTCCGGGGGAGACACAAACAAGTGGGGTAATACCTACATACGACGACACAAAAAAGGTAATGAGCCACAGGCTATTAACACTCACTAAGAGTCAGAACTGAAGGCATGTCTAGGAGAAACAGTGGTAACAAAGGGTTCTGACCTTTATCCTCCTATTGCAATACGAAAGAAGCCCATATCATACACTCGACATCCCATTGAGAGGTTTGTCTCCTATAATGCCCTTTCATCTAAATATAAGGCATTTGTCTCTCATCTTAATAGTATCAAGGTACCAGACACGATTGATGCGGCCATGGCTATACCTGAGTAGAGGCAAGCAGTCTTGGAAGATATGGAGGCTCTCAAACGAAATAACACATAGGATGTAGTAGATCTACCTCAAGGAAAGAAGCATGTTGGATGCAAATGGTTATTCACTCCTAAGTATACTGCAGATGGAACACTTGAGAAATACAAAGCTAGACTGATTGCATTTGCAGTAAGTGTGGTTAGCCAGCATTCCCATAATCCTAAATAGAAACATTTAAATGAAGTCTACAGGATCCTTCATTATTTGAAGGGATCTCCGGGACATGGTTTGCTGTTTAAGAAAACTGACAAACGGAATGTAGAGTTATTTACAGATGCTGATTAGGTAGGTGATCAAGATGAAAGTAAATCCACATCTAGATATTGTACATTGGTGTGGGGTAACTTGGTCAAATGGAGAAGTAAAAAGCAAAGTGTAGTTGCAAGAAGCAATAGTAAAATTGAATATAGGGTTATAATACTAGGAATCTATGAAGGCATATGGATAAAGCGTGTACTTGAAGACTTGAGGAAGTGCAAATATTTGCCAATCAAGGACTAATGCGATAACATGGTTGTGATTAATATTGCCCACAATCCGGTTCAGCATGATAGAACCACGCATGTCGAGATAGACAGACATTTTATAAGGAACATAGTTGACGAGGGTATCGTTGATCGAAGGTATATACCCTCTAAAGAACAGACTGTAGACATCCTCACTAAAGGATTGCCCAAGGACAGGTTTGAGTATCAAATTGGCAAGTTGAACTTGGTTGATATTTACAATCCAACTTGAGGGAGTGTAGAATCCCAAAACTTAAGGAGCAAGATCAGAAACTTTGGGAGCAAGTTCAGATCCCAAATTGTAGGGAGTGATTAGGATAAGTAATCTTGATTATTTCTTGATTTGTATAGTATCATATCGGGACCTAATTAATGACCGATTCAGTCATATGTGTGTATATGTGTAATCTACCAGTGTGAATAATATATCGATCAATTCAGTCCTCCAATCCTCTTCAAAGATCAACTTTGTCATTTGCTTCCAAAGGAAGTCTACTGGTTTACACCCTAACATACTGGTTCTTTCAGAATGTACTTCCTTTGTGTGGCAGCAATCCCTTCCTTGGACATTGCCACCTCTATTACAAGGAAATACTTGAGACATTCTAGGGTCTTTAATTTAGATTCCTTGACAAGAGAGCACTTCAACTATTCAATCTCATCTTTATTATTTCTAGTACCATTTCATCTACATAGACTATAAGGATAGTGATCAGCCCATACCTAGAATTTTTTGTAAATAGTGCATGATCAGCATGTCCCCGCTCGTTACAAACACTTTTGTTAGAGTATGTTGAGCCTGATGCTAAAATGAGCCGAGTATATACAAGAAGGGCAGCTACAGAGCCAACTAGAGAGAAGTGGGGCAAGGTTTATGAGAGGATAAAGGTAAAAGGGACCTCTAAAGTGGTCCCGACTAAAGGTGGCTCCGAACAGCAGGAGGTTTAGGCGAAAAGCCACTAACTCTGGCCTGTTTTCTTGAAGTGAAAGAATAAGTTGGGACAGGGAAGGGATATAAGAGGTGGTAGCAGTGACGGAAGGCTTTAGGCAAGATTTGGATGTTGTTTGGGAGAAAACCTGACCTCTTCAAAGTCAGAAGCTCTCTCTTTCGTCTATCCTTCTGCACCATCATCACTTAGTCTGCCAATTTCAGAGTGTTTTCCTAGCAGTATCAGGGGGATCAGTTTTGTTATTTTAAGGGGATGTAAATCTCCCTTACAAATTAATACAACCCAACGTTCAACCATCAAGAGCGTTGAGATTATTGCCCATATTCTTCCAAGCAATTCCTCTTATTTTTCTTATTTTTACCACTTTATTCTCGGTACCTATCAAAGGCACCCATTGCAGTCGGAATACCATGATGGAAGTGTTGTCCCTCATGTTATTATTGTCCAATTCAGGCTTGACATAATGCATGAAAGTAAAATAATTTATCACATAAAATTAAAAAAATAAATAAATAAACTAAGGTAACGTTGGAGGTATAGAAACTCAATTCTGTATCAATATACCTGCATATAAGTTAACTGATCATAGCTCAGAGCCTTGCTCTTGACACTTGGATGTGATCCATCCTGAAAATAGAAAAATGGTCACCCTCAGCTGTGTCTTGATGCGTTGGCAAAATAATGCCTGTGATTAAGTTTGTCCAATAAGACAACAGAAACTTCTTTTGCAAGCCAGAATTCATCCAATACCTGGGATATAAATAATGGATATTTTGAAGAAACAGATCTTTGATATCTGGAGATAAATTAGGAAGTTTACACCTCTTCACATTATAGACAAATTGTTCCCAAAAAAAAGCACAAGGCATTATAGTAAAGAAAATATGTTTATAGGGTGCATACTTCAATACAGAGTTAACAGTCCTCTCTAGATAATCAGCACGGTTACATGCCATGATCACAACAGCTGCCACTGGGACCTAGAAATTTCAGTGGGGGGAGTCATCCATATAATCAGTCGTCTTAAACTCTAGGAAGAAAATAAGTAGACAAAAAGTCTTATCAGACTAACAAATTTGAGTTAAACCTGTTCTTTGTCAATCATCCTCTGTAGACCTTTTCCTGAAATATTTATTTACAGAATGGTAAGTTCCTGGGTATTTAGTAGACAACCAAATATCATATTACGTTGAGATATAAGCAAGCATTTCATCCTAGATTTATAAGAACAACAAAGTGAAATTAGATCCTTCATTACAAATTCATGAAGAAAATACCCCTGCTTTCTTGCATAAATAAATAAATAAATGCATAAACATGATTTACAAGTTGTCATAAGATCTTGATGACCAAACAAAATTGTCACAGTATCTCAAAAGGTCAGACAATCATGACGTGGAGTTGCAGTATCCTGATGTGCAATCAAACCTAATTAATAGCAAATCAATCATCATCAACACTCAATCAATCATAAGCAACAATAAGAATACCTATATTATGGATTTAGGTGCAACAATCTCAATGATGCTTTTATAAAATATTGAATTTGAAGCATCCAAATCTTACATGAACAATACAGATTCATCAAAGGAGAGAGAGGGGAGATGGAGTGAAAAGAAGCACAATCTATATTTTTGAGATTTAAGGTGCATAACCTGGGGAATGGAGACAGGAAAGGGTTCAAACACATGCACTTTCAGCTTACCTCAGTCTGAATGACAAAGGCCAGTACCATGTACATTGTTAACTTATAAGCAATACACTAATCAAATTTTAAGTAAAAAAAAGGTACTGCACGAAAGGAATGCACCTCAGTAATTAAGTTACTATAAGGTGGCCGCAAAATTTCTTGAAGAAAATGTCAAGAAAATGCTTATACCAACCTCAATTAGTATATGCATCAACTGGTAGTTTCTGAAATGTAGAAAGAAGACTCAACCCCCTAAACACACACGACAAGCTGTCAGAACTTCATGATACTCTACCCTTTCACTTTCAACTAATGAATATGGTCCATCCGTTCTAATCTTACTGAAGGCTCAAAACTTCATGATAGTCTACCCTTTCTGCCTAGCATCTCAGACTTCAAATTGCGTGTCACTACATGTAATTGCCTCAAGGAAAATCAGATATTATCAATTCAATTTATTTTTCTTCCTAAGGCTAGATTTGACAGGGATGCTAAAGATCAAAGATTAATATGCCAACCTAGAGTCATGTAAAAAAATTAGGAAAG
The DNA here is from genome assembly GCA_037074505.1 of Albizia julibrissin. Taxonomy (NCBI): domain Eukaryota; kingdom Viridiplantae; phylum Streptophyta; class Magnoliopsida; order Fabales; family Fabaceae; genus Albizia; species Albizia julibrissin. The sequence continues at coordinate 42,169 of CM073480.1, read as the reverse complement.
CAATAGCCGATGAAGAGAGACATTAGCGCAAATAATAACATACTTTGGAGATCTTGAACAAGAGATTTTATCTGTCCACACTCTTGGTCTCGAAGCTTCCTCTCTTCTGAAATTGAACCAGTGTCTTGGTGAAAAAAATGAATTTTGACAAACATTTAACGTAACAAAAAATATTTGATGCATGGCAACGAAGTAAATAAATGAGCAAAATTAGATGCCATCAATTACACTAATAAGATGAGCTTAGGAACATGTATCCAACTAATAGCATCATTAGTGAAAGAGAACATAAGACAGCGTAGTCCAATAAAACTTGAGATGATACTTTGCAGTGATCCCCAGCTACTGATCACACACAAATACCCTAGAATGATATCAGTTTATGTGTGCATGGACAAATCACAATAAGGCTCAATTAATGACTAGATTTGGATAAACTAGACAATTTATGAGTTGAAACTTCAATAACAGGACATCCATCATACTTGATTTTTTTAAAAAAATAATAATATCATACTTGAAAATTGTTACAAGGCAAATGGTGGATGGTCAGAGAGGTCTCTGTTTCCTTTTATAGTCAACAAGTCAAGTATTTAATCACATTGTAAGAAACTACTCTTAGCTATAATAGTATGGGGGGCCATTATCATGTTTGTCAATGAATTGAATTCTTTTCTCTTTATCAATTCTCTCCCCCCGGTTCTATTCTCCAATGTGATATACACCATTGTACCATGCGATATACACCATTGTACCATACTGGTGCCAGAGCATCAATCCATTCATTTTGATGGTGCCTGATATGTAATAGGGGTTGTGAGAAGAGAGAGAAGAAAATTTAGGAATAATGAATAGATCGTTGTGGCCAAGAGGGTGATAGCAATTTTTAAGCAGTGACTTGTGGGAGAGACTAGCCTCTGGAACATTTCATTTTCTATCTGATTTCTCCATTATACCAGAGGAAAACTATTAGAATACACTTCTCCACATTTTTCTGGTTTTGCTGTCTACAGTTTCGGTGCAGGTTACACTATTGTCAAAGTTAGCTTCTGTTTCCATTAGTTAATGAAACCCGATAGTAGTCAATAAGTTGAGTAGTTAAAGGATACCTATTTGAGTGAGGTTGGTCACATTATAAACAACACCTAGCGCTAATGGAAGAGCAGGTTTGTTTTGTTTTTGTTGATGAATTTAATCTCTCCCTCTCTCTCTCTCACTACTCTATCATCTGTTCTTTCCTCTGGTTAATATGCACCATTAATAATGAATTTCCAAGTTCAAATAGCATATCTGATAGGTTATAATATTTTAAAATGATTATGGGCTCAAATAATGTTGAGTGGGGAAACAAAGTTGAACAGGTTAATAGAAAAATGAAATTGCATCTTGTAAGGGTGAAAAGGTTAAAAAAATGTGAAATCAGATTTCTTGATCCCGCCAAAGGGGGAAGGGTTATGCACAAAATGTCTCCCCCCCCCCCAAAAAAAAAAAAAAAAAAAAAACCAAGAACAAGAGTGAACCTATCACACAAACACACGTTTCCTTTTGATACAATTGTGTGCAGTCTAGACAACAAGCTACAGAATATATGGACCAAGTACATGCCTTTAAACCATTTCTTCATTGCACTTAAATTAGATGCAAAATTGAATTCTTCAACAAAAATATCTAACCTTCTAGGGCCACAATTCGCCCTTGTTGCAAGCTAATTTGATCAATCAGTGATCTCATTTGACTTGTACAGTGGTTTTCAGCTTCAATCTGACAAGCAACAATAAAATTTAGAATAGCATCTGGTATGGCTTCTGAATAATTCCCGAGGCATGCACAACTTAATCAACACTCTTAGCTTATTGAGCAACAAAATCAATTGGTCTAGGCCATGACTCTTATGAACACTACCAAATAAAGGACGATGAAAAAACCATGACAAAATTATTGTTTACCAAAATAATATTTAACGTATATAACAAAACCATAAGTTCTGATTCTTCTAGAGTTGTTTGAAGCATCGTTGACTTTCATGAAGAACTTAATAAAAGAAAGTTCTAGCAGAAATAGATTTAGGAGATGTCAATTGTGTCTGTTTCATGAAGCCTCTTCAGTCTTAACACAAAGCCTTCTAATAAAAAGGCACCACATCTTCTGCTTTGCTATTATTCATTTCCCTATTATTCGGAATCTTGTAAATCTTTTGTTCCAATTCTTTCTCCCTAACTTCTTGTAAAACTCCTAAAAAGTATCGTTGACCCTATGTTTTGTTGTCACGCCATACCTATGAATCACTTTGCAATTTTTACAAAGTATTCTACTAGAATTCCTTACCAAAGAGAAGTCAATCTACAATTTTAAGGCCCCACCTTTGTATGCGATTAAATGCTCATTCTGCTTGCTAAAGTAAGCTTTGGCAAAAAATCAAGAATGGATTGTCCTTTATCAAGGCATACCCATGATCTCTCGCATATTGTCCTACCTCCTTACTGACATGGCCATCAAGGTCCCCACTAATGAAGATCCTTTCATCTTGTGGTATGCCTTGAGCCAGCCCCTTCAAATCTTTGCAAAGTTTTTCCTTAAGATGTGCTTTTGTCCATGCTTGAGGTGCATAAGCACAGATAATGTTGATAGCATCAGGTCCAACAATCATTCTTAAGGATAAGATTATGTTCATAATCCTTTTAACTTCTGCCATATTCTTCTTCCATTCTTCATTAGCAAAGAGCCCAACCTTGTTGCTCGCATTTACTTTCCCCATGTACCCAAGTTTGAAATCTGTAAGTTCCACAACTTTTTCTCCAACCCATTTAGTTTCTTGAAGGCACAAGATGTTAATATTTCTTCATTTCATAACTTCCACCACCTCCATAGATTTATAAGACGAGGTCTCAATGTTCCAAGCACTGAATATGATCTTGCTTGTATGGACTAACTTCATTACCCACATATGTCAATTATAATGATGGAACCCTTGATCATTTGACATTGTACTCAAGCCATATAGTGTGTAGCTTCGGGGGAACAACCTAGGATGAGCACAAAAACATCTATTGTCTATATCCATGTGAGACTTGACAAAGTTTTATGTTGAAGAAGGAAAGATAATACAGTGTAAGCCTGTTGATACTCCACTTGAAGTGAGCTACAAGGAGAATCTTGAATCACTAGGCCTATGTCCAGAAAACAAGTAGTGTTTGCCTATACCTTGAGAGTTTACTTTAGTATTGATTTACAAGTATGCCTCCTCATTTCAATTCATGTATTATGCTCTCAATTTTAAACTCTTGAGCTGCACTTTCAAAGGCTAAATAAGCTTCTCTTGGTACCTCCCATATTTTATAAACCGTATTACAGAACATGAAATTATTTCCTTTATTATTGTTCATTGAATTAATAAACGTAGAAATAATTTAATTGTTCTTGGCTTTGCAAACTCTGAATTTCGTGTCATTCCCCTGGAGTTAGAAAACCCCACCACTTACATAGCTTGCCCTACTTTTTCCCAGAAAAAAAACATCATTATAGACAGACTCAATTGATGGTAGTTGTGCGGGTTTAATTTGTGACCATTAACAATCACTGTTGTTGACAACACCCTAGATTGCCCATGACATTATCTTGGTGGGTAATGCAACATTTTCTTTGTTCAAGTTTGAATTGTAGCCATATTTTGGTATAGGAATGGATCAGATGGGTGGGGATACCAAGTAAAAAGTTTGGAGAAGCATGCTCTGAAAATTGATATGCCTCATTTTGGATTAAGCATAACCTAAAGTACTAGCCAACAAAACCTACTGCTGAGAGAATACTGCATAAAAGATTCATTCGGGAAAAGGGCCGACCTATCACTCAAGTCCTGGTCAGCTAGAAAGATCTTCCTGATGAAGATATCAGTCGAGTACATTTGAACGACATTCAAGGGTACACGCAGGGTTACCTTGACGTACAAAACCCCTGAGGACTATCAGGGAGGGGACTTCTGTTAGGACTATCATATATAGAAATTATTTAGTTAAGTACTTCAGAAGCTATTAACCAAATGGTAATTCGTAAATAATGTTATTAACTATCATCTTATAAATAGAAGTGTAAAAGTACGACAGTTGAATAAGAATTCTGTTGAGAAGATGTGTAATGAACTTACAGCAGCAGCGAGGCGATCAGCATATTCAGATTGTGTGGCGAAAAGCCTCACCTAAAGCAGCGAAACAATATCAATATCTTACAAATGGGTACGTCCCCCAGGAGAATGAGAAACACGGGGTTGGGGTTAGGGAGCCACACACCTGGATGTAGATGAAGACCCCAGCTGCCACCAACAAAAGGAAGCGAAAATCGCATAAAACTTTCGCCATTAACTTTTGGACAAAACTTCAACTGAGTTCAGTCACGATAATACAATTTTAGATCATTCGAATCGCAACGCTCGACCCGGATGAGTCGGTGAGTCAAGTCAACTGCAGGCTCCTTAATCCCTTCCTCTTGATCCCGCCACTTCCCGCCCTACCAATCTTCCTTCCGCACCATTGTTAACGTAAACTCGGTATTTCAATAAACGCTCCTTGTTTGGCCCCCAAAAGAGAGAGATAAACGCTCCTTGGCGACGTTGGGAAAATTATTACCGGCGGCCGATGGCTGGCGGACGGGAGAACACGACACGAGTCGCCTCGTCAGATTTTTTTTTTTTTTTTTTGGGATAAATTTTCGTCAGATGTTTTAATTTATTTTTTTAATTACACAAAAATAAGATAAAATAATGCGTCTCATGAGTCTGTTTTGATGGGGTTTTTTCGAGGGAAAGTTAGATTAGGGGATGGTTGGAGAGAAAAAAAAATGTTTGGTTGGAAGGAGGTGAGATGAGGGCTAAGAAAAAATTTTGTCTTCTAGTACTCCTCTCATCTCCTCTCTTAACTCTCTAAATCTGGGGGTTTTTGGAGGGGAGAGAAATTTTGTGTTTCACTCTAACCAAATTGTCCATACCAAATTTTTGATATTTCATACTTGCCTTCTTACCTTTGGCTCGTGTATTCTAATTTCTGAAGCATTACGCTCGACTTTCTTGTCCATCGTCACAAGTTTCAGCAGCCTCCACCTCCAAATCTTCCTCCAGTCTCCAGATTTGGCTGTTGTCGGTGACAGTAGAGAGCAAATTGCCTCTTGCTTGTGTATATTTTAATTGTTGGTTTGGTCTTCAACGCACACTCCAACAAACAAATTGCTCCATCAAGTTCAGAGTATAATACCCAAATCAAAAACTTTGCTGGCCAATTTCGATCCTATTAATTTGTGGGTTTGTTTGGAATTCCATTTGGGACCAAAAAAAGTCCATTTGCCATCTATAAGTCTAGTTGGCCTACTTGAGAGTGTTTGGAACCCATTAGGATCTAATGGACTTTAACCTTAAAAGTGACTTTTTTTCATAAGCTATCACACACAACTTCTCCCAACTTCTCATCAATCAGTGATTTGTCATTTGCGAGTGATACACGTAAGCCATATGTCATGACTCCTGAGGGTACTGGGAATTAGAATTATAAAGTTTCATTGCATTTATCATTTGGGAGCGATACACGCAAACCTTAAATATATATTTATCATTTTTAATTAAGTGCTTCATTGTATTTTTTTTCTTTTTTTGAATAATTATTTAAATTTTTAAATTTTAAAAAAAATTATTTATATTTTTTAACATCAATTACAATAATATATATATACAAATAATATAATACATAGTATTCAATAAGGTTCATGCCATTTTCAGTCATTTACCATCTAAACGGGTTTTTCAAAAGCTAAATCAAACAAATTTAAGGTTAAAAAAAGTAACTTCTCACATCGTCAATCCAAACACAAATCACATTTACAATCTGGCTTTTTTTCAATCGGGCTTCTGCAAAAGCCCCATTACACTTCTCCACCAAGTTCCCAAACACACATTGTATCCTACTTCCCCTTTCCCAGTTCCTTTACTTACTCTTTTAATTTTAATTGGGAATGATTGTTCCTTATTGTTAGCACGAAGACATCCTTGGATTAATTGGGAATTCTTTACAAGCCAACTCTGGGTTTTTCTCAGTCATAACAGGAAAAAGAAACAATCATAGCAAGAAAAAAAGGAGAGAAAGTGAGAGTAATCTGAGTTTTTTAATTTTTTCCTATAAAAATTATGATGACGAAAATATTAATAAACACATTTAAAAAAGTAGATCAAAAATTATAAAATATCTTTTAAAATGTATATAAATTTGTTTATCATATATAGGTGGTTATTAGGATTTTTGAAATTGTTAACTTTTATTGTGGAGTATTTTTCAAACAAATTTATTTGCATACAATTTATTTATTAATATTGATTATTAATAGATTAAGAAATAATAATTTAGATATAAAAATTATAAAAGAAGGAGGAAAATATATAGATAAAGAGAAAAGGGCATGTTTGTCAACTTATAATTAATTCCCCTCAACTACCTTTCTAAACCAAACCAAAAACCAAACCTACATTTCCCTCTTCTTGAATCAAACAAAATTTATAACCTCATCTCACCTAATTTTAATAAACCTCATATACCCCTTCTATTGAATAAAACACACCCTATATCAATCAAATTTAAATGTGGCGTATAGGTAACAATGTTGTTTTCTTTGTGGTAAATGCGGTATAGTTAAATGAATTATTATAAAGGAATTTGTTACAAGAAATTATATTATGGAGATCTTATATAAAGGAAAATGAAAAAAAAACTTACTTCGATATTAAATTTCAAGGACAAAATTTTTAAAAAGAGAGTAGAGTTGTAACATCAACTAAATTAAATTCATTGTTTGAAGTGGAAAAATCCTAGTTAGGATAAGTGAGGCCTAATTATACTTTTATAATGTGTATAATTATATTTTATAAAATAATCATATATAATTTAATGCAGTACATATTTATTGATATTGATTTGAGTTTAATGAGATTATTTCTTAGTAATTAAAATTTATTATGAAATTATTTTTGTATGGAGAATTTTAATAATATAGAGTTTAATTTTAATGACTTAATTACAAGTTATGATTTGAGAAGAATAAGAAAATCTATAAGGTTACATAAAATTAAATGAAAAGTAGTCAGAATATTTTTTCAAAAAAAATAATACATTATGACTTATTTAAATATGATAAAAAAATTATTTAAGTATATTTAATTTAAATTTTCGGAGACAGTGTTGGAAAAGTGAAAACACATGAGGAATCGATTTACTCATAAGAAAAAGAAAGAATTGTCCATAAATACCTCATTAGAAATTTATTTATTAAATGAGATATGAGGGAAAATCTTTTACATATAAAAAAAGATTATTTACACCTGAAGGTCCCATTTAATAAATAAATTTTTAATGAGGTATTTCTGAATAATTTTTCTTAAAACAGAAAATTTTATTTAAAAAATTATATATATATATATATATCCACACACACACGCACAAACACATATATACATAACATAGAGGGGGAAAAAAAAGACCCCGATAGGGTCACATGATGACCCACCCTTTTTTGATTTTAAAAGCCAATATACCCCCTCCTCTAATTAACCAAGACAAGCTCACACCTCACTATACCCATGTCCTTCGTTTCTTTTTCCTTTTCCTTTCCTCCATCTTCTACTTCGTTTCGGCAGTGTTGGGAGAAATTGAGAGAGTGAGAGGGGGGAAGAAGAAGAAGATGGGAGTTCTATTTATGGATGCTTGGTAAGTTGTTTATCTCCCTTTCCTTTTAGTTTATTCTTTTTTTGTTAAGTTTTGATGGAGAAAATATAAGATTTATTAGATTTCGAATTTTTTGGGTGTTTCAATTAGTTATTTAGTCTTTGATGGAGCTAGTAAAGTTTAAATAAAAGTTGTATGGTTTGGATTTTTGTTTGGGTGGTTGATTTAAAGAACTAAAGTTAGGATTCGACAGGGAAAATATGATTTTTGATAATGAGATTATTAAATTCGAATTTTTATGAGTTAGTTAGATTTATTTAGAGTTATACTATATTGAATATTGATGGTTTAGTTTTGAGAACTATTTATGGTTATGAATATTGAAGATTTTTAGTTAACTTTCAAGTGTTGGGAATTAAGTATTTTGAATAAGTTGAGGAGGTTGTGGTTAATTTATTATTCTAACAAGCGGGAGGGAATTAATGGATGAAGGAAACAAGATAATAATGATGATTTGATGAATGTTTGATTTATAGGTATTTTTCCTAAAGACTAAAGTAAGCTAAATTTGGAGATTTTAGGATGATTGGAGGGAAATATTATTGTTAATAACTTCAATGAGATAAATAGAGTTAATGGATTATAGAAACGTGATGAGAAAGAAAAATTAAGTCATGGTAGCAAGCTGAAAATTTGGGAATTTGTATCAAAGTGAACACTTTGAAGGTTATATGAAGATTTGAAATAGAGTTTAATTTTTGAGTTGATATTGATGATATGATTATGGTAAATGAGGTTTGATAATTGGGTGATTGAGCTGTTAGAGTTATTGTGGCATTAATTTTGGTGTTGGCTTGATTGAGAAAGGTTAAAGGTGAAATTTGGGACTTATTGAGGGGTTTTAAGTTTCTAAATTGTTTTTCTAACCACTTAATTAGTTTGTAATCTAATATGTAATGATGTCGTGTAGATTGATTTATGATTGTTGATGTTGAGCATAGGGCTTTAATTGTGGTAATATCTCCTTACTTGGCAGGAGGTAACCACTTTCCACTTGTTATAAATACTAATGTCTTGTTTTTTTTAGAGATTTTGGCAATATGAAATAATGGAATGAGATATATACTTTCTATTGGCATGTTATATTCTTGATTTGAGAAAATTTTCTTGTGGGACTTTGGACTTGAAAAGAAATTATGAAGTGTTGAAAATAGGTTTTATCTTGAATATTGTTTGTAAGAGCATTGCCATGAATAATCATGAGATTATCATTATGCATTATTGATATTTTGATATATGTGGATTTGATTGTGATTAGTGAAGAGAGAATAGAGACAATACTATCATGTGATAAGGCCTCACATTGGTGCACAGGGTTATCTCTATTGGGATAGGCCTACGTGGCTCATTCATCCCTATTGGGAGACGCTTACATTGCTAACTCATCTCTATTAGGATAGGCTCATGTAACTCATTCGTCTTAGATAGAAAGACATACTATTGTAGCTCTTTTCGTTCCTAAAAGAAAGGAATAAACCTTTGTGGCTTGTGTGTACGGCTTCATAATTATGGGAATATGCCTTTTTAGGCTTTTGTGTTTGCATACCTATTTTAGGAGAGACTCAAATGAGTTAAGGTGTAAAATTATGAGATTATTTGAATGACATTATGTGGTAACCTATCTCATATTGCCTACTCTTAAAATAAATTTTAAGAAAACTTATCATTCATCATTATGCATTGGGCATAATTACTATGCCCTTATAACAAATGTCAAAATCCATGAGACCTCCGAGCCCCTAGCCCACAAATATCACAAAGCCAAATATAATAATTGTAGGTTCAAAATCCATTACATAATAATTCATAAGCTATAATAATGCATTTCTATGAAAAACCCTAGGCCTCAGGCCATCTATTACCAAAATCCAAATAAAACGACTATTCAGAGTAGAACACAATCATGAATTTAAATTGCAGATCCTAACTGTAGCAATAAAGGGAATCAAACAAGTACATTACGACTACTAATAGTTGTAGCCTTAGGCCTCAGTTACCTTCCCAGTCACGTTGCCCCTCGAGCTCTCACCTGAAAAATGTGAGAAGTAACGAGGTGAGATCATTGTCTCAGTGACATAGTCACTACCTTAACTACCGGTACCACCTATGTGGGACTAATATACAAACATGTTAAATAGATATAGTAAGCATGTGGGCAAGCAAACATAATAAGCAGGAGTATAATAACATCGATTCATATGCCTTAGAGAATATTTATTCATAACACAACATACCGTATCTCAAAATGTCATAATACAATGATTATTATTTATCTTTCATTAACCCTTAATCATCCTTATATCCTCTATATTTCCTCCGAATAAACCCATGGTCTAAGTACATTCCATGTCATTGGTTACTCTCTCTTAAGTGCTATATAGACTAGCCAAAGTACTACAAAAAGCACACAAGGGACCATTGGTTCCTCTAGTAGGGTTACTACCTTCGAGAATATTACCCAGGTCCCAGGAATACTTCCTAAAAGCCTCTAGAGTGTCGTATCAGGGAATACTGCCCTGTAAAATAGATGTTAGCTAGTAATGCACAATAATCAAACTAGAGACATGTCACATGGTATTCAGTTTTCTTATAAATCACAACCCAATCATTAACTTTGCCACTTATATCATATTATTCTCAAGGGGTTTCCTTTTGGTCTCATGCTCATGCATGTTAATCAATGTCATAAATTCAACTCTTACCAGATGCACCAAATATACTTTCACAATATATCGAAAGATCATATTCTTACACATTAAACATACATGAATAAATCATACAGTAGTATATCATAACATGGAAATCACTTTTTACCCTTATTGGGCTATTTTCTTAGGCAAGTGTGTCCCTCACTGGGGTTAGCCTACATAAAACTTGCTTTGACAGGAGTACAATTTGCCGAAACAAGGTATGAGTCACAACCATATAAAATTCAACTTAGTTCACATATACAACCCTATGGTTGTCTCTAATTATCACACATCAATCTATCCAGTCCTAGGGTTCATATAAAGGTCCCACAAAGCAATTTTAGTCTTAAAATTGTAAGGTTCATACCAACTCTACTTAATATAGGCTTATGGAGTTTTTAAAAAAACCCGCGGCAGTACTGATAATTAAGATAGATAGGACTACGTTACTTACCTGGCATTCTCTAAGTTGCAATTGAGTAAAGTCCTTATTACAAAGCTCGAACTCAACTATAGAGTAACGAGAAACTTAATTAAAACAAAGTTATTTAACACTAGTAGATGTTCATAATTTTACCTCTATTCAGTTACTCAGAATTTCCTACAAGCAGAAAATGTTATATTAGAAAACTATATTAGATATGAGAATTGAGATCATTAGAGTTGTAGAATAGCCTTATCCAACGTTTCTATGATCTTAATTTGGGATTCTAACCTTTAGAACCCCGTTTTCTAGAAAAGTTTCCAATTTATGATAGAATTCCTATATTTTTTAATAATAGATTCAATGCGTGATAAATTAATCTTACCTTAGGCATCCAATCGTCGATCTTACCAATGAAATTTTTGAAAGGGATGTCTGGAACCTTCTTGCAAAATTTCATAACGATCTAACGGTAAACGAAGTTGAAAACGCTGATTCTTTGTTTAAGGGTTCGTTTTCCACATCCCAGAATCATGATCATGTTTCTTGCTTTATAACTAGGGTAAAGGTGCATTTAAGACCCCCAAACTATTTTTGGACATGCAATTAGCACCCTAAACTATTTTGGGGTGCAATTTTACCCCTGAAGTAATAAAATTGGTTCAATTTCACCCTTCCACTCACAAAAGGGAAACGCCCGTTATGTTTTCTACACGTCATCTCCCCCTCTTCCACGCGTCATCTCCCCGGTTCAAATTGTCTCGCCCTATTTTTCAATGCTCAAATTTTGTAGTAAGGAGTGCCACTGCATGCCCTTTCTCACTCCTGACAATGACTTTACTGGAAGTGAACAAGTAATTCTCTAATTCAATCTGTTAAATGAACATCTCAAATTAGCCTTTAAAAACTTCTAACGTTGTCTTTATATTTAGTGTCTAGTTTTTCAGTTGAGATGAAGGAATTACCGTGGTAGTTTGTTCTTTGCCCTGTTTTGGATAAAAGTATTTCTCTTCTTCAGCATATCACGTCCATGCCTACTTTGATTAAATTTCATTTCCTTATCTGATGCAATGCGACGTTTTCTTTTATTGTAGACGATTACCATGGATGAGATTAAATCAGCAACGGTAAATATGTAAACGCACACTTTGATTAAATCTGCCTTTTTCTCTTCAACTATCGTCATCATCATGCCTCCCCTCCTCCTCCTCCTCCTCCTCCTCCTTCCTCCTTCCTCCTCCATTCCCTCTGGCCTGCGCCCAGGTCGACAACATCGGTCCCACGGGCTCTTACTACAACTCCTACACCCCCTCCCGCGCCATCATCATTGTCATTTTAGTCGACGCCCTCTTCCTCATCGGCGTCTTCTCCATCTATATCCACCACTACGGCCGATCCCCAACCTCACCGCTCGCCCCAGACGTCAGCCTCAGGGCCTTGATGCCGCCATCATCAACTCTTTCTCTACTCTTGACTACTCCACTATCATAATCCTTCTCTCGCTCTCCAACCATCGTCTTTCTGTCATGTTATCACAATCTCTCCAACCACTATTGCTCAGCTATGATATCTGCTCTCTCGCTGTTTCTAGAGTTCACCGGAAATGGGGGTCGGAGATGTCACAAGAAATGGAAACTTCTACACAAAAAATGCAGAATCACGATGAATAGCATGGAGGATCTATGGTTGCTAGACGATGTAACATTGATCTCTAATCTAGTTTTGTTGAGGTACTGAGAGTTACCATAATTGGGGCTGGAAAATGGGGGCCAGAAGATGATGATGAGATGACAGAAGGATGATGGTGAAGTTGAGAATAGAAGAAGGATGATGAGTGGTGATGATGATAAGCTTGAAGGTGATGGTGGTGTTGGTGAAGTTGAGCTCGCCGTTGTCAAAGTCATACTCTGTCTCTTCAGTTCTTAAGCTCACCGGCCAGTGGTGTAGAGGAAAGAAGTTCCAAATCATCTCTCGTAAGGCACTATCGACTTTGCATGATTGCTGAAGCTGATCTCGACGGCGATGGCACCCTCTATCTATATATGGTTTGGAAGATGTAGTTATACTTGGGGATGAGATGAAGTGTTTTGGAGTCGTCGAACTCGTTCAAGCAGACGACGCATTCCAGTGGGCTTGTGGAAGAGGGGGAGATGACGTGTAAAAAAAATAACGGTCGTTTCCCTTTTATGAATGGAAGGGTGAAATAGAACCAATTTTATTACTTTAGGGGCAAAATTGCACCCCAAAATAGTTTAGGGTGCTATTTGCACCTCCAAAAATAGTTTGGGGTCTTAAATGCCCCTTCACCCTTATAACTATTAAACTACGAAGAAAATAGATAATCTAACCTTAAATATGATGAGTTGAATGTCTTGGATGGGCTTACAAAATTTCAACCCGATCTAACGATCAAAAAAGGAGTAAATAACATTTTAACTAGGTTGCTTAAGGTATATGTGAAATTGGAATTGTTGCACCTTAAATCAAACTTACCACTCCTATATATAGGCTCTGAGGTCTCCCTCTTATCCTTATTTAGTCGATATGAGGCTTTCTATTCCCTTTTTATTTTATTATTTAGTTATTTATTATTTACAACTAAATATTTTCTTCATAATATTACTTAAGTCTTATGAATAAAAATTTAGAATGTTACATATTATGTGCATTACTATTTTATGTCTCACTTGACACCTCACTAGCACATGTTGGTATGTATGATAAGTTAGAATTTTGGTTACTGAAGCTTTTTTCTCACCCCGTTACTCTTAACATTTTTCAGGCAACATTCTTATCTTGGTTAGTCGGGAAAGGCTCCAGAGACTTGATTGTTGTGATAATCTTTGTAAAGCCTCCTTTTTAATTATGTGATGAATTGTTGTGTATTACCACTGTAGGGCTCATTTGTATACTCTAATGTGATTGTTTGTTTTGAATTTTACTATTTTCTATCATGGATAAGTAACTCAAGTGGATATTTGAGAAAATTGTTTATATTTGATAGTTGAATTTGATATTGGACTTGCGGTTGAATGATTATATTATGGACTTTGAGAAGTCCAAGGCCAACTGTATTGATTAATTATGGTTTAGTTTGTAAAACGACGAGAAAAGTTTTATTATCTATGATTTGTTTTAAATGTTTGATTAATGGATAGTTAACTTTTGATATTTTATAAATGTTTATAAAAGAATATTATTTAAAACGAGTTTACCCCTGGACTTATAGTTGAACACTATATTTTGTGCTTTGAAAAGCTCAAGGCACAACTATTAATTGGAATTGCTTTATAAATGTCTTGTAACGCCTCAAAATTAAGGAGTGACCGACACAAAATATGAGAAAAATCACATTTCTTAAGCCTTAAACTTTAAACATATCCTTGAATAATAACTTTAATAATCTGAAGCATGCATAAATATTTTCTAATTCATATACACACACGTGTGTGTGTGTGTATTAAGTCATATGTAGAGATTCGACATAATCTCTCTTTTAAGTCAGATTTTTTTGAAAATTCTATAATAGCCTACAAGTTTAGTATAGTATATAGAGCTTTGCTCTATAGCCACAGACATGAGCGCATGCGCATGCCCACCCACCTACACACACGCGGGTGCGTGCATGTATGTATATGCACAACCAAAGTAACAAAAATAACAAGGATCCTGCCTATAGACTACACAAAGCACCTAAAATAAGAATTCTAAATATATATACAAGAGTTTAAGGTTTTACATTGAATTAGGAATCATTCAAATGACGCTTCAACTTTAATCTAGCAATTTAGGACTTCATTGATCAGCAATAGGAAAAAGATCAGCCGCGCTATCTGAGGCCACAAATATTTTCTAGTGAATAATGCCCCATTTATAAAGTTTAATAAAATACTAAAAATAATTTAAACATATTAAAATTTGAATAATAACAATATGACAAAAAAAATTCAATTCATATAGCATATAATCATAAACATAAACGAAACTATATAACATATCCTTAATAGAATAAATCCAAGCTTGTAATAAAACAATTTGTTTAACATAGTCGGTTTAAGACGATAATTCTCAAATCTCATCTTTTCGTAGGACTTCAACAGAACGAGAAACAAACGTAGACACACAGTCTACGAGGGTAGCTAACCAAGCGCAGCTCAAGGCCACGAACACAAGCTTGGACACAGTCCATAAGGGTAAATAACCAAGCGCAGCTCAAGCCCACGAACACAAGCATGAGAACGAATCCCAAAAATATCAAGCAAGAGCACTGTGCCCATGAATGTCAAGCGACCTCGAAATTAACCATAATGCGCCAAGAACTAACAGTACTGTTGTTAGTAACCAGTATTCTGTATTATATCCTCTCAAAAACATTTCAAGCATGCGTGGGATCAGTTTACCATTTATAAACAAAAATAAATTTAATCTTGAAAGCTTGTAAGGAATATTTTATAAAAGAGATCCTAACATGAAGGTTTGCAAATAATAACTTAAAGTTATATCAAGCATGCATGGAGTCTATATCTTCAAAATTCTTTCTTTTTAGTATAATTCAACATCTTCTCGTTTTAGAAACAACCCTTTCACCATCTCCATGCATGAATCACAATTATCAAATACTTCGAAAGATCGTAGATTCAAGGATCATGTTTAAGTTCAAAATGCAAGAAAATTTATATAGAAAATTCAAGAAGAGCAAACATCATTAAATAAGATTCTTGTTCTTTACTCATTTCAATATCAATGTGAAAATGAAATAATTCAAATAAAAGTTATAATGCGATGCTATTCACTTACCTATTGTGCTTTCAAATATATTTAACTTACTCCCATTTAGTCCCTTTTGGGAAATAACTCTCGCTCTTTAGTACCCTAATGCCCAAGTAACACTATTGTTATTCCTTTTTCTCATAAACCTTATAGAATTAATAAAATTCATTACATTCATTCGTGATAATCCTTGTTAACAAGGATCACCTACTTCTTTATACTACTTAACTACAATCTCCAATAACCCGATAAATACAAGAAAAATCCAAAACAAATCAATAATATTTAAAAAAGCAATAAACCTGCCACAACTTAAGGATATTAAGTAACAAAAAAAACATAAACTACTGTATATCCTTACGAGCTTAATGCCTATGTTCACTTAAACAAAAAAAAAAGTTAAACTAATTCCTATAAGCTCCACATCTTCCTTGAAGCATCTTTATATAGAATAATTAATAAAATATAATTAAAAATGAAATTTCTATCCCATTTTCAATCCATTAATTAATTTTTTATTGACATATACATATATTATTTTAATTTTTTTAGGGCTATTACATGTCTCGATTTAAAATGGGTTAGAGTACAATTACTTAGAAAAGGTTTTATTATCCATGATAAATTTTAAATGACTAGTTTATTTTTTTTATCATGGATAGATCTTTACAGTGATTTAAACTGTTTATAATCATGGTAGGGTTTTCAAATAGTTAGCTGAACTCTTTTTTTAAACCATGGTTAACTTTTGAAAAATGAGTTATAATCTTTTCTACTATGGTAGACCTTCAGATTTAAATTTTCTCTTTTACACTATACTATTGTTTATTATCTAAAGATTTGATTAAGTGTATGGATAATTATGGTTTAAGGATGGGATTTTACACAAGTACCTTCCCCTCCCCTTAAAAACCATTTACCAAATTAATGTCAATTTTTAAAATTTATGTCACTATAACACATAGACATAAGATGGAAATAATGATTTTCATGATAACTAGCGTTTAATTTGGGAAAGCCAAAACTGCTTAAACATGGTTGGTTGGTTGATCTGCAATATGTTTGAAGAGAACAAAACTTTGAAGTTGATATGCTAGCCAAGCGTGCTTTAGCGATATACCTTAATTTCATTTAGTTTCTTCAGATGATTTTCGCTTATTTAATTCTTGTAATCTAGAGTCGAATTTCTTGCTTTTTTTCCTTATAAAGGAGAGAGGGGTATCTTCACAATTGTTTATTTTAGCATCAATTGTAAATCAAATTTTATTTTTATTTTTTGATTGGTTTTTCAAAACAATGATTAACAAGATGATATCATGGTGAGCTATTCACGAGATATGGACATTAGTTGTTGCTAATAAAGGTATTTAGAGACTAGAAGAGAAATAGGCGAGAGAGAGAAAGAGATATATATGAGGGAATGATAATGTATGTATTATGAAGGAGAGTTAAACGTATATATAGGAAACTAGTTAGTCAACTAAGTATAGTCAGAGTGTACTAGAATTTGTTACAATTTTGTTACATAAGTTAGTTAGACTAACTATAACGCTACTTTATTACACTATCATTCCCCTTCACTTTGAGGTACTCTCCAACATGTAAACATTTCTTAAAATTCTCAAACTATGAAGAAGACATTGGTGCTATTAGACCATCTGTGATATGATTAGTTGCTGGTATATGGAAGAATTGAATTTCCTTTCTAATTGCTCTCTCACGAATGAAGTGCAAGTCCAATTCAATGTGCTTTATGCGAGCATGTAAAACTGGATTGGCTGTCATAAGAATTGCTCCTTGATTATTACACAGAACTTGCATAATTGAATCCATTTTCACTCTTAATTAAGGAAAAAGAGACTTTAGCCACATTAATTTAGCTACTGTTGATGCCATGCTTCGATATTCAGCTTTAGTACTTTAGCTTTGTGCGAGCTACAGTTGCTTGCTTCTTATATGACTATGAAATAAGACTCTTTCCAAAATAAACACAATAACCAGTAGTGCTAAGTCGATCATTACAATTTGCAGCCCAATCAGCATCACAAAATGTTGTCACAGTATGATCTTTAGATGGAGTGAACCTAAGACTATGACGGACAAAGCCTGCAAGATACCTGAAAATCCTTTAGAGCAGCAACTACTTCAGAAATACTTGTTGGTTAGGACCCAATAAGTATGATATCATCTACATATGCTAGGGCATATGTAACCTCTGAACCAACAACTCTTATGAATAAGGATTGATCACACTTTCTACTATGGTAGACCTTCAGATTTAAATTTTCTCTTTTACACTATACTATTGTTTATTATCTAAAGATTTGATTAAGTGTATGGATAATTATGGTTTAAGGATGGGATTTTACACAAGTACCTTCCCCTCCCCTTAAAAACCATTTACCAAATTAATGTCAATTTTTAAAATTTATGTCACTATAACACATAGACATAAGATGGAAATAATGATTTTCATGATAACTAGCGTTTAATTTGGGAAAGCCAAAACTGCTTAAACATGGTTGGTTGGTTGATCTGCAATATGTTTGAAGAGAACAAAACTTTGAAGTTGATATGCTAGCCAAGCGTGCTTTAGCGATATACCTTAATTTCATTTAGTTTCTTCAGATGATTTTCGCTTATTTAATTCTTGTAATCTAGAGTCGAATTTCTTGCTTTTTTTCCTTATAAAGGAGAGAGGGGTATCTTCACAATTGTTTATTTTAGCATCAATTGTAAATCAAATTTTATTTTTATTTTTTGATTGGTTTTTCAAAACAATGATTAACAAGATGATATCATGGTGAGCTATTCACGAGATATGGACATTAGTTGTTGCTAATAAAGGTATTTAGAGACTAGAAGAGAAATAGGCGAGAGAGAGAAAGAGATATATATGAGGGAATGATAATGTATGTATTATGAAGGAGAGTTAAACGTATATATAGGAAACTAGTTAGTCAACTAAGTATAGTCAGAGTGTACTAGAATTTGTTACAATTTTGTTACATAAGTTAGTTAGACTAACTATAACGCTACTTTATTACACTATCATTCCCCTTCACTTTGAGGTACTCTCCAACATGTAAACATTTCTTAAAATTCTCAAACTATGAAGAAGACATTGGTGCTATTAGACCATCTGTGATATGATTAGTTGCTGGTATATGGAAGAATTGAATTTCCTTTCTAATTGCTCTCTCACGAATGAAGTGCAAGTCCAATTCAATGTGCTTTATGCGAGCATGTAAAACTGGATTGGCTGTCATAAGAATTGCTCCTTGATTATTACACAGAACTTGCATAATTGAATCCATTTTCACTCTTAATTAAGGAAAAAGAGACTTTAGCCACATTAATTTAGCTACTGTTGATGCCATGCTTCGATATTCAGCTTTAGTACTTTAGCTTTGTGCGAGCTACAGTTGCTTGCTTCTTATATGACTATGAAATAAGACTCTTTCCAAAATAAACACAATAACCAGTAGTGCTAAGTCGATCATTACAATTTGCAGCCCAATCAGCATCACAAAATGTTGTCACAGTATGATCTTTAGATGGAGTGAACCTAAGACTATGACGGACAAAGCCTGCAAGATACCTGAAAATCCTTTAGAGCAGCAACTACTTCAGAAATACTTGTTGGTTAGGACCCAATAAGTATGATATCATCTACATATGCTAGGGCATATGTAACCTCTGAACCAACAACTCTTATGAATAAGGATTGATCACACTTTCTACTATGGTAGACCTTCAGATTTAAATTTTCTCTTTTACACTATACTATTGTTTATTATCTAAAGATTTGATTAAGTGTATGGATAATTATGGTTTAAGGATGGGATTTTACACAAGTACCTTCCCCTCCCCTTAAAAACCATTTACCAAATTAATGTCAATTTTTAAAATTTATGTCACTATAACACATAGACATAAGATGGAAATAATGATTTTCATGATAACTAGCGTTTAATTTGGGAAAGCCAAAACTGCTTAAACATGGTTGGTTGGTTGATCTGCAATATGTTTGAAGAGAACAAAACTTTGAAGTTGATATGCTAGCCAAGCGTGCTTTAGCGATATACCTTAATTTCATTTAGTTTCTTCAGATGATTTTCGCTTATTTAATTCTTGTAATCTAGAGTCGAATTTCTTGCTTTTTTTCCTTATAAAGGAGAGAGGGGTATCTTCACAATTGTTTATTTTAGCATCAATTGTAAATCAAATTTTATTTTTATTTTTTGATTGGTTTTTCAAAACAATGATTAACAAGATGATATCATGGTGAGCTATTCACGAGATATGGACATTAGTTGTTGCTAATAAAGGTATTTAGAGACTAGAAGAGAAATAGGCGAGAGAGAGAAAGAGATATATATGAGGGAATGATAATGTATGTATTATGAAGGAGAGTTAAACGTATATATAGGAAACTAGTTAGTCAACTAAGTATAGTCAGAGTGTACTAGAATTTGTTACAATTTTGTTACATAAGTTAGTTAGACTAACTATAACGCTACTTTATTACACTATCATTCCCCTTCACTTTGAGGTACTCTCCAACATGTAAACATTTCTTAAAATTCTCAAACTATGAAGAAGACATTGGTGCTATTAGACCATCTGTGATATGATTAGTTGCTGGTATATGGAAGAATTGAATTTCCTTTCTAATTGCTCTCTCACGAATGAAGTGCAAGTCCAATTCAATGTGCTTTATGCGAGCATGTAAAACTGGATTGGCTGTCATAAGAATTGCTCCTTGATTATTACACAGAACTTGCATAATTGAATCCATTTTCACTCTTAATTAAGGAAAAAGAGACTTTAGCCACATTAATTTAGCTACTGTTGATGCCATGCTTCGATATTCAGCTTTAGTACTTTAGCTTTGTGCGAGCTACAGTTGCTTGCTTCTTATATGACTATGAAATAAGACTCTTTCCAAAATAAACACAATAACCAGTAGTGCTAAGTCGATCATTACAATTTGCAGCCCAATCAGCATCACAAAATGTTGTCACAGTATGATCTTTAGATGGAGTGAACCTAAGACTATGACGGACAAAGCCTGCAAGATACCTGAAAATCCTTTAGAGCAGCAACTACTTCAGAAATACTTGTTGGTTAGGACCCAATAAGTATGATATCATCTACATATGCTAGGGCATATGTAACCTCTGAACCAACAACTCTTATGAATAAGGATTGATCACACTTTCTACTATGGTAGACCTTCAGATTTAAATTTTCTCTTTTACACTATACTATTGTTTATTATCTAAAGATTTGATTAAGTGTATGGATAATTATGGTTTAAGGATGGGATTTTACACAAGTACCTTCCCCTCCCCTTAAAAACCATTTACCAAATTAATGTCAATTTTTAAAATTTATGTCACTATAACACATAGACATAAGATGGAAATAATGATTTTCATGATAACTAGCGTTTAATTTGGGAAAGCCAAAACTGCTTAAACATGGTTGGTTGGTTGATCTGCAATATGTTTGAAGAGAACAAAACTTTGAAGTTGATATGCTAGCCAAGCGTGCTTTAGCGATATACCTTAATTTCATTTAGTTTCTTCAGATGATTTTCGCTTATTTAATTCTTGTAATCTAGAGTCGAATTTCTTGCTTTTTTTCCTTATAAAGGAGAGAGGGGTATCTTCACAATTGTTTATTTTAGCATCAATTGTAAATCAAATTTTATTTTTATTTTTTGATTGGTTTTTCAAAACAATGATTAACAAGATGATATCATGGTGAGCTATTCACGAGATATGGACATTAGTTGTTGCTAATAAAGGTATTTAGAGACTAGAAGAGAAATAGGCGAGAGAGAGAAAGAGATATATATGAGGGAATGATAATGTATGTATTATGAAGGAGAGTTAAACGTATATATAGGAAACTAGTTAGTCAACTAAGTATAGTCAGAGTGTACTAGAATTTGTTACAATTTTGTTACATAAGTTAGTTAGACTAACTATAACGCTACTTTATTACACTATCATTCCCCTTCACTTTGAGGTACTCTCCAACATGTAAACATTTCTTAAAATTCTCAAACTATGAAGAAGACATTGGTGCTATTAGACCATCTGTGATATGATTAGTTGCTGGTATATGGAAGAATTGAATTTCCTTTCTAATTGCTCTCTCACGAATGAAGTGCAAGTCCAATTCAATGTGCTTTATGCGAGCATGTAAAACTGGATTGGCTGTCATAAGAATTGCTCCTTGATTATTACACAGAACTTGCATAATTGAATCCATTTTCACTCTTAATTAAGGAAAAAGAGACTTTAGCCACATTAATTTAGCTACTGTTGATGCCATGCTTCGATATTCAGCTTTAGTACTTTAGCTTTGTGCGAGCTACAGTTGCTTGCTTCTTATATGACTATGAAATAAGACTCTTTCCAAAATAAACACAATAACCAGTAGTGCTAAGTCGATCATTACAATTTGCAGCCCAATCAGCATCACAAAATGTTGTCACAGTATGATCTTTAGATGGAGTGAACCTAAGACTATGACGGACAAAGCCTGCAAGATACCTGAAAATCCTTTAGAGCAGCAACTACTTCAGAAATACTTGTTGGTTAGGACCCAATAAGTATGATATCATCTACATATGCTAGGGCATATGTAACCTCTGAACCAACAACTCTTATGAATAAGGATTGATCACACTTACTGCTGGTAAAACCCAATTTGAAAAGAGCACCAGCTAGCTTCTCAAACCAAGCAGTGCTTGGTTTGTGACCATACAGAGCCTTATATAACTTGTATACTAAAGACTTATCATTATTCTCATATGCTGGAGGTTGGTGCATATACACCAATTTATGAAGAATACCATTGAGAAAGGCATTATTCACATTAACTTGACGAATGCTCTACTGTTGTGCCACAGTAATAGACAAAGCAACTCTTATTGTTATTGGTTTTAACCACTGTACTAAGCATCTCATTAAAATCAAAGCCTTATTTTTTGTGAAAGCCTTTTGCAACTAGCTTGGCTTTATACTTTGCAATACTGCCATCAGGGTTGGTCTTACACTTCCACACCCATTTACAATCAATTGCACGACAACGATGAGGTAGTTGAACAAGATACCAAGTTTTGTTCCTCATAAGAGCTTTATATTCCTCATCCATGGCCTTTTTCCATATAGAAGAATCAAGGGCTTGATCAACATTGCTAGGTTTAGTCTCAACAAAAAGCACTTTAGGCTTAAAAATGCCATTCATGGACCTAGTTACCATTCACCTTTCACAATTATCAGCTGGTAAGGCAAGTCCAACAGGAGTTAGAGGAGAAAAAGGCTCATAAGAAGAAGAGGTACATGTTGAATAAGATGATGAAGCAATAGTAGGACTACGAGACCTGCACAACTCAGTAGAGGAAATATTAGTCCTGTTAGAATCAATGCACTGGTCTGACATAGAGGAAGGAGAAGGAGCAAGGATTGATAGTGAGGAAGAAATAAGACATGATGATGAAGAAGATTTTGAAGGAAAAGAAGAAGTAAGCTTGACAAAAGGAAACTCATAATTATTGAAGACATGTCTTGAGATATATAATCGTCCCTTATGGTCCCAACATTTATGATCTTTATGTGAAGTACTATAGCCCAAAAATATGTAAGGAACATATCTAAAATCCAACTTGTGCTTATTATATGGTCGGGTAAGAGGGAAACAACCACGTCCAAAGTCTTTAAATGCACATAGCTAGGAGGTCAACTAAATAACTTTTCAAAAGGGAATATACCACTAAGAACCTTAGTAGGTAATCAATTATACAAGTATAATATAGTGGTAAAAGCATCAACATAATGCCTAAGAGGAAGAGAAGCGTTGGCTAACAAGGTCAAACCAATTTCTGCTATAGTATGGTGTTTTCTCTCTTCTAAGCCATTTTGCTCGTATGTATAAGGACATTTCAGTCAATGAGTGATGACTTGCTCCTTTAAGAATCCACCAATTTTAAGATATTTAGCCCCATAATCCAACTAAAAACTCTTAATCTTATAGTTAACTGTAATTCTACCATGTTTTTTAATTGTAAAAATATACCATAGGCCTGATACTTTGTATGCATTGGATAAAACTAGGTATAATGAGTGTTAAGTATTAGTAAAGTGTATAAAATATAAATGGCTATTATAAGATGTAGAGGGAGATTGACCCTATATGTTAGAATGAATGAGTTCTAAAGGATATGAGTAATGAGTATTGGACAAAGAATAAGGAAGCTTATGAGATTTTCCAAGGCAACAAGCATCACAAAAATCAAATGCACTTTTATTATTTGAAGAAAGATTACAAGATTTCATTATTTGTGTGACAACAGAAGAGGTAGGATGGCCTAACCTGTAATATCCCGAATTTTGGGACTAGAGGCATAAGATTAAGCCTGGATTAAGTGGACTGCTAGACCCCGGTTTAGCAAATGTCCCTATAAGGTATATTTAAATTCCCCCAAATTCCTTTATATCCTTGGATATTAAAATGAATTATATTGGTGAGCTAAATAGCTCGGGGAATAACAAAACGAAGTGATTGGAAGTCACACATAATATAGTAAAGTGGAATACAAAGTAATTTTGCTACCAGTGAAATTCCCGGTGTGGCAGTGGTGATTGTGTGACCTTTTTCGATGGGTAAATGATGATGAAAAATTATGAAAATTTCCAGAATAAAAGTAGACTTATAAATATTTAATTTGATAGGTCACATAATTCATTTGGAGTTGTACACAAAGAGAAATGAATTTTTGAAGTTAGCCCAGCGAAATTAATTATTTTCTGGGACAGTATTCAAAGATTAAAATTCTGGGAAGAGTGAGCTTATAATTGGCCAAATGTTGTATTTTTTCTTAAAACTAGACTCAATAAAGGTCGCATAGCCTTTGGAACCACTCCAATTGGATATCTACACAATTAGATATGAATTTTCAAAGTTTAATAAAAATTTTGTCATATTGGATATTATATGCGAAAATTAGAATTTTGGACTAATGAGGGAGTGTCACGTGTCCAAGTCATTTGCTGGTCATTTAATTAGAAATTCCCCATCATCTTCTTCGTAATTTCACGCAGGAAAAATCTGAAAGAGAGAGAGAGAGTGATCAGATATAAATGGAGAAAGAAGAGAGAGGAAATTCTTTCTTCTGAAACACTGCTGAAACGGCATCATCTCTCAAAGTACCCTTCAAGAAACTTCCTCTACTTATCGAGATCTTCATTCCTACAGTTTTGGATTTTCATTTGGAGGTATTTGGTGCCGTCTCCCTTACCAGAGTATTGCCTGAATTCCGAACCGTTTGTGGAAACGGGTAGAGGTAAGCGTAAGCTTCCTTTTTAACCGATTGATTTGTCGTTTGGATGAGTATAAAGGAAGTTGGGTACTATTTATGGATGGTTTAAATTGGTGTTTTCAATGGCTAAATCATGTCTAATGAGTGTTTAAATAGCTAATCACTTGACTAGAAGTAGAAAGGAAGAGATTAAGCCAAAGAAAACAAGAAAACAACATATTGCACCTAAGAATCTGATTTTCTGCCCTGTTTTGATATGGATAAGGAGTACGAATTTGATGATTTTGATGCTTCCATTGGCTTTAGGAGGCAAAATTGTGTAGTTAAGCAAGTGTTCATGATTTTTGGATGCTTGTATATGAATTGAGAATTTTTGGAAATTGATGAATAAATGTTGTGTAATTCGTTGTCTGGAAGCAGTGTTGTTGTGCGCGTTTTTTAATAGGAAAACCTTGTCTAAAAATTCCGAAACTTTCCAGATGAAAATTAGACACAAATACCTTTAATTTGATAGGTCATAATGCTCAATTGGATTTGTGTGCTAGAAGTTCTATATTTTTGAAGTTAGGTCATGCAAAACTGGAATTTTCTGGAATAGTATGCTTTTGCGTGATGTTTCAGGGACCAAACCTTATCCAAAAATTCTCAAAATTTCCATAATTAAAGTAGAGACATAGATATTTAATATGATGGGTATTTTTTAATTTTTGGACAAGTATATTGGGAGATATGCATTTTTAAACGTCTGCCCTGTTTTCTGGAAGAACATATGAAACAGTTGGTGTTTGGAAACATTATGGGAATGGTGTGGTGGTGGAGTTTAAAATAAAATATTTTTATGTAAAACTAAACTTAAAGGTATTTAAATATAGCTTTGAACCACCTCAATTTGAGTTCTATAGAATTAATTATGATTTTTCAAAGTTTGGTAAAAAATGCTGGTAGAGTGAGTACCATGCGAATTTGAGTAAGAAATTGGCTAAATATAATTGGAATGAACTCCAAAGGTGAAAGTAAGCTTGTAGGGCTAACGTGGGCCATTGGGTATTCACTTTTCATGGCTCTAATGATATTATCACTTGCCTAGGGCCATGAAGTGATAAAGAAGGAGCAATAGTTGGCGGATCAAGGGATAAGAAGAGAAGGACATAAAGTCCACCAGGTAGTGAACTTACCTTTTCTGCATGTATGTGATATGTATGTTTTGTATTGATTATGTGAATGCTTTTCCTATTTGTGTGGAACATGTATGATTGGATGAAGCTCTGTTATGTTTGTGCAATGGCCATATGTATGTCATAACATCGAGCTTGCAGTATGTCATTATGCTGGCATAAAATAGTGTAGGCAAGCATGTCATGCATTCATATATATATCTGGCATGCATAGTGGTAATATTTGCTACTGAGATTCTCTCGAATCTCACTCCTCCCAACCAACCATTCAGACAGGTGAGCATTGGAAACGTGCTGAGATCAGAAAAGTCGTATGCACGAAGAGAAATGTTGCTGGTTGTTTGAAGGCCTTTTAGTTATTAAGGTCTGAATATATTGTGTAAACCCCTGATGGGGAAACTTTTATATTATAATCAAGAAATATTGTATTAATATTATCAATATATTCATGTTATTCCTGTGTGCCCACTGAACTACGCATTGCTACTCTGAGTAAGGTCAGTAATAAGGGATATATGAGGTGAGTCGTTACATAACCTATTATGCCACAATAAAAAATAGAAAGGCATTTGCAAAAACATGACTCGATATAACAGTACAATAAAAAACAGAAGAAGCAGAAACAAGCAAATTGAGAAGCAATTTGATGGCTTAGACTCTGTTGAGTATATGACTCTGAGAAAGAAGACTTGGACTGAGAAACGTCCATTGGCAACGAGAATTATGAAGATTGGAACAATCTCTCTTGAGGTGACCCTTATAGAAAAGATGATTAGTTTGTAGATCCTTAATCACACAAACATTAGAATAAAAGGCTTTTAGTATATCAATACCAAGGCACAACTTACGAATAATAATTAGATTTTATTTTAAATTTCAGGAACATGTAAGACATCCCTGAGTTTTAAAGTATATCTAGAATGAGGAAGACATAAATAAGAATGAACAGTATAATGAACTTTTAGACCAACACCATTTCGAACAAATATTCTATCAAAAATGTGTATCACTTGATTTCTTAGCTATATTGTGGTTATCACTTGTGACGTGGCTTGTGGCTCAAGAGTCAAGATACCAATAAGGATCAACTACACACTTAGGCATTGCAATAAGAGCATTTTATGCATCCTTAGAGTTCTCATCAATAAGAGAAAAAACTCTGGAAAGAATTATCATACCTATACCAACAATAAATGGCCTTATGACCTTTCTTCTTGCATATTTGACAAGTTTTAAATTATTTGTTGGATTAAGAAGAAGATGGAGAACTATACAACTGATAGTTAGAACGACCATGACTGTGATTGCCTCGACCACTACCACCATGAAATTGAGGTCAAGTGTGTGCAAGATTAACCATTACAATAGTGAATTTCACATTCTTTTCAATCCTTGCTTCTTGTGCAACCAGAAGTGATTCAATTTTATCCACAGTATATGGATCAGATCTAGTTGTGATTGCAGTGATCTAAAAATTATATTCATCAGAGAGACCTTCAAAGATCACTTTAATATGATCTAATTCCTTAAGAGGATGACTGAATCCTATGAGTGAATTAGTAATAGCTTTGATCTTTAAAATGTATTCATTAGCTAACATGTTTCCTTTTGTGGTTTTAAGCTGCGACTTCAACTTCCTCACTTTTACTAAAGTTTGAGAAGCAAAGTGATTTTGAATCTTGTCCCAAATCTGCAGTGCTGTCTCGCAACCAACAATTCGGGTAAGCATGGCATCAGTCATGAAGTAGGACATCCATGACTTAAGAAGTTGATCTTGTCGCTCCTAATCAAGATATGCTTGATTGATCTTAAATCCTTCTAAATCGTCATTCGAAGGCAGATAACGAAGAGGATGTTTCACCAATTTTGCAATGAATTGTTGCAAATCATGTTCTTGAATGGCAAAGACGATATGATGTTTCTAATCAAGTAGTTAGTCTCGCCAAGCTTTACCGAAACCAGATTTGAGAAGGTAACAACATCTGACTTAGTTTGTGGAGGAATCGAAGAGGATGAGTTATTTGTAGAGGAAGTGAAAGACATAGTTTGTGGATCTAAATGTTTTGATACCATAAAGGTAATCAGATAGCAAAAGAGAAATAGATGAGAAAGAGAGAGAGAGAAATGAGGGAATGATGACACACGTATTATGATAGAGAGTTACACATATATATAGGAAACTAGTCGATCAACTAAGTGTAGTTAGAGTGCACTAGAATCTGTCACAATTCTGTTACATAAGTTAGTTAGACTAACTATACCGCTACTTTATTACACTATCAACCAAGGGTAAAAATTTAAACATGTCATTTTACAAGATTGATGAAAAATTGAAGAAATGAATTTTCTCAAGATAGGGAGAGTAGTATATACTCAACAAAATAGCAATATTTTTAAATTTGAAACCGACAACCAGCCCTTGATCCAACATGAATTTACCGTTAAAGCTGGGTTTTGAGTAGCAACAGATGGGAGTAAAGCCCCTAGATCGGAAAGATGAGAGGTAAGATAAAGATCATGTAGAAAAGTATTGCTGGCAATGCTTAGAGAAGAAGTTGAGAGAACCATAAAGAAAAAACACCCACGAGGGTATGGCTGATATTTAATTAGAGCCAGAATTGGAGTTTGATTAGAGCCTACATATTTTGAGTTAGGGGTGAGCAAAATCAAATTGAAATCAAAGACTAAACTAAACCGAATCCAATTTATTTTTTTTAGTTCGATTAATTTTTAGTTTTTATTTAAGCCTTTTTCTGGTTATTAGTTTTCGGTTCGGTGTGTTTAATTTCGGTTATACCTGAAAAACCAAAATTTCATTATGTATGGGCCTCTCTAAGTCATTGCTTATGTCAATCTCTTGTGTGTATCTCACTTTCCCTACTAGCCTAAGCCCACAATTATATTCGTTTTTTAAAAAACAAAAAATTACATAATCTAACCTAACTATACCTAAAAAGGAAGGAAGAATACAATAGTCACTAAAATTTCTTTGTGGCTTCAACTTCTTCATCACCAGCTGTTAGAAATTGTGCCTTAGGGGCCAATCATTACACTTTAAACATTATTATTTAATGAATTTCTCTATTTTATTTTCATATTATTCACATGTTTATTGTGATAACTTTATCCTTGGATAAATCATAAAGATTGTCATAAATGTCCTTGTTTAGTCATCTATATAGGAGTAAAGATGAAATAAGACCAGTATGACTTTGATAAGGTATGGAGATACGAATCAAAGTCTTATGCACTGGTAAGAATACAGGGCGTTGGATCGACCCATTATGAGAAAGCTGCATGGATTAAGTCATAAGTTTATCTCATGAATAACTACGTTACGATGCCCTTTGACATGAGATCATCATGGTTTCCTATATGAGAGTCGCTAAGCTTTAACTTAGTTAAAAGTCACCTTTGACCGGGTGATGATAAAGCTACAATTGGGCTTAGTGGTTTTCATGCAGAGGAATGTGAATGATCAAGATGGAATTTGTCCCTCACATTAGTAGAGAAATATTACTGGGCCCCTTGATGAGTGAGTTTGAGAAATGTATAGCCATACTACAATAGAAAGGAGTTTCTATTTCTATAGTCAGACCACTCAGGAATCGAGAAAGTAATGGTTAGAAACAGGAGAATGACACTATCCATGCCTCATCCTTGGCCTAAATATCGTGTGACAAAATGGACGTGACATGGTTGTATGACATGTTGCATTGTGTTAACGATCCTCATATGAATTGAGTAGTCGTAATGTCTTATTAGAGGCCACTTGCAACTTGTAGGCTAGTACAATTATTGGTCCATTGCCAACTTCATGTGGGCCTATAGGGTCGCACATAAGAATAGCCCAACACGAGCTATACTGTTTAGATTCATTGAATCTAAGATGTGTCTAAGATTCAATGAATACAATGTTTAATTTAGGGTGTACGGATTTTATATATATGATATAAAATTTCAAAAAAAGGAAAATAATAATAATAATAATAATATGTGAATTGCATTATTTGTGAAATTAATCCTTGTCTCTGCAAGGAATTATATAGTTGGCTGTTCCTTAATCTTCCCTTTCACGACTTCCCCTTCTTCCGCACATCAAGCATATAATTTCATTTCTAATTGGTCTTAATCGAAATATTTTGGTTTGGTTTTATTTCAGTTGATGATATACTTCGTTTCGGTTTGGTGTTACTAAATGCCTCAGTTCGGTGTTTCAGTTTTCAGTCCTAACCGAACCAAAACACCGATTGCTCACCCTTCGAGGATTACTCTGCATTGCAAGTTGGTTGGTTCTCGAAGCTGACGCTTCCCTGTTACTCTACTAATGAATCCTATCTTAGGCAATAAATCTCTACAAGTAATTCACAGCACTGCAAATCCTTAACTTTGTGGCCAGCAAGGGGAGTAATCAATTAATCTCATGATTAAGAAATGTTTTTTTTTTGTAATATTGAACGGAATTTTATTGAAGTTCTTTACAGACCTCTTACTTATTTTTATTTTTCTTGTTTTGTTTTCGGTTTACTCCCCCGGACCTGGTCTCGGTGCGGTTAAGACAGTTGTTTCGGTCGGCTTTCTTTGAATAGAAAATTTCTTCGGTCTGACCTTGACTAAACCCTCTGCCACGGCAGTTGACTTTTGAATACTATTGAAGCCCGCGATTGCCCGTGAAGCAGTCTGTTTTTACTTGTTCTCTTGAACTGAGTGACTTACTATGCTTTTATATTAAATTAACCTGCAAACAATAGTGGAAGAGAAAAAGGAGAAATCGAAGAGGGGGGAAAGGGAAGGGGGGAGAGCGAGAGAGACCAGAAACGAAACGAGATGTTTGACCAGGAATGATTTGATCACCGCGTTGATCTGAACAACGCAGGAACACTAGCGTATCTCGTGGGATCAAGGCATCTTTATCCGTCTCATTCCAATTTTAATTAACAAGGGGAAGACAAAGTGCTCGATTCAAATGGGGATTTGCTGGGGTTCTCCAGCTGACAACCCAAGCACCACCAGCACATCCGATCACCTTAGTGCAGGTAGCATAAGGAAACTTGCATCTCCTCATTCAATCTCTTTCTCCTATTTCGGGAGTTTCACCTTACTTTTCATCGATTGGATTTTAAAGGACCCTTCTATTGAATTGCTTCGATCTTGCTGATCATCTTTGCCGTATCTCTGTTTTGGAATTCTTTTCCCCTTATCGTTGGTGTCTCTTTTATGCAGCTACAACGGGAACATCCCGAACTACCAGCAATACTACTACTGCTACTACATCTTACGGGAGTGGAAGCATCAGCCAGTTTTCCGAGTCCAGTGGTGGTGACGCTTATCCAAATGGGCAGATTTTGCCTACTGCAAATTTAAGGATGTTCACTTTTGCGGAATTGAAGGCTGCGACTAAAAATTTTAGAGTTGATACGGTACTTGGAGAGGGAGGTTTTGGAAAGGTCTTCAAGGGTTGGCTCGAAGAAAAGGCAACGCAAA
The DNA here is from genome assembly GCA_037074505.1 of Albizia julibrissin. Lineage (NCBI taxonomy): Eukaryota > Viridiplantae > Streptophyta > Magnoliopsida > Fabales > Fabaceae > Albizia > Albizia julibrissin. The sequence continues at coordinate 10,538 of CM073480.1, read as the reverse complement.
AAAATGGAAGTGGAACAGTCGTCGCCGTTAAAAAATTGAACTCAGAGAGTTTACAAGGATTTGAGGAATGGCAGGTAATTCTACCTTGCTTTAACCAAGATAATTGGTGTGTGTTCGCTTACCTCGTTTGCGCCTGTTGAGGCCTATGAGCTTAAATGTACACTCGATTGTTGCAGAAGAAATTATTTGAGGCATAAACATTATTCTTTAACAACAAAAACACCCCCCAAAAACACAAAACACCAACACACCACAAAACAACAACACGCGCGCACAAAACAACCATATCGTCGGGAAAAATAATAAAATTTCTCTCTGGTAGAACCTGCACTCTAACAAGATAGATAACATGCATTAACAACAGTAAACAGCAAGAAGTTGAGGTATAACTGGGCTTTTGATATTGATATTCGGTGAGGACTGAATCAGATATACAAGATAGATATCTGATTCCAGGCAAAACCCTGATCCCTCTCATACCCTAAAACAAAGTACAGCAATGTTAACACAGTCCCCAACTCAAACAAAACTAGGAATACACGAGGAAGCGATGCTGGACTATCTAGACTCCAGAACTCTCCCAACAACACTTCTACTCCTCAAAAGACTGAACTCTCCTCCTCTGGCTGAAATGGAAGTTCAAAAGCCCGGAAAGCTACAATACTACTGCTCATACCCCAGCTGCACCTATATCCTACTCATTCACCCCTCCTTTATCCGCTGGAGGATTCTGTATTTTTGGTCCTAATTTAATCTTAGCAGACCCAGAAATTAGGAGTCTTCCAACCAACTGCTCCTAATCTTTGTTGTGATAATATTGGTGCTACCTATTTGTCTGCAAATCTCGTTGTGCATGCTCAAACCAAACGTGTTGAACTAGACTATCATTTTGGGAGAGAAAGAGTTGCTGCAAAAACTCCGAACACCACATTTTTGTCCTCCAGGGATCAGCTTGCAGATGTTTTTACTAAACCACTTCCAGCCACGATTTGGAATATTAAGATAAAGCCTCACAGTTCTTCCATCCCCGTTCAACTTGTGGGGGCCTGTTGGAGCAAATATCCAGCCCAACAGTTACAACACCAAGCCCAATCTTCTAAGCTCAAATCTGCTAACTCACTCTGAAGATATCTTGTGCTTATCTTTTGGCTGGCCTTTATTTACTGCTTTCTGTGATATTTTGTGTTTTGGCTACGTGTTCCCTTTTCCCTTTCCGCTGTTGGTCTAGGTTTTCCATCTCTGCCGTGTAGATATATTAACCTGTTGTATCACTGAATGATGTGAGTGAAAAAGCATGATTAAATACAAATGATTATTTCAGATTCTTTTATCATTTTTACTCTATTAACGGCCAGGATCCTCTGTGTAATTCTCTGGACTGCTGGTGCTACCCTTTTCTAGATCCTTTCCGTTCCTTTATCCTCTGCTGTAGGTCCTAGGAAATGATTAGTTAATCTATTGTGAATCTTCAGTTCTATCACATTCGTTCATTGTTTTTGCTTCTAGCTGCAGCTCTTGTTCTCCTTTACTTCAAGCTTCTTGCTTGATTTACTTTCTCCGACAGATATTATAGCGAAATATTTCTTTTTGTTTATAAGAAAAATTATTTCTTTTATTTGTAGGCAGATTTATAGATGAGTAATATGTGAATGTTCCAGGACATCCTTGCAAATCCATTTCCCCTCAATGATAAAAAGTGTAGTAGAATAGCATCTCATAAGATTTAAGAACCACAGCACTTCAAAATCTTCTTGTTTTACTATGATGGTATAGTTAGCCTTAGTGGTGAGAGTGCTATTTTGTGCTGTAAAGTATATAGATCATGGTTTAGCAAGGACAAGTATATAGTGCAGCTAAAAACAAACTAAGAAAAGCTGCATGTCTGATTTGTTTCCCATTTAGAGCTGTAATTTGGGTGTATGGAGCAAACTTTATATATCCGCATAATTTGATTAATTCTGTGGCAGAGATTGGACTTCTCAAGAGGTTGAGTCCCCATTGGTTGTATCAATTTTTTTAATTCATTTCATAGGTCAACTTGTTAGTTAATATTCAAGATGGGGATCTCAAGATATATCATATAATGCAAAAAATCCACTCTGATTAAGAAAAGTATGCCTTTGCATGGAATTACCTCGGAATTTAGGAATTGATGAATTGTATATTAACGGTTCATTAATGTTGTGCAGTCAGAGATAAATTTTCTGGGACGGCTTTCTCATCCTAACCTCGTTAAGCTGTTAGGGTACTGTTGGGAAGAAAATGAGCTTCTTCTCGTCTATGAATTCATGCAAAAGGGCAGTTTGGAAAATCACCTATTTGGAAGTAAGTGACTAGTTAATATCACTGCTTGGCTCAATTGGATGGGTCAAAACAAGAAATAATCTGTTAGGCATCTTAAAAGTCGGTAGCTAACATTCTTTTGCTTTTGCTAGGGGGTTCTGCTGTTCAACCACTTCCTTGGGACATTAGGCTTAAGATTGCCATTGGAGCAGCTCGTGGTTTGGCATTCCTGCACACATCTGAGAAAGTAATTTACCGTGATTTCAAGGCCTCCAATATATTGCTCGATGGGGTGAGTTGTATAATTTAATTTAGTCCTTGGAATTTTATACAATTTTTAATTTAGGTCCTACAATTTAAAATTTGTAATTGAATACTTCCTGTTTACAAAACTTTTAAGGTAGTTCATAGTGCCAAAATGTTATGAATAATTATTAAATTTGATTGATATAATTAATTATACGTTATTCTAATATGATATGATGATTTGTTGTAACAAGTACAATAGTATATAAATAATGGAACGAAATTAACTCCCTTCTATGACAAAATAATGATAAAAATACAATAATTAGGGTAAAATTAAATATTTTTTGAACCATGAGGGTTTAATTATAAATTTTAAAACTATTGGAATGAAATTAAAATTTGAGTGAAACTATAAGTACTAAATATATAAATATATTCTCTTTTTGCAATTTTTTAGATGTAGCGAGGGAAAATAAAATTTATTAGCGAGAGGGATGATGAGAGGAAAGAAAAATCAAGGCTGTTAATTTAAAAGGGTTTTGACTTGGTTTGATCAACCTCCCAAATGGCTTTTTATACTAGAGGACGTTTCAAGGTCAAAAGCCTAATCCATGACTAGTAGTTATATTCCCAACAGCCGTTTTGATTCGTAACTCCCTTTTATGGTCATGGATTTTGGCCCTGTCTGTCATCATTGAAGTATAATAAAATGCATAATTCGTGTGTACAAAAAAGCTATATTCCAGAACAATCATCAATCTCAGAAATGTTTTTAGTGTAGAGTGAGTAACTAATGGTGTCCATGACTGAAATTTGCAATTGGATTCTGGTTGTGGTACAGTCTTATAATGCAAAGATTTCAGACTTTGGCTTGGCAAAATTGGCACCTTCAGCTAGTCGGTCCCATGTAACAACAAGGGTGATGGGCACGTTTGGCTATGCGGCTCCTGAGTATGTGGCAACAGGTTAATTTATACATTTTTATGGTTTCTTCCTTTGGTATTTGTGTGCCCATCTACATGGGATTTATTTTATCATGGAAAATAAAAAGGGTTAAGGTGCAGATTTAGCGAAAAACTATTGCTCAATATGCACCAAATACAACTAACTATTTTAGGGTGCAAAAGCAGATATTATGAATTTTTTTTTGTAGTAAAAATAGCAATTTTGTTGTCTAAGCATTAATATTTTGGGGTGCAAAAATAGACACAAGTTGCTATTTTTGCTATCAAAAAAATTTATAATGTCTACTTTTGCACCCCAAAATAGCTAGTTGTGTTGGGTGTACATTGAGAAATAGTTCTTTACTACATTTGTACCTTAACCTAAACAAAAATTTATTTTGAACAAAATCTGAACTAGTTAAATTAATTTTATGATCATCATCATCATCAATCAATGTATTGGGTTGCTTTATCCAGGGCATCTGTACGTGAAGAGTGATGTGTATGGATTTGGAGTTGTTTTGGTTGAGATGCTGACAGCCCTTCGGGCACTAGATCAAAACCGCCCCAGCGGGCAACATAATCTTGTGGACTGGGTAAAACCATACTTACAAGATGGAAGAAAATTGAAGAGCATAATGGATTCACGGTTGGAGGGGAAATATCCATCCAAATCTGCATTTCGTATAGCTCTACTTGCTTTAAAATGTCTTGCATTAGAGCCTAAACACCGGCCATCAATGAAGGAAGTTTTGGAGAACTTGGAGAGGATTCAGGCTGCGAATGATAGGCATGTGGAGCCTAGACTCCGTTCTAATCGTAACGTGGCACCCCATCATGTTTCCCGACCTCTGCGCCCTCGATCTCATTGACAATTGGTTCTATTGTATTATTTGTATCTCCAATTGATTGTAGCGAATCTCAATTCTCCTATTTCTTTCTATTAACAATGAGATTTGTACTGCTTTTGGCCCAACAAAACAATGAGACTCGGCTGCTGAATCATGTCTTATTAAGCAAGCTCAGTACATGTAATTCATGATCGGCTGAGTTAGGCGATAATTGTAGTTGCTATTTAATATTTTAATCCTTGACGTGCTAGCTTTGTTCATCTTGGTGCGGCGCCTCACCTGAACACACACCGCATAGCAAGAGAACAATGACTTGATGGACTTTGTGGTCAACAATGGGCAGGGTTGGCTGGCTGGAGCACGCTGGTTTTATTTTTTAACAGGTATGGGCTAACCTGTACCCGTTTGAACCCCATAGTAAATGGGTTGAGTGAAACTCACAAGGGTTTAGCTTGGGTTCAGGCAACCTGTTAACTCCCAACAAAAAAGTTTTTAAGGAAAAAAATAGTTAGGACACAAATGTGGAATGAGTTTACCGTCTTCTTGCCAAAAAAATTCTTCATTGTTCAAATCAGAAAAAAACAAAGAAAGGACATATATCCACACAAGAGAATGGGGAAGACATGGATGGAGGAGTCATGGATGCAGATCTTACAACAATCAACAGGGCAGCTATCCTCTTCACATTAGCTGTGTTTGGATGGCTTTTAGAGCTTCCAAAAGTTCTTATACATATAAGTTGAGATAATACTTTTCTCACATACTTATCTCGTATACTATAAATCACGATTGAAAAGTTGCTTTTGAAGATTTCAATTTCTATTCCAAACAAACACATTGTCTGTGGAGGCCATAAAGAAGGCTAATTGAAAGTCGAAACTTGAAAGTTGCAATAAAAAGATGGTCGATCGAGATGAGAGTGAATCAAATGATGATATTATCATAACTATCTTCCATAAGCTCAAACAATGAAACTATCTTCCATATAATGCCAAAACACATTTCCAATATCGGAAATTATCCAAAACATGCATATGTGGATCTACAAAATCATTTAAAGAAATCTCTAAAGGCCTCTTACCTTCTACCAGCTCATTAGCTAGTAACAGTTCAATCATAAGTGTGCAATTAAATTAGAGTATACAAAATGAGTTATATAAGCAGTAATATACATAAATTTAAACGCATAAATAAATAACGGAGGTTATACTAAGATAAGCAGCTATTTAAGCCTTCGAAGCTCTCCTCGATGTTCATGTACGAGAATTATCACCTAAAAAATGATAAGAGAAATGGGGTGAGATAAAAGCCTCAATAACCAGCTATCTAACTCATTACGCATACTAATATGTGCTCGTGAGGTGCCATGTGAAACAGTTTAGATAACAAAGTGTCAGAGATATAGTTCACAAGATTTCATAACACAAATTCCACATCACAAATTCCATATTATAATTTTCATATCACAAATTCCATATCTCAAATTCTCAAATTGCCTCCCATCGATTCAACTGAACCGCTTTATTTCTGCCGATTAGACCCATAGGCTAAGTCACTATTCATGACATTGGCCACTCAAAAGCTCAGTGGTCATGTGATGAGGACCGGCTAAAATCCACAGAACACAAACCTAGACCAGGGTCTTTTCCCCAACACCCCTCATTGAACTAGTGAGACCTTCACTAATGAGGGCTATACCACGTGTTGGAAAAAACTATTCTATCTCATCTCAATCTAATCTTCACAATAATTATCAATAAGTAGCTCAATGTGAATTTCTCAAAATTTTACATTCATATCATATTATTCAAATCTTTTTCACATACGTGCCATAATATCTCTATTCTCATCTCATATGTATGTTTTGCAATTCAAATTATAAGGTTCCACAAGGCTATTTCTATGAAATTACTCATCGACATCATTATAACTTTCTTAATCTCAATAAACAATTTAAAGTACTCATTGAAAAATCTAATCAATATCAGTATACCATTTTCATTCTCATAATTATTTCACAAAACACTCATAAACAACATACACACATAACAAGTGAAAAATTATTACCTCTCGCCAAGCAGGGAAACATTACCGCAAACAATACGCCTTGTGCTCAACACTAACCATCCACTATCAATCTATGCAATTATATAACCACACATTAATAACTTTAAGTTATTTGTGATAATTTATTACTAATTTATAATTTCCAAATTAATAACTAACAATTGTGTGTATGTATACATTCAAAAGTTAATAATTAATGTGTGTGTATTTATTTACCAAATTCTCAAATTTAAAATTCCAACCTTCAAACTCAAGCCTAAACCATAAAAAATTTAGTAATACCTCCAACAAATTCAAATCAATCAATATAAAAAAAATTCAAACCAATCATTTGATTTAAATTTAATCGGTAAAAATATCATACATAAAAATCCTAAAATTTTTAAATAAAAATTAAATTTTTAAATCCTCAAGACAACCAATAAATAAATCTAAACCCATAGAACTTGAAAAAGTGTAGTTTTATGCAGTGCAAGTGATGTAATATAATAACTATATATATATTTTGAGATAACTTCCTATAGAAGGAAATCTATCTTACTTTTATATTTTATTAATTTATGTTTTTAGTTTATCTAGCAAGTGGGGTGTTTGATCATTACATGTATTAAATGGGAGAATTAGCTGAAAAAGTGTAGTGTTAAGTAGCGCAAGTGATGGAATATAAGAACTATATGTATTTTGAGATAACTTCCTATAAAAGGGAATCTATCTTACTTTTATATTTTATTACTTTATGTTTTTAGTTTATTTAGCAAGTAGGGTGATTAATAATTACATGTATTAAATGGGATAATACAAGTGGGTACTTTTGTTTTACAAGAGGGTGTGAGTTGTCTATTGTGCAAGTGAGTACTTTTTGTTACTAGTGGATTGCAAATTATGTCCTTGTTAGCATATAAATAGGAACTTTCATCCATTGTATGGACAAACTTGAATGAATGAGAATATGATGGCTTATAAAATTCTCTCTCCCTGCATTTGTCTCACTTATTTTCGCCCTCAATTTTGAAACTCTCCTCCTCCATTCCCTCCCCTTTTTTATTGTTCTTCGCTTCCCCTATTTTCTTTATTTCCTTTCCCTAATCTGTTTGAGTAAGAATTAGTGTGATGGTGAGTGTTTTACATCAGTTTGATATCAGATTAGGTTCCTACGCTCCTAGACCGTTTCAACCACTGGTAAATCATGAAAACTCACCAGAAAAAAAACCCTAACACTTTGTTTCGCTACTGTCATTATCAAAACACCCATTTGTCGATGCCATATCATAACACTTTGAGGTTAGGGGTTTGAGGTTTAGGGTTAAGGGTTTAAGGGTTTTAGGGTTTGGGGTTTGGGGTTTAGGATTTTGGGTTTAGGGTTTGGGGTATGGGGTTTGGGGTTTGGGTTTTAGGGTTTAGGGTTAGGGGTTTAGGGTTTGGGGTTTGGGGTTTGGGGTTTGGGGTTTGGGGTTGGGGTTTGGGGTTTGGTGTTTGGGGTTTAAGGTCTGGGTTCGGGGTTTTCCCTAGGGTTTAGAGTTTAGGGTTTGGGGTTTGGGGTTTAGGGATTAAGGTTTAGGGTTTAGGGTTAGGGGTTTGGGGTTTGGGGTTTAGGGTTTGGGGTTTATGGTTTATGGTTTGGGGTTTATGGTTTGGGGTTTAGGG